>OY783231.1:39212079-49212079 GCA_963678685.1 Patella ulyssiponensis | reverse complement strand
GGCGCCATTTTGGTCGCCATATTGGATTGCCGCCATATTGGATTGCTGCGGGTCATTTTCGATGTCATATTGAGACTCACAGACCATGAAAACCTGCATATGAATCTGTCAAAGGCATTCTAAACATACTTTTTAGTGGTGAAATGACAGAAAAACTGATATTTTGGCTAATTTGAGGTACCCCATTTTCAGGGGTTATGTACATGGGGGTCAGGGGGGGTCGGGGGTCAAAATTTTTTCCGTATTATGGATTTTGATACTCCTCCACATATTTTAAGCACCGTACGGCTTGCCTTCCAGAATATTTGTTAAATAACACACACCCCTAATATCAGTCATTATAGATGATTACTACTGCATATGTTCTGACACTTTTAAATCTCTGTAACCCAATCTTTTTTAAATTCATATTTGTGATCCCTTTTTGACAATTCTTTATTCAATGGTGGACTTCTGTGTTTCATACTACCTAAATGAGTATAAATTTGATGCAGTAAATCCCCGATAAACTTTTTCAGCCAACACTGGCAACCAACCTGGGACCTCACTGGGCCTCCGCAGCACCTCACAGGGTGCATTATACATTATAAAAAGTTAAGTTGTATTGCCCGTTTTGATGAAAACTAAATTTTATCTTCTAACATTCCATTTAGCTGCAAGAAAATTAGAAAAGTACATATTTTGGATTGCTTTGAAGATTTAACTTAATTTATAATTGTTACGGAGTTTTGAAAAAAAGATTTTTGTTATGTGCTTTCCAAAGACATCAGATGTTTGATTATCATTTTAATTTTGTATAATAACATTACCGATTAATTACTGAATCTGTCAATATTGCTTTTTTCCCCCAGAACCAATGGTTATTTAATTAACAGTAAACTGCTGAACTAAACAGCGCTTGTTTGGTGTAAAATGAAGGAAACTTTTGAACAATTTTAAGCATCTATTCACAAATATTGCATAAATAAAAAATTTATTACCAGACTTTGTTTTATTCTTAGAGCAGCATTGCATAATATGATTTATCACTCAATATAATATCCTGATTTACTGTTTTTATGAACACATGACTTCAAAGAAATATTAATATAAATAAGATTGATATATTACAAATTCTATTATTTCATACAAATTAAGTGAAAAATTTAAGTGCTAATAAATCTACTTCAACAAAAATATTGAATTTTGAACAAAACCAGACAGCCATTTATCACGGCAAACATTAAATATAAGAAACATGATTGGATCATCTGAAAACAAAGGGCAATTAATCCACTTGGTTCAGCGTGATGTTTATTGGAATCGTTCAATCATTTGTCCTATTCAGTATCTCAAGTGACACATATATCATACTGATGGGTCTTGCAATTATCTATGTTTTCAAATAAATTTTAGTGCAGATCTAAAATAGAAAATGTTATGATGATATCTATACATTGTCTGTGTTTGTTGAACCAATAATGAAGAACGTTGGAAGTTTGTTTTTCTGACATTTAACCTATATTGAGATCATTAGAACCAGAGACGTAGAAAAATCTTAGGATAGGTTGAGCGTTGTTGACCACCCCCTCTGATTTATTGATATTGTAGTGCTGTAGATTTACGGATATTGGTTTTATTACAAATTTTTACGGTTATTATTTGTCCTGAATGACATAAAGGTGGTTTTGTTGGTCAAGCGACTTGATTATTTTAATTTGTAGCTCTTTGATGTAAAGCAGGGCTTATGTCGACTTTGCAACCCAAAGCAACTAGTTGCAGTCAGTTGCAAGAGTGCTTATGTCGATCATATCAGCAACTGAGGACAACTGGGAGCAACTGAATTCGGGGCACTTATGTTGACTCAGAACTGATAGCGATTACACTTAACACGTGACTGTTAATTTATTCATCACGTGATCAACAAAATGGCGAATAAAGTAAAGAAGCAACACAAAGGCATGGTAGGTCTTACTACATCGTCAACATTTGAAAAGAGGGTGTCTTCGTTCGCTTCCATTTGCTTATTTATAAAGTCACATGACACATGTCTCTTATCACGTGATGTTATTTCCATGGAAACGAGTTGACTCCAGTTGCAAGAACACAAGAAATGTTGTTGCACACTCAGGTTTCCCACCCAGATTTTGCTACATTTCTATTACCCCCCACTCCCTTCTTGCTGTGGCACATTCTTTAATGATCTATTGTAATCTGTAGGATATATTGTCTTACTATTAAAGCCCCTGAACATGATTTGTGCGATATAGGAGGTCTATGTGAAGTATAGTATTGTTTATTTCGGTTCAGTATTTGCAAAGATATGATGAAGTGAAATTCCATTGATCTATGTAAATGGTACACTTTTCTTTTTTATTTCTCGATTCTTTTCCCTGACAGCATCTATTGATAAAACAGGTCTATATTTCTTCCAAATTGAACTATCCATAATTTTGCAATTGGCAATTACAAGTCTGTTTAATGTTGGATGATGTCCTGATATTATAACATGGGCATTGCACGAAATCTAATTGATGGTTCTGTTTTTGATACGACTCAATCCAAGTCGTGAGATTATCTTGCATTGATTTTGTTTTTTAATTAAATGTTAAATAATCAACATGAGTACATAAAGTGTATTAAGCCTTGATAGATAGATTTTATTGTATCTAAACACCCCATAAGAGATAACATACAAATATCCACAAAACATTTTAAGAAGAAAAATAAGCATGAACATCATTTATATTTTCCAACAAAATTATGCACCTTTACTTTAATGCAAATTTCAAAACAGACAAGCATATATAAAAAAACAAGTAATCTGATATACATGTTGTAATAAAAGAAGAGAGAAGTATGTCATATTTTGCTACAGAGATATATGTGGGGGGAAAACCAATTACTCCCTGTAAGGCATACTCCGCGCAGCGTTTCGTTTGATTAGAGGTAATCCCACTACACACTGCTATTATGAGTGGATATTGTTGTTTTAAATTTTGATTGGTCAGTAGTCCGACTACCAACCAATCACTAGCTGCTCACAAAAGCTTTACATTTAAAACACATGCAGAAAGGTCAAGTTGTTACTTTACATTATATTAGTTAGTCTTTGATAATGAAAGCACCCCTAATTCATCTTGGCTATCCTTGATGAATACAAACTAATTTATGTATATTATCTATCAAAAGGTTTCTTCAAATCTCTTTCAAATTCTTTTAATCACAAGAAACCACCCAAAGCCGTTAAAATCTATATGCAGCAGTCTGGGAATGCATCTTTAAGAAATTCTGAATAACTTAAAAGAAAAATACTGATATAACCATTACTATATTAGATCATAGTGAAAAAAGTGTTCTGTTGGTTTCAGATGTCAATAGTCTCAATATAAGGAATAAAAAATAACTATGTCAAGAAAGATAATAATATGATCAACTTAACCAACCATGATGTCTTTATGCTGTAACAATTAAATATCTCTTCATTAATCCTATGAAAGTCAAGTTGCAGGCGGATGAGTGGGACAAGATAAGCACAACTACACCTTAACTTATTTCTCAAATTGCTCAAATCACAAGATGACCTGACCTAGTGAGGCCAAAGTTTTATTTTCTAAGGTTGATCGAGCTCTTTATTTCCACCAGTAAAAGTGTTGTTTACATACACGGTACATGCATAGTGTGTAGAACTGGTGTCAGAGTTTTTAGTACCTGTACCATACAAAACTAACAATGCCAAGAAGATTTCCACATCACCGAGAAACTAAAGAAGAACTTGATCAACTAACACAAACTAACGTTATCACTCGGACAACCTCACCTTTAAGCCTCAACCATATTATCTTTATTTGGTACTTCTTTCTCTCGTGGCCCTCTAAACTACAGAAATTATTTTCATAGAGGTGACCAACTAGCCTTATATTTAACCTGTACACGATCTACCACCCATCATTAATGTGATAGTGTGGAATTTGGGTGTTTTAATTATATAATAGGTTTTAGTCTACACTGCACTACACTGACAGCAGATTAATAAATAATAACAAACTTTCACTTTCATCTGATCTTTGAACCCTTATATTCATAGTCACTGGATGTTCAGCTTCTGGACAGGTCTTTGTAACAACACCAGTGACTATCATCTCATCATCTCCTTGGATACTTTTCCTAACAAACCCAACTTCCTGGGTTACAGGTGTAACAATCAAATTCAGTTTTACTTAGGATTTTGATTGTATCAGATGGTTAAAGATTACCTTCTAAATCTTTAACTTGTGTCGTGCTTTCAAAGTTTAATAAGTTGTTACAGTTCCTGAAGATACTTTTGGTCAAGTCTTCATTGATCTAATTAAAGGTATGTGTATTTGAATATCATTGGTATTGTCTGGGGGTGTGGTGAATGTAAGATGTGTAAATTAGTTATTTCATATATTATTCTTTACAAACACAGTAAAATACATTTATACATATTCTGCAGCTTTTAAGCAATAAGTATTATCATTTATTAATTAAGTTTAGGTTTAGTTTTAGCATAAAGTAATCATTGAATCATTTCTTTATATAGGATACCTTCTAGCTGATAGTTCTGATAAAGGGTAGTGTTGTTTCAACACCGAGATCTTTAAAACCCCTTTTAGGGTATGTCATGTTATATATAAGTATTAGCTTTAAATAATTAGAGATATAAAAGATAATTATTTCTGTAAAGATATCAGTATAGAATTAAATATATAGTCTTATAATATAATAGTAATACAGTGTAATGTTGGATCTATTTTTAAAGTGTATTATATGTATTATAAATTAAATATATTTAATGTTAATTCTATGTATGTATATTTTTACAGGGTTTTTTATAATAAAGATTTAAACGACCTCGTCTTTTGCTTATATTAGACCCGGTTACATTAACACCCACTCTACGATCCAAAAGCTCCGCACCAGCTACAATACTACTCTTTTTTGAACTCAATACTCCGCCAACCACGCAATCCTGAGACCAATCGCAGCCAACTCCATACATATGCGTTTGAACACTAGGAGGTTCCGGATAACCAAGACTACATACGTATTCATGTCTTTTTACCTCATTGGAAACTACCGCCATTTAAGTTACGATACCTAACCACAATCACCTGATTATAGTCGTCGTTATATATTTATTTGTTTTATTGTTTTTATACGCCCACATTTTCATGTGAACGTATATTGTCATCACCCCTGTCTGTCCACAATTTGTTTGTGGACTCTCTACAGGTCACAATTCTTATCCGATTTTGACGAAACTTCAAATACAAGTTTATCCCCATAAGATCTCGGCTGCTTTCGATATTGGCATGTATCGGATCGAAACTTAATGGATTATGGCCCCTGATTGTACGAAAAATCATGTTTTTAGCTTGTGGACCCTATAGAGGTCACAATTTTGAACCGATTTTGATGAAACTTGACATGTGTGTTTATAACCCAAAGATCTTGGTTCCTTTTGATATTTGCACCCATCGGATCGTAACTTCCTGAATTATGGCCCCTGATTGTCAAAAAAATCGCCCTTTTTAGCTTGTCCCGCTGGAGGTCAAAATTATTATCCGATTTAAAAAAACGTTTGATTATATCACCGTTACATGGTAATGAAGGTTGATTTCAAATTTCGTGCCAATCGGACCAAAATTGACGGACAAAATGGCCGCCGTTGTACGCGAATAGTGTGAAAATATGTTTTATCAAGGTTGTGGACCCTATAGAGGTCACAATTTTGAACCGATTTTGATGAAACTTGTTTATAACCCAAAGATCTTGGTTCCTTTCAATATTTGCACTCATCGGATCGTAACTTCCTGAATTATAGCCTCTGATTGTCCGAAAAATCGCCCTTTTTAGCTTGTGGTTCCTCTGGAGGTCAAAATTATTATCCGATTTAAAAAATCGTTTGATTTTATCACCGTTACATGGTAATGAAGATCGAGTTCAAATTTCGTGAAAATCGGACCAAAATTGACAGACAAAATGGCCGCCGTTTGTACGCGATTAGTGTGAAAATATGTATATCAAGGTTGTGGACCCTATCACTGAGAAGTAGTTATGGTGTTTTTTGTACATTTTGGGTATTGTTTTCTAGCGATTATCGGTAAAATTCTAATTATCGCAACAAATCTAATACCGCGAGGCTAAAATCTGTAGATACGGTGTGTTAATTAACAGGGGTGAGAAATTAACTGAAAGGTGATTTAATTATCGCCAGTGGTGAGTTTTCTCGAAAGCATGTTATAACTGAAGCAAAGGTGTTTTATCAAGGACCAATAGGCTTTATCTGACGTGTAGGTGTCAAATAAAATTTACCGTGCGATTTCTTGTTCGACCGTGTGTTTTACGCAGATCGGTCTTTGTTAAGTGTAGGTCTTTATACATGAATTTATATGTGATGTAGTTACATACCAAAGTAGTAGGACGGCAGTTATTTATATATTTGTCCTTTTTGTGGGTTCAATTTGTTTACAGTATTATCGTGCGTACCACTAAACAAATGAAAACTGCACGTATCTTACAATTGAACTATTAATACACGCATCTTAAAATTGATCGCGCACAGTATCGTTATTTACCGATATCCGGACCTACCTCTATCAAATAAACAAATCTGTTTCGAAAGCGAATTTATACATATAAAATGGCGCAATTAATGAAAACCTATTAGTTTCGTCACTGCTATATTTTATACACGTGGGCGTTTTGATATATAAATGATTGATTCTTACCTGGGTTGTAAATAGGACTATCCAAGAAAAAAGTAATTCCCACACATATGACAACTGACAATTCACATATCAAATAACACCAATGACGTAGTAAATCGGTATTTTATTCGCCGACCACGGGCCGACATTTTGATTATTTTTTTTCATAGTAAAAATCGTAGTAAGTCGTATCTGGGTCTTATTCTTCTCCGTTTAAAATATCGGAAAAAAAACACTTTTGAGATTAATACTCACATCTAAAATACCCATTGATAAAAAATCCCACAAATTCTGATTCGGATTCTCTTTCAATAGCGAAGAAATTATTAAGAGTGAGAGCGAGGATATTACATTCGACGACGACACGCTGCCATTTTTGGTAGGCCGTATATCACGTTTATCTTCTTCTCTGTTTCAAATTTCGGAAAAATCACTTTCCGTAACATTACTGAGATTAGTATTCACATGTAAATATCCTTTGATAAAATTGTTTCAAATTCTGAATCGGAATCACTTTCCATAGCGAAGAAATTATTGGATGAACAAGCGAGAGAATATTGAACTTGCGTACAAAATGGCGCCGTATGACACGAATTTTCTCGTTCGTTCGTTTCTGGAGTCTCAGATACGACTTACTTCGATTTTTACTATGAAAAAAAATAATCAAAATGTCGGCCAGGCTAAAAGACTGTATTTTGCAAATGCTGCCACTCAAGTTGTAGCTATTCAGGGGTGTTTTTAGGTTTATCATGGCGGAGGCTATACTATTTTGAGGGCCCTCATTCGCGGCGGTCTGCGGGGGGGGGGGTGTGTCTTGATTGGTGATTTTCATACCAGTGCAATGACTGCATTCTCATTCAGTAGTGGATTCGACAGTAACAGTGTAAAGAAAACGATCCCCTTGGACTCGGGGGCCTTTTCCCTTGGCCAGAGGGGCCCTTTTGCCCTCCCTAACTAGGGTACATTTCATTTTTCTCATTGGTCATTTTTCTCATTGGTTTTAGCATTTTTCTCCTGTTTTATTTGTTCAATTTCTTTGATTTTTTTCGCGAGGAGGCTGGCGCCTCCAGCGCCTCAGCTTTAAAACGCCTTTGGCACAATTGATATTTTACTTACTTCACCTGACTACACTTCATGGGGAATTAGGCCAGTCCGAAGTTGCAGAATTCAAAGATGGTTTTGTCATCTAAAAAAAGAATTAGTTTAGATCTTCTATTCAATCTCGAAACAAAAAGTTTTTCTTGATTTAAATAGTAATGAATGAATAGACTTGTAGCACTATTCAGGGGTGATTTTAGGTTTATCATGGCGGAGGCTATACTATTTTGAAGGCCCTCATTCGCGGCGGTCCGGGGGGGGGGGGGGGGTCTTGATTGGTGATTTTCATACCAGTGCAATGACTGCATTCTCATTCAGTAGTGGATTCGACAGTAACAGTGTAAAGAAAATGATCCCCTCGGACTCGGGGGCCTTTTCCCTTGGTCAGAGGGGCCCTTTTGCCCTCCCTAACTAGGGTACATTTCATTTTTCTCATTGGTTTTAGCATTTTTCTCCTGTTTTATTTGTTCAATTTCTTTGATTTTTTTCGCGAGGAGGCTGGCGCCTCCAGCGCCTCAGCTTTAAAACGCCTTTGGCACTATTGATATTTTACTTACTTCACCTGACTACACTTCATGGGGAATTAGGCCAGTCCGAAGTTGCAGAATTCAAAGATGGTTTTGTCATCTAAAAAAAGAACTAGTTTAGATCTTCTATTCAATCTCGAAACAAAAAGTTTTTCTTGATTTAAATAGTAATGAATGAATAGACTTGTTGGTTTAAAGCAAAGGGGACATTTTAAATGGTAAAACGTAAGCATCCACTGTCAGGTCTGTTGTGTCCATATTAGTATATATTAAAAGAATCTCCTGTGCATTCTGTTAACTCATCTTAACAATGCGGAGGAGTTTTGGAATTGAAACTAAATTAAATCACCTGAAACCCATTTGTTTTTGTGTCATTAATCTATTTTTGGCTTTCAATCTGCTAGGTATTAACATCTTCATGAATTTTTCTTTCGGGATCGAATTGTTAATTTTGCTCTGCGTTACACAGGGCATTAATAATTGTATCATTAAGTGGTGTGGTTTCAGTCCGAATTCGTGGGTGTTGTCTTTGTTCTCCGATTTGTTCTCCAACTAAAGACCCCTATGCTTTGGCGAATTTTTGTAATGAAATTGAACCATATATGTTGATCCAGAAATTATGAAGTTTATGTCAAGTGGATGTTAATTCCCATCATCTCTCGATCTCTCTCTCTCTCAAATTGCAATACCTGACTTTGCTCATTTTTTATCAATTTAACAAATATTATGCTTAGTTAGAGAGTAGACATGGTCTAGAATTATACTAATGTAGACATAATTAATTCCATTATAGGACATTGCTAAATGCCAAAAGTTCCTAATGATCATTTCTGTTTAATCTTTGAGCTTAAAAAACATGTTTTTTGATACCAAAATCTCATCATTATTAAGGCAAATGTTGGAATTCACAGTGGGGCACCCACCAATAATTGAACAAGAATTCTGGATTTTCCATTTCCCTGCTGATATCTCTGTGTTCAGTCCGCTAACATGAGTTATTTGAATTTATAAAAGAAAAATTGTAGGTTACTCCTTTTGCCCAAGTTGACATTTTCTTAATTAAAACCCAATTGAAACATAGAAAGGTTTTGTCCTTTAGAATGAATAAATGTGTGATGGTCTTGTGATTTGTTTAGATAAGGAAGTTTAGGTGTAATTAATAGATGCACATCTTGAGTTGATTATATTTTTTAAGGTTGTGCTGTGAGGAAGTCAATGAAACACTAGTGCGAGCCAGAAGCTAATGATTTAAATCGGTGTGTTCTATAATGTTCACTCATGTAATTAACTGAATGGTCATTTGGCTTCTCTTTTGACTTAGGACATCTTGTTAGAAGTTGACAGACATTTTGAAAATAACCCTATATTTCGTATTCTTAATTTAAACATTAATAGTTAAAACACAGATAATGTAAATGGAATATTCTGAAAACTTCAGTCAAATTGTTCGACTGTGAACCGCGATACTAGTGATTGAATTTTAGGCCTAGGCTTGCTGATCATTACTAACGTCTATAGATAAAGAACATTGTCTTGATTATCCATTTGTGGATTTTATCCCCAAATCCAATGAAAATCCAACAGATAAGATTGCATCGAGAGTTGATTAAGGTCTTTTCATGCTAATAAATTCTAATTAACAATTTATATAACATTTCAGACCAAAAGAAAGATCTGCCATAGGCAGATTTAGCTCTTGCATAATGTATGTATAAAAGTATGGATTTTTTTTGTCAAATTTTGAGTTATAAAGCTGATATGCAATTCTGACAAATCGTTAAAGTAATGTCTGCCAAAAAGATCGATTTATGATCTATATAAATGACTCCTTGTCAATTATAGATATTGAGATAAATCACTATGCATTATTTGTGTCATTAAATTGATGATTAATATGAAAGAATTTGTTCTAGAAAAAAGATTAGTAATTATAAGTCATTTTTGACACTTCTGTATATAGGATATAAACAATTCTGTAATACTTCTGTTAAAACAACCAAACATAAAAATTTCCCTACGCTGCAATGTACATAAATCAAGACAACTTTTAAATGAGTTTGATAACAGTGCATGAAAGCTGTTTATTAACAGATTGATCATTACAAAAAATGAATACTTAAAAAATTGTAATCTGATTTTGGAAAAGATGGAAGTCATCCAAAAAATTGATTAAATTAACTCTTTCTGACCTTTTTATTAGGAAAGGCCATAGTGGTGTTATTAAAGGTTGCAAGCAAAAAGGTTAAATGGTTCCACTGTTGCTGACAGGTTTTACACACGAGAGATCCTCAAGATGCAATTGAATGCAGCAAACCATCTAATATGATAAAACTAACTGTACTTTCTACAAAGCATTCTCTTGTAATTGTTGTTGGCATGCTAGTTAAGAATCCCTCTGGATTATATATATTGAGGTTAACAGAAATTAGTTTCTGTCGAAGTCAATTATACCCGCTTCCCTTGAGGTCTCTTGGCTTTGATATGTAGTGTATTGTAAATAACAATAAATAGTGTAAATAAATAACTGTTGAATAAAATATTAGCTATCTGTCTGTCAGCAATCAGAAAAGTAATGTAGCAATAGAAATGAAATGATCTTTACCACCTTACTTTTGGCCAAGAGGCATGCACCATGCAATGTGCTGAGGGAGATTTTGCTGTTATATTGTTGTAACATTCTACTCATATTTTGACTTCTAACTGTCAGGGGAATCTTTAATGTGCATGCCAATGATATACATTTTCATGCCATTTAAATGACCAGACACATGTCCTTTCAAAGCGTTTTAACCAGGGATCTTAATCAGCCCATTATTATTATAAACTTTGAAATCGTAGCCATCATTGTTGCCAAAAGTTACCCTTTTGTAGTCTTGGTAAACAAGCCGTAACTATTTCAATTGCGGTTGGCATTAGGCCTTCCGGTCAAAAACCACTGCACTAATTTACTACTCTTTTTAAAAATCTTCAAACGTATTAAGCCTGGCGCACACTATGCGACGACACAGGCGATTTCGGTCGACGACAATGATAAATCAAAAACTCGCCCAGTGTGCGTACTCGATCGCTAGCGATTTTCCGTCGCCATCGACAATCGCGACGATGGTCGCAGATATCAAACATGTTTGATATGATCGCCCAAGTCGTTGCTTCGTTGGCAACAAATCGTGTAATGTGCTCACTTCAGCGACAAGTTAAGCGACAACCAAGGAATAAATTCCATATTAAACCAATAATTTTTGGTTATTCTTCTCATGTGACAAAAACGCACACAAGAATTCTCAGAATTTTTTCTTGTTGCATGTTTAAGTGGCTCGGGTAATCTAATTTAGGCCTATCAAGTTTGCAATTCTAGCACTTATTAAATGTGTGAACTGTCGAATACATATGGTAGGCCCAGTGGATTGTTCCGTCTATATAGCAATACACTCAATAACAATATAGTCCTATTATTCATATATGCTAATTAAAATATTTTTCCAGTACTTGTAGCGACAAAACGGGGGGTGGTAGTCAATGGCCCACCGGAGAGCTATACAAGAGTTGCCCAATTTGAGCTTGTTTACTTAAAATACTATAAACACACTGTGCTCTACCAGCGTTGTACTATTACGACTAAGCCACAGCTTGATCATAATGTACAAAAGAGTATTCCACACGATGACGACTAAAATGCATTTAGAGGTGTCACATGACGAAGCACGTGACAGGGTGATCGCCAAAATCATCGTGATCACCAAAGTCGTCGTGTAGTGTGCTCACTCTTTGTATATTGGGGCAATATTTGTTGCCAAACTCGTTGCTTAAGTTGTCGCATAGTGTGCACCAGACTTTAAAATATTTTATTTTAAATATCAGAATAACATTTTCTTTCAAATAAGCTCAATAAAACAGTGATGTTTGATATAGTTTGAATAAGTCTACGGTTATTTTATATACATGCTATACAAAGAAATACTCTGTTATAATAATGTACAGATTGTCATGTTATTTCCAATGATATAAAATTCAGTTGTACAAAGTAGCAATTATATTACTGTAAATAATATTGAAAGTCAGTTCCACTAAAATTATAACTTTTCTCTGTCATAATGGTAAAATAACGATCACTGCAATGGTCGCTAAAACTCATCAGAATTTTCTTTAATGGTTTTCCCTTGTCAGTGGTGCAGGATCAAGAGCCTGAGAAGGAGAGTTGCCATCTAGTCATTTATAGGACGAAAAACCAAGATTCCCTGTACACCAGGGCTCTATAAAAGTTGAGTGTGCCTGCGCACACACTTGAAAATGTGCCTGCAGGGTCATACTCAAAAAGAGAGCATTCAATTGCCAGGTATATAGTATGATTGATTTGGGGGGGGGGGGGCTTACGGCAGAAAAAGAAATTATAAATAATTTTTAGTACCTTTTTTATTATGGTTTCTAAATTGTATTAATGTATTATAGATTACTTTAATAATAAATATTTTGTTTGATGTGCATATTGTTGTTGTTTGGGGTTGATATAAACATAGAATAGATGCCTACCACCGGCGTCAAACAAGTTCTGTACTTAGCTCAGTATCCGACACATCAACATCTATAGCTTAGACAATGGCTGCCATTTTATCATGAGAACCGGACACCGAGGGCTTAGAATCAGCAGGTTTTGAGAAAAAAAATGTCATGGACTTGTCCAATCTGAACGACAGACTCACCCTACTTGCGGAGAAGCTACCATTTAATTTTCATACGTTAGTTAGCCCACGTACGGGAGTTGTCTGCTTTTGACCGTAACAGCATTGCAGTCTTCGGCGGGGTGATTTCTCTGTATGCACTTTATAATTTTGAAATAAAATAACATCACCATAAACTCGGCAAGAGACTTTGTTCTTTTTTGCACTTGATACTCGATAGGAAGCCATCGTTATAGAATTATCAGGTGTAAGTGTGGTTGCTACACGGTACTGGTGTTTCGGGTTCGCCGAGGTCACAGGTGATAGTTCATACGTCGCGTGCTATTCTTTTATTCATCGACTGGCATTCTACTAGAATTGTCACTAAATTAAGCAGATGTGATAGGTCATAAGTCACAGGTGGAATCGCTAACGTCGCGTGCTGATGTTTTTATCATCGACTAGCTTATTCTAGTAAATTATTATACGGTAATCAAAGTAAACAAAAAAGTATTCTTTATTTTACATGATTTACGCGACAGTAATACTTTTTAAAAATGTGCCTGCAAAATTTTTTTAAAGCAAATGTGCCTGCGCACGCCGTGCGCATGTGCGCGGAAATATCGATGCCTGCTGTACACAAATGGGGGTTATAATTTGATATATATATAGAGAAATGGGGTTTAACATCTACTCGACACAAACTAGGTCACTTTGGGACAATAGGGGTTGATATAAGAGTAGGCCATGGTGCAGCTTGCCAGGCAAATTTTCCTCATAGCACACTGTATACTTGTCTTCATTAGCCAAGTTGGAGTAGAACAGTAGGACGTACTAAACCCCATTTCATTTCCTTTTTTTCTGCATTGGATAATGAAACTAAAATGTCAAAGTAAATTCAGCTGTAACCTAATTGAACTAGCATCAGTGTATCTTGTCACTCAGATTCCATCATTCAGTAGTACCAGGATTTTATTTACACCATAAACACTCATCCTTAATGTGGCTCTGTATTCTTGGTCCATTAAATTATCTTAATACTTTCTGAATCCTTTGTTTGAATTCCAAGTTTAACAGTATTAAACAAACGGATTTGACATTTCAACCAGGTAAATCCATGCTTAACTAAAATCAGACATTGGAAGTTTGAACTTTAAAGAAAGATTTCTTGAAATTGAAAGTTGACATTTTTCAGTCCTGATTACGACAAAATAATTCTAGTATATGAACTAACAGACTTGGATGCGTGCTGGGATTGACAAAAAAAAGTCTGTGTAAATAAGTGAAAAAACATTGATTGACCTACCAGATTATTTATAGAACTTATTTATTAAGCTGAATAAACTTAAAAACTTTACATCAAAATAAATATATCCCACAAATAATTAATCATGTAATACTTTTCTTCATTTTATACATGACTGATTAAATGCTAAAATATCCTTATTGTTTTATTATCATCATGCATAACACTGAGATATAAAAAGAAACTCTTTGCTTTGCTAATTTTCAAATGCAAAATTTTGTGACATAAAATGTAAATTTTTATTGTGCATATTCAAAATATGAAACTTAATTATATTCAATTAGGGTTCCAGCCATGCCAAGTTTTATTCTTCTTCTGCTTTCTCTACTGAATGGATTACTACAGGCTACATACATAAGTAAAACATTTTGACTGTGGATTAACAAGGGCAATTGTATAATTTTACAAAAATTGACCGTATCATGAGAAAGGAAAGATATATTGCAGTCGGATAGATGGGTTCATCATTAGAACCTGTCAGTCAATACCAATTTTTTCATGCCAATGCAATGACTGCATTCTCATTAAATATAGTGGATTCATCAGTAACAGTGTATAGAAAACTGACTCAGACTCGGGGGCCTTTCCCTTGGCCAGAGGGGCCCTTTTGTCAGACATGGGGCCCTTTTGTTTGCCTTTAGGGCCCTCCCTAACTAGGGTACATTTTCATTTTTGCCCCCCCCCCTATTAAAATGGGTTTGTCTGTCTGTCTAATTGAGCTAGAATGTTCAATACCTTAGGTCAATACCTAGATGGAGTTCGAAGATGAGCATTTTCTGCTTAGGGTAAGCAGAGATAAGCAATTTGATTGGTTGCTGCTTTGGGACATAATAACTTTAGTTCTAATTAAGTGATAGTAATGAACCTTGGTGTATAGTTTCATTACATCAATACCTTGACTAAGTTTGATAATGAGCATCTTCTGCTCGGGGTAAGCAGAGTGATAAGCAATTTGATTGGACAAGACTTTTGAACACAATAATTCTCCATTTTATTGAGCTAGAATGTTCAAACATGGTGTAGGTGTCTATTACATCAATGCATCGATGGAGTTCGAAGATGAGCATTTTCTGCTTATGGTAAGTAGAGATGAGCAATTTGATTGGTTGATGATTTGGGACACTATAACTTTAGTTCTAATTAAGTCAGAGTGATTGAACTTGGTGTATAGTTTTATTACATCAGTACCTTGACACTTAAATTATAGTTTGGTTGCTCGATACTTTTGAAAAAAATAAATGTGCGATTAATTAATATGTTTCATCTATTTATTTTGGGATTTCGGCGAGGGACATCAGCCTCACTGTTGGCTTGTCCTCATTGGTTTTAGCATTTTTCTTTGGTTTTATTTTTTCAACTTCTTTAATTTTTTTCGCGAGCTATAACATGCTTTTGTATATAAGTAAAACACATCAAAATATATATCTTTTACTTTGACTTAATTTATTTGATGCAATCGGAGAGATGCTTTGATTTTAACCAAAAGAATTTAATAATTTTAGAGAAACATGCAGTTGGCTACAGTAAAAGTTTGGTGTATATATTTCAACAAATATAAAAAGGGGAGTTTGATGGCCTTAGATCATAAGGTCAGTCAATAGTTGATGAAGTTTCGATGCCACACTTGTATATGGCAAGGAATAGGGTTGATGATTTCGATGAAACTTCAAATAAAGGTTTAAATCTCAAATATCTCAGTTACTTTTGAAGTTGGCATGTATCAGACACTAACTTCATCTACTATTATTTTTAGCTTGTAGACCCTCTCGATGACACATGTTTTTGTTTATTTTCATGGAAATTGGACCAAAATTTCTGGTAAAAATTGCCACTCTCCTTTACACAAATAGTGGAAAAGCATGTAGCACATATACCAAGTTTGTGGACTCTCTTGATAGCACAATTTTGGTTTGATTCAGAGGCAACTAGAAATATGTGGGAAATTGTAAGGATCTTGGATGTTTGGTTAACCCGAAGCCAAACGATATATCGAGAAAATCCATCTATACAACCATTAATGCACAATCCAAATGGTTTAAGCTTATTACACGAATCTACGTGCCACACATAATTTGATCCTATTCCATTATACTGTCTTCCCCTAAGTCTACAACGCAAGGGACATTCCACACCCATCGGATCTAAAAGTTTCAGTATTGCTCGAACATACCCTATTTGAATAGTATAACCACTTTGGATACATTTTAAATGAATCCATCGATATCCATGGCATTGGCCACTTCGATGTAACTCTTCTTGAATATATTGAGCAACCTCCAGTAAACTGGAATAGTATTTTCTTCTAGCAAGTCCTGCATCTCACAAAAGCCTCTTTAACTGTCTAACCGATAGTTGTATCTGATGATTTACCAAGGGAAGGGTTGTTATTTCCTCATATACAACTGGTAGTAGTTTTTTTTCTTTGTCCATAGCAGTTATATCTCATAACAACCTCTCATGACGTCATCAGAGGTTGATATATTCGGTTCATATCAACCGCTGATGACGTCCTGACAGGTTGATATTTCATATCAACCGCTGATGACGTCATCCAAGGTCGATATATTCGGCTCATTTCAACCGCTGATAATTTAGATGATCGAAATAATACAAAGAACACAGAAATAAAATTTTATTCTTTTGACAATAAAAAAAAGTTATGGTACAATTTGTAGCATTCAGTAACGAAATAGACGGTGTTCTTATCGGCATATTTAAATCGGTTATCCATACTCCATGTCTAAGATATCTTTCAGAATTTTCTTTCCGCCCACATTATTTCTCCACACACTGCAAGATTTGAAAGTATTTATCGCTCAAAAGTTCCTTTGTAAAGTATTTTTGAAAAGAGTCCACTTAAACCAGTCGGTCAAATCCTTCTCTGAACATACCTAAATTTCAATCACGGTTCATTGTCAGAAATATCGGAAAAGATTGCCTTTTGATCCAAATTTTCTTCAGGCTTTGGATAGATCCTCATCATATTTGCATCCACATCTATTCCATCGTCAATATGATGACTAAAAAGGATTGATTATTGGTCTGACTTCGTTTAATTATCCATTTTGTTCTTGCATGCTTTCAATTCAATTTCCCAAAATGGCGGCGTGTAAACAAACACACGCGCAATTTTACATCGGTAATTCTCGCTATTTGGCGGAAACTACCGAGCGATTATCCGATCACTGTTGCCTTTTTTAGAAGAGTCCATTAAATTTAAGGGTGAACGTTGTATATGTCAGATATAAACCTACTCTCCCTCGGATTGATATGATAGAGAACCCTTGGGCTTCGCCCGCGTGTTTTCTATCATATCATGACGTAGAATTTTCTTTCCGCCCACATTATTTCTCCACACACTCCAAGACTTGAAAGTATTTATCGCCCAAGAGTTCCTTTGTAAAGTATTTTTGGATACAGTCCACTTAAAACAGTCAGTCAAATCCTTCTCTGAACATACCTAAAACCTTCAATCACGGTTCATTGTCAGAAATATCGGAAAAGATTGCCTTTTGATCCAAATTTTCTTCAGGCTTTGGATAGATCCTCATCATATTTGCATACACATCTTTTCCATCGTGAATATGATGACTAAAAAGGATTGATCATTCGTCTGACTTCATGTAACTATCCATTTTGTTTTAGCTTTCAAATCAATTACTCCAAAATTGCGACGTATAAACAAAAACAGGCACGCGATTAACTCAGTAATTCTCGTTATTTGGCGGAAACTATCGAGCAATTATCCAATCACTGTTGCCTTTTTTTAGAAGAGCCCATTAAATTTAAGGGTGAACGCGTTGTATATGTCACATATAAACCTACTCTCCCTCGGATTAATAGGATAGAGAACACTTGGGCTTCGCCCGCGTGTTCTCTTATCATATCAACCTGGGGTAGGTTAATATCCTATACATAACTAACACCCAAGTGAAAGTATTTAAGAATGAGTGTTAGTCTATTTTGATCCATAGTCTATTTATCGGGTGCGTGCCAGATATTTTTTTTTATTTTCCACCAACAGACAGGTGGGGTTTAACGTCTGCTCGACACAAACTAGGTAATTTCTGGGCTAACATATGCTTACATTTTATTTTAATAATTCTCTTGTGTTGTGTGTTGGGGTAATTAGCAGTAGGAGGAAACCAGAATACCTGAAAGAAAACAGTTGAACAGGCGACCCAACCCTCCATTTGCCACGTACATGGCGGGAATCAAAACCACGTCACTTGATTCAATGTCAGACCTTATTTGGCTACCCAACGTGGTTCAGTTAATAAGACGTTGGCTCGTTATCTAGGTGGTCCTGTGTTCCATCCCTGCGTTGGCCGAGAAAGTTCAACAGGACTTTCTGGCGTGGTTCCTCCTTAGAAATCAATGGTGCAGGAGGAACCACGCTGGAAATCCCAATAAAACTTTCTCGGCCAAAGCAGTGATGGAACAAGGGGTCTCCTGGATAGCAAGCCTACAGTCAGCGTACAGTCGTTGGGATGGGACGAAATACTGAGATCTGGCATACACATTGGCATGCACCTAAAGGATCCCTTGGCATTTGAATTCGATATAAGAGTAAGCCGTAATACCGCTGCCCGTACATATATGCTGTATGTCCATCTTCATTAGTCCAGTACTAGCAGAACAGTAGGACTATAAACACCATTTTATTCTATATCTTATTGGTAATGTAATATCCGGTGCGCGCCAGTTATTTATCCGGCATTCGCCAGTTATTATCCTGCTTATCCGGTGCGCGCCGGTTAATATTATATTTTTATTTTTTGTGTCCCTTACCGGGACCTACAAAACTTTATCATATCATTCACATACAGGTTAATTCATTATGTGTTTTATTCAGTTATTTGTAATTTACACAAGTATTTAATAGTAAGTCATGTATTTCTTTAATTACTCCTATATGTGGCGTATATCTGACTATTCAACTCACCATTTATAGAGAGAGTGACCCACAGTTCAGGTTAAAGCAACAACTGACAGTCCCAATATTCGTCACACATTTACAGGTGTTGTAACAACATTTTACTAATTTTGTGTGAGAATTTCGGTTTTAATACTACCCAGGAAATAAAAGTCAGCAGTTCACTAGTGTCTATTATGAATTTTACAGTGATATTAATCAATAATTCATGCTGATAATGTTAATTGTTGTATGAGGAATCTTTGTACATGTACATCCAGAGGGCATAAAAGGAACTAATGAACCATTGAGAACCAGCATCAGAAAAAAAATGTCTTCAGCGGTTATTTGCCGGTTTCTGTGGAGAAAATTGATATGGTTGCCATCTCAGAAATTCAGATCCATATAAAACTTTTCTGTTACAAGAAAAATGTTGAAAGAAACAGATTAAAAAAGAAACAAAAATTAAAAAAGAAACAAAAATGACTGCATTGGTCCAAATAAATTGCTTAAATACTAACTGAATGTACAATTCCAGGAAAATATGAATTTCTACTGTAAATGGGTTATGTGCGTGGAAATTATAAAGATTTACCTCCACCTAAAGATTGGATTGTTTTGTTAATCCCACTGCTCATTCAGTATTGTTTTGCATATTTTTCATTGATTTTGGAATTTCGCTTGTAATGTCATATTCTAATTTTGGTATCAAATGAATGGCCATCATTTTATCAAATGACATTTTCACAACATCAGTGTTCTGTTGCTTTTCTGATTTGGATAAAAGGCACAAATACTCAATGATCAGGTATCTTACCAACTTCTATTTGACTTTTTTCTGGTTTCAATCTGCTTCTTAATTGTACCTCCTTTCTGATTAATTTCCAGAAAGTATGTCTGCATACCAAGTGGCATTTGTGGTTTAATAGCTTTTCTTTACCATTATACTACCTAAAATAGAATGAAAAGATCTTGCGTCTGGAATGAAGTTGTTCAATATCGAAGCTTATGCCCCCCCCCCCCCAAACTACTTCATTGATTTTTACAATTAATCTCCAGTTCCAGATGAAGGGATTGGCTATAAACCAAAGGGCTTTTCCACTAAGAAAAGATAAGCCTGTTTACCTTTGAATACATTTTAAGGCATCCATGCTCTTAATTTCTATATATTACTTCCTTTTTGTAGTATTTTAACTAAATGAAGGATGAAAGAAGTAAAGGAGCAATCTAGGATAACCATTTGTCAAGTAGTTCTGATTATGTACTTAACTTGTCAACCTAGATACTGTGTAATGATTAGGAGACTATTTGTGTGGTGAAAAACATTAACGACTTTGTGTTAGTTTCTTGATACAAGTGTCCTAAATCTAATGCAAGCTATTGATAGCGAAGATGATATATTGCCATTAGTCTTGAGATGAAGCCTTTTAATTTCCACTAAATCTTTTTGTCCCCGGTAACTTGAACACTTCGTTCATTTAATTACTGACAAGATATAATGAGGAAGATTTCAACGAAATACCAGGGCCTATATTGAAAATCCCCTTTTGCTTCAGGCTATTTATGTCTGTGGTAGACATCCATTACAACAAAAGGAAATAGTTGTGCCTTAAGTGTTAAAGTAGATGATAAACAGTGGAAGTTGGAACATTATTAAATCTTAAGTCCAAGAAAATATAATCACAGTTGAGCCAAACACATCATTATGAAAGAAATCACATACATGATTAGTTTATATCTTATTATAACCAGTGGCTGGTTGAATATGGCTCTGGCTAACTTATGAAAGTTCCCTGGTTCGTACGGAGCCAGGTAAAGGACGCAAAATAATAAAAAAATATCTGGTGCGCTAGTTATTATCCGGTGCGCACCAGATAACTTAAAAGCGTGCCAGATATTATCAGATATTTTCTAAAGTAGAAAAGGACTAAACCTCACTCATAGAAGTTAAGGACCATAAACCTGATAATTCTGCCAAACTATATTTGAATTCCAGTTTGTATCCTATCATCAAATTAAATAAATTCGGCATTAAAGTTATTCCAAAATGTTATTTAAATCATATTTTGTTAATGCAGAGCTCAACAAAAAACTGTCACGGTAACATGCATAGTGTGTAGAAATGTCGTCAGAGCTTTTAGTATTGGGCTTCTGCGTTAGAAAATCCTCTGAGCAAGTAGTAAAGCTTAATTATGGTTACTATTAATGAAAACTAGTGAGAAATATACGTGTTGTCAGTTGTCGCTTAAACCCGTCAGTACTTGTACCGTACGTCAGTATTTCTGTTAATGGTCAGTAATAATCATACGGTGAGTATGTGAGTTAATTGGTTAGTATTCCTTACTTCTGTCAGTATGTAAAAAATACGTGAGTAATTAAATAAACGTGAGTTTATCCAAACATATCACTATTAAGGCACGTGCGGGAGAAATTGACGAAAGCGTGACTAATTAAGAAAACGTCACTATTTGAGCTACCGCTCACTATCTGAGTATAACCGCCAGTTACCTTTGATGTGCGTTAGTAATTGGACACGGCGCCAGTAGAGCGTGAAATCGTTAACTATATACATTTCTGGTGAGTATTGTTACTATAGGTAATTTAACTTCCCGTTAAATTGTCGCTACCTTCTGAATAAAATATTAATTATTTATTATGATTCTCGAATCAGAAAATGTTTTATTTTTTTTTTAACAATAATGGATGGTAGTGAACATGGGTATTTTCCGGTTACCGCCGTAGTTTGCAGAATACTGTTTTTAAACATTAACGGGTGTATTTTTCGGCGATTTCCATAACAGCCGTAGTTTGCAGAATACGGGGCAATGTGTAGTTTGCAGAATACGGGGCAATGTGTAGTTTTCAGAATACGGGGCAATGTGTAGTTTGCAGAATACGAGGCAATGTGTAGTTTGCAGAATACGGGGCAATGTGTATAGTGTTATTTCATTTACAATTTATATTTATTCTCGTTCATGCGGATTAGCACTTGTTTTGGGACGTGCGGCGCTTTAATATCTGTATGGTTTAAATTGGAATCACAACTAATGGTTAAAAAAGATCACCAACACAAATCTGTTTTCACTAATTTTTATTGAAACAGATAACATGATAGCAGATAACAGAAATAATGAATTTCAAACATACGCATACAAGCTGAAATTCTTAGCACTGAAGAGTCGTGTGCATACCGGACTGGTATGAGGCATCGCACATCTTGGGTTGTCGCTTATCGTGAAATAGTTCCAAATCTTACTACTTCACGTTAGTTTTATCTAGATCACTGCTGGTATTGTCTGGATACTTAATCATTATGAATAGAAGTATTGGAAAAGGCGGGAAAATATACCGCATGGTTTACGTGTGAGTAGCATGAAAGATGAAAGGGAGGATATCCCTTTGATGTCACAAGATTGACATTCCAGCTTCTAGACGCCAGTGAAAATTTAGAAATAATTTAGTGATTTCTTTTGTTATGCAAGGCTACTTTAAGAATTTAGACATAATATGTATCAACAAATAATAATTTATGATATAGATCATACTTTATTTATTAATAATATTACAAACAAATAAGTTCCCATTAGATGGTTTATAGTTCTAGAAATGACGAAAGAATGTCACGTGATTGCTCTTCGCTTTGATGTTTCATTCATTGCCGCGTGAACCTTTCAGTTCAGACACCTATTATAGACAATACAGGTGCCAATCATTTTAGGAATTACATCGGACTTAACCCAGTTACTATAGTAATTTCTAATTCATTACCATTATAAAACCATTTTTCATTTTCTGATAATTTTCCACTATTTCTAAAAACAACAATTTTAGTTTTGTTCGTATTTACAGTGAGGTTCCATTTACAAGTATATTTACATAATGAGTGAAGCAAATGTTGTAAACCCTCGGGAGTTTCCGAGAACACTGCCTTGTCGTCCGCATACATTAAAAGGAAAAGGTTCGTGGTATCTAGAGGAATGGATGGACAATTTTCCGAGTACAGATGGTTTTCAACATCATTAATGATACAGCAAACAATTAACGTCCGCTTGACAAGATAGATGGAGTGTATTTGTGATTGCGTAGGAAGCGTGACACAATTTTATTTCTTCAAAAACGCGGCGTTTGTGCTTGATAACCGAGGTAAAATAGCACCATGCGTTTCCTGACTAACAGTGACGTTCATCTACAAGGATTATTATGTCATTCGAAACATTTCAATGTTTATATCCACCACTATCGGTAATTATATGTATCAGTCGATTTTATATGTTGCTGTCAATATCTGATATAGGTGTCATATCGGGCCATCACTATAAATATATTTAGGACCTCGAAATTGACCCAAATGGGTCGCAACGCATATAATAATGTAAACTGATTGTATATGAGCTAATTTACATTCAATTGTTTCCATTTTGACTCTAATGTCAAATCAGTTACGTTCAGTGAAATACGGCATGAATCTGAACCCAACCATGTCATATATTTGTTAATGTTTGTTTAATATTTCGCTCGGTGTAAGAATTTAGAACCAAAGAGAATAGTCCATACATTAGTAATATTATAGGTCCAACGCGACGAGAATATACATTCACTTGATACACTCCGTTCATTTGACACCTCCCTATTTGTTAGGATAAGCTGCTGATTTGGCGACGAACAGTATCTGACCAGCTCAATTTATCTCGACAACCAGTGTCTGGAATGCTGCCTGGCTGCATTTCCGACAGTTTATTTCACAAAATATTTTGCTGAATATATTCATTCACATTGAGTCACTCACCCCGCCCGTTTGACACTTTCCTCTGGTCGGATAAACTAGTGATTTTGCGACATTTTCGAGAAAAAGCAAGTTAAAGTTATCGTTAGATTTTAACACTAAATCACGTAACAACCATGTCATATATTTGTTAATGTTTGTTTAATATTTTGCTCGGTGTTAGAATTTAGAACCAAAGAGAATAGTCCGTACATTAGTAATATAGGTCTTGTATATTAAATCGTTTATGGGATTAAATTCTGTTAATCTCACCACTTAATTAGCACCTTTGTGTTATAGTGCTCAAGAGATTAAGAATGTTGATTGGCTAGGTTTATCACCTCAATAGAGCGTGAAATCATTAACTATATAAATTTCTGTTATGTTTATTGATAAACTGTATCATTAAAAGACAATTTGTTACCGGTGTGACTATTGTACAAAAACTCAAACGACAATTTCGGATATGTAAGTGACAAATTTTAAGAAATAAAAATGCTCTATAAATTTGTTGGAAATCTTTAACAAAAGTTTTGCTATTGTGTTTTAAATTTCTTGAAATTTCCCGTGTTTAGAATTGTCTCAGTTTTGAATATGTAATATAGTGTAGTTATAAATGTGTTTTTTTAGGGGATGATTTTCAATGTTCCTTAAGAAGTATTTCTATCCCAAGATCGAACGTCGGGCATGGTTTTACTATTACACCGTTGCATGCAATGTATCAATTATATTTATCGTGTGCTAAATAAAACAATTTCTAAATTATTTATAGAATCTTCTGTGCTCATAATTTCGAATTACTTGAATGAAATTTATTATTTTTCTGTTACCTACGATCATATTGTATTTTAACATTGTGTATCGTACCTTATTATATGCTATTATTATTTTCATCGTTATTTATATTGTTTCATTGCTATATATATTGTTTAATAGCTATTATTTCTCAAAAGTAAATAGATAATCACACGATTCTTCGGTGTTCAGAATTTCAGCGTGACACTTTCCTCTGGTCGGATAAACTAATGATTTTGCGACATTTTCGAGAAAAAGCAAGTTAAAGTTATCGTTAGATTTTAACACTAAATCACGTAACAACCATGTCATATATTTGTTAATGTTTGTTTAATATTTTGCTCGGTGTTAGAATTTAGAACCAAAGAGAATAGTCCGTACATTAGTAATATAGGTCTTGTATATTAAATCGTTTATGGGATTAAATTCTGTTAATCTCACCACTTAATTAGCACCTTTGTGTTATAGTGCTCAAGAGATTAAGAATGTTGATTGGCTCGGTTTATCACCTCAATAGAGCGTGAAATCATTAACTATATAAATTTCTGTTATGTTTATTGATAAACTGTATCATTAAAAGACAATTTGTTATCGGTGTGACTATTGTACAAAAACTCAAACGATAATTTCGGATATGTAAGTGACAAATTTTAAGAAATAAAAATGCTCTATAAATTTGTTGGAAATCTTTAACAAAAGTTTTGCTATTGTGTTTTTAATTTCTTGAAATTTCCCGTGTTTAGAATTGTCTCAGTTTTGAATATGTAATATAGTGTAGTTATAAATGTGTTTTTTAGGGGATGATTTTCAATGTTTCTTTAGAAGTATTTCTATCAGCCTTTTGTTTTAATAAAGAATTAATCACACAGGATATCTACATGAAAAATATCCCAAGATCGAACGTCGGGCATGGTTTTACTATTACACCGTTGCATGCAATGTATCAATTATATTTATCGTGTGCTAAATAAAACAATTTCTAAATTATTTATAGAATCTTCTGTGCTCATAATTTCGAATTACTTGAATGAAATTTATTATTTTTCTGTTACGTACGATCATATTGTATTTTAACATTGTGTATCGTACCTTATTATATGCTATTATTATTTTCATCGTTATTTATATTGTTTCATTCCTATATATATTGTTTAATACTATTATTTCTCAAAAGTAAATAGATAATCACACGATTCTTCGGTGTTCAGAATTTCAGCGTGTATATATGTGTATGAAGTTCAATAATATCTGATATCATAATCTGTTTCAATAAAATTACCGAAAACAGATTTGTGTTGATGATCTTCTTAAACCATTAGTTCTGATTCCAAATTTACTAATCCTTACCGCGCCACCTACCCCAAAATATGTGCCAACCCGCATGTAACGAGAATACATATAAATCGTAATATATATTGCGCCGTATTCTGCATGGGAACCCCGTTGTAAGAACGTGAACGTGTACAGATAATGTGACGAATCAAACCTCGCCACTGAGCATTTAAATTCATATTTATATATGAGGTGGACTCTGTCTCATCCGAACTCTGATCACTGTATTTAGAGATCGATCTATCTAACTATCTTTGGCGTTTTTTTTTGCAAACTACGGCGGTAAGCGAAATTGCCGACAAATAGTCCCTTTATTCATTGCCACCAATTATGGTTTAAAAAATCCCCTCCGATTCGAGAATATTAATAAATAATTTTAATTATTTTAATTATTTATTAATATTTATTAATAAATAATTAATATTCTCGAATCGGAGGAGATATTCAGGTTAGTAATAAAAATATTATGATCACTTACACAGTAACAATACTCGCCAGTATTTTAAATAGTCAATGATTTCACGCTCTACTGACGTCAGGTCCGATTACCGACGCACATCAAAGGTAACTGGCGGTTATACTCGGATAGTGAGCGGTAGCTCAAATAGTGACGTTTTCTTAATTAGTCACGCTTTCGTCAATTTCTCCCGCACGTGCCTCAATAGTGATATGTTTGGATAAACTCACGTTTATTTAATTACTCACGTATTTTTTACATACTGACAGAAGTAAGGAATACTACCCAATTAACTCACATACTCACCGTATGATTATTACTGACCATTAACAGAAATACTGACGTACGGTACAAGTACTGACGGGTTTAAGCGACAACTGACAACACGTATATTTCTCACTAGTTTTCATTAATAGTAACCATAATTAAGCTTTACTACTTGCTCAGAGGATTTTCTAACGCAGAAGCCCAATACTAAAAGCTCTGACGACATTTCTACACACTATGCACCTTGCAGTGTGTGTGTGTGGTGGGAGGCAGCTTTACAACTAAGTGCAAATTGAGGGGATCTTGATTAATAATGATAATAATAATGAGTTTTTTAGTATAGCGCAGCTTATCCATAAAAATGCCCAAGGTGCTTGCAAGGTTTGAAGCTTATCAATTTCACAATTTTCAGTTGTAGTTTGAAAAGGAAAAATTTTTGAGTTTTGACTTCCTGAGAACAAACCGGGTGAACCGGAGAAAACCTACAGAACAATTCCACCCTACAGACAGGTGGGGTTTAATGTCTACTCTACACAAACTAGGTCATTTTGGGACTAACATATGCTAACTAGGTCATTCATAATGTGAACGTATTATGCCGTCGCCCCTGTGTGTGTGTGTGTGTATGTATATATGTATGTATGTCTGGGTCGCCTACAGGGCGCAATTCTTCATGGATTTTCTTCAAACATTGTATACTTATTCCTTATACTCCAAGGAAGATCCCTATTGTTTTTGGTGCATGCCCGACCCCCAGGGGCAGAGCCATGCCCATTTCTAGTATTTGTTTGTTTGTCGTCTACAGGCCTTATTTCTTAACTTATAATCTTGAAACTTTGCATACACATTCTTTGTACCCTAAGGAACATCCCTATTGTTTGGGGTGCATGCCCAACTCCCAAGGGCAGAGCCACGCCCATTTTCTTTTTGTGTGTCTGTGTCGCCTACAGGGCGCAATTCTAACTGGATTTTCTTAAAACTTTGTATACTTACTCTTTACACTCAAAGGATGATCCGTATTGTTTTTTGGTGCATGCCCGACCCCCAAGGGCAGAGCCACGCCCATTCCTTGTATTTATTTGTTTGTCGTCTACAAGCCACATTTCTTAACGTATCATCCTGAAACTTTGAATTCTTATTCTTTGTACCCTAAGGAACATTCCTATCATTTGGGGTGCATGCCCAACCCCCAGGGGCAGAGCCACGCCCATTTTCTTTTTGTGTGTCATCCCTTTTGTTTTGGGTGGATGTCCGACCCCCGTGGGACAGCAACGCCCATTTCTTGTATTTGTTTGTCTGTCGTCTACAGGCTGCATTTCTTAATGTATCATCTTGAAACTTTGAATACTTATTCTTGGTACCTTAAGGAAGATCCCTATTGTTTTTGGTGCATGCCCGACCCCCAGGGACTGCCACGCCCATATATCTTTTTGTGTGTCACCTACAGGCCACAATTCTTAATCGATCGTCTTGAAAACTTTTTTTATACTTATTCCTTATACCCTAAGGCTGACCACTATTATTTTTGGTGCATGCCGGACCCCCTGGGACAGAGCCACGCCCAATGCTTTGGTGTCTTGTGTTCGCCTACAGGATGCAATTCTTAACAGATCCTTTTAAAACTTTACATACCTATTCCTTATACCCTAAAGATGTCCCCTATTGTTTTTGGTGATTTCCTAACCCCCAGGGGCAGAGCCATGCCCATTTTTACTTCGTGTCTGTGTGTGTTGTCTACAGGCCACGATTCTTAATAGATCGTCTTTAAACTTGGGATATGTATTCCTTATAGCCTAAGGACGACAACTGCATGTCCCGACTCCCACAGGCAAGACACGCCCAATTTTTGTGTTTGTTGTTTACAGGCCGCAATTCTGAATGAATCAGCTTGGTACTTGGCATATCTATTCCTTATAGCCTGAGGGCGTCCACTATTGATTTTGATGAATGTCCCGACCCCCCGGGGCAGAGCCACGCCCACTTTTTGTCTTTAGCGTTAGGAAGGCACAATTCTGAATGGATTGTCTTGGTATACTTATTCCTTATACTCTAAGGACGGCTACTATTGATGTTGAGGCACGACCCTCAACGCTAAACAAACCAAACGCCTAGCCTTCTTCACAAAGTACCATATCAATCAAAGGAGGAATGTGGACGTATATTGTAGCGTTATGTTTAGTCAACATATTGACGATGGAATAGATGTGGATGCAATTATGATGAGAATCTATCCAAAGCCTGAAGAAAATTTGCATCAAAAGGCAGTCTTTTCCGATATTTCTGACAATGAACCGTGATTGAAATTTAGGTATGTTCAGAGAAGGATTTGACCGACTGGTTTAAGTGGACTGTATCCAAAAATACTTTACAAAGGAACTGTTGAGCGATAAATACTTTCAAGTGGAGAAATAATGTGGGCGGAAAGAAAATTCTGAAAGATATCTCAATATGCCGATAAGTACACCGTCTATTTCATTACTGAATGCTACAAACTGTACCATAACTTTTTTTTATTGTCAAAAGAATAAAATTATATTTCTGTGTTCTTTGTATTATTTCGATCATCTACATTATCAGCGGTTGATATGAGCTGAATATATCAACTTTGGATGACGTCATCAGCAGTTGATATGAAATATCAACCTGCCATGACGTCATCAGCGGTTGATATGAACCGAATATATCAACCTCTGATGACGTCATGAGAGGTTGCTATGAGATATAACTGCTACGGACATCAAAGAAAAAAACTACTACCAGTTGTATATACAATCGTTAACATGTCCATAATCTTGTTGTTTATTTCTGATTACATTGTCACTTTGTAAAGTGCCCCTCCCCGAACATGTTACATGAAAGGGCTGACTATAAATATGCTGTAATAATGATAATTATAATAATTTTCCGGCGTGGTTCCTCCTTGTCAATGGTGCAGGAGGAGCCATGCCGGAAAATCTCGATGAACTTTATCGGCTGACGCAGTGATGGAACACAGGGCCTCCTCATGGTTAGCGAGCCAGCGGTCAACATACAGTTGTTGGGGTAGAACGAAATACTGAGGTCCGGTGTACACATTGGTATGCACGTAAAAGATACCTTGCCATTTGGAATTCGATATAAGAGTAAGCCGTAGCACAGCTGTCCGGGCAAAATTTCCTTCATAGCACGCACAAGGCTATATGGGGTATGCTTGTCTTCATTAATCCAGTCGGCGCAGAACAGTAGGACTTTAAAACCCATTTCATTCCATTTCTTTTGTCCTGGCTAACATTATTACAATAACAAATAAATCTCGATTATTAAAGTAAATATCCTGGCAATCGTCTTTCAATCCATTATAAAATAAAAAACATCTGATAATCTTGAGAGTAGATTATGGACTTGTTGAGTGAATAATTTATAAAAAATTTGAAGACAAAATAACAACTCCCTCTTACATAATGTACCTTTGATATTCATGAATGGTATAAGAATATTGTATAAGTTAGGTCCTAATTCGTGCGTGGGCATTCGCATAGGATAGGGGATTTTAAAAGTAAGGGGGGGGGGGGCTAGAAGGCCCAGAGAAAACCCACACCTCCTTGTGAACATTCCATTGTAACTGACAAAATTATTCAATCATTAGCAAAACGAGACCCACCATGGCGCGCAGCTCGGAAGTCTCAGATTGGCAGAGAAAGTTCCTTGGAATTTCCGGTGTGGTTTTCCCTTGTCAATGGTTCAGACGGCAAGACCTGACAAGACATAGTGTTGAGTCGTTCGGCGTGCTAGTTATTATCTGGCGCGCGCCAATCATTATGATTATATTTTCATATTTTGCGTCCCTTACCGGGCTCCGTAGGTTCGGTTCAATGTCAGTTGAGAAAGTTTTTCAGGATTTTCTGACCTATTTTCCCTGTTGTCAGTGGTGCTGGATGAAGGTCAATATATACTCGCTGGCTAGCATGTAAAAGAACCATTTACAGCTGGAATTTGATGAAGAGAAGGCAGAAGTATAAAGAATAAAATAGTTAACTTGTTACTGTCATCATTTCTGTTTTGTTATGTACGTAACTGATACAATCTGATTAAAACACAGATCCAATTTCGTTTCGTTTTTTATAGTTCAAAATTTTGTTTTTACTTGTCTTCACTACTCTTTGATCTGGAGGACTTGTTATTTAACTTGTGTTCTGCCTGAAATGAGGGGTCAGCCAATCAAATGGTCTGTCGAATCGACCGTTTGACCTTTTCATGCGTGGAACTGTGGGTAGATATTACCAGCCAATGACGTCTATACTAACACCAGCGGATAGAAATCAAAACAAAACAAAAGTAGATTTTAAAAAGCCTGGCGGTTGCTAATTGGTTAATCGAATGACTGACTTCATAGAACGTGAGCTCCCGCTATAACTTGTTAGATCTATATGAGTGTAGGCCATCGAAAGTATAAAAAACGAAACGAAATATAGATCAATATTTTAATTAGATTGCTGATATGGATTATGTCAACAATTATTGGCACCTGTCCGATACTTCATCATTTTAGGATGTTAATGATACAGAGTTTTCCACCATCATATTCACAGCATGCAGGCTTAATTTCAACTATCAGTTCATCACGACACCAGGAATATTCGATACGTTTAATTCAAGCTGAAGTTAAATTATCACATAAAGTATGCTGTCACCATTAGTAGACCTACATCAAGATTTATTACTTTAACTTCAGAAAACGGAAACCTTTTTCGGTTCATTATCTGTTCTGTAAGCTTTGTTCAATTTGACCTTTTATCTCTAATTTTTTTTAAATATCATTAGGAAAAGAATTGGTGAATACCGACCAGTATTTTTTTTTTTTTTTAAGAAAATATATTTTTTCTTGACAAAATCTTTAATGAAACCTATCAAGCAGTAATTTTGAAACAGAAGGTCATGGATGCTGTTAAATTGTGAAAACATTAAAAGTTGGCAAATATTTTAACATCAGCTAAAGATTGAGTTTTTTTCATAAACATATAATAGGGCCACTAGGGACCGGGTATCGTCCAGATTTTACGAAAAAAGGAAAGAAACTACGTTTACCGTTTAGAATCTAATACACGTATCCAGTAAATAGACTGCCGTTTAGAATGTGTTAAATGCCGTCAAGATTCATCAAAAACCGCTCAGTTTGTGCTACCATGTAGATTTAGAAACGCCGTTAAGTTTTGACCTCGATCGTCTACTTTACGACCGTTTAGTTTCTGGGGATGTTTTTAAAAATGAACACTACCATTTAGATTTGAAAGGGGTTTAGTTTTTAGACCCGTTGAGAAATTGAACCGCGAGTGTTTGATTTATGTGGTTACAATTAATGCAAAAAAAGATTTTGAAAATATTGACTGATTCAGCTTGGTCATCTTTTTTTTCTTTATAAAAATGGCTGATGTATACAAATGCGGGAAAATTTACAGTAGCTATTGGCTAACGCATAAACAAACTTATTTGCATACTATTTATAGTATTATAATTAACTGGAATTAGAGTCGAGCAGGGTAGCATAGAATTGTAATAATACATAGTATGCAGGTCTAAAATAATTATATTCGTGAAAAATTGTCTTACCTAGTGGTGGTCCAAACTGATTTAGGTTAATCCATATTAAGTGCACAATGATAAAACTATAGCGTACTATACTAGAAATCAAAGATTACACAGGTGCAGATCATTTCATTCGTTCGCTTCTCGGTTTAACGTCCAGAGAGAGAGATTTTATTTACCATCCTTTTTTATATTAACCGGGAAGTTGTGTCTGGTTTACTTGATTAATTAAATAATAGGTAGCAGCCATTCAAAGAATCTAACGACAGACATAACTGTTGTATATTCCTTGCGACGGTGGTATGTAATTACACGTCTGCAAAACAGGTGGCTGGAATTTTTGCGTTATATAACAATAGCAGGCAGTCATTCAAAGAATATAATCTAAATTGTAATGTAATGACGAACATTTATGACTGTATATTCCAAGCGACGGTGGCCTTATTCGTAGACTGAAACCCATCATAGGCCATTGTGTGTAATAGTATGCAAATAAGTTTGTAGCCAATAGCTACTGTAAATTTTCCCGCATTTATATGGCTTTAACCAATGAAAAATTATCGTTGTGTTGTACACGCGTTGAGTAATACATCAGCCATTTTTATAAAGAAAAAAAAGATGACCAACCTGAATCAGTCAATATTTTCAAAATCTTTTTTTTCCATTAATTGTAACCACTTCACAGTAGCACAAACTGAGCGGTTTTTGATGAATCTTGACGGCATTTAACACATTCTAAACGGCAATCTATTTACTGGATACGTGTATTAGATTCTAAACGGTAAACATAGTTTCTTTCCTTTTTTCGTAAAATCTGGACGATTTCCGGTCCCTAGTGGCAGTAGAGGTGGGACTTTGTTATTTTGTGGTCAGAGCACTAAATTGTCGGTTAGAATATGGACTTTATTCGAATGTTGGCGTGGAATGACAGGAATCATCTGGCTTTTTCCAAGTAGAAGCCTAATGATTTTCAACTATTACTTTCATATTTTTTTTCAACAATTACTTTCAGAGCTATTGCCCCTGACTGTATGACAGCTAGAATTATCATCTGATTGACTTGAAATTATGTACAATGTTGAATTTTGATAACTATTTTCAGGGTTATTGTGCTACTAACTTCTTGTGGTTTCTCTAGCAACAATTTATAGGTGTTGTAAATGCTAGGACAGATTCCGCTGTTTGGAAAAGTGAGGTAGAAAGAGAGATATTTTGAGATCAAAGTAAACAAGCTCATCAAGTACCTGAAACTCCTGCTACATTCCTATATTTTGGAATTGGTATTTATTGATTGAGGGGTTGAGGGCTGGCTCACCATGTACCCTGATCCAACCCTAAATGCCTCTGAAATGGTATTGTGGAAACCTTTATGAGCAGCATAGGGCATATATGTTTTGTTGCATGGCAACCATCTTTACAAAGAAGTGTAGATATAAGTTGTGTAGAAGAGTCAGTGTAATCCAAGCAATCCTGTTTATGACTGATTAAAACACAGATCAGATACTATTTTGTTTCAGTTTTTATAATTCAAAATTTAGTTTTACATGTCTGGACTACACAATGTGATCTAGAAGAGTTGTTGTATAGCCCACGTTCTGGATGATGTAAGAGTTTTGCAAATGAAATGATCTGTTAAGGTGAATTTTTGGCGTAAGGTGGGTAGAACTGTTGGTAACCACCTATAGAAACATCATCTCTGGCTGGTTAATCAAATATCTGACATTCAGAGGGTCAAAAGCCCTTTGTATGACCTCTGACGATACCTTGAAATACAACCACTTCAAACTACATGTACTGTAGGCCATCAAAAGTATAAAAAAAGAAGCAAAATATAGATCTGTATTTTATTCAGAATGTTTATGACTATATATCAGGTTTAATGTCCTAAGTTTTTAATATGAATGTTGAAAAAGTCTGAAAATTACTGATAAATATCATATTACAGAGAGATTAAACATGGTTTATTTTTAAGTTTAATTCTTGTTAAGTAAACATCATGTTATTGAACCATACATGACTTCTAGCCGTTAATTAATTGTCTTGGCCAAATAGAAGTATGTTCTGATTAAATCAATTTACAATGGCACTGTTTTTCTTGTGTCTTATATTGGCTCTGACAATAAGATCATTACGATTTTAATATAAGGACAAAATTGGTATCACACAGTCCGTGATTTACGGTTTTGTTTAAATAAATTTGATCGACTCCCAATGTTACATTGAAGGAACACCTTAAGGGAGAACAACTTAGCCATTTCCATACATTTTTTACTTCATCTCCTAACCAAATTTCGTACCAGTAAGCATGTTATATATTCATATTGATACAAACAAATAAAGTTGATTTAGCCATCTTCACACATTTTGATCACTTGATGAAATTCAGATATTATTTATTTGTATACTGTAAATTAACATTTTATAGGAATGATTGCTTTTAGGTATGGTATGTGTGTATCAAGTTGCTAGATCTCAAGATAGGCTATTGTAGACATTTATGGAGAAAATATTAATATATTAACAGCCTAATCTAACCCACTTTGACTTATGTTTACTTAAATGAAGTTCTGTTCATTTACCTGCATGTTTATTTTAATATCTTTTGATTAGCAATCTCATTCTTCACTTTTATTGCATTTACAGCTAGCTTATAATTAAATTGATTTTTGTGTGGAATGAGGATTTAATCCAGAAAATTTTAGGAACTGTGTTGTCTTTCTCAACAAAAGATATATTTTGAAAATGAAATATTGAGTATCCTGTAATGGTATTTTATTTCATGTTGATTTGACAGATGTCGCATCTGTTTCCTACTTAAGATTATTTTTGTGGAAGCAAAATTGGATTTTCAATTTCAATCCCAAAATATAACATCTTGACTTTGAAGGTTGTATTAATCCTGTTTCGTCTAGACTTAACTAATATCCTGAGAGTATTGTCTAGTGGCCAGCTTAATCTGTGAAAATATTATTCTATGACTAATCCATAAAAATTGGATACAGCTATGGAAAGCAAACTAATTGAAGCTAAATAATTTTCACAGTTATTTCTCTTTATCAGTTGTGATAACCAACCTTTTTGAAACTGATATGTAATCATGTGACTTGCTTGATATTTACATGTTCAGATTTGTGAAACGCAGGAATATATTGAATTTAAACAATTTATGCTTGTTAATTTTCTACAGCTTTCGTCCTTTGTAGAGATTTGTGATTTTGTTAACATCAGGTCTGCATTAAATTTAACTTTCTCTAATTTTGTTTCCTAATTTTATCAAATGACCACAATTTTTAATAATTACTTTTAGAGTTATTGTCCTTGATTATGAATATTGTCAAAGTTTCAATGATATTTTAAAGTATAAAGATTTTAGATTTTATTTTTTAAAAGATTCACAATGCAACATTTAAGGATTTCTCGGATGACTAATTGATGTGGTATGTTTGATTACCTGGTACCTGTCAGTGAATATTATTTCTATCTTTTGTAAAATAGCAGTCCCCCAACAGTCTGTTGCATAATTTACAATCACATTAATCATGTTCGTTATTTGGTTTCTTACTAATCATATATCTTTTACAAAAAAATAAAATAAAACCAAGTACAGACAATCTAAAATATTAAGACCAAGCCCCTACTGTTCAGATATTTACTACCTTTAATCTTAAATGCCAGATGATTTCTTTTTTCTTTCTCTTAAAGATTGAAAAAATTCTTAAGAACATTTCTGCTGTTTGTGATATATGATAAACTGTTCTCAGCTGATGTTAGTGGTGTTCATGTATATCATATAGGTAATTATATTAGTTATATACTACATTTATTTATATACTTAACCATTTGTTTGAAGGATTCAGTATGTTGGGAAACATCTTGGCCCATGAACCTAATTTTATAACAAATTTATGGCAAAAACATTTGTTGGGTTGATGAAGAGTGAATTTTAAGAGATAGTAGGATAATTGGCTGACTGCCCTGATGGAATTCATATTCATTTTAATGATCATTTACTGTGTCTGATCAGATGTCCTCTTGTTTCCAGCTTATGATTGTTGTATAACTCTGTAAAGCGGCAAGCTTTTAAGATCTGTTTTTGTTCTATAGAAAACTGTCTTCAACGTTTCTTCTACTTATGATAACACAAATTTATATGGTTAGTTCTAGAAATTTACAATGTAACATTCACAGTTTGTGAGATACTGTCAAAACTTTTGACCCAAAATGGTTCTTAATTTCAATCCATATGGATATAAACGTGTGATGGCAATCTGTTGTTTGTAGTTAAATATTATCAGTATTGTGTATATAACTAATGTACATATATAGGATTCTTAGATTGTTTATTACACATCAAATATTGAATAGTTTTGTTATATACTCATCAATTACTGGATAGTCTAAGGTAAATATATATTTGTTTCATGTTAGCCTATAAAATTTCCATGGCTTCATTGAACAGCTTAATTTACTATTCTGTCTAAGCTGTTAGATGTAATATTTAGTAGTGATTACTGTGAAGGCCTTCAGCATATACCATGGCATTATTGGTAATTCACAGCCCTAGGTTGAGATCAATTAATGACATAAATGGATTGGTCAGTCTCTAGCATCATTGGAAGATGAAAGCAGCTCTTTGCCGACTTCTACTCATTATAGGTGTCGTGAATAGCAGATAATTTGAGAATATTTATACTGGTTATTTTGTTACCATCATTAGCCTGGTGCAGCTATAAATTGTACAGGGTGATCAATAAATACAAACTTATTATTTCAATTTTCACAGACATGTTTATCATGGTTTATTGAATGCATGTAGTTGAAGCATTGAAGAATTGTGATTGTTATTTCTGTGATCAGTTTGAATCTCGGAAAATATATTGATTTTGTATTGTAAGGCATAATATCCTGATAGTAGTTATTCCAATAATTCTATTCAACAGACATGGATAGATTCCACAACCGTTGATTTTTTTCGCTGATTTGTTGGTCATGGATGGTTGCTGATAATAACCTTTAATTGACCATTGTCCCTGTTTAGTTTGTCAGCAAAATTGGAAATCTTTATCCTCAAGGACAACTTAAGAGCTTGACTTGACATTCTTGTGGATGGGTATTTGGGACAAGAGATAGTTTACTATATTAGATCAATATATAACTTAGCAGACTTTACGTTGAAGTCAACACGATTTCTTACAGTTCCTCACTCGTTCATGGGTTGGCCGTGTCTGCTCCTCAAACAGGGAAAAACGTCATCCAGCTGATCAGTGTGATAACATTGTGATTGTTTGGTAGGTGTAGTGTGAAATTGCTCTCAAAATTACAACCGGATCAATCAACAGCACCTTATATTTTCCTTTCAAACATGTTTCACATTGTGTTCTATGTGGCTCAATATTCTCACTGCTCTAATATGTAACAGTATTCACTCGATTACCTAACAAATTTTGTGTTTGTTTTGGTGTTTTTTGGGAAAGTAATAGTGTAAGAGACCTATCAAAGGATATAAAACAGATCATTGCAACATTAACAACTCTTGTGATTTTTTGGAGTAGCAGCATCATGGAAGATCAAGAAGCTTTATTGTCAAAACCTGCCCCTACAACAGCAGTTAAAACATTGGGACCAGCAACAACAAAAACAGCAGCAGATAATCACACTCTTAATTCTCCTAACCCCAACGATTCAGGTACAACACCCCCACCTCCACGTCGCTTACCTCACCTACATAAACTAGAAAAGTAAGTGTCACTCTTTTTAATTCAAATTACCCTCTTTGTTTATTTTTTAAAGGGACATTAGGGGTTTTTTTTCATTTATTAACCTCAATTTTTAACATTAATTTTCATGGGATCGTTCATTATTGATAACAGATTTGTTATATAAAGGAATTATGTATAAGACAATATCACTCATATTACATGCTCGTAATTGTTCACTAACTAGGGAAAGCAATTAGTAACACTAGCACATCTGTAATCAGTGATTGCTGTAGTTTTCATTTACAATTGAAGATGTATTTCTGATATGTTACATTACCACTTTTTTGTGTTTTTAGGATGACACAACTTGTTTAAATTTTACAGCAAATGTAATGTGTAATAGATGATATCTAATCAAATACAATATCTTAAAAAGTAGGACTGCACTAACGACGTGGCATACACAAAAATAACTCAAGCTGGTTATGTAAAATGTCAATTTATACCATTAAATGACAGAAACATGACTATTTCAATTGGCAACAAATTTTACCAGATTTGAAACTGGCATTATATTTATTGATTCATTTATTGCCTGTGGTTGAACATGTTTTTAAAAGTACTACGCTTGTTTAACTTTTAACATGCTGAAACAAACATATTATATTTACATTGATTCTGAACATCATATTGACTTACACTGATTCAGGATATGTTCCGAAGTAGATATAAACAATAAAACTATTAGCTTTATTGATCACCAACATGTTCTATTGTTGAACATTGAGATGCAAACAAAATATAATTTGTAATCTCTAATACATACAAAATTGGTTAATGGCAAAATACAACATGATTTCACTTTTAGACCAATGATAGGGTTGATTAAACTAGGGTCAGATTGAGGGGAAGGGGGGGCTCACTTGGCTGAAGCCAGGGGCACCTAAATTTATTTTTTAAAATAAATGTTTGTACCATGTTTGTGCTGAATAAATCTATCTACCATAAAAAGATAATGACCAAAATATGCCCATTCTTCACTGTTAATGCAAAGGCTCCATGAAAGGTTAATCTGGAACATCACAGCTTCCCGGGTTAATAAAGAGAAATATATTATTACTACAAATGATTAATTTGATGGGTTGCCTCCCTTTGAATTTTTGTCGATTTCTTAAATATTAGAATATCATAATGTGCTGTCCCCTTTGGAGGCTTTTTTGTGAATTAAGTTATAGATTATTGAAAAATCCTAAATTCAACTTTGGAAACAGCTATTAATTTAAATCTGTATTCAATCATGCTCAGAGCAATTAAAAGTATATCCAGTGAGATGTAATTTGAAATATTAAGTGTAGAAAATGATCAAAGCATATATTATATGTAGAATCACTGTTGTTTTTTTTCACAAGTTAATGATCTGGCTGACAATCATCTAATGGTCTGTGAAATTTGCAAAGAATATGGTTTGTTCAATCTGGAGACATACACGATACTGTACAAGTATCTTCTGGATTATGACTGCTAATGTTTACTGGGATAACCTAATATAGTTTTCACAAAGACAAATGTAATGTTTGTTGTGGAGCATTCAGAAAAGTTTAATAAATGAAAAGATTTTATATAATACTGTTTTAATGAATTATTATGTTACAGTTTTTGAGATTTCATAACATGTGATTTATGAAATGTTATTGCATTCATTCTGTGGTTCAAATTTACAGACATCAGACACTTAATTCACATCTTCTTTTCAGGACAACAGAATTTAGTCTATTATCCAAGGATGCAATTAAAATGTTCCCCGATTAGACTTGAGTTGAGAAATATCTATAGATGTGTGGGACCGTAGAAAATATATTTTCTGTTCAGCATTTGACCATTTTTCATGAAAATAAATGAAACTCTTGTTTTGCAAACACTGATCCTGTTTCCAGACCTAAACTGCAGTCTTGCCAAGATTGTATTACTACTGTTTCCTATTCATACAGCCAAGGAAATAGCTAATGCTGAAAGGAAATAATATATAAGATGAAATGTCTGAATGGCTTTAACTGTAACAAAAGTAATTGTCACAGACTGTTAATGTGTTGCACTAGTCTGGAGAATGACATTAAAGACTGCCGAAAATAGCTGACATTTTAGCATCCTAATAAATTTGGATAATCGTAACGAGCTGATTAACAGAAATTCTTCCATATTTCTCTTTCATTTTCAAATGTCATTCAGAAGAAGTCTACTTTGGTGGCAAAGTTCCGCATAATTTGACACCTCTCACATTTTCTGTAACCAAAACTAAACTAAAACATGAAACTTAATGCACAGAGCCACAGATTTATTCATCAAGTTTTTCAAATAATAAAACGGCTCCTAAGATTTCCAAATTGAAATTCAATTATTCATATTTCCAAGATTTTTATCTGATAAAACCATATCTGAGTTTTTGTAATATGAATAATTTATTTTCCTAACAGAATTGAATATCTGTTTTTCTGATGATTTTATGATTTACTAAGTATTAGAAATAACATGATATACTATAAATCAACATTTACCTTTGCTAAAACAACACATCTATGTTATTTCAAGTCTCCTAAAGTAATTCGAAATAATGTGCTTGACAATTACTTACATGTTGAACAAGCTCAGTTCAATAGCAGGAGAAATGTTTCTTGAAATCAAATATCATTTGCTGTATGTTGATATTTTTGTGGCATAATTTTGATTGTTTGAAAGAAAAAGAGAGATTACTTGAAAATTTCAGGTTTCCCGTTTCCTTTTGGAATAATAAGGCCATAATGTGGAATTCTCAAGCTTGAATTGTACAAAAATATTGCATAGGTTTCAGTGAGCATAACACAAGGTTTTTTCTATGACAAATTGTTGTTTATGTCCAGTTACAGTGTAACAAAAAATCAGGTTGAGAAATAGAAGTGACATCAACACAACAACTAGATTGTGTCAATGAGATAATGGTTGGCATCATTAATAGAGATGTGGGAGAGATTGACTGTGAGGAAAATAAATGTATACAAGCATTTCGATTTGCTGCATGGTCACGAAAGCTAGGACCCAAGAAAAAGGTTGCTTTGAAAAACAAGCACAAGGTTTTTAGCAGGCCTGTTATATATTGCGAGTAGGATATCATATATGTATCAACTCAAATATGAAAACCTGCCCTTACTTTATTGACAAAAAAACAAATCGGTTGGCTTTTTATCTAAAGTAATTGAAGTGTAATTTAATTATATATTTGAACTTATTGTCTGAAAATAAGGGGAGATCTGTCAAGATTTAAGTTCAATTGTCAATAAGATTTGATTGATTTTTGTTCATAATCTGCGGACTACTTATGACTTTGTATTTTTATCTTTCTATTTGATGGGTTTTATCATATTAAGGATATTGGATGCTGATAATCATGTACAATGATATCCTACAAGAAACTGACAATGCCAAGAGCAAATATTATCAACTAGTCAGTTCAGATATGTTTCTTTGATTCAGCTTGAATGTCTTCACTGATGAAATTGATTAAGGGTATTTTGTTCTTATAATTTAGCTCAATTGGATCTTTCTTGGCTCATTCGTAGGTTTTGATTAGTTGTTTGTTTTCATCAGACATTTGATGACAATTCATCATTGTTAAAATGAATGAAAATAGAAGTTTGTGTCGTAAAAGTTTTAATTAAATTTGATGTAGTTAACAATAGATACATTTTATATCCGTTAAATTAATCGAAAGAGAGAGAGAAATGGAAAAAGTATAATGACTAAGTATATGACTAAAATAAAGGTTTCTAACAAATTAAGTATGGGAATTGTCATTTTTCAGATCTTTTTTGTTACAAAAATTTGTGCAGATCAAGTTTTTCTGAAAAAATATGGTACTTTTCTTTGACTGATATATGAAGTAAATTGAATTAGTAGAACCGTAATGGTGCCTGACAACAATTGATTTAAGTGGAACCAATTTACTGGTTGGAAGGACATCTTGTAGTCCTAATGTCTGTATAGTAAAAACAAAAAGGAATGCATAGGTTCTCCTCTATCAAATTATGTTATTATTAAGCAATTATTAAGAGCAATTTTCCAGGGAGAAATATCATCCTGCAACATAATGTCTTTTTTGAGTTTCGATTATCAGTCTTTTAACAATCTACAAATTTGTATTACATTTGTAAGATGATGATTGGGATAGCAATGGAAGACCTATTAATGTGTGAATAAAACCTACACCTAAATTGCGATGTAAGACTTCCCCAGAGAAAATGATACTGAAATTTCACTGAGATTTCGGTGAAATTTCAGTGAATTTCATTGAAATTTGAAAATTTTGCCCAATCTCACTGAAATGACCAAATTTCACTGAAATCTCACCAAAATTTCACTGAAATAAAAATATATTTTGGTCTATTACTGAAATTTCACCGAAATAAACAAAAATTTTGATCTACTGAAATTTCATTGAAATAAATTATATTTTGATCTACTGAAATTTCACTGAAATATTTATATTGCAAATTTCATTGAAATTACAAAAAATAAAAATGTTATTTTTTCATTGCAAATATTTTAATAACTCATTAACTGCATAGCCTATAACAGATTTGTAATTTCTGAAAGAGAGCACTTTGAAATTATGGCCTATTATGTCAGAATACGAAATTTTTTTGATTTCCATTATTAATCATGTTATTTCCTGAAGTAGACAATTTCATTGACGTTTATTTTATTCGTCCATCATTTATTTTATTCGTCCATCACCGTACGGAATCCACGAACAGAACACGTGCTAAGTATGAATAATAACTTTAGTATGTTTAAAATGATATGTCTTAACTTCATTACGTATGGTCTAAACTTGTGACTCAACATCAAATTCGTTTCCAATATGTTCCGATAATCATTGTATTGTGATAGAATGGCTATTTTCTCATCGTAACACACGTTTCAATAGCCATATTTGGAAACTAGGTCATTTGATTACGGCACCCGTAAAATTCATGTACAGTAAATATTTTACGATCTACTAATATAATCATGTCTAGAAATCAACCTCTTTTATTGTGAATCATGAGAATAATTTTAACCCATCACAAATTTAAGTTTGGAAGTCAATCAGTCATTGTCGGTTAGCGTATACAACAATGACAGATTCCATGAGTGTTGGACACAGACGGCATTGGTGTCAGGTTACAGTGTTTTTAAAAATTTTGGATTGGAAAAACAAACGAAGAAATTTTTAATACTCTAATGATTGTAAATATATTAAACTCTCACCCAAATGAAAAAGGACCGTACATGCATGTTTCATCGCTAAACTGATAAACTGGCGCTGCTATGCTATATAATTAACAGGCAACATAGGGTATGTATTTTTCACCATTTTTCGTAAGGGTTCCGTAATTTTAATCAACCAAATTCATGCAAAAAAAGGCGCGCGAGTTTGGAATAATATACATGACAACATGTAGTTGAGTTTGTACACGGTATTTTCTGGATTATATGACCCCAAAACACCTATCACGGAATGGTTTGTTGGTTATGTTTCGAAGTAGTTACTGATAAAAATGGATACTGATATAGCGTATCTGCAAAGCAGACATGGTGAGTGTAGTTCCGTTGTTTAAATTCTAGTTCTGTAGACGTGTAGAAGATCGACCTATTCAAATTGGTGGTCGGTAATTTTCGTCATTCAAATTATGTGTGACCTGGCTATGTTTAGTTTTTAGAAAAATAAAAGTAAAACCGTTCTGTCTAGGATACGGATCCAGTTATTATAAATCGAAAGATATTTTATGAGAAAATTTTCACTTTAATCTGCAGTGTTATAAATGCACATTTAACCCTGGTTTCCAAAATGTTTTTTTTTGCCTATATGATGCTTTGTATTTGACAGGATAATTTTGAAACTTATGAATTCTCTAATAGCACATTGCATGGCACATGCCTATCTTTATTTAATATTATTTTGATTGTGTAATTTCAGGCCATATATTTTTATTATGGAAGAAGAAAAGGGCGACACTAGAAGAAAAGGAAAATCAGAAGATGGAATACAGAGATTTGAGGGATAATCAATAATATATAGTAATATTGTAATTGTTTGAAGTTTCTTTTCATAATGCATGTTAATAAAAACTTTGAAATACATGTAGTCAAGAGATTTCAGTAAACTTTCAACAAGATTTCAGTAAAATTCAACAGGATTTCAGTAAAATCTCACTGAAATTTCAGTGAGAGATTTAGTCAAAATATTATTGAAATTTCAGTGAGATTTCACTGAAATTTCAGTGAGAGATTTGGTCAAAATATTATTGAAATTTCAGTGAGATTTTACCGAAATTTCAGTGAAATTTTACTGAAATTTCAGTGAAATTTTACTGAAATTTCAGTGAGATTTTACCAAAATTTCAGTGAGAGATTTGGTCAAAATATTATCGAAATTTCAGTGAGATTTTACCGAAATTTCAGTGAAATTTTACTGAAATTTCAGTGAGAAATTTGGTCAAAATTTTATTGAAATTTCACTGAGATCTCACTGAAATTTCATTGAAATCTCACTGAAATTTCATTGAAATCTCACTGAAATTTCATTGAAATCTCACTGAAATTTCATTGAAATCTCACTGAAATTTCAATAATATTTTGACCAAATCTTTCACTGAAATTTCAGTGAGATTTCACTGAAATCTCACTGAAATTTCAGTGTTCATTTTCACAGGGGTTGGTGGTTGACAATTTGTAATATTTTACATGTATAATTTAATGTGGACTCCTTAGTCAATTTGAGTCAATAATTTTATTTTTTACTCAACATTACATAGCCATACCAACAGATAGAAATGTGTTGTGTAGGTTAAACAGTTGATTCAATTATGTTTTAAATTGTGGTCTAATGTCTATGTAAACACTTGGCTGCGATAAGTGTTTTATTCTCAGAACTATTCAAGGCCACTTCAAAATTCAAGTGATTTGCCATGGTTATAAAGTCAAAGGAACAAATATGTTTGCCCCTTTTTGCTATAATAAACTTTATTATTTCATTTCATAGGACCATTCCTTGCACTTTTAAAAGTGGTAATGTTTACAGGCCTTATGATTTCACACACATTGTCATCTTCATTAGCCTGCTTCATTAAACCCCATTTCAGTCAATGTTATCAGTTTGTCAAGAGTTTTATTAGACTGTCAGGATCATGTAATATAGGTATCACTGGATACTGTGAACAACACAGCCAAATCTTCTTATGTTTTTGTCTGATCTAGATTCTGTAGTCACGACTGAATGTATACTCACTTACTATCTTACCAAATTGATTTTCTAAATTTTATTGCTCCAAGCCAGCCAAAGGAGAAATGCCTTTTCAGATTGGGGTTGCTTTTATAGGCAGCTGTGATTTGATTTTAACCGAAAATAAAATCAGAGAACAGGCTTACGATTAAATTAGGCATCATAAGTGCCAATAAGTTAGACTTTTTTGATGCTCTGGTCCAGGAAGGAAGCATTTTTATTGAGTTTCTTCTGAGAGTGTTTACATAGTTATGGTTATAATTTTTGTTATCGCTTTATTATATTTCTATGAAACAAATACATTCAATCAATAAGTTACATGAATAAATCAAATTAGAATGTCTACATTGATAAGACTACAAGAATTAATGAACACAGGCGATTCAGTTCATATACAGTGCGATGTTGAATTATTTATGTCTTTCTAAGATATGACCTGATTTTCTGAAACTGATTAAACAACAGTCCATTTAAACTAACTACTGTTAAACGAAGTCTTAACTTTAGGTTAGATGAGATGTTGTTGGTAATTAAAGTAAAACTATTAAAGTTCCATTGAAAATTGAACACGTTAAAGTAATCATGAAGGTTCTATAGAAGACGTGCAGAATCCCTTCCCACAGGCATTTGAGACAGCATGTCAGACAGTGCGAACACACGGAAGACCCATCAGGATCTCACCAGAGAGAACAGCCATTGCTGTAGACCTTACCGTGGACCGATCCTCACCCCTGTGGTGACACAGGCAATGGAGAACTTTCTGTTCACAGATGAGAGTCGGTATTGCATGTCAACTGAAGATTGCAGGACCAGAATATGGCATCGACGTGGCCTGTGTTATCTGACCAATGTGTCATGAAACGAGACTCATGGGGAGGTCCAAGCAAAATGGTTTGGGGTTGAATCGGCTTAAATCAGTTAGTGGGTCATGTACATCAATCAAGCTCTCAGACCCCACATCATCGAAACAACATTTTCCAGCATGACAACGACCATGCCCCCACTGCTAGAGTTACTCAGGACTTTATACAGCAGAACTGTGTCAATGTCATGAGCTGGCCAGCCTGTGGGATTTTATGTTTGTTTTAATGTGAATATGATTTTTTACAACTATGGATCTCTTTAACATGACTATTTCTAAAGAAAAAGATAGGCAGTCGCCCATTGCTCCTAAGTTGTCTGGGACACGTAAACAAGGGTTGCTACTTACCGTTTCTTTTGTCAGTAATGAAAACATAATCTTCGGTATCCCCAGTTGTTTCATTCTGTTCTACTCTACTGTATCCAGAGTTAATCCACCGGGGGTCAACACAATTTCAAATCATCAAAATACAATTTACAAACTAGTTGATTCACGTTCGTTTTCATAAGGGTAGATATCCATATTCATGTCCATTTACTAAATGATTTATGTAAAAAATGTATATATTTCTAATTAATTTATATTTAATTGCAATAGGATTAAAATACAGATCTATATTTCATTTCATTTTTTTTATACTTTTGATGGCCTACACTTAGGGGTTAATCATTGAAGAAACTGGGACATTTATTATTCTGATCAGACCAAAGTTAAATTTAGCATGACACAAACTTATTAGGCGGTAGCTTGATTGGTTTTACAAAAATAGCAAAATCATCAAGGGCAGCGCCCCCTCCCCTGCTTTGCCGAAAACCTTGTGAACAGGATAGAAACTGTTATTTTTATACGCCCACATTTTCATGTGGACGTATATTGTCGTCGCCCCTGTCCGTCCGTCCGTCCATAATTGTTTGTGAACAGTCTACAGGTCACAATCTTTATCCGATTTCAATGAAACTTAAAATATAGGTTTATCACCCTAAGATCTCGGTTCCTTTCGACATTGGCATGTATCGAACTGTAACTTCATGGGTTATGGCCCCTGATTGTACGAAAAATCATGTTTTTTAGCTTGTGAACAGTGTAGAGGTCACAATTTTGAACCGATTTGGATGAAACTTGAAATGCATGTTTATAACCCAAAGATCTTGGTTCCTTTCGATATTTGCGCCAATCGGATCGTAACTTCCTGAATTATGGCCCCTGATTGTCCGAAAAATCGCTTTTGTTAGCTTTCGGTCCCTCTGGAGGTCAAAATTATTATCCGATTTAAAAAAATGTTTGATTATATCACCATTACATGGTAATAAAGAGAGACAAGAATTGACGGACAAAATGGCCGCCGTTTGTACATAAATAGTGTGAAAATATGTTATATCAAGGTTGTGGACCCTATAGAGGTCACAATTTTGAACCGATTTTGATGAAACTTGACATGTATGTTTATAACCCAAAGATCTTGGTTCCTTTCGATATTTGCGCCCATCGGATCATAACTTCCTGAATTATGTCCCCTGATTGTCCGAAAAATCGCTTTTGTTAGCTTGTGGTCCCTCTGGAGTCAAAATTATTATCCGATTTAAAAAACCTTTTGATTATATCACGGTTTCATGGTAATGAAGAGAGAATTTGAATTTCGTGAAAATCGGACCAGAGTTGGCGGATAAAATGGCCGCCGTCTGTACGCGAATTTTGTGAAAATATGTTATATCAAGGTTGTGGACCCTATAGAGGTCACAATTTTGAACTGATTTTGATGAATCTTGAAATACATGTTTATAACCTAATGAACTTGGTTCCATTGCATATTTGCCCATATCGGATCGTAACTTCCTGAATTATGGCCCCTTATTGTACGAAAAATCACCCTTTTTAGCTTGTGGTTCCTCTGGAGGTCACAATTATTATCTGATTTAAAAAAACGTTTGATTATATCACAGTTACACCGTAGTTATGGGTGAGTTTGAACTATGATTTTCTGATGATTACTTAAAATGCAACAACTCTTGTTGACTGCCCTGACGATTTGGCTGCTGTGTGGGCGTATGTTTCGTTGCCTGGCAACCTATTTTTAACAGATAATTTTGAAATTTTGTTGTGGAAAGCATTGGGGTCATGAAAAAATGAACCCTTTTGCCGAAGACCTTGTGAACATGGTAGAGGCTGTAGCTTTTAACAGATAATTTTCAAATTCTGTGAGAAGCATTGGTGTCATGAAAGGATGAACCTAGTGATTTTCAGGTAACGACTGCTTTTTCAATGTTTGGAGAGCTGTAGCACAATGTAATAATACCCTTTTACTTGGGAACCTATGAGAAGTCAAAACTTGTTCAGCTCATTGCATGATTAAGCATTGCAATAAGATATATTATGTGTACGGATTAAGCTTGTCAACACAGGAGTATGGTTCTTCTGCACTTACTGTTAATATTATTGATAATCAGGACTATATTGACCTTTATTTATCAGTTGAACCAAGTGATAAGTTATTTGATTTAAAGAATGCTAAATCTCAATTTAGATCCCATGCATTGTAGTAGTTTTCTATTGAATCTATATTGAGTACGGCATTTCATTTGTGCCTGAGCTCCCTCCCCTTAAATAAACAAACTCATGGTTGGAAGGAGGAAAAATGTCATTTATAAATGTAAATATCCTAATCTAATTAAAAATTAATAAATGACTGTACGTACACAAAGTACTTCAATAACACATAATAAATGACTGTACGTACACAAAGTACTTCAATAACCTGATGTTGGGCTTAACAAGATGACTAAATATGGCTAAAAATTAATAAATGACTGTACATACACAAAGTACTTCAATAACACATCATAAATGACTGTACGTACACAAAGTACTTCAATAACCTGATGTTGGGCTTAACAAGATGACAAAATATGGCCCAACCACAGTAATGAAACAAAAGTAAAACCAATTCCGAAAAACAGTAAGAATCAAGCATAAAGTGATAGCAAAAGAAAGACAAATCAACATAAAGTACTGAAATTCTAAGGTATAAAAATTTGGCACAGTATTACAAATACATTTGGCACAGTATTACAAATATAGTTAAACAGCAGTAAGAATCAATAAAGGTAATATAATTACGAAAATTCACTGAGGATCAACAAAAAACAATACAGCGAAAATGAAATTGGTGGAGAAGGGGAAGGAGGAGGGAAATTGAAATCTTCAGTGATCGTTCACATGTGGTCTCACTGGCATATACGCTCCGAATGGAATCTCGCGAGAGCACCGATGGTCACGAGGTCAGCTCAAATTACATTATTGTAATAATGTATATTTGTGCCTGAGCTCCCTCCCCTTAAATAAATAAACTCATGGTTGGATGGAGGAAAAATGTCATTTATTAATGTAAATATCCTAATCTAACTAAAAATTAATAAACGACTGTACATACACAAAGTACTTCAATAACACATAATAAATGACTGTACGTACACAAAGTTCTTCAATAACCTGATGTTGGGCTTAACAAGATGACAAAATATGGCCAAATGAATTGCTGTCTGAACAAGGACAGGCAGACAATTTCAGGCCCAACACAGGCGACATAAACCTCCACCCCACGAGTATGTAAATCTATAAACATAACATATGATAAACCTTTTAGCAAGAGATAATTATATAAATGACGGTGGACGGAGAATTCAGATCCCAGCTGACACACCCTACTTAGGACCGTGAATACTGGAATTGCAGAGCATACAAATGAGACTCGATCGGACTACTCTGACAAGTGAGAATGCTCTGCACTTATGCCTATATAAAGAAATTGCACAAAAACCTTAAGACATTATGGGTTGCAACTAAATACTACTATAAAGTATAATAGACGCCAATAAAGCATAGAGGTCGAGGTACATAATAAAATCTAATACAAGTAGTAATTGCTTTTCAAATATAAGACATCTCAAATATGAAAGGTTTTTCAACTTAACTCATGTGTTGGGATGTACAGAAAAATAAAGGAAGATTTCCAAATACATGCATAAATGTAACAATTACGAATACAATTTTAACAAAAGGTATTATAAAATTTACAGTGGACGGAAATTCAACACCAGATATATTTACATTCAGATATAAGTATCCAGACAACAAAAGACCCTGCAAACTACTCTGGAGAGTCTGAGGCTGTCCACGTGTTACAATGAAAGGGAAATTACCAAAATTTAATTTTAATACATGTGTAAATGTAACAATTATGAATATACATTATAACAAACAGTATTATAAAAAATTACATCGGACGGAAACTCAACACCAGATCTATTGACATACAAATACAAGTATCCAGTCAACAAAAAAGACCCTGCAAACTACTCTGGAGAGTCTGAAGCTAACGAACTAAACCACAATATTTATACCGTAAGGTAATTACTGTCGGAATCACTGATAACAAACATGAAAGAATATTATTTGTGATCGGGAGACGATTTTCACAAGGAACATGAAGTTTCTTAGCGCCTTTCAATAAATTTGTGACCAAAAAGGAATGCACTGTATCGGGAAAACCCAACGATTTTTGTACAAATGCCAAGACTGACACATGTGAGGCGATCGAAGATGGTGCAAAGCCATTCTCAAACAAAAAGGCCAAAAAATTCAAAATTCCCTGAGAAGAAATCGGAAATGTAGGGTATAGAGTATAACGTTTGCAAAAATCAGTAAACCTAGACCAAGATCGATGATAGGATGCACGCGAACCAGTAGATAACGCTTGACCGACTTACAACTTTGCTGTGGCTGTCAAATCGTCAAAATTGCGGGATCCACCACCTGTGGAGATGGATCTAACCATGGAGCGTGTTCTCTCGCTCGCTGAAATAGAAAACGAGACAAGCAATCAGCAACAGTATTTGAATGTCCCGGAATATGTTTAGCTCGTATTAAAATATTGAAACGGAGTGCCACTAACATCAAACGCCGCACTAGTCTCATGAGAGCCGGACATTTTGAAGTGGCTTTGTTTATCACAAAAACTACACACTCATTGTCGGTTAATAGTAAAAGCTTATGATTTTTAAAAAGGTGTCCGAAGTGTTCCATAGCGGCTACAATTGGGAACAATTCTAAAACATTAATGCTGAAGGATGCAAATTGATCTGACCATTCACCAACGAACCATTTTGAGCCTAGGACGGCTGCAAAGCGTCCTGTATATCTGCTTTAGCCATTAGTGCCCCCCTGCCCAGAGAGCGAACAATTTCAACAACATTATCAATGGTTTCATATTTTACAGAGCAAAATTCCTCGGGAATGCTGGATTTATGGAGTCCTCAAAAGGAAAGGACAAGTCGTGGATTGGGAACAACACCTAAAGGAGAGCAGCGAAGGTTTGAAAATGGGGGATGTTTAGAGGGTCCCAATACCCGACCCTTGGATATTTCTATATTTATTTTCTTAACTAGTATGTCCATGTGGTCCACACAGGATTTATGATTTCGCGCAACAGAAAATACCCGTTGACCCTCAAATGGTATTCGGAACCCCTCCGAAAACCCCTAAAATAAAAATAAGCGCTCTTCTTCATTATATCCATTTAATTTTTCGTAAAGCCTATTTGGATCCACTGAAGTTGGCACCGGTGCTGGATTGTTTCCTACGAAAGGAATAGCGAGAAGACGAACCGGTAGCATTCAATGACCCTGTGGGGTTGGTAACCTTTACTACCGGACGGGACGAAGCAGTCGGTTGAGCGGGGGCGTTTGCACGGTTTGGGTTGTTGGAGGAGATGTCATTGAAATTAGTAGTGGTTGACGGAATAGGTGAGGACTGGTTTGAATTTCGGTTACGGTGCGAGTAACAGCTAACCACAGGGTGATTAAATCCACACCTCGAACATACATGTCTATATCTACAATTTTGAAATGAGCAGCCTTGATTCGAATTGAATGCAAAGCAAAGATTCAAACGAGTATTCGTTCGAGGGGAGACAGCAATATTGGCCTGAATACTGTTAGCAGGGATTTTTGCCAATTTTGAGGCATACAAAGTGGTGGCTTGCAGCCACAACTCTGGATGCAGTCGATTCCAAGGTAGGTCCTGAGACTGACGCAGAGTCCTGAACCCTGTGTCGTAAAATTGTAAGGCAGCCCCCCCATAATTCTGCGCCGAATCTGTAACAAAGGACATATACGCCAGTAAACTCGGCACTGACTGGGGCGACTTTTGGACAAACACATTCATAAAAATTGCAAATGCCTTCCGCCATTGGTCCAATGACAGGCTTTTGGCCTTGGGTGAGGAAACCAGTTTAAAAACTGGTTCCTCATTCACCTCTGAAATACTTAGGGCCAATTGATCTGGCACAGAGCCAGGAAGGAGGCTCGCAAAATTTACGAACATGTTTGTCCAAATGTCTGTTTTTAATTTTTCTGAAATGTGGCTCGAAATGAGCCACCCCTCACCCATACTGGAGGTAGGCGGTTGGAGTTCTGGACCTGTGAATAGTTGTGTTTCCTCTACTGCAAACACGCTTGGGGCAGTAGTGCCACTTGATGTCTCAGCGTGGACTGTAACAGGCACTGTTGTTGGAGGAACGTCAGGTATTGAAGCAGGTGAACTGGCAGTACTGGGAGCTGGTGGAGAATTTGAACCTTCAAAGGCAGTAGATGCATTGGGTGACTTAACTAAAAGTCCCCATTTAAACAATTTCTGCAATAGAATGTTTGTTAATCTATCTTCTGCAGTTGTCGGTACGATTTCAGTGTCTTCTTCGTCATCACTTTGACACTGGTTTCTGCTACGCTTGACATCCTGAAACAGTTCCAATCCAACATAAAATACACACAAATACAAGCCTTAAATGTAGAATGCAGCGGAAGCTACTCAATATGTTCGAAAGGAAATAGCACACATACTGCACTAACATGCCACAACAATTGCCCAGCACATGTACTACTCACACACATACCCCATAGTATGGCACCATAACTGATTAGCTGTACAAGCACTACCCACACACATACACCCAAAGTATGTCACCACAGAAATAGAATAATATATATTCCAATTAAAAACATCTATCCAGACAAGGAAATAAAACAACCATATATATATATATATATATCCAAAATTATTAGAACAACCACAAAGTTGCACTACTTTGTTTCACGGTAAATGATAAAAAGATAAAAGGTATGCCGACACAAACTGATTTCAACACTGGTTTAATAACATTTTAACATTTTAAAGTACATTTTAAACATTTTAAATTTGAAATTTTATTTGTAGATGTTGCGCACATTTAAAGATATGTCTATTTACAAATAAGGGCCCATTTTCAATATTGCAATCCCGTCGATGGTTGCGTACTCTATCCCGTAGATGAGTAGATGTCTCGCCTATATAGAAAAAATCACAACCCAGACACGTCAAGACATATATGAGATTTTTTGTGTCACAATTCATATTGTCGTTGACGCTAAACGTAATGTTACGAAATTTATATGGTTATTTGGTATTATATGGTCACAACATTTGCATCGAAGATCCAGGCATTTAGATACATAAAAACCGGTCCTTGTGATAGATGAATTGAATTGTGCTCTTTTATTTGTCTTGGCTACTTTCTCGTTGTAAGTGGCATGACTCACTAGTTTACGGGGTAAAAGTTCCGAAATCACTAAGCACTTCGGATTCCATCCATGAATAATATAATCGGCAAAGGACACAATAGCTAGCGCCAATTTGTATGGATTACTGTTCAAATCCGACAAATCATTGGAGCCCATATGTAACAATATAATATCGGCATTATGAAAATCTAAACCGTTTGACTTAAAAAGGCGTCTGTGCGGATCGCCTCGAACAAGTAAACTGCCATAACCGCGGAAACTAATCCTACATAATCGAGGGTCTAAACCTAAATTTAAATAAGACTGATTGAAATTCGTGAAATCACGAAACCGTTTTATGTAGCTAGAACCGAAAATGCACACTTGCACAGGGTCAGATAACGAACTCGATTCCGCCATTTTTTGGCGGAGATTACACCGAAACAGATAAATGTCGATACAGGCCGAACAAAAATTGCATGTACACCACACGTTAATACGATCGACAGAAATACTAGGTATACTTAACTTATGACAATAATTGGTGCAAAAAACACTTTCCGATGCACAGGCACTAAACAACAATTGAAATTGAAATCTTCAGCGATCGTTCACGTGTGGTCTCACTGGCATATACTCTCCGAATGGAATCTCGCCAGAGCACCATGGTCACGAGGTCAGCTCAAATTACATTATTGTAATAATGTATATTTCAAGGACATGATTGAAATTGCTATCGATGTTTATGTCTGTCATTAATTATTCCAGATGTACGTAGTTATGCACAATTTGTGTGGGCAGTTAATTGTTTAAGATGTACTTTTCAGTTATTCAAACAAACAAAATTCTTTGTTAAAAATGCCTTTTATAATTGTCTGTTATTCAAACAAAACAAAACATTAATCATTTTTGTAGATGTTTTATCTATACACAAATGTTTTATTGCTCAACAAAAAGTTGCTATTGATGTAAAAAAAATAGTAAAATAGCAGCAAACAAATTAGCTCAAAGAGCACAACTGTCTACCTCTTAGGGTCATTAAAATAAATTAAATATAACAGAAAAAATCAGGATGGATTAGTTCTAAAACAATAACCAGCATATTAATCACAGAGAAAATTGAGGCAAGAGACATCTGCTGTAGCATTTTTAAATGTGGACCTAAATTAAGGAAACCAGCTTGCTCTAGATAGTGAATTATTTGAATAAGCCAAGCCATTACTCTCAAACATTAGCTGGACTGTTAATACTACTTAGTATGCTCACTTTCACTTTGTAGGGTAATATCCTCATTCCTCAAAGTCCCATACACTGATCGGGAGATGTTAACAAAATGGTCACAGCAGTTTAAGTTGCTAAAATTACCAAGACCCATTGGGTAAAAAGTTAGTATTTTCATTGATAATGATATATTTTCTTGCTTTCCAAAGTGGATTTGTTCTTAGTATTATACCAGTATTTAGACAACTGATTTTGGATTCAACAAACAATCATTAATTTATGACAGAATTGACAGTTTAATTAATTAATAATCCATATCTTTCTGACACTAAAGGTTAATCCCACCGTTGATAAAGAGTACATCAGATGAACTGAATTCAAGACTTTATTTTGGTTTGAATAATATAACTTCAGCTAGTGAGTGAAATAATTAATAGATTTTACCTGGACTATTCATTTGAAATAATAGACCCACTGTTAACATTTTCAGATTATCTTGTTAGGAGGATTATTTTCAGCACTTTCCTGTATTTGAATATTTATTATTGTATAACACCTGTGTACCGTAGCCTATACTTATTGATCTAGCTTTAAAAAGTTTACCATGTAGCTGGGCACATGAGCAAATGGTAATGTTGTTCAGATAGGTAATTTACACAATGGATTTAGATCAAATGGCCTCGATACATGTCTGGTCTTTTTTACCATATAATACAGCAACTATATTCAGATTATGTTTCTTCAACAATAGCTAAATTATCTTCAGTTAATGTAAATTATCTTCAATTCATGGTATTTTCCATGTCTAGCAGAGTTTTTATGGATAAAATATCTTATATAATATTATGAAGAAATGGGTTTAGTAGCTTATAATGTGAACAGAAATAATGGAAATAGATCCAGACAGCTATTTAGGTTGCATTGTCAGTGTAGAGAAATGAAAGAATATGCTTCCCAATTATAAAAATATAGTCAGGTCTCGCGCTGTTGGTCACTGCAAAGTCACAATTTGCGATAAAAATATGAAAGTGGCGGTAAAAAAATTGATTTTGGCGAAAATGTTTTCGGGTACTGCTGAATCTTTTTGAGAACTGGCGGAAAAAAAACATATATATACTAGAGTGATCATTAAATTTAGTATCAATCACGTGGTGACATACTATACATTAATCATCTGGCTGATAATCCGGATCGTGTCAATGAGTAATACTAACCATTGGTCTTGGATTAATGATTTGTTGTTTTTCAATTGCCTAGTAATTAATCAAAGTGGTGATTATATTATGTTTCATTTGTCTTCAAACAAAATGGAAAAAATCAAAATGGCTGCCAATTCTTTTCCAAGAGAACTAAATGTTCTGATAGTTGAATTGCGTCTTCATATGGCATGTAAAATAAACAAGCATGCAAAATAAACAAGCATGCATAGACAGATAATACTATTGCAAATTATATTATCACCAATGGTCAGAAACTTAAGAACGAGTCCAGTACCAACGATCTGGAGTGAGAAAAGGGTCCATTTGTTTCATTACCGCTGCCATAATGCTCTAAAGTGAACGACTAGTTTGATTGTAATCATCTCTTAAAAATAAAATTGAAATTTCTATCAGGGATTCTGAAAACAACAATAGGCCTATTATATCACTCAAAACATAAATTTATTGAAATGGGATGGGATTTGACATGTAAATGCTGAAAATATATTGTGCAATACGGTGTGAAATAATCCCCCAAAATAAAATCTGATCCTTATAAATTAAATCATCTCAAAATTGTGCTAATGTGTTATGTCAAGACATATTTAATGATTTGTTGTTTTTCAATTTGTTGTATATTGTACATACTTGTAATTGTTTTATAATTGGCCTACCCGAGACATAGAATTGTTATGTTATCTTTTTTATCATACATTTTGGCAGATAAAATTTTCCGTTTATATATAAATTATTTTCCATTTTGGCGGCAAGAATTAAAAGCCGTTGTGAGCGGTGGCTCAGTGGGTGGGACGTTAGCTCGCTAACTTGGGAGTCCTGTGTTTGATCCAGGAGTATTATTTATTCAAAATAATAGTAAGCCATAGTGCCAATGTCCGGGTAAAATTGCCCTCATAGTACACTGTACACTGTATTGCATATATATGCCAGTCTTCATTAACTCAGTTGGTGGAGACGTTAAACCCCATTTCATTTCATTTCTATAATATCGTTGAGAAGTCAATGGTGGCATGTATTGTAGCAAGATGTACATATCTACAGGCCATTCCAGACCTGCAGATCTAAAGAAAGTCATAGTTCGAAGATGAGCATTTTCTGCTTAGGGTAAGCAGAGATAAGCAATTTGATTGGTTGATGCTTTGGGACACGATAACTTTAGTTCTAATTAAGTGAAAGTGATGAAACTTGGTGTATAGTTTCATTACAGTAATGCCTTGACTAAGATCGATAATGAGCATTTTCTGCTCAGGGTAAGCAGAGCGATAAGCAATTTGATTTGCCGAGACTTTGGAACTCATAACTCTCCTTCTAATTGAGTTAAAATGTTCAAAATTGGTGTGTATGCTTATTAGGTCAATGCCCTGATGGAGTTCGAAGATGAGCATTTTCTGCTTAGGGTAGGCAGAGATAAGCAATTTGATTGGTTGATACTTTGGGACAAGATAATTTAGGTTCACCTTGATCGATGATTTTTATGCCAATACAATGACTGCATTCTCGTTCAGTAATGGATTCGACAGTAACAGTGTATAGAAACGATTGACTCGGACACGAGGGCCCTTTCGCTTGGCCAGAGGGGCCCTTTTGTCAAGCCTGGGGGCCCTTTTGTCAAGCGTGGGGGCCCTTTTGTCTGCCTTTAGGGTCCCCCTAACTAGGGTACATTTTTATACCCCACATTTTCATGTGGTTAAAAACAAAGTCAAAGGTATCACAAAACCATCTTTAAAAGTATCTAACGTTTCGTAAGTAAAAACCTACTTCTTCAGAGAATAATATAAGCTACAAAAATGATGCAGTTGAAATACAAGGTTAGTCATGGTAACAAGTGATGTCATAATGTAAATATGACGTCATAATAACATTGATGAAATAATAATTATAAAGGAAGTAAAGTTAAAAAATGTTAGAATTAATTTACAGGCATTTCATTTAAACCATTAGGCCATACAGTATTTAATCTGTGGATCCAAAGTGATTCAGCAATATTAAGTTTAGCTCTATCATTCTGAGTGATTTTATCGAGTACAGTGCAAACATAAGATTCATGACCAAGTGTATTAAAATGAGGGGCAATGTGGGGGGATTTTCCAATTTTTTTTAGTTTAATGTTACTTCTATGGCTGTTAAGTCTCGTGCTAAAAGGGGTGATCGTTTGGCCTACATACTGTTTTTTACAAAATTGACAAGTTATACAGTATATTACATAAGAACTGTGGCAATTTAAACAATTAGCTTTAATATAAAAATTTTTTTGGTCTATACTAGTAATATGATTGGTGGTTTCAATAGTAGCACACGCTTTGCATTTCGGTCTGTTACAAGGTTTGCATCCTCTATAAAAGGTATTAATTACAGGCACTTCTGTTTTTTTCAATTTGTTTACTTCTATCAACTGACCAATGGTTCTGCATTTTTTTTGTGAAATTACAATTTTAGAATTATCCAGTAGTTTAGACATACGGGCGCTAGTCTCTAAAATTGAAGTGTCTTGAGCTAAGGTACGTAAATTTGGTTGACGGGGGTCATAGGTGGTTACCCAAGGTATAACTTTCTTAACATTAAAATCTTTAATAGTATATTGTAGTAATTCATTTCTGCTTTTTTGATGTACTTTGTTGAATTCTTTTTTGATGGCTTTATTTTTATATCCGCATTGTTTAAGGTAGGTTTCAAATTTAGTAAGGTGGTAGCTGATCCATTCTGGTTTACTACAAATACGTTTAATGCGGATGGCTCCACTGTAAATTATTGAATTAAAAATATGATGGGGATGACAGCTGGATGGTTTAAGGTATTGGTGGCTGGCTGTTTCTTTGCAGAATAAATTAGTTTCCAGTTTGTTGTTATGGTTGATGACTTTAACGTCTAAAAATGAGACTTCTGTATTACTGATATTCATAGTGAATTTGATTTTAGGGTGCTGTTGGTTGAGGGTTGTTAAAAAATTATGACATTCTTCTAGGGTAGACGAAGAAATAGCCCATATATCATCGATAAATCTAAAGTGTTCATCTGGTCTATTTGGTAAATGATTCCAATATTTTTTTAACCAATAAGTCATATAAATATTACTATACGTAACTGCGAACGGGGTCCCCATAGCCGTTCCACTAATTTGATGGTAAAATTTTCCATTAAATTCAAATTCATTGTTAGTTAGTATAAAATTAGCTAGTTGAAGGATAGCGTCGATTACTGTAGGGTGTAAGTTGCTGTCTTCTTCAAAAGCTACTTTAAGGGCCTCTATTCCTTCTGGTATAGGAATATTAGGGTATAGACTGATAACATCAAATGTGAGTAGGTAGGTATTATTATTTATATTTATATTTTGTAATTTTTGCAGAAAATTAGTGGTGTCTTTCACGACTTCGGTGCAGTAGGATTCTGCAATTGGTTTCAATTTCCAGTCAAGCCAATATGATGCTTTAGCTGTAGGAGAGTTAGTATGACTGCAAATGGGTCTTCCTGGAGGGATTTCACCTTTATTCTTAGTCTTATGTATTTTACCTAAGATGTAAAATTGTGGGGTTCGCTGTTTAGGCCAGTGAAGAATAGCTTTTTTCTCATTTTCTGGTATTGCCAAATTAAGAATTATTTTCTTAAGGTTCTGATGAATCATATGGGAGTTATCACTGGGTACTTCTTGATACACGCTCAAGTCGTTCAGGTGTTTAAAACATTCCTTAATATAATCATGTTTGTTCCATATAATTATGCCACCGCTTTTGTCACTATTGCCAATTACAATATCTGTATCTGCTTTAAGGGAGTAGATAGCTTGTTTTTCTTCTTCATTGAGGTTGTTTCTTACTTTATGTTCTCTGTAATTTTTTAATAGTCTATACTGATTTTTACAATGTAACTCAAGTGCTTCATCTCTGTTGGAAGGGGGTGACCAATTGCTCTTTACATAAAGGGAAGATGGTAAAATTTCTTTTGCTGGTCTATCTGTCTGACAGTCACACTTTTTGGAACACAATAACTCTCCTTCTAATTGATCTAACTTGATGGAGGTGTTTTTTAGATGAGATATTTTCTGCTTAGGGTAATTTGATTTGACTGATGTTTTAGGACACTATAACTTTAGTTTTAATAAAGGGAGAGTGATGAAGCTTGGTGTATAGTTTCTGCTCAGGGTAACAAGAACAATAAGCAATTAGATTGGTTGAGATTTGGAACACAGTAATTGGGACATTTATAATAGGCGTTTATAATTGGGGGAATGCTTTGATGGAGTTCAAAGATTATTATTTTATGCTTAGGCTAAGCAGAGATAAGAAACTTGATTGGTTGATGCTTTGGGAGACAATAACTAGGTTCTGATTAAGTGAGGATGATGAAACTTGGTGTATAGTTTCATTGCATCAGTACCTTGACTCAGGGTTTAAGCAGACTGATAGCAATTTGGTTGATCAAGACTTTGGAGCTTGATAACTTTGATTCCAATTGAGTGATAGTGGCGAATTTTTGTGTATAGTTTCATTACATCTATACCTTAACTAAGTTCGATATGGAGCATTGTTTGTTTTAGTAAAGTTGAGACTTCAATTTGATTTGTCAAGACTTTGGGACTCTTTAAGTATCTTTCTTATTAAGGTAGAATGTTCAAATTTGGTGTAGTTGTCCCGTTAGATGAATGCATGGACAGTGTTCAGTCATGCCTATTTTCCACTTCTTTGATTGGTTAAGACTTTGGAGCATGATTGCTGTGGTTCCAGAGTGTTGAAACTTAGAGTATAGATTCATTAAATTGACTCAGTTCGATGATGCAAATTTATTTTCTTAGCTAAGTAGCAATAAGCAATTTGATTGGCCACGAGTTCAAAACATAACAACTTTGCTTTTGATTGAGGTAGAATGTTTAAACTTGGTGTAGCCGATGTTCATTAGGTGAATGTCTTGACTGCAATGATTAACATTCACTACCAGTGCAATGTTAATGTGCAATTAATTTATATGTGTCATCAATTTATTTTGAGATTGCAGTGGTGGAGATCAGCCTCACTGACAGGGTACCGATGCATACTTTCTTCAAATGCATGCCAGTAATATTCCTTCGTTTATACTGCAGAAAATGAAATCAAACCATCCATGATAAGAATTTGTGATGTCTAATTTGTCTTCTTTATAAAATGGCATTTTAATATTACATCTGGTGTAGCATTGAAACCAGTTTGCAATGCAGGCATGGTGACTTGTTTTTCGTGCCAAAATGAACCATTCTAGTTGGGTTTTGTAGAAATTTTGTCCGAGCAAAACATTCTTTTTCATTTTCAAAAGACATTTGTATTTGTAAAAGTCATGTTAAATCTATTACCTCATAAAATAACGTAAAACAACATGTGTAGAAGTGTCTTTGCTGTGATGTATAATTAATGTTTAAATAATTACTTTCTTTGATATGTCTATAGAAGGGATAAATGCCAACAGTCATGGGGAAGGTTAAACAATTAAAAACAACTTCAATATGTCTGCTGTGAAAACCTGACATGATGTCTTCTGGCAATTTAATTAGAGAATTCATCAGGGCTGCTCTTTGTAGGTTAATCATATTTTTTTTAAAAAATGCACTTTAGATCGTGTAAATTGAGATCTTGCAAAACTATCTTCCTCAATAAAAATTTATGGATCCTCCCTGAAAAATTGTTAAAAATTACACAGTGATTCCTTACTTGACAACATTATCATTCCTTTCTTGACAACATGGTCTTTTCATACTTGGTAGGAGCCATGGTGAGTAAGATGGTGGCACACTAAAGTGGAGGTCCTGTGTTTGATCCCTCCCTTATTTAACTGGCATGTTATAGCATCATGTGACATATTTTTTAATGTAGGCCAAAAGAGAATAATCGAAAAACTACACAGACACAAAAGTATTGTTGTTATTGTGATTTCTTTTGCAAAATGTAAATAATTAATAAGGAGAATAATATGAAAAAGGCAGAGTTTCGATTCAATTTATGATTGATCAGGAACATTGCAAATGGACATGTTTTGGTGATAATGTCATTAAAACTAGACCACCTACTTAATAAATACATATGATGTAGTATGATATATGCTAATTCTGGTGTGCAGAACAAAGATAATACACTATTGACATATGCTCAGTGTGTTTTTGCCCCATCAGGTCTGTATAAGAACTTAGAAAAATCTAACCTGATCAGCCATTAATGAGAGCAATGTGACAATGCCTTCATTGCTGATCGTCAGATATAATAGAAAAAGCAACAAAGATAAAGGCAGCTGGAGAAACTGCAGCTGGTCTGTCAAATCAAAGCAGAAAAAAAAACCTGCACCAATTACAGTTACGGAAATGGTGTAAAGGACAATATCATAGGCTCAATCTGATTTGTGAAATCTATGTGCAACTTACTTCGAGAATCCATTGCTTTAGAACTACAATCTTTTGCAATTTTTAATCTTTAGTGTTTCGTCAGATATTCTACAAAACTAACATTTAAGCAACAAATTATTTGAAAACTTATTTTAGATTTGTGTAAGAAAGATTCAGTTATATAAAGAACTAGGCCAAAGATAACTTAAACCTTTTCAACAGAATGGTCATCAAGTGTTGGCGCTAATTCAGTGATGAGATTTACTGACTGTTTGATTTAATGATATGTTTACAATGTTACGAAGAATAGCTGTGTGGACTTTAAAAGGAAAGTTGCAAATTGAATAACCTAATTATTTTTGGTGAACGTTTCAGTGATTGTGAATATTAACTAAAACAAATATGTAATTCTTTTATAGAGCTCATCTTTAATTTCTTATTGGTTGACACAGAAAATTCAACTATTCATAACAGTTGTAAACTTGACCTAGTCTACGATATCACCTTAGGTGGAAGTGGACGTTAAACCCCCAGTAACGAACGAACCAACCAAGTGTTAGTTCAATTGCAATAATAACCTGCAAATACTATTACTCACTGGAAAACCACAAAAAACACAATGAAAAAATAGGGAGAAGTTGTTACTCCAAAAGTGCCCGAGTTATAGACATGGTTTTCAGGCTTAGAATGGTTACTTTTCAAGTTACTCATCTCCAACTTCTACTGACCTTAGGAGTAGAGTGGAAAAGTAACCTATTTCATTCAGCATTCACACTACAAGAAACACTGAGAAACAAGACCATATGACATTAAACCCTATTTCATTTCATTTGTCTCAACTCTGTAAATACAGTCCACAGAAGCGATGTGTTCAAAATGAATGATCATAATACCCTTGGTATCTATGTTGCATCAGTTTCTTGTCTCATAAATAAGACAAGATATCCAGTGCTGACAGACTTGTTAAAGTAATTGCCAAAAGTCTGAAAGGGCATTAGGAGAAGGGTTCAATCAGTTTTTAAAAGGAAAGTGAACACTGTTTACATGATAAAAATGTCACAGGTGAATTAATATTGAACTCGGAACTCTTTTTTTAGGAAATCTGATGATCCTCTAGCATCGTCATCAATTTATCCAGTCTTGGTTATTTAGTTATAGAACTCTTATGTACACCACCCTTGAGTCTTCTATTTAATCATTCATAGAAGCGGAGATTTTATATTTTGAGATGAGGAATAGCCTCAACTTTATACCCGATTCCATTTCCAGTCTAATATTACAGCCAGTAAGCCTCTAATTAATACACTTCCTTATATCCCACCTAATAAAAAGTATGAACAAACATATTGAATAGTGTTTATGAGATAACAGTTTAATGATCCATAACTTTATTACTTTTTTCGAAGGGAGGATAATTTTGAGGAAACTAACAATGATCATTTTGTGACTGTAATGAATTCTAGCTAGGTTTTATTAATTTAAAAGCTTATTTTTAGCTTGTGGATTCTCCAAGAGGTCACAATTTTTATCCGATTATGCTGAAATTTAAATTGTATTATTATAAGCCACAGATCTCAGTCCCTTTGGATAATTGCACATTTCAGACCATAATTTTCTGGGTTATGCCCCTTGACAGTACAAAAATGCACTTTTGTTTTTAGTTGTGAAACTTCCAATCAATAGAAACAGTAAACACAAACTAAATACAGTCAGTTTGATGGGATCAATTTTGACTAATTCAAAATGATGCATTTGATATTCAGATAAGTTGATATAAAATATTTAATAGAACACAATATCAAAAAAACATTGTTTTATCCAACATTTCGTCACTAAAACAACTAACTTCCTCAGGGAACCGTCTGTATTTCAGGCCTCGATATAGTAGGCGATCGATCAGTCGATCGCCCACCGATCGCTTGGACGAGATTTCAGGAGAACGATAATTTGATCTCCCCGGTGATCGGTAAAAAGTTTATGGGGAACACCAATTTAAATCCACGTTTTAGTTGGCTCAGCAAAACTGTGGCCAACTCACGGAGAATAGTGTTGACTAGTTTGATGGTTTCTATAACCAAATAAAAGACGTCCTGATGTCTGAATCTGTGTATTCCAATTCTTCAAAGCGTCATGTGCAGAGTTGGTGGTTTCTGGGGAATTCCATAGTTTGTGACGTTGAACACAATGGTCAAATTGACAAGCTCGTGTCCAAATAAGGAAATCGGCAACTTCGTCTGTTTACGATCTTTCACGAAGTGACATCTCACAGCATACGATTGGACTTTGTGATTTCGTAAATTACATATTCAGCGGTGACGTGGGACAGGACCAATAGACTGACTCTTTCACTGACAGCTATGCAAATTAATCTGGGAGTCCCTGTTGTTATGCAAGATGCCCCGGCTGTCACAATTTTCTCAACACATGGTTGTGTGGATTTGACAAGATTTTGGTCGAGTTGAAGGTCAGCTTTTTGCTGAGCATTATTCTTTCACCTGTTAATTATTACGGAAATGAGTGTGAAAGAACACAATGAACTTTGTTTATTTGGAAATGCCGCTCATAATTCAATGGTGGGAAGCAAAGCAAAAAAGATAATTTTGATAGTGTGCTTGTTTTTCTTATGGATAGGCACTTTCACTTCCTGTGATTGAATTATTGGCAATACCATATATTTTATTGCATATTAAAATGACTGTCAAGGAGTAAAACAGTTCTTCCAATTGTATCTTGGATATATTCCCTGAAATGAATTAAGTAAATGGTCACGCAATTTAAGTTACTCAAGAAACAACATTCAAACGACATCAAGCAAACTCTAGTTTTAGGTGATCGATTCAGGTGATCGATTGGTCACCTGGTTGATACCTCAGGTGATCAAAAAATCGATCACCTGGACCAAAAATCAGGGGCTCGATTTATTGATCACCCTGTGCCGTCTTATTTCGAGACCTGTATTTGGTTTATGTTGCAAATTGTGGACGCATCTTGTCTGGCAACCATTCGCTTTGCACTGCTTTACCGTAAAGAATAATTGAAGGCATTGATTAAACCCAAGTCTGCTTACTGTGTATACCAGTAGATAATGTATTAATGAGTAATTTGCTATAATTACTTTGTTTATTTTGATAATATCTTGTTGACAAATTGCTTCCCTAAACATGCTTAATTATCAAATATCACTCAGAATATAGTGATAGGTTTTCTCTGATCCAAGCTGACAATGTTTAGTAAAAATTGCTGTATGTGTAAGCATACACCAGTAAATAGATTTATAATTTTTGAAAAGTATCACATCACACCATATTGTATTTATAATTAAGATGATTTATATGTATTTAGTGAGATCAAGTTCAGGTAATGTGAATGACCTGTCATCAGTAAACCCTATGACCATAGACCACTGTTGACTTGTGTTATTTCTCATCTCAGTCTGACTTTTTATACGCCCACATTGAAATGTGGTCGTATATTGTCGTCGCCCCCGTCCGTCCGTCGGTCCGTCCGTCGGTCCGTCCGTCCGTCCGTCCGTCCGTCCGTCCGTCCGTCGGTCCGGCGTCCACAATTGCTTGTGGACGCTCTAGAGGCTAAAGTTAATATCCGATTGACTTTAAATTTATACACAGTGTTTAAGGTCATGAGACGAAGAAGCCTATTGTTTTTCAGCGATTTCCGATAATAACTACCAGAGTTATGGCCCTTGACGACTTCAAAAAATCTTGTGGACGCTCTAGAGGCCAAAGTTAATATCCGATTGGCTTTAAATTTATACACAGTGTTTAAGGTCATAAGACGAAGAAGCCTATCGATTTTCAGCGATTTCCGATAATTAGTGCCAGAGTTATGGCCCTTGATCACTTCAAAAAATCTTGTGGACGCTCTAAAAGCCAAAGTTAATATCCGATTGACTTTAGATTTATACACAGTGTTTAAGGTCATAAGACGAAGAAGCCTATTGATTTTCAGCAATTTCCGATAATTAGTGCCAGAGTTATGGCCCTTGATCACTTCAAAAAATCTTGTGAACGCCCTAAAAGCCAAAGTTAATATCCGATTGACTTTAAATTTATACACAGTGTTTAAGGTCATAAGACGAAGAAGCCTATCGATTTTCAGCGATTTCCGATAATTAGTGCCAGAGTTATGGCCCTTGATCACTTCAAAAAATCTTGTGGACGCTCTAAAAGCCAAAGTTAATATCCGATTGACTTTAGATTTATACACGGTGTTTAAGGTCATAAGACGAAGAAGCCTATTGATTTTCAGCAATTTCTGATAATTAGTGCCAGAGTTATGGCCCTTGATCACTTCAAAAAATCTTGTGAACGCCCTAAAAGCCAAAGTTAATATCCGATTGACTTTAAATTTATACACAGTGTTTAAGGTCATAAGACGAAGAAGCCTATTGATTTTCAGAGATTTCCGATAATTATTGCCAAAGTTATCTCCCTTGATCACTTCAAAAAATCTTGTGGACGCTCTAAAAGCCAAAGTTAATATCCAATTGACTTTAGATTTATACACAGTGTTTAAGGTCATAAGACAAAGAAGCCTATTGATTTTCAGCAATTTCCGATAATTAGTGCCAGAGTTATGGCCCTTGATCACTTCAAAAAATCTTGTGAACGCCCTAAAAGCCAAAGTTAATATCCGATTGACTTTAAATTTATACACAGTGTTTAAGGTCATAAGACGAAGAAGCCTATCGATTTTCAGCGATTTCCGATAATTAGTGCCAGAGTTATGGCCCTTGATCACTTCAAAAAATCTTGTGGACGCTCTAAAAGCCAAAGTTAATATCCGATTGACTTTAGATTTATACACAGTGTTTAAGGTCATAAGACGAAGAAGCCTATTGATTTTCAGCAATTTCCGATAATTAGTGCCAGAGTTATGGCCCTTGATCACTTCAAAAAAATCTTGTGAACGCCCTAAAAGCCAAAGTTAATATCCGATTGACTTTAAATTTATACACAGTGTTTAAGGTCATAAGACGAAGAAGCCTATTGATTTTCAGCGATTTCCGACAATTAGTGCCAAAGTTATCTCCCTTGATCACTTCAAAAAATCTAGTGGACGCTCTAAAAGCCAAAGTTAATATCCGATTGACTTTAAATTTGTACACATTGTTTAAGGTCATAAGACGAAGAAGCCTATTGATTTGCATCAATTTCCGATAATTAGTGCCAGAGTTATGGCCCTTGATCAGATCAAAAAATCCTGTGGATGCTCTAGAGGCCAAAGTTAATATCCGATTGACTTTAAATTTACACACACTGTTTAAGGTCCTGAGACGAAAAAGCCTACTGATTTTCATCGATTTCAAATAATTACTTCCAGAGTTATCTCCCTTGATCACTTCGAAAAACCTTGTGGCGCTGTAGATGCCAAACTTATAAATCATCCGATTGACTTCAGATTGATACACAGAGTTTAAGGTGTTGAAACGAACAAGTATTTTGATTTTCAATGAATTTTGATAACTGAACAGCTAAATCCATGATGTTAAATGTTTCCTATACTAATTGTTAGCTTGGGGCAAAACTTTATAAAAAGCAAACAAATTCTAATGATTCTCAGATAATTACATAATGAGTTGTTACTCAGATTTTAGTGTATTAGAAATGTTTTATTACCAAAAAAAAGTAAAAATATGCGACAACCCTTGTTGACTGCCCGGACGATTTAGCTGCTGTGGGCGTATGTTTCGTTGCCTGGCAACCTATCTTCATGAGAACAGAGGATATTCGCCATTCGAATGGCAAAGAGTTATTCGCAATTCGTTTATGTTATTCGCCATTCGTTTTCGTTATTTGCCATTCATTTTTTTAAATCGATACTTTCTGTACTATCACGATGTCTGGTCGAGGGGTAATGGTACCAAACACTTAAACTAGTTATACGCCCACATTGAAATGTGGTCGTATATTGCCGTCGCCCCCGTCCGTCCGTCTGTCGGTCCGTCCGTCCGTCCGTCCGTCGGTCCGTCCGTCCATCGTCCACAATTTCTTGTGAACGCTCTAGAGGCTAAAGTTAATATCCGATTGACTTTAAATTTATACACGGTGTTTAAGGTCGTGAGACGAAGAAGCCTATTGATTTTCAGCGATTTCCGATAATTACTACCAGAGTTATGACCCTTGATCACTTTGAAAAATCTTGTGAACGCTCTAGAGGCTATAGTTAATATCCGATTGACTTTAAATTTATACACAGTGTTTAAGGTTATGAGACGAAGAAGCCTATTGATTTTCGGTGATATCCGATAATTACTGCCAGAGTTATGACCCTTGATCACTTTCAAAAATCTTGTGAACGCTTTTGAGGCTAAAGTTAATATCCGATTTACTTTAAATTTATACACGGTGTTTAAGGGCATGAGACGAATAAGTCTATTGATTTTCGGTGATATCCGATAATTACTACCAGAGTTATGACCCTTGATCAATTTGAAAAATCTTGTGAACGCTCTAGAGGCTAAAGTTAATAACCGATTGACTTTAAATTTATACACAGTGTTTAAGGTCATGATACGAAGAAGCCTGTTGATTTTCAGTAATATCCGATAATTCCCGCCCGAGTTATGACCCTTGATCACTTTGAAAAATCTTGTGAACGCTCTAGAGGCTAAAGTTAATATCCGATTGACTTTAAATTTATACACGGTGTTTAAAGTCATGATACAGAGAATCCTATTGATTTTCAGCAATATCCGATAATTACTGCTAGAGTTATGACCCTTGATCACTTTGAAAAATCTAAAGTTAATATCCGATTGACTTTAGATTTATACACACTATTTACGGTCATGATACAAAATAGCCTATTTATTTTCAGCGATATCCGATAATTACTGCCAGAGTTATGACCCTTGATCACTTTGAAAAACCCTGTGAATGCTCTAAAGGTTAAAGTTAATAACCGATTGACTTTAAATTTGTACACAGTGTTTAGGGTCATGAGACGAAGAATCCTATTTGATTTTCAGTGATATCTGATAATTTCTGGCACTTGATCACTTTGAAATATCTTGTGGACGAAGGCCTTTAGACAAACCATCAAAACTATTCTAATCATTTCTGATAATTACTTAATGGGTTATTACTTGTAATAAGATTATCATGTGTTGTAAATTTTCTCCTTACTGACAAAAGAAACAATATGCAACAATCCTTGTTGACTGCCCGGACGACTTAGCTGTTGTGGGCGTATGTTTCGTTGCCTGGCAACCTATCTTTTTACTTCGTCGTACAAAATGAACATATATCATTTTCGTTGCAGTAAAAATGCAAAAATTACTACTACAAGAAACGTTGTTTGGCAGAGTGCCATTGGAGGTCTATTTATAGCCTAGCGGTGACTGAAAAAGTACCATACTTTATGACCTGTCTGTCAAAGGTTTAAATAAAACAAAATAGTTTTATTCAAGTATATGGATTGGAAATAATGAAAAATAAATGGCACAATGCTTTATTTTATGTTGATATTCACTGTATATCCTGATGAGAGAGAGAAAGAGAGAGGGAGAGAGGGGGGAGAGAAGAGGAGAGAGAGAGGAAAAGGGGAGAGAGAGAGGACAGAAGAGAGAAAGAGAGGGAGGAGAGAGAGGACAGAAGAGAGAGAGGAGGAGGAGAGAAGTGAGAGAGAAATAGAGAAGAGAGAGAGAAGGGAGCGAGAGAAGAGGAGAAAGAGAAGGGGTGAGAGATTACAGAAGAGAGAGAGCGGAGAAGTGAGAGAGCGGAGAAGTGAGAGAGAGAAGAGAGAGAAGAGGAGAGAGACAGAAGAGAAAGAGAGAAGAAGAGAGGAGAGAAGAGAGATAAAGAGAGAAAAGGAGAGAGAGAAAAAAGAGAGAGGGGAGGGTTCACTTGACTCGACACAAGTAATATCGAAACTAACATATGGTTCAATTTTATTTCAATTATTCGAGAAAAGAGAGAGAGAAGAGTAGAGGGGAAGAGCGAGAGAAGAGAGAGAAGAGGAGAGAAGATAGAGAGAGGGGGAGAGAAGAGAGAGGAGAAAGAGAGAGAGTGGAGGAGAGAAGAGAAGGAGAGAGAGAGGGGCTCATTGCAAGACTTTAATAGGGTTCAGAGAGAAGAAGAGAGGAGAGAACCAGAGAGACTTTAGTCTAGAGGTCTTTAGCAGTGGGAGGACCAGGAGAAAACCCACGAGAGTAGTGTTGCCTGTCCAACCACTGCTAAAGACCTCTAAAGTGAATTGTTAAAATAAAATTGAACCATATGTTAGTCCAGAAATTACCTAGTTTGTTTCGAATGGACCTATGGCGAACCGTTTCCCTTTCTCTCTCTCTATCTCTCCCTTCTCTCTCTCTCTCCTTCTCTTCTCTCCTCCACTCTCCCTCTCTTCTCTCTCTCTCTTCCCCTCCCCTCTTCTCTTCTCTTCTCTTCTCTCCCACTCTCTCCTCTTCTCTCTCTCTCTTCTCTCTCTCTCTTCTCTCTCCTTTTCTCTCTTTCTCATCTCTTTCTCTCTGAACCCTATTAAAGTCTGCAATGAGCCCCCTCCTGTCCTCTCTATCTCCCTCCACTCTCTCTCTCCTCTTCTCTCACTCTTCTCTCTCTCGCTCTCTCTCTCCTTTTCCCCCTCTTCTCTCCTCTCCTCTTCTCTCCTTCCTTTTCTCTGGTTCTCTCCTCTCTCTCTTCTCTTCTCTCTTTCTCTCTGAACCCTATTAAAGTCTTGCAATGAGCCCCTCTCTCTCTCCTTCTCTTCTCTCCTCCACTCTCTCTCTCTCTTTCTCCTCTCTTCCCTCTCTCTCTTCTCTCCCCTCTCCTCTCTCCCTCCCCCTCTCTCTATCTTCTCTCCTCGTCGCTCTCTTCTCTCGCTCTTCCCCTCTACTCTTCTCTCTCTCTTTTCTTGAATAATTGAAATAAAATTGAACCATATGTTAGTTTCGATATTACTTGTGTCGAGTCAACGCGAATCCTCCCCTCTCTTTCTTCTCCCTCTCCTTTTCTCTCTTTATCTCTCTTCTCTCCTCTCTTCTTCTCTCTTTCTCTTCTGTCTCTCTTTCTCTCTCCTCTTCTCTCTCGCTCTCTTCTCTCTCTCACTTCTCCCTCTCTTCTCTCTCTCACTTCTTCGCTCTCTCTCTTCTGTCCTCTCTCTCGGTCCCTTCTCTCTCTTCTCTATTTCTCTCTCACTTCTCTCCTCCTCCTCTCTCTCTTCTGTCCTCTCTCTCCCCTCTCTCTCTCCCCTTTTCCTCTCTCTCTCTCCTCTTCTTTCCCCTACGAGAGTAGTGTTGCCTGTCCAACCACTGCTAAAGACCCCTACGCGCAAGCGAATTATTAAAATGAAATTGAACCATTTGATAGTCCCGAAATGACCTACATTGTGTCGAGCTCTCTCTCTCCCCCTCTCTCTCTCTCTCTCTCTCTCTCCAGTTTGAAATGGAATGTATAAATGTAACAAGCAGTTGGAAATAAAATGTATTGGTAGGAAATGAAATATAGGAATGGTTAATAACATATATAAACTACGGGTCGCAGATAAAATATTTCTGGATTAGTAATAGATACAAAATTTCACAGAATACGAAACTTTTCACGTGTGTTACTTCCATGTACACACAATGTTGGTTTCTCTGTCTTCGCTTCGCTGTGAACGAAGGCTTTCATTTACATGGTGAAGCTTCAAATGACAAATGTCAATTAAAAAGGGGTTCTGGGTCTGTAATTTGAATAAAAACACACACAATCTGCAAGAATTTTAAGTTTATTATGTAAAACGAATGGCCAATAACCATCCTTATGGGCCTAGGATATTCGCCAGTCAAATGGCGAATATCCACTCCGTTTCATGAATGTGGATGCATATTACTGACACCCCTGTCTGTGTATGTGTGTGGCCCCCTCAGGCAACAATTTTTAACGGATTATCTTGAAACTTTGCATACTTATTCCTTATACTCTAAGGTTGATTCCATTGTTTTTGGTGCATGCCCTACCATTAGGTAGGTGCATGCCCGACAAAATGACCGTTCCTCATACACAAATTGTTTACAAATATTTAATATGGAGGATGTGGACTCTCCGGAGGTCACAAGATCTGTCCAATTTTGATGATTATAAATATATCTTTATATCCCAAAGATCTCAATCCCTTTCGATATTCGCGCATTTCAGATCATAACTTCTTGGATAACAGTCAGTCATTGTACGAATAATCGTTTGTTTTTTTTTTCTTAGCTTGTTCTTGATCCATCTCTTGCAAAATGTGGGCGTATATCCTGCCTGGCATATCTTGGAACTTGGCACATGTATTCCTTATACCAAAATGACAGCAACTATTGATTTTGGTGCATGACGCACCTCGCTTGGACGATGCTACACACACTTTTTGTAGATATTTTAATCTGAAGATTACAATTATTAACAGATTTCGATCCAATTCGGCATGATCTATCATAGGGATGTAAGTATTTATATAGTTCCATATCCAACTCCCAGGGGGAGACACGCCCAATTTTTGTGATTATCGTCTACAGATTGCAATTCTGAATGGATCATCTTGGAACTTATTTATTCCTTATACTGTAAGGACCACAATTATTTATTTTGGTGCATGCTCTGATCCCCAGGAATATTTACGTTATTTCATCGGCACTGATGCTCTGTTCCGCTGACAACATCTTGCTCAAAAGCATGTATCCATTTTACCATGAAAATCTTGAGATTCTTGCTAATTCTTAAACATGTAAATTAAACTCTGAACCTTTCACCTGTAATCAACCTCTTAACTTTGTTAGTCTTTTGCCTCTAAACCATGAATATTCATCAAAACCTTTCAAAAAAAAACCCCAACCCTTTACTTTGATTCTACAGCAAAAATTATTTAAAAGTCACCATACCATGCAAAAGGAGAAAAGGAAAGATGGGGATTATATTAATCAATTATGATGAAAGTTCAATGATCTGGATCCATATATAGACAGTTTAAATAAATTTGTGAGTAATTTGGTTAAGATCAGAGCTATTGCATTTATGTATATTGACTTCAAAAATGTTATCTTGGCTAAATTGAATTTTTATACGCCCACATTTTCATGTGGACGTATATTGTCGTCGCCCCTGTTCGTCCGTCTGTCGACATTTGTTTGTGAACAGTCTACAGGTCACAATTTTTATCAGATTTCAATGAAACTGAAAATATAGGTTTATCACCCTAAGATCTCGGTTCCTTTCGACATTAGCATGTATCGGACTGTAATTTCATGGGTTATGGCCCCTGATTGTCCAAAAAATCACGTTTTTAGCTTGTGAACAGTGTGGAGGTTACAATTTTGAACCGATTTGGATGAAACTTGAAATGCATGTTTATAACCCAAAGATCTTAGTTTCTTTCCGATATTTGCGCGTATCGAATTGTAACTTCCTGAATTATGGCCCCTGATTTTACAAAAAATTGCCTTTTTAGCTTGTGGTCCCTCTGGAGGTCACAACTATTATCCGATTTTAAAAAACGTTTGATTATATCACCGTTTCACTGTAATGAAGGTTGAGGTGGCATTTCGTAAAAATTGGACCAAAACTGCCATACAAAATGGCTGCCGTTAATATGCGAATAGTGTAAAAATATGATATATCAAGGTTATGGAACCTGTAGAGGTCACAATTTTGATCCGATTTTGATGAAATTTGAAATGTAAGTTTATAACCCAAAGATCGCGGCTTTTTTCGATATTCGGGCACATTGGACCATAACTTCCTGAATTATGGCCCCTGATTGTACGAAAAATCATGTTTTTTACCTTGCGGACACTATGGAGGTCACAATTTTGTTCCGAATTAAAAAACCATTTGACTATATCGCCATTACACATTAATGAGTGTGAATTTCTTGAAAATTGATAATTGAACAGCTAAATCCATAATATTAAATGTTTCGTATACTTAACGTTAGCACGGGGCAGAACTTTATAAAAACCAAACAAATTCTAATGATTTTCTGATAATTACTTAATATGCGACAACTCTTGTTGACTGCCTGGACGATTTAGCTGCTGTGTGGGCAACCTATTTTTAGTTATATAAATGTCATTGATTAAAAGATTAGACTTTACAGTTTGTAGCGTTATTGTTGTCTGAGAATTATATCCTTCACACTTAGGTAAACTCACAAAGTTTTCACCATTAATAAGATCAAAAGGTTCTAATCCATCCAAAGATCAATTGCACTAATACTTCTGCATTTGAATGAGTTGGCCATGCACTTGGTAGCTTAACAGCTCTGACATCCAATATCAAACATCCTGGTATTGATGCATGTTATAAGGAAGGATCTTCTTACTCTTTCTAAAATACCAAATATCACATTTTATTGTTAAGAGTGTAGTTATCTACCAAATTGTTGTGTGACATTTTTAAATCATCACTATGAATATGTAAAGATGATCAGACATTCTAATCTCTCGGCATCAGTTTTCACTTTTTTAAGGTGACACAGCTTAATTATTTTGATTGCTAACTGATTTTGCAATTCGCATGATGGGAGGTTTTCATCATATTTAGTATCACCGGTCTCTATTCAGAAGATGCAATAACAGACTAAATTCAAAAGGTTTTTTGACAATTCTGAATGAATGCTGAATCTGATCCTTAAAAAGATCAAAGTTTCAAACTAAAATCACTTCCATTTCAAATAAGGTCCTTGATTACTTCAAAAAAAATCATGTGGATGTTCTGCAAGCCAAAGATTTAATTAAATTTAAATTGATTCTATTTAAGTCTTGAGACGAAGCCTTCTATTGATTTCATGGGTTTACAATAATTACTGACAGAGTTATGGCCCTTGATTACTTCAAAAAATCTTTTCGGTGCTCTACAGTCTACAGACCAAAGTTATCATTCAATTGACGTTAAATTTATACAGAGTTTAAGGTAATGAGACTTTCAATGATTTTAGGTAAAATGAACTAAATCTGTCTTTTGCTGATGTGTATTTTGTTATATTCTTTAGCAGTCCACTTATTGTGTGTTTCTGAAAGTGAATTGTTTAAGAGAGATTCAAACTCGTATCTTTCAGTAAGAAATTGCCTTGTTTCTTTTAAGATTTTAATTGTTCCGTTTTCCCAATAAACAAACCTTTGTGTCTATATATGTATAAAAGCAGATTACCGTCCATCCAGTTGAGAATTTGGAAATTGTCTTGTTCCCAATATGGAACAAGTTCATCATGAAGTGGAATCATGGGATGATCATTTGAATATAAGTACAATTTGTTTGATCTACGAAGGGGTGCCATGTTCATTGTCTGCTAAGTTATAATTTGGTTATTAAATTATTTACACAAACCCTGTGAGAGATTAATAGAAGTATGTGGCATTAGAAAAAGAATAATGTCTCTGTAGCTGGGCACGACATCATTTGTGCTGTGTCTGGTCTGTTTTAGTCTGAAATAAGCCCAACTGTTGTTGAGAAAGGGTAACTATTAATTGTTGCCAATTGGAATTGTCAGGTTTCAGTCATTTGATATAATAAATTGACATTTTACACCACCAACTTGAGTTCTTTTTGTATAAGCTAGGGGGATGTTGTCAGGGGCTGAAAACACAAATGTTTTTATTATCTGTTGATTGGGAAAATGATACATTTAAGACAAATTCATTCTTTTTTTAAAAACTATTTTGGCACTTAGTAATTCAATTAAATCCCTGAAGGATTTTTATATAAATGTTACTTGCTAATTAGAGTTATCTTTCAGGTATTCAGATTTTAAAATGAATTTGGTTGTCCCCATTCATGTGGGACAGGGGTATCTCCATAAGGCAAATTGATTAACTTTCATCTTATCTTATGATGGATTTTTACTAAATTGTCCAGATATTATCAAATAGTGTTACTTTGCACCTGGACAGGAGCATGTGGAAAGGATGCACATTTGTATCTTTCTCTCCTGTATCCTGGGCAAATTAACGTATTTCCAACTCCTTTTCCATAACCACTTGATGGATTCCCCCCAGATTTGGTAGATATTAATTAGTCCAAAAATAGCACCTTGAAAGAGTCAGATTTAGTCATTTTCAACTTGTTTACCAAACACACTCAATAGATGACAACCAAAATTGATAGACTTGTTGCCTATTCATATTTGTTCAAATGTTCCTGATCGACCCAAGAAAAGTGCAGCAAGTGCACAGTTATGTATCTTGTTGTTACTAATCTTGGTTTATACAGTATTTATTTTGAAAGTATTGTATATTTTAAAGACATAAAGAATAGGATGCAAACATGGAGACTTATATTAATTGGCTTTCTTTTGGGTAGGATGTATACAATATTTTAATCATGGTACAAATATATAAGGAAATTAATAAATGTTAACATTGCAGTAAAAAAGTAATATTTGTAAAATACATTAGTAATTGTATTGTCACAATAGAGTGTGTAGTCTATTATATATTCTAGTCTTCTTTGTTGTCCTCTGCCATTCAGAGAGGACTATTAAACTGGGTGCGTCCATCCTTCCGTTTGACCGACTTTTTGGAACTCATCTAATAAAAGTAGCTAAGTCTCTAACTCAATATCATCAAAAATCTTGAACATTGAATTATTTATCAATTTAAATCAACATTGATCCTGTGATCTTTCCAGAAAAAGATGGCTTCTGATATCCAATATCGAAGACAAAATTAACATTTTCCCATTGGTACACAAATCGTGTACCATTATGCGTTTCAGCTCCAGTTCTAGTAAGAGACTCAATGAACGAGGCTAGAAACATTGCACCAAATCAAAGGGTGTATGTAGACTGGAATAACCAGATGTTAAAAATTTGCATTCGATTGAGATTGCTGGCTTATTTCGCCAAACATAACTGATTTGAGATTAGTGTAAAAAGGGAAATCATTGAATGTAAATAAGTTTATATACATTCATATTACAGTATTATATGTGTTGCGACCCACTTGTGTCAATTTCTAGGCCCCAAATGTTAGCAGTTTAGCTCCTTTAAGCTAAAATTCCAAACATGGTGTGCATATCTTGACTGAGTTTGATTTTGAACATTTTCTGCTTAGGTTCTAAGCAGCTAGCATTTTGTCCATCACACCTTTTGGAACACAATAACTCTGCTTCTTATTGAGATATATGTACACTTGATGAATATTTTGAGCAGATATGAGCAATTTGATGTGTTAATGCTTTGGAAAATAATAAAACCCATGAACATATTAGAGACTAATAGAGATCAAATTTCTTGAATGATCCTTTCAATATAAAATTTGGTCAAGACTTGGCATCTGTGTGGGCATATTTCTACAATTTTTGTGACTATCTTTGAATCTTGTGAAAGGTGAAAAAGATTTATTTGTAGTTACAAAATACACAAGAGACAAATTCTGAAACACACATGTCTAAATTGTCAACCTAAATAACAATGCATAATAATCAATAGGGATCTGTGACACTTCAGTGCCTTTATGACTTTGACTGAACACTGCTCTTATAACATGGCTGAGGAACAACATCATATTTAAAGGTCTCTACAGACTCTAGTTAGACGTCAATATATTTGTATAGAAAATTATTTTTTAGTCACTGAGTTCAGCAATTGCCTGTCGCATAGCAATTTATTCTGAGTAGACTGACAACCTGCTTAACAAGTAATTTTATTTTGATTGACACATCATCACAAGGTCAAATAAACACATGTTGTTGTAGCATGTTTTATTGAATTTGTTCTTTGGGATGTCTACCACAGAATGGTATTCAGAAAGCTGATATTTAAAGCCAATAACAATGGTGGTTGTTATATATCTCTTACATATTTCAATATGTGATAAGTTGGTTTTAATATATCTTGTGTGTAGTCCATCTGATAGAACAATAAAACATGTGTAATTTAATAAAATGACTGTAATACATCTTAGAATTAGGTGATTTAGGTTACAGGATAATAAAATATAATCCGAAAATATGAAAACAGCTCCTTAAATTTTAATTCTTTCAATTACAGTGTTTTGAATTCTGCATGAAAAGATTGAAATGAAATCATGGGATATAACGTCCTACCCGGCCTTAGATTTTCTCTGGAATACTTTGGAAACCTTTGAATAAGGTCCATGGAATCTAACCTCAGAGTATTGGAACCCACTGACAGGGGAAAATGTACTCTAAAATCTTGTGGAAATTTCAACACAAGGAGCGAATCTGAGACCTCTTGGTTAGAAAGTCAGCATCTTACTCACTGAGCCACCAGGACTCCTGCATGAAAAATAACTTATTTTCAATTTGGTATAATAATATAATATGTGCAGGTGATTATGATATAAATTCATTGATTAAGTTTGATGATGAATCTTGATGTATAATGACTCACTTTCTCCCTTCCCAGGAGGGGTTGGATGGCTGAAGAGTTAGCACGTGCACACTATATCAAAAGGTCTGTCATTGAGTTGATTCCCCGGTTGTATGTGACATGGAGTAGGGTCGCCTGTCCAACCCCCCTTGTGGGTTTCCTCCCACTCCTAAATACCCTTATGTGCAAGCGAACTATTGAAATAAAATTGAACCGTATGTTAGTCCCGAAATGAATTAGTTTGTGTCGAGTGGAAGTTAAACCCCATTTCACTGTCTCTCTTTCTCCCTTTCCCCCGCTTTTGTATTACAATTTCGTTGACTCTTTGGTGTAGAATCAAAGCAGAGTGGTTAAATTTCCATTTTCTGCCAGGTTTTGTAGAATAAAATATTCATGATTTTGATGCGGAAAGATCAGGAAGTAATAAGCAGACATAAATGGGGGTGATCGCCTACTATAATCATGTCACTATCTGTAGATTCCTTCTACCTAATGTATGTGTCATTTGTAGATTTTGGGATTGAGTTGATAAAATCTTTCACCTATCAAAGAAAGTTAAGTGCAACACACATTTAACCATCCTAGCCATAGGGTATACTCCAGTACTGAAGATGTACATGCAACACATGACAGTTGAAACACATATTGTTATTTTATTTCTGATATATGCCATGGACAGTCCAAAATAAATCCACAGGATTATGCTGAAGATTTTCTTTGTGCACATACTGTTCCAGGATCAAACTCTAATAAAAAGAATGATTATAAATTCTATGTTATATCTTGTGCCTCCTGGACATCCAAAATAACACAATAAATTGGTGAATATCCTGCTATTAAAACATATGTATTTGAAAGTTTGCTATCAGACGGTGTTATTAATGATAATTATTTATAAACACTGTTCTAATTAAAGTCATATTTCTGTTCCATGCTATTTACAGAGCTGTCTTATATATAATTTTGTGTCTGCATATCTTGACAGGAATGTTAAATTCTATATTTCCCCACAAAATTACTGTTGCTTTTAGACTTAATGACTGTAACCTTTCGGTAGTCTATCTGAAACTTGTCATATTAGCTGCCGACTGAAGTTGAACATCAAAGATCGTTGGAATTGAGTCTGATTTATATTTCAATGATGGTCTTCTAATTTTCAATCAATTAGAAATATAATTCCTTTGACCAAGATGTATTTTCATTGGATACTCAATAAAAAAAACATTCCATATGTGACACTGAATCTATTGTAAACGTCTAATGAAACAGCAAACACTACTAGGTTACCGTTTGGCTACTTCAATTGCCACAGAATTAATTTTCTTATGTTGTAACATAGGATTATATAATTGATTTTGATGATACCCATAATTATTTGATTTTGTTTAAGTAGTTTAGTTATGAGTTGGTAATTCAAAAGCATAGGCTAACAGGACTATTTGACGTCGAGGCCTATGTAGGTATTCGAATCTCTCTATTTTGGTCCCAAAATGACCAGTTTAGTCTTTTATACCAAGAGATGACATTTACAGGTTTCTCGAAGGATATGAATTATGTTGATATTAGTGAGATTAGATTGGAATACTAGTTTTGAGGATTCTTGTCTGAATTTGACCCTAATTCTTTGAAGTAGATATGAAGTGCAATGATTGTCCTGGAGGAACTGTACATATTTATATAAGCTGATGTTAGATTTTCATCAAAGTTTAATTAGCAATATACTCATGGTTCCATTTTGTCCTTCGGGATACTGATCAAGATATCAGGGAAAATATATCTAATGCTGTATAATCTGTTTCATAGATTTTCTTGTTTTCTTGCAGAGGTTATGATTTTAATTTTGTTTGTGGCCAGGAGCTAAATGTAATTGGATTCTATAGATTATTTTACTGGCTGCATAAAAGAAATATCCAACATCGATTGTATGTTTTTGTTAAGGAAACCATTATCACAATCTCATGATCTAAATCTTTTTGAGTCATGATATGGTGGAATATGTCACAGGATCTAGCTACAACAGATTCAATGATTCAACCTGTATATAAATACTGTTTATACAGTCAGTCATAACCTATGAAATAGTAAATTGTTTTGATAACCACAATTTAAAGTGAACCAGACTTTGCCTTTGTTTTTATCTATCAAACTTTAGTCGTCATTAAATTGTGATGTTGGGATCCTGATCAATAAGGACCTAATTGCAGGTGGTGAAAGGGACAAAGAAAAGTAAATTTTACTTCAACCATGTCAAAGACCTTGTAAACTATGAACGATGATCTTATTCCAGACTTTGCCATTTCTATTTTTGGTTTGGATTAAGGGATTTTTCCTTCCTTTTACAACAATTGAAGGAAATGTCATGAATAAGTGGAAGAATAGAACTTTGAAATGCATTTCATTTGCTTGAGTGGTTATCTATAGATAGGTTTCAAATTACATTTCATGTGGACAAAAATGATTCAGACTATAATTAAAAAGTTAAATCTTATCAGATATGTAACCAGGTCTGAGTTCACAAACATTCTCAAAATTGTTCACCTTATTTTAACTAAAATATAACTTTTTATAAAATATTTTGTTGTTTTACAATATCAAATACATCCATCAGAAACTATGTGCAAAGTTTTGTATTTCGGGATCAAAGATATTTCTCATGAACGGTGATTGAAAGTTGAATAAATTCTGAACTTGAGTCTCAGAATACTTTGTGAACTATGGGCCAGATCTAGCTAAATGAGACACATAAAATTACTTTTGTTTTTATTCACCCAATGTTTGTGGGCAAACTTTGCTGTTGGATGCCATGGAGTTTTGCCTGTTTGTTTCCCTTCCCCATTCCATCACACAATATTTCAAACTGATAAATGTTACATAAATGAAAATAATTTTCTATAATTTCTATTAAAATAAAACTTTCTATTTTAGGTATGTAAGAAAAGTTGTTAGTTTCTCTATGATAAATTGCATCCAATTTCATTTGTCTTATTGTTTGTATTTTTTGTTCACCAAAGAAACCATTCTCAAGTAAATTAGTCATAAATCAAACAAAATGATGTATTAAATATCACGCATCTTGTCATGGAAAAATTACTATCAATGCATGATGTGTAAGTAAGATCATTAGTTCACTAATGAAGCCTTATTGAAAGCTTTTAGGGAAAAAACCCAAGCTATTAGTCTAAAACTATTATTGAATTGCTGTAATTAAAGGTCAGTGCATGTAGTAAGACATCTCAATAAATATCTTACAATGGTACAATATCCAGTCTGCCTTTAAAAGTAAAGATGTCATAGTACAAGGCAATAGGTAACAGACTTTATTTCTTTATAAATTTGGATATAGCTCTTTGGACATTAATAGGACATACTACTCCCACCTGGAAGATTAAAAGAAATGTAATAATATGCCATTTATCTATTTTTACCCTCCTGGGGACTATTATCATGGGACTATTAAAATGGGTGTGTCTGTCTGTCAGTCTGTCACACTTTTTGGGACACAATAACTCTCCGACAATTGAGGTAGAATGTTAAAACTTGGTGTAGGTGTTTATTAGGTCGATACTTTGATGGAGTTCGAAGATGAAAATTTTCTGCGTAGGGTAAGCAGAGATAAGCAATTTGATTGTCTGATGCATTGGGACACGATAACTTCAGTTCTAATTAAGTGAAAGTGATAATTATAAGGTGACCCGTGCACCCCAAATTTTCCGTACAGAAAGTTTGACTCGACACAGTGTATGTACATGTTTCAGTGACTTGTCTCAAAGTGGGGAATCACTTGGCTAAGTGGGTAGGATGCTGGCTCACTAGCCTGGCGGAGAAAGTTCATCCAGATTTTCCGGCATGATTTCCCTTTGTCAGTGATGCAGGATGGAGGGCTTGACAAGGTCAGCTGTCTAGTCAGTCAGACGATACAAAAAAATAAGGCCTGTGTACACATTGGCATGCATGTAATAGATCCCTTGGCAGTTGGAATTCAATATAAGAGTAGGCCATAGCACCACTGCCCGGGCAAAATTTCCCTCACAGCACACTGTATGGCGTATGCCTATCTTCATTTGCCCAGTTTAGGAGCAAAACAGTAGGCCATTAAACCCCATTGCATCACTGACAAGGAGGAACCACGGAAAATCTGGATGAACTTTCTCAGCCACCCAACCTCCAGGCTCGGTGTATAGTTTCATCACATCAATACCTTGGCTAAATTCGATAATGAACATTTAATTTCTCTTGTGTTTTGGGAGTTATGCCCCTTTAGCCAAATGCCGTGTTAACGCGATTAAGGTTACAGTATTTAACAGAATTGTTTAAAATTTGGTGTGAAGCATTTAGGGTTGTGAAAGATGAACCTTATTGATATCCAGCATTTTGTGAGTTTCCTTTTGAGATTAGTCCCCCTTAGCTGCTATAAGCAAGGTTTTTGTTACAGAATATTTTAATTGTGTAAGCATGACAGTGATCATGTATTGTGAAGGCATTCTTCTCGGATTTGGTCAAAGTCCAATTATCTTTATTTATTTGTAAAATTACATTTATAGATTGTAGTAGTTAAGAACGTATCCGCGAGAGCACCATGCAAGTGGTGACAGGGGTCATGTCAGCGATTTCGGCCATATTTTCCATGTGGGATAGGTTCGGGCCCAAATACAGGCAAAAGCGATATTTGACCGATTGCACCCCTCCTTATCCCCCGGAATGGGGTTTGGAGTTTTATCCTCAGAAAAACCGCAAAAATCGATTTTTTTGAGGTTGAAATTTGAGAGGCTGCCTCATGTAAACCAATTGAGATACAATAACCTTATTGGGATATAATATAGTCAAGGTTGTTCTCTAACAGTACATATTAGTTAAAGGTCGAAATCTGCACAGTGGTCCTTATTCAGACTGGATGCCAAACCCAATCCTAGGAACCATAGATTTGATACCCTAACTTTGAACAGTTGTAGCGCCCCCTTTGCGGGGTTGCGGGAGAAATGTGGTACCCAGGGAGAACAAGTATGACCAGTAGAATCGTATTCAAGAAAAAAATCCATTGCAGCCCAATGTTGTGGATCACAGTGAACGGTCAAAAATAGTGAAAAAAGAAGAAAATTTAAGAAAAACGGCGAATTTGATATATCTATCATATTGTATTTCTCAATATAGTCCGGCAGCAGGTCGACGAACCTGGAAATATAGTCCACCTAATATATTTTAATTGATTATATATCATCCCTGGCACCTTTGGGGAAATTCTATATTCAAGATGGCCGCCCTGAGGCATTTTCTGGTTATTTCCTTTAATTTAATGGGGTATAATTCGGAAAAAAATCTCTCGGACCTCAGTATGAAGGTGGTTTCTGTAAGAATTTGATCCGCTGAATCTAATGAGCTTGGGTATTCATCCTAAAAGTGACGACTAATTCCGCTGGGGGGCCAAAGTCATAATGGTAGCTCCTTTTTTGAGGTAAACTCATAGTGTCCCCCTATACGGTGTGTAATATATTGAAATATAGGTTTTCATAGTCAGTTTCTTCATATATAAACATAAATACATGTTCAAGAAAAAAGTGTTGAAATCCGATGATATTCTTCCCTTAATATTCTTATAAGGACACAGAGTATACACGGTCAAACACAATCAACTATCAGACCATCGTGAGTTGATAGCAATTTGTCACATATTGTCACATATTTGTCTTGTGCAGTCTTGGGAATTTGTCTAACTCACCCTCTCTTGAATCACTGGAATACTCGCAATCGGTATAACATTCTGATTCTTCCCATTTCATCCATGTTATGCAACGGGGATGACATTTGTCATCCCTCATTCTACTCAGTTTTCTATTAGAGGAGGTGACACGGACAGGTGTCGTAGTGGATCATAATTTATGCCTGACAATTCGCTCTCCGTAGCTTTTGTTCATATGGTTCTCTGATTTGTGCTCTTAGTCAAGTGATACATAAGTTTTTACGTTAACAGCTCTATTATTTTCCATGGTCACTAAATTTAGTTATTTTGTTGAACTTGGGAACCATATTGGTGTTTCGTTCGGTCATGGCATATTTCACCATCAGATATGAAATTTGGCGACCCCGAAAAAAACCTATAGTTTAATACATTATGAATATTGTTATGTCTTGCCAAATATGGCCACCATTTTGAATTTAAGCTCAATCTGGAATACTTGTTGATCAAAACATGTTTTATGTTTATATCTGAAGTAAATGATACCGAAAACCTATTGTTTAATATATTGCACAGCCTTTTGGGGCGACTTTATGAGTTTCACCAAATAATTTTCCTCCATTTTGAATTTGGACACCTTGTGGAATTGGACAGCTTTTTAAGGAAGAATACCCAAGTTTTTTGGATTCAGAGGGTCACATTCTGACAGAAATCACCTTTATATCGAAATCCGAGAGAATCTGTCCCGAATTTTACCCCACTAAACTAAAGTAGATTATCAGAAAATGCCTCACGACGGCCATTTTGAATTCTTTTAATATACTCAAGGATGCCAGGAGGGCATCATCCGGATTCTGAAACTGCACAGATTGAAGATATATAATACACCAAAAACCTATCTTTCAATAAATTACACACCGTTTCAGGAAACTTTATACATTTCCAGCCAAAATAAGCCACCATTTTGAATTTGGCCTCCTAACGGATTCAGTGGGTCAAATTCTTGTAAAACCCATCTTCAACTCGTGGTTCGAGAGACACTGTCACATATTTTACCCCACTCAACAACCAGAAAAGCTCTCATGGCAGCCATCTTGAATATTTAAATTTCCCCAAGGGTGCCGGATTCTTAATCTACACATACTGAAGATATATGATCCATCAAAAAACATTAGATGGACTAAATTTCCACGTTAAGGCTTAAAATGGGGCTTGGTTGCCCGACTAATATTATCGTTGTAAAAGTAAAAGGCTATAAAAAAGAGTAGAGGATATCGCACCAACGAACGAACGGCACCTTCATTTGCTTATGGGGGGGGGGGGCGGCCGAATGGTTAGCACGTGCGTGGTGTATCATAAAGCCTTTAGAAATTTTCTGAAGGCAGGGGATCTTGCATGACTGGAGTCCAAACCTCACTGATCAACACGCGTCTTGTCGGCACTATTGACACCATGTTTAATACTGAGAGATGGAATGAAGCAGAATCAAATGACCTGAAACAGTGGATCAACACTGAAGGAAAATATCATAAAGATTCAATTTTCACATTTTTACGGGTGCCACTGCTCATCCCACTATTGCGTTGCATCCAATTTTATTTTTTATTTTGATAAAGCATGGTATGAACTTCATAACGACCGTATGAGATACTATGAAATACCTGCAAAGGGGGTGCTACAAGGATTTTTGGGAATGGTGTATTTTGCCTCTTAAAAGATATACCATTTTGACTGAGCTCTGAAACACCCATAATACATCATTTTTTCTAAAAATGGTGCCCATGTTAGAAAGTCGGAAACATGGCCTTTGCAATGAGAGCATGACAACTACCGTACATAACATATTTTATGAACAACGATATTTCAAACATTTGGTATTTTCAATGAAAATTCAATGAAAAAATGGCTAATTTCGAGTGAAAAACTACTGTTCCAGCTGTAGGCACCAGGGTAGGTTTTGGGCTCTGGGACTTCACCACATTTATAACAATGCTTAGGTGGTCCAATAACCAGAGTAAGGTTAAAAATTTCAAACTTAGTACTTTGGCGTTTTTTTCGAATTTTGCATGGTTTTCTCGCGGATTCATTCTTTAAGTATTAAATTACTTTTTTTACCCCCCATAACCAACATACTACATTTTGGAAAACAAGACATACAAAACCTATAGATATATTGTCTAATTTTATGGTTTTAATGACACTGTATCCAATCTCATCAGATGATATATAACTATGGTTTTTGTTACAAAGTGAACAAAAATCATTGGATTTTGATTAAGCTGTTGGCTCAGATCGATTGCTACAAATACTCAGATTCCTTCTTGCAGAGACATGTTGCTACATAAATCAAGATGATTGAATTTCATTTTTTAATCATATAAAGCTACGGATACAAAATCTGTCCAATTTCTGTCAACATAAGGCTAAAAATGGTCTGTTAGACATTCATTATATAGATAAATATGGACATATGCACTGGTCATACTTATACTGTCTGCACTTGATAAACACAAAAACATAATATGGAACAAAATTACTATTTTAATTAAAGTGACATTTCGTGAAGGGTTCCCTCAACGTTATCAAGCAAACGATGATAAAAATAATATACAAAAGGTTTATATACAAAAAAAATAACAGCTAAGTAACCGTTATTCAAAAGGGAAACTATTTGAATATATTAAGTAAAATAAACGGTTAATTGTTGTGTGGGAATCTTCCCAATGACATGAAGCAATGTTTGAACATCCATCTATTTATTGTCCATGTGTTTATACGTTTGTCTCAATAGTCTTTACATATAAATCCAGCATTATAAAAGGTAATTAATATAAAACAGCCAAAATAATTTTTAAAAATATAAGTTTTCAGCTTTAATTTAAAACAAGGACGTTTCGTATAAGATCTCAGATATAATGGCAAACGATTCCACAGTTTAGGTGCCGCCACACAGGACACAGTCACCGCACTGTTGGGACATTTTCTTCCCATGTACTTTAAAAGAGAAGGGCAACAGCTTCACTTCCATGCTACTCCTAGTACAATATGCTGATTTACAAACATTAATAATGTCTGTGAAAAAAATTACGATCTTCAAAATAAAGGCAATCAGATATGAAGTACTGCTTTTCAAATCAAAAAACGCTCGAATTAAATAAAAACCAAAAAAAGTTCCGGTTATACAAATCCTCAACGTGTTGGGGGGAAAATGCATTCAAAGTTTATTTACAGCAGTATTATGTTCTCGTGGCGATTGTAGAAATAAAAGCTAGAGAGTACTCAGAGTAGTAAACTTGTTTACAGAAAAAATTAAGAAAATTGTTACAGCAGTATTATGTTATAGTGGCGATTAGTAACCGAAAAATAAAGAAAATTAGGTATTCCATTGCTATTTCTATACAGCCACATTTTCATGTAGACATATGTATTATCACCGCCCCTGTCTGTCCATCTGTCCAGATGTCTGTCCACAATTTCTTTGTGGACACTCTACAGGTCACAATTCTTATCTGATTTTGACGAAACTTGAAATATAAGTTTATCTCCAAAACATTACGGTTCCTTTCGATATTGGCATGTATCGGATCAAAACTTTATGGGCCCCTTAATGTACAAAAAATTATGGTTTAGCTTGTGGACACTCTAGAGGTCACAATTTTCACTGGATTATAAAAAGCAATTAAATATATCACAGTCCTAATGACGATTGAGTATGCAAATAGTGTAATAGTATGTACACAATTTTTATCCGATTTTGATAAATCTTAAAATATATTTTTTTATCCCAAATATCTCAGTTCATTTCAATATTTGTGAATTTCAATCTGGATTATGGCCCCAGATTGTGCATAAAATCATTTTTATACGCCCACATTGAAATGTGGTCGTATATTGTCGTCGCCCCCGTCCGTCCGTCCGTCCGTCCGTCGGTCCGTCGGTCCGTCCGTCCGTCCGTCCGTCCGTCGGTCCGGCGTCCACAATTGCTTGTGGACGCTCTAGAGGCTAAAGTTAATATCCGATTGACTTTAAATTTATACACAGTGTTTAAGGTCATGAGACGAAGAAGCCTATAGTTTTTCAGCGATTTCCGATAATAACTACCAGAGTTATGGCCCTTGACAACTTCAAAAAATCTTGTGGACGCTCTAGAGGCCAAAGTTAATATCCGATTGACTTTAAATTCATACACAGTGTTTAAGGTCATAAGACGAAGAAGCCTATTGATATTCAGCGATTTCCGATAATTAGTGCCAGAGTTATGGCCCTTGATCACTTCAAAAAATCTTGTGGACGCTCTAAAAGTCAAAGTTAATATCCGATTGACTTTAAATTTATACACAGTGTTTAAGGTCATAAGACGAAGAAGCTTATTGATTTTCAGCAATTTCCGATAATTAGTGACAGAGTTATGGCCCTTGATCACTTCAAAAAATCTTGTGGACGCTCTAAAAGCCAAAGTTAATATCCGATTGACTTTAAATTTATACACAGTGTTTAAGGTCATAAGACGAAGAAGCCTATAGATTTTCAGCGATTTCCGATAATTAGTGCCAGAGTTATGGCCCTTGATCACTTCAAAAAATCTTGTGGACGCTCTAAAAGCCAAGGTTAATATCCGATTGACTTTAAATTTATACACAGTGTTTAAGGTCATAAGACGAAGAAGCCTATTGATTTTCAGCGATTTCCGATAATTAGTGCCAGAGTTATGGCCCTTGGTCACATCAAAAAATCCTGTGGACGCTCTAGAGGCCAAAGTTAATATCCGATTGACTTTAAATTTATACACAGTGTTTAAGGTCATGAGACGAAGAAGCCTATTGTTTTTCAGCGATTTCCGATAATAACTACCAGAGTTATGGCCCTTGACGACTTCAAAAAATCTTGTGGACGCCCTAGAGGCCAAAGTTATTATCCGATTGACTTTAAAAATATACACAGTGTTTAAGGTCATAAGACGAAGAAGCCTATTGATTTTCAGCGATTTCCGATAATTAGTGCCAGAGTTATGGCCCTTGATCACTTCAAAAAATCTTGTGGACGCTCTAAAAGTCAAAGTTAATATCCGATTGACTTTAAATTTATACACAGTGTTTAAGGTCATAAGACGAAGAAGCTTATTGATTTTCAGCAATTTCCGATAATTAGTGACAGAGTTATGGCCCTTAATCACTACAAAAAATCTTGTGGATGCTCTAAAAGCCAAAGTTAATATCCGATTGACTTTAAAATTTATACACAGTGTTTAAGGTCATAAGACCAAGAAGCCTATAGATTTTCAGCGATTTCCGATAATTAGTGCCAGAGTTATGGCCCTTGATCACTTCAAAAAATCTTGTGGACGCTCTAAAAGCCAAAGTTAATATCCGATTGATTTTAAATTTATACACAGTGTTTAAGGTCATAAGACCAAGAAGCCTATTGATTTTCAGCGATTTCCGATAGTTAGTGCCAGAGTTATGGCCCTTGGTCACATCAAAAAATCCTGTGGACGCTCTAGAGGCCAAAGTTAATATCCGATTGACTTTAAATTTACACACACTGTTTAAGGTCCTGAGAGGAAGAAGCCTACTGATTTTCATCGATTTCAAATAATTACTTCCAGACTTATCTCCCTTGATCACTTCAAAAAACCTTGTGGCGCTGTAGATGCCAAACTTATCCTCCGATTGACTTCAGATTGATACACAGAGTTTAAGGTGTTGAAACGAACAATTATTTTGATTTTCAATGAATTTTGATAACTGAACAGCTAAATCCATGATATTAAATGTTTTCTATACTAATTGTTAGCTTGGGGCAAAACTTTATAAAAAGCAAACAAATTCTAATGATTTTTAGATAATTACATAATGAGTTGTTACTCAGATTTTAGTGTATTACAAATGTTTCATTACCAAAAAAAAGTAAAAACATGCGACAACCCTTGTTGACTGCCCGGACGATTTAGCTGCTGTGGGCGTATGTTTCGTTGCCTGGCAACCTATCTTTTCTTTTAACATGTTCTCTATCCATCTCTTGCAAAATGTTGGCGTATCTTGCCTGGCAACTGCTGGTATAGCAATATTGATAATTCACGTAGCAATTTTGATAATTCATATGTCATTAAAATATCATGCATATTTTTACTTGTATTATACACAACTATATTTAACTTATACAGGGCGCTAGTGTTGCTGGCTGTGAAATTACTCTGATATTTAGTTATTCGTTATTAAGATTTACGTCACAACTCTGTGGCCTGTTATGTCATAACTTCCGTCAAGAGGATATGGTAAAACGTGGGAATTACTGGAATGATTTTTCTACGGATAATTCAGCACTACAAATAACTAATTTCTTCCTCCAATTCATAATGTTTTGTGTACACCATGCTGACAAAATGGAATAGACACATGAATTCACAATGTGCTATCATACTTAAAAAACCCATGAAATCTGAATTTAATTTCATGCATTATCAAAAATGACTGACTGAAAATTTTGTAGTGAAAGCCCTACTGTTTATACGCATATTCATTTGTTGCTACTGAAAGTGTACATCAAAAGTATGGTAGTCTAGTCTTTTGGTGACATGGTTGCTGAGGAAGAAAGTAGACTCTTGCTAGCCAAGGACATTGGTGCAAAAAGGCATAATTATGATGCTTTTAATGAATAACAGATATATTTGGACATAGTTTAATGCACGAATACCACCATACAACATTTAATACATCTGTCAAATGTATCAAAGTGGGATGGGTTTAGATACTGGTGAAATACATGCACACATTTCTATTGATTATTTTCTGAGGTTGATATTTCCAAAATCAACAAACTAGGCATTCATAATATTTGATGGTTGAAAATTTGGGTTTGCCAATTCTGTAATGATAAATATGTATTTATTGTTTCCATTCAGTATAATACTGCCTAAGAAATCAGACTTTACTTTGTTATTTAGATAGGAAAGTAAAATGGATCCTCAGTGGCAGTGAGACAGAAATCAGTCTAGCTGTCATTCAAAATGGTTAAGAGATAAATCACAGAGTATTGAAGGATAAATTATTGTTTATAGAGGCAGCAAGGTGATTACAGATAAATTGGTTACAATCATTAACTTATTTCTCAACTGTTCTCTTTTATAACAAAACAAAAGTTTATCATGTTGACTTTAGAAAGTAAATTTTTGATCAAGTTATTGAACCTTTTATTTGTGAAATTTTCACCAGGATAGTTAAGTTACAACAAAGTATGAATTTTTGACAATGTTTAAGATGCAGGGGGTCACATTGGCTAAGTTGGTAAGACATTAGCTCACTAGTCTGGAGGTTGGGTGATTGATCCCTGCATTGGCCGAGAAACTTCATTCAGATTTTCCAGCGTGGTTTCCCCCTTGTCAGTGATGCAGGACGGAAGGCATGACAAGAATAGCTGTCAAGTTGTTTGGATGGGCCAAAACACTGAGATCCTATGTACAAATTGGCGTGCACATAAAAGACCCCTTGACAGTTGGAATTCGATATTAGAGTAGGCTATAGTGCCACTGTCCGGCCAAAATTTCCTTCATAGCACACGGAATGGTGAATGTCCGTCTTCATTAGCCCAGAACGCAGCAGAACAGTAGGACGTTAAACCCCATTTCATTTCATTTTGTTTAAGATGCAAGAAAGAAATTGTCATATTCCAAAAATATGTGTCCAGAATATACTGCTGGTAAATGTGTGCTAAGGGTCTTGTTACTATTGTTATCCTAACAGATAATTGGACCTTACATATTGTGATCTAGAATGATTACCAGTTCATCAAGATATTGGTTTCAAGTCAAACTCATACATAGATATATTCCATTTACACACTGACTCGAACAAAACAACTTGATTTGGTTTATTATAACTTCATTAGCTTGTATTGAATTTCTTTCCCACCGTTTTGATTATTTAAGCGCACGAACTAACCATAGAAGATCACTTAATGCTTTAACAACATATAAGCATGTTCTGTGCAAATAAGGCTTCATGAGCAAGGAATAATCGATATGGTAACCTTGGCAGTGCAAATTCCAGTCTAAAAATTAAAATTCTATATTAGTAACAGGAAAATTCAGAAAACATGATGTTTCATATTGATCAATCAAACATGATCCTAATGTTATAATTGTATAGTGCAAGTCACAAAGGTTTCATTTTTGTTTTAATAATGCACTTGGTGATACTATTTGGTAAAACACTAGTGTATTATTTGGATAGTACCAATAATACCAGTACATTGCTATTATTTGATTTTAGATTTATATAGTCACAAATCATCATTTGTTGCATATTTGATGTACAATTTTCTGATTTCCAAACAATGTAATGGATAGTGTTTGAAAAGGGGGATTGAATGGCGTCTTCAGCTTTTGGACCGCCAAGAACTTAATAATTATGTACCTGGTAGTGTATGAAGCTGAAGAAACAAGACATACAAAATGTCATTTGCTTATTACATGACCAAACATGTCAGTAGACTCTTTAATTATATCAGTGCAGTGTCTTAAAGTAAACACACAATGCATCCGAGGAAGTTAATTAAATGTCAAAATAGGTAATCACTTTTTATTGTACTTTCTTATTTTACCATATTGGTTTAATGACTTGGATTATGCTGATGTTATCTAAGACAGGTCCAGTGACTGGGTTTATTCCGCTCAAAGAAAAGAGAGAGAGAGAGTGAGAGAGAGAAATGGGGTTTGTCCACTCGACACAAACTAGGTCATTTTGGGACTAACATATGGTTTCAGTTTTATTTCAATAAATCGCTTGCGCGTAGGGGTCTTTAGCAGTGGGAGGAAACAGGAGTGCCCAGAGGAAACCCACGAGGTTGAGAAGGCGCCCCCATCTCCATGCCACATACGCTCACACCAGGGATCGAAACCACAGCCACAAGCCAGAGGTGACCGGCCAGCTAGAGGTTGAAGCGTGGCACCCTAGACCACTAGGCCATCACAACCCCCCGCTCAAAGAAAGATGAAAACAGCACAAATTAAAAGTAGTATACAAGATCATTAATAACCTAACACCTCCCAATCTCAAAAATCCTGAACTAACAAATAAATATTCCCTTTGAAATGAAGACAAAGTAAATGAAGTTATTTGTCACATCCAGTATAAGGAGTGGAATAAACTCAGAAGGCCTACCCCTGCAAGAACTCTGAATATATTCTCGGACCATATCTCCAATTCTGATATAAAAGTCCGATCGTTTTTCTATAATATAATGATTGGTGGAAGCTCCAACTAATTAATTGTAAACTCAGACTCTGATGCTCTTACCTGCAGGGTCACAAAGTCCTAAGATATTTTGCTGACAATCCTGCATGCCACTGTAGTCCTAGGCCCGATATTGTGGTCATATATTCGAAGACCGCAAACATTACCTCCTGCGATGCTCTTTACATTCAAATGTATGAACAGAAACCCTAGACACCCTAGACAAACTTCAACATGATTTTTAAAACATAAACTGCTATTTGTCCCCACTACATACAGTGTAGATATTAACACTGATATTTTTTCAATCAAGTTCATAAGTTTATGTGAAAAAGATTTTAACTTAGATCAAATAGTATTTGACCATTTATAAAATGTACAATTTTGACATTTTTTCGATGTTTATTAAAAAATGTATATTATGCTTGTGTATGTATGTATATAACTATGACCTATTATATATATTGTACATTTTCATCCATTCTATAATTATATTTATACAATATGTATGTGTTTGCTATTTTATGTGAAGCACAAATTAGAAATTTGGTCGAAAAGTGTGGTTGAATGGACAATAAACCCCCTCTAAATTATCAAGGCAAATTAATGCGTATAAATATTACAGTGTACTTTTATCGTTTTTGTGCTCAAAGATCTTCCTCAACTGAAATCTTTATTGGCAAATATCTTCTGGAGGACCCCACCACACAGAGAGAAAACCCATAAAATAAACCCGTGGACAAGACACAAACTCTACAGACATTGCAAGCAATCAATAATAAAAAGGGAGGGCTTCCTCCTTTTAAAATCATTGCTTTTCAATATTTATAATCATAATTTATGTGTAACCTGTTGAAAGCCAGAGTGTATTAGTCTGCAGACAGTTTGATACTGAAGACTCTTTAAAATAAATGTTTATGTCACACAGCTTTCAATTAAACATAAACAATAATGACAGCCTCAGCAAATCACAAATGTAGAACCAATCTAGAAGGCAAAGAGATTGTATCCCAACAGAAACCAAAGACAACAACAAGTCAAGCTACAACATTATAAGGAATAGTTCTTGATTTTGCATGGTTAATGCAGGAAAGTAGGAAGTACAGCTCCATTTGATGCCATTTCAACTGTTCTCATTTCAACAAATGCCAAACTTTTATCAGTGGACATAATTGATTTAAAGGTAACTTGAATATCTAATCTGTCAGAAAAATCATTATATCATAAGAGGTTGATAGAACTGGATATAAAATCAATCTTGTGGTCATTTGGATCGCATGAAAAAAAAACCCCACCTTTGTTCTTATTGATGTGCATGTGAAAGAACCCTTGACATTGGGAGATCCTTACAGGCAATAAATCTATTAGCACACAATACACTTCAATAGTTTGGTTGGTGCAGAAAAGCAGAATGTCAAACCTCATTTTGAATTTACAACATATTTGGATTGAGTTCAGGAAGAAATGGATAATGTATTAAGCTTGTTTCTGAAATTGTAAATTCAATGTTGCATCGAAGCAGAGAATAAAATCTTCTCTGTTTTACAAAATATTTACAATAACTGAAATGCTACTCTGCAAAATGCCACATCATAACATGATTTTGAAATTAATTTCATATGAATGACAGTAATGGCAAAATGCCATATTAAAGAAGAAGAGGAATGATGTCTGTTTCAAGGTTTCTAACTTTTGCCATGATTTATGTCAAGAATAGAAGAAAAAAATAAAGTTCCACAAACTTTGGGAATGGGAATCTAGGCGATTCTGCAAGATTGAAAGAAGAGTCTTAAAAATAAACTTGAATGGATGTTAAAGAAGTCATTTGGAAGAAGGCTGTCAAAATTTGGCATGGCAGTTTATGACACACTCTTACTGAAAAACTGAGCACGTGCAAGCTTAACAACTACAAATTCTTGAACCATTTTGCAAGTTTTCATATAAAATATGAGAAACTCTGTTGCTTAATCGTGTATTAGTTACCCATAATAATTGAGTGTTGTAGACCTTTTTCGGAAAGATATGAAAAATTTGGTACCTCATTTTGACATGTGACTTCTGCACATTTTGATTCAGTGCAGTACCATTCAGCTCAACTGGTATCAAATAAAATCACCTATATATGTATGAACAGGGCTTATTTTTTTAATTTAATGAACAAGATTTTGAAAAATATTGCTAAAGTTTGAAGTTCTTGTGTCTAAATGCCATGCTTAATTAATAACAAAAAAGACTAAGGCAACTAATTTTCCGAATCTAGGAAAATTTTATCATCTTAATCAGTTTTGTAATGCTATTTTGATGAGAGTTACTGTGTAGCCAGAAACGTAAATGATCGGAAATTACAGTCACTAACATTAAGAAAGTAACATTATAAGCCTCATTGATGACAACTTTGACATAGAGTTGACCAATGAAATTGCGAACTAATGGCATTTCATCTCACTTCACTTTTCATCCATTAATACTTTTTATATTGAATCCTCTGCTTTGAAATTAAGGTAGGTGTCAATTTCAGACAACCTCAATTAATATCAAATAACGAATGTAATGTTAAGATTCTTTTGTCATAGAACTTAATTCACATGGTGCATGAGTAATAAAAATAGAATTATGGAGGGGGTATCTTGTTGTCACACATATCTGTCCATCCGTCTACAATGCTTGTAAATACTCTAAAAGTCAAGGTGTTTGATATTCATTTTTGTAGTCCACATTTAATGTAAACGTTTATTGTCATCATCTGTTCATCCTAATTCTTCATTTCCATATCGACTGTTATACAGGACAGTTGATATTTGTAAGATTTTAGGTGGAATTCAGGACAGTTTTAGAACTTAGTTGTATTTTTTAAAACTGGCACAAAAGGATTTATTAACATTGATTAAGAAGAAATGACAAACCATGCGTAGAAATTACTTAACTAGGCCACTGAGGTTGAGACGACTGACTTGGATCACATTTTCACAAATATTTTATATGGGAAAAACTGTTTGAAGATGATGTAAACTTCGCTATATTGTGAGGATAATTATTATCAAATAATTGAAAAGTGATGATTGAATCAAGACATGTTCTGCATTCTCTGAAATCAAATGGCAGTTTAGTTGAATGAACCTTAAATGAAAGAAGCATTTGATTCACCATATTCTTGAAGCAATGGCCCGAGTAATCCCTGTCTGGCCATTGCTGGATTAGCTTCTGATTCTTGAACTTTTGCGGGAGTATGTCTATTCTCCCCGTTCAATCAAAGCTATCACTTAAGTACAGCAACATGACAGTCCTTCGTTTAATCTGGGTCTTCCCTAAACCTTTGGACAGTGATTTAAGGTATTACATTAAAAACAGTGAAAGTATGTTCGTTCCCAAACAGTATTGTTTACATTTCATTCGATTTGATAGCCTCGTTTGTCACGCAATTAGTTTTACTGTATTAGTATTCTGCTATGCACGGGTTAATTGGGCATAATAAAATCGTGAGCCATGAGGTAACGTTAGGTAAACATATTTGGTCCAATATTGGCACTCGTTTTAAATATAAAGCTTTAGTAGAGCAGCTAGTCATTGGTTGGTAGTCGGACTACTGACCAATCAAAATTTAAAACAACAATATCAACTCATTACAGCAGTGAGTAGTCAAACGAAACACTGCGCGGAGTATGTTGATTCACTTGTATATCAAGGTAATCATCCAAATCTGTAACCATTTGAAGCCCGAATATATTATGGGTGATGCACACCCTACCCTGTAAAAAATGAGGTACCAAATCTCCCATTTCTTTCCGAAAAAGTTCTACAACACTCAGTTACTATATGTTCAAAATGCGTCCTGGATTAAAACCACTCTCTTTCTACTATACAGTCTTGTCAAGTTTGTTGCTTGGGGAATATTACCTTTACTTAATTGTACATTTTGTTATATTATTGAAAGAAGCATTTGTGGACATGAGCTGTCCGTTTATAGTAACTAACTAGTTTTAAATGATAATGTTGCTTGAAAGGCACATTGGCTCACATATTGTGAATGTGCTAAAAGACACCCAAGTAGTAGGTGATAATGTTGCTCAACTAGAACATTAATTATATGTACAGTTGTCTGACTTTAGCTATTGTCAACATAATTTAAAATATTGATGCTGTGAATCTATTTGTAATTCCATTAATGCAAGTATGCAAATAAAATAGGCATTGTGCATGATAATGAATGATATTATGTTTAGGCAATATAGAATTACTATTGGACATCCCAGTGGCATCATGAATCATATACAGCATTAAACAACAAATTAATATTATTATTAACAGGTAATGTAAATATGCTTAACAAGTAATTTATTGTCCTTAGAGGAATCTACGGAAATGCTTTAAAATCAAATAACAATTGCTACAGCACACTCAGGGCTAATGTGGTTAGTAAATGAGATAGAGACAAGTAGTTTTTTTTATCTTGAAACTAATTTATAGTGGGGCCAATATTGATGAGTTCATCTAAAATGCCCTAAATAGCTCTATTTACACAAGTGCCATCTTGAAAGTTCAAGCTATGAACTATTAATTGTTCTGGGATTAGGGATGTACCATTAACTGGTTTCTTAAAGACAAGCCAACTAGGTTATTTGCATTTATCTTTCTCAAAACCAAAAATGTGTACTATTTTAATATAACGATTGTTATTTTTTAAAAAAAGATAATAATATAAGAATAGATACATAACATGTAATGTATGTGTATGCACCAATTGTACATTGTACAATTTATGAATCTTTTCCCACATCTGTGTATTAATTATAAGAAAAGACTTTTTAAAGAATGAACTGGATAAGATAGGATTATCATTACTTCTTTGAAAAGAGACACTTGAGGATGTATGGTTTAAATTTGATGTTGGATTTTTTAATTGATAATATCTTTGTTGAATTTGGAGGGGAAATATATACGCAAGTGGTAGGTATCCACATGGGCACCAACTGTGCAGGTCTGCTTGCTGATTGGTAAAAACAAATATTGATGATGTTCTATCACTGAATAAAACCTAAATTTATTGATTATGTAGAATTCATATATCCTGATGAGCTTGAAATTAAAAACACTACTGACAGTGACAATAACGCTTCCTACTTGGTTTTGCGTCTTGATTTTGACAATTGCCATAAACTGAATGTTAAATTGTACGATAAATGTGATGAATTTGTCTTTCCGATTGTTAATTTTCCATTCATTAGTGTTTGTGTGTCAGCTATTTGGTTATGTGAGAGCTTGTTCCTTCTATTCTGATTTTTTAAGTAGATCGAGGCTTTTTCACTAAGCTTCAACTACAGGGATACTTGCCCACTAAACTTACAAAATCTTTTAAACAGTTTTATAGCCATCATATGGACTTGATTGGTAAATATGACATGTCTCTGTCGGCTATTATTCAAAATATATTCAATTGACACATATACTCTCTCCCTGATGATGTCTGCTATATCGTTAACACTGTTCATCATATGCATTTTGCATACGGATCGTCTAATAGTTTGGATACAGCTATGGTGGGTGTGGTACCAGGCTGGGTAAGCTTAGATTTCTGGGCACCTGTTACCACTGTTTGTTGTGTATTTTGTAGACAGTGAACAGTCCATTTGCTGATTACACTATTTTGCCTATATGCTGTTTTTTTAAGACTTTGAATTTTGTCTAATGGTTTGGATTGTTCGTACTTGGTTTTATTTATTAAAACCGATGTAGAAGTTAAAATGACACGTAACATAACTAACAATTGATTAATTTCATTAAGATTTTTACAAAAATGTTTTTTAGTGAAAGAAGCTTTATTGTATATGGTCAGAAATTCTTTATATATCGACTTACAGGACTAACTAAGAGGACTGACACTTTGTTAACCGTAGCTTGCAGTTTGTGCCTCCTAGATTTGGATGTGAATTTGTGTGATGTGTGTTGCTGGCGGCCTTGCGAGCTTCACATGATCACCATGGACAGCTTGTTTGCGTCTTTACTGATGAAGCAGTATCACCCTAAATATCAATCTGAACGACAGAATCACTCTGACACAATGAATAGCCATGATATCCATATGACGTTATGTAAACGTCACAGTTAATGAGGTCACGTCAACAAACAAATGTCAACACAATGTTACATTGTACACTTAGGACTATATAATCCGCACAGCCATAACGTCTTATTGCATCTTCCAATGATTTTTCACAAAAATAACATTACAAATTTAGATTTGACGTCGGCATATTGGCACTATTTTGTGCTTCGGTCATGTCTATTTCAGATATACACAATCAATTCTGTTGAAGTTTTTAGCACGGGGATTGACTAATAGTTAATTTATTTCAATTCTAAACAAAAATTTTTAACTTTAACGCAAATTTTAAAAAAATAGCCAAATTCATTGTATACGTGCGAAAAAAAAGCCAGCTTCCATTGAATTTTCGTACGTTAGTTACGTATGCCTAAATATGTCACTGTTAGCCAGATTTTGCTTAGATTTAGGGAGCCGTTCCAGGAATTTAATGACAAAATGAAGTCGGCGAATCTTCATTTGATAGAACTCTGCCATGAGTCTTAATACTTTGCTATTAGTTTCTGGCGATGTGTTTGGTCATTGATTCTTTATTTTTGTGTCCCAACCAAAGTTTTAAGACTGAAATATGACTTTATTTTATATTCTAGTGTATACATAATATACATGTAGTAATGTTATGTTGAATAATTGTATGCACTGTGAAATCACATTTCATCTTAGAAAATTATTAGACATTAATAAATGACATTGTACACCCTTCAGTCTTTTGTTTGTTCTTTGCTCTGGTGCTGGGGGGGTATGGTATAAGTATTGAATGGAAACACAAAAAACGTTTATTGTTGTACTGAGAGAAAACAGCTGCTGTTACTTTGCCTTGAATTTAACTAATACTGCATGATATAACATACAGTGGTTCCCAGTATTGATTTTCATTTGAATCCCAATTCCTCAGAGTAAAAACAAATGGTTCTTTACTTTTGTATTCAACATTTTCTTTTTTAGTGTAACGGTCTCTGGTAAATTATTATCACTTACAAATAACTGATATGATATTTGATAGCAGCAATAAATAAAACATTAACCATTGACTGCAAACACCTACACATCCTGTTGTTGCTTGTTATGTAACTGGCGTCCCTCATCTTCGTATATATATGGCTTCATATGGACTGGTGATGGTCTGCAATATATTGTATCTTCTGCCCATCGATGTGGAATTATAAGGGAAATAACTTCATTTTTACAGACATTGAAACAATGATAAACTAGAAATCATTTGGCTTAAAATGTATTTCAAGGGAGATAACAATGGTGTGATACCATTTGGAGGCAGACCACCATTAAATTTCACCATCTCTGTACTCAAAAATTGTACTTGTTTATTTAAAGTAATTCTCACTCTGTCTCTTTTTCCGTCCTTTGCATGCCGATTGTTGTTGATTTATTTGGTCTAGAATGTATGAAGAGGAAACAAATTAATATTTTCTGCCAGGTTTAGGTAAATATTTATGATGTTAAGGCAGGGGATGTTGGCTACGGCGACATGTACAGAATCTAGTTGCATGATTTTAGTATGCTTTTTCAAGTTTTCGAAATCATACAAATTTTAGTGCAAAGACATGACCATTTGTTCCTCTGTCTGTAGTGAAAAGCCATCAGCCCAACGAAAGATTTGGGGAAAAGTTGGAGGTGGGGAAAGAGGCCAAAATTTACATTGAAGTCATTGGGGAAATTTATGGTGGTCTGCCTCCTCTATGTAAACAACATGACAGTGGATGAGAGGCCAAAATCTGATGATATGATCTCCAAATTATCAGAAAATGTGATATATGATTTTGATAAAAAAAAAAAAAAAGAGAGGTAACATTTTCAAAATATTTGATTAATTTGTGAGTGAATTTTTTTGATTTTCAGTGTTTTTTTAATTTTAAAAATTAGTGGAAAATATGTAAATGTATAATTTTTACTCTTTCTGCATCATAAAGGGTAGTGTGGAAGAAAGTATAAATTTTGCCTAAATTCTTCAAATAAACCCCAATATTGCTGTCAAAATTTTTTGATTATTTATCTGCTATAAAATGAACCAAAATATCTTGTATGTCTTTATTTACTTTGTTACATAACTAGGAGAGTTATTTCCGATAATTACTGCCAGAGTAATGGCCCTTGATCACTTCAAAAAATTTTTTTGGGGCACTGTATAGGCCAAAGTTGATATCCGATTGATTTTAAATTTATACACAGTGTTTAAGGCTATGAGACGAAGAAGCCTTTTTATTTTCAGCAAATTCTGATAATTACTGCAAGAGGCTAAAGTTAATATCCGTTTGACTTTAAATTTATATACAGTGTTTATGGTCATGAGACGAAGTAGCCTATTGATTTACAGCGGCCTTTGATCACTTCAAATAATCTTGTGGACACTCTAGAGACCAAAGTTAATATCCAATTGGGTTTAAATTTATACACAGTGATAATTAATATCGGATTGACTTTAAATTTTTACACGGTTTTAAAGTCATGAGACGAAGTAGTCTATTGACTTTCAGCGGTTTCCGATAATTACTGCAGTGCCAGAGTTATGACCCATTGTTGACTTCGAATGACTTTAAATTGATACACAGTGTTTAAGGTCTTTAGATGAAGAAGCCTGTGGATTTTCAGTGATTTCTGATAATTACTGCCGAAGTCATCACCCTTGATCACTTTGAAAAATCTTGTGATTCTCTGAAGGCCAAACTTATCATCCGATAGACATCAGATTGATACAGAGTTTAAGGTCTTCAGACGAACACGTGTAATTTTCCCGCATGTATACGGCTTTAACCAATGAAAAGTTATCGTTGTGTTGTACACGCGTTGAGTAATACATCAACCATTTTTATACAGAATACAACGATGACCAAGCTGAATCAGTGAATATTTTCAAAATCTTTTTTTCCATTAATTGTAATCACATAAATCAAACACTCGCGGTTCATTTCTCGACAACATCTAAAAACTAAACCCCTTTCAAATCTAAATGGTAGTGTTCATTTTTAAAATCATCCCGAGAAACTGGACGGTCGTAAAGTAGACGATCAAGGTCAAAACTTAACGGCGTTTCTAAATCTACACGGTCGCACAAACTGAGCGGTTTTTGATGAATCTTGACGGCATTTAACACATTCTAAACGGCAATCTATTTACTGGATACGTGTATTAGATTCTAAACAGTAAACGTAGTTTCTTTCCTTTTTTCGTAAAATCTGGACGATACCAGGTCGTAGTGTGTGATGCATTGTTGTTTGACAACTTTTATATTGATGTAAAGATATCTGAATCCATCATATGGAATTTTCAAAAACTACATCTCCTCTTGAAGTTATTGTAGACTGACAAAAATTAATAAATGACGGAATTGGGTGCTGATTCCTCAATTTGAAAGCTGGGTGTAAGAAGTACAAGTGTAATCATGATTTCTATATGAGTTAGTGTCAGATTCTCAAGTAGACTATTAAATGTAAATATGAATTGCTCTGTGACGTTTTTGGTGTATAGGATTACATGATCTCACATTTTGTTGTGACAAGCTAATTATTTTATACTGGAAGTGGTGTTAAATGGTCTCCAAGAGAAGTGACCAGGTGGTGTAGGGTTTTTTGTTCTCACTTGGGACGAAAATAATGGTATTGCAAATTCTGCAACAGCGTAAATCAAATCATTTTAATTCAGAATTTATAGTACTGGATTATTGTTAAACTGCTACATCTTTGGAGATTTCGACATTTATAGCAAATCTATTCAATGTATTTTTAAAACTGGTAATGTTATTTACATCCATCATCTTAAAGAATCTATTCTCTGTGAGTGGAAAATTATGAAATGTTTTTGTGATTAGCTGTTGTTTGCACGGTTCAGACACCATAGGTGTTGAGGGATTTGGTACAAATTCAATCCAGTGACCCACTTTCTTTCAAAACCACAAGTCATTATTGAAGAAGCACTCTTCATTTGGAAATTGAAAATGGATGAACCTGTATATAAATATGACAGGTATGTAAAACATAATCAGATTTCAGTCTTCAAACTTGTTTTTTGTGTGTTATAAAGGTTTTTTTTATCAGTTTAAATGTTTGTGTAAAAATGATTTAAAATGTTGCCAAGAATATTAATGGCCCATGGAGTAAATGAAAGCTTTTGGCAGTTGCCCATTACCATTCAAGTGTTTGCATTTTACCTTAATAAATTCAGAATGTAAAATTATTTTTCTGTGAGTACTTTGTATATAAAAAGATGATTTCCATCATCAAAATAAAAATCTATTTAGTTCAAAGCAGTATAAACTGAAAAAGAAAATAAACTACAATTTAATGCAAAAAGAGCATCCATAAAATTATGCTCCTTTCTTAAAAATTTAACAGGTGCACCGTACAACTTGAATGCACTTGTAGATCTAGTGTAACTCAAATGCACTTGTAGATCAAATGTTATTCCTGAAATTTTAAAAAACTTAGGCCAAAAAAATAAAGTTCTGTTTCTGATTGGTAACCTGACCAACCCATTACAAAACATGACAACTGTTAATTTTTTTTTTTTAGTGTCAATAAAAACCTTTTTCTTCCCCGAGGGACTGTTCAGACTGCTCTAATCCTACTGGATTGGTAAAAATATCTATATTATTTATTTGTTATAAATGAATATAAATGTCATAGTTCTTTGAATCTGCATTTACCAAGTGGAATAGGCGGCTACAGTGACGATTATTAAGAACTGCTATACTGTTAACGTTCCTTATAGATTTACGACTGCACATTCCAAACGGCTATAATCTTCACATATTTCATTCTAATTAAGTAATGGAACGCAAATGGACAAAAATAAGTGAACAAAAATAAGTGAACGTATATTTCAAACAGGTGGATAGGATCTGCTTGTTTAGTGTTTAATACAAGACAAATAAATTTATCACGGACCTGTGTTTTAATTTTAAGTTTTCATAGCGTGTTCTTTCACTTGAATAAAATAGCCTCTCTATTATTTCCATTATCTTATGTTTACTGAGTAAGTTGGCCTGAATCTGTTGTTCGCTGGTGGTTGTTGGTTAACACTATTCCTGAACAAAAGACTTCAGAATGTTGGTACTCATCATTCGGTGAGACCAGCAGAAACCACTGGTTATGGTGTGTGTCATGTTTGTGGAGTAAAATATAATCGGTACATTAGAGTAAATAAAGTAGTAAAAGACTGTAAAAGCCTACCAGTTTCACAAACACGAACAGTTTTCAAATGCTCCAGATGTGATGTATACCTATGCATTCGCCAAGGTTCAACATGTTGGCATGCTAGGCATCACCTCAAGAAATATTTGAGAACATAAGAAAATTACTAAGCCTATTACTGATCCAAATTGGTAAAATTCTGAACATTTTTGGGGGGTACCTCATCTTAACTGAGACTCGCCTGTATACCTGTAGGTGTTACCTGATATGTACCTGCATTATAATGAAAATTTACAAATAATTGTATCATTATATACAATATGGAATGTGTTTTGGTGGGTAAAAGCTAAAAAAAATATCAGTTTTATTTCAATTATTCTTGTGTAAATGTATTTACCTGCCTGTCACCTGTCTTAATTTATGACCCATTGTAGCACAATCCCCATTTACATATTTTCTAACCACAGTCCAAATTTCAAGTTGATAAATGCAGAGATATTGGCATTTACATGACTTAATGCAAATTTGGTGAAATCATCTCCAGGAAGTCATGGAACTGGTGCTGTATATAGTAGACAGCTAGGGTTCAAAGGGTTAATATCTTATCTTTGCTCAAGGAGTAAGAAGCCCATACTCATAGTTATCTACTATGATGCTTTGCTTGTTATTTAGTCTTTAAGCATGTTTAGTGAAAAAATTTAAACTGGCCTATTTTACAGAAAAAAAACATACAAACTTTATGGGTAATATCTTGCCAGGAAAAAGTATATAAGTGCATATGGGTAAAATTGGGTGAGGAGCTAGTTCCCTTGAAAACTATTCTAGTTTCATATTGCAGGCTGATCTAGTATTTTAAAGTTAAACTAGTGAACTTACTTAACTTGATATAATGGCACTGAAAACAACATTATACATGTATATAATTCTATCTGCCTCCAGTGATGAAAGTTGATATACTGAATATATATATATATTGTATATTATAATGAAGTTCAACTGTACAAGGAACTGAATTTTTGCCCCTTTTAATATAAAAACTGAAGCATTAAATAACATATAGCTGTAATCAAGTATAGAAGGAAGGAAATAGAATATAAGTGTATTTTAGAGTATGTACCTAGAATACCATCGACCTTCAACCTTTCTGTGATTCATTTTATAACCAAGTTAAAATCTGACATACATTATAGCTTATAGCGGATATTTTTTACTTTCTGTCAAATAGATGGACAATTTTTGACACAAGTTTAACAATATATTAATGTTCGAAACTTGTTCATGGCCATGTTGTTTTAAAAAGATTTTAAAATCTAGTTTTTTCATCCAGGGATTTAGTAGTGTTTTAGATTCACAGATGGAAATTTGACTTTATTGTTTCAAAAAAGATTTTAAAATACTTGTTTTCATAGGAATATTGTAGGTGTGTGTCATAAGCTTCCATAATATGTACAACTAATGCGTCACATCTCTAGTATTTGATTAATGCAGCAATAATTAATCAGGTCAAAGTATAATTACATATATACATATATCCTTGTGAATCAAAATGTAATTAAAGTGGTTGACAGTTTTCTTAAACATATGATGAATATCAAGTGATTATTATATATAAAAATACACATGAAGGATCAAAGTAAACACAAGCAAGTCAAGTACAGACATACTACACTTATATCGAAAAAGGGATAATTAAAGAATTTGTACACAGCAAGATGGATGAAGATTGTAGAGGAGCCCGTGTGTAAGTTTCATTATGAGATATTTATTATATTTGTTGATGGCTTGGTACTATAAGTATTTAATACTGTGAACAAACAACCCATCACAATCATTTGCTATTTATTGCAATATTTAATCATATATACCACGGTTACTGTATCTTTAACACAAGAGTATTAATATATTTATATGGCCATTCTTTCATCTTTTATTAAAATATTATTAAACCATCATGAAGAGGGATATAGGCAACCTTGTGTTGCTATAGTTTAAAAAGGCTGATTAGAATTGATAAATACCAAACTAAAGATTAGATGGAAGTAGTATAACAATGTTAAATCTTATCACAAGCCAATCACTCAAATTTTCAAAATATGAATGTCATTGCAAATAACCATAGGCGTACGAGGCCGAACTTGTTTGGGGGGGGGCCAGCATATTTTCCCGACAAATATATTTCTGTAGAATCCGCGCGGCGGGCGGCGAAGCCATCCGCCCGCGAGCGCCGTAGGCGCGAAGCGTCCAACGGGGGTTATGGGGGGCCTCACCCAGAAAATTTTGAAAACCAAACGGCCGTAGACGCGATTTCCAGGCATTTCGAATACTTTCTAGTAATTTGGAGTGGGTAGTAAATTATGTCAGTTGCAGCATAAAAACTGGTAAAAAGTCATCTTTAAAATAAGCTCTATTACTACGAAAACAAGAACAAGTCGAACGATTTACTTTTGCCACATTTTTCATTTTATGAGACTTCACATGAGACCCCCTGACGGGGGGTATGGGGGGCCTCCCCCAGAAAATTTTGAAAACCAAACGGCCGTAGACGCGATTTCCAGGCATTTCGAATACTTTCTAGTAATTTGGAGTGGGTAGTAAATTATGTCAGTTGCAGCATAAAAACTGGTAAAAAGTCATCTTTAAAATAAGCTCTATTACTACGAAAACAAGAACAAGTCGAACGATTTACTTTTGCCACATTTTTCATTTTATGAGACTTCACATTTTTTTATCCAGATCTCAGATGTATAGAAGACTTGTATATACTTTATCTACTTTTAATATATGAATGACCATTTTATAAAAGTTCAAATTTACAATCTATATATTCCGTATTACGATTTACGTTTTTCATTATATGACAGTTCACATTTTTTATCCATATCTAATATAGATAGATCTAGAATCAAGATAGAAGACTTTTTGAACTTGTAAAATTTATATACTTTTAATATATGAATGACCATTTTAGTTCAAGTTTATTTACATCTAGTGCACTATATTAAACCAAAAGAAGAACAAGTCAAACGATTATTACTAACACAGTACCGTACTCAAGAACGGAGAAAGGCCATGTGTACGTGCTAGTTCTATTCAGATGGTTAACGTGTTCATCATTGACTGGACTGCTTTCTTTCCGCTTCCATATTATTAAAAATATTCCAAACCCGACAGACCATTTGTCGCTTCCCGACAAACTGAGCATTCATTCCCGACAAGACCATAGCCTTCCCCGACAAGGCCATACCCCTACCCCACCCCATTTTCAAAAACTCCTCGGGTAATGACCGATCTCACAATTCTGGGCTCTTTTCAGATTTCTATTTTTTTTCAGGAAAATATTTGGGGGGGCTAGTGCCCCCCCGGCCCCCCCGCCTCGTACGCCTATGCAAATAACATAATATTGGTAGTGAATACTCCCAATTTGATTCCCACAAATAGAGTGTACTTAGATATTCTTCTGATCCGAGCAAAGGACAGATTTTAAAATTTTTTGACAATTATTTAAGGTAGCTGTACAAGGAGGCAGGGTTGGGTGAGCGGGTTATTTTTATATGCCCACATTTTCATGTGGATGTATATTGTGTCATCACTGTCTGTCCGAAACTCCATCAACAATTAGTCACAATTTATCAGATTTTGACGAAACTTGAGATATATGTCTATCTCCCAAAAAAAGATCTTGGTTACTTTTGATATTGGTATGTATCAGACCATAACTCTAGCGGTCACGATTTTTAGCCAATTTTGATGAAACTTGAAATATATATTTATAACCCCAAAATCTTGGTTCCTTTCTGTATCCATGCATATCGAACTGTGACTTCGTGGATCATGTTTTCAGCTTGTGGTCTCTCTAGAGGTCACAATTTTTTATCCAATTTCAAAAAAATGATCGAATATAAAACCATTACACCAAGGTGAGTTTGAATAACGTGAAAATCTAACCAAAACAGCACAACAAAATGGCTGCTCCTATAGTGTAAAAGTATGTAACACCAAGATTGTGGACCATCTAGAGGTCATAATTTTTATCCGATTTTGAAGAAACTAAAAATGTACGTTTATATCCCAAAGATCTTGGTTCCTGTCCCTATTCATGCATATCAGACTCTATCTTCCTGGATTATGGCCCCTGAATGTACAAAAAAACACATTTTGCACTTTCTAGAGGTCACAATTTTTATTTTGTTTTATAAACCTTTTAAATATATAACTGTTACGCGATAATAGTTTTATATCAGTCCATCCTTGCAGAATGTGGTCCTATCTCGCATGGCAACTGCTTTCTACAGTATATCCTGATGTCTCTAGCTTTGCACAAATTTAACATGTTGCCATCGTAACAAGTAATCAAAAACAATGTAAATTTAAGACCAAATAGATACCTAAACTATGTGACAATATTAACTACCATATTTGCAGGCTACTTCCCAATCCATCCCTGCTCTATACTAATACCATATCTGGTCGCAGCACCAAAAAGAGCAAACAAAAGAACCGATTTTAACAGCATAAAAAAGTATTTTTAGTTACTTAACATAATATTATATATACCAACGGGGAATGATAGATAAACATATATATATTTCAATCTTTAAACTTTTTGTTCAGCATCTGTCTATTCTCTAAAATATCATTTTACCATCTTTTTCTTCAATAAAACTGCCCATTTTTCAAACATTGTCTTCCTATGATCAATTAAGTAAATGGGTGTGTAAACATTAAACCTGTGTAATATTGTTCCCATAAACTTGGTCTAACACATGTACATTAACAAATCAGTAAAGACATTTACACAATTGATTTTATAGATTATAGATGCAGCTAAAATTCTGTTTTGATAAAGGTATTGTGTCAAGATGGTTGTTTCTTAGATAGATAGAAAAATAACTTTATCATATAACTGTATGTAAATAATCAACTGAAAGGAGTAATAGAAACCTGGCTTTTTTTTAAATTGTATCTAGGAAAATACACATGATAAAAAGTAATCATATTTTACAATCACAATGGCCTTAATCGTTCTCTTACATATTTTGTTGTATGTAAATGTAAGGTCTCACCAACATGTTACATACATTTTGGAGACTTGACCGGCGCCCTAAATTTGGTGTTCCTGTGTACCATTTATGAATTCCAATTGTCAAGGGTGTTTTTATGTGCACTGATTTATGGTCTCCAAGCACCAAGAATTATTCCTGACAATGGGTATCTAGTTCGTAAAATGCCAACTATTCTTTTCAACCTACACCATGAGTACTTGAGTCTGGTTAAATCTAAAGCTGCATCTGTTTCTACACGTCTGCAGTAGCCTCCCCAAACTTAAATACAAAATAATGCACATTTGGATTCGATGATTTCATTTCATATTTGGTAATAACCTCTCTTATTTCTGTTGATGAAGAGTTAAAAAATACATGTCTATGAGTTATTAATGTCTGAGAGTATATTATATATATATTAAAATTCTTGAACTACAATAATTGAGTTATAAAGTTGACCCAAGAGTATTATGTATTAATAACTCTGTAACTGCAATCATTAGGTTAAAGTGGACCTAAGGTATTTAGAATTCTGGAATAGCAATAATTGAGTTAAAGTTGAACCGAGATATAAAGAATTCGAGTACTGTAATAATTGAGAAACAGATTCAAGCTCCTGAGACCTTGTTGTAATATAGATATGGAATCAAGGAAGAAATGAGTATAATGACACAAGTCGACCATATCAAGCCACATCGTATTTAGGAGACAAATACTTCCTGTTTCACATTTAGATGGATGCTATTGTGCAATTACATGTCCTTAGAAGCATGTTACAATTAATAAATGCCTTGTAACATTGATATGGGAATATGTCACATGATGTTGAGAATGTTAATTAAATTTTGCTTTGGGCAACAGACCCATCAAACAAACATTAAAGTTCAATCTTTTCTCCACAAAATATATTATTGTATGTAATGTACATTTTTAATTTTTATGTGGACGTATATTGTCGTCGCCCCTGTCCGCCCGGCCCATCCGTCTGGACGTCCGTCCGTCCGTCCATCCACAATTGTTTGTGAACAGTCACAATTTTTATCCAATTTCAATGAAACTTGAAATATAGGTGTATCACCCCAAGATCTCGGTTCCTTTCGATATTGGCATGTATCGGACAGAAACTTCATGGATTATGCCCCCTGATTGTACGAAAAATCACGTTTTTAGCTTGTAAACACTGTAGAGCGCACAATATTTAACCGATTTTGATGAAACTTGAAATGCATGTTTATAACTCAATAATCTTGGTTCCTTTCGATATTTGCGCATATCGGATCGTAACTTGCCTTTTTATACGCCCACATTTTCATGTGGACGTATTATGTCGTCGACCCTGTCTGTCCGGACGTCCACAATTTGTTTGTGGACTCTCTACAGGTCACAATTCTTATCCGATTTTGACGAAACTTGAAAGATAGGTTTATCCCCATAAGATATCGGTTCCTTTCGATATTGGCATGTATTGGATCGGAACTTCATGGATTATGGCCCCTGATTGTACGAAATATCTTGTTTTTAGTTTGTGGACCCTATAGAGGTCACAATTTTGAACCGATTGTGATGAAACTTGACATGCATGTTTATAACCCCAAAATCTTGGTTCCTTTCGATATTTGCGCCCATCGGATCGTAACTTCCTGAATTATGGCCCCTGATTGTCCGAAAAATCGCCCTTTTTAGCTTGTGGTCCCTCTGGAGGTCAAAATTATTATCCGATTTAAAAAACCGTTTGATTATATCACCGTTACATGGTAATGAAGGCTGAGTTCAAATTTTGTGAAAATCGGACCAAAATTGACAAACAAAATGGCCGCCTTTTGTACGCGAATAGTGTGAAAATATGTTATATCAAGGTTGTGGACCCTATAGAGGTCACAATTTTGAACCGATTTTGATGAAACTTGACATGTATGTTTATAACCCAAAGATCTTGGTTCCTTTCGATATTTGCACCCATCGGATCGTAACTTCCTGAATTATGGCCCCTGATTGTCCGAAAAATTGCCCTTTTTAGCTTGTGGTCCCTCTGGAGGTCAAAATTATTATCCTATTTAAAAAACCGCTTGATTATATCACCGTTACATGGTAATGAAGATTGAGGTCGAATTTCGTGCAAATCGGACCAAAATTGATAGACAATATGGCCGCCGTTTGTACGCGATTAGTGTGAAAATATGTTATATTAAGGTTGTGGACCCTATAGAGGTCACAATTTTGAACCGATATTGATGAAACTTGACATGCATGTTTATAACCCAGAGATCTTGGTTCTTTTGGATATTTGCGCGCACTGGATTGTAACTTCCTGAATTATGGCCCCTGATTGTATGAAAAATGACCTTTTTTTTTAGCTTGTGGCCCTCTGGGGTCAGAATTATTATCCCATTTAAAAAAACGTTTGATTATATCACCGTTACATCGTAATGAAGGTTGAGGTCGAATTTCGTGAAAATTGGACCAAAATTGACAGCTGTTCTTGTCAGGCCATCCATCCTTCATCACTAACAAGGAGAAACCACGCCAGAAAATCTAGATGAACTTTGTCACCCAATGCAGGGATCAAACACCCAACCTCAAGGCTACCGAGCCAGCATCTTACCCACTAAGCAACATGATCCCCAGTCGAATTTGAAGCCTACTGAAATGAACCTTTATAACCCAAAGATCTTAATTCATTTCGATATTTGCACATATCAAATTCTAACTTAATGATATAGGAAAAATCACTTTCGGTATTGCTTGTTCTCTATCCATCTCTCGAAAATGTGGGCGTATCCTGCCTGGCAGTGCCAGCCTATCTTTTAACTTGTGGTCCCTCTGGAGTTCAAAATTATTATCTGATTTAAAAAACAGTGTGATTATATCACCGTTACACTGTAAAGAAGGTTGAGTTTGAATGTAGTGAAAATCGGACCAAAATTGACAATCAAAATGGATGCCACTTGTACGTGAAAAGTATAAAAATATGATATGTCCAAAAAAATCACCCTTTTTAGATTGTGGTCCTTCTGAAGGTCAAAATTATTATCCGATTTAAAAGATCGTTTGATTAAATCACAGTTGCTTGGTAATGAAGGTTGAGTTCGAATTTCATGAAAATCGAACCAAAATTGACAGACAAAATGGCCGTTGTTTGTACGCGAATAGTGTAAAAAATATGTTATATCAAAGTTGTGGACCCTATCCTATACATAGATGTCACAGTTTTAATTCGATTTTGATAAAACTTAAAATACATGTTTATAACCTAAAGATCTTGGTTCCTGTATATTGATTTTCAATGAATTTTGATAATTGTACAGCTTAATCCATAATATTAAATGTTTCGTATACTAAACGTTAGCATGGGGCAGAACTTTATAAAAAAACAAACAAATTCTAATGATTTTTGATAATTACTTAATATGCAACAACTCTTGTTGACTGCCTGGACGATTTAGCTGCTGGTGGGCGTATGTTTCGTTGCCTGGCAAACTATTTTTAATATTAATTTTTGACAAGCATGCTCTTTTAAACATTTTCATACGCCCACATTTTCATGTGGACGTATGTTGTCGTCGCCCCTGTCTGTCCGTCCACAATTGTTTGTGAACACTATACAGGTCACAATTTTTATCACCCTAAGATCTCGGTTCCTTTTGATATTGGCATGTATCAGACTGTAACTGCATGGATTATGGCCCCTGATTGTACGAAAAATCTTGGTTCCTTTCGATATTTGCGCAGATTGGATCATGACTTCCTGAATTATGGCCCCTGATTGACTTTTTTAGCTTGTGGTACCTCTGGAGGTCAAAATTATTATCCGTTTTAAAAAAAACGTCATGAAAATCGGACCAAAAATGACCAAAAAAATGGCCGCTGCTTGTACGCGAAAAGTGTAAAAAATATGGTATGTCAAGGTTGTGGACCCTGTAGATGTCACAATTTTGAACCTATTTTGATGAAACCTGACATGCATGTTTATATCCCAAAGATCCTGGTGCCTTTTGATAATCGCGCCCATCGGATTGTAACTTCATGAATTGAGCCCCTGATTGTCTAAAAAATTGCTGTTTTTAGCTTTTAGTCCCTCTGGATTTAAAAAAGCATTTGATTATATCATTATATCACTGTAATGATGATTGAGTTCCATAAATGCCAAACAAAATGGCCGCCGCTTGTACGCGAATACTACAAAAATATGGTATATCTAGGTTGTAGACCCTGTAGAGACCACTTGAAATGCATGTTTATAACCCAAAGATCTTGGTTCTATCGATATTTGCGCATATCGAATTGTAACTTCATGAATTATGGCCCTTGATTGTAGGAAAAATCACTTTCCTTTTAGCTTGTTCTCTGTCCATTTCTCAAAAATGTGGGGGTATCCTGCCTGGCAGCCGCTGGTTTCCACATATTTCCACATATCTTTGTAAATACTGAACAGAATTATGGACTGATATTCCTATTGTTGATTCATCTTTCACAATATCGTAGTTTGCAAGTAGTTTCTATTCTTTAAAATGGTGCATCAAACCATGAAAGAAGATACATTCAAACATCTTTTTTTTTCAATAAATTTTTTTTTTTTTAAGGTTGTCCTATTTTTATTTTTTTGTTGCGTACTGTAATTCTTAGAAACCAAAATTGTACATACTGTTGTGTTTTGCCTTCATGACAACTATATGTTTTAAGTTTTTAGTAAATGTGGAAACATTTCTGCACCTCAAAAGGAAGTTCATGTATTTCTGGCCATTAATATTTGTTTTCTATTGATTTCATGCTCTCCTATCTTTATTTGTTTTATGGGAGCTCATAACATTGACAGATCATCGGACAGCCATGCAAGTAAACCTATCCTATATATACATTTATTTTTGTACAGTGTCAATTCCAATATCGTACGGGATCAGTACAATATGCCGGATTACATAGCATGATGGAATACTCAATAGGTTGTGGAACTTTCTGAAAATTTGCTATAATTTGCTGCTTGACCAATGTCAAATTCGTACGGGCACGCTTTGCCGGAAAATCCCACATCATTTGTTCGTTCCAGGGGTTTTACGTTCAGTTCCACCAAGGGTGATACCGTAATCGTAGTGATTCTTCATCTTGGCAATTTGTATGTCGCAGTAATAGACGTGAGAAACTCAAATCAAATACCAAGATCTTTCTTACAAGAGATTATAAAATTATCAAGGTAATCAACAAAGACCAACCCCTGTTTTATGCCCACAGATAATTGATTGATGATTGCTTGTTGGTTAACACCAAATGATTGAAGGCCGGGACTGCTGATTGATGTCTTAATTTGGAATATTCAAAAACTGGACTACTCAAAACTTTTTTGGTTGAGGTATTAAGGGAATAAATGAGGACATGAAAATAATGACATATGACAGAGTCCACTGTCCACTGTAATTGGATTTATATTGATTGTAATACTGTGACCAAGACATTATGAATGTGATCAAATAATTCTTACGAGAAGAAATTTAAGAGTTAACATAGCGGAGACCTGTTGCGACAAAGTAACATGAAATTCACGGCACATTACTGTTCAGTGATATAAGGGACACTTTAAGGAAAAGTCTGCCAGAGAGGACCTTTACGATTGACCTCAACTACAAGGGTGAAGGGTGGAGTTGAAAATTCTGTCACTTTAGATGAGATTTAGAGCACGGTTAAACCCATTTCATTTTATTTTCTATCATTGTTGGTGGGACAGAAAGTGTATACAGAAATGAAACTGGTGTAAATAAATATGGGACGCTTATTCAAACTAAACAGGTTTTCCCGATCTTATGAGTTATGATGGTAACAGAGCTTCAATCATATTTTGGTCGCAAAAACAATAAGTTTGATACAGATGAAGATAATTCAACAGTATACAGTAATTTGTATTTCCTTATTATACTAATACCATTCCCCTAGCACCCAGAACAACAAACAAAACAACGGATGGTGTACAATGCCATTTATAATGAATAGGAAGATGAAATATGATTTTAGCAATATACAAAAGTATTTAACATGATATTAACATATGCCAATTAAGTCATATTTCGGTCTTAAACTTTGGTTGGGCATAACAAGATAATGAATACATGGCCAATTGCCCATACCCAAAGCAATTATCAATCTATTAATTTCATGTTTTACAGCAAGTCTATCTTTTAATTTTTGTCATATTAGAAATACTTATATAAGCAAACAGGAGAATCTTATATCCTTTCTTTTCGATCTAACATTTGTAGTTTTTATTATTTATTAACAAAGAACCCTAACAATTGCTTTCCCAAAAGATGAAAACATCATTTGTGCTCCTAGAGAAGGCCGCCCCCCCCCCTAAACTTGAATGAATAACAAACACAAGTGTTGGTGTGTCATTTATTATTCTAAATAGTGATATGAAACCAAGAGATGAGAATACAAGCAATATCCAAATTTAAATTACAATTATTTCCAGGATCTCATGTTTTCTGATTGAGTAACTCAGGACATAGTTTATTTTAACCGGTTTATTGTGGTGTGTATAAGATATGATCAGTGATCAGAAGATTTTCATTTGTTTGATATTTTGTTATGGTGCACAAGGGCGTGACAATAAAAGTAAATTTTTAGCCAGATTTTGCATAGTAGCCATGCCATAGAAGCAGAACTTTTCGTAAGTTAGACTTGAAAACCAATTCCATTCCTTTATTCCTTTCTTAATTCTGTTTCATGTATTCGTGCAATGTAGTTCAGTTAGTTTCAGTGGCAAAGATATGATTTCTCAACAATGGAGCGGAAACAAAGAAATGTAATAAGAAAGACAACCAAGTGAATTGAGTCAATTAAATTTATTCTAGCTCGTTGAAGCTTGATAAATACATGTTATAAAAGAAAGACTGCCAAAATTGAACCAATTAAATTTATTCTGACTCTTTGAAGTTTGTGAAATAAAAATATGCTGAATATTAAAGATGTACTTAGTGTACCTCTTCTGAGGTTTTGAAACATTTTATGAAAGATATCGTCAACCAATAGCTTCAGATTGAATAAACAAATTTTCGAAATTTAAACCCTTACCCACCCCCTCAAGTATAGTATTATTTATGATGATCCTAATGGCAAAAACAGATAAATTGACAAGGAGAATATAAAGGTATGTCTTTATAGATGGATAAAAAGGGGTGGGGATGATGACGTACGTGTATATTGCAGAAAGTCTTGACTATTTACATAGATTAATCACCCAGTGTCCTGCCGAGAATTGATAGCTTACTGTGTGCATTAGTCCTGTCTCTGCATTATTCCTGTCTCTACTAATGGGAACAATAGCTTAGACTAGGATTCCAGAAGTGAAAGCAAAAGTATATTCATGTTTGTTTAGTGTATAAACCATTAACTATAAGACATGGGTATGGAAGAACACTTACTGATTTATTTACAAGATGTTTCAGAGAATATTCTGTTAACGGTTAACAAGCAAGTACCACAAAAAATATGTGATGAAACTATGTCATACAGGACTGCAAGAAATCATATTTTATTATGCTACCCCAGTACCAATTTATGACATTAATAGCATATATCATTTATGTAACTATATTCTTTAAGGCAAATTCTATTGAAGGATTAAGAACTTGCAACTTATAGAAAGGAGAACCATAATTTTATAATTCTGTTAAGATGAGTGGTTTTGGTGCATTAACCTAAAGGTCATTTTCAATGCCTTGCAGATAATTGAATAACGTAATTGAATGTGATTTCCATAACTCATTAACAATTAATTGTAGTTTCAGCTTTGATGCTTTGAGTTCCAAATCTAACATAAGAGCATGGCTTATATCTGGACCAACTCGTCAGATTTTTGGTCCTACACAACCTGCAATTGTAATGCATTTAAATGAGTTATTGATTATAATCTTGATCCAATATTGATCTTTTAATGCAAATATTCATGGGTGACACAGAATATTGAAAAATCGAAAATAATATGTGAAACAGTTGCAATATTCTGTTGGCAGCATTATTCCTTTTTTGCAAGAATGACCTTTGAAATGAAAAGGTTGGGAAAACATTAATCATACTATTTCTTTTCAAGATCTAATTATAACTGCCTGGCCATTCATTTATCTCACTGAATTATCAGGCATTTTCTGACAAAACAAAATTTCCAAATAATGTATACATGTACCCAATCAATGATAAGGAATAATTGAGTTGGGATTATAATATATGACTGCTCTCGATGAATTTTATAGCTATTTTTTTCTCACAAAGTCACAATCACTGTCATTTTAGATTATCAAAGTTAGAGAACTCAATACTGAACATCTAAATTCTGTGCATATATCCTACCTAGGTCTACAGCGCTAAACATTCTGTAAGTTTGACTACTCTGTGGTGCTTTACAAAGAAATATAGACATACACAAACTTGACACATTTCATACACAAAATATAACACAAATTTAACTTTGGTGATTAATTTGAAAATATTCTGTTTTTAAATTGGGGCTACTCTGTACAGTTTTTTGGTATTTTTTTCCACTCTCTCAGCCCCAAATTGGCATATAGGAACAGTACGGACTAACTGATAACTCTTTGACGAATGTAAAGATCTAATTGGAACATATTGTGTTCATAAGTCAGTTAAATAAACTGGTGCAGAGGGGTTGTTGATACTGTTAAGGTATTGATCTTAAAATTGATTCGATGTTTAATAGATAGCTAATGTAGACCTTATAAAATTGATGTGATATGTTCAGATAGTTTAGTTGTGGTCATAATTCTGGCAGCTCTAATCTGAATTTGTTGTTGACCAAGTAGATATTTTAACAGAGTACAATAACGAGACAGTAGCATAACAATAGCATTAATCAGTAAATTTGTGGTGTCAAAGTCTATGAATGGTCGAATCTTTCCAATGTTGTGTACAGATGAAAGGTTGTTTTTTGCTGATGTTGGTCACAATCAGTTTGGTAGAATATTTGTGTTTCCAAAGGTTACAGGATTTAAATTAATGTTGTTCTTGTTGCCAATGAGGTTCTGCTCTCTTGTTTATCATCATTTGATTTTAAATAGTTACAGTGCATTTACAGTGCATCTACAGTATTACTTTATCAATGCAGTTTTCAGTGTAGGCTGTGAACAGGACAGGACCCAGAACTGATCGAAGAATCTTAGGACTTGACTGTTCAGAATCAATCTGGATCCTCGGTGTTCGGCCATTTATGTATGTCTGAAACCAGTCCAGTGTGGTCTCTGATATGCTGTAATGATCCTCAAGTCTCTCTCAAGGAGGGTCGGTTGATTGGTCATTTTGAAAGCAGCACTCAGATCCAATAAGATCAGTTGAACTGGTTTATCTCGTCTTCACAGATCTATTTAGCTCATCTGGTGAGTTAAATAGGCCTATATTCTTTAAATAAATCTAGACACAACACACAGGAAGCTGTAGATTATCCAGTTTATGAACTACTGTGCAAATATAATGATGTTTGTTATTAAAGACCATTGTAACCTAGGCTTATCTGTCATCAGCTTTAACCAGTGGATGATGATGTGGTTGACAAATTAAATTTTTCTTTTTCTTGTGGATGTTAATCAGATAAATATAAAAGTAATGTTGTGTTGGGATAATGATGGACAAAGCCTGGCTACATTTTTTTCACATGATGAAGAGAAATTGTATATTTCATTTTCCATAGCTGTACAGCACAGATTTCTATATCAAATTTTCGAGAAAATAAATTGAATGTAATGAAGTTTCAACAGATATGTCAAAAGAAGATTACTTCAGTAACTAATAACTATATTCCCATTTGTCTTGTCAGAATCTAGACAGCATGATTGCTGTTCAGGGGGAATGTGCTTTCAATATATTTAACATGTAACAGAAGACAATGTATAGGTACATAACAAGGAAATGCAGTCCTATATAGAAACTTACTTGTTGAATATAGTCTTATTTGACTTGTCAGAATCTGCAATATATTTAGTTTCAAACATGTGATAATGTTGCTTAACAAATTGAAGCTGTTTGTAATGGTAAATAAAATATACATTTGTGGTCCAATGGGTATTGAACATAACATGCTCAATTCAAATAGTTAGATCATCTATATCTCATACAACTACCACCAGAGCACTCAGATCAGCTACAACACTCATCCAGAACATTCCATACTATATCACCACAACATTCAGATCATCTACTACGCATACAGAACATTCCATATGGCTACCAACACAACTCTCAGATCACTTACTACTCATCGAGAACAGTCCATACAACCAGCACTACAAAATTCAGATTACTTACTTAACTCGTCTGGAAAAATCCATGCCTCTAACATCTCATACTACTTTCAGAACTTCTCATACTTTTTTCAAAACCCTCTTGTAAGGCCTACTTCTTTCAGAACATCTCGCACATATTGCTTCCCATGCACGTCAAACAACTTCCAGAACATGTCATACTACTCTCAGAGCATCCCATACTACATGTACTTCACATGCATCCCAAACAACTAACAGAACATCCTGAACTACATACAAATTACCTCATACTAATACCTAAGCATTCCAAACTCAGCACATACATCTAAAATTATTTCTACATCCTATTCTACCTCTTGAATTTCTTCTAAAATATCCTACACAGTATTTCAGTTTTCTTCCATTATAAAGGGTTACCATACAACATAACCTGTAAAGTGCCTGGAACAAAAACATACTTTTTGGACAGAATGGTCCACTTCTTTATAATCCTGAAATCTCTATCTTAAAATGTAAAGTTCAGTAGTTTAGAAATTGCTAACCTGGAGGTTCCAGGTCACTTCATTTTCTGGCATGGTTCCCGCATGTCAATAATGCAGGATGGGGGTCCTGTGCACGCATTGGCATGCACGTAAAATTCAATTTAAGAGAAGGCAAAATTTCTCTATGATATATACCCATCTTCATTTGCCCAGTCAGACCAGAACAGTAGAATGTTAAAAACTGAAAAAGCAAAAATTATCTCATAGCACACTGCAGGGTGTATGTCTGTTTTCATTTCAAATTTTAATCCATCAAAACATAAAATTCAGTGAAATATACAATTTGTTAAGGGGATTTGGGAAAGACCTAGATTTAATAGGTCTAACCATTTTATAGCATCAATTGAAGTTAAAATTGAATTTTGAATTAGTTATACCGCAATACTTGAAAATATAGCAATGCCATTTGTAAACTTAATAGCCTATAATGGCAATTCCACTATGTTTGGAATGGGCAGGTTCAGTTCATTAAAGCAGATCTGTGGTAGGAACAAATGTAGTTAGGATATTTCCTCAATATACCAGACGTCTCAATAGACATTGTTAGGATAAGACATATTTAAATTATTGACCTGTCATGATTGACAGACAGGAAGAATTGATCAGTTTACGATGCCAACATGTGACGTGCCGACTAATACATGTGAGGCTGAAATTTTTATCAATATGACTGTGTAGAGCTTAGGGAATAAATTGAGTGCATGAGGCGATAGGCTTATACCCCATGCCTTCATCACATATACAGTTAGTTTGCTTGTTAAATGTGATTGAGTTCAGGTGTGAAGCTGTTTATTCTATTTATTGAGGATTAATATTGGTGAATTAAGACTTCAAATATTTGTCTTTGAATAGGTTTATCAGAAACTTTGATTGTATTGTTGAAAGACCGACCTTCATAAGAAGTGGTAATCATTGTTGACAAGCAATGTCAGTTGACCATGTAAGTAGGATTTGGAATGTTATTTCCAGACAGGAGTGACCAGGAACTGATTAATGGAATACCCATCATGTGGTAATTTGATCGTTAAATGCTAATTGCCATGTTATCATTGCAGCGAGAGTTAGTTATTAACGAGTATAGGTTGAAGATGTGTTCACAGATATTATTATATCTCAGGTTTTTGAGTTCTGTTTTTCAACCATATGGAAAGGTATTTTTACAGGTATAACAGTATTTTGGCGAATTGTTGGATTTTGAACAGGTGCTGTATGCCCATATTTGCTTCGTTATTTACAATACTTATGCTGCTTTTTAGTTAATTGATTTCAATTTGTAGAGAAAAATTTATTGGTATGCTTAATTTAATTTGAGGGGCGGGGAAGGAAATCAAAATATTACCAATGAATAATTATTTATTCAAACATTACTAGCATATTTTTAGATCAGGCATTGAATGTATTTGAGCGTAAATATACATAATTGATGTATATGAACTTCAATGATAAAGTGGAGTATATATGCAGTAATGGTGTGATTATTTTTGATTATTTTTAGCATATTTTCATGATACAAGAATGGCTGCGCATTCACTTTCAGTGCATATGAACTCATTTGACCTTTGACCCCGAATATCTCGAAAGCGCCCCAATGGCAGACTGATCACCACTCGGCACCGAATTCTACGCAAAATTTTAGTCTAGCAAAGTTGGGTCTGGTTTTGTGCCCATTTGATGGACACCTCCCTGCACTGAGCCTCCAGACTGTTGTCTAAGACTGTTAAAATGGTTTAGCCCTGTAGCATGAGTTTAAGTATTGATTTTGATTATAATGTCTGAACAGTTTGGGTTGGGTTTTTTTTTTTGCAATAAGCTTTTTTTAAAATATAGAATTGAATATTAAATGGAAATATGAGATTAGATTTATTTTGAGTAGGCCTGCAGGTGTATTTACTCAACTACTTAGCTTTCTTTTTTCTGGTATCGAGTTGTTGGGATTATTTTAGAATGTCGAGGAAAAATATCATTAATGGTAGAGCTCATAACAAATATTTGTTGATTAAATTTACTGAACAACAATTTGTTATTTGTCACCCATTGCTAACCATTGAGCATTCAGTGATTTTCAGTTTAATCTATATGTTGTGTATCCAAATCAATGGCGGGGGGGATGGTGGAATGGTTAGCATGTGTGTGCTGTATCATAAAGCCTGTCATTGAGTCAACTGGCGTGGTTTCGAATCCCCGCTTGTATGTGACGAGGAGTAGGGTCATCTGTCCAACTAACTGGGTTTTCTCCGGGTCTTCCGGTTTCCTCTCACTGCGAAAGACCCCTACGCGCAAGTGAATTATTGAAATAAAATTAAACCATATGACGTTAAACCCCATTTCTCTCTCTGTCCAAATCAATAGTATTTTCTATATAATTCATTGTCAATATAAACATAACCTATTTTTGGAAGGGGAGCTGGACGCCCTTTACTTGAGTGTGCCACAGCCCACAGCAGGGTATATTGTTGATATTTGTTGTTATAGATATAGGATACTTTTGAATCTTGTAACATCTTGTTGGGAACAGCATTCAATAGTTTTATATTTGACATTGATAATTGGAACAATATCTAATAATATAGTGTTGACATCTATGTTAGGAACAGCATTCAGTATTAGATATTGATGCTGCGAACATCATTAGTATTTGATATAGTTAGAAGAATAATAACCTTGTTATCATTACATATTTGTCAGTTTTAAATGTTTATTAAAAAGGGCTTTGCCTAGAGTTTTCATATTTATTGAAATATATTCCAAACTCAAAATCAGGTTATCTTGCGCACTTATAGTTTAAATATTACACTATTGGAATCGGCTAGAATACAATACTTTGAGGTAATGTCATTCACTCTTTTACCAAGAAAATACAACTACTAACTGTCATACTGATATCCCTTTAAACAGGTGGTGATCACTGTGTAAATAATCTTTGCTGGAAATTCTTACCTCAAATGTTGTGTCTGCAGTTGTTATCGACAACAGAAGCCTTAATTTAAACGTCTGCTACAGGTATATAATTATTATGATTGAATTTCGGCACCTAGAAGTTATTAAGAGTAACGCAATGCAGCACTAAGTTGGGTATACAGAAATAAGAGTTACGGTTATCTTACCAATACTAAAATTTTATCTGGTAACATCCATTATTGACCTGTTTCAAGTAGGAAATCAACAAGAGATGCATTATAGCACGATTTTTAGGTTTCATCTAGTGCATTGATCAAATATAATACAGATTATATTCTGTTTTCAAGTATACATGGAGACTTCAGTCTAAATTTATCAACGAGGGAATCAAAATAATGACTGCCAAGTGTGTATTATCTAAAATTGATAAAATTACTCCTAGAAGTTGAAAGCAAGTTACCGGTAGTTCAAAAACATTTTCCCTCTATAAAAAATTACACATCTTCGAAATTATTCTTGAATCTTAATGAGGAAACTGTGATACGATCGAATTGAATATTTGTTTTACTGTGTTTAGATTTCTAAACTAATCTATGTAAAATGATCCATGATATGATTACAGTGTCCAAATGCATATGGATTGCTTCAGTTTTGATCAGAAAGAAATAAACTTTACCCTGATGAATTTCTATAAATTAGGCTACTGAATGTACTTGCCAGGAAGTAATGTAGTCATTCATTGAAAGTTTAAGAAACTTGTGATCATAAATGAAAAGTTAAGGAAATCTGTCATATGATAACCAGACAGTTAAAAAGTTATTCACAACAAGTTAATTTAAGGAAGTTGGAAATTATCAGTCCATAATTTTTTGGAGTTCTTTCGAAAAGCTTTTGTGGTCAATTTTCAATACGGGACATTGCCCTCAAAAGTAACATTTTCCCTGAAAAAAAAATGAATTTACCGGTAAAATGTTTAAAAGTATGTTTTGGGGTCATTTGAAATTTAAAAACATTTGAAACTCATTTAGAGCATAATGGAATCATGTTGCCTTAAATAATTGTAAGTCTACGATGGGGAGAAGGCATTAATCATGATTCATATTTGGTTTTCTTTAATTACCAAAAGGATTACTGCATAATAGTATTCATATCTATACTTTACATTAGTGCCAATACATAAATATTTTTAACAGTTATTCAACAGTATTTGGTACTTGTATTTTAGATGTAATTTTTCTAGACCCACTTGCTTTCTGTTATAAGATAAGATAAGAAGTTTATTGCATCAAAACATCCATTAAGGACAGCATGCATACATATACATTTATACATAGTCATATACATTTAATAATATGATGCACTCAACTGTGTCAAATTTTTTATTCTAAACAAATTTATTTTGAAGACTGGAAGGCTGCCATTTACATTTTATTTTGTACTTTGTCTCCAATTCCCTTCTGTATTTCTCAAGTATAAAATTCAGAACACTTTATCTACGTGTAAAGCGGCGTGAAGCTAGCTTGTTGTTCGTTGTTTGGTATTCGCGAATACCGAACAACGAGCCAGTTTGTTGTTTGGTATTCGCTAATAACGAACGAACTGGATTGTTGTTCGGTATTCCTGAATAACGAACAACAAACCATCTCGTTGTTCGTTATTCACCAGATATGGAATTAGTAATATACTATTCAAAAAAAGTAGGGGATATTTGATTTTGGGGGCATAATACTAAAATATGCAAATGACTACGAAAAAAGTCACTATAGAACCTAACAGAAGAAACATTTCCAGTTACATGTGACGCCCAAACGCACCAATAGCTACCGCATGGAATGCAGGTGATGCTTGGGATCATCATGGGGGTCCAACCCAAGATTTGCACGACTCTGACTTTGAATGTTACAGTCATTGTGGCATTGAATTCCAGGGTGGAAACATCAGTTTAATTGTTTTAGTGACCAGAAAACAAATTTTGATATGCGTCGGCTTACCCAAAATAAAAGGTTACGTGCCCTTGGCATGCTACAGATCGGCACAACACAGGCGGTTGTGGCGCGGACGATGAATGTTTCTCAGTCTGTTATAAGCAGGCTATGGTCCAGATAATGTGATACACAATCTGTACAGGACAGACCACACTCAGGTCGACCAAGGGCGACAACTCAAGCCCAGGATCGATTTATCCGTACCTTGGCCTTGAGAAATCATGTCATCACAGCAAATCAGATCAGCGCTCGTCTTCAAACAGACACTGGTGTGAGAGTGAGTGGCCAGACGATTCGGAATCGACTGCATAGGGGTCACCTTCGCGTCCGACGTCCTCGCGTGATCCCTTGTTTGAGAGATCATCACATTCAGGCAAGACGTCGTTGGTGTAGGGATCGTCAACACTGGGATAATCGACGCTGAAGCAATGTGATGTTTTCAGATGAGTCAAGGTTCACTGTTGATTTTTTGGACAGACGTAGGAGGGTGTGGCGTCGTCGAAACGAGCGCTTCCAAGACGTTAACGTCATCAGACATGGTCGATTTGGGGGTGGTTCTGTTATGGTGTGGGGAGGCATCACTGTTGCTGGAAGAACGGCTTTACATGTTGTTGCAGGGCGTGTTATAGGCCAGTACTACCGGGACAACATCTTGGCAGTCCATGTTGTGCCGTTCGCACGACGTCATGGCGGCCGTTTCATCTTCCAGGATGACAACGCAAGATGTCACAGGGCCAGGATCGTTACAGGTTAACCCAACAACAGAACATCACCACATTACCTTGGCCAGCACTGAGTCCCGACCTCTCCCCCATCGAGCATGTCTGGGACATGCTTGGACAGAGGTTACGTCAATGTCAACAACGTCCTGCCAATGTCCAAGAACTTGCTGCTGCGTTGCAACAGGAATGGGACAATCTGGACCAAAATGACATTAGACGTCTCATTAGGAGTATGTCACGTCGGATCAATGCTTGTTTGGCAAACAGAGGAGGATTTACCCGTTACTGACTTTGTTGTGATGCTGTGGTAACTTTGCTGTTTGACCCCGGGTATCATTTTACCCTTTTAATGGTCAGTCTGTGCCTTACTTAGTCTAACAATCATTTGGAATAAATCGATGAATGTGAACTTCATTTCATTTTGTCATTTGTTTCTTCGTCAGTTTCATTAGGTGACTTTAATAACACTTAAAAATCAAATATCCCCTACTTTTTTTGAATAGTATATATATAATAAAGAAATATTTGTAAGGAATTTGTGGGTTTTTACGCCCAATTGGGTTTTAAAACTTCAAAGTCTTTGGAAAAAGAATTTAACTAATTCTCTTTCTATCCGAAGAAAGAGCTGTTTCATATTGGCGAATAACGAACAACAAGCCAGTTTGTTGTTCGGTATTCACCAGATATGGAATTAGTTATATAATAAATGAATTTTTGGTGGGGAATACGCCACAGGTGGTTTTTTATGGATTATAACACTTCAAACTCTTGGGAAATAGATTCTAACAACTTCTCTTTCTATCCGAAGAAAGAGCACTTTCATATTGGCGAATAACGAACAACGAGCCAGTTTTTGTTCGGTATTGGCGAATAACGAACACCGAGCTGGTTTGTTGTTCGTTATTCACCAGATATTGAATTAGTAATATAATAAAGAAACATTTGTAGGGAATACGCCGGGAGTGGGTTTTTAAGCCCAATTAGGTTATAAAACTTCAAAGTCTTGGGAAAAAGAATTTAACTAACTCTCTTTCTATCTGAAGAAAGAGCTGTTTCATATGGGCGAATACCGAACAACGAGCTGCTTTGTTGTTCGGTATTCACCAGATATGGAATTAGTAATATAATAAAAGGACTTTTGTAGGGAATACGCCGCAGGTGGGTTTTTATGAGCCTAAATGAATTATAACACTTCAAACTCTTGGGAAATAGATTCTAACAACTTCTCTTTCTATCCGAAGAAAGGGCAGTTTCATATTGGCGAATAACAAATAACGAGCCAGTTTGTTGTTTGGTATTCGCGAATAACGAACAACTAGCTGGTTTGTTGTTCGTTATTCACCAGGTATGGAATTAGTAATATAATAAAGAAACATTTGTAGGGAATACGCCGGGAGTGGGTTTTTAAGTTCAGTTTGGTTTTAAAACTTCGAAGTCTTTGGAATTTTTTTTTTTAACTAACTCTCTTTCTATCCGAAGAAAGGGCTGTTTCATATTGGCAAATAACGAACAACGAGCCAGTTTGTTGTTCGGTATTCACCAGATATGGAATTAGTAATCTAATAAAAGAACTTTTGTAGGGAACACGCCGCAGGCGGGTTTTTATCAGCCTAACTGGATAATAAAACTTCAAACTTCTGGAAAATAGCTTCTAACAACTTCGCGAATACCGAACAACAAACTGGCTCGTTGTTCGTTATTCGCGAATACCGAACAACGAACAACAAACTAACTTCACGTCACCCACATGTAATGGGACATTTCTATCTGGTCTAAAGTTAAATTAACCAGGTGTTCAATAACTCATCAACTGCATGAAAACATTGTAAATAATGGCTTTATGTTTTAATTAAAGCTAAACGGTGAGTAGTACACACTAGTAAAATAACTGATGATTACACATTTATATAAAAAAGTATATGTCGATTGTACCTTGTGAGGTTTTATGAAATTTATATGGTATATTGGCAGCTAATTAGTATATGTGATAACAAGTTAATTGAGCAAGGGTAGTATAGGAAATTGAACCTTGATAGGATGCATAAAAGTTCACAGGTACATGTATAAAGAGGAGTAAGGCAAGAAAATTCATGAAAAAAATCTTTAAGTTGACTGGCCGAGTTTCCAAGTCTTTTTTGAGTATTATTTAAAATCTCAAACAGAAATCCCACTATTCTGAATTGAGGACAATAATAGTGTTTGTGACCAGTGTTAATCATGTGAGGCATTGCTATTGTGTTGAAGGAATATACCCCCCCCCCTTCTTAAAAAAACTTACAAATATTAAAGGGTGTTACAGACTTTGATAGTCATCAGGATGTAGCTGTAGTATTATACCATTGAAATTCATTGTTATTTTTCATTATCTAGAGCTGACTGAAAAGTTCTAAGCCTATATGTGAAAGACCAGTTTCCGTTTATTTTTCTGCATTAACTCCTTTGGAATGTACACAGGCCTGGATGCCAGTCATGAAGAAGAGGATGGGGTGTAAATCTTTAATGTGGAGACCATGTCGGCATGTATCTGTGTTGGGATTGGTCCTTTCTGTTGTAGGTACTTGGTGACTGCCCTATAGTCAGTTTTGTCTATTTCTGGTGATTTCAATGGGTAAGTTGACAAGATGGTCTGGTATGAAGACATACAGTTGCAGGTCCATAATTTATTCAATGATTGTACTTGGTGGTGGCAAAAGTTTGGTTTGACCCAATTCAAATATCTATTTCAGGTTTAGAACTTTGTGAGCCAACCCATAAGAACATTCAAAGTTTTTATGATGCAAGCATTTAAAATATTGTTTTAAACATTCAAATACTCTAGAAATTTTGCCTTTGAACATGTCCTATTCCACAGCAAGTTATATATTTACCTATTTCCAACAAATATTTGTTTCTATATGTGATTTACTTCACATTTCACACAAATTTATAACCTGTTAGTGAAAATTCTATTTATCATAAATGGGGTTGCCTTTCTTCATCAGCAGTCTTTGTAATTCTTCAGCAGATTATTGATTTCTTTAATAAAGAACTGAAGCTATTATCATGGATAGATATGACTTTTATCAAGATTCTACCTCGCCTGAAAGATTCTGTTTTTTTTAACACTATTTATGTACATGTATTGACAACAAAGCTAAATACTGTATAATTAAAATACTAGAATTCATAGAGGTAATTAAGAAAATTTTATGAAACTTTAGTACAGTTAATTAGCTTTGAAAATGTAGGCTCTTGAAATGATTTTATCTACTGGTATATGTAGTTAATTAACTTCATATTTTTTCATATGTCTAAAGAGGATAATGTCTTAAAAGTTTTAAAAATTTCAATATACATTTGGTGAAATATTTGCATTTGGTGCTGACCTGACAAGCTATGCCATTTATCACCATTTCATTCATTCTATAAATAAATTTCAACCTACAATTTATTTATAAAAGGGATTCCATTTGAAGTGGGTTCTAGTGGGTAGTTTAATGATTATTTTTTTCTGAACAAAAGTATTGAATACTGTCTCTTGTTGTTCTTGGTGTTCAACCCACATAACTTCACATCAGCTCCCCCCCCCTCCTTCACCAACACTGTCTCTTATTTATACAGGCTACCTTACTGTTCCACATGTGGCCTTGTTATTGTTTCATATGAATCAGACTGGGCTCTATTGCATCTAATTGTAACAGAATTAAAAAAAAATATATACAATTTGTATTATTTTAGTAATGTTAATGCAGAAAAAGTAAACTGAACAAATTATTCTTGGAGACTCGGGTCAAGTGCAGTGGGTTGTGTTGTTGACTGAAAAGGGTTCAAATTAGTATCGTCAACACCCCAGGTAAATCTATCATTAATACACTGAAAATATTGTAAAATAATATGTGTGTAAGATAACTGCATTTTTGCAATCTTTGATTATATCCACAAGAGTATTTATTTATCAATATTGACCATTGAAAGAAATTGGTGTCAGATTTTTATGGTGTTACTGTATCTCCTGCCAGTCTAATGGAGTATTAATTTACAAATTATGGATGATCAGAACCTGTTTTATTGACTATTTTTCACTGACTGATTGATTGATTTAGTTGGCTGTATAACTACTGACAGTGGTAGAAGTGTAAAGAGCCATCTACTAGTTACATTTAATAGCTTCTTGGAGATATCTAGAAATAATACATGTTTGGTGTGATTTGTTTGTTTTAAGAAGGTATTTGTCATATTTCAAGGAATGAGGATCTCCTTTTATGATCGGATTGAATAATTTATTTGGTAATTCACATTTTGATATTTATTGAAAGTTATCACATGGCTGTCATTAGTATTTTAAATTACCGTAAATGATACCTGTGGCTCATTTCAACCTTGATATAATTCGATTATCATACAAGGAAAATTTTGTTGTTTGATATATTTTCTTGTTTTGACAAGGAATGTGTATGCCAGTGGAAAGAATAATGAGATTTTCAGCTGTAGATCGGAAGTAAGATAAAGTGTACCTTGTAGAATCTATGTATATATACACAATAGTGTTCTGTTCATCACAGATTGGATTAGACAAGTAGTTTGGATGTTTTCTGAAATTAATGGAATTAACTTTAAGAAATGCTTTTCATAAGAAGTTTGTGTGTGGAAACCAGCAGTAACCGAATTTGTGTATTTTCAAATTTATTATTTTCATTTAGTTGTATCATGGAGTAAGCTTGCTGTTTGCATCGTTGTATCTACGAAATAATATTTCTTATATGTTGTCTACCTTTTATGTGATTGAGGATTTAGAGATTTCAATATATGCACTCATTGAATCTGAGGAAATATATCTGTTATACTAATTTGACATATTTGGTAATGTGTAAAAGTTAAACAGTTTTGAACACGAGTTCTATAATAATTATTGATGAATATTAACATTTCGTTGAAAATATTTGGTTTGGAAGTGGAAAATTTGGGAAAAGGGGATGTATATATGTTATTTCATTATTTGTCTAACAGTACAAAAAAACAATGAAATGCATATACAGTTTATGAATGTTGAATTTCAGGTTTAGTCATTAAAATATCATTAGTGGGACAGGTTGGAATTCCGCTATTTTCATTTCAAAATCTTAAACAATCTCTCCCGGTAGGCTTTGCAACACTTGTTTATTTTTTATTTTATTGGAATATCTTTGGCATAAACTCTTTTGTCAAGTGTAGTTTAACTTTTGTGTTTATTCTTTCTGGAGGTCTGTTAAGTGGGCCAAATGCATAGATTATATAAGCAGAGAAAGTTTATAAATTGATGGAGATTTGTTATTTGTAAGCCTAGACAAGAAGGATTTCTTTTTACTGAAATTGAAGCCTATATAATCAAGTGATATAAAATATTCATTTACAATAGTAACAGATTTGTCTCAGAAATTGAAATTCTGGTTTGAATACCTTGTCATAGAAAATAAATCATTCCTTAATTTGAAAAGATTTATGGTTCTACTGGCAAGAAATACATTCTGGAAAGAACATGGTAATAACAGCGTCTAGAAATGTTCTTCCTGTTTGTGAAAAACCCACTTCAAGAAGCCATAGGATGAAAGTTTGCTCAAATTGGCTTCTCTCATTATTTTCTTGTGCCATGTATTAGAAATGTAATTTAAGAGCTTGCAATGTTTTCAACAAGGTAGGGGAAAAAAGTTTATTTCGTTGCAATTTCATATGATTGTTAAAATCACTCCATGAAAGAGTATCTTTAGAGTTTGGGGGTAAGAAAAGATATGATCCAGCAAGTGTACTCAGGAAAGTGTTTTCTAATACTAAGCCAAAAACATTTGTTATGTCATTTTGAACTGCATTGTATACATTATGTATTATATTTAAGCTGTTATTCCATTAGACTCACTTTTATTAGTCATCTGATTATTTTGTTTTTGAATGGCTATGGCAACTGGTGACATTGTGAGAGGGTGGGGTCCTGCATGATAAAGTACTGAGATTACGATTGTTGAATTTCACTATGATGGCAGGTAACGCATGCATCTTAAATAGAGTCTGGGCAATTGATGTCAGCTGTCATTCAAGAAGACTATAGGAATTGCCCTTGTAGTACTGGTAGTTTAACATGTCTTTAATAGAGTCTGTGCTTGTGGTAATTACATTTATCATTTGATTGTTTTGAAATTGATATATGTTGTTTACATTAGTGAGATGAAGAAGCCTATTCAATTTCAATAATTTCCATCAATGTCTTCTGGAGTTATGGCCCTTGTTACACACGCTCTAATGACAAATATTATCTTCCGATCTGTATGAAATTGATGTGCATCCTATCTTTGGTTCGTGCATAAAAAGCACTGGGTATTTGTGAAATGATTGCTTAAACCTAAACCAAAACCATTAGAAATTGCAGAATTTTTAGTTTAATTAATATTCCTACAACTGTAAATCAGTTTTATTGCCATTTGTTTGGGTTATTATTGAGAAATCAGAAAATTTAAACCTTGTGCATGTTACCAGCTTGATTTTACTGTGGGTTAGTCTCAAAATGAATGAGATGAGAGGTCACCACATTCATGTAGCCAGGTTGTCATGAAATAAATGCATATAACTAGAGGAGGAAGAACCTTATCTAGTCATACTAAAAATCACATAGTTAAGATTATAGAGATATGTTTGAGTTTATTTCTAGGTCTGGTAATGTATTAATGATTAAAACAGAATGTTGTAGTTGAATGAATTAGTAGATGATTATAGAAACACAACTTCTACAGATGAACCTGTTGTAGAAAGGTGCACTATATCATGCTTTCATTCCGTACCTAGTTTGGTTTCATCCAGTTTTGTTTAATTAATTATACTTGGTAAACATATAATTATAATGAAAGTAAAAAATAATGTTTTAAGATAGATAAGAAGTAAAAAATATATTTATAATAAACAGCTGGGTTCTGAAAAGCTATTTAGCAGAGTGTGTCATAAAAAATGATAATGATAAATCAGATCTTGGCTGTAGATTATGAATACAAATATATAACATCACAAGAGTCCAATACTCCAAATGCACAAGGAACCAATCCAAACTGTGTACTAAATTGAAGTTAGCACTTGTAATGGTTAACAGCAACATACATATCTAAACCAGGTACTTTTTCTTCTACTGTTTGTTATATAATTCTGTTAGTATAGTAACTAAAGACCCCTATGCACAAGTGAATTATTGAAATAAAATTGAACCATATTTTAGTACTGATATGAATTAGTTTGTGTCGAGTGGAGTGGACTTTAAACCCCATCATCTCTCTCTTTTTCTCTTTTCATTTTATTTACCTTTGTTACATGAATGATCAGTACATGTTCTGTTTTCTTAGGGGCCTTTTTTCAATGTACCACCTAATATAAATCCACCTATATGTGTGTCCCTGCATCCATCATAAATCATGTTCCCTCTGTATCTTGATTACTGATTAAAGTTAAATGGCGATACTTTGCATGATGGTTCACCACCAACCACTAGAAGGTGTGTCACAAATAGGCTTCAAATTTTAATCTTGAAGGTGTATCTTTGTTTATCTTTGAAGACTGTAAGTCCATAATCTGTGTCTGCTAGTAGTCCAGGAGCTAATGACAAAATAATATGGTCATCAGTTACAAAAGGTTTGACCCCCCAAATTTGTAGCAGGAGTCCGTACGAGTAAAAATCAATTGGTCAGATCGGGCACTGCTGGGGCGTTTAGCCGTAGCAGCACCTTAAAGTAGCGCCCAGGGGGCCTAAAATTAGGTCATAAGTTACATGGCTGAAACTTTCTAGGGACAATGGTATCCATAGTCGGAGTAAATATTTCACAAATCTAACCAAAATTTCTGGGGCTTTCCCCAAGTCAGACCACGCCCAATATCGCCTCACGGGACCAATAATATGGTCATAAGTTACATGGCTGAAACTTACCAGAAACAAAGATCCACACTTGGTAATTATAATTTTCAAAAATCTAACCAAAAGTTTGGGGGCTTTCCCCAAGTCAGATCGCTCTAAAGTATGGCCGACCACGCCCTAAAAATGGGGCTTTTTATATGGTCATAAGTTACATGGCTGAAACTTACCAGAAACAAAGATCTACACATGGTAAATACAATTTTCAAAAATCTAACCAAAAGTTTGGGGGCTTTCCCCAAGTCAGATCGCTCTAAAGTATGTCCGACCACGCCTTAAAAATGGGGCTTTTTATATGGTCATAAGTTACATGGCTGAAACTTACCAGAAACAAAGATCCACACTTGGTAAATATAATTTTCAAAAATCTAACCAAAAGTTTGGGGGCTTTCCCCAAGTCAGATCGCTCTAAAGTATGGCCGACCACGCCCTAAAAATGGGGCTTTTTATATGGTCATAAGTTACATGGCTGAAACTTACCATAAGCAAAGATCTACACTAGGTAAATACAAATTTCAAAAATCTAACCAAAAGTTTGGGGGCTTTCCCCAAGTCAGATCGCTGTAAAGTATGCCTGACCACACCCAAAAAATGGGACTTTTTATATGGTCATCAGTTACATGGCTGAAACTTACCAAAAACAAAAATCCATACTTGGAAAACATATTTTTCAAAAATCTAACCAAAGTTTTGGGGGCTTTCCCAAAGTCAGATCGTCCAAAAGTCCACCTGGCCACGCCCTAACAATGGGACTTTTTATATGGTCATCAGTTACATAGCCGAAACTTATCAGAAATATTGCTCCATGCATAAAAAATGTATTTTTCGAAAATCTAAGCATAAATGTGGGGACTTTCCCCAAGTGAGATGGGCCTTAAAATTGCAGCACCACCCACCCCCTCTATAAAAACTTATAATAATGTAATATCGATAATACATTGTTGAAGCACAAAAATAGAAGAAGTGTTTATTAGTTATAGGCACAAGAATACAATAATTTTTTATAAGCTATGTGAAGTCCTAAAATGAAAAATGGTATTAAGTGCTATAGGAAGAGTAAGCATATCATAATCCATTCACGCATGTCATGAATATATAGTTAGGACTGGACTGCTGTTAAATTTATGTCTTCTAACGTTCCGTATTCCATCACAACAGGCCATTAAACAATGATTCGGAATGTTATTTAACATCTTACAACAAAGTGGAAAGTATTTACTGCATTAATAAGTTGCTTTGATTTGAATTCTATAGTATTTGCTTTTTCTGATCGTCATTAATGAATGACAATCTAATGGATTTTAAAAAAAATGTAAGTCAATGATGAATTATGAAATCTATCTATAGTTTTAATATATATAACTTAATAGTTAATCTCTCTCACTTTCATCATCACTACAAGAAATGTTTGATTAATCATCGGAGTCCTCGCTTTCTTGGTCACTATCTTCATCTCTGCAAATACTCTCAACTGACACAGGAGCAACATCACCATCAAACCACTTTAATTCGTACATCCCATCATCATTTAAAACCCATCCACTATTCTCTAGGTGGAAATTAGGGGTATTATTCTTTGACGCATTTATCCAGACACTACAAATATAATTCATTCTCTTGGTTTTCAAGTTAATACCTGTGAGTTTGGCGGCAAAGAACTTGCTTCTATGCCTTTAATACCAGAAATACATCTCTTTTTTTCGGTTTGTATTTCTTTAAAAATATTTCTGGGCAAAGATCGTCAACTGAGTACATTTTAGGCATCCCATAGATATTACAAACAAATCTTTCAATGTCTGTATTTACTCCAGCAGGAATGGATTCACTTTTACCAAGAGAAAACAAGGCTTTCTGGACATCAACCGCTTTTCCTTATAATTTTAAAGGTCAGACTTTCCTTTTCCTACTAACTGATGCAGTATAATCACATCTAGTGAGTGTATGGTATGCTGGTATAGACTTGGATAAGGTTGTGCCAAGATTCTTGGGTAATTCATTCACATTTATATATCGAAGTGTGTTTTTGCTATAAAGTCCGACTTCCAGCCAAACATTAATTCCCGGAACAATAATATCCAAATTACCCAATAGGATTATCAGCTGTTCGGATGACAACATTACTAAGAGCTAAAAGGGAATTGAGGTGGAATATCATTCAGCCTCCTCGTGTTGACTTTCAAGCGCAGTTTCTGCTCTTTTTAAAACTTTTCCATTGGAGGCACGGAAGCTTTCAAGTCACAAAGGCTTTGTAAAATGCATCTTGATACTCCACGAAAAGTACTTTGGAGAGTCCTCGTTAAATGTAGAAAAAACAGGCCATCAACTATTTCGGAAGGTGATTTTGAAGCAATGTGGTTTTCAAGTGCTTTAATTGGTGTAACTTTGGGAGTCTTCGGTATAGAGCCATCTACATGACATAATGGAAGTGACATTGGGGTTAACGGGTACTCGAGGACTCCAGCCATATCAATCCTCCACTCAAGAGCTATACAGAGTATTCGACCAGATAAATCACGTTCCATTTGCAATTCTTTCATAATACCTGCATAAGTTTTCCCCTTTGTTTTTATACCTTCAGTAGAAAATGTACATACTTTCTGGCGTTGAATTCTTTCTTCAAAACGATGTGAGTTATCTGCAAATTCAGATATGAATTTTTCTCGTGCTCTTTGACCGATACCAGGAACATTTAATAGGAATTCCTTTGTTGCTATGGTGGCTGCTTTTGCTGATCCAATGTTGAAAAGAAATTGATGAATTGTTTCATCTGATGTGAATGGACTCGTGAGCTGTTCACTCATTAGAATTACGGTTTTCTACATCACGTGCATTTCTTGAAAAGGGCTTCCGAGTTCTCTTCGGTGCAAAGCGTCCTTTCCGGAAATCACTGTCTAATTCAGGGTGAGTATCCTTAAGCTTCAACAAGTTGTCATGAAACCGAACTGACCATCGAGCATAGTTCGGCTGGTTGAATATAAAAAAAAATAAAAGGTTAGTTTTGGCAAGCAGTATATGTATAATTCATAATCTCCAGTTCGAATACTTCGAGAAAATTGATGACACAGGTGAATTATTTCGATATATATCATCCAGTATTTAGCTGTAAGTCTAATGTTTCTTGAGTAAAATGTTTGTACTCTTGTCAAAATCTTCTGCATTTCCATTGAAATGGCACACTCATTAAAATATTCAGCAGATCGCATGGCTTTGACTTCAGTTCCAAAATGACTCCTGTATGTCAATATCCTGACTGTAATAGAATGATCTAAAATGTAATATTTCCATTGATAAAGCAAACAACTGGTGTACTCTCTTACACTTGTTGTAATGTTTTCCACTAATAAATGCATTAAGTGAACCAGAAGCCAGCACTCCACATTCTGTTAAAAGATACGGTCCTCTAGATTCAGCAAAGAATTTCCCAACCGCTTGAAAAAGGCCAATTCAATGTGAAAAGCACCAAGTTGAACAAATACAGAATCAAATTTTTCAGCTTGGATTTGTACTTGTAGTGCAACCTTTGTAATGGCTAAATCCACGGGCACTTGAAGGGATTAAAATAAAACTTCTTACTACTGCTCGACTACTGTAGTCGAGCAGTAGTAAGAAGTTTTATTTTAATCCCTTCAAGTGCCTGTGGCTAAATCATATGCTACACAGTTGCATGTTTTTCCACATTCATCAGCAAATTTAACAGCCCTTTCGAAGAAATGCAAATATATTTAGATGATATAGAAAAGGTGGGTGGGGTGCAATTTTAAAGCCCATCTGTCTTGGGGAAAGCCCCCACATTTATGTTTCGATTTTCAAAAAATACATTTGCCATGCATGGAACAATATTGCTGGTAAGTTTTGGCCATGTAACTGTTGACCATATAAAAAGTCCCATTGTTAGGGCGTGGTCGGGTGTACTTTAGGACGATCTGACTTTGGGAAAGCCCCCAAAACTTTGGTTAGATTTTTGAAAATTATATTTACCAAGTGTGAATTTTTGTTTCTGGTAAGTTTCAGACATGTAACTGATGACCATATAAAAGCCTAATTTTTTGGGCGTGGTCGACCATACTTTAGCGCGATCTGACTTGGGGAAAGCCCCCAAACTTTTGGTTAGATTTTTGAAAATTGTATTTACCAAGTATGGATCTTTGTTTCTGGTAAGTTTCAGCCATGTAACTTATGACCATATAAAAAGCCCCATTTTTAGGGCGTGGTCGGCCATACTTTAGAGCGAACTGACTTGGGGAAAGCCCCCAAACTTTTGGTTAGATTTTTGAAAATTCTATTTAGCAAGTGTAGATCTTTGTTTCTGGTAAGTTTCAGCCATGTAACTTATGACCATATAAATAGCCCCATTTTTAGGGCATGGTCGGCCATACTTTAGCGCGATCTGACTTGGGGAAAGCCCCCAAACTTTTGGTTAGATTTTTGAAAATTGTATTTACCAAGTGTAGATCTTTGTTTCTAGTAAATTTCAGCCATGTAACTTATGACCATATAAAAAGCCCCATTTTTGGGGCGTGGTCGGCCATACTTTAGAGCGATCTGACTTGGGGAAAGCCCCCAAACTTTTGGTTAGATTTTTGAAAATTATAATTACCAAGTGTGGATCTTTGTTTCTGGTAAGTTTCAGCCATGTAACTTATGACCATATTATTGGTCCCGTGAGGCGATATTGGGCGTGGTCTGACTTGGGGAAAGCCCCGGAAATTTTGGTTAGATTTGTGAAATGTTTACTCCGACTATGGATGCCATTGTCCCTAGAAAGTTTCAGCCATGTAACTTATGACCTAATTTTAGGCCCCCTAGGCGCTACTTTAAGGTGCTGATGTGGCTAAACGCCCCAGCAGTGCCCGATCTGACCAATTGATTTTTACTCGTACAGATACCTGCTACAAATTTAGGGGGTCAAACCTTTTGTAACTGATGACCATATTATTTTGTCATTAGCTCCTGGACTATAGGAGGTAAATGTTGATACTTGGGTCACTGTAATATTCTCATCTATGTTTCTCTTGAGAGATTCTGATAATATTTTACACAGTTTTTATTTTTACACTAGAAGTTTGGTAAAGTTTTTTCTAAATTCACAAATAAATTGTCTTTTAAATTCCCTCTGTATCAATCCCTGTTTATTTTTGGTTCTGATGGTCATCATGTCATTTGTATATAGTTAGTCTATATGAATTTATTGATAAGTAACATATTTTTTTGTCTGTGAGACTTCAGGTATTGTCATAGTTGATAAATGTATTTCTGTAGAACAACACTTTTGGTTCAGATTTGGGAATGATATTTTAAATGCAATTTTAGAATATCTTCACTCTCTAATTGTGATCCACCATGTGAGAATTGCTGTTACCATATTTGCGAAAAAAAATTGATGGTTTGCTAAAGAAAATGTCTTAGCGTGTGTAAATTATTGAAACACAAATACTTTTAAATTTAATTTAGAAATGTTCTAATTCTTATACTTGGTTATTTTTTTGGTAAAAATGGTTACATAGTTTCTTACCTTTGCAGATCAATAAGGGATGTTAACATTATTATTGCCGTGTTTGAACAAGTTGAATTTTATCTGTTTTTTTCTAAATATTTGATTGAAAGGAAATGGATTGCAGAACAGGCATTTTAATTTTCAGTTTATCTCATCCACAATATACTTCAATTAAGTGAATTTGACAGAAAAAATAGGAACAAAAGGAAATCTATAACAAGAAGATAAAACTAAATGCAGCAAAACACCATGAAAATTTGTATGATATTCTTTAAGGTATATTCTGATGTAGATTGATAAAAATAAAGGTAGTAATTTACATCAGGTTCATCATAGCTAGTTAAAACTTTCCAATTTAGTATCTTATCAGATAAGAACATATATTTTACTTACATATTAAAAACATTTCATATCGGAGGACTATTTTCTAGATAGTAGTATATGTTTAACTTTCTATTGGGATCAAACAGCTAGACTTGTGAAATATGGATGTAAAAGATTGATATAATCTAGAATTGGAAACAAAATCTGTCGTGTTAAATGTCAATTGTAAGCACTGTGTACGTTGTTATAATACATCAGTAAATTGGAATGTTCTAAAAGCATAAAGTGAAGGATATATAAAAGTTAACAATGGCAGGCATTGACAAGCAGAACTTGCTAAAGGCAAATGAAAATGAAGAAAATACATACAAGATGTAAGTATAATATTTTCTGTTTGAATTTCATTATTAAAGATTTATCAAAAAATGCGTAGATGAATCACGGAGATTTGTGATTTCCAATTGACCAATCATCATTTGCCATAGTCAGTAATGTTAGGCCTATTATTGTCAAAAATTCTTCCCTTCATATAATTGCAATTGGAAGCAGTTGTAAGATGGCTGATGTTGACTGGAACTCTAGTTGCTGTTAGTTGAAGCAAGTTACAGAAAGTAAAACGTGCAACTGACTGAAACTAATTGCCTGGCTGTAAAAGGTGCTCAGGTAGCTCTTTTCAGTTGCATTCAGTTGAAGCCATGCATTTGCTCCCAGTTCCGAAAACACCAGTTGCTTTCAGTTGTAAGGTCGACTTTAAGCCCCCCTTTACAATATGAAATATAACTATTACACCTTTTATAGTGTTCCCCTCTCAAAATACCCATATCTGGATTATCATGGATATTGTTAATTAAAGTATGTATCGTTAACATTACTGTAAAACAAGAAATTAATGTCATCAAGAAATTTTGGAGGGACCAAATAACAGTTGAAACCTTGGGGCCCCAAAAATGTATGTTTATTGCTGATTATATATATATATAATTTTATGTGATTGAGATGCTAATTTACAATATTATTGATATATGAACGATGAATATGATCAAAAATATGATGGATCATATTAATAAGATTTGTCATCACGTATAATCATGTTGGGTAGATTCTGTTTAGGCTCATTAATTTAATATGCTGAGATCTAATCAGATTTATTATTGAGTTGGCTACAAAGCCTATGATTTACTGCATACCATATTATTTCATTATCACAATGTTATCAGTTCAGGTTTAAGTATAATAACATCACATGGCCTTTTATGCATTTTTTACTGAAAGGTACAATCACACAAATTATGAATCATTTAGATGAAAATGGGGTTGTTGAAAGATGGAGAGAGAGAGAGAAATGGGGTTTAACGTCCACTCGACACAAACCAGGTCATTTTGGGACTGACATATGGTTTAATTCTATTTCAATAATTCGCTTGCGCGTAGGGGTCTTTAGCAGTTGGAGGAAACCGGAGTGCCTGGAGGAAACCCACGAGGTTGAGAAGGCACCCCTATCTCCATGCCACATACAGGGATTGAAACCACAGCCGCAAGTCAGAGGTGACTCGCCAGCTAGAGGTCGAAGCGCGGCACTCTAGAAAACTAGGCCATCCCCACCCCCCTGTTGAAAGATGGAATCTGAATGTACTGGTAATGTAGAACTAGGATTTGACTGCTTTATCACTTGATTTAAAAAAACCCACCTGGCCTATATATAAATCATCATATCACTCATAAAAATGATGTAAGATCAAGTTATATACTGAAATAAAAATATTAATTCACAGATATTGTAGATAATGCTATATTTGTAAGCTGACAACACCATTTTCTCAAGCATATTAAAGTTTGTCCTCCCTTACATTCCACATAATATAATCTTTAAATGGCACATTTTGGAGTTTGTGTCTGTTATGTTTTTAATAATATCATTTTATAGGTTTACAGGAGTGCTGAATACGGAAATTGCATCCATCTTGTTTTTCAAAATGGCGACCAAAATTGACAAATTTCTGCATTTTATATGTATATTTGTTGCTGTGTCATGCAACTTTTTACAATATTGTTGTTGGGGGCGTAATATTTCATGTAACAGGGTCCCTGGCATATGTACCTTAAATGACCCTCTCCATTGGCCTGTGGGGCAAATTTTTACAATTTTCAGTTATAAAAGATAAAATTACATGCAAGTATCAATCATGTACATATACAGCACCTGGGAAAAAAACGTTATTATCTTGGTCGGAAAACTGGCCATTAAGATTAGATCTGACAAAATGGCAGTCAAAATGTCATTTTATTTTAGTATTTCACTGTATATTTGTAATTGTTATGTCATTTTATAGGTTTTTAGGGGCAATGAATACACATATAGTAGTATAAGGGGTTGTTGATCCAGCTAAATCTACCATCTTGATTTTTAAAATGTCCACCAAAATTGCAATTATTGGCATTTTTCACTGTATATTGTTACTATATAATTCATTTTTATACGCCCACATGGAAATGTGGTCGTATATTGTCATCGCCCATTCCGTCTGTCCGTATGTCATCCACAATTTCTTGTGAACACTCTACAGGCTAAAGTTATTATCCGATTGACTTTTAATTTATACATAGTGGTTAAGGTCTTGAGACAAAGAAGCTGGTTGATTTTCAGTAATATCTGATAATAACTGCAGAGTTATGACCCTTGATCACTTTGAAAAATCTTGTGAACGCTCTAGAGGCTAAAGTTAATATTTATACACAGTGTTCAAGGTCATGAGACGAAGAAGCCTTTTGAATTTTAATGATATGCGATAATTACAATTACTGCCAGAGTTATGGCTTTTGATCACTTTGTCAAATCTTTTGGATGCTGTAGACGCTCAAGTAAATATCCCATTGACTTTACATTTATACACTGTGTTTAAGATCATGAGATGAAGAAGCCTTTTGATTTTCATCGATATATCCGATAATTACTGCCAGAGTCATGGCCTGTGATCACTTTGACAAATCTTGTGGATGTTCTAGAGGCTAAAAATAATTGACTTGAAATTTATACACAGTGGTTAAGGTCATAAGACGAAGGGTTCTAGTCATTTTCAACGATTTCCATTAATTACTGTCAGAGTTATGGCCCTTGATCACTTTTGAAATATCTTGTGGATGAAGGCCATGAGACAAACAATGAAAACAATTCTAACCATTTCTTTTTGATACATTGTAATTACTTAATGGGCTATTGCTCGTAATAAGTTTTTCATGTGTTGCAAAAGTTCTCCTTACTGACAAAAGAAAAAATATGTGACAACCCTTGTTGACTGCCTGGATGACTTAGCTGTTGTGGGCGTATGTTTCATTGCCTGGCAACCTATCTTTGAGGTTTTCCAGGCTGTTAAATACAATTCTTTTTTTATCATTGCAAAAGCATTGAAGTGACAGTGTTTTCATTGTCATACAGGATTGTCATTTCAGAATCTGAAACCCTGATAGAATTAAAGAAATTTCAATTTCATTTGTAAGAGATGCTTATCTTATTCACTTTAGTGCATTTCTGAGGCGGTATAATTGAAACAAATAGCGGACTGTTTTTCTCTCAAGAGAGAATTGTCGCAATTTGACTCGTTTGTTGTATTTACATTTCATACATTTGGTGATAATAGAATTTGAAAGAATAATATCCAATTAGGCATGGTTGTATATTTTACATGCCGTACGAAGCCATGATACCATATAATGCACCACTCAGAATATCTGGGCCACAAAGCGAACAAGTTGCATTGACTTGATACAAACAAGCAGAGTTTGTTTACATAGTGTATGGGATTTAAAATACTTTGGTCTCAGTTATAGAGATTCATTGCTTCACAATGATGTTAAGTATTAGGTAATAGTATTGACCCAATGTTCTGACTCATTTTGCCATCACAGGTTACAAATGGCCATTTTCAATTCTTTCACTGTGTTGTTGTATTATATGTGCCCTATGATAAAACTGAGCAAGATACTATGTTGACATAAATGCTATTTTTATGATTTTGGTTGTCATTATAATGATATAGACTAAGCCTTTCTATTGCAACATTAACAATAAAGCTTGATGAATTTGTTATTGTTATTGGCAGGAGGGAAATTATCAGCTTTTAGTTGACAAGCCGTTTGGACAACACAGATGACTTTGCTGTAGGTAAGCTTAGCCATTGCCTCTGGCAACCTTACTCATATGTTTCTATATGACTTTTAGGTGACTGCTGGGGTTGATTTGTTTTCTGACCATGTCTTAAATTCTTTTGGCCAATTAAACTTGCAACATTGTCACACATTATCTCATAACTTTCCTTGTCAGAATAAGGTCTTCTTGATAAGGCATCAGCATTGTTATGGGTCTTTCCTGGTTTGTGCTTAATGTCAAACTGGTAGCTTTGGAGGAACAATGACCATCGAAGTAATCTACCTGTTTTACATTCCATGGTTTTAATGAAGGAGAGTGCAATGTGATCAGTAAATATTTGGAATTTTGTGTTGGCAAGGTAAACATGGTACTGTTTGACTCCTTCTATTAAAGCCAGACACTCTTGTTCTGTAATATGCCATTTCTTTTCTCTTTCATTCATTGCTCTTCCTCCATAACATATTACCACTTCCTGTCCTGCTTCATTCTTCTGCCCCAAAATATATCCAATTGCATGTGAACTGGCATCTGTGTATAGAATGAATTCTTTATTGAAGTCTGGGAAGTTTAGGATTGGAGGTGCTAATAAGGCATCCTTTAAATTTTGAAAAGCTTCTTCCATGTCTGTAGTCCATTTAAAAGGTTCATCTTTGCGAAGAAGTTTGTTTAATGGCGCAGCTTTTTGTGCAAAGTTCTTCACAAATTTTCTGTAGTAGCTACATAACCCGATGAATCCTCGTACATCACTAACATTTTTCGGTTGTGGAAAGGTTTGTACAGCCTCTGTTTTAGTTCTGTCAACCATAATTCCATCTTTCGATAAAATGTGCCCAAGGTATAAGACTTTTTTTGTAGCAAAGTGACATTTGGAAGCTTTGAGTTTTAGATTTGCTTCTCTCAATCGTTGAAAAATTATTGTAAGATGCTGTAGATGCTCATCGAAAGATTTAGACCAAACTAACACATCATCAACATATACCAGTGCCATCTTCCAGTTGAGATCTCTTAGGACCTCTGTCATTAATCGTTGAAATGCGGCCGGAGAGTTGGACAAGCCAAAAGGTAAGCGATTGAAAGCGAAAACAACCCTATGGCAGGTGAATGCTGTTTTCTCTTTCGTTTCTGGGTCCAGATTCAACTGAAAATACGCAGAGAATAAGTCTAGTGTGGAAAATATAGTTGGTTGTGATTCTCCAATACAGTCAAAGACATCTTCCATCCTGGGTAGAGGGAATGTTATAGGTTTAGTGACTGCATTAAGGGCTCTATAGTCAATGGCAAATCGCAGCTCTCCAGATTTTTTCTTAATAAGTACCACAGGGGACATCCATTGTGATGTAGAAGGTTCAATAATTCCATTTTCTAACATCTCATCGATCATCTTAGACATCTCTTCTTTCATCTTAGGAGTAGCCCTGTAGAACCGTTTCTGTATTGGTTTGGCATCACCAGTGTCAATTTTGTGGAGTGAGTTTGGTAGGGTGCAAGAACCAAGTTCTGACATGTCTTTTGCAAAAATGTTTCTATTCTGCCCAAGGAATTTCATCATGGATATCTTCTGTTGCTCTGTGAGATCTGCCTCTGTTAGATTGATACCAATAGACTCTGCCTCTTTAATCCACTCTCTTGATTGTTTATCGTGCTGTAAGCTGTTGTGATGGTCAGAAGTAAAAGAATTGATTTCTGGGACTTCATCATGTAAAGTATTTAGGATATCCTCCTTTTTGAGAAATGAAAATTTTCCGACAATTTTATTTTGACGAAGTGTAATGTCTTCATTGGTTGGATTAAGTAATTTACATGATGTTTGGTTGTTTCTTACTTCTACTACACATCTAGCTCCAAGAACATAGCATTGGCTGATCAGAGTTCTGTTTGATTCTATAAATCCTACAGCTTCTTTTACTAATAACTCTTTTACCGCGACAGGCGCAATCATCTCTGATCTTCGTGGAATTGTTATCTCATTCACCAATTGAACAGCATATGTTTCATCCAGTTGATTATCTCCTAACGGCACAACTGTTGTCCCACTTTGAAGTGACAGGGTTTTCAATTCGAAATTTGCAATTGCTTTTTGTGTTTGTAGAAAGTCAATACCTAATAATAGTGAGTGAGTTGTTCTTTCTAAAACAAGGAAATCTTGGTGCAATGTTAGACGTCCAATTAGTATAGGTAGATTAATTTTTCCCATTACCTTAATAAAGTCACCACCAACACCTGATACGTGTTTTGTATCTGTCTCTTGTATTGAGCCTAATTTGGACAGATCATATTGTTTGTACAACGAATGAGATATCACCGAAATATTTGCCCCACTATCTACTAAGCCTTTTATGATCTTTCTGTTTATTATTACATTAATTAAGGAACTTTTAAATGGTTTGTCTTCTTCTGGGGATAATTTTGCAATTCCTTGCCCTGTATAATTATTGTTTACTAAAGCTTTTTTATAATAAGGATTTTTTCTTTTTGACTTAAAATAATTCAATTTTTTTGTAGCACATATTTGATACTGACTGTCATATTGGGTATCTAAGGTATTATATAACTGATCACACTTACCTTGGTGCGTGCTTCTTGCATAATGAGGGGGGTTGGGATGGCCTAGTGGTCTAGAGTGCCGCGCTTCGACCTCTAGCTGGCCGGTCACCTCTGGCTTGCGGCTGTGGTTTCTAGCCCTGGTGTGAGCGTATGTGGCATGGAGATAGGGGCGCCTTCTCAACCTCGTGGGTTTCCTCCGGGCACTCCGGTTTCCTCCCACTGCTAAAGACCCCTACGCGCAAGCGAATTATTGAAATAAAATTTAAAAAAAACCATATGTTAGTCCCAAAATGACCTAGTTGTGTCGAGTGGACGTTAAACCCCATTTCTCTCTCTCTCTCTCTCTTGCATAATGATGAGAATTTGTGCAGTCTTGAAAATTTCCATCCATATAAAGTTCAGCATTATGATCGAATAATTTAGCACTTTCATAAGTTTTATCATAATTGCAATTATAATTTCGATTTTCACAGTCTTCCACACTGTTTGAATTGTTACCCAGTTGGATAATAAGAGAATTTAGAGCACTTGTTACGTCATCTAATTTTTTACTTGAAGAGGATTCCTCTTTATTTATGTCTTTCTTTAGCACATATTCCATATAAAGTGAAGATTTTTCCAGTTCTTTGAGATTGGTTGGTTTTCCAAATAAACGAACATGTCTCTTTATTTCTGGGAGTAACCCGTTTAACATGGCCGACATGGTTGTATGTTCATTTAATTGGTGTACTTCACCTGCCCAGTATTTTTTGTTTGAGATATATTCCTCAACAGTTTCTGTCTCTTTTTGTTTGGTTAGGATTGCATCTCCTTCAAGTTGACAATAATTTTCCATAAATTCCTTTTTTATTTCTTCATATGTCTCCACACCTGTTCTTTGTATTCCATAATACCAATCCTTTGCACATCCTTCAGTGGACAATGCAAACAATGGTACCATTCTGTCACTGCTTATATTGTGGAATCTACAATATGCTTCAAAATCTTTAATCCAATAGTGAGGTCTTTCATGTTTTCCTCCATTAAATGGTTTTATCGTTGCCATTTTTTTCTTCTTCTTCACTGAAATAACTTCTCAAAATCTTTCAGGTCTTAACCTTTGTTTGATGGGGGTGTAGCAAAGGTTGAGCACTGCTTATGGCTTTGAGAAGGTTTTTCCAGGAATCGGATGGCAATCTCCCCATGTAACCAGCTTGGTCCTTAGTACAGTTGGTAGTTCATCCTAATGGTTTCTTCTTGTCATAAATTATAACAAACACTTGATTCAACTAAACGTGGAGTTTTATGTAGACACAGCAATAACAATTATAACAGACAATATATACAGAGTGGTATAATAACTACACAATTATGTTCAACTAAGAAGTATAATATCAAGAGTTGGCATAACTATAAGTTTAGTCTGTAGCTGTGTCTCCGACCTAACTGACTTTCCTGGGTCCATCTTCCTATTTATATTCTTGAAGATGTAACCCCTAGATACTTATATTACAATTAACATATACACAACAATTTGGACATAGATTAAAATATTAAAAGAATACAATACAAAGCAGATTATAGACATAGAAAATAGGCTTATAATATTAATTATATACATGCATTAAAATATTACCATTAGTACACATTACTCTATTGGGTCTCAAATCTCATTAGACTCCTATTAAGAGGATATGCTCTAAGATGTCATATCAATGTTAAGGTAACCATAGGTTAATTATAGGGTCTAGACTGACCCTGGTGACATGGCTCCCCCTGGAAAGATGGCGACCCCGACATCAATATTTGGGATATGGTCATATATATGATTAAGGCCATATAGCCAACACAACATGATCTATATCAATATATATATAAATTTAAAACAATGTATTTTTATAATAAGTCATACTATATTCGACTAAAATAATATAATAAAATAATCAATTAAACCCTTGAACATCACCTGCCAAATACATAATAGAAATACGCTATTATATGACTAAAACCATATAATGCCAATTAACATCATCACTCATAAGTTATAGGTAATATACATACAATAACATAGTAATACAATCAAATTAGTATAGTAGCCAAATAATGAACTAATTCTATCAAAATTTGAACTAAATTGTGTATATAATTAAAGCCTTACTGCTAATCACACATACTTAGATGAAATAAAAATACCCATGATAAGTTATGTACTTAGTAAAATAAAATTACTAACCATAATAATGTAGTAAGCAAAATAAAAACATTCAATGATACAAGGATTTACTCACGGCCATATGACTGAATAATAGTCTGAATATTAAAACACTTATGAAAAGTGGAAGTGTGATCAGTCTTAGATACCCATATAGCTAATTATAACAGTTTATATCAAAAGAAAATAAAACTCTACTTGTTTTAAGCACGTCTCTTTTTTGCAAAGCCTTTTTGTGTTTTTGTGGCATGGAATTGTCTTACCAGATCTTGGGGCAATAAGTCACGAATAATCCATTGTGGTCCTTTAATGTTCTTTAATCTAGTTTTATACCAAAACTGACCACGATATTTTGAGGATTGTAAAATTTTTACAATATGATCTTCCTCAAATTTGGTCTGTGTTTGGGTCATAGTCATGTCTTTATCAGGTGTATCAGGACTATTGTTAGTATCATCTTGTGTATTAGATTTTTTTGAGTTATTTGGGTTCTGACTACCCGCTGTGTTAGGACGATTCTGATTGTTAGTAGATGGATGTGCATCAGTAGTTTGAGAAATATCTGAATTGATTTCCTCAGGGTTGAAAATTTCATCACTTTCAATTGGGTTTGTTGGCCTTTTAGAAGGATCAATGTAAGGACGTAAACGGTCGGCATGGATTGGTGACTTTACTAGTTGGTGATCGGCATTCCGACGAAGTTTATAAGTGTTATTGCCTAGATCAATGCATATGTAATAAGGTCCAACCCATTTCCTTTGGAGTTTCTTACTGAATCCAGTTTCCGTCTTAGAACAGTATAACCACACCATTTGTTCTTCCTTAAACTTGGGCTTTTCAGCTTTCTTGTTATGCTGATAGGTGTACTTGTTCTGAGCAGCAGTTATGTTTTTCGCTGCAATATCTTTCACGATCTCTAAGTTTTGTGTAATTCTTTCATAATGTTGTTTGGCATCCTTGCTGCCTAATGTTTCGACTGGTAGCAGTTCGATGTCTATTGGGAGAGTATGCTCCTTGCCAAACAACATTTGAAATGGACTTAGGTTGGTAGATTCTGTTGCTGGAGTTGCTCTGTAAGCCATGAGGACTGCTGGAAGAACATCTGGCCAATCAGACTGGTCTGGTTTGATATAGGCTTGCAGTGTGTTGTATATCGTTTGGTTCATACGTTCACATGCTGCATTGGTTTGAGGCCTATAGCTTGCCGTAGTAAGCTTGTTAATGTGAAGTAGTTTGCATAATTCTACCAAAAGTTTACTCATGAAGTTTTGTCCTCTATCTGTCAAGATTTCTTTTGGTGTCCCATAGCGACAAATGATTTCAGTAAAAAGGATCTTGGCAATTACAGATGCTCCTGTTGATTTTAGTGGGAATGCCTCAATCCATTTTGAGAAAGGGCAGATGACCAACAGAATTGATGTATATCCTTCAGTTGACTTTTTTAATGGTCCAATGATATCCATGTGAATTCTGCTGAAGGTAGATTCTACAGGGAGGGGTATTAACGTTGCTGGTTTCTTGTGGTAATATGGTTTTGCTTGTTGACACACTTCACATGACTTGACATAATATTCGATCTCAGAGTACATCCGTGGCCAAAAGTATTTTAACTGGATTGCCCTCTGTGTTCTGTCTTGTCCTTGATGTCCAAGGGAATCATGGTAGGCTTTCAAGATGTCATCTTTCAGGTGTTGTGGAATACATAATTGTTTTACCTCTCTCTCAATTCTTGTTCCTTTACCTCGGGGTGAGAATAAATGATACAGGATGCCATCAGTGATTTGGTAAAAGCTCTGCTCACTAAGGATCCTATTCGCTATTTTCTGGTCATCCGGTAAGATGTCATCCTGCAGAAACTTGATGTATTGTAGCAATTGAGGATCTGCAGCTTGTGCTTCTTGTAATTGGGGCAAGGAAATAGCCAAAACTTCTTGAAAAGTGCTCACTGGATCCTGTTGCAGATATTGATTTTCAGCAGCAACAAAAACTTCTGCAGTTGATTTCAGTTTATCCCCCGTTTTTGTCTGACTTTTAGGTGACTGCTGGGGTTGATTTGTTTTCTGACCATGTCTTAAATTCTTTTGGCCAATTAAACTTGCAACATTGTCACACATTATCTCATAACTTTCCTTGTCAGAATAAGGTCTTCTTGATAAGGCATCAGCATTGTTATGGGTCTTTCCTGGTTTGTGCTTAATGTCAAACTGGTAGCTTTGGAGGAACAATGACCATCGAAGTAATCTACCTGTTTTACATTCCATGGTTTTAATGAAGGAGAGTGCAATGTGATCAGTAAATATTTGGAATTTTGTGTTGGCAAGGTAAACATGGTACTGTTTGACTCCTTCTATTAAAGCCAGACACTCTTGTTCTGTAATATGCCATTTCTTTTCTCTTTCATTCATTGCTCTTCCTCCATAACATATTACCACTTCCTGTCCTGCTTCATTCTTCTGCCCCAAAATATATCCAATTGCATGTGAACTGGCATCTGTGTATAGAATGAATTCTTTATTGAAGTCTGGGAAGTTTAGGATTGGAGGTGCTAATAAGGCATCCTTTAAATTTTGAAAAGCTTCTTCCATGTCTGTAGTCCATTTAAAAGGTTCATCTTTGCGAAGAAGTTTGTTTAATGGCGCAGCTTTTTGTGCAAAGTTCTTCACAAATTTTCTGTAGTAGCTACATAACCCGATGAATCCTCGTACATCACTAACATTTTTCGGTTGTGGAAAGGTTTGTACAGCCTCTGTTTTAGTTCTGTCAACCATAATTCCATCTTTCGATAAAATGTGCCCAAGGTATAAGACTTTTTTTGTAGCAAAGTGACATTTGGAAGCTTTGAGTTTTAGATTTGCTTCTCTCAATCGTTGAAAAATTATTGTAAGATGCTGTAGATGCTCATCGAAAGATTTAGACCAAACTAACACATCATCAACATATACCAGTGCCATCTTCCAGTTGAGATCTCTTAGGACCTCTGTCATTAATCGTTGAAATGCGGCCGGAGAGTTGGACAAGCCAAAAGGTAAGCGATTGAAAGCGAAAACACCCCTATGGCAGGTGAATGCTGTTTTCTCTTTCGTTTCTGGGTCCAGATTCAACTGAAAATACGCAGAGAATAAGTCTAGTGTGGAAAATATAGTTGGTTGTGATTCTCCAATACAGTCAAAGACATCTTCCATCCTGGGTAGAGGGAATGTTATAGGTTTAGTGACTGCATTAAGGGCTCTATAGTCAATGGCAAATCGCAGCTCTCCAGATTTTTTCTTAATAAGTACCACAGGGGACATCCATTGTGATGTAGAAGGTTCAATAATTCCATTTTCTAACATCTCATCGATCATCTTAGACATCTCTTCTTTCATCTTAGGAGTAGCCCTGTAGAACCGTTTCTGTATTGGTTTGGCATCACCAGTGTCAATTTTGTGGAGTGAGTTTGGTAGGGTGCAAGAACCAAGTTCTGACATGTCTTTTGCAAAAATGTTTCTATTCTGCCCAAGGAATTTCATCATGGATATCTTCTGTTGCTCTGTGAGATCTGCCTCTGTTAGATTGATACCAATAGACTCTGCCTCTTTAATCCACTCTCTTGATTGTTTATCGTGCTGTAAGCTGTTGTGATGGTCAGAAGTAAAAGAATTGATTTCTGGGACTTCATCATGTAAAGTATTTAGGATATCCTCCTTTTTGAGAAATGAAAATTTTCCGACAATTTTATTTTGACGAAGTGTAATGTCTTCATTGGTTGGATTAAGTAATTTACATGATGTTTGGTTGTTTCTTACTTCTACTACACATCTAGCTCCAAGAACATAGCATTGGCTGATCAGAGTTCTGTTTGATTCTATAAATCCTACAGCTTCTTTTACTAATAACTCTTTTACCGCGACAGGCGCAATCATCTCTGATCTTCGTGGAATTGTTATCTCATTCACCAATTGAACAGCATATGTTTCATCCAGTTGATTATCTCCTAACGGCACAACTGTTGTCCCACTTTGAAGTGACAGGGTTTTCAATTCGAAATTTGCAATTGCTTTTTGTGTTTGTAGAAAGTCAATACCTAATAATAGTGAGTGAGTTGTTCTTTCTAAAACAAGGAAATCTTGGTGCAATGTTAGACGTCCAATTAGTATAGGTAGATTAATTTTTCCCATTACCTTAATAAAGTCACCACCAACACCTGATACGTGTTTTGTATCTGTCTCTTGTATTGAGCCTAATTTGGACAGATCATATTGTTTGTACAACGAATGAGATATCACCGAAATATTTGCCCCACTATCTACTAAGCCTTTTATGATCTTTCTGTTTATTATTACATTAATTAAGGAACTTTTAAATTGTTTGTCTTCTTCTGGGGATAATTTTGCAATTCCTTGCCCTGTATAATTATTGTTTACTAAAGCTTTTTTATAATAAGGATTTTTTCTTTTTGACTTAAAATAATTCAATTTTTTTGTAGCACATATTTGATACTGACTGTCATATTGGGTATCTAAGGTATTATATAACTGATCACACTTACCTTGGTGCGTGCTTCTTGCATAATGATGAGAATTTGTGCAGTCTTGAAAATTTCCATCCATATAAAGTTCAGCATTATGATCGAATAATTTAGCACTTTCATAAGTTTTATCATAATTGCAATTATAATTTCGATTTTCACAGTCTTCCACACTGTTTGAATTGTTACCCAGTTGGATAATAAGAGAATTTAGAGCACTTGTTACGTCATCTAATTTTTTACTTGAAGAGGATTCCTCTTTATTTATGTCTTTCTTTAGCACATATTCCATATAAAGTGAAGATTTTTCCAGTTCTTTGAGATTGGTTGGTTTTCCAAATAAACGAACATGTCTCTTTATTTCTGGGAGTAACCCGTTTAACATGGCCGACATGGTTGTATGTTCATTTAATTGGTGTACTTCACCTGCCCAGTATTTTTTGTTTGAGATATATTCCTCAACAGTTTCTGTCTCTTTTTGTTTGGTTAGGATTGCATCTCCTTCAAGTTGACAATAATTTTCCATAAATTCCTTTTTATACGCCCACATTGAAATGTGGTCGTATATTGTCGTCGCCCCTGTCCGTCCGTCCGTCCGTCGGTCCGTCGGTCCGTCGGTCCGGCGGTCCGGCGGTCCGGCGTCCACAATTGCTTGTGGACGCTCTAGAGGCTAAAGTTAATATCCGATTGACTTTAAATTTATACACAGTGTTTGAGGTCATGAGACGAAGAAGCCTATTGTTTTTCAGCGATTTCCGATAATAACTACCAGAGTTATGGCCCTTGATCACTTCAAAAAATCTTGTGGACGCTCTAGAGGCCAAAGTTAATATTCGATTGGCTTTAAATTTATACACAGTGTTTACGGTCATAAGACGAAGAAGCCTATCGATTTTCAGCGATTTCCGATAATTAGTGCCAGAGTTATGGCCCTTGATCACTTCAAAAAATCTTGTGGACGCCATAAAAGCCAAAGTTAATATCCGATTGACCTTAAATTTATACACAGTGTTTAAGGTCATAAGAAGAAGAAGCCTATTGATTTTCAGCGATTTCCGATAATTAGTGCCAGAGTTATGGCCCTTGATCACTTCAAAAAATCTTGTGGACGCTGTAAAAGCCAAAGTTAATATCCGATTGACTTTAAATTTATACACAGTGTTTAAGGTCATAAGACGAAGAAGCCTATTGATTTTCAGCGATTTCCGATAATTAGTGCCAGAGTTATGGCCCTTGATCACTTCAAAAAATCTTGTGGACGCTCTAAAAGCCAAAGTTAATATCCGATTGACTTAAAATTCATACACAGTGTTTAAGGTCATAAGACGAAGAAGACTATTGATTTTCAGCGATTTCCGATAATTATTGCCAGAGTTATGGCCCTTGATCACATCAAAAAATCCTGTGGACGCTCTAGAGGCCAAAGTTAATATCTGATTGACTTTAAATTTACACACACTGTTTAAGGTCATGAGACGAAGAGGCCTACTGATTTTCATTGATTTCAAATAATTGCTTCCAGAGTTATCTCCCTTGATCACTTCAAAAAACCTTGTGACGCTACAGATGCCAAACTTATCATCCGTTTGACTTCAGATTGATACACAGAGTTTAAGGTGTTGAAACGCACAAGTATTTTGATTTTCAATGAATTTTGATAACAGAACAGCTAAATCCATGATGTTTTAACATCATGGATTTAGCTGTTCTGTTATCAACATTTAAAAATGTTTCCTATACTAATTGATAGCGTGGGGCAAAACTTTATAAAAAGCAAACAAATTCTAATGATTTTCAGATAATTACATAATGAGTTGTTTCATTACCAAAAAAAGTAAAAATATGCGACAACCCTTGTTGACTGCCCGGACGATTTAGCTGCTGTGGGCGTATGTTTCGTTGCCTGGCAACCTATCTTTTATTTCTTCATATGTCTCCACACCTGTTCTTTGTATTCCATAATACCAATCCTTTGCACATCCTTCAGTGGACAATGCAAACAATGGTACCATTCTGTCACTGCTTATATTGTGGAATCTACAATATGCTTCAAAATCTTTAATCCAATAGTGAGGTCTTTCATGTTTTCCTCCATTAAATGGTTTTATCGTTGCCATTTTTTTCTTCTTCTTCACTGAAATAACTTCTCAAAATCTTTCAGGTCTTAACCTTTGTTTGATGGGGGTGTAGCAAAGGTTGAGCACTGCTTATGGCTTTGAGAAGGTTTTTCCAGGAATCGGATGGCAATCTCCCCATGTAACCAGCTTGGTCCTTAGTACAGTTGGTAGTTCATCCTAATGGTTTCTTCTTGTCATAAATTATAACAAACACTTGATTCAACTAAACGTGGAGTTTTATGTAGACACAGCAATAACAATTATAACAGACAATATATACAGAGTGGTATAATAACTACACAATTATGTTCAACTAAGAAGTATAATATCAAGAGTTGGCATAACTATAAGTTTAGTCTGTAGCTGTGTCTCCGACCTAACTGACTTTCCTGGGTCCATCTTCCTATTTATATTCTTGAAGATGTAACCCCTAGATACTTATATTACAATTAACATATACACAACAATTTGGACATAGATTAAAATATTAAAAGAATACAATACAAAGCAGATTATAGACATAGAAAATAGGCTTATAATATTAATTATATACATGCATTAAAATATTACCATTAGTACACATTACTCTATTGGGTCTCAAATCTCATTAGACTCCTATTAAGAGGATATGCTCTAAGATGTCATATCAATGTTAAGGTAACCATAGGTTAATTATAGGGTCTAGACTGACCCTGGTGACATAAGCACAAAGACTCCTGGAATAGTAAATATATCTTTTTGGTAGTCCTTTCTGCAGAGGTTAGCTATTTTCTAAAAGAATGTGAAGAATATATGTTACTCCAGTGCATGTCAAGCAATTCAGTTTTATATGCGGAAAGCATGTTTTGATTTGCATGTTTACAAAGCTGTTAAGAGAAAGAAGGAATTTAGATCAAAATAGAAAACCAATGTCACATGCAATTGTGAGACCCACTGAACAACCGCATTGTCTACAGAGAAAACATCCACAACCCATTCATCAACTCAACCAACCAGTCCCTCCACATCATCTACAAATGAAAAAAAGCAAATAGTTACTTTTTGATCAAATGAGAGATGGGCAATTTATTCATTGATTTCTGTCTGGTCCAATGTTGCAACAAGACTCCCCAGTATGTGCCCTTTTTTCCATTAATCATCAACCAACAGCATTTAAAACCATAGCCTGTTGAGAGTCAATAATTCTGTTTTAAATCAAGTTTTACTATATATGATGAGAAGTATCGCCTGTCATATAAATGAGATGAGAATATTTTTATTTGGGATAAATGTCATATATATAAGCTTGATATATTAATATTTCCTTTGATATCTGACTGCCCAACAGTCAAAATTTCTTCCAATTCAAAATTTATTTGACATTTGCAACTAAATCTCAGACATTTAATTAATTGGAGTCTATTCCAATCAATAGAAATTGCTATCTCAATCTTCATTCATGTCAAAATCTTGATTCATGTTCATTGGGTAACAATATTTTTGATTGGGTATTGGTGAATCTTAAGAACGAAAGAATATTGCATGATCTTAAGCATTGTTTAAATAGTATTCCTTTTAAAATAACCTACAGAAGGGGAAAATCCTGGAAATGGAAATATTAACTTTATAAAGATACATACATGGCCTGTCGATCAGATTTTCCTTATTAGATTTGAGAATATAAGTCAGTGGGATAAAATATTACATGTACATCAAGCAGTGAACATCAAGCCCAAATGAAACAATAAAATTGATATAGGGACATGTAAATTCTTGTTGCTCTTCCAAGTTTATAGTATTTAAAGTTACATTATGGGAGATAAAATAAAGAGATGGCAGTTCTCACTATAATAGTTAAAAACTATATAGTGTAAAGGTAATTTGCTGAAAATTTCAGTCAAATTGATCCACTATTAGCCGAGAAAAAAGCGTTTGAAATATTCACATAGCCTCGGTCATCATTACTCAAATCATTAATATAAACAGCATAGTCTTGATTATCCACTTGATTAATTTAATTATCATATGCCATTGAGTGGCATATAGGAATTTAATCCGCCAACATCGAAGGCTAGCCTTCACATAGAAAGTTTATTATGGACCTGTAATAAGCAGATTTTTCTCTTGCATAATGCTATTTTAAGATGAGTTTTGACTGAAAGACATGTGTGCAAACTTATAACCAGTGAATCAATTTTTCCGGTGTTCAAGAAGTATCTAATTTTATGACTAATTGTAACCTTGCCATTTCATAATCGCCAAAATGTATATGTTACTACTTGTTTCTTAGGAAATTTCAGAAATCCTACATTAATGTACCGGTACTTAAGATAGATCAGCTTAAGCTGCTACTATAAATTTTGAAGTAAGTGGGTAGGCTATTGATTTGTTGACATTTTCTTCTGCCAAATTGATTCTTATAAAAAAAAAGATGTCAGAAGATAGTTTATATTGAAGGATTAGAATTATGACTTTGGCGTTTTCTTTTGTCCTTTATTGTAACAATATTGTAACCAGACTCAACCATAAAGCTCCTAGTCAAGCTCAAAATAAGCACATAAGATAGCTTCCTGTCACCTTCTTGATTTCATGGATCATAAGCTACAAAGCGAAATCAATGAAATTTATTGATGACTGATAGTGGTGTGTCTTAAGCATTAAAGTAGGCTATATGTTATATCCTTTTAAGTACACTGTCCACATTAAGATATTGCAATGAAACTATGAAGTCTATTGATGGTATAAATTCAAAGTAGGATGTTTAAGATGATTGGTAGAATGACTCTACAATTAAAACAGCAAAATATATGTAAACAGGTTAATTATCATCCCATGTAAAAAAAAAAAAGCCATTTTGAAAATAGACCAACTTAAAGGAGGCAGTCTGAAAGCAGAAGATGAAGTTTCCTGCTGATCACTTTGAGTTGAAATTAGGTCTAAACTAAAATATCATGGCTACTCTGTCAGTACTTTGTTTTGTGTGAATTTGCATTTGATGCAATGATAACTACAGATGAAGATTGAAACTTGTCATAAAATGTCTCACTAGAGAGTGGAGCGAAAAGCTGCTGGAGGCATTTGTTACTTTGCCTGGAAAACTATCTTTTATTAAGAACAATACTACATAAGTTATTCTTATCCTCAGTGTGGTCAATTGACGTATGACACCTGAATTTCAAGATAAGATGCTTAATAATTGATATTTCTCCTTTCGAAATTTTCCCTTATGTTTACAATCCATTGCACAATATTTAAACTATTAAATGAAGGAATTGGTTAGTTGCATTTTTTGTTGTTGTAAAAGCTTATAGTGGAATATTATACCTATTTGTCTGCTTTCCTTCTATGTCATGTAGTTCGGGGAAACTCAATTAACTAGCTCTAACCCTGAAATTTTAATGGTCTACAACCTAGAAGGAGGTGGAGGGCAGAAACATGTTTCATACAAACCCCATCATTAACCTTGCTTACCTTAGCTTTGACACAAAGGCGTTTTATAGCTGAGGCGTCAGCCTCCTCACGAAAAAAAATCCAAGAAGTTGAAAAAATAAAACCGGAGAAAAATGCTAAAACTGATGAGAAAAATGAAAATGTACCCGTGTTAGGGAGGGCCCTGAAGGCAGACAGAAGGGCCCCACATCTGCGAAAGGGCCCCACTGGCCAAGGGAAAGGGCTCCCAAGTCCGAGTCAATTGTTTTCTATACACTGTTACTGTTGAATCCACTACTGAATGAGAATACAGTCATTGCATTGGCATGAAAATCATCAATCTAGACGCCCCCCCCCCGTGAAAGAGGGCCCTCAAAGTAGTATAGCCTCCGCCATGATAAACCTTAAAACACCCCTGCTTTGACAACAATGATGTATTTTTATACCCCCACATTGAAATATGGTCGTATATTGTCGTCGCCCCGTCCGTCGGTCCGCAATTGAGGACGCTCTACAGGCCAAAGTTAATATCCGATTGACTTTAAATTTATACACAGTGTTTAAGGTCATGAGACAAAGAAACCTATTGATTTTCAGCGATTTCCGATAATTACTGCAAGAGTTATGGCCCTTGATCACTTCAAAAAATCTTGTGGACGCTCTAGAGGCCAAAGTTAATATCCGATTGACCTTAAATTTATACACAGTGTTTAAGGTCGTGAGACAAAGAAGCCTATTGATTTTCAGCGATTTCCAATAATTACTGCCAGAGTTATGGCCCTTGATCTTGTAGACGCTCTAGAGGCCAAAGTTATATCCGATTGACCTTAAATTTATACACAGTGTTTAAGGTCATGAGACAAAGAATCCTATTGATTTTCAGCGAATTCCTATTATTACTGCCAGAGTTATCTCCCTTGATCACTTTGAAAATCTTTTGTAACGCTTTAGAGGTCAAACTTATCATCCAATGGACTACACGTTGATACACAGAGTTTAAGGTCTTGAGATGAATAAGTATATTGATTTTCTATGAATTTTGACAACTGAACAGCTAAATCCATGATTTTTCTGGAGTACTCCACTGGCTCCTTATACAAGAAGTCCCTGGTTCAAAACCTATGTTGTCCAGGAAAGTTCCTAAAAATGTTCTAGCCTGGTTTACCTTGTCGGTGGTTGTAGAGTGATGTGCCTGAGACAAAAAAAGTTCTAGTCTCTCATATGAGATAAAAAGCTGAAGTCCATCTGTGTACTCATTGGTGTGCACATAAAAGACAGTTAACAGTCATCTTCAATGTTTGATCTTGCTTAAATCTGTATATGTTATCAAAGCTTTCATGTAATACCTTGTATTTTTTGGCACTAATTGCAATAGGTGTGAAATATCATTGCAAATACCAAACCACGCTTTTTATATGCCCACATTTTCACGTGGACATATATTGTTGTCGCCCCTGTCTTGTCTGTCCGGACGTCAGTCCGTCCACAATTGTTTGTTCTATTCAATTCAATTCAATTCTTTATTTCTTTAAGTCTACTGACTCTACAGGTCACAATTTTTATCTGGTTTCAATGAAACTGGAAATATAGGTTTATCATCCTAAGATCTCGGTTCATGTCGATATTGGCACATATCGGAGTTTAACTTCATGGATTATGGCCCTTGATTGAACAAATAATCACGTTTTTATCTTGTGAACACTGTAGAGGTCACATTTTTGAACCAATTTCGATGAAACTCAAAATGCATTTTTATAACCAAAAGATCTTGGTTCCGTTCGATATGTGGGCATATCCGATCTTAACTTCCTGAATTGTGGCCCCCGATTGTTTGAAAAATCGCCTTTTTTAGCTTGTGGTCCCTCTGGATGTCACAATTATTATCTGATTTAAAAAAAAAAACGTCTGATTATATCACCGTTACACCGTAATTAAGGTTGACATTGAATTTTATGAAAATCGGACCAAAAGTGCCAGACAAAATGGCCACTGCTTATACGTCAGTAGTGTAAAAATATGGTATATCAAGGTTGTGGACCCTGTAGAGGTACCAATTTTAGTCCGATTTTAATGAAACTTGAAAAGAATGTTTATGACCCAAAGATCTTGGTTCCTTTAGATATTTGAGCATATCATATCGTAACTTCCTGAATTATGGCCTCGATTATAAGAAAAATCGCCTTTTTTAGCTTGTGGTCCCTCTGGATGTCACAATTATTATCCGATTTAAAAAAAAAACATCTGATTATATCACCGTTACACCGTAATTAAGGTTGACATTGAATTTTATGAAAATCGGACCGAAAGTGCCAGACAAAATGGCCACTGCTTATACGTCAATAGTGTAAAAATATGGTATATCAAGGTTGTGGACCCTGTAGAGGTACCAATTTTAGTCCGATTTTAATGAAACTTGAAAAGAATGTTTATGACCCAAAGATCTTGGTTCCTTTAGATATTTGAGCATATCATATCGTAACTTCCTGAATTATGGCCTCGATTATAAGAAAAATCGCCTTTTTTAGCTTGTGGTCCCTCTGGATGTCACAATTATTATCCGATTTAAAAAAAAAAACGTCTGATTATATCACCGTTACAGCGTAATTAAGGTTGACATTGAATTTTATGAAAATCGGACCAAAAGTGCCAGACAAAATGACCACTGCTTATACGTCAATAGTGTAAAAATATGGTATATCAAGGTTGTGGACCCTGTAGAGGTACCAATTTTAGTCCGATTTTAATGAAACTTGACAAGAATGTTTATGACCCAAAGATCTTGGTTCCTTTAGATATTTGAGCATATCATATCGTAACTTTCTGAATTATGGCCTCGATTATAAGAAAAATCGCCTTTTTTAGCTTGTGGTCCCTCTGGAGGTCACAATTATTATTCGATTTTAAAAAAAACATCTGATTGTATCACCGCTACACCATAAGGAAGGTTGAGATTGAATTTCGTGAAAATTGGACCAAAATTGTCTTATGTGTGAATAGTGTAAAAATATGGAATATCAAGGTTGTGGACCCTGAAGAGGTACAAATTTTAAGCCAATTTTGATGAAACTTGAAAAGAGTGTTTATGACCCAAAGATCTTGGTTCCTTTAGATATTTGCGCATATCATATCATAACTTCCTGAATTATTGCCCCATGATGATGAGAAAAATCGCCTTTTTTAGCTTGTAGTCCCTCTCGAGTCACAATTGTTATCCGATTTTAAAAAACGTTCGAATATATCACCATAAGGTTGGTTGAGTTTGAATTTCGTGGAAATCAGACTTAAACTGCGAGACAAAATTGCCACCCCTCATATGCAAAAACATGTAGTCTAAACATCTGGTATATCAAGGTTGATCTGATTTTGATGAAACTTGAAATATATCTTTATAACACAAAGATCTTGGTCCTGTCGTTATTTGCGCATATTGGATTGTAGCTTCCTAAATTATGGCCTTTGATTTTTCAAAAAATGCTTTTTGTTCAGCTTGTTCTCTATCCATCTCTTGCAAAATGTGGGCGTATCCTGCCTGGCAGCTGCTGGTTCTACCTGAATTGTCCAGCTGTGAAATCTGAGTTGCATCAAGGTTCATTCAATGTTAAGATCACTGGAAAAATCTGCTTTTTGCCTATGAACCACTCCACATCTTAGTCCAAACCTTTCTAATTTACTTATGCTGGTAAGGTTCCTTTTCTATAGCTTTCTGTGAATTTTTCAACCCCCAAAAAAGCTTTCACTCACTGTAAACAAATCTATTCCTTTGTGTGTTTGTATCACACGTCTGTGGTAAAAGGTGATAACTATCTAAAAGTTTGGGAATTTCCGACTAATGTAGCAACAGCTAGATGTTGTAAATCTCGCAGTCGTTGCTTCAGGAACAAAGTTACAGTAGGAATTGAGAAGAAATGTCAATGTTGGAGCGAAATTTCTCACATAGCACACTGCAGGATGACATATATGAGCTATCTTATCAAAGCCAGGGTTGTGCTGAAAAGTAGGACATTAAATCCCATTTCATTTTATGTGGTTTGATACAGTATGGAATTATAGATTTATGTTTAGATAAATTCTATAAATAATTATCATGTACATTATTATGTCTTGCTAGGTAATTTAAGGACCATTAGACAGTCTATATTGGAAAATCCTCTCAGACACTTTAGGACATAAATAAAAGTTAAACTTGTACTTTGATAAAAAGGGTTAGATAAAAACAGTTTTTTTAACATCTTCATGACAAACATTACTAAAGGTTTATTTTGAATTAGCTCAAACTACGCAACAGATACTTTCAAGAATCTTACATCTAATGTTATCTTTTAGAACTTGGTGCACAATTAAATAATCCTACTGTTCAGAAAGTTATCTCTTTTAATTTGATTAATTTCAATACTTGTCCTAGTAAGAAAGATAATGGACAGTTATTAAGTCACTTGTTTGGACATGTTATCTTGTTAAAAGCTGTAGCGACCTGAGCAGTAGCATTGATTGTCCAAAGTACTTTCTTATTAATGAATTTTTGTATGACAGACTATACATGTTAGAGACTATTGGAATTTGGCAGGAATTTCAAGCAATATAGATTTGGGCAATTCCATGCTAAAGTATACAATTAGGTGAAAAATTTAATTAGTTGATAAGTGGACAAAAATAGTGTTTTATGGTGAGAAATAATGTATATTTTGAAGGCAAACTCAAATTTTGGTGGAAATTGTTCCCAATTTTTTTTTATTTGGTCTTTTGTCGAGGTGTACGTTGTATATGTTGAATTTATAATTTTTATGTATTTTCTAACATTGTGTTTGTTGGATAATTCTGAGTCATAATTTATGATTTGGCATTAGTTATCTGACAATGTATATAAACATGATATTTATACATTAAAATATGAAAAGAACATATTTTTGTGAAAGTTACCGACATTGAAAAATATCACTGATGAGAATGTACGTCCGTTACCAAATATTCACATTTTTTTCTCTCTCATTCATATTTATGAATGAAATTGTTTAAAATTTCATATCTAAAGCTAAAATAACCGATTCTTATTATAATGACCAAAAAAAGAAAAGATTTGCAAAAATTCTCAGAACAACTTGGGTTTTCGTACATGTACGTCCGTTACTTTTTACGATATTTCATGTTATCAAATATTTACATTTTATCTCTCTCATTCATATATTTATTTATGGAACTGTTCAAAAACTCATATATAAAGCTAACATCACCCATTCTTGGTATTATGACTGTAGAAAGAAAACGTTTGGTCAAATTCTCTGAATCATTTGGGGTTTCACAGATGTATATATACGTCTGTTACTAAAATTTTAGGGTAAAAATGTACGTCCGTTACCAAAATTTTAAGGTGGCAATATTTTATGTAAGGAGTAATGTTTTAAGGAAAGTAACTGCTCCATTAATTCAAATGAGTTAATAATTAGTATTATCTATCAGTCCCATTACTTGAAAGTTTACATATCTCATATAATGGGTTAGCAATTTGCACTTGTACGTCCGTTACCAGAAAATATGTACGTTCGTTACCACAATCATTTCTAATTTACTGGACTACAAGAATCCAAATGTGAGAAGTGATCATACAGATCACATCTAGTATTAGTGCCCTTTCTTACAGGGATAAAAACTGTTAAATTCCACAAGACAATTCACAGAGTTTTGCAACTATGTTCTTGCTGGTAAATCATGGTGTTCATTTCAGTACGTCCGTTACCTATACTTTGAGGAGCCAATATTTATTTTCGGTGTTCAGAAATAAATAAAATCATATGTCAATTAATACTTGAAATATGTCTTTAATACTATATAAAACCCTAACAGTTAATTATTCATGGTTAGATAATATTGGAAGTATTCAAAATGTGACGAGTGCAAAATGTACGTCCGTTACCGTGGAATTGCCCATTTTCTAAATATTGCAGACACTTGTTTGGGCAATGAAATTAGCCACAAGTATACAGTTCTGCAAAGAATATACATTTCTAAAAAACAAATTTCCATTATTAAATGAAAAAAGTATAACCAGTACCATGTTATTATTATTTTATGAATTGATTTTTTCTCTGGAGCTACATTTAGACAAAGAATTTTGTGTAAGCATTTTACAAATATAGATTTATAAGGAGATAATAAAGTCAAAGAAATTCACATCCGGAATTCACAAAGAAACCTTATATTCATACATCCTTTGACGTGCATTTATTTTATTTCATTGATATAAATCACAATAATATTTTTCTTTTCCATCCATCCTAATAACTGCTAAAAAACAATGCCATCTGATCAATGTGAAAATGTATTTTTATTGAATTTATATAAATAATGTTATAATCATAGATAAACAAATATATATGAATTTTTAATAAGTAAAATATGAGATAATCGTATGGCCTAATATTCTACTCAAAAGTTGCCAAACAGAGAACAATTTGGGATACCTCCCCCAACAAAGATAAATGTCTCACTGTGAATAAAGACACAAAAACACTTGCAATACAAATAACTTGGCTGGCATGATATCAGATGAAAAAAAGAGGTATAAACATCATCCAATAGTTTTAAATACTTTTAACAACAGATTATAACTAGTGCTTGCTTTAACTTCAATAAGCACTAAATAGAACTGTTTTTTAATTGTGCAATGTTAATTCAAATTCCAAATTATTTCCTTAGCTAAAACATCTAAACCGTGACATAATTCTCAAATCAGTGACTAACATATTAAATAGGAAAGCAAATTTTTTTGATTGAAAATTAGTTTGTAGTTTTAATTCACTCAATTCCATTTTATCCGTTGTTAATTATTTCATGTTGAGAAAGCTCTTTCTACCAAACATCTTGTTAATCTTTCTGAATTCCAGTAATTCCCTTGACATGATTTCCTCACCATCGATAATTAGACTACAGGTTGGTTATGGGATGGAGGAAGCCAGCAGGATGTCAGTCATTGCTTTTTAAGTACCATTTAAGGTTTCCATGGTGATTGATGAACTATTGTGGTGTTAATAATTGGATGAAGTTGGATGTAAATGTGATACTGTTATTAACTGTTTTCTACCTTTGTCGTTGCTTTCTTTACTTATCCTTCTTAACTAAGATATCACTAGCTTTCATGTGCTCATCCCAGTTATATTAAATAAGTGTTGTACAGAGATGGAGCCATAGTTGCTAAGTGAGTAAGACTCTGGCTCGCTAGTCTGGAGGTCGCTTGTTTGATCCATGCATTGGCTGAGAAAGTTCATCAGGATTTTCAGGCATGGTCTCCCCTTGTAGGTGATGCAGAAAGGAAAGCCTGACAAGGAGAGCAGTCATTGGATGGGACAAAATGAGGACCTGTGTATACATTGGCTTGGCGTGCATGTAAAAGATCCCTTGGCAGTTGGAATTTCCCTCATAGCACACTGTATAGTGAGTGTAAGCCCATCTTCATTAGCCAGGTCGGAGCAGAACAGTCGGACGTTCAACCCCATTTCATTTTGTTACATAGAGATTTAAAATTCATCCAATATGGGAATAATATTCTCAGCCTTTACAATTCATGTACCGGTACTGAACTAAACTTTGATCTTGTTTATGTTTGATTTGAGAATCGAAAGAGTCCTGTTGAATCATGATTATTGCTGCACCACTCATTTTGTAACTGTTAAAGCTGACTAAAGCTATCATTATAACTATTTTCAGACAATCACATTTCATAGTTTATGGTAAATTCTTACCACATGTCAGGGTTTTTGATACCTTTTCAACGTAATTTCACTTGCTTTACGAAAATAGTAATTTGATTATCTTAATATAGTTAATACATATACAGCTAAAATGACAAAGCTGCAGGAGAGGGTGTGTTTTTGGTGCTAGCAACCAATTTCTTAAATTATTTTAAAAAAGATGCATCCTTTGAAAGTTAATTGGACACAGCTTTTTTTCAATGTTAAGTTTGCCAGGAATCTAATTTGTGTGAAAGTTCTCAAAACCCTTCCTCCCCTTGCTGGTAACCAGTAAATAGCCACCAGAAGACAAGTGTAGCTTAAGTCCATATTTCATATTCAAACCAACAACTGTTACTAACACTGACAGCTCAAATAAATACTAGCAGTGATTTAATTAAAACAAGATTATCATTTCCACCTGACTTAGATGTTGTCAGTCTACTCCACACAAGATTTAACTACTTCTTTACATATTATCCGTTTTTTTTGATTTTGTGATTTGCTGAAATCTTTATTGCCAAAAAAACCTACTTTTCATTGGCTAAATGAGGGGTCGTGTCCTGTCAGTTAACCACAAACTTATTAAGATGTTATATACTATAATAGACATACTTGCATCTACTCATTTGTTTGGGCGAAAGTTCAAGAAGCAAATGACCTGAAAGGTCCAAATAAATGAATAGCTTTTTTTCAATAAGTATATATAGTGAGTGCCATGGAAAACCCATCACTTAGTTTTTCGTATAACAAAATGTAAACATATTTTATTTAGTTTGCTTCTTATTGTGAACAATATTCAAATGGGAACACATCAATCAATAACAACACATTTGTACACTTATGAAGGTTTAATCTGTAATCAACGGTACAAAGTCAGAGGGGTATGACACAGTAGCCAGTAGCGCATGTGTCCTCCACGGGCTCTTACGCATGCTGTGCAGCGACGTCGAATGGAATTAACCAATGTTTAACATTTAAGTTGAAAACATGCTTTTAAAGGGCTCACACAAAATGCTGCACATGAATATTGGGTTTTTCATGTGCATCTCGTGCAATTTTTTTTGTGCACATGGGCCAATATTTTTTGTGTTTGGGTGGTGCATTGTGTGAAACAATAGTTCATAGTATTGCATAATATTATACATACAAAACCACCTAGTAATAAAATATTTGGAAAAAAAAGTGATGCGTTTTCCATGGCACTCAGTATATGTGATTTAGTTTATTGCTCTACATCATGTTACTAAATGCCTCTAAAAGATAAGTATTAAGATGTTGTTATAATGGTCATCAGTGTAAATATAAATGATTTTAAAAAGAAAAACAAAATTTAATAGGACTGGTCAAGGGGGACAAAAACTACACACTGTTTGAATCTTTGTGATTACCACTAATTTCTGATATTTACAGAAGGAGAGTAAACCTAATTGTTACTGCTGTTATTATCTGAAATGGGAGGTAGTTTCATCACAGGACATGTTATCAGGAACATAATTATTTGTTATTAGCATAGTTCACTGATATAGCATTGCAACAGCATCTACATGAAAACTGCTCACACAGCCAGTAGTTTCAGTTAATATGTTTATAATTTGGGCCTGCGACAAGCACCTGGATGATCCCACCCACACCACTATAAATAAGTAGCCTTGTTCAGAAAAGTCACCTGTTTCTTTTACTTTACGATCATGTAACAGTGTTTTTATTTCATTTATTTATTCCAACAAATTTTTTTAAATCATTACTCGACATGCTGTTATATAGTGCTATCTTGTATATTGTGTTTGCCAATCACAGTACCAGTTTAGTTCTCTAGTAGTACCTCATACATATTCATGTATTTAAATATGTGGAGGGCTGTATAGGTTTGGAGATTGGTATATATAGTGCTATGATAGTAGAGAGAGAGTTAGTGAGACACAGAAAGCGTAGTAGTTAGTTCATAAACCTGGCGCACACTACGCAAGCGATTTTTTGCGCCGATATCAGACTTGTTTGATATGATCACTGAAGTGGTCGAGTGTGCTCACCTCGGCGACGGGTTGGGCGACAGACAAGGAAACAAAATCACCTATATAAACAATCATTTTGAGTTATTTGTGTCATGTGACATCTCATGTGACATAAACACACAATATGGCTTTGCAAAACTTTAACTAGTACTACCCTCGTTAATTTTATAGGGTAAAAGCCAATGGTATTTACATTTGAAGATAGACCTTTTCTGTGCCAAAATTAAATCTTTTATATAGATAGAATTCTAATTAATTTAGAGTTTTTGAAATACAAAGGCGCATGAAATCTCTTCGTACCCGTCATCATGTACAAAAACAACATTACTGTTTCTACACCAACCCCCACATACCAATACCTCTGTACCAGGGCTCACACTGGCTTTCAGTTTTTTTCCGCCAAAAAAGATATAATTTCTATGTAAAGAAATGTTCATATTTTTTTCCGCCAACTTAAGTTTTTATTTGCCAAAATATGTGTTCAAAAATACAATATCTAACAATTTTATGTCTCAGCTAGGCTTGTGATAAAACAATCACCGATATATACAATACAATATACAACAACTTTAAACATCTATCTTTACATATAACATTAGCACAGTTTAGATTTAATAAGATCAGATTTTATTTTTGGTGAATTTAGTCTATTTGAACATCGTCGTACTGCACTGTATGGCCACAGATCATTAATTATTTCCCCATTGACTTTAATGTTAATTCTCGTCTCTTAGACCGGCTGTAACTTTTTCCCAAATATTCGTTGGGTAGAACGCTTTCTGCCACAGATGGAGCAACGTGTTTCAAACTCTTGCCCAAAAGCATGTATGAGGTTCACCATGAAAAACTTGAGTCTTTGAGATACACAAGCTGGAAGTAGAGACAACTAAACGAGCAATTTTCGGCCCTCCCTTTAACGTAACCAACCTCACAACTCTTGTATCTTTCTGCCTCAAAATCATGAATATTCAGCAAAACCTGGCAGAAAATGTATTTTCAAACCCTTTTCTTCAATTCTACACCAAAAAAAGTCAACAAAAATTGCCATGCAAAAGGGGGAAAAAGAGAAAGGGAGAGAAAGACAAAAAATAAATTTGGCCCTACATTCATGTGTTGAGTGTACAATAGATCTATTGTGATTTTCGGGTACCAGAATCTGAATCCCTGATAGAATGATCTATACTTCTATTTTATTTGTAAGAGATGCTTACAATTATACCCCATGTGCACTGTAAGACCCACGTGCACTGTAAGACCATTTTGGCGACGGTAATATGATACAATAGTGAACCGTTTTCTCACTCGAGAATCGCGGATAATCAACTAGTTCTTACGTTTCAATAAGATAATTAGAAATAATGATAGTACCCAATTTCGTTACAGAAAGTTAGGGTATTCTTGGGATTAGTGTGATATACACTAATTATTAATTAGGTGTGATGATGGATATAGAGATCAGTCAATGTAAACATTTTAGTTCTTACCGAATTTCACTGGTTGTTGATTGGATATAACCAATTCCAAACTTTCAAGATGTTATGACCAAATTAAATTGTGGATGACAGCAAATAAACTTAAACTTAACGATGAGAAAACTGAAGCTTTACTTCTTGGTCCGGAATCTAGACGTGATCTCTGCGGTTTAACCCATGTTCATGTTGGCAACCTTTCTATCCCAATTTCAAATAGCATACGAAATCTTGGAGTGATGTTTGATAGCAGTCTTAATATGGAAACCCATATCAACCATATATCTAAAGTGTGCTATCTCATTCTACGGAACATTGGGTGCATCAGGAAGTATCTGAATGCTGATTCTGCTAAGATACTGGTGTCCTCGTTGATTCTTTCCAGAATAGATTACTGCAATAGTTTACTGGCTGGTGCTCCTACTTCTCTTATTTTGCGACTCCAAAAGATACAGAACACGGCAGCTAGAATAATATCTCTGGCTCCTCGTTACAGTCATATAACACCAATTCTTAAAGAACTCCATTTTCTTCCTGTTAGTTACAGAATCAAATTTAAAATTCTGTGTTATACATTTCGATGTTTAAATGTCACAGCCCTAAAATACCTGAGTGATCTCTTACAATCATACTCGTGCAAGAACCTTAAGATCTGTAGATAAGAAACTCCTTGTTGTGCCTAAACCGAAAACAGTCCGTTTTGGACAAAGGACTTTTTCCTACTCAGCCCCAACAGAGTGGAATGATCTGCCACTGGAAATAAAGAACTCTCCAGATACTGTGGTGTTTAGATCCAGACTTAAAACCTTTTTGTTTAAGAAATCATTCACTCTATGACAGTTGTGATCATTTTTGGACTGCGCTTTGAGTATGCTCATGCATGGATATTGCGCAATATAAATAGACTATTATTATTATTATTATTATATAGATAATGTAGGGTCACACTTTTTTCTACATTCCGCACCCCCCACGCCATTGAAGGATATATATATAGTTATTTTCTATGATCTATGGTATAAAATATATTGTCAAGATGTGTTTATTGCAGTATGTCATGGGAGATAACTCCATGATTCTTGATCTTAATTTGGCCACAGATCACTAATTATTTCCCCATTGACTTCAATGTTTATTCTCGTCTCTTAGACCGGCTGTAACTTTTTCCCAAATATTCGTTGGGTAGAATGCTTTCTGCCAAAGATGGAGCAACATGTGGCAAACTCTTGCCCAAAAGCATGTATGAGGTTCTTCATGAAAAACTTGAGATACACAAGCTGGAAATAGAGACAGCTAACCAGGCAATTTTCGGCCCCCCCTTTCAACGTAACCAACCTCACAACTCTTGTATCCTTCCGCCTCAAAATCATGAATATTCACCAGAACCTGGCAGAAAGCCCTTTTCTTCGATTCTACACCAAAAAGTAAACAAAAATCACCATGCAAAAGGGGGAAAAAGGGAAAGGTAGAGAAAGACTAAAAATAACTTGGCCCTACAATTTGTGGGTACCGGCGTAGAAATATTTAGTGATCTGTGTCCATTTCATTCAATGACCACAGAACGCCATATTCAACCATAGTGTGACTAAACATGGGGCAGATGTTAATGTATATCTGATGTGTTGTGCATACTACCGGCCTTATGTGTAAACTTGTCACACAGCCAGGTACCTCAGATATTGGAAAGTTGACAAGTATTTTAGAGCATGTGTGATGTAGACAGTAATAGGCTCTACCAGATAATTTCAATCAGATTTCTGTTAAAATGTGAGGTGTATCGTGCATTATGTGCATATAGAATCAACAGACAAGTAAATGTGGTCCATTCCCCAGTCTGTCTTAAAATTTTGCACAAGCAGCTAAATGAATTAATGAGGTAAGCAAACAATGCCAAAATAGAAGGGAAAACCCCCAAATAAGGTTCATGTAGTTCCCATGTATATTGTCACAGATTCACAGTACTTTGTACTTTCTTGCAAAATTCTTAATGAATAAGAGGAATTCTCATGCATAGTAGGCCCTACTCAATTTTACTAATGTGATAAGTGTTTTCTGACCATCAGAATTCTGTAAAATCTTCCCCCAAAGTCTAGGAAATAGCATTTCAGGGACTCAAAATTCAAAAATTGGCTCTTGTGCTTGGTCGTGGCTGTGTCACTCATATTGGGGCCTGTACATCAGTCAGTCTCATTATTGCTAAACATTCCTCCATACAAAATTCATATAAAGTACATATCTGCTTTTCATATGTGACATTCCACTACAAAAACAGTCAAATGTATCAATTATTAAAAACTTAAAATTTCATGTTTATATGAAGTGGGCTGAAACAGCTTTTTCTTGCTATGTAAATATGCAAATCATACAAAAATGACTTAGATATGGTCATCTAAAGTCTCCATAGCTGCCCAACCTTGGTATCCCCAGTAGTGTCACTTGATTCTACTCCGTTATCCCTTGGGTTTATCTATGAGGTTGACACGTTTTCAAGTTATCCGCCAATGATTGAGCTATTTTTATCAACCAATTCCATAAATCGTTAAAGGACAATATTGGTGTCGGCCATTATTACATATGTTCTAGAACTCATTAAAGCACATTCCAAATATAATTTTAACACACAGATGCTTAATGAAGGTTTCTACAAAAGGATGTGTTGAACACAAAAGGAAAACACAAGTTATACATTATTGAAATCAGTCAAACATACAACAGATTTTGTTAATACAAGAAGAAATATATACATTATTCACATAAATCATTCAGTAAATTGACATGAATCTCGTTTATCTACCCTTATTAAAAATGGAGAAAAGACTGGTTTGTAAACTATTTTTTTGATTGGTTAGCAGATAATTTGAAGGATGATAGCTGGCTGCTGTGCTGCCAAATTCAAAATAATGAGAAACTTGCCTTTTAAAGTTACATTCCCAGGTACAAACTGGGTGATTTGATGATATATTAGAACTAAATACATATTCAAACTAATTGTCCCCCGCCTTTCGAAGAAAGTTGGGGGACTATTAAAATGGGTTCGTCCGTCTGTCTGTCTGTCTGTCCGTCACACTTTTTGGGACACAATAACTCTCCTCCTAATTGAGCTAAAATGTTCAAACTTGGTGTATGTGTTTATTAGGTCAATGCCTTGATGGAGTTCGAAGATGAGCATTTTCTGCTTAGGGTAAGCAGAGATAAGCCATTTGATTGGTTGATGCTTTGGGACACGATAACTTTAGTTCTAATTAAATGAGATTGATGAAACTTGGTGTATAGTTTCATTACAGTAATACCTTGACTAAGTTCGATAATGAGCATTTTCTGCTCAGGGTAAGCAGAGCGATACGCAATTTGATTGGTCGAGACTTTGGAACACAATAACTCTCCTTTCTAATTGAGTTAAAATGTTCAAACTTGGTGTATATGCTTATTAGGTCAATGCCTTGATGGAGTTCGAAGATGAGCATTTTCCGCTTAGGGTAAGCAGAGATAAGCAATTTGATTGGTTGATGCTTTGGGACTCGATAACTTTAGTTCTTATTAAGTGAGAGTGATGAAACTTGGTGTATAGTTTCATTACAGTAATACCTTGACTAAGATCGATAATGAGCATTTTCTGCTCAGGGTAAGCAGAGCGATAAGCAATTTGATTTGCCGAGACTTTGGAACACAATAACTCTCCTTCGAATTGAGTTAAAATGTTCAAAATTGGTGTGTATGCTTATTAGGTCATGCCTTGATGGAGTTTGAAGATGAGCATTTTCTTCTTAGGCTAGGCAGAGATAAGCAATTTGATTGGTTGATACGTTGGGACAAGATAACTTAGGTTCATCTTGATTGATGATTTTTATGCCAATACAATGACTGCATTCTCATTCAGTAATGGATTCGACAGTAACAGTGTATAGAAACGATTGACTCGGACACGAGGGCCCTTTCCCTTGGCCAGAGGGGCCCTTTTGTCAAGCGTGGGGGCCCTTTTGTCTGCCTTTCGGGTCCCCCTAACTAGGGTATATTTTCATTTTTCTCGTCGGTTTTAGCATTTTTCTTTATAAAACACTTTTGGATGACACTTCGTGTACAGTTTGATTGCTCGATACGTTTGAAAAAAATAAATGTGCGATTAATTAATATGTGTCATCTATTTATTTTGGGATTTCGGCGGGGGACATCAGCCTCACTGTTGGCTTGTTTATCTTAATTTTCCTTCAAATCGTTCTCAAAACAATGTAATTGCCAAGTATACCCTGCTATAAAAATCTATCAAAAGAGGGCATGTTTGCATCAGGGGATTACCCTTCTTTGTACCTATAGCAACGGCAGTGGAGACAGGGAAGAATGCATTAATAAACGAGACGATGTTTGTAATTGCTGACTATTTACTAAAAATATCGAATCCTAATTAAATTCTCAGATTATCCACTGCCCGTGTCTTTTTCCGTGATATCTATTCCAGAAAGTGTTGTACGTCTAACTCTTCATGAAGTTTATCAACATGTACACAAAGCGCGTGCAACCTTTTACACCATGCGTGTAGGTATTCTTAATCGTTGGGCTGACTATTAAAGGGCTAATCCCGATAATTTTTGGGGGAATAAAACTGCTTAATTTTGTGTTAAAATCCCTTAAAAGCCTCCACTCAAGGGTCGAGCAACTAACTCAGTATTTGTGATACCTTTTCAAACAACTTAAACCCGTCAGTCTTCATCTGGAATTTGAGACCAGTGTCCCAAGGTGTATTTTGCGGTATCTGGATGAAACCATACATTTTTTTGTAAAAATAATGCGTAGGTGAAATTTACCTGTCTTTATCAAGCACGGCACATGTGTCATTCACTGTAGAGCCTTTTCAATGAACCGTAATCGGTTATCAGGTCACCCAACAAAAAAATTGACCCGAAATCTTAAAAGGGTTACGTGTCCGGATAAGCAGTTTTGGCGTTCACGTCCAAACGACTCAATATTTTGAGTTGAAATTTTGAGACAAGGTAAATTTCATACGTTCTCAGACTTTTATTTTTTAGCCTCTTTTCAAATCGGGATAGCCCCTTTAAGGGAACCCTTAAAAAAATGTTTAAATACATCCACCATAATTAAGGTTGAATTTGAATTTCGGGTAAATCGAAACAATAATATGGTAGCTTTATGTGCGTAAATTTAAAGATATGTAATACAGAGGTTGGAGGCCCTCTAGAGTTCACATTGTTTAAATGATTTTGATGAAACTGAAAAAGTCTCTTTATATAGAAAAGATCTCAGCCTGTTTCGATATTTGCACATTTCAGACCATAACTTTCTGGAGTGAAGGCCCCCGAATTGCTTGGAAACCGCTGATTTATTATGTTTTCACAAAAGCAATCATTTCAAAGAAAAAATATGCTCTTTCGAAGTGTTTAGTGATAAAAAAAAGAATTGGTTAGTTTTGACCCATATTATATCTTGTGTGTTTTTAGAAATCAGGGGATCACGTGGCTAAGTGGGTAAGGCATTGGCTCGCTAGTCCGGAGGTTGGTTGTTCGGTCCCTGCATTGAACGATAAAGTTTATTTCGATTTTCCTGCGTGGTTTCCCCTTGTCAGTGATACAGAACGGAGGGCCTGGCACAATCTAATTAAAATATAGATCTATATTTCGTTTCGTTTTTTATACTTTCGATGGCCTACACTCATGTAGATCTAACTAGTTATAGTGGAAGCTCACGTTCTATGACGTCAGGTATCAAGCACGGGACATTTGACCCGATAACGTCAGTCATTCGATTAACCAATTAGCGACCGCCATGCTTTTCAAAATCCACTTTTGTTTTGTTATGATTTCTATCCGCTGGTGTTTATAGTATAGACGTCGTTGGCTGGTAATATCTACCCACAGTTCCACGCATGAAAAAGTCAAACGGTCAATTCGACAGACCATTTGATTGGCTGACCCCTCATTTCAGCCAGAACACAAATTAAATAATCCAGATCCAAGAGTAGTAAAGACAAGTAAAAATGAAATTTTGAACTATAAAAAAGGAAACGAAATTGGATCTGTGTTTTAATCAGATTGGGCCTGGCAAGGACAGCTGTGTAGTTGTTCAGATGGGACGAAAAACCAAGGTCCTGTGTACACATTGGCGTGCATGTAAAAGTTCCCTTGGCAGTTGAAATTGGATATAAGAATATGCTGCTGCCCAGGCAAAATTTCCCTCATAGCACACTGTATGGCATATGCCTGTCTTCCATTAGCCCAGGTCAGGTGCAGAGAGTAGGATGTAAAATTTCATTTTATTTCATTTTTAGAAATTGAGCTATGCAACATCCAATAGACTTGGTGCTGGGGAGCGGGGTGTCACATATGTGCTCTTCAGTAAAAAAAAGTTTGAAGTGATATATATTTTTTTACCAATTACTTGAACCTTAATGCCTTGTTTTGCAACTATAACAAGGTCTTGATAGAACAGTAATTTGTTTACTTGAATTTGGCCTTCAGATTTGTGTAAACATATACATGATCATGATGGGGAAAGTTGAACAAGTGATCATATCCTATTTCGTTCATATCAACTGGATATATGATACTGCATCAATCAATCTAATAATGATGGTAATTCAGTTGTCATGGACAACCATGGTCAGAATGTATATTTCTGCAAATCTTGTAGAAGATGATAAACTACTTTGTAAATCTCTACATGATCCTTCTCTTGAGACCAAATGCGATCCTTACAAAAATAAATGACAATTTGATCAAATTGCAGAAAGACACGAAAGTTTCAGCATTTAAAATTAGATTATCAATAAGGGTTCTAAGATTCTGTTTTGACCTTAAAAACTTTGTATTAACCATTTAGCATACAATCTGATTAAAACACAGATCCTATTTCTTTTCGTATTTTGTTCTACTTGTCTGTACTACACTACACTAGGATCTGGAAGCATTGTTATATAACCCACGTTTTGGTTGATGTGAGGGATTAGCCAATTAAACGGTCTGTTGCATTGAGTTCCTGCCATACTGTACACAGAACTGTGGGTATCCTACTAGAAATATCGAAATATCAACGCTGATTGGTTAATCAAAAGTCTTGATGTCATAGGGTCATAAGCTGCTGACACAACTTCCCACTACAAGTGGTCAGAGCATCATGTATAGTAGAGGCCATCAAGAGTACTAAAAACAAAATGTAATATAAATCTTTATTTTAATCAGATTGTTTAGCACTTGGATCGTTTGAAATCACCTTAGCGTTCTGTAAGCTGGCCTAAACAGCCTGAGTCTAGAAATGATGAAGCTATTGACATATCTCGGGTAGTTAGAGGGGTCTAATGAACAACAGTTTCAGTTGGTTTAATCATGATTAAATATGGCAATAAAAAAGCTGGGAGGCAATAATCAGTAAACGATTAATTTGACACTGGTGTGTAGATTCAATCTTATCAAAGAGCTACCTCATGACAGGAACATGCACTTTTTATGCAAGAGCTAAATCTGCCTATTACAGGTCCTTCTTTAGGCCTGAAGTGTTAGATAAACTTTCAATTAGACATTTATTAACATTAAAAGACCTTAATCAACTCATCTTATTGGTCGGATTGTCGCTGGCACTGGATTTGAATCCAATCTGCTGCTCAATGCTCATTGATGATCAAGTCTATAAATCTATAGTCAAGACGACGTTTTTTATTGTACCGACCGAGGCTGGGATGAAAAATCAATTGCTAATATCTTCGTTCAGAGTGGAGCAATTTGACAGGAATTTAGGACTTATTCCATTTACATTATCTAGTATTAACTATTATAGTGAGAACTACCAGGTTTTTATCTGATCTTCCATAATGTATCTTTAATTAGTTGTTTTTTCCACATTAATTACAGGATACATGTAATGGTCATCAATCATGTAATGATTGTCTTGCGTATAGTTCCAATAATAATATGTGGTACTGCCAGGGTTCTTTTGTGATGATAACATATCTGTAAGACTATTGCATAGCTCACACCATTTTCAGACAGATATCTTTGAAAAGTCACATTAATATGAGTGATGAGTGACAATATTTAGTGAAATGTGAAAAAAAATTAAATATACATATAAGTTATCAGTGAACTTTTAATTTTGTCAACCCACCCCTTGAAGTAAGCAAGGGACTATTAAATTTAGATTGGTTTGTCTGTAAGATACATACAAATGTTCCTGGAATATCTTACACTCAAATGTGAAGTCAGAATCAAAAATGCAGCTTGGCCTTGACTTGAGTGTGGGCATGGACATTTTCTACTGGTGCTATTAAGTTGTGATAACAGCTTTTAATTTTTTAATTGAGGTAGATTGTTCAAACTTGTTGTAAATGTTACTTAGGGAAATACATTATAATCTGAAATATTAATTTATTTTAGTTTATGGAGGAAGTATTGATTTCTCGTCAATTGTATGAGGAATATTTGAAAACTTCATCTTCATTATATATATTCTCTTACTACGGTAATATAACACTAGATAGATAAAGTTCTTAATGTCTTTATGGCTTTCAGATATAAACACTGTTTCCTATTCAAATCAAGTTTCACATTTTTGTATGCCAGTAGAATTGTAGAATACTTGTCTTGTCAATTCCTGCGCCAGCTTTCTTAATTTGAACTCTAATTGCCTAGGGCAATTTTGTAAAATAGCAGCGTCTTCAATTTAATTTAACTGGTGAATCAGAATAAATAAGGTCTCTACACTATCTGAATACAGAAAATAAAACTTAAGTTAGTATAAAATAAAGACATGACATAAGAAAATATTTGGCTAATACTGTGGTTCCTTAACCAACAAAATAAGAAAGGTAACATCGATATACGTAGCTAAAAATCTGTCATTTAGATGCGCATAAGCCAGACTCAAGTTAGGTTTTTTTTATGGCGAGTCCCAAAAATGTTTCACTTTCTCTGCGCCATGCAGTTGATTAATGTGTCCATTTGGAGGTTTTCTCTATGTCCAAAAGGATCTTGTTTCTGCACTTACAATTAGTAATATTCCTGCATTAAGAGAGTAGAACTACAGTAATGCTGTGGACCATGGGTTCCATGTCAGCCGTATATGCCGGTCGGGACCGAGGGCTATGGAAAATGACCGTAACTAGATGTGACCCAGCGTTCATTTTGCACGCTGGAAAAAAAAGCCTTTTTTTCAAAACCCAATTTTCAAACATGGCTACGATCGACATCCACTATGTAACTATAACATTGTGCGGCCAGTGCAGAATAATGCGTATGTAGAGAAAAGAAGCCACAGAATCTCATGATTGGTGTTATAGGGTTGTATACATAGTCGCCAATAGATTATACTGGGTATTGTGTTGATAATTAATGATGATTGTCTTGTAGTAAAACATTAAAAGTTAATTGATATTCGAAAATCTTATCAAAGTCAAATGCATGAAACAGTCCATTCTTAGTCAATCACGTATTGTCTACCTGTCATAAGAATTTTCTAGAATAAAGCCGTTTACCGCTATTACAGTTACGCACAATGCAAACGAGATTATCATGATTTTCGAAAAAAGGGCAATTAACATGAAGTACTACTCTTCGAATCCAACCAACTGTCATATTAAATATAACAGCATAGAAATTACGTAAATCCTCAGCAACGTATGTGTTGGGAGAAAATTGCATTTATTTTTTATAGTGATATTACGACCTTGTGGGAATTGTAGAAATAAAATCTAGAGATTAGTTAACTTGCTTACTGAAAAATTAAGAACATTACATATTCCAGTGCTATTGTGTACATGTAGCAATATTGATAATTCCACGTGCTACAAAGATGTTGTGTATATATATATGGAAACTCTTAGTCTAGGGGGCGCTAACAGTGAAAATAGCTGTCCGTTAAGCGTTAGATATTTAGTTCTTCATTATTAGGATTTACGTCACAATTCTGCGGCCCATAATGCCGTTCGAGATGGTCCAAAACCAATAAATATAAGAAATATGCCGTGGATAATTATATATTTATCTTCATATCGAAGTTATTGTATTACAACTCGTAATTATTCAGGTCAGTTTGTTTTCTATAGAGCACATGGTAATTACGTGTCAGCCACTGGAATGGTTTTTCTACGTCCAATTCAGCTATAACTAGCAAAAAGGGAATATTTAATGAATAAATAATTATTATAAGCCTTACTAATATTTCATTTTTAAGTTCAATATATGTAATTGTTTGTGTACCTAATGCTGACAAAATGGTATAGACACGTGAATTCACAATACCCTATCGTGAATAAAAAAACATGAAAAGTTTTCGTGCGTGATGAAAAATGACCGGTTGTGAAAATTTTGAAGTGGAAGCCCTGCTGTGGACTTGTGTAGTGTTTTTAAATCAACCAATACTAATTTTCAGGGGTTCAGATAGCTGGTTGTTTTGTATTTAAATCTTAATTTTACATGATATCTGAACCTGGGTTTTGATATAAGAAAACTAATAATTGAAAATAAAAGACACATATTGATCAGGAATCATCTGCTATTCTGTTAACAAAAGGTACCTGCTGCCTTCCTAACCATTATTAATACATCGTATTGAGTTGAAATTATACAGATAGCCAGTAGGAGGCTTCTAAATTCTGACGTAGTGTCATTCCACTTGGACAGGGTGATCTTAAATACTACTTTTAGTGATAGCTAGCATCCGCATGTAATGGAATTTATGTAGTACTGATTGATACAAGCTGTGCTTTGTTCTTCTTCACTTGTTGATATTTGGAACTATAGTGAGCAACTTGATTAAACGCTAATCATTCTATTCTACAAGATTAAGAGAACGTTTTTTCATTTGGATTATATTGTAAACGTTGCATTATGAATCATATCTTGAAATTATTGTGCAGGTAGGTAATTTTCAGATGAAGTTAAATCCAGATGACAATATTTTTGTGTAATTGTTTTACTTAGTCAAGCAAAGATTTGGAGATATACAAATGGTCTTATTGTGCGCTAAATAGTTCTTTAGAGAGAATACTCTATGTGCAGTTAAATTGCTATTTTGATACAAGATTAATTTATGCTTCCTATCTTTCAGAAAACACAGCAGTGGCGATTTACACAGTCGATTGAAGACAAGGAAACTATTAGGTGTAGGTGAAACAGATGATGGAGATGTTCACAGATCAAAGGTAAAAATGACTTTACTTTTAATTAGTGTAGTGCCCATTTGTTTGTAGGGCTTGGTGCCTGCTTCCACCGAGGGTGGTGTCGCAAAAAGAGCCACTCATATATGAGATGCTAGTCTAGCATAGGTAGGAGAAGGAGGGGAGATTAAGAAAGTTTTACAAAATCCATTTCCTTGATAAACGATGTAATCCTCCTGTGTGGGAAATTTATTTATTATTTTTGGAAAATACTCAGTTAAATAACCTGAGCTCGTTTCGATTAAAACCTCAACATTAGAGAATAAAGGGTAAATATAGAATTCAAGACAATACACATTCAAGCAGTATTTTTATTACCAAAACCTTCTGGTCCAAAAATATTCAGATCAATTAATTTATGGCCATTTCAAGTTTACTTTTGTCTTTTGTTTCTATTGATTTTACACTTATGTATGTAACAATATTTCATACAAACAACCCCATTATTCATGTAGGATTTCACATGCCACATTCTCATATGAACATATTATTTTGTTGCTCATATCTATTCCTCGTCTGGTCAATGGTTCACATTTGTTTGTGGACTGTCTTACCAGTCACAATTTTTATCCAACTCTGATGTAGCTTAAAATATTTATTTATATCCAAAATATCTTGTATAGGTTCGGTTTGGGCACATAACGGACTATAGCTTTTGGATTACTGTCCCTGATAGTACAAAAATGACGGCTTGAGCTAGTGGAGCTGCTTTAGGTCGTAATTTCAGACCAATACTTCCTGTCAAAATGGTTGCTCACCTTACGCATACCAAGGTAGTAGAACCTATAGAGCCTACAATTTTTGCCAAAAACCTTCTCAATGTGATAGGTGTGACGTGGTGTGTTCACTTAAAATAATGATTGCTCCCTAGTCACGTGTTCGGCGAGCTATGACGTCGAATATATGAAAATTGTTGTTTACTCTAAACTGATTGTCTCCGTCATCCTTTCAAGCCACACTTATAGTTATACATTGGTAATACAAATAAAGAACAACGTAACATGGTGTCAGAATATGTCAAGAACTCACATCACACACCCTTGGACCAGATAAGTGCTATATTATTGCAGAAACTGATCTAATGTGTTCGAACATTCTAGACACAGAACAACGTAACGTAATTCGTAAATTAATCTTTGTCGAAGTCGAACTGTTTTCTGAACTTACTGTAAATCTGTCTCTCGCCGTTGTCGCTGTGGAGTTTGAGTAAAATACTAACTGCTGACAACTTTAGTAAAACTGATTCTGATGTTTTGCTGTGAATAATAACGCAAAACTGCACTGAGAACTACAGCTAAACTCTTGACGAAAAAAAAAAAAAAAAATCTACGGAAACCTGATTCCGCCATCTTAGAATCTGTTTTCAACTTTTTGCTTTGCTGACATACAACTGAACTTCCACCATGAGTGATGAGGAAACTGCAGCGATGGCTCAAATCATCAGAGTACCTACTAATATTCCATTACCCCCTAAGTTAGATTTAAAGGGAGATCTGTCCCGAAATTTCCGCAAATTTAAAAGAATGTGGACAAATTATGAACTGGCTGCACGCTGCAAAGATGAACCTGATGATTGCAGATCGGCAACACTGCTTACCTGTATCGGTTCTGATGCATTGGATATTCTAGATGGACTTCAGTTTGAAGAAGAGGAGGACAAAATGAAAGTTGAAAAAATTCTGGAGCAATTTGAAATGTATTGCATTGGCGAAACAAATGAAACCTGGGAGAGGTACACGTTCAACAAAAGGGACCAAGAGCAGTTTGAATCTATTGACTCGTATGTCGCTACTCTTAGGACACTGGCCAAAACATGTAACTATGGTAACCTAGAACAATCACTGATTCGAGACAGGATAGTCATTGGAATAAAGGACAATACCCTTAGAAAACGTCTTCTGCAGAACTCGAAATTAACTTTAAAAGACTGTGTGGATATTTGTAGGGCACACGAGAATGCTTCTAGAAGATTAAAATCGATGGCCACAGAGGATGTTCAGGCGATTCAACGGAAGGGAACCAATGGACACATATCTGCTAAGCCACTGCAGCCATCCACACCTCTGAAATGTAAGTTTTGTGGGTACCAACATGCGTTTGGAAAAAAACTCTGTCCAGCTTGGGGAAAAATTTGTAGCTCATGTCGCGAAACTAATCACTTTTCGAAGATGTGTCCAAAACGAGGTTTTGGGAAATCTAAAGTTCATATGATGGAGGAACAATCAGATGATGAATATATTATGTCTATTGATGACGACTCTGAATACATGAATTCTGTGAACTCTCAACATGATGGTGAATTGATAAACAACTACCCGAAGAGAATCTTTGCCCATATGTCTCTCAATAACCAAGACGTAAATTTTCAACTGGACTGTGGATCTACTGTCAATATTTTACCTCAGAAACTATACATGGAAGTCTTTGAAGACCAAGGACTAAACAAACTTGTTAAAGGGGAAAAAACAATTCTTCGCATGTTCAACGGATCTGAGACCATTCCTGTTGGAAAGCAAAGAATCTCCATCATTAATCCAAAGAATGATCGCAGATATAGCATTGAGTTTCTTGTGGTGGGAGGTGAAGCTTGCAAGCCAATTCTGGGATCCCGGGCAATTCAGCAAATGAAACTTGTGACTGTTAACTTTGAGAACATTCTTATGTTGTCATCTGCGAACAACGAGAAGAAAGGTGCTTCTCCAACACATGTAACTGATAAACTGGAACTGACTGCTATTTATGAACAGTATGCTGATTTATTCTTAGGAGAAGGAAAGCTTGATGGATTGCTTCATTTAGAAGTTGACAACACTGTAAAGCCCGTCCAGTTGCCTCGACGTAAAATTCCTGTTGCTCTACAGGAATCTCTGAAAACTGAATTTGAACGACTTACTGAAATGAAGATCATCACACCTGTTGATGTTCCAACTGACTGGATATCTGCGTTAGTTGTTGTCAAGAAACCAGGAACTGGCAAACTGCGGATCTGTATTGACCCGAAACCTCTGAACTCTGCTCTGAAACGTAACCATTATCCAACTGTGACTATCGAAGATGTACTCCCTGATCTCTCGAAGGCTAGGTGCTTTTCATTGGTTGATGCCAAGAATGGGTTCTGGCACATACAGCTTGACGAAGAGAGTAGCTACTTAACCACTTTCGACACCCCGTGGGGGAGATACAGGTGGCTCCGAATGCCTTTTGGACTTTCACCTGCTCCTGAAGAATTCCAGAGGCGACTGGATAATGCAATATCGGGCCTGGATGGTGTTAGAGCTGTACATGATGATATACTTGTCTATGGTATAGGAGATAGTTTTGAGGAGGCTGAACGCGATCACGACCAGAAAATGACAACTTTGTTGGATCGCTGCAGACAGAAGAACATCAAACTCAACAAATCCAAGATGAAACTGAAGCTCCCTGAGGTACCCTATCTAGGACATGTACTGACTGCAGATGGTTTAAAAATTGACCCGTCCAAGGTTGAAGCCATCAAGGATATGCCTGCTCCAGTTGACAAGCAAGGGGTTCAGCGTCTTTTAGGTATGGTGAATTTTGTGCAGAAATTCGCCCCGCATGTCTCTGAAGTCACTGCACCATTGCGAGATCTTCTGAAGGATGACATACAGTTTCACTGGAACGAGGATGTACAAGGAATATGCCTTAACAAAGTGAAGGATATTCTCTCAAATCCTCCTGTACTAAAATACTTTGACAATGATGCTGAAACCACCATACAGTGTGATGCATCTCAATCTGGACTTGGTGCTTGCTTGATCCAGGGTGATCAACCTGTTGCATATGCCTCAAGATCGATGACCAACACCGAGAAAAACTATGCTCAGATTGAAAAGGAGATGTTGGCGATTGTATTTTCAATGGAACGATTCGAGCAGTATGTCTATGGCAGGAAGGTAATGGTTGAGTCTGACCACAAACCACTAGAGACAATTCTGAAGAAGAGTCTGTTGAACGCACCTAAACGCTTGCAGAGAATGATGTTGCGTCTCCAAAAGTATGAATTTGAAGTGCACTACAAAAAAGGCTCACACATGTTTCTTGCTGATACCCTAAGCAGAGCCTATCTTCCACATGTTAAAGACATCCAGAATGATGATGGACACGTACTCTCCATTGATACACGTTCAATGACCGCTAAAGCAGCTGAATCTGTCTGTATGGTAGACTATCTTGCAATCTCTGACCACAGAATCTCAGAAATTCAAAAAGCAACATCCGATGATGAATCAATGATGACACTGAAACATTTGATTCAAACTGGGTGGCCTGATACTGAGAGTGCCACACCCTACTGTACCAGAGACTACTTTCCTTTCCGTGATGAACTTTCTGTTCAAAATGGGGTAATCTTCAAAGGTGAGAGAGTTGTTACTCCCTTGAGCATCAGACCTAGCACTTTGGATATACTCCACTCCAGTCATATTGGTATACAAGGCTGCATCAGGAGAGCCAGAGAGCATGTTTACTGGCCAAAAATGACAAAGGATATCACAGAGTATATTGGAAAATGTAACACCTGTAATACTCTGCAGCAGAGTCAAAGGAAGGAACCACTGAGAAGTCACGAAGTACCAACTAGACCTTGGTCGAAACTTGGAAGTGATCTTTTCGAGTTTGACCAGAAAGATTATCTGATAACTGTAGACTATTATTCTGACTACTTTGAGATAGACAGACTCCATGATAAGAGAGCTCCTGAGATTATTAAGAAGCTAAAGTTGCACATGGCTCGACATGGTCTACCAAATGAAGTTATCACAGATAATGGACCCCCTTTTAACTCTGAATCATTCAGAATATTTTCTAACAGCTATGATTTTAAGCATGTGACATCTTCTCCACGGTACCCTCAGTCAAATGGGAAGGTTGAGAGTGCAGTGAAGACTGCTAAACGACTTCTCACCAAATCACTACACTCAGAAACCGATCCACATCTCGCTCTACTGGATTGGAGAAATACTCCTACTGAATTTATTGGAAGTTCACCAGCGCAAAGGTTATTTGGTCGACGAACCCGAACACTACTCCCAACAACAAATAGACTGCTGGAACCCCAGATCGTCGGAAATGTGCCTGAAAAGATAGCTGAAAGGAAACAGAAACAAGCGTTCTACTACAACCGTAATGCTGCCGAGCTTTCCAAGTTAAAGGAAGGGGATGTGGTGCGAATCAAGCCAACAGTTAATGATAAGCGATGGCAGAAAGCTGTTGTGAATCAAGAAGCGGGAATACGATCCTACCATCTTACAACTGAAAGTGGAAGAAGCCTTCGCAGAAACCGAAGACATCTGAAACTGTCTCGTGAGAAACCTCCAGATCTACACGCTGATGTACAACTACCTGATATACCAGAACAAGATCCAGAGGTCACTTTCCCTGTCAACCCTGTCGTATCAGATAGTCTCAAACGTACTCCCTCCTGTACCAACACAAGTATGCCATCACCAAGACCTGTACCTGTAGTTGATATTCCAAGCAGAACAACCAGTGGAAGACAAGTGAAGCTACCAGCGAAGTACAATGACTATGTATTGGGAAAATGAAAATGACTCTAATTGTGTTTTCAACAAATGTGTTTTAGCGACTTTAGTTAAATGCTAGGATTCAGTAGTAAGGTCAACTGCTAATCTTTAAATTTTATGTATGTAATCATATTGAATCAGTGAGTTAGATCAAGTTGCATTATTTCAGACTGAACGTGTAAAAGATTACTTTTAAGTTTAATTGCTTTCTTGGAAAGGGAGATGTGACGTGGTGTGTTCACTTAAAATAATGATTGCTCCCTAGTCACGTGTTCGGCGAGCTATGACGTCGAATATATGAAAATTGTTGTTTACTCTAAACTGATTGTCTCCGTCATCCTTTCAAGCCACACTTATAGTTATACATTGGTAATACAAATAAAGAACAACGTAACAATAGGGTCTATATGTTAACATATTTATTTCAAATATGGTGTGCAGCATTGGTGTCATAAGAGGTTGAACACCATTGATATTCAGCATTGTGCGACCTTCCACTCCGGAATCCCCAAACACCCATTTCTCAAAGCCTACAATTTTTAACAGATTTTTATTTCCAGTTTGATTTAATCGCTTGTTATACTTGGATGTGCTTAGTTATTTTTTAAAAAGAAAATACAACAAATTTTTTGCTATTGAAAAATAGCTCAGGCTTATAAAATTGTAGGCAATGGTGTACTTATGATTTATGACCGAGGAGGAGAATATCCTAATTGAGGAAATAAGATTGCATAATGTGTATAAAATTAATATTATGTTGAGTTGTTTAAATGAAGCATACTTTGCTCAAAAGAACAAGAAACGATAAAAGAAAGGGGGAAACATTGACAGGTTTTTCGACCTGAGAATGCGGCCTATATGTTATTAACTACAATTTGAGGCCTTTCATTTTCCCTTGCAAATTTATTTTCTCATTCAAGTGTGTAGCTTCTTGGCAATGAAATTTTGCACTAGAACATTAAATTAAACTTAACCTGCTCAGATTGTAAAAGAACTACAAATTATGTCCATTAACAGAGTCAAACAGCACATTTCGATCAAGGATTGCCATGATACTTTAACGCTTCTCAAAGTATTCAGCATCTTTTAAGCTAGTTTTACGTAGGGTTTCTTTACAGATTTTGTCTTGCTATTTCAGAAATTTGGCATATCAATAGATATCAATAGTTTAAAAAACAAAATGATAGCCTGATTGTGCTTCAGTGCCAGTGTCTTTTACAAGCTTTATATAACTACCCTGTACATGAAACATCAACATATCTATTCTAGAACACTGTCTACTAGCAACTGGACTCAGACTAGTAATTATTTGTCCATTGACTTCAATGTTAAATGTCTGTAACATCACAGGCTGTAGCTTTTTTCTCAACATTCCGTCGCTTCCAATCTTTTTAGGCACAATGGGGACCACATTTGGCAATCTCCTCATCATAAATTTGTAGGGGGTTGACCATTTAGATTTTTTGCTACGGGGGTTTGAAGTTTACTGGGGTGAAAATCTCACTTCCGACACAATGATTGCTCCGCAGAAAGACACTTTACACCCCCTATCCCTCCGCTGTAATATCCTCAGTATTACCCAAAACTGCTGTGAAATTGAAAATTTGATGCCTTTTCTCCAATTCTAGACCAAAAAGTCAACCCAAAAATGCAGGAAGAGGGGAGAAAAAAAATAAGGGAAAAATTGTCTATTTATAACTCGCACAACATTCGTCCATCATGAAATAAGGGGAAATAATTACTAGTCTTAGTCCTATATACCTCACATGTTGCTGCTATTTGAACAAATCTTTTGTAATCTAATAAACAAACATATATGCAATTCCCTGGCCAAAGATTAAGAAAATCCATGCATTTTCAGATGAGCAGTGCTGCATTCTGCAAACACTATAAAACATCAGAAAACTGCGGAATTTCAGACAGAAATTTCAAAGGACATGAATTTTGAATTCCACACAACATTTTTATTGTTGAACATAAATGCATTCTGTAAAAAGATGAGATAAATTCAATGTAAATCAAACATGAAAATACTTTAAAACAGCAATCATGATGCAATATTAGACTTTTTAACACTTTCATCAAAAACCACACAGTTTTTCGCAGTTAACGTAGTTTCAAGTGCCAAATTATGGTTAAATCTAAGACGTTGAAACCTGCAGTGCCTATCAATTTTAAACTGTCTCCTATATAGCTGTATTTCTATAGGATAAGTAAGTTGAAATAATCTGATTGTGTAACACTACAACAGCTTTTTCAACCCCACCCCCCAGTATGAAATTGTATAATTTGAAAGCACATGAATTTAGAATTCCACAGAACATTTTTATTATTGAACATAAATGCATTCTGTAAAAAGATGAGATAAATTCAATATAAATGAAACATGAAAATACTTTAAAACAGTAATCATGATGCAATATTAGACTTTTTGACACTTTCATCAAAAAACACACAGTTTTCTCTGTTAACATAGCTTCAAGTGCCAAATTGTGGTCAAATCTAAGATGTTGAAACATGAAGTGCCTATGAATATCAAAATATCACCTATATAGCTGTATTTCCACAGGATAAGTTAGTGGAAAATATCTGATTATGTAACACTACAACAGTTTTTTTCATCCCCACCCCCCAGTATTGAATCGGATACACTGCTGACCAATCATAGGTCACCCTGTTCACTCTGGTCTGTCAAATGATTTACAATGGTGATGGTGCCTACAACTTTCCTGGCAAAGAGATATGAACAACCGTCAACACACAGGCCATTTATTGGCATTTATGTTATCTTCCAATATGAGAGGTCATGATAAACCAAAGGGTGTCCTTTTCAAGCTCGGAAATGAAATCATCACCAAAAAGCAAAGTTTACAGAGGTCCTCGGCTGGAACCCAAACTGATTACGATTTGCCTTCCACTTTCACCACCGGTGTCATAGAGATCAGGGATGAAATTGATATGCATCATCATTCTACTAAAGCAACCTGAAATGTTAAATTTGGATGAGAATGAGCATTCTGGGGGTGAATACTATCCAGGTAAATGGATCATTGACATCCAGGAAACGGTCAAAATGTGCAATTCTGTCATTCAGTTACATGCCAAGGGGGACAGAAAAGCCTGTGCAGTACCAAATTTCCAGCCCGTTAATCAGCAGAAGTGGGGATCAGGTTGGATGAACTTTGTAAAGTGTATGAAATGCACATTTATCTCACCTGTTTTGCTTCTTTTTTTCTTTTTAAAGCTTGTGTTGAGGTCAATCAATCCACTCTATGAATGAAACATTTAGCCTTCACAGTCAGCAGTCAGTAAAAAAGTAAACTTTAAGTGTCACATAAGTCTATGGCAATCTCAAAGGTAGACACCATCTTTTGAAGTTTGGTCTAAATGTCAAGGCCAACTGCAGATTTGGTCAAAAGTCACATCGGTGTGAATTTTGTAGTGTACCTATGAACATGTCATTGTGTGCAGGCAAAACATTTTAGGTCTAAATATTAAGGCCAACTGCAGTCTTGGTTCAAGGTCACATGTAAATTGGGTTGTGGCCGCATGATTTTTTGACAAAATTGTGGGTTAGGGCAAGGGTCAGGACTGGGTTTTGGCTTGGGCCTAGGACACATGTTGTTGACGAGATTGTAGGTTAGGGTTAGGGTAAGGGTTGGGTCTTGGGGTAGGGTTAGGGTCAGCTCTGTTTACATCTCGGGACCTTTAGGCCAAATCTGCAGTTGAATAGGCCTTAATATTGAGACTTAAAACCACGTTTTGACACCATAGCGAACGAAATTTTAACATCTACACCTCAAATTCACCCTCGGCCAACAGATACCCCCAATAATGGCTATTTTGATATGAAATAGACACCAAATTTACTGCAGTGCAATAAAAAAACAGTATTCTTACCATTTCTGACACTTTCCATTCAAAACTTCAGGAAATAAGTGGCTGAGAAAATATTCGTCTTCTATGCTTGTTGACATATCAGGACTCAGACTAGTAATTATTTGCCCATTGACTTCAATGTTAAATGTCTGTAACATCACAGGCTGTAGCTTTTTTCTCAACATTCCGTCGCTTCCAATCTTTTTAGGCACAATGGGGACCACATTTGGCAATCTCCTCATCATAAATTTGTAGAGGGTTGACCATTTAGATTTTTTGCTACGGGGATTTGAAGTTTACTGGGGTGAAAATCTCACTTCCGACACAATGATTGCTCCGCAGAAAGACACTTTACACCCCCTATCCCTCCGCTGTAATATCCTCAGTATTACCCAAAACTGCTGTGAAATTGAAAATTTGATGCCTTTTCTCCAATTCTAGACCAAAAAGTCAACCCAAAAATGCAGGAAGAGGGGAGAAAAAAAATAAGGGAAAAATTGTCTATTTATAACTCGCACTACATTCGTCCATCATGAAATAAGGGGAAATAATTACTAGTCTTAGTCCAACTAACTATGACCATTGAGCAAGAGTTATCTGCAAAACATAAATATGGAAGTATAAGATCTCTTTGTCAGTTTATTAACTTTCAGTTTTATTTTTATTTCTAAATAACTGTGGAGAATGCACCACCGTAGCAAGTCACATTAATAAATAGTATCATGGCTTCTGTCTGACAAATGTTGCTCTGCTGTACAAGCCTCAATGGGCTCACATCCCTTCTGGCTACTGTGAAAGAAATAACGAAACAAATTATACGCATTAAGTAACTTGAAGTTACGGAAGGACAATACTGATTAACTTGCTAATTTGCAAACTACCTCTAGCATTCCGTTTAGATAAATTACATACAAAATACGTCTCTAAATTCAGTATAAGAAAAACATCTTAGATGGGAAGTCTACAGCAGATCTTAATTAATGACAATTGGTATTCTGAAAAGAAAATCATTATTATTTACTGATTGAGCGCCGGGAGGTATATAATACGATTATATTGCTGTTGAAAGATGTCTCAAGCTTCCTCTTAAATCTATATATAGATTTTGTTATTCCAACGATAGCACTTGAATTTGTATCATCATTGTAAATAGGTAACGTAACTCATCTTTTTCATATGATGTCATCGAGATTTAATTAATCGTATGTGATTGAATAGGCTTTCAAAAATATTGAAATTAAACATTAAAAAAAACGTATGGCTTTGTTAAACAGAACACAATTTTAATGGAATATAAATTACTGATTTATTCTAGAAACCTGACATTACGACAAGTATCCTCTTATCATTAGTGGGGTTGGATTGGCGAATGATTGTGTGTGGACGTCGTATCATAGAGTCAGTCATTTAGCCAACTGGTGTAGTGTCGATTTCCCAGATATACGTGACAGAATTAGAGTCACCTGTCCAACCTCATGGGTTCTGTCCGGGTCCTCCAGTTTCCTCCCATTGCTATAGACACCTACACGCAAAAAAAATGATTGAAATGAAATTGAACAATATGTTTGTCCTAAAATAGTCTGGTTTGTGTCGAGTGGAGCTTAAACTCCATCTCTCTCTCACGTATCGTTATCAAGCACAATGTCCTTATGCCAGAACAACTTGGGTTTTTTTAGTGCTAGACATTAAGAATTTTTCAATTACTTGTTAGATCCAATCAAGATTTTTTCCTAACATTTCTAACAAAATGGACGGGTCTTTCCATCAATAACTGTATTTTTAGCATGGAAATTAGCCTATCTTATAATCATCATACACCCACATTTCAGTGTAGGGATATTATATGTTGTTGTCTCTTTCTATTAGTTTGTCATTAATTGACTTGTGAACGCAATAGAGGCTTCATTTTTTAAAAGGATTTTTTTTCAAATTTGGTGTGAGGCATTGGAGTCATTAGAGGACAAACCCTATCGATAGTCATAGTTCTTCTTTACAAAAAAACTTGTGAACACGACAGAGGCTAAATTTTCAATTGATGTTTTCCTTTTGGTGTAAATTAGTTTCAGGAGACGATGAACTCTCATGTTAAAAATGGGTTCCCAGAAAAGTATTTATCGATTGGTTATTACCTACAAAAGTATGACAATTTTGGTATATATGGAAAGTAGAGATATCCAATCTTACTAGAAAAATACTGAATTCCCTGAAAAGCACTCATGAAGCGTATACAGGACAAAAATGTAAGGGTTCCCTTAATAGTCAGCCCGAAGATTAGGACTATCCGCATGTGTGACGTCGAAGGCTGCACGCGAACTTGAGTGCTTTGTGTACATGTTGATAAAAGTCACGGAAAACATGCAGGACTTTTTAACATGTTTTTATTATGACAAGGTGAGAAGATGGCCTGCCCCCCTCTTCTCACGACAGCGGTTTTATAAGTGTGATTTAAATTAACTTTTTAATATACAAGGACTTTTTATTTTGTGTGTTAACCAATTGTATGTTTTTACCAACTCTCAACCCATGAAGTGTAAATAATTTAATTTAATCAACCTGTCCATAATATCATATAAAATGTATTGGACGTTAAATCTGTAATAAACAACAACAACGCAGGCAGTGGATAATCAGAGAATTTAATTAGGATTCGATACGAGTAATGAATAGTCAGCGATTACAGACAACATCATCTTGTGTATGCAATGAATTCTCCCCTGTCTCCGCTGTTATTGCTATAGGTACAGAGAGGGGTAATCCCCTGATGCAAACATGGCCACTTTTGATCGATTTTTATAGCAGGGTATACTTGGCAATGACAATGTTTTGAGAAGGATTTAAAGCAAAATTATAAATTAATCAGTTTGAATATGTTTTTAGTCCTAATATATCATCAAATGAACCAGTTTGTACCCCGGAATGTAACTTTAAACATTGGGATTGGAGACAATGAATTGTGTCAATTTTCATCGATCATTCTAGGATTGTCTGTTATTTATAATGTGTCCTGGAAAGTGTAAGATCAGATTTCTTGTGAGCTTAACGAGTCTTTTCCAAATTTAGTCACTGGCAATCTTTTTCACAAGACAGCTATTCTTGCACCTGAATGTACTTTAAGATGCATATACATGTATTTAGAAGTATGCAAAATAATAGTGTTTGCCACAATGCTTTGGTGTACTTTAAATGCATAGAGTTTTGATGCAATTTGTTGCGTACGATGTGTATATTTTAGAGGCTACATATGGTGTTTTGACCCAATGGTTTGTTGTTCTTTAAGATGTGTATATTTCAGAGAGTATAGTGTTGTTACCCCAATGATAATCTCATTATATTCTAGAAATGAAAAGTGGAGATTGCTACAGGGCATGTATTATAGATTGTCTAGCTTTGTTTATGTTGCAATAATTAATATAATTAATAAAATTATTAATAGTAAAGCTTTTCTGTGTATATTGGCCCCAAGGTAAATAACATGGAGTCATGTATTTGACACACTCACTCTAAGCCCATAACTATGGAGGGGTTCATAGTTATTATTTATATAAATAATAATACTAAAAAATGTTGTTACCCTGTCCAGAGGTCTGTTTGTCAACAATTGGATAGGGGCAACAGATTTTATAAGCCCACATTTTCAAGTGGATGTGTTATATTCATATAGTGAGTTCATATTACATTATGATAAGACTGAAACTTCCTGTCAAAATGGCTGCTCTGTTTTACCTAAAAAGTGTAAAAACATGTAATGGAAAGAAAGTTGTGGATCCAGTAATGGTAGAAATTTTTATCCGATTCGATGAAACTTGCATAAATTTTGATATTAGCGCAAATTCCTGGATTACAGCCCTGATTGTTTTGGGCTTGTGGTCACTCTAGAGGTCACGATTTTTATATGATTTTAATGGAACTTCAAATATATTTTTATATCAGAAAGATCTTGATGCCTTTCGATATTGATGTGTTTACCTTCTAGAGGTCACAATTCTTATTTGATTTGGAAAATTATTTAGATATATCACTGTTGCACCATAATTGTGATTGAGTTTGAATTTCGTGAAGATTGGACCAAAATTATCTGACAAAATGGCTGCTCCCCTTTATGATGCAAGTATTATAATAAACATGTAATACTAAGGTTGTGGACCCTTTTTAGGTCAAATTTTGATGAAAATTAAATTTTCTGTTGGTATCCAAGAGAACGTAACCTCTTGGACTATGGCTCCTCATCATGCGAAAAATCGCTTTTTTAGCTTATTTTCTGTCCATTTCTTGCAAAATGTGAGAGGATGACTCAGATTGATTTTCAAATTTGGTGTGCACCATTGAGATTGGAGAGGATTTTAAGTATTGTAGGACATTTTAGAGCAGTGCTTCTCAACCAGTGTGCCGTGGCACAGCTGTGTGCTGTGAGATCTTCCTAAGTGTGCCGCGAAATTTTTAACGGCACTCTAAGGAAATGCGAAAAACCACGTGATTCCAATTAAATATTCACTAGGGTCTACTGGGATGTTCATAGCTGTGTTTTTCTTTATTTACTTTGAGACATTCTGTGTGTCTATGACTAGTCTGTGTCTACGATTGTATGCCGTCTGTGACTTGCCATGCTTTTGTTTTGCAAAATTCTTCTGTTTTTTACATATTATATAGCCAGGTGTGCCGCAATTTTTTCATGTGTTCCATGGTGTGCTGTCGACCAAAAAAGGTTGAGAACCACAGTTTTAGAGAGAGATGTTTTTTCTACAGATACATGTATATGCTGTGTGGGCGCATTTCCACAATTTGGGTGGCTGTTCTTTTAAAGATGTTGATATTAGGGATGGGAAATTTAGGATTCACTATGCCATTGAGTCTATGGATTCTTTTGTTGTATCATTTCCCACAATTTCTTTGATGACGTTTTATCATATTTTCCCCAATCTTTCTTTGCCATAAAATTGTTACATTGCAAAATGTTACAGATTTATGACAGATTCCAAGGAAGTGTTACACAATGCAAAATAGTCATTCTACAACCGGATCTCCATAAAGTATCAGTATCACTTATACCTTCCGACTGTCCACATCATCTTGATGGTGCATTCTTATACTTTTTAATGAAATTCATCGCAACTTGTTTATGTATGCATGTTGAATTACATTTCCCCAGTGGCATGCCGGAACTAACTCCTTGCTTGTACGCCTGCAAGACAGAAGTATGGGGCCATAATACTGAAAAATGTGAAAAAAGAAGACTGCTTTAATTGAACTATAGATTTACCACATGTCACAGGTTCTCAAATTGGTCTTGCTTTAACAGATATTCACACCAGCTTGTGTGGCTGTAGGGCACAGCGATATTTTCTAATTTCAAACCTTAACTTTCACTCTTAGATTGGATGCCCCTTATCAACTCAATGACAGACCTTATATTACAGTGCACACACACTAACCATTCGGCCATCCATCCACCCATCATCATGAAGCAAAGAATATTATCTATTTTCAGCAGGCCCTTGATAATTCTTTAAAATCTTGTCAACGCTAGAATGATGATCATTAGGTTTCACCAGCCCTGCGTTTGTTGTATATCAACAATCTCCGTCTCTGCAACTATCACTGCTCATCTGAATGCGCCTAGCTCAACAACTCTTGCAATTTCATTTCTGAGGAATGATAGAAAGTCTTCAATGTCACTTAGATCAACTATAGGTTTGTCTTTGTTGAATCGCAATTAGTCCTTCGTACTGTCCTCCGATTTACCTGATTTTTCCCTCCGATTCTTCATAAGACGGGCTGTGTCTTGCATCCTGCTGGTTGAAGTGTAGAATCTACTCTTAAGTTTTTTTACCAACATTTTGGGACATCACATATTCCTTCTTTCCAACATGTTTTTGTTACACTGTTTGTGTGAATTGGGGGGAAAATCACACTGTTTTCATCTGAATCAATCTCACCATTCTCAGTTGGAATATATTCTGAGCCAGAACTGAATTTGTCGGAGCTTGTAGGGCTCCTTGGGTCCTCCAATTCATCATGTGAAGGGGTTCCTACTACTTCAGTCTGAAAGCAATAAAGGTGAACTATGACAACTTAAACACTGGTGGCAATATACAGATAAATTAACTGTTCAATAAATGCAGCGACGGTGGCACAGTGCACAATATAAATCAGTTTTCTTTTGATTTGGATTGCACAAATTAGATATGGGTGTGATTGCCCTCTGGTAATTAAACATACATGAATACCTATCAAAAGGTTGTGGGACTGAAGCCCCCTGGGAGCTATGATTTTTTTTATAATCTTCCCTGGCCTAAAGTACTGGTTCAATCCAAGTACCGGTACTGTTAAGTGGGATTACCAGTCATATAAATTTTGAAAACTTGCTTTAAAATTGAAAGTGACAAAGTTGGCATTTGCTAAGCAATTCATTGAAATATAGGTTAAATGCACAATCTTTTCAACAATCTACAAGGTATGCTTCAAGTTTTAAGTTCTCTGCAAATATCTCAAGTTTGTAGAAGAAATACAATCTTTCAGTCCCCATGTGAGTTGGGCTATAAGTCTACAAATTCCAGTCTTTATAAGCTTATTTACTGAAGTTATGAATACCGGTAGTTGTAAATTTTAGTAAGATGTTGGCACGCTAGCTTCGAGGTCCTGTGTTAGATTCCAGTGTTGGTCAAGAAAGTTCACCAGGATTTTCTAGCATGGTTTTCTAGCATGCCTGACAAGGAACAGTGTATAGTCATTTGGATGGGACAAAAGAACAAGGTCATGTGTACACATTGACATGCAGGTAAAAATTCCCTTGACAATTGGAATTTGATATGAGAGTTGGCTGTAGAGCTTCTATCCAGGCAAAATTTCCATCATAGCACATTGTATGGTGCATGCCTATCTTTATTAGCCAAGTCGGAGCAGAATACCAAGTCATTTGAAGAAGGTTTATTTTTGTGCCTTCTTTGTATCTGGGTGCCTTTTCCCAAATAAAAAAAATGGTATTTAATGTAGTTTTCGACACTAATGGCATGCATTAATTTTGGCACAAATTTTCATTCTAAGATTCTGATCTTTATTGCTTCATTATCATATTACTCAACCAGTATCAAACATAATCTCAGATATTCTATGAATGGACTTTAGCATGCACCACACAGACACACAGACAAAATTTCTATTCGAAGGCGAGAGAGAACCCAATAACTTAAATTGTGGTCATTTGAAGTTTACATTATGTAAATGTAACATGAGATGAAAAAGAGAGATGTGGTATAATACCTTTATGTTAATAATTCACATGTGTGCAGAAGTCTTCTCAGTGGTAGGAAACGTGAGAACACAAGAAAAGTGCACCTAGTTTACTCCTTGTGGGATCTAAACCCCTGAATCTTTGACAGACCTCATGATCTTAAAAACATGGATCATCTGCTTTGCCATACTAATTTCCTGCCCAGTCCATGATTTCTCTTAACATTTGATAATTTTTTTTTGCATTGCATGATGTACATTAATCACACCATATAAATTATTAGATAAAATGAGAATATAGTGTCTAGTTCAGTGTGAAATAGTAATTCATCTTGTTGAACTCCTGTAAATGAGAACTGTAAAGATGTTAATTATTCTAGTGTCATGGAAATACTTCCGTTAACTGTCCAGTTTATCATTATTAACGCATTTTTAAATTATATGAACTTTCAATTGCAACAAATGTCATATGCTTATATACAAACTAAATTTATGTATGCACAGAATTATGGTAACCCTCTGAATTCAGTGACACAAATTGGTGTGATGGACTCAACTTATAATATGTTTTCTAAGTCGTCAGACTTTAAAAATCACAAATCTATATCAATAAAATCAAAGATGTCTGTGTGTGTTCGCCAACCACGCTTCGTTTCTACCATCCACGCACACATATGTGGTATCAAATTAACCAGCATAACCCTGTGAATGCTTTAGGTGATTGAATTTGGGTCCAAGATAAATTGAGCCTGGGCCACAGGTGAAAAACGCTTCTTCATCAAAATTTGGGGCCTGGACAAATTAAGGCCTTGAACAAATTTGAGCCCTTGAACAAATTTGAGCCCCAGATGAATTTGTTGTATAACCAATAAACCATGTCCTAAGATAGGTGTGTAATAAGACCCGGAGAGTAGTAACTGACCATCAATTCATGTATTAATGATTCTGATGTCCAACAAATTGTCAATTGTAGATAATAAAGTTGCAGTTTGATATTTAAACTTTTTGTAATTATGATCTTTGTCTTTTTTCAGTTAAGTCAAATATTAGGTCACAGTGATCAACTATATGTGAGACTACCACCAGGCTTACGAGCATGGCAATTAATATTAGCAGTAATATTTACAATTGTGGCATTCTGGGTAAGTTTTTATTTAAAGATTGTTTGGTCATTTGATTCTTATGAACATTCTTGATGTTTCTTTGCCTTTCAAATTTGTAGGAATTGTGTATCAGGTATGAGTAAAACACATTAAGAAATAAGAGTTCTCATGAAAAGTTTGCTCTGGCGGAAAATTCTTAAAATTTAATAAGTTGTTTGTATATTTCAGAATTATCCCCCATTACAGGTCAAAGTTCTCAATTGAACAGAATTTATAAAATCTGGGCAAGATTGTACATTGAAGCAAATAACAAAATATTATTTATTATACGCCCACTTTTGCGTAAATTCTACAGGTCACAATTTTTATTCGATTTTGACAAAACTCAAAATATAGGTCTATCTCCCAAAGATCTCGGTTTCTTTCGATATTGGCATAAATCGGACCTTAACCTTATGGATGATTGCACCAGATTGTACGAAAAATCACGTTTTTGGCTTGTGAACACTCTAAAGGTCACAATTTTCATCGGATTTTGTTAAAAACCTGAAATGCATGTTTATAACTAGCAGCGCTTGGTTTCTTTCGATATTTGCGCATATCATAACTTCCTGAATTGTGGTCCCTGATTGTACGAAAAATCACGAATTTAGCTTGTGATCCCTCTAGAGATCACAATTATTATCCGATTTTAAAAAAGATTTGAGTATATCATCGTTGCACTGTAATGATGCTTGAGTTCAATTTTTGTGAAAATGTACACAATTCGGGTAAAAATGTAGTATATCAAGATCGTTGACCTTCTAGAGGTCACAATTATTATCCAATTTAAAAAAACGTTTGAATATATCACCCTTTTGAAATTGAAAGTTTGATGGTAAATATTTATGTGTAACATGGATTATTATATATTTCAGGCTTTAGCTTTCCCAGCCCATTTATTTGATATAGCATTTGAATCTGATGAAGGGAAATATTTATCATTGCCTATCCGGTTATATGGAACAGCATTGCTCAGTAAGTTCTTCTAAATTTTGAACAAGAATCATAAAATTCTTAAAAGCTCTGCTCAGTATTTTATAAACAATAGGAGTTGATAAACATGCTAGGCTAGTCGACCTTCAGGTGCATTCCTTGAATCTGGTGGTTCAGCTGTAAGTTAACCATTAAACAAAATAAACAGGTGTAAGGCACCAATAAAAGAAGGGCACCACAAGATATTTTCCAGTTCCAGATTTACTATGGTGTAAATGGTGAAGTGGTCAATGATTGTTTATTTTTGATTTATTTTATGGTTTAGCATACTTTATAGTTTGAATTATGTATATTTGTATATGTTTGCCACATTCTTCACTCCTCAGGAAGATTGCAGTCTGTACTACCTTGTTGAGCAGAGTCCTTTCTGTGCAAACATATTGGACTCTGTACGCGCAGATCGTAATCTTCTATATGTATCAAACTGGAGTACAGATTGTCATCTTTGCACTGATTACTCCTCAGATGTTTTTAAAGATGAAAGTAGTGTGATCCCTCATCTAAATTTCAAAATCACTGCATAATTAGTGTGTGTGCTAAGAATAAGATTTAAATGCGAGTCCGCAGTATCACATAATGTAATTAATTGCTGTTATTACTGTAAACTTCAGTGTTATTTTTGTATAGTTGAAATAAGTACATCTATAACAAACAGTTGGGAGAATTTTTAATTTTTATCAAAGTGCAATGTAGCTTAAGTGTTACTGAATTCTGGTTTAGTAGACATAAATCCTCAGATTTAGTATGCCTATGTGTCGACTCAATTTTTTCAAAGCAGCAGCAAAACAATGGTCAGTTCCCACTAAAATATATTATTGTAAGCAACTCCACATATTTGTGCATGCTGTAACTGCTAGTACCTGTATCACTAAGCTTGTACCTGTACCAGTAAACTGATGGTCACAAAATTCATTAAAACGAATAATACTAATACAGTGATCCATTGTGAATACCAAGTAGGATTAGGCTAATTATCATCGTTCGTTCGCTTGTTAGGTTTTACGCATGCTTCCACATTTGGTGATATCGCAGACTATTGAACAGACTTAACTCTGCTTGTGGGTAATCATCTGTCCGCGAGGGGCAATTTGCACCCAACATATGTATGAGGGCACCATTATGTTTTCTTAGGGCCTCTGCAGGTCTTCATCCATCCCAGCAGTGATCATATGTCGAGATTTATCACATATTTCATTTTCAAAGGTCCAGTAGTAGAAGAAATATCACTGCAACCTCATTACTTGTACTTTTCTCTTACAGGTTTGTCTTTGGTTTATTGGGGTACATTACAGAGCTCTGATAGAGAAATAATACGTATGGCCCTTTTATCAAGTATAGTTTATTTTACTCTTCAAATACTTGGTAAGCTATAACTAGTATAAATCATTAACATCATTATATAAGATAGAATTTATACATCAAGAGAACTGGATTAGCTGATTGCATTTCTGTCACTTGGTTTTCGAGATTATTATTATAAAGTAACTATATTCATTATACCTTACTCCAGTTTCCATTCTCTAAATATTAATAAATAAACAGTGGTATTTAATAAGTTATATCCTTTTAAAATACACTTAAATATACTGCAATCGTACATTCACTTGCACTCCTCCACACAGCCATTTGGTTGTATGCCCTTGCGTTTGAAATTAATTGCGCAAAGCCAGTCTACTGACCATATGACATGTAATGGATGGGCCTGGATTATCAAGACTATTAATTTATGCAGCAAATATATGACAGTTTTACTAGCTTTATGAAAGAAAACTAGTATCCTATTCTTAGTGACTTTATGTTCTTCAGACACATAAATTCTCTGAACAGCATTAGTGAATGAAATAAAAAATTGAAAATTAAACCCAATTTTCTAAAATCATTGCCACAACTCAGGGGCGGATCCAGGATTTTCAGAAAGGGGGGGCGTGCTGCACCAAGTTGGGAGTGCAAAGCCCGACCCATGATTTTTGAGTGGACAAAAATGCCCACAAGGACTAATTTCATACTAGTACTGTAAATTACGATTTCCAACCTAAACTGTTTTTATTCTCCTTTCCCGCGAGAATATATGGAGCTAAAAATTGTTCGCCACTGCAAAAAAATAGAGGGGGCGTGCACCGGGTGCGCCCCCCTCTGTATCCGCACCTGCAACTGACCATCTAAATATTACTGTATCAGTATTTCAAACTTGATAACACATTATATATTTTTTCTAGGGTTTTATTATCTGAAAGATTTTACAGAGAATATTACATGCTTGACTATTTATAGTTGATTACTTGCTACTCCTGACAGTGCACATGGCCTAAAGCTATGATGTACATAATCGCTATTGACATTTGAAGTTGATCATTCACCGAGATTCATTCAACTTTTACTCACCAATTTCTGACTCTGAGATTTTGCAGTGGCACTATGGCCTACTCTTATATCAAATTCCAACTGCCAAGTGATATTTAACGTGCATTCCACCGCATCCTGATGACAAGACAGCAGTCCTTGTCAGGCCCTCCTGCCGAAATGTGATGGAAAACATACATAAAGTGGCTGTTTGAACAAAATTTCTTCATAGCACACTGCATGGCGTATGTCAGTCATTAGCCCGGTTGGTGCTGAAAGGTATGATGTTAAACACCATTTCATTTTATTTTTATGAACAAGACAGAGAAATGGGGTTTAACATCCATTTGAAACGAATTAGGTCATTTCTGGACTAATTTCAAACATTAATTGTGAATCATCTACTACATAAAGAATACTCACAACCCCCCCCCCCCCAATTTTTTATGTAAATTGTTGAAGACAGAAGAAGGGAAATGATTGTACCCTCTAGAAATGTTGAAAGAAAGAGCCTATCATAGTTTTAACGCGTCTGTTCTGCTGACTGCAATTTTTACCACAATATGCGTTACTCTGATACAACATTCTTATAATTATAAGGTGTATTATGCTGTAATGTTTTGATATGGCGATTCTGGTTGAGTTATTAAATTGAGGAAGCCTATATTTTGTAGCATCAACCTTCTCTGTCATTGAACTATTGACCAGTTGATTCTAATGGTGTAAAATAAAACAGGAAAAAAATACGATTTGATAAACATGGTTGGTGGGAGGATAATAATTGTGATCAAGAAAGTGCTATTGAGCTAATCCAGTATCTCTTTGTGTACCATATATTACTATCTCATTAAAACTAATTTATTTGCATTGTACTTGATTGTTCCCTATAAAAAATTATATGTTGTATGATCTACGTATATTTTGTGAGTGTTTTTACTTTGCATGATATGTATATAAATATGTATTCATGAAGTGGACCTATTTTTGTGCCCTAAATAAACTGCATATGTAGAATACATTTGTAACATCGTTTTGTCATTTATTGTTTTGCACAACTCTTCCAGCAAATTCTTTCTTTATTATACCTTATAATTATATGCATATATTTAACATCTTTACAAATCAATCAAACGACAGGGAAATTGTTTGGGAATTTATGAAAGGGTTAGGGTTAGAACTAACTGAATTATAAATTAATCTTTTACACTTTCAACAAGTAACCCCTTGTAATGTAAAATAAAAGGTTTTGTTGATACTTGTCACATCATAAACTTGCATATCTATGCCAAAAACATCGTTTATATTGATCCACATGAATATTGTAATATAAAACTAAAATATCTCCAACAGTAATCCAATTCTCTCACGAAATCATGCTTTGAATACAAAGTCATTAATCACTAATATTAGCTTCTTTGGGGTACTGAAAATGTAAGTATTCATATTATAAAATATTCATAATAAGTTAATATGACTTCACACCTGCACAGAGTACCCTTTTATTATGAGCATACTTGGCATTTAAAGGACAGGTCATGCCCAAAATTCCTTTCTAAGTTTGTCAATATTTACATGAAATACTAGCTGACATAATGGTATTAAACTTTTTTTTTGGCATTGCATTTAGTATGTTAATTGTTTTTTTAAACTTGGAAATGCCCTGTGGACATTTCCATATGAGACACAATATTTACTGCCAAACTGTTAGTTGAATTATGCCAACTGAATATGACTTGTGGAGGATAAACAGCATGTTCTGATGTTATGGATAATTTGTTTAACATTTCTTACTTAATAACAGAGTAATGCAGATTCAGACTGTTGTAAATATCACAATTTCAGTGTTTAAATTTGCCTGCAGGAAACCATGCCAAGACTCAAAAAAGGATTTATAGAACCTAGTAAATTTAGGGGGACTGTTAAGGGCCAACGATTTTGAAGAAATGAAATAGTTTTGGTGTGGGGGTGTATGTATTATTAAAGAAGCTGTCCTAGTTCTCATAGGGTACTTTCATATAAAATATACAAAGTAAACAGCAAATTATGAGAAGAAATAACCCAAATAGATATCTGAAAGATTAAGTTCAAAATAATGAGCTAAATTTTAAATTATGTGTAAGTCTTCTAAAAACCTGGTTAAAGAATGGTAAAATAACATGTATCTGGTTACAATCATAATAATAATAGTTTATTGACAACTACATGTACGAGAATGGATTATGCGTTCTATGGAGTTTACTTTGAGAGTAACTTGGTTAATATCATTGTTCTTTACCTCACAGACTTAATGTAAAAGTATAGTATTGTTGCCCATTTTCTTCTATCCATCTTTTCACAGTCTTTCTAAACACTTTGCATGTTAAGAGCTTTTGTGATTATTTTTTCAAACTAGCTGGATTGTTTAGCTAGACATAGTATAGAAACCTATAGAAATCGCAGTGTCAACATTGAGTTATTTCCCCTGTTATTTAAATCTTGTAAATTTCTATATCGATCAGTGCTTTTGAAGTTTTCTTTCAAAAATGATTTTCTTTTCATACTTGATTTGTTTGGTAAGTCATGATAAGGACCTCTGTTGAGTTATTGCTTCTGACCCAAAACTTTGTAAGCTCTCATTAGGTAAAGAGTTATTGGTAGTTTTTTTCCAAACTTGCTCGGAATGAGTGGTTCATCAAAAGAAGGGAGGCTATCAAAAATACATCTATTTTACACAGAGTTATTGCTTGTGTCACCCAAAACTTCTAGATATTTCAAATCTCTGAATCTTTAAAGTGGAGCTATGGCTTCTATCTGGAACAATGACCTTGCTTTCCTTCACAAAGTTGCTGGTGGCCCTAGTGTCATTGTTTGACAATGCTATGTTTCTGAGTTAGTTATAGTTTGGCATACATTTGTGTAATAAATTCAAGATTTGAATTCATTTGGTAGATTTCTTTGGGGAAACAACACATTTATTTCATTTCATATGTCAAATTCATCAAAATAAAAACTAAATTGCGAAATAATGCACCTATGTTTCTTTTATGTACACTTAAATGATACAGACAATATATTTTTATGTTCATATTAATATCGTGTCCTTCATGAAAACTTTATCAAAAAAATGACGAGATTTTCTGTTTAAAACTTTTTTTAATTGATACTTTCTATATTTATTGGGTGATTAACCTGATTAGCTGCTGCTCGTCTATCATTATTAATATATCGGGGCCACAGTATAATAGTGATCTTGTTAAGTCTTTGACAGGTTTTTCTTATGCATGACAATTACAATTATATATACTGAAATGCTATGAAAATGTACAACTATTATAATTGGTTTATTGAGATACACTTTAAGATGACACCTGAAAATGATATTTTCACATGTACCATAGATCAGTTTTCTCAAAAATTGAAATAGACAAAAGGTTAATTCAAAGAGGCATGAGTACCAGCTAGCTGTCACATGAAGTTTGGGATGACATCATACTACCATCTTGAGACTGGTTGATTGTGTCTAGCAGATAGAATCCATAAAAAGATCGTCTAAGGCTTAGATGGCTTAGGTCTCGACAAAACTTGAACAGCATCTGGCAAGATCTGTGGAATCGCATTGTCAGGAATCCACATAGATTCATCATTGCTGACACTGTTCGTTGCCAATTACGCACTGTCAAACAGCATGCAAGATGACCTTATGTTTTGTCAGATTCATTATGTCTCGCCTGCCCTTCCAGTAAGTGTTCTGTTGCGTTTTCATTGCATCTCAATATTGACTCTTTCGTTGGATATCAATGTAATGTGTAAAATCTATTCTATGCAGCAAAGCAAAAGTTATGATATGAAAATATGCTTTAAATATACTTTTTAGGTGCATGATTAAGAATAATTATTACCAATCAGCCTTTTTCTAATTGATTGCTAAGTTATTTTATCAATTACCTACAGCCCTCATTGATATATATATATATATAGAGTGTTTATACTACTTTCACAACAGAGAGGAGGGGAGGGGTGGCAAATGGTTAATGCATATGTGTTGCATCAGAAGGTCTGTCATTAAGTCAAGTGGCATGGTTTAAATTCCCTGCTTGTACGTGACATGGAGTAGGGTTGCCTGTCCCACCTCATATGGTTTCTCAAGTTTCCTCCTGCTGATAAAATTCCAACGTGCAAACAAATTAATGAAATGAAATTGATGATCTGTCAGTCCAAAAATGACCTAGTTTGTGCTGAGTGGAGTTAAACCTCATTTTTCTCTCTCTCTTTGATCAGGCTCTCAGTATGATAGTTAGTATTACTCCCTTTTTTCCAGAATTTGGTCTTGTGTGCCTTTTCTTTTTACTCTATCTTCCTGTATTATATTACAATCTCTCTTCTGCTTAACCACACTTGATACTCCAAATGCCAAACATCCCCTGTATAGTTTACAATACCTTTTTTCCATTCAAACTTTGATCTAATGCGTTGTAGCATCTATTTGTATTATCGTGATTATGTTATTCAGGATTAAAGCTGTTACAATTTGAAATAAATTAAATTGGGTCTGTGTGGTTATGTGCTCTCCCTTCCGCAAAAGTGCTCTCATTTGGATTGGTTCTTGGTTGTTGCTTGCTATGTTCATGTTCAGATCATCAGGACTTAATCATAATCTCTCATCCAAGTGTCCCCTTAAATTGTCCTAAGTTTGATCTGCCTACCATCCTTCGAAGGCCGAAAGGACGACTCTGTGTACACCATGCAGTGTGTTATGAGAGAAATTTTGCCAGAACAGCAGTCTTCTCCGCAACTTTTTCATCAAATTCCAACAGGTCAAGGGTTCTTTAACATACATGTCAATGTGTACACAAAACTTAAGTTTTTTTATATCATACAAACAACTATGTGCTCTTGCTTGCTGAATTGGCATTTCATCCATGAATCTTTGCCTTGTGCAAGCAGGTTAGAGGATATATTCTAGAAACACAGATCTGTGATTTACAACCTCAAACAATTACAGAACATTCATCATAAGGTAACCAGTTGGTTTGATGTTCCTGGGTCTATAACTTCTACTGTAAGTTGTATTTTGGTGCCTCCACACCCCTGTAAGGGGCCCTCTAAAACCTGCTCTAATATGACTAATTGATAGTATGGACCCCGTAAGCCAGTGGGTCTCAACCAGTGAGTCGCAAAATTTTGAACAGCACACAAAGAAAATGCGAAAAAAAACACATTTTAATTTTTATTGAGTATTGACTGTAAGTAAGTTCATAGCTGTGTTCTTCTTCTTGTTGGAGTCATTCAATGTGTCTATGACTAGTCTGTGTCTACCGTTGTATGCCGTCTGTGACATGCCATGTTTTTGTTTTGAAAAATTCAAATATTTTTCCTATATATTTAGCCAGGTGTGCCGCTATTTTTTCATGTGTTACAAGGTGTGCCGTTGACAAAAAAATGTTGAGAACCACTGCCTTAAAGATACATTATGGGAGATTTTTACAAGGAGTTAGCCATTCTTGCTATAACAGTTCAAAAATAGATGCTGTAACAAGAATATATTGAAAATTTCAGTCAAATTACTTTATCCTGAACAAAGTTGTTACCACTATAATTTTTTGCTAGAAATGGTAGTTAAAATTCATCGACACCGTTTTCCCATTATGACCGATTGTTGATTGACAGGCGTTAACTCCACCTATATAGTCTCGATTATCAAGTAATGTTTACAATGACTAGTACCGATAGCGTATTCGGTTTGAGACAGGACTGCAATTCAATTCGTATACATTTATTTTTTACTATAAATTAGAATTAAGACTTTTAACATATAGATAAGAAGAGAAAGTCTGCGATAGGATATTAAAGTTTGAAAGGAATGGGCCAAATCAACGAGGCAGTATTGTAAATAAATTATAATAAATAGCCGACTTCTTGCGTTGCCTGCGTGTACTCTTTTGTACTTCAGGTAGGCCTAAGCATAGAACTAAATTTAGTTCTATGGCCTAAGCAGACGAATAGAAAACAGTCCGGAAGTATGATGACGTCAACGTCACGGAGAAGCCCCGCCCACGACGCCATAGTGATTAAATCAGTCAACGAAATCCTGTTTTAATCCGAGCCCAATCCAAGCCATCCGTGGGTCTACAGAGTTCATTTTAGGCTTGTTGTTTAAATAAAGATCTAATTTATAATTTCTATGACTTCTGAGGCCCAAAGGAAGACCGACAAAAGTCTGTTTTTGCTCTCCCATAATGTATGTTTAACCCGTCCTTTCTAAATACAATTCTCAGCATCATGTCTGATGATAAACTGTAAGGAGTGGGCTTTTAATTACTCTTGTAGACTTCATTGCTATTATATTTATGGCATGAATAATAGTTTATATGTGCTTTTAAAGGTTTGACCACTGCATGGTAGATGTTAACCAAAGGCTATGTTGTTTTTTAGGGGCACACCCTGTTCGTAATTTTTGTTTTAATTGGTTTGCTTAGAAATCAAATTGTCTTGGTTTACATGTTTATAGATCAAATGTCGCTAAACCACACGATTGAATAGAACATGCTTATCAAGAAAATTTGGTAAACACTGTTTCTTTATGGTAATATATCTCCAAGCCAAGATATGATATCTTGTAATCAATTATATTCGTGGAAGATTTGTGCAATAAAGTTTTGTGTCGATGCATTGTCAGTTTCAGCTTTTTCCTACCCTGTCCGTGAAATGCTGCCTGTTAGTCCGTTTGTGATGATGTGCTGTAGGCTTGTTCTGATATTGTTCAGTGCCTATTTCTACTGGTCCATGAGCAGAGATTGGAGATCGAAGGAATTTCGCTACTGTTTTTAAATCTGATTGGTCAGATGTGTAAGTGCAGACGGTTTCATTTCATTAGTTTGATTTTTTTTTTTGCCTTTTCGCTTGCAACGTCTGCATGTCTTTTATAAAACCCAAAACAATGATCGCTTTTTTTTTGCTTTGATTCATAGAATAGATTTAACATTAAATAATTTTAATATCCCTATCTTCATTAAGTTACTAACATGACTTATTTTTGTTAGAATAGATGATAACTTTTTTGTAAAGAAACTCCCTATTATTATCATTATTATTATTACAGCTGGCACAAAACCCATCCTTGTTGTTTTTTTCATTTATTTTAAAGCTATTACTAAAACAGTTTTCTTTTGTTCACGAGTGACGGCACTGCTTCTTTGACACAAATGCTTTCCACATTAAAGGGTAGGGGAAATTCCTTGAGTCAGGGGGATAGGCCTACTTCTTGTACTGAGAGAAATATGTTATGTATTTGTGGAAAATTATCCTTGAGAAACCAGAAAGGTTAAAAAAGACCATGCATTAATTGGAGGTATGGTCATGGGGCATTAACTACATGAAACACAGTAGAACTTTGGGGTGAATTGTGTTTAAATTGGAACATGTAGGAATTGTATCATTGATAGGTGTTATTCATACATACTCATCAAATACCCTTCACTCATTATCTCCTTATACAGCCACAGCTTTTCAACCAATGAATCAAATGGATGAAACAATTCATACCATTACTTTTGTCCGCTGTTCTTCCAATTGTGAATTGAATGTGTATGCAAATGCAAATATATTTATAATTCATCCAAACTTCATATTCTTGCCACATACAGAGTTCCAGTCATTTTAAGCTGATGGGTGTTTGATTAACCCTTACGCCTCGTAAATCTCTTGGAATCACCTCACAGCACATTGATAAATATTGACAATTTTGTGTCCTATAATGTATATCAAAAATATCCCTTAGCATGAATCCGTAACTCTGTTGTAAAGATATTCTTGCATGGGCATTCCATGCACGCCCTGTAGCAATTGTTATTTCACCTCTCAAAAAATGAGTTACTGTATATTTACAATATATTCAAAGTTATGTTGAAACCATCCATGATAATAATAAAATAAAATGACGAATATTGTCTATTGAATTGTAAATTCATGTAGTTGAAAGTTATTTAAGATAGGTATATTGTTATTAACATATTGGTAATTAATTTATTACAATGAGATTAGTATCCATTTATTTCACACTGAAATGATAATTTGAAGCAAATGATCTGTTTGTGACTGTATGGAAAGTAACATAATAATGGCTAATAACTTCTATTTGTTTGATTTATTTTTTTAATTTTCTGCTTTCAGTGACCGGTTATGACATTCTTTTAACCAACACGGAGAGCACCCAGCAATCCAACGTTCTTATTGGTTGTCGTTTGCTCTTTGCCTTTATCAGTTTCATCTACTATTACTTGGTTGGTGACAAACTGATTTCTATAAGAAGGTCGGCTTCAACCAAGGAGCTTCAGGAACAAGAAAAAAAACAGTGATAAGGGAGCATTGAGGGCTAGTTTAAAACAAGAGGATGCTGTGAGCAGACACCAAGTTGGATGGGATCACTAATATTTTTGATTTTAAGATACTATAAATAAATTTTATTATTATATTATAATAAAAGACATCAACAAGTCAATTATGGAAGCGATCTATTAAAACTAGTATGATGATGTTTTCTTAGGACAGGGTCAGAACTGTACTGAAACCCTTCACTGATTTCTAGAAGAAGTAATCATAAAGAAAACTGTTCCATAAATTTGTTTTATTATTTTACAATATGCCTAGATATTTTTCTACATATATATACTGAAATTTTAAACTAGCCTTCTTGAACCTTTACAGATAATGACGGTGGTGCACCATTCCAGATACCCATACACTTAGCCACATTTCAGTTGAGTACATGTTGTTGGGGTCACCAAAATTATCAAACTGTAGTAACTTTGTAGTCATCACTCAGTATTGTTATGTCATCGTCTTCTGTGCCACTCTTAATACAAAGTTCTGTACCCACAGTTTTTAAACAATGCTAATTATCTTGAATAACTTATCACATAGAATTATTAAATATATTCCAAATTAATTGGAATTTTGGAATTAATTCAATTGGAAGGAATAGTGGGTAAATCAAAATTTATAAACAATAACTAAAGAAAAGCAATAGTTGTTAACAATATAATTATTTTTTCCCTGAACTATTTGTTATTGTTCGGTTACCTTTTGCTTTATGGCAAACTTAGAGATTTATCTCTTTCCTTGTGGATGGTTTATGAAAAAAGCACTTGTTGGTGTTAATGACTGAATATATATGTGAGGTTGAAAATGATCAAATTCGCGACATAATTCCAACTGTTAAACTAGTAGTTTTATGTATTCACCCAATGGCCACAATATAATTCATTACCAATATTGTCAGTGCCATTGTTCAGTACCATTTGTAATGAGAGTTAGAATTTTGTAGTTTTTAACCTGTCTTGTTATTGTAACATTTGCAGAAAATTTATAAAATTAAACAACTAGACTCTATTCCACTTTGATACAAAGAAAATGCTAAACGACTGGCTGCTATATTACAAACATAATAATAAAAAAAAAAAAAAAAATAATACAAATACAAATTACAATGTAAGAAATAACATTTTTACATTTGTAAATTGCCAATTATGTAATTATGTTTAGCTGTCTTATGACCACCAACAACAATTCTGTATAAATGTGTTCCATTACATTTTTAAAGACTGGAAGTTTGCACATAAGTATTGTAATACACAAGTATTTGTTACTAGTATCAATGCACAGTTTAAACACTTCTTTTGCGATTGTTATTTACACCGCTTCAATCGCGCTTTAAAAAACACAAAACATTTTGATAAAGGAATACTCTAAATATTGTTTTGTTTTCTAAGTATATCTTGTCACCGAATTTTGCCAAGTTCAATGAATTTATTCATATGTGAAAATAAATTATGTAATATGAAACTTATTGTTTATTTGTCCAGGAAGAGAATATTATATGTACATGTAACTGTATCTTGTTTGCCATGTCTGGTTATTCCCCCATCCAAAAATTGTTAATAAATATTGATGTATGTATATTTTAATGGCATATATATAAAATGATAATATATGTATTGTTTTATTGTACTAATCCCTTTCACATTTTTTAGTATGGTTTAGAATTAGTGCAGATGTTTCTATACTTGTACACAACCATGAAAGGCAAATCAAAATCCAACATTATGATAATGATTTCCATCTTAAAAACTCTCAAGGGGGCAATGAGTACCTACAGACATAACATGTATGGAATAAAAAAACCTGTAACATAATGTGTCCAGAAAACTTTGTAACATTGTACAATTACTTTATCTGACTTTATCAGGGTTTTTTTTTCCACCAGCAAGTTTCTGAAACCAGTGTTGGGGGGTGGGGAGACAGTATTGCCACTAAATTCGGTTATGTCATCACTAGGAACAGTGTTGTGAAACACTTTACTATATGTAGATATCACTTGCTAGACATGAGCAGAATTATTTTTAAGTGGTCATGATCGCCATCTGTTACCCAATTCGGTACTCCAAGACATTTTGGGGCAGGAACTCTGAACAAGATAATGGACATAAATCAAGCACCTAATTTATTCAGTTTTAAGTTCAATCTTAGTCTATAAAACAGTAAATAACACAATCACTGATATGTACACAAAGAACACGTGTAACGTCAAGGGAGCAGTTTTTGTTCTGTTTTTATTTTTTTTTTTATCTTAGTCATTGATGGAATATGGATGGTCATTTCCGCGATTTTAGAAATTACAGAATCCTCATTTTAAACAGGAATTTCCCAACAAAAAATACTTTACTGGACATTTTTTTTCTCCAAAAAGCAGTGAAAACTTGTTACCTAATTGACGTCACATGTTTATTTATTCATTGTTTACTCCTATTTAATGATAATTAATAAATGAATATATATCTTGTCATGTAAACTATGTATATTATTTTGTCGGACATGTTGATATTAGCCTTATTTTATTTAGTTAAAGATTAAAGTTCCAATTTCATATTTTCTAAGAAAGTCAAAGCATAATTATTTCTATGTCTTTTGCTCAAAAGGTTGTCAACTCACTATTATACGATCATGGGCAAAATTTTTGGGGCATTAGAAAGGGTGACACAGGCTGATTGAGGAAATAGTTACTCAATTACCTCCCTTGTTTTCCTATTCCTTTCCACGGACGGCCATCTTCAAACGTTTGAATTTGAAGTTGAAAATGATATTTTTGCCAATTTCTCAACTGGCAATAGTGAATTATAGGATTATTCTTTAACAAGGTAGGACTGTTTATAGGTTCAATCTATTTTAGGGCTTTGTTTTAATACATTTTAAAAATATAACTTAAAAAAATGCTATTGGAACTTTAACAGTACCATAGCCATAATAATTACAACAATTAACCATTTCTTTCTCAATCAAACTAAATACAGTGAAGAAAAAATACGACGGGGACATTTTATCTCTACCCGCTAGACACTTTATGGCAGTCTTGTGGCTGGGCAAAGTGAATTTGAAACTGACCCACTAACGAGTAGTTGATGAGTTCCAACCCATTTAGTATTTGGAACATGATCAAATAACACACTATTTATGGATCACATCACAATGATTTAAAAAAATTATTCAAACCCTTCAAACCACATCTCATCGGAGTTCCTAAAAGGTCCATTTTCAGCGATACCAAGAATGTTACTGAACAGGCATAATAAATATATTTTTAAATAGCTTTTCCTAAATGGTACAGAAAAGATGCACAGAACAGATGTCGTTTTCTGGCAGAACTGAATCGCTTATGATTTTTGGAAATTAAAAAGAAATGGGGGTTGTAACGTCCTAAAGGGGTGTGAGGGGGGGTGAATGGTTGGTGCGTGCGCATTATATCAGAGGGTCTGTAATTAAGGGAACTGGCGTGGTTTCGATTCCTCGATCGTTGTACGTTACAACGGTAGGGTCGCCTATCCAACTTCGTGGGTGTTCTCCAGGTCCCCCGGTTTTCTCCCATTGCCAAAGACCCCTGCAAGCAAATTATTTAAATAACCATAATGTTAATCCCGAAATGACCGAGTTTGTATCGAATGAACGTAAAACCCCATCTCTCTGTAACATCATACGTCTGCACTGACTGAGCCAACTTCTGGATTGTAATTGGCAAAAGAGAGAGAGAAATGGGGTTTAACGTCCACTCGACACAACTATGTCATTTCGGGACTAACATATGGTTTAATTTTATTTCAATAATTCGCTTGCGCGTAGGGGTCTTTAGCAGTGGGAGGAAACCGGAGTGCCCGGGGAAACCCACGAGGTTGAGAAGGCGCCCCTATCTCCATGCCACATATGCTCACACCAGGGATCGAAACCACAACCGCAAGCCAGGGGTGACCGGCCAGCTAGAGGTCGAAGCGCGGCACTCTAGACCACTAGGCCATCCCAACCCCCCTGTAATTGGCAAAAGAACATAAAATTACGATCGGTAGTTCCTACATAGATGGATAATTATGAATGCGCTTGCATATTGCGTGACTGTCATTAGCAATAGAGACACCGTTTGTCTAGACTCCATGTATGGATGTAGGTATCAATATTACAAAAAGTAAGCTACTTTGTAAACATTATTTCGCTTTTAAGTGGAACTTTTACATCAAATTTCCCCTTCATAATAGCTATCCAGGACGTAGTTTTAAAATTAGGTTTTTTTCTCGGTTTTTTGTTATCTCTGCTATTTATATTATGTCCAACTTGTATTTGTTTTTGAAAAATTTACATTATGTATATTATATATTGTTAATGTATGTACAAAAAAACCCATCATCACTATATTGTCATGTCAATAGAAACAGATGTATATTTTGCGAATAAATTTTGTCAAATGTCAGTGGTTATTTTTACCAACCAACTTAACATAAATACATGTACACATAAATGAAATTTGCACATCTTTAACACTCTATCACCCCCCCCCCTCCCTACAATGCACAGTGTTCACATAAGTCCTATTGTAGGCCTATATATAAAGTAAATGTTCATATTAATAAGTCCCATACGCAAATTGGTGGTGAGTTAGGAGTTTCACTGGGTAAAGTTTAACTAAAAAGAGACAAGGCCGCTTAGGTGTATCTTTGTCAATATTTTCTAAGAAAGTCAAAACATAATTATTTCTTTGTCTTTTGCTCAATAGGTTGTCCTCTCACTATTATACGATCATGGTCATTATTTCCCACGCTTATAAATCACTAACACCGGAAATAATAACCCAATTACATCCCTTGTTTTTCCATTCTCCCATGCAATAGCTATCTTCAAACGTTTGAATTTGAAGTTGAAAATGACATTTTGCCAATTTCTCAATTGGCAGTAGTGAATTATAGGATTAATAGGATTATTCTTTTACAAGGTAGGCCTGTTAATAGTTACCATCTATTTTAAGGCTTTATTTTAATATATTCTAAAAATATAACTTAAAAATATGAAATTACCGCTTTAAACAAGCCAACAGTGAGGATTGTGTCCCCCGCCGAAATCCCAAAACAAATAGGTGATACAGTAATTAATCGCACATTTTTTTCAAAAGTATAGACCATCAAACTATACACTAAGGTTCATCACTCTCTATCAGATAGAATCAAGATTATCTTTCCCCAAAGCATCACCAATGAACTTGTTTAGCTCTGATTAGCTTCAGCTCGAAATGTTAATCACTGAACTCAGTCAAGACACTCACCTTAAGAACATGTACATCAAGTTTAAACATTCTACCTCTTTTAAAAGCAATTAAAGTTGTTATTTCCTCCCCCCCCCCCCGGCTTTCGATGAAAGCAGGGGACTATTAAAATGGGTTTGTTTGTCGGTCTGTCCGTCACACTTTTTGGGACACAATAGCCTAACTCTCTTTCTAATTGAGCCAAAAGTTCACACTTTGTGTAGGTGATTATTAGGTCAGTACCTTGATTGAGTTCGAAGATGAGCATTTTCTGCTTAAGCAGAGATAAGCAATTTGATTGATTGATGCTTTGAGACAATATAACTTCAGTTCTAATTATGTCAGAATGGTGTAACTTGGTGTATAGTTTCATTACATTAGGGTAAGTAGAGCTATAAGCAATTTGTTTGGTCAAGATTTTGGAGCACAACAGCTCTCATAATTGAGCTAGAATGTTCAAATTTAGTGTAAGTGTTCATTAGGTCCATGCCTTGGTGGAGTTCGAAGATGAGCATTTTCTTCTTAGGTAAACAAAGATAAGCAATCCTATTTGGTTGATTCTTTGGGGTACAATAACTTTGGTTACAATGAAGTTAGAGCGATGAAACTCTTAATATAAATTACCTTGACTTAGTACGATGGTGAGAATTTCTGCTAAGGAGCAATAAACAATTTGATTAGTCAAGACATTGGAAAGTAACAACTTTGCATTTAATTGAGGTAGAATGTTTGAACTTGATGGTCGGTCATTTGGGACAAGACAACCTTGATTCTATCTGATAAAGAGTGATGAATTGCGATTAATTAATATGGGTCATCTATTTATTTTGGGATAGGGTGACATCAGTCCCACTGTTGGCTTCTTTAAAATACATGCTGATTATCGAACTTAGTCAAGGCATTGATGTAATGAAACTGAAGTAAGTTTCATCACTCTCACTTAAAAATAGCATTATGCAAGAGCAAAATCTGCTTATTACAGGTCTTTCTTTATGCCTGACATGTTATCTAAATAATCAATTTGACATTAATTAACATATCCAGACCATAATAAACTCTTGATGTTAAGGCTAGCCTTCGATGTTGGCGGATTAAAATCCTATATGCCGCTTAATGGCCGTTGATAATTAAATCAATCAAGTGGATAATCGAGACTATGCTGTTTATATTAATGATTTGAGTAATGATGACCGAGGCTATGTGAATATTTCAAACGCTTTTTTCTCGGCTAATAGTGGATCAATTTGACTGAAATTTTCAGCAAATTACTTTTACACTATCTAGTTTTTATACGCCCACATTTTCATGTGGACGTATATTGTCGTCGTCCCTGTTCGTCCGTCCGTCCGTCCGTCCGTCCGTCCACAATTGTTTGTGAACAGTCTACAGGTCACAATTTTTATCCAATTTCAATGAAACTTAAAATATAGGTTTATCACCCTAAGATCTCGGTTCCTTTCGATATTGGCATGTATCGGACCGCAACTTCATGGGTTATGGCCCCTGATTGTACGAAAAATAAAATCACGTTTTTTAGCTTGTGAACAGTGTAGAGGTCACAATTTTGAACCGATTTGGATGAAACTGTTAATGCATGTTTATAACCCAAAGATCTTGGTTCCTTTCGATATTTGCGCCAATCGGATCGTAACTTCCTGAATTATGGCCCCTGATTGTCCGAAAAATCACACTTTTTAGCTTGTGGTCCCTCTGGAGGTCAAAATTGTTATCCGATTTAAAAAAAACCGTTTGATTATATCACCGTCCCATGGTTATGAAGGTTGAGTTCGAATTTCGTGAAAATCGGACCAAAATTGACGGACAAAATGGCCGCCGTTTGTACGCGAATAGTGTGAAAATATGTTATATCAAGGTTGTGGACCTTATCGAGGTCACAATTTTGAACCGATTATGATGAAACTTGACATGTATGTTTATAACCCAAAGATCTTGGTTCGTTTCGATATTTGCGCGCATCGGATCGTAACTTCCTGAATTATGGCCCCTGATTGTCCGAAAAATCGCCCTTTTTAGCTTGTGGTCCCTCTGGAGGTCAACATTGTTATCCGATTTAAAAAAACGTTTGATTATATCACCGTTCCATGGTTATGAAGGTTGAGTTCGAATTTCGTGAAAATCGGACTAAAATTGACAGACAAAATGGCCGCCGTTTGTACGCGAATGGTGTGAAAATATGTTATATCAAGGTTGTGGACCTTATAGAGGTCACAATCTTGAACCGATTTTGATGAAACTTGACATGTATGTTTATAACTCAAAGATCTTGGTTCCTTTCGATATTTGCGCCCATCGGATCGCAACTTCCTGAATTATGGCCCCTTATTGTCCGAAAAATCGCCCTTTTTAGCTTGTGGTCCCTCTGGAGGTCACAATTGTTATCCGATTCAAAAAACCGTTTGATTATATCACCATTTCATGGTTATGAAGGTTGAGTTCGAATTTCGTGAAAATCGGACCAAAATTGATGGACAAAATGGCCGCCGTTTGTACGCGAATTGTGTGAAAATATGTTATATCAAGGTTGTGGACCTTATAGAGGTCACAATTTTGAACTGATTTTGATTAAAATTGACATGTATGTTTATAACCCAAAGATCTTGGTTCCTTTCGATATTTGCGCCCATCGGATCGTAACTTCCTGAATTATGGCCCCTGATTGTTCAAAAAATCGCCCTTTTTATCTTGTGGTTCCTCTGGAGGTCAAAATTGTTATCCGATTCAAAAAAAAAACGTTTGATTATATCACCGTTCCATGGTTATGAAGGTTGAGTTTGAATTTCGTGAAAATCAGACCAAAATTGACGGACAAAATGGCCGCCGTTTGTACGCGAATGGTGTGAAAATATGTTATATCAAGGTTGTGGACCTTATAGATGTCACAATTTTGAACCGATTTTGATGAAACGTGACATGCATGTTTATAACCCAAAGATCTTGGTTCCTTTCGATATTTACGCCCATCGAATCATAACTTCCTGAATTATGTCCCCTGATTGTCCGAAAAATCGCTTTTGTTAGCTTGTGGTCCCTCTGGAGTTCAAAATTATTATCCGATTTAAAAAAACGTTTGATTATATTATCACGGTTTCATGGTAATGAAGAGAGAATTTGAATTTTGTGAAAATCGGACCAGAGTTGACGGATAAAATGGCCGCCGTCTGTACGCGAATTGTGTAAAAATATGTTATATCAAGGTTGTGGACCCTATAAAGGTCACAATTTTGAACTGATTTTGATGAAACTTGAAATACATGTTTATAACCTAATGATCTTGATTCCATTGCATATTTGCCCATATCGGATCGTAACTTCCTGAATCATGGCCCCTGATTGTACGAAAAATCACCCTTTTTAGCTTGTGGTCCCTCTGGAGGTCACAATTATTATCTGATTTAAAAAAAACGTTTGATTATATCACAGTTACACCGTAGTTATGGGTGAGTTTGAATTATGATTTTCTGATGATTACTTAAAATGCAACAACTCTTGTTGACTGCCCGGACGATTTGGCTGCTGTGTGGGCGTATGTTTCGTTGCCTGGCAACCTATTTTTAACTATTATAGTGAGAACTGCCATCTCTTCATCTTATCTCCCATAATGTAACTTTAATTAGAACTAAACTTATCATGTCCCAAAGCATCAACCAATCAAATTGCTTATCTCAACTCACCTTAAGCAGAAATACCTACACCAAGTTTGAACATTCTAGCTCAACAGAAAGAGAGTTTTTGTGTCCCAAAAAAGTGTGATAGACAGACAGACGAACGGAAGGTTGGGGGGGGGGGGGCAATACGCGAAAGAGCGCAGCACGAGGGCATAATGTATGGCAAGGTAAATGTGGTGAAATAACAGTAATAGGAGCAGCACGGAACTGTGAAATGAAATGAAATGGGGTTTAACGTCCTACTCTTCTGCACCTGACCTGGGCTAATGGAAGACGGGGCACGGAACTGTATGGTAATGTCTTTATAATTTGAAAAGTAAGTACTACATGATCAGACTGCAAGACGACGTCCTTCATTCTGAAAAAGTAAGAATCAGTTCGCAATAAAGAGTTATTCAGACATAAAACAAAGCTGCCCAGAAACCCATGTGATCATTATAGTATACTGATACATACAAAGTAAATAAATCACGGACACATCAAAACTTGATCGGGGACATCTTTATAACCAGAAGCACAATGTTACACCAAAGCACTATGGGTTATACGAACACCAGAATATTCTACCTGTACAGGGCCATAATATGTAGGATTTTAAAAGTGGGGGTGCAGAAGCGTGGTGGGGCGCCATAGCCTCCACGTAAGTGATATAAAAACGTTTGGATCAGAGCAAACGAACCCATTCGCGTGTGGTCGCCCTTAAAACCGACCGACTGATCAGTGCCTTTAAGTGGTAATTTCATATTTTCAATGAAAGTCAAAACAAAATTATTTCTATGTCTTTTGCTCAAAAGGTTGTCAACTCACTATAATACGATCATGGACATTATCTCCCGGGCATAACAATCATTGTCACAGGAAATAGTAACACAATTACCTCCTTTGTTTTTCCATTCCCCCCATGCAATAGCTATCTTCAAACGTTTGAATTTGAAGTTGAAAATGACATTTTTGCTAATTTTTCAACTGGCAAGAGTGAATTATAGGATAAATAGGATTATTCTTTAACGAGGTAGGATTGTTTATAGATTAAAATCTATTTTAAGGCTTTATTTTAATACATTTTAAAATTATAACTTCAAAATATGAAATTGTAACTTTAAGAGCGTCACTGCGTGGTCATAATCAAGTATATTATTCTATAATTGAACGATTGTCAAATTTTGTTTGATGTGGGGGGGGGGCGCCTTACTGTCCTGGGGGTACAATGTACACTCTGTACCACCGCTTGATACAGCCCTGTACCGGTATGACGTCATACATAACGTAATAATACGGAACGTAATCATAAATACTACATCCCCCCCTCCCCCGCTTTAAAAAGTTGTACTGTTCACATAAACTGAAATGTCTCTATATGAGGGAACAAAACAAAATAAACGTTAATTATTCAAGAGTTCACGCAAATAGTTCACATAGTTAACCTCTCTGGTGGTTTTCGAACTCTCTGTGAGTAACGTTGATTGGTATCGAATGGCTTGACGGGTAATTTCGGAGTACCAATACTTGCTGCTTGAGTACTTGTTGTTGATGAAGTACCTGCTTGGCAATAACAAATTTGTTCTCTTTGGGTAGGTCTACTAACGGTTTAGATGAAGTTACATCCATCTCTATATCCGTTGGACTGTCACCATTTGTATCGACAGTATCATTACCAGGTAAGGTCAATGTGACAATAACGAATTTTACCCCCTCTTCGAAAAAGAAAGGTTTGTAAACCTATTTTTTTTTGTTATACGACCAGGAATCCACGAAAGTTTTTAACCTGAACGAATTGTCCGACTTCAAATGAACGAACTCTAACTCTGCTGTCATGTCCCTTTGATTGCAACTCTTGTTTATGAGTGACACAGTCTGTTCAAGATTTAGTTTCAATAATGTAAACCGAATGTAACACTACAGATAACAGAATACATGTATCAGCATAGTTGATATACCTTTATTGAGAACATGAAATATACATACTCCGGGAGGGGCGATATTCCAAGTCTCTAGATATTATATTATATGTGACGTTTTCAATTTAATGTATAGATCACTTTGTCACACCGATTACGATTTTGTCTTTTCAAAAACAGGTCGCTTGGTATACACCCAGTAACACTAACTGTGTGTGGAGTAATTCTCTACGGTATATTAATAAAAAGTTATAAAGTCTATGTTGTAGAGTTTGGTTGGTATGACCTGCCATAACTTGTTTTAGTAAATCTTGTTCAACGATTTGTTCAGAACTTTCCGCAGCTCCATTTGATGCAGGATGATATGATGGAGTTAATTTTGATGCACTCCATTTTTACTTATAAAATCCTTGAATTCATAACTGATAAACTGAGGGTCGTTATCTGATACCATATCCTTGGAAGACCATAAGATGCAAATAAGTCTCTATGGTTTTATGGGATGTAGTGGTTTTCATATGAAATACTTCGAGCCACTTAGAAAAGCTATCAATAACTATTAAGAAATGTTGTATCTGAAATTCAGCAAAATCGATGTACAATCGTTTTTACACACGTTTGGGCCATTTCCAAGGTATCGATGGTGAGGCTGGTGGTGATTTTCTCCGTGCTAAACAAATTCCACAGCAGCGCACTTTATCTTCTATATCGATTGAAGGCCACCATATGTAGCTTCTCGCTAGTGACTTCATCCTCGACATACCAAGATGGGCTTAATGTAAGTCATTAAGTAAACGTTCACGGAATTTTACAGGTATATTGACTCCCATACTCCAAAGCAAACAACCTTGATGTGTACTCAACTCATCCTTCCGTTTGAAATAAGGCTCCAGATTTGGCTGATTTACAGTATTTGGCCATCCATTTAATGTATACTGAAAGACAAGAGATAGAACAGGATCATTTCGAGTTGATTCAGCAATTTTCTGACTGTTGACAGGAGGTTCATTTACAGCGGTAATTTCATATTTTTAAGTTATATTTTTAAAATATATTAAAATAAAGCCTTAAAATAGATGGTAACTATAAACAGTCCTACCTTGTTAAAGAATAATCCTATAATTCACTATTGCCAGTTGAAAAATTGGCAAAAATGTCATTTTCAACTTCAAATTCAAACGTTTGAAGATAGCTATTGTATGGGGGAATAGAAAAACAATGGAGGTAATTGTGTTATTATTTCCGATGTTAGTGATTTATAAGACTGGGAAATAATGCATATGATCGTATAATAGTGAGTTGACAACCTATTGAGCAAACGACATAGAAATAATTATGAAATTATCGCTTTAAATATGTGAGATAGTAAATATCTGCTTCTTCGGATGTGTCTAGTTCACACTCGTTAACTGGACATCTTGACATCGCATCAGCATTGCAGTGATCTTCAGAACGTCGGTATACTATTTCATAATTATAGGCAGACAGAATTAATGTCCATCTCTGGAGTCGTAAGCTGCCAGGGTTGGTACTGACGCATGTGGACCTAGGATCGTTGTCAATGGTTTATGAACAGTCTCAAGAATAAAGGACCGTCCATACAAATACTGGTGGAACTTCTTGACACCAAATATGATTGACAACGCCTCTTTCTCTAATTGCGAATAATTTTTCTCGCTGGAACTTAATGTTCTGGACGCAAAAGCAATGGGTTTTTCCTGACCATCTGGTTCAATGTGTGAAATAAAATAAAATCAAGTACGAACAATCCAAACCATTAGTCGTAAAAAATGGTAGAGGCAAAATAGTGTAATCAGCAAATGGACTGTTCACCGTGTACAAAATACACCACAAACAGTGGCAACAGGTGTCCGGAAGAGTAAGCTTGCCCTGCCTGGCGCCACACCCGCCATAGCTGCATCCAAACTATTACACGAAATCTCAGTAAAATAGCATGATTGACCAATGGACTATCGCAGTATCGGTATGCAAAATGCACATGATTGTGAACGATGTAGTATAGACAGACATAATTAGGGAGATAATATACGAGTCAATTAAATATATCTTGAATAATAGCCGAGAGAGACATGTTATATTTATCAATCAAGTCAATATTGTAACAGCGTAAAATCTTCGATAATAATTAAAGACTGGAACTATTTATTACCGGAAAACATTTAACATCATATACACAGAACAGCACGTCCGACAGGCAGAGTGACTGTCCTGGAAACGGAATGAAACCTAGAATGTTCTATAAATGTACAAATCGGTATTTATAATGGAATGATATCTAAGGAATTAACTATATACACTAAAGTCACTAATAGCAATTAAAGATGAAAGATTAAAATATAAAAGACATTGCGATAAATAAAACAATTAGATAGTAATTAAACTCGTTAATGTGTCAGCTGTCATTAGATTATTAGCTTAACGTCTAATTAATAACCTAGGATTAATAGAAACATAAGAATAATAGAAATGTTTAATTGAATGAATGAATACCGAAAGAATAAAATATTGAAAGAATGAAATAAAAACAATTCGTAAATTTGTCACCATTATAATATGACGGCCATAAAACTTTTTAAAGGTTTTAATGAGTTTAGTGCGCCAGTATCCTTATAGTTGAAGCCAAGATGACAAATAACACTCCCCACGCCGTAAGAAGAGACATCACAGGCTAACTTTAATGTCTTACGTACATCATAGTGTGTTTAAAATATACTGTTAAGAAGTTTCTTCTTACAATCAACAAAAGCTTTCACACAAGCAACAGTCCAATTCCATGTAACATCCTTCTGTAAGAGTTCGTGTAAAGGATGAACCAATGTTGACAAATTAGGCAGGAATTTCACATAATAGTTTATCAAACCTATAAAAGACTTTAGCTCAGATACATTGTTTGGAGATTTAGCTTTCTCAATGGCCTCTACTTTATCCTGTAGTGCATGGATTCCATCTTTATCTACTTTGTAACCTAAGTAATTTACGCTAGGTTTTATAAATACACATTTAGATAATTTAAGTCTAACTCCATGTTTCTGCAAACGTTGAAGAACTAGATCGACACGTTTCCAATGTTCAGCCCCTGTAGGAGCACTGATGAGAATATCATCCAGTCGGCACATAACTCCTCCCATGCTTTGCAGTATCTGTTCTAGGACTGACTGGAAAATGACTGGCGCAGACGAAACGCCAAATGCTAAGCGATGACATTTAAATAGACCTTTATGTGAGTTCTTCAGGTTGTGGATCTGTTTCTAATTGTTGATATGCACTTGACAAGTCTAATTTTGTAAACAGAGTTCCTCCAGCTAAGGTTGCAAAGATATCCTCAGAGTTCGGAAGTGGATACTGTTGCACCGCTATGTATCAGTATACTACAATTGGCGACGGCGCTGGGATCTACGATATTTGGGACACTGTGTCGTTGAACTGATCATTGTAATAAAAGTGCCTTTGAAGCGTGGTAATGCGGTCGGACATCGGAAGAATCGACGAGTGCGATGAAAACAAAGAAAAGTGGGACAGTTATGTCAAGCGTTTAGAACAATATTTTTTAGCGAACGAAGTAACTGATGATAAACAAGTGTCGATATTGTTAACCGTTGTGGGTTCTTCAACTTACGGACTAATGAAAAGTATTTTATCACCGGATCTGCCTAGTACGAAGTCTTATGGTGAGCTGATCGAGGCCTTGAAAAATCATTTTTCACCTACGCCAGTCGTGATCGCTGACCGTTTTAAGTTTCATCATAGAAACCAGAAAGAGGGGGAAAATGTGTCTAATTATTTAGTGGTATTAAAACAGTTAGTCACTGCATGCTATTGTGGAGAATTTTTAAGTCAGACACTGCGAGATAGACTTGTATGTGGTTTGAAAGATGCAGCTATACAGAGAAAATTGTTGGCTGTAGCCAGCCAATCTTGAGCTAAAGAATGCCATAGTAATTGCTGTTGCAATAGAGCTAGCAGTTAAACCAGTTTGGAATTATTAAAACCCAACCATCAAGATTTTAATTCGTCTAGTAAGTCAGTGAATAAGGTAGTGCATCACAAGAAATCAACCACAAATTATCAGTATAGAAATCCTCATAGTGGAAATGTGTCAGTTGCAAACCCTATCTTCACAAATTTTCTGGGGGCAGAGCACCTTAGACCCTCCTCCGAAGGGTGGCGTGTTCATGGTTTAGCTCTAGAATGTAAAGTCTGATGCTACCATGGACCGTATGCTACCAAGGACGTTTGATCCTTAACACACAGTTTAAATTTCATCGTGAAAGTCCACAAACTTTGGTCATGTAAAAGGCAGGGGCCGAAGATGCACACGAAAGTTGAACTCACTCAAGAACTAGTGATTCTCGTTTAAAGTTTCATCTAAATCGAGTAGGCTATATAATTGTGGCCTCTAAATGGTCCACAACCTTGCCATTACATATTTTCGTAAACGGAAGTGGCTATTAGACGGGGAAGTTTCTGGCCGGTTTTGAGGAAATAATCAGCGCTCACGCTGTCGATCGCCATTTCCGCCAATTGCGATAAAAATATAATTTTGGCGATAAAATATTCAATCTGGCGTAATTTTTGGCGATATTTTTTGCCTTATGGCCCTCTCGAGAAATAATTATGGTGTAACGGTGATAAACTTGAACAGTTTTGAAAATAAAATACAAATTGTGATCTCGAGAGTGCCATAAGCTAAAAAGGTGATATTTTGTCCAATCAGGGGGTCATGATCCAGGAAATTACGGTCCAAAACGCGCCAATATCGAAACTAAGCAAAACCGCTGGGATAGTAAAATATATTTTAAGTTACGGTCAGATCTAAACAACGCCGGATTAGGGGGCCCCCCACAAAAATCTCAGTTGCACGCCTCGAGCATGGTCGGACCGAGGACTCCAACGGACGGTGACCTAGTGACGGGGCTCCGCCGATGCTCCGAGGGCCCTCCATCGGAAGTCCCTGGGGCCCCTCAATCCATGGTGTGTCGCGATCGACATACGAGAATTTGGTGTAATCCGGTGATGGGTGTAACACATGGTCTTTTATTGTCGTGAGATCTTCTATCGCACCGAACATCGTCTAACTCGAATTATCGTATAACTCGAACAAATTACTCGTCCCCATCATTTCGAGTAGCGCGAATTTTGCCTCAGATTGACGTACGATTGTATATAAGCTGTAGTTGTTGTAGTTGTTGATATTTGTTGTGAGTATAAGCTGAATTTGATGAGATGCACATCATGATCACACGAAATATTCAGATTTCTTGATTAAATCTCGTATAACCATTTGGTACTTACAGTGTTAGACGTTCGTCAAAAATCGAGTCCGGCTTAGTCCATTCATCAAATCATCGCGGGGGATATAATACGATTCCGAATCAAGTGACCCGTTATTTATCACTGAGCGACTTCGAAATTAGGTTTGATGTAGCTCTGCTCACGTACAGTGGCGGATTTAACGGACTCAATGGGTTCCAGCCCCCTCCTCTAGAAATACCCTCATTTCATAGCACTTGCATGGATTGGTCCACTGACATAAAGCCAGAATGCGCTAATTTTGTGGCCGAATTTTTTTTTTTTCCTCGGGGAGGTACTCTAAATGGCTCCGACACAAGTGCCTGAAATGCCAGGAAATCATGTTTCCGGCATCGAATTTCTGAAAATTTCCTGGGGGAGACCCCCCCCCCCTCTAGACCCCCTTGCGGAGCTTCGAGCCTTCCGCGTTTGCGTTGGCCATGGATCCGCGATCGGTGCTCAGGGGCCCCCACCCCAGGGCCCCCACCATGGTTAATCCGGCGTTGGATCAAAATATTAAAGCCACCGGCAGATTTCGTCATGGTCACGAGATGTAGGCCTAATCGGGGTTAGGGCACGTGATTGTTGCCGCCGAGGATTGTGGGTTAGGGTAAGGGCTAGATCCTGGATTGCGAGTGGCGCTCCCTGTTTACATCTCGTGACATTGGCGAAATCAGTAGGTAGCTTCATATTTTGATATAACCTGGGTATTACGTGTGTACAGGGGAGCGACCATTATGTCGTGCAGCTCAGTTCGATTTTCAGGAAATGTGAACTCAACCGTAATTAAGGCATAACTGTGGTATATTCGAACGCCTTTTAAATCGCATAAAAATTGTAACCTCTTGCCGGACCACAGGACAAAACGCAATTTTTCGTACAATCAGGGGCTACAATCCTGGAAGTTACAATCCGATATGCGCAAATAAATAAAGGAACAAAACATACATTTTAGGTTTCATCAATATTGCATGACAATTGTGACGTCTAGAGTGTCTGTAAGCTTGAAATGTGATTTTTCGGACAATCGGAGGTAATAATCCACGAAGTTACGGCCCGATACAGGTCAATTTCGAAAGTAACAAAACCGAGATTTTTTGGAGATAGAACTATATATTTCAAGTTTCGTCAATATCGAATAAGAGTGACAAACATTTTTTCGAACATGACAAGCAGACATGTCAATTTTATACTATGGTTTTGTGTGACATGCAATTTAGGCTCACGGATTCGCGCAAATACCTAGTATTTGGGATCTATACTGGCATTGTTTATTTACGTCATTAATTCATTAAGTCGCCGATGCATAATTTTGAGACCAACATAGCCACAACAGAATAAGAGTGAAACACAACATTTTTTCAAACATGATAAGCTGACAAGGTTATTTTATACTAAAGTTTTGCGTGAGTAGCGTGACGTATACAGTGAGCACTTAATTATTTTGATACCAACTGCTCTTATATTGCGACCGACTATTTTTCTTCCTGTGGGTGTGTACCCCCCCCCCCCCCCTCACCTCCACCTATACGCCCCTGTACACAATTACTGACTTTAATACTGATACTATTACTAAGCGACGTTTCGGCGTGGATACAGGTATGTGAATAGTTAACAAATATAGGCTACGATAGAAACCAAAGTCTCGATTATGCATTTTTAATTGAATCTATGACATTTTCCCCAAATGAGTCCACACCCCAAAATGGATATGTTGTAGATGTGTCTTTTGCAGCTTAATGTTTGACATTTTTGATGTAAATCTATTATTTGTGGTGATCTTTTAAAATGTGGCACTTACAGAGCAATGAAATATTAATTAATAGCCTTTTCATACTCCTGTTACGCAATGAATTATGTCATAACTCCCTTTTTCCACCTCATTTTGTCAGGAAATTGATGTAAAGATTAAAACAACTTGCTTCCACAAAATATTGACACTATATAATTCCAAGGATACCTCTGATTGTTAAAGTGTTTTGAATACTGAAATATTCCCATTTTTTTAAAAAAAATAGTGCTTTGTGACCCTTTTGTTGGAGTGGCTGGTTGTCAATTAAATACAGCATTTATTTTACATTTATCAATCCATATTTTAGTAAATGATTCACATTTCTTACAAGTACCTGTGTTTGTATGTATGTATACAAGCCAGGGATAGAAAAATGTGGCTTTTAGCCATATTCCATCAACAGTATTACTTATGTGGACACAGGTTGGATTTGTTATCACAGCAACATTTTCAGGGGGTGGGCTTACAAGTTTCATTATAGTTCCTTACAGTTACCCTCAATGCAACCAATTTGCAGCTTGTCTTCTTGTATACTGGCCAAGGTTTCTAGAAATAAATGCCTTTCACCTCAGAGTTTCCAAGAAATAGGGAATTATTGGCATTTTGAGACATACAAAGTGTCAAAAAATGGGCCATTTTGTAAAAAAAGGTAAAATAAAGTCAATTTTTGAAAAATATCCCAATATTTTGAATATTTTTGATGAGACTTGTTTGAAACTCTTTAAATCTTTTTGCAAAACTCACATTTTGACCAAATTAAGAAAGAGTCTTCAATTCTAGAACAAAAGGCCCATGGACCTGATCTGCAACCCAGCATACAAAACAGTACATAACTTTAAAGGGTCACCATTTCTTCTGCAATTAATTTTTTTTGATTCTGTATTATAATAATTTGCAAAAATAAATGTGAAGCTATAAAGAAAAGAATTCTGATGATATATGAACTTTTAAAAACATATAGGAGGCAGACCACCATTAAATTTCACCATCTCGGTACCCAGAAATTGTAGTTCGTCTATTTATAGCAGTTCTCTCTCTGTCTCTTTTCTCCCCTTTTGCATGCCCATTTTTGTTGATTTTTTGGACTTGAATGGACTAAGAGGGTTTGAATTAATATTTTCTGCCAGGTTTTGGTAAATATTCATGATTTTGAGGCGGAAGGATAACGGCGTTATGAGGTTGGCTACGGTGATATGTACGGCAACTAGATACATATTTTGAGTATGCTTCTTCAAGTTCGTGTATCTCAAAATTTTGGTGGTCAACCTCATAAAAATTTTAGTGCAAAGACATGGCCATTTGTTCCTCTGTAGTGAAAAGCATTTCGCCCAACGAAAATTTGGGGATAAGTTGGAGGTGGGCAAAGAGTCCAGAATTAACATTGAAGTCAATGGGGAAATTAATGGTGGTCTGCCACCTTAGATGGGAAGAAAGTATAATAATTTCACTCAATTTTGCCTAATTTGTCTGAAATTCTTCAGATTACCCCCAATATTACTGTCAAAATATTAACATTGAAGTCAATGGGGAAATTAATGGTGGTCTGCCTCCAAATGCACGAGGAGTAAGCTCCCTTACGTCTCCATCTTCCTTAAAAATATCCGCCAACAGATGTCACTTTAAGCGTGTTAATTTTCAAGATGGCAGCGACCAGGCGGCTTCAAAAGGTAAACAATTTTAAGTTCGAATGGATTTTTAACTCTTTGGAAATGTATGATAAACAGTGTATCTTTCATTTATATCCCACCCTTCGTAATAATTTCGTAAGGAAATGTACAGAAACATTCAAACTGAACAAATAAATTGCACAACAAGTGGATCAATTAACGAGATCATCGACTTGCCAAGCATCGCTGATAAAAATGGCTTAGAAACGCCTTTGTTGTGTGACGCAATTGATACATCTTTCTACTTCCTAATTAACCTCATGCTATGTTAGAATATTGAGACAAAAAGGTTAATTATACTATATTTAGGTAGGAAGGACATCTTGTGTATTTTTTTTTTATGGAAATGCCTTTTGACTTTGTGGGCCGGTAGGCCTTGTTTTGTAGTATAATTTTTGTACGGTACTACCTAGAAATGGTTCCACTACTGATGTCTTCCGTCTTACTCCAGCCACAGTAGTGGTTTTTCCTACAGAGTTCCTCTGCGCAAGTTTTTTAGTCAAATGACTACAAAAAGTTTACTGGCCTATAGCTCGCTTAATTTACAAATAAACTGGTCCAAAACAGTACTGCACGTAGCTTAACATATATGACATACTAAATATCAATTCTTATTGAAATAAAGGTGAGGACTTACCGCATAATTATATGATTTGATGAAACCCATCTGCCACGCGAAATTTCAACTGGCCGGTGTCATGGCCGCAAGTTGCGTAATACGTCATTAGGCCTACAACATACATGTAAACAGCACTATGCAAAGAAAAACTGTTCTGTAACTATTTTAATGGTCCAGTCTTCACTATTTGTTATAGATTATTTCAATACAAACTGTAATGATGTGTGTTGACAATTGTGCGTTTGAACCTATTTTAACTTGCGTAAGGGGTCTTAAGGTTACAAGTATAGTTACTAGGTACTACCTACTTCAGACACTTGTTTTTTTATCGATTTATTTTCAGTTTCTGAATAGTAACTGAAAATATTATGTACTTGACAACAAATATTTTACTACTTCATTTTTTAATCCATATCCACCATTGCCGCCATTGGCATTGCTCATTCGAATTAATGTTAGTTCAGTTGTCCAAAGATTCTCATTCCTTTCAAATACCGGTATTTAAATGTTTATATCTAGCTACGAGAATGTAGTTAAAAATTCTTAGATACATGTTTGTTTTTACGAATACATTATAACTCATCCAAAAGTCAACTCATCCCAAAACAACTCATCTCGAGATAAAAAAGAAAATTCATCCCAACTTTGAAAAAACACTCATTCCAAAATATTTTTTGTTTGATTTAATACATGGGTTGAGATACAAGCCCACTCTGACCAAGTTTTGAAGATTGCAAAGTCTTCACTTCTTATTAACTCAACTGCAAAAATTATTAATTAAAAATTCAAGCAGTTTTTCTCGCCCAATGAGATGTATTATGCATACACCAGCCACCAACCACAGACACGCATGTCCTCTGCATGTTATGGTCATCTTTATATGTAGATCAGGGCTCACACTGTCAGTCACCAAAGTCGCAATTTGCGATAAAATATGAAAGTGGCGATTAAAATTTGATTTGGGCGATAATTTTGGTGATTATGTTTTACGGTACTGGCGGTTCCTTTTGAGAACTGGCAGAAAAAAATCTTAAAATTTTAATCGTATTTATCCTGGATTAACCATTATTGAGTGTCAATCGCGTGGCTAAACACAATAATAAATTAATCAACTGGCTGGTAATCTGGATCCCGTCGATGAGTAATACTAATCAGTTGCCTCGGATTAATGATTAGTTGATTGATAATTGCCAATGATATATATTAAACCTTATCTCAAGTCATTATTTACTCCTAATGATTAATTTAACTTAAGCAGTAAATATTTGATGTTTCATTTCGTCTAAAAACAAAAAATGGTAATACATGTAATCAAAATGGCCAACATTTCCTTTCGAAGAGAATAAAATATTTAATAGTTGAATTCCGTATACCGTTTATATAGTATGTCAAATATACGAGCAAACCTATCTGATATCATTATTTCAATTTATCTTATCACCACTGCTCAAAAATGTAAGAAGTAATTGAATATTGGTGATTCTTGCTCCAAAGGTGAACGACAGGTATAATTGTAAGCATCTCTTAAAAATATAATTAACTATATCATTCTATTAGGGATTCAGATTCTGATACCTTTACGGTACCTGAAAATAACAATAGGTCTATTGTACACACAACACACGAATTCATAGAAAATTGGCAATCCTTGGACGAGATTTGGCAGGTAAATATTGAATATATATATAGTGCAATATGATGATGTTCAAATAGTCTTAAGTCACCAAAAATAAAATCTGATCTTATTAAATCCAAACTGTGCTAATGTATTATGTAAAGACAGATTTCTAAAGTTGTTGTATATTTTATTGTATCGAAAATTGTTATATAATAGGCCTAGCTGAGACTTAAAATTGTTAGTTATTGTATTTTTTATCACATATTTGTGGCAGATAAAATATTCAAGTTGGCGGGAAAAAAATATGAACATTTCTTTATATAAATATTATCATCCATTTTGTCGGAAAAAAATTGAAAGCCAGTGTGCGCCCTGTTTTAGATCTAACGCAACTGTTTGTTTGCTTTGTTTTGAAAAAGTTGACATTTTTAGCCCCGCTAATGCTGTTTTTGGGACAAACTGTTTAAGCACAGGGTCAAGAATAGAGGTATTGATATTGGGGTACCTTATCGGAAGTTCGTTTCATTAAAGATACATTAATTATGAGCTAAATCTGATTATTGCAAGTCTTTATTTAGGCTTCAGATGTCATCGAAATTATAAATTAGATCTTTATTTACACAACAAGCACAAAATCAACTCTGTAGACCCACGGATGGCTTGGATTTAAGCAGGATTTCATTGATTGATTTAATTTTTAAATGGCATGAGCGGAGATTAATGGTTACGTTGACGTCATACTCCCGGAAATTTTTGATCAAGGATAAATGATAGAGTGTACAAAGCGAGGCCGCTGTTGAGCAGGGTCTTAACAAATGACATCTAAACTAATTAAAGTGTAATAAACTAAACACAGATAATGACAAATTATACAATTCCAGGAGATTGTGTGATGACTAAAACAGACGGACAGGTCTTAATAATATGAATAAAAATATTTTTATTTCCCCAATAGGCATGAAACCCCTGGTGTATAACTATAGATTTATCATAATTGTATTATAATATTTTGTCCTACATTGTATCCAATTGATTCAATGCATGCCAAAAATAAAAGTAGGAATGAAAATTTACCCTCGCAGGCTCGCACTCATTTTGTCCAATTGTTATAAAAATCCAAAAAGGTAAAACACAAATTCGTATATGATCACAGCAGACAGATCTAAATAAAAAAGTGAAGTTGTATAAAAAGACTTGGTCATTTTATAGAATGGGAATATACAAAAGCATACGAACCCACAAAAAATGTCATCCAAAGGTGTTGACAAGCGACTATTCTGATTAGTATTGTATTAAAACTGACTGATGCCTGACCATAACGGTACCGGTAATTATGTCAACACGCTGTATTCCCTAATACACGATGTCGATATTATACATGTACGCTCTTTTGTTACTTGCGTAGTAAAATTAGGGAAATTGAAAACGACTTACTAAATGGATCGTTTAAAACTGCAATTTCATATTTTTTAGTTATATTTTTAAAATATATTGAAATAAAGCCCTAAAATAGATTGTATCTATAAACAGTCCTACCTTGTTAAAGAATAATCCTATTAATCCTATAATTCACTATTGCCAGTTGAGAAATTGGCAAAAATATCATTTTCAACTTCAAATTTAAACGTTTGAAGATCGCCATTGCATGGAGAGGAGTGTACAAAACAAGGGAGGTAATTCAAGTAATTGTGTTATTATTTTCGGTGTCAGGGATTTTTATGCCTGTGAAATATTGCCCATGATTGTATGATAGAGACCTTTTGAGCAAAAGACATAGAAATAATTATGTTTTGACTTTCTTAGAAAATATGAAATTTCCGCTTAAGCAATTTTTTGTGAACAGTAGGTTGACACATTTGTAATTAATTCATCACAATTCCAAGACATTACAAGAAGGTAATTACACAGTCTACACATCAGTATCTGGTGTGTCCACTGTGAGTGTCAATAACAGCAGGGCAGAGTATGTACATGGAGTCGACCAGAGGATTGATGAACGCCATTGGCACCTAGAACGCTAGAACCACACTCTCAGAAAAACCTGGCACGATCCATCGGCTATGTTAAAGATACATTATGGGAGATTATTACAAGGAGTTAGCCATTCTTGCTTTAACAGTTCAAAAATAGATGCTGAAAGTGAAACAAGAATATTTTGAAAATTTCAGTCAAATTACTTTATCCTGAACAAAGTTGTTACCACTATAATTTTTTACTAGAAATGGTAGTTAAATTCATCGACACCCTTTTCCCATTATGGCCCATTGTTGATTGACAGACGTTAACTCCACCTATATAGTCTCGATTATCAAGTAATGTTTACAATGACTAGTACCGATAGCGTATTCGGTTTGAGACAGGACTGCAATTCAATTTGTATACATTTATTTTTTACTATAAATTAGAATTAAGACTTTTAATATATAGATAAGAAGAGAAAGTCTGCGATAGGATATTAAAGTTTGAAAGGAATGGGCCAAATCAACGAGGCAGTATTGTAAATAAATTATAATAAATAGCCGACTTCTTGCGTTGCCTGCGTGTACTCTTTTGTACTTCAGGTAGGCCTAAGCGACTCCCTAAGCAGACGAATAGAAAACAGTCCGGAAGTATGATGACGTCAACGTCACGGAGAAGCCCCGCCCACAAAATCCTGTTTTAATCCAAGCCCAATCCAAGCCATCCGTGGGTCTACAGAGTTCATTTTAGGCTTGTTGTTTAAATAAAGATCTAATTTATAATTTCTATGACTTCTGAGGCCCAAAGGAAGACCGACAAAAGTCTGTTTTTGCTCTCCCATAATGTATGTTTAAGTCTCTGCTGAATTTCATCCGAAAGATGTTCAATCAGAGTTAAGTCATGACCAAAGGCTGGCCAGTGCAGAGCATTAACACTATTCTTCTGCAGAAATTCCCAAGTAACTCTGGCACGGGCGTCATGCTGGAAAACGTTGTTTTGTTGTCATGCGAAATGTGATGTTCCTGGACCAAGATTTTGGAACACCACAGGAGTCACTCTCTGGTTCAGGTCGATTCCACATCAAACCATTTTGCTTGGACCTCCCCATGAGTCTTATTCCATGACACATTGGTCAGAATAACGCTGGCTTCGTCAACGCTATTTTCTGATCCTGTCATCTGCAGTTGGTATGCAATACCGACTCTCATCTGTGAACAGAATTGTTCTCCATTTCCTGTGTCGCCAGTTCTGGTATTATTCAGCAAACTGTACACATTCATGTCTAATGCAATGAATGTTCTCACTGTGAAACCCAAGTTTTCAAAGAAAAGAGAAAACAGATTTTCTTTAGAACCTGGGCTACAGTGTCAATTGCTCCAAGATGTCAACCCACCATTCAAATTGAAACCGTATTGCTATCCACTTGATTGATGTACAAGGGTTGATTGAATAGATAAAAATAGCAGAGGTTGTATCAACATGGGCGAATGAAAACTTTTGCCCATAGTTGGCGTAATTGCTATCAATCTTTAATTCAGTAAATGGTTATTTTGAATAAGGAGGTACATGTATTACTATCCAAGAAAATACTTTAATTATGTTTTAATTTTAATATAATCAAAATAACCATAGGCTCACTGAATGATTTCTTTAGTGTTACAACAAGGTATGTTTTCATCAGTGGTCATCTTGGAAATACTTCAAAAGTGATAACTAGAACTACATGTAGAATGTATTTATCTGTCTGATGAGGTGGCATAAGCTTACATGTCTTAATTAGATGTATGGACAACTCTAATGATTTTAAATCAAAACGCGATGAAGACCTCAAAACGCTATTTCCTCTTAAAGATTGACATGCTGACATTCTGTACATGTAGATTATATCACAAACCATGTTTTTCAAAAGATTTTATGTATATATCTCTTAACATAACCTGGGGGGTTGGGATGGCCTAGTGGTCTAGAGTGCCGCGCTTCGACCTCTAGCTGGCCGGTCACCTCTGGCTTGCGGCTGTGGTTTCGAGCCCTGGTGTGAGCGTATGTGGCATGGAGATAGGGGCGCCTTCTCAACCTCGTGGGTTTCCTCCGGGCACTCCGGTTTTCTCTCACTGCTAAAGACCCCTACGCGCAAGCGAATTATTGAAATAAAATGAAAACCATATGTTAGTCCCAAAATGACCTAGTTTGTGTCGAGTGGACGTTAAACCCCATTTCTCTTTCTCTCTTAACATGACCTACACAGACAAATTGATAAAACAAGCTTCAACATTGCCTGAAGGGTTAATGTATGGTATTACTAACTAATATTCTAATTTCAATATTTTTCAGGAACTTCAAGACTTGCGTGTGTCAGATTTTAGGTGCTTTCAAGAAATCAAAGTAGATGATACCAATATATTAAATTGGCAAGGTTTAATTGTTCCAGTGAGTGAAATTAATACTTTGTAGGCCTACTTTAAGTTATCATCCTTCATACATCAATAAACCCCGAAACTCAACACAGTATTATTAGATGAAAAATGTCAGAAGAAGAGGTGTCTAGAAATAGATCAGTGGGTTATGGCTCTTTGCACAGTAAACTAAAGGGACAAAAAGTAGCAGTCAAGTTCGACATGTTGTAAATAAAAATGTGCTTATATTTGTTATTTTTTAGCAATTGTTCCTTATTGATGTATGAAAGATGACACAGAAAAGATGATACATGTATAATGATATCTGCATGATGATAATAATATAATACATATGATTATGACACGCTACATATTGATATACAATGTATATTAGTATTACCTTAAACAGTAAATCTCATTACTTATGTGGATCGTTTTACTGTCTGCGAGCAATGTTATTTTATTCTCTTCCAGAACGGTATCCTTTTGATTTATCAGCTAGACATTTAGTAATTGGATAAAGTAATAAACCAGGGCATCATTTTTGATCGTGAAATTTGAATAAATATAACGTTGTGAATTTCTGTCGTGGTCATATAGAAAGCGTCTGGATAATCACGATATATATACATTTCTTTCCCGCCTTTTGCATTGAGCTAGTTCTTTTCAAAACTGTCTTTTAGCGAACTTTTCGCTGATAGTTCTTAACCAGCCTTCTACAACTGCAGTATGAAAATACGGTAAAATATCGCTATTCCCCACCCCTGTTCTCAGACTGTTTTAGAACCCTTACCGTGCATTTGTCACCTACAATTCTTTATTTTCAACCAAAAGGAATCCTTTCTCACTACATTTGACACCAATTTATAATAATTCATCTCCATTTTCAAGTAGAATTTAGCGATGAAATAAACATGTGGTTTGCGCATGTCCGGGTCTCGTAATGTCTCTCAGTTTAAACGTATTTGGTGTACATGTATGTTTATAATCGCAGAATTCTATTTGAAAATAGTGTTGAATCTTTATAAATGTGTACCAGCTGTGGCAAGAAATGATTCCTTTGGCGAGTAAAGTAGAATCAAGGTGAAAAATAGTAGGTAGAGCTGGGCGATATTTCGGTATTTCGATATAAAACCGTCACGGAAATAAAAACCGTGAAAAATACCGTCTTCAGAAAAATATCGAAAAACCGAACATACCGCGATATATCGCGGTTTTGATTTTTTTGGATGATATTTTACCTACATATTGAACAAAATGTTTTCTTTTTTATGTTATTTACGATATTTTATTGCTTAATGATGAAAAAATACTGCTATAAACTCCCGAGTATTCATTCCACAGAGTTTGCAAATGCCGATGCGAAGCTTTATTTACGTCACGTGACTTATCGTCCACCTTTCCACCGGTTATAATTATCCCTGTTTCGGTTCAATTTCTACACATCTTGACGAATGGTGAACACCGATACTTTGATTTTCGAAAGAAATCATTGATTTTAAGATTGAATTAAATCCTAATAAAGCAGAAATATAAATAATGCCTATCACATTGGGAGTTCAGGTAGACTGATTATCATTCAGCGTCGGACGTGTCATGACCGTCGTGATCGGGGACAAATATTTGACGAAAACAATGGGCACTTTTTGACATTGCACTTATGTTTTATAGTTTAATTTAGTATCCCTGTATTGAATAATGCATTTTCAAGAAGGCATAAGCTTACTCTTGAATGGGAAAGAACGAGTTTGCAAGGGTAAACAAAGTCCAATCTTACACGTAGCTATAAGTTACTATAAGAATATGCACGTCCGAAAGAACATAAACTTTTTTGATGTTGTTTTGGCTTCCTTCATTCGAAATACATGTATTTTTAATTTGAATAAAATATTATAATTAATATTTTGAATATTAAAATTGTAATAAAAAAACAACTTTAGCAAGTTTTCATAGCTATAGATCTGTTTTTGAACCAGCTTGAATTAATGTTTTGTTAATTTTGTACTGTGTATTTTAAAAATAATATTGACTAGAAATAATAATTTTGAGGGGTATTTCCAACTTTTTATGCATGTTTATTTACATTTAAAAAGTGATAAACTGAATAAGTATTGACCTTTTATAAAATATCGCGATATAGTGATTATATCGCGATATTTTTTTAAAATATCGCGATATCTGTTTCTAGGTATATCGCCCAGCTCTAATAGTAGGTAAGGATTCCAAAATAGCCTTAGAACAGAGGTGGGGAATAACGGTATTTTCATACTGCAGTAATAGAAGGCCGAATAGGAACTGTGTAGCGAATTATATATCGTTCGCTCAAGGACAATTCCAAAAGGAACTAGCATTGGGCCAGAGATTTACTCGAACGTCCAAGGTAGTGTTTTCTGCAATCTGAACATCTGAGACACGCTACCTACCATTTAATTTTCGTACGTTAGTTCAAACTGATCCCGCAGTGAATATCGCTTGGCTGCTACAATCACTGATAAGCCTGACATCGACGAGATTTAATGAGATCGGCATATTAAAGACCACATCAAATGATTCAAAAAACTTTTACGTACGGGTACTCAATAGTTACAAAATCCATTTTACGGCAAGTTCAAACTAATCTGATTAAAATTAATTCAGATATTTACGTTTTAGTATCCGACTGCCAAAAACGGTTTTCAAATTTTCAATTACAACCTTAATCTGGTTGATTGGCTGGTGACGTCACAGGCACTACACATAGTATACACATCATCTGTACAATATATCACACAGCCAGTTGACACGTGTGTATTTGTCGGTCCAATAAACATTTGACTGGCGTAATCATTAACGCATAATTATTTCAACGTAAGTTACATATCACTATATCGGTCAAAGCATTTTCAAAAGCCGACCTTTCTCGTCTTGGGTTGTAATAGATTATATATTTGTGACTAGAATATTACCGAGTGTATTTCAAGATGCCATATTACCGTTGTGTTATTGAGAGTTGTGGAAATCCAGGCAAGGGAAAGGGGAATAATGTACCGGCGTTTCATAAATTTCCCAACAATGAAATCGTACGGAAAAATTGGAAAGGTTTGGAAACAATTCCAATCCTGATTGGCAACCTACAGTCACAACAGTGATATGCAGTGAACATTTTACGAACGATTGCTTAATTACCTATACACACCCGGCGTGTGTATTTATTAACGCCTGACTGATTCCTTAATCCCCCTAATTAAATAAAACAATTGACTACGGAATAATTTGTTTTGTAATACATTTTAATTCAAGATCCATTTTAAAATTTGTTTCATTATGTACGGCCGTTCTGTTTTCTCACGGCAGCGATTTTAATACAATCTACCATCGTGTGCAGTCCAAACGATTCGAGATACATTGTTGTCAGTATTGTGGTTCTAATTTAGAAGGGTAAATATCATTTTTTGTTACGCCGGCCACATCAATTTGTAATAATGAATATCAAATACACTTGATCAAATGTGGAGTTCCTGGTGCCGTTTGGTGAGTGATTAAACTGTCAATTTAATTGTAAAATACTTGTATTCTTTATAAAAAAAGTTAAATGATGTTAGACATTATAATCTTATCTTATCACAAACGTATATCCATCGAAGGATTTATATTTAGATGTTGTTTAAACACCAATCAACAAATAATACGAGGCTACTTTATTACAAAAAGATCGGTGAGCAAAGAAAAAGATAATTACCTGATCAACATTCTTAATTACTTTACTGTTAAAATTTAGTCTGATTGATTAATGACAGGTATATGTATTAACGACACTACACTTGCGATACACATAGATAGTTAGGTGATCCTTCTCAATCTGTTAATTCTAACGTATATTGAGATATTTCTTCGTATTTCATTTTTACGGTCTATTTCAGAGTAATAAAGTCAAATTCGCAAGCAGAAATAAAGGCGCCGTACGTCGATAACGGATCGGTTATTTACAAATCGCGTGTCAATCACGTTTGAAATTTATGATATATTTTGCGTGACCACATCTTTTTACTCCTATACTCTTTTACTCGGGGAAATTCGAACCACAATACTCTTCTGACGAAAATATATCTCGAATAGATGGGACTGCACACATAGGAGAGTGTATGACATCGCTGCCGTGTGAAAATGAACGACCGTACATTATGAAACAAATTCTAAATTAGAACGACGACACTATTCTGACGAAAATGTATCTCGAATCGTTTGGACTGCACACGATGTGGTAGATTGTATTAAAATCGCTGCCGTGAGTAAACAGAACGACCGTACATAATGAAACAGATTCTAAATTCGAACAATAAACTTCTGACGAAAATGTATCTCGAATCGTTTAGACTGTACACGATGGTAGAGTGTATTAAAATCGCTGCCGTGAGAAAACAGAACGACCGTACATTATGAAACAAATTCTAAATGGGATCTTGAATTAAATTGAATTATAAAACAAATTATTCCGTAGTCAATTGTTTTATTTAATTAGGGGGATTAAGGAATCAGTCAGGCGTTAATGAATACACACGCCGGCTGTATATAGGTAATTAAGGAATAAACATTCCGAATATGCATTCGGTCACTGTGACGTCACTGGCGTCTGAGGGGATTAAGAGTGTTTTCAGTAATTGGCAAAGTCGTTTTTACGGGAGGTCTATTTTCACGACTTTGAATGAAGATAGCTGATTTAATTTTAGTGGAATTGATGTGAATTTGCCGTAAAGTGGATAAAATAACCATGGACTGCTCACATAGAGAAGTTTTCAGGGCCATTTTATGTGCACTTTAACTTTTTTACTCCGACAAATTAAATTTTTTTGAAGTATAAGAAAAATAAATAAAGACGTTTGAAGTATTTGTAGTTAAAAAATATTTCTTATTTAGTGTAAATGGGTGTTAAAATGTGTAAAATGCATCATTTTGCCTGAAGCAGTTAGGTGTTATGTAAACAATGCACGAACAATTGAGCCAATGACTGACGCCGCGTGAAGTCAATGCACGTATTGAAAACAGTCATCTGTGACAGAGATAATTCGTAAGTAATTATCTGTGAAACAGATTGCGTATTTGTCTGCAAGAATTTGTTCCTTTCAATACTCTAGGCCAGAGTATTTAACTTTTAGTTGTCAGTTAATAACTAATAAGTACTACTAAATAAATAAATAATTTGGATTTTTACTGGGTTTTTTTTACACCATTTAGATAGATGGTAAAAAAAGCTCTTGTGAGCAAATTTGCGGGCGCGTTTTTATGTGCTCCCGGAAATTTAAGTGCAAGAGCTTTTTGTGACTCCTGCATGTTTTACATAAATGATGCCCTGAATAAACTATAAAAATACTTATAGTTAGAAGAACCATTATTATTATCCCGCGCCGAACGAAGTTAGGGAGGGATATTGAAACGGGGTCCGTCCGTCCCGATTTCGTTTCCGGAGATAATTCGTAAGTAATTATCTGTGAAACAGATTGCGTATTTGTCTGCAAGAATTTGTTCCTTTCAATACTCTAGGCCAGAGTATTTAACTTTTAGTTGTCAGTTAATAACTAATAAGTACTACTAAATAAATAAATAATTTGGATTTTTACTGGGGTTTTTTTACACCATTTAGATAGATGGTAAAAAAAGCTCTTGTGAGCAAATTTGCGGGCGCGTTTTTATGTGCTCCCGGAAATTTAAGTGCAAGAGCTTTTTGTGACTCCTGCATGTTTTACATAAATGATGCCCTGAATAAACTATAAAAATACTTATAGTTAGAAGAACCATTATTATTATCCCGCGCCGAACGAAGTTAGGGAGGGATATTGAAACGGGGTCCGTCCGTCCCGATTTCGTTTCCGGAGCATATCTCATAAACCGTTCAAGATATCTTTCTGAAACTTTGTACACACATCAATCTATCACAGTAGTTGGGCTTTTTGCTATTTAGGAATTTCTGGTTTTTATATTTTTTGTGTTTCCATGGAAACAAATTTGACTTAGTTTCTGGTGTATCAATTTGTTTCCGGAGCATTTCTCATAAACCGTTCAAGATATTTTTCTGAAACTTTGTACACACATCAACTTTCTATAGTAGTTGTGCCTTTTGCTATTTAGGAATTTCTGGGATTTATATTTTTTGTGTTTCCATGGAAACAAGTTTGACTTAGTTTCTGGTGTATCAATTTGTTTCCGGAGCATATCTCATAAACCATTCAAGATATTTTTCTGAAACTTTGTACACACATTAACTTTGTATAGTAGGTGTGCCTTTTGCTATTTAGGAATTTCTGGGATTTATATTTTTTGTGTTTCCATGGAAACTTTGTACACACATTAACTTAAAACACTGGTTCAGGCGCTAATACTGTCCCGTATTGATTATGCAAACAGTCTGCTCTTCGGGCTCACCCAAACACTTACAAATAAATTACAGAGAATCCAGAACATTGCTGCCAGAATTGTTACAAGAACTTCAAAATATTCATCCATAACTTCAGTGTTAAAGTCTCTTCACTGGTTGCCTGTCGAACCCCGGATTCAGTATAAAGTTCTGTCATTAGTGTATCAATGTCAAAATAATATTGCTCCCTTATATTTGTCTGAACTTTTGACAAACTATATAAACCCGAACTTACGCTAAGGTCGTATGGCAAAAATATACTTGCTGTTCCCAAAACAAAACTAAAACAATTTGGTGATAAAGAGTTTCAGTGCTGCTGCACCTCGTCTATGGAATCAGTTACCAGTAAACATTAAAGAATCTCAGACTTTCACAATCTTTAAGTCACAACTTAAAACTCATTTGTTTAAACTCTATTATCCAGATTAGAAACAGATTGATCACATATGTGTTTTTATTGACGAGAGACTCTTTAAATGCTGCGCTTTGAGCATGCGTACATGGATGGATTACTAATTGCATTACAAATATACATTATTATTATTATTATTATTATTATAGTAGGTGTGCCTTTTGCCTTTTGCTATTTAGGAATTTCTGGGATTTATATTTTTGACTTAGTTTCTGGTGTATCAATTTGTTTCCGGAGCATATCTCATAAACCGATCTGAAACTTTGTACACACATCAACCTATTACATTAGTTGTTCCTTTTGCCATTTAGGAATTTCTGGGATTTATATTTTTTTTGTTTCCATGGAAACAAATTTGACTTAGTTTCTGGTGTATCAATTTGTTTCCGGAGCATATTTCATAAACCGTTCAAGATATCTTTCTGAAACTTTGAACACACATCGACTTTGTATAATAGTTGTGCCTTTTGCGATTTAGGAATTTCTGGGATTTATATTTTTTGTGTTTCCATGAAAACAAATTTGACTTAGGTTTGGGTGTATAAATTTGTTTCCGGAGCATATTTCATAAACTGTTATAGATATCTTTTTGAAACTTTGTACACCAATCAACCGATTACAATTGTTGTGCCTTTTGCGATTAAGAAATTTCTGGGATTTATATTTTTTGTGTTTCCATGGAAACAAATTTGGTGTACAATTTTGTTTGCGGGGCATATTTCATAAACCATGCAAGATATCTTTATAAAACCTTGTACATACATCGATCTATTACTGTAGTTGTGCCTTATAAAGCCCATTCAATTATTCATCATTAATTTTAAAAAATCTTGCTTGTTATAAATTATATACATACATGTACATTTATTAGTGTTGCAGAGAGGAGGAAACATGAATAAATGTGAGGATTGTACTAAATCATTTAGATGCCAGTGTAAATGTCTGCAGTACAATCCTAATGATACTTTGCATAAATTATAGTATATATGATGCCCGTTCTAGGTTATTTGGGTATTTTCAATTGTACTATTCTTTCATTGATTGTCTCAAAACTTTTTAACAATACAAACAGCTATATTACATAAATTATCTCAAATCTTCTAGTAAAAAGCAATCAGTCATTAGTTTTCAGAAATAGAGAGCAATATCTACTAAACAGGGCCACAATATTAGGATCAGTGACACTGTTTGCTAAATATGATACATTTTTATATTGATTACCAATAGCATAAAGAAGGTATTTTTCCTTATTTTTCCCAAACAAGTGCAAGGGCGCGGGATGTTTGATGACTAGTCATCTTGATTTATTTGGTTTACATTTAGGAAAGTATTCTCTAAACATCTTTTTAATTTTGAAAATACCGGTATTCAACAAGATTATGCGAATTTTGTTTTTTAGGATCGACCACCCTATAATAAAGGAGCATTTAAAATAGAGATCAATTTTCCTGCAGAATATCCTTTTAAGCCTCCAAAGGTGACTTTCAAAACTAAGATTTATCACCCTAACATTGATGAAAAGGGACAAGTATGTTTACCAATTATTAGTACAGAAAATTGGAAACCTGCCACAAAAACAGACCAGGGTGAGTACTAGTGCTATTATCGTTCACCAATGCATCAGGTGATTATCAGGACCTACTTGTTAGAGGTGAATAGACATTAATTTCATGTAAAATGTGTTTGGGTTACAGCTGACATTATGACTATTGCAACCCTATGCGACTTACAGTACAGTGAGCTTCAATGTGTCATCTTTGTTAAATATTTGGCATTCTCCTTTTCATTCAGATTGAACATGTGTTCATTGTCCCAGGGTCTTTCGAAGAATTCATGGGACTATTAAAATGGGTTCTGTCACATATTTTGGGACACAATAACTTTTTCCTGTGTGGCGATTCTTTTTTAAACGTGGAGATAAAGTTTTCATGCCACAAAGCTTTGATTTCCATATCCTGCATATACGTTAGTATGTCGCGCATGTCTGAGTCAGTTATCATCAATTAGGTGCCAATAATAGAGATATCTTTGTCTCTTGATCAATTTCAGATTAGTGTTGATTAGTATTTTACAGTAAGAGTAGTAATAGGCCTAAACTAATTAAGAGACAAAAAAATTAATTATTTGTGTTCAAATACGAATCGGTGGCTTTTTATACGCCCACATTGAAATGTGGGCGTATATTGTTGTCTGGCGGTCCAGTGGTCTGGCGTCCACAATTGCTAAAGTTAATATCCGATTGGCTTTAAATTTATGCACAGTGTTTAAGGTCATGAGACGAAGAAGCCTATTGTTTTTCAGCGATTTCCGATAATAACTACCAGAGTTATGGCCCTTGAATTTGATCACTTCCAAAAATCTTGTGGACGCTCTAGAGGCCAAAGTTAATATCCGATTGACCTTAAATTTATACACAGTGTTTAAGGTCATAAGGCGAAGAAGCCTATTGATTTTCAGCGATTTCCAATAATTAGTGCCAGAGTGATGGGCCTTGATCACTTCAAAAAATCTTGTGGACGCTCTAAAAGCCGAAGTTAATATCCGATTGACTTTAAATTTATACACAGTGTTTAAGGTCATAAGACTAAAAAGCCTATTGATTTTCAGCGATCTCTGATAATTATTGCCAGAGTTATGGCCCTTGATCACATCAAAAAATCCTGTGGACGCTCTAGAGGCCAAAGTTAATATCCGATTGACTTTAAATTTACACACACTGTTTAAGGTCATGAGACGAAGAAGCCTACTTATTTTCAGCGATTTCAAATAATTACTTCCAGAGTTATCTCTCTTGATCACTTCAAAAAACTTTGTGACGCTATAGATGCCAAACTTATCATCCGATTGATACACAGAGTTTAAGGTTTCATTTGATTTTCAATGAATTTTGATAACTGAACAGCTAAATCCATGATGTTAAATGTTTCCTATACTAATTGTTAGACTGGTGGCCAGTCTTCTCCACACACCAAAAATTGGCCAGTCCTCTCAAAAAAAAAACCGAAAAAAAAACGTAATCTCTAGAGACTGGGCAAATAGAGCTTCATTCTCATCTAGTAGGTCAATCTGCATTATGTAGGTCGTGTGACGTCGTGCACGTGATCACGACATATCTAACATCACGTGATAATAAACATGGCTGTCGATGACATTGTTTGATTTTTATACGCCCACATTGAAATGTGGTCGTATATTGTCGTCGCCCCCGTCCGTCCGTCGGTCCGGCGTCCACAATTGCTTGTGGACGCTCTAGAGGCTAAAGTTAATATCCGATTAACTTTAAATTTATACACAGTGTTTAAGGTCATGAGACGAAGAAGCCTATTGTTTTTCAGCGATTTCCGATAATAACTACCAGAGTTATGGCCCTTGACAACTTCAAAAAATCTTGTGGACGCTCTAGAGGCCAAAGTTAATATCCGATTGACTTTAAATTTATACACAGTGTTTAAGGTCATAAGACGAAGAAGCCTATTGATTTTCAGCGATTTCCGATAATTAGTGCCAGAGTTATGGCCCTTGATCACTTCAAAAAATCTTGTGGACGCTCTAAAAGTCAAAGTTAATATCCGATTGACTTTAAATTTATACACAGTGTTTAAGGTCATAAGACGAAGAAGCTTATTGATTTTCAGCAATTTCCGATAATTAGTGACAGAGTTATGGCCCTTGATCACTTCAAAAAATCTTGTGGACGCTCTAAAAGCCAAAGTTAATATCCGATTGACTTTAAATTTATACACAGTGTTTAAGGTCATAAGACGAAAAAGCCTATAGATTTTCAGCGATTTCCGATAATTAGTGCCAGAGTTATGGCCCTTGATCACTTCAAAAAATCTTGTGGACGCTCTAAAAGCCAAGGTTAATATCCGATTGACTTTAAATTTATACACAGTGTTTAAGGTCATAAGACGAAGAAGCCTATTGATTTTCAGCGATTTCCGATAATTAGTGCCAGAGTTATGGCCCTTGGTCACATCAAAAAATCCTGTGGACGCTCTAGAGGCCAAAGTTAATATCCGATTGACTTTAAATTTATACACAGTGTTTAAGGTCATGCGACGAAGAAGCCTATTGTTTTTCAGCGATTTCCGGTAATAACTACCAGAGTTATGGCCCTTGACGACTTCAAAAAATCTTGTGGACGCCCTAGAGGCCAAAGTTATTATCCGATTGACTTTAAATTTATACACAGTGTTTAAGGTCATAAGACGAAGAAGCCTATTGATTTTCAGCGATTTCCGATAATTAGTGCCAGAGTTATGGCCCTTGATCACTTCAAAAAATCTTGTGGACGCTCTAAAAGTCAAAGTTAATATCCGATTGACTTTAAATTTATACACAGTGTTTAAGGTCATAAGACGAAGAAGCTTATTGATTTTCAGCAATTTCCGATAATTAGTGACAGAGTTATGGCCCTTAATCACTACAAAAAATCTTGTGGATGCTCTAAAAGCCAAAGTTAATATCCGATTGACTTTAAAATTTATACACAGTGTTTAAGGTCATAAGACCAAGAAGCCTATAGATTTTCAGCGATTTCCGATAATTAGTGCCAGAGTTATGGCCCTTGATCACTTCAAAAAATCTTGTGGACGCTCTAAAAGCCAAAGTTAATATCCGATTGATTTTAAATTTATACACAGTGTTTAAGGTCATAAGACCAAGAAGCCTATTGATTTTCAGCGATTTCCGATAGTTAGTGCCAGAGTTATGGCCCTTGGTCACATCAAAAAATCCTGTGGACGCTCTAGAGGCCAAAGTTAATATCCGATTGACTTTAAATTTACACACACTGTTTAAGGTCCTGAGAGGAAGAAGCCTACTGATTTTCATCGATTTCAAATAATTACTTCCAGACTTATCTCCCTTGATCACTTCAAAAAACCTTGTGGCGCTGTAGATGCCAAACTTATCCTCCGATTGACTTCAGATTGATACACAGAGTTTAAGGTGTTGAATCGAACAATTATTTTGATTTTCAATGAATTTTGATAACTGAACAGCTAAATCCATGATATTAAATGTTTTCTATACTAATTGTTAGCTTGGGGCAAAACTTTATAAAAAGCAAACAAATTCTAATGATTTTTAGATAATTACATAATGAGTTGTTACTCAGATTTTAGTGTATTACAAATGTTTCATTACCAAAAAAAAGTAAAAATATGCGACAACCCTTGTTGACTGCCCGGACGATTTAGCTGCTGTGGGCGTATGTTTCGTTGCCTGGCAACCTATCTTTCATGTATTGAAATAAAAATGGAGCAGCCTCAAACGTCAGCGACTTTCCCGAACCACACGGCGCGCACAAAAAAACGTCTTTCTTTTGTAAATAAGCAGTCATTATTGACCTCTGATACTCCTTTGGACCCTTATAACCAAGAGCCGGTAAAACATTTGCAATCGCCTCGTCAATATCCGCTAATTCGGACATGATTCCACAATTACAACGGCGTGTGTGTGAAGCCGCGATAATCGAGACTTTATTTACAAATTCGTGTCACGTGACTCGGGGCTTGCTTGACAACTGTCAATCATTCCAAATAAGGAACAACGTAAAACAGGACAGGAACGCCCATTTTATTGTGAAGCTCGCAAATTGTCCAGTCTCTGGTGCTGGTTACAGGTTTACTCAAAAAATTTTTTTTATACAAATGGAAACGAAAGTGTTGGTTTACTAAAAATTAATACTTTTATATAAATTGAAATGTAAAATAAATAGAAGAGATTGGGCCAGTCTAACTAATTGTTAGCGTGGGGCAAAACTTTATAAAAAGCAAACAAATTCTAATGATTTTCAGATAATTACATAATGAGTTGTTACTCTTAATCAGATTTTAGTGTATTAACAAATGTTTCATTACCAAAAAAAGTAAAAATATGCGACAACCCTTGTTGACTGCCCGGACGATTTAGCTGCTGTGGGCGTATGTTTCGTTGCCTGGCAACTATCTTTAACTCAGGTAGAGTGTTTGAACTTGATTTTCATTAGGTGAATGTCTTGACTGAGTTGCATGATTAACATTTCTCACTGAAGCTAAGCAATGTCTTTGACTTTGATTCTATCTGATGATAGAGAATAATGAAACTTACTATATAGTTAATAATCAGTTTGCTTGCTCAATACTTTTGGAAAAGATAAACGTGCAATCAATTAATATGTGTCTTTTTATTTCGGCGGGGGACATCAGCCCCACTGATGGCTAGTTTTCTTGGAAATGGGTTGATAACGATATAACACCAGTGTATCTTGAAACACCCACTGTGAATGATGCCTTAATATGTTGTCCATTTATCACTTTGCAGTAATCAAAATCAGTGTATTTTGTGCATGGAGAAAAAAAATACCAATCTGAAATGGATGGAATTTGATTTGTAATATTACAAAATGTTGACTTTGAATATTAGATTTCTTTCACATGCAATTTGCAATTAAAGTGACTAATATTTCTCAGTAGAACATTTCTAGTGTTAACCTGCTAACACAGAGCCTCTGAGTGTTTGACCCGAGAGCCATTTGCCAATTGATTCAGTTATTCATGGATGGTTTTATATGTGTAATACATTGATCATCTGTGATGTCACTTTAATAAATTTAATATACGCCCTCATTGAAATGTGGTTTTATATTGTTGTCGCCCCCATCCGTCCGGCAGTGCAGCCGCGCTCTAGATATCAGATTGACTTTAAATGTATGCACCGTGTTTAAGGCCAGTCAAGTAACTCAATATATGTGATACGTTTTCAGACAACTTAAACCCCATTTGTTTAATATAGTATTATGCGATGTCTAATGAAATTTATATGTTGGTGAAATTTACCTGTCAAGCACAGCACATGGTCATTCACTTTATAGACCTCTAAAGGAAGGGAATTGATTATCAGATCATCCAACGAAATAACTGATCCGAAATGTTAAAATTAAAAGGGTTACGCTTACGAACAAGCGGTTTTGCTATTGACGTTGAAACGACTCAATATTTTGAGCTAAAATTTTTGACACAAGGTAAATACACCACTCCATTATATTTTGGCAGTTAAATTTAATTTTTGAAACTGTTAACTCGGGATAGTCCCTTTAAGGTCTTGAGAGGAACAATGAATTGATTTTCATTTATTTTCAGTAAATCCATGGTAAGGTATTTTTAAATGTGTTGTAAACTAAATGTAGCATGGGCCAAACAAATTCTAATGATTTTCTGATCATTACTCATGTTGACTGCCCATACGATTTAGCTGCTGTGGGCATATGTTTCGTTGCCTCTCAACCTATCTTTCAAATTTGTATGAATTGTGTTCAGCATGACATATTTACTGCATTAATTTCTCTTTGCAGTCCTTCAGTCTCTTGTTGCACTTGTCAATGACCCCGAGCCAGAACATCCTCTAAGAGGAGATTTAGCTGAAGAATATACAAAGGATAGAAAGAAATTTATGAAAAATGCTGAAGATTTCACCAAAAAGTTTGGTGAAAAGCGACCAAGTGATTAAAAACCCATGAAAAGAACAATTTGTTTATTAAAGTGATTGAAATTAAGCCTGCCTGTAATATATTTTGATGAGAATTTTGCACAGTCGTTATTGGCTATATAAAAAGTTTGTCAAAAGATAAATTTGACCAGTCTAAATAATTGTTTTATTTTATCTTCTTACTATTTTTCAGAATCTTCGTATGACGTACGTGTAGATAATATTATATAGATTAAAAACCAAGTTTAAAACCAAAATAGTTTTTGTCTTGATGGGGCAACATAATTCATAAAATTATTATTTATTAGACATATCTTTTTGGTTTTGCATTCTGATGTGAATTTAATCAATTGTAGAAAACATTTTACTTGGTGATTATATTTATCTGTTTTTATGCATATGTGTGAAATTGAGAACTTCAATAATGAAATAGGAACCCAATGATATTGAATGTCTGATGTCTAACATATTCTTGTAAACCACTTGAAATATTAAATCAAAGGCCTTCAACTATATTCCTTATTCTATGCAGGGAATTGTGTAAATTATTATTAAATGTACTATTTATACATGTACCTGGAAACACTTTGGATGAGAACGAGTTGTCCAATTTCTCTTTGATACACGAATTCAATTTAATATGTATAGGTCCATGTACATACCAAGTACTGACACTATTCAATTGTGTTTAGTTTTAAAATTTTTTATGTACCGGTAAAACGTACAGTGTATATCAAATACATGTTTTATTTTACTTAAAAAATTACATGCTGATTTTCACTCAAAAAATACATTCTAGACCAATTTGTTTTGTGTTTATCATTATATAACCCATCAGAGTATTTACTCATTCTGAAATGCCCAGAAAGAGAATTACATATTTATTATTGGATTAAAAGACCCCTTCTTTTAGATGTTAATACCAATTTAAACACATCAGATTTTTATTTCCTATATTTTATTCTTTTATGGCTTATGTGACCAATACATGAAGATTTCCTGATCAGCTACTCCGACTCAAGACATTGCAAATGGTTAAAATGAATGGCTAGCTTGAAGGTCCAGGCAAATGATTCAATTTAAAACAATGATTTAGTGTAAAAGATAGCAAAATAAAGAAATGAAAGTACATCCTAATATTGATGTTAATACTGTCAATATTTATAAATCTCTACACACTACAAATTACAGGGGAAAAAAACAACACTTCTACAGTATACTGGGTATTCAATGTCAAAGTTTTCAGTAGATTCAAGTTTCTGTGTGAGTGGATTAATTAATATATTCTTTAACTTTATAATAGTAAACTAAACCTTTCTTAATAAATATTGTGTTAAATGTAAACTGTGTACATTTTAAATTATAGTCCACAATCGTAGAGAAAAGAAAACAAGTTAGAGATTATTCCTAGAGGTGTACAGTTAATATTTTATATTTAGTTAACAGCTGGGTTAGTTGTTGAATAGTATGTTTGAAAATGCCATATCTCCGGTATTTGAAGACATTCAAATGATCGTTCTATCCTAATCAACTTAAAATCCCTTTTGTTTCCAGATATATGGATTTTATTTATGAAATGGGTGGCTGATTTTTGTAAATCTTATTTGTCAGATTATAAAGTTAATATCACTAATATGATAGCTTAAGATTCAGTGTGATTTCTATTGAATGATACATAACATCAGTGTTTGTGAAATCACCGAAAAAGACCTAGAGTATCAAAATCTAATAGTTGATCTGCGTACAAGAATAACTAAATTTATTGACTTTTGTAAGGAATATCTGGAAATAAAAGGAATATATATTGTGTATAATTTGAACGAAAATATTTATGTCAATTGTCATCATTTTTAGTGTTGTATTTGCCCATAATTTATAAAATTTGGGTGTTCAACATCATCTAAAATTAAATGAATATGCTCATTATACAACTGTCTTAGACCTTGTCACTGGTGTTTAAGTATGACAGCGCATTCATCTTGGAACAGTAAAGTTGTTTCTGCAATAAATATTTATCTTTAATTCTTCTACTCTTGTTTATTATTACCCTACCACATTAAAGCAATTTACCAGAGCTGTCTCCATCTTTGTCTAGACCAGAAACTACTACAGACACATACAAATTAGATGGTTGCTAAAAGCCTCTAATATTTGTCACTGCTAACATGTACAATGTATGTGGTAGGGTGACCATGCACTTGAAATTTCTCAAGAGAAAGTTGGTCGGGACACAGTGAATGTGCACACTGATGATCGCTTACTCCGCAGTATGATAATTATCAGCCGAGTCTATGAAACTATAAATAGCCACTGCACGTGCAATTCTCTACAAGTATTTCAACTTTTACAGCTGTAAAAAATCTGTTGTCAACGATTTTGAATGTCAGTAATATTTAGTTTCTTGGTTATATCAGCAGCTTTAGAAATTACGTTCGTTTTATTTTTTAAATTGTTTTATCATTAACTGTACAGTTAGGAGCAGCATCTATTCGTTTAGTACAAATACTATCTCTGAATAACGCGGGTTTGATAGGAACATGATTCCAGCGGTAGTTTCATTTTACTTTTACAAGGTTCTTATTATTCTTAAAACAATGCATATTTCTAAGTCAGCTTTCTGTTATGTTTCGTAAAAAAAGTAGTCTTGATTATCCCGACCTGTCAATCAGAGGTAGAATGGTCGACAGACGAGTTAAACATACATTATGCAAGAGCTATATCTGATTATTGCAAGTCTCTATTTAGGCGTCAGATGTCATAGAAATGATAAATTAGATCTTTATTTAAACAACAAGCATAAAATCAACTCTGTAGACCCACTGATGGCTTGGATTGAGCTTGGATTTAAACAGGATTCCATTGATCGATTTGATTATAAATGGCGTCGTGAGAGTTAGGTTGACGTCATACTCCTAGTTGGAGGCTATTAATGATAGAGTGTATGAAGCGAGGCCGCTGTTGAGCGAGGTAATTCGGTCAACACGCTGTACTTGCGTTTACAGTAAAATTATGGAAATTGATAAACATCGCAGCTAACATCAACCAGCTGAATTGCAGCCCCAGCGAACCACTTTTTATACGTCCCTGTCTGTGTATGTATGTGTGTCTGTGGGTCGCCTACAGGACGCAATTCTTCATGGATTTTCTTCAAACTTTGTATACTTATTCCTTATACCCTAAGGAAGATCCCCATTGTTTTTGGTGCATGCCCGACCCCCAGGGGCAGAGCCACGCCCATTTCTAGTATTTGTTTGTCTACAGGCCACATTTCTTAACTTATAACCTTGAAACTTTGCATACATATTCTTTGTACCCAAAGGAACATCCCTATCATTTGGGGTGCATGCCCAACCTCCAGGGGCAGAGCCACGCCCATTTTCTTTTCGTGTGTCTGTGTCCCCTATAGGGCGCATATTCTTACTGAATTTTCTTCAAACTTTGTATATTTACTCTTTACACCCTAAGGATGATCCCTATCGTTTGGGGTGCATGCCCAACTCCCAGGGGCAGAGCCACGCCCATTTCCTTTTTGTTTACCTGTGTGTTGCCTACAGGGGGCAATTCTTACTGGATTTTCTTAAAACTTTGTATACTTACTCTTTACACCCTAAGGATGAACCGTATTGTTTTTTGGTGCATGCCCTTCCCCAGGGGCAGAGCCACGCCCATTCCTTGTATTTATTTGTTTGTCGTCTACAAGCCACATTTCTTAACGTATCATCTTGAAACTTTGAATACTTATTCTTTGTACCATAAGGAACATCCCTATCATTTGGGGTGCATGCCCAACCCCCAGGGGCAGAGTCACGCCCATTTTCTTTTTGTGTGTTGCCTACAGGCCACAATTCTTAATCGATCATCTACAGACTGCATTTCTTAACGTATCATCTTGAAACTTTGCATACTTATTCTTGGTACCTTAAGGAAGATCTCTATTGTTTTTGGTGCATGCCCGACCCCCAGGGACAGTGCCACGCCCATTTACTTTTTGTGTGTCTGTGTGTCACCTACAGGCCACAATTCTTAATCAATTGTCTTGAAAACTTTTTTATACTTATTCCTTATACCCTAAGGCTGACCACTATTATTTTTGAGCCATGTCCATTTTTATTTCGTGTCTGTGTGTGTTGTCTACAGGCCATGATTCTAAATGGGTCGTCTTTAAACTTGGAATATGTATTCCTTATAGCCTAAGGACGACAACTGCATGTCCCGACTCCCAGAGGCAAGCCACGCCCAATTTTTGTGTTTGTCATTTACAGGCCGCAATTCTGAATGAATCAGCTTTGTACTTGGCATATGTATTCCTTATAGCCTGAGGGCGTCCACTATTGATTTTGGTGAATGTCCCGATCCCAAGGGGCAGAGCCACGCCCACTTTTTGCCTTTAGCGTCTGAAAGCCACAATTCTGAATGGATTATCTTGATGTTGAGGCATGACCCTCAACGCTAAACAAACCAAACGCCAAGCCTTCTTGACAAAGTACCATATCAATCAAAGAAGGAATGTGGACGTATATTGCAGCGTTAGCATTATGTTTTCTGTTCGCCTGCTTCGGGAGTTTCGGCCTACCTAAAGTACAAGGATACACGCAGGCCACGGAAGAAGTCGGCTATTATAGTACAATAATATTATTTACAATACTGCCTCATTGATTTGGTCCATTCCTTTCAAGCTTTAAAATTCTGTTGCCGACTTTCTCTTCTTATCTATATATTAAAAGTCTTAATTCTAATTTGTAGTAGAAAATAAATGTAATACAAATTGAATTGCAGCCCCGTCTCAAACCAAATAGGCTAAATGTAGGCCTACCACAGTCATTGAAAACATTACCACGGTACTTGATAATCGAGATTATGTAGGTGGAGTTAACACCTGTCAATCAAACCATTTCTAGTCAAAAATAACAGTGTTGATAACTATGTTCAGAATAAAGTAATTTGACTGAAATTTTCAATATATTCTTCTTTCATCATCTATTTTTGAACTGTTATAGCAAGAATAGCTAATTCCTTACAAAAATCTCCCATAATGTATCTTTAGGCCAGACTATTTTCAAAACAAGGGTAGTAACCTTTCTTTTACTCACAAGTGAGAGAGAGAGAGAAATGGGGTTTAACGTCCACTCGACACAACTGGGTCATTTCGGGACTAACATATGGTTTAACTTTATTTCAATAATTCGCTTGCGCGTAGGGGTCTTTAGCAGTGGGAGGAAACCGGAGTGCCCGGAGGAAACCCACGAGGTTGAGAAGGCGCCCCTATCTCCATGCCACTTACGCTCACACCAGGGCTCGAAACCGCAGCCGCAAGCCAGAGGTGACCGGCCAGCTAGAGGTCGAAGCGCGGCACTCTAGACCACTAGGCCATCCCAACCCCCCTACTCACAAGTGACTGGATGTATTATTTATAGATGGTTAAATGGACAGAGCTAATTAAGTTCAACATGGCCGTTTATTTATTGACTATAAATGTGCGAAACTGATTTAAGGCTTTGTATATATATATATATAAGTATTGTGGTGTAATTGTCGAGATAGTTGGAGATGTTCATTTATGGTGGGTCACCCTACATTATGTGTTTTTTTTATGTATTCAGGTAAGAGTTGAAAATGAAGGATATTACTAACCAGCAGGAAGTTTAGCAGAAACAGTTATTTTTATGACGGAACTCTATAATCTGATCTTAAATTTAAATACTATCTATTTTGAATTTTTTGCAGATATTTTACTGAAGTAAGATTATATGATGCATCATTACATACTAGAAGGAGCTAACCCTCTTTATACCACAATAAATTATAGAATTCGGTTGATCTGATGTGTTACTTTGTTTATGATCAGACAAGCTTTATACAGGGTTAAAAAGATGAAGCAAAGTCGACTTGATGATTAATTTTATTATAATTTTGGATTTTTAAGTGAATAGACCTAAATATTTTTAATGAATTCTGACTGTTATCCAACAAAACAAATCAAAATCCAACCATTTTTTTGATCCAAATCCAAGTGGTCTAGTTCAAGCGAAAACTTAGTCTCAAAAAAGTTGATGCTTTACACTCACAGTATTGGGGAAAGTAAATAATCAAATTATTGTACAACACTTGTTTCAACAAAATAGAATTTTTTAATTCTGATAAGTCTTATAACAAGAAACATTCACCACAGATATAATGTCTTATATAATTATAGACATCATCATATCATCAACACTTTGAACAAATGATCATGCACTCCAGGAAGTCAACTTCATCACAGTAATAATGGTATGAATAAATAAATATTATGTAAGCTTCAATGTAGTCCTTGAGCAAGAAATACATTTACTCATGAATCACAACACCATGTTATGATGAAATGACTAATAGATGTCAGTGATAACCCCTTTCTCTTATGAATATTAAATAATCCAGCTTAGGATTTGTATATTTCATTCTTCTTGTTCCCCATTTTGTGGTTCTCTAGGAGCTTGTCCTTGCCCCCACTCAAATCCTCCTGGCCTGTCTTCAGGTAGAGGATTATAGTTTGGATCCTCCGGTGCTGCATCAAATATATATTTTCTGAAAATTATAAGATGATTGTAAATTACAAAGGAAAATAATAGACTACCCGATAATGCTTCCATTTCTATGAAGTATATTTTGCAGATTAAAATGTCACTGTTCTTTGAGCAAGCACTAAAAAATAAACTTGTTAGTCTCTGTGCAATAATTATATAAAGCTGTGGTCTAGGTAGTTGGACTTTGATTGAAGATAGCCTTGTTCCATCAGTAACAATTTAGTTACATAAAAAAGTAAGCACAGACCCCTAGGAGAGCCAGAGGAAATGAATCATACAGCCTAAGAAAAAGTTTGTATGGAATTTCTATTATTACATTGTTAATATAATTGTAAGTATGTTGATCAATCACTCCATGTATCTTTAAGTTCATATCAACAATAATACTATTCATTTAAAGAATTGACAATAATGCTTACAATAATTGAGGTGTTCTTAACACTTTAAAACCATTTGGTTGTTGTGGAAATACATCTTCTAAGAAATAATAAATATGACCTATTGCAATACCTGGAAAAGACCAATTATTTCCACTAGACTATAAAAACACCATTATACATGTAAGTGCTGAAATTTACAATGCCCTTCCAAATGTGTCACATTTAATCAATGTAAGAACTTAAAGGAGCTAAATCGCTAACATTTAAGACCTAGAAATTGACACAAGCGGTCGCAACGCATAAAATACTGTAATAGGAATGTATCTTAACTGATTTACAAAGGTTTCCATTTTTACTCTAATTTAATTTCAAATTTCTAGCGTCTGGTTATTCCAGTCTACATATGCCGTTTTGATTTATGTGCAATGTTTCTAGCCTCGTTCATCGAGTCTCTTTCTAGAACTGGGGCTGAACTACATTATGATAAAATGTTTATTTTGTCTTAAATATTGGATATCGGAAGCCCATCTTTTTCCGGTAAGATCACAGCATCAATGTTGATTTAAATTGACAAATAATTTGTGTTTTCAATGTTGAAGATTTTGGATGATATTGAGTTAGAGACTTAGCAACTTTAAATATCAATAAAAACTTTGCAGGTATTTATCTTGACATTCAAGTTTATTTGGCAATTTTTAAGATGGACAACATTACTATCATTATAAATCCTAATCATATGACAAAATCTGCAAAAGCTTCTAACTGGTTACTTGACTTTCTCATTTGGACAATCCTTTTCAATAAATAGTTTATAATTCTCTAATTCTTTTTTCATGGCTTCACAAGCTGCAAACTTGGGATGCTTCAATAATACACAAGTTAACTTATACGAACCCAGTGATAATGAATGCTATTTCCCACTGTTAAACTAGTGTTTACAGGAAAAAGGAAAGGTCATGATATGATATACTACTTGCATCGACAATGTTTTTAATAGCTACATGCAACAATCAAGTCACCCGTTGAATTTGACCTGTTTTTGGTCATGTGTCAAGAGCAGACCTGCCATCATTTTATGAAATACCACTGATAACACTAAACTATTTTCATATTTTGGGGGCTTTTTTCGGATTGGACCTTAGGAGCAGAAATCAGATCTTACATAGAATTTTCCAAAATTAATGACATCTCTTGCCGAATCACATTAAAAGAGAAAATTATACAAACTGAGTGATACTTACCCATTAAATCAATTATCACAGAATTGCCCAATAATAAAGAAAACCCTAATAAAACCCATGGTAAATAAGGAGCTTGAAAGTTCATTAATCCAAAAAAATTCATTCTTATATAAGGATTTCTTCTACTCCACACATACACTAACATTATTGTAAAAACACTACCTAAGAAAACTAGATTTATTAGCAAACCAGTAAGCTTGTAATATGTTAAGGATCATAAGTCTACATGTACAATACCAGAGAGCAATTAAATTGATTATTTAAAGATTCGTTGCGCTAGCTGTCCCTTCTGCTATAAGGTCATTCCATGTCAAATCATCCAATGAGTTAAACCGTACCCTCTTAAATTTCGACCAAAATGGGCTTGGTAGGACTTCATTACTGGCCAAAATTCCCAAAATTGAGATGGACATATCTCAGGAACCGTCAGTCAGATCAAGCTAAAATTTCTACTGAAATCAGCATATAAACCAAATTTCAACTAAATCGAAGGGGGTATGGTAACCATGGTTTGATTTTTACATTTTTGGGGGTTGATTTGACACAGAATGAGCCTATAATTATTCTGCCTCTCCTGTGTGTGACTTGTTTTTGTAAGTCGTGATACGGGATTGCATATAGCTAAACCAACACTAATAATAATATGATGTCGAATGGGCCTGGATTTGCAGCAAGGTCAATGTCGTTTAAACTTGTTATCAAAGAGACTCTGTTCTTCAAAATATGTATTTTAATACATTAAACAGTACAAGTTCGGTAAGAACGTAAGAGTGTTATGGATGTAAGTTTGTTGACTAACCAAGACAAATGTATGGCGGCTACGATGACATATTATTAAATTGTGCGTGTGTGTCTGCGGTAAAAAGACTGGTCTTGTTCGGCATCTGACAGCATGGCGGGCTCGAAGGTAAACAAAGTAGCCCCCTCTGTAGTATTAAAGGGAGATAAACTAGCCCATACTAAATAATAACGGACACAGACAGGTAATTACATCCAACACAATAATACTAGGTCTAAAAAAAGCAATGAAACATGATTACATTAAAAGTTTCAGTAAAATCACTTCATTCTCGGCAAAGTTGTCCGGGCAAAGTTGTCAAAAATTAAATTGATTATATTGTATGTTGATTTGTATTATCATGGCATGAAAGTCTGTCTTCATTAAAAAGTTTATGTCGATAGATAAGCCAATAAAAATGAAACATACCAACAGTGAGACCTAATTCCCCCACCTTACCCACCTCAATCCCAAAATAACTGGATAACATTCATTAAAATTACTCACAAATTTATCTTTTTTATAAATCATCAAACAATGAAATTGTTTATCACTCTGCTTAAAGATACATTATGGGAGATTAGATAAAGAGCGGGCAGTTCTGACTACAATAGTTGAAAATTAGATAATGTAAGGGGAATTTTCGACCTTGACTCGATCATCAATGCTTAATACGGTACGATTAAATACATAGTCCCTATTCTCCATTTCATGATTAAATCATGAATGAAAGTTGAGCAACAGATCTGATCCGAATCCAGTGAAAAACCCATAGACATAAGATGGTATCGAGGGTTGATTATGGTTTGGATACTTTGGATAAGTTAATAAATGTCTAATTAATAATTTAGATAACATTTCAGGACTAAAGAAAGACCTGCAATAGACAGATTTAGCTCTTGAATAACATATGCTTAAAGATGCATTATATACATGTAAGAACTAAATCTGCCTATTGCAGGTTTTTATTTTGGCTTCAAATGTTATATAATTATTGAGACATTGATTCACATGACAAACATATAATCACATCTCTTGAACATAAGGTTGCTACAATAATTATCTATTTTGGAACCATTATAGGAAGAGTGGTCAGTTCTTTATCCAAATCTTACATAATGCATCTTCCACCTGCGTTAAACTAAACATGTTAATTTTTCCCTTTGGTTTAAAATCACGAGGTGATCCAACTAAACAATAGGAAGTACATATCAATAAATTATAAAAGGATACAGTCATAAAAAAACCACCAAATAAAAACATAAAAACAAAATCAGCTGTGCGTCCACGAAAGGATCCCTCTTCTAACATACGACAATATCTATAGGCAAAGATTATATTGAAAAGAAAGTTGAAGCCGATTGGTCCAAAGTACAGAAAGTTTGTAACAAGCCTCCATAACTGAAAAAAACATTAAATACTTGCATATTTATCTTTTTATAAAACATCTCGCATTCCAAATGTTTATCATCACATTTCCTCAATTCAATCGATTAAAACACAGATCATATTTTGTTTTGTTTTTTTAAATAGTTCAAAATTTTTTTTACTTGAATTGCTTATCTGTGTTTACCCTTAGAAGAACATTCTCATCATAAATGAGGTAAGGCATTAACTAATGAATAAGGAGACCAAGTTTGAACATCCTGGCTCAGTTATAAAACAAAGTTATTGATTGTGTCCCAAAAAATGTGATCGACAAACCCATTTTAATAAACCCCTGCTTTTGCCAAATACCTGTAATTGTTTAAATATCAGATCAGGATTGAAGTAGATCTGGAAAGGAGTGATGATATCTAGTTGCTAAAATGAAGAAGAAAAATATGTTTATTCAGATTAAGACTGTTAGACTTTGACCTGTAAAAAGAGTGTTTTGGGGCTACAAATTTGATTGTTTACAAATATGAGATAACCTGAAAAAAAGCCCTTGCTTTACTGTGATTAAATGTTTTAAATAACAATTTACATTCATACAAATTTGGGGGGTGATTTTCGAGGAGTTTAACAAACATTTGCACAAAATGCCTTACTTTAATAACGTAAATCGTGCAAATGATAACACTTGGCTGTAGGGTAGTGACAGGAAGCTACAATGTATATAGTTCTATTCAGGTGATCACTCAGACATAACTCAAATAAAAACATACTTTTCATTACATTTGCTTTACCCTGAACTATGAGTAGAATAGATTATGAATAGAACAACTGGCAAATAAATAATACAATCTAGAAGCTGTGAATCCAAACAGTAATCCCCCCCCCACCCCAATTGTTCACACCTCTTTTCATTCGGATAACATCGAGATCTGGTACCCTACATCTAATCTTGGCTGTATGACGATAAGTGTAATCATATACCATAATGGGTATGATGCAGCTACCCGTTTACTTATTATTAAAATTAAGACAGAAATTCTCATAAATGGCGTCGTTCGAAGAGTGTTAGGAGCTTTTAATGCAGGGTTGTTAGGACCCGGAGTTATCCGAGGTGTGCAAAATGGTCTCTTTTAATAACAAGTTGGATGTCACAGATATGTTATAAATAACAATAATTAAATCCTTGGTTTGATGAAAAATTTTGTTAATTGCCTTTGATGAAGCCCGATGTTTTTCAGGTTGGGATTTGCCAGGTAAAACTATAAACTATTTGTTAGAGCTGTCTTAAACGGGGAAAATTTACAGTAGATATTGGCTAACAGGATGCATAAACAAACTTGGCGAATCTTTCCTATATCCAAGTTTTTCTGAATATCAATTTCTAGCACCTGTAGGTAAATCTACACGTACACAGAAATGGCGTTCAGTTCCATTTTATGTAAAAGAAGCTTACTGTATGACGGTATTTTCAGTCCATGATTAAGGCCACTGTCTGCGCATGACCTAAAATGACGTCAAAAGCAGGCATGATTCTTGGGATTAGAAAAAAACCCTGAAAAGTTTCGCCATAGGCCAAAAATACGCTGAGGTATACAATTGAGGGATCGCCTTATGTCCTCAAACACTGTGTATAAATTTAAAGTCAATCGGATATTAACTTTGGCCGCTAGAGTGTCCACAAGATTTTGTGAAGTGATCAAGGGCCATAACTCTGGCACTAATTATTGGAAATCGCTGAAAATCAATAAGCTTTTTCGTCTTATGACCTTAAACACTGTGTATAAATTTAAAGTCAATCGGATATTAACTTTGGCCTCTAGAGCATCCACAAGATTTTTTTGAAGTGATAAAGGGACATAACTCTGGTAGTTATTATTGGAAATTGCTGAAAAACAATAGGCTTCTTCGTCTCATGACCTTAAACACTGTGTATAAATTTAAAGTCAATCGGATATTAACTTTAGCCTCTAGAGCGTCCACGACAATATACGACCACATTTCAATGTGTGAATCTGAATGATAAAGTGAGAGGAATCCAAAACCATTTAAATAACATAAACTTAGACGGGATCAAAGTCATAATAAACTTGATACAGTGACACCAGTTTACATCATTTTTGTAGCTTATCTTATATTCTCTGAAGAAGTAGGTATTTACTTACGAAACATTAGATACTTTAAAAGATGGTTCTGTGATACCTTCGACTTTGTTTTTAACCACATTTCAATGTGGGCGTATAAAAATGAATCCGGTGCAGCTAATTTCAGCAAAAATACAAAACAAAAACAGATAAAAAATTTTATTTGTTTTATCAAAGTCTGGCTTTTATTTTGAGGCAGACTGTAAAAGTTCCTTTGATTTTTTTTAGATAAGGCTTGGCTTTTTATTTCTAAATATTCTTTCTCAGGGGTCAAAATTAGGCATTTTTTTCAAAAATGGCACAGTAATTCCTTCGTCACAACGGCAGTTTTTATGTAAACTAAAGGCAGGCATAACTTTCATTTTACTTTCTTCACGAGGGCATTATTGTTTTCATTTATAATGTCTATTCAGTCATATCATTATAACAGAATTAGGTCACCACAAACACCCTAAAAATGTTAAGGACTTTACGTCCACCGCAGTTCATATAAATATCGTAATGAACCCGTTTTCTTTCTTCGAAATCAGAAGGTATTAAAAATTTTGCAAGCCCGCGAATCTACTTTGGCTTTGCGACGCAAATATTCGTGCAATTCTCTATAATTAATATAATTCGTATCTACGTGAATTCCACCAAAAAATAAATATCGCGGTACCAAAGTTTGTCGTCGAGGTGTTGAATTCCGATTATAAATTATCCGTAGGCTAGTACAGTAATTTGATTATTAAAAGACGACTGTCATGGTCAGCACTCTTGTAATGTCGAAATGTGCGTTTATTTACCTTGCATAGTTCGTACCACAGTATTTATATGGATATTAAATACGGTCTTGATCGTATATTTTTTTCTTATTTCAATTACCTAAAAGTGGTTAATATTTTTTTTACATCACTGATGACCAAAATATATTATTAGAGCGACAGAAAATGCCAATATATAAAATATAATAGAAACTGTGCCGTTACAAAGTTGTGAATCGACCAACGCTAACTATCACAGGTGAAACGAAACAACTTAACAAGTCGGCACAGTAATACTTTTCTGCAATTTCATTGGACAATAATTCCCAAGTCTCGATTACCATGCTTTTAATTTTCTACGTTGACACAGCAATTGAAACATACTCTTGTTAACCTTGTGTAAATAGACTACATTATCCAGACCAAGCTTAGCGCCATGGTTAATGAATAGACTTGACAACAAAATTACCAGTCCTGTGTTTAGAACACGGTGAGAACATTATAATATAGAAATAAATATCGTCAGACAAAGTCAAAAGACTCTACCACCATGCCCCAAATTTTTATTGCAAATTTAGATGATTCACGGAAACAACATGGCGATGAAAAAAGCGGAAATCTGTTAAAAAACAAAAAAAAAATCATGCCTGCAAAAGGGAAACCCATAAAAGCTCCTATAGCACTATCTCTTATCTCAAAACAAGGATGGTTGAGAATGAGAGATGAGGCAGAGGTTTGCTGATTTGATTGCCCAAACTTGACTAGTTCATCTTAAACGTAGGTCTCGTTACACTCGCCCTGTACGTTCAAGGATCGTGCTATTGAATCCATGACGAAAAAGTTTGGCTTCTCAGTCAATTTTACTGGGCAACTTTTTTACTTCTAAACAGTCGCGTGTCAGTCCCTGTGAACGCTTGACCAATGTAACTGAACATCTTAGTGAGAAAATAAGACCCTGCTTACCTCGCCTTAACCAGTATGAGCGACAAAACCTGCTGTTAAAAAATACGTCCCCGTCTTCTAACCAGCTTGACCAACTTCATTGAACGGGTAATGCACAAATTTAAGAACTCGGTCATATAAGATAACAAGTATTTTATAGCACGGTCCCTGAACGTACAGGCCAGGGCGGCTGTAATGAGACCTACATTCAGAGCTGAGCTGAACTAACTACATCACATGTATATCCTAATCTAGTTACTTTGCAACTGTCCTTTAGCGAACGATAGCCTCCTCGATTCGCTGACAGTTGCTGGGTATCCCTATTACGAAGTAGTATGAAAATAACGCTTTTTCACATCTCGGTTCTAAGGCTATTTTAGAATCCTTACCGTCTATTTTTCACGGAGATTCCTCTTTTATCACCAAAAGGAATCATTTCCTGTCACATCTGACACAAATTTATAATAATCCAACACTATTTTCATGTAGAATTGTGCTCTAAAAAAAAGTACACAACTTGCATTCAAAACCAGGCGCCATTTTTAACTGACGTCTGCGCAGACCGGTTCATAGCTGCTGTCAGCCAGTATTCCAAATTTAGGAATGGAATTTTTACCGTAAACGAAAATTCGTGCTGTTTTCATCAGTACCCTTTATTATCATGCTTTTGGGTCAAGGTTAGAACATAGTTGGTAATTATAATTGGTCTTTTTTGGTGATAAAGATGTAATTTATCCCTGTAAATAACCAAAAATGGCATATCTTAGCAACAAAACTCACAGTGTTAGCTTCAAAGTGTGCATGAAGTAATTCTATTAAACTTTTCAACATTTTCCCTTTTCATTATCTATTTAGTAACTATTATAGCAAGAACTGTCAGCTCATTATTTATATCTTACATAATACATGATTAATCTATTACAGGTAATACCTATGTATAGCTTTTTAATTTATTTTGTTAGTTCTTCTATTTATTTTCATTTTGTGAAAAAATTATTTAAATGTACATACAGTTTGAATCAATAAACGTATGTATAGCATCATTAGTGTTGTACAGAATGTCTGGCATGGCAAGTTATATATTCAAAAACAATTTCTACGGCATCGTTTCATTCCTAAATTGTGGTACATTTTTATTTTACATGATAAATGTCATATCATTACCTTGTATTACTTTATTAAATTTAAAAAAAAAAACATTTTCAATACTTTTTCATTCCTCTCTTATTTATTTACTGTATTTTTAAAATTTTGGGTTTTTTTTTTATATTTTTATTGACATCATTTTATTTATTTATTGAATATTTGAGATACATTTTTGATAAAATGCGTTTTTTCCGTTTGATAGGTTTTATGTAATAATTAGTGGTATCAGATCGCTAGTTTAGTCCGTCGTTAATTGGTGTACAGCACGAATTTTCGTTTACGGTAAAAATTCCATTCCTAAATTTGGAATACTGGCTGACAGCAGCTATGAACCGGTCTGCGCAGACGTCAGTTAAAAATGGCGCCTGGTTTTGAATGAAAGTTGTGTACTTTTTTTTAGAGCACAATTCTACATGAAAATAGTGTTGGATTATTATAAATTTGTGTCAGATGTGACAGGAAATGATTCCTTTTGGTGATAAAAGAGGAATCTCCGTGAAAAATAGACGGTAAGGATTCTAAAATAGCCTTAGAACCGAGATGTGAAAAAGCGTTATTTTCATACTACTTCGTAATAGGGATACCCAGCAACTGTCAGCGAATCGAGGAGGCTATCGTTCGCTAAAGGACAGTTGCAAAGTAACTAATCCTAATCCTATGTATGATCCTGTGACTGGATAGAGTAGGCCTACACTTTAAACAACCGTCTTACCAATTTTGAATCTATGTTTTCTGTAATTTGAGTTTGTCATTAATTTTAATTATGGGTGATCGACTATAACTGAAACGGAGTAAAAGAAAAAGTAAACAGAAAATACTTTTTGTTGTTGTTATTAGTTATTGTTTACTAATTTTACTGATCCTCCTAGTCCTATCCCAGTCACAGAGATTGATTCATTGACAATGGCACTGCTATTGCTATTGTATACAAGCAACCAAAACCTAGATTTGATAATTAAAACTTACAACTGCGACAGTTGTCAAAACACATGCCGTTGTATATGCCCTAGTAATTGGGGGCATTTGCATGTATTCTTGATGAAAAGTCTGAGCTGCCATTTCGGCAAAGTAAAACAGGAAATCGGGAAATCGGATTAATCAAGCCACGTGTAGAACGCATGCGCGGAAATAGAACTAAACATATAACCGATAAAATTATAAGTAGGAAATATTTGTATATGGTTTCTGTTAGGTGTTTGTTTTTAATAACCTTTGAAATTCAAATTATTCGCGGAATATTTATCAAATAGCGATGATATAAAAGAAATTCTCAACCTTTATCGCTTAGTTTATTTTAATGCGCACGATGTATGCGCATAGCGGATCTGAAATGAAAGAGTGTTTATTATTTTTAAGGAAAAATCATGTCCAGTTATACATCATCACCGCGTAATTATAACGACGATGATTACTTCAATGACGACTTAGATAGTACAGATTATGAAGACGATAGAGATCTTGATGGTAATTTATCGGATGAAGGTAAAGTCATTACATAAATAATAGTGATACAATATGAATATTGTTTGATAATATAAAGTACCGTACTGTAGGCCCAGTAAATTTAACCTGAGTAAATAACTAAGTCTCTTATAGTCTATCATCAATCCTAAGTCGTGCACGTTGAAAACACGAATTATTTTTCAATTCAAATCAACATTAATGTTGTTATCTTACTTTGAAAAGGCAGGCTTCTGGTATTCAATATTTAAAACAAAATAAACAATTCACCAGAAGAAAGAACGAGGCTAGATATATTCCACAACTCATCATGTTAAAGGGACAATAACATTCTTGCTGGCTTGGTAGCTCCAGAAAATAAATAATACCCTTATTCTAAGTACTAGATGTTTAAATGTCCTACCTGTTGTGCAAATTATCCATTACGGTACAACCTATTTTATTTGTCCAGAGGGTTCGAAAATATTTTAAAATCCAAGTCACATTTGAAAAGGTTTACGTTAGACTTTTCAAATCAATTGGTTGAGTTTTTCCAATTTTTTTAAATTAGGTGTGTTAAGATGAAATTTATATCATCATTTAATTGGAATATTCTAAAATAATACGATTTGTTGACCAGAATGAAGATTGGGACATATTTTTCAGTTACAACAAGAGTGTCATTGGGGCTTTAAACGGCAACAACCGTAACTTATCTATCTGGAGAGAATGCACAATCCAGACACTAGAGATTTCTATTCGGTTGTGAGTCATGCCGTATTTCGCTGGACATAACTGATTTGAAATTAAAGGGCTAATCCCAGCTACATTTTGGGGGTTAAAACTGCTTAATTTTGTATGAAAGGCCCTTAATAACCTCTAACTTAGCCCCTAGCAACTACCTCAAGCGCTGTGATACGTTTTCAAAAAATTTCCCATCGTCGGTATTGCTCTGTGTTTGAAGACCGTCGTCTTGGTTGCATCCTAAAAAGTGCCTAGATAATACGCGACTATATGCTGAGTATGCGCAGTGGCATTTTCCGGGTTACTTTCAATTTGTTTTATTCTAATCGGGTGTCAAGTGATTCTTAGCCGTTCATGGCTGGTTTGATTACGTTTCATCGTTTTTTGTTACTGTATTCGTCATTTCTGTGTTAAATATGGATATTATAGACGGCAGTGGATAAGCTTATTTAATCGAATTCGGCACTTTACTCTAATTTACTATTTTGCCGTACCTTCCGTTTGACATGCATTTAGACATTAAACCGACAAAAAAGACAAATATATGTATAAATAACCTCGGCCCGCCTATGGTACGAAATATAAAATTTGTTATGTTATTTATTAAATTTGTTATATTTATGAAATTGGTATTTATTGAATAAAATGATTTACTAAATCCGATTGACTTTAAATTTAAACACGGTGTTTAAGGTCATGAGACGAAGAAGCCTATTGATTTTCAGTGATTTCTGATTATTAGTGCCAGAGTTGTGGCCCTTGATCACTTCAAAAAATCTTGTGGACGCTCTAGAGGCCAAAGTTAATATCCGATTGACTTTAAATTTATACACAGTGTTTAAGGTCATGAAACAAAGAAGCTTATTGTTTTTCAGCGATTTCCGATAATTACTGCCAGAGTTATGGCCCTTGATCACTTCAAAAAATCCTGTGGAAGCTCTAGAGGCCAAGGTTAATATCCGATTGACTTAAGATTTACGCACAGTGTTTAAGGTCATGAGACGAAGTTACTGCCAGAGTTATCTCCCTTGATAACTTCAAAAAAACTTGTGGATGCTCTAGAGGCCAAAGTTAATATCGGATTGACTTCAAATTTATACATAGTGTTTACATTCATGAGACGAAGACATCTATTGATTTTCAGTGAATTTTGATAACTGAACTGCTAAATCCATGATATTAAATGTTTCATGTATATACTAATTGTTAGCGTGGGGTAAAACTTTATAAAAAGCAATCAAATTCTAATGATTTTCTGACAATTACATAATGAGTTGTTACTCTTAATCAGTTTTTAGTGTATTACAAATGTTTCATTACCAAAAAAAGTAAAAATATGCGACAACCCTTGTTGACTGCATGGACGATTTAGCTGCTGTGGGCGTATGTTTCGTTGCCTGGCAACCTATCTTTAGTTCTAATATATCATCAAATCACCCAGTTTGTACCCGGGAATATAACTTTAAAGGAGATAGGCCTAAATCACTAATATTTGGGACCTAGACATTGACTCAAATGAGTGGCAACGCATATATTAATGTAAGATAAATGTATATAAACTGATTATTTACATTCAATCCTTTCTGTTTTTACTCTCATTAATTCATGTTCGGTGAAATACGCCAGAAGTCTCAATCGAATGGCAATCTCTATTGTGTCTGGTTATTCTAGCTACAACGATAGTATTTATTGTGCATCTCTCCAGATAAGAACTTGGCGTCACCATTTGACATTAATTGTAAATATGTCTAGCCTCGTTCTTTGTTGAGTAGGGCCTACCGTAAGTTGTAAGGCTTGTTACAAATGGTGCTTGAAACAGGGTTGTCACTAACCTTTCAAGTAACAGAAAATTTTGGTAAAGTAAGGGCAGCAAATGTTCAGAACCGCATGCCGGAATCTGCGAGCAAACCAAGGGGTTGTGATTGTGTTATGGCTCATTTTGTTGTGTTATAAACATTTCTATTGTAGATCGTTAAATACCTAAATGCTAGGGAGATGACTTTTGCTTGTTTTCATATCCTATATTTGTTGATAATATTTATGAATTCATGATGACCAATGTTATTTATATCCAAAGTAAAACTAAAACAAGCAAGTACAGCAATGTAGAAAATAATTACACTAAAGACTATTAACTAGAAGGCCCATATACAACAGTGTTGCTATTTCAAAATTGTTCTTGTCGGACACATTTACCGAAAATAAAGGGGCATCACTTTTGTGGTCATTTAAGCAGAAAGATTCCGACTATAGTAATACCGGTAATAAAAAAAATATGTGTCAACAAAATATCGTACTATGTAATAAAAATAGATGCACCTTGCTATTTTTGAAATTTAATTCCTGTGCAGTATTCAAATTTGTACCTGATTGTTTGTCTTCTACAATAGTATTTTAGAATTCCGTCGGGGAATCATCGATGCCAGTATCAATGCAGTCATGCTCGTCACATTGTTATTGTTATTTGCCCATGTGACACCTTTTTACCCGTCAAGATAAAACATACTAGTTAGGCATTTAGAAAGCAATGCGAGCTCGTGGGAATTGCCATTTTATCCGTGAAGTACATGTAGTTTGTTAAAAGGACAAATAACAGTGGGTGCATCTGATGGATACATCTTTTGTATGATAAGAGCCTACAGAATATTTTGTTGTTCAGTGAATCGAAAAGGATTAAAATATTGGGTGCCAGTTGGGAACACATGGTCTATTCCTACGAAGGGAAATGTTTGCAGATAAAAACAATGTATACAATTCAAATTAGACTGTTGACATTAAGAATGAATGAAAAGTACACAATTAATGGAGCCGTGTAGCTGGGCAATCCGACGTACTGTCGGTGTGTCGGTACTCGAGATCGGTTAACATGCACATGTTGGCGTTTAGGAATTCAAATAGTTTATATAAATGTTAAGCAAAATTATTTTATTAGAATTAAATTATTGATCTTTGTTAGCTAAAAAGTAGCCGTAAATTGACCTAATGTTAACGGCGAAATTTGCCGGTTGCCGGCTTCTAATGACATCCCTGTGCTGAAATGCATTACCGGTATAGTACGTGATTAGTGTACCAATGGAAAAATGTTTATTTTGTCTACTTTTTAATATTAGATATCAGAAGCCAATCTTTTCCCGGTAAGATCACAGCATCTAAATGGGCAAAATCGCTAACATTTGGGACCTACATGTAGGAATTGGCACAAATCAGTAACAATGCATGAAATGGCAATCTCTGGCATCTGGTTATTCTGTTATTCCATTCATAGACCAGTAGTCCCAAAATCATGTCAGTTTTGGTTATATCCCTGTAGTATGTCCTGTTGGGTCCTGTGTTTGTTATAGACCTACATGTACTAGTTAATTAATGACTCAAATTTTACAGTCCATTCCAATCTTGCTTTATTTTGATAGATGGTCTGTCTTTAGTATGACAATTCGATAATAAAATTTGTAATGTTCCCTTATTCCTTGTGTTACATAGACAGTTAAGAGCCCGCAAATCTTTTTAATAAATTATTCATAACTTGTTCCTTAATATTAGAATCTGTTATACCAGTTTGAGATCTCATTTTTGATATAATAAGGACTAAAAAATGTTGGCCTTCTCTGACAGAGAACAAACAAGTGAGTATAACCATAATGGATTTTTTTAACCTGAGTCATCTTTGATGTTAACCGATGATCTTGATCTTCTTGCATTAGGATTGGATCGGTCTTTTTACAAGTGAATATCTCTTTGACTTTGATCCCAGTCTTTAGATGGAACTCTAGGCCTTCAAGTTATTCTTTATTTATTGCAATAATTGCATTTTTTTTTTCATAAAACCTACATGTATATTGGCTTTTTTTTTCAACAGATACCGAAGATGCTAGTGAGACTGAGGATAAACAGGAAACAAATTTTCAGAGAACAGAAATAAAAGAACAGTAAGTTTTAGTTTTAAGTACTGTAAACGTCATTTACCATTACCATCACTAGGTCCTGTTTATATATTTATTCATTTCCAGGCCTAAAATCAAAATTAGTTATTATGTATATCAAATAATCTTTTTATTTGAAAATTATTAATGTATACTTTCAGAAATTTATTAATTAATAACACAATATGATTAGTTTCGACTATATACATGTATTTAAGTAAACTGATTGTAATTATATTGTTTGGTTTCAGGGAGAGGGGTGATATAGGTCTAGCCTGTTCCCCAATCCTATTCTTATTGAATAAAATATAGTTTTAAAAAAAAAATATACATTGTGCAAGAGCTAAATCTTCCTATGACAGGTCTTTCTTTAGGCCTGAAATGGTATCTAAATTATTAATTAGACATTAATTGTCATATCCAGACCATAATCAACTCTCAATGCCATCGCTAGTCTAAATTATATTTTAATAATTTTATGTACATGTAACATTTGAAGCCAAAACAAAAACCTGCAATAGGCAGATTTAGCTCTTACATATTGCATCTTTAAGCTTCCAGACAAGATAAATAGGTCACTTTTATTCATCCAGACATTTAATTTGGATATTAAAATTTGCAAGTGAATACCCGTTTGATGAAATTAACTAACATTATCATTATTATGTCTTGCCATTTAGTTTAATACATAAGAAAAATCTATTTACTAATATTTGAAATTGAAGTTTGAAAATGTTTATTACAAATTTCTATGGAAAATGGAATGTTTGTTTATTTAGAATGTACCAAGACAAATTGGCTCAACTGAAGAAGCAATTGCAGTTGTTGGCAGAGGGTAAATTACCAGAATATACAAAAAGAATAAAGAAAGTTGAACAGCAGTATGCAGAAAGATTAGCACTGAGTGAAATCTGGAGAGATTTGCAGGTACGGTACTTAGAAAATGCTGTCCTTACAGGGGTTCATGCATATGTCTTCTTTTATTGATATTAGAAGGGTTCTTGCATTTTACAATATTTACAGACTAGATCCACTGACTGGCAGTGGAATTGTCCAGCCAGATGATATACCCACCAACAATTTATATGCCATAAATGTAGGTTTTTCAAAGAGGTTATCCATAAAAACATACTATATGAATACCATTTCATTTTTCATACGAATATAAACACCTATTTTTATACGCCCACATGGAAATCCAATTTCTTGTGAATGCTCCAATGCCAAAAGTTATGATCCGATTGTTTTAAAATTGATATATGTTGTTGACATTAGTGAGCAGATGAAGAAGCCTAAATAATTTCAATAACTTTGTCTAGAGTTATAGCCCTTTATTGAACCCTGTGAACATTTAACGCCAAAAGTAATCATCCGCCTATTGAATTTCATCAATTTCTGTTTATTATGTCGAGAGTTATGACCCTTGTTTCACTTTATTGATCTCTGAGAAACGAAGAAGCCTATTTAATTTCAGCAATTTCCCTTAATTACTTCTAGAGTTATGGCCCTTGTTTCACTTTGTTGCACCTTGTGAATGCTCTAACATTTTAAGTTATCTGCCGATCTGTAGGAAATTTATCTCTGTCATTTAAATTAGTAAAATGAAGTATCCTATTTAATTTCAGCATTTTCCGTTTATTACTTCTAGAGTTATGGTCCATGTTTCACTTTGTTGCACCCTGCGGACGCTCAAAGTCAAACATCTAAAGTTATCTGCCGATCCGTATGAAATTTATATGCGTCAAACTAAGGTCTTTTGAATTTCAGCGATTTCCGTCAATTATTTCTTGAGTTATGGCCCTGGTTTTATTTAGTGAACCTTGTGAATGTTAGAATAACAAAAGTTATCATCCGATCAGTCAAATTTCAAATTTTTTTTTGTAGAATACTTTATAAGAGTTAATGCCCTTAAGGTTTGCAGTATTTAGAACCTTGTGAACCAGCAGACGACAAAAATTATAATCTTATCTGTATGAAATTGTCTTGGAAATAATGCCCCCAATTACCTGCAAAAGAATGAATATGCAGCAAAATAGCGGTAATATTTAGTTTTTTGGTTATTACAACAGCTTTAGATTAGAAGTTACGTTCATTAAATATACCCTAAGGAGAGGCATCATTTGGTTCAGTACAAATAATATGTCTGAAACACTCGGGTTGGTCATAAACATGATACTAGCAGTAGTTTCATTTTACGTTTACAAGGTTATTATTATTCTTAAAACAATTGTTAATTCTAAATTCAATTTCTTGTTCCAGCTTTCTGTCATGTTTTGTATAATAAATGTAGTCTTGATTATCCTGGCCTGTCAATCAGACTTAGACTGGTTAAGCACGACTAATTTCAAAACAGGGGCATGTAACCTATTTTTTACTCACAAGTGCCCGGATGTTATGATCAACATTCGTAACCATCTTTCAGTGTATTATTTATGGATGGTTATATCACCAGCGTGTTCCGGTGCTATTCTTAGTTCGAATATGCACCAAGGTGATACATATATGTAATATTTCATACATATGGATGAGATAGGTTTGGGGGTGTATATAGCTCATCACTGGAGAAGTATTCTTGTGAAGGGGATCACTGTTCATTATAAGTCGAATTCCAAATCCATTTCAATATTACTTTATATAGAGTTTAAAAATACATCATTTACAAGATCATCAAATGGGTTACTAAACGTCTTAACCCTAAATCGTCTGATCTCCCTGGCAATGTTCATCTACCTGTGTAGGGGTCTTTTAAAGACGCTAATTTGCATACGAATAAAGGAACAATTTCAACAAATCAAATTAAAGATAAAATTAGGGATAAAACAAATCAAATGAAAGAAGTTAAATTAATATATAAATTTTATTGGTTGAAATTTCATAATAAAGTTAATAGAATTGGTTAATAAGCTTTAAGCCATAAAGACAGTAAAGGCGTTGACACTTGATCTGACTGCATTGTTAACTGTATAAATCTTTGCTCAAGGTTTCTCTTAGTAAGCCTACTGGTATACAAAGATTATAAAGCAGTCAAAACCAATCATGCTTATAGGCAATTACTTTATAGACTTTATATCAAAATATTAACATTAAATAGTAAAGACAAACTGTCAGACAGACTGAAAGCTATACTGTCTATATATGTGAATAAAGAGTTCAGACAAAAATTATGTATATTCTTAAAATAAAATTTGAAAAAGAACTAACATTTAGTATCACTATTCGGTGATAGTTATATGGTCATAGCTTATTAAGTACAACATCACCGTTTTTTTAGTGACTATAAATGTGCGAAACTGATTTAAGGCTTGGTATATATATACATGTATATATATTAAAGTAGATAAAGTACAAGTACTTCTTTGTTTACGGTAGATAAATTCATAAATAAATAAAAAAATATGTTCTGGTAAAAAATTCTCCACTTTACTTCATTCTGACATACATTAAATATTAATAATGTACATGGATCGAAGTTCAGTGGCGTAGCTCCTTTACTTGGACGCATCTTCATAAACAGTATAATATATAGATAAAGTACGTACTTCTTTGTTTACGGTAGATAAATGCATAAATAAATAAAAAAATACGTCCAGGTAAAAAATTCTCCACTTTACTTCATTCTGACATACATTAAATATTAATGTATATATATTGTGTAATTGTCTAGATATTTGGAGATATTTATTTATGGAGGGGCACCCTAAGTATAGGTTACTTATTTTTGGCCAACTGACTTATGAAATACAGGATGTATTGACAATTGTTTTCTTCTTTTTAGTTAAAGATGGTTGAGAGGGAATTTATAAAGGAAAAAGAATATGTTCAGAAAGAATTTGAGGTATAAAGTATATCTCACTCTCTAATTACATGTATGAGCAGTACTTTCATCATTTTGGTAAATAAACTGTATTGGTAAGGATGAACAGAAAGCAAACTGTATTTGCCTTCCCTATATAAATTAGCTGAAAGCTAGATATAGAAAACTTTTGGTCAGAGTTTACATGTTCGAAGTATTTTATGTTTATATAATGCTTCAGATTACTTGGAACTAAAGATGGAATAACACTTTATTCACATTATTATTTCAGGATAAAAAGATAGATTTAAAAGAAAATCTGATATCAGAGTTAGAAGAAAAAAAGAGGAGTGTTGAGGGTGAAAAGGCTATATTAGATCTGAATGGCGGTAAGTTAAATACTTGTGGGTTATTTGTTAATACTATACCATGATAACCTATATTGTCTTAATATAACTTATTGATCGTGACTATAAGTTTGAAATGAATGAATGAAATGGGGTTTCACATTCTACCTTTCTGCACCATCTGGGCTAATGAAGACATGCATAAGCCATGCAGGGTGGTAATCGGGAAATTTTGCCCAGAAAGTGACATTTCTGTGTACCCAATTCCAATTGCCAACAGCTCTTTTATGTGGACACCACTGTATAAACAGGAGTAGACACAGTTCCTTGTCAGGCCCTACGTCATGCACTTCCGACAAAGGGAAACAATCAGAGGAACTTTCTTGACCAACACTTGACGCGTCGGGGTTAATGAGCCAGTGTCTTATCGAATGAGCCAGTGGCTTATCCGCTGAGCCACTAAGTTGGAGGTTTTCAGTGGTATTCAGTCTAAATATTCCCAACCAAAATACTCTTGATTGGAAAATTTTGTGTTGGCTTACACAATAAATACTTCACTGACTATTTGATCTTGATTAGTCTGCTTCACTAAATTTAGTATATAGAAAAAGAGTAAATATAATATAGATAATATTATTACAGTGAAAGACTGTTGTTCTAACTAAGTTCACAGCAAATCAGTTGTTACCATGTGACCCTTGGAGAATAAGACATAAAGCCAGCAATGAGATTTATGTTGATATTATTTTAATATTTGGTTTCTTATCTGTCTATGATTTTCTGTGTTTTAGATTTCATTGATATGAAACCTGTTATGACAAGAAAGTTAAGAAGACGACCTAATGAACCAATTCCACTGCCAGAAAAACGGAGAAAACCTACACCAGATATCCTTTATAATCTCTTAATGGAGAAAAACTTGTTTGTATACATTTGCTAATAAAATATTTCTGGAAAATCTGCCGTCCAGTATTAGCTCAGAAAATGGCCAGCTTATGTGGCAACATGCAGGTTGTAAAACTTTATTTGACTGCAGTCCATTCAAGGCTCTACAATGCAACTGAAACACTCGCATTTGCGGGTGAATTTTGACAGTGGTGACCAGATATTTATAAATGCTATGTTTCTGGCAAGTGAACATTTAAATCCCCAATTTTATTAACACTATAGCTATCTGAACTTTTCTCTGTCAAGATAACGTAATCGGCAATGATCCTGGTCGACTGTCACTCTTGTTTACTTCCTAGGCGAAGAAATTCTCATTGCGCATGCGCTGTATTTATCGGAAGTTTACGAGACAGTTGACAGCATGGCTATCAGACGAATCAAACCTATATCGTTTTACTTTACTTGTAAAGTAACTTCGTCTTGCAGTGAGTCTCAGTCGGGGGGAAAATGAAAATAGTCATGCTACTGACGCTACACCACCCAAACAAGCAAAATTACAAGCCTCGCCGTCTTCGTCGAAAGTCAACAAATAACGTGAATTTAATGTATCTTGGTTAACTGATACTCAGATTGAGATTGATCATGACATTCTGACTAAATGAGTACTGTAACTAAAGACCATGTCTGACTGAGCGACTGTGCTGGACGCCATTAGACAATTACTGAATTAATAAAACAAGTCTGTTTAAAACATCTTTTATTATTATTATAGGACATGTTGAAGAGCTATGTATGTTCACAATATAATTTAGCTATATCATACGACAAATTATTCTATTCTTTAGGCTTGGCAACTGAAAATTTTGTTTGGATAGTGGTTTTGAAAATTTACTTATGTTTGCACAAGTAAATTCAAAATACTGTGTACAGCCTTGCCATTGTTTCAGTCATATTCTTACTGGTTTGGTAATGGACTATCACATTTGATCTCTTAAAATTACTAGTTTATTGAGTTATCACTGAATGATTAAAAAAAGTAATGTGTTTCACTTTCTTACGGACATGTACATGTAATGGAATGTAATCATTATTACATTTTTGAAGTAATCGTCATATAATGAGTAATGGGAAATTTCAAAATCTTAGTTTATTCATTTTGTGTCCAGTAATTTAAAGCTCTTACATGAAATTATTTTTTTATCTTGAATTTGAACTTTAGGCAAGATGGCAGGTAATTCTTGTATTCTAATGCTGGACTGTTTTCTCACACCCAGAATTCGTTACACTATTGAGAAGAATGGAAATAAACCTATATGCCATGCCTATTTCATTATGACTCTTTAACTAATTGTACCTCAGTTAAATATCATATTGAGTGATGATGATATAATGCATGATATCCAGTATTTAAATAAAATTAGTGGAAAGCCCATAAAGAAATCAATGTTATCATCATCTCCCATGGATAATATAAATGATGTAAGAATTGAAGATGGTAAACTCTATTATGATAAAAGATGGTGAGTAATTATTATTGATAATGTGCAACTTTCCCTTTATACAAACATTTAATAACACATGACACAATTACATGGAATACAAGTAACCTCAAAAATATTTCTGGCGATGTTTGGACAAAAAAATGCATAATAATAATAAGGTTGTGGACACTCGAGATGAAATCGAACCATAACTTCTGATTGTATGCAAAATCAAGTTTTTAGCTTACAGACACTCTTTCATATTCGTGCATATCGGATAGTGATGTGCGGTTTTTCGGTTTAACCGTACGGTATCGGTTTTTACAAATAAACCGAAAACCGAACCGTTAAAAAAAAAATAACCGTGCGTTTCGGTTTTTTTCCAAATTCCTAATTTTTATGTAGCCGTATTTCGTTTACTTAATAATTCCAAAATTTTAATGTAGCCACCACTTCCGTTTTTATTTTCGATCAACCAGAGCCCGTATGTATAGAATAATAGAGTGTTTAATCAGTCTGGTTGGCCTAGACTATTTATTTTCTCAATTCAGTTCGGTTTACAATCCAAAATTTTATTCCACCTCGAAGCCGGTTGTCAATATCGAACGATGGCTTCCTCTAAAAAGTAAAATGCCTCCATGGCTTCCTCAATAACTATGAAAGATTAGATGACACAAAATGTAGATTTAATCTTTGTAAAAAATCTATTTCTTCTGCATAAATTATAAGAATATAATTTAAAAATTTTGAGTCAGGTTTAGAACAACATTTGAACAACACCCGAAAACGGCAATTGCGTAAGTTTTGTTAAGTTTATAAACGAGAAATAAAAGACCACATGTTTCGATTTGTTGGATTGGTATTATTTTGTTATGCAAATTTATTTTGGTATTTTTTTTTTACAGTAGAATCTAACTTTATTGTTACTGATATTATGTCGTTATATTAATTTAATATGTAACAGGCCTTGCCTGAGTAGAGCGAAGCTGGTTTTTGCAAAAAGAACAAAAAAGTGTGAGAATTTTCATTGATGTCAAAAATATGTGACGTCATTCATTCGACGCGTCATAGAAATATTTCTTAGAGACGCGAAATCTCGCTTGGGCGAGATTCGGCAAGTTGACTTGCGCTGACATGCGCATTGCCAGACATGCGCATTGCCAATTTTGCCCAGTGTATCCGGTTCCGGTCTGATTTTTTTTTTAATCAACAGTCTGTGGGTGACGTTTTGCTTACGCTCCTGTGTTACCGGAAAAGAGCTTTGCTCAAGCACCGCGCTTCGCGCGTTGCTTTAGAGCTTCGCTCTATATTATTATGCCTATGGCGTTGTGTGTGTCAGATCTTTTTTTACAGTAACTTTGTTATTACTACCAGTCATAATTAAAGTCATGTAACAGTAAAAAAAAAAAAAACCTTGTTGTTTACTATTTACATCAATATTTTTGATATTTTTTCTGGCTTTCAAGTATTCCTATAAAAAAAACATAAATCAGTACATACATTACACAGTGTTTAAATGAATAAAAAAAACGAAACCGAAACCGAGGTTTTTTGCCTCAGAAAAACCGAAAACCGAAACCGAAAGAAAATTTAAAAACCGCACATCACTAATATCGGATTGTAACTTCCTGGATCATAGCCCCTGATTGTGTGAAAAATAGGGTTTTTAGCTTGTGCAGTGTACAATTTTTATCCGAATTGGAAGGCGTTTGAATATAAATCACTGTTATACCATAATCACGGTTGAGTTCACATTTCCTCAAATTCGGACCGAGTTGCCTGACAAAATATCAAGGCCACTTACAGATTTCGCCAAACATCTAGCCCTTACCCTATTGCCAGGCAACAATCACGTGCCCAAGCCCTGATTACATCACGTGACCTAGACGAAATATACTGGTGTCTTTAATACTTAATCCAGCGGCTGGAATTTTTTATCCAATTGTGATGAAACTTTTAAATATATATTTACAATCCAGAGATCTGGGTTCCTTTTGATATTGGCACGTATTGGATCATAATGTCCTGGATTATGACCTGATTGTACAAATTATCATGTCTTTATCTTATGGACCCTCTAGGGGTCATAATTTGTATCTTATTTTTAAAAATGGTCAAATATATCACCGCCAGGCTTGACTTTTAAGAAACTTGTATTCTATATAGCTTTGTGCCTAAATTTGACAGGTTTCAAAGAAACCATCCAGTGTTTGTTGAATCTAAAGATGCACCAAAAACCCATGGTATTATCACTGGAATAGGAACACAAGAAGTAAGTCATTTTGTTGTAATCCATAAAATCATCTATACCAAATACCATTAAAAAGTTGCAATCATTAATATTATAGAGGGAAACACACAATCTAAGTCATTTGGGAACTAATACATGATTCAGTTCTATTCCAATAATCCACTTGCACATAGGTGTCACATACAGCAGTTGACCCAATGACAGACCTTATGGTGGAACCTTTTGGCCATCCAACTAGCCATAAATGATATTTAAGGAACAGAATGAAGGAACCGGTCAATATCTTTGAATTGTAAATCTTTTCTCCGGATACAACAATAGGTGTTCCCCAATTAAAGTATTATTGGATGCATAGTAATTGTACCTTTCTATCTTTATTGCCTTATTTCATGATGTCTGGATTTCCTGAGTGTGATTCTCATATCATCCATTTAAAGCTACATTCTTAACTTTAACAGAAATTGTGTAGTTAATGTAGCAATAGCCACCAATGTCCAGTCTGTCAGGTGCCATTATGATTGTGTAAATGTGTACACTAAGTAATCAAGAAATACTAATACTGTCCAATCAGAACGTTGTAAGTCGCGAGCTTGTGCTAAAGTTATTTTATTTTTTGCTGATTTCTTCAGCAAAGGGGATTTGAAGATCAAAGATGAATTAACAAGCCGTGATACCAGAGGTTGAGAATGTTCATGTAGTTTGAAACTGTGTGAGAGTACCGTGTAATATTTGTCTTTATGACATAGATTGGCCGTACATGTGCAGAATAATTAAAATTAGTAAATATATTGCTGCTGGTTTTGCAAAATATTTGCAGTCGTGAGATAAGATAATAATTACCCGCTCTATCTTTGCTTTCTTTTTTAGATTTGGATAAGGAAGACTTCAGATAATTCTAAATTACGTATATATTTAACCCAGTTACAGAAAGGTAAATACGTTCTAAGAAGAAGAGCCACGTAGCTACATGTATTTGGAGTTAATAGTGTTGTGCTGTATAAACTTGAATACAGAATGAATAAAGCTGACTTGTTTTATCTCCAATATTTCACCTTGTGCTAGTGGATCTGAACAGTTGTTGTCAGGACTTTACCATATGATGGTGGTGACTGGAGAACCGGTCCAGGGTTAAAATTGCTTGAAAATGTGAACTGGCCAGCATACACAATTTGATTAAATTTTTGTCAAATTTTTAAATGTAACGTTTCATTTATTTTTATATGAATTGATCTTTTTTACATTTTAATTATCAGCTTACTTTTGTTAACAATGGAATTGGTAAGACATATTTTATAAGGGGGTTTTGCAAGGTCATGTTACACAAGTTAGATGCAGTGAAATGATTCAAGTTTTCCCACTCCACTCTTGTGTCTCATAAAGTAAATCTGATCAGCTCTTGGGGTGATCACATTACTGAATGAACAGGTAAACCTTCATATCCCAGGGGCCTACAGTACCTTAATCCAGATTTGTAACTTATTACCAACAGAAGATCATCATTTTGTAATTGTATGCTGCTCCCCGTGGGCATTTTGAACTTGTATAATTTTTAATATCTGCGATGTTCTAATGTCACTATAAAACTAAAATGTTAGAGTACTCTCATGTTTTTTTTTATCTCAGGATTTGACTGACTTATGTAAGTGCTTGGGCCACCAACATTAGTATATTCTACATCATTACACCATAAAACCCCACATAACACCTACTCTCCACCGGGTTCGAATTTAAAGGTTTTCTCGAATTAAAGTAAAAATACTTAATTTTTCCACTTAACCAAGTGTCTTACCTTAACTCGGTATTCAAAGGCTCTATTTTACATATATTTCGCTATGTGAAAAACTTAACTGCACACTTTAAATATGGAGTTACTCAAGCATGAATTTGTAACTATGGAATACCCTCTACTGCCAAAATTCATGAATTACTCAAGTTGCACGCAAGTTATATCTCTTCTATTAAAGAAAGATAGAGAAATGGGGCTTAATGTCCACTCGACACAAACTAGGTCATTTTTATTTCAATAATTCACTTGTGCGTAGGGGTCTTTAGAAGGGGGAGGAAATCGGAAGACCCGGAGAAATCCCACTAGGCTGGTCAGGCGACCCTACTCCTTTTCACGTACAACTGGGGATTCGAAACCACACCAGTTGACTAAATGACAGGCTTTATGATACAGTATGCATGTGTTAACCATTCGGCCATCCAACCCCCCCATACTCTATTAAAATCTTAGTTGTCATTACTAGGAAAATGTCGAAATATATTGTAAAGCATAAGAATAAATGACAATAATGTATGATAAATTATCATAGTACGCATTCGCTGCCGGAACAATTGTTTTCGCAGATGTTTTTTAAAAAATTAATTTTCAATAGATTTCAATTACATGTACATTTTTTGAAAAGTGGTAATGTAATAATGGCTATTGTAAACTGTATTATTTTAACAATGTATAACGATAGAAAACAACATATTAGCAATACTCGAGGACAAATCATTTCAGTGTTGATCAATCTATCATTAAATTTAGGATATTCATAGTAATTGTGTCAGTGCCTACACTTTAGGATCCGACGGGCCTGGCGTTGATGGCACATTGTCCGCATTTTTACCTGAATAAATATTAACGATTAAAATTAAATAGGTGAATCATTGCTGGCACGCTTGGGTCAGCAATCATTATCATATTTGTAAATTTATATACGAACGAAGACAATAACATGTTGCAATCATTGTCAATTTGCAGTTAATTTCAAAAATGTATAAGTGAATGAATTGTAAAAAAAAATAAATCGTGATTTGCTTTTCTGAAATCTCAAATGGAATGTCATCACAATGAAAAATTTTACAATGAATTTAAGCAGCAAACTTTATTATGACAGTCGTGGAAAAATGATTAAGCACATTTAACATGATAAAATACCAGAAAAAAATGCTTGACCATCTCAGTGGTTGTAACCTTATACAATATTATGGCACTACAGCCTAAATAGTCCGATTGTTGCAGAAAAGTATAGGAAAATGGAATGAAATGGGGTTTAATGTCCTACTGTTCTGCTCCGACTGGGCTGATGAGCTATAAGGGAAACTTTGCGCTATACGGCCTGCTCTTCTATTGAATTCCAATTGTCAGGGGGTCCTTTACATGCACACCAATATGTTCATGGGGTGTAAGATTTTTCGTGCCATCCGAAAGACGAGATGTTGTCCCTTGTCAGGCCCTCCATCCTACACCCCTGTCAAAGAGGAATCATGAAGGACAACATCTAATAATCACAACGTGATACCAATCAGCCACCATATCAAAGCGGATGATAAAAAAAGTTTGAGGCCAACTACGCTCGGCAACATTGTCTGTGTTTCAATCCCAATCTGCTAACTTTTAAAATCGCCATAACTGGTCTGCTGCTTCATTGTGTACTGTCGATAAAAGAAGTCATTATAATCTCGTTTAACTTTAAGGTACCTCGCATAGGTCCCTTAAAGTTAAGTGGATTTTCTCACTTTAACTAGCCTTTGAATTCCGCTAAACACTTGAAAGTTAAAGATACATTATGGGAGATAAGATAAAGAGTTGGCAGTTCTCACTATAATAGTTAAAAAGTAGATAGTGTAAAGGTAACTTGCTGAATATTTCAGTCAAATTGATCCACTATGAGCCGAGAACAAAGCGGGAGAAATTTTCGCCTAGCCTCAGTCATAATTTCTTAAATCATTAATAATATGAGGGGGGTTGGGATGGCCTAGTGGTCTAGAGTGCCGCGCTTCGACCTCTAGCTGGCCGGTCACCTCTGGCTTGCGGCTGTGGTTTCGAGCCCTGGTGTGAGCGTATGTGGCATGGAGATAGGGGCGCCTTCTCAACCACGTGGGTTTCCTCCGGGCACTCCGGTTTCCTCCCACTGCCAAAGACCCCTGCGCGCAAGCGAATTATTGAAATAAAATTAAACCATATGTTAGTCCCGAAATGACCTAGTTGTGTCGAGTGGACGTTAAACCCCATTTCTCTCTCTCTTAATAATATGAACAGCATAGTCTTGATTATCCATGTTTTAAATTTAATTATCAATGGCCGATAAGCAGCATATAGGAATCTAATCCAGCCAACATCGAAGGCTAGCTTAGACATCTAAGCAGCATATAGGAATCTAATCCAGCAAGGCTAGCCTAGACATCGAGAGTTTATTATGGTCTGGATAAGTTAATTAATGTCTAATTGATAATTTAGATAACATTTCAGGCCTAAAGAAAGACTTGTAATGGGCAGATTTAGCTCTTGCATAATGCATGTTTAAGGCAGCTTAACTTTAAGGTAAAATTTGATATTTAATGTTATAACATCGCCTTTGAATAACACTCACCATTAACTTACAGGAAGTGACATATATTTAAGTAAAATCTAGTAGTTAAGTGGCTATCTTAGACTTAAGATATCCTTTGAATACCGACCCCGATCTACATCTATCCACTTAATACACAAGATATCTTGCACTTCGGGAGATTTCCCAGCAACTAGAAATGATATACAGTCTAGCAGAGGACAAAAGTCATATCTGAAATATTCGACAACCTGTGTGCCAGAAGCAGCGGTAACAGAGTTAGACGTTAATGACCATTGCATCACTTGGTAGCCATCATGATGCAATTATTGGCTCACTGGCAGGCAGACTAAACATCATGTTGATATAACCTCATACATCACCAAAGATTTCTGGATCATTTCATACCAAAAGTGATAGCAAATCGAGGTAAAAGTTGTGACGAGAAGATAACTAATCAGAAACTGTAGCTGTGCCCGTGGCCAAGCCAGTATTTTTTCAGTAAAGTGGTAGAAAGTAATGACAAATACAAATACATTCTGAAAATGGACCCTCCCTCTATGAAGTTAGGTGACAAACATGGCTTCTAAAAATGCTGTCGCTCCTGTCAGTCCCCGACGTCTGTCAACAGTTTGTTTCTAGACACTCTACAGGTCAAAATCATTATACGATTTTGACGAAACTTGAAATATAGCTCTATCCCCCAAAGATCTTGGTTCCTTTCGATATTGACATGTATTGGACATATAGTTACTATACTATACAATTGATACAGCTTAAGAGCTCTTATGCAAGTTCAAATAGGTTCAAACGCACAATTGTCAACACATATCATTACAGTTTGTATTGGAATAAGTAATTCTATCACAAATAGTGAAGACCCTCCGTGTTTTGAGATGAGAGTTGTTCCTGTGTAGTTCAACGTTGCAAATGGATTCTGATCCGCATCGGGCATTACTATGCAAAATTGACAATATTTTCCATCAAAACAACGATTGCTTATTGTTATTTATAATATACTGAGCGCCATAGAAAACGCATCACTTAGTTTTTCGTATAACAAAATGATCCTGTAAACATATCTTATTTATTTTGCTTCTTATTGTGAACAATATTCAAATAGGAACATATCAATAACAACACATTTGTACACTTATGAAGGTTTAATCTGTAATCAACGGTACAAAGTCTTGTGGACACTCCGGAGGTCACAATTTTCATCCGATTCTGATGGAATTTGATATGAATGTATATAATCTAGCCTAAATATCTTGGTTCCTTTCGATATTTGCGTGCATCAGATCCTAACTTCTAGAATTATGGCCCCTGATTGTATGAAAAATCGCGTTTTAAGCTGGAGTGGCTCCAGACAAAATATTTTAATCCATAGTCAATTTGGTACAAATTTGCGGTATTCAATTTAACAAAAAGTAAAATTAATGTTTTATTAGATTTCAGGCACTTTATTTTTCCAACCAGATGAAACAATGTTTTTTTGTTTTCACTTTACCCGTCTGCCAAAAAAGTCAGATTGCCTATATATGGTGCTCTCACCAGAAAATGAGGGAAAATTTCAATTTTGAAGCTGAATTTACCATATTTGCGTATTGTGATATTTGGATATGAACATTTATAACCATTTGAAGGATGGAATACGACTTTAGGTACATAATAATTTATGAGAAAAATGAAAAGTTCGGAATCGGGTTAGAGTGCGACTTGTTTGAATTTTGAAGATTATCACAGCATTTTGGGCGGCCAGTTCATTCCCAACTAATCTCACTAGCATTATATTATTGGCGCCCATGATCTCGTCATTATGGATGCCCCTCTGGGATGAGGCACCTCACAAATCATGCCGTTTGGATTTTGAAGATTATCACGCCGTTTTGGGCACCCAATTCATTCCTGGGCACCTAACCAATCTCACTAGCATTTTATTGTGGGCACCAATGATATTGGCATTATGGATGCTCCATTGATCAAGTCGTGGGCGCCTAACTAATCTCACTAGCATAATATTATGAGCGCCCATAATCTCGTCATTATTGGCGCCCCTCCTGGATTGGGCACCCCACAAATCATTCTGTTTGAATATTGAAGATTATCGCGCCGTTTTAGGATCCCAATTCAGAAGGCGCCCATGGTCTGGGATAAGGCACCCCACAAATGATGCAGTTTTGGACGCCCCATTGATCAAGTCGTGGATGCCCAACCGGGCCCGTAACCAGCTCATAAAATTTGGGGAGGCTACTGAACTTTTTGGAGGGGCTGGCTAAGAACACTCCTAAGAAATCATTATTGTTGGCAAAATATTTGAGGGGGGGGGGCTAATTCGATTAGCCCCCCCCCCCCATGGCTACGGGCCCGCGCCCAACCAATCTGATTCGGCATTATGCAATATGTGCGGCCCAATATTATATGGCGCCCCATAATGCCGAGATGTGTGGGCCGCCCACGACGAGATCATGGACGTCTAACCAAGAAACCGATCGTCTAACCAAGAAACCGATCGCATTCCGAAGAAATCTAACATGTAAAGCCAACTTGAGATTGCAGGAACTTTTCCTGTTCAAATTCACAATGGGGATGACATTGATTCAAGCCCGCACTTGCAGGTGTGATAATCGTCAAAATTCTAATAAGTCGCACTTTAACCCGATTCCGAACTTATTACGCAAATTCAGGCTCAAAATTGATATTTTCCGTTATTTCCCTAGTTCATCTCTTCTGGTGCAAACCCAATTTTCCGAAATTTTTCTGGGGAGAGAGCACCCTACACTCATCCTGATGTAAATTCTCTGCAATTGCCACCGGTTTGCGGCCAGCGTTCTGGGTGAACCGCATAATATAAAAGAGGGTTTTTGAGCAACATATTTTTCTGAAATGTCCTGCAATAACGGAATAATTTTAATGATAATCTAATTCATTACCGATCATATTTTTTAAATTCCCAGCAGGCGGGCCCAGATCGCAACACTGAAATATATAATGTAAATAATAATTTTTAAAGGATTACACAACTCAATTACAAATCTTCGGGTGGTTTAAAGTCAAGGGAGATAACTACATAAATACACAGTGGAAACCATGTTGCAGCGATTTCATTTAATTTGTTGCTATTTTGAGGTTCGTGCCATAAACCGATCACCATTGTAAGTATGCCTTGTAATATTTGATAAAAAAAAATATTTATTTTTTTTCCGATTTGAACAGAATACTTCCAGTTAAATATTCTATAATTATGGGTTCTGGAGGAACTATGTTCAGCAGCGGATGGATATACCACTATAAAAGATACAATGCCAGAAATTGTATTGGTTATTCACAAACGTATTATATCATAGTTGGTCAATATATTGGATTTTTTAGTTCATATGGATACTGAGTTGTAATTTGTTGCATATTGTTGTAAGAAGGTGTTATAAATAACCATATGCACTTGTTGTTTGCATCATTATCAAAAAAATCAAATGACACCTAGAGTGTAAAAATTGCAAGCGGCAATTTCTTTACGAACAGCTGAATACAGACAGGGGCATTTAATTGCTTGGTCAATGCGACACTGTTTAAAGACGTAGATTTAGAAAAAACAGGAATCGTTTAGAATATTATGAAATATTGGAGGAGGTAAGTTATAACCTTATTTGACTTTTCTCCACACAAATAATCCCGATGCAGAAGAAGAATTAAAAAAAAATCCATGATAAATGAACTGACATTTCGCCGCCATCTTTGTGTTATTTGGTTTTGTTTTAGTCCTCTGCCATAATATAATGATGACAATTTTGAGAGTCTTTTGAAATGTTAACTGTGAATAAATTATTTCTTTTGAAAAATTGATGTAACTATCATGGCTCTTGTATTGCCATCACTTAGTTCTTTTCTGCAGTTCCAGTTCGACAGGAGGCGGAACAGTCCATTTCCAAATTCGGGTGCCATCTTATATGACCGATCAGCTGTGTATTTCCGGTACCTTTTCCTTTCTTTAATTATCAAATATAATTAAATACAGCTTCTATCTGTGGCAACCGGAATCAGAATCTCTGTTTAACTGATATAACCTGTGACTAACAGTTGTTGTGCATTACTATATGACTTACCGATGCTTAGGCCTACTACTATCCTTTAAAATTGATACTTAGTTATTGTAACAGGACCAGTGAAATGGAGGGGGGTTGTCCTTTGGGGAGAAGCGTACATAAAAATGGGTCCGACTGATGCACATGACCCTAATATGAGGACCATGTGCGCGAATTTACTACTAAGGCTGTAAGGGGCAGTTAGTGGATCTATAGAAGATTGGAATAGTGGTTGGGGCTTCGGGGCGATTTCAATTTTTTCGGCACCATCCACAATCCCACCCAACAATGAATGTCAACAAAATACTGGCAATAACACTGAGCGACCCGGTAGAACATTGATCGTATTGCCCATAGTTGTCAGTCGATTGTTATCTCTTCGGAAAGCAGTTTCATTTAATTTTAAATTCACATAGGCCTATTAAGTTCATGTCACGTAATGATTGTTATTGATATTGTTTTTAAATTTAAATGTGAATCTTACGGGTAGTAGCTATAACACTGAGCAACCTGAGAAAATTTTGAAAAAGTGAATTGATATCCTTGCATTTGAGGTCATTGCAGGGAGCAAATTCTTGTAAACGAGAGAACCAGAAATGGGAGTCAATGCGACAGAATCTGCAGATCTGCCCCTGCCAATTCCACCTGTTTTGCAAGAGCCCCCACGATCCACACAGTGGTACTACTATTATTATAAACTTTGCAATTCAGTATAACCGTGAATATGATAGCGCTGAGACAGTATAAGACTACTGGAAGATTAATGGAATCTAGTGCTACGGGTGTGAAAAATTTCGGATATATACCTGATTTTTTGGGACAAGGCCTGAAAATTTTAGTCAGTATCATGCCAAATACATGTAGGACGAAATTCTGTTATGAGAAATGGGACAGAATCTTGAGGCCTGTCTGTCAATTTTGCCTGTTTAGTGTTTTGTGAGGGTAGAATTAATAATTCCACAGTCTGTCGTTCCACTACTCAACTCAATAGTGCTACTATTACTGGGCGATTCACAGTTTAAGACAAGAGTTGATGAACAAGGACATAATCGAACTTTAAGATTATGGGCCTGAGGTGACTTTGTCTCATGGGGGTAATTACTTGGTTTGTGAAATGACATTTACTGGACTTTGGCGGAAGATTTTGCCGAATTCTGATTGGTCAGAAAATACGTTTTAACTTTCTACTGGGATTAAATATACAACAAGAAAGAATTCAGGAGATCACCTTAATATGTATTAAAACATGACAAGTTGGCAAGGTTGTTTTATACTATACTTGTGTGTGACATACACGTATGCAGTGTATGTGCACGGCAGCACGGATTCACGCAAATACAAACATCAAGTATTTGAGATTTTTCCCTTTCTGGCATTGTTTGTTTACCTTATGCATAATTTTGAGAACAACAGCAATTACTGCACCTATTTTGAGGCCGACTATTTTTTTCCCTTTGGGGAATTTTTTTCTTAGACCAACATACTTAAAACAGTATAAGGGTAAAACCATTGTCTCACACATGATAAGTTGACATGGTTATTTCATACTAAAGTTTCACATGAGTAGCCTGACGTATGCAGTTTAGGTGCATGGATTCCTGAAAATACATATTTAGGACTAGTACTTCCTTTTTATACGCCCACATGGAAATGTGGTCGTATATTGCCGTCGCCCCCGTCCGTCCGTCTGTCGGTCCGTCCGTCCGTCCGTCCGTCGGTCCGTCCGTCCATCGTCCACAATTTCTTGTGAACGCTCTAGAGGCTAAAGTTAATATCCGATTGACTTTAAATTTATACACGATGTTTAAGGTCTTGAGATGAAGAAGCCTATTGATTTTCAGCGATATCCGATAATTACTACTAGAGTTATGACCCTTGATCACTTTGAAAAATCTTGTGAACGCTCTAGAGGCTAAAGTTAATATCCGATTGACTTGAAATTTATACACGGTGTTTAAGGGCATGAGACGAAGAAGCCTATTGATTTTCGGTGATATCCGATAATACCTGCCGGAGTTATGACCCTTGATCACTTTGAAAAATCTTGTGAACGCTCTAGAGGCTAAAGTTAATATCCGATTGACTTTAAATTTATACACGATGTTTAAGGTCTTGAGATGAAGAAGCCTATTGATTTTCAGCGATATCCGATAATTACTACTAGAGTTATGACCCTTGATCACTTTGAAAAATCTTGTGAACGCTCTAGAGGCTAAAGTTAATATCCGATTGACTTGAAATTTATACACGGTGTTTAAGGGCATGAGACGAAGAAGCCTATTGATTTTCGGTGATATCCGATAATACCTGCCGGAGTTATGACCCTTGATCACTTTGAAAAATCTTGTGAACGCTCTAGAGGCTAAAGTTAATATCCGATTGACTTTAAATTTATACACTGTTTTTAAGGTCATGATACGAAGAAGCCTATTGATTTTCAGCAATATCCGATAATTACTGCCAGAGTTATGGCCCTTGATCACTTTGAAAAATCTAAAGTTAATATCCGATTGACTTTAAATTTATACACACTATTTACGGTCATGATACAAAATAGCCTATTTATTTTCAGCGATATCCGATAATTACTGCCAGAGTTATGACCCTTGATCACTTTGAAAAACCCTGTGAACGCTCTAAAGGCTAAAGTTGATATCCGATTGACTTTAAATTTGTACACAGTGTTTAGGGTCATGAGACGAAGAATCCTATTTGATTTTCAGTGATATTTGATAATTTCTGCTAGAGTTATGACACTTAACCACTTAGAAATATTTTGTGGACGAAGGCCTTGAGACAAACCATCAAAACTATTCTAATCATTTCTGATAATTACTTAATGGGCTATTACTCGTAATAAGATTATCATGTGTTGTAAATGTTCTCCTTACTGACAAAAGAAACAATATGCGACAATCTTTGTTGACTGCCCGGACGACTTAGCTGTTGTGGGCGTATGTTTCGTTGCCTGGCAACCTATCTTTGGCATTGTTTACCTCATAATTCAGTGAGTACTTATTTTGAGTTCAACTGCACTTGTTTTGTGACCGACTACATTTTTTCCCCTGCCCCCCTCCCATTTACGTCCCCTGATGTGACTATTGATCTGCGGAATGCAGGCGCGGATCCAGGATTTTTTGCAGTGGGGGGTCTAGGTTTGATAATTGTGCTCAACCAATTAACGGGAGGTTTGGGGGGCTCCCCCATAAAAATTTGGTAAATTAGATTCAATTTGGTGCATTCTGACGTATTTCCGGAAGGTAAATTCCAAAATTACAGGTCTAAAAATCACCAATAAAATCGCATAAAAAATTTTCAAGCCTGAGCAGTCCGGACCCACTGGACCCCCCTCTGGATCCGCGCCTGGAATGATTGGTTTTAATTATCGATGAGCGGGAACATGGTGACATGACACTTTTTAAATAAGATAAGCCACTTTGGATTTGAGAATGTAATTTTTTTAACACTGAACTCTTCTGATGGTGCACTTAATGTTATGTCTAAAGTCTATTGATTGTAATATTTAATTAAGAAAACAAAATCAAAATAACCAACACTAGATTATCTGGCAGCTTTGATTCAGTTGTATTTGAAACAGGCCTACCAATAAATATTTGGGTCAACATTATGTACTGAGCAGCATACATGTAGATCGATGAAATTTCAGTTCCATATCTCTTTTTATATACTGAACGGAAATGAAATGAAATGAAATGGGGTTTAACGTCCTACTCTTCTGCACCTGACCTGGGCTAATGGAAGACGGGCATACGCCATACAGAGTGCTATGAGGGAAATTTTGCCTGGGCAGGGGCGCTACGGCCTACTCTTATATCGAATTCCAACTGCCAAGGGATCTTTTACGTGCACGCCAATGTGTACACGTGACCTCGGTTTTTCGTAACATCCAAACGACTAGGCAGCTGTCCTTGTCAGGCCCTCTTAGGCTTTCTGTATCACTGACAAGGGAAACAACGCCGGAAAATCAAGATGAACTTTCTCGGCCAATGCAGGGATCGAACACCCGACCTCCAGGGTAGCAAGCCAGCACCTTGCCCACTTAGCCACCGTGATTCCCCTATACTGAACAGAATTAAAGCTTCTTTGGATTGATATTCCTATTTAGAGATTCATCTTTCACATGTTGTAGTCTATATGTTTGCAAGGGATTTCTGTAGTATACCAGTATAAAAGAATAAAAAAGTTAGGTTAATCCCCCAAAGATCTCGACTCCTTCCAATGTTGGCATGTATCAGACTTTAAACTACATGGATTGTGGCTCCTGGTTGTACCAACAATCACGTTCTTAGCAAGTTGAAACTTTAAGAGGTCTCAATTTTTATTCGAATTTGATGACGATTGAGTTTTAATTTCGTGAAGATTGCACCAAAATTGACCTACAAAATGGCTGCTACTTGTGTGTAAAACTAAGTAATACCAAGGTTGTAGGTATTGGACCACGACTTTCTGGATTATTGTGCCTGATTGTACGAAAAATCTTGTTTCTGGCTTGTGGTCCAAGTACTCAAAAACATTTCAATATATCACGGTAAACACCATAATAATTGTTGAGTTTGAATATTGTGAAAATCAGACAGACTCCCCTTTATACAGAAGTTGTGGATCCTATAGAGGTCAGAATTTTTATCTGATTTTGATGAAAATTAAAATATATGTTTTGACATTGACGCATGTCGAACAGTAACATCCTGGATAATAGACCCTGACTGTACACAAAAGTGCCTTTTTTTAAAGCTTGTGCTCTGTCTATATCTTGCAAAACGTGTGTGTATCTTGCATGGCAACTTCTTGTTTACATGCATATACATGCATAAAATTGATAAATATGGTTAAGCAATATGATATTTAAAATTCTTTTACCGTACAAATATCAAAAGAACTACACTACCAAGACTACCATGACTATAATCATAGATAAAGTTTGAGTAAAGTGCTGGACACTTTGGAGAACAAACTTGTTTTCTGTAGTATTGTAAACAGGTTCAGTATTTGAACTGAATATACGCAGGTCATTCATTACCAGATACAATTACTGTTTATTTCTTTATGATGTTTTGACTTGAGTTCTGTAAAAGAGCCCAGGTCAAAATAAATATGCAGAAATAAATACTAATTTCATTCCATGATACAGCATGTATAATAAAAGTGATATGGATTAAGCAGGTGACAAAACAATTAAATAGATATAAGAATTAATAATAATCTGTAAGCTGTTTACCAGGGACTAAAGCTCTATTGCTGGTCCAACCTATTTAGGGGACTTCTCCAACTTTCACGGAAGAGTTCCATTGACAAATCTAATAAAAACATAAATTATGCAAGAGCTTAATCTACCCATTGCAGGTCTTTCTTTAGGCCTTAATTGTTATATAATAATAAACTATTAATTAGACACTTATTAACATAACAAGACCATGATGAACTCTCAATGCCATCTGATGGGTACAATGTTAAACAGATTTCAATTCTATTTGCCATGCAACAGCTGTTTAACAATGGTTCTGTTTTAAATTTGATTGCATCCAAGCCAGGATATTACAGAATTCATGTCTGCTAATTACTTTTGTCTACATGTATCTACCATATATCAAAGTCTACCATGAAATTATTTCAAAGTTTTAAAGTACTGTAGCTAAGTCATCCAAAGTCTTCCACATTGAAAACATGAATTATTTGTCAATTTCAATCAACACTGATGTTGTGATCTTGCCGGGGAAAAAGATGAACTTCTGATATCCAATATTTAAGACAACATAAATATTTTACCATTGGTACATGAATCGTGTACCATTATGCGTTTCAGAGAACGAGGCTAGACATAATTCCGCAAGTCATGTCAAACGGGACATCATATCTGGAGAGCATGCGCAATAAATACTATCTCAATAGACTGGAATAACCAAATGCTAGAGATTGCCACTCGATTGAGACTTGTGGTGTATTAGAAATTGTTGTAAAAACAAACGACTAAATATAAATCAGTTTATATACATTCATATTACATCCATATAATTTAGGAGTTGCAACCCATTTGTGTCAATTTCTAGGTCACAAATATTAGCGATCTAGCTCCTTTAACTTCCAAAGAGCGTTGTTGCACCATGATCAAAAATTAAAAGATAGGCTGGCACTGCCAGGCAGGATACGCCCACATTTTCGAGAGATGGATAGAGAACAAGCAATACCGAAAGTGATTTTTCCTACATCATTAAGTCCTGTATTTCATACTGTATTGGGAGCAGCCATTTTGTTGGTCAGTTCCAGTCTGATATTCATGAAATTCGAAGCTGACAATGATTATGGTGTGACGTTACACAACCTAGAAATGTGTACAAACGGCGGCCATTTTGTCTGGCAATTATGGTCCGATTTTCTCGAAATTCGAACTCAACCTTTCGTAGGGTGTAACGGTGATAGAGTCAAACGTTTTTTTAAATCGGATAATAACTGTGACCTCCAGAGGGACCATAGGCGATTTTTCGGACAATCAGGGGCCATAATTCAGGAAATTACGATCCGATATGCGCAAATAACGAAAGGAACCAAGATCTTTGGGTTATAACCATGCATTTCAATTTTCATCAAAATCGAATTAAAATTGTGACCTATACAGGGTCCACAACCATAATATACCATTTTTATACGCCCACATTTTCATGTGGACATATTATGTCGTCACCCCTGTCCGTCCGGACGTCCGTCCGTCCGTCCGTCCACAATTTGTTTGTGGACTCTCTACAGGTCACAATTCTTATCCGATTTTGACGAAACTTGAAATATAGGTTTATCCCAATAAGATCTCGGCTGCTTTCGATATTGGCATGTATCGGATGGAAACTTCATGGATTATGGCCCCTGATTGTACGAAATATCATGTTTTTAGCTTGTGGACCCTATAGAGGTCACAATTTTGAACCGATTGTGATGAAACTTGACATGCATGTTTATAACACCAAGATCTTGGTTCCTTTCGATATTTGCGCCCATCGGATCGTAACTTCCTGAATTATGGCCCCTGATTGTCCGAAAAATCGCCCTTTTTAGCTTGTGGTCGGTCTGGAGGTCAAAATTATTATCCGATTTAAAAAACCGTTCGATTATATCACCGTTACATGGTAATGAAGGTTGAGTTCGAATTTCGTGAAAATCGGACCAAAATTGACATACAAAATGGCCGCCGTTTGTACGCGAATAGTGTGAAAATATGTTATTTCAAGGTTGTGGACCCTATAGAGGTCACAATTTTGAACCGATTGTGATGAAACTTGACATGCATGTTTATAACCCCAAGATCTTGGTCCCTTTCGATATTTGCGCCCATCGGATTGTAACTTCCTGAATTATGGCCCCTGATTGTACGAAAAATTGTCCTTTTTAGCTTGTGGTCCCTCTGGCGGTCAAAATTATTATCCGATTTAAAAAACCGTTTGATTATATCACTGTTACATGGTAATGAAGGTTGAGATCGAATTTCCTGAAAATCGGACCAAAATTGACATACAAAATGGCCGCCGTTTATACGCGAATAGTGTGAAAATATGTTATTTCAAGGTTGTGGACCCTATAGAGGTCAAAATTTTGAACCGATTGTGATGAAACTTGACGTGTATGTTTATAAGCCAAAGATCTTGGTTCCTCTCTATATTTGCGGCCACCAGATCCTAACTTCTTGAATTATGGCCCCTGATTGTCCGAAAAATCGCCCTTTTTAGCTTGTGGTCCCTCTGGAGGTCAAAATTATCATCCGATTTAAAAAAACGTTTGACTATATCACCGTTACATGGTAATGAAGGTTGAGTTCAAATTTTGTGAAAATCGGACCCAGATGGACAGACAAAATGGCCGCTGTTTGTACGCGATTAGTGTGAAAATATGTTATATCAAGGTTGTGGACCCTATAGAGGTCACAATTTTGAACCGATTTTGATGAAACTTGACATGCATGTTTATAACCTAAAGATCTTGGTTCCTTTCGATATTTGCGCCCATTGATTCGTAACTTCCTGAATTATGGCCCCTGATTGTACGAAAAATCACCCTTTTTATACGCCCACATAGAAATGTGGACGTATATTGCCGTCGCCCCCGTCCGTCCGTCTGTCGGTCCGTCCGTCTGTCCGTCGGTCCGTCCGTCCGTCCATCGTCCACAATTTCTTGTGAACGCACTAGAGGCCAGGGTTGATATCCGATTGACTTTAAATTTATACACAGTGTTTAAGGTCATGAGACGAAGAAGCCTATTGATTTTCAGCAATATCCGATAATTACTGCCAGAGTTATGACCCTTGATCACTTTGAAAAATCTTGTGAACGCTCTAGAGGCTAAAGTTAATATCCGATTGACCTTAAATTTTTACACAGTGTTTAAGGTCATGAGACGAAGAAGCCTATTGATTTTCAGCGATATCCGATAATTACTGCCAGAGTTATGACCCTTGATCACTTTGAAAAATCTTGTGAACGCTCTAGAGGCTAAAGTTAATATTGGATTGACTTTAAATTTATATACAGTGTTCAAGGTGATGATACGAAGAAGCCTATTGATTTTCAGCAATATCGGATAATTACTGCCAGAGTTATGACCCTTGATCACTTTGAAAAATCTTGTGAACGCTCTAGAGGCTAAAGTTAATGTTGGATTGACTTTAAATTTATACACAGTGTCCAAGGTGATGATACGAAGAAGCCTATTGATTTTCAGCAATGTCGGATAATTACTGCCAGAGTTATGACCCTTGATCACTTTGAAAAATCTTGTGAATGCTCGAGAGGCTAAAGTTATTATCCGATTGACTTTAAATTTATACACAGTGTTTAAGGTCATAAGACGAAGAAGCCTATTGATTTTCACGGATTTCCGATAATTAGTGCCAGAGTTATGGCCCTTGATCACTTCAAAAAATGTTGTGGATGCTCTAGAGGACAAAGATGATGTCCGATTGACTTCAAATTTATACACAGTGTTTAAGGTCATGAGACGAAGAAACCTATTGATTTTCAGCGATTTCTGATTATTAGTGCCAGAGTTGTGTCCCTTGATCACTTCAAAAAATCTTGTGGATGCTCTAGAGGCCAAAGTTAATATCTGATTGACTTTAAATTTATACACAGTGTTTAAGGTCATGAGACGAAGAATCCTATTGATTTTCAGCGATCTCTGATAATTATTGCCAGAGTTATGGCCCTTGATCACATCAAAAAAACCTGTGGACGCTCTAGAGGCCAAAGTTAATATCCGATTGACTTTAAATTTACACACACTGTTTAAGGTCATGAGACAAAGAAGCCTACTGATTTTCAGCGATTTCAAATAATTACTTCCAGAGTTATCTCCCTTGATCACTTCAAAAAACCTTGTGACGCTATAGATGCCAAACTTATCCGATTGACTTCAGATTGATACACAGAGTTAAAGGTGTTGAAACGAACAAGTATTTTGATATTCAATGAATTTTGATAACTGAACAGCTAAATCCATGATGTTAAATGTTTCCTATACTAATTGTTAGCGTGGGGCAAAACTTTATAAAAAGCAAACAAATTCTAATGATTTTCAGATAATTACATAATGAGTTGTTACTCTTAATCAAATTTTAGTGTATTACAAATGTTTCATTCCCAAAAAAAGTAAAAATATGCGACAACCCTTGTTGACTGCCCGGACGATTTAGCTGCTGTGGGGCGTATGTTTCGTTGCCTGGCAACCTATCTTTAGCTTGTGGTCCCACGGGAGGTCAAAATTATTATCCGATTTAAAACAACGTTTGATTATATCACCGTTACATGGTAATGAAGATTGAGTTCAAATTTTGTGAAAATCGGATCAAAATTGACAGACAAAATGGCCGCCGTTTGTACGCGAATAGTGTGAAAATATGTTATATCAAGGTTGTGAACCCTATAGAGGCCAGCATCTTACCCACTTAGCAACATGATCCCCAGTCGAATTTGAAGCCTACTGAAATGCACCTTTATAACCCAAAGATCTTAATTCATTTCGATATTTGCACATATCAAATTCTTACTTAATGATGTAGGAAAAATCACTTTCGGTATTGCTTGTTCTCTATCCATCTCTCGAAAATGTGGGCGTATCCTGCCTGGCAGTGCCAGCCTATCTTTTAACAGTATTCGTGTACAAACAGCGGCCATTTTGTATGTCAATTTTGGTCCGATTTTCCCGAAATTCGAACTCAACCTTCCTTACGGTGTAACGGTAATATAATCAAACGTTTTTATAAATCGGATAATAATTGTGACCTCCAGAGGGATCACAAGCTAAAAAAAGGCGATTTTGCGTATAATCAGGGGCCATAATTCAAGAAGTTACGATCCCATATGCGCAAATATCGAAAGGAACCAAGATCTTTGGGTTATAACCATGAATTTCAAGTTTCATCAAAATCGAATTAAAATTGTGACCTCTACAGGGTCCACAACACTGATATACCATTTTTTAACAGTATTCGAGTACAAACGGCGGCCATTTTGTATGGCAATTTTGGTCCGATTTTCCCGAAATTCGAACTCAACCTTCCTTAGGGTGTAACGGTGATATAATCGAACGGTTTTTTAAATCGGATAATAATTGTGACCTCCAGAGGTACCACAAGCTAAAAGATAGGCTGGCACTGCCAGGCAGGATACGCCCACATTTTTGAGAGATGGATAGAGAACAAGCAATACCGAAAATGATTTTTCCTACATCATTAAGTCCTGTATTTCATACTGTATTGGGAGCAGCGATTTTGTTGGTCAGTTCCAGTCTGATATTCATGAAATTTGAAGCCGACAACCTAGAAATGTGACTTTTCGTCAAAATCGGATAAGAATTGTGACCTGTGGAGAGTCCACAACCATGATATACCATATTTTTACACTATTCGCATACAAACGGCGAACATTTCGTCCGGCAATTTTGGTAACGATTTTCACGAAATTCGAACTGAACCTTCCTTACGGTGCAACAGTAATATAATCAGAGTTTTTATACGCCCACATTTTCATGTGGACGTATTATGTCGTCGCCCCTGTCCGTCCGGACGTCCGTCCGTCCGTCCGTCCGTCCACAATTTGTTTGTGGACTCTCTACAGGTCACAATTCTTATCCGATTTTGACGAAACTTGAAATATAGGTTTATCCCCATAAGATCTCGGCTGCTTTCGATATTGGCATGTATCGGATGGAAACTTCATGGATTATGGCCCCTGATTGTACGAAATATCATGTTTTTAGCTTGTGGACCCTATAGAGGTCACAATTTTGAACCGATTTTGATGAAACTTGACATGCATGTTTATAACCCCAAGATCTTGGTTCCTTTCGATATTTGCGCCCATCGGATCGTAACTTCCTGAATTATGGCCCCTGATTGTCCGAAAAATCGCCCTTTTTAGCTTGTGGTCCGCCTGGAGGTCAAAATTATTATCCGATTTAAAAAACCGTTCGATTATATCACCGTTACATGGTAATGAAGGTTGAGTTCGAATTTCGTGAAAATCGGACCAAAATTGATATACAAAATGGCCGCCGTTTGTACGCGAATAGTGTGAAAATATGTTATTTCAAGGTTGTGGACCCTATAGAGGTCACAATTTTGAACCAATTTTGATGAAACTTGACATGCATGTTTATAAGCCCAAGATCTTGGTTCCTTTTGATATTTGCGCCCATCGGATCATAACTTTCTGAATTATGGCCCCTGATTGTCCGAAAAATCGCCCTTTTTAGCTTGAGGTCCCTCTGGAGGTCAAAATTATTATCCAATTTAAAAAACCGTTTGATAATATCACCGTTACATGGTAATGAAGGTTGAGTTCGAATTTCGTGAAAATCGGACCCAAATTGACATACAAAATGGCTGCCGTTCATACGCGAATAGTGTGAAAATATGTTATTTCAAGGTTGTGGACCCTATAGAGGTCACAATTTTGAACCGATTGTGATGAAACTTGACATGTATGTTTATAAGCTAAAGATCTTGGTTCCTTTCTATATTTGCGGCCATCGGATCGTAACTTCCTGAATTATGGCCCCTGATTGTCCGAAAAATCGCCCTTTTTAGCTTGTGGTGGCTCTGGAGGTCAAAATTATCATCCGATTTAAAAAACCGTTTGATTATATCACCGTTACATGGTAATGAAGGTTGAGTTCAAATTTTGTGAAAATCGGATCCAAATGGACAGACAAAATGGCCCCTGTTTGTACGCGATCAGTGTGAAAATATGTTATATCAAGGTTGTGGACCCTATAGAGGTCACAATTTTGAACTGATTTTGATGAAACTTGACATGCATGTTTATAACCCGAAGATCTCGGTTCCTTTCGATATTTGCACCCATTGTTTCGTAACTTCCTGAATTATGGCCCCTGATTGTACGAAAAATCACCCTTTTTAGCTTGTGGTCCCTCGGAGGTCAAAATTATTATCCGATTTAAAAAAAAGTTTGATTATATCACCGTTACATGGTAATGCAGATTGAGTTCAAATTTTGTGAAAATTGAACCAAAATTGACAGCTGTCTTGTCAGGATATCCATCCTTCATCACTAACAAGGGGAAACCATGCCAGAAAATCTAGATGAACTTTGTCACCCAATGCAGGGATCAAACACCCAACCTCAAGGCTGCCGAGCCAGCATCTTATCCACTTAGCAACATGATTCCCAGTCGAATTTGAAGCCTACTGAAATGCACCTTTATAACCCAAAGATCTTAATTAATTTCGATATTTGCACATATCATATTCTAACTTAATGATGTAGGAAAAATCACTTTCGGTATTGCTTGTTCTCTATCCATCTCTCGAAAATGTGGGCGTATCCTGCCTGGCAGTGCCAGCCTATCTTTTTTAAATCAGATAATAATTGTTCGAGAGATAGACAGAGAACAAGCAATACCGAAAGTGATTTTTCCTACAATCAAAGGCCATAATTCATTAAGTTACAATTTGAAATGTGCAAATATCAAAAAGAATAAAGATCTTTAGGTTATAAACAAGCAATTCAGGTTTCATCAAAATCGAATTAAAATTGCGACCTCTACAGGGTCCACAACTTTGATATACCATATTTCTACACTGTTCGCGTACAAACGGCGGCCATTTTTTCTGGCAATTATGGTCCGATTTTCTCGAAATTCATAATCAACCTTCCGTAGGGTGTAACGGTGATAGAGTCAAACGTTTTTTTAAATCGGATAATAATTGTGACTTCCAGTGGGACCACAGGCGATTTTGCAGACAATCAGGGGCCATAATTCAGGAAGTTACGATCAGATATGTGCAAATAACGAAAGGAACCAAGATCTTTGGGTTATAACCATGCATTTAAAGTTTCATCAAAATCGAATTAAAATTGTGACCTCTACAGGGTCCACAACCATGATATACAATTTTTTAACAGTATTCGCGTAAAAACGGCGGCCATTTTGTATGGCAATTTTGGTCCGATTTAACCGAAATTCGAACTCAACCTTCCTTACGGTGTAACGGTAATATAATCAAACGTTTTTTTCAATCGGATAATAATTGTGACCTCCAGAGGGACCACAAGCTAAGAAAAGGCGATTTTGCGTATAATCAGGAGCCATAATTCAGGAAGTTACGATCCGATATGCGCAAATATTGAAAGGAAACAAGATCTTTGGATTATAACCATGAATTTCAAGTTTCATCAAAATCGAATTGAAATTGTGACCTCTACAGGGTTCACAACCTTGATATACCATTTTTTAACAGTATTTCCGTACAAACGGCGGCCATTTTGTATGGCAATTTTGATCCGATTTTCCCGAAATTCGAACTCAACCTTCCTTAGGGTGTAACGGTGATAGAGTCAAACGTTTTTTTAAATCGGATAATAATTGTGACCTCCAGAGGGGCCATAGGCGATTTTTCGGACAATCAGGGGCCATAATTCAGGAAGTTACGATCCGATATGCGCAAATATCGAAAGGAACCAAGACCTTTGGGTTATAACCATGCATTTCAAGTTTCATCAAAATCGAATTAAAATTGTGACCTATACAGGGTCCACAACCATGATATACCATTTTTTAACAGTATTCTCGTACAAACGGCGGCCATTTTGTATGGCAATTTTGGTCCGATTTTCCCGAAATTCGAACTCAACCTTCCTTAAGGTGTAACGGTGATATAATCAAACGTTTTTTTAAATCGAATAATAATTGTGACCTCCAGAGGGACCACAAGCTAAAAAAAGGGGATTTTGCGTATAATCAGGGGCCATAATTCAGGAAGTTACGATCCGATATGCGCAAATATCGAAAGGAACCAAGATCTTTGGGTTATAACCATGAATTTTAAGTTTCATCAAAATCGAATTAAAATTGTGACCTCTACAGGGTCCACAACCTTGATATACCATTTTTTAACAGTTTTCGCGTACCAACTGGCGGCCATTTTGTATGGCAATTTTGGTCCGATTTTTCCAAAATTCGAACTCAACCTTCCTTAGGGTGTAACGGTGATATAATCGAACGGTTTTTTAAATCGGATAATAATTGTGACCTCCAGAGGGACCATAAGCTAAAAAAGGTGATTTTTCGGACAATCAGGGGCCATAATTCAGGAAATTACGTTCCGATAGTCGCAAATATCGAAAGGAACCAAGATCTCTGGGTTATAAACATGCATGTCAAGTTTCATTAAAATCGGTTCAAAATTGTGACCTCTATAGGGTCCACAAGCTAAAAACGTGATTTTTCGTACTATCAGGGGCCATAATCCATGAAGTTTTGATCCGATACATGCCAATATCGAAAGCAGCCGAGATCTTTTGGGGATAAACCTATATTTCAAGTTTCGTCAAAATCAGATAAGAATTGTGACCTGTAGAGGGTCCACAAACAAATTGTGGACGGACGGACGGACGTCCGGACGGACAGGGGTGACGACAATATACGTCCACATAAAAATGTGGGCGTATAAAAAGGTGATTTTTCGGACAATCAGGGGCCATAATTCAGGAAATTACGTTCCGATAGGCGCAAATATCGAAAGGAACCAAGATCTTTGGGTTATAAACATGCATGTCAAGTTTCATCAAAATCGGTTCAAAATTGTGACCTCTATAGGGTCCACAAGCTAGAAACGTGATTTTTCGTACAATCAGGGGCCATAATCCATGAAGTTTTGATCCGATACATGCCAATATCGAAAGCAGCCGAGATCTTATGGGGATAAACATATATTTCAAGTTTCGTCAAAATCGGGTAAGAATTGTGACCTGTAGAGAGTCCACAAACAATTGTGGACGGACGGACGGACTTCCGGACGGACGGACAGGGGCGACGACATAATACGTCCACATGAAAATGTGGGCGTATAAAAATGTACTGCTAAATTGATATTTAGGCCAAAGTTAATATCCGATTGACTATAAATTTATACACAGTGTTTACAGTCATGAGACGAAGAAGCCTATTGTTTTTCAGTGATTTCCCATAATAACTACTAGAGTTATGGCCCTTGATCACTTCAAAAAATCTTGTGGACTCTCTAGAGGCCAAAGTTAATATCCGATTGACTTTAAATTTATACACAGTGTTTAAGGTCATAAGACGAAGATGCCTATTGATTTTCAGCGATTTTCGATAATTAGTGCCAGAGTTATGGCCCTTGATCACTTCAAAAAATCTTGTGACGCTATAGAGGCCAAACTTATCATCCGATTGACTTCAGATTGATACACAAAGTTTAAGGTGTTGAAACGAACAAGTATTTTGATTTTCAATGAATTTTGATAACTGAACAGCTAAATCCATGATATTAAATGTTTCGTATACCAATTGTTAGCGTGGGGCAAAACTTTATAAAAAGCAAACACATTATAATCAGATCTTAGTGTATTACAAATGTTTCATTACCGAAAAAAGTAAAAATATGCGACAACCCTTTTTGACTGCCCGGACGATTTAGCTGCTGTGGGCGTATGTTTCGTTGCCTGGCAACCTATAGTGCTGATTGTAATTAAACAGCCTTTGGGCTATTAGTCTCAAATCACATAATATATATTTACACAAATTACATTTTGTGGGGATACACTATTTATAGTGTAAGTAACGACTGATTTGCACTTGCAAAGCAGTTACAGATTTAGAAAGAACGTATGTCAAGATAGATGTTTGGATAGGAAGTCAAACTATGGCCTCATGGACATAAGAATAACATGAGATTTAGGCTTCATTAATTGTATTAAAGATATATTTTCTTAACAGTTGCAATCCTGATTTGATAACAGTTCATTGGAATCATTCCAAACTACGGGGAAAGATTTTTTTTGAAATGAAAAAATTTACACCTGACAAAGTATTCAAATTGCTGTGGACCATTCTGACTCCTTAATTTGATTATTCATCGTAGGTGGTTACATGTATACTTTAAAGAATTTAGTTTAGAGGGTTGAACTTGAACAGTATGCTTTTAAGATACATCACATAAGAATTTATCAGGTAGATATTTCCAATCAAAATATGAAAAACATATATTTGGTACATATGGAAATTAGAGACTCTCAATCTTACTAGAAAAATACTGGATTCCCTAAAAAAAACAAGCACCGTACATCCCAGGACAAAAGCCCTTCTTATATGTTTGTGAGAATATTGAGAGACCTAATGGTCCTGTAGTCTACTTTATTTATGGCAACTAACAGACGATTAATACAAGCTAAACAATGATTCAATCAAATTATACCCTCATGGGGTAGTTTTCTTTTAAAAAAACATCTTTTGATACGAGAATCAATTATAGCCCGTTCAGACGCTTATGTAGAACTCTGGGAATCGTTAATCCAGTTAAACTTAAGCGTTGGAACGCCCATGTGGGGCAAATAAACCAGTTTAAAAAAACCAGCTCACGACCTGTCTTTGAGAAGGCTTTTTATTTTAAACTGGTTCATCTTAGCCATCTGAACCATCTGAACGGGTTGGCTTAAAAAACCCGGCTTCAGCTTGCTTTGAGCATGCACAGTACACAGTGAGTTACTCCTGTAAAAATACCGGGGTCAGACAGTGCCAATGTTATCGAAAGCGTGCCAGAACCGAATAAAGAACATGAAGCTACCCATGCTTGTCAAATATTTCACCAGATCACTATGGCTTCATTTGTTTCATATCAGTATACAATGTACATTAAATTTTATTTAGCTCATATACTGTACAACCCTTTGTACAAGAACATCTGTTGAATGACATTCTTTGTCTGGATGGGATGAATTCTATTCCTTTTTGGAAAAAGAATATTTCATGGACAGGCAACAGTTGGTACAGATACGTGTATTACTTGATTAAATTTATGTCCATTTAAATATTTGTTTATTGCAACATCAGATATTCTGTAACAGCTTTTATTAGATATTGCAGTTGGAAAAAAAAATTATTTTGATATTATTCTACTCCCGTTGCCAATAATAAAACGTAGATAATTAGATAAATCATTGAAATTAACATACGGATTCTACACTTGGCAAAACAATTCACCGGTTATGGCAGTTTTTCTACCCCCACATTTTTATTTGGAATTTTATTGTAATCGCAATGTTTGTGGACACTCCCGGTCACAATTTTTATCTGATTTTGATGTAACTTGAAATACATGTATAAGTTTATCTCAAAAAGACCATGTTTCCTTTTGATATTAACTTGTATTGGAGCGAAACTTCATGGATTATGGCCCCTGATTGTACAAAATATCTCGTTTTTAGCTTGTGGAAACCCTAGAGTCTAGGGATAACTGTTTTTTATATGATTTACATGTAGAATAGATTTGGGGGAATTTTCTGCATTATAGTTATTATAGGTATTGTTTTATACATAAATCTGGAATTGAACAATCACATTTTGTGCATCACTGAATGCACCTTATAAACAAATAGAGAAATTAGAGTAATAAGTAAACAACTGAAATATAACATGGAACAAAATGTTAGTATAATTTAATTACACTGGGAGGTACATCATCTGATAACTGTTTTACAATGTCATATTGAAATTAATATACCATTTTCATAAAGGAAGTCTCATAATGTTGTTTTTAGGTAATTAAACCTTAGGTAACTGTAAGTGAATATTTGATTGATAGCAGGGGATAAAGTGTGAGTCCTTATCACTTTGGGCTATTATCACCACCTCTCAATTATCAAGTACCTGAAGGTCCAGCTGTCATTTAAAATTCTTTGAAATGATCCTAATCACTGATTATATGGTATGACTGATGACAGTATTATACATCCTTTTAGTGTGACTTACACTGATTTGATCTTTATTACCAGAAACATTTATTTCAGTACATTATAAACCACAAATCCTAAACTACTGGATATCTGCAATTTCCCATGTACATTGTATTTCTAAAATAAGAATGTCCAATTGTCTGATGAACTGCATGAAGTTTAACGTCCTACTGGGCTGATGAAGACGGGCATATGCCATATGGAATGCTATGAGAGAAATTTTGCCCGGTCAACAGCCCTACAGCCTACTCTTATATCGAATTCCAACTGCCAAGGGATCTTGAACATGCACAGGTCCTCAATTTTTAATCCCATCGATTTCATGCTATACATTGTCCCTTGCCAAGCCCTGCGTCCTACACTGCTGACAAGAAGGAACCATGTCGGAAAATCCTGTTGAACTTTCTACACTGGACCTCAAGGTTAGCGAGACAATGTTGTACCCACTGAGTCAATGTGGCTCCCAATGTCAGACAAGCTTCTTGGCTAGCAAACCCCAGTATGTCTGGAAAAACCTGTCTATATAACTCAGTGACAAAATTCAGCATGTGATAAAATTTTGTAATTTAATTACCCTGCATTTTGTCACCAAATGAAAAAGACTCCAACTAATAAAACAAGTAAACCTGAGTAAAGTCTGGTTTGACATGTATATTGCAGATCATCAAAATATTCTTTTTACATAAGTAAAATAAATTGTTTTGAACCAGTAATAATAGCAATATTTTCAATAAAGACAGTGAAATAGATGATTTTATTTATAATTAAATTCAAATTAAAAACATTTATTTGTGAATCATGATAATCTTAAAAGTCTCTGATTGTCATTTAGGTATTGTTGATTCCTTGTAAAATAGAATATTGTGAAAGCTCAATGTCTACTAAATGATCAGTCAAAAAATGTTTCAATACCTTTCAGTAATTACAAAGATAAGATAACATAATATAAGTGATAAGATGTTATTGCATCAAGACTTCCATTAACTACAGCATGCTTACAGGTACAATCAGACAGAATTACACACTATCTACAGCATAAACGTATAGGCTAGGTGGGCAGAACCTGAAATGCTGTAAAAGAAAAATTGGGCTATCGACAGCAATGCCCTTTGTTTACGACAGGTGAAGGAGTGTAGATTTCCGTAGAGCCCCCCCCCCCAATTTGACGACCGCAAACACGCTTTCCTGCTATTCCAGCCCATGAACACAGCAATTTCAAGGTGGTCTGATTAAGTTGAATCTAATTCCAATCAACAAATAAACTGGTTACAGACTGAATTTTGAAAATTTAACTGTTGCAAGCACCTTTTTCTGCTATTCCAGCCACTGAATACAGCAACTTAAATGTGGTCCAGTGTAGCCTACCTTAGGTGGCTGAGATGAATCCCAATCAATCATCGCAGGGTATGAGGGCTGAAATAGCAGTAACTACAAATTTTCCATTTGTTTTGCAAATGATGTTCCACTCTATGCTGATTTAAATTTAAACCATCAAATCAGACAGTAGCAGTTGCATTCATGAATATTATAATAATCGATGCCTCTAAAATGTTGCTCAAAGTAGAGCGGCTTCAGACAAAGTGGTTTAATCCAGTCAATTCAGTACAAATTTGTGGCATTCAGTTTAAAAAAAAATGAATTTAAGTATTTTGTTACATTTCAAGCACTCTATCGTACCAACTAGATGAAATTATAATGTTTTTTTCGTTTTACCAATCTGCCCAAATACTGCCAAATAGTCAGATTGCCCAAAAGTTAGAGGGGCAGCTGTCCCCCCTGCCTTCTTGGCTCATGATGATAATTAAAAATTTGTCACAAACAAATGATTTTAAGAGGAAACTGATGTGGGATTAAGCCTAGAATGTATTTCCAAGTGAAGCAGGGGGCAGACATTTTGAAAAATACGCAAAATTTGTCACAAACAAATAATTTTAAGAGGAAACTGATGTGGGATTAAGCCAAAAATATATTTCCAAGTGAAGCACGGGGCAAACATTTTGAAAAATATGCAATAAACAGTCCTCTAAGATGCCTTTTAATTTTTTAAGCGATCAATTACAAACTCTAATGGTGTACAGTGTAGTCCACCACTGTAAATATTGGAAGTTATTCAAGTTATTGTGGGAGAATTGGGCAGGTATGGTCTTTACAAGCAAAATTAATATATTTTCAATTTTCCTTATTAATAAATAATGAATCCTATTGATTTATGGAAAAAAGCTTAGAAATTAAAGACAAGATTAAATGAGTGTTTTTGCTAGTTTTTATGTTATGTTGAAATATTCATAAAAAATAATGGTATCTGTTTTATGAAATACATTGTAATTTGTAGGCCCTACATGGGCAAGAGACGAAAATGCCTGTTAATTAGTGTGAATAATTTTTGTGTTCAGGATGTTTTAACCTTTCACCCTCTTGATCAATAATCCATGCTATAATTAGACATATCCCAGGATTCCTTGCTGATAGAGCACATGGCTTATAGTATATTGCTTTGTTTACAATGAAGAGGGATATGGTAGACTGAACTCCATTCAATACAAGTACATGGAAGATACAAGGTTGATTACTCTTCTTCCAGTTTACTACAAAATAGCCCAGTTTATTTAGGACAAAACAAGTGAAATATCAGTTAAAATTGTTCATTTAAGATTAAGTTTCCAATTTTAGATATTGATTAGGTAAATAATGTGGCAGATTCTGTAATTAAGAACAAAAACAACACTCACACTGACCAATCTTATTGTTGACAAGGCTCGATTTCATGGTATGTAAATGTTGTTTTTTTTTTTTGAAAGTTGCTCAGAATTTTCTATGAGTATACAATCAGATATTATTTGTTTTCTTTGTTTCCTTTAATGTGTTTTTTTTTCTGTCGTAAACCATATCACAATTACTTGAGATACCATACAGGTTCAAATTATATTCTGGTTGACTTAACAATGTGTTTACGTTCAGGAGTCTAAGAAACTTACTGATTTTCAGCTGGAGTTGTCACCCTTGATCAATTTGAACAATCTTGTGAATGCTATAAATGGTAAAGTTATTATGTGATTGACTTGAAATCTATACAAAGTGCTTAAGTTCTTAAGATGAAGAACACGATTGATTTCAATAATTAAAGGTATCACACACAGCTAAAGTTATTATCTCTGATTTCCTTTACATAAGATGTTATCACCTGGAAGAATTTTGTTTATTATTGCTGATAATTGTTTCATGAGTTGTCATTCCTGATCATTTCATATTGTCTTGTTAATGCTCCCATTTTATAAAATAGCATAAACATGTGAAATGCTTTGTGAACATATAAATTGTTGCCTGGCAATGTGTCTTTCTATTGTGAGTGTGGTTTTGTCATTGTATACTGGAGACGTAATAATTGTAGCAGGAATAAGGACTGTATATTATATTTAAGTAAACATGAATGTTGTTCCTTGTGTATATTAGCAAGATCATACATGTTACAGATCCCTATTATATATTATTAAGAATTACTGTATACACACACAATGTTAAATATTGACTATATCTAGGGGTGTTTTAACAAAGGTAACTATCGATAAAAGGCCAACAATAGTTTAAATCATTATAGATTGTCAACTACTGATTCACAAGTTGAACATCTGTTCATGCTGTTGTTCCTGTCAACTAGTGTATTAAATAGCGAGATGCTGAATCGACTTTTATGCACCCACATTTTCATGTGCCCCTGCCTGTCCGATATTTGCGCTTATTGGATTGTTACTCCTAATTGTGCCCTTGATTGTACAAAAAAACGTGTTTTTAACTTGTGGTCCCTCTCGAATTCACAATTTTTATCTGATTAGAAAAAACGTTTGAATATATCACTATTACACCCTAATGATGGCAAAGTTGAATTTTATGGTTGCCCTGTGTATGCCAATAGTGTATATATATGGTATATCAAGGTTATGGACCTTCTAGAGTTCCCAATTTTGATGAAACTTGCAACACATGTTTATAACCCAAGGATCTTGGTTCATGAATGATGGCCCTTGATTGTACGAAAATTTCGTAAAAATATGACTCAAACTGTCGGACAAAATGGCCGCTCATTGTAGGCAAATACATGTAGTGTAACAGTCTGTAATACCAAGGTTGTTGCCACTGTAGAAGTCATAATTTGTATCTGCTTTTGATGAAACTTGAATTGTATGTTAGTAATCCAAAGATTTTGGTTCCCTTCGATATTTGTGCATATCAGACCACTACTTCCTGAATTATGGCCCCTCATTGCTCGTAAAATCATGTCATTAGCTTCTGGGCACTCTGGAGTCACAATTTTTTATTCGATATTAAAAAACATTTAAATGTACATGTATCACCGTTACACCATAATGACGGTTGAGCTCGAAAATGGCCCGGAAACTGCTTGTTCTCTTTATCCATCTCTAGCAAAATGTGGGCGTATCTTGCCTGGCAACTGCTGGTTCATGATGCTTTCATATGCCCACATTGAAATGTGGTCATATATTGTGTTTAAGTTCATGAGAGAAAGAAGCCTTCTGGAAACTTTATAAAAACAATACCACAATAGTACCATGGACCAGAAACGGATTATGACGTCATTGGAGCCATTTTGGAATTGTAATGTCATATCAAAAATCCAAAATGTGCAAGACAGATTCTGTAAAGATAATATAAACATATCAACATGTACACAGACTCTGTTACGCTTTTATTCTTGTAATATGTTGATTTGTTTCTTATCATGAATATAAATCTTTGCTGGAAATGATAAACTAATCAAGAAAATATGCATTAAATTGTATATAATACCATTTGTCCTGGCTGATTGACACTGCTAACACTTATATGAGGAAACCAGTTGGCTACTACAATGTTCGATGTACACATTTATGAGAGCAGGGAGATATGCCATCTTTTGATGGCTCTTGCACTGTAAATTGCTCGGTGATGAGGAGACTTCTAGAATGATGAAATTTGTATGTTTCTAATGTGTATAACCTGTGAATAATGAAGAGCAGTTCATGCATCATATGAACTGTTTCTCCATTTAATCTGATCAAATTACTAAACCACATGGCTTTGTTGACATTTTAACTTTGATGTTCAGATACTCCTGATTAAAACCAACATTTGGTGTCACAAATTCAGAATGGAATAAAGTTTCTATAAGTTTAATGCATGGAATATGTACAGAGAATAAGTGTATGTGTTTATACTATGTAAACATATCTATCATGTAGATAGGCTATAGAGGGTCTGACAAGGACAGTTGTCTAGGCATTCGGATGTGACGAAAAAAGCGAGGTCTCGTGTACACATTGACGTATAAGTAAAAGATCCTTTGGCAGTTGGAATTCGATATATAAGAGTAGCCTAGGTTAGGAGCAGAACATTTCATTTCTAAATTATTAGACATTAATAATTTATTTAGCGATGATAATCAACTCCTGATACCATCAGATAGCTGCAATATTTAGTGGATCCAATTCAAAAACATTTTCTGATGGATGCTGTTCTAGTAACAATAGATAATTAACACTTTTTTTTATTATTGTAGTATTATTATTAATGACAATCTAGGCAAGCGGCAAGCCTATAATTATACTGCTGATTCATTGCCTCAGACTGAAGTAATTTGACTGACACTTTCAAAATGTTGTCTTTTCATTATCGATTTTTGCCAGGTCCGTCTGTCCACGATTTGTTTGTGGACACTCAACGGGTCAACGGGTTACAATTTTTATCCGATTTTGATGAAACTTGAAATATAGATCTATCTCATAAAGATCACAGTTGCTCTCAAAATTGGCTCACTATTTTCATCTGATATGGCTTCCTGAATTATGGCCCCTGATTGTACGAAAAATGTACGAAAAATTTTAGTTTGTGGTTCCTGTAGACGTCACAGTGTTTGTCTGATTTTGATGAAACTTGAAATGCATTTTTATAACCCAAGGATCTTGGTTCCTTTCAATATTTGCACATATCGGTTTGTAACTTCCTGAGTTATATAGCCCCTGGCCTGATTGTATGAAAAATCATGTTTTTAGCTTTTGGCCTGACTGAAACTGACAAAAAGTGTAAAAGTATATAATACCAAGGACAATGAATATATATAGATCTCATTATATTTAGAACCTAGGCCTTTTGGTAGTTCTATTTCAAATTGAATGTTTTCTGAACTGCAGTTAAAAGTTAAGACAAATTTCATTTTACCTCAAATAGGGGAATACTAGATAAATTCAAGCACAGACCATCCCAGGTATTGGTCAAAATATAAAGTATGATGCCATTCCTTCCATCTGAAATTTTTAAAAAGCTTTAGTAGTTATAATAACCCAGCCCTGTTATTCGAAATTCCATTACTTGGGTACAATTCCCACCACCTTCCATATCCCACATGTAACTAGAGAAATATATATTGGTATGTTAGTCTCAAAATATTAAACAAAAGTATTACATTAACAAGACATTAACCACACTCCTTTGTTTGCCCTTTCTTTATTTTTACATTATAAACAGAATCAAGGTAATTTGAATTTATAAAGCATTCAGATCTTTTAAATAAATAAGTACAACCCATTGTGGGGGTGAAACATTATTTTGATTTAAATGCTACTGAATAAAATTAGAATCAGACGAGAGCTGGGACTGACTACTTTATCTTGATCAAACTGTTAAACTAAATGGAAGCTTATTATATTTTTAAAAAGCTGTTTACAGGGAAATTTTTTGTTTTGAAAAAAACCACAAATGGTTAGTAGTTAATGGTAAGGGCATGATTCATTGCTAGGTGATATAGTTTGAATATTGTGTCAAAGAGGTTCTGCTTTATACATCATGCATTGGACACACTAGGCATTTTTTTTTACAGCGAATCGTTTGCACAGTGTGTCCGAAGCTTAAGAAACGCTGTATTTTGAATATGATCGTTATAATTTAAAATTTTATTGTAATAAATGTTTGTTCATCTTTTTTGTTTCAGGTAAAGATAGGTCTTGAGTAGACAAAATGGGAGAGGAGCAACTGGCAGAAACCGCTACTGCCTCGTAAGTAATTTTGTTATAATTGTAAAATTTAGACTGGTACCATCACCCCTCTTTATCTAGTCAGGTTGATATTAGAAGAAATAAAATAATGATAATCTGTGTGTAATTTCCTTGATAATATTTGTATTTAAAAGGGCATTAGCATGTAAGAGTAGATACAGAGCGGACAGTTCTCACTATAAAATTTATTGGGAATACAATTGCATTGTAGCCTTGATTGTCATTGCATCTGTTTTACGAGGATAAACAATGTCTCGATTATCCTAATATTTGTTAAATCATCGAGAGGTGATTATAGTCTTGGTGGGTAATTAATGTCTAATAGTTTATATAACAATTAAGGCCAAAAGAAAGACCTGCCATAAGTGTCCTACAAAATAAGGTTTAAAATAAACCTGGCCACTTTTTAAATTAAGTCCAACAGTTGACCTCTAAAAAATTGTTTTCGGCTGTGGAATGAGAAACGATCCTTCCTTAACAGAAAGATGAATTTTGCTTGTAATCTATTTCAATTCGAGGTATGGTATGCTGTCATTGTCACTCCAAACCAATTTGAAGACATTAGTGTCTGAATTAGTGTGACTGAATACAAAGTGAATCAAAAACATTTTGAGACCCCAATCTAAACTGAATTTTGAAAATAAGATCCCAGACTGCAAATTTTGTTTATAATAAAACACACTACTTTAGTTTATCATAATATAGTAGTTTGTGATGTTTAGGGATAAGTATTAAGTATACTACACTACATGTAAAAATCTAGCCTTATCAAATATGCATCTGATTTACCTTGTGTTGACCCTACTATAAAATATTATTTATACTGTCAACATCAAATATTATCCTGATAATAGTATGAAAAAGTATGCATTTTATTTTCTCTTCAAAAATAGGAGAACATATAATCTGGGTTTTTTTTGGTTCTAATCTTCTTAATTTACAGTAAATACCACCTTTAAGCTCTCATTTATGTATAATTTAAATAAATAAACTTTATTGGTCCTCTTGCATATTGTACACTGCAAAAAAGGGGCAATTGAAACGTAATTTCTGATTTAATATGGGTAACTAAAAGCACATTACAACAAGGCTTATAGTACAATTGTTGTTATAAATAATCTTTCCATGTTTAGATCAACAATTTCCCATCATGGTATTTCCAAATAATTTCACTGTTTCTGCATCAAAAACATGTATTGTCACAGCAAATAACAACATGGAGTGAACTACAAAGTAATTTTGTAGAATCCATGTAAATATTACTTGTAGAACCATACAAAAAAGTGTTTGTTGTTAAAACTGAACCCAGGGTTTAATTTAGTCTTACTACGGTGTAAGTAGAGTGGGACTATTTTCATTTGTTTATCTTTAGTGTTTACTTTTTATGATGTGGGACTTTGTAAATATATGCTATATATCTACTCCTTAAGTCTTTTTTTACATACTGTAGTCACGCAGAAATTATTAAAGAAAAGCTATTTAAATGTAGCTTATTCAGTTATTGGGCTGTTATTGTGTATAGGTCTTCAAAGATTAAATATTATTAACAAAGTTGTATTATTTTTAAAGTTTCCTTAATATTTGAAGATCAAACAATGGAATTTAGGACTGAATTTCTATCGATAATTTTAGAAAAAGAAAACACTATTGATGACTTCAGTCTTTTTATCACAAATAAACCAAAAAGTAAAATTGCTAGATTAGGTGATTATCTATCAATATTACAATTTATAGGCACACACCAGTTACATAATTTATCGTAATGATACATTACATTAATCAAAGTAAATGTTCATATGTAGCCATATTTCAACATATATATCACAAAATTTACTTATTTTCAACATCATAAATTTTTGTTTTTATTTCAGAGCATATAATATAGTAGACACATCTCGACTGTCAACATTTGTTATATCAATTTTACTTATAGTCTATGGAAGTTTTAGGTAAGTAAATTTGAAGGGTTTGCGGGTGGCATTCCAATGAAGATTTTGGGTGCCTAACAATTATTACAATGTAAGACATGGTTAATATTATCAAGTAATGGTCTCACAAATTTAATTTGCAAAGTTTCTGTGTGAAAGCCATGCTATATACAGACTTAACAACAAAACTTCTAATGAACTGATGCAACTCTTGACTAACACACTAACAACTGTCCTCCTTTTAGAGATGATGCATATATATGTTTGCAATTCATATTACTTATTACCCTAACACAGTATATTAAGCCTTTAACAGTTATAATATAAGCCACAGGCATATTTAATTAAATTTCAATTGTGGAAGCTCCAGCATCCTGAACTTTCAGTGAATCAGTTGCAAGCAGTTGATAACAGTTGGAATGAATTGAGTAAAATTACAAGACTGATACTGTCACTTCATAATAAGCAAACAAGGTTACCTTTTAGAGTATAGTCATGTATATATGCTAGCTAAAATCATTACCTACTATAAATAGAAATAGGGAGACCATGTGAAAACCTGTTTTGTTTGATAGAATATTCATACATTCAAAATTAATCCAGCCATAGTGTTTAACATTGAACATTTTGTGATTTGATTTCAGCGTAAAACTAGGACTATATAAAGAAGGTGGGAACTCTTCGGATCTAGATCTTGTGCATGTAAAAGAAAATTAAATTTTTTTAAAAGCATATATTGATTGATTCACAAGACGAAACTTTACTAACAGAGAATGCATGATTTAATTTGTCAGTCAAATTAACTTGAAATAGTGACCTGTATGTGTTACGAAACGTCGGTATTAAATTATACAGAAGTAGTTATATCCATATATACCTTATGTTTTGTTATGAATTGGAATCCGTGCTTCTAAATGTCATTTAAAGAATTGAAGTCAAACATCTGTTAGCAGTTTCTATGGCAAATCATTATTATCTTTATTAGGTATTATTAAGATGGAATAGGCAATCAATACCTGTATTAAAAAAGTGTATTTTAAGCAATCCTAAATCTCAGATATTATCAAATATGAAATAAATGCCTTTATTTTAAAATAATAGTATCAGTCTTTTAATTCCACTCAACTCATTCCAATTGTTATCAACTGCTTATAACTTGGTATATAGCATGGTCAGTTTTGCCACAATTCTATTTAGATTACTATTATTATTGACATCATCAACGTTTGAAAAATGGGTCACATGGGTGTTTTCGTTTGCTTACATTTGCTTATTTATAAAGTTACATCACACATGTCTCTTTATTATCACATTATGTTAATTCTATGGAAACAAGTTGACGCCAGTTGCAAGAACGCTCATGTCAACTCCATCTAGTTGCAGCGCTGCAGAGAGTTGAATATGTGCCAATGATTGCAACTGATTGCAACTTTTTGGTTTGAGTTTTAAGAGGCGCTCAGGTCGACCTTATCCAGGTTCTTGATTATACACTTGTGAATAGAGTATATCTTGAAAAAGTTGAAGATCAATAATCTTTTGTAAAATAGGTCAACTTTGCAAATGGTAGCTTGAGTTTTCTGTGTGGTTGCCCATTTTCAAAGGTGCAAGACAAGATGTCAGATAAAGAACAGTGTCTAGTTGTTGGGATGGGACAAAAAAGAGGTCTTGTGTGCATATAAAAGAACTCATTTCACATATTCAATATCTGTCTAGCTAAATTCCCCTCATAGCATATTGTATTATGTATGCCTATCTTAGCTAGCTAGCTAGGTTGGTGCAAAAAAGTAGGACATTAAACCCCATTTTGATTGTCTTTAATCAATATTTTTTTATCAAATTAACATTGTCGGAACCATATATTTTATGAGACACCATGGTGGTCCACCCACTGAAAGATATTCAGGTTCCCCTCTCTATCACCTTGTGTTGAAAATAACAGTATCTAAACTGAAAGATATCAAAATATTTATGTGTCAATGAGAAAGGTTAATAAAAAAAAACCAACCTAGTCTGCACTTGAAAGACAAATTGTTCTGATAATTTTCCAATCTATTAAAAGCGCATGGAAAGTAGATGTTAAATGAAATTTACCAAGTTAAAAGTTACTGCCTCACTGAATCTTACAGTTCATTTACACAAATTGTTTGCCAGTTAATCAATGTCATGTTTTACGTCAACTTATTGGTAGATCTTTTTATGGACAAAAAAACCTGCTTGAAATATTGAATGTTGGATGGGATAAAATATCTCACATGGCAGCCTCTTTCATAGTAGTTTATAGCTTATAGTTTTGATCTGAGTACCGGTACATCAATAATGTGGATGCTACATTGTGTAGGCCACACTTAGAAATGAAATGGGGTTTAATGTAGGGTTGTCACGATTACAGAATTCTTGAATCGGTTAATCGGCCAGCCAAAAATCGTATCGGTGTCGATTAATCGGATGCCGTATAAATTCCATAATGTCAATCAATGTCTGTACGGCGTTCCGAGGTTTTTTTCATGTGATTGTTTGTTATAAGTAAATTATAAAATGATGTATCAATAACGAATAGCTGATTGTATATTATTAATTATTGTAGTACATTTATTTCAGTTTATACTAAAGATATGTCGGAATAAATCGTTTAAATTGGCAATAAACAACATTTACGTTAAGTCATCAGTTTTGATATTCAGTTGCGAGGGTGAGCGAAGTAAACCATTCCCGTGTTCTGACTTACCCCTACGGCTTTAACTGCTAATTAAAAATCCAATACTGGCTATAGATTACAATTCACCTGTACAACAATTCCCCTACATGATATTTAAACATATATAGCGATAATCATATTGACGAAAAACAACGAGAGAACCCACAAAAGACGATACAAATAGAAAAAAAACCACGTGACATTTACAAAGACCGAAACATATGCCGAGGGGGCCGAATAGAAGATCCTCCCGATTGGCAATGTTAGGAACTAGTTTATTCGTCGTCTCGTATGCAGTAACGGCACATTCTGATTGTGAATTTAATAATAAATAACAACTGGATTTAAAATGAATTTATACTAGAGAAATTTCTGAGGAAATCGTTCGATTATATAGTTGGAGAATCGTTTTCTTCTTTATAAAATGGAATTTCAACTAGACCTGCATGCAGGAATGACGGGTTTCACTGGTGCCATGTTACCTTTGAACTTGAACTTGTGTCACTTTCGGTGCCACGTTACCCTTGAACATATATCACTTCCGGTACCAATGAAACCAATATACAGGTTTCCACATAAGCATTGCACACATCAAATAAAATGGAAACAGAATCAAACAAATCCAGCAATATAATTTCATTTTATACATTTGTTACATGTAATTGATCCTGACGAAATTACAGTACTTCCGGTGATAATGTAAATGTTCTATTAGTTTTATGAAATCAGAAATGGCATAAGGCATCAAATGGTGAAAATCTTATGTGAATCGAATAATAATTGCCACTTTTATAGACCAAAAACCTTGAAAAGTGACGTGTAGAAAATCGTACAAGTTAGAAACCATTTTTTGGTATTTATATGACCGTATGGGTTCAATCTATTTGTTGATTGGAATCAAATATCATAATTGTATAAACATTACAAATCAGACTCATTTGAATAAAATATCTGTTTTGAAGGCTAAAAATACAGTTTTTGCCAAAATGAAGTTACTTCCGGTGATAATGAAAACGTTAAATTAGTTTTATAACATCGTCTATGACATTAGGCTTCAAAGGGTGAAAATTTTATGAACATCGAATAATAATTGACACTTTTATGGGCCAAAAACCTTCAAAAGTGACTTTTAGAAAATCGCCTATATCTCGGCAACCGAACAAGTTAGAAATAATTTTATGATATCTATTTGACCGTGTGAGTTTCGTTAATATGTGAATTTAAACCAAAAGTTAATTTTATTATTGAATGTGACATAATTCTTGGATGAAAAAAATATCGATTTTAAAAGTTAAAAATTGAGTTTTTGACAAAATGACGTCACTTCCGGTGTCAATTTTAAATTATAATCAACTTGATATGACGCATACTTGCTTTTTGAATCAAATGATGTCACTTTTGCGAATATCCATTAATAATTGACTATTTTACAGGCAAAAAAAAGAAAAAAGTGACTTATGCAAAACTGCCCATTTCTCGGCAACTGCTTATATTAGAAACTAATTTTAACATACATTCTCTTCGTATGGATTATAGCTACAAGTTTATAAAAGTTACGAAGAAATATTTTAAAATCTGAAAAGCCTGAATAGGTTGTAAATAGGTCAATTTTACACCATTTTTAGCCTCTTAATCGAATTTGCTCGAAAATGAAATCGAAATTAAAAAAACTGCTTCCTACATTTTTTGCGCCTTGAAAGGGCACACTCTTTGAGTCAAATAATTTTTCCGAAAAATAATATTTGTTTTCGAAGAAGGAAAATAACTGTCAAAATTGTAGTTTTTAGTAAAATTATGCCACTTCCGGTGCCGATAGATAACACTTTCGGTAATCAAAAAAATGACAATTGATACAACGAAGCATATGAACTTTGTTTTATACAAATCGAACAATAAAAAATTAATCTAGGACTGAAAAACTGAATTAGCCAATGGCGGCCAAGGAAAATTACTGAGACAAAATATTTTAACATTTTTGCGCTAGTCAGGTGACTCTTTAATTCTGTGCACAACACGACTAAAAAATATTTATAAATAAAAAAGTTTTTTGTAAAATTTTAAATTTTCGAAATTTAGCGCCTAATATCTTCGAAGATTTGCCGAAAATCAAAAATCGAAAGTAGCGTAGCTATGTGCCCTGTCTCCGGCTATGCCAAAATGTATCGAAAGTTAAAATCCAATGATTATTGTTTAAATTACAGCAATATTTTCAAAAACGATAACTTCGGTGATTTCGGACATTTCGCATTGTCGCAGAACGTTCAAAATAGCTTTATCCTCTAAGTCACACCCACTTTCCCAGTAAAACCGAAGAAATCGTAACGATGCGACACGTAGTTGCTGAGATCTATTCAAATTGGAATCTGAATAATAATAATAATAATAATAATAATAACTAGACCTGCAAGCAGCACTGAACCGGCTTTCAGGAATCATACAGGCAGTTTATTATACCATAGCCGATCCATTGAGCTACCAAACTATACTTTAGTTGTTTTGCTAGAGTGACAACCTCATGTAAAAGTAATATTTGCTGGCGAAAAGACCGGTCAAAATTGTAAATTATGGCAAAAGTACGCCACTTCCGGTGCCTAAAGAAATTTTTATAGGTGAAAAATAAGTCGAAAATTCGCAACATACAAAATACAAACTTTGTTTTATATATATCGGGCAATAAATAATTAACCTATAACCCATAAACTGAAATTAAGAAGGTAAAAAACTTAAAAGTGACCCTGGGAAAATTGATTATTATTCGACAAGGGAACATGCTAGAAGCCTTTTCTAGATATCAATATGATGGTATTGATTCAATCTTACTCCCCATTAGAGTCAGACGTTATAAAGTTAAACGAATGATAAATATAAATCCCTTCAAAAAAATGTTTGTTTTGAAGGCTAAAAATACGTTTTTTGCAAAAATTACATTACTTCCGGTGATATTGAAAATTTTAACTTGGTTCATAGAAGTTATAAATGGCATAAGGCATCAAATGGTAAATAAATTATAAAAATCGAATAATAATTGACACTTTTACAGACCAAAAACCTTGAAAAGTGACTTATAGAAGATCGCCTATTTCTCTGTAACCGTACAAGTTAGAAACCATTTTGTGGTATCTGTATGGTCGTATGGCTTCATTCTATTCGTTGATGGGAATCAAATATTATAATTTTAAAAACATTATAAGGCAGACTCATTTGAATAAAATATTTGTTTTTTAGGTTAGAAATACAGTTTTTGCGCAAAAGACGTCATTTCCGGTCACAGTGAAAATGTAAAATTGGCTTAACCTAGTCCAAATTGGCATTAGGCATCAAATGGAAAAAAAATATTGCAAATCGAATAATAATTCACTCTTTCATAGGCAAAATAACGTGAAAAGTGATGCATGCAAAATTGCATATTTCTCGGCAACTGCTCATATTACAAACTTATTTTCGCATACATTCTCTTCGTCTGGATTATTGCTACGAGTTTATGAAAATTACAAATAAATATTTCAAAATATGAAGACGCTGAATGAATTGTAAATAACTGAATTTTACACTTTATTTTACATTTTATTCGAAATTGCCCGAAAATGAAATTGAAATTTAAAAATATGAGCTAAGGATTTTGTGCACCTTTGCAGGGTGCATCCTTTTAGTTATATCAGTTTTGAAAAAAAATAATATTTGCTTTCAAAAAGTGGTACCGAACTGTCAAAATTGTAGTTTTTGTTAATATTACGTCACTTCCGTTGCCGACAGAAAAATTTCACCGTAACAAAAAAAATTACAATTGGAACCACGGTGCATATGAACTTTGTTTTATACAAATCGAACAATAAATAATTTTTCTGGGTACGAAAAACTAAATTAGCCGATGGCGGCTAACGCAAATTACCGAGACAATTTTTTTTCTCATTTCTGCTCAAGTACGATGATATTTTAACCCCGTGTAAAATATCATCAAAAAATATTCATAAATAAAAAAGGTTTTCGTAAAAAAATTATTTTTTTTCAAAATATCGGACATTTTTTCGACTACTTCCGGCTTTACGATCGTTGTTGTGATAGCTTTATGAAGTTCTTTGGATACTTAACTTTCTGTACCAGAAGTGTCAGAAACATCCATTGAGTAGTTTTGGAAAAAAAGATAAATTAAAGAGCGTTTCCAAAAATTTAACGATTTTTCAATTTTTTTCAAAGTTTGAGGCCATTTTTCGATCACTTATATTATTTCAATGCTTTTCATTTTGGATTCCCTATATAGACAACCGATAGGACTTTGAGTAAGAAAAGTTTAAGAAAAATCGTAGGCGTCGTTTTCGAGAAAAGGGCGTCTCAGAATGTTAAAAAATTGGAAAATACTAGATTTTTGGCATACAATAATTTATTTCCTTACCATCGAAATCGTATTATTTAGATACCATATGATGGACCATTAATAGGGCTATCCAGCGACACTTTAGTTCTTTTGGTCCGCTATTACCTAAGAGAGAAATCAAGTTTTTCGCAAGTGCGACAATGTTTTTACTCTTTTTTTTTCATTTTTTGAATACTTCCGGTATGGTTATTATTGTCGGAATAGTTTTAATAGCCGGTTTCGGCACTAAAATAGCCACAGGGCTCTGTAATGATATATTACATCATCTGATCAGATAAAATGCCCCTGAGAAATCCTATGTTCAAAAGTGCCAAAAATGCAAAAAATTTCAAATATCGAAAATTAAATTTTAATAATTACATACATATTATACATCGTTAGAATTGCAATTAGGTCAGCTATCTGAATATACAATCTTTTTTTAAAAATCTCTTAAAATAAAAAAAAAGTAGAGCATTTTCCAAAATTTCACGATTTTTCGACTTTTTTCGATTTTCAGTCCCTTTTTTATCCTATTCCAGACATTTCAAAGTCTTATTGGATGGCTTCATGCAAAATACCTCCAAAAGGACTCTCGATAGAAAAAATTTAAAAAAAATTGCAGGTTAAGTTTTCGAGATACAGGCGTCCAAAAACGCTCCAAATCAGAAAATACTTCATTTTCAGCGTGCCATATTTTGCTGTCTGTTCATAGTATCCGTATGAATGGGGTATCATATGATAGTCCAACAATCGTGCCATCAAACGGTACCTTCATTCGTTTAATCCATTGATATCGGACGGAGAAATAGCGTTTTTCCCAAAAATATCCATTTTTTGCATTTTTTTCAAAATATTGCACATTATTTCGACCACTTCCGGTTTAAGGATTCTTGTCGAAATTGCTTTATAAGTTGGTATTGGACTATAACTTCAGGTTCCAGAAGTTTCAGAAACGTCAATTCTGCCATAAAACGAAACCCGAGCTCACAAAATGGGAAGAAAATTCGAAAAAAATCGAAAAATAAAGGGCGATAACTCTGAATGAAACTTATATTACTGGAATCGGATGGACTTCAGGTATCCAAAAATGTAGGTCAAATTTGAAAATTTTGAAAAATAACAAAAATTGTCTCGTAAACAACATGTTTTCAATTTTCGAACGATAAAAATCATAGACGAATGTTCGAAATTGAAAAATGTGAGACAGCCATTGTCTCAGAAAAGATTCAGGGATTCCAAAAATGTAATTTGTTTGAAAATGGATAAAGAATTGACGAAACTATGGCCGATTTTTAATTTTTAGAGAAAGTACAAAGTTCGGTCACTTCCGGTATGCGCAGAAATTTCAAAAATATTTTATCAAGTAGCCACCACATGGTTTCCCGATAGAAAAGCTAATTTCAGATCGATATCTGTTTTCGATCATGGAGATCTAGGCCCTCGCGGTAAATAATAATAATAATAATAATAATTTTAGTAATCTCAATAGGCTTTCAGACGAAAGTCTGAAAGCCTAATAATAATAAGAATAATAATTTTAACAAAAACAATAGTGTTTCACACAAGCTACGCAGTGTGAAACCCTAATAAAATTACATTGCTAGTTTATCACTCGTAAAAAGGCACAGCCAGCTTGCCCGTCTCGTGCGGCATGCTTTCAATCCATGCCTAAGATATTATCATGTCTGTTATTCATGATTCCGAGATTTGGACAACTATTTCCCGCCAATATCAACTGTTTTTACACATTTCGTAGTAAGCCATGCCTAATATGGTAGGCGAAGAATCCCGTGCTACATTGAAATCGTGCCACTGTATTGCGTCTTGAAAGACGTAGTTTTCGTATGGTTGTAATACGCAGCAGTGTGTTTAGCAGAGAGTAAAAGTCTAAATTTATATGTATTTGTATAAATATAAATTGGATGAAACGACTACCGATTTTTCAAAGTGTGAATCGGTTTGAGCTAGAAACCGAATCGACTACGACTAAACCGATTAATCGTGACAACCCTAGTTTAATGTCCTACTATTCTGCTCTGACAGGGCTAATGATGACGGGTCCGCACTGAGGGGATTTAATATAATCAAAATTATTTTCAGATCTTTAAATCTTGACAGAGAAAAAAAGTTAGAAAAAGAGAAATGTGAAAAAGAGAAACCTCCAGGATATATACCTACTACTGGTAATAATGAAGTTACCCCTGAAAATCGTAAGCTCTTTTATAATTTCCACCTGTATTGTATTTCTAAATTCCTTTAAGAGCACATAAAACAGCTATATAAGAGTGCTCTATACTTGAAGTCCGTATGATTATATACACTTACACCAATTTAACATCAATCTCATTGATCGTATTTGTTGTCCCCTAACTTTCAAAGAAAGCAGGAAACTATTAAAATGGGTCTGTTCATCCTTCTGACTGTCTGTCTGTCACTCTCCTAATTGAGCTAAAATGTTCAGACTTGGTGTTAGTGTTTATTAGAATATTAGAAAATTAGAAAACCCACAAGGTTGTCAATGAGACCCTAATCCTTGTCGCTTAGAAGCTTGGGATCCAAAACCACACCATTTGACTTATTGACAGATCTTATGATCTTAGGTAGAAACATTGTTAAACGACAATATTGGTATAATTTTAAAACAGAGATCATTGAGACAGGAGATGTGTAATAAACATTACATTGAGTAAACGGGAAGTGACCACAAACAGGAGTTATCCTTCTTTATAACTGACTGATATCTTCACACAGGAGAATTTCATTTCACTGATAATATAGCCAAAAGTTATTTTTCTCATTAACAGTGTTTTTGATGATAATTGGCAAAATCATTTTTAAATGGAGTCTATATTTACGTTTTTATACCCCCATATGGAAATGTGGTCATATGTTATTGTGACATTAGTGTGCCTGTCATCCACACTTGTGAACTCTCTACAGAATACATTTATCATTGTTTTGAAATTGATACATTTTGTTTACATTAGTGAGATAAAGAATCCTATTTAATTTCAGTAATTTCCATTAATTTCAGTTGTTGCCGGCCCTTGTTTTAATTTGTGGAACCACAAACTACAAAAGTTATCCGATTTATATGAATATAAATGCATTATTTGAATTAGTAAAATGAAGAAGTGTATCTAATTTCAACAATTTCTGTCAATTACTTTTTACTAGAGTTATGACCATGGTTTCTCTTTGTAGAACCTTGTAAATTCTCTTAAAATCTGTATGAAATTTAAATGCATCAGTTTTATTTTCTGTAATTTTTGTTTTATTACTGCTAGAGTTATTGTCCTTGATTCACTTTGTTGCAGCGTGTGTTGCTTGAACGACAAAAGTTATCTTCCGATTTCATACAAATCGGATGGAATTTCAGCAATTTTCAGTGGTTAATGCTAGAGTTATGATCTGCTTTGCTTTGTTGAACATTGGGAATGCTCGGTGAATGTTTGAAATTTATATGCATCATTTAATTTAGAGAAACAAAAAAAATCTAATTGAATTTCTGTATAATATTTCTAGAGTTATTGCCCTTGATTCACTTGATTGGACAGTATGATTGCTTTAATGACAAAGTTATCATTTGATCTGTATGAAATTTATATCCATCATTAAAATTAGTAACACAAAAAAACCTCATTGATTTCCAGCAATTTCCGTTAATTACTTCTAGAGTTTTGGCTCTAGTTTTCTTTTTTGGATCGGACAATTTAGCTGCGGTGGGCATTAGTTTCAATGCCTGCCAGCCTATCTTTATGAAGTTGTCACAATTACTTATCAATGGATTTGAATGAAATTGGTATAAAAGCATACTGGCTTCAAGTACATGCCACTTTTATATAGTCATTTTATAGGCCCTTTTACTAATTGTAACACTTATTTACTTTTATTATTCTTCAATTATTTCTTGCATTATCAGATTTTCTCAAATTGTTGTCATTTTTTACCATTATTTTTCATTATTACTACAGAAGTCCAGACAATTGATAGTTGTCAAGCGATGTTTTTACCTTTAGGAGCCTCAGCATCCCTACTCATAATGTTTTTCTTCTTTGATTCCTTACAAATGGTGTTTGCAATCTTTACAGCAAGTAAGTGATTATATGATTTATGTATTGTTGAATATCACAATCATCATATGACATCTGCATAGGTGGGAACAAGTCACAGCATATCGAGTCCCGAGTCAAGCCCCGAGTCGAGCCCCAAGTCACTGACTTTAGAACTGAAGCGAGTCCTAAGTCCTGTTCACGTTGCCAGTTCATTAAATCATGGCGAATAAGGCAAGTTAGAGTTATGTGTCCCTTACCATGAATCAAGGCCTTAGCTCTTTGTGTTGCGATTTGTCAAGACTTAGGACTTCAAGTCAAATCTTGAGTTGCGATATATGTTGAGTTGGACTCAAGTCTGAATCGTGTGACTAGAGTTCCTGTCTCTGGACGCCTGTAAGGTTTTTTTTCTGGAATAATATAACTTGATATATTGTATACTGTAAAGTTGATTTGTTAATTTATTTCAGTTTTAGCAACTGTTGCATTTGCTTTTTTATTACTACCCATGTGCCAATATATGATACAACCATGTGCTAGTGGTCAAAAGTAAGTACAAATAATATATGTCAAGCATAATTTAGTTATAATAATTTTTATAACTAATAATTAGATTATAAAAATTTATTTTTGTGATGTATTATTCTATGTAAAACAATACCCACACCTGTAAATGTCCATTACATCTTGTACATGTCCGGAGTGATTCCTTTACGGTTGACAAGGCAAGCGTACCTATTTATTAGAAAGATACAAATATCCATGGTACACCTGTGTAGTCATCGACACACACATAAAAAGCCTTAGCAAATGGAATTTGGGAAAAAGGTGGAAAGGATGCTGGCTGTGCAAAATTCTCCTACCTCACATTGCAAACATAGCTATAGAAATACAATTTAGCTTGTTTATCTCAAAATGACCATAGTATCAGACATCAGGCCCATTTCATTCCATTCATGTTAATCTCTCATTATTTCAGGATTTCTTTTGGTATTTGTGGAAGATTTACAGCTGCAGAAATTCTCTCTTTTTGTTTATCATTTTTTATTGTCTGTGTTTGGATCTTAACTGGACACTGGCTGCTCATGGATGGTAATATATTATACTTATAAAACATAATTTACAATTTCCTATTCTTTCTACACCAAATTATGTGTAATATGTGTTTGAGCTATAGTGTATATACTGCATTTTAATTAAAGATTTTGTACTGTACTTGGATCTCAATTAAAATTGAATGTAATTGTATATTTCAGCACTAGGCATGGGTTTATGTGTAGCATTTATTGCTCTTGTTCGATTACCTAGTCTCAAAGTTTCAACCCTTTTATTAGTAGGACTTCTAGTATATGATGTGTTTTGGGTAAGTTAATAATTTTAATACTGTAAGTGGATTGGTGGTTCACTGTTGCATTACTGGGCCACTATGGGGTTACTTGATTGAACGTTCTCAACATAGGGCCACAAGGCATGCCCCAACTGAATATAAGACAATCCTGGCCAATTACCATAGCTGAAACGTTTGATAATGTCAATTTCATGAACTCAATTACAATTCCGTCAATTCAGAACTTTCCAGGCTGACAATTAAGCAACCACCTCTACTGTCAGTATGATTAATAATTCCATTCTGTTGATGCATCCATTTGTATTCATTAGAGGTAGAACTATTATCTTATTCATATTTAGTTAAGAACAAAGTATTCTAAAACAACAAAGTTTGTTTTACTAATGAACAGCTTAGTATATGTTGTTGATAAAGTTGCCATGTTTACAATTAACCAGTGTTAAGCAGATCACAAGTGTATTGATAGGGTTTGTCATTCAACTAATTATCTATTTATTGTTCTTTTCCAGGTATTTTTCTCTTCTTATATATTTAGTGCCAATGTAATGGTGAAGGTAGCAACCAGACCAGCTGAAAACCCAGTAAGTTCTTTATCATCCTACTTGAATGAAAGTTATGTGTAATATTTAAATTAGTGAAGCAAAGAAGGCACTTAAATTTAAGCTTACAACATTGGCTGCTGTGGACATGCTTTGTTGACTGTCAATTTATCTTTAGGCTGTTATATTTTATTGGTTTTATATCTAATATTTACATGTAGTCAGAATACATGTCTCTTTTCAGTTAATTCTCATTATCAAAACATAATTGTGTAATGAATTAATGAGTGTTTTAGTTGATAATAATATAGCTCCATTGAAGTTCTCTACACAATAACCTGATTTTTTTATTTTGAGTCATTCCAGATGAAGACTATCATAGGGATTTTCCAACTCATTAAATGATCATATTGATTTTAACTGATAATGAGATTTTATTGTCTCTCAATGATTACTTAATGATCAATTGCCTATCAGATAAACATTCCTGGGCATGCCCGTCGGAAATCTGAGCCACTGTGATCATGAGGTAGTCTTGCTGGAGTAATAGATAAACATGGTAGCCTACATAATTAGGACAGTAATGACTTTCTCTTGAGTGCTGAATAACACAATGAAACTAATGTTTATATAAATAAATCATATAGACCGGTAGTGGTAAAGATTAAACTTTAATCATTACGCTAAATATTGATTTATACCCTTAATACATTCGCATTTACTCTTAATCAATTAAATGCAGACAATACTGGAAAAATGTATAACCAAACATGGACACGGTTGTAAATATGAATATCAAAGTTAATGGCAAACTGTTACCCATATCAATTATGCAGTGGTGTATGCAGAGTTTCCCAAAATTTATTTGATAAAAAAGTTTTCTGGAGGTATTTGTCCCCCAAGATCATTGTTTTTTGGAGGTATATGTCCCCCAAGTTCATTATTTTCGTTAATTAAGATAATTATTAGGCATACTAGGAAACTAAAATTTTGGTATAAGCGACCCAAGAAGGGGTTGGGCTAGATGTTTAGCCTAAATATGATATAGAAACAGTGTGTTTGAATTATGACTATAGAGTAAGGTTTATGTATTTACAAAATTATGTATAATTCTACTTCTTTCATTTCAGGTGGGCATGCTAGCCAAGAAACTCCATTTAACTGGTTTTGTTCGAGATGCACCAAAATTGTCTCTTCCAGCCAAATTAGTCTTTCCCAGGTAGTGGTAACTGCTATTGATGCATTTTGTGTACTTTCTTGTCCCTCATCTTACAAAGGAAGGGGACTATTAAAATGGGTCTGTTTGTAATTGAGCTAATTCACTTTGTGTAAAGTGTTAATTAGTTGAATGCCTTGATGGAGATTGATGAAACTTTGTATATATAGTATCATTGCATTTTCTGTTCACATTAAAGTCATGATGAGCGATTGGAATCTTTTAGCTAAAATGTAAAATTCCTCATGGCTTAATCCACACTAATATGTACTCAAATGGACTATTTAACATTTAATAAAGAAATCAAAATTGCATTGCAAGAATATGTCCTGCCTTGGATACAATCGGCTAATGGCATAGTGAGCAGCATGGATTTGAATTCCATATATTTGTGTAAATACTCAATAGAATTGAACCATATTTGGATTGACAGCAACGTATTCTATAGTGCTAAAATGGTGCTTCAGGACTTCAAGCAGAGTCAATAAGTAATTTGATTGGTTGAGATTTTGGAACACCATAACTTTAATTCTAATTAGGAGAGGGTGATGAAACTTAGTGTATAGTTCCGTACATCAGTAATTCAGTATTGGTCGAGTCTTTGGAACATATATCTCTCCTTATTGAGCTGGGATGTTTGAACTCGGTGTAGGTGTTAAATAGGTATATGCCTTAAATGGGTTCGATGATGAGCAATTGCGACTAACCAATATAAACAATTTGAATAATTTGATACTTTGGAACACACAAGTGACATTTTGGGTGATCTTGTTTATGAATGTGCCCACTGAAACAAAATATGTCAATACTTGTCCCCAGGTTAAACATGGTGTATTGCATTGAATTGGGATGCATCAAAACAGGACAGATGCTTCAGCTTTTCAAGTTGCCAAGTGAGAACAAAGATTCAGTGTATTGTATTGAAATAAAAAAAAAAGGTAGCCAGCTAATATTTGAATTACTTGTATTTTGGGGAAATACGTCAATAAGATTTAAACCACATAGATTGTGTTCAATTGCGACAAAATCAAGTGTACATTGACAAGAGTTCCATGGTTATTTTCTCAGACCTTATTTGTGTTAATCAAGTAAAATGTCACTATTTACACTTAGAAAATTTTCAGGAATAATTAGGTACTGGTATATCTGATATATGTTGAAAAATTTGATACTGATGAATGATTATAAAGTATAAATTCATTAAAATATTTTCAAATTTATTTTTCAGTTCTCAAAATTCTAGTCATTTCTCAATGCTGGGATTGGGAGACATTGTAAGTATATGTTATATTAAACATCGATGCTAATTTTTATACGGGCACATTAAAGCCAATCAAATTTGATAGTTATTTAAAGATACTTTATGTAAGGTTTATATAAAGAGCTAACCATTCTTGCTATAATCTATCCACAAAACATAATGGAAAATGAATATATATGTCAAAGTTCATTCAAATTACTTGACGATCATGACAAAGTTTTGATTAAATAAGGAAAATCTACAAACAGCATTTATCATCTAATTGTTTTTCAAATTATATATGTTGTTTACATTAGTGAGATTAATTTCTACAATTTCTTAAATAGTTATGTCCCTACTTACACTTTGTAGAACCTTGTGTGAACACTCTTAAGACAAAATTTACCGTCCGATATATACTATTCAAAAAAAGTAGGGGATATTTGATTTTGGGGGCATAATACTAAAATATGCAAATGACTACGAAAAAAGTCACTATAGAACCTAACAGAAGAAACATTTCCAATTACATGTGACGCCCAAATGCACCAATAGCTACCGCATGGAATGCAGGTGATGCTTGGGATCATCATGGGGGTCCAACCCAAGATTTGCACGACTCTGACTTTGAATGTTACAGTCATTGTGGCATTGAATTCCAGGTTGGAAACATCAGTTTAATTGTTTTAGTGACCAGAAAACAAATTTTGATATGCGTCTGCTTACCCAAAATGAAAGGTTACGTGCCATTGGCATGCTACAGATCGGCACAACACAGGCGGTTGTGGCGCGGACGATGAATGTTTCTCAGTCTGTCATAAGCAGGCTATGGTCCAGATACCGTGATACACAATCTGTACAGGACAGACCACGCTCAGGTCGACCAAGGGCAACAACTCAAGCCCAGGATCGATTTATCCGTACCTTGGCCTTGAGAAATCGTGTCATCACAGCAAATCAGATCAGCGCTCGTCTTCAAACAGACACTGGTGTGAGAGTGAGTGGCCAGACGATTCGGAATCGACTGCATAGGGGTCACCTTCACGCCCGACGTCCTCGCGTGATCCCTTGTTTGAGAGATCATCACATTCAGGCAAGACGTCGTTGGTGTAGGGATCGTCAACACTGGGATAATCGACGCTGGAGCAATGTGATGTTTTCACTTGAGTCAAGGTTCACTGTTAATTTTTTGGACAGACGTAGGAGGGTGTGGCGTCGTCGAAACGAGCGCTTTCAAGACCTTAACGTCATCAGACATGATCGATTAGGGGGTGGTTCTGTTATGGTGTGGGGAGGCATCACTGTTGCTGGAAGAACGGCTTTACATGTTGTTGCAGGGCGTGTTACAGGCCAGTACTACCGGGACAACATCTTGGCAGTCCATGTTGTGCCGTTCGCATGACGTCATGGCTGCCGTTTCATCTTCCAGGATGACAACGCAAGATGTCACAGGGCCAGGATCGTTACAGGTTACCTCCAACAACAGAACCTCACCACATTACCTTGGCCAGCACTGAGTCCCAACCTCTCCCCCATCGAGCATGTCTGGGACATGCTTGGACAGAGGTTACGTCAACGTCAACGTCCTGCCAATGTCCAAGAACTTGCTGCTGCGTTGCAACAGGAATGGGACAATCTGGACCAAAATGACCTTAGACGTCTACGTCTCATTAGGAGTATGCCACGTCGGATCAATGCTTGTTTGGCAAACAGAGGAGGATTTACCCGTTACTGACTTCGTTGTGATGCTGTGGTAACTTTGCTGTTTGACCCCGGGTATCATTTTAACCTTATAATGGTCAGTCTGTGCCTTACTTAGTCTAACGATCATTTGGAATAAATCGATGAATGTGAACTTCATTTCATTTTGTCATTTGTTTCTTCGTCAGTTTCATTAGGTGACTTTAATAACACTTAAAAATCAAATATCCCCTACTTTTTATACGCCCACATTTTCATGTGGATGTATTATGTCGTCGCCCCTGTCCGTCAGGACGTCCGTCCGTCCACAATTGTTTGTGGACTCTCTACAGGTCACAATTCTTACCCGATTTTGACGAAACTTGAAATATATGTTTATCCCCAAAAGATCTCGGCTGCTTTCGATATTGGCATGTATCGGATCAAAACTTCATGGATTATGGCCCCTGATTGTACGAAAAATCACGTTTCTAGCTTGTGGACCCTATAGAGGTCACAATTTTGAACCGATTTTGATGAAACTTGACATGCATGTTTATAACCCAAAGATCTTGGTTCCTTTCGATATTTGCGCCTATCGAAAAGTAATTTCCTGAATTATGGCCCCTGATTGTCCGAAAAATCACCTTTTTTAGCTTGTGGTACCTCTGGAGGTCACAATTATTATCCGATTTAAAAAACAGTTCGATTATATCACCGTTACACCCTAAGGAAGGTTTAGTTCGAATTTCGGGAAAATCGGACCAAAATTGCCATACAAAATGGCCGCCGTTTGTACGCGAATACTGTTAAAAAATGGTATATCAGTGTTGTGGACCCTGTAGAGGTCACAATTTTAATTCAATTTTGATGAAACTTGAAATTCATGGTTATAACCCAAAGATCTTGGTTCCTTTCGATATTTGCGTATAATATCGGATCGTAACTTCTTGAATTATGGCCCCTGATTATACGCAAAATCGCCTTTTTTTCGCTTGTGATCCCTCTGGAGGTCACAATTATTATCCGATTTAAAAAAACGTTTGATTATATTACCGTTACACTGTAAGGAAGGTTGAGTTCGAATTTCGGGAAAATCGGACCAAAATTGCCATACAAAATGGCCGCCGTTTGTACACGAATACTGTTAAAAAATGGTATATCATGGTTGTGGACCCTGTATAGGTCACAATTTTAATTCGATTTTGATGAAACTTGAAATGCATGGTTATAACCCAAAGATCTTGGTTCCTTTCGTTATTTGCGCATATCGGATCGTAACGTCCTGAATTATGGCCCCTGCTTGTCCGAAAAATCGCCTATGGTCCCTCTGGAGGTCACAGTTATTATCCGATTTAAAAAAACGTTTGACTCTATCACGGTTACACCCTCTGGAAGGTTGAGTTCGAATTTCGAGAAAATCGGACCATAATTGCCATACAAAATGGCCGCCGTTTGTACGTGAATAGTGTAAAAATATGGTATATCAAAGTTGTGGACACCGTAGAGGTCACAATTTTAATTCAATTTTGATGAAACCTGAAATGCATGTTTATAACCTAAAGATCTTTATTCTTTTCGATATTTGCGCATATCAAATTGTAACTTAATGAATTATGGCCTTTGATTGTAGGAAAAATCACTTTCGGTATTGCTTGTTCTCTATCTCTCTCTCGAACAATTATTATCCGATTTAAAAAAAACTCTGATTGTATTACTGTTGCACCGTAAGGAAGGTTGAGTTCGAATTTCGTGAAAATCGTACCAAAATTGCCGGACGAAATGGTTGCCGTTTATACGCGAATAGTGTAAAAATATGGTATATCATGGTTGTGGACTCTCTACAGGTCACAATTCTTATCCGATTTTGATGAAAAGTCACATTTCTAGGTTGTGAACAGTCACACCATAATCATTGTCGGCTTCGAATTTCATGAATATCAGACTGGAACTGACCAACAAAATGGCTGCTCTCAATACAGTATGAAATACAGGACTTAATGATGTAGGAAAAATCACTTTTGGTATTGCTTGTTCTCTATCCATCTTTCGAAAATGTGGGCGTATCCTGCCTGGCAGTGCCAGCCTATCTTTTTATACGCCCACATTGAAATGTGGTCGTATATTGTCGTCGCCCCCGTCCGTCCGTCCGTCCGTCCGTCCGTCCGTCCATCGGTCCGGCGTCCACAATTGCTTGTGGACGCTCTAGAGGCTAAAGTTAATATCCGATTGACTTTAAATTTATACACAGTGTTTAAGGTCATGAGACGAAGAAGCCTATTGTTTTTCAGCGATTTCCGATAATAACTACCAGAGTTATGGCCCTTGACGACTTCAAAAAATCTTGTGGACGCTCTAGAGGCCAAAGTTAATATCCGATTGGCTTTAAATTTATACACAGTGTTTAAGGTCATAAGACGAAGAAGCCTATTGATTTTCAGCGATTTCCGATAATTAGTGCCAGAGTTATGGCCCTTGATCACTTCAAAAAATCTTGTGGACGCTCTAAAAACCAAAGTTAATATCCGATTGACTTTAGATTTATACACAGTGTTTAAGGTCATAAGACGAAGAAGCCTATTGATTTTCAGCAATTTCCGATAATTAGTGCCAGAGTTATGGCCCTTGATCACTTCAAAAAATCTTGTGAACGCCCTAAAAGCCAAAGTTAATATCCGATTGACTTTAAATTTATACACAGTGTTTAAGGTCATAAGACGAAGAAGCCTATTGATTTTCAGCGATTTCCGATAATTAGTGCCAAAGTTATCTCCCTTGATCACTTCAAAAAATCCTGTGGACGCTCTAAAAGCCAAAGTTAATATCCGATTGACTTTAAATTTATACACATTGTTTAAGGTCATAAGACGAAGAAGCCTATTGATTTGCATCAATTTCCGATAATTAGTGCCAGAGTTATGGCCCTTGATCAGATCAAAAAATCCTGTGGATGCTCTAGAGGCCAAAGTTAATATCCGATTGACTTTAAATTTACACACACTGTTTAAGGTCCTGAGACGAAAAAGCCTACTGATTTTCATCGATTTCAAATAATTACTTCCAGAGTTATCTCCCTTGATCACTTCGAAAAACCTTGTGGCGCTGTAGATGCCAAACTTGTAAATCATCCGATTGACTTCAGATTGATACACAGAGTTTAAGGTGTTGAAACGAACAAGTATTTTGATTTTCAATGAATTTTGATAACTGAACAGCTAAATCCATGATGTTAAATGTTTCCTATACTAATTGTTAGCTTGGGGCAAAACTTTATAAAAAGCAAACAAATTCTAATGATTTTCAGATAATTACATAATGAGTTGTTACTCAGATTTTAGTGTATTACAAATGTTTTATTACCAAAAAAAAGTAAAAATATGCGACAACCCTTGTTGACTGCCCGGACGATTTAGCTGCTGTGGGCGTATGTTTCGTTGCCTGGCAACCTATCTTTGAATAGTATATATGAAATTTATACGCATTATTTAAATTAGTATATCAAAGAAGCCTTTTGAATTTCAAAAATTTCTGCTTTTTATTATACGTCCACATTCATAATGTGAACGTATTATGCCGTCACCCCTGTCTGTGTGTGTGTGTGTATGTACATGTATGTATGTATTTGTGTGTGTCTGTGGTTCGCCTGCAGGGCGCAATTCTTCATGGATTTTCTTCAAACTTGGTATACTTATTCCTTATACCCCAAGGAAGATCTCTATTGTTTTTGGTGCATGCCCGACACCCAGGGGCAGAGCCACGCCCATTTCTAGTATTTGTTTGTCGTCTACAGGCCACATTTCTTATTTTATAATCTTGAAACTTTGCATACATATTCTTTGTACCCTAAGGAACATTCCTATCGTTCGGGTGCATGCCCAACCCCCAGGAGCAGAGCCACGCCCATTTTCTTTTCGTGTGTCTTTGTGTTGCCTACAGGGCGCAATTCTCACTGGATTTTCTTCAAACTTTGTATACTTACTCTTTATACCCTAAGGATGATCCATACCGTTTGGGGTGCATGCCCAACCCCCAGGGGCAGAGCCATGCTCATTTTCTTTTTGTGTGTCTGTGTCACCTACAGGGCGCAATTCTAACTGGATTTTCTTAAAACTTTGTATACTTACTCTTTACACCCTAAGGATGATCCGTATTGTTTTTTGGTGCATGCCTGACCCCCAGGGGCAGAGCTACGCCCATTCCTTGTATTTATTTGTTTGTCGTCTACAAGCCACATTTCTTAACGTATCATCTTGAAACTTTGAATGCTTATTCTGTGTACCCTAAGGAACATTCCTATCATTTGGGGTGCATGCCCAACCCCCAGGGGCAGAGCCACACCCATTTTCTTTTTGTGTGTCGCCTACAGGTCATCTTGAAACTTAAAATACTTATTCCTTATACCCTAAGGATGATCCCTTTTGTTTTGGGTGCATGCCCGACCCCCGTGGGACAGCAACGCCCATTTCTTGTTTTTTTGTTTGTCTGTCGTCTACAGGCTGCATTTCTTAATGTATCATCTTGAAACTTTGAATACTTATTCTTGGTACCTTAAGGATGATTCCTATTGTTTTTGGTGCATGCCCGACCCCAAGGGACAGTGCCACGCCCATTTTCTTTTTGCGTGTCTGTGTGTCACCTACAGGCCACAATTCTGAATCGATTGTCTTGAAAACTTTTTTTATACTTATTCCTTATACCCTAAGGCTGACCACTATTATTTTTGGTGCATGCCGGACTCCCTGGGACAGAGCCACGCCCAATGCTTTTGTGTCTTGTGTTCGCCTACAGGATGCAATTCTTAACAGATCCTTTTAAAACTTTATATACCTATTCCTTATACCCTAAGGATGACCCCTATTGTTTTTGGTGATTTCCTAACCCCCAGGGGCACAGCCATGCCCATTTTTACTTTGTGTCTGTGTTGTCTACAGGCCACGATTCTTAATGGGTCGTCTTTAAACTTGGGATATGTATTCTTTATAGCCTAAGGACGACAACTGCATATCCCGACTCCCACAGGCAAGACACGCCCAATTTTTGTGTTTGTCGTTTACAGGCCGCAATTCTGAATGAATCAGCTTGGTACTTGGCATATGTATTCCTTATAGCCTGAGGGCGTCCACTATTGATATTGGTGAATGTCCCACCCCCAGGGGCAGAGCCACACACACTTTTTGCCTTTAGCGTTAGGAAGGCACAATTCTGAATGGATTATCTTGGTATACTTATTCCTTATACTCTAAGGACGGCAACTATTGATGTTGAGGCACGACCCTCAACGCTAAACAAACCAAACGCCTAGCCTTCTTGACAAAGTACCATATCAATCAAAGTAGGAATGTGGACGTATATTGTAGCTTCAGCGTTATGTTTTCTTGAGTTATGACTGTTGTTTTACTTTGTATAACCATGTGAATGCTCAAACTACAAAAGTTATCTGTGTGAAATTTAAATGTATTCTGTGAACACTCTACCGCTAAGAGTTAGACAATGCCACTGTATGAAATTTATATGCATTATTTGAATTAGCTAACGGAGTCTGACCAAATTTCAACTTTGTCAGCCAGTTATTTCTAAGAGTTATGCCCATTTCATTAGCTCGGACAAAAATTCCTTCATAGTGTAGCACACTGTATGACGTGTATGCCTGTCTTCATTAGCCCAGTAGGACATTGACTCCCATTTCATTTCTAAGAGGGCCCTTGTTTCACTTTGTAGAACCTTGTGAACTCTCCAACTACAAAAAGTATCATCTGTTTATTGGAAATTGATATCAGTGTCTTGTATATGTAACTTCCCCCATTACAAACAAAAGAATAAATGAGTAATTTATTGAGGCCTCTATGCTAGGTTGAACTTTACTCCACGGTTTATTCATCATCCTGGCTATCATAATACAATTGTATCTATATTTTTTTAAGGTGATGCCTGGTCTATTACTCTGTTTTGTTCTACGGTATGATGCTTACAAAAAGAATCAAACAGGATCAGCTGAGACTGGTATTCCTCCTACACCATCATATGTACAAAAACTCACCTATTTTCACTGCTCTTTAGTTGGATATTTTCTAGGTAAGATAATGACAAATATACCTTGGGTGCATAGTTTAAGATACATTGTCTATAGCGTTTGAAACACAAAAATTAAAGTCTAATAGTAATATTTCTAGCAACTGGAATCTGTACACAGACGACTTTGTTTTTTTGGAGGAAAATGAAGTGTCTGTAAGTGTGGTTCAACCAGTCCATGAGGGCTCATCATTTTAGATATTAAATCATTACAACAGATTATGTATCATTGTAGGCTTGTTAACAGCTACTGTTTCTTCCGAGATGTTCCGAGCTGCCCAACCAGCTTTACTCTACCTCGTACCATTTACATTACTTCCACTGCTCACAATGGCATATCTAAAGGTTAGTATTTACAGCTTGATGAAAATTTAATAGGTGTGTAGATTACAGGCCTACAGCAATATACAAGTTATGCTCCAGTCGCTCCTGCTACACAGTACAGTGTTGTTTTTCTTGTAGTATATTAATGGGCAGATTGTGTCTATCGACCAGTAACAAGGAATATTAATTTAATATTTCAGGGTGATTTACGGAGAATGTGGCATGAACCATTTATAGCTAGTGTTCCTTCTAAACATTTAGAAGTGTAGCTAAAATTCCACGCACTGTGTAACTGAATCTTGTCATTAATTTATTGTGATGTGAAAACAACAAATATATATATTAAAAAAACATTTATAAGTACTGTAACCTAACCAAGGGAAGATCTTTAGCTGCTATGTCAAGAAATGATTGTCTAAATGACAAAATTAAGACATACAAAAGAGCTTTATAAATACAGTAGTGGCAACAATATTTGTGTGCAATAAAAGTGAAAATTGTGTTACTAACTGAGGTATGGTGTGTGAGGGTTACTTCAGATTTTAGCAAAGTAATATAAGAATAAATGGATATTATAGATGAACTAAATACAGAAGATAAACTTTGTTTTAAAGTCTGGTTATACTGACAAGAAAAGTAGAGTTATCTTATTCAATTGCTCTTCTGATGTGGACAGTCTTCAAAACAATGATAAGAGATATATAAAAATTGTCTCCAAATGACTAGTATAACAGTTATCAAGAGTGGTGATGAAAATATTTTGGGTCATAGAAGAGTAAAGTGTGTAAGGTCATCGAAGTGTCCAATTGACTGTGTGATAGGAATCACAATATAATATATTTTACGATATTGTTGTAGGTCAGTTTTCCATGTATCATTCTTATTATTTGTTTGAACCATGTTATAGTGTATGTGAAATCATGTTAATTTTACTGAATGTCAACAGTACCAATAGTATCATATGAGCATCTTCCCACAAACTGGTGTAGCATGAATAGTGCATGCTATCCTTTTTTTGTGTTAGCTCAGCTAAAATTGTGCGAAAGTGGCATTTTCTCTCTGCTCATCTTGGTGTTGATATTTTAAAATATATGTGATTTGTTATTGTAAATTTCTGACCTGTATGTATTTTTTTTTTATGTTACAGTTTAATCCTGATTACTTTCAAAATCACTTCCATTTAGATTCATTTCCATATATTGTAGGTTTCTTTGTCATCGATTCATCAGGTCACTGAACAAACTATATTATTGTAGAAAATTCTCACATTTAAATTTTTTTTAATCCTTTGCCCTCAATTAATTTGATTAAGGGACAAATGTGGATTTATGTAAATGAAGAATTACATTGACATTTGATATATGAACCTACATACAATTATTTTTAGACAGATGAAATAATATGTATTTGGGACTTGTCTTTTCTGCATAAAGAAAAATATCTCTCTGTGTAACAGTTAGTTAAAATACATTAGATTACAGATACATGGAAACGCATATTCCCAAAGCAAGCATCATCAGCTAATGAGCTTGTAACCAGTGCTACAGGAATATAAAAGTACTCGACTTTTTATACTAAATTTTAATACAAAATAGCGATTTATACATGTTAATATTTTTACTTTGAAAGATTTTAGTAAGGAAAATTCAAGAAAGTTTTATTTACCTTTTTTTAAAAAAATTTAATTATCATTTTAGGTATTTTGTAATTTATAAGATTGATAGTTTCTGTTTTAAATACATTTTATTATACGCCCACATTGAAATGTGGTCGTATATTGTCGTCGCCCCCGTCCGTCCGGCGTCCACAATTGCTCGTGGACGCTCTAGAGGCCAAAGTTAATATCCGATTGACTTTAAATTTATTGACAGTGTTTATAGTCATGAGACGAAGAAGCCTATTGTTTTTCAGCGATTTCCCATAATAACTGCCAGAGTTATGGCCCTTGATCATTTCAAAAAATCTTGTAGACGCTCTAGAGGCCAAAGTTAATATCGGATTGACTTTAAATTTATACACAGTGTTTAAGGTCATAAGACGAAGATGCCTATTAATTTTTCAGCGATTTCCAATAATTACTGCCAGAGTTATGGCCCTTGATCACTTCAAAAAATCCTGTGGACGCTCTAGAGGCCAAAGTTAATATCCGATTGACTTTAAATTTATACACAGTATATACGGTCATGAGATGAATAAGCCTATTAAATTTCAGCGATTTCAAATAATGACTGCCAGTGTTATCTCCCTTGATCACTTCAAAAAATCTTGTGACGCTATAGAGGCCAAACTTATCATCCGATTGACTTCAGATTGATACACAAAGTTTAAGGTGTTGAAACGAACAAGTATTTTGATTTTCAATGAATTTTGATAACTGAACAGCTAAATCCATGATATTAAATGTTTCGTATGCCAATTGATAGCGTGGGGCAAAACTTTATAAAAAAGTAAAAATATGCGACAACCCTTGTTGACTGCCCGGATGATTTAGCTTCTGTGGGCGTATGTTTCGTTGCCTGGCAACCTATCTTTTGTTTTTACTTGACTAAAAAAAAGCATTATATTTGGATTAAAATCATTTTCATAACAATTATATATCATATATATATATATCACTGTATACCCTGTTTACATTAATAAACTCGAGTTAATCAATATAATTTAATAATTGAAAATCAGTTTATATTTTAAAATAATGTTGGAAAACAACATGGAAAGTATACAGTAGACAAATGGAATGGGTGAGTTTTTGATGTTTTTATGTCCATGTAGCTGTGTATGGAAATAAAGACAAAATTATTACCAAGTGTTGGTATTTTTTAATTAAAACAAGCCAACAGTGACGCTGATATACCCTGCCGAAATCCCAAAATAAATAGATAACACATTTTTTTTTTTCAAAAGTATCGAGCAATCAAACTATACACTAAGTTTCACCACTCTTTCAGATAGAATCAAGGTAATGATACAATGAATTTATATTTAGGCTGAATTAGCCACGAAAATCGTTTCATTTTGTCTCAGCAAATTCCAGGTGAAAATCTGACCCTTTGCTGCACAAGTAAACAAGTAAGTCGTCACAGTAGTACACATTTCTATTGCGATGGTTTGCACAATCAGACCAGCACTCGAATTATTTTTGCATTATTTTGCACGTCATATATTGTTGTTTACTCAGCAAATTGGGGAGTGGGTAAATAACTGAATATGTGTATACCGGTTTATTTACGATGCATACAAATCAGATTATTCAAATGTCAGGTTTTTGAAAAACAATTTTAAGAAAGTTGGATTGGTATATGGATAATTGTCCGAATGGTTAGCGCGTGTGCGTTGTGTCATAAGTTCTGCCATTCAGTCAACTGGTGTGGTTTCGATTCCTCGGTTGTACGTGACAAGGTGTAGGGCCTCGGTTTCCTCTGGCTGCTAATGACCCCTACGTCGAGTGAACGTTAAATCCCATTTCTCTCTCTCCTTACCGACAAAAGAAAAAATATGCCATACCCCTTATTGACTGCCCGGACTACTTAGCTGATGTGGGCGTATGTTTCGTTGCCTGGTAATCTATCTTTAAAATCCACAAGAGGCCAATGAATAATGTAATATTTATTTGGTGCGAATGGGGTATGCTACATTGGCTGGAATACGTTCTACATTTGCGAATTGTCAGCCACATTGGCTGGAATACGTTCTACATTCGCGAATTGTCAGCCACAGAACAAACTATCTATGTGCGAAAAAAAATATCATGTGTAATGATGTAGGATTGGTATTTTACAAAATGACAATTATCTAAAAAAACAAATGTTCAAACATAAATTTATCCCAATTCGCTAGGTTTTGTGTATTTGTTTCTTAATACTGTTGGTTGCGTTTTCTAGCTAATGATATTATTTTACAATCTACTGTGAACAAATATTTATTTATTGTTTTAACTACATGTATTTATCTTTTTAAAATTAACACGGTGTTTCTTGTTATTGCTAATACACAGTGCACGCACAGAAATGCGCGGTTGTCTGTTTTGACAATCACCGGGTTAGTATGTTGGGGTGTTCATTTATATGAACACCCACTTTTCCTCAAATGATCACCTGTGTACGTGCTAAAACAACACAATACAGGTTGGTCCGTAACTTGAACACCCGAGTGGGAACAAAGGGTCCAGTGTGTAAATACAACTATCTGTAGCCTAATGCAGCCTGATTTGCATCCGCAGTGAAAATATCGTTTGGTTCTTGATCTCTATAGTCAACCTAACCCTGTCATTTGTTACAGTTGAGTTTAACAAGGGCATAAATTTCGGCAGCTACAGTAAGGCAACCAGGGGGGAATGCGCCAGAATATGCCCCCTATATTTCTTATAAAGTACTGCGCATGGTATTTCACCTCAATGGTGACAGTCTTTACCATAGTGGTCTTCTGTCTTGGTCTGAGTTGTCATGCATTTAGGAATAGGAGAATATCTTCAGCAACTTGCATTTGCAATAAAATGGGAAAATGTTAAGATATGATCCCCTCAACAAATTAACCAGACCTATTATTCTTTTTCTTATTTAGCTGGTAAAATATTAGCTGCTCTAAACATAACTTTATTCATACACAGTTGTTGTTTTTTACGTTGGTAATGTACGTACGTGGAATGTGAGAAGTCTGTATTGTTAGTATACCCCAATGAGTCTTGTCTGCACATTCCTAGAACTAGAATTCTTTGTCCAACAAATCAAATCAATATAGCATTTTGTCTACTGTACAAGCCTGCCGTTTCCTTCTAATTTGATCCACTGGTTAGCACATTCCCTAAATTTTTCCCAGTTTCTCGCAGTAAACGGTTTTAGATCGGTGTTTTTAAACAAAATCTACACGGAGTATACAGCTCTAGTTATTCTTCCGCTTTTTTACTATCGAAACATAACATACCGGTGACCTTTCACTCTACACGACCCGTTGACCCTTCGTAGTGTGTGTCTAATTGGCGAGCTATGTCACGTGATCTATTAAAACCAAATCACTGCGAAATTCAAATACCATCGCACATTGATAAGTAAGCCCATATTTATTTTACGTTTTCTGTCAAACGTCAAAGAATTGATAAAAGAAAAGTTGTGTGGAAATACAAAGTAATACTAGGAGAATTAGATGATGTAGTTTGTTTTCCGCCTGAAAATGGTCGGGATGGAGAAACAGAAGCAAGCTTGCTAGAAATATCACATCACGGCCTAATTTGGAGTTTCATCTCTCTCACTTAATAAGAACTAAAGTTATTGTGGCCCAAAGCATCAACCTTTCATATTGCTTATATCTGCTTACCCTAAGCAGAAAATTCTCATCTTTACATCCCAGCAAGGCATTCACCTAATAGACACCTACGCAAAGCAGGGGCGGATTGGGGCCGGGAACCGGCCCGGGCTCCCGTCTCGGAGTGACCCCTTTTACTGACCGCGGAGCCCGGAGGGGGGTCCGGGGTCTCTTCCCCCTGGAAATCTTTGAAAAATAAACCCCTAATATGCGATTTGGTGGCATATCTGATTATAATCTCTGTCAAATAAGATATTTCATAAATCGATGAACTTAGGCCAAAACCCCAACCTGCAAGTAATTTACAACCATCAACCTGTGAAATTATATTATTATTAATTAAGGTATTATCATTGTATCGTCAAGAATCATGAGAATTTAATTGGTTAAAAAATGGGACGAGTTGAGAAAATTTTGACCATTTGATTAACCAGTTAAGAATATTGAATAAGTAGGAATATTTTCATTGAAAAATGTCCCAATTTTGTTGCCGGGAGCGCTTGTTGATTCCTCCTGTGATGAAAGGATACGAGACACCTTTGGTACAGAGTGACGAAAGTGAAATTCATAAAAGCGGCTTTTTGAATTTTGGATTCTGGCGTATCCCCACAAACAGGGTGCATATGACTTAATAATTAATAAATTTGTGGGCAACAGAAATGAAATTTTCGGATGAAATTCTGAATCCCCATTGCAGGATTCCGAGTTCTGGCCCACACCCGGCCCAGGAAGTCTATTATACCTCTAGTGATGGCGTGGCGACCTGTTGAAGCCACCGGCCAAATACAACATGATCATCATCGCTCCATTGCCGGTCCATTAACCCCTCCCGCATATAATGTTCACCAGAAAAAGGTTTTTTAGACGAATTGGACAAAATTATTTTTTTATACGCCCACATTTTCATGTGGACGTATATTGTCGTCGCCCCTGTCCGTTCGTCCACAATTGTTTGTGAACAGTCTACAGGTCACAATTTTTATCCGACTTCAATGAAACTTGAAATATAGGTTTCTCACCCCAAGATCTCGGTTCCTTTCGATATTGGCATGTATCGGACTCTAACTTTATGGGTTATGCCCCTTGATTGTACAAAATATCACGTTTTTAGCTTGTAGAGGTCACAATTTTGATGAAACTTGAAATGCATGTTTATAACTCAAAGATCTGGGTTCCCTTCGATATTTGCGCATATCGGATCGTAACTTCCTGAATTATTGCCCGCGATTGTACGAAAAATCGCTTTAGCTTGTGGTTCTCTTGAGGCCAAAATTATTATCCGATTTAAAAAAAAAAAGTAACGTCTGATTATATCACCGTTACACCGTAAAGAAGGTTGTGTTCGAATTTCGTGAAAATCGGACCAAAATTGACGGACAAAATTGCCGCCGCTTGTACGCAAAAAGTGTAAAAATATGGTATGTCAAGGTTGTGAACACTGTAGAGGTCACAATTTTGAACCGAATTTGAAAAAACTTGAAATGCAGGTCTATGACTCAAAGATCTTGTTTCCTTTCCATATTTGCGCATATCGGATTGTAACTTCCTGAATTATGGCCCCTAATTGACTAAAAAATCGCCTTTTATGGTTTGTGGTCCCCCTGGAGATCGCAATTATTATCTGATTTAAAAAACCATTTGATTATATCACCGTTGCACCGTAATGAAGGTTAAGTTCGAATTTCGTGAAAATCGGACCAAAATTGCCGGACAAACTGGGCGCTGCTTGTACGCGAATAGTGTAACAATGTAGTATATCAAGGTTGTGGACCATGTAGAGATCACAATTTTAATTTGATTTTTATGAAACTTGAAACAGAGTTTAAGGTCTTGAGACAAACAAGTATATTGATTTTCAATGAATTTTGATAATTGTACAGCTAAATCCGTAATATTAAATGTTTCGTATACTAACCCTTAGCATGTGGCAGAAATTTATAAAAACCAAACAAATCCTAATGATTTTTGATAATTACTTAATATGCGACAACTCTTGTTGACTACCCGGACGATTTAGCTGCTGGTGGCCGTATGTTTCGTTGCCTGGCAACCTTTTTTTAATTTTTTGTCCGACTGGCCCTTCGGGCGATCGCCCGATGGCCCAATCCGTCCCTGATGCCAAGTGTGGACATTCTAATTCAATTAGAATGAGAGTTATTGTGTTCCAAATTCTCGACCAAATAAATTGCTTATTGCCCTGCCTACCCTGAGCAGAAAATGTTCATTATCGAACTTAATAGTCAAGGTATTGATGCAATGCAACTATACACCAAGTTTCATCACTCTCACTTAATTAGAACTAAAGTTATTGTGTCCCAAAGCATCAACCAATCAAATTGCATTTTTCTGCTTACCCTAAGTTTGAACTCGATCAAGGTATTGACCTAATAAACGCCTACAGCAAGTTTGAACATTCTAGCTCAATTAGAGAGTGTCCCAAAAAGTGTGACGGACGAACGGATGGACAGATGGACGAACCCTTTTTATTGGTCCACTGTTTTCTTCGAAAGGCAGGGGACAATTATATTTTAGAGTATATAGACAAGTGTTACTAGAATTTACAGCAGATACCCATTGCTCCACAAGAAACACAGCATATTAAAGTGGTTTTATTGAAAATCGTTATTGTGAATCAAAGACTCAATCATCCATTACAATAATCGCATCCAGTACAACGACATATTTGAATCCACTAAATATCACAGGTATCTTATGGAATCGAGAGTTGATTAGATAAATTTCCAGGCCTAAAGAAAGACCTGCAATAGGCAGATATAGCGCTTGCATTATATTGAATATATCACTGTCACTCCGTAATGATGATTGAGTCCCCCTCCAATGCAAATAGTGTAAAAATACCAATGTTGTGGTCCCTCTTGAGATCACAATTTTGATGAAATACATGATTATAATCCCAAAATCTTGGTTCCTTTTGATATTCATGCATATTAGATCCCAACTTTCTGGATTATGGCCCCTGATTGTAGGAAAAAACATATTTTAAGTTTGTGGACCCTCTTGTAGCATTCACAATTTGTATTCAATTTTAAGAAATGTTTAAATATATCACTGTTACACATCAATGAAGGCTGTGTTTGAATTTTGTAAAAATCTAATCTAAACAAAATGACTTCCTTGTATGCAAATAATGTAAAAGTATGTTTCACAATTTTTATCCCATTTTGATGAAACTTGAAATTTATGATTATATCCCAAATATCTTAGTCCCTTTTAATATTCCCTTTTTATATGCCCACATTGATTTAAAGCGATTTCCAATAATTACTGCCAGAGTCATGGTCCTTGATCCCTTCAAAAAGAATTATGGACGCTCTAGAGGCCAAAGTCAATATCCGATTGGCTTTAAATTTATACATGGTGTTTAAGGTCATGTGATGAAGAAGCCTATTGATTGTCAACGATTTCCGATAATTACTGCCAGAGTAATGGCCCTTGATCACTTAAAAAAATCTTGTGGACGCTCTAGAGGCCAAAGTTGAAATCCGATTGACTTTAATTTATACACACAGTGTTTACAGTCATGAGACAAAGTCGCCTATTGATTTTCAGCGATTTCCAATAATGACTGCCCGAGTCATGACCCTTGATCCCTTCAAAAAAAATTGTGGACGCTCTAAGAGGCCAAAGTTAATATCCGATTGGCTTTAAATGGTGTGTAAGGTCATGAGATGAAGAAGCCTATTGATTTTCAACGATTTCCGATAATTACTGCCAGAGTTATGGCCCTTGACCACTTCAAAAAAATCTTGTGGATGCTCCAGAGGCCAAAGTTAATATCCGATTGACTTTAATTTATACACAGTGTTTAAGGTCATGAGACGAAGAATCCTATTGATTTTCAGCGATTTCCGATAATTAGTGCCAGAGTTATAGCCCTTGATCACTTCAAAAAATCTTGTGGTCACCCTAGAGACCAAAGTTGATATCCGATTGACTTTAAATTTATACACAGTGTTTAAGGTCACGAGACAAAGAAGTCTATTGATTTTTAACAATTTATGATAATTACTGCCAGAGTTATGGCCCTTGATCACTTCAAAAAATTTTGTGGATGCTCCAGAGGCCAAAGTTAATAGCTGATTGACTTTAAATTTATAAACAGTGTTTACAGTCATGGCCCTTGATCCTTCCAAAAAAAATTGTGGACGCTCTAGAGGCCAAAGTTAATATCCGATTGGCTTTAAATTTATACATGGTGTTTAAGGTCATGAGATGAAGAAACCTATTGATTTTCAACGATTTCAAATAATTACTGCCATAGTTATCTCCCTTGATTACTTTGAAAAATCATACACAGAGGGGATGCTCGATTCACAGTTCCGGAATTGAATTCCAAAACTGGTGTCAATCGAGTGAAGAGGAGAATTTCGGAGTACAACGCATGTGTCGACTGTATAAAAAATATCTCAACCAATCATGACAGCTGAAACATGTTTTTTACCTAGGAATACGTCACGATTCTACTCACCCCACCTCAGCTGTCGGGACTGGCAGAACTGTGACAGAACTGAATTCCGTGTCACTCGATTGTAATTCTGTCGATTCGGGACGTTCTGGACTGTGAATCGAGTATCCCCAATGTTAAAGGTGTTAAAACGAACAAGTGTTTTGATTTTCAATGAATTTTGATAACTGAACAGCTAAATCCATGATATTAAATGTTTCGGATACTAATTGTTAGCGTGGGGCAGAACTTTATAAATAGATTTTCTGATAATTACATAATGAGTTGTTACTATTAATTAGATTTTAGTGTATTATAATTACAAATGTTTCATTACTGAAAAAGTAAAAATATGCGACAACCCTTGTTGACTGCCCGGACGATTTAGCTGCTGTGGGTGTATGTTTTGTTGCCTGGCAACCTATATTTATATGTCTACATTGTCTCTAGTCACATTACATTTTTTATAGCCATTTCATAATTGGCTGGAAAAGTTCATCAGGATTTCTGACATGGTTTCTCCTTTTTAGTGATGCAGGACAGAGGGCCGGACAAGGACAGCTGTGTATTTGTTTGGATAGGACGGAAAACTGAGGCCCCGTGTATACATTAGTGTGCACGTAGAAGATCCCTTGGCAGTTGGAATTCTATATAAGAGTAGGCGATAGTGCTCTTGCCCAGGCAAAATTTACCTCAAATCACACTGTATGGCATATGCCCGTTTTCATTAGCCTAGATTGAGCAGAACAATCTGACATTAAACCCCAATTTCATTTCACTTTTGTTACAGCCATTTCATTCTCTTTATTTTAAAAATCAAAGCAGGAATGTGGATGTATCATACATGAGATTGCTAGATGGTAATAATCCAGATGGTAACCGCCAGATTTTGCAAACGATGACATGTAAGAGATTAGAGACTGCCCTTCACAAATATACACTGAACCATGTTACATATCTATTGAGAATTGTTTATGGGTGTAAATCGTCTAAAATTTCATCATAACTAAAACTGGCGAAAGCTTATTCCTAAAATATAAAAAATTGAGGGTAGATAACTCTATTAGTAAGTGCAGGAGGACCGCACTACACGAAAAACAAAAACCTACAAGATTAACCTGCGAAAAATATCAAATCAAGTGAATGGATCCGGGGGCCAGCTGTAAGCGTCCACTGCGCTGTACAGTCCCGGGCCTGTTATGGTACAGGCTTCACTAAAAATGATTTGAAAAAAAAAGAGGTAACAGAAATAATGCGACCGATCTTGACAATGGTCGTCTCTTCAGTGTGTTCAGTCTGTGGATGTTATTTCATCCCAAAACTGATATTTCTTGGTGCTTTCTAGAGTATACTCTGATACTTCTAGCTTATTCACAAATTTAGAATGTGGCAATCACACCAATTCATAAAAGTCAACATAAATTCAGGACTAACAAAGGGCCCTCAAACTATGGAAGAAAATGAACTTCTTTAGCAAACCTCGTACCAACAATAATCACAGGAAATTCTCAGTCAATCCCTGGCATTCATTCATTATTTTCATTAACAAAGAGTTACTATTTAAATACATGTTTATTGCTCTATTTTGTTTTTTTGATCCTTATTGACAATTTCATATCACAACGTAAAGCATTCATTATTTCTTGTTTAGCTTCATGACTAATCTGGCGAATTGTTTCACCTTTTCTTCCAAGAACACTTTTCTACAATATAAATATAATTTATTAAACACCCACTAATATCATTATACCATATTTCGTAAATACAATTACTGGTATTCAAAAGCTTATCAATGATTTTCTTATGAAATGTATTGTGTTAACAATGGTAGGCTATAATTATCATTTTCAAATCTCCCAACTTGAACCTTGTTTAATAGTATACAATGTACTTACAATATATCTTGGATTATTAGCATCAATAGTCATTACTACATCTAATATGTCATCTTCATTAACTTCCCAGTGCACAATTCTCTGTTAAAAATATTTATATAAGTAACATTGTTTTCATTTCAATTTTCTAATTAATGTCGTATGTTAAAGATTCAGTAACATATTCGCTGGGTTCCCTTTCAAACAACAATTATTTTTGTAACATAAAAGAAATTTGTACTTAAAATTTAAAAAATTATTTGAACAAATTAACAGTCAGACTGATGAATTCTGGCTAACTTTCCCGGCCAACACTGTGACCCCAATGAAGCAATGGACGAGCGAACCTAGTTTTGTTTTAAAAGTTCATCAGGACTTTCCTACGTAGGTTTCCCCATATCAGCCATGCAGGAAGGAGGGCCTGACAAGGACAGCTGTCTTGTCTTTCAGATGGTACGATATCCAAGGTACCTCGTTTACATTGACTTGAAGGTAAAGGATCCCTTGCCAGTTGGAATTTGCTGCCTGGGCCAAACTTCATTCATAGTACACTGTATGGTGTATGCCTGTCTTCATTAGCCCAGTGGGAACAGAACAGTAGGACGTTAAACCCCTATTTCATTTTCATTTGTAAGTTATACTTACTGGATACATTTGATAAGGAATTTCTTTTGGTAAGTAATCTAATAATTTCTCCCAAACACATGACATGGCTAATTCTTGTGGATTCTGGTCTGTAACAAGACTACTATGATAATGCCAATCTCCTGGTTTTGCTGTCTTTACAAAATACTCCTAAAATCAAAATTTTTATTTTTTTTTTATTGCTTTCAACTAAAATTTGGAATAATTACACCCATGGCTAATTAAGTATTAAAGTTATATATGACTACACAATTTTTGTTATCATTTTTATTGAATAGTCTTTTTCTCAATTTCTATTTGTTCCTTCTCAGGGAGCAGAGTTTTACATGGGCTATGCTTGTTCCCCATTCACACACAGATATCCTGAATAAAATATTGCTTATAAATTTCTAGATTATTATAAAATCTATTTTATTGATTCAGTTCAGTATTTTTTAAGAGGAGAGACACTATAAATCATTTTTAACTACATTGTCCATTTCATTTCTGATTTTATTATTACAGCCTAAGGCATCTTCCTGTTGATTGGCAAAACAAAGATAAAAAGTTATAATAACATATAACTTTTGTCTACCCATTTCAAATCATTCTTGTCATATTTTAGAGGTGTAACAAACATAAAGAGCTGCACCAGCTGGCAGTTCTCACTATAATAGTTAAAGATAGGCTGGCACTGCCAGGCAGGATACACCCACATTTTCGAGAGATGGATAGAGAACAAGCAATACCGAAAGTGATTTTTCCTACATCATTAACTTAAAATTTGATATGTGCAAATATCGAAATGAATTAAGATCTTTGGGTTATAAAGGTGCATTTCAGTAGGCTTCAAATTCGACTGGGGATCATGTTGCTAAGTGGGTAAGATGCTGGCCTCTATAGGGTCCACAACCTTGAAATAACATATTTTCACACTATTCGCGTACAAACGGTGGCCATTTTGTATGTCAATTTTGGTCCGATTTTCACGAAATTCGAACTCAACCTTCATTACCATGTAACGGTGATATAATCAAACGTTTTTTTAAATCGGATAATAATTTTGAACTCCAGACGGACCACAAGCTAAAACGGGGCGATTTTTTGGAAAATCAGGGGCCATAATTCAGGAAGTTACAATCCGATGGCCGCAAATATCGAAAGGAACCAAGATCTTGGGGTTATAAACATGCATGTCAAGTTTCATCACAATCGGTTCAAAATTGTGACCTCTATAGGGTCCACAACCTTGAAATAACATATTTTCACACTATCCGCGTACAAACGGCGGCCATTTTGTATGTCAATTTTGGTCCGATTTTCATGAAATTCGAACTCAACCTTCATTACCATGTAACGGTGATATAATCAAACGGTTTTTTTAAATCGGATAATAATTTTGAACTCCAGGGGGACCACAAGCTAAAAAGGGCGATTTTTCGGACAATGAGGGGCCATATTTCAGGAAGTTACGATCCGATGGGCGCAAATATCGAAAGGAACCAAGATCTTGGGGTTATAAACATGCATGTCAAGTTTCATCACAATCGGTTCAAAATTGTGACCTCTATAGGGTCCACAAACTTGAAATAACATATTTTCACACTATTCGCGTACAAACGGCGGCCATTTTGTATGTCAATTTTGGTCCGATTTTCACGAAATTCGAACTCAACTTTCATTACCATGTAACGGTGATATAATCAAACGGTTTTTTAAATCGGATAATAATTTTGAACTCCAGACGGACCACAAGCTAAAAAGGGTGATTTTTCGGACAATCAGGGGCCATAATTCAGGAAGTTACGATCCGAAGGGCGCAAATATCGAAAGGAACCAAGATCTTGGGGTTATAAACATGCATGTCAATTGTGACCTCTATAGGGTCCACAACCTTGAAATAACATATTTTCACACTATTCGCGTACAAACGGCGGCCATTTAGTATGTCAATTTTGGTCCGATTTTCACGAAATTCGAACTCAACCTTCATTACCATGTAACGGTGATATAATCAAACGGTTTTTTAAATCGGATAATAATTTTGAACTCCAGACGGACCACAAGCTAAAAAGGGTGATTTTTCGGACAATCAGGGGCCATAATTCAGGAAGTTACGATCCGATGGGCGCAAATATCGAAAGGAACCAAGATCTTGGGGTTATAAACATGCATGTCAAGTTTCATCACAATCGGTTCAAAATTGTGACCTCTATAGGGTCCACAAGCTAAAAACATGATATTTCGTACAATCAGGGGCCATAATCCATGAAGTTTCCATCCGATACATGCCAATATCGAAAGCAGCCGAGATCTTACGGGGATAAACCTATATTTCAAGTTTCGTCAAAATCGGATAAGAATTGTGACCTGTAGAGAGTCCACAAACAAATTGTGGACAGACGGACGTCCGGACGGACAGGGGCGACGACATAATACGTCCACATGAAAATGTGGGCGTATAAAAACTAAATGATATAAAGGGAATAAACCGAGCAAACCTTACATTAAAATCTTTGTAGCGTCAATTATCACAATAACTAACAAAGTCTTGATTATTCAGTTTTGCGTTTAGTCATCAACAACAAATCCGATTGAAACCCAATGAACAGATAAGATGGCATCAAGAGTTGATTATGGTCTTTTCGTGTTACTAAATGTTTAATAATAGTTTATATAACATTTCAGGCCTAAAGAAAGACCTACAAATACGCAGATTTAGCTCTTGCATAATGTATGTTCAATATACCGGAACATAAATATACATATATTGTCATACAGTACTGACAGGCCAGTATTGCACTTACTAAGTTAAGAATCCTACATCAATGTACAAATGTTTATAATAAAGTAAAACAGATAATAGGATAAAAGTAAACTTTGTAATTAAAACTGACATGTCGGTACAATTTAACCCCAAAAATTTGGAAAATACTTTGAACAACTAAAAAAGTCCATGAATATTTTTTTTAATGATGTTACTAAAATGGTATTTTGTAAAAAATCGTAATTTAGCTTTAAGTATGTACACTCAATACAGACCTCAATTTCAAAAGCTAAAATAATTCCAGGACGATAACCAATTTTTATTCTTTTTTAACCCCCTGAAATACAGTTGGGCTGGGTAAATAAAAATTTCACTGTACATTTATTACATGTATAATTTACCTTTAATCTCTGGACCCCATCTCCATGGTAAGCAGATGTCATGAAAATTTCACTGAATTGTTTCCAACCTTTCATTTCTCGTATTTCATTTTTTATGTCTTGTGGCGTAACTTGATTATTCTCCATGGATTTTTGTATAACAGCTTCAACATCCGGGTCCAAACCTACAGATAATTGGATGATTCTGTAGCGAACATCTTCATCTACAGTTTTATTTTCATTGTTTTCCTTCATTCGAGTCTCATCACGATGCTTACGGAATTCGTGTATTTTTTGTTTACTTTGTTCTAAATATAAGTTCAGTCTTCTCTCAGGAATGTTAGGAGAAGTTCCATTATTACCTCCGTAATCATAATCATCATACCCATCAGAATCATCATAATCATCTGTATAAATATTATATTATCATAACTTATCATTATCATTCATATCTACAGTATGCCCACATTCAACATAATACTACATGTTATTTAAGGACATTTATCTAACTATTATATAATCATCGAATAACTAAATGGACAGCTTAATCAAAATCTTTACTTTGTAAATGGTACACGTTTTGTTTTTTAAAAATGGTAATAACTTTGTTAATAATCATAGGGTTTAATAGTCAATGTTATCATTTAGAGAATTCCTTGTTAAAATTAGCTACACAAAATGTAGAAACATCCTTACACAGTAGCTATGTCTCCAAAAAAGATAGTCATAGTCATTTAGACAGTAGTTAATCTAAAAGGAAAACATGGGTATTGTCCTGATTTGAAAAAAATCTTTTATGCCATAAAGAAATCTGAATGGGGTAATTCCGAAGCAAAAGGTTGCAGAATGCTGAATATCGACAGGGTTTGTTCCCCAATTCTTTACACACAATTTGAGAAAAACAACTGTAGCCTGTATAATGTTCACATGGTTTTCAGGGGGTGGGGGGGTGCAGGGGTGCAGGGTAGAAACTCCAGAATGTGGCACACTTCATATTGAGAAGGTTTGACCTCACATGAGCCCATAGCTTCACACCATAATTTGAAACAAATCTGTTTTAATCTCCAGTCTGGATCTTGGAAAGGGCAATCTTATTAGTACATAACGCTGGTTATCAATAGGGTTTAAACTCTCATGACCGCAAAGCTTAACACTGAATTTTAGAAAAATATCTTACTAATTTTAGTTGTTGCACTCACAAGGTTTTGAGAAAAGGGGGATTTACTCTGGAAAAAAATATTGCAGAACACTGAATATCAATAGGAATTGTCTTCTCTAATGCTTTACTGTAGAGTCTATCTTGTTAACGAACCAATTGTTGTCAGACCGATGGACAAGGTGAAGACATAATACACCCACACTGAAACAAAGGTTTTTGGAAAAGGTGGCAACTCTGGAACGGAAGTTTCTGAAGTTTATATGGTTTGCTTACTATTTGATGCGAAATATAAAACGCAAAGAAAAACAGACACCTCGGTGGATACAAATATTAAGCCCCATGAACAAATAAACGAATAAACATCATGATCTAAGTTTCTATTTCAAATTCGGTCTCTTAATGATTATAGTTGTTGGTATGGCAGAAGATCAGATGACTAATAATACCAAGAGAAATAAAACAGGGATTAAGGTCCTACCATGAGATATTTACAATGTGTGTATACCGTACCTTCATAACCCTGTTTAATAGCAACTTGATCATGTTCATATCGGTCTAAAATATTCTGTAAATTCAACTTTTCGTCTGTTTTCTTGGTTCCAATGTTCAATGGCTGTCCACCACAATAGCCACCTGTTAATTTTCTGACTATTCCCAGTAGGACACCCTTATGTTTGACTAGATCAATCTAATAACAAGAAAAACACATTGCATCTTTTAAAATGTTATTATTTTATATTAGTGATGGTCCAATATGGCTACTATTGGTTTTACTGATATCAGATATTGACAGCGAATCATATCGAACGATACAGATACAATTACCGAAGTTGAAACTCGTATCTGACCATCACTATTTGACATAGGCACAGAAATGAAGACGGTCATTATATGAGACCAACAGTAAAACTATTAACCAAACAAAACACGAGAATATAGTAATATGATCACAACGGATTCACCCATTTCAAATTTTTACAAACTGCAGCAGTCAAACAAGGACTAAAAAAGGACAGAACTCTAAAAAAACCTAGAGATCTTCATCTCATACAAGTTTCCTGAAAGTTTCTGAAAAACTGTAGCCTCTATTACGTTGAGAAAAAGTGTGGACAGCTCAACAGACGGAAAGGACGTTCGCAATATATAACTCCAGATTAACATGTTGTCTGGACATATAAAAATTGTCATCATCAAACTCAGTTTAAATATTGAACATCTGAACCAAGTTCTACCTCAATTGCAAGCAGAATTATTGTGTCTTAAAGTCTCAACCAATCAATTTGCTTATCTCTCCTTAGCCTCAATCAAGACAGTTATCAGGAAATACTCATCATTAGACATTCCTCTAATGTAATCTACACCCAGAGTGTATATTCTGGCTCAAATAGAAGCAGAATTATTGCGTAGCCATCAATACAGACAGTCAAATCAATTTTAATAGTTCAATGCTTTGTTTGAAAGGTAGAGGACTATATTTGATTGTCTATATGGTCCTATCTGATCTCTGTAAATAGTGTAAATAGACCTACCTTATTTAATATAAGTATAGAAGGTAAATGTTTATTCAGATGTAAAAGATGTAATATTCTCGAATCGAGTTGGTGTCTGGTCCATGTATTTGATATATCTATCATAACAGCAACTAAATATAAAACAGAAAATCGTAATCCACCTTAATTACCTCCATGTATGTTATTGTATATCATATTGTCTTGTATTTTTCAATATTCGCCTGTCTCCAATATTTTTTGTTTTACGCTGATAATTTATTTTATAAACATCTATGGGTTATAGTGTTTCAGTTACCATGATATATTGTTTGTATAGACAATAGATTATAGGATTAATGCCATAGATATATAGACTCAAATGAGTTTGTCAAAGGGGGAATCTTTGTAGAAACCTGCCATTATGAGATCAACTTCAGATCACATTCCTAAGGACAAACTTTATGCACCTGTATTTGGATATTTGAAGACAGACACTTAGGTCAATTCTAATATTCATATTGGAGCTTATCTACTATTACACATTTGTACCAAGATTGTTAACATTTATTGTGTGCTGTCTTTTATATGAATTAATTGTTAACTAAAGAATATAGAAATATTATCAACCAACAAATTCCTGGTTAATTTATTTATACAAAATATTCAAGATACTATAAAGAAGTGCACTTGTACAGTATCTATCCTTTTTACTCACTCATATCAGCATGAAGTAAACTGCTTTCTGGATCTGTTACTAACTGCTGTTCTAAGTTGTGTCTTTAAATATAAAATATTGAATATATGTATCATATCTATATATATAAAACTTGCGTGGGTGTAGGTGTGTGGGGGGTGTTTGTCATGAGACAAGACTGGTGAATTTTAAGAACGAGGCAGATAAAGAATAATTTGTTCTCATTTCTATAGGAACTACTCATCAGCCATCCAACAAATCTACTGTTTTAAATTTCTTCAACATGCTCAAACCCAGGTGGTTCTGTGTGAGTCTATATTTGGGCAAATAAACATGATCTATTTGCCATCGGCTTTCCCTTGGCAAGCCCTGAAGATTGCAGTTTATATTTAAAGGACTTTAGAGGTCTTTAGCAGTGAGAGGAAACCAGAGGACCTGGAGAAACTGGAGAAAACTAAATGTACAAGGTTTGACAGGCAACCGAAACGACGCCACTCGATGACAGACCTTCTGATACAACGCGCATGTGTTAACCATTCAACCATCCAACCCCCAACATGAAGAGGAATATTAACATGACTGATAATCACAACACGTGTCCCATAGCTGACTACAAACTAATACAGCTAAAACTACAATTAACTTCATGTACTTGGACATAAAACCAATATATTTAACACTGATACTTTTGTGGGTTTCCTTTCAACCACTTTTCTTACTTTTTTCTGTGTGATGGATGGAGGATTCCTGGAGTATCTAAAAACACCTGAAATATAAAGTACATAATTAAACTATATTCAATAAATACTAGTTTCATGATGGACTAGCATACATTTTTACTTTAAATCTGCTCAAAAATTCTAAAGAAAGTAATATTTATGTCATGTAGCGCTAACACTGATATTCAAATATGAAAGTTTTTAAAGACAATTTTTAGGCATTTATCATTGTTTTAAAATATTCCATAATTGTCAGTATTGAGCAATAGAACCGGAATTTGCGAATCACTTTCAAAGTTACCAATCAATACAAATTTGAAACAATCATATTTAAACAAATTTGTGCGAATTTTATCAGTTATGTATTTGGTTGTATTTGATACATTAATTTGAACAAATAAATAAACAGATACAAAAAAGAGAGATTTCATAGATTCACATTTTCCAAAAATGTACTGAAAAAATGATCAGTTGAATGGAATGGAATATTTGAATAGCATTTGAATAATGGCCATAAGCTTATTTCTAATCCGCATTTGATGTATCTACCAGTAACCTGCAATTGACCATTGGTACTTACACTTGTCACTGCTACGATGTTAAGTCTTGATTATCTATTTTTTAATTATATAATCAACTTGAAATTATATTTAAATCTTGACCATCCGATGCTCTAGAGAGCTGATTATGGGTTTGGCATGTGAATAAATGATTCAAGGCCAATCGAAAGATCAACAATAGCCTGATTTAGCTTTTACATAATACATCTTTAAATGAATCATTAACATTCAGATAAAACTGAGCTCAACTTACCACTTGTGTGTTGCCATCTGTGTGAACGGCTAGTGTGTTTTTTCTTGTTGTGTGAACTTTTTGAGATACTGCGGACACCTTTAAATGAAATAAGTTTTATGGAATTTTATGTTCTTTGATTGAAGTTGTATATTAATAAAGGCGAAGATAAAACACTGTAACGCCATAATTTAAACTAATCAAGTAAGCAAACCAACTTTTGCCCAATCTTTCGAAACAACTATTTAATCATCATATGAATCCAATTCAATGATTAATTTGACCGATGCCCTCCCACATATAAACTGTGTGATTTGAAGATATATTTGGAGTAAAAACATTTTAAAATAATTCATCTATCAAAAGTTTGCTTTTGCTTCAATATCCCTGTCAAAACATTTTAATCGCAAGGAACTACCCAAAGTTGTAAAAATCCATTTAAAGCAGCTTTGTCTGTGTCAGGAATTCATTTTGAAATGAACTGGTCAAAATTGGGTCAAATTAGGTCCCTATACGAACTGGGTTTTAAAATGTTACGCTCCCATTCCCTGTGTCCATTTTACATAAATATCGAAACCAATGTCTTGGATTATCCTATGCCAACTTCTTTTCCCACCATTTAATTGCAGAATCTGATGGACCAAACGTCTCTCACAACCACTAGCGCTTCCTACATCACTCAAGCAGGCAGGTTGTCAGTGATACCCTAACATTTTAGTCTTGTGCATGTTTTCCAGGGAATCTAGTAATTTCTAGTAATATTAGGTGTCTCTGCCTTCTATATATACCGAATCTGCCATACTATTATTGGAAATAAATACTCTATCAATACTTTCGTGGGAATGTATCTTAAAAAGGTTTTTTTCTTGGGACTCTTAAATTTATGCAATTTTTTACCTTGAATAACACTAAAGTTAAAAGAAGTCATGTGATACAATCTCAATCACCACTGATATATCTGTATACAATAAAATAATCCTGAAACTTCAACAGGCCTTACCTTCCAACCCATTAGGCTATTTGTAAGCGTTGATTTACCAGAATTTGGTGTACCAATGATCGCTACTCTTAAAATTTTAGCATCAGTGGGCTGATCTGGCTTCAATACAGAACGTGTTTTCTGTTCACCTTTAAAATAAAACAAAATTGAAGAGTAATGACAAAAAACTAGTTCTACTCATAGAGTTAAAAGATTGGATTTGAGTTTGCCAAATTGCTCAGGAGTGCCAATACAAAAGAGGGTAACAAGAAAACATCATATTTCTAAATAATTCTACAAAGATGTAAATGTAGCCATTCAAACAAGATTTTGCTTTCGACACTGATCAGGTCAAGGATCCAGGGCTAGAATATACGGTGAAAGTAAGTAATTTATAGTTTTAAACAGTAAATACATATCTCAGAAATAGATTAGATGATTAAATTGAATAGGTATTTAATGCTTGATATCTATTTTTTTTACCAATCCAATGTAAGACATTTTGAAACAATGTCGATAAAACCTTATTTTATGGCTGATAAATATGACAACTACTAACTAGATGAAACAAGTTAACAGTGAGGCTGATGTGATTCACCGAAATCCCAAAATAACTAGATGACATACACAAAGCAATCAAACTGATTATCAACTACATGTATACTTAAGTTTCATCACTCTCTGTCAGATGTTCCAAGTCTTGACCAATCAAATTGCTTATTGCTTCTTAGCCTAAGCAGAAAATTCTTATCATCAAACTTAGTCAAGGTAATGATATAATGAGTCTATGCTCAGAGTTTCATCACTCTCACTTAATTATAACCAAAGTTATCGTGTTCAAAAGAATCGCCAATCAAAGTACTTAACTCTGATTAACGTAAGTAGACAATGTTCATCACTGAACTCCATCAAGGGATCGACCTGATAGTATACGGTACACACCTTGGTTATTGCTCTGCTAACCTTGAACAGAAAATACTCATTATTGAAGTTAGTCAAGGTATTGATGTAATGAACTATACACCACCTTTGACCACTCTTCACTTATTGAAACTATATTTGTGTCCCAAAACATCAACCAATCAAATTGCTTATCACTGCTTACCCTAAGCAGATAATGTTCATCTTTGAAACTCCATCAAGGCATTGACTTAATAAACACCTACAACAGGTTGGAATATTTTAGCTCAATTAGGAGGGTTATTGTGTCCCAAAAAGTGTGACGGACAGACAGACCCATTTGATAGTCCCCTGCTTTCTTCGAAAGGCGGCTGATAAATATGATCAAGAAGAATTTGATTCCATAGAAGCCAAAAATTTAATTTTCATATAATATATTGATGACATAAAGTCTAAAATTGTGGTTGAAATTACTTTTTGTTTTACCAATACCCCTTAATAAATCTTGTGTAGAGGGTGAATTGGGTTCATCTGACAAATCAGAAGCATTTTTCACTGCAGCAGAAGTAGAACAATATTTAATTGATGAATAAACGCGGGAGATTCTACACCATGTTGCTGAAATTAAAAAAATACATTTCAATTTATAATAAATGGGTTTTAACATCCTACTGTTTTGATCTGACTGGGTTAATGAAGTTGGGCATATGATACAGTGTGCTATGAGGTAAATTTTGCCTGGACAGGGGCACTAGGGCCGACTCTTATATCAAATTCCAACTGCCAAGGCATCTTTAACGTGTAAGCCTAACTAACTAACTAACTAACTAACTAACTAACTAACTAACTAACTAACTAACTAACTAACTAACTAACTAACTAACTAACTAACTAACTAACTAACTAACTAACTAACTAACTAACTAACTAACTAACTAACTAACTAACTAACTAACTAACTAACTAACTAACTAACTAACTAACTAACTAACTACTACTACTACTACTACAGTAAATTCTTATATCTATTGCGCACAGTTAAACATACATTATGGGAGAGCAAAAACTGACTTTTGTCGGTCTTCCTTTGGGCCTCAGAAATCATAGAAATTATAAATTAGATCTTTATTTAAACAACAAGTCTAAAATGAACTATGTAGACCCACGGATGGCTTGGATTGGGCTCGGATTAAAACAGGATTTCGTTGACTGATTTAATCACTATGGCGTCGTGGGCGGGCTTCTCCGTGACATTGACGTCATCATACTTCCGGACTGTTTTCTATTCGTCTGCTTAGGGAGTCGCTTAGGCCTACCTGAAGTACAAAAGAGTACACGCAGGCAACGGAAGAAGTCGGCTATTTATTATAATTTATTTACAATACTGCCTCGTTGATTTGGCCCATTCCTTTCAAACTTTAATATCCTATCGCAGACTTTCTCTTCTTATCTATATATTAAAAGTCTTAATTCTTATTTATAGTAAAAAATAAATGTATACGAATTGAATTGCAGTCCTGTCTCAAACCGAATACGCTATCGGTACTAGTCATTGTAAACATTACTTGACAATCGAGACTATATAGGTGGAGTTAATGCCTGTCAATCAACAATCGGCCATAATGGGAAAACGGTGTCGATGAATTTAACTACTATTTCTAGTAAAAAATTATAGTCGTAACAACTTTGTTCAGGATAAAGTAATTTGACTGAAATTTTCAATATATTCTTGTTTCAGCATCTATTTTTGAACTGTTATAGCAAGAATGGCTAACTCCTTGTAAAAATCTCCCATAATGTATCTTTAATAGACAGTGACTATAGTCCCAATCACACAGGATAAGAGAAATATTGCCTTTCACATTTTAAAACTAGTACAGTAACTTTTGTTCATAAGATAAGATATGACATCTTTGGTTATTTGGGGTGATAAACTACATATTACTCAACCAAAAAATACCAATTTTATTTACCAAGTATATTCCAAACTTTGTGATTGCCGGTAAATTCTTTGAATATGTCCACAAAAAGTTTCAGAATACAAGAATTCTGTTGTAAAAAGTAAAAATTGACTTCTGTTCACTACTCATCCGTTCTCAAAATAATTTTATACATTCAAAAATTGTAGTCTTCAAACATCAAACAATGAAAGTCAGCCATGTTCCAGTAGTGATATATGTAGGCATGGATAATCGCATCTTAGAGGGAATTTCTTCTGATGTCATAGATAGACGCCAATGATCCTGTGTGAAACTGTTGCGGCAGGCAGCCATGATTACATTGTGGATGATGTGAACGGTGTGTATGATGTCATAATTTATTCAAAAACTGATCTAGGTTAGAGAAACCTTCTCGTTTGCTATAAATAGGGTTTTTTTTTTCATTCCACTTGTACCTCCATTATTACACAACAAACAGTCTGATTGTTTTGTGTCCTCTCGGTTACACATAGTTCCCTTTGGAACTGTCTTTGAGCGAACGATATTCGCTGACACTTCCTATCCGGCCTTACATAGCTGCAATATGAAAATACCGTAAAATACCGCAATTCCCCACCTCTGTTCTCGGGCTGTTTTAGAACCGTTCCGTTACCGTCTATTTGTCACCACAATTCTTTATTTTCCACCAATAAGAATCATTTCTCACTATACTATATCTGACACAAATTTATAATAATTCAACTCAATTTTCAAGTAGAATTTAGCGATGAAATAAACACGCGGTTTGCGCATGTCCGGATCTCATAATGGCTCTTCAGTTTAAACGTATTTGGTCATTATGGTTTGACAAAGACTGTAATAGACTACGTAGGGACATGTTAGAGGCCCAACATAATTTCAACAAAAGCCCACAAAATAACTACTTAAGGGAAATCTATTATAGCAGAAAAAAAATTTATAAAAAGGTAACAAAATATAAAAGCCATGAAGCTAAAAATTCAATTATTAAGAAACTTAATGAGTTAGAGACAAATGATCCAAAAATTCATTTGAAATTGGTTAATTCTTTGTTAGACAATAATGATGATAAACCTAAAACAGACAGTGACATCCCTATTGATAACTGGCACCAGCATTTTTATAAATTATTTCAGAATAATAATATGAATGATTCTGACTCACAGGAAATAGATAAATTAATCCACAATCTCCAAATACCAAATAATGTAAACCTTGAATTATACCAAGAAATTTCAGCCAAAGAAGTAAGAAATGCATTTAAAAAGTTAAAGCCTGGAAAATCAAATGGCCCAGACTTAATTCTAAACGAAATGCTAAAGGCTTCTTCAGAAATCCTAATAGATCAGTACATGAAATTTTTTAATTTAATCCTCGCTTCCGGAGTAATACCTTCAAACTGGAATCAATCGTACCAATACACAAAAAAAGGTCCAAAGGAAGACCCTGGAAATTACCGAGGAATTGCCCTGGCTAGTTGTCTTTCTAAATGTTTCCTGTCCATTATTGATAATAGAATTATAGATTATCTTGAATCAAACAACATGTTAGATCCAGCTCAAGGTGGCTTTCGTAAAAGTCATCGTACTACTGACAATATATACATTCTTAAAACTATCCTAAATAAATATAAAAGTAAGAATCAAAATGTTTTTATCAGTTTTATAGATTTTACTAAAGCATTCGATACCATTTGGAGAAGGGGTCTATTACTTAAATTACTTAAACATGACATAAATGGAAACATCTTTAACATAATAAATTCAATGTATAGCAGTACTTCATATATAGTTAAAACCAACAATGGATTTCCAAACAAATCAGTTCAGATATCGGTGTCAAACAGGGTTGTGTTTTAAGCCCTACGCTATTTAATATTTATGTTAATGATTTGCAAACTTATATTGGTAACACAGCAGCTCCTTGTCTCTGTGATCTCAAAATATCTCACCTCCTATTTGCAGATGATCTTGTATTATTCTCAACTTCTTCAAAAATCTCTTAATCATCTGCATGAATTTTGTTCAAAGTGGAAATTGGAAGTAAACCCAATTAAATCCAAAATAATGTGTTTCATAAATACACCCAAAGATAATACAATTTTCAAGCGTAAAAATGTAAATTTTGCTTTCGGTAATACTTCTCTGGATATCGTTAATTCATATGTATTTAGGCGCAAATATAACAAATAACAATTCTTTTAAAGGAGCTATGTCTGACCTTTGCAAAAAGGCAAGGCGAGCTTGGTATTGTATTAAAAGTAAAGTATGTAATCAATTACCTACAGAAGTTCTAATTAAACTGTACGACTCGGTTGTAAAGCAAATTGGATTATATGCATCTGATGTCTGGGGTTCTCATTTAGTGCACAATGTCAAATTAAATTTACCTAAGTGGAGTTATATAGAACACAACAAGATAACCATAAAAACCTGTAAGTCAATAATGTGCCAACCCCCTAAAACTACCAATATGGGTTGCCTTGCTGAGCTCGGAATTTTCCCACTGCAACTAGATATATACCATAGAATGCTACTCTATTATAAAAGACTAAACCATCCTGACCTGAAAGATTCAAACTTGTTACTGGCTGAAGCCTATAATGATGATATTAAAATAGCTAAGTCTAATATTAAACTCTCATGGACTGCCTCTATAACTCACTTAATAAATTGTTTCAATATAAATCCATCAAACCTCACTAAATTTAATATCAAATCATCACTCCAATCCAAATTCAACTCCCTTTTTACTGAATCCTGCCAATCCAGTCCATTTAAAGCTACAAAGCTTAGGACTTACGGTCTATTTAAAATGGAAATTTCTAAACCTGCCGAATATCTCTGTTATGTACATAATAAGAACTTTAAAATAGCCATGACCGCACTCCGACTTACTCCAAATTGAAATGGGCAGATACAAAAATGTCCCCCAGATCTAAGAATATGCCAACAATGCTCTTTGCACAAAACTGAAGATGAAGCACATTTTTTACTAGAATGTCCATTGTATGAAAATCTGCGTACCGTTCACATATACCCAGCATTTACATATAATTATCTACCCTATTCTCTAGAAAATCTATTTAACCCACCCAAAACAGTTTCAAAATCAGTCAGTGCATTTGTATTTCATGCTATGAATCTAAGAACATAAATTGTGTATAGATACATGTACATCTATCACTACCTTTTTATATCAAAATTATTATCTAGATTTCCATGTATTAATATATTTCATTCCATATTTTACTACTTAATTTATATAATGCCTCTTGCATTCCAATATCATATTTCCATGTCAGCATCCATACTAAGTATTTCTGCTATTTATGTACTTATAATATTTATATCCATAATATTCATCATACTCGTGTTGAATGTTGTGTCATTATCAGACCAGTTTGAGATAAATGTGTATTTTGAGATGATTATCATCATATTGTATGTCTTGCTAGTATATGTGTAATCCAGATTAAATTATCATTTGTCTTGTTTGTAAATATATATATATTATTTGTCATATTGCTATATCTTTATGTACACATGTTCATATTGTAATTGTATGCTGTCCTTAATGGATGTTTTGATACAATAAAATCTTATCTTATCTATCTTTATATCTTGGTGTATGATTTTAATAGCAGAATTCTACTTGAAAATAGTGTTGAATCTTATAAATGTGTGTCAGCTGTGGCAAGAAATGATTCCTTTGGCGAATAAAGTAGAATCGGGGTGAAAAATAGTAGGAAAGGATTCCAAAATAGCCATAGAACAGAGGTAGGGAAGAATGGTATTTTCATACTACAGCCGGATAGGAACTGTCAGTGGAGATTGTCCACTCAAAGACAGTTCCTAAAGGAACTAGGTTACACGTGGAACACAAGTTTGTCTTAATAAGATTAGTGTTGAAAATTTAAGACTACTCAACGCGCTTAATTTAGTAAATTTAGCTCGAAGTCTAACTCTAAACTGGACAACTTGGTGCTGGCACGATGTATTGTGATTCACCTTAATCTCACGGTTCGGTTCAGTAACTAACACTAACAACAGGTACCAACAACAGGTGAGGAACACTAACACCCTTACATTGTTTTAGCCCTAACACCTGAATCTGAATTATGAATATCAATGAATAATACTAATGATAGTACACAGTCCAGTCTTTCCTTTACAATTTACAACTTATTTAATTATTACAAGTTGCGTGACTGCAGTCGGAACCAGCACTAAACTAGACTCTTTACTTACTACAGTGATTGTTGATAAATCGATCAATTCAAAATAAAATATAGTGAATGATTAGTTGGACTTACATTGTTGAGTCTTTTGACCACTTTGAACATGTACTGAAGAAAGTATCCGACATAGAAATGTCACGCTTCTTCTGGTGGGGGCAGCCATTATTTTTTCGGTCATTTGTAAGAGTTACTTCCCTTGCCTTTTTTCTTGTCCACGATATGGCCACAGATCACTAATTATTTCCCCATTGACTTTAATGTTAATTCTCGTCTCTTAGACCGGCTGTAACTTTTTCCCAAATATTCGTTGGGTAGAACGCTTTCTGCCACAGATGGAGCAACATGTGGCAAACTCTGGCCCAAAAGCATGTATGAGGTTCACCATGAAAAACTTGAGATACACAGGCTGGAAGTAGAGACAACTAAACAAGCAATTTTCGGCCCTCCCTTTCAACGTAACCAACCTCACAACCCTTGTATCCTTCCGCCTCAAAATCATGAATATTCACCAAAACCTGGCAGAAAATGTATTTTTAAACCCCTTTCTTCGATTCTACACCAAAAAGTCAACAAACATCGTCATGCAAAAGGGGGAAAAAGGGAAAGGGAGAGAAAGACTAAAAATAACTTTCGCCCTACATTCGTTTTACCCATTCCTTTAGCTCAGAATAGAGGTGTAATTTCGCATTATCGTACAAAATTTTAGACATCCAACTAAATATATTCCGAAAGGTAATTAAATAGGCTATCCAAATATTATCAGTAGAAGTTGGCACAGTCATATTAAAGGGGTGCACTCTCTTCCTAAACATGGCCAATTTTTTAAATATTTTAAAGGGAAAAACTGTTAATATCCCGTGTCAAAATTCGGACCATCGTACAAAATTCTGATGATCCAACTAAATATACTCTAAAAGGTAATTGAATAAGCTTTCCGAATATTATTAGTACAAGTTGGCACAATCATATTAAAGGGGCGCGCTCTCAACCTGAACATAGCAAAGTTTTCAATATTTTAAAGTGAAAGTACGGTAATATTCCGAGTCGAAATTCGGACCATCGTACAAAATTCTGAGCATCCAGCTATATAAATTCGAAAAGGTAATTAAATAAACTTTCCAAATTTTATTAGTAAAAGTTGGCACAATCATATTAAAGGGGCGCGCTCTCAACCTGAACATAGCCAATTTTTTTAATATTCTATATGTAAAGATAGGCCGGTATTTTTTTCGAAGTCCGAATTCGAACCATCGTACAAAATTCTGAGCATCCAGCTATATATATTCTGAAAGATAATTGGATAAGCTTTCCAAATATTATTAGTAAAAGCTGGCACAATCATATTAAAGGGGCGCGCTCTCAACCTGAACATAGCCAATTTTTCAATATTCTATATGTAAAGATAGACCGGTATTTTTTTCGAAGTCCAAATTCGAACCATCGTACAAAATTCTGAGCATCCAGCTATATATATTCTGAAAGGTAATTGGATAAGCTTTCCAAATATTATTAGTAAAAGTTGACACAATCATATTAAAGGGGCGCGCTCTCAACCTGAACATAGCCAATTTTTCAATATTTTAAAGTGAAAGAACGGAATTTTTTTCTAAGTCAAAACTCGGACCATCGTACAAAATTCGGAGCATCCAGTTATATGAATTCGGAAAGGTAATTGAATAAGCTTTCCAAATATTATTAGTAAAAGTTGGCACAATCATATTAAAGGGTCGCGCTCTCAACCTGAACATAGCCAATTTTTAAATATTCTATATATAAAGATAGACCGGTATTTTTTTCGAAGTCCAAATTCGGACTTCGAAAAAAATACCGTTCTTTCACTTTCAAATATTGAAAAATTGGCTATGTTCAGGTTGAGAGCGCGCCCCTTTAATATGATTGTGCCAACTTTTACTAATAATATTTGGAAAGCTTATCCAATTACCTTTCAGAATATATATAGCTGGATGCTCAGAATTTTGTACGATGGTCCGAATTTGGACTTCGAAAAAAAATACCGGTCTATCTTTACATATAGAATATTGAAAAATTGGCTATGTTCAGGTTGAGAGCGCGCCCCTTTAATATGATTGTGCCAACTTTTACTAATAATATTTGGAAAGCTTATCCAATTACCTTTCAGAATATATATAGCTGGATGCTCAGAATTTTGTACGATGTCCGAATTTGGACTTCGAAAAAAAAATACCGGTCTATCTTTACATATAGAATATTGAAAAATTGGCTATGTTCAGGTTGAGAGCGCGCCCCTTTAATATGATTGTGCCAGCTTTTACTAATAATATTTGGAAAGCTTATCCAATTACCTTTCAGAATATATATAGCTGGATGCTCAGAATTTTGTACGATGGTTCGAATTCGGACTTCGAAAAAAATACCGGTCTATCTTTACATATAGAATATTGAAAAATTGGCTATGTTCAGGCTGAGAGCGCGCCCCTTTAACATGATTGTGCCAACTTTTACTAATAAAATTTGGAAAGTTTATTTAATTACCTCTTCGAATTTATATAGCTGGATGCTCAGAATTGTGTACGATGGTCCGAATTTCGACTCGGAATATTACCGTACTTTCACTTTAAAATATTGAAAACTTTGCTATGTTCAGGTTGAGATCGCGCCCCTTTAATATGATTGTGCCAACTTGTACTAATAATATTCGGAAAGCTTATTCAATTACCTTTTAGAGTATATTTAGTTGGATCATCAGAATTTTGTACGGTGGTCAGAATTTTGACACGGGATATTAACAGTTTTTCCCTTTAAAATTTTTAAAAAATTGGCCATGTTTAGGAAGAGAGTACACCCCTTTAATATGACTGTGCCAACTTCTACTGATAATATTTGGAAAGCCTATTTAATTACCTTTCGGAATATATTTAGTTGGATGTCTAGAATTTTGTACGATAATGGGAAATTACACCTCTATTCTGAGCTAAAGGAATGGATAAAAAATAATATATTATTCTACTTTCATTTGATAGACGTAACGTTGGATTTTATTGGTTGGTAAAAATAGATGAGTTTGGGCGATTGTTGTCTTAATTCTGAATAGGTTGCCAACGAACAGGTTGCCAGCTGGATTGGTCGAATAGCTCGCTAGCCGAATAGGTCGCCAATTTGTGTTCGGTATATCAACCCCCCCCCCTGTTGGAAGTGGAGAGAGAGAGAGAGAGAGAGAGAGAGAGAGAGAGAGAGAGAGAGAGAGAAATGGGGTTTAACGTCCACTCGAAACAAACTAGATATGGTTTTAATTTTATTTCAATAATTCGCTTGCCCGTAGGGGTCTTTAGCAGTGAGAGGAAACTGGAATGCCCGGAGGAAACCCACGAGGTTGAGAGTTGGAAGTGTGCGTTAAACTCCAAAAACGATCGAAAAAATTTTATTTTTTACCGAAAATATTATTACGCTGCCTGCCTATTCTCAAAGTAGATAATGCAGAATGACGATAATAGAGACTAAACCAAGACAGATTTTATAATAGTTCAAGCCGCGAGTCTCTTAATATTTCAATCAAAATAACATACAAGATAAGTTATAGTTTTTGTGACAAAATCGTAGGATACTAAACCAAGATTTTAAAATAGTTCAACTCGAGTCTCTTAATATTTTAATTAAAATAACATATATTTTATAGTTTTTGTGACAAAATCGTACTTAGCCAATCAATGTTTGAGGTCAGAACAAAAAGTTAACTTGCTAGAGTTAGAAATTGTGTCAGTAAAAAAAGCGTAGGCCACTTAATAATATCCGATGTTCAGATTAGCAAAAGAAATACACCTTGGAGCTTTCACGGTGAAACTTAAACTGTTTGTTAAGGATCGAAAGTTTTCGGAGGAGTTCGTCTTTGGTAGCATTAGACGTTACATCCTAGAGCTATAGCCCCTGCTTTTCATGCCAAATTTGAAATAATGTACGGATTTTGTAGGCCCTCCTGTGTGTGGGGGGGGGGGGGACCATCGTTGTCCCATTCTGCTGGAACTGAAATATGTTAAGGATCAAGAGATCTTGAATCAGAGAATAAGCCCTATTGATTTTACCGCTGTCATTGAGTCAACTGGTGTGGTTTCGATTCCCCGGTTGTACGTTACAAGGTCGAGTGTAAGGGTCGCCTGCCCAACCTCGTGGGTTTTCTCTGAGTCATCCGGTTTCCACCCACTGCTATAGGTCCTGTGCGCAAGCGAATTATTGAAATAAAATAGAACCATAATATTAGTCCCAAAATAACCTGGTTTGTGTCGAATAGGCGTTAAACTCCCATCTCTCTCTCTCGAAAAGGGAATCTAAAAAAGAGTTGCCTCCCATGACATTAAGTCGGATGTCAGTCGGTTTGTTTTTTGCATTTAATTGAAATAACTGTATTATATATAGAATACCCCACGTTCCACGCCAATGTGTACACGCCAATGTGGATTTTCTTTAAAAATGTGTTTGTTCCACTATCATGGTTCTTATCTCTAGTTGATTGTAATTACTAAGGAGCCACACAGTGTGTTTCCTACCAAGGATTGGAATTTCTTAAGATGAGTTTTTCCCCTATCCCGGGGTTAGGGCTAGAGTTTCTTATAATTAGTTGATTTTATTTACTCAGCCACCGTGGTTCCAGGATTAAAGAGGGATTAGGGAAAATTAGATAAAGAGTCGACAGTTATAATGGTTACAAAATAGATTATTAAAACAGAAAATGCTGTACATTTAAGCTCAATTGCTTCATTCTGAACCGATATATTAACGATTCAATTTTCGGCTAGCCTCGATCATCATTACTAACGTTGGTTCTATAATATATTATCCATTTCTGCGTTAAATTATCCACCACAAAATGTATTCAAATTCACTAAAGATCACAGGCTAACGATGACATCGAGAGTTTATTATCGTTTGGATAAGTTAATGTCTAATGAATGATTTAGATAACATTTCAGGCCTAAAGAATGACCTCCAGATTGGGCTCATGGATAATGTATGTTTAATATATTATATACGGTATCTAATATAGAATTATTTTGTCGTATTTCTTCTAAACCAATCTATCTAATTGAAATTCAGATCTATATTTCGTTTCGGTTTTTATAATTTCGATGGCCTACACTACATGTAGATCTAACAAGTTATAGCGGGAGGTCACGTTCAGCCAGTTCAGATGTTCAGCACGCAACATTTGACCCTATAACCCCAGTCATTCGATTAACCAATCAGAATCGTTGTTGCTTTGTTTTGATTTCTATCGCTGATAATGCCTACCCACAATTCCGCGCAAAAAAGGTCAAACCCTCGATTCGACAGACAATTTGATTGGCTGACCCCTCATTGCAAGCAGAACACGAGTTAAATAACAAGTCTTTCAGATCCTAATGTAGTAAAGACAAGTAAAACCAAATTTTGAACTATAAAAACGAAACGAAATAGGATCTGTGTTTTAATCAGATTGCTAAACCAATTGACTACTGGGTTTTAAACACACCTAGGGTCAACTGTGGGTTGATTTCATCTTTTAGCTTAACTAGGCTACTATTTTCATTATTGTTTGGACTGTAAATATGGATCAATAAGAATATATAACATCCAAATTTCCAAATGGATCCCAGTCTTTTTATATCTTTTGCTGACAAGTGTTTCTCATTAAATTGAACAGATAAATGCAAATTAGCATCTGTACATAAAAAAATATTTATAAAAATAAGCTGTTAAACCAATCAGTGTCTCTATAAATGGCATCATTAGAGAAATAAGATACTATTCAAACATACATTATGCAAGAGCTAAATCTACCTATTGCAGGTCTTTCACTGGGCCTGAATAAATTATTAATTTGACATTGATTAACTTATCCAGACCGAAATCCACTATCGATGCCATCGTTAGCCTGCTATCTTTAGTGAATTTGAATACATTTTGTGGTGGATAATTTAACGCAGAAATGGATAATCGAGGCTTTGTTTATCAAAGAACCAACGTTAGTAAATGATGACCGAGCTAGCCGAAAATTAAATCGCTATTGCCTATTGGATGGATATTGGATTACGTTCAGATTTGCTGTTCGACTTATAATTAATAAAAAATGGATAATCGAGACAATTTTTTTTATCCTACCGACTTAAGTAACGATGATCGAGGCTAGCCCCAATATTCAATCGCTGAAAATCTTGGTTCATAGTGGAACAATATGACTGAAATTTTCAGCAAATTCCCATTACATTTCCATGTTATTAACTAGTGAGAATTGCCAGTTCTTTATCTAATCTCCCATAATGTATCTTTGATACTTGAAAAAACCCTGACGTCACTACCGGTGACTTCCAATGAACAGATAATAGAGCAGGGGCGGATCAAGGATTTTCGGAAAGGTGGGGCGTGCTGCACCCACTTGGGAGTGTGAAGCCCGGCTAGTGATTTTTGAGTGGACTAAAATGCCCACAAGGACTAATTTCATACTAGTACTGTAAATTACGATTTCCAACCTAAAATGTTTTTGTTCCCCTTTCCCGCGAGAATATATGGAGCTAAAAATTGTTCGCCACCGCAAAAAAATGGAGGGGACGTGCGCCGGGTGCGCCCCCCTCTGTATCCGCGCCTGTAGAGGGTGCCGTAGGCATTGAGAATGTTAGTCCCTAATTGATAATCGAGAATATGTGGGGGGAGTTATAATCTGACAATCAATTAAACGATTGGCAATTCTCGGGGACGGTGCGGAGACAGTTGATGCCTTTTTCTGCTCCAAAATTCCAGCAATGATTACATCGTTCAAAATAAAGTAATTTGACTGAAATGTCCAATATTTTCCTTTGTATCATCTATTTTTGAACTGTTATATCTTTGAGCTTTTAGGGGATCACGTGGCTAAGTGGGTAAGGCGCTGGCTCGCTAGCCAGGAGGTCGGGTGTTCGATCTCTGCATTGGCCGAGAAAGTTTACCTCGATTTTCCGGCGTGGTTTTCCCCTTGTCACTGATGCAGAACGGAGGGCCTGACGTTCGGATGGGACGGAAAACCGAGGTCCCGTGTACACATTGGCGTGCCCGTAAAAGATCCCTTGGCAGTTGGAATTCGATATAAGAGTAGGCCGTAGCGCCGATGCCCGGGCAAAATGTCCCCTCATAGCGCACTGTATGGCGTATGCCCGTCTTCCATTAGCCCAGGTTAGATGCAGAAGAGTAGGACGTTAAACCCCATTTCATTTCATTTCATTTCATTTAAGCTTTCAGGAGGTCCCGGGTTCGATCCCTTTGTTACCACTGAAAGTTCCTCTGCTTTTTTCCGGCATGGTTTCCCCAAATCTATGAAGGACAGCGTTTATTCGTTGATTCGTTCATAGTACACTGCATGGGTGTTCGTTTTCATTATCACGGTGAAGCAGAAAGTTAATACGTTCAACGCCATTTTATTCAACAATTCATTATTATATGAATGCTACAGCTTAGATCAGTATTTGGTCGTGGTGGTCAGTGGTTAAACTGATCGGTTATTAGCATTAATTTGGGTGTTTGTTTTGGTTTTATGGTATCATTACCTTGTTGACTAGACATGCACATACAATACTTATCTTTCGTCGACATTAATCTAACCATGAAACTTGACAGAGCCATACTAAATTTAATTCAAATGCTGCTTGCATGACAATTTGAACCCCGTGCTTCCCGGGTTGGGATCGTCAAGGCGACAGTTCAACGACTATGAAATATTAAACACCTGTCCGGAGCTATAGGTCATAACTCAAGGGGCCGCAACTTCATTTAGCATTCGCTTTGATCAGCTTTTCGAAGACGGCGCTTCCTCACCACATCTTTTGCAATGATTTGTTCTTGAATGCGACTCACGCAAATTCAAATTAATCGTAGCTAGAAAGGAAGGGTTGAGATTTTTCACGCTTTTCATCACCTAATCTATCGTCGGTGCTCACAACGTTTGCTCTACAGGTGTGTAATTCATACAGACGTGAAAAGACGAATAGATTAGCTTCCCGCCTCAATGATCCATTGACGCTATACGATAACGCCTCTCGAGGCGAAGGTGGCGAACAAGTGACCAGTTCCAAATGTCGGCGAAGAATTCGGCGTTATTAAGGCCGGATTGGGTTATGTTTTCTGGCCGCTTTTATCAAATTTTCCACGATGAGAGTCAATTTTCTTCAAGTTTCCGTGATTTGATTAATGATATCTAACACCCATCTTGATTCGGCTTCAAGATTAGCCGACTTTTAATCAACTCAACTCTCCAAACCCTTCCTTATATATTCAAACAACGTAACCGCGCGTGCAGAGTTGACGACCAAAATGGGGTAGCGGACAATGTAGGCAGATCGAATAGGAGAGATAGGCATCGTCGCTTTATCTTTAATTCATTTCACAATTCTTTTATACCTATGCTAATTTCAGATATCACTCGACTTATTTGAATCATTTATTACCCAACCAACTGATTCTTCCGACAACTACCAGGATATCAGTCTCCTAGTGGAAGAAATTCAATATCCTGGAACTTGATCGCCCATAGATAATACGGCAAGAATCGCGTTCAATCAGCCATATTCTTATCCTCATTTCTTTTTAATCTAATTTTATTAGAAATGTATTTATAATTTACACATAGGTAGCTTTCATGTACAAACACACATATAACATTTGTTTGTCTTCATCTTATTCACTTTTTCTCACTGTAATACGACGAAAACGTTGGTGTTTTTTCTTGCCGTCTAGACATTATTAAAATTTGATTGTTTGTTTAAAACCTTGCTCATAATCCGCCACTGCATGTTTGGGACACGCACGGGGAGCGTTATTTGGTTGCTCGCAACCAAATAACACGCACGGGGAGCGTTATTTGGTTGCTCGCAGGCCAACCGTAAGAAACTTTGATGCAGGACCAAAAGTCTTTACGGCCAGTCAGTTATCATCTACGATGTCGAAAACACGCAATTGACGCGTAAAGCCACCCTGACACTTGCACGATTTTCCTTCCCGCAATTGTCGAAGAGAGAATTCTGAAATTTTCAAACATGAGGTACACATCAATGTTCGTGCCACTTGCGTGAACCATGCGTTAACAATGCGCGAACACTGCCGACGATGCGTACAAATGCGTATCAGTGGCATAATTCTCATGGACTAAAAGTCTCTACGACCAGTCTGCGATGGTTGTTTTATTTGCACGACAATGTGAACACAGTACCTCGGTTTATCCGCCCCTCCCGTCCTGCATCAATTACATGTTTGCAAAATCCCGAAAAACTTTCTCGGCCAACAACGGGGTAGATCGAACCCGGGACCTCAAAATGAAAGAAATTTGAATACTTTTATCAAAATCCGGAATATTTCAATGATATATTTCGATTTTCGCTTCCGTTTACTTTGAAATTGACCGTATCTTGTGAATACATTACACATATATTATGTAAGCTAAATCTGCTTACAGATCTTCAAATATTATATAAACTAGCTAAGTATTTATTCACATGACAAGCCTTTAGAACATCAGATGGTGGAGATTTAAACCCATTAAAGGATGGTCGTCATTTAATGATTTAATTTAAAAATAGCCAGTCGAGGCTAGAGAGCCATGTTTGCTCAGTCAGTGTAGAAAGTTGGCTCGCTAATGGGGGTCTTCAAGGACAACGTGTAGTCCTTCAGATTGTACTAAAAACCGCGGTCCCATGTTACACATTGACAGTCTGCAGTCGAAAAAACAGTGTCGCTGCCATGCCAATATCCCCTCAGTGTATGGCACAGGCCCGTCTGCATTAGCCCATAGTCGGAGCAACAAGAAGCTAAACCACAATTCATTTCATTTCATTTTATTTGCTCTGCCAGTTACGATGAAAAACAATCTGTACCACATTTTGTTAAAACTTCAAACAGTGATAACTGCTGTCAGAATAAAGTAATTTGATTGAAATTTACAACATGTTCATTTTTCATTATCTATTGTTGATTTTTTGAACTGTTATAGGAAAACTGAAAACTCTTTATCCAAATCTTACATAATGCATCTATAAATACCTTTACGGACATTTTTGAAAAATACATACGCAGTCGCCATTAAACACTAACTACTATAAGGAAGCAAATTCAGGCTTAATGTTTGATGCTTTGTTACAATAACTGTGTTGAAATTATAAGAGGCTTAATAGGCAATTTCATGCTACAATTTGATATTTCCTGGCCATTATCAGATAGAAACATGTCTTTCAAAATAACTGAATTTTATAAAATATAATTATATATATATAGAGGATAAAGATTTTTGTCTTCTACAGTTGTTATTACAGAACTGGCACTAAACAGCAGTAAAAAGTGCGATTTCTATTAGCGACTTTCAAAAATAAAGAAACATGCCGGACAAATTGTCGCTACAAGAAGCAATGTAACATAATGGTAATAATCGCCTTTGTCTTTTCATTTCATTAAACAGATAATTTTTCTAGAATGAAAAACAGAACTAGATTTTAAAATGAGAAAAATGACAACTCTAATGTGGTTGAAAGTCAACTGAGAACACGGAATGCATTAGCCTTCGTTTATTTTCTGGGATTGATTTATATTTTCGTTTTGTGGATATTTTAGCTAATGGCTTCCTCTTTAAAATGTTTTTATTTCAAATTATGGCGTGTAGAGTTGGAGTTTTCTATGATTTTATGTTGTTATTCAATATGGACGTAAACTGTATTTTCGGTCTCCGGAGCGCCAAAAGACAACAGGGGCAAGACGAAGGATAAATGGTTATTTGTCTGAACTTTGTACAGCACTTAGAGTTAATTGGTTATTGATGTTATTTACACCCAATATTCTGAGTCCCACTCCCCCGGGACGTCTTATATGCCCCACTGAAGGGACAACAAACCCATTTATTGGAGAAAAACTTAATGCTCTGTCAGTCACAGATGCTAATACTAGCATGCATATTGAAATCGACTTTAAAAGACAAAACAGATTTAATTTTCTTCATTATGCAAGCAAAGTATACTGGCAACTGTAAATTGCCCCAGTCGGTCTAATAATTGGATAACAGCAATCGATTTTCAATAATAGCTAAGGCAATAATCAGTAAAGACTACCGCCATAATACTTCAATATATGATCGTGTTGTCATATTTTTGAAATGTTGATTTGATACATGCCTAAATTTATCCCTATAAGTAAAAAAAAAGAAGATATATTGACTGAGCCACCGCGGTTACTTCTTAAACCCGAAAAGTCCCTCAAATTGGTACCTAAAGATAATATGAATCAAAGCAGGCAACGACATTAGTATTCATGGTTCTTCTACCTTCTGAGATAGTTACAGATTAAACCGAAATACACGTATCAAAAATAAATTCAATTTTAGCCGACCTGGACAATAGCCGAAGTTAAGAGTGACCATATGGTAAGACGACGCCCATATACTGCAGATAGTTACATTTACATAAACTAATTGTATGAATCCATATTGGGGAATATGGCATGTTCCTGGAGCAACGATGGCCAGTTTTACAACATGTAGTTGTTGCAAGATGAGTCTGAATTCCCAAACTTCTAGGTACGTTATCTCCCTTACCGCAGGCACGTGAACGATAATGTTTCTAATTAGAGGCCGTGATGCAAACACATAAAGGAATAGATACGTTTGCAGCCGTTAAAAAAATTTTTTTTTTCCAAGTTGAAAAACTCACGGTAAACCCCAAAGAAGCAAACTTACAAGCATAATAATTCGGCTATTTGGGAATACTTTGTCATAGACTTTAAGACCTTGAAAACTACATGTAAAGCCGACTCGAAACGTGTTCTGTCGTATTGTGGGACGATGACTAATCTGAGGGACCACGTGAAACTGAAACATGGTTACGTGGCTCCCGATACTTCCTCAACACGGGACGTGGCCTCTGGCAAGATCAGCCAATTAGAAATGTACCCAGAAGTTGTAATTGTAGAAGATACACTACAGACCAAGGCGAAAATTGAGAAGCTGCAAGACCTATTCGAGTGTTCATTATTCAGCTGCGATACGGGAGTGTCCACGAAGCCAAGACAAGATCAAGTTCGAGAACTGTACGTGGGAATCTTCCATAGCTGATAATCCACTCATGACGGGAAGAAACTAAAACTTTACAAACTAGCTTAAAGGAATTTGGGTATACCATCCACCAGTGCGACCCCAGAAAGAGTCTTTTTTACTGTTAGATTAATCGTGACTACAGGGGAAATCGGCTCAAACCTAGTACCGTGCCCATGCTACATTGCAAAGAATCTGTAGAATGACTTTCAAATGCATGAATATAGTTTCATCGCGGTTTAACAATTTGCCTCTAGTTTGTTTCACATTTGCTTCTAGTTCAAGTTCATATGTAGGCTTTGTTCTCATTTGCTTTGTTCAGGCGCTTGAATTATATGTCTGAATACGCCCTGGTCGACTACTTTCGAAATATCGGGTCTCGACTGAATCCTTTCAGGAGTTAGAATTTGAAAATATTCGAATAGTATTTGAATAATACAAATTTCATGACCAAATCGAATATTCGAATATTCAAACATTATTCCTAAGAGTGTAACGAGCTACATTTAGAAAAGAATGACATTTAGCGGTGTGACATAGTGTATGAGATACTTCTCGTCATATATACTGAAACCTTAAATAAGGCAACTTTTCAAACAATAAATAACAAGCGTGTTCATTATAGCAAGTGAATGGATCCAGTGGTGGTGTACTGAACGTCGTTATTCACTGCGATAGTTTGCTAGTTAGGATATCAAAAAGGGTAATAATAATAAGAGCATAACCTGGACAGAATTTAGGAAAACGAGATAAATTATACATGCAGTGTAGATTCCCGAAAATTGAATAAAATATAAATATAAATTGTCGTTTCTTGTTTCCGTTGAGTAATCTTTGATCTTTATAAAGAAGATGTTGGCATAGTCGATAATTATATAGCTGCAATGTTTTTTATCTGCATTTTTATTCTCTTGCGGATTTTGTTGTATATACTGATTATAAACAACATAGCACGATATTATTACAAACACATTTGGAGAAGACCCTTCAGTACACACACTAGTAGTAACAGTACAGTTTACATTTTTAATTATAGCCGAGGTCAATTTTTCATGATCACGTTGCTTGACCCCAGTTGCAGGACAGACCTTTAACAATTCTCTAAGGAAATATTAAATTTCAGAATCACTAAAGCGTATTTTCTCACTTTAAGTTGAGCAAGGCTAGCATTGGTTTCACACCTTGAAGGACAGGCAGTTACGAAGACCATTTCGTGAGGGCAGTTCAGAAGACCTGGGCTGGGCGGCCATCTGCTAACAGTTAAACCTAACGAATCAGCTCAGAGTAGCTGTTTATTATGAGGTTATTCGAGTTAGCCAATATTGAAGGCGTTGATGGAATTTTGTCACTGGCAGATGTGACTTTAACGGTAGTCTTCTCGACAATTTGAATTATGTGCAAATATTGACAGATCTGAAAGAGATGCGGGTAGGACTTTGGTCATGCATGGTATGAAAGTTTTATAAGATTAGTGGCTCAATTCTCATATTTTAAGTGTATACACATCAATAAAGTGTAAAATATTTTATTTTGTGAATGTAATCATATGGACTGGAACGAGTTCTAATGGATACTTAAACCAAATACAGGAACACACGGAAACTAACGTCATTCATTTCAGTTATCGTGTAACATTTTCAGTGTCGCCCTTGTCCCAAAAAAGCTTTGACTAACAAGACTTTTATATGACTTTTTTTAGTTTTCTATGTAATTACGATCACCGTTTTAAAATCTAGTTCATATCTATATCGTGATTTTTTTAAGCAAATTAGCTGACGCCATTACCGAAAAATTATGTGTGGAAGGTATACGAATGTCGGTTCTCCGATATTATTTTATGAGATAAAATGGTCAAAATCAGTATATACAGCAAATTATACACAAGTTATTTGATAAAAGGTTTAGTTTTCAATAAGAAAATGGTCCATATAGGTCTTACAGCACATGCTTGTAATCAAAATTTTGTATCGATAAATCAAAGAAATATTTTTACGGAAAATAAGCACAGATTATTTAAAGAGTAATCAGCCTTTTCCGAATATATAAGGCCCAGGGATTCAAGACCAATGATCAAGGAGTTCAATGAGTTTTATCGTCAAAGAAACAAACAAGAGTTGTCCTAGAAACAACTTTAATAGTTTTTTTATACAACACATCACACATTTATACGTTAATTACAATATCTAGTAGATCCATGTGTTTTGTTGACCTGGTTTTTTTTTAAAAAAGAATTTTTAGGAATATAGAATTATTAAAATCGTCCAAAACCTCACTGAGTTATAACAAGAAAATAATCGCCCCAAAAATCTTTATATTATAACGAAAAACGTTGCAACCGGGAAAAATTTCTTTATAAACGTTACGCATAATTTTGTTAACAAACCCATTTCGATAAAACTTTCATAATAATCACGGTATGACCTGCTTAATAGTTTGACTTGATTTGAAATATTTGCACGTTCACATTCAAAACATATCTGGATCATAATATATACAATTTATACGAGCGATTGCAAACTGTGAACGGTTTACAAAAATATAAAGATACTGAAAATCGGAAAAGAATTGTCGGACGAGATAGAATTTAATGATTGACTTTCATCTTTCACTCCCGTAAAATTTCCCCTTTTTTTTAAAGTTGCACAGAACCTTTCTTTACCAACCAATTTTGAACATAAAAAAATCAAAATAAAAGCCACATGACCTACTAAATCTTTTGATATCAACCTTTGACCGAATTTAAAAGTTGTTGCACTTTAATAAAAAAAAATTGACGTCAATACGGTGGCTGATTTAGAACATGCGAAAAGAAATAATATCTTGATCGCTCGAGATACAAAGTCGAGCGCTTGATATACCAAGTCGAGCGCTCGAGATGATAAAATCGAACAATCAATGCTTTAAGCTGCATAATCTTGTGCACTATTGAATGATAAACTTGCAGAATAAAGCTATTCATTTGTTCGCTTTTACAGTTCATCTAAGGCTGCATTGACGGAGTCGATAACCCATGCTCATCACCATCACTAAATATTTTCCATCATATCTACCCCGTTCAAAGTTAAGTAGTGGGTAATCTTCTAGAGGTTGTCGCGCTTCAAGCTAGAGCTGGCCAGCTGCCTCGGGATTGTAGTTTTAGGCTGATGTGAGCGTATGTGACGTGTCGTAGGTATCAAACTTCCAGATAAAATTAAGAACTCGAGCAAAATATCTTTGACGGATTAGTCGCCCTGTCTACGAAAATTTACTCCTTGTTGATCCAAAATACTAAATAGTAGGCTAATTGAAAATCCAGCCATAATACATTTAAGGTTCGTTATTCGATAACCAAGTCGGTTACAAGAGTCAACAAAGTTGTTATTAATAAACACAGTGACGTATATTCCATCAGAGGAATATTTATTCCTGTACAGATTATTCCGACGTAGTAGGCTGTGTCCTTCAATTGTCTATCAGAAATACTTATATCTGCCACTTTTTTTAAAATAAAAATTCTGGCTGGATATTCCATTAGCAGAGATGGTGTCAACATGCTATTTTCGTAGACGAGGGCGACAATCCCTCCCACGTCCTAGATTGCTCACTCATTAACTTGGAAAGGGTAAATACAACAGAAAATATTTAGTGGTGGCGTTGGGCAAGGGATGGAGTTTATCCGCTACGTCAATGCAGTTTTGGATGATCTGTAAAAGGAACTAATGAACATATTTTTGTTCTGCAAGTTTATCATTATATAATGCACAAAATATTATACAGCTTAAAACAGCGGTTGAGACGTGTTCGATTGTATTATCTCCAGCGCTCGACCTAATTATCTCGTGCCCTCGACTTAATTATCTCGAGCATTCATGATATTGTTTTTTTTTCTTTTGCATGTCCCAAATTAGGCACCATGTGTCACTATTACTCAGTGTAGAATATTTGCCGTTTTAATGTAAAGTCTATCATTATTATTTAATTAAGAACATGCATTCCACTATGTAATGGTGCGTGGCTTATGGCCGATATACTGGACTCAGATACAGGGCACTTTCACTGAACTCATAGAGCACCTTTCTCGGACTTCAAACACTTTTCGTGGATTCGAGGTTCATTCCACCGAAATCAGGGACATGCCTGCCATAATTTTTGTTTATCCGGATAGTTAACGGTAAATGGATAGTCCACGTTTTGGATACCTCTATAATTTTCCCTTGGTTTGCGCGTCTGGACACTCGGTTAAATAGTTGGAGATTTCTGAAATATTTTTGTGTAATACCATTGAGAGGCGCATGATTCCTAACTGATCAATAAAGGATGGGCGCTGATGGATTTAACTTATTCTTTAAGAAATGTGCGATACATGAAACAAATCGAATCAAGGCGCGCATTCTGCACACTTTATTTAAGCTGCGTTCACACTGCATGCGCATTCATTGCGAATTCCGGAGACCGGCCTCCGGAATTCGGATTGTTTTTTCCCGGAATAAAAGCTGTGCGTCACATTTCAGCTTATTCGGATTGAATTCAGAAAGAAAAGCGCCATACTGAATGCGCAGTGAAGGTCATTCATATCCAAGGTGGCTGCACCAGACATTCCTATTGGTGGTCTTATGTTTCATTTCTTGAGGCAAGCAACGCTACATCAGCGACGCCGAGTCTTACATCTTCGACACCTTGCCATGCAGCGAGCACGATATCATTGGCACCAAAATTACATGTACCTGTATTTCGCGAAGATACCTTTCATAATTGAAATGTAATGAAATGGGGTTAAACTTCCTACTGTACTGGTCCGACTAGGCTTCTAAAGACTGGCATAGACCATTTTCCCAGGACAGCGGCGCTACGGTCCACACTTTTATCGAATTCCAACTATCAACGGATTTTTACGTTCACGTCATTGTGTACACGGGAAATCTGCCTTGGTGAATATAAGGTGATGATGGATGGAGAAGCCAATTGATTTAGAACGATTTACGATTAATGAAGTATAGGACAGAACTTGTAGAATTTAGTGTGTTGTAAAAGTTTACTTTACTGACAAAAGGAAAAGTATGCCACAACCCTTGTTGACTGTTTGGAGGACTTAGTTGCCGAGGGCGTCTATTTCGTTGCCTGACAACCAATCTTTTAGCTGGTTATGTTACCACAGTAGTTGTTTCACTGACGAGGGGCTAGGGGTATGTAAGCTACACCCAACTGATGTCTGTTTGTAACATCATTTTCTTTGCAGTTATATTGGCCCCGGGCCGTAATCCCCGTCACCTTTGGGTGAAATATCGTCTTCGGAATTATTGGCACGAAATTTATCATGGTGATCTTTGGGAAGAAAGCGATTGGCAAGAGAGCCTTCGCATATCAAGCGTTACGTTCAAGATAATTTGAAATTTGTTGAGACCAGCCATTGCAAAACAAGATACAAGCCTACGAGTGACTGATTATAACACTTTGGAAACTGGCAACAGTTACAAGACTCTGGGACCGAAATTTGGACTAGGACGGTTTGGTCTGAATCAAACGTGTTACACTCAAATATTGACTGCGAATAACCCATTCAGAATAATTGTTCCGGGTTGAATTCGGAAATATACAGATTCGTTGATTCAGATTCAGTTCGGTTTTTATCGAATTGAGTGTGACGCCAAAGTCCGGAATAAGACTTTATTCTGAATTCAAATCAAAACCCCTAGTGTGAACGCAGCTTAATTGTTTAGTTAACAAGCGAATTCCCGCCAGAAATATTAACCACTCACAGCGCCGGCTTGTATCGGCATTAATACTAAATTTCCTTTAGTTATATCAGATTTCAGAGGTGTTACTTTTCCATTTTTCGAATAAGATATATTACGATAAATTAGACTAATTATTATACATTTTGGAAAGAAAAATTATTTCAAAATTTTCGACATAGCAATATGATTGTAAGGGACAAAGAGATGTTATATCAGATACATAAGAGTTTTTGATATAGTCGTATATCTGTATTTCCCAATATTTTAATCTTGGAATACTACCGAAAAATATTTTTTTTAAAAATATGCTTTATTATATATGATTTGGTGTTGTACGTCCATATTAAACATTGCAGTTTATTCGGATTGAATTCAGAATTAAAAGCGCCACACTGAATGCGCAGTGAATGTCATTCATATCCAAGATGGCTGCGCCAGACAATCGTATTGTTGGTTTTATGCTGCTTATTTTTAATTTCCCGAGGCAAGCAACGCTAGATCAGCGACCCCGGGTCTTACATCTCCGCCTTGCAATACTGGCATGGGGAAACCACGCCCGAAAATCAAGATGAACGTTTTCGGTCAACACCGGGGGCGAACCCTGGACAACCGGACTAGGAAGCCAGCTTCTCACTCACTGAACCAACATGGCTCTCATTTCATAATTCCAATCCTTTCAGCACTAAGCAATACATTTGGTGAATAAGGTGATGGATGAAGATGTCGATTGATTTTGAACGATTTACGATAATTAACTGTTAGTATAGGGCAGAATTTAGTGTGTTGTAAATGGAAACGTATGCCACAACCCGTGTTGACTGCTCGGAGGACTTAGCGTTGACAACCTATGTTTTAGCTTGTTATGTTACCACAGTATTTATCATGGCGAACTTTGGGGAGAAAGCGATCGGCGAGAGAACCTTCGCGTGTTAAGGGCTACGTTCGAGATAATATGCAGTTTGTTGAGGCCAGCCATTGGAAAACAAGATACAAGACTCCGGAGGCCAGTGCCTCGCCACGAGCGACTGGCTGTAACACTTTGGAAAATGGCAAGAGTTACACGACTCTTGGGCAGAAATTTGGACTTGGACGGTCAACAGTTTGATCTGAATCAAGCGTGTCACACTCAAATCTTGACTGAATAATCCGTTCGGAATAATTGTTCCGGGTTGAATTCGGAAAAATATACGGATTCGTTGATTCAGATTCAGTTCGGTTTTTATCGAATTAAGTGTGACGCCAAAATCCGGAATAAGACTTTATTCTGAATTCAATTCAGATTAAACCCCTAGTGTGAACGCAGCTTAATATTATTTGGGACCTAGAAATTGACACAATTGTGTCGAAACGCATATAATAATGTAATATGAATGTATGTAAACTGATTTACATTCAATAGTTTCCGTTTCTACGCTCATTTCTAATCAATTATGTTCGACGAAATACACAAGTCTCAATCGAATGGCAATCTCTAGTGTCTGGTTATTCTAGTCTACACCGATAGTATTATTTATTGTGCATCGTCTCCACATAAGAGCATGGTATATTTCTAGCCTCGTTCGTTTACCAATAGCAACATATTGAATACCAGAAGCCCATCTTTTCACGGTAAGATCACAACAAATAATTCGTGTTTCAATGTCGATGACTTTGGATGATATTGAATTGGAGACTTACCGACGTTACACTTGGAACATAACCTTTATGGGATTTTAAATTTGGTCAAAAAACAATGATTTCACAAATTTTCGGCACACCCAAATGATGTAGTGGTGGGAGTGGGGTGGGTGAGGTGTTATATAAGATTTTGGCGTGCAACCACATTTTGAAATATTTTTAATGTGGGCCAACTGCTAATTCATCAGTTGAAAAAGATTATATTGTTTCTTAATTAATTTTATAAACTTCTAGAGGTAGTTAAAAAAAACCTTTTACAAATAAAATATTTCACTCATCGTTGTTTTTACTGAATCTGTATTCATTGATATGGAGGGAAGACCCCAGCCTGGTAATTTTGCTGTGAAATGAAAATTGAACAATCTGGCGGTACACGTAAAATGAGCTGCATCTTCAGCTTCTCATATCCATGTTTCGGTCAGTGAAGATATCATAGACGACGCATGAGGCCTCTTATTATTTAAAGTTGCAATTTCATAATTTTAAGTTATATTTTTAAAATGTATTAAAATAAAGCCCTAAAATAGATTTATCTAAAAACAGTCCTACTTTGTTAAAGAATAATCCTATTAATCCTATTGCCAGTTGAGAAATTGGCAAAAATATAATTTTAAACTTCAAATTCAAACGTTTGAAGATAACCATTCCATAGGGGTGAATGGAAAACAAGGGAGGTAATTGTGTTATTATTTCCTGTGTCACAGATATTTATGCCTCTAAAATAATGCCCATGATCGTATAATAGTGAGTTGACAACCTTTTGAGCAAAAGACATAGAAATAATTATGTTTTGACTCTCTTAGAAAATATGAAATTCCCGCTTTAAGATAACAATTATAGTTTAGTATTGGAATCTATTCAATACGAAGAGCAAATTTTTTTAACTTAGTCTACATTTCTCTGAAATTACCGCTGCATCGGGTTTGGTTTTTGTTTCACCCGAACTATTGGGTCATTTTCGGTCTAACGGGTTCTGCAGAAATGTATAGCCCAGGTACCGGTTGTTCAAAGCTGCGTTAGCTTATAATGACTCTTTCACATAATGTTAACCGGTCGTTCTCTTGTAAAATGTCGTTGACTTACCGCAATATTAAAAGTATGGTGCCGCGCTCCGCTATCGGTTTAACAATGACCATTAGTCGGCTGTCAGTCGAAGTATACCCTTAGCAATAAGTCCCATAGATTACCAGTATGTAGTTTTCTATAGAATTATCTAGAACATTCTAGGGGGCATCCATTTTCTATAGATGGAATTCTATGGTATTCTACAGAATTTTGATAGCCTACAGGAAATAACGGACCCAAGTATAATACAGATAAACCCACCTTTGAGTAGGTCAAAGGTAACCTTTGTTCGGCCACGCCCAATCTACCTTAAAGGACAATATTGGTGCCAGTCATTATCGCATATGTGATATAACTGATTAAACACTTTCCAAATATAATATTAACACAGAGATCATCGCTACCATAGAGGAGTAATAAAGGATTCATGAACGCCAAAGAAAAACATGAGTTATTCCTCTATATAACTAACTGAAGTGACTAGTGATAACAGATACATGGGCGAATATCTGCTCACTAATAATTCCCTCGAAGACCTAAAGTTGCTGTGTGACACTGTGAGAGAATATCTTACAATTCATAAAAAGAATTTACTGCCACTAGAGAAAACGAAAGAAAAACAGATTAAAAGTCCGTGCATTACCATGTTTTTATAAGGTAGGGGAGACCGGGGCACATTGAACCACCATTGATATATCCTTTATAAATAATACTATACAACCCAACACTATACAGAAGTGAGATAACTTCTTAGACCCATTTCTCCATCAATAAGCCACATGCTGTCAATTATTTTCTTAGGCAGTGAATTTTTCTTAGCCGAGGAAATTCTTGTACTTAAAATAAGTTCATATATGTCTAATCTATACAATCCAGATAAACCGGGGATCAATCCATATAAGAGGGCATATTGATTTTTTTTTTAAATTTTAATCATGAAACTGTGATGGGGCAGATTGAACCACTGTCAGCGGGGTACTTTGAACCATGGTTCAATGTTCCCCGGTGAATTATAGACTATATATCATTTAATAATTTGTTTAGCCTAAGAAATTCTTGTATGTGTAATCTACAATCCATATACACAAGGGCTTGATCCATTTTGAATTTTTTTTTAAAATCTTTGAAAATAAAAACAAAAGATTTAGAATATCAGTTTATCCAACTTAGGCCTATCGTATAAAAGGAATTAAACTTGTTCAAAACTTGGCTGTGCCATGCATGGGCGCAATGGGTCTCCCGGGCTAGAGTCGCTCGTCAGCAAATCAGGCTGTCTGAATATTGGACCAACTTTTGTTTGAATCACTACAAAAGTTGAATTGATCCCACATTTGATATGAAATGAGGACAAACATGTATGTGAACAAAATGGTTCAAAGTGCCCCGGTCTCCCCTATAGAATGAATAAAAACAAGGGGCTGTACGTACGGAGTATTTCTATTTTTCCCGTGTTCTCTTATCTTATGACACTTAATTTATTGAATCGTCAGATATCCTCTTGTGGTCCCATATAACAACTTTTTGACTTCGAAGGAATTATTAGTGAGCAGAAATTCGGCCGTTTATCTGTCATCACTCGTCACTTCAGTCATTCACATAGAGAGATAACTCGTGTTTTCCTTTGGCGTTCGTCGCTTCCGATTCATGAATCCTTTATTACTCCTCTATGGTGGCGATGATCTCTGTGTTAATATTATATTTGGAAAGTGTTTAATCAGTTCTATCACATATGTGATAATGACTGGCACCAATATTGTCCTTTAAATGCATCATCACATATCCTCAATACAAGCACAGAACGTGTACCAAACTGTTCATTGCGACCCTCAGGGGACTAGCTAATACGGGGAGTAAGGCAGAGACCATTATTCAGCAACCCCAATCCGCATTAAAATGCATACATTTCAGTGCACTACATATCTTCGGGACAATTTTGCACAAAACAAGTTCATACGGTAGATCATTGTAAACATTGATAAAAGTTATAATTTCAGATTGGTCTCAATTAAATTAATTGATAAACTCGTCCGAGATCTTATCGATATATATATACAGTATCTTTTTGGTCATATCTTCTTCGTGCGTTCACCTATTTTCGTTAAATCAAGTGCAATTGGCAAATCTCATACCAGTTAGAAAGTTCCCTTTTAATGGGACAATAATTAATGCTGACGCTAAAGAGTTCGTGGGCCATTTTTTTTACATATTCCAATATTCAGTGGTTACGGGAAAAATGTTCAGTGTCAAGGGCGTCCAACTATTTAAATGTGGACATATAAACATGGAAAAATATATCTTTAATCCTACTCGAAATTGCCGGATTGTGTTCGTGAGATATCGCAAAAAAATCTCCACGTTTCTTAAATGAAAAACCCTCGTTTCCATTTTTGGGTACTACAATTCCTAATCGTATATGTTTATCCATACTCGAAATTGTCGGATCGTGATCATGAGATATCGCAAAAGGTTTTGCTCATTTCGTAAATGAAATACTGGTACCCTCATTTCCATTTTGGGTAAATAAAATCATTCTGTCCCGACAGCAGCACAGTGGCCTACTCATATTCAATGCTGTCAAGTGTTGTTCTTTTACGTACACAGGACCTCAATTTTTCGTCCCACTCGAACGACTGCACCATTGACTAGAAGATGGAGGCAACAACAGGAGCGAATCCAATACCTCCAAGTCCAGAGAGCCAGGGTCTTCTCACTATAAAGTTATGAATCAATCATAGAGTCGCTTTTTATAAACATTGATTCTGAAATTAATTTTACATAATTTTTTATAGTCTTAGCAATTATCCACTTTCAGAATTTTAATCTCGTTGTAAAATGTAATTTTGATTTCACTTGAATGATCATCACAGAGAGATAAAAAGTATTTGTAAGAGGTGGTATACGGGCGGAATCTGTTTGGCAAAGGGGAAAACAGTACAGAAACTGTTATGTTTAATTATGTTAGTTCAATCCCAACACGATGAAACCGGACATGAACATATTTTGACAACTTGTCGTAAATGATGACATGATAAATACTCACCGACAGTCGCATCACTGCCATTTCAAACCGCTGCCAACACCATGCACGTGCTCGTAGTTTGTTGACGTCTGCCTGACGTTTGCTGCGGAGCGATCACGCGCTCATTACCCAACGAATTGCTTCTTAATTATACCTTAGTTAATGAGGAGTCACCAGATATAGAGGGTTTATTACATATATTTACATATGATTATGTATGTAGTTAATTATTAAAATCCGAGAAAAAAATCCTCAAAGAAAACAAGTATTTTAATGAGGTTCATGGCATAAACAAAAATGTGTTACCTATCTCGCGGGGCTGAAATTGCGCAGTGATCTAGAACCGACACGTGACTAAGGCAAAGTAGCATGCTTTGCATACACGTGTTATTATTGTTCGGATTAATTCATCCACACGAAAGTAAATGTGTTTATTATATTTCAAATTAATTCTTTTATTAAAGAAAATTAACACAATATTGTTTGGAAACTCTTTATCATAATGGAGGTTTATTCTTCGACTTTGATTGGATTTCTGGTCTATAATAGACTATTTGGGAATTATTATATTATATCTTGGTGCTTCCGTGTTCGGCCTGTACATGGGTACTGTTTACATAGTTTTGTTAGTCTATGGTCACCACTATTAAAAATTTTGCCTCCAACTTCTTCCGGAAAAAAACATATTCAGAAAAAAACACCTATTTATTAACCAAGACCTCAATGCCGGGTCGTATGTAGGATTTTAAAAGTGGGAGGCAGCAGAGTGGTGGAGCGCCATAGCCTCCACGTAACTGATATAACAAAGTTTGGATCAGGGCAAACGAACCTATTGGCGTGTGAGCGCCCATAAAATCGATCGACTGATCAATACCTTAAGAGCCTTACTGTGTGATAATAATCGTGTGTATTATTTTATAATTGAAAGATTGACAAATTATTTTATTTATTTTTTTTTTTTGGGGGGGGGGGGCGCCATTTTATCAGGGCGCCATATTTTTCTGGGGGTGCAATGTACCCCCTGTGCCCCCGCTAAGTACGGCTCTGTCTTAATGAACTAAAAAAGAAAAAGTGTGGCCTTATTGGCTGTTTTGAAAATGAATTGGTCAAATACGGTCAGATTTTATCGTGAGTTCGTTCCAGACCAATACCTATGTAAGATATACAAGCAATGTCATATCTTATTCTTGACTGTTTCCAACAGGCAAGACTGCGTATATAAAAGGGTCAAAACACATATTTGGACTAAAATCATCCTTAATCTATCAAAACTTTACTCCAAATCCTTCTCAAACCATTGTATTCGCGGAGGGATACCCATGCTAGAAACAAAATCTATTAAAAGAGGTCGTGCTTGTGATATGGTACCTAGCCGGAGAAGAATTCATTGCATATACATTTCTCCCGTAATCTGAAAAAAAACTAGTAACACTGTTGAATGTAGATTTGACATATCAAAGGAAAACTGTTTTGTTTCAGAATTAAGCTACTGAATATAAAACCAATTTTATTTTGTCTTTTTAGATGAAGATAATTAGAAGCCTTTTCAGCATACTCCTCACAGTGTTCCGTTTGAATAGAGCTAATCCAGGGATTTCTCGGGCCAGTGCTTCAGGAATATGCTTTTCAGTGAAGGAGAAAAGAACCTATTATTATATACATGTCCAAATATGGGTCTAACTTTATTCGCTGATTATCATAAATATCAAAGCCTAATTAAATTCTCGGATTATCCACTGCCCACTTCTTTTTCAATGGTTTTTATCTCAGAAACTGGTTTATGTTTAAGCTGAACATGTACATCAAGCGCTCACTAACGCCGAGAGATCAGACACTTCTTCACGTGCAACAGACATTCCTAACCATTGTGTTGCCGGTTAGACAAACCCTTACATTTTTGTCCTGTATGCGCTCCATGTGTGTTTTTCGGGGAATCCGGTATTTTTCTAGTAGGACTGGATGTTTCTGCATTCCGTATATACCAAAAATGACATATACTTTAATTGGAAATAACCACCCGGTAAATACTTTTGTGGGAAAGTATCTTTAAAAAAACTATTATAGCGAGAACCGTAAGCTCTTTATGTAAGTCTTACATAATGTATATTTACGATTTAGCTATTGTTCGCATGCGATGTGTAAAATAAAACTTGCGATATCTCAAATGTACAAAAAAGATAATCCGTAATTTGTTTCCTATGTGCACTAATAATTTTGCAAACATGAAAGACACGGACACATTCAAAGATGGGTCCTTTATCAATTAAAGAAATTCAGCCCAATTATCAATAAAGAAATAATTATTAATTATGTGTTGCGATTATTATTTATGATGAAATTATTACCATAGCCAGCAGAGAAGGGAAGGATTGCAATTTTAGGTGATTATATTACAATAACATTATATACCAGTTAGTTCTGGATAATCAAATCCTCTTCATCAACACACACAGTAGAGTGTCGTCCCATTGCTGTTATTCTATCATACCTATCAAGACCAGAATAAATTTCGGTATTTGTATCTAAACAAAATAGGCGTGCCTTATACATTTATAATAGGGGTGCATTTTCATTGCGTCTCAGTTTATAAATGTATTGGGGAGCGATTTCAGTTAAGAACTACGTATATGTATATTATGTTAACAATAAATAGAAATATGAAGAGAACTAGTCAAAAACAGAATATAACTATAGTCTACATCAAGAATTCCTCTAATAAAGTGTATTTTCCTTAGATTTGTTTCGTGACAATAAATTTGTCATCAATTTAATATTTAATGTGTCCTCCATTATATTGCCGACTAGTCATAAAAATCCGATTTCCTTTCTCCTATAACACCTTCCGTATCTTTATATCGTGTGTCTAGAAAAATATCATAATCACCAAGGGAATTTCAATATTAATAGTAAAATGGGTAGTGGGTTTTTTTTCTTTGAGAGAGGTACGGAGTAGGTATAGATTATAATACGATGATAATCTATCAACACTAGCTACAGTGACCCATTTCACAAAAGGGCCTATTGCAACTGGCTAAATCTCTCTGTTAAGGCCAGCTCAATTCTCGCGAAGATCGCTCAGATCTAAATAAGGTTAGGGCACATGATAGTTGGCGAGATTGTGGGTTAGGGTAAGCATTAGGGCTAGGTCTTGGGTAAGACTAGCCCTGTTTACAGTTCGTAACCTTGAGAAAATCTGCAGGTAACTTTAATATTTAGGGTTAGGTTTAAGAAATTGGGGAGAGGTTGAGTCTCCACATAAGCACTGACTTAGGATGATGAGAATTTAGTTCTTGATGTCTCCTGGTTTTATAAAAATTCCGCTGGTTTGTTTTTTTGTGGTCTTCCTCAGGTGATGCTTGTGGTATTCTGTTTTTTTTTGTTTCTGAAAAAAGGGAATAAATTTGAGGCTTTCCTACTAAGCATTGGATTTTCTAAAAAAAAAAAAATATGTTTGTTCCACTATCACGGGGTTAGGACTAGGGATTTTTATATCTAGTTGATTGTATTCACTAAGGGTTAGGGTTAGGGTTTGATATATTGTTTGTTATGGGTTAGGGTTAAACTAGTCTTATTTAGCCTAATTTACTGTGCACTATTTTTGGAATATGCAATTATAAGTTTCTGTGTGCAAATTTTGGGGTGACTTTCTTGGAGATCAATATAATGTTTTCTGGTGCTTTTGGGCGCACTTGTTGGGAATTGCGTGCCAGATGTTTTGTTGTGGAACTGGTCGGATATGTTTATGATTTTGCATGTTTGGCATCTGGGATGGCCAATAGTTTTGGTTTTAACTCCAGATTGCATATTGTTTGTTCAGTTGAATTATTGTTTTTTATACGTCGTTGATCTAACCATTACAACTCGACACTCGAATATATTGTAATACAGATTGTTAGTCTCAATCAACCACTTTATAAAATGGTGTCGATACGGTTAGATCTAAATATTAAGGCCACCTCCAGATTTCCTCAAGGTCACGAGTTGTAAACAGGGCTAGCCTTGCCCAAGATGTAGCCCTTAGCCTTGCTATAACCCAAACCCACGACCATTGGCAAGAATCACACGACCTAACCCTGTTTACATCTCGTGACCTTGAGGAAATCTGTAGGTAGCCTTAATATTTAGTTCTGGCCTTGTGTATGCACTGCTAAAGGCCATACGTAGATTTACGTAACTCTTTATACGATTGGTTGACTTATAGTTACATAATCATACCTATATTATATGATGTAAAATCATTTTAACTACAGTTTGTAGTTACATATTATTTTCTAAGAAAGTCAAAATATGATTATATCTGTTGTATGTTGTAAATTCATTTTAACGCTTAAAATTAATTGTAAGGATAAAAGTACATCCCTTGTTTTCTATTCGCTGTATGGAATTGGTAAAACTCGATGTTGATGATTCAACATGAAAATGATATACTATATTATGCTAATTTCTCAACTGAGAATAGTGAATTTTAGGATTAATAGTATCACATTTTAACAGGGCAAGAATGTGTTAGATTCAGTGTGTTTTAGGACTATATCTTAACATATTTTAAACATTTGACTATAAAAATACAACTCTCGATTTAACTAGTTGTTTAAGATATTTCTTATAGCGGTATTTCGTAAATTGTATATAAGATGAATTTGTTACCAAATACACAGGGGGCGTTTTGCGTTGTTTGTTTTTAAATTTGTTGTTGTGGTTATCCAGGCCAATATTCGCTGGCTCTAGTTGGAGACAATTAATACTACAATGAAAGGTCAATCCAAATAAAAAAGAATCTTTGTCGATAACTTTTAAAATTTGTCTACTTCTAACACACGAGATATCCATTCCGAGCTGTGGTCATGGCGAGTTACTGCTACATTTTTGTGTATATTTATACACAGATCACTATAAAATATGCAGCATGGAGAGTTATAATATGACAATACATTTCTGATGTTTCCAGTGCACATGCGTATTAGACAGATGTACAATCACACTTTGTTTTTAAAAATCTCACGGAAGTTAATAAATTCTCATCTTGTGTCGAACCTTAATTCTACAATTCGTCGCTTGAAATCTGTCAAAATAGAGTACATGTACTTACAATTACTTTCTATTTGAAAATGATCAATCACCCTAAAATTAATATGTGAAGAGGATTATTTTGCTTTTATACTAAATACAGCCGGTTTGTTATCAGTGTTTTTTACCAGTAATAATTATAGTAAAAGTCTTCATGCTGACGAACCATAACCTAATATGCTTCGAACTATAGTATTTGATAAAAATCATATTCTACCATTGCATGCTTATACAACTATTCTTTAGATGAAAAATACAAATGTTTGTTTAGTATAAATCTCCAGAGAAAACGAGTTATTCTTCTGAAGGCTGGCAATAACATATATATCGCCTGGCCTAGCACCTAAGACGAAGAATTCACAGTTTTGGGTTGATCCGAGCCACAATTCAGTTGCGTTTCTCTGCTGAAGGTCACGAGTTATGCCTGGTGCTTCAATTCAACAAATTTACAGTCAAATTTTCCAAGATGTCAGTTATGACAAGCGCTTGTTATATTTTAACACTGCATGATGAAAATATGAAAATGGAATACAGAAATATGGAAATTTCCTCGCTTTCGTCTCCGTAGCCCGGACATTTGGCTAATTCCAGAGAGATTTGAAATGGAGAGGTGTAAATCCCAAGAAAGATAATGTTCGTGCTACTGGCTGTTTTGGTGCCCTACCGCTTTATGGTCTGCCTCCGAGTGATAATTTCGATAAAATATGAGGCTATTGTCGTTGGATCTCATTTGGTAAAGAAAACTTTTCTGTCTTCATAAATAATTTGTATATTAACACATTGTGTGCTGGTGTGTTACTGCGGAAAATGCTTCACACTTCTCTTTCTTGTTCTCGACACTTCTGTTTGGCCGGAAGGTGTCTGCAAGTTGAGTTTTTGGACGCCATCTTGCAAACTCCTCACATCTTGCCCGTTAATTATAGTAAAATGTAGAAACCTGTTCTTTAGGAAGGTGTGTGTTTGGCGTAAGGTTGCACCCAAACTTGACAGAGCGTAATATTTTCTCTGTTCTAACAGTGTTCTATTTCTCTTCTCTTAATTTAAAATCTGTTACATTTTTTACAAGGTTTTTGTTCGTTTTGTTACTTAAGTGTAAGCCTGATGTCTAATCGTTTGCTTAATAAATGTAATTAACAATGAGGCCTTATAACTTGATATGGCTTTCTTCCCACTATTAGCGTACCGACCGAACATCACATTTCTGTTTTACTTAGGGTCTAATTGTTTAACAACGGTTCAGTCGTGTGATTTCAACAAAAAAAAATCAATCTAAGCTACATTGGAGCTATAGTCAGATTTTATTTTACCTAATTAGTTTAGAACAAAATTAAATTATTATCAACGAGCTCCAGATAAAGTGAAATTGCCTCAATGGCTTGAAATATACAAGTGATAATTCTATGAAATATTACTATACTATTTATTACCGGGCGACGTTTTGACTAGGTTTATTTGGGACCCATCTAACATTGCCAACCCAGTAATAAACAGTAATTGTATATTCCATAGAATTGTGACCTGTGTATTAGTGGCGCTGGTTTTCCCCATTTTGATCATTTTTCGAAACGTACTAAATATAATAATACCTTAATGATAATTTCTGAGACAACAGGACGTTACAAAACTTAACATTGGTGTCATATATAATAGAATACATAGACAACACAAGAGAGAACTGTTTCAAGACAGCGACTGAATCTGAATATATATGCATATGAATAATATTTAAAGAATCTGTGTCGGAGTTTTTCCAAAATGTTCACGGGTCATCAATCTATATATAGACCTAAGATTATTCGAGATCTGTCGGATTAAAATTTTGGAATGCTGTCCGCCCGTGCGTTGACTATATCTGACTATAAGGAGTAAAGAGCGTTATTCTTTAATTCTGCGGAGTTTCTTTGATCAACGTTTACATCTGTTGTCACGCAATATAACATTTTGTGACGTATCTATATTTCAGCTCACGTAGTATGTGTATTAATTTACATATGCAGTTTTATGTTTACATACGGTTTTACTAAGATGTGATTTTATGGTTGATATGTGTAGAGGTGCGTATTGTGACGAAAGTCAAACCGGGCTGGAACTATTTTGTGGCTTATTGGGACCACCAATAGTGATCAAATGACGAAACAAATTTTAGACAATGCTTTGGGTTGGCACATGTACCATGTAATTCATTTGTCGGATTTTTTTTACAACGATTGCTCATTGCGGTTCTACTAATCACCAAGAAAAGTGTTTGTCTATCAGTAGCGCCCACAGTACTACACATAATGAACGACAAAGAATGGCATGTTATAGATATGAAAACTCTTCACAGGATATTCAAAATTTAATAGTTTAAGAAACAAAAATGGACAAAATTAGGGATAATTTAAATTTGGACGAAAACAGAGTCGTAAAGGGGGCTGTGCATTTTGTTATTTCGTCTGACATAATGAAACAAATTAGATAAATTGATTGAATTTTACTCATTAAAATTTGTTGATTACACATCTATTTCTTTCTATTTCACCTTTTTTACATGGCCGACTGTATTAAAGAAATCGATATTTAATCAGCAACTCCTCAAAAATTATAAACTTTTCGGATCTAAATCATTAACTTTTTACTTTTCAAATTTAAATAACAATATAGATTAATCTCCATGATGATAACGCCAATTCGCTTTTTGAAAAATATTGTCTTTTTTCATATCCGAAAATATGGAAATATAAAAAAAGATGGAAACTGTTATGGGTGAATCGTTTATTTCTCACTTCAATAGTTCGAGATAAGATGGAGACCGACATTGTCTCTCTTAGTTATCTAAATGGCTGTTTTTATGGGGTAGCGAAGGCTTTTTACATCTACATTATTATGATAGAAGTATTTTTATGGAATATCTAGAGTTAAATATTTCAGCGATTGTGAGCTCAAATTGACGTATAATTGCCTACGAAAAGGGGTGATTTCACAGGAAGGAGTCGAGTTGTTGGATAAACTAATAAACTGACGGGCTCTGGGGAGAATTTTGGTAGCGGTGTTGACGGCTTTCTCGGTCATCATCGGTTCCTTAACAGAATCATTTACGATTCCTTACCAAAACTTGACGCTTTATAAAGTGAATGTTGAAAATACATCAGATACATTTAGCGAGAAAAGAAATGTTAAGCTTTGGCACCTCGCTAGACATGAGGATTTTAACACACACTTGATAATTCTGCGGTAGTTGGGCGATGGCATTATCTCTTAATCAACTCTAACACTTGTCTTGACCACTCTAGTCCATCTTGTGGTCAACCAACTGACCACTATTATAGTTATTAGCTGGTATAATCCCCGATTGGTCATAATGCACCGGGAAAAGTAAAACTATTACCATTCTTTGCTAATTCTTTCTAGTATTTATCTGTAATTTGACCCCGATCAAGGTGCGAATGGACATTGGTCAATTGGTGATGACCACTGATACGTAAAACTAAAACCCCGTCTTTTAGTGTTTTTGTGATTTATGAAGTGAGAAAGTCGCTAAAACACAACTTTCAACAAGAAGATGTGAAGTTATTGAAGTAAAAGGCTTCAATCTTAATGGTTTATGGATAATTATGGTTTAGCAAACATAGTTTAATAATTAATGCACCATTGAAACAAGAACCAGCATTTTATTTTTATACTGAAAAGAAACGTGATTTTAATCTAATCCATATAAGCTCAATGGATATGATTAAATTAATTAAAAGAACACGTAGTTGCACAATATTTTCCCCAAGAATACGTAATCTATGCAAATGCGAACAGGGCATCTGTTAATGCACAGCATAAAGTTTTGGCGTCTACATAGTATTATTTTTGCACGCGTCATTTCAGACGCAGAGATAGCAGAAACGAGATAACTATAATTGGGTTTTAGAAAATAAACTTACGATTCTTGCTTTTCTAATAATACAATTTGTCTGCATCTAAAGCTTTTTGCTCATTTAGAAGAACAATACAAGCTAACAACAAAAACGACAGAAATTTAATGAGTCTAAAAGGCAATATGCACATATTGGGGTTGTCTTGAATTATTAATAAGATTCGAGGACATCCAAATTGGACAAATTCACGGCGTTACAAAATTGTTGGGGTTTTTTTTATTAAAAAACAGATCGGGTTCCTGAAAAGTTTAGTATCAAAATAAACTGGGAGGATTTTGTAGAAATTACCCTCCTACGAAATCAAAATCAAATCTCACAAAATAACTAACGTGTCTATTTCTACTCTCAGTGAACCAAAAATTAGAATAAGGTTAAATTCTACTTTTGAACGCTCTCATTCCATATAATATAACACGAAAATGGTCGACCTGACATAATTCCATAGTTTTACCCTTTTCCCTCTTTCTCTTGTATTTTCAATGCATACAATACTTTCATTTATTATTGGCAGTTTTCATTTTATTTCAAAAAGCATTCATCACTTTGAAGATTATTATGATTTAAGACTCAGCTACCAGAAGTTCAACACACGCATTACAAAAAGAGATGGCGGTAAAGGCCCTCCCTGTAGGGCGCCACTATTACAAGCAACCTGTTTGCCATAATACTCTATAAATTATTGTTATCTGTTGGTAATAACTATCTCTCCCACTGTTCATATAGAAAATCTAAAAACGATACAAACAAACTCAATTTTATCTAAAACACCCCACTTGCAAGAGGGTCGTCTTTAAAACGAGCGATTAACACGATGTGATTCTTCAAAAACTGAACTGCATGGCCAGCTTTCCCTCATATGAATCACGTATTCTCCAGAATAGGAAGCTACGCATGGATGATAATATTACAAGTGTTCTTAATTATCATAATTATAAATCTATTATTATCAACATCATCAATAATACAAAATATGTCACTAATATTTGACAAAAGACTTTCAACAAGGCACTTTAAGTGCCTCGATAAAAAGATGTTTTAAAACTTGGAGGGAAATGTGTTTATTATCACCAGGGGTCGGTGACTATACGGGCTAAATGAATGGTTTTAACAGTATGTTTCTTAAATGGTTTAATATAAATTGTAGAACCCACGAAGGTTTTGGTTCAGTTCCTCAAGTGATGTATATGTCTGTCAAATGGTCTCCACAATTACCGTGATGTCTAACAGAGAATCTTTTAACTAAAAACAGAAACATGACATCTAATATAGTAAAATATGTAGATGCGTTTTAATTATGCATTATTTAGGTACATTTATTTATGCATTATTTAGGTTTACTCTAATAAAAAAGCTCGCTAAGGCTTATCAAACGCAAATTTGCGAACAAATAGCCTATTTACCGTGTTATATGGTTTAACTCAAAATACTAAGCTATATGGAAGGGGTCACCAAAAACATATCAGAGAAATTCAGATAGTTGGTTTGATAAAATATCCCAAGATTAATACATCACATACATTCGTAATCTCACATTTTCACTTTGCTCGACAGAACATTTACATAATATGTATTTTCTTTATTTTACCAGATCAGCTCAACACGACTGGTGTATTCTCCTTCCTAAAAATGGCCTACTTAATCCATTTCTTTTTATTACCGAAAAAAAAACAATACAAGAAGACGATTTTACGAGATTTAACTATCAATAACGCTATTATGACAATTATATGTCTAAAAGAGAAGTATTACTTCGCTTTCTTATGGTTCTACTATAATAGTACCATGGGCGTACGAGGGGGGGGGGAGGGGGGGGGGGGGCACGGGCCCCTTCCAAATATTTTCATGAAAAAAAAATAGAAATCTGAAAAGAGCTCAGAATATTGTGAGATCGGTCATTAGCCGAGGAGTTTTTGAAAATGGGGCGGGGGTAGGGGTATGGCCTTGTCGGGGAAGGCTATGGTCTTGTCGGGAATGAATGCTCAGTTTGCCGGGAAGCGTCGCGCCGTCTGTCGGGTTTTGAATATTTTTAATAATATGCAGTCCAGTCAATGATGAACACGTACGCCATCTGAATGGAACTAGCACGTACACATGGCCTTTCTCAGTTCTTGAGTACTGTGTTCTTGTATACTGGCATCCAACTCCATGCACCGGACGAGCCCAGTGATAGAAGTGAGCAGCTGAAAATTTTCTTTAATAATAATTGATAAGTTTGTAATAATATTGTACCTTGTAGTCACATATAATATACATGTACGATGGCTCAATAGGCCGTAAATAATTCGATATTGAGCCCTTTTCTTTGGAAATAAATATTCATAGGTGAATGTAAAGTGCCACTGGCAAGAGTTATGCAAAGATAATGTGCTGAACAACGCTTTTTTTACTTATAAATCTCCCCAGGAAAAAGTTCCAAAACCACTATGATGTATACAAGTCTTCTATACATCTGAGATCTGGATAAAAAATGTGAAGTCTCATAAAATGAAAAATGTGGCAAAAGTAAATCGTTCGACTTGTTCTTGTTTTCGTAGTAATAGAGCTTGTATTTTAAAGATGACTTTTTACCATTTATTATGCTGCAACTGACATAATTTACTACCCACTCCAAATTACTAGAAAGTATTCGAAATGCCTGGAAATCGCGTCTACGGCCGTCTGGTTTTCAAAATTTTGTGGGGGAGGCCCCCCAGACCCACCCGTCGGACGTTTCGCGCCTTTTGCGCTCGCGGTCGGACGGCGTCGCCGCCCGCCGCTCCGCGGGCTCTAAAAAAGAAATATATTTGTCGGGAAAATATGCTGCCCCCCCCCTCCAAAACAAGTTCGGCCTCGTACGCCTATGAATAGTACTAATATTCTATGCCCTCAAATATATAGCAGTTTTTACCATTTATTATGCTGCAACTGACATAATTTACTACCCACTCCAAATTACTAGAAAGTATTCGAAATGCCTGGAAATCGCGTCTACGGCCGTCTGGTTTTCAAAATTTTGTGGGGGAGGCCCCCCAGACCCACCCGTCGGACGTTTCGCGCCTTTTGCGCTCGCGGTCGGACGGCGTCGCCGCCCGCCGCTCCGCGGGCTCTAAAAAAGAAATATATTTGTCGGGAAAATATGCTGCCCCCCCCCCCCCTCCAAAACAAGTTCGGCCTCGTACGCCTATGAATAGTACTAATATTCTATGCCCTCAAATATATAGCAGTTTTTTTTAGGACATTATATACTTGTATTTTGTTATTGTAAAACATAAGGTACACCGTTAAAGATAACTGTCAATGATCAGTGATCGCATGCGATTTAATCTCATAATTAATGTTGGTTTATAACGTTCAATCATTTATATCAACAAAATGTTACTTTTAAATTCTATAGACGATGCTACTGACGATCTTAACGATATGACACCGGCCATTTTAGTATTTACACACACAGATTTAATCAGGTGCGGTTATTCTGTTTTCAATGCAGTGTAAAATCCGTGTTTGACAACTTAGGCGCAACGTTTGAAATTACCACGACCGGCTGTTGCAAGGCAGAAGTTTTTGTTTATCTCGGTGTCTTTATTTTGCCTGAAATCATACGAAAAATTAGAGTTGAATAGAATCGTGAAATAATAGATCCGGGTAGATGCGTAGCATAATAACCATTGATGAAATGATGCTAATCAAACTGACAAGTTTACAGGTTTTTTCGGCTTGCGGCGTCAGTTTATTAACCTGAAATAAATGAAACACCCTATGTTTTACAGGCAATTATACCTGTTATTGTGTAGAGAAAACAGTCAACCATTCAATCGATGAGACACTTTGATATATGATTATGGGTAACACATTGTTTTGTGTATTTGTAATTTGATTAATAATTAGAGAAATGGGTAAAATTATAATAATATAATTTAAAATAGCCTGACGTCATCACCACCATTTTGGAAGTGTGACGTCAAATCCGTCAAACTATGTGCAAATGTCCAAGGAACATGCCTGCCAATTTCGCGTCGATCGTACGTACATAGGCGCGGTCTTTTGACGTATTCGAAGAGCTAGGTTGGTCCAAAACCAGGAAGAATGTTAGCATAATATCAAACTAAATATAAACATCATTGAAAGGCAATAACTACATTACATGACATTTACTATATTAAAATCTACTTAAAACGTATTAATTCAAAATAGTAAATCATTTCAAATAAACAAATATATGATTATAGCCTACAATAACTAAAACAATATCACATCACATCATCTACATCATGTCACAATACTACAATGACGATTATTATACACGTCACTCGGCTAAACTATATCACAATAACTCAAAAAGCAAAACATGGCATCTTTAAAAAATAACTTAAATATAAACCACGGCATCTTAATAAGTTCAGGCACGGCATCTTAATAACTTAAGTCGAAATCACGTCACACTATCTAACTTATAAACCAGTTCATAAAATAAACCACATTACGATATCTAACTCATAATCTATTTAAAAGTACCTAACTCATAAACCACATTAAGATATTTAAATTATAAACCACATTACAATACCTTAATTATAAACAACATTACAATATCTACTGAATTATAAATCACATTGCAATACCTAAATTATAAACAACAATACAATATCTACTAGATTATAAATCAAATTACAATATCTAAATTATAAACCACTTTAGAATACCAAAATTATAAACCACATTACAATACCTAAATTATAAACCACAAATTATTTTAAGGATACTTTATGTAAAAGCTAAATTTGTCTATTGTGTGTCTTTTTTTTTTCTTTGTCTTTTTTGACCTGAAATGTTATAAATTATTAATTAGAGATTTATTCACATGATTAGCCTATAATCAACTCTCTAAACCCTTGGATGGTCACAACTTACATGTATAGTTTCATTTCAAAATGCATAATCGAGACTTTATTATCAATGATAGATATGAAAATCGAGAATACCCTATTCTTATCCAAACTTCAAACACTGATAACTTCGATCAGAGTAAAGTAATTTGACTGAAATTTTCAATATATTTCTGTTTCATTATCTATGTTTTTAACTATCGGTTCTTTATCTCTAAGTTTAACATAATGCATCTTTAATATTTACAAAACAAGTTGATTGTTACATTTATCTTACATCTATAAACACCTGTCTTTTATCTAATTACTACATGACGTATAAACTGAGCTCTTGATAAATTACATTTTCTCTAATATCATTTTAAAATAATTTATGCGATCATTTTTAAAAAAAATAAAACACTACTTCTGCATAATCACCGTCTGCTGCTAATTTATGAAATAAAACAATTATGATTAATACGACGTCAATTTGTGGTTTTGTGTGTGTGATGGCGTATGTTGGATTATTTTTTAGTTTGTATTTTACGACTTTCTTTTTTCTTGTGGAGGTGGCGGGGAGGGTTTAATCTTTAAGGAAGGGGAATTTAATGTCTGGTTAACATAACACTTTGGTTATTTTGAGATAAACATACGTATTTGTTTCCTATGGACATATCTGCAATGGGAGGGGTGGGGGATTTGGTCAACCCACTTAAATGACTAAGCAACACTTTTCTTGGATACCCCGTAGCCTGAAAAACTTGGATACCCCGTAGCCTGACTATTTTTATTTCCTCTCTGTTGAAATTAAAAGCCTGTCATGTCAAAATTGTTTGTAACAAACCAGGAATTAAAACAGTCACGATTACCAAAATATTCCTTTAATCATGAACCTAAATATTTAGTTTGTAATCTGGCTGATATTCAGAAATACCGAACACGACGACAACGATCGATGACTGACAGTTCAGAGACTAATTCAAAAATCGACAAATAAAATGGTATAGCAAGAAGGCTACGGTTCTCCATTCTATTGCACTCCACGACCCGATCAGTAAAATTCACGAATCCGGATTAAAGACCCTGTGATTCCGCCTCTTTGATAATCTGGTTTCGTATTTATCAAAATTAATTTTACCCGACTGTCATATTAAGTATCAATTTGATTTGTAATATTGAATATCTTCTTTAAAGGTAGGGTATAAAACTGGTTATTCTTACTGTATTAGTTCAAAAATAGAAAACGTAAAATGACCATATTGAACATTTTAGTCAAATTATTTTTTTTTAAGCCAAGTTATTTGAGGGTTTGAAATGTTGACAATATGTAGTGTAGATAGTCTCGATTGTCAACTACCATTGCTACGATAACAAACAAATTTCGATTGTCCACCTTAACGTTAATTTTAATGGTGCGGTAGTTTTAATCCGATGACCTAGAGACTTGGTTTTTGTTTTGCGTGTAGTGCGGTCCTCCTGCACTTACTATTATGTAACATTTGAAGCCAAGACCTGCAACAGACAGATTTAGCTCGTGCATCATGCATATTCACGATTAAATCATCACGGATTTGGTAAGTTGGTAAGGAAAATATATGCAGGGAGTTCCTAACTAGATTGTACGCGTGTATAACTAGAGATGTAAGAAGTAATCCCATCTTAATAATTGTCACACGAATTCTACAAATATTTCAAAAGATAGTTCGACAATCCGACGAGTTTTAGGATATTTTAAATATGATTTTTTTTTTTTAAAAAAAGCATTAATTTGAATATGTTCATTCATGTTAGCAAAATAATCTGATCAGATGAATTTGTTGTTATTATGGGTTTCTACGCTGTTACGTAATTGTTATATATGTATTCTTATTGGGTATTCTGTTATTATTTTTATATCATATGGTTTGCTAGACGTTTGATATTAGTTTGTAATTACCACAAACTGTTTGAAATACATAGATATAGCCATGCTTTTTACAACATATAAACATTGCTTGTCACAAACAACAATACATATTTATATTATATTTTTAAAGCACGTGGTTAAGCCATGTAAAGCTAATATACTTTGGAAATGAGATTTATCAATATTTTATCACAAAACACCAGTTGTGCAGATACACGATACAGAATTGTTTGCTAGAAACTATCAGAATATTAGCTACGGCTAAAATGAACATTAATAAGCAAGATAAAGAGGGGGAAAGAATTATAGTATAACACACATGAAATCACTTCTATTGTTCTTTATGGTTATTTGATCCTCTCGGGCTTAGCTGCGAGTCGCGGGGTGAGAAGGATAGCTCCCCTCCCCCTACATCTGTCAACAGCACGTGCAACATGAAAGAAAATAGCGGTGGCGATCACGCTTTCCGTTTATGTTACCGTTAAATATTTGACTGAACAATGCATCTTCAACTTATTTACATTTCTAAAAGTGGCTTAAAATTCGATTGTTTTTTATTCGACTACCGTATTTATTTACCAAAATAGTGTATAAAATAATGTTGTGAGAGTGGCATATCTTAATTAAAAGGAAATCAATGAATTTGACGCTATGTAGTGCTAGATATTAATTAATATCATTGATTGACACAATAATAGTATTGTTTTGAAGCTGCTTATATAATATAAGAAAGGGTGAGGGATAACTCGTGTTATTCAGAGCTGTTTGTTTTGACAAAGTCATCATCTTTGAATAATATTTACAGTCCTTAAGTTATAAATGTTTTTGTTCCTTTTCGTTGCGTTTCGTTTTTATTCCTTAAATAACTATATGCTTTATAAAGCGATAAACTTAATACATTTGAAATCTATTGACTTGACAACAGAAAGAAGAAATTACAATATCTTGTTCCAAATAGTCTTGAAAACCCATTGATAATCAGCGTTAAAAAGGGCTTGTTTTCAATTCCAACATATCTGAAATAAATGTTCAAGTTGAAATGTAGTCTGACGCTGCCATGGCAAACTGCCCCTGACTTTATTCTGAATTTGCCGTGTCGCCACAGAAAGGAAATCATTAAACTCCATTAAATGACATATCGATACAATTCGCTGTCACCACAATCGCGACAGAAATGAATTTGGGACCATTGCGATACGAGTATATTTATTAGGCCTATATACACAAATAAAGGTGGCAGATGAAATGATCACCTTAGAGAATTATGATGACTTTATGGTTTTACAACACATCGCCATTACTGACAAAATTCCTGCAATAATTGAAAGCATAATAGAAATAATTTAATTGTTATCTCCAGATTGCTGTGGAAATTTGTTAGATATAGAGCCAATAGTAGCAGATTTTTTGTATTAGATATAAAGTGAAATGTGTAGGCCTAATTATAATATACATATAGTAATGTATAAAATAAATTGTATTCCATGTTTTATCTTGTTTTGATTTGAATAGGAAACTAAAACAAAGTGAGTTTTCATTTTCATTTTCTGGCACCAAATTAGTGGACATATTTATCATAAATCTACTATTTCATTTCGTGTTGGGTAGTCTAAAACCCCGGCTGTCTGTTAGATCAATTCTGCAGCGTAGCTAGGTTATAGATGAGTCTGTGTTTATAAGGTATGCAATCACACTGCTGTGTGGGACCGTCTTTCTGAAAAACTGGCAACAAAAACACATTAACTTAAATAAAAAATCATTCTTACTTTGGCAATCGGCGTTAATCGTTCAGTTAACGTTGCTTTCCATTGATGTCGTGAAACCATCTTTAATATTTGTGAAGATTGAGTTGGTATTTGATCCATTTTGTTTTTTTCTAAATTATTATCTAAAGAACATTCTCCGACCCTTATTTTGTTTTAAATGTTTTCTGCATTATCGGCTAAAACAGAAAACAAATGTACTGAATTTTGAACAATTTTATATTAGAAATAATGTTGGGCGAATCCAATTGTCGAAAATCTACACACGGAGCTTCTAAGAGTACGTTTCTTGAAAATTACTAAAGTCGAAACATTTATATTTCAGGCATAGGTTCATGGATTGTTCTCAAATTTGGACTGTGCGTAACCACAAACTCTTATGTTTAACTTTTATTCTGACCACATGAATTTCAAGTCTCTTGTGTCAGGCTTGTCGTCTGGTATAAATGATTTTAAAAAAGGTCTTGTGTATATATTAAGTACGTGATTGGGTTTATAATAATGTATTAGATAAACTTATCAATCATTGAACAGTTTATAGAAGATCACCTGTTTACAGAATCTCGGTGATCATGAGTGGTTTTGCTGCAGTCTTGTCTGGCTTCTTGTCTGAATATAACCAGAAGATTTGATGGCGTTTCAATACGATGTTGTGTCATTTAATAGATCTGTATTTAACAAATGATTTGTTGAACTGTAAATACAGACGATGACCCGGTCTGATAGCTACACAATTGGGAACTACCCTAAGATGAAAAATCTTCTTTTTCTAGTAGGCCTATACGTGTAAATTAGAGTAAAAACGATCTGTAACGTAAGTTTTGCAAGGAGAACAAAAAGTATCTTCTATTTCACAGATTAAAATCACGCTGCGTTACTCAATACGAGCTCCAAAACGTAAAAAACATTTTTGACTTCCTAAATTCTGAACTTCTCTTCCTTGTTGCTGTGACCACTGGAAGCAGCTGTTTTCCGCGGGGCTTTTTGTTACCGGATTGGATTTTATATCCATGCACTAGCACGTGCACGTCAAAAACAAATCATATTAATTGTATCTTCATAAAAACTCACACGTTGAAAATGTGAAAGATAAGGAGACTGTGATATGTCTATCAATTATTATGAAGTATAGGTGTTAAAAGTAAAAAAAAAATGAAGCTATTTCACAATAAAGAACCTATACCTACCCTTGAAAGTTTCTGGGCAAGTTTGTTTTATTTGTGTACAATAATTATAGTAAACATTGCCATGTTCCCAATAAGATATATTTCAGTGGATAACATTTAAACTTTGTAATAAAACATAAGAATTGCATGCATATGGGAACGTTACAAAATTCTTTTTTTTATTTTTAATGTCTGAAAGTGGGCTTCTATGAAAAAGTGCGAAAAAATAAAACCGATTAAAAAATTGTCTAATTCTGCAGTCTTTTGATGTCGACAGATTAGCACGGGAGGTAAAATTGTCGGTTGTATATATATAAGAAGAGGGGAGGGCATTAGCTAATAGACTGGTAAACAATAGAAAATAGACTGTGGTCGTTGATCGCGGATTGCTTATAAAAACTATGATGGCGGGGGATGATCAGACCCCTACCTTCGACTGTTGTTTTAACCAATACTCACATTCTTAACCTTCCACCACCCCCAGGCATTATTAAAACAATAAAACAACACGTTAGTCGCAGTTCTAAACATCCTATACCCCACCCCTCTTTAAAACAATGAACTAAAATACGCTACATCCACGTAACTTCTTCTACTATACATTCTCGTTTAATTCAGTTTAAATGCTAAATACATTAACGAACCCCCACAAACTGGAAACGTTTATATCCGTGCCGATTGTTGTTACAAACCATAAATGTAGTTTATACGAAAATCTGTCGACTAAGAAATTTTATGTCCAAGCATAGAAATCCTCCTTTCTTCGATGTAAATGGATATTAAACCTTTCATTAGGAAATCTTTTGAAGACTTATCCTAGACATTGGTTATTAAGTATCAGTTAATAGCCCAGCCTCTTTTTCTGTAAAGTGTGAAACAACGTGTACGATTTCTAGTGAACTAAGCTAAGAGAAATAAGCCGTATAGCAAGTTGATCATTGACTTAACTGTTAGAAATAAAGGATGTGTATACAATATCACCTATACCGTAAATATCAAATAACACAATAATAAATAAATAATTTATCACCAATCTTATTTGTATACAACAAAATAAATTGTTCGAATCGATAAATTTTGCAAAGGATTCATCAAGTCTTAAATTAGTTCCATTATGTTAAAGTAAGCAACATAAAATAATTATATATCGAAAAATGCGTATTTTCAAAACATCATACCACTTAAAAATACTAAAAAAAGAATTATTTACATCGTGAATTTATCGACATACAAATGGATATGATATTTAGTTTGTGACTATAAACATCAATTTTTCCCCTAAATTGATAAATATAGATTTCTTTATTTGGGCAATTAATAACTTTCAAAATTTTATGTGGAAATACAGCACCATTTTGGGAATGGATTGGTCATTATTCGGTCCGATAAAATAAATTCTGGGGGTTTTTTTATTTTGCTTCAGGTATTAATAAAAAACAATACATTGATCAAATTCTCTTTATAATTATAGTTATTTCGATGTAAAGCAAATATATTTTCCTTCTGGTTTCGCTCGTTCGTTACTGGAGTTTAACGTCCACTTCCACCTAGGGTGATATCGTGGTTTAAGCTAAATATATTTATACAGCGTGATTTCAATGTTGTTAAGTTGTGTGAATCTGCAGTGTTTTACCAATATAATATTGTGATCGGTTGAGCAGTCTGAATTTAATTTTTTCACTGATTTGATTAGTAGAGATAGTCAATTTCTGTTATAAGCGGTCGGCCAGACGAGTTGACTGACGGACGGACAGGTCTAGAGTAAATGTATGTTTCATAGGTAAAATAAACACGATACATTAATCTCATCAGATATTAAAGTCATCTCGTTACCAATAAAAACATATCTAGAAAAACAAGCCCCTCTTAACAATCTTTCTCGCAGACAATTTCCAAAAATATTTTACTAGACATTATCAGTGCCATGGCTTGTCTGTAAACTGAGCTCCAATTTTCAGCCAAAACGATTGTTTAACTGTTCCCGCCATTTATAAAATAAACATGTTTATAATTTTCGTTTTCAAATCACATTAAAATTAATAAGAGATCGATCCTTTTATTATATTGTCAATATTATTTTGTTATACATAAAAACAATATTTGATTACCGTATTTGAATAGTTACTAATGCTTATACTTATTCCATATGTAAATTTTATTCGCGGATAGAGTATACATTTTCTTATTGCGCTTTGCAAAATATAAAGTGCGGAATATACATATATATATATTATATACCCTTTTATGCCCGATTTGATATTCTTGATAGTTTTTGAATTTCTATATGTAAAAATGTAAAGATTATTGTACAAGTTTCCGTATGCAGAGTTTACACCCTGTAACGTATAATAAACGCAGATATTTTATTATATGATAAACTTGGTGATGTGTTCTTCTTACACATAAATTACACTTTCTGTCTGAATTATTGGTAACAATTGAAATCTTTCCAGGATTAAATATCACCATTTTATATTTTCAAGCAAGAGACAGAAATTAGATATAAAGACCGGTTCCTTTTTGTTTCAAAGAAATATAATTATTGGCACATTAGTTCCTGAGAAGTGTTTAAAAGATGGAAAACGTGTGAGGAATATTCTTTTAGCTGTAATTTCACAAGTTAGAGCACAGAATATTACACAAAAAAACTGCAAAAAGGGATATTTTAACGAGTAAATGAGTTAGTTTATTGTGATCGAATTTGTTTAAGTTATTATCTATAGGAAGAAGGTTGTCAATCGTCGAGGGAGACAGCCTGGCGGAGTTCAGACAGTCTTGGAATAATGTTGATTTTTCTTATTAAAATATTAACCAACATATTGACACGACTTTCAATAAAATGAAGTGGTCAGGAGAGAATTAGAGAGGGGTAATGGACACTTGACTATGGCTTAATAGACTACAGATCCCAAACCCTTGAAAAAATATTTTCTGTCCAACTCGCGACCCGAGACGCCGAGTTAATGGCTCATCTTTTGTTTTAGCTAACCACTGTTCAAATTGAAACAAAAGCTTCACGCGAATTTCGTAGGATTTTCCCACTTCTCAATGAAAACAACCGTGGAATAAAGCTCGGAGTACGGAAGTCTTGTTTTCTTTAGTCATCTTCCGATGTTTTTGCTGTACAATGGCGGTTGGGCGCCAGCTCGTCTCCAGCAGACGGCTTAGAGTTGCTCGAATCATTGAAGGTGGACCGCTAGAATAATATTGAAGGGGGCGGAGTCTAACGGTGATTGAAACAAACCTCATCACGACTGGACGGTCACATATAAATCGTCGGCCCGTCAACAAGTCATCATTCGACACCAACTAGTCAAAGCTAACAGAACAACTTGAGAAATATACAGACTTTCAGTGATATACATTTACTAGGTGATAATACCGTGTTCATTTCAACATTTAAAAAAAAACTTCCTGCTAACAGAAAGTGTGACTGTGGCAATTCTTTATTTTTTGAAAGGTAAGCTGTCAATTTTTTCCGTAAATATCTTCGGCACCAAAAATAATATCGTTACCTGATACATTGACTATTCCTCATTCTATTTCATTAAAAATATGCATCCTTAATATATTTTTTCAAAATTTGTAGCTTTTCTTATATTAAATCTTTGGAAACGTTTCTTTTTGTCCATATAAAGCTGTAAGAATATACAAAGATTAATAATATCATTGCCGTTTGTGTAGTAAAAATAAATATTTATGTTTCAAATAAGAAATAAAAGTACTATTCAAAGCATTCTTAACAAAATATTGTGATTTCTAATTTTGCCATCGAAATTTTGGGAATTAGGACCATTATGCCTTATAACTAAATTCAAATCTATTTCCTTTAGAAATGATTTCGTGACACGAAAATATCCGGGAATTATGCGGTTAATATTTAATGGTATTTGTCTTGTGTAAGAAATAGGTTGAGAAACAACCAGAGGATAGAAAGTCAATAGCGGATTGAATATTGCATAGTGGTGTCAATTTCATCAACTATGTCTTTGTTCTTTAATTACAATTGATTGACAAGTTAGCTCGTGATTCTCCGCTGTAATAGACATGCTTAATTAAAGGTGAATTGGCGATCAAACAATGCGCCGGTATAAATCGCGTGGATGAAGATTTATACCTGTTCATTTCATCATCAGTAAATGGAATATGTACGAAACGAATTATTATAAGACTGGTAGATATAGTTTAGTGGTATTCCGCGAGTGTATATTTCATGTATATTGTACTTAATCCAATAGCATCCGTAATTAGATAACTGTTTTGTGTAATAGAAGAAGTATTTTGTATATTGTGTAATTTAAATTAGCATTATTATTTTGAATATTTTATTAAAGCGAATAAGGTGGGGGTTTTCCTGAATAAAAATTGATGTTTAATATTTCGCTCTAATTTTTGACGAGGAATAAGGGGAAAAACAATATTTTTAAAAAGATAATTTTGTAATCGTACGAGTTATTCAAACCACGAGTTTTTTTATTCACGCAGACATGTCTTTTTTTTTTAAAAAAAAGGTACTAACAAGAACACAGCATCATGTATGAGGAAGATATCCTTAGCCAGAGAGCCAGAGCTTTCCCTCTTAGTCATGGTTTGATGCCAACACCACAGGCTTTTTCATTTGGATTCCCAATGCATCCCGCTCATGATCCTATGGCCCTTGCTGGTAAGTACATGTACATGTATTATTGTCTATTTCATATTTAGGCTTTAGTAATTATATTTATTCGTTTTGCCTTGATTCGTATAAATATTGTTAAATTATAATATAAATTTCGTAAAAATTGTTAGTTTTATTTTTATATTATTAAAATGTTCTCTCCTGAAATCTACTGTTATATATTTAAAAATATATAAATATAATACACCTGTTTAAATTAGTTATATAAGTTATGGCGTTTTCAAGTTTTCTTCTTATCTGTTAGTTTTTACTGCAATACTTTCAATATTCTTACAGTACTAATCTTTTTAGGGATGAAAGAGGGAACCGCCTCAATAGTTTGAAATCAGATTAATCTGTCGAACCGTGAAACGTACAAAAGATCCCATTTGTATACAACGCCTACCGTTTTTATATCTAATCTCACTTAACACTTTTTAATATCGCCAAATAAACTAGAAATTTAAGAAGCTTAGATTAAGAAAGCGCGAGATTTTGGATATAAAACAGTTCATTTTGAGACCTGTATCAGAATTTCTCTGACTCTTACAGTGTCCACATCGAGGCAATTTAAAGTTGGAGAGAATTTTTACGATCTACAATATTCGTCAATTGAACATGGACTCCGAATTTGATTTTTATGACTGTTAGTACAGTAGATATATGTTCAGTATTAATTTTTCATGAAGCCTATGACCGTCGTTACAACAGAACCTATAGCTTCATCATATTTCTATATTTACTGTTTCTCCTTCCCAGGTCAAGCTCAACAATACGGTGGCTACCCACATCTGTCTACTCCCGACCCTAAAAGAATGTTAGGCAGTGGTCAGAATGAAACAGCCGACAAAAACATCAAAATAACTTTGGAAAATCGTGATTTATGGCAGAAATTCCACAATATCGGCACAGAAATGATTATTACCAAGACTGGAAGGTAAATTTATTACACCGTTTTCCCGTCTTAATTTAGTTTGGATTGTCTTTTTACTTGAAGAAAATGATATTGTAATGGCGACTTAATTTGACAATGTGCACAGGTAATTGTTTTGAAATACGATTCTATTAAATAGGTTGGTAGTAAAAATCTCGCTGTGTGAGAAGTCAATCGGAACCCATTATAAGCTACCGATGTCTTGTGTAGCTCTTGGTCTCCCGTCGTTCCAAGTCATGTTAATTCCCTTTCATGTCACCCTCTCTTTACAAGTACACGCGTATACACGTCACTGCTTTAAAGGAGAACATCTCTATTTATTTGAACAATCCAATATTTTATAGAATTTTACACACCTTTATTAGTTAATACATACATGTATATGTTAAACAAAGACAACGAAAGATGGAATTTAATAAAAAAAAAAAAACAAACTTAGTAGACTATACAGTTTGATTTTTAAAAATTAATTAATAATTTAATTTTGACTTTTAAATCATTTACTAAATGTTGAATAGAGTTAATCAAGGATGGGTTGGGGATATTTTTACCAGAATGAAACATCTTTTAATTTGATCCAATATAGAATATATCTCCTTACATCACTAAAAACATCATAATAGAAAAAAAAAATAAAACAAATTAAGTTTTTGTGACATCACGACAACCGTGATTATTGAATAAATGTTGGTCACAGATGCTTCATTTTAGCCGAGGGGTTGGGAATGCATTGTTTAGAACCCGGATATAGAGCCTATCGTGCACACAAAAGGCGATATTTTACCGTTAGTTTCTCAATAGACATTAATGAACATAAATAACAGACAAACAGTTGTTTTGCATTTTAGCATTAAAAAGGGAGAATGGTACTTTCTAAACAATAATTGATATTTTTTTTTTGGCTATTTGATTTTGAACAATAACATTTAATAAAGTTGTTAGCTTAAACCTAAATATATTATCAGCCGACTCTGTTTAGGAATGATAAAACTATGGCTGTCATGTAACATCTTGGTGAAAATTAGTTTTCTCTTCTCTCTTCTATATAATGACAGTCAATAACTCATCAATTTGGCAACATGCTTGCCTTTATATTCATGAAATATTATCTCAATACTTACAAAAAAAATTCTACTCTAAAAAGCAATGACTCATTGATTATTCTTCTATTAAAATTATATTTAATAATTAATTAATTGATTATCATGAACATTTTATCAATTTATTTATTATTCATAATACAAGCTACACAGTCTCCACGATTGATACCGGAACTCTTAAGTAAAATAAAAAAAACCGTTCTGCATATCTTTGTCCGTCCTTTAAGCAAAAGGTTTAGGTGTAAATAGTAAGAAATAATTTGTAACGAGCGAGAAATTAAGTTAATTTACACGTTGTTTATAAGTGGGTAATAGTAGGTAATTACACCGTGTTTTAACAAATACTGTTTGATATAGTGTCGAGTTATTGTTAACACAGTGATGTAACACTGATTATTAATGTACTCCCTTCAGTTACTACATCTGTCCCCTAGACTAATTTTTTGTTGTTGTCAATTTGCCAGACTAATCCTATAATTCGTTTGAACCTGGGGGCAATTTTGGGTGAATCCACAACTTATATTATATAGAATTTAAGGTCATTATTTTATGAACAAATAATCAACAATTTTTTTTATTTAGAAAATATTTATTCAGAAACCATAATTTTTATTTTCTAATTGTAGACGAATGTTTCCTATCTTGAAGTGTAGTTTAGATGGTTTAGATCCCCATGCTAAATATATATTGTTGGTTGATTTGGTACCAGTTGATGATTGTCGTTATAAATACCACAACTCAGAATGGGTGGTAACTGGTAAAGCTGAACCTCATATGCCTGGTAGACTTTATATTCATCCGGATTCGCCAGCTTCTGGCGCGCACTGGATGAAACAACCGGTACCATTCCACAAACTCAAACTTACAAACAACAATCTGGATCAGAATGGACATGTAAGTTTATTTTCTAATTTCCTTTGTTTTTTCGGCAATATTAACTATTTTATCTATTTGAAAATGCCGCGAATTATATTGTAATCTTCTATTAAAATTTAAAAATAAATTTTGATAAAGACATTTTTGGATTTTAAAATTTATATTCCTTAACAAATATTGAAGGAAGAAAAACTGTAAATAATAAGAGTTATTGTTTGGGCAACAATAATAAGAATCTAAATTCATTTAAAACTTCCCTAGAGCTTAGCGTGAGGCGCTAAATCCCTAGATAATTTCACGCAAGCCTACAGATTGAAAAATAAGTCCATCACGAATTTATCAATGCCCAAAGTAATTCATTTCAAACCGAAGACTATCTCAGCCGCAATTAATATAAGAAATATAATTTGGAATTGAGCACATGCAATAAACATCTTTCTACGAAAAAATATCTTTGCAAAATTTGATTGGCTAGTAATAATTTTGATATAATTTACGGGATATTTGGCCCGCGTGCTGAGGTCCCCAAGCACGTGAGCGATGAAGATGCTGGCTTCGGATACAAATTGTTGATTGACAGTAGTGTAATTGACTCCTCCGTCGAGGAAATTCCCAATCTAGTTGTACGATCAAATGAAGAATTTGTCCATTAAAAGAAGTTGAACTATCCATTAAGAGGCAATCGAATAATCATTTAAAGCTAGTTTCTGAAAGTTGTCGGTTTAATAATCGATATTGCTTTATTAAATACGTTTTAATGTTCTAATACCATGGTACTGATTGGCACAATATCAGATACAATACTAGCGTCGGTAAATAATTCAATTCACAGAGGAATATAAAAAACAAGAGAATGCATGTAGACCGCAATAAAATACCGGTAATCATTCAAAAAGAAGCGCATTAATAAAGGAACATATGGTCTTATTCTATTATCATATTTTTATCAGTATGCTTCACTTGTAAATTATGGGATTAGTTAATTAAAGATAACTGCCATATTTGTTTACAAAAATCTTCTCAATAGAACAACTTGTCGTTCATTTGCGTCATTTAAATAAAAAGTGTAATTTTTACGGATGAAATCTAACTGATCAGATGTTTCATATTTCAGGTGATTCTTAATTCTATGCACAAATATCAACCCCGTGTTCACGTTGTGCAGGCTAATGATATATTTACAATGAGATGGAATACTTTCAACACATTTGCGTTTGAGGAAACCATGTTTATTGGTGTGACAGCTTATCAGAACGAACAGGTAAAACAAACTACTTTTTATTGACTGTAATATTATTGGTCTGAATTTTAAACATAATATAATAGTATTAATATTAATCCGAGTGTCAGTGAGAATATTATTCCGTTTTCTTCTCAAAATCATGTATCCTGTTGTTAAGTATTGTCCCCATCTCGCTATTTTCATCAATTTGATCTTTGACTTTTTGTCAGGTCCATAAATAAGTAATATAATTTGCCTCGTGTATAATGACAGTGACTGACGTAACGTGATTCGCGGTGATCAGTGTAAAACTATATTGCATGCCTAGTTGATTGCAGGTTGCTACGTCAAGAACTAACATGCTTCCATCAAAAAATAGCTGGCCTCGTAAATATTTCATTCGAGATTGGGCTCGATTTCGGTGTCCTTTGAAGTAAACGAGCTGGTCAATTCGTTCTGAAATCTACACCTGCTATTAAGCGGGAGAAACAATAGCGCGAAATTTAACGGAGATTGCGTGCAAGTTATTAAGCGTCGCGTGATATGTGGCACTTTAGCGTATATAGACTGTATGGAAAGCGTGAATATGGCTACTTTTCTCCCGTAACAGTTATCTTGTAACAGCAGTTATCTTACTGTGGCAAACATCCCCTGGGACCTTCGACTGGAAATTACAGATTGAATTGCCTAACTCGGAACGTAACCCCATAAATCAGTGAAAATAGCATGCATTGAATAATATAACCGTCTGCTGGCAAAACGTTGGTTAATAGAACCTCCATAAATACAGCAACTCCAGTCTTTCTTGGGGAATATTTGTTAAAGAAACAATCTAATAAAATATCCCAATAAATATTTATATTCCAGTATTGTTATCAAATTTGTACTTTTCAGATCACCCAATTGAAGATTGACAACAATCCTTTCGCTAAAGGCTTCAGAGATAATGGCATGGCAAGAAGGTAGGTCTTCAAATTAAAAAAAAGCTATATTCTAAATGTATCAAAAACACTCGTTCTCAAAAACATACCAATTTATCACATAAAAAATATTTTAAAAAAATAAATAAAACGAGAATGTTAACAATCAAATATAATTTATTAATTCTGATATTAATTATACAGAGATCACAGATTAAGCTTGAAAAGACCGAACAGTGAAGATGGTTGCAATGATGACATAAAAGGTATTAATATTATATTAATCTATTCTGTTGTTAAATTTGCTAAAAACCAAATGGTAAATGTGCCTTTTATAATACTAAAGTAGTTGGTAGTCTATTAACCTCTCAGCTTAAAGTCGTTATTCGGGCGCTATAGTTCTTATTCAATTACCCATCTGCCGCTTTCTGCCCGTTGTCAATGTTTTTCTTGAAATCCGATGTTTCGTAGCATCTTGGCACTTCAAGTGAAGAAGTTTTGGATTGAATTCTCGCTTAGTTCGTCAAATTAGGCGCATTTCCTTCCTCGGCGATTTGAAATTTCACACCTTTCTGTCGTCGCACGGCCAATATGCTATCGACTTGAAAGCCATGGCCATAGCGAGATGTGATTAAGCGCTTTTTCCTGAAATATTGATGAAGACGCATAATTAGATCAACGAGTCGACGCTGAAATATGACTGTAAGTGTTCACACGTTCGACTAGATAAATAGATTAGTCTCTCCATAACACCTGGTATACTCACTCTCTCTCTTCTTCCATCAACTATCATAGCTTTACAACACTACACATTACAGCCGACATTTTTTTCTCATTTAGCGATTGGAATAGAAACCTTTTCATACTAGGTCAAATAAATCAATTTTAATTTAGCTCTAACTTATTGCCTTCCATTATCCAATAACTGTTCTTAACAAATTTTTTCACAATCTGCCAAGGTTGTTTTTTTCTACGAAACTATTAAATCTACCTAGAATTTTGAGCGGGAAATATACAATAGGCGCCAATAGTTGGACAGATGAGGAATTTTAAATTTCTAGTTAATTAAACTAACAAATTAGATGGTATTTAACACCATGTAAATAACCGCATTCTTCCGCTTTACTACCTTTTATTCACAAGAGCTATATTATGCTTTGATTGTGTTTGTCGACACCCCAAAACAATGGCCACTTTCCTTTCAAATGATGCTGACAAGTAAATTAGGCAACAATAGGCGCGTGTCGTTACATTATTGGCCCTATAATTAACCAATAGCCTAATGACAGACCACAATGTTAACGCTGTAAACCAGTTAATTTGACTGCCTTCTGAATACCTATTACATTATGACTCTGCAGTAGGTCTTACTCGTGTAGTCCCAAGTTTTGGTGCTCGAGTTTCGATATTGTCATAGGTGCGAAATTCCTCTTTAGTTTTTAATTGACATGAACGACACTAAATACCCTTTCAATAATATTATTTTATTAACCTGTCATCCTTTATCTTTTCAGTAGAAAATCCGGCTAAACGATTGAAGAATCTGGATGAAGTTGAACCGAATTCAATGAAACTGAAAACGTCGACACACAACTCTCCAGTAACACCTAAAACAGATATGAACGAACAACTCACCGATTCGTCAGCCAGCTCGCCAACAGACGGCAGTGATAGCGATCTTTCATCTTGTCTCAAATCAGAAAGTATTTCTCCGCTAGAGAAACCAAGAGGGCACCACGACTCAAGCCCCGATCTTCCCAACCCGTGTCAGTTCAGCACCATGAAATCTTATAACCAAGCCTGTATGCCGAACGACCAGTCTTATTATTCTCACCATTCTTCAGTAGGTCGTGTTCAGAGCAGTTCTTTTCTTCCAGTCTCTTCCACGACGGGTTTACTTCAACCAATGACCAGCAACCTGTTCTCCATGAATTCTCAGATGCAACCCTGTCGATTATCCGGACAAACAAACGATTGTTTAGCATCCCCATCTCATGGTTACGGTATTCGAACAACACCACCTCAGCACCACCCATCGTTATCATCTGGTTTATCATCGTGTACGTACATGCAGTCAGCTCAGCCGTACGCCTCACACCTCACCCCTAACATGCACATGATGAACATGAACTTCACTGGACCCATGGCATGAATTCTCAATGGCTCTTAATAGCGCTTTTAGAATTAAAATAAATTAACTTATTATCGAGTGTCGACGTAGCAAGACGCGAAGGGCTGGAGCTGGCCGCGTAAGAGATACGCAGTCGGAATCGTCCAACGCAAGTATTGAGCCAGTTATAAGTGGTGCAGGAATTAAGCTATTTGGAACAAAAATCCTTAGACCTTTTTGTATCGAGTAAATCGTGTTAAATATTGATTTTTAATCCACAAATGACGTGTTGAATAATTGATGTAAATATTGAAGAATTACATTACTGAAATATCAAATGGGCCTAATACGTGCAGTTATAGAAGTAATTATAGTCTACAATTCCATACATAAAATATATTGAAAGTAGATAGAAGAAGTTGGCTGTGAACTAGGTAAAACATGATGGATATATATTATACTTATAAAAGATGTAGATTTATGTAATATATAATATTATAGAATGTGTATATAGTATCTATTAATTTTTATTATTTAATTATCTATATAATTGAAATCCATGTGTATAAACAGATACATTGTTTTCTATCGCCATTGTTTGTACATTTTGCTTCCAACAATTTTTTGTTTTGTTTTTGAGTAATAAATACCTCCTGGTATTCTCAGTAAATGTTCTTTGTTTGACTTGTATATTTGAAATGACATTTTGAAGGGTGTTGGAAAAAAATATGATACTCCTGTCTGAGGTGGTGTATGATTGCCGAGGACCTCCATGACGATTTCTATACCCATTGCAAAACAAATTTTGCCTAAACCCTCCCTCACACACCTGTACAAGGAGATTATAATGCATTTATATTTAATAATGGCTGTGCCGATTTTAATCAATTAGGCCCCGGGGCGTCGCACCAACAGCATTCCCTCTCTATGGGCCGGTGATTGCCACAACGTATTGGGAGGGATAAACTTCTATAATGCTAATAGTCTGGTGGCTGAAGGGGGGGGGGGCCGAGCTGTAAATTTATGAGACCAAGTTTTTGTACACTAGTATTTTGCTTCGATTCCGGTGATCAGACATAACAGGGCGCTTTGTAAAGATATGGGGGCCCAATGTCTGCAATTGGGGAAAAATGTGATCTTGTTGACATAAATGAAATAAATGATGATCATGTTATATATTAAAAAAACATACATAAATCAGGGGCGTGGTGAGGGCAATTATTGAGAAGAAATTATGAGTAACAAAAAAGATTTTGGCACAAAAACCCTTTTACTGACCGCGGAGCTGTGGCCGGCAAAGCCGGCCACCGCGAGCCCGCGGCAGGGGGTCCGGGGGGCCCTCCCCCGGGAAAATTTCGAAAATTAGAAGCCCAGAAACGCAATCTCCAGCAATCCGAGACAAGAAATACGGTAATAAAATATTGTTATTTTCTCTTGGAGATTTTTTGAGTAATTTGATTGTGATTTTGGCGCAAAAACTTTTTGGCGCATGAGTATGGCTACTCATGAACTCATTCTCACCACGCCCCTGACATAAATGGGTATGTCCATCTCTAAATAAATGTTTATGATGTTATGATGCCCTTGGACAGCTGCTTTGATTTGTGGTGAGGTGGGTGTTGAAAAGGGGGGGAGGGGATTAAAATCGTCGGGAAACGAGTTCACGCTGATTTAAATGATTTAAGCTTGATGAAACATCTCTAAATTATAAGATTCTCATTGCATGGGAGTGGGAGCCCGTGGGGTGGGGGCAACATGTATTTTTGTGAACAGAAATCGTTTGGTTCATAATTTAGCTTAAAAAGTGGTTTCTTGTTAGCTTTGTCGATCAGCACAAATTCGTCATTCAAATTATTAAATTATAATGGTACTTTTCAAGAGATCTGGAAAGGTACATAAAGACATTGTAAATCAGAGACATGTTTAGATATTAGTTTATTCTTGGTCTTCATCAGAAGAGTCAAAATCTAAAGTTCATAATATGAGCGAGGTAAATATTTCCTTTGTGGCTGACCAGTAGCTCGCATATCTTTTGAATATACTTCAGATACCAATTCACATTGTAAATCTTCATTCCAGGCAAAGGCCACTACGGCAAGGTGGTAATAAAGAAAGGTCTGTTATGTTTTCACACAGAAAATCTTTCTTCTAGCGTCATCTACTGATGTAAGTCGACTTCGGCGATATTTTCTACCTTTGCCCGTCTCATTATTGATCAAAATGTGTATATTTTGGATCATCGTTTGCGAAGAGGATGTTTGGGATTGAAAGTGTCGTGAATACCTTGGCCCTCGGTACATACTTTCAGTGGTATTGACTACCTGTCTCTCTTTTTCATGATAATTCCAATACCAGACTGGAATGAAGATTTACAATGTGAATGGGTATCTGAAGCATATCAAATAACAAAATAGTCAACGAGCACTAAATATTTCATATGATTAAATTGTGTACGAGTCTTATAAATACATTTATTTATTTTAACAATACATTTATTTTTTCACAACACAATTTGTAGTTTTTGTCTGTCACATAACTTTCAAATGTTTTATTCATTCGTCCATGATAGACACACGTGCGGCACAGTGATCATGTGACAACCATAATTAAAATTGCTTTAAAATAAATTCCGTACGACTATGCCAGATACCTTTCAATAATAATAACGACAATATGTTAAAAAGTAAGCCTCTGTCAGCATGTGTATTTAAAAAATTATAACAATAGATGCTACTTAAATTTAAACGTAGCATCGCCGGCGTATTGACCTAGAAATTCCAATCAATGTCACGTGTCATCGGCGGATTTGGCAATGGCGGAGAAAATATATTATTATTAATGACTGTTTCTCGGTGTATTTTGGTGTTCTATCAGAGAATTATATTCAACTAAGATTTAAATTTCACTAACAACTGGTCAGCAAAACCATTAAATGTATGTATGATCTAATTATTATTTTAATATCCACCGGTACCTGGAATTCATACGGAGCGTCGGCCTCGGGCCAAGGGACCGACGTTTGTGTCGAACACTGGTCCCAAATATCGTTTATATTGGGTCCCAAATGTCGTTTATATTGATTCCCAAATGTCGTTTGTGTTGTGTTCCAAATGACGCCAATGAAGTCCCAAACGTCGTCAACTGGGTCCCAAATGTCGTTTGTGTTGAGTCCCAAATGACGTGAGTCCCAAATGACGTGATACCCAAAGGATAGATGAGGCTGTTGATTAGCCAGCAAGAAGATATCTATCCTGCACATGATATGATGAAGACTATAAGAATAAACTAATATCTAAACAAGTATCTGATTCTCTGTGTTTTTTATGTACATTTCCAGATCTCTTGAATAGTACCATTATAATTTAATAATTTGAATGACGAAATTGGTACTGTTTTCAGTTAAATTTTAAATCAAGGGGTTTCTGTCCTAAAAAATATATTTAGCTGTCCTTCCCACCCAACATTAAAATAAATGTTTTTACTATGCTCTAAGAAAGTTTAAATTAACGTGAACTCATTTTTCGCCAATTTTATCCCCATTCCTCCTCCACATACGTACACCTGATACACTCCCCCCAAATCAAAACAATCGTCCAGCGGCATCATGTACACTTCTTTGGAGATGGCCAGTCCTAGAAATTTATGTTTGGTTAATATATAACATGATCATCAATTATGTCAACATAATGCCCCCCCCCCCCCCCATAGGCGTACGGGGAAATTTTTGACTGGGGGGGGGGGGCGCGGTGGTGGTTGGTGCCCAAAAACTAACGGGCCGAGTACCGACTATATTTCCAATCCGAATGCTACTCAGGGCCGTATGTAGGATTTTGAAAGTAAGGGTGCAGCAGAGTGGTGGGAGGGGGCGTCAATATAATGCCTGAGCTACTGAGTGCAGAGCGGCGACACCCAGACATCACCCCTCCCCCGAAAATTTTGAAAATTTAACTGCCGCAAACCCGTTTTTGACGCAATAGGGGCCGCAATCCTGTGTGTCAATTTTGGTGTCGCTATTTCTCATTTTGATGTTAAACATACCAGAATAAGAAACTTCTGGTCCTCTAAACTAGAACTAGTCGAAACACCAATAAGGACATGTGCATAGGGCGACCAGAACGAAAATCTCTAACAATGTCATTTGGTGGCCGATAAGGCCCTATCAAATATGGATAGGGCGACCAAAGCGAACCCTCGAATGTCATGTGGTTGGACAGTTGCTGACCCAGAAAGGGGTGATAGGAGGGGTATTTCGCCAATGGGAGTGGCACCCAAGTCTGGGGTCCACCCTCAGAAAATTATGAAAAATAACGCTGCTGGAAACTCTCTTTTCGGTCACTCTTTGGACAATATCTTTACATAGGCGGCAGATTTTTTTAGGAGAGGCAGTTGCTCCTAGTGCCCCGCCCCTTGGATCCGCGCCTGTGGATAGCCTCCCCATAGGTGATATAAGAGTGTGAGCGCCCTTAAAACCCACCGATTGATCAGTGCCTTAAGAACATCATTGTGTGATCATAACCATGTGTATTATGTTATAATTTTGAGGGGTTGTCAAAGTGGGCGCCATTTCTCAGGGCGCCTAGTTTTTCTGATGGTGCAATGTACGCCCACCACCCCCGCTAGATACGGCCCTGATGCTGCTATGGGTGTCAGTGTTTTTTTTTACAAAATCGCGCATGAATAAATATGCATTTTAAGTGACCCTGAGGAGTTTTTACCAAATAAAAAAAAAGTGTAATTTTCATTTGAAGGCCCATGACAGGTTCTACAATATATCTTTTGCTATGAATAAGTTCTTAATTTTTAAATCATCAATAAAAGAGAACTAAATTTTATTTACTTGTGATATACACAACTAAAAACAGTTGTTAATGTAACAGTAACTCGTGGCTTACTGTACTCCAAACAATAGAGGGTTCGAGGCTTAAGATTTCTATTTAATTGCCTAACTATAGACATTCTGAATTTAAATTCACAGTTAAATTGGACACATGTAAGAACACAACATTTTTTTATACAACTTTTACAAAGTATAATTGTGTGCTCAAAATTTCCCAGCATGTGGAGCCCAAATAAAAAAAAGTTTAATTTTTATTTGAAGGCTCATGACAGGTTCTATAATATCTCTTTTGCTATGAATAAGTTCTTAATTTCTAAATCATCAATAAAAGAGAACTAAATTTTATAACAGTTGTTAATGTAACTGTAACTCGTGGCTTACTGTACTCCAAACAATAGAGGGTTCGAGTCTTAAGATTTCTATTTAATTGCCCAACTATAGACACTCTGAATTTACATTGGCTGTTAAATTGGACACATTTCAGAACACAATATTTTTTTTATACAACTTTTACAAAGTACAATAATTGTGTGCCCAAAATTTCCCAGCATTTGGTGCCCAAAATGTGGGGGGGGGGGCGCCCCCCCCCAGCTCGTACGCCTATGCCCCCCCACCCCAGTAGACATTGGACCCCCTATATCTCAATGCCCATTCAAACGCCTGATCATCACCCAGATTCGTAATCTATGCAAAAAAAAGTCTACAAAATTTTGGTATCATAAATTAACAGCTCGGGTGGCGACCCCCCCCCCCCCCCCGTCAGCCACCGGACTATAAACTTCTATGGAGTTTTCTGAAGTTTGGGTTTACCAACGGTGAATATGTCGAGTCTTGGGAGATCCAGACTGTAAATCCCAGGCTGTAAATCTTATATGATCTAGTTATAAAACGGATATATGTTTTAAATATTGATAAGAGTATAACAAAACTTTTTTAAATAATAGATACTTTTCCGCTGTTTCACCAAATAGATGGGTTGGGTTTCCTACCCCGCGACAAGGATTAGGGTTGCCTGTCTAACCTTGAGGGTTTCTCTGAGTCTTTTGGTTTCCTCCCACTATTAAAGACATCTACACGCAAGCTAATTATTGAAATAAAATTGAACGCCACGTTAAACCAAATATCTCTCACTCAAAGTAAACAAAGAGGTTATATCTGTGGGAATAAATTAAAGTTTAAAATTGAAATTCATCAGTTACATAATTAGTAGGATCGCCTGTCCAACCGCGTGGGTATTCTCCGTGTCTCCCCCCCACAGCAAGCGAATTGTTGAAATAAGATTGAACCATATGTTAGTCCCGAAATGACCTAGTTTTTGTCGAGTGGACTTTAAACCCTATTCTCAAACTTCTCCAAAGGATCAAACTCGTGTACTAAGACCATTCTATTGTCCCATTCAAATTACATCGGTACATGTATTAGAAAAGTTGGTTGTAATCTGGCAAGAGGAGTGTATCGTCAATTTCTTTCATTAAGTTTTATGACCGATAAAGATATGTATAGTAAAGTGTATATAAGTTTGTTAAAAGTGAAATACAAGCTTACTTCACACAATACGTTTGTCTTATTTCAAGTATACAATTACTTACTGAAACTGATTTATCATCGACAGTTTTCGGGTTGTGTGTGGTCCACTGAACTTGGACAAATCAAAACAAAACAATAAAAATCCACAAGTATCATACAATATAATTTATTCGATGTTTATTTTATTACGTAAATCGCTCTAAAACAGGAAAGCATGCGCATTTAATGGAGGCTCGGAGCAGTTTAGTTTTCAAAGAATATTTTATAGCGATATCTATGAAGACCAAACCGCTTTTTATTCAATGTTTTTAATTCACAGCCTATAATTCATATTCTTGTATTTGTTGTATTTCGACATTTGTATACTAAAATTAACATTTGTGTCATAAAATCAATGTATTTTTTACAAATCAGATTTGTAAATTGTATCTTTGTTTAATTTAATATAATAAAATTCATTTTAGAAAATCAAAAGATAGGTTGCCAGGCAACGAAACATACGCCCACAGCAGCTAAATCGTCTGGGCAGTCAACAAGAGTCGTCGCATATTCTTACTTTTTTCGGTAATGAAACATTTATAATACTCTAAAATCTGATTAAGATTAACAACTCATAAAATAATTATCAGAAAATTATTAGAATTAGTATACGAAACAATCAAAATCATGGATTTAGCTTTTCAGTTATCAAAATTCATTGAAAATCAATATACAGTGGATTTCATTGTGGGCGTATAAAAATTACATAGACCAAATCTCAAACAAATACAAATCTCCAAATACAAAACAATTTCTCCAAATTCATCTAACCCGAATGATATTGTGACGACAGGGGACGCTAGTTGTGGGCTGTTAAATGATTTCTTCCTTGTAAGTGAAAGTTTTATACAATAATTATTAAACTTTTTACATCATTCTAATTTTAAACAATGTACCTATGATTTTGTACATGATTTCGTAGAGGAATTATACTAAAATCCTTTCAGATTGATAGAAAATGTCGACATTATTTTAATAAACGTTGCATTATTTCCTTTTAATTACCGCGCATTTCGTGTAAACATTTTCTTTTGTGTGCTGTGTAGGTTAAATTCAAATAAATTCATCGGTATATTATACTAAACTATTACAGATGGATAGTATATCGACATTATTTTAATAAGCATTATATTGCCTATAACAAGTGTTTACTTCGTTTTGATCTAACACTATTTTTTCCTTCAATATTTACATATTAATATAAAAATATACACCATTCAATTAGAAATTTATCGCATGTAAGAAATTTTTTACAAAATTATAAGTACATAAGTTAGAATTATAATTGTATAAAAAGTTAATCATGAAAAATATTATACCTGTACATTGTTTAATGATTCTTTAACTATTATATTATAAAGTGACAAGGAAAACTATATACTATCAAGGGAGTCACGGTATAGCTAAGTGGGTAAAACGCTTGCTGATTAGCCTGCAGGTCGGCATGTTAGTGGAGCAAATAAGAGCAATTTTTGGGAAGATTCGTGCAAATGATGACGCAAGCACCAAATTTTGCACAATTGAAAATGTAGTTCAGTAGGCTTTAAAACATAGGAATCGACACTTAGATCACGCAAATCGGACAACTACAAATATTTCTAAGCAAAACATCAACTTCGGGTGGCCGTTTTGGCGGCCGCCAACTTGGATTTTCAATTGGCCAATCGAGCAGATTTGATTAGAATCCGTTGAAGAACAATTGTGCACAATAATTTGGTGCTTGTATCATCATTTGCACGATTCTGCTGTTATCTGCCCACTATGTGTTTAAGCAACGTCCACGAGTTTTAAAGGTTTTACAACATCTAAAGCTTGATAAGATGTACGCTAAGGCGAGATCAAGCTCAAGCCTTTTATTGAAGATGGCAGGTCGGGTGTTCGATACCTGCATTGACCGAGAAAGTTCATCGGGTTTTCCGACATGGTTTCCCCCTTGTGTTCGGATGGGACGGAAAACCATGCTCCCGTGTATACATTCGCATGCGCAAAAAAGATACCTAGGCGCGGGCCTGTAGTGATACACACTTCTACTCTTATATCGAATTTCAACTGACGTGCACGTAAAAGATCCCTTGGCAGTTGGAATTCGATATAAGTTTAGGCTGTAGTGCCACTGTCCGGGCAAAATTTCCCTCATAGCACACTGCGTGACGAATGCCCGTCTTCATTAGCCCAGTAATATAAAGATTTTGATAATTATTATATAAAGTTTTAAATTACAATGAATAATACATCAAAGAAACGTAAAGTGCAGCTACTCTGTTATCGTGTGATTGACCAGTTTGACAGCCCACAACTAACGTCCTCTGTCGCCATAATATTCAGGTTAGGTGAGGTTGGAAAAAAGTTCTTTGGCAACGGTTTTGGAGGATTGGTATTTAGAGATCTGTATTTAGAAAACTGTTGTTAGCGATATGTTTTTTGTTATATGTTGATGAAATGAAAATGTAATTTTTGATTTATCATTATATTAAAATACAAATATTTTATACAAAGATACAATTCTGATATGATTTTAATATACAAATTATGTAGAAATACGACAACTAATAAAGAAATTAGAATTAAATGGATTAAGAAGTATGAATTAAGAACACTGAATAAAGAGCTGTTTGGTCTTCCATAGATATCACATTCTCACAGCGAATTTTATTATCAGACTTGAGGTTCAAAGGACACTTTCAAACTAGGTTTTTCGTTTTGCCAGCGTCTCGTGCATGATAGACGACTTACCTTTAACCCACCTCTTCAGCTAGGTGACGAGAGGAGCATCGTGCTTCCTAAGAAACACACAAAACCCGATAGATTTCTTTAAAATTTACTTTAGGGACGATGAAACTTAGTCACATTCACAAACAGAGAGAGAGAGAGAAATGGGGTTTAACGTCCAATCGACGTTAGTGTGCTATGAGTAAAATTTTGCCCGGGCAGCGGCACTACAACTTACTTATACGGAATTACAACTGCCAAGGGATCTTTTACGTACACGCCAAGGTGTAAACGGGACTTCGGTTTTTCTTCCCATCCGAACAATTAAACAGCTGTTCTTGTCAGGCCCTCTGTCTTGCATCACTGACAAGGAAAAACCACGACGGCAAATCTGACTTTCTTGGTGAATGTAGGGATCCAGGAACCGACCCGTCTGGCGAGTGAGCCAACGTCTTACTCACTTAGCCACCGTGATTAGATCTGACAGATGGTAATGCCTTACCCGCATTTTCATTCACTGCATGTCATTAACTAGCCGTAACAGACCGTTTCGTTTGTTAATCCTTCACACAAGCAAGAATGCATGTTATATATAACAACTCTTCCAGATCCTAGTGTTGTGAAGACAAGTAAAACGAAATTTTGAAATATAAAAAATGAAATGAAATAGGATCTGTGTTTTAATAAGATTGATCAACCAAAAAATCTCACACTTGAGATACCATTTATCTGATTTCAAGATAACAATTTATTACATAAAGCACTGACTTTTATTCTATTTTGGTTACATATACAATATGTAAAACCTTAATGAACACAGGAAATTTTCATGTAGTAATATGCCAACATTTATATTTACATTTGACAATAATTATGGATGTGGGCAGTATATATATAACTATTATATATACATGTATATATACTATATAGTAACAACAAACAATATAGAAAACAAACTTACAATTTGTTCATGATGGTCATTTGGATATCAATATGGCAAGACTACACAACTATGAAAACTGAAGGAAAATATTCATATACTTGAACAGTTATCAGATGCAATTTAACATCAACTTTTCTTCTTCTATAAACATAATAAACTACTGTTCTTTATTATTTCATGAGATAAAAATAAACTTTTTCTCCCTACATTGAAACCTTGATCATAAGGTGTTAATATTTCTAACTAATCAGTATCAATTACATGATCATAATCAAATTAAAATGTAATAAAATACACATAAAATTTAAACTTATTATTTTCCTTGTTAAAATCGTTTATTTTGGTTATAAACAATATTTGTGCTTTCAATAATCCCATCATAGAACAACTTTTGATTTATTTAAAAACTAAACTTCAAATAACACAGGTATATTTGACATAAAAACACAATTTAACAGTTTGATTTAAATTTTGGCTTCATATATCTTTTTTACTCCGCTAAAATTTTACTTAAATTGAAATCCCTATTGAAAATGAAGAGAAATTCAGCCAACATTTATTGTTTCTCATTTCTGAATCAGTACCAACCTCTTATATTTTTTATAAAGATTACAAAATCATATTCTAAGGAATCTTTGGCTCTCCTAGGTCATGTCTGTGATATAACTTTTGTGGAAGTATACCTTAAAGAACTAAGGTAATACTACTCAGAATTTAAAAGAGACATCAGTGCTTTGGATTTGCTTTGATCTAATAATTAAGTCATATGGATGGTGTTCAAATTGTACTGTACACAGAATTTAAAACAAATTTGTCAATGTAATAATAGAGGTGGATGCTTTAAAGGGACTATCCCATTTCGAACAGTCTCAAAAATAAATCTGAGTACATATGAAATTTTAATGCCAAAATATAGAGGACTGGTGTATTTACCTTGTCTCAAATTTTCAGCTCAAAATAATGAGTTGTTTGGACATGAACGTGAAAACTGCTTATCCGAACACGTTTTGTTGGGTGACCTGATAATCTGTTCCTTTAGAGGTCTATTCAATGAATGATCCATGTCCTGTACTAGATAATGAAAGGTAAATTTCACCTACACATTATCAAAGTCTGGTTTTATCCAGACACTACATGATATAGTTTGTGACACCTGCCCCCTTTTCTAAATGAAAACTAGACAGGTTTAAGTTGTTTAAAGATAGGTTGCCAGGCAACGAAACATACATCCACAGCAGCTAAATCGTCCGGGCAGTCAACAAGAGTTGTCGCATATTTTTACTTTTTTTCAGAGATGAAACATTTATAATACACTAAAATCAGATTAAGAGTAACTCATTCAGTAATAATCAGAAAATCATTAGAATTTGTTTGTGCCAAGTACTTGTTCGTCTCAAGACCTCAAACCCTGTGTACCAATATGAATCAATCTGATGATAAGTTTGGCCTATAGAGCGTCACAAAATTTTTCAAAGTGATCAAGGGAGATAACTTTGGCAGTAATTATTGGAAATCGCTGAAAATCAACAGGCTTCTTCGTCTCACTACTTTAAACACTGTATATAAATTCAAAGTCAATCGGATATTAACTTTGGCCTCCAGAGCGTCAACAAGATTTTTGAAGTGATCAAGGGCTATAACTCTGGCAGCAATTATCAAAAAGCTCTGAAAATCAATAGACTTCTTCGTCTCACTACCTTAAACACTGTGTATAAATTCGAAGTCAATCTGATATTAACTTTGGCCTCTAGAGCTTCCACAAGATTTTTTGAAGGGAGATAACTTTGGCAGTAATTATCGGAAATCGCTGAAAATCAACAGGCTTCTTCGTCTCACTACCTTAAACACTGTATATAAATTCAAAGTCATTCGGATATTAACTTTGGCCTCCGGAGCGTCAACAAGATTTTTGAAGAGATCAAGGGCCATAACTCTGGCAGCAATTATCGAAAAGCTCTGAAAATCAATAGACCTCACTACCTTAAACACTGTGTATAAATTCGAAGTCAATCTGATATTAACTTTGGCCTCTAGAGCTTCCACAAGATTTTTTGAAGTGATCAAGGACCATAACTCTGGCAGCAATTATTGGAAATCGTCTCACTACTTTAAACACTGTGTATAAATTAGAAAGCCAATCTGATATCGACTTTGGCCTCTAGAGCTTGAACAAGATTTTTTGAAGCGATCAAGGACCATAACTCTGGCAGTAATTATCAGAAATAGTTGAAAATCAATAGGCTTCTTCGTCTCACTGTATATAAATTGGCATCGAGAGCGTCAACAAGATTTTTTGAAGCGTTCAAGGGCCATAACTTTGGCAGTAATTATCGGAAATGGCTGAAAATCAATAGGCTTTTTCGTCTCATGATCTTAAACACTGTGTATAAATTTAAATTCAATCGGATATTAACTTTAGCCGCTAGGGCATCCACAAGATTTTTTGAAGTGATCAAGGGCCATAACTCTGGCAGTAATTATCGAATATCGCTGAAAATCAATCGGCTTCTTCGTCTCATGACCTTAAACATTAAATTTAAAGTCAATCGGATATTAACTTTAGCCGCTAGAGTGTTCACAAGAAATTGTGGACGACTGACCGACGGATGGGGGCGACGGCAATATACGACCACATTTCCATGTGGGCGTATAATAAAAACGCATCACATATATTGAGTTAGTTGCTAGGCCCTAAGAGGATTTTAACTCAAAATTAAGCTCTTTTATTCTCCAATATATTATCGTGCTTGGCTCTTTAAGATTTGGTATAAATCTTCCACATTATAATGTTTACTTTATGTAGGCTTTTGTTTTAGTGATATTTTGAATACTATGATATATACAATTCTTATTACATGTGATTTCTCTTTTAATTTTATAACTGAATTAAAGACATTAATCACCAAAATTACCTTATTTAAAGATACATTAGTTAAGAGCTAAATCTACCTATTACAAGTCTTTCTTTAGGCTTCAAATGTTATATAAATTATTAATTAGACATTTATTTACTTTACAAAACCAAAATCAACTCTGTAGACCATTTAATAAAATCTATAAATGACTGACTAACCTAACATTTGTCGTTAATCACTGACATCACTCAAGGAGACTGCCAATGAAAGGACTGACAATCATCGGTACCGTAGCCATTGAGGATGTAAATTGATTGATAATCGAGAATATGTGGGTTTGTCAATCAATTCTCCGAGAAGGTGCATGGAGAGTTGATGCCTATAGTCCCAACTCCAACAGCGAAAACATTGTTCAGAATGGAGTAATTCCACTGAAATTTTCAATATTTACTTTTTTCTATCATCTATTTTAGAATTGTTATACATGTAGAAAGAAGGGCCAACTCTTTTTTAAACTCTTAACTAATGTATCTTTAAAAGGGCTTTTTAAGTAGAATTTCAAATCATCAAATTATCATCTAGTTATTACAGTGTTGTTTTTTTCACCCAAAGATTCTAATTTCTACTGAATTTGATCACAAGTTTAAAAAAACCCCTGCTAGCTGTGTCAATTAAGTTTGGTGTTCTAGAAAAATTACACATAGGTGACCTTATGCTGGATACTCATCTTTAAATGGAAGAACCGATTGGTCGGACTTGGCCTTGAGAGAATCCAAACGAATCAAATCTTATATATTGAGAACAGTTAACCAGCTTGGGTGGTAATATTTTAAACAATGTACTATATAAATGATACACATATAATTGACACCAGTTAAATTTCATACAGTTAAAGCAAAAACCATTCTTAAATTAAGTAAGATTCAGAATGAAAAACAATACAGTTATTTCTGAAAACAAAACAAAACAAAGAGGTTTTACGTATAATACAGATACAACACTTACAGTTTGAAACATGGTTGTTTAGCCACCCACTGATAAGACAAGTTCAGAGAGTTAACCATACTAGTTGTTTAAAGTTTAAACTCAAAATGTTCCATAGAAAAATAGTTAGTTTTGCACCTGATAGTAATATAAATTTGAGTAAATTCTAAATGAGTAAAAGTCTGAATTATGATTGCTTTGATTATTGATTGGTTGCGTGATAAAATAGTATACAATTTAAATGTAGGAATATAAACATGAATGAACCTACATCACATCTCACAACAATAGAATTAATACAACAAGTGAAGTACATTATTTACATATTAAAACAAGGACGTTAAAATGATGCATATATACACTATGTACACTAAAGATGATGATGATAATGATATTGATGATTCAGGAAGGGTAAAATATGATGAGTTTTATGTGGTATTTGATTGGGTAGCTTGACGAACACAAACAGCCAATAATTCATCTACTTGTTCACCATCTGCTTCGGGATCTATATCAAACTCCTGAAAAGAAGAAAAGAAATTATTCATGAATAAACTAAGACTGATTAGCAGAGGGTCGAATCCAAAGGGAAATTTTTTTATACTTCAAGGGTAAATACCCAAGGCCAAACATCACAACATGTTTAAGTTATTATTTCCTGGTAAGGCAGATGAGTTGCTTTTGTCAAATATAGAATGTGGTCATACTGAATGGAATTGATATATATATAACACTGAGTGATGAATATAACTTACCTCATTAATAGATTTAAGAAGTTTGGCTATAAGTTTACGTAGAGAAGACAGTTTAGATTTGGCGTCATCTGCTTCTTGTTTACGAGATGCAGCCTCTGTTTGGAAATTACTAACAAGCTGAAATAACACACAAGGAATAATAGATAATAACCTCTGTAGCTGTCATCTGAATACCATCAAGATAACCTCAGACATTTATAATAACACCCACTTCAGCTATTATTCAAATAAAAAAAAAAACAACCTCTGTAGCTGAATAAAAGATAATAACCTCTACAACTGTTATTCAAATAAAAATAATAACCTCTGTAGCTGTTATTTGAATAATCTATGTAGCTGTCTGAATCCAAGATATGAGTTTATTCAGAAAAGTAAAACCTGAGGGGTAAAAAGCAAATGTAAAACAAAGACCAAGATCATTGTTTTATACAGGATTTCTTTTTGTTTACTTTCTTGGAGGACAAATGTGTGCTTTTATCTCATGAATTTTTACAAAAAAAAAACCCAACTATAAATTACAAGACAACCAGATTATTATGTATATGCAGAATAATAACTTAATGCCAGTATGTAAGTTATTATATGGAATAATGACCTTTTACACTCACATATTATACCAACAGAATAACCTACATATAAATTATCAATGTACTTTTAACATCTTTCCAGATACAGTGCTGATTACCCTCTCCCACAGCTGATAATTTTTATACTATATTAAAATTACATTGCAATTTGCACTATATTAACAGAACCAAAATACACATGGAAACATGTCGCATATAAGTCACAGTGACCATGCAACAGTGGTCATAGAACTATCTAGTAAAACATTGTGCAGTTTAATTCTTTCTCTACAGATAGGGATTCTTAAACACCTTATAAAAATTATACATAATGACTTACCCGTCTTAAGCCTCGTTCATAATGATCAAAGAAATCATCTAGAGGAAATACAGATAGTTCTTGCGATGACATGGCAGATATAGCATCTTTATCCATTATCCATTGTGGTGGTAGGAAATAACGTAGACATGTTCTTTAATGACAAAACACATAATCTTTAATACAATCATAAAATCAAAATATTACATCCCAATTATTACTATAAAGCCAAGAGATACATTTCTCATTAAATCATTGACAAAAGATGTTAGTTGTGTCAATAAGAGGAAAGTATTTCTGATAAGACCAAGGTATAGCTCAAATATAGGTGCACATCAATTGATATTCACATAAACAGCTCTTCTATCATTGATCTGAAACAAACATCAATTGTTCAGCTTAGTTAGGTTTAAACTTTGTATTTTCCGTACCTGTAACCATTAGCTATTTCATCATTAACTTGTGTATTTTGTGTAGAGGAAGGTGTTGTTGTAGATGATGTTGGAGCTTCAGTTTCTACCACACCATCTTGTGTTTCAGATTCTGGTATAGGTGAGGGAGGCGGTTCACTAGATGATTCTATTAATTTCTGACCATTTTTAGCTATTCTAATCTCTTTACTCTTCTTATCGAACCTATAATAGAAAACAAACAATATTTATAAACCTGTCTGAATAATTAAGTCATCTATGAGAATACGATTTCAATAAAATTATTGACTCAAATTGCATAACAAGCACACAATAAATAAAACAAGCCAACACCAAGTTTGATCATTTCATCTGAATTAGAAGAAGAGTATTGTGTCCCAAAGTCTCAACCAATGAAATTGCTTATCTTTGTTTGGCCAAAGCAGAAAATGGAAAATGCTCATCATGTTGAAACATTGCTTTCTGAACCACATCCATTCATGATAGATCTACATGGACTATATGCAAATGGTTATATAAGTATCTTGTTGATTACATTTTCACTGGTAATCTGAATTACACAAAATGTAATTGTACTGTAACCAACTACTGTAAGGTCATGCCAAACTCAGGACTTTCGCCTTCATTATGAAATAAATAACACATTTCCCAATGAATATCATTTATTTCTTTATTTGATTTCAGGGTTGTTAAACTGATCATCTTATTGACCAATAATTAACAATACATGATATGGGACCAAAAACTAAACAATTACTTAAAGAAGAGAAGTTTGTATTAACAGTAGGACAAACCACTGCCATATGCTAGATTCATACATTCAGACATTATAACAAGTGAACAGCACACTTCCCCTATTAAAACACTCATTACACACTCAAGTTAATCACATTACTGTAACCCCGTTGAAAGACCAGGCTAAGCTGGGAGTCTGCCTTACAACTTGTTAATAATAGTATTGTAAAGATGATAGCCTCAAGCTCCAATATTATAGTTGATTGTCAAGGGGAGGGGTAGTAGTGTTACCGTTATACTGCTTTCTAGTTTAAAGAAACATGCTCTGATTACAGATGAAGAAAGAAAGACAAGTTTCCTATTAAATTTACATTGGACTATAGTTATAATATTACACTGTGGTATGAGTATAAAAATCTGTAGTAGTATTAAGTTCTACTTGTAGTGTCAATATTGATTTTTATGTCTAACTATAAAATTCTAACTCATACTATACATAAAATAAACTTTCAAACTAATCATTATATAACAATATTACAAAATAACCAGTATTCATGTATTAGTTTGGATTTTTAATCAATTTTATAAAGAAAAATAATTCATTTCATCAAATAAATTAATAAATATTACATGATGCTAAATTAATCTTATTTAAAATCAGATGGAAATTGTGACTTCTAGATGGTCCACAACCTTGGTATTACATACTTTTACACTATTTGCGTACCTGGAGTGGCCATTGTGGTGTAACAGTGGTATATTTGTGACCTATAGAGGGACAGGGTTGAAAAATGTGATCTTTCATACAATCACAACGGCCATAATCCAGAAAGTTAACAGTCCAATATGCAAAATTATCGAAAGGAACCACAATCTTTGGGTTATAAACATACATTTCAAGTTTCATCCAAATCATCTCAAATTTGTGGCCATAATCCATAAAGTTACGGACCGATACATGCCAATTTTGAATGCAACAGAGATCTTTGGGAGATAGCCTAAACCTATATTTCATGTCTTGTCAAAATAGGATAAAAATCGTGACCTGTAGAGTGTCCATCAACAAATTGTGGATGGACAGACAAGGGGAACGACAATATAGTCCACATGAAAATGTGGGCGTATAAAAAGTAATATGCCAAGTTTCACCATTCTCACTCATTTATGATCAAAGTTGTCGAGCTCAAAAGTCTCAAACAATCAAGTTGCTCAGCATTGAATTTAGTCCAGGTATTGATGTACATGTACTTAAACTATACTCCACGTTTGATGCAATTAATGAAAGTATACACCAAGTTTTACCACTCTCACTCAATTGGAAGTTATCATGTCCCATTACTGAACTTAGACAAGGTACTGATGTAATGAAACTATGGCAAATGCTCTTTTATCTTCGAAAGGTGGAGAACAATAAATAAATACTGGTAAATATTACATATTGGTATTAACCAATAAAAAAATACTGGTAAATATATAAATAAATTTTATATACTGGTATTACCAAATAAAAAAATACTGGTAAATATAAAAATAAATATTATATACTGGTTGTACCCATTTTAAATTTTACTTGCATCAAGTGATATCGTAATTAATTGTTCATGCTATCAGCAAATTAACAAATATAACAGTTTAATTCTCTCCCCGGTCTTTTACATCTGATCAAAGAAAAACTTGTCCAAGTGAAGATCATTGTAATCTATCGGACAAAACTAGAACTAATCAAGCTGAGAAGAGACAGATTATTAAATTATCATTAATGTTAGTCAAGTCTATAATTTCCTTTAACAAATGACAGAGTTGCCTTATGTCGTTGTGAGGTGATAGTCCCAGTGCTCTGGCTTTTCAATTTCAACCTCGTCTGAGCTTGAAGGGGAACAATTACTTTCAATTAGATTCAAATGATAGCTTTGTGTAAATAAAAGCCATGGATCAAGCTGCCGTCATCCAGCGGGATTTGATCACTATGTCTTGGTCTTGACAGAAGAATTTACGAGACTGTAAGAAGACGGATCCTTTAAGAAATTCCCTGAGGGAGTGTAAGAAGATCCAGTGAAAGTATTTAAAAGCTATATATTACATGGTGGAAGAAATATTGATTTAATATCTTTAATATAATGTTAGGACAAGAACAAGTTGCCTAATCAAGAATTACCCCTTCAATAATTATCAATTAAAGATTGTTAAAATTAGATACTTTAACTGTTAATTAATATTTGAAAACTGATTGATACAACTGATTTAAATTAGATTATATCATCTGCATGTATTTATATATTATTTACTTTAATTACAACTAATCTATTGTACATGTTACATAGCTTGCATTCATTTACACTGATTAAATTTTTCATTTCCCCAAAAAGATATGATTTCTGTGAAGTAGAGACTATGTTTGAAAATACTGTAAACTTGTTGATATCTTATAAACAGAGCTGAATGGATAACCATTCTAAATACTGATTATTTTATAACTCTCTTAAACTATCAAAATATTTATACCAATAAATCATTTTTATTAAATTCTAAAACATAAATGTAATGTTATTTTTTAATAGCAACAATTTGTTAACTACAGAATTAAAGGTTTTAACATTTCAATAAGTATACTTTTATTATAAGATAAACGGTTTTAAATCAAGTTATTACAGTGGTTAATTAAGTTGAAATGAGATGTTTAAGATGAATATTGTAATATGATACTATAGATAGAATTGTATTAAACAGATGGATTATACTAATTTAATCTCAAGACAACCAATCATCTACTCTATTTAACATAACAGGTTGTCTTAATTATAACCGTTTAGTTATTTATACCTGACCCTCCACAATTGATAGGTTTAAAAAACATTTCTCTCAATTTATCAGTGAAATTGATGATGTGAATACATAAAAGATAGGTTGCCAGGCAAAGAAACATATGCCCACACAAGGTAAGAGTTGTTACATATATTTTCTTTTGTCCGTAATGAAACATTAAATGTATGATACACTAAAATCTGATTAAGACTAACAGTAACAACTTATTTAAGTAATTATCAGAAAATTATCAGAATTTGTTTGGCTTCTAATTGTGCCCTGTGCTAGATCTAGGCGATATCCTTAGAAACATTTTGAAAATATCGCAATATTTTATAAATTGTCAATAATTTCAGTTTATCAGTTTTTTAATGTAAATAAAAATATGTAATACAGGGTTTTCACTTGTTACTTTCTTGTCAATATTATCAAAAGTATCTACTGCGGTATATCGCTTTACATCAATTTCATTGGTCAATCAAAAAGGGACTACTTTCTTTGATTTAAAAGAAACCACTTATTTAAAAAAAGATAGGTTGCCAGGCAATGAAACATACGCCCACAGCAGCTAAATCGTCCATGCAGTCAACAAGGGTTGTCACATATTTTTATTTTTTTCGGTAATGAAACATTTGTAATACACTAAAATCTGATAAAGATTAACAACTCATTATGTAATTGTCAGAAAATCATTAGAATTTGTTTGCTTTTTATAGAGTTTTGCCCCACGCTAACAATTAGTATACGAAACATTTGATATCATGGATTTAGCTGTTCAGTTATCAAAATTCATTGAAAATCAATATACTTGTTCGTCTCAATGCCTTAAACTCTGTGTAACAATCTGAATTCAAAGTGATCAAGGGAGATAACTCTGGCAGTAATTATCGGAATTCGCTGAAAATCAATAGGCTTCTTCGTCTCATAACCTTAAACACTGTGTATAAATCTAAAGTCAATCTGATATTAACTTTGGCCTCTAGAGTGTCCACAAGATTTTTTGAAGTGATCAAGGGCCATAACTCTAGTAGTTATACACTGTGTATAAATTTAAAGTCAATCTGATATTAACTTTGGCCTCTAGAGCGTCCACAAGATTTCCTGAAGTGATCAAGGGAGATAACTCTGGCAGTATTTATCAGAAATCGCTGAAAATCTATAGGATTCCTCGTCTCATGACCTTAAACACTGTGTATATATTTAAAGTCAATTGGATATTAACTTTGGCCTCTAGAGCGGCCACATGATTTTTTGAAGTGATCAAGGGCCAGAACTCTAGCAGTAATTATCGGATATCGCTGAAAATCAATAGGCTTCTTCGTCTTATGACCTTTAACACCGTGTATAAATTTAATGTCTGAAACCTGATATTAACTTTGGCCTCTATAGCGTCCACAGGATTTTTTGAAGTGATCAAGGGCCATCACTCTGGTAGTAATTATTGGAAATCGCTGAAAATCAATAGGCTTCTTCGTCTCATAACCTTAAACACTGTGTATAAATCTAAAGTCAATCTGATATTAACTTTGGCCTCTAGAGTGTCCACAAGATTTTTTGAAGTGATCAAGGGCCATAACTCTAGTAGTTATTATCAGAAATCGCTGAAAAACAATAGGCTTCTTCGTCTCATGACCTTAAACGTTGTCTATAAATTTAAAGTCAATCGGATATTAACTTCAGCCTCTAGAGAGTCCACAAGCAATAGTGGACGCCGGCCAGCCAGACGGACGGACGGGGGTGACGACAATATACAACCCCATTTCAATGTGGGCTTATAAAAAGGATTGGGTGATATCAAAAAAATATCAGAGCCTCGCTTTTTTACTTGATCAACTTGTGTTGATATTTATTGATATCAAAAAGGACTCGTAGGATATTCTCTACTATTTATTAAAATTAAGAATATTTACATGAAGGAGGCACATATTTTTTTTGTAAGTACCCATACTTATAGGCCTTCAATTGGAATCACTTGAAAGTTGAAACTCTTTGTGTATCCTTGGCAAACACGTTTTTTCTCATTCAAGCGCATGCCTTCTTGAAAATGCATTATGCAAGGCAAAAGTGCTAAATTATACTATAAAACGAACCGGTACTATGTCAAAAAGTGTTCACTGATTTATTTACATGTAGTCAAAATATTTTTTTCCGGATCCCGGTCAGTCATGACACGTCCGACGCTGCATGCTAATCCCTCTTCCGGTACTCTCAATATAATTTGCATTATTTATATTTCTGCTTTATCAAAATTTGATTCAATCTGAAAATCAAAGCATTCGTCAAGAAATTGAATAGAAGCAAGGATATGTCTAAAGGTCTTGGTCGGGTAGAAAAGTGAGGGAGAAGTCAAGTGACGTAAACAAAGAGCTCTCTTTATCGGCATTTGCTAACTTCGTAAGATGAACACTTAGGAGTTTACAATAGAATTTATTGCTATTTATTCATCATTAAGCAATAAAATATCGTAGATGTCATAAAAAGGAAGAGATTTTTTAAATACTTATGTTGAAATCATCTAGAAAAATGACAACGCCTGTATGTTTGTTTTTTTTTTATATTTTTATGAAGACAGTATTATTGACGGTTTTTGTTTCTTTGACAGTTTTATATCGAAAAACCGAAATATCGCCCAGCTCTACCCTATGCTAACGTTTAGTATACAAACAAAACATATAATATTATGGATAGCACTGTTTAAGTAATCAAAAATCCTTGAAAATCAATATACTTGTTTGTCTCAAAACCTTAAACTTTTTATATAATAAGCTTAAATCTAATGCCAATCTAATGATCACTTTGGCCTGAAGAGCATTAACAAGATTTTCCAAAGTCATCAAGGGCCATAACTCTGGTAGTAATTATCAGAATTCCTTGAAAATATATAGGTGTGTATAAATTTAAAGTCAATTGGATATTACCACAATAACACTATTTATGGATTAACAATTACTGGTTTATTAACATGCAACGTTTCGACGATGATACTCTCTTCTTTATCTCAATAACCAGGCAGAGAGAATTAAGTTTACCATGGAAAGTGAGTCCAATAACCAATTAGCCTTCCTTGATGTTCTGGTGAAAAGAGTAGGAAAGAACATAACCACCACAGTCTACAGGAAACTCACACATACAGACCAGTACATAAACTTTATATCAAACCACCCCAGTCAAGTCAAGAAAGGCATTATTTCAACCTTAACACGTCGCGCCCTTAAAATATGTGGTCCACCGCAAATTGAAGCAGAAATACAGCACTTGAAAGAAGTTTTCATCCAATTCAACCAATATCCACCTCAACTGACAGAAAACATAATTTCCACTACCATCACCAAGCATCAGAAGGCACCCAATCCCCCACCCAAACCCGAGACAGCAGTGAGAATATCCATCCCGTTCATAGGGAAGACATCATATGAAATAAGAAGATTACTGAGTAGAGCAGGGATAGACGCCACAACAAGAGACACAGAACCCAATGGTCAGAAGTAGAAGTACTGAACTCCAACCAGCATGTGAAGAAGACAAGGAAAATCATGGAGAGCATTCAGATCCGACGACACAAACCGGCCCTTAACAGAGATGTAGGAGACTACCTTCCCCACACATACGATAGAATCATTTTTCAGTAGAATATCATGTTATCAGGATTGTTGTTGTTGTTAGATTCTCACTATAATTTCATTCAATATATTATCATGTAAGGGGATTAGCCCCTTATTACTTATTCATCATTATTATTTTTATTCATTATAAAACAAGCATGCATATTGTATTAGCCCTTATTATTAATTATTATTATTTAATCATTTATGTAAATATAAAATCTAGTGATCACAATACTGTCTTACACCCGTTATTATATATTTACATATAAATCTTATCCAAACATAGTCATTGCACACCTCATTGTTTGTAAAACACGATTTGCATCATTAACCAATACTGATCACTAATTAACACTTTCTCCCAGTTCTTTAGATATGAAGTAATTATGGCTTTGTTCACTATAACGACTTCGTCGTCATCATCGCTTTGATCAGTACTTGTTATATATATTCTTTATAATTATGGCTTCCTTTTACTGTATATAAATACTTGATGTTTTACATATGTTATCACTTGCTTGATAAAGACCAGAGTATCATCGTCGAAACGTTGCATGTTAATAAACCAGTAATTGTTAATCCATAAATAGTGTTATTGTGTTACTGTTCAATTACTAAATGCCACTTAAAGAAGAATTGGATATTAATTTTAGCATCTCTCAAAAAAGTATCTACCAGAGTATAGTTGAAAACAGAACAAAAACGCATACTTATTAGCTTCATAACATTTTTAGACTACTAACGAATATGCACCAATCTACCGCAGAGTATAGTTGAAAACAAAAACACATACTTATGTCAAACAGCTACCAGTGTGTCTATGGCTATGTTTCGATGAGTATTCCGTCACGTTATTAGCTTAATAACATTTAGAGAATACTCATCGGAACATCACCTTAAATACACTGTTTTCTATAAGTATGTGTTTTTGGTTTTACTCTATCCAGTTACTAAATAACATTTGTGACACGTGCTGGCAAAATGAGTCAGAATGCGCAAAGTCTACTAATGAGCTACAGACAAAATAAGTGAAAATTTTGATTTAGATCAAAAAGACAAAAATGAGATTTTCACAAAAATGGGTCTATACATACACAATCTATTGACTGAAACACCTTTATTTGGACGTTTTTTTTTAAGAGTACCATATTCACAAATCTTTCTATAATCTTAAATTCTCTTCAAAATTACTTATTATATTAGTCATGTGATAAAGTTAACTGAACACATTTACAGCAGTAGCAGCTTTCATTATGATCAAGAAACTAAACATAATATACAAAACATAGATTACTATGTATGAACTATTCTCATTTGTTCTAAATTATAACACTATCATGGGAATGTGAATATGCTGCATGTTTTGTTACGAAAAGAGTGCCGGAGATAAATATTCCAGTGGGTGGGAAAAAATATGTAAACATATTCTTTTATCACCCAATAACATATTTGACAGTAGATATCGCTTGTCAATCTGTTTCACAGAGAATTACTTACGAATTAACTCTGTCACAGATGACTGTCCACAACACGTGCATTGACTTCACGTGGTGTCAGCCATTGGCTCAACGGCTCGTGCATTGTTTACATAACACGTAACTGCTTCGGGCAAAATGATGCATTTTACTCATTTTAATACCCATTTACACTAAATAAGAAATATTTTTTAACTACAAATACTTCAAACGCCTTTATTTATTTTTCTTATACTTCAAAAAAATGTTTGAGAATTTAGTTTGTCGGAGTAAAAAAGTTAATATGCGGAACTCATTAAGTCTTGTTGATGTCATGCTTATCAGTGATTGTAGCGGCCATGCGAATATTCACTGCGGATCAGTTTGATCGCTTGTGTGATAAATTACATAATCTACTGCAATATATCCTTAAGAGATATCGCTTTGCATGAATTTGATTGGTCAATCAAAAAGGAAATACTTTCTTTTATTTTAAAGAAACTACTTATTTTAAATAAAGATAGGTTGCCAGGCAACGAAACATACGCCCACAACAGCTAAGTCGTCCGGGCAGTCAACAAGGGTTGTCGCATATTATTTCTTTTATCAGTAAAGAGAACATTTACAACACATGATAATCTTATTACGAGTAATAGCCCATTAAATAATTATCAGAAATGATTAGAATAGTTTTGATGGTTTGTCTCAAGGCCTTTGTCCACAAGATATTTCAAAGTGATCAAGTGCCAGAAATTATCAGATATCACTGAAAATCAAATAGGATTCTTCGTCTCATGACCCTAAACACTGTGTATAAATTTAAATTCAATCGGATATTAACTTTAGCCTCTAGAGCGTTCACAGGGTTTTCCAAAGTGATCAAGAGTCATAACTCTGGCAGTAATTATCGGATATCGCTGAAAATAAATAGGCTATTTTGTATCATGACCGTAAATAGTGTGTATAAATTTAAAGTCAATCGAATATTAACTTTAGATTTTTCAAAGTGATCAAGGGTCATAACTCTGGCAGTAATTATCGGATATTGCTGAAAATCAATAGGCTTCTTTGTATCATGACTTTAAACACTGTGTATAAATTTAAATTCAATCGGATATTAACTTTAGCCTCTAGAGCGTTCACAAGATTTTTCAAAGTGATCAAGGGTCATAACTCTGGTAGTAATTATCGGATATCACCGAAAATCAATAGGCTTCTTCATCTAATGCCCTTAAACACTGTGTATAAATTTAAAGTCAATCGGATATTAACTTTAGCCTCTAAAGCATTCACAAGATTTTTCAAAGTGATCAAGGGTCATAACTCTGGCAGTAATTATCAGATATCACCGAAAATCAATAGGCTTCTTCGTCTCATGACCTTAAACACTGTGTATAAATTTAAAGTCAATCGGATATTAACTATAGCCTCTAGAGCGTTCACAAGATTTTTCAAAGTGATCAAGGGTCATAACTCTGGTAGTAATTATCGGGTATCGCTGAAAATCAATAGGCTTCTTCGTCTCACGACCTTAAACACCGTGTATAAATTTAAAGTCAATCGGATATTAACTTTAGCCTCTAAAGCGTTAACAAGATTTTTCAAAGTGATCAAGGGTCATAACTCTGGCAGTAATTATCAGATATCACCGAAAATCAATAGGCTTCTTCGTCTCATGACCTTAAACACTGTGTATAAATCTAAAGTCAATCGGATATTAACTATGGCCTCTAGAGCGTTCACAAGATTTTTCAAAGTGATCAAGGGTCATAACTCTGGTAGTAATTATCGGATATCGCTGAAAATCAATAGGCTTCTTCGTCTCACGACCTTAAACACCGTGTATAAATTTAAAGTCAATCGGATATTAACTTTAGCCTCTAGAGTGTTCACAAGAAATTGTGGACGATGGACGGACGGACCGACGGACGGACCGACGGACGGACCGACAGACGGACGGACGGGGGCGACGGCAATATACGACCACATTTCCATGTGGGCGTATAAAAAGTAACTTCTTTTATTGTTAAAAAGAAACTGTTTTTATTTAATTGACCTTGAAGGAATTACTGGGCCTATATTTAGGACTTTGCAATAGGTAAACTGCTGTCAAAAATGATGTATCACTACGTTGTAATGTAATCAGGTTCAGTACAAGTTAAATCTATACCAAAGAATTGTATTTTATTTATTTGTGCATGTAAGAAAGGATTGGGTGATAAATAAAATCTCCAACTCGTCTTTTATGATATAAAAAAAATATCAACACTCATTGATAAAGTAAAAAAAAACTTGACAGAGCCTCATTTTTTTTACTTTATCAACTTGTGTTGATATTTTTTGATATCAAAAAAAAGTCGAAGGAGATTCTCTATATATAAAAATTATTATCTATTTTGGCAGAAGTTGTCAGATCAAAGTTGATGCTGGGTCTCTGAAATGTTAAATGCCACCCAATGCTCATCAGAACTCCAATCATTGAATCAATCTATGAATCAGACTGTGATGAAACAAATAATGAAAATACCCGAAAAAAACGTTGCAAGCCAAGTGACCACTGACCACATATACTGCAGTTTCTCCATTCGTCAATTTAAAGAAATTTTGATTCACGAAAAACTAATGACACAAATACTAATCAATGCCTGAAAAATACAGAGTGGCTTCAAATAAAAGTCATAGATTTCAGGCACGTTATTTCGCGGACTAGAAGGCAAAAACGTTTTTTTATCCTAAAAAAAAATAATTGTTAATTAATTTTTTTTGCATTTACCTGTGAAAATTTGTTTGCTCAAATGTTTGTGATTGTATGCCTGGGAAAATGAGAGATGCTGAAAATAGGTCAAGTTTTTGCCTTTAAACCAGTCAACTTGTTTGTTACAATTTGATTGTCTTTATAATATTGTTGAAAGTCATCAACCTAGTTAATAATGACTTAACACAGCATTTATAAAGAACTGTGTTCAGGGCAAAAACATGATACCCCTTAAAAAAAAATCTGGTGAGAAAATTTAAAATTTTGTTGGGACTCTTTTTTCGATTTGCCATTTTAATCAGACGGACATGATTTAGTTTAGTAGAATTTATTTACCAAAGAATAGAATATTAGTATTAGGCCATTAATTTTTTTTCTTTGTTTCTCCATCAATTGAGGGGTAAAAAAAACAGGGCAGGTGTGAGAAGGGGGCACATTGTTTATATTCTTATTTTCTGCCATATTGAAACAAAAATGTGACATTATGTGAGTTGTTTTAAATATTTTTTTTGGTTGGGATGATACAAAATAAAATCATATCGCAATACATAACATAAAGTATTTTAATAGACTATTGTAATTAAACACATTAAATCTCACTTTGACTTATGATTTATCAATGGAATAGAAATAAAAAAATAAGAAAGTGACAACAATTTTATCATAGTATTGTTTTTATAATTCTGGAACAATTTTCCACACATAAAAAAATTGACAAGACCATATTATTGGCTGTGCCACCAGGAGCAAGGTAATTTTTTTTATGGCATAAAATTGACTTTCATTCAAGACTTCACGATAAACAATCGCGTCCAGTATTAAATAATTATACCTGATTCTCAAACAATCTTGATATAAAGTTAAAATCTTAATGAATATGTTGCCTAGCAATACTTTATTTCGTGCTGTAAACTTGGAGACAGGAATGCAGTTATTTTTTACCGAAATACAGTTAATTTTTTCTTTTGTTTCTTCATTTTTTATGTACGATACTACAAAGCTTATGTAACTGTCCCTGTTAATTTGTATAAATTCCAAGAGGTGTATCTCAGGTGATCAAAGAAAGTTCACTTCCCGTTTGAACAGACACACATTCATTTCTAAATGGTTATGTAAGTTTTAGTCAATCAGCCAACCGAAGCAGACATCATAGACAAACATGGCTTGACAGTAGGTACAGGAAGAGTAAATTAGTGAGATTGAACAAGAAATGAAATGGGGTTTAACATTCTACTCTTCTGCTACGACTGGGCTAATGATAAGTCGACTGACCAGGAAATAATGGCCAGTTTCAGGAATGCATATTTTTTGTTTTTGGAGAAAGAAATGGGGTTTAACCCACTCAACACAAACTAGGTCATTTTAGGACTAACATATGATTCGATCTTATTTCAATAATTCACTTGCGCATAGGGGTCTTTAGCAGTGGGAGAAAACCAAGGACCCGGAGAAAACCCATGACAGGCATTCCAACTCCTTGTCATGTACAACCGGGGAATCAAAACTATGGCAGTTGACTCAATGACTGACCTTATTATACAGCACACGCGTGCTAACCATTCAGCCATCCAACCTCTCTTTCGTTTTTATGGTTAGTAACAACAAGCTCGCATTTTGACAGTTAAATTTAGAGGGGGAAAATCTTATTTTAAAATGAAGCAGTTCAAGGCACAATTCTAAATGGATATACATTACTAAATACAACATGAGCATACTTATGAATATTTGGTAAGGCACCCTATTCATTTATATTAATAGATCTCAATTGATTCCTGTCGTCATGACCCACAAAATAAAGAAATCATTTACCATTTGTCATATTTATCTTTAGGATGATTTTCAAATTTCACTTTCCATTTTCCTTCTGAACCTACTTTTACAACACATCCCATATACCTTGAAATGAAAACAAACGGTATTAATAATAATTATATACATATCAATCTAAATTCTATTCTTTTAATCTAATAAAATACTTAACATATCAAATTTTATAAATGTGTTTTCACCCATATCAAACTTTTAAAGAGTCATTTCTACTCATCCATCCAAACATCAGGTTAAATAATGTTTGCTATACTATACAGGCCCCATGTTTAACTAAGAGAGACAACTCTGAACAACAAACCAACAATCAAATTACAATAAAATTAAATACAAACCATTTTCCATTGACTAAAGCACCAACTCTTGTACCTACTTCATCTACAAAAAAAAAAGGTATTTAAGTTAAGGTTCGTAGTTTGTACACTAAAATATGAACGAAATTCCATTGTTTTCCATGACTTTCCAGAATCAAAAATGGCATTTTCCAGGACCAAAATTAAAGAATTGCATGTACTTAAGTTTTTCATGAGAAGTCAATGCTATAGGTGGTATTTTACCAAATTAAATCTACATGTACAAGTTAATCTACATTTCCATGCAATGAAATCAATTTCTTGCAAATTATGCAGGTCAAAAATATGACATCCTGAAAAAAAAAATGGCCGGTAACCATCACTCAGACGTGTCAAGTGACAACGTCTGGTAAATAGTAGTAGCACTCACACACGGCAAAGTCAAAGGCACGTCATTGTTCAAACTTTTGTTATGGTCTAAAACAAACTACTTAAGCGGGGCTTCTGTCGACTTTGCAACCTAAAGCAACTAGTTGCAGTCAGTTGCAAGATAGTTTATGTCGATCATATCAGCGACTGAGAGCAACTGAATTCGGAGCACTTATGTCGACTCGGAACTGATAGCGATCACACTTAACATGTGACTGTTAATTTATTCATCACGTGATCAACAAAAGAAGCAACACAAAGGCATGGTCGGTCTTACTACAATTCAATTAGTATATTATTGTCGACATCATCAACATTTGAAAAGTGGGCGCCTTTGCTTGCTTCCATTTGATTATTTATAAAGTCACATGACACATGTCTCTTATCAAGTTATGTTATTTCCATTGAAACAAGTTGACTCCAGTTGCAAGAACGCTCATGTCGACGGCAACTAGTTGCTGCTAGTTGCAACGAGTTGCAGAAAGTTGAACATGTGCAACTGACTGCAACTAGTTGCAAGAGGCACTCAGGTCGACTTTTTTCAGTTGCTACCAGTTGCCAAAACAACAGTTGCTTTCAGTTGCAAGGTCGACGTAAGCCCCCCTTTACACTTTTCTAATCCAAGTACCTGTCGACATTTCTCTCTATATATATAACTTGTTTTTTTTTCTTATTTAACCAGTGGCTGCCAGGCAAGATACGCCCACATTTTTCAGGAGATGGATACAGAACTAGCTAAAAACAAAAGCTATTTTTTGTACAATCAGGGGCCATAATCCAGAAAGTTAGGGTCTGAAATGTACACACAATCAGGGGCAGGTCAAAAATATGACATCCTGAAAAACAAAATGGCCGGTAACCATCACTCAGACGTGTCAAGTGACAACGTCTGGTAAATAGTAGTAGCACTCACACACGGCAAAGTCAAAGGCACGTCATTGTTCAAACTTTTGTTATGGTCTAAAACAAACTACTTAAGCGGGGCTTATGTCGACTTTGCAACCTAAAGCAACTAGTTGCAGTCAGTTGCAAGATAGTTTATGTCGATCATATCAGCAACTGAGAGCAACTGAATTCGGAGCACTTATGTCGACTCGGAACTGATAGCGATCACACTTAACATGTGACTGTTAATTTATTCATCACGTGATCAACAAAAGAAGCAACACAAAGGCATGGTCGGTCTTACTACAATTCAATTAGTATATTATTGTCGACATCATCAACATTTGAAAAGTGGGCGCCTTTGCTTGCTTCCATTTGATTATTTATAAAGTCACATGACACATGTCTCTTATCAAGTTATGTTATTTCCATTGAAACAAGTTGACTCCAGTTGCAAGAACGCTCATGTCGACGGCAACTAGTTGCTGCTAGTTGCAACGAATTGCAGAAAGTTGAACATGTGCAACTGACTGCAACTAGTTGCAAGAGGCACTCAGGTCGACTTTTTTCAGTTGCTACCAGTTGCTTTCAGTTGCAAGGTCGACGTAAGCCCCCCTTTACACTTTTCTAATCCAAGTACCTGTCGACATTTCTCTCTATATATATAACTTGTTTTTTTTTCTTATTTAACCAGTGGCTGCCAGGCAAGATACGCCCACATTTTTCAGGAGATGGATACAGAACTAGCTAAAAACAAAAGCTATTTTTTGTACAATCAGGGGCCATAATCCAGAAAGTTATGGTCTGAAATGTACACACAATCAGGGGCCATAATTCAGGAAGTTATGATCTGATTTGAGCAAATATCGAAAGAAACCACAAACTTTAAGTTTTATTAAAATTGGGTGAAAATTGTGACCTCTGGAGTGTTAACAAGCTAAAAACGCGATACAATCCGGGACCATAATCCATGAAGTTACGGTCCAATACATACCAATATCGGAAGGAACCGAGATCTTCGGGAGATAAAACTATACATCCAGTTTTGTCAAAATCGGATAAAAATTGTGACCAGTAGAGTGTCCACAAATAAATTGTGGACTGAAGTCCGGAATGGACAGGGGTGAAAATATGGGCGTACATAAACACAACCCCCATTTAAATTATAATCAGAAACCCTAGAAAATGCCATCAAAATAGAATTCTTTTTTCTGACATTGCTCTTGTCAAAATTTTCACATTTCCATCTGACATCTCGTTATTTCTCAGATTTTGCAAGATTTCTACTTCAGTTTTCAGTTGAATTAAAAAATCTCTACTTTGTTATTTTATTCTAGTAACTTTAATCAGATTATTATTGGCCCACCATGAGCAACTAGAAACAGAGCGGGTATTGTTTAGTATTTATCAGCTATAAAGAAATATAAACTGGTTTAATTGAAACACGAATAAAACTAGGAATATTACTGTAGTTAGTCCTACATTTGGCAACATATATATTAAGTTAGTTAGTCCAAAATTTATTTAATTAATATTTTCTTGATGTACATCAGTATAGTATTATTCAAACTCAACCATCATTATGGTGGAACGGTGATATATCCAAACGGTTTGTCACGTTTGTAAAATCTAATATGCAAGTGATGGATAGAAGTTAAAAAAAGAAAAAGTGATTTTTCGGACAATCAGGGACCATAAATAAACCAGGAAGTTATATTCTGAAATGCACGGATATCGAATGAGACTAAGATATTTGGGATATAAAGATATATTTTAACCCTGATCAAAATCGGATAAAAATTGTGACGAAATTCAAACTCAACTGTCATTAGGATGTGATGGTGATACATTTAAAGTTTATAAAAACTAGATTAAAAAGTGGGACCACATGCTCTATAAACATGATTTTTCAGCCAATCAGCTAGAATAAAACAGTATTTACCATTACTATCAGCATCATTAACAGTAACCCCATCTTTATTATCTACTTCCATTTTATTATCTGTAGCTGCATCAGCTTCATTAGTCTCGGATACCTAAAATACAAATACATTTCCTTACTTCATACTATGCAAGGCAATTTATTATTCAATAAATCAAATATTATTCAATAAATCAAATATTATTCAATAAATCAAATATTTTAGTCAACAAGACCTCTGCTTAATCTTCAAAAACAAAACTTCAATCATATAGAGCTTGCTCTGGGATGCTATATCAAAATTTTGCTCTTCAAACAATTTTATTTGGGTTAAATATAGGCAAGAAATAGGTTATCAGAAGTCATTTGTCAGCAGCTTCGGGAAATATCGTCAAGAAGCTTCCCTTTCCTGTAATTTACCTACAAATATTGTTATGCTAATTAGCATATCATGTTCTGAATATAAAAAAAATATGTGTATCTCACTATTTTTCATATCTTATTCTCGTAAGGTATTCAATTTTATGTCATTAATAATATTCCTACAATATCACATATTTTTAAAATATCATAGAATGAAAGCATACTGTCAGAAAATAAAAGCAAAACATCCTCGTTAACAACAGTTTGTGATGCCGAAACATGGTTTGGCTCCTTTATAAAACGGTATTTTAAAATTATATTGGTGTAGCATCAACACCCATATGACACCAACATTGCAAGTAACAAACACTGAAAGTTCTGTCAAATCAAATCAATAGATCTGGACGCCAACCATAAACATATATTGCTCTGTACAGTCGAGGTCTGCAGTCATACAACTCTAAATGAAAATCTCATAACAAAGGAAGTAGTGCTGTTTATAAATAAATCAGGTAACAGCGTTCTTTATGTATGTCTCAATGTGGTAGTGTTTGTCTCATTGTGGTAATGTTGTTTACGTATAACACAAGGATGTAATGGGGTCATTCCATGTCAAGTGGGTCAATTTTCAGAAATTTGGGAAATTGACCTCCTTGAAAAAATCTGGAAAAAATATATGTTATTGTACATCTAAAATCTAGAAACTGTCCAAAATATGTGGTCTGTAGCATGAAAATTGACTGAGATACGGGCATTTAGGTTTCATGAGTGACTAATAAGTTTTCGAAACAAAATATGTATCACTAATTTACTTGAGTTTCAGATATCTTGATTTTTCCTTTACAGTGAAGATATACCGCTCAAATTTGGTAGTCTTGGAGAACTTTGTGTGTAGATTATGAATCTGCAATCAGATTACCGGTGAGTTGTAGGGTTCGCATGCTACTTCGCCATGAAAACTGACAAAAATTTGGTGCAATTGTATATTGTCTGGATTTTGTATAGCTCCAGGTGCTACAAAGTAATAGATATAGACCCAAATATTGGTATATCCAGAGATTGCCAGTAGTACTACATAAGAAACACATTGAAACGCATCAGTCTTGAATTGATTCCCCAAAAATTGATAGCGAATATGGTTTCAGACACAAATTTTCGAAAATTGTCTCATATTTTCGAGCCGATATAACCCGGTAGATGAGCACCTAAAAATCTGATTATAGTTTGTAAATATAGTTTGTGCTTATGTTTTCAACATATGTAAAAGCCATTCTTGTCCCGGGCCATTTTGATATTTTTTCAATTTTTTGAAAATCCGTGATTTGGGTCATTCCATGTCAATTATCACCCAACGAGGTAAACAGTACCCGATTCGATTTTGCCGAATTTTATTTTATATGTCTTTTAGGGCTGAAAAAGCTTATATTCCTAATTTTAACTTTGTCCGACTAACAGTTCCTAAGATACTGTCCACCAAATTTTGGAGATTTTCAGCTAAAATGGGTTTCATCGACATTATTCAAATGACCATAACCCAGTAACCAAAATGTTAAAATTGCTGGAATAAGTGTTTTTGGAATGGGAAAGATAATGACGTGCTGTTTGAATCATAGATATCCTTCTTTAGGAAAGTCTGCTGAAGGTTACTATGTATCCTCATAGCTTATTCATGAAGACAATCCTGCTTTAAGTGTGAAGACACTGATTTTAAGTCTCACGTGTGAATATTTAACTTGATTTTACATGCTTATAAAAGATATTATACCTCCAGTTGTTTAACAGTGTGAAGAAAACATGTTGAGCTAAACTTTTCATGCAAGTTCATCCCAAGGTCACATGGTCTATAAGGTCAAATTCAAATTCAGAAGGTCTTCACTCTTTTAAAACACACCCGGATGTCAAAAATAAGTGTAGATTTAGAATTCTTGTGGAATTCCCATCCCTGGAAGACATATTCCAGCAACTTTGAACAATCAGTTACTGGGTATGGTCATTTGAATAATGGCAGCCACGCCCACTTTTGCCGAAATCCCCCAAATTTGGTGGACCGTATCTCAGGAACTGTTGGTCGGATCAAGCTAAAATTGGGAATATTAGCTTTTTCAGCCCAAATAAATGTCTAAACCAAATTTCAGCAAAATCGAAGGTGATTCGGTTTAAGTCATTGGGTGATAATTGACAAGGAATGGCCCATAACACAGATTTTGAAAAAATCTTAAAAATATTGAGATGACATGGGACAAGAATGGTTTTAACATATGTTAGAAACATTAGTACAAACTATAATTCCACCAAGTTTCAGATTTTTAGGTGCCCATCAAACAGGGTTCAATCGGCTCCAAAATACGATTGTTGACATAGATTAACACAAAACACAGATTTTCAAAAAAATGAAAAAATATCAAAATGGCCCGGGACAAGAATGGCTTTTACATATGTTGAAAACATAAGCACAAACTATATTTACAAACTATAATCAGATTTTTAGGTGCTCATCTACCGGGTTATATCGGCTCGAAAATATGAGACAATTTTCGAAAATTTGTGTCTGAAACCATATTCTCTATCAATTTTTGGGGAATCAATTCAAGACTGATGCGTTTCAATGTGTTTCTTATGTAGTACTACTGGCAATCTCTGGATATACCAATATTTGGGTCTATATCTATTACTTTGTAGCACCTGGAGCTCTACAAAATCCAAACAATATACAATTGCACCAAATTTTTGTCAGTTTTCATGGCGAAGTAGCATGCGAACCCTACAACTCACCGGTAATCTGATTGCAGATTCATAATCTACACACAAAGTTCTCCAAGACTACCAAATTTGAGCGGTATATCTTCACTGTAAAGGAAAAATCAAGATATCTGAAACTCAAGTAAATTAGTGATACATATTTTGTTTCGAAAACTTATTAGTCACTCATGAAACTTAAATGCCCGTATCTCAGTCAATTTTCATGCTACAGACCACATATTTTGCACAGTTTCTAGAGTTTAGATGTACAATAACATATATTTTTTCCAGATTTTTTCGATGGGGTCAATTTCCCACCACTGGCCCACTTGACATGGAATGACCCAATGTTATTTGTAATTCAAGGTGGTAGTGACATGTGTAGGATAAATCACAAGACTGAGGTCACGCAGGGGAAAGAAAGGCTGAAGAAAATAACCGGAGAAAAAGAAAAACTGAGGCGGGTAGGCCAAGGTTTTTCTTTCCAGTTTTTTTTTTAAAGTTTAATTCCCCTGCATAACCAAAGTTATAAACCGTTTGTGTTTACGTGTACGTAAAACGAGAATATCCCAGAATTCCGTTAAGAAAATGTTTTCTCATAAAAAAAACCTCCTACCCTGGAAGAATAATTCTTTAGAGATTTAAAGAAAAACTTTCAGAAGAATAACCCCAAATTCCCCTGTATATATTCAGTAAGCTTATATAACTTTCAGACCACAAGTTATTCCGGGCATAGAATAAACCCAAAAGAAGTTTACCATAGGTTTATGACTATGTATAACTCAAGGTGGTAATACTGTTTATAGGTAACTCAAGATGGTACTGTTATTTGTAACTCATGTATTGTTGCAAGGTAGTAGTGTTGTTTATGTATAACTCTAGGGGGTAGTGTTGTTTACGTATGAATCAATGGGGTTGTGTTGTTTATGTATAACTGAAGGTGGTAGTATTGTTTATATATAACTCAATAATGTTGTGTCATTGTTTATAATCAAGGATGTAGTGATTTTTAAAAGACACTAACCACTTGTTCTTTATTATTTGTTAAATCAGAGTCACTATCAACTGAACTGATTTTAACTTTTTTCACCGGAACTTCTTCTTCTGCATCTTGTGATCTTTTGCTTCTCTTTAATGGTGTTTCTGCTTCTGAATCACTAGTTGCAGACGACACTGATGATGTTTTAGTCCTAGATTCTAAGTAAGTTGGTTTTCTGATTTCGGGTTTCTGAAGTCAAAAATAAACTTTTGATCTGGCCATGTAAAATTGAAACATATACAGGTCACTATTGTATGGAATAAATTTACTGTTTATTACTGATCGATGATTCAACATAATGCAAGAAATATTATTACCATAAAACAATGACAGAATAAACACATCAATTTTTAAATTAGGTTGCCAGGCAACAAAAAATATGCCAACAGAAGCTAAAATGAGTTTCTATGTGAGCGTATAAAAATGATATGGTGAGATAGAAAAATTGGGATTTTATTGGTGAAGGGGGTCTTGTATGTTTTGGATGCTATTTTTTCAAGAAGCATTCTATTCCAGAGGTTAACATACGACTTTTGTTTGCGGTCTATAACAAGTGACTGCCAGGCAGGATAAGCCAACATTTTCGAGAGATGGATAGAGAACAAGACAAAAAGAAAGATTTTTCCAACAACCAAGGGCAATAATTCATGAAGTTACAATTCGATATGCAAAAATATCGAAAAGAACCAAGATCTTTGGGTTATAAACATGGATTTCAAGTTTCATCAAAATCAGATTAAAATTGTGACCTCTATAGGGTCCACAACCTTGATATACAATATTTGCATACAAGCCGCACCATTTTGTTCAGCAGTTTTGATTTGATTTTCATGAAATTTGAACTCAACCTTCATTATGGTGTAACTGTGCGCAAATATTGAAAGGAACCACCTCTGGGGTTTACATATGCATGTCAAGTTTCATCAAAATTGGATTCAAATTGTGACCTTTACAGGATCCATAACCTTGAAATATCATATTTTTATACAATTCGTGTACAAGCGGCTGTCATTTTGTCCCCCAGTTTTGGTCCGATTTTCACGAAATTTGAACTCAACCTTCATTATGGTGTAACGGTCACATAATCAAACAGTTTTTAATTCAGATAATAATTGTGACCTCCAGAGGGACCACAAGCTAAAATAGGCGATTTTGCGTATAATCAGGGGCCATAATTCGGGAAGATTTAAGATCTGATCTGCGCAAATATGGAAAGGAACAAGATCTTTGGGTTATAAACATGCATTTCAAGTTTCAAAATTGGATTAAAATTGTGATCTCTACAAGGTCCACAGCCTTGATATACCATATTTTTACACTATTCGCGTAAAAGCGGCGGCCATTTTGTTCGACAATTTTGTTCCGATGTTCATGAAATTCGATCTACACCTTCATCGCAGTGTAACGGTGATATAATCAAACAATTTTTTCAAAACGGATAATAATCGTGACGTCCAGAGGAACCACAAGCTAATACAGGCGATTTTTCTGACAATCAGGGGCCATAATCAGGAAGTTATGATCCGATACGCACAAATATCGAAAGGAACCTAGATCTTTAGATTATAAACATGCATTTCAAGTTTCATCAAAATGGAATTAAAATTGTGACCTCTACAGGGTCAATAACCCTGATATATACTATATTTTTACACTATTCGCGTACAAGCGGCAGTCATTTTGTCCAGCAATTCAAACTCAACCTTCTTTACGATGTAACGGTGATATAATAAAACGTTTTTTTTAAATCGGATTATAATTGTGACCTCCAGAGGGACCACCGACTAAAAGAAAGGTTGCCAGTTCTGCCCCATGCTAATGTTTAGTATACGAAATATTTAATATTATGGATTTAGCTGTTCAATAATCAAAATTCATTGAAAATCAATATACTTGTTTGTCTCAAGACCTTAAACTCTGTCCACAAGTTTTTCGAAGTCATCAATGGCCATAACTCTGGCAGTAATTATCGGAAATCGCTGAAAATCAATAGGCATCTTCATCTCATGACCTTTAATCCTGTGTATAAACTTAAAGTCAATCTGATATTAATTTTGGCCTCTAGAATGTCCATAAATTTTTTTAAGTGATCAAGGGCCATAACTCTGGAAGTAATAATTAGAAATTGCTGAAAATCAATAGGTTTCTTCATCTCATGAGCTAAAACACTGTGTATAAATTAAAAGTCATCTAGAGCATCCACAAGTGATCAAGAGCCATAACTCTGGCGGTAACTATCGGAAATCGCTGAAAATCAATAGGATTCTTCATCTCATAACCTTAAACTCTGTGTATAAATGTAAAGTAAATTGGATATTAATTTTGGCCTATAGAGCATCCACAAGATTTTTTGAAGTGATCAAGGGCCATAACTTTCGCAGTAATTAACGGAAATCGCTGAAAATTAATAGGCTTCTTCGTCTCAGGACCTTAAACACTGTGTATAAATTTGAAATCAATCGGATATTAACTTTGGCCTCTAGAGCGTCCACAATACTTTTTGAAGTGATCAAGGGCCATAACTCTGGAAGTAATTATCACAAATTGCTGAAAATCAAAAGGCTTCTTTGCCTCATGACCATAAACACTGTATGTAAATTTAAAGTCAATCGTATATTAACTTTGGCCTTTAGAGCGTCCACAAGATTTTTTGAAGTGATCAAGGGCCATAACTCTGGCAGTGATTATCGGAAATCTCTGAAAATCGATAGGATTCTTCGTCTCATGACCTTAAACACTGTAATTGTGGATGCCAGACCGACGGATGGACAGGGGCGACGACAATATACAACCACATTTCAATGTGGGAGTATAAAAAGGGTTTTTTTTTTGGACAATCAGGGGCCATAATCTCGAAAATTACGATCTGATGGGTGCAAATATCAAAAAAAAAAACCCCAGATCTTTGGGTTATAAACATGCATGTCAAGTTTCATAAAAATCGGTTCAAAATTGTGACCTGTAGAGTGTTCAAAAGATTTTTTTCGTACAATCAGGGGCCATAATCCATAAAGTTACGTTCCGATACATGCCAATATCAAAAGGAACCAAGATCTCTGCGAGATAAACCTATATTTCAAGTTTCGTTAAAATCAGAGAAAAATTGTGATCTGTAGAATGTCCAAATACAAATTGTTGACGGATTTACGAACGGACAAACAGAGGCGATAGCATAATACGTCCACATGAAAATGTGGGCGTATAAAAAGTGACTCCCTTGGTAAATATAAATGGAACAGCCTTCATCAAAATCAAATCAACTTTTACCTTTGTAGGAGATGTATTTTTCATAGCACTAAGTTTGGCACTAGAGATGACTTTAACACCTTGTGTATGTGCTGATCGTGTAGGTTTTGGTGGGGGAGCTTTGACTATTGGTTTAGGAGCTGGTTTACTTTTAGCACTAGTTTTAGCTTTAGTCTGAAATTAAATAGGATAAACTTCAATACATACACATGTTCTGTTTAATAAGAATCAAGTTTGGTTTTTTTCATCAAAAGCGAGATAAATCTACACAACATATTACTATCCTACAATATGCAACTGAATCGAAGAAAGAGATTTGACCATTTGTAGTCACCTAAATAATTAGCTGAAGTTTTTTGATCGCCTCCATTAAGGACTTTTTATCCACGGAGCTTTGAGACAACTAGTTAACATCTATATAGATTGTTGTAAAACTATATGAAATACATGTTTTAAGATTGAATATAACAGGACATTGTCAACAGCAAGAAACTGCAAAACAGATAGCTAGTCATATGCCCATTTTTGATATTCACAATACATTTGATTAACATTTTGGCGCAAAATCAATAAATCATATTATACAGTACAAAATTCAATGGCCTGTCTATACATAAAATATAATGCATTACATTTCTTATTCTTTCTCTTTCTTTTTCAGCTCGTTCTTTCTCTCTTTCTTTCTCTCTTTCTGCTCGCTGTTTTTCTCTTTCTTTTTTCTTCTCTTCCTCTAATTTTTGTTTTTCTCTATCTGCTTTTAAACGCTCTCTTTCTTTTTGTTCCCTAGCTAATGTTTTTTCTCTTTCAATACGTTTTCTTTCTATTTCTAAATCACGTTCTCTTTCAATGTCTTTTTCTAAATGCTTTAGTTCACGGGAAGAATTGATCACTTTCTGTTTCTAAAGTACAATCAATACATGTTATTGACAACGATGCAGTGTTATACACTTATTTTGTGGGAGAGGTTGGTATGGGGGGTATTAATATGTACCTTCGCTGTTGTTTATTTTCTTGTCATCATATTCGAACACTCTAAGTGACTATCCATGTTATCTTTGAGATGCATAGAACAAATTGGAACAAGAGTTGAAACATTCCAAAGGCTTTTCTGGGGATGTATATATTTGGATATATACTACCATAGTAATTTTATGAAACAATACAATGTAGATTGTACCAAGACTATACATTAACATGTGGTTAATTTTCTATACAGTGTGTATAGTGAGTTTAATAGTATACATTTGTTTACTGACGTGATCAATTTCATTATACAAGATAAATTAACATCTTCTTACCTGTAGTTTGTCAAGTTTTTCAGACTTTCTCCGGATTTCCTGAAAACAAAATTGAAGAAATAATGTCAATATCAGTGAGAGATTGTTTTATGTGTAGGTCGGCACTGCAAAATTAGAAGAGAAGTGTATTTTTCATTGATTAATAATATTACATTTCTTTTCACTTGCTTTATAAACTTGACACTAAAAACTGACACCAGACCTTTATTTAAAATATCATTTTTATAATGAAAGAATACTTTCTAAAGACATAATTAAATTAAATTACATCTTCTAATTCTTTCTTCTTTTGTTCTTGTGTTTTCTGTTCTTTTTTAATAACTGCTTCTGGTATATTCTGCCTGGCTTCTAACGTTGTACATCTAACAGAAAAAATGTTAAATTTAATGATTAAAGTATGATCGGTTGAACTTTAGTTCAATCTATCTATAAATATATAGTTCCTTAAATATACAGATGACAGTCATAAATTACTTGCACATTTATCTTTTTATAAAGCACAGAGCAACCAAAGTTCAAATTGCTTTTAAAACTCTGCTTAACATGGAAGAAAATGCTCAGCAATGACCTAATGAATGTTTAATACCAAGTTCGAATATTCCACCTTTATTATAACTATTATAAGCAATTGTGTAACATAACATTAACAAATTAAGCTGCTTAGCCTAAGCAGAAAAGCACATCATCGAACATAGAAACATAGTGAATGTGTTCCAAAAGATAAGACGGAAGGACAGAGACAGAGAGAGAGAGAGAAATGGGGTTTAACTGACACAAACTAGGTCATTTCGGGACTAACATATGGTTTCAATTTTATTTCCATAATTCGCTTGCGCGTAGGGGTCTTTAGCAGTGTGAGGAAACCGGAGTGCCCGGAGGAAACCCACAAGGTTGAGAAGGCGCCCCAATCTCCATGCCACATATGCTCACACCAGGGATCGAAACCACAGTCGCAAGCCAGAGGTGACCGGCCAGCTAGAGGTCGAAGCGCTTCACTCTAGACCACTAGGCCATCCCAACCCCCACCGGAAGGACAGAGACTGGCCCACTTATTTGATTAGTCCCCTGCTTTCTCTGAAAGTTGGGGGGGGGGGGGGGCAATAAATATATCAAATCAATGACTATTCACATGATAGCACATCTTACGCAAGTCAAAATTTCATGACATTGTATAAACCTTAGCCAGGATTAATATAAATCTAATACACTGAATCTACCAACACTTATAACTTACTTATTGTGTTGCTGATCAGGATTCATAGAACAAACCCAATTTTCTACAAATTCTTTTCCTATATCCGCTGATGAAAATGGTAAAATACGCCATTTTAAACACATATCTGTAATGAGAGACCCATTGAAATTTAATTTTAATGGTGATTTTTCCTATCAACATGTTGACTTAAATCATATCTTTTCAAAATCTGTGTCCTAAATATAAATATTAAAGGATATCAATAACTTACCACATTGCAGTGTTTTGTTTATCTGCATTGCACGTTTCCGTAGAAATTTGCCTTCATTTGATGGTGGATCTTTCCAGTTACTACTGATATAACCAAAATTCTCCCTGTAATAAGAATGTTAATACCTTAATGTCAAATATATTGGATGTTTATTCCTGAATTTTGCCTCTGATAATCAGGGTGAATATAGTATTTAAGATCTGATTGGTTTTGAAAATTCATCCATCACCAAAATAATATCTGTAACTTTAATCAAAAAAGCTTAGAGGAAGCACAACTCACCAAAATTTTGTAACTCCTTGTTGAACTGTTAAATGCAGAGCGAAATAAAAATAAATAGCATTAATAACATGAGTATTAAAAAACTTAATCTACAAAATTACCAAGAACGACATATTTAGGCCACACAAAATAAATATCTTGCTTCCCAGGCAACTGATAGCTGAAAGATCACAGTTTTGCTTTCATTATTTGTACATACTTAGAACATAAACCAAAAATTTAAGGTTTTAATAGGCAGCGTTTCGTAGGGATAAATTTAGCATATGTGAATGGAATATTTTGTTGACAGTAAATGGAAAATGGTTAAAATATTGTGTAATGACAAATGGGCTGCCAGTTAAAATTATTGTGTGATGGAATAGACTCAAGTAGAACCTGCTGTCACAGTTGTAGATAAAAATCGAAACATTTTGATCGTTGTAATTACTGTCCATTGATTAGTCTCTACATGCTGTCGGCTGACTTCAATCAAGGCTATTAAAATGTCTGACAATGGAGAAACAAGGTAATCATGTAGATTATGGAGGCACACATATCAAAAGGACGGGCTGACGTTACATATTTGTTTTCTTCATCAAACCAACTGCCAACCAATTATCCAGAGAATGAATTCAAACAATATATGCTACTTTGGAAAATCTAGCTTTTAAGTCTTGACTTGAGTTCCAGTGACACCCAAAAATCTATTGCGATATCAAAGAATAATTTAAACAAGAAAATTTATACCTATTCCCACATCTTTCCAGTATTGTACCATATGTTCTCCCATAGCTCGAAGTAAGTAGCGATATTCCTTGGCATCAGCAAAATCTTGTTTATTATGTGTTGGTTCTAAGATTAAGTAAGGTATATCTACCACACCTGGAAATAATATAGATATTATTAAGGTACAAGTTTTTTCCCATACATATAATGTAGCAATCTGATAATCTTTTGATATATATCTCTGTTCATATTCTATACCATGAAAGTACTACAATATACAGGGTTAAAACCTGATTGTTCATTCATAGTCAAAGTGGTAGATGAATGCTTTTCTACTGAAGAGCAATCTTTTATTTACTTACAGGAAAATTATCCTAGGCTAATACTGTGCTTTACACCAACAAAAAATGGAGCATAACATTCATTGATATAAAATAAGTAGTTGCTAAATGCAGGACTAACGAGTAAAATTCGGTTCTGCATGAAATAGTTTAACGTCCACTTCCATCGAAGTGATATGACCAACTGTTCTTGGTTCATTTGAACCAGTTTTTATTTAGGTATTCACTAGACAATAAACACATTCTTTCTCTTATATGGAGACAATACAAGATAACAATGTTACTACATGTAAAAATAAAATGTAATACAAGGTGCCTATTGATCAGAAAATTAGGAAGAAAGTATGATATTCTGGTTGTGATGGGTTAATTCTAACAATGTTTTTATTTTCTTTCAGAAGAAAGATTATATATTGCCATATTTATTAATGTTGGAATTAAGTTTTTTAGATGACACTGGATGATCAATGTGCTTTGACTTTGCAGTGTATAAGCCTGACTTCGGCTGGATAATATATTGAAATGTATCTTACATAATACGGAAAATAAAAACAAGGACTTACCCACAACACCGCTACAAAATCTGTAATATAATAAATAAAATACTAAACAATCATTTAACTTTAGCGTTTATACAATATAATAGTTAAAACTAAAACCACATAAAGACCATATAAAAACAAAAATATTCTGTTTCTCAGATAATCCTGCATCACTTAAAGATCGGGTACCATGTAACAAAATCGTCCAGGAAGTTAACAAGAAGTGTCCCATATTCTTAATTTTGTCAGTAATGAATTGTTTATAACACACTAAAATCTGATTAAGAGTAACTACTCATTAAGTAATCATCAGAAAATCATTAGAATTTGTTTGGCCCATGCTAACATTTAGTATACAAAACATTTAATATCATGGATCTAGCTTAGCTCTTGTTCGTCTTAAGACCTTAAGCTCCGTGTATCAATCTGAAGTCAATTGAAACGATTATACATAGGCGTTTACATAGGCGTAAATATAAAATCAATCAGATAATAACTATATGGCTCTAAAGCATTCACTAGACTTCTTCATCTTATCCAGTTAGGAGCAGAACAGTAGGACATTAAATCCCATTTCATTTCATTTCTTCGTCTCATGGTCTTTAACACTGTGTATAACTTATAAGTCAATCAGATCTTAACTTTAGCATCTAGAATCTCTACAAGATATTTCAAAGTGATCAAGGACCATAACTCTTGAAAATTAAAACGCTTCTTCGTCTTATGACGTAAAATACTGTATATAAACTTTAAGTCAATCAAATATTAACTTCAGCCTCCAGAGAACCCCCAAATGTAGGCTGACCCACCACAAATGAATATCTCCAAATATCTCGACAATTAATCCACAATACTTATATATTTACCAAGCCTTAAATCAGTTTTGCACATTTATAGTCACTAAATAAACGGTCATGTTGTACTTAATAAGCTATGACCATTTAACCATCTAAAAATAACAGACTGAAACATGGTTCCATGTGTCGTCCATAACATCCAGACACTTTTGAGTAAAAGATAGGTTACGTGCCCTTGTTTTGAAAATAGTCTCGCTTAACGACAGGTCTGGATAATCAAGACTACTTTTTTTTTTTACGAAACATAACAGAAAGCTGGAACAAGAAATTGAATTTAGAAAAACGCACATTAGACAGCTCAACGGGCCGCCACGCATCACTGGAGTCTGGAATGGGCTGGTATAATAGACTTCCTGGGTCGGGCGTGTTCAAGGCTCTACATGGCGACTAAAACACTCGCCATGGCGACCAAATGTATTTTCTGGCTAGTTAAAATTTTCACTTGAGTCGCCAGTTGGCGACTGTTAGTTTTTTTTCTCGTTTTAAAATAATTAGGCTACAAAGTTTTTTTTACAAAATTGAATTTATTCAGCGCTTCGTAAAACCGGAACTTACTAGGGGAAATAACTCCAATTTAACGACATTCATATATTTTCTTACCATGTGCCGAAAATCGTTCTAACTTCTAACTTATGGCAATGTATACAAAATGGCCGACTACGCATGTAGTTGACCCATATTTCTAACCCATACATTAAAGTTATTCCCTATATATTAACAAAATGCATAAAAAACAAAATCTTTTAAGCTCTTTCTTTAAAAAAAAGGAAGATTCCTCTCTAACACAGTCTTCTAACGGAAATCTAGCTCGTGTTCTTTTTTCTGCATTGTTTTATATTTAGCATTATGATAAAGATTAAAAAAAAACAACGCGTTATATCTAGTAGTGATTTACGTTACAGACTACAGTTAATAGCATTGTAATTTCTGGCTACTAAAATTTTGGTGCTGGCTAGTAAATTTTTAGCATTTAGTAGCCAGTGAATACTAAATTTTCCATGCCCATATTGACCCTTGGGCGTGCTGGGTGTGGGCCAGAATTCTCCTGCAATGGGGATTTCGAATTTCATCCGAAAATTTCATCGGATTCACCCGACACTGTCGCCCGCAAATTTACTAATGTAATTATTAAGTCACCTACACCTTGTTTGTGGGGATACGCCAGAATCCAAAGTTCAAAAAGCAGCTTTTATGAATTTCACTTTCGTCACCAATGTGTCTCGTGGCCTTCCATCACAGGAGGAATCAACTAGCGCTCCCGGCAACAAAAAAGGGACATTTTTCATTGAAAATATTCCTACTTAATCAATATTCCTAAGTCCTAACTGGTTAATCAAATGATCAAAATTTTCTCAACTAGTCCCATTTTTTAACCAGTTAAATTCTCTTGACTCTTGGTGATACAATGATAATACGTTAATTAATAATATCACGATATGATAATTTCACAAGTTGATGATTGTAAATTACTTGCAGGTCGGGGTTTCGGCTTAAGTTAATCGATTTATGAAATATATTATTTGACAGAGATTATAATCAGATATGCCACCAAATCACATATTTGGGATTCAAATTTCAAAAATTTCCTGGGGGAGAACACCGGACCCCCCCCCCCCCCGTCTGGGCTCCACGGTCAGTGGAAGGGGCTGCTCCGACACGGGAGTCTGGGCCGGTAACCTGGATGTAATAACCAAGAAGCTGAATTTTATTGCTATTCAAAATTGTCAACAATAGATTTTTTACGTCTGTAATAGTTGATAAATTTACAGAAGTGCATGCATATAGACTCCACGGCTGATAATTTCATACTGTGGATTGAGCGATCATCAGTTGAGAAATTTTAAGGAGAAGGGTCACCCCACCAAATGTTTTCAAAGTGTTCAAAGGACATAACTCTAGCAGTAATTATCATGACCTTAAATCTAAAGTAATCAGATATTAATTTTAGCCTCCAGTGCGTCCAAAAGATTTATTAGAGAGATCAAGGGCCAGACATTTGGTAGTATTTATCACCAATTGTTAATACTCAATAGGTTCTTTCATCGTATGACCTTAAAAACTGTGTATAAATTTAAAGTTAATCAGATATTAACTTTAGCCCAGAGGTCGCTGTCACGCAAAAAATCTGCGTATTTCACGCATTTTTTTCAAAATTAACGCAAATATTGACGGATGCTGCGTAATTTACAGGCAGAAAATTTCCCGACAGGAGAATAATTAGATTATTCCACATCGTAGTTTGTACAATTCATGTGCTGCATGCCTCATTTACACACCTCTACTGCACGTAGTTCATGGCAGTAGGCTAAGAAGCCTTCTAGCTTTCACAGGACACCCCTATTTTGCAGCATTGGAAGCAATAAAGCGCATTTCATACAAGATTTTGGATTGGTTAGAACACAATATACTGTTTACAGGCATGATTCTGGGGATTAGAAAAAAAAAGCGAAACGTTTGGCCCTAGGCCAAAAATACGCTGAGGCATACGATTGTGGCACGCCGTAGGCGTGCCGAATGACTAGGGGGGTTCGGGAGCATGCCCCCCCAGAAAATTTTTAAAATCTAACTTTAACTTTAAATCGTGCACTTTGAAGACAATTGGATGGTAAATGCCTAGATTAAAAATGAACCTGGTGCAGCTAATTCCAGCAAAAATACAAAACAAAAACAGATAAAAAATTTTTTATTTGTTTTATCAAAGTCTGGCTTTTATTTTGAGGCAGACTGTAAAAGTTCCTTTGATTTTTTTTAGATAAGGCTTGGCTTTTTATTTCTAAATATTCTTTCTCAGGGGTCAAAATTAGGCATTTTTTTTCAAAAATGGCACAGTAATTCTTTCGTCACAACGGCAGGTAAAACTTTCATTTTACTTTCTTCACGAGGGCATTATTGTTTTCATTTATAATGTCTATTCAGTCATATCATTATAACAGAATTAGGTCACCACAAACACCCTAAAAATTTTAAGGACTTTACGTCCACCGCAGTTCATATAAATATCGTAATGAACCCGTTTTCTTTCTTCAAAATCGGAAGGTATAAAAATTTTGCAAGCCCGCGAATCTACTTTGGCTTTGCGACACAAATATTCGTGCAATTCTCTATATGACACAAGCCACGAAAAGGTGTAGAACTTCAGATGAAAAAGCAGTTAAATTTAAATAAATTTTTTCGAATTCTTTGGGGGTTAAAAACTTGTATTAATAATTCATCTTTCAAATTTTGTAAAGGAAAAGATAACTTGATGTTCTGTTTTTGTGCAAATACATATTTTGCAGACCATATAAGCTTGTAACAGACGTTACATGTCCAATTAATATTTGCCCCAAATTTGCTAATAACTACCGGCCCAGTTGATTTGCAGTGTGATAATATCAAAATCTATATTTTAGAATGTTAGAAAATGTCTTTGTGCCCTGTTTACCCCCAAAAATTGGCAAGGATCTTTCATGGACATCTGGTTTCAAAACAGTGTGAAATGTCTGAACTGACAACTCTTCTACACTCTATCTTGAGCATGATTTTATTGTCATTCTTAGCCATTATGTTACATTATTTGATCAATTATTATTTTGTTATTAAATTTTACTTCTCTGTACTGTTTTGTCAATATTGTACAAAATATTTGTAACAGACGTGACTCCCTACTATGTAACGGACGTGACGTTTTGTAACGGACGTCACTATTGACCCAATTAACAGTGCGAGGTGTATCTGAGTACAACGTCGGTGTTTAACGATCCTTTCCATGCTTAGTTTTTAAGGACATTTAAAAAGAATGCAATCTATGTAATTTTATTAAATTTAATAAAGATTCGTAATTTTCTTTAGGTCATCTTAGCTTCTTTGTGTAACGGTAGTGATGTTTGACATTATCAATTTCATCCACCATCACGTCCGTTACACGTAAAACCGAAAGTCAAACTGTTATCAATCAAATTTGCATGATTCTTTCATTTTTTTCGATCACCCGAATGTGTGGAACGGCTCTTGATTTTGAGCGCAAAGCAGGCGGCTTTGACATCTTTAATATCTTCAGTTTTTGCCAAATTATTGTAATAATATAATGGACGTGATTTTGATATAACGCCGTGACGACAACAAAAGTTTGTGGACGGAATTTACTTGTGGGGTCCCCGCGTCGACCATTTTTAATTACCCGCAAAATCGCGAGGTATACAAACTGTGTGTAGAACAAGGGAGCTAATAACCGCGGAAGAGCCATGGATTTAAAACAGGAGGGGAAATATCGATCATCATAAACGCAAATAACGGACGTGATTCTTTGACGGAATCTCGAGTGGACGATCGAAAATGCGAATAGTTTCTTCTCAAACGTCTCTAAATCAACAGAAATACTTATATCATATCACTCAATTATGCCTCTTGATTTGTAACATAAACATACATATAGATGCAGGTGGTGAGCAACTCTTTCAATGCAATAAAAAATCGAGTTTTTTGGACGGAATTTGTCACGTCCGTTACACACTTTTTAAACAATTTTTTTTATTGAAAAATATTAAGATTTTTGGAATTGGACACTTCTGATGGATAGAAACATCCTTTATCTTCAATTTAAGAAACAACTTGTAGATTTCAATCTATGTCTTCAGTATCAAAATACTTACCCTTTTTTAACACCACCAAGAGGGACAAATTTAGACACCAAAAAAGGGGGTATTTTTATTTTTGTCTCGCAATAAATACTTTATTTGTACTATTTTGATCATGAAGTTGTGTTTATTATCTCTTTATTATATTTTGTGTGTAACCATACCAAAAATTACATTGGATTTGTCCTAGCTTCGGGAAAAATCAATTTTCCCAAAACCATATGTTAGTTCTACACCTTATCGTGGCCTGTGTCATATAATTAATATAAACTTTGTCGTCGAGGTGTTGAATTCCGATTATAAATCATCTGTAGTACCGTAATTTGATTATCAAAAGACGACTGTCATGGTCAGCATACTCTTGTAATGCCGAAATGTGCGTTTATTTACCTGGGATAGTTCGTAACCCAGTATTTATATGGATATTAAATACGGTCTTGATCTAGTCTACGATATCACCTCTGGTGGAAGTGGACGTTAAACTCCCAGTAACGAACGAACGAACGGTCTTGATCGTATATTTTTTTTATTTCAATTCTAAAAAGTGGTTAATATTTTTTTTACATCACTGATGACCAAAATATATAATTAGACTTAGAGCGACAGAAAATGCCAATATATAAATTATAATAGAAACTGTGCCGTTACAAAGTTGTGAATCCACCAACGCTAACTATCACAGGTGAAATGAAATGACTTAACAAGTCGGCACAGTACTTTTCTGCAATTTCATTGGACAATAATTCCCAAGTCTCGATTACCATGCTTTTAATTTTCTACGTTGACATAGCAATTGAAACATACTCTTGTTAACCTTGTGTAAATAGACTACATTATCCAGACCAAGCTTAGCGCAGTGGTTAATGAATAGACTTGACAACAAAATTACCAGTCCTGTGTTTAGCACACGGTGAGGACATTATAACATAGAAATAAATATAGTCAAACAAAGTCAAAAGACTCTACCACCATGCCCCAAATTTTTATTGCAAATTTAGATGATTCACGGAAATGACCCACGGCGATGAAAAAAGCGGAAATCCGTTAAAAAATGGAAAAAAATCATGCCTGTGTTTACATTCACCCAATCAAATGTTGGCTTTCATAGCGATAGTCTTCTGTTTACTTCCTGTCGAAGTGAAAGATTGAAATGACTGTGCCATCAACCATAGATCTAAGATATGCCAATAACCTCTGGTCGTCATTAGACTAAATACGGTAAGCCTATCAATGAAATAAGGACACTTAAAATAGGGTTGTTCACAAAACGACTGGGCTCACTTTTACTGAGTATTTTGAGAGGCTCTAAGTCACACAGATGTAGACGTCAAAAACGCGAAATTTAGGAATGTCTGCGTATTTTTACGCAACTCGAAATTGATCCATTTCGACCTCTGCTTCAGCCTCTACAGCATCCATAAGCAATTGTGGATGCCGGACAAAATGCCAGACGGAACAGGGTATACAACCACATTTCGATGATTCACAACTACAGTCATTGTTTTTTAAGGCGAGTGATCGCTCTCGAGCGCCTACAACTCACCTGAATGTCGACCGAGGGGAGTTTTTTTCCCTCCCCTTAAAATTGAAAATCACTCTCCTTTACAAAGTCATTGGGGGTTTATTAACACTTATCTACCAATCACTCTCCTTAATATCAGATCACTCTCCTTAATTTCTAAATCACTCTCCTTACTTTCTAAAGCATTCCTCTTATCGAAACTGGGAGAACCTTTTAGGAGAGCCATTTTTTTCAATTTGTTGATTGAGGGGAGCTTTTTTTGGCTCTCCTCTGAAATACAAAAAACAACGACTGCAACTATATAGATTCCCAAGTGAAGTTTTACTAATCAATTTTTCCACTCACCACTGTCTCGCAGTAATGTTCAAAATGGATCGTAAACTACAATGCGAACCAGGTTATTCTGTTCCCTGATCATGAATAATACTAGATAATAATACCTATAAATAACATGATGAAATAAATGTAGCCCATTTGACAAAATAAAAACACAGAAATAAAAACCTCCCTCTCACATCAGATTGTCTGAGAACCAGAATAATTCTTGTGTATGTCTGTAATAAATGACACATGTTAAACATGCATTATGCAAGAGCAAAATCTGCCTATTGTAGGTCTTTCTTTAGGCCTGAAATGTTATAAAAACTATTAATTAGACATTAATTAACTTATTCAGACCATAATCAACTCTCGATCAAGGCAAGCACGAGATATTTGTTGGATTGAAGTTCGATTCGCTGACATATTTTCCGTCGTGATTTACCACTAAAAATGGATAACCGAGACTACTGGTTTTGTCTTACCGACTTTAGTAATGATGACCGAGGCTAAGCGGAAATTTCATTCGCTTAGTTCTAAGCTAATAGTGGATCAATTTGACTGAAATTTTCAGCAAATTGCATTTATATTAGCTAGTTTTTAACTATTGTAGTGAGAACTGCCAACTCGTTATCTAATCTCCCATAATGTATCTTTAATAAATTGCACATTTATCTTTTTGAAAAGTATCGAGCAATCAAACTGATTATCTCTATTTAGTCTAATCAACACCAAGATTGAACATTCTTGTTCAATTAGAAAGAGAGTTATTATGTTCGAAAAAGTGTGACGGACAGACAGATTTTATTGATCCCCTGCTTTCTTTGAAAGATGGGGGACAACAAAACAAAGAATGTGCTGGGAAAGTCTTCCTTTTATAAAAATAACCAATTTGAACAGCATTTATATGGTGAAACATGCAATAAGAGGGCAAACAGTGTTAAGAAATAATTTCTAATATTTAAGAAGAAATACGTACACTCCTCCTTCCATTTGTGGTCCAACTTTTTCATACATTTTGATAAGACGACTACAATTATATACAAATACACCATCTTGATTCCTATTCTCTAAATGAACTCCAAATATCAAACTTAAAGATTTAGGATCTTTCAAAGCTCTAGAAAAAAAATACATTATATTAAAAACAAAGCTCTTCGACTGAAATATTCTGTCTGGAGAGAGAGAGAAATGGGGTTTAATGTCCACTTGACGGGACTAACAAATGGTTTAATTTCATTTCAATAATTCGCTTGCACGTAGGGGTCTTTAGCAGTGGGAGGAAACCTGAGGACTGGAGAAAACCCACAAAACCAACAATTGTGATTGGTCAAGAGATTATTATATGCTCTGTCACTGAAAATTTTGAGGTTGTCGTCTACTTGACAATATTCTATTCTTTATTTAAGAATCAAGTACCCCCTGTCTATGTATATTATCAGATGTAATTACATGAGTGCTCAAAATTAAATTACATACTTGGTTTTTCTATCAGCTAACTGTCTTCTTATTTGGGCTTCTCTACGAGATTCTGCAGCCAAATTTTGAGCTTTACGTAGTTCTGCCTGTATAAATAGAATATAAAGTATATTTATTTCTAAAACTAATTCAATAAATGTAAAGAGAGGTTGCCAGGCAATGAAACACACCCATGACAGCTATATAGTGTGAGTTGTCAACAAGAGTTGTCCCATATCTATATATATCTAATTGGGGGCATTTACAAGACAACTTCATACAGATCAGATTATAATTTTCCTCATTTGAGGGTTCACAAGGTTCTACAAAGTAAAACAAGGGACATAACTCTAGAAATAATTGAAGGAAATTGCTGAAATTCAAGACACCTTCGCTTCATTAATTCAAATGATGCACATAAATTTTATGCAGATTGCATCATACCTTTGGTCGTTAGAGCATTCACAAGGTTCAACAAAGTGAATCAAGGGCCATAACTCTATAGTTAGGCTTCTTTGGTTCACTACTTTAAATGATACATATAAATTTCAAGCAGATCAGTTGATAACTTTTGTTGTAAGAGCATTCACAAGGGGCAATAGGTTAAACAAGGGTGATAACTCTAGACATAATTAACGGAAATTGCTGAAATTCATAGTGCTCCTACGGTTAGTCGGATAACTGTAAACGGTTAGAATTGAGCGTTATGGTTAACTGGAGATGTTCCCATTAAATGAAGTTATCTCCCATTACAAACGTCTCCATGACGACAGAGCGCCATTTTGAAAATTGAACAATATGTCAACTTTAGATGCCCCCGTTACATGTATGACCTGTCAATGAGCAGTAAGTTGTTTGTTCTACAGGAATCTAATAAAAAATGTTATTCTCGGGTTTTAAATATTATTGTTTAAAAGTTAGTTACTGAGGTCAGGCGCTTTCTTCTTTATAACTATTCCACGATGTATTTATCTTGAATATTTCGCCGAGCAGTCCAGAGGTACGTGTTGCTGTTGGACCGGTGGAAAACAACCCACGTCTTAAAATCCCGATAATCGGGGGAAGACAAGAACAATTACAAAATAGTCATCCTGTACTAATGCGACATCATTACTGTTAAAAATCTGCCAATTTAAGAAGCCGAAGAGAATTTTCGTCGGTCACATGTTCGCTCAGTCAGTCAGTGCAGTTTTCATGCCGTGGCGTGTGATACGGTTCGAGTTGAGTACATTACATCTTGATCACACACAAGCTGTGGATAATTCTAGTTGCCTGATTATAAGCCTTTAATAATTTCAATAACAATAAAGTAGTTTTATCAACAACACCGAGGGTGGAGATTGGAGTTGTGGAATTGATGAAATAAACTCGATCACCAAAATAGTACAAGTCTAAACCCGTAAAGGGGCACAACTCTCACACTTCCGCCATTATAATCTCTGAATTCGATGATCGGCATTTGTTTTCTTTATATACTCTCCCAAAAAAGAAATGCAAACTGTTACATTTCGTCGTCGGTATATCCTCGCTCTACCATCGCCTTGCTGAAACAAGAAACGTGACACGTCGCTGAAGAAACAAACGGCTCTCCAGTGTTGCTGTGGCCATAACCTCAGTGTATGAACCCATTAAAGTTGGATTCCATGGTGTCGGCGTATTTCAAAACAGGAGCTCTAACAGGGACGTCTGCCTCGTTATTCGGTTTCCTGTAAGCATTTCGGGACTGTCTGGTACAAGATTCTACACCATCCGGGAATTGCTGCTGCAGTAGAGGTCGCTGTTGAAAACCATTTACGCCAATGACGTAACGGGAAGTAACGGTCTAGGACAGGTGGGGTCACTCTTGTTTGGCGGTCACGTGTTGAACTTTGCTGTCGATACCTATCCCAAAGGCGAGAAATGGAACTAAGGAAAACATTCGGCAGTCTGGCCACATCTGTCTTGGATTCTCCTGCTTGTAATCAACCAATAGCGTTGTTGCGTTGGTCTTCGTTCAGATGTGGCATCACTTGGTTCGGTGAGTGTTTATATGTGCAACTGATTTGGAAACCGAGAACCCCAGGATTTTAAAGGCCTTAGATTTAGGTTCCAAGGCCGCCCCTTGTACACAAAGGTAGGATATGCCCACATTTTGCAAGAGATGAATATATAGAATAAGCTAAAAACAAAAATGATTTTTTGGACAATCGTGGGCCATAATACAGAAAGTTATGGTCTGAACTCTGAAATGCGCAAATATAAAAAGGGACTGAGATTTTTGGAATATAAAGATATGTTTTAAGTTTCATCAAAATTGGATCAAAATTGTGTCTCTAAAGGGTCCATAACCTTTGAATTACAAATTCCATACAAAGAGCGGTCATTTTGTCGGGCAGTTTCATTTCGAATTGCCCGAAATTCCAATTCAACCTTCATTACGGTTAACAGTGATATAATCAAACATTTTTTTTAAATCGGATAATAATTTTGACCTCCCACGGTACAAGCTAAAAAAGGCGATTTTTCGTACAATCAGGGGCCATCATTCAGGAAGCTATGATCTGATATGCGCCAATATCAAAAGGAACCAAGATCTTTGGGTTATAAAAATGCATTTCAAGTTTCATCAAAATCAGTTCAAAATTGTGATCTCTATAGGGTCCACAAGCTAAAAACATGATTTTTCGTAGAATCAGGGGCCATAATCCATGAAGTTTAGATATGATACTTGCCAATATCGAAAGCAACCGAGATCTTTTGGAGATAAACCTATATTTCAAGTTCCGTCAAAATCAGATAAGATTTGTGACCTGTAGAGTGTCCACAAACAATTGTGGACACACATCCAGACGGACAAGGGCAATGACAATATATGTCCACATGAAAATGTGGGCGTATAAAAATGATCTTGAGATGCAGATGTGGTAACCTGCAAGATATCTCAGCTTACCTTTAATTTTTTAACATTGAAATATTCTCTAAATTATATCAAACCATGCCCCGAGTTCACAGAGCCTTCTCAGACTTAAATTAAGAATTTACTCAAAATTGTTCGCCTTATTTTAACTAAAATAAAGCCCTTTATAAAACTTTTGTTATTTTAATGTATCAAATATATCAATTAGAAACCATGTACAAAGTTTTGGGTTTCTGGATCAAAGATATTTCTTATAAACAGGGATTGAAAGTTGAGTAAATTCTTAACTTAAGTCTGAGAATGCTTTGTGAACTTGGGGCCATGTTTTACACATGATGTACAGCAGAATCTGTATGAGCAGCCACTCCTATTCAGCAACATCTCAATGTAAGCGGTCACAATAAATTCCCCTCGTAAAAATTCTATTTTTTCATCTCTTTATTCAACGGTCACTCCTCTAACGCGGTCAGCGGTCACTATCACTATTTTGCTTATAAATTTAACAAAACATTGCCTATTCAACGGCCATTGTTGAATGATACCATCTTGTCGTTCTTTGTAACACCCCCGCTAATCCTGTGAGTAGTAATTAATTAACTGGACCCCCAATGATCAGGTAATAAGAAATGTGAAAATAACAATTAACCCGGGATTATCTGATAATTAACTTTTGTTTTATCAAACGACTAACCTGATCATTGTTTTCACACGTAACGGAACATTATTCGATACTGATGAATAAAGTGCAAGTACCGACAATTAGCCGAGTTTTGTCACGATCATCTAGCATCTCTTTTCCATTGCCACTTTGTTGTTAAACAGACGTTTTTAGCGCCTCCTATAATATTCCATACAGAGTTACACCCCCTGTGAACCGTGTCAAAATCAGCGATGCTTTTTTGTTCATTTGCTTTTTGGATAAAATAAAATAAATTCATCAACTTTTTCACAAAAATGGATAAATATTATCGAATGCATCACAATGATAGACAGCAGTATTTAATGTTAGTACAAAATTACAAGTTTACAGAAGTTATGTCCGAGATTCAGTGACGGCCAAATTTACCGATGCAAGTATTGGTGTTTACTGTTTGCTTCCAATACATTCAAGCGTAATATTAATTGATGTCAGCACAAAAAACCATGTAATTTTATTAAGAGGTCACTCCTGTTAAGCGGTCAATCGTAAAAATTCCCTAAGGTGGCTGCTTAATGCAGATTCTACTGTATCCAAATAAACATCAGTTAAACTATTAAAGTAAACTATCTTACTTACTCTTTGATCTCTTGCTAATGATGAACCTAATCTATTCTCTATATCCCTAAAAGTAAAAACAAGTTATAGGACAGATGAAGAAATAGATGGTTACATGACAAAACACTCCCACAGCAGCTTAATCATTTGCACCGGCCATAAAGGTGTTGCATTGTAGATCTTTATGATAAAAAGGCAATTTTATTTAACTGTAAAATATCATAGCCACATTTAAAAGATTGTATAATTTAATCATGTGCAACAACACTATAAATAATCGTCGGAATTGTATCAATTGTTATTATTATTACTATTAGTCATGTCTTGAATATCATTTTCACCACCATTAATCAGCTCATCACAGTATCAGTCAACATTCTGCCCTTTTGCTGATATTAGAATCGCACTATCTGTTGAAATATCATTTCAGTTGTGAACAAATCATTCTCTCTTGCTTGGCATTTGGGCTTTCTATTTTAATTGCTGTTTAGACATAACATAAGACTATAAGAAAGATAGGTTGCCAGGCAACAAAACATAGGCCCACAGCAGCTAAGTCGTCCAAGCAAGTCAACAAGATTGTTGCATATTTTTTCATTTGTCGGTAATGAAACATTTATAATACAATTAAATCTGATTAGAATTTGTTTGGCTATTTGTTTTGTCCCATGCCAAATTTAAAGTCAATCTGATATTAACTTTAGCCTCTACAGCGTTAGCAGTAATTATCAGAAATTGTTGAAAATCAAAAGGTTTCTTTGTCTCATTACCTTAAACACTGCGTATGAATCTAAAATCAATCGGATCTTCACTTAAACTCTAGCCTGTTCACAAGCAATTATGAAGAGGCCTGGATAAAACGGTTTTAGTTGTATCAGACAAAATGTCAGACACTAATGAAGTAGTTCCTGACATTTTCAACTAGTGTAGTGATGGACAATTGGACATGTCTTAATAATATCAATAAAAACACAAAATAAAGACAAATTTGTACCGGAAAAAATGACAGGCACCAGAAGGATTGTATCGGACATTGTCTGTGACAGATGCCTTATATATATAGGTCTGTTTAAGACAATCGCTAATATCTAACTTTTATAAATTTAACTTACTTAGCTTTACTTTCCGCCTCTCTAGCTTTATTTTCAGCTGCTAAGGCATCATCTACAGCTTTCTTTGCCACATTTTCTGACCGGGTTTTAAAACGATTTGAAGAATATTTATATAGCTTTGGTTTATAAAGGCATGATGACAGTCTGTTTGTCCGCACTTTTTTACCATTAATATAGATTCTCATTCTAGGCTCCATGTATAAAATAGCAGCATATTTACGGAAATATTTTCGTTCTGGCATCAACCTAGAAAGAAATATTTAACAAATAATGAGGGAAGTTCAGGCCTTAGATTTGTATGGTACTTTAGTTCCTGCTACAATATTGTTCAAACAGAACACCACTTTGTACATGAATCATACTATCACCTAACAATTTCATTATGTTTCAAGGCCATATATTTCTCATCACAATTCGTAAAATAACCAGATGACTGTTTCCCATATTCATCTTCTATTTATCTTCTTGCAAATGTAAAATCAATGTAAATGTCACTGAATTGAGTGTTAAAGCAGATCAGCACGTAGTGGAATGATAGAAGCCGATTTTTCAAGATATATTTTGATATATTATGAATTTTGTATATTCATTGTAGACATTCATATATTTATGTATAATGTGTAATACATTTATTCAATGGCAATCATCTATTTTCACTATTTCCAATAACGCAATAAGCATAGTTGATAAAGTGTGTTGTTTAAAATTATAAATATTGTAACTATACTACTCTTAGATAAGCTGGCTGAAGACATTTCATAAGGTTAAATTATCAATGTTTAAATTAAAACAGAAAGTGTGAAGATTTTTAATATTAAATGTGTGTACTGTAGCAAAATGATGAGAAAGATATCTACTATGTCAAATTTTTGTTGTTTTTGCAAGATCAGACTCAATTTGCTTTAATTATTACTGTAGACCTATGATATAGTGACTGAGATTGTGATCAATTCATAAGAAAATAGCAATACAAATTGCCTAGTTTCAGATATCTTCCAAAAATAGACCAGACTCCATAATATGACAACAAGCAGCAAAAACATTTGTACATGTACATGTACTAGCGCTAAAATGTATGTTAGCAAATCCAGTTGAGCAAGATCTATACAGATCTCAGAAACTTGGAAATAAGGGTTAGATTGACAATTAAATTGTTTTCTTTTCAAAATACGGTTAAACCTTATCTTCACAAAACCTGATAAGAAGGTTTCCATTAATATCAAATATATATTCAGAAATAATTCCCTCTGTAATACAAGTAAAAAAGTATTTGTAAGAGAGAAATCAATTTTTATTAAAACCCAAAGTGATGTAAACGGTTCAATATACTTGCTCGTCTCTATAGTAAGCATACAGAATTGGCGTATGTTTAGTGCTCTATTATGTTCAAATATCATCGCTTGCATGAAAATCAATCAAAAGGACTGTTTATTGGGATACTACAAATGGGTAATTCCAGCTTAACTTCCCACTTTTGTAGAATTTTCAAATTTTTCGTATTAACTTACTTTTAGGTTTTAATTAGTAAGCATATATCCTGGTTTAATTTTACAAAAAAATTTAAAATTCTATGGGACGGTTATGAAAATATGTGTATTTACACGCGCCTATGTAAAATACGCATCAATTTTGTATCTTTTCCTTTCTTTTCCTGCCTTGAAAAGAATAAATATAATTATTCAAAGACCTGTTATTTTATTACTAATAGCTACTTTCATGTGATGAAATTAAAGACAAAAGCACTTGGTTTTGGTTTTTACTCTATATACTCCACAAACGGCACCACAAAATCAGCAATATTGTTTGTCCCGTCTGTCACAATTTTAATGAATTTTTCTTTTAAAAAGTATTTTTTGATAAATATGAAAATAAATTATGATATTAATATCTTCTATATGCAAGCCATAAAGTAAATATATGGTTGTATTTTTCTTGATTTAGTTTTGCAATAAATAAACTGGAGATTTCATGGGGTCCCATCCGTCACAAATCCCCCGCTGTCCCATCCGTCACAGAGTTTTCGTCCCATCCGTCACAATGAACTTAGTGCCTGAAATCCAGACACCTGCAGATTTCATGCTTAAAAAACTTTGTTGACTATCTACTAAGCAATAATATTGCATCTTAAGACCAGAGTAGTAAAAATCATAGCAGTGCAACATTTTATTGGCAATATTAACTGTATATTGAACAGAAAGTCCTAGAAGGCTAGAAATCGGCACGGTTCTTTTCAATGCTTCCCCCCAAATTTGAAAAAAAGTCCATTAAAAATTTCAGCCTGTACCACTTTCATTATGTTTTCGGTAAAGGGAGCATAATTGCTGAACAGAAGGCAGTATATGTTGGAAATCGAAAGGATCAGTCCTTTCATGATACCAATCCTTCACATCAATTGTGGAAAAAAAAACATCTGATAAAAACTGTAGCCTCTTTTGTGTGCACACGTTTTGGAAAAGGGGCAATCACTCTGGATCAAAAGGTTGCACCCTTCATAACCCCAAATCAGTTGGGTCTATACACCAGTATACACATTCACAATAGATTTGAAAAAAATCTTTTAAAAACTGAACCTTGTATTATGTTCACAAGGTAACTCCAGAATGAAAGGTCCTAGAAGACTGTAAATAACATTAGTCTATTGATTACCCCAATTCTTCACACCAAACTTAACAAAGATATGTTAAACTGTAGCCTCAATCGCGTTCACAAGGTTTTCAGCAATTAAGGTCTTCCAACAAGTTGGGTAACTCTGGAACGGAATACTATACCACGGAATGCTGAATATGGATGGATTAGTCCTCGTATTACCCAAATGCCTCACACCAAATTTGAAAAGAAAGCTGTTCAAAAAAATCGAAACGGTAGTCTCTATCAAGTTTTGGACGATATGGGGGTAACTCTAGAATGGAACGTTTTGTAATGCTGAAAATGAACAAGTTTTGTCATATCATGACACCAATAGTTCACACCAAATAAGAAAAAAGTCTATTAAAAACTGTAGCCTCTATCATGTTCAGAAGGCTTTCGCAAACAGAGGATGATTCTAGAATGGAAGGTGGGCATTAAATTCTTATCCTGAATAATCAATTTGTTGCATATATTTAATGTCCCATCTGTCACATATTCTGATGTCCCATCTGTCACAGTGTTGATGGTGCCACTGTGGCATAATGACAAATATGAAAACATAGCTATTTTACCTAAATCCACTTAAATGATTCTATTTTAACATAGGCATGTCAGTTAAACTAAACTTTAGTAATTGAGATAAATCAATGTTCCGGTACCAAGGTTACATAAAACGGTGGTCTAGAAATGTCCCATCCGTCACATCAAACATAATCCCAAAATGCTCAGTAATAATTTTATCTGAAAAAATTTTTTTTGTTAGATATTAAAGGGATGATATGGTGGTTGTCAAAAATACTTTCAATTGCATGATTTCAAATGTATTGAAATAACTATATTTCAAAGTTACTCTGAAAATATTATCTTTTGTCCCATCTGTCACGCTGGAATTACCCAAATATGAAATTATGTTGGGATACTACAAATATGAAATTATGTTTTTGAACTTTTAATACACAAATTTGACGCGTGAACAGTACAGTGTGGCCAAATTCATGCCACACAGCTAATTATTTTCATCACAGGGTTTGTTTGATACCAGGCAAGTGACAGATATTTCATCTTTTTCTGTCCGTGCTGAGAATGTTCCTATATATTTCTTCAGACTTGTGGCACATATATATACAAATAAATATATAAATTTCCAAATGATGTCAATTTAAGACGCCAATGTACATGAACATATAGGATATCTCTTCTGAGTCGACAGTAATTTCACATAGAGATTTCAGTGGAAGAATAAAAGGAAATTTGTTTACATTGACATTATGTGCCAAAATGCACTGTATGTCTCACACGCCCATAATTTTTTGTCTGTTTATTTTGAAAAACACTGTCAGCAAACAAAACCATTGGTTGCCAGGCAAGATATACCCACACTTTGCAAGAACTAGATAGAGAACAAGCCAAACAAAAAAAAATTCAGCAATTTTTCGTACAAACAGGGGTAATAATCCAGAAAGTTATGGTATGAAATGCACGAACTGAGATCTTTGGGAAATATAACCATATATTTTATGTTTCATACAAACTGAACGAAAATTGTGACTTATTAGAGGGTCCTCAGGGAATCTCTTTACATTGTGAAATCGTATTCTTATCGCCTGTTGGTCTGCTGTCTTGTATTTTATCGTAGATATTGAATTGAATTAAAAATCAAATGACTATAGCCTTAGATACTTATAGTTTAAAATTTTCGTTAAAAGAAAAGTTTCCAGAAATGATTGCGCGCGTAATGCCTTACTCTTGCGAATAACATTTCAGGCGAGTATAGCGTGCGCGTGAGTAATGACTCGCGCCTCCTGACGAGGTCTGGTCCTCAATATTTGTATTACATACTTTTACACCATTTGCATTCAATGAGTGGCCATTTTGTTAGACAGTTTTGGTCTTATTTTTCCATGAATAAAGATAGGTTGGTAGGCAACAAAACATACGCCCACAGCAGCCAAATCGTCCGGGCAGTCAACAAGAGTTGTAGCATATTTTTCTTTTTATCGGTACTGAAACATTTATAATACACTAAAATCTGATTAAGAAAGAGTAACAATTAATTAAGTAATTATCAGAAAATCGTTAGAATTTGTTTGGTTTTTATAAAGTTCTGCCCAATGCCAACGTTAAGTATACAAAACATTTAAATATCATGAATTTAGCTGTTCAGTTATCAAAATTCATTGAAGATTAATATACTTGTTCGTCTCAAGACCTTAAACTCTGTGTATCAATCTGAAGTCAATCGGATGATAACTTTGGCCTCTAGAGCGTCAAAAAGATTTTTTAAAGTGATAAAGGGAGATAACTTTGGCAGTAATTATCGGAAATCGACAGGCTCCTTCTTTCCATGACGTTAAACACTATGTATAAATTTTAAGTCAATCGGATATTAACTTTAGCCCTAGAGCGTCCACAAGCTATTGTGGATTCAGGACCGCAAACAAATGGATGGACAGGGGCGACGACAATATACAACCACATTTCAATATGGGCGTATAAAAATTCAACCATCATCAGGCTGTGATATACTTCAATGGTTTATAAAATCGGATAAAAATTATCTGTAATTGCTTAAAATCAATAGGCTTATTCGTCACACCTTAAACACTGTGTATAAATTTAAAGTGAATCGGATATTAACTTTAGCCTCTTAGAGTGTCCACATGCATTTGCGGACGTGGACCAATGGACTGAAAGGGGTGACGGCAATATACGACCACATTTCAATGTGGGTGTATAAAAAATGATTTTTCGTATTATCAGGGGCCATAATCCTTAAAAAATTTGTTACTTTGTGTACTAAATGTTAAAAAACATAATTTCGTGTTTAAAATATCCTAAGAAAGAACTCCTTTGATCAGATTTTTGGACATGAACGAAAGACAGCAGTAAATGAATGCCAAATCTGAATGCTTACAATAGACACCAGTGAGCACTTTGAATCAATTATATCACTTTTCGTTTTAATAAAGATAGGTTGCAAGGCTACAAAACATAAGTCAACAGCAGCTAGGTCATTCGTGCAGTTAACAAGTGTTGTTGCATTTTTTTTCTTTTGTCTGTAATGAGACCATTTACAAGATATGGAAATCTCATTACGATTAATAACCTATGAAGTAATCAGAAAACAATGTAAACAACTTATATTAAAGGACAACTTTGGTGTCAGTCATTATTACATATGTGATAGAACTGCTTAAATTCTAAATATAATCTTAACACATAGATCATTGCTTCGTCTCATGTCCTCAAATGCTGTGTATAGAAACTTTAGCCCCTAGAGTGTCTACAAATTTGTTCAAAGTGAGCAAGGGCTATAACTCCAGCATTACTTATTAGAAATCCCTGCAAATCCATTGGCTTCTTCGTCTCATGACGTAAAACACTGTGTATAAAATCAAAGCCAACTGGATATTAACTTTGACCCCCAGGGCAAAGACAATATTGGACCACATTTCAATGTGGGCGCATAACAAATTCATTTCTCACTTGCAAAAACCTTTTTGCTCGTAATACAGAGGGTTTTCCCCTTTAATCACACTCAAAAAATCCCACTAACATTTTAAGAATATTACCACAAACTGTGTACTGTATTGAGTTAAAGGCTTTAATAGTCATACAATGCTTAGAAATATAATACCACCAAACGCTTCCAAAACTGAATATCTGGAAATTGATTGAGGATATTGATTCATGTAAATTTCATACAGATCAGATGAAAAATTTCACAAGAATCAAAGTGAAACAAGGGCCATAACCTTAGAAGCAATTAATGCAAATTTGCTAAAATTCACTAGGTTCTTTCGTTTCCCCAATCTAAATGATGAATATAAATTTCATACAGATCGGAAGATAACTTTTGTTGTCAGAGCGTTCACAAAGTTCAAAGTGAAACAAGATTCACTACCCCACAGAAGATATTAACAAAAATTTGAAATTAATTAGGATTCTTCATCTCACTGATGTAAACAACATATCAATTTCAAAACAGATGATAAATATATGACCGCATTTCCATGTGGGCGTATAAAAATGAACAACATCAAGGGGTTACTTCAAGTCATGAATATAAACAATGTGCATAAATCTAGAGTTAATCTGATGGATCATATTAATCTCAAACTCTTGCAGTAATTATTGGAAGTTAATCATGGGATAACTTTAGCCTCTAGGGCAAGCATTGTGGATGATGGATTGTCAACATATGATCACATTTCAATGTGGGCATACAAAACTTATATCAAGACCTCTGTTCAATATTGCATTTACATGACCCAACTAACAATCCCTACCAAATTAGAAAAAAAATGTCAAGAACAGACGACGGTCAAGGGCGTGGATTTGTCCTAACTTTGGAGGTGGGGGGACGAATCCTAGAACTGGGAACTTTTCATTACCAAATCAAAATAATAATTACGAACAGTTTACTGTACCAGAGTAATTTCGATGAAAGCTGTAACTAGGGGTAATATGATGATGATATGGAAAAATTGTCTACCTACATCGAAGTTTCTTTTTCATATTTTTCATACTGTATGTCACAGGTACTTTTGTGTGAAAGTTGACAAATTTACATACTTATATTCGTAGATCATGAAATATAGCCTTCGCGCAGAAGGGAAGGCGGTTCGATTTTGATTGGTTGATTTATTATTTTGATTGACAGCTGCGATAGGTCATTAATTAAAGAGAAAGATATTAAGATCAGTAACAGTGACGAGACCCAAGGCAGTATTAAGACAGCCTTCAGAACGGGACATTTATGTGGAGATAAACCTGAAAATCAGTCCTGGCTATCAAAATAATACCGGGGGGTGGGGGGAGAAACATATTCGTCTCCCCCCCCCCCTCTTCTAAATCCACGCCCATGGCGATGTTAACAAGATTATACATCCAAATTAAAATTGGATGTATAAACATTATTAGAGTAGACCTGTTTAACCAAAAAATTTATCAAAATGATAAGCTCCTTCAAGATATCATTTAATCTTAAATATAACAACGAATAAATTTAAGACAGGTTTAAAATAGAAAAAAGAAAAAGCAAACATATCCCCCAAAAATGTAAAAAAAACTTTGAAAGATAGAACATGAAAGAAACGGTTAGATCATCTCTGCTAATAAACAAAACATTCTAACATGCACAACTAGACAATAATTTTTAAATTCTCATATTTCAGGAAAAGATTTACTTGATTTTATGCTTCCATCTGTAAATGTCAAAATAAACAAAAATATGAAATATATAATTTTAAAATAAAGAAAACCCTTGTCAAAGAAATACAATGACATGAATGAAGTCCAACAACAATTTTGTACATGCTAAGTTACGGCCTAATGAGAGATATGAAATTTCAACAGGGTTTCTATTTTAAAGGAGCAGTCATTAACTTTCACAGGGCATCTGGTGTTACAAATGAATGAAGCAATAAGATAGTGTTAAAATATTAATGAACATGAAAATATAACCTACCCTTCATCCGAGTCGAGATCAGATTCAGGATTCGTTAATATGATATCTGTTGGATCAGAGTCAACATCTAATTCAGGTTCACCAGAATCCAACAATTTGAGGTTATAAACAACTACTAATGTTCCAGAATTTCCTTCAATACGATCAAACTGAGCAAAGAAATCATCTTCTGTTTTAAAGGGTGAGTATTTGTATATTAAACTCATCTCAACTTCATGCTAAAAACAAAAACATCAGGATGATTTTTATAAAATCTACTTATGGATATGATGGCTACCAGGTTATTAACCGTAACTACTTTTTAGTTTTATGACCTTTTCAATGAACCGGGGTGGTGAAAACTGGAATAATTCATTAAATAGGGTTATCTCCCCTGGTTTACAATACAATGTACACTATCGCATTTAATAGTCCAAATTTTAATACCTTCCCAAAATCGTTCATTTATATAATTATATAATTCAAGTATTTCTGAAGGTGACAGTTATTTTAATATAGAACCAATCAAACGATGGGTGATAGCCTGAGATCCGACAATTACAGCTGTAGAAAACAGGATTTATCTGTTTTGCTGACTGAAATTTGCTAAATTTCACCTCAATATAGCCTACTATTTGTGTGGTATCATCCAGATTATAACTATTTGACATATTATCATTCAAATTTTAATAAATCTTAGCTGACTAAAACATGTGGATTTCTGTTTTAAAATTGGTACTAGCAACTCTGAAGGGAAAATAACAATTATGGCATCACTCAGATATGACTGAAAAGAACTTATCTTGGTTCCATGTCACCCATTGACTGGTATATAGCCCATGTCACCCATTGACTGGTATATCATATTCCTGAAGCAATGGCCCGAGAAATCTCTCTGACCATTGCTGGAATAGTGTCTGTTTCTTGAACTTTTGCGGGAGTGTGTCTATTCTCCCCGTTCAATGAAAGCTATCACTTAAGTACAGCAACATGACAGTCCTTTGTTTAATCTGAGTCATCCCTAAAACTTTGGACAGTGATTTAAGGTATTAAAAACGGTGAAAGTATGTTCGTTTCCAAAGAGTATTGTTTACATTTCATTCGACTTGATAGCCTCGTTTGTCACACAATTAGTTTTACTGCAGTATTCTCCTATGCACGGGTTAATTAGGCATAATAAAAGCGTGAGCCATGACGTAACGTTATGTAAACATATTTGGTCCAATACTGGCACTCGTTTTAAATGTAAAGTAGGTAGTGATTGGTTGGTAGTCGGACTACTGACCAATCAAAATTTAAAACAACAATATCCACTCATAATAGCATTGTGTAGTGAGATTACCTGTAATCAAACGAAACGCTGCGCGGAGTATGCTGGTATATAGCATTTTGATTACATTACTGACATTGATCTCGGATTTTAAAATTCCATAATTTTGGATCTAATTAGAATATTTTCATGAAATTAAAAATTTTGGGTAGCATCTTGTGTATATTTTCACACAATATTCTTTAAAAAATAATTTTCTGTCATTTTAAACTTTGTCCTGAAACCCATACTATAACATTTTGAATACATTTGGAAAGGTCACACAAGCTTACAATCTTTATCATTAATGTACTTTTGTTATCTAATTAATTACCTTTTCTCCAGCTCTTGGACCTTTAGATAATGGATTTCTAGTTCCGGATTCAAATGATGGTAAAGGTACAATAACCTAAAAAACAAATTATAGAAGTTGGCAGAGGTTTCAGATGAAATCAGTCAGCTCTGTACGCTAGGGGAACACATAAGTTGATTTGATTACGAATACATGTATTAAAGAGATTTTTTGAAGCCAAAAATGCAACAGGAACAGTACAAGCTTAATCAATCAATTATACATCCCTAAAGTGTTACTCTCTTCTCAACATCATATTCAGATAATTTGACATATATACATTACTTCATATCATTTCATCGGAGTTTTGACTTGTGTTGAAAATGGATGTTATATGAAATAATATTTGTTTCACATTCTTTAGATAAGAAAAGAATTCCCAAGAACCGTTAGAAGTGATCAAGGGCAATAACTCTGACAGAAATCATCAATGCTGCTTTTGGATGATAACATTATCCTCTAGAGAATTTTTGAAAAATTAATCAGTAATTATCGGAAATTGTTGAAAATCATTGTGATTTTCGTCTCACAACCTTAAATACTGTGTGTATGAATTCTAATTTTTCTATCCAAAATTTGACCACAAAAATGAGGGAATTTGTAGCAGTCATCAAGCTCAGATCTTATTAACTAGGATAAACATCAAATAAATTTGTATTGACTATTGAACCAAATTTTGAAACTCTAAATTTATGAAATGATATGGGGTTATGATACGATATCTATATGATATGATATATATCAACAGATGAGCTCAAAAATTCTACTTTCAAGTTTTAAGAAACCACTAAAGACGCATCTATTTACCAAATATCTATTAAGAACAATTTGTTGACATCACTGTGAAGCGCTTTGAAATGACCACCGGACATAATTTAGCGCTATATAAGGCAATTTATTATTATTATCCTTATACAATAGCTATAGTTACCTCATCAATATGCTCTTCTTCATGAAATGTTCTAGACAAGAACAAACAGGACATCGTTAAACCTTTCTTAGTAAAAACCATGAGATCATTACCAATTCTCATTGAGCCTCTGTAAAAGATGGGATTTTTTAAAAACTTTTTGAGTTCAGGTAATTCAGATAAATTTAATGCTAGATCTAAGCTAAAGTTGGAGTGTTAAAAAAAAAATTAGTCATCGGCTAAGGATTGACAGTTTCATTAAGCCAATAATATTTTTTTTAATCTGACAGATTCTCTGTTTTTCTCCATTTTATTTTATGAAAATAAATGGTTTTAAGTAAGATTAAATCCAATCTAAATTTCAAAGTTACATTGTTAAAAAAAATATTAGTCAACAGGTTATGATTTTCGGTTTCATAAATTAGTTTTTGAAAAACTAAATTCCATTTTTTGAATCTGACAGATTCCATGTTTTCTCCATAGATTGTGTTAATTCACCTAATCATAAACAATCCAAAGACTAGCTTACTTAGAGCATCAACTGAGTCCAATCAAAATCACTCTAAGATCTTTATAATATGCTAATAATTACTTTTCACTTACCAGCTCATCCTCGGTTACCCAGTGTACTCATTCCGTTTTACTCCACTATACCCTGGGTTAATCGAGGATGTTACCAGCTATGATCACCAAAGCATTCAATCTTAACATATTTCAACCAAATTAACATAATAAATACCAGATTATCAGAAAACTGAGACTTCACATTATAAAATAACTATCAGCAGCCACATATTTTCATTTTCGTGCTATGAATAACACAGCATAGACCACAATAAGTTAAATCACTAGACAATAAAGTTCATGTATACATAATATCACTTACGATTTCAGGCCATTGCCATACATTCCAATTTGTTGAGTTTCTGCAGATTTTTTCACTGATTTACCAAATGTAACAATGTCGGCAGTTTCACCTAGAGGGATTTAAAATTATGAATTAAGGGAAATAACTCCATTTAATATTTTATTTGACAATTATCAATTATATGGCCTTCCTCACATATTTATCTTTTTATAACAGTTGTCCACTATTTCTTCAAAATAAAATGCAGCGTTTAAATGACTGTCCTATTTTCCATAACCGCAATATTTTGCAATATAATAGTTATTGTGACAAGCTAACTTCATTGCCACACAAACAATCTGATTAAAACACAGACCCTATTTCGTTTTGTTTTTTATAGTTCAAAATTTCATTTAACTTTTGGTTGAAGTAAGGCATGAAACGGTCTGTTATGGTGTGTTGTTGGCATGTCATGCATGGAACTGTGGGTAAACCACTAGAAACGTCAACAAGGTTGATTAATCAATGCCTGACGCCATAGGGTCAAAGCCGCTCGTACAACCCCTGACACAACCTTCCAGTACAACTTGCCAGATCTTCATGTAGAGTTGGCCATCGAAAGTATAAAAAAACGAAAAGAAATATATATCTGTATTTTAATCAGATTGTCATACAAACAAACTACAATTTTGATATTTGTTACAAACTAACTTCATCACCATACAAACTACAGTTTTCATGTATCCACTTACTTGGATCCATGCCTTCTCCATCATCAAGAAAGCAGAGCACATAACCACCTCGTAAACTCTTCTCTGGCACTGAAATGACAATAAGCCTCAATAATAGTTCATCACAGAAAGAAATTCAGAACAAACACCAAATAGTACTCTTGATATTAAATCTAACCTGCAAGTTATCACTGTACAATCATAGAATAAGTACAATAATACCAATTTCAAACATCAAACAGACAGACACAGACCCCTTTTAAACATCACAAATTGCCTTTTAATATTAAATCCTACCTGAATACACGTTGATTTTAGTCGCATTGGCATCTCTGAAAAGAAATGTGAAAAGCCACCATTGATACATACATTAATTCTGTTGTAAAGTGCAAATATTACAGGGCTTTCTGCAGTACAAATAATTTTGTGCAGTTTATTGTTTAGATAATTTGGCAAGAATTGTCTGGGTACAAACATAAAATAATTTGTGTCACCTAAAATGACCTTCAAGGACTCTCATCAAAGTGATTTGAACTACATAATTGTGTTCTGGTTGCCATCTCCATTTAATTTTTCCCCATCAGCAGTGATTACTAATTAATATGGACAGTGCCGTACTGGTGGACCAAAGACAGAAGCAGATGGCAAATTTTTGATTTCCTGATACAATTAGATAACAGAATAACTAAGAGCAATATCATTAGATGAATTAGAGATCTCCTGTCCTGTCCTCTCCTTACTCCCCCCCCTCTCCTTTCTTTCTTTTTTCTTTATAGGCTTAGGCCCACTTTTTTTTAATGAGCTTAGGCCCACCTATAACAGACAAGTGAACCCAGTCCAGTACTGAACATGGAATCAATTTATTTTATATCCATCTTAGTGGCAACATTCGATCAAAATTAAATTATTCATTTTATTATTTTTGTTGGTTGTTCTAATATTAAAAGTCATCTCAACACTTTTGTATTGAAATAATACTTCGCAAAAGATAGCTTGTCACCAACTGTACTACAAAAAACAATATAATTGCAATCCAAGATTACAAAACTTTGACCTATCAACTTCACAAGCTTTTGGTGTCAAGGTCAACAACCATTAATCAAGCAGTCTCTTATATCCAGTTAAACCCAAAATATATATATATTTTTAAAGACTAACTGATTCTTGTTCCCCCATAAATTGGTCACAATGACAAATTATTTTTTTCCATGCGTGCCTTACTTTATTTGCTTCAGTGCACAACTAGGTCATGGTACACTGTTAGAATGCTACCATTAATGAAACAGTTTTTCTGTGACCTGTTTATTCAAATTCTTACCTGGCATTATCAATCAATTCTGCCAAGGCCCCAAACAGGAACTCATGGGTGGTTCTGAAAGAAAGGAAACAAGAAGTGTTGAAACGGAAATTCAATGAGGGTCGAAGGTCAAATTTTAGTGATATGGGGTGGGGGATATTTCCTCAGTAATATTCCTTTAATTTGATCTCATATTTCAGTTGTAATTGAAAGATTTATCGTCAATGTAGCTTGTATTGACAACATGTACTTGTATGTGATGGAAATGATCTTGTGTTTGCAATCCTTGGTTGACTGTAGTTTTGTAATGAATGTGTTACTTTGTGATTATATTGGGCATAATACGTTTTATATAACACACATTCAATAACAGCATATCTTTATTTAAAAACAAAAAATACATAGATTAATAATTCTACCAGGTATGAAAATAAGGGTGCAATTGTTGTAGCAATAATAAAATCACTTGATATGACTATTTGTCAATTAATAATTCCCAGTGTCATTTGCATATCCTGTAATTACAGTGAGCAATGTGGGCTGCTATGAAGGAAATTTCTCCCGGACAGCACCTTTGTCGCCTACTCTACATTGAATTCAAACTGTCAAAGGTTTTTTGACCTCACACACAGGACACTCATTTTTGTCCCATCCAACCAACTAGACACTGTAGCTGGGCAAGCCCCCTTTCCTGCATCACTGACAAAGTCTGTACCATGTTTATGTAAATTACAGCTTTGAAGACACTGAATGCAACTCTGCAGCAAAAACATAATTATTCAGTAACTAAATATGTACATTTAATAAGTTTACTTTGTCAAGTACTAGTACTTGTTTATTGGACATAAAACACAATACATTATATTGTCAATAGAGCACTATTATTTTATATCAAAACTAATCAAATTCTTGATAAATGAACAGATTTCAAGCATATGAAAATACAGAAAGAAGTTTTTCAAACCAAATAACTGTAATCTTCATCATAAATACAGTGTATTACATTGTATTTAACAATTAATATAAACTTAGACAAAAAATATTCAAATATTCCTTATAACCTGGAATTCAGGCACTCTGGTCAACAAAACTCTTTTTTTTTTAATTATTTAGTCATCACCAATACAAAGGTAAAAAAAAATTAACATATAAATGTAAAGCTTTAACACAATACAGAATCAGGGGCATATCCAGAGGGGTGGGGGGTCGAAACCCCACCCTACTCAGCTACATAAAAAAATTGAATGCCTTGCATCAATGAAATTAAATTACAATGTGATCCTACAAAAATGATTTCTTTAAAAAGCTCAATTTGCATGTATGCCTATGTAATTTAGAGACGATGATGACAGATTTTCCTTAACAGGAACCTGGCAAACCCCCTCCAGCGTAAATTCCTGGATCTGACCCTGAGAATATTATTGATAGTAGTACATTATCATTGTATATTGAAATGAATAGGAAATTCTTGATAAATGAATAGGAAATTCTTGATAAGTCACATGACCAAATAACTGATATGTCATATATCACATAATTCTAACCATATAATATACACAAAATATTCTTAAAACCTAGAATATACATTTAGACACTGGTCAATGGAGATTTTCAATGGGTTGTATAATCATCTCAACATACAATAATTCATTCATCTGACATACAATTTAAGTGTGCCAACAGTGACACTGATCCAAATTGCCTATTTCTACTTAGCCTAAGCAGAAAATGCTTTTCATATAATTTAGTCAAGGTGTTGATGTATCAAAATTATTATCCCAAGTTTTACCACTTTGATCCAGTCTTAACAATTTCAATTGCTTACTGAACCTGAACTTTCATTATCAAGTCAAAGAAATTGGTGTAATGAAACCATACACCAAGTTCAATAAACTTTCCCTTGATTATCCAAGATATAGTGTCCCAAGGCATTAACTAATTAAACTGTTCATTGCTGCTTAGCCTAAGTAGAAATTTTTCATCATTGTAAGTCAAGTTTTAACAGTCTACCTCAATTAGAAGCAGTAATATATAGTGTTCCAACATGTGTGAAAGAGGGACAAACCCATTTAAGTAGCCCCCTGCCTTTTCTTGTAGGAATGGGGCAATTAAAACTAAATAAATAATAGAAAACAATCACAAAGAAATAAATCATAGTTTATTAAAGATATCATCATAAATTTTGTAGAAGATTGTAGGCAAAAGATATTCAATCATCAATTGTTTTGCTTCACATAGACAATAAACAATTTTGCAAATCCAAAGAAGGTACTGTATTAATTGGTGTTACCAGATGACTAGCTGTGGATGTGTTGTGAGGAGTAGATGAGGTAAGTTTTACAGGCGTCACAAGCTCAGGCAAACTGATAACTGACAAGGCGACAACAGTAAATTTAGAGTTTAAATTGGAGTTATCATAGAACTGCTAAGGTTAACGTTGTTCACAAATTTCATAAAAGGCACCTTGACCTACATGTTTTGCCTAGATAAATATTTTGGCCATAAATTTACAAATATAGTTAACAAATCTGGATTATTGCCATTAAAACTGCCCAAAGCAATCCTCCAAAATCCATGCTCAGTCCTTATCTTGATTTACCTTTACAGTTTTTACTTCAAGAATAATCCAGTTTGAATCAATGTACGGTATACATGTATTAGGTGTGAATATGTGGTCTACTGATGCATTGATTTTTCTGTGTGGTGCACATTGACAATAATCAATCAATTACAGCTGGACTTAAAGGCCTACATGTATAAACAATTATTTTTTTATCACTAGGCTGGTAATACGGACAATCAACTGAAAGGTCTATTCACTGGCAGGCCTACTGTCACTACAGGGCTATCAATTGGCCAGGATTAACAGATCCTGAACAGAGAATTTTAACCAATACAGATGGAACTTTTTTAACAGTGAATTATATAGGTCTACTGGTAGTGGTACGGTGGTTGCTTCTAAATTTCCCTAGCATTAGACTATCTTAGACCTAAATAGACTAAAACCCCTCATAGTAAATAGACTACATTGAGCTCTTTATTTACATTATGCATAAAACAGCTACAACAAGCAACTGTCATCAGCAGAAGCCATATTCTAATACATGTACTAAGGATAGGCATAGGCCTATTGTAGTGGTATTGATTTTAAATATTTCCACTCAAAAATTTGGCCTCATGATTTAAAAAAAAATAATAATATTGATTCGCCATACATTTCCGATAAGATAGCCTTATTTAAAAAAAAAACGTTTCAATCAATAAATTTGAATAAAATGATGTAACGAAAACTGCCAGAAAAAAACATTTTAATAATAATAATAGTACGAAATTTTGAAATACAATCAGACATGAATAAAACAAAATGGCGATTTCGCCATTGCTTCCATTTTTGCGTGGAAGTCCATCTTGAGTTGGTGTCTGTTAAGTTCATGGCTAGAAATAGAGAAAAGTAAATTATATTTTGCAGATTTTTGGTGTCACAGTGACATCACCATACGTACGAGTTTGTGTGAAGATAATCAAAGCTGAGCTGTGCTCGACTTAGTGTTGAGTAGGCCATGTCATCCGGTATATTTTATTATAAATTTCTTGAAGAACGGCTAACGGATATTTCCCATTCGAGCTTCTCGATTTTTCTGCCAGACACCTCCTTTCTGTATTTTCTGTAGCCACTTTTGAGTTGGATGAATCACAAGACTGTCTACTTTTTCTGAAATTAAAAGTAGTCACCCTCCTTTATCAATGACTGAGACACGGTATAGCAATTTGTCATATATATCTATTTCCTTTCTTTACAACTTTATATTTGTCTGCTTTCAATAGCTCCGAATTAGATCATTTTTCGATCGACTTTGTCATAACAATTTAACCATGTGCAGCTTTCCCTCTAAATTTCTAGGACCAAGCACTTCTTTTCTATTGACGAAATCATTAGAATATATTCGTGCGCCGATATTTTTTTTTAATATCAAATGATTTTCAAGAAGCAAAATGCACGCAATCACTGTATCAGAACATTAAACAACATGGTATTCGAAATACCTTTAATTTCCATATTGGTATATCAAGCTAAATAAATAGTCAAATAACACATGTATTTACTTGGCATAAAGTAGTGCGGACATATAACATAGCAGCAATTCGCGTGGGTGATTGTTGTAACATAACTACTGGTATGTGTGGGTGAAACGAAATTATTATTAAATAGTAATATTATATGAACGATAGGCTAATATGGTAGTAAAACCCCTTTTAAATATCATATTGCATTACCAAATATGAAATATAAATGCAAACGTAATAATGTTTAAGAATGTACGCTTTTATCAATTTTATGTAGATGTTTGCCGTCACAAATAATTCACAATCCACAATTTTATCAGACCATAAACATCGACATCGTGATTCATGGACAAGGAAGTGGTTAGAGCTAGAGGATGTCGTCGAGCGAGAGTGACAACGAAGAAACCCGAAGACTGGAAGAAGCAGCTATTTCGATCTCAACGACCTCTCGTACGCCAATTAACATTCTCTTACCTCGTTTTTAGTCATCAACAAGCGCTGCATAAAGATACCGCGCCTTTTTTTTATGTTTGTATCTACCGGTGTTTGTTTTGTTGACGGTTGTTATATTTGTGGCTGTGTTGTTGTAGTTGTATAATAATTTGGCAAATCGTCTGACCATTTTTGTTCGTTGATTCAGGGCTTGCCGTATAACTTGTCTCTGTCTTATGATGTGTATTGTACTGGCATTACATGGTAATGTGTACAACTGTCATAGGGCATAATCAAAACAATTTATATGGAAAATGGCTGTCATTTCATTTAACTCAATAGTTGATAACGACAAGAAGAGACCCCTTGTCGTGCTATTATATTGTAAAACCAAATCAGTAAATGGTTTCTATATATAAATTGTGTTATGGTTTTTATTTTGCTCTGCCACTAAATGTCACCATATATGATGCCACTCGAGGTTCACAATTTGAATGTAATATAGTGCCTGTCTGCGGTAACACTTCGGTGCACGCGTACGTTAAACAAAACTATTCACATACGGTAGTTAATATAGACCATACATGTAGTTTGCAACTAGCCTAGCCCTATTTAAAAAGTCCCCGTGTGATATCTCAATTCGTATTCTTGAAAATGGTCGTGTATTATTATTCTTTCTATTTATCTTGTTGGATAGCACATAACGGACTACTGGATATACCACTTTATATCCATTCCTCTTATTTCATTCTTTTATTCATGACATGTCACTGTTATCGGACTCATATTCTATTATTTTTAGATGCATAATATTCAACCAGGTTTTACCTATCACACGTACTATAATTATCAGCGTTGTATATTATCACGTTTTATCTATCACGCGTGGTACTATTACACATAGTAATATAATATACCGCGTATAGTAACGTCAACCACGTGAAACAAGTCCTACTGGTTTATTAACACCGTTTCACTTTGGTACCCTGGTCTTTATCAAAAGCATGACCCGAAGTAAAAAAACAAACAAACAAAAAAAGCCATAATTAAATGTATACATATAATAACAGTCGAATTGTTACTTTTGGTTTTGACCCCTCTGACTTTGTACCGTTGATTACAGATTAAACATCATAAGTGTACAAATGTGTTGTTATTGATGTGTTCCCATTTGAATATTGTTCACAATAAGAAGCAAAATAAATAAGATGTTTACAGGATCATTTTGTTATACGAAAAACTAAGTGATGCGTTTTCTATGGCGCTCAGTATATTATACCAAGTTTTACCTACCACACGTGGCATTGTTATAGCATCATATACCATAAGAAAAATATATATCACATTAATGTAGACATTGGACAAACGATCACTTTATTAGCAATATTACACAAGTGGGACTACTTCACTCCATCATTTTTAAATTTTGTGTTTAAAAAAATCAGTTGTGTCATTAATATGCATGTATAATTAATATAATACAAGTGAAATTTATATGAAACATAAGTGGTACTATCTTGTAGTTATAAGTAATGGTCATGATGAAAGTGGACCCGCTTTATCAAATGGTTTTAACAGAACTGCCTGTAGAAAGATTTCAAAAAGGTGAATTGAACAATAATGGTATTAACAATTGTATATGCCACACAAATAAGTCGTACCCATTATTTTATTTAAAGTAGCCAAGTCTCTAACTCAATATCACTAAAATCTTCAACTTTGAAAACGCGAATTATTTGTCTATTTAAATCAACATTGATGTTGTGATCTTAACGGAAAAAGATGGACTTCTGATATCCAATATTTAAGACAAAATATACATTTTACGATTGGTACACGAATCGTGTATCATATTGCGTTTCAGCCCCAGTTCTAGCAAGAGACGCTGGGACCGAGGCTAGACACATTGCACCAAATCAAACGGCGTATGCTGGCTTATTTCGCGGAACATAACTGATTTTAAATTAAGTAAAAACGGAAACCATTGAATGTAAATAAGTATATATACATTCATATTACAGTACTATATGCGTTGCGACCCACTTCTGTCAATTTCTAAGTCCCAGTTGTTAGGGAATTAGGCCCTTTAAAGTTTACGGTAGACTTACTATGTCTAATTTGTACCACCAGGGTAGGCACACACACTAACTTGTCCTTCTGAATATGGAATTTGAACTTTACTGTCCTATATCAATGTATTTATTTTATTTCATTTTGACAGAGGCGTGTGGCAAGACCATATTATCTGCACTCACCGAATTAACGTCGAACAAATTAATAATCGAAACATTGCCACTGCTTTGGCATCACGACAGTCAAAATGTATTCACCTATGAGTCGATATATTGTCTCAGAGCTCCTGATTTATGCCAATTCCCGTGTAATATCTACAACCCCCCCCCCCCCCCGCTGCTCAAATTCCCGAACACGACCCTGGTATTTGCTGATAATGTCTTCGTTCGAAATTATTAGTGTTTAGACCAAACATTACACTAAAATTAGGAAATAAACGAACGACCCGCCCATTTCAACCCGATCATTATAAATAAACCAGTTTCCTTTGGGAATTTTGCAGAATTTCAAATACAACAAAAGAAGAAGACAATGAATTGAAAACAACACCAGAATTCAGATCATTTGTTGCCAAAAAGCTAGGTGCTTTCCTAGACAGGTAAAGTGACCTGGTTTAAAATATTTCAAGACCATAATATCGTATCGACTGTCATTCCTAAAACAAAGAATAATGACATGAATAGTCTCAATTTTATGATAAATTTTTAATGAATATTTAATAAATCGAGGACGTGTAGACGGATATATAATATGTAATATTATGGATGTTTCAGCAACACGAAATGCTGGACAAAAGAAGTTGCTGATAATGATCTCAACAGTTTAGCAGTTGACGATAGTGGTAATTATAAACTTTCCTGTATTTCAAGACATCTATTGAAGCTATTATAGACTGGATTAAAATTGATTACATAAATGTTCAACCAGGGGCATACAAACATATTTTCCTAGAGGGGGTGTGCCATCCAAAATCGGCACACTGAGCAATAAAAATGAATTGAAATGGGGTTTAAGCTATGAAGGAAACTTTGCCCGGAAAGCGGCACTACGGTCTACTCATATAAGGGATCTTTTACGTGTACGGTGATGTGTACACGGACCATGGGTTTTCGTCCCATCCGAACAACTAGACAGCTGTCCTTGTCAGATCATCCGTCCTGCATCACTGACAAGGGGGAACCACACCGGAAAATCTGGATGAACTTTCTCGGCCAATGCAGGGGTTGAACACCCGATCTTCAGACTACCCCCAACCACTCAGCAATAGAAAATCAAATCAGTCCACCCTATCAATAAAAACCCGCAAAGAAAAATTCGCCCGCATAATCTTAAAATTCGTATTTCTAAAATAAAACACAGATAGACGGATATTGAGCATCATTAACATGTAATGTAATATGTTCACTTTCTATTTGGTTTCCTCCCACTGCTAAAGACCACTAGGCGCAAGCGAATTATTGAAATAAAATTGAAACCATATGTTAGTCCCAAAATGACCTAGTTTGGGTCGAGTGGACGTTAAACCCCATTTCTCTCTCTCTCTCTCTCTCTCTCTCTCTCTTTCTATTTGTATGTACTGAGCAATGTACATGTATAGCTACGGCGTGCAGGTGTTTCCTCATGAACACGGAGCAATGTTACCCATACTAACCGGCCCACACGACCAAAAAAAAAAAATCAACTCCTTGATAGGTTTTGTACAATGTGATTTATGGAAACGCCAATGCTTGATAGGTTTCAGATTGTTTTCAAGTTCTTGTGGAGACTGGATTACCGAAGAAGAGGCCAATAAAAAATTCTGCCAGGGGCGACGGAAACGTCAGGAATCCAGCTCGAGTGACAGGTGATTTTTGTTTTTAAAAGTACAATAATTACGGATAACCATATTGCTTCAGTATAAATCGAAATATCATTTTATAAGTCAACAATTTTTTAGATTATATCTATTTTCACAGGCGCGGATACAGAGGGGGGCGCACCTGGCGCACGCCCCCTCTATTTTTTTGCGGTGGCGAACAATTTTTAGCTCCATATATTCTCGCGGGAAAGGAGAACAAAAACATTTTAGGTTGGAAATCGTAATTTACAGTACTAGTATGAAATTAGTCCTTGTGGGCATGTTTATTCATTCAAAAATCATGGGCCGGGCTTCGCACTCCCAACTTGGTGCAGCACGCCCCCCCTTTCTGAAAATCCTGGATCCGCCCCTGTTTCATATATGTGTGGTATATTTTCTACTGCAGCACCGAAGATGATCGACTTGCTGAAGCTGTCGTCCCTGAAGGTTTTATGTCAACTACCTCACATAATCAACTGGAAAAACATGACAACAGTATAGAAGAGAATAGTCCAAATAAAAAACAAAAGAAATGCAAACATAAAACGAAGGAGAAAGACGCCGATGAACAGGGTGGTATCTTTAATGTGAAAAAACATAAGAAGAAAAAGAGGGAATTGCCTGGAGATTGAATCCAGATTCTCTATTTTAAGAAAATAGTTTCCACAATTAATGGTTGTTTTTCTGGTTTCCGGAGGTGGCAGCTACATTGAAACAGCTTTACTAAATCATAAACACGAGTGCACAAAATAACAAACGATTTTGATTGCATCAGATCTGAATGTAGGCTTTCCAAAATTGAGGATAAAAATGGTGTCATGAATAACTTTAGAGATTAGGACTCGTTACGATGAATTCCAATTAATGCAAATGAAAGACTGATGTTTCCCAGTTATAGTTTAAATGTTAATTGATTTGACCAGAAAAGCAGATACTAAAGTCTGTTGTTACCGAAGAACCTATAGCCTATGTCCAAGTTCACAATGCAAACACTTCAGGCTGAGACAAAGCAACACATTCCGAACGACTTCATTGCAGATAATACCCGTGTTATTCATTAAAACTGAAGTATTTTCCCTACTGCTTTACTGTAATCAGTATTAGGTTACGCCCTAACTTTGTAATTAATACACTTAGGCCATTTAGTTTTACTTCACTTTTGATTATATTAGACAAAATTGTCTCGTGTAAAAATCTTTTACGTCAACGTGCCTACATTTTTGCTTACTATGAAATAAAAGATAACGATTACATGACTATCCAAAAAATGATTTCTTATCTGATCCATTGCCGAAAAGTAGCTAATTTGGCTATATCACTTTTACACCTTTCCATTCGTTAATAAAGGATGACCCTGCTGCATTACAAGGTTTCATAGGTACCGATATTGACGTCATTTAAAGGTTGGCGGTCGACGGTGAAACACCATACTACTCTCATTTTTATACGCCCACATTGAAATGTGGTCGTATATTGTCGTCGCCCCCGTCCGTCTGTCAGTCTGTCGGTCCGGCGTCCACGCTCTAGAGGCTAAAGTTAATATCCGATTGACTTTAGATTTATACACAGTGTATAAGGTCATGAGACGAAGAATCCTATTGTTTTTCAGCGATTTCCGATAACTACCAGAGTTATGGCCTTGATCACCTCAAAAAATCTTGTGGACGCTCTAGAGGCCAAAGTTAATATCCGATTGGCTTTAAATTTATACACAGTGTTTAAGGTCATAAGACGAAGAATCCTATTGATTTTCAGCGATTTCCGATAATTAGTGCCAGAGTTGTGGCCCTTGATCACTTCAAAAAATCCTGTGGATTCTCTAGAGGCCAAAGTTAATATCCGATTGACTTTAAATTTACACACACTGTTTAAGGCCATGAGACGAAGAAGCCTACTGGTTTTCAGCGATTTCAAATAATTACTTCCAGAGTTATCTCCCTTGATCACTTCAAAAAACCTTGTGACGCTATAGATGCCAAACTTATCATCCGATTGACTCCAGATTGATACACAGAGTTTAAGGTGTTGAAAAGAACAAGTATTTTGATTTTCAATGAATTTTGATAACTGAACAGCTAAATCCATGATGTTAAATGTTTCCTATACTAATTGTTAGCGTGGGGCAAAACTTTATTAAAAGCAAACAAATTCTAATGATTTTCAGATAATTACATAATGAGTTGTTACTCTTAATCAGATTTTAGTGTATTACAAATGTTTCATTACCAAAAAAGTAAAAATATGCGACCACCCTTGTTGACAGCCCGGACGATTTATCTGCTGTGGGCGTATGTTTCGTTGCCTGGCAACCTATCTTTTGTTTGATTAGACCTAGAGAGGGATTTCTCTGGTCACTGATTCAGGAATATGGTGGAACACGCCATAACTGCGACGCAATGCTGCGTTTTACAAAGCTTTAGCATTTGATTGATATAAAGACAAACTGGACATTAAGAGTAGCACGAATATAGATATCGCTGTAACACAGAGATACACATTAAACAGTTTGATTGTGTCAAAATAAAAGAAACATCAGATAGAAGATCAAATAATTGTACATTATGACTTGATTGTTCGGTACATAAAACTGCTCACTATTGTAATGCACAGACTGGCATCGTATTAAATTGAATATTAATGAATAAAAAATGAATGAAACATAAACTTGGCAAAACTGGCACACACAAGAGCATAAACATACGTTCTTAAAGTATTTCTTGCAACAGTTAACTGCCAATAACAATCACGCGAAAATTCTCCAGCATGATTAATTTAAAACTGCAAAAAATAATACATACACTCAAAAGAAAAATGATCGTAACCCAATTTGAATGTATGGATGCTTGATCAGATACATGTATGTTGGCTATTACACCCCCTGGAAGAGACAAAGCTGAAGTTTAAAGATTTGATGATATATTTGGACTAAAAACATATGAAAACTAATGAATCTATCAACAATTTGCTTCAAATCCCTCTAAAAACTTTGTATTCACGGGGAGATACCACGAGCTATTGAAACTGGTTTTGAAAGCCATATTTGTCACCTAACTTGATTGAAGGGGGGGAGGTCATTTTTCAAGATATATTTGTCACTACATGTACTTACTGTCCATTCACCATACATATTGAGGCCTAAGTAATTTCGTGAATTATTTTTTTTGTCAAAACCTTTCCCTGTCGTTCAATCAATCTGATTAAAACCCAGATCCTTTTTTGTTACGGTTTTACATTTCGAAATTTCGTTTTACTTGTCTTTACTACACTAGGATCTTGAAGAGTTGTTATCATTGACGTGTTCTGAATGATGTGACTCATTGGCCAATGAAACGTTCTGTTACGGCGATCTTTAGGCTTGTGGCGCACGGAACTGTGGGTAAACCACTAGTAACATCAATGCTGATTATGTAATCAAATGTTGAAGTGAACTCCCACTATAACTTGTCAGATTTTCATGTAGTAGAGGCCATCGAAAGTATGAAAATAAACGAAACCAGGTATAGATCTGTATTTTCATTAGATTTCCGTTTAATTGCAGTCTGTTATACGTTTACACATCTCAGAAGCGCCTAACCATTCCATCAAGAAATAACAACCGCCCCCTCAGAACAGGGTTGCGAAGTGATACCCTGACACTTTGGCCCATTGCTTGCCCCATTGGTGTTTTCGGGTAATGTAAGATTTGGTATCTATACTTTTCGGGTTTAATGAATGCGGACACACGCCGCGTGATGCAGGACCTATTTTAAGGATTATTTGACGAAGCACGGTCTCCGTGTCAATGTTTATTTTTTTTTTGGGGGGGGGGGAGGGAGATCCGAGTGGGTTCGCTCCCCCCGGTTCCGAGAAAATTTTCAAAATTCGACTGCCAGAGAACGCTGAGTAGAAAGTGATCAGTTCAATGTAGCTCCTTAGCTTTCAGTAATTGTGACCAAACAGATCCTGAACTATGGACAAAACAATCGGATAAAACTCACCAGAAGTAAACTAACAACTTCCAGAATTATTATTACAATACTTACACTTTTAATACCAAAGAATTGACTGACAGATCACAATGACTGCTGATGGCGCACTTGCTCATTTCATGATCGCACATTTTACAACAATCTGATTAAAACACAGATCCAATTTCGTTTCGTTTTTTATAGTTCAAAATTTCGTTTTTACTTGTCTTTACTACTCGTGTTCTGCCTGAAATGAGGGGTCAGCCAATCAAATGGTCTGTCGAATCGACCGTTTGACCTTTTCATGCGTGGAACTGTGGGTAGATATTACCAGCCAATGACGTCTATACTAACACCTGTGGATAGAAATCAAAACAAAACAAAAGTAGATTTTAAAAAGCATGGCGGTCGCTAATTGGTTAATCGAATGACTGACGTTATCGGGTCAAATGTCCCGTGCTTGATACCTGACGTCATAGAACGTAAGCTCCCACTATAACTTGTTAGATCTTCATGTAGTGTAGGCCATCGAAAGTATAAAAAACGAAACGAAATATAGATCTATATTTTAATTAGATTGATTTTACAAGTACACACTCAGATTCACAAAGATATACACACCTTTTTTCAGAGCACGGATTTTAGATTTTCAAAGCACGGATTTTTCATCCCGAGGCACGTCCGTGCCTGTATAAAATAGGCCCTGGCGTGATGTGCTATGGCCTACTCTTATATCGAATTTCAACTGCCAAGAGATCATTTGCGTGTACTCGGGTTTTCGTTCCATGCAATCGACTAAACGTTGTCCCGACCAACGTATTATCGTACAACACCGGAATCGAACACGGCACCTCCAAGCATGCGAGCCAACAGCCTCGTTTAAACGTGGTCGAGATAAGTGTGGCGCGATACATTTCAAGAAGTTCACCAATTTACATTGCTACCGGTATCGGAACCCTGTCAGGCAGGCTAAATGTGGAACTTTTCACAGGAATGATAATTTAAGTCTCTATGCAAATTTTCAGGATGAATTAGTTTGGGCAGCCATTTTGGCTGAGCTGAAGTTCGCGGGGGAAGGTCAAGGCCAAACCAACACGGTACTCAGTGCGGCACGCGAGATTCGCCAAAGTGCTGAAAAGAGACCGTATTTTGTGAAGCCTCCGCACCAGTCGAACTATTCTCATTGGGCCCACCTTACTCTGTTCCATTCTTTTGTGGACCCCTCTTGGCTCATTGGGATTCAGGGCTTCTGGTATGCATCCAATCAACAACGGTCTTGAGAGAAAAGGATGGGTGTCAAAGTAGAGCACTATAACTCTCTCTGCCCAGAGTGTCTCTTTGCTGCCATGCATTTCCAAAAGTCAACAAAAATCGCCATGGAAAAGGGAAAGGGAGAGAAAGACTAAAAATAACTGTGAGCTGTGTCCATTTTGACAGACTCGACACCATTTTAGTCCTGACATGAGAGGTTGTCTGATTGGTCATTGCGCGTCACATCCAGCCGATTTGAGGCGATTACCAAGATTTAAGTGAGATAGGCAAGGGGCGATAAGGTAACCATTATCTTTTCAACACAGTGCTTGGCGCAAAAGAATGGTTCCCCAAATGTGCAATCTGCACCATTGACATCCGAGCATCCCTAATGCCAGTATCGATGTCCCATTGTGAAATACAGACAGTGAACACGGCGATTCAATAACAACACATTTGTCAAAAAAGTACGACACAAATGGTTAATTCCACGAGACGTCGCTGCACAGCGTGCGTAAGAGCCCGTAGAGGACACACGAGCTACTGACATAATGTGTCGTACTTTTGGTTTTGACCCCTCTGACTTTGTACCGTTGATTACAGATTAAACATTCATAAGTGTACAAATGTGTTGTTATTGATGTGTTCCCATTTGAATATTGTTCACAATAAGAAGCAAAATAAATAAGATATGTTTACACAGGATCATTTTGTTTTTCGAATAACTAAGTGATGCGTTTTCTATGGCGCTCAGTATACATCGCGATGATGGGCGTGTGGTTATCGGACAATCGGCAATCCTCAACAGATTCCGGTTCCGGAACCTACATCTAATCTCGGCTGTATGACAGTAAGTGATACGTACCTACGCCCATACATTTGCGATGCGGCTACCGGTTTACTTTAACAGGAAAACTTGACACCGTGGGCGCAACCAAACACAAATGGGCGACCTTTTCGGCTAGCGACCTATTCGACCAATCCAGCTGGTAACCTGTTCGCTGGAAACCTATTCGGAATAAAGACAACAGTCGCCCAAAATTACCTTTCCGATTATATATAGCTGGATGCTCAGAATTCTGTACGAATTTTGACTCGGAATATTACCGTTCTTTCACTTTAAAATATTGAAAAAATGGCGACGTTTAGGATGAGAGAGCGCCCCTTTGATATGATTGTGCCAAGTGTTACTAATAATATTTAAAAAACTTATTCAATTACCTTTCAGAATATATATGGCGAAATTACACTTCTATTCTGAGTTAAAGGAATGGATAGAAAATAATATATTCTACCTTCATTTGATAGACGTAACGTTGGATTTTATTTGTTGAGTTTGGGCGACTGCTGTCTTTATTCTGAATAGGTTGCCAACGAACAAGTTGCCAGCTGGATCGGTCGAATAGGTCGCTAGCCGAATAGGTCGCTAATTTGTGTTCGGTATGGGCGCAACCATGTTTCATCCGGGACCTTTAAAGTAGTTCCAATATGGCGGAATTCGTCATACAGCCGAGTCTAGATTTCGGAATCTGTCGAGGCATGCCGAGTGATTATCGGACTGCTCTAAAGTTCGATAAGATTAGACATCTATATGCCATTACCAAACACGGGATATTGCAGATCTTCAAAATAACGTTCTGTCTGTCGGACTGATTTCTGTGATATTAACGCAAGGAATAAGGACCGCCCGACCGTTTAGCTCATGAGCTTTCGATTGAACATACCATCGGCTCACGCAGTAAAGTCTGTTTACAGAAGTTTATTAATTTGAACAATTGAGTTATTGATTGTGTTTTGAAATTAGCCTACTAAGAGCAGGGCCGTATGTAGGATTTTGAAAGTAGGGGTGCAGCAGAGTGGAAGGGGCGTCAATATAATGCTCGAGTTACTGAGTTCGGAGCGGCGACAACCAGAAATATCACACACACACACCCCACACACCCTCCCCCGAAAATTTTTGAAAATTTGACTGTCGCAAACCCGTTTTCGACGCACTTGGAGCCGCAATCCCGTGTGTCAATTTGGGTGTCGCTATTTCTCATTTGATGTTAAACACACCAGAGTAAGAAACTTCTGGTCCTCTAAACTAGAACTAGTCGTAACACCAATAAGGACATGTGCATACGGCGACAAGAACGAGAATCTCTAACAATGTCATTTGGTGGCGGCGCCCCCAAAGACCGATAAGGCCATAGGCGTACGGGGAATTTTTTGACTGGCGGGTGCGGTGGTGGTTGGTGCCCAATAACTAACGGACCGAGTACCGACTATATTTCCGACCCGAATGCTGCTCAGGGCCTAGTACGGTAACTATAAACTGTGTTTAAGGTAACAATTGATACAGTCTAAGACCCCTAACGCAAGTTCAAATAGGTTCAAACGCACAATTGTCAACACACATCATTACAGTTTGTATTGAAATAAGTAATTCTTATCACAAATAGTGAAGACAGGACCATTAAAATAGTTACCGAACAGTTTTTCTTTGCATAGCGCTGTTTATGTTGTAGGCCTAATGACGTATTACGCAACTTGCGGCCATGACACCTGCCGGTTGAAATTTCGCGTAGCAGATGGGTTTCATCAAATAATTAAGCGGTAAGGCCTCACCTTTATTTCAATAAGAATTGGTTTAGTATAAGCTACGTACAGTACTGTTTTGGGCCAGTTTATTTGTAAATTAAGCGAGCTATAGGCCAGTAAACTTTTTGTAGTCATTTGACTAAAAAACTTGCGCAAAGGAACTCTGTAGGAAAAACCACTACTGTGGCTGGAGTAAGACGGAAGACATCGAGTGGAACTACTCAGGGCCGTATGTAGGATTTTGAAAGTAGGGGTGCAGCAGAGTGGAAGGGGCGTCAATATAATGCCGGAGTTACTAAATGCAGAGCGGCGACACCCAGACATATCACACACACACACACACCCCCCTCCCCTGAAAGTTTTTGAAAATTTGACTGTCGCAAACACCCGTTATCGACGCACTTGGAGCTGCAATCCCGTGTGTCAATTTTGGTGTCGCTATTTCTCATTTGATGTTAAACACACCAGAGTATGAAACTTCTGGTCCTCTAAACTAGAACTAGTCGAAACACCAATAAGGACATGTGCATAGGGCGACCAGAACGAAAATCTCTAACAATGTCATTTGGTGGCGGTGTCCCCAAAGACCGATAAGGCTCTATCAAATACGGATAGGGCGACCAAAAGAACCCTCTAATGTCATGTGGTTGGACAGCCGCTGACCCAGAAAGGGTTGATAGGAGGGGTATTTCGCCTATGGGGGTGGCACCCATGTCTGGGGTCCACTCTTAGAAAATTTTGAAAAATAACGCTGCTGGAAACTCCCTTTTCGGCCATTCTTTGTATTTTATATGAACAATCTTTTTTACATAGGCGGCAGACTTTTTAGGAGAGGCAGTTGCTCCTAGTGCCCCGCCCCATTGGATCCGCGTCTGTGGTGGCGCCCCATAGCCAACACATAGGTGATATAATAGTGTGAGCGCCCTTAAAACCGACCGATTGATCAGTGTCTTGACCACGTGTATTATTTTATAATTGAGATGTTGTCAAAGTTTTGAGGAGGCGCCATTTCTCGGGGCGCCTAGTTTTTCTGGGGGTGCAATGTACCCCCTGCACCCCCGCTAGATACGGCCCTGACTAAGAGTGTTGCCGTCTCGGATATTTTGAAGTATACATAGTATTCCATAATATTGGTGTAGCATTGATAAAGCTTCTATCGCCCCAATGTTTCGATTAAGTTTTTAATTTTGCTTTGAAATTACTAAGCGTTTTGCTTTCTCGGATATTTTGAAGGACAGAGTATGTTCGAGAATTTTAGTGCAGCAGTGATAAAGCTTCTATCTCATTACTGTTTCAATGGTGGAATGCACCAGTCCGTATATTGGTTCGTTCTTTAGTTAGATATTTTGTATGTTGATAGACCGTTAATGGAAGGAAATGTGTCAACCATAATCAGTCATCCGCCCAAACTCTCTTCAGTCGGTTGGTTGAAGTAATAAACGGAAATTGTCGAAATTAAATAAGATTCTTCGTAACACTATTATTGTAAACAACATACATCAAAAAGATCAGATGATAAATGTTGTCTGTAAAGCGCTCACAAGAAATTGTAGACTGCTTACGGATGGACGGCAATACGACAGCATTTCCATGAAGACGTATAAAAAGGTAAAACAGAGTGGATCAATTTGACTGAAATTTTCAGCAAATTCCCTTTACATTATCTAGTTTTTAACTACTATAGTGAGAACTGCCAGCTCTTTACCCTGGTAGTTTTAATCGGTTAGGATTATGTCACCAATATTTCAAAGGTGTTTACGAGATAACCGTTATAATTCACAAAATATGCCCAAATTCTCAGGGAAATAAAAATATTGTTATTGATATTATTAAGACAGAAGACCTGTCCGTCTGTTTTAGAAATCACACGGTCTCCAGGAATTGTATAGTTTGTTATTATCTGTGTTTGGTTTATTGCACTTTAGTTTAGATGTCATTTGTTAAGGCCTCGCTTAACAGCGGCCTCGCTTCGTGACACTATCATTTAGCCTCGATCTAAAATTTCAGGGAGTATGACGTCAACGTTACGGCTAATCACCGCTCACGACGCTATTTAAAAATTTAATCAATCAATGAAATTATGTTTAAATCCAAGTCGAATCCAAACCATCTGTGGGTCTACAGAGTTGATTTTGTGCTTGTTGTGTAAATAAAGATCGAATTTATAATTTCTATGACATCTGAAGCCTACAAATAAAGACTTGCAATAATCAGATTTAGCTCTTGCATAATGTAGACTATGTTTAACACTTGTTAAAGTGATGATATAATAAACAGCTGAGTTCAAATTAAGACGAGTAGATTGCCGCCGATTTTGTATAATAATTCCAGAAATGCAGAAACAATTGGATGTGTGGTGGGCAAGGTTTTAGGTTCAAAAATCTTAATCTACACAATATTAAGAAAGTTAGAGTTTGCTGTAGCTAGAAATCCCTATTTATGATTGTATGTCATATACGGGTGTCAAAAATAAAGACTGAAAGTATTTTTATTGAAATACAAATACATACGTCTAAATACGTATTTGACCGTAACCCTGGCAGAGGTTGGGGTGAAGGAAGGAATGGGGTTTTGCATGAAGTTGTTCGAAATGTCCATTCAATAATTAAATCGAAGTTGAGATGAATAAAATTCAATTTTCGAGTGATAAATTACAATTATCACTAAAAAAAGCCGACCATTTTTCAATCACAACTTCATTGTCTCTAATCCATCAATATGGCGTTTCCCGGATTCTAATTTTAAAAATTTTACGTGGGAGGAACATGATGGGCCTAAGCCCATTTTAAAAAAGTGGGCCTAAGCCCATTTTGAAAAAGTGGGCCTAAGCCAGAAAGAAAAAAGAAGAAAGTAAAAAGAATGAGAATGCCTCATCATCTAATGATAGTGCTCTTAGGTCATTCTGTTATCTAATTGTATCAGGAAATCTAAAATTTGCCTTCTTCTGCTCTTGTTTGAAATGCTTGGAAAATGGCTTTGCAGTTGTCAATTTTCAAAATTTTCCTATGGGCCTTGGTCAGTGACCTGACAGGTGGGCCTTCTGTCCACCAGTCCGGCTCTGAATGTCACTTTTATGCATCTTGTTTACTTTTGGAATCACTCGCGAGAGGGAAGTGGCGTAACTCACGACGCATAATCTGTGAGAGTCGGGCCGGTGTGGACTGGTACCGTCGTAGGCAAGTGAAGTAAAGACGCGACCCGAATTTTTATTTACACCTACCCAAGACGGGTTGTGTGTTGTCGTAGCGGTATGGACCGGGCTTAACATTGACCTTGTAGATTGATCGGGTAAATTATTACCTTCAGTCCTGGTCCGTGCTTTTTTTCCGTATGCAAATGAGGTTCGCCGTAGATTCCTTGTAAGGACTAAGGTATGTGTTCTAATTATACATTTGTCTACATGTACCGGTAGTACAAAACAATGCAAAATGGAAAAGTGTAGTGTGCGAAATAATTATTGTATTGCTCAAAAGTGAATTCTGCATTTTCACACTGACATTAGTACTGTGGAGCAATGGAAATTGCAATTTGTGGAACCCTTACGTCCCCCGTCTAAAAAGACGGCGTTCAACGGCTTATCGCCTCGATTTTAAATACGATGATTTATACCCGTTTCAGGTACGATTATATGTTTAATTGTAGTTGGGTGGGGCAGAAATGTTTTGAAAAACAAAAATCAATCGTTGTTTTGATCATAGATCGTGTTCTATGTTTTGATGAAAACTATTGTCAATTTTGCTTACTGATCCCCGATGCGATTCTCGTTCGCCGTTGCCTACGATTAACTATAAAAGGGCCATCTCTTATCTCGAACAACAGAGGGTTGAGAGATGATGTTTGTTATCTATATTAGTGATAGAATTACTTATTTATTCGATACAAATTTTGATAATGGGTTGAAAACTATGGGTTGGAAGCCTCGAAGAAAGTACCATTCATTTGTAGCTAGTAGTCTATCCATGGGCATTGTTACAATGGTCATGATATAGCCATACGATCACATCAAAGATACATATTATATCCAGGTTAAAAATTTAACAAAGAGAGAGAGAAATGGGGTTTAATGTCCACTCGCCACAAACTAGGTCATATCGGGTCTAACATATGGTTTAATTTTATTTCAATAATTTGCTTGCCCGTAGGGGTCTTTAGCAGTTGGAGGAAACCAGAGGACCCAGAGAAAACCCACAAGATGAAAAAGGGTCCCTACTCCTTGTCACATGGGATTCGAAACCATGCCAGTTGACTTTAAAGAGAAATATATATTATGAAGTACTAAATATATGAGTCAGTGTCATTTTTGTTGTCATCTTAACTGGAATATTCTGTTAAAATGAGTATTTTTTAGTGAAATATGAATCATTTGGTATCAAATTTACAGAATATTCAAAATAAATGAAAGTGTTGATTTACCTCCTTGCCATTCGATATGTGTAGAACTGAAAGTGAATTTATTCAAATATATCTTTCCAGCTTTGGTAACAAGTATCATAAATGTGTATCAAATACCTTGTATGCAGATAATTTTAGTTTTGACCCAAACAAAGAGATTTAGTATTAATCTGTTTTTTCATTTCCCCAGAATGTCGGAATATGTACACATTTAGAAAACCATCTTTTATGATTATAATATGAAACAACAATAATTAATAACTCTTTAACAAATTTCAATAGTGTACAAATACAAAGTTCAACCACATCATATAATATTGAAATATGTCTTACCATATGACAAAAACATTTAAATTAGATATAATGCATAGGAAATGTGATTTGTCAAAAGTGGCACAATGGCAAATGAAAAATTGAAATAAAAAAAATCATCTGTCAGTACCGTAAGTGTAATCTCCATTCCTTTTATAATTTGAAATACTTATTTGCATGTTTTATATAGAAATTTCAGCTATACAATATATTTTTTTAAGAAAAAAAAATAGCATTTTTTACTTTTATCAAAGAACTGTATAAAGTAGGATAATTATTTATTACCTATGTCAAAAAGCTTGAACTATATACAATAACAATTTAACTTATCTATGGACAAAATAGATAATTGGCTCTGATACTGTATATATTGAATACTGGCTATCCACATACATAAATTACATATTTATATGAACACTGTAACACCATATGAAAATAGAATTAATTCAAATTTAACATAAATATTTAACTAATACCAATTAAAGCAGTGTTATCTAACAATGGTAATAAACATAACAAGTATAGGGTAATTTCTATATGTACAACAATGGTGAAAGCCTTATGATAATAAACTTATTTATAAATCATACCTGAAATTTTTGGTAATTATTTTAACTTAAATAATTGTTGAAAAATGAAGCATGTGCCTTTTATTATTATTTGTGTTTTACTTAAAATAACAATGTGGGATGTGCATAATTCACACGAACGCTAGATAATCTCCGACTTGGATTCAATTGGAATTCAACAAACTCATCAATTTTGTTCATGGCAAATACAGATTGTTATCTAGCGTAGATCAATGGAATTTTTATTTTACCATATACTTGTAAATACTGAACAGAATTATGGACTGACATTCCTATTAGAAGATTCAACTTTCACAATATTGTAGTTTACAAATGATTTCAATAGCACTAAAATCATGCTGGGAGTCTACATTTTATTCAATTCCAAAATATTTGTTGGTTGTGAAAAAAATATTTTATTTGATTTAAAAACACTTATACATCACACATATTCACAGTAGATTGTATGTAAATTTTAAACAAATCTGAGAAGCTACTCTATACTTCACTTTACCAGGCATACAATTGTTTTTAGTGGATTTCAAGAGGCTTATGAAAAATATCTTATTCTTATCACATGAGTTTCAATAATTAGTTGAGCCAAATATTACTTTGAAAATAATAATACCGGTAACTAAAATTAATTGCGTATAATTTGTTGTAGAGAGTGACATTGTCTCTTTAAGTATAACTAGAACATCATGGTACATACATTTGTGTGTATTCTTACTTAATAAATAGATATATTAATCAACAAAAAGAAATATTATTGTGGTGGTCATTTTAGATCAAATTTAGAAAATCCAGGAATGTACAGGAATAAAGTCAATCTGTACACTTCTCTCATAACATCCCATCATGACCTTATCCATAATTTAATAACCTTCTACAATCCCATAAATTATAATTAACTACAATGGAATGTAACAAAGCACTTTTACTGATATTATGAAATATAAATCTGTTAAATGTACATGTATTTAATAATATGCAATATCAACTATTTACAATAACACTTCAATCACACTTAGAATAAAATATTATTTACAATACAGATGCAAGGAGGATTACATATACATTAATATTATTAGCACAAGGAATTAAATGAACATGTGAAATTGAATATTTTCATTGATTTATGGGTATATGAAGGTAAAAGTTTGAAATATGTAAGTTAATGTATCTGAAAAATGGATTTATGACTGGGGTAGATGTTCATGCCAATGCTGGTGGCTATGATCAATTTCAGATATTGTGATCTTGAAAATTACACCGCAATGTATAGTCACATATTATTAGAAATATACTTATCTAAATCTAACATCAAATAATAAGCAAAAATTTGTACTATACATTATATGTTGACCGCATAGTCACATATTGTTAGAAATATACTTATCTAAATCTAACATCAAATAATAAGCAAAAATTTGTACTATACATTATATGTTGACCGCATCACACTTTCGATATCATTACACAAATAAAGTATTTCTGACGGCTTTGAGACAAATGCTTGCATTATTTTAACCATATCAAATATTGAACATGGTTGACACATGTAGAGCATTTATGTTGTCAGGTAAAATAAATATGATTTTAAAATATTGAAAAGTATTGCCTAGCATTAGTACATCCCTACATGGAAGCGGATATTAATTTAAGTTTGTATGTAATATAGACCATAGTTAAATTATAGGTCTGTACCAGCAGTTTATTCTTTTTATCAGTTTAACCATACCATTTTATTAACTTCATTATATCCTTGTCATCTTGATGTCCTTCATGATATGGCAAGAAAGCTTATCACTCAGATTCATTAGCTCACTTTTAGAGAATAATTTGATCTACATAAATAAGTACCAATGTAGAATCGGTTCTTCAATGATTGTTGTTTTGTGTCAGGACAGTAGGACACTATTAATTGAACTCAGTGTCCAGGTTAAAACAGTTTATCAAAATAATTTACTGGAATTGATGGAGTTACTGCACATCAAATTGATATTACAAGAGAATATGATATATGGAACAGAAATTATATACCAGTCTTTTATCACCTCTTAAAATCCTTCATCTTATATAATATTTACATTATTCCATGGTTGATTTATATCAAATACAGTGCATTTTACTTTCACGTTTCAACCATAATTTACTTTTTAGTATTTTTCATATTGCAAACTTTTTTTGAAAGTTTGATCCACTAGTCACCTCACACGTTGAGTATCATTAAATTTTCATTGTCCTCACTTTAATGAAAACTAGACTGAATTGCTTGAATATCATCACATACACAGCTAATATATTGTAGTTCACAACACATAAAGAACAGGTGGAAATACAGCTAATAGAAAAATAAATCACACTTCTCAATATCTTAATAAGCTTGAGTTGGAACCTGAAACATTTAACATAAACTTATTATTAATAACTGTTGAATCGCAACTTCTAAATCAACAATGTCTTGGTAAGAGAGACTTTATTACATTAGATGTGACTATAATTATCACATGCCAATGTTTAGACTATGAACGACAAGGTATAACCATTGACTTGAATACATATGAAGCAAAATACAACTCTGGTTTGTTCTGACTATAGTTCATGGTTAGCTTTTACCTCTATAGTAAAATACATGCATTCAAGATAGGTTGCCAGGCAACAAAACATAACATGCACTCACAGCAGCTAAATTGCCTGAGCAATCGACAGGGATCGTCACATCTTTATTCTTTTGTAGGTAATTGGGGCCATTTACAAGACAATTGAGAAACAGATCAGATTATAATTTTCGTCGTTTGGGGGCTCACAAGATTCTACAAACTGAAACAAGGGGCTTAACTCTTAGAAGTAATTTGACAGGCTTTTTTGCTTTATTATTTTAAATAATGCATATAAATTTCATACAGATCTGATGATAACTTTTGTCATTTGAATTTTTACAAGGTTCACAAAGTAAAACAAATTAAATAGACCTTTTTGTTTCACTAATCTAAATGATGAATATAAGTTTTAGATTAATTGAATGATAACATTTGTCTGTCCAGCATTGACAAGGTTGAAAGATAGGTTGCCAGGCAATGAAACATACGCCCACAGCAGCTAAATCGTCCGGGCAGTCAACAAGAGTTGTCGCATATTCTTACTTTTTTCGGTAATGAAACATTTATAATACACTGAAATCTGAATAAGATTAACAACTCAAAAAGTAATTATCAGAAATCATTAAAATTAGAATTTGTTAGGTTTTTATAAAGTTCTTCCCCATGCTAACTTTGAGTATATGGAACATTTAATATCATGGATTTAGCTGTTCAGTTATCAAAATTCATTGAAAATCAATATACTTGTTCGTCTCAAGACCTTAAACTCTGTGTATCAATCTGAAGTCAATTGGATATTAACTTTGGCCTCTAGAGCGTCCACAAGATTTTTCAAAGTGATCAAGGGAGATAACTCTTGCAGTAATTATTGGAATTCGCTGAAAATCAATAGGATTCTTCGTCTCATGACCTTAAACACTGTGTATCAATTTAAAGTCAATCGGGTATTAACTTTGGCCTCTAGAGCGTCCACAAGATTTTCTGAGGTGATCAAGGGCCATAACTCTGGCAGTAATTATCAAAACCGATGAAAATGAATAGACTTCTTCGTCTTGTGACCTTAAACACTGTGTATAAATTTAAGGTCAATCGGATATTAACTATGGCCTCTAGAGCATCCACAAGATTTTTTGAAGTGATCAAGGGCCATACCTCTGGCAGTAATTATCGGAAATTGCAGAAAATCTATAGGCTTCTTCGTCTCATGACATTAAACACTGTGTATAAATTTAAAGTCAATCGGATGTTAACTATGGCCTCTAGAGCGTCCACAAGATTTTTTGAAGTGATCGAGGGCCATAACTCTGGCAGTAATTATCGGAAATTGCTAAAAATCAATAGGCTTCTTCGTCCCATGACCTTAAACACTGTGTATAAATTTAAAGTCAAACGGATATTAACTTTAGCCTCTACAGCGTTCACAAGATTTTTCAAAGTGATCAAGGGTCATAACTCTGGCAATAATTATCGGATATTGCTGAAAATCATTAGGCTTCTTCGTCTCATGACCTTAAACAACGTGTACAAAATTTATAGTCAATCAGATATCAATTTTAGCCTCTAGTGCATTCACAAGAAATTGTGGACGACGGACGGACAGACATGGCGACGACAATATACGACCACATTTCCATGTGGGCGTATAAAAAAGAGAAACAAGCGCCATAACTCTGGAAGTAACAAGCCAACAGTGAGGCTGATGTCCTCCGCCGAAATCCCAAAATAAATAGATGACAAAATATACTGAGCACCATAGAAAACGCATCACTTAGTTTTTCGTATAACAAAATGATCCTGTAAACATATCTTTTTTATTTTGCTTCTTAATCTTATTGTGAACAATATTCAAATGGGAACACATCAATAACAACACATTTGTACACTTGTGGATGTTTAATCTGTAATCAACGGTACAAAGTCAGAGGGATCAAAACCAAAAGTACGACACAGATGGTTAATTCCATGCTATGTCGCTGCACAGCGTGCGTAAGAGCCAGTGGAGGACACACCCGCTACTGACATCTGTGTCATACTTTTGGTTTCGAACTCCATCAAGGCATACACCAAGTTTGAAACACATACACCAAGTTTGAACATTTTAACTCAATTAGAAGGCGAGTTTTTGTGTTCCAAAGTTTCCAAGCCAATCAAATTGCTCATCGCAATGCTTACTCTGAGCAGAAAATGCTCATTTTCGACCTTAGTCAAGGTAATGATGTAATGAAACTATACACCAAGTAACATCAACCAATCAAATTGCTTTTCTCCGCTTACCTTAAGCAGAAAATGCTCATCTTCGAACTCCATCAAGGTATCGACCTTATAAACACCTACACCAAGTTTGAACATCCTAGCTCAATTAGGAGGAGAGTTATTGTGTCCCAAAGAATGTGGCGGACGGACGGACAATTAATGGTAATTGCTGAAATTCAATAGGCTTCTTCGTTTCACTTATTTAAATAATGCATATAAATTTACAAAGATAGGATATGGTGTCCACAATGTTCAAAGTGAAACAAGGGCCATAACTTTAGATGTAATTGGTGATGGTTCGATAATCGGTTTCAATATCGGTAATTGACCGATAAGTGCCCAATCGTGAGATATCGGTGTCACCGATTAAATTGCAATTTTGCCGATACTAGAGTTACCGATATCTGTTCAAAACGGCTCGGTAAATACTTTTAAAATATTGTCGGAGTTGTGAACAAATCATTTTTTTGTTTGACACAGGGTGCAGCTAAATAGTCACGCGCACGGCAACTTAACCGTGCTTGTTGCTTTTTAAACGTACCGGTAATAGGCTACAAAACTCATAATAAACAGTACAAAATCCTGCCCCCTTTATCTAAATAGTTACATTTACTTCGTTTTATCTAGTTCACTATATTGTCTGTCACTATCATAATGAGTAGAAGTTTTGGAAAAGGTGGAAAATATCACGCGGTTTGTGCGCGTGGTGGAATGAAGGATGAAAGGGGGGATATTCCTTTGAAGTCACGTAATCACTATCTAATACATTCCGGTTTCTAGATGCCGATATAAATTTAGAATTAATTTAGTGATTTATATTGTTATGCTTAGCTATTGTGTCGACAAATAAAAACTCATTATAAAGATCATACTTTATTAATATTATCAACAAATAGGTTCCCATTAGATGTTTTATTTTTTAACAATAGTTCTAGAAATGGCCGGAGAATGTCACGTGATGGCCACTGTTGACAAACAGGTCAGGAAGTTATCGCTTTGTTGTATTATTTCGTTACCGCATGAACTAAAGCATGTATAGACATACAGATGCCGCGCCAATTACTGTTAGGTGTTATATAGTAATCAACACTTAAAATATGATAATCTCGACCACTAATGATACAGCAAATAATTAAGTTCATAATGGATGGTGTATATTTTTGGTTGCGTAGGAAACGTGGGCCAATTATTACTTCAAAAACACAGGATTCGTGATTGATTCCCACATTAAAATAGTGTAATAGTTTTATATCCACCACTATCGGTCAATATATTTCGCTGTCAATATCTGATATCGGTAAAACCGATAAGTGCCATATGGGACATTCAAATTAAATAATGCATATAAATTTCATACAGACTGGCAGATAACTTTTGATGTTTGAGTGTTCACAAGGTGGAAAATAAGTGAAACAAGGAACATACAACTCTAGAAGTAATTAAGTTACACATAAATTAAACTCACCTTTTCAATATAATGCACAATTTTACCTTTTGAAGGACGGCCTCTTATAATGGCATAACAGAACATAGTAACAACCATAACAAAGAGAAAATAACTGGTGTGCATAAGATGAAGATTTATCACAGATCTGTCATGCTGTAAAAAAAACCCAAAACATAATGCATAAATGAGATGAAAGTTCTCTGATTAGAGCACAGTTTAATCAATGTGCATGTAGAGAGAGAGAGAGAGAGAGAGAGAGAGAGAGAAATGGGGTTTAACATCCACTCTACACAAACTAGGTCATTTCGGGACTAACATATAGTTTAATTTATTTCAATAATTCGCTTCCGCGTAGGGGTCTTTAGCAGTGGGAGGAAACCAGAGTACCCAAAGAAAACCCTTCAAGGTTAGACAGGCGACCCTACTCCTTGCCGGGGATTCGAAACCACGCCAGTTGTCTCAATGGCAGGCCGTGTGATACAGCACGTGCACGCTATCCATTCGGCCACCCAACTCCCCTGCATGTAGAGAGATCTTCATATCAATGACTTTAAGTTTTAGGGGGAGTTGACAAGAAACAAATCATAAACCACAGCTGCTTAATCGTCCGACCTTTGTCGCATATTTATTCTTTTGTAGATGATTGATGTATTCACATGAAATTAAAAACTATCAGATATAATTAAAATTTGGATGGCCTCTATTCTTCTTAGTGCTAACATTTATTATACATGTTAGGGTAATCAGATGATAGCTTCAGCTGTCCGAGCTTTCATAAATCGTTGAACATTGCATATAAATATCAAATCAGTATCACATAGAGCATTCACAACATTTTTAAAATTGACCGAGGACAGGAAGTATCAGAAATCATTGAAAATCTATACATTTCTTTGTTTTCGGGAAAATACTCACATGTATTATGTATAGATTTCACGTGAATGGTAGGATAATCTACAAGATATTTCAATTTAATCAAGGGTCCACTGTTGAAAAGCAATGACTCCTTGTTCGGTAAAAAATATTAATGTAAACACTAAGTCTAAGTATCAATTTCAAATCAATCAGATTATAACTTCACACACATTTTAATGTGGGTGCATATCCCCCAACTAGCAAAAAAATAGGTTGCCAGGCCACGAAACATACGCCCACACAGCAGCTAAATCGTCCGGGCAGTCAACAAGAGTTGTCGCATATTAAGTAATTATCAGAAAATCATTAGAATTTGTTTGTTTTTATAATCAAACGTTTTTTTAAATCAGGTAATAATTGTGACCTCCAGAGGGACCACAAGCTAATAAAGAGCGATTTTTCGGTCAATCAGGGGCCATAATTCAGGAAGTTACGATCCGATGGGTGCAAATATCGGAAGGAACCAAGATCTTTGGATTATAAACATACATGTCAAGTTTCATCAAAATCGAATTAAAATTGTGATCTCTATAGGGTCCACAACCTTGATATAACACATTTTCACACTATTCGCGTACAAACAGCGACCATTTTGTCCGTCAATTTTGGTCCGATTTTCATGAAATTCGAACTCAATCTTCATTACCATGTGACAGTGATATAATCAAACGTTTTTCGAAATCGGATAATAATTTTGACCTCCAGAGGGACCACAAGCTAAAATAATACGTCCACATGAACATGTGGTTAAAATATAAAATATGGCAACATGTAAGTTCTTCGTTTTCTAGAAAGGTGATCTATCACATGAAAATATGATGATACTATTAACAAAGGTGCCTATACACGTTGAAAATCCACAAATATTTACAGTAGGCATCCTCAAACCAATCTTCCAACGAATTTTTGATGGGATCACAATTACTAGGTAACTGGATACATAAACAGCATAAGTGTAGTGGTTAAAATATATAAAACTGCCATTCAAAACCTTCATACATGTCCACTATCCTGACTAGTTTCGTCAAATAAATTTTAACTTTTAAATTCCAAAGGAACAGTTCAACAGAAACAGGAAACAAATTTGAATAATGATGTCATATGTTGATGACATCACTAAGTTGTAATGGTTGCCCTGTCGTTGGTAACATGTAAGTTGTTCATTTTCTAGAAAGGTGATCTATCACATGAAAATATGATGATACTATTAACAAAGGTGCCTATACACAAGTTGAAAATCCACAAATATTTACAGTAGGCATCCTCAAACCAATCTTCCAACGAATTTCTGATGGGATCACAATTACTAGGTAACTGGATACATAAACAGCAATGTGGGCGTATAAAAAGCAATTTTTTCCGACAATCAGGGGACATAATTCAGGAAGTTACGACCTGATGGACGCAAATATCAAAAGAAACCAAGATCTTTGGGTTATAAACATACATGTCAAGTTTCATCAAAATCGGTTCAAAATTGTGACCTCTATAGGGTCCACAACCTTCATATAACACATTTTCACACTATTCCCGTACGAACGGCGGCCATTTTGTCCGTCAATTGTGGTCCGATTTTCACGAAATTCCAACTCAACCTTCATTACCATGTACCTGTGACATAATCAAACGTTTTTTTAAATCGGATAATAATTTTGACCTCCACAAGCTAAAAAGGGCGGTTTTTCGGACATAATTCAGGAAGTTACGATCCGATTGGGCGCAAATATCGAAAGGAACCAAGATCTTTGGGTTATTAACATACATGTCAAGTTTCATCTGAATCGGTTCAAAATTGTGACCTCTATAGGGTCCACAAGCTGAAAACGTGATTTTTCGTACAATCAGGGGCCATTATCCACAAAGTTTCGATCCGATACATGCCAATATCGAAAGCAGCCGAGATCTTATGGGGATAAACCTACATTTCAAGTTTCGTCAAAATCGGATAAGAATTGTGACCTGTAGAGAGTCCACAAACAAATTGTGGACGGACAGGAGCGACGGCAATATACGTCCACATGAAAATGTGGGCGTATAAAAAGCGATTTTTAGGACAATCAGGGGACATAATTCAGGAAGTTACTATCCGATGGGCGCAACTATCGAAAGCAGCCGAGATCTTATGGAGATAAACCTATATTTCAAGTTTCGTCAAAATCGGATAAGAATTAAGACCTGTAGAGAGTCCACAAACAGGGGCGACGACAATATACGTCCACATGAAAATGTGGGCGCATAAAAACTGTACAATATATAAAGATAGGCTGGCACTGCCAGGCAGGATACGCCCACATTTTCGAGAGATGGATAGAGAACAAGCAATACCGAAAGTGATTTTTCCTACATCATTAAGTTAGAATATGACATGTGCAAATATCGAAATGAATTAAGATCTTTGGGTTATAAAGGTGCATTTCAGTAGGCTTCAAATTCGACTGGGAATCATGTTGCTAAGTGGGTAAGATGCTGGCTCGGTAGCCTTGAGGTTGGGTGTTTGATCCCTGCATTGGGTGACAAAGTTCATCTAGATTTTCTGGCGTGGTTTCCCCTTGTTAGTGATGAAGGATGGATGGCCTGAAAAGAACAGCTGTCAATTTTGGTTCGATTTTCACGAAATTCGACCTCAACCTTCATTACGATGTAACGGTGATACTATCAAACGTTTTTTTAAATGGGATAATAATTCTGACCGCAGAGGGACCACAAGCTAAAAAAAAGGTCATTTTTCGGACAATCAGGGGCCATAATTCAGGAAGTTACGATCCAATGGGCGCAAATATCTAAAGGAACCAAGATGTTTGGGTTATAAACATGCATGTCAAGTTTCATCAAAATCGGTTCAAAATTGTGACCTCTATAGGGTCCACAATCTTGATATAACATATTTTCACACTAATCGCGTTCAAACGGCGGCCATTTTGTCTGTCAATTTTGGTCCGATTTTCACAAAATGTTACCTCAATCTTCATTACCATGTAACGGTGATATACTCAAACGTTTTTTAAAATCAGATAATAATTTTGACCTCCAGTGGGACCACAAGCTAAAAAGGGTGATTTTTCGTACAATCAGGGGCCATAATTCAGGAAGTTACGAACCAATGGGCGCAAATATCGAAAGGAACCAAGATCTTCGGGTTATAAACATGCATGTCAAGTTTCATCAAAATCGGTTCAAAATTGTGACCTCTATGGGGTCCACAACCTTGATATAACATATTTTCACACTGATCGCGTACAAACAGGGGCCATTTTGTCTGTCCATTTGGGTCCGATTTACACAAAATTTGAACTCAACCTTCATTACCATGTAACGGTGATATAATAAAACGGATTTGTAAATCGGATGATAATTTTGACCTCCAGAGCGACCACAAGCTAAAAAGGGCGATTTTTCGGACAATCAGGGGCCATAATTCAGGAAATTACAATCCGATGGCCGCAAATATAGAAAGGAACCAAGATCTTTAGCTTATAAACATACATGGCAAGTTTCATCACAATCGGTTCAAAATTGTGACCTCTATAGGGTCCACAACCTTGAAATAACATATTTTCACACTATTCGCGTATAAACGGCGGCCATTTTGTATGTCAATTTTGGTCCGATTTTCACGAAATTCGAACTCAACCTTCATTACCATGTAACGGTGATATTATCAATCGGTTTTTTAAATCGGATAATAATTTTGACCTCCAGAGGGACCTCAAGCTAAAAAGGGCGATTTTTCGGACAATCAGGGGCCATAATTCAGGAAGTTACGATCCGATGGCCGCAAATATAGAAAGGAACCAAGATCTTTAGCTTATAAACATACATGGCAAGTTTCATCACAATCGGTTCAAAATTGTGACCTCTATAGGGTCCACAACCTTGAAATAACATATTTTCACACTATTCGCGTATAAAAGGCGGCCATTTTGTATGTCAATTTTGGTCCGATTTTCACGAAATTCGAACTCAACCTTCATTACCATGTAACAGTGATATTATCAAACGTTTTTTTAAATCGGATAATAATTTTGACCTCCAGAGGGACCTCAAGCTAAAAAGGGCGATTTTTCGGACAATCAGGGGCCATAATTCAGGAAGTTACGATCCGATGGCCGCAAATATCGAAAGGAACCAAGATCTTGGGGTTATAAACATGCATGTCAAGTTTCATCACAATTGGTTCAAAATTGTGACCTCTATAGGGTCCACAACCTTGAAATAACATATTTTCACACTATTCGCGTACAAACAGCGGCCATTTTGTATGTCAATTTTGGTCCGATTTTCACGAAATTTGAACTCAACCTTCATTACCATGTAACGGTGATATACTCGAACGGTTTTTTAAATCGGATAATAATTTTGACCTCCAGACGGACCACAAGCTAAAAAGGGCGATTTTTCGGACAATCAGGGGCCATAATTCAGGAAGTTACGATCCATGGGCGCAAATATCGAAAGGAACCAAGATCTTGGGGTTATATACATGCATGTCAGGTTTCATCAAAATCGGTTCAAAATTGTGACCTCTATAGGGTCCACAAGCTAAAAACATGATATTTCGTACAATCAGGGGCCATAATCCATGAAGTTTCCATCCGATACATGCCAATATCGAAAGCAGCCGAGATCTTATGGGGATAAACCTATATTTCAAGTTTCGTCAAAATCGGATAAGAATTGTGACCTGTAGAGAGTCCACAAACTAATTGTGGACGGACGGACAGACAGACGGACGGACGGACGGACGGACGGACGGACAGGGGCGACGACATAATACGTCCACATGAAAATGTGGGCGTATAAAAAGGCGATTTTGCGTATAATCAGGGGCCATAATTCAGGAAGTTACGATCCGATACGCGCAAATATCGAAAGGAACCAAGATCTTTGGGTTATAACCATGAATTTCAAGTTTCATCAAAATCGAATTAAAATTGTGACCTCTACAGGGTCCACAACCGTGATGTACCATTTTTTAACAGTTTTTGCGTACCAACTGGCGGCCATTTTGTATGGCAATTTTGGTCCGATTTTTCCGAAATTCGAACTCAACCTTCCTTAGGGTGTAACGGTGATATAATCGAACGGTTTTTTAAATCGGATAATAATTGTGACCTCCAGAGGGACCATAAGCTAAAAAAGGTGATTTTTCGGACAATCAGGGGCCATAATTCAGGAAATTACGTTCCGATAGTCGCAAATATCGAAAGGAACCAAGATCTTTGGGTTATAAACATGCATGTCAAGTTTCATTAAAATCGGTTCAAAATTGTGACCTCTATAGGGTCCACAAGCTAAAAACGTGATTTTTCGTACTATCAGGGGCCATAATCCATGAAGTTTTGATCCGATACATGCCAATATCGAAAGCAGCCGAGATCTTTTGGGGATAAACCTATATTTCAAGTTTCGTCAAAATCAGATAAGAATTGTGACCTGTAGAGGGTCCACAAACAAATTGTGGACGGACGGACGGACGGACGGACGGACGGACGGACAGGGGCGACGACAATATACGTCCACATAAAAATGTGGGCGTATAAAAAAGGTCATTTTTCGGACAATCAGGGGCCATAATTCAGGAAGTTACGATCCAATGGGCGCAAATATCGAAAGGAACCAAGATCTTTGGGTTATAAACATGCATGTCAAGTTTCATCAAAATCGGTTCAAAATTGTGACCTCTATAGGGTCCACAATCTTGATATAACATATTTTCACACTAATCGCGTTCAAACGGCGGCCATTTTGTCTGTCAATTTTGGTCCGATTTTCACAAAATTTCACCTCAATCTTCATTACCATGTAACGGTGATATACTCAAACGTTTTTTAAAATCAGATAATAATTTTGACCTCCAGTGGGACCACAAGCTAAAAAGGGTGATTTTTCGTACAATCAGGGGCCATAATTCAGGAAGTTACGAACCAATGGGCGCAAATATCGAAAGGAACCAAGATCTTCGGGTTATAAACATGCATGTCAAGTTTCATCAAAATCGGTTCAAAATTGTGACCTCTATGGGGTCCACAACCTTGATATAACATATTTTCACACTGATCGCGTACAAACAGGGGCCATTTTGTCTGTCCATTTGGGTCCGATTTACACAAAATTTGAACTCAACCTTCATTACCATGTAACGGTGATATAATAAAACGAATTTGTAAATCGGATGATAATTTTGACCTCCAGAGCGACTACAAGCTAAAAAGGGCGATTTTTCGGACAATCAGGGGCCATAATTCAGGAAGTTACAATCCGATGGCCGCAAATATAGAAAGGAACCAAGATCTTTAGCTTATAAACATACATGGCAAGTTTCATCACAATCGGTTCAAAATTGTGACCTCTATAGGGTCCACAACCTTGAAATAACATATTTTCACACTATTCGCGTATAAACGGCGGCCATTTTGTATGTCAATTTTGGTCCGATTTTCACGAAATTCGAACTCAACCTTTATTACCATGTAACGGTGATATCATCAAATGGTTTTTTAAATCGGATAATAATTTTGACCTCCAGAGGGACCTCAAGCTAAAAAGGGCGATTTTTCGGACAATCGGGCCATAATTCAGGAAGTTATGATCCGATGGCCGCAAATATAGAAAGGAACCAAGATCTTTAGCTTATAAACATACATGGCAAGTTTCATCACAATCGGTTCAAAATTGTGACCTCTATAGGGTCCACAACCTTGAAATAACATATTTTCACACTATTCGCGTATAAACGGCGGCCATTTTGTATGTCAATTTTGGTCCGATTTTCACGAAATTCGAACTCAACCTTTATTACCATGTAACGGTGATATCATCAAACGGTTTTTTAAATCGGATAATAATTTTGACCTCCAGAGGGACCTCAAGCTAAAAAGGGCGATTTTTCGGACAATCAGGGGCCATAATTCAGGAAGTTACGATCCGATGGCCGCAAATATCGAAAGGAACCAAGATCTTGGGGTTATAAACATGCATGTCAAGTTTCATCACAATCGGTTCAAAATTGTGACCTCTATAGGGTCCACAACCTTGAAATAACATATTTTCACACTATTCGCGTACAAACGACGGCCATTTTGTATGTCAATTTTGGTCCGATTTTCACGAAATTTGAACTCAACCTTCATTACCATGTAACGGTGACATACTCGAACGTTTTTTTAAATCGGATAATAATTTTGACCTCCAGACGGACCACAAGCTAAAAAGGGCGATTTTTCGGACAATCAGGGGCCATAATTCAGGAAGTTACGATCCGATGGGCGCAAATATCGAAAGGAACCAAGATCTTGGGGTTATAAACATGCATGTCAGGTTTCATCAAAATCGGTTCAAAATTGTGACCTCTATAGGGTCCACAAGCTAAAAACATGATATTTCGTACAATCAGGGGCCATAATCCATGAAGTTTCCATCCGATACATGCCAATATCGAAAGCAGCCGAGATCTTATGGGGATAAACCTATATTTCAAGTTTCGTCAAAATCGGATAAGAATTGTGACCTCTAGAGAGTCCACAAACAAATTGTGGACGGACGGACAGACGGACGGACGGACGGACGGACGGACGGACGGACGGACGGACGGACGTCCGGACGGACAGGGGCGACGACATAATACGTCCACATGAAAATGTGGGCGTATAAAAACATATAACATATGATTAGAAACAGAATCTTAGACTATGAATACTTACCAATGATAGCATTACAGTTAGAGTTGGATCAAGTTTATACTTCATTTGTATTACTGGACGACTTCTACACCAAACTTTATTCTTTCTTCCAGAAAAACCTATCATTTTGACATGATACTCTACTCCACCCTCTACAACTGCTGGACACTGTTTAGGTCGACTGATAAAAGACAGATACCAATAATGACTATTTTTTTTTTGTTTGTTGTTGGTATGCATGCAGATCTTTACTTATTCCTAGTTGATCAGGATACAAAATACTATTGACAAGTTGAACGAAATTAAGCCTTAATAAGTAATAGAAAGTCACAAAGATAGGTTGCCAGGCAACGAAACATACGCCCACAGCAGCAAAATTGTCCGGGAGGTCACTAAGAGTTGTCGCATATTCTTAGTTTTTTTGGTAATGAAACGTTACACAAAAATCTGATTATGAGTAACAACTCATAAAGTAATTATCAGAAAATCATTAGAATTTGTTTGATTTTTATAAAGTTCTGCCCCATGCTAATGCTTAGTATACGAAACGTTCAAAATCATAGAATTAGCTGTTCAATAATAAAAATTCATCGAAAATCAATAGACTTCTTCGTCTCATGACTTTAAACACTGTGTACAAATTTAAAGTCAATCGGATATTAACTTTGGCCTCTAGCCCCAAAAGTTTTTGAAGTGATCAAGGGTCATTACTCTGACAGTTATTATCGGAAATCACTGAATAGGCTTCTTCGTCGCATGACCTTAAACACTGTGTATAAATTTAAAGTCAATCGGCTATTAACTTTGGCCTCTAGAACATCCACAAGTTTTTTTGAAGTGATCAAGGGCCACAACTCTGGCACTAATTATCAGAAATTGCTGAAAATCAATAGGCTTCTTCGTCTCATGACCTTAAACACTGTGTATACATTTGAAGTCAATCGGATATTAACTTTGGCCTCTAGAGCATCCACAAGATTTTTTGAAGTGATCAAGGGCCATAACTCTGGCACTAATTATTGGAAATTGCTGAAAATCAATAGGCTTCTTCGTCTTATAACCTTAAAGACTGTGTATGAATTTTAAGTCAATCGGATATTAACTTTGGCCACTAGAGCATCCACAAGATTTTTTGAAGTGATCAAGGGCCATAACTTTGGCACTACTTATCGGAAATCGCTGAAAATCAATAGGCTTCTTCGTCTCATGACCTTAAACACTGTGTATAAATTTAAAGTCAATCGGATATTAACTTTGGCCTCAAGAGCGTCCACAAGATTTTATTGAAGTGATCAAGGGCCACAATCTGGCAGTAATTATCAGAAATCGCTGAAAATCAATAGGCTCCGTCTTATGACCTTAAACATTGTGTATAAATTTAAAGTCAATCGGATATTACCTTTGGCCTTTAGAGCGTCCACAAGATTTTTTGAAGTGATCAAGGGCCATAACTCTGGCACTAATTATCAGAAATTGCTGAAAATCAATAGGCTTCTTCGTCTTATGACCTTAAACACTGTGTATGAATTTAAAGTCAATCAGATAATAATTTTGGCCGCTAGAGCATCCACAAGATTTTTTGAAGTGATCAAGGGCCATAATTCTGGCACTACTTATCGGAAAAATCAATAGGCTTCTTCGTCTCATGACCTTAAACACTGTGTATAAATTTAAAGTCAAACGGATATTAACTTTAGCCTCTACACTCTACAGCGTTCACAAGATTTTTCAAAGTGATCAAGGGTCATAACTCTGGCAATAATTATCGGATATCACTGAAAATCAATAGGCTTCTTCGTCTCATGAACTTAAACAATGTGTATAAATTTAAAGTCAATAAGATATTAACTTTAGCCTCTAGTGCGTTCACAAGAAATTGTGGACGATGGACGGACGGATGGACGGACCGACTGACAGAGGGATGGATGGGGGTGACGGCAATATACGTCCACATTTTCATGTGGGCATATAAAAATAAAAGAGAAAGAGAGAAATGCGGCCTAACGTCCATTCGACAAAAACTAGGTCATTTCGGGACTAACATATGTCTTTTAATTTTATTTAAAAACTCCCCTTGCGCGTACTGGTCTTTAGCCGTTGGGAGGAAACCGAAGGACACGGAGAAAACCCACGAGGTTGGACATCATACTACATGTCACGTGCAACCTGGAGATCGAAACGACGCCCATTGACTCAATGACAGACGTTTACGATACAGCGCGCACATGCTAACCATTCAGCCTCCCTGAATTCGGAAAATTGCTGACTTATAGCAAGAAACATTTCAACTGGGCGAAATTTTCTGTTTTAACAGTTTAATGTGCACGGTACTTTAATTATCAACCGATTATTACAAAACTTTTGAAAATAAGCTCCAACTGATCAGCTTAATCGAAAGTTCTGCACTGAGAAAGTGAGGCAGAACGGAGAGCCTGACAAGGACAGCTGTCTAGTCGTTCGGATGGGATGAAAAACCAAGGTCCTGTGTACACATTGGAGTGCACGTAAAATATCCCTAAGCAGTTGGAATTCGATACTGTTGAATAAGCTCTATACGATGACTAAATGTGCAGATTGTAGTCACCCACACTGCATGTTTCGCTTAACAATGAAAGGGTGCCGTTTTCAATGTTCGATCCTTTTGTTCTTCTACTCCTGATATGTTGGACTGTTGATCGGTGGTTTCATATAAAAGGCTACTGATAAGACTCTTTGTAGAAGAAGTTCCAAAAAAATATCATGTTTACTTTAGAGAAAAAGACCTCTAAAAATGCTCCAAATCGTAAAAATACGACTTTTTGGATTTTCGATCTTTTTTTTTCGGCTACCCCGGACATTTGAAAAACATAACGCTAACGCTACAATATACGTCCACATTCCTGCTTTGATTGATATGGTACTTTGTCAAGAAGGCTAGGCGTTTGGTTTGTTTAGCGTTGAGGGTCGTGCTTCAACATCAAGATAATCCATTCAGAATTGTGGCTTTCAGACGATAAAGGCAAAAAGTGGGCGTGGCTCTGCCCCTGGGGATCGGGACATTCACCAAAATCAATAGTGGACGCCCTCAGCCAAGTACCAAGCTGATTCATTCAGAATTGCGGCCTGTAAACCACAAACACAAAAATTGGGCGTGGCCTGCCTCTGGGAGTCGGGACATGCAGTTGTCGTCCTTAGGCTATAAGGAATACATATCCCAAGTTTAAAGACGATCCATTTAGAATCATGGCCTGTAGACAACACACACAGACACAAAGTAAAAATGGACATGGCTCTGCCCCTGGGGGATAGGAAATCACCAAACACTTAGGGTATAAGGAATAGGTATGCAAAGTTTTAAATGGATCTATTAAGAATTGCATCCAGCAGGCGAACACAAACATTGGGCGTGGCTCAGTCCCAGGCGGTCCGGCATGCACCAAAAATAATAGTGGTCAGCCTTAGGGTATAAGGAATAAGTATAAAAAATTTTTCAAGACGATCGATTAAGAATTGTGGCCTGTAGGTGACACACAGACACACAAAAAGAAAATGGGCGTGGCACTGTCCCTGGGGGTCGGGCATGCACCAAAAACAATAAGGATCTTCCTTAAGGTATCAAGAATAAGTACGCAAAGTTTCAAGATGATACGTTAAGAAATGCAGCCTGTATATGAGTAATGACAGACAAACAAATACAAGAAATGGGCGTTGCTGTCCCAGGGGGTCGGGCATGCACCCAAAACAAAAGGGATCATCATTAGGGTATAAGGAATAAGTATTTTAAGTTTCAATATGATCGATTAAGAATTGTGGCCTGTAGGCAACACACAAAAATAAAATTGGCGTGGCTCTGCCCCTGGGAGTTGGGCATGCACCCCAAACGATAGGGATCATCCTTAGGGTGTAAAGAGTAAATATACAAAGTTTGAAGAAAATTCAGTAAGAATTGCGCCCTGTAGGCGACACAAAGACACGCGAAAAGAAAATGGGCGTGGCTCTGCCCCTGGGGTTTGGGCATGCACCCCAAATGATAGGGATGGTCCTTTGGGTACAAAGAATATGTATGCAAAGTTTCAAGGTTATAAGTTAAGAAATGTGGCCTGTAGACGACAAACAAATACTAGAAATTGGTCGTGGCTCTGCCCCTGGGGGTCGGGCATGCACCAAAAACAATAGGGATCTTCCTTAGGGTATAAGGAATAAGTATACAAATTACAAAGTTTGAAGAAAATCCATGAAGAATTGCACCCTGAACGTTTTTTAGCCATTCCTTCAAGGATTCAGAAAATATAACTCCCGTGTCTGTAAGTACAATATCGCAAAAGTTTTATTGCACTTTATGTTTCAAGATGGTGGCACTTCCGGTTCGATCCACAAACTCCATATTTTGTGTATAAATCAGTAATTACTTATCTAGTATCAAAAAAAAAAAATCAGGTCATTCTGACCTATATTTCGACGATTTTTTTGAAAACTTTGATCCTTAATTTCACCAAGGGGAGATAATTTAGAAAATTCTAATCATATTTTTGAAGTCACATCATTAAGGTCTACTTACATATTAAATTTCATGAAAATCGTACAACTACTAAAGAAGTTGTCGAGTTGGTGTAAATATCTGGTTCGAAATCACAGCGACGAAGATTTGAAGTAAATGTCTTAGGATACTCAAAGAATTTTTTTTTTAGTAAAATAGATCAAATAGTCACAAAGTTACAGCATTGTAGGTCAAATGCATTCGTCGTAAAATTCGGTGATTTCGGATTCGTAAAACGTTTTGAAAATATATTTAATCAAGGTTCGCACCCCATTTTTGGGGGGGTAGGTCAAAATTTCAGAAAGATCCTATGGATAGATTCTGAGAAATCCGATTTGCAGAAAACACACAAAAAAAATAAATAATAATAATAACTTTAACAGAAACAATAAGCTTTCATATGTAATACATATGAAAGCTTAATTAGAATAATCATCAAATATAACAGCACTATTACAAGCACAATAAAAGTAGCATATGAAAAAGAAAGGTTGCCCGGCAACAAAATATACGCCCACAACAGGTAGATCGTCTAAGCAATCAACAAGGGTTGTTGTATATTTATTCTTTGTAGGAATTTACAATACAATTTCATACAGATCGATTTGTAATTTTCATTGTTTGAGGAAAAGATAGGTTGCCAGGCAACGAAACATACGCCCACAGCAGCTAAATCGTCCGAGCAGTCAACAAGAGTTGTCACATATTCTTACTTTTTTTCGGTAATATATAATACTCTGAAATTTGATTAAGGTTAACAACTAATAAAATAATTATCAAAAAATCATTAGAATTTGTTTGGTTTTTATAAAGTTCTGCCCCATGCAAAGCTTAGTATACGAAACATTTAAAATAATGGATTTAGCTGTTCAGGTATCAAAATTCATTGAAAATCTACATAGTTGTTCGTCTCAAGACCTTACACTCTGTGTATCAATCTGAAGTCAATTGGATGATAAGTTTGGCCTCTAGAGCGTTACAAAAGATTTTTCAAAGTGATCAAGGGAGATAACTATGGCAGTAATTATGGGAATTCGCTGAAAATCAATAGGATTCATCATCTCACGACCTTAAACACTGTGTACAAATTTAATGTCAATCGGATAATAACCTTGGCCTCTAGAGCGTCCACAAGATTTTATGAGGTGATCAAGGACCATAACTCTGGCAGTAATTATCGGAAATTGCTGAAAATCAATAGGCTTCTTTGTCTAATGACCGTTAACACTGTGTGTAAATTTAAGGGCAATCGGATATTAAGTTTGGCCTCTAGAGCGTCAACAAGATTTCTTGAAGTAATCAAGGGCCATAACTCTGGCAGTAATTATCAGAAATCGCTGAAATAGGCTTCTTCGTCTCATGACCTTAAACACTGTGTGTAAATTTAAGGTTAATCGGATATTAACTTTGGCCTCTAGAGCGTCCACAAGATTTTTGAAGTGATCAAGGACCATAACTCTGGCAGTAACTATCGGAAGTTGCTGAAAATCAATAGGCTTCTTTGTCTAATGACCGTTAACACTGTGTGTAAATTTAAGGGCAATCGGATATTAAGTTTGGCCTCTAGAGCGTCAACAAGATTTCTTGAAGTAATCAAGAGCCATAACTCTGATTTCGGATTATCGTTGAAAAACAATAGGCTTCTTCGTCTCATGACCGTAAACACTGTGTATAAATTTAAAGTCAATCGGATATTAACTTTAGCCTCTAGAGCATCCACAAGCAATTGTGGACACCTGACCGCCGGACAGACGCGACGACAATATACGACCACATTTCAATGTGGGCGTATAAAAAGAGCCTTAACTCTGGAAGTAATTTACAGAAACTGTTAAAAGTAAACAAGACATTTACGTTTTACTAATTTAAATAATGCATATAAATTTTAAACTAATTTAAATGATGCATATAAATTCCATACAGATCGGATAGTAATTTTTGTCGATCGAGCATTCACGAGGTTCAAAAAAGTAAACAAGACATTTACGTTTTACTAATTTAAATAATGCATATAAATTTTAAACTAATTTAAATGATGCATGTAAATTCCATACAGATCGGATAGCAACTTTTGTCGATCGAGCATTCACGAGGTTCAAAAAAGTGAAATAAGGGCCATAACTCTGGAAGTAATTAACAGAAATTGCTAAAATTTGATAGGGATCTTTGTTTAACAAGTTTAAATTATGCATATAAATTTCATACAAATCGGATGATAACGAGGTTCAAGAAAGTGAAACAAGGAACACAACTCTAGATGTTAATAACGGAAATTGCTGAAATTCAATTGGTTGCATTGTTTCACTAATCATTTGTCAATCACAAATGTGGGCATATAAGAAGGGAAAGATAGTAAATTTGTGAGCCTCATACGTCAGTTAATAGTAATACCCTTGAATCTTTAATTTAAGTTATGCGGTAATAATAATAGTTGGTGTGTATGAAATATTAAAGTATTGTATACGAAGTACAAGCCTATAATAATGTGCTTGTTATGCCTTTTACACTGGTGTTCCGGCATTGGAATACAGCTGATAAGAGAAGTGATATAATGAAGATTAGCCTGGGCCATACACATGAGTTCGGTGCTATGAGCACTTGAAAGTCAGAATGTGTCATTACCTTGTTCTTGGAAAAAATGATACAGGAGCTTGAAAACTTATACATGTAAGTATTTTAACAGGGTCACATTCTTCATCAATACATCTAGTTGTATTCCATTCAAATGGTAAGGTAAATGTTACATTCACATCTAAGTTGGCTACATTGCCTAAAACATTCAAATATAACATTTAAATTGGAGGATATTACAGAGTCAATGGTTAACCTGTTATCAAACAGCTGAATAAGATCTCAGTAGAATGAGGTCACATTAATGCAGGTCATATTCAATTTGAATCACCCTGACAAATTTTACAATATATGTATAGATCTGTAAGAGACAGATAGTGTGAATACATTCTATGAATATATATAATCTGTAAAACTGAATTATCACTTAAATGGTCAGTAACTCTGTAATAAACAGACTATCATATACAGCAGTGTATCAACCCTTAATCAAATACTGTTACCTTTAAAGTTTAACAGGATTTTCATTAATTTGAGTCATCAAAGGCCCATAATTTATTAAACAAGCGACTGCCATTCAGGATACGCCCACATTTTCCAAGAGATGAATAGACAACAAGCTTAAATCAAATGCAATTTTTTGTACAATTAGGGGCAACAAGCCAACGGTGAGGCGGACGTCCATCGCCAAAATTCCAAAATAAATAGATGACACATAAAGTAATCAGAAATTTATTTTTTTCAAATGTATCGCAGGTTATTTAATTGCCCCGAAGCATCAACCAATGAAATCTTAGCCTAAGCAGAAAATTCTCATCATCAAACTTAGTCAAGGTAATGATGTAATGAATCTATACTCGGAGTTTCAATACTCTCACTTAATTATAACCAAAGTATCGTATCACAAAGAATCAATCAATGAGATTGCTTATCTCTGCTTACCCTAACCAGAAAATGTTCATCTTTAAACCCCATCAAGGCATTGACCTAATGAACAACTACACCAAGTGTGAACATTCTACCTCAATTAGAAAGAGAGTTATCGTGTTCCAAAGTCTCAGCCAATCAAATTGCATACCCTGAGCAGAAAATACTCCTTATCAAACTTAGTCAAGGTATTGATATAATGAAACTATACAGTAAGTTTTATCACTCTCACTTAATTAGAACTAAAGTCATCATGTCCCAAAGCATCATCCAATGAAATTGCTTATATATGCTTACCCTAAGAAGAAAATGCTTATCTTCGAACTCCATCAAGGCATCGACCTAATAAAACCTACACCCCAAATTTAAACATTCTGGCTCAATTAGAAAGAGAGTCATTGTGTCCCAAAAAGTGTGACAGACGGACGAACACATTTTAATACTCCCCAGATTTCTTCAAAAGGTGGAAGACAATAATACAGAAAGTTATAGTCTGAAGTGCGCAAATATCAAACGGGACCGAAATCTTTGGGATATAAAGATATGTTTTAAGTTTTATCAAAATCGCATAAAAAATGTGACCTCTAGATGGTCAACAACCATCGTATTACATCCTTTTAAACAATCTGCATTTTGTTGGGCAGTTTCATTTCTATTTTGTCGAAATTCGAATTCAATCTTCATTATGTCGGAATGGTGACATATTTAAACGTGTGCAATAATTTCAACCACCGTACTGGTTGTTTGAAGGTAAGTCTCGCTCCTCAATAATCGGATATCATTGAAAATCAATAGGTTTCTTTACCTCATGACCTTAAAAACTGTGTAGACATTTAAAATTAACTGTATATTATCTTACGCCTCTAGAGCGTCCACAAGAGTTTTCAAAGTGATCAAGGGCTATAAATCTGGCAATAATTATAGGAAATCGCTGAAAATCCATAGGCTTCTTCATCTCACTAATGTAAACAACATATTTCAATTTCATAGTAATCATAGGATAAATGTAGTCTGTGGAGTGTTCACAAGAAATTGTGGACGGCGAGCGAGCGAACGGACAGACAGACAGATGGACGGACGGATATGGACGGATGGATGGGGACGAGGCAATATACGACAGCATTTCCAAAGCGGGCGTATAAAAATGAATAATTTGAAAAGTCGACAAATGGCCATAACATTTATATATACACATTATGGGAGATTAGAACATAATGCTAACGCTACAATATACGTCCACATTCCTGCTTTGATTGATATGGTACTTTGTCAAGAAGGCTAGGTGTTTGGTTTGTTGTGCCTCAACATCAAGATAATCTATTCAGAATTGTGGCTTTCAGACGCTAAAGGCAAAAAGTGGGCGTGGCTCTGCCCCTGGGGATTGGGACATCCACCAAAATCAATAGTGGACGCCCTCAGGCTATAAGGAATACATATGCCAAGTATCAAGCTGATTCATTCAGAATTGCGGCCTGTAAACCACAAACACAAAAATTGGGCATGGCTTGCCTCTGGGAGTCGGGACATGCAGTTGTCGTCCTTAGGCTATAAGGAATACATATCCCAAGTTTAAAGACGATCCATTTAGAATCATGGCCTGTAGACAACACACACAGACACGAAGTAAAGATAGGTTGCCAGGCAACGAAACATACGCCCACAGCAGCTAAATCGTCCGGGCAGTCAACAAGGGTTGTCGCATATTTTTACTTTTTTTTGGTAATGAAACATTTGTAATACACTAAAATCTGAGTAACAACTCATTATGTAATTATCTGAAAATCATTAGAATTTGTTTGCTTTTTATAAAGTTTTGCCCCAAGCTAACAATTAGTATAGGAAATATTTAATATCATGGATTTAGCTGTTCAGTTATCAAAATTCATTGAAAATCAAAATAATTGTTCGTTTCAACACCTTAAACTCTGTGTATCAATCTGAAGTCAATCGGAGGATAAGTTTGGCATCTACAGCGCCACAAGGTTTTTTGAAGTGATCAAGGGAGATAACTCTGGAAGTAATTATTTGAAATCGATGAAAATCAGTAGGCTTCTTCCTCTCAGGACCTTAAACAGTGTGTGTAAATTTAAAGTCAATCGGATAATAACTTTGGCCTCTAGAGCGTCCACAGAATTTTTTGATGTGACCAAGGGCCATAACTCTGGCACAAACTATCGGAAATCGCTGAAAATCAACAGGCTTCTTGGTCTTATGACCTTAAACACTGTGTATAAATTTAAAATCAATCGGATATTAACTTTGGCTTTTAGAGCGTCCACAAGATTTTTTGAAGTGATCAAGGGCCATAACTCTGGCACTAATTATCGGAAATCGCTGAAAATCTATAGGCTTCTTGGTCTTATGACCTTAAACACTGTGTATAAATTTAAAGTCAATCGGATATTAACTTTGGCTTTTAGAGCGTCCACAAGATTTTTTGTAGTGATTAAGGGCCATAACTCTGTCACTAATTATCGGAAATTGCTGAAAATCAATAAGCTTCTTCGTCTTATGACCTTAAACACTGTGTATAAATTTAAAGTCAATCGGATATTAACTTTGACTTTTAGAGCGTCCACAAGATTTTTTGAAGTGATCAAGGGCCATAACTCTGGCACTAATTATCGGAAATCGCTGAAAATCAATACGCTTCTTCGTCTTATGACCTTAAACACTGTGTATAAATTTAAAGTCAATCGGATATTAACTTTGGCTTTTAGAGCGTCCACAAGATTTTTTGAAGTGATCAAGGGTCATAACTCTGGCACTAATTATCGGAAATCGCTGAAAATCTATAGGCTTCTTCGTCTTATGACCTTAAACACTGTGTATAAATTTAAAGTCAATCGGATATTAACTTTGGCTTTTAGAGCGTCCACAAGATTTTTTGAAGTGATCAAGGGCCATAACTCTGTCACTAATTATCGGAAATTGCTGAAAATCAATAAGCTTCTTCGTCTTATGACCTTAAACACTGTGTATAAATTTAAAGTCAATCGGATATTAACTTTGACTTTTAGAGCGTCCACAAGATTTTTTGAAGTGATCAAGGGCCATAACTCTGGCACTAATTATCGGAAATCGCTGAAAATCAATAGGCTTCTTCATCTTATGACCTTAAACACTGTGTATAAATTTAAAGTCAATCGGATATTAAGTTTGGCCTCTAGAGCGTCCACAAGATTTTTTGAAGTCGTCAAGGGCCATAACTCTGGTAGTTATTATCGGAAATCGCTGAAAAACAATAGGCTTCTTCGTCTCATGACCTTAAACACTGTGTATAAATTTAAAGTCAATCGGATATTAACTTTAGCCTCTAGAGCGTCCACAAGCAATTGTGGACGCCGGACCGACGGACAGACGGACGGACGGACCGACGGACGAACGGGGGCGACGACATCATACGACCACATTTCAATGTGGGCGTATAAAAATGGACATGGCTCTGCCCCTGGGGGATAGGAAATCACCAAAAACAATAGGGGTCATCCTTAGGGTATAAGGAATAGGTATGCAAAGTTTTAAAAGGATCTAGATTAAGAATTGCATCCTGTAGGTAGGGCTGGGTAAAATATCGATATAAATCGATAGTATCGATTGGACGGCCCAGAAAAGCAATGCAGCGTCAGCGGATTCTTTGTAATCGACGAAAAAGACATTAACTGTTTAAAATTTGTGCTAATTATTTTTTCTTTTATAAATCATTATAGTAATTATACCTATCTATACCTAGTATGTGTAAATTAAGTAAGTACCTGTTTGCTATTTAAGTTACTCAAAGCATTCATAATGTTTAGAGGAATATAGTCCCAACCCACCCAAACCCTTCCGGTATTGGAATTAGCTGTATAAAGCTGAATCTATTTCTGTTTGATATCCTTTTACCAACCCAGACATGTGTAGTTTTCCCGACCTGACCGTCCCTTTAAATTTGTGTCTTAAAATTTTTTTTTCTGTCTTTATCCTTAGTTAATTACATTTATTATTTTGTTTTGTTTTTGACATCATTAATTTATTTTTGCAGTTACATCTGAATCAGCTCCATGTGATATTTAAGATTAAGATTAAGATTTAAGTCTGCACGATCTGCACTTTACACTTACATCAAAAGTTTCAAGGTGACAGAAGGTTGTAAGAGGTTTGTTGCGTGTTTGCTGTATGTTTACATTTACATTTGGCGCTGCGTTGGCTTATTGTTTTTTCAGGTTGCAGCGATGACAATTTATTTTATTCTTTGACTTTTCTTTAAATGCAGTATTCATGTTTACTAGTATATTTAATATTTGCATACTCATATTAACCATACTGATCTGTAGCTTTTGTAATACCCATATTAGCTTAAACAATCATAAAATGGCATCCGGTGGTAAACTAGATGACATTGAAGAACATGAAATTCAGCATATGATTGAAACGCTTCCAGAAAGTCAATATGTAGTATTAACTAAGGAGGAATTCAATAAGCATAGACGGCCTCCGCAATATTTAGAAAGTACTCCCAATGCTAAACAGTCCCGGTTAAACCGTTTTCAAGAATTACTTTTACGATCTCAGCCCTTACCCTGTACCGCAAAATTTGAAAATCTTCGTCGCCGGAAAGAGGTATCAACCCAAATATAAAGATAGGTTGCCAGGCAACGAAACATACGCCCACAGCAGCTAAATCGTCCGGGCAGTCAACAAGGGTTGTCGCATATTTTTACTTTTTTTTGGTAATGAAACATTTGTAATACACTAAAATCTGAGTAACAACTCATTATGTAATTATCTGAAAATCATTAGAATTTGTTTGCTTTTTATAAAGTTTTGCCCCAAGCTAACAATTAGTATAGGAAACATTTAACATCATGGACTTAGCTGTTCAGTTATCAAAATTCACTGAAAATCAAAATACTTGTTCGTTTCAACACCTTAAACTCTGTGTATCAATCTGAAGTCAATCGGATGATAAGTTTGGCATCTACAGCGCCACAAGGTTTTTTGAAGTGATCAAGGGAGATAACTCTGGAAATAATTATTTGAAATTGATGAAAATCAGTAGGCTTCTTCCTCTCAGGTCCTTAAACAGTGTGTGTAAATTTAAAGTCAATCGGATATTAACTTTGGCCTCTAGAGCGTCCACAGGATTTTTTGATGTGATCAAGGGCCATAACTCTGGCACTATCGGAAATTGATGCAAATCAATAGGCTTCTTCGTCTTATGACCTTAAACACTGTGTATAAATTTAAAGTCAATCGGATATTAACTTGGGCTTTTAGAGCGTCCACAAGATTTTTTGAAGTGATCAAGGGAGATAACTCAGGCACTAATTATCGGAAATCGCTGAAAATCAATAGGCTTCTTCGTCTTATGACCTTCAACACTGCGTATAAATCTAAAGTCAATCGGATATTAACTTTGGGTTTTAGAGCGTCCACAAGATTTTTTGAAGTGATCAAGGGCCACAACTCTGGCACTTATTATCGGAAATGGCTGAAAATCAATAAGCTTCTTCGTCTTATGACCTTAAACACTGTGTATAAATTTAAAGTCAATCGGATATTAACTTTGGCTTTCAGGGCGTTCACAAGATTTTTTGAAGTGATCAAGGGCCATAACTCTGGCACTAATTATTGGAAATCGCTGAAAATCAATAGGCTTCTTCGTCTTATGACCTTAAACAATGTGTATAAATTTAAAGTCAATCGGATATTAACTTTGGCTTTTAGAGCGTCCACAAGATTTTTTGAAGTGATCAAGGGAGATAACTCTGGCACTAATTATCGGAAATCGCTGAAAATCAATAGGCTTCTTCGTCTTATGACCTTAAACACTGCGTATAAATTTAAAGTCAATCGGATATTAACTTTGGCTTTTAGAGCGTCCACAAGATTTTTTGAAGTGATCAAGGGCCATAACTCTGGCACTAATTATCGGAAATGGCTGAAAATCAATAAGCTTCTTCGTCTTATGACCTTAAACACTGTGTATAAATTTAAAGTCAATCGGATATTAACTTTGGCTTTTAGAGCGTCCACAAGATTTTTTGAAGTGATCAAGGGCCATAACTCTGGCACTAATAATCGGAAATCGCTGAAAATCAATAGGCTTCTTCGTCTTATGACCTTAAACACTGTGTATAAATTTAAAGCCAATCGGATATTAACTTTGGCCTCTAGAGCGTCCACAAGATTTTTTGAAGTCGTCAAGGGCCATAACTCTGGTAGTTATAATCGGAAATCGCTGAAAAACAATAGGCTTCTTCGTCTCATGACCTTAGACACCGTGTATAAATTTAAAGTCAATCGGATATTAACTTTAGCCTCTAGAGCGTCCACAAGCAATTGTGGACGCCGGACGGACGGACGGACGGACCAACGGACGGACGGGGGCGACGACAATATACGACCACATTTCAATGTGGGCGTATAAAAATTAATGTAACCGGTATTCCTTATAACGAAGTCCCTAAATTACCGATGTTTTCAGGTGATGAACCTCCTCAAAAGTGTGACACAAAAGTTCTACACGGAGACGCAGAAAGAAGGTGAATCGGTGACTTCATTTGGTTGTAGATTAGAGAGTCTTTTACAAATTGCTGTTGCTAATGGACATGTAGGTATTGCTGCTAAAGATGATATGCTCAGGTCTAAATTCTGGACAGGTTTACGTGATGAGGCATTGAAAAGTCAAACTCGACATAAATATGACACTGCTCGATGTTATGACGATCTTTTACGCGAAATACGTTCTGTGGACCAGGAATTAAATACTGACAGAAATAAATATGTTAAGGTTCAACCTAAGGTTCATCATAATCCTGTACAAGTACCCCAAAATGACAAAATTGATAAGCTTGCCGAACAGATGGAAGTTTTAATGAAGAAATTTCAACAACTTGAGAAGAAAGTAGATTCTTTTCAAAAGTCTGACGACGCGCGGAACGATTATTTTGCTGCGATTAATCCACATTTTTGTGGAGGTATAAGGAATTATCGTGGTTCTTCTAGGCCTGGGAGTTACCATGGTAACAGTAATCAAGAGTATCGTGGTGGTGTTGGACGCGGCACTTACCGTGGTTATCGAGGTTCCTCTTCCTATAATAGACCTGAATATCAACAGTTTAACACTCACCCAAAAGTTTAACCTCCTCTGTGGAAGGGCAGACGGAGCGAGGTATATTGCCTAGCCCTACAAATTTGTTTAGAAACAGATTAATCGGTAAATCCTATGTTGGTGTTATTACTATTTGTGGAATTGAAACAGATGCATTGATTGACAGTGGTTCAATGATAACATGCATATCTGAGAAGTTTTATCAATCTTTAAATCCTCAGCCATTACTAAGAAATATTTCGGATTTCGAACTAAATGTATACACCGCTGGTGGAAATGAAGTTCCGTTTATAGGGTATATCGAAGCGTCTATTAATATATCGTTTTTATCGGAAGAAAACTTTTATGTTCCGGTTTTAGTGACTTCCAATACAGATTACAATCTCAAGGTTCCTGTTGTTGTAGGTACTAATGTTATAAAACTTTGTAAATTGTCTGGTCAAGATGATTCCATTCCAGAAGCTTGGATACTTGCTGTTGACAGTATATGTATTGATAAAACAATACCAGTCAAATCGACAAATAAAGTTCCGTTTACATTGGCCCCTAATACAGTAATGACTATACAAGCAATTGCAAGGCGACCTAATAATATTACAACTGCTGTCACAGAGCTTACGGATACGACACAGTCTGGGCATCTTATTGTTTGTTCTAGGTTAGTGACCTTAGGGTCAGTTGGGACCACTGTGCGTGTTCCTGTAAGAGTATGTAACATATCTTGCCAACCGATTGTGATTCTTCCCAAGAGCACAATATGCGGACTTAGCTCGGCACAAGTTGTTGAATCGAAGGAAGTTGGCGATAAGCCTTCCCTCGATGAGCTTGGTATCAAAGTAGAATCTGATAATTTGACAAATGAACAATTACTGAAGGGTAATGAACTCCTGCAGAAATGGGAAAGTATATTTTCACGTTCTTTTACTGATATAGGCAATACTAATTTGGTAAAACACTCTATAAAGTTGAGTGATAACACTCCTTTTAAGGATGCATATCGTCGTATTCCCCCTGGTATGTTTGAAGAGGTAAGACAGCATTTAAAAGAGATGTTAGAAGCTGGTGCTATCAGGAAATCTAATAGTCCTTATTGCTCTAACGTTGTCTTAGTTCGAAAAAAGGATGGCTCTTTAAGGTTTTGCATAGATTTTCGGAAACTAAACAACATTACTATTCAGGATGCATATACACTACCGCGAGTTGATAAAACTATTGATTCGTTAATTGGAGCCAAATTCTTAAGTAAATTGGACTTGCGCTCAGGATATTGGCAGGTCGAAATGAAAGAAGAGGATAAAGAGAAAACCGCTTTCTCTGTGGGCCCACTGGGTTTCTATGGGTGTAATCGCATGGCTTTCGGCTTAACCAACGCATCCGCAACATTTCAACGTTTGATGGAGACGTGTATGGGCGATTTACATCTCACAGAATGTCTCATATTTTTAGACGATATCTTGATTTTTGGTTCCACGTTTGATGAGCACCTAGAACGCCTAGAACGTGTATTTGAGCGTTTACATCGTTATGGTCTCAAATTGAAGCCGTCGAAGTGCGAATTTTACAAGACACAGGTAAAGTATCTTGGTCATATAGTTTCAGCTACTGGTGTACAAACTGATCCCGATAAGACATCGGCGTTAACAACCTGGGCTGTCCCAACAACCATAAAAACATTGCGATCTTTTTTAGGCTTCACTGGATATTATCGCCGTTTTGTTAAAGATTATGCTAAATTAGTCAAATAATTAAATGATTTATTGATTGGACATCCTACTAATAAGCAGTCCAAGAAACCAAATAAGCCCAAAACCCCATGGGTGTGGGGAGCTAAGGAGCAGAATGCCTTTGATGTCGTAATAAAGAAACTTACGTCACCTCCTATATTAGCGTATGCTGATTTTAGCAAGCCCTTTATCGTCACAACAGATGCCAGCCAAGATGGGCTAGGTTCCGTTCTTTACCAGGAGCAGCAAGGTTCTGAGCGTGTTATTGCTTACGCAAGTCGTGGATTAAGACCCAGTGAGCGTAATTATCCGGCTCATAAGCTTGAATTTTTAGCTTTGAAGTGGGCTTTATCCGATAAGTTTCACGACTATTTGTACGGAAACACATTTGAGGTAAGGACGGATAACAACCCTTTGACGTATGTAACAAAATCAGCTAAGCTTGATGCTACCAGCCATAGGTGGTTGGCCTCTTTGTCTAATTACAACTTTAAATTGGTATAGAAGTGGCAAATCTAATTCAGATGCTGATGGATTGTCAAGAAGGCCTCATGCTGAAATGTTTCATGACGTCATAAAAGCTGTCTGTGAAGTTGCTTTAGTAGGTAGGGAAGCGCTGCCATTGGCAGAATGTTTAGTATTAACAGACGGTGAAGAGCTTAATTCAGTAATTTATGATACTGGAGTGTCTGGTCAAGATTTTAATACCACTGATTGGGTAAAAGAACAATCGAACGATCTTGTTATAGAGTTCTATCTTTATTACGATCTGGTGTACGACCATCAACAATAGATATTAAAAACGAGTCAGAAGAAGTTCATAAGTATTTACGCGAATGGAGCAAATTAATCAATCAGAATAATATCTTGTATCGAACAACTGTTTTAGAGAATGAAGAAGTTAGACAGTTAGTTTTGCCATCATCGTTCAAAAACATCGTGCATAAATATCTTTAGGATGATGTTGGTCATCAGGGACGCGACCGAACATTGTGGCTTGTACGTCGTAGATTTTATTGGCCAGGTCTGGAAGCTGATGTAGAAGCTAAAGTTCAAAACTGTGGAAGATGCATACAACGCAAGACACCCTTAAAGCGGAAAGCCGAGTTGGTTTCAATACAGACATCACGTCCTATGGAACTGGTATGTATTGACTTTTGTCTCTCAAAAGATCTAAAGGCAGTTATGAAGATGTTTTGGTTATCACCGACCATTTTACAAAGTACGCTCAGGCATTTCCTACACGTAATCAATTGGCGAAAACAACAGCAAAAGTTCTGTATGAAAACTTTATAAATTATTACAGTTTTCCAGCAAGACTACATAGTGACCAAGGTAGAAACTTTGAAAGTCGTGTAATTAAGGAGTTGTGTAAGTTGGCTGGTGTAGGAAAGAGTCGTACGACGCCGTACCATCCAATGGGTAACGGTATTGTAGAACGGTTCAACCAGACCCTAATTAGTATGCTTGGTACGCTTAAGGATTATCAGAAAGCGGATTGGAAATCATATATCGCTCCGCTTGCACATGCTTACAATGCTACAAGACACGAAACAACTACTTTCTCGCCTCATTATTTAATGTTCGGATGGCACCCAAAATTAGCTGTAGATGCATATTTAGGATTGGATGATTCGCCAGATGTGACATCAACTAGAGAGAATTATGCCAAGAAGCTGAAACGAAGACTAAATTATGCTTATAAGGTAGCCACGGCTGAATCAGAACGACGCAGTATGCGTAGTAAAGAACGATACGATTCAAAGGTAAGAGATTCAATTTTACAGGTAGGCGATAGAGTTTTAGTCAGAAACTTGGGTATAAAAGGTAAGCATAAACTTTCAGATAAATAGGAGAAAGATCCGTATATTGTATTAAGAATTCCCAATCAAGATGTTTCCGTTTATGAAGTGCAGAAGGATTCCGGGAAAGGAACAAAAAGAACCCTTCACAGAAATCTTCTCCTTCCGTTCATGTCGATTCCTTGCTGTGAGCCCGTTCAATCGGAGTCTGAAGATGAATGTCCTGTGCCAACAAGAACAAGCCAACAGTGAGGCTGATGTCCCCCGCCGAAATCCCAAAATAAATAGATGACACATATTAATTAATCGCACATTTATTTTTTTCAAACGTATCGAGCAATCAAACTGTACAAGAAGTGTCATCCAAAAGTGTTTCATAAAGTAAAATGCTAAAACCGACGAGAAAAATGAAAATGTACCCTAGTTAGGGGGACCCTAAAGGCAGACAAAAGGGCCCCTCTTGCCAAGGGAAAGGGCCCTCGTGTCCGAGTCAATCGTTTCTATACACTGTTACTGTCGAATCCATTAATTACTGAATGAGAATGCAGTCATTGTATTGGCATAAAAATCATCAATCAAGATGAACCCAAGTTATCTTGTCCCAAAGTATCAACCAATCAAATTGCTTATCTCTGCCTACCCTAAGAAGAAAATGCTCATCTTCGAACTCCATCAAGGCATTGACCTAATAAGCATATACACCAAGTTTGAACATTTTAACTCAATTCGAAGGAGAGTTATTGTGTTCCAAAGTCTTGACCAATCAAATTGCGTATCGCTCTGCTTACCCTGAGCAGAAAATGCTCATTATCAAACTTAGTCAAGGTATTACTGTAATGGAACTATACACCAAGTTTCATCACTCTCACTTAATTAGAACTAAAGTTATCGTGTCCCAAAGCATCAACCAATCAAATTGCTTATCTCTGCTTACCCTAAGCGGAAAATGCTCATATTCGAACTCCATCAAGGCATTGACCTAATAAGCATACACCAAGTTTGAACATTTTAACTCAATTAGAAGGAGAGTTATTGTGTTCCAAAGTCTCGACCAATCAAATTGCTTACCCTGAGCAGAAAATGCTCATTATCGAACTTAGTCAAGGTATTACTGTAATGAAACTATACACCAAGTTTCATCAATCTCACTTAATTAGAACTTAAGTTATCGTGTCCCAAAGCATCAACCAATCAAATTGCTTATCTCTGCTTACCCTAAGAGGAAAATGCTCATCTTCGAACTCCATCAAGGCATTGACCTAATAAACACATACACCAAGTTTGAACATTCTAGCTCAATTAGGAAGAGAGTTATTGTGTCCCAAAAAGTGTGACGGACGTACGGATGGACGGACAGACAGACAGACCCATTTTAATAGTCCCTCAACTTTCTTCGAAAGGCGGGGGACAATAAAGAGTAATCCAAACACATCTGTGGAATCTCCTTCGGGGGATGGTAGTTCACATGATAATAGCGTTCCTAGATACGTTATACCAGCAAGAAGAATTAAACGACGTTTGCGTGACAGGGATATGTCTTCCATAAAAATGTCCGTCCGTCTAATTTTTTGAGAGATTTCAATTCAGTTTCGACTTCGCGAACACATTTAGGAACAACCACAGATGTAAGTAATCGAAATCGTACAGGTGAGACTTTGTCTGCACCTAATGATACCTATGTAATTACACCTCCGGTGCAACGCCCTGTAAGAAATCGAAAACAACCAGATCGATTTGGGAAATGGCTTATGATTCAACAAGTTGAACCGCGTGATCCCGTTTTTGTGTAATCTTTTTCAGGATAGATTAGTGCAGGGGAGAATGTCGGAGGTATAGTCTACCAATAGAGTATTGATGTCGTATTTTCATATGAATATTTTTTTCAGCTGATTACTGAGTAAATTTACATTACTTAATCAACGTTAATGATACTAGTATATTCATCAATCTGTAATTCACATTCAATTTGGTGTTACTAATATTTAATTTTCAGGTATATGTAGTTGTATCCTGTAAATGTATGGTTTTGTTCTCTGGTGAAATGCCAGGAGGCATTTTCTCTTAGCAGGGGAGAATGTCGCAGGGTTAATAATTATAGTAATATTGCGCTAGCGTATTTTATTTTTGTGTGTTGAGGTTGTCCATAGTTGTTCTTCTTTGTCGGTAAGCTTGGGTGTGTCCGTCACGTGTGATTGTTTGAATGATTCGATTGGTTTTTAACTCCACCCGCGAAATGCACGGATATTCAATTGCACTCCACTGCTGAACATCGTATAGAATAGACACATTTACATGTGTATGTCTTTATAGATTGCATATTCCATATGTATTAGCAGTATTAAACCACACGTTGAACGGTAAGATTATATTCAATCTTTATAAATCAATATATTTATTATCGATAGCTTTACAGCTGTAGATTAGTTTTAAGTATGACGTGTTCAATTCGCATACAGTATAGTATGAACGGCTATAATTTAAAGTGGTGCATTTGTGTTATGTATAATATTATTTTCCGTAATATTGTTTATCTGCATTTGGTGTAATTGATGTTTTGCAGGTCATTTCATTTAGATTTATTATACTGAGTAATCTGAATAAAGAACCTTACATGTCTTTGGCGTGTTCTTCATAACGACCCCGTGACATATACAAAGTTTGAAGAAAATTCAGTAACAATTGCGCCCTGTAGGCGACACAAAAGACACGCGAAAAGAAAATGGGCGTGGCTCTGCCCCTGGGGGTTGCGCATGCACCCTAAATGATAGGGATGTTCCTTGGGTACAAAGAATATGTATGCAAAGTTTCAAGGTTATAAGTTAAGAAATGTGGCCTGTAGACGACAAACAAACAAATACTAGAAATGGACGTGGCTCTGCCCCTGGGGGTCGGGCATGCACCCAAAACAATAGGGATCTTCCTTAGGGTATCAGGAATAAGAATACAAGGTTTGAAGAAAATCCATGAAGAATTGCGCCCTGTAGGCGACCCACAGACATACATACATACATACATACACACACACAGACAGGGGCCACGGCATAATACGTTCACATTATAAATGTGGACGTATAAAAACGAGTTGACAGTTCTTACTATAATACTTAAAAACTAGATAATGTAATGTAAAGGAAATTTGCTGAAAATTTCAGTCAAATTGATCCACTATGAACCGACAATTAAGCAAGTGAAACTTCCGCCTAGCCTTGATCATCATAACGAAAGTCGGTACCCTAAAAAAGCATAGTCTTGATTATCCATGTAATAATTAAATAAAGAAGGAAAGTTATGCAGTAAATCGGATCATAATTCACCAAAGATCGCAGGCTAGCGATTTCGAGTTGATTATAGTCTGGATATGTTAATTAATGTCTAATAATTTTATTAAAAGATAATATACTATTCAAAAAAAGTAGGGGATATTTGATTTTGGGAGCATAATACTAAAATATGCAAATGACTACGAAAAAAGTCACTATAGAACCTAACAGAAGAAACATTTCCAGTTACATGTGACGCCCAAATGCACCAATAGCTACCGCATGGAATGCAGGTGATGCTTGGGATCATCATGGGGGTCCAACCCAAGATTTGCACGACTCTGACTTTGAATGTTACAGTCATTGTGGCATTGAATTCCAAGGTGGAAACATCAGTTTAATTGTTTTAGTGACCAGAAAACAAATTTTGATATGCGTCGGCTTACCCAAAATGAAAGGTTACGTGCCCTTGGCATGCTACAGATCGGTACAACACAGGCGGTTGTGGCGCGGACGATGAATGTTTCTCAGTCTGTCATAAGCAGTCTATGGTCCAGATACCGTGATACACAATCTGTACAGGACAGACCACGCTCAGGTCGACCAAGGGCGACAACTCAAGCCCAGGATCGATTTATCCGTACCTTGGCCTTGAGAAATCGTGTCATCACAGCAAATCAGATCAGCGCTCGTCTTCAAACAGACACTGGTGTGAGAGTGAGTGGCCAGACGATTCGGAATCGACTGCATAGGGGTCACCTTCGCGCCCGACGTCCTCGCGTGATACCTTGTTTGAGAGATCATCACATTCAGGCAAGACGTCGTTGGTGTAGGGATCGTCAACACTGGGATAATTGACGCTAGAGCAATGTGATGTTTTCAGATGAGTCAAGGTTCACTGTTGATCTTTTGGACAGACGTAGGAGGGTGTGGCGTCGTCGAAACGAGCGCTTCCAAGACGTTAACGTCATCAGACATGATCGATTTGGGGGTGGTTCTGTTATGGTGTGGGGAGGCATCACTGTTGCTGGAAGAACGGCTTTACATGTTGTTGCAGGGCGTGTTACAGGCCAGTACTACCGGGACAACATCTTTGCAGTCCATGTTGTGCTGTTCTCACGACGTCATGGCCGCCGTTTCATCTTCCAGGATGACAACGCAAGATGCAACAGGAATGGGACAATCTGGACCAAAATGACCGTAGACGTCTCATTAGGAGTATGCCACGTCGGATCAATGCTTGTTTGGCAAACAGAGGAGGATTTACCCGTTACTGACTTTGTTGTGATGCTGTGGTAACTTTGCTGTTTGACCCCGGGTATCATTTTACCCTTATAATGGTCAGTCTGTGCCTTACTTAGTCTAACGATCATTTGGAATAAATCGATGAATGTGAACTTCATTTCATTTTGTCATTTGTTTCTTCGTCAGTTTCATTAGGTGACTTTAATAACACTTAAAAATCAAATATCCCCTACTTTTTTTGAATAGTATATTTCAGGCCCAAAGAAAGACCTGCAATTGGCAGATTTAGCTCTTGCATAATGTATGTTTAAGTGAGGGAACTGAACAATCAACTTTTACTCAAAGAGAATGCGAAAAATGTATCTCAATCAATCATATAGTACATTAGATGAAAGCGTGTCTCTCCACGAATCATACAGTACATTAGATGAAAGCGTGTCTCTCCACGAATCATACAGTACATTAGATGAAAGCGTGTCTCTCCACGAATCATTCAGTACATTAGATAAAAGCGTGTCTCTCCACAAATCATTCAGTACATTAGATTTAGATGAAAGCGTGTCTCTCCACGAATCATATGGTACATTGGAAGAACACATGTTTCACTTCGAACCAAACAGTACATTGAATGAAAACATGTGTTTTGAGTGTCTGAAAGATTTGTTTTAAAAGGTCATAACTCTGAAAGTAATTTCATAAATCATTGAGAATAGATTCCTTTCTATCATGAACATGAACAATTTCAATCATTTCTAGTCAATTGAGAAAACTATAGATTTTTCAAAGAGATAAAGGACCAAAATTATAGGATCTTGGTTGAAAATCAGTAGAAAATGAAATGAAATGGGGTTTAACGTCCTACTCTTCTGCACCTAACCTGGGCTAATGGAAGATGGGCATTCGCCATACAGTGTGCTATGAGGGAAATTTTGCCTGGGCAGCGGCGCTACGGCCTACTCTTATATCGAATTCCAACTGTCAAGGGATCTTTTACGTGCATGCCAATGTGTACACGGGACCTCGGTTTTCCGTCCCATCCGAATGACTAGACAACTGTCAATCAGATATTAACTTTGGCCTCTAGAGCGTCCACAGGATTTTTTGATGTGATCAAGGGCCACAACTCTAGCAGTAATTATAAGAAATCGCTGAAAATCAATAGGCTTCTTCGTCTCATGACCTTAAACACTGTGTATAAATTTAAAGTCAATCGGATATTAACTTTGGCCTCTTAGAGCAGCCACAAGTTTTTTTGAAGTGATCAGGGGCCACAACTCTGGCACTAACTATCAGAAATCGCTGAAAAACTACAGGCTTCTTCGTCTCATGACCTTAAACACTGTGTATAAATTTGAAGTCAATCGGATATTAACTTTGGCCTCTAGAGCATCCACAAGATTTTTTGAAGTGATCACGGGCCATAACTCTGGCACAAATTATCGGAAATAGCTGAAAATCAATAGGCTTCTTCGTCTCATGACCTTAAACACTGTGTATGAATTTAAAGTCAATCGAATATTAACTTTGGCCTCTAGAGCTTGCACAAGATTTTTTGAAGTGATCAAGGGCCACAACTCTGGAAACCAATTATCAGAAATCACTGAAAATCAATAGGCTTCTTCATCTCATGACCTTAAACACTGTGTATAAATTTAAAGTCAATCGGATATTAACTTTAGCCTCTAGAGCGTCCACAAGATTTTTTTGAAGTGATCAAGGGCCACAACTCTGGCACTAATAATCAGAAATTGCTGAAAATCAATAGGCTTCTTCTTCTCATGACCTTAAACACTGTGTATAAATTTAAAGTCAATCGGATATTAACTTTGCTCTTTAGAGCGTCCACAAGATTTTTTGAAGTGATCAAGGGCCATAACTCTAGCACTAATTATCGGAAATCGCTGAAAATCAATAGGCTTCTTCGTCTTATAACCTTAAACACTGTGTATAAATTTAAAGCCAATCGGATATTAACTTTGGCCTCTAGAGCGTCCACAAGATTTTTTGAAGTGATCAAGGGCCATAACTCTGGTAGTAATTATTGGAAATCGCTGAAAAACAATAGGCTTCTTCGTCTCATGACCTTTAACACTGTGTATAAATTTAAAGTCAATCGGATATTAACTTTAGCCTCTAGAGCGTCCACGGATGGACGGACGGATGGACGGACGGACGGGGGCGACGACAATATACGACCACATTTCAATGTGGGTGTATAATAATATTTAAGAGTAGAAAGCCAACTGGTATGCCATTTTCATTACTTGCATACTTTATACATATATGTGTACTTGATATGTGTACGTGGCATGGGTTCCACGTCGACCGTATATGCCGGTTGGGACCGGGACGCTATATAAAATGACCGTAACTAGATCTGACCCAACGGTCATTTTGCACGCCGGAAAAATAGCCTTTTTTTTCCAAACCAAAATTTTCAAACATGGCCACGATCGACATCGTCAATAAAATTGTACGGCCAGCGCACGTAAAGATAAGAGAAGCCACATAATCTCATGATTGGTGTTATAAGAGTTGTATACATAGTCGTCAATAGATTATACTGGGCTTTGCGTTGATAATTAATGATGATTGTCTTGTAGTAGATCAATAAAAGTTAATCGATATTTGGGAATTTTATCAAAGGCGTGAAGCGGCCCACTCTTTGTCGATCAGCTATTGTCCACGTGTCATAAGAATTTTCTAGAACAAAGCCGTTTACCGCTATTACAGTTACGTACAATAGAAACGAGATTATAATGATCTTCGAAAAATGGGCCGTTTATATGAAGTACTGCTCTCCGAATCCAAACAACTGTCATATTAAATAAAACAGCATAGAAATTACGTAAATCCTCAACAACGTACGTGTTTGGTGAAAACTGCATTATAATTTTTTATAGTGATATTACGGCTTTGCGGGAATTGTAGAAATAAAATCTAGAGATTAGTTAACTTGCTTACCCAAAAATTTAGAAGATTACGTATTCCAGTGCTATCGTGTAGCAATATTGATGATTCCACATGTTATAAAAATGCCGTGTATATATGTAAGCCGAGCTCTTACACACGACGATATTATAGGGGGGCGCTAGTGTCGCCAGCTTGAAAGTTAGCAGTCCGAAGTTAGTTATTCATTATGAACATTTGCGTCACAATTTTGCGGCCCGTAACGCCGTAAGAGATGTTCTAAAACAAATAAATGTGAGATATATGCCATGGATATTTATATATTTGTCATCATATCGTACTTTTTGTATTACAACTCATAAATTATCCAGGTCAGTGTGTTTTCTATAGAGCACGTGGTAATTACGTGTCATCCACTGGAATGGTTTTTCTACGGCCAATTCAGCTATTTCGATTAATTAAGTAGCCCAAAGGGAATATTTAATTACTAAATAATTATCATGTCTTACTAATATTTCATTTTTAAGTCCAATATATATTTTTTTGTGTACCCCATGCTGACAAAGTGGTGTAGACACGTGAATTCACAATACTCCACGATGAATAAAAAATATGAAATATGAATTTATTTTGCAAAGTTTTTGTGCGTTATCAAAAATGACCGGTAGTGAAAATTTTGAAGTGGAAGCCCTGGTACGTGGTCTAAAACTACAGCACGTTATTTTTATTTTGACATGTTTGCTTCATCTTTACCAAGGTCTTGCCGTATGCCGTGGGAAATTTATTTCAATAATTCGCTTTTTTTCGTTGGGGTCTTCAGCAGTGGGAGGACACCAGTGGACCCGGAGGAAAAAAAAACACGAGGTTGGACAGGCCACCCTACTCCTGGTCACGTACAACCGGGGAATCGAAACCACGCCAGTTGACTCAATGACAGACTTTATGATACAGCGCGCATACACAAACCATTCAGCTACCCCCACCTCCCTATGTCACTTGAACTCTCCCGCCTTTACTATGAGTTGAAAACATAGCCATCTATCACAATCTAGTCTCTTTCTGAACCCGACGCTGTCAAGTCTTGTATTATGTCTAAATAATCGCATCAACAAAAAAAAAAGACTGAGTACCAAGCAAGAGAGAACGATATGACAACAGCAAAGCGTCTATGCATTGACCGATGCCGATTTCTACCTATAGGCTACTTACCGGATGAATACCAATGGTGAAACCGATAATCGGAACATCACTACTTCATGTGTAATCTTATAAGTTTGAAATGAAATATTTTATTCAGGATGCCTGAATGGGATCGGGAAACAGGCTTAGCCTATGTAAAACCCCTCTCCTCAATTATGATTGAAGGGGTGCACTGCTGTAGATTTAAAAACTTGGTTACCTTGTAAACCCAGCTGATTACCAGTTAAAGTAGTTGATAGATATGTTACATTATGGGGAATACTAACGAAGTCAGTTGTTGGTTGCATTTCTACTAACATTTGTAAAGAAACATTTCTGAAATAGATTAAAGAAAATTAATTATAAAGATGAAAGAAATCGTGAAATTTAATTCTATATCTCAAATTAAACTATATTCAGGAGATTTCGATGACTTTCTTTATCTTGTAATAAAAATAAGTTGCCAGGCAATAATAAAACATACGCACACAGTAGCTAAATTAAATTATATTCAGGAGATTTCGATGACTTTCTTTGTCTTGTAATAAAAATAAGTTGCCAGGCAATAATAAAACATACGCACACAGTAGCTAAATCGTCCGACTGGTTGACAAGGGTTGTCCCATATTTCATATTATAATGTTTGTCGTTTGAAAGTCACAAGGACCTACAAACTGAAACAAGAGCTTTAACTCTGGAAGTAATTTACAGAAATTGGTTAAGTTTGACAGGCTTTTTTGTCTAATTTAAATAATGCATATATAAATTTCATACAAATCAGATGGTAACTTTTGTCACAATGTACACAAAGTAAAACAAGAGCCATAATTCTAGAAGTAATAAGCGGAAATTGCTGAAATTCAAGAGGCTTTGTCGTGTCACAAATCAAAATAATGCAGATAACTACCAGATAACTTTTTCACAAGGTTCAACGTTCAAGAAAGTAAAACAAGGTTCAAGAAAGTAAAACAAGGTCCAACAAAGTAAAGCAATGTTCAGCAAAGTAAAACAAGGGCACTAAAATTTAGCAGTAATTAATGGAATTTGCCAAATTTAAACAAAGGGTTCATTGTGTCACTGATTGAAATGATGTATAAATTTCATACAGATCAGACTATAACTTTGGTCATTTGAAAGTTCAAATGATTCAACAAAGTTAAACAAGGATGATAACTCAAGACGTAATGATTGGAAATTGCTGAAATTCAATAGGCTTTCGTGTCACAAATTAAAATGATGCGTATAAATTTCATAGAGATCTGATAACTTTTGTCGTACCATTCACAAAGTGCATCAAAGTGAAACAAGGATGATAAGTCCAGAAAAAATTAATAGAAATTGCCGGAATTCAAAACGATTCAATTGACTTCTTTGTTTCACTAATCTAATTGATGCATATAAATTTCATACAGATCGGATGATAATTTTTCTTGTAAGAACATTCTTAGGTTCAACAAAGTGAAAGAAAGGGCCATAAATCTAGAAATAATTAATGGAAATTGCAGATAATCAATAGGCTCCGTCATTTCACAATTTAAATGATGCATATAAATTTACCAGTAATAGTATAAGATAGGCTGGCACTGCCAGGCAGGATACGCCCACATTTTCGAGAGATGGATAGAGAACAAGCAATACCGAAAGTGATTTTTCCTACATCATTAAGTCCTGTATTTCATACTGTATTGGGAGCAGCCATTTTGTTGGTCAGTTGCAGTCTGATATTCATGAAATTCGAAGCCGACAATGATTATGGTGTGATGGTACACAACCTAGAAATGTGACTTTTCGTCAAACTCGGACAAGAATTGTGACCTGTAGAGAGTCCACAACCATGATATACCATATTTTTACACTATGGTCCGATTTTCTCGAAATTCGAACGTAACCTTCCGTAGGGTGTAACGGTGATAGAGTCAAACGTTTTTTTAAATCGGATAATAATTGTGACCTCCAGAGGGACCATAGGCGATTTTTCGGACAATCAGGGGCCATAATTCAGGAAGTTACGATCCGATATGAGCAAATATCGAAAGGGACCAAGACCTTTGGGTTATAACCATGCATTTCAAGTTTCATCAAAATCGAATTAAAATTGTGACCTATACAGGGTCCACAACCATGATATACCATTTTTTAACAGTATTCGCATACAAACGGTGGCCATTTTGGTCCGATTTTCCTGAAATTCGAACTCAACTTTCCTTAGGGTGTAACGGTGATATAATCGAACGTTTTTTTAAATCGGATAATAATTGTGACCTCCAGAGTGACCACAAGCTAAAACCAGAGCATCCACAAGATTTTTTGAAGTGATCAAGGGACATAACTCTGACAGTAAGTATCACAAATCTCTGAAAATCAATAGGATTCTACGTCTTATGACCTTAAACACTGTGTATGAATTTAAAGTCAATCGGATATTAACTTTGGCCTCTAGAACATCCACAAGATTTTTCAAAGTGATCAAGGGCCATAACTCTGGCAGTGATTATAGGAAATCACCGAAAATCATTGGGCTTCTTTGTCTCATGACCTAAAAAACTGTGTATAAATTTAAAATCGATCGGATAACTTTGGCCTCTACAGCGTCCACAAGATTTTTTGAAGTGATCAAGGGCTATAACTCTAGCAGTAATAATCGGAAATTGCTGAAAATCAATAGGCGTCTTCGTCTTATGACCTTAAACATTGTGTATAAATTTACTGTCAAACGGATATTAACTTTAGCCTCTACAGCGTTCACAAGATTTTTCAAAGTGATCAAGGGTCATAACTCTGGCAATAATTATTGGATATCGCTGAAAATCAATAGGCTTCTTCGTCTCATGAACTTAAACAACGTGTATAAATTCAAAGTCAATCGCATATCAACTTTAGCCTCTAGTGCGTTCACAAGAAATTGTGGACGACGGACGGACAAACGGACGGACAGACGGACGGACGGGGGCGACGGCAATATACGTCCACATTTCCATGTGGGCGTATAAAAAGGCGATTTTGCGTATAATCAGGGGCACAATTTTAGGAAGTTACGATCCGATATGCACAAATATCGAAAAGAACCAAAATCTTTGGGTTATAACCATGAATTTCAAGTTTCATCAAAATCAAATTAAAATTGTGACCTCTACAGGGTCCACAACATTGATATACCATTTTTTAACAGTATTCGCGTACAAATGGCGGCCATTTTGTATGGCAATTTTGGTCCGATTTTCCTTAAATTCGAACTCAACCTTCCTTATGGTGTAAGGGTGATATAATCAAACGGTTTTTTAAATCGGATAATAATTGTGACCTCCAGAGGGACCACAAGCTAAAAGATAGGCTGGCACTGCCAGGCAGGATACGCCCACATTTTCGAGAGATGGATAGAGAACAAGCAATACCGAAAGTGATTTTTCCTACATCATTAAGTCCTGTATTTCATACTGTATTGGGAGCAGCCATTTTGTTGGTCAGTTCCAGTCTGATAGAGGGGTTGGGATGGCCTAGTGGTCTAGAGTGCCGCGCTGCGACCTCTAGCTGGCCGGTCACCGCTGGCTAGCGGCTGTGGTTTCGAGCCCTGGTGTAAGCGTATGTGGCATGGAGATAGGGGCGCCTTCTCAACCTCGTGGGTTTCCTCCGGGCACTCCGGTTTCCTTCCACTGCTAAAGACCCCTACGCGCAAGCGAATTATTGAAATAAAATTAAAAACCATATGTTAGTCCCGAAGTGACCTAGTTGTGTCGAGTGGACGTTAAACCCCATTTCTCTCTCTCTCTCTCTCCAGTCTGATATTCATGAAATTCGAAGCCGACAATGATTATGGTGTGACGGTACACAACCTAGAAATGTGACTTTTCGTCAAAATCGGATAAGAATTGTGACCTGTAGAGAGTCCACAACCATGATATACCATATTTTTACAATATGGTCCGATTTTCTCGAAATTCGAACTCAACCTTCCGTAGAGTGTAACGGTGATAGAGTCAAACGTTTTTTTAAATCGGATAATAATTGTGACCTCCAGAGGGACCATAGGCGATTTTTCGGACAATCAGGGGCCATAATTCAGGAAGTTACGATCCGATATGCGCAAATAACGAAAGGAACCAAGATCTTTGGGTTATAACCATGCATTTCAAGTTTCATCAAAATCGAATTAAAATTGTGACCTATACAGGGTCCACAACCATGATATACCATTTTTTAACAGTATTCGCTTACAAACTGCAGCCATTTTGTCTGTCAATTTTGGTCCAATTTTCCCGAAATTCGAACTCAACCTTCCTTACGGGGTAACGGTAATATAATCAAACGTTTTTTTAAATCGGATAATAATTGTGACCTCCAGAGGGACCACAAGCTAAAAAGATAGGCTGGCACTGCCAGGCAGGATACGCCCACATTTTTGAGAGATGGATAGAGAACAAGCAATACCGAAAGTGATTTTTCCTACATCATTAAGTCCTATATTTCATACTGTATTAGGAGCAGCCATTTTGTTGGTCAGTTCCAGTCTGATATTCATGAAATTCGAAGCCGACAATGATTATGGGTTGACGGTACACAACCTAGAAATGAGACTTTTCATCAAAATCGGATAAGAATTGTGACCATGATATACCATTTTTTAACAGTATTTGCGTACAAATGGCGGCCATTTTTTCTGTCAATTTTGTTCCGATTTTCCCGAAATTCGAACTCAAACCTTTCTTAAGGTGTAATGGTGTTATAATCAAACGTTTTTTTAAATCGGAAAATAATTGTGACCTCCAGAGGGACCACAAGCTAAAACAAGCAATACCGAAAGTAATTTTTCCTACAATCAAAGGCCATAATTCATTAAGTTACAATTTGATATGCGCAAATATCGAAAGGAATAAAGATCCTTAAGTTATAAACAAGCATTTCAGGTTTAATCAAAATCGAATTAAAATTGTGACCTCTATAAGGTCCACAACTTTGATATACCATATTTTTACACTGTTCGCTTACAAACCACGGCCATTTTTTCTGGCAATTATGGTCCGATTTTCTCGAAATTCGAACTCAACCTTCCGTAGGGTGTAATGGTGATAGAGTCAAACGTTTTTTTAAATTGGATAATAATTGTGACCTCCAGAGGGACCATAGGCGATTTTTCAGACAATCAGGGGCCATAATTCAGAAAGTTACGATCCGATATGCGCAAATAACGAAAGGAACCAAGATCTTTGGGTTATAACCATGCATTTCAAGTTTCATCAAAATCGAATTAAAATTGTGACCTCTACAGGGTCCACAACCATGATATACAATTTTTTAACAGTATTCGCGTACAAACGGCAGCCATTTTGTATGGCAATTTTAGTCCGATTTTCCCGAAATTCGAACTCAACCTTCTTTACGGTGTAACGGTAATATAATCAAACGTTTTTTTCAATCGGATAATAATTGTGACCTCCAGAGGAACCACAAGCTAAAAAGATAGGCTGGCACTGCCAGGCAGGATACGCCCACATTTTCGAGAGATGGATAGAGAACAAGCAATACCGAAAGCGATTTTTCCTACATCATTAAGTCCTGTATTTCATACTGTATTGGGAGCAGCCATTTTGTTGGTCAGTTCCAGTCTGATATTCATGAAATTCGAAGCTGACAATGATTATGGTGTGACGGTACAAAACCTAGAAATGTGTACAAACGGCGGCCATTTTGTCTGGCAATTATGGTCTGATTTTCTCGAAATTCGAACTCAACCTTCCGTAGGGTGTAACGGTGATAGAGTCAAACGTTTTTTTAAATCGGATAATAACTGTGACCTCCAGAGGGACCATAGGCGATTTTTCGGACAATAAGGGGCCATAATTCAGGAAGATACGATCCGATGTGCGCAAATAACGAAAGGAACAAAGATCTTTGGGTTATAACCATGCATTTCAAGTTTCATCAAAATCGAATTAAAATTGTGACCTATACAGGGTCCACAACCATGATATACCATTTTTTAACAGTATTCGTGTAGAAACGGCGACCATTTTGTATGGCAATTTTGGTCCGATTTTCCCGAAATTCGAACTCAACCTTCCTTACGGTGTAACGGTAATATAATCAAACGTTTTTTTAAATCGGATAATAATTGTGACCTCCAGAGGGACCACAAGCTAAAAAAAGGCGATTTTGCGTATAATCAGGGGCCATAATTCAAGAAGTTACGATCCGATATGCGCAAATATCGAAAGGAACCAAGATCTTTGGGTTATAACCATGAATTTTAAGTTTCATCAAAATCGAATTAAAATTGTGACCTCTACAGGGTCCACAACACTGATATACCATTTTTTAACAGTATTCGCGTACAAACGGCGGCCATTTTGTATGGCAATTTTGGTCCGATTTTCCCGAAATTCGAACTCAACCTTCCTTAGGGTGTAACGGTGATATAATCGAACGGTTTTTTAAATCGGATAATAATTGTGACCTCCAGAGGTACCACAAGCTAAAAAAAGTGATTTTTCGGACAATCAGGGGCCATAATTCAGGAAATTACGTTCCGATAGACGCAAATATCGAAAGGAACCAAGATCTTTTGGTTATAAACATGCATGTCAAGTTTCATAAAAATCGGTTCAAAATTGTGACCTCTATAGGGTCCACAAGCTAGAAACGTGATTTTTCGTACAATCAGGGGCCATAATCCATGAAGTTTTGATCCGATACATGCCAATATCGAAAGCAGCCGAGATCTTTTGGGGATAAACATATATTTCAAGTTTCGTCAAAATCGGGTAAGAATTGTGACCTGTAGAGAGTCCACAAACAATTGTGGACGGACGGACGTCCGGACGGACGGACGGACAGACGGACGTCCGGGCGGACAGGGGCGACGACATAATACGTCCACATGAAAATGTGGGCGTATAAAAAGGCGATTTTCGTATAATCAGGGGCCATAATTCAGGAAGTTACGATCCGATATGCGCAAATATCGAAAGGAACCAAGATCTTTGTTTTATAACCATGAATTTCAAGTTTCATCAAAATCGAATTAAAATTGTGACCTCTACAGGGTCCACAACCTTGATATACCATTTTTTAACAGTATTTGCGTACAAACGGCGGCCATTTTGTATGGCAATTTTGGTCCGATTTTTCCGAAATTCGAACTCAACCTTCCTTAGGGTGTAAGGGTGATACAATCAAACGGTTTTTTAAATCGGATAATAATTGTGACCTCCAGAGGGACCACAAGCTAAAAAGGGTGATTTTTCGGACATCCAGGGGCCATAATTCAGGAAATTACGTTCCGATAGGCCAGGGCTCTATAAAAGTTGAGTGTGCCTGCACACACACTTAAAAATGTGCCTGCAGGGTCATACTCAAAAAGAGAGTATTCAATTGCCAGGTATATATAGGCCTATAGTATGATTGATTGTGGGTGGGGGGGGGCTTACGAAAGCTTCTTGGGTTGGACTCGTCAAAAGAAGAAATTATAAATAAATTTCAGTACCTTTTTTATTATGGTTTCTAAATTATATTAATGTATTATAGATTACTTTAATAATAAAGATTATGTTTGATGTGCATATTGTTGTTGTTTGGGGTTGATATAAACATAGAATAGAAGACTATATACCGGCCGGTTCAAACAAGTTCTGTACTTTGCTCAGAATCCGACATATCAACATCTATAGCTTCGACAATGGCTGCCATTTTATCATGAGAACCGGACACCGAACGAAGGCTTAGAATCAGCAGGTTTTGAGAAAAAGAATGTCATGGACATGTCTGTTTTTGACCGTAGGTCATTGCAGTCTTCGGCGGGGTGATTTCTCTGTATATGCACTTTATAATTTTGAAATAAAATAACATCACCACAAACTCGGCAAGAGACTTTGTTCTTTTTTCCACTTTTGATACTCGATAGGGAGCCATCGTTATAGAATTATCAGGCGTAAGTGTGGTTACTACACGGTACTGGTGTTTACGGGTTGCCGAGGTCACAGGTGATAGTTCATACGTCGTGTGCTATTCTTTTAATCATCGACCGGCATTCGACTAGAATTGTCACTAAATTAAGCAGAGGTCACAGGTGATAGGTCATAAGTCACAGGTGGAATCGCTAACGTCGCGTGCTGATGTTTTTATCATCAACTAGCTTATTCTAGTAAATTATTACACGGTAATCAAAGTAAACAAAAAAAAAAAAAAAAAAAAAAAAAAATATAGTATTCTTTATTTTACATGATTTACGTGACAGTAATAATTTGTTAAAAATGTGCCTGCAAAAAAGTTTTTTAAAGCAAATGTGCCTGCGCACGCCGTGCGCATGTGCGCGGAAATATCGATGCCTGCGATAGGCGCAAATATCGAAAGGAACCAAGATCTTTGGGTTATAAACATGCATGTCAAGTTTCATCAAAATCGGTTCAAAATTGTGACCTCTATAGGGTCCACAAGCTAAAAACATGATTTTTCGCACAATCAGGGGCCATAATCCATGAAGTTTTCATCCGATACATGCCAATATCGAAAGCAGCCGAGATCTTTTGGTGATAAACCTATATTTCAAGTTTCGTCAAAATCAGATAAGAATTGTGACCTGTAGAGAGTCCACAAACAAATTGTGGACGGACGGACGGACGGACGGATAGGGGCGACGACAATATACGTCCACATAAAAATGTGGGCGTATAAAAAGGCGATTTTGCGTCTATTCAGGGGCCATAATTCAGGAAGTTACAATCCTATATGCGCAAATATCGAAAGGAACCAAGATCTTTGGGTTATAACCATGCATTTCAAGTTTCATCAAAATCGAATTAAAATTGTGACCTATACAGGGTCCACAACCATGATATACCATTGTCATTCACAAGGAAATAAATGCAATTAATTTAAAATTATATAAAATTAAAAATAATCTCAGACTCTTGAACAGCACCCCCCCCCCCCCAAAAAAAAAAACCATTGTATGACTCTCTTAGACTTAAATAGAAAGTTATACTGTTACTATCTATTGAGATAGCCTGCACCCTTACTTGCATGACTGGACTTGCATTTATGTATCACAGCCTATGATTACTACAGACTGTTTGTGGATCAAAATTAATTGCATACTAAAATTTATCTTGCATGAACCTGCATGAACAATGTCTTTTATATATTGCCTGCCTTAATTTTCTTTTTCAAAATTCCTGTACAAGTAGGGGAGGTGTTTCATGGCATGTCCTAATCAAATGATGACATTTTTCACTTACACAACTCCTTCTTGTTGTGGAGTATTTGAAGGTGTAGTTGGCATCAAATCTTGTGTTAATTTACTGATCTTATTATTGCTGCTGGGTGTTGGACTGGAGCTTGATTCAGTTACATAATCACTTGAATTACTCATAACACAAAATTCTACATCAGCAAAACTCTCTAGAAATGTATTCCAGTCCTATAAAAAAAAATATTTTATTTTCATTATGTAATTCGAGCAGTGTATATGTTGTGTAAGCTTATTAAGAAATATCCTTCTTCATTCTAAATCCTATTAAATTTTTTCACACACGTTACTTTTTCAAAAAAAAATTTTCAAATGTCATAATTATGTATATATAATTTAAATGATCATTTTTCATTGTAATATAAGTGACATTACACAAACCATATCAATTTACAATTCTAAATTTGGTTCGGGATCAAACTGACAATTTCATTTTCTCAAATTAAGAAAATCTCATTTGGTAAATTGACATAAGAAGTGACTCACATCAGAGCCGGGAGCCGAGATGGCTTAGTGATTTCAGTATTGGCTGAGAAAATTCCTAAAAAATTTCCGGCAAGGTTTCCTTTTTGTCAGAGGTGCCTAAGATGTGTAATGGCAGGGAACAGCATCTAGTCCCAGCCAACAGGATTTGACAAAAAAATCCAAAAGACTTCCGATTTACATCTAAGCATGCACATAACAAACAGAAAAATAAGACATTAAACGCTATTTAATTTCTATCGCAGCTTCAACTTCTGTTACCTAGAATTAAATAAATAATTAAATTCCTTCCTGTGCATGTTCTTCAATTCATCAACAAGTTTGACCTGTAGGCTTGTGCACATTAATATTGGATTAACTTTGATACAAGATACTATTGTATTCCATCCACTTACCTCAGCCATATCAGGATTAGGGAAATCTTTAACTTTAACAATATAAGCAAATGTGATTAATGCAACAGCAAATGCTCCTAAGCAAATCATAAATACAACAATTGGTGGTCGACTTTGAGAAAATCCTCGTAGGTTTTCCACCATTGTGATAGCCATTTTCTGAAATAAAAAAATAGGTTGCCAGGCAACGAAACACCAGCAGCTAAATCGTCTGGGCAGTCAACAAGAGTTGTCGCATATTAAGTAATTATCAAAAATCATTAGAATTTGTTTGTTTTGCCCCATGCTAACGTTTAGTATACGAAACATTTAATATTATGGAATCAGCTGTACAATTATCAAAATTCATTGAAAATCAATATACTTGTTGGTCTCAAGACCTTAAACTTTGTTTCAAGTTTCATCAAAATCAAATTAAAATTGTGACCTCTACAATATTGTTACACTATTCGCGTACAAGCGGTGGCCATTTTGTCCGGCAATTTTGGTTCGATTTTCAACCTTCATTACAGTGTAACGGTGATATAATCAAATGTTTTTTTAAATCGAATAATAATTGCAACCTCCAGGGGACCACAAGCCATAAAAGGCGATTTTTCGGACAATCAGGGGCCATAATTCAACGGTGATATAATCAAACGTTTTTTTAAATTGAATAATAATTTAGACCTTCAGAAGGACCACAATCAAAAAAGGGTGATTTTTTGGACAAACAGGGGCCATAATTCAGGAAGTTACACTCCGATGGGCGCAAATATCGAAAGGAACTAAGATCTTTGGGTTATAAACATACATGTCAAGTTTCATCAAAATTGGTTCAAAATTGTGACCTCTTTGGGTCCACAAGCTAAAAGCGTGATTTTTCGTACAATCGGGGGCCATAATTCAGGATGTTACGATCCGACATGCGCAAATATCGAAAGGAACCAAGATCTTTAAGTTATAAACATGCATTTCAAGTTTCATCAAAATCGGTTCAATATTGTGACCTCTACGGTGTTCACAAGCTAAAAACGTGATTTTTCGTAAAATCAGGGGGCATAATCCATGAAGTTACAGTCCGATACATGCCAATATCGAAAGGAACCGAGATCTTGGGTTGATAAACCTATATTTCAAGTTTCATTGAAATCGGATAAAAATTGTGACCTGTAGACTGTTCACAAACAATTGTGGACGGACGGACAGGGGCGACGACAATATACGTCCACATGAAAATGTGGGCGTATAAAAAACACCAACAAATCCTTACTAATATAAGATTATATGACTAATTCTTTATTTATAATTAACTACATCTATAACCTCTTCTCCATTGCTTGGTTAATGTTACTTTTTTTTGGGGGGGGGGAGGTCCTTAAATACATTATAGAGCTAAATATGCCTATTGCAGGTCTTTCTTTGGGCCTGAAATGTTATATAAACCCAATGCTTTTAATTGGATTTGAATCTGATCTATTGTTCAACGTCAGTTGATGATTCAACGCAAAGATAGGTTGCCAGGAAATGAAACATACGCCCACAGCAGCTAAATCGACCAGGTAGTCACAAGAGTTGTTGCATATTTTTACTTTTTTTCAATAATGAAACATTTATATTACACTAAAATCTGATTAAGAGTAACAACTCATAAAGTAATTATCTGAAAATCATTAGAATTTGTTTGGTTTTTATAAAGTTCTGGCCCATGCTAACATTTAGTACAGTATACAAAACATTTAATATCATGGATTTAGCTGTTCAGTTATCAAAATTCATTGAAAATTAATCGGATAATAAGTTTGGTCTCTAGAGCATCACAAGATTTTTCAAAGTGATCAAGGGAGATAACTTTGGCGGTAATTATGGGAAATCGCTGAAAATCAATAGGCTTCTTCGTCTCATGACCTTAAATACTGTGTATCAATCTAAAGTCAATCGGATATTAACTAGGATTCTTCTCTTCATGACCTTAAACCCTGTGTATAAATTTAAAGTCAATCGGATATTAACTCTGGCCTCTAGACCATCCACAAGATTTTTCAAAGTGATCAAGGGTCATAACTCTGGCAGTAATTATTGGAAATCTCTGAAAATCAATTAGATTCTACGTCTCATGACCTTAAACACTGTGTATAATCTAAAGTCAATCGGATATTAACTTTGGTCTCTAGACCATCCACATTTTTTTTTAAAGTGATCAAGGGCCCTAACTCTGACAGTAATTATCGGAAATCGCTGAAAATCAATAGGCTTCTTCGTCTCATGACTTTAAATACTGTGCATAAATTTAAAGTCAATCGGATATTAACTTTAGCCTCTACAGCTTTCACAAGATTTTTCAAAGTGATCAAGGTCATAACTCTGGCAGTAATAATCGGAAATCGCTAAAAATCAATAGGCCTCTTCGTCTCATGACTTTAAACACTGTGTATAAATATGAAGTCAATCAGATATTAAACTTTAGCCTCTAGAGCGTTCACAAGATTTTTCAAAGTGATCAAGGGTCATAGCCCTGGCAATAATTATCAGATATTGCTGAACATCAATAGGCTTCTTCGTCTCATGACCTTAAACACTGTGTATAAATTGAAAGTCAATTGGATATTAACTTTAGCCTCTGGTGCGTTCACAAGAAATTGTGGACGATGGACGAACGGACGGACTGGGGCGACGACAATATACGTCCACATTTTCATGTGGGCGTAAAAAAATGGATAATCAAAACTTTCTTGATTATTGTGACAGTGGTAACAATGACAATGAGACTATAAATAGGAGGGTGTGATAATAGTCGATTCCTTTGGTACGGTGTTAAAAACATGTGGAGAGGTATAAAAGTTAATAATATACAAAAAATTTGGACCCTCGACAACCCTAACCCCCATGTACATACCCCCTGAATATGGGTGCCCCTTAATGAACCAAATTATAAGTTTTTCTGTCATTTCACAACTAAAGATAGGTTGCCAGGCAACGAAACATACGCCCACAGCAGCTAAATCGTCCGGGCAGTCAACAAGGGTTGTCGCATATTTTTACTTTTTTGGGGAATGAAACATTTGTTATACACTAAAATCTGATTAAGAGTAACAACTTATTTTGTAATTATCTGAAAATCATTAGAATTTGTTTGCTTTTTATAAAGTTTTGCCCCACGCTAACAATTAGTATAGGAAACATTTAACATCATGGATTTAGCTGTTCAGTTATGAAAATTCATTGAAAATCAAAATACTTGTTCGTTTCAACACCTTAAACTCTGTGTATCAATCTGAAGTCAATCGGATGATAAGTTTGGCATCTATAGCGTCACAAGTTTTTTTGAAGTGATCAAGGGAGATAACTCTGGAAGTAATTATTTGAAATCGCTGAAAATCAGTAGGCTTCTTCGTCTCATGACCTTAAACAATGTGTGTAAATTTAAAGTCAAACGGATATTAACTTTGGCCTCTAAAGCGTCAACAGGATTTTTTGATGTGATCAAGGGCCATAACTCTGGCAATAATTATCAGAGATCGCTGATATCAATAGTCGTCTTCATCTCATGACCTTAAACACTGTGTATAAATTTAAAGTCAATCAGATATTAACTTTGGCCTCTAGAGCATCCACAAGATTTTTTGAAGTGATCAAGGGACACAAATCTGGCACTAATTATCAGAAATCGCTGAAAATCAATAGGCTTCTTCGTCTCGTGATCTTAAACACTGTGTATAAATTTGAAGTCAATCGGACATCATCTTTGTCCTCTAGAGCATCCACAAGATTTTTTGAAGTGATCAAGGGCCATAACTCTGGCACTAATTATCGGAAATCCGTGAAAATCAATAGGCTTCTTCGTCTTCTTATGACCTTAAACACTGTGTATAAATTTAATGTCAATCGGATATTAACTTTAGCCTCTCGAGCATTCACAAGATTTTTCAAAGTGATCAAGGGTCATAACTCTGGCAGTAATTATCGGATATTGCTGAAAATCAATAGGCTTCTTCGTATTATGACCTTGAACACTATGTATAAATTTAAAGTCAATCCAATATTAACTTTAGCCTCTAGAGCGTTCACAAGATTTTTCAAAGTGATCAAGGGTCATAACTCTGGCAGTAATTATCGGATATCGCTGAAAATCAATAGGCTTCTTCGTCTCATGACCTTAAACACTGTGTATAAATTTAAGGTCAATCGGATATTAACTTTAGCCTCTAGAGCGTTCACAAGATTTTTCAAAGTGATCAAGGGTCATAACTCTGGCAGTAATTATCGGATATTGCTGAAAATCAATAGGCTTCTTCGTCTCATGACCTTAAACACTGTGTATAAATTTAAAGTCAATCGGATATTAACCCTGGCCTCTAGTGCGTTCACAAGAAATTGTGGACGATGGACGGACGGACGGACGGACCGACAGACCGACAGACGGACGGACGGGGGCGACGGCAATATACGTCCACATTTCTATGTGGGCGTATAAAAAGTTTGTTTAGAATGCCTGTGACAGATTCATATGTAGGTTTTCATGGTCTGTGAGTCTCAATATGACATTGAAAATGACCCGCAGCAATCCAATATGGCAACCAAAATGGCGCCGCAAATATGTATTTTGTGCTTTTCGACGAAACATAGTGTTGTAATATGTCGACTAGGTACTATGTTTTTGAGGTTGTAGAATCCGAATTTGTGGTTATTTCAAACGCAGAAGGAACCCCTTACAACATATTTATCATGTGGTGAAATATTCATCAATTCGAATGCGGTTACATAGTATCATTATTTTGGCAAAGTGAAGCTATCTTGGACTGATTTCAAATCACTCATCATTACATCTGCTTTACAGCTAAGATTGCTTAGGTACACCTTCAAACAGATGCTGGCAACTTTTTATGGTCCTTTAATAAACAGAAAATGTCAGTTTGTTCAGGTACTGATAAGGCTGCACATCTTAGCATATCTTACTTCGATATAATCAAATGATTATTTCGCATTTTGTAAAGGTATACGATTGCTATTCCCTTGCCACAAAAGCTTCTGTTTCTCGTCCCAGACTTTCATTACAGCAGGAATTTCTTACTTAGCGATAATATTAATACTATATCCTCGGAATGTACCAGAAGATTGTTAATCAATCAAGACCTAGGATCTGGCTTTCACATGTACAGTGGATGCACATTTTAAATATATAGCGCCTCGTTGCAATATCTTACTCACTGCTACAAGACCCAAATCCAAATATTTTGTCCTTCTTGCTTTGAAAACCGACAGTTAGTTTAGGTAGTAGCATAGCGAGGCGTCCGAGTACCTTGATCACCCCTGAGCGTGTACCTTCAATTGCTTTGCCAATTGACTCATGTATATCATGACTGTACTTTGTTTGATCGAAACATTCTTGAGAAATAAAGCTAAATAGCGAGGCGTCCGAGTACCTTGATCACCCCTGAGCGTGTACCTTCAATTGCTTTGCCAATTGAATCATGTATATCATGACTGTACTTTGTTTGATCGAAACATTCTTGAGAAATAAAGCTAAATACAGGCTCTTTGAATCCAATACTACTGTCAGGAATGGATTCGGAAATACTAGAAAGTGCTTCAATACACCTTTTAGATTCGGAATAGACAGTGGGTTTCATAAATTATGAGCTCAAGCAAAGAGGCGCTAAAAATTTGAAATGAGCATCCACTGTGCAAGTGAAAACCAATTCCCAGGACTTCATCAAATCCCAATCTTCTGGTACTTTCCAAGGATATAGTAATATCGCTACGTATGAAATTCCTGCTGTAATGAAAACGTGGAAGAGAAACAAAAAGTTTTGCAGCAACAGGTGAAAGCCACATCATAGGACTTGATTAAATCACAATCTTCTGGTGCATTCTGAGGATATAGTAATATCGCTAAGTATGAAATTCTTGCTGTAATGAAAGCCCACGACGAGAAACAGAAGCTTTTGTAGCAAGGAAATAGCAATCTTATTCCTTGATTATATCGAAGTAAGATAACGCTCGAGGCGCAGCCTTGTTAGTACCTACACAAAGTGACATTTTCTGTTTATTAAAGGACCATAAAATATTGCCAGCATCAGTTTATGGGGCCAATTGGAAGATTTACATGAGCAATCTCAGCTGTAAAGCAGATGTAATAATGAGAGATTTGAACTCAGTCCGAGATAGCTTCACTTTACCAAAATAATGATATTATGTAACCGTATTCGAATTGATGAATATTTCACCACATGATAATTATGTTGTAAGGGGTTCCTTCTGTGTTTGAATAACCACAAATTTGGATTCTACAACCTCAAAAACATATTGGTCGACATATTACAACACTATGTTTCGTCGAAAAGCACAAAATACATATTTGCGGCGCCATTTTGGTCGCCATATTGGATTGCCGCCATATTGGATTGCTGCGGGTCATTTTCGATGTCATATTGAGACTCACAGACCATGAAAACCTACATATGAATCTGTCAAAGGCATTCTAAACATACTTTTTAGTGGTGAAATGACAGAAAAACTGATATTTTGGCTAATTTGAGGTACCCCATTTTCAGGGGGTATGTACATGGGGGTCAGGGGGGTCGGGGGTAAATTTTTTTTCCGTATTATGGATTTTGATACTCCTCCACATATTTTAAGCACCGTACGGCTTGCCTTCCAGAATATTTGTTAAATAACACCCCCCCCTACTATAAAGATTTTAAAATAAGGTTTTCTCGACTCAAGTGCAGTAATTTGAATGAAATTTTCAGTATATTCCCTTGACATCATCTAGTTTTTAACTATTATAGTGAGAACTGCCAGCTGTTTATTGTCATTAAAAAAACAGATGTGATGTCACCCTTTGATGTTGGTGTTCCATTATTTCAAATAATCGTACAGGCAACTAACCAATCATACATTATTTATACTAGTGAAATATTGTACTAGTGTGACATATTTCACTGTAAAGGCATGTGTGAAGTGTCTGTATTTTTTAAGTTGTTTATTTGTTTCGAGCTTATCACATTGCGTAATATATTGTAAAAAAATTCGGGTCTACAGCCCTCATGTTGTAACAATATATTATTTAATGTCTCGCTTTCGACCATTAAATCACACATAATGTATCTTTAGTAAACACTTATATTATCAAGTTTGAATGGAACATTCTAGCTTAATTAGAAGAGTTATTGTATCTGAAAAAGTTTAATGGACAAACTCATTTTAATAGTCCCCAGTATTCTTCGTAAGGAAGGGATTAAATGCCAAATACAGCTGCTGAGAAGGAGGAAACAAAATTTAGAGGACAGGTGGAGTACTGTAGAGGCATCCTGGAGTATATATTAGATCCATTATGTGAAGGACTAATTAAGACTTCACTGACAGTGACAGATGAATATTTTAGAAGGTAGTGACTACTTTGTTAACAAATCTAATGGATTGAAATATTAGTTGAATTAACAAATATGCTGTTATTGTTAATGAACTTACAAATACCATTTGGACAGAGAATGAGTAGGTGGCTGTTCAATACAGTCTTACAGAGGAAGGCATTTTCCTTGTGAGATCACACGAATTATCAAGGTTCAAGTCAGAGACGAAGAAACCCCCCACACTCAAAAAAATAGGAGGGCAGAAGATTCCCTATAACAGTGCAGTCAAGTTTGGATCTCAGTGATGCATCCGGGGGGATAGCAGGAACCGATCTGTGTAGATAAATCAAAAGGAGTAATCCCCCAGCAACAAACTAGAAAACACTGAGTAGGTGAATAAAAATATAATCCATTAGCCCGAAATGCGTATTGGATTATATTTCTATTCACCTACACAGTGTTTTCTAGTTTGTTGCTGGGGGATTACTCCTTTTGAATTATCAAGGTTGATGTTAAAGTAGATGTTATGGAAAGACATGGAGATGTTTGAACATTACCCGACACATTCGATAAAATATTTTACACCAAACAAAATGTGATGCAGAAAATTCTACAAATCCTCCAACATTGGAAATAAAATGCAGAAGGGTATTTTTTTCATTCCCTGGAGTTGGATTTGGAATATTAAAGTAATTTCCTTAAAAGAGTCTTTCATTCATAAATTTTGAATGAGCAATGTTCTTAATTGAATTCATGAAGTCACACATGATTTGTTTGGTTTTATTATGTTTGTACACAAATAATGAATTGATACTGTTGAAATGATTTTTAAAAATAAATTATTTTGGTATTGGTGTGTTTTATCGTTTTATAAAGTCCAATATTGAAATGGAGATTCACATCACCTGTATGTCCATTACCAAACTCATGTTATGTTCGTTTTTTTATAGTAATAATTCAAATAATTTCATTTTTAATCAATTTTTCCAAATGGGATTTGTTGTCAAAATATAAATAAGTGCTTTAATAACAGGCTTTGTTTTGTGTAAAAGTTAACAACTACATGTACTAACTTTTGGGTTCACAGATTTCTGCAAATTTCTTGATATAAGCTTATAACGTTCATAAGGTTCAAATTTGGTATGTCTGTTACATGTGATGTACTATACTTCGTGCTTTGCTAAGCAAGTTCTATATTTTTAAAATCTATCAATTGTCACTCAAACTGAAAACAACTGAAATTCATCATACAACTACAAGTATCGAGAAATATCATTCATAGGAAAGGAAAGGTGTGCAAATGGTACTTCTCTTACAGTGGAATTTTCCAGTATAAGAAGCTTACAAAAAAAAAAAAAAAAATCATTTTAAAATGCAACAATCTAATTAAAATATAGATCTATATTTCGTTTCGTTTTTTATACTTTCGATGGCCTACACTCATGTAGATCTAACTAGTTATAGTGGAAGCTCACGTTCTATGACGTCAGGTATCAAGCACGGGACATTTGACCCGATAACGTCAGTCATTCGATTAACCAATTAGCGACCGCCATGCTTTTCAAAATCCACTTTTATTTTGTTATGATTTCTATCCGCTGGTGTTTATATACTATTCAAAAAAAGTAGGGGATATTTGATTTTGGGGGCATAATACTAAAATATGCAAATGACTACGAAAAAAGTCACTATAGAACCTAACAGAAGAAACATTTCCAGTTACATGTGACGCCCAAACGCACCAATAGCTACCGCATGGAATGCAGGTGATGCTTGGGATCATCATGGGGGTCCAACCCAAGATTTGCACGACTCTGACTTTGAATGTTACAGTCATTGTGGCATTGAATTCCAGGGTGGAAACATCAGTTTAATTGTCTTAGTGACCAGAAAACAAATTTTGATATGCGTCGGCTTACACAAAATGAAAGGTTACGTGCCCTTGGCATGCTACAGATCGGCACAACACAGGCGGTTGTGGCGCGGACGATGAATGTTTCTCAGTCTGTCATAAGCAGGCTATGGTCCAGATACCGTGATACACAATCTGTACAGGACAGACCACGCTCAGGTCGACCAAGGGCGACAACTCAAGCCCAGGATCGATTTATCCGTACCTTGGCCTTGAGAAATCGTGTCATCACAGCAAATCAGATCAGCGCTCGTCTTCAAACAGACACTGGTGTGAGAGTGAGTGGCCAGACGATTCGGAATCGACTGCATAGGGGTCACCTTCGCGCCCGACGTCCTCGCGTGATCCCTTGTTTGAGAGATCATCACATTCAGGCAAGACGTCGTTGGTGTAGGGATCGTCAACACTGGGATAATCGACGCTGGAGCAATGTGATGTTTTCAGATGAGTCAAGGTTCACTGTTCATTTTTTGGACAGACGTAGGAGGGTGTGGCGTCGTCGAAACGAGCGCTTCCAAGACGTTAACGTCATCAGACATGATCGATTTGGGGGTGGTTCTGTTATGGTGTGGGGAGGCATCACTGTTTCTGGAAGAACGGCTTTACATGTTGTTGCAGGGCGTGTTACAGGCCAGTACTACCGGGACAACATCTTGGCAGTCCATGCTGTGCCGTTCGCACGACGTCATGGCCGCCGTTTTATCTTCCAGGATGACAATGCAAGATGTCACAGGGCCAGGATCGTTACAGGTTACCTCCAACAACAGAACATCACCACATTACCTTGGCAAGCACTGAGTCCCGACCTCTCCCCCATCGAGCATGTCTGGGACATGCTTGGACAGAGGTTACATCAACGTCAACAACGTCCTGCCAATGTGCAAGAACTTGCTGCTGTGTTGCAACAGGAATGGGACAATCTGGACCAAAATGACCTTAGCCGTCTCATTAGGAGTATGCCACGTCGGATCAATGCTTGTTTGGCAAACAGAGGAGGATTTACCTGTTACTGACTTTGTTGTGATGCTGTGGTAACTTTGCTGTTTGACCCCGGGTGTCATTTTACCCTTATAATGGTCAGTCTGTGCCTTACGTCTAACAATCATTTGGAATAAATCGATGAATGTGAACTTCATTTCATTTTGTCATTTGTTTCTTCGTCAGTTTCATTAGGTGACTTTAATAACACTTAAAAATCAAATATCCCCTACTTTTTTTGAATAGTATAGTATAGACGTTGTTGGCTGGTAATATCTACCCACAGTTCCACGCATGAAAAGGTCAAACGGTCGATTCGACTTACCATTTGATTGGCTGACCCCTCATTTCAGCCAGAACACGAATTAAATAACAAGTCCTCCAGATCCAAGAGTAGTAAAGACAAGTAAAAATGAAATTTTGAACTATAAAAAACGAAACGAAATTGGATCTGTGTTTTAATCAGATTGAAAATGCAATGACAAGTATTGGTATATTTTATTAATTGAAGTTCCTTTTCCACAAAAGTATTTATTGGGTGGTTAGGCTATTTCCAATAAAAGTATGGCAATTTTGGTATACATGTATATGGAAAGTAGACACATCCAGTATGCTCAAAATTTACTGTAGGGCCAATCTGTTAAATCGCTCTCTGCATCAACTGAATAAGCCAAGTTACTAAAGCAAAGGACCAAGAGTGTAAGGATGGCTTGTGTTTTTTTTATTTTTTCGACACTTCCTATAAATTTTTCAAATCTTTATTACAGATCAACTGTCTGTAAGTAACGATCTATGTATTAGTTAAGGGCGAATCCTGATAATATTTTGGAGATTAAAACTGCTTGATTTTGTGTTAAAATCCCTCGAGATCATCTACCTAACTCAATATATAGTGATATGTTTTCAAACAAGTTGAACCCGTCAGTCTTCACCTGGAAATGGAGACTAATGTCCCAAGCTGTATTATGCGGTGTCTGGATAAAACAGGACTTTTATTTTATAAAGATAATGTGTAGGTGAAGTTTACCTTTTGACTTTGTTATCAAGCACAGCATATGGATGGCATGGGTCAATCACAGTATAGACCTCTAAATGAACGTGAATCGATTATCAGGTCACCCAACAAAAAAATGACCAAAAATCTTATGTTACGTGTCCAGATAACCAGTTTTGACGTTCACGTCCAAAGGACTCAATATTTAGAGCTGAAATTTTGAGACAGGGTAAATATACACAAAGTGTATTATGCAATTATGGCACTTAAAATATACATTCTCGGACATTTATTTTTGAAACTTTGTTCATGAAACTCTGTTCAAATCGGGATAGGCCGTTAAGTCAAAGTTAAAATTATATTTAGAATGAGTTTAAAGTTAAAGACTAGGCCTAAGGCCAAGCCAAGGGTCTATCACATCATTCATCGAATCATAACAAACATGATAGGCCTATATTGGCTGCGCTAACAAGTAGCATGGGCCCTATCAGATGCCATGAGTGTTAGCCAAGTATCGCACCACCCATGAAAAACAAGCACTGGAGACAAACCTGTAGCCAAGATACACAATACACACAGCCATTGCAATTTAGCAATGCAAGTATTTTAATCTTAATAAACAAACGTATCAAATCAATCATTGAATCAAAAGTGTCAAGTCCGGACCGAAGTCGCACTTCATAATGGAACAAGACGATGACCCGTAAGTTGTTAAAATAACAAAACAGCAGGCATAGCCTCCTTACCGTGGCAAGGAATTACACCATTATTTGAATAATTGCAATGTCTGTATTCAAAGGATATACGTCAACCCTGTTCTAATGCTTCAATAAATTACGAATTACGACACGACAGCAGTCAACTACTCCATAGCGTCACGCGAATTCTCGCGTTGCTTTTCGCGATTCTATCAGCTCTGGATTGAAGCATTGAAACGCCCATAATTAATTATAATATTCATCTGTCTATATCAATAACAGGATGGACATTGTTTTTTTTCTCATTTACGTTATGAGATCACATACTATGAAAATTTTCGGTCAGTTTTCCAAAAGATATATATATATATATATATAAAAAGATCCGTGAACTATTCTGTCAATATCGATTCGAAATTAAAAGTCCTTTGACTGTAGCGCACGTGAGCGAAGTAGCGGACGTTTTTGACAGGTGTCAATCATTAACCATGTGTTCATTTCATTTGCATAGTGCAGAGTGTTTTGATCAAGTCGACCGCCATCTTATGTCTAAGCGTAATTTTAGTACCAATTTCACCTAACAAGAACATAGCATCGTGGATTTCGTTTACTTCTAGATGCAGCCTCCAGTACAGGGATATCGTTTTTAGATTCTGATATCTTGAGATGAGCCTAGATACGTTGTTAGAAGCGGCTGAATATATCGAGTGGAGCGCCCACAGTAAAGCACGTGGTAAGCTTGCACATGGCTTTACGTCGAATAGACTAATAAATAGTAAAATTACTAAAATGTGGCGTGAGATTTGTGTGTAAATAAATACTTCATTTTTGACTTTCCCTTTTGTCCAGCATCGACTTGCTGTTAAAATTATATTTCCAATGGTCTTATTTTAGCTTATGGTTGCCTCTGATCTTACGTAGCCGGTAGAAAGATCGAATTTATTATGAAATTATTATAATTACTTTGTGTGTCGTTAGCTCGATAGTCATGCAGACCAAAATTGCATGTTAATTTATGCATATTTTTAGATGACGATGGTTCACCAGGGGGCGAAATTAGGACGTTTATCAAAACAGAAACCTTGGCCGATGGAGATTCTTCTTTAGATGATAGTATAGGCAGTCAACGTGGATATGGATATGCAGACGACAGAAAGGATAGACGACGAGCCGGAGGGTAAGTTGTCCTAACTCAACATGGCTGACACCTCTTTGACACATAGTCATTTCTTACTTTATTTTTCTCTCCATTCATGCATGTCAGTCGATAGATTAGATGTTGCGCGCATTCGAATGATAAGGCATTTTGTTTTATTTCCTTTATTTATATTTCTTGTAGGGCCGGAACTCGCGAAACCCATAACAAACTGGAGAAAAACAGGTAAATTCACATTTCACTCACGGTCACCATACCATGGATATAAAATGCCACTGTGACATGTGGTGGTGCAGCAGCTATAAATAGTGAGAACGTAGAGATGCCTCGACTAGATAGAATGTTATGCGTAAATGCCTTCATGCTTCATGTGAATATGACATTTTAGAATAATTTTTTGGCCAAATTTGTATTCTCTTTTTACCGATAATACTGGTATAGATCTAAATCTATTGATATATTATTTACAATTTGATGCGATAATTACTATTCATTTAATCTATCACCATTTTTTTCTTTTTTTTTAAGGAGAGCTCACTTGAAAGAATGTTTTGATATTTTGAAAGTTCAAATTCCATTTATGGAAGATAAAAAGACGTCTAATTTGAGCATCCTGAGGGGAGCCTTAAAATTCATACAGGTAAAATTGGATTACGTCAGTTAAGATCAAAGAAATGGGTTGTTGTAAGAATGCCCAGTCCTTTTATAGTTTTTTACTTTATAGTCTTGCATGTGACAAGTTGTCAGCGCAATGTGATGTTACTAAATATAGTCGATGTACCCAGAATTCTTCTCGAATTGAAGGCGTGGTCTCATATGATTTTGGGCGTGACCAAACAAACTAACGCGTGTCATGTGTATTTTCAATGAGGGTTACTAATTATAGACGAGTCTTTGCACCTGTAAGGTTTTCATTGGATGAAAGTTGTAAACATGTTGCCACGTGATGATGGATAATATTTACATGTGGGCGTTAGCAAAACCACGTTATTTTCTTATCTACGGAATGTAGACTCATGTCATCGCTTGATAGCAAAATGAAAAATAAATTTGAAAATTGTTTGATTAATTCTCTAGATATTGATGAGGTGTATTTAAAAATGCATTATTCAAGAGCCATTGCTATTTACTTGCCACCCTAATCAACTTTCGATTCCATCGGATGCTCAAGATTTTTTATAGAATTAAATACGATGGGCATTTAATGTTTTAATTTAAAATCAGATAATCAAGATCGTTATCGTGACAACAATATCAATGACAATTTTGACTAAACTGTTATTGAATCGTTGAATCATCGATAACTCCGCTCAGTATGAAGGATGCTCTAGATTTTTAATAGATTTAAAAATGGTGGACATATCAGTTTAAATATGGATAAGCAAGATCTTTTGTTATCGTGATACTGATAGCAATGATAATCGTGATTAAACTGTTATGCAATCGTCAAATCATTGATAACTCTGCTCAGAATGAAGGAATTTGACTGAAACTTTTAACATATTCCATTTTCTCTATCTATTTTTGAATTTTTGTCCCCCGCCTCTCGAAGAAAGTTGGGGGACTATTAAAATGGGTTCGTCCGTCTGTCTGTCTGTCCGTCACACTTTTTGGGACACAATAACTCTCCTTCTAATTGAGTTAAAATGTTCAAACTTGGTGTATGTGTTTATTAGGTCAATGCCTTGACGGAGTTCAAAGATGAGCATTTTCTGCTTAGGGTAAGCAGAGATAAGCAATTTGATTGGTTGATGCTTTGGGACACGATAACTTTAGTTCTAATTAAGTGAGATTGATGAAACTTGGTGTATAGTTTCATTACAGTAATACCTTGACTAAGTTCGATAATGAGCATTTTCTGCTCAGGGTAAGCAGAGCGATACGCAATTTGATTGGTCGAGACTTTGGAACACAATAACTCTCCTTCTAATTGAGTTAAAATGTTCAAACTTGGTGTATATGCTTATTAGGTCAATGCCTTGATGGAGTTCGAAGATGAGCATTTTCCGCTTAGGGTAAGTGGAGATAAGCAATTTGATTGGTTGATGTTTTGGGACACGATAACTTTAGTTCTAATTAAGTGAGAGTGATGAAAGTTGGTGTATAGTTTCATTACAGTAATACCTTGAATAAGTTCGATAATGAACATTTTCTGCTCAGGGTAAGCAGAGTGATATGCAATTTGATTGGTCGAGACTTTGGAACACAATAACTCTCCTTCTAATTGAGTTAAAATGTTCAAACTTGGTGTATATGCTTATTAGGTCAATGCCTTGATGGAGTTCGAAGATGAGCATTTTCCGCTTAGGGTAAGCAGAGATAAGCAATTTGATTGGTTGATGCTTTGGGACACGATAACTTTAGTTCTAATTAAGTGAGAGTGATGAAACTTGGTGTATAATTTCATTACAGTAATACCTTGACTAAGTTCGATAATGAGCATTTTCTGCTCAGGGTAAGCAGAGCGATACGCAATTTGATTGGTCGAGACTTTGGAACACAATAACTCTCCTTTTAATTGAGTTAAAATGTTCAAACTTGGTGTATATGCTTATTAGGTCAATGCCTTGATGGAGTTCGAAGATGAGCATTTTCCGCTTAGGGTAAGCAGAGATAAGCAATTTGATTGGTTGATGCTTTGGGACACGATAACTTTAGTTCTAATTAAGTGAGAGTGGTGAAACTTGGTGTATAGTTTCATTACAGTAATACCTTGACTACGATCGATAATGAGCATTTTCTGCTCAGGGTAAGCAGAGCGATAAGCAATTTGATTTGCCGAGACTTTGGAACACAATAACTCTCCTTCGAATTGAGTTAAAATGTTCAAAATTGGTGTGTATGCTTATTAGGTCAATGCCTTGATGGAGTTCGAAGATGAGCATTTTCTTCTTAGGGTGGGCAGAGGTAAGCAATTTGAATGGTTGATACTTTGGGACAAGATAACTTAGGTTCATCTTGATTGATGATTTTTATGCCAATACAATGACTGCATTCTCATTCAGTAATGGATTCGACAGTAACAGTGTATAGAAATGATTGACAAGGGCCCTTTCCCTTGGCCAGAGGGGCCCTTTTGTCTGCCTTTAGGGTCCCCCTTAACTAGGGTACATTTTCATTTTTCTCGTCGGTTTTAGCATTTTTCTTTATAAAACACTTTTGGATGACACTTTGTGTACAGTTTGATTGCTCGATACGTTTGAAAAAAATAAATGTGCGATTAATTAATATGTGTCATCTGTTTATTTTGGGATTTCGGCGGGGGACATCAGCCTCACTGTTGGCTTGTTATAGCAAGAACTGTCAGCTCTTTGTTTAAATGATATATAATGTATCTGTAATGAATACCGACTGAATGAATTTTATGGTAGGAAACTTTGAATACAGAAACTAAAATAGATGTGCAAATTTTCCTTGAAGCAGCATAAAGTCAGCTGGGATAACACAAATGTAAAGACAGTAAGATGCAGACAAGTGTCCCCAATAGATACTCATAAATTAAAAATGTCAATAGAATATAATATTACATCTTATTCAATTGACGCTATGTGTGAATAAGAGGAAGACATACACCTCCATTTTTGTTGGGTTTTTCATCATCAGGTAATAAACCAATGATGAGAAATAAAGATTGTATACCTTGGTAATGTCTGACAAGAGACACAAACTAAAAACAAATTTCCTGTATATCTATCAATTTGTTTACATTGTTATGAATTAGAATAACTACCAAGGAGAATAAACAAGAAAACGTATTTTGAAATATATAATTGTAAAGGGTGTACATTGGTTGGTCTTTATGATATGTTCACTCATTAATAAGCATTAAAAAAAAAGACTTTCTGTGTATTATATGTTGCAGGACAGCCTAACTGCTAGCTGGTACCAAAACATAGTCATTAAGTTATAAGTTATGATGTATTATATTTTTCCAGAATATGAAAAGAAAGGAAAAGGAGTTCGACAGAGAGCTTCATAGATTAGTTAGTGAAAAATCAAGATTACGGGAAAGATTAGAGAAATTAAAAGTTGATTTGGCTAAACTTAACATGGATGTTGATCTTACTAAATGGATGCCAACTCAAGAACAAGAAACAAATTCAACATCTACTGCATCAGGTATGTTTTACATATATTGTGTCTACAGACTCAGTCATGGGAATTTTCTATAGTTTACATGGTAGAGGTTATAGATTCTGTAGCCTAATTTACACTTGGTGGCGATAAGCGTGCCGTTCTGGGCACGGTACCAGGCTGCGATAAATCTCAAGAAATTGACTCGTTTACATTACCAGTCTTGGAACCGTGCCAATCATGCCAAATGTGGAACTTTCCACAGAAAAGTTAATTTCAGTCTCTAAGCAAGTTATCCAGATGACAACAATTGTGGCGGTTTTTGGAGTTTTGACCAAAAATGATGACAGTGCTGTCAAGGTTCATTTTGCGCATGCGCAGTAATCCATGCTCCGACCGGTTAGCATTTACACTACCAAAATTTAAAGCGAACCGTTCCTGGTACCTTTTCAAGACCACCTCACTTCAGGGGGCCAGATTGGCACCGCACCAGGACCGACATGCTTAAGTTTGACCGGTTTACACTACAAAAAAACGAAGTGTGCAGTACCTGGAACAGTTCCTGGTACGCTTAAAATTAATAATGTAAACAAGGGTTATATCTGTGGTTGTATAGGGATCAACATAGTGATATTCATATTGAAGAAATATAAAGCAGTGTGAAGGGATTTTATTATAGGACATATCAATTAGTCAAGAATTTTAATTCAGATAAGTGATAAATTTTCTGATAATCAATTAACTTTATTTTAGGTGATGGAAGTCCTATTGTCAGTGATAATGATGAAGACAATGATAAACGACAAACTAATAAAAAGTTAAAACATTCGTCTAAAGGTAAGTCTTGTTTCATCCTTTCTTACATACATTTATACACGAGTTGTAGATTTAATGATCTGATAAAAACTGCTTATCTGACCCCTGATGTGCCCCCCCCCCCACTGCAATTGGTCAGATCTTCAATGTAGTAGAAGCCATCAAAAGTATAAAAATACAAAACGAAATATATATCTGTATATATCAGATTGGGTAAAAATATATGAAGTTTGAAAACAATCTGACATGCTGGATTTAACAAACTATGTGTTATCCTAATTCATAATGTTTTTTCAAGTACATTTGTGACCACCTGGTAATTGAAACAGTGATAAGCGTCAGACATTTAATTAACCAATCAATGTTGATGTTTCTAGGAAGATACCCAGTTTCCTGCATCACATGTCAAGCACTTGCTACAACGGACCGTTTCATTGGCTAATCCCTCACATCAACGAAAACAGGTTATACAACAACTCTACCAGATGATAGTGTAGTATAGACCTGTAAAACATAATTTTGCACTCTAAAAAACGGAACAAAATAGGCTCTGTGTTTAATCAGATTGATTTTGACGCTGTTGTTGCATGACAACTACACAAATTAAGGAAACCAATTCTGTAGTGCATTATAAAATGTTCAATTTATACATGCTCTTTGTATGACAGGATCCTTATAGTTTTGATTGATTGATCCAATTAAAAAACATCCCCTTATGTTTTTCTAACTTTTTCATTTCAGATAAACGTCCATCCACACTGACCCAAATGATACAAAATACATCTGTGCAAATGATACAGCCACAGCCAACAATATCCACATCAAAAAATTTTTCACACATCAAAGGCACATCTGTTGCACCAACGATGCCTACTCATATCAGAGCACCAGTGACACAGTTACTACATCAAACACTTAGTAAAAGACAAGCTTTGCAGAGACAAAGAGAACAACTAGCTGTATCCCAAGGTTTGTATGTTTTGGCATCATCCTGGTTAGTCTATAAAATATTACTACTAATAATCAATAGGTTTGATAAAGCGATACACATTAAACCCAAATCTTAAAATTAACAATTTTAAAATTAACTTTCCTTTATATGGATTAAGAAATGGTGTTTGTAACATTTTGACATGGCAGTGACATGCAAATTCATATTAATTCTCAGCTGTATTATCTAAACATATATATATATATGACTATATACAATTATATATTTTTATAATTCCAATTCTGTTGTCTTGGACTGATATCAAAATTGACACCTTCTGATTTATTACCTAATTTATAGTCTCTTCTTGATTTAAATTTATCTTTTTAATTTCAGTAAATACAATGAACTTGGGAATACAATCCGCAGCACAAATGAATCCTTTACTCCAACAACAGTTGGCTTTCCCGATCGGAACAACACCATTATCGAGCGGAAATATTATTACTCCTACCATGTCGATACCCACATCAACTACTGGTTTACCAACTCCCATGTTATTGACAACTAGTACAACCACATCAGCATCCAATACAATCAATCATATATCAACTGCTACAGTTACATCATCCAGATTTGTTCCTAGTACTACTTCATTACCTGGAATAACAAATGTGCCAAATCTTTCTGCTATTGGACCAATCTCGGCTCTTACAGGAATGAGTAGAACATCAACATCACTTCCAATTATTGGACAACCACCCACTGCATCTGCTATAGGTCAACCCATACCTCTGAAAACAACTCAACTTATTACTACCATAGTCACACCGTCTGTTACTAGCTTAGCCTCTATGTCGGCCATTAAACCTATACTGGCCACAACAAATGCTCATTTTATGACTTTGAATCCACTTCTAGGTCAGTTTCCTAGAAACAATACTTTATTAACAGGCATGACAAGTCAAGCTGGTACAACACCACAGCCACAGTTAGTGTCGTATGCACATATGGGTATGGGAACATTAACACCGATGACAATGATGCCGCAAGGACTTCAAATGGCTGGTTTTGGTAACATCATGTCGTCACATCAGCTGTTAAAACAGTTTCCAATTTTACAGCAGCCATTACTGCAGCAAATGCAACAAGGTCAGGTGATTGGTCAGCCCATGGTGAAACCGGTTGTTATGGTTTCCTTACCTAGTGCAGTTACGTCGGCTACCTCAACATTACCACTAAATATTGCTACAACCTCCTAGCATTGTATGACAATGAATGGAGTTGTGTAAAACATATATATAATTATATCTGCGGGATTTTATTTAAAGTGGGTGATTAAAACAAAGAGACGCCTCATTATTTAACTGTGATGTGTAAGATACCACCAACTTAAATAGTCTTTAAGTCTTTGCATATTGTCTGTGATGAATTGGTTTCATTAAAATGATTAAATATTTGACAGGAACTTGTATTTTCATCTCATTTGTGTCATATCTCATCTCCACATCATATTTCATCCTTACTTAAAAACATACCTGTGACCACATTATTCCTTTGTGATAAATATGTCATCCATGTCAGTAACAATGGATCATGTAACTTAAATTTAGGTGATAGTAAGTCAAAACAGAAAGTTTTATTTCTGCACCTAAAGGGGTAAAAATCTGTACTTAATCATTGATGATTATGAGATGAAATGTGCAAGTAATGACATTGTTTAATATAGATAAAATCAAAAAAAATATTTGTGTTAAATTTGATAGTATTTTATTATATTAAAAACTAGAACAAAAACACACTTTTATTTATAAGAGAAAATTGCCAAAGAAAAAATGTATTTATTGTATATTATCCTTTTGTTATTTAAGATCTTACTGAGAATATTTTTCTTGGCTAAGATTTTGTGCGATATTTCCATAACTTACACTCATTTGCATGGCATAATCAAAGTTTTTCATGACAGTGTGATAGTTAAATGATCTGTTCATTTTGTTGAAAATTCATCAACATTTTCATTTCAATTATAAATTTATAAAACATTTTTACATATAAAATTTAGTTCACAATTTGTTTTAAATCACAATAGTAATCTTTAACTGAAAATTACTTAGAATTTTTGTGATAAAAAATCCACAAAAACCATGTGTCCATTTTATAATTTTCTTTCTGTTTGATATGAAAATAGAACTGTATAACATAATTGTTTGAAAAAATTCAAATTTTCATTTTTTTTAAAGTTAATCTGAACAAAACAATGTTTAGACATTGAAATACCAGAGTGCTATGTATGTTTTGTTTCTTCAGTTTAAGTATGTGTATGTACCATGTTACCAAAATTAATTTATCGAAGTTCCTAATTGGAATGGATAGGGCTATAAAGCATATTATAGTGTTGATCATTTAAAATCAATATTAGACTATTTGTTACATGTATGTTTATTTTGTAGATCAAGGCAGCTATTGATATTATGAAGATCTAGTAAATTATGTTTCATGTTATTCATTGTATAATTCTGTGTAGCTCCAAGCTTAATATATTGTTCATTTACAATTTACAAGAATATTACTACAGTAAATACATGAATAAAATCGCATTTATTGTTAAATGTCATCTGTATAAAATACCAGCGTCAAAGGATGTTCCAACTTGATGAAAAAAATGTCAACTACATGCATTAATTTATTTTCCCCGCTCATTAGCAATCATCTCAAAAGAAATCTAAAGCTGAGGTTATTTACTAATCATAGTAACTCTTGAAAGAATACATCTTCAAAACCACAATACTTTATAAAGCAGTGCTCCAGTTAAATTCCAGAACCATCAAACTGGATCTTAATGTGCAAAATTTGATCTCAAACCAATAAAACTGATCAGTTAATAGGTTACTGTTATGGATAACTTAAAGGAAACGAAGATATGAAATCCCCTTCTGGTTGCATTAATTCTGTGATTAGTCAGAAAGTAATTCACTATAGGATATGATTGATGGCTTGATCTCCATTTAGCTCACTAATTTTGATTTGTCATAGACCCAGCTCGAGACATCTCGGATTCCTTGATAGAAAATATTGTTGCAAATATCAAGTCTCGCACTTTGCAACTTAAATGTCTAGCCGTCATAATCGAGTTGCAAAGTTCAAGGCTTGTTCAATGTGAAGGTTGCTGGAACTTTTTCACTATGATTATAGCTCTTAATCTAAACTTTTCTAATTTGCTTTTCTGTTTTCCTTATTCTAGTATGATGATTGCTTTTATTTGAGTTTTTCAACTATTCAGTTATGTGTTTGTGTCAGATGTCTGATAAAGGGAGATAATGCACCTAAAAGTTTGAGAATCGACTAATGTAGCAACAACAGCTAGATGTTGTTAAACTCAGTCATTGCTTCACAAACATTGGGTGCCTGTAACCACTTACAAATTAATGTGTTGGTACTGTACTCCCAGACTGAAGTATACACAATATGGCTGACCCACGACTGATTAGATTAAACAGTATTTCTATGTAATCAGATGAATAGTTTAAAAATGGCAGAGGTTAGGGGAGGCATGGTGAGTAAGACACTGGCTAGCTAACCTGGAGGTCTCATGTTGGATAAAGGTCTTGGCTGAGAAAGTACATGACAAGTAAAAGATCTCTTGACAGTTGGAATCTGATATAAAAGTACACCAGGCTGTTGTTAAACCCCATTTCAGTTCATTTGACCCTGGTAAGTAGTTGGGATCATGTATTCAGAAAACCAAACTGATTTGGCAAGGCCAGTTTAATATAAATCTCGCGACAAGAAACAATTTATAGTGGATTTATAAGATCATTATTATTATGACATAATTTGAAAAATGTGACTGAGGGTAACTTTAAAAACTAATTACAATACTCTCAAACTGAAATCCTCAACAAAAAAATAAAGCGAACAGTTCATTATCAAGATAAGTTAGTATAAGAAAAAGGCCACATCCATTCAAAGAAATATTTACAATCTCAATAGTTTGTAACATCTACATGTAATTAAAGTAATTCTGACATGCACTTTCCATGGTACTTTATTTAAATTTGAAATAACATTACATGAAACTTACACCATATACCATTTTAATTAATAAACTATGCTAACTGTGTTGTTATAATATAATTACTAGGCAAGACTAATAATTTCATGTTCAACAGTATCATTTTTTCATGAATTGCATTGTAAACTCATGCAGCATTAAGTTCATATATCTAAAGCTAATAATTTATGAGAAAATATCAGCACAATGACTACAATGTTGATCCCTCCACCACACACAATGCTGACAAAATATGCAGTTAAAATTTTAGTAACTGAATGACCTAAAAGCCATGTTTTAGATTTAGAGATGTCTCATACCTAATTGAACCTGTCTTCAGTAACACTGACCACTTAAGAAAACTGATTAAACCATGTACATATATGTTACATTTCTATTTACAAATAGATATTTGTGCATAATTTTCAGTCAATATTTCACGCTAAATCACATCTGAATAGTTTTTATATAATCCTTAATACTTTTATCAAAGAATTACACTACTTTATGCCACTTAGTTCACACAATGAGTTCTCTTTTTAAAACAGGATTAAAATTTTTAAATAAAACAATTATTATGCACACACACAAACAGATATTGGGAGAGCAGTTATGTCTTTAAAATCTGTTAAGCCCTGCCTGTTTCTGATAATGCAAACCATCACCTTGAGTAGAAATCTGGAATAATAAGAAAATTGTTTAGTTTAAACATTTTAAATAGCTTGTCTTGAAAATTGACCAAAACTTCTCAGGATCTATGGGTCAATTTCCATTCTGTAAAACTGGCTTTTTTTTAAAACCCAACTTTCAGATATTGCTATGATTAATCTTTGCACATAGCTATAATATTCTATGGCCTTTACAGAATATTACAAACACATGGAATCTATGTCTGCTTTTGATTGGTGTTATAGAATAGTACAAATAGTCATTAAAAGAGATCATTTTGAATGCTCAGTAGATAATTAAATCAAGGACAGAAGTCTGAGGAAATAAAGGCAATAAGATACAAAGTACTGCTTGTTAAATTCAACTAACTATCGTATTAAATAGAACCATACATAAAAAATTAGTTTTACAGAACTGATGCCACAGAAGGCTATATTCATAGATAACATGTAAGAATATAATCTATCATTAGATACCTTGTTTATTTCTTTGTGACGTTCTTTACTAACAATTTCTTCAATCACTTCTCCATCACCTTTTATAAGCCTAGAATTGAATATAACAAAAACAAAATTTGACAACAGGTTTAAAAGAAAGGTTACCAGGCAACAAAGCATATACCCACAGCAGCCATGTTATTTGAACAGTCCGTAAAGGTTGTTTCATTGTTATTCTTTAGGAAAAAAAAAATAAGAGTTCTGAAAACCTTCCACAACATAATTAAGGGCAGTCAATCTAGAAATAACTATGTTAAATTGGTGTAAATTTTTAGACTTATTGATTATAATCACTGAAAGAAAGAAAAGAGTTTAAAGTAGATTAGATGATTTGTCTTGTTCAAGCATTCACAAGACCTTCTAAAGTGAGTGAGTGTTACGATACTTTCAGTAATAACCTGAATAACGATGACTGACACTAGTGTTCACAACCTTTATAGAAAGCAGATCTAAGTAACACGAACATTGTTGACATTCAGTGGGACTCTTCGCTTCATATATCTGAAAATTTCAAGCCATTTAGATAATAACTGTTAAGGCAGGACACTACCTTATTAAACACTCTGTATGGATTGATCTGTCAGATTTTGATATCAGCTAAAATTGCCCAATATAGTCAAAATTTGTTGATTTTTCAAGTCGAGTCCCGCCTTTATATTATATAGTGTTGAATATTTAGTCATTTACATAGGTAAATCAAATTTTTAACTTTTAACTTGCTTTTTTACGTACTCAATTTTTTTTTACCCATATCAGGTCTTAGAAAATCAAATTCTCAAAATCTATGAGAGATAATGGTCTCATCTTTGGAATACGGTTAGTTCTATAGCTACTGTGTGCAATAAGATGATTTTCAAGGTGTTTGTTATACATTTGGACATTTTATTGTACAAAATCATTTTAGTGGTGTGTTCGGCCCCACACCCACATGTTTTATGTGGGGAGCATAATGTTCATTATTCACATTCAAATAGTAAAATTTATGCCTTATTGCATTCTTTGATGCCTATACATGTATATGTTATTCCATATCACAAATAGTTTGTTTCAATAAAATTGGTGAAGATTTTGATTTCCTGACCTACCCACCGTGAATATATAAAAAAATCCAATATGGCCATCATTTCTACGGTAACAATGTTATTCCAAAATTAAATACGGTAACAAATTAATATTTTACGTTCAAATTATCAAATCTGATTTAGGACATCATATACTAATATTACACTAAATGGCAAGTTTCTGTTATCATTGTGAAATTCTTAGGTAGTGTCCTGCCTTAAAAATTCAATAGGCTTTTTTTTCCAGTAGTTTCAACAAATTTTTATAAATTTAAAGCACATCAGATGATATTTTTTGTAATTAAACTAAAGCATTCAGAAGATTAAAAAGCCAACAGTGAGGCTGATGTCTCCCGCCGAAATCCCAAAATAAACAGATGACACATATTAATTAATCGCACATTTATTTTTTTCAAACGTATCGAGCAATCAAACTGTACACAAAGTGTCATCCAAAAGTGTTTTATAAAGAAAAATGCTAAAACCGATGAGAAAAATGAAAATGTACCCTAGTTAGGAGGACCTTAAAGGCAGACAAAAGGGCCCCCACGCTTGACAAAAGGGCCCCTCTGGCCAAGGGAAAGGGCCCTCGTCAATCGTTTCTATACACTGTTACTGTCGAATCCATTACTGAATGAGAATGCAGTCATTGTATTGGCATAAAAATCATCAATCAAGATGAACCTAAGTTATCTTGTCCCAAAGTATCAACCATTCAAATTTCTTACCTCTGCCTACCCTAAGAAGAAAATGCTCATCTTCGAACTCCATAAGGCATTGACCTAATAAGCATACACACCAATTTTGAACATTTTAACTCAATTCCAAGGAGAGTTATTGTGTTCCAAAGTCTCGGCAAATCAAATTGCTTATCGCTCTGCTTACCCTGAGCAGAAAATGCTCATTATCGATCTTAGTCAAGGTATTACTGTAATGAAACTATACACCAAGTTTCATCACTCTCACTTAATTAGAACTAAAGTTATCGTGTCCCAAAGCATCAACCAATCAAATTGCTTACCTCTGCCTACCCTAAGCGGAAAATGCTCATCTTCGAACTCCATCAAGGCATTGACCTAATAAGCATACACACCAATTTTGAACATTTTAACTCAATTCGAAGGAGAGTTATTGTGTTCCAAAGTCTCGACCAATCAAATTGCGTATCGCTCTGCTTACCCTGAGCAGAAAATGCTCATTATCGAACTTAGTCAAGGTATTACTGTAATGAAACTATACACCAAGTGTCATCAATCTCACTTAATTAGAACTAAAGTTATCGTGTCCCAAAGCATCAACCAATCTAATTGCTTATCTCTGCTTACCCTAAGCGGAAAATGCTCATCTTCGAACTCCATCAAGGCATTGACCTGATAAACACATACACCAAGTTTGAACATTCTAGCTCAATTAGGAAGAGAGTTATTGTGCCCCAAAAAGTGTGACGGACAGACGGACAGACAGACAGACAGACGAACCCATTTTAATAGTCCCCCAACTTTCTTCGACAGGCGGGGGACAAAAAAATGATCAAGGGTAATGACTCAGGATTTCATTATCAGAATTTCTTAAAACTTGAGAATATATTTTATCTTTTACTCCACTCTGATATCAGAATGAAAGAAAAAAAACCCTACATTACAACGTTGATAAGCCATATCCACCAAAAAATAAAAATTTAGCCCTGTAAAGCTTCGGCAACAAGAATGACACTATTCCTGTTTTACGTTTTTAAAAATAGTTGTTAAGATTCTCCATTATTACTGTTTCTTTATTATATATAAAAAAATAAAATGATCTAACACAGTGGGCCCTGTCACTTCCTACATCTGAATACAACAGCATTCTGTTAAATCCGTCATCATTTTCATGTCCCGATTCATTTCCTTATTACTTCGACCAAAAATGTTTTGAGTAATCTGGATTATGACATCATCAGCGGTCCTGTCAATCAGTGGGTGTTAACCGACAAGCAATCATCAATCAATTATCTGTGAGCATAAAACAGGGGTTGGTCTATGTTGATTACCTTGATAATTTTATAATCTCTTTGTATAAGTATACAATTGGCCGTACATCCGACATTTTAAAGCGAAAAGAAGAATTCCAACAGAGTGGTTTAAGGGCATGGACAAACACAATGATAACGTGCCAGTCAATTCGCCGGCCAATCGTAAGGCTTAGATGACAAGTGCTATTTAGTCAACAATTATATATTCAAAGTAAATTGGTATGCAAAGGTTTGATATAATGTAATACAATTTTAAATGTACAGAAAGTGTTATTTCTAGATCTGTGTATTTGAGGGTGCATTATAATAAAACTTCCAGTATTCAAAGGTACATTAATACTTGCAGTATAATTGAGGCAATTGAGTATCCCAACAGGCTGTCCAATCCGTTATATTGTATCGATCCTGTACGATGTTGGAATTGACAGTTCACTACATGTAACCATATATTTGATAATGCAGATTTGGTTTACATCCATCATGAAGAAAATTTAGCATGTTATTTACTATTAAATAATACCAAGATGTTTAAATCATTCTTAAAGGTGTAGACATACCTTTGTCTTCCTGTTTCCGGATCATAAACTTTCCTTACAATACTTTGTTGTTTTTCCCATTCTTCTTTAGTCATTGGCTTCAGGACTCTGGCAGTGGGACCGATTCCTGTAGTGTCTGGTCATATAAAACTATATTAGAATATGTATAAACTTAAAGATATTATCTACAGACAGCCATGACGTACTTTCATAATTTCTGAAGTATCATGAATTAAGTCTATAAATAATACCAAAAATAAATGACTAAAAGCCTTCACGCACCAAGGACCAACTGAATTCCATCACCTAGATCAATTATTGGTTATAATATAGGTATGCTACTGGTGGTAGACAATCTTTCTTGATTGATAAAATCCATGTCCAAATGGTTGTTTTTTTTAAAAATTCAGTGTTGACATTGTTTAGTTTTGTATAACTAATCACCTTATGAATAAATGTATGCAGGAGATGGGAATTCTAGTGCACGACATTCTATATCCAACGAAAATTCAGTGTAGAGAGACCAGCTATAAGTATAGTTAGTGTTGTTTGCCCCAACAAACTATCATGGGGGTATGAAAATAATTTTTGGGGGAATTAATGTGAAGGATCTAATTCCTGAGTCACTGTACTATAGAAAGCTTCTTAACTATGCTGTATGTTTTCTCTTAGTACAATGCTCTTATTGACATCATGTTCCAATTTGTATTTCCTAAACACAGTTATTCTATTGAAAGTCCAACCCACCTTTCTTAGGTTTTTCAGCTTCTAATTTCAGAGCAAGTATTTGAGCTTCTTCAATACTTTTTCTTTTTGCTCTTCTTTCTTCTTTCAATTTCTTTTTTAACTTCTTCTTCTTTCTCCTTTTCTTTCTTTTCCTCCTTTCATCTTCAGAGGATGAAGACGATGATGTTGATGAATGCCTGGATCTAGAAAATAATTCATCATAAAATTATTTTTTTAGAAAATCTAGTGACATACACAAATATGCTTATACCCCACAATAGTGTGTATTCCTTAATTAAATTTGGGAGAGGTAGATACACTTCCAAAACAACTGAGTATTATTTAACATTAACAGTACTGACACTCAGTACTTTATAAGACATTGATCATTTCCTTGTACTACATCAATAATGATCCTATATTTATAACAGGTAATGGATAGTCTAATTTCTCTACAGAGACACCAACCATCTAACTTTACAAATAAGGACTGCCTAAATATAAACACTTTACTTAATGAATCTGTTAATGTTATGCATTGCTGGCAAGTGTCATTGATGACTCAGGGTATATGTAGCAAAAAAGCCACTTTGTGGTAGAATGGTACCCTTTGAATAAGATGTCATAATATTTATTGATGCATTTAGATAAGGGATCATACTTTAATAATTCAAGATGTAATTTCTTTCATAATAGTAGATATATTAGTCTTTCCACAGGACCTTTTCTTATGTTTAGATTTTTTCCGCTCTCTCCTCTTCTGTGGTTTTTTATTATGGTCAGTTTGAGAATCACTAAAAACTAAATATTTATTTCTAGTATGTGTCTTCTTCAACTGTTGCTTAGGTTTTGAGTGAGATGAATCACTTGATGAAGAATCTGTATCTGAATCAGAAGATGGTGATCGATATCTTTTTCTTTTCTTCAAGTCTTTCAACTTTGATCTGGATTTTCTTCGAGAGCTGTCCATTTCTAAAAGTAACAAGATAAAAACAAAATGTTCAGAATATCGTTTAAAATGGTCATATCTAAATAGGCAGCACTTCAAAAAAAAAAACTTTACAATTATCTATGTCAAGATTTGTGATTTAGCCAACATTCCAGCACTGCAATCAGACTGGTACCAATTCCTGAATACATATTTGGCTGTACATGTAGAGGGTGTAAATGAACACAGACAAAGCATAGCCCATCTAGAATGTTGCCTGCCCACATTTTGAAAAAATTTTTTATTTCATCAAAATATTCTAATTAGATCCAAAGTTATGGAGATTGACGTCAATAATGTTATCAAAACGCTCTATACAAGTCAATGCGTGGAATGGCACCAAAATAAGTGCTTTTCAGTCATATCTGAGTGACATCATAATGGGTATTTTCCCTTCAGAATCGCACGTTATTGTCAGTTAAGATTTGTTAAAATCACAATAATTTGAATGATAATATGTCAAATATATATAATCTGGATGATGCCACAAAAAACGTAGGCTATATTAAGTCGAAATTTAGCAAATTTCAGTCATCAAAACAGATAAATCCTGTTGTAATTGTCGGATCTCGTGGTGTCGTGAACCATAATAATCACAAAAATGTTATCTATCGCTTGATTGGTTCTATACCAAATCCACCGGAAACCAAGCTGCGGAAAACCAATGAAGTGAGTCGTAGCAATGGAAAATTCTCGGTCGCGTGACGTTAGAGCGGTATTTTCCGGCGAGCGTCTCGTGTAAACAAACGGTAATTTCGCTTACATATCGATAATTTTTTAGCCTGAATCTTTGCAGATATTGAGATTGATATTAAAATATTACAATACAATTGCTTGTAATACATTTACATAAAAAAGTAATTCAAAAGCGTAGATTGAAGTGGGCTTAATATTTCAGCCACTGGCTGGCCGATTTCACGCTAAAGTCACGTGACCTGAAACCCCTATGTGTTATAATTAGAAAACATAGATAAGAAACTCGCAACTCGCTTTCATAAACTTTATTATCAAAACAAGACATGGCAAAGTAAACTTCAGTGAGTGTTAGATTAGAATGAGTTAGTAGATCATATCTTTAAAGGTGCAAAATTGTGGAATGATTTACCTGAAACCATAAAAACAAATTGCAGAAATGTTCATTCTTTTCGAAGACTTATTACTAAAAATATGTTTCAAAATCTAAATCATCATCTTACTAATACTACCGGTAATACATGTACCACACGGTACATAATTGGTGCAAGATCCATATGTAAGCAATTATGTTTAATGTTCATTTCAATTGATAACCTTTGTTATATTTGTTACTTTTATTGTTTTTGTTATAAAGGGCACAACGTGTCAGAAAGGTCCATACATATCGGACCTAGATTGTTCACCCTTTTGAAATAAAGATATTATTAAGCTTTCATATTACATATGATTAAGCTTTCATATTACATATGAAAGCTTATTGTTTCTGTTAAGATTATTATTATTTTTTTTTTTGTGTGTATTTTCTGCAAATCGGATTTCTCAGAATCTAACCATGGGATCTTTCTGAAACTTTGACCTACCCCCTCAAATTTTTACGAATCCGAAATCACTGAATTTTACGAACGAAAAAACTGACAATGCATAGTCGTAACTTTGTTATTTTTTGACCGATTTTACTAAAAAAAATTTCTTTGAATACCTTGAAAAAAATCATTTTCATCTGCAGTTTCACATTTTTGAATTTCGAAAATTCGTCGCTGTGATTTCGAACCGGAAGTTTTGACCTATTTGACAAGTTGTACGATTTTCATGAAATTTAGTATATAAGTAGATCTTACCCATGTGACTTCAAAAATATAATTAGAAATTTTCTAAATTATCTCCCCTTGGTGAAATTAAGGATCAAAATTTTCAAAAAAATCGAAGAAAGATAGGTCAGAATGACCTGATTTTTTTTTTGGATACTAGATAAGTAAATACTGATTCGTACACAAAATATTGAGTTTGTGACTTGAACCGGAAGTGCCGCCATCTTGAAACGTGAAAAATCACTAAGGCTTTTGCGATATTTTACTTACAGACATGGGAGTTATATTTTCGGATTCCTTGAAGGAATGCCTAAAAATCTATCGGATCAGAATTTTGATTTCGGTCACGTGATGGTCACCATTTCGAACTGAATATGAGAAAAGGTGAAAAATCGACATTAATGAAAGCAATAGGCCGTAGTTTGGAGAATATGTCTCCTATTTCCAAAATGAATACATTTCTGGATAGCCGGGATCAGGGACTTTGATGTTTTTCGTGCCGATAATGTTGTTTACGAGTGAAAAATCATAAAAACTTCGCTATATTTCGACCGATTTTAATGATTGTTTTTCCTTGATCAGATTATTTACATGACCCATGACATGTTACAGGAAGTGACTGTGAATATGAAAGCTTTAATATCTGCTTCGCAGATCTAGTTATTATTATTATTATAATTTTATCAGCCTGACAACCGGGCTGGTGGGGAATTTTTCCAGGCAGCCCGACGTGAAATTTACCAGCTACGGTCAGACGGGCAGGCCGTTATTTCGGTCACTGGGGTGAGGGTAAGTTTATAATAACCGTCCAATGTGAAGTAGGTTGTTCATAATCAAAGAAACCTGTTAAAAATTTACGATGGTTCAGACAGTAGTAACAGCTTCCCCCGCTTCAATCATTTATTCATTATGAGATTGAGATCTTCTTCCCTTAAAGTAAAGACTTGGGTTCCAATTGGAACGTAGTTGAACCTGGATGAGATGTGCAGGTGCGATCGATAAAACGTATTCAGTGCGGATAAAAGTAATCGGTGCAGTTAAAAGTGGTCGGTGCGGATAAAAGCTGGTTGTCGTTTAAAACTGGAAGTCACCCAGCCCGCACTTGAACTTGGTCAAGGTGTCTGCTGCGGTTAGGTGGTGTGGCAGTTGGTTCCATAGATTCACCGTCCTGGGGAAGAAGGAAGTCTGGTGTTGTGTCGAGAGGCATCTAGGCTGGTGTAGTTTGCTGCTGCCTCTTGTACGACTATCGCCTTCCGAGATGTATATTCGGCTGATGTCCGTGGGCTGGTTCCGGATCTGGTACATCATGGTCACTGATGCCTTTTGTCTACGAGTTTCGAGGGATTCCCACCCTACTGTGTGAGTTCTGGTAAATAATAAACGGATTTCTTCGATTATGAACAAACTAGTTAACTTTGGTTATTATATACTTACCTGTGTGTTTGAAATTAACTCCCGTTAAATAAAATCCATTGCACAATAAAATATCTCAACGAATAAAAACGGTTCTCTCTTATAAGATTTGAATATTTACTTGTTATTTCGACAGAGTGGATAATAACATTGCTTTCGTCACATATTGGACGAATCCAACGAATCCAGCGAGGTTGTTTTAATTTGACGCATATTTTGTCAAGCACGTGCTATACTCAAAGCAACGCGCCAACATTACAATCGTTTGAGTTTGGGCGACGAAAATATCAATTGAAGACAATTACATAGGAGCTTTATCTTTATATCGAAACCATTGATCGTCAGTCTATCAAATTTTATTCACAATGAAAGAATCACTGATTGCACGGATACTCGTAAAAATAAAGTCATGTATAAAATATAGATTTTAATATCCTATCTTCTTTATGTAATAAATAGTTTAACACGGATCATGAAGCACATCTCCGAAGTGGCTGAGGACTCTGAGTGTATTATTAATTTGATCTCATTCTTTCGATCAAATAATAACCGCTTCAGTGACATTTTTAAGCGTGTTGCGACAGCGTTCAAAGTGCCTAATGGCATTGGGTGGCGTAAGCAATGCCGACAAGTCCGTAACGCCCCGTAAGAAGCGGAACATTAATTGTAAATGGCCTGCATATGTTAAATAATAATATTATCATACCATATTATAAAGATGGGTAATATTTAAGGCCCGTGAAAAGAATGTAGTTATTTTTGTTCCTCATGCGTGTTAAAAAGAAAATTATCCCATCCTAGTATTCCTAGTCGGTAATCAAATAATTAAGACGGTAACAAATTTAAAAAAAAATACTGGTTGTTATGTGTGCGAACGCTCAAACTCAATGCCGAGACGTGCTTAACTTAAAACAAACTTGAATTGACGTAAAAATGCCACATTTCCTATGCTGTCACCCCTAATACAAAGTGATATCTCCCGAGGTGTGACGTAACCAGCTGCCATATTGATATTTTTCTTAAACGAAAGTTTGTGGGATTTCAATTTTTCAAGAGAGAACTGTTTTTATACGTTGGGACATTTAGTGGTGCGATGGATTTTATTTAACGGGAGTTCATTTTAAACACACGGGTAAGTTTATAATTACCAAAGTTAACTAGTTTGTTCATAATCGAAGAAATCTGTTTATTATTTACCAGAACTCACACAGTAGGTCAGCCAGGAGGCATGTGACGGCTCCTGGTACTCGTGTTTGACAAATCTGGCCATGCTTCGTTGCACCTTCTCTAGGGTGTTGATGTCTTTTTGAAGGTTTGGAGCCCATGCTGTTGAGGAGTACTCGAGTACTAGGCCTACGAGGGTGGTGTACATTGCCTTCTTTACATGTGGGGTGCATTGCCGAAAGTTCCTCTTTATGAAACCAAGGGTTCTGTTGGCTTTGGCCGCGGTTGACTCAACGTGCCTTGTCCATTTAAGGTCTTCTGCGATGGTTACCCCGAGGTACTTGCTCGCTACTTCGACATCTAGCTAGGGTGTGGTGGTGTAGGGTATATGGGAAGGTGATCTTCTTTCTCCTTGTAGTTGGTGCTATGCGTATAGCCAGGCACTTGGCGGCGTTGAATTTCATCTGCCATGTTGTTTCCCAGTCCTCGAGTTTAGTGAGGTCTGCTTGGAGGGCCTGGGCAACTGATTGGGATTTGATGACGCGGTATAGTACTATAGAATAGCCTGGCATCGGATGAGTCGATCATTTGCGTAATTGCATAGACAAATATTGGGAATAAACTATAACACACACTTGTTCTTCAAGTGTGTGTTGCAGTTTTAACCTCAGCAGAAGACTCTACGGCTGAACATGCCGAGATACAACCCAGTCCAGCGTGTCCCGGCTAAAGTGTTAACAAAATAAATTGTAATATTAATAAATAATAGAGTCAGTGCAATAGACTGTAAAGGAATGGATTGATAATGTTTAAAAAAACTGGTCGAGACCTAATTCATCAATTCAGTTGTTACCCTTCAGTATTGCCCAATTTGTATACGTGGCAAATATTTGTGGTTGTCTTCAGTCATTTTCCCTGCAAGAAAAACGCAGCCATGATAAAATACAAATTACCCGTCGGAAAGGAAACGCATTAAAACATATTTTTCTTATTTTGCATGTATTTGTAAAACCAAATAGAAATCTATTAATTTTGCTTATATTCAAAGCATATTTCGGTTTAATAATACATGAAAAATATGTTTCATAATTAATTCGTTTTCTTTTATAAACGAGAAACAAATATTAACACAGCCTAGTAGCAAATCCATCCCAAAATGCATCATTTCGCGTCAAAATGGCTGACAGTTGTCAAAACAGTTTAACAACTGCCAATATTTTTTGATTATTCCGTTACATGCAATGATGACAACTTTAAATACAGTGGCAGCTTCATCAGCCTTTGAATCTCAATTGAAAACATTATGTCTTTTGGAATTTCCATGTGGTGCAGGCTCATGGGTAAGGATTGGATTTCTTCCCTCAACCCCCCCAAGAAGCGGAAATTTCATATTTTCTAAGAAAGTAAAAACATAATTATTTCTATGTCTTTTGCTCAAAAGGTTGTCAACTCACTATTATACGATCATGGGCAATATTTCACAGGCATAAAAATCCCTGACACCGAAAATAATAACACAATTACTTGAATTACCTGGACCTTGTTTTCCCATTCCCGTCCAAGCAATGGCGATCTTAAAGGGACAATAACACTCTTGCTGGCTTGGCAGCTCTAGAAAATAAATAATAGTCTTATTCTAAGTACCAGATGTTTATGTGTCCTACCTGTTGTGTAAATTATCCATTACATCATATTTTACTTGTCCAGAGGGTTCGAAAATATTTTAAAATCCAAGTCACATTTGAAAAGGTTTACGTTAACCTTTTCAAATCATGTAGTTGAATTTTTCCAATTTTTTAAATTAGGTGTGTTACGATGAAATTTGTATCATCAATTTATTTGAATATTGTAAAATAGTACAATTTGTTGACCAGAATAAAGATTGGGACATATTATTCAATTACAACAAGAGTGTTATTGGGGCTTTAAAACGTTTGAATTTGAAGTTGAAAATGATATTTTTGCCAATTTCTCAACTGGCAATAGTGAATTATAGGATTATTAGGATTATTCTTTAACAAGGTAGGACTGTTTATAGATACAATCTATTTTAGGGCTTTATTTTGATATATTTTAAAAATATAACTAAAAAATATGAAATTGCCGTTTTAAATCAATAAGTTAGGCTAGATGTTACTCTTTGATATTGTGACGACGTAACATCTAACATCCGAACAGTCAAAAGCTCGAGGCAAAAGTTGATAACTAGTTTACTTCGTTCAGTGGACGGCAAAATCCACAGTTTTCTGAGTTTTCAGTTATCTGCACTGCTAACACATTAAACTTACATATAATACATATCAGATCCATCTGTGTTCCGAAAAATATTTTTTGTTGTCTATTTTAAAAGATTTCACAAAAATCTTCGCCCACAACCAACACAACACATTGAAAAAGGAAATGACCTACATAGGTGAAAGGTGAAATCTGGGTTGGTGCACATTACGAACGAATTCTTTAAACGAAACGAAATCATGAGACTAATTTGAAGGGGGGGGGGATGGCCTAGTGGTCTAGAGTGCTGCGCTTCGACCTCTAGCTGGCCGGTCACCTCTGGCTTGCGGCTGTGGTTTCGAGCCCTGGTGTGAGCGTATGTGGCATGGAGATAGGGGCGCCTTCTCAACCTCGTGGGTTTCCTACGGGCACTCCGGTTTCCTCCTACTGCTAAAGACCCCTACGCGCAAGCGAATTATTGAAATAAAATGAAACCATGTGTTGGTCCCAGAGTGACCTAGTTTGTGTCGAGTGGACGTTAAACCCCATTTCTCTCTCTCTCTCTAATTTGAAGGCGATCATTTTAAATTTATTTTTAGTGATGTTCCGATTATCGGTTTCGCCATTCAGTAGACTAATCGGCCGCTGAGTGGCCTATCAAAAGAAATTTTGCCGATATTTGCGTAGCCGATATCTGTTCAAAAAGGCTCGGCAGTCAAATACCTTTTCATAAAATATTATTTAGATTGTGAATAAATCAGAGATGCAAGATTTAGTTGTAAATGTCCCGTCCTACCGTTATATATATAATTTGTTTTTTCATAAGAATGCTTACTTTCTAAAATAGGTTATGGCAGAGCCGTGGGAAATTTGACGAATAAATTTTAGCTATAGCTGACATGATGGCCACCGTTGTGAACACGAATAACTAAAAGGAAAGGAAAGCAAATTTCGGTGACTTTATTACTCGTAAGAGGAATCTGTATAATTTATACTTATGACAGTACCACTAAACACAATCAGGGCCAGATTAATTGACACGATATATAGAAATTGCACGTCACGTGACGGAAAATGACAACAGTTTGTTTTAAATAAGAAGTTAGGCAGTGGTGCCTTGTCAGCTTATTTTAGCTACGGCTTTTTTAAATTTTTGTTGTCGTTGTAGAAAAGTCCTAATTTCAAGCACTGATCTAGGCCTACTAAATAATCAAGCAACAAAGTTCTCAATTGACGTTGTGTATTGTCAACTACGGGTGAAGAGCGACCTAATTATTCTTTCAATAAACATCGTCTTCTATCCCAATATAAAATGTCTACAAAAACAGTACATAATGCAATCCATAGAAATATTGTACAAAAATGCAATTCGTTTCGTGTTAAACAGGGGTCCTCAAATTTTAATGGGGAGGATATGACGTCAAGCGGATGTCAAACTATCCTAACATGGCGACTACATGAAATGTTTTTGAATGTGATATTGGATAAACCTGTTTCAATGAACCTCGTGTGTGTGTCAGTAAGTGTTATTGTTGTTCAGAGATGGATCACACAATAAGGTAGGACGTGCATTTAGAATTTATCGACTGACGCCTTTCAGCTCGTGTCTATTTGATGCGCAAATAATTCAGTCGCACAGCTCCCAAAGATAATATAGCTTGTGGAATCTTGAGGTTACGTGTGAATGAAACCTCAAGACACTCTGGAGTACCCCCAAGTCACTCAAAGTCAAACACGGTGACAGTAAATAGATTAGATCTACTATATCTAGTTAGTTTATAATAATAGTTAAGTTATAGAATAGAAGACTAGAGAGAGAGAGAAATGGCAGGGCTCAAAATTCACGACATCCAGCATGGCCATTGCTGTCGTAAATTTTGGAAAAAAATCAATAAAAAAAGTATAACAAAACAGCCATTGTCAATTTGTCCTTTGAAATACATGTATTCAGTATTGCTGTCAATAACTTTCATTCGGAAGCCAAATTAAATGAAAATGTTCATATTGTGTGACATACGTTTTTTCTGGAAAACCTGGGCTAGCTCAATACCTCCCACGATAATTGTCTTTTAAAGCATCTGTTTGTGTTCTGTTTCTACGCTACATATGATTATTGTTATGGTACGGTACTAAAAATAAAACCAATTACCGGTATCAAAGCAGAAATTATGATTGGTATTAATGGTAACCCAAAGAAGAGATCGCTCACCCAAAGAAGACATCGCTCGAGACGTAAGAAATTACGAGATGGAAACCTGAAAATTTTGACAAAAGAAAAGATTCTATTTTGATGGCATTTTCTAGGGTTTATGATTATAGTTATCTTTTCAAATAAAGAAATACACAACCTAAAACATATTCAGAAATGACTGCGAATATTTCGATTGGAATATAGTAGTTTTATTACAGACGCAATGATAGAGCACGTGTTTATTTAAGCTTATTAGGTTTATTAAGTTTTCAACAGATTTTTAAAAAATGACCTTCGGTAATCTTGAAATTGTAAAAATGGCCTTAAATACAGATGATCAGCGAATTTTGAGCCCCAAGTGGGGTTGACTGTCCACACAACACAAATCAGATCATATTGGAACTAATACTAACATAATACTAAATTGGTTTGCATCATATCTGAATCTCAGAAAACAATCAGTCGTGATAAATGGGAAAAAGTCATCTCCCGTTGAGCTCCAATATGGTGTGCCACAAGGATCCGTTCTTGGTCTTCTCAACCTCGTGGGTTTCCTCCGGGCACTCCGGTTTCCTCCCACTGCTAAAGACCCCTACGCGCAAGCGAATTATTGAAATAAAATTGAAACCATATGTTAGTCCCAAAATGACCTAGTTTGTGTCGAGTGGACGTTAAACCCCATTTCTCTCTCTCTCTCCCGTTCTTGGTCCATTATTAGTTACAGCTTACACAACGCCTCTCGGAGATCTTATTCGATCCTTTAATTTGAATTACCATGTTTATGCAGACGATACGCAATTAATTATACATATCTATTAACCCACTTGATACATCACCACACATTGCCAATCTTGAAAATTGTGTCGCTGCCATCAAATCATGGATGAAATGCAACTTTCTTAAACTGAATGATGATAAAACAGAAGTGTTAAAAATTGGTTCCAATCTTCAACTCTCCAAAATAAAATGTGATAATGTTAAAATTGGCGACATTTTAATCAACCCGGTTGACAGTGTTAGAAATTTAGGTGTGATTTTTGATAAAAATATGAATATGAACTCGCATGTATCATCTATTTGCAAGGCGACCAACTTTCTGTTATATAACATTGGAAAAATTCGAAATTACTTAGACGTTGATACTGCTTAAATGCTAGTTAACTCTCTCATGACATCTCGTCTTGATTACTGCAATGCATTATTATATAACCTACCAGTCTACCAAATTAACTCAAATTAAAACAAAGCAGCAAGAATTGTAACTCGTACTAAATCAAGAACTCATATTACTCCTATACTAAAAGACCTCCACTGGCTCCCTGTGAAATCTAGAATCGAGTTCAAAATTCTTTCATTGACATATTGTGCTTTATCATGTGGGGACTGTCCAGCATACATTAAAGAACTAACGCAACGTTACCACCAGCCCACTCGATCGCTTCGCTCGGAACACCAATTTATTTTAAATGCTGTGAAAACAAAAACAACATACGGTAAACGCTCTTTCTCTTGTGCCGCAGCTGAACTTTGGAATTGCAATAAATTTCCCATTGCTCTAAAAAACAATAAATCAATTGACATCTTTAAACGGAACCTGAAGACCTACATTTTCACTAAAGTGTTTTCCTAGTTTTTATTTTCAGTTTTTAAGTGCTATAGTTTTAGCTGAAACTAGTGTTGTATATGTGCTATTTTACTTTGTACAAACTGTAACCAAAGAGCAACATTTTTTGTTGGATAATTGGATATTATTTATTATTATATTATTATTATGTATTTGTATAAGTTTGCAAAGGGGTCTGTAGCAGTGGGAGGAAAGCAGAGGACCTGAAGAAAACCCACGAGACAAGGTTGGACAGACGTCCCTGCTAATATAAAAGGCTATATAAATATAGACCATATAGTAGGCCTACTATTAGCAGATTTAGCTCTTGCGTAATGTATTTTTAATAGGCTACTTTAAACAGTACAGAGTGTAGATAATAAAAACGATATAAATGCATGAACAACATGTTCCATGCTCCAAAATATTGCAATTTCCGTATTGCTTATTTATGTATGAAACGTTGTGTGCAAGTTTTGTGCAACATTAGACTAATTTACTAATTTTGTAATCATGTTGATATTAATAATACATGTAGTAGTTAATCAATTTTTAAAATCAAAGAGGACATGAAATATACATTTAGAAATTAGATGTGGTATGCTTTTGTAAGGATATGATACTTGAAGCAACTGGGTCCCATACTGCAATTCTGTACACATATTATTCTACTTCCTCTAAACATGTACATCATAAGTTTAGGGATATACATGTATGTTGGTATTTTAAAGAAATTTTCGTTAAATGTTTTTTTTTCTTTTTTTGTGTTTGTGTGTGACATACTATGATACAATCACTGTATTACAGTGCATCTCATGAAACATTTTAACTTATTTATTTTCTATGCCATCAAATAGACAATTACTGTAGGGAGTTTAGAAGGGATACCTGATTGAGCGCTCTCGAATTGAATTCTCTCAATTCCAAAATAGTGACAATTGTGGCAGCTGAAACTGATTTGTTGTGTTTGATTAATTATGTCACGATTTCACAGTAAAAATGTAAACTTCCTGTACCTCTACTGTAAGTTGTGTGTATTCATTTTTGAGTTTGAGGAAACATTTAGTTCATGTTTTGTATGTGCAAAGAATTAGAATAGTACAGTATACTTTTTCCATGATATGTTTTATTTTATTACAGAGAAAAATAAATACTTGTAATGATAAGCTAAATCAGTCTAAAAAACAGAAATCAATACAAAAAGTTGAAAATGTAGAAAGCTGTTTTTCTGTTACATTAAAAGGTAGGCCAATTGCTTGTTAATTCTGATATTTTAATTGTTCAATAACTTCAATAACTGCATTCACACATGTACACTCTTTTGGAAAAAAAGAACCAAATTTTGGTTGCATATCTGTCTACATTTCTCTTGTGATATTACAATTAACATTTGACTATGCTACCATATGTCAATACTACTATAAATTGAGGACAAATTGTTGTCTTTTTTGAATTGGAAAAATGCTACATTTTTGTGTAATCACAGTCTAGTTTTCATTTCTGGTTGTGGAAAAAAAGGATGTGGGAGTGGGAGGGACTGTTCCGGTGTGTCTGACTGCAGAGCCCCGATACATGTAGGTGTATGGGGGTTCTCCAGAAGTAAATTTTGAAAGTTTGAAGTCAATCTGATTTCATTTTGTTTTTTATAGTTCAAAATTTTGTTTAACTTGTCTTTACTACACTAGAATTTGGATGTTAGGGATTATATTAGTCAATGAAACGGTCTGTTACAGCGAACTTTTGGCGTGAGGTGCACAAAACTTTGGGTAATCCAGTAGAAACACCAATGCTGACGTAATAGGTCAAAAGCCGTTCGTATGACCTCTGACACAACCTTCCAGGACAACTTGTCAGATCTTCATCTAGTGTTGGCCATATAAAGTATAAAAAAGCGAAATAAATTTATAGATCGGGATTTTAATCAGATTGGTTTGACGTTGATTTTCTTGCATTTGAGGCCATTTCTAAAGGAAATATACTCTTTTAAATATAAAGACTTTTTCCTAGGCACTCTCCTATGGTCTCTCCCGTATAAGATCCGCATGAGCAGAAGGAGGTTCTTATGTGCATTTACTGGATAGTTTATATGCAGTGAGTCCTTGACACATACAATCATGACATCATAGATGTCTGCAACTGACTCATAATCTTGCCCCAAAATGAAATGTAAGACAGTTATACATAAAAACTCTCAGAAGACAGAGCTTATAATATTATATTAATTATCCTTACCTGATAATTTTTAGTACACAGTTTCATACTGGTATTTAATAATCAGTCAATTATGTTTTTATTATAACTCATGTAGCCCATTGTGTGATGTATGCAACAATACATTGTGCCTTACCCATATGTAAATGTTAAATTACAGATTATGGAGCAAATACAGAGAAAACTGAAACATTACAAGAATATGTTAGTTCAAAGTTTTCTCCATGGCATCTGGATTACAGTTGGAGTGATGAAGCCAAACAGTTAAGAGAACTGGCCGTTAAATCTCCATGGTTGATAGATGACCGCTTTGTTTCGAACTATTTTAAAACGTTAAGAATTATAGATAAACAAGTGAGTAAAAACTAAATTAGATTGAATATGTATGTTTACTTGTGATTCTCATTAAAAATGTAAATGTATACTGCCACGCTGGTTTTTATTCAGAAATCTTCAAATACAATTGCTGATCTCTGACTCCGTAGAGGCTGGTGAGAGCACTTTTATGCAGCAAAATTTGGTAATCTTTTTTCAGAATGGCACAATGGATGTCTTTGAAATTTGATAGGTATCATTTTAGATAAAAAGTTTATTAAGATTAAAGGGGCTGGACCTCAAATTAAAGAGGCTGGACCTCTTAAGAAGGATGCAGGACAGGTGCACCACAGAGAGACAAATTTAAACATTTTTGACGCTTTTCAAAAGTGCTTGATAGTAAATTTGATAAAATATGCTGTTTTGGTTATGGTTAATCAGGTGTGTTCAAATAAAGTTGCAAGGACCCTTAATTGGACAAATTTATGTATTTTCTACTTCTTTTGTGCCGATAAGATGATATGATGATATGTATTTCCTGATTTGTTCAAAGAAGGTTATTTAACTCCAGGGGACTTTGAATTGGAAAATTAGGACTTCTTTTCCTACCCATGTGATGATTATAGTCAAAAGTGGTAAATAAGTTGCCTGGTTAATGCGTATTCGGACTGGTTAAAACAAAGTTTCTTGATCCCACAAGTCAGACGATGCAGCTTATAATTTATCCTTGATATTCACTAACCCCTGGGTCCATTCACAGTGGAGAAATATAGTCAAATTATCCACTCTTGATAATTATGATATTTATCTAATCAATAAATTTCATGCTTCCCGTCTCATAAACAATCATATAAACTGCTCTATGATCAAGCTACATGGCCATTGAAATCATCAAGCGCAAGTAATTTGATTTGGTGAAAACCATATGAATGGACCCAAGGGTTAGTGTAGTGGATGCTTATAATTGGGTCAAATTTTATCATTTTGGTCTTCTTCTATACTGCTTGATGGATTTAACCAAATTTGGTAGTTATGCGTGTTCTGGCATGGCCTCGATCTTAAGTAGATTATAGAAGTTCAACCATTTAATGATTCAATTTAATAATGGAGAAGCGAGTCTAAGACTCAAATGACCAGTTCGTTGGTTACAATCAATGCACACGTCTTGACAAAACTACAACTGTTAATGATTTCGCTCAAATTAAAGTAATTTGACTAAAATTTTCAATATATTCATGTGCACTATTTATTTTTAAACATTATGGGGAGAATGGCCAGCTCTTTATCTAAATCTTACATAATTCCCTTGAATATAAATCAAATAATCTAAGATAATCATAAGAGGAATTATTTTTCAGGTAACTGAATTAGATGAAAATTTATTAGAGTTTCATAACTTAGAGGACCTGACATTGAGTGCAAATTTTATAAAAACAGTAAATTCCCGAAATCTACCCCCATCAATACAGGTACTGTAACAATATATAACGGTAGAGTTAATATATTATTAATTAACTTATCAAACCAACCACAGAGTTATACACCAACCTTTATTAACTTACTAGAGTACTGCGCTTCGACCTTAAGCTGGCCGGTCACCTCTGGCTTGCGGCTGTGGTTTCGATCCCTGGTGTGAGCGTATGTAGCATGGAGATGGGGTGCCTTCTCAACCTCGTGGGTTTCCTCCGGGCACTCTGGTTTCCTCCCACTGCTAAAGACCCCTACGCGCAAGCGAATTATTGAAATAAAATTAAAAACCATATGTTAGTCCCGAAATGACCTGGTTTGTGTGGAGTGGACGTTAAACCCCATTTCTCTCTCTCTCTCTCTTTATTAACTTACTTAATGTACCATAATTGAGTTATATGTACTTAATTTTTACCTTGATTGACTTACTTAAGCCACAAGATGTAAGTGCTGAAAATATTTTCTCATTTTTCTTCTTTTGGAGATTTTAATCCCCTTGATTTCAAACTGTGAAAAATAGTCAGAGATGTTACATCTCCTAATTACAAAGAGTTGATTATTACTTGTTGATTAAGAAGTCAGTTTCTTGACAGCTAATTTTAACACTAACAGTCATATGGTGAGAAGCGGTCCATGGTAAATTCATCCTCATGGTAATGACTTTATTATAAGTGTTTATAAAAATAGAAATATATATTTTTAATACTTTCAGATTTTAGAATTATGTGCTAATCAAATACAAGATTTATCATCTTTATGTATTAAACCTCCACCTTGTTTAAATCACCTAGGTCTAGGTTATAATAAAATATCATATATTGGTGATTATATTACTGGTGATAACTGGTAAGTTTCCTTTATTTATTCCCTTCAATAAATCAGTTTTCTTTCCAATAGTAAAATTGAAAAAAAGCCCAAGTTCTATATTATATTAAGTTATATCAGGTATTTCAGAAAGAGTAAGTCTTCTGTCTTATCAAAATTTGTATCTAAGAGGCCAAGACTGAATAGAGTCTGTGAAGGCATCAATGCCATACATTAGTCTACATCAGTGATCTTAATCAACTGTTTTTTGTCGGAAATAACGAAGACAGTAATGACATACAGTAGAATATGATATTTCTCATAACAAATAATCAAGAACTATTTTTATTGGTTATTTTAAAGGGAAAGGAAGTTTATAATTTTAAAACCCATTTCCTACCAAGACCTCATTTGACCCAATTCTGGCCGGTTCATTTCAAAATGTATTAATAAACCTGATCTACGCATACATAAATTAATTTTATTCCAGGCCATGTCTCCTGTCGCTAGATTTGAGTAACAATAATCTTAGTGATTTACTGGATGTTGTACGAAAACTAGGCACACTTCCAAAATTACGAAACTTGATCTTACAAGGAAACCCATTAGCAGTAAGTTATCTCTCAACTTTTATTTGGTTTGATCAAAGATGAATTAATTAATTATTGGAATGAAATAAAAGTTGTTATTATTATGAACTAACTAGAGGATTGGGTGAAGACTGTTGTTAGATTGTCATGCAGTGCTTTCAATCCCAGCTTGTATGTTGTCACTAAGAGTAGGGTGATTCACTAACCTAAATGGTTTTCTACACGTTTTCCACTTTCCTTTCACTGTTAAAGTCCCTGTTGAACCCCATTTCTCTCTCCTTATTATAAACACCTATGTGAATAAAATAATGACTGGATATACATGTAGACAGGGTGGATTACACTGGACCATAAACCTGTGTCCTCCCTTTTTACATTCCCTGTATCTGTCCCTGATGATGTCATCTTACGCTGTAAGTGTAAATGATACCAATTTTATATATTTCAGTTTATTCCTGGATATAGAGGCTACATTGTAGACAGTTTAAGAAAATTATCAATATTAGATGATTTACTAATATCAGCTGATGAAAGACATCATTATAAAGGTCTAGCTAGAAGAAGAGGTAAATTCATTCATGATTATTCTGAAGTCTTTTACTCTAATCACTGTTCTTTCTATATTTCATTCACTAGCTTGTATTTCATTATCCTGGTTATACACCAAATGTACTGTACTCTTCCTTATCCTTGTGATTCAATTTCTCTGATTTTTTGGACGTTAAACCCAATTTCATTTCATTTCTCATATTTTTGCTACATAATTTGTGCTAGATAAATTTTACCTTGTACCCAATAAGGCATGTGGATGGATAGACTGGAGTTGATGTGTATTTTTCAGAATATATATTGGATGAAGCGAAGATCAATCTATCTGTGTCTTATATTAAAGGATTACCAGTTCCAGAAGAAATAAAGGTAAAAACTCCCTTAAATATTGATATTTTAATTAAGGGATTAATGGATGGAAGGTAGTCAAGTACATTACAGAAAATATACTTTGATTTATAATAGACCAAGAATTTATTGATGTGTAAAGTGATTGCTATCAATATTTATTTACTAAAATGTGACAAGTTTTATAATGGCATTCGCTAGATTCCATTCCTGTGGTTTTAAAGTAAAAGGGACCTTAGGTTACAATATATCCAGTTGTAAATCAACAACAATACAATATAAGCTTATTAATGAAAAATAATTGATGTCATTTGTTGGAAACTTTTTAATTATGATAACAGAATCCAGAAGAACAACCTGAGTTTCCAGTAATAGAAAGGAGATATTATATAGAGTTTAAGTTTATAGAAGATACTAGTGGTAGAAATGAGATTTGTTTATTTGCACCTGATGATGATATAACAGAAATATCAACACAGTTAGAATCATCTAGACATGATGCTCAATCTGTTTTGGTATGTACAGATTGAATAATGTATCCTGTGAATATTAATTTATACTCTATTGAAAGATAGTTATTCTGACAATCTTAACATTACTACGTGTTCTGTAAGAGTTCCTTTACAAATAAAATATTTTTTCCACTATAACTTACCTACCTTAAACTTACCTGATAGATGGCGCCTGTTGCAATCAACACTGCTGTTCATCAGATGTATGTATCAATATATTTTTGAAGTATGTATACATTTATGTATTACAGCAATCTGAAATTGTTTGTGGCAGTGATCACCTAGAAGAAGAAATAGAAGAAGAAGAAGCAGGAGTTGTGGAGAAGAATGTCTATTTTAACAGTAAACCGGATTTAAAGAATTTAGAAACCGCTAGAGATTTATACTCAGGTCTGATTTTATAAATGATTTACTTGATCTTTACATTTCTTTTCTAGTACATTTTTATAAAATTAAATACTGCTACAAAATTCCAATATTTAAAGTTATAATTTCAAATTATCTTTCATATGAAGCCTAAAAGAAACTGTGAATATCAATCAGTTTCTATATACCTATGTGACAATTATAATGTAGTTTCTTATTCATTAAATATTATATAGAATTGACTATTTTATTGAGTTGGTTATAATTATAAAGGTGTAGGAGATAATCAACAACCTACTATAGAAGATGAATTACGACCACCATTTAAATTGTCATCTATAAATACGGATAAATTACCCTGGGCTGAAGAACTAGAGTTAAACTGGTCACAAAATGTTGTCCGAGATGATCTCATTGCTCTCAGAGATTTCTTTCAACAAGGAATGGATTTCTCCATTATTGAAGAAATGGTAATTTCAGAATTTCGTAAATTTAAGAAGAATAGATGTGAGAGGACTAGGGATTCATGAAATAGTATACATTTCTATGTTTGGGATCAGGAATTGGTTTATGACCCAAATTATTTGAACAGAATGTTGTCAGTGATCTGTTTTTAGGGTTGCAAAATTCCCGGGAATTTTCAAACAGGGTAAATTTCCCGGGAATTTTGGGAATTTTCAATTTGGTGTCAAAAATTGAAACCTCTGTCACTATTAATGAGTTGCAAGTGACATTAATATTTTAATAACTAAAAGATACAAAACATATTATCTGATATGTCTTATATACTAAAATCTAATAACTAATAATGAGATAGTTCTGTTAAATTGTACATACACAGGTTACACACTCTATAATTAATGCTCAAAGTTAGGAAACTCTGCCATTTCATCATTATCTTCAAAATCATTATCTACATCATCATCGGTGGACAAAGGGAGATTTCAGGTTCAGATGAATCCTTATGAATATCTGAAATTTCTATGCTGGAAGGATCGTTGTCAGCTTTGAAGAGTTTCAAATTAGATCTTAAAATTTTTTGTATAAATTTATCTCTTTAGTTTTACCATTTGGAACACAACTAACATGGTTAAATAAGTTTTAATAGTTTATATAGATGAAAGTAAAAGAGAAAAAGAAAATTCCTGTAAATAATTGTAATTTTAGTATTTTTCAGTTTTTAAAATAGATTTGAAAATTCCCGAAAATTCCTAACACTGAAAATTCCCGGAAAGTTTCCCACCCTTTGGCAACCCTATCTGTTTTATTAGAGCCATGCAATAATTCAGGAAATATATTTATCCTACCCGTGTAAAAACTGTGTTTTGTGAATAATAAGAGAAATTATTTTATTATACAGGTACTTTGTTATCCATTAGAAGAAGAAACTGATACTGTTGCTACACCAGTTAGTGGGAAAAAAGGTAAAGATGATAAATCATCAGGTAAAGGTGATAAGAAAGCCAAGGTAAGATTAATATTTTATTATTTAACTCATCTGTCCAATGTGTTGATGGTAATTACTGGTCACTCCTACTTCCACTTGATACAAACCAGGTCATTCGGGGACTAAGATATTGAGAGGTGAGCCTACTCATTGTCATGTACAAGCTGGGCTCAAAACAAACTAAAGCATGCATATTTCACCACTTCACTCTCAACCTCTGTCAACCCTACATATAGTAATAAGTAAGTACAGCGGGACCGCACTACACATAAACAATTACACAAGATAAACCTCCGGATAGGGCACAGACATCTCAAACAACAAATGTATACATCTATCAGATAAAGTAAATAAATCAGGAGTCTGTACTTGCACAGGTTTCACTCAAACGTACGTGTGTTTTTGTTGTTTTTCTTTTACATTTCTAATCTTAATTAACTTATGGTTTTTTTTACATTTCTAATCTTAATTAACTTATAATTATTAAGTCTTTATTTTATAGAAAATGATAATAAAGGCAGAATATAACTATTTTTATTATATTCTTTTTTAGGGAGGAAAACCAGAGAAAGATGATGGAAAAAAAAAGAAAAAGAAGGAACCTGAAGTTGAATTGAAGAGGATGCCACCACAGCTTTCAACACTAGCTACCTTTCATGTTCAACTGGAAGAATTCCTTGAGGGAGAATTCTCTTTTAAATCCATTTATACACAGGGTCCAACAGAGCTTGCCTCTACTATTAAAAGTATGGAGATTTCAGATAAAAAGGTAAGAATACGTTACTAAACTTGTAATGATGCTTTACTAAACTCTTATATCAAATTCTACCTGCCAAGGAATCTTTAACGTGCATGTCAATGTGTATATGGGACCTCGGTTTTCATCCCATCCAAATGACTAAAAAGCTACCCTCGTCGGCCATCCGTCCTGCACAACTTACATGGGAAAACCACATTGGAAAGTCCCGATGAACTTTCTCAGCCAATGCAGGGATCAAAGAACAGACTGCCAGGCTGGCAATGATAGTATACTTTACTAAACTTGTAATGATAGAAGACTTTACTAAACTTGTAATGATAGAATACCTACGGTACTAGTAACTACTCATTTTTGCTGATTTTGGCTATTATGAAGTTATGCTTTATTTTAGTAAATATTTATGTTTTTTGTCTGACATTTATGGTTTATACCTGATACCAACTTCAAAGTTAAATATCTGTTTTCAAGATAAATGCATTTGTCATACACCAGTTTATAAAGGTCTTTGTGTACAGAATTTATATTGATACATGGTTGGGTTTGAGCTCTTGACCATATGTGTGACATTTAGTTAGAGTGGGTCACAAATGTCGAGTAAAATCAAACTAAGGGGTTTTCATAAATATTCTATCTGTGAGTCTGTCCTCTCTCTCAAACTTTATGTTTGATTATATATAATTATTTAATGTGTCTTTTGACTAATTTTAGGATGGTAAATCTAAAGATGTAAAACCTAAGAAGAAACCAGCTTCAGCAAAAGCTAAAGGAAAAGATAAAGGTTTGTACAATAATTTGATTTCAAATTTAAAGCAATTCTAACCTTGTGAACACATATAGCTGAATGGTGTTTCTATTAAGCAATTTAATTCCATGTAAACTTAACTTAAAATTTGTATTTAAATTTTTTATTACAGATGTTAGAAAAGCCAGTGCAAATAAAAGTGGGAAAGATACTGGAGATAAGAAAGGAAAGGGAAAGTCTACAGCTCCACCTGTTGATGAGGAAGAAGAAGCACTTCCCCCACCTCCTCTAGAAGTTGAAATCAGTGTAAATTTACATCATTGGAAGACAGCAATGGATTCATTGAAAGATGAAGAAGAGAAGAAAGCACAATAATTTAATGTCGAATTATTCATGATCAAATGCCACATCTTTTTATACGCCAACATTTTCATGTGGACGTATATCGTCGTCGCCCCTGTTCGTCCGTCCGGACATCCGTCCGTCCACAATTGTTTGTGAACAGTCTACAGGTCACAATTTTTATCCGATTTCAATGAAACTTAAAATATAGGTTTATCACCCTAAGATCTCGGTTCCTTTCGATATTGGCATGTATCGGACCGCAACTTCATGGGTTATGGCCCCTGATTGTACGAAAAATCACGTTTTTGGATGAAACTGTAAATGCATGTTTATAACCCAAAGATCTTGGTTCCTTTTGATATTTGCGCCAATTGGATCGTAACTTCCTGAATTATGGCCCCTGATTGTCCGAAAAATCGCACTTTTTAGCTTGTGGTCCCCCTGGAGATCAAAATTGTTATCCAATTTAAAAAAACGTTTGATTATATCACCGTTCCATGGTTATGAAGGTTGAGTTCGAATTTCGTGAAAATCAGACCAAAATTGAAAGACAAAATGGCCGCCGTTTGTACGCGAATAGTGTGAAAATATGTTATATCAAGGTTGTGGACCTTATAGAGGTCACAATCTTGAACCGATTTTGATGAAACTTGACATGTATGTTTATAACTCAAAGATCTTGGTTCCTTTCCATATTTGCGCCCATCGGATCGCAACTTGGCGAATTATGGACCCTTATTGTCCGAAAAATCGCCCTTTTTAGCTTGTGGTCCCTCTGGAGGTCAAAATTGTTATCCGATTCAAAAAACCGTTTGATTATATCACCATTCCATGGTTATGAAGGTTGAGTTCGAATTTCGTGAAAATCGGACCAAAATTGACGGACAAAATGGCCGCCGTTTGTACGCGAATTGTGTGAAAATATGTTATATCAAGGTTGTGGACCTTATAGAGGTCACAATTTTGAACCGATTTTGATTAAAATTGACATGTATGTTTATAACCCAAAGATCTTGGTCCCTTTCGATATTTGCGCCCATCGGATCGTAACTTCCTGAATTATGGCCCCTGATTGTTCAAAAAATCGCCCTTTTTATCTTGTGGTTCCTCTGGAGGTCAAAATTGTTATCCGATTTAAAAAAAAACGTTTGATTATATCACCGTTCCATGGTTATGAAGGTTGAGTTCGAATTTCGTGAAAATCAGACCAAAATTGACGGACAAAATGGCCGCCGTTTGTACGCGAATGGTGTGAAAATATGTTATATCAAGGTTGTGGACCTTATAGATGTCACAATTTTGAACCGATTTTGATGAAACGTGACATGCATGTTTATAACCCAAAGATCTTGGTTCCTTTCGATATTTACGCCCATCGAATCATAACTTCCTGAATTATGTCCCCTGATTGTCCGAAAAATCGCTTTTGTTAGCTTGTGGTCCCTCTGGAGTTCAAAATTATTATCCGATTTAAAAAAACGTTTGATTATATCACGGTTTCATGGTAATGAAGAGAGAATTTGAATTTTGTGAAAATCGGACCAGAGTTGACGGATAAAATGGCCGCCGTCTGTACGCGAATTGTGTAAAAATATGTTATATCAAGGTTGTGGACCCTATAGAGGTCACAATTTTGAACTGATTTTGATGAAACTTGAAATACATGTTTATAACCTAATGATCTTGATTCCATTGCATATTTGCCCATATCGGATCGTAACTTCCTGAATCATGGCCCCTGATTGTACGAAAAATCACCCTTTTTAGCTTGTGGTCCCTCTGGAGGTCACAATTATTATCTGATTTAAAAAAACGTTTGATTATATCACAGTTACACCGTAGTTATGGGTGAGTTTGAATTATGATTTTCTGATGATTACTTAAAATGCAACAACTCTTGTTGACTGCCCGAACGATTTGGCTGCTGTGTGGGCGTATGTTTCGTTGCCTGGCAACCTATTTTTTTTTCTTTATATATTTTATGGTTATTCATTTGTCAAAATAAGAAACCTCTTTTAATGGCTAAAATATTGTTTAGAATTTTAATATATTTATTCTTTTGTCAAAACTATAACTTTAAAATATTGTTCACAGTTATATATAATTTATAAAGATTTATTTATGAATACAAGTGTGATAAACATGTATTTTTATGTTCAGGTTGCCATGGTTATTTATGGCTGTAGTATAAAGTGTGATATTTATTATAAGATAATAATGTGATATAAACTGTGATAAATTATACTGTTATTAATATATAATGAAATAAATTATTATAAAAGCATGAAAGATTGGAAATCTTTTAAATAGAAATGTTAATTTTGTAAACTACAGTTTTAAGATATTTTCTTCAAATTTGATGTGAAACACTGGAATCACAAGAGGACATACATTATAAATATTCAGCTTTCCGTGACCTTCCATTCCCAAATTAACCCCCTTATCCAAAAACCCTGTAAAACTGATGAAGGCTGAGGTTGAACAGTTGAGTCTATGAGAGACCTAATGATACAACGCACACATGCTAACCATTCGGCCACCCAACCACCCACCCACAACGTGAAAGAAGAAATAGATTTTTTCACCTCACTAATGTAAACCACATATATTAATTTCAAAACAATCAGATGATAAATGTGGGCGACGGCAAACTATGACCACCCTTCCTTGATGGAAGTTTGAAACTTAAAGAGGGCTGGCTGAAAAGTTTTAAACCTGAAATAGATCAATTGGGTTGAAACTAACTTTTACCACCAACAAGCAGAATCATTAAATGAATCATAGACATTAGAACTGTCTATATTGTTGTCATTGTACCAGATCATCTTGTGGACCTACCCATTGAAATCACCAGACATGGACAATACTAAATATAGGACAGTCATCTAGTACCTGTAACTGAAAGAACCAACTCCCAACGCAGATACATTGTGACATTGTCTCCACTTTCGGGGATGATGCCCCTTTGTTTTTCACAGTAGAGAGTTGCGCTGCGACATTTAAGCATTTTAGAGAGTCTTGCTGATGACCCGCGTCCTGAAAGGTCATCAACAGCAACCATTACCCAGGTGCCCCAATAGTAAGATTCCATGTTATTTTAAAGTCAGTACTAGCAATTTTTTCATATCCATGAAGTTTAGCAAGTTAAATATTGTTCCAGTGTGCTTAAAAAATAAATAAAAGACCATTAATACTTTGCCTTTGGTGTATCATTATGTTCTGTATGATTAGTTCACCTGGCTGTCTTACTGTGTTATTTGAATATGAACCATTTACTGTAATAAATGAAATGAAATTGGGTTTTCTGCACCAGTGTGAGGGTGTAACTAAGCCACAGTGGTACTCTGTAGATACCCAGCCTCACCTATTCAAATTTTCTACAAACATATTAGGCCTACATAAAATAAATTCTATTATCAATACATTTTTATTTTTTTAAAAATTACTACAGACATTAACAATTTAAAGAAATTACTATTTGTACATTCTTCACTCAAGAATAACAATATCCAATATTAATTTTGGAGACCTCAAATTATATTTTTATTTTAGCTCATAAAAATATTTTTACTATTTATTAACAGTTCCAAACGAATTATTTGCAGTACAGTTCTTGTTTGTACTCATTCTTATTGCCCATGTCAACTAAACTGGATAATGAAATACATAAATGTTTGTATCAGATAACATGAGACAATTCAACATAATTTATTCTAAAGCTGACATATTTCCATGACATACCATATTTGTCCAAATTTGCTATCTGGAAGAACGGTTATTTACTTTGTTTTTAAATACATGTATAAAATCATAGGGATATAATTTAAAATGCAGCAAAGACTGATCTTACTCAAAAAAAAATGGAACAATACAGTTGGGTTGAAGTGAAGTAATTGTCATTTGGTCACAGTAGTATATTCAATATTAATTACCAGTTTTACAATTATTAAATTATAAAATAAAACAATAAATTTTCAGGCCAGCCATATAAACAAAATAAATGTTTAAATAAAAATAATATAAACTCTAGTTATGTAGATAAACTTATTCTCATATACAATATAATATTCTATATATATATATATATACATGTAGATGGATGTATGATATAAATATATTGATAATTATATATATCCTTCCATATGCAACAAATGATAAAATACTGATATAACGTTGGCAAAGGTGCATTTATTAATTGCTAAAAATGATTTGAATTTTATGTTCGACATGACACTTCAACTGGATAGTATAATTAAAATTGATGATTAGCTAAACAATGTGGGTAACAACAAAGCCAATATTTCAAGTCCTTAAAATGCAGTAGAAAATCCCCCAACTGTTCAGAACTCATTCATCTCCTAAACAATGTAATGAATAAAGCATTAATTCAACACTGTGGATAATTGTGTTGAAAAGAATGTTATCATTACTGAAACTTTCATAATATACCTAATTTAAATTGAAAGTAAACAATTTTATAATTTGTTGAAGAACAAGACTATGGGCATGTTTACAATATTGGACATAATTTATTGAACATATTGCTTGAACAAATTTCATTTTACAAACCTATAATAAAAATTAGTATTGGTTTATATAACAATATAAATAAAAAACCTTACTAATCATATAGAACTATACTTGTAATAATATAAATATAAATATAACTGAAACGTACATGTTTGATAATCAATCTTAATCAACTGTAAAACTTTAATTAAGATGGAGTTCAAAAGATGTCTATATTTTTAAATTATACATAAGTTGAACAGTTTTTACCCTTTTAATATAAATACAATTATTTTGATCTAATCTACACCGATGGGTGACAACTAACTACAGTCCAATTTCTTGTCTTTAACAGGAATTTAGTTTATAGTTTAAGCACAATTAGACCTTCAAGAAAAATCACTTCAGAAATTCAAATATCCATATGCCGAGGATTTATGAAATGTACTAATACTTTTTATTCTATTAAACATCAAAAACAAAACACGAAATTTCCAAATGTACTATGCCATTGTGATATCTTTTAACTCTTCAACTTCATTAGTTTAAATATAATTTTTTTGTTGAAGTCAGAAACTTTACAGTGGTCCATATCCTGCGGTCATAAGAGCATTCTCCTGCAAATATACATTAGGGAGAGAGAAATTAGCTTTAATGTCCACTCGACACAAACTAGGTGATTTTGGGACTGACACATAGTTTAATTTTAATAATTCACTTGTGCTTAGGGGTCTTTAGCAGTGGGAGGAAACTGGAAGACCCTTAGAAAACCCAAGAGGTTCGACAGGCGACCCTACTCCTTGTCACATACAGCCGGAGAATCAAAACCACGCCAGTTGATTCAATGACAGACCTTATGATACAGCACGCACATGCTAATCATTCGGCCATCCCCCCACACACACACACCTCTTAAATAAAAGAATGTAGAAGAACATCTTCTATTTGTTTTAAGTGAAAAAAATTGGGTTAACTTTTATTAAAATCTTCAACTCACCACTAGATCATAGAAAGTTTTAGTAACAACCATATCAAAGAATCCTTGTTCTTTCTGATATGCAGCACTTTTAGTTCCTTGTTTTCTGAATTTAGGTACCAGAGAATCAAGGACGAAATCAGAATATTTTTTCCCTCCTTGTTTATTTCTCATCGCTCTATAGTCATTGATATTACCCACTGCTTCTAGTAGATTCTCATAGTCCTGTAATAAAACATTTTAAACATTCTTTAAATTCTCAAAAACAATACCATATGTTTCAATTTGATACAAATACATATATCATAATACAGTTCTTTCATAATACACTTTTGAATGTATAATGCTGTAAACAAATCACTATTTACCTTAAATTCTGGAATTTCATGAAAGTCATAATGAGCATCCCATAATGTAACTGCCAAGCTGGCTGTACCCTGTTATTAAATATAACATTCATATATCACAGATTTCATACGCAAGCAAAATCAACTGTTGCCAAATTAACATAATTCCATGTACTATTTGATCAAATTAATTTAATTGGTGTCAATTAACATAATTTCATGTGCTACATGATCATATTATACCTTCATTGCAATCTGATTAAAAATACAGATCTATATTTCGTTTCTTTTTTTTATACTTTCGAGTCGTGGTGGGAGGTGGCGTCAGAGTGTTTTAATCAGATTGGACATATTTTCATGTACTACGTGATCAAATTATACATTGACAAATTTTCATGTACTATGTGATCAAATTAATTGGTGCCAAATTAACATAATTTCATGAAAATTCACTGTATTTGAAAATACTTACAAATGTTTCTTTTGGTATAGTTTTTGAACGTAGCACTAAATTGAGACTGTTTTTTGTTATATCATTTAATATTTCTTCAGTAGGATTGCCCTTAAATATTGGAACATAATGAGTTCCGGATAAAACCGAATTTCTATAAAGAGAATATAATAAAAATATATCGTTTTACATAATATTCAGTCACTATATCTAGTAAAAATACTCTTTCTAGATAAACATGCAAAAGCTTATTACACAATAAAATATGGATAAAGATAGAAGGGGCTGAGCACTGAAGGTATGAAAGCAAGGGGCGTTAGGCCATACAAAATAAATGTCTTGTTTCTCGGGCAATTGGCACCTGAAAATGTAGGGGGTAGGGTGGCTTCTTTTTTTTTTTATTTCAATGTTGGCTACCCGATGGTGCATTGTTTCAACAAGCAAAGCAATGACATGGGTATCACGTCAGTAACCTGGTGGACTTTTCAACCTCAATAACTGTCCACGGTGAAACGAAAAGACCTCCTTTCTCGACTTTGACGGAAATCAATAGGCCTTAACACGTGGCGATCAAAAAGTGGTTTGTTTTACCAAAAATTACGCGTACACATTGTCGAGTTAAAAGTCATCGCTGTAATTTGTTGTTGACTTGAGGGAAACTATGATTTCCATTTAGCATTCGCATACCACTGCGACGTTTCGTGCAAGGACTTTATACTAACGCTTTCGTTACATTCCTGTGTTAACGCATTGACAACTTCTCCAAAAAATATTTTTTCACACAATTACATTAAGCCGAAGATATATTGAATCATGACAAAGTCAAACCTGTTTCTAGCAAACGCCTCGGTAAATAAGTATTATGCAAATGCATTCAACTATTGTTGTGAACTGGTTCATTGTGTACGAATTAACTTTTATTTTATGTCACGTGATCAAAAATGGAGGTTCTTTCAATGTGTATCGATAATAAAGACCCATAAAGAAGTATTTTCATCTTAATCAATTTAATACATACTGCAATGGATATAGCCTATTTTTGACTTACGTATCGATGACTGGGCGGGCGTTACTATTTTTTTTTTTTTCATCAAGCTAAATAAAAAGATTGCATGCGCAATCATTTTTTGGTGCGGGCGGTGCCCGAGAAACAACTTATTTTATTTGTGTTGCCTTGCAGCAATGTGAGAGTAGTATCCATGGACGAGGATTTGAGTCTTTTCTCTAATTTTTAATTTGATTTTTTACCATAGAAAAGATTTCTATCTGTGTAGCGTAACAGATGAGAACTTGCCTCCAGCTAGAATGTGTGAAATATTATAGAAATATTGTTAATTCTACTCACCCATCAAACAGTGGTACAACAGACCAGCCTATTATATCTTTCATACCTAATTCTAGTTGTTCACCTTTAATACCAGTTAAAGTACCAGGTTTAGAATGATCAGCTAAAGGTTTATATTTTAACTTTAAACCAAATATTTGTATAATTAAACAACTGTATGGATCATAAAAAGGATGGATTCCCTGTAAATATATAACACAATGTTAACCACAGCTAAATTATCACTGACAAGCAAAATTTTGAAACAGAAATCCTGTATACAGATTGATTTGTGACAATGGCTAAAGATTACCAAAGTGAAAGATCATAGTAAGGATTAGGGCCATGGGAGAAAAAGCTGCCTTGGTCAGTCCTTCACGTTTAAGGCGCGCTTTCGCTCTTGCGCCTCCCGACGCATCTCGACTTAACTTCGGGGGAGTCATTAAATACGCCTGCTAATTAGCTAAATCGCTCTCCTCATTGAGATTAATAAATTACAGTACTTTCAGGGTTTTTTTTATTATTAAAACTGCATGTGTTTGGCGTATAGTGACCGTCTGCAAGCAATGAGCGTTCCCGTCGTAAAATTTTGGCTGCCATAATTCTTCATCAAACATCTTGAATACTAATGTAAGGCTCGTTTTAATTGGATAGAAGTCTAAAATCAGCCAATAGAATACGATGCTACTTGATAGAAATGTCCGCGGGTATGACACGTCTATAATAACGTTACGTTGTTTAAAAAGTTTTCATTTACCCAGTACCGCTTGTCCCGTTGGCATTGCGTGGATTGTCGCTATCAATAAATCTGGAGATGGTCAGAACTGTCATGTATAATATGCGACATTTTTAAATTGGAATAACTCGAGGGCAAATAGCCACGTGCGGGGACAAAATTGGTTTGCAATTTGTGCGCTAATCACGATGACAAAGTGATCAAACCGGCAACAATTCGAGGAAAATATAAATGACATAAAAAGGTTATGAGACAAAACTAATGTACTAATGTAGAATTACTCTTGCAATATAAATAAGAAGAGTTGTTTTTACGGGAGCTTTTTTCTCAATTTGTAAATTGGCGGGAGTGTTTTACGGCTCCCGTACCATTTCGTAAACGTGAAGGACTGCTTGGACTGCTTGGTCCTTCACTCAACAAATAATTTGTTTATTATTTTTGTGTGAAATCCTCTATGAACAAAGGCCTTCAACTATATTATATGATACAGTTATATAATATAAACATGATATTCTACCTATTAGATTATATTTTTAAATCGTCACTTATGACAGGCACACTGGGAGTCCTGAGCCACTTACTAAAAACTACTTACTAAAAATATATATACGATAAGAATACTTACCTCTGGTTGACTGGTCCATACTGGGGATGTAAGATAACTATCATTATCATGTTTTAATGTAATAAACTGAGCTTCTTTACCAAAACCTTCTGCAGTAGGTTCCATTCCTAATACTTTACGTCCTGGTGCTATTCTTGCAAAACAATGTACATAATAATCACCTAAAATAGAGAAAATATGGTTAATAAGAAGCAATAAAATTTGCACACTAGTACATCTAAGATGACACATGTTATTTTTGTTTAGTTAATACTGGAGGTGCTAACCTATTACTTTATCTCCCAATTGTGTTGTATCATTTCAACTGTGTTTATCTTGTTGTCTAATATAGTTAAATCTCTATAATATTTATGGCAACACCATGTTTTCATTAGATGAAAATGTCAGGAATATACTATTGTTACTATAAATGGTACAATATATGCCATAAATCTCTGGCTTATTTTGTGAATTGACTAACCTGTTAGACCAAAAGCTTGGTTTATTTTGATGTTTAAACCTTGTTTCACACGATATTTAACACATCTAGTTAAACTAATAGAACCAGCCGATTCATTGGTACCAGAACGTTTTTTCACATCCAACCTTTCTATTAACCAGTTAGTTAGTGTACTGTCGGACTGACCTGTAGATAAATCATATTATAAATTTATTGTAGGGTATTAAATTATCCTAATCATGGAATCCAAACAAGTCATTACCTTCACTGTTGTTAATGAGTCGGGTCATTTAAGTGATGACCGTCGTCAGGACTGGCTGAATCATTGTGATCACTTATTTTGGGCACTGAAGTAGGACTTATGCGCATTACATATTAAATAACATTTATTCCCAGAACTTATTAGTGTTTTTTGTACACTTGTCCATTATATGTGCCGAGTTGTCTTACTTGGTTGGTGCTCTATTGCAAGATAAATGCCATATATTTAATTTTCACTTCAATATAAAGTCAATAACCAGTACCTGTTTTGACTTTTTCTGCATCTTGTAAACGTTTAATCATAGCTCTTTCTGTTTGTGGATAAGCCAGATTAATGCCGTAACTAATGAAGATTTTTTTCTCTGATTCATTTGGCCGGCATGATTCTGATTGGTAATAACCAGTTGTATATTTAGGTATTGGTACAGGTTTCTGTAAAAATAAACAACTTAGATTAACTTAACAATCAGTTCCTACCGAGGTAAAGGGGATGAGTGATTAATATTCATATTTTAAAAAAGCGCTTGCCATTTAAGATACGGCCTGATTAGGCAACAGATGGACAGAGAAGAAGCTCAAAGAAAAAGAAAAGAAAAAAGAAGTGATTTTTTAACAATCAGGGGCCATAATCTAGGAAGTTACGGTACACTATCTTCGGGGTATGAACATATGTTTTAAGTTTCATCAGAATCGGATAAAAATTATGACCTCTTTGGTATTACCTACTTTTACACTATTTGCTACAAGGAGCGGCCATTTTTTCTGACAGCTCCATTTCGATTTTTATGAAATTTAAACTCAATCATCATTATGGTGTAATGGCGATATGTTCAGAAATTTTTTTAAATCGGACAAAATTGTGAGATCTAAAGGGACCATGGGCTAATGATGTGATTTTTTGTACAAACACTGAACCAGGGTGCATAATCCAGGAAGTTGCGGTATAATATGCACGAAGATCAAAAGGAACTGAGAACTTTGGGTTATAAACATATATCTCAAGTTTCATCAAAATCGGATAACGATTGTGACCCAGAGTGTCTTCAAACTAAAAAAATAGGAACCAGGAAGTTAGGGTTCGATACATGCCAATTTCAAGAGGAACCGAGACCTTTGGGATGTAAACCTGTATTTCAAGTTAGGTCAAAATCGGATAGGGTTTGTGTCTTGCAGAGTCTCCACAAAACAATTGTGAACAGACAGGAGCATCGACAATATACGTCCAGATGAAAATATGGCTGTATAAAAAAAATATAGAGGAAGATCTTAGAATTAAGCAATGTGATGAATTGAGATCAAACTTACTGAAGATGCATGTAAGAACTAAATCTTCCTATTCCTGGTCTTTTTGGCTTCAAATGTTATACCATTTGATTAAAATATAGATCTATATCCTTTTGTTTTTGTATACTTTCGATGGCCTCTATCACATGAAGATCTGACCAGTTGTAGTGGGAGGTCGAGTCAGGGGTCACACAAGAGGCTTTTGACCCTATGATGTCAAATATTTGATTAACCAATCAGCATTGATGTTTCTAGTAGGATACCCCCAGTTACGTGCATCACATGCCAAGAACTCGTCTCAACAGACGGTTTCATTGGGTAATTCCTCACATCAACCAGAAAGTGGATTAAAACAAGTCTTTTAGATCCTGGTGTAGTAAAGAAAACTAAAGGAAATTTTGAACTATAACAAACAAAATAGGATCTGTGTTTAAATCAGATTGAATGTCATTTAAATTATTAGTTTTATATTTATTCACAAGCCCACACGTATTACCCCCGACAACTAATTTCAAAGTAATTCTTTTTCATTACATGCTATTAGATTGTTTGAATAAAACCAAAATATCTAAAACAGGAATAATATGTACTTACATTAGTGTGTGGCAATAATCTGAGCAGTAGTGAAGCACTAGGTATTGGTGTATTCTCGTCTAAATCTGTAGGTTTCAAATTCTCTCTTTGTTTAGGTAAACCAACCCGTAATCTAAACTGATGTCCACCAATTAATAATTTACCATTCTAGAACAGAAATATAATATATGGTGTTTGTTAAATTATGCAAACATTCTGAGAGTATGGCTAAATTGATACATATCCCCTAGCTACCATTTTACAATATATGTATAGATCTGTAGGAGACAGATAGTGTGAATACATTCTATGAATATATATAATCCTAATTTGAACAGATGGAAACTGAATTGGTCTGTTACTATACTATATTTTATCACCCAATATCTTATTTGACAGTAGATATCGCTTGTATGATAAATTACATAATCTACTGCGATATCTCCTTTTAGGAGATATCGCTTTACATGAATTTGATTGGTCAATCAAAAAGGAACTACTTTCTTTTATTTTAAAGAAACCACTTATTTTAAATAAAAGTGCCTTTTTCTTTTTTGTTAAAAAGAAACTGTTTTTATTTTATTGACTTTGAAGGAAATACTGGGTCAATATATAGGACTTTGCAATAGCTAAACTGCAGTCAAAAAACTGATGTATTACTACGCAGTAATGAAATTAGATCCAGTACAGGTGAAATCTATACCAAAGAATTATATTTATTTATTTCTGCATGTAAGAAAGGATTGGGTGATAAATAAAATCTCCAACTCGTGTTTTTTGATATCAAAAAATATCAACACTCGTTGATAAAGTAAAAAAAACTCGGCAGAGCCTCGTTTTTTTTACATTATCAACTTGTGTTGATATTTTTTGATATCAAAAAACACTCGTAGGAGATTCTCTATATATACAGCAGTGTATAAAACTTTCAATCAAATCCAATTAGAAATGTATGAGTGGTGAGTCACTGTCCCTTATTTCCCTCATGAAGCGAGTTTGGTTAAGTTTAAACTCATCAGGCTTAAAGGACAATATTGGTGCCAGTCATTATCACATATGTGATAGAACTGATTAAATACTTTCCAAATACAATATTAACACAGAGATCATCGCTACCATAGAGGAGTAATAAAGGATTCATGAATCGGAAGTGACGAACGCCAAAGGAAAACATGAGTTATCTCTCTATGTGAATGACTGAAGTGACGAGTGATGACAGATAAAGGGACGAATTTCTGCTAACTAATAATTCCCTCGAAGACCTAAAGTTGTTATATGGGACCGCAAGAGGATATCTGACGATTCAATAAAGTAATTAAGTGTCATAAGATAAGAGAACAAGGGAAAAATAGAAATACTCCGTACAGCCCCTTGTTTTTATTCATTCTATAGGGGAGACAGGGGCACATTGAACCATTTTGTTCACATACATGTTTGTCCTCATTTCATATCAAATGTTTTTATTAGAAGATCTCTTTATTTTATTGTATCGTTTGAAGACGTATCATAGTTGCTATCGTGTATCAGATTCAATTAAATTAATCTTTAACTTATTTCCCCCCCCCCCCCCAAAAAAAACCCCAAAACATATTTTAATCCACTTGACCGTAATGGTTCAGTGTATCCCTCTTACAAAATAGTCGGGGCAGGTTTAACCAAATAATTGGGAAATTGAACACCGATAAAAATTCCATGTTAACATAGACCTGGATTTAGATCTTAAACCTACTCACTTATTTCGTAGGGATCTAATGAATCTGCAAACAATCAGCAGTGTATAGTTAAAAACAAATATCCACAGATTTGACATCGGTGCAACGATCGAAACAAGCAGGAGTCTGGATTCCCTAGGCTCCTACAAATCGCCGTAAAATCCAATATTCAGACAGCCTGATTTGCTGACGAGCGACTCTAGTCCGGGAGACCCATTGCGCCCATGCATGGCACAGCTAAGTTTCAAACAAGTTTAATTCCTTTTATACGATAGGCCTACAGAATTGGATAAACTGATATTCTAAATCTTTTGTATTTATTTTCAAAGATATTTTTAAAAAATTCAAAATGGATCAAGCCCTTGTTTATATGGATTGTAGATTACACATACAAAAATTTCTTAGGCTAAACAAATTATTAAATGATATATAGTCTATAATTCACTGGGGAATATCGAACCATGGTTCACAGTACCTCACTCACAGTGGTTCAATCTGCCCCATCACAGTTTCATGATTAAAATTTAAAAAAAAAAAAATTCAATATGCCCTCTTATATGGATCAAACCCCGGTTTATCTAGATCGTATAGATTAGACATATATGAACTTATTTTAAGTACAAGAATTTCCTAGGCTAAGAAGTTAACATGGATGGACAATTTTTCTCTTTTAAGCGCTTTTTTGAAAAATTCACTGCCTAAGAAAATAATTGACAGTGTGTGGCTTATTGATGGAGAAATGGGTCTAAGAAGTTATCTAACTTCTGTATAGTGTTGGGTTGTATAGTATTATTTATAAAGGATATATATCCATGGTGGTTCAATGTGCCCCGGTCTCCCCTACCTTATAAAAACATGGTAATGGACAGACTTTTTTCTGTTTTTCTTTCGTGTTCTCTTATCTAGTGGCAGTCAATTCTTTTTATGAATTGTAAGATATTCTCTCACAGTGTCACACAGCAACTTTAGGTCTTCGAGGGAATTATTAGTGAGCAGATATTCGACCATGTATCTGTTATCACCAGTCACTTCAGTTTGTTATATAGAGGAACAACTCGTGTTTTCCTTTGGCATTCGTCACTTCCGATTCATGAATCCTTTATTACTCCTCTATGGTAGCGATGATCTCTGTGTTAATATTATATTTGGAAAGTGTTTAATCAGTTCTATCACATGTGATAATGACTGGCACCAATATTGTCCTTTAAGTGAGATTCCCTTTATATAGTTGTAAGGGATCGCAGCACAAAATGGGTCTCGGGTGGACTGACGCAGTGCTGTATCACTGTAGAAACTGCCTCTGTTTTCCTTGAACAGAGAGACAGCTAAAGAATTGCCGTTATGAAATGCTCATTTCAGTCCTTCACGTTTAAGGTGCGCTCTCACTCTTGCGCCTCCCAACGCACCTCGACTTCAACTTCGGGGGTGTCATTAAATATGCACGCTATTTAGCTTAATTGCTCTCCTTGTTGAGATTCATAAACTACCGTACTTTCAGTTTTTGTTTAATTTTAAAACTGCATGTGTTTGAGTACGTATCCAGTGACCTCCTCCAAGCAATGAGCGTTCCCATGGTAAAATTTGAGCTGCCATAATTATTCACCAAACATGTAAGGCTAAAATCAGGCAATAGAATGCGATGTTACTTGACAGCCTAATATGTCGCCGGAAGTTGATGGAGAATATCTGCGGGAATGATAGAATGACATGTCTAGTAATAACATTACATTATTCAAAATGTTTTCATGTACTGCTGACATTGTGTTGATTATCACTCTCAATACATCTGGAGATGGTCAGAACTGTCACGTAAGGGGCATTTTTAAATTGGAATAACTGGAGGGCAAATAGCCACAGTGGAGGGACAAAAATAGGTTTGCAATTTGAGCGTTAATCACACTGACAAAGTGATCAAATTGAGGACAATTTGAGGATAATATAAATAACATAAAAAGAATATGAGACAAAATTAAAGCATAAATACAATGTATAATTACTCTTGCAAAATAAATAAGAAGAGTTGTTTTTACGGCAGCTTTTTTCTCAATTCTTAAATTGGCGGGAGTGTTTTACGGCTTACGCACCATTTCGTAAACGACAGTTATTTGCATAGACCCTAAGGCTTCCACTATTAACAAAGGGGGGTTATTTGGATAACCGGACTGGGTTATTGAAATGATTGTGTTTTTCTAGCATTACTAATAGATAGAATAATTTAGAAGTCATCCAGACATGCGTAGTTACGATTTCGAAATTATGCTATCTTTAGAAATGGCTTTTTTCTCATGATCTGAAATACTCACAATAAATTTAATGTCAATTGGATATTAATTTTAGCCCCAATTATATACAACAACATTTCCATGTAATAAACTTCCAATCATTTTGTTCTATAATAGGCAAGTTTCTCGTCTAATTGTAGATGAGACAAAAGAAGAAGTTATATTTGTTATTCTGGTTTTGTAGGCCATAAAAAGTTATATTTGGCAGTATCAGTTGAAACAACTATTCAAGAGAGAAATGGTTTAAAACTGACAAAGAAACAAATGACAAAATGAAATGAAGTTCACATTCATCGATTTATTCCAAATGATCGTTAGACTAAGTAAGGCACAGACTGACCATTATAAAGGTAAAATGATACCCGGGGTCAAACAGCAAAGTTACCACAGCATCACAACAAAGTCAGTAACGGGTAAATCCTCCTCTGTTTGCCAAACAAGCATTGATCCGATGTGGCATACTCCTAATGAGACGTGTAAGGTCATTTTGGTCCAGATTGTCCCATTCCTGTTGCAACGCAGCAGCAAGTTCTTGGACATTGGCAGGACGTTGTTGACGTTGACGTAACCTCTGTCCAAGCATGTCCCAGACATGCTCGATGGGGGAGAGGTCGGGACTCAGTGCTGGTCAAGGTAATGTGGTGATGTTCTGTTGTCGGAGGTAACCTGTAACGATCCTGGCCCTGTGACATCTTGCTTTGTCATCCTGGAAGATGAAACGGCGGCCATGACGTCGTGCGAACGGCACAACATGGACTGCCAAGATGTTGTCCCAGTAGTACTGGCCTGTAACACGCCCTGCAACAACATGTAAAGCCGTTCTTCCAGCAACAGTGATGCCTCCCCACACCATAACAGAACCACCCCCAAATCGATCATGTCTGATGACGTTAACGTCTTGGAAGCGCTCGTTTCGACGACGCCACACCCTCCTACGTCTGTCAAAAAAATCAACAGTGAACCTTGACTCATCTGAAAACATCACATTGCTCCAGCGTCGATTATCCCAGTGTTGACGATCCCTACACCAACGACGTCATGCCTGAATGTGATGATCTCTCAAACAAGGGATCACGCGTGAAGGTGACCCCTATGCAGTCGATTCCGAATCGTCTGGCCACTCACTCTCACACCAGTGTCTGTTTGAAGACGAGCGCTGATCTGATTTGCTGTGATGACACGATTTCTCAAGGCCAAGGTACGGATAAATCGATCCTGGGCTTGAGTTGTCGCCCGTGGTCGATCTGAGCGTGGTCTGTCCTGTTCAGATTGTGTATCATGGTATCTGGACCATTGCCTGCTTATGACAGACTGAGAAGCATTCATCGTCCGCGCCACAACCACCTGTGTTGTGCGGATCTGTAGCATGCCAAGGGCACGTAACCTTTCATTTTGGGTAAGCCGACGCATATCAAAATTTGTTTTCTGGTCACTAAAACAATTAAACTGATGTTTCCACCCTGGAATTCAATGCCACAATGACTGTAACATTCAAAGTCAGAGTCGTGCAAATCTTGGGTTGGACCCCCATGATGATCCCAAGCATCACCTGCATTCCATGCGGTAGCTATTGGTGCGTTTGGGCGTCACATGTAACTGGAAATGTTTCTTCTGTTAGGTTCTATAGTGACTTTTTTCGTAGTCATTTGCATATTTTAGTATTATGCCCCCAAAATCAAATATCCCCTACTTTTTTGAATAGTATATTAAAGAATATATCAAAATCATAAATTTTTTTTTATCAATACCGGTATTAAAGACAAGTTTAATGTCAGCCCATCAGATCTTACATTTTACCTCAATTGATTGTGTTGATTATATGCCAATATATATAATTATCTTTAAAGACACAACCTTTCCTTTCTTTATAAAAATAGTAATAAAAACTGCGTCTTGTAGGTGGGGATTGTAAATAGAAAACTAAAATTTTATATTCATTAAAGACTGCATATTGCATTGAATTTCTAATATAAAAAATACATTGTCTTTTATCTTTTACTTACTTGATTAAATATTGGTACTATACAGTTACCAATAACACATATTTCTTCAGTAACAATATCTACAGTATACACACGTAATAATGCTACCATTGTTTTATCAGCTTCTTCATTGTTTTTATTAACAACTATACGGTAATCAAACTCTGGACTTCTAGGTGAACTATCTAATATTGGTATAGTCATTATGTCATCTAATTTCTCTATATTACCAGTCTGTAATATTCTACCAGTAACCTTTATATAATATATATATATTCTTATGTAGTTTATATTACATCATTATTTAAATCATGTCTTGCAAATATAAATGAAATGAAATGGAGTTTAATGTCCTACTGTTCTGCTCCGAGCTGGGCTAATGAAGATGGGCATATGCCATACAGTGTGCTATGAGGGAAATTTTGCCCTAGCAACGGCGCTACAGCCTACTCTTATATCGATTTCCAACTCCCAAGAGATCTTTTATGTGTACGCCAACGTGTACACAGGGCCTCATTTTTTTCGTCCCATCTGAAGACTACACAGCTGGCCTTGTCAGGTCCTCCCGTCCACCCGAAAAATAAAAGAATTAGTGCATATCTTCTACAACCATTACCAAACATTGACCAAATCAATTAGTAATTATTCTTCGGTTAATACCAAAAGTACATAATTCAAAGTAATGTTCAATCCATGTCAATTGGCATGTCAATTTGTGTTGTAATGTCATAAAATCTTCTCAGTCAAGTACATCGTGTGACAGGCGGTAGGAAACCTAAACAAAACAAGTCTACAGTGAGCCTGATGTCCCCCACCAGAATCCCAAAATATATAGATTGATACATATTAATTAATTGCACATTTCTTTTTTAAACTGATCATCTACACTTAGCCTAAGCATAAAAGTACCTGGTAGTCTTCGTCTCACTTATTAATGTTAATAATATACATTTCGAAATGATCAGATAATAAGTGTTCACAAAAAATTGACGTAAAAACAAATTATTACTATGCAAACCTTTATAATAGAAGCATTATCAGGAATAAATCTGACTTGGTCTATATATAAATCAAACGCTTCTTTAGTTGTTGTAGGTTTTAGGTTTGATTCAGCGGCTTTAGGTTGATGTTCTACCCATGGTTGGAAATTCTCTCTTAATGCTACAGATGCTCTGGACATGACTCTCTCCGGTGTTATGGCTGGGGGTGGGGGTTTTAATATCGGTTCAGGAATGACTGGGGTTGGTTTTGGAGGAGGAGCTAGTCCTTTTGGCTTTGATTTCACTGGTTCTTGACGAGGTGCAGCAGTTTTTTGTTTTGATGTAACTTGTTCTGGTCTGGGTGTTGGTTCTGTTTTGACTGGTCCGGCTGGTTCTCTGTAACACAAGAATTGTCAATAAAAAATAGGACTATGATAAATACATGTAGTGCCTGTTTATTTATGCTATGTAATTATACATAGCATAAGACCCAAACCTAGTTTTAATAATCTAGTAATAGCAGGGGCGGATTGGGCTGTCGGGGGATCAGGCGATCGCCCGAAGGGCCGGTCTGATGATCTTCCGAAGGGCCGGTTAAACAAAAATTGAAAAAAAATTTTTTTGTCCAATTCGTCTAAAAAAACTTTTTCTGCTGAACATTATATGGGTGGGGGAGGAGATATTGGACGGGCCATAGAGCGATGATGATCATGTTGTATGTGGCCGGTGGCTTTAACGGACATCCACGCCATCACTGGAGTCTGGAATGGGCTGGTATAATAGACTTTCTGGGCCGGATGTGGTTGGTGTGGGCCAGAATTCGGAATCATTGGGGATTCCGAATTTCATCCGAAAATTTCATCGGATTCATAGGTCAAATAGTCCAAATTTTCTGAACTAGTCCCTTTTTTTACCCAGTTAAATTCTCTTGACTCTTGACGATACAATGATAATACGTTAATTAATAATATGACAATATGATAATTTCACAGGTTAATTGTGGTAAATTACTTGCAGGTCGAGATATATTATTTCATAGAGATTATAATCAGATATGCCACCAAATCGCATATTTGGGGTTCATTTTTCAAAAATTCCAGGGGCTACACAGTCAGTAAAAGAAGCCGCTCCGACACGGGAGCCCGGGCTGGTTCACGGCCCCAATCCGCCCCTGAGTAATAGTAATATATAGTAACCTAGTAATAGTATTAGTAAACTATCTAGCAACAGTAAACTATTATTGGTAATCTTGTACCAAGTGATCTAGTAATAGCAATCTAGTAATATGAAATGCCTGTGCCTTATTCAAACAGACACATTTTTGGTTTAAACAGTATTTATTTAGCATATATTTGCATACAAAATACAATAAATTATATATGGATTCGGAAACAACCTATGCCGGTAGCTTATTAATCTGTCTCAGATGGTAATAAATAAAATATAGGCTAAATGAGTAAATAATGGTAAGTTGAAGATAAATGTTTAAAGCAATATCTAAGTTTATTTTGATATTTCAGGATATCTATTTCACACTGACTAGATACTGCCAAATTTTGAAAAGTAGGTCATTCCCTTATTTTTTTCAATATATAAACTTTATTCAAGTGAACTGTAATTTTTTTAACCTTTTGTAGGCTCAAAAGAAGAAGCAGTGAAGGTGTACGGGTATCACTCCAAATCCTATTCTCGTTTCTGTGATAAACAACGCATCCAGCGTTCAGAAAAGAGAGCCTTGAAAAGGGCGGAACCAGCAGCACCCGAGACCCGACCACAAAGTCCTTCAACCCCTTCACCAAAAAAGAGATTAAGATCCCATCGACCATTATCATATACAGCCACATCTTCTACCAGTGGTGTTCTTCCAGCTGTTTGTATCATATGTAAGAACGTTGAGTCGTATATGAAACGTGCCGGAAAACGAACCAGAGATTTATTGTATAAAACACAGACTTTGGATGCTAGTAAGTTATTGTTTACAAATGTAAGACTAAGAACTCCACTTTATCATTAATGTGACACATTTCTGTGCTATTAAAAGCATGAAGCTGGACTACAAGAATGCAAATTATTTCAGTGTCGATCGCCGGACTGATTAAATGTGTGAGCATGGCAGTCTATCAATTAAAAGTTCAAACTTTCTTAGTATAATTTCTTTTTGAGCTGTCAAGTTTATTGGAACATTACATTTTCCTTTTTTTTTTTTTTATATAAACACAGGTTTGCTACAAGAAGCTGCAACAAAGAAAGAAGATGAGTCCATTTTAAAACACATTCGTGGCAGAGATTGTGTAGCCCTTGAAGTTCGGGTGGGTGGGTGGGTGGGTGGGTGTGTCTGTGGGTCGCCTACAGGACGCAATTCTTCATGGATTTTCTTCAAACTTTGTATACTTACTCTTTACACCCTAAGGATGATCCGGATTGTTTTTTGGTGCATGCCCGACCCCCAGGGGCAGAGCCATGCCCATTCCTTGTATTTATTTGTTTGTCGTCTCACATTTCTTAACGTATCTTCTTGAAACTTGGAATGCTTATTCTTTGTCCTCTAAGGAACATTCCTAACATTTGGGGTGCATGCCCGACCCCCAGGGACAGTGCCACGCCCATTTTCTTTTTGTGTGTCTGTGTCACCTACAGGCCACAATTCTTAATCGATCGTCTTGAAAACTTTTTTTATACTTATTCCTTATACCCTAAGGCTGACCACTATTATTTTAGGTGCATGCTGGACCCCCTGGGACAGAGCCACGCCTAATGCTTTTGTGTCTTGTGTTCGCCTACAGGATGCAATTCTTAACAGATCCTTTTAAAACTTTACATACCTATTCCTTATACCCTAAGGATGACCCCTATTGTTTTTGGTGATTTCCTAACCCCCAGGGGCAGAGCCATGCCCATTTTTACTTAGTGTCTGTGTGTGTTGTCTACAGGCCACGATTCTAATGGATCGTAACTTGGGATATGTATTCCTTATAGCCTAAGGACGACAACTGCATGTCCCGACTCCCACAGGCTAGACACGCCCAATTTTTGTGTTTGTTGTTTACAGGCCGCATTCTGAATGAATCAGCTTGGTACTTGGCATATGTATTCCTTATAGCCTGAGGGCGTCCACTATTGATTTTGGTGAATGTCCCGACCCCCAGGGGCAGAGCCACGCCCACTTTTTGCCTTTAGCGTTAGGAAGGCACAATTCTGAATGAATAATCTTGGTATACTTATTCCTTATACTCTAAGGACGGCAACTATTGATGTTGAGGCACGACCCTCAACGCTAAACAAACCAAACGCCTAGCCTTCTGGCCAAAGTACCATATCAATCAAAGCAGGAATGTGGACGTATATTGTAGCGTTAGCGTTATGTTTTTTATTGCATCCAATGGGTGTGAATTTGCATTTACGTAAAATTTGAACACATTCGACATTTGTCAGTTGCCAGAATGATGGATCTAGTTATAATTTTTTTATTTAAAGCGCCTAACAGGCAGCTGTGTGTAATTGTGCTCTCCAGATTTTGATCTTTTCTGTGTGTTTCAAGTATAGGTTTGTGACAAATATCTGCATGTAAATGCAACTAACTGTAAGGAATCATTTAGTTAAATAATTTTGAAAAGATAGGCTGGCACTGCCAGGCAGGATACGCCCACATTTTCGAGAGATGGATAGAGAACAAGCAATACCGAAAGTGATTTTTCCTATGTGCAAATATCGAAATGAATTAAGATCTTTGGGTTATAAAGGTTCATTTCAGTAGGCTTCAAATTCGACTGGGGATCATGTTGCTAAGTGGGTAAGATGCTGGCTCGGTTGCCTTGAGGTTGGGTGTTTGATCCCTGCATTGGGTGACAAAGTTCATCTAGATTTTCTGGCGTGGTTTCCCCTTTTTAGTGATGAAGGATGGATGGCCTGACAAGAACAGCTGTCAATTTTGGTCCGATTTTCACGAAATTCGACCTCAACCTTCATTACGATGTAACGGTGATATAATCAAACGTTTTTTTAAATGGGATAATAATTCTGACCCCAGAGGGGCCAAAAGCTAAAAAAAAAAGGTCATTTTTCGTACAATCAGGGGCCATAATTCAGGAAGTTACAATCCGATATGCACAAATATCGAAAGGGACCAAGATCTTTGGGTTATAAACATGCATGTCAAGTTTCATCAAAATCGGTTCAAAATTGTGACCTCTATAGGGTCCACAACCTTAATATAACGTATTTTCACACTAATCGCGTACAAACGACGGCCATTTTGTCTGTCAATTTTGGTCCGATTTTCACAAAATTTTACCTCAATCTTCATTACCATGTAACGGTGATATAATCAAACGTTTTTTTAAATCGGATAATAATTTTGACCTCCAGTGGGACCACAAGCTAAAAAGGGTGATTTTTCGTACAATCAGGGGCCATAATTCAGGAAGTTACGAATCAATGAGCGCAAATATCGAAAAGAACCAAGATCTTCGGGTTATAAACATACATGTCAAGTTTCATCAAAATCGGTTCAAAATTGTGACCTCTATAGGGTCCACAACCTTGATATAACATATTTTCACACTATTCGCGTACAAACGGCGGCCATTTTGTCCGTCAATTTTGGTTTGATTTTCACGAAATTCGAACAGAGCCTTCATTACCATGTAACGGTGATATAATCAAACGGTTTTTTAAATCGGATAATAATTTTGACCTCCAGAGGGACCACAAGCTAAAAAGGGCAATTTTTCGGACAATCAGGGGCCATAATTCAGGAAGTTACGATCCGATGGGTGCAAATATCGAAAGGAACCAAGATCTTTGGGTTATAAACATACATGTCAAGTTTCATCAAAATCGGTTCAAAATTGTGACCTCTATAGGGTCCACAACCTTGATATAACATATTTTCACACCATTCGCGTACAAACGGCGGCCATTTTGTTTGTCAATTTTGGTCCGATTTTCACGAAATTTGAACTCAACCTTCATTACCATGTAACGGTGATATAATCGAACGGTTTTTTAAATCGGATAATAATTTTGACCTCCAGAGAGACCACAAGCTAAAAAGGGCGATTTTTCGGACAATCAGGGGCCATAATTCAGGAAGTTACGATCCGATGGCCGCAAATATCGAAAGGAACTAAGATTTTGGGGTTATAAACATGCATGTCAAGTTTCATCACAATCGGTTCAAAATTGTGACCTCTATAGGGTCCACAAGCTAAAAACATGATATTTCGTACAATCAGGGGCCATAATCCATGAAGTTCCGATCCGATACATGCCAATATCGAAAGGAACCGAGATCTTATGGGGATAAACCTATATTTCAAGTTTCGTCAAAATCAGATAAGAATTGTGACCTGTAGAGAGTCCACAAACAAATTGTGGACGGACGGACGGACGTCCGGACGGACAGGGGCGACGACATAATACGTCCACATGAAAATGTGGGCGTATAAAAATCTTTTGAATTTCAAAAGTTATTGTTGAAATATGGTTTCAAATGAAAATAGTATTTTGATCAAGTGGTGTAACTGAACTGCTGTTAATCCCTATTGTTCTACTGTACTCATCAAAACACTCATTGTTGTAAACAGAGAGGTGTGAAGGGAAACAAACAAAGGATGTTGTTCAAGTAACTTTATATCACTAAAGGCTAATCCATATGATTAAATACTCTCGTAGTATTTGGATATCTGTAAAATTTAGAAAATTGTTGCAGATATGGCGAAAATTATTAATAATTTGGACTTTATTTTGTGAAATTCTGCTATAGTAAAGTACATTAGGCGACCAAGGTGTTAATCCCTATTGTACTTTTCTGGCGTATGATGTTTTTACTTCTTTGTATGAAAACTTAGAGCAGCCAATACTTTTATATGGTTCTGCTATTTGGGGGACAAGAGAATATTCATCTATCAATGCTATACAGAATAAAGCCTGTCGTTTCTTCCTTGCAGTTGGACGGAAAACACCTAACCTGTCAGTACGAGGTGACATGGGTTGGATGGCGCCCTCAACCCGACACAAGATTGAATCCATTAAACTTTGGCGTAAACTATCCGGTATAGACTCTAACAGAATGGCCTATAAAATCAACCAATGGTCAAGTAAATTCCGTAAATCATGGCATAACAGAATCAAACACTTCATAATTTCCCATTTTACTTTTATTGACATTTACGATATTACAGATACTGATTATCTGTATATCAAAGACTGGCTTATATTGAAAGATCACAATGATTGGCTTGCCGGTTTGTGGAACGACCGTAATCTACAAAATGGAAACAAACTCCGCACTTACCGCCTTTTCAAGGATACTTTATCGCCTAACAATATGTTAGATCTATTCTTAATCGATCTCATCAAAGTATTTTCAGCAAGCTACGCTGCGGATCACTACCTCTTGAAGTTGAAGTTGGACGTTATACACGTCCTGTAACACCACTAGAAAATCGAGTGTGCAAGTACTGTAACAGTAATTCTATAGAGGACGAAGTTCATTTCCTTGTTGAGTGCAGTTTCTATAAAGAATTAAGATCTGAACTCTTTTATAAACTTAATGCATGTACCCAGTATTTTCACAATTTATCTTCTCTTGATAAGGCCACTTATCTGCTGTCCAATAAACATCATGTCAGATCTATCGCCGCAACAGTGTATTGTATGTATAGCAAAAGATATAATTCAGCCATTTAATATTGTATCTTATATAAATGTAACTTAACAGTGTTATTTTCATGTATTATAAGTTATGTTTTATAATGTCAGACTTTAATATATATCACCCTTATTTATAACATGTATTATAATGATTTTAGTGTCTCATAGGTCAATTTTGGCCGGACACTTTTATGTGTGTGACACTTAAATAAAACAATCTTCTTCTTCTTCTTCTTCTTCTCTTCTTATCACAATCAAAACACTTATTGTTTATATTTGTTTAATGAATAGTAATGCTGTTCATCAACCAAGACTTCAATACTCCATTCAACAGCTGACTAAACTTAATCAAGGAGCTCAGAGGATTAATCCTGTTCTTTTGTCCCGTCTTCGTGAACTGGCAGTCAGCACTTCAAAACCAACAACAAGGGGGTGTCGAGCTGGGAACAGAAAACAAAGATCAATATCAATTATTAATAATGTGTATTTACGAAAGCCTAACGACTCTAGAGGTGTTCAACATTCCAATTTATCGACAGTTAACACGTTTCCAAACAAGATACTGGCCAGAAGGTGAATTTTGCTCTATGGAATGCTCGCTCTTTGGTGAATAAACTTCCCGCCATTACTTCCGCTATTTACGCCAATGAGGTGGATGTATTTATTGCTACAGAAACTTGGTTGTCAGATGGGCCTAAGCAGCAGTCCACTATCAATAAATTCAATTCACTTTTATCTGGATACGAATTTCACAGTCGTCCCCGTTCTGGTTGTAAAGGAGGTGGTATCGGGGTAATTTGCAGGAATAACCTCATAGTGAAGCGGAATCGCTCTGAAAGTCATAAATCATTTGAAGTCATGGATATGAATATCTCTATCAGATCCGACACCGTACATCTGATCTGCATCTATCGCCCTTCTCCCTCCAAGAAAAACAAATCTACCGTGCCTCAGTTCCTGGAAGAATTTTCTTCGCTTTTGGAATCAGCCATTGTCTCCAGTGGACGCCTAGTTGTAGTTGGAGATTTCAACTTTCATATGGATGACGGATCAGCGCTAGTCGTCAGGCAGTTCAATGAACTGCTCACCTCAATGAATCTCACACAACGTGTATCATGTCCGATCCACGAAAAAGGTCACACGCTAGACCTAGTGATTACAAGAGACGAAGATAATACTTTCACAAACTTTGAAATCGAAAATGGACTCCCGTCTGACCACAGTCTGATTCAATTCCGCCTGGACTTACTGCGCCCGCATCCTATGAAAGTCGTACGCTTTTGTCGCAAGTTGTCAGCTGTAAATCAAGCCGACCTTCTCGTGTCAATGGCGGCTCATCCATTTAAAGCGCCTGAACACTCATCCGTTGACCTACTCCTAGCAGAGTTTAATTCCAAGCTGGAATCCGTTCTTGACGAAGTGGCCCCTATTAAAGAGAAGGTTACCATCGACAAACCAAAGGCTCCGTGGTTCGACGACGACGCTTTCAGGGCCAAGGTGGAACTGAGATCTCTTGAAAAACACTGGCAGCACACACAGTTGGAAGTGGACAAGCAGATCTTTCACTCTGCTAGGACCCGGTACAATGGACTAACCAAAGAAAAGTGTAACTCTTACTTTTGGAAGCGTATTGATGAGTCGGATCAGAAGGATTTATTCAAGGAAATTGACTCTTTAGTTGGTGAAAAGCAGGCTTTGAGTAAAATTTTACCGAAGCACACTGAGCCAGCGCATTTGGCGCAAGAATTCATGAAGTTTTTCAACGAGAAAATTTTGAAACTTCGGCAACAGTTAGACGAAGCATGCGCAATTCAAGATACATTTGTGGATTATGGATATAAATTCTCTGATTTTTCAGTGGTGAATAGTGAATATTATCAAAACTCATTCGTTCCATGAATTCTAAATCCTGTCAATTAGATCCAATGCCGACTGCTCAGTTGAAATTGATTCTGCCAGAAATCGTTCCCTTTTTGACGAATCTTATCAACACGTCTCTCACGTCTGGCACCGTTCCGTCGACATGGAAACATGCTATAATCAGGCCATTGTTGAAGAAGTCCGGCTTAGACCCTGACTTCATGAAAAATTACAGGCCTGTGTCAAATTTAGCGTTTGGCAGTAAACTTCTCGAGAAAGTGGTATTGGAACAGATTCAAGGTCATCTCTCGAATAACTCGTTATTTTCTAAATTTCAATCGGCATATAGGAAGTTCCATAGCATAGAGACAGCGTTGATGAAAGTATATAACAATGTTTTAGTCTCCATCGATCAGAAAAAAGAGGTGATTCTTGTACTATTAGATCTGAGTGCGGCTTTTGACACGATTGACCATTCTATTTTATTGAACATTCTTGAATCTCGATTTGGCCTCAAAGGTGTCGTTTTATCTTGGTGCCGCTCTTACCTTGAAAATCGTACGCAAGAAGTTAGAATAAGTAATACCGCATCAAAGTCATCTACGCTATGTTTTGGCGTTCCACAAGGTAGTGTTTTAGGACCGGTACTTTTTACTCTTTATTGTGTTCCACTCGAGGATATTATCGTGAAACATGGCATTGACTTCATGATTTATGCAGATGACACCCAACTTTATTTAACGTGTGATTCGGCAATGAGTAGCAAATCGAAGATCGAAGTCTGTATTTTAGAAATTCGTGAGTGGATGTCAGCAAACAGGCTGGTACTCAATGATGCAAAAACAGAGGTACTACACTTCCATTCGAAGTTCAGAGACTCTTCCGATTTTAATTCCTTGCTGGTTGGTGAAGATGAGATTAGTGCTAGTCAGTCTGTTAGAAGTCTTGGGTTTCATTTTGATTCGGTCTGTTCTCTTTCTAGTCATATAGCCGCTGTGTGTAAATCTGCTTCATTTGCTTTACATCGTATAGGTCTAGTCCGTCGTTTCTTAAACCGCACATCTACTGAACGCTTGATTCATGCCTTTATTTCCTCTCGCCTCGATTACTGCAATAGTCTTTTAATTCACACCCCTCTCTACCTAACTAACCGCCTGCAAAGAATTCAGAACTCTGCTGCACGTCTTGTCACACTATCTCGAAAGTATGAGCACATCACCCCAATCCTAATGTCTCTTCACTGGCTTCCTGTCACACAGCGCATTGAATATAAAGTTCTAGTCTTTGTCTACAAGATTTTACACGACCGAGCACCATCCTACCTCTCTGACCTCGCCTCTGTCTCTCAACCGAGGAGATGTACTCGTCTCTCCATGGAAGTCTGCCTTGAACCCCGTGGGTACAATGTGGACTCCTATGGGAGACGAGCCTTCTCGGTTGCTGCACCATCACTCTGGAACTCTATCCCTAACACTCTCCGTGAAGCACCATCTCTCGCATCATTCCAAGCACAACTAAAAACCTATCTTTTTCGCAAAGCCTACCAAATTTCATGATTTTATAATATCATATGACATGATCGGATTGTTTGTACTGGTATTTATGATATATTAAAAATGCATGTAATGTAATGTAAAGAATGTATGTGTGTAATGTATGTAATGTATGTAATGTATGTAATATATGTAACTGTACAGCCTGTTGAGATCACATATAGATGGAATAGGCTTAAAACAATAAATATTATATTATTATTATTATTATATGCTGATCAAGTTGAGACAGCTCATGTTTATTTCTGACAGTTTAGGGTTACACCCCCCACCCTCCCACTACACACAAATTGATGTAATGAGTAATTCAAATGAGAGTGTAGGATAAGGTTTGTTTGAAATCATGAAATTGTATAGTTACATTCATATTGCAGAAGTGAAGCTTAGACAGTCAAGTATCGAGAAACCTTTGATGTTTTTGTCCGAGATGTGGTGCAAACTAGGATAATTCATGGAAAAGAGATTTTATATATGTGAAAGCTCCTTGCTATATTCAAGAAAATAGTTCTGAAGATTGAAAAGTTGGACGACTAGGATAATTCATGGAAAAGAGATTTTATATATGTGAAAGCTCCTTGCTATATTCAAGAAAATGGTTCTCAAGATTGAAAAGTTAGACGACGCATCAAATTTCAGGTACATTGTACATGTTTTTTTTCTGCTATTTATACATTTAAGTGTCCACTTGTTTAACTCTTGTTCATTGGCTCGATTTCCTTGCAGTGTTCTTTTATTGGGCAGGGGTGCAAAATGTTGTAAGGAATCTGGCTTTAAATTACCCCCTTAGCATGAATATGGTTCTCGGTTGATAATTATGGGTTGTTTCTAATAACCATGGAGACCTTTTTATATGGCCTGATGTCATTTGGCTGGTATATGATGGAACAAACTATAACCTTCTTAAAAGGCAATAGAGGGTGCAGCTTTTAACAGATTTCCATCACAATCTTATCCGAAAAACTTTTTATAGCAATAAGGGCTATACACCTAATATCACTTTTTTTAAAATCCATTTCCAGAGATCTATTGTGTGTCATGAAAAGTTTGCGAACATGATAAAAAAATCAGGTCGTTAAAGAATTGACCAACTGTTAAGTTTTCCTTTCGGATTAGCTGCAATTGAAACGTAGCTGCTGCGTAGTCATATTTCCACACGTTGCATGACTATCCCTTTTCCTGGTGGGATTTTGTTGTTTCACCTATCTCATACTTTAAATTTGTATTTTTAGGTCCTTACAACTAAAGAAAAGGTTACAAGCACATTTCCCACAGTTGGTGTTTTACAGACCTGCTAAATGTGTTAAAAGTGATATGGTTTTTGTCGAGGATATATCGCATGTAGAAAAAATTAAGTCTTCGACCAGTGAAAGCACAGAGACAGAAACAGAGATTGCAATAATACTATGCTTACAACAACAGAAATTGATGCTGATAACTTATCAGATGATGATATTGATCAATATTGAAATGCAATACATGTAATAATAAAATAAAACCAAGCATTCCATTTTTTGAATACCAAATCCACCCATAAGCATGCTCAAAGTGTTTTTAAGATCAATATACTATGTGTACATACATGTCTTAATTTTTGTAATATTTTTTGAACAAATGAGATTATATTTGGGATTTAATGTCATGAATATTTTGAGGTCTTTCAAACATATTATGAATTGTTATTGTTATGACTGTTTTTTTTTCTGAATTAATAAATACAGATGAATTAATAATATTTTTGTCTTATTATTGTGCAGTGCCTTTAGAGGATAACAATTGCTGTATCTTGCTCATTTAAGAATTTAGTCAGATTTAGTGTACCTTTAGCAGAAATATAACATAGGCTATAACCATCATTCATTAGATCAACTAGAAAGACTATCAAGAAATTATCCATCAGAAATTTTCCCCCAATATTCAGATTCATACTATTAAAAGGCAGTCGAAATATGTGTCAATTCTCAGCTGAGTAAAAAATAAAATGGAAAATAAATAATGATTTTTTGCTCTGGGTCAGCTGTACCAGACCTCCCACAAACAGCATGAGTGACATGACTGACATCACAATACATATGCCGCAATTTGCACAGAGTTTAAAGCTCAAATTCAACATGTATAAAGATATAAGTGTGCCCGATAACGCTGTGTCAATTTCGTGCCAATCCTCGTTGAAATAGCGTTTCCACAAAGCCCTAACTATCAATAAACACACGTAAAACAAGGTTAGTTGAGTTAACGAGATCATGGGTTTGTTTATAAACAATGATCACGTGACTAATCACATGTCATAATCCACCCATTTTCATTGGTCAACTACCTGACCGCGTAGCAGCTTGGTGTTATGACCAGAAATATATATAGTTCATATTCAGATAATTTTATAAATATTACTGGTGCTGACATCCATGTGTGATGGTTGCTAGCTAACATTAATTTTGCTGTGTCTATCAATTTTAAAAATCAGAAATGCTGCAGCAGGCCGTTTAGCGAGAGTAGAGATCTAAGCCATATAATCGTGCCCAGTCCATGGCCTAATATAAGTGAACTACTATTAAAGTGGGTTTACACAATACAAACAATCCATACCACCAATTACCTGATACAATGGTTCTATTCGATGTGTGGTAATATGTTCCTTCTTAATAACTCAATAAAATTGCAGCAATATACCTCAAGGCGACACTTTTCATGCCTGTCTTCCTTCATGAAGTTTTGATGCGGCAGGTTCCACAATGTCGATGCTTCCTATACAGAGTTATTAGATATTCTAATTCATTTGTGGATATGCATAGATCCATTTTGGAAGACGTCAAAGTGATCGAAGCAACAGATGAAGACATCTTTAATAAATATTAGCAGGATTCTAGGTTTCATGTCTGTGTATGACGTGTAATAAAACTCAATATGATTGGCTATTGCATCAGATGAGAAAAGAACTGGTCCTATCTATGCAACATGCTGTCCATCAGACTATTTGTCGGATGAGTTGGATGGTTGTATGGATTGGCTGTATTGTGTAAATGTGGGTTTAGTAATCTAGTATTAGTTCACTTATCATAGTAAACCAGAATCAGTAATCTGCTAATAATAGACTATTTAACACAAACTAGTAATATAAAACTAGTTTTAGTAATCTATAGTATTTGTATGAGTAATCTTGCAATATATATTAGTAAACTAACCTGGATGTATAATGGTTTAACTAACCTGGATGTATGATAATTAGTATCAGTTGGTGGAACTGGTGTATTTAAACTATCTACTGGTGAGAATGGATATGGACTAACTGATGTTGACTGTGGTTCATCTCTCGGATCATAAACTACAGCTGATAGTTCCGAATTATATCCGATCAATACATTCACTGTAAATAGAGAATAATCTTATATCATTAAATATGGACTATAATTTCAAAATATTTTTTGTAGTTCATTTAGGCCTGCAGCCAAAATTTCTACTTGTAGAAAACACCCAATTATTCCTTGGAAAGGAATAGGGAATAAGTTAAATTCTGATATAAACCGAAATGCAGAAAACTTAATGGACAAGGGAACATACAGAATTTCGGAAACCCAATAATGGTAAAAAAGTGTTATCTCCATTTCTGTCAAATGTCTATAAATTCAGATTGAATTGAGGTTAAACTTCTAAGTTCTAACAAATATATGGATATCAAAGCATCTATAAATATATGATCTTCTCACTAAAATAGATATATATATGGCAAAAAACTGTAAGGGAGTGGCAATTGTAATGAAGACAAAAGATATCAAATGGAGTTTAAGAAATGAAATGAAATGTTGTTTTATGGCACGTCAGCTCCAACCGGGCTATATTGCGCCAAACATATGGTGAATTTAACGAGACAAATTAAAACAATATCACAGGAATGCATTCATATATGTAAATAAAAACAAATATCATAGAAAATATAATTAAAAATAAATATCAATTCCTTTATATATATATAAATATTTAAAATGCAATATGATAGATATATACAATTAAAATTTTAAAACTGCTAGCAATTTATCATATAGCTCCAGTTGCGCAAATAACTGACGTGCTGACTGGCAACGGTAATACTTAGTTCTAATGCACTTGAGATGATTGCATTCAATCAAAATGTGTTTTACTGTCAAAGGAACATGACAGTGAACACATTGTGGTTGAGGCTCTCGCTTCAAGATGAAAAAATGAGTTAAAAAGGTATGACCAATGCGAGAGCGACACAAAACAACTTCATCTCTCCTGTTGGTTCTGTAGGAGCTTGGCCAGTCTCCTAAGAGAGGCTTAATGTTATGAAATTTGTTTGTGTCTGCACCATCCCAAGACCGTTGCTAGCGGTCATATATAAAAAAGTTAATGGACGACTTAAAATCAGTGTAAGGTAAAAGAAATTGTGATGTGGGAAGATCTAAAGCAGACTTGGCAGCTAAGTCTGCTTGATCATTCCCTTTCAAATATCAACATGACTGGGGAGCCAGCAAAGGACAGTGTCCTTGTTGTTAAACTCGTCAAATGGAGTTTAAGTATCAAGCTGTCAAGAGTTCTCTTATGTGAACACAGGACCCCAGTTTTATATCCCATCTGAATAACTAGACGCTGTCCATGACAGTTCCTGACCCCCTTCCCTTTCCTTGATCACTGGAAAATTAAAGGAAACTTTTAAGGCCAACATGGGGATAAAACCCCTATCTCCTGATTAGTGAGCCAACACCACTGACAAGGAGAAACCATGATAGACAATGATCAAACCATCTACCTCCCAGTAAGTGAACCAGTCCCTTATCGAGTCAATCTAATTAAAATATAGATCTATATTTCGTTTCGTTTTTTATACTTTCGATGGCCTACACTCATGTAGATCTAACTAGTTATAGTGGAAGCTCACGTTCTATGACGTCAGGTATCAAGCACGGGACATTTGACCCGATAACGTCAGTCATTCGATTAACCAATTAGCGACCGCCACGCTTTTCAAAATCCACTTTTGTTTTGTTATGATTTATATCCGCTGGTGTTTATAGTATAGACTTCGTTGGCTGGTAATATCTACCCACAGTTCTACGCATGAAAAGGTCAAACGGTCGATTCGACAGACCATTTGATTGGCTGACCCCTCATTTCAGCCAGAACACGAATTAAATAACAAGTCCTCCAGATCCAAGAGTAGTAAAGACAAGTAAAAATGAAATTTTGAACTATAAAAAACGAAACGAAATTGGATCTGTGTTTTAATCAGATTGTTATCGAGTAACCACAACCCCCTTGCACTGATGTCACTTGAATGCAAAACAGGAATACTAGCTGTACATGTACAATACAAATACAATGCAAAATCCTCCCATCTCCAAACTATAATGCATGGAATATGTTCATCTTCATTATACGTGTTGGTACAGAACAGTAAGTCATTAAACTCCATTTGATTTCTTTTCTCTTTGTGATATTATTGACATTCCCATTACAATATTATTTAGTTTGGGCCAAATCTATTTCAGTGAGACTACTACATGTTTATAGATGCTTTGTTTCAGTTGAAATATTTGTTAGAACTCTAGCCTAAAATCCTATCAAAAAAATGTTTACAGATATCATAGTAGATATAATTTTAGAGGTCCTTGTTTAAACTAAATGCTGTTATGAATAATGATTGATGTTTTCCATAAAGAGACCTTATTTCTTGTACTAGTGTAAATAGATTTCCAAAATTCGGTGTATTTCCTTGTCCATTATACAATAAAGTGTTTCTGCATTTTAGTTTAAAATTCAACTAATACTATATCTTTTGTCAGAGGTGGATCAAGGCTATGATGGGCCCTAGGCAGCTAGACCAACTGCGCACTTCACAGAACTGGTTTACCGTAGTAAAACTAAGACCACTGTAAGATAAACGAGCAAACACTGATGGAATAATGTCAGTGACAATCTTTTGATGCTCAGAGAAGAACAGCAACAGCCAATTGCTGGATAAAATAAAAGCAAGTTTTTTTTATTATTTTTCTTGGGCCCTAGGCAACTGCCTACAGGGTAATCTACCTCTGTTCTTTGTCGAGGATGAAGGTATCAGGTGTTTTTGCCAATAAATTTTATGAAAACTTCACAATTTCTAGCATAAATATAGCATTTACTTGACAATTGTGACCGGTGACAGCCAAATGAGTCACTTGGGGTAAAAAATAATATTTGAGTTATGTAATATATTCAGAAAGTACATGTTATAAGCTTTACAATGATATATAAAATGGAAAGGTTGGATAAAATTAAAAAAGTTATGCACAAACAAAGTTGAAATAAATTTATGGCGTGATTATCTTGACTTGAGAAATATTATTCTTTTACCCCAAGTGACTCATTTGGCTGTCACCGTTCACAATTATGATGATTTACATCAGGCCCTGAATCCAGTTTGTGCAAACAATTTGTTTGAAACTCTCAGAATTTGTGTTCCTCGTGTCATAAGCTTTCCGAAAATATATGGTTTATTTAGCAGGCAGGGAGGACATTGAAGAGGATCTCCATGTTAGAAATTTTGACTGCAGGCCTAATTCAATGATCAATATTATTGTTAAAATATTGCTGAATGTTCCTCATAATTTATTTAATGACATTCTTTGTCATCTGTTTGTGACCACTATAGGGTTGATATTTAAAGAGCTGGTGTCATTCAGTTGGTACACAACACTCTGATGTTCAAGCAAAATAGTCCTTGATAGTTAAAATTCAAAGATGAACAGGAGGAAACATTGTTACCTGTAACGATATGTCAGTCAGAAAATGATTACGGTAAAAGGTTGACCAGGTGTTAAAACACATCTACTTCATCCCAATCTTCATCACTTGTTGTTGTGATACAAGTTATAGGTAGGTATTTTTGTAACACTTACCTTCTTCCTTTTCTGAAGGTAGAGTTGGGGTCACTGAGTGAGATGACTCAAAACTTTCTGGCACTGAACCTGGATGTAAGCTGAAAGTCGTGTCAGCAAGTATCAAAGACCAAGAAGAATCAACGGATACCCTTCCACCTCGAGTACCACGTTTAAATAATGATACTCTAGCCCAGCCTACTGATACAGGAGCTCTCCCTAAAATAATAATTACTTTACTAAATTCATATCAAAATGCAAAATATTGATTTAGTTAATATATAATAAATTAACATTTAAATTGAAGCATCATAAAAATATATATACAACCCCGCCCCCGACATCAAAAAATCATAAAATTTCGGAAATATCTTGATTTATCAATTTATTCTGAATTCTGTTGCTAAGTACATACCTTCTCTAGTATTTTGAGGTGTATCATACTCTAAACGCAAGATGGCGTACGGACATGCTCCTAGTTCTCGTTCAACATCATACTTGAGTAAATCTAAAGCCTCATAAACAAACTTCTCTTGAGGATAAGATAACTGATAGATGGAATTACCAAAATTATCCCGAGAAGTTTTCTCTACCTTGGCAGGACTCATAGACATTCTAGATCGTAGCTTAACACTACCAAAGTAAACAGCAGCATGTAGTTTTAAATAATTGGGGTTAACATTAGCCAACCATGGTTCCTAAAATGAAAACCAGAAGTGTTAATTACATAGTTCCTCTTGGCCCGTTTTAGTCTGATTGACAGTTTGCAATCTGGTTTGTGTATGGACGACAAACTTTTAACATTTTTAAAACAATAAAACATACAAATCAAATGTGCATTTCAATCTTCAAATAAATTCTTTAGCTAAATAGATATTTCAAAAGTATGTAATTATACAATTTATTAAGATTATGAGATAATTTTCAGTTTTTAGGGAATTATTTTAATGATCTTACTCTTTGTACAATCTCTAATGGAACGACCAACTTAATTCTGACATTTTTAATACCACACGGTTGTAAAATACCAGGGAAAGGACTGGGTGCCATTATGGATCTCTTACTTCTTTCTGTTTGTGGAGTGCTGTAAATTAATGTATAAACTATATGAAGCAAATAATTACCCTTTGACATCATGATCATAAAATTAAATTCAAACAATTGGTGAAATCAATTTAGAATTAATCTATATATAAAACATTTGCTCTTCATGTAATAGTAAGTACGGGGGGGACTGCACCACACATAATTTACACAAAAACAAATATACTGACAAGGCACAATACACAGAAATCACAAACATACGAACATATCAAATTAAATGAATGGATCCAGGGGCTAGCCGCTGTATAGTCCCGGGCCTGTAGTGATACAGACCTCACTTTGAAATTTGAAAACAATCAGGAATATAACCCAATCTAATTAAAATATAGATCTATATTTCGTTTCGTTTTTTTATACTTTCGATGGCCTACACTCATGTAGATCTAACTAGTTATAGTGGAAGCTCACGTTCTATGAAGTCAGGTATCAAGCACGGGACATTTGACCCGATAACGTCAGTCATTCGATTAACCAATCAGCGAGTGCCATGTTTTTCAAAATCTACGTTTGTTTTGTTATGATTTCTATCCGCTGGTGTTTATAGTATAGACGTCGTTGGCTGGTAATATCTACCCACAGTTCCACGCATGAAAAGGTCAAACGGTCGATTCGACAGACCATTTGATTGGCTGACCCCTCATTTCAGTCAGAACATGGATTAAATAACAAGTCCTCCAGATCCAAGAGTAGTAAAGACAAGTAAAAATGAAATTTTGAACTATAAAAAACGAAACGAATTGGATCTGTGTTTTAATCAGATTGGAATATAACCCAGATAAAGCATTGTGTAATGCCAGTATGATCTACTATCTGTTACAAGAAATATGAATGTAAGCATATTGAAGAAAAAATTATCTATACAACTTACAAGTAATCACATCGGTGAAATATATAAAAACAAGAGGTAGTCTAAAACTAAATTCTCTAAATCAAATGTGAAACATTTTAGTATTCAATAGAATTGAGGCATAATGAATACAGATAAGACACATGTACCAACATCACTGAATACAAAGAAGCAAATGAGAAAATGTCGACGGCCCGTGGTCTAAGGGGAGATAATATGAACTGAGGGTCATCCATACAGAGTTGTCTCCCTTTAACATCTAACAATTTGAACTGCACTCTCTGAATCATTTCTTGTATTACTGTCTTCAAATGTTCTAGTAGCCCTAGATGAAATAAAATAATAGTAATAAATTAATAGATTTACCTGGGACGTTGACGATTTAAATGCTGAACTTCTGTCAAATCTTTACCTATCTCCAGATGTATCCATGATGCCTGAACATCAGCAGTATATAATTTACATGGTTCATTCAGAAATACCTGCAATAATGTTTATATTACTTTAAAATATCTGAAGTAAAGAAAATTTCAAAAAAAGCAGATCTTTTTAGGCTGATTTCTCAAAATATATTTTGGAATGCTTCCAAGAAAATTCCATTTGATCAACTACAAGTCAGGTAATTGATGAAAGAACCTACCTCTTTCATGCCCATATAATCTGTTACTTTCATAAATCTATATCTAAGTAGTTGTAATAATGATAAACATGTATTCTGTAGAACTGTATGAGACCAACCCTGCATGAAACACTGATCCCATATGTACATTACACCCGGTGTATCTAATACACTTACAAAACCCTGAAAATATATAACACATATACAACTGTTGTGTTCCAAATCCTTGACCAATCAAATTGATTATCTCATCATTGAACTTGTTTCATATTAGAAAAAAAATTATTGTGTCCCAAAATCTCAACCAATCATACTTCATATATGCTTAGAAGATTAAGTGACAGACAGGCAGACAACCAATTTTATGTCCTCTGATTTCTTGCATATCATTATTGTTCCACTTGAATACTAAGCATATCTATATCACAACAGCATTGTTTCAAAAGTGGAAATCTCCAGATTTAAACTTAGTTACGTCACTTCAAAGATAACATTGGATTTCATCCATCATACGTAAATTGATGTTATCCACGTCAATATCATAACATTGATTCTAATAAAGAATGAAATTAATTACCTCTCCAACCCAACGTCTGATAAATATAATAGGATCTGCTAGTAAATCTGTTGACATGCCTTCATCTCGTGAAGTACCAGGATTAGCTAGTAAAATTGCTTCTGCTTTAGCCTTTTCTTGATGTATCATTTGTACTAAAAACTCCTGAAAATATCAATATACATTTTAATAACACTAGAGTCAATCAAAAAACCGCGTCATTTTGCAACAGTTTTTACTATAAAACAGATTTTATCAACTCATTATATTTTATTCCCTAAATATATGCTTAGCCATATAAACCTGTAGTGGGATTATTTTTGCCAAGAGTTGATAAAACACAAGTTCACCTTAAATTTCTCAATATAAATCTTATCTACAAATCATTTGTCTGGGTTGCAGAGATATAGAGAAAAGTGATGAAACATTCATTATGCTACCCTCACAAAGTGGTGAATATGGTGACAAAGGGGCTTACGAATACAATTTGCCATCAGGGCCGTATGCAGGATTTTAAAAGTGGGGGTGCAGCTGAGTGGTGTAGCACCATAGCCTCCTCATAAGAAAGTTTGGATTAGGGCAAACAAACCCACTGGAGGAGGGAGGCGCCTATTTTTTCTGGGGGTGCAATGTACCCTCTGCACCCCCACTAGATATGGCCCTGTTTGCCATGATCACAAGTTGAACGCCTGACAGATATTCATGAGTATTGGCAGTAGTGCATGGGTGTTGCGAATATTAGGAACATGCTCCTAACGTTTGCCAGAAAAGAATATTCTCAATCCATTAACAACATTTTCTTATTGATGGCAAGACATCTGCAGTGATTGTTAGGATTTACTAGCATAAGCAAGCATTGATAAACATCTCCAGGCCAATGTTATCATTTTTGGCTAATTTTCCATGAATTTATGCTTCATCAAAACTGGATAAAAATTGAGACCTTTGGAGGGGTCACAACATTGGTATGACTTTTACATGCTTTTACACTATATCTGCAGAAATGGAGCGCTTAATTGTGACCTCTAAAGGAACCAAGAACTTTGGAATATAAACATATATTTTTAGTTTCAACAAAATCAGATAAAAAGTGTGAACTCGAGAGGGTACACAAGTTAAAAATGTTAATGTTCGCACAATCAGGTGCCATAATCCAGGAAGTTATGATCTAATATCCATATACAATATACGTCCAAATGAAAATGTTGTCAAATAAAAAAAGATAGGTTGCCAGGCAACGAAACATACGCCCACAGCAGCTAAATCGTCCGGGCAGTCAACAAGAGTTGTTGCACATTTTTACTTTTTTTCGATAATGAAACATTTATATTACACTAAAATCTGATTAAGAGTAACAACTCATAAAGTAATTATTGTTTGGTTTTTATAAAGTTCTGGCCCATGCTAACATTCAGTACAGTATACAAAACGTCTAATATCATGGATTTAGCTGTTCAGTTATCAAAATTCAATGAAAATTAATCAGATAAATAGTTTGGACTCTAGAGCGTCACAAGATTTTTCATAGTGATCAAGGGAGATAACTTTGGCAGTTATTATGGGAAATCACTGAAAATCAATTAGGCTTCTTCGTCTCATGACCTTAAATACTGTGTATCAATTAAGCCAATCAGATATTAACTTTGACATCTAGCGCGTCCACAAGATATTTTGAAGTGATCAAGGGCCATAACTCTGGCAGTAATTATCAGAAATCTCTGAAAATCAATAGGATTCTTCTCTTCATGACCTTAAACGCTGTGTATAAATTTAAAGTCAATCGGATATTAACTCTGGCCTCTAGAGCATCCACAAGATTTTTCAAAGTGATCAAGGGCCATAACTCTAGGAGTAATTATCGGAAATCTCTGAAAATCAATTGGATTCTACGTCTCATGACCTTAAACACTGTGTATAAATTTAAAGTCAATCGGATATCAACTTTGATGTCTAAACCATCCACAAGATTTTTCAAAGTGATCAAGGGCCATAACTCTGGCAGTAATTATCGCAAATCGCTGAAAATCAATAGGCTTCTTCGTCTCATGACTTTAAATACTGTGTATAAATTTAAAGTCAATCGGATATTAACTTTAGCCTCTACAGCGTTCAGGAGATTTTTCAAAGTGATCAAGGGTCATAACTCCGGCAGTAATAATCGGAAATCGCTGAAAATCAATAGGCCTCTTCGTCTCATGACTTTAAACACTGTGTATAAATATGAAGTCAATCAGATATTAACTTTAGCCTCTAGAGCGTTCACAAGATTTTTCAAAGTGATCAAGGGTCATAACCAGGGTTCTTACTTCATTTTGAAATGAACCGGCCACGGATCGCCCTAACAGATAGTCGTCTTTATGCATATTCTATTCACGACCATAATTGCATATCGTATTAAGAATAATATTACCTTAAACCCTGAATGTAAACCCTTAATAAACAAAACCTTTGTTTTAATAGCATACTTGTATTCATAAGTCGATATATTCACACTTTTACAGTCAAATTCCTAGTCCTACTTTTGCTTTCATTGTTTCGTCCAACCAAACGGATGTTATAATTTAATAATAAAAAAAAATACGAGTAAATACAAATATGTTTTTTAAAACTATTTTTATTCTTAATCACTGGTAAATATATAAAAACAACAAAATATATAAGCACATATCAATAGTATAACAAGTTAACAACGTAGCACAAATTTATTTCCGTGTATAGTCGGAAAGATGCCGATCACGTGACCAATTGTCTCGATTCAGATTAATTTATTTTTAGTGTCACCTGCATACAGTCGCCGGGATCTAATGTCTTTCAACTTTAGTAAACAATTATGTGGATCGAAGGAAGATAGAGGGAGGCCTTCTAAACTTATCCGCATCAAGTTATCTAAAGTTTCTACGTTTAGACAGCACCTAAGCTTAGTTTTGATAACGTTCTGCTTAGAAAAACCCCTCTCACACTCGACACTACTAACTGGTAGCGTCCTCCCTATTTCCATCAGTTTTATTACATTTGGAAATTGTTCTTTCATGGAATTGTTATGACAGCTCACCAGTAATTCGGAATTAATAACTTAGTTAGACAAAACATTTTCTGTGAATTTTTGTCAAACGAAAGCCATTTCAAAGTAGTTAACCATTCGGATTTAAAATATATTCCTGACTTCGACTTTGGTTGACCTATATTGGACGTGGGGGGATCTGCAGCTTTTGGAATTTCCAATGACGACGTGCATGCTTGAAGTTCAAGGCCAGCGCCGCCATCACTATCTTCGACTATATCTCGTTTACATTTTCTATTGTCATTCTGCGAGGTGTTCAAGTACTTCAACATTGTGTTAGATATAAATGATTGAACCGACATTGGATTACCTATATACATTCTTTTACTTGGCATGATTAACTCAACTAAATTGTTTATTTAGGAAACATGCCGATAAGGATTGAAGCTGAAGGTAATCAGATTGTATTGACGGACTCTGTGATGGGTTTCTTAATCGACGAGTAATAATTAACTCTTTGTAATCGGCCGTGATGGGTTTCTCAATCGACGAGTAATAATTAACTCTTTGTAATCGGCCAAAAGTTGATTGATTAATGATACCATAGTGGCCGATTCATGATAATTAACTCTTTGTAAATCGGCCGACGTAGATTGATATATGATACCATAGTGGCCGATTCATTGTTTTATCAATCGGCTAGATTAAAGATCAATCGGCTAAAGCCGACAAAAAACAGCCAAATAAGATCCCTGGTCATAACTCTGGCAATAATTATCAGATATTGCTGAAAATCAATAGGCTTCTTCGTCTCATGACCTTAAACAATGTGTATAAATTTAAAGTTAATCAGATATTAACTTTAGCCTTTAGTGCGTTCACAAGAAATTGTGGACGATGGACGGATGGACCGACCGACGGACGGACGGACGGACGGACCGACCGACAGACGGACGGGGGCGACGGCAATATACGTCCACATTTCTATGTGGGCGTATAAAAATTAGCATTAAATCCTTTAAACTAACCTTAGGATTAAACTGGACATTTATTTTGGATATATCACGTAGATGATTGTATAGTTCTGGATCAGATCTTTGTAATGTGGTCATCACTTGTTCTGCTATAGCAAATACTTGTGGCCAGGATGGAAAACAGTTTGTATTCAATAAATCTAAGTACATTGATAGATCCATGGCATGTTCAGCTGAAGAAAGAAAAAATTACTTGCTCCATAATAGTGGCATTATGGAAGATTAGATAACGAGCCGACAGTTCTAGCTATAATAGTTAAAAAAAATAGATAATGTTAAGGTTGTATGTTGAGAAATCCTTTTTTTAATAACACTCTAGCCTCAATTGTCATTGTTACAGTTCCAATCTGTGCAAAATTGGTTAGAATTTGTAAAAAACTGTTGATATTTTTCTTATTTTGATAGAAATCAGAAGAGAACTAATGTTAAATAATACATTGAACTGTGTGGATCAGATACGTTATTTTTGTCGGGTCTATATAATTCAATTTTTATTTCAAAAGATAAAGCCAACATAATTCTTGATTATTAATTTTTGTCGTATTCATATGTAAACTGTTAAACCCATATATTCAGTACACATTCATAAAAATAGTGGACATATAAAACCAATTTTTATTTTTCACCCAAATGAGAGAGAGAGCGAGAGGGAGAGAGAGGATGCACTCGACACAAACTAGGTCAATTTGGGAATAACACACGGTTCAATTGTATTTCAATAATTCGCTTGTGCATAGGCGTCTTTTAGCAGTGGGAGGAAACCAGAAGACCCGGAGAAAATCGATGAGGTTTGAACTGGGGACCCTACTCCTTGTCAGGTACAACCAGGGAATCGAAACCAAGATAGTTGACTCAATGACAGACCTTATGATTATGATACAGCCTGCACACGCTCACCACCCCCCTCCCCCCACACTAATAACACCATGAGAGATCTTACACAAGCAATCAGATACTTACTTCTATCAGAAACAGTGTCAGATTTACCACGGAAAGCTATTTGAAGTGGAAACAGCCAATAAATAAGGTAAGGCTCATAACTCCGATCATAAACATACAATATATTTAATACTCTTGCTGTCTCCTTCATATGATTTCCACTCTTATAAGCAACCATACTAGTAGTTTTAGTGTATGTCTATTAATAAACACAATACATGTCAATAAATAGGGTGCCCCACACAGTCAAATTTTTCTCCATTAAAAGTTGACTTACAGCAGCGAATGTTTATTCTCAAATGTCAAGTTGCTACATGATTACAAATTAGACACTGAGCACAAGAATAATCAGGGGGTATGTAAGGCTATAAATACCTACATCACATCTATCAACTATTAATAAAGTCGTAAAAATCTATTTTTAACAAATCTGAATAACAGTAATAAAATCTATTAAGTACACTTGATTGTGAATGAACTTAAAGCTCTTATTTAACCATGATTCATGCATGTTTGTTGGGGCTTTCATGGCTACATTACAGAAAATATACAAATTAAAGCTGTTAGAAAAATATATTTTATGATACGATGTTACAATCTATACAAGTTTTTACTTAATTATTTAATTTGCTAAAAGTGAGAGATAATGATAATGTAATTAATTACATTGGCGACATAATGGCCCCAGTCCTGTTACCTCTATAACTGCATTTTCAATTAAACCATTTATAGGTGACTGTGTAGCTCGTCTGATACTTAGTTCAGATAATCCTCTTGAAACTGCTCGCCCAAATCTTTCACGCACAAACTTCTCTGCATTCCTGTATCAAAATATACAAAGCAACATTTAGACGGTTTCATTGTGTTCTATAAGCTTAAGATCCACACAACACTAAGTGGGTCATTATTTCCATATGTTGCTTTGCTTGTACACAGGGGTTTTTAACAGTCGGTGGAAGACCAGGAGACAATTCACAACATTAGTCAGGTGACTATTTTCCTTGTCACGTACAAGACTAGGATCCAAAGTACAAAAAGGTAACTTAATGACAGACCTTAATGACATAAAAAAAGGCTGATGAGTATTTACATTTTACATTTGAAATATTCTTTTAAAATAAATAATCAACCACAAATTATCAGTCCATATTTCAAAATTTTGTATGGGGGCATTTAATGTGAATGGAAAAGGCTTTGTGTTAAACTACTCACACATCTTTGATCTTTTTACGATCCATTTTCAACAAAATATCAGTCCACATGTAGGATCGTAGTTGCCCTGGTAACTGGCGACCATGGAGACGGCCTGCTACATGGTCAAACTTTCTGGGATCATGTTGTAAAATAGCAAGAACTGAATCGCCAACTGCATCACTTTGTTTCCCCCACAAAGGAGGAGGATCTCCCACGACTTTATGTACCATGGCTAAAATGAATTTTTTTATCAGTTATTTTACTATTCTTCAACTGCAATACAACTTTCAGTAAAATTCATATATATGAATATATCAGCAATAATCAGAATTCAAAATATTGATAACCAATCAATGAATCAAGAGGTAACACTTTCAAATTTATCCCTATTGTCTGATCCATCGTAAATTCTAAACAGATTTCTTTAATTATGAACAAACTACTTAAACATGCATTTTGCAAGAGCTAAATCTGCCTATTGCAGGTCTTTCTTTAGGCCTGAAGGGGGATCACGTGGCTAAGTGGGTAAGGTGCTAGCTCGCTAGCCTGGAGGTCGCGTGTTCGATCCCTGCATTGGCCGAGAAAGTTCATCTCGATTTTCCAGTGTGGTTTCCCCTGGTCAGTGATGCAGAACGGAGGGCCTGACAAGGATAGCTGCCTAGTCGTTCAGATGGGACGAAAAACTGAGGTCCCCTGTACACATTGGCGGGCACGTAAAAGATCCCTTGGCAGTTGGAATTCGATATAAGAGTAGGCCGTAGTGCCGCTCCCCGGGCAAAATTTCCCTCATAGCACACTGTATGGCGTATGCCCGTCTTCCATTAGCCCAGGTTAAGTGCATAAGAGTAGGACGTTAAACCCCATTTCATTTCATTTAGGCCTGAAATTTTATATAAACAATTAATTAGACATTCATTAACACTAAAATACCATATCAATTCTCAATACCATTTCATCTGTTCGATTTTCATTGGATTTGAATCCGATCTGCTGTTCAATGCCGGTTGATGATTTAGCGGATAATAGAGACTTTGTTAATATTTATGACAGCACCAACAATGATAATCGAGGCTACAGTGATTTTAAAATAAGGCTTGCTCAGCTTAGAGTGAAGCAATTAGACTGAAATTTTCAGTAAATTCCCTTTACATCATCTAGTTTTTAACTATTACATTGAGAACAACCAGCTCATTATCTAATCTTCAACAATGTATCTTTATTAAAACCATGCCTGTGTGTTTGAAATCACCTCCCCTTAAATAAAATCCAATGACCATCTCTCTTTTAAAATCGAACTCTTCACAAATTTTGATATTGAGAAGGAGGATACCTTTAGCTATAAATAAACTTATGTTGGAGGCCATGATTGCCTCCTCGCTTCATTGAGGGAGTGACCGTTTTTCAGAATGTATTTTTCATTACTTACTGTCCATTTACCATACATATTGAGGCCTAATAGTAAGTGCAGGAGGACCGCACTACACGAAAAACAAAAACCTACAAGATTAACCTGCGGAAAATATCAAATCAAGTGAATGGATCCGGGGGCCAGCCGTAAGCGTCCACTGCGCTGTACAGTCCCGGGCCTATTATGGTACAGGCTTCACTAAAAATGATTTGAAAAAGTATATTCTTAAAGATACATATGGCAGATTAAATAAAGAGCTGTAGTTTTCACTATGATAGTTAAAAACTAAATACGGTAATGTAAAGGGAATTTGCTGAAAATTTCAGTCAAATTGATCCACACTGAACCAAGAATTTAGCGATTGACTTTTTGGCCCAGCCTCGCTCATCATTACTAAAGTTCGTACAATAAAAAAACAGTCTTGATTATCCATTTCATGATTAAATCATGAATGAAAGTTGTGCAACAAATCGAATCCTAATCCAGTAAATATTGCCGGCTAGCGATGACTTCGAGAGCTGATTATCGTGTGAAGATAACATTTCAGGCCAAGAGAAAGACCGGCAAGATTTTTCAAAGTGATCAAGGGCCATAACTCTGGCAGTAATTATCAGAAATCTCTGAAAATCAATGATTCTTCTCTTTATGACCTTAAACGCTGTGTATAAATTTAAAGTCAATCGGATATTAACTCTGGCCTCTAGAGCATCCACAAGATTTTTCAAAGTGATCAAGGGCCATAACTCTGTGAGTAATTATCGGAAATCTCTGAAAATCAATTGGATTCTACGTCTCATGACCTTAAACACTGTGTATAAATTTAAAGTCAATCAGATATCAATTTTGATCTCTAGACCATCCACAAGATTTTTCAAAGTGATCAAGGGCCATAACTCTGGCAGTAATTATCGCAAATCGCTGAAAATCAATAGGCTTCTTCGTCTCATGACTTTAAATACTGTGCATAAATTTAAAGTCAATCGGATATTAACTTTAGCATCTACAGTGTTCACAAGATTTTTCAAAGTGATCAAGGGTCATAACTCTGGCAGTAATAATCGGAAATCGCTGAAAATCAATAGGCCTCTTCGTCTTAGGACTTTAAACACTGTGTATAAATATGAAGTCAATCAGATATTAACTTTAGCCTCTAGGGCGTTCACAAGATCTTTCAAAGTGATCAAGGGTCATAACTCTGGCAATAATTATCAGATATTGCTGAAAATCAATAGGTTCTTCGTCTCATGACCTTAAACAATGCGTATAAATTTAAAGTTAATCGGATATTAACTTTAGCCTCTAGTGCATTCACAAGAAATTGTGGACGACGGATGGGGGCGACGGCAATATACGTCCACATTTCCATGTGAGTGTATAAAAACGTAAACTATTGAATGTAAATCAGTTACAATATTATATGCGTTGCGATCCACTTGTGTCAATTTCTAGGTCCCAAATGTTAGCGATTTAGCTCCTTTAAGTAGTTTGCTCACAATTGAAGAAATCTGTTTCGATTTCCTGATGGTTCAGACAGTAAGTTTAAATCAAATAGAGTCATACTGAATATATTTACTACCTTTAATTTGACTAGATGAAGGTTTAGCTGAAGTATTAGATTGTGTAGAAGATGAAGTTGCTGGTTTATAACGACTGGGTTTAGGTATATATATATAATCTGTATTCTTTTTACGATTTACAATCTCTTTTTTTCTCTTCTCCTGTAATCATTCAATACATTTAATATTATTTATTGACTATTATAAAGTGATGTCATAGTTCACCGAGATATCTATAAATTCATGAAAAGAAATTTATAAATATGCCCACATCAGCTAAAATTGTATGAGAAGTCTTTAAAGTTTGTTACATTCATTAAGATGATAACTTAACCCTCTGGAGCACAACAAGATCAATCAGCTTGATAAAGGGCAATAACTCTGTAAATTATCAAAATTTGAACATAACATCACAAGACAATGAGATTGTTGGTAATCAACAATAATCAGAAAGCTTCTCTTTCTCTCAGGAATTAATGCTTTATTGTACGTACTGTTAATTCTCTCTCCTGTATATATAACTCTCTATCTAGACCATCATTAAATACACCAAATGTATGTTGTAGAAATTCAGTAAAATCAGACGGTGGATCCTCCCTTACAAATAAAATAATGAATTCTGTGAAACGTAATGTTATACATTTTATTAACCATACTGTCACTGTGAATAAACTATGACTAATGCTATTCATTGCCATCATCAGAAAAAATTAACTTGCATCCACATGTCATCAAATTTAAGTAACATGGAAAGGTCATGATATAAAGTTATCAATTCTAAAAATAACAATTTGATTTTTAAAACATCCACTTTTACAGATATGACTGAAACTAGTCTATAAATCATATACCCACCTCGAAGAGTTACCATTCAACATATTCTGATATCCCAGTTCTCGAACAGTTTTATACATCTGACTATTTAACCAACCTTGAGCTTCAACAAATAACAACTGACGACTATCAAAATTCAGGTTAGGTGGTTCCTAAAACAGAAAATAAGTTTTTACAGTAAAATATTAAATACTGAAACAATGTTGGACTGGTGTGGTTGAACCATAGCATCTAGCATTTTGTAAAAGAAAAGGTGTTATGCACATCAAATCAAATATCAGTTTGTTGTTAGACAACAAGCTGTACATGTATGACAGTTAAGGGGTGGATATATTGTAGTACTTTCAGGATTAAAAAGGTAAGCGGATGGTTAGCTATAGTCTATTATTATAAATATATACTTTCAAACATAACTGACCAATAAATGTGGATTTCTCTGTACATTAGGCAAGAATTCTTGAAGAAATTCATTTCCTAGTAAATCTAATAACATTTCTCTTCTTTCGGGATGATCAAATTGCTTTTCTACACGGGTAGCAAGTTCTGTGGCCAGTTTGGCTTCAAGCTGAAAAATTCAAAATTGATAAAAAAAATCTAACCATTGAAATCAGGGGTGTATCTGCAAATATTATTAACCATGTGAGTCAATTGCTCTAGAAAGAGAGAAATACTTGGTGACTTGTATTGAGGTTGTAAACATTTAGAAAGTAATGTGACTTTGCTACAAAAAGAACATGAACAGCAACTAGAAAGGGTTGCCAGAATTATTGAATCCTCACAACCAACTCATAAGATCTACTATCTTGATGAAAGTGGGAAGCAAGAGATTATCTTGATGCGTTAAATTATTCTCTCAAGCTTTCCATTAAACAACATCACTACCATAATGAAACTTACCTTATGCCATGGTGCACCTGGTAGTAATGTTTGTTGATAACAAGAATTTATCCAAGCTTTATGGAATGGTTTTTCATTGGTTGTCCTATTCTGCCCAGTATCTGCCATTTTGTAAAATTTTTACTACGCAAATAAATTAAACTTAAAAAATACTCTTTTCTATTATCGACAACACAAAAATTAAAAAACAGTGTCTGTTTCTTCACAATATAAACATATATAATGTTTAATAAAATAGTATAAAATATATATACAACTTATATCCATACATTAGTATTTACATCACACTTCAATAAGTTAATCTTTAGTTCATTGTCCTATTATCGTTATAAAATGGCACTCTGTAAATCTGGGGCACTTTCTCCATAACAATACTTAGATTTTGGGTCACGGTAAGAATTTTCATGTTGAACACTCTGAAAAAATAAAATCAGATATTAGAATAATGCATTAAATCTGGAGATAAGAAACCTACATTCCTCATAAAAGAACCAAATACTCTATTAATATTCCCACCTTATATGAATATTAATGCACAAGACATAACCAAATTTTTAAGATCTTATGGTACCACAATCATTTTAACTAGCACTAATAGCGCACAGCAACATTAACCTTGTGCTCAATCAAGCTTTTTGTATTATCATTAAAACATGGTACAAATTGTGTTGGCCTTGATATTCAAATTAATATACTCAATTATTTTGTAATTAAAGTTACATTATGGGAGATAAGATAAAGAGATGGCAGTTCTCACTATAATAGTTAAAAACTAGATAGTGTAAAGGTAATTTGCTGAAAATTTCAGTCAAATTGATCCACTATTAGCCGAGAAAAAAGCGTTTGAAATATTAACGTAGCCTCGGTCATCATTACTCAAATCATTAATATAAACAGCATAGTCTCGATTATCCACTTGATTGATTTAATTATCAACAGCCATTAAGCAGCACATAGGAATTTAATCCGCCAACATCGAGGGCTAGCCTTGACGTCAAGAGTTTGTTATGGTCTGGATATGTTAATTAATGTCTAATTGATTATTTAGATAACATTTCAGGCCTAAAGAAAGACCTGTAATAAGCAGATTTTGCTCTTGCATAATGCTATTTTAAATGGAAATATCAAAAAGCTTGGATTGGAAATATAGAATTGTATGAATTGTGATATTCAATTTGAACTTGTCAAGAGAACAACAGCAGTGGACTGAAAGTAATGGTAGTGAGTTTGAGTACCTTTCCATCAGGATAACCAATTATTATTATGCGAACTCCATAGTTATAATTTTATCTTGTATTCAATGTATTTTAGTTGTGTTTAATGTAACTATTTTATAATAGAGAATTATTGGAAGAATAAAGATTTAGTAGAGAAAGCAGGAAATCATTTCTGTTACCTGTGAGGAAGTTCGACACTTGGCAAGACAAAGTTCAAAATGATCCAATACTAATGAAAATAACTTATTAAATGGCTCGTTATTATAATCTCTTAATATCTTTTCTAATAATGGTTGCTGAAATGAGAATGAAAAGGAGTAAAAACACAAAATAATTTATATTAACCAGTACATATCCACACTTTCAAATCTATTATAGCAGTCAGAGTTTATCAATAGGAAGAGAGAGAAAGAAAAATGGGGTTTAACGTCCACTCAACACAATCTAGGTCATTTTTGGACTAACATATGGTTTCAATTTTCTTTCAATAATTCGCTTGCACATAGGGGTCTTTAGCAGTGCGAGTTTATCAATAGGAGGACCTTCAATAAATGACTAAGGTATGCATCTATGCTTAAATGTTGTTTAGGATTAGGATCAATTACTGTTTATTAGTATCATGTACCAAGATTGTCGTCTAAAAAGCTTAATGCTCTCATCCCTATGTTTGGACACTATCACCCACAGCTGTCTTGTGGACGCTTATTGATGTAACATTTATCATTCTACCTTTAAAAAATCTAGTATTTAATCTTAATACAATATTCTTACAGCACTGTGTATCAATTCCTGATTATAAAAAGTGAACTTTTACTTACTTTATCTGGCTGTAGACAACATGAAACACAATATTCATAAACAGAACAACATCCGTTGGTGTGACATGTTTGACAATTGTAACGACTAGTTGAAGGTTGTTTGGTATCACAACAATTATTAGAATCTAAATGACGGCGTTGACAACTGTAGCCTAGAAAAACATAACGCTAACCTACAATATACGTCCACATTCCAGCTTTGATTGATATGGTACTTTGTCAAGAAGGCTAGGCATTTGGTTTGTTTAGCGTTGAGGGTCGTGCCTCAACATCAAGATAATCCATTCAGAATTGTGGCTTTCAGACGCTAAAGGCAAAAAGTGGGCGTGGCTCTGCCCCTGGGGATCGGGACATTCACCAAAATCAATAGTGGACGCCCTCAGGCTATAATAAGGAATACATATGCCAAGTACCAAGCTGATTCATTCAGAATTCTGGCCTGTAAACCACAAATACAAAAATTGGGCGTGGGTTGCCTCTGGGAGTCGGGACATGCAGTTGTTATCCCAAGTTTAAAGACGATCCATTTAGAATCATGTCCTGTAGACAACACACACAGACACAAAGTAAAAATGGACATGGCTCTGCCCCTGGGGGATAGGAAATCACCAAAAACAATAGGGGTCATCCTTAGGGTATAAGGAATAGGTATGCAAAGTTTTAAAAGGATCTATTAAGAATTGCATCCTGTAGGCGAACACAAGACACAAAAACATTGGGTGTGGCTTGTAGAAGACAAACAAATAAATACAAGGAATGGGCGTGGCTCTGCCCCTGGGGTAGGGCATGCACCAAAAAACAATACCGATCATCCTTAGGGTGTAAAGAGTAAGTATACAAAGTTTTAAGAAAATCCAGTAAGAATTGCCCCCTGTAGGCAACACACGGGTAAACAAAAAGAAAATGGGCTTGGCTCCCCAAACGATAGGGATCATCCTTAGGGTGTAAAGAGTAAATATACAAAGTTTGAAGAAAATTCAGTAAGAATTCCGCCCAGTAGGCGACACAAAGACACACGAAATGTAAATGGGCGTGGCTCTGCCCCTGGGGGTTGGGCATGCACCCCAAATGATAGGGATGTTCCTTTGAGTACAAAGAATATGTATGCAAAGTTTCATGGTTATAAGTTAAGAAATGTGGCTTGTAGACGACAAACAAACAAATACTAGAAATGGGCGTAGCTCTGCCCCTGGGGGTCGGGCATGCACCAAAAACAATAAGGATTCCTTAGGGTATAAGGAATAAGTATATAAAGTTTTAAGAAAATCCAGTAAGAATTGCCCCCTGTAGGCAACACACAGGTAAACAAAAAGAAAATGGGCGTGGCTCTGACCCTGGGAGTTGGGCATGCACCCCAAACGATAGGGATCATCCTTAGGGTGTAAAGAGTAAATATACAAAGTTTGAAGAAAATTCAGTAAGAATTGCGCCCTGTAGGCGACACAAAGACACGCGAAAAGAAAATGGGCGTAGCTCTAACCCTGGGGGTTGGGCATGCACCTAAAACGATAGGGATGTTCCTTTGGGTACAAAGAATATGTATGCAAAGTTTCAAGGTTATAAGTTAAGAAATGTGGCCTGTAGAAGACAAACAAACAAATACTAGAAATGGGCGTGGCTCTGCCCCTGGGGGTCAGGCATGCACCAAAAATAATAGGGATCTTCCTTAGGGTATCAGGAATAAGTATACAAAGTTTGAAGAAAATCCATGAAGAATTGCGCCCTGTAGGCGACCCACAGACACACATACATACATACAGACAGGGGTGACGGCATAATACGTTCACATTATGAATGTGGACCTATAAAAATGGTTGTATTTTTAACTTACACAAATTAAACAATAATTTCTTTAAAAGGTTCTAAGGTATATCGACCATCAGAATATACAAACTTACATCTTTTTGATTAAATAATATTGAAGACTACTACACCATATTATGTCCGTAAAATATGGAAACAACCATTTGTTAGTAAAATAATGTTGGTTTTATTGCAAACTAGTCAAAATTAGAGATGCAAGCTCAAATTTGTACAGGAATCTAGTCAACCATCATTAGATTCTTGAAATAGGGCTGCTTACAAATAACAAATGAAAAAAATCTAAGATTCTAAATATTTAAAATTTTTGAAAGAGGAATTGTGGGAGCCATAAAAAGATCCTGCCAATTTCAAAAATTGGTTGCCAGGCAACGAAATCATCCGAGCAGTCAACAAGAGTTGTCGCATATTCTAACTTTTTTCGGTAATGTAACATTTATAATCAGGGGCCATAATCCACAAAGTTACGGTTCGATACATGTTAATATCGATAGGAACCGAGATCTTAGGGAGATAAACCTATATTTCAAGTTTCATTGAAATTGGATACAAATTGTGACTTGTAGAGTGTCCACAAACATTTTCATGTGGACGTACAAAAAGGCGATTTTTTCTACAATCAGGGGCCATAATTCAGGAAGTTACAATCCGATATGTGCAAATATCGAAAGGAACCAAGATCTTTGAGTTCTAAACATGCATTTCAAGTTTCATCAAAATCAAATTAAAATTGTGACCTTGACAGGGTCAACAACCTTGATATGCCATATTGTTACACTATTCGCGTACAAGTGGCGTCCATTTTGTTCGTCAATTTTTGTCCGATTTTCACAAAATTTGAAGTTAACCTTCATTATGGTGTAACGGTAATATAATCAAACGGTTTTTTAAATCGGATAATAATTGTGACCTTCAGAGGAACCACAAGCTAAAAAAGACGATTTTTCGGACAATCAGAGGAAGTTACGATCCGATGGACGCAAATATCGAAAGGAACCAAGAAATTTGGGTTATAGCCATACATGTCAAGTTTCATCAAAATCGGTTCAAAATTTTGACCTCTACAGGATCCACAAGCTAAAAATGTGATTTTTCGGACAATCAGGGGCCATAATTCATGAAGTTTCGATCCGTTACATGCCAATATCGAAAGCAGCCGAGATCTTATGGGGATGAACCTATATTTCAAGTTTCGTCAAAGGGGCAACGGCATAATACGTCCACATGAAATTGTGGGCGTATAAAAATGAGAAATTGGGGTTATAAGTTGGAAATTGTTGTGGAAATTTGGTGTAAACTGTATACAGTAAACACTGACTTCAGGTACATACAACTTTCATATTGCTATTTTCAGTCCTGTTGAGAAAATTCATATTTACCTCTTTCATCTACAATCAATTTTCTACCCTGGACGGAATTACGACATTTAACAGTTAAGGTGTTGTTCACCTCTAATTCATCGGATATTTTAGGTTGCCATTGGAATGTCTGACGAATATTTCGTTTGGATTCAAATGGTTCTAATATCAAGTCATTTGACTGAAAAAAAAAGAAAAAAACACACAATATTAGAATTAATATCACAGGTTTATCATTTATAATGTTCTTAAAGATACATTATGGGAGATAAGATAAAGAGTTGGCAGTTCTCACTATAATAGTTAAAAACTATATAGTGTAAATGTAATTTGCTGAAAATTTTAGTCAAATTGATCCACTATAGGCCGAGATCGAAACGCTTGAAATTTCTGCATAGCCTCGGTCATAATTACTAAAATCATTAATATAAACAGAGTAGTCTCGATTATCCAATGTTGTGATTTAATTACAATGGCCGTTCAGCGGCATATTTGAATCTAATCCAGCTTACATCGAAGGCTAGCTTTGACATTGAGTGTTTATTATGGTCTGGATAAGTTAATTAATGTCTAATTGATAATTTAGATAACATTTCATGCCTAAAGAAAGACATGTAATAGGCAATTTTTGCTCTTGCATAATGCAAGTTTAATTACACTGATGTTTAAGGGCGTTGAGTAGTCTAAGATAGACACTAAATTTTCAACACCAATATACCCGGAGGACACAGTCTGATTGTTTGTTGTGTAACAATGGAGGTACAAGCGGAAAGAAATAAACTATTTATAGCAAATGAGAAGGTTTCTCCAACCTAGATCAGTTCTTGAACAAATTATGATGTTGTATACACTGTTCATGTCATCAATCATGGCTGTGTGTCCAACAGCAGTTTCACACGGGATCTCTGACGTCAATCTAGATATGAGGTAAGAGGGAATTCCCCCTAAGACATGATTATCCAAGTGTACCATCCATCGTGACTGGAACGTGGCTGAATTTCATTTTTTGATGGTCAAAGACTACCATTTGGGAAAGCATAAAAGAGAGAGTAGTGCACTGATGTAGATACCGGTATTTACTTTCTACGTCCCAAATTGTTGTATTTTAGCCCTTGTTGTGGACGTATTTAAGGAATCAATTCAAAATCACAAAATCTTGTTTGAAGGTAAATAATGAGTAACGATTTTAAAATACTTTGAGTAGATACATGTATTCTACATTTTTTGTGTTGAAATATATACCCACTACTTTCCATCTGCTGGAGTGATTATCGATATATCTCTTTTAAGTGTGCTAATATAATTTCCAAGAAAACTCATCATTTTGTGTTTCCATGGATACCAGATCACTGGAGTTCAAAAATAGTCCCCTTTTATTGTGTGATTCTATGACATTGACTATCTTGCTTTTTGGCATTTGTTTGAAGATCATAAACTTTGTCATTCAACTTGCCATTCCTCTTCTATCATTATATAAATTTGGCATTCGTAGGGTGAACATGTACATCTGTCATGCTCTTTTTGTCATTCTCCTGGTGAACCTATGTCATTTATTTTGCCTGTCTTTATTAGTTCAGTCAGAGCAGAACAGTAGGATGTTTTACCCCATTTCATTCATTTTGTCATTCTCCTAGTCAACCTGTGTCATTCTCGTCATTCGTCTGATGAACCGGTCATTGTGTTTGTCATCTGTCTAGTGAACTAAACATTGTGTTGGCCATTTGCCAAGTGAATCCCATTTTATTGGTCATTCAATTTGAAAACCTATATTGTTCTCTCTGTCATTCCTCTTAATTGCCTGGTGTTGTGCCTCTTGTCATTCACCTTGTCATTTGCCAAGTGAATAACTCGTTCTCCTTGTCATTCGTCTCTACTGTCATTCTTTTTGTCATACTTCTGATGAAACTATGACCAGGTAGTATTTAATACAGCGGTTCACCCAATTTTAAGGGATAGATTTACACCATGGCATAACTGGGCACCCAAGATGGATTATCTGAAGTACATGTAAGTTAACAATTGTCAGCTATGACAGAGATTATTTATAGACAATAGCAGTAATGTGATAATCCATCTGTCATTCTTTTTGTCCTTTGTCTGTTGACCCTGTGTCATTACATACATGTAGCTTTGTCATTCTTCAACGGAGCCTTCGTCATTTGTATGGTGTACCCCTGTCATGCTCTTTGAAATACATGTATGCCTGGTGAACCTGTAGTAAATCTCTTGGTCATCTTTCTGGTGAACATGTCATTCTTTTTGTCATTCCTCCGGTCATCCATCCAGTGAACAATCATTCGTCCAGTTAACTCCTATCATTGTTTATGTCATGCATATTGAACCTCGTCATTCTCTTTTTCATTCCTCAGAGGTGGACGGACAGTGATCAGGGTCCGTGGGCAAAAAAAGGGGCAATGACCCCACAGAGCACCCTAGTCCCTACTCAATGACCCAATTCCACAAACAAAGTTAGGAAATATTCCATAGTTTGTTTCGTAGAATCAAACAAAGCTATGTAATCATACCTGAATCTATTCTTATACAGTCAGATAACAAATTATAAAATAGTATTACAAAAACAATTGTTTACACAAAGTCGGTAGGCCCTACATGTATATCCACTGTAAACAATCATGGCCATGTACAGCAGCAGTTTCACACTGGATCTTTGACCTCAATATTAATCTAGGCATGATGTCAGAGGGAATTCCCTCTAAGATACGATTATCCAGGTTTACCATCTGTCGTCACTGGAACGTGGCTGAATTTCATTTTTTGATGTATTACAAAAACAGTTGTTTACACAAAGTCGGTAGGCCCTATATCATATCAGTTTCTACTTCTAGTTCCATTGATCATCATTCTCAATATAAATTTCACTGGGGGAGCGGCCGAGATCTTGAGGTCACCACTACTAATTGCATATATTCATTAAACCTATTCTATGAATTGATTTAAGCCTAATTAGTAATTGTGTCATCCTACAGGGAGAAATTTTTGTTTAGGAATTATTGATCCACTGAAATTTGCAAATGTCTTACGACCGCCAGATGTAGTGAAGGCAGTGAACGAAATAACGGTCTGCCCGCCTGCCTGTAGCTGGTAAATTTCACGTCGGGCTGCCTGGAAAAATTACCCACCAGCCAGGTTGTCAGGCTCATAAATTGACAAAATACTAACTCACTCATTCTAATCTAACACTCACTGAAGTTTACTTTGCCATGTCTTGTTTTGATAATAAAGTTTATGAAAGCGAGATGCGAGTTTCTTATCGATGTTTTCTAATTATAACACGTAGAGATTTCAGGTCATGTGACTTTAGCGTGAAATTGGACAGCTAGTGGCTGAAATATTAAGCCCACTTCAATCTACGATTTTGAATTACTTTTTTATGTAAATGTATTACAAGCAATTGTATTGTAATAGTTTAATATCAATCCCAATAAGGCTAAAAAATTATCGATATGTAAGCGAAATTACCGTTTGTTTACACAAGACGCTCGCGGGAAAATACCGCTCTAACGTCACGCGACCAAGAATTTTCCATTGCTACGACTCACTTCATTGGTTTTCCGCAGCTTGGTTTCCGGTGCATTTGGTATAGAACCAATCAAACGATAGATAACATTTTTATGATTATTATGGCTCACGACAAGAGATCCGACAATTACAACAGGATTTATCTGTTTTGATGACTGAAATTTGCTAAATTTCGACGTAATATAGCCTATGTTTTTTGTGGTATCATCCAAATTATATATATTTGACATATTATCATTCAAATTATTGTGATTTTAACAAATCTTAGCTGACAATAACGTGCGATTCTGAAGGGAATTTAATACCCATTATGACGTCACTCAGATATGACTGGAAAAGCACTTATTTTGGTGCCATTCCACGCATTGACTGGTATAGAGCGTTTTGATAACATTATTGACGTCGATCTCCATAACTTTGAATCTAATTATTGTCTGAGTCCTGGTAAATAATAAACGGATTTCTACGATTATGAACAACCTACTCTACTTTGGTTATTATAAACTTACCTGTGTGTTTGAAATGAGCTCCCGTTAAATAAAATCCATTATACAACTAAATATACCAACGGAAAAAAGGGGTTCTCTCTTGAAAAGTCAATGTTTTTGCTTGTATTTTCGTCTGTGTCCATCACAACATTATACACGTGACGTTATGGGCTAAACCATCATAATTATGTTAAAGGGGGTAATTTGTGACAACCACGTGTGTTGTCATACTCCGCGCAGCGTTTCGTTTGATTATAGGTAATCTCACTACACACTGCTATTATGAGTGGATATTGTTGTGTTAAATTTTGATTGGTCAGTAGTCCGACTACCAACCAATCACTACCTACCATACAAACGCTTTACATTTAAAACGAGTGCCAGTATTGGACCAAATATGTTTACATAACGTTACGTCATGGCTCACGCTTTTATTATGCCTAATTAACCCGTGCATAGGAGAATACTGCAGTAAAACTAATTGTGTGACAAACGAGGCTATCAAGTCGAATGAAATGTAAACAATACTGTTTGGAAACGAACATACTTTCACCGTTTTAATACCTTAAATCACTGTCCAAAGTTTTAGGGAAGACTAAGATTAAACGAAGGACTGTCATGTTGCTGTACTTAAGTGATAGCTTTCATTGAACGGGGAGAATAGACACACTCCCGCAAAAGTTCAAGAATCAGAAGTCAATCCAGCAATGGCCAGAGAGAGATTTCTCGGGCCATTGCTTCAGGAATATGGTGTGTTGTAGGCTAATCAAAACAGCACACGGCCTTTTCGAGCGTTTGAGTTTGGGCAAGAAAATAGCAACTGGAGACAATGACATTAATTTTGAACCAATTGATTGTCAGTCTACTAAATTTTATTTACCGATTATACGAATACTCGTAAATACATGTATAATATTGCTTTTCATCCCATAATTTCACCCGTGAATATAATATATATTTTCATAAAACACATTACAGCCCAGTCAATTATAGTCAACTTTGTGGCTAACATATATAAATAAACACACTTTATTTCATAATTTTAATTGATCATATTTCGTATGAAAAACGACCACCGCTTCTCAATTATTTCCATATTTTATTCGCGTTCCGACTGTTCATATCATTAATTTTCCTGATTAAATTAATTTTTTGTTCATCGAAATCGAAACATTCTTGATAAGAACAGTTCGGGATGTCTAAACATCGTTTATCGTCTTTATAAAAATGTATTTAAAACCAAAAAATCACACGTCAGAAGGGCATTGCAGATTGCGTGTATTATTAGGTTTTGTGTGTTAATTATGCAGACCGTGGGGAAAATTCGTGCAAGTTTCGCGGCACTAAATTTAACCATCTGTGTAGCATATAATAACTCATATGACATGATACCTTTCAAGGCAATAGAATTCAAAGCGTTGATTAGCTGGGGCATGATCGCGATCTACGAAATGCCATCGGAAAATTCCATTCTCCGTAGATTTCAAACTGGTAACAACTGAGAGTACAATCATATGGATAAATTGCCTTGTGCATTTCACGATTATAAATTCTGAACACACCAGAAATAGTATTCAAAGAGAAATAGAAAGACATGGACCTATCTACCGATAATTAAACTGATGCGCGGTATGATTTGTTGATAATAATTATTGGTATTTATATATAAAAAAAACGTTGTATTCCAATTCAATGATTCAATGGCCTCGGCTTTTAATTTTGCCGAGGCAAATGTAAAATACATCGGAATTTAGGCCTACCTCGGCTACAGCAGATTGCCGAGGTTAATTGGCAGGACTGCCTTATAAGTTCTTCTTCAGGAAATATTAATAAATATTCAAGGATGAGATTCAAGGCCAGTAACACAAATGTAATTCAAAAGAAAAAATCCCACCGAACCAAAAAATTAATACAAGCCGGAAACAAAATATTGGACTATGGGTGTAATTATGTTTGTAAATGCCCAAACTCATTAGCCTACTGGGTCTCAGAGCAGAAGGTTATTCATACATGTCGCGTTCGATTACTTGCTCCGTGCCTACTCGGCCAGGATCCTAGATTGCGTTTCGACATGCGCAGTGGGAATGCGTAATCGAACGGCGCGGCGCTTTCTTCGGGTATCAAAATGGAAGATAAACGCCACCAAACAATTAATTATGCTCAATGTTCTGATAAAAAACGCGCAGACAATAATCCATCAACAAACTTTAGACCTTTTCATTGGTATCTCACTGGAATTATTGAATCCAGAGAAGCGAAATAAAGCCCATATTATGCAGAACATACTTTAAATCACATTTTCGTTCAACCAATGTAACGTTTGTTAACTTTGTTAACGAGCTCCATAGCTTACCAGAATTGCAGTTAGGAGGGCAAGGTTTATCATCGCACACTATAGATTCATTTCGCTCACTATCTGACAGATTTGGAATATAAAATTCAACAAATGCACTGTATATGTCTCACAGTTTCTAATGAAAACAAGTTATATTTAGAGCACGGCTTTCATGAGTTAACAGGTTTAACACAGGTCTCTGTGTTAAACCTGGTTGAGAATGAAGCGTGCTATAAATGACTTGTAATACTGACACCTGCTCAACATAATCGTTGTTATTGCACGGAAAACCCTCCACGCTTCTCTATATGATTTACTAAAACTAGCGTAAACCAGCAAAAGTGTGCAATAACACTGCAAATGTCCAGTCATTGCACAGTTACGCCCCAGTGGGTTTAGTAGAGGTCAAACAATCTGCTTAGTGAACGAATTGGGCAATTGAAAGGACGCTGAGTGTCCTTTTCTAATTCTTGGCATCGTTACACCAAGATGTAGAATCACTAAAACACTACTGTGGAACGTAAATATGTTATTTTTAATCTGAGAAAAGTGTCAACAATAATTCTTCCGTCGCCTAAATTTAATCTGCAAATCTAACTTCGATCATATAATTGCATCCATATTGAATAATGGGGTACTTCCACAAGTAACCGGCTCCTTGGTTCAAATGACATCATCGGTAACCCGAACGCATTCGTGGTGGCTAGAGTAAGCACGGCGCCAGTCAGTAATCGAACGCACCAACACAAAATTTGGATTGCTTTGACCCCCTTATACGAAATGATCTATTCCGATAAGTGACGTAATAAGCTTCCATTTTTTATTTCTCGGTGTCAAAGTTTGTGAGAAGTTCAATTTTACAAGAGAGAACTTTTTTATTCGTTGTTATATTTAGTTGTATAATGGATTTTATTTAACGGGAGCTCATTTCAAACACACAGGTAAGTTTATAATAACCAAAGTAGAGTAGTTTGTTCATAATCGTAGAAATCCGTTTATTATTTACCAGGACTCAGACAATAGATTATTTTGATGAAATAAAAAAAAATTTCAAAATGTGGGCAGGCAACATTCTAGATGGACTGGCAACTTTTATGGGTCACCTGCCCGACTGGCAGTGGCAGGTTAAGTTTGAAAGTTATTTCAATCACTGAGTGAAGGTGCAAATGGGTAACGCCTAAACCACCACTTATGAACACTACCCTACCACTGATACTGTCAGATGATCAACTGAACGTTACTTTGTTCATTATAATTTATAGTTATACTGCAATGATTGAATGTACTACTACTACTACTAGCCTATTTAATTCGTGGTAAAGAAAATGGACGTTCTTCATTAGGTCCGAGTACAGGGCCCATAAAATCACATATTTACAATTAACCACTAGAATTCTGTTTTATAAAATTGGAGATACCTTTGATAGTGTTGCTACCAGAAAATATATCACTGAGCAAAATAAAATTAGGAATAAAACCCAACGTTTTCGTAACACCCTGAATCCAAACATTGGTATCGTAAACAGGACATACTGAATTTATTTCAAAAGTTTCGTAAAATATTTTAAAATAAAGTCGAGAAACTGGTCATTCACTAGTTTTATGTATTTTTTGTAATGAAATAAAATTAAGTGCGAATCTTTTGAAGTAGCTACTTTTCATTGTTATATTGTAAACACAAAATACTGTGATTATTATACCCATAGATGTCTCAAAATACGAAACTAACAGTAGGCTAGACTTTTTGGCCATTCGATTGCGAACACATTGCTTTCCTCGAAGTAACTGTGAATAGCATGGTATGTGTCGAAGAAAGCAGATTGACGTCAGTTTCACAGTCTATTTTTAGAATATATTTTGAGCAAACGAACACACTTTTAAGCGATTAACAGACGTTGTTGACATGATTCATGAAACAAGACAGACTGTCAATGATCTGCGTGTGGTTGTATCATGTAGGTAGACCATCATATGATATTATATGACAAAGTAAAAATAATACAAATAGGCCTATTCCCAACATAGAAATCTCACAAATACTTTGAAATAGTTACATTATGGCACAACATATTCAATATTGTCATAGTCATAATAATATGTTGGTGTGTCATCAGCATATCTGAAGAAGGTTGTAGTATCTGTTTCCTTATTGTTATTATTGCCAATAATATTAAAAGATTAGAAGGGTGTCAATTAAATCGTCCATGCGCAAACTCTTCCACGACCATTGGTTAAAGCGGATATTTCATATTTTCTAGGAAAGTCAAAACATTATTATTTGTATTTCTATGTCTTTTGCTCAATAGGTTGTCAACTTACTCAGGTTAGCCTATACGATTATAGGCATTATTTCCCACACTTATACATCTGTCACAAAGGAAATAATAGCACAATAACCTCCCTTGTTTTTCGATTCCCTTCGCAATTGCTATCTTCAAACGTTTGAGTTTGAAGTTGAAAATTATATTTTTGCCAATTTCTCAACTGGCAATAGTGAATTATAGGATTAATAGGATTATTCTTTAACAAGGTAGGACTGTTTATAGATACAATCTATTTTAAGGCTTTACTGTGCTGTGAATTTTGGGGGCCAAGTAATTAACAAACTTAGTCTCCATTAGTGTGTGGACGACTCAACCAATGTATCTTGATATTTGTGGATGACAGTACCGGTAAAACTAGAGTAGTTTGAATGTGTTAACTGGCATTCGATCAGAATACATTAACATGGTAGATCACTAATACTATTCTAAATGGATGGACTTGTATTTCATTTTTCTATAAATCTGTTAAACTGCTGTACAAGCAACAAGTTATAATCACTCACTAGATAAATTACTGACCATGGGCCCTACATGACATGTATACATCTAATACTGCCACATGTACCGTGCATTACAAAGAAAAAACACTAACTAGTAAATATTAGTGAAAAATGTTTGCAAGAAATGAAATTCACGTTTCTTCCCCTTTCAAATTGCAGTGTTTGTAAAAATACTTATATAATACTAAAGTCAAAATATATGACTTTAGATTGATATACACGTACCTACGTCTGATTTTGGACGCCATTTGGTCATGCAAAATATATACAAAATATCAAACATAGCTATAAAGAGTGATAATTGTGCATGTGCTGAAAATTCATAACAGCATATGAGATTGATCTATCATGAAGTAATTTTTTAGTGATAACATTAACTTAAAGATACATTGCCGGGTACAAACTGGGTGATTTGATGATACGTTTGGCTTAATAACATATTCAAACTAATTAATTGATGATAATTTTGCTTCAAATCCTTCCCAACACATTGTAATTACCAAGAAATGCCCTGCTATAAGAAATCAATCACATGACTTACCTCTTCCATACCTATAGCAACGGGGGTCGAAGATGAAGGAGAATTTATTGCATACACAAGACGATGTTGACTGTAATCGCTGACTATTTATTACAAATATTGAATCCTAATTAAATTACCGGATCATCAACTGCCTGCGTCTTTTCTTGTGATTTTTATCTTGAGAAAGTGACATACGCCTAACTCTTCAAAAGTTTATCAAACCGCTCAATTTTTGCGAGCATTCTTCGTCGTCACGCATGCGTATATTCCTAATCGTCGGGCTGTTGGTTAGCGAAACCCTTATATTTTTGTCCTGTATGCACACCATGAGTGTTTTTCAAGGAATCTAGTATTTTCTAGTAAGATTTGATATCTTTACTTTACGTGTATACCAAAATTGCCATACTTTTATCGGCAATAACCACCCGATAAATACTTTACTGGAAACCTATCTTTAAATATTTTGTTAATAGTGATGGTCATTAGAATATATTTATTACCTTTTGATCGGCAGATAAACCTACGAGGCATTTCTACTCTGCTGAATACACCCCCTTGTAATAAATGTTTATGTCCGATTATCGACCATATATTCAAAATCTGTAAATTTATTCATACATGTACTTGATTATCTCTAAAGTATGTATATATATGTGTGTTATACATGTATTTGCAGGTAAATACTATTGTAACAATTAGACTGAGTTACCATAATTCACACAACTAATGTAAAAAAACTGCAATGGCTTCTGAAGGACAACAGGCAAGATATTCAGTAAATCTTAATGTTCCTCTAATGCCTAGAAACTTTAATATGGCGCACATGGCACAGGGCCTACTACCAAATTTGCCATCACAATTTACTAGACCAGTACGTCCAGTTTTTCACCATGGACCACGTCTTGACGGGATGAGACCATCATCAGTTGTTGTAGACATGGACAATATGGCTCCCGAGTTCATGCAAGCCCGCAGTAATCTACCGACACATTTAAACCTACAACAACAATTTGATTTACAACAGCAATTGGCTAGTTTACATGATATCAATCAGAATACCAATGGTACCACCACAAATCCTCAAGAAGAACCTCCACCATCACCAAATGGTGGTTTGGAGAATCAACTTGATTGGCGTCTGTTTGTATCCTGGTTACAGAACTCGGGCATATTTATTATTTTGTTATTTCTAAAACTAATATATGATCACAGATTGGGTAAGTATATGTGTTCCTTTACTCAAAATCTTATTAAACATACCAGTTTTCAATATATCTTACACTTGTGTTACAATGGATGTGTTAAAATGACCACCTAGTATCGTGTCAGTGGGACATTAATTCATATTTATTTCCATTGTTAATTTTCGATTGAAGTTCATCTGTTGTAGGAGGAGAATCTGTCTCTGTTGAAAAAATTTTATTTCTGGGAATAAAGCCAGTGTTGTTTGTGATACAACCAATATAGTGTTCCATTGTAGACACTATATTGAAACTAAAATTATTAAACAAGTCAGATTCCACATATAGATGCTGCTTCCTTAAAGAAAACGAAGTAGAATTAGATCAACCCAATTCAAATATTCCATACTTTATTTTGATATATCTCCTTTATTATTACGTTACAGTGAAGAAATGACACACACTAAGTATTGTAACTTATAGAGCACATAAAGCAAGATGTACCGGTACTTTCCATAACACTGATATGTACTTTTGCATTGTAAGTTGTACCTAGCCTTTTCAAAAAAGGGGATGAACATTTGAAGGAATGCGTCCACAATGATTATTCAAAATGTATTCATTAGTACAGACTGTGTTAAGTTAGTATGCATAAATTGTATAATAATAGAATTGTGTCATGTAGCTTTGTCCGTTCCTTAAAGTCTGTGCCTGTACCCGCTCCAAATCCATGTTTGTATTCTTGCTGGTGTATAATAGAACATTGTACTATATAGTATATTTCAATACTGTTTGTATTTTTCAGGAGTTCTGATATTTTTAGCTTTAGGTGGAACATTTTACTATGTAAACCAAAAATTAGTTTCCAGTATTCATCAGTGTTCAGTGAGGGTAAGTTTGTTATTTACCTGCATTATTTTAATACTACTAATAATAATACCGACAATGAATGAAACCATAAACCTAATGTTTTTAAAGTAACGATGCTTGATTTGCATTTTTTCAAAAAATATCGAATTTTCCACGGCTTAGTTCACGCCATGGGATCCACGTCGGCTGTATATGTCGGTCGGGACTGAGGGCTATGGAAAATGACCGTAACTAGATGTGACCAGCGGTCATTTGGCACGCCGGTAAAATAGCCTTTTTTTTCAAAACCTAATTTTCAAATATGGCTACGATCGACATCCACTATGTAACTATAACATTGTACGGCTAGTGCATAATAATGCGAATGTAAAGATAAAAGAAGCCACAAAATCTCATGATTGGTGTAAAAGAGTTGTATACATAGTCGTCAATAGATTATACTGGGCATTGTGCTGATAATTAATGACGATTGTCTTGTCCACGCTAATATGTTCTCAGGATAAATCTTAAACCCAGGTAGTATTATAAATCTTACAGTTAATTACTGTCATTTTTTTTTATATGTTTCAGGAATCTGGAAATAAAAGACATATTTTACAACTAGGTGGACTTGTTTTCTATCTATTCATTAATATGGCTTTTGTTTATTATATGTTTTCTGATCAAGCATTGTGGAAATCGTAAGTGGAAGTTTTGTACTTGTATTCATACACACAATTGTTGAAAGAGCATTTTCACTCCCGGCAAGAAAAAATTGTAATGATTTTTATACACCCAAATTTTGATGTATATTATCGTCGCCTGTGTCCATCCACATTTTGGTTATGGGCGCTTTACAGGTCTTAATTTTTATCTGATTATGATGAAACTTGATGTATAGGTTTATACTCCAAAGGTCTTGGTTCCTTTCGATATTGGCATGGCATGTATCAGATCATAACTTCATGGATTTATAGCCCCTGATTGTATGAAAAAAATGTCAGTTTTGTATGAAAAAAAATTACATTTTTAGCTTTGTGAAAATCAGATAACCGCTCGACCTCTAGAGGTCACAAATTTTATGTTTATATCCCAAAGATCTCCGTTCCTTTTGATATTGATGAATGTCAGACTTTAACGTCTTGGGACTATGAACCCGGATTGTACGAAAAATCGCTTGCAAAATGTGGGTGTATCTTGCAAGGCAACAGCTTGTGGAAAGTCCAAGCACTGATCTACCTGCAGTAATTGTTTTTCACCAGCATTTGTTAACCACTAAAGAATTTGATAAGACTGATAAATTGAAAGATATATTATAATGTCATAAAGTTGATGGTTTGACAGATTTGTCTGAAATTTGCATGTAATTTAATTAAATGTGAAAAAATAGCCAATCAGATTTTCAGGGTTTTTTTTATGCTTTACAGCTTTGTGTGAGGTCACGAATTGAGTAAACTTTTACAATTAACCATTGCCACCATAGAAATGTGGTCTTATATTGCCTTTGTCTCCATCCGTAATTCACAGTTTCTACAGATGAAATCTAATCATTTGTTTCATCTACTCTATTTGCATAATATAAATTTGTGAAACGAAAAACCTGTTAAATCTCAGCAATGTCCGTTTATTACTTCCTACCTTGAAACGATGTTCTGTTAAATCTCAGCAATGTCCGTTTATTACTTCCTACCTTGAAACGATGTTCTGCAGTTTTGAAGAAAAATAAACCTATAAAATTCCATTTTCTGTTTTCAGATTAATATTTAGCACACCTAATGTAGCAGAGTTTGATATTTGGACGTTATTATGGGTTGTTTTAATCAATGATTATATGATTAAGTTTGCTACAGTCATAATAAAAGCCTTCATTACGATGATACCTAGTCAGTTATTAAAACATAGAAGAAGGGTATGTAATCTTGTTAATGTAATTTAAATTGCTAAATGTTAATTTTAACTTAGTAATAGAGGGAATGATTGATGATAGAGACTAGATATTTCTAGTATTGCTTAGATTTTGGGGGGTTTATTATTTGATATGTGTGTAGAAAATATTGTATGTGATGGCTATTTATCAATACTGCTGATGTTGCATGCCCTTTGTCTCTGTCATGTAATTACCTTAGAAATGATCATTTTAGTCTAAACATTTACAGAAGTTCAACATTGCAATGGTTTACGTTAGATATTAGAACATGAAATAAGATTTCCTTCAAGTAAAAATTGTTCTGTTATCTTATTTTGATTTCTGTTACATTTATAATTACAGGGAAAATATTACATGTTCATCGAATATTTATCTCAATGTTTTCGTCAAATTATACCTATTATTCCATGGATGCACTTTCTGTCTGATGATCAGCATACTGGAAAATGGTTTGCATCATTTGAAGTTATTGTATATTTATTATTTAAGGTGAGATAACTTCCCTTTTCTGCTAAAGTAATAAAAGAGCGATCAATATTTTAAATTCCTGTGTTAATATATTTGTATTTGATTTTCAGGTTAATATTGTGTGGGCATCTTTTAGAGAATTACAAAAAGCTTTTCAGCGTCTGCGTGTACATACAGTAAGTTCAACTTGTGATTAGTTTTTGTAGTTATTTCCCTTTGGTACATATTTAGGCTTGAAAAGTTGAAAGGTAAATGTTCAGGTGTATTATATGAAATATAATCCTCATTCAGGTCACATCATTTGTTCGTGAAGAATGTTAGTTATCATCATAGTGTGTGAGGATGCCTCTGAGTTTTGCTCTGATATTTTAATGTATTGTAGAAGATGATCATAGCTTATCACAGAGGTTTGAATCTGTTAAGAAATTGAAAATTGTATCATATCTGTCATTGCAAATTGCAGCATTTCAGGGCAGTACAATTTTGATCTGGAGTTGTTACTTTCTACTTGGAGGTGGTTGACAAGATACATGTAGGAAGAGTTGATTCTTAGTTACCTGAGTTACCTCCTAATTGAAGATCAATAATTCAAGATCTTGATATTGTATGCTAAACTAGCATAGCTGTGATATGCTAAACTATTCATTTTTGGACGAAATCTGATCATTTTTCTGAAATTGTTTACTTTTTGACTCTTTTTTTTTCATTGACTTTCTGATCATTGAAAAGATTAAGATATTTTAGGATACATACAAAATACATCAAAATATATGAATGTATTGAGTAGTACAGTATGATTAGATGATACAAATTCATATATTATACGTTGTCATATATGATGATTGTATTATAGGTATTTGGTAGTAAACCAGGATCAGAAGATTTAAAACTAAGAGGTGAAAATTGTCCAATATGCCAGGATGATCTTAAAGATGCTGTTATGTTAACTTGTAAAGTAAGATATATAATATTTATTATTATAAATCACCAACACCAAGAAACCAAAAAATATTTTGACTGCAAAGTGTAATATCCAACCGGCTTCAATGATCACCCACTGCTGTAATAAACTCCCATAACCATTTTGAGCTACTATGACACTTAAAAAATATATTCTGGTCCTCAGATACTGCTGTGTCACTTAAAAATATATTATGGTCCTCATTAAATACCACAGTAACTAGTTGGACAATCAGTTACTGCTTGTGAGAAGTCAGGATTTTTTGGAAGGCTCCAGATTTTTTTTCTTTTTTTGCTCAACTTGTACATTTTATTTAAAAGCAACCATACAGTTATTAACTTGAATACAGAAGTATACCAAGTAATAAAGACAAGATCCCAATATATTTAGATTTTGTACTTTCAAATTGCTTATATCTGATCCAACATATTTTTGAGATCACTCCTATTTATAGGAACTGCTTATTTGAGTTAGTGTTGAAAGTGATTAGATGGAAATAATTAGATCTATTGATTCAGAAATGTGTTGTGTGTCCACAGGGTTAACACGGTCTGTAACAAAATAAAATCTTTTGATGTAAAACCAGTATAAATGTATAATATAAAATGTATTCCATCTATCTAGTCTGGTATCAGCCTGCACACTACTGGCTTTATTTATCATTTATGGAAATCATTAGTCTTCCCAGTCAGTGTACACAGGTATTTAGTTCATCAGATTGGACTTAAGTTTCAAATCAGATATATAATATACACAGTTCCAAAATCATGGTAAGATGTGATCCTTCTCCTTCCACATCAATATACATCATTGACAGTAATGTCTTTGATTTTTCTTTCCTGTCATTTCTTCCTCAGTTCAGCTGTTTGTACGTAAGGGGGTAATCTCTAACAATTCATTTATTCAACTCATTTTTTTCTTACAGCACATATTCTGTGAAGATTGTGTTTCTGTATGGTTTGATCGAGAGCGAACCTGTCCTATGTGTCGAGCACAAATAACAGATAATCCTAGTTTTCAAGATGGCACCACAGTCATGCACTTACAGTGGTACTGATCACAAAATATTCAGTGTTTTTGAGTATGCGACAAAAAACTATATATAAATTTCAAAAAAAGTTTAAAAAGTTCTACAGCCTTGAACTTGTACAGTGATATCTATATTTTGTAATGTGGGAATCGATAAAGACATTATTAGTCAGCTTTGATGTAATCACTGTGGGAGTTAATTGAAGTGACTGGTGCATGTTTTAATTTCCTCTAAGAAGGAAATTTCTGGGTTAATTGCTGAGTATATGTATATATATTTAAGTAATTTAAACTTACTGTGTCTTATATGGTTGTCACAGCAATTAATTGAAAAGCAGGAAGTCTGGTCTATATTTTTGAAACTCATTTTATTGTTAACATTCCCACAAAATTAGTCATCAGGTAGTTCGGGCAGTTTTGGTATACATGGAATTTAAAAACATCCAATCTTACTTGAAAAATACCAGATTGCATGAAAAACAACCTGTTAGCTCAAGTGACAAGAAGGATCCTTTTTATGTGTTGATCTAATGGCTAAGGGAATGAACCATTCTGTAGTCTCTGGATTAAACTACAGAAAAAGAAGTTGGCAAAGGATAATCCAAGAATTTACATAGGCTTTCTTGTAAAATGACAGGAACTAACAACTAATACAAGATAAAAACGGATTCTCCGTGAGTCGGATCACATCATGAATACAAGATAATATAAAAATTGATTAGGTTACTTTCTTTCTGATTAAAGTTAGTGGGATTTAAATATGTTTTTAGTCAAAATATATCATCAAATCACACAGTTTGTACAGAATTTTAAAGTGCATATAAATGAGGGTATACTTTAAGCCAATGTTTATCATAAACAGTTTGTAAACATTTCACACCAACTGAGGCTTAACATCACAATATGCAGTCTTAGCAGGACTTGTTTATGCATAACAGTGTTGCTATTTCTAATTTTTCTTGTCGGACATTTTTACCTAAAATAAAAAGCATAACTCCTATCGTTATTTAAGAAGACGGATTTAGACATTTCAGACTTCATTTTTTTTCATATTTAATTCCCGTATGGTATTCAAATTTATGTCTGTAATTACGTGTTTTTGTAATATGACAGAATATAAGCTTATTGTCCCATACGGTATTGGTTTATGTGGCAGCAAAGAAAGCAAAGCATCCGAAATCAGAATACATAAAGTTTGTGATGTCGCAACGTCGTTTTCTTCTTTAATGGTATTTTAAAACTACACTCCTAAAATGACATAGCCAACCTCTGCGTAATATCACGCCTGTAATTGGCCTACATTGTGTACACGGTCAGATGGCTAATGTTTCTGGCTGCATGTATGACTGGATGGTGCTAAAGTTTGGGCACTCTTGATTTTATAGAACTGATAACAATAATGATTTAAAAAATAGCCAAACAAACCCCACAGAGGGACGTACACAGCGATTTTGTTTTTCTGCCAAAATAAGGACGACTGATGCACATGCCCTAAGTACGAGTGACGCAGGAGCGCGTTTTCTAGGGCCCATGTGCATAGCGGATCTAGAAGCTGGAGTGGGGGCGGTTCCAAATTTAGGGCGCCATCCACAATCCCATCCCACAATGAATGTCAACAAACTACTGGCTATAACTTTGAGCGTAAAAATAGAACATGATAGTATTGCATAGTTTTTCGTCAAGCGTTGTCTCACCGGAAAGCAGTTTTATTAAAGTTGAGGATTGTGGCTATAACACTGAGAAAAGTTTGAAAAATTGAGTTAATACCCTGGCATTTGAGGTCATTGCTGGGAGAAATTCTTGTGGACGAGATGCCCAGAAATGTGGGTCAATGGGACAGAAAATCGAGATCTGCCCCTGTTAATGTCGCCCGTTTTGCAAGTGTTGACAGAACATTTGTACAGTCTGACGCCCCACGCACCAGTGGTACTACTGGGCAGTTCACTATAAACATGAATATGATAGTGCTGAGACAGTATAACTTACAGATGAGTGGAAGAATGCATACGCCCCGCAATGTTTTGTTTGATTAGAGCTAATGCCACTACTCACTGCTGTAAATACATCAAATTCTTGTTCCAAATTATGACTGGTCATTAGTCCGATTAACAACCAATAGCTAACTGCGTTACAAAAGCATTACGCTTAAAACAGAGCGCCAAATTGGACAAAATATGTTTACATTATGTAACGTCATGACTCACGATTTTGTTATTCCCAGTGTAGCCTATAGCAGAATATTGCAGTATAACTAATTGCGTGACAAACAAAGCTATCAAATCGAATAAAATATAAACAATATTGTTTGGAAACGAACATACTTTCACCGTTTTATAATACCTTAAATCACTGTCCATAGTTTTAGGGAAGACCCAGATTAAACGTAGGACTATCATGTTACTGTAGACTACTTGTGATAGATTTGATTGAACAGAAAGAATAGACACCCCCCCCCTTTCAAAAGTTCAAGTATCAGAAGCCAATCCAGCAATGGCCAGAGAGGGATTTCTCGGGCCATTGCTTCAGGAATATGGGAAGAATGATGAAATAACAATTCTCCAATCTGTCGCCCCACGGCCAACTCAATAGTGGTACTACTAACATGGTGATTTACTGTAACTGTGAATATGATAGTGATGAGAAAGTATAAGCAAAATCGTTTTATAGGTGAGGCGCCAGCCTCCCTGGGAAAAAAAATCAAAGAAGTTGAAAAGATAAAACGGGAGAAAAATGGTAAAACCGATGAGAAAAATGAAAATGTACCAAGGGAAGGGGAAAGGGCCCCCGAGTCTGAGTCAGTTTTCTATACACTGTTACTGACGAATCCACTACTGAATGAGAATGCAGTCATTGCATTGGCATAAAAATCATCAATCAAGAAATCACAATTCAGGCTTCAGACGAGTATCGAATTAGGCCCCAGCCCTCAGATTAAACCGGCCTAAAGGGGCCTGGAGGATATGTGAGAATGCACCAAGATTTTTTCTATTTTGCAAAATTTTGCGACCTCCGGTGGCGGAGAGCGAGGGCAAAGACTCCCCACGCGAAAAAGGGCCCTCAAAATAGTATAGCCCCCTTCATGATAAACATTACATGTAAAACGCCCCTAAGTATAGAGTTGAAGAATGATAACTTAATGGAATTAAACGCCGATATATAACTGGACTTTTAATTTTTGAGGACTGGGCCCTTTCTTGGTCTCTGGTATGCCATTTCCTGGACTTTGAGGGGAGATTTTGCAGAATTCTGACTTACAACATGAGGAAAAAACGTTTCAATTTCTCCTGGGATTGAATATGCAACAAGTAAAAATTCTTAAGTGCAATATATATATATAGCCTTAAAATTTCATAATTTACAGATTTTTTACGTATTTCTGAAACAAACGATGCTTCCGATAACTTCTTACCAACTAACTGTTCCACTAATTTTATTCGTATGAAATATCAAATTCTTCTTAACGAGCTCTCCCAATTTCTCAAACCCACATAACCATACCAGGGATTTTTTTTTCAAACATGACACGCTGGCTAGGTTATTTTATACTATACCATAGCAGTTTCGGTGTACGGATTTCCAAATTGCTTCACAGGGATTTTGACATAAATCCGTTGAAACTCATTCACAAAGTTTTCAGCAAAAAGGAGTGGCTGGATGGAGTAACTCCAGAACGGAAGAGCGCGGAACGCCGAATCTCGATAGTGATAGCCTTCTTATGACGGGTGCACCACAATACTTCACACTAAATTTCAAAACACCCGGTTAGAAACTATCGCATCTGTTACGTAAACTAGATTGTTTAGGAACAGGGGGTATGACTGGAATGGTAGGTGGAGGAATAGTGAATATCGGTAGGGAGCCGTATTCTCATCATCAATATATTTCACACCAAATTTGAAGAAAATCCATTCAAACGGTAGTAACCAACTGTTCACAGACTTACACTTAAATGTTGGAGGATTAAAAGTGAACGTGTTTCGACCAATTTCTATCATTTTAAGGTTCCAAAGAAGAGTGCTAGCCGCCCTTTTATTCTTGTGAACGCAATATAACGTGTCTTGGGTCCTAATGAGCTCAGGATATGTCTATTGGACAAAAAACAACCCCCTAAATGCGAAACAGGAAGTGTTTATCTCCCCTAAATAGACATGGGCCCAAGATTGCCTGTAAAACGCACTAGTTTTCACTAGATTCTCCGAGAATTGGCCGCGATGGTTTCAGGCACAAATTTTCGAACATTTCCTCGTATTCCCGAGCCGAGAGAAACCGGTAGATCAGCACCTAAAAATCTGAAACTTGGTGTAATTATAGTTTGTACAAATTTTAATTTTATGTCAAAGCCATTCTTGTCCTATGCCATCTCGATATTTTTTTCGACTTTTTCCAAATATGTGTTTTTGGGGCCATTCTGTGTCAATTATAAACCTCCTTCGATTTTGCTGAAATTTGGTTTATATGTTTATTAGAGCTGAAAAAGCTGTATATTTCAAATTTTAGCATTTTTCGGAAAATATCAAATTTTAGCATTTTTCGGAAAATATCAAATTTTCACAATCTGATTAAAACACAGATCATCTTTCGTTTCGTCTTTTATAGTTCAAAATTTCGTTTTACTTGTCTTCACAACACTTGGATCTCACTGATCCGCAGTGAATATTCGCTTTGACGCCTGTCGCATTAACTCTGTGAAACAGATTGCACTTGGATGTGGAAGAGTTGTTATATAACAGGCGTTCTAGTTAATCCGAGGAATTAGCCCATGAATTGATTTGTTACGGCGAGTTCTTGGCGTGCTCTGCAAGGAACTGTGGCTAAACCCCTAGAACCGTCAACGCTGATTGATTAATCAATGTCTGACGTCATAATATAGAGTTAAAAGCCGCGTGTACGACCCCTGGCGCGACCTCCCAGTACAACTGGTCAGATCTTCATGTAGTGTTGGCCATCGAAAGTATAAAAGAAACGAAACGAAATATATATCTGTATTTTAATCAGATTAAAAATTTTATGGCTTTATTCACGTCAAAGCATTATTTAACATTAAAAAGAAAAAAAATCAACATATCATCGCTAGATATCCCCCCACACCACAGCTCTGATTAAATCGGATTTAAAACAAACCCATCAATTTTGTTCACCGTAAATAAAGATGGCCGCTTTGTTACATAAGGGGCAATATAGGACGCAACGAAGTAATTCCTCAAATCAAGCTCAGCTTCATCTGATTAACCTTTATAATCTGTTATCATAGACGTAATGCTTGGGTATCTTTTGGACGTATTATTTATATTTAACGACTTTACATTATCAGCTATTATTTACTCCAAATTAATAAACCCATTTAATACTCAAACAAAGATAGGCTGGCACTGCCAGGCAGGATACGCCCACATTTTCGAGAGATGGATAGAGAACAAGCAATACTGAAAGTGATTTTTCCTACATCATTAAGTCCTGTATTTCATACTGTATTGGGAACAGCCATTTTGTTGGTCAGTTCCAGTGTCTGACATTCATGAAATTCGAAGCCGACAATGATTATGGTGTGACGGTACACAACCTAGAAATGTGACTTTTCGTCAAAATCGGATAAGAATTGTGACCTGTAGAGAGTCCACAACCATGATATACCATATTTTCACACTATGGTCCGATTTTCTCGAAATTCGAACTCAACCTTTCGTAGGGTGTAACGGTGATAGAGTCAAATGTTTTTTTAAATCGGATAATAATTGTGACCTCCAGAGGGACCATAGGCGATTTTTCGGACAATCAGGGGCCATAATTCAGGAAGTTACAATCCGATATGGGCAAATAACGAAAGGAACGAAGACCTTTGGGTTATAACCATGCATTTCAAGTTTCATCAAATTGAATTAAAATTGTGACCTATACAGGGTCCACAACCATGATATACCATTTTTTAACAGTATTCGCGTACAAACGGCGGCCATTTGGTCTGTCAATTTTGGTCCGATTTTCCCGAAATTCGAACTCAAACCTTCCTTAAGGTGTAACGGTGATATAATCAAACGTTTTTTTAAATCGGAAAATAATTGTGACCTCCAGAGGGACCACAAGCTAAAAAAGGCAATTTTGCGTACAATCAGGGGCCATAATTCAGGAAGTTACGATCCGATATGCGCAAATATCGAAAGGAACCAAGACCTTTGGGTTATAACCATGCATTCAAGTTTCATCAAAATCGAATTAAAATTGTGACCTCTACAGGGTCCACAACCATGATATACCATTTTTTAACAGTATTCGCGTACAAACGGCGGCCATTTTGTATGGCAATTTTGGTCCGATTTTCCCGAAATTCGAAAACAACCTTCCTTACGGTGTAACGGTAATATAATCAAACGTTTTTTGAAATCGGATAATAATTGTGACCTCCAGAGGGACCACAAGCTAAAAAAAGGCGATTTTGCGTATAATCAGGCGCCATAATTCAGGAAGTTACTATCCGATATGCGCAAATATCGAAAGGAACCAAGATCTTTGGGTTATAACCATGAATTTCAAGTTTTATCAAAATCGAATTAAAATTGTGACCTCTACAGGGTCCACAACCTTGATATACCATTTTTTAACAGTATTCGCGTACAAACGGCGGCCATTTGGTCTGTCAATTTTGGTCCGATTTTCCCGAAATTCGAACTCAAACCTTCCTTAAGGTGTAACGGTGATATAATCAAACGTTTTTTTAAATCGGAAAATAATTGTGACCTCCAGAGGGACCACAAGCTAAAAAAGGCAATTTTGCGTACAATCAGGGGCCATAATTCAGGAAGTTACGATCCGATATGCGCAAATATCGAAAGGAACCAAGACCTTTGGGTTATAACCATGCATTCAAGTTTCATCAAAATCGAATTAAAATTGTGACCTCTACAGGGTCCACAACCTTGATATACCATTTTTTAACAGTATTCGTGTACAAACGGCGGCCATTTTGTATGGCAATTTTGGTCCGATTTTCCCGAAATTCGAAAACAACCTTCCTTACGGTGTAACGGTAATATAATCAAACGTTTTTTGAAATCGGATAATAATTGTGACCTCCAGAGGGACCACAAGCTAAAAAAAGGCGATTTTGCGTATAATCAGGCGCCATAATTCAGGAAGTTACTATCCGATATGCGCAAATATCGAAAGGAACCAAGACCTTTGGGTTATAATCATGCATTTCAAGTTTCATCAAAATCGAATTAAAATTGTGACCTCTACAGGGTCCACAACCATGATATACCATTTTTTAACAGTATTCGCGTACAAACGGCGGCCATTTTGTATGGCAATTTTGGTCCGATTTTCCCGAAATTCGAACTCTACCTTCCTTACGGTGTAACGGTAATATAATCAAACGGTTTTTTTTAAAATCGGATAATAATTGTGACCTCCAGAGGGACCACAAGCTAAAAAAAAGGCGATTTTGCGTATAATCAGGGACCATAATAATTCAGGAAGTTACGATCCGATATGCGCAAATATCGAAAGGAACCAAGATCTTTGGGTTATAACCATGAATTTCAAGTTTCATCAAAATCGAATTAAAATTGTGACCTCTACAGGGTCCACAACATTGATATATCATTTTTTAACAGTATTCGCGTACAAACGGCAATTTTGGTCCGATTTTCCCGAAATTCGAAAACAACCTTCCTTACGGTGTAACGGTGATATAATCAAACGGTTTTTTTTAAATCGGATAATAATTGTGACCTCCAGAGGGACCACAAGCTAAAAAAGGTGATTTTTCGGACAATTAGGGACAATAATTCAGGAAATTACGTTCCCATAGGCGCAAATATCGAAAGGGACCAAGATCTTTGGGTTATAAACATGCATGTCAAGTTTCATCAAAATTGTGACCTCTATAGGGTCCACAAGCTAAAAACGTGATTTTTCGTACAATCAAGGGCCATAATCCATGAAGTTTTGATCCGATACATGCCAATATCGAAAGCAGCCGAGATCTTATGGGGATAAACCTATATTTCAAGTTTCGTCAAAATCAGATAAGAATTGTGACCTGTAGAGAGTCCACAAACAAATTGTGGACGGACGGACAGGGGCGACGACATAATACGTCCACGTGAAAATGTGGGCGTATAAAAAGTAGATTTACAGTGAAAGTCTTGACGTCTGACAATTTTAATATGGATTCATAATGAAATGATATTCTCAAACACGAGTCGTTATATAAAATATAAACTAATGGGTTGAAGTGCTACACAATGTTCAGGTTTGTTAATAGTCGCGAAGTGGAAATACTCCGCGCAGCGTTTCGTTTAATTAGAGGTAATCCCACTACACACTGCTATTATGAGTGGATATTGTTGTTTTAAATTTTGATTGGTCAGTAGTCCGACTACCAACCAATCACTAGCTGCCCTACAAAAGCTTTAGATTTAAAACGAGTGCCAATATTGGACCAAATATGTTTACATAACGTTACGTCATGGCTCACGATTTTATTATGCCTAATTAACCCGTGCATAGCAGAATACTGCAGTAAAACTAATTGCGTGACAAACGAGGCTATCAAGTCGAATGAAATGTAAACAATACTGTTTGGAAACGAACATACTTTCACCGTTTTTAATACCTTAAATCACTGTCCAAAGTTTTAGGGAAGACCCAGATTAAACGAAGGACTGTCATGTTGCTGTACTTAAGTGATAGCTTTCATTGAACGGAAAGAATAGACACACTCAAGCATAAGTTCAAGAAACAGACGCTATTCCAGCAATGGCCAGAGAGGGATTTCTTGGGCCATTGCTTCAGGAATATGCGAAGTGGAATGTCCTTAAACTTACTTTTTTGTTTTCTTTAGTATTTCAAAAAAAGAATCATTCAAACAAACCGGAGTTAGTGTTTATAGTCTGTCTGTGGGTTGTATTTATTTATAGAGAGAGATGGGGTTTAAGTCCACTCGACGCATTTCACTAGGTAATTTCTGGGCTAACAGGTTAGGTGCAGAAGAGTAGGACGTTAAACCCCATTTCATTTCAGATCTTACCGAATGCTGTTCCGATTTCTATTGAAATTAAATGTTTTTCATCAGTTATATTTCTTACGGTTGTTGATTTCGGTCAATCGGTTTTCATCAAATGTTGATAATAAAAATCCCTTGAGAGGCTATTATTGATAGAATAGAGATTTAGATACGTATTTAACATTTATAAAATAGCATGTGCTCATTAACAGACACTGTAGAGAAATTGCACAACGAAACGAAGACATAATAGGCGACGCAAGTAGATAGCCCAGAGCAACGTTAACAAAAGATTGGTGTTGGTGTGTGGTTTGGGAAAATAAACACCACGCACTCAACACTGTCTGGGGTTAAATTTAAGTAGAATCAATAGCACAAAATGGGAAAATATAAAACAAACAGGGCGTAAAGGAGTGGGAACCTCGGGAGAAAATGAGACACTAATTGTTTTTTATCATCTAATTGACTATAGTATTTATTGAAATGAAATGGGATTTATAGTCGTAGGTCTCTGCTGTAGCCGGGCTAATTAAAACTGTACGCTACACAGTGAAGAAAATATTGCTCCGACAGTGAAGTTTCCGCCCACTGTTCATCGGCAACATTGGCCGGGGAAAATCTCGGGGAGCTTTCTGTGTGAACACTAGGATGAAACCCCGAAACCACCCTGGTTAGTGAGCCAGCGCTATATTTTATGGTTTGTTTGGGGGGGGGGGGGGGGGGTAGCGCGTGCGCGCTGTATCATAAGATCTATCACTGAGCTCACCGACGTAGTTTCGACATCCCGGTTGTACGGGGCAAGTAGTAGGGTCGCCCGTCCAACCTCGTAGGTTTTCTCCTGGTCCTCCAGTTTCCTCCCACTGTTAAAGACGCCTACACACAAGCGAATTATTGAACAAAAATTGAACCATAAGTTTAGTGAACGCTAAACCCCATTTGCCCCCCCCCACTATATATTATTATGTAGTGTAGCTTCTTTACTGATAACCAATATTCAAACAAAATATTATTCCGTTGGCAGACAGAACTGCTACTATCAGTTGAGTAATAATATAGCCCAGACGCAAAACAAATTTGGATTTCAGATTAACTTGTTTAAATACTAGCCTTTGTTGTTTTCAAATAGCACTACTTTATACCTTCATTGATGTCATATGCAGACACAGCTGTATTCATGGTTGACATGCTATTTGACTTGTTCACAGACAAAAATACCCATTATTTAATGTAGTTCTGAGGAAACAAACATCCTGGGTTTATCGTTTTATTTTTACCGTTCATTACCAGGATATTTTCAGACGAAAAAATGTTTCGGTTCGAGTTCGAGTGTGAACTAATTAACTACGATGAAACATCTGTTTAATAATGTGCACACATGGTTCAACATTATTTTAATAATTCACTTGTGCGTAGGGGGCCGACCCTACTCATTGTCACGTAGTTTGGAACCACGCCACTTCACTCAATGACAAACCCCCGACAGGGTTAGTACGACCAGGAAAAACTTGACCATCACGGTTACAAATGCCACCCCGCGTACAAACTGTGGTTTGATGATATATTTGAACTAAAAAGATAATTTATCAATTTGATGAAAACTCAGATCCTATTTCGTTTCGTTTTTTATTTGTTCAAAATTTCGTTTTACTTGTGTTTACTACTCTAGGATCTGGAGGAGTTGTTTTATTACTGGCATTTTGGTAGAAGTGAGGAATTAGCCTATTAAAAGGTTTGTTACGGCGAGTTCTTGGCATGTCATGCACGAAACCGTGGTAAACTACTAGAAACGCCAATGCTGATTGGTTAATCCTACGTCCCCTGACACGACCTTCCAGTACAACTTGTCAAATCTTCGGAGAACGCTAGATCGGAGACGATCCTGCTTACTTTAGCACATATGTGGATTGTGTGTTAGGGTAAACAGGGCTAACCCTGGACCAAGCCTAACCCTTACCCTGACGCACAGTCCGCACATAACGTCATATGTGCAGGACCGTCTCCGTTTTCCCAGACCTTCTTCATGTATTGAAGGCCATCGAAATTATGAAAAAATCGAAAGTAAATATAGATCTGTATTTTAATCGGATTGACAAATTTATATATAAAAAACTTGCTCAAAATCTCTCTAAAAACAATCAAATGCAAGCAAACTACCCCAGTTTGTATAAGTCGTTATTCGTCGTCCATTTACCTATTGATGCAAACGAAATTATTGGATTATCCTCTGTCATATTTTTTTCCGTCGTTCAATCGCAAAGTCTATTGGACGTCTAAGTTTCTCGATGTCCTCACAGCCATTAGTCATAGATCTACACTGGCTCCAGGTTAGTCACATAATAATAATAATAATAATCCTCACATTTTTGTCCTATGGGCGTCCTATGTGTGTTTTTCAACGAAACAAATATTTTTCTAACACGATTAATTAACTGTGTCTAATTCCAAATATATCATATATGCCATACTTTTATTGAAAAAAAAATACCGTAGAATGCATCTATGACTTTTAAATATGTTTATTTATTGTCCATCTACTAAACCATACATACCCTTTTATAGCACTTGACTCTTCCACGGCCATATTATGTCATATCTTAAAATTAAAAAAACCCTAGAACTACAGGTTGTACATACGGGACCTTTGAGACTAATTTGATCCATCGATAAATAAAATCACGCTATACAGCCCTTATCCGAATTTGCAGAAACATGTTAGGATTGTAATTTTTGTTAAAGGCATAAGAAATTCAACAAATCTTCAAAGTCATGCACGTAAAACTTAGATTATATATACTAAATACCACAATTATAATTTAATAACCAAGCGAGGGATGAACAAGGATGGTCATAGTAAGCTTTATTAATTAATCAAGACACGAGATCAGAACCCTCGAGGGCGCAGGCGGACCCGGGCCAAAATTTCGCCACACTTTCCTGTACGATTTTGGTTTTATTGGCGAAACCTTCCAAACGGAACAGCGCATTTAAGGTTCTGATATAACTTACGGTTGTGTATTCAAACTTTTACGTTAATTACCTTCCAATATACCTAGTAGCGGATTTAGAAGCTGAAAATAGGGGGGGGGGTCCAAATCTAAGGCGCCATCCACTATCCCACCCCACATTGGATGTCAACAAAATACTGGCGATAAGACTAAGTGTCCCGCGGGCCCTTAGCCAGCTCATAAATGGGGGGGGGGGGGGGGCGGAGGATGTAGCGGCTAAGAACACTCCTAAGAAATCATTATTGCTGGCAAAATGTTTGCCTCGCCGATCGTTATCTCGCCGTAAAGCAGTCTTATTTAAGTTTATATAATATGTGCATGTATATGATGTTTGTTATTGGTTTTGTTATCAAATTTATGTGGACCTTAGCGGCAGTGGCTGTAACACTGAGTGACATGAGAACATTTTGATAAATTGAGTCAATATCCTGGGATTTGAGGTCATTGCTGGGATCAAATTTTTTTAAACGAGCGAATCAGAATTTCGAGATCTGCCCCTGTGAATTCCGCCTGGTCATTTGTCCAGTCTGTCGCCCCAGTACAACAATACTAATTTATCTAATTGTAATTTGGATATGCTATTCTCCCATGGAGTGTCAGCATAATAATTATACTCACTATTATCAGTGGAATGTATCTTTAAATTATAAAGTAAATTATCCTAAGCTATCTGTATATTTTTATCCTGGACGGAAAGAGTAATTATTCACAGCACATAGTACTTATTCATTGTAAAGAGTGATCGAGAAAAATTTAATTATCGATGGTTTTCTAATTTCGTGGAATAAACGTGTTTGTCTCCCAGCTTTCATTCTTTGTTAACAGTGGGACGGTATTGTGTCTGTCTTAATAAAAATATCAGATGGTATCTAATGAACGACTGTTGAGAAGAAGAATTAATCTATATTCAGTACTAAACTCAAATAGACATACAAGGAAAAGCTATAAAGCGACTGTTTATATATCAATATAAATTTGTATTGTTTAAGAAAGACAATACTCGGTGTATCCAAAATAAGAACCCAATTAATCCAACTTGACTACCCATCCGCACAAATCAAAAATGTAAAGATAATTCCTCTCGACCATAATTGATTTCGACAAGGGAAATTCAAATTATATCTTATTTTGGTGATTTTCGGAAAATACCAATACATGTACATGGATCACAATGAACTATAACCCTAACCCTATATCGCAAACTCCTATCAGTGAATAAATATAGCTGTATATAAACAAGGCCCCCCCCCCCAAAAAAAAACAGAGAAAGTTAATAATCAAAAGGAAAAGGTTTTATCTAAAATGGTATTTTAATAGTGGAAACCTGCAACAAAATCTTCGAGCTTTCAACTTTAAACCCATCAGCATTCTATTTTATGGACAGAAATTTTAATTTCTACCATTAACTTTGGCTTTAGACTTTCTGCTTTCTAAAAATTTGACTTCCGACTTTCCACTTCAGATTTTCTACTCACGATTTTATAACGCGGGTTTTCTCAAATACGGTCGCTGATATTGATAGCAAGTAGGCAGGCGAAAGTCAAAAGTTGATGGTCGAAAGTAAAAAGCAGACTTTTAAAGATGGGTTCCCAGCAAAGTATTTATCGGGTGGTTATATTGCCAATTCCAATATGGCAATTTTTGTATTTATGGAAAGTAGAGATATCCAATCTTACTAGAAAAATATTGGATTCCCTGAAAAACACTCATTGGGCGTATACAGGACAAAAATGTAAGGGTTCCCCTAATCGACAGCCCGACGATTCGGGCTATACCCAGGCGTGACGTCAATGGCTGCACGAGCACATTGGGCGCTTTGTGTCCATGTTAATAAACTCTATAATGAGTTAGACCTACAACACTTTCTGAGATAAAAATCACGGAAAAAGACGCAGGCAGTGGATAATCCGAGAATTTAATTAGGATTCGATATTTGTAATAAACAGTCAGCGATTACAGACAACAACGTCTTGTGTATGCAACGAATTCTCACCCGTCTCCGCCCGCGGTTGCCATAGGGACGGAGAAGGGTAATCCCCTGACGCAAACACGGCCTCTTTTGATCGATTTTCATAGCGGGATATACTTGGCAATTACAGTGTTTTGAGAAGGATTTGAAGCAAAATTATGATAAATTAATTAGTTTGAATATGTTTTTAGTCCCAATATATCATGAAATCACCCAGTTTGTACCCGGGAAACCAACTTTAAGCAGACAGTCAAACGTCAAAAGTTGATAGTAGAAATTATGTCTTTGAAAGTACAATTATGGCGATTAAAAGTTGAAAAGCTTGATGTTTTTGCTAATTAAGTGCATAAAGTTAAAATACCATTTCAAATGAGAATTTTCCCGTTTACTTCTGATTTCTGTTTTTTAAACCCGATACACCGCTTCAAAAAGCACAAAACACATTAAATTACTATAACTATATTACACACTACGAATAGTAGTTCAATATGCCTCCGTATTTGTAAACAGCTTTTCAATAAATACAGTTTAATGAATGTAATTACTTGCCTATTTGTGCTCGTGGTCTTATCACACATGTATTTTGGTGGTGAGCAGCAATCGGGTTGTTCATATGGAAACGTATCCGGAAGTACTAGATCACGAAGCCAATAGGGACGATCATGTAGTAACACATCGCATGACAGTGAGGACCTAGTATTTGCCTCTTATTTTAAAAGGCCAACACTAACCGATAAACAAAAATGGAAATGAAATGGGTTTTAACGTCCTACTCTTCTGCATCTGACTTGGGCTAATGGAAGACGGGCATACGCCATACAGTGTGCTATGAGGGAAATTTTGCCCGGGCAGCGGCGCTACGGCCTACTCTTATATCGAATTCCAACGGCCAAGGGATCTTTTACGTGCATGCCAATGTGTACAAGGGACCTCGGTTTTTCATACCATCCGAACGACTAGGCAGCTGCCCTTGTCAGGCCCGCTTCTGCATCACTGACAAGAGGAAACCACGCCGGAAAATGGGTGACATGTCTAAATGTTATGTTTTGATAATAAATCAACAATATCAGTCAAAATCATGCGACGCTAATGACCAAGCTCCGGCTCGGCGTGTTCCAAAAATACTCCCGCGGTTAGCAGCCAGACCGGGATACTTTCTCACCATACTCCCGTAGTGCCTACCACGCGTAAGCCACCCTATCGCCACGCCTATAAAGACTGCGCTTCAAAGCAGAAAACAACCAAAAATCAAGAACATTTTTAAAATAGCATTATGCAAGAGCAAAATCTACTTATTACAGGTCTTTCTTTAGGCCTGAAATGTTATCTAAATAATCAATTAGACATTAATTAACATATCCAGACCATAATAAACTCTTGATGTCAAGGCTAGCGTTGGCGGATTAAAATCCTATATGCCGCTTAATGGCCGTTGATAATTAAATCAATCAAGTGGATAATCGATACTATGCTGTTTATATTAATGATCTGAGTGATGATGACCGAGGCTATGTGAATATTTCATACGCTTTTTTCTCGGCTAATAGTGGGTCAATTTGACTGAAATTTTCAGCACATTACCTTTACACTATCTAGTTTTTAACTATTATAGTGAGAACTACCAACTCTTTATCTTATCTCCCATAATGTAACTTTAAGTTTTCTTAATGATTTCTCTTTGGGTGCTGATGGATGAGGCCCAGTATCTTCCATATATGTACAAAAAGGTCGTAACAGCGTAGTAAGTATGTAGCTAAGAGCGTTGTTCCGGCGTGGTGGCAACGTGGTTGAGGGTGGTGGGCGTGGCTGTAAAAGAAATACTTGCTAAGATGTCTTAGAGGCCTAGATTATATTATCAACTGACTTCCTAGCGGAATGTAGGACGAGCTGTTACTGTTACATTTGAAACAAAGTATGTCACCACGTAAAAAAAACGATATGTGTGGTCATCATTGACATTGCTGCCATCAGTTCTTAAGGCAGTCTTCTTTGTATACTGGCAAATTGGCAGTCTTCTTTGTACTGTTTCACAACTTTTAAATCTATATTTTGAACTGAAAACAGAATTTTGTTTTGTTTCTATTACGTTAAATTTTTGTCCTTGTAGAAACCTATATTTTCCCAAGAAAAATTATTATATACTATTCAAAAAAGTAGGGGATATTTGATTTTTAAGTGTTATTCAAGTCACTTAATGAAACTGACGAAGAAACAAATGACAAAATGAAATGAAGTTCACATTCATCGATTTATTCCAAATGATCGTTAAACTAAGTAAGGCACAGGCTGACCATTATAAGGGTAAAATGATACCCGGGGTCAAACAACAAAGTTAGTAACGGGTAAATCCTCCTCTGTTTGCCAAACAAGCATTGATCCGACGTGGCATACTCCTAATGAGACGTCTAAGGTCATTTTGGTCCAGATTGTCCCATTCCTGTTGCAACGCAGCAGCAAGTTCTTGGACATTGGCGGGACGTTGTTGACGTTGACGTAACCTCTGTCCAAGCATGTCCCAGACATGCTCGATGGGGGAGAGGTCGGGACTCAGTGCTGGCCAAGGTAATGTGGTGATGTTCTGTTGTTGGAGGTAACCTGTAACGATCCTGGCCCTGTGACATCTTGCGTTGTCATCCTGGAAGATGAAACGGCGGCCATGACGTCGTGCGAACGGCACTACATGGACTGCCAAGATGTTGTCCCGGTAGTACTGGCCTGTAACACACCCTGCAGCAATATGTAAAGCCGTTCTTCCAGCAAAAGTGATGCCTCCCCACACCATAACAGAACCACCCCCAAATCGATCATGTCTGACGACGTTAAAGTCTTGGAAGCGCTCGTTTCGACGACGCCACACCCTCCTACGTCTGTCCAAAAAATCAACAGTGAACCTTGACTCATATGAAAACATCACATTGCTCCAGCGTCGATTATCCCAGTGTTGACGATCCCTACAACAACGACGTCTTGCCTGAATGTGATGATCTCTCAAACAAGGGATCACGCGAGGACGTCGGGCGCGAAGGTGACCCCTATGCAGTCGATTCCGAATCTTCTGGCCACTCACTCTCACACCAGTGTCCGTTTGAAGACGAGCGCTGATCTGATTTGCTGTGATGACACGATTTCTCAAGGCCAAGGTACGGATAAATCGATCCTGGGCTTGAGTTGTCGCCTTGGTCGACCTGAGCGTGGTCTGTCCTGTACAGATTGTGTATCACGGTATCTGGACCATAGCCTGCTTATGACAGACTGAGAAACATTCAACGTCCGCGCCACAACCGCCTGTGGGTAAGCCGACGCATATCAAAATTTGTTTTCTGGTCACTAAAACAATTAAACTGATGTTTCCACCCTGGAATTCAATGCCACAATGACTGTAACATTCAAAGTCAGAGTCGTGCAAATCTTGAGTTGGACCCCCATGATGACCCCAAGCATCACCTGCATTCCATGCGATAGCTATTGGTGCGTTTGGGCGTCACATGTAACTGGAAATGTTTCTTCTGTTAGGTTCTATAGTGACTTTTTTCGTAGTCATTTGCATATTTTAGTATCATGCCCCAAAATCAAATATCCCCTACTTTTTTTGAATAGTATATTAAAAAATCATCTACAGCCTATAATTAAGAAAAAAGCCGGAATTATGCATTGCAAAGCAAAAATATAACGTTTATGTTATCATAGTATCATAAATCCGGTTGTCATCTATGCCATTCTCCCCTTCGGGGATTCAATGTGGAAACCAAGAAACCGCTAGATATTAAATGTCTCTCCATGAGCATTTCTAATTTATTTTTTCTTCTGGTTCTTACACGAGTATGTGGATAATAGATATACCAAGTTCATCATAGCCTTGGCTGCCCATACGATGAACTGCTCCTAAATACAGATCGGAATAACCGTTGTCTGATAACTGCAAAATTATACACGACTTAATATGACCCTCCATAAAATAGTTATGACTGTAACCAACATACCCTATTTGCCAGGCATGTTCAAATAACGAAACGTAATGGTGATAATCAGCGGTCATTTGAACAACCTCGTAGATTGTGCTGATTTAATTAAGCGTGCCATGTCAGTCCATACGCACCATTTACTCCCCTTCCCTACGATGATCGCGCTCGTCAGATTTTGTCAAAAAATCTTTATGATTTTTAACCAAAATAAAATAGTTGGCACGAGGAACAATCAAATAACTAAATATTTTACTAATGCTGACAATCGACGGTCATTAGAAGATAGTTGTTAGCCATTAGTAAAAGAAGAATCGCATGGAAAATACTGATTTTTTTTACACATTTTAGAATATTGTAGTACTCAACGACCAGATTAATTATGTAACATTTAATTAGAAAAGCAAAATCAAAATATAACGCTAGATAAATATACCGCCCCTCCCAACCCGACTTGGATTCAATCAGAGACCCAGCAAGATGAAGATACTGAATGGAGTTGGACTATTTTTGGACATATGTCTATTTGTGATTTCGAGCTACCAGACACCAAATTGTACAATAAACTTACAGTTAAGTAGATCAAAAGCTGTAATAATTCAGGTAAGTTCATTTTACTGAACCCGGTGTTGCCATGAGAGTTGTTAGTTAACGGTTGTGTGGGCCTATTCGGCATGAATGATAGCAACTACTTTAAACATTTTAGAAGCTGCGGTGGCTTAGTGAATAAGACGCTGGCTCGCTAGCCTTGAAGTCTCGGGTTCGCTCGGGATTTTGTCTAGTCATTCGGGTGAGACAAAAATCGAGGTCCTGTGTACACATTGGCAAAGAAAGAAAATGAACACTTGCCAGTTGGAATTTCATTTAAGAGTAAGCCGTAACGCCTAGGCCTGAGCAAAATTTCCCCTACAGCACACTATATGGCACAAACCCATAATCATTAACCCAGTCGGTGCAGAAAAGTTGGACGTTAAACCCCATTTCATTTCGTAATTTATAACAAATATAACAAAAAAAGCCCGCGATCTAAGTGTCGATTCCTATGTTTTAAAAGCCTGCTGAACTACATTTTCCTGTTATCCCTGGCTCGGCTCTCCCGTGCTGGCACGTCCTGTCCATTCAGGTGCGGCTGCCTAACTGATCTGGGGTTGATTTGGGATACTAGTAGCACCTTCTTGGAGCCATAGATGAGAGTTGGGCCAGTGGTGAGGATTGGTGTCAGCAGTCCATCCAATAGATGTGACTGACTGCTGAAATAAAGGAACTACCCCATACACCCCTTACAATGCAATGACATGCAAACGTATGAAAGTCATGAATAGACATGCAAAGTGAGAAAAATATGTCTCGGAGTGTGAAGAAAGACAATGTTTTTAATGTAAATAGAAATTTCCAGAGAAAATATATCTCGAAGTACTTTTTGAACAGGAAAAGATAGTTCAGCAGGCTTTAAAACATAGGGTTTGACACTTAGATCATGCTAATCGGACAACTACAAATATTTTTAAGCAAAATATCAACTTTGACTGCCAGTTTGACAGCCATCTTGGATTTTCAATTGACTAATCGGGCAGATTTGATTAGTATCCCTTGGAGAACAATTGTGCCAAATGTGATGCTTATATCATCACTTGCACAATTCTGCTACAAGAGCTCAATGACCACAGATGACGGACGTCTTGAATTAACACAGAGAGTCTTGATTCTGCTTCAATGCTCCATTGGAGATGACCTTTTTAGTTTGGAAAAGATAATTACAATAAAGGAGAGTAGACTGAATGTCTCACCTTCAACATACTTACGAAAACGAAGGAAAGATTGTATGGCGGTATATAAGTGTCAAAATTCTAACATGCTATCGTCTAATTTCTTACTTCTATTCATGTAATTTCTAACCTCCATTCATGTAACTTCTAACTTCCATTCATGTCCCGAAAGAACGCCTTATCATTGTAATGTACAAAGAACAATTACACACAATGATCAAGATGACCAACACATATGTTAATTTAGATTTTAAGCTATCTGCTATGTATCGACATCCTATATATAGACCTAATAAATTTGATAGGTCATCTTATACAGGACTGAGGGCCGACCTGGCATGATAGCTGTCTAGTCGTTCGGATGGGACGATATATTAGCGTGCACGTGAAAGATTCCTTGGCAGTTTGGATTTGATATGAGTAGGCCATAATGCCGCTTCATGGATACAATTTCCCTCAAAGTACACTGTATGGCGTATGTCTGTCTTCAGTAGCTCTGTCGGAACAGAACAGTAGGACATTCAACTCCATTTCATTTGAAGTAACAGCTAAGATTAATGGTAGTACGGGTAAATGCCAAAGGAATCTTTTACGTACACGGTAATTTATGCATGGGACCTCGGTTTATCGTGCCATCCGAACTACCAGACAGCTGTCCTTTTCATGCTCTCCTATATGCGGCACTGACAAGAGGAAGCCACGACGGGAAATCCCATCGTGGTTCCCGCTTGGACAGATAAAAAAATGAGGGTTACTTTGGCGCAATCTGCTCAAGAATTACTTAGTAGTTTGGGTCTACATGTCGTAGGTAATTATCAGCTGATGGTTGATGTAGTCCGGCAGACACTTAATACTAGTAGTTGTAGCGCCTGTACAGCCATGCACGTGCGCGCATGCGCATTGCATGCATGTGCGTGCACGTGACCTTGCACTGGATGACCCCTGGCACGTGCGTGACCCCTGGCACGTGCGTGACCCCTGGCACGTGCGTGACCTTGCACGTGAGATTGCACGTACGAAGAGGGGCGCGCGCGCGGAAAAAGAGAGAGAGAGAGAGAGAGAGAGAGAGAGAGAGAGAGAAGAAGAAGAAGAAGAAGGGGAAGAGAGGAGGAGGAGGAGGGAGGGAAGGGGAAACAACTCTTTTACATTGATTAAGTTGGCCCTGAAAAGGGCCGTTGGTCCACACTCGAATGCGAGCACTAGAATGTGAGGGTACGACGCACTTTATGTCGGTTGCGTCTAATGGCCTCCACTAATTCGGGAGGAGGTCTTTTCCTGGGAGGTGTTTTTAATACCTCGTCAGGTAAGACGAAGATATCGTCAGGGGTAATCACGGCAAGCGTGTTACCCCTGAGATACATGAGAGTATCCGTGCTGTGGTTGTCTTCGATGCGTACGACCGGAGCATCCATTCTCATACTGATAGAAAGACGGGTGTTGTATCGTTTTAAAACCGTAAGGACGAGTCCATTTGAGTGGTATGACGTCACAGACGAGTCCATTCATGGAGTGACGTCACAATACTGAGCATCACGTTATGCATCGTAGGTTGAACGTTGTGGGCTAAATATAGACGTGATGCAACGTCATGCGTACGTTGGAGGCTAAATATAGACGCGATGTAACGTTATACAGCGCATGTGTGTACGTTTGTTGCTAAAAATACACGTATGGAAAATCCAGTATTACACAACCGCATGTAACCTGACATTAAGTATTGCACATGTGTAATGGCATGGATATGACGTCACGGACGAATCCATTTGAAGGGTATGACGTCATGGACGAGTCCATTCATGGTGACAGGAATAAAAAGAAGGGAGGCGACAGCTTCAGTCATTTTCAAGCGATCAGCGAGCGAAGCAAGATGAGTTTTACATTACGACCCGTGGATAGACGATACAGCCGATTGTTTAGAACCGAATCACTGTGTGTGGAGATAGACTTTTTGGAAGATTGGTCCCACGTTCCAGCCAACGATGTACCACAACAATTACACGACACTTTTGAGGCCATCATCGAGGAAATACGCCGAACCTTGGACGCCAGAGAAAGTGACTATGTTAGAATTGCCATCAGTCACCCAGGACTCAAAACACCGATCTGGTTACCGTTCCGTGAGCATCGTTTGTTAAAAGCCGAAGACGTTTTGCAGAAAGTGGCTGCCGTGTTACAGAGTAACGAAGAATTTAGACTAGATCAAAGAATGTCCATGAGTATTTGTCACGTGTCCCCTCCCGATGGTCGAGGTAGCGGAACAAACACGAAGAAGAGACACAGCGCAAATTTCGACGAATATTTAAAGAAAAAGCGATGCCTCGTCACCATAAAGAATGCCGACGACTTATGTTTTCAGCGAGCTATTGTCGTCGCCCGTCATTATGCCAACAAACAAGACACGCCTGAATGGGAAAGAGAACGGAAGAGATTAATCAACAATACAGGACCCCATTCGTGGCAGACGAAGAAAACCGAAGCCCTCATCGATGCCGTCGGTGGAGCCAGGCAAGCCTGCACGGGGATGGAAACCTGGGAACTGTACGCCAAGTATTTAGGACAGCAAGGATACCAACTCAACGTTTTCTCTCGGGCCATCTTTGGAAAGGCGATCTATCGGGGAACAAAACACGTCACAGGCACACCAAAACATCTCAACCTGTATTTACACGACAGGCATTATGACGTCATTACCTCCATGCCCGCCTTTGTGGAAAGGTCGTATTTTTGTGAGACCTGCCAAGTGGGATACGATCATGCAGAGAATCATTCGTGTCACGTGATGTGTCATGGATGCAAGACAATGGGTCCACCCTGTCCACCCGATCCCAACACAAAGACGTGTTACCGTTGTCATCGCGTGTTTGTGAGCCGCCAATGTTTTGACAACCATCTCGCCACCCGTTCCAGAGCCAAGTGCAGTGTATGTCATCGATGGAAGAAATGTGAGAAATGTCAAAAAGAGTGGGACGTCATCAAGACCAAGCGAAATTTAGAACAACATCGATGCGGAGAATACGAATGTTCCATCTGCCGAGAGTGGCACACGGCCGAGAAACAGTTTTGCTACATTCAACCACTGAAATCACCCATCAACATGAACAAAGACCGAAAGACCCAAATCGACAAACTACAGCAGACAACATTAACCCGCTTCGTCTTCTTTGACTTTGAATGCCAGCAAGATACCGGTGAACACATTCCCAACCTATGTGTCCTGCAAACCTGCTGTCACTTTTGTATCGACAACCAAGATCCCTGCGAGCACTGTGACACGTACTGGAATCACCAACGAGAAATTGTGTTTAAAGGCCCAGACACACTGGACGATGTGGGAAAATGGTTTCTACAACTCGCTGCTCACGGTACGGTGGTAAATGGTCGGAAACATGACAGTCACGAATCGAGTCCCGTGATTGCCGTGGCTCACAACTTTAAAGGTTACGACGGCCTACTGATTTTACAGACGCTGCACAAACATTCCGTGGCGCAACCCGAAGTGATTATGAATGGTGGTAAAGCGATGACGATCACTGTCGGTACGGTAAAATTCATCGATTCCCTCAACTTTCTACCGATGGCTTTACGGGACATGCCCAAGACCTTTGGCCTGCAAGAACTCAAGAAAGGTTATTTCCCTCACCACTTCAACAGACCGGAGAATGAAGATTACGTGGGCGCCTATCCTCCCGACACCGATTACGATCCGGATGGCATGAGTGTGACTGAACGAGAAAAATTTCACGAGTGGTACGAGCAACACAGTCACGACGTCTTTGATTTTCGCCAGGAAATTCTCGCCTACTGTAAGAGTGACGTCGATGTCCTCCGCCGATGCTGTGGTGTGTTTCGAGAGATATTTCTCATGGACACGGGAATCGATCCCTTTGAAAAGAGTTTGACCCTGGCCTCTGCCTGCAGTCGCGTGTTACGCACGCACTACCTCACAAAAGACACCCTCGTCGTCATTCCTCGAGCCCTGATGCAAGAGCCGAAACCTGGTATGGACTGGCATCGCTTCCAGCCTCGACAACAGTCCAACAAAGCCCTTCGATGGTTGGAATGGGAACAACATCGACAGACCATGGCTGCATTCCGAAACCAGACGCCACTACCCAACATTCGACACGGCCGCAACGGTAATGAATGCCGAGTTGGCCCTTATAGCTTAGATGGTATGGACAAGACCACGGGTACGGTGTACGAGTTTCACGGGTGTGCCTTTCACGGTTGTCCCAAATGTTATCCGGGCCCCGTCCAAGACCTTCAGCATAAACATCCCTACGATCCATCTCGCAGTATGAGGGACTTGTACCAGAAGACACAAGAACGTCACCGTCGACTCCAGGAACAGTACGGTATGAAGACCATCCGCGTCATGTGGGAGTGTGAGCTGGAGGAAGAACGACGCCACGATCCCGAGATGAACGAATTTTTACAAGGCTTGGAAGATCAGCAATGGCCCGCTCCCGAACCTCTGATGCCCCGCAACGCTTTCTTCGGCGGAAGAACCAATGCCATCCAACTGTTGGTGAACGAGTCGGTGGAAGACATGCGCTACATCGACGTGGTGTCCTTGTACCCCTACATCTGCAAGTACGGTACCTTTCCCATCAAGGAACCCACGATCGTCACACAACCCGATCAAGACCAGTGGCAGCAGTACGAAGGATTGATCCAGTGTTCCGTCTTGCCACCCCGTGGCCTGTTCCACCCGGTGCTCCCGTTTCGACGCAAACAGAAATTGGTATTTGCCCTGTGTCGAAGCTGCGTCGACGAACACATGCAACAAGGAGAGATTGCCGAATACCAACCGTGTGAGCACACCGACGAACAGCGAGCCTGGGTGGGTACGTTTGTCACCCTGGAACTGAAGAAAGCGGTGGCCCTAGGATACAAAGTACTGAAAGTCTACGAAGTCTGGCACTGGAAAGAATTCAGCACCTACGACCCCGAGGCCAAAACGGGTGGTCTGTTTACGGGGTACATTAATCACTACCTCAAGAAGAAGATGGAAAGCAGCGGTTATCCCGACACCTGTCACACCGAAGAAGACAAGGCCCGCTTCGTTAACGACGTGTACGACACGGAAGGTATTCGTCTGGATCCCGCGTCGATAAAACCCAACAAAGGAATGCGGGCGTTTAGCAAGTTACAATTGAACACAGCATGGGGTAAATTCGGACAGAGAGACAACTTTCCCAAAACAGAATACATCACGGAGCCCAGCGTCTATTTTGAAAAAATGTTGGACGTGACCCAGACCGTACGAGATGTGCAGTTAGTCAACGACAACATGGTCTTGATGGAAACGCTGAAAAAAGAAGAACACGTGGCACCCTGTCCCATCACCAACGTGGTTATCGCCGCCTTTGTCACAGCCCAGGCCCGTTTAAAACTCTATTCCGTCTTGGAAAAGTTGGGAGAACGGGTATGCTATTTTGACACCGATAGCGTCATCTATCAATACCACCCCACGTCATGGAATCCCCCAGAAGGTTCGAGTTTGGGCCAGTGGAAGAACGAGTTGCCCGAAGATGTCACCATTCGAGAATTTGTTAGCGGAGGACCAAAGAACTACGCGTACCGCCAGAGCGATGGTAAAACTGTATGTAAAGTAAGGGGATTCACCTTGAATTATCGTGCCTCCCAACAGCTGAATTACGCCATCATGAAGGAGAATGTACGGCACGTCAATCAAAACGAGCCTCTGGTCATAGCCAATCCGTTCAAGATTACCAGATCACGTGACCGCCGTCTTTGGACACGCCCCGAGAACAAGCGGTATAAAATCGTGTATGACAAGCGGTTTGTTCAATTCAATGACGATGGCCAACCGAGCAACACTTACCCCTATGGATACTGACTTTCGGGTCTCAGGACGATGGCGATCAAACAAAGAAGATGACGAACCGGCAGAAAATACGGAGATGATCGAGAAACTTAGACGACGATGGCTCAACTTTCGAGTGTTGAAATGTTTCCTACCCATTATAGAAGAAAGGCAACACGAAGAGTGTATCGGCTGCAAGTACGAACATCCCAGTCAGAGATACCACTCGTGTCTGGGACTAGGCGTTTCTTCCATAACGGGTCAACCCTCACACCCCGTGGACGATTACAATCACTACCTCTGGGTGGACGAGCCGAAACTGCAAGACATCGATAGCGTGCTAGGCAGTATGATGGACGATCCACGGGATCAAGTCAAGACGTGGGAGGACGAACAACGATGGCGAGAAGACGTCGAGAAAGCCTTGAAAAAGTTCTGGACGGTGGTACCGGGCTTTAAGACCGCGTTGATCAAACGCAAAGACGAGTTCGTCGAACAGAAAGAAGACCCCATACGTCAGTGGATGGATGACTTGCCGAAGAAAAAGAAACGATGGTCTCTGGATCAAATGGATATCAATGTCATGTCCGGTAAACTGGGAGAAGGCTGGGAATGTATTGGCAGACATCTGGGGATCAGAGAAGCGCGAATCAGTCAAGCCAAGATGAGTCATCCTAACAGTGCGCGCATGCAAATTTTCACCGTGTTCAACCATTGGCGACAAAAACACGGTAATCGAGCCGACCTGATGACGTTTTTGGAAGCCTGTCACGTGAGTGAAGCCTTGGTCGATTGGGACGAAGTGAAAAAGTACGTGGAAAGCCTGGAAATCATAGACTAAACAACGAACCAATCAAAACGAAGGAAAAGAAAGAACCAATCAAAAGCGAGTGACGTCACGACCAGGACTATAAGAAGCGAAGTGTCACACTGAAATTTCATTCTGCTCTCGATGGCTAGTCAAGCTTGTTTCTCCTGTAACAATGTCGGACACTGGTATAGAGACTGCCCTGCTCGTTCCCAACAACAACAGCAACGAAAACCAAGACAAGACAGACCAGCCTATGGTTCCTATGGAAATTGTTACCTCTGTGGAGAACCAGGACACTGGGCACCCCAGTGTGGAAAACGAGCCGAAGCCCAAAAAGCGAAGAGTGATGAAGAAAGAAAAGAAACTGTCAAAAGAAAGTGTTACGGAATCAAGAGACCCACCGACGAAAATCACAAGTGCCTCAACTGTGGACAGCTCGGACACGGCCTGCTCGAGTGCCAAGAAGAAATCCAAACAGAAAACAACTTTGAAGCCGTTGCCGGTCGCATGTTCGACAACAACATCGACATGCCCAGAGACAACACCCGCAGTCAGCGATACTGGTACTGGTGTGGAGAAGCGTTCGAGCTCTACAGACGATACAAAGAGAAAAAGAAAACAGCCGACGAAGCTTTCCATCCCATCTCCTATTCTCCCAACTACCAGTGAAAACGGTGAAACTTCGAACGGTGAAATCCCGAAGCCGGCTGTCCTCTTGTTGGCAGAGAAGGAAGCAGAAAGTTTTTCCCGAGCACTCATCCAATATGCGGGTCCGAGAGATATGACCGAAGTCTTGTCGTATCCCCCTTGTTTCGATATGAGTGAATGGATACCCGTCGTCGTCACGTTTGCTGAAGTGGAAGACTGGCACCCACACGACACGATGCAGAAGCTTTTGGGACATGTGTATTGGATTCCCCGCGTCCTGAGAAATGTACCCTGGGTGAGACAAGAGATCCTGAAGAGAGAACGCGATAACTAACAGTTTTTTCTTTTCCTTTGTATGATATGTTTTTTTGAATTGTTGTATTGAATGTTCTTTTTGTATTTTTTGTAAAATAAATTGTGTTCTAATTTCATTCCATGTCTGTTGTTCTGGCGCGAAGGTATAAAAGGCAGGGGGAAAAGGGAATGGGGGGAAACAGTGCAAGATGGATGTGACGTTCAAACATCCCTTTACCATGTTAGTCAGTGGTCAAACGGGTGTTGGAAAGACGGTCTTTGTGCAGAAATTTCTTCAAGCGTCCCTGTTCGACGTCCCTCCCCAACGTATCGTGTGGGCTTATGGCGAATGGCAAGAGAGTTACGATCGCTTTCCCTACACTTATGTCAAAGGCTTGACGGATATTGACGACGTGATGGGTCAAGTCAAAGGTCCACAAGTCTTAGTCGTGGATGATTTGATGGGAGAAGACACGGAGATATTGCAAAAGTGGTTCACGAAAAAGAGTCATCACCACGACACGAGTGTCATTTACATTGTGCAAAACTTGTTTGACAAGCAACAGCGTACCATCAGTCTGAATGCCCATTACCTGGTCTTGTTCAAAAATCCCCGAGACGCCTCGCAAATTGGTGTGTTGGCCCGTCAGATGTACCCTTCCCGCTCCAAGTATATGCAAGAAGCTTATGAAGATGCGACGAGTACCCCTCGCAGTTACTTACTCGTTGATTTGAAGCCCGACACTCCCGAAACATTGCGACTGAGATCCAACATTTTACCCCAAGAGGAACCACCCATCGTCTACGTCCAAAAAGTATAAAAGGGGGACCTGTACTCGAAATGACTCTTGTTTGTCACGATGGCTCGCACGAAGAATACGCAGAGGAAACACCCACCTCCCACCCTTCCCAGGGCGACGTTCCCGACCCTGGCACCGGACCTTCGTGATCCCACGGTACGAAGTCAGACTCGCCCGAGAATGAGGGCCCCCAGAAGACAATGGTTACCCCCGTCGTTGACACCACCCACGAGTCCCATGTCTCCCTTACCGGCCACACCACCACGCCGTACCTTACCGGTTACACCTCCACGCCTCACCTTACCGGTCACACCTCCACGTCCCACGTCACCACCCTCCGCTTCTCGGTCTCCCTCTCCGATCTTTCGCAGACCACGAAGAGAAAAGAAGAATTCTATGAAAGGACTCAAGTCCTTCATTCGCAAATTACAACATCTGACTCCCGATATGGCTTATGGACAGTTGGTCAAGAATACGGGCCGGGCACGTATTGGATTGTTGCAGTGGTTCAAGTTGGCGGCCAACCATTTGCTGAAGGGTAACATTCAACCACTACATGCCCAGCACAAGAAATGGGTGGAACGAAATCGACAAGTGTTGACCCAACTGACGGAGAGAAACATGCCGACGACCGAAAAACTCTCCCTGATCATGAAACCTGGGGGACGCGGGTTTTTTGGGGGTGTGCTGATTCGTATCTTGCTGCGATGGAAGGAAAGACTGCAAGAGGAAAGAAACAAGAAACGAAATCAATTCGTTCGACGGGCCGCTCAGCGCGGAAGGGGTCTGAGTACCGAAGAATTGAACCAGCATCGAGCGTTGCTTCGCAAACTGAGTAATCCACGAACATCCCCCGACGTCAAACGACGACTTGTCGATCAACAGGGTGGTGCCATCGGGGCATTGCTGGCCATGGCCCTCCCGGCTTTGGCCCCCTTGGTATCTAATCTATTGGGTGGACAAAAGGGTGGTAAACATCCCTTCCTTAGAAGGCGCGATAGAGCGAACGCTATGGCTGCCGAGCTATCTAAACTATTTGGTGGATAACCCCGTGGACAGAAAGGTATAAAAAGGGAACCGGAGAACGGCCCCGAGCTCAGTCATGGAGACACTGCGGTATCTATTGAACACTGCACCGAAAGACCGTCCTCTTTTACTCGAGACCCAACCCATCGTCGACGGTGTGTGTGAGTGTATTGGAAACCTGATTCGCGGCAACGTTCCTGTGACCGACAAAGAAGTCAAGCGCTTGAAAAAGGACGCCCCCTTGTTACGACGTTTGGGCACGTCTAAAACACCTTGGAAGACCCGTCGGCGACTTCTGAAGCAACAGAAAGGGGGATTCTATACCCGATTGTTTAGGTCCTTTCCCAAAGATGAAATTCGCCAAGAAAATGAAACTGGTACCCTTCGACGGACCCATCGACGTCAAACCCGTCGAAGTCATGCAAGTCGAACCCGCGTACGATCGAGATCCACTGCAGCAGGCCGTCGAGAATGTCCACCAAGACATGCAACACGTGTTAAACGATCCCACCCTAACCGACGAAAATAAAATGCAGCGTTACGGACAGTTGTTACATCGTTATCAAACGATGCAAAAGAAAAGAAAACAGGTCATTCCCTTGTTGGACGAAAACATACCCGAGCCAAAAGAAGAAATTTCGGAGGCACCCATCCTGGAGTCGGTCCCCCGACCCTATCAACATCGAGCTCGCCTTTTGTTGAAACACATGAAAGAAAAGACACCTTGGTCGTGGAACGAGAACTTGGAATTGGTTCGGAATGGCTCACGCGTACCCAACACCAATGCCATTGACATTGTGAACGATTTGGTTCGTCGGCGAAAGAATACCCAGGCTCCCGTGGGATGGTTTGGCGTGATGCAAAGTTTGAAGGCCACGAACGTACCGCGCGAAGCCATTGGTAATCAAGAACGATGGAACGTGTTGTCCACACCACCGACACGGACTCCGCCGCGACGCCCGAGAAAGAAGAAAATCGCCAGCACGGATACCCCTAGTACATCCACCAGAAGATGGCTCTCCTTGCAAAAACTATAAATAGCCTGTTCATAGGGACACCTGCTGAAACATGGAACGAAAGCTGAAGAAAGTGTATTACGACCCGAATCACCCGGCCGCTTTCGGTGGAGTCCTGGGCCTTCACAAAGCTACCGGTGTGTCCTTGGACAAAGTCAAGGCATGGTTGAAACAACAAAGGGCGTACACCTTGCACAAACCATTGAAAAAGAAATTCTCGCGGTCTCCCACGGTGGTGGCCGGCATAGATCATCAGTGGCAAGCCGACTTGAGCGACATGTCGGCCTTGGCCAAACAGAATGAAGGATACCGGTATTTGCTGTGCGTCATCGACGTGTTTTCCAAGTATGCTTGGGTGTTGCCCCTCAAAAACAAGACGGGGGACAGTTTGGTGGATGCCTTTCGTCAAATCTTTCAAAGTCGACAACCCCTGCGACTTCAAACGGACAAAGGTACCGAATTCCTCAATCGAAAAATGCAAGCGTACCTGAAGAAGAAAAAAATACATTTTTTCGTGACACACAACGTCGAAACTAAAGCCAGTGTGGTCGAAAGATTTCAAAGGACACTGAAAGAGCGCATGTGGCGTTACTTTACTCATCGACAAACACAACGGTACATCGACGTGCTAGACGACCTGGTTCGGGCTTACAATGCTAGACGACATCGGACCATCGGCATGGCGCCCAAAGATGTTCGCCCCGAACACGAATGGATGTTGACAACACCGCCTCCACGTCCCTGGAAAAAGAAAAAATCAATGGACATTGGTACGACCGTACGTTTGGCTTTACCGAAACATGGTGCCTTCGACAAAGGTTACTGGCCCAACTGGACTCTGGAAACGTTCAACGTCGCACCCAACGTCGGTCCCGGTTACAAACTGTTGGACGAAAGAGGTGAACCCATACAGGGCACCTTCTATCCCGAAGAATTGCAAGCGGTCCAAGTCAACGACGATGAGATCTTTCCCATCGAAAGAGTACTCGAAAGAAAAAAAGACAAAGTATTGGTGAAATGGTTGGGCTATCCGGCGAGTTTTAATTCGTGGATCGACAGGACCAGTCTCCAAAACGTATAAATAGGAGCGAGAGACGCCAACATCAGTCAACATGCAAGACGAAACCACGTCTACGTCCGCGAGTGCCCACAATTGGTCGCTCTTGGGAAAACGTGTGCCACAAGCGGAAATTGTCTTTTTCTGTCAAGTGATTTTAGTGTACGTCGTGGCGGGAGTTTCTTTGTCCCAATTGGCTTTCAAACCCGACGGATCGCAGACCACGTTGTGGACGGCCTTGCTCTCCAGTAGCTTGGGTTACCTGTTACCTTCTCCAACTTTGAAAACCAAACATAATGAACAACGACCGGCCCTTTTACCTCACGCTCCCTAGTGACAGTTCCATGTCGTGGTATCCCGACAACAAAGTCTCCACGTATCATACACATCTGGAACCGCCACTTCTCGTCGATCATCGGGAATGGGAAGTGGGTCTGTCCATGATCACGTTACCCGACCAATGGCAAAACATCGATCAACGAGACAACACGCTCGGCTTACGCATTCATCCTTGGTCGCCGCCCTCGAGCGACGAACCCGGAGTAAAGATATGCCGGGACCGCCACAGGATCGACCCGTCGAATTGTTTCAAAGGTGTAAAGGGTGGTGAGATCAAGGGATCGGTCGAAATGGAAACGCACATCAAGAGTGACGACTACGAGTCGCTGAAACATATCCTGGATGTCCTGAACACTAGACTGGATGATTTGTGGAACCTGTCTCCCATCTACAATCATTTGGCCCATAAACCCGTTCGCTTGGATCCCAATAACAAGGAAATGACCGACCACGAGAAGAAAGAGCAGAACGAGTACGAAACTCGAGAGGTGATGCGCCAAGGGGCCGTACAAAGAGGTTCCTTCGTGTCTTTCAAGAGAGACAACACCAACGATAGAGTGTATCTGAAGATCAATAACGTGCAGGCGCTTTTCTGGTTTGACGTGTTGCCGAAAATCGAACTTCGTCTGTGTGGACCCATCGTGGCCATGTTGGGATGGCCTGGAAACGAACTCTTGGTTGCCCTGCAGTCAATCGATATGACCGGCGAAGATGGCCAAAGTCTACGGTATTTCTACGCCCACCACACCCCAAATCTTCAAATCCAGTACGATCTGTTTTACATCTACACGGACATTATCGAACCCCAGATCGTGGGCGACGTGAAGGCTACTTTGCTGGACGTGATTCCCAGTCGACGATTGTATCACCGTCCCGCCAGGATTCACTACTTACCTCTGAAGTACAGTCGACTAAACTCCATTGGTCTCTATATAAGGAACGGAATGGGGAAAGCCGTGCCATTTCTCGACGGTAAGGTGGTGGTCCAACTTCATTTTCGCCGCCGATGATGATTCGAGTGTACAAAGGTGGAGTGCTCAGACAGCGAGGGGCTGGCAATGGTCTGGTGGTGTACAAGGGGGGAATTCTGAGACAACAGGGTGCCGGTCGATGGTCGGGGTTATTGAATGCCGTCAAATCGGTCGGGAAGACCTTGTGGTCGGCCGGTAAAGCGGCCGTGAAAAAGAATGTGGCCCAAGTGTTACCCAAAGTGGGGCAAAGCGTGCTCGACGCCGTCAGTGGTCGTGAAAAATGGAACTGGAAGAAAGTCGCCCAGGACACGCTTCGCCCCGCGTTGTCAAACACAATGTCCGACACACTCAAGAACGTGGTCGCCCACCTGGAACCTATAAAAGACCCCTCACGAACCCCGTCCACTTCACATCGTCCGAAGAGGAAGAAGAAGACACAGGTCACCTCTCACAAACGACGTAAACTAGATATCTTCGACCATGGCTACGCAGGTAATGCGCAATGATTCCTGTCCCTGCGCGCGAGACGAATTGCAGGATTTGTTCAGTGTACCCGACACGCAGACGGCCATAAACAAGGTGACCAAAATCCGAAAGTATCCACTGACGCCCGACTTGAACCACGACGGACCCATCGAATTTTATATTTCCAATGCCACCACCGATTTCATCGATCTGGCCAACATGACACTGCACTTGGCCCTAAAGGTGACCAAGAACAACGGGGATGACCTGGATGCGGATAGTCAAGTCGCACCCATTAACAACCTGTTTCATTCGTTGTTTAAAGACGTCAAATTACGCCTGGGAAAGGATGCCGAAACCTTGGTCACCACCTCTCTACCCAATTATCCCTACCGGGCTTACTTGGAGAATTTGTTGAGTTTCGGTAAGGGAGCCAAGAACGATCACCTGTCGAAACAAGTCTTGTGGGAAAAAGACACCGCCAGTCAGTTCAATTCCACGAAATCCGTCGCCACCGCCGGGGATGGTGGACGACAGGCTCCGAATAACAAAGGATTGGAACAACGTCAGAAAACCATCGCTGAAAGTCGCACCTTTGAATTGCAGTCGCGTCTACACTTGGACATGTGTTTACAAGATCGGTATCTGTTGGACGGTGTGGACCTGCGATTGAAATTGGAAAAGCAATCCCCGAAATTTTTTCTGATGTACGGCGAAGGCAACGATGCAGAAGATTACAAAGTCGAGTTCACCAAAGCCTACCTGGATATCCCGTTCGTCACCCTGGCTCCCAGTACCTACACACGGGTAGCCGCGCAACTTCAATCGTCCAACGCCAAGTATCCCCTGAAGCGCGTGGTGGTCCGCGACATGGTCATTCCCGACAATCGCACCAGTCACGTCCTAGACAATCTGTTTGTCAACGAAAGCCTGCCCAATAGATTAATCGTGGGTATGGTACGTAACACGGCCTACGATGGAAGAAAAAACAGAAATCCCTTCGAATTCCAACACAATCAATTGGAAAACATCAAATTGACCAAGAACGGGGAAATTGTGGACGAATACGACGTCAACTTTCCCCAGCGACAAGCCATCGCACCTTACCTGGATTTGATGAAACGGGTGGCCGTCTTAAACACCCGAGAAGACCTGGACCTCCCTTTCCACGACTATATCAATGGGTACACTTTGTATTGTTTCGATTTGACCAACGACCACGGAGCCGACGGTAACTACTTTCATCCCAAAGCGGCGGGTAACCTGTCTTTGGAACTCAAATTCGGTGCGGCCCCGACCAATCACCTCAGTCTTGTTCTGTTTGCCGAATACGACAATGTCTTGGAAATCGATGCCAACCGACAAGTCATCACAGATTGGTGAGGCTCTCTCCAATGGACAACTGACACGGGCTTTAGAGAAACATCTCCCCGCTAACGTGTTCGGGGGCGTGTGGGCTCGTAATCATCTGGATATACTGCGCCCGATCTCGTACCCCAAAGCCTACGTCATCAACACGGACGACGAAGACCAACCCGGTAGACACTGGACCGTGTTTGTGTGCGAAGGACCAGATCACATTACCTTCTTCGATTCCTACGGGTGTCCCCCTGATGTCTACGGAGAAGCCTTTCGACGTTTCGTCCAAGATCTACAACTCCACTACCAACCCCGATGGATTCAGGGACTCGAGAGTGTCGTCTGCGGCCATTATTGTTTGTATTATTTGTGTCATCGTTTTCACGTTCCCTCCCCGCACGCCCTTTCTGTGTTCGGGCACGTGTATCGTGTGAACGATATACTCGTCGAACAATGGGCTAGGGATCATTTTCCCGACTTGCAAAAAGACCAGAAGAAGGGACAACGATGTCGATGCTTTTTTGCTCTGTAAATATGTTTTTTGTGTTCAATGTGTTCAAGTTCAATTTTGTGTTCAATTTTGTGTTGAATAATATGCTTTGTAAATGTGTTCAAGTTCAATAAAATGTCGACAACATATTACGTGTGTTTTTTTGTGACGTCATATGACGTCATGCTATTCTGATTGGTGGAAAATGGTATCGCCCCAACACCTTAGACTCGTCCCGTCTCGGGCCATAAATAGGAGTGTCAAAGCCAAAAGAAGTCACAAACACCATGGATCGACCTCAAACAGATCGTAGATTTTGTACCACCTGTCGGGGGTATTACCCCATGTTTAAGGGGAACCGGCCCGATGCCGATTACTTGGTCTGTTTTTGGTGTGGGACCGAAATTGGCAACACCTGTCATAGACGGTCAAAGCATTTGGTGAAATGCACCAAGAAGCCCAATCGGTGGGAGCAGCCGAAGTGCTCCTGTTAACCCTCACATTGTGAGACCAACGGCCCTTTTCAGGGCCAACTTAATCAATGTAAAAGAGTTGTTTCCCCTTCCCTCCCTCCTCCTCCTCCTCTCTTCCCCTTCTTCTTCTTCTTCTCTCTCTCTCTCTCTCTCTCTCTTTTTCCGCGCGCGCGCCCCTCTTCGTACGTGCAATCTCACGTGCAAGGTCACGCACGTGCCAGGGGTCACGCACGTGCCAGGGGTCACGCACGTGCCAGGGGTCATCCAGTGCAAGGTCACGTGCACGCACATGCACGCACATGCATGCAATGCGCATGCGCGCACGTGCATGGCTGTACAGGCGCTACAACTACTATACTCCTCAGCTGACACGGGTTTACAACATAGCTTCGTGGAAGAACTAGAAGTCTTGCTTTTTCTCAGGATACCTCAGAATTGTGTGAAAATTTGGCTTGGGACCATTTTTGGAGTACTTAAAGGGACTAGCCCGATTTAAACAGAGGCTCAAAAATAATAGTTCGAGTACGTATGAAATTTAAGCGCCAAAATTTCAACTCAAAATATTGAGTTGTTTGAACGTGAATGTCAAGACTGCTTATCGGGACACGTAACCCTTTCAAGATTTTGGGTCAATTTTTTCGTTGGGTGACCCAAAAATCGATTCCCGATTCTTGAGAGGTCTCTACACTGTACTTGATAACGAAAGGTAAATTTCACCTTCACATTACTTTTTATATAAAAAAAAATGTTTGATTTTATCCAGACACCGGATAATACAGCTTGGGAGACCGGTCTCTAATTCCAGATGAAGACTGCGGGTGGAACTTGTTTGAAAACGTATCACAAATATTGAGTTAGTTGCTCGGCCCTTGGGTGGAAAATTTTAAGACACAATTAAGCTGTTTTATTCTCCCAGAAATTATCGGGATTCGCCCTTTAAATAATATACAAATGAGAATGTTACTGTATTAACCATCGTCAATTTTAAACGGATTCTTCGATTATGAACAAGCTATTAAACTTTGGTTATTATAAAACTTACCTGTGTATTTGAAATCAACTCCCGTTAAATAAAATCCATTGAACGAATAATTATCCCAACGAATAAAAAAGTTCTTTCTTGACAGATTTGACTATTTACTTTTAATTTTGACTGAGTGGAAGACAACAATTCCATCGTCACTGTTTAGGGAAATCAATGCAGCTGTTGCGGGGGTGGTTTAATTTCAGGGGTACTCGATTGAACGTCCCGGAATTGAATTCTCTCAATCCCAAAAAATAGAGACAATCGAGTGAAAAGGGGTACACCGCATGCGTCGATTGCATAAGAAAATATCTCAACCAATCATACAGCCGTTACGATTCTACTCCCCATCACAGAACTGTCATAGGACTGAATTCCGCGTCACTCGATTGCGATTCCGTCAATTCGGGAGGTTCTGGACTAACATCAAGCTCCCCTTTGACAGAGTGGATACTCGACTGAATGTTCAGAAATTAAATTCTCTCCATTCCCAAAATAATATCAATTGAAGAAAAGGTTTGTAAATTAGGTTGAGTTCTGAGATAAATAATCAGAATGATCACATACATTTACGCCATATAATATCATTCAATACTTTTATTGGTCTGACAAATTTACCTTCTACATTCAGGTGCTGAACGAAAAGATTTTCTTTACATTTGGGAAATGGATAGCACTCTCCAAAATGATCCAGCTATAATACCTACCTCAACTCAACACTGGTACCAAGACCAAACGATCAACTGAGTGTGATTCTGAACTTGATCCAGAACCAAAACCGAAAACACGTAGCGCAGCTACAGAAGTTTTGGAATTCTAAACCAACTTTGCATTAAAAGAAGGAAAACGAAAGGAGGAAATGCAAAATGAGAGAAAGGATGCATACCAAAAAAAACCCCGAATCTTTTAAAATAATTGCTAGAAACAATGAAAATATAAAGCTTTAATAATACTAAAAGATGGTTTGTAGAGAGCTTCAGATATCTTATACTGTATTTACTTATACTGCTCACGTTTGCAGTGTTAGTTTATTTTCATATCGGGGGGGGGGGGGGGCAAATGCTTAACGCGTGTATCATCAGGTCTGTCATCTGGTGTGGTTTCGATTCCCTGGTTGTACGTGACAAGGAGTAGGGTCGCATGTCCGACCTCGTGACTTCAAGTGATAAAGACCCTACGCGAAAGCGAATTATTGAAATACTAGCCAACAGTGAGGCTGATGTCCTCCGCCGAAATCCCAAAATAAATAAATGACACATATTAATTAATCGCACATATATTTTTTTCAAAAGTATGGAGCAATCAAACTATACCCTAAGTTTCATCACTCTCTATCCGATAGAATCAAGATTATCTTGTCCCAAAGCATCGACCAATGAAATTGATTAGCTCTGCTTAGCTTCAGCTCGAAATGTTAATCAGTCAAGACTTTCACCTAATGAACATCTACATCCTGTTTAAACATTCTACCTCAATTAAAAGCAGAGTTGTTATGTACCAAAGTCTTGACCAATCAAATTGCTTATCGTTCCTTAACCTAAGCAGAAAAAATTCTCACTATCAATTTTAGTCAAGGGAATGATACAATGAATATATATTCTGAGTTTCATCGCTCTAACTTTATTATAACCAAAGTTACAGTGCACCAAAACTGTCAGCAGAAAATGTTCGTCATCGAACTCCATCAAAGCATTCACCTAATGAAAACCTACACCAAGTTTGAACATCTTAACTCAATTATAAGGAGAGTAATAGTGTTCCAAAGTTTCGACCAATCAAATTGCATATCGCTCTGCATACCCTGAGCAGAAAATACTCATTATCGAATTTAGTCAAAAGTATTGATGTAATGAAACTATACACCAAGTTTCATCACTCTCACTTATTACAACTAAAGTTATCGTGTTCCAAAGCATCAACCTATCAAATTGCTTATCTCTGCTTACCCTAAGCAGAAAATGTTCATCTTTGATCAAGGTATCGACCTAATAAACACCTACACCAAGTTTGAACATTTTAGCTCAATAAGGAGGAGGGTTATTGTGTCCCAACGAGTGTGACCGTCAGACCGACAGACGGACGGACGGACAGACAGACGGACGAACCCATGTTAAAGTTCTAATTTCATATTTTCTAAGAAAGTCAAAGCATAATTATTTCTATGTCTTTTGTTCAAAAGGTTGTCAACTCACTATTATACGATCATGGGCAAAATTTTTGGGGCATTAGAAAGGGTGACACAGGGTGATTGAGGAAATAGTTACTCAAATACCTCCCTTGTTTTCCCATTCCTCTCCATGGACGGCCATCTTCAAACGTTTGAATTTGAATTTGAAAATGATATTTTTGCCAATTTCTCAACTGGCAATAGTGAATTATAGGATTAATAGGATTATTCTTTAACAAGGTAGGACTGTTTATAGGTTCAATCTATTTTAGGGCTTTGTTTTAATACATTTTAAAAATATAACTTAAAAAAATGCTATTGGAACTTTAATAGTCCCCAACTTTCTTCGAAAGGCGGGGGACAAAAATGTCGAATGGACGTTACACCCCACCTCTCATTTATTCATAAATCAGCATTTTGTGTAGCAAATTTAACAACTGATTTGTTTATTTTTTTTACCCGTTACATAAAATGTTATAACACACCGTCTTTGTTGTGTTTAGTGATTTTAGTCTTTTATATTTTATGATTTATACAATGTATGTTAAATACGAAATAATTACTTTATCTTTGTAGATTGATGGCTAAATTATCACGTTTTAATCTAGCCCAATAGCATCCGGACCTGCTGTATTGGCTAACTGATTGGATCAATCTTCATAACAACCAAGGAATTCGTATACACTGTCAGCATTTAGAATGCATATATTATGGAATATGCAACATGTCATAATAATCTTAACGGGTGTTTCAATCTTGGTTGTATCTAAATATTTAAGACGTGAAAATCTACCCTTGAAAATTCCAAAAGCACGTTCAATAATTACTCCATTTGATGAGAGTAAAATATTAAAGCTTTTCTGGTTAGCTGTGAGATGACCGTTATCCTTTTATGGTGTCACCAACTAGTTTAAAGGAGGATATCCTCCGTCTGCTAATATGCCCTTCTTGACAATTCTCCGGTCGTTTTGAAAATAAATCTGAATTTTTAAGAGAGCGAGAATCATGAAAGCTACCATGATATCCAATAAAACAATCAATAAAACGCATACCTTCACGGCATACTCCTTGGCTGAAATCCCTTACGATTGAGGTATGATTTGGGATTATGCTTTGGTGATGTAATCCGGATGTGGATAGCATCCAAGTAAACAACCATGCTCACAAACCCATTCCTCCATTTAAAACGATCCATTACAGCTTGAAGTTCATTTCCAACTGGTAATGTTATAAATTTGTCCATTACATGTACGATTGAAACAGTCAAGACTCTTGTCTCTACCATCCAGCATTGTTGATTCAGAAATACCAAATCTATCAGATATTTTATGAACTGTATCTCTTCTTTCCAAATACCATAAGCTAATTAAAAGTTGTTTTTTTTAAAACTAAAATTGGTGTTCTGCCCCCTTTCCTTTTCTTACAAACTCTGGATAATCCCTGAAATGATTTGTCAAAACTTCAAATGACAACACCCTGTACATTTAAGAGAGCGAGAATCATGAAAGCTACCATGATATCCAATAAAACAATCAATAAAACGCATACCTTCACGGCATACTCCTTGGCTGAAATCCCTTACGATTGAGGTATGATTTGGGATTATGCTTTGGTGATGTAATCCGGATGTGGATAGCATCCAAGTAAACAACCATGCTCACAAACCCATTCCTCCATTTAAAACGATCCATTACAGCTTGAAGTTCATTTCCAACTGGTAATGTTATAAATTTGTCCATTACATGTACGATTGAAACAGTCAAGACTCTTGTCTCTACCATCCAGCATTGTTGATTCAGAAATACCAAATCTATCAGATATTTTATGAACTGTATCTCTTCTTTCCAAATACCATAAGCTAATTAAAAGTTGTTTTTTTTAAAACTAAAATTGGTGTTCTGCCCCCTTTCCTTTTCTTACAAACTCTGGATAATCCCTGAAATGATTTGTCAAAACTTCAAATGACAACACCCTGTACATTAGCTTGAAATTAACTTCGCTATACTCTGGCACGATGGACTCCTTTTATCCTTAGCCGATGTTCTCTAATTTTAAAATAAAAATGTATTTATTAAATGAATATTATTTTGGTCTGTAATAACAAAAGGTGCAATAACGGAAACCGCTGTTGAGATTTCTGATACTCTATTTTTGGCGATTCACATTTATAGCATATTATTAATCTAGGTAAAAGACAATAGGCATGCACGTTGTTCATCTACACGGCATCCATACACACATAATAGGCACCGTTGTAGTAGAAAAAAACCATACAATGAAGTGGCTAATGCTCATGCAGAAACAATATTAAAAGTATCTTCATTGACCTCATAATCTTCCCCGACAAGTAAAGTAGTGACAAGTAAACATGCAATGTTCGGCCTAATCAACCTCTCAACCCTAGTAGTATTTTCCGCCTCAAAATTATGAACTTTTTGGAAATCTTAAAATAATAATATACAGATGCGAATGTTAGTCAACCAAGCTAAACCAACAGATCCGTATGGATGGTGCTCTAAGCCATGTTGAAGCTATAGAAGCCCAAGAGCGAACTGAAAAGTATATTATGGAGAATTTTCGGGTATCTTCTTATTTTGTGATCTTAGCTAAAACTGTTAGAAGTGACATACAGAAAGAAAAAAGGGAGGTTAGGAAAAGAAAGATTTGGAGCAGATGGAAGTATTTTATGAAGGATATAGATCATTCAGCTGAAATAGAGATGCTAGTGGGTGAAATTATGACAATTACAGACATAATAAAAACTCTCTCATCCAAATGGAACAGGGAATCAAGAAATAAGGCGCCTCTTCCTTCTGTTACGACTTGAGTTTGCTGAGAAAGGGGGGATTATGCGTCATCATGTCTAATAGGAGCAAATTACAAAGACCCTCAAAGCCAAGGTCAGAGATTTTCCAGCGAGGTATGGGGGTGATGACTCAGAATTCCAACGGTCTATTTCTTAAAAGTTTTGTTGGGTGATTACTGATAGATACTTTGACTGATACTTGTGCAAGTATTTTTATGGTGTCAACCGAATTTTACGATAAATTTAAATAGAAATAAACCCCCATTAGCCAATGCAGATCATGGATGTACGAAGTAAAGAAGTTTTTCTGCGGATATAGAAAATACACATATGCAAATAAAAATTCATAAAATCGATTCAAAATCTACCCTCTCCGATGACCCAGGGAGTTGATTGTGGGATTTGCATGTGAATAAATGCCCAATTAATAACTTACATTATTTGACACTGAACAAAAGACCTGACATAGGCAGATTTATGACTTACAAAATGTATCTATAAGTATTCATTATTTCAACAGCCTGTTATCATCATGGCAGGCCAATATGAGCTAAGTTTTATAACAACATGCGCCTGTCATGGTGATCTTGTTTTATCTGTCTTTGTTGTTTGGCTAGACGAGTATGTTTTAACTTAGACTATTAATGAATCGACTGTTATTAAATGGCTAGAAATAAAAATGTACGTCATCGAATACTGGCTTTGTAAATGTTAATATGCCGTGAACCTGCTCTGGGTTTACATTAACTTACATACTCTTTTGTGTAAGTTTTTCTTCTTCTCATTCCTATCATAGTCCTAAATGACAGGTTTGTGTGTGCGGGGTGAGTGTGTCATGTGGTCAGGGGATATAAGGATTTCTCGGGTAAAAAAAGTTATCTTTACCCGAAATACCATATTAGGGCAGTCGGATTAGCGGTTGGACCGATCAATAATTACACAAGAAATGAGTCGCCTGCATTCATTCAGTAATGACCCCTAAATAACATATAATAAATATCAATAAAGACAAAAAAGAAGAGTTTTCTCATGGTTTCGTCCAAATAAGTAGACTGCAAGGTATCTTCAAATCATGTTAACCGTATGCAAGAAATCAAAGAAGCTATTATTATTTCAATAATAAGACTAAATATAATGAACACAAAAACATATTTTGGAACCCAATTACTATTTTAATTAAAGCGACGTTTCGTTGAGGCTTCTCTCAACGATATCAAGCACGTGGCAACAAAATATGTTGTTGCTTCATGGCCTGGTAATATGCAAATTAGTCTATGGTTTTTAGACTTAAGTTTTTTTTGTTTTTTTGGTGGGGGGGGGTAAACTCGCGGTGACATTCTCACCTTAGCAATAACTCATTAAAACCAAAGCCCCCGTGCCATATTCGAACCCCCTGGCGTTATGATGAGCCAACCATGGAGATCCGTAGCGAGACCATGAAATCCGGGCGATCCGGTAGTTTTAAAATGTTTATTAAGGTTCATCCCGCTTCGCTATGGTCTTCCCCTGTGGAGCTACCGTAACTCACAATAGCTACGTTGTCACCAGGGATTGCTCTTTTGCTATGGTTTCCCGGTAGTTTTAAACATTTTGGAAGGAAGCCTGTATTTATAGGGTCTCGCTACTGATCCCAATGCTAACGGGGAAATACCGCAGCTCCTTGACAAACTGTTGTGAAATGGAATAATCCGGGAAAACTCGTAGTCAACCTTATCATTAAAGTGTGTAGTCGGGGTCATATGGATGGTGTGGTTAACCGATATCTCTGAAACCGAGAAACGGAAACGATAGAAATTTTCTAGTTCTAGTTATATTGTATACCTTTCTTCTAAATGGAGTCACATAGTGGTTTTCAGATGTGATATTTAAACAAATTATTATCGTTAAAGCGCCCACAAAGATGTTCTGTTCTCTCGGTATGCGATTATTGCAGAGGATTGGGATTCAGTTTCCAGAGATTATGTCTCTTATTCTTTTTATATGATATTTAAGGCGTATTATTTCGTTTAGACCTGTATTTTGACGTTATAAATCAGCTTTTAATTCATCATTTGTGGCTAATCATTTTTAAAATATTTCTTTATTTGTATTATATTTACGTATGCATTTATATGTTTTTGTTAATAAAATAGGTCGTCCTGCTCTCGTCTGGGCTATCTTTGTATTATTTGTATTTAGACAAAGTTACATAGTACAGTGTGTACCAACCATTGTTCTCCACTTGTTCAACCATAACATAACGCACACAACACTTGACAGTACAAAATTATTAAGGTATATGCAATCACTTGTTGAGGTGAGTTTCTTATGTAAAAGCGAGGGCGTGGGAAGGATAGAGTGGATCCCAAAAGAAGATCTGAATGATGTTAACTGGTTTTCTATAAAAAATTTACTCAAGACGTATTTAAATAACTGTACGATGTGTAATTATTCTTTTGTTGTCTTTGAAATAATATTTGACATCGCCATCTTTAAAGAGTCAACGAACTAATCGATATAACCTACGTACTCTACACGTGTCTGCTATATATTATAAAAGAACTATTATTAAGACCGATTTTACTTTATGAACAATTACGGCACTTCTGCCTTTAAAGGGATAGATACTTTTGATTTCCACTCATTAGTATTAAAGACGCATTTTAACAAGAAAATAAATCTAATTGCCAAAACTCGCGTACTTGGAGACAGGCATTTGCACATTTCCCATCGAGCAAACACTCCGTAAATCCCGATGAACATACTCGCCCAATGCAGGGATCGAATACGCGACCTTAAGGCAAGTTTTTTCTGTTCCTTAAAACAATATTTATTCACAGAAAGGCCTTAATGCGAATAGAATCACCAATTACTCATTATTCGTACATTTATTTACTATATACATGTAAAATCATGTTTTTGTCTTTTTTGCGTTCAAGGTTAAAAATTCAAAATTGTGTAAATTATAAATTTAACCACCGCGTCGTCCTGCTCCACAGTTTAACTTTTTGTCTGTTTGAATTGTCACATACCGCAGTGTAGAGGAGTTCACAACGTCTGCAGCTACATTGAGAGGAGTTGCATTGGGTAATCTTCAAGAGTTCGCCAGACACAACATTGTGTCTGTTTCCATCCATATTCAGTTGGGTTCATTTCATTTGCCACCCCAGTCCGTGCGATAACTTGAAAGTACACACGTTGGCTATGAAATCATGTTGCAGGTTATGTTGGGCGAAGGCGCATAGGAATGACAGATGCTTCAGCCGTTGCCACTTTCTTGGTGAAAATGATATGGCACTGCAGTAATGAAAGCGTATCATTCGAGATCAACCATCGGGTCTTTACCAAGATGTGATATGTCCTCTTGGGATTATTGACCTAACATGCATTTCGCCCACAATGCGTGTGTTGCTTTCAAATATAAGTTATAGTTATGTTCACAGGATAATTCCTTTTTATACGCCCACATTTTCATGTGGACCTATTATGCCGTCGCCCCTGTCCGTCCACAATTTGTTTGTGGACTCTCTACAGGTCACAATTCTTATCCGATTTTGACAAAACTTGAAATGTAGGTTTATCCCCATAAGATCTCGGCTGCTTTCGATATTGGCATGTATCCGATCGAAACTTCATGGATTATGGCCCCTGATTGTATGAAATATCATGTTTTTAGCTTGTGGACCCTATAGAGGTCACAATTTTGATGAAACTTGACATGTATGCTTATAACCCAAAGATCTCGGTTCCTTTCGATATTTGCGCCCATCGGATCGTAACTTCCTGAATTATGTCCCCTGATTGTCCGAAAAATCGCCTTTTTTTTAGCTTTTGTTCCCTCTGGAGGTCAAAATTATTATCCGATTTAAAAAAAAAACCGTTTGATTATATCACCGTTACATGGTAATGACGGTATGGTTCGAATTTCGTGAAAATCGGACCAAAATTGACGGACAAAATGGCCGCCGTTTGTACGCGAATAGTGTGAAAATATGTTATATCAAGGTTGTGGACCCTATAGAGGTCGCAATTTTGAACCGATTTTGATGAAACTTGACATGTATGTTTATAACTCAAAGATCTTGGTTCCTTTCGATATTGGCGCCCATCAGATCGTAACTTTCTAAATTATGGCCCCTGATTGTCCGAAAAATCGCCTTTTTAGCTTGTGCTCCCTCTGGATGTCAAAATGATTATCCAATTTCGAAATCCGTTTGATTATATCACTGTTACATGGTAATTAAGGGCGGGTTCGAATTTCATGGAAATCGGACCAAAATTGACAAGACAAAATGGCCACCGTTTGTATGCGAATAGTGTGAACGTATGTTATATCAAAGTTGTGGACCCAATAGAGGTCACAATTTTAATTCGATTTTGATGAAACTTGAAATACATGTTTATAAACTAAAGATCTTGGTTCCCTTGCATAATTAGGCATATCGGATCGTAACATCCTGAATTATGGCCCCTGATTGTACGAAAAATCGCCTTTATTAGTTTGTGGTCCCTCTGGAGGTCACAATTATTACCTGATTTAAAAAAAACGTTTGATTATAAAAACCAAACAAATTCTAATGATTTTCTGATAATAACTGCCCGGACGATTTAGCTGCTGTGTGGGCGTGTTTCGTTGCCTGGCAACCTATTTTTATAATTAATTTCGGGTGTTAGTTTTCTGGGTAATGGGCAAAAAGAGTCAATGCAACTGTAAAGGAATTATACAGTCGTTATTGATCTTTACTAACGAAGGAACTTTTTTATGGCTCCAATTTCTTGGTTGTTAATTACGCCGATATTTCCATTTTCATTATGCAGAAATTGTCCCTTTCTTAATATGTTGGCGAACGATATCACGAACGTCATGTAATGTAAGTCAGAATTGCGTTGTAATGAGGTCACGATAATTCATCGAAATCTATCGTTTATTACCATTTTAGGCGATCGCACTCCCTAGCATCGTCATTTCAAAACTTCTACAAAGCATGGTAATTTCTGGAAACAGTGTTTAGAAATAATTTGAAATTCTGGAGGGTGCTAGAAAAAGTACGGTTCTGGAAAATTGTTGAAAATGTTCCAGAAAGGTCTCAAGCTACAGATACGTCGTACCAGATCAGTCAGAGAGAATAACTTTCTTAGCATTTCGTACAGAACTCAACTCTTAGCATTTCGTACAGAACTCACGTAGTGTTTTTTGGGAGACTTAATCTCTCTGTAGTCATCCCAAGTCTAGGATTACTCTTGTGGATCATGACACTACGGATTATACCGATTCAAGGATTATTCATGCTTTTAGTTTTGGATCATCGAGGTCCCATATAATTCTGTTAACTCTGGAATTACGCTGAGAAGACATCTGTAAAGGACTGTCTACAAACTACCATTTCAAAGCAGTAGAATCACCGAGAGCAGAGAAGACTGCAACCGAATACCGGACTGAATACTGTGAGTAACCGGGTTCACTGATTCTAATCTAGTCATTTTTCCCAATATTATTTTATTATCTGTAGTTGTTATAGTCGTACTTATACTTATTTGTTCTTATACCATTATATATATATATTATTAAATCTGCTGTCGTGAATCTGCACCCATTCACCGTAAGATTGTGTTCATGCGCTTCTTCTCTAAATCGACAGCCAATCAATAAGTTGCTCCATACATATTTGAGATATTGATAATAGTGTGTAACAGTTTGTATCATTTTATGTAGCCAGCTTACACAAATAAAGATGGCGACATGAAATCAATAGAATCTAGCACGTGGTAATAAGACTTGGTGGATAAGAGTTTTATGTTATCTTACAGGGTGCATACGATCAGTTTATATTAACAATATGAAGTCCGATCGAACAATAGAAAGTTTTAATCGGTGTCCCACAGGGTTGTGTCTTAGGCCCGATTTTATTAGACCTATGGCATAAATCCTTCACCTGTTTGTCGATTACACAAAACTACATATATCTTTTAAATCACAACTTGAACTGAATGCATTTGTTCTACGGGCGCCCTATTCACTCATTACCAAGTTGCATTTTGTGTTATCTTTTATTTTCTACTTCATCGTAAATAATGTTATTCAGATATTTTGTTAACATTTGTGGAACGGGTGAAAGTACTTTGGTTAACAAACGCTGTGTACCTGTTTTGTTATAGTAATTTATTTTTATAATTCAGTTTCTATTCTGGAATAACGGGGCTTTGTTGATACCTACCAGACCCCTTTCGAGATCAGGTGTTAGTAAATGTCTGTATCTTGAGTTTAGATTTGGGTATCGGGTGTACTTTTATAGTTGAAAGAACAAGTTTCAGTTTTCGCTTGATCTTCGAAAAATGCTCATTCAACGCAAAAATATGAATAAAGATCATTTTTACCTTGTTAGCTAAATAATATGAATAAAGATTATATTTACCTTGTCAGCTAAAACATGTATATTGAGTTGTTTGGAGATGGTCATCAGACGCGTTTTTAGGGATTACTTAAAGATTTTCTTGTTTCCTCCATTTTTTTTATTGTGATCTGTTAAACTGGACTTACTGATACCGCATGTAAAGTTTGCCAAGCGGTAATTAAAACGCAACAATAGATGCCACTAACGATAATGCTCAAAGTTCTGAAAATGTTTGCATACTGTACATTGTACAATCTGTGTATATGGTGATATAACCTAAAATACAAAGCCATTACTTTCTTGCATATGTCCATGTTTGTTATTGGTCATAACATAATATTTCAAATGCCCAATTTCTCATTGCATGGCATTTTTTCTCATTGTGTGGGAGTTACGTTTTTGTGTCTGAACATATTACCCGGAATCCGTCTAAGACTAGTTTATTAACCCAATTGAAATTTATTAATACCGACATTAACCATGTTATGTATACTTAATTATATCATATGATATAGACAGTATCATATGCAAAATACGTTAAGTTTTATTTTGTTGGACAACTTCCTTTGAAATGGCGGTCACGTCACGTGAAATTCGTTATCAAATGGTCTGTATTTGTACACAGTGCTGTAAATGACCAATTATAGGAAACACCCACATGGACACCGCTCACCGAATGTTCCTACGCCCCCATGAACGAAAGTAATTTTTAGCCTGTCACTCCTTTTACCTTTGACGAGTTTTGGGTGTATAACTAAAGAAAAGGGTTTGAAATACATTTTCTGATAGGTTTTGGTGATTATTCTTAAATTTGAAATGGAAGGATATGAGAGGTGAGAGGATGGTTAGGTTGAAATGTAGGGCGGAAAACTGCATGTTTAATGCGCTTTACTTCCAGTTTGTTTTTCTCAAGGTGTCCATAGTGAACTTCATACGTGCTTTTGAGCAAGAGGTTGCCGCTTGGATTGTAAAAATTAAACTGGAAAAAGGTTTAATTTCGAAAGAATGGCCAAAATAAATCCGGATATAATATTTAGAATTAAGCGTCTGAATAAAACCACATTCTCTTTGTTTATTGCCAACACCTTATTAGAAACTGGTAACTTTTCCTGTAATGCTCGTTTCAATATTCGAACATAATCGTCAATAATTGACTAGACAGAAAATGTAGAAAAATCAATTTTATTGTCGTCGGATAAAGCAAAACAGAAGAAAAGAGTTGAGCAAAACGACAAAAGAATGTTACATCTCCGGAGTGACTACACCAAACATTCTAGGGTTCATTTATAAATATATTTATTTGGATATACAAAGACAAGGTTTCTTTATCGAGGGGTTGCGATGTGGAGGTGTGCTATTTTAATCAAATTTAAACTAAATGTTTAATCTCTGGAACGGGTGGTTACACAAAACAGAATCTACAGTTAACACACATATATCCGTTATAAGTATTTGAAATATAATAAAATATACATGTACAAAGACTACATTTCTTTACCAAGGGTTTGGGTTGGATTGTTGTTTCTATTGCCAAATACATGTTAAATCTCCCTAACGGATGATAACATGAGAAAAAATAGGGTCAGTATATAAATATGAATAAATGTTATAATTAATCGAAATATATTTCAACATACAAAGAAAAAGGAGTGGGTTCTAAGTATCTTGAATTGAAAATACTCGTAGGTTAATTCATTATTACAATGTATATATGATTTGGTCTAATTATTTTTCAGAATAGTAAAGAAAACATAAAAAAAATACGTTTATTTTCTGAACTTGGAATGTTGTGAAGGTTTTACCTAATTTAAAATAAAACGTATAAATATTTTAAATAGTGTAAATGCAGTAATAGCAAAGTGTACTATAATGATAGCTGTTAAAACTCATTCCGAGAAGACATGGGTGCTAGTGTTATAAGCTCTTAAAGATTATCAGCAATTGGCAATTCTAAATGATTTGATAATATAATAGGCTTCGTGTACAAACGTGCATCAACTTATAAACAGATTTTACAAGAGTAAGCATTAAAAGCTTATTTCTACCTTATCAACGAACAAAATTTGCCCACCATTTAAATCCCATCAACAGATACCTCATTAATTGTACACTGTAGCAACTCATAATAAGTCACCATGTGGCGAATAAGCCGTCATTTCTGAAAACTGACCAACAAAAGAATTGACTATATAATTGCGAAATGTGGGGGTGGTTTTGTATGCGAAAAAAAATTAACCCAATCAACCTTTTAGACAGATAGACCATATTATATTGCAACCACTCTTCAACCAAATTCTAAACCACAACATGTAAAGGATGTGGAAGTAATGGCTTCTGTGCATTAATATATTAGTCTTGCGCTCTGCATAAATTCATACCCCAACGCATTTTGAGTAAATTAATTAGTGAATATTTTTTTAATTACGTCTATATGGCTAAACTGAACCAATCAAAACATGATCTAATGTGCTTAATAATGTTGTTGGAACCACAGTACATGTGATACATAGCGTGATAAATTAGTTCAAACAATATGTCTCTGCTTAAATACAAAGCTTCAAACTGAATTATATAATTAATTGACATTTCACATGATGCTTAAAGAGTTATTTGCCTTTGTTATACCCTTGATGTGTTAATGGATATTGGGTATATTTGGCGCATCAATTAATAATAACTTTCATATTACCTCTATTATATAATACAATCATTGCCCAGTCTAAAACGTGAAACTATCATTAATATCACTGGTTTAAGATAATGGCTTTTATGGCGGTGCAAACCATTTGATGGTACATGTACTCGTAAACCGTCGTACGTTATTAGATTGTTATCAGTGATTCGCTCTTTCGCGTCAACCATTTCTATAGTATCCACCGCAGGCTACATTAAACTCATTCAATAATTATGTAAGTTTAAGCTTCTGCTTTAAAATAAAATATGAGATCTAATTAATTTTTTTACCACTGCTCATCGCCAAATTTCTACATTATTGTGGAAATTGAGCATGCTTTTGGATGGATTTTGCGCTCCCCAATGTACATTATTATTATTATTATTAACAACACAATTCGATCAAAAAATTCTGCCAACAGCACGTTAGTAATCCATAGTGATGACATATAAAGTTTAAAACTAAGAAAATCTTCTGTAGAAAAATAGGTTCATTTTACGTCTTTTGTTTGGATCTGCAACTTTGTCTGGATCTGCAACACTCATCTTATCTGAAAAGAAAATAAGATATTTGGCATTTAAAATAAATAGACAATGAATAAGAACAGAAATATAACAAAAGAATCGCAGCTTGAAGCACTTCTGAATATAATTAAACGAGAGAAATAAACGTGGGTCGTGTTTTAGTGTACATAGACCTAGACATATGAGATGAAATGGGTTTAACGTCCTACTTTTTAAAGACGGCCATCCGCCTAATCTTATTTCGTATTCCAACTGTCAAGGATTCTTTTATGTGCACGCCAATGTGTACCCGGAAGTCGTGTAATCCGAACGACTGGACACTTTCCCCGACGAAGCCATCCGTCCATGCACCACTGACAAGTCAGAGGGGTCAAAACCAAAAGTACGACACAGATGTCAGTAGCGCGTGTGTCCTCCACTGGCTGTGCAGCGACGTAGCATGGAATTAACCATCTGAATCGTACTTTTGGTTTTGACCCCTCTGGCTTTGTACCGTTGATTACAGATTAAACATCCATAAGTGTATAAATGTGTTGTTATTGATGTGTTCCCATTTGAATATTGTTCACAATAAAAAAGCAAAATAAATAAGATATGTTTACAGGATCATTTTGTTATACGAAAAACTAAGTCGTTTTCTATGGCGCTCAGTATATTTATCACGTACTATCAATGATGTTAAGCAGCTAATTAATTATAGAATAGCGTGCTGATTTCATATACATACAAAATAGACTCTCACGACTGCCGGTTACCTAAATGGAATCGACATGCGGCTAGTTGCATAAACAGTGGATCCCAAAAGATTGGTTCCCAGAAAAGTATTTTTCGGGTGGTTATTGGCTATAAAAGTATGGCAATTTTGGTATATGGAAAGTAGAGATATCCAATCTTACTACAAAAATACTGGATCCCCTAAAAAAATCCCACTCATGGAGCGTATACAGGACAAAAATGTAAGGGTCCCCCTAATCGACAGACCGACGATTCGGAATATCTGCTCGCGTGATGTCCAAGACTATACGCGAACATTGAGCGCTTTGTGTACATGATGCTAAACTTTAGGCAGAAGCAGAGGTACAACACTTTCTGAGATAAAAATCATGGAAAAAGACGCGGGCAGTGGATAATCCGAGTATTTAATTGGGATTCGATATATACTATTCAAAAAAAGTAGGGGATATTTGATTTTGGGGGCATAATACTAAAATATGCAAATGACTACGAAAAAAGTCACTATAGAACCTAACAGAAGAAACATTTCCAGTTACATGTGACGCCCAAACGCACCAATAGCTACCGCATGGAATGCAGGTGATGCTTGGGATTATCATGGGGGTCCAACCCAAGATTTGCACGACTCTGACTTTGAAAGTTACAGTCATTGTGGCATTGAATTCCAGGGTGGAAACATCAGTTTAATTGTTTTAGTGACCAGAAAACAAATTTTGATATGCGTCGGCTTACCCAAAATGAAAGGTTACGTGCCCTTGGCATGCTACAGATCGGCACAACACAGGCGGCTGTGGCGCGGACGATGGATGTTTCTCAGTCTGTCATAAGCAGGCTATGGTCCAGATACCGTGATACACAATCTGTACAGGACAGACCACGCTCATGGCCGCCGTTTCATCTTCCAGGATGACAACGCAAGATGTCACAGGGCCAGGATCGTTACAGGTTACCTCCAACAACAGAACATCACCACATTACCTTGGCCAGCACTGAGTCCCGACCTCACCCCCATCGAGCATGTCTGGGACATGCTTGGACAGAGGTTACGTCAACGTCAACAACGTCCTGCCAATGTCCAAGAACTTGCTGCTGCGTTGCAACAGGAATGGGACAATCTGGACCAAAATGACCTTAGACGTCTCATTAGGAGTATGGCACGTCGGATCAATGCTTGTTTGGCAAACAGAGGAGGATTTACCCGTTACTGACTTTGCTGTTTGACTCCGGGTATCATTTTACCCTTATAATGGTCAGTCTGTGCCTTACTTAGTCTAACGATCATTTGGAATAAATCGATGAATGTGAACTTCATTTCATTTTGTCATTTGTTTCTTCGTCAGTTTCATTAGGTGACTTTAATAACACTTAAAAATCAAATATCCCCTACTTTTTTTGAATAGTATATGTAATAAATAGTCAGCGATTACAGACAACATCGTCTTGTGTATGCAATGAATTCTCCTTCGTCTTCGGTACGGAGAAGTAAGTCACGGGACACAAACATGACCTCTTTTGGTCGATTTTTATAGCAGGGCATTTCTTGGCAATTAATTAGTTTGACAATGTTTTTACACCAAATATATCATTAAATCACTTAGTTTATACCCGCGAATGTATCTTTAAATATAGATTTTTTTTATGCCTCTAGCATATATGAGATGTGCACAATCGAAGGTGGGAATAGTAAATTTCTAATATATAATGAATAGATTGTAGTTTGAACGATAATCAAACGATAAGTGTGGCTGATGCTTCCCGCCCCAATACCAAAATAAGTAGATCCACGTTAATTTTTTTGTAAAGCATCTAACATCGACTTATCTATACTTAGCCCAGAGAGATGATGCTAATGGGACTTAATCAAGGTTTTAATTCATTGAAACTATACACAAGTTTCACTCCTCTACCTCAATACTACTCAAAGTTGTCTTGTCACAAATCATTGGAAATCAAATCGCTTATGTTTGCAAGGTCTAAACCGAATACCTGAGCAAGTTTGAACATTTGAGTTATTGTGTTCCAAAGTCTTGACCAATCAACTTGCTTTACGCTACATAACCAAAGCAGACAATTTTCATCATCCAATTTAGCTGAATGCGTTACGATAGGATGGTGTCTATTAAGTCCACGATTTGGTATGTGCAGATATTTTCGGATACCTTTCGATACGACCAACACGATTGCTCCGACTGACGTCAATGCATGATAAAACTTGATAGGATCACCACAATTTCAATCGCAGCGCCAATCGTGATAGTGGGAACCAAATTTCACCACTCAATTAGAATCAAGGTCATTGAGCTCCAAATTCTCAACTTGTTATCGCTGCTTAACGGAAAATGTCCAACATCGAATTCAGGCAAGCCATTTTCCCCAATAAACAAAAAGTTCGGACATTCCACCGTAACTATAAAGACGTTAAAGCACAAGGTAGTAGTAGTAGTTCCAAAACCTCGATCTATCTCAATTTAGGGGAAAATCTACCGTAACTATAAAGACGTTAAAGCACCAGGTAGTAGTATAGTTCCAAAACCTCGATCTATCTCAATTTAGGGGAGAATGCCCATCATCGGAATACATGTCCGTTGCAGAAAAATCTCATCATCCGTCTTAGTCAAGGTAATAAAACGTTGCGCCAAGATTCATCACTGTCAGTAAGTTAGAATCATAGTTATAGGATCAAAATGTTTACCTTGAGCAGAAAATGCTCACCGTCTAAGTCAAGACTTGTGACCCAATAAACACCTATTCCAAGTTATTGTGTCCTAAACCCGTCATCTCTGTTTTGCCTTATACATGTATGTAGTATCCAAATATGCATAATAGCATTACCAGACTAGGAGTTCGAATTATGTAGTAAATTCTGTTCCATGGCCAAATACGACATTCGGAAATGGTGGCACATTAGAATATTCATGGTATTTCTCACTATTTTGCTATTCAGTTCTATTATCTATCTAGATATGCATTGTGCAGTTGTAAACACGATTCTTTAAGAAAAGACGGAATGTTTCCGGACTCCTTTACATTATTCTCCCAATGGGCGAATAATAATAAAAATAAATTATGGAATGATCAATGTTTTTTTTAATGTTTTGTTCCATCTGGCATATCCATAAAAATGACCATTAGTTAGAAGTCTTTAATTCCATGTTATTTACTTTAAAAAGAGATATATTGGTTCATGAGGTGGTGTTTCCACGGATACATTTTGGAATGACTGGAATTATACCACCGTCTTCAAATTATGTCAATTTTCATGGTCATTCTCCGTAATAAGATTCATATGGTAGCGTTTCATTGTCTTCTCCTAATTAGAACATGCTAGTAAAATAAATCAATAATTACTTGAGCATGACTGTTATGTACACACTAGACTATCAATAGCTCTAAGCATGATATTAAAGCAGGTGTTTTTACGATAAACATAGAAACTAAAATACCTATTGACATTTATCAGAAACTATTTGATTTTTACGGATTTAGATTTATTACAAATACAGAAATGGAAGAATTCGTTTAAGAGACTATAAATCCGGTATTGTGAAATATGTTTTAAATACCGTCCTCATTAAACTTATTTTTAAAAATCTATTACCACAATTTTAACAGTGTTGTCTGAAATTCGGGGCCAGTTGTTGTTACTTAATTTTTTTTTTAAGAATCTGCACTTTACTAATAAGTGTAGGATAAGCTCACCAGTGGTAAATACAGCAGATAAACCCATGGAAAACATACACACCACACAGGAGCGTTGGAAATAGTAAATACTAAAATATACTACAAAATCAGGCCCCGGTCGTAAACACCCACCCCCGCTATGCAGTTGCAGATCTGCAATTACGCATACTTCAATAATCTCACAAAATTCAAACAAAAGTGCAAATAACGAAGAAGGATAACACATGACACAATGATATGGAATACAAGTTACTTAAAGGATTTATTTCAGCGACGTTTCGACGAGGGTTCATTTGTGCTATGGTTGTAATTTTTTGCTTGATAAAGACGGAAGAACCCTCGTCGAAACGTTGCGGAAATAAATCCTTTAAGTATAATTGTATCATGTGTTATCCTCATCCAGTTACTAAATGCCACTTAAACAACGAAGAAGGAAATGTTTTCATACCATTTATTATTCTAGAGTACATCGCAGTAATATGCTATCTTTTACGAAAAAAACCCATAAACTCGTCTACGGAAAGTTTCGGCGTTTGAAATACAGTCCAAACTATAGCTACCCATTTTTGCTAAAACCCATGTCAGTATTTGTTTCATATAATTAGAAACCAACGAATCCTATAAACTGTTACACAAATAAAGTAGGTGTACTTGATATGAACAAAGGTTTCACCACTTAAAATAATGAATCTCAATAATTTTGGTGTGGACAGAGATGGCTTTGTGAAAACACTTTCACCTCCTACAATGTTTATATTTTACATTGACGTAATCAATGTTTGCTGAAAGGCTTTAATAGGATTCACTGTGGTTTTTATTGAGAATTTATGGAGTACTTCTGGTTCAACAGAAATAATATGAATGTATTTAAAAGTGTAAGACTTGACTTTGTAAAATTTACCCAACGAATAAGGAATACACACGTTATCAATGTGTATTTGATGTATGGGGAATCTAAAAATAACCGCGTTATTAAAGTGTCAGATCGTCATTTTTTATCCTATGTGAACTACAAAATTCTTGAAATTGACGCACTAAAAGGTTCAATTACTTTCATTGTGTTTACTTACATATGATGAACTGGAAATTAGTCAGCATTTGACATCCAATATAAAATGATATGACCAAACAAGAACACCACCTATAATTTTGCTGTTAATCCGACTTAATCAAAGCCGGGGTTTATCCAGCGTAAATATTTTGATGGTTTTTTTAATAAAAAATGTTAAATAATTGACTTAGTACACTTTAAAGTTGATAGTAGTACACTTTAAAGTTTAGTGATCGACATTAAGAAAACGAAGAGATAGAAATAGCCGACACAAGGTGTCATGCACATTTAACTATTTATTTGACCATTCGAGTATGTGTCAAATTTTTCATCTGTCGTCAAGTTCATCAATAATAATGTCACCGGTTGTATGGTCTCGTTATTGCTTAAGAAATAAAATAAAACACCGAAGAAATGAAACCATATTGCAAGGCAACAAACATCTATTATAAAACATTACCCGTTTAACGTAAATGTTCTGCTTGACAACACTAATTTCCCCATTAATGGACTTTCGCCTACGCCTGGCACTTAGCGCTAGTACTTTTTAGAAACAAAAATAGGAACAATGGTTGATATATATTTCAGTAATTTATCATTCAAATATAAACACGCTTAATCACAATATAACTGTGTAATTGCATAGAGGCATCAGTATAACACGAAAACTTAAAAAGTTAGTGAAATATAATTATTCGCATAGAATTGCTTGAAAATGGGAGGTGGAGCCAAGTTATATTTCATCATGTACTCCACAGTTTGAATGTAATATTTACCGATACTATTGTTAATTGCCTATATATCGAATGCACTAGAAATTAATACACAAAAATGGTCGCATTACTTTCACTATCATAATGTGTAATAACAAAACCATGATCGAAGTATTTGTTGGCCGATCTCAGTTAGCGTGGTTTTCAGGAATCAAGCACTAAAGGAACCCAATAATTATTCAGAACATATTGTAGATGTGGCTGAGCTTAATATAAAATATGGTTTCCCATTGTCAGTTTGAGTGGGACGACAAATCGAGGTCCCGTGTACACATTGGCGTACACGCTAAAGATCTCTTGGCAGTTATAATTCGATATAAGAGTAGACCACTGTGGTAATTGTGAAGCAATAATATTTTCAAATAGCTGATAGTAGTGATATTGAAAGATTTTTGATCAGTCAGGAGGTTGTTAGTGGATTAGCTAACCGGATGTGAACTGTTTGCTTGACACCCTTTTTATTGAATTATTTCTGTTGTTTTGTAATCGGAGTTCAGCTTTAAGCAGGGTTCTAGCGACCTTCTTAAAGTATGCTACAAGGAATGTTATGTGAGTCAGTAGAGCAACCGAACAAAGCCATCTTAAATAATGAGGAAGTACATAATAACTTCCAATTATCACGTTCCTATTGTTAAGAAGCATTTTACCAATACTGCTAATGTGCGAATTTGAAAATCATGATCAGTTATTTTAAGCTGTGAAGTCAAGCATGGATACAGTTTTTATATTATGTTGAACTTAGTAGCTTAAACTCTTGAGAGTCTTGATTGTCGATTAATGAAAAACGATCCTCTGTTATCTTTTAATTGACGGTGTTTTCAAACGGTTATTGTATGTTTTAATTTAATATGAATCTACGATAAGTACTGATGAATTTAGAATTCCACTTATGTATCTGCACGGGGTCATCCGATGTGTCAGTTTCTAATCTCTGGACTATAATTGGATTATAGTGAACGACCCTAATTGGCTTAATCAAGTAGACCAGTTTCATGGTCTAGTGAACTGTGTTCATCATATTTACCATGGTAATGAGCAATTTATTATTAAAAGTGGTGAATTCCTGTTCATCATAATGGCATATAAACTGGTCCCCCAAAATAAAAAAAACTGAAGTTTGGCATCTTCCATTAAACTTCGTACGGGAGTCTTTTCTCTAACGATAACATGATTAACGGTCAAACTGTGGCCGCATTCGTACTTCGCTGGGTTAAATTTATGGTCGGTTATTAAATCTTTAGTTCTCAGTCTTGTGATTAAGCTACACATTTTGCGAGATGGGTTATTGACGTCAGATTTTACAAGATCGTTATTTAATTTGAATCTAAACGTATTTGCTCCCACCAACTCGGTTTTACATTCAGATTTAATCTTAGTTTTAACAATGCTGTTGAATTCATGAACACTATATTTTAAGTCTTCGGTCTCACAAAGACTCAGTCCTTTGCGAGCCAGATTGTCTGCAGACTCATTGCCGACTATGTCAACATGGGATGGTATCCATGTAAATTCTACAGAGGGAACAAACACTCGCTCGGATATTCTGAACAATTTCTGGTCTAGATGTTGTTTTATCATGTATTATTGACTTTATGCTGCTAAGAGAGTCTGACACAATGACTGCTCTTTGAATGCTTAATGATATAAGCCACTCAAGAGCTGTGTATATTGCCTTTAATTCTGCAGTATGGATGGAACATCCATCTGGTAGCCTTTTTGATATATTGATATTTTCAGGAATAACTACACCTAATGCAGTTTTGGTTGTGTTTGGATTATGATCCGTCCGTGTATATTTTCACAGGAGATGACCAGTTTTCGTTCTAGAATTCTTTAGATAACATTTGAGTGTGTTGTGGGTTTAATACATGTATAGTCCGTGGGGCTTGATACGAAAATGCCTTGTTAGTAATCTGATAGTCATCTAATCTAAGGTCTTTTAATAGGTCATTTGCTCTGTGACCGACCGGTTGAGTCTCTGATTTAACATTTCTTTTCAATTTTTTCCTTGATGTTTTTGTACATTTAAATGGTATTGCACCTTAGTCCAGTATCTCAATATCAGTTCGTTCCGCCTCTATTCGAAGGACATTTCACCTACCTCTTGCAACAGACTTGCCCTTTTTGTGCCAAATGAAGCCTTTGTTTAGCAAAAGCCGTTTTATTTGCACTCGCAAACGCAACACAGCCATAGTCACATATTGATCTTATCATGGACCTATATATCATTAGCAGGGTGGTTTTATTTGCTCCCCAGGACCTGCCCGTCAGACATCTCATTACATTTAGAACATGCTGTCCTCTTTTAACAATATTTTCAATATGTGGTATGAAAGCGATTTTGCGATCTAATTTCACTCCTAGACGCTTTGCTTAATCTTTGAATTTAATTCGGATGTTGTTCAATTCAAGTTTCATAGACGACACTTCCCTATGATCCCTACAGGAGAGCATACCCACTGTTTTACTTTCAGATATTCGAAATCCCAAACCATTGGACCATTTCGATAGTTTGTCTAAAGCTTCTTGCATTCTCGTTCTAACCGTGCCGTAGTTATTCGTTGAATGCTAGATTGAGCCGTCGTCTGCATAGACTGCTAATGTGTTTCTTAATGTAGTTATTAGACTGAAGGTCATTAATCATGATATTGAAAAGTGTCGGGCTTATAACGGAACCCTGCGGTGTTCGAGTTCATATTTATTGCTTATTGAGAGACCTACATTAACTATCGTTTAGAAAATCCTCAATCCAGTGGAACATTCGTCCTGTTACCCCTAGCCCATGTACTTTTTTAAGTAGGCCATCCACCCAAACAAGAGTCAAATGCCTGGTCAGGTCGACGAATACTGCACACAGATAATTGTTATTTTTAGATAGTGAAGTCATGATGTCACGCTGTAACCTTACAATATGATCAAAAGTGGAGCGCTGCTGTCTATACCCATTTTAAGGAGACTTTAGACAAACACGGGCATCTGAATTGTATGTTTTTACCAACTTTCAACCCATGAAGTGTAAATAATTTAATTAAATCAACCACTCCATAATATCATATATAATCTATGAGCGTTAAATCTTTAATAAACAACAAACAACGACGGAGATTTGTAGTTCTACCGTTGGTACCAGTAGAAAGGGTAGGTGTATTGTATTATGTCTTGCTGTATTGGCCTTCGACTTCTCTTATTGGAGTAGACGTGGAACGTTTGACCCCTGTGGTCGCCACATTCGTATTTGTTATCAAATTTATTTACCAAGCATATTTTACTTGCAAGTTGAATATGCCTACCTTCACATTATAGCAGAAATGCCAGTCAATCCAAAAATACCCGAATTGGCAGACTACGTAACAAATAAATGAATCAAGGGTGAATTTGCAACTCATTACGACACAGAGGAGCACAGAACTAACAACACTTTTGAAGGGTGGAATACAAGGATCAAGAAGCTAATTGTTAGAGCCCATCCGAATGTTTTTGAAATGATCACACTTTTATACGAAGAACAAAAATATTAATGAGTTAGAATCTTTTAGTATGCTGGGGGACAGGAACCACCAAGCACGAGATATAAATATGCTCAAATCCAAAGCAAGCACCGGGAATTAAAAGGAATACACGGGGAAGAGGAATTGACTTTAGTCGAGTATTTCGTCCGGGTGTCTTATTGGGCGAAATTTGTTATAGTATAGTTATGTTTTTATTTCCTATTTTAAAAATTGATGCTTAAAGGAGCTAAATCGGTAACATTTTGGACCAAGAAATTGACACAAATGGGGCGCAACGCATATAATATTGTAATATGAATGTATATAAACTGATTTACATTCTATGGTTTCCGTTTTTACTCTAATTTCAAATCAGTTATGTTCGGCGAAATTTCTAGCGTCTGGTTATTCCAGTCTACATACGCCGTTTGATTTGGTGCAATGTTTGTAGCCTCGTTCCTCGAGTCCCTTGAAACAGCTGGGGCTGAAACGCATTATGGAACACGATTCGTGTACCAATAGCCCATCTTTTTCCGGTAAGATCACACCATCAATGTTGATTTAAATTGACAAATAATTCGTGTTTTCAATGTAGAAGATTTTGGATGATATTGAGTTAGAGACTTAGCTACTTTAAGTGTTGGTTAATTAGTTACATTGAGGATCATAAAAGTGTAAATTCTTATCATAACAATCTATAACACCATTGTTTTTAATCCATTTTAATCTCTAGGGGCTGGATTCCCACGAAATTCGAAAACGACCTCCTTTAATCTGTTACGGTCAATAACTGCTCCTTCGGTGTCTTCCCATAACGCCGACTCACCAGAGTTTGGAAAGTCGACCGCGGTACTCTTTGATGGGTTAAGAACGGATTAAAGGCGTTAATGAGGTAGGGACCAGTCATTATTAATATAGTTCACTTAAATTCAACTCACTAACTATAGTTTTCTTAATCTATAGTTTACTTTACTTTGTTCAGATTATTAATATAGTTCACCCACACAATACACCGATTAATATCATATTCTACATCGTAATCTACATGTATAACCATAACATAGTAGTATGACCTAAATGTGTTTCTTATTTTTTAGATGGACTTTTGAGTTGGCATTTACATTTTGTAAATATAGCTATATTGTAAATGTAAATATAAATAATATTGTAAATATAAATAATTTATATGTATCTTTTTTTTATTTGCAGATTGATGACGCATGGATCCAAATAAATGGCAGAGGTATAAGATAATGAGAAATTTCAACAACTGGATCCAAATAATGGCTGAGGTACCAGATAATGAGAAATTTCAACAACTGGCCGACTATATGGTTACCCAATGGTTAGACGGTCAATTTGCTCAAGTACAATGGAACCACAACCAAACCACGCGAAGAACCAACAATTCTTTAGAGGGGTGGCACGGGCGTCTAAAAAAAATAATTGGAAAAGCTCATCCGAATATTTTTGAAGTGATGGCATTTTTGAAAGAAGAGCAAAAGACGGTCGAAATTCAGATGTTGCAGTATTCGAGTGGCCAGCGACTACCACATAAAAGGAAAAAATACACAGATATCAACAGAAAGATCGAAGATGCAAAACATAGATATGAAGAAGGAGGATTGAATTTGTTACAATTTTTGGACTATGTTGGACATTTTATGCGTGCCAAAAGTTAAAATTATTTGTAATGTTATGTGTTAAAGGTTGTTATAAATTTTTTAAAAAATAAATGCTCCCAAAATTATCGGCTTAATTAGTTTTATCCCCCAGCTTGGGTCTATTGTTCTTGGCCAGTCGACCCCTTAACACCGACCAAAATTTTTCCCCTACAACTCGGTGAATCGGCGTTATGGGAATAAACCGCTCCTTCATGGGAATAAATCAAATTTAGGATTAGATAATCTGTAAAAATAATAAGTGCATTGGGTAATAGTTAAATTAAGATTTAAAGTTATTAAACTATATACCTCCTGAAGCACAGTCTTCAGGCAGGCCATGACCAGATGACGTGTAATATTGGCTCAGAGCAATATTTAAAAGAGAACACCCGTGCACAATAACCCAACTTGCATCAATGCTTGGAGCCACGGCTGCTAAGTGGGTAAGACGCTGGCTCGCTAGCCTGGAGGTTTGATCCCGGTTTTGACCAAAAAAGTTTATTGGGATTTCCTTGCGTGGTTTCTCCCTGTCAGTGGTGCAAGTCGGAGAGTCTGATAAGGACAGCTGTCTAGTCTTTTGGATGGGACAAAAAACCGAGGTCCCGTGTACATGTGTGCACGTAAAAGATGCCTTGGCATTTGGAATAAAATATTAGTGTAGGTCGTGCGTCGCTTTCCGGGCACACTTTCAACCATAGCACACTATGCTCGTCTTTGTTCCAGTTGGAGTAGAACAATAGGACGCTAAACTCCATTTCATTTCATTTATTTTTTTACAAATGTTCAAAAAGAGTAATAGAAGCTAAACAAAAATAGATTATCGGCTATACCTTTCTTTAATTTCGGCTGCTGAATTTCAAATAGCGCCCGTTTGCTACGAAGTGGAATAAAATGAAACGGGGATCAACATCTTACTCTTACGCACGGGCTTATACAATGCAGTGTGCTATGAGGGATATTCTACTATGACAGCGGCGCTATGGCACGGTTTCCAGATTTTCCGTGACATCTTTTTTTTTTTTTAAACAATATTTTATTCAGGTTGTCTGAATGGGATTGGGGAACAGGCTTAGCCTATGTAAAACCCCTCTCCCTAAGTAATTTGTATACATATTATTAATGAAAAATGGGTGTATATACATAGTTAAAATGGCAAACACATCTTGATGATTTACAAGCTTGAAAAATAATCCCAATTTTGCTGTACCGACTGCACTAATAAAGATGGACATAACCTGCATTGTTCAACAAGCAACATTTGCTCGGACAGTGGCCCTATTGTCTTTTTTATTTCGAACTCGAATTGTTAAGGGTTCTTTTACGTGTACGCCAATAGTGATGATCGGCGATTGAACACTTCCATGAGAGGGTTATCACCAACGATCATACTCCTCGCAGTGTTCCGTTTGATTAGAGCTAATCCCACTACTCATTGCTGGAAAGAGAAAATTCTTGTTCTAAATTATGATTGGTCAATAGTCCGATTAACTACCAATCGCTAACTGCGTTACAAAGGCATTACCCTTAACACAGAGTCAAATGAGACCAAATATGTTTTTATAACGTTACGTCATGGCTCACGATTCTATTATTCCCAATTAACCAGTGCATTGCAGAATATTGCAGTTAAACAAATTGCGTGACAAACGAGGCTATTGACATAATGTAAACAATACTGTATGGAGACTAATAGACTTTTTACCGTAATCACTGTTCAAAGTTTTGGGGAAGACTTCAGATTAAACGAAGGGCTGTCATGTTGCTTTACTGAAGTGATAGATTTGATTGAACGGGAAGAATAGATACACTCCCTCAAAAGTTCAAGTATCAGAAGCCAATCGAGCAATGGCCAGAGAGGGATTTCTCGGGCCATTGCTTCAGGAATATGCTGCACGATAGGTGACAAAGCTCTTGACTGCGGATCAGAAACGTTATAATCTGCGTCGTTTTGAAGCAGATCCTGATAATGTTTTGGTAAGATTTGTGACATGAGACATGTTTCCAGAAATTAAAAACGAACTAGCTGTCGTCCTTTTCCTAGTAATGATGCCATCATGTCAGCCGTGAACAACATTTCTTTTGGGTGATTGAAGAGATTTTCTAACTGTAGAGTGCTACATCGTTAGTGAAAGTGTGTGCACCTAAAAAGGGGCTGTGTAGAAAAATAAATGAAAAACATCGACATTTTACAGGCCTTTCACATATCGGCCTAGAATTTTTGAAGGCGTAAATGAGAATGATTTAGTTATGGATACTCTTCTCTTTTTTGTTCTTTTGTTCAAAATAGGCTTTTGTATTTGGCGGACGTAAGATACAAATTAGTTTAAAAACTAATGTCTGCCTGAAAACCATAAATATTTTTCAGAATTCTCAAACTTAGTAATTTTGTTTTTAGTTTCGTGATAAACGCATCCTTTAAAGACCACGTAGGTCGAAAACACAAGTAATGATGTAAACTTCCTGGGATGGTTTAGTTGCTTCCACCAACCGGTTTGAAGTTGTTCTCAATAACCAATATAAACCAAAACACGTTTCAAACTATTTTAATATCAGACAAATAGAAACTTTTTCCACACCAATATTCTTCCCCTAAAATCAATCTCAAAGTAATGTACCAAATATTCCACTTTAGCAATTATTCTTATCACATATACACTATGCATTTGCACCTCCGTAATTGTTTGGACTACTTTTTTGGATCAAGGCTTGAGGTCGGGTGTTCGATCTCTGCATGGGCCAAGAATGTTCATTGGGATTTCCCGACGTGATTTCCCTTTGTTAGTGGTGCAGGACGGAGGGCCTGACAGGACAGCTGTCTATTCGTTCGGCTGGGACTTTAAACAATTGGCTGTTGGAATTCGATATAAGAGTAGGCCATAGTGCCGCTCCCCGTACAAAACTTCCCTCAAAGCACACCGTAAGGCGTGTTCCCGTCTTCAGTAGCCCAGTTGGAGGAGAAAAGTAGGACTTTAAACCCCATTTCATTTTCTTTTTGGCTCAAATAAAACATTTTAGAATTATGTTCAAGAGTATGATGGTAATCACAAAACTAGGAAACTCCTTGCGCTTTCTTATGTTTCCAAACCACATTTGTTTTTCCGAGGTTTTAGTTAGCATGTGAATAATACAGGGGATGCTTAAAGTAGCTAAGTCTCTAACTCAATATCATCCAAAATCTTCAACATTGAAAACGCGAATTATTGGTCAGTTTAAATCAACATTGATTTTGTGATCTTACCGGGAAAAGATGGGCTTCTGATATACAATATTTAAGACAAAATAAACATTTTCTCATTGGTACCATAATGTGTTTCAGCCCCAGTTCTGGTAATAGACTTGAGGAACGAAGGTAGAAACATTGCACCAAAACAAACGGCGTATGTAGACTTAAATAACTAGACGCTAGAAATTTGCATTCGATTTAGACTGCTTGCTTATTTCGCCGAACATAACTGATTTGAAATTAGAGTAAAATCGGAAACCATTGAGTGTAAATCAGTTTATATACATTCATATTACAGTATTATATGCGTTGCGACCCACTTGTGTCAATTTCTAGGTCCCAAATGTTAGCGATTTAGCTCCTTTAACTTTCTCTGTGTATGTACTAAAGCTTCAGTTTGCCATACTACGTAACAGGTGTAATGAAAGATACACCCACACATATCAAGAGATGCTGACGTCCAACTTGAATTCAAAAAAATCCATTAAAAACCGTAGACTTCATTGCGTTCATAGAGTTCCGAAGAAGGATGTGGGTGGAAGGTCATGAAACGCTGAATATTCATAGCGTTTGTAGTCCCATGGACCCAATGCTTAATACAACATTTTAAATGAATCAGTTTAAATAAAAAAAAAAGGTATGGGCCAGTAAAAAGGGAATATACGGTCTCACATGTGCCAAAATTGAAATTATCCGAGATCTTTGGGATATAAACATACATTTTAAGTTTAAACAAAGTTGGATAAAGATTGTGACCCCTAGGCTCTCCACAAAAATGAATACGGACTTCCTTATGGGTCGACATAATATGCCCACAAGGGCGTATTTTTATTGCTTTTAAAGCCGAAAAAAATCCACAGGTTCAAAATTATTCATATCGAACAAAGTATGGGCATTTCAAGTTTACAACGGTTTCTATCTATTTCAAACAAACATGTTACTTCAATAAAGGCATAATACAAATTCTATTTTGTGCAAGCCTGTTCACCTTTTATGAAATCTTAAAAGGAATCTGCATTACCGCCATATATTAATCGTACGTATTTGTGACTTTAAATACGTGTTACGAATTGGCTTCATTTGCTACGACGCGGAGGTACAAAGCGGGTATCGAACTTGGTACCTCGTGGTAAGTAAGCGAGCCTCATGCTCACCGAGACATGTTCTTTACACACATATTGCAGTTCCCAAGCACTGCAACACGTAATGGAATTTTATATATCTGAACAACTTAAACACCCATCATGCAAGAGATAAATCTTCCTATTGCATGTCTTTAGTTTGGCCTGAAATGTTATCTAAATTTTTAATAAGACATAAATTAAGTTATGCAGACCATAATCAACTCTCGATGGCATCATTAGCCTGCTATCTTTAGTTGATGGTGATCCGATTTGCTGCATAACTTTCCATCACGATTTAATGATGAAGTGGATAATCGAGACTATGCATTTTATCGTACCGACTTAAGTAAAGATTATCGAGGCTAGGCTGAAATTTCAATCGCTTAATTCTTGGTTTATATTGGATGTATTTTTCAACAAATTGCTTTTAAAGTATCTAGTTTTCAACCATTAAAATGAGAACAGCCAACTCTTTATCTAATCTCCCATGATGTATCTTTATTTAATGTTGAAGTAAAGAAATTTATAAGCTGAAACGGACGTTGACACCTAAGAACGAACGAACGAAAATAAGAAACAACAAGATTTTCTTGTAAAATGTTATAAACTTCTTTCACTTACCGTGATTTACATACATACTCCACGTCCAAGGAGTAACGACTGTAAAGGTGTCGGATCATTTGGCGCCGGTTTGCAGCGTAAAGATGGCACACATCGACCCTGTGATAGTCCGCACCGTTCACCCTTATCAGAAGCACACAGATAACAACACCCACAAATCCCCGGCTCTCGTACCAGCAAACAGTTCATTCGGGAAGGTTTCGGGCAATCTTCAAGAAAACACGGTGGGCAGTTAAATAAACTGTCAAGTAAAGTTGCATGTTCCATCATTTGAGAGTGTGCTATTTCGCATGTTATAAATATGACTAAAGCAATACAGCAACAAGACTTCATATTAATTTTATGTATTAATTCCATTGGTATTCAATTCGCAACTGGACTTTCGATGACTTTTCTGGAACTCGATACCTCTGCAGTGTAAACTCTTTCTAAACTTTACCAAGTCAGACTTCACGCTTCTTCTCTAATGTCCCGCTCGTGTTTAAAAGTGGTGTTAAGTGAAAATATTGCGGTTTTGACGACGATTCCGTTTTCCAAAGATACAAGATAATTTACGGTAGCTTCATTTATTCCCTTTGAATTTATAAGTCATCTTTTCTCTCAGTATTGGACATCATAGCCAATCATGTGCTCTGTTTCTTAGCGTTCGCACCCACGTGAATGGTGCCCCCTAGAAACCCTGGTCGTACGACGTGAAAGATTGAACGTGGAAATAATTATTGACGGGAAACCATCAGTTCTCACTCTCTTTTAAATCAATGACGAGATACATGTCGAGTGTGGGATGTGTTGATTGTTTGTCGATTAACTCTAGGGGATACTTGGATGTAATCAATGTAAAGAAGGGAGTATATGGCGTAAAAATACACTGATTGTCGTTATTGCCATTTAGTAATAATGAATACGACCGAAACCGCTATTCTATTATTAAATTGCGGAAAGGCATTAATCTTTCATCAGGTTTTATTAAAGTTGAGCTATGTCTAAATAGCCGCCAAGGGCCCCATCTTTTGAACCGTATTCAACATAAAACAATCAACAATAATTCTAACTGAAAATATGTTCGTGGCAAATGATACTGAAATTATTACAGATTAGTTCCAGAAATAGCCCTTTTATAATATTTTACCGACCAGTAAGTGACCGCCGATAAAGGACCGCCAAGGTATTTTATAAATTTTATACACCAAAATGATTCCCCCTTTTAGTCTCCTTGTAATATTTTTTGAAAAATATTTGATAACTGACAACGGGTATTTTATTAGTTTTCCGAAATTCAATTTATGTATCTTTTGTTATATTTTATTCCCCGAACAATATGTGATAGCAAATAATGAAACTCCAAGATATTTTAAAAATAACAATTGTTTCCTTTGTCGATAAATTTGTTTTATATTTGAGTAAATTAAATATATTCAAAGAAAAATGATTCAGTGTCATATTACTGTGATAAAAAACCAACAGAGTTGCTTTTGGTGTTATTTTTTTTCAAAAAGATTCAGAGATTGATTTAATCTAAATAATGCGTTTCTTCTTCAGAAGTGGTTACAGAATTCAAGTTCAACACAAAACGTACTTGAATTAATGTTTGCAAGTTATATCGTCAACAAATCTTATTTTTACCTTAAATTGAGAAAATTTCCTGCAGTGTGGGTTGAAGTTATTTGAAAATAATCTTCGTTGTAATGACCCACGTGCTCGATTGAGAGATATAATGGTCTGGATTTTAAGAACATGGAATAATATTAAGTCACGGTTTCCGTTTTCGTATGGTTAACAAATTAATCATCAAGAATTATCCTGTGCCCTTCAACAACCTTAACATTTTAGTATAAATTTGTTGTAAGTACAGTAGTGAATGGGCCGGCTTGATTTGTCCGCCGATAGGCGAGCCGGTTTGTACAAGGCGTACGCCGATCAGGTTATCGTATCAGAGCAAATCAAGTGACCCGGCTGATAATAAATTTGGCGTCGGATAATATTAAACCGGTAACATGACATGTTTTAATAACGATAGGTTGCCAGCAACGAAACATACGCCCACAGCATGAAAAGCGTCCGTGCAATAAACAAGAGTTGTCGCATATTTTTACTTTTTTCGGTAATGAAACATTTATAATACAATAAAATCTGATTAAAAGTAACAACCCATTAAGTAATTATCATGTTCTGCCACATGCTAACGTTTAGAATACGAAACATTTAATGTCATGGATTTAGCTGTTAGCTGTTCAAAATTTATTGAAAAATATACTTGTTCGTCTCAAGACTGAATCTGAAGTCAATCGTATGATAAATTTGACCATAACGCTGGTGGTAATTATCGCTGAAAATCAATAGGCTCGTCTCGTGACCTTAAATACTGTGTATAAATTTAAAGTCAATCGGATGTTAGCTTTGGCCGCTAGAGCGCCCCCAAGCAATTGTGGACGCCGGACCGATGGATGGACGGACGGGCGGGGGCGACGACAATATACGACCACATTTCAATGTGGGCGTGTAAAAACGGTATTCATGAAAGCATTACTATAAGTAAATGACCGCAAAATAAACAGAAAATTATTTGTATTACAAAAAAAAAAAAAAAAAAAAGAATTAATAAATAAATGACATAGGAACATCTGGTTTTATCAAGCCTTAATTCAACTTCAAAGCATTTGGTTTAATTTTAACGCTTTTAATATTCGTGTTTAATGGCATTCCTAACTAACGTGAATTTTATCTCCTTGACATGTTCACCATCTTGGGGGGTTGGGATGGCCTAGTGGTCTAGAGTGCCGCGCTTCGACCTCTAGCTGGCCGGTCACCTCTGGCTTGCGGCTGTGGTTTCGAGCCCAGGTGTGAGCGTATGTGGCATGGAGATAGGGGCGCCTTCTCAACCTCGTGGGTTTCCTCCGGTTTCCTCCCACTGCTAAAGACCCCTACGCGCAAGCGAATTATTGAAATAAAATTAAAAACCATATGTTAGTCCCAAAGTGACCTAGTTGTGTCGAGTGGACGTTAAACCCCATTTCTCTCTCTCTCTCTCTGTTCACCATCTTGCGCCGGTAATCGCCAATGCCGACAAAGCGTACGCCGAAGCCGAATTTTTGTCAACTTCCGGTAAAATCAAGTGACCTCGCCGGGGAAACTGCCGAACTGTAGTCAGCCGGTATGGATAAATCAAGCAGGGCCAATATTTCAAGGCTGACCTTGCAAAATTTTACTTGCAAAAATGTGAAGGTTGATTTAAAAAAATAATTGGCACTAAGTTATAGAGCAGCACAGATTGTTAAAATATGAGAGAATATTTTATTTTCCTGTAGCTGTAAGGGTAAGAACATTTCCTTTTATAGATGTAAAACTGATTTGAATCCGAAAATAATCGACGAATGTTAGTGGTACGCTCGACATGAAGTGAATTACATTTATATGTGGAAGAGAACATGTAAATTTATATTTTCTTATAAATAGGTTTACTTATTCACATCGTGTCATGATAATATATCAGTTAATTATTTTTTGTAAATGGTTCTGCAATATTTTATTAAATAATTTCATCTGGTTAATGCTTTTAATGCTTGTGGAGAGATTAAGCAAAGATCCGTTGCTTAATGAGCTAGGTTCTTGTTAACTCAACCCATTCAGACAGTATCAGCACGATCTTTTGTGGAAAACTCTGTGACACACGGAAGACAGATAGACAATCGACATTGTTATTAAGATAAGGGAAATAATGCGGTTATTTGTATCGCACATATAACTTGATAATTATCATACAGATAGGAAAATTACATTAAATAGATAGTGAAAACGTATCTACTCATATTCTGACCCAAACTATACCCGGAAACAATACCGGTCTGAGAAGATAAAGAAAGGGAACAAAAACCGCAAACACGGATATATTGGAATCCGGGACTTCAGTACTTGACAATAAGAAAGTAATGACAATGGAAATATCTTTTAATTCCAATGTCGTTTATCTTCTATTTCTAGAATCAACTTTTTTAAATGCTTGAATATTTTGGTCCCGCCCAGAGATCATCAACCGCTACATAATTAGTTATATATATAGAGAGAAATGGGGTTTAACGTCCACTCGACACAAACTAGGTCATTTCAGGACTAACACATGGTTTTTAATTTTATTTCAATAATTCGCTTGCGCGACCCTACTCCTTGCCACGTACAACCGGGGATTCGAACCCACGCCAGTTGATTCAATGGCAGGCCGTATGGTACAGCGCGCACGCTAACCATTCGGTCATCCAACCCCCCACATAATTAGTTATACAACGCTCTTTAAATTGTTCATCATAATATGATTACAGGTGTTTACAGGTCATTCTATGTGCAAGCACTGTTATTATGGAACAGATTACCGATTTAAATTCGGAATATCACTGCCATTGCTACTTTTAAAATCAAGGGCTTTTCAAAGACAATTTTGAAGAGGTGGATTTTAATTACGGCAAGATAACGTCAATATTCATCGAAATGGACCAATATTGAATTATCATCATACGTCATAAATCAAATCAAACATGCCAACGTGTGTGTTTTCTCATCACGCTTCGCCACCGTGTCCCCCCCCCCCCATATGTGGTATCAAATTAACAAGCATAACCCAGTGAATGTTGTAGGCCATCGATCTTGGGCCCATAATGAATTGGGTCCCGAGCTAATTTGGGCCCTGGGCGAATTTGGGCCTTGGCCGAAGCCGGATTTCCTGTTACTTTCGAATAATATAGATTCTGTAAATCACGTACTGTTCCTAATTGTGTCATTGGTTTTGTCATTGTCTTGTTGTACAGTTTCGCGATGCATCATCGTTACGAATTCTATTTTTGTCCGACGTAGGCAGGCAGGTTATATTATTATTAGATCAATTCTTCGCATTATAAAATACCATTTTCAATGAGTGCAGTTATGTAATCATTTAGAAAGGTCACTAGAAATTGTCCGATTTGTTCGACATTAATGTTGCTGTAGTTAAGGACATCATCTTGAGAGACTAAATGATAGTAATGATACAGAATAGTTTACATGACGGATGGTCTCAGTGGGTGAACCAACCCCCACTGTACAGATTCTATTTACTGAAATGCCACATTAGCTTCACGGATAAAAAATGTCAGCGGCTCTCCGACACATTAATACACGTTAATCTGGACTATTTCCGATACGCCATCAAAACTATTTCGTGCATGCAGTGGTTTTCCAAGCAGCTTGTCTATTTCGAAATAAATGACACAATACATTGTCTCAGCTGTGCATTCTTTTTGCGACAGTTCCATAGTTTATTGTCCATTTCAATTTCAAATATTTAATATTCTTTATCTAATTTGAGGCAATATCGTAAATGTGGTTGGGGAGCTATTACCCAGCTGAAAAATGTTTAAACTTGGTGTAGATGTTCATTAGGTGAATGTCTTGACTGAGTTCAATGATTAATATTTTAAGCCAAAGCTAAGCAGTGCTAAGTAATTTCATTGGTTGATGCCTTGGGACAAGATAACTTATGGTCGAGTTTCACCACAAGGTACTGTAAAACCTTGACTGAGTTCTATTTTATGGTTACACTATAAGTATAGATAATCAGATTGATTGCTCGACACATTTCAAAAAGATAAATGTGCAATTCATTAATATGTGTCATCTATTTATTTTGGGATTGTGGCGGAGAACATCTGCTAGTTTTCAAAGATTTAAGGCAAATGTTTGAATTATCAGGGAGCTGTGTTTAAGTACACCTAAGCACAATGGTGTATCCGGCCCTGTATACTCGTATATGTACATGAATATATGCAGATGATAGTTTTAAATATGTTTTGATTCAAACGTGTGGGACTGATTGACTTGTAGCCTAGCATGTAACCTGTCGAAATTTTATAATCGCCCTTCATCTCAGAGTTTTTGTTATTTATTTTCAAACCCTCTATTTAACAGACTGAAGTGACGAGTCATAACAGATACATGGGCGAATCACACTCACTAATAATTCCTTCGAAGACCAAAAGTTACTATATGGGACTGCAAGAGGATATCTGACAATTCAAAAAAGCATTTGGGTGTCATTAGATAAGAGAACACGAGAAAAAAAAGAAATAAGAGAACACGAGAAAAATAGAAATAGTCCATACATTCCCTTCTTATTATTCCTTCTATACTTTATAAAAACATGGTAACGTACGGACTTTTTTGGGTTTTCTTTCGTGTTCTCTAGTGACAGTCAATTCTTTTTATGAATTGTTAGATCTCACAGTATCACACAACAACTTTTGGTCTTCGAAGGAATTATTATTAGAGAGCAGAAATTCGCCCATGTATCTGTTACCACTCGTCACTTCAGTCTGTTATATAGTGGTATAACTCGCGTTTTCCTTTTGCGTTCGTCACCTTCGATTGTTGAAAACTTTATTACTCCTCTATGGTAGCAATGATCGCTGTGTTGAAATTATATTGGGAATGTGTTTGATCAGTTCTATCAACTATTGTTTTATTTTGATGTTCATGAACCTATTGTCCGTCCATCGATTTCCTTTCCGGCGTATATTTCATTACCCGTTCAAGATTTTTTTTATTGAAATTTTGTACAAACATCGACCTATTATAGTATTATATTTACTGATATTGTTTATAGAGCAGCTGATTGAGGTAGACAAAGGTTGTTGTCCAAACCTTACAGGGAGTAGCGATACAGTCTTGGCGAGCTGCTGTGAATATAAATATTCTGACTAGTCCCATTGATATGCCATGTGTTGGAATACGAGATGAATCTGATATATTTTTTTGTTGATTACCGATAACCTAAAGAAGTTGTTTTTCTTTATTTCTTCCAAACAAGTGCAAGTACAGGATGGACAATAGTTTGTATTGGTTAACATAATCATAGAATTCATTGTTGTCCCTGTAGTCAAATCTTGTCATCCCTATCTGCGTAGGAAATTATGACATTTTGGATCATTTAACGTCTGTCGGTAAGGCAAGTCACATCATTGCCTTTACGTGTAAAAATCCCGAGTGTGTGATTTGCATTTTTTGAAAATATGAAATATTCCAAGGCTTCATCCACACTAAATATAATCAAATGCATTACGTAATATAAAAAAATAAAGATATCAACGATAGATAATCTACCGGGAGCCACTTACCATGGCGCCCCGCGTTTGATGGCTGATTGTGTCGGGAAACCCATAAAGTCCACTAAACAGGTGTGTAATAAATGTAGGTTTTCGGTGTCACATAATTAAGATAAAAATATGCTTCGATCAACATGATTGCTATATTCAAAAAGTGCCAGACAGGATATTTTGCTGTTAGAAAAGTGATGGTGTAAACGTTTAACTATAGGTTTTCTGGATCGTCTTATTCAACTCTGAACAGCTAAATGTTCTATGATCGAACAAAAGGACCATTGAAGAAATTAGTAATGTAAAAACTTTTGTATATCAAAGGACTAAACTAAAGGCAGACTGAGCATTAAAAAGAATAACTAGTTCGAGGACATTCTTCTCCTTGTATTCTTTTAAAAACACGAATTCCTCATAGCCACACACAATCACATATGAAAGCAAGTGTTGTAACAGGTGCTCACCTATTTGTCTTATTCAACCTCACCTATTTGTTTTATTCATGTTCGCATAAATTACTGGAATACTCACAGTCTGATCCTTGCTATACATATGCATCATTCAACGGGAATCAATTTTGTGTGACAGTTATTAGGTAACTCATACTCACAGTCAGTTTGATTATAACACATGTCATATGGCGTTTCGTTTGTTATAGCTATTTACTTGTCATTTCGTTCTGGATTATGTGAGAAATTAGCCAATGAAACGGTCTGTAACGGCGAGTTTTTTGCGTGAGGTGCACGGAGCTGTGGGTAACCCACGAGGAACATCATAGTGTCAAATTGGATGATGTCATAGGGCCAAAAACCACTCGCATGACCTCTGACGCAACTTTCGACTACAACCGGTGAGACCTTGATGTAGTAGAGGCCTGTATAGATCTGTATTTGAATGAGATTGACGCACTGTTAAAGCTGTTTTATCTCTCTTAACTTTATTAAGGCTGCACGGACAGGGCGTCAGTCAAGCGTAATGTATGCTTAACAATCCACTCACCGTAGTTTCTGTTATGCCCCCGTATCTTGTGGTAAGCTGCGAAACCGCTTAGTTTCATTTTATAGTCCATATAAGGTCATGAAACTGCCAATGTCTCACTCTTCTGGCCATTGTACACACAACTCGCTATATATTGCATCATTGTATGCGTGTAGTCATAATGATACTTGTCATATATACTCAGCGCCATAGAAAACGCATCACTTAATTTTTCGTATAACAAAATGATCCTGTAAACATATCTTATTTATTTTGCTTCTTATTCAAATGGGAACACATCAATAACAACACATTTGTACACTTATGGATGTTTAATCTGTAATCAACGGTACAAAGTCAGAGGGGTCAAAACCAAATGTACGACACAGATGTCAGTAGCGCGTGTGTCTTCCATTTTTGTTATACGAAAAACTAAGTGATGCGTTTTCTATGGCGCTCAGTATATTTTGACTTCGTTGTTGTGTCTTAGATGGCTTGTAGTAGAGCAACCGAAATAGTCGGACACAGCTTCCTCTCCAGATTGAATGCATAGCTGTATTATTACAGATGTAAGCACCAGTTAACTTTCAGAAATATTTGCTTTCAACTCACTATCGCCCAATAGTTGATTGTAAAATTTGTGTTAGGCTGTGAGAGTTTGTGTTCTTAATAATGTAATAATAATAGTTTATATTATAAGGCAATTTTCCATACGCGTTCATCCATGCGCAAAACACTTTGTACACCATATATTTTAACTATATAGCTTGTCCATATACGTACATGCATGCGCAAAGCATAGTCAAATACAACCCCATTCACTAACTCAATTGAAGGGACAGATTTTACACTGAATAGTCAGGAATTCAATTCCATAGGTTAGGAGCACTGGACCGGTAATATACTATTCATAAAAAGTAGGGGATATTTGATTTTGGGGGCATAATACTAAAATATGCAAATGACTACGAAAAAAGTCACTATAGAACCTAACAGAAGAAACATTTCCAGTTACATGTGACGCCCAAACGCACCAATAGGTACCGCATGGAATGCAGGTGATGCTTGGGATCATCATGGGGGTCCAACCCAAGATTTGCACGACTCTGACTTTGAATGTTACAGTCATTGTGGCATTGAATTCCAGGGTGGAAACATCAGTTTAATTGTTTTAGTGACCAGAAAACAAATTTTGATATGCGTCGGCTTACCCAAAATGAAAGGTTACGTGCCCTTGGCATGCTACAGATCGGCACAACACAGGCGGTTGTGGCGCGGACGATGAATGTTTCTCAGTCTGTCATAAGCAGGCTATGGTCCAGATATCGTGATACACAATCTGTACAGAACAGTCCACGCTCAGGTCGACCAAGGGTGACAACTCAAGCCCAGGATCGATTTATCCGTACCTTGGCCTTGAGAAATCGTGTCATCACAGCAAATCAGATCAGCGCTCGTCTTCAAACAGACACTGGTGTGAGAGTGAGTGGCCAGACGATTCGGAATCGACTGCATAGGGGTCACCTTCGCGCCCGACGTCCTCGCGTGATCCCTTGTTTGAGAGATCATCACATTCAGGCAAGACGTCGTTGGTGTAGGGATCGTCAACACTGGGATAATCGACGCTGGAGCAATGTGATGTTTTCAGATGAGTCAAGGTTCACTGTTGATTTTTTTGACAGACGTAGGAGGGTGTGGCGTCGTCGAAACGAGCGCTTCCAAGACGTTAACGTCATCAGACATGATCGATTTGGGGGTGGTTCTGTTATGGTGTGGAGAGAGAGAGAGAAATGGGGTTTAACGTCCACTCGACACAACTAGGTCATTTCGGGACTAACATATGGTTTTAATTTTATTTCAATAATTCGCTTGCGCGTAGGGATGTGGGGAGGCATCACTGTTGCTGGAAGAACGGCTTTACATGTTGTTGCAGGGCGTGTTACAGGCCAGTACTACCGGGACAACATCTTGGCAGTCCATGTTGTGCCGTTCGCACGACGTCATGGCCGCCGTTTCATCTTCCAGGATGACAACGCAAGATGTCACAGGACCAGGATCGTTACAGGTTACCTCCAACAACAGAACATCACCACATTACCTTGGCCAGCACTGAGTCCCGACCTCTCCCCCATCGAGCATGTGTGGGACATGCTTGGACAGAGGTTACGTCAACGTCAACAACGTCCTGCCAATGTCCAAGAAATTGCTGCTGCGTTGCAACAGGAATGGGACAATCTGGATCAAAATGACCTTAGACGTCTCATTAGGAGTATGGCACGTCGGATCAATGCTTGTTTGGCAAACAGAGGAGGATTTACCCGTTACTGACTTTGTTGTGATGCTGAGGTAACTTTGCTGTTTGACCCCGGGTATCATTTTACCCTTATAATGGTCAGTCTGTGCCTTACTTAGTCTAACGATCATTTGGAATAAATCGATGAATGTGAACTTCATTTCATTTTGTCATTTGTTTCTTCGTCAGTTTCATTAGGTGACTTTAATAACACTTACAAATCAAATATCCCCTACTTTTTTTGAATAGTATATTTGTATTCAAAAGTTTGAAGGTTAAATTTGGAAACTTTTGGTAAATGCTGGGCTTATAAAAAATTACGTTAAGGAGTAAATGTTGGGATTGTTCAATTGAGATATCTATATACATGACAGAGAATTTTGTAGTGGATTCTAGAATGGACAGCCAGTTAGTCAAGAATTTTAATAACGCCAGTGGCGGATCCAGGACTTTTTTGAGGGGGGTGACAACCCCATGTTTTGTCTCACCGACCGCGGTTTACGGAGCTAATTTCTGCCTCTAGTAACATAGATGCGCACCGTGTGCTGTATAATATATATACGACCATGCCTGCATGTCCCAGTGGAAGCTTGTAGGGCCCGGGATTCCTATACACCGGTGGGGAGGGGGGTGATTAGTAACCTTAGTCGCCCCCCCCCCCTTGGATCCGCCCTGAAGTCTGACTGACTTTCCTGTAGCCGTATTTTGAATACTTTGTAGTTTTGAAATTAGGTTACAATTTAGACCTTTAAAGATGTTTTGCAGTAACCCAGTCTAGAAAAGACTAGTAACAAGAGTAGGGGCAGAGTCTTTTGCTAGATGTCTGATTTTGTCAATAGCTCTGAAATCTACACATACTGAAGATATATAGTCCATCAAAAACATTAGGTGGACAATATTTCCATGTCGAGACTTAAACTGGGGTTTGGCTGCCGAACTATTATTACTGAGCTTTAGCATCTAGCCCAAATGTTGTTATCTTAACGCGTACATTATTTACCCGTTAGTAGTTAACGCTAGCATTCGCCCATGCGCAATTTTGGAAATGAAATACGGAAATGTGGCTTGCATTTCGATTTCCACATAAATAGAACACACCCAATCTTAATATTTCCTTTGACATTTTGAAATGGTGACGATTAATCTATTTAAATGACAGAAAAATAGACTGTTAAAATATCGAAACCTAAGTCGACAGCAGTTCGTCTGCTCAGAAAAGAAAAGATTAATATTACGAATTCAATTAACTAAATATTTAACATTCTGGTCGAAATAAGAAACTTTCCGTGTATAGTTCGTGATTATGAGTATTTTTAGTAGAGTTATTTCCTGTCGTGTATTCACACGCAATATCCTAGTTTAAATAAACGTTTATTTGTGTCGTGTGTAAACACAGTAGTTGTTGCGACGTAACAATATAAATAATAACAGAAATGATTTTTTCGGTAATTAGGGTGCGTCCATGAGAGATCGATTTATTTTTTTGACTCAAGACACCTTCCCTGTAACACTCAGTTATGTTCAGAGCCTATCCAACAATAACGGTCCTTAAAAAATAAAAACCTTTTCAGAAAATTTTCCAGTTGAAAATAATAAAAAGTTTGGCGTTTCTATTGAAAATATTAGATATTTTACAATCATTGTACATTATATCAATAGGATGCTGAAATGTCCGACAAACTAATATGTGGCGAGGGATGTCAACGGTCGAAACCCATGGTTAATGGAGAAACCATTACAGATTATATAAAAAACAACCCATATTTCAAAAGTCAACAATTAAATGTTAAAAATAGCTACATCTTTAGAAGTAAAGACAGCGCTTAACGAAGGCCATTTAGCTCTAATTCAGTATGAGCTTGTAAGTTGACAACACACGCTGACTGTTTATGCATATTTGAATAAGAATTGGGACTGCTAATATACGGTTATAAGTCGGTCGTAGATTTCGCAAAAGGCTATTTCCAGATAAACAGCTTGTTTTTTTTAAGCAATGGATTTGCATTTACCCATAAAAAAGAGAAGAGGACTAAAATTAGAAAACTAAGAATGAGTTAATATCCCTCCCTAATCAAACACCCACGCTTTATAATTGAAATATCATCAGGTTTTTTCCAAGTAATGTTTTGAAACTCTTGTCAACAAATATGTAAGTGTGGGTACGACGGTAGGTTAGTGAATTGGTGTTGACCGAAAGAGTTTCTCACCATTTTGTGACATGGCTTTCTGTTGTCAATGGTTCAGAACAGGTGACCTGTCAAGGAACAGCGTTTAAACGTTTTGGTGGTACCCCGAGATCCCGAGTAAACGCTGGCTTGGGGAAAAAAAACCTTCACAGTTGGAATACGACATTCTACTGAAATTTCACTCCTAGCAAACTGCATGACATATGTTCGATTTCATTAGCATGATGGCATGGAAATGTAGTACCCTCCCAATTTCATTCCATTTGTATACCAGTGTACTAATAGTCTGGTGGCTGAAGGGGGAAATCGCCACCCGAGCTGTGAATTTATGAGATCAAGTTTTTCTAGACCAGTTTTTTGTGTAGATCCCGAATATGGGTGGTGATCAGGCGTTGGAGAGGGCGTTTTCGAAATATAGGGCGTCAAATGTCTACAATAGGTGTGTGTGTGGTGGGGGTGGGGAGAATGTAATGTTGACATAATATATTAATAAAACATAAATTTCTAGGACTGCCCATCTTTGAATAAGTATCCATGATACCCTTGACTGTTTTGATATCTGGGGAGGTGGGGTGGGGTAGCAAGTGTAGGTATTCGTGTGTGGGGTGGAGGAGAGAGAGAGAGAAATGGGGTTTAACGTCCACTCGACACAACTAGGTCATTTCGGGACTAACATATAGTTTTTAATTTTATTTCAATAATTCGCTTGCGCGTAGGGGTCTTTAGCAGTGGGATGAAACCGGAGTGCCCGGAGGAAACCCACGAGGTTGAGAAGGCGCCCCTATCTCCATGCCACATACGCTCGCACCAGGGCTCGAAACCACAGCCGCAAGCCAGAGGTGACCGGCCAGCTAGAGTTCGAAGCGCGGCACTCTAGACCACTAGGCCATCCCAACCCCGCTGGGTGTGGAGGGGAAGGGGTGTCATTATGTTGACATAAATGATGATCATGTTACATATTAATAAAACATAAGTTTCTAGGACTGTCCCTCTCTAAATAAGTGTTTATGGTGCCCCTGGACAACTGTTTGATTTATGGGATGGGGGTAGCAGGTGTGCGTGTGGAGGGGTGTGGTGGGAATAAAGTGGTAATAAAGAAAGGTCTGTTATTTTTTTCACCTAGAAAATCTTTTTTCTAGCGTCATCTACTGATGTAAATCGCCCTTCGCGATATTTTCTTCCTTTACCCGTCTCATTATCGATCAAAATCTGTATATTGGGATGTCTATTTCGTCCGAGCAAGAATGCAAAATACAATATTTTTCAGCACCTCCATTAATTTGAAATGCGAAGAGGAGTAGGTAGATATTTTGGTGTCCTCGTGGTTGGCTGCTAGTTATAGGATATTCTCGACATATATTTTGATCCGATCAAGATTACTATTGAAAGTGTCCAGAATATCTCGGCCTGTGGCACATGCTTTCAGTGGTAATGACTGTCTGTCTTTCTTTTTCAAGATAATCCCAACTTTATAACAATTTTTAAAGGGCTGGGATAACGTAATTGCTAGTTTAGAAAAAAATGTTTGCACCTTGTACGGCGAAAACTGACTTACATATGTAGACGACATTCGAAGAAAGATCTTCTGGGGGAATTTTATTGAGATGAAAAATGACAAAACTTTCTTTCTTTATTACCATCTTGCCTGAGTAGTCTTTTGCTACAATAAAACGCAATAATTATTTTGCGTTGCAACAATATGGCGACAGGCTGCAAAACCAATAATCGAACAAGATGACCCTGATGGAATGAAGATTTACAATGTGAATGGGTATATAAAGCATATCCTGCGAGCTGTTAATCAGCCATCAAGAAGATAATATCCGAACATGTGTTTTTTTATGTTTAAATTCCAGATCTCTCGAAAGTACCATTATAATTGAATACTTTGAATGACAATATTGGTACTGAACGAAAAACACGAGAAAACACTTTTTCAGGTCAATTTTGAACCAAGTGGTTTCTGCCCCCAAAATACATTTATCCCACAACGTCATCATTTAAATCAACGTGAGCTCATTTCCCACCAATTTACCCCCACCCCCTTCCACACACGCACACCTGCTAGCCCCATCCCACAAATCAAATAGTTGTCCAGGGCACCACAAACATTTATTTAGAGATGGGCAGTCCTAGATAGAAAGTTATGTTTTATTAATATATAACATGATCATCATTTATGTCAACATAATAACCCCCCCCCCCCCCGACACACACTCACACACCCACACCCATACCCACACACTTGTTACCCCCACCCCACCTCCCCACAAATCAAAACAGTTGTCCAGGGTATCATAAACACGTATTTAAAGATGGGCAGTACTAGAAATTTATTTTTGTATTAATATATTATGTCAACATTACATTCTCCCCACCCCCACCACACACACACAAGCCCATCGTAGACATTTGACGCCCTATATCTTTAAAACGCCCCTCCAACGCCTGATCACCACCCATATTCGGAATCTACACAAAAAACTGGTCTAGAAAAACTTGGTCTCATAAATTCACAGCTCGGGTGGCGATTGCCCCCCTTCAGCCACCGGACTATAAGTCGATGCTTCATATTTTTATATTGATTTCGACATACATGTAATGTCAATTTTATAATAGCCGTCTATTTAACACATGAAATATTGTTTTCGGTAATTTAATTGTGTTCAAATTGCAATATATATATAGGTGTGAAAATTCAAGCCTAACTTAGCATGTGTTGTGTCTATTTCCAAGAATGATCCGTTAACATAACGTTATAATATTTGACGAATGAGAAGAACAATGCTAAAAGAGATCATCCGTGCTGGGTTGGGAATTAATTACACGATTTCATCTCAGATTTTATTCATATTACTACTGTAGAATGTTGTGTTTTCTTCGTTTCTAAGGTATTTATTTCTCGTCAAGACAATTATAATCCATGCGTGCGTGGGGAAATAAATTCTTTATCAAACCAACATCCTATTTATATACATGGCTACATTAATGACGTATGTCATTTCATATTAGACACGACAAAGGGAGTCAGAATGGCATTATACTCCATGCTGTTCAAACAAAGAATAAATGTAGATTTATTCTTTAAACAAAGGCTAGTTTCGAGATATTCGTTCTTTATTCAATATTATAAAATTATATTATTAAAGAGGAATTATGTAAAGAGCTAGTCGTTCCTGCAATGTAATAGTTCAAAAATACAGTTTGTTATGAACCATTTATCAATTGAAAACACCCACAAGAAAGTCTCTTTGATTTGCTAAGAACAACGTTATAGAAACCCAAACAGTGACGTCTAATGTCTAAGCTAAATGTCTGGAATTGGAGCAAACAAAATTCCGGATGGTTTTCCAAAAAATCAAAATTTATTTTCAGAGAAAATAAAACTCCAGCAAGACAACCCGAGTACAGGACACATCAAACGCTAACATTGTAAGCTATAAATAATGACAAGGAACATTTAGTTTATTGCATCATATAAAGGGAAATGGCATGAATATGTTTTAGACATTTAGGGAGAATATACTTTGATCTCTTATATACTGAGCGCCATGGAAAACGCATCACTTTTTTTCTCAAATATTTTATTACTAGGTGGTTTTGTATTTATAATATTATGCAATACTATGAACTATTGTTTCACTCAATGCTCCCAAACGCAAAAAAAATATCGGCCCGTGTGCACAAAAAAAACTGCACGAGATGCACATGAAAAATCCAATATTCACGTGCAGCATTGTGTGTGAGCCCTTTAAAAGCATGTTTTCAACTTAATGTGCAGTACATGAACTGTGAAACGTCAATCTGTCGTAATTTGTTGTTAAACGTGTAAAGGAATCGAGCTAGAGATGGACTTACTGAAAATCAACGGAATGAAGCCATGGGAGTGTCCAGGGCTGGCATGTCTACACGTCAACGTCCTGGTCCACAACGCGTTACAACCCACGCTCAAGACCGCTACACCCGGGGCACTCATCTGCGTGACAGATTCCACCCAGGGACTCGAACAGGTGCAGCAGTCGTCGGAAGACATGGACCAGTAAGTGCCAACACCGTAAGACGTCGTCTACGAGAAGTAGGCCTCAGTGCACGACGACCTTATGTTGGAGCTATCCTCAGGGATCATCACCGTCAGCGGTGTTTGATATGTGCTCAAGGACATCAGACATGGAGAAGAGTAGACTGTGCTCCTCAGTGATGAGAGTCGCTTTCATCATTATCACGCTGATGGCCGACAATGTGTGTGGAGACGTCTTGGGGAACGTCTTGCAGACTGCTGCGTCTTCGAAACGGATCGATGGGGCGAGGGAATTGTAATGGGGTGTGTGTGTGTGGGGGGGGGGGCTTCACATTTGCAGGGGTCGCGTTAATGCTGTAGCCTACCGTGATGATGTCTTGCAACCAATTGATGCTCCGATGTTTCGAGCGCACCCAACTTCAGCACTTCCAACAGGATAATGCACGTCCGCATACCGCCCGTGTCAGTATGGACTACCTGGCTGCTAACAACATCAATGTCTTGGACTGACCAGCCATGTCTCCGGACATGGTACCGATAGAGCATGTCTGGGATGAGATTGGACGCCGTCTGTATCGGAGACCACAGATGCACACCATTGCTGCTTTAGAAGCTGCTCTTGTCCAAGAATGGAACAATTTGCCCCAGACCTTCTTTCAAACATTGGTTAATTCCATGTGTCGTACTTTTGGTTTTGACCCCTCTGACTTTGTACCGTTGATTACAGATTAAACATCCATAAGTGTACACATGTGTTGTTATTGATGTGTTCCCATTTGAATATTGCTCACAATAAGAAGCAAAATAAATATGATATGTTTACAGGATCATTTTGTTATACGAAAAACTAAGTGATGCGTTTTCCATGGCGCTCAGTATATTTTGAATTAAAGTTTATGGTTTGACCGCTTTACCAAATAGCGATTATAATTATATCTGGGCCCATCACAGGATAATAATGTGAGGTGTTTGCTTCTTTAAAAAAAACATCTGAAGGGTTTACAGTAATTTGTTATTTTCGTCAAGGGTGAAGCCAGCAGACATTTGGAGTCGTAGACAGTTATTGACCCAGATATAATAATACATGTCAAACAAATTTTTTAAGGTTTTGCATTCCAAACCAAAATTAGTTCACGAATATGGAAAGGAATTCACGACATGAGTCTAACTCTTAACTCAGCAATGCATATGCTAATAGGCCTACTTTTCTACATGTAACTTCTTCCCTAAATATAGTAAATTGTCTATTTACACCAGCAAAAATGCTAAGATATTTTCTTAAGAATTCTTGATTTTATTCAAGTAAACCAAAAATACAACAGTGGAAGAAAACTTATTAATTCATTGAATGAGAAGTGGGGTCGGGTATTCTAGCAAACTTAACATGTGTATAATTTCTACACTAAGATGTCTAACAGCAATGGTGCCAATTTAAGATGGCAAGGATGTGCGTCAATTACTTCTTAACCACATCCAAGACATTGTTCACAATGCAGAACTGCGCTAATTATTCATGCTCTAGTCATCGATGCCAATAGTTATGACGCGAAACACACAAGAAGAGCAGGGAATCATCTTCGCACTCAATCTCCAAAGGGGTCTACTACTGCTATTGGAGTATCGTTCTGTTACAGCCGGTTACCGGGAAACTTTTGGCCGGATTTTCTTTCGACTGAAATGTAAAAATATACTATTCAAAAAAAGTAGGGGATATTTGATTTTGGGGGCATAATACTAAAATATGCAAATGACTACGAAAAAAGTCACTATAGAACCTAACAGAAGAAACATTTCCAGTTACATGTGACGCCCAAACGCACCAATAGCTACCGCATGGAATGCAGGTGATGCTTGGGATCATCATGGGGGTCCAACCCAAGATTTGCACGACTCTGACTTTGAATGTTACAGTCATTGTGGCATTGAATTCCAGGGTGGAAACATCAGTTTAATTGTTTTAGTGACCAGAAAACAAATTTTGATATGCGTCAGCTTACCCAAAATGAAAGGTTACCGACGATGAATGTTTCTCAGTCTGTCATAAGCAGGCTATGGTCCAGATACCGTGATACACAATTTGTACAGGACAGACCACGCTCAGATCGACCAAGGGCGACAACTCAAGCCCAGGATCGATTTATCCGTACCTTGGCCTTGAGAAATCGTGTCATCACAGCAAATCAGATCAGCGCTCGTCTTCAAACAGACACTGGTGTGAGAGTGAGTGGCCAGACGATTCGGAATCGACTGCATAGGGGTCACCTTCACGCCCGACGTCCTCGCGTGATCCCTTGTTTGAGAGATCATCACATTCAGGCAAGACGTCGTTGGTGTAGGGATCGTCAACACTGGGATAATCGACGCTGGAGCAATGTGATGTTTTCAGATGAGTCAAGGTTCACTGTTGATTTTTTTGACAGACGTAGGAGGGTGTGGCGTCGTCGAAACGAGCGCTTCCAAGACGTTAACGTCATCAGACATGATCGATTTGGGGGTGGTTCTGTTATGGTGTGGGGAGGCATCACTGTTGCTGGAAGAACGGCTTTACATGTTGTTGCAGGGCGTGTTACAGGCCAGTACTACCGGGACAACATCTTGGCAGTCCATGTTGTGCCGTTCGCACGACGTCATGGCCGCCGTTTCATCTTCCAGGATGACAACGCAAGATGTCACAGGGCCAGGATCGTTACAACAACAGAACATCACCACATTACCTTGACCAGCACTGAGTCCCGACCTCTCCCCCATCGAGCATGTCTGGGACATGGTTGGACAGAGGTTACGTCAACGTCAACAACGTCCTGCCAATGTCCAAGAACTTGCTGCTGCGTTACAACAGGAATGGGACAATCTGGACCAAAATGACCTTAGACGTCTCATTATGAGTATGCCACGTCGGATCAATGCTTGTTTGGCAAACAGAGGAGGATTTACCCGTTACTGACTTTGTTGTGATGCTGTGGTAACTTTGCTGTTTGACCCCGGGTATCATTTTACCCTTATAATGGTCAGTCTGTGCCTTACTTAGTCTAACGATCATTTGGAATAAATCGATGAATGTGAACTTCATTTCATTTTGTCATTTGTTTCTTCGTCAGTTTCATTAGGTGACTTTAATAACACTTAAAAATCAAATATCCCCTACTTTTTTTGAATAGTATATATATAAGACAGTAAAAATGTATACGACAATAAATTAAAAATGATAACGGAAACAAAACAAAGTACAAATTCTAACTATGATATTTATGAAATAAATCATATGAATTAGCATTTTATCATGTATAAATACCCAATTTACAGCTCTTTGTAGTAAGAAGTTACATGCGTCTGAGAAAATATATTATTATCACAAGCCATTTGTTAGAATTTTGTCGTACATTCCACTCCATACACTTATGCTTAGTAAGAAGTCTGATTTTCGTGGCTAAGCTGTAGTGGGTGTTATATATTTAATATCTTATTGGACTTTACTTTCGAATCTTAAAGGTCTACGGGTATGTTTAATGAGCTCGTGCCGCGTGGACTACTTCATTTTCATATTGTTTGGCCGTTTGTCGACTCAAATGTTAGACTTTTAACTTGTTACTTTCCTAGCCCAGGTTATCAAGTATCATCACTCATGGACAGCTTAAAAGGAAGTCATGAAGTCATAATCGACTTCTTCAGAATAGCCGACCAACAAAGGTGTCTTCATTTTACTATGCCATGGAGTTCACTAATCGAAAAAAAGATGATCTGATTTTTAATTAGTTTGGTTTTAATGCTAAATAGACTTATTCCTTCCCCTCTGTCTCGGTCAGACAGAATCTCGTAGTCTTCAACGTATGGAGGGCCAGGGTCTGTTGTTAACATTTGACAAAAAGTTGCCCAGTAAATGTCTCCAAGTCAAGTAATAGTTTCGCCCATTCCCGAAATAAATCCCATAATTCATGCATTATTATAAACAAACATGAATCCTGAGGACGATTTAGGATTAATTTTAAAAAGCCATAGCTATTGTGCATGAATAAACAAATTTTACAATAAAAAGTATAAGATATCGATGTTGGATACTGTAGTTCGATTCGGTTTGTTACATAATTCCCATTCCTCGGCTAGAATTTAGAAATAATGGAATAAGCTTTATTTTGTAGATTTTGCTGTTTTATTACAAAAAAAATCTATGTTGACATTTTTTCTGAGTAGGTCTTCACGGTATGGAAGGCCATTATTTGGGGGGTAGCCATTTGGGGGTAATATTCCAACTTATTTTTTTATTTTCACCTTATTTATAATATTATCGACATGTCATCTGTGATTTGGCAATGTATTAATATTGGCAGACTTCATGACTACATTTCAGGTTGTTTTCCATCATTTCATAATGATATTTCCAAGATTGCGAATAATTTTGGTGGGGAAATCGGACAATGTAACCATTTCGATTAAGTAGTAGTCTTTGGTGTCAATATATATGTTTTCGGGGTCGCAGATTTCATTCCTGAAATTTACAACCTTGCAAGATGATCACATGTTCATATACTTAGCAAATTTCCAAGATGACGGTCATTTTTGGCGGGAAAATATGATGTGCTGATATTGATTAAGTAATCATAATTGGTGTCAATATATATGTGTTCAAGGGGAGGGGTCCAAGTCTGTCAGTAACAAATGTGTAAAATGATTATAAGTTCACCTATTTTGTATATTTACAATGAAACGATGTGCGCATTATTGATTAGGTAGTGTAAACACATTACCGAAAAGTTTTCTGAATCTAATTCTGCCACGTATAAGCTTGTAGCATGTTCCTGGAAGCCTGTGCCATGTTAACCCATTAGGTATATTATCCAACAATGAAAATATATCCCGAGTTGACCACTGAACTAATATCGAATTAGCAGGAAAACAGCACATTTACGATCGCATTGTTGAACTCCAGTCTTATTTTAAGACTTTGTGGCGCCATCGAGACTTTCAGTTTATGTTTAAGGATGGTTAATATGTGTGACTTCTAGATTTTGAAAATGCAATGTATAAATTAAAAAGGAGAACAGAAATTTATGATTATTAAATATAAAGTGGTATGCAAAGAAATAAAAACAAGGACTGCAAACGATATAGTAATAATTACTATAAGAAATCTTAATGGCTTAGATTATGTTATCAACTGACTCTCAGCTGCTTGTGGAAGGAGTCGTTCAGAGGATTGCTGTTGCGTTGAAAAACAAACTATATCACCACTTAAACGATGCCGTGGCCCGTCATTTATGACATCTCTGTCATCTCTACTGAAAGAACTGGTGGCAGTAATGTCAAAGTAGCCAGCCACGTCGTGGTGTAAGTGGTGACATACTTTATGTTTTCAACGCAATTGCATTCCACATGCTCGTTCTACATTCAGCTTGAAAGTCGTAATCTATGCCATGATTGCTTCTTAGCAAGTATTTTATTTACAGCCACGTCCCCACCACTATCAACCTATTGATCGCCAGGATTGAACGAAGCTCCCGGCCACATGCGTACTACGCTGTTTCGTCCCCACCACTGTCATCCACGTTGTTGCCAGACTGGAATGAAGCTCCTGACCAGATGCTTCGTACGCTATTCCGACCTTTGTGTATAAAAAGGGAAGATACTGAACCTCTTTGATCAGCCCCAGTCTAGCATCCAAAGAGGAAATATCAAGAAAACTATGAAATGTTCTTGATTGCTTGACTTTGTTGTTCTCTGCTTTGAAAGTGAATGAGGACGGATGAGCATGGCACAGAAATGGGAGAAATGGGGCTCAACGCACACTCGACACAACTAGGTCACTTCGGGACTAACATATGGGTTTTTTTAAATTTTATTTCAATAATTCGCTTGCGCGTAGGGGTCTTTAGCAGTGGGAGGAAACCGGAGTGCCCGGAGGAAACCCACGAGGTTGAGAAGGCGCCCCTATGCCACATACGCTCACACCAGGGCTCGAAACCACAGCCGCAAGCCAGAGGTGACCGGCCAGCTAGAGGTCGAAGCGCGGCACTCTAGACCACTAGGCCATCCCAACCCCCGAGCATGGCGCAGACTCTATATACGACAAATAAAAGAAATTATAATAATGTGTTTTACGCAGTTGTATATACCAGAAATCGAATCTGTCTCCTCGAAAACAATATACTGACACCAAAGACAACTACTTCATCGAAATCAACCCATCGTCCGATTTTCCCGTCATAATGAAAGTGGCAGCAATATTTAAAATATGCTAAATGTGTGGTCATGTTACAAGGTTGCAAATGTCAAAAATTGATTCTGCATCCCCGTAAACATATATATTGACTCCAAACACTACTACTTAATCAAAATCTGCACATTGGTAATATGCTAAGTATATGAACATGTGATCATTTTACAAGGTTGTAAATGTCAGGATTGGAATCTGTGACACCGAAAACATATGGACACCAAACACTACTACTTAATCGCCATCTTGGAAATATCATCATGAAGTGGTTCAAAACAACCTGAAATGTAGTCATGCACTCTGCAGTTATTAATACATATCCATATCACAGTGGATATGTCGATAACATTATAAATAAGGTGAAAATAAAAAAAATAAGTTGGAATAATATCGCAAATGGCTACCCTCAATTAATAGCCTCCCTTACTATGAAGACCTACTCAAAAAAAAATAAATAAAAAATGTCAACATTGTTTTTTGGCTATCAAACATCAAAACCTACAAAATAAAGCTTATTCCACGATTTCTACCCTAAAAGCCAACGGATTTACATTGAAGATCGGACTACTGTATTGCCAATGCAAATGGGTTTCTCAAATGGCAAGTCTTAAATTAATTTTACAGGCGTTTACATCCTATTTTAAGGGCTACATACTTCCTTTAGACTTTGTTCATGATAAAAGACCGCATCTAGCCAATGACGCATTATTGTCAAATGTTAACAACTTATCCAGACTAATATTTGTCTGAATGATAGAGACTAGGAATAGGGTCGCCTCTTCCCCATTTTTCTCACAGTGCTAAGGGCTCCTTCCACGCAATACTTTAGTCCCGAAATGAACTGTTTTAGGTCGAATGGAAGTTATACCCCATTTAGAAGGCCACAATTTTTTCTGTCCATCCGAGATGTAATTTATAACTGAAAATCTCTATCAGTAAAAATTCAATTCAATAAAAAGGGAATTATATGAATGTAAAAGAAACAAGGATAACCGCAGAAGCCTCTAATGTGCTAACAAGATTTCGTTATACGGGGCAATGGAAATGAAATGAAATGGGTTTTAACGGCCCATTTTTCTGCTCCGACTCGACTAATGAAGACGGGCATACACCATACACGGGCATACACCATACAGTGTGCTGTGCTATGGAATACTCTTATATCGAATTTCATCTGCCAAGGGATCTTTTACGTGCACACCAATGTGTAAATAGGGCCTCGTTTTCTTGTACCATCCGAACAACTACACGGTGTGCCGTGCCAGGCCCCCGTACTGCACTACTTACATGGGGTTACCGCGCCGGAAAATCACGATGAACTTTCTCGGTCAACGCAGATGTCGAACACAGAACCTCCAGATTAGCAAACCAACGTCTTACTACTGTAACTCGCCGTAACAGACCGTTTCATTGGGTAATCCCTCACTTCAATCAGTACGCCAGTAATCAAACAACTCATCCGTATCATAGTGCAGTAAAGACAAATAAAACGAAATTTTGAACTATAAAAAACGATACGAAATTGGATCTGTGTTTTAATCAGATAGGCCATGTAACATAATTAAAAATATTAACGTGTTATATGTATAACTGGATGTTCGAAATTAGGTAGGAATTGCTTCTACTCGCCACGCCCGGCACACCAGGCCCGCCCCCTAAATCGAATTAGACACCCCAAATATTTCGCGGACAATAATGATTTCTTAGGAGTGTCCAAATTCGAAGGCGATCCGTAGGTTCGTAGCATGGTCCATCGAGGCCTGTCTGCCATCATCACCTCTTCTTGTCTTAATACCATAATATGTATTCTGGGGGAGGACCCCAGATACTCCCCTGCTACCTCCAGCTCGCGGCTTCAGCGCTTCGCGGTGGCGGGCTTAGCCGGCTATATCCTCAGCCCCTCGAAAAAATTCCGTAGTCCCACCAAATCTTATGAGCTGGCTACGGGGCCGCGGCACACCGCCTGTACTACACACATTAATAAAAAATAAAAAAACAAGAGATTAGGATCGCTTTCGTTTAGCCCGACTCGTTGGTTCACAGCTTTTGAGTTTTTTTGAACAAGAATAAGTTTCGTCAGAATAATTTAAATATAGATTTCAAGATCAGACACAATCATAAATATTTTATTTACAAAAACATTTTTCGTACAAACATTGAGATCGATCAATTATAACTGAAGCTATGGTCATTTAAAGTTTACATCGGCTTCTATTGATTGTACAAATATAGATTTTAAAAGCAGACGCAATAAAAAGTGCTTTTATTGAAAAACAAACTCCGAAACAAACAACATTAATCAAATCAATCAATCATTATTATTATTATTATTATTATTATTAACATCATGTCGAGTTATCATGTTCCAAGGAGCTGCACAAAAACAGGAGATTTATACACAACACAATATGTTGAAAATTTCAGTCAAAAGCGGGTAATAGTTTAAACGTATCGACCATTCTTGTATGTAAATATCCTGTAACCTCTGCTGAACGACTCCAATAAAGTTATTAGTATCACCAATTATATCAACTTCGTTATGTACTGATTGTTGATCGGACTGTTAACCAGTATGGCAGTGTTTGAGTGGGATTAGGTCTAATCGAACAAAACAATGCGAGGAGCATTACAGTATGGTCGCCTGTCCAACTTCCTTGGTTTTCTCCGGGTCCCCCGCTTGCCTCCCACTGCTAAAGACTCCTACGCGGAAACGAATTATTGAAAAAAATTGAACCACGTGTTACTCCCGAAATTACGTAGTATGTGTCGATTTTTGACGTGAATCCAATCTGATTACTTATCTATCTGCTTAGTCATTATCGAACTTAGTTCAGGTATTGAAGCAATGAAACTATATACAAAAAGTTTCATCCCCAATTCCATCACAACATTCAGCTAACCGTCTTCCATTAGCCCAGGTCAGGGGCAGAAGAGTAGGACGTTAATAAACCCCATTTCATTTCATTTCACATTCAGCTAATAAACATCTACACCAAGTTTGAATACTTCAGCTCAATTAGAAGCAGAGCTGATGTTAAAAATGTGGCAAACAATCGGACCAATTTTAATAGCCCCCGGGTTTAAAGGCACCGCGGTGGCATAGTGAGTAAGATGGTGGCTCGCTATACTAGAGGTCCTGTGCGGTTCCTCTTACCTTGTCGTTCAGGATAGAGGGCTTGGCAAAGGAGAACGTCTAGTCGTTCGGATTGGATGGAAAACCAAGATCCCGCGCACACATTGTAACAGTAGGTCGTACCACTAATGCCAGTACACTGCATGTCGTCTGATCGTATTCATAAGCCTAGTCGGAAAAGAATAGTAGGCGGGAAACTAAGAGAAAAAAAGTGTTACCGAAACACTCATGATCTAAATCTGGGTAAAAATAACTTTGTCCATCATAGTTTTGTATGGTCTGAGGCTAAATTTGTTTCACTTTTATGGTGTACCGAATGTCAATAGCGTGTAGATAGCTTAATTGTGTTTTCTCCCCCTCAAACACTGCTATTATTCTACATTACATTATAGATTAGATCTCTTTAACAAATTACACGTAGATATATCTAATTCTATAGTTATCAAGTACATCAAAGTTCAGGTTACTTTAGTAAAGTAATGTATTGTTCCTTAATATGTATAAGTTACTCGTGTGGTTTATTAACTAAAATATTAAAGCCAAGCTTAATTCATCCCATTTAATAAAAGGAGTGGTAAAAATTAAGGTGACGCGTTGGTGAAAAATCGGCCAAGCACAATCAATTCTAAACAGATTTCAAAATACCAGTGAAAGAATGTAACAAAATAGAGTAACGACAAACTATAACGGATAGCGGTTCAAGGAATTCATGGAGGCAGACCACCATTAAATTACACCATCTCTTTAAATTATGTAGTTCGTCTATTTATAGCAATTCTCTTGCTGTCTCCTTTCTTCCCTTTTGCTTGCCAACTTTTGTTGATTTTTTGGTCTAGAATGGACGAAGAGGGTTTGAATTAATATTTTCTGCCAGGTTTTGATAAACATTCATGATTTAGAGGCGGAAAGATAACGGCGTTATCAGGCTGGCTACGGTGATATGTACGGCAACTAGTTACATGTTTTTAGTATGCTTCTTCAAGTAGTTCAAGATTGTGTTTCCAAAAAAATTTTGGTGGTCAACCTCATACAAAGGAAAGACATAACGATTTGTTCCAACGAAAATCTGAGGAAAAGTTGGAGGTGGACAAAGAGGTCACAATAAACAGTAAAGTCTATGGGGAAATTGATAGTGGTCTGCCTAATAATATGTTCGCATACTCCCCGGATTAGGATTCAAAACCCGTCACTTCCGGCGGTTAAAAATCTGAAGTAATAACTGAAATGTATTTTTGTTTTTCATCAAATTATGAAATACAGAAAGAAGTCAAGCTGGTAAATTTGCATCTGGATGTTATTAGTTTGCTATTGTCCAACAAATCAGTATATTGTATTAGCGAATAATTTCTATCAGTTTGATGATATGTTTTATAACCAGTGAAAGAGTACAATTACGGGAACTAAATGTACACCTGTATTTTCGACCCTTGTCAATTATCTGTGAAAATAAACAACAATTTTATAACGAATTGGAATCATAGTTTTAAAATTGAATGAAACGATTTCTGGAGGACTGCTTTATAATCTGGACTAAATCGACAAATAATCACTTATTAGATCTTCATACGTATTCTAAGGGCCCACTAACTGAACTGTTTATATAAACTGAGATTTTTTACCTCATCTCGGCTAAAAATGAAGGGATATCCTGATTTGGTGTTCATGCCTATTTGAAAAAGTTGAGCGTAAATGAAAGGGTCTGCTGCACGGCTCTGTAGGTAAACCACTAAAAACGTTAAAGTTGTCTGATTAATCAATGTTGTTCAAAAGCCGTTGGTTCAATAAAGCTTCTTGGGTACGACCTCTGGCGCGACCTCCCAGTAAAACCGGTCAGATCTTCATGTAGTGTAGGCCACTGAAACGAAATCAGATTGCAACGCCATTCATTATTAGTAAATCATCGTTAGTAAAACATGTTCGTAATAAAATTGTGTATATTTTAGACAGTTTTTTCAACATATCTTCAAATTATATTGTAAAGGAGCGTTTATACAGAGCGCGAACCCGAACGCGAACGCGGCTTTTCGTCCTGGAGTGCTTTAGTCATTTTTAGAGGCCGCGTTCATACAGAGCGCGAACCCGAACCCGAACAAATATTGGTTCGTGCCTTGATTGCCTCCAGAGCGAATTTTTCAGAAGTTCGCGCGAACTTTTCCCAATGAACCAATCAGCGGGCACTTACCATTTCCACGAATATAAACCGCTAGGCCTGATCGTTCCCACTAGTGTGCAATATTCACAGTCTACTTGTAAAAGCAGAATGGACAAGACCGAAGAAATGATCATTGAAATCGAAATGTAAAATTTCATGCACTGATATTCACCTCCTTCTCTCCCTTTGTTGTTTTATGTACAAATACAGTGTCAAGATCTCGTCTGTGTCTGATTCCTCCTGAGCCATGATAGCAAATGACAAAATTTATCTCTCACAGCTAGAGAAAGACAAGCCGTCACGAAAGCTGTCGACATTTTTCCGCGTTCGGGTTCGCGCCCTTTTTGAACGGTGAACCTGCTCAAAAGTCGCGTTCGCATCCGGGTTCGCGATGGACGCGTTCGAGTTCGCACTCTGTATAAACAGGGCTTAACTTTCACAAAATTCAAACTATGTTCAACTATACATAGTCGTCTCAGAGACAGTGTACAGAAATGAAAATGGAAGTTTATATTACTAAGCTCTTAATGATTGATTTGCTGGTCTTGAAGATGATTTGATATAGTAGTTATTTGACAATTATATATTAATTCTTTGTGCATAGTATGACAATAGAACTATTAGTTTTGATATATGGTCTTATTAACCAATAACAAATGTTACCATTGTTTTCTTACTGATGTCATTAAGGAATAGAATATTTCTCTACTCCTTATAAATTACGTTTTATATTAAAATAATCATGATAGACGGGCACTATCCAAACATTAGCAGTAAGATATTGGTAGGTTTCTAAATAGCGCTGGCCAGTCATTAGTTACTTCAATTTCATTAATTTACGTCTCGCTGTTTTTAGTTAATGGAAAATCAATTAATCACAATATTTGTGAAGGGCGTTCATTATATGTAGATTGACATGGCCTAAGATATACGCACATATATATTAATACTTTCGTCATCATGCGTATCCACATATTAAGCCCTTTTACCACTAATTGAACTATTGCCACTAATGTATTTTCAAAATTTCCGAACTATTATATTTCCCGCGAATGACAATTCACGAAAATACACATACTAGTTTATGGGAAGTGAGGTTTTTGGTATATAATTAGAGATGGAAAAGTTTTCTTCCATTGTTATAGATTTAAGACTATCTTCGCGGTTTTGTAACACTAATCCGTATTGAAATAAATTTAATGATTGTAAACAAACTCTTTATTTTTTACTTCTATGAGGCTATAGTAATAAAGGTAAATATCTCCTTCCACCCTAAAGGAATAAAAAAAAACACCCTCATGGGACCAAACAAATTCAGAAGTTACAGTGTATGTAGTTTTGCTTAATTAAAATATTGCAAAAGGAATTTACAGATACGCGTACAGTCCAAATTGAACGACAATCCTTTACGCATGCTTGTACTATTCTACACGGTGTTTTTTTATATTATATTATTTTGCCGTTTGTCATATACTTCCGCATTGTCTTGTAGGATATGTTTTTCTTTTTTTATTACAAATAGCGGCCGAAAACATAGAAAAACAAAGCCGTGTAGTGATTATAAAATGTTCATTATGTCTTAAATATTGGAAATTGGCATCCCATATTTTCACGGCAAGATATTCAACATTAATATTGATCAATATTTGTGTTTTTATTATCTCCTTTTTTGTAAAAAAAAAATAAATATTGAGTTAGAAATTTATCACCTTTACATTAAAATCAAAATATCAACACAAGATAATCTCCAAGCAATAATTCAATATGTCCATCAACTGGGTTTCGCGAAACATAAAGATGGCGGATGGCTTGTTATATCTATCACATGGGGCTGCTTGATTTGTCCGCCGATAGGCGAGCCGGTTTGTACAAGGCGTACGCCGATCAGGTTACCGTATCAGAGCAAATCAAGTGACTCGGATGATAAAAATTTTGGCGTCGGATAATATTATAATATTAAACAGGTTACATGACATGTTTTAATAAAGATAGGTTGCCAGGCAACAAAACATACGCCCACAACAGCTAAATCGTCCAGGCAGTCAACAAGAGTTGTCGCACATTTTTACTTTTTTCGGTAATGAAACACTAAAATCTGATTAAGAGTAACAATTCATTAAGTAATTATCAGAAAATCATTAGAACTTGTTTGGTTTTTACAAAGTTCTGCCCATGCTAACGTTTAGTATACGAAACATTTAATATCATAGATTTAGCTGTTCAGTTATCCAAATTCATTGAAAATCAATATAAATTTGTTTGTCTCAAGACCTCAATCTGAAGTCAATCGGATGATAAATTTGGCCCCTGACCGTCCACAAAATTTTTCAAAGTGATCAAAAGCCATAACTTTGGCAGTTATTATCGGAAATCGCTGACAATCAATAGACTTCTTCGGCTCTTGACCTTATAAATTTAAAATTAATCGGATATTAACTTTGGCCTCTAGAGCGTCAAGAAGAATTTTTGAAGTGATCAAGGGCCATACCGCTGGCAGTAATTAACGGAAATAGCTGAAACTTACATGCTTCTTCGTCTCATGACCTTAAACACTGTGTATAAATTTAATGTCAATCGGATATATTAACTTTGTGGACGCCGGGCAGACGGACGGGGGCGACGACAATATACGACCACATTTCAATGTGGGCGTATAAAAACAGTATTCATGAAAGCATGACCATAAGTAAGTGACCGCATAATAAACAGAAAATTATTGTTTGTAGTATTACCGAAAAAAAAACAAAATTACATATGGTTTTACGAAGCCTTAATTCAACTTCAAAAAATTTGGTTTAATTTTAACGCTTTAATATTCGTGTTTAATGGCATTCCTAACTAACGTGAATTTTATCTCGTTGACATGTTCACCATCTTGCGCTGGTGATCGCCGCTGCCGAACTTTTGTCGACTTCCGGTTAAATCAAGTAACCTTGCCTGGGAAACTGTCGAACTGTGGTCAGCCGGTATGGATCAATCAAGCAAGGCCACTGTGTCCACGATATATTCAGCGCCTCATAACCTTACATTCCTGAAATACCCGTTTCCGGAAAAACCCGTGAACACGTCATAGGTTACAGTTTTGAACGGGTTTGGTTGTAAGGGTTATTGTGACGAGAAGATGAACCCTATTGATTTTCAAACTCGGTGTGAAGCATTAGAATCGTAAAACATGAAACCCCTTGATTTTCAGCATTCTAGGACTTTCTGTTCGACTTTTTGGAAAGCATCAAGTATAGGCAGTATTCACGGTTTCCCTCCCGTCATCTGTCAAAGTAATTCAACATCTAGAATACAATCAATTTAAGGTCTAGTGACTGTAAGATGGCCGAATCCCTTGACCAATTTGTGTGGACGGTACAAATAAGCGTGATTGTATAGTTTGTTAATCAACAGTGTTTTGAATATTAAATGTGAACAGGCGGTTGGTATCATGTCGTGATGTCGTGGTGTCGCCCTTCATAAGGCGTCAAACAGACAACCCAACATTTTAACCCGACAATACGACCTTTTCTCCCGACACAACGACATTAAAAATGTCGTAATGTCGCGTAAAAATGTCATATTGTCGGGTTAAAATGTCGCGATGTGTTTAACGTCCTATACTTATCTGCTGTGACTGGACTTTACAGTGTACTGTGAGGAATACTTTGGCCGGCAAGCGGCGCTACTGCCAACTCTCATATTAAATTCCAACTGTCAGTGGATATTTTACGTGCTCCCTTTAAAGTTAATTCTCCTGTCTTAGACCGGCTCTAACTTTTTCTAAAATTTTCGTTGGGTAGAACGCTTCTGCCACAGATGGAGCAACATTTTGCAACCTCTTGCCCTAAAGCACATGTGAGGTTCATCATGAAAACAAATATACTGAAGTAAAGACAAGTGAACATGCAATTTTCCGCCCCACATTTCAACCTAACCAACCTCTTAACTCTTGTATCCTTTCGTCTCAAAATATTGCATATTCACCTAAACCTGGCAGAAAATGCATATTAAAAGCATTTTCTTTCATTCTACACCAAAAAGGCAACAAAATCATGCAAAATAAAATAGCAATAGTCGCGCGAGGGTGGGACTTACAACAGCTTTGGCCCTTTTGACCATATATTTATTTTTCGGCTTTTCCCCACAACGGCCTTCAAATTCCTACGATAATATTAAAAACACCTAGATCTAAAACACCGAGATACATGTACCACACTTTCAGATAAACCCGAGAAGGCATCGCGTTAGGTTGAACTTTAGATAACCTTACCATGATTAATTCAGTAGGGTATGGAAACGGTCATTTTGAAATGCTGGCCAAGTAATCTGTCTCACGGACCTGTGTAGGATAAGTGTTATTTTCACATTGAAGTTGATTAAAACCATCTAACGTTCTTGCTTTAAGCGCAACAAATCTGTTTTAAGTCCTAATGTGGCATTGGATATTATTCAATCACTTGCCATAATCTGTCTTAAGACATGTATGGCCTACTGACATTTGTCTGAAATATATTTATTTCAAAACGCTTTGGTTTATTAACCATTGGGGGAATTCCAGTCTATTAATACATGAAGTACATTTTAAGTGTATACCTGATGTTGTTATCTAGCAGTAAAAATAGTTGATCCTAATATCCGATATTGAAGACAAAATTAACATTTTATAATCAGAACACTAGTCGTGTTTTCTATGGTTTCGGGGGCCTTTTTGTAATGAACAAATTAAAACTCAATGTAGAAGTAATTAGTGATGGCTGATTCACAAACGACAAAATAATAACTAAAATAAACGTGTAGAATGGACTAAGCAGGCGTAAGCGACTGCCGTTCAATTTGAACCGTTCACGTATTTCACTGAACAAAATGGGGGGGGGGGGTGGATGGCTGAATGGTTAGCACGTGCTGTATCATAAAGCGCGCCATTGAGTGAACTGGCGTGGTATCGAATCCTCGGTTATACGTGACAAGGAGTAGGGTCGCCTGTCCAACCTCGTGGGTTTTCTCTGGGTCCTCCGCTTCCCTCCCACTGTTAAAGACCCCTACGCGCAAGCGAATTATTGAAATAAAATAAAACCATATATTAGTCCCGAAATGACCTAGTTTGTGTCGAGTGGACGTTAAACCTCATTTCTCTGTCTCTGTCATCGAACAAAATTGATTGCAAATGAATTTTTTTCAAACATTGACTATCAATGACTTTCCATTCATATTCCATTAATATATATGTGCTTTTAGAACCATATATGTCTATTTCAGGATTTAAAAAGAACAAGAACTATACGCCCTTTAAGGATGAAGGTTTTTTTTTAAAAAATATTCCTATACACCCACGAATATTTTGCAGCATGGCCTCTAAACACCCCCCCCCCTCCTCCCAGACTGCCGCATCAATAATAAAGAAAATCATAGTTCTTATAATGAAACAAACGATATGTTACAAATTTTTTGCTAAGATAAAGCAATAGAGGGTATCCCGAAGGTACAAGTAAACGTTGATGTACCTCAAAATATATTCATCTATAGTTTTCTTACTTTAATTATTATACCCTACCTAGTGTTTGATCTAGTTTATTAGAAGTCTTTTTGATATCAAATAGAAATGCAACGGTGTTTCTTTTTATGAATGGACGTGGGAGGAATCCCTGGGGCACCATATCATGCAATTAATTGAGCATTTCAAACCAGACTCTTTGTTAGTTAAGATGCGTGGATATTGTAATGATGTATATGATTGTATCAAATACTCTTTGATATTAACCTAATTACATATTGCTTTTAGAACCATATCCGTGAGAGAGAGAATGAGAGAGAGAGAGAGAGAGAGAGAGAGAGAGAGAGAGAGAGAGAGAGAGAAATGGGTTTAACGTTCAGTCGACACAACCTAAGTCATTTCATCATTAACTTATGGTTTGATTTTATTTCAAAAATTCGCTTGCGCGTAGGGCTCTATAGCACTGTGAGGAAACCTGGGCACCCCGAGAAAACCCACGAGTTTGGATAAGCGACCCTACTCGTTGTGACGTACAAGTGGGGAATCGAAACGATAGACTTAGATGTGCATTATGTAAGATACAGTTCTCGCTATAATAGTAAAAAAAATAGATCATGAATAAAAGAATATGTTGAAAATTTCAGGCAAATTACTTCATTTAGAGCAAAGTTATGGCCCTTGGAAGAACAGTGTAGTCTCGATTGTCATTGCTACCGTTATTACGATCATCCTTTTATTGCACATTTGAGGGAAACGAAAGATCTGCTATAGCCAGATTTAGCTCTTACATAATGCATTTTTAATCGGATATTAATGAACAAAAGAAAACATGCTATAAAAGATAACTCTAAAGTGGTGTCATCCGTTTCAGGATGTTGGCAAAGCGTTCAATATTTCTGAGAGTATACATCTGAATAAAACTTGTTTAAAGCTCGGATGTATTTGATTAAGTAGATATACATGTATGTGCATGATTGAACAAACCCATTTTAGAATGGTAAACCCAATACATACATAAAATTAAATATAGATGAAATCATACATTTTTACATTTAGCTTCGTCTTCGTAGTTATAACCAGATAAAACATTTCGCGATCTCCACAGTCGACATGGAATTGTTTCCCCTTATTTCTTGACGATTATAAATAGACAATTTTTCCCTTAATTTTTTTCCCACCTGTTCCTGCATTTTTTTGGTTGACTTTTTGGTCAAGAATTGGAGAAAAAGGATCAAATTTGCAATTTCATAGCAGTTTTGGGTAATATTTATGATATTACAGCGGAGGGATAGAAGTGTAAAGTGCTTTTCTGCAGAGCAATCATTGTGTCGGAAGTGAGATTTTGACCCCAGTGAACATCAAATCCCCGAAGCAAAAAATCTAAATCGTCAAACCCATACAAAAGTATGATGAGGAGATTGCCAAATGTGTTCCCCTTTGTGCCTATAAAGTTTGTAACCAACGCAGTGTTGAGCAAAAAGCTATACTCTGTTTTGTTACAGCCATTTAACATTGAAGTCAATGTCTGAATCCACATGGCCACAGATCACTAAAGATTTCCCCATTGACTTTAATGTTAATTCTCGTCTCTTAGATCGGCACTAACTTTTTCACAAATTTTCGTTGGGTAAAACGCTTTCTACCACAGATAGAGCAACATGTGGCAATCTCTTGCCCAAAAGCACGTATGAGGTTCTTCATGAAACACTTGAGATACACAAACTGGAAGTCGAGACAAGTAAACATACAATGTTAGGCCCTACATTTCAGCCCAATCAACCTCTCAACTCTTGTATCCTTCCGCCTCAAAGTTATGAATATTCACAAAAACCTGGCAGAAAATGCATTTTTAAACCCTTTTCTTCAATTCTACACCAAAAAGTCAACAAAAATCGCCAGGCAAAAGGGGACAAAAGGAAAAGGGAGAGAAAGACTAAAAATAGCATTGGGCCTTGTTTCGGGTGACGGCGTAGAAATATTTGGTGTAAGTTTCGTAACCAAAAATCATCTCATTTCAAAACATTCCATAGAAGCTCGTTAGGTGATATTCAAAGATGGATGTCGACCCACTTTTTAAAGTTAAATGCTGATAAAACAGAATTGTTGATAATAGGCACAGAACAGTAACTAAATAAAAATAAAAAAAAAGAAACATCGACGCCGTCTTTGACTCTTCCACCCTATGGCCATATTAAATCTGTCTGTTCTACATCTTTTTCCACCTACACAAAATAAGTAAAATTATTAATTCATTCATACCTTCGAAGACGTGAGACATGATGGCTAACTGAGTAAGTCTTAGAAAGGTCAAGTGGTCAGAAAATTGGAACCCCCAACATTTTTGGATAGCTTGGTCCCCAATCAAAACAAAATAAAAAAAAAACAAAAACAAATTTAGCATACAAATCCGACGAAAGACATGTACCACACGATTAGGTTGGCCAAGACGGTAGAAGCGTTCAAATCTCAGCTTAAATCTCATCTTTTCAGCCAGGAATATGGTTGTGAGCAGTGAATGGATATGTTCAAACTTGAAATAAAAACTGTCTTTAAATATTTTGCGCGATATAGATTTAGAATTATTATTAATTATTATTAGTACAGCCTCCAAACCTATCAGCATAATTTAAAGCAAAAATAAAAACATCAATAGTGTAATATAGTCATTTATCAGCCATATCCTATAAATCCGTGCTTATTATCCCTGTTGGTGCGAACGAAGTGGGATGTTAAACCCGTTTCATTCCAAACAAATTATTTCTTGAATAATATCGATTTGCAACTTGACATGTACTATTATATCTTAGTAAAATATAATTGAGGAAGTGTACTAACCGATCCTTAGTTTTCTAACATAATACATGTATAATGAGAACACCCAGAATCTAGAAAAAGGTGCGTCTACATCACCGTAACCTCAACATTTAGCTTTGTTATCCTTCCGTCTCTAAACCACAAATTTTAATCAGGGACGTTTTAAGGTTTATCATGGCGGGGGCGAGGGCCCTCTTTTGCATTCTCTTTCAGTAGTGGATTCGACAGTAACAGAGTATAGAAAACGATTGACTCAGACTCGGTTGCCCTTTCCCTTGGTCAGAGGGACCCTTTTGTCAGATGTCGAGCCCTTTTGTCTGCCTTTAGGGCCCTCCCTTACTAGGGTACATTTTCATTTTTCTCATCGGTTTTACCATTAATTTCTCCTGTTTTATTTTTTCAACCTCTTTGATTTTTTTCGTGAGGAGGCTGGCGCCTCGAGTGCCCCAGCTATAAAATGCTTCTGATTTTAATGTTCACCCTCTGATCTGCCTTCGTTTAACACAGCTAAATGATAGAAATGCTAAGTAAATCCATGAATAGTGCTGCAGTGAGCAACAAGATACCTCAATTTGTTCAGAGTATTCTTAGTGGAATAGTTCTTGGTATTAACAGCACAGTAATACCACGGACAGTCCTACATAGCCACACCCCCTCTATGATACATACCCAGTAAAGCACCCCTCTCCCAAGACACACTAATACTATACAACCAGAGGCTTTGACACCATCAAAACTACACCACACTTATTATTATGAAGTATATAATGAACCGGTTTCACGAACAATGGGAGACAACTACCAAAACAATCTATTCGGCGAAACGGTCACAGTGATCAAAAGGACTTACCCTGCTTGCGCGTAGGAATCGTTAGCAGTTGGCAAAAACCGGACTACTCGATTATATCACTAAAATGTTGCTTATTGTAAACTGTAGTAGCCTGTTGCGACCTTTTTGCAATGTTATAAGCGCTCGCCAACTATGTGAAATGGGGATTATAAAATGGCCACAACAGGCTTCCCAAGTCTTACAGTAAACAAGCCTTATTTTTGTAGCCTATACGTTGTACTTGAGAAATGTGCAGGTTGGTAAGAGTCAATAATATAGCAGGTTTGTTTTAACTCCATGCAAGGGTTAGAGGTGGTTATCTTTTTACTTATTAAAAAAATATTGTGTCTTTAACCATGTGAAAAGACCATACATGTACTTCATATTTAACCTTTTCTACAACAAACACGAAACCGGGATAAATACACCATGCTGGTGTGTCATTATTCAAAATTTCATTCATAACCTTGAAATCACGAGAATCTTTGCTGCTGATTAAATGTGTCTTTTAATATTTATCGACTGTATGGGCTTTGACGTTGTTTGGTAACTCAATAAGAACAATTAAACAAAGGTCTCGAGACATCAGAAGGAGACAATATAATATACTGAATACGAAACAATGTCTATCTTCGAATCTCAATCGGGAAATCGATGTACAACAGTTATATTGGTGCCGTGTAAATATTTAGCTATCAATAATTTATTATGGAAATACGATCCTCAGTGATAACATGAAATCATTAGTCGTTGTTGTTATGTAACAATAAAACTAAATGATTTTCATTTGTAAACAGTATTTAACAATAACCGCCCCCCGGGGAGTTGCACTGCAAAACCACAAGTTGCTGCCATTTGCACGTGTTCTACTTTTCCAGCAACTGGTTGTACACGCAAACGGCAACTCATCTTATCACATGAGTCGCCACGTGATCAGCATTCGCCGCTATTGGTGATGCTTCTGTATGTTTACACTTACTAAAATTATGACAAAAAGAAAGAAATTTCAGTGTATATCTTACTAAAATTATGATAAAATGAAAGAAATTTCAGCTGATATCTATAGAGCTAAAACGGTAAAAAAAAACCTGTCAGATTAAAGGGACTATCCCGATAAGAACGGAGTCTCAAAAAATTAAATTCCGAGTATTTATGAAATTTATGGACCAAAATATAGAAGCACGGTGTATTTACCTTGTCTCAAAATTTCAGCTCAAAATATTGAGTCGTTTGGACGTGAACGTCAACACTGCTTATCCGGACACGTAACCCCTTTAAGATTTCGGGTCGATTTTTTCATTGGGTGACCTGATAATCGATTCCCGTTTCTTGAGAGGTTTGTACAGTGAATGACCCATGCACTGTACTTGATAACAAAAGGTAAATTTCACTTACATATTTTTTTTATAGAAAAAAGTCTGGTTTTATCCAGATACTGTCTAATACAACGGTCTACATTTTTAGATGAAGACTGTCAGGTTTAAGTTATTTACAAGCGTACCACAAATATCGGGTTAGTTGGTCGGCCTTAGGTAATGGGTTTTAAGGGATTTTAACACAAAATTAAGCAGTTTTATTTCCCACAAAGTTATCGGGATTGGCATTTTAAACAGCCTGGCGCTAATTAGTTGAAGTAAAAACTGTAAAAACATGTTATTGGGAGACTTTCTCTATGAGATAACTAACACAAGATTCATAGTAAAACTACTATACGCCTTATTGCATAGACAAAATTGATATTTTCTGAAAGCTGATAACGCGGGCAACCATTTTGGAAAAAAAATCACATAACATAACGTACACTGAAGCTTCTTGGTTACATACAGGACTAACAATAACACAATTCGTTTCTACATTTTATGTCATGCACTGTCGGAAATCTTCAACATTATATGACTCTCCTACGACTTACGGGGCATTTTAATCCAAGTGGTGTCCTTTGAACCTCGACGGTCTCTCCCATCTAAGCTTGATCGCGCGAGTCAACTGACTACGTTTCTAACGCATAGTGTTTCCATTAATTGGATTACCAGATTATGATGTCAAATTGTCAATCCTACTTTCGTTTCGTTTTTATATTTCAAAATTTCATTTTATTTGTCTCTACTACACTTGGATCTGGGAGAATTGTTATCATTTGCGTTTTGGTTTAAACAACATTTTATTCAATATAATTACATATGGTCATACAATTGTACAGTCTAAAGGATACGAAAAAAGCAGCATGCTCATGAATATCTCTTCCTGGCATAGTAGTTATTTTTAATTGTTGAAATTGAGAGTACATTTAAGAGCAGAAGGTTGAACATTTATGCTAAATAAATACGAAGAAATATAACAATAAAAAAAAAAGTGAAAGTGAGTTGTCAAACATCAATAAAAAGGGGTGAATAATTTTAAAATTGGCAGTTTCAACATCCGAAAAATTGCCTATGTTATCGAGGGAATAAAGGAATGGGGTCTGATATAGTCATCGGGTAATTTATTTACAAACAACTTAAGTTCTGAGATGCAAAATAAAGGTCAAATTTGGATTTTCATAGAGTGAAGTGAGCTCAAGTAATCAAATGATAGAGACCAACTTTCAAACCGATGAGTTAATTCAATGTACCTATGCAGTTTATCAAGAGCATCATGGTTTAGATCAGCAGGTGCATCGTCGATCCCGTTTAGTAAAGCCTTTGAATTTCTAAAAATAGGGTCCAGGGTATTGATTGTTACTGATCTTTGGAAGCGGAATAGTTGACAATGAAAGATAAAATGGTCGCAATTTTCAACAGATTCGCCACAGCTACACATAGGGTTTTTACTCACGTGCATTAGAAATTTGTGCAAATTGAAATCACGCTTGCAATTACGAAGTTTACAATGTATAACTTGAAAAATTCTGCCGGCAGCAGGTCGACAAACCTGGAAATATAGTCCACCTAATGTTTTTTGATGGATTATATATCTTTAGTACATGTAGATTAAGAATCCGTTGATGCCACCCTAGCACCCCTGGGGAAATTTAAATATTCAAGATGGCCGCCATAAGAGAAAGAGAGAGGGGGAGAGAGATGGGATTTAACGTCCACTCGACCAAACTAGGTCATTTCGGGACTAACATATGGTTTAATTTTATTTCAATAATTCGCTTGCGCTTATGGGTCTTTAGCGGGGGGGGGGGGAAACCGGAGTACCTGGAGAAAACCCACGAGGCTGGACAGGCGACCCTACTCCTTGCCACGTACAAACCGGGGATTGGAAACCACGCCAGTTAACTTAATGGCAGGCTGTATGATACAGCGCGCACACGCTAACCATTCGGCTATCCAACCCCCCGCCGCCATAAGTGACAGTTAATTCCGCTAGGGGGCCAAATTCAAAATGGTGGCTTATTTTGGCTGGAAACTTACAAAGTTCCCTAAAACTATGTGTAATATATTGACATATAGGTTTTTGGTGTATTATATATCTTCAATATTGTGTAGTTCCACCATGGCATCCTTGCGGTAATTAAAATATTCAAGATAGCCGTCATCAGGCATTTACTGGTTATTAAATTACTTTTATTTGATGGGGTGCAATTCGGGCCAAATTCTCTCGGGCCTCGGTATGAAGGTGGGTTCTGTAAGAATTTGATCCGCTGAATCTAATAAGCTTGGGTATTCCGCCTAAAAGTGACGACTTATTCCGCTAGGGGGCCAAATTCACAATAGCCGCTCCTTATGTTCCCTAATACGGTGGGTAATATATTGAAATATAGGTTTTCATTGTCAATTTCTTCAGATATAAACATAAATACATCTTCAACCAAAAGGTGTTCCAATCCGATGATATTCTTCCCCTTATATTCTTATAAGAACACAAAGTATACACGGTCAAACACAATCAACTATCAGACCATCGTAAGTTGAAAGCAAATGTTTTTAATTACTAACTCGGACTGACATATTTGTCTTGTGCAGGCTCGGGAATTTGCCTAACTCACCTTCTCTTGAATCACTGGAATACCCGCAATAGGTAGAACATTCTGATTCTTCCTATTTCATCCGTGTTATGCAACGGGGATGACATTTGTCTTGCAAGATATTTGGCCACTCATACGCGCCGGTAAAGTTGGGGTTTGTATCACGCTGAGAAACATTTTTCATTCCTTATTCCATTCTGTTCATATGGCTCTGTAATTTGTGCTCTTAGTCCTGTGATACATGGTCTACTAAATTTAGTTATTTTGTTGAACTTGGGAACCATACTGGCGTTTCGTTCGGTCATGGCATATTTTGCCATTCAGATAGCAATTCGACGAACCCAAAAAACCTCTAGTTTAATACATTATCAATATGGTTATGTCTTGTCAAATATGGCCACAATTTTGAATTTAAGCTCAATCTGAAATACTTCTTGGTCGGAACATGTTTTTATATTTATATCTGAAGTTTAATATATTGCACAGCTTTTTATACGCCCACATTTCATGTGGACGTATTATGTCGTCGCCCCTGTCCGTCCGGACGTCCGTCCGTCTGGACGTCCGCGTCCACAATTTGCTTGTGGACTCTCTACAGGTCACAATTCTTATCCGATTTTGACGAAACTTGAAATATAGGTTTATTCCCATAAGATCTCGGCTGCTTTCGATATTGGCATGTATCGGATGGAAACTTCATGGATTATGGCCCCTGATTGTACGAAATATCATGTTTTTAGCTTGTGGACCCTATAGATGTCACAATTTTGAACCGATTGTGATGAAACTTGACATGCATGTTTATAACCCCAAGATCTTGGTTCCTTTCGATATTTGCGCACATCGGATCGTAACTTCCTGAATTATGGCCCCTGATTGTCCGAAAAATCGCCCTTTTTAGCTTGTGGTCCGTCTGGAGGTCAAAATTATTATCCGATTTAAAAAACCGTTCGATTATATCACCGTTACATGGTAATGAAGGTTGAGTTCGAATTTCGTGAAAATCGGACCAAAATTGACATACAAAATGGCCGCCGTTTGTACGCGAATAGTGTGAAAATATGTTATTTCAAGGTTGTGGACCCTATAGAGGTCACAATTTTGAACCGATTGTGATGAAACTTGACATGCATGTTTTTAACCCCAAGATCTTGGTCCCTTTCGATATTTGCGCCCATAGGATTGTAACTTCCTGAATTATGGCCCCTGATTATACGAAAAATCGCCCTTTTTAGCTTGTGGTCCCTCTGGAGGTCAAAATTATTATCCGATTTAAAAAAACGTTTGACTATATCACCGTTACATGGTAATGAAGGTTGAGTTCAATTTTTGTGAAAATCGGACCCAAATGGACAGACAAAATGGCTGCCGTTTGTACGCTATTAGTGTGAAAATATGTTATATCAAGGTTGTGGACCCTATAGAGGTCACAATTTTGAACCGATTTTGATGAAACTTGACATGCATGTTTATAACCTAAAGATCTTGGTTCCTTTCGATATTTGCGCCCATTGATTTGTAACTTCCTGAATTATGCCCCCTGATTGTACGAAAAATCACCCTTTTTAGCTTGTGGTCCCACGGGAGGTCAAAATTATTATCCGATTTAAAACAACGTTTGATTATATCACCGTTACATGGTAATGAAGATTGAGTTCAAATTTTGTGAAAATCAGATCAAAATTGACAGACAAAACGGCCGCCGTTTGTACGCGAATAGTGTGAAAATATGTTATATCAAGGTTGTGGACCCTATAGAGGCCAGTATCTTACCCACTTAGCAACATGATCCCCAGTCAAATTTGAAGCCTACTGAAATGAACCTTTATAACCCAAAGATCTTAATTCATTTCGATATTTGCACATATCAAATTCTAACTTAATGATGTAGGAAAAATCACTTTCGGATTGCTTGTTCTCTATCCATCTCTCGAAAATGTGGGCGTATCCTGCTTGGCAGTGCCAGCCTATCTTTTAGGACGACTTTATGAGTCCCAAATGAGCCTCCATTTTGTATTTGGCTACCTAGTGGAATTGGACAGCTTTTTAAGGAAGAATACCCAAGTTCACTGGATTCAGAGGTTCAAATTCTGACAGAAATCCCCTTATATCGTGGTCCTAGAGAATCTGTCCCGAATTTTACCCCACTAAATTAAAGTAAATATGCACATGGGATTCAGTACGTCAAATTCGTATAAAATCCATCTCCAACCCGTGGTCCAAAAGAATCTGTCACATATTTTACCCTACTAAATAACCAGTCGTGGTCCAAGAGAATCTGTCACATATTTTACCCCACTAAATAACCAGAATATGTCTCATGGCGGCCATCTTGAATATTTAAATTACCCCAAGGGTGGCATTATCCGGATTCTTAATCTACACATACTGAAGATATATGATCCATCAAAAAACATTAGGTGGGCTATATTTCCAGGTTAAGGCTTAAAATGGGGTGTGGCAACTGGACTATAGTTATATATCATGCATAATGTATATTACCCGTGTCTATAGATTATACACGTATCTACACACTGTCATAGTGTTTGGTCATAATATGTCAATGAAACATTTTATATGGAATTTTTCTTTGTTCGTTGCCTGGCAACTCTGTTTTGTTAAGACATTGCCATTCACTAAGACATTGTGGAACTATCTATTCTATGTTGGAAGTAGGATTGATTGCTTCTTAAAACTTGTTCAAATATAATAAAACTTTTCGCAGGTTTATATAAAGTATTTATATCAGAAACATAAATTATTGATATTTTTAAATTGGTATTTATGCTAGAAACATAAAATATTGGTAACGTTAAATTGGTATTTATTGAATGTCTAGAGTGTTCAGCCTTGCGTTATCTTCAGCATTCTCAAAATAACTTCGAGAACAAGTGTCGTCATGGAAACGTTAAGACACGGTGAAAAGGGAAGCTTTTCGAGGTTTTTAATGATAAATCTAATTAAATGCGAACCAGTTAAAATTTAAAGTGTTATGGAATCTGTTCAAGTCATAAAAATAATGTTCACAAAGAGAAATCTTAAAATCTCAATACCCCGATTTGGTTTGTTGGTTTTCAGACTCTTCTTACGAAAATAGTTTTAGCTAGTTTTGAAATGAAGCCCTATAGACTATTTTCCTTTAACAAGAAAAAGACTTGTGGTGTGTATGTTTAATCATAAGATTCAATTGAATAACGATACCAATAACCAGTTGTCAATATTGCATTATTATGCTACGTAAATAAACATTATGGTAATAAATCGAGATAAGCCTGTGACTTGAATGAAATAAAATGCAAAGTGGGCCAATGTCTTACTTTTCTAAACCGACTGGACTAATCCGAACGAATGGACGCTTGCCTTGTCAATCCCCCCCCACTCCGTCCCCAATCCTTCACCCCTTCAGGGAGAAGCCACGATGGAAAATCTTTAGACCAGCACGTGCAGCCAGCGCCTTAGTCATTGGTCCACCGCTTCTTCCGATTTAAAAGAGCCTTGTGCAATGAATGGGGTTTAAGTTGGAAACTTGCAGAATTTCCTGAAACTACAATTATATAAAGTTGGGCAAGAGCAGCCCGTGGGAAGAAGTGTCTTAGCACTTCGTACGTAACTCAACGTTTGTCGTAAGTCTCTATTTGACCCACGTGGTCGATTTGTTGCCGCTCTGTGCCGTTGCACTTATTGTACTGTTTTGAGTGAAATTATCTCTCTGTTTTGGCCACAAATCGCTAATGATTTCCTAATGAGTGTTAATTCTCGTTCCCTAGATTTTTCCCAAATTTTCGTTGGGTAGAATGCTTTCTACCACACATCGGGCTTTTCCGGCGTGGTTGCCCCTTGTCAGTGGTGCGAGACGGGGAGTCTGGCAAATGCAGGAGTCTAGTCATTCGAATGGTACGAAAAATCGAGGTCCCGTGTACACATCAACGTACACTAAAAGATCCCTTTGTAGTTGGAATTCGAAATAAGAGTAGCCCGTAGCACTGATGTCCGGCCGGGCACAATTTCCCTCATAGCAGACTGAGTGGAGTATTTTCCGACTTCATTAGCCCAGTCATCTGGTCAAGCCTTTCTAAAAATTGCCAATCGACGTCAACCCTGGAAGATACCAAATGAGAGGCATCACTTTACTAAAGTGACTCTACCAAACTTGATGATACACTGTATATGTAACCGTTGTTTCAGGAACCGAACTGGGGCGGATAGCCGTGACATACTTTCCAATTTTGTCAATAAAACCCTGGATATATTATAGATGAAGAATGGCATACATTTTTTAGCATCAAATTAGATATATAATTAAGTACAGTTTTAAAATTGGTTGTCCAATTGGTTGTCAGTCTTTGTTGTGTATGTTTTTCTATATATACTATTCAAAAAAAGTAGGGGATATTTGATTTTGGGGGCATAATACTAAAATATGCAAATGACTACGAAAAAAGTCACTATAGAACCTAACAGAAGAAACATTTCCAGTTACATGTAACGCCCAAACGCACCAATAGCTACCGCATGGAATGCAGGTGATGCTTGGGATCATCATGGGGGTCTGACTTTGAATGTTACAGTCATTGTGGCATTGAATTCCAGGGTGGAAACATCAGTTTAATTGTTTTAGTGACCAGAAAACAAATTTTGATATGCGTCGGCTTACCCAAAATGAAAGGTTACGTGCCCTTGGCATGCTACAGATCGGCACAACACAGGCGGTTGTGGCGCGGACGATGAATGTTTCTCAGTCTGTCATAAGCAGGCTATGGTCCAGATACGGTGATACACAATCTGTACAGGACAGACCACGCTCAGGTCGACCAAGGGCGACAACTCAAGCCCAGGATCGATTTATCCGTACCTTGGCCTTGAGAAATCTTGTCATCCCAGCAAATCAGATCAGCACTCGTCTTCAAACAGACACTGGTGTGAGAATGAGTGGCGAGACGATTCGGAATCGACTGCATAGGGGTCACCTTCACGCCCGACGTCCTCGCGTGATCCCTTGTTTGAGAGATCATCACATTCAGGCAAGACGTCGTTGGTGTAGGGATCGTCAACACTGGGATAATCGACGCTGGAGCAATGTGATGTTTTCAGATGAGTCAAGGTTCACTGTTGATTTTTTGGACAGACGTAGGAGGGTGTGGCGTCGTCGAAACGAGCGCTTCCAAGACGTTAACGTCATCAGACATGATCGATTTGGGGGTGGTTCTGTTATGGTGTGGAGAGGCATCACTGTTGCTGGAAGAACGGCTTTACATGTTGTTGCAGGGCGTGCTACAGGCCAGTACTACCGGGACAACATCTTGACAGTCCATGTTGTGCCGTTCGCACGACGTCATGGCCGCCGTTTCATTTTCCAGGATGACAACGCAAGATGTCACAGGGCCAGGATCGTTACAGGTTACCTCCAACAACAGAACATCACCACATTACCTTGGCCAGCACTGAGTCCCGACCTCTCCCCCATCGAGCATGTCTGGGACATGCTTGGACAGAGGTTACGTCAACGTCAACAACGTCCTGCCAATGTCCAAGAACTTGCTGCTGCGTTGCAACAGGAATGGGACAATCTGGACCAAAATGACCTTAGACGTCTCATTAGGAGTATGCCACGTCGGATCAATGCTTGTTTGGCAAACAGAGGAGGATTTACCCGTTACTGACTTTGTTGTGATGCTGTGGTAACTTTGCTGTTTGACCCCGGGTATCATTTTACCCTTATAATGGTCAGTCTGTGCCTCACTTAGTCTAACGATCATTTGGAATAAATCGATGAATGTGAACTTCATTTCATTTTGTCATTTGTTTCTTCGTCAGTTTCATTAGGTGACTTTAATAACACTTAAAAATCAAATATCCCCTACTTTTTTTGAATAGTATATTATAATGCACACTGTATACTATATGACACACACGGAAGTTGGACTTTGTCAAGCTATACAAATGGGACATTTCGTTATATTGAAAGTACTCAGTGTTTATCCGTGGCAGTTACAATGCTAATCAATATTCTCTTTTAACATAAAAACCAGGGAAACCAAGTCTGGTCATTGATTTTGTTGTATGCTGTTGTATTTTCATATGTGTGTATTCAAATAAACGGCGTCATTGCTGTCGCCATGATAACGCTGCTTTATAGATTTGTATGCGTTAAAGAATATGGATTCTTAGATGCCGAAACTGTTCATTTAAACACTCCACGGGATTTATTACTCAAAGTTTCTTCAAAAATGTTAAGGTGGGTGAATTCTAATGATTCTTAATCTTATCTCAATATAGAATACTATCGGCGAGACAGCAGTCAATAGATCAAATTTCCTTTGCTACTGTCTACCCTATCGGTCAAGAACATATCAGATCGTTGATCTGCGATCTTTATTCACGTACTTAATCACTCACTGTTCTCTAACATTATTTTTATTTGTATTTTGCAAAGTTTAGATTCTGAAAATCAAGGTTTAGCGTTAATCGTACGAGTCATCCTCACAATTTGAGGCGCCTCAAATTGTGAGGATGACTCGCACGATTAACGCTAAACCTTGATTGATGGGGCGCACAGAACGGCTTGATCAGTGGGGTGCCTTACCCCGGAGGGGCGCCCATAATGACACGATATCAATATATGATTGTCGGGCCGCACATAATGCATAATACCGAGTAAGATTATGTCGACGAGATCCTGGACGCCTAATATAATTGGCGGGGGCGTCCATATTGTCCGACTGAGATTGGTTAGGCGACTCACACGATTGATTAGGCGCCCAAATCTGTGGGGTGCTTGATCTGTGGGGTGCTTTATCTCAGAGGTGCGCCCAAAATCATATGGTTGGTGGGGCACCTTACATGTAATAACATTATTGGTAGGGCGCCTTATAATGACAATATATGATTGTCGGGCGGCACAAAACGCATTATGCTGAGTAAGATTGGTTGGGCGCCCATGATGCCGAGTGAGATTGCTTAGGCGCCCACGAATGAATTAAGCGCCCAAATCGGCGTGATAATCTTCAAAATTCAAACAGGTCGCGCTTCAAGTGATTATTGACAATTACTATGGTTTATTTCGCTGCGACGTTTCAACAAGATTTCACAATTCGTTATCAAGCATAATATACACCAATAGATACAAATTGAGAAAACTATGGACATATATATATACAACCATCAATGCTAACTATCCAATGGTATGCAAGGAAAGTCAACATGAAAGTCGCAGTGAAATAAACCATGGTAATTGTCATTCATAAAATTGTGTTGATTATATTCCAATTACTAAATGCCATTCAAAGACCTTAAAGTCCTATTCCTTCCTGATTATTGAAAACTCATAGCTTGCCCAAAAGTGTATGTGTGTGTGTGTGGGGGGGGGGGCAAAGGCTTCTAGGGGGTGCCCATGTACCTACGTCCTATTCCTTCAAATTTATATAATGGTCATCAAAATATCAAAAGACGAAAATTCAGACTCAAAATTGAAATTTTCCGATGGAGGCGTGTCCACGTTACCATTCGCCATGGACCATCAAGTGTATGTACATCGGCGCCCCGAGAAGCCTTTGGTCCCCCTCCCCCGCCCAACAATTTTGGGCTAGCTACGGGTTTCCAAAGATAAGAATATATTCCATTGCATTAAGACTCCAGCCAGTGTGTTAGGAATATAATATACTTCCAGACGATGTACGAGTATACGTTAATTTATACGACCGTCATTTTGATTCCGATCAAAACTATTAGTGGTGTAGCATGCTCCATGTGCCAGTTGCGAGTACGCTTATAATTGATCATAAATAATACTCCATAGTGGGTATGATGGCTGTTTTGATAGTCCATGATTTAGGAAGTCACTCACTATTATCTATTTTTCAATCTGATTAAAACAGATAATATTTCGTATCGTTTTCTATAGTTCAAAATTTAGCTTTACTTGTATTGACTTCACTAGGATCAGGAAGAGTTGTTATATTACCGACGTTTTGATTGAAGTGAAGGATAAGTCAATGAAACGGTCAGTTGCAGCGACTTCTTGGCGTGCCGTGCATGGAAATGTGGTAAACATTAGAAATGTCAAGGCAGATTGAATAATCAATGTTTGACGTCATAGGGTCAAAAGCCGCTCGCACGAACCCTGACATGACCTTCCAGTACAACTTGTCAGATCTTCATGTAGTGTTGGCCATTGAAAGGATAACTAAACGAAAAATAGATCTGTATTTTAATCAGACTGTCTATTTGTCGCTGTATTGGATTGTCTCTAAGCGGGAGAAAGAAGGAAGGGGGAAAAGTGGCGCTTAACGTTGCCACTCGGCACTTATTAGGTCATTTCGGCACTAACAGTATGTGTCGAGTGAACGTTAAACCCCATTTCTCTCTCTCTCGCACTAACAGTAACATGAATACCCAGGAACCCTTATTCTATGATACGTAACAAGCCTGCGGTCAAATTCTGAAGTTGCATAGTTATTTTTTAGTATATGAGGCATATTTGTATCGTACCATCCAATGTATTCCGGCAGTTACGATTTGTTTTGGTTCTATTAGCGAAACAGTGAAATGGGGGTTTAACGTCCTATTCATCTGAACCGTACCCACTACAATGTGCTATAAGAGACTTATTGCCCGGACAGTGGCGCTACGGCCTACAAATTCCATCTTTCAAGGACGAGGGGTTTTCCTCTCCTCGGAACGAAACTCGATTCTGTTCTTGTCAGGTATTCCGTCTTTCATCGCTGAAAAGGGGAAACCAAGCTTGAAAATCCCGCGCAACTTTCTAGGCCAACACCCGGATCGAACTACATGGGGCCCCCTGAGCCACCGCAACTCCCATCACCATGCTATCGGAAGGTTTAATACAAAGAAAGAGAAAGGAGAATGTAATCGTTGGAATAAATTGTTTGTCTGTAGTGTTTTAGTGTTAGCTTGATTAAAGCTTCAAAGCAACCCTACTATGCTTGAATGGTGCAAACAGTTCATAAATATGTCACATCCTTGGTCCGTATTCAAAGACTCTCAGTAAACCTAATTTATGGAATGACCAGAATAAATAACAGTACGAGTTCTTACCAGAAATTAATTGTAAAACATTGGTGTCACTCTTCGGTCAGCAGTCATCATCATACATTTGTATACAACCGAGGACAAGGACAATTTCCAAACATACTACTGTCCGTAGATGTAGTGGTAAAGAGTGCTGCATTACAAGGAAATGATCTGCAGCCAAATGTCTTCATGTTATACTTTGGGACATTTAAAAAAAGTCTTGGAACTAGATTGCAGTGATCTACATGTAGATGTAGAATATTTATACAAATGACATTGTATAAATAGCTTGGCGCGGTGTTATGTCTGCACTGATACGGTAGGGTAAAATTTTATTCCTAGTCGAACACAAAGCCAATGCAGAGGTGGTGATGATTCGCGCAGCTGTATTTTGAAGATGTTGGAGACGCGCGATATTTAAGCTGAGATACCTGCAAATTACAAATGATCTGGGGTCGCTGCTGCATACTGCGTCAAAAAGTGACGGATGCTACCATTATTCCGCAAGTGGAAATAGCACTTTCTGCTTATTTCAGAGACTTGGCGGTTAATATTTAGGTAGCCATCCAAGTAAACTCCACGATTTTTAACAGATGGCGAAAACGATATGCTAAATTTATCAAAGACTTAGATCGTCAATTTCTACTTTCTGTTGACGTTTCAAGGGTGCAAAAATCATAGGTTCTGTTTTGTCATTCAGTTTCAAAATGTTGTTGGTCATCCATTTTTTCACAGAAATGAGGCATGGCTCCACCTTGTTAAGATTCTCATGCTGATTGCCCAGAGAATCGACCAGAAAACTGGGTGCCATCAGTGATATAGAATGCCTGGTCTACTGATTACATAGCCATGGTGCAGTGTGTGCACAAAGTCAGCTAAACACTGATCCCGGGGGCCGTGAGTAATTTAATCACTTGTGCACAGAATTAGAGTCGCCAATATTAACATACTGGTGGCAATCTGGAAGATAGGATTTGAACCAATGAAGAACTGAGAAATCAAAGCAATGTCCACTAAGTAGATTGTTCTCATTAAACTGACCATTGAATACCGCTAAAAGCTTAAACAGTGATAATTTGATGCTTAACACTGCCTTTGAGTACCACTTGCACTAATTTACACCGTTAGACCGGCCCTTGATGCATCGTGAGGCCAGCGTATATAAATTTTTTATTTACTTCTTGCATTTAAAGGGCGTAAAGTCCCAACATCATATTGTCCAATCTTCAACATTACAAGAGGAAGTGGTCAATTCCAATATACATAGTAAATGGACAGTGAGTAATGAAAAATACATTCTGAAAAATTGTAAATGGACATAAAGTAATGAAAAATACATTCTAAAAAATGACCCCCAACCTATCTCAAAGAAGCGAGGTAGCTCACATGGATTTTAACAAATGTGTATTTATAGTTTGGGTTATCTTCTCGCGAAGGATTTGAAGTAATATTGTGATAGATTACTTAGTTGGAATTTGTTTTTATCCAACTATATCATCAAATAGCCTTTGTGCACGGGAAAGTGTCTTTAAGTTGCATGGTCTATTAGGCTAAGGACGCATGCGATTCATACTGAGACGCACATATGCGCTGGACATAAATAATAAAACTTGCAATGACCCGCAACAGCTCATTTGTTTTGAGAATTATGTTTCAAGTCTCATACAATTGTTAGTCTAGAATGATCATGAACCCCACCGAAAGAGAAAGCCGTACCTCGAGTTAATCTTCTTATTTAATCTAATTTGTATGTAGTTGATCATAAGAAACCTATTAAAATCCAGAGATCGGGAGCAATCCTTTGCAGAGCAAATACCCCTACCATCGAAATTTGCTAAGACTCGTCAGATATTAAAGGCCTGTTAGATCAAAATTCGCACAGTGTGTTGTTTTGAGCACGAACTGTAATCCCAAATCGATAGTTATGTACGTAAACACCGAAAAGAATAAATATTTAATAATTCACATTTCAAAAGATGAAACCCGACCTTTCTACCACTTACTTTTCATAAATAGGCCAAAAACCCAATAGTCGTATGCGATATCGATAGTTTGCATTGTTCTGTATACATAAGCTCACAAAAAGGTCTTAGAAACATCCATGTAGAGATAAATAATTAAGCTCGTGAGCATTGTATACTTTAGGAGTGGCGCAACCGTATCCCCACTATTTATTGATTATTCAATCCCTTCACTTCTTTCAACAGATGCAACGAGTGAGGCCCGTAGTTGTTCTTGTTTTATACAAAACTTCCAACATCAATGTCGAAAACGATCTATAACATAATATGAACAGATGAATAATTAACCTTCTCAACACTGTGTATGAACTAAAAGTGGTTTACGAACTGATGCAACAGCTAAGATCCAGTAAATACACAGAACTAAAAGTTTTTGATGCTAAGCGTGCCAATAGTAATTTACGATGTACAAATCGATGTTTACTCCAATTAATTCAAAATACTTCGAACATTAGAAGACATTTAAAATATTTTTTGTGTTAAGTTAATTGTGATGTTTGGGAAGTCCTATTCGGACGTGTTAGTACCAACCAAATCTCTCACCCGTATTCCAGCACCCGTATTATATCGCCAATAAAAAAACACATTTACATTTATTACGATAATAATTGTTACCTTCATATTAGAATATAACAGTTTAAGATATATTTATGCTGAATATATGTAATACACTCGACCCCCCCCCCCCAACCCAATAAGTTATTACATCCATGTATACTAAATTATCACAGAAAACGGTACACCCATGCTGCAGCAGAAAGCACCCAAAATCGGCTTTGGTTGCAAAATGTTGGTTTATTTCACAGAATCGAAGGATGAATAAACTACTAGAATGCAAAATTTCAGAAGCGTCCTATGTTGCATTGTCAAGATCTATTACCGTAAACGTACTACAAATATGGGGGAAATCGGGTTATAGTTGGGTACGAGACCTAAAATCCGTGACCAATTTGCGGGGAAGTTGTTTTGAAGGTGGTTTCTATATGAAAAAAGCCTGCTGAAGCGATTAAGCTTGGGTGCCTCTCTCTAAAATGCTGGCGGAAGCCGCTAGAGGGCCAAATTCAAAATGGTGGTCAGATGTGGCGGGAAAATATAAAATTATGTAATATAGGCTTCTGATGTGTCTATTCGTATGTTTTAAGGGTCTCTGAATCGAAATATTATAATCAAAAATCAATCCAGCCACTAGTTTTGCCAATATGGCCGAAAAATCCAAGATGGCCACCATTATTGCCCTGGAAAATAGTTTCGGGGTCGATGTCTTCAATTTTGATGAATTTGTGTCGATAGATGGCAACCAACAATAATACTCACCGATATTTATCATCTGATATACTCTGTAGTCAACTGATTTTGATTTTAATTTAATCAACGCTTAATAATGGACCCATCTAAGGCCCTGTATCCATAGGCTTTTCACTTGTGACGCGCCACAAGGACAATGAACCTTTGTTTTTTTAATGTGCCTGTTCCCATAGGTTGTACCCAGGGAACATTTGGCCTCGCGCACGGAACATGTTGTCTTGTGACCGGGAACACAGACAATGAACATGTCAATTCTTTTGCAGCTGCACAAGAGGGAACACGCAATTACCAGTACGATATTGTATGGAGATGCATCTCCCTGTCTGTTAGGCCCTGTATCCATAGGATGTTCCCCTGTGGCGTGTTCCCTTGTGGCGTTGTGACCTTACGACCTGACCATGTACCCGCCCGTATCCATAGACTGTTCCCTTGTGGCGTGTGCAATGTACGATGGAAAGATAGATAAAAGAAAAGTCTACACACGAACATTGGTGAGAAAGCAAATAAACACAAGACACAACTATCATTATCCGAACAGTTGTTTTATTGATAGCTCGACGGTGAACTCAACTACTGAAAATCGGAAGTATGAGGAGGATGCTCATCTCGGAAGACAACATGTCTTCAAACAACGTTGGGTCTGGTCATTTTTTGGAACTCGCAATGAACTGTGGGAATTTCACACAAGTTTCCCGACCTTGAAACAGACTGGTAGATGTATCTCCATACAATATCTTACTCTTGTGGCATGTTCCCTCTTGTGCAGCTGCAAAAGAATTAACAAGTTCATTGTCTGTGTTCCCGGTCACAAGGCCACATGTTCAAGGGAACACGCCACAAGGGAACAGCCTATGGATACAGGGCCTTACAAGGCCTGGAAACTTGTGTGAAATTCACCCAGTTCATTGCGAGTTCTAAAATTGGCCGGACCCAGCACCATGGGCGTTGTCTGAAGACATGTTTGTCACAGGATGGGCGAGGCGTGACCGTTTTGGGGAATAAAGAAAACTAAGATAAAAAAGAATTCAGTTTATATAGTACAACATAAATATACAACATAATTCCTTCACAAATGCCGCACTAAATGAATTATGACGTTACAAAATGTTCACCCATCGGCAAGACCATACTTCGACGATACCATTTATAGGCGACCAGTTATCGACGATGCCATTCCAGGAACAAACTATCGACGATACCATTTATCGGCGACTATTCCTAGACGATACCATTCCAAGAAGAAACTGTCCACCCATCGGCAAGACCATACTACGACGATACCATTTATCGGCTACTATTCAACGACGATACCATTTATCAGCGACTATTCTTAGACGATTCCATTCCAAGAAGAAACTGTCCACCCATCGGCAAGACCATACTACGACGATACCATTTATCGGCTACTATTCAACGACGATACCATTTATCGGCTACTATTCAACGACGATACCAGGTATTGGCTACTATTCAACGACGATACCAGGGTATCGACTACTATTCAACGACGATACCAGGTATCGGCTACTATTCAACGACGATACCTAAGACTACAAAGTTAAAAGTATAATTTCACTCTCCCGATGGGCAGGCTTATATACTACCTGTATGCACGTGCATTGCGGGTAGAAAGTTTGGGCGAGCCTTAATATATTACAGGTAAATAGTTTAGGCGAGCCACGAAGCAGAGTTTGGGCGACCGATAGTGATACTAATGAAATACGACCGTGGCAATGCTGCCTTCTGAGATGAGCACCAGCAAGGAAAATAAATGCAATATCGGCATCCTCCTCATCCTTCCGATTTTCAGTAGTTAAGTTCATCGTCGAGCTATCAATACTGTTCGCATAACGATAGTTGTGTCTTGTGTTTATTTTTTTTCAGGCTTATTTAATGCTTAATTACTGAAAGTCTGAGATCGCACTCTTTTCCGTTGGTAATGGCTGGAAACTGCTCCATAATCGACAGTGCGGCTCAATTAGATATGTGAACCCAGCATTACCAGGACGTTTAAGTGACTTACTTGTTCACTGCAGTGATAGTGCAAGTGATGAAGATTCCGATGAAACTACAACTTCTGAATCTGAACAATCAAAACTGGACCTATCTTTTGAATCGGATGACTGTGATTCTGAGAAGTAAAACTTTGACTGGATAAGTTGGTGATGTTGATTATCATGCGTGATTAAATATTACATGGGTCCATTATTAAGCGTTGATTAAATTAAAATCAAAATCAGTTGACTATAGAGTATATCAGATGATAAATATCGGTGAGTATTATTGCTGGTTGCCATCTATCGACACAAATTTATCAAAATTGTAGACATCGACCCCGAAACTATTTACCAGGCCAAAAATGGTAGCCATCTTGGATTTTTCGGCCATATTGGCAACACTAGTGGCTGGGTGGATTTTTGATTGCAATATTTCGATTCAGAGACCCTTAAAACATACGAATAGACACATCAGAAGCCTATATTACATAACTTTATTTTTTCCCGCCACATCTGACCACCATTTTGAATTTGGCCCTCTAGCGGCTTCCGCCAGCATTTTAGAGAGAGGCACCCAAGCTTAATCGCTTCAGCAGGTTTTTTTCATATAGAAACCACCTTCAAAACAACTTCCCCGCAAATTGGTCACGGATTTTAGGTCTCGTACCCAACTATTAGGTGCACGGAGAACACAATAACTTCAAAACTAGCTTTGGTGTCTTAAAGATGGATGTTAGTCATTTGATCCATTAAATCTGGCTTGAAGTTTTGGTGTCCATAGTGGACCTACCCCAACCCGAATTTCACATATTTTAGAATGTTTACGGTTATATATCTCAAAACCACTAAATTTTGCAATCGAATAGTTTATTACCTCGGTTTTGTAAAATGAAAATATTTTGCCACAGAAGCTGATTTGGGTGTTTTGTTATGCAGAGTGGACATACCCTTTACAGGTTCAACCCACAAACTGGGTCACGAATCCTGGTGCTAGGAACTGATATGACTCCGATAGAGAGTTATTGACATTTGGCATGTTCAACACCTTATCCATTTGTCAATTTCATAACATAAATATCTTCCAAGCCACAAAAGCTAGTTTGGAAGTTATTGTGCGCGCAGTAAACCTATAGCTATACTTACCCGATTTTCTCATGTTTGTAGTATGTTTACGGCAACATGTCAAAAATGCAACATAAGAAGGATCTGAACTTTAGTCATCTAATAATTGGAAACACCTTGGGTGCTGGGATCTTTGAGGTGATATAACTGGATAATGCAACATAGAGACATTGACAAGTTCATACTTTATTCGTCTTTGGAATAGGAGGTATAAAGATCTTCGAACCACCAAAGCCAGTAAGATGTTTTTGTTTGCAGCAATTTAGCATTAGTTTATCTGATATACATCTCTTGGTTGATCTGTTATAACTTCCGGTGTGATTATATACTTCCACTTCTGGGACAACAAGGTTCAACCTGATTAATCTTTCCCTGACACATGATAATACTTCACTACTCGGTATCATCAGTTTAAAAGTTCCCGGTTAGAAAATACACACAATGGAGTTGCTTTAAGCATGACAGTAGCGAAATGATGATTTTGTTGTTCAGTGACAGGATAAGAGTGGATTGTTCTGATTGTTACAACAGGAGAATATTTACTGTGTACCGATATATACCTGGATACGCAGCTATAATATCCACAGTAACCCCAGTGGTACTTTCAAAATGCAATGGAAAGATTATCTTGTTGATTGGAATAGTTGGGCGTCTTTTAGTAATATTTCGATTTTACATTTCGTTTTGTGAACTTTTGTCTTGGATACAGCTTGATGTATTGATGTCTAAACTTTGTATTCCAATTTGAATTTAGTATACATGTCTTTTTTTCAGGAACAATTTGAAGGTATATTAAAATGGCATTTGGAGGATATGTGTATCAAAGTATTTTTCAGTTAGTGGTAATATGCATTCTACAACATACTACTGGTGAGATATATATACAATTACAAGATGAATACACTTTTTAAAAATACTAATAACCTTTTAGATGTGTTCGGGGGTTGTTTGTTATTCCTTCTAATTCATTCCTCCCTTTCATATGTAACATTTTGAGAATATTATGAATATATTTTCAGATGTTACTGGTGTAAATACAACATCCCGACGTATGATATATTACTTGTATACAGTACCACGAACATGGAACGAAGCTAAAATATTATGTAATAATCAGGATGCTACACTGCTTCTTTTAAAAAACGAAGAAACAAAAAAGCAATTAAGATATTTAGATGAAATATCGGAATGGAAGGGCGCATTTACCACAATGTAAGTTATTGGTTATTCCAAAAGCTCATCCAGTAGAAGTAAATCTTGAAATGTGAAAGTTTAATTCAATAACAACCAAATCAGTTTCATATTTGATGACACCTTGCACATATTCCGTGGGTGTCCTATATCACAGCTGGCCATGCATTTCATTATGTAAAATATCAAAGTCCATGAGTATCATGAGCGCAAAGCAGTCGACGGCTGATCGCAGTAGAGTGTGACAAGGGGCATGAATGATTTGTACATCGACAGCCGAACCAAATCAATTAACCTGGCTGGGCTGATATGACACCGGATACGTATATTATAATATTAAACCAATAGCAATACATGTTTTAATCAAAAGCAGTATTCTTGTAAGTATTGCTATCAGTAAGTAACCTCAAAATAAGCAGTAAAATGGCATATGAACATCTGGTTTTATGAAGCTCCAATTCAACTTCAAAACATTTCGTTTTAACCCTTGCCAACGAATAAATTGATTTCTCGCCGGCTCTCTTTTTATCAATCTGAGAGTCACTCCCAATGTAATGGCATTGTCCTAGTTTGATTTTTTACATGTAACTAATGGCACTTAAACAAAATTTAAGCTAACAAGTTTACATTATTATTAATGATGGTATGTATATTTACATTAACTGTATTGATCTTCCCGGAGAGATGAAAAAAGAAAATCCAATCCATCCGTCCGGAAATTCAAGTATAAAGTCAATATTTCACGAAGTATTTGTGTTAAGCATTTGTTAAGTTTATTACTCGTGGTCTATCTGTCCAAACAACTGAATTTCGAACGTTTAAAGATACATTTATTTATCGCGTTATTATTTGCAATAAAAGGATATATGGAAAGTAGAGACACACAATCTTAATAGAAAACAAGCAGTGGGCGCACACAAGTAATTAAACATCAAGTAGACTGCGATTAAATCGTGGCACATGATAATCCAAAATTGTATATATTCTTCGATATTAATGGTAAATTGATAGCGACTAACGACTACTGCAAGCCAAAAGTCGATTCTTACTCTAAGTTACGTGACAAAAGATGGGTTTAATGTTTTGAGGGGGATTTGAAGCAAAATTTTCAATTCCTTTTTAGTCCAAATATGATCATCAATTCGCACGGTTTATACGCGCGAGGCCACCTTTAATATAGTTAATCCCCCACCCCCAGTATTGTTACACCATATTAATAATTCTAGGAGACTATTAACAAGGATTGATTGATATTTCTGTTGGTGTCGGATTAACAATCATCGATATTTAAACGTCATAAATGGTTAAATTATATTGAACCAATTCTTAGTCGTGAATAGCAAGACCATAACCTATTGAAATGTTATTTTGAATAGAATTCTGAGCTCCGGTTCTCGCTTTACAGTAGTCGTTATATACATGCCTCATTAACCATGACAAGAATAGGAAGATTCGATCGATATCAAGGATATTAGAAATTATACTTTTAAAATGTCTACATGCACCGAGAAAGAAAACTTAAGGGAAAATACATAATCAAGGAGTATCAGATTCAACGCTAAATAGGATTTTATAAAGTATTTGAATTGAATGATAATAAGATAAATATTGCAGTATTTTATCACTATAAACTCGTTCTCGGGCTGAAATGTCAATGCCCCAGAGAGCTTTCTAAAGCAGGTTGGGGAGTGGGCCTAAGCTTCAGAAATGTGGTGGGAGGGGGCTTCACATTCATTATTTACGAATGCAACACATGTCTTTCTGATGAGTGAAACAAAACAAACCATGGAGGGGTTGTATGAAATGCTCTTATTCGGAAAGACAGCAGCCTGAACGTTTAACGGAGTGGCAGGCTGATTGTTATGATACAACGATCATTCGTACTTTTTATAAATCAAACAATTCCCAACATAAATAATGGAATTCGAGACGGTCAGCATATTCACATTAATAATCCTTTAATTTACAGCTCTTATATCGAAGTCTAATATAATGGTTATAGCAAGTGCGCGCTATATAATAAGGTCAGTTATTGAGTCCACTGGCGTACATGACAAAGAGTTGGGTCGCCTGCTCGTGGGTTTTCTCCGAGTCCTCTACATGTAGTTTCCTCCCACTGCTAAAAACCGCTACGCGCAAGCAAATTATCGAAAACAAATTAAACCACATATATTTGTCCCGAAATGACATTGTTTGTGTCGAGTTTACGTTAAACCCCATTTTTCTCTCTCTCGAAGTCTAATCCCTGATTTTCCCAACTGCATCGTCCAATAGTATACACGGCAGGACAACTTACCCAAAATTACCCAATACTAATCAAATACTACCGAATACTGTCAAATACTACCCCATTATTGTGAGTAACTATAATACAGTTGTTGAATTATACTCAAAACCTAAGTTGATTTGTGGAATTAGGAATAAACTGGGAAAGTCTATTTATAGTATCAGTACACGACAATTGATAGGCCTGAAAGACTAGCCAAATATTACCCAATAGTTCCCATTTCTAAATGAATATTACATAATACAACCACATACTACCTTATTATTATCAAAACTTACAGAATTCTCCGATTACTTTGATATCCAAATAATTGTACTGCTATCTTACTTTTTTGTAATTTGCTCATTATTTTACTATGGAAACCGATATATATATACTCTCGATCCTTCTTGCCTTCTCGTCAAGAACAGTAGGACGATAAACTCCATTTCAATTCCCATCGCGTCAACGAGGTGCGAAGGCGAATTCAAGAATCCGAGACAAAATGGTCATAAGCTTAGAAGTGACCCGTTTGACGAATGCAACGGAGCGAGATTAGGACCATTTAGCTTCGTCTTCCAATCTGGTTGATGCGAAGGCAAGATGGAGCGAGGGGATACTTATCGGCTTCCATAATTTACAGTCGCGAATTGTTGACGGAAAGAACTTTTTTTTATATAAAGATATTCTACAGAAGGGTGGGGAAATATGATCACTAGTTCTTAAGTTATACTTATATCTATGTGTATTTCGGTCAAAGGCATGCATCGAATTGCGTTTGTTTAAAATTCTATACAGGGTGGTATGGCGTCTTATATTATGGCGTTCAGAAAGTTTGTTCCAACCAGATTCATATAATATTAGTACAGCGCTACTCGATTACAGAATTGTGGAGATCCGGTGACTATTCTCGCGAGCCCAAATTTAATTTTTTCGTGTATTTCAGCATATTCAAGAATATAACGTATATGTACTTATAGAATTTATCAAGCGGGCCCTTAGTTATAGATGCTTGTGGAAATACACAACATCGAGTTGGTTATCGCCGAATTTGAAATATGTAGAGATCGGGATTTTGTTGTTAGTGAAAATCACGACCTTAGTTTTTTTTTGGGTTGAATTTAATGAAATTTTTCGAGGTCCGGTAATTTTGTTTTGTTGCACTCAATTACCGTATCGTCGGCAAATAGTTTAGCAGTATTATCTAAAATATCCTGGATGTCCACTAGGGGTGGACCGTGGGCGTCCTAGAGATCCCTTTTATTTAGATTTTTAGGTCTTATGGACTGGGTGATAGATTGTTCTGTTGCACAGACGTGGATTTCTTTTTAAAACCCACTATGAATTTGCTCTGTCCATTAAACTACTCGCGGCAATCCTTTTTGATATTTACCATAACAAAGAGTTGAAGCTTTTTCATTAAGTGCGTAAATATAAGAATGTTGACGTACACTATTTATATTCAATTTTAGTTTAATGTAAAATAAACCATGGTCAAATTAGGTTAAGTACACCTAAATAAAAACTCAATTAAATACGCTTAAGTATCTTCCAAATCATCTTGCCTTAAGTCAGTTCAATTAAATAGACCCTTGTGATAATTATTAGAATAATGAAATATTAAAGAATGCTTTTAAAGGTCGATTGATGGAGTTCTATGATTGATAAGACACACTAGCGATTTGACCCGTTAACAGGTATAAAACACGTTATTGTTCCGTCAGAAAATGTTGACTTGTTTTTGTGTTTTCTATAAACAATTGTGAGAAATCGTTTTGGTGATGAAGAAAATTAGCATTGCGAAACTACTTCTATTCCTGTTTATCCGTATCCACTGGGTTGTATTTTTACAGATATATTGTGGTGGCCATTTTCCTGACACACAGAATAAGAATGGGTTGTTGATATTGTGACAATAAAAGCTACCAACATCCCTGTGTAGACCACTAGTCGGCGAAATACAAATTATTTGGATGTAATTTAAAACTGGGATATGTAACACAAAATAATCCAACAGTGATAATTTCCCCATTTAAAGATACGTAATGGCCAAGCTATTAGCATAACTTCACTTTTCGTTGGTATTAAATATGCACTATGCAAGAGCCTATCTGTGTATTGCAGGTCTTTTTCCGACCTCAAATGATAGAAAAATTATTTTAATCCATAATGGATGACCAAAATATTAATTGAATTACAACAACCACACGACTATATAATTTATTTATTATCACAGCATATATACTTGGCAAAGGATACTATTTAGGATAAATCTTGTTAAAACCTAAAACATTCATAGCTCCACTGGCAATACAAAAAATAGCTTGAATTTATTTTCCATATACGCTATATTTGCATATCAGACCTAATAATTTTGTTTATCCTGAGAATTTTGTTCTATTCTTGACAGGTTGACAGCGGAATCGTTTTGGATTGGGCTCTATGAGGATAACGCAACTTATTATTGGGAAGGTTGTAATCCTCTAGGTAATTGGTCGTTTTGGAGTGCCGTTACAACTCAGCCAGGAGATATGTGTGTTTCAATAGACATTAACTTCAGCGGTATGTCGTCACCATGTCACACTAAACGTAACTTTATTTGTCAGAGAGACGAAGGTATATCTTTTTTCCCAATCTGATTTTTATATTTTATAGTTCAAACTTTGTTTTATTATTCTTCATAACATGCGTTTATATGCGTGTGCACTGAATTATAGAGACATCTATAGAGCAGTATAGAGACGAAACCTCCCATGATAAGTCCTTTTGTGACCATTATCATTAGTGGCGTGACCTCTCTCACAAACTGTTAATATCTGCAAGGAGTAAAATCGGTAGGAAGAATAAAAACAGAAAGCCAAATTTACATCTGTATTTAAGTCAGATTGTCTTTTTTCTTAATGCACTGGATTTGTTGAATGTTTTGATCCCGAAACCAAAAATGAATACTGTTTCAATGTCAATTTCGGGAACTGTACTCTGTGTTGCTTGTGTTCTGGTTGTGATTTTAATAAAGCAATCATTATAAATAAAAAAATCTGTTATTGTTTCGAATCCTGTTGTTTTTGTAGGAGAATGTTGGTTTGATCCCGTGCCATATAACACTACATCCGACGGTATCACATCAGATAAGATAAATGTTACAGATGAAGCAGATTGTGCTAGACGGTGTCGAAGCGGTTTTAAATATGACGCCGAATGCTGGGCCTTTTCCTTCAACTATGTTACCTCGGATTGTTACTTACATTTTCACAACGACACTTTGGCATATATTCGACCCAGCAGAGTTCTAAATCCTGATCAGAATATGATTTTCTACACGAAAATGTGTTTAGATGGTAAGTATTTAGATAGTGTTAACACATTATCCACTCCTTGGTTGGCACATACAGTGGATTAAGTAGTGATACATGTTTATAACCGAGGAGTGTGTCCTAGATGACAAGTGACTTGATATTTGATTTTACGTCTAATTAAATATCTCCAAATATTATGAAACAATATTCATTTACAAAAACAAGTCTTAACTTACTTCCTCACATTTATGGTCACTAAATAAACGGTTATGTTGTATTTTTCAATGCAACATGGCCGTTTATAACAAGTTATAAATATTTAAACATCAATTCGTGAGGCATCCAATCTTTGGATCAAACAATAACAAGGATAACTTGATATCGTGCAAATGATTATACAAGCATCAAATTTGGCACAATTGTTCTCCAATGGATACTAATCAAATCAGCCCGATTGGTCAATTAAAAATCCAAGAAGTTGATGTTTAGCGTAGAAATATTTGTAGTTGTCCGATTTGCGTGATCTTAGTGTCGATTTCTATGTTTTAAAGCCTGCTGAACTAAATTTCCCTGTTCAAAATGAACCCAGAGGCATATTGTCACGGGAAAAGCACTCTGAGACATATTTTATATCTATATGTATATATACACAATATACATATCTATTTTAATTATTTCTGTAATAAATTTACATTAAAAACACCATTGTCTGTCTTTCTTCATACGCCGAGACATATTTTTCTCACTTCGCATGGCCCGAAAGGTAATTTCAGGTTTGACTTTCAGTCGAGCCTTTTGGGTCCGCCGCCTGTTCTACCTAAGTTCAGGGATGTAGGTAAATTTAGGATTGAATGTCAGTCGGGATCTAGGGTCCGCCACCTGTCCGACATAGGCTCGGGAATGAGGAAGGTAAATTTAGGTTCGACTGTCAACTGAGCTCCAACGCCCGTATGTGTATGCAGGCAATGTTCTCCGGGCTATTCGTCATCGTGCGTTGTCCCGATCCACCGAAGCAAAAAAAACCAACCCCAAAACAGCAACGCTCCACGTAGGGTCGTCCGACTAGCAGTATCTCTAAGGATCATCACTGTCTGTTGGGTCTTGGTGTATGACCTCAAGTCTTTTCGTCTCTTCGGGATGACATCATAATATTTAGGATACCAGTCTAGGATACGAATGCGTATATTAGCACATAGATTTCGTGTTTACTTATTCCAGGAAATAGTAGGTTCGGAACACTGACAGCCGTGTTAGGGAAGCTAAGTTTGTCTGTGAGGGGTATCTTTTCAGGGTACTAGAATATGGGCTTGAGATATGTCCGTGCCGCAACTTCACCTTATAGGCTTAAATGTGTACGGTGCCTGAGCGTTTCCTACACCTTCAGCTTTTCATTTGGCGGCAGACTTTCCTGCTTGGATGATTTACAAATAACTTAGCATTTAAGGACTCATTGGATCTGAATCTGTTGTGTGGGGATCCGCAAGTGAGTTTTTACATTCCGAGCTGACGCATATAGCCCAACCATGCTTTTAAAACGATTGATGTGACAATGTTTTTATAGGTATAACACGGGTTGATAACAGATCACTGTCACAAGATAGTACAACGCCTTTGATGAGTTCTTGTAATGGAGTAATACCATCTGATGATTCAGGTAATTCTTGAGTTGATCGGTTCATACTTAACAACGTATGAAACAAACAAATGACTTTTCAGAAAGAATAACTATTCAAATTTCCCATTTTATGGCGACAGTGTATAGATTCACAAAGTAATCAGCTCTGAATGTGTTGTTGGAAAAAAAGACATTTGAGCTACGAAATGTACTGGTAAATGATCCGTAATGTACGGGTTGCTATAAATTGCCATGTTATGAATAAGGGTGTCTTAAGCCTTAACCACTTCACGACATTAAATGGGTTAAAATTTGTATTAATTCCCTTCAGCTGGAAAACGTTGATAGATTGAAAGTTAATTAATAACCCGTTATATGACTTACTTGCAGTATATAAGTAATGTTTATATCACACTCTCTGAAAGGGTGTTTTGGAATTATGTTTTACTGTGATATTCCTACAAGAACCCTTAAGCATCATATATCATTCATATAAGCATGTAAGTATATCCTAAATCTCCGCGATGCCTTGTCAAGTTACTGCATAATGGTGTAAGTAATTTTTGTAAATGGTATTTTCACATCCAAATTCTTTTGGCTTCAGATGTATAATGTCCCTTATCATCATTTAATATACAAAATATACAATGTTCATGTTTTTTAGTACACGATAGTGATGTATGTTACTGTGGCTGTGAAGCACCACCAACTATATTTGATCCTGAACTCGAGGCTTTGACCATAGATGATAAAGTTGAGGCAATCCACAAAGAATTGACCGTGGATACCAAAAACATTTCCTCGTCTGTTAGAAAACTTGTTAGTGCCACAGATAATCGACCCAGTGCTGTTAGTATCGGTTATGTTGGTGTATTTTTTATGGCTCTTGTATTCGGTGGTATAGTTCTTCTTGATCTAAATGTGCTAGTATCCGCAATAAAAGATCTCTACAGAAGCTTCGCCAGCAAGGCGGACGACATGTCGTTGAAGGAAAGCAACATGTGAAGTGTAGTATTTATGGATTTATCTGAAGTTATTAATTTAAATACTTATTCTTCACCCAGTATTGCTATAAATGTACATGTAAATAATTAGAATTCCGTTAGTTTTACAGATTATGATTTCAATATAAAAATTGACAACATGATTTTTTTATATAATCCACTATTTATTTCCACTAAATGTTTGTTTTTGTGACCAAATATGTTCTTCCCATATTACAGTCTACTCTGCCTCTCCACAATTAGAATTCCAATCATTTCACAGACTACAATTAATAATAAGATGGTTTTTTTTAAAAAAGATAATATTATACAAAAGTTTTAAGCCCGCTTGGAGTATTGTACCGGCCATTTAGTTCTGTTGTATCCCAACTTGTCGTCCTGTATGTAACAAGCTGACTGATCTATTTTATTGTACTACATCTGTGTATAAAAAGTTGACAGAACTTAGTCTTTTACAAAATTGTATATGTCTATAAAAAGGAGATATCCTCCAATAATTCCGTCCTTAATATTGTAAAAATATGTTAATTTTGAGACAACTTTATTTTTTTAATTAATACTACTACACGTTTTATTTGAAACTAAATAATTTGCATATGCCTTTAAATTGAGATTTCCGATTCTAAACGGTGATAACTGTATTAGTTTAATTATGAATTATTATGTCTATAGTCATCCGTCCTTAATCAAATTAATGTCGTAAAGTTTTATAACGTAAAGTTTTCGGTAATTATGCATACTGGAGTATCAATTTTTTTCAATATCTCTTTCATATACACAGTTGCAAAGTTTATTGATATTTCAAAAATTATAAATTTATTTGTTAGTTTTAAATTCATTGAATTTAGAGATATCTTACAGATTTCCGTCATTTATTATTCATACTATTGTGCGTTCCATTTAATACTGAATATATGTCCATCATAGGGTGACATTCTACATTAATTTGTTACCTTCGAAATAACTTATATTATATTATAGGGTGACATTCTACATTAATTTGTTACCTTCGAAATAACTTATATTTGTAGGTAATTTTATTATGCATACTGCTGAACGTTTAATTTAAAATTGAATACATTTTGAGATAACTATTTTTTCCAATACGTTTATTATGCACACAGCACATTTAAAGTGAATAAATTATATATTGTGTTAGCATGAAGATGGTGATCGTGTCATATTTGATATTAATTACATATATGCCGTATTACCTGATAGACACCCTGGTGGTCACATAGTTTTATTAAGTTAGATATTTTATTGGGTTTGTTGGACTAGTTCATAGATAAAATGTATCGCATGTGTCGCGCATGTAGAGTTAGTTCCCCTTCATAGGAACCTGGAAAACTTGCCGGGTCAGATTTGGTGATCAAAAGGAAGAAACACATCCACAATCATGGAATGACATTGAACCTTGGGCTGGTGCTAGAACCTGTCCAATAATTTGTTTGTCTGCCACGATGTTCCATGTACATACTGCACGTTTAATCTAATATGTTGGCTTAGCGAGTAAGGCGTTGGTTCGCTAACCAGGATGTCTCGCGTTCGATAACTGCGTTGGGATTTTCCGGGATGATTCCGCGTTGTCAGTGGTGCAGGGCAGAGGAGTTCCAGTGTAAACATTGACGTACACGTAACAAATCCATTCGCAGAAAATATTCGCGCATAGCACACTGTATGGCGTATGTCCGTCTCCATTAGTCCAGTCGGAGCAGAGCAGATGGGCGTTTCATTTAATATGCCTACCCGAAACCCTTTAACACACCGCGCCTTTCTGTCTTCCCAACACAATGCTGCACGAGCGTATACTTTTGCCAGCTTGCAAGGCAGTTTAACATTCTACCGGAGTACCCTGAGAAAACTAAATTAGTGACGGCCGAGATACGAAACCGGGTTGTACATATCAATCCAACTAGAATTAAATTTTAATCTGTTGCCTTTATTTTTCTGATATTTTTACTATATTGTAGTGCAGCATAAGAAGCATGAAATTCATGAGATTAATTGAGAAAATATTACTTTTTCCAACATAATTTGACACACGGACATGGGGTTAGGTCGGAAAAAGTATGTGCAAAAACACTATAAAAGGATTACTTTTTTAAAATTGATTCCAGCATTTAGTTTGCATTAGTAAATAGAATTCACATTTAAATTTGTTTCCAGTTACACTGGTCTTGTCAAAATCATCTATTTGGAATTTCATCAACAGTTAAAAAGGAAAATGAATTTTGATCTCACACAGTGTCCACAGTATACAAAATGGATTAAAGTTGGTTGGAAAGTCGGAAATGATAAAAATTTAAATTTCATCCATTTACAAGACATGGCAATATACATAATAAATGATATAGTTTTTCTTTATTAAATATACATTATGCAAGAACTAAATCTGCTTAAGTAGACATTTGTTAAAACATGACAAGGTCATAATCAACCATCATCACAATCGGATGTGTTCGATTTTAAGTAGATTAGAACGGTTCAGCCATTTAATGATTTATCGTAAAAATGGTAAAGAGAGGCTAAGCCGCGAACAATCAGTACGGTGGTTACAATCAGTGCATACACTGTGTCAAACCTTAAAAGGCCGACATCTTCGCTCAGAATAAAGTAATTTGGATGATATATTCAATATACAGTATTTGCATTATCTATTTTGAACTATTATCGCAATAACGGTAAGCTCTTTATCGAATTCTTCCATAATGCATTTTTAAACTTCCTATTTCTAGTTTTCTATATACATTACAACAAATACATTATAATAAAAGATGTAAAGCGAATGTAAACAATAATAAATTAGTATTATGCATATAGAGATATCAAATATAGAGATATCAAATGTGGTTCCTCACAGTTCTGCTCCCTTTATATTTTTACAAATACAGCAGGCCAAAATAACGCCAAATATCTGGAAGAAAATTGACAAATATATTAGATATCTGAATTATTCCATTCTAGAAGAACTGTCAACTAATTAATAAGACATGACACAGTTATATGGAATACAGGTTACTTCAAGTAAGTTACTAAATACCACTTAATCTAATAAATAGTTTATATAAAATTTGAAGCCAGAATAAAGACATACAGTAGGCAGATTTACCTCTTAGGTAATGTATCTTTAAATGAAAAGATTATTAATTATTTACCTGTATAAAGGCTAAACCAATAGCTACACCAATCAATACAGCATCGTATTCTTTTATCGTATTGGTGATGCTCTCGATACAGCCCTTTAAATAATATATTAAAATTGTGCCCTTTTTAAACATTATGGGTAAAATGAAAGTAAATCTCTTATTCTACTGATCATCACCATTAACTATCTTGTTTTAGGATCATATTGACATAATGTCCAACTTTGAACTCGACAATCGAAAGAATAAATTTGTAAAATCATTTTAAAAATCATTTTTAAATTTTTAAAATCATTTTTAATCATTTTTAATTTCCTCAAATCTATTTAATTTTCTAAAATCATTTTTAATCATTTTTAATTTTTTAAAATCATTTTTAGAATAATTTTTAATTTTGTAGAATAATTTTTAATATTGTAGAATAATAATTTCATAGAATAATTTTTAAACTTGTAAGTTTGTATTCAGAACCAACAGATCGCCCCGGTGCAGTAACATCTTCCACAGTAATATGAGAGGAGTCACGATGGCTACGCGAGCAAGACGCTAGTTCGCTCCCCTGTGTTGACCAAGAAAGTTCACGTTTACCCATTGCCGTGTACGTAAAAGACCACTTGGCAGTTGGGATTCGATACAAGAGAGGCAGTAGTGCCGCTATCCGGGCATAAATTCCCTCGCAGCCTACCGTATGGCGTTTACGTCCTCATTAGCCAAGTCGGGGCAGAACAGAGCGGCGTTTTAAAAAAAAACAAAAACAAAAAAAAACCCATGCCATTTTTCATCCCCCTGTCGCCATTTTGAACATTCGAGCTTCTGTAGTTGGCCCATATATTTTCACAAGAAATGTGAGATGAGCAGCCGGCATGTCCCTGATTAATAATACGATGTGTGTGTTAGTAAACTTACCACTGAATGTAAATAGTCACCAAGATTATTTGTATTGGCCTCTCTCTGACATTCCTTGTTGTTAACTGGTTGGGGATCATCTGGATCCTTGTTTTTCAATCTACAACATGATTTTGGTACAGTCTACAAAAAATAAAATAGACTTAATCCTACTTAAATTGTTCGTGGGATTACCCACCAGTTTAATGAGTGGATTTACTAGCCTATTTGGTGGTTCATGGAATAAGTAGAATATTTTGCAGTTCATTGGTTTCATTGACTATTTGGTGGTTCATTGAATTCATTGACTATTTGGTGGTTTGTGGAATTAACTGTCTATTTGGCGGTTCAGTCAGCTATTTGGTGGTTCATGGAAGTAATACACTTTGGGTAGTTTATGTAATTAATCGATATTTTGTGGTTCATGGAATTAATAATAGGTTACTGGACGGTTCAAGGAATAAATCGACTATTTTATTCTTCATTAATTAACCGATACTTGGCGGTTCACGGAATTCATTGACTATTTGGCGGTTCGTGGGATTCAATTACGCATGGAAATAAAGGATTATTGGGTGTTTCATCTAGAATTAATCGACTAATTGGTGGTTCATATAATCATTCGACTATTTGACGGTTCTTGGAATTTATATTTGGCGATTGGTGGATTTAATCGAACAAAATCTTAGTACAAGTAATCAATAATGCCTTTAAAGTTGGCAAACAAAATTTGCACCTAATAGTCTTGAAAGATTATCTGAGCCATATACCAATTTAGTCGACACTCAGCCTATAGAAGAACTATTAACACTCTGTAGTTAGAATCTTACCTGATTTGCTTCGAACGCTACTGTTCTGTAATCTGTGTAGTTCTTAACTCCACAACATTCTGACTATAAACACAAATTTGAGAATTCTAAAAATGTTTTACAGACATGATCATCGGAATTCATGTCATTAGCTGCATGTAACGTTGCTGATCGATGATCTCAATGCACAGGCCTTCCAAGTAGCAACACCAGTAGACGATATCAGAAATTAAAAGCCTACTTGGCTTGTTTTTGTATCCTATTTCTTATGCTTTTTATATTGTATAATATTCTCGAAATAAATACTGTTTTGACCAAATTAAATAGCCAAATGATAAACAGCTTTATGTTTAACTGAATCGAAATTGACTCAACGATGATAGCTTGTACACTGTTTTGACTGACCATTGCTAGATGATAGTTGCTAGAATACATACATCTATAGGCATGTTTCTATTCTGGGATGAGAAGAAATGAAAGGCGGTTTGGGTTGACATCCTTCTTCAGTCGGGCTTATAACGTGTGTTAGGAGTGAAATTGTGCCCTGACACTGGTGTTTCCGTCGAGTGGACGTTAAACCCCAATCTCTCTCTCTCCCTCTCTCTCTCTCTCTCTCTCTCTCTCTCCGAAAAGGGAACATAGGCTGGAAATCCCAAGGAATTGTCTAGGCTAACACCGGATACCTAGGTTACCGAGTCATCGCTATAGTCACTGAACTAGAGTGACCCCCAATGTGGAGAATTCAAGATTATAACTTACCCAGACTTGAACATGATCAAAGGGTTGTGTATACTTTGTTCTACCAATCTGATAATCATTCTTCAATACTTCAAGTAAACTTGTTTCGATCTTGTCTTCTACCTGTTAATATATATTCAAAACTTATATACATGGACAATCAGTATTATGTATTTAAGCAGTTTCGAATACAATTTTCCAAAATGACACGTACATGCTGCTATTGAAAGGATGCTTTTCGAACCAAGGTTTTGGCTGTTTTGGTTTTTTTTGCTGGCCCTATTGGATCAACTGTTTGTGCAGAAAGTGTCGAAAATGGGTCCAATGAACAATAAAATCTATAAAATGATATATTATAACACTGGTCATTATTTGTCAAGGTGAATTTCAGACCATGTTTGGCCGCTACCTTGGATTTTCCGTTTTCCAGGAGTTAACCTGTAATTTTTCAGTGGTAGCAAACAGGATATTTCTTCACCAGATTCCCGTCGATCAGAAACCACCGTCAAACCTTGTTCCCCGAAAATGGTCACTGATCAGGGGGTTGTGACCCAACTAATAGGTATCTATATTTGAATATACATGTAGTTAGACAGCGTGTGCCCTACGTAAATATATCTGTGCTTTACTATCTGTCATGAACAGTAGAAAGCGACTTTCATCCGACCAATCAATTCTTCGCAATAACCGGATGTTCGAATGATGACGTGCTCGACACCTTATGGTCACATGAAAAGACAGGTTGTCTGATAAGTCTCTTAGCGCCATAGCCAGTCAATTGCGAGCAGTTCTGTAGCATAAGGGCTTAGGGTAACAGCCCTCTTTTCAGCATAGTGCTTTTCGCAAACGAGCTACACCTTCTCTTGCACACGTATTGTGTAATCCAATAGAACACTGATGGTCTTTAGTTCATAGATCGAGTGATGGTCGGGGAAATGAAATGGACTTTAACATCCTACTGTTCTGCTCCTAAACTGGGCTGATGAAGACGGGCATATGCCATACAGTGTGCTATGAGCTAAATTTTGCCCGGACAGTAGCAGAACCCTTATATCGGATTCCAACTGTTAATGGATCTTTTACCAATGATCGAAGGATGGTCAACTAACTATCCCGCAATCTGTCTCATTGGCACCCCAGCAAGGACTGGTTTCATGACGGGAGTGGTCTAGGCTTCATTTCACCTTCCCATATATTTTTTACACAATAAGTTTCCCTTAAACAATAATATTATTCTGAGATGACTTACTTCTGTTTTATATACGGCAGCAACAACACCAGCAGAGATCTCACCAATAGATATAATAACCAAACATGCTATAAACTGAAAAAAATATCAGGTCATAATGCACTCAAAAATAATATTGCCGAATTCGTCCATTGTACTTTGCATTTGACTACTTCTTGCGATGGATTATGCTTAGATATTATTGTTGTAGCTATGGACTGAAACACCCACAATAGTAAACCATGCCATGCGTAGTTTTGTGAATCCGTCCATAATCAGGCTAAGGGATGTCTGGTATTGCATTAACAGCTCGCATTCTCCACTCAGCCATTTTCTCAATGAAGGCATTGGACATCCCTTCTAGAGAAACTGTTATCATACGCTTTATTACATTGGTAGATGAACTATGTCGACTCTTATTTACCACACTTGAAATTATTAAAATAATGAGGTGAAAAATATCTTACCAATCCTAATAAGCATCTGCTTTTCTGTATTCCACCACAGAACCCAAACACTGACACCAGTAGTACAATCCCCCCGAATCCGATGAGAATATAGGCAGCTATCTCGAGATTAGGGTTTTCACTATCCAAACTAATCAAATCCTGCATCTGTAGAACTCGAGGATCTACTCTTAACCATATTCCTACTCCCAAAATAACTATTCCAGATATCTAGGGAAAAGAACCAACTGATATTATATCCATTTTGTGTAACGAGAAGAGCACACTACTATATGCAATATTTAGAGTTCCATCGAATCCAAAAAATCCAACACGCATAGAAATTAAATGATTTACACTTGACGCAATGTCGGACATAATGTAAGTTTGAAATTGAAAGTCGTGGTACATTGAGTCCAGCTGCCCTTACCCAAAATTCAGCCCATTCTTTTACATTCGCATTGAAAAGGTCGTAGACCGGAAATTATGTTATTTTATACCATGTTCCATCATAATATAACCCAGTTTATGTTTTTTCAACAGGACATAATTGGTACATTTTCACTTCATCTGGCCTATTAATACAATTTGACTTCGCTGAGGTTACCAAATTTTAAGCGGCGTTTTCTTACGCTGACATTGAGAATAGTCATTTCCTCAAGCTATGTCAATGTAACTGAACTTGAAAGACACCCCACTTTATTCAATATTTCAAGATCCTGTATTCCATACATTGTACTAAATTAAACAGACAGTTTACAATTCAGATCTAAAAAATAAATTGGTAAATATACAGACAATATTTGTTTCCTGTAGAAAACATGGTACTCTTACTGCTCACTCCAGAAATTGGCCATGAAATATTATATATTTATAATACAATATAAGTATGATTCATTTATTTGTTGTCAGGGCCGTAAATAACGATTCTGTTTTGGGGGGGGGGGGTGTTTAGCCAAAATGCGACTGACTGATGCACATACCACCCCCCTCCCCGTACGAGTGACGCAATCAGGAGCTGAGTTTTCTAGGCCACCATCCACAATCAAAATACTGGCTATAACATTAAGCTTCCCGGTAGAACATAGATAGTATTGTATAATTATATAGTTGTTCGCCGGTCGTTGTCTCGCCGGAAAGCAGTTTTATTTAAGTTCACATACAGTTTATGTCATATATGATGATTGTGCCTATAACACAAAGTAATTTGAGAAAATTTAGAAAAATTGATTCAATATCCTGGCATTTGAGGTCATTGCTGGGAGAAATTCTTGAGGACGACAGGACCAGAAATGTGAGTCAATGGGACAGAATCTCGAGATCTTTTTTGCAAGAGTTGACATAACATCTGTACAATCTGACGCCCTACGTACGACCCACACACCAGTGGTACTACTATCTGGATAGTTCACTATAAATCGTGAATATGATAGTGCTGAGACAGTACAAGACAACAGAGGAGTATAAGAATGATGTTATAATGGAATCGAGCGCCGCAGGCGCGAACAAAATTCAGATATGTAACCGAGTAGAAGAATGATGTTATGGTTGAATTGGACGCCGCAGGCGCGAAAAAATTCAGGGACGGGGCTTAAAAATTTGAATCAATGTCATGGAAAATGGAATCAAATTTTCGTTAACGAGAGGATAAGAAATGGACAGAATCTTAAGGCTAATCTGTCAATTTCGACTGTTTTGTTATTGTTTGTTTACCTCATTAATTCAAGTAGTCTGCAGAGATCGACTATTTTTTTTTGCCATGGTAGAAAACATTTCATAGAACAACATACTCACAACAGAATAAGAGTGACAAACATTTTTTCAAACATGACAAGTAGACGGTTATTTTATACTGTAGTTTTGTGTGACGTATGGTGGTATTTACGCCCCTGTTTTTTGTATAGTTTACTGTCGTTCTTATTTCGCAACACACATCATCGTTTCATTCCCTAGTCCCAGCCACGATGAAGATCTTTATAATATCTAGCATAAATATTCTCTGATAAGTGCCGAAAATGACCCTTCAAGAAAGGAAAGTTTTTTGGACGAAATACTTACTAAGAATATAATGTTGAACAAAATCAGGAGGAACCTGGCTGTATTTCCAGCACAACCCGCCATGCAGCTCTGTTTTTCTGAAAACGAGATGACACACGAAAATTAGATTGTGCCGCTTTATTTCATGACAATCTAGCTCCGTGCATTATCAATCTTTAGAAGGGGTGGTGTATGCAAGATTGATAATAGTTTAAAATTAGATAAAATGAATGCATTGAACATTTCAATTTACTTTATTTTGAGCCAAGTTATGAATGTTTGAAGTTTTAGCAAGAAATAGCATCAATTGGCCGAATGAAACTTATGATTAGACTAGTTTGCATTGGGCTTAAAGTTGGTTTCCCGGATACAAACTGGGTGATTTGATGATATATTAGAATTAAAAACATATTCAAACTAATTATTTTATCATAATTTTGCTTCAAATAGTTCTCAAAACATTGTAATTGTCAAGTATAGCCTGCTATAAAAATCTATCAAAAGAGGTCATGCTTACGTCAGGCGATGACTCTCTTCGTAACCAATGGCGACGGCGGCATAGGACAGGGGAGAATGCATTGCACACACAAGACGATGTTGTCTGTAAGCACTGACTATTTACTACAAATATCGAATCCTAATTAAATTCTCGGATTATCCACTGCCCGCGTCTTTTTCCGTGATTTTTACCCCAGAAATTGTTGTATGTCTAACTCTTCATAAAGTTTTTCAACATGTACACAAATCACTCAAGTTCGCGTGCAGCCTTCAACGCCAAGCGTGCAGGTACCCTTATTCGTCGGGTTGACTATTAAGGGAACCCCTTACATTTTTGTCCTGTTTACGCCCCATGAGTGTTTTTCAGGGAATCCAGTATTTTTCTAGTAAGATTGGGTATCTCTTCTTTCCATATATACCAAAATTGTCATACTTTTATAGGCAATAACCACCCGATAAATACTTATCTGGGAACCCAACTTTAAGCGTGTAGGTCAACGAATTTCAACACGGTTTACACAAATTTTATGTAGATCTGTTTTGCAAGAGTTGACATAACATCTGTACAATCTCACGCCCCACGACCCACACACCATTGATACTATAAACTGGGCAATTCACTATAATCATGATAGTGATGAGACAGTATAAAACAACAGAGGAGTAGAAGAATGATGTTACAATGGAATCGAGCACCGCAGGCGCGAAAAAATTTCCGATATGTAACTGAGCAGAAGAATAGTGTTATGATGTTTGTTTACCTCATTAATTCATTTAGTCTGCAGAGACCGACTGCGATGAGTACGTTTTTTGAGACCATTTTTTTGCCATTGCAGAAAATATTTCATAGAACAACATATTCAAAACAGAAGAAGAGTGACAAACATTTTTTCAAACATGACTTAAGCAAACATGGTTATTTTATACTATAATTTTGTGTGCAATTTGCCCGCGGATTCACGCAAATACATAGTATTTGAGATCTATTCTGGCATTCTTTTTAAGGCATACTGCAGTGACTGCACTTATTTTGAGACCGACTATTTTTCTTCCTGGGTAAAATTTTGTTGTTAGACCAACATACTCACAACCAGTGCCGGACTGGGCCCACCTGTCCATGACAGGTGGGCCTAAGCTCATTGAAAAAAGTGGGCCTAAGCCTATAGAGAAAAAAGAGAAAGAAAAAGAAAAAAAATAATCTCTTCTGCTTTGGTCCAAAATGCCTGGGAAATAGTATTTGCGGTTGTCGAAGCCCGCCCCCACCCCCTCGGACGCTCACTTGTGTGGGCCTTGCTCAATAACCTGACAGGTGGGCCGAAAGTCCGGCACTGCTCACAACAGAATAAGAGTGCCGATATGTAATTTAGGCTCACGGATTCACGCAAATACTAGTATTTGCGCTCTATTGTGGCATTTTTTTTACACCGACTGCAGTGACTCAACTTATTTTGAGACCGACTCTTTTTCTCCCTGGTTAAAATTTTGTTGTTAGACCAACATACTCACAACATCTTTTCAAACATGATAAGTTGGCAAGTTTATTTTATGCTAAAGTTTTGCGTGAGTAGCGTGACGTATGCAGTGGGCATTTATTTTGATACCGACTACTCCTAGTTTGCGACCGACTGCACTGATTTTGCGACCCACTATTTTTTTTCCGGGGGGGGGGGGTACTATAAAAAAAACGAAAAAAAAAACCATACACATATATACAAGAAACAAAATAATACAAAGGAATAGTTAAGTTACACTATACAGATAGAAAGTGAAGCATTTACATTATTGTTCAAAAGTTTGGGTAAAAAAACAGGGTTTTTAGACGTCGTTTGAATAGAGCCAAGTTTGGACTATTTTGGACTTCCAGGGACAATTTGTTCCATGCTGTTGTATGATAGTATCAACATATAATATAGGTATGTGAATAGTTGAAGTTGCTAAGTCTCTAACTCAATATCAATCCCAAGTCTTACACGTTGAAAACGCATATTATTTGTCAATTCAAAACAACATTGATGTTGTTATCTCATCTTCTCATATCCAATATTAAACCACAATAAACATTTTACCATTGGTACTTGAATCGTGTACCATAGTGCGTTTCAGCATCATTTGTAATAACGAGGCTAGACATATTCCACAACTTCTGTTAAACGGCGACAGCCATAACTTATCTCCAGAGCATGCGCAATAGATTGGAATAACCAGACACTATAAATTTCTATTCGGTTGAGACTCATGCCGTATTTCGATGGACATAACTGATTTGAAATTAGAGTCAAAACGGAAACAATTGAATGTAAATCAGCGCATATACAATCAGATTACATTATCATATGCGTTGCGACCCATTTGGGTGAATTTTTAGGGTCTTTAATACTTTATAAACATTTTATTTTTTAATTCAAACAAACAATTTGGCGCTGACAGTTACCGAATGACATTTCATAATATATACTTGGATTTCTATTTACAATCGTTTAATGTGTATTTCTAATATCACGTTAATTCGTCAGATTACACCAGTTTCGTATACGCCCATTATTGTTATTAATATATTCGCCCAATGTGTACAGGGTACCTTAGACTTTCGCGCTATAAATTAAAATAGCATTATGCAAGACCAAAATCTGCTTATTACAGGTCTTTCTTTAGGCCTGAGATGTTATCTAAATAATCAATTAGACATTAATTAACATATCCAGACCATAATAAACTCTTAAAGTCAAGGCTAGCCTTCGATGTTGGCGGATTGAATTCCTATATGCCGCTTAATGGCCGTTGATAATTAAATCAATCAAGTGGATAATCGAGACTATGCTGTTTATAATAATGATTTGAGTAATGATGACCGAGGCTATGTGAATATTTCAAACGCTTTTTTCTCGGCTAATAGTAGACCAATTTGACTGAAATTTTCAGCAAATTACCTTTACACTATCTACTTTTAAACTATTATAGTGAGAACTGCCATCTCCTTATCTTATCTCCCATAATGTAACTTTAATATTTTAACATATGTATCCCAGTGTTGCTTACCTATTCAACACACATCATTATCAAGTTATGCCTTGATTGTAAAATAATATAAAACATAATTTTAAACTATCAAAACCGTCTCCGAGTTGTAATTCCAACGTATGGTTAAATAAATCGACATGATTTGTACGATACATTACGGTCAGTTTAAATGACACCTAATGTGCTCTGGCGAAAACATCTCAGGCAGAAAGAAAGTGAATGGACAAATTAACATGTTTTTTTTTTATACAGTAACTATGAAGTTGATACATATGGCATTTTTAAATACAGGTTTCTACTTACTAGGCATTTTAGTAATCCTTCACAAACTTACTCCAATATATGACTATGTATACAATATAAAGGGGAAGTATATTATGATTCTCTTTATACACATATTCACCATTGGCAAATATCCAATTATTGACAATGCACAGACATGTAGATTTTGAAGTCTATTATCAAAGACGAATTAGGTATCTAATAATAGCAACCTGTTGTAGAAATAAGCGGTTTTATTTACTTACAGTAATATGACGGTATAGCCTTGCCTAATGTTGTCCTGTCTTATCAATTGTACGGCTGTAATTTTCACGCCCCAGTTATTACAAATTCACCAATCCACGTCACCTATTCATACACGTGGGCTGGGATGTACATACTTTGTTGAATATATATTTAACCTGACTTCACGAAGCATTTATTCATATTTACATATAATTATTTTTAAGGTGATGTCAATCTACGTTTTTTTGAAAAACAGTTAAAACATAAACATTATAAGGAAATAGTATCTTTTATTTGGAAATTTCAGACATTTTAATTTTCAATTAACGAGCCATGTAAATTATTTAAGAAGTTTAAAGAACGCGTTTGAAAAATTTGATTAAGTCAGTGTTAGGATTATTCAATAATAGGTGAGTGAACTAGAATATGAAGAACAGTAAGCTCTTTAGCTAAATCTCTATGCGTCCTTAAGTACTTTAATATACGATCTTTTTATGAGTAAAAAATGCCTCTCCGACTCTCCTAGGACAAAGTCTGTGTTATATTAATGATGAAGTCGATGCTACAGATACAGTATGAATTGATAAATAATACTGAACCGAATATTGCGCAATTCAAAACATTTCTATAGTTATTGACCCTATCAACACATCGTACATATATTAACTTAACATACATGTATATACAGCAAATTAAATAAAATGTGTAAACGTTGAGCTCTAGAAGCTAAATTCACTTTGTTAATGGCTACCACGGTTCAGTGATTGATTCACATGAACTACACCCTAATGTTAAACGAGCTAAACAATATTTTCGAACGTCAATGTTGTGGATTAAGTACAGAGCACAAGAAAGACACCTTGTAAATACAATGATACAGAAATTTACTATTAAAGTTTATTTTGAAAATTCACGCGAGAATACGCCCAAATGGTAGTTGAAGTGAACTGATATCTTTGAGAGCGAAGTGGATGGAGCAAAACCGAAACGACATGGTTATTGAAATAAAATTGAATCGTGTTAGTCCCGAAATATCATAGTTTGTGTCGAGTGGACGTTGAACCATATTTCTCTCTCCCTCCATTCTGGTAGATACACATCAGTAGGACACGAATTACAGTTATTTCCCTTTCACCACAGAATATTTCAGCTTTTGATTTTGATACATGTTATCAAAGAATTATCAGTAAACGTGTTTGCGTGGGATCGTGAGTGGTGGTGGCGCGACGGGGGGGGGGGGTGGCGGTGGTGGTGATGGTGGTTGGTACTGTACTGTAAAGTTCTAAACACACCGCTCTACACCCCCGTCGCAACACCCTATCATGCCTTGTTTTATTGATGTTGGGTTTAGATTGTGGAGATCAAGTAAATTCATAATTTTTCAATGATGCAAGGTATCATTCTGACGTTATAGGTCTTTTTTTCTCAAGGGCCTACTTAAGTATTTTGGATATTGACTTGAGTCCATGCGGGCCATTATATGAATCGGTTTTCAATGATATTTATAATTGCATCTGCAGTGTTGTAAGTGGGACGAGTGACGGTTTAGGTCATGCTTGGGTCGGGTTGAGAGCCAAGGAGAGCCTAGTCTGTTCCGTATGGAAGCGTATAGGGGTCATTAGCGCGATAGATATCAAACTAATTTGTCATATCATAGTGTAATCGTTGCGATGATTTTACCATTGAAAGGACAATTTTTAAAAATTTAATTGAATGAATGCGCCATGCTGTTTGTAATTTATTTTAACATGAAGTGGGAATATAGGGCATGCATACAAATCAAAATTGATTACATTTTAATGATGAACATAATTGGCAAACTTAGCTTTTAAAATCACTAAGTACGTTGTACTACATGTAGACAAGCGTACGAAGTTTCGTTTGTATAGAAGCAGTAAGGCGGTCGTGGTATTTTGAAGCGTGGTATTTAGCAACTGCCAGAGGTAACTGTGCAGTAATGTTGTGGCGTTCACGGTGTTTCCTGAATCCATAGTTATTATAGAAACTAGCAAAGAATAATTTAACATATGGGGTATAAAAATATTTGATCGTGACACCCAAAAATTGCATCTGTTAAAATAGCATTATGCAAGAGCAAAATCTGCTTATTACAGGTCTTTCTTTAGGCCTGAGATGTTATCTAAATAATCAATTAGACATTAATTAACATATCCAGACCATAATAAACTCTTAAAGTCAAGGCTAGCCTTCGATGTTGGCGGATTGAATTCCTATATGCCGCTTAATGGCCGTTGATAATTAAATCAAGTGGATAATCGAGACTATGCTGTTTATATTAATGATTTTAGTAATGATGACCGAGGCTATTTGAATGTTTCAAACGCTTTTTTCTCGGCTAATAGTGGACCAATTTGACAGAAATTTTCAGCAAATTACCTTTACACTATCTAGTTTTTAACTATTATAGTTAGAACTGCCATCTCTTTATCTTATCTCCCATAATGTTACTTTAAGTAATGCTTTTGGGAACACCAACATATCATTCCGAGTGTTCAAATTTGTCGATTATCCAACTTTTGAATAGGTCAACGGTCACCATTGGTCTGTCCCGCCCAATCTACCTTAAATGCACATCTCCAGAACAAAATAGGTGTCTAAATGTTCCTGGGACTATCAGTGTCAATATGATTCCTTCTCGGTTGTCAAATTTTGGCATTGACCCGTCTAGTGTACAAGCACAAACTGGCCATCAAACTCTTCTTTAGTACTATCTGTTGCAATGTGGACCATTTTCAATGTCGCGGATTTTCTTTCTTTAAAACAATATTTCATTCAAACATTGAAAGGGATCGAGGAACAGTTGGAGCCTATATGAATTCTCTCCTTAAAAGAACCTTGTCGGTTATTTTTTCAATACTCTAGATGCTACAGACAAAAAACGCTCTCGTCGGTGAATAGTAGGATTGTTTTTGTCAAAATTTGAATAATCCATAATTTTGTTATTTTATATGTATATTTCTGTCGGTCAATTTTTGCAATACAACGGGCGCTAAGTAGGGGGTAGGGTGGGGATGGAGCCAGAGTTGATGTTTAGGAGATAGAGGGGTGGGTCAGGTGTGGTGTTGAGGAGAGAAGATATCACAATAAACAAAAATATGCTAAGTCTGAAAACGTTTGGGAATTATCATGTTTAAAACCCAAGCTGATAGTGAACGTATAGACACGGGTCTGGCGTTCCAGTGGAAATCTATTTCTTATTATCTTCATTCTGTGTCGGTGAAGTTGATTACAGGATTTTTCTTCGTTTGCAGATTTGAAAGGGAGCAGAACTGAATAATTCATCAATAAAAGAGCATTTATTTGCTATAAAATAAGTTAAAATAATATCTTCTAATTTATTTACAACCATCAGAACGTCAATTGTCAAGGTATCAAAATTACACTCTTAAAGGAGAGTTGTACTCCAAAATTATATGTCTAACAATCGATACTGTCCTGCATACGATTCCACAAAATATATTTGTAACTATAGGCCAAGTATTACGCATCCATTATACTTATTCTGATCATATTCAAGAGGTTAGTCGATTAAAACAATAGTAATTTATTTTGTAGATAAACTTTTAAAACCTCAAATGTCACAACTATTCAAACATTCTTTTAGACTAACCTTTGTCTCACATTTGTGGGTAAATTAATAATACGTTTGTCCATTCCAGTTATCTCCCCAAGAATATCTAAGAAATCGTTTTCGCATCCATACAGTGGATATTCATCGTTAATTTCCGAAAGAATTTCTATATTAAACGACAAGGGAAGAGATAGGTTTTCATACCCATATATGTGGTTGGTGGAAGGGCACACTGGGGATATCACTCACTTGAAATATGTCGACAAAGCTTCAGAATAGCAATATTTTACCGCAAACGTGCACATTTAAAACGAAATGGGGACATATAACATAGCGTTTCGACTCAATTAAATCGGCAAAAACGTAATATTGTGGTATGTATCGCGCTATTGACCCTATACGCTTCCACACCTTCCACTCTCTGCATAGAATGCAAGAGAGAGAGAGAGAGAGGTGGGGTTTAACGTCCACTCGACACAAACTAGGTCATTTCGGGACTCATATGGTTTCATTATTTATTTCAATAATTCGCTTGCCGGTAGGGTCTTGAGCAGTGGCCGTAGACCGGAGGACCCGGAGAAAACCCACCGGGGATTCGAAGCCACGCCAGTTGACTCAATGGCAGACTTTATGATACAGCACGCACGTGCTAACCATTCGGCCACCCAGCCCCCCTTCATAGAATGCTTTCTTTCGTCTAATGAAGCTCCGGCTTGTTATGCAAGGGCAAGCTACTGAATAGCTATCGTCTTGTTTAGGACATGTGGACAAAAATAGCAATAATGTAAGCATATACCACAATCTTAATGGTTTGTAGAATTAAGAAATCCCTAGATTTCGTCATTTAGTGACCAGTGCTTTTTTCATTTAAATAACTTGTTGATAAAAAATACTAAAAATGTCTTGCAATGTTCAGAAAATATCGCTATGAGCTAAATGGGATAATTATCATTTATTTAGAAACTCTATAAAACTCTAGATGTTTTCCAACGCGAAAAGGGTTACAAAAATAGAATACGGAAAGAACTTTTGAAAAAATAATTATTTTTATGGTGGTGCAGTGCCATTTTTCAAAATGGACGAAAACATTGGGTAAAAGTAAAATTCCTATATATTGTGTCCGGATCACGGGAAACATAGCTAACATATGGGGACTCCAAACTGACACGATTGTCCACTATGTGTCGAAAACTACATAGGATATGGCTTGTATGGTGCCGAACTGGGGTTCTTGGGATCGCTGAAATAATGGCCCGAAAATTAAGTTCAATAATTCAAGATGGCGGAAATGCAAGATAGTGGCCAAAACGTCATAATTTTCCATTTTTTTGGCCTTATTCGGTCTTCATTACCCCATTCGGAGCAGAACATTAGGATATTAAACCAGACATCATTTTATTTCCTTTTTTGGAAATGCGTTAAGCCTTGTCATGGCATTAATTTGGGATAAACATGGCCCACATATAAATGACCACTGTTGACTCCGTCATGTTATTGTGTAATCTGAAGTAAGGGGCTATATCTTTCTGCAGACAGAGGTCTATCTACTTTCAGAATAGATCTTTGTCTTGAATAGTCGCCATATAGAAAAATTGATGTACCATATAATGTTGGTCTAATCCGTTATGTAATTCCATACATACAAACCAAATAACTTCAATTACACTCAATATCAAAAAAGGAAGGGGCTTATAAATTCTTCTCAGAATATGCGCAGTATTCCTTGAGTTTATGATGAAAATCGTTGACATAGGAATTAAAATGTCTGCGAACTAGCCTCGTTTATGGTTACAAGAGGAGCTGATTGTAAATACAATATGTAATTATTGATCCCGACAAGCGTCCACAAAATTGACCACTGAATCGTCACGTTACATGGGGTTACATTTGATTCTAATATTTATCTAGGCAACCCCAAACCCCCTTAGGCTACGCACCTCATACCGAAATCCCAAAACAACCCAAGTATAACCCACCCTTCGGTTCCACATTAATCTGATTTAGACATATCTAATTTTCTGTTCGGTGTCACAAAGTCGTACATGGGCGCAGCTTTTCATGACTTTTGCTGGCTCAATGAAGTCTGGCTTGACGTCATACTGTTCTGCTCCGAATGGGCTAAAAAATGGTAAAAAATGAAAAATTATGACGTTTTAGCCGCCATCTTGGATTTCCGCCATCTTGAATTATTGAAATTAATTTACGGGACATAATTTGATTTCAGCGACCTCGAGAACCCCATGTTAGGCACCATAGTGGAAAATCTTGACATTTTGGCCGCAATCTGGTATTTCCGCCATTTTGGAATTTCGAAATTATTGTTTGTGCCGAGAATTTGATTTTGGCGACATCACAAATCCCATGTTAGGCACAATGAAAACTATGTATACCGTTATCCGGACATTTTTTTCCTCAATTTTGGCCGCTATTTTAAAAAAAAGGCACTGCACCGCCATAAAAATTAAAATTTCGAGAAAAATTCTTTCAGTTTCTTTTTTTCAGCCATATTGGCATTAGGAAATACCCGGCGTTTACAATCTTATATTATTATCCCAACCCTAGCTATATCGACATGCACTACAGTGAAATGTAATGTTGACAAGACTTGCGAATAGCAATATCTTATTGCGAACGAGGAACGAAATGGCGCGTTGATTCAATAAACTCGACCCGAACGCGACCAACTCGCTCCAGTCCACATCCAACAAGACCTTGATAAGAGCTACTTGACCTAATCACGACCCAACACGACCTTAACACGACAAACTGGCTCCTTTGTCCACGCACTGTACACATCCTTTCCAGATCCATCACAGCCTCCACAGAACAGTATAAACTAATCAGAAATAAGCTTCCAGTTCCATGTATTATCCATATATACACGGACCTCACGGAAAAATGCAGATTGAAAATAGGAATCTTGAGCTTGCAATCAGTTCATAACGTTCTGAATCATGATTGGTCTTATTAGGGTATATTTCGTTAGGAATGAATCTGATTGGACTAGAGAGGATCTGATCAACACCGAGTTGGCCTTACATGGGTCTTGTCTCATCGCATCGGCATGGCATTCGATTGTGCTGCGGTCTTCTTGAATCGTGTTGAGAGCGTGTTGGGGGTCTTCTTTGATGTCGATGCCGTGTCTGTCGGTCCCGGAGACTTGTTGCAAGAAGTTATAAGTCTCCTTTGGTCGACAACCTTTTTAGATCTGAGCCACATCATGGCTTAAGCCATTTTGATTGTCGAAATTAAGGTCAAGGAAATTTACGAAAATCCTTAATTCAATTAACAATCGAGCGACATTCGAATTTTCTAAATCATTGTTTGTTCCAGCCGTAAAACACTTCCGGTTGGTTATAAGTGGCCCAATATAATAATAATAATTGATTTATATAGCGCCATCAATTCAACTCTAATGATTTCCATGTGTCCACCGTGCACATCTTTGGGTACTCCAAAACATATAGGAAGAATGAAATAAATTAGAAGCATTGGAGAAATTCATAAATACACCTTCCATGCGATAAAGCTTCTAACACTCAACCGTTTGCAGATGAAATGGTATACATGTACTTAATTTAACTGAGTTGTCACATATTTCCGGTCTTGTCTGTTGGCTTTATATGGTTGTAAGAGTTTACAGAATAAAACTGATAGGCAAGTTAATAATAATTTACACCTGTACTTGGAATTATGTATAAATCCGTAAGACCGAAGTTTTTAATTATCAGGGTAAAGCACTGTACGTCAGTCTTTACATAAATTTTGGTAATTATGGCATTGTTGCTAAAAGTTCCATAGATTAACATTTTTTATCACGAATAATTTCAAGTGAATAAAACAGGTGATCTAATCTGCCGAAGACGCCAGATATCGATAAGGATACACAATTTGATATCTTATCGGTTATATATAGGTTAACAAAACATTTATTCATTCGTCATTATTGACAGTGTATGGTATTGGTATGAGGCTAATGTTGAATTATATACTGGTGCTATTGTACCTGACATTACCATTATGTTTAGGTGACCAACCACCACATATTGTATTTACGTTAGCTGATGATTTGGGTAAATAACACATTTTTCTCTCATACGTTCGATGTCCGAGCACAAAACATTTTTTAAAACAAGGCACACCATTTTAATTAAAGTCCTGAATTCCGAAATTTTAATGAATCTTATTTAAAATAATATTTACTATTTATTATCTTTCAATATTCTTTCTTTTTTACTTAGGGTGGAACGATCTAGGTTTTCACAATCCTGCTGTAATAACACCCATACTTGATAAATTTGCAAATGAAGGCGTCATATTTAACAATTCTTATGTTCAACCTATGTGTACACCGTAAGTTAAAATATTTTTAATTCAATATTTTATACGATTTTAACCCATTCCAGTCCAATGGGACTATCATGTCCCATCATTACGTGAATACAATGTTGCAATGTGTATGTACATTATGATCAGTATTACATATAGGTCAGTTTTAGATAGGTCTAAGGTCGGGTTGAAGAAGTGCAGTCTTAAAGGACAATATAAGTAATAGTCATTATCACATATGTGATAGAACTGTTTAAACACTTTCCAAATATAATTCTAACACAGAGATCATCGCTACGATAGATACGTAATAAAGGTTTCCTAAATCGGAAGTGACTGATACCAATATTGTCCTTTAATGCAAAGAAAATTGTAGTGTGTCGTTTCATTGTCAAACACAAATCACGGTAATGTTTATGTAAGAAAATCCTTATGCATGTTGAACACACATGAAACTTTATCCTTTTCTAAACCCTTTCGGTGGGACATTAGTCCCGTCAGGCAAATTGTACACCCATTTGGGACCTGGGGCACTTACGCACCAATGCGTTTTTTTACAAATTGATGTGGTTTTTCCTTTGTGAATTTTTCTTTCTTTCTAAAATTATCCTTTGCATATATGACACAGGGAAGTTTCATAGGTCTGTGAAATGATATGGTTTCAGAAAAGCGTGGTCGATGCGAAGTTTGTTCTAAGACAATCGTCGAATCTCGCCCTCACAGAAAATTTGTGACATGTATTGTACTCCTATGATGTAATAAATCAAAAATATGTTTTTTTAGATTTTCATAGCGTGCTTGGAAATCAACTATACATGTACATTCACATTTCAAGTTAAAATTGTTTACGCCTTTTGTTGAATGAATTTAACTATCTATTATTGTTTGTTGGGGTTAATTCATATTAAAGTTATGATAAAAATACAGATTTTAACCCTTTTGTCTTTTTCGTACTGAAAATAGTTTTGTTTTTTTACAACGCTGTAGCCTCACTCCATTCCGTTCAACAAAATTTGTAAACATTAAAACTAATTTTGTAGATACCATTACCAAACCCCAAATCATCTATAAAATATCATAAAATAAGAAGGTATTTTAAAACTTGGACCTGAAAGGGTCAATACCATTCATGTAAATATCTCATGTGGATTTATGTTGTCGTTATGCGTGTTGGCGGATGACTGACATATTGTTTTTCAAACTTGAAAATCGTTCAACTAGTTATAGGGAGGGATCCCATCGAACTTCAAGGGTTTTGGATCTATGCGGAAAACTGAGATAAGATATTATTGTATTGAAGATACATTTGTATGAATTCTTAATTCATCATTTGAAACTGTTTGAATTTTAGAATTTTAAAAAAAAGGAAAAAAAGGATATACGAAATATTTACAAAGCTTTGTATATTTTGCAAAATATCTAGTTGAGTATTCCTTTACAATCAACTCCATCATTTTTAATCTAGTTGAGTATTCCTTAACATTTAACTCCATTTTTAATCTTTTAATGGTCCCTAATACTTATTTTTACACAAATGTATAAGAATCTGTACCAAGTTTAGAAAATATTTTTAATATTTACCGAAACATGGCAAGGGAAGGCACAATCTGATTAAAACATAGATCCTATTTCGTTTTTCGTTTTATAGTTCAAAATCTTGTTTTACTTGACTTTACTACACTGTGATCTGGAAGAGTTGTTATCATTAACATGTTCTGAATAATGTGATGGATTAGCCAAAAGGCGGCCTTTTTAAAATACTTGGAACGTCAATGCTGATTGGTTATTCAATGTCTGACGCCATAGGGCCAAAAGCCACTCATTTGACACCTGACGTGAACTCCTACTATAACTTGTCAGATCTTCGTGTAGTGTAGGCCATCGAAAGTATAAAAAAACGAAACGAAATATAGATATGTATTTTAATCCGATTGACGAAGCCACCAATTCAAAGCTTCGATCGATTGCACAATCTTATTATCAAAATAAAGACAGTTCCTTCAAACGAAGGTCAATAATCTATAATATTGAGATGTGCTTCCTGAGTTTGTCGATAATTGTGAGAGTATAAGTCAAAAAGTAAATACTGCATCTTTGTTTGCCTTCTGTGTTGTTGAACCGCTTATTCGAAAGTGATGGAGTATTCGATATGTGGATTCTGATATGATTTTAAAATATTACAGTAGCTGTTTAAATTGAATTTTTAGAAGTTTGTATTTAAATTTAATATCCTGCTCATTTATGTCATTTTTTTGTTTTCGCAAGAATACCCACCACTGCGTGAAGGAAACATTTGCATATCGATATCATCTTCAAGCAAACATTGTGAATTAATTATTGTTCGCATCGCTCGCTTGGAAATATGAAGTCAATTGGTTGAACAAGATTCAACGGAAGAAATTGATTTAAACCAGTATAATTACAAACAAAATGGTTATACATCTCTTGGATATTACAGTTCGTCTGGGAAGCAAGGTGGGTGATTTAGTCCAAAACTGAATATTTAGATCTTTTACAAAACAACTCGATCATGAACCAACCCATGAAACACCATCTTGTCACCGAGCTGCGATTTCGCTTAAGTTTGATCATTTGCATGATCTGAAACCTTTCATACCTAATGACTACCATGATTTCTATAACAATTTCCCTAATGAATAATCCTGTAGAATGTGAAGCTTCATTGTGTAATTATTTATCGTTATTAATTAGCTCTTTGATAATTTAAAGTCTTTATTCAAGTCTTCACACCAGATACGTGTAAATTGGTTTATTGTAATAGATGAACAATCCAATTTCTGTTTTGTTTGATATTTTTTTCGATTAAAGTTTCAATTGTTTAGTTTTTTTTCTGTTTCTATTGGGCTACATTTATAACATTCGCATAGCATGTAAACTGGTACATCGAACAACAAAATTTTACTATCGTGAATCCAGCTATTTGGAACAATTGGGTGCGGGGGCTCTTAAGACGGCAAAAGTCATACGGTAACCGTTTGGCAAATATCAACAGGACTGCAGTTGGCTTATAACTTTAATCCAATCATTTTAGAAAAGACTCACTAAATGGATCAAAGCAATTTTGTGAACAGTATATTGACACTATATAGTGATTCATTTATCACAATTACAATACATTAGGAGAAGGTTTAGGGTCTGTACACAGTCTATACATCATTATCTGGTGTGTCCACTGTGAGTGTCAATAACAGCAGGGCAGAGTATGTACATGGAGTTGACCAGACGATTGACGAAGACCATTGGCACCTGGAAACAAACCCTCGGAAAAACCTGGCGCAATCCATCGGCTGGCGCAATCCATTGGGTTGGTACGACGTTATTAAGTCTCCCCAAATATCTTCAATCAGGTTTAAGTCCGCACTAAGGGCTGGTCAGTGCATAACGGTGACACCGTTCGGCTGTAGAAAGTCCCGGGTAAGTCTGGGTGTGGGTACGTGCGCTGTCATGCTGGAAAACGAATACGAAAATTAAAACGTCATCGATTCATGTGTACTTATGACGTCAATCCGTAATGAGTGTTCGGTCAGTGAAAAACGTTACGCATATGGAGTTGGATTCAAGTAGGCATGTAAACGAACAGTTTTTTGTCTCATATATTGAATTTCCAATCATTTTTCGAGGCCTTGTGTATATATTGTGATTGTGTAGGGTATGTAGAGTGTGGTCAAATACAATATTCTGCTTGAATTAGTTGAATTGTTGTATATCGGCCAAAATATCGATTGGAAACTGTGGCTTGACCGAGAAATTAATAGAGTGGTAATTAACGCCACCTAGCTATTAGTGTACGTTGGATTACGAAACCGTTTGTTAGAAGATACGAAAACGAAAACATAAACGAACATATTTTTGTTTTGGGTCTTCGTTTTCGTATCGATGCGAAAGGTTCCTACAGTCAAGTGATCACGTCCTTGGATCAGAATGGTAGAACGCCAGTATCAGATGTGGTTAGTGTTTGTTCGTTGAACTTTGGCTTTTTACGAAACCAGATAGTATTTCTAAGGTCTGGACCAATTCCCAGCCAAGGTATGAGTATCGTTACTGGATGACCCTTAAAGTTACCTTCCTTGTTTGATGTTGTTATTCAATACTTAAAGGAGCTAAATCGCTAATATTTGGGACCTGGAAATTGACACAAATGGAGTCGCAACGCATATAATACTCTAATATGAATGTATATAAACTGATTTACATTCAATCGTTCCGTTTTAACTCTAATATCAAATCAGTTATCTTCGGCGAAATACGCAAGAAGTCTCAATCGAATGAAAATCTATAGTGTCTGGTTATTTCAGTCTTCATTGTACTTTTTGCGCACACTCTACAGATAAGGAAATAGGTCACCGTTTGGCATGACTTGTGAAATATGTCTAACCTTGTTCTTTGAGTCCCTTGTTAAAATGGGCCTGAAACGCATAATGGTACGTCATGATTCGTGTACCAATGATAAAATGTTTATTTAGTCTTAATCAGAAACACACCTTTCCCCGGTAGGATGAAAACATCAATGTTGATTTAAATTGACAAATAATCCGATTTTTGAATGTCGAAGACTTTGAATGATACTGAGTTAGAGAATTAGCTACTTTAAGACACAATATACATTTTAAAATCTCTACACGGGTCGTTTACGCTACGGTTTCGAGCGGCATTCGTAATGAACAAAGAAAACATATCCTACAAGACAATTCGGAAGTTATTAGTGATGGCTGACTCACAAACGACAAATAAATAGTTTATTAAAACCCGTATTTTATGGACAAGCATAATTGTTCAGAAATGAAAATAATTGATTTTTAATATAGATCATTTATATACAATAATATGTGTCATAGACCCAGTTCCGTCTTTTTGAAGGTTTCAAAGAAAAGACCTTTAACGTATATTGTTGAAATAAATTATTTTTTCTTTACACCGTGTGTTGTAATATTTTTATTCTATAGATCGAGAAGTGCTTTTCTGACTGGTTATTATCCATTCCATACAGGTTTACAGGTAGGGCGAGTCATTATATCTCAACATTAGCTTATTATTTGATTTTAATGATAAACTTTACACGGCCCTTTTTTGTATATCTTCAAATTACAGTTTTTTTCTAATTAAGTATTACTTAATGGGGCATTATGAGGGATTAGATAAAGGGTTGGCGGTTCTCGCTATAATAGTTAAAAGAAAATAGATAACGTAAAAAGAATATGCTGACAATTGCCCCATTCTGAATCGAGATATTAGCTTTTGAATTTCTGGCTAGCTTCCATCATCATAAATACAATCGATACAATAAAAAAACCCCACAAAGTCTCGATGATCCATTTTTACGGTTAATTATCCTTCACAAAATGTGTTCTAATCCGCTAAATGTCGCAGGCTATCGATGGCATCGAGATTGGATTATGGTCTGGATAGGTTAATTTATATCTAATTAATAATTTTGATGACATTTCAGGCCGAAAGAAAGACATACAGTTTGCTGATTTAGCTGTTGAATAATACGTGTTTCCTTTTCTTTTCTTGCGTATACCTGTAGACAATTAATACAGATCCAATCGGTTCTCCGATACCTATTTATAACAAGAATGTATCAATATTTTTACTATTATCAATAGCACAAGGTGATAGATTACTGGCAACCAAATTATCTTCAAGCTAATTACACAATTCTACCACAATATTTAAAGAAACGGGGTTATGCAACCCATATGGTAGGAAAGTAAGTATATTCATTATGCACCAATTGAGGAATAATAATATTAAAGTTACATTATGGGAGATAAGATAAGGAGATGGCAGTTCTCACTATAATAGTTAAAAACTAGATAGTGTAAAGGTACTTTGCTGAAAATTTCAGTCAAATTGATCCACTATTAGCCGAGAACAAAGCATTTGAAATATTCACATAGCCTCGGTCATCGATTACTCAAATCATTAATAAAAACAGCATAGTCTCGATTATCCACTTGATTGATTTAATTATCAATGGGCATTAAGCGGCATATAGGAATTTAATCCGCCAACATGGAAGGCTAGCCTTGACATCAAGAGTTTATTATGGTCTGGATATGTTAATTAATGTCTAATTGATTATTTAGATAACATTTCAGGCCTAAAGAAAGACCTGTAATAAGCAGATTTTGCTCCTGCATAATGCTATTTTAATACATGCTCTTTAAATAAGAAAGTAGCAAACGATTAATACAATTTCCGGTTCCATTCAAGACCTGTACATTTGATTAATTTTTGATTTACATACGTTTGTTCTTAAAGATGGCATCTAGGATTTTGTAATTGGAAATACGTACCTACCAGAAGAGGATTCGATACATTTTACGGATATTATCAAGGGTGTGAAGGACATTTTAATCGCACTGTTGGTAAGCTAAATCCGCGACAATATGATAACGTTTGTCTTTCATAAACATAGCTGGTAGAGGTGATTGTAATTTGATACAATCCGTATGCTTGGAGAAGGAAAATTTGAATCTCTGAAACATTTAATACGTGATTGCCGGAATCTAGGACTTGTAGAGAATATCAAAATGCTTGTTACGTATAAAGATTATTATAGGTGTTCGTGTGGATATCTTCGGGCCACCAAATATGAAACTATATCAACTGGTACGCTTAATGTGTTTGTTAGTTGACCGTACAGTTTAAACATTTCAGAAAATGGTTATGATTTTCGGGATAACGATACAGTGGTCTATTCGAAGGGCGAATACTCGACGGTAAGTTAAATCCTTTCTCCGTAGTATATTTTTCTTGGTTTCAGTATTTGTTGTATGTCGATGGTTTACAAATTATTGCCGAAAGCATAAAGCTTTAATGGTATCTTTGTGAAACTTAGTAGTGGTGCCATTTCTCAGATGAATAATTGTTTCCATAGAAACACATATGACTTCGTTTTCGGTAAGTAAATAATCTTGTGGATCACATTTCAGAATCCATCAATATGACATGATGACACTTTAAAAGTTTCTCTGTTGAATAGTTTCTGTGTTTCCATGGAAACAATCTTGATTCATTTCAGTATACAATTATTATACATGGGTATATATCATAAGTATTAAAGACTCGCAGTTGGATAAGTTGCCAAACTTACCACTTTTACAAAGAAAAACATGAAAGAAAAACAGCTTCAACCTTTGAAAACTTTGTATGATAAAGGACATCGTTGGTAATCCGGGAACTTGAAAGTAGTTCTAATGGCGGACTTTTTCTTACAGCTGAGGCTAGATGTATGGTAGTTGAATTTGCTGAGGTATGCCGAATGATCTGACGTGACCTTTCGCAACAACCGGTCAGATCACCATTTAGTGTAGGCCATCAAAAGTATAACAAAACGAAACGAAATATAGATCTGTATTTCAATCAGATTGGATAAGTTGCGTGTTTCCAATCTTAGATTTTAGTACGCAGTTATAATTTTTGTCAAGTCTTTCCGTTGGATATTCGTATTTCTATAGATACACGATTGCCCGAGTTTTTGGTCTGCAATTACACTGTATTATTCAGAAACATATTAGTTTTCTGCTCATATTCAAATCCATATGGCCAGTATATGTTGGTTTCAACAGCTATCAAATCAAAATCCCATTATAATAAAACAGCCCAAATTAATTACGGGACCTTTTATCTTCACCTAATAAATCTTTCTCAACTCTACCTCGAATAATGATTTGCGCCAAGACTGAGTTGTAATCATCATGCGTAGAATATGCAAGACAATCGGCCATATTTCCATTGTTATTTTCAGTTCTATTATTTCTGTATAAGCATCGTCGTTTGTGGTTTCTTCATTGGAATTTGAAGCCACACGTCGAATCAAAATGTAAAGGAATAGTCTGTTGCTCAATATCACTTCAATATATCGATAAAAAGTTTCTTGGCGTGTCGTTGTGTCCTACACATTACTGCCCTAGATTTAAAAAGAAACATTTTATACCTCATTTTTGTGCATTTACAATCAACATTCCCCTTCTGTATAATTGTTTTGTGTGGGTTTAAGAGAATTACGGTCGCTGATTTTGGTCGCGCAAAAAATATAAATAAATAAATAAAAAAAATAATATCTCGAGCGCTCGAGTTACTAAGTCGAGCGATCGACGACTCAACTGACGTTTTAAGCTGAATGGAGAAGTCCGGCACTATCGCGCCACTTGATCTGTGGTGCGATCGTGAAATCGTCATTCTCGTGTGCCATGATATGTTTATAACCTGACGCAGCTGGTAGAATTACGTTGAGAAACGAGATTAACATTTACAATCATCCATTTTTAAAACCGGTACGTGGTATGTTCATGCCCGGGACATATTAATCATGACATGTTTCTTTTCTTACAGAAATTATTCGCTGATCGAGCTATACAAATTATTGAAAACCATGACCCTTCAACACCGCTATTTTTATATCTGCCTTTCCAGAACGTTCATTTTCCAGTTGAGGTTAGTTACTGGTTTGAAAAAGGAAATGAATAATTTTTTTTACGATTTGTTAGCTAAAATGTAATTTTATTTCTTTACAAATTGCCTAACAAATTTGATATTTAGTATATGCTGATAATGTTGTTTTAAACCTAAAATAAAAAAAAGGCTTAGTTAGATTTATATGTTACTGTTAATTATAAATTACATGCACAAGAATATGTATTTTTCAGGTACCTAAACAGTATGAAAATATGTATTCTAACATCCATGACAGTAAGCGAAGAATATATTCAGGTTAGTTATAAGTGATTTAATATTACATTTTGTTTTTCGTGTAGTGCGGTCCTCCTGCACTTACTATTACAGTTCATTGTCGTACGTGTTTAGAGTTGGCGACAAAACATAGCTGTCGTGTTAATTTGTTATAGAAAGCAATTTTCGGAAAATCTAAAAAAATTCACAGCTCAGCCTCGCTAAAATGTAATATAGTCTGATTTAAAATGTAATATATTCTGATTTAAAATGTAATATATTCAGATTGAATATTCAACATTTAAATGAGTTATCAAAATAGAAACACTAGATAATCTTACGGCTTGGATTTGTCGGATCTAAAACAGGTCCCCCAATTCGATTTTGCGAACAAGTAAATATGACGGCAGGTAATATTATTACGTAATCGCGACATGTAATGGGCTGTCAGTCTCCTGTACAGATGGAGGTGTATATATTGACTAGAGTGTATGGTGGTCACGTGATCGCGTGCCGACTATGGAGGTTGGCAGCCATTTTACAACTGGGGAGATTTAGCCTGCGTTGGCATATACCAATATGTCGGAAAGTTGTTATTGTTTTGGTAAATTCGATGTCAGGCGAAAAGGGAGTGGATTATCATTTCATAAGTAGGTATGATAAGTTATAAGTGAAATAGTGAATTAATAGATATAGTATAATCATGATAATTGTGTAAAATAATTTAATAAACACGGCGAGAAGACGTCGAACACTCCAAGCTTGAGGCCGAAAACCCGGCGGGTCCATTCACTTAATTTATTAGTACTGATACTTTTATTATGTAATAATTACAAGGTCCGTCTGTTTACCGAACTTCCAAATTAATGTTTTATTTAATCATTATGGAAATTGCGCAAATTATATATATATACACACATGTGGCTTTGTACGAAAAATATCGCGGGGAGTAAGTATGCTTATTGGAGTGGAGTGTTTAGTCACAGACATGCACTCACTGGCAAGTAGTTGCTTTGTTATCTGTTAGTTTCACTCCCTCGGATTTAATTAATTAGGACGACATTGTGTTCACAGATGTACAGAATAAATAAAGCGAAAGTTTCTTGCAATATCAGTTTATGTTTCTTTTTTCTTCTTCAGAAAATCCGCTTACAACCCCCGAACTAGTTAAAAAAAATGGTTAATTATATTAAGGACAAATAAGTGAAAGTCTTGAAAACTTCATTCCCCAAACCAATTTTGTAAAAAAAAAAATAGGCCTAAATCATAATATTAGGCCTGGTATTTTTTTTCAATCGCTGCTACTACGAAAATCTCATCAAGAAGTTTGTCTTTTTTTTTGTAAAATTTAATATACCGCCGTATTTTTCAAGCAAAGAAAAATCAGATACTACATCATAGAAATTGAAAACCATATAGGCCTACTAAGGCCTTGCTAGCCCTGTTTATATTTTCCATTAAAAAAAAAAAATCCCATCGGCATCAGATATTATTCTTCTGATAAATGATAGTCCTAGATTATTTTTAAAATCTATTTTATTTCTTTATTTATCACCTGGATGATTGACGGGCGCTATACTGCTACATAGTCAGTTATCTGTCAATCAAGCAGAACTTTCATTTCAAATCGTCCAGCAAATTATTTAGATCTATCCAAAATAAAGTTTTATGTGAACTACGAGGAGCAATGTTCAAAATTTTGCCGAACACTCTATAGATCTGGACATTCGAGGACGTTCACTTAACCCAATTAATAAAATAAACATGATTTCGTAGTTCTGCGCACAATTTACACATTGCCACGTACGGTATTCATGATGATGATGATTGTGATAAGAGTTACTCTTAAAGCCCCCAAAATATGCCAGTTGACGATTTTGTTTTTAGGACTGTAAGGCAAGACCTTTCAATCATTTTTTTTGGTTGATATTGTTGAATTAGAACTGCTTTTTAATGGACTTATCCACCCTTCGTCATTCTATCTCCATTTGTTTACATAGCGTTCATCCGGGCATTTCTGTCATTCTTTCCCGGTTGAAACATGGCGGCCGGTCTCCAGTGTCGGCCCACGGCCTTAACGTTACGTCAATGGGACTCACGTGACCACAATACACTCTAGTCAATATATACACCTCTATGCCTGTACATTGCAAACTGGTAGAAATTTAAACCTGTTTTGTCGACAGATTCTGTCAAGGAAAAGAAGAAGAAAGAGAACAAAAAGGAAATTAATGTGTTCCATTTACATAATTATAAGGAGGATCGTATCTTTATAAATACTGATCGTTAATTATCCATGTTTTAACCGATATTCCTATTTTAAAAACTTTTACAATGTTGTAGTTAAGGGATTAATACCGCCCCAATTCAGACTAGTAACATTAAAGTCGAAACGATATACTTCGGCTTGAGTATGGTAGAACCCAATCGATCCTATATAGAAAACAATATGAGACTAAACTCACCAGATCAAGAGGGTTATACTGATTTGTTCCAGACTCTACAGTTATTTCTCCTTTCGTTAGGCTTTGTTTCAACGAGAAAAGGTAACTGTTCTGTGATTAAACCGACTATTACGATAGTCACTGTCTATATGATGTCACACTTTGGGTCGATCTTTTTGGCAGAGGAATATCAAAGCAACTTTATACATTTACATCTAATTTTACAGGAATGGCCTCCGCTATGGACGAGGCATTTGGTAATATAACTGCAGCTTTAGAGAGAAAGGGATTAACCAATAATCTTCTTCTAGGTTTTTCTAGTGATGTAAGTTTTTCTTGGTTTTAACATTTCAATGTTTTTTTATTTAGAAAGCCTTGTCGAACATTGACCGTAGAACAAGTTAATGGACTACATTGGTGTCAGTCATTATCACATATGTGGTAGTTTTGGTTTAACACGTTCCAAACATAATTGTAACACAGAGATCATTGCTACGATAGATGCGTAACGAAGGTTTCTACAAAAGAAAGTGACGAAGACAAAAGGAAAACAACAGTTGTCCTTCTATATAACCTGGGTGGGGTGATTGGCCGAATGGTTAGCAGGTGCGCTCTGTGATTGAGTCAACTGGCGTGGTTTCGATTTCATGATTTATATCAGAATTATCGCCCAGTGTAAAATCTTAGTTCCCTTTCTAAGATTCTCGAGAAATGCTTAGTAGCCCAGGACAATCTTGTCAGCCATTATCACATGTGATAGAACTGGTAAAACATGTTCCATATATAATTTTAACACAGAGATCATTGCTAGGATAGATGCGTAACGAAGATTTGAAGAAGCAAGAAGTGACTCTAAAAGGGACAATATTGTTGGTGTCAGTCATTATCACATTATGTGTTAGAGCTGGTTAAATATGTTCCAAATATGTGGAATGTGGAACTGAAATAGATAGTCCCACGTGGAACAGTATTAGGTCCGATTCTTTTCAGCCTCTCATATCTTGGCACAATTGTACAGAAATATGATTTATCATTTCAATTATACGCGGATGACTCCCAGTTATACTATTCATTTAAACCCGTATCAAATGGAAATTTTAACTCCACTAAATCTAATCTTGAAAATTCTGTTGATAATATTAGATGCTAGGTGTCACAAAACTGAACGATGGAAAGTACTTATATCTAATTATGAACTCAAAATCTCAATTATTCAAAGTTAATGGTAATTCAATTTCAATGGGAATCTGTCTAATATCCCTTCAAAATTAGTACGCAATATTTGATTCTAACATAAATATGGAATCCCATGTCAATAACCTGTGTAAGAGTTGTTATTATTATTCGCAATTTTGGCAAAATCGATAACCGTAACTCCCTATTTACAGGCCTTCCGCTTAAAGTCATTGATAAAATTCTTAAAGGTCCAAATTTCGGCCGCAGAATAGAATCCAAAATATCTTTACTTTTATTTAAATGCCTGAATACATTGACCCCGCCTTGTCTTTCTCGGATTCTTGGATACTCATATAAACTCACAAGAAATCTTATAATTTATCATCATATGGTTACCGGTCAATCTATGCATATAAGTGCCATTTTTATAGAATAAATTACTTATTAAAATTCGTGATGTCAATAATGTCAAGTTATCTTTTATATAGATTATCCAGAGCTATTTTATAACTACATGTAAATATATCTGAATCACAGCGAGTGTGCTCTTTGTTATTTCTTTTTATTGTGTAAATCAATAACAAAACAATATAAGTCTAGCATATACAGTTTTGCTTAATGAGTCCCGCACAAAAATAGTTTTTTGAGGCGATACACCATGTATGTATAACTATATATTATCAATGAAGTGAAAGTAAATAGAATTTGTTAAAAATAGTCTAAAATTGTTCTATTTTAAAGAATGGTGGAGCACTTGGTTTTGGTGCTAACAATTTACCACTACGAGGCGGGAAAACCACCATCTGGGAAGGCGGAACTCGTGGAATAGCATTCGCACACAGCAAAACACTGTTTAAGAAGACCGGATATACGCATAATGGGTATAAGTTTCAATGTTTTTAATGTTCAATTTATTATCAAGTCTATGGAGGAAAACTCTGGGGGTCGCACGTACATCGATTCTATGGGAAGTTTTTATCCATTTCACTGAAATTTTCTACATAACCTGCTGCGATTATCCGTATAATCATAAGCAGGAACCCTATGAAATAGCATGCAGGGTTGTTCCCCTACTCACAGAAACTGATTAGGATTGCCATGGGGAAAACACATCAACATTCAGAATCCTTCATCAATGTTATGCAGGATTATTGCCACTTTCATCTACACATTGTAAACCTGCACAGGTCATATTTGATTTTGTTTTTAGAATTCCTGGGATGTTTCGGAGAATCATACATAAAACGGTTGCGGGAGTGTTGTCCTTATCACCGTAACCTTGTAAAGGCTCCGGTCGTTTTTTTTAAAAAATAACAAAATATGCAAATGGGGTATATTTATTGTCTGGATTTATGTATTTATGTCTTGAAAGCATCGATTAATAACCCCATTAATAATAACTACGACAGTGACTATGAATGAAGAGATAAATACTGAGCTAACTGAATATTATATTGTAAGATGTATTAACTATCTATATCTTGATCTTTAAGTGGCATTTAGTAACTGGATAAAGTAACAACAAAACACATACTTATGGAGAACAGTTACTAGTGTATTTTAGGCGACGTTTCGTAGAGTATTCTCTCAACGTTATCAAGCTAATACAGCAAAACAGGTATAAGGCAAACATATATAGACAAAACACAATAACATAACTGAAACCATACTTAACAACAACATGATCAAAGACCTACCCCAACACTTATTTAAATATACAAAAGCGAGTTAATTAACTTGATAGTCCATAGTCGGTAAGGGTGTTTTAACAAGAAGAGAAACCATACCTAACAACTAGTAGATCAAAGATAATAATATACAATGGTAATATTATACAGGTAATAATATACTAAGTAAGAAAAGAAGCCGGTATGTTAAACGATGAATGAGGCCACTAAGTGTTCGATGATAGCTGAATATACAAAGTGATTAATATGGTTAAAACAATAGCATTTAGCTATAGAGTATGTACAACAGATGACTGTAAAGATATGATGGGTGTTAAAGCTAGATTGAATATAACTGTTTCCCTACCCACCACTTTAAAACCTTGTAAATATATGATAGAAAGATAATTGGCTATGCGAAGGAGAAATAGATTAACGAAACAAAAACTTAAAGCCATAAATAAACAATGTGGTACATGAAGTCACGTGATTTAACACAGCACAAGTGTACAGTTTTGAAGTACAAACATGCTATTATTTAAAGTAATTGATCATACGCGTTGGGCAAAAATATCCCTGTGTCACGGTTAAGATCTGGGGCCTATTTCACGAAATTTTAACTAAGATAAGATCCCAATTTTAGTAATTTGATTGGATAATATTAGATTGATTTTAGTGCTTAGCCAATCAAAATTGAAGTATCTACTAAAATTGGATTTTATCTTAAGTTAAAATTTCGTGAAACAGGGCCCAGGATTGTTCCTTCTGATGTGAATTGCCTCCATTAATTTACGTGTCTTTTCTATTGCCTTATACCTGTTTTACTGTATTAGCTTGATAACGTTGAGAGAATACTCAACGAAACGTCGCCTAAAATACACTAGTAACTGTTTTCCATAAGTATGTGTTTTGTTGTTATCTATATCTTGTTAGACCGACGATGTGTTTCCAGTGCAAAAAGGGGTTTGATTAATTGGTGAACCATTAAAAACATCTGTCTTTAAAGTATATGACAATTTTATGCATATTGACAAGACATCTTATTTATTATTAGATTAATGCATGCTGTAGACTGGTTTTCCACGTTTTTGGAAGTTGCTGGGATATCTCAGCGTGAGTAAAACGTATACAGACAAACATCTTTTATAAAACAGTTATATATATTATGAGGCAAGGGCATTTTGTTGTGTGCGAGGAAGTAATGTCCACCACACCGAATCGAAAACATAGGTTAAACCGTACCAGTATCTAAGACGATAGACTGATAAATACATGTAGTTGCTAACAGGTGGGAATAAGGGCAGGACTAACATACGTTTCAATTTTATTTCAATAATTCTCTTGTGCATAGGGGTCTTTAGCAGAGGGAGGAGGTTGAAAAAAACCCAAGAAGTTGTACAGGCGACCCTACTCCTTTTCATGTACAAGCAGAGATTCAAAACCACACCACTTGACTCGACAGACCTGGTGTCCTGGTGATCAATAATATGATATATTCAACCTATATACATGAATTGATATCCAAATTTAGTGTGGGGACAGGTTACTGAATCTAAGAGAGAGAGAGAGAGAGAGAGAGAGAGAAATGGGGTTTAACGTCCAGTCGACACAACTATATCATATGGTTTCAATTATATCAATGATTCGCTTGCGCGTAGGGGTCTTTAGAAGTGGGAGGAAACCGGAGTGTCCGGAGGAAACCCACGAGGTTGAGAAGGCGCCCCTATCTCCATGCCACATACGCTCACACCAGGGATCGAAACCACAGCCGCAAGCCAGAGGTGACCGACCAGCTAGAGGTCAAAGCGCGGCACTCTAGACCATTAGGCCATCCCATGCCTACATAGCCTCTTGCTTGACATGGCCATCTGTATCCACAGAACAACATACTATGTAGCAGAAGTCAAATCCTTACTCGGTAATGCTATAATGTTACATTCGTTACTGTATCAGATCAAAGTATAATAGCTGTTTTCAAACAATCAGTAGGCTGAAATTTCCAATGCAACCAAAGTTGGTTATTTTAAAACTCGATTCTTACTCGAGTAAAATATCAGTACTAAGTAATGGTGAATATTCTAGATCAATGTGTTTGAGTTTTTTGTAGCTGCTGGTATTGATGGCGTGAGCCAATGGAAAATGTGGACAGATGGTGCACCCAGTGAAAGATTGGAAGTTGTCCATAACATAGACGATATCGCTAATAACTCAGCCATAAGGTAAAATATATTATTTTTATTATTGCTCAACAGGACTTGGCCGATACAAAAACGCTCATATTTGGAACCTATCTGTCTTTTCTTTAACATAATTTAGTGTAGTACATTATATGTCATATAACTATGCGCTTTACCAGTATATATCGGTCAGTGATTAATCTGAAACTTTTGAATTAGTAGCATATAGTTTTGTCTCATTTCAGAGATAAGCAATATAAGCTAATACTCGGTAATCCCGGTCCAGGTCCTTGGGAGCAATTACCAAAATTAAAAGATACCGAGGAAGATTTTGAGAAACCCGGTCCACTACCAGATACTTTGCTCTATGATCTAATTGGTAAGCTATTACGTCGAACCAATCCCAAAAGTTTAAAGTCTCGTGCAAGAGAAAGATTGTGTTTTCTCAAATATTATTATGTGATACCACTTCCCCTTCTCCTAGCTCTTAAAATTTTGCAGTAAATCGTTTTCGGAAATCCATTGCTAATGTTCACGACTTCACGTATATATTAACTCTATCTAGGATACATTATGCCACTTCTCACATGAAGAGTTCACATAGCCCACTCGGTTATCCAGTGTATTCATTCCGTTCTACCCCACTATACCCTGGATTAGTCCATAGGGTTTCCACGATTCCAAATTATCTGCCCTGGCGGATTGTGATATTTTTATCGTCCAATCCCATAAAGCGTTACTTGGAAAGGTAATAGGCGAAGGGAAGTAACTCTCGTCGTGTTCCAACAAAGAATACCCCCAAACATGACTACCTCAGCCCGTTCTTGCACACTTTGCAAATATGTCATTTGGAAAAATACCTACCGCGTAGTAAAAAATCAGTGTCATTTAAGAATTTCATGACAGAACTTTCCCTGCCATCTTTTTGTGTGCATGTCAATTCTTTTATATTAAATCTTTCACAAACTTTCTCAGAATCGATCAAACAAGCCGCCATATTGTTTGTAAACAATGTAGTTCTATGACGTAAAAAATGACGCTAAAGAGTCTACGTAAGACTGTTTTTTGATTGGTTCGTACACTCTAACTACAATCAGATAGTTTGAAATCGTGGAAACCCTATGGATTAATCCAGGGTATACTGGAGTAAAACGGAATGTTTACACTGGGTAACCGAGGATGCTCTGCTGTTGGCCTGAAATTAAAGTTCAAACCATTGTAGTAGTTACCGGTGTTGTATAGACAAATCCGGGTAGATTTATTAATAGTTTTTTTAAAAAAGCTGTCGTTCTAGTAATACACATTTCCATTATGATTTCGTAGATATGGTGTGTTTCACTGGCCTCAATATCTACCCTCCTTCTAGGATATGCTATACTACTTCACCACTACTTCTAACTATATCTATTTGTATTATTTTATTAATTTACGTAAAAAAAAAAATTTTTCAGAAGACCCAGGTGAACACAATAATCTTGCCGATGATCTACCTGATGTTGTTAACAGATTGAAGGCCAGATTAGATTATTATAAATCTACGGCTATACCAGCTCGCTTCCCTCCAAATACACCAGCGGGTGACCCGGCTAATTTTGGAGGTGTGTGGGGGCCGGGTTGGTGCTAATATTATAAATTAACATAGTTCTAAAATAAAATTTGAAATCTGAATGATTAGTTTGCTCCCCATGATGAAAAGGAGAGAGAGAGAGAGAGAGAGAGAGAGTATCTCCATGCCTTCATTGCCACTTTAAAACATAAAAGGAACTTCGATTTGAATGCTAAATAGTATCTCTGCTTTCATTGAATTACCAAGTATGATCCCCTGGTCATGTTTGTTAGCGTTTTACGTGAATATAATAATACCGACAGGGTATGTATAGAAGATGTTTAATGTACTCTTAACAATGAAGTTTTGTCTATGGCTATCTTTTATCAAGACATAGCTGCGGTGTGGCGTACCTTTAATACTTCTTAAGCGTAAGTTTTAGCAAACAAAAGATAAACGACCCTTTAAATTATTGTTATTATAACATTGTTACTTTGAAAGCACATTTATAATTTCCACATAGATTAAGGAGAGGATATTCGCCATGCGCATGGCAAAGAGTTATTCGCCATTCGTTTACGTTATTTGCCATTCGTTTTTGTTATTCGCCATTCTTTTTTTAATACGATATTCTCTGGCCTATCACGATGTCTGGTCGAGTGGTAATGCCACAAAGCACTTAAACTAGTTTAACCCCATCCTACGAAATGAACATATATCATTTTCGTTGCAGTAAAAATGCGAAAATAAATACTACAACAAACGTCGTTTGGCAGAGTGCCATTGGAGGTCTATTTATAGCCTAGCGGTGACAACCCGAAAGAGTACCATACCTTATGACCTGTCAGTTTAAATAAGACAAAATAGTTTTATTCAAGTATATGAATTGGAAATAAGCATTTTTTGAAAATAAAAGGTTCGAGTAGATCAGAATGTTCTGATCAGAATACATCAATATGAATTTCATCCTGGGCCTATGCTATAGAAAAAAAGGGTTAAATTACTAAGGGGGGGGGGTAGGGATGGCCTAGTGGTCTAGAGTGCCGCTCTTTGACCTCTAGCTGGCTGGTCACCTCTGGCTTGCGCAGTGGCGGATCCAGGATTTTTTTGAGGGGGTGACAACTCTATGTTTTGTCTCACCGACCGCGGTTTACGGAGCTAATTTCTGTCGCTAGTAACATAGACGCTTATTGTGTGTCTGATAAGATGCGCACTGTGTGTTATATTAATATATACAACCATGCGTGCATGTCCCGGTGGAAGCATGTAGGACCCGGGATTCCTAAACACACTGGTGGGGAGGGGGATGACGAGTCACCCTAGCCACCCCCCCCCCCCGGATCCACCCCTGTTGCGGCTGTGGATTCGATCCCTGGTGTGAGCGTATGTGGCATGGAGATAGGGGCGCTTTCTCGACCTCGTGGCTTTCCTCCGTGCACTTCGGTTTCCTCACACTGCTAGAAACCTCCACGCGCAAGCGAATTTTTGAAATAGAATTAAAAGCATATTATATGTTAGTCCCGCTATGACCTAGTTTGTGTCGAGTGGGCGTTAAAACCCATTTCTCTCTCTCTCTCTAAATTACTTAATTTGTTCACCATTTATATTTATACGTGGAGAAATACCTTTTGTTGGGTCATGTTCAGGAGTAGGGTCGCCTGTCCAACCACGTGGGTTTTCTCTGGGTCCTACCACTGCTAAAGACCCCTACGCACAAGGGAATTATTCAAATAAAAAAAACCCTGAACCATATGTTAGTCCCGAATTCCCCCACCCCCTCCGATATCTAGTCACAGCTAAAGACCACCTTCGCGGAAGCGTATTATTGATATGAAATTGGACCATGTGTTAGTCCCAAAATGACCTACATTGTGTCAAGTGGACGTTAAACTCTCTCTCTCTCTATCTCTCTCTATCTCTCTCTCTCTCTCTATTAGTAGGGAATGAAATATAGGAATGGAAAATAAAATATATAAAGTACAGGTCGCAGATAAAACATGCGTTTGGCAACGAAATATATGGGTAGACTACTCCGTGTGGTAGGCGGTCGGGCAGATCAAATAGAACAAATTCAATAAGCCTCTATTGCTTTCGCTCGACAGGAATGGAATTAGACTAAAATTTGGATTTTATCTTTACTTAGTTAAAATTTTGTGAAACAGGGCCCTGGATTAGTAAAGATACAGAATTTTACAGAGTACGGAACTTTTCACATGTGTTCTACTTCCATGTACACACGATGTCGGTTTCTCTGTCTTCGCTTCGCTGTGAGCGAAGGCTTTCATTTACACGGTGAAGCTTCAAATAACAAATAACAATTAAAAATGGATTCTAGGCATGCAGTTTGAATAAAAGCACAAACAATCTGCAAGGATTTTAAGTTTATTATATAAAACGAATGGCGAATAACCATCCTTATGGGTCTGGGTTATTCGCCATGCGAATGGCGAATATCCACTCCCATAGAGGAACGATGAGTTTATTACAAAATCAAAAGTTTATTGCGTAATATTGCGCCATAAGGTAAAGTCACGCGCCATGCATGTCATGTCATGCCAACAATCAAGATGCACTATGCAGTCTCGAGTATAGTAACATACTATTAACGCTATTGACAACTCTCAATAAATTTTTGCCTGAAAAGCGATTTTTATACGCCCACATTTTCATGTGGACTTATCATGCCGTCGCCCCTGTCCGCCTGGACATCCGTCCGTCCACAATTTGTTTGTGGACTCTCTACAGGTCAATTCTTATCCGATTTTGACGATACTTGAAAGATAGGTTTATCTCCACAAGATCTCGACTGCTTTCGATATTGTCATGTATCGGATCGAAACTTCATGGATTATGGCCCCTAATTGACGAAAAATCACGTTTTTAGCTTGTGGAGCCCAAAGAGGTCACAATTTTGAACCGATTTTGATGAAACTTGACATGCACTTATAACCCAAAGATCTTGGTGCATTTCGATATTTACGCCCATCGGATCGTAACTTTCTGAATTAGGGCCCCTGATTGTCCGAATAATCGCCCTTCTTTTAGCTTGTTGTCCCTCTGGAGGTCAAAATTATTATCCGATTTAAAAAAAAACCGTTTGATTATATCACCGTTACACGGTAATGAATGTTGAATTTGAATTTTGTGAAAATCGGACCAAAATTGTCTGACAATATGGCCACCGCTTGTACGCGAATAATGTAAAAATATGGTATATCAAGGAGGTGGACCCTGTAGAGGTCACAATTTTAATTCGATTTTGATGAAACTTGAAATATATGTTTTTTAATGTAAAGATCTTTTGATATTCGCGCATATCAGATAGAAACTTGCTGAATTGTACCCCAGATTGTACGTCCTTATTAGCTTGTGGTTCCCCTGGAGGTCACAATTATTACCCGATTAAAAAAAACCGTTTGATGGTATCACTGTTAAACTGTAATGAAGGTTCAGTTCGAATTCCATTAACATCGGACCAAAATTGCCGAACAAATTGGTCACCGCTTTTACGCGGATATATTGTAAAAAATTGTATGTTAGGGTTGTGGACCCTGTAGAGGTCACAATTTTAATCCGATTTTGATGAAACTTAAAATGCATGTTTTCATGTATATCTCAAAGATCTTGGTTCTTTTCTATATTTGCCCATATCGGATCGTAACTTCCTGAATTATGGCCCCTGATTGTACAAACAATAGCCTTTTTTATCTTGTGGTTCCTGTGGAGGTCACAGTTATTATCAGTTTTAGAAAAACGTTTGATACACCGTAATGAATGTTGAATTCGAATTTTGTGAAAATCCGACCAAAACTGACGGACAAAATGGCCGCCTCTTGTACGCGAATGCTATAAAAAAAAATATGGTATATCAAGGTACATGTAGAGGTCACAATTTTAATCCGATTTTGATGAAACTTGACATTCACGTTTAAAAATGAAAGATCTTGTAGACCGGGCGCCAGCTTCAGTTAATCATACTAAGAGAGGGAAATTGTCTGATAGGGCATAATTGTTTGTCAATGCCTACTAGTCAAACATCTGGATTGCTGCCGGGAATTAACCTGCCAATTTAGGTGGTGTGGGGGCCTAAAGGGAGCCCATTTTCACTTTTAATCATACTTTGGTAGGGATGGACAATTTTGATAATATTTAATATATAAGTAATACGGAGTCGAAAAACACCATTGACAGCAACTTTTTGTTGACAGTGACCTTGGACAGCAAAGGTCAAGTGCTGTCCAAAATTCATTTATTCATACTAAGTGAGGGATGGCTAAAACTTTTTGAATATGATTCATTAGACGGTTCCAAACATTCCTACACCATTGCCAGCAATTTCACACTGACCGGAAGTGGCGACAGTGACAGTTAAATACCACAACATGGCATCAGGTTTGAGGCATCAGATATAATCATACATTGAGAGGGATGGCGGATTTTTTTACACAATGTTAAAATATGTATATACACTACAAAAATACAAATGACAGCAATTTTACACTGACCGGAAGTGTCGCCAGTGATGATTAAGTAATAGGCCCCATCCTCAAATATAATCATACATTGAGAGGGATGGCTGATTTTTTTTACACAAGGTTTAAATATGTATATACACTACAAAAATACAAATGACAGCAATTTTACACTGACCGGAAGTGTCGCCAGTGATGATTACGTAATAGGCCCCATCCTCAGATATAATCATACATTGAGAGGGATGGCTGATTTTTTTACACAATGTTTAAGTATGTATATACACTACAAAAATACAACTGACAGCAATTTTACAATGACCGGAAGTGTCGCCAGTGATGATTATGTAATAGGCCCCACCCTCATATATAATCATACATTGAGAGGGATGGCTGATTTTTTTACACAATGTTAAAATATGTATATACACTACAAAAATACAAATGACAGCAAATTTCACTGATCGGAAGTGTCGCCAGTGATGATTACGTAATAGGCTCCATCCTCATGAAATTGGGTGCCTGATAAGGCTATAAATTCACCAAATGTTAAAGTATATCCTACTGCAAAATTACGATGGCAGGGCATAAATGGCAGTCATACATAATTTAAACGTCGTTTAAATATCATCTTCATCATCATCTTCACCATCATCTTCGCTCTCACTATAATCAGACCAAGCATCGTCGGATTAAAAATAAACACACTTGTATGGATATACTACTTCTGAATTTTATTGACATGCTACGTTTCAATACACATACAGGTATCGTTATCAAGCAAATAATGATTAGTTAACAAAAATGTGGTGCAATATATAGATGGACGCTTTAGAAGCCATTTAGCAGATAAAACAATAACAACTTAATTAACCAAGATGAAAGATGTAATATATGGACAACCAGTAGAAACCATTATTATTTTTAGTGAGATCTATTTCTATATGTCTTATAAGGATTATCGTCGGATTGTTCACCATCCTCAAAAAGCATATCATAGACATTGAGATCTTCTTCAATATCGGTGCCTGCATCATACTCTACTTCAATAAAATTAACTGCATCATGATCTCCGTAATTTTCAGCATCATCTTCTCTAATTTCTGTACCCTCGTCTACTGTTTCAGCTATCTTCTCATCATCGGTATTCACCTTCTGTGGTAGACTTTCACCATCAAACCAATGTGGAATAAAGTAACCGTTACCGTTGTCCTTCCAACCATAGTGAAGATGATGATGAAGATGATATTTAAACGACGTTTAAATTATGTATGACTGTGATCGTAACTATTGATGTCCATATTACCAGGAAAAGATTGGTCGTACATGGAGAGAGAGAGAGAGAGAGAGAGAGAGAGAGAAATGGGGTTTAACGTCCACTCAACACAACCAGGTCATTTCGGGACTAACATATGGTTTCAATTTTTTATTTCAATAATTCGCTTGCGCGTAGGGGTCTTTAGCCGTGGGAGGAAACCGGAGTGCCCGGAGGAAACCCACGAGGTTGAGAAGGCGCCCCTATCTCCATGCCACATACGCTCACCCCAGGGCTCGAAACCACAGCCGCAAGCTAGAGGTGACCGGCCAGCTAGAGGTCGAAGCGCGGCACCCTAGACCACTAGGCCATCCCAACCCCCCGGTCGTACATGGAATATATAGAAGACCATGGTATATATAGAAGAGTAACACTTTGGTTTAGATAATATAGCTACCCTGCCATTTATGCCCTGCCATCGTAATTTTGCAGTAGGAGATACTTTATCATTTTGTGAATTTATAGCCTTATCAGGCACCCAATTTCATGAGGATGGAGCCTATTACGTAATCATCACTGGTGACACTTCCGGTCAGTGTAAAATTGCTGTCATTTGTATTTTTGTAGTGTATATACATATTTTAACATTGTGTAAAAAAATCAGCCATCCCTCTCAATGTATGATTATATATGAGGGTGGGGCCTATTACATAATCATCACTGGCGACACTTCCGGTCATTGTAAAATTGCTGTCATTTTTATGATGATTATATCTGATGCCTCATACACGATGCCATGTTGTGGGCTCCCTTTAGGCTCCCACACCACCTAAATGGGCTGGTTAATTCCCGGCAGAAATCCAGATGTTTGACTAGTAGGCATTGACAAACAATTATGCCCTATCAGACAATTTCCCTCTCTTAGTATGATTAACTGAAGCTGGCGCCCGGTCTATTAGCCCTTAATTGAAAAAACATTTTTTAGCTTGTGGTTCCTCTGGAGGTCACAATTATGATCCGATTTTAAAAAAAACCCAAAACATTTGATTATATAACCGTTACACCGTAAGTAAGGTTGAGTTTCGAATTTCCTGAAAATTGGACCAAAACTGTCAAACAAAATGGCCGCCGCTTGTACGCGAATAGTGTCTTATTACCTTCGTAACAAATCTAATTTATCAGAGTACATTTGCAGAACATATTTTTTTCGAATTCATGTATACCATCTACAATTAAGGAATGGAACCGACTGTCTGATTTTATAAAATCATCTCCCTCTCCCAGTATATTTAAAAGTAAATTAAAACAAGTTGACAAACAAGCACCAACATACTTTAGTTCGGGGAAAAAGAAAAAGATTTTAAATAGTCGACTTCGCCTTTCCTGTATTGACTTAAATGGCCATAAGTTATTAAGGCACATCTCAGACAGCCATTAATTTTTAACCTGTCCTCTACATTCCGATGCACGTAAACATTAAATTTTTACCTTACCCCAAAACGTGATTTCAATACAGACATTATTAAAAGGCACTGACGATATTATTATTTCAAGTATTATCTATAAACAAGTCCATATATTTCTAGACATCTCCGGAAGCTTCAAATAAAACTTTTATCCAGTAGCTAAAAATATGAATGTGGCAGATCTGAAATTGTAAATATGTACATGGCCCCTTTTTTGTTCATTTTATTCTTATACTATATTACTATTCAGATTGATTTTATCATAACATGGTTATATAGTCTTATTGAATATATTTACTGTTATATAGGAGAGAGGTAATATAGGCCTATCCTGTTCCTCGATCCTTTTCTGTGAATAAAATATTATTTATAAACAAAATTGTTGTTACAAAATAGTGGACGAATCTTATTGATATTCAGCGTTCCAGAGTTATGCCCCCTTATCAAAATAACTTGTAACATGATAGAGGCTTCAGTGTTAATGGATTTCTATTAAATCTGGTTTGAAGCATTGGGGTCATGAGGTAACATAATCCTTTAAATATTTTGCGTTCTGCGAACTTCCGTTCCGGAACTACGATAAAGATTTGATTCCTTAAAGGCACCCTTATCAAATTTGGTCAACACCACATTAATTCCTTTCACGCCTGTCCAATCTCGTGGGTTTTCTCCGGGTACTCCGGTTTCCGCCCACTGCCAAAGACCCCTACGCACAAGCGAATTATTGAAATAAAATTAAACCATATGTTAGTCCCGAAATGACCTAGTTTGTGTCGAGTGGACGTTAAACCCCATTTCTCTCTCTGTTTCCTTTCGGATAAGCTGCTGTATGGGCGTATGCCAACACATTGCGTGGTTACCTCTGTTGACGTTTTGGGTCTAGTATCTAATACATACGCCACGTGACTGTTTTAACCAGCCCACGACATTTCCTTCTCGTGGGCAAAAATATTCCAATGTTACAAAATCTTTTAGTCTGGTTTACATGGACTATCTATACGAAAGTGAGTAATTAAACCGCGTCATTGCTATAAAGCACATTAATAAACGCAATTTTTACATTTTAGTTTTTGATATAAAAATAATTAGCGGTAAAGTGATTGAAATGGGAGATCCGTGCTATGGAACGTCTGGGCAGGAAATAGAGACACCTGGAGGCAATGAATGTTTAGGCATACTTAAGGCAGGTAATAGAGTTCTGTTAAAGGTACTTCGGCTGATCTTTCTTCAAACACAAATTTAAATCTGATCAACCAAAAGGACAGTAAACTGGCTGAACTTTCTAACACATATTAACTATTTATGTTGCCAGGTGCATTTTCTGATCGCAGCTGTTATTTTATATTTCAGTCCATTCTCTAATATTAAAGAGATGGTTTTCCCGCCGATCCGAATGTGAAAGAAAAACATCCAAAAATACAATGTTTAATTATGAACTATTAAGTGGAATTTATAATGGGAAAATTGGTATCACATACTAAGTCATTCGAGGAACAGGCGAATAAATTGCACTGAGTTAAATGTTTTATTTCCACCATTATCATTAAAGCCCCAATTTGCCAGACGGGCAACCACACAAATGTGGTCTTAAGATAGTAATTGAAACAATAAAAATAGAATAAAAATAGGTTAAATGTACATGGATAAAACGAATTAAGTATCAATAACTGACAGGTATTCTAACGTCCTACTTGTCTGAACCAACAGTGCTTATAAAGCCGTGCATACTCTTCGTCGGATTTCAATTGCCAAGGATTTTGTTACCTGCAACACAACCATACACGGGTCCCAGATTTGTTTGCACCTTCCAAACGACTAGATAGGGTTCTTTTCCTTTACAAGGTGAAAAAGCCCGGAAAACCCAGATGAACTTTCTCAGCTAACACCTCGAGTTTAGTTAGCAAGCTCTTTACCCGCTGAGCTACATTGACCCCTGACGTCCAAGGGCAGCAAAATGAAAATAACTGTTGATTTTGATCGATTTAAAAGGAATTTAGTACCAATGTGCGTTTTAATAAAATAAAACCAAGTACGAACAATGCAAACCATTAGACAAAATTCGAAGTTCTAAAAAACGGTATAGGCAAACTAGTGTTATCAGCAAATGGACTGTCCACCGTGTACAAAATACACGACAAACAGTGGTAACAGGTGTCCCGAAGAGCAAGCTTATGATGTGTACATGGACTGAAGGTCTATATTTGCTTTTAGTCTGATTATTATTTCTTTAATATCTTGGTAACGACAGCAGATCAGGTTTTAAATTAGATTTTATTCCAATCGCTGATTCATCCTGTTTTGTGTTATGGTGTTCCCTGTGGTTACAGATTCTTTCTAATGGTTAACAAATGAGCATCGGACACCTTGCCAAAATATCAAAAATCCGTTTAAGGGCATTATAATATAATTACTGTCCCGTTTGTCACATAAATGTATATTTAAATAACAACTGCTTATTGTTATGTCTGGGGTTATCTTACCCAGATAATGTTTCCACCTACTCGTTTTTGATTGCCTATTGTCAAAGAAACACTCTGAATAGTGGAGACAAAGTTCTTAAATGTCCCTAGTATGCATGAAGTTAGTTCGATTTTAAATTTTCGATATTGCTCAACAAAGAAGATTTGATGGATGTTTATTTTCAGAATGTCCCCAAAACACATTATGAAGATGCCTGGGCAGTGAATTCACATAAAAACAGCACTTTCTCCTTGTGTTTTTCATATTGGCGAATGTCGAACAGTAAGCTACTTGTTTTTCGATATTAAGAATTGAATCTCAAAAATCTAGATTTTAACTATACATATCTACAGAATGTCTCCAAAACACATTTCATTAAATCAGTTTTCTAGAAAGAATTAAATATACCATAAAAGAGGACGCATGAGCAGTGGATTCACATAAAAAAACCATCTCATTCGTATTGTTTCTTTTTTTTCGAATGTCGAAAAACGAGCTGTAGATCCATCAATTAAATCTGCATTATAGAGATTCAAGTTTGAATATCGTAAAAGATGTAGCTTGTTTTTCGACATTCGCCAAAATAAAAACACAAGGAGAAAGAGAAGTTTATGTGAATCCACTGCTCAGGCATCCTCGTTTATGATATCTTTAATCAAATGCGTGTTTTGGACATTCTGTAAACATACATCCATCAAATCTGCTTTTTTGAGATTCAAGTCTGAATATCCATAAATAGGAAGCTCGTTTTTTAAATGTGAATCCACTGTTCAGGCATCCTCATTTATGTTTTCATTAGTTGGTTTTAGAAAACTTGTTCAATTAAATGTGGTTTGGAAATATCTTGTAGATATACATCCATTAAATCTGATTTTTGAGATTCAAGTATGGATACGTCAGTGACACCAACTTGACAATATTTAAAGAACATATTGAAAGAAAAATTTAACAAAATGTTTCATTTTTTAATTCTTCTCGAAAAATAAAACATGGATTCACTCCGCTCGGTATGACTTGCATTTACACCTCACTCCTCCTTTCATAAATCCAGTAACCGGCCCTTGATGGCATTTGTATCAATCTGTTACATTCCAAGTACGCACTCCCAGAGATGGATTATCAATAAGAGGGATTCAAAGCCAAGTGAGCTAAGTCCAAATTTCAAGTAAATTAAGTTAGTCCCCCATGTGTGTCAAAGTCCTTTGTTAATATTAACTGATCTAAATATTTTCAAAACCGAAATTCTAATGTCTACTAGGATCATTCACAATATCTGGCCCTAATAAGCCATTTCGACAACCCGATTCACTTCCCACTACACTGATTTGTATAGATCTTGGTTGGGTGAAAACTTATATATTAAAATCTGTACACGGCAAAGTGATCCAAGTGGATGTCAAATGAACGTAAAATGTTACCATTGCAAAGAATGCAATCGAGAATCCTTCTTTCAAAGCTACACTGTACACTTTATTAGATATCAACCTCCCAATAAATTTTTAAAAAATCAATCTTATAACTTAGCTTGAGTAAATAAAGTTTACAGTTAAAACTTTAAACTTCATTTACTCAAAACGATAAAAGCGGTATTTGGATCATTTGTGTTTTCAGACCTCCAATTATAAAGTCAAATTTAATTAAGCCTAGATATAAGTAAATTGTGGACAAAAATGGAGGAGGAAATGCTTGGCGAATAGTAGCTTACTCTATTAACGCGTATATTCAGTTGACATTATAGATTGGAAGGATAAACGGAAACTATTTCCTTGTTTTCGATCTAGTTCTTAAATTTTCATTCAATGATATTTGATACAATAAAACTATTATTTATCGTAAGTTTAGCATATTACATTTCAATCCACCACCCAAGGCTGTAAATATAAGACAGATGCCATATTCCTTAGCAACAAGGTAATTGCTCTTAATGGGTTTATTGAAAAGTTAGTATCTTTAAGCTTGATTAACATCTTTCTCTATGAGCTATATCTATATTCTTTAATTAGGGTCAATAAACAAATACCTTTTTGGTATACTTGGTTTCATTCCTTTTTTTAATAATGCAAAAGAAATTGCTGGATGACAAATGAACTTGAAGGATACGGGCCAGTCGCAGAATGTAAATTTGAAGTCTTTATGATCAAGGTTCTAATTAAATAATTACAGAATACATTTGATGTTCAAATGTCCACGAAATAAGATGTTTCTAACACACAACCAAAGTGGCTAATAGTCGAGACATTGTTAGTTGAAAACACAGGTGTTTAATAAAGTTTTAAGGTTCTATTTCGATTTTTTTTTCTTTAAACTAATTGCTAACAAACGATTCGAGTACGATCGACATGAAAATTGACATGCTTTTGCTTTGGACAATTACGCATCGATTCACTCACTGATAATTCCAAGATGGTTACCATGACACCAGGGTCACTTTCTGTACACGATGGTACTTGTACATACTGACTGTGTATGCAATCGCTAGTTTTTACAGTGTACATACTAAGTAAGTTTATCAATCTTAGCGGGAATTTCATATTTTCTAAGAAAGTCAAAACAAAATTATTTCTTTGTCTTTCGCTCAAAAGGTTGTCAACTCACTATTATTATACGGTCATGGGCATTATTTCCCAAGCATTAAAATCGGTGACACAGAAAATAATAACACAATTACCTCCCTCGTTTTTCCATTCACCCCCATTCAGTGAATAGTGAATTATAGGATTATTCTTTAACAAGGTAGGACTGTTTATAGGCACGATCTATTTTAGGGCTTTATTTTAATACATTTTAAAAATATAACTTAAAAAATATGAAATTGCAACTTTATTACTTTCGCATCTTTTTTTTATAAACATGGCAGTATATGGAAAACGCCCCCTCCTACATGCATATGCATCCTTTTATTGTTTTTTCCCGCTCGCCCTTTAATGTAATTACTTTGAGGCGATATAAGATTTTGAGAATTTTCGAAAATCCATTTCATCAGGTGATGCCCTAAATGATTTCTTGATCAGTGTTACTTACCCCCTCCGGGGGGGGGGGGGTAGCCTAGCGGTCTAGAGTGCCGCGCTTCGACCTCTGGCTGGCCGGTCACCTCTGGCTTGCGGCTTTGGTTTCGATCCCTGGTGTGAGCGTATGTGGTATGGAGATAGGGGCGCCTTCTCAACCTCGTGGGTTTCCTCCGGGCACTCCGGTTTCCTCCCACTGCTAAAGACCCCTACGCGCATGCGAATTATTGAAATAAAATTAAAACCTTATGTTAGTCCCAAAATGACCTAGTTTGCGTCGAGTGGACGTTAAATCCCATTTCTCTCTCTCTCTCTCTACCCCCTCCCGACTATGTCCATCTATATCAATTTTTACACGAAGTTTTGAAAGGTATTATGGTTATGAGAGAAAGGACCATATCATATCCAGCATTTCGTTCGTGAACGTGATGACAGATTCTTTTCAATTTTGGACGGAAGAATTGGAGTCACGAGAGGTCAAATCCTATTGATAATCATCGTTCCACTATATCTAATATTAGTGTACAATTTGTTCAACCGTAAGCTTTTTTGTTTTAATGAAATGAACCAAACAGCGATGTAAGTCGTTTGAATATTTTTGGTTTATTTTACATTTTATTATGTAACTTGATAGCTACGGAATTAGAAATTCATAATAATCAGTGTATCAATAGTCCGACTTATTTTTTGAAAGATTTAACAAACTAATGTAACCATATAAACAAACATCAATTTAGGAAATGATGCTTGGGAGATTCGGACAGTTTAAATGTGTTAGCTCGGGTTTAATTCCGTTTTAAAAAGTGTGGATAACGTCAGTAGGTATTAATAAATTCGTAGGAACAATATTGCTCAACATAACAAATGTAAACTGTCATAATAAAAACGTGGACAATTTATAGTAAGAAAATTACACAGTAGTTAACATGTTTAAACCGCTGCCATGTCACGAATACAGCCCTGATTAATGGTTTGCGACCATTGGGAATTAACACTCGGGCCGACATTCGAATATTTACTAAATCAAAAATAGATAACAGTAACATGAACAACTTAATCGACCTCCTACAATATAATTATGCTCACAATAAGGTCAAATGTACATCCATTTCCGTATTTACATAAGGTAAATTTATCACTAGGTCGACTGTAGGTGTATACGTTTTTATAAAGATTTATATCCTTTGACACGGAGTTTTACATCAACAGAACACAAATGTCCAAAGAGAGAAAAATGTTGGGGATTAACACATTGTTCAATTTCATTTCAACATTTCGTTTGCGCGTTGGGCTCTTTAACATTGTATCCGGATTGGGTGCTTGTTTCCTGTCACGTACAACTGTGGTGTCGAACCCACGTCACTTGACTCAATGACAGACCTTACGGTCTACAGTGCACTACAGCCCACCCCCTGCATTTTACAAACCCAAAGTAGACAGTTATTTATTGTAGTGGTGTGGTATTGTGTGTTCTATTGAGCATGTGCGACACAAATGTTGAACAGGCCAGGAATAGGTTGGCTAATCTTGTCAATACGTGTCAGTACATAATTTTCGGAATAATTAGTAATAGATAGGGTGACTATTTCAATTCTCATTCACCAAATATTTATCGTGATACGCCAAATGATGTTTGACCAAAATCATTTTCACAAGAATTATCAGTCACTAGATAAGAGAAAACGAGAAAAATAGAAAAATTCCGTGCATTCCTTTTTCTTTATTTTTGATTAATTCACTACTTATTAAAAACAAACTGTTTTTCGAGTAGAAAATGATGTTACTTGAAGTTTTTGAGTAAATTGTACATCAAATATCTTTACGAATTTTATTTTAAGATTGGCTTATTACGTTAGTGTCACGACTTGAGCCGTTAACAGGCCTTTAATTGGAAGTGTCATCGTGTAGCATATAAATGGCGGATTTGGGACTCTAGTCGTGAAACGTATCTATTTGCGACCAGAATACTCATAAACAACCCGCCCTACTCTCGTTATACTGTTCAGACTGACATTCTAAAGGGGTAGGCCGAAGGGCTAGCACGTGCGCGCTGTATCACAAGGTCTGTCAACTGGCGTGGTTTCGCCCAATCGAATTATTGAAATTAAATTAGAAAGCCATATGTTAGTCCCGAAATGACATGATTTGTGTTGAGTGGAAGTATTTCATTTCGAATATCTTTCGGACATGGCAAATTTCATGAACTGGGTTACACATAGAGAATTTAGATCTAATTTATTCGTGTGACAGGTTTCTGGGACTTCAAGAAAACTTCAATAAGTGTTACACCATCTGTGTTCATGCTGTTTCAGTTATTTATAAACGTTAAAAGACTTAAGACCAAAAGACCGACATATTCCAAAGACAATAGGAAATAATTTAAGATATAAAGTCAAACAGCGCCCCCCCCCCCCAAAAAAAAACCGGAACGATAAACTTCCGCGTGAATAACATATGGAAGAAGAGTTATGCACTTCCTTGGCCCTCCTAACTTTCCCATTTATATTGTTTTATCTTCATTCAATTTTAAGTCTCAAACTGTTCATTGCGTTTTTGACTCTCATAATCACAGAGATGTGTAGTAAAATTATGCACGACAGGGGGAATGAGGATGAATGGGCGCGTGGTTTTCTCCCACTGCTGAAAGACCCAAACGAACATGTTCAATCTTCACCACACGAATGACGGGCTATGGAGTAAATTTATTGATCAGCGACACATTCCGACAAAGTACATGTATCTCCTCTTTATCGAAATATGCCTTTTGATACGAATTCGTGTTAATGTTGGCGTTGACTGTCATCACCGGTCCGTCCACACGTAATTAGCTACTCACTCACATTTTTTTGAATAGTTAATACTGAGGCGAAAATAGCCTCTATCCATTTTGCATGTTCATCTCACATAAGATAACATTATAATACACTCCTAATGTTAACTGATCATGTATTTCGTCACCCGTCCGCCCACCCTTATTTGTGGAATCAATGCGTAGAGTTAGAGTTTACATTCCGACGAAATCATTTATCGGGTAGTTATTTCCACTACAATTAGGCCAACTTCGGTATTTTATAATGGAAAGTAGAGACACCCAATCTTACTCGTCACAGACAAGACAATAATGACAATGTAAGGGTGTCTTTAACATGTTGCATTAATAACACCCTAGTTCAAACAATATGTTACTGTTCTGTCGTTGTGGAATTTATATTCATTGGTTTAAATTCAACATTTTGCATTACTTATCTTGAACTGCGACAAAAGTCATCAATTGATCTACTTGAAATAACATATTTTATGCATAACGAAATATCGAGACTTTCGTGAACTATTTGTGTAATTATTTCGTACAGTACAAAACTTGTGTGTAAAACGAGATGGACTGCTTGGAAAATTTGTCTGTTGAGAGACTATGTTTCGTTATCTAGTAACCCTAATAATTGTTTCGTTACGTCATATACAATTGCTTGGAATACACATATAGAAAATCATGATTATGGAAAACAAATCGCATTTATCAGCCAAATTTCCATCTGATACGTTATCCTCACTGTTACGTTTTACAAATGTCCTTTTCTATTTCGCAATAAAACCCTTCAAAAATGTACGACTAGTACATGTAAACTTTGACGACAATAATCCACATCAATAAATGGCATTTTGTCATGTTATTTTCTTACTGTTAATGTATCTGAGAAACCTTAATAACGTTACATATATGAATTAAAACTACGAGATAAATAAAAACTGTTAGCCCACATAGGATATTTAGACCGGCTTAATATGTAATCTACTCCGTGTATTCTATATATACACTTTTAAGGTTTTGAAGGCATGCTTGGCATTGCTTTATTAAGTTATTTGGTGAGCATATGGTGACGTCAACCACCAAATAGCATTATCTTTTAAAGATCATTTAAGGTACATTCACACGGGGGGTGGGAGAGGCGAGGGAATTTGAATTCAGAATAAAGCTTAAATCCGAATTAAATCTGAAATAAAGAATCCGTGTATTTTTCCGAATTCGAACTGGAACAACTATTCCGAATTCGTAGTCAAAATTTGAGTGCTGCGCGCCCGATTCAGCTCAATGGGTTTACCGCAACTTAATAACTTTATGCGCATGTTCACTTCTACTTCCGACTGATTTATCGCTTGAGGAAAACATGTTTATTTTCCGGGCCGAGGTTCTGCAAATAAATAAACATTGATATTACAAACAAATCAGTCCGGGTATAGCTTACATAGCCTAGTTCTGAAACATATACTGCGGTAATATAACCAGTTAAAAATCCAAATACAAAGATATGGTATTCTCATATCACGACTGGTCTTTTAAGGCCTAGAACTTAGGAACCGGAAAGGTCCGCCCCAGAAGTCTTGGGTCCAGTAGAATCTATTCTCTAGCATGTATTATATGTAGTTGGATGAAAATAACGAGTGCACCTACTTGGGATATGAATGACCTTCACTTCTGTTAGCTATGCGCATTCAGTCTTTAATCAAAAATGAACTAATGTCGAATTCTGATGGCCGGTCTTCGGAATTCGTATTGAATGCACATGCTGTGTGAATACATCTTTAGGAAATTAACCGCCCGCTTATTCGCATCCCTGATACTATCATTAAAACACCATACCAAAAAATCGATGTGTTTAAGAAGAACTGAACCTGACACCCGACAGACCTGGGTGGCGATTTTTCTGCGCTGCTACGGCGACGGAAAAAGGCCCCAGAACGCGTTAAGATTGGCATAAGCGTGGTGGAAACGCCAGATATCATGCAGTGGTCTTCATGGTCGCCAAGTTCAAATCAAAATCCAAGGTTCTGCATCTTGCCTGGAAAGCTGTGTAAACGCGACTTTTTCGGGACATTTTCTCGAATTGTGTCTACTTAGGCATTATCGAAGTCAGTTTCATAACTGATGTCATGTATAAGAGACAGGGGATAAGGTCGTGGTGAAAGTGAATTGGTCTCACACCCCGGACCGTCTCTCGTCCAATACAGATACAAATAAACTAATGACGAATCACCAGTCCGTGTCGCTGCCCACTATTATTGACACTAACAATCCAGTTAGGCCAATAATTAAGATACATATGTATTGATCATAACTGTAGAAACGACGATAGTACAAAATAAAAAGTATAAGGTTTCTTAATGACAGTGGGTGGGTGTTCTGTTATCACTTGTCCTTCTAGGTGACACCGCTTTAATGTTAATAAATTTGCGAAGGAGTGCCGTTGCAGGACTGACGTGGCTTGTAACTAGAATGAATAAGTGAATAGATTCACAGATCTAATGGTATTATTGACTAAAACAATACAAAAATGTTTATATCTCTTTACTTTTTAAATAGTATCGTTAGCAGAATGGGTTGAAATAATAATCCCAATATAAATGTTCTACAAGTTTTATTCAATGCATCTCTTGGGATCGACATTTATTATTTCATATAAGTTGTGCGGGTGAAATTCAGTCTGTTATTGAAATTAATGACATCTTTAACAATGTCAAGAGAAGCCTGGAGTAAAAACTTAAATTGTGAGAATTGGAAAGGATTAAATGCGTGCGAGCTAATTGTGTTTGATGAGGGGTTTAATTTTGCAACTTCTTCCTCTTTTTTTAAAAATTAAAATAAATCAATGGTGGGACATGCGAATTATATTTCTACATTTGTGAATCGCCAAGAGGTGGTTATTCCATTTGGATAATGGAATGTCATAGGTATAGAAATGTCGTCCAACTACGGAATACAATGATGTCTTTCAAACAGGTGTTTGTTTGGAACCTTGCGACTTTTGGGAAAACATGTATGGTGCTATTACCCTCCCACATTGATGTCTGTAATGATTAGAAGTTGCAACCAATAAGAATTTATTCCATTGTGCCAGGAACGGCGAAATGCCGACCCGTTTAACGACTTTACTTATATTAGTTTACATTCTGTCCATTATACAGATCATGTGTATAGAAGCGTTACCAATATCAATCATTTTAAAACTAGGAGATATTCATACTAATCACAAAAGATACGACGCTAATTTTGTTGAGGTAAGTTTTAACACCTAACAATTTAAATGTACTCTAATTTAGTTTTTAAGCAGGTCAAAGAGCAACTGTCGTTGGTGGCACGTACTAATTGTTACTTATATTTAAGACAAAGCTAAAAAAAAAGATTCTTGGTTTAGCTTGTACGATCTTGGATAGGGCATCCCAGAGAAGCATTGCCAGTCATACTAGGAACTAAGTGCTTCATAAAATGTAGACCATGGAAATAAGCAGTCTGATAATTAAATATTCATAGCCATATACCGCCTACTATAATTTATGACCTACCGACATTTTTATACTACGGACCGAAATAGTTAATTAGCCCGCGGGGAATAACTTATAAATCACTTACAGGATTAGATCACCGTGTACAACTCACACTAGCGACTAACTTAATAAGGTTTTTAATTTCCTTGATCAATTAAGCATATTAATTCAACGGAGTTAAAAGTATATTATTCGTGTTAAGATAAAAGGTATTCTTCAAAGCCTCGAAACTGCAGATAAGGAGAGTCGTTAACGCCAACCAGATGTAATAACATAGTGCAAGGTCAAATTAAGATGTCTAGATTGAGTAAATGAGTAATGTGAAGGCTTAATTTATCCATTATTCCCGAAATGTGTTTCTTGTAGGAAATTGTAGAACAATTAACCGACAAAAAACATTCTAGTCGGCAATCACAATAATTTAAGGTAAACTGAATTAAGATAATAATTGCACTATTATCATGTAAATTACTTTTCGGGATCTTTTGTGGTCAAGTGCTCGTTAAATACAGAAATGGCCCGATTGAAGTTCTCCCCCACATGCATGTACAACATAATCATTAACATTGAAATGGACAACATGGAAGTGGCGTGGGTTCCAGTTAATAAAATAAATTGCCGCAGGAGTTTAAAAGATAGGAAAAGAACGAAACTACATGAGGTGACTCTGAACCGAGAACGTTACAATAATACGTCATTGGTTACAATCAACTAAATTAGAAATAAAATCGCCGAGTTTTAGAAAAAGTTTTAATCAAGTTCGTAACTACGTATTTTTAAAAATCTAAGGAGTAAAGATGAATATTTTTCATGGCTTCATTGATAAATCAGTGAATGAATATTGTCACGTGAACGTCTATTTGGGCGAATGTTTGCAGCCTGCACTGCATAGGACGAACGTTATTCATTCACTGTTCTAACAGGCTGAACAACAGGTTAGTATTTAAAGTAGCTAAGTCTCTAACTCAACATCATCCAAATTCTTCGACACCGAAAACTCGACTTATTTGTCAATTTAAAGTAGGTAAGTCTCTAACTCAATATCATCGAAAATCTTCAACATTGAAAACACGAATTATTGGTCAATTTAAATCCAATTTAAATTATTTAAGACAAAATAAACATTTTCTCATTTGTTCACGAATCGTGTACCATAATGCGTTTCAGTCCCAGTTCTAGCAAGAGGCGTGAGGAACGAGGCTATAAACATTGCACCAAATCAAACAGCGTGTGTAGACTGGAATATTTCGCCGAACATAACTGATTTGAAATTCGAGTAAAAACGGAAACCATTGAATGTAAATCAGTTTATATACATTTATATTACGGTATTATATGCGTTGAAACCCACTTGTGTCAATTTCTAGGTCCCAAATGTTAGCGATTTAGCTCCTTTAAATCAACATTGATTTTGTGATCTTACCGGAAGAAAAGTGTATCTCTGATATCTAATATTTATGACACCTGCTTGTAACCGACCAATAGCGTTGTTGCGCTGGTCTTCGTTCAGATGTGGCATTATTTGGTTCTTTGAGTGTGTACATGTGCAACTGATTTGGAAACCCCGGATTTTAAAGACCTTAGATTTAGGTTCCATGCGAATAGCTCTTTATGTGTCTTTAAGTAATCAAGCGAAAACAAATATCGGAAAAGAGTATGACCAGTCACAATACGTGACACTACCTTTAAAACCAACAATGAATTTCTTTTATCCTTACATAATGGCATTAAAAACAAGTAAGATTTATCGAAACAACGATCTCGTCCAAATAAAAAATGATGAAAAATGAGCTGTGCGTTGCTTTCTTTGAAATGTATATTATGCCAAGATCATATAAATATCTCACTATAACAAATATCAAACTACTACACATCTGACGTGTGACAACTCGATGCACCCCCCTTTCATTGAAACGAGCAATAACTTATGCAAAACACAATTGCGACTGGTTACCATTGATATCACAGGTAAACTGGACAGAGGTTTGAACACCGAAATCATTTTCCCCATCGCAAATTTTAAACACAGTGTAAAGTACAATGTCAAGTTAGTATGTTATAAGGTCGAGGCGAGGCGAATCTAGTTTCAGTGTTTGCTCTATTCAGAATGAAGCTACCCCGAAATGAAATTTAATTTTAAATATGACTTGACTTTTATTATTCAGCTGATCTCCTTTTGGTTTAAATCAGTAATGTCTGTGTGTGCCCTATCTGGCATATGGGACTAATGGCTAACAGGCATGAAAGCCTTTGAATTACCTCCGAACTGTATCATGGAAACAGCTGTGATAGTGCGCATGTGCGGCACGGACAGTACCTTCAAATAGTAACTGTGATTCCTTGTTCAATATTTACATATTTATCAATAACGGATATGATAGATTCGCGTGATGATTAGGCTGTTAGCAACCTTTACCTTTCGGTTTTTGATAGGCACTTCTTTTTATATTTGCAACTATTACTATAAGCGCTTTGGTAGCTGACTGGATTATGGTTTTTTTTGTTGTGGATTTTGACATACTAATAAATAGTGCACAGGCGTGGGATTGCCGTTACTTTCCCCTCATTGTAAAATAAAATTTTCGATAAGTCATATATGTGTCGATAAAGAATGCGATAGATGTTAGTTCTATTGTTTGTGCGCGATGTTTTGATGCGAAAGTAGTGATTGCTGTTTAATGCAACTATGGCGAAGAATCGTTTAGTTTTCGGCCAAATGTTAGGAAGCCAAGGTTGAGGACATTATGTAAGCGCTTGGGAGCCTTCGTGTGTATTTGTACTCAGTGTGTTTTTTTGGTATATTTCTTGTCGAGCGGTGCTTTTTTAAAAATAAAAATAGACAGAAATCAGTATTAATAAGTTAGAAAACCCCATTCATTAAAAATAATTTAACTTGAGTCCTGAATCTTTCGTTTTAAACCGAAATTAAATCGACGGCTCCTAAATCGTGTTCATTATATCCTGTTACGACTCCTGATCTGGTAAAGACTGGACGAAATAATTCCTGTTTTTACCAATGTCAAGATTGGTCTCAGATGAAGCAAATGATTTGGCGTCAATGTTTTCTCGTAAATCTCCTCTTATGTATTATATATATATATATATCCGCAAACAGTTGATCATTGAATCAGCGTTAACACTTTGCTGATACCTCTATACGAATAACTTTTATTGTTAAACATGTAAGCATGAATACATGTCTATTAGCCCTTCACTTGTGGAGGCGACCAAAACATCCACCATACATAGTTAAACGGAGCTTTTTCTGGTTATAAGCGCCAGATGAATTGTTGCTTTTTTTCTCTTATGTTGACAGTTTCTAATGACAAGTTAGCTTCCTCAAAAAAGGAGGAAGAAATCCCAATGCGTCGAACATTTTCGGCCTTCTTGTACATCTTCTCCAAGACTCACAATACAAATTCATGTCTCAGTATTCCATTTTGATCCTGGAGTGCCCCGGTTGGTAAACTATCCACAGACATGAATTGTAACCATTGTTCTGGAGTCCAGAGTACACCATCCTCTTCTAGCTAATAAATCTTTCAGTTCTGTTACTAACTTCAAGATTTCTCCAATTTTCTTCGCCGATATCCTAAACTCATCAAAATACTTATCTATATTTACTGTTTAACTGTCAATCCAAAATCTCTTCACCAAAACATTTTCGTTGTTGTTAGTGAACAGTGGTTCGTAATATAGGGCGAGGACTTGGCTAAAAAAACCAACAACCAGTATTCGTGAAGTTAATTCTTAAAGGCAAAAATCTCTAGGCATCACAATCGTGCGTTGCTACGTTAACCTGGTGGAAGATAGCTTGCTTTAATGTCGCCTCATTATGCAATTCTTCATATACTTACCCCTGCGGCATTTCGACTTCTAGTAGTTGCTCTTTGCTTAAAAAGCGGGAATTTGATATTTTCTAAGAATGTCAAAACATAATTATTTCCTCCCTTGTATTTCCATTCATTCAAAATTCCGAAGAACCACAGTTATCGCAATGCTAAACGCGTCCACTATATTTCAACAGAAGATTTAATGAATAACACTCGTAAGTCTAGTTCCTTTTGGAACTGTCTTTGAGCGAACGATGTTCGCTGACAGATCCCATCCGGCCTTATATAGCTGCAATATGAAAATACGGTAAAATACCGCTATTCCCTACCTCTGTTCTCGGGCTGTTTTAGAACCCTTACCGTCTATTTGTCACCACAATTCTTTATTTTCCACCAAAAGAAAAACATTTCTCACTATATTTGACACAAATTTATAATAATTCAACTCAATTTTCAAGTAGAATTTAGCGATGAAATAAACGTGCGGTTTGCGCATGTCCGTAATGGCTCTTCAGTTTAAACGTATTTGGTGTATGTTTTTAATCGCAGAATTCTACTTGAAAATAGTGTTGAATCTTTATAAATGTGTGTCAGCTGTGGCAAGAAGTGATTGCTTTGGCGAATAAAGTACATGTAGAGTCCGGGCAAAAATTGTAGGTAAGGATTCCAAAATAGTCTTAGAACAGAGGTGGGGAAGAACGGTATTTTCATACTCCAGCTATATAAGGCCGGATAGGAACCGTCAGTGGACATTGTCCGCTCAGACAGTTCCAAAAGGAACTATCGTAAGCCATGGACGACTCACTTAAAGGGGCATTATGGAAGATTAGATAAAGGGGCCGAGAGGTCTCACTATAATATACTCAGCCAAATTAAAAACTTGACACTGATGAATTTCAACAAATTTTTAAAGTGTTTCTAACGATAGTAAGTAGTAAGAAGCCTTTAATTTCATAAAATTGTAAAGTCACGTGGATCACGTGACTTTTGAGCATATAAAGATGAAAAACACGTGCAAAAACAAACTCTTGAGGTCAATCGATGCAAGTTTGCTTAAACTGAACACGCACACGTAACTTGAACTGGAAAAACAAATTAAAATTGTTATTTTCATCTTTGTTAGGAAATGCCGTGCCTTTCAAATGTAGGACGTCTCTGTGCTATAGGTAGGCTCTATGCTGGTCAGTCTGTGGTCACTGTTGCAAGAGCCTTTAATTATTCACGCCAGACAATAATTAATCTTAGAATGAGAATGCTTAAAACTGGAACTATTGCCGACCGCCCAAGGGCGGGAGCGCCACGTGCGACGTCACTCCAGGAAGATCAAGCAATACGATTACGTCATCTTAGAAACAGATTTGTAACTGCAACCTCCACAAGTAGAGAGATGATTGGTGGAAGGGTAACTGCACAAACTGTTCGAAATCGCTTGCAGGCTGCTGGTCTTCGAGCTCGGAGACCCTATAATGGACCAATACACCTCTTCATCGCCGTAACCGACTTGTGTGGGCCACAAGACACATAAGATTTACTCAAAGACAGTGGAATTCGGTTGTCTTTAGTGACGAATCTCGATTCACTTTGAGATCTGCCGATGGCAGGGTCCGAGTGTACCGCAGACGAGGTGAACGTTACGCTCAGAGAAGTTGACAGATTTGGTGGCGGCAGCGTCATGGTTTGGGGTTCTTTTTGTGCACATGGACGTTGTCCTCTTGTTGTTGTTCAAGGGAACTTAAATGCTGTCCAGTACAGGGATCAGATTTTGCAACCTGTTCGTCAGCAAGTGAATGCACCACTGACGATGCAGGACCTTCAACATGCTCTTGCTGAGCAGTGACGACGTCTTCCTCGGGTAGTGTTTACTAATGTTATGAGATCCATGAGAAGACGTTGTGTGACAGTACGAGACGCTAGAGGAGGCCACAACCATTACTAAACACTTTATTCCGATTGTTCTCCAATTCTGTGAATTTCATTTTGGGGGGTACTGTGACATCACGAACGTTATCAATGTCAAGGACTTTCGGCGAGACGTATTCTTGCTTTCTGTTGATGTCAAGGTCGTCTGTACACAACATAACTCTAAAATAGTTGCCTTAAACCAAATATTAAAACTGTAGTCGCAAAAATCCCGAGTGTCAAGTTTTTAATTTGGCTGAGTACAGTTAAAAACAAAACAATGTATGTGTTCATGTTGCAAATGTCAGTTCAATTCGTGCGATAAAAACCATAGTTTTGATTATCTAATTTTTCGATTAAATCATCAATAAGCGTTGAGCAGCAAATCGGATTCCAATCCAGTGAAAATCCGATACTTAAGATGGTATCGGAGGTTGATTAAGGTATTTTCATGTTAATAAATGTTTAATTAATAGTTTATATTACATTTCAGGCCTAAAGAAAGACCTGCAATAGGCAGATTTACGTTTGTTTTGTTTTTTAAATTTGCTATATTATAAACTTTATCGTTAGCAGCATCGTTTGGTTTAGTATAATTAATATCTCCGATGCTCCTTCGATAGGCAAGAATATCATACTAGTAATGTTTTCCTTTTGTAGCATGATTCAAAGCCTCAAATACTTGTTCTTTAAAGGAACTAAATCGCTAATATTTGGGACCTAGAAATTGTCACAAATGATAGCAATGCATATAATAATGTAATATGGACGTATATAACTGATTTACATTCAATCGTTTCTGTTTTTACTGTAATTTCTAATCAGTTTTATTCGACGAAATACGCAAGAAATCTCAATCGAATAGCTATATCTAGCGTCTGGTTATTCCAGCCTACATCGAAAGTATTTATTGCGCATGCCCTCCAGATAAAAATATATAGCCTCACCCAATGACGTGTATATATATATATATTAACGTCGCCGTTTGACGTGCAGTGTGATGTCTACCCTCGTTCTTCGTGTCCCTTGTTGCAAGTAACGTGTACAAGTAACGTGTACCAATGGTAAAATGTAGCCAGACTGCTGAATGTTTCCCCGAGTACCATTTCTCGCCTTTGGGATAGGTACCGACAGCGAAGTTCAACACGTGACCGCCCAAACAAGAGTGACCACACCTGTCCTTGATCGTCAATCGTAGAAACTCAGACCAGACAGTCCGTACACGCCTACGTGAAACCAGATTACGAGCCAGACGTTCCGTTAGAGCTGCTGTTTTAAAATACGCCAATACCGCCAAATCCGACTTCATTGGGTTCAGAACTGGGGGTATGGCCACAGCAACACCAGAGAACAGTTTGGTTCAGCTGCGTGTCGCGGTTCATGTTACAACGAGGGGATCGTGGAGCGAGGATATATGATATACGTTCATTTAAAATCATTAATGAGTGAACAATTATAGTTAATAACCTAGATTATTAAAGCGATCTTAGTATCAATTAGATGAGGTTTCTTATATAGAAAAGAGTGCGCGCTATTGACCAGCGGCTGTCAGGTAGGATACGCCCATATATTCCAAGAAATGGATAGAGAATAAATTAAATCAAAAGCGATATTTCGTACAATCAGCGACCATAATCCAAATAGTGATGGTCTGAATTGCGCAAATATTGGAAGAGACTGTATATTTTAAATTTCATCAAAATAAATAAAAAATGGGACCTCTATTGATATGTAACGGTGACATATTTAAACGTTTTAAAAATTGAATACAAATTGTAACTTTTAGCGGGTTCACAGGCAAAAAATGTGATTTCTCAGATATAATTTGTGGCCTCTACGGTGTACACAACCTTCATATACCATATTTCTTTTTGCACTATTTGCGTAAGAGGGGTGGCCCTTTCGTCCGGCAGTTTTGGTCCGATTTTCACAAAATTCGATCTCAACTATCATCAGGGTATAACGGTGATATATTCACACGTTTTCTTAAAATCGGATAAAAGTGGGCGTATAAAAAGAAGTCTTTTAGCTGTAGTTTTGGTCTAATGGAAACTTTTTCATGACTATTAAGTGGTATCATAGAAACTAACTATAAGCCGTTAATGATTTAAACAGTATTTATTCAGATTAATTTGATACCATGATAAAGGGGATAATGTAAATAACTGGATACAGTTAATAACCAGTTTAGTGATATATCCTACATTGTTTCCAGTGCAATATATTTTACTTGATTAAATATATATATAATGACAGTCATCAATACTGAGTTTAGTGTACTTTATAGCATACTAAAGGTAGGAACACCGGAGAAGTGTTTTTTCAAGATGGCGTCAAAAAAGGCCACCGAAACGGCAAAAAAATGATCATACCTATGTAACTATCAATTTTGATTTGATGATCTGGGTGTCTATCACTGGGGGTTTATTTTTGTTGGGGGTGGGGGGGGGGGGGGCAAAGAACACATTAAGATCGTTAAAAATGATGTTGGTCTATTATGCGTTCTTTGACAGTTACATAATTGTATGATTATTAATTGAAAAAACACCACTTTTTCGGGGGTCCTACTTTGGTAAACTTTTAGTATGCTAAGTACTCTAAACCCTACCAGAGAAACATTTGTAGCAATTTTTCGGGTGTCCTACTTTGGTAAACTTTTAGCATGTTAAGTACTCTAAACTCTGCCAGAGAAACTTTTTGTAGCAATTTTTGTGGTGTTAAACTGATTTTTGACCTAATTAATCTATACAAATATATATTCGATGACAGTATGATATCAGAACCATTAATGTATGATAAGCTTTTAGTAAAGTGGCTAAGTCTCTAACTCAATATCATCGAAAGTCTTACACGTCGAAAACACCAATTTTTTGTCAATTCAAAAAGATTACCATTGGTACGCGAATCGTGCACCATAGAGCGTTTCAGCGTTATTTGTAACAAGTGATCAGTAAGAACGGAGCTAGACATATTCCACAACTCATGTCAAATGGCGACGTCATAACATAGCTGGAGAGCATGCACAATAGACTGGAATAACCAGACACTAGAAATTTCAGTTGAGGCTCATGCCGTAATTCGCTGGACATAACTGATTTGAAATTAGAGTCAGCAATTGAATGTAAATCAGTTCATCAGATTACATTATTATATGCGTTGTGACCCATTTGAGTAAATTTCTAGGTCCCAAATATTAGCGATTTAGCGCCTTTAAACCCTTGTCATTTTACAGCATTTATTACGTTATATGTTATTGGTTAATTGTAACTTTAGTTTCTTTAAATACCTAACTGTACACCAAATTCTGGTTGTTATGGCTTTTCTAAGACAAGTACTCTGCTAATCATGTGTATATAATTTTTGTTTTCCGATATTAAGGATAGGTTCCCAGTAATGAATATATCGGGTGGTTATTGCCTATAAAGGTTATTGCCTATAAAAGTATGTTACACAATATCATTTTGGGTCTAAAATTTAATATTGTATTTTGAATTCATATTTTATATTGTATTTTCAATTGTGATTAATTTTGGACATATTACGTGACAGATTACATGTAATTGTAAGATTCAATCTGTACAGGTGTGGAGTTTGTGACATAGTATTATGAAAGATCTGATAGGTTGTACATACTTGTATGCTCGGAGTACCTATATGAGATAAGATTTAAGCTTAACAGATATTGACACCTTTTGTTTAGAGTTAAGATGTGTGACTCTTAATTATTAGTTTTCATTGTTGATTACCTGCGTTGTATAAACTTCTAAATTCGGCACGCCTTTAATCTGTACCAGTCGTAGACTTAAGACATAGTATTATGTAAGACGTGATAGGTTGTACAAAAGTGTATAATTCGGAATCCTTGGCAGGTGTTAACATTTGTTGTTTTAGAGTTTAGATATGTGAATCTTAATAATTGTCCCCCGCCTTTCGAAGAAAGTTGGGGGACTATTAAAATGGGTTCGTCCGTCCGTCTGTCTGTCTGTCTGTCTGTCCGTCTGTCCGTCACACTTTTTGGGACACAATAACTCTCTTCCTAATTGAGCTAGAATCTTCAAACTTGGTGTATGTGTTTATTAGGTCAATGCCTTGATGGAGTTCGAAGATGAGCATTTTCCGCTTAGCGTAAGCAGAGATAAGCAATTTGATTGGTTGATGCTTTGGGACACGATAACTTTACTTCTAATTAAGTGAGAGTGATGAAACTTGGTGTATAGTTTCATTACATTAATACCTCGACTAAGTTCGATAATGAGCATTTTCTGCTTAGGGTAAGCAGAGCGATACGCAATTTGATTGGTCGAGACTTTGGAACACAATAACTCTCCTTCTAATTGAGTTAAAATGTTCAAACTTGGTGTATATGCTTATTAGGTCAATGTCTTGATGGAGTTCTAAGATGAGCATTTTCCGCTTAGGGTAAGCAGAGATAAGCAATGTGATTGGTTGATGCTTTGGGACACGATAACTTTAGTTCTAATTAAGTGAGAGTGGTGAAACTTTGTGTATAGTTTCATTACAGTAATACCTTGAATAAGTTCAATAATGAGCATTTTCTGCTTAGGGTAAGCAGAGCGATACACAATTTCATTCGTCGAGACTTTGGAACACAATAACTCGCCTTCTAATTGAGTAAAAATGTTCAAACTTGGTGTATATGCTTATTAGGTCAATGCCTTGATGGAGTTCGAAGATGAGCATTTTCCGCTTAGGGTAAGCAGAGATAAGCAATTTGATTGGTTGATGCTTTGGGACACGATAACGTTAGTTCTAAATAGTTTCATTACAGTAATACCTTGAATAAGTTCGATAATGAGCATTTTCTGCTCAGGGTAAGCAGAGCGATACGCAATTTGATTGGTCGAGACTTTGGAACACAATAACTCTCCTTCTAATTGAGTTAAAATGTTCAAACTTGGTGTATATGCTTATTACGTCAATGCCTTGATGGAGTTCGAAGATGAGCATTTTCCGCTTAGGGTAAGCAGAGATAAGCAATTTGATTGGTTGATGCTTTGGGACACGATAGGTTTAGTTCTAATTACCTTGACAAAGCTCGATAATGAGCATTTTCTGCTCCGGGTAAGCATAGCGATAAGCAATTTGATTGGTTGAGACTTTGGAACACACTAACTCTCCTTCTAATGTAATTGAGTTAAAATGTTCAAACTTGGTGTATATGCTTATTCATTACAGTAATACCTCGACTAAGTTCGATAATGAGCATTTTCTGCTCAGGGTAAGCAGAGCGATACGCAATTTGAGTGGTCGAGACTTTGGAACACAATAACTCTCCTTCTAATTGAGTTAAAATGTTCAAACTTGGTGTATATGCTTATTAGGTCAATGCCTTGATGGAGTTCGAAGATGAGCATTTTCCGCTTTGGGTAAGCAGAGATAAGCAATTTGATTGGTTGATGCTTTGAGACACGATAACTCGATACGTTTGAAAAAAATAAATGTGCAATTAATTAATATGTGTCGTCTATTTATTTTGGGATTTCGGCGGGGGACATCAGCCTCACTGTTGGCTTGTTAGTTTTTATGTTGAATTATCTTGCTGTCAATCAAACTCAATGTAACTACGAGTTAGTCAATCAGCTTAATTGTTTATATAACATGAAAACCAATCGGGATTGACGCGACAGATACGTTATTTAAGATTGGTTTTGAGAGTCAAAGGTCAAGGAGGTCTTAGGGAGACCGAGAGGCAATTAGGGTCCGCTTCCGGACCATGGGGGTCTGCCCTCAGACCCCGAGAGAAGTTATGTCTACTGAGACCTAGGGCGAACAGCTGTAGACGTTAATATATCGAACCACGATGACTTTAGTATGTAGAATTGAATATGTAAATATGTTAGATGCAGAAATAAAATATCTGTTTAATAAGAAATGAAATGAAATGTTGTTTAATGGCACGTCAGCACCAACCGGGCCATACTGCGCCAGACTGTTTAATAAGAAAGAGTTATGTTACATAGTTTTTAGTGGCGCCGTGTCCGACGAACCTGTGTTTATGATATCACAGATTGATTTGGCGACATGCTCTACACCAGACCAACGTTTTCGAAGTCCTGACCACTAGAAGATCAAAGAATTGGTTTTGAGAGTCAAAGATGAGTGAGGTCTTAGGGAGACCGAGAGGCAATTCGGGTCCGGTCCCAGACCATGGGGGTCTGTCCTCAGATCCCGGGAGAAGTTGGGTTTTCTGAGACCTAAGGAGACATCTTTAGTTAGACGTCTACCGATCTAACCACGATGACTTCAGTATGTAAATATGTTAGATGCAGAAATAAAATATTTGTTTAATAAGAAAGAGTTATGTGTTATGTTACAAGTATGGCAATTTTGGTATACATGTATATGGAAAGCAGAGATATCCAATCTTATGAGAAAAATACTGGATTACAGGACAAAAATGTAAGGGTTCCCCTAATGGACAGCCCGACGATTAGGAAAATCAGCACGCGTGACGTCGAAGGCTGTACGCGAACATTGAGCGCTTTGTGTCCATGTTGATGTATGAACATGTATGAAGAGTTAGACGTACAACAGCTTCTGAGATAAAAATCACAGAAAAAGACTCGGGTAGTGGATAATCCGAGAATTAAATTGGGATTCAGCAATTACAGACAACATTGTCTTGTGTATGCAATGAATTTTCCTCGGGCTTCGCGCCGTTGCTTTAGGTACGGAGAGATAAGTCACATGACATAAATGTGACCTCTTATGATCGATTTTTATAGCAGTGTATTCCTTGAATATTACAATGTGGATTTGAAGCAAAAATTAGTTTAAATATGTTTTTAGTCCAAATATATCATCAGGTTTGTACCCGAGAATGCATCTTTAAATATTATCAATGGTAATTTCAACATTTAGATATTACTGAAGACTTTCACTCCTACATAACCATCGACGGTCAGTCATATGTTTTACTGTCTATAATAATAAAGGCGAGATCACTTCCGAAGGCATGGCGAGTGGTTTTGAAACACTTGTAATCCAAAAATAATCTTATCCATTAATAAAAAATTGCCCTGCGGGTTTTCCTTAAACAGCAGTTTCCTTAAATACGTTATCAAGACACTGCTGCAAATCTAAATAACTCTATACAATTCCTTCATCTTTGTATTAAAAGAACCTTATTAGGACTACGACAGATCTTTTCCATTATAACGTCTTCTTAAATATGTTTTTTTATTCACAGACGTTTCACGAATAGGGTCATTTGGTAATCAGGTGCCCTAATGCTTTCCTTGATCATGAAAAATTACATAAATTTGTTTGCTTGGCAAATGAAACTACATTTTTTTATATTTGAATGCCTGCAGATGGATGTCCAATTTCAAACAGGATACTTATTGTATGTATACAGATAACAGAAACCCAATAGAATGTTGTAATGATAATAGGGGTAACTCAGCTTGCCCCTCATCTTAATGTCCAATTTCAAACAGCATATTTATTGTATGTATACAGATAACAGAAACCCAATAGAATGTTGTAATGATCATAGGGGTAACTCAGCTTGCCCCTCATCTTAATAATCTGGACGTATTGTGTATCGCCACCCACATCCGTTGGTTGGTCCGTCCGCTAACAATTGGCACGTTAACATGACACAGGCAACAACTTTTAACAGATTTCTTTTGATTTGTAGCATTTGGTTCATGACAGAAGGATTCCTGTCGATATTCAGCGCCCCGCGACCTTATCTTACGGGATGTACCTTTCTATTATTAACGCAGCGAGGCTACAGTTTTTACTTATTAGCGCTGGGATTACGAGGACGAACCTTATCGGTATTCGGAGTTCCACTTCATTAGCCTAGACGGTGCAGTAATGTAAGACTTTAAAATCCCATGAGTTAAAGGAATAATCCCAGTTACATTTTGGGGCTTAAAATTGCTTAATTTTGTATGAAAGGCCTTTAATAACTTATAACTTAGCCCCTAGCAACTACCTCAAGCGTTGTGATACGTTTTCAAAAAATTTCCAATTGTCGGTATTGCTCTGTGTTTGAAGACCGCCGTCTTGGTTGCATCCTAAAAAGTGCCTGGATAATACGCGTCTACATGCTGAGTGTGCGCAGTGGCATTTCTCATGTTATCGCTTACCGCAAGCTCTCTATTTATGAAGTGTACAATAGGTATCGCATGTAGTCGCATTTATCAAGTGGTTGGCCCGAACTATTTAAAAAGTCTAGTGTCCGGATATTTGATTGTGGTGCGATTTTGACGTTCACGTCCAAACGACTGAATATTTTGAACTGAACTTTTCAGACAAGGTAAATACACAATTCCTCTGTATTTTGGCGTTAAAATTTCATATGTATACGAACTTGTAATTTTCAGATTCTATGAAATTCGGGATTCGCACTTTAACCACAAAAACCATTAATTAACAATATCCTCCATTTCACTTTTGCGAAACCAAATATAACAGTGCTTTTAGGTATTTAACAATATCCTCCATTTCACTTTTGCGAAACCAAATATAACGAAACTTTTAGGTTTTTTCGTCGGTAATATCCCTTTTGTGGAAGCGGATTTTAAATAAAGCGTTTTCACACATAATAAACCGCTTTATCACTTTTGTGAAAGCCCACATTAAACAACCATCTACTACTTAAAATGAAAGCCAACGATACCCTAAACCCAGCAATCAAACCCAGAATTTTGGACATCGCAATAAGGGCGTATGCACAGGTCAGACAAACCCACTCTTAAACAGTAAATGTATTATATGCAGACACCAATGATTTATGACAGTCATGTTCACAAGGATTTCCAAACGAATGGCGTAACTATCGAAAACCGCCGAATGCTGCTGAATATCGATATGGTCCGTCCGCTCTAGTTCCGTTAGGAACTGTCTCTGACCGGACGATGTCCACTGACAGTACCTATATAGCTGCAATATGAAAATCCCTCTGTTTACCAGGGAATCCACTATTTTTCTAGTAAGATTGTGTGTTTTTACAATATATATATATATATATATATATATATATATATATATATAAGGGGGGGTTGTACCATAAAGCCTGTCATTGAGTCAACTGGCGTGGTTTCGAATCCCCGGTTGTACGTGACAAGGAGTAGGGTTTCTCAGGGCCTTCCCACAGTTAAAGACCCGTACGCGCAGGCGAATTGTCTATCCCTCTCTCATATAACACAAAAATTCCCAATTTTTATAGGAAATAACTACCCAATAAATTCTGTACCTTTAAAAAAATATTAGTACATACATTCAATTAAATTACAGTAATATGTATGTGGTTGAATTTGTAATAGCTCCATTCTGTTCATTAGTTTAAGAAGATATGATGAAGCATAGACTAAGTGATGTAGTACAAGACAGACTTAAATCCAGTTTAGTACACAGGAGCACATATAATAATAATTAATGTCATTTATATAGCGCTAGTCCACACAAGAGTATGCTCATAGCGCTTGTGATTCAGCTCGGTACAATAAAAGTCCAATACCAAGGCACCACTAAACATAACGTTTAAATAAATATGTTTTCAATAAGGTTTTGAATGTCGATAAGGATGAGCATTTTTTGAGGTGGATAGGAAGATAATATAGGATGACACAGGTCATCGGATACAAGCAATGGACGTCTAACCCCTGTATAAAATCTACCAGAACAGGAAATAGCATTACACAGGGAGTGGCAGTACCCACTGCTTGTTCAGATCCGACGAGTGTAGTGAACCAGACATGGGGAGGCTACACTCGTTGTTGAACCACAAACATAATAATTCCGAATTGAGTACTACCGGGGCAGCTTAGTGTCAAATCTGGATACAAGCATGGTTGTCCGTTTCTCTGTTAGCCACTTGAATTTTCAAAATGAGAGAAGACATTTATTCACATTAGACGGCCGAGAATTAAATGGATTGAAATATGATCGCCATTTATATCTTAATAGTTTAATTTAACCATGCATAAACTAGACATAGTCTCGATTGTCAAATACCGTTACTACGATAATAAACAAGCTACGCTACGTCTGTTAGCCCTGACAACTTCGCTCAGAATAAAGTAATTTTGATGATTTTTTTTTTAAAAAAACGGCAATATTAGATTTTCGAGTGACTAAAGGGATTTCCGAACGATTTGCCTGCTTCAATATACATTGTGCAATTTCAGTCAAAGAGACCCACATTTGGGTGCTGAATGAACTTTGTCACTCAGTACTTAAAATGCCATTTTTCCAGACTAAAACTGTGTCATTGTATCCGTTGCAATTTCTTCATTATAGCACCAAACTAGCAATTGTCGTGTCGTGCTGTCATTTTAACGATCAAATGCATATTTATTACCGCGAGCTGTTATTATGATTTGCACAAATCTATGGGGTGCTGATTTCTTTTTCAGGATGTATATTTCTTGTCAATGTAGTTTTCGGGAAGTATATTTCTTGTCAATGTAGTATCAGATTAACTTTAAAGTCTGGTATATTTCTTCTGGGATATCGGTAATAGTATCCATTTTAGATAGTTTTAGCATGCTTTGTCTTTCGATTTTTTACGTTTACACATCATCAGCAGGTGATTGTGATTTGCCCACGGGACCATTTGATTGGAGTGTAAGTATTCTCCTTACTTAGCTAAACTTATTATTCTAAGCCTAGTAATATACTGCAGTCGTTAAAGGGGTATATGTAAGATTTAAATAAAGAGCTGACAGTGATCTCTAAAATATTTAAAAATCAATAGTGTTGCCATCCTTGGCTGTAAGGAATACACAAATGCCAGAGAGAGAGAGAGAGAGACAGATGGGGTTTAACGTCCACTCGACACAAACTGGGTCATTTTGGGACTAACACATGGTTTTTAATTCTATTTCAATAATTCGCTTGCGCGTAGGGGTCTTTAGCAGTTGGAGGAAACCGGAGTACCCAGAAAAACCCACGAGGTTGGAAAGGCGACCCTAATCCTTGCCACGTAAAACCGTGGATTCGAAACCACGCCAGTTGACTCAATGGCAAGCCGTATGATAGAGCGCGCACACGCTAACCATTCGGCCATCCACCCCTCCTAATACATATGCCAAGTTCCAAGACAAGCCATTAAGAATTGTGGTCTGTCGACAACACACAGAAGAAACAAAGAAAAATGGGCGTGGCTCGGCCCCTGGGGTCGGGCTTTCACCACAAACAATAGGGATCATCCTTAGGGCATAAAGAAGAGGTCTGCACACAGGGGGTGACGGCAATCTACGTCTACATTCATTTGTGGTATAAAAAATGTAATGAAATGGAGTTTAACGTGTTACATTTCTGTCAATGCTGTGCTAATGAAGAATGTCGCAAATACATTTAACCCTATTCATTAATCACGAGTTTTGGAACGGCCTTGTCAGAACGTCATAAATAACAGTAAACATCGGTTCCACGAAGGAAAACAAAGGGTGACAGGTAGGATGTAAATCGTCTTCATTCCCAACTTCATTCTTAGTCAAGCAGCAGTGGGGTAAAACTTGGCAATCGATTTGGCAATTTTGTTCTGACCATTTCTTACGGAAAGATATGTGCTAAATCTTTTTTTGCTTACTGGATCGCGTTTTTTCACCGTCATTCTGCTTACCATTTTCAAACTAACGGTCACCAAATATTCTAAATTTAGGAATGGAATTTTACCGTAAACGAAAATTCGTGCTATTCAACATACATAAGTTTTCATTACATAAAATTTATAAAATATTTTAAATAGTCTATGTGGGTTTTTTTCATGCACAGCGTGAATTTTCGTTTACAGTAAAAAATCCATTCCTAAATTTGGAACAGTGGCTGAGCGTTAGTTTGAAAACGGCTGCTCAATTCAAATGAATGTTGTTTATGTTTTTGTATCGCACAATTCTACATGAAAATAGTCAATCTGTTTCACAGAGAATTACTTACGAATTATCTCTGTCACAGATGGCTGTCTTCAACACGTGCATTGATTTCACGCGGCGTCAGTCATTGGCTCAATGGCTCGTGCATTGTTTACATAACACGTAACTGCTTCGGGCAAAATGATGCCTTTTACTCATTTTAATATCCATTTACGCTAAATAGGAAATATTTTTTAACTACAGATACTTTAAACGTCTTTATTTATTTTTCTTATACTTCAAAGAAATGTTTTAAGCCTAGCTTATGTCGCCCTACGACGCGACGAAACTGAAGGCAACTAACGGCGACTGAGAGGTTATGTCGCTACGACTGAATTTATCCACGACTGGATTCAACCACGAGCAACTAACGTCTTTATTTATTTTTCTTATACTTCAAAAAAATGTTTTAAGCCTAGCTTATGTCGCCCTACGACGCGACGAAACTGAAGGCAACTAACGGCGACTGAGAAGTTATGTCGGTACGACTGAATTTATCCATGACTGTATTCAACCACAAGCAACTAGTTGGTCTTATCGTAAGCCCGCTTATGTCGCCCGGCATCAGTTATAGAATCGGAGTCACAACTGATCACATGACTGCAAGTAGCACGTGATAAGCTTCAAAATGGCGGCGGCAATTCTGAAAGAGGTTCCACATCAATAAAATTTATCGTTGTAATAAATAAAAGGGGGTAGGCCCTACTGTTCATTTATCCCAACAATGCGCGGTATTAACATGTTATTTTCCTTGTTTTAAACAAATCAGATTTAGTCACGTGTTGCCGAATAGCGAGGGTCGGTGCTGCCATAATTCAATTAACCTATCTTCGTCGGCCTCGATCCACTTTTCCGCCATGATTGTTGCCTCCCTTGTTACCGCGTGACTAAATAACCGAATCTTATTGGCTACCTCAGGGAAGCGCTGGGTCGAGATTGTCGTAAGAGCGCTAATGTCGCTTGCGACCAGAGACAACTAGTTGTCCCCAGTCGTAAGAGTAGAACATGCGCGACTCGAAAAAACTGGAGACGACTGATCGCCGTCCGACTACACCAGTCGTAAGAGCGCTCAGGTCGCCAAGGTAGTCACGACTGATCAGTTCCAGTTGATTCCCAGTCGCCGTCAGTTTTGTCTCGTCGTAGGGCGACATAAGCTAGGCTTTAGAATTTATTTTGTCGCAGGAAAAAAGTTGATACCGGGTACTCATTAAGTCGCGTCGATGTCATCAGTGATTGTAGCGGCCTAGCGAATATTTACTGCTGATCAGTGTGGAAAATAGTGTTGGATTTTTATAAATTTGTGACGGATGTGGCAAGAAATGATGATTCCTTTTGGCGAGCAAAGCATAATCACGCTGAAAAATAGACGGTGAGGATTTCAAAATAGTGTTAGAACGGAGATGGGGGAAAGCCTTATTTTCATATTAGTTGCCATTAGCAACTGACAGTAACGTAGTAGGAAGCGGAGTCGAAACAAATCTACGTTACTCAAGTAGCTATCGCCAATACAGCAAGTTTTCCGAAAGTAATAAGGATCGATAAAAGTTATATAACACATTTATCTATCCATTGGAATCGTCAGCAGAGTCATGGCCTATCCGATTTGGTCGATTGGGCTACAGTCGCTCTTTTTATTCGTGCAAATAATGCTGAAGAAGCTCGTGGATCCCGACAATTACTGCTGCGTGTCACTCTTGGTAATCAATCAAGATTGAAAACCCCGACTTCCACTAAATCGACCACAGGGCGTGGTCAATCTAACCGGGCGGCAGGGTCTCTTTATGGCCATTTGTATTCATTCAAAAATGCTCAACAAACGATAAGATCACAACAAATCCTTCTGGGTCCCTTTTGGTTCTGGGCCATTCTAGAACACATTTACCTATTCAACAATAACACTGAATGTATCCGTTCAACATCTGAGTGGGCCGCATCTCGCCGTTTAGCGATAAAATAAACCCAAAATAATGACACAAATGAATGTCAAACTGTAGCTGATACTTGAATTTGTATGCTTCATGGCATATCGTTTTAATTGTCGGCTCCAACAGTAGATGTAAATTAATTCTTCAACAATAATATACTTTCACATACACAGAACAGCCTACACCTGCCTTTCTACAGCAACAGTTACCCTCCTTACAGTGGTAGTCACTGGAACATCCACAATTAATTAACTTTTATCCCTCCATATTATTTTCGCAAAACTTGCCGTATTCGACTTACAGGTCGCTAATTAATATAATTGATAAATTAGCTGAATATTCCCTAACGCCCAAATCCGATAGCTATCAAGGCAGTAAAAATTGATTCAGCACACCCCTTTATACAAGAAACCGTTGAAAAAAAAATACAACATTAATTGCAAGGTCATGCCGACAATTCTCATTCTGCTACCGGACTACCTCTAGACTTGGGGGTAATTTGTTTCTGCATTTGATTCTGTCCTTTGTTATTACGATTATGTTGACTGTTTTATGCAATGGGTTTTCCAGTTCATAAGTGCCTGTATACAGGTATTTGTAGGTTAGTGAATCTGGAATACAATCATTGATCAGAAATCTGATCAGGCTTTGTAAATCATAGGCATCATTACTAAATCAATAAAGGAAGTTTTTAACCGGAAAAGTCATTCTAATATTAAATCTGGCGTGGGAGGGGTTTATTTCTATTTCATTCACATACAAACGATGCCACTCAGTAAAACCATTAATGTGGCGGCTATTTCTAATTATGTCTGACACACACACACAGAAGATTGACGGAACACTCCGACAGAGCAAATTGAAGCCTTCCGTAGCAGTCTTTAAAAGGATATCGGATACCAGCATCACATATAATCTAAGCGCTATGGATTGTGTTCTTTTATTGTGCCATTCTGCAGAAAATTATGGATACCATTGTTAAATGTATAATTGTTTCATAAATGCTGCTGATTATCAGACACGAAACCAAGTAGAAAATTATTATTACTTCTGAATCATCGTATATGGTGGAAGAGTATAATGGACTCAACATTAAATGAAACTCACGATCTATTATACACATTGTTTCATAAATGTTGCTCATAACGGGAGAGCAAATTATAGTCGGTTATTATTAAAGTTGAAACATATTAGGACTATGAGTAAAATGGGTACGACTGTAAATGATAATCGTAATCATACCCGTTTCTTTCAAAACAAATGACACGAGTATTTTAACCAGAGCATCGCCAACGCTGCAATATACATTCCTGCTTTCATAAATCTGGTATTTTTCAAAATGAAATAGCTGCAATATGACAAGAGGCAAAGAGCGGGTGTTGGTTTTGTTTTGCCAAATTTAGAGACTAAATCTGTGATTCTCAACCTGTGCACACATGTGTGCCGAGAGATCTGCATAAGTGTGCCGCGAATTTGTGGACGGCACACTAAGAAAATGTGTAAAAACACGCGATACCAATTGAGTTATCATTGGTGTCTACTGATAACTTCATAGCTGTGTTTTTCTTCATTTAGTTTGAGTCATTCTATGTGACTATGACTAAGCTGTCTACGGTTGTATGCCGTCTGATTTACCATGTTTTTATTCTGCAAAATTTAGATATTTTTCGTATGTATTTAGCCAGGTGTGCCGTAGGCAAAAAAAGTTGAGAACCACTGGACTAAATATAAACGAAAAAGTGGGTGTGATACCGCCCCAGGAGGTCGGCGTATGCACTTTAGTAAATAGTTGCTGTCTTTACGGTATAAGGAATAAATCTGCAGTCTATAACCCAAAGATCTTGGTTTCTTTCGATATTTGCGCGTATCTGATCGTAACTTCCTGAATTATGGCTCGTGATTATTCATTGAAATCGGATAAAAATTGTGACCTGTAGATTGTTCACACAAACAACTGTGGGTGAACGGACAATATACGTCCACATGGAAATGTGAGCGTTTAAAAATGGACAGGACTTCGTTTCTTGCGTTCGGGCATTAACCTAAAAACAATCGGGGACGAGAAATAGATATGCAAAGTTTCAGAGGATCCGTTAATAATTGCGGCATGTAGGCAACACAGACACACAAAAATTGGGCGTGGCTGTTCCAGGGGGGTCGGGTATGTACCAAAAATAACAGAAGTCATCCTCAGGGCATACGGAATAAGAATTCAAAGTTTTCAAGACAATCAATTAAGAATTGCTGCTTGTAGGCAACAGGCAAACGCCAAAGGAGATGTGGCGTGGCTCTGCTCCTGGGCGATGGACATGCACCACAAATATTAGGGGTGTTCCTTGGGATATAATGAACAAGTATGCAAAGTTTCAAGATAAATAACGAAATGCAGTCTGTGGATGACAAAAAATGACGGCAATATACGTCCGCATTAGGAAGGTGGGCGTATAAAAAGGAAACACAGTGGATACTACGCCAAGACAGTCGTCGAAACACAAAAACAAATAGATGGACAAGACATCATACTTAGAAATCACAAACAAGGGGCTAGCAGCAAGCGTTTTCTAAATCTTGTGGAATGTGGTAGCTAATCCAATATCTTGTAGAACACTTACTGTGGTAAAAAATAAACAGCACAGACCCCAAAACGCCAAGCAGGCATGGGGTCTGAGAAGAAATTTATGAAAAAAGTTTGGTTTTCTTTTTTAAAAGTCCAATATCTTGTGGAACTCTTAAGGTTGAAAACACAGACCCAAAATTTTGTGTATTTATTTATTCAAAATTATTATCTACTTATTTGTACCATAACTAAAAATATTGTAATTAGTTTTTGTCTGTATAATATATATTATTTGAAATTTTACATACATGTATATTATATACCCAACCAGAAGAAAGCAAATGGGGAGGATTGTTATTTTGTGCGAAACCATGGTCAAACCTTGTGCCTCGAGAAATGGTCTCGAATCTAGGGCTTTGTCTCGACTAATGTCGAAGAAATGGAACTATAAAATTTTTTTTTTATATATATATAAAAAACGTTTAATAAGGGTGATAATCCAGATAGAATTAATTTAAAAATGTTCATTTATTTTATATCCATATCAATAAGGAAACCCCTCGGACGAATGCTAATTAAATATTAAAGCCAGTTTGACAAACAACTGTAGTCTAGGGTCCTGTAAATAGCTCTTTAAGAAATTTTATTCTACTGGGCTGAAACAACTACCTACACATCCAGGTAGAACAAATCGACGCAAAGACAAACCAACACACAATGGGCTGTTCAAGATAACTAAGTCAACCATGGCTAAACTTCAGTATTTCGATATTAATAAACTACGATATTTGTAGGGAGAAAGGTTACATGTATATAGCTTGACCCGAATTAGTTCCCACGTGGTCAAAAGCAAAGGGATGACAATTCCAGGTATGCCGTTACGTTTTAACCGTTAAAGCTAAAAATTGAAGAAACGGCTAATCAGTTTCACAATAAATAATGAAAAAATGAATGTTGATCAGTTTATATACACGCAGATAAATTTCACCTATACGACAATGGTTTAGCCGATATCGGCCCTGTGGCTTATGTGACGAAATTAAGAAAACATTTGTCAAAAGTAGAGTTTATGCAGAAAATATTAAACAAGAAAATTGATGAACCTACCAAATGCGCAAATATTAAAACAATGACCTGGATAAAATTAACTCATGGGCTAAATCAAGGCTGGTATCGTTCAACCCACTAAAGACCGAAACACTAGCACTGACAACCAAACAAAATCCAATTGTACCTACCCTGACTCTAAATAGTCTTCCTATCAAGGAGTTCCCACAACACAAACATTTAGGACTGACTTTTTCAACAAAATTGCAAATGGAACAAACACATTAACGACATTATCGAAAAAAACAGCAAATCTGAGATCCCTTAAATACAGACTCAAACGTAAATCATTACAAACCATCTATACCTCCTTCATCCTACCTCATTTTGATTATTGTGACGTCATTTGGGACAACTGCACAGACCAACTAGCTAACAAATTACAGCACCTACAACTTGATGCACTTAGGTCTATATGTGGTGTTGTGAAGGGTACGAGCCATAGACTGTCATATAAAAAAAACTGGTTTTATTACGCTAAAAGAGAGACGCAGAAGACATTTAAGAATGTAAATGTAAAACAAATATTTTCTATAATTCTTTCATACCATCGTCAATTAGAGAATGGAACAAATTAAGTCCAGACACAAAAATTCACTATCTCTAAATATTTCCAATTCGAAACTTATGGCTCAAGATTCAATACCACAAAAAACTTTTTCGTTTGGGTCCCGCACAAACCAAATCATTCATTCTTAACTGCGCCTCTCTTGCAGCAATCTAAACGGGCACAAATTTTAACGCCACATTTCTGACAATCCATGCTGTAAATGTGGCCATCACTTTGAAGTTACTGAATTTTTTTTTTTTTTACTGAATTGCTCCTTATATTCAGATGCCCGAAATAATACAATAAATCGACCATTTAACGAAACACTACCGTTTTATTGCACGGAACTGACCACGAGGAAAGCTCGTGCAATATTTTCAAAACTCTTCGAAATATATTTTCACTATAATCATACTTGCACGTGTACATTGATTATCTATTTCTAAAATGTAAATACATGTATCTATATCTGACAAGGGAGAAGGGTTTAATATAGGCTATGCTTGTTCCCCTATCCCTATTCAGATACAAATCTGAATAAAAATATACTTAGTGAAGAAGATAAATATGATAAACGCCTATCGATTTCGGGCAACAAGACGTCAGTGAACGTGCCAACAATGCCGTGCCCATAAATACCTTTGCAAAAATCAGTTGGCTTTGAACTTTGTTAACAGTTGGTCAGTGTGGCGAAATAATAAGCATAACAGTCCTGCATGCCCTGGAAGATAATAATAATTATGAGGATATAAGATCTTATGTTATGAATGCCTAGATTCGCCTTGGAAGTAAGCGACATAAAATAAGGAAAAATTACTCACCCAATTCCATATTTAGTTATGGGAATAGTTTCACATTTACGGATTGCGAATAAAACTGACGGAGTGGATATTTGCCATTCGAATGGCGAATAGCCCAGGCCCATAAGGATGGTTATTCGCCATTCGTTTTGTATAATAAACTTAAAATTCTTGCAGATTGTGTGTGTTTTTATTCAAATTACAGACCCAGAACCCCTTTTTAATTGCCAATTGTCATTTGAAGCTTCACCGTGTAAATGAAAACCTTCGTTCACAGCGAAGCGAAGACAGAGAAACCGACATCGTGTGTACATGGAAGTAACACACATGTGAAAAGTTCCGTATTCTGTGAAATTTTGTATCTATTACTAATCCAGAAATATTTTATCTGCGACCCGTAGTTTATATTATTTTATTAACCATTCCTATATTTCATTTCCTACCAACACATTTTATTTCCAACTGCTTGTTACATTTGCCATCCGTATATTTCTATTTATACATTCCATTTCAAACTGGGGAGAGAGGGGGGGGGGGGTAACGTCCACTCGACACAATGTAGGCCATTTCGAGAATATCAAATGGTTCAATTTAATTTTAATAATTCGCTTGCGCGTTGGGGTCTTTAGCAGTGGTTGGACAGGCAAACACTACTCTCGTTGGTTTTCTCCTGGTCCTCCCACTGCTAAAGACCTCTAAAGTGAATTATTAAAATAAAATTAAACCATATGTTAGTCCAGAAATTACCTAGTTTGTTTCGAATGGACCTATGACGAACCGTTTCCCTCTCTCTCCCTCCTTCTCTCCTCCACTCTCTCTTTCTCCTCTTCTCTCTATCTCTTCCCCTCTCTCTGTCTCTCTGAACCCTATTAAAGTCTCGCAATGAGCCCCCCTCCCCTCCTCTTCTCCTCTCTCTTCTCTCAACCGTATTAATTCTCCTCCTCTCTCTCTTCTCCCCCTGCTCTTCTTTCTCTCTCTCTCTCTATCTCTCTTTTCTCGATTAATTGAAATAAAATTGAACCATGTTAGTTTCGATATTACTTGTGTCGAGTAGACGTGAACCCTCCCCCTCTCTCTCTTTCTTCTCTCCCTCCCTTTCTCTCCTCTCTCTTCTTCTGTATTCTCTTTCTCTTCTCTCTCGCTCTCTTCTGTCCTCTCTCTCTCTCCCCTCTCTTTCTCCTCTTCTCTCTCTCTTCTCTCTATTTCTCTCCTCTCCTTCTCTTCTGTCCCCTCTCTCTCATCAGGGTATACAGTGAATATCAACATAAAATAAAGGATTGTGCATTATTTTTCATTATTTCCAATCCATATACTTGAATAAAACTATTTTGTTTTATTTAAACCTTTGACGGACAGGTCATAAAGTATGGTACTTTTTCGGGTAGTCACCGCTAGGCTATAAATAGACCTCAAATGGCACTCTGCCAAACAACGTTTCTTGTGTAGTAATTTTCGCATTTTTACTGCAACGAAAATGATATATGTTCATTTTGTACGACGAAGTAAAACTAGTTTAAGCGTTTGGTACCATTCCATTACCCCTCGACCAGACATCGTGATAGCACAGAAAGTATCGATTTAAAAAAACGAATGGCAAATGACGAAAACGAATGGCGAATAACATAAACGAATGGCGAATAACTCTTTGCCATTCGAATGGCGAATATAAACTGATGTGGATTTACTACAGGTATTGATGGTCAGCTGAAGAAACTAAGTAACATGGTCCTGGAAAACTTCGTCCTCTGAATTGTTTGACAATATTGTACAAAAAAGTGAATAAAATGTTAAAATGTTCTTTTTTTATTGCCGGGTGATGTAAACCTGTTGTAACATCGACAGAGGGCGATTATTGTCACTAAGGCCGATATCGGGTATATGATATGAAGCCGATATCAGATATCAACCTCTGATGACACCACAACAAATTGTTAGTTTCATAACATGCATGGGAGATCAAGGACAATAATCTCAATAACATCCCGAGTTGTGTAAATAAAAATAAACTAATAGCAGTAACAGAATGGAGCGTTTTCAAATTCGAACTATCGCTAAGCCCTGTGGGATGTAATTAGAATAATAGCATATTTTTTAAAGTAGTAGATGCAGGGTTACTGTGCATATCGGTCTGGTGCAGTAGTCAGGTTAGAAGATCCCTAAAATGCATTGAAGAGGAGTATAAATTGCATAGTTATTCTTCTGATTTGATAAATATGCAATTATACATTCTCATCTTTGTCACATTATTCCAAGGTTGTGATTTTAAAAATACAACACAATAATTCTCATTTATTTACTTAATAACAAACTCTCGGGCTAAACTAAAACTAGTTAGCAGCATAGTCTAAAGGTCATATAGGCAACAATTTAGTGTGATCCACTTGCAAAAAAATATGTCCTGTTTTTTATGAGTAATATAAAAATGCGTCTAGAGCTGTAGGCAGATAGAATATTTTATACCAAAATACATAAGGTTATAAATGGATATGAACAATTTATATTGTGATGTTTTGATCAGTTAAATTACATGTAATTTAAATGTTTTCAATGACTTGACACCACAAAAGGAAGTGTTCATAGTACCAAGATAGTTATTCCTGAAGTTAAAGGAATTCAGTTTAGCGTCGCGACAACACAATGCTTCGGTCTATTTGAGACTAAGATAAAGTTTATTATATTTACGTTCGTTACATTCTTCTCGGAATGCAAAGTGTCTATTCGTTAAATTCTTCTTGGAATGCGAAGGGTCTTCTTACAGTAAAAGTTTCAATTTAATTGAAATTCAGATTATACTTCGTTTTGGTTTTTATAATTTCGATGGCTTACACTACATGTAGATCTAACAAGTTATAGCGGGAGGTCAAGCACCCGACATTTGACCCTATAACCTCAGTCACTCGAGTAACCAACCAGAATCGTTGTTGCTTTGTTTTGATTTCTATCGCTGATAATTCCTACCCATAATTCCGCGCAAAAAATTCAAACCCTCGATTCGACAGACAATTTGATTGGCTGTCCCCTCATTTCAAGCAGAACACGAGTTAAATAACAAGTCTTTTAGGTCCTAATGTAGTAAAGACAAGTAAAACAAAATTTTGAACTATAAAAACGAAACGAAATAGGATCTGTATTTTAATCAGATTGTAAAAGTTTTAAAAATCAATATAATTCTTTTTGGATATCATTTTTAAAAATAACTAAAACCACAAAATGACCGGGCATTCATCTACTCTGCGCCTGTGTTTCTTTTTATACGCTGATAATATGTACGATTCGTCAATGTAAAGCTAAAAACGTCAATATCCGAGCAATGACACGTCAAATAGAAGATGCTTGTTCGTACGCCCACGTAATGTGGACATTTTATGCCCCCGTCCCAATTTGTATCCGATTTTGATGAAACATATATGTTTATATCCCCAAAATCTCGCATAGGTTCGATTTTTGGCACATATCGGACTTATACTTCCTGGTTTATTGTAGTTGTACGAAAATCCCATTTAGTCCGTTAACTATCCAGAGTACCAAATATTTGTCTGATTTTTATGACAGGGTGGTCTTCCGTTCGAGAGATAACCACTCTCCTTCGCCGAAGTTGTGAAGCACCGGGGTTATAGGAAGACGAACTGTATCGATACAGCGATGTGTAACCCCGTGCCGTGCACCCACCCCCCATTTTTTTTCGATAGATCCTGTCGACATACCCTGTTATCAAACACAAAAGCTAAGTCGTACGGGTTCTTCATGTACCTAAACCTAAACTGTTGCAAGAGCTTTTTGGGTAACCCAGGGCTCCGGTGCCATTGACATTTGTGAAAAACGGAAAAGCTGGTATTTTGTGGTGTATATTAACAATAATGTTGACATAGCAGTACAAGTTATCATCAATCAAACTTCTTTTTTTTTCTTTCAGCCATTCTGTGGTGGACTACAAAATCGTTGCCGAAATATTCGTATTGGAAAATGTGTTCGAGCCTGTGTTAACGGACGACGACGAAAAGTATGTAGGCTTCCTAATAGGAATGGACAAAATAACAGATGTCTTGTTATACCACAGAGATAGCAATATTTGAATTACTTAGATGTTTATTTGTCGTTTATGTTTTAAATTTGATAATCCTGTGAATAAGATCTTCTCAATTCAATTATACACTGAATAAGTGGATTGGGGTTTTGTTTTTGAGGGGGGAGGAATGTCTATGTGCTTTATTTCTACTAATCCTTTTGGTGCTGTGCTTTGCATTCATCCCACTTTGAAATAGGCAAAATGTGTAGTTGTATCAATTACCGTGGAATCTGTTGGTTGGCAGTATCCCGAAGATTGTGGCGGATTATTAATCATCCATGCAGTGTGTTGTTGTTTTGAATACACGAAAACATATCAATGACTTTGGAGAACTTGTTTGTAGTTGTAAACTACAAAGGATTGTTATATATTTTTAATGAATAATCACTTCTTGCTTTCATGCAATTACATAACATAACTAGGTGTGCAAGAGTATTGCCATTGTTGAATGAGTGATAAAGTCATGTTAAATGACATCATAATGACATTAAAATATGTGATATATAACATTATATTTTATAAAAGCTACAATATACAATATGACTTATTATCTAAATATATTTGCCTAAATTATGGATCTGTTTTGTTCGGTGTTTACAAAAAACTCAGAAAAATTATAATAAAGATAAAAAAAAAATGCTACCCGTTTATATGTATCCACTGTATTTCGTTAGTTCATCTATTGCCATCTTGGCGCTTATTTTATTTAACTACATACATCGTATGGTCCAGAAACAAATTATAGACTGAAAGTAACAACCAAATAGTCACATTCTTTTGCCCAGTTTAGATGCCCGTCTGTGTGTTGGAAAAGGGCGTGCAATTTCACAGCTCGTTAATTAGCGCACATAGAAGTATCTCTTGCCCATCTAAGCTGGTAATGGCTTCTTGATCGTAATGGGCGATATTCTTGGATTTGCAACGATACAAAATCTGCGTCACGATTTTTAGTTCTGAGTTATAAACCTATAACGGTAAATGCTCGGAATAACAGGGGAATAGTTAGCACGTGCGCGCCGTCTCATAAGGTTTGTCTTTGAGTCAAACTTGCGTGGTTTCGATTCCCGGGTTGTACTTGGCAAGGAGTAGGGACGAACCGCGTGGATTTTCTCCGGGTCCTCCATCCCCCTGCTTAAGACCCTACGCGCAAGCAAATTGTTAAAATAAAATCGAATCATGTGTTAGTCCCCAAAATGACTTAGTTTGTGTCGAGGGGACGGAAAATCCCATTTCTCCCTCTCGCTTTATGTAACACTATTTGTAAGTGATGACAGCAACCAGTTTCATAAAGGTATGGTTTTATTTACAACGGGAACAGAATATCAAATACATAGGGCTACATCAACACTACAGAAACTATAAGACTATACTGGAACTATTACTTTGACAGGAACACATCTAACCATATTGAATCTACCATTCTGCTCCGCTACCAAGGCAGCGGTTGAACTCGGGTGAGTCCATGCGCCTGTCTGTGCGTCTCTCTCAACAGAGAGACGCTTCTCCGGTGAGCTTCCAAGCGCCACTCATTTGTCTAAACAACCACAGCTAATTTATACCAAACTTAGATGTCGTGTAAAGTTAATTAAAGCATGCATATACATATATTATTGATATTAAATATATCATATAAAAAAACTACACGATGAATCAGCTGTCACTGATAGATTTTATATTATTAGCATGGGCAGTGGAAGGTCAGCGTATTGACTAACTTGAACTCACTCCGTTACATTTATCCTACACACAATTCATTGTTTTTTTGATTAGAATTTATTACCGGGGTGATTGATTTGGGTGATTTTGAAACAGCACAGAATGGGGGAATAAACGTTGAAAGTCGACTGTGATTAATTTTCAAAAATCTGTTTTTGATGCCTTATGGTTCTTTGTTTCTGACACAAAGTGACACTGTTCGGTCCCTGGTTAATTCAGGAATGTCAAATGTCTGGCTGTTTCAAGGTTAATCTAAGTTTATAAATAAGCTTGTAGCAATTACGAACGGTTCCAATACCGTCAATACAGTACAATTTCTTCTTTGATCTTTTTCTAATGCCTTGGGTATGTTCATTAGAAAGGAGGAAAGAAGAAATCTTGTTTAGTTAGACCGCTATTGATATTCCAAATCGTTCGATTGCCAATCGCCGAGTTAGCATCCCCACTCCTTTATATCCATAATTTACGAAATCTTGTAACGGTGGCCCTAAAAAAGGAAACATGCTGCGAATGTAGCTTAGTCGTCTGATGGGTCCACGAAAGTTGTTGATTATTTTTTTGTTATGTCTGGATAGAACGAAAGAGATAGGGTAGCGTCCAATAATTGACACAAACTAGACCATTTCGGAAATAACATAATAGTTCGATTTTATTACAATATTTCGTTTACATGTTTAGTTGTGGGAGCAAACCTGGGTTCCCGGGACAGGAGACTAAACTTTTTGTCGCACAAACTTCGGACGGATTAACGCACGCAACTGTCAATGACAGATTTCATTGTTTAGATCGCGCTAGTCCCCTCCATGCGTCATCCATTCTGCATTAGCGGAGGGCGACATCGTTTTTTGGGACACACGAAGTGGCTTTGATACAATGCCCTGATTCCAAATGGGGATCTTGGATGATTTTTTTTAGGGTACATTGTTTTGTTTAATATCAAAGTTAAAGATACATTATGTAAGATTTAGATAAAGAACTGTCAATTCTTGCTATAATAGTTAGAAAGTGGATAATGTAAAATGAATAATTTGAAAATTTCATTCATATTACTCTATTGCAAGCGATGATTTTAGCTTTTGAAGGTTTGACAGACGTGTGCAATAATTTCAACCACTGAACTGGTTGATCGAAGCTAAGTCTAGTACCTCCATATTTGATTAAATGAAAGTATCGCTGAACCGTTTCAATCTTTTTAATATCGGAGAAATCTGATGCCATCGGGAGTTGATTAAGGCCTGGGTCAGTTAATTGATGTCTAATTAATACTTTAGAAAACATTTCAGGCCTACATAAAGACCTGCAATAGGCAGATTTAGCTGTTGCATAATGCATGTTTAATACAAACATAAGTCAAAATATAAACCACGTTGTGACACGACATAAACAATGTTGGGAATCTGACCAAGGGTTTTAACATTTCAGCAGCCAAGGATACCCGTGCTATCGTTTAGAATTCAACAGTTTCTTAACTGATATAGTCTTATTATTTAGACTGATTGCCAGAGTTAATACGTAGTCATATCGATCAAAAATGGACGTAATTTTATAAAAAAAAAGTTATCTTCATCGGTCAAATTGCAAAAGGTCGTATCTTGATGAAATATGATTTGTTACACCATTGTATAGCACATTTTTTTTATCTAATAATCGTATCTTTAGTCTAATTGAACATTTTTTATGGTCAATTGTCAAATCGTCGTATGATCATTGAAGAAAATTTTGAAGTGTAAAATGTCCATATATTTTTATCTAAATGTTTTAAATAGTATGTATATAAATTGCTTAATCCATATGATTCTCGCCACTATTGTATAATATGTACATAGGAGATCTGTATATAATATGTTTTTATATTCCTTGTATGAGGGGAGGGGTAATATAGGCTTTGCCTGTTCCCTGATCCTTTTTCATGTATTTCTGAAATAAAATATTGTTTACGAAAAAATATACCGAAATGGCACTGAAAAGAAAGGTTGGATGTGACGCGGACAGAGGAAAAACTGCAACAATGAGCAAGGAAGGTAGACAAATGTTTCCATCTTTTTGAGCTATGACCTGGGATGAAAAGAAAATTAATCAAGAAGAACAATTGCATCGCCAACTGCATCCAGTAGAAACTATTCCGTTTTTATAACCTTCAGCAAAAATTTTTTTCCCACAACCCTTGGAGAAAAAACTGTATATGAGTGTGCGAATACGATCAGTGGATAATTCCAGTGAATTATATCTGAAAGACTTCAACTTTTAGACATCTTACCCTAACTAGAATCACATTATTGCAGAAGTCCTTCAAGTAAGCTGCATACAGAGCTTGTAAAACTTGTACTGTAGAGACACCAATAACCATTTACTCAGCAGTTCGTCGTTCAAGAATATCTTTAACGAAATGAAACTTTCGTTGTTTAAACCTCCTCGTAAAGATCTATGTGACCTTTGTTGCTCTTATGAGGTTGGGAACGTATATTATGAAGAGTACAAAGTTCAATAACCATTGTAAATATTGTATATTTTTGACCGAATCGCCAACTTTATCTGAGCAATAAGGCTTCTTCCAAAACACAGAATTTAACCCAAGAAATATTGTCAAAAACGTAACCCGACTGAGTGTGTATGTGTTCTCCATGATTTTCATGTAAATCATACTGCACGTGCTGTTCACTGGGAGCAGCCACATAAAATGCACCCCACACTGGTTGAATCATTAACAATACAACGTCAGCTGCATGCCAAGACTCGCGACAGCTCAGAGGAACCAGTCGCTTGGAAGACTCGACGCTGGCCACACTGGCCAAGCCGTTGCCAATCACTTTCAGGTCAATGTTGGGACCATCTACAGGCTTCAGCAACGCCTTCGGGCCACCAACACCACGGATGAACATCCCCGAACAGGTAGACCAAGGTTTACCACAAGGTGACAAGACTGCCTTGTTGTGCGACAGCACGTGCACAATCCCGTCACACAGGCATCTGACACAGTATGACAGTGGGAACTCGCAGAACACTGACCAGTACCGATAGTGCCCAACGACTCACCAGAGAGAACATACATTGTCGTAGACCTTACCGTGTACCGATTCTCACCCTTCGCCATCGACCTGAACATCTACCCAACAACACCAGAACTGGCAACACAGGCAAATGGAGAACTGTTTTGTTCACAAATGAGAGTCGGTATTGTGTATCAACTGCAGATGGCAGGACCAAAATATGGCGTCGACATGGCCATCGTTATTCTGACCAATGTGTCATGGGAAGGTCCAAGCATAATGGTTTGGGGTGAAATCGGCCTGAACCAAAGAGTGAGTCTTGTGGTGTTTCAAAATCTTGGTGCAGGGAGAGGAGTGCGCTACGTCGATGAAGCTCTCAGATCCCACGTCATACCACATTTCGCACGTCATCGAAACAACATTGTCCAGCATAACAACATCGGTGTCCTCACGGCCTGAGTTACTCGGGACTTTCTACATCAGGACGGTGTCAATGTTATGTCCTGGCGAGCCCTTACACCCGACTGAACATCTTTGAAATGAAGTTCAAAGGAGACTTAATAACGTCGTACCGAGACCAAACACAGCTGATGTTTTACGCCAGGTTTTTCTGAGAGTGTGGTTCCAGGTGCCAATGGCGTCCATCAATCTTATGGTCCACTCCATGTACAGACACTGCGCTGCTGTTATTGACATTCGCGGTGGACACACCAAATACTGATGTATAGACTGTGTATAGACTCGAAATCTTCTCATGTCTTGGAATTGTGATGAATTTATTAGTAACGTGTCTACATTTTGTTCACAAAAAATTGCTTTAATAAATATAGTAAGTGGTTTTCTAGAATGATTTGATTAAAATACCTCTCTGATTTTGAAACCGTATTCATGTGGTTTTGTTTTAGCTGTCTAGTATATTATTCACCAATTGGACTTGGGAAAAGACGGTGATCCTGTCGTGATTGATATCCGTGTGTTAAAGTATAATCCCGCAAAAGACGGTACAATAGCGTTCAAATTGCACTAAAACGGTGAATTTCAAGGGTTGCTGAGACACTCTTTAGTGAATTCAGTATGTGGGGGGGGGGGTATGTACACTGTCCCACTGAAGATTAAGTATTCAAATGACCTAGATTGTTTTTCCCCTAGACTCTTCAAATGTGTAGCCATTACTTGGGTGACTGAATAATTGATGTCATTAAAATATGTCTGCAGCTGGGTGTGCACATTGCCAAAGAAACTGTTCCAGTCGCGATGAACGGTAGACCTGGATAGTCGCGTCTTACAAGGAATTCCTTCTGGCGTCACATCTAGAAAGACGTCAATGATCCCGTGTGAAACTGCTGCTGTGGGTGGCCATAATTGTTTACTGTGGATGATATGAATGTTATTCATGAACTGATCTAGGTCGGGGAAGCCTTTTCGTTCCGCTTGTATTTCCGCATTCGGTTTGCAGCCACAAACGGTCGGAGGTTGAGAGAGGGATAGAAAACTCGCGAGATTGGGCAGGCGACCCCCTCCCGTTAAGTGTCACCTGGGATTATTTCACACATGCAACAAATGTGCAAAGTCTTAATAAGATTGGTGTTGAAAAGTTAGTGTGTATGCTCTTAACATGATATGTTGAGTTTTATCTAAATCAAACACATCCTTGGTATTACATGCTTTTACAAGGGTAACGGCTAATTTGAAGGGAAGTTTCGGTCCGATTGTGACAATCTATCCAGGACGTTAAGGTCTGGTAGGCGTCAATATCGAAAGGAACCGAGACCTTTTGGTTAATCAAAAGTGGGTATAAATTGTGACATTTAGATGACCTACAACTTTGGTATCAATGTTTTGACAGTATATGCGAAAAGGGAGCGGCCATTTTGTCGGGCAGTCTCTGTCCGATTTTCACAAAACTCAAACTCAACCATAATTATAGTGTAACGGTGATAATTTGAAACGGTCCGACACGCTAAAACACGATTTTTCGTACAATCGTGGGCCATAATCTAGGTAGTTACTGTCTGTGCCAGGCAGCACTACGACTCGGAAATTGCTTGCTAATTCTTCAATTTTTAATTAAAATGGTTAAAACTTAACGACCTACCTGAAATTGTCATCCCATTCCTTTCTACCGCACGTGAACTAATTTCAGATCAAGATATGTAACCTTCCTCTCTTGAAAAATCCTTGTTTATTTACTTCGCGGTATTGAAGACAACCATGCTTGACCTAATTATTTGGAATAAACCAAATCGAACAGGGGTGTGGATTTGGCTTTGTGTCGTTTCGTCCTGCTTAAATGTTTAGATAGTTGTTTCGACCTAGTAGAATATAACCTTCTTCAAAGAGCTATTTACGGGAAGAAATATAAATTTGGTTTCAGACCGCAGTTGTTTTTTCCACTGCCTTAGATATTAAATTGGCGGTCCATGTCCGATGGCTTTTAGATATTGATATAAGAGAGAGAGAAATGGGGTTTAACGTCCACTCGACACAAACTAGGTCATTTTGAGACTAACATGGTTTCATTTCAATAATTCGATTGCGCGTAGGGGTCTTTAGCAGTGGGAGGAAACCCACGAGGTGGAGAAGGCGCCCCTATCTCCATGCCACATACGCTCACACCAGGGCTCGAAACCACAGCCGCTCACACCAGGGCTCGAAACCACAGCCGCAAGCCAGAGGTGACCGGCCAGCTAGAGGTCGAAGCGCGGCACTCTAGACCACTAGGCCTTCCCACCCCCCAGATATTGATATAAACTACATACAAATTGGAACCTGATATTACAGTGACACGTCATGGAAATTTCGAAGTACAGTAGGCTAAATGACAATTCAAACGAGTTGTCTATGTAGCTTTATGATAATAGATTTATAACTGTCGGGGGTGGGGGGCATTCTGCGACTTTTAATACTATTTTCAGACCGCCAAACCGTGGTCTTGTTGGACTTTTTTAGAAAATTATCTACCTTCTTGGCAATATATTGTTAAAAACCCGTAAGCGAGTGATATGAATATTTCTAAGGAATATTAAAATACTGGTAACCAAATAAAACAAACCAAAACGCACACACACATGTTGATATTGTCGCATTACATGTAAATGGATTTATTTTGCATTAAACGTTTAGAAACCGCCTGAAAATAATTGAAAATAAGTATAACAGCCGCAAAATGAACCGAATGCACCCGATTTGTGGAATACCTTTTACCCTAGTTCCTTGAGGAACTGTCTTTGAGCGGACAATGTCCACTGACAGGTCTTATCCGGCCTTAAATAGCTGCGGTTTGAAAATACCATTCTTCCCCACCTCTGTTCTAGGGCTATTTTGGAATCCTTTCCTACTATTTTTCATCCTGATTCTACTTTATTCGCCAAAGGAATCATTTCTTGTCACAGCTGACACACGTTTATAAAGATTCAACACTATTTTCAAGTAGAATTCTGTGATTAAAAACATACACCAAATACGTTTAAACTGAAGAGCCATTACGAGACCCGGACATGCGCAAACCGCATGTTTATTTCATCGCTAAATTCTACTTGAAAATGGAGTTGAATTATTATAAATTTGTGTCAAATATAGTGAGAAATGATTCCTTTTGGTGGAAAATAAAGAATTGTGGTGACAAATAGACGGTAAGGGTTCTAAAACAGCCTAAGAACAGGGGTGGGGAATGGCGCTATTTTACCGTATTTTCATATTGCAACTATATAAGGCCGGATAGGAACTGTCAACGGATATCATTCGCTCAAAGACAGTTCCAAAAGGAACTACTTTTACCCCTACATGATATACGAGAGACCCAATTTACACAGGCGCAGTGGTAATGTTTATGTTCTGAGGAATTGATAAGTGTCGAAAAATGTGAAATTTACAAGAGAATAGATGAATTTATCGAACTTATTGGCCTTAAGGTTCGACGAAGAAAGTAATGGGGTGTCCGTTCCAGGTAGGTCGTTAAGTTTTAACCATTTTAATTAAAAACTGAAGAAATAGCAAGCAATTTTCGAGTCATAGTGTCGCCTAGAACAGGCAGTAGGTGCAATATGCGCCAATAACGAAAGGAACCGAGATCTTTGGGATATAAACACATGTTTTAAGTTTCATCAAAACAGATACAAATGTGACCTTTAGAATGTCCAAAAGCTAAAAATACGTTTTTTCCGTACATTCGATCAGGGGCTTTAATCCATTAAGTTAAGGCACATTCCAATATCGAGATTTGTGGATTATAAACATATATGTCATCAAAATCGGATACCAGTTGTTGCCTCTTGGAGATCCGCAACCGTGGTATTAATCGCTTTTCCACTTTGTGTAGAGCGGAACGGCAATTTCGATGCGAAGTTTCGGTCTGATATTCAGGGAATTATTTGTAACCTAGATATATATAGAACTGTTTTTAAAAACAAATAAAAATTGAGACATCTAAAGGGTCCATGACTTCAAAAGCGACTGTGCTGTACAATCTGGGGCCATAATCCATGACAATACGATATGCCATCATCGAAAGGTGCCGAGATCTTTGGGATATAAACCCATGTTTCAAGTTAGAAAACAATTGTGATCTACAGAGTGTGCACAAACAAAATATGATCGGGCGGTCTGGGGTGACGGCATAAAGTGTGGATATGTGGAGGTAAATACATTGTAGACTGTACTATTTACTTTAGCGCAAATAATCAAGTGAAGGATGCGAATCTTAGCGTATCAGTCTAACTGTAGAGAAGTGTCTCTCACAGTCGGTGCTATAATATCCATTCTTCGTGATCAAAACATCACATATACTGAGCGCCATGGAAAACGCATCACCTTTTTTTTACCAAATATTTTATTACTAGGTGGTTTTGTATGTATAATATTATGCAATACTAAGAACTATTGTTTCACACAATGCAATTGCACGAGATGCACATGAAAAACCCAATATTCACGTGCAGCATTGTGTGTGAGCCCTTTAAAAGCATGTTTTCAACTTAATGTGCAGTACGCGAACTGTGAAACATCAATCTGTCGTAATTTGTTGTTGAACGTGTGAAGGAATCGAGCTAGAGATGCCGATACTTACTGAAAATCAACGGAATGAAGCCATGAGAATGTATAGGGCTGGTATGTCTACACGTGCTATTGCCAGACACTTCAATTGTCATCAGTCCACTATTGTAAGGTTGGTGGAACGTGTTCGAGTTACTGGATCAACACGTGACCGTCAACGTCTCAAGACCGCTACATCCGGGTCACTCATCTGCGTGACAGATTCCGCCCATCGACTCGAACAGGTGCAGCAGTCGTCGAAAGACATGGACGACGACCTATCCTCGGGGATCAGCACCGTCAGCGGCGTTTGATATGGGCTCAAGGACACCAGATATGGAGAAGAGTAGACTGGCAAAGTGTGCTCTTCAGTGATGAGAGTCGCTTTCATCTTTATCACGCTGGTGGCCGTCAACGTGTGTGGAGCGTCTTGGGGAACGTCTTGCAGGCTGCTGCGTCTTCGAAACGGATCGGGGGAAGTGTAATTGTAATGGTGTGGAGAGGCTGCACATTTCATCACCGTACCCCCCTACACATTTTCAGGGGTCGCGTTAATGTTGTACCCTACCGTGATGATATTTTGCAACCGATTGTTGCTCGGATGTTTCGAGCGCACCCACAACTTCAGCACTTCCAACAGGATAATGCACTTCCGCATACCGCCCGTGTCAGTATGGACTACCTGGCTGCTAACAACATCAATGTCTTGGACTGGCCAGCCATGTCTCCGGACATGGCTCCGATAGAACATGTCTGGGATGAGATTGGAGACCACAGATGCACACCATTGCTGCTTTAGAAGATGCTCTTGTCCAAGAACGGAACAATTTGCCCAGGCCTTCTTTCAAACATTGGTTAATTCCATGCGACGTCCTTGCAGAGCGTGCGTAAGAGCCCGTGACATCTGTGTCGTACTTTTGGTTTTGACCCCTCTGACTTTGTACCGTTGATTACAGATTAAACATCCATAAGTGTACAAATGTGTTGTTATTGATGTGTTTCCATTTGAATATTGTTCACAATAAGAAGCAAAATAAATAAGATATTTTGTTATACGAAAAAGTGATGCGTTTTTTTCATGGCGCTCAGGATATAATGAGGTCAACGAGCACAAGCTCTACCATTGGTCTTTTCTACCAGTATAACGTCAAATGGGATTCCCATCTAAATTCAATCAATCAAAAAAGGTATAAACTTGTTAGTTATTCCCGTTCATATAAATTTCGATTAACCAAGAAAATCATTGAAAACTAACTACACATCTTTCATGAGAGAGAGAGAGAAATGGGGTTTAACGTCCACTCGACACAACTAGGTCATTTCGGGACTAACATATGGTTCGCTAGCGCGTAGGGGTCTTTAGCAGTGGGAGGAAACCGGAGTGCCCGGAGGAAACCCACGAGGTTGAGAAGGCGCCCCTATCTCCATGCCACATACGCTCACGCCAGGGCTCGAAACCACAGCCGCAAGCCAGAGGTGACTGGCCAGCTAGAGGTCGAAGCGCGGCACTCTAGACCACTAGGCCATCCCAACCCCCCCACATCTTTCATACTAATAGAACACAGTTTTTTATGGGATGCAATCACTAGTTTTATTCTAAAAGCACGACGTTTCAACCAGTATACTCTTATCGTTGTGCTTGATAACGATAAGGGGATACTTGTCGGAAGGTCGTACTATTAGAATAAAACAAGTGAATGTATCGCATAAAAACTGTGTTCTATTAAACATGCATTATGCAAGAGCTAAGGCTGTCTATTGTGGTCTTTCTTTAGGACTGAAAAATTATATAAACTATTACTTAGACATTTCGCAACAAAACCAGACCATAATCCCAGTGGCATTGGACACTCGAGATTTTAAACAGATTGGAACGGTTCGCGATTTAAAAATTAAATTTAAAATTGGAAAGCGAGTCCCGGTTACCACAATGCACACATCTTGTCAAAACTAGCAATAGTGATAATTTGTTTCAGAATGAAGTAATTTGAATGAAATTTTTGTTTTACATTATCTGATTTCGCAAGAACAGTCAGCTCTTTAACTAAATCTTACATAATGTATCTTTAATGTGTTTCCCGATCGCTAAATGTCACTCAAAGGTTATCTTTCATACTGCCACATTTTCATTATGGGCATATAATACTGGACAATTGCACAGATGAGTTGTCCAACCAGCTTGAACCCATGATCCTTGCCCCCTGGCGCACTCCGCACTATATTATGCGTGACCGTGTAAGGAACAAGCTCTGCAATGGTACGGATTTTATAACCCCGCTTGAAAGACGCAGAAGTCACAAATTAATTTTAATGTGTACATTACCTCTGAACACATATCCCACCCATTTAATCCCGAAGTTCGCAGCATCCCGAAACCCGTCGCCCATGGAGGCAGCCATCATGGAACTATTCGTTTGCTTTTATCAACCTTTATTGTATCACAGGGGTTAGAAATTCATACATTGGTTAAAATGGAATTGCTTTAATATTATAATATACTATTCAAAAAAAGTAGGGGATATTTGATTTTTAAGTGTTATTAAAGTCACCTAATGAGACTGGCGAAGAAACAAATGACAAAATGAAATGAAGTTCACATTCATCGATTTATTGCAAATGATCGTTAGACTAAGTAAGGCACAGACTGGCCATTATAAGGGTAAAATGATACCCGGGGTCAAACAGCAAAGTTACCACAGCATCACAACAAAGTCAGTAACGGGTAAATCCTCCTCTGTTTGCCAAACAACCATTGATCCGACGTGGCATACTCCTAATGAGACGTCTAAGGTCATTTTGGTCCAGATTGTCCCATTCCTGTTGCAACGCAGCTGCAAGTTCTTGGACATTGGCAGGACGTTGTTGACGTTGACGTAACCTCTGTCCAAGCATGTCCCAGACATGCTCGATGGGGGAGAGGTCGGGACTCAGTGCTGGCCAAGGTAATGTGGTGATGTTCTGTTGTTGGAGGTAACCTGTAACGATCCTGGCCCTGTGACATCTTGCGGTGTCATTCTGGAAGATGAAACGGCGGCCATGACGTCGTGCGAACGGCACAACATGGACTGCCAAGATGTTGTCCCGGTAGTACTGGCCTGTAACACGCCCTACAACAACATGTAAAGCCGTTCTTCCAGCAACAGTGATGCCTCCCCACACCATAACAGAACCACCCCCAAATCGATCATGTCTGATGACGTTAACGTCTTGGGAGCGCTTGTTTCGACGACGCCACACCCTCCTACGTCGGTCCAAAAAATCCACAGTGAACCTTGACTCATTTGAAAACATCACATTGCTCCAGCGTCGATTATCCCAGTGTTGACGATCCCTACACCAACGACGTCTTGCCTGAATGTGATGATCTCTCAAACAAGGGAGGACGTCGGGCGCGAAGGTCACCCCTATGCAGTTGATTCCGAATCGTCTGGCCACTCACTCTCACACCAGTGTCTGTTTGAAGACGAGCGCTGATCTGATTTGCTGTGATGACACGATTTCTCAAGGCCAAGATAAATCGATCCATGGCTTGAGTTGTCGCCCTTGGTCGACCTGAGCGTGGTCTGTCCTGTACAGATTGTGTATCACGGTATCTGGACCATAGCCTGCTTATGACAGACGCATATCAAAATTTGTTTTCTGGTCACTAAAACAATTAAACTGATGTTTCCACCCTGGAATTCAATGCCACAATGACTGTAACATTCAAAGTCAGAGTCATGCAAATCTTGGGTTGGACCCCCATGATGATCCCAAGCATCACCTGCATTCCATGCGGTAGCTATTAATGCGTTTGGGCGTCACATGTAACTGGAAATGTTTCTTCTGTTAGGTTCTATAGTGACTTTTTTCGTAGTCATTTGCATATTTTAGTATTATGCCCCCCAAATCAAATATCCCCTACTTTTTTTGAATAGTATATATTTAATTAATAATTTTGGCGAATTTTGAAAATAAAAAAAAATCTGACTGAGGTTGGAATCTTTGTCAAACTTTTATGGTAACTATTTCATATTAGACTCGACTACGAACACAGAGCTACAGTTCTTTTACTGGCGGTGGTGGCTTTGTGCCCCTGAGAAGTGGGGCATACTTTTATAAGCACTGAGTGTTTTCAATTGCTCAAAGATTTGGTAGGTGTGATGAACGATAAAACCTTTTTGGAATTTATGCCAATTACATGTATATTATAGGTAGCTCCATCTGCACATGTGGGCAAGGTCATAAAATTATATTCCGCACAGAAAAAAACGGATATCCTAATGTAAACGAGTCATGGTCTTTGGTTTTGTATACAGTTCTCTGGATGTTACGTTTTTAAATCATCCTTTAGATTATTAGTAAATATGGACGTCGAGCAGCCGCATCATGTTCCGATATCACAGTTTTGACACATACAAAGGTTTTCCAATCATTCGAAGAATTCCGTACAAAATGGCTTCAACGTGATTCGAGATTACCAAGGACCCACAATCTCATTGAAAATTTTTATTGTTAATATACGTTGCGTCTAAAAATCAGGGTTTGAAGTTTGTATGTTTTCTGCTGTCTTTTCGTTGGCATATGATTTTACGTGTAGGGAGTTAAATGACCACTGTGCTATAATGAATAGGGCTCACAGACTATCAATTTTACAAGATGTGATACTTGTCAATCGAGACTGTTTCGATTCACCAGTCTAAATTAAACGGCTATTGTGTTTCTGTCCGTTTACATCTGATGGTCAAGAGATGCGATTATAGGCGTGTCATGTGAATCAATGTCAAAATGATAGTTTATATAACATTTGAAGCCAAAATAAATACCTGCAATAGATAGATTTAGATCTTACTTAATGCTACGTAAAGGTCATCGAAACCGAGAGAAGCCATGATTCACGTTTGAAGATAAGGTTGTTTCATTTTGATGGCGCACATTTAACACGGTATCAGCTTTCCTCGAATCTTAAAAAGGCAATTTTAGCTTTAGGTGTCTTCATTTCGGATAGGAGCGGCTAAATCAACTGCAGTGAGCGGATCTGTCTTCGTTCATGCTTAAGGACAGCCAGGTGTCACTAATCTGTGTTTCAGGGGTCGAGATAGTTGTGGTTCTTGCTGATTTAAAGTCAGTCATTAATACCACAAATTACGAAATGCATAGATCCCTAATTACATAATTCAGCATGTGACAGGTACTAATGTGCTGATAGATCAGAGCTCAAAACGTCATTGCAGTTAGCGTTGTCTTCTTAGGTAATCTTGAAGATCGTGGAATATGGGTACGGGTGAACTCGAACGAAGCTATAGTCTTAGCTACAGACATAGTGAAGTATAAATTCAGGATAGCAATATTCTGAATATGTTCTATTTACACAAAGCAAATTTCGGTTTGAACAATTCAGTACAATACAATACAGTACACGAAACAGAAGTCAGCTGAAAAATATATTTATCAATTTCATTTAATGCCTGATCTCCCATATTGGCTGGGCAGCAAAATTGGTACATTCAATGATGGATTGCACAAGTAAAAATAGCCACAAATGAACAATTTTCAACAAATCGTGATAATTTGTGTTGAAATAAATGCTTTTATCACAAACAATGAAGTATGTACGTGCCATTAAAATAGCCATTGCCATCGAACAGTTATGTACGCAAGTGGCGATGACGTGTTGGGTCTTTTGAAATCAGAGAATTGTGCGGTAACGTTTCACTTTTATTTCAATGTTGATAAGTTAATTATTTGTTATGCTATGTGTAGCACCTTTTTGGATCAGATACATTTGGATGTTAAAGGAGTTACAGGTCTGTAACTGTATTGAAATCAAAGTCCTTATTTAAATCCACTACTGTGGCTGGAGTCAAAGAAAGAAACCACCATGGAAGCTATCAGTAGAACCATTTCTAGTATTGGCTAAGCACTCATCCCCGTTTGCAATATGGGTAACCACATAACCCTGGTGTCACCATATAAGCCTATCCTAGGCATGGGCTTCATAATATGGAACGTGACACTATCGTATGCCACTAATGTTCTGACTTCAAGTTCTGTACTTATTTTTAATAGATAACTCTTGCAAATTGTGTTATTCTAAAATCATTGTTTATATAAATGTAATATACTATTCAAAAAAAGTAGGGGATATTTGATTTTGGGGGCATAATACTAAAATATGCAAATGACTACGAAAAAAGTCACTATAGAACCTAACAGAAGAAACATTTCCAGTTACATGTGACGCCCAAACGCACCAATAGCTACCTCATGGAATGCAGGTGATGCTTGGGATCATCATGGGGGTCCAACCCAAGATTTGCACAACTCTGACTTTGAATGTTACAGTCATTGTGGCATTGAATTCCAGGGTGGAAACATCAGTTTAATTGTTTTAGTGACCAGAAAATAAATTTTGATATGCGTCGGCTTACCCAAAATGAAAGGTTACGTGCCCTTGGCATGCTACAGATCGGCACAACACAGGCGGTTGTGGCGCGGACGATGAATGTTTCTCAGTCTGTCATAAGCAGGCTATGGTCCAGATACCGTGATACACAATCTGTAGAGGACAGACCACGCTCAGGTCGACCAAGGGCGACAACTCAAGCCCAGGATCGATTTATCCGTGCCTTGGCCTTGAGAAATCGTGTCATCACAGCAAATCAGATCAGCGCTCGTCTTCAAACAGACACTGGTGTGAGAGTGAGTGGCCAGACGATTCGGAATCAACTGCATAGGGGTCACCTTCGCGCCCGACGTCCTCGCGTGATCCCTTGTTTGAGAGATCATCACATTCAGGCAAGACGTCGTTGGTGTAGGGATCGTCAACACTGGGATAATCGACACTGGAGCAATATCATGTTTTCAGATGAGTCAAGGTTCACTGTTGATTTTTTGGACAGACGTAGGAGGGTGTGGCGTCGTCGAAACGAGCGCTTCCAAGACGTTAACGTCATCAGACATGATCGATTTGGGGGTGGTTCTGTTATGGTGTGGGGAGGCATCACTGTTGCTAGAAGAACGGGTTTACATGTTGTTGCAGGGCATGTTACAGGCCAGTACTACCTGGACAACATCTTGGCAGTCCATTTTGTGCCGTTCGCACGACGTCATGGCCGCCGTTTCATCTTCCAGGATGACAACGCAAGATGTCACAGGGCCAGGATCGTTACAGGTTACCTCCAACAACAGAACATCACCACATTACCTTGGCCAGCACTGAGTCCCGACCTCTCCCCCATCGAGCATGTCTGGGACATGCTTGGACAGAGGTTACGTCAACGTCAACAACGTCCTGCCAATGTCCAAGAACAGGAATAGGACAATCTGGACCAAAATGACCTTAGACGTCTCATTAGGAGTATGCCACATCGGATCAATGCTTGTTTGGCAAACAGGGGAGGATTTACCCGTTACTGACTTTGTTGTGATGCTGTGGTAACTTTGCTGTTTGACCCCGGGTATCATTTTACCCTTATAATGGTCAGTCTGTGCCTTACTTAGTCTAACGATCATTTGGAATAAATCGATGAATGTGAACTTCATTTCATTTTGTCGTTTGTTTCTTCGTCATTTTCATTAGGTGACTTTAATAACACTTAAAAATCAAATATTACATGAAAACTACAAATACAGCTATGACATTACATGGGGCCTTTTGTTGTTGCCTGCTTTTCAAAATTTCGATGCCAAGCTAGTGAACATTTTAGGGGGCGGGGGTGTCCGGAAGTCATCCCTTGAAAAGGTTCGAAAATTGGATGGCAGCATTGTGTTTTCCAATCCCGAAAACGGTTCTCTAGCGAACTCTGAACAATGAACGTAGTGACAAGGCAGTTAGTACAAAACTAGGGCAGATAGATAACCAGTAATAAGTGATGCATACATCATATTTATTATAAAAATAACCCCAACGATCACCATAAAGTTCACCATAGGTTTAACCGGACGTGCTGCCCACCAAACAAGGTCAGGGAAGTTTCGTATGGCTCTTCTCGAACTAGATTCCGCTTCCGACAATGCGTCATTGATCTTCGGATCTGAGAAACTATACGAGCTACGTATGAGAAGCATATTACATCATTTAAAGGGGTGAGTTTCAGGGTATTCATAGAAGAGGCCCCAACTAACACCCGTCCCGAGGGGAGACTGGGTGCCAAATGCCACGCCCCCAAATTAATACTGCACATGATGATCCCTGATTGCTGCCTATTACAAACAGTAGGTATTTCAGAACTACGGTCGATAGTTGATATTGTCTTGGCGTGTGAATAAACGTTTAATTAATAATTTATATAACATCTATGGCAATATGCAGATTTAGCTTTTGAATTCATCTTCAAGATATATATGTTTGTCATACAGTGAAAATGCTTCATCAATTTCCAAGGAATATGAGAATTTTCATCTTGGTGTGAAACATAAGGATAAAGGGAGGTAAGCGCCCTTCTTCCCTGGACTTGCGCTTCTTTTGTGCGGAGTATTGAACTCATGAGAAAACAAACCCTTACGATATTCAGCAAACCGCGCATGTCTTTTCTTGAATTATTTCCCGTTTTCCGAAAAGCTTGTGAACGTGATAGGGGCTAACATCTTAACGATACAAAGCTGATGTGTGGGCGAGGTTCAGGCTTCGTGTGGCTATCTCTAACGAAGCCTTATTCAATCTTATTTGGCAATTTGTTAAAATGTATTAATGTTTCTTTATCCAATTCCTAAAAATTCTACTACTTGTTGCAAATTAACCACAACTTCCCATTCTGTCCATTTTTTTTCCGTAGCCGATGTAATGTCTCTATAAATATATTTAATTTGTATGTTGTTCTGAATTAAACAAAACACGCGATAAACATAAATAGTCTGAACATTCTCTTGCTTTTATTCATGGTAATGCGCGGACCTTTTCTATTTTATTCCTTTTCTATTATCCAGTCACATGACACCTTTTGGTCTTCTAAGGAATTATTGGAGACCAGAAATTCGCCCGTGTATCTTTTATATAGTAGGAGTACTCATGTTATCCTTTTGCTTTCGTCACTTCCGTTTCCTTAAATCTTCATTATGCATCTATCGCAGCAATGATCTCGGGGTTACAATTATAATATTTGGAACGTGTTTAACCGGTTTTATTGCATATGTGATAATGGCTAACATCAATATTGTCCTTTAAAGTCAATGGGAAAATCATTGGTGGTGGTCTGCTTCCATACTTTCCAGGCGGGTTACTTAAAGGGAGATAACTATTTTACACACGCTGCCAACTTGACTTCAAAGGCAAAATCAGGGGTTTAAAAAAAAAACACAGGGAAACTTATTCAAATCAGAAAAAAGATTTTTGGCAAGGCTTTCTTGAATTCAGCAGTATTTAAGTCGTTATTTAGGATAACAATATCAAGTCACTGGTATCTAAGCATAAGTATTAGAGATGTGTCAATGTAGCGAATATGTCGCAACTATCTTTAATATCGGTATTTACAATAAAACGAACAAATTTGGCCTTGTAGCTGTAAAATATCATTCCCGTAACAGTAACATACGCCCGGTCTGGCACCCGGGTCATTTCACTTGGTATACGTCTATGTATATTGTTTGTCTTATCCACTGGCTCATCTTCTTGTTTTTTATATTTGGCGTGGTGCTCCTGCACTTAATATTATCAGTAATGAAAATGAATTAAAGCCCCAACATGCCAGAATACATAAGATTTGCTGTATACTGAAAAGTCCAATACCAAGTGGTATCGGATGTTTAGGAAAGCCCAATAACAAGTAGCATTCGGTAGTCAGAAAAATCTACATGTCATGCCTTGTGCACGCCATCATTTATAACTTGCAACAACGCGGCCAAAATTAACACTGGTTTGTGAAGGCATAATGTTCGAACGATGTGTATAAAAACCCGTATAAACCATCCATCTGTATATGGATTCAAGGTGGCAACGTTTGTAATAATCGGCATCTGCTTGCTGTAACATAAGATCTGTTATTAAATCAACAGGCGTGGTTTCGATTCTCAGGTTGCAAGTGAAAAGGAGTAGGGTCGCCTGTCCAACCTCGTGGGTTTTCTCTGGGTCCCCCACTGTTAAGGACCCAATCTGTTTCACGAATTATCTCTGTCACAGATGACTGTCCACAACACGTGCATTGACGTCACGTGGCGTCAGTCATTGGCTCAACGGCTCGTGCATTGTTTACATAACAGCTAACTGCTTCGGGCAAAATGATGCATTTTACTCATTTTAATACCCATTTACACTAAATAGGAAATATTTTTTAACTACAAATACTTCAAAAGTCTTTATTTATTTTTCTTATACTTCAAAAAAATGTTTGAGAATTTAATCTGTCGGAGTAAAAAAGTTAATATTCCGAACTCATTAAGTCTCGTCGATGTCATGCTTATCAGTGATTGTAGCGGCCAAGCGAATATTCACTGCGGGATCAGTTTGCTAAAGACCCCTACGTGAAAGCGAATTATTGAATAAAATTGAACCATATGTTAGTCCTGAAGTAATCTAGTTTGTGTGGAGTGGACGTTAAACTCCGAGATTCACATTGTCGGGTATTTACTGGAAGTGTATTTCAAACAATTGATGCGTTGTATGGAAAAGTTCTGATTTCAAATTATAGGCAGGTACGTCCAATACTAGTCTCCCTTCTGATCTGGATGGTCGTTTAGGTTGATACAGTGATACTAGGTTTTGAAGTTAACCTGGCGCGGATTTGTTTATCGATCCGTAGGTTAACGATAAGATTTTAAAGTTGATCCTTTCTCGAATACGGAGCCAGTGTAATTTGTTCAAGGCTGGGGTGATATGTGATCTTGGTTTAAATTTTTGTGGCAATGGAAGCAGCGCGGTTTTGAAATCTGTTCGTTCCTAGAAGCATCTAGTACCGAATTACAATACTCTATAGCTGCGTTCACACTAGGGGTTTAATCTGAATTGAATTCAGAATAAAGTCTTATTCCGGAATTTGGCGTCACACTCAATTTGATAAAAACCGAACTGAATCTGAATTAACGAATCCGTATATTTTTCCGAATTCAACCAGGAACAATTACTTCGCATCGGGTTATTCGCAGTAAAGATTTGAGTGTGACACGCTTGATTCAGACCAAACTGTTGACCGTCAAAGTCCAAATTTCTATCCCAGAGTCTTGTAACTGTTGTCAGTTTCCAAAGTGTTACAGCCAGTCACTCTAGGTGAGGCACTTGCCCCCAGAGTCTTGTATCTCGTTTGTTAATGGCTGGTCTCAACAAATTGCAAATTATCTCGAACGTAGCCCTTGACATGCGAAGGTTCTCTCGCCAATCGCTTTCTCCCCAATGTTCGCCATGATAAATTTCGTGCCAATAATTCCAAAGACGGTATTTCACTCAAAGGCGACGGGGATTACGGCCCGGGCCAATATTATGTAACTTACATAGCTGTAACCTTTCGTCTCTGAAACAAATACTGTGGTAACATGACCAGCTAATAAATAGGTTGTCAGGCAACGAAACATAGGCCATCCGCAGTTAAGTACCCCGAGAAGCCAACAAGGGTTGTGGCATACTTTTCCTTTTGTCAGTAATGCACACATTTAGAACACAGTAAATTCTTATTACGAGGTCTGCCCTATATTAACATTAAATTGTTCAAAATCAAATGGCGTCCTCATCCATCACCTTAAACACTGTGCATACATATCATGGGCCATAACTCTGGCAGTAATTTATCGTAAATCGTTCAAAATCAATTGGCTTCTTAACCGATGACCTTAAATACGGACGGGGGCGACGACAATATGGGACCACATTTCATAACATTTCAATTATGAAATGTATCTTCTTGAAATACATGTACATACGTGTTAACGTATAGCAAACGTTACCAAAAGAGTATTCACCCTCACTCGCATTTGATTTTGGTACCAACGAAATCGTGCTCGGCCCTACATAACAAGGTGTCGAAGGTTTTAGGCCCCGTGTCGCTGATGTAGCCTTGCTTGCCTCAGGAAATTACACATAAGCAACATAAGACCACCAATACGAATTTCTGGCGCATCCATCTAGGAAATGAATGACCTTCACTGCGCATTCAGTGTGGCGCTTTTCATTCTGAATTCAAGCCGAATAAACTGTAATTCAGGAAAAACCAATCCGGAGGCCGGTTTCCGGAATTCGTAACGAATACGCATGCAGTGTGAACGAAGCTTATTATGGACAGGACGAAGGATCGAGCTATGGTTGCAGCAGCGTCTTCTGTTAATAGATGACGAATGGACCATATCCTTGGGAGATGGTGATGGTATATTTATTACAGATGTTGTTCACATGATTTTCAAACTGATCGAGAATCAACAACAATTCCAAGATGTCTTATAGTTCTAGACACAGTAATTTCGGTGTTTCCCATGTATCATTTGTTAAGTCACTTTAAATGACATCTAGAAGCACGGTTAGCTATTCATAATAAAACACAAGGTATATATGAATATAACTACTTCTCTATAATTTAATAACTACGTTTGGTGACACATATTGGTCACGTTTTCAAGTTAATCTAACCTGGAGAAAGAATACCAAATTGACAAAAACCTACATAATGTTTGACGAAATGGAGAGAGAGAGAGAGAGAGAAATGGGGTTTAACGTCCACTCGACACAAACTAGGTCATTTTGGGACTAATATATGGTTTCAATTTTATTTCAATAATTCGCTTGCGCGTAGGGGTCTTTAGCAGTGGGAGGAAACCCACGAGGATGAGAAAGCGCCCCTATCTCCATGCCACATACGCCCACACCAGGGATCGAAACCATAGCCGTAAGCCAGAGGTGACCGGCCAGGTAGAGGTCGAAGCGCGGCACTCTAGACCACTAGGCCATCCCAACCCCCCTTGACGAAATGAGAATCGTTATTTTCATTTTAGTTAGCCCTATCAAAGTGAAATGGTTGGATAAACCACAGTACATTTTTTCTCTAAATTGGGGGTGGGGGATGGCTGAATGGTTAGCACAAAGCCTGTCATTGAGTCAACTGGCGTGGTTTCGAATCCCCAGTTGTACGTAACAAGGAGTATGGTCGCCTGTCCAGCCTCGTGGGTTTTCTCGGGGTCCTCCTGTTTCCGTCCTCTGCTAAAGAATACTACGCGCAAGCGAATTATTGAAATAAAAATAATAAACCATATAATGTTAGTCCCGAAATGACCTAGTTTGTGTCGAGTGGACGTTAAATCCCATTTCTCTCTCTCTCTCTAACTTTAGGCCTCATACAGTGTATTTCGGAGTTATTTCCCTTGCGTCGCAAACAGGTCGCATACCTTGATTGTCTCCCTTAAAAGGTGTTACAGTGGGTGACCTTCACCCTTATACCTGAAGAATGCTGCTCAAAATGGAGTCGACCTATGTATTGTTAGCAATACTGAGTTTATTATCGTATTTTAAGGAAGGTATTTAAAACTTTATATATTTATTTTCAATTTATTATAAAAATTAATGAGACAGGTAATAAATAATCTTTTCTGATGGATGTAAGTAATTCTCTCAGGTGATGGAAAGGTAGATATGTATGTGACCGTTAGTAGATGAGACGCCATTTTTATTGAGTCACAATAACAGAATGTTTAAAAAGTTGTAGACATGCACGCTATATTAGTCATAATAATATTTTTCTTTGATTTGATTTTTTCTGATGCTGTATTTAAATGGTAGAAATTAACTGTACTCTCGAATGTAATGACGATCTTACAGCGTCTAATTGTTGTGTTTATTTAATTATTTATTTATGTTATATTTAAATAATATGAGTCACGAATGCTATTAAATCAAATGAATGAAATGGGGTTTAACGTCCTACTTTCTGCATAAACCGGGCATGTTCCACGAATATGAATAAATTACATTGTTTAGACTAGATGTTATCTATTATAAAATAATATCAATATTTTCAACAAAATTTAATGCGTTGTTGACGAGACGGATTTGAGAGAGAATGGGTTATTTTTGTATAATTTGCAGTTGGGTTAGAGCGGGGTAATTATGACATGAATGAACTGAAAAGATTGAACATGGTGATTTATTATAAGTTCAAGTTAAATAGATGTACTTAATATAGGTCGTATTAGGGGTTTATTGGTGAATTCTGGGATTAATGAACTTATCATATTCAGGTGTGCTATGGCAAATACGCACATAGATGTTTTTAAAAAGAACTTTAACATGTGACCTTTGCAATTAGCATATATGATTAATGGTAGCGGGTGCCATGTAGTTCTGCATAGTCTTTGTAACTTGCAGTTTCACCCCCCCCCATCCTTAAAGAATATAATAATATTCACCCTAACTACTATTCTGGTTATATAACCTTCAAACATCAAACACATGAATATCTTTTATATGTGTAAATACGTTTCATTTTCTTTTTCTAAAAAAATCAATTTTGTGTTTCCAGGTAATTCATTTGTTTTCTGCCGGAAATGTTACAGTTCTATGGGCGGATGTGGGGAGACTGTAGATTGGATCATGTACGGATGGAGATATTGTGGAAATTCTGAGTTTTGTGTTAAAGTTGTTGATAAAAGCCATGGTGAGTATTTTTATACTTTCATATAATGCGATAAATAATATGAAGAATTTTAACTGTGTTTGTTATACATGTAGCACCGAATCATCTAATGTCATGCGGACCATTTGTTGTAAGGGACAGGTTTACAAAGCTGGTTTGCCAAGAACCAGGAGAAATTAACGCTTCCAATATTATTTGTTCAGAAAGCAAACATAAATGCATTACACGCGTGACAATTATCAACGTTTTGATAGTGTGGTAAAATTCCAACAGTTTTTCGTAGTAATGATATATGGGCAGTTAACCCACGCCGTATACAACTGACTGGTGCTAAATCGCTAATATCTGGGACCTATGGAAATTGATACAAATGGGTTCAACGAATACATGAATGTTTATAAACTGTTTTACATTCAATCGTTTCTGGTTTCACTATACATGTACCTTACTATACCTTCAAAATACGTCAGAAGTGTGAAACGAATGACAATCTCTAGCGTCTGGTTATTCCAGTCTACGCCGATAGTGCATTATGTTTATTGCGCATACTACATGCAAGAATAATAAACACATAACAATGGAATTGATTGGGCTCATGGTCTCTTCAACTTGACGCAATGCTGGGATGAGAATTGTTCCCAGGTGGCACAATTTCCACCAGCTCTTTGTCCAATTCCAACTGTCGTCTATGGCTTTTTTACGTGTGTGCCAATTTCGACAATATGTACCCGGATGGACACCGTTTGCCTTTTCCCTACTGACATTTGGTGGAAACGGAGCTTGAAATACTCAAAACATCGATAAGTTTTTTATGTTTTAAGTTATCAGAGTGATTTTCGTCCAATGGTTTTGGAGTGTTCGTACTTGCTTCGATTTTATATTTACTGCAATATCAGGAAATGGTCCGGAATTTATGGAGAAATGCAGATTGATTACATCGCTTCAAATTTATTAATCCAGAGACATAACTTACTATTATTGGTACTGCATGCTCTATTATCTTCTAAAATATTAATCAAATGCATATACAAATACTTAAAATATCATCGCTGTTTTTCAGGTGATACTCGCATTATAAGAGACTGCGAAGAGAATCTGATGAAATCTACAAGACATCGTTTACAGATGCCAGTTCTTAAACGTCACGGCTATTGTCTTCCTGCTAGGGTGAATAATCCCTATCAACCCCTGAAAATGACCAATTCCGATATAGAATATTGTTTCTGTAACGAGTACCCTGGATGTAATTCGGCAGTTAAACAGGACACTAATATTTTATCTCTTGTTTTAATTTCATCGGTAGCGCTTTTCTTTATACAGAAATTTCACTGAACAATCCATACTTCTTTGCGTATATTGTTAAAATGACCAGTACATGCAACTACAAAGAAAAATGACATGCAAGATGTCAAGTTGTCTTCGATATCTTTTAAATGTATATACCGTTAATTATAATAACTTCTATCAAAGATATGTTTCAAAAGTCTTAGATTTTCATTTTTGTGAGTAAATAATCATTTGAAATCAAAACAAAGTTTTATACCTGTCGTGCTTTTAGAAATATGAAATTGAACCTTCATTGATAGTAACTATTTATATACACGTGTAGATATATCATGATTTCTGTACATTTATCATTGTTTTATTAATTCATTAATCTTTTTATTGTATTGAAACATTAATAATCATTACACAACTTTCATTCCTTGATATACTGGGGGTATTATAAGCCAATGTTAAGGCATTAAAATTACTTTTGATGAAGAATTGATATTGAAATGTGCTTAAACATAATTGGGTTAGTTGTTCCCGACACAAATGCTAACACCAAATTATGGGATGTCAGTTGCACTTTCTTGCAATAGGTCATAAGCCCGTTGAACTGCTCTCTTACAGTATACATGTATTTTGTCAGTCATCAGACTTACAGTGTGGTCAATAGTGGGCATCTAATATTAGTTCTGATATATCATAGTAAGAGAAAACACCTCAATTGTTATTCGTCCTTAAGGGCCCCCGAAGTTCGAAGTTGTAATATTAAGAAAATAGTATTATGACAATACTGTTTTAGTACATTCCATCTTTTTATGTATTATTTTACTTATATAACATAGCATATATTTTATATACTTTGTAAATAAATCATTTTGTAAGACATTGCAGCCCTTTGTTTGATTTGATTGTAACACTTCCAGTATATTATGTAAGTTGACATTAAGAGTAGACGTGAGCAGATAATGATGTCGGGGTTTTAAACAGAACAAAAAACTTAACAAGTCTGATTAGGATCCGTTCGAAATAGTAGCATATCCAAAGGGATTATGGCTGTACCTGGTTCGTCAAATCAGTTTTACCATTTTCCTGAAATCATAGATTGAACGGCCATTTATTTGTTCGGGGGAAAGGCGATGTATATACCCGAGCTTTCCAGACAATTTTTTTGCGTAGAATCCGAATATGTGTGGTGATTTATAATGTGTGGGAAATGTGATTATGCAGACATAAATGATCATGTTATATGTTAATGAAAAATACAGTTCTAGGAATGCCCATCTCTAAAGCGTATATGATGCCGCCGGACAAATGTTTTGATTTGCCGGGAGGTGCGAAAGGGGGTGGGGGTAAATTGGCGGGAAATAAGTTCACGCTGATATAAATGATGATTTTCTTAGAGCTTAATAATAGTTTTTTCGTTCAGTACTAATTCGCCATTCATAACATTAAATCATAATAATACTTTTCAAGAGACCTCGAAATGTAAATAAAATAACCCACAGTAAACAAGAGACATGTTTAGATATTAACCAATAATCGAACAAGATCACCCCCTGCAATACATGCTGGAATGAAGATTAACAATGTGAATGGGTATCTGAAACATTGATACGAGCTCTTGATCAACAACCATGAAGATACTTATCCCGCTCGTAGTATGAACTTTGATTTTGGATCTTCTGATGAAGACCAAGAATAAACTAATATCTAAACATGTTTCTGAATTACTGTGTTTTTGATTAACATATTCCAGATCTCTTGAAAAGTACCATTATATAGAGAATCTCCTACGGGTGTTTTTCGATATAAAAAAATATCACCACAAGTTGATATTTTTTGATATCAAAAAAGACGAGTTGGAGATTTTATTTATCACCGAATCCTTTCTTACATGCACAAATGAAATAAATAAATATAATTCTTTGGTATATATTTCACTTCTCCTGAATCTGAATACATTACAGCGTAGTGATACATCATTTTTTGACAGAAGTTTACCTATTGCAAAGTCTTATGTATTGACCCACTATTTCCTTCAAGGTCAATTAAATAAAAACAGTTTCTTTTTAACAAAAAAAAAGAAGTTACTTTTTATTTAAAATAAGTGGTTTCTTTAAAATAAAAGAAAGTAGTTCATTTTTCATTGACCAATCAAATTCATGTAAAGCGATATCTCCTAAGGAGATATCACAGTAGATTATGTAATTTATCACACAAGCGATATCTACTGCCAAATGTGTTATTGGGTGATAAAATGTAATACTTTAAATGACGAAATAAGTACTAAACGAAACAGCTAACGACCAGCCACTTTTAGGGTCAATTTTGAACCAAATGTTTTCAGTCCCCCCAAAATACATGTTGCCCCTCCCCCACAGAGTGGGAATCTTATACACACATTTAGAGATGTTTCATCAAACTCTAAGAAAATCATCATTTAAATCCACGTGAACATTGCAAAAATAAACAAATATAAAATCAACTGAATGGATCCGGGGATGTATGAACATTGTGAACTGAATGTAACAGGATTGTCCCAGTGTCGTTACTGTATTTTATTTTTATTACATTTAGACACGTTTCCTTGTATATTGTTATGCTCGAATGTACCACACGTCCTGCGTCCGAGTACGCTTTTATTAAAATTATTATACAGCTGAAAGCGCAACCCTCCTTTTGTATTCGATTTGTAGTATATACTTAAGTAATAACGTAGGGTAAGGAGGAACTCATGAAAACAAATATTGTTATTTTAAAGTATGCAATGTAGGTTGACTTGATCTGGCTGTATGTTGTAGATGTATTTTACGACTAACGTAGTTCACTTTGACATTAGGATTTAATTTTCCCCTTTTGTGAACTATAGCTCGTGATATTTTAGTTCGAAATGACGCGAAGAACACACCTATATAGTCAATGTCTTTTATAATGACCTCCGTAAACCCAGGACTCGACAATAGTATGGTAATTTAGTATTTCGTTGTTAAAGTGGCTAACGTTATTTAGTGGACATACTAAAGCTTGAGTATCTTGAGTGTATGGTGACTTTGTCAATATTTAAATAACTTAGGCGTGGCTATACAACATCTCAAGATGTGCATTTAAATATTTTATAATCAGAGTATTATGTAAGAACTAAATCCGTCTATTGGAGATCTTTCTTTAGACCTCAACAGTTATAGTACATCTATCAATTAGACATTAAATTAACATGACTAGCCCATAATTTACCATTTAATGATTTAATTTGAAACTGGATAATATAGAATTTAATTATTATCGTAACAACTGTAACAATGAAAATCGAGACTATATGCTTATCTCCAAATATTCATAACTTCTCCCTGGAATGAGGTAATACGAATGAAATTTTCAATAATATACTCTTTTCATCGTCTATTTTTAAACTAGCACAACGAGAACTGTCGGCTCTTTATCTAATGACTCTTTAAGGTATATCATATGTATTTGACTATTTTCATCGCAGAATCTTGTCATTGATACTTTGTGTTCTGATCATTGTGCATGGTTATGCCGGGTGCCGGGATATGCTGTTCAGGGATTCTAAACGTTCCTGGAAAACCTTATGCCTCTTCACTGCTGTGATTATTAGGGAACCGCATGGTGGAAACATTTCTCTTCAGACTGTTTTTTCTTTTTCTTTTCATTTTGCTTGTTCCTCGAAAACTGCTTATTTATCGCTTTGAACTCCTCTGGGTTAATTTTCAAAAGTCAGCGCATTGCTTTACTATGTGCAATCACCGAAACCGAAGAATCAATCTTTGGCCATTTCCCGTTTAGTGTTTTCGAAATTTATTCGTTTTTTAGCATTAAATTCTAAAATATTTTGACAACTTCAAATTTCGAACACAGATATCAATATAGTATGGGTCAGACGGAATTATGAAATTATAAAGTAACTCAAACATAGGGCTTATACATAACTTCTTTTTATAGATATTTTATAGTCTGAGGTATGTAATCGCGAATATAATGTTTTGAGAATGATTTGAAGCACAGTTCGGATGGATTAATTAGTTTGAATATGTTTTTAGTCCAAATATATCATCAAATTATTCAAATCACCCAATTTGTACGCGGGGAGGACACATTTATTACAATAGGGCCTGATATGCACACGGAAAATATGATCAAAATCCTCAGACAAAAGTATAAACGCATAATAGTACTCTTATATTCATATGGTGATTAATATCCATAGGCTTTTAAAATCATAGGTGTCGAATTCATTGCATTGTAAAATAAATTCATTACAATTATTACAATAGGGATTAAGATAAATTTTATTACAAATTTTACAATAGCAGATGATATTACAGTAGGGTTGAGAGACATTTTATTATAATTATTACATTTATTACAATAGGGGTAGTAACACACCAGACACATGTAATGCATCATTCCCACAATTTGTTGGTTATTAAAAGTCGCATATAAATAGGCCCAGGAATCTTTAGAAGAGTAGTATTTGATAATTAAAACCAATTATGATTTCCCATGTATGTACGGAATCGCATATTCCGGGTTTTTTTTTCATTTGTATAAAATCTAACTTTAAACATGGTAATCTGTTAATTCTACATTGAGAATAACGTTAAACGCTATGTCAATGATTTAATCTATATGACAATTTAAGATAATTGCCGTGATTTATAAAATTCATATGATTGCGTATCGACATTAGATATGAGAATAGATATTCAAATTCATTATCACAGTAAACATTATGACCTTTGAATTATGCAGGTAATATAAAAAAAGAAAGTAAACACCCATATTTTATAGACACTTCAAGGAGCCAAATGGCTAATATTTTGAACCTAGAAATTGACAAAAATGGGTTAAGATGAAATAAACATTTTACAATTGATAACACGCGCCACTTGTAACAAGGGAATAGAAAAAAAAACCCGAGACTAAACATATTCCACGGGTCATGCCAAACGGTGACGCCATATTCCTATCTGGAGAGCATGCGTAATAAATACTATCGGGGTTGACTGGAGTAACCAGATTCGATTGATATTTCTGGCGTATTTCACCGAACATAACTGATTAGACATTATAGTAAAACAAACAATTGAATGTAAATCGGTTTATACATTCATAATACATTATTTTATCCGTTACGACCCATTTGTGTCAATTTCTAGATCCCAAATATTAGCGATTTAACTCCTTTAATTATTGCCTTGTTGGTGTTGTTATTTTACCTGGGAAAGACTGGCTTCTTATTTCCAATATTTAAGACAACATGGATACTTTAAAATTGGCACACGAATCGCCTGACAGAACGCTTTCGGGCGCCATTTGTAATGAATCTGCTCATTTACTACGCCAAACATATCCCATAAGGAGAATACTACGGATGTAGACGGAGATAACCAGACAACAAAGGCAGCCATACAATTTGGACTCTTCGAGTATTTCGCCGACCGTTTTCATCTGCCCAGTTCGGCACCGAACAGTAGGACGTTAAACCCCATTTTGCCAAACATAACTGATTAAAAATTAAAGTAAAAACCGTTTATATACATTCATATTACATTTATTACATACGTTCCGACCCATTTCTAGATGCCAACGAATAGAGATTTAACTCCCGTAATAAAAATGTAATTTGAACACAGGGTCGCGGTAGGCGTGAGCTATGTCTTTCGTTTGAATCTCAGCCGAGGTAAACCATTGAGATCTTGGGGAGCCTAATTTTCGGGCTCGCACCATCATGCATATATCAATTATTTTTCGTCTTAATACAATCAAATCCCATCATGGGATGTTGTCATTAGTAAAACCAGATCAAATCGTTGTATATACTCCACAACAATCAATTCATTAATCATTTGTGTTTATTTCAGTGAAAGGGGTGGTTCATAGCATTTGATCAAATTCCATTTTCTTAGAACGTTTGTCATGATTTGAACCTACATATCATTGTATATACTCCACAACAAATTACCTATTAATCAATTAGTCAGTTTGTTTTTATTTTCAGTTAAGTGGTATTATTGAATGGTGTAAATAGCATTTCAAATTTATAATCCTTAATTAAATTAGATTTCTTTTAGGTACGTGCAAATTAAGGGAGATCCCTGGTTTGTTCAGCATTGAGAGTGTATTGTTATGTACATGTATATATTGACTTGTCTTATTTTTAGATTTTATCATTGCTTGATAACGACTAGAGAAGCCTAGTCGAAACGTCGCTCAGTAATAAGCAGTAATTGTATTCCATAGAATTGTGACCTGTATACTCTAGTTCAATTACTAAATGCCATTGAAACAGTTTATTGATAGATAAGTTCTGTATAAATTTGACCCGACATTATAATAGCCATGTTGTTTTCAATAATAATTTTACTGCTTTTATAAATATATTGTTATTTAATTGTGTTTTATTTTCCTCATTAAAAGTCAACGTGAAGGTTAATTAAAGTGTATAATAATAATCTTTAAGTGGCATTTTTATTGGGAAAGGGAATAAATTTTAAAAAAACAAAACAAAAAAACTAACACATACTTATGGAAATAAAGCTACCGGTACTAATGTAGTTATGCAACGTTTCGATAACGTCGAGAGAATACTGTACGTATATAATTTTAATTTCCACTATTTGTTTTAATAAGCCTGTGTGTCATTTGTAATCAACGGTACAAAGTCAGGGGAGTCAAAACCAAACGTACGACACAGATGTCAGTAGCGCGTGTGTCCTCCACTGGCTATTACGCACGCTGTGCAGCGACCTCGCATGGAATTAACCATCTGTATCGTATTTTTGGTTTTGACCCCTCTGACTTTGTACCGTTGATTACAGATTAAACATCCATAAGTGTACAAATGTGTTGTTATTGACGTGTTCCCATTTGAGTATTGTTCACAATAAAAAGCAAGATAAATAAGACATGTTTACGGGATCATTTTGTTATACGAAAAACTATGGCGCTCAGTACAATTCGTTAGGTTGATCGTATAATTGGACGTAACCAACGACTGATTACCTTGGGGGTTTTTTTTTTCGGGTTCTCTGGCTTTTTGTAACGTCTTTCAATATACCATTGATATGCCATATTATGTGAGCAATAAATTAACGCTGTAGTATAGATTGGCCTATCACTTTTGTTTATACGTGTTTGTTAATTTATAGCTTTGTGTTACCGTGACCAGTGCAGCTTACCATGATTGAGTAGGACTATATTCAGAATGACATCTAATATAGACTAATCAATAAAATTATGGCCTTCAAGCTGTTTACTTGTTGATTATCGAGATATGAGACATTAGTATTAATAAATTATCATAAACAAATGATATTTATGTAGTTTAGAATATTCTGAAAGCAGTAAACAAAAAAAAACAAAACAAAAGCCCCCCCCCCCCAAAAAAAAAACCCCAACAGCGGGGCAGCGCACCAAAGTAAGAGAACACACGTATTAGTGATGGTAAGCATGCTAATAATCTAATACCTCTAGCATCACATCTTTACATGTAGATCTAAGCATAATCTTACTTACCTCTACGATATAAGTCTATAGTCACGGGGTTTTAATCAAAATGAACAAGCTGATTTTATCACCAGGCAAGTGAAAATTCATCTTGAGAATTATCTAATTTTAGTATAGGTTTGCCATCACAAAGCCCTATAATTTTGAATATATACCCCTTACTTCACTCGGGAAAAGAGCTGACAGTTCCCACTATAATAGTTAAAAACTAGATAATGTAAAGGAAATTTGCTGAAACGTTTAGTCAAATTGATCCACTCTGAACCGATACTAAAGTCAGTACGATAAAAACAAAGTCTCGATTATCCATTTTTTGATTTAATCATGAATGAGCGATGAGCAGCAGATCGGATTAAAATTCAGTAAATATCTCAGGCTCGCGATGACATTGGGGGTCGATTATGGTCTGGATATGTTAATTAATGTTTAATTAACAAATTAGATAAAATTTCAGGCCTAAAGAAAGACCCGCAATTGGCAGATTTAGCTCTTGTATAATGTACGTTTAATGTAAAGAATGTTTACATTATGTAATTCAGATGAAATGAGTATATCGTCGTTCATGTATAGTAAAGAGTGCACTGCCTTGTAATTAAAAAGATAGCAGAATATTATTACTTTTTTGTGTAAGACACATAACAAATGGCGGTGTGAATTCAATATAAAGTTGAAAGGCCGTAACTCAAAGTTAATAATGATGGATTTGGACCAAAATGAGTTTTAGTGTTAATAAAACATGTTTTGGGTTGTTTATGATCGTCAACTCTAATCAATCTATATTCTGTCCTTCATTCAAATCATCAACTTACCGGTATCCTTTTCCTTTTAGATAAGGCCAGTTTGTTTTCGTTCATTTCCTTAAACATTCATTCAGTTAATATGAATAATGCATGTCAATTAATATATTTATTTTCAAATTTTATTTTTTATGAGTATATCATACCTACAGGCATCTAAAACAATACCTTTAATTGGTTGATACACGTGCTAAAATACCTATATCTTTAAGCGGATCGGAAGTGGTAAACTATATACGATATTTCCTATCACCGATGACCTATTTATACCCAAATGCTGATTAAACTAACAGTTTCATAAGTAGAAATCATCCCCAACACAGATAAATCTGTGACAAATGTGAGTAAGACACTGACTTTATAACTAAACACGTTTTCGTATTTTACACCCTGGATGTAGTCAACGAAGTATTGCTATCTTTGTGTTCGTTGAAAGCTAGAGTCACGTGACATCTACCTCGTCATCAAGCGACGCGTTAAGTGAAAGCACCATTCAAATCATTCTGATGTCCGTTTTTCCCTTGTTTATATTTATTAAGGAAAATAATGTCGGATAGATTAACAACATGGATTATAGCGGTAATGCTGATTATATTCAACACCTTACAGATTTTGGGTGAGTGTTCAAAACATTTCAAGCAAATCATAGGTGTGTCTTTCATACCTGTGAGATTGTAAGCCGCCCGCAATTTTTCAGATCAATATATTTCGCGCATTGACCGTTTGCTAGAATTTTCCATTATTAAAGACAGGGAATTTGTACTAAGATTTTTTTTGACATACACTCAATGATCACTTATACTCTCATTTCTTATTATTAAAATTCCATTAGATATAGAAATTATAGGATTATTATGTCCCTTCGCGTTTGCATTTTATAAATTATCTGATCAAATTTTCAACAAGTTTAATGAGGAAAACACGCACAAACTGTGCGCATAATTGAATAATACTAAATGGAGAACGTACCATATAGTTGTTAGTCATTACTGAAAATATTAACATTTAACTTAGCGAAGTTTCGTTTAAAAGACTTCTATTTGTTTTTACATAAAAAGTATTGTATAACTAGCCAGTTTATTTTGTCTTAAATCAAACAATTAGAGAGCTGTAGTCGTCGTGTTTATTTACTTCTTAAACAATTAAACAAAGATGGTGATGCTTTTAGGTCTTTTATTTTGATGGGTAATGCTTCGGGGTTTACTGCCGAGTTCCTGTCCCGTTTTGTATACGAAACCGTACTCTATCGATGGAAACTTGTTTTAAATCTCCTGCGATTTTGTTTATTTTTTGACCATTTTAGTTTTTAGATTTCAAATGTTTAGAGGGTAATAATGAAATCTGAAAATTTGCTTCTTTATGTAAACGTAAATGTGCACATGGAGCATCAGGGTTTGTACCCAACCCGTAGTATAAGGTACACTCCCTATATAACTACTGGACACCGCTTGTATTAGTATTTTCTATGAACCTACAAGCAGAGATAATACTATTTCTTCCAAATATAACAAGAAACATATCATACAATAAAACAGAAGGGGTGTAAAGAAAGCGGCTATTCAGTTTGTTCATATTAGAAAATGTTCTTGTAGGATAAAACTATTATTACACTTAGGTGGGTGCTTACTCCAATGGAAAGATTAGTCGCATTATTGTATGGAAAATAACTAAATTCATGATAATTGTATTCAATCTATAATAACTGAATACTTGTTTTTTGGTGTATGAAGCTGGTTTTTATATTACGCTCTTGATGAACAGTTACATCCGGACAATCGCCATCACTAGAATTACCAAATAAATTATTCCATGTATAAATATTAGGTGTAAATTATGCCCCTTACCAATTTAAATAATGACATCATATGGGATACATCCTTCAATTATCTGCGGTTTAAATTCTCAAATATTATTATACTTTAAAATATTCAACTATCATATCGTCTTGTTCTACAATGAAGAGATAAACACTGCATAGGCACAGTTTTATCTGAACTATGTTTCGATTATCTAAATTTAAGTTCTCCTATATTTAAATGCAGCCTGTGAAGGAGAATTGAACTACCATCCCGACGACAATCCATTCTTTAAGTGAAGACTTCGCTTCCAGATTCACACTGTTCAACGGTTATCACTCGAAAATTTGTTGATGTTCATTCTATTAGCACATTACAACAGATATATGGGTCAAATTACTACCAGAATCTTCAACATCTTCGTGAATATGGCGCTGATACTTATCCTCATCATCACCAGTATTTCATACTTCTTCATTCAGCCATGGCAGCGGAAGACACATGAAATAATGTGCTTTGTTTTCATTTAACATAAAACCATGGGGTATTCCTTTCCTTTACGACGGATATAAACTAGAATTACCTCTTTACACCTATGTCGTCAACGACCTTGTTACCACATTTTATCAGTTCAAAACGATCCATCAAAAAAAAAAAAAAAACAAAAAAAAAAAAAAAACAAAAAAACCCCCAAAAATCAACAAATTCAAGACATGCATAAAACCAAAAACACCTGGTTAAAAACATTTAAAGAAGCGATTGCACAATATACTTAATTTTATGCGAATTTCAAAATATATGGATAACGCTTTAATGAACATGCGAAATTTTGAAACAAAAGGCTGATAATACCTCACCCAACCGTTACGTTCAGAATTAACCTGGGTTCACGAACTGCGCTGGTCCATATATAATTTTTGATATTTTCAAAGAAAGGCCCTAGTCCGTCAGACTGATTGGAACCATAGATTGCAGGATCGTTATACAATGTATGATAATAGAAACTAGTCACGTTATGCGATGCTGGCATAACCATATAAAACGCGCCAAAAGTTTCAATTATTTATGACTTACAAACTCATCCGTGAAAGAACATTAAACCTAAACAATTCCGATATCTTGGCCTAGTCTTTTTACAGACATCAATACAAGCATACTTTTCGATAATTAGCTTAATCTCTCATGATTTTATTTGACCTTACACGAAAACATCAAAATCACATTATGATAAACGTGTGGTTTAAATACGTCAATTAACATTGAACAGCTAGCACACCTTAACAGTCATTGGACACACCAAATATGATTTAATAAAATATCAAACACAACAGATTTTAATCGACAGTCCAATGGACTCGTCAAATGACAAAAATCCGATAGTGGAAAGTGGTGACAGCTGTTCATGATAAGCTTGTCCAGTATCATGATCAATTGTTGGATGTTGTAAATATTGTGAGCGGGTTGTGGTAATAGTATCACCCCATTTAAAAATGACTCAACCTAGGAAATATATACAATGATCAAAACACTTATATTCAATGATAAATAAGAAATAGTCGGAATTAATCCAGTTTAAAGTAGATAGATACACATATTTGTGTCGATATCGTACATCAGAAATTCGTTTAGCTCATACATGTACTTGGCTACTGGGACCGTGTGTTTCGTTGCCTGGCAATCTATTATTAAGCATCGTATGGAAACCAAATACCGATGTAAAATAGAGAGCATAAACTTCTAAACCGGTATTTATGTGCTCCAAAAAGTACACCATAATACAGGTTATTATCCACTGAACATCTTTAATGTGAAACAATGAAACTATACGAACAGTACAAACAGTATTTGTGATGGGTGTGAACGTGTGTTTATTACATATTATTCGCAGAATTAATAAATGACATAATACGGAGCATTAAAATAGCATGCCCTGTGTGAGTGTTATGAGCATGTGTACGACTATATTGACAATGCCGTTTAAGTACCACTCGAATACTGGCCATGCCATAACTCTTCAATATTTTGATTTATCATGTACAATTAATTTCTCTTATGTTGAAGCATAACAAGCTATAAAACTCTTATCGAGGCCTAAATAATGATTCATTTTGCTCCATCCTACGCTCACATATCCTTATTGATTTATCTACGGTTGTTCAGGCCAACTGACGGGCTGTGCCACGTTGCGGTTTATTTTCCTCTCTGTGAAACGGCACATACTTTGTTTATTTCCTTTTTCGCATATTGGCTTTAGGGATTGTCTCTTAACATCCCGACCACCCGACAAAATTCACCCTTATTTAACAACTCAGCTCTCTAACAGAGGTTTATCAACCAAAAGGATGAATTGTTGTTGGCCATTTCCAGATGCACAGCCCCGCATTGTTGCCGGCAATAGGTCGGGCGGTATATTTTCAATCGCACTTGCGATGAAACTTTGATGATGTATAATAATCATTCGTATTCTCTGACCTTATGAAACAAACAAATTGTCTTCACAACTTCGGCCATCCTTTTCAGCTAGCATTATAACTGTGGTTAAACTGGAATATAGAATTGTATTCTGATATTCGTATGAAAACCGTTAATAGGACAAATGAATATGAATGCGTGATACATCATGATATCTAAAATCTTGTCTAAGCTAGATAAATTTGGACTATGTTATAATATGTTCGATAATATTTAGGATATAAATAGTACGTTCATGATTACTCATACTGTAAATGGTTGGTCACGGGATTGGTATGCTGGTTCTTTTTACTAGATAGTAAACCTAATTATATCTCTATTGGATTTCATTGTTGATATCTATCACCTGTATTTAAAATATTTATATCAAAATCTCTGAAGATATATCGATTCTACATATTGTTGACTGATCACTCTGAAGTTAATTCTATCGTAATCTGGGACGGGGAATCATGTGACTGTTAGTTTAAAATACACACAATATCAGAAATAAACATACAACATTAATTTCGCCCTGTATGTGTTATTTACGTGCTAGTATATATTACTTTTCTTATTATTTTTAAGCCTGCCAGGTATTGATTGTATTGTTATCATGTATATGATTCGTTTATTACGATTCTATTAAAACGCATGTTAGTGGGCCAGTATGTCGATCAATGCTTAAACTTACGAGATTCCTTTAAAATCGTCTTATAGCCCATAGCTGATATCGGTCACAAACTGAATAATCATCATACGAGGTCAGTATTTTTTTGATACATTTCACCGATGTGGTTGCTTGTATAGTTGAATTAATACAATATGCTTACATTCGTATTTCTTGCAACATATGACAGATCATGACCCATGCTGACATTATACAATGATTTCTTTGGGTTGTATTTCCTATTGTTTTCAAATATGAGTGAAGTCTGTGTCACTACCAGCCCGGGACTGTGAGAGCACAGTGGACGCACGCGATTAGCCCCCGGACCCATTCACTCTTTTTGAATTGTTTGTTTGTTTGTGGTCTCTGAGTATGGTGTCTTGTCTATACTTACTATTAGCACAGATATATTTCTTGGCCTGACTTTAGTTCTTTGGGCGTCATTATATTCTTAACAGGTTTTCGGTTCGTTTTTCTTTTTGTTTCGTATTCATTGCTCATACGCATTGAATTGTGGGATGTGTTTAGCCTAGTTCAGCTTCGTTACAAATGGCACTCGAAAGCATTCTGGTATGTGATTCTCGTGGCAAATTTAAAGTTTTCATTTTGTCTTAAATAGTGGATATCAGAACCTATTTTTTCACGCGGTACGATGACAAAATCAATGTCGATTTAAATCGACCAATAAGTCAAGTTTTGGATGTGGAAGACTGTGATGATATTGAGTTAGTGACTTGCGTCCTTTAACACAAGTTATGTCATAGTGTCGTGTTCTTAGTTTTGTTGTGTAATCAACCAGTGGAATCGCTTCTGTCATAATCAGGCCATGACACTGTATATTACTAAACTAGCTAAAACATATACTTGGTAATGACATCAACATCAGATGTCCGAAAAGCGGGCGCTCTGGTTATGTATAATGTATTGTAGAAAACCAGAACCACAAAGACGAAACGCAATAATAGGCTTATCTGAAAAGCCCGGAAAAAGTAAAATTGACAGTTTGTTATAGAAATAGCCGTTGTATAATACCATACAATTTGATTTAAACTGGTTAATGTTTTCTTTCACTGGATGCCTTACAAACTCTACATATTTTACTGAGTTTTATTATTATTAATAATTACATACAAGTATATATATATTATTTTATAGTATATTTCTGCTTGAATTCAAATCTTGAATCGGACCGTAAAGCATTTTAACATCGGGGTCAAGGTTGCCTTATTTTATGTCGTTCACTTTGTACACCTACTCGACCACGAAACAAACAAGATATTCTTGTTTATAGTAATAGCCAGGTGGCTGAAATATTCCTGTTTTAAAGAAACGTTGAACTGTAAAATAGCGGGCAGTTCAAAATATTGCGAAATAATATGCCCTATGGTGGCTTTATTGGGTTTTATTATACGTATACTTAAATTGTTTCAATGGTATTTCGAATTTGATCTGAAAATTCAAGGGGCATAAAGATACAATATATAATTGGATTTCACAAACTGTGGGTATTTTGATTGATATAATGTGGTATAATATGTAGTATCTCCAGACGAAGTCTAAAGTTTGGTAAAACCGCCAGAACCCAATTTAATAAAGGATGCATTACGTAATATTTAGATAAATAGCTACCCGGTCTTACTATAATGGTTTAAAATAGATAATGAAAAATGAATATATCATTCTAAGCGAAATTATGAATTTTTAAAGTTTTGACAAAAAATGGCGTGGTATCGGTTGCGATTCCTACGATTATGGCGTAGTCTCGTCTTTCCATTTTAACGTAAACTGATTAAATGACGAGGGTGATGTAATCCAGAGTTTAATATTAGCTTGTCATATGAACAGATGTCTAAATAATAAATAATAATTGTTTCATTTTAAATGCTTGATTTTAACGACACATTGCAGTAAAATCTGTTTTCGACGCTGGGTCCAACGACTATACTAACTGTGAAATTTTATTCTATACTTTTGGTTTTATATTCCAACAATTCATCACTAAAACGCAGTCCCAAATACCAATAAAGATTATGTGATTTTTCAACCAGTTCACGGGATCTAAAATCCAGATTCAAAGAAAATAGGTCAATTGCCAATGGAGTACAACAAAACCAGTGAGATGAGGTGTACTCAAGAAGAAATGTATATTTAGCTTTGTGTTAGATTTTGTACTTGTTACTCGCAAGTAAACCTGAATGGAACAATTGTTTTGTTAACCAATGCTAAGTAAATATTGACTGTGATGATGAAGATTGTGGACTTCCATTGATAGAGTTTATATCAAATGTCAACCCTGGGACATACCTGTTTAAATTGAACTTGCATTAGGTCAACCTTATCAACATGATTTGAATAGTAATTAGTTTCGCCCACTCTCCACGAACTTAATTAATTCTACCTAATTAATGGCAAGGACACGCATCCTTAAACATTTGTGTTATATTGGCCGTATTTGTGCTATACGACTTATTACAACTGAAAATGAGAGTCCAACCTTTGTTCTAAAATAAATTGTTAAATTAATGTGTGCGTCAGTTTTAAAAGTGCTTACATAGCTTCTAGACTAAAAGGTAACAGATATTGACTTTCAGAACATACACAATGAAACGTAGTCTCTCCCCAAAAAAACCATATAGGTTCAGTTCTGAAGGTATGGCCATTTAAATTTTTTTATTAAAATAGCTGTTGATTTCAGGCCACCATCTTTGTTGCCTTAGACACCTCAGTCAATGGTGGAAGAATAATTCATTTCTATTCCATTCATGACGAAAAAACTAGCCAATCAACCAAAAACATTATCTTTAAAGTGTATTGAATTCACAGGGACAAGAGAAGATATCATCAGAATTACGAATATATCCAGTTGGACAAAAGAAAGTATTTCGTAGTTTCAGATCGTTTTATCGAGATGTCTACCCGTTCATATTTTGACTGTTTAAGCATCAAACTTGCCGGATAGTATATTCCAAAACCACTTTGCAAAGTTTTATTTCATTTCAGATTTTAAGTATTAAATCGCGTGGAGATGACAAAGCTACCAGTGCTTGTTCCTTTGTTCAAAAAGAAGAACCCTTTTTAAAGATCGTAAATTTTGAGCATATTTCGCAGTTATTTAGTCCGTTCATATGTCTACTCTGATTCTGAACACAAGAGACGCGACTTCTTAGGAGAACTATATTTAGCTTTCAAGCAATAACTACATATGATCTACTTTCAAAGCGCTGTGCTATGAGATGATAATAGATTTATTAAAATCTGCATTGTGACATTTTGTTCACAATGATTTAAAACTTTGAACGAACGGCTTTGCTGTGGTGGGCGTAATTGGGCCTTCCATGCCACCATCTATGTTGATAATGAAATGAGCAAAATGACTAACTGTTCTCTTTAAACCACAAATTGACTCATATTATGGATCCTATCATGTTACATAGTATAAAACGAGCCTATTTACAGATACTTAAGTCAATGCACGAAATCTTGGAAAACAATTTAAGACGTATACATGTGAATAACTTGAATTACGTGACCTAGACTAAAATTTATTTAAATGTATGACTGGCTGAAATAAGGATAGAAAGTACTTGAATACATCTTGTTTATAACACTATACTGTAAATTATGATTCTAGTAATAGTACTTTTAAAATATCCGTACGGGCTTTGTGAATGTTAAAAGGGGGGCAGGGGACCTGAAATGCCGGAAATCATTTTGAGTGGTTACAGAAAGCGAAGTCAGCGCCGGTCGTCTGCGAATGAGTGGAGCTTACGTTCTGCATCCCCCCCCCACACACACACACACCACCACACACACACACAAATAAAGAAAAATTTGACGGCCGCAAAACCCTTTTCCATCCCGTGAATACAGCAATTTCAAGGTGGCTGACCTCAATTGATCGTTGCGGGGGTATGGGGTCCAAAATCACGACCTGAATTCCATCCATCCAATCTTACTCGATAATAATCGATGTCTGAAAAGTGTCATACAATTTCTTTATTTCTTAATATATACACAACCACTATACTTACATACAAGCCAAATAGGTGGGACTAGGGGCTATGAGCTAGGCATATATTATAACTACGTCATTGGTCATAAATATATATCCATTCAATTATATCAAAATTACAGTAAATATATGTTGATTGCTAGAAATGTCAGGTATTAATTTACAAAAGTTTCGTGAGAAATTTCTTCTTTTTGAAATAGCATCAATATTATTAATATGCCACCTAAAGAAATCTAAATGAGCGGAAGTAAGGCCCAATTACGACTGGTAACCTACGTTTTCTGCATTGACATCATTTGTGCAGTTACTGGGTTATACCATACCTAACATAATAATTTAGATTGTAAAATAGTTTCATTGTGCCCAATCGTTAAATGACGCTCAAGGATTATATGTTAAATATTCAATTAAATGTTCAGCCAACCGTACAATTGAATTAGAGCTAAAATAATTAGTGTAATGAATTTTACAATTTAAAGACTATATGCGTGAATTTAGCTATAATCCATTGAAAACTACAATATTGGGTGCGCCGAAATCCTAACAGGAATGTCAGTCAAAAATGGTTAAATTCCGTGATCTTTATCCCTAAAACAATTTGGTGTACCTGGGTTTTTTTAATTCGATCGAAACCCAAGGCCAGGAGATTACCAATCGTTAGTATTTTGATTTCATTTTCTTAAATAATCAATCTGGGTGAATAGTGGTGAGCAATAAGTCGAGAAAAATTCATGTTTTCCAGAAATTACAAATTACACAACCTGCTTTTAGGTTTTGGGAGAAAAGAGCTAAATGTTATCTGCATACGTGACGTAAAACGAATCAGACAAATGGGTTTTCATCTAAACTATAACAGTATCAGTTTGAGTATTGCTATAAATATTAACTTCGCTACATATACCAGTTCAAATTATATGCAAACTATCCTGTCACATAAGAAATAGTTTGGAATGGAAAAAAAGACAAGCTGTATTTTTTGCACTAATATGTTAAAGCGTTCTGTAAACACGGTGTTGCTCATTCTTCGTTTTATCACATATTTTTTCCGGATGTAAGCTTTCGGGGGATCTTGAAAATAATCTTTGTCAAGGAGATAATAAAAGTACAACTAATAGCGATGATCTAAAACGTTAAACATTTAGATAAAATTACAATTATAGGCTTACGATACGCATAATTGTTATGAAAAGGGGTTAAGCATTTTCTTAAATAAACCAATTTTATTGAAATTTGAAGTGTCAATCGAACATGTGGTTAGTCAAATATTTAGCAAACGCTGTTAGTGTTAACCTGTTCCTCTGTATGTATAGCACCATTCGTAAACGTAACAAAAGGCTCATTATTGTCAAAGTAAACTATATAATATTCTTCTTCTTCTATGGGTTTTAACGTCCACTTCCACTGAGGGTGATATCGTAGACAACGCTATTCCCAGTCCCTATACCGTATTTGGTCTATTGTGGGTGCCATTACCTATACCGAATTTTGCCATTCCCTGATCTGGGGGGGGGGGGGGTAGCCGAACCGCCAGCATGTGCGCACTGTATCATAAGGTCTAGCAGTGAGTCAACTGGCGTGGTTTCGATTCCCCGGTTGTACGTGATAAGGGATATGGTCGCATATCAAACCTCGTGAGTTTTCTCCGGGTCCACCGCCCCACCCCCTCCCCTAGTGCTAAAGAACCCTACGCGCAAGCGAATTATTGAAATAAAATTAAAGCATTTATTAGTACCGAAGTTTAAAGTTAAAACCATAGATTGAGAGCAAGTTTCATTTGAAGCGTCTCGAAATATGCAAACAATGTTTTTAGGTGACACATATTTTACGTCCTTGAATATGTTTTCTAATCAATGGTTGTGTATTTAGAATAGGACTTCCCAGAAAATACATTTTACTTTAAGGTTATTTCAAGGTTCAACCAAAAAACCCGCATATCAGAGATTAATATTGAAGGTTCTTTCATTTTAACCGTGACTATAGCATAGCAAATACATCAAACGATGGAAGTGTAAGTGGGATACGCTTTGTAAATATGTTAGACGGTCTACGTCCTTCTTTGTATATATTTTGCAAGACTTAATTACATATATGGGTACATAAACACGTTTTCTTAAAGTCAACCATACATTCCTTGAAATTCAAATAAATGTGTTTTTCTGTGTTGTCATTTTGTTATGAAAGGTCAATGCATTCTTCAGCAGATGACCGTTGGGTCAGTCTAAACCCATAAAGCTTCACCTTTTTACACAAACAATGTGAACTTAAAAAAATGATTCCTACAATTATTACAAACGGCCCTCAAGTTTGAAGTTAAATACATTATGCAGTTCCAAGAACACCATGTTGTAGAACGTGATCTTTTCTGGCTCGATTTGTTTTTCTTAAAGTTAACGTCTTGATCTGGATAAAAAAAAATCATAAAATTGGGTTGCACTGACGAGTTATTTCGGTTAGTGATGGGATAGCTCTACAGGATTACGCTGTTTTGGGATGTTAAAGGTGTTACGTTTGTTTATTTGTCGAAATCTGGTCGCATAATCTGTTATGTCACAGCATTGGTTCAATCAATGGTCATACAATATCGAACGAGGACAAACTAGCACCCCACAAAACAAATGGGCACAAAATTATAATGAAAACAATAATTTTGTGTTCCTCGGTTGAAGTTAAAGTCATTTGGTGGTAACCCTTTCCAGGTCGCGGTATTTACAAAGTGGAACAAACTACATCTAAACCTCCACACAATCAATTCAAATCTGACTTGAAACCATCTGTTTCAATTAAATTATTAGACACCCGTGTATTATGTGCCATGAACACTTTTTGTACATTTAGCGCCTTATAAATGGTTATATTTTATGATTAATGATAATTTATTTTAACACAGGGCGAAGAGAGGTGGCCCTTTTAAGTAAAATTCACGGAAATGATATACGCCACTGATATACATTGCTATGTATCGTGCATTATTATTATATATGTGACACGTATGTATTTTGGCTGATACATCATTGTGTGTGGTACATATGTATTTTGTTAGATCTGTTATGGTGCATTGCGCCCCTTATTGTATTGTGCTAAAGCTTATTAAGTGTAGTGTTGTGTCTTACTGCTATGTATGGGGGCACGAGTTGTATACAGATTATACCATGCGTATGTGTCCTATATTTATTATGCCCAGTGTATTATTTTGTCTGTTTTCAGATTATAATATTAAGTGCAGGAAGTAACACACCATAATTAATATCTGACTCAGTATTTATATCGCTCTTTGTTGACGCCCCAATAGTATAACCCTCTGATAATGTTTTTCAGATGCCGTCAACTGTATTCAATGTAACATAAAAGTGAAAGGAGCCAATAATAACTGTGATAATCCCCGAAATGTCACTGACTGCGAAGCATGTCTTAAGACGTATACCAAGATAGTGAATCATGAAAGCTGGTTAAACGAAAGAAGTAAGTGCATTCACCTATTTACCGAATTTAGTTGCCTGCTTGAGACTAACTCTAAAATGTTAACTAGATTTTGTTTTGTAATATAAAGTGACATTCGCGTGAATAAACTAATTGTGTATACTACGCAAATTTATAAAAAATGATTTGTAAGGCCGCGCGAATGACCTCCATTGAATATGTCAGAGCTCATTATTTATTGATGTTTCGGTGCTTTATTGGTCAGTGTAATCAGAATAATTTACCTGTGTTTACATTATTATAAATGGATACAACAATGTTAAAGCGCCAGCTTTAAAGATGAAATTAGCCCGTCCGACGCTGGCTATATTTCTGTCAAACAAAACAAATCTCTGGCCTAATCGTACAACTTTGGAGAGTTTAAATATTGAATTCGCCAAACGGTGTGGTGTGGGGTTAGTTTCAACTTACCGCTAGCCTGCTTCGACCATACCTCACAACGACACTAGGAGAAACACGTGACAATATGACTATGGATTGGAAACAACAACACCTTTTATATGCTCAGCTCACATTTAAGTCCATCGTGAAATATTGTGTACATAAGAGGACGAAGCCCGTCGATATAAAGAGTTGTGTTTAGGAGAGGTCGATCCCTATCGATACTCAAGGTCCCGCAACATCTTGTTCCGGAGTCCGCCCCCATCCCCTTTACGAAAACAATGGTAACACGATAGAGACTAGAGTTAATACTGGATTAACTTAACTTGTCGATCCTCTAGGGGTCACATTTTGTATTTCATTCTAAAACTCGTTCAAATATATCACTGTTACAGCATAATTACGGTTGAGTTCGAATTTCATGACAATTTGACCGAAACCTCCCGCCAAAATGGCCTCTCCCCTTTCTGCTAATAGTGTTAAAGCAATTAATACAAAGGTTGTAGACATTTAAAATACTTGTTAACGATCAAAAGTTCTTGGATGAGTACGATTTTGGTGTGCATGGGACCTTTCTTTCTGGAGTTATTCCCCTTGCTATAATGTGAAATATGTACAAAGTGTGTGGAGCCTGCGGGGGCAACAAAAACAAGCTAAGGATGAAAAGTTCTTGGATGAGTTTGATTGTGGTATGCATCAGACCTTCTATTCTAGAGTTATAGCCCCTGCTTTGCACTCAATTGTGAAGCCTGCATGAAGTGTGTAGGCCCTCCAGATCCTATATTTTTATCCGATTTTAAGGATCAACAGTTCTTGGATTAGTTCGATGTTGGTGGCATCCCTACTCAGCTTTTTGTGTGAGAGAGGTTCACTATAGTCCGCGGGTGCACTAGTCCACCGCTAAAACTAACCCAACCCTCTCCCTAATAGATATCGGTAGGCTAATCAACTCTAACACTAACCCAATCCTAAAGCTATTAACTATGGTGGCTGATTGGTATCATGTCGTATTGTCGTGATGTCGCCGTTCATAACGCGACAACCCGACATCACGACATTTCTACCCGACAACACGACAACCCGACATCACGACATTTCTACCCGACATCACGACATTTTTACCCGACATTACGACACTAAAAATGTCATGATGTCGGGTAAAAATGTCGTGATGTCGGGTAAAAATGTCGTATTGTCGGGTTGTCGGGTTGTCGTGATGTCGGGTTGTCGGGTTGTCGTGGTGTCGTGATGTCGGGTTGTCGGGTTGGAACAAAAAACTGGCAATAAAGAAAATGGTTGATCAAGTGGAAGTAGATTCACACTCACATTGCAGTTTGAGTTGCATTCGTATCCATTTGTATACGTCCACATTCATAATGTGAACCGTCTTCATTAGCTCAGTCGGATCAGAACAGTAGGACGTTAAACCCCATTTCAGTTCATAATGTGAACATATTATGCCGCCGCCCATTTTATTTCATAATGTGAACATATTATGCCGCCGCCCTTGTCTGTGTGTCTGTCATTGAGTCAAGTGGTGTGGTTTCCAGCCCAAGCTTGTCCATGACAAAGAGTAGGGTCGTCTGTCTAACCTCGTGGGTTTTCTCCGGGTGCATGCCCTACCCCGCGGGGTGGTGCCAATCCCGCTTTTTTGTTATTATTTTGTCTGTAAATATTCTACAGGTTGCAATTATTAACAGATTTTGTTCAAATTCGGCATGATCAATCATTTCAATTTCAATAAATGATTGATCATGCCGAATTTGAACAAAATCTTACCCAACGCGACAACCCGACATCACGACATTTCTACCCGACAACACGACAACCCGACAACCCGACATCACGACATTTCTACCCGACATCATGACATTTTTAGTGTCGTAATGTCGGGTAAAAATGTCGTGATGTCGGGTAGAAATGTCGTGATGTCGGGTTGTCGGGTTGTCGTGTTGTCGGGTAGAAATGTCGTGATGTCGGGTTGTCGCGTTATGAAAGGCGACATCACGACAATACGACATGATACCAATCAGCCACCATAATTAACAGATATCGGGGACTAATGAATCCGCGGACTAATAATAAAGCTTGGTTTGTTAAGTACCAATGAATTATTTCGGAATAACACAACAAACATATTTATATTTGTGTTTATAATGGACACTGTTGAAATACTGTATCCTACAATATGAGGGTTATATCATGTATATTCACTGCAAGTAATATTTTTAATCAACATGAAACAATGTATGTCGATCATTGTTCGATCAATTTGGGTTAGTTCCCTAAGTTCCGTTACCTCCGGTTCCGGAGTTACCCAACCACATCTTTCGCGGCCTTTTCACGATGACACTGGGTCGGGTTACTTTCTCCAACATTACAGGCGCACTTTAAGAACCACAGACTATATCTTAATGATTTATTGTGCATATCATCAAAATGTTGTTTTTCAATTTCAGGTTCTGAGTATTATTCAAAGTTGTGTATTAGGAAGACAGCAACATCGAAAATTCGCGATGCGGGATGTTACAAACAGACGAATAACGGTGGTTATACGGAGCAGTGTTATTGTTATACGAATGGGTGTAATAGTGCCGACAACCGAGTATTACATAAAGGGGTACTTGCTATTGCGTTAACTGGTGTACCGTTGTTGAAATATTTGCTTGGATAAATGTGGAAAGTATTATTATGACTTTAATTGGGTGATGTCGAAAACATTTGCGTGTAGAATAATTGCCAAATACCCCTTAGCATGTCCACAATCAAAGTTGGACGAACATTTTGAATTTAATATTTGGAGTGGTAAATGTTGGAAATCACTGATGACATAAAATATTCCTTCATAGTGAATATGGACCCCGCGATCTGGGTTAACTTTTCTGGCAGATAACTTTTGATAATGAGCAGAGTCGATGTTGATTCCATTTCATTTCGTTTTATATACTGTGCGACATTAGCATCTGAAATATTTTATTTTCAATCTGTAACCGACCATTGGTATTCAGTGCTACGGATTATGATGAACTGTGGGAAACCCAATATTGGTATGTTTATAATATGCCGTGGGGTTATAACTATTCGGAATATGCCTGTTACTCTTCCAGGTTAATTATTACTGTTTAATTAGGAATCTTTAAAGTTTACCGATGGTCATTCTGACTTCATCTCTATTTTTTACATTGATATTGCCCCCCCCCCCACACACACACATCCATAACATATGTTATTAGAATGTTATCTATCTATTAGAATACGATATTGTGTTAATGTAATATCTGAATTTTCCCACATGTGTACAAAAAGTAAAAAATATTATGATAATATTTAGAATATCGATAAATAATTCAAAAACTTTACACTCATTCATTTATAATCACCTGTACATATCTTTTGCAAGAAATGTAAATTATATAGCAATACGTGGTGTTGTTTTATCAAGCAGTTTTTAAGCTACCGTTGTCTACAAAATCATTTGTATTTTAAATTTGAAAGTAGATTTCAAAGATTTTAAAATAATTTTTCATATGCATATATATTATCCATCCATTTTTCTACTAACTTTTATTTTTTTATATAATAAATAAATACCAATTTATTTTAATAAAATTTCATAAATTATATTTTGTTGTGTGATTGATAATATTGGTATGACAATACTGAGGTTGCAATCTGTAGGAAGGGAGACGACTCTAATTAATATTACCTGTCCGATAGAGGGCGCAGTTTCATTAATCATCTTGATTATTGTTACAATAATTTCGAAAGTTTGTGACAAAATGTTGAAGTATTTGCTATTATTGTGTCTTTTTTCACTTTTAGTAAGATTAGGTGAGTTGACCGGGAAGTTTATTTTTTCATCTTTTAATCAAAATATGTAAACCTACAGGCGTATACGATGAAAGCAGGTGTGTCAGAGAGAGATAGGTACACCTGTATGAAAGGATGCGTCAACATGTACATGGAAGTGACCCATTATTTTACTAATCTAATGTACAAATTATTTATACATGAAGAATAGTTTTCCCAAAATGATTTGTGTGCATTTCAAGGCTATATACGATTTACCCAAATTCCCCCAAATCTACTTGTGTGTCAAATGATTAATAAAAAATAGTTTACATCTACATGTATACTTGATAATATACTGTACTTTATCATTAAATTGCAATTTTTAACTTAGAATGGTAATGTTTCTGTTTGATTAAAAAAATCACTCAAAATAAAATTTCAAAACAAGCGATTTTGTGCAATACACAGGTTATGTCCCTTAGTTACAACTTTCAAACTTGCTTGGAAATGGCAGGCGTTTTGACACAAAAAAATTGGACGTAAATAAAAATTAGAATTTGTCATAAAGAATGGTAGATTATCAAATATCGATATAATTATTGTTTTATACTATTTCAAATATTTGTTGTTTTGGTTAGATTTGGGTGATTTGGGGTAGTCCCTAAATCGTGCTACCCAAAGTGATAGCAATCAACGTTGTCCTTTTGGTACATGTAATTAAAATGGCTAAGATCTAGGTCAAATATGAAATTGTAAATTCCATTTTATTTTTAAATGTTGTGGTGTGATTGTCTACCCATAATGGATATAACACCTCAGATATTAACTGAATTCTTTATTTTAATGTGAATAGACATAGTTAGATGATTTAATTTGGTATGTGTTTGAAATTACAGCCTTTTTAAATTTTGGCAAAACCAATAGTTAATAGCTGACTGAGTTATTTTCCATCGAGTTTATGGAATACAAATCTGCAGCAAGATTCGCCCAAGTCCTAACCAATCTACCCAAATATAATTGTCTCATGAATTCATAATATCTGTGAAGTGACACAGTCAGTACCAATTACTGGTGCTTGGACTTAAAATACACTTGAGTTGACTGAACGTCCTGATATTCTCTAAACATTTAATTAATGTGGCTCAAGCAAGGCGATGGTTCGCTAACCTGGAGGTCCTGGTTTTGGCTGAGAATGTTCCTCCAGTCTTTCTGGCATGATTCCCCTTCATCAATGGTTCAGGACAGAGTGAAGTTTATAACCTGATTGTGTTAAAGATTTGAAAATAAGTTCACAACCTGACCAATTTACTGAAGTCTATCCCTTGTTAGGTCACCTGTCCAACCTCATGGGTTTTCTTCAGGTCCTCTAGTTTAATGCAGCTGCTAAAGACCACTTTGCACAAAAAAAATGACACAGTTGTGTTGAGAGGATGTTGAACACCTTTTGTCTCTCTCTTGTTGTACTTGTAATACAGGTAATGATAGCGGTGGACAGGTTCAAGTAAATGTATCTACATGTACAATGTAGCTGCAGTATAGAAACACACATATAAACTAGAAATTCCTGTTTAGTAATAATACTAGTGTAAGAAATCTGTAAACTTATGCATATCAGTAAGCCTACATGTAGTCTGAAATGAAATGAAATGGGGTTTAATGTCCTATTTTTCTTCTTCAATCATAATGAAAAGAAAAATTCTTTGTAGGGTTGTGGCATTAGCATGTTCTCTTTGAATTCATAGTCAAGGGTTCTTTTATGTGCATCCGAGCTATGTTCGTGCTTTTGCTTGCCATGTCTCCCTGCCACCTGCCTGGACCTCTTGGTTAGTGAACCAGTGTTTCGAATACTGTTCTTAATTAAAACCTTGTCTGGAAGATTCACATGGTCTACTAACAAATCACACAGAGTTATTGTCCTTTACCAATTGTTGATTTCAAGATTCTGAAGATATCTAGACATTCGATTGAGACTTCAGGCATAGGACCTATTTCATCGAACATAACTGATTTGAAATTAGAGTAAAGACGGAAATGATTGTATGTAAATCAGCTTACATCAATGCATATTAAATACATTATTATATGCGTTGTGACCCATTTGTGTCAATTTCTATGTCCCAAATATTAGCGATTTAGCTCCTTTAAATTTATACACAGGATTAATGTTCATGTTATGAAGAAGCAGTTATTACTTTAGGAGATATTGTCCTGTGTACCCAGTAGTTATTATGCAATTGATTTCTGCACAGTGTTAATGTTCATTGGACAAACTGGCATTCTATTTTTTTATTCTATCAGGTACTTGTATTCAGTGTCATCAGTGTACAACACTTGAAGCCGATGGTTGTTTAGATTATTATTCAGCTGAAGAAAATGAAGATAATGTAGATGACTGTGAAGACAAACATACCCATTGTGTTAAATATAAAACATCAGTATTCCTCAGAGACTCAGGATATATTAATGGAAGGGCATTAGGTTAGTATGCTTGGATAGAATGAAAAAATATGAAAAGTATATGAAGGGGTTTGACTTTGTTTGTGGTTTAAAAGACATTTTAAAATATGAGAGATAAATTCCAATAATTTCTGGCATATTTAATTTGAACCTTACACATACAGCATGTGGAAAGGTTAACCCAGATAGTAGGAGACATTATTTCCGGTCAACATTAATTGGACAAGATAATTGTCATATGACCTTTCCCACCCTAGAAACACAAAGATTGTCAAATGTTGTTTATTTTGTTTTCTACTTTCCTTGAAGAAGAAGAAGAAGAAATTTTTATTATAGTGACTTATGTTATGTTATATACAATATATTTATGACATAATTCAAACACCCGGCCTCTTGGACCTATTAGTCACTTTAAATATAATTAATAATAATAAAGTAAATGAGTACATGTAATAATATAAATATTTGTAGTTATTTTGTTGAGAGATTATTTATGTACAATTAGTTAGGATTAAATAAGGATTCTCGTCTTATATTAAACGACTTTGTAATGTATTTTGCACAATACCGAGGGTAGTCCATTAATTTAATCATTTTGGCATTGTCATTTAAGTTTTCGAAATCAAGTTCATGTTTTGTCATTGCTTCGTACATTTTGATTCTTTCGTAATTGTATTTTGGACAATGAAAAAGGAAGTGCCACTCATCTTCAGTACTTCCAGATTGACACATTATGCACAACCTTTCCTCGATCTTTTGACTAGTATAATGGCCAGTCTCAATTCTCAAGGGTGGAATACCACATCTGAACTGGGCTAAGTGTGATCTCTCAACTTTGTTAAGAGTGGTGGTGACGTATGTCTCTGTGCCAAATGTATCTTTAAATTTGGTGTACGTTCGAAGTTTGGAGATAGATTTTATTTCGTTTGACCAGTCATTTGAGTAGTTATTAATAAGTTTTTGTTCTATTTCTTTTATATTACATTGTTGTTTATTACTGAAAATGTGACCCATTTAAACACCATTGAACACAGATTTTACCTCGGAACACCAGTTGCCATTTTCGTCATTATAATCAGCTTCGAACACATCTTTTATTAAACGACCAGACCTCAATGATACAAGGTTGTTCCAGAATTTCATCATATTGGTCCATCGTCGTATAAGGCATAGTATCCAACCTATATTGCCATTATAGGCCACCTTAGGCGCAAACCTTGAAATAAGTTAGATGTCCACACTTACATGGTCATCTTATAGAATACACTTATTTCAGATTATTTGGTATCCCCATCTTTAATTGCGTTAATAACTAGATAATAGTATTGTTAAATTGTTTTGAAAGGGAATGTTAAAATGGGTTTGTCAATCTTGGTGTAGATGTTTATAAGGTTGATTATTACCATAGTAATGACCATGTCACAGTCAAATCAAAGGGAGATTACACTTGAATTAGAATCTTCATTTGAAGAAAAAGTTTATATGCTTGTCTTTAAGAAAATTTATTAACTGGTATTCAATTGTTAAGTTATTGATTATCAAGCTTGAAATTAGGGTATCTTGAGGTATCTTTAAGTAATTATAGTAGAAATTACAATAAAAACAGAACCGGTTGAATGTATATCAGTTTATATACATTTAATATATTACATTATTATATGCATTGTGACCCATTGGTTTCCATTGTAGGTGCTAAAGAATAGCAATAGCTGTTTTGAGATTACTGAAGAAAAAAAAAAACCCTGTCCATCTATATGTCTAAAATTTCTCATGTTAGATATCTTTTTCACATCATTTTAATGATCTTTTTAGATATATATGCCATAGTTTATATCATCCCATATTGTTCTGAATTACGTCATGTATTTAACAAAAGTTAGTAAGCCATACTGAAGCAAGGCAAGAATGATATAATCATTGTATAACATTGGGGCTAAAATGAGTTTCACAAATATTGTTTTTGTGAAGGAAACAAGCCTCTGTGTTGTAACTCACTTTCAAATTTGATACTGATTTAAAATTTATATTAAACATTTTTCCTGTGAATATAGGTTGAGAAAAGAGTTATTCCCCTTTAATCATTCTAAAGTCATATTTTAGCATTTCGTGGTGTGGACACTCTGCGGGTCACAATTTTTATTTGATTTTGTCGAAACTTGAAATAAAAGTTTATCTCCTAACAATCCGCACATATCAGACTACCTGGACTACCTGGACTGTAATTTCCAGGTGTATAGCTCCTGATTGTACGAATAAATCTTGATTTTAGCTTGTGGATTGAATTATAATTTCTAGCCGTAAGACTTCATTGGCCCAGTAGGAATTAATTTCATTTCCTTTGGTATCTTGAGAACTTACTGAGTTTCAAGCCAGTTCTGTCTTTTTTTTAAGCCACCTCCTATTTCTTCATGTTATTTCAGAGTCTGTAGTGGTAACAAGAACTTGTGAAAGAGCAGATGGAGCTTCTGATGGTTGCAAAGCAACAACTAATAATGGTGGGATCCTTATCAAATGTAGATGTTCACAGGATGGATGTAATACTGGTGCTGCCATGACAACAACTTTGACTTTAACTATTTTATCATTCTGTATCTCTCTTCTGTCTAAATATTTTATCAACTAAACATTCCGATGTTGTTTGTACAATTTAATTGATTTCATTTCTTTTGTGTGTAATATTACTATTCAATTTCTGCACCATTTTACATTTGAATCATTGTTTTTCAGCATTCCACCTTCCATTCCAGAGTTTTGATTCCTTTTCTGTTAACCTTGTGAATCATGTTTAGCATTAGTTCTGTGAGAAGATGAACCCATCTGATTTTCAGCATTTAGGACTTCTTTTCCATAGGTATATGTCCAGATAAGCAAGTGAAAAAGCTAAATATTGTGTTTCAAATAAACTCTTGTCTATGGCTAAATGATTTTAAAAAAGATAGCTGCTGTGTGGATATATTACCACTCTTTGCCTGTCTTTCTTTTTTGGGGGGGGGGTTCGTTTAGTTTCAAATTTTTCAACATCACTTAAGTTTTAACATTGTTTTAATTGATGATTTTAAAACAAAGGTTATGGATCGTGTCATTAGGGTAAATCTGGGGAATACATTATTTATTTGCATGTAAATATAGAGAGTAACAATGATTTTAAAACAAAGGGTAGCGATTGTTTCACTAGGGTAATCTGCAGAAATACATTATTTATTAGCATGAAAATTCATATACAAGAACCAATATCATTGTCAGAACAATAGAATTCTAATTATGTCAGAAGGATTTCAGATTAATAGTGTTCTAAGGGAAATGGAACTAAGATTAATTGTGTTCTAATGGAAAAAGATTCAAGATTAATTGTGTTCTAAGGTAAATGGAATCTAGATTAATTGTATTCTAATGGGAATGGATTCAAGATTACTTGTGGTCTAATGGAAATGGAACCAACATTGTGTTCTAATGGAAATTGAACCAAGATTAATTGTGTTCTAATAGAACCAGGAGTAAAGATGCATTATGTAAGATATAGATAAAGAGCTAGTCATTCTTGCTAAATAATTTTAGAAAAGGTAATGAAATATGAAATGTATGCAAAATTTCAGTCAAATGACTTCATTCTGAGCAAAGTTATACAGACTTAAGATTTGACAAACATAACTTAGTCTGAGTTGTCCTTGTTACCACAATAAACAACGTCTTTACTTATTGTGAGCAAAGTTATAAATGTTTAAAGTTTTGACAAAATAACCTTTTCTGGATTGTTAGGATAATAATCGAAGTCTTTATTTTCCATTTTAAAGTTAACCAATTAAAAGGTAGCCCTACAGGTGTTCTTATCCACTTAATATCTCAGCCATCCGATGTCCAAGAGGAATGATTTTGGTCTTATCTTGTGCACAAATAACTAAATAATAATTTATATAACAGAAAAAAGACTTGCAATATGCAGATTTAGCTCTTACATAATGCTTTTTTAGTGGTATTCTGTGTTATTTCTCACTACTTGTATTCATATGTTCAACGTTATAGCATTGTTTTACGTTTATTTTATCACAATCAAAAGCAATCACTATTGTACATGTTGCAATTAATAGTGGTTGGCAAGATTCATGTCCATCACTATTAAAGTTTTGTCGTTCATTTTTTATATATTTCATAATTGGTGTACAAGTATTCATTATTTTGCACATATGCTTTTAAGAGTTGTTGACCATTTTGAAGCTATGACAAGAAACTCATCTGACATAAAATAATGTTTAAAGTCATTTTTGTTCAGAGGTCATGTCATATAGCCGGTCTTAGTATAATGAAACAAGTCATCTATTTCTTACTATGCAGGATCGAGAATTATTGTAGTTACATGTTTTATGATTTTTTACCCAGAAAGTGCAGACTTACAACGTGCTTTTTTTGTTATAACATTCCATGATGTAAATTTTCTTGTTTTTTCAAATTGTAGATTGTCAGTCAATAGATTTAATCATGACATTTTTCTTAAAGCCGCAGTTATTAATGACTTCGTGTAGTTATTTTATATGTATAGTATTTTTTTATTATCAAATATTTGTAAATAAATTTAATTTTACATTATGTTTGATATTTATTACGTAAACTGTGATCTCTAACCTGGCCTTGACCAGCGATATCACGCACATACTCAATTAGTCTGTGTTCCCGGTGCTTCACTTTCCTTGTCTTGCTGACGTGGTTTCATTTTTTTTTGTATCAAATTGTAGGTCGCCTTTGATGAAACTCATATCATCAAAAGAAGGGACTCTGTGTCCCGGATGAGTCCAAACGTGCGTCAAGTATCAAGACGGGTCATCTTAGTAGCCAGGGTGCCCTTCAAGCCAATGGCATATCCCTTACCCTACAGCACCGCCTTTAGTTGTGGAGGAACTTGGTGTGAACCTTTTAGCACGCTCGACGCCTACGAAACTTAATGATATGACGGCAACTTAATGATATGACGGCAAATCCCATCACTGCGGTTGAAAATTAATTCGCGGTAAATGAAATTTATAGTTGTATTAATAACCTATGAACCGAAAAAACAAGGTCGCTGCTTGCGCGTAGGTTCTTTAGCAGTGGGAGGAAACCGGAGAACCCGGCGGAGAACCCGGAGAAAAGCCACGAGGTTGGACAGCCTACCCTACTCCTTGCCAGCAGCAGAAGAAGATCGTGATGATGTTTGTGGGATTTCTGTACTGTGTATGTGTTACACAGACATCGGTATGACAGGCCCTTTTTCTTGTGACTATATGCACATCATTTCTGTTTCTCGTGTATAATTGATTTCTGGTGTCTTCATACATACTACTGACTAGACTTCCTTCATGTCCCCTTTTTATGACTGATAGTCGACAATATAATTTTGTAGAAGTTGTTTTAGTTAAAGTTGGGTTCCCGGATACAAACTGGGTGATTTGATGATATATTCAAACTAATTATTTTATCATAATTTTGCTTCAAATCGTTCTCAAAACATTGTTATTGACGAGAATAGCCTGCTGTAAAAATCTATCGAAAGAGACCATGTTTGCGTCAGGAGATTACCCCTCGCCGTAACCAATGGCAACGGTGGCAGACGACAGGGGAGAATGCATTGCATACACAAGACGATGTTGTCTGTAAGTGCTGACTATTTACTACAAATATCGAATCCTGATTAAATTCTCGAATTATCCACTGCCCGCGTCTTTTTCCGTGATTTTTACCCCAGAAATTGTTGTTATGTCTAACTCTTCATAAAGTTTTTCAACATGTACACAAATCACTCAAGTTCGCGTGCAGCCTTCAACACCAAGCGTGCAGGTACCCTTATTCGTCGGGTTGACTATTAAGGGAACCCCTTACATTTTTGTCCTGTTTACGCTCCATGAGTGTTTTTCAGGGAATCCAGTATTTTTCTAGTAAGATTGGGTATCTCTTCTTTCCATATATACCAAAATTGTCATACTTTTATTGGCAATAACCACCCGATAAATACTTATCTGGGAACCCAACGTTAAGGTCTTGTAAGGTATATATTTTCTAACTCCAGGACTAGTAACTCGTATGAAATTAATTTTCTTTTAAATATTATAATACCAAGGTGAGAAACGGATTGGCATTAAATAATTGGGACCAAAGTTCATTACACTAGATCAACCGATTTTCCCTAGGTACACAGTCGAGTCTATGATCAGGTTAAAACTTGTGCACGTGACTTCAAGTTATCGCCTTGCGTTGAAAATGAAATAAAATTGGGGATAACGTCCAACTTGTCTGCTCCATCCGGGCCAATGAAGACAGACATACATGTCCACCATGCAGTGTGTTATAAGGGAGAATATTTCCACACAGCGGCGAAGGGCAGGCGCGGATCCAGGATTTTTTGCAGGGGGGGGGTCTAGGTTTGATAATTGCTTAACTACGCCCACCGCCGAAGGCGCTCAACCAATTGGTAAATTAGATTCAATTTGGTGCATTCTGACGTATTTCCAGAAGGTAAATACGAAAATTACAGGTCTAAAAATCGCCAAGAAAATCGCATAGATATAAGTTTCAAATTTTCAAGCCTGAGCAGGGGGGTGGGGGGTCCGGCCCCCCTGGACCCCTCCTCTGGATCTGCGCCTGGAAGGGGTATTTTACGTACACACCAATGTGTACGCGAATCTCGATTTTTAGTCCCAACCTAACGACAAGACGCTGTTTCCTGTCACCACTGATAAGGGGAACCCACGTCCGAAAATCACAACCGAACGACTAGGCGCTGTTGTTTGTCATGACGGATAAGGGGAACCCACACCGGAAAATACCGAGGTACGTGTCAATACTATAGAGCGGTGTTAGACACCCCGCACACCCAGGTGATTGTTGTAATATTTGACAATGTTAGAGCTGACCTTTTTCGCATTCTAATCTGTTTCCCCCGATCGATCAACCACATTTACTTCAAAGTGTTAATGACAGTCATGGGGCAATTCTCAAAACATTGCAAGAAAATGACGGATGGAAGGTATTTAAATTATCTATTGTTCTTTTGACACTGCCACACTCAAACGCTTGTTTTAGAAAAAGTGGAAACTCTTTATGTCAAGAAGACAAGTTATTTATTTTCATTTCATCATTTAATCAACTCGTTCAATAAAATATACTACAATGTACAGACATTTAAATGATGTACGTAACAATCTACAATGAACATGATATAACAGTAAATAATGATCAAACAGTCAATATATAAACACAATTCGTCTTATCTAATAATGGCCGTATTTAAATTAATTATTTTGATTTCAGTAATGACATTGCAATGAGAAATGATTACAATCACTAGCCCTCTATGATTTGTGATAAAATGTAATAGTTGGTTTCATTGAATTCTAGATGTTGATTGGTTTTGTTGAATGGCGATATTTTTCCGTTTAAAATTTTATGACTTTTAATAAATTATAACTTCTTTTGTGTTGAAGCAAGCTTAAGATTTCTAGACAAAAATGTAATCGTATAGAAGTTGTCTCATTATTAACCGAAATAACACATGACGTCTACCCAAATTAATACATCATTTCAACCTAAACCAATGAGTTTACGTACCTTTAAATGATTGTATCCTCTTATAGCAATATGTTCTTTTATATAAAACATACAAGAGTGTAACAAAATGTATACTCGAAAACATTGAACAAATCAAACATGCACACATAAATATTTCTAGAGAAGAAATAATTTGAAAGATGGTTTATCTTTATTTAACTTTTGTTGTTCACACCAGAACATATCCATGTCTGGCATATTTCACTTAATTATTATGTTTTCATTTCTTAATTTGAATTAGTTACTATGTTTTAATTCCGTTTCGGGGGGTAGGGATGGCCTAGTGGTCTAGAGTGCCGCGCTTCGACCTCTAGCTGGCCGGTCACCTCTGGCTTGCGGCTGTGGTTTCGAGCCCTGGTGTGAGCGTATGTGGCATGGAGATAGGGGCGCCTTCTCAACCACGTGGGTTTCCTCCGGGCACTCCGGTTTCCTCCCACTGCTAAAGACCCCTGCGCGCAAGCGAATTATTGAAATAAAATTAAACCATATGTTAGTCCCGAAATGACCTAGTTGTGTCGAGTGGACGTTAAACCCCATTTCTCTCTCTCTCTCCCAATTCCGTTTCGTTATTTGAGCAGTTATTATGTTTTCAATATTTACAGGTTATCATTAATTACACAGTATGACAATAATATGGATTTTACTTTCAAATAATTATATAAAGATATTAACTTATAATATCTATTGTTTTATTTTTGAATTACGAAAATTAGCTCATATGTATTACATTTAAGAGCTTTTAAAATACTTCCTATTTTACGTCAGTATGTGCAGATTAGGATTGAGGACGTAAATCTTATTTACATCTGTATATAGATATACATAAAATTCGTAAAATCTATAAAATATTACGCCTCACATCATGGCAACAACTACAAAATCATTTTCTATATAAATTAAAGTTATAGATATGACAACTTAGAAAAAGAACGTAAAGACCTTTAGTACAATAATAATAAGGATGTGTCGTTGTTGTTTCTGTTATGGTTATAGTAGTCATGTCAAATAGAATTTTCGACAATCAGATTATAGACAACAAGTATTTGACCTGTCGCTTTAAGATTGATTGACTAAGAATTATGCAAGCTTACTGAGTCATTTTAATTTGAACTGAAGTAAATGGGAACGTAGGCTAGTCGCCAGTTTTCTTTTTTTGCCAAAATAACGCTATATTTTTTTTAGTAAAATTCATTAGATTTATAGATCTAAATTAGCTGTAAAACTTCAAACTTATCCAAACCAATTAACAATTATCTATGCTTTTTCTTGTCCATGGAAGATTTTATAAAAAAAAATAAAGGGTGGTTGTCTGCTTTTGGCCCCGATCCCACTGACGCTTTCGACGACCCTTTAATAATTTACATAATAAGGCACAATGTTTCATTTGCATAATGTATGGTATTTTAACTTGCATTTTTAGTAAAAAATAAATAAAATAAAATTAAAATGACAGCATAATCAAGAACAATTATATTATTATTATTATTATATTTACAAAACTACATGAGGTATGTATGATACACAATGATAATGTACAATATAATAAAAACAAATGAATTTATATATACAAAACAATGGAAGACTTATGATAGAACCAATTTCTATATCACATTAAAAAATAAAATATCAAATGAAAAGTGTTCAAAGGCTGACATTATGGTGCTTGATCACCAATCCATTAAATATTTGAGAAAAACATGATCAATTGAAAACAAAGAAATCTGGCAATGTTTTCTTCTGTTCTTGTTTCTGCAATGTAGTTGACTGACTAGCCATACTTTTCTTTTGATATTTATTTAAATTCTCCCTGATTAAAAGATATTACTACTAAGGCACATACAAGCATTATATAACAACAATTCTCCCTTCGACAGATTTTAGTTTGTTCAATAATCTACCTCTATATCTTAAATAACACGACAGGACACATGGTTACATGTGTATAAAGACAATCAGCTTATCAACAGGCTTCAGTTTCATAATCGAAATGAAAAAACACCAGCCTGACTTAATAAATAATAAGCGACTCGGGCCATTTTAAGGAAATAGCATTAAGGTAACCCTATTTCTGAAAGTTCACAATGGTATTATTTGTTTCACCCCACCTTTGCACCGTATGTTAATGTTGATGCTTTGATCAACCACAGCTTAAATCATAATCTGGTGACTATCATTCAAATCAAAATAAATTAACTAGAATAAGTATGGTAACCTAATGTAAGATCTGTATATATGGTACCTTTCCATCAGAGCTGATCATAACCTTGTAAGTTCCTGAAAAAAACAAAGCGATAAAAATCATAAATGAACTGTACATAAATTCGTGAAAATAAATTGAAACTTATTGCGAAGTACGTGAAAATATATATATATTTTTTTTTTCGTTTTCCGAAATTCTAATTGTATTATTGCTCTTATCATTGTTAATTTTTTTGTGACTTTCTAACTCATGACGTCAACTAGTAGACTGTCGTCATTCATGAGATGATCACCGTTAAGACCGGTCTCATTATTTCTATAGTATTCGTTGTTTTGTGTTTGATTTTGAGCTAAGTCTGTATCATTACAGTTCAGTGGGCGTCTAGGGCTGCCCTTTCACTTGATTTGATAATTGTTTTCTTTATTTATTTTTTACTAGTCTTGATTTGTCCGTAGGTTTGCCTTATCCGTTTCGTTTGTTTAAGAAAACAATCTGCCATTTCGGTAATTAGTTAACGAAATAACTCTAATAGTTCTATATGGAAATGAAAATTGAAAAAAATAGATTTACCGGAGGCATGGACTGTGTCCTCAGAGCTTGTAATTTTTTTAACCGTTCATCATCTACAAATATAGGATTATCTAAACCATTGCTATCAACTGCTGAAAGCTTTCTGGGTGAACTGTCGATACTGGTGGCGGTGGCGAAAGATGCTATGGAATGATCCAATGATACTTCTCTGGACAAGTCGTATTTGAGTGGTTCATCGTCCTCGTCGGAGGAATCACTCAAAGTTAAACTTGGATGATTTCCTATTGCTCCAACCAATGCTATAGATGCTAAGGTATCTAATGCTGGCATGACACTACTTCTTCGTCGTCGACCTGTAAAACAATCGTATAATGACACTGGTAGCTATTCGTATTCATGCTAAAATACATCATGGTTTAAAATACAGATCTATATTGAGTTTCGTTTTCTTTAAAAAGAATTTCAATGGCCTACACTACAGGACGACCTGACCAGTTGTAGTGGAAGGTCGCGCCAGGTTTCATACGAGTGGCTACTGACCTTATGACGTCAGACATTGATTAATCAATCCGCGTTTACGTTTCTAGTAGTTTACCTAAAGTTCGTGCACCCCCGCCCAAACTTGCCACAACAGCTCTTTCCATTGACTAATCACTCATATTTGGCTCAATTTTATTCCAATAATTCGCTTGTGCGTAGGGGTCTTTAGCAGTCGGGGGACCTGGAGAAAACCTAGAGGTCAGGCAGCCAGTTGAATCAATGGCAGACTTTATGATGTAACGCGCACGCACTAATCATTCGTCCATCCAACTCCCTCTTATAAGTGGATATAGTTAAAGCTATAAGCTGTGGCGTGGAACAAATAGTCATCTCTTGGGTAAATGGCACAAATACAACATTGATTTGACATTCGGTGCATCAAAACACTAATTTCAAACTATATACTGTATATTATGGTTTCAGATTTTAGATGTGTATCTAGATATATTTACCTCCGGGACCACAAGCACTGATTTCATTTTCACTAGCACCATGTTTTCTACATAAACCTTGTAACTGTTTGCTTTCAGTCTGTCAGAGAAAAACAAAAAAAGTATTTCAAAAATCTTTTAAGGAAACTGTGTGCAATAATTTGAAATTTCATACATTAAACGTTTAAACCTACATTTATGCATGAGTTATTAGCTCGTCTAGTTTATCCACAATATATCAATGTAGTTGTATGTTTTATTCCATCTGTATGTCTAATTGACAGCATCAATTATAGGCCCAAACAGTCTAAGGATTTCCCCAATAGTGCGCTATGAGAAAGATATTGCCCGGACAACGGCACAACCACGACGGCCTACTCCTATATCAAATTTAAACTGTCAATGTGTACGCGGAAACTCTTTTTCCGTTCAACCCAAACGACTAGACAGCTGAACTGGTCATCCGTCAGGCCCCTGATAGGGCAAACCACGCCGGAAAATCTAGACCAAATTTCTCGGTCAATGCAAGGATAGAACACGCGACCTCCAGGCTAGCCAGCCAACATCCTACCCACTTAGTCACCATGACCCTCTCAATGAAATAAATTAACTAGTTAATAAATAAGTGTCAATTATTACTCGGTCGTTGTTTTAGAGTGTGTGCGTGAGTCGCACAGAGATTAAAGTCATCTATTGCCAGATCCTACAGCAATTTATTTTAACTTTCATAATGGAGGACATATTAGAAGGTTATTCCCTAACAGATGTACAGTAAGGAAATACCAATATCTCCCTGGCAATCCCATCTATTATATTGAGGACATTGATTGTCAAAGCAATATATGTGTGGTTTAATGGTTGAGTACGAGACATTAAGTAATGTATTGATATATTAGGCAATATCTTGCACGAGACCATTATACAACTTAAAATACAGACACTATCCAGCACGTGCATTTCCATTAAATAGGTCACGCGGGTCCAATTTTTCAACTAGTATAAATAATGTATGCTTTGCACATTGCCTATACCATTATTTGAAATAATGGTATGCCGACAATAAAGGACTACGTCACATTTTTATTTTAAATAAAGATATTTCATTGAAATGCTTGAGCTGGATAATGTCTGTAATATATCAATATATTACTAAATGTCTTGCACCCGACCAACCACACCTAATCTATAAATGACTTACCCTGTATGTATTTAATTTGTCTCTGATTTCTTTTGTTTTCTTAAAATTTAATCTCAGTCTTTGTTTTATAATCTTTAACTGCACGTTATCTTTTTCTTGGATAACTAATACGAAACCTGAAAACGTACAATTGGAAAATAAGTAAATTTTTTAAAAGTTTGTATCCTTAAGACTTCTTCTGTTCAATTTTTGTTTTTTTCGTAAAAAAATACCAACAAAGAACGTTATCAATAAACTTTCACATTATTTGACACGTGATAAATTGATAAATTGGCGTTTAATATGACGCAGTTTTAGTGGTTATTTTTTTTTCGAAACAAATTTTTTAAGTAAGATATATGTATATATATGTGGTGACACTGAAGGTCGTTATAACCGTGTTTATGTTGATATAAATATATACCATTTATCATCTATGACATAAGTTAAGATAACAATAAATCTGCAAGGATTATGTGACTTACTGTTAACAATCCTGACGACTCGCCAAGGTAAAATAAAAATAAGAATCGTGGCTGCTTCAGTACCAGGATGCTCCCAAATACCCTCCCAAAATGCTATATCAAGACACCATGACACCGTAACAACAAATGCATCAAACACCTGGAACAGAAGAAAGAAAATATGTTTATGATGTTTTATTTATCATAAAAACGTTCAGGAATAGCATAAGTTGGAAACTTCAGGAATTATGTCCTTCTTGATATGTTAGTTGAATACACCCCCCCCCCCCCCCAATGTCAAATAATAGGTATATTTGAAAATATAATATAATCTAGTTGACAATTCAAGACAAATGGATCTTGAAATAAAATACGAATCTTTTATCATGCTTTTTAGCTTGTAATTTCCGATAGCAATCCAGAAAACAAGCGAAAAGAGGACACATTGCTCAATTAATTTTGGTGGTCATATTACAAAATCAATTGTCTTGTGGGTTTTATTTTAATTTGGATGTATGGGATATTTAAACTTAAACTACATGTATAATAGATTGTTAATAAAAGTGGTGAAGTCGTGTTTGTAGAAGAGCCAAACAAGAACATCACAGACGTCAATTAAACCTTCTCCTAGAAAACACATTATAATAATTGAAACAAAAAGAAAGAACCGTCTCTGCTTTTTGCAAACAATTTGTTAATTTAAAAATAGAATCACGACATTCTTCAAAGACATTAAAGCAAAGAGATTTTTCTCTCTCTTTTTATTAGACATCGTGTTCTAAAAGATGAATATAAATCAAAATATTATACTATTTTGGCGTCACTGAGGCGGTTATATTTAATATGTGTTCAAATTGGTGAATCTCTGTGCAATAAACTGTAACGTTAAAGTAAGAAACCTAGTTATTTGTTAAGGGTTCAGATATATATTTTTGTCGTACCAATACGTAAAGTATACGTTTCACATCTATCATAATAACGTATACTTAAACCTGTCAATTATTGCAGTATAGAAATTATGAAAGTTTATATATAATGTAATTCGTAAATCATAATGTGTGATTTGCAATAAATATGTTATATAGATTCATGGCGGCACTTGGTTGGTTATTTGTTTTTAAGATAAGTAAAGTGCTATATATACTAGATTTAAGGCACATGTTTAAGGACCCTTTAGTATTTTAACTGTGAATTCAGCGTGAAACTAAATCAAAATCAGCACCAGAGAGTATTCCTGACCTGACTGTATTTGACTCTCAGAAACATCATCTTAACATGCATGAAACCCAAACCTCTGTGGGTCAATCTTATTTTATTTTCTCTATAGCTACAGCATAATCTAGCTAGATGAACATGTTTATACGCTTCTTGGAGTTGTCCTTTAATTACATGTGAGCAACAGGCACTTTTAACGTCATAACTTGATATTTGCTTATTTTGGACAACTTTTAACTGCTTAACCGGCGCTAATCTACTCATATTTGATATATAATGAAGACAATCCTCCAGCTTGGATTAAAAGGAGGTCCATTACCAGATTTTAGCGACGATTATAGCTGGCGCTGGTTTGTTTTGATGATATCCCTTTTATAAGATTGACAAAATTTATATTCATGATACCTTTGTAAATAATGAATAAAGTTTGCAATGGATTAAAAAAAATGCCTATCTGTAATCATTATCTGTAATCAGTCCTTTAACGGTCCAGTACGTCACCACAATGGTCAATACACCATTCGTTTTGAACAGTGGCAGTTGTAGAAGTTAAATTCGTGTAACACGGGTGTTGTAAATTCCACACTAGTGTTAGTCTAACACAGAACAGTTGATAGGATAAAGACCTAAAACATGACTCCAGTAAAACACAACCATAACCCAATCTTAATGTAATACAATTGATCTATTAGAAAATCTAGGACTGTTCCTTTATTCTGGTTTGAATTTTGAAAAATATAACATGGTGGTGGTTAGAATGTTTATTGAACTAAGTAAGGCGTGTACTTACCTCTAATTTATGCATCAGTATTTTTCGTCCCATAGCAAACGTTTTCAACAGCGTCTGGAAATATACAAAATGATACTAATTAAATAGGGCAAAACCCAATTGTTGATTTCGTTTTACATATGTTGGTTACTGAGATGTAACAGATTTTGTTTTCGAATAAAGACACCGTAAGCCAAAAATTAATCATTGAATTATTAAACAAGTCGAGTTTTAAACCAAAAATTTAATCGCATAGTGTTAGCGCTTTTACTAATCAAAATAATAGTTTGGAGCACCCGAATCAAACAGGTATAGGGAAACTAGACTCACCTCAAGCAGCAGAATTGAGAGGATTACCATACTACCAAGATGAAATGTATGGTTTAACTCGTGTAGGATACCGTGATCTTCGTCGTGTGAACCAGCGTCATGTAGTTCGACTGTATGCAGTGACCGTTTCTTCCGCTTTCCATTTGTAGTACTATTATGGTTTGTTTTAGTATCAGGAGGTGGTGGCGTTATGTCATCTTCCGTTTTGGGTAAATGACTGTGCTCGTGAGAAGTAGGCTTGTGGGACGCCTGAAGTCTATGAGAAGCAGCTTCGCCATGGGGGCTAAAATGGTGATCTGCAGACAAGATTTCGTAGAAATTTTTCAGATTCTTTTTCCCGGGCTCATACGCACTTGTATTAAGTCGCGGTATCTCTTTTACTAGAATTGGTGACAGTTTCTCATAATCCAAAACTTCCCATTCGTGTAATTTTTCTGGAATGATAAAAAAAAACAGAAGTGAAAAAATAGCACGGGATCATTTGGTTATGAACTAAAACAAACTAACCTTAAGATCAGAACATGCCATTATTAGGAAATAAGCACTATAGGCCATTACTACGGGTTAGAAAGCACTGACAATATAAAATTAGCAGGTGTGTTTAATATTCTTATTCGGGCAGAATTAAACATGCGTGTAGGTAAATGCTGGATGAAAAGGTGGTCTAGCATCCATTCATTTAAAATCTTTCTAGTTCAAACCACAAACTGCCCGGTTCCACAAACCCCACTTAAATATTTTGTTTCACAAATCATTTCCAGAGAAAACAAAATTCATAAATAGGATTCATTCTTCGGGACAATACACAATTGGATGTTTTGAGATTGTGGAAATTTAAAATGGCTACATCTATATATTGGAATCAAAGTAAGCCAAAACCTCACAACTTTCAAAATGTTACTTATTATTATACCTACCTATTCATATCAGGTGATAATGTATACTATAATTATTTCATAATGCTATATAAAACGTACCTTTCATAATTAGAATATCGCAGATAATTTGTCCAATGACACAAGACGAATCCATAGCTGCCAGGATACATACTAAAATAAGAGCTACGTGGGTATGCAGAAGAATAGAAAGCCGTTTTCTGAACCTGGAAGAAATAAAATATAGTGAATTGTAAGATATTGTGGGTATAATCAGGTAGATTCCTTGTAAAACTCTTCCCTCCGCTGATAAGGTCCGATTAAAACCGATCAGTCGTTGTAAAGATAATCTGCCCATGAACAAAAGCAAACCCAATCAGTTTTGAAGTCTACCCAAGAGACTAAATAAAAATGTGGTTACATGTTTATTCTTACTTCTTGCAACTAAAAGACGTCGGTGTCGTAGTAGTCATTACGAAACTATGTACCTTCAAACTAATAACAAGCTTTTAGCGCACTCTTTGCTTTGGTTTTGTAACCGTGTTAAACATCATGTCTACCCATTTTTTCTATATATACATATTTCATGTCAGTTTATTGAAGCTAGGTTCCGCTGTAAACTAGAGAAAACACTCTATGATTTAATATGGTAATTTTATTTGTAAAGCTGTCCCATTAACAATAACACCGGAAAAGCCACGCTCTGTTCTACGTACAATGTACATACGGCTTAGATTTTGTATGTATGTTGTCGGGGTGTTTCAGTTAAATAATTAACAATTTCTCGACTAATGAGACAGGTCTATGTTCATATTACTGGAACACGGATAAGCCCCGTGCCAGTGTCATTGATAAATCTACCTTAACAGCAAATATTCTGTTAGCTAGCGCTGATACCTATCCTTGTACCAAAAATGTTTATTGGCAATTATACTATGTTTGCTAAAGACAACAATAACTTGTTCTGTTTCTTTTATACGTGCCTGTTTTTCGGTCTTATCCGTTTCAATATAATGTCGGATTGTCGGACATGTTCCTCTCTTAATACACAGTATGACACTGCTCTCTTCCAGGCCCTTCGTCCTGCACTATCGACAGGGAGAAACCACACTACAAAATCTTGCGGTACTTTCTTGAGCAACACCAGATCAGTGCACATAATAATATTTGTATATTGAGGGAGAAGCATGGCTGACAACCCGACAATACGACATTTTAACCCGACGATATAACATTTTTAATATCGTAGTGTCGGGTGAAAATGTCGTATTTTAGGTGGAAATGTCGTGATGTTGGGCTATGGCCATAGGAAGGGAGGCACCACGACATCAAGACATGATACCATACAGTCGCAATAATGGGCAGACCGAATCTATGGCACATACATATTTAACTATTGATGTCATTTAAACAAGTAAACGTAGTTTGTCTATTGAAACGATGCTTCTAGCGCAGGTCTTGTCTGCTGTAATGAGATTATAAAACGTGTGCCTCGCGAATATTCTTACAGGCGGAGAATTAATAGCGTGTATTGGTCTAATCATTAAAGCAAAATAATTATATGTCTAATGGCAGACAACATATAGGTAACTATTTTAATATACTTATGAAGGTATGAAGATGTTCACATATCTACGGTATATACAAACTTTTTAATCCATTATACATTAACCAATGTCAGAAAAAAACACGCACTTCAGCCACGGGAGATAATGGGAGTAAGAAAAACAGACTGTTTGACTGAGAAGTCAAGCTGAACGTGTCTCCGAGACCGCAAATACATGGTTAAGAAACTAAGTAAAACATCAACTTGTTTTTACCCCTTTAATTGAGGGATCAGAAGATTTCAGAATTAAAAAAGATTGTCATTTACGTGCTTAAACATATTATTATTTGAAAACGGAATTCCTTTACTTATTAAAAACTAATATTAGACACTGTTTACTTTAAGAAAATATATAACAAATTTAATGCGGGAAATGAACGATTGTTTTAAAGCATTTTTACAATTATATATAGAACAGAGGCTTGGTCGTTATGCGTTAAATAGCAGAAAGTTATTATTTTTCTATTCAACAAGCAATGAAATGTTTCTACACTTTTGATCGTGTATAACAACCATTACCATTTCGACAATAAATCCATGGCAGATAATGTTTTAATGTCATAGTATTGTTATTAACAAACAGGAAGTGTTAGAATTAAGATATGAATATGAAATTCGGTTTAACGTGTTACGTTTCTATCAGGCTAATAAGGGCATGCCATACAGTTTGCTATGAGGGATATTTTGCTATGAAATTAATCTTGCTGCTTACTCTTATTTTGAATTCAACTTGTCAGAGGATTATTGTACTGTCAGTGGTATACATGGGCTCTCTGTTGTTCGTCTCACCCCAAAATTAAACTGGCGCTTGTTCTTGCCAGCACTTAACTCCATACCGCTGACAAGGCGTAACCATGCTAGCTCTCGACCACGGGATCTCCTCTTAGTGGGTCAGTGACAGATAACCCAAGCTTTTCTAAATATTTAGCTGCCAAATCAAGTAACTCCGGGTAAAGTAAGGACTCTGAATACGACCCTGTATTGATATTGTCAAACACGACATTACACGAGCAGAAAAGTTGCTGTCGAAGGAATTACCAGTGATGCGATCCTATAGTTTTTCTGAATATTCAGTGATACATGTATATTGAAAATGAAGAGCCCGCGACTTTCTGTCGCCAGAAACAATCAATCATATTCATACCCAGACAAATCAATCACCCAAGAAATGTAACATTAATAAGCTTTTAACAACTTGTTTCATCAGACTAACATAACAGTCAACTTGAAATTTGTGGCTTTCTTATGGAAGGCATTTCGTGACATATGGATGATTTAATGCATTCTTTCTTTTAAAAACTTGGACACGATTCAGCTTTATATTTTACACAATTTTACTGACTCTTTTTATTTTATGGCATCGCTTTTACAAATATATTATTGTCAAGGGTGTACTGGAACCAGATGTAACCGTTGTTTTAGTTTTTCGTCCATTCCTGGTCTTAACGGCAACTCCTTTTTGATCTTCCAACTGGAAAGATTGAATTCCGTAACGAATATGCGAAATGAACCTATATATCGTCTCCTTGTCTGCTAGTTGTTTCCCGTCGTAATTAAGCACTAAATACTAGTAAAACTGGTGAAATAAAAACAAAGATAATCGCCATAACACTTACACTAGCTACATGCTGTGACGTTGATCATAAAATTGTTATTTGGGACGATGAAGATGAAGATGATAATGGTGATGATGATGATGATGCTGATGATATATGATGATGCATGCATCTATGGACACTGCAGCAGCAAACTAATGTGATGTAAGAATGAAAAAGACAGATGCAAGATGTTATTATACAAATTACATTAACCGCAAAATGCCAGTAAAAATGGGTGACTTTGTTGCACTTGTTATTATTTTCATTCTGCATACATTTGTTAAGTCAGGGGAAAACCCACTTATTTAATAATGTCTATATCTATTGAGTTGGTAACAAATGTGAGGTCTACAGCGAACAACAGCTTACCTCACGTAATAATTACAAAGCGAATATGAAATAATGATCATAATGGTGTACGGACCATGTAGTCTAAATAACAAGGTCGTGATCCCACGAATTTGCAAATTGTAAACAAAATGTTTAAAAATAAATACTTTGCACCTAGATAAAAATTTCCAAATGTATTTACAAGTTAAGTCAAAGGGTGCGATGTCATCTCTACCTTTTTCAAAGATTTTAAGTAACAAAAATAGGCCCCAGAGCAAATTATATTCCGACAATTTACAGACCTATTAGCAGCAATGCCATTGCCAGAGAACAGATATTTTTCGAACCATGCTTGTTTCAGCTAATTTTGTTACGTAGTTGTGGGTGCTCACAGCTCCGAATAGAGGGTGTTTTGTGATTAGCAATCGCGACTCGTAAGAGAGTATCGGATTCAATGAATGTCGGCAAAATTTCTATTCTAACCTGATTAACTACACACACGAAAAAAGTTTCGCGTGCATTTGAAGAAATTTTGTTTTTATACCGCTTGTGAACAACAAAATTAAATAAAGTCAAATAATACTTTCTTCGTTCAAAAATTTGAATCTTAATGTTTTATTTGAGTTGATATGTAATGAACGAATAGCATACGAATTCTAAGCTGCGGCATGCATGATCCAAGTTTACAGTTACATAAATAATCATATTTATCTAAAATTTCAATATCTGAACAAAAGCGTAAAATATTTCCACTTTTCTGGTGGTTAATAATACCTGAAATTACATTATATTAACAAAAGAATTGTATATTCAGTGATTGGCATAAAGTCGCGAATATGTGTATACATACATGCACATTGATTATTTTGAAAAATACAAAGTATTTTAAAATGGTATCTCAGTAATGATAGTACAATTAGTATAAGAGTTGAAAGTAACTGAACGTTATCTTGATATACTTGATGACAACAATTAGGATCTGTCACTGTCAAACAAGAGAGAATATGTCAGCCTAATTTTGGCAGATGGTTTAAATTCATAATCATCATCTTATCTAGTCGATGATGTATTGCTTTACATAACGTAATATCTCATAGTTTCTCAAATATTTCCAGGTTGTTGCCTTTTAATGATTAAAATAAAATAAAGCTATTTCTTTCAAACACACGAATTATGCATAAAAGGGAGATGATAGATAGCAGTATTTTGATCAATACGTCATAGAATATTTTCTCACCGGCACAATTCACAAATCCCAAACGTTCGATGCTCGAAAACCGATTCTAATACTACAGAATTAACACACATATATTAATAAAGAACCTAAGACTTTAATAGAAGATTATTGACAACCAAAACCAATAAAATGATATAGATCTTGTTCAAAATATAGTCTTTGAACACATTTTAAACTAAATCATCTGAATTCAAAATAAAATGATGTGGGATTTAGCACCCTACTTGTCTGCATTGGCTGTGTTAATGAAGATGGGTATAAGTCACGCAGTGTGCTATGAGGGGACTTTTGCCCAGATATCGGCACTACGGCTAACTCATATCAAATTTAGGTTGTCAGGGGTCCAGGATGACTATGTTTATCGTCTGGTCCGAAAGACTAAACAACCGCCCGTCTCAGACGTTTCGTCCCCCGGAAAACACCGAGTCAGCAATTTACTCACTGCGCCTACTCGGTTCCCCATTCGAATTCAAAATTCCACTAATCATGTATCCTGGTTTGTGATAATGATAACATTATTATCATTATAAAAAAAAAGATAAGATTTTTTACCTTCTGAGTGGGGACTTCTTCTTTTTGGCAAAATTTGTCACATCTCTCTCATGCGCTAGTTCACCATTTTTGGCGTATAAACCCATAACTAAACCGAGGAATCAATGATGTAGTATAATAATAGACTGACGAAGATTATCAAATAGCGTATCCATCCGTTTTACTAATAATAAATATTTCATCAATTTTGCAACGATCATTACCGGTTGAAAAGGAGATGTAACTATAATTTAGCAAATAATTAAAGACTTATTTTTTCCAAGTACAGCTTTTACGTAAGCCAAATTAAACTGTTTTTCTCTTAATTCATCATTTATGCATACTGTCTTTAATGAGAGGTTAAATTAAACCGTTGGTGACGATATAATTACTTTTATAAAACTCAATAATTGTCACCTATGTAAAGCTTCATCCGCAACTAGTAATCAACAACTATTTTAACAACTGTTTTTCGGTTAGCATAAAATTTCCACTTTACTTAAAAGGAATTGCGAAACAACTTGGATAAATGTCACTGGAAATAGACGCCATCTAAAATCCAAAATTTTTAGTTCACAACGAAAGAATTAAATTGTTGTGTTAAGTCAGGATATCCACCAGCTTATGCAATCATCATTGTAGTCAAGATACTCCTCTACTCACAGCTCCCCTCGCATCAAACTACCACGTGCTCCGTCGCTTTCTACCCAATGAGCCAGTATCGCTATAATTTCCTTAATAAAAGTCCCATACTGTCAAATGACAGAACTTTGTTAGTACGTCATCTTCAGTGTCGTCTTCAAAAAAAAAATATGAATGAGCGTGGCCTATCGAGTAATTAAACTTGAAATGACCGAGATGCCAGGAGCTGCCAAATATGTTATTAAGTAAAAGACTTTTTCGTGTCTTCGTATGTTATAACGATGGAAAATATATATCTATGTACGTATATGACAACTGATGAAACAAACGGCTTTATATACTTTATAATTAACGACAGTTGCAACACACAATTGTTGGTCATTTAAAACCATTTGTCATTTCCGCGTATCAACCTAACATATGAACTAATATATTAAAAAAAAATCGAAACTTTTTGTAGAAAACTATAATGTGTTTATCCCATTTTATTTTTAATTCATGTGCTTCTTTGAACAGAGCATATACATGTATACACAAATCATTTTTTTTCGTCTGATCATTACGAACATCTATTTCATGGAAGTCTTTGAGACTTGGCATATTACATGAGACGAGTGATCAGTCTTATTCAAACAAAAGTACAGATTTTATTCTTGAATCCAGCAAGGCATGTCCCTTTATTAGCTCATTAGACGCATGATTATTCTAAAGATTTGATTCTTTCTTTGATTCAGTTATCAACGTGTTCCTATATTTCATCATTGTAAAACCACGCTGTATGTATTCTCGTTTTACTAGTTTTACGATTTCAGTTCAAAAATCGTTTATTTCTCTTTGAAAAGTTTGTCATTACATTATTAACATAAACATCCCATCTTATAACAGCACCACAGTTCTTGTGGATTCACGGTATACTGACCTACAGTACATATTATATCGGTACTCATTTTATCAAGTGTACCTTATCATTGGAGTGTTACGAATTGGCGCACACGTACAGAAAACCTTTGGTAGTTGGAATTTGGTACAGAGTAAGTGGAAACGCCTGTGATTTATCTTTATTCCCCTTGGAATTACACAGTTGAAATGAATATTACCGTATATTAATCTCAAGGTTAACACAATATAGTATTGAGACGTTAAACCCAATCCATTTGATATATGAAAAAGTTATAACCACCTAAAAATCATCCCTAGGAAATGTTTAACCGCTTTTTCACATAGATGTCAATCATTATTTGGCGAATTAAATTAGAATTAGGACTTTAATCTTCGATTAATCACCGGAATCTCCTACTCCAAAAAAACCTGTAGGCATTTGGGATAGTTCATCATTCATTTTATAAACACTATTTTCCTACAACAAGTACGACGGAAAAACCTCGTACAAACATTACGTGTTTTAACTTCACCCAGTAAGGATTATTGTGGTACGTTAATTCAGTAATTAAGGGGAATCCCCACTGTTTGTGGTGCAATTACCATAAAACGACTGGTGACGCGTATCAACAATTGCTGTTAATCATATCTGCGATTTTCTATCCAATCATCCCAACAACCACAGCTTTTTTGCCAATGAATCGGATATAAGTCACAAGAAACCTTTCACTCCCATGGGGGTGTTCGATGCCCCGGTTCAAGGAAGTTTAGTAAATTTTTAAATCGAAAAAAAACCCAAGTGTCTTTAATAACACAGGACGCCACTTCCGCTGTTTCAAACCAAAATTAAATATAGTAAGCCCGACTTAAAAATCTGTTTTTCAGTTTTATTTAAGTTCAGTTTTTAAATCAAAATATTACTGGGTTAGAAGCATGGTTCAGGATGATTTACTTTGTTAAGGTTGTTAATATTTAACAATAACTTTCTTGGTGTTATTTATTACTAATGGGTTAAATGTTTAACTTAAGGTATGTATTGATCAGAATTTCTAGTCACGCACAAATATTTAATTTTAAATTATGAACGACAAAATATCCATAAATAATATTAACTATAAATAATTTGCAAGTTTTTAATATTTTTCAATTCCGGATTTTCTTTTTGAAAACTTTATCATTAATAATTGATATATAACCAACACTTACAGTCGTCACAATAAATCCCATTCCGACTGTGGACAAAATAAGTAGAAACAGCAAAACTAATATTGACAAGCCATCGTTTTGCTAATAAATCATAAAATATATAGATAATATCCTCAACTCAAAACCAGTAATATCCAGTACACACTAGACAGAGCATAATCTCTCTCTCTCTCTCTCTCTCTCTCTCTCTCTCTCTCTCTTGCACACGAACAGGGAAGAACAGACCCTTTCGTTAAACTGAACCAAAGAACCACACCCTGCTACCAATACGAAGCAATAGGCGTAAGTTGAGAAAAATCTTTTTGACTGTAGAAGACGTCATTTCACAGCAGGCTATTGTTAGTTTTTATTTACGAAAACTTGAAAATGTAGGGAAGAAAGATATTATTACAAATATTTGTGTGATACAAAAAATAATTCATTGAGCGTATAATACAAATTTAATAAACACTTTCATTACTTATGGGTTGACAGCTTAGTGTCTTATTGTTTTCTTTATCATGTAGCACTTAATTATTATGTACGTAATAAATAAAAAAGGGACGTTTGCATAGAGTCTGAGATTTAATTGCAACATGACCAGAACAGCTTTGTTTTAACAGTTGAACATAGATTAAGAATTAACATAATATAACAACACAAACTTTAAAAACTCATTGTAGATCCAAAGCAACATATTTTTTTAGATAATTTGTGAATAATTAATGGTTAACAGAGAAAAGTACATGAATATAACATGATAAATACAAAAGATGAAACGACGACAGACGTTTGTTAATCCCATAAAGATGCTTATTATGTAAATGACAAATGTTCACTGTGTTTTATGTTCATCAAAAACGATCACTTGATTATTGTGAGAAACATCCGACTGAAGAATATTCCCTGACGCATATTGTATAGGAAAAATCCCGTACTCGTTTGTACAATTATCAATCAATATTCAAACAAAATTAAAATTGTGCATATCTCATTGTAGTATTTGCCGGAAATTCACATTATAATTAACAAAAACTAAATTTGATATGACGTAGCAGCCACAGTTAATTATTTATGCACTAAATGATCTGCTCATGCATGTTGACAACAAAACAGACAGCAGGTTAAAAAGTACAACATGGATGTGCATTGGTACAGTGGTATAATATAATATGGTAAAAACTCTAATCTATTACACAATGCAGGAACTGTGCATATTAAAGTTAGACAGAATAAACGAAACATGGATACAACACAGTCAATAGTGTTACAGATAAAACAAATGAGTCTGTTTATTGATACGTATATACGATGAGAAAGGTACTAGAAGACAGTCCATTATATAGTCTTAAAACTGCATGGGTATTTCTTTTGTATTATGATATATTTCCATTAAATTTCTTTTATTGTGTTATCTTTATACACTATCTGATCAAGTTGTTTACTATAATAAATTAGTGACCTTCTATCGCAATTAGTCATACGAGAAAGTCATTCATTAATATGCATAAAAGCCTATAATACTTGCTATATTTTTTCTGAAGAACAAGTTTACGCAGATTCATTACTATATATGACGATATATCAGAACCCGTTTTTTGATAGATCTAAGATCGGGATCATCATTCATATTTGAGTAAGATATATTGTAAGATCGAATCAGTATTCGTAATAATACTATATGTATTAGTTCATATTTTATCTAGGTGAACTCTTTTCGGGTTTTAAATTCCATTGCTAAATAAGGATCGGTAAAAGGCTATAATTTAAGTTGAACAATACTCTAACATGACAAGGGTGTTATTTTTAATACCCGTGTTCTATTTCTGGCATGAGATAAAAGCATTAGCATTATTTTATGTTTGATCCAAAGGGAGGTAAATATTCTATGAGTAATAGCGCGGTTTTCCTTTTTCGCTTAATTGACATTTTACTTCTCCTTACAGTTGACAGAATTCTTTTTTGAGAAAATTTTGATATATGTCTCTACTTTACATAATATGATAAAATTGAACTCAGTGTACATTGTAGTAGGAAAATAATTCTGCATATTGCTTTCATTATGATGAACTCAATTTGTAACATTTTATTTCTTAAACTCCGTTTGTAACAGTTTCAGCATTATTTAATTCCAGACGAATGGGTGTCAATATAAAATTGTATAGCCGTCCGATGCAAAAGTTCTTAAGTGTGAATCTATTTCGCTTTAAAATGGTCCAAAAGTTATCCAATGTGGCATATCATTTATGTCTCCGTCGGGATCAGTTTAATATAAATAGCTGTAACAGTTATCCATGGTGTATACGGTAATTAATATAACTTGTGGTGTATGGTAAAATTATTCAGTTCTTAATTTATGCACAGCGCCAAATAGTCTACATACCAGAGCATTCTAGATCACTCAAATGAAAACATTTATCAAGCCCGACATCTAGAGATAGTTCCATAAAACGTAAGATTCTCCAACATGTAAGGAAGTATGTAAATATAAGCAATAAAACTAAACGAACCTGGAAATATATGTACATAGATTACTACAATTGGCGCGAAGAGCAGGAGTGTCTCTATTCTTTTTGTGCATTTTTTTAAAGATGTTTTTTTTTATGTATTTTGTGTGTGTGTTTGTCCCTATTAAATGGTTTATGAACACAAAGTCTTGCTTATCAATAATAGATTCAACTCATTACTTAAATATCTGTTATCTATTGTCATATACAACTTTATTTGTATCTAATACAGTGGTGTTCATAAATTTTACAGAAATCCGTTGACAAATAATCGAGAGATGCATTGAGTTGTGTACATTGATTGTTTAGATATGAAACAAGTGCATACACAAATACTTAAAAGACCATTTGACCTAAAGCCCGTCGCACACTAAGCGACAACTTTAACGGCGGAGTCGTCTAATCAGTACGACGCCGGTCGGGCGCAGGACGTTTATAAGTAACGAGCCCAAATTGACCGACTGTTGTATTTATAGTAAAAAGCCTACACGAGGATGACCCCAGTAATATCCCAGAGTATTCTAGAATTAATAAACCCTTCATTACCAGAGTACCAAGATGAGACAACCAATAAGGTGAGGAAAGGGATTGACTGTCATCGACCGTTTTATTACTACTGGTACGGGAAAAATAACGCCCATTCTAACTACAGTCAACATATCCCAGGACTATTATTATTATTATTATTATTATTATTGGGTATATCGCTATGTATATGGAACAGTCCAATATTAAATCCACATGTTTCTGCTCTTACAATAGTCTAACAAAATAACCTAATTTTAAATAAGTCAGTTAGGGCTAATTTGAATTTCACTTGCCCTAATATGCAACAGAAAAAATCAACGAGACCTCGCATGTCGTTAGGTCACAAGAGAAAAATCACCAGTGATCATATCAAAGGTGTCAGATCTCCGCGGCCATCTCCAGCGACCGGGTGCACACACTGGGAGTTTTTTTTTATTTTTTATCGTCGACGACGGAAATCGGCCATGTCGTCGCATGGTGTGCTTTAGACTTACGATTCGCCATCATCATTATTGATAGATAAAGACACTAGTGACCTATAAGTAGAAAGTTCTATCAGTGAGAAGAAACAGGGGAGTTTTTTTTTCAATAAATTGTGTTTAGATGAATTAAATATATTCCTTTATATTTGTCGGACAGTATTATGCTCCATGACTTAATCCACAGTCAAATGTACCCAGATGAATTATTTAAAGTTTTGATCAAGAAAACCAAATCAAATAATCAAGATAATGTAGGTTCTTCGACTGTTATAGCTATTCTCAGAAAACAATGTAAAGCTACAACTGCACTAATAAATCCAAACTTACATACATATATAATTTCGTATATGTACATAAATATGTTTTTTTTTATAGAACTCACATGTTTGAATTACCTATCATGAAATAAATAATATTCACAGATGTTGACATGAACTTCAAAATATGATAACTTTAAGAGCCTCCTTTCTGAGTAGTTTATACTTGCTGAAAACATTTATAAATATTTACCCATGTCTATTGGTTATAAAGGCGAGTGTAATATAACGTAACTGCTATTAACCAAGTTATTTCGAATTTCTTTATCTGTGGTGTCGTCAATTTTAATCTGTTTATTGCACAGAGTGGACTCTCGAGGCGAAGTAAAGGACCCTGAGCAATCCGTGTCAGATTCGCATAAGAACATATAAAAGTGTCAGTTCTAACCGAATACTATTTGTTTGCGGTTTACTATATATACAGTTGGCGATTAAAACATGAGTAATTAAATAGACATAGCCTATATATCCATTTACGGAAGAGACACAGAAGATCTTAACCTTTCTATTTATTCTTTCTGACGTCAGTAAACCGGTTATTCCAGGAAGTTATGCTATGGTCAATGCTAGAAGGCGGTAGGTTCCTTTGATCGATGATGATTAAAAAAGGGTCATTTATTTGTGATAATACGTTGATGACAGCAAAACTCAAAAACATTGGTGGGCTTGTGTGTGTGTTAGTGGTGGTGGTGGGGGTGTAATCTAGCCAATTAGGCGAAGAATATGCTAAATTAAGAACGAACCCATGGGCCAAGCCACGACAATAAATAATACACAAATTAGCAAACTTCATACACACAAATAATGTTAAATATACATTAGTTAAGAGTTTAATAAGAGTTGGTGATTCTTGCTATAATTATTCAAAAATAGATGATGAAAAAAAGGAAAATAATGAAAACTTCAGCTAAATTACTTCATTCTGGGTCAAATTATCACTGTTTATTGTTTTGACAAGATGTGTGCATAGCGGTAACTAATGCACTGGTATATTCGCGACTTAACCTCGCTTTCCTATCTTTAAATTAAATGTTTAAATGGCGAACCGTTCTAATCTAGTTAATATCGTGAGCATCCGATGCCATCGAGAGTTGATTATGGTCTTGTGTTGTTAATAAATGTGTTATCAATAGTTTGAATAACATTTAAGGACCAAAGAAAGATCTGCAATAGGCAGATTTAGCTCTTGCATAATATATGTTTTTTCTATTTGAAATGGTATACACGGAATACGTTTAGCTGCCATTTGTCCAAAACTGACCGTAATGAATTAAACCTCACAGATATACGCCCTTTGACCCATTGTTCATTTGCCTATTAAAATCAAATGATATTTAAAATGACAAACAATCCGTAATCAATCTTTTTTTTGTTCAGTAATTATACCGGTATTTCATGAAAGCGATGATAGATCGTCTATATATTTATGATAATATAAACAGTATGTAATTGTATGACATCACTATAATATAATTGACCATCATTCATCAAATACATCATCCATCAAACAAATAGCTATATTAGCTGCTGTTAAAAGGGATCAAAGAATACCATCATCTAATATATTCTGAGACCCAACCCTTGAAGACACCACGTCCCGTATTGTCCCACAAATGCTTGAATTGTGAGAGGGAGAGCTGGCCATTCGATCACTGCCATGTTGTTTTGGTTCATAGAGACACATGTTATATGTGCTCTAGCATATCATGCTGAAACATGTGCATATTTTAAGGGCGTTGAGTCAGATTTTTTCCACCGTAAGGCCGAACAGCTGAAGTACTGATAACTTCTGTGGATACCTCAAAGTAGCAGCATTGTAGGAAGCTATTAGTGGACAATGTTTGGGCCTCGAGGAAGCTTTGAAATACTAGCCTTATTCCATCTCTGCCAAACAATGTCAGCTGGAAACTATTGGTCAGTCTTAGAACAGCAGTGGTATCCAAACTTTCAGGCCACTATTCATGCCTTATTGAATTAATACAAGAGCGCGTGGTCGGTGATCAGGTATTAACATTTAATATTATACACCATGTGGATACCGTAAAATCGTGATTTTCAACTTCCCTATTCTGTCGAATTTCTCTGTTTAAAGACTTAAATCTGTGGTGCTTGGCGAAAGAATACACGGATTTTTTTAATGCATGTTCTCAAATATATTGAACCTTTTGTTGATAAAAGAAGGCAATCCGACATAATATGATTGCTGAAGTTTATGAAACGAGTCTAACAACAAAACAACATTTTCAAGCGTTTTTTTGCCTCTTGTCTGTGTAAAATAGAAAGATGAAATAAAGAATGTAGCACATTTCTTACACTAATCTTTACTTTTTAATGCTAAAACGAAGACACCAACTTAAACTTTATATTTACCTGCGATTCTGCACGTGTCAAAAGATCATAAAACAAATTTCGATTATTTATGCATAACTGTCTATTCAAATTTTCACAACAGTCTACGTGCTATAGAAAATAGAGTTATTTTAAGATAAAAAAAAGATATAGGCGGTATCTTGATCTATAAGAAAGCAGTTGGTTGAAAAGCGGAACAAAGATTTAAACGTCAATGCATTTGACTTAGATCGGTATTTGAAAGACTATCCATCATCTGTTCTGTTTTAGCACATAAGTCTGAATGTCTTCTTACTGTCTTTACTTAACTATAAATCAATTTAAAAATAAAAAAAAAATAACAAAGAAGATTTTAGTATCGGAGACGTCAGCCAATATGATGAAAATAACAAAGCTCGTTGTCGGATTCTGGGACATCGAAATACATTGCAGTCAGAAATATCTTTTATTGCTTTTAGTTGAAAAGAAATTTAACTTTTTGACAATTACACCATCGAATAACTGAACCAATAACCTTACAAGTTATGTTTAACGATGCTAGGTGCGGATGGAACCTAGAATAGAATGCAAAACTATTAAACCGTCGTGTGTATTGTATTGGGAGTTCATTGTAATAAAATAAAATAAGGTTAAGCTGTTTATGCACTTTTTGCCAAACCTGAATATAGTATCTCTCCCATTAAAAAAATGATATAGCCTCGGTGGTGCCGATTCAAGTTAGGTATTTTATAAATAAAAAAATTATTTAGATCCGAATTTAGAGGCATTAACCACGATTTACCACGTATTAAAAGTAAATTACCTACAGTTGTGGCAATGACATCGTGCACTGGACACGGTAAATTTTCTAGCAATTATCAGTAATTTATGGAGTTTAGGGTAGAAATATAAAAAATTCTGACACGTCGTGACTTGATTTGTACATTTTACACGTATGAGAGTAATTACTACTAGGTGTACGGAAGTGGCTACTAAGACCGACTGCTCATCCCAGCATCACAAAAAATAACATTATACTTTAACCAATGTTTTTAATGGAACCCAATTGAATGCGATGAATTAGTCAAACATTTTAACTGAACAAGAAACAATAGAACTACTCGAATGTGAATACACGAAAGGGGTCAGTATTTTACTTCGAAACACCCCCCTCCCCCCTTGTTAATAAACCCCAATAAAATAACTAAAGAAATATTTCAATTCCAAAAACATTTTGCAGTTTACCTGTTAACAACCACTACATCTCAATTCATGTCGGCAGTTTGATTTCTAATATGCACGGAAACCTTTACGCGCCAGTGAATGAAGTGCAGACAATATTAAAGACGTATTTCCCTGGTTAGTTCGTTCGTGGAGGTTAACGTCCGCTTTCACCTAGGGTGACATTTATACTTCCTTGAAAGCAGCTCTTAAAGAATAATTGTCATTGGAGAAAACAGAACATACGGAATGCAATATACATATATACAAATGATATTAAGACAATGATTTTAAATGTATATTACTAGAATGTATATATATGTAAAACTGAGACTGGAAAAAGAGAACGGTATAATCATGGAACGGTATGGTAGTATACATGTACTTTAAGTCAGGATAAACTATAATAAGATTTTATTCTAGACATAATAAACCATAATAAACATGACATGGCTCTCAAAGTTAATATATGTTTTTAAGAGCACCGTAAATAAAATAAAAAGTATGTCTAGGAGTTAAACATTAACATCATGTTTGTTTTTGTTTTTGTTTTTTTTTTGGATAAAAACCATTAGGAATAAAATTATTTTGAATATAAGTAACTTATATTATGGACAGAAAAAGAAGAAAACCAACATTAAAGAGACGTAAGGAAACTTTTGTCCCAGAGGAGTTATGCAATAGTAATAAAAAATATATGTTCTTTATAATTTCGTAATAATGCATCTAAAATGTTTCTACCTATATAAAGACATCAGTGGCTCATAAATTGAAATAGAAATAACTAGAATTGTTTAAAAAGAAAAACAAAATAATGTTATAATAATGTCAAACCGCATTACATTCACATTCATTGTTGATGCCACATAAAATGCTTATCATTTATGTGGGTTATGAAATAAAGTAATGAACAAAAATTAAGCAAACCTCTTGCACTTCGATTTTCCACTTCGCCTATGAAGATGTGGTGGAAGCACAAACGGCGGCTCGGAACTTGGTTTAGCCGATGCCAACATGATGATTGCTCCGAAGCTATCGATATTATGACTCGATATCTCCAAGTCACTTTACTTTTCTAGTCCAACTCTAAGTCTTGTTTTATGGCTCTAGGCGATAACTCAAGTGTATATATAAGCAAAACAGCAGTAAATCTGCCTGATTGGATACGCTTGATCATTATGTCATTAAAGGAAACATTTTATTTCAACAAACGTCAAAAAACGAAAATGGGTTCGTCCCATTCTTTTACCGATTTCCTCATTAGCTGATCTATCTGTCGTTGGTCTCCACCGCTTTGTAACCAAGGATCTCATTCGCTTAAAAGAATTCCCATATGATATATAAATAAACAAATAAATTAAATGAATACATTTATATATACATTTATATATACATTACACAGCACTACGAAGTGATGAATCATTTTGCTCCCACACGTTGTTTTATTGTATTATTTTCATAAAAAATAACAAAGCGATCAGGTGTGCGATATAAGTGATCATCAGTAAATAAAATTATTTTATTACAATTTCATTATTAAAAGATGTATATTGTCATTCATAATTTCATTTATTTTATAGTCACAGCATTGCGTGAAAAATGGGGGAAATGTGATAATGTTGATATAAATGATGATCTTATAAATGTCGGGGAATGAAACAATGTCTAAAATTGGCGGGAAATGTGTTAATAGTGACATTAATGTTGATCATTTTATAGATTTGTTAAATATTAATTTCTAGCACCGTGGAACAAACGCCTGAATATCACCAAGAATCTAAATTTACCCCCAAAACTGCAGTAAAGAAATCTGGTCAGCTTTTGGGTAGCGACCCCCCCCCCCATCTGAGGCATTGGACTAGCGAAGTGAACGCGCGCTTTCTGTGTTGGTTACACGCAATTCTGTTGTAGAGAAAATAAAAAGACGCCGAGCACCAGAAAAGGGTTTCAACAGAAGTATTCAGAGAGTTCGTCTTGAATGCTTTAATATAAACGGGAATCAAGTAACCGATTTATATGGACAGATTTGACAAACACGTAAATGGAAAAAAAATTCCTTATAAACGTACAAAATATTGCTTATTTCGACATATTATAAATTAGAAAAGCTAACGGGCACATCAATTCCAATTTAGCCATACATTAATGACAACTTTCTAAACAAAATATCCTTTTCGAAACTATCAAAACAAAAAATAACATTTAATTTTTTTTTCTTCTTTTTTATTTTAAGTTTTCTTTTGCAGTCAAGAATTCTTTCATTACGGAAGGAAGTTGTTCAGATGAAGAAAACCGTATTTGTAAAATACTGTTTGTAACTTTGATTATTACAGAGATCATAAACAGCATAATCCCCGTAATTGTGTGGATATCTTGCCATCTTTATTCCCTTCAAATCTAATAACGAATTTATTTTGCCCCCCCCCCCCCATATCTCTCCACCCATAAACAAACAAAAACATAAACAATAAGTGAACTTTGTTTAATCTGGATACATTTCTAAAATGGTTCACTACACTTAACGCTATTGTTGTTGTTGATGTATAAATGTAGAATTAAAAGCAATTACATATTTAATGCATGTTCGGGGATTAACTTGGTGTTAATGTGACTTGTGTGACACTACAGGCGATGTATCTAATCCTCATGAAAAATGAGTTTTACTGGACCAAGACAACAAAATATACAAGACTGGTGGGATAAACTGGGTAAAGTAGTAGAGAAATGATTCTCAATGTACAAAACAATGTAAAAATGGTGCAAATATTTCCTGAAAGCAAGCCAATATTAAAGCATCACGTAGAAAAATCAAGCTCAAATCAAATAAGAGTGAAATATCAAGAAGATTTAACGGTGAATCAACTAAAATTATTATCGTACTAATCCATATTACTTCATTATGCTACCATGTACTACAGGTTTACTATTATAGACGTTTAGTTTAGAAAACGTCGTGCAATTGTTGGATAATTACGCGTTGAACTTAAAGTGAGAGAGACAGAGAGACACTGAGAGAAAGATAGAGAGTTTACCGTCCACTGAGGGAGGAAACCGGAGGACCCGGGGAAAACCCACGAAGGTGGACAGGTGACCCTACTCCTTATCACGTACAACCTGGGAATCGAAAACACAAGTTGACTCAATGACAGATTTTATGGCTCAACACGCGCGTGTAACCATTCAACCCCCGCCCCCGACATTGGAAACATGAATTATTTGTCAATTTTAATCAACATTTAGGACAAAATGTTACCAAAATGATACAGCGCGCACGTTCTAACCATTCGGTCATCCACAGCCCCTAATATCTAGGTCCCAAATATAAATGATTTAGCTCCTTTAAGCATTTCGCAGACCCCGTTTTAAAATTGAATTACAGGTCGGTCATTGACCCCACTAGTTTACACCGGTATTACCGTAAGAGAAAGATACAGAGAGGGAGAGAGAGAGAGGTTACATTTAATGTCCATTCAACACAAACTAGGTCATTTCGGAACAACTAATTGTAAACTTTAGCCCTTGGAGACATCCGGAATACAAGGAGAAAACAGACTCCTTGTCATTTATAAAACCCCTTTTATTGTTATTACATCGGTGAATATGTGACGTGTTTAACAGATGATAATCCAAATCTAGGCAAAGTTTCCAGATTCACGTCACAGGTAAGAAGTTTTACCAGCCGAATTACATTTACGGAAGACTTATATACAAGATCAAATTATAAAACAAAGCCAATAGCTGACAATTTATTTTTGCTTTGATTTCGGAAACATTATTTCTAGATTTGGCAAGATGGTATCACCAATAGCATCATGCATCAGTTAAGTGTGGTACACAGTACCGTCTTAATATATTTAGATTATTTTAGGAATCTTCTATTTTGATAGATTTTCATTATAAAATTACATAATGAAAGAACTTGGTATTAGACCTTGATGGTCAATTTGGCGTCTGTATGTGTCTAAAAATAACAATATTTAGCCTTATTTTAAAACATAACGTTTTTTACAAGATTACATTTTTCAGAAATTTGGAATGAACATTTATCAACAGAATAAGGAATTTGTGGTTTCAAAGAATAACCTCGTATCAAAAGCTACATTTTCAAACTCGAAAAATACTAGAGATAAAACTACACAATATTTTGGGATGCATTTTGAGTATAGGATTCTTTTCACGAATACACTTTAGTTAAAATAATACTAAAAAAAACTAGAACTCCAAATGAGTACTGACGTGTTTCGGTACGTCAGGTCACGCCAGGCCACTTCTTGTCACGTCATCAACAATCAGGTTACACCATGAATTATTGAGTATAGTAACATCTAATACCTATAAAAGTAGAAATCCCTGTCACTTTGAACTCTTCATAATACCAGAAGTTACACTTCAAGACCAAACTATTTGATATTAATTGTTAGTAGACATCAGGGTCATCATAATTATATACAAAGGTCAAGGGTTGTTGAAAGGTTACGTCACCAGATAGAAGGTCAAATGCCGAACAAAATTCAAAGGGAAACCGGAAGTAAACAAAATCGAAATTCAAAAATCGGGTCCCGGAGGATTTTTTGCCATTTGGATTAGGTGCAAAAAAAAAGTTCTCAAAATTCGTAATCAAAATTGCGGCGGTATATTGATTTGAAGTTTCTTTTGTAAAATCCAGTATGGTAACCAAACGACTGAAAATGTTATCAGACAAGGTGTCTAAAAATGAAAGATAATATCTGGGGCTATGCTTAAAAAGGAGAAAACTATTCATGCTCAAGAAAAATCGAAATGCATCGGTAATTTCCAAAAGCCGTCACATTTTTTTTAATACGTCATTTTGAAGGCATCAATGTGTTTATTAATCCTACTAAGTTTCAACACCATACCTTAAATACTAAAGGAGATACGCTGAAGAATACTACGCAAATCTTTGATGCTAAAACTAATCGAGCGAACTTCCGAATTTCGAAAAACCGTCACTCGTAGTTTTACGGGGAATCTGAGATCTTTTTTGTACCGTCCGTAAAACAATTCTTGTTCGAAAAAATGACCCAATTTATATTTGATAAATAAAAAAGCGGAGGTCAACCACATTTAGGTTGGCAGAATATTTGCACCATATACAGTTTTGGCAGCACACTCTTACTACCCCCCCCCCCAAAAAAAAAATAAATAAAATATAAACACTTGCATACAGAAACAATACGTGTTTCGAACGAAGGTCCGCAACCACACTGATCAGCAGTGAATATTCGCTACGCCGCTACAGTCACTGATAAGGATGACATCGACGCAACTTAATTAGTCCCCCATATTAACTTTTTTCTTTCGACAAATTATATTCTAAAACATTTGAAATATTTGTAGTTAAAAAGTATTTCCTATTTAGTGTTAATGGGTATTAAAATGAGTAAAAGGCATCATTTTGCCCGGAGCAGTTACGTCTTATGTAAACAATGCAGGAGTCTTTGAGCCAATAATTGTCGCCACGTGATGTCAATGCACGCGTTGAAGACAGTCATCTGTGACAGAGATAATTCGTAAGCAATTCTCTGTGAAACAGATTGGCCGAAACATGTAATAAAATAAAAGGAATGATTGACTAAAACATATAGAAAACTGTAGTGTAACCCACGCCCTTTAACTTATTGACTGAAGTTTGATGTTTCAAAATTCATTTTCAGTCGTTGCCGGAATGCACGTATAGAAAGTATTTTGAACAAAAGGGGGAGGATAAACCCAATATATGTTATTGTTTTATGTAAATTTGTAATCCGTCATTTCCTCTGAAAGTTAGATGAAGTAATTCGAAGAACTTAATGTTACAAGACCCATCCATCTTCAACGTATTAAAAATTTGTATAAAAGATCAAAGAGTATACATTGTTTATTTTTTGAGAAAATATATCGAATTGAAAAATATTTCACTTTCAAAACCATAAAACAACACTTACCTTTTTACTAGATATAAGATAAAAAGTAGGTTTCAGCTAAACGCTATTTTTAGGCGTTTTATTTACTTTTTTAAAAAAACAAAACCCAAATGTTTCTCCATAAAAGGACTAAGTGTGAGTATATTAAATGAATATTCTTGATTTTGAATACATTGACAAGAGCCGATGGCGATATTTCATTAAGAAATATATACACACCTATTATTCATGAGCAAAATAATCTCAAAACGTTAACCAAAACCCAAAAGCATAAAGCATTGCTAACTGAATGACTTCTGTAAAAATTATAAAAGTTATTGATTTTTGAAAGGAGTAAGTAAACTTATATCTTGCAGGACCTCTGTCGGTTATACAGCTAATTGGGACAATAGTTTTACTACCCTGTTACACATCTTTTGTTAGCCTTGATCGTCTAATGATTGGAGTGACCCCGGCGTGGATACTGTTTTAAACTCTTTACTCTAAAACTGCTCTTTTCTTGGACTTCACGATGTGTGTTTTCTCACAACTACTTACATCAGATATATACAGGAATAGCAATAATTGGTGTATACGTTTTGTTTTTATGTGGAAGCAAGAATCATAGGTTTAAACAATAGTCTACATAATAGACATTCTCTCAACCTCATTCCTGTCAAATCTTACCAGCGTGGCTAGATTCTGAAAACCATTACATCATGGGCTTCTTAGAATCTAATGGTCGTCTGATTAATCAATCCATGTTTTTGCTCATTTTTGTGTTAATTTTTCGCATTTCAAAAGCATTGCTATAATAAGACGAGAAATGTGGTGGTTGCAAAGATGTGTCTAGTTAACCTGCATTATTACAAAACTCTTTGAAACAGAATGTAAGAATTCTTATCTAATCATAAGCAAATCTGCTAATAAGAGAAGCATACTCATCTCAAAGTTCACAGGTTTGCAGACACTGACATGAGATAGATCAACAGAGAACGCGGAAATACACTTGGCTTTCATTTATAAAGCTTCTTTTATGCCTGGATAATGAATAGCTGACTTGCTAGAAATGGACGGTGTTAAATTAACCGTGAATTTGTAAGCAGGCCAGATGACATATTTTGCAGGTTTTTACACCAGGGTTATATACAAACTAAACAAGAATTGCTTGTATCATAAAGTTCGTACCTTCAAGTACATGTCACCAAATTAACTATGGTGGTCGAAGGTGTGTGTTTGGTTTATAGAAAGTACTGATCTAATTACAGATTAGCAATATGCATGTATATAAACATAGTTGATGGAGTAGGAACTTACAGAAGTCTGACTAATGACGAGATTGGTTTAAATGATTACTAAACTCGGTAGTACAAGCTTATACTTGATATTTTACATTCTTTAAGGATACATTATGGGAGATCAGATAAAGAGCTGACAGTTCTCACTATGATAATTAAAAACTACACAATTTAAAGGCAATTTGCTGGAAATTTCAGTCAAATTGATCCACCCTGAACCGAGCATTTAGAGATGGGATTTTGGTAAGATAAAAAAACCCACAATCTCCATTATCCAATTTTTGATTTAATCTGCAGCAGCAGACTGGGTTCTAATTCAGTAAATATCGCAGGCTAGCGATGACATCGAGAGTTGATTATGGTCTGGATAAGTTAATTAATGACTAGTTAATAATTTAGATAACATTTCAGGCCTAAATGAAGACCTGCCATTGGCAGATTTAACGCATGCGTAATGTATGTTTAATTTATTTAATATATCGATTATCCTTAGGATTCAATTTATAGCTGCCTACAATCGTTGGGTCAATTATAATGTTCTTATGAAATCTTACTTCAAACTGCTTTGGTGTATATAACCCCATATTGAGTAATGGTAACAATCAATATTACACAAAAATTATAAGACTACCTTATTGTTTCGTTGACAGGTTATGTGATATGAATTTATTTCAAGTCCTTGTCACAGTGGTCATGATTCATATCGCTAATAATTACGCGCTGAATATTACAAATTTTCTGAAAACAACGATAGTCATTTATGTTTTGTCAAATTCCCAAAATGCCAAAAAGAAATGTGTAAATAAAATGTTTTTGAAACCCGCCGATAGCATTAAAACATATACTTGGCTTAGTTAATTAATGACTAATTAATACTTTAGAAAATATTTCAGGCCTAAAGAAAGACCTGCTATAGGCAGGTTTAGCTCTTGAATTATGCATGTTTAATGAAATATGCTAGTTTGAAAGGGTAAAAGAAAGACACCCAATCATAGGTTAGACCAAACACACCCGAAAGAGCGAAGTTTTTACGAGTCTCAGTAGCTACACCCATATTATGTAAATTAGCACCCCATTTCTGAAAACGGTTTGCAAACAGTCAGTTATTTACCAATTTCTGCTCTCGTTTTGAACTTTTATCACTTTTTTACTTTTGCTGACGTTTTGAAATATAACCTCCTTTTACACGAAGATATATTTGAGTTCAGCTTATCCATTTTGATGCATTCGAGATTTGTATAAAGAGATGGCCGTTCTTACTATAACAGATAAAACTGACTTTATTCTGGGCGATGTTCTGACTGTCTAGTAATATACGGTTCCAGACAGGGAGTGTAATTACATTTCTATTAAATTTGCTTTATATTCAATCCACATACGTATTTTAATACATATATAAGAATAGAAAGTTGCGCATTACTCTATTGCCAGACCTTTATCAGCAGTCTCCATGATGATGTCATACATTCTCAAAATAATGCGGCTTGGCCGCTCATGTAACCGTTTAATGTAGATATGGTGGGTGGTATCTATTTCACTCAATATTTGAGACATTCGATGGTTTAAGCGCTGATCATAGGCATGTCATGTGAAAATATACCTAAAACATAATTTACCATTTCAAGCTATAAAAACGACCTAGAATATACAACCCCCCCCCCCTCCCCCTGTATTTTAAAAAAAATAAATCAGAAAAGTGTGTCTACAAAATAAAACTTGTTGCTGTGAAAACAAAAAACCTACTAGCGTCAACAGTTGTATTTTGTCAGACGGTTGTCGCTATAAAACTTGTTTAGGCTCTCAAAATATAAATGATTAACTTTTGATGTAGCTGTAAAGACAACATAAACTGGCGGAGAATGTGCCGTGGTGTCCCGTAATCACCAATATTTGGCATACCTTGACAAATTAAAGTTACAAATTACAAAATGACTACAATACACGGCGCTAACATATCATGGCAATTCATTACGCAAGTTTAAATGTTTCAATTGTCAAAATATACAACTTTTACGGATATCATTTTGTTAGGCTTGAATTCGTACATTATAATGTTTTTTGGCTATGCTATGGAAAGCATAGAATCCTTGACCAACCCTAGAAAGAAAACATTTCTGTGTATGCCAATCGAACATATTTCGGGACTTTCTTCAAACAAACTATCAAAACCAATATAAAGAGCACGTGAACTTTTTATAGCGACGGATCTGACCAAACTCCTTCCTCGGATTCACCATTGTATGGATCTGTTTAATGTTGATCTTCCAAGAATGATTTTGGTACGGAAACATATAAAATGCATTAAAACCATTTTGTTATGAATAGTGAAATGTTGACATACAGGAAGGACAAGAATAGAACGAGATAGATAAAATACATTAATATGCAAAGTAAAACTATATGTATTTTGTAAATTAGGTAAATCATATGTTCAATTTGTAAAAAAAAAAAACCTTTCTTTTACGTTTCTTTATTTCACACCGACTGTTATGATAATCAATACAGTGTGCATCACTAACAAGGGGGGACCACGCCGGAAAATCTGGATAAACTTTCTCGGTCAATGCCGGGATCGAACACCCGACCCACAAGCTAGCGAGCCAGCGTCTTACCCACTTAGCCATCGTGACCCCCTGTATCAACATTTGAAATATGACAATTCTGATAAAACACAGGTCACATTTCGTTTCATTATTTGTAGTTTAAAATGTCATTTCACTTGTCTTTCCTACAACAGGATCTGGAAGAGTTTTTCTATGACCCGCGTTATAGTTGATGTGAGGAATTAGCCAATGAAACGGTATGTTGCGGCGACTTCTTGGAGTTCTGTGCACGCGGTTGTCCCAGTAGAAACATTAACGCTGATTGGTAAATGGAAAGGCTGACGTCATGGGTTCAAAAGCCGGTTGTATGACCACGCGACCCCCCACTAGAACTGGTCAGATCCTAATGCAGTGGAGGCCATCGAAAGTATAAAAAACGAAACGAAGGGAGATCAGATTGAAATATGCTTATGGTTATCTGTCTCAATTATATTTCTAGACTGGTTTATCGGCAGACGTAAAATTCTTAAGATTCCATAATATAAAAACAACCAACATATAAATTGTAGTGAAATCAGCAATTTACCAAATATAAAGGTCTAACTACTTTAACAGAAGCAAATTTCTCAAAAGTATCATGTATAAATGATTTTCCTTTGTCTCAAAATCAAATACCCCCAGCTCTAAACATATAGTATTCTAATAATAGAAACTTGTTGTCAAATAATAATGAATGAATGACAAATTGTTTTAAACTTAGACAATTAATCACCACGAACATTATACAATGGCATTAGCTGTGAAGTCTCCATTACTTACACACGGTCTATATATATACATACATACATTGTAAATTGGATCGTAACCTTTTTACTATTTGGAATAAAAAAAAACCTACAGATGTAATCGATCTATTACAAGAAAAGTTTGGTTTATTGTTTCACATCACAAACTAGATCAAATTGGAACCTATTGGCTTTGGATTTGATTCTAAAATATGACATTCTATCATATCAGATCCGGGACCTTCAGAATCTTTTTGTCAAATTGAGCGATTTTACTCAGTTGCTTGCACATGATGTTCACAATGATAGATCTAGAACCGAGTGTTGTTTTTCTTTGTATGCAGAATTCTGTTAGAGCGCTTTTCAACGATCACATTTTAATGTATAACCCTGCATGTTTTTTTTCTGCCAGATGGCCATTTATTTTGTAACTGGAAAGTAAGGTATCAAACAATAGAACCGAGTAAATGATTAAAAGATCCCATCCTGTAAGACTTGGATATCCACACCCAGCATATTAATTATCTGCACTAATTAACCCCATACCAACGAACTTACTACCGACAAAGATTTCATTACCTTTTTTCTAGTAAACGCGGACATTTTAAATACTTCAAATCTTCACTCAGATCTTAAATGACCACAAAACACGTTATGGATAATGGAAATGTCGCTTAAATTTCTTCTTATATTCTGCATTTTTAGCTAAACGTCCAAATGTTACCATCTATCCATATAGTTTTCTATTGTACCCAACACGCACAGAAGTATTCTTCTACAACATTGATTTTACGTGTAATTTTGAAGTTTGTTTTATAACTACATAGATTTTTATCACACGGCATTTCGAAAACTATTTCCTAGAATGCGCAACCTTCCAAATCAGTTATAACGGATCGGCCGAGAAATGACCAAGCGCAGATTTTCTATATGTTTTTAATTAACTAGAATTAAAATCTCCAGACGACTACATTACTCGAACTACAAATTATTCTCTCATTAATTATTAAATCCACATGTCTATTGTGACATTATGGCCTATTAGTTACTGTTATGTTAGGTAACACTAGAGTTGCAATGGTGATCTTTAATGGTTCTCGTTTCAATTGTTAAATATGCTTTCATGTCAGTTTTCTAAGAATGGCTAACTGTGTACTCCCTTCGTAGAACTTTGAGATCATCCAGTAAACATAACAGCTGAGGCCATAGTGGCTCTGTGAGTTAAACCCTGGCCCACTAACCAGAAGGAGGTCTAGTGCTTGCTCACTATGATGGCCGAGATAGTTCCTCGGATGTTTCGGTGTGGTTTCACATTAGTGATACAGTATGGAGGGCTTAACAAAGACAGTATGCAGTCGTTCAATGTTTGCCTGAACACCCAAGAAATGAATTTAAATTAATACTAACCAGTGGTTATTAGAATTAAAGCCGAGACTTAAAATGCAGTACCGGTAGAAAAAACCGGAGAAGTTCCATAACCATGAATTCATAGTTATACTAAATTTTAGAATTGTCACCAGTATATCATTGTATTTATGAAAATGCTATACTTATAACAATTAAACCACATATATCAACATTTCTAAATAATCTTCCATATTGACAAATGAGTTGTGGTTTAACGATGCAAAAAAACGGTATTCAAGTCAGTTTTACAACAATTTGTCAAATTACACATTCATGTATAGTTATAATGTATTACATATTATGCGGGGGATTGTAATAACATTTATTTTGTCTTGTAGAAGCTCGAACAAAAAAACATCCAAAAACAAACAGTTTTACTACTCTGAAATGAAATGCATTGGGCCACACAATGTGCTATGAGTGAAATTTTGCCCAGACTACGGCCTACTCTTATATCGAATTCCAACTGCCAACACAAGACCTCAGTTATTCGTCCCATCCGAACGACTAGACAGCTGTCCTTGTTAGGCCCTCCGTCCTCCATTACTGACAAGGGGTAACCACGCCAGAAAATCTGGATGAACTTCCTCGGCCAATGCAGGGATCGAGCACCCAACCTCCAGACTAGCGAGCCAGCGTCTTACCCACTTAGCCACGTCATCCCCCCACTCTGAAATGAGTCAAAAATAAAAGAAATGTTTCAGATTTGATTTTTTACCAATTCTCTATTGCATGGTTTTCATGAAATAAAATTCTTTTTACCGCACATTGGTAAACTGAAATAGGTCATGTTAATTTTGGATGCGACAAAAGTCGACAGGATTAATTGAACATTACTCGTATAGCCATGGTACGTGCTCCTCACCCATATTTAAATGTGTCTAAGAGGTGTAACAGGTATTTTGATAAGTCGTATATCACTCCATAACTTACATGACATAACACATCTTTACACGTAATGGCGTGTCATTCTCAAAGAGAATTATGAACAACTGTCACAACGTTATATGCCGTTATCAAATATCAGTTATTAATAGAACTCAGAAAAATGCTCATATACAACCACGCCTTGAAAATAACAAAAAATGGAATATGAATGATAATAATTTGTGTATGCAACCATTGGGTAGTTTAAGATGAATTTGGTAATTACATTATGAAAAAAAATATATGCCAATATATGGTGTACGCATTGTAGTTCAATTCTGATTACATCATATGATGTTTTTTATTTCAATTTCTATGACCCTTCTTGTTTACCATAATCTACCAATGCATATTTATAGTTATGACATTGTTCTAATAACGTTTTCTCCTTTAAATATATATACACCATTGTATCATATAGGGGGGTTGGGATGACCTAGTGGTCCAGAGTGCCGCGCTTCGACCTCTGGCTGGCCGGTCACCCCTGGCTTACGGCTGTGGTCTCGATCCCCGGTGTGAGCGTATGTGGCATGGAGATAGGGGCGCCTTTTCAACCTCGTGGGTTTCCTCCGGGCACTCCGGTTTCCTCCCACTGCTAAAGACCCCTACGCGCATGCGAATTATTAAAATAAAATTGAAACCATATGTTAGTCCCGAAATGACCTAGTTTATGTCGAGTGGACGTTAAATCCCATTTCTCTCTATCTCTCTTGCATCATATAATTTAATCTTTATGGCTCACACGAGTTGCAACCATCGTCAGGTCTGCAGAGTGCGATCGCAAGTGTCACCCCCCCCCCATACACACACACACGTACAAGCGAATTATTAAAATATCATTGTAAGATAGCAGTCCCGAAATGATCTGGATTTTGTCGGGTGGACGTTAACACCCCTCTCCTTCTCTTTATTTTCTGTTTATTTGTCTGTTCAATATCACTTATCTGTTCTTTCCAGATCACTCAAGTCTGAGGTCAATTTTATACCGAACATAAGTGGATTGCATAAATACTGTACATTGTCGACATTTTGATGGTCACATTTCACCATTTATCATTCTTTGTGACAGTATCTAAAGACCTGCATATCTGACACAATAATTTATGATGCTAATTATACACCTAGAAATAATTCCTCGAAATTAAATTTGTTTCTAAAGACCCCAAATCCTCCATTGGGCAATAAGGAGTCGAAACTACTAATTTGAAAGTACATAAAAAATTCCTTATCATTCAGTACCAAAGACAAATGATATTTATTGATTCCAAATTAACGAATAAAATAACTAAGCTGATGATATGAATTTGTTGAAACAAAATCCTAAAATATATGAAAAGTTTCGTGAATTCGACACAATCCATTTCCAATTGGTTAAAGTTTTATCTTACGAGGGTGGGTAAAATTCTGTCAGGCTTCTGAATAGAGACAAAACATCGTTTGTAAAATAGCTTTTGTAGAATATTGTTTTTAAAGCCACAATATAATTTTAAACAGTAAACTTGTTTCTGTTATATGTTATATTAAAGGTAGTGTGTAAACCTAGGATGTTGAAGTTTTACATTTTCTCTCAGTATATCATATATATACTACAGTTTAAATACAACATAGACAGGTACTAATTCCCTGGTAAAAATTTTGAATTTTTCAGTATAGAAAACGTGTATAACATAAGAGTTCCATTGATAGTCATTGTAGTTATCATGTATCAACGTATCGGATTTAAAAACAAATATTGAATCAAATTATGCTAACTTGGTATTTTATCTGCTCTTACTATGAATATATATTTATGTAACAATATGAATATGTTTGTCATTATGGTCAATGGGTATTACTAGAGATTCTTCATTAAGTGTAATTATATTAAGATAAAAAATATTAACATTACCTCATTAAAAGTCTTGCTCTCATTCTAGCAGTTATCCAAATATAATGTGAAAGAGAGAGAGAGGGGAAATACACTATCCAAATCAGCACCTAGGTAAAACCTGTTTGAATATCTAAGTGAAGTTACTGCTGTTCGTCTCTTACATAATGCTGTGTGTTAACCAGACATGATGGACGTCGTTAAGACATTGTAATGTTTCTTACTGGTCATATATTATATTTAGTGTATCAACACTGATGATGATGGACGACATTATCTGCAACTATGATAGTTGCTGTAAAAAATCAAATCAAGTTGTTAATGTTCTTCTTTATGAAGGTTTTATTACAGTGCACGTCAGAAAAGATGATTAGCTAATATTTCATACATAAAAGAACTTCGAGATACATGCATATTTAAATATATGATCAATCGACTTTCGGATATTGCTTGATCGCATATTTGTTTTGGCTTTGGCTAGTACTTTTTATATTATCATCTCGAGATTTTCGAATGAATGGGTCGTAAATGGCTATAAACACCCTCCCTGACTTAGACGCTGGCTTTAAGCAATGTCATTACAATCAGGTACTACTGACATCCTTGTAGAAATATTACAGTCCATTGTGTAGCACCCTCTAACTTTTGCCGATCCTAACTCCAAATTTCCCATTTTGTGTCTCCTTGCCTTCATCAGGCAACCAAGTTGTTACAGATTGCTCTGTTCACTTTTCTCAGGTAAAATTGGCCTTCTCTGTGAACCAACCATTGGTGATATGTGTTTTAATACATATCAATAACTGGTACTGCCCACACTAACAATAGGTATCATTAGGGCGAGTCGGTCACCAAATTAAAATTAAATTAAAATATAAAAACGAATATACAAGCAAAGGATCAAAATAGTAATGAAATTATAACATACGATAAGAAATGTTTAAATTACACATACGGAGACAGAAATGTGTAATTCAGTGAAAATATTCCACAAGGGCTAAAAGCGGAACCATTCAAGCATTGACAGCGATTTATTTTTTTAATGGACTTCTCAACAACCTGCTTTAAAAACCATAATTATATTAACTCTATTGTCGCCCACCGAGTTCCATATTATTGATTTTATATCTACTGTTATCTAAATGACCTGCATTGTACACCCATGTATGAATATAGGCATTTGAATTCAATATATTTCGGACATTTAATACTTTCTTGCAGTCTATATAATGTAATGAACCATATATGTAAATATGAAAATGTAGAACAGTATATTCCAGTCAAACCCAGCTGTACCAACTAAGTTAAATAGATTACCACTTTTAGAATCACAATAATGTCCCAAATTTCAAAGTGCATGGATTGAAAAACACGGAGTTTATTAAAATACGAGTCTGAAAATGAGTTATCTGCAAGAGAAGATACTGTAACAATCACAGGTATTTTACTTTTTCGAGAGCACTGTAATAAATTATGGTGAATATCATGCGGCTTGAAATGGGACACGAAACTGGACGGATGGCTACTCGGTCTAAAACACAAGATATAGTTAACACATTATTTTGTATAGTTACAGAACTACTCCCGGTTTGTTTAAAATTTATTAGCACAACATCTGTTGAATGCCACTGATATGATACCAACATTAACGTTTAATATATTTATGTCTTGAAGATAAATTTCATGAAACGCGTCGTAGGTATTTTAAATAATGTCCATCTGAAGATGATGAAAAGTCTGCTTGATTTACTATTCTTATACAAAAGTAACTCATTTTCAGATGACCTCATGTACAATGGAATGTTAGGTGTATCTTATTCGCTGTGTATTAGATTGACACACCCGTTATGTAACCCCGAATGGAATATTTGTTGGCGGTGGGGGGTGGGGGGGTGACGAGTTTAAAGCATACTGTGTCATTGGTTATTTTACCGTGTTAGATGTCAATCTTTGTCTAAATGTTCACACTTCTCATGGGTAGCTGTAGCTTTAACAGCCCATATTGTTATACTATAGAAGCCCTATTGTAATAATTGTAATAAATGGTGATTAAATTCCAGAGACTGTTAAAAATTAGTTATTTCGACGTCGATTTTGTTCTATTTCAAGTACGTTAATTACAATTATGTGGTAAAGCTATTACAATTATTACAGTTATAACAACAGGATTTATATTTTGTTTTTTTAAACTATATTTTTTTCAATAACAATAGGATTGCATAACAGGCTAGGCCTATATCACCCCTCTCACTTCAACAAAACAAAATACATGTAATTACAATAAGTTTACTTAAATATACAGTCGAAACTATTCATATTGTGTTATTAATTAATAAAATTCTGAAAGGATCCATAATGTTTGATGTTGGTTTAAGGCCTGAAAATGAACAAACATGTAAACAGACGCGTAATGATAAAAGACGATTACAGTACTTAAAATATATTACTTAATTCTAAAAAGTTTTGTACCTCAGAAAATATTCATTAATTTTGGTAAAAGTGGAGCAATAGAAATTTTGTATTGATGTATTCTGTTAGTAATGTTTTATGGTTGTATTTCGTGCATCTGAATATAAGGGACATATCAGCAGACGTAAAAAGGGTCTTCAACATTGAGTCTGTTTAGATCACTGCTTGATGGATGATTTGAACTTTTCTTTTACCAATATTGTAATAAGAAGGTACCAAGTAATCGTGTTTTGAGAATGTTTGTTTAAAAGTGAACAACAAATATGAATTACGTTGAAAAAGATATAGATTTTTCCAAAGTCGCGTAGTTGAAGGAAAGAAATAATTATAAAATATGTTAGTTTTACAAAAATAGTATGGAAGGTTTTTATCCTTTCTGAATGAATATTTACTTTGTTTTTATTTTAAATTGTCGTCAAGGTAATCAGGCGTTAAGTGGTTTATTATATTACATAGAAATATCAACTATTACGACGTTTTGTTACAGGAAATATACCGACTTCTTTATATAGTAAATCATGGCGTAAAGCATCTAATTGTAATTCTTCTAAATATTCCGTGCACCTATCCCAAATAATGCGAGCATGCTCAAAGTGTGGTGAAATGTAGGAAGTATATATTGTTTTGAGTGAATTCCTGCTCAGTCGGTACTTATTTTGAAAAATAAATCCCAAATGCTCGTGATGGGATATTTCATTTATTTTAACCGTGTTCATGCAAAGAGGATTCGATTCGTGGTTGGATGTGGTTGATATTGCTAATGTTTCAGTTTTTCAGGAGTTAAAGGAACTAGCCATGTTTTAGCCCATGTGTGTGTCCTTTCGATATCTGAATTTGAAATTTGGGCACCATCTGTAGGATCTTTAATTAGCATATTATATAAAGATGTATCATCTGAGAATAATTCTATATTTGACTGTAATGTTTTGACAATGTCATTAATGGAGATCAGAAAAAGTAAAGGACCGAGAAACGAGCCCTGTGGAACACCAGCAGTGACAACTGAGGTACCAGAGGAAAAATTTCCTCAACAACACACTGTTATATCAGTTAAATAGCTCTCACATAATGTCCATCATCTATTGTCTGTAGGTTTATTTAGTTGAACTTCTTGAAGATATGACTTTAACGAAACATTCCAGCCTTTGAAATAGAATACTATGATCTATATTATCAAAAGCAGCACCGAGATCCAAAAGTACTACAAGTGCACAGCTAGATTCTTTCTTATCAAGTGCCAGGTCAATATCGTTTTTGGTTTTAAGTTGAGCCGTCTCCGTGCTGTGACCTCTTTTGTGACCAGATTGAAGCGATTCGTGTAAATCATTTTAGACAGATCATTTGAAATTTGAGAAGCAATAACTCTTTCAATGGCCTTGCCGATGAATGGTTAGTTGGAAACAGGTCGGTTATTCTTACACAGCTGAGTATCAAGGTGTGGTTTCTTCAACAAAGGTGAACTCAGAACTGACTTTGGGCATAATATGGGAACAGTAGAATGATTAACAATGCTAGTAATGATTAGAAGTAGAACTTTCAATACTTTCTCCTCTTTCAGTAGCCAGGTTGGAAGAGGATCAGAATTATATGTAGCAGATTTACTCTATCATATAATCTTTTTGACCTGTTCTTCAGAAACAGTAACAAATGCATGTTTATTAAACTTCTGTATCGGAGTTAACCAGTATATCTTAATGTCAGATACTTTTGTTTGGAAAAAGAACAAAAAAATTTCTCGGCAAGCCAAAGCTCACCAGTTGATGATGGATACCGTTGAGCTGTATCGTATGTAAGCGACTGAACAATTTTAAATAAAGCACGTGGTTGTAAAGATGATAATTTATTTTTTTAGCAGCTATTCTTGGCAGACCTGATCATAGATATGGCCTTTGCAGACTGTGCTCAGTATATCTGTTTATGGACCTCTAACATGGTTTTACACCACACTCCAAATCTTTAGACCCCCAAAGAATACATTTAACTTGAGGTTTGTTGTCACTTAGAAAGAATGTTGCATCTTTATTATGCATAATGGAAACTGCCTTCCTGTTTCCACCACGAGACAGTTTTAACAGCTTCACGTCATCATATAAGTAGTAGTCAAAAATTTCAATGTCTTATTTAAATCAGTATTGTGGCGATGGTACCTTTAATCCTCGCCTAAAAGATGCTTATTTTTTCATTTACGGCCGTTTGCTAAAAATAAAACATAATTTCTAAGATGAGTTATGAGACGGCTTACGTCTGTCAGTAAACGTCTGCGACCAAACCAATTGTGGCCCAAGGTTGACGACATCCACGCCAACCAAGGTGAAGCGGAAAGTTTGCCCTAGATATCATGTCTGTGCTGACTTGGTATGAATCCAAGATCCCTGGATTACAAACAATTTGCCCATTTCAAATAATACCAAATTGTTTATTCGTAAGAACATCCTTTGACATTTATGAACAATCTTAATAAATAAATATTTACAAGGAAAATGACCCATACCTCACTGGGTCATTATACGTATGGGTTTCATTCAGTTCGAGAATCAAGGCTGAAAACAGGGCGGTTCAGTTGATAAAATTGGGTGGGCTCGTCCATCCTACCGGAGTATTTGGTGTTTTGAAAGCAGTCTATTAAACGTTGCTCTACGGAACAACTCGGGCGATACTACAGTATTTGAAAAGTTAGAGATAGGTGTGCTTTGCAAGAGTAAATCCTTTTGAGGATAATAAATTATGATAAATTCTTATTTTGTCATATCTGTTGCATCAACGTCATTTTTGTGCTTGACCAACAACATTAGGCATTCAAGAGACTTTTTACCTGATATTGTAATCACGAAACTGGATGTAACTAATACCATCGTGAAGACGTTGTGTTGAAAGGGGGTACACACGATCTTCCATGAAAATGGTCCGATAGTGATAATTGAAAGGTCATTATCACTCACCTAATTATCTACATTCTAAGAATAAGTCGTTTTCAGGAACGGTCACATGCCGATTTGAAAATTTCCAACATAACTGTACTTTCAAATCTCGTCAAAACAAAAAGTATATTTTTACATACCATCTGAGATATTTGCTACTGTTTATAAAACTGTATAAACTTAGAATATTTAATGGTTAATTCATGAATTCATTGTGAAATCAGGCGCCGTCTAGCTAATATCATGTAAGTCTCCAACTGTTATCATAAAAACAATTTTGGCTATTCCACATTCCATCCATGTAATAAATACCTCAACAATATAAACTCATCACCCAAATTGCAAATTTGACATTTTCCTGTCAAATTTTATCTCTCCATAGTTGCGTAAACTATTTCAATGAAAATACGAGAATATGGGTCAAGCATACAAACCCTTTCTTACTGCTAATGAATAAAAAAACGAACTGACACCCCACCCCCTCCCAGATCAATTTACTTGATTTTATATATACGTTTGTTAATCCGTGCTATATGTTGGCTTGCCCGCGTGTTTGTCGTGTGTCTTTTGTTTCCGCGTAGTGCGCTCAGCCTGCACTAACTATACAAGTTACAGAACAGCCGAGAATTGATTTATCATGATGTTCTATTGTCTTTATTAAACACAACCTGTTTATTATTAGTATATTATTATATCTTTCCATTTTGAATAGATCTATTTGGGTCTATTGTGACATGTACTGTATATTATGTACATCTGCGATCTATATAAACATATAAACACCACCTAACTAAAGGAAATCCTACAAAACTGCCACTATTTGTTAATAATGGTGAAGAGCCATCTATGACACGCGCTTACGTTTTGATGCGAAATTTTCAATATGATGTTATCATAAAAGAAACGTAAAATGTCAAATATTTGTTTGTAAATCATTTGGCATTTGTCAAGTTATGAGAAGCCTTTTAGTGACTTTTATTGCTGATTTTGGCGTGAAAACGTCACCAAACGTCGTAATATAATGTGGCAGAATGCCAGGCCAAATAAAATAGACAGATTCGTTATCTTGGCACAGTGGTAACAAGCATTTTTGTTTTTGAAAATGTCAGCAGAATTGAATTACGTTATTCAACAATTAAAAACCTGTGAGTGTCGTTCGTTCGTTCGTTACTGGGAGTTTAACGTCCACTTCCACCAGAGGTGATATCGTAGACTATGTGAGTGTCGACATTACAAGCAAATAAAGTCAATAAACAGTATAAAGGTTTTAAAACTATTTAAAATTATCAACTCTAACAAAATTGACACCACACCTTTTCTTCCATTGATTTCATGTCACGGCCTTTATTCTTTACTTATATCAACGAACATTGAAATCTCATCTTTCTGTTTTGTCTTAATCGTATAGATTGCTATGTAAAGAAACCTGAACTTACTGCCCTTACGTTTGTTTAATTTTAAAAAAGTAAAATGTCTAATGTTTATTGGATATCGGCCTTTAAGAGTAGCCGCCGTATCTTAAATACATAACATTAATTGAAAAACATATCCGAACTACCAGAAACGTTACCGGAAACGTTATTACCATTTCGATACTTCGTTCCATTAAAACGATTTATTTGACAGTCATCAACTTTGTGGCGTAATCGCCGTTAGGTATTGCGAGGAATTTACCTATGAGTAATGCACGCGCTAATATAGCTACTGTCAGGTTCAGTGGTTGACAGTGTGTAATAATTAACTGGTTAATTCACGGTGTCCTTTTCAATCTATGATTTCATTTTCTGAAGTCATAGCAAATATCATACTTTCAAATACAAATTATCATTAAATGGTCTAACAGATAGAAAAATAAGTGAAACATGTTTTAGACATAATATAATACATTGTGGACAATAAATTATTGGAAAAGATTGAAATAATCCAGTTGAAAATGAAGGGAGTAAATAGTGAATAATATGACTTACATATCATCATCAGTTATTAACCTAAAGACTAACTACAGATGACATGTATATAAGACTTCTGCCTCATAAAGTTTAGGGTGTCGATCAACGAGTCCGCCAAGCACCTTTGATGTCTAATGCTGTCAATAATTTTGGTAGCAAGTGCCAATCAAATTCAAAAGATGAAACATTTGAAAAATACCATAGCCTTGTACCATAATCTCATTTAAGCGATTACAACTCTAAACAGCTTCTGTGTATATGTAATTTAAGATGCTATTGACGAGAAATTATTCAACTAATCATTTTGTAGACTATTACAATGACAGGAAACAGAAGGGGCACACACTGTTGAAATAGACTAAATCATATATGTTTTTAAATTATAAAGAGGTCACGAAATTCAAATTTCTTAAAGTTTATCCAGATTTTACAAAGTGCTGACGTTTAATGAATTGGACCTCATTTAAAAATGCATACCCACGAAAGTATTTATAACGTAGTTATTTAAAATAGAAGTATTGCAAATTTGGCATATATGACCAATGGCGAACTTTGACCTATTCAGAAGTGGGTTAATTCCCATAATTGCCTACCCAGAAGCATTCATATTGTGCCAAGGGTTCGCAAAGAATAGATTCATACCCATTGTGTGCTCGACCAATGGTGACTTTCGAACAACTCATAAGGATGTGAATCCCAAAAATTGACAACAAGGAAGGGCTCTAATTATTGACTCAGGGGGTCCCACAGAATAGCTTGATATCCATATTGTGCCTTTCCTGAAGGTATGTACTGAGACATGTATTTAAGGTGGATTGAGCGTGACATTGGACCTGTTCAGTAGACGATTAATCCTCAAAACTAAATAATCAGAAGGATAAATTTTGGCACAGGAGGTCCCAAGGGACAGTATAATATCCATTGTATGCTTGTACAAAAGGTTTGTACTGATTGGGTGTGGTTTGGGCGTGGCTGACCAATGGCGACCTTTGACCTACTCAAAAACGGATTTATTCCACAACTCCACTACGTTTTGTGCTTGTACTGAGATTTGCATTTAAGGCAGATTAGGCATGGCCGACCAATGTGACCTTTAACCTACTCAGACGAGGGTAAGTCCCCAGAATTTAGTACCCAGAAAGATTTATACTGCCCGTGAGGATTCTAATAGTAAGTACCGTTGACCGCACTACACGTAGAACCAAATTGGCGGATAAGACAAACTGCATAGACATTGCCAAAAAGAAACAATATCAAATCAAGCGAATGGATAATTTTAACATAAGTTTCGTTGATGTACTGTGTGTTACAAAACCAGTTTTGGCATTATGTGAACAGCGCTATTTTGGTCAATGAAATACTACATATCTCCTACATTCATTCCTACATACATAAGGTATCTAAACCCTATCGGAAACTTCCCTTGTTTTGGGCAAATTGCGGTTGTCTAATTTATACAATAAATAAATTTATTCGGTGTGCTAACTAGTAACATTGAGATATTTTGTAAAGACACAGTTGATCATGATTTACAAGATAATAATACAATGTTGGTGAAATTCTCTTTGTTTCACTGTTTATCATTTACCACCTTATAATCTTTGAATGGCATTTAGCGATTGAACATAAATGTTAGAACTGTGTTGTGTTATAGATTTACTATCTTGTTGTCAGTTTTTATCATTTTATTTGAAGTCTGTAAAACTGCAGTGGCTTGGGAGGAGTTGTATGGAGCGAAACTTCCCCCATAATTCTAAATCCTTACCTAGTAATGCGTATGCTAATATGCTTACTTCTATGCATGCAACTTCTTACTAACAAATGTTAAATTGGTTGTTTACACATGTAAAAATGCTAATTTATATGACTTATTTCTTAAATATTACAGTTCGAATACGTATTTTGTTTTTTTTATCCATTATTACTTTTAATTTATTATAGTCTGTTTAGTTTCGTTAACTATTGTATGGAGGCTGATTGGGGACATGCAAAAATCGCCCTTTTCATAACCCAACATAGACCAAAATCATAAACTATTCTATATATGTTTAAAATATATAAATAGGATTCTCTGTCGTGCATTTATCATAATAATACTGCTAAATGGATTGATTTGGCATATTTTGTTTCTAAAAGAACAATAAAATATATAGTAAGAACTAATTACGTCATGCACGGGAGTGAATAAAGAAATATAAATGGGTAATCATTTTTCCCCTCAAATTTATGAAATATTTTACGCACATAAGTAAATTTTTTTTTTGATATTATTTTAGCTTTTTATCAGGTCAAGCTTCCAATTTTTTATGATCATCGGTGGCTCGGTGGGTATGTCCTAGACTCGGTCTCGGGTTCGCTCCCGGTGTTGGAAGAGAAAGTCCCTCGGGTTTTCCACCATGATTTACCCTTTTCAGTGGTGTTAGACTGGGTTCCTGACAAATGAAAAGGGATTTAACGTCCTATACTCTTCTGCACCTAACCTGGGCTAAGAGAAGACGGGCATACGCCACACAGTGTGCTATGAGGGAAATTTTGACCGGGCAGCGGCGCTACGGCCAATGTGTATACGGGACCTCGGTTTTTCGTCCCTTCGGTTCCTGACGATGAACAATGTCTAGTCGTTTTAATGGCGTGCTCGTAAATGAACCCTGGACGTTAGAATTTGAAATAATAGTGGGCCGTAGCGCCTCTGTCCGTGCAAAATCACCTCACACTACACACTTTATGGCGTGTTCTCGCCTTGATACTGAACGACGGAACGTTAAACTCGATTTCATTTAAAGATAAATTAAGGGAGATTAGATAGGCCCAAAAAGCTGACTAATGTAAAGGGAATTGCTGAAAATTTCATTTTCACTCTGAACCGAGGATTTAGCGATTGAATTTTGCGCATAGCCTCGATCATCATTACTAAAGGCGGTACGATACAAGAAAAACCCCACACAATCTCGATTATCCATTTTTGATTTAATCATGAATCAGCGTTGAGCAGCAGATCGGATCTTTATACAGTAAACATCGCAGGCTAAAGGTGACATCGGCAATTGATAATGCAGATTCTGCTCTTGCATAGTGTATGTTTAATTTCCAAATCACCGGGTTGTCTTATGAGGTAGAGGGTCTCTTTGGGCATTGGGCGAACGATTCGCCACTTAAATTGATCTTATTAATCTCATTCCAAAGTTTGGGTTGGTGGGTGGGTGAGGTGTGTGTGTGGAGTGGGTGGGTGTGTGGCTTTGCTTTAATTTTATATCTGAATTATCATTTCCTGTTTCTCAATCCAATCTCAAATAAAATAAAATATTGTTTATAGACCAAAAGAAACACAAAATAGCTTTATTCTACTGGTGTATTTCTATATTATTTAAATAATATAAGAATAATTTACTTTTGTACGTAACATATTTTATATATCTTTAGAGATGAAAATAGCCTATTACTTCTCTCAAAAATATTGAGAAGGAATATTGCAAAAAAAGGAGGCTAAATCAATCGATAAAGCCGTATCGGGGAAAATGCACGAAAAGGTATCATATTTATGCATCTGAAAGATATGTAGAATAATTTGCCTTTGTACGTAAAGTATTTTAGTATTTTTGACATAAAAATGTCGTCATGTCTGACGGGTAATGAAAAGAGCGATATTGTACATGTCCCCAATGAACCACCATATAGTACACAGCGCCACCTGTTAGCATAATGCGTGTTAAAATTCTGACTCCCTTTTAACCCGTTATGATAAGCCATAATTCTAACTCTCATTATGCTAACAGATGGCGCTGTTTACTATATGGTGGCCCATTGTGAACATGTATATGTATTACATGCTTTGTAACTGCATGTATTTGCGTAAAGGGGCGGAGCAATTTTTACGAGAATTTACGGACCGATTTCCTCCAAAATCGAATTCATCAGTGATTGTTGTGTATATATGTATATAACATATATATAGCTAATCAAAATTATGATCTCTTCGGGGCGCACAAGCTATGTACGCGAAAATACGGTCCAAACGCGCCAGAATTGAACCTAATCGAGTTCTTCGTTTATAACATACAATTTTAGTTTAAAGAAATTGAATAAAAATTGTGATCCACAAGCTGTGTGTGCGACTTTCGTGCGATCATGAGCTACACTACTAACTGTTATCGAAATCTTTGGGATATCAATATACAATTTAAGTTTCATCAAAGTCGGATAACAAATTGGGATCTGTAGACACACGCACGGACAAGTGTGATGGCATAATACGTGCACGTGAAAATATGAATGGATGCAAACTCTTGAAAGAATAATATTTGTCCATACTACCCTATGTTGTCTAATCAATTTTAATGTTATGTACCTGTCAGGTATCATTGGTATAAATTTATTGATTCCAAATGATTTACAGGCATCGCAACATTAATTGGGGGTGGGGGGCACGGTGGCTGAGTAAGTAGGACGCTGGGCCGCTAGCCTGGAGGTCAGGTGTTCGATCCCTGCATTGGCCGTGAAAGTTCATTCAGATTTTCCGGCGTGCCCCCCCCCCCCCTGTCAGTGATGCAGGATGGGGGGGGGGCTGACAAGAACAGCTGTCTAGTGTACGTAAAAGATCCCTTGACAGTTGAAATTCGATATAAGGGTAGGCTGTAGTGCCGCTGTCCGAGCAAAATTTCCCTCATAGCACAGTGTATGGCGTATTAGCTCAGTTCGGAGCAGAACAGTAGGATGTTAAACTCCATTTCATTTGGAAACATTAAAATATAAGAGGAGAGGGGCGGTGGCAATTACCCCGGAACCCCTCAACGGGCGCATAATATAGAAATTTGAGAGGGTGTAAACAATGTAGAACTATACCATTTTTAAATTCGTTTAGTTATGACACCATAGAATGGGATCAATAATGGCCCAATCCCCAAAACCCCTACCTCCAGACACAAAACCGGTGACTTAGAAATGAAATAAAGTTTAACATCCTGCTATTATGCACTGACTATGCTAATGAAGACGGGAAAACGTCATGAAGTGTGCAATTGCTGAGGATTTTGTACGGACAGGGGCGCTATGGCCTACTCTTGGTGTACGTAATTGGGTTTTCGTCCCATGAAGACACAGTCCCTTGTCAGGCACTAACAGGTGGAAAGCACGCCGGAAACCCGGGACCTCCTGGTTACCGAGTCAGTGACTTACTCCCCGAGGCACCGCGGCTCCCGATGATTTGGTAGCCTGGCCCGATATAGGTGACTTTAATAATATCATAAATACTTTCTTTGTGTGCGTATAACATTTCATAATTTTGAGGGGAAGAGATAAGCTAAACTAAGCATGACCGATTTATAATTATTTATTCACTTTCATTCATGAAGTAATGAGTTCTTGTTATGTTATTCTTTTAGAAAACAAATAGGCCAAAACAATCGATAGTGCATTATTTGTGAAAATGCACGATAAAATAGCCTATTTATTTATCGGGTCATTTTTACGTGTTCCTAATGAGCCACCATACAATTGTTAACAGCGCCGTCTGTTAGCAAAATGGGCTTAGAATTATGACAGCTTTACCGCGCAACATTTGTGAAATGTCAAAATGTTAACGAAACTAAACAGACTACAATAAATTAAAACTAATAATGGAAAGAGAACAAAATTCAAATTCTAACTGCAATATTTAAGAAATAAGTAATATAAATTAGCATTTTTACATGTTTAAATAGCCAATTTAACATTTGTTAGTAAGAAGTTACATGCATAGAAGTAAGCATATTAGCATACGCATTACTAGGTTAGGAATTAGAATTATGGGGGAAATTCCGCTCCATAAAGTTGGGACTATACAATGCAGAATGCGGTTACTACCAATCCCCGGGGTTGATTCACTCAATTTCTAATACTTTTATTATTACTTTAAATATATGTCTTGTATGGGTGATATGTCTTGTCTTTTGGTTTGTCTTCAGTTTGAAATGTATGAAAAAGACTTATTTTTTAACGTCCGTTTTCACTGTTTGAATTTGCAGTGTCGAATTTACCTGTAGGTCATCTTCAATAGAAGGCTTGATCTCGCCTTAACTACGCATATCATATCAAGCCATTCACGTAATACCCTGCATATTTCGCCACATAGTTCGATTGGGTACAAACCCAGCGTGTGGGCCTATCAGATTCATAGGTCGTCGTGAATACCAACTATGGAGGCCGCCATGTTCGTTTACAGTGTGTTATGTACCACAACCCCTAGTAGGACAATGTTAATTAGTCACATGTAAACACAACGGGCGCAAAAGTTCCGGAATTGCTGGGTATTGAAGCAACGGTTAGATGTTGTAAAACTCGCAGACGTTGCTTAAGGAACATGCCTGTAGGTATGACAGACTGAAACTATTGGACGTCTGAGACCACGGTGAATAATATTTTTGACACAGTCATAAGCCTTTCTAACACAACACACACCGTAGTCTTATAAAAACACGTTTATCTTCCTCTCGTAGTGAGAATGGGGAATATGGAGAGGCTTAATAAGTGTAATAGTCTATGGCCTTTCTTTGTCTAAATACGGCAAGCGGTTGTGGAGCAGTTCTTACTAATGGTAACGCAACATTTTGAGATGTCATTTGACACGTAAACCACACAACTTAAATTAAAACCATGTTTTCTTTCTTTATTAAGTAACCTGGATTACCAAGGCATTTGACACAATCCATTTCTGACAAATAGGTGAAAACTATAATGTTTCTAGTTTGATAATTATTTCTATATAAAGCTATACTAATTGGATGGACGCGAATTTGTATTCATTTTGGTCATTCTAGCAAACTATTTTGTCAAAATGTCATGGTCCACTGTCAATGTACGAGTCATCTGAAATATGACTTAAAACATTAACCATGGTCATAAAAAAAGAGAAAACCAGTTTGGCTAATGGTTATCCTAATAATAGAATTTAGGTCATCCTAACAAGCGAACACGTCCTTCCAGGAAAACTGAAAACAATTTCATTTAATTCAACGTGTGAGGTTATATGGCTCGCTAGCCTTGAAGTCGCGTGTTCGATCCTTGCATTGGCCGAAAAAAAATCATCGGGATTTTCTGACGTGGTTTTCCCTTATCAGTGGTGCAGGGTGGAGGGCCTGGCAATAATACCTGTCTAGTTATCGGATGTGACGAAAACCCCAGGCCCCAGGCAAAATTTCTCTCATAGCCCACTGTTTGGCGTATAGCCGTCATCATTAGCACAGTCGGGGAAGAACAGTAGGACGTTAAACATTATTTCATTTCATTTCTAACACTATACATATCTCTTTATCCTAGCCAATATACGGACAATGTGAGATGCGAATATGTTTTAAAGGCTCTAGTGGTGATACTATAGAGTTCTCCAGTGGGCTTGGTGAGGGACGGGCTTATGGACCACCCTAACAATATATTACAGGAATCGTCATCTTATTGCATGGGTCGTCTGTCTAACATCGTCGCTGCCCATGTCTAGAATTTCATTTCGTAAACGAATTTATTTAATTATTTATCTTAAACAGGTTACATATAAATTCAGTAGCCTAAACAGGAATGTTTTTCTTTCTCGCCACTTTAAAGTAGACGTGATTAATTAAAGCAAGGTGGCTTATTAACGTCTCCATTACTGTAAATAAACTGATAATATCAGGCTATATTACGATGTGTTAAATGTTGATAATGATGCGCGAATCACTTCCTTCCTATCCTTATAACACCCTGAAGAAACTGATATCAAAATAGACCCAGTTTAAATATCATTTCCTGAAACTTAGGATTCAAACGTTAGTTTATGTGATGTTAACGCTATAGATAGACTTGAACTGAAAGGATAATTTAAGAAAGCCTTTAAAGATATACCTGCTAAACTTTGATAGAGAAGGGGGCTTTATTTACTAAAATCTGTTTCTTTCCTGAGATGAGAAGTTGGAATTTGTGCTTTTGATGTGGTTTTACCAATTATAGCAAAAGCATATTCTTTTCTACAGTGTCCGTTTTCAATGCGATTTTTGACTGATTAATTGTGACAGTGGACATCCTGGTGAAGTAGGCTGACGACACTGTGATTTATATTTTGTAATTATATCAAGGAATGTAACAGATGGTAAAGGTAAAGTAAACACATTTAATAAACCATTTCTTTATACATAGGTACATTTGCTTTTTTTCGAGCATGACACAACCTTTTTAGCATTTCTCTTTTAAGAATTCCGAATTCCCTGTATCAATTTCCAATAAGGTTTATTGTCTTTTGCCGAATATGTTTAACTGTTTGATCTATGAATTAATTTATCTTCTTTTTTTAGTTTATTAGATAGTTTCATGTCGCGCAAATATGGTCACAAATTCAACAATATTAATGATGGCTATATCTCGGAACCTATTTGTGCATAATCATAGTCTGCTTCAGCTGCGAATGTAACCCCCACCCCACCCACCCACCCCACCCACCCCACCCACACAGACACAGACACTGAAGACCAATTAATATATTTTGTTTGTATTATCTCAGACCCAGAAACCATCAAAGAAAGTAATAGAGTTGAAAGATATTCCCCACCCAAAGATGAAACATTTTACTTTATACTAAATAAATCAAACGAGAGATTCAAGTAGGACATGAAATTAATACAGGCCTGTAATATCATTATATTGGTCAACATAATTGATACCTCCATTACCTGTCATATAGGATTGGTCATGAATATATTGTTAAATAAATTGTCCATCTGTTTTTAAAAGTGCATAACAATACCAATAGTTGGCAATGTTTTAGGTTTAGTCAAGTCCTCTCTAAAAGGAAGAAATACATGTAGTTTTTTTTTTAAATCGCCATCTCCCCTTTTCAGTGATGCAGGAATGTGGATGTCATTTGGATGATACATAGCTTGATAATGACTAGAGAAGCCTAGTCGAAACGTCGTTCAGTGAAGTGCAGTATTGTATTCCATAGAATTGTGACCTGTATATACTTGTATAAGTGAACGAAAGAAAGAATTAAAACAAACACAGAAATGCATCAGCATTATATCATCAACTGTCTGGTTTTATGAGAGTTATTTTTGATAAATATCTGACTGAAAGATGTTGGAATTCACATTTGTTATTTTTATTATTAAATGTCATCAATAATAAAGACAGCAAGCTAGTTTATGAAGACGTGTAGTTGAGCAGACAGTGACCTACTGTTGAACGAACTTAAAAACCGATTTTCGTTTAAATTCAGTGACTTCTGTAGCTCGTAATTACAGATTCATGACGAACACCTGATATCACATTTATTTGCCCAGATCACACAGCTTATACGGGTATACAGGTTTTTAAACAACTTAAACAAGGAGTATTGGTGACCAATGCTTCAAAAAATGAAACTCCCTGTGAGGGGTATCCTCACATTTAGATATAAAGGAAACGTAAGAAAATTAAACATGCATTATTTAATATTTAGATAAAGGGCTGATCGTTCTTGCTGAAATACTTCAAAAATAACTATTTCGAAAATTTCATTCAAATTACTTAATTCTGAGCGTTATGGGTGTTGACCGATGAAATGAAATGAAATGGGGTTTAACGTCCTACTCTACTGCACCTAACTTGGGCTAATGGAAGACGGGCATACGCCATACAGTGTGCTATAAGGGAAATTTTGCCCGGGTAGCGGCGCTACGGCCTACTCTTGTATCGAATTCCAACTGCCAAGGAATCTTTTACGTGCACGCCAATGTGTACACGGGACCTCGGTTTTTCGTCCCATCCGAACGACTCGACAGGTGTCATTGTCAGGCCCTCCGTTCTGCATCACGGACAAGGGGAACCCACCTCTTAAAATCGAGATGAACTTTCTCTGCCAATGCTAGCTTAGCCACTGTTGAAAGATGAAGCGCAGGTTGTTTATTGTTTAATATCGTAGCAACGGTACTGGACAATCGAGTCTTAGTCTCGTATGTCCATTTTTGTTAACTATCGTATGTCCATTCTATGGTATATTGTCGCCGACCATATTCGCTTGTGGGTTCGTCCGTGGGTCCGTGTGTTGGTTCACATTTGCTTGTGGGCACTCATAGGTCACAATTTCGTCCGATTTGGATGAAACTTGAAATATGGGTTTATCTCCCAAAGTCCCTTTCGATATTGGCATGTATCGGACAGCAATGTATCGGACAGCAACTTCGTGGACTATGGTACCTGATTATACGAAAAACCACACCTTTTTATACACAGTACAGGTCACAATTTCTATCCGTTTTTAGTGACACTTGACATGTATGTTTATAACGCACAGATCGCGACTCCTTGCATAATATGTGTGTATACCGCAACTCAAGTTCTTGGATTATGGCTCCCGATTGTTTGAAAAATCTCATCTTTAGCTTGTGGTCTCTCTAAAGTTCGCAATTTTTATCCGATTTACAAATTTGTCCGCATATATCACCGGTCACCCAGAACCTCCTGCGTAACAGTGGTTGATTGTCCAGTATATTTGACTAATTAGTCAGGTATAATAAGAGTTGCACCCTTTTCCGCAATAAATCCTCTAATTCTTGCATTCGTATAAACAAACATGTATTGTGCATATTAAACCCAATCCACACGGATTGTGACCCCTGAAAGTACAAAGAATCCAGAGATCACAAATTTCATTCAATATAAAGCAAAAAGTTTAAATATATCACCGTTACACCATAATAAACGCGCGATGAGTACGAATTTCGTGAAATAACCGAAAATGTGTGAAAGTATGGAATATCAAGGTTGTATTTGCTCCGATTTTGACGAAACTTACACTATATGTTTTTACACCAAAGATCTTGGTTTTCCCAAATATCTTGTTTTTAGTTTGTGGACCTCTTAGAAGTCCCATCTTTTATCCGATTTCAAAAACCGTTTAAATATATCACCGTTACACCCCAATGATTGAAGCAGATAATGAGCTAACATTTTTTATCACACACTAAAATAAAAATAGATTATTTCATGGTTTCTATTCGTCTGTCCGTCCGTCCACAATTCTTGTGACCCTTTTGAAATTCAAAGTTTTGTAACTACTTTTCAGTCGGTCATTTTCCTTCTTAGTGAAAGCTTGTAAACACTCTACTAGCCAGTGTACGTTTTGTTATATATTTTAAGAGATTGCTCGGCTAGTCCTAATAATAAACGCAAAGGATATTCTCAGAATTACTCGTCTTTCAGACAGATACAAGAGCGGGAAGGTTGGTTAAGTGATAATGTAGGGCCGAAAATTGCATAATTAGTCGTCTCTAATGTTTTTCATGAAGAACCTTATACGTGAGCTTTACCACAAGTTGCCCCATCTGTGGCAGAAAGCGTTCTACCCAACGAAAAGCAGGGAAAAAGTTACAGTCGGTCTTAGAGACGAGAATTAACATTAAAGTCAATGAGGGAGCATTTGGTTGCTCGATGTTCCACAATAATTCAGCTAATAAATAATGCATGGCATCTATATATTATTGTCAGGCTGAAACAGGGGACATCAGCCACACTGTCGACTTGTTTCATATGGTTTATAGTATACTTTTATTATTCTACCTGTTATTGTATTACAACGAAATTTGGGGATTTTTTTATGTTTTTATTTCATTTATTGCAGATGATTTCAAGTATTCGCAAAGTTTTCACTGTTCTAATATTAGGTCATATCCTGTTTAACATTTCAGGTAACACTATATTTTATCAGTCAAAAAGCTCGTCAAATGTTAATTTATTTATAGTTGAACTTTTCCTCTTTAATTTAAAGAATGTTTATGTAACATTTACTAGAACATTATGTAAATTCTTTAACGACAAAAATCATTTATAAAACATAAAAATATGATGGAAAATCGAAAAATGAAAAACTCATTTACAGTGAAAATTCGTTTTATTCGAATTAATTTTGTTCTAATTAAGAAAATATTACTAAAACGTTCATCGTATATATCAAATAACAGACAATCTTTCTTTCCGGTAGATAAAGATACTATTTGTCCGTCACCATGTCTAAAGTGTTTTCTTAGTGTCAGTGACGAAATCGAGACAAATCAGCATCAACCAAAAGGCTTACAACGAAGTAGGAGTTTAATTCTCCCGACGCAATAAATGTTGGGTTTTCCGAAACTAACGTCTTACACACTCATACCTTGGTGTCATCAATTATATATACATTGGGTCAGCGTTTTATTAACATTTATGTATCCTTATCAAAGCAGTAACGGCAATGAATTAAGCTACTTTGCATACACTAACGGTCTACAACCACAAAATGCGAGTTAAATATATAAACAGTTCAGATTTTAATTTTCAAAGCTAGGAAATCATCGGTTGTTAGCGGGTTCGTTATTTCAGAATATCATTAACATATTGTAACATATAGCCAGAACTATACATACGGACCTTGTTAGGTTACATCAGATTAAGATATCGTTAAATTTTGAGAAAGGAAGACGATTTTTTGAAAACAGAGTTTATAGAATTATTTAAAAGGGCCCTGATTGAAATCTGTTAAAACTCCTACCTAAATCCGCCAGTCTTCACCTGGAAATGGAGACCGGTGTCCCAAGCTGTATTACACGGTGTTTGGATTAAACCAAAATTTTTTTTAAATAAAAATAATGTGTAGGTGAAATTTACCCTTCGTTATCAAGTATAGCACATGTATAGACCTCTTAAGAAACCCGAATCAATTATCAGGTCACCCAACGAAAATATTGACTCGAAATCTTAAAGGGGTTACGTGTCCGGATAAGCAGTTTTGACCTTCACGTCCACACGACTCAATATTTTGATCTGAAATTTGGAGACAAGGTAAATCCACCATTCCTCTATATTTTCGCGTTCAAATCAGAATAGTCCCTTTAACTCTTTCAATTATAAGGTTCATGATTACACACTTTAATTGTAAGGTTTGTCATTACACATTTTAATTATAAAGTTGTTGATTAGAACCTTAAATTATAAGGTTCGTGATTACAGATAACTGGGCGCCTTTAATAATAACGTAACTGTGCCCCGTGAACAATAAGGTTAATGGTGACATGATTTAACACTGAAAAGGGGATATCTATCGCAATGACCTTGAGAAATAAGCAAAATGCTGAATCACAAAAGGAAGCAACGCAGTTTATCTTTTAATTTTATGATGATATATGAGCATATTATGATGAACCACTAGCAATTAGCCAATGGCATGAAGTAAGACAATACTAAAATGATATTTTCTTGTACCATTAAGAGATAGTATAATGTGAGTTTCAGGTTGTATTCAACCATCATCTTGTCAAATTGACGTCAAACTCTTCTGTAAACAATTCACCACTTACTTAACATATTAATGTTCGATGTCTAATTTCTTTTTAGTTTGTTCAAATATTATCAAGTTACATCTTTTTGATGTTTATTACTCGTTATTGACAGTGATCCCATCTATCAAATGAAATGAAATGGGGTTTAACGTCCTACTGTTCTACCCCGAACTGGGCTAATGAAGGCGATCCCATCTATCAAACTTCTATGCAAGTGTTACATTCTGGAAGTATGTGTTGCCCTTGCAGGAAATCTATCACATATGTTGTAAATAAGCGATTTGTATTCTAGAATCTTACTTTCCTATTGTTCGACTTATAAATTTATTTTGACTAACCCCGTTTTTCATTTTCGGGAGGTGGGGTATATTTGCCTGTGGTTGGTAAAATCTAAATCCACACTATCACATTATTAATGTACAGGCCGTCCCTAACACGCTCATTAACTCTCGGGAAGTTCTAAAATGCGTAATTCGAGGAAGAGCGTACAACAAAAGGTGAATTATTGTGAAATTGAACTATACGTATAGTATATGAATAGGGCGTTAAACCCCTTTCTATTCTAGAAAATATAAGGATGGCTTAATCGCGAGCACGACACTCTGGGTTAATGTCTACACAAGAGGATATGAGTTTTCTACTAAATAGTTACACAACTCCAAAATAGTTATATATACAGCGACACATTTTAGAGAGAGTTAAGTTGTCAGGAACTATTGTTCGAAACCCTTCCCCACCCCAGCCCCCTATTTTGCGATTATTTTTGAAACTATAAATCTTGCAGTGTTGATAACAAAGCATTGAATTATATAACATACTTGTACTATTTTAGAAACGATTTCAAAGTGTTGATGTCTAACTACGCATAGCAAAACAGCCACAATAATATGACCTTTAGCTCTCTAGCATATTTTAAGAAAACACTTAAATCTCTGGTATTCTTAAGAATAATATTCGGGGACATCGAAGATCCATATACTTATAATTATCTGTGGTTTACGTGTGTTTTTTTTCTCTTTTGTAGTCGATTTTGATGCTTGCAATGAAGGTAACATTGAATTATATGGTTATTTATAATTTCAGCTTTGTCATGTGAATTTCAAACAAAGTTACGTGGTAAATGGTTTTTTACTGGCGAAAATCGACACACTAACGTGAGAATAAGGTCTAACGTCATCATATTTAAAGCGTCACGATATGTTAAAATACGATATCGATGTATTGAAAGCAGAGGAAATATTTACTTATTAAAGTAAGCACAATTTTATATATCATATTATTCAAGTATACTTTGCATATTTCATGTTCGTTCGAATGGTCTCTGTAAAAAGGTTTTAAAAAAAATACGACTTTTTTCTCCAAACGATGGAAATATTTTATCATCACTTCACATTTTTGTGTTTGAAACATTCTTGTTAGAAAGTTCAATTACTAGCGAACATGCTAGTAAAGATAGACCATGGAGAAAATAAAAGAGAAAGAGAGAAGCAACATTTCGTAATTTTCAGAAGGTGTAATTCTCTCCCAATGACAGCATTTCGGACGACAGCATTTCGATGACCTAAAACGCTAAATATGTCACAATTATCTGAAAAAATTGATGAAAGAGATTGACCCTTTGAATTTTTTGCCAGGCATGGTCAAAGATATCTTTACATCTGGCCGAAAATGTAAATTCAAACACTCTTTTAGACCAAATCTCAACAAAAAGGCCACACAGAGGGCGGGGGGGGGAGAATTGCTATCTATAGACGCACTACAAATCGAGAATTAATACCTAATCTGAGAAGTGGTTAATACCAGTTATTTAAACCAGAAATCGATTGTGTTCACATTCACCAGCTTAGCGTCATTTTGTTATTTTTGAATTATGTATTTTGTTTGTCAACGTTGACCTTTTCCATGTCTAAATCAATGTCTCCACTGACACCCTGACATCCGTTAATCGTACGAGAAGATTTAACCATTATGATCGTTGTGAAGAGAAATATTACTTTTGTTGACAATTTCCTTCTTGTTTCTCTTCCGTTTACAGCATTATATGGATTTGTCTATTGGAGAATATTTGACATTATGTTTGACAGCATGAGTACGTCATCTGTCAAGGGTCCATGTTACAACCTTTGAGTCAAAGAATAAATTTACTTTGGTATCCTTAACCGTTTACTAATATCATCCTGGTTATTTTGTCCAGGAATCACGGGACTATTAAGGTGTGTGTGTCTGTGATTTTATGTATCTATCTGGCAGTTCGGAAGACGACTGATTTAACTATTATTTCAGAGTTTAGCTCGCTCTTTGACGTCTTGGCAGGTGGCTTCTTTTCAGGGTTTTTTTATATTAATTTTAAAGATGACTAATTCCATCATCCATATCCGTTACGTATTTAATAGGATAGACCTAACTATTTGATAATTACAATATACTTATATAAAATACATGTTTCTGGAATAGTGGATATTAATATTTGGTCGAAAGAAGTTAATGAGCCCCACCAGGAAATTTATCTGGGGAGCAGTTATTTATTTCAATTGAATAAACATGTGGAAATCATATTTTGTGCTTTAGTAGTGCTTATTCATTGCTGAAAAAACCCCAATAAAGTTGCTCGGCCGCACGTGATTATTCAAAGTAATTTGCTATGCACCATTGTTGTGGTTCGGGACATCTTAAAGAGAACAATTCAAATGTTTTCCGCTTATCAAGGCATTTTGTATTATTACTCTTGACTTTAATGTAATTCTGAAAATGTGTAAACTCGTAAATTTACTGAAATGAAATGTTGGCATACATACCAAGAAAGGACCTGGGAGCCGGGGATTTGGAATATGGACTGGAGTCACCTGGGTTCGAACTCTGTCGTAAGCTGCTAAGAACCATTGGACTTTATCAAATCTGGCGATTACTGGAATGTTACGCAAAGTATGACTTATCGTTGTGGGGTGGGAGTGGAGTAGTACAAGCAACCAAGGTTTAAAAATTTGGGTGGGAGAGTAGGAGGAAACACAGGTGTCCGTGCCCAATTCTCCTATCCCTGCAATCGCATACATAGTCTATCTACAGAAATTGTAACTACAGCATATTTGTCTCGAAATGACAAAAGTATTGTATTAACTCGCATTTCATACCAAGAGTGTGGATTTATAAAATGTCTGAGACTACAACATCTAATAAACAATTATACAGAACATATTGCCAACATGACACATATTACATTATAAATAAAAAACCCTAGTAATTATTATCTTTACTGTCACTTATCTAATAAAGACAGCAATTGTTTTACTGAGGTGCCATAATCAGTTATCAGCTTTATGTTACACTTGTTAAATTTCTGTCTCACTAAATGAATAACTTAAATTACAAGACAGGGGTAATTTTATAAAAATATAACAGTTAGTTTGCCAGATCATTAGATCATTTTTCAAAAACTAAACAATTTAATTATTTAGTAGAGGTGCGGGTATGAAATGGGTTTAAGGATATTTAGATTTTTTATATATATAGAACCTTTGTGTAATACGGTGTAAAATTCATTCCATCACTTCTATTTTTACTTTATTTATGTAGTGTTATCACGGATTAATGTTCTTATTTTATGGCATTTTTAAATAGGAATTTATTTTACTGCACCCACATTAGTAAGAATTTATCTGGGTTATTGTAAAGTTTTAATCTGTACAGTAAAAGGGACGAGGCCCTGTTTCAATGTTGGTTGTCTGAACACAATATAGGTTGTATCTAACAAATCAAATATACAATTAGATCCATACTTTATTTGACTAGAATTAAAACATTCTTCTTAATTTAACCTTAATGTAATGTACAAAAGACCTGGGTTCCCAATGAGCAAGCTCTATACAATACATGTTGCAATGCATATTTGTGTCATCTGAATTTATTATTTGTGTTATAAATCATATCTTAGAATGAAATTTACAATACGAAACGAATTGTTGCTGAAAATAGACCATTAAAAATAATATCAATAGAGTTGTGACAGTCTACGTCATAGATTTTTATTTTAGTACTACTGTAGCAGACATGATTGTCTCACCCCACCCCCGCCCACAGTCTTCCTGTCATTTCTAGAAGACAATTCACAATAATACCTAGAATAGTTTAATGTTTCGGTTGTGTGTTCTTTTGTATTCATAGATACAACTCAACTAATAGGAATCAGAATTTAAGTATAGGTTAAATATTTATTAACTTGTATTTTTTCTTCAGAAATACAGCCCACCAAAAGAGGAATGAGACGTTATGTATTGGTTTTATATATGTTGCTGATAATCCACAGGGAGAGTTTCTTGTATCAAGAATGATCGGTAAATACACCTTCCCCTAATCGTAATACGTCACGTGAAGGAAATGTGAAGAAATGGAGATTAAAGAAGGCCGTTTTGATGTAATTACACATTACTTGGATTTACGTCAACGTTAACGATCCCGAAGTATCATCCTGGTTTACCCCTACATATAATTTGTTGACAACTTTATTGACGTTGAAATTGAACGAATTATTTGGCAATTGAAGAAGTTGTTTTAGTTTTATTTATCTGTATGAGACCATCAATTTGACAGTTTGACATGTGATATGCATTTGATTTGTGAAGAGGAGACGACGGTAACGTCACCAAAAACTGTGGTTTAGAAATTTATCAAATAAACTTTGAAATCGGTAAAATATTCCCCTTTCATGACGTCGTTTTAAAAGGCGTGGAACTGCATAATAATGTCCCATTTTTCTCGCTCTTTTCACAAGAAAAAGGGCATGTCAATATGTTTTTTATTGACCTTTGTCGTACATTTTGACATTAATAGCCTAATTTAGATAACGAGGTTAATTATACCACTAATCACATTTTGAAGTTTATTGGCCTATCAATATTCATCTTGTGAATTATTACTTGTGAATAGAATAATGACCCATTCTTACAATTACATGTATTCGCTTGGGAACAAATTATGAATACTATTTAAGACAATCCTGTATTGCTTACTTGTAAAGAATATTATATCAATCATTCAGAGAATTCCTCAATCATTGATAATTTACTATATTATACAATTCATACACTTATACATTGAATGATGGTAACGGGACTTCGTGGATTAAGTTCAGTTGGTGGGTCGGGCCGGACATCATATTACAAGTAAAAAATTTATTCACAACTTACTTTAACTAATTAGTAATCACATCATAGAATAAACATAAACGAAAAATGTGTTGGCTCCTACGAAAAACTCGGAACTAACATATACTTCAATTTCATTTCAATATTTCGCTTGCGCGGGTCGTCAGCAGTGGGGGGGGGGGCGGACCAAAGGATATGGAGAAAACCCACGAGATTGGACAAGCGACTTACTCTTTGTCACGCTCAACCGGGGAATCGAAACCACGCCAGTTGACTAAATGACAAACCTTATGATACAGCGCGCAGGTGCGTACGAAAAACGAAAACGATATTACGTTATCTGGCAGGTCAACGATTTGCACAATTTTTGAACCAAACTGTTTAAAACTCAATGTACATTTAATTGTGTATGGCTGTTCTAGCATGTCTTTTTATATTTTGAAATTTCGTATTTTGCCCCCCCCCCCTCAATATCTTGGGTTGAACACAAGTTTATTTCTCATCATCTTTATATACCAAATAAACACACCACCAAACAAACGTGTACATCAAGTAAACACTTCTGAAAACAAACCAGTACATGAGATGTACATGTAATTAAATTGATAAGTTATTATGAATGTAGCTTATAAATGATTAGAATATTACAATGCTAAATCATTATAAATGCGAAACTATTCCTCACAGAAATTTATTCTTAAATCCGGGTTGGTTTTTATGACGCCCCGTGGTGTGGTATAAAACAGACAAAGGTGAAATTCAACGAATCCGGTCTATAAAAATTTTGACATGTGTTTTATTAATGAATATGATTGATTTCTGTGCACGTGTATATTGTCATCCATCATTACAACAACTGATATATTAACCTATATTCCAACAACTGTTAAATACTTACAAAAATACAGCTCTAATATAAAGCCCTATTATATGTTAATGACGATCGACGATAAAATAACGAAAAACTATTCAAAGTTTCATTGGTGATTTTCTGTTTGTTTTGAATATCTCAAGAAATATACGATTTTACTGATTTTCTAGACAAACACTCCAAAAGCAATACTTTGGTTGTAGCTTTGTTTTTAAATCGCTGGGCTAGTCACCTTTCACCCCAAGTTTATTTTGAACATGCATTTATCAGTGTCAAAACTGTTACTGTTACGTTGGGGTTCATTTTACCGGTAACAAATTTCATAAATTGTTAAGCTAAACCATGTCCATTGTAGCCCCACCCACAAGTTTGAGCTTGTACAGAGCTGTTCAATTAACTTCTACACGGCCAACCAAATTTCTGTATCCGTTCCACAACATAATATGAAATACCTGATTATTTTATGATTTCAGGAAGGGGAAGAGATTCATTTATCTTTAGTCCTATACAAGTAAGAAATCCACGATCAATAACTATCAACAACACATGTGATGCTGAAGTCAGTCAACAAAGAAAGTTTATATATAGAAAAGGTACATATTACAATTTTAAAACCAAGTTAGATATTGAAAAAGCGTCGATTTAGATGTTACGCAATTTTTGTAATGCAGAATTTATATTTACTTTGGTTGCAGCAATTGTTAAGTTGTCGTTATCGTTTATTTTACATTTAAAATATCAACATAGAATCTTAGAGGAGAAATCAAGCGGTTCCAGTTCTTACTTAATATCCAGTACTCACGCAGTTCCCAAGATGCTCAAATACGCGGTACAAATTACTTGTCTATAATTAATTACCTAATGACATGTCGGCTACGACGCAATCTGATAAAAATACAGATCTATATTTCGTTTTGTTTTTTATACTTTCGATGGCCTACACTACATGACGATTTGACAAGTTATAGTGGAAGTTCACGTCAGGGTCAAACGAGCAGCTTTTGACCCTATGACGTCAAGCAGTGATTTAACCATCACCGTTGACATTTCTAGGAGTTTACTCACAGTTAAGCACAGAGAACGCCAAGAAGTCACCGTAACAGACCGTTTCATTGGCTAATTCCTCAGATAAAAAAGAACGCCTAATACATAACAACTCTTCCAGATCCTAGTGTAGTAAATGCAAATTAAACGAAATTTTGAACTATGAAAAACGAAACAAAATAGGATCTTTGTTTTAATCATATTGTGCAATGACGTTATCAAGGTAGCTGTAATAAACAAAGCTGTAATCAAGTGCATTATCATTATGCCATGTGTTTACCGAGTGCGGATATCATCCTCGGTATCTTCAGTGGTATCGTTCCGTTTTATGTTACGTGGAGTAAACGTAATGATGCCACTATGTATGCCGGGGATGCAAACAGGTTGCTTTGTGTATAGCTGTCTCTGAAAGCTACTATTTAAATGTCACATGCGACGTTTTAATTTATTAAACGTTTCGATGATGTTGAATCTAATTTGCTTTTATGTCCACACTGACAGGAAACGAATGCAGATTACCTAGAAGTATATTGGGTACATGGGGTTTTACCTTACGACAGTCATCGTCACTAACTATGGGTCGTCGTAATATCACCATACATTATCTAAATAATAATCATTTAACGATGAACTGTGAAACTAGAGATGGTGATATGTATCTATTTAGGTAAGTATATTTTAAAATAAATTTTATAAAACTACAATCTGTTTGTCTAATGATCGACGTTCATACTTATTTCTTGTGGATGAAAAGAAAGAAATTAAAATGCACTACTAACGAGAAACCGGCAACTGAGTTAACGAAATTTAACAATCTGCCCACCATATTTTACCGGCTATTAACCCTTATGCTAGATCCCCACTGTCGTACAGATACGTTCGGATACGTTTCGGTACAATCAATACGTTTGATACGACTGACCACAATTACTCCACCATTAAAACGAAGATTTTAATTTTATCACGGATCATGATAGTGGGAACCAAGCATAACTCTCGCCGATATTTGGTCGGGGTCGGGTTGATAACGTTTGATTTCAGAATAAACGTAAAGTTTATGCTCGTGATGTGAGTGATAAAGGAACGCCTTGCAAACCACAATATCGTAAATTATTTCAAATCCGTTCAGCATTTACAAAGATTTGAGCGATCTATGCTGCTCCCTTTGTAAATGGTACATTTGTCTCTTTCCTCTTCTGTCAACTACAGTGTTGTTCCACGTCTCTTCGCAGTTAAACTTTTGCGATTTTGCACTCTACAGTAGCTAGTTACAGGATGTTTTTAAATGTCGGATAATGTGACGATATTCCACCTGTTGAATCTGATTTAATCCTAGTCTATTATCTAGCCTACATACACTGACTCTATTTTCTCAATCAATTTGAGTACATATAAGCAGGGGTTTAAACCCTGTTCATAGTTTACGAAAAATGCATCAGGTGTAGTTTCTTTAAACGATGGAGAATATTCGGGATAGATAGCTCAGCGCATTTTATCTCCTATAGAAAATCAATTACCATCGAAGTTATGTCGGGGTTTTAATGAAATGTGTATCTGTTTCTTAATTAAGTGAACGTCGCCATCGGTGGATACTTTTTGGGCTTATAAAAGTGATAAGCTGAGGCCAAAAGAAATGTACCTTAGCCATATGATGCCATGTGGATCTCGGCGGTAGTCCAGGGAAACGATTGGCTTACTATTTGCCCCCATTCGCTTCGTGTGTGTGTTTGGGGGAGGGGGTACCAAATGGAAAGAACCAAACCTCTTATCTTGTAGTAATGCACTAAAAATATATTCTAATAGAGGTCGTATAAGATCGATCGTATTGTTTTTAATTCACGAAATAATATTTCACAGTCATCTTTAGTACCAAACAATATAATATCTATATCCCATTGTTGTCATTGAAAAATAACAATAGGATTTGTTATACCTATATTCTGCTATTATATAAGTATTTGTTTTAACAATCACACATTTTATTTATTTAGATATGTCATTGACCTTTATATCAAATATTAAAAATGTTATAAAAAGAAACATGTGAAACAAGGTACGAATCGTTTAACTCACACAATCCCGTCAAACTTTTTCCCGAATTTTGTGACGTCAAGATTTTGTGGTCTATTATACTATGATGAATTGATATGTGTTAATTTCTATCGATGGATCATGCTGTTAGCAAGCTTGACACTTAATTACGTATTATAAACAAGTGAAGCGCATAAACACAGGACATTAGTAACATTGACTTAATATTTTCCGATCTTTCATCTTGGCCCTCAACAAGAAAGGATATTACACGAGGATTATAAATTTTATTTAAAACATGAAAACAAAAGGTGTCATATCAAACTGAAAGAACAGTTAATATTTACTCAGACAATTGAATATTACAAAGCCTTTCTCATGTTTTAGAAAATGTGTTTTTGTTGGAGTTGTTCCGTGTTTAACTTTGACTATGGGATACCATAATCTAATCAAAATCTCACACAATTAATGCATACGTCATTTCCTGATATGACCAGTTGAAAAGTCTCTCAGTAATAACCAGTAATTCTATTTGATAGAATTTTGACCTGCGTTATTCAAACCTGGCGCTGTGGATTTACAACTATCGCCAATTGGTAAATATACCACAATTGAGTATGAAGTTCTATCGGTCATACATTAAAAACCATTCAATTTACGATTCATGTTACAGTAGTGTTAGAAGATTTCATCGTATTCTCGCGTTTGTTCAGGGTTATACTAGCATTATTTCCTTGTTGGAGGTGATAATGTCCCATTTAAAAAAGGTCCGATGAGGCATTTGCATTTTCGCTAAATATCAAATTTCCAACGGCTTAATACACGCTAAATATGTAGTCAGATTGAGTATTTAACTTTTCATTGAGAAATAGAATCAACATATCAAGACTCGTGGCTTGAATTCAATCAGATTTTAACTAAGTCCACCAGGTTTCTCCTCTACCAACAATAATTTAACCATTTTTGAATTTATTTTCCAATTTGAGATTTAACCTTCATAATAGTATAGTTCGTAATGGTGCCCACAGCGCTAAATGACTCACCGGGCCTTTAAATGTTGACATGTCAATTTGAGAACGAAATAAAATCTATTCTATAAAGTGCACGTCGCAAGCCAGGTCAGTGACCATGCCTGGGTAATAATGTATCAATGTTAGTCTCTATCATTCAGGAAAATATTTTACGAATATTAGCCTGGATGCGTTGTCAACTTTTGAGGATAATAAGTCATTGGCTAGATTATCCGATCTTTTATATTATCATAAACAAAGTCTAAGGGGGGTAACTAGTCCCAAGAGAGAGAGACAGAGACAGAGATAGTGAGAGAGAGGTGGGGTTTAACGTCCATTCGATACAAACTATGGACATTATGAGACATGTATAATGCATTTGGACATTCATGGAGTATAAATTTTAAATGGGCAAGGAGCAAAAATATAACGGCTATCTGATCGAAATCTTGATGAACTATAGTGAAAATGTTATTTCTTTATAGCGAATTCCTGAATGGACGTCTGTTTACCCCTGTTGCTTCCACCGCTAACTGATTAACATTCACCAAAACCAGACAAATTTAAAATTCAGGGAAATGTACAAGGGACGAAAAAGAAGGGGAATCTATTTATATATACATATATAACTCACGTATAGTTCAAAAACTGATTAGATAACTTACTCCGTTACGCCAGTGGAATAACCGCTCTTTATCGACTAACACGTCCGTCTGCATACTTTCCGAAGTTTATCAAAATACTCGGAAATAACGAAATGTTATGGGGGGATGCCGATAAGCATACCGGGTGTGGTCCAATAAGTGCGCTTTACATCGTAAGCTCTGTCATTGAAGCATGTGATATGGGTTCGATCCCAAGCTTGTACGTAACTAACAGTAAGGTCGACCGTCCAACCAAATTGGTGTTTACTGAGCGCTCAGATTATCTACAACATCTTAAGACACCTACGCACAAGCGTTTTATGGAAATGAAATTGTTCCATATGTTAGTCCATAAATGATCTAGCTTGTGTCGAATGAACTTTAAACCCAGTCTCTCCTTGTCTCCCTTTCTGTACCCACCTTGGCCACGGAGTACCCTTTCTGTTAATGTTAGGGTTGTAGTAAATAAAGGTTATCTATATTTTAGTTGAATGCGTCTGGGTATGCAGAAAGTTCTGTTACAGTAAATTACCCTTGCACTTAAAGAAACCCACAGGGTACATGTTAAACATAATAATTTTAATTTACAGAAGAGCCGCTTTCTATAACGTGACGACGGATGCAGTTATGTGTTTTTATATAGTACCAGTTGTTGATGACCCTTATTACAGTTACCAGATGACGCGTATTATAGGTAGGTCTATATATTATTACACGTGTAGACCTGATCTTAATACAACTGTCATTACACGTATAGACCTGATCTTAATACAACTGTATAGATCGAACTTATATTACAATAAGCAGACAAACAGTGTTACACCTACGCCTAAATTGTACTCAAGCATTTAAAGAATAGATGGAATACAAATTTGTCTAAATATTCGATAGAGCTGAAACTAGTTCTCATAGCCCTAGATCTGTTAATAGTAATGATGTATGGTGTGTATAAGAAATCTAACTCTGTAACAATGTAAAATATATAAATATGTATTTCAGCTGGTAATATTATGGAGGGGCAGGTGCGTACAGTACCCAGAGGTCAACCATTAAATGTTCACCTGGACTGCGATATGATTGATAGTCCAGCACGACCAGAATATCTTTACAGACTAGATACAATCCTATAAAGGGAGGAAACTCTATTTAGTGTTTTCTTCGCGATGAGAAAATTGATGATTTGTATAGACTGATACAGGTAGTTTAGTCGACGAAGAAAGGGTCCAGTAGTATTAACTACTGCTGTATCTGTGAAACAAGATCAATAGCAATTTATTGTTTTGAGCTGTTAAATAGGGCATGATATTTAAAATGGCAGTTACTGTAATTTGTTCAGTATTTATATGAAAATAAATGTCGTGAAAGTGTTCTGTTTTGATTTTGTTATAGGAGTAGATTTACATAAAAGTACGTTCCCACTCGGCAATCCTCGACAGATTCCGGGACCTACATCTAGTCTCGGCTGTATGACGAATTCCGCCATATTGGAACTACTTTAAAGGTCCCGGACGAAACATGGCTGCGCCCATGGTGTCTTGGAACTACTTTAAAGGTCCCGGATGAAACATGTCTGCGCCCATGGTGTCTTGTTTGTTTGTAATAGTGTCAAGTTTTCCTGTTAAAGTAAACCAGTAGCCGCATCGCAAATGTATGGGCGTAGGTACATATCACTTACTGTCATACAGCCGAGACTAGATGTAGATTCCGGAACGTTCCGGAATCTGTCTTGATTTGCCGAGTGAGTACGTTCCCTCTCTAGCTCTTTATTCGACTCACGAAACGTATTTTTATCGCAAATTGTTACCTGTATAATTATCATGAAATTACAGACTCAATAACAAACACACAGTAAATTTAATACTTTAATTATTATTGAGGGCCAACCACTGTTTTACAATACATATATCAACGCTCGCTCTTGTTGTCCATTGTATAAGGACTTTCCCCTCTTGCTAGCTTGCTTATCGTTTGTCTGTCATGTATATCATTCGTGATTGCTCCTGTCCTATAACGTCTCGTAAAGTATACCGCCCTTGCAATGAAACACATTTCCAGTAGGGTACCAAGATGTGGAATAAAATATCATTCATCCTCTTTGCTTAATCGATATAGAGGATATTGAATTCGGGAGGGATGATTTGCCCGTTACCACCCAATACTACCATGCACTACCCCTTTGTTGTAAAAAAACTAACAGAATACTTCCACAAGTCTCATCTTCAACGTTATTTAAATTGCATAATTTACAAATTCTATCATTTCTGTTAATTTTTGGTAAAATTTGGTAAAATTTGTTTTTTGTCTTAAATATTGGATATCTTAAGTCCATCAATTCCCGGTAAGATCACAACATCAATGTTGATTTAATTGAGAAAAAAATATTTGGATCACCAGACATTCTGAAGTCATTGCCAGAATGTATTTACAGGGTAGCTAATTAGCATAGATTTATCCCCAATTCAGATAGAGCTCCAGTTTGTCCAATCATCACAAATGCCTGATTTATCAATGTGTCTGATGACCTGCACTAATCGACATTTTGTCTGGAGAGTCATACCATTTTACAACAAAAACACAAATGAGTTTCGATCAACTTTACTGAATTGAAATGTATAAAAACTGAAAATGACAATTTTTATGACATACATAACAAAGGTTCGTGTTTATTGTATTTCTTTATAGATTGCATGGTTTACATACATATCATCATTTATAATACATATTGATCTTGCGTTTTATCCCGGTGTTAGCCAAGGACGTTTGTGGGAATTTATGAGCATGCTGGTGTTTCACCAAGTCTGGACTACATGCTGGCGTGCACCAACACGAACTCCTGACTGTTGTAACAAGAGCGAAGCAATTAGTTGAATCTTGCCTTCACCTGATTTTCCATGACACTTTGTGATTAATGAAATTATGGACACATATTAAAATTATGTATGCACATTATAGTATATATGAAGATGGTTGACATAATTTAATAACATTTTTTACAAATTGAATCCCAAACTGCAAACGTATCCACTCTTTTGAACCATAAACATCATTGTACAAAACATCTAAAGCACATACACGCATTGGATGTATTTAGAAACAATTAAATATATTTTTCTGTCAAATCATACATTGTGCATGATATGTAAAATTTCGTGTATTGTTTGATAATAATTGGCATAGGGCAGAGTTCCCATCAAATTTATTAAACCATAAAAGTTGAATAGCACTTGCCGAACTTGAGGAAGAGGCTGTACCAAAAACTGAAAGTAGACCAATCAGAAGTCTACACAGAGGGACTGTTACTATTTGACATACAAGATATATGGCATGCATTAATTGAAATAATATAATATCAGTCAATATTAGTATATCACATCCCTTGAGTCAAACTCTGTAGTACGCTAAATGGACAGTTAGTTGTGACAGATGCTACCAAATTTGCATTTATATTTAAATATGAGCATCGAATAACTTAACGTTATCACGCTAAATAATAAAATGATTTTTAGGAGGAAATTCTTTCCAAATATAATACCCGCCCCTTTAAATAATATGAGACACATGGACCTTTTGTATCTGATCATATATAAAAAAAATAATTTGGGTATAGAAATGATATGTTTAGAAATTATGAATTACCGGTAAATAATATGACAACAGAAACTTAACAATCCAAATATTAGCCAACCTAAAGGGGTCAACTCACATGACAAGGGCTATAAGATTCGTTCTCCTGCGATCCATCTTCTTTTCCGTCCTGTTTTGTTCGTATAATAGTGATATCGCACACAAACCCCTACTACGGCGCAGAATCCGTTATATAGCAGTAGGAGACCGGATGTACAGATTGTTCCATTAAATTTTCCAATACTGTTTTGGCTACGTTTATATTCGGCCGAATTTTGATTTAATATTTTATAACGAAAAGATTGTCTAAGATGTTTGAACCCCATTTTGTTTCACTCAATCAATAAAATACAATAAAATATTAGCATTTATTATACAATATATGGATATAGATACTTGATAGGTGGCTGGAGTGTAAGATGTTGGGTCATGTGCTATGGGACGCCGTGTGGTTGCTTGTCGCTGGTTACTTGTGGCTAGCTGTTTACAAGAATGACAACATAGACTCTTGTACTTATCGTCACAGACACCATTTGTAACACTTGCTATATATTTTTTACACCTGTCTTCATCTCTATCACCATAGTTACACGCTGGAAAGAGGAGTACGATATAATATTATCTATTTCAGTTCGGCTTTGTCTTATTACACAAGACTGTACACTATGACAGATAATAATAGCGACTTAATAATGATGGTTGCCGCGTAGTACTGTCACATTTCTAAATTTGTTCGATGTTCATGCTAAACGACAGCTGCCTGGTCGTTCGGATGGGACGAAAAACCAAGATCCCTTGGCAGTTGGAATTCGATATAAGAGTAGGCCGTAGCGCCGCTGCCCGGGCAAAATTACCCTCATAGCACACTGTATGGCGTATGCCCGTCTTCCGTTAGCCCAGGTTAGGTGCAAAAGAGTAGGACGTTAAACTCCATTTTATTTCATTTCATTTCATGCTAAACATTTAAAGCCTCCACGAGGAAAACATTTTCTTCTAAATAATATGAATAAGATGAAATAGAATTAAAAATTACGCTGAACAAATAAGGAAATTGTAATTTTTTGTCCAAAATGCATTCGACAGAACTTTGCCTTGGATCATTCAAGTTGGATAGGTATTTTTATTTTCTGTCACGAGCAATCAGCTTTATGGGGAGGTCACCGGAAATGAGCTCTCGGTTATAATTGGACCACTCGGCAATCCTCAACAGATTCCGGTTGCGGAACCTACATCTAATCTCGGCTGTATGACAGTAAGTGATATGTAAGTGATGCGGCTACCGGTTTACTTTAACAGGAAAACTTGACACCGTGGGCGCAACCAAACACAAATTGGCGACCTATTCTGCTAGCGACCTATTAGACCGATACAGCTGGTAACCTGTTCGTTGGAAACCTATTCAGAATAAAGACAACAGTCGCCCAAAATTACCTTTCCGATTATATATAGCTGGATGCTCAGAATTCTGTACGATGGTCTGAATTTTGACTCGGAATATTACCGTTCTTTCACTTTTATTGACGTTTAGGATGAGAGAGCGCCCCTTTGATATGGTTGTGCCAAGTGTGGTACTAATAATATTTAGAAAACTTATTCAATTACCTTTCAGAATATATATGGCGAAATTACACTTCTATTCTGAGCTAAAGGAATGGATAGAAAATAATAGATTCTACCTTCATTTGATAGACGTAACGTTGGATTTTATTTGTTGATAAAAATAGATGAGTTTGGGCGACTGCTGTCTTTATTTTGAATAGGTTGCCAACGAACAAGTTGCCAGCTGGATCGGTCGAATAGGTCGCTAGCCGAATAGGTCGCTAATTTGTGTTCGGTATGGGCGCAACCATGTTTCATCCGGGACCTGCCTTTAAAGTAGTTCCAATATGGCGGAATTCGTCATAGAGCCGAGTCTAGATTTGGACACATCTCACTAAATGTTTCTACGCCGTCGATGTAGGGCGAAAGTTATTTTTACCCCCCCTCCCCTTTGCATGGCGATTTTTGTGACTCTTTGATGTAGAATCGACGAAAAGGGTTTTCTGCCAGGTTTTGGTGAATATGCATTTATTTGAGGCGGAAGGGTACAAGACTTGAGAGGTTGGTTAGGTTGAAATGTAGGACCGAAAATTGCATATACCGCTCATTCGGTATTCAATAGGACTAGTGTCATGTACCTGGTTCAATCCCAAGATAAAGGCGATGCTCGATTCACAGTCCAGAACGTCCCGAATCGGCAGAATTACAATCGAGTGGCGCGGAATTCAGTCCTGACACAGTTCTGTCAGTCCCGACAGCTGAGGTGGAGTGAGCAGAATCGTGACGTATTCCTAGGTAAAAAATATGTTTCAGCTGTCATGATTGGTTGAGATATATTTTATACAGTCGACTCATGCGCTGTACTCCGAAATTCTACTTTTCACTCGATTGACACCAGTTTTGGAATTTAATTCCGGAACTGTGAATCGAGCATCCCCATAGAGTTTACAAAGAAGTTGGTCGATCCTGCATACAACTCGGCAAACCTCGGCAGATTCCGGAACCTGCATCGAGCCTCGGCTGTATGACAGTAAGTGATATGTACCTACGCCTATACATTTACGATGCGGCGCCGATTTACTTATTAGTTAAACTTTCCACTTTTCGAAAAGTTTTCAAAATTGCGTCGTTCGAAGGGTGTGTAGAATTTTCAGTGCAAACATGTCCTTGTCTAAAGAAAATCGGATAAACTTGGATGAAAAACAGCTTCAAACCTTGAAAACTTTGTAAGATAAAACATTCTTCAAAGGCGTTGTCATGAGCAACGCCGTTGGTAATCCAGGAACTTGAAAGTAGTTCTAATGGCGGACTTCGTCATACAGCCGTGGCTAGATGTAGGGTACTGGAATCTGCTGAGGTTTGCCGAGTGTCCTGCATACATCTATACAGTTGCCTCCCTTGACTTGAGCAAAATTTTACAAGGTATTCCATTTGACATTCAGCTCAGTCGGGGTAGGAAGTTAAACCCATTTCATTTCAGTTAATAATTAAACTAAAAGTTTCATTGGTAAGAAATAAAACCTCGGCAGAAAGTTCATAGATACGTAGCTTACCTGATGCACTGTATGACAGTGACGTACAAGTCGTGCAGCAGTTTATAAAAACATCAGGAATGTAGCAGTGTGATTTGCCGTATGTTTTCAAGAACTTTCCGCAAGACATTTTGTTGACAGTGCCACGATCACGACATTCTGTAACCCCAATGGTTCCTTTGGCATTATCACTTAGACACGATTCACAACAATCTTTACCATACCAACTACCATCATCAAAAGTTGATCCACAATTATCCGGGTCACATCCCAGAACTTTATCACCATATATACACTCTGAAAAGTAAATAATATTCATATTGTGGTACATAGCAGTAATTTCAGATCGTTCACAGGCTGCACGTTCTATACAGTGACGTGTTTGAGTCGTCCCTTTCCTAGTATAGTACGTAATAGGGCAATCTGCTTTGTAAAAAGATAAAGAAACAGTGTGGTGACCTATTGGTTTCCTTTACCTTCCCGGTTGAGACTGTAAAATATACTGAAATTCAATTTTCCTCCTGTCCGTTGCGAATCCCCACTCCTGTCGGAGTGTTTCAGGTGTCTTTGTAAAATAATGCCCTAAATAAACCATTTATGTGATCGACTGTGAGTCTGTGACATCCCCTGGGATACTGAACAACACGCACTCGTCATGGCAACTGGCAATTTATATTTCTTTCAAGGCGTATAACAGAGTTCTAATAAGGTTACATGCTTTCAGAAGTATACCATATATTTTTCTAAATATATCTTGAACACCTTGGACTCACCTTTAAGACCATGCTGGACTTTATCACACGACTGACAGCACGCCTCATACACCTCTGATCTGTAACACTGGCGTCTGCCATTAAGTTTCAAGAAATCGGAACAAGATAGGTTGTTAATACTGGCAACATCATTACACGTTCTATTTGTTGCAGTAGCGACAGTTGTCGTAGTTGTCGGAGTCGTATGTTGATACTTACAGGTGCCACAACAATCTTTATCGTACAAGGTACCATTAGCTACCGTTTCTCCACAATTTGACACTTTACAATGTAATACTTTATCTCCAAACTCGCAACCTGGAGTTTAAGAAACAAAAATCTTGAACGACCACTAGTTGAAAGAGATTAAGTCCCCAAACCCTTTAAGTTTTGGGGTTATTTTTGAATAAACTGTAAAGTGATAATACCTGTTCAATAAAACATTGAAGTTTAAGTGTGAACAAAACGACGTTGCACTATCCAATCGTGTGGTGTAACAGTATGTAAATGAGGGTCCACCATCAGCACTAATATAATAAGGTTTCGACATGGCCCCAGATAAACCATTAAGAAAAACAGTAAGTACCAAGGTAGGATTTATATTCCTTTGCAGGATTGACAATGGTGCAAATGGCGCAGTAGATCCAAGAACCATCACAATACAATACAAACAATAATTTTCATTTTCAAACTTGTTTTAACCTTATAATATCAGTAATCTGCAATTGAATGAAACTGTTCAGGATTGGGATTAGAGAATCTTGAAGAAAGGCTATTTACAGTTTAATATGTATTGATTTTGCATTACATTTAATTTTGGGCACCATAATTTTCAGTGCTTTGAGATTCTATAGCTCTTAATATGATCCTCTTATCAACTTTTATCAATAGGCCTGTCTGATCTGGTTCCGTAAAAACAATTCTTAATGTGGTTCAAATTAAACAATTCGTAATCAGGTTCAGACAAAATGCATTGAGACCTTATCGACTTACCATTAACACCAGTATGATATTTATAACATGATTGACAACATCTATCCCAAAATGATTTAATATAACAATAACCCAATGATTCCTCCAATAACCTGCTACATGTTTTACCACTAAATATTAAACCTGTCTGATCACCAAACGTACAACCCTCTAAAATATAGAAATAATATATTAAAAACTTTATAGGAAATAAATTATGTTTACATTTATCTAAAAATAGGAGGGGTCGTGTGATCATGTGAAGGTCCGCGATCAAATCGTCGCCGCCACAGAATATTTCAATACCGCCATGAGGAATTCGAATATATTTTGCTGAATAATTCTAGTTAGACGTCGAGTCCTGATAATTAATAGTAAAAATACCAAGGTTAGCTTACTTTATTTGGATATGTGGGACGGTTATTTTGTAATGGAACTGTTAGACAGGGTTTATGTGCTATGTATTTATGGGTTGATTCGCATTCTTAAAGATGCCTTAACGAGTACAAACTGTGTGATTTAATGATATATTTGGACTAAAGGTTTGCTTCAAATCCTTCTCGAGAAAAACTGTCTAGACCTTGCTTGTTTCGTTGCCAGCCGTCTATTCCACTAATTAATCAAAATGTCTGTTGCGTGTTTGTGTGAGAGAGAGTGTGTGAGAGAGAGAGAGAGAGAGAGATGGGGTTTAACGTCCACTCGACACAAACTAGGTAATTTCGGGACTAACATATGATTTAATTTTATTTCAATAATTCGCTTGCGCGTAGGGGTCTTTAGCAGTAGGAGGAAACCGGAGTGCCCGGAGGAAACCCACGAGGTTGAGAAGGCGCCCTTACCTCCATGCCACACGCTCACACCTGGGATCGAAACCACAGCCGCAAGCCAGAGGTGGCCGGCCAGCTAGAGGTCGAAGCGCGGCACTCTAGACCACTAGGCCACCCCAACCCACGCAATGTCTGTTGTACGTTGAGGTCTATCATTGTTCTAACAAGCTGAAGTCGATCAACACGCCTTACGTCCTGGGTGTCTTTCATTGAAACCAGCATTTTTCTATACCAAATATGCCATATGGTCAATGGAAATAACTAATAACTACTCTATAAATACATTCGTGAGAATGCACCTTTAAACTCACTTGTATCAACCTATAATTTGAGTATAAAGGTGTGACACTATCGATAAATTGTTTTCCTTAATGAAATCATAAGAAGTGGAAGAACATTATTGTTCTCTAAAATAGGTACTAAACAGTTTAACATAAATCAATTGTTTACCTTTACGAGCCGGAGCACGATCTGAATACAGACAGTGACCTTGGGAACACCACTGTAAAACAATAAAAATCTTTAATAAACAGTATTATTATTATTGATAATGACATGTTGCCTTGAAACACCCACAATAACAATTAACATAACTTAAGTTATTTCGAACTTTAAATAGACACAATTACCCACAAGCGTGATGTGTTTAGCATAACTCGTGTCATCATTTCCGCATAAATCAATTTACATCCTGTGGTCTTTAAAGCGATCGTTACCTTTCTATCACCACAAGATGTCCCCTCAGCCGCACTATGTAATACACACTTCCTAGTTGTTAGTGGATTTCTACAAAACATAGCTTTACACACAGAATCTGAATCACCAAACGAACTGCCCTGTAATAAAGAATTATTAACAAAACATTCAGCGCCTTACGTTGTGCTGGGTAAAATACATGAACATTTACAAAGCAACCCTAGTAAAGGGAGAAATGAATGTTCTGAGTATTTATTTTGGGATATCCATTTCAATAGACATAATATATTCCAACAGAAATGTAATCTATCACACCATTGAATGAATTGTCAGAAAGATACCTTAGTTGATCGGATCATTATTATTTGCATGTTGTGTTTAGATATTTTGATAAAATCCCCCATTATTATTTACAGATTGTTTTGAAATTAATATAATGGATAGAAAAATGTCCACCCTGCATCTGCACGAAAATTTTGATATATAAAATATTTTCTTAGATATAGAAATTAAGTACCAAACACATAAAATTCAATATAGTTGCATAAAAAAAAATATATTTTTGATCAATTAAAAGTTAAATGCGGCCTTACACATATATATAACGTCTACGGATCTATTAAATATCTTCACTTTGAACTAAGTAATAGCCAATAATTTGTCAATATAAACAGTCTTTCTATTTATCAACTAAAACAGCCTAAAATTATAAATAGTATTGAGGTTAATCTGTTTACTGAAAACAAGATGAAAGCTCTCTCGGTGTCATCACATGGTGTTTACGTACGCGCACAAGTAACTGATACTCATAAATGGTCCTGAATGTATCCATGTATGTCGAAGAAATTAAGATATTGAAATCCTCTCAGTTATTGCTACATGTATGCTAACTCTATAATTTAATAGGCTTACTCTACATAAATATGATGTGTTTCCATATATATTTCTACATTGTTGATCAGGACCAAATTCTTGTCCAGGCATCTCATCTGATACATCTGGTAAGCTACGATCTACCGGTATCTTATATATTAAACACTGCCTTTGTGCTCTAAAATATTGTCAAAAATATTACATAAACATCTCTCAACTAAACGCCACAATGGCGAAGTTTAAGGTCCACTGGACGTAACTAAGTTATTTCATGACTACCATAACATTACTGAGATTGACAAAGGCTACAGCATTAAGAGATATGCTGATCTAATATTTATCTGTGGAACATCAAACCATGAGATTACACCAGATAGGGAGGTTGTAGAGTTTACTTAAATACCAAATGGAATTCATTTACTAACTTGTCAACCAGTAAACTGGGGAGAATTTAGCCAAGGTTAACACTTAAACATGGTGAAATTAAATTTAGCACAAGTTAACCCATAAACTTAGTGAAATTGGGTCAAGTCAGCAATTACAGTAGTGAAACTTGTCAGAAAGTCAATTTACTTACATCGAGTCACTTATTGAATTAACATAATTAGTAAAATAATCTATGGAACATCTAGAAAAGGTCCAGGGATTATAAGCGTTGTATTTAGTTTCGTTAAATGATTGACCAGCCATTATATATCTATCATTAGAGGAACATGTGTTGTTGGTGCCGTCATGATCAGCACCAAGACTGAAACATTAAAAAAATTATCTCTGAGACAGTTTTAAAATAATCATTCAGCAACCATATTATACGTTTCGTCGTCTGATCTATTCACCACTTTCTGAGAATGATGTCTGATCCTCCTCGGTCCATCACGACTCATAGTGAGCATCTACCAAGTTTTCAACAGCGCAGTAAAATTAAACATTATAAATAATGTGCTTATACTAAAACCCCGATACGTTAGGCTCATTCTGGATATCAACATTTAAAGATATGTTCCCAGGAAAGTATTTATCGGGATTTCAAGGTTAACAAAAAATAAATGCAAAAACGAGAGAAGAGATGGGTGTTTGTTTATCGGAAATTCAACCAAAAATTGAAGATATTTGCCATCACCAGCAAGGCCAATTACATACAAAATAAAAGCTGGATAGTTTCTACTATGTTAACTGCTTACATATAACACCTATCTTTTAACATCTTTATATATTTCGCCGAGTATTTATATATAAGTAAATGTAACGCTCAGTGTATTATTTTTTACCTGTGACCTATCTCGTGTGTAGCTGTACCAACACTCTGAAATCCTCCATGGTCTTCTACAATAGATACACTTCTACCTTCACCTTGACACATGGTGCCAATATATGCTAAACCAGTTGTATAGTTAAATCTAAACCCATTATCATTACCAAACAGATCATATCTACAAAACAAATTATTGATATCATAATTACATCAGGGTTGTTAAACGTGATTTATAAATTGTTGATAGAAGTAAAAGATAAACAACAGCAAGCAACAAACAAATCATAGTTATTGGGTGTAAAAACATTCTTGTCTATATTATATAACTATTATAGACAAGAAAGCATATTCATTATGACAACCAAATAGCGGTTTTAATGTTGTTGGGGTTTTTTTATAATAATAATATCCATTAAAAGAAATAAATATATATTATGGTTATTATGGTTAAAACAAATGATAGTTCGTACAGCATTGACAATTAATTGTAGTTATTTTGAGTAAGAAATAAATCACAATCATCACGAGTAATACATGAATTACAGTAAGTAAGGTGGGGAGGGTGGGAATTCGTGTATAAATTAATGTACAATATGATAATATGGCTATTTAAAGGGAATATCCCGATTGGAACAGGGTCACAACTAACATAAAAGTCCGAGTACGAAGGAAATTTAAGCGCCAAAACATAGAGGAATGGTGTATTTACCTTGTTTCAAAATTTCAGCTATAAACATATAGAGTCGTTTGAACGTAAAAGCCAAAACTCCTTATCCAGACATGTAACCCTTTTAAGATTTCGGGTCAGTGTTTTCGTTGGGTGATCTGTTGACCGATTCTCGTTCATTGAGAGGTGTATTCAGCGAATGACCCATGTCCTGTACTTGATAACGAAAGGTAAATTTCACCTCCACATTATTTCTATACAATAAAAGCTTGGTTTTACCCAGACACCGCATGATACAGCTTGGTACACCGGTCTCCATTTGCAGATGAAGATTGGCGGGTATAAGTTGTTTGAAAACGTATCACATATATTGAGTTAGTTGCTCGACACTAAGGTAGAGGAATTTAAGGGATTTTAACACAAAATTAAGCAGTTTTCTTCTCCAAAATATTATCGGGATTGGCCCTTTAATTAACACACTCACAGGATAAGATATATGATGTATGTGTTTTAATGCAATAAAGCAATCAGTTGTTATGCATTCCTCGATATAGACTTTAGATGAACTTATGTACGAGCTACTTTCTAACAATAGTCTATATTTATTTGACAACGTAGACAGATAAAGATAAAAGAATTTAAGAAAGCATATTTTAATATTCCAGAATGTGCTTTTATGAAATAAGCCACCACCAATGTTACTCGGTGTACTTTTCAAGAAAGATTTCAATTAGAAATGTAAAATTATACAAAAAATCAAGTGAGATTTACAAACATACCCGGTAAATAACATAACATGGTCATGCTCGGGCACAGAAGATGTATTAACCACCCATTTCTTTAACGCTTCCAGCACAGTATCGGCGTCTACTTGGTATTTTAAAGATACATTTTCTTTGTGCAATTCTGTCCATGGCGCGGCCTCCGCTGTCTGACAATACATTTTATAGAATTATCTATCAATGTATCCATCAATAACTATACATCATTATATATTATAACATATGTATCTATCAGTTACTACAATTATTAGATATAATGGGATATATAATCCTTATAAGACATATAGAAATAGATCCCACTAAAAATAAACACACTTATATGGATATACTACTTCTGAATTTTATTGACATGCTACGTTTCAATACACATACAGGTATCGTTATCAAGCATTATTTGCTTGATAACGATACCTGTATGTGTATTGAAACGTAGCATGTCAATAAAATTCAGGAGTAGTATATCCATATAAGTGTGTTTATTTTTAATGGGATATATGTCTATCTATCAATAACTACACATTCTTAGATATATTGAGATACATATGAGGGCTGGCTGAAAAGTGCTAGGTCTATTTGTGAAAGACCTGTACAAGGTAAGGTGGGTGGTCAATGAGTTTGAAGCCACAATCATAGATCGCTGAAATAGCAATCACCGATTCATGAACAGAGGCTTTGTCTTGGTGAAACTGTCTCAATAGATTAGCATAATAATTATCGTGATAGTTTGGCCTTTTTAAAGATAGTAATCAGCTTAATACCCCCTGGAATCTCAAAAGACTGAAGCCATCACCTTTCAACAAAAGTAGCCATTATCTGTGTTTGGGTTAGTCCTTTAGTTGCAGGTACTTGATGACTGCCCTTTAGCCAGTTTTGTCCATTTCTAGTGATTTCAATGGGTAACAAGATGGTCCGGTACGAAGATAATAATAACACCACGGTTGCAGTTTGTTTTACCTAATTTATCTATCCTTTTTCAGACTTAAAACTTTTCAATAGCACCAGTATGTAAATTTTCATAGTATTAGATATATATACCTACATATCTAAAAATATCAGCACAGCCGTCAGGCTGCACTACTTTGTTTCAAAGTAAAGGATGAAAAGATAAAAGGTATGCCGAGACAAACTGATTTCAACATTTTAACGTACTTTTCGTCCATCTTGGGACTATTTATAGAGATGGACAGCATACTAAATTTATACATATTTACATAGTAACATTGTGGTTTTAATTGGCTGTGGTTACCATTGTCTATATTCTACATAACTAACACGTATGTTAATCTGTTGTTTATGGGTACAATTTAGAAAAATTGGGTGAAAGATTATCAAGGGCTAAATATTTTTTCATTGAAAATAGGGGTATCCATATTATTGAGAATTGCTTCAAATTCATGGGTTGGGGAAAATGTTCTAGAAACTTCAGCAATCGTTATTATTTGCTGTGGACAAGTGAAATTCTGGGGTTTGGTGTTCGTTAAAACAAATAGAAAATAAGTGTTTTATATGACATTTTACACCACCGGTGTTAGTCGTGGGTCGAGAATATACACAAGTTTGTTTACCATAACCCATAGTCACTGCAACGTATATCGCTCTAGGTAAGAATGTCATACTATTTGTTATGGTAAGATCGATATGAGATAGAAGGACAACATATTATAATGTTATCAAATGATTGAAAAAATGTGGAACGTTCATGTGATTAGACAATTTTTACCAAGAAGTCGAGTAATATCATTTTTGATAAAAAATCTTTCCAAACACTTCCTACTTGTATTTAAATAATGACACATGACACCATTATGACGAACATACGCGTATTCAAACTAATACGGATACGATGACTTCATTTTTTTAAAGATTCATCGGAACATTTTCACGTTTGTCTCAATTTCGAACGTCTGGGTACTTGAATTAGATAATCATTATCTTATTTAATGGCGTATCTATGCTAATATTTATATGATACCTACCTCTGCTATTATGATACCCACTAATCTTATTGTTACTTTAAATGTAGATTCTATAGATTTATATCTTGAACTAACCTGAAATTCATAAACAGTGTCATAAATACATAAAGGCACATATCATAAATTATTTTCTTCAACTAACTAATACATTCAAATAAATAAATTATTTACTTTAAGAGAATGATTTATATATATATATGTGTCATGAAGTTATGTCCCTGATGTTAACCTGTCATCGGAAAGTAATCAATCTGCCACCTATATTCTGGAAGTCTTGCAGAGGTTATAGAATGCCATGTGAAACAATTAATTTACATAATTTTGACAAAACAGCATCAACGTTTTGTTCACAGTATATCCAAATGCCACAAGATTATAGATTTTAAATACCAAATTATTGCTAATAGAAATATTATTATATTCATATAAATTTAAATATACATCTATGGTCGCTAGGCATATTCTCATTTCATTCCAAGAAATTCTTGCATTTTCACCAATATCAGTCTACATACCCCGTTCATTACATGTGAGAAATATCTTTTTATATCTTCTTTGGCTTTTTCATCTACATTATTATCCGTTGATAACCATCTAAAATTGATTACAATATTCGTTTCGTTTATGGTAATAAGACATAATGTCACTCAATAAAATATGACAATCTTACATTCAGTTTTTATTTAAACTCGTGTAATATTGACACTTAAAATCGAATCAAACTACAATACAACACGTTTGATCTTTTGCGCGACTATTTCCTATCAGATAACACTGGTATAGCATGGTATAGCAGCTGTAATTCACAGGTTAGCCTTACTGTCCACCATTACCAAACAGGCATTGACGTTAATATTTAATATTATTTCAGTGCTATGGTTTCATTGCTCCGGGCTGGGGGGGGGGGGGTAGAGAGGTCGGACAAGGACAATGTGCGGTATTGACATTGGTCCAGGTTATTTTAATGTCACACTGTTCTTACCACTGGGAGAAATGAAGTTTGGTCAAGTTTACACAACTATTATAGTATCGTCGATGTATGTAGATGTTGGGGTTTGCTATGAAATAGGGGGGTATTAATTTTTAAGATTAAGCCATTAATATTTACAGAGTATTGTTAGTGCTATTGAACAAATAGTGGTCTGATACTTAAAGGGAGATAACTCATTTACGAAAATCTTCAATGAGTGAGGCTGTAAAGGTCACTTTTACAACCCGCCATTTTCCCTGAATAAATAGTCCTATTTCACAAGCTTTTATTCATTTTCTTCCACAGGTATTTAGTTCTCTTATTGTTTATTGTCATAATTGAATTGATTGCTTTTCCAAGCAAATATGTAGCTTATTTTCCATTGGTGACATTGGTGTAACTTGCCATGTTTTACCTTTGAAGTGAGGCAACGTTAGGGTTCCACACCCACGTGTGAGGCCTTGATGTCAGTGTTTATTGTTATTAAAATGTTGCAAGATTACTTAGCTGTCCCATGTTCAATCAAGCTGTGATTGATTATTTAGTAGATCAAGAATATTATATAATATAGAACTATACAAAATGAGCTATCAATTGTAATTGTTACTCATTGTAATGTTAGGCTACGACGGTAGAGGCCTACATGTAGACTATAGTATATATGTATATTATTTTAATGCAAGCCAAATGTTATTATTTCCCTAGACAGTTCTAAAATACAATCTTGTTAAAGGTCACTTTTACAAGCCGCCATTTTCCCTGAATAAATAGTCCTATTTCACAAGCTTTTATTCATTTTCTTCCACAGATCCAGGATCCGGATATATCCATATATTAAAAGCTACAATAAATAAGCTTTACATAGAGATTGTAATAGAAATTAATTGTTGACTGTGGTATACATATCGTGTATATAGTGTATAGACAAACTTACTCTCTATATATAGCATGATCAGTTACTACTAAAATATCTATAAATATTTCATTGATCACATTTCTTTTCTCTCGACTTTTACTTTTTAACTTGGAAATTTCTCTTCGTTTTCTTTGAGCTAAAAGAAAATATTTTGTTACAAAAAGCGTTTACATTACATTGATAAAAAAGGAGACTGACTTTGCTTACGTTTATATATGATCTTGGGATAAAACTAATGTTGATATTAGGCTAAATGATGTTGACTTACTGCGGATGTCAATGCGTCTTTTCCAAGGAAGTATAAACATGCCGTTTATAGCTGGCGTTCTCTGCGTATTTAAAAAACACACGTATTTTTGTGTTTATTGGGTGTTTGCACCGTTGGTGTGCATTTCATATACAAACATGCAGACTTAGATATAATGGTGGATTCCAGCACAGTTGGTGCAATATACCCCCCCCCCCAAATAAAAATAACGCCCCCCCCCCACCGCAATTCACATTTTTGGTTGTTTGCTCCGCTGTTTTTAAGTTTCATGACAATTATTTATATGATGCATCCAGGCAACCTACCCATCACAACTCTTGATACATAGGCAAATCTTCTAAACCCCTTTGATTATCCAGACATTTTATTAACGGAGTAATGAAGATTAAAGGAAATATCATGTTATTGTCAAATGGTCAAAATGCGTAACTAGGATAAACAGAAGGGAATTTAGTTTTGATTCCATGCGGTACTTTAAGGGTAACAAAACAGTTCAATTATATATGTGGTTATTTCATCAAGATGTTCATCAAGATGACGAAGATTTGTGCCGTAATTTATCCAATGTCAGTTACCACACTTCTAATGTTATTCCGTAAAATATGAGCCGAATATACTTACTTAATTTAAAATCGTATGAATGTATATCTTCTTCTGGTGTTAATTTATATATATATTGTTTATAATTGTTTATATTTACATTATGTACCACACGTACATCCTCTAAAATTTGTTCTAATCTAAATTTTTGCTTGCTTAAATACAGAGACCCTTTCTGAAAAGGATAAAAAAAAACACAATAAATGAAACTAACTGTGTAAACATTAAATTATGTTAATAACAATTAAAATAGCATTATGCAAGAGCAAAATCTGCTTATTACAGGTCTTTCTTTAGGCCTGAGATGTTATCTAAATAATCAATTAGACATATCCAGACCATAACAAACTCTTGATGTCAAGGCTAGCCTTCGATGTTGGCGGATTAAAATCCTATATGCCGCTTAATGGCCGTTGATAATTAAATCAATCAAGTGGATAATCGAGACTATGCTGTTTTTATTAATGATTTGAGTAATGATGACCGAGGCTATGTGAATATTTCAAACGCTTTTTTCTCGGCTAATAGTGGATCAATTTGACTGAAATTTTCAGCAAATTACCTTTACACTATCTAGTTTTTAACTATTATAGTGAGAACTTCACCTCTCTATCTTATCTCCCATAATGTAACTTTAATATATTAAATAAGTTGTAAGAACAAGTGTCCGAGGGTCACATAAATTATCGGTGTCTTTATCCATTTAAAACTCTGCCATCCGATGAGCTAGATAGTTAATTATAGTCTCGGCATGTTAATAAATACCTAAATAATAGTTTATATAACATCTGAAGCCAAAAGAAAGACCCGGAATATATATATTTAGAAGTGCATCTTCTATATTAAAATAAAGAAGATAAATTGACAGCTTCAGGCAATCTATTCAGAGGGTGTAGCTTCCATTTCATCAAAAATAACACGCATTGCATTTATATTGCCTCCCATATATAGGTGGAGAAGACAATCTCTGATGTTTTATAAATATCGTATGTCGACTGTTTGAGATCAATTCTGACTGTCTATCATTCAATGTTTTGTAACTTTGATAGTGAATCTGTGGGTTAAATGATTTTGGTAAGAAAATAAACAATTACGCACTATTGTATAAATATTATTTGGCATGTTTCTCTCTCTCCTACAATCTACTGTAAAATATCCACCATGTGTTGGACTTTGGTAAACTCCGTGACCCTAAAAACATAAAAGCATAGATCATTTATCATTCAGATAAAAAGAACTATGTATATTTATTTGTTCCATAATTGCAGGGCGATTGTAAAATGCAGAGCTAAAAGAACCAGTATCTCTGAGAGGTACTTGTACCCCCCGCCCCCCATTTGTAGAAAATGGCTGAAAAGCCAAATCCTAGTATTGTCGGGAACCAGATATACCCCCCCCCCCCCATACTCATAACTCTGTCCTGTAGCACGTTCACAAGGTTTCGGCAACAGGGGCAGTAACTACATCAATCGCCGAGTGATTCTAAATTTCGACATCATTCGTCTATAACAATCACAAAATCTGAGCGGTGTACTCATTGCGGAACTCTGAATTTTGCCGAATAATCACAGCATGTTTGAAAAAAAACTGTGATTCCCCCTTATAAACAGCAGTAAGTTTGACAAATAAAAAAAAAACTAAGATTAGTTTAAACTTCTCTATTTCATCAACACAAATAACTTTGGATACAACTGGATTGGACAATTTAAAAAAAAATGGCAGATGGACGGACAAAATAGCGGGCAGTATACCCCCGCATACAATATTGGTATATAAAAAGTAATATATTTATGAACTGTAATAAGCCGAGAATGAATGTAGGTTAATACATAAAATTAAGACTTTATATTATGGTATGATATGTTATGATAACTTGACATGTAATGACCATAGGCTACATACGCTCAACACCTTTCATTCAAACTTTTGACGTTTGATAGATGGCTAATACTCATGGAGTAGAAATCAACATTCTCATCCAGTGATTAGTATTGGTGTCAATCGACATACGCTATTTGTGGTATTGGCCGGATTTATGAACTGGTCTACTGAATGGGCCTTCTAAGCGTAAAAAGTGGTTGTGGTAATTATTTCCGAAATTACATGCTGCGGATATTTATCTTAATTGTCCCGATGCCATAAGTTCTATATATCTTGGTAGCACCGTGGAAACAGCATATGGACTGGCGATTGTTTATTTCAACATATTTAACCATGTTCATATTGCTAACAAAACATTTTTGTATGTTTATATAAACTTTGCATGTGTCGTGCTATGCGGAATAGTTTATTCACAAATTCCTTTCATTCATTTAGGGTTTATTAAAATCGAGTAGAACTATATCTAGGTTGATAAAGCAATTGACATCCCACTGTCAACAATAAAAGTTTGGGTATCTAGTTCTTTGGTTATCAATGGCTAAAAGAAAATAAGAAAAACTGGATCCAATGTATTTTAAAGTTAAACGGTAGTTGCTTCACTTCAACCCCAAAATCAAAATAATTTGATTACAATCAAATGATTTCCAAGTCGCTTTAATCTGCCAAGTTCAAACTCATATTTCCAATCAAACAGCTGGTCATTTTATAAATTTATTGATGTATCGTGCAGAACTCGACACAAGTCAGCCACAGCCAGTCGTTCTCTTCTGTAGCCAGAAAATCAAAAATATAAAGACCAAAGGAAGCAAGCATACATTTCTAATAAGATTGGAATGTTACAATGGACGTATCAGTCAGAGCAAACAAAATTGAATATTCCATTTTTAAAACTTACATGTATATACGGCGACCTGAATTTACTGACTTTATGCGCTCCATCTCTTCCCTCTATGACGTATAGCGGAACATTTGCATGTACGTTTTTATTCTTAGTGAGGTCAAGCTTCAAGGTGGTGATTTGGGGTTGCTTGTGAGCCATAAAATCCAGTGTAATTTTAAGATTAGTGGGCATGTAACAGTGGGTGTGGTTTTCTTCTTGTATTCTGAGGTAGACATGGTGATCTGAAAAAAGGCAGTAATTGATTACATACGTACAGTATTGTATCCATTTTATTCACGTGAAATTGAACGTTTAGTTGTATTCTTATCTTTAAGTATTAGTTAAAATCAAAATTTCCAAATCTTGTCCGGCCTGTAAACTGTGGGTGATTCCTAAACATTCGAGCGTTCATGTATCCAAAATCATTACTTGGAATATTTTTAACCTCGAACACTTGCTCCAGCTTCCTCAATGTAAAGTAACAGACAATTCAAAGGAATTGATATTTGTTAATTGTTTTATCAATCTCCTTGTCCAGGGCACTTTATTTACTTATAGACAAACAATGACCTGTTGTTTAACTATGAACATAAATGCATATAGTCGGGGCATCCTTGATGATGGTATCTGATAGAAGGGAACCTATTGGAAATACATCAATACACCCCTTTTCTGGGTTATAGAGAGACTGCCACTTTGGAGGTTATAGTTCCCTGTCCTTAACAGAATCTTTCCAATTATTGTCTTTCCCAAAAAATTTGGGAAATGAGCAGTGATTTAACAGTTTTCTAAATGAGCAGTGATTTAACAGATTCGTGTCCAATTGGACAAAACCGCACAAGCATCACTCAATCAGCATACCTACAAAATTTTCTTGAAACCCATGAAGTGGTTTGGATGAATCGACAATTTGCTCAATATCAGAATTAACTCTTATCTTTATAATCTTCGGGTGAACCTTACCACATTTCAGAGAAATCCATTCAACCATTTAATCAGCAGTAACATTCTATTTGACCCTTAAATGTGTTGGAACTATTATTATAAAGATGACAGATGACTCAAAATACTCAGCCACATGTTTTCGGAGATTTCCGAGTCATACGACAGAACACATTATTATATAGTGCATTATAATGTATTATGGTAGCTGCAATATATGATGGGTAAGATTAATGGATGCCTGCCACAATTTATGGTAGGTAGTCATTATTATATGTGTTAGTTTGTAGTGGCGAAAATGCTCAATTTTAGTAAGCTCTCTGATCCTTTCAAATTAGTTCTATCAACATGGAAATAGCGTTATCGTGTTTCTGGTCGCCCGCAATCATTGAAACGACATATCACAAGTGTATGTTGCTATTGGTATGGAAATAATGAAAATAATGACTTCATTTGAGATGGATTGAAGATTAGGCCTTTCTAAAATCCTGCCCTTCACAGAAAATATAATACAAAAGATTTATCGTGATAAATTAAATAACACGCCACAATAATTTACAATAGCGTGAGAAATATACCAAATCAGTTAAAAAGATTAAAGATAGTATATGTGCGGGTCATAGAAAAGTTTGAATACATGTAGGTATAACATGTATTAACAAATATACAGACTTATAATATGGAAAAGATTTTAAAGGGGGTGGCAACAAATTCCAGAGTTTGGGTTCTTTAAAGCGTTTACTACTTTAGATTGTATTAATATTTGGCTTGAGAGTAGTAATTTTATTGTTAAGATGATTATACGGAGTTTGATAATAAAGTAAGGGGTCAAATAAGTAATCCGAAAATTGTTTTGACAGAATTTTATAGATAAATATACTTATTATCAGATAGTATGTCATTAACTGATGTACATTGACTTCTGTTTTTAAGTTTGATTCTAGAAAGAGAATTGATTTTCTAGAAAAAATTTGAAACGTTAACATTTGTTAATAAGAACATTACGATTTACTAAGTCGAATACTTTTTTAAACTCCAAGAATATTGCCCCATACATGTTTTCAGTCAGATGTGTTAAGGCTGTTAGACAAGGGCCAGATGAAGGAAACTTCACTGATTACTATATAAAAGTTGATATTTATTTTAATAATTGTTAAGAATTCTTTACGCTTTATTTTGGATTTTGGTCGCCATTTGGATTAACTGTTTGTGAGATGACCGAAAAATGTACCAAGTGAGTCTGGTGACCAACAAACCTATCTAATTTAATATTGCATGGGCCATTTCGCCAACAATGTTTGTCAAGCTCAATTTCAGACCATTTTTGGACGCCATTCTAGATTTTTTTGCTCTTTGCTCTCCTGCAGTTAGCCCGTAGTTTTCAGAGGTAACAAACTCTATATCTGCACTAGGGTCCCTTCTTTCAGAAATGGTCACGCATTTGGGGCTGTGCTCCGACAAATATAGTTTATGTAATAATTATGATTTGATTGAAACGAGTTCTTAAGGTGAAGGATAAGAAGCGAAAATCGTACAAAAGCGCTGATATGTTTGGGTTATTTGTGGCAAATTTTCTAGGTACATAATGAAGAAGGTCATTGTTGACGCGTGATCCTTGTTTGCAAGGCCTATGACCCCAGTAAAGCGTCAAACAGACATTACACCTCTTTCCCGTCCAGTCAATTTTATATATGGTCTTATACTATCCTCGCCATGATCCATAATGCAAAAGTCAGAGTTGTTGCAGACTGTTTATTGGATCAAACGGAAACCCAGAACTAATATCCCCGCCCTAAAACAGTTTCTTTTCACAGGGATTTGAAAATTTTATGTCTTACATATCTCTCGGTCAACTGCAATGAATCGTCTGTCTTTATGTCTAAAAGATCCTCTTAACAATTATAGATCTTTACGCCTACTTCGTTCTTCAAATCCTAACTCTTTGAAATGCCAAAAAGTAAATCACTCTTCTTTTTTGGTAGCAGCACCAAAACGATACCGCCTTTAAAACCTTTGCTAGTTTAAGATTCGGTGTGTTAAAAGGGAATCTAAAAACAGAAAGTCTGCATCTTATATACTAAAATATATTTTTTTTATATTATATCTGTACCCTACTATTATATAAGGAAGCAATCGTTCACTTGATTAGAGTGGAATCATGCACTTATAATCATACAAGCTTCCCAATACTAATTCAATACTACCAAATACCACCACATACAACCTCGTTATTACGTGAAACTATCACAGTTGTTAAATTATACACAAACAGTTAGGTTAATTTGCAATCTGATTAAAATACAGATCCATATTTCGTTTCGTTTTTTATACTTTCGATGGCCTACACTAAATGAGGATTTGACCGGTTGTAGCGATAAATCACATTAGAGATCATACGAGCGGCTATGACGTCAGACCGTTTCATTGGCTAATCCCTCACACCATTCAGAACACGTCAATGATAACAACAAATAAACATACTAATATTGTTATCCAAGTAATTGTACCTTTATCACATATTATTGTGGCATATTGACCCATTATTGTGCATGATACAATTGGGTGATCAAAGGGGGGTAATTGGAAATATGACTTGTAAATGTTTTTGCAAGTTTTTCACGAATTAACTCCTTTAATTTATATAATTGAAGTATAATGTTAATTTTTCACAATAATGAGGTAGTATGTGGTAGTATTTGATTAGTATTTGGTGGTATTGGGTAGCATTGGGTAAATCGTACCGCTCGGAAATTAGGTCTACACGAGTTCAATAAAATATGAAATGAAATGAAATGGGGTTTAACGTCCTACTATTTTGCACCAATAAAATATGATCATTAAAGTAAATTATAACATCATTTTTTTTAATATCTTTATTCTATTTGTACCTGTATTTTATCTTTTGAAATGTTATTATCCTGTTTTACCAAATATTTTATGATATTCGATCTATATTACGTACATATTATCAGATATTTTTCTTTCATACAAGCGCCGAAGAGGAGCTATATAAGCTGGATTTTGGTGCTATACATATTCAATAAATTGTTCTCTGGGCAAGGCCCAAAACTCCACTACCAATAGTGCACCGCCACACGCTAATTTATTTTTCCGAACTGACGTCAACTTCGTTTCCAATGCCACTTTCCATTTCAGGAGTTTTGTTGTACTTTTGTATTTCTACTAATACCATATTCCTGAAGCAATGGCCCGAGAAATCTCTCTCTGACCATTGCTGGATTGACTTCTGATTCTTGAACTTTTGCGGGAGTGCGTCTATTCTCCCCGTTCAATGAAAGCTATCACTTAAGTACAGCAACATGACAGTCCTTCGTTTAATCTAAGTCTTCCCTAAAACTTTGGACAGTGATTTAAGGTATTAAAAAAGGTATAAGTATGTTCGTTTCCAAACAGTATTGTTTATATTTCATTCGACTTGATAGCCTCGTTTGTCACACAATTAGTTTTACTGCAGTATTCTCCTATGCACGGGTTAATTAGACATAATAAAAGCGTGAGCCATGACGTAACTTTATGTAAACATATTTGGTCCAATACTGGCACTCGTTTTAAATGTAAAGCGTTTGTATGGTAGGTAGTGATAGGTTGGTAGTCGGACTACTGACTAATCAAAATTTAACACAACAATATCCACTCAGAAGAGCAGTGTGTAGTGAGATTACCTATAATCAAACGAAACGCTGCGCGGAGTATGACTAATACATGTAACTCCCAAATTTTACCTTTCATTTACCAGATCAGTTCATCAGTGCACCCTTTCTACCATTCCACCACATTCACAAAGAATCCCTAAATCTCATGTAATCTTCATTTGCAATCGAAGCAAAAGAAACTTGAGAATGTTTGTAAGCTTAATTCTCATAAGTGAAACCATTTTACTGTCACGTTTCAATACAAAAAGATGTTATCTTTCAAACATAACACTTCTTTGGATATTAACATTTACAGTACTGGTATTCCATAAATAAACACACCGTGAAGGCAACACATGTTTGATGTTTGCAACAAATACAAATATGGTGTAAAGTCAAAAAGACAAATTTGTCTTAAATAAACACCGTATTAAAACTTTGTAAAACACTTAAAGTTATATTCTCGGGTACAAACTGGGTGATTTGATGATATATTAGTACTAAAAACATATTCAAACTAATTATTTTATCATAATTTTGCTTCAAATCGTTCCGAGTATAGCCTGCTATAAAAATCTATCAAAAGAGGCCATGTTTGCGTCAGGCGATTACACCTCTGCGTAACCAATGGCAACGGCGGCGGAGGACAGGGGAGAATGCATTGCATACACAAGACGATGTTGTCTGTAAGCGCTGACTATTTACTACAAATATCGAATCCTAATCAAATTCTTGGATTATCCACTGCCCGCGTCTTTTTCCGTGATTTTTTATCCCAGAAATTGCTGTACGTCTAACTCTTCATAGAGTTTTTCAACATGTACACAAATCGCTCAAGTTCGCGTGCAGCCTCCATCACCAAGCGTGCAGGTACCCTTATTCGTCGGGCTGACTATTAAGGGAACCCCTTACATTTTTGTCCTGTATACGCTCCATGAGTGTTTCAGGGAATCCAGTATTTTTCTAGTAAGATTGGATATCTCTACTTTCCATATATACCAAAATTGTCATACTTTTATAGGCAATAACCACCCGATAAATACTTATCTGGGAACCCAACTTTAATTAAAGCACCGCTGAAAATAAAGTTATATTTTTAGCATAAGGTAGATTACTTACTGTCTGTTCCAGGCGACACTACAACTCGAAAAATGCTTACTATTTCTTCTATTTTTAATTAATATGGTTAAAACTTAACGACCTACCTGGAATTGTCACCCCGTAACTTTCTTCGTCGAACCTTAACGCCTATTAGTTCGATAACATCCTTTATTCTCTTGTAAATTTCACATTTTTAGACACTAGCCAATTTCTCAGAATATAAACATTAGTGCTGCGTCTGCGTAGGTTGGGTCACTCGTATATCATGTAGGGGTGTCAGGTTATTACACAAATCGGGTGCATTCGGTTAATAATGCTTTGTGTGGGAGGATTCGCCCGTTTGTTTTACGGCAGTGCGTATGCTTGTTTGTGCGTGCGTGGGTGCGTGCGCGTGGGTTTATTTGGTTATCGGCCATTTTAATATTCCTTAGAGATATGCATTGTATTGCATGTCTCCTAAAATATTCCTCACATAACTCTTATTTTCAGCATAAGATGGCATGGTAGGTAACCTTTCTGATACAGTTTAAATATTGTACGATATCTTTTAATTTTATGGACTTAAATAGTATCGATTACCGGTATCCAATTTTATTTATATTCGCTGTCCACGGGCATACAAGATATGTTTCAGATATTGTCGTAGAATAGATAATAAAAAAACGAATCGTAAAAAAATATAATCCCTTGAATAATGGATTGTCCTATCATCACACACATTTGCAAGTGCACGATCGTGTGTGTATACAACACGTGAATATAAAAAGGTGTGCGTAAATTGTATAATAGAAATAGATAGCCCTTAATCTACCAGTAGTTGATCTTGTGTGGCTACTTCCTCGTTCCGTTTTCTGTCAAAGTATCACTTGCCTAGGGACATTTCACACGAAAGAAAACTAAATCAAACAAGAAATAGACTAGACTATCTGTAAAAATATCTTAGGAGCGCTCCCTTTTCAACGGGGATAGAACTTTTAAAAAAGAAAAAAATAACAGTAAAACTCTATCAATATATTGTCAATTATGGTGGTCCACGAAGGTAGATATCTTTCTAAAAAGTTCCACAAGACCATTATTTGGCGTCTGAAAAGAGTATTAAAAGTCATACAAAACCAAATAAAATCGACAGTTATAAATCTATTATCCGAAAGCTACTTAGACCATTCGTTTGAATTGTCATTTCGCGTACTTCCAAATTATCATGACGTTTCACTACAATATTAGGTCACACTTTGTATGTAGTTTTTATCAATTTCCAAAAGCCATTAGCGCATTATAAGACTCCTTATTATTATTATTATTATTATCTAAGGCAGTGGGGCAAACAAATGTGGTCTGAAACCTAAGAGCAAATTTATATTACCTCCCGTAAATAGCTCTTTAAAACAAGTTATATTCTACTGGGTCGGAACAACTATTTAAACATGCAAGTAGGACGAAACGACCCCAAACATTATCCACACCCCTGTTCGATTTGGTTTATTCCAAATATTTAGGTCACGCATGGCTGTCATCAAAACCGCAAAGTAAAGAAATTACGATTTTTCAAGAGAGAAAGGTTATATAGCTTGATCTGAAATAGTTAACGTGCGGTGGTAAGTTAAGGGGTGACAATTCCAGGTAGGTCGTTAAGTTTTAACCATATAAATTAAAAATTAAAGAAATAGCAAGCAATTTTCGAGTCATAGTGTCGTCTGGAACAGACAGTAATGTTCTTAATGGCTGGAAAATGTCTATTTACAATTAACTGGGGCAATGATACCAAAATAAACTTGTACTAAGGCGGATATTTTAGTTGTTTTTACCCGATATTAATTCTCAGTATGTATGTAAAATGATCTTATGGTGGTGTGACTTTTACATTCGTCTGCAATTCATCAAATAATTGTTTATATGACACCGAGAGGTGAGATATCGTGCCATGCTACAGGTGTTTTCCCCTTGCCATTGGTGCTTTACGGGAGACCTGCCATCGAATAGTGTCTAGTCTTCCGGATAATACGAAAAAACTAAAACCCGTGTACATGCTGGTGTGTCCGTAAAAGAACCCTAGACAGTTGGAATTCGACTTTATAGGACGTTAAATCCCATTTCATTTCCAGTACCCCCCGTTTCAAATACAATTACATGTTCTAATTCCCTAAAGAACATGGGCCTTAACTTTGATTATAAAAATGTCAACGCAGGCTAAGATAATCGCAATGTGTAAAGGTTGGAATCATCATTTATATAAAATTGACAAGGTTGGGTCTTTCGTCGGTTTAGATACTGCCTTAAGTTTAATCTTTCTACTTGTTGTTCTGGGATCTGTAAGCAAAAAGAGAAAGTTCAACAAGTAAAGTAACACAGTTGATAATAACGATAGTAATAGATAATACTTGAATGCCCACACACTCCAGTACTGGTTTTATAATAACGAAATGAAATGGGGTTTAACGTCCCACTTTTCTGCTCCTTAACTGGGCTAATGAAGACGGGCATACGCCATAAAGTGTGCTATGAGGGAAATTTTGCCCGGGCCTACTCTTATATCGAATTCCAACGCACAAGAGATCGTTTACGTGCACGCCAATCTGTGTACGGGACCTCGGTTTTTCGTCCCATCCGAACGACTAGACAGTTGTCCTAGTCAGACCCTCCATTCTGCATCACTGACAAAGGGAAAATCCGGGTAAACTTTCTCGGCCAATGCAGGGATGGAACACCCGACTTCCAGGCTAGTGAGCCAGCGTCTTACCCACTTAGCCAAAGTAACCCCCTATTATAATAACATATACATGTAAAAATCTATAACAATTAATAGGCTACATCAGAATAAAATGTACAAGAATTAATTTACATATTATTATAAGCATGTTTAAATACTGCATAATAGTTTGAGCTACATTTTGTTCTATATGAGAAGTTGGATCCATAATGGCTTGGCATTATATGAGAAGGCATTTGGTCTGAATTTCGACTCGCGGGATTTCTAGAGTGTTTTGTTTACCTGACCATAAAGGTGTGTACCGTTGTATTAATTCTTTAAAACAAAGATACGTATCAGATGGGGTTGCTTTAACTCAGTAATGAAATATGAAGTAAATGTATGAATTTGAGAAGAGAACTGGTATAAAGTATGACTATTGGTTCAGGACACTATTCGGGAACTTTTATTTTGAATTAATTGTAACGGGTGGATATAAAGGAATACCCACTAAGCAGTGAGTTACAATAATCAAATTTCGAGATGATGGAAATATTTACAACTAATAAGGCACACGAATATCCAAACGGGTTCTGCATTTACCCAACGTACTGACGGGTAGGCTGGCAGAGTATGCATACTATTTCTAAACAGTTGGTATAGTACATTGCCGTGGGAGCCTGGATGATCTATTTACAATACGACGTCCCTCTTGAGAATGATCTACAGTACTAAAACTTTTTCAATCTGTTTCACAGAGAATTACTTACGAATTAACCCTGTCACAGATGACTGTCCACAACACGTGCATTGACTTCACGGGGCGTCAGTCATTGGCTCAACGGCTCGTTATTATTATTATTATTATTACAAACATTTGTTATAGCACCTCTTTCACATACATGTGTTCAGAGGTGCTTTACAATGGTACAAATATAAAACGTCTGAATAAATATAAATTGCAAAATATATATACATTTAAAATGCTTGAAGAAAAAAATGGGTATTAAGTTTTTTCTTAAAAGTATTAACATTATTACAGGACCTAATATCATACGGTAGCCTATTCCATAAAGTTGGTGCTTGAATACTAAAAGATCTTTGACCAAAAGTTAACAGCTTTGAATATTTGGGCTTCAAAAGAAAGTTATCATCTGAAGAACGTAAACATCGCCCTGGTGTATACATATTTAAAAGATCAGATAAATAAACAGGTGCTAATTTGTTCAAACATTTAAAAGTTAACAATAAAATTTTAAAATCAATTCTATAAGAAATAGGTAACCAATGTAATTTTTTTTAAAATTGGGGTAATATGATCATATTTTTAATGCGTGTAATAAGGCGTGCAGCTGTATTTTGGACTCGTTGAAGTTTATCTAAAAGTTTGGCTGGAAGACCAGCTAACAACGAATTAAAATTGTCCAGTCTAGACGTGACTAAAGCATTAACAAGTGTTTTTGTGGAGTCTAAAGGGATAAATTTACGTATTCTACCAATATTTCTTATATTACAATAACACAATTTACATATATTATTTACTCGAGCTTCCATACTCATATTCATATCAAATATTACACCAATATTACGTGCAGATGTCGAGGGATTAATTTCACTATTACCAATTAAGACGGGAGATTTACAGTCAGTTTTTGAAAATTGTTTATTTGAGCCAATAAATAAATATTCAGTTTTATCATCATTTAATTTAAGAAAGTTTTTTGACATCCACAATTTAATTTCATATATACATTCTTCAATAACTACTTTTGAGCTGACATAAGAATCTGGATTTTTAGGTGAAAAAGAAATATATAATTGGGTGTCATCTGCGTATAAATGAAATTGTAAATCATATTTTCTAACTATACCCCCAAGCGGTGAGGTGTATAACGTGAATAAAATAGGACCAAGGACAGAACCCTGGGGAACGCCAGATTTTAAAACACAATGAGAAGAATATTTACCATTTACAACAACACATTTACCAATTAAATAGCTTTCTAAAAGATTAAGAGCCTAGTTATTAATACCAAATCTAAAACGGAGACGATTTAAAAGAATGCTGTGGTCGACTGTGTCAAAGGCAGCATACAGGTCTAATAATATACTATTCAAAAAAATGACCGCCATCTTGGAAATATGCTAAGTATATGAACATGTCATCATTTTACGAGGTTGTAAATACCAGGATTGGAATATGTGACCCCGAAAACATATATACTATTCAAAAAAAGTAGGGGATATTTGATTTTTAAGTGTTATTAAAGTCACCTAATGAAACTGACGAAGAAACAAATGACAAAATGAAATGAAGTTCACATTCATCGATTTATTCCAAATGATCGTTAGACTAAGTAAGGCACAGACTAACCATTATAAGGGTAAAATGATACCCGGGGTCAAACAGCAAAGTTACCACAGCATCACAACAAAGTCAGTAACGGGTAAATCCTCCTCTGTTTGCCAAACAAGCATTGATCCGACGTGGCATACTCCTAATGAGACCTCTAAGGTCATTTTGGTCCAGATTGTCCCATTCCTGTTGCAACGCAGCAGCAAGTTCTTGGACATTGGCAGGACGTTGTTGACGTTGACGTAACCTCTGTCCAAGCATGTCCCAGACATGCTCGATGGGGGAGAGGTCGGGACATAGTGCTGGCCAAGGTAATGTGGTGATGTTCTGTTGTTGGAGGTAACCTGTAACGATCCTGGCCCTGTGACATCTTGCGTTGTCATCCTGGAAGATGAAACGGCGGCCATGACGTCGTGCGAACGGCACAACATGGACTGCCAAGATGTTGCTCCGGTAGTACTGGCCTGTAACACGCCCTGCAACAACGTGTGAAGCCGTTCTTCCAGCAACAGTGATGCCTCCCCACACCATAACAGAACCACCCCCAAATCGATCATGTCTGATGACGTTAACGTCTTGGAAGCGCTCGTTTCGACGACGCCACACCCTCCTACGTCTGTTCAAAAAATCAACAGTGAACCTTGACTCATCTGAAAACATCACATTGCTCCAGCGTCGATTATCCCAGTGTTGACGATCCCTACACCAACGACGTCTTGCCTGAATGTGATGATCTCTCAAACAAGGGATCACGCGAGGACGTCGGGCGCGAAGGTGACCCCTATGCAGTCGATTCCGAATCGTCTGGCCACTCACTCTCACACCAGTGTCTGTTTGAAGACGAGCGCTGATCTGATTTGCTGTGATGACACGATTTCTCAAGGCCAAGGTACGGATAAATCGATCCTGGGCTTGAGTTGTCGCCCTTGGTCGACCTGAGCGTGGTCTGTCCTGTACAGATTGTGTATCACGGTATCTGGACCATAGCCTGCTTATGACAGACTGAGAAACATTCATCGTCCGCGCCACAACCGCCTGTGTTGTGCCGATCTGTAGCATGCCAAGGGCACGTAACCTTTCATTTTGGGTAAGCCGACGCATATCAAAATTTGTTTTCTGGTCACTAAAACAATTAAACTGATGTTTCCACCCTGGAATTCAATGCCACAATGACTGTAACATTCGAAGTCAGAGTCGTGCAAATCTTGGGTTGAACCCCCATGATGATCCCAAGCATCACCTGCATTCCATGCGGTAGCTATTGGTGCGTTTGGGCGTCACATGTAACTGGAAATGTTTCTTCTGTTAGGTTCTATAGTGACTTTTTTCGTAGTCATTTGCATATTTTAGTATTATGCCCCCAAAATCAAATATCCCCTACTTTTTTTGAATAGTAATAAAAGAATACATTTTTGATTATCAAGGGATAAAAGAATATCATTTGAAACACGAGTTAAAGCAGTTTCAGTACTGTGGAATTTTTTATATGCGCTCTGTACAGGCTCGTGAAGGGAATTGTCTTCAATATGACACTTCAACTGATTAGCAATACATTTTTCAAATATTTTAGATATAAAACTTAAATTCGAGACCGGCTCGTGCAGTTTTTACATAACACCTAACTGCTTTGGGCAAAATGAGGCATTTTACTCATTTTAATACCCATTTACACTAAATAAGAACTATTTTTTTAACTACAAATACTTCAAACGTCTTTATTTATTTTTCTTATACTTCAAAAAAATGTTTGAGAATTTAATTTGTCGGAGTAAAAAAGTTAATATGCCGAACTCATTAAGTCTCGTCGATGTCATGCTTATCAGTGATTGTAGCGGCCAAGCGAATATTCACTGCGGGATCAGTTTGAAACTTTTTAACTATAGAACTGGTGGTACTATAATATTATTGTGAACGTAAAAGCAAGTTCCACATCGACAGATGGAATTCGATTAAACGTAGGCGGAAGCAAGTACATTGCACCCGTAACCATAGACCGTATAAGTACCATACTTACTTATGTCCGCCACAGAATCACAGTATTGTATTTACAAAAAATTAAAAATTTCCCATTCCTTATCCATTTCGTCTTAAATTCGAAGACATTATCAATACACTAGGAAATATATAATAGTTTATTACATAATCTACCAGTAGATTTCGTATATATACACACAGATAATATATAATGTATGACATAGAAAATCTAGATACGAATTCATAGTTTATCGAATAAGGCTGATTGGTAGGGATTATTGTAGATATATAGCTCTGTAAGACATCTTGGAATATTTGTAATTATAATTTGTAAATATACAAATAAATTTTAAGATGTTTTAACACTGTTTATTTCGATACTATATAAGGGGATTTTAAACTCTCTCATTTTTTATTATTATCGGTTTCTTATATATATAGTTAATAAGATTGATATAAATTCCAATGATCGGTTAGGTTTATAACCAGATTGCATTATTAATTCAATATGTAAATTAATGGCATATTATGTATTATAATAATATACATTATAACCGTTTGAGGCACTTTGCATTTTCATGGATTACGAATGTATAATGCCTAAATTTTTCATTATTTATATAAATTATTATGAAGAAGCCTATAGATAGCAGAAAGTTTATGATTTGCTATATATCATATTGAAGTAAAGTGGTTGATGTTTTATCTGGACATATTTTTTATCTACCGTAAACATAGAAATACTTATACATGTACTTTATCTTCTTTAATATATACGATTGGTAACATTATGCTATCATCGGGTATTTCTAATCAAAGATTACATAACATGGACATAACATTATATGTAGTAATAAGCAATGTAAATAAGAGTGACAATCAGTAATCTTAATCAGGTCAGTTGTTGATTCATAAATAACATACTTGATGTTTACGGTATAGATAGACATTATTACAGATAATCTTCTATTCAAGTATATTGTTATTGTGGGAGAAATTGTGATACATTTAAACGGACATTCCCTGGGAAATGTCTAAGCATATGTGACATGTCTAAACATTATAGAATAGATTCCAGCATTAAAATATTATCACAATGAAACAATCGACACACAAAATTAATGTCCACTAGTCCCCACAAATTGAATGATCTCTTCCTTTCTCATCACTCCATACTGATCCATATTTGGCTAGTTGAACCGTGGCCTGTGCGGTTACAATCACTGATCTTTCCGGTGGGGGCCTGAAATTGGTACATGCAGGTAGGGGCGTGTCACTTTCTGGAAAAGTTATGGTGAGTAGAGGCTCATCTGAATAAAATGTCAAGGAATCGCCTGGTCCTATATCCACAAACTCCTCATTGCTTGACACACTCACACGGATCACATTCGCAGAGCCATTTGCTACGGCCACCCTTTTCCGGCTTCGATCATTGTTAGCCGTGACGTGTATATTGAAGACCCGTTTGCCATATACAAAATATTGGACGAGAAGTACTGATATGATGCTAACAACACCTCCTATGGCTGCTGCTATCTTTGTTGAATCCATTTAACTGTGAAAGTTTAGTATCTTAAATATGGCCAGACGTCGAACTGTCCACATTTGCTAAACCTTACTGATAACGTGTATTATTTGTTATCAATATTGGGAAAACCCATGACATACGTATGAGTCTAAACAGTAATTTTGATTCCCGGAGAGAAGACTAAAGCCATGGGCGTGAAGAAAATTTAAAAAAAAACGAAACAGTACGCACTGTAAAGATGGTGGTGCTCGAAAATGGCTGTTCAGGCATTTTGTACGTCTACAGAAAGATGACATACGGGATGGTGGTGTTGATAATTATCCACAGCAATAAACGTAAAACACATCACGCCCCGTTAATACAGTTATGTTGAAAATGACACAGCCCTATACAAGCATAGGCGTACGAGCCAGGGGAGCACCTGCCCCCTAACTTTCGGGCAAGCTGACTTTAGGGGCAGACGGGTAAAGCGAGAAAAAAATGTTTCATCTACTTGGCAAAATAAAGTGCCCGAAATCTAATAAAACACTAATTTTACGGGCTGGAATAGCAGTAAAACGCGTTTGCGGCCGTCAAATATTCCAAAATTTTCTTGGGAGGTCTATTCAAGGTCAGCTCGAAGAAAACCGGCGCCGCTGTCTGTAAACCGAAATTGTTTTCGTCCATTTCTAGTTTTGTTTCCCTAACTGTCATCGAGCCCTAATAAAACACTAATTTTATTTTTATTTAATTGAATACCACGAATTTGTACTGAGTTGACTATGTATTAAAACGTTTTGTCTGGAGCCACACTACTTTGTGCGACATTTTTCGGGCATCAATTAGTATTTGTGAATGCAGCTGCAACAGTCTGATTGGATGCTTGGAATTCGGAGTGGGATTTCGGTTACAAAACCATTGGATACTTTAGGAGTTGCTTTAACGGGCTAGAATAGCAGGAAACGCATTTGCGGTGGTTAAATTTTTAAAATTTTCTCCGGTAGAGTGAGGCCCCCATACCCCGCGACGATTGATTGTTTGTTTGGAATTCGGGTCAGCAGGTAGGCTGCATTGGACCAAATTGAAGTTGCTGTAGTCACAGGCTGGAATAGCAGGAAGACGCGTTTGCGGCAGTTAAATTTTCAAAATTTTCCCGTCTTCGTGGACTGTAAACGATTGATTGAAATTCGAGTCAGCCAATTTAATTAAGCTACATTAGACCACTTTGGAGTTGCTTTGTTCACGGGCTGAAATAGCTGGAAAACGTGTTTGCGGCCGTCAAATATTCCAAAATTTTCTCGAGGGGGGAGGGGGCGGGCCATCTGTAAACCCGAAAATTTTTCGGCCAATACGGGTCCTGCCCCCATAACTGTCATCGAACCCGTACGGTTATGTATACAAGCATAAGTAATGCACAGAATACCAAAATTAGCTACCAGTGTAAGTTTTAATAAGAGTAATTACTCAAACAACGATAAATAATTATACGCTAGAGTGTGTCATCTTAATCCCTAGTATTACAAGAATCCTGGATAATCTTAGTCTCGGTCTCGGACGATCTGGGCCCGTTGCCAATATTTGACTAAAGTCTATGGCCCATGCGTAACCGGGAGTTTGGTTTTTAATGTGGTTGATTATCCAGTATCTTCTGACCAAGTCAAGTAAGAGTTGCGCCCCTTCCCGCAATAAATCCCATAATTCTTGCATTAATATAAAAAGAAACATAAATCGTTACGACAAATTAGAATTAGATTTTAAAAAAAAACCCATAAATATGACCCATGAAAAGAGAAATTTTACAATAAAAAATATTCAGAGTGTTGGATATTGAACTGACATGCAATCAAAAGGATTATTTGAAATGACATTCTTAAATTAATATCATGGGTGTCATCTTGTTTTAGGAAGAGTTACCCCCCCCCCCCCAGATGATATTTTTGACATTGTAAAAGACCGGACAATCTAGTCAATGACCGATTTTTCTCAAACGTTGACAACGCATCCAGACTAATATTCGTAGAATATTTTTCTGGATGATAGAGACTACGATAATCTATGAGGTGAAAGGTTAATGGCAGACCTCGCGTTAGACCATGTTTCCTTTGTCCCTATTGCAGCATCGAACCAAAGTCTATTTTAATGTCATTTTGTACATACGAAATATGATATAGTCGCGTGTAGCGTAGTATATTATGTATGTATAAAACTCTAACAAAATCCAGTGAACGATTTATTATACAAATAGGTACTTAAAGATTTGTGTTTCAAATTCTACTAAACTAATGATAGTGAAATGTTTTCAGTTGCCTTAAAAAAAACTCAGATAAAGAAAGCGACGAGTTGTAATTATACAAGTTATCTTCTAACAGTTAACAAAACATGGTTGGTAAAATGTTGTTGACTAAATGTATTAGTGATTTGGAGATCACCATAGCAGTAACTGGATCTATGCGATGTAAAATATGCGCCACTCATCTCTTTGTCATTGATTTGAATAAGGTTGTTTAGTGTATCCTGGAGTGCAAGATAAAATATATTACCTATTGACAATTTCACATATATGAGAAAATGATTATATGGCTGCTTAACATTGGTTACAGTGTTCTGATGAAACTGAAAATCTAAAACAAAAATTCTCAGGATGTTGGCCTAAACAGTTTTTATTAAAATAATGCAGATTGCCAGACACGGGTGATTTCGTCAACAATCATATATGTTATCTTAGGCATTAAAATACTTTTTACATTTATAAAGATATGCAATAAGAAATAAAGTATTTCGGATATCATGTCAAAGTGTTAATACTTTGAAATTTTTCCTTTTTTCTCATGCATAAAGGGATAGAGTTAAGAGAGAAAAGGCGCAAAGCCATTCAAATACAGGGAAAAAAATCTTCGATTTAACACCAATCTTGTTTCAAACATCAAAGCTTGGATTGCAAGGTTGAGGGGGTTGACGCCTTTCTGGCAATGATTAGGGTGTTAATGCTGTATGTTGTTTTAATGACGGGTCCATCTGTGACAAGTTTTGTGTGTGATAGATTAAGAAATAACCGCATTTTTGTTAAAACAAGGATTTAGGTCGTCAATATTTGGGAACCGTGATCCATGTTTTTGGCTTTGTTTTATAACCGAGTTTTGTGCTCAGCTTTGACACAGGTGAAGCTTCTGGGGTTCATTACCTCACGTGAGGTCACACAAATATCTCGTAGAATCGATCAAAAGCAAATAATCTCTGATCAAAATTTGTGTTTGTTTGTTCTGTGACTAATTAAACGCGAATTTCAACGTCAGCAAACATACAGATGAGCACAAATGGCACCTAAACGTAGAATTAACATTCTTCGCCATGTGAATCCCCCAGTGTACATCTTCAAAGCGACAATAAAATTTCCGTAATGCGAAGATCTCATATGTAACCAGTATCCTTATTATTTAGATAAAGAAGACACGCACACGAATTTCTAAGTCGTTATAAGTTTCTTTAAATCGGAGTTGGCACTGCTCTCCAACATAAAATACTTTGCTCAATATTTATTCCTGACGAAATGTGGAAATTAAAACGACTCACGTTGATATAAAAAGCGACAAAACAAATAAACGATTTAAAACAAAACAAGTCTCGTAATAATCAAAGTACATCGGAGATATGTCGAGTAATCTAACGTGTGTTCTCTAACTAGTCATCGATTCGATCCTAGGTTTGCACATTCTCTCCTGTTACTCAAGTTTTCTCCCACTTGGAACATGCCAACCTTCTGGACGATACCTACTTGTGCATTTTGCTTATCTGCATGTAGGTTTAGACTTTACTTAAAGTAGTACCAGGTGTTCTCTAAAGAGTGAATCTGGTACACGAAACCGGTCAATACCAGAATTTTCGATTTAAGAGAATTAATATTAGGGCCGGATTAGGCACCCAGCATATTCATTAACTGTGTCTCCCTAAATTGCCGCATGATTCAAATAAATCCTGTCAATAGTCTGCTGATACAGTAGACCCTTGATGTAAGCAACGGGTCGGGCGACAGCTTGGAATTGCTTATATGCGATTTTGCTGATATCAGAACAATCGGAACAAAGTCTAAATTACTTTGAAGGTATCATTGCAAAATTCGAAAATCTCAAATCTAGAAAAAGAGCTATGTAATTCCGTGTAATGTCGCGTCACCTATCTAATGTATAATAATGCAATACATGGAATTATTCTATACATACATATGCCACCGTTATGTCTTTAGATATTTGATGGATGGATGGATGTCTGAGTAATAGACCACATCAAATATTTTAACCTAGGGCATCATAAAACCCTGTTCAAACTACTTGAGTTTAGAAGGTAGTCATAGCTTATTGACTACCACCGTATATCAAAGGCCTGTCTTCCCTCGAGGACAAACTAATATGTCCATGTTATTTCAAGAAGTCGAACTAATGATCAAAATGTGGGTCGTGATTGTCGTGCATGGTTACCATGTTATGAAGTGTTCTAAAAATCAATATTTGTAGTTTTAAACGAAGACTCAACAGTCTAGCTAAGATCAACATGACCAGTAAAACTTTCACACTTTCAAATCTTAACTTTTTAAGTCCTTAAAGTAGACAAATAAAAATATGTGGACTGTCAAACAAATGGAAATTTGTCAGATATCCCAACTTCGGTCTTGTAAAACAACCATTCACCCAACAGCTGTTTTAGTCTTATACTTCCATTTTGTGAAGTATATATTAAAAATTTAGCTGTCTTTTTTATGCTAACCCATACATTCTTCGTGAAATGCTTTTTTACATATTACAATTTACAACAATTACATTAAAACACAAACTTTGAAAGATCTGTCTTGTTGTGAATGGAGTATGTTAAACTTAGAGCACATTACTTCGTAATTAGGGGCTTGGATGGCGGTTAGCGTACGCGCGCTGTATCATACGGCCTGCCATTGAGTCAGCTGGCGTCGTTTCGAATCCCCGGTTGTTTGTGGCAAGGAGTAGGGTCGCCTATGCATCCTCGCGGGCTTTCCCCGGATATTCCGGCTTCCTCCCACTACTAAAACCCCCTACGCGCAAGCGAATTATTGAAATAAAATTGAACCATGTGTTAGTCCAGAAATGACCTAGTTTGTGTCGAGTGAACGTTAAACCCCATTTCCCTCTCTCTCTTTCTCTCTCTCTCGCACACACTTCGTAATTAATTAAATGACATTATATGCAAGATGAGTATCACGACATCGATTATAAATAATATCAACCAACTTCTCACCAAAATCTTTATATCCTTGTTTCGACGTCTTATTTATTTAAACAGTCAAATCCCATTTCATGGAACATTTCTTTCGAGTCTAACATCCAAATTGTAAACATTACCATAAATTGAATTTGTGATGTAATTTACTGGTTGATATTTGTGAACACGCCCAGAATATGAAGTATTATAAATTCTTTTGTATACAGCAAAAACTCCAAGATCTTCGTTACTTTCACCATTCCTGTTTTTGTTGTGAAATGGTGAATATGTCGGATCGAAAGGAAATATGTTCTAATCGATTTCATAACGTGTATAAATTTCCATTTATATCCCATGCAAATGTGTTAATTGATGACCTTATTAAACTTGGGCCAATGATTTGTTAATGTTTTTTTTACAGTTTAAGCGACCATATTGAGATGCAGTGGTATAATTAATAAGTAATAAAACCATGTCTTCGTTGTACATGACGTCAGGCTAATGACACTTTTATGGCACATATCAACAAAACGAAATGAAATGGAGTTTAAAGGGAAAACCCCTATTATATTTTGGTGAATGAAATGGTTAATTTCGCGTTAAAACCTCTTAAACTCGTCTACCTGAGGGTCCAGCAACTAACTCAATACACATGATACGTTTTTAAACAACTCAAACCCGCCAGTCTTCATCTGGAAATGGAGACCGGTGTACCAAGCTGTATCATGCGGTGTTTTATAAAAATATGGTGGATGTGAAATTGACCTTTCATTATCAAATGCAGCACATGGGTCAATCACTGTATAGAATTCTAAAGGAACGGTAACGCAACGAAAATAATGACCCGAAATCTTAAAAGGGTTACGGGTACGAACAAGCGGTTTTGACATTCACGACCAAACAATCAATATTTTGACCTGATATTTAGAGACAAGGTAAATACACCATTTATCTATATATTTTGGAGCTTAAATTTCATATGTACACAGACTTTTATTTTTGTGACTCTGTTGAAATCGGGAAAGTGCCTTTAACGTTGTATGGTTTGCCAAAGATAGTATACTAGAGACCCGTTTACAGTAGAGATATGTTCCTGAATAGGCAAATTTATCTGCAATAGACATATCTCTATTTCAGTGTATTTGCACAAAATGTCTAAATTTATTCAAAAAGCTAGGTCTACTTGGTTATTTTGGACAAGACTTGAATTTGTCGTTTGTTTTTTTATTTGGATTCCTGTCAGAAAATGTGCTGGACATTTAGTTATGGCCACGTAAAGTTTATAGTATGCTTAAACGGTTAGAATGCATAACTATTTTCTGTGTCGAAACCTATTGCAGCATTACATAATTATAGCAACCCGTTCTTACGGAAGTCTAGAGGTAATAAGTGTTTTTCCTCTAATGGAATTCAAAAGCCGGAGCCATTTCGGTATGAGATAACCAAAGGATCGACGGTCCAGTGGTTTACTACACATGATGGTGCTACTCTGTCTTGTTCAGAATACTCCCAACCATTATAGTCTAGAACAGACGTCCCCTTATTTCCTAAATGAGAAATGAGATCCGGGCAATGTACCGTTGCTCGAATGCATTGTGGTGAAAATATTAATATTAACAACGAAAGGAGTGGGCTAATTTGAATAAAAACTGAACTAAAATTATACAGAAAGGAACAACGCACAGTTAGCCCCACAACATCTCTAAATGTGACATAGCAGATAGATTATGAGTATGCGCTTTATTTTATTTTATTTTTTTTTTCATTTATAAGAGTCAGTGGATGAGATTATGGACGCAGGTACATAAACACCGTAGTACACAATACAATGCAGTTTGGTTGTTTGCCTCTTATTTTAACAATCCATTGTCCAAATACAAAGACAGCATGCTAGCTTTGGCGGTCGATAACTGCCAATGAATTATCTCGAATTTATATCTTAGTCAACACTAAGGATTATTTACCATTACATTAAATATCATTTCTACAACTAGACATTTGACAGATGTCGTCATATTTTGTTTAGTTTTGTAAGTCAATCATAGCGAGACAGGCGAAAATCGGAGTGAAAACTTTAAACAAACAATCCTAGTTGTGCACAGTCCTTCAAGGAGCTAAACCTCGGCATAACTAGTATCCATAATATTCTAAATTGAAAACACGAATCAAAATTCAAAATTTATCCCTTTCAATCCGTATTGATGTTGTTAACTTAGCGTGTTTCGAGCGTCATTTGTAATGAACAAAGAAAAACATATCCCGGAAGACAGTGCTGAAGTAATTAGAAATGGCTGACTCACAACAACAAAATATACTTTTTTAAACGTGTAGAATTGACTAAGCAGGCGTAAACGAATATAATTTCAAAATGAATGAAAATCACTTCATATACAATCATATTAATGTTTGCCGAACGATAGAAAACATGAAAATATCACCTGAAAAATCAACCCAGTCTGCTTTGAGAGTTGACATAATTCGTGTCCCAAATTAGATCGCTCACAGGTCGCTGGGAAATGGTCGAGGAGACCTTTCGGGTTATTTCACCGACGTGGCTGACAATGAATGGTATCTACTTGGTAAATGGAGACTGTACGTAGACACCCATTTGTTTTGGGTGCTTGGGCTATTTCACTGAAGTTTTACAGTAAACGGAATTTATGAGGCGGATTTCACAACACACAATTATTCAGTTTTATGAAGAAAACTTGGTCTATGATCGTGCAAATTCACTGTCTCTTGCCTCTTTGCACATAAAGCATTTTGTCGATAGAGTCAATGATAAAGAACCCAATGGAGATACAAAGGGATATTAACGTCCCGTCAACATAATGTTAAAGTCATTTTGACATACGGTTAATGTATTTACTACGGAATTTTCCCTGTCATTCTGGGATTTCCAATTGGTCGATGGTCTATTTTATGTTCGCTTGCAATGTGTAGACGAAAGCGGGAATATTCAAACTGTAAAAACAACCATTCTTACAATCGTTGACAGGTCAGCAATAATCAAAGTACCATTGTGTGGTTTTTGACAAATGATATTTGTAATAACGTTTCCCGGGTAGTGCAGGACATTGATATATCTAATATTGAAAAGTAGCCAGTTTAACAAACTTGGCACAATAACCGATTCCCAGTTTTCGACTCTTACTATACTATTCAAAAAAAGTAGGGGATATTTGATTTTGGGGGCATTATACTAAAATATGCAAATGACTACGAAAAAAGTCACTATAGAACCTAACAGAAGAAACATTTCCAGTTACATGTGACGCCCAAACGCACCAATAGCTACCGCATGGAATGCAGGTGGTGCTTGGGATCATCATGGGGGTCCAACCCAAGATTTGCACGACTCTGACTTTGAATGTTACAGTCATTGTGGCATTGAATTCCAGGGTGGAAACATCAGTTTAATTGTTTTAGTGACCAGAAAACAAATTTTGATATGCGTCGGCTTACCCAAAATGAAAGGTTACGTGCCCTTGGCATGCTACAGATCGGCACAACACAGGCGGTTGTGGCGCGGACGATGAATGTTTCTCAGTCTGTCATAAGCAGGCTATGGTCCAGATACCGTGATACACAATCTGTACAGGACAGACCACGCTCAGGTCGACCAAGGGCGACAACTCAAGCCCAGGATCGATTTATCCGTACCTTGGCCTTGAGAAATCGTGTCATCACAGCAAATCAGATCAGCGCTCGTCTTCAAACAGACACTTGTGTGAGAGTGAGTGGCCAGACGATTCGGAATCGACTGCATAGGGGTCACCTTCGCGTCCGACGTCCTCGCGTGATCCCTTGTTTGAGAGATCATCACATTCAGGCAAGACGTCGTTGGTGTAGGGATCGTCAACACTGGGATAATCGACGCTGGAGCAATGTGATGTTTTCAGATGAGTCAAGGTTCACTGTTGATTTTTTGGACAGACGTAGGAGAGTGTGGCGTCGTCGAAACGAGCGCTTCCAAGACGTTAACGTCATCAGACATGATCGATTTGGGGGTGGTTCTGTTATGGTGTGGGGAGGCATCACTGTTGCTGGAAGAACGGCTTTACATGTTGTTGCAGGGCGTGTTACAGGCCAGTACTACCGGGACAACATCTTGGCAGTCCATGTTGTGCCGTTCGCACGACGTCATGGCCGCCGTTTCATCTTCCAGGATGACAACGCAAGATGTCACAGGGCCAGGATCGTTACAGGTTACCTCCAACAACAGAACATCACCACATTACCTAGGCCAGCACTGAGTCCCGACCTCTCCCCCACCGAGCATGTCTGGGACATGCTTGGACAGAGGTTACGTCAACGTCAACAACGTCCTGCCAATGTCCAAGAACTTGCTGCTGCGTTGCAACAGGAATGGGACAATCTGGACCAAAATGACCTTAGACGTCTCATTAGGAGTATGCCACGTCGGATCAATGCTTGTTTGGCAAACAGAGGAGGATTTGCCCGTTACTGACTTTGTTGTGATGCTGTGGTAACTTTGCTGTTTGACCCCGGGTATCATTTTACCCTTATAATGGTCAGTCTGTGCCTTACTTAGTCTAACGATCATTTGGAATAAATCGATGAATGTGAACTTCATTTCATTTTGTCATTTGTTTCTTCGTCAGTTTCATTAGGTGACTTTAATAACACTTAAAAATCAAATATCCCCTACTTTTTTTGAATAGTATACTATTCATGGAATACATTTACGGAATGGAAAGAGATTTGACAAAGCGGTCATTTTAAGATTAAAATTGGGTAATTTCTATAAGTTTCCTTTATTCTAAACTACATGTAAAGCAAATTTTTGTACGTAGCTAAACCAGATACTGGATCAAATCGCAACAGTTAGCGTGCGTACTTCTTGTCGGTGTGTAACGGAATAATCAACGACGATTTAGTGTAAAACGTTTATTAAGCGTATCCTGAAACAACTGAATGTCCACTTCGTAACTACACAGGGTCTTTGTAATAACCAATATGAGCATGAGTTGAAGTAGACCAAATTATATAGACTGAGGGGTTGTCGTATATCGATCACATATGGCCGCGGCATTGATGGAATGTTTCATGTCCTGTAGATTTTCGCCATCTTGCATCTTAACCCCAAAGTGATATAGCAGCTTTGGTAAATTTACCATATAGAAATAAATTGTAAATGGGAACGTTATCAATATATTTTTACTATGCTAACTGTTTAATTTAACACAACCAGTTTTAATGACATCCAGTATCAACGGTTATAGTTAGTACCGATTGGTTAATATACCACTTTTATGTACACGGTAGTTTTTTAATGATCAAAATGGTTGACATCATTTTAATAGTTAGTTATCATGTATATCGAGATTTAAATTTAAATTTCCATTACTAATTTACTTTATGATTAGTGGCTTAGTATACTAATAACTTGTCTTCCTGTATTTATGGACTATTATAAATAAGCATCATTGCCTACTGAACATAATCGTTGCTCCGTTATATGGTATGAAAACTTCAGACTTGATGCTAAAACATCAGTCGCATCATACTAACTAATTACTGACCTTAAGTGCATCTAAAATTCAAAACACGTTTTCAGATATGACGTGACACAACTAAAATCACGGCATATTTGAAAACGTACATTTAGAAAAATGACATGTATCAATATAGTGATTAATAATTTATTTATAATTAACACATACCTGCATTGGCTTTAATTATAGTAAGTAAGTAAGTAAATACTGTTATGTAAGGATATATCCACATGGCCCACACTACCACTTCTAAATAACATTCATCCGATCTTACACCAAAATCCGTCAACTTGAAAACCTTGTGTGTGTTGTATTGGGACGAAAATATCAAACTTCTCTCTATATACACAAAACACCTGTATATTTACACTCAAGCTAAGGTTACTGTCAATCAATCTTTGACAGACAGATGATTAAGTTAAGAGATCGAAATGAACAAACAATATCACACTAACGTCTCTAAAACGATAAAACGATCGTAGTAAATATATATTTTAGCCAGAAAAACGTTATACATGTTTGTTAAGTGTTTTATTTGTACGCGTTGTTAATTTTTCAAGTTTTTAGAGAAAAATGTGCTTTACTTTGGCAGTCCGCTGTCACCATTGATTGTCATGTTTAGACATTGCCTCGGGCATGACATTTAGTAAATGTATTGTATACATGATTTGCCATTCTTTCAATTTAAAGGGTATATTTTTTTTTAAACTGATGTCAACAGACTCATGTACTTATATATGTAATATGATAGTCAACATGCACACAAACACGTATATATATTTGTCATAATAAAAAAAATATATATGTTTACCATAATAATCTGACAAAAAATGATATGAATGAAGTGCTGAAATATATTCTTTGTATGAGAGAGAGAGAGAGAGAGAGAGAGAGAGAGAGATGGGGTGTAACGTCCACTCGACACAAACCAGGTCATTTCGGGTCTAACACATAGTTCAATTTTATTTCAATGATTCGCTTGCGAGTAGTGGTCTTTAGCAGTGAGAAGGGACCGGAGGACCCGGAGAAAACCCACGGGGTTGGAAGTCGAACCTAATCCTTGCCACCTACGACCGGGAAATCGAAACCATGCCGGTTAAGTCATTAGCAGACGTCCTTATGATAATTGATTCGTTAAAACGAGATACTAACTCGTTAAAACGAGATACTAACTCGTTAAAACGAGATACTAACTCGTTAAAACGAGATACTAAATCGTTCAAACAAGATAATTACTCGTTCAAGCGAGACACTAACTAGTTCAAACGTGACATTCAATCTTTCAAACGAGATATTAATATGTTCAAACGGATTATTATTTTTTGTTTGGCTCTAATGGGCCTTCGTACAAGTGTCATCAACCCCTGTTTCAAAAATATTTTTAAGAACATTGGAGACAATAGTTATCTCTTGCTTTTGTAAGAAACTTGCATGGATTAAACTTTTATCATAAGTGCGAAACATCTGCGTATATTTGTGCGTATTTGCAAGGTTATTGTTATTTGTCCCAAGAAAATGTTCGAGCTCAGGATCTACGTTTTCAAAGCATCGCCTGCTTTGTAGATATTAATTCTTTCTTTTTTGTATGTTTTCAGTGACATCAATAAGACGACCTGATGAGACAATCTTGGATATAAGAATTCCTTCTCAACTTACATATCTATATTTATGTTTGTTTATTTATTTCAATAGTTAACACAAAGCAATATACATTGTTGTTGTTGACAAAATGCTATTTTTGTATAATCCTATAGTTTTTTCCCTTAATGTTTTTATTGTTGGTTTGTTTATACAGTATATAGACATGTACGCATGTTTTATTTATATGAAAGGTTTGTGTCAACAATATATAATATTCGTTAAGAGGCATACCTTGGATTTATAATTACTGAACCTTGTAGTTAAGTCAGATGATCAAAGGATGAAAAACAACAGAATGACGAGACAATACTGATTATAGCCGTCGAACATCATGGGAATATAATATATACATCTGTCACATAATATGGATCTCGGTGTTGAACCATGTGTATCATTATACTTTCTTAATATTCTTTAATGTTACCATCAATTCGTCCGTCATTATGCGACAAAACCAAGGCAATTTTAATTTTTTGGGTTGCGTAGAATAAGTTTGCTTGGTCCATGTGAACGGTTATTTACATGTACGTTAATGTGAATGGTAGTTTTTTCTTTCCGGTTAATGTACCAGAGGATGCTACTCATGCACTACCATGTGAGATGGAATTATATGATGGTGCTTATAATGAAAATATCAGCATCCAATTGTGATGGATATTACTAAGTAAATGCATGAGTAGCCCAAACCTATTTCTGTCAAAACTGTAAGAAAATGCTGTTACATCTTTGTCCTTTTACTCGGAATTTAACTTGTAAGTGGTATTCCTGGCAGAAAAACTGTTTCCCTTGACACTGAGGTGAGATAAACCAGTTTCTGAAAGAATTTACTCGCTTTCATGCCAGTGTCAAGTTTATTTTAATTGCATTCAACAAGGCGTAAAAATGAAATATTTGCCATGTCCTGTATACCTTGCCAGTGGTCAGTGTAACAGGAAAATATGGTATTGACCTGCTAATGTTAAGGTTAACTATCGGTGATCAACAGGTATGGGTTCTGTATTTGGGAAATCTCCGAAAAACGATAAATTTGGAAAAGACACATAGTCGTGTGTTATTTAATCTTCCTCTAATGGTTTAAAGTATCTGGCTAAATTATTAGTTAGGAATTTTTGTGCCAGTGCCATATTTAGATCAAGATGGGCTTTTCCATTATATGGGGTCCCTCCCAATCCTGCAAGATTAGGAAAGTGAGTTTTAAACACACCTGAGCAAGTCCAGGGATGAAAAAGGATATTTAGGCTGCAGTGCGTGTCATAGTACTGTCACATTACCCCAGTTCTCCAAACCCTTCATTGGTCCATGCTCGGTCAAAATTTAAAGTACTCTGCATAACATATCAGTGTGTAAGTTGAGAGGCTCCCGATTACCTCTGTGAATTAATCCAACGGTATATTCCAAAGGGACAGCTGCAATCAAACAATCTAAATCAATCAGCTAGTGGTACCAAAGTAGAAACTTGCAACCTTTGGACAAAGAGCGTTTGCTGTTGCTGCCGCTGAAAGATGGGATTCACTTACAATTGAACTCCGTTTTGTGACTTCTTTATCAATCTTCAAATCTTGATTAAATAGACAAAAAAACTTAGAGTCAAAATACTTTTATATAGTTGTATGCTCTATGAGCACGATTTGTGGAATTGGCGCTTTATATAAATGGACATAATTAATTGTTATACACCTTGAGTGGAGGCCTGCTAGTTTGTGAGGCCTTGGGCGTCAAACGGAGAAAGGATATAGGTGTTTACAACATATTATCAATGCAAATTATTTGAAGCTAAAAAAACAAATATAGCCGAAGATAAAATGTTTAAAATAAACCAGTCCGGATGTAAGTTATGATCACCTAAAGTGCACATTAAGTCCTATGGGCTGTTTACCGCCACCTTCATTGTTAATGAGACATTCATTTCCATTCAAGAACAACGGTGTCTAACAATTAATAATACTATGTCCATTTATATAAAGCGCCAATTCCACAAATCGTGCTCATTGCGCATACAACAATATAAAAGTATTTTGACTCTTAAGTTTTGTTAAACATCCATGCATAATAATAATATTATAAATGATTGGAAAAACGAAGTGGACCAAATACAGTCGTCGGCCACTGTCCAGATATGGGAACCGCACTTACCAGGATATCTCTGATTGGCTCTCTGGTTAAGATTGTTTTTCGATACAAGAATAAAGGAACCCATACAATTACATTGTAACTAGATTTATTCAATGAAAATTAGTTAATTATAAAATGCATTTTATAAGGACACTGTATTTGGTTATTTAACAAGATTTGATGTGGCGATGAAAAAAAAACTCTGTCGGAGTAACAGTAAAATTAATAAAGTTATTACAAACCTCAATTACAAAAAAAGGATTTACCAATATAACCGTGTTTTTCGAACGGACACACGTCCCGATAGATTTGAAGATGATTCTTCGTTCCATTGGTTCTCTAGACCTTTTGGTAAAACGTCATAAACGTTCGGAGACATTGCTTCTATACTGCGAATATCCGTGTCTCACTTTTGACCGAGTATCGCCGCAATACACATCCAAATTTGATTTGATTCATATGGTATTTTTAAAATAACGTGAGAGTGACACCGTCCCTGGGGATAAATAGTTGCTATTCTTACAGTATCAGGAATAAATATGCTAAGTTCCACGATGATTCATTCAGATTCAGAATTCTAGTCTGTAGACTGGCAAGTAGGCATCCCTTGGTGTTGGACACGGACAAATAGAAATAGATATAACCCTATGGTGGGTCATACTGAATTTGATCCAAATATGTTAATACTTGCAACCTGTAGATTATTTACAGACAAAATATTAACAAAACGTCGGTGTGGCACCGTCCAAGGAAACGAACAATGTATCAAAACCAATTATAGTTGCCGTCCTTTAAGGGGTAGAAGGAATAAGTATACTAGGGTCGGAACATGCACCAACATCACTGATTGTTATATAATTCCCATCCGTCGGCTTTTCGGGTAGAAATAATGAAATAAGCCAATGTTGACATTTTTTCTGAGTAGGTCTTCATAGTATGGGAGGCCATTATTTGAGGGTAGCCATTTTGCGATAATATCCCAACTTATTTTCACCTTATTTATAACGTTATCGACATATCAACTATGATTTGGCAATGTATTGACAGGGTACATGACTACATTTCAGATTGTTTTCCATCATTTCATGATGATATTTCCAAGATGGCGACCATTTATGGCGGGAAAATCGGACTATGTGCTGATTTTGATTAAGTATTAGTGTTTGATGTCAATAAATATGTTTTCGGGATCACAAATTCCATTCCTGACATTTCAGCCTCGTAAAATGATGACATGTTCATATACTTAGCATATTTCAAAGATGGCGGTCATTTTTGTGGGAAAATATGATGATTTGCTGATATTGATTAAGTATTCGTCGTTGGTGCCAATATATATGTTTTCAAGGGCACAGATTCCATTTCGTTCAGTAATACCTGTGTAAAATGATTATAAGTTCACCTGTTTTTGCACATTTACAATATGATGGCCATTTTTGGCGGGAAATGGAACGAAGTGCGGATATTGATTAAGTAGTCGTCTATGGTAACCAGGGATATATTTTCCCCGCTGGAAATTTCCCCCGCAGCGGATTACATTTCTGCACATGTTCACATATTTAGCATATTTCTAATAGGGGGGGGGGAGTGGGCCGATTTGCTGATTTTAATAACGTTGTTGCGTTTTTGTGTCAATATTTGTTTTTGTAGGCGCAGATTTCTGCCATTTACAACTGCGTGAAATGGTGGTATGTTCACACATTCAGCATATTTTTGTTTGTGGTAGGACGTTTTATAAACTCATTACTGAAAGGGTTTCTGAATCTTATCCTGCTATGTCTGAGCTTGTAGCATGTTCCTGGAAGCCTGTGCCATGTTAACCCATTAGGTATATTATCCAACAACGAAAACACCTCATCCGAGTTGACCACTGAGCTAATATTGATTTTGCAGGAAAATAGAACATTTACTTGGTCGATCACATTGTAGTAGTTGAACACCAGTCTGATTTTAAGACTTTGTGGTGCTATCGAGACTTTAAGTTTATGTTTGAAAAGGCAATTAATAAATTAAAATGTAGAACAGAAATGTATGATATTAATATAAAGTGTTATAAAAGAATTAAAAACAAGGACTGCAAATGCAATAGTAATACGGAACCTTTATGGCTTAGATTAGTAATACGGAACCATTATGGCTTAGATTATATTATCAACTGAAACCCAAGCTGCTTGTGGAATGCACAATAGGTGAACGTATAATCATTTTACACAGTTGTTACTGACAGAAATGGAATCGGTGCCCTAGGAAACAAAAATATATTTACACCAACGACGACTACTCAATCAATATCAGCACATCAACATATTTTCCCACCAAAAATGACCGCCATCTTGGAAATATGCTAAGTATATGAACATGTCATCATTTTACGAGGTTGTAAATGCCAGGATTGGCATATGTGACCCCGAAAACATATATATTGACACCAAACACTACTACTTAATCGTCCGATTTTCCCGCCAAAAAATGGTCGTCATCTTGGAAATATCATCATGAAATGATGGTAAACAATCTGAAATGTAGACATGAACCCTGCCAATATAACTACATTGCAAAATCACTATTGATATGTCGAGAACATCGTAAATAAGGTGAAAATAAAAATAATAATTTAGAATACCATCGCAAAATGGCTACCCTCAAACAATGGCCTCCAATACTATGAAGACCAACTCAAAAAAAAAATGTCAACGTTGTTTTTTTGTCATCAAACATTATAACCTAAAAAATAAAGCTTATTCCACGATTTCTATACGAAAAGCCGCCGGATTTACATCAAAGGTCAGACTTATATGCCAAGTTCATAATTGCGGCCTGTATACGATAAACACATAAAATTGGGCGCGACTCTGCCCTTGGGGTCGGTACATGCACCAAAATCAATAGTTGCCGTCCTAAGGCTATAAGAAATATATATGCCAAGTTCCAAGCCTGTAGGCAACACACCGACACACAAAGAAAAATGGGTGGGGCTCTCTTCCTGGGTGTGTGCATTCACCGTTAGGGTATAAGGAATAGGTACGCAAAGTTTCAAAAGGATCTGTTCCGAATTGCGGTCTGTAAGCGAAACAGTCACACGCACAAATTAGGCGTGGCTCTGCTGCGTGGCGTGGCTTCGGACATGCACCAAAAATAATACAGGTCATCTTTGTGGCATTAGGAATAAGTATGAAAAGCATTACGAATTGTGGCCTTTAGGCGACACACCAACACACAAAATGAAAGCGGGCGTGGCTCTGCCCCTGGGGTGGAAATGCGCCAAACACGTTAGGGTACAGGGAATAAGTATTCAAAGTTTTAAGATAATCCGCTAAGAATTGCGTCCTGTATATGACATACAACAAAATACAAAGAATGGACGTTGCTCTGCCCCTAGGGTCGGGAATGCACCCCAAACAATATGGATCATCCCTATTGTATAAGGAAAAAGTCTGAAAAGTTCCAAGACAATCCACAAAGAATTGTGCCATGTAGACCCCCCCCCCCCCCACACACACACACACACCCATATTGGGGCGACGACATACGTCTGTGAATGTGGACGTTTTAAAAGCTTCATACAAAGTCATATTTTGAGTAACGTTGTTAAAGTCCAATATTACAAATGACGCTGAAACGCATTATGATAAACGATTCGTATACCAATGTTAATATGTTTTTGGTGTCTTAAATATTGGATATCAGAAGCCTATCTTTTACCGGTAAGATGACAACACCAAGTTTGATTTAAATTGATAAATAATGTGTGTATTCAATGTGCATGATATTCCTTGATATTGAGTAAGAGACTTAACTACTTTAAGGGATTTTTAAGCTTGATAACAGTTGATATTTAAGAATTGCAACATTCAAATTATTTATTTAGGTGTCTTTTGTATTACCTTATGATCCCCAATTTGTCATAACATCTGAATGAAGTACTACCCAGTGCATCTGGTGATAACGGTAACAAAATTAGGTAGCGCCGATGACGGGCTACAATTGATACATGGATGTGTGTTAACGATATTTATTCAACACAATATGACTATTATCTGCAGCTCTTTAGAGAACGCAAAATAACTGAAGGGGGACAATCCTTGTCAAATGATCGTCTTAAACTTGTAACTCTCTTCACTGACTTGAGCGTTAATCGGTTAACATTTCTGGCCATATATCTTAATGTTTATAAACACCAAGAGCCCAACGTGTCACAATCATCTGATAAACATAATATTGAAGAGGAATGACTGTTTCCGTTACGTTAAACCCCATTTCATTTCAATTCCGCTTCCATTTTGTCCAGGCCTGGTCACAAATCATCTATAAGCAGTGATCTCATTCTAGTTGGCAATTTCCGCAATTCACATACGGTTTTTATCTCCGAGCATCCCGCATAAAAATTATGAATATTCACCAAAATATGGCTGAAAATGTAAATTCAAACAGGCTTCTAGACCAAACAATTGACAAGTTATATCATGTCAAAGCGTGAATTGCTATAAAAACTACATCCAGAGGATGCATTATTAGTTCAATGTTAATTGTATGCATTATTGGTTCTATGTTAACAGTATCGTATTCAATCAGACTTTAAAACAAAAATATATATAATAGCATTTACAGATTAAATAATTAAATAGCATAAGAGCAAAATTATTTGAACCCCTGTCCCTTTCTTTGCGATTAATGTACACACACTAATGTGTTCATATATAAAAGCAACTAAACGTTTTAAATGTTGTTTGTATGCTGTGTTCACTTGCACCTTGTTTATTACTGTTTGTTAATTTATTTGTCTGTTATTTATTATGTAGATCTACAGTATATATTTGTTACATCTCGCGATTCTCCATTTATACAATTTCTTAATATGGAAAAGACTTTCGTAAGTTTTAATAACTTTTGTCCGATCCAATTGTATCAAAAATTATTTTGCCCAGGCAGCGGCGTTACGGCCCACTCTTATATCGAATTCCAACTGCCAAGGGATCTTTTACGTGCACGCCAATGTGTACCCGGGACCTCGGTTTTTCGTCACATCCGAGCGACTAGACAGCTGTCCTTGTCAGGCCCTCCAGGCTAGTGAACCAGCGCCTTACCCACTTAACCACGTGATCCTCCGCTAATGAAGACGGACAGAGACACTGTGGCGTACTCTTACATCGAATTCTGTCAAGGGATCTTTAACGTGCAATCCAATGTGTACACGGGACATCGGTTTTTCGTCCCATACTAACGACTAGATACCTGTCCCATACTGACAAGTGGGAACCACACCGGAAAATCTGGAAGAACATTTTCGGCCAATGCAGGGATCGAACATCCGACTCCCAGGATAGCCAGCGTCTTACCAACTAAGCCATAGAAAAATCAATGTGATCAAGGGCCATAACAATAGGAAAATAAATGGGATTCTTCATCTCATGACCTGAAACATTGTGTATAAATTTAAGCTCAGTCGGTCCCTAGAGCGTTCACCAGAATATGCAAAGTGGTTAAGGGTTATAACCTAGCAGTAATTGTACGTATAAAAAATTCTGATCCAATTTTAACTCTGCAGAAGATCCCGATGTTGGTTAGGAATTTGCATCAGAATTTCCACCGTGATTTCGCATTGTCGTTGGTGTAGGACGCGGGCGTGGGGACTGGTAACTATGGGAGTATGGAAGCTTATTTGGGTCACTACTTATTGAGATAATATCCCAACATATCGACTAAAAATATGTCAACTTTATGAGTTATATTACAAGAAATCGACTTAATAAAGTTGACTTGACGCATTAAATTGACCCTATGCCGACATGAACTATGTCGATATGTTTACATCATGTCAATAGTCGATTTGACTCTAAACCAATATGTCAGATTTTATTGCATAATATAGACGTGATAATCTTGGCCACAGACCACTAATGATTTCCCCATTAACTTTTATGTTAATTCTCGTCTCTTAGACCGGCTCTAACTTTGCCCCAAATTTTTGTTTGGTAGAACGCTTTCTGCCACAGATGAAGCAAAATATGTGGCAAACTCTTCTCCAAAAGTATGTATGAGTTTCACCATGAAAAATGTGAGATACACAAGCTTGAACTAGATACAAGTAAACATGAAATTTTCGGGCCTGCGTTTCAACGTAACCAACCTCTCAACTCTTGTATCCTTCCGCCTCAAATCATGAATATTCACCAAAACCTGGCATAAAATATATTTTCAAACGCTTTTCTTTGATTTTACACCAAAAAATCAAAAGGAGGTAAAGGGAAAGGGAGAGAAAGGCTAAAAATAACTATCGTCCTACGGCTTGGAAATATTTGGTTAGATGTGTCGTATATAAGGGTAAAACTTCAGGTATCATCAAAAGGCCTTTGTTATATGCCCCCATATGTTCTGAAAACATACCGGTGAAAGAAAAATCAAAATCAAAGAATAATTGCAAAAATGATGACCCTTTAAGTACACATGATGCTTTATGTGCATCGATGCATCTCAGGCCCATTGGTCTTTTGGGCTAAAATCTTTCTTGTTAAAGGCAGTATTTGAGTTCTGTGAAAAAATGGGACAGGATATAAACAAATTACACAGAAAACACTCAAAATTTGGATTTTTTTTCTTCTACGAAATTTACATGTTGCATCTTTAAATAACCAGCGACTGCGAAGCAGGATACGCAACATTTTGCAAGTGATGGATAGAAAACAGGATAAACCAAAAGCGATGGGTGTAGAATCAAAGAAAAGGGTTTGAAAAACATTTTCTGCCAGGTTGTAATAAACATTCATGATTTTGAGGCGGAGGGATACAAGGTTTGAGAAGTTGGTTACGTTGAAATGTAGGGCCGAAAATTGCTTGTTTTCTTGTCTCTACTTCCAGCTTGTGTATCTCAAGTTTTTCATGGTGAACCTGATACATGCTTGGGGGATCACGTGGCTAAGTGGGCATGGCGCTGGCTCGCTAGCCTGGAGGTCGGGTGTTCGACCCTTGCAGTGGCCGAGAAAGTTTATCTCGAATTTCCGGCGTGGTTTCTCCTTGTCAGTGATGCAGAACGGAAGGCCTGACAAGGACAGCTTTCTAGTCGTTCGGATGGTACGAAAAACCGAGATACCGTGTACATATTGGCATGCACGTTAAAGATCCTTGGCAGTTGGAATTGGATATAAGAGTAGACCGTAGTGCCGCTGCCTGGGCAAAATTTCCCTCATAGCCCACTGTATGGCGTATGCCCGTCTTCCATTAGCCCAGCTTAGTTGCAGAAGAGTAGGACGTTAAACCCCATTTCATTTCGTTTTCATACATGCTTTTGGGCATGAGTTTGCCACATGTTGCTTCATCTGTGGCAGAAAGCGTTCTACCCAACAAAAATTTGGGAAAAAGTTAGGGCCGGTCTAAGAGGCGGTAATTAACATTAAAGTTAATAGGGAAATCATTAGTGGTCTGTGGCCATATTATTCAGTTTATATATAACTATGAAATAAAACATGACATATCGATTTAGAATCAAATCGACTATTGACATGATGTAAACATATCGACATAGTTTATGTCGGCATAGGGTGAATTTAATGCGTCAAGTCAACTTTATTAAGTCGATTTCTTGTAATATAACTCATAAAGTTGACATATCTTTAGTCGAGATGTTGGGATATTATCTCAATAAGTAGTGACCCAAATACGCTTCCATAGACTATAGGTATTATTGGTCTCAATTTACAATGTATAATAATTCTGTTATAATAAAATGACAAGACCTATATGAATATACATGTGTCGTCTAAGCATTATGTTCAACTGCTTAGTTATAGTATTATATTTCATTGGAAGAAAAAAAAGCCACATATTGAATATGCTTTAATAATGTAAAACAAACGTGGTATACCATAGAAATATCTCCGAGTGTATATTTATATCAATAACAAAATACAGCATGGGACCAGCCTCTTCATTCGCCATCTCAGTACACATCGCTTTAGTAATCTATTCAATACATTAATACCGAGTTTTAGTGTAGTAAAACAATTTATTTCCAACTTGAATAGTCGATGTTTAGTAGAAAAATATATTATATATCATTTTGACATTAGTATGTTTGATTGGCGTTTTTATTCTAAAGCTGAAATATGTTTTCTTATCGAGTATCTAGCATTCGGTCTATAGATTTGAATTACTTCCCTGTCCTTTCACGTGATTCTCTAACCACCGTCTTTATATTGAGTTCATTCAATATTTATTCTTCTAACATCATTTAAATGTGTAAAAAACGCCGTGGGCTCCACTACTTTATAAATTACCACAAATAATGTAAGAGTCTTAAAGATGCCTGCAAAGCCCAGCTTAACCGGAGCGGGGCCCTGGTCCTGAGTAGAATCGCGGAGCCCCTAATGCGACGAAAGATTGTTTCATCTCCTTTTGAATGGCACGCATACGTAACACACAATTATACGGTCTGTAATACATGAAAAATTACGTATTGTGAATTCCAAATGGCATGTAATGCGCGGCAATGACATATAACGACGGGAAACTGTTATAACTAGTGAAATCGCCGCTAGAAGCCTAGACCGATCATCGAGTTGAACTTCACAGAGAAGGTTGAGGGATAGCCCAGTCTCCACCCTCGCGCTGCTAGATCTATTACCGTGAAACTATCACCTGCAATTTGAATTGTTTCGCTTTTTGCCACGAACCGTTGGGGCCCTGGGCCTGGGCCCCTCAGGCCCATGCCTAAACTGGGCATCGGATGCCTGATATTTGGACTAATAACTCATTCAAGCTAATTTGTCTATCAAAAGTTTGCTTAAAATCCCTCTTAAAACATATTAATCGCAAGAAAACTGTCTTTATTAGACACGTGACTTGATTTAGTGCGAATACACATAGCTTGTGTTTGTCATTAGTCGCTGATCCTTGGCTTAAATATCGAAAGCCTGTGTAAATTTTTGGATTATCCTTTATATTAACACATATAAAACGCTCATTACCCAACACGAGAAGACAGACGGTCGGTTAGTGATACCCTTACATTTTTGTCCTGTGACGCCCCATGTGTCTTTTTCAGGGAATCTAGAATTTTTCTATAATAATTAGATTGACTGTCTTTACTTGCCATGTATACATTTTATATCTTTATTGGATATAACTTTATGTATAAAATGTTTTCAAATACGTTTCAATGTAACTTAATTTAGAGAAGATAGACTACAACAGACGTATTTATTTGTAAAAGCCATGTTTCCATTTCATAAAAATATTTTTTATTCTTGGCGGATATTTATTGTGAAAGCTGTCTCCCATTGTTTACACACTTTTATCACATAGATTGAAGCAACAAAAAGCGAAGTTGTCTTCAACCCTTATAAATCACGTATATTGAAACAAAAATAAGCGTGGACGCGAAGTTTGGCTATCACATGTATAGGCCTTGCCTGTTGTTCAATTCTTTTCAAAAGAATAAAATATTGTTTATATGTTCATTGATTGATTTAATAATATCATATTTTATACTATTTGCGTTTATTAAAATATGGTAATAAATTGGACAAAATAGAAGAAACATAAAAAATCTACATAGCGAATATAAGTAAATGTAGGTTTATCTCATTCTGCTAAACAGCGTTTACTATGAGTATACGGATTAAGGGTGTACACTTAATGTACCGGACCCAGAAACCCCTATTCATTCATTTCATTGGTTCACATTTACTGTCATATTGAAACCACTCAGGTATCAAGTTTCTACACCAGTTCATTCCCACCGTTTGTTATACCTGCATATAAAATGTTGCCGTATAACATTCTATGGGTTTATAGCTGTTGTATATTTGTTTGTATCAAAGGTCAAGGTATGTTGATTTATATTATTTATTTTCCTATTTTGGTTTTAAAAATATAAAAATAAATGACCACTATAAATAGATAAATAGGTAAATGAACCCTTTTGTTGGGCGACTGTTTTAAATTATATGTTGCAAAGTTCTCCAACTATATGTATAATATATACTGCAGTTTTTGACAAACATTTGGCCGGTATTTTAAATTTCACACCAATTTTAGAAATAGTTAATAAAAATAATAAAGCCATTATTTCCGACATTTGCTTACATAAGACATTTGTACATTCAATAACGTGTTATTTTTTGATGTTAAGGGTTTTTTTGTTTTTGTTTTTAGAAAATTGCAATATACATGTAATTCTCAAGCGAATGTAGAAAATCAGCATCTTTAAGCAGATATACATACTCTTCAAGTGATTGTAATAGTCACAATTTAGTTTGAGATAATATAAATAATTGCAGGGTTGGTTAAGATTTATTGCTAAATTCTGGATTGTCGAGAAATTATTATATATAATCAGAATTCAAACGATAATTTCAACTTATTTATCTATAAAAAAAATTTGTTTCAAATTCTTCTGGATTGGGGAGAATCCATTTCTAGCGTGTATTTGTCGTTATTCGCTGTGTAATTACAATACAAATCCATCTCGAAAAATTTTAATCCGAGGAAACTGCCTCATTTTACGCTTGTTTATCACGAGACTTGATTGAGGGAGAATCTATTTATCATGTATTGGGGTTTGTCCACTTTCCCTACATATCGAAGCTAAAGTATATTCCTAGACTATCCTTTGTCAACTTCTCTTTTGGACTTTTAATTCTCTCAATGTTCTCATAAACGTTAGCTATTAGATCAGCGAATAAGACGCGCTCCTTACGTCATTCGAGGCGACATGTTGATTTTAGTCTTGTGCGCGCTCAATGGGTGTTTTTAGGGATTATAGTATTTTTCTAGTGATAATAATGAGTCTTATAATGCGCTAAAATCCACATCACAATAAGGAAGTGCTCTAAAGGCTGACCACACACCAAACACACGACAATGCAAAACACAGATGATAATGTCCTATTTAAATATAAGATTTGAAAAGATAGGGCTTTAAGTTCGATTTAAATGAAGTTAGTGTTTCAGCAGACTTAAGTTTTGGGGGTAGGGAATTCCAAAACGTTGCAGAGATAAATGGAAAAGATCTGGCCCCAAATGTTTTCAATTTGAGTTTGCGTGTCTCAAGCAGACATTGACGATTGGAACGCGGAGACCTGGGTGGAACTTCCATATCCATTGTTTATTTCTTTAATAGAGGTTTAATTATAGCATGTCAAAGAGTCAGAGGTACAGTACCATTCTTCAGACTAGTATTAACAATTATAGTTACTACAGGAAGAACATTCAACACTTGAAGCAGAAGATGGGGTGGAATCCTGAATGGATTTTGCTTATCTTGTCGATGGAAAATGTATTGAGGTCGTTCAAATCATCTTCTTTGGGATAGGGCACATGCCGCGTCTTGCCAAGTAAAGCATTTGAAGTGCCAAAAAGTGCTTTAGGATTATCGACATTATCTTCAATTAGTCTGTTCTAATAATCAGCTTTTAATCTAATAACAAGTTTGTTTGTGTTATTTCTCCAATTTCTCTCTGCCCGACATCAAGTATAGATGCTGTAATCCAAGGTACTGACTTTTTGGTTCGCACACATTTTTTTGTGAGTGGTGCATGCTTGTCTAAAAAGTCAGACGAGGTAGCATTGAATAAGTCAACAAGTTCATTCACGTCAGTTGAAGGATTCTGGATGACATTTGACTGAATGATGTCTGCTTTCAATTTTTCAGTGTTTAGCCCCTTTCTATTGCGAATCTGAATCAACCTTTTACTTGGTGCGGGTTTCGAAAAGTTGAAAAAGGGATATCGTTGAATGATCTGATATTTGTTTATCCTCAACTTCAACTTGTTGGATAAGAGAATCTTCTCTGGGGACAATCCAGTCAATAATATGACCAGATTTATGTGTAGGATATGAGACATCTTGTTTTAGATCATGGTTATTTAAGATAAGGCCTATTTTCTTGGTGAGACTGTTATCATCAAAGTGTACATCAAAGTCTCCAATGATTATTGTGGATTCACGTTTCTCGTCCAAGAAATCTACCAGAGATGAAAATTCGTCCGCGAATGAATTATCTGTTGCTTTATTTTTCTTTGACGAATTTGGTGTGTAAATACAAAGAACACTTATGGAATTTCCACCAGTGTTTATTACTGTTCCAAGCTGTAAGGGCAAAATCCGGTGGGGTAATTTCTGCAATTTTAGAATCGTCACCATCTGGTCGCAGCCTAATTCAGGTCAGGAAAAGGAGATAAAATTCTGATTCAGAAATAAACAAAAGCCAAATTTGTCACAATTCTAATGGAAATAATTACCTACTAAATTCTTTTGTGGGAATGTATCTTTTAGTAAAAGGAAATGTTTATTCTAAAACCCATGTAACAACTGTCAAAGTAAACGTACTGGACATATCATTTTTAGTACGAAGATATTGATGTTGGTAGCGATTTGTTTCATACACATCAACCAGTCTTAATGATATCTAACAAGTAGATTATAAAATCATGCAATGCAACTACGGAAGAAATAGTTCTATACTTGGCAGAATTTTGTTCCATTAAAATAAAAGAATTTGTCCATTGTAAATAATTAACATCCAACATAGTAAACAAAATTACAACGCCGATAGGCCTACATTTCTTAAAATAAACAAGCTTTAGTTAATGTAATTTAAATGGATTAAATAGAAAATAGGATGTGATTACTGTCAAAACCTTTCATTCTTTATGTTGTCGTTTTATGTAAATATTTGATAACCTTAGTGACCATTCGTGTAACAATTATATGTTTTCACATGCTGGGCATCGCCCTATGTGAAATGCTCGTAGCTATTGAAAACGCTTTGTACTCCTGGGGTTTGGGTGACCGAGAGGTCTGTCTCTTTGCAAAGTTGAAGAATTAGTATTATATAAAACTTTAGGATTATATGAAAAGATTTGTTGATTGTCGTACAGTTGGATGCTGTATTCAGGAATCTGGAAGTAGATCTCAAAGACGTGATGGGTAGTTTTCTTGTGGATGGTTTTATCACTTACAGTTTAATTCACATTCGTATTTTGGATTTTGACGTTCGGTAGGTTATGTTGCGTTATTTATTCTTTGTTTAGTCTTAATTCGTTTGAATATGTATACAAGTCATATGCCTGGACTTAAGTTTATGAGCATAGTCTTGCCCTCATAACAACCCTTACCACTGCTTCTGGAATATGTATATATGGACACAACATCTCATATTCTAGCACCATGATGCTACCTGGGAAAACTAATTTTATCTGGATTGGTTTTCGGGGATGTAGAATACCAATACCGGATCCCGGGCTTTATACACGGCAATGTTTAATTACTTACTTAAATATTATTTTCACAGGACCGCACCACACAAAAACAAAACCTAACAAAGTCGGCGTATCACACTGACATTCAATTCAGTGTTATTCTAGCATAACGTATTGGTGAATTTGGGTGTGGTAATGTCTAGCCAATTATCATAAACGTGTGTATATTTATATAGCTGCCATATAAAACAACATTAAACACCCTTGTTGTCTCTACGATATACTACAGAGTGGCTTTATTGATACAAATTAGTCAACCATACAAACTTAAGTATATTTTCAAGATAGCTAAGATTGGATTAAACTCGTTATTATTATGACATAAAATTCATTTTAAAAAAGCCAAATCGCTAATATTTGCGATCGAGAAATTGAAACAAATGGGCCGTAACGCATATAATAATGTAATATGAATGTATATAAACTGATTTACATTCAATCGTTTCCGTTTTTACTCTAATTTCAAATCAGTTATGTTCAGCGAAATACACCAGATGTATCAATCGAATGGCAATCTATACCATCTGGTTATCCCAGTCTACATAGTATTTGTTGCGCATTCTCTCCGGATAAAAATATGGTTCACCGTTTAACATGTCTAGCCTCGTTCTTCGAGTCCCTTGTTAAACATGGGTCAAGTACAATGTTTATTTTGTCTCAAATATTGCATATCAGAAGCACATTTTTTCCCGGTAAGATGACATCATCAATGTTGATTTAAATTGACAAAAAATCATCGTGTTTTGAATGTCGAAGACTTTCGATGATATTGAGTTAGAGACTTAGCTACTTTAAGCTTAGACATTAAAGGACAATATTGGTGCAAGTCATTATTACATGTGTGATAGAACTGGTAAAATACATTCCAAATATAATTTTAACACAGAGATCATTGCTACTAACGGGAGATGTGTAACAAACTCTTATATATACGGGAAGTGACGTCAAACATGACAAACACGAGTTGTCTTTCTATATAACTGACTGAACTTACGAGCGATAACCGACATGCAGGCGAATTTCATTTCACTGATAATTCCGTTGAAGATGGAGAGTTGTTTAATAAGACGATGAGAGGATATCTCACAATTCAAAAATAGAATTGGCTGTCACAAGATAAGACAAAACGAAAAAAATAGGAAAATCCCGTGCATTCCCCTGTTTTTATTCATCCAGGTCTTAACATGTGTTATAAGGTCCATGGTCTTAATAAAAACATGGTAATTCACTGACTTTTTCTAATTTGTTAGTTATCTTTTATCAACTAACAGCCAATTCTTTTTAGTGAAGTGTCAGATATCCTCTCACCGTCTCATATAATACCTTCTCATCGTCAATGGAATTGTCAGTGAAATGAAATTCGCCTGCGTGTCTCTTATCGCTCGTTAGTTCAATCACTATAGAAGGACAACTCGTGTTTGTCATGTTTGACGTCACTTCCCGTATATTTAAGAGTTTGTTACAGATCCCCGGTAGCAATGATCTCCGTGTTAAAATTATATCTGGAATGTATTTTACCAGTTCTATCACATATGTTATAATGACTGGCGCCAATATTGTCCTTTAAAGCCTGTCATCTCAGGCAAATGTGAATGAATCAAACGGGTTAATGACCGACCATTATTCCTGGGTATAACAACTATTCCTAAGCACCAAATCTGCATACTTCCCTCTGGTAAGTTAACATCACGATCGCCACATTAGTGACAGAGAGAGAGGGGGGGAGCAAAATGGGTTTAACGCCCATTCGACACAAAGTAGGTCATTTCGAAACTTACATATGGTTTAATTTTATTTCAGTAATTCGTTTGCGCATAGGGGTCTTTAGCAGTGGGAGGAAACCGGAGGACCGGCGGGAGAAAACTCACGAAATTGGAAGGCGACCCTAGGCCTACTCATTGCCTGGTAAACCGGGGATTCGAAACCGCGCCAGTTCACTCAATGACAAGCTAACCATTCGGCCACCCCCCCCCCCCAATTAATGGCAAACCTGAACGTAAGAATCTCCCTTGCGTAAATAGTTAAAGTCATTTGTATCCTGTGAGACTGGATTGATATTACATGGTGTTGTAGACATACGTCAGTGTTATTGATAGTATTTGTATATTATGTCTCGCGTTATGTCTAGTGTTACAGACAGTATATGTCTGGCGTATGTTAATACTTCATTCTTTTCCAAGTATTTATTACGGTGGATTTTAATTTGCTGATTCTAATGACTAAATTAAAGAGTTGTATGTTTTCAAGATTTATGAAAATCGTGTTACTGCGTTCATAATATTAAACAATATTCAATGACACCTTTAAGATCTTAAAATAAATACGCAATAAAACTACTTGTTTGTATCAATATCCAGCGTCTTTTGTGTTTTTCTGCATACCTGTATAATTGTGTCAGGACCAAGATCCTTTAGTTAGTCCACAATACTGTTTAAACACGACGTGATTAAGTAAAATTAGACATTCAACATCTAAGAAGACCCTATGAATAAAATGGCTTGAATCGTGATATTTTATGTTTTGTTGTGTTTGTGTGTCGTTATTTTTTGCCAAGAGGGCTGGGCACTTCCTGTTTAATTTCTATTCGCGTAAATACTTATACAATATAAAGGGAGCGTTACTATTTATCATTGTACCATCCAATCGTCATACCTTTTCTTAGGTGCAAAGCTAGTCAGGCGTGCAAATGGAATTTTCGATGATATATAAAGACTATGTAAATAAGTATCATGTTATGTATTTATATACTTTTAACCTTTTGTTGTTCGTTACATAATATTATTCATAATCCATTGTCTTGGAAATCTAAGAATGTATATATATATATGTATATTCTCTATACATTATTAATAGTATTCATATTGTCGTTGACGCTAAACGTGAACTTATGAAACTAAGATGGGCATAAATCCCGGCCCTTGTGATAGATGGGATGAATTTTGTTATGGTTAGAGGGCTTTTGAAATTAGGTTATTGTCCTTGCGATTTAATGAACTGAACATTATCAATTTCGTTCGGTGGTTGTTTGATGTCAGGACTGACCCGCCCCCTTGCATTGTTTGAAAGAAGTTGATATGTTATGAGATACACGTAGAGACAACGGTAATGATATTGTCCGAACTATTCTTTACTTTAGTGGTTCTCATGGTTTGGTTATCAATTGCCAAGGCCTTTTTTATTCCAACTTCTATAACCTCTATGGGGTAATGCTATTTCATTAAATTTCGATTTAGCTCACCTAATGTGAGAATCTGGGGGTCTTCCTCCATCTATCCCAACTGTGCATACATATCTAGCTAAAGAGAGTGGTATATTATAACTGGTAACTGATTTGAAATTACAGTAAAACGAAAACGATTGAATTACAGTTTATATACATTCATATATATGTGTTGTGGCCCATTTGTGTCAATTTCTTGGTCCCAAATATTAGCGACTCAGCTCATTTTTATCTAATCCATTCATCATTTTTTGCGCATCATTCCAGAAGTAGCGTTTCGATTGATTTCCCCAAAACAATTGACCTATCAAAATACGTCTAAGCAAATAAAGACATTTTCATTGATTTTAATGGGCTATAATTTAGTAATAAAGCGATTGTACAAAACACAAGTTTGATCTGTAACTCTACTACATAGATCGTTGTGTTCCAACACTCAATCAAATCCCCAAGGTTTAACAAACATAATTTTCATTCATTTAAAGATAACAAAGAGTCATAATTCAGTTCAAAATTCACGACCTTCCGCGGAACGCAACATTGATTTATAACTATTTATTACACACCTCTCAGTGAGGAAAACATTACTGTTATCCAACGAACGGTGCAAATGATCTATTGCACCAATCTCAAAGTATAGTCTAAATAATTCCGGAAGATTTTCATTGATTTTAAGTCAACGAATGGCCACAATTAGGTCAAAAGTTAAGAGAAATATTGGTGTCAGTCATTATCATATATGTGATAGAACTGTTTAAACATATTCCAAATATAACTTTAACACACATAGATATGCTACGGTAGATGATAAAGGTATCATTAATCGGAAGTGACGAACACGAAAGAAAAACACGAGTTATCCCTCTATATAACTGACGGAAGTGACGAGTGATAACATAAACACGGCCGAATTTCTGCTAACTTAAAATTTCTTCGAAGACCCAAAGTTGTTATATGGGACTGCAAGAGGATATATCTGACAATTCAATAAAGTAATTGAGTGTCATTAGATAAGAGATTTTATTCCTTCTATACCTTATAAAAACAAGGTAATTATAATGCACGGACTCTTTCTGTTTTTCTTTCGTTTTCTCTTATCTAGTGGTAGTCAATTGGTTTTTTTTTATGAATTTTCAGATATCCACTCATATCACAGTCTCACACAACAAATTTGGTCTTCGAAGGAATTATTAGTGAGCAGAAAAACGCCCATGTGTCTGTTATCACCCAGTCAGTTATATAGAGGGATAACCCGTGATTTCCTTTCGCGTTCGTCACTTCCGATTGTTGAAAAACTTTTATTACTCATCTTTTGTAGCAATGATCTCTGTGTTAAAATTATATTTGACAGTTCTATCACATGCGTGATAATGACTGACACCAATATTGTCCTTTAATGGAATCCCAGGGCACGCGAAGTTCATCTGTACAAACAGCAAAAGAAACATCAGTTAGGTATGTTACTCTAAATAGACGCACTGCATAAAACTTTATTGTATATTTGTGACCACATCTCCAACTTTACCTGGGCAATAAGGCTCCTTCCCAAACACAGAATTGAACCCAGGAAATGTTTTCCAAAACATGCTGCCCGTGCTGTTCACAGGGACCAGCCCTATAAATTGTATCCCCATACCTGGTTGAATCAATGTTCGGACCATCTACAGGCTTTAGCAACGCTTTCGGGTCATCAACTCCACTGATGTGTCGCCCCTGAGCGACAAGACCGCCATGTTGTGCGACAACACACGCAGAATCCCTTCACACATACAGACAGCGCATCAGACAGTGGAAACCCACCAGTACCGATACAACCCGGTACAGTGGAAACCCACACCATAGGAGTTACTCGGGACTTTCTACAGCAGAACGGTGTCAACTATATGCACTGGCTAGCCCTTACTACGGACTTAAACCTCATTGAACATCTTTGGGCTGAAATTCTGAGGAGACTTAATAACGTCACTCACGATGGACACACCTGATACTGACGTATAGACTGGGTATAGACTCTAAGCCTTCTCATAACGTCTTGGAATTGTGGTGAATTAATCGCTAATATGTCAACATGCTGTTCACAAAAGAATTCTTTGATCCATTTAGTAAGTCGTTTTCTAGAATGATTTGATAAAAAGGGCCACTCTGATTTTGAAATCGTAATGACGTTTTGTTTGCTGTTTAGAACATTTGATTTTGTAAAAAAAATTTTGGCTGAAAATGAAATAGAATGATTCTATAATAATAAAATGAAATGGGGTTTAACGCCCTACTTTTCTGAAGACGAGATTCATTAATCCTCGTTCATATCTTGTTTTTTTTTTTAAATTCTTGGTAACTGATTCTAAATCTTAGTCAGACATCCTCAAATGAGAATTGGTGCTATAAGGTTTCATACACAATGGAACCATGTTTGAATGTCTGAAATTAAAGACGGTAAAACTGCAAATGCTAAAATGCGGGGAATTACACTGTTTGGTTCTGGAAATGATGAATAATGTTTTCCATAGCTTGTAAGGTCACTATATGTAACGTTTGCAGTTGGATAAAAACTAAAGTAATATGCTTGTTATATTGTGTGTGGGTGATCAGTTTTGCTGCAGGATTCCGAAGTCTTTGGGGATTATCAACAATACGACAAGAAAGGTCTATAAGTATGACGTTTGAAACTGGAGCTGTGGCTATAATCTAACATAACTCTGTTTTTGCAATTTTTCTCTTTTACATTTGATACAAATAATTACAAGTGTACTTCAGGAAGTCTATAATTGTGTCTGGGACATCGTTCCTTTAATAAAAATAATTTTGCCATTTTCAAGCATACTTTTCCCCACTTAACTATGCACGAGTTATCTTCAAATATCCGATCACTAATATGTAGAGATTATTTTTTAATTTTCATGCTTTTGTTCTTGTTATTTTTATGCCAATTTAAAAGTAACCAAATGTGATACCTGAATATGTACAAATATTTATGATTGTATTTTTTTAAATTACAGTTCGGGATGCATATATAAAATTTCATAGTCAACCTGGAAATAACAAGTGCGACTTCCATGATACGATACATGTAACTTTACAGACAAATGATTCTGAACATTTTCTTGGTCTGAAACGTAACGATGACATCAACACACGTTTACCTTTGTATTCAATATCTGCTGATACCGAGGGGAATATACTCTACAAAAGACATTATGATACCGTCGAAAAAGTAAGTTTTTATGAGCTTGTCGTTTTTGTATTTTGCCATATGGTTGTTGCTCTAATCCGTCAGTCTATAATATTTTTCGGGGATAATGCTCATCGGATCAAGGATTATCCCTTCCACTTAAAGATTGTCCGTATTGGTATTACGGTAGTTATCCTTCATCTCCGATAACTGTATACAGCTATTTTCGAGACCAATTTTCATCAAATATTCAGGAGTACCAGTATTGGGCTAAAAATCACCACTATCGATTTGTGGATTTTTATATAGGAACTTTAGTGGTTATTTCCGGCTAATTATATTATGTAACACGAACACTATCAAATTTAAACTTACGACCAACATTGCATGTATTAACAAAAACAATATAATGCAAACACATGAACATACAGATGCATAACTACGTTGTTAGTTCAGGTCGCTCACTCAAGCCATCACACCCCCACAACTTTCTAACAACTTCATACATTATTGATCTTAAAATATTAATATATCAATTCATATAATGTGTATGTAATTTCAGCAATGCTTTATGCCCTATTTAAACCTCACAAAACATACATTATATGGTAGTAGTTGTTGTATGTGTTCCTGTCTGGCAATTTTTCGTAGGCCTGTCCATCATTGACATTAAATAATTAATGTTGGGGTTACAATAAGTGGTTGTAAAGATTCTAAAATCACCCTTTTATAATGTCCTTCGGGGGATCACTGTGGTTTATGTTATTTTATAAAGCATTCGCCATTTCTCGGATATACCAGTATTGACTTCTCATACAAAATAGTGCCGATCTACGTTTTACATTGAGTATGTTGCTACTAGAGCAATTGCCTCACGATAGTTCAATGCAGCCGCCCATCAGTATGATACTATTGAAAGAAACTTTAATCTCCTTATCGATATACTTACTAGCCAGTATTTATATTATTACTAACAACATATAAAGAACTGTTATGTACAGGTTATTCTATGCTGACGTCATATGGAGGAAACCTAGATATATTGCACCGATATCAAATTACTATTAGTAAATGTTTAATAATGTTTATGTAATGTCGGTCAGTACGTCATTCACATTCTAGTATCTAATATTAGAATTCCGTTTTTTTTCTTCAGAAAATAGCTGTTTATCAGGACTTACAAAATGGCGCCTCGCTGTTGATCCAATGTATTAACGAAGTCAGTGAAACAGACGGCCATTTTCTTATGGTAAGTGGCAACGTGTACGACAAAAATCTTTCTTAATAAATATAATTATCTTGGAACATTACGAATAATCGCAAATTAATACTCGCCGCCAGAAATAAACACAGACTCGGATTAACAGCATAAAGCCATCTTACTTCTTTAATACGCTACTGATGGTGAATAATTTGTCAAATAGTCCCTTTGTTTCCTACGTTTAGTGTTCAGCCGCCATTGGTAATTGAAGTAAATCTTAGCATTTCGTGGTTAGTCTAGTTCATATATAATATTATATGTAGTCACCGTAGAATTAAAGACGAACAATGGAGAAAAAAATCATATTTGAGTCAAAATTCAAATAAATTGTTCTTCCAATCGCAGTGACACAGAACGATTATCCATCTACTAGATGTACTCACGACTTTAGATTATTCGCCACAGAAGGCTTTCTGAAACAACAGATCTTCATGTTCTCCACGTAATATTGTTGTCTTTTTTTTTGTATTCATGAATTTAATTTCCCTTGATGGGATTATGTTTTATTCTAACAACTGGCGGCATTAAGATTATCATAACAAGGGTTATAGAACGCGTTCTTATAGCATCATTTCTTTCCAACCAAAGTTTCGCCTTAATCCGGTTTTACATTTTTAAACCATAAAGCCAGTCGCCGCAATATACTTGCAAACGCGACGTCGCACATGGCGTCAATTCTACCGTTTGCGGCGGTCAACCTCTATTTCTTGACCAGTGACTCGGCAGTGAGGTATCTTCGCACATATTCTATAACTGCATTGTTTCACATTCACTCGAACGGTTTTAATCGGCTTATGTTCGTTGTTATTTTTTATTCACATTCCAGAGGACTGGGAAGGATATACCCTTAATCTCTGAATAAAGACGTATTCCTTCAATAATAAGTTGGTTCTAACCACATATGAGAACCCTTGACATTTGGAATTCGAAATAAGAGTAGACGCAGCGCCGCTATCCGGTCAAAATTACCCCAATAGCAGACAGGCATATAACTATGAATAACATAGTTAAATCCTCAAAGAGCATAAAAATCTGAGAGAGGATTATGTAACGTATTTATAAAAATTCCTCTATTAATTTTCAGAATTTCTTTTCTGGTACTTCAATTACGTGGCGACGTAACATATCCCCATTCACGTCCTCATGTTTCCACATTGCGATAGCAGTTTTACAATATTTAAAAATGTGTACATTTTAAAATGAGATCCAAATGACGCATTTCGTACATTATAATAATTGTTAAAATAAAATTATATTTCCCTATCTGTGAGTACATATTGAGGATTTGATGGAAACATATCTTTAAGAATAATCAAGGAGCGTCCGCGTAGACATGTCCCAATCACGGCATCAAGTAGCCTACACGGTGCCTCAGGCAACTGGACAAACACTAAATGGTAATCTACTGAGGAGGAAATGGCCAGTATGTTAATTGATTTTTGTTCTTTGCGAATTCACTTTATATTTCGGGGATTGTTTGTACTTTTTTTATACGAAATAATATTATTGTTACATTATTACCATAACGCAGCTAAAAGAAAATAATTCTCAGACATATGCTAATATTAATTCAATCTCTTATGGCGTACTATGATCTAAAAGATGTCGAACTTACGGTCAGTCGTTGGTGTAAACTACATTAACGATCCAATATGGAGACTTATTGATATCAATATAAGCCGCGAGTCATTACATACAGACTCTCTCTCCATATTTTGAACATTCGCCGAGACCTAGGAGAAAATGTTGATTCCAATCCTTCTCTTTGATTAAACACTAAAACGTTTACAAAAACAGACATCTCAACTGGGCAACGTGAATTTGGCACGTTATTCGGGATTCGGGATTCGGGATTCAAATAACGAATAACGAGCCAGCACGTTATTCGTGATTCGTGATTCGACAAAAAAACAGGTGAGAGCAGGACAGGACTGCCCAGTGCACTCGAAATAACCAATCAGCACCCTATTCGCTTGACAAATAGTCGTCTCCGTGCTGGTCGGTCACCCAACGAGGAAATAGTCGGATGCAAGATAGATGGTTCTGTTTTGATGTCGAATCCCGAATCACGAATAACTAGCTGGCTCGTTATTCGTTATTGACGAATAACGAGCCAGCACGTTATTCGTGATTCGACAATGAAACAGGTGAGGCAGCACGTTATTCGTGATTCGACAATAAAACAAGTGAGAGCAGGATAGGACTGCCCAGTGCACGCCGACAAACTAGTCAACGCGCTATTCGCTGGACAAATGGTCGTCTAGTTATTAGTCGGTCACCCAACTAAAACAGGTGAGAGCAGGACACGACTGCCCAGTGCACACCGACAAACCAGTCAACGCGACAAATAGTCGTCTCCGTGCTGGTCGGTCACCCAACGAAGAAATGGTCGGGTGCAAGATAGATGGTTCTGTTTTAATGTCCAATCCAGAATCACGAATAACGAGCTGGCTCGTTATTCGTTATTCGTTATTGGCAAATCCCGAATACCGAGCCAGCACGTTATTCGTGATTCGGGATTCGACAATAAAACAAGTGAGAGCAGGACAGGACTGCCCAGTGCACGCCGACAAACTAGTCAACGCGCTATTCGCTAGACAAATGGTCGTCTAGTTGTTAGTCGGTCACCCAACTAAAACAGGTGAGAGCAGGACACGACTGCCCAGTGCACGTCGACAAACCAGTCAACGTGCTATTCGCTTGACAAATAGTCGTCTCCGTGCTGGTCGGTCACCCAACGAGGAAATTGTCAGGTGCAAGATAGATGGTTCTGTTTTAATGTCCAATCCCGAATCACGAATAACGAGCTGGCTTGTTATTCGTTATTCGTTATTGGCGAATCCCGAATACCGAGCCAGCACGTTATTCGTGATTCGGGATTCGACAACAAAACAAGTGAGAGCAGGACAGAACTACCCAGTGCACGCCGACAAACTAGTCAACGCGCTATTCGCTAGACAAATGGTCGTCTAGTTGTTAGTCGGTCACCTAACTACGGTCGTGGGTAGCGAGGAAATGATCGGATGCCCCGCCCCGTAAGTCGGTCTGTTTTAGTGGCGAATCCCGAATCACGAAACGTGCTGGCTTGTTATTCGTTATTGGCGAATCCCGAATAACGAGCCAGCACGTTATTCGTGATTCGGGATTCGACAATAAAACAGGTGAGAGCAGGACAGGACTGTCCAGTGCACGTCAACAAACCAGTCAACACGCTATTCGCTGGACAAATGGTCGATAATTTGTTAGTTGGTCACCCAGTCGGTCTGTTTTAGTGGCGAATCCGGAATAACTTGCTGGCTCTTAAGATAGAACGTTCAGTTATTAGTGGCGAATCCCGAATAAAGTGCCCCGTTCTCATAAAAAAACGGTCGTCTCCTTGCTAGTCGGTCACCCAACGTTCATTTACTGCCCCGTGCACTCCAACAAACCAGTCAGCACCGTACTCGCTGCAGATGCTGCTGTCTCCGTGCTAGTCGGCCACCCGACGTTCATTTACCCTTAGTTTCGGAGGTATCGAGGATATGGTCGCATGGAAGGTAGACCGCTCTTTTTAGTGTCGAATCCCGAATCCCGAAAAACGTGCTGGCTCGTTATTCGTTATTCGTTATTGGCGTTATTTGAATCCCGAATCCCGAATAACGTGCCAACTTCACGTTGCCTCTTAAATGGGACAAAACACCATACAACGAGGGGAATATTTGATAGTCCATAGCCTAGAAGCAGTTCCTCAATGTGAACGCGAGTTGTCCTGAACGTAGATTGATACTTTACAACGCCATATTATTGTAATCCTAACGGCGATTCAAAACCACAAAACACCTCACAATAAAATATTCCCACGAAGGCGCAGTTATTGACCATAACGGATTAAAAGAGGCCGTTTTCGACGACTTTGCGGGAATCCAGCTCCTAGGGATTAAAATGGATTAAAAACGTAACAATGGTGTTAAAGATTGTTATGATAAGAATTTACACTTTTATAAACCCCAGTGTAACTAATTAACCAACATTTTAGCATTAGTTTTGGCATAAGAAATAAAACCATAAATATACCAGAACAAAAATTAATTTAATTTCGCCATATAAGGAATTAAAAAATAACTATACTATAACAAAAATTAATAGAAATAAAAACATATGGTGGAACATTCGCCTGTATGCGAATACATTGGCGTTTATCTGTCAGGAAGAAAAAAAATGCCAAGGGGAAAAGTTAGCCATTAATGCTGCCGTATATTGTATTGGTAAAATATCCTGGGAGTTACATAGAAGGTACCGTCTCAAAATATTGTATCTGACTGGCAAAGATAACATCTGTCCATTCACCGCCATGAAGCTTACTCAGTTCTTCATCAAATAAAGAGGGAATTGGTTTTTAGACAACGGACAAACAGGAGAGACGGCATAATACGTCCACATGAAAATGTGGGCGTATAAAAATGACATTGATTGAGAGTGAACAAATAGTTGAACACTCTTTGGATGATTTGATGATATTCATCATAAGTTGCCAATTGGTGAATAAAATTCCGAGGGAACATAAATCGATAAAATCTTTAACACCGTTAATTGGGTCCTAATAACAACATGTCTCTCTTCAAACGAAAGCCGACAAGTTGATATCTACACCTTCGCGGGAAGGATTAATTTTGGTCACGCTCTGTAACTGCGCCTTCGCGGGAATACACCATAAAAATAGTCATACAATATAGTTTAGTTGTTTAGTGAGAAAGTTCTGTAATTAAACCCTAATTATAGAAGGTCAATAAAAACACCATTACAGAGATATAATGCTAAAAAGTTGCAGGTCAGAAAATGTCATATAAATCCAAGAATAATAAATCAAAGTCGAGATACAAACCATATTGGTGTGATGATTTGCAACGTCAAGGGGATGTCGTCGTGTGTAGCGAAAAAGCATGGTTGAAATGTAAACTGTCTGGTTTGAAGAAGTGCTTGAAACAAACTTTTATTACGGAAAGAAAGTCATTCGATAAATTGTTAAGACATTTAAAGAGACCATACCAATTAAGTGAACAACAAAAGTTGTTAGATAAATGTAAAAACATAGACTCACGTGACTTCTGGAAGGTGATTGGTAAAATTGGTATATCGAATGATAGACAAGGCTTAATTCCATGGGAATGTGTTGCAGATGAAGGTGTTATTCGTGATCAATTAAATGTTTTAGAGAAATGGAAAACCGACTATGAATCATTATATAACAGTAAAAATGATATGTTATTTGATGATAACCGCTTAGCATTTATTCAAAATGAATTATCTGTTTCCAATAATAATACTGTGTCACAATATGGTATAGACTGCAGTGATCTAAACGCACCAATTCGACGGGATGAGGTAATCTCCGTAGTCAACAGATCAAAATGTGGTAAAGCCATAGGCATTGATAGTCTCCCTGCTGAAGCTCTTAAAAATAGTCATTGCATTGATATTTTGTTTAGTCTTTTCAAGTTTTGTTTTGAAAATCATGTTATTCCCGACTTATGGAAAAAAAAGTATAATTAAACCCATCAGTAGACCAGACACTGACCCCCGCAACCCACTTGGATATCGAGGCATATCCCTAATCTCCATCCCGTGTAAGTTGTATGCCGATATCTTAAACACTCGTTTCTCCAAATGGCTAGAAGTAAACAACCTTCTTGCTGATGAGCAGAATGGGTTCCGCAAAGAGAGGAGCACATTAGAACATATCTATACTCTGTACTATATTGTAAATAACAGAAAAGTATCAAAAAAAGCACATTTATATGTTATATTGATGCCTTGAAGGCCTTCGATCGAACTCATAGAGACTGTCTATGGTACAAATTAATGAAGTTGGGTGTGAAAGGAAAGTTCTATAAGAATATATTATCTCTGTATGAAAATAATCGATCTGTTGTCAATGTAAATGGGTATCTAACTGATGAATTTGAAGTTCACAGTGGTGTAAAACAAGGCTGCGTCCTATCCCCTACTTTATTCTCTGTTTTTATTAACGATTTAGTTGAAGATATTAATAACCTTAAATGTGGTATTAAAATTGATAACACCATTGTCAGTCTACTATTGTATGCAGACGACATAGCTCTTGTAGCCCCAGACGAGGACTCGCTGCAGCGTATGCTGGACTGTGTTGCAAATTGGTGCGGTAAATGGCGAATCCAAATAAGTACTTCAAAAACGAAAATCGTTCACTATCGCCCTAATTCAACCAGCAGGTCATGTAGAAACTTTACTTGTGGCAGTAACATCATAGATTACTCACATGCCTACAAGTACTTGGGGTTATGGTTACACGAATCAGTTGACCTTATTCACACTGCAAAAGAGATAGCTAAAACTGCTAATAGAGCTCTGTGTACAATTATTAGTAAATTTAAATGTGTCGGTGGCATGTCATATGATGTTTTTAATACTTTGTATAATAATTTAGTCCAACCCATCTTATCATATGGATCAGCAATTTGGGGCACTAGAGAATTTAGATGCGTTAATAACGTCCAGAATAGAGTCTGTCGTTTCTTCTTGAACGTGGGAAGTAAAACATCAAATTTGGCTGTCCGTAGTGATATGGGTTGGACATCAAACTTTACAAAGCAGAAAATAGAAATTGTTAGATTCTGGAGAAGATTATCATGTGTAGAACCAACACGCCTTGTTAGTAAGGTTAAAGCTTGGTCTTTTAATTTCAGGAAGTCCTGGAATAATATTGCAATAATGTTGATGGCCGAATTACAAATCCCAATTCTTGATTTATTCAATATACGCAAAACCGATTTTTTTATCTCTAAAAGAAGCACTAAATGCGTTAGATTGTAGGCTCTGGTATCGGGGACTTTGGAATGATAAGGGGTTAATTAATGGTAACAAATTAAGGACATATAGGCTATTTAAGCACTCATTGTATGTCGAACCCTATGTAAAATGTATACTTGACAGATCGCAACGTAGTGTTCTAGCAAAACTACGATGTGGGTCATTGCCCTTAGCAATAGAAACTGGACGTTTTGTAAGACCAGTAACATTATTAACAGACAGAACATGTAATTATTGTCACACGTCAAATATAGAGGATGAGACTCACTTCTTGTGTACATGTGATTGCTACTTTGAACCGAGACAAAAGCTATGGAACGCCGCAGCCACCATAAACCCACATTTCTTAGCACTGACACCAACTCACCAGCTATGTTCCCTAATGAACAACTCGCACCTAGTAAAAATCCTAGCTGCCACGGTTAAAAAAATGTTTTATCATAGAAAATATTTTAATATATGATATTTTGATTACTATCATTTTATATGCCTATTTGTTGTTAGTTACTTAACGTTTTCTTATTCTAAACAATTTATATCGTGATTGCTAACATACTAAAGAACATTTGATAGTAAAATGTTATTGTTCGTACGTTTCAAATTTTTATTGTATTTTTATCCTTGTTACTTATGTGTATTTATTTATTATCTTCGAATATAGATGATTTATCATGATTGTTGTGTCTCGTAGGCCTTATAGGCCGGACATTGTACATTTATAATTTTTTGTCTCAAACTGTGTTTTTATTGCTATTGTACAATTCTTCTTCTTCTTCTTCTTCTTCTTCTTCTATAATCTAGAAGACTAATTAATTGTATGTTAGATAAAATTTACCCAAGTGTAAAAAGGTGATAGATATAAATGTGATATACGGCCAGATAAACTTATGTAGTCGGTACCTACAAATTCTTAGCGATTGTGGATATTCGGGTTCGAAATGATATCCTCTCACGGTCTCCTTTTGCAACTCCTTATCTTCAAGGTAATTATAAGGGAGCTGACAGACGGTTGTGTACTTGATACTACTATTTACTTAAATCGGTCATCTGGAACACGTGCTTAGATCTTGTGAATCAACCGCAACAATAATCTTTCTTTAAAATTATATTTTGAACTTGTTTATTTTATTTTATCACACCAATGCTCGGGAATAATTTTGTCAAGGTTGTAAATATGACTGGTTTGTATAAAAGCTAAACATGAAGATAATCTTTTCTCGGAGCCGGTTGAATATTATACACTGCGTATATATTTCTACAACATAATACAGATTATGTTGTAGATTGTATCGACTAGTTTGGTTACTGTCTGAGCATACCGGGTAGGTCATAAGTGCTGCCATTCATACATATTCGCATAGCTACAGTATCTTGAATTTAATTTGAAGCAGTGAATATGAGACCGGGTCTGGTTCCACTTACATGATTTAGGTAGTCCGTTTCCCAAATACAGGAGTGGACCCCTAACCCTTTCATTTTAGTAGACTTTGATCGCGTCTTTAACGCATTTTGATTTTGAAAATTCAGCAGCAGCTCTAATTTGCGCGTTGGCAGCCATTTCAGAAAACGATAAACATGACCGCTATGATAAAACAACAAATGACACGTAATGACTAATGTCCAGTTCCTTAATTCATACTTATCCAGTTCAATATTCATTTCCTTAATGTAATCCAAAACGTATTTCAGGGAGCAGTTTTATTTCACAATATCTCCTACATGATAATATATCTTTGGTTTGAGAGACGTAAACGATTCGTGACACGGTGTTCTTTTTATTCGCTATTACGATTTAATCATAACAGTTGCGTAATGCTTGCGTGTTTATTTTCTAAAGATCGATCTTCACACGCCATAATAAAGGGAGACAATACAACTCTTGGGGGGTTTAATCACGATCTTACTCTAATGTAATACGAGTCCTTTAAATGCAACATGACCCTATCGTATAGCAATTTAAGTGTATAGTCAATGTTTGCATAATGTGCTTTTAACTACTCTCAATTGAAAACCAAACCTACCATTCAGCATTAAGTGGTTTGAAACAACATTATTATTGTAGTGCCTTATATAAACTGAACTCAATATCTAGGGCAGTGGTTCTCAACTTTAACATCGCAAATTATTTTGTGTCCCTCTTTGATATAAAAAGAATGAGTTTTGTAAAAGATAATAATAATGGAACACATGAAGTTTTATTCTTATTGACATCATTTTCAAATTGCCTCACCAAATATTCAAATAACCTCCATGTGGGACATACATCCCACGTTTTGAATCACTGATCTAGGGTATTTATCGCGTATTTTTACTTTGATTTGCGTCAGTACACATTAATAGGCGAGTCACGAAGCTTTGAAAGAGTGGGTAAAATGCGGCTATTCATTCGTGTGAGACAGTTATCCACAACAGTAACGATCTGGATCACAAATATCTTTACTTTTGTATGTTAAGAATTTCATTTATCCTGCTGTCTTTTAAAATCCATCTTTTGTCAGCTAGAGCGGATACAAAGGCTACAGTGTAATTATCGTCCCTGTCGGGCGGTTTAACTGTAATGGGTAATCATATAAATAGTCGGGAAGTATGGTTGTAAAGGGTTATGGTATTAGAGGTCGGGCGTTATAACTGTAAAGGGTAATGGTATAAAAGTAGGGCGTTATAAGTGTAAGTGGTAATAACATAAATGGTCGGGTGTTATAACTGTAAAGGGATAAGTCATAAAAACAAGAATATGGTTATACAATAATATGTAAGCATTGCAAATGGGAAGCGCCCCCACATCCCATCTCACAAACATCACCCTCTTGTATTACTGAAATACGACATTAATGGTTCAATATACAGTTTAAAGCCATATATTTAAATCGGTCAATTCTAACTAAAGGTGATGTGGTCATTTAAGTTTCAATTAGTTTCCATTGTTTTCACACCACCATCTTTATGTGTCTTATAGTATACCTGTGATAATAATTCCATATATTTCGTACTTGATAGCTCGTTCTTCGGGAAGATCATTTTAATACTCGTATCCGCTTATCACACATAAAACAACTGTAGTACATTAGAAGTTATGCCAGGTCCATGTATTACGTCTCTTATAAATAAATCCTACTTCAGTGTATCAATATTTTACAGGGAACGTTGGCGCATGTAGTTTGGACATTAATTATTGTTTCTCCTCTATTTTATAGGATGGACATTTGTTTTTAAAGAATAGGCATTATAGAATAGAACCAGTTCTGACCAATGGTCAAGTTGATCGTCATCCCGATAATAAATACAAACATCGTTATAGTCTCTCTGTACAGGAAGATCACCATAGCTGCCACCTAGAAAAACCTTCTGGTAATTATTTATACCTCTTCGGGGGGCGGTTTGTGTGTGTGTGTGTGGGGGGGTCTTGGCTTTTCGCTTTGTTCATTCGACTGTCACTCCTAAAGGAAAGGCATTCTAACTGATTGTATAATAACTTTGGCATTATCTAGTTAATGGAAAGTTTGTAAGGAATTCTGTGTATTGCAGATACGGTCATAGTATAATAATCATAGTACGACTGTTCGAGTACAATCATATACTTTTATATAAAATCTACCCTGTTGTCTCAACAAACATCCAAATAATTGTATCCCATGCTTGAATCTTAACGTGTCTAAAATTACACACTGAAATAACCACGTACTTGGCCACACCTTCACTGGTCAATGAAAAGGTGTATACGTATTGTACCGACCAGGATGTATTGTAGATGTTTACTGGTATATATATTTAAAAACATAAAGACAGGCAATAACATTATGAAAACATGTATGTTGTATGACTGTTATTATACTGCCCGGGACAGTGTCCGGTATATGAATTGGAGTCTAACGCCTTACCTTTCTCTACCAAATGGGTGACGAGAACACATGTTCGTCATCCACCGCTCTACACATATTTCGATTTCCAACTGTAGGGGGATCTTTAATGCGAGTTTGATCTGGGTTCCACCAGAACGACAGGACATTTTCCATGTCAGGCTTCCCGTATTGCATGACGTATGTTGCAAGTATTTTGTACGTGACTTATTCACGTTTGTATCACGCCATTGAAATGACACAATATGACGCAATCTTAAAGATGCATTATGTAAGAGCTAAATCTGCTTAATGCGTAAATTATTATTTAGATATTTATTCACATAATCAACCCACTTGACAATGGCAGTTTGTGACTTTGATGTTGAACGGATTCAAACACAACTAAATTTAGACTCTGTTTATTATCGTAACAGCGGTAGCAATGGAAATTGAGGCTACGCCATTCTTCAAACAATCATAATTTCGTTCAGGATGAAGTAATATTTCATTATGTATTTTTAAACTATTATTGTTTGAATGGTCAGCCATTTAACTAAATCTTGCATTATGCATCTTTAAGCTAGTATTCTACATGTATGTGTACTAGTCATTATAGCGTGACGGGCATATTTCACGGAATTTGGTCAACGTACTTCACGCTTTGCACCACGTACCCACAGAATCTCAGCCTAATTTAAATCAGATATGATATACTCGACAACTTGTTGGAGACCGTTATAAAACTACGCGCAAATCTGTAAGAAATATAGAAGTTGGCAAATGATTTTTTTTAGGAAAATCCATCATGGAGTTTGCATAACAAATATATCATATTTTGTAGACAATTTAAATTCACCTTTAATCTTCTATTTTAAACTTTTTTTCATCTCCTAAGCAAATTATTCAGTAAACATTTCTTTACAAAACTGAATATGTAACTCAAGTTGCAGGTTAGTAACTTAATAAAATCCGTCATTGCATTGAAATTATATATTAATTTCGCTAGATTTGCACCTTGGTGACCTTCCAAAAGTTTAATAGGCAAACAAAAACTGTTGTGTTATCTAATATTGACTATTCAATACTCCACCAAAGCTTTATATTGAGTTTTCCATTAAATTCAAATCTAATTGAAATCATGCATCGCATCTTATAAAGGGTCTTTTGAATATTTGGGTTAATATTCCTTCTTTGTAGAAAGGGGCCCGATGAATTGCTGATTTCAAAATGAAATAGGGTTTAATTTCATGCCCTTAAAGTTGGGTTCCCAGATAAGTATTTATCGGGTGGTATATATGGAAAGTAGAGATATCCAATCTTACTAGAAAAATACTGGATTCCCTGAAAAACACTCATGGAGCGTATACAGGACAAAAAGGGTAACTTTTCCTGTTTGTGCAGAAAAAGAGAAGTTACCCTCCACCATTTCATTTCTTAAAAAATCAAACCAAATCGTTATTTCAAATACTTTATGACAGAAATATCATTGATTGGTGAAAATTTAAAACAAAATCTAGGAAATGTCGCAAATTATCATCGGGTACAGGTTTGCATCTGTTGATGGAATATGATTAGGTTTGACCTTTTATAAGATGAACTAATTTGGTTAAATGAGACAAAACCCAATCCACCAACACCCAACTAAATTCTAAAATAAAAACACAAAAGAACAGAACCAGACCAACAATTTTTATTCATAATTAAAAATGATTTGGGGCGTTTTGAAGTTGTGTGAAGCTCTTTGGCGTGATACCAACTGTCAAAAATCGGATGCAGTAAGACTTATATCCCCGAAAGACGATTTGCTTAGATACAACGTATCTATGATTCGATCGATTAAAACTTGTTGGTCCAGTCAGTTTCACTGGATTAACAATTTCGTTGGACTGATGCCAGTGGGGATCGGACTTGAACCACTATATTTGTTGTTGTGAGCATATAAGTTATATGCTACGATTTAATGGAAGAGAAAGTATAATTACAAATATAAGTAAGTAATGGGACGATTTCTTAAGAATATAGATTTTAACAAGATGCCATTTTTGTTTTGTTCTTTGCTCAGAAATAATCAATGAAACGAGATTTGAAATAAAAGATTATGTATACACAGGAGTTTAAAACATAAATGACTGGTGCGTTATTTCAACCAGCAAATGGACGCCAACTATAATGTCATAAGCCGGGTTTTTAGTAATGTATTCATGATGTAGTATCCTCGACCGAACATATGACATTTTAAAAGTCCTACCCAATCGAAAAAAATGATTACATATCTTAAAACTGGCACGAAGGCTGGCTGAATAGTTGTAAGCCTGAAAATATCATTTGGGTTGAAACATTCTTCTGTCACCAACAAGTACAATCATTGAATGAATCATCTTTATCAGACCATCTTGTTAACCTACCAATTGGAATGGACAACAATGGCAAACTGGCAGTCAAGTACCTGCAACTGAAAGCAGTTGCCCCAACACAGATACTTGCCGACAGGGTCTCCATGTTAGGGGGTTTTGCCCCTTCCTTTTTCCACAGTAGAAAGTGGGCTGCTGTCTTTCAAAGATATGCTTAGAACTTTTCAGCCAGCCCTTGTATTGCCATTTAACATTAACACCTTTTTAATGCATACCCTTTTAGGCTTTATATTTAGAGGTACAAACCGCGTGGTTATTTTAGAATAAAACAAGCATTAATATTTTATTTTCAGAGAGATTTTAAAGATTTACTGCATTTCGCAGCGATATCATTTATTTGGACGCAGACGTTAAATAAACACACTTTACACAACAGTTTTCACGTTGTCTTTTGTGGATTTTGTTCTGTTTAGAACGATTTCTTGTTGGCTTGTTTTATGGTGATGAAAGGTATATCTACGTTCCTCCGCTAATCTTTACAGTGATGAAGATACCCAGTTAATTGTTCACTTTGTTGACTGTATTAGGCCTATGATGGTTTGTGTCCGGACGTTCAAATCTATGCCTGAAAATATAAAAAAAATCGATATGGAAATATTAAAGAAATCGATATTGAATGAAAGAAATAGATAAATAATCGATATGGAATGAAAGAAATTCACATATCTGTCAATATGAAGTCTTACGTTACATATCTCGCTTAGAAACAGAAATTAAAATGGGCGATAATTCAAAATTGTCCAGCAAATAAAATGGCCCGATATGAAGCAATAAATCCCGATGCGGCGGTGGCATTTTTGCTAAAATATCAAATTCCTCACGGTTTAATCCACGATTGATTAAATCGGATTTATCATAAAACAAAAAATGTTCGCGTACAACAAAATGGCGACGGAATTATTGCATAACGAGCAGCAGGGATGGTTGAAATTTCAATTCTACATATATCTTTATAAATACTGAACTGAAATTCATCTTTTATAATATTACAAGTGGTTCTATAGCGCTAAAGTGGCGAACCGAGAATTAAACTGTCGAATAGACCTCTCTCTCTCTCTCTCTCTCTCTCTCTCTCTCTCTCTCTCTCTCTCGCTCTCTCTCACGCGGGATACTTGGGATGTTATTATGTGTTTGATTTGTCTATATTTATCTTTCAGACGATACCTTCAATACACCTTCTTCCAACCAAAATAGAATTAAAAGAGAAACTGTAACACTACCACAAATCGTTATTGATATATCAGTACATGTAGATAAAGAAGGCTTTAAAGCGTACGGTTATTTTATGTATTTTAATTTTATATATAGTGGAAATTGGGTTCCACGTCAAACTTGTCTGCGCCAACGATTATTTTACTGAGCTTACTCCACGTCGTGTGCTAAGAGGGAAAATTGCGTTTCCGCTTATTTTTCATCTTTTACAAGCATGCTTATGAACACACGGAGTAGAATTCTTAGACACTAGACGATGTACCCACACGTCTAACGAATTGCTAAATCCATAATCTCACTGCAACATTGCTGCTGTTGTTTTATCCCTAATTCCACAGTAAGACGCGTGACCACACCTGTGACCACAGTATTTTATTGTCGGCCCTTAGTTTAGGAACTTGGTTTCTTTGTGTCACTGTGTCCGTAATTGAGTAACAGTAGAGTAGTTCAAATAAACGTAATGTAGAACAAACGCCTGTCGTAGCATACAAAGAGATTATCTCTTAAGGATTATAAAACAAACACCGTAGTACGTTCTACGTCTTAATAGTGGGGTAATGTATATTACGAATAATATTACAATATTGAAATGAATATAATTACCGGTTACTTGCTTTTAATTATTGTAATGGATGAGTGAGCGAGAGAGTGTGTGTGTGTTTGTGTGTGTGTGTGTGTGTGTGAGAGAGAGAGAGAGAGAGAGAGAGAGAGAGAGAGAGAGAGAGAGAGAGTGAGAGAAAGAGAGAGAGAGAAGGGGGGGGCTTGTTATTGGTTGGTCAAACTCATTATCTTTTGATTATTTTATAAATGATTTTTTATTGATATATCATAGCAAGAAAATGATAAGCAATAAATGAGTCACATTTAACTAAATCCGTTACAGAATTTGATATAAAGTTTCTATGTGAAAAAGATTTTAATCGAGGGTCTTCCTTACTACCGTCTAGAATAAAGACTGTTTGAAATAGGTTATAAGGCTTCTAGCCATACTTTAGATATCTGTCAACACTTGACGCTAGACTCTTCTAATATTTATAACAGATTAATTTTAATGATTCATTTGTTAGGTATCAGTGTTGAATGAGGCTAAGTGACAACCCTTTTATTTGAGTAATTGTGCAATCTCATCGTAAACGAAGTCTTATAATACTGAAGATGAGGCCGAGTCGCTTCATGAGCGTGGTGTCCTTTTGTGGTGATCATACGAATAAATCATCACGAAAAGATAAGAGATTAATTTTTGGAACTGTTTAATAGAAACGCACTTGTTATTAATGATAGCTTCATTCAAGCTAACGTTTTAAAATCATGCCCGGTGATAATCCATTGCGTACATGTGGATTTCTGTTTTAGATGATCTTAAATAAAAAGGATATTCTATGGTAAATAAAGTCATCAATTAATACATTTTAGAGAAATAAGAGCATCAGCCCATAGTTTCTTAGAACTAATTTCAAGCAATTGTATACAAAAAAAAAAACACCAAAGAAGTGCGAATTTCCTTTAAAAAAAACTAACGTAAGCTGCCTTCAAAAATTTTCCCTTTAAAATTTTGATTGGTTTCAATGTTTGGTTTATGTTATGTTTTTTCGGTTGCGCAAAAATGAACCAATATATGACTGCATTTTCTTTCTAGGTGGCAAAACAGATCGACCAATGATGACGAAGCAAGAGCCATCGTAAAGAAATATTTTACACATGTCATCAGTGGTGTAAGAATATTTTATTATATGTTGCTAAACGATGATCGTGTAGATTGTAATGTACATTTTGATTAATTCGGTGACAATGAATATACTAATATGTATCTCTTTAATTTTGTTTTGTCAGATAAATTTGAGATACCAATCTATGAAACCAGATTTAGACGTGGTAGTTAGACCTATATCTATAACCATTCATCAGGTCGGTACATATAGTTATATTGTAAATATTCATTATACAATTATGCACTTTCACAACACGTATCTTCGTTTCTTATTCTCTAAGATTTATAATTCCAACAATTTGTGATTACTAATCCAATTCAAGAAGAGTATAATTCTTCTTACTATCTGAAATAAGACCATCTCTTTCTCCAAGACTGTTATCATTTCTGTTTAATATTATATTTAATATAGCCCTAGACTAACCTAAGTATTAAATGTCGAGTTGCGGACTGCTTAGAGTAGTATACAATATTACTGTATATTTCTTTCCAGATTGAACGCCCATTTACAGACGGCATAATGGAGATAAGAAATGACGTAGAAACAGTAAATGCTGTAAATGTTTTAAGTAATTTAACTAGTTGGATTGAATCTAATACAGATACTGTTGGTGATTATGATCATGTCATGCTATTTACCGGGTAAGCGATAGATATGAATAATGCGTAAAATGGAAAAGCAGGAGAACCAAGTTGTTTATTTTTGCAAGAAAAATGGTAAACCTACATAATAGACAAATAAATAAGTGAAAGAAAAGATCAAATCACGGGTCTAAAAAAAGAATACTACTAATAATAATATAAATATAAAGTTAACAAAAATATAGTAATGAAAAGAAAAAGAAAACAAATAGATAAATGCAAAGAGAAAAGATAAGGCAACACCTGAATGTTTATTAGGTAAATTAATATATGCCAAAGTGAAATGAAACTAACATCTTCTGTCATCCATAATAATATTGTCCCAGTGCAGCATGTAACAAACCTACGGCGCAAGGGAGCATGAAACCCTTTCAGTCACGAAAAGTATGTTTGAGAAAAGATTTAAAACGCGGTATTAATTCTATGTATTTGACAATGGCACCTCGAAAAGCCATCACAGCAATGGCAATATGATGGGAAGTTAATCGGGGCACAACTCCTAGATCCGTTATCATTTCTCGGGGAACAAGGTTTGGCGATAGTTTCGGATAGAAGGGATCCCAGTGAAGATATTTAATATTTGTAGTTTGCCACCTCTGAAATCTACGGGCTAACTTTAGGAGAGCCAAAAATCCAAGATGGCGGCCAAAAATGATCTGAAATAGTGTTTGACAAACATTGTTGACGAAATGATCCATGTTATATGTCTTTTATATGCTTTTGTGGTCGCAGTTTCCAGTTCATCCCACAAAAGGTTGATCCAATATGGCGACAGCAATTGACGTGAAAAGTATTCTTTCGATACCAATATTGTGGACAGGTTGATTTAATTGAATTATTTACACATAATGGGTTGAAAATTGGTAAAAAAAAAACATTAAAAAAGTCTGTGTATATCAAAAGCCACCTTAATATTGGTAAAATCACAAAATAAAAAAGTTTTTGTATATCAAAAAGACAATTAAAAACACACTCATAAAATCGCTGTCGTAAGAAGAGAGGGCGAGTCATATTCTTCCTCTGCCATAATAAAAAAAACAGGAGGTCCAGTCAACTGTTTGGTTGGCGTCATCAGTGCGGATTGAAAAAAAAGTAACAAAATTAATGTGTAGGGCAATTCTACATAAACAAGACATCCGTTTCATGGTGAATCCAAACACGGAGTGGAATCAAAATTAGATTTTTTGAAATTTGAATTATCGTTGTTAGCTTTGTTATGAAAGGATTTATTTCATCTGATTTTACATATTTAAAATGTTTCTTTCATCGCATGTCACGGTAGCAGGCCCACACCTGAGTATTGGATTGTTGCAGTCGGGGAATATAACGGCCCCGACATCATCAAACATCTGCACGCCGCCGACATTGGCACTTACTTTTTTATGTTATCTCCTTTCAAATTAGTTCTATCAGCTTGGCAATGGCACATTCGCGTTTATCGTCCCGTGAATGCTGCTATTTGTATTTAAAGGATACCCTTTGCGCCAATTTCGGTATTCATTATGATTTTGGCCGCCATATTGGATCAACCGTTTGTGAGATGAATGGGAAACTGTCCAAGATGAGTCCGATGACCAACAAGATCTGCAATATAACACGGGTTTTTTCACCAAAACTGTTGGTCGTGCTCAATTTTAGACCATTATGGGCATCATATTGGATTTTCCGTTCTCCGGAAGTTAGCCAGTAGTTTTCAGAGGCAGAAAACCACAAATACGTTCACTAGGGTCCTTTCTATCAGAAACCATCGTCAAACCCCATTCCCCGAAAAATGGTCATTGAACTGGGTATTGTGCCTCGACTGAGTCAACTTCCCAAGACCATTAATCTGTTATTGCTAAAAACATCAACACTCTAATGATCTAAAGGTGTGTCAACGTTCCGGTGTTCCTCGCAGAATGCCTGCAAGAAAAGACGCAACAATATTGGAGCTCGTATATCACCCTTTGGCGCCAAGCACTATGTATGGTTACCTTGTGGTTGCGTGCACAGAACATGGCGTAATGGTGAAAATTCATTGGTCGGATGCGAGCACAGGAATCTGACCTTTTATCCGCGTATATATGCATACACCATACCGAACTAGACATATATAATTAAAAAAAAGAACAGGAATGCAGTGCCTGTTGAAGCCTCGATTTTACCTGTTCTCGCTTCGGCACGTTTTTGTTTCACAATTCGTAATGTCAGGCAATCTAACCTCTGCCAATTCACTCAGATATGATTTTTCTTCAATCTAGCCGTTTTGATTTGCACAAATACTCCCCACAAAACGATATCATAGCCATTTGATTCCAATATTTATATTATTTTTCTTCGTTGACGTTTGTCCTCAACTCCATGCGCTGACGTCATACAAAATCAATCCGCAGTGACTAGATCACTGAATCAAGTGCAAAAGATATTTTAAGATTTTCTCTGCCATTCCATTTTCCTCCTTTTGCATGGCAAATTTTGTTAACTTTTGGGTGTAGATCGAAGAAGAGGGTTTGAATATACATTTTCTGCCAGGTTTTAGTGAATATTTATGATTTTGAGGCGAAAGTATACAAGACTTCAGAGATTGGTTAGGTTTTTGTATGACGTCAGCGCATGGAGTTGAGGACAAACGTCAACGAAGGAAAATAATGTAAATATTGGAATCAAATGGCTATGATATCGTTTTGTGGGGAGTATTTGTGCAAATCAACACGACTAGATTGAAGAAAAATCATATCTGAGTGAATTGGCAGAGGTAAGATTGCCTGACATTACGAATTGTGGAAAAAAAACGTGCCGAAGCGAGAGCAGGTAAAATCGAGGATTCAACAGGCATTGCATTCCTGTTCTTTTTTATTATATATTGTCTAGTTCGGTATGGTGTATGCATATATATATACAGATAGAAGGTCAGATTCCTGTGATGAGAGTCACTTTCTCTTGGTTATGACGGATGATAGAGTACGGGTATGACGTAGGAACATAACGTGTGTACAGAGAAAATCCTAGAGCAAGGTCTATTTGGTGGCGACTCTATCATGATATGGGACTGCTTTCGATATGACTGTAGGTTTCCACTTGTAACAGTGATAGGTAATATGGATGACCAACGGCACAAAAGAATGCTCCCAGAAGGGGATGTAGTGGACAACGGTGACAATCCTTGTCTGCTCACAATATAAATCCTTATTAACGACAACGCTAGACCATATCATGTGCATGCCGTATTTGATTCTATACGTCGGGAGGCCGTGGTTGTGCTAGCAGAATCCAGTATGGCGTAAAATACTCCAGAGGTATCCACAAGTGCAGAGTGTTAACAGGAATGTTGGCAGGAACAGAGCACACTAACGCACACTTAAATCAGATGTTGCATTCAATCAATGAGGAAGGGAGCTAAACAGATGACCTATTGATTTTTTCACTGCGTTGTAGACTCCACGGAGAACTTGAACATGACAATCAATGAGCTGAATTGTAAGATTTCCTGCTGACATGTGCCAATCATAGTTGTTTGAACTTAGTTTCAAACTTCAGTTTTTGTTTTTCTTTCTGGTTCAGTGTTTGCGCGGGGAAATTTAGGAAAATTGAACACCTTCCAGAACGCTAACACTATATTGAAACAGGGGTGCTGTGACAACCTTTTCTCTTGGTGTGTAGCAACAGGGAATCAACTAGACACTACTGATTTCAGACCAATCCTGAGTAGGGAACGGAGACAAACTATTTTGGTTCGGTACCTGGTTTGGTTAAGTTCTTTGACCATGGAACTCTGATTGAACTCACATCAGGTACGCGTAGTAGGATTTCCTCTTTGTTAGAATTATTTTCGTAATGGTCGCCTTTACTAAAGTAAAAATTAATATGAGGGTGCAAACAAATGGCCTAATTAACCCCGAAGTCATGTGACTTTAATATTCGTATTATAGGTATGATTTATATAGTACTGGCAATGAAGAGTACACAGCCGGGTTAGCCTCTGTCGGTACCTTGTGTAAAACAGACGGCACCAGTGTGTCTGTGGTAGAAGACCGAGGTGGATTCCAGAGTATTGTTACAGCTACGCACGAATTGGGACACGGGTAAGGATTTTACTTAAATAAAACATGTCTTCGTATTATTAAGTAAACGACAATTTAATACGATTCTTTAATTGAAAAATGTCCAGAAATTACTGATTATTGCAAACAAAAAAGGCTGTACACACAGACATTGGAATATTTGTTCGAAAAGACCACAAGGTCTGAAAAAATTAGAATTTGGTGGATTTGACACAATACTGGATTAAAATCTACCATTAGTTTGGGTTTTTTAAGTCTAGATACATAAACAAAAGAAACATTGAAAATCAAAATAATTCTGGTGACATATTTAAAGATTACCGCGTAACCAATCAGATGTTGTATATCTCTTCAGGACAAACGCTGATCATGATGGAAGTGGGAACCAGTGTAAAGCACTGGACAGATATATAATGTCACCTAGAACATACAATGAAACAGCGGAAACTGCTCTTAACCCATGGACCTTTTCTTCTTGTTCTAAAGGTTCCTTTACAGCCTTCTTAACAGGTCTTGTAAATAATGTGTAAGTATGTTGGCAGCTCTTATATAATATGATTTTAGTTATCAAGACAATAACACTAAATATTGAAGTAGTACCAGAAGATAAGCTGACCGTAAGCCGTGGCCGTTTTCATGGCCAGTTTCGTGGAGGAGATATGCCGTGTCGGAGTGGTGGCCGAAGGTCCACCTGCCAGGTCATTGACCAAGGCCTACACAAGTACGCCCCGAAGGCGCGTCACGAGTGTTCGAGGAGGGTCTCGGGGAATTTTGAAAATTGACAAGAGCAAACCCATTTTCCAAGCAGAAGAAGTCAATTTTGTATTTCCTGATACAATTAGATAACAGAATAACTTCTTTTTTTTGTGTTGTTTGTCAGTCATTTTTCCTATCTCATCTTTCTCCTGTCCTGTGTCCTGTCCTCTCCCTCCTTTCTTTTCTTTCCTCCCCTCTCCTTTCTTTCTCTTTTCTTTTTGCTTTCTCTTTTTTCTGTTTTCTTTATAGGGTTATGCCCACTTTTGTTAATGAGCGGACAGGTGGACAGATGGGCCCAGTACGGCACTGGAGACATGGTATACTTGCTATTACTAAAACACCCGATGTTACTCGTCAAACGTCACTTCTGATTTTGTCCTTTTGTAACAATCTTGTTTTCTTCATATCCAGGGACACACGAGACTGTGTTACTAAATCAATAAATCAGGATGGGATACCTAATATTAGTAATGAGCTTGCTGGTCAGTTGTATGGTCCTGATGAACAGTGTCGTCACATTTTCTCCGCCGATTCTTACGTATGCCGTGTAAGTCTAGTACTTCTTATTGAAATAAATATGTGTTGATTGGTTATATTGCCTTCGAAATTCACGCGAAGCAAAGTGTGCCCCAGTTTCTGTAGTGATCATATTATATTACGTTTGCTCTCCTGCATCTCACAACTTTGAAAACTATACATTGTAAAAACACTTTGCATTTTTGGAGTTCGCATAGCTGACAAATTATGATGTACCGTAATTTCTGACATAAAATGTTTTTGTTTTTTTCTTAATATTTTAGGATAAAATTTTTGGTAATGAGACTGATGTATGTAGAAAGATGTTTTGTCATGTAACTGGTACATTATGTCGAGGTATAATACCAGCCCAAGGTACTTCTTGTGGAGATAAAAAGGTATATAATTAGGGCTATGTAGATATCATAATAAATAAAATAGATGTATAGTATATAATTAATATATATGTAGTTGTATAATACTAGAAATACATTATTAATTTCAAGCAGAAATTCTTATCTTCTGATAGTAGAATTAAATAATATAATAAACTGAAAAAAATGAGACGAAATCGTAAATTGGTGTTTTTAAAGGGGTATATTTATATAATTTACAGTGGTGTATTCAAGGTGAATGTGTAGAAGATGCAAGAGCCCCAAAACGGGCAGGTATGTACAATGCAGTTGGTCATTTTAGAGAACCCTTCCAATAGCCATGTTGTATGACTCGTATCCATTTTCACATTAAACCCCGTTTCATTTCATTTCATTTCATATCCATTTGCTCTTGTTACAAGAATTCGCCAAATCCATTATTATTCTAACAAATAAATGTATCTGTGAAATATCGTACCGGTCATCAACACACACATTAATGCAGAGGCATGTTGTCTCAAGAAAGCTTGAACCTCATTTGTTCAGATTGCCATACCAAAATGTGATATTGGCATCCATCAGTATGTTGTATTGTGGGTTGCATCCCACCACGTTTTCCTCGTACGGCATCAATTGAACACTTGATTACGCAGAAGATTAAGAAAACAGAGACAATTACAACATTTCGGCTGAAATAACATATGATATAAAACACAAATTTATATGTTTTCCATATAAATTTGTGTTTTATAACAATTCAGCTGTTGATTTCTTTTTGTTTTATCAGTGCAATCTACAGATCCTCGTTAAAACGGCAATTTCATATTTTTTAGTTATATTTTTAAAATATATTAAAATAAAGCCCTAAAATAGATTGTTAAAGAATAATCCTCTAATTCACTGTTGCCAGTTGAGAAATTGGCAAAAAATATCATTTTCAACTGCAAATTCAAACGTTTGAAGATAGCCATTGCATGGAGGGGAATGGGAAAACAAGGGAGGTAATTTAAGTAATTGTGTTATTATTTTCGGTGTCAGGGATTTTTATGCCTATGAAATATTGCCCATGATCGTATAATAGTGAGTTGACAACCTTTTGAGCAAAAGACATAGAAATAATTATGTTTTGACTTTCTTAGAAAATATGAAATTTCCGCTTTAAACTACATGTATAATAATGTTTGAATGTTTCAGATGGGTGTATATATGGAGACCATGATGGTATAGTACCTAACGCAGACGTATCAGTAACTTGTAACGATATCGATACAACTTTTAATGGTTATTGTTACTTGGGATTTAATGCCAGTTGTTGTGAAACCTGTGCAAATGTGAAGACCAATAATTCAGGTAATTTATATGCTGTTGTATGTAATTCCAACAATAACGTTGAGTGTTGTGGTTTCAATTCCGGCTGTTATATGCAATGGATTAGTTCTAATATTTATATAGCATTTGTTATTATATTATATCATGTCATATCAAATTATATCAAGATGTTTCTTTAACTGGACAGGTTGCTTGTATGGGGATAAGGTCACGGATTGTGATGTTAATAAATGTGGGAAAAAAGAAGAAAATAGCGAGAACCTCTATGACGTAGCTTGTTGTGGTACGTGTGAGGGAATAACCACTACTGTAACTTCTACCATGACCACAGCAACTACCACTATCACACCACTTTGCTCGGATCTTCCTAGTGTTAATGGACAAACCTGTTCTCAATACTTACAAGCGAAAGGGAATCGCCAGTGTTATAATGCCGGAACTGAGGAAGCATGCTGTGTATCATGTACCCAGCGTAAAGAAAATATACTTGGTAAGTTATTCACTCGAATTTGCTGATTTAAATCAAAACGTCGGGATTGAGTATTTGAAACACAAAAACGGTTTTATCTCAACACTAGCTTTAAGGAAGACGAAATTTTTTTAAGGAAGACAAATTGCAAATCTCAGAAAAGAAACCATAAATCGGCCATTTTCTTCTTCTATTCAAATCAAATTTATTTGATCTGACTGATCTGATATGTGCGTTTGTTTGTAATTATACCGAAATGAAGATAGCTGTTTCTAAAAAAAGATACACTGTATATAGTAAAACAATGAATATGATTAGAAATATCATACCCAGTTTTATGGGTGGAGCACATGACCCTTGATGCTGGAAGTACACCCAGTATATCCAGTTGACATTCAGATAGCATACTTCCCCTTGAATTGGCAACAGATGTTAATAATATTAATCTAATTCAAATACAGATTTATAGATCGTTTCGTTTTTTATACTTTCCATTTCAACTATTAAAACGAAACGAAATAGGATCTGTGTTTTAACCAGATTGAGTAATATTTGAATTAGACTGATTTATATTTTATTTGAACTTTTATATAAAATAGATTGTGAATATGGTGATAAAATTGCTAACTGTGACATCAATTCTTGTGGCAAACCAATAACCGGAGGGGGGACGTACACAGATGTATGCTGTAAAACATGTGCGACTGATACGACACCAACAACGGTGACTGATACGACACCAACAACAGCGACTGATACGACACCGTTCACACCAACAATGGTGACTGCTACAACACGGTCGACACCAACAACGGTGACTGATACGCCCTGTTTAGATGATAATGCCATTGATGGTATGACGTGTGTTGACTATATAACCAAGAATGGTAAAGCTAGTTGCTATTTGAGTAAGGTTGTGACATCTTGTTGTCAGACTTGTACATTGTATAAACATATTTCTCAACCAGGTATATGATTTTCATTTTATTTAATAATGTTTATTAGAATTGGAATCTTAATTTTTACAGGATAAGACTAATTTGATAGGGTTAAAATTAAAAGTATTGAATTAAGAAAAAGTGTCATGGGTATCTATCTAAGTCAAATCAGAAACATACACAGCATTTGATCATTTATGTTTAAACGAAACGTTATATTTGAAATATTCTGGAGATCGCGGTCTTCATCCCGGTGTTGGCCGAGAAAGTTCATCGGGATTCGGTGGTTCGATGAGTAAGGCGTCGGCTAGCTATCCTCGAGTTCCCGTGTTTTGGTATAGAAAGTTCGCCGGATTTTCCAGCGTGGTTTCCACTTGTTGATGATCATTCCATATACACCTTGGCGTACATGTAAAATTTGATATAAGAGTAGACAGGAGTGCCATTATCCGGTAACTTGTCCCCATACCACTGTCGTATGTCCGTCTTTATTAGCCCAGTTTGCAAAATAGTTGGTGGTAAAATCCTATTTCATTTTGACTATAAGGTTATATCAGAAGGGTTGTACGAAAAATCTGACAAACCTTTCGCTGAGATCGAGACATTTTCAGATTCCATACTAAATTTCACACATATACCCTATATAGGGTTTGAAGAAGTAAGCGAGCATTCACTCGTGCTTTGGGTTTAGATTGGAGTAAATCAGATTTTTGATAGCTTGTTGAGTCTGGGATATTTTGAATATGATATTATAATATGCCGCCTTTTGTCTTTTTTTGTGTAGGTTGTGAATATGGTGACCGTGAGGCTTCGTGTGCTTCGGTTAATTTTACTAGTTTTACCTCATGTGGTACACAGAGTAAACAGCAATGTTGTGAAAGTTGTGCTAAGTTGAAAGAGCAACCGGTATCACCGTGTAATGATGATACAGCGGGTATTGGAGGACTGTCTTGCAATGAATATATAGCTAAAAATAAAATAGCCACGTGTTATAAAGAAGATGTTAAAAGCTTGTGTTGTAAATCTTGCCATTTTGTCGCAGACGTTGAGAAAAAAGGTACGTACGTAATGTTTTCGATTAGAGTCTGCTATTTTAAAAATGTATTTTACTTGCCCGTCCAGGTCTATCCATACGAGGAGATTGAAATCGAAAACTTTTAATAGTTCTCATAACATTACATGTATGTATATAAATCTCTTATATTCCTTTAACATTGGGTTTCTTCTCGTGAGATAAATTTGGCATTTCTAGACATAATTTCACATTAACAACTACCAAACGTGACATAGATTTAGTTCTATGACCTGTAGAGTATTGGTGTCCATATAGTTGAGTCTGTGTCCATATTATAGTTGACGTGTCGGCCGCACATAATCCCATCGTACCCTTTTTATACGCTTTGGCTGCCAAGTACCGATGGAGGTTGTGCACTGGATATAATATGAAATATTATCTCGAACGTCCGACAACACTATATGACCTAATCAATCTTTGATATTAGTAAATAATTTCCCTTTTTCAGGCTGTGAATATGGAGACTTATATGCCGATACTTGCAATCTGCTTGACTTTAGCAAGTATGATAATTGTGGTGCAACAGCGAAATTATACTGCTGTGATAAATGTTTAAAGATATTTCTTCTAAATAATCCTGATTCTGGAAATACTGATCCTGGTATTGCTTTACGAAATGGTGGGAGTACATTACTCATTGTTAGTCTGCTTTGTATTGTGTTCTGTTTTTGTCATACAAACATGGGGTTGTTATAAATGTCAAAGACAACTCTTGATTAACCGACGAGAAAACGTTACTTAGGACTCATTCCGAACCTGTTGTCTTTCATACATTAAGTTTGTATTTATTGGGCATCTTTCTAGATGGTTATGTTCATTGTGTGTATAACTTGTAATTTGCTTACACACAGTTATCATCAAAAAGAATAAAACAATGGGGTATAGACCTAGGGCAGGTTGTTCATAACTCAGTTTTTTTAACGACCCATTAACGTCTTGCTAATGAGTCTTTTGTTAATTGTTTCTTAAATAACTGTTACTGGAAAGTCCAGTTAGTTAACAGACTGATTAAATTTAACCAAATAGTAGACTGTTTGGTCATTTGTTTATTTTTAAATTTTTAAATTCAATGTACAGGTATTATAACTTGAAAAAAAATCTGTAGAATACTATACAATTTCATCCTATAGAAAAAAAACGTCTGTAGAACGTTCTATAGACATTTATGGGGAACTATATTGGTTTTCTATAGCTAAGTCTAGATAGTCGACTAATGCCATCATTCAACCGATAACGCAGCTCAACACCTTCATTAAATATAACTTCAAATTAAGCATGCATAAGGCAAGAGCTAAAGCTGTCTAGCCAATTGCAGCTATTTTTCTTAAGGCCTGAAATGTTATCTTAATTAATAGACATTAATTAACTTAACCTGACCATAATCAACTCCCGATGCCAACGCTAGCCTGCGCAACATTTATTCATGATTTAATCAGGACATAGATATACGAGGCTGTTTTTTTGTCGTACCAACTTAGATATGATGATCGAGGCTACACCGAAAATTCTATCGTTAAAATCTTGGTTCAGGGTGGATCAATTTGACTGAAATTTGCATTATCTAGTTTTCAATTATTATAGTGAAAACTGTTAGCTCTTTATCTAATCTCCCATAATGTATCTTTAACGACATGTTAAAGATAAGGGGAAGTTCCACAACAGACTTTCTTTCCGTTAATCTTAAAGATCCGTTAACACCATGTTAACGAGTCTGTGTAAGTTAACAGAGCTTTGAACAACCGACCACTGGTCATTTTATATAGGGATTAAGATACGTTGGGTTATCTTTCAATTGTGGACAGTGGGTTCCTAGTTATAGTAAGAATATAATCAATAGAAAGAGACCGAAAGTCGAATGTGCTTACAAACTAGTTTGTTTGTCGAAAGAAGATGAATTCTCAAGGTCAGATTTGATGCATTTAAAGCTACTGTTTAGCACTCGTATAGCTGCTTTTTAAATCATTAATTTCTATCCCCTTACTTTCAGTGCACCATTAATATTATCACAGCTAATATCAACGAATATTTAATCAGTGACCCCGATCAGTTTGACTACATAGATTAGGCTTCAGACTTAGTTAGTCGAATTATTTTTGTTATGGTACAAAAAAGACTGCACTTTTCTGATGTCTTTGGTTTAAAATATTGTATATTTTTTCTGAATGTTTTTTTTTATTTGTACTAATTTATGTCAAATGAAATGTTAGAGTCTCAAAAACACCGAGTATGCTGTGTATATATCAAGGTTAAACATTTAAACTATAATCACATCGAGGGAAGAAACAAATGGTAGCTGGTATACCCTATTATTCAAATGTACCTGTATTATCACTATTACGAGTTTACCTTTTATAAATGAAAATGTAATATTGTTGTGGGAATTTTTATTGTGGGAGTTAGAATATATATTTTAAATGAAACTAATGACATTGTCCGCGTGTTTTCTGTAAGAAATAATTATATTAGTGCCAGTGGTTCTTTTACGTAAGTTAAACGACTAGATGCCGTTTTCCATAGTGAAGCTCGTGCATGCTTTTATAGTAAAATTGTGTTACAGGTAGCTCCCTCTGTGTTAAAAAGTTTTCTACTCAACCAAGCAAAGAGCCTAGAAAAGAAATATGGGAAAATATACAGTGGTCTGTATCCGTGTCTGTGATATCTGAGTCGGTGCAGTTTTTGCGTAGAGGAATACAATCAGATTATACAGATCACAATTCTTAATACAAGGGAGATTATATAACTTTCACGTGTACATGTATGTTGCCATTCAGATAATTATATAGTTTGTAATAATTGTACAAATTCGAAAAAATATCACCGACGCACAGGTATTTAGACAAGACTAAAGTAAACTCTGCATGTAATATGAATTATTTCTGTGGTTATACTGATAATAATTGGGGTTTTTATAAATATAATGCTTTATAAGTCCAACATAATTTTGCGAATATAATAGAAGATATGGTTGATTAGCTCAGAGATCATTACAAAGTTTAGTGAATCCCTGATGTCATCATATTTTCAATCGTGAAAGATTGGTTTCTTGAAACTTGTGATCCGACCCAATGTTCATAATGTCCTTGCACAGGTGTGTGTTGAAGGATGGGGGAGAAGTTTTCTTGATCCGGCACATAAAAATTACCATTATTATTACAACAATATAATGGGCACATTACATTACAATATAATGGGATGTTAAGGATGGCGTCATCGCTTTGGTTTAATTGTTGAAAGTTTGAAGGTTACACCCACCTTAAGATCCCTCTATTGATAAAATTTTCAGATTTCTTTTTCGTTTTCCTGGACTGAGAGAACTCTGTAGAAAATCAAACATGTCGGCTATTGAAGAATATTCATCTGTTTGACAATGGAATCCGAGGTTGAGATTACACGATCGCTTTCTGAAAAAGTATAAGAATAGATTAAAAGGATAAAATACTGATCAAAATTATTCCTAACTGTCTGCTGTCCAACATTAACAGTTCGTTTCCGAAGTTTTACGTCAACTTCCACCAATGGTGATATTATAGACAATTAAAACGATACCAGGACATTTTGCTAAATATTAATGTGCGACGACGACAATGTTCTCCCACATAAAATGTATACTACAAGGACATAATTATGCGTAACACGAATGTTTTTATATACAAAATATGTATTAACTAAATAGAAATCACTAGGGCTTATTATTATATCGAATACGAACTGCCAAGGAATCTTTTACGTGCACGCATATGTGTACATGGGACCTCGGTTTTACGTCTCATCCGAACAACTAGACGTCATGCAAAACTGACAAGGTAAACCACGTCGGAAAATCCCTCCAGGTCAGTGAGGAAGCGTCTTACCCTATTAGCCACTGTGGCTTCCAGTAACTCAATGTTTTATTAAGAAACTTTACCTGATAATGAATAACCGAAAAGGTTTATGGGTTTCGAAGCAAAGCGACATTGAACAGGAGGTTGGGCTAGAGTAATACTCGCGGGTTAATAGATATAGTCAAGAGGTTTTAATTTTAAAAGGTGTCCCAGTGCCTACGACGCTTCCGCACTAACCCCATGGGTTAGCCATTTTGACGTTAATCGAGAAAGTTTATCGTTAGACGGAGGAAGGGCTTGGCAAGGAAAACGTCTAATCGTTCAGATGCCACACACGGAAATCGGGGTCTTACATCTGCCCGGGCTAACTAGCGCACGTTAGTTTCAAGCAAGTAGGCCATCTCGACACAGTTTGGCGTGTACGTAAAAGAACAATGGTAATTGGGGTTAATAGAAACACCACAGTCCAGGGAAATTTAACTCATAGCAAACTGCATCATCATTAGTCCAATTGGTGCAGAAAAGTTAAATAAATACGCTTACCTATTTACATTGGCCTTAGTTTCATCTTTATTCAATAGATCGTTTAATAGTTGAATAAGATAACTCCTTTTAAGTTTATTCTGTTGTTGACCTCTAAAATAGAAAAAGATAAGCTATCATGTATAATGCTGTGTATTAGATATATAGCCCAGAGTGTAAGGGGTGGGGTGTCGTACGGTGGTTGCGTTGTAAAATCCAGATCCAAAGAAATGTCGGGTTTTTTAAGGCCCGATTCTCACGTATCACTGGTTGAAAAAACTGATGCCTCGTGTATACATTGGTTGTGTGCAGAAAAGACTTCTCGACAATTACACATTTAATTCGAAGATGAGCAGTAAAAACTGAATCCTTTGCATTGTTCGTATATATACCACGTCTGTCTAATGGAGTCATTATGGACTAGTTCACAATTTCCGTATGAAAATAACTACCAAGAACTCAAGGTGTTGGTGTAATGAATTTTACTCAGAGTTTTACCATCTGCTTACCATCATCAAAGAATACTCATTATAAAACTTAGGGTATTGATATATTGAAACTATATGTATACACAAGTGTCATCACTCTAACTCTCTGACGTAATTAGAACCAAAGCGAGAGAGTCCAAAATAATCAACCCGTCAATTCCTTAACTCTGCTGGGCCTAAGCAGAAAATGATCATCGTCGAACTATAAACACCTGTACCAAGTTTGAACAATCTACCTCAGTTGGAAGGGGGTTATTGTGTCTCAAATAGTGTGACAGACGGACAGACAGACGGGACAGAAGTACAATAATGTCAGGGCATGACATCAGCAGCTTGAACATGTATATACATTGTACTGCAATAATAGGTAATTACTTCAACACTATCAAGAGAACTACACTCATGATTAAATTGTATGTTATTTCTGTGACTTACTTGAAACTACCAAGGTAAACTCTTTAAACCATATTTATGTAAAATTGAAAGAGAGAAAGAGAGAGGTGGAGAGAGAGAAATGGGGTTTAACGTCCATTCGACAGCTAGGTCATTTCGGGACTAACATATGGTTTAAGTTTATTTCAATAATTCGCTTGCGCGTAGGGTTCTTTAGCAGTGGGAAACCACACCAGCTCAATGAAAGGCTTTATGATACAGCGCGAACGCGCTAACCATTCACCTATCCACCCACCCACCCCACCCCTCAAATTGAAAGAGAAAAAATAGACGTTTAGTTTATTATATTAAAACCTATCTTGTGGTTTGTAATATTTAAATTAAAGAACATAGGGGGCGTTCATGTGTGTATAAACGATAAATCTAAAAGATCAAATTAAATGTTTATCAGCGTTTGAAATCGTATATTTGCACATCAAAGTCTGCTCCGTCAATGGAAGTTCTTTTTAAAACATCAACAGAGATGAAAATGTTTATATTTGACAGATTTCATCCAAAACTCTACTATCCCAATGAACAGAATGCCGATCAGCGGTAAAGGTAAAGTTCAATACATAGAATATAGGCCTACTAGGCGTATAATGGAGACACAATGCAAGGAGATTTTAGGATAAGCATTCAGACCTACCAATGAGGTCACGATGCCTTACTAAGTATGGCACTGAGTCACTTACCAGTCCTCGCCATCTGAAAACTACCGAAGTGTCGGGTAGACATTGTTTTGCACGTAGCACAATTCTTGGCAGCAGAAACACCACCTAACGGAAAAAATACCTCAAAGGCTAATAAAGACGTGCAAGAGGAGCAACTTTGCCCTGGCAGTGGCGTTACGCCATTGAGTACTCGGGAACTACGTTTTTCGTTCCATCTGAACGACAAGACGCTGTACACTGCTGGGCTCGCCCTGCACCACTGAAATAGGAAAACCGCACCGGAAAATCGTGAGGGATTTTGACGCCAAACACCTAGAACATACCCGTGACTGCGTGGCTAGTGAATTAACGTCTTATCCATTGAGGCACCGCGACCCCTTTTTGTAAACCAACCATTATGCCTTTACATACGAGAGATGGTTCAGTCGATTAACAGCATTGCAGACGATTGTGTAATTTGTTGGTTTATTGATATTGAATGAGTCGATAGAGATAAATGGAGACAACCTTGGAATAATGTCTCTGCAAATTTATCTCCCTTTAATGTCATCATGTTTTCGTGTATTGTGTCGTTGCCGATGTCCGTTGGTCCACCCGACAACAATTAGTGCATATCATAAATTGTATGAAATTCATTCTCAAGATTTGTCATTTAAGACCAATCTATTGTCATTGCCTGGTCAACATTATATCTCATTAAGATGTCATGTATATGTATTTCTTTATCTTGATTCGTCATCACGAGAAGGGATGAAAATCATTCTTTGACTTTGGCTAAAACGTTCACTTGCCCATGTGCGTCAGGGTGTTGGGTTATTTATGCTGTTGACTATCCGTTGACTGTGTGGTTCTGGGTGACTGATACTGTTAGCTACTGTTTTTAAAGGGGTTTCTTTATAAACTGGTATGAAGCATTTAGGTCAATAGAGGGCGACCCTTGTCTTTCGTTCAAGAGTAACGCCCCTTTTCCGTGATAGTGGCTACAATTTTGAATGAATTGTTTTCAAATTTGGTATGCAACATTGGATTCATGGGAGGACGAACCCTGTTGGTTTTCAAATTTCATTCAGCACACCGCTTTTTAAAGACTTGTGAACTTGTTGGAAATGGCATGGTGGTGGGTTTAACGTCCTACTGTTCTGCTCCGACTGGGCTAATTAAGACTGGCATACGCTATATAGTGTGTTACCTGGGACAGTTTGCCCACGCAGCCGCACTACGGCCTACTCTTAAATCGAATTCCAACTGCCAAGGATCTCATCGTCCCATCAGAACGACACCCCACCCTTATATCAAATTAAAACTGTCAGCTGTTCGTTTACGTTTATGTCAATGTGTACACGGGATCTCACCGTCCTATCAGAACGACTATACGTTGTTCCCGATTATGCCACTACCCTTTCCCGTCCTGCAACACCTTCAAGGGGAACCCATGCCGGAAAATCCCAATAACACTTTTCTGTCAACGCAAGGGTCGAACACTGGACATTCAACTTAGCGAGCCAACGGCTTACTCAACGAGTAACTGTGGCACCATGCTACTGCTTTTCAAATTTGGTCCATGTCTTTGTTTTCTCCCGTACTTTTGTTTTGAGGCTAACCCAGTACCCATTACACAGTTATTTTCTAGTGATTAATATACTGAGACGGGAGACACGGGGGTGATAATATAAAGATAAATCTATTAACTATAGTCAGCTATAAGGATTAACTTTCCTTCTTATATCAAAAACTTACTTTCTTCTCTCTAGTTCTATGTCACTAGCGTTGTATAATATTATAAACTTTATTTAACTACTACTAGTTTTCTCTTACCGACTTTAGTAATGAAGATCGAGACTAAGAGGAACTTTTATTCGCTTAGTTGTCGGTTCGTAGTGGATTAATCTGACTGAAATCTTCAGCAAATTGCCTTTGCATTAGCTAGTTTTTAACTATTGTAGTGAGAACTGCCAACTCGTTATCTAATCTCTCATAATGTATCTTTAATTCACCTCGCTTATAAGTAAACTTACATTTCTACGGGTTACTACGCGTGGAATTGAAACGGAAAGTGGTAGAGCTATGGTTACTCCAACCGGATAAATGAACGTGGGCTTACGTCAATCCGTCAGCATGCTTATGAGAAACGGTTGCCCTGGAAGCGGCGTTTCCACCAAGTCTTCTTCGGTTTTTAACTGTCAACGTTTCCTCTACTTGTACGCTAATGTGTACACGGGACGTTTGGTTTCCGTCCCGCCCTAGCAACTTACGCATTCGTCATTGAAGATATATCCATTCTAGCAAACCACAATACGTACATGTGCGCTGATTTTAAGTTTTGTATGAATTTGAGTGCCCTTTAGTACCGTTATAATTTTGATATCAATTCCAAGCTGGGCAGCATTGGTATGTCCTGTCACGCAATACTTTTGTGCCTTGGAGACAACTCATTTACGATCGCGTATTCTAGCCTATTTGGGACATTCAGTCGAGCCCTGGTACCACAGTTGGCTTACATCTCAAGAATGCTTCGTTCGAAATTGTAGCGCAGATGTAGGGTCTCTATGATATCGCAAACACTATGGCGGCGCTATTTTCATTAAAACTGCTAAAAGGTCTGCGATGAGAAACATACAATGAAAGTTGAAAAGAAAATGTTGGACATTCCAACATAATTGTTTCATTACATTAAGTCATTCTGCGTGATATATTTAAAGTAAGTTATGCCCATTATTACTCATTGATATCAGGGGCGGATTGGGCCATCGGGCGAATATTCACTGCGGATCAGTGTGGGGGTGGGGTACTGGACCGGCCATGGAGCGATGCAGATCATGTTGTATGTGGCCAGTGGCTTTAAGGGGCCGCCAAGCCATCACTAGTCTGGAATGGGCTGGTAAATAGACTTTCTAGGCCGGGTGTACTGGGTCTGCGCCGGAATACGGAATACTGAAATGGGGATTCTGAATTTCATCCGAAAATTTCATCGGATTCACCCGACACTGTCGCCGACACTGGGGTTCATTTTTCAAAATTTCCCAGGGGAGAGCCCCCGGACATCCAGTCCGGACTTCGCCCCTGATTGATATTGACCAATTTTACTTTTTACAAAAAAGACGCTTTGGGTAGTATCTTTTAATCTAGACAGCGTTGACAAATTGGTTTAAACAGTATTTATTTAACATAATGACATATTAACAATTCATAATAAATCATATGGATTCGGAAACAAGCTACAAAGCTTAATTTAATTAGAAGCACCATTGGCAGCACGTTAAAGATCTCCTTATATTGTGGAAATCGAATAGACCGTGGAGCTGGCATGGCGTTATCCGTCCTTACTAGCATTAATTTTGGGGTGGGAGTATGGCCGGGGAATGCTCACAAGTCCGCGGGTTTATTAGTCCACTGATATCTATTATTAGGGGTTGGGTAAGGGTTATGGTTGAGGTGCACTAGTTCGCGTGTTCATTGGTCCACCGATGTCAAGTATTAGGGTTAGGGTTCGGACCAATATTATTAGTATTTCTTATATACAGTGGACTAGTGAACCCCTCTCGTATGACTGAGTGGTTAGCGCAAGCGCGTTGTGCGATAAGGTCTTTCATTGGGTCAACTGGCGTGGTTTCGATTAACCGGTTGTGACAAGGAGAAGGGTCGCCTGTCCATCCTCGTGGATTTTCTCCCGGTCCTACAGTTTCCTCCCACTGCTAGACTCGAAATTACGTAGTTTGTTTCATATGGATGTTATAAACCATCTCTCTCTCTCTCTCTCTCTCTCTCTCTCTCTCTGTATATAAATTGATTTTGAGTATATTTTTATAAAGAAAATAAATTATATCCTACCTGCTGATATCTCGAGGATGGTACATTTGTAAATGTACTTGGTTTACATAACTGAGTAATATAGTGAGAAAAAATATACAAGATATTCCCATAATCGCCTTTTATCTGTAAATAAAAAAAAGGTAGAAAGTTTTGGGAAGGGTGAGGAAAGATCGTTTCATTATGTTGTTTTAATTGAGGTTTAACAGCTTTCTTAAATCACCAGTCCCGAATATATTGTGGACAATAGTACTGCTTAATTTTCTGTTAAAAGTCCTTAAAATCCGCTACTTTAGGGCCGATCAACTAACTCATTATACGTGATACGTTTTACAACAACTTAAGTTTAAAAGGCCGACAGTCTTCATCTAAAAATGGGGGCCGGTGTCCCAAGCTGTATTATATGGTGTCTGGACACAAAAAACCTTTTATTTTATAGGTGAAATTTACCTTTCATTATCAAGTACAACACATTGGCCATGCACTGTTCAGACCTCTAAAGGAACGACAATCGACTATTAGGCCAGCCAACGAAAAAAATTACCCGTAGTCTTAAAAGGTTACGTGTCCGGATAATCAATTTTGACGTTTACGTCCAAACGACTCAATATCTTGATCTGAAATTTTTAGACAAGGTAAATACACCATTCTTCTATTTTTTGGCGCTTAAATCTCATACGAACACAGAAAATAACATTTTCAATAGACAAATCATGTAATAATATGGTTAATAATAATGTTTAACTTTATATGGCGAGGCTTCACGATTACATTTTGTGGATTCGAAAGTTTCAATGGATTTGTCTACAATTAAACTTACGATGTTTCAGAAAAGTTTAAAAGAGTGGTACTAGGTGTAGTAGACACGGTAAAAAGTATAACAGCAATACCATGACACCGCCCCCCTCCCCCCGGCATTTATCGCCCATGATCATTAAATTATAACTAAGTCGTGTTATTGCTCCGTTTATTTCTTTCTCATTCAACTTTTCTGGGGATTATTTTTTATAATAGTATAGGTCTACAAAGTCTTAAAAAAGATGTATATAAAAATGGATTTATTATCAAAGTTTTCAAATTTCTAATTAGAGACATCATTAGCACAGACTTAATGCATTCTTGAACTAAACTGACATATGATACCCCAGACAATGCTAAAATCTTAACATGAACGAATAAGGGTTGTCAGACGTCAAGATTGATATATATTAGGGTTGTTAAGATATCTTGTTTCCAGGCATGTTAAAAGTTAATTATAAAAAGACAAAGAATATGTTAATTAATGAAAAAGATTCATTAATATCACATTTCTTCTTTTATCCAATTCATTGACTAAGAAAATAATTTATAATAGAAAAGAACCCGTAAACAATAAAGACATAAATTTTTGTATTAGGAAATTTACTTCACTACCAAGCAGTCTATGCTAATCATGGGTTTTTCGTATTTCGACCATTCCTTTTGTCGAGGGGGTGGGGGGGGTCATTGGAGCAAAGGGTAATACGTTGCAACCTTGGATTGACTGAGCAGAGACAATGCGAAAATCATGTAGAGGAAATGCAAAAGTACCCCCCCCCCCCGGATCCACGCCTGATAATCCCCCGAATCCGTTTAGCTTTATGCACTTCGAAACTGACAGTGTGTGGAACTACCGTCCAGCTAATCATGGGGATATTGTATTACTTTTCAGTGGCACTTTTACGGGTGGAAGACCGGTACTTTTGCATTTCCTCTATATGTCGTTTAACTATGTTTGATGTTTAGTGCGGTTTTTCATTTGTGTGGGTAGGTGGAGATAAATTATTGAGGAACCGCCGTAAACGACTAATTGCTATCATTGTAGTATAGGTAAAAAAATTATCATCAAAAACATGGTGTATATTCATTGATACACATACGCTGATCGTAACGATCGAATAGGAGTCATTGTGAGACCAGTTTGTGGTCAACTATGAAAACCATTAATATTGTTCACCCCTGACTGCTATATGGAACGGCTTGCCCTAGAGATATTTAAACAAATAAACTGACGTTATCTCCGTGACCACTAATAGTGTAATATCACATGTATCGTAAGGAAACTTTTTATAAGATAAACCATGGTAATAGATAAACCAAGGTAAACGTCATTTACTATTAGGGGCCATAATCCATAATGTTACGGTCCAACATGCGTCATTATCATAGGGAACCGAGATCTTTGGGATATAATCATATATTTTAAGGTTCATTAAAATCGGATAAAAATTGCAGTACGTCGACAAACAAAATGTGAACAGACACACGGACGGGTGGGCGGACAGGGGCGACGGCAATATACGTCCACATGAAAATGATACTAAATTGATTATATATATATAATCTTGATCAAATAGTTCTCAGACAAGGTACAATAAATTTTAAAGATAGACTAAAGTTATTGTTTTATATTTAATTATTACTGGCGTCAAAATTTGATTTTTGGATCTTCTTCCGCGGTGAGACACATTTCAAAATGTTAACAATATCTGCGATCAAATCGTACTTGGGGCAAGGTGTGTATAAGAGAGGTAAAAAGTTAAACTATGCCGCCATTTTGCAACCATACGAAAAATTAGCCATATTTAAAATTACTGAAACCAAACGACTAGATATAATATATATTACATGATTAAAAATGAAGTTAATTTAGTAAACGGATAACGGGGTGTATATACGTACAATGTTTACTAGGCTGATGTATACCTTAGTCTGTTCATCAACTAAACTATCTGTATTATTACACGTGCAGCAAATATCTGGAAGACAGTCAAGGTAAGTCGTTCTATATCGTTTCCGTCTTTTCTTAAAAGTATTAGTGACGTTTATTTTTATTTATGTCAATCAGACTTTAAAGTTCGCCATGTTGAATAAGAGCTAGATATAGTCGACCGTAAATAATACCGATCAGCTTTATTTGTGTGTATAAATCTTGTATTATTTACAACTTGAAATGGTTATTAACAGCGGAATTCGTTTAAAATGTCAAATAGAATCCATCGTTTATGTGGCGGTAAAATGTGGAATGTTGAAATTCTAATATACGACTACTCTTACTGTCACGCTAAATAACCAGCTTATCATTTTAGTCAAAGCTAATGTTTCTTGAATATGGTGCGCAGGCGACATTTATTAAAGCTGCAAATTGATTTTTGAATTGTTCAGATGTCTTTATTTGATTTTTTATGTCCGGGTAATCCCAGATTGATAGCCAACATGCGTCAATTAGGCACGGCCCAAATCTTCACTTAGTTGTTTATTCGTGTCCTCGTAGTCTAAGTAAACTAACAAGTTGACTTAAATGAATTTTACTCGGTATAATTTAAAGGCTATGATTGCGTTGGCTATGGCGCAACCACCAGTTTTATATTTCCGACAACTCAATTTCCCGTCGACGACAATCTGTTTGGCAGATACGACCAACAATGCATGGCAAATATGTTTACACTCGTCTACAATTATGCACAGCTCATGGTTAATCGTACTGCGCACAAACCTTATGTTACAAGTAAGTTAACTAATACTGTATTCAATTGTATTTGTGACGTCATGGTACAACCAGTTCCACCTTGTAATTGCCAACCAAAAAGTATAAAATCACAACTACAGGCTATTTCGGTTAAGTTAAACAAATCTGGCAGATTTACAGAAGAAAACGTCATCTTTAAGTTTGGGGACGCAATATATTTGGACGATCTGGAAGCGTTGATGACATCACTTACCGTGCCTATCAAAATTTAACTATTGTTTAAAAAATCAATTACAATTGTTTGTGTGATACTACATTGTGTGTGTGAAATAGCTTTATTTAACGTCCGCTTCCACCGAGGTGATATCGCAGACAAGTATACTACATTGTATAATCTAACATAATTTATAGCACTGCTATACTCTGCTACCACAGTTTCTATCCTATAATGCTTTAACCCATAAAATATTATGATGCTAAAACTGGAAGATCAAAAATATAATGAAACGGCGTCGACGTCTAATACAGCTAATCAGCGTCCATCGAATATAGACCACCCACCTTTCAGGATAAATTAAGTATACATAATAGTATTTGCAAGCCTTGCGATAGATACGTCTGTTGAAAAAAAATTATTACAAAAATACAACTAAAAATAGTTAGCTAAGTGAACTTCAAGATACTTGCACTGTGTTGTTTTAAACCAAATTTTTTCCTCAAAATTGGACCTGAGCAAGAAGTTAAATTAGTCAGGTTAAGTTAAGCAAGTTTTGAGGGGGGGGGGTGTTATATACTTACAAAATGACTAGTGAATATATTGATATAATGTAGATACAGCGATGTTGCTTTCTAATCATAATATGGATGATTAAAACTTTTAGCGAGGGCATATTTTTATCCCGTTATTCTGTCCATCGGTCCGTCAGCATTTGGCATAAGACCGACATAGAAGCTACAGTTCTTAACGGGTGTTTTTCAAATTTGTTGTCAAGCATTGGGGGCATGATAGTACGAGATCCATCATATTCAGCGCTCTGCAACATTTCGTTCTTTAACGGATATGCACCAATTCCTGAGTTATTCTCCTATTGGAAAACGCGATAGACGTAAGCAGCTTTTTTTTTTAATTTCATGTTAAGCATTAGGGTCATGATAGGACGAACCCTTTCGGAGTGCAGCGCCCCGCATCTTTCTGATAGAGAGTTACGCCCCATTCTTCGACAACTTTGTTAACAAGATGGCAGGGGTTTTTTTAAAAAAAAAAAACAAATATCGTGTGAAGCATTGAAAGCATCGGGGTCATGCGAGAATATACCCTATTTAGAAAGTAAATGAATTGAAATGGGGCTTAACCTGCTACTTTCTTATACACCAACTGAGCTAATGAAGACGAGCTGTGTCCTACGAGGGACATTTTGGCCGGACAGCGTTGCTACTGTCTACTTTTATGTGCACCCATGGGCGTCACACATGGGGGGGTCCGGGGGGGTCGGACCCCCCCAATTGTTTTCCTGGGGGGGTCTGAATATACTTGGACCCCCCCAAAATTTGGCAAAATAAAGTGCCCGAAATCTAATAAAACACTAATTTTAGGACTGGAATAGCAGTAAAACGCGTTTGCGGCCATCAAATATTCCAAAATTTTCTTGGGGGGTCCATACAAGGTCACAACAAACTGGCCGCAGCCCGTAAACCTGCTTCGGGCATTTCTAGTTTTGCTTCCCTAACTTTCTAATAAAACACTAATTTCACTTTTCTTTTAATTGAATACCACGAATTTATACTGAGTTGACTATTGATTAAAACGTTTTGTCTGGGGCCACTCTACTTTGTGCGACATTTTTCGGGCAGCGATTATTACTTTTGAATGCAACTGCAACAGTGTGATTGGATGGTTGGAATCAGAGTGGGATTTCGGTTACAAAACCATTGGACACTTTTGGAGTTGCTCACACAGGCTAGAATAGCAGAAAACGCATTTGCGGTGGTTAAATTTTCAAAATTTTCTCCGGGAGGGTGAGGCTCCCATAGCCCGCGACGATTGATTAGTTGTTTGGAATTCTGGGCAGCCAGGTAGGCTATATTGAACCAAATTGAAGTTGCTGTATTCACAGGTTACAGACTGGAATAGCAGGAAAACGCGTTTGTGGCAGTTAAATTCTCAAAATTTTCTCCCAACGGTCCCGTCTTCATGGGTGCAATCGATTGATTGGAATTCGAGTCAGCAAGCCACCTTAATTAGATAATATTAGACCACTTTGAAATTGCTTTGTTCATGGGCTGAAATAGCAGGAAAAGGTGTTTGCAGCCGTCAAATATTCCAAAATTTTCTTAGGTGGGGGTAAGCCACGCTTCTTCGTCTCTCGGGGAAGACCAGTGCCGCTGTCTGTAAACATGATAAACGTTGTATTGGTGTGATGTTTTAGTTTAACCCCGTAAAATATGCCAAACAATGTTTACAGAAGACTGAGACTTTAAACAAAATTTATGGGGGTACCCCCCCCCCCCCCACCGTTGCGGACCCCCCCAATATATATTTCACGGCTACGCCCCTGTGTGCACCCCGTGGTATAAGCGGAACAACAAGAAAGTAGACACTGTTCTTTGCTAGGCTCCACCCCCCCCCCCCAGTTTTGTGTAAAATACCATTATGTTTCTTTATTAAAATTGTAAATATATCAATGAAACTTTTTTTCTAAGTATAAAAAGTTCCTTGATATTTGCAATAGACAATGCAATTAAACTGCACATCAAAATATAGAAGAATCAGTATACGAATACCACTGAGACAATGGAAGGGATGTAACTGTAATTGGAAAACATATATAGACGATAGTCAAACCAGTTTCATAGCAATTGGGGATCTGCTAAATGAATGTCATGATTAGTTAACCATCTCGTTTAGATATTATTAGTTTTGGTTCCGCCGGGTAGTTTCTGATAATGGAGCTTTTCTATAATAACCAAATCTTCAATGGAAGCCGGAAAAGTATTTAATGGCGTAGTGGGTCAGTATATTTGTACTTATTTTATTACGAAAGTGATAATCTTTAAAGCCACTGATAAATTGCGCAACTTTCGTTGTTCTGTTTGGATATCTTTTGACAGGACTTGTCTTAATCCGATTAAATCCACGTCGGTAAATCATCTATCGTTTGGTTTTGATGTATTCATTAAATACTAAATAACCAATATTAGTCAATTTTAACGTGGGTCAAAACTTGAAAAGCCAAAAAGTGTCCGAAAAAGTGCATTTAACGATCATCGGCTTTAGAAATTGTTATATGACTAAAACTGTCTGGTTAAAATAGTCAAGAACTAGCGCGCTGGCGATATTCAAATTACAGTAATACTGTTCAGCCCAAACCAAAGCGCCTAATATACTTTTCTACTAGATAGTTGGGATGATCTACAACCCCGTTTTGCCCACAAAATTATTGGATTTCTCTACACAGTGTGTTGCATTTCCTCAGGATACATTGAAAGCCAGATTAAAGCAATAGTCAAAAAATTCACAACCAACAATATCTCCAGTGCGAAGGTTATTGGGCTTTTTTAATCCAATTAAATCCATGTCGGTAGATTATCTACCGTTGTTGGTATGTTATTACTGTTTACATATTGAAAAATAATCGATTTGGTATTTAACCTCCCTACTAGCTTGGGTGCATCCGCTATATTGGTATCGGCCCTGACTCAAAACCAAACAATGATAGTTCAGTTCATTCGAAGACAATTGGTACAACTTTCAACTCTTGGAAAATATATTATTTGAAGAATCAACTTTCTGTTATTCAGTCGTTTCAAATTCACCTATTAATTTTATATTGCTTCGATCAGTCCGGTTTTTCTTTTGATATGGGTGCTAAAATATATGAACGAATTATCTCTTGTCAGTGATGACGAAGGAGATAGGATGGCTATCACCACCAGACATCAGTTTCAACACTATAGGGACATATGACGAAACAATTCCTACTTTAGTTTGTCTGGTCTATTTTGTAACGCCTGGACTTCATTTCTATATTGGTTATTAAATATTAAGAATAGATTTAAATCCTTAAGGAGTTCTGTCATGGAAATATTCCTGTCGATTCCTGTTTTGTCTTCATTTTTGCCTCTGGAGCCTTAATTGTACAATATAAATTGATCGCACCATCTTGAAATTGACATGGACATGGGTGTATTACAGAGTCTGCATGCTAGGAGTTATAATAGTATTATTGCTTTTATTGTGTTATGTTTATAGTGTAATTTTTTTTTTATAAACAATATTTTATTCAGGATGTCTGAATGGGATTGGGGAACAGGCTTAGCCTATGTAAAACCCCTCTCCCTAAATAGTATACATACATAATATTGAAACAAAGGAACAAGATGGGTGTATATACACAGTTAAAATGGCAAAAACATACATAAATATATTTAAATACATATATGATTGTATATATTAATGGTCACATCATCACGTGGAATTAAAACTAATATTGTAAATTGAAACTGCTAATGATTAAAATCTGTTTGACATATCAATAAACTTGTGGACTTGATTAAAAATGTTGTTGTTTGCATCGGTACAGTGGTTTGGGGAACCGAACAAGAGACAGTTTATGTTTTTATGATCGTATTGTAATGTGTCTATGGTTGCCGTTCGTGCATTTGAATGTAAAGAGCATTGCAAGAGATAGTGATATGGATCTTCAAAGATGTGACCGCAGAGGCATGCAGGGCTGTCAGCAACATGTCTGAGGTATTTGTGACCCTGTAGGTCCGAACATCGTAATCTAAGTTTACTATGGATTATCTGGAGTTTCCGCAGACCATTGTAGTAAAAAGATGGTATTATTATATCTGATTTAGAGAGATGGTCGGAGAATATTTTGAGAGTTCTTGAGTTTCTTGCAGAGAGACTGAGTTTATTCCACTCTCTTATACTGGATGGTATAAATGATTTAGAAAATATTTCAGTACGACATCGATATTCTCTAATTTTATCTTCGTTTCGAAATGAATATGTATTTGTTGGTTCTAGATTTATGAGATTCTTAAGATAGGGAGGAGTCAAGTTATTTTTAATTTTGTATAATAATCTTAGTTTGTGTCGATTTCGTCGTTCTTTGAGTGGAATAAACCCAGTTTCAGCATAGAGGGAAGCGTGGCTAGTACCTTTAACTGCCCCACAAATGGTGCGTAGTGCATCAAGCTGAAGGGATTCGAGATTATTAGATAAGTAGTCGGTGCACCCGTCCCAGATAACATCGGCATAATCAAAGTGTGGCAGAATGAAGGAAGAATATAAGGTATTTAGCGATTTTCTGTTTAAGCGATATTTCAAGGAGCGTAAGCAGTTTACTAATTTTGATACTTTACTTATAATACTATCAATGTGGCTGTTCCATTTACAATTGGTTTGAAAAATAAGTCCAAGATGTTTGTGTTCCGTTGCTTCCTTTATTGTAATTTTTTTCATTAATAGGGGAGGTTTCACAATGTTGCGTTTAGTCGTGAGGGTTACGGTTTCTGTCTTTAGGGGGTTAAAAGTCACTAGCCACGTCTCCGCCCATGCATTCATTTTTTGTCGATCTTTGTTAAGGATGACTGCACATGCCTCTGGGTCTTCTATTTTTATATACAGGGAGGTGTCATCTGCAAATAGTCTAATGTTTGATTGTATATCATTCACAATGTCGTTTATGTATAATAGAAATAATAGCGGTCCCAATACACTGCCCTGTGGGACACCAGCGGGGATGCCCCTGGAGTCCGAGGAGGTTCCATGTATAACGACGCATTGGTGTCGATTTGCTAAGTAATTCTTGAACCATAATAATAACCCTCCTCGGACCCCAGCAGCATCCAGCTTGTGACAGAGTCCGGCATGCCAGACTCTGTCAAAAGCCTTGCTTATGTCACAAAAGACGATCCTGGTATATTTGTTTTGATCAATGGCTTGACAAAAAAAGTGGTTTAGATCTATTAATTGGAAGATAGTAGAATCACCTGGTAGGAAACCACTTTGCAGTGTTGTTAGTATTGAATTGTCCTTGAAGAAATTAAAGACGTGTTTATATATTATTTTCTCAAAAATTTTGACAATAATACTAAGTAGCGAGATGGGTCTGTAATTGCTGCATTCATTTGGGTGACCTTTTTTGAAGATAGCCATAACATTTGCATATTTCCATATATTTGGAACAGTATGGGTTTCAAGTGAAAATCGAAAGAGCTGGCACAAGGGGTTACTAATTTCATTTACAATAAATTTTAAAAATTTCGAGCTTACTCCGTCCGGTCCAGAGGCTTTAGTTGTATCTAGGCTATTAATTACGTCTTTAATTTCTTTTGGTGTTGGTATAATCTTGTCTAGACAGTTAGTATTCTTTTTGAGGGGTGGGAGAAATTTATTAGTGCTTGGTAGTTCAGTTTGCTGTATGAAATAATTATTAAGAGCATTTGCTTTATCAGTGAGCGTAAATAGTGTATCGTTCTCAACTGTTAGTGGTGGGGGTTCGTTTGATGATGCACCATGTGTCTTTGTATACGCGTTTATTAGGTTCCACCATTTTTTTGTGCCAAAGATTTCTCTGTCATTAATTTTTGCATCAATTTTCTCAAAGTATTCTTTTTTACATTTCCTTATCAAATTTATATAGTCGTTTCTTATTTTACGAAAGTTTTGCCAATCAGTTTCCAAATTTCGTTTTACTGCCCTCTTATGTATTCTGTTTTTCTTCTTTTTCATTCTTCTAATGCTATTATTCATCCAAATTTTGTCATTTTGCCTAATTGTTACAAATTTATTTGGTATATTATTTTTTGCTATTGCAATTAATTTACTAGTGAATTGAACACATGATGCATCAATATCAGAACGATCGACAAGATTATACCAGTTTGTATTTAAAGTTTCTTTGCGTATACCATCAAGATTTGTATTTAGTGTAATGTAGAGTGGTTCATGACCACCCACCCCCCACTCACCCGCGCCCGTTCCCGAGAACAACAACGCCCAAAATCAGACAATATTTGGGGCATATTTAAACATTATAACTTTAGCAGTGGGAGGAAACCGAAGGACACGGAAGAAACCCATGAAGCTGGACAGGCGTCCATTACTCCATGTCGCGTATACCACCGGGGAATCGAAACCACGCCAGTTTACTCATTGACAAACCTCACGATGCATTCGGACATCCAACCCCCTTATATGATAATACATACCATAAAAACTGCATTCATCAACAATCGAAGCCTAACCATGTATGGTTTTTGGGGATATAACCAATTTTGCATATTTTTTTTTATTTTTTTTTTTTTTTTGTAAATGATTCAAAATCTGATCGGTTCCATGATCAAGGCAGTGGTGACAAAACCAGATGACAGTCTTTGGTCACATTAAAATTTAAACCGTTGTTGTTGTAACAAATATTTTTGTATGTCACTCGGGAATCATTGTTTTTTACTAGCTATGGTCTACTCTCCATGGCACGATGCAATTAAAGATGTACGCCTGCTTAATGTTTGAATAATATAATACTATACATGTTCACCTGAATATGAAAAGATGGACAAGCCTGATAAAACAATTATTTTACATGATATTGTTAGCTTCATAGATAAATAAATATATTGTGCAGCATTATCTTTGCTGAATAATGAATGACGAAAATAATTCTTGAATAATTTATAATACAATTACGATCGGACTCTGGAGTCATTTGATGGCGATTTCAAAATTAAGTTGTATATATATACAACATTTAGATCCATTGGAAATAAGTAGTACGTTCTCTCGGACGGCATGTTTATAAACCAATCTGATTAAAATGCAGATCAGTATTTCATTTCGTTCTTTTATACTTTCGCTGGCCTATACTACATAAAGATCTGGTCGGTTGTAGTGGAAGGTCGAGTCAGGGGTCAGACATTTGATTAACCAATCAGCGTTGATGTTTCTAGTACGTTACCAACATTAACCTTACGCCATCACGCCCAAAACTCAGTGTAACAGACCGTTTCATTGCCTAAACCATCACAGCATACAGAAAGCGGGTTAAATAACAACTCGTGCAGATCCTAGTGTAGTAAATTTTGAACTATACAAAACGATGCGAAATAGGATCTCTGTTTTAATTAGATCGGTTCATGGACGTACGGGCTCGATCAGTAAGTTTTGATGCGGGCGACGTGATTTATGTATGATTTTGAAAATTAGAAGGCCCCAAACGCGTTTATCCCTAATACCGAAATCTCACTCGATGCTGACCTGAAACCGACTAACTAATCAGACTGTTGCATTTACCGGGACCCAGAAATTTAACTTCCAGAAAAACTAACAGGTATTCGAAATCGTCAATGTGAATAATTATATCTGCTAATGCATGTATATACAAACATTAATTCATAACCGCCAAGAAAATGTCAACGAATATTTCTACAGATGAAGCAGTAGCAATCATACCAATAATTGTTATTAGAAAGTTGCCTCCCCCTATGATTTATAAAGACTTTAGGAATCATGACATAGCTGTGAAATCGGCAGCCTACGATAATTGTAAAGCTCATTTCCCATTCTCTACTTGTCCAATCCCGACAAAGTCTGATGTTAGTCGCTCTTTTATTCTTATACTTATATCATACCCCCACCCTCCTTTTAATTTCCCCCTTTTCGTCTTAGAAGCGGTAAGCGTTTTACCTCAATCTCTTTTAGTCGGACCAATGAAAACCGAAAAGAGGAGTGACACCAAACAAATTGCAAAAGAAACTAATGAAGTTGGGTTCGATCACATATATATCAGACAACATCATAATCAAATTAGTCGGAAATCGGCCAAGGTGAAATGCCATATTTACATAATTTAATAGGGCATTATCTTGACACCACAATGCCATTGTGACGTCATCAGCTTGCCCATGTCAAAAATAAAAGAGGCGAAAATAAAAATAAATTTTCTACGGTTCAAACAGGTATCATTGATATCACATTTTCATAAGCTTTATATAGAGGGAATGAAATGGGGCTAAGGTCACCTTGAAATGGGGCTATGGTCACCTTGACTTAAGGATAGACCCAACATTCATGGTTAGATTTTTAAAAATCACTATGTCCATGCACTGATCCATATTTATGTTCAGTTTGAGCATTGTAACTGGTTACGTCACAGAAATCGCCATTTTAGGGTGTGGTCAGACAGACTTCACAGCGATCTGACAAGGGGAAAGCCCCCCCCCCTTTAATTTTTTGTTAGATTTTTTATTATTTTATTTTCCAAGCATAGATCTTTGCTACTGGGAAGTTTCAGTTTTGGTTAGAGTTTTGAAAATTATGTGGGGAGATATTGGGTGTGTTCTGACTCAGAAAAGCCCCAGCAATTTTGGTTAGAATTGTAAAATATTTACTCCAGCTATGGATACCCTACCTTTGCTTCTAGAAAGTTTCAGCCATGTAACTTATGACCAAATTTTGGGCCCCGTGAGGAATACCATAGGGTGCTGAATACATTATATGTATGGACACCAACTACATTTTTTTGTGTGTGTGTGGGGGGGGGGGTGAAACCTTTCGTAACTGATGACCATATTATTTTGTAATTAGCTCCTGGGCTATAATATATCTTTAATTTTGATGCGGGCGACGTGATTTATGTATGATTTTGAAAATTAGAAGGCCCCAAACGCGTTTATCCCTAATACCGAAATCTCACTCGATGCTGACCTGAAACCGACTAACTAATCAGACTGTTGCATTTACCGGGACCCAGAAATTTAACTTCCAGAAAAACTAACAGGTATTCGAAATCGTCAATGTGAATAATTATATCTGCTAATGCATGTATATACAAACATTAATTCATAACCGCCAAGAAAATGTCAACGAATATTTCTACAGATGAAGCAGTAGCAATCATACCAATAATTGTTATTAGAAAGTTGCCTCCCCCTATGATTTATAAAGACTTTAGGAATCATGACATAGCTGTGAAATCGGCAGCCTACGATAATTGTAAAGCTCATTTCCCATTCTCTACTTGTCCAATCCCGACAAAGTCTGATGTTAGTCGCTCTTTTATTCTTATACTTATATCATACCCCCACCCTCCTTTTAATTTCCCCCTTTTCGTCTTAGAAGCGGTAAGCGTTTTACCTCAATCTCTTTTAGTCGGACCAATGAAAACCGAAAAGAGGAGTGACACCAAACAAATTGCAAAAGAAACTAATGAAGTTGGGTTCGATCACATATATATCAGACAACATCATAATCAAATTAGTCGGAAATCGGCCAAGGTGAAATGCCATATTTACATAATTTAATAGGGCATTATCTTGACACCACAATGCCATTGTGACGTCATCAGCTTGCCCATGTCAAAAATAAAAGAGGCGAAAATAAAAATAAATTTTCTACGGTTCAAACAGGTATCATTGATATCACATTTTCATAAGCTTTATATAGAGGGAATGAAATGGGGCTAAGGTCACCTTGAAATGGGGCTATGGTCACCTTGACTTAAGGATAGACCCAACATTCATGGTTAGATTTTTAAAAATCACTATGTCCATGCACTGATCCATATTTATGTTCAGTTTGAGCATTGTAACTGGTTACGTCACAGAAATCGCCATTTTAGGGTGTGGTCAGACAGACTTCACAGCGATCTGACAAGGGGAAAGCCCCCCCCCCCTTTAATTTTTTGTTAGATTTTTTATTATTTTATTTTCCAAGCATAGATCTTTGCTACTGGGAAGTTTCAGTTTTGGTTAGAGTTTTGAAAATTATGTGGGGAGATATTGGGTGTGTTCTGACTCAGAAAAGCCCCAGCAATTTTGGTTAGAATTGTAAAATATTTACTCCAGCTATGGATACCCTACCTTTGCTTCTAGAAAGTTTCAGCCATGTAACTTATGACCAAATTTTGGGCCCCGTGAGGAATACCATAGGGTGCTGAATACATTATATGTATGGACACCAACTACATTTTTTTGTGTGTGTGTGGGGGGGGGGGTGAAACCTTTCGTAACTGATGACCATATTATTTTGTAATTAGCTCCTGGGCTATAATATATCTTTAATTTTTATAGAATCGATCAAGTTCATTTTCACACATTGTTTTAACACGAGATATTTGTAATAACGTACAAGTATAGCAAAACCAACAAGTAAACCAGTGGGTGATGACTCTTCACTGTTTGATAGAAGGGCATTGACGAGGTGCTGAGAGTGTTTGTAGATGAGTTAGATGACAATAATTGGAGAAATGACTTCGGGCTATCATGTTCATCACATGGATGGCATCCTGTCTAATACCCAGTTTTGCGATCTATTGATACATCTTACATGAAACTATTGGATAATGAGAACAAATTGGTCTTTTTAGTACTACTAATTCAATCATATGGTAACAAATTTGGTCCTTTTTAGTACTCGAAACTTAATAATATCGACCAATTATTTATAATAAATGTTTTCTTTTACAATTAATAATACTGTTTTTGTTCTGCTGCACGATACAGTTATTAAACGGGATTCGTTACATTTTTCGTTGAAACAACAATCGACTCCTTCACGCACCAAATAACAAAACTGGTCAAATAGTTCGTGTCTTGAGTGTAACGTTGTTACGTTGTAATCAATCTCAGATGAATGAAGCACCACAATTCATGCAACGCATTATTGTTCATTTGTACAGGTCATATGACAGTTTCATTTGAAAACAACATTTGTATTTGAGTTAAAACTTTGTGTACTTTCAAATCTTATTTTATTTTAAAACTACGCCAGATATATTGTAGCGAATTACTCAATATCCGTAAAACTATACCAAACCCCTCTGTATATTTTCGCAGATAAATAGGCTTTTAGTTTCCAGTTAATATTTTTGGTGCTAAGTCCCAAAATACACGTTTTGATAAAGTGAAACAAGAGTAGAAACCATTTTAAATTCAAATTTGTAAATAAAATGTGGGTGGTCATTCATTGTATCTGATGATTTTCGAACTGATTTACTGGTCTTTCTTTCTGTTTAGATATAAAACCATAGAATTGTGTGAATTTGTTATGTTAACTGTTATTGAGATTATATTGAACGTTACTGTGTTTGTTTTGAAACCTAGTAAAAGAAATATTGCCGACTATGGAAGCTTCATAAGAGTAGCCCATCAACAACAGTCCTGACCCACTGTACCAATTAAACTATTGTTTTCTAGACGACATGACCCAACAATGTTTCTGGAATGAATGACGCGTATCCTCGGTCGTATTTATGCATGTATAGTGGTACCGACGTTTATTAAATACCTGTTTCACTGCTTAAATTGTTTTTTATTTAAAGGGACTCCAACGACAATGTTTCTTAACCTCTGGATAATTTTGTTATCCATATTATGGTCAATTGTATTCCAAATCATATATAGGTGATAAGTGAAGTCAAAATATATATGTTACAAAAAGACAAGAAGAATCCGAGAAAGTTTGAATCAGTAGAGTCATTACAATATTGGGATGACAGGAGCAAGAACATCCCTACAAAACACATAAATTATCCACAAATATGAGGTTGCATTATTTCAACGAGTTTATATTCCGTCATTCAAAAACTCCCACCTACAGAAAATAAGCTCACAGGTCTCTTTCGCCCTTAACGCAGATAAGACATTCAAAAGAAAATGATTCGTCGGAAATGAGCTTGATGCACTTGTGAGACAGTTACAGGCCAGAGTAAGAATAAATGATACATGTATATGTGCAAACTTTCCCTCAAACAAACAAGCGATAAACGAGAAAGGTGATTATTATCATTTACTTAGCATCAAGTCAGACAATTTAATGTCATACAGTGATGACATTCCTGTTTAGGTTATTGTTATGGTTTGTTTATTTCCTTATTTTACACGCTTCTTAAACATAATGAGTCTTGTTCCATATTGTCTGGTTCTTGGAACAAAAGAAATGTCATAATATATTTAGATTGCCATAGGACTAGAGTGCTACATAATTGTCATTGTGAGAAAGTAACAATGATTCTCCAGCTACACTTTAGCTAAATCAAATCATTGTCACATAGCTTCCTCCGCTTCCAGTGAAACTGAAAGAAATTCGCAAATGATGCACATATCAGTCTACAATTTGTATAAGCCAGAATTTGATTTGGGAGTACTTTGGCGTCACTCCTACTCATAGCAGCATCCACAATTCTTGCAAACGTGCCACGGGTCAGGGTTATTGGTAGTTTTACCCCTTGGTGCTAGAAGCATACAGGGTATAATTGCCACTATCGGTCTAGTCTCTCCTTGTGGCTGGTTCGTTAAAGTTCCAATAGCATTTTTTTAAGTTATATTTTTAAAATGTATTAAAATAAAGCCCTAAAATAGATGGTATCTATAAACAGTCCTACCTTGTTAAAGAATAATCCTATTAATCCTATAATTCACTATTGCCAGTTGAGAAATTGGCAAAAATATCATTTTCAGCTTCAAATTCAAACGTTTGAAGATGGCCGTCCATGGAGAGGAATGGGAAAACAAGGGAGGTAATTGAGTAACTATTTTCTCAATCAGCCTGTGTCACCCTTTTTAATGCCCCAAAAATTTTGCCCATGATCGTATAATAGTGAGTTGACAACCTTTTGAGAAAAAGACATAAAAATAATTATGTTTTGACTTTCTTGGAAAATATGAAATTGGAACTTTAAAGTAACTTCCCTTAACGTCGAAACAATCCAGGGTTTGTTTGGCTAGTTATAGCGAGAGACGTTTTTTTAAATTAACTGCCCTTCACAGAGTCCTGTAAATGCTCTTCAGGTCACAGTTCTCAAAATTCTTTCCTAAAAAATGCTGGGATTGTGCGATGATGCCATATCAAAATTTTATGTGTAGTTAATTTCGTTGTCTGGCAACTAGAAATATGATTAATTTTGATTAATTGGCTTCCGGTATTGACAAGGACCGTGAGAATGAAAGGATATATGAAGTAATTTAACCAGTTTATATTAACATCCGGTGTATGTTTATACGTTCCATGGGAATATACGTGTACAGATTAATACGTAACCAAAAGTTCGCATTTTGTCGTAAAATGAAATTAGAAGAGAATAGAAAAAGTAAAGTGTATCATTCACATTTAGGGGCAGATTAGTTCGATAGAATTTCACTTCATCTTTATCTCTTTAAATACTGGACAAATTGTAGACTTTTATATTCCTGTTAGAAATTTAATTTTAACAATATTGTAGTTTGAAAGGGAGTCCTTTATCGCTAAAATTACGCTCAGTGGTTTTTAGCTTTGCAATTATTCGAATATTGCATGGATATATTACCGCTTCAAAAATCTTTATCGGCGGGAAACTACCGAGATGCCATTCTGTGAATTTGTTTGTTGTTGTTTTGTCCGAGGAGGCACGTCTGTGTCGATTTTAACTATATTTGGGAGGTATGTCCGAATTATGATCTTATTGCGAATCTAGTATTTTAGTTGCTGTGGCAACTATTATTACCAAAATGCAATCTATATACGGATGTGCGTAGTTTTCGGTATATCTCCTAGTTTTTTACTGGATCAGATGTCAACCTTTGTCATGGCGGCTTTGACCGTGAAAATGACCTACTATCTTAACCATATAGCCATTAAACTTTGAAAAATCAGAAATACTATGTTATTACATTTGCAGTCATATTATATAATTGAAATGAAATGAAATGGGTATAACGTTCAACTGTTCTGCTCCAACATAGACATAATAATATCGGACTTTTAGAGGGTGTTCACAAATTGTTTGGCTTTTATCCAGTTATTTATGTTACGGGAATAACTGAAAAATAAGATCAATTAACAGTGGTGAATTACACAAAACCGGTGATTTTGAAATGTAATTAAATGAGTTTAACGTCCTGTCGTTTTACTCCGACTGAACAGTGTGCTATGAGGGAAATTTTACCCGGTCAGTGGCCTACTCTTATACTGAATTCCAACTGCCAAGGGATCGTTTACGTGCACGCAAACATGCACACGTGACCTTGGTTTTTCGCACCATCCGAACGACTATACGTTGTTCCTTACCAGGCCCTCTGTCGTGCACCACTGACAGGGATGAACCACGCCGGAAAATCCCAATGAACTTCCTCGACCGATGCAAGGATCGAACATGGGACCTCCAGGTTGGCGAGCCAACGTCTTACTAACTTAGCCACCGTGGCTCCTTGTGGGCTTGTTTGTAAGTTTTCTTGCTTAGACATACCTTATGCAAGAGAAATTTCAGTGTATTGGAGGTCTTTCTATGGACCTAAAATGTTATATAAACTATAAATTAGACATTTATTAAAAATGAATTATGCAAGAGCTAAATCTACCTAGTGTAGGTCTGTCTTTTGGCCTGAAATGTTATCTAAATTATTAGTCAGGCAGTAATTAACTTATCCAGAGCATAATCAACTCTCGATGTCCTCGCTAGCCGGCAATATTTACTGGATTAGGATCAACGCTCAACGCTGCTCAGCGCTTTTGATGAGTAAATCAAAAATTGGAAAATCGAGACTATGTTTTTATCCTAGAGAGAATCAATTCGACTGAAATTTTCAGTAAAGTCCCTCTACATTATCTAGTTTTTAAAACTTTTCTAGTGATTACTGTCAGCTCCTTATCTAATCTCCCATAATGTATCTTTAACATAACAAGACCATTATCAACTTTCTCGGATACTCGAGATCTTAACTACATTAGAACGGTTCACCATTTAAATATTAATTCAATTTAAAATATATACATCTTGTCAAAACTACAAACAAGAATAACTTGGCTCAGAATAAAGTAGTTTGAATGGAATTTTCACTATTTTCATTTTACATTATCTATTTTTGAGCTACTATAACAAGAAAAGTCAGCTCTTTATCTAAATCCGAAACTTTTAGGTTTCGCTATTTGACAAGACCACTTTTGGTAATTGGAATTTTTCCTATCCGTATCACATATTCGTATCGTATACGTGATACTTTGCGTCATTGTAGTTTTAAAGTTTTGGCAGATTTTCGCGTCGCTGAGAGCTTTGTTCTATTACAGCACGATAGCAGAATATATCTACCAAGATCACTATCAGTACTAATCAGGTGCCTAGCCTACAATTTCCCGGGGGAGTGAAGTCACTCGACAGTCGCTGAGCTATTAAAAAAAGTAATGTCGAATCTTATTTTTAAAAATTTCGACTTCGACTCGACTGCAATTTTTGGTCTCACTAATGTATCATTTCAGAAAGGTCAAAGGACTAATCCCGATAATTTTTTGGAGAATAAAATTGCTTAATTTTGTGTTAAAATCGCTTAAAACCGACTACCTAAGGGCAGTCAATCTTCATCTGGAAAGGAAACAAGTGGCCCAAGCAGTATTGTGCGGCGTCTAAATAAAACCAGGCTTCTATTATAAAGAATAATGTGTAGGTGAAATTTACCTTTCGATATCAAGTACAGTACATGGGTCATTCACTATATAGACCTCTCAATAAACGGGAGTCGATTATCAGGTCATCAATGAAAAAAATAGACCTGAATTCTTAAAAGGGTTACGTGTCCGGGTAAGCAGTTCACGCCCAAACGACTCAATATTTTGAGCTGAAATTTTGAGACAAGGTAAATACACCAGTCTTCGATATTTTGGCATTTAAATTTCATACGTAATCGGACTTTTAATTTTGAGACTCCGTTTAAAACGGGATGGTCCCATTAAACCCCATTACCATAGAACCATTTACAAACTTGAAGGGTCCCACCTCCATAAATTTCGCACGTAGATCAACCAGCATTCAGACAGACAGGAAAAGTATGAAAATTCTGAGAGAAAAAAACATCAAAAATAATGATTAAATTCCAGTCTTTATCATTGTTAAAGCCACATCAAATATACACCTTCGTGTTCTAGGATACAAATAGATTCATAAAAACGCTATGATGTAACATTTCAGCGTCAAAAAGTAGCAAAAAAGACGGTAAAAAGACGACAATGTTATACGGAACTTTTCGATACGTCCTGTCGTATCCGTGTGCCGTATCACGTATGAGAAATACACACACACATTGGCGACGTCACACGCAAAATTCATACGGATACGTGATACGGAACACTAAGATTGAGTTTGAATTTCGTGAAAATGGGACCAAAAATGCCGGACAAAATGACCGCCACCTGTATTCGAATAGTGTAAAAAATATGTATATCAAGATTATGAACCCTGTAGAGATCACAATTTTGATCCGATTTTGATGAAACTTGAAATATATGTTTATAACCAAAGGATCCTGATTCCTCTTGATATTCGCGCATACAGGATTGTAACTTCCCGAATTATGGACCTTAATTGTACGAAAAATCGTGTTTTTAGCTTGTGGTTCTTCAACAAAAGGTCACAATTTTTATCCGAAAAATGGCCGTTCCTCGTACTCAAATAATGTGAAAATATAGTATATCAAGGTTATGGACCCTCTAGAGGTTAAAATTTATTTCCGATTTTGATGAAACTTTGAATTTATGTTCATTTCACAAAGATCTTGGTTCCTTTTGATAATCGCGCATTCGGGTTTTTCGAAAAGTAAAATTTTTAGCTTTTGGACCCGCTAGAAATAACAGTTTTGTATTCAATTTAAAAAAAAAAACTTTAAATATATCACCGTTACACATCAATGAGGTTGAGTTCGAATTCCGTAAAACATCTATGTAATACGAAGGATGCGGACCCTCTAGATGTCACAATTTTTATCCATTTTGATGAAATTTAATTTATGTCTCAAAGGTCTCAGTCCATTCCCATACTCTCTATCCATCTCTTGGAAAATGTGGGCGTATCCTGCGTGACAGCCGGTGGTTTCTTATCTGTCTATAACCGGGATAGAATTTTTCAAAAAAAAACCTACTCACTGGAGCAACTAGTAACTATACTTGTAACCTTAAACTGTGTTTAAGGTAACAATTGATACAGTTTAAGACCCCTTACGCAAGTTCAAATAGGTTCAAACGCACAATAGTCAACACACATCATTACAGTTTGTATGGAAATAAGTAATTCTATCACAAATAGTGAAGACTGGACCATTAAAATAGTTACCGAACAGTTTTTCTTTGCATAGCGCTGTTTATGTTGTAGGCCTAATGACGTATTACGCAACTTGCGGCCATGACACCGGCCAGTTGAAATTTCGCGTAGCAGATTGGTTTCATCAAATCATATAATTATGCGATAATCCTCACCTTTATTTCAATAAGAATTGGTTTAGTATATGTTAAGCTACGTGCAGTACTGCTTTGGGCCAGTTTATTTGTAAATTAAGCGAGCTATAGGCCAGTAAACTTTTTGTAGTCATTTGACTAAAAAACTTGCGCAAAGGAACTCTGTAGGAAAAACCACTACTGTGGCTGGAGTAAGACGGAAGACATCAGTAGTGGAACCATTTCTATGGGGCAACCAACTATGACTCACATGCCAAATAGATTTTTTTTTTTTTGTATCCAACCACTTTCGAATATTTTACCAAGCTGTTAGTTTGATGGCGGATGACAATAATGAACCTTAAATTTACTTAAGATCGAGAAGAACTGTTGCAGCATTTTATATCTAAAACTTATTCTTCGAGTTAGCGATACTTGATGAACGAGTATGGTTGTTATTATGCCCCCTTTCCATAGGCCTTGCCCACCAGCATTGAAAACAGTATCATAATAAAAGTACGATACAAAAGAACACTAAAAGAAACCAGAAGAAATATGTTGGTATCTTTGTGCTAAGGATGCGAGTCAACCTGGTAGTGGATAGAAAATAAAGCTCAGGCCACCAACAGTATGACCAGCACATGGGAGTTATACAAAATAACAACAAAACATCAGCTATGTCAATGAAGGTGGATAAATATGAAGTGTTATCGGGTGTTCTATAAAAAGTCCTGCACGACACTCGGCCGTACCGGATATATTATTAAAGTTTTAATGGTTTATATGGTCACTCAGTTTTATATAAAAGATTGTTCTATTTAAAATATGTAAACAGAGTATAAAGTACAGATTTATATTTTATTTAAATGTAACTGAGATTTGCTATTATAGAATAAATACTACCACAAGATGAAATATGTTCAATGTATGTCCGGATCACACATCCTGTTAATAAATATAATAGATAATATTATATTGACGTAATTTATATCTGAAGGTGATAAACAGACATACTGTTTCATATCATCCGTATGACATTTTTATGGTGTTTCCCCATGTATTTGAAGGGACGCAACAAGAAAAAGTCTTTGCCTGGATAAGCTATAAGCCTTCCAAGTTAGACTGAAATGTCGAAGCTGCCACGACATGCCCCTCGTCTAATATTGTTTGAGCCCCCTTTATTATGAAATCCTACATACTCCAAAATTGTGTAGATAAATATTTACGTTGTTTTAATCTGACTTATTTAAAACTTAAAACGATGAATATTGGCGGTGTATTGTCATTACGTCATAAAGAACCTGAAGTACACTGCCAGGCTGGGTTTTTAGTGACTAATACTTGTGTAATAAACGATTGCGCCGGCCAGTTATGTCTTAAAAACAAAAATATCATTGAATCCACCCAATTTATTAACGTGTCTCTCCTAAATGTGTTATGCTCTTTTCCCAGTTCGAGACAATTTATTACCTTTGGAAAGCCACGATTTTGAAACATTAAACATATCTTTAGCTAGACATATAAATGTATTTTATTTTAATTACATGGGTCTTGTGGTGTAATAAAATGGATGGGTTAGGTGAGATTACGTTATATTTCTAAAGTCGTTGATTACGATGAATAGACATACCATGATTCCATTATATATTGGGTTATTCTCTTTTATATATATTAAATACACCTATACTTGATCTGGATCGCTTTAGTTCAATTAAATTTTTTGCATATATAACAGAAATCGATATAAAGAATAAAATCGAAAGCATTGTGTGCCGGTAATAATCGATCTCTCCTATTGTTTGAGTAATATGTGATTCTGTTTTACCTGTTTATTTGAGTAGTATGTGATTCTACTGTTTTATCTGTTTATTACAGTAGTATGTGGTTCTGTTTTACCTTGAGTAGTATGTGATTCTGTTTACCTGTTTATTTGAGTAGTATGTGATTCTACTGTATCTGTTTTATTAGAGCGAACCGTCAAGATTCACATGACTTTTATCGAATCAGGAGTAGACTCGACTCGGATCAGAACCTTTTTCATTCGTTTCAGGGTAGGTTAGTCCCCCCGATCCCATAAACACCATAGCAAACATTGATTCACAACTTACCCTATTTGAGCTCCTTTAGTATACATTGGTATAACCTATTTTATGTTGAAAACTTTAAGTGATACAAATATTTGTGTTCACTAGTAACCGGTTACAGATAAATAAACGTATAATTATTATTAATGACAACAATATCCTGTCGTATGATATTCTTAACTTGACTATCAAGTAACTCGCAAATAACATAACAAGTAGAAATAATAATCACAAAAAGTAACTGCTTTTATATACTTCTACCCACAACGGAGACAGACGTTCACTGAGGTCTTCAGTCGGAGCAGAACAGTAAGACGTTAAACCTCACTTCATTAAGACTTAGACACACAAACTATCATAACTAATCAGAAACGAAATAAAAAGGGTTATAGGGATCACCCTATTATGCCCCCCCCACCTCAAGCTATTGTTCTCGTTTACAATACGACAAAAAACTTAATGAACAGTTTACTACATTCACCGTAATGTAATAGACAAAAAATATTAAAAACAAATCATAAACCAAGAAAATGTGAAATACTTTCGGCATATCCAATAGTACGTTTTACTCCCATCAATAGTTCGATTCTTATACGGTGTCCAACTCTTTTTCATTTTCACCTTAGAAATAAATCGTACACGAACTTGAGCATTTATATTTTGTAATAGTGATAGTAATTGGTTTATAAGTAAATTTTGAATACAAGAAGATACTAGTTAACCGATGACACGCAGAGGCGGATCCAGGCGCCCCCCTAATTTTCGACAGTGCCCTTTTTTACTGCAGTAAGTGCCTTTTTTCTGACCCAAATATGTCCTCTCCGAACGTTTACTTAGACGAAAATATCAGCCAAATAGCTCTTGGAATGTCTACAGATGCAAGGAAATGACGGATAATTTCTTGGGGGACCCCCCCCCCCCCTACGTCCCTCACCTTCCACCTCCCTCCCCCCCACCTCCCTCACACCCCCTCCCGTCTCCGCGGTAATTGCCCTCATTTTACGGCGCCCCCCCCCTTTTAAAAATTCCTAGATCCACCCCTGACACATGAACTTATCTCGTATATTTTAATCCTTAACATTAATAATAATGATACTGTCTATAATCCTTTGTTTACACTTTCCTCACCTCTACGACATAACACCCTTTGATTGGAGGGGCGGGGGCATTGCGGGATTTCCCCATTAAAATATGGTGATGACTTTTCAGTTTATAACTAACAATGCTGTCTGTTTAATGGCATGCCCACAGAACCACCTACGCCGATCAGTATAATTATTATACATTTAAACTGATAATCTACAGCTGCTAGAATATGGCTCGTCTAGAAAAAGAAAGACGTGATTCTTAATAGCCTACTGTAAAAGCTTGTAATTGATATGATTAAGTCACATTTGTATTCTGTGAAATGTGATAGTGTTATTGATCACCTATAGACGCTATTATTTCCACTTATTTATGTATACTTGTACATTTATAATGTTCATTTACTATAACATACTTTAAATTCTTTACAGAAAACCTCTTGTCTTTTATCAGATTTGATCAAACTTTATATATTCAGGAAATAAATATTTCAGAATGCAGTGTTGGCAGATGCTCATATAATTCTGAAAGTGTCTTTCTGTGAATCGATTGTATTTATAGGACTCGTTTTAAAATAGATTTTAAATAATATTTCAGTCAGGTGTCTTGTATGAAGTAGGGTATGCTTACATCTGTCCTGTTTTACATCATTATCAACCAGTTAGCGGGTTTCTATAAATAAAATATTATCCCTATATTTATCACTTTATTTCTTCGATCATGTTTCCAAATTCGTACTATAATATGATTTTAAAGCTGCGAACAGGCTCTAACAACAATTGTCACAAATCTTTTAAAATTCAGATACGATAAGTGTTGATTAGAGTAGAATAACAGACTTAAAGAAGACACGTCATCTTTAAACTAGTTTAACGCGTGTTCGTTAGATCATAACATCTATCAATGAGTCAAGTGCCGTGGATTCGATTACCCGCTTGTACGTGAGAATAAGTAGGGTCGCCTGTCCAACCTCGTGGGCTTTCCCCAGGTCCTCCGGTTTCCCCCCATTGCTACGCGCAAGTCAACTGTTGAAATAAAATCGAACCATTATGTTAATCTCAAAATGATATATTTTGTATTGCGTCTCCATTAAACTTCAGAGAATGATTAGGAATAATAAAAAATATGAGCTCTAAACCATCATGGAAGTAAAGACATTTTCGTCTTACGGGAGGGAAATGTTGAACTTATCTATGAAGGAGTGTTATAATATGGATGGATGTTGGTGTTTACGTCCAGGAATTGATTAATATTATATTAGGTGGTACTGATTGAATTTTTATGGCTACTGACATATGTAATATTCATATTTGTAGAGATTAATAGCATGCGCATCAAAGCAATAAAACAATTATACAGATATACATGGCAATTCTCTTACACATACACCAATAAAAGTAAATATTTACATCAGACAAATATCAGTCATTCCACAGGTTATTTTATGATGATTAAAGAATATAACTTTTACTTGTCAACAAGATCGTAACAGAAGATAACAAAACAGCCATTAATCAAGATTTCCATTACATCTTGTTGGATTATCTACATTGTGATGGGATTTCCAATTCGTTGGTCGCTAAAGAGAGTTAATTTATAATCGCCAAAACTGGCTATTAAAGCGGGAATTTCATTTTTTCTCAGAAGGTCAAAACATAATTATGTCTGTGTCTTTTGCTCAAAAGATTGTCAACTCACTATTATACGATCATGGGCAATATTTTACAGGCATTAAAATCACTGACACAGGAAATAATAACATAATTACCTCCCTTGTTTGCCCATTCCCCTCCATGGAATGGTCATCTTCAAACGTTTGAATTTGAAGGTGAAAATGATATTTTTGCCAATTTCTCAACTGGCAATAGTGAATTATAAGATTAATAGGATTATTCTTTAACAAGGTGGGACTGTTTATAGATACAATCTATTTTTGGCCTTTATTTTAATACCTTTTAAAAATATAACTTAAAAATATGAAATTGGAACTTCTCACAATTCTCACGCCGATTAACCAATAAAATATATTTAATGCACCCTCTGCCCCCTCGACACACACAAATACCACCCACATACCCACCTCATAAACTTTAAACATCTGTTTAACCCAAAACTTCAGTTGGTCTGAGACTGTCTCTTTCCTACTGATATCAGATCTAACCTTACACAACCGATTTCGTATTCGGGCCACATTTTATCGTGCCATCAGGGGATTGGATGGCGGAGTGCTGTATCATTGAGTCAACTGGCGTGGTTTCCAAATCCCGGTCGCCTTTCCAACCTCGTGGGTTTTCTCCGAGTCCTCCTGTCAAAGACTCCTACGCGCAAGCGAATAATTGAAATAAAATTAAACCATATGTTAGTCCCCAAATGACCTGGTTTGTGTTTTGTCGACTTTAAATCCAATTTCTCCCTCTCTTATCGTGCCATCAGTACAACTAGACACCTTTTGTCGATGTAGAATTGAACAAACTGCTGTTGGATTTACATAATGTATAGTCTTATTAAAGATACATTTTCTTTAATGAGCTAACAGATTGCTGGGTCTCAAAGTCTCAACATTTAAGAAACAGTCCCCGATATCCGTTATATTTTAAATCATTAAATATAGAAATACATAATTATTGTATGGAATATCAATTCGAAAACTAACTTAAAATATTCCACGATTTATGTTAACAGAGATAAGGAATCATTATGTCGCAGAATTTCACAATAGAAATGGAGGAAAACAGGCTGCTGGACTTTTTGACAAAACTGCGGTGAAATTCCCTAGTGCTTTCGCTTTCTGGGTACTAAAACATGTCATACAGTATGAGGGCAGCGGCACTATGGCCTTCCTTTGTATCAAATTCCAGCTGCCTAGGGATCTTTTACGTGCACGCCAATGTATGCACGAGACTGCGGTTTTCAGTCCCATCCGAACGACCGGGCAGCTGTTCTGACCACTGACAATTGGGAACTACGTCGGAAAATCCCGATGAACTTTCTCGGTCAATTCAAGGATCGAACGCGCGACTCCCAGGCTAGCGTGCCAGCATCTTACCCTGCAAGGTGGCTCCCACGTACAGGGAAGTAGAGCAAACTCCAAAAATGGTGTTTAATATTGCGCTATTTTGCTTAAAGCATGTTAATCCTAAACTTTTATTGTTTCTACAAAACATTGACTTTTCTACACATGTTACCTTTAAAGAATTCTAACAGAAACATACAAAATAACGCTTCTAGCGTTGGGATATTCTTTTAAGAGGATAAACGTAAATTTACCTGTTAAAGCTAAGATGACTAGAAGTTTATACCGGCTAATGGAAAGAACCGCGTCCTCTTTAAGTCTAGTTTAAAACAGGTGCACATCAGAACATATTAAGCAAAATTCTTGCACAGATTGAAGAGTCTAGAACATTCTTGTAGAAGCTTTAAGATAACAACGTCTAATCCATGCTTCTATAAGCTGGTGTGGTTTTAAAGGTGTACAAATAATGAACAGGACTTTCGAACATAGCAAATTTATCAATGATTTGTACGCGTGGTTGTATGGATTCTAAGCCTAGCAAACTACCAATGAAATCTAAGATAAGTTGAAGTCGTTTGTTTCTACGCGACGTTTGATAATTTGATAAACACCCGCTGATTTGCAGACTCAACCAATGAATTTGTTTCTTGGTAACTGACGTCACGTCAAGGAGTTACTGTTTATTGAGGGGGTAAAGATGTCTTAACAATTTGATATGTTCATCTCACATAATGAAAATAGCGTGGATACTTGCAATTACTATTCATATGATGCAGCTTAATTGTATTTACAGTCTATCGAGTCTCACTATGATTGGATTGGTCCATAAAGAACCTTTCAGAACAAGAGCTATAAAGTGAACTCAGAACGATAGGTATAATAAAAGTACAAAATAATTTATTTAAATACAAATTATGATATTTGCGGATCGTACGTGGTAAACTCAAGACTGGGTAAAATACGGCCGTTAAATGTACCGTCTAATCCTCTAAGCGAAATCAAAAATATTTATTGTTTCATTATTTGCAAATATTAACCTTTTCAAACTGGCTCCCTTAAAAAAAATAAACGTTAACCAAGTAAGTCGATTTAAATTCATAGACCCTTCTAAGACAATTACATTGCAATATTCAAAGAATACAAAAACTCATCTGTAAGGCATGTATATCTGAAGAAAGGGTCAGAAGTGACAACGAGTTTGAAAGAACTTGTAGTAGTTTCTGTGACAGGAGATATACCCGACTCTTAAAGAGGAAACTTATTCTCAACTGGTGCAAATGATTGGCAGAAAGGAGAATTTGGGGGCATGGCCCAAAAAGTCTCAAGGTTCACACTACAAGTAAATAAAGTTTAATTGTTATGAATTCTTTTGAATAAAGTGTCATAAATAAAATTCATGTGCTATGTCAATTTTAACACTCCGATTTACGTTCATAAAAAGATAACGCAAGGACTCAATATCTACTAAGAAAGAAATGAGCGTTCAGACAAGGGATTATGCATGTCCATTGTCCTCGGTGGATAATTAAATTGTATTTTTCTAAGGACTTTATAGGCCATTTTAAGGTTATAAGATTGTTATAATATTTCTAGCCATAATTCAAGCAAGAAATAACAGTATAGATCAGGGATGTCAAACATCCAGACTGCGCGCCAGATCCGTCCCGCCAAGTGACCTGTGGAACAAATTTCAACAAGCTGACGTGTTAATAATTCTTATCGTTTCCGGTTTCAGTATATTCTGTCTTCTGTACTGTATGTTATAGATATCTAAGTTGTATGTAATAAAAGAGAACATTGTGTTCAATATTGTATCTTGGCCATTTGGAAACCAGTCGAAAAGGCTTTCTTTTGCCAAGGACGTTTGGCTTTGCTTTTAGAATTCAGTTAAGTTCAAAGACACTTGGCTTTGTTTTTAGAATTTTATACTTGAAGTAAATTTTTAGTTCTTGTGGGCTCCTCAATCGAAATGAGTTTGACACCCCTGATATAGATAATTAATCAATATAATAAGTTTTTCAAGTCGTCCCTACAAGAGCTGGAGATAATTTCGTGTTATAAATTATTTTTTAAAAAACCAAGTTCTTTTTAAACATACATTATACAAGAGCTAAATCTGCCTATTGCAGATATTTCTTTAGGCCTGAAATGTTATCCATAATCAACTCTCGATGGCATCGCTAACCTGCTATCTTGAGTGGATTATCACCCGATTTACTGCATAACTTTACCTTGCGATTAAATCAATAAATTTTATTGGATAATCGAGACTATGCTTTTTATCATAATCATACTGACTTTAGTAATGATGATCGGGGCTTGGCGGAAATTTCAATCGCTTAATTCTCGGTTCATGGTGGATCAATTTGACTGAAATTTTCAGCAAATGGCCATTACATTATCTAGTTTTTAACTATTATAGTGGGAACAGCCAACTCACTATATAATCTTCCAAAATGTATCTTTAAATTCATAGGTTTTTATCAAAACTTAGTATTTACTTGTTATCTGAAATGACACATTTTCAGAAATACCATCTCATTTTTTAAAAAATTAATCAGACAGAAATTATACACAAAAAGGATTAAATGTGATGTTTTATTGGGTAAATATGGAATAATTACATTGATAAAATCTCTAAAAACAATTATACTTTCATAAATCCATTATACTGACACACAGCTCAGGTACTAGAGAGAAAAAGTTTGTAAGTTAAAATATACGTGCCACAATGTTTGCAGCTACCACAATGTTTTGGGGTACATTGCTGTAAACAAGACATTAGTCTTGACGAACGCACAAACAGTCCTTTAGTCAGGAACCTTATCGATTAACATTAAATATGTGCATGAGAATATTTTTAATAGATTTACAGAGTAATTAAAATTTTTATTTGCTCATACTTCTTGTAGTATTACGATTAATGAATCTGCATTTTGTTCAGATAAAAAAGACTCAAGAATTGCGAAATAATGTGATCATCCGGGGCTTTGACCTCATACAAATTATTGACACCCAGGTTTTCTCTGGATGTGAATTTTATTTTCAAAATATTATAAATGGAATATTTTCGGTGCCATGACAAAATCATTGAACTTTGAGAGAGAGAGAGAGAGAGGGGGGGGGGGAGAGGGGCAGACCATTGGGGTTTAACATCCACTCGACACAAACTAGGTTATTTCGGGACTAACATATGGTTTGATTGTATTTGAATAATTCGCTTGCGCGTAGGGGTCTTAAGCAGTGAGATGAAACCGGAGGACCAGGAGAAAACCCACGAGATTGGACAGGCGACCCTACTGCTTGCCACGTACAAACGGTGATTGAAAACAATGCCAGTTGACCCAATGACGGGTCTTATGATACAGCGCGCACGCGCTAACTATTCGGCCACCCAACCCCCCTCATTGAACTTTGACCTGGGCGAAGTTGTGTGCTGATCTCTCATGTTTGAATTCATTGGCCTTGCATACAACAAGCTCCCAATAGCTGCTGTCTACTGTAGGATTGTTAGCCTAGGCCATTTTGACTTAATTACAAGATCGTTTGTGTCTGACTGACTTGTGCGTGTGGAATACTGTCTCTGATCATCGGACTGGTTCAAATGTGAGTAACACCGATAAATCAGTTGACTTTTATTTGTGGAGTCTGTGGGTAGAAAATATGTCTATATATTTGACTCATTTTATGTACAAATTGCATGATAATTAAACCATGTATATACCAGTAAATAACCAATGCGACAAAGGAGTGGGGGCAAAGGAGATGGAAAAATATCAACCCGTAAGTCAATTTTAGAATACATAGCATAATGACATATTCCACAAATCCATTAATCTGTATAAAATGATTCTTGGTTTCCTTTGCAGATTAAATAACCGTTAATGCCAAAACACAACATGACAGCAAAAGAAAAAAAAACAGTCTGAATGAGGACAAAGCGTAATTTAGAAACACATTTAAGTTAGAGAATCTCTTGGCCTAGATTTCTTTCCGCACAGACACATAAAACATTGAAGTTTGAAACATCGTGAGATTCAATAGGTTTGTAAATGACTCGCCCAAAGCCTAGACGTGGTTGGCTTTTATGAGTTTATAACAATACAGCCTCTTTAAGTAAGTTACGACACGAATTACATGTCCCTAAAACTTTATCTAACGGAATATTGAATCTGGAATTTATCATCTGAAGATGCCCCCCCAACCCATGTTAGGCATACTCCTCGCATTGTTTCGTTTGATTAGAGCTAGTCCCACTTCTAACAGCTGTAACGAGAAAATTTTGGCTCTTAATTATGATTGGTCAATAGTTAGATTAACAACCAATGGCTAACTGCGTTACCAGTGCATTACGCTTAAAATGAGTTGAGTTGAGTTCGAGCGTGTATACAGCTTCTCAGATCTCTACAAGTTTTTTTTTATTTAGTGTAGATTAATGGATTATATTTGGATTAATTTTAGTACTAAAACATCGGGAACATTATGGTGCATCTTTTAAGGTAGTTTTATGGTGAATTAACATTTTACTTTTGTGTATTTGTCAATAATATAAACCTGAAAGGTAACTGTGAAAAGAACTCAGAATAAAACTTGACTGTGTAGTGAACACTAATTGGATTAACACTCAATACTGACCATGTTGGTGACTGAACATTTTAAAATACACTAAATCTGACCTATATCAAATTAAAAAGGCAATTCCAATCAAATTAAAGAGACAAATATATAGTAATATTAAACACTTCGTTCCCCAAATTTTAAGGCAGAAACCTAACAGACGAAAGAATGTCTACGGTATTCGTGTAGTCATCTCTAACAGACAGAGCAGCCAGACAAGAAGACAACTTGGACGGAACAACCCAATTAAAGTCCCAATATCCAGATCTTCAGTTTCATATCAAACTAGCAAATATTTAAAAGTAGGATTAATTAATGCTAGATCTGTTAGGAATAAAACCAGCGACATAAATGATTTTATTGTGGATGAGGAATTAGATCTGTGCTCGATTACTGAAACATGGCTTACTCAGAACTCAGATTCAGTGACTATTTCGGCTATACTTCCAGAAGGCTACAGTTTTCTACACATTCCACGTGCGACTAGGGGTGGTGGTGTTGGTCTTGTCTACAAATCAACTTTAAAGATATCTTTGCAGTCTAATCTGGTATTCAACTCTTTTGAGTGCCTTGATTGTTTGATATCCAACCTTAACAAATCTCTGCACCTGTTAATTATTTATAGACCCCCAAATTCCAATAATAACGCCTTTTTTGAGGAATTTACATCACTTCTTGAAACAAAATTATTGTTAAAGGGCGGCCTGTTGATACTTGGCGACTTTAATATTCACTTCGAAAACAGTTCTGATCCACTGAGTAATCGCTTTCGGGAAATATTGCATACCTACAATCTTCAACAGCATGTCAAGAAAAAGACACATAATAGAGGTCATTTCCTCGACTTTGTAATTACACGCCAAGATGAGATATATATCCATGATGTACTGGTGGAAGATACTTTACTATCAGACCATTTTCCTATCACAAGAAAACAATATCGTTTCGTAATTTTAAATCTCTAAACAATGACACCTTTAGTGACACAGTTGTTACATCAAACTTTTCCGACATCCGTGAATTGTGTGATGTGAATCTAAAAGCTGATTCGTATGATAAAACACTGAGAAAGATCATTGACGATCGAGTTCCGTTAACCACTAAATCATTGACTGTTAGACCAGAAAATGAGTGGAGTAACAGTCAAATAGCTGAAGCAAAATAAAAGCGCAGAAAAGCTGAGAAAAAGTGGCGTGAGACCTCCCTTCATATCCATAAGAATCTTTACCGAGAAGAGAAAAACAAAGTCAAATATATAATTGAACAATCAAAAGTGTCCTTCTACAATGAAAAAATTCAAAGCAGTGCCAACAAACAGAAAGAACTATTCTGCGTAGTTAATAAACTGATTGACCATTCCTCCTCGACTGTTGTTCTCCCTGACTGCACCGATAAATGTCTGCTAGCAGAAGTGTTTGCAAACTTCTTCTCAGATAATTTTTTTTTTTTTTTTTAAACAATATTTTATTCAGGTTGTCTGAATGGGATTGGGGAACAGGCTTAGCCTATGTAAAACCCTTTATAAAACTCTTATACGAAAAGAACTTGACAAATTTAACAATTCCTGTGATTATGTTCCCAAATATGACACGCCAGGTGTAGTTTGCATTGATAATTTCAATTTAGTTAGTGAATCTATTGTGTCAGATATTATTAAATCCGCAGCCCCTAAGACCTGCCCTCTTGACCCCCTCCCTACATCTTTAGTAAAAGAAAATCTTAATTTATTCTTACCTTTGATTACGGATATCATAAATTCTTGTATTCAACAAAGAAAAGTACCCGACTGTTTTAAAGTTGCTAATGTCATCCCAGTTATTAAAAAATCAACTTTAGATAGAAAAGTTCTAAAAAATTACCATCCTGTATCAAACTTGAGTTTTATCTCCAAAATTTTTGAAAAATGTATAGCCAGACAACTGATTGAACATATTGACACACACAGCCTTCACGATAGTCTACAAAGTGCATATCGTAAGTTTCACAGTGTTGAGACGGCTCTTATCAAAGTGCAAGATGATATATTAAGGTCAATTGACAATAGAAACTGTGTTCTTTTGGTACTTTTAGATTTGTCCGCAGCCTTTGACACCATAGATTCTACTGTCCTGCTACAAAGACTTCAGACAGACTTTGGTATCAAAGGCTCTGCACTCCAGCTACTTGAGAGCTATCTTACTGATAGGAAACAGAGGGTTGTTATCGGCAATGTGACGTCAGACTACCATAATAATTTATATGGAGTGCCACAAGGGCCTGTCCTTGGGCCCATTTTATTTACTCTTTATACTGTTCCAGTTGGTAAAATTGTTAAAAGACATGGTCTTGACTATCATATTTATGCTGATGATACTCAGTTGTATTTAAGTTTTAATCCTTTAAATCCGAATCAACTGTGAGCAAATCTAAAATTGAGCAGTGTATCAATGAAATTAAGTTATGGATGTCTGTAAATTTCCTATGCTTAAATGGTGATAAAACTGAATTTATTTTGCTTGGATCTAGTCATAATCTCAATACCATACCTGAATCCACTTCGATTAATATTGATGGAAAGGAAATTACTCCTATTAACTCTGTTCGCAATATTTGCGCTTATTTTGATAGTAAAATGACCATGTCTAATCACGTGAACAATATTTGTAAATCCTGCTACTTTCATATCCGTAATTCCTTTCCTCTGATTCAACTAAAACTTTTGTTCATGCTTTTATTACCTCAATAAATTACCCAATAAATTAATATACAAATTGCAAAAAGACTTATTACCCTCACAAAAAGGCATGGTCATATTACTCCCATACTTAAACAACTTCACTGCTTACCCATTCCATATCGTATTCAATATAAGATTCTTTTAACTGCCTATAAATATTTTCATGGCATAGCCCCATCTTATTTATGTCAGCTAATTGAAAAACAAACAAATTCTCGTAGTCTCCGTTGTTCAAATGACATTTATCGTCACAAACCAAGATCTGCTCGAATGGTTATATATGGTGAAAGATCGTTTTCATTTTTAGCCCCAAACCTGTGGAATGATTTAAAACCGTCTGGTTCTGATACTGATATTAGCTCCAGCCCCTCAGTACAATCTTTTAAATGTGCTCTTAAAACTTACTTATTCAAAAACGCTTTTACTTGGATATATATTATTTCATTAAATTGCATCTGTTTGTGGTCTTTCAGTTGTTTTATTTTGTTTCACTTGTATATAATTTTACTCTTTGTGTAATGTTTTAAAACCGTCTGGTTCTGATACTGATATTCGTTCCAGCCCCTCAGTACAATCTTTTAAATGTGCTCTTAAAACTTACTAATTCAAAAAAGCTTTTACTTAGATATATTTTATTTTATTATATTGCATCTTTATGTAGTCTTTTAGTTGTTTTTATTGTTTTACTGGTATATGATTGTACTCATTCTTTTGTAAAGCGCTTCTGATCACCGTTGGTGAAACTAGCGCTATATAAATGTTTAATAATAATAATAATAAAACGGGGCGCCAAATTGGATCAAATAATATGTTTACATAACGTTACGTCATGGTTCACGATTTTATTATACCCAATTAACCAATGCACGGTAGAATATTGCAGTAAAACAGATTGCGCGACAAACGAGGCTATCAAGTCGAATAAAATGTAAACAATAAGAACATATTTTCACCGTTTTTAATACCTTTGGAAAGGCCCAGATTAAACGTAGGACTGTCATGTTGCTGTACATGTGATAGATTTGATTAAACGGGATGAATAGACACACTCCCTCAAAAGTTCAAGTATCAGAAGCCAACCCAGCAATGGCCACAGAGGGATTTCTCGTGCCATTGCTTCAGGAATATGCATATTAGGTTATCATATGCAAGTTAAAATACATGTAATATAAGATCCAGAACTAATACCTTACTTGAATCCTTTATGATAAACTAGCCGGACCTTACCTATACTTCTCACAGTGTTTCGTTTGAATATACCTAATCCCACAAAAACACTGCTGGACTGGCGGATGACTCCTGACCTAAATTAGATTTAGTTGACAGGGATTAACTAGGGCTTTAAATATGTCAACGTAAAAGTGTAAAATTCATTAACTAGAGAATATCAGAATATTGCAGAAAAACTAATTGTGTGATAAAAGAGACTACCAAAATGCTGCAAACGTAAACATTTAATCAAGGAAACGGGCTGTTGTGGCACGTACGTTCTCAATTGTTCCAATAAACAGAATGAATAGAATCCAACTACGATTTCCAACAATTGAACTCAGGAGGGATTTGAATGGACGATATAAATAGACACACTCCGTCAAAAAGCCAAGTTTCTGTTCCAAGTACAGCAATGGCTAGAAAGGAATTACCTGGCTCATTGCTTCAGGAATATGTTAAACCCAATCCATTTCATTTCTATGGTAAATCACATTGCATGCAGATATCAGGTCTAGTCTAGCAGCCATTAATAATTGACTGTCATACTATAACATAAACTATACTGACAGGGCAATGTTATGTTATCATATTATTAACTCATTTAAACAAATCCAGCCACTATTAATGAAAACGGCTGTAGACGCACGTGTTGGCTTATCTATCAAAATTATAATTTGTTAGTTCACAAATTTATGATAATCAATGTCTCTGTCCTCCACCTTCCATCTGACAAAAAGATGTTCGTCATTTGTTCAATGATCGATTCTTCTTTGCTTGGTAGGTGTTTTTGTAGACAAAGATAATTAATCAGTTATAATTAATAAAGGTCTTGTATGTAAATAGAATAAAAACACAGTAATATTAATCCTTAAGCGCATTTAAATTTAAAGTAAACAAATGGACACAGTCGTTGATTTGTACATGGACTTTACTAGTGGAGTATGTCCCAATAACTAGTGAAACAATGACAAAAGGGTATTTAATTATACACTGTCTCACACACGACACGACTATTATAACATCAGGTCCGTAGAAACAAATTTTAATGTCGGCGAAGGGAGATGGAACATTTTTGGATGTTTTATCTTTGATCTTGCTTTGCTGTATTGTGGTGTCACAGGCAATGTATGCTTTATATAAAGTCAACGGGGTCATTTTGAATGTTCATGTTACTTAATTCTGTTTTACCATAATCATATTGGGCACATTTTATGCACTTTAATGTAATTTAGAAACATATGAGTTTACTTTTATTCAGTGAAGGAATACAAACAATTTTTATTTTCTTATCTTCGTCGTTGAAATCACCTTGAGGTATTGATTGGGTCCCGTTTTGTTTTACGTTTGTATTTAAATTGACAAACATCTGACGGGGATGTCATATTGCAATGGGGTGGTGTAATCTAACAGCCATGCGAAGCTAGATATTTTTTCGATTATGTTTCGTATAATTAAGCTCTTAATTTAATGTCTCCATTTTAATATTCTAAAATTCTTCTTTACTCATCACAATATGTACTAGTCTTTTTGACGAAGCAAATAATGTATGTCTTTCTTTCAAAATTATGTATAAGCAATGATCGACGAAGTAAAAAATATATGTCTTTGTGCTTCGACGGCAAAGACAAATATTTTTTGCTTCGTCGACCATTGCTTGTTCATAATTTTGAAAGAAAATACAATTATTTTGACAACTGTCAAAACGACAAGTAAATATTGTGAGTGCAAAAAATTGTTTTTCATAAAAGTCACCCAATTCAATATTAATCTCTATTTGTTTAAATCAAATTCAAACGATATACTTGGGCGTACGACAGTTCTTCAACCAGCAATATTCAATTATGTTTATCAAGCACAGCAAATCCACTGCAAAGAAACGACTATTTAGTCTGATTTCACAAGACGGGGTTACTTCCCTTTATTCACAAATTTGGCGTTTTAGCGTCTACGCATATAACTCATAAAAACTAACTTTACTTACACGTACTACGAAAGCCCAGAAGGCTCATTCCAAATTCCAAATTCCAAATGCAAAATTCTTCTCTTATCAAGTAGCAAATTGCCCCCCCCCCCACAATTAAACAATTTAGTACGAAACATACACCCACATCAGTTAAATCGTGCGGGTATTCAACAAGGGTTGTCACATATTTTTACTTTTATCGACAATAAAACATTTATAAGACAGTAAAATCTGATTAAGAGAAACACCTCATTAAAGATACAATTTCATATTTTTTTAAGTAATATTTTTAAAATACATTAAAATAAAGCCTTAAAATAGATGGTATCTAAAAACAGTCCTACCTTGTTAAAGAATAATCCAATTATTCTTATAATTCAGTATTGCCAGTTGAGAAATTGGCAAAAATATCATTTTCAATTTCAAATTCAAACGTTTGAAGATAGCTATTGCATGGGGAGAATAGAAAAACAGGGGTGGTATTATTTCCGGTGTGAAAGATTTCTAAGTGTGGGAAATAATGATCGCATAATATTAATAGTGAGTTGACAACCTATGTTTCGACTTTCTTACAAAAAATGAAATTCTCACTTTAAGTAAAAATCGTTAGAATTTTTTTGGCTTTTATAAAGTTCTCCTCTATGCTAAGGTTTAGTATATGAAACATATTAAAATATCATGGATTTAGCTGTACAAGTTATACTTGTTCGTCTCAAGATCTTAAACTCTGTGTATCAATCTGAAGTCAATCACATATTAACTTTGACCTCCAGACAGTCCACAAGATTTTTTGAAGTGATCAAGGGCCATAACTAAGACAGTTTATCGGTTATTGCTGAGAATCAATACACTTCTTCGTTTAATGACCTTAAACACTGTGTATCAATTTAAAGTCAATCGGATATTAACTTTAGCTTCTAGAGCGCCCATAAGATTTTTTTAAAAAGTAATCAAGGGCCGTAACTCTGGCAGTAATTATCGGAAATTGGTGGAAAATCAATAGGGGTCTCAGTCTCATGACCATAAACACTGCAATGTGTATAAATTTAATCGGATATTAACATTGACCTCTAGAGCCGCCACAATCAAGGGTCATAATTATCGGAAATCGGTGAAAATCAATAGGATTCTTCGTCTTATGACCTTAAACACTGTATATGAATTTAAAGTCAATCGGATATTAACGAAACATACGCCCACAACAGCTAAGTCGTCCAGGCAGTCAACAAGGGTTGTCGCATATTTTTTTCTTTTGTCAGTAAGGAGAACGTTTACAAAACACGAATATCTTATTACGAGACAAGTAATAGCCAATTGAGTAATTATCAGAAATGGTTAAAATTGTTTCGATTGATTGTCTCATGGCCTTCGTCCACAAGATATTTAAAAGTGATCAAGGGCCATAACTCTGGTAGAAATTATCGGATATCGCTGAAAATCAATAGGCTTCATCATCTCATGACCTTAAGCATGGTGTATAAATTTAAAGTCAATCGGATATTAACTTTAGCCTCTAGAGCGTCCACAATTTGGAATCCAGTGATTTGGAACGGGTGATTATCCGGCCCACGCATCAGATAGATAAACTAACACTAATTAGTTGTGTAAAATTACAATTTACTTAAATTCTGATTGTTTAATTGAGGTGGGCTGCCAGTTGGCTATTTTATTGGTGAGACATGAATTTGGAATTTGGAATTTCGCATTTGGAATTTGGAATTTCGCATTTGGAATTTGGAGTTTGGAATGAGCCTTCTGGGCTTTCGTACTTACACTGTATGGTACTTTTCCATTGGAACAGTTAAAACTAAGTTATTTCTTCTTTTAGATCTTTCAGATGCATTTGATACAGTGGACCACACGGTGGAACAATATTAGTAATTATAAACAACAAACAAGCTGACAAGGGTCAGGGTCCAGTTTCGTTTAGCACATACAAGACCCAATTGTCTAAAATTATTGAGAAATATGAGCTGTAGTTCCACCTGTACGGAGGTGACACTATCTGTCGTGTAAAGTAGAGTCAAATTGCAGAATAACCCTAAATAAATTTCAATTTAATGGTTTATTGTATTTTCTTACAGTATTTGTTCCAGAGAACAACATATCAATAGAAATGCCGACGACGATTTATGGTCGGTCTATACCTATATTATCACCAAAAAATGTCCCAGTTTGAAATCCGCGCCAAAATGAGTCAAATTGGCCAAAAACAAAATGCCAATTACCACTCCTTATGACACCATGTCGTCACTTGGAAACACTGCACAGCACTCACAAAGTGATGAATTACTAAGATATTGGTTTTGTAATAGCATTGTTTTACACCTAAGCCTTTTAAAACACTAGCATTGATAGAATATGAGCATAAAAATGGGATTTTGGTCAAATGGCGGCCATTTCCTTTGACGTCATATTTAGACCCTTTGCGGTAGCACAATTTCAGACAACTTTTGATGTGTTGTTGTCTAGACCATATAGTACAGGACCCATTTGTTTCATTACTTTGACCCTACCAAAAGTCAATCTCCGAGTCAACGCCGAATAAACCATGGTGGGGGCCCTTGGGCCTGGTACATGGGGGGCCATGGTTACCGACCGCATAGGTGTTGCCGGCGAGCGCCGGAAAGGAAATTCTCAGAAATTAGAGGCCGGAAACGTGATTTCCTGGCATTTCAGGCACTTGTGTCGGAGTCATTTAGAAGTACCTCCCCCAGAAAAAAATAAAATTCTGCCACAAAATTAGCGCATTTTGGCGTTATTTCAGTGGACCAATCTATGCGAGTGCTATACAGATATATTCTCAATATTGCTTTAACGTTGGAGAATGTATCTTGAATGTCTATTCTCAACAATAGTTCGATTGACGTTTCCCGGTAAATAAACAAAGAAGAAACACGGATACCAGTCGAAAATATGACGCGGCATCGCCGGATTACACCGAATTCTCGGATGTCGATGGCGACACACCATGGATTGGGGGGGGGGGCAGGGACTTCCGGTGGAGGACCCTCGGATCATCGGAGGGGCCCCGTCACTAGGTTACCGGCCGTTGGAGTCCTCGGCCCGACCATGCTCGAGGCGCGCAACTGAGATTTTTGTGGGGGGCCCTCTAATATTGGGGGCCCTGTGGCATGTGCCCGATGGTGCCCCGTGGTTAATCCGGCGTTCCTCCGAGTCCCGTCATTGATCGACCTTGGGTTTCCACAATAATCGGGGTCCACAAATCCATTCACAAACAGATTTCAATATCCGAGTTCTCCGCTTACATCATCAGCGGGGTTCAACTCTCCGGGGCACATAATTCGCGGGATTCGGTGATTCAACTTTCAACAACTGTCCAGAAACGACTATTTTCATTGTTATTATTTGAGAACCAGTCCAGAAATCGGTGCTTCTAATGACTATAACAACACCTTGTTATTCTAGTTTGGGAATACTGATCGATTTGATTGGTGCATTTCTGGATTTACATTCTCACCATTCGATTTATCAATAAGGATACGCACCCAATGGGATTGTCCGCGGCTTCACAAAAATGATGCAGTTCAATAACGTTGCACTGTGGAAATATCGTTCGTGGGTATCTTTGCACGAATAATTCACCACGACCAATATACTGACGCCAGATCTCTTGGACGATATGTTTAGCAGGGATCATTCCGGGTCATGCAGCAATACTAAGATTTAAAATTTTTGATTTTGTCTAAAAACCTAGAGCGTCAAATCAAACAGTGCGCTCAAGTGCAGTTGAATAAAATCCGTCTTCATTATCCCAGTCGTAGTAGAAAATTGGGACGTTGAACCCCATTTTATTTTTGTTCTAGAATTTTACAACTGTTCAAAATCAAATCAATGGTAGAGTCGCCTCTGAAACAGTAGTTCCCAGAGCGTTTCTATCATTACTTAGAAATTTTGTCTGTTCAAAACCAGCCAAGTATAATAGCGTCTTTCAGAGGATCGTCACGTAAAAGTTTTTAGTCTGGAGGCTCAGTGCGGAGGGGTGTCCATCAAATGAGCAACTTTTCTATAGTCAAATTTCGCGTGGGAAGCTGCTTTGAAAATATGATCATTTTGAACATTATACATGTCTTGGGTTTATCAAGTCCCTGTTTCCACCACATCTTTCAAAGATTGCCAGGCAACTTAAACATGCATCCACAACAGCTAAGACGTCCCACCAATCTCTAAAGCTTGTATTGTGAACCCTTAGGTTAATACAGAAGATCTTTATACTGTATTATTTAATCGGTTCTGTCAAAAAAGTGTTTATTCAGTGATCAGAACGTAGGACGTTAAACCCCATTTTATTTCATTTCATTTATTTAGTGACGAACCGCCATATTCCGCCATTACACCAAACATAATTATAACTTTAGAAGGGTCAATTTTGGTTTCGTTTATTATGTCGAAATGAGGTAAATAAAATGCTCTTGTCTTTGTGGGTTTTGCCTTTTCATCAGATAAATTTCTATTTCTAGCACACTTTGGGTGTAATTGAAGCTGCGAATAGGGTGGAGCGGTTCCAAATTTGTGTGCCATCCATAATCCCATCGTACAATGCGCATTAATTCCAACCCACATGAGGGTGGGGTTTTTTTTATTAACTGAGCAACGTCATAGTTTGAATAACATTTCCTTATATACATTCAAGGGATAATAAGGTAACGCCAGTAGCGGATCTAGAAGCTGTGAATAGGGTGGGGTGTTTCCAAATCTAGGGTTCCATCCATAATCCTACCGCACAATGAGCATAGATACCAGCCCTCAAAGAGCATAACTCCTTTTGCCTATATAATTGTTTGTGGTTCGTTATGTTGCAACAAAGTAGTTTTTATTCAAGTTGACATAAAGTTCATACTAATATTATGATTGTTGCTAATTTTTGTGGTCTTTAATAACGGAGTTTTTGGTAATTTTGGATTGATCCTGGCGAATCTCGAGGCCTGCCTTTTTATTCTACCTGTTTTGTGAGAGTTGACAGACCATTTCTACAGTCTGTCACCCCAACGGCCGTACTACTAACTGGGGGATTCACTATAACCGTGAATATGATAGTGATAAGATAGTATAAGACCATCCGTAGCTGCAAAACGATTTCAGATATGGACAAATAATAACTGAGTTTTTGATTATTTTTGATTAGGCCTGAGGGGACTTTGTCTAACAGGGCGCTTACTTGGTCTCATGGCCCCCACCCCATTTAGATGTTTTGTTTACATTGGTTAGGCAAATGTCAGCCATCTTGGATTTTAGCCCTTTAAGGGACCAGTGATGACCGCGGGATATATCTTCAAATGAAAGAATGATCCCAAAAATATTAATTTACATGTTCATACTACACTTAAAAGGGTCTCAAACCGGACATTTGGGATTTTCCTGTACATAGTTTTGACAATTGACGGCCATCTTGGATTTTACATATTTTTACCGCTTTAAGGGGTCAGTTAACACTAACCTACACTGGCGATATCTTCAAATGAAAGAAGAAAGAATGGCCTCAAGAGCATTGATTTATATGTTCATTATACACTATTAGGGTTTTAAAAAACCAACTATTTAGATTTTTTGTGTATATTGGTTAGGCAAATGCCAGCCATCTTGGATTTTACCAGATTTTACTGCTTTCAGGGACCAGTGAAGACCACAGGATATATCTTCAAATGAAAGAATGACCCCATAAACATTAATTTACATGTTAATTTTACAATTATAGGATTTTCTTCTACATTGATTTGACGAATGTCAGCCATCTTGGATTTTACTTATTTTACTTAAGGGACAAGTTAGCACTACTGGCCTTATCTTTGAATGAAAAAATGACCCCAAATGCATTTATTTATATGTTCATAATACATTTATAGCGTCTTAAACCAAAAGTTTACGGTTTTCTGAAACACTGATTAGACATAAGTACACCTAAATAAACGCAAAAATGCATAAAAAAAACCCAACATTTTCTTGCAATTTTTGAGGGGTAAAATCATAATGTGTTTGGATTGTCTTTTATTTGAGCAGGTACACTGAATATTAACACGACAATGGTCATTAACATATACATAAAGACTGTGCCATATACAATTCTGTTCCAAAACCTTGTTGACCTAAGGTTGTGTGTGGATAAATACTATCGATATTCCACGTTCCATGACCTTCCGTTCTGTTCATGACTTCCCCCACCCAACCTTTTCTGAAATCAGTACTAAGTTAACGTGTTAGTTATAGGCTACAGTATTTAACAGATTTGTTTCGAGATGTTTGTGAGGCATTGGGGCTGTAAGCAGAATAACCCACACTGCAGCATTGGAATCAGAAAGGATGGACCCGGTTGATTTTCGGCTATTTAAGCTTTTCTATGACCGAGATATATAAATTATATTGTCCGGAAAGGCTTGTGAACACGACAAGAGATAACATTTTTTGAAGGATCCTAGATCCTTATCAAAATTGGTTAACATTCAAGTTTTCCTTTCGGATAAACTGTTGTTTCGTTGTATTTGCTGTGTGGGTGTATTTTCGCACGTCGTCGAATTTGTAGGGCAATTTTCATGTTAGATTTTGCGGTAACATTTGTCATTTCATCACATCTGTTAGATTTCATTCCTATAACACTATGATTACTCATTGCAAATTTGAAGTATAAGTGTTGAATGATTATGTGGTAGCCAAACAGCGTTTGTCATAAATATTACAAAATTAATCACCGTCAACAAAATAAAAATAATTCAACCAATAAACTTGACATTTCAAGAGTACTTCAAACAACTATATTCAATTATGTTTATCAAGTGCAGCAAAACATACAGTAAAGAAACATAAATGTTTTCACTTTAAAATATCTAAATATTTCAGTATAAAAATTTAGAGAGACCAATTGGTTTCGTGGTTACTTCCAAGAATTCGCAAAATATGTAAAAGTGCGAGGTTTTATTCTGGATATGGATGATACCTTGTGGTCCAAGGGACAAATAGGCCTAATAAACCGAAGCTTCGGTCAAAGGGTTCAAAGGAGCTAAATCGCTAATATTTGGGAGTTAGAAATTGACCCAAATGGGTCACAACGCACATATTCATGTAATCTGATTGTATATGAACTGATTTACATTCAATTGTTTCCGTTTTGACTCTAATTTCAAATCAGTTATGTCTAGCGAAATGCGACATGAGTCTCAAACGAATAGAAATTTCTAGTGTCTGGTTATTTAAGACTATTGCGCATGTTCTCCAGAAAAGTTATGGCGTCGCACTTTATCATGAGTTGTAGATTATGTCTAGCCTCGTTCTTGGTCACTTGTTACAACTGATACTAAAACGCACTATGGTAATCGATTCGTGTACCAATGGTAAAATGTTTATTTTGTCTTAGATATTGGACATCAGAAGCCTACCTTTTCAATGTATAACAACATCAATGTTGATTTGAAGTGACAAATAGTTCGTGTTTTCAACGTGTAAGACTTTAGATTGATATTGAGTTAGAACTTAGCTACTTTAAAGGAGCTAAATCGCTAACATTTGGGACCTACAAATTGACACATGTAGGTCGCAACGCATATACTAATGTATGATGTATATAAACTGATTTACATTCAATGCTTTCCGTTTTACTCGAATTTCAAATCAATTATTTTAGGCGAAATAAACCAACAGTCTCAATCGAATGCAAATTTCTAGCGTCTGGTTATTCCAGTCTACATACGCCGCTTGATTTGGTGCAATGATTCTAGTCTCGTTCCTCGAGTCTCTTGCTAAAACTGTTGAAGATTTTGGATGATACTGAGTTAGAGACTTAGCTACCTTTAAGCTTACAAAGTTACATATAGGTATGTTACCGCAACCTCTGTGGCCGTAACGTACATTCGGTGAGCTTCCGTGTCAGGACTCTACAAAGGCATCCAACAAACAATAAAATCATATTATGTAAGTGTGAGTATAATTTGTTTTTATCGAGCTTTTGCGTCACAAAGCGCCATTTTATTTATCAGATTAATTGTTTTGTGAGTACTTGCTCCGTCTGACAACCCCCACCATCTCGGTGAGCCTGAGAGTCAAAACTAGCTTTTAGATACAAACCAAATTGGTTTTAAAAACGCAAATGTGAATATCGTCGTTTGAAAAAATGTTAATTTATGTACGTCAAGATTAATCATGTGGGCGATCAGCGTACTATAAATTGTCAAAAGATGACAATTCGGAAAACTTATATAATTGTAGTCGTATTGAAAGCTGTGACCTTAATGACAGTAAATTGTTTAAATTTCAACCAGGGTCTTCCTTAATCAGCAAATTTTATAATGTGTACGTACTAACAGGGTTTCTATAAGGACTTAGAAATGACGTGTTATTGATTAGCTTGTCAAGGCTAGTGTAATACTGACATTTTCTGTCAAACATTGTAACATTTTAAATGTCATCAATGTCAAAGAGGTCATTCTAAAATTTGATAACATAAATTATGAACTCTTGCATCAAACTGGTCCGGTGTGCCGCAGATTGTTCTTACATGACGTGTACTGCAGGTCTTTAGAAATACAAACTGACTGGGGTGCATTATCAGGGTTCAGGCAAGAAATGAAAGCTTAAGGGAACACCTCACGGTCAATCTGTAATTAGATTTCGAAGTATGGACAGGTGACATTGTGGTTTATATACGATGTATCTTAGTCAGTGTCGGATATGCCTATAGGTTTGCCAGCCTAAGTTCAGTGCCTCACTTTTTTGGGGGTGGGGGGAGGGGGGAGCATGCGGTATAATACTTTTTACACTTCCATACGCCTCTCTTACATGCACTGTAGTCTTACACACTCGCCATCCTCGGCTTTGCTAAATTGTGTTTTTAAACAAACACTTTCAGTTTCTCTCTTGTCGTGGGGTTGGAGGTGGGAGAGCCACTTGACTGGAATAGCCAAGAACCGCTCGTCATATATATTCGGTCCCGATCTTAAAATTCATTAAGATTACCCCAACTTTCGCAGACGTTTATTCCATAGTTTTGGTCCCGCTACACTGAAGGATCGCTGAGCAATGTTTTTTATTTTGTTTTGGAACATGTAAATCCTAGGCGGTCGATGTTCGTGAGGAACATCGATTCGGGTTATATGTTAAAAGATAACAAAGGTGATTTGGAGCATTATTGTTCATACATTTATATACCATCTATAGAAATTATTTATTCAGCAAGGACATGTATTGGAAGAGAATGGGGTTGTTTTAGAATGTCAGATGAACTTGAGAATTTGGATCGTTCAAGCATCATTTTGGCTGTAGGGTTTTGTAATAGCTAAAGTGCTGTTTTTGGTAAATTCACTAATAGACCTCTAAAGTAATCTAAATATGAAAATATCAGAGCGTTGGTCAGCTTTAAACACGTCAATCTGTCCAAATAGTGTCTTATTTGCTTAATGTTGAATAGAGATAGCGACGCAGCACGTGGCCTGGCTGTCATATTGAACTTGGGGGTTAGATTTTGATCCATGGTAACTCCCAGAACTTTAACTGATGTTGATATTGGTCCAAATACATCTCCAATTTCTATCTTAGATGTAACACATTTGGATAGAGCCCGTAAACTGCCAAACATAATGAACTCTGACTTGTTGTTCACCAGCATTTAGCATCCACTGCTTTATGTCGTTCATTGTTGCTGACAAACCCAAAATGGTTTGCCCCTCGGACGCATGGTCACCAGCTTTATAACAACTACGGCAATCTGTTTCACCGAGAATTACGAATTATCTCTGTCACAGATGACTGTCCGCAACACGTGCATTGACTTCGCGTGGCGTCAGTCATTGGCTCAAGGGCTAGTATATTGTTTACATAACACCTAACTGCTTCGGGCAAAATGATGCATTTTACTCATTTTAATACCAATTTACACTAAATAGGAAATATTTTTAACTGCAAATACTTCAAACGTCTTTATTTATTTTTCTTATACTTCAAAAAAATGTTTGAGAATTTAATTTGTCGGAGTAAAAAAGTTAATATGCCGAACTCATTAAGTCTCGTCGATGTCATGCTTATCAGTGATTGTAGCGTCTAAGCGAATATTCACTGCGGGGTCAGTTTGCAGCTGCGGATGTTGTGATCGTCAGCAAAACCAACCAAAGTAATAAATAATTTATTTCCTCTTTGCCTTTCGGGAGAGAGAGAGAAATGGGGTTTAACGTCCACTCGACACAACTAGGTCATTTCGGGACTAACATATGGTTTTAATTTTATTTCAATAATTCGCTTGCGCGTAGGGGTCTTTAGCAGTGGGAGGAAACCGGAGTGCCCAGAGGAAACCCACGAGGTTGAGAAGGCGCCCCTATCTCCATGCCACATACGCTCACACCAGGGCTCGAAACCACAGCCGCAAGCCAGAGGTGACCGGCCAGCTAGAGGTCGAAGCGCGGCACTCTAGACCACTAGGCCATCCCAACCCCCTTTGCCTTTCGGAATTTTAATATCTTTATAACTACTTTTAAAGCCCAACGCTGCTAAACTAGTCTCTTATGATCATTGCACTTTTAGTTGTCAAGCACCTGTTTTATGGAATAATCTATCATTTAGTTTAAAAGATGTTGTGCATCTCTATATCGTTTTAAAATACATTTATTTAAACTTGCTTTTACCTGACTCTGTATACAACTGTTAATATTAGGGCCAATCAAATGAAAACAAAAATTTTGATATCTTGTAATTACAAGACAGCCCACGATAGCCTATCTTGTGTAACCCTTTTTACGGTCGCTGTACATCGATTTATCGCGAACAGCTAAACCAACTTCGTACTTTATTTTACGTTACAGAATCGGCACATTCATGTCACGCTCCCATAAATATCATTCGTTATATTCTTGCCACTATTAAAATCATAAAGTTCATACTCTCTTTTATGCCGAAAGTATTTCTCGGGTGATTATTTCGTATAAAGGTATGGCAAATTTGGTTATTTGGAAAGTATAGACACGCAATCTTAATGGAAAAATATTGGATTACTATGGAGCCGAATCGTTGCCATATTAAGAGAAAATATCATAGTTAAAATTGACAAATTATCATGGTAAAAATGGTAAAAATGGCAATTTGCGTGATTTTTCACTTGTAGATATTACATAACACAAAATCACAATATTAGTATCAAAACAAAAATGGTTCGCCAAAAATTAACAACATAAAAATCTACTTGTGTTTTTTTCACTTTCTACTTTTCGCATTTGCAAATTCACTGTGACATTTTCATCTTTGCATTTTCAACTATAAGAATTTCACCATTGTATTTTCAACCACTAAAATTTCTCCAATCTAACTGACCATATAAGGAAAGGGGCGTGTTTACGAGTTCGGCCGAAGTTGACGTCATAGGACGTCAATATTTAGCGTCTGGGCTAAAATTAATGCTCTATTGGGTTATTCGTGCCTCTTAGTGTTAAGATTATCCGATTTGAAAAAATCAAATAAATAGCTTGTCATGTCAGACAACCGGTGTTAAAATTGTTTCTGGGCATTGAGCCTAACATAACATTTAAAAACTGCCAGGAGAGTGGTGGCACTAGCACACATAATTCAAATTTCAATATCGGTTTCAGCCTACAAATTTACCTTATAAGTTTATGGTACCCATCAATATGCCATAATGAATTAGGAGCTCTAACGCTGTATATTCTCCTTCTTATAGGTTTCATGGTAAGTCTTTGATAAAGTAAGCCTTCTAGATCTACCCTTCTCGTGGCATCTCTGACCCTTTCCTCTTGCAAGGTAAATCCCTGAGCTGACAAATGACCCTTTACACTTCTATATCCCTGATCAGGAAATCTTGATATAATAGCAGTAACTAAATTATCTACCTCATCATCACTTAAAGTACTGTACTTTTGTGAAATGGATATATTGTATTCTTTGAGACGTCTACAAACGGTGCGTTTTGAAACGCTGAATAAATTTGCAATTTCGGCTAATTTAAAATTGTTATCAACTAAATATTGTAACTGTTCTTGTGGAATAAATAACTTTGGCGGACCAACTATTCCTGACGAAACATGATACTCTCTGTCGTGTCCTTGTTGTCTTGTTTGCAAATTTATTGCATCGTCTAATAACTGTAGAGCTTTTCTTAATTGATTAAGACAATCAGACACCTCTTCGGTAGTGACACTTATTTTAGATATAATGCCAGCAATACGCTCACATTCATGCCGATGTACAGTTAAAGATTCGTCGGGTCTATTAAGACAATGGGCCAACCTCAAGGTTCGATGATATATCTCATTAAACAAAAAGTTGTCTGACATGACAAGCTATTTATTTGATTTTTTCAAATCGGATAATCTTAACACTAAGAGGCACGAATAAACCAATGGAGCATTAATTTTAGCCCAGACGCTAAATATTGACGTCCTATGACGTCAACTTCGACCGAACTCGTAAATACGCCCCTTTCCTTATATGGTCAGTTAGATGGAAGAAATTTTAGTGGTTGAAAATACAATGGTGAAATTCTTATAGTTGAAAATGCAAAGATGAAAAAGTCACAGTGAATTTGCAAATGCGAAAAGTAGAAAGTGAAAAAAACACAAGTAGATTTTTATGTTGTTAATTTTTGGCGAACAATTTTTGTTTTGATACTAATATTGTGATTTTGTGTTATGTAATATCTACAAGTGAAAAATCACGCAAATTGCAATTTTTACCATTTTGACCATGATAATTTGTCAATTTTAACTATGATATTTTTTCTTAATATGGCAACGATTCGGCTCCATACATTACAAGAAAAAGACCAATGACTAACTGGCAACCCGAATTTGACTACAAGCTTATTGTGTGCTAGCTTGACTGGGAAGCGGTTATTATTTCTTGATCAAATGTTTGGGCGGTTTTGAGAACATGGAGGGCAATGTGTTTTACAGAGAATTACGAAAGTCTTCTAATATCTCTGTAAAAGATGACTGTCTTCAACTCGTGCAATCAATCACTGGCTCAATGGTGCGTGCATTGTTTACATAAGACTTAACTGCTTCGGACAGAATGATGCCTTTTAATCAATTTAATACCCATTTACACTAAATAGGGAATATTTTTAGCTGCAAATACTTCAAATGGTTTAATTTATTTTTCTAATACATAAAAAAAAATATTTTCGAATTTAATTTGTCGGAGGAAAATGTTAATATACTATTCAAAAAAAGTAGGGGATGTTTGATTTTTAAGTGTTATTAAAGTCACCTAATGAAACTGACGAAGAAACAAATGACAAAATGAAATGAAGTTCACATTCATCGATTTATTCCAAATGATCGTTAGACTAAGTAAGGCACAGACTGACCATTATAAGGGTAAAATGATACCCGGGGTCAAACAGCAAAGTTACCACAGCATCACAACAAAGTCAGTAACGGGTAAATCCTCCTCTGTTTGCCAAACAAGCATTGATCCGACGTGGCATACTCCTAATGAGACGTCTAAGGTCATTTTGGTCCAGATTGTCCCATTCCTGTTGCAACGCAGCAGCAAGTTCTTGGACATTGGCAGGACGTTGTTGACGTTGACGTAACCTCTGTCCAAGAATGGACTCAGTGCTGGCCAAGGTAATGTGGTGATGTTCTGTTGTTGGAGGTAACCTGTAACGATCCTGGCCCTGTGACATCTTGCGTTGTCATACTGGAAGATGAAACGGCGGCCATGACGTCGTGCGAACGGCACAACATGGACTGCCAAGATGTTGTCCCGGTAGTACTGGCCTGTAACACGCCCTGCAACAACATGTAAAGCCGTTCTTCCAGCAACAGTCATGCCTTCCCACACCATAACAGAACAACCCCCGAAATCGATCATGTCTGATGACGTTAACGTCTTGGAAGCGCTCGTTTCGACAACGCCTCACCCTCCTACGTCTGTCCAAAAAATCAACAGTGAACCTTGACTCATCTGAAAACATCACATTGCTCCAGCCAGTGTTGACGATCCCTACACCAACGACGTCTTGCCTGAATGTGATGATCTCTCAAACAAGGGATCACGCGAGGACGTCGGGCGCGAAGGTGACCCCTATGCAGTCGATTCCGAATCGTCTGGCCACTCACTCTCACACCAGTGTCTGTTTGAAGACGAGCGCTGATCTGATTTGCTGTGATGACACGATTTCTCAAGGCCAAGGTACGGATAAATCGATCCTGGGCTTGAGTTGTCGCCCTTGGTCGACCTGAGCGTGGTCTGTCCTGTACAGATTGTGTATCACGGTATCTGGACCATAGCCTGCTTATGACAGACTGAGAAACATTCATCGTCCGCGCCACAACCGCCTGTGTTGTGCCGATCTGTAGCATGCCAAGGGCACGTAACCTTTCATTTTGGGTAAGCCGACGCATATCAAAATTTGTTTTCTGGTCACTAAAACAATTAAACTGATGTTTCCACCCTGGAATTCAATGCCACAATGACTGTAACATTCAAAGTCAGAGTCGTGCAAATCTTGGGTTGGACCCCCATGATGATCCCAAGCATCACCTGCATTCCATGCGGTAGCTATTGGTGCGTTTGGGCGTCACATGTAACTGGAAATGTTTCTTCTGTTAGGTTCTATAGTGACTTTTTTCGTAGTCATTTGCATATTTTAGTATTATGCCCCCAAAATCAAATATCCCCTACTTTTTTTGAATAGTATATTAAGTCGAATCGATGTCATCCTTATCAGTGACTGTAGCGGCCTAGCGAATATTCACTGCTGATCAGTGTGCATTGAGGGTGTCAACGGAAAAAGTAGTTGACAGAAAATAATTAGGAATTTTACCAGAAAACTATCTTGTAATTACAATATAGCAAATTATACTTATCTTGTAATTACATGATAGCCTAATATAGCCTATCTTGTAATTACAAGATAATTTTCTTGCAACTATCTTGTAATTACAAGATAGACTATATTAAGCTATCTTGTGATTACAAGATAGAATATTAGGTTATCTTGCAATTACAAGATAGTTATATCAAATGGTTATCTTGTAACTACAAGATAGGCTATCTTGTCATGGGGTTACACATACTTCATGATTTCAACATTGATATAAAGGATGTGACTATTGCATAATCTCTGGTCCTTTGCATGCTTAATATCGAGAGTAGCGAAACTGGCCATATGTAAAATATACGTTTTGTCACCCGAATCCTGGTCCGTTGAAGACGAAAAGTGAGAACGCCATTTTAAAAAATCTATTATCCTAAGAGGACGTTAAATATTCTGGGAACCAATGTGCAATCTACATGTATGTTTCCCATCATCGAAGATGCTGTTGAATCTGACAAGTGTAAACCAGACCTAAAGATTGAACCATGTAATGGCCCAACCATGTCCAGAATTCTCACCAACATAAATGAAAATAAACGAGAACAAAATTTCATTATATTTACAACAATTTATATGGTACAAATTTGAAATTTCTATTGGAAAATAACACGGCGAACTAATATTAAGTCCTCAGCATCGATGGAAGCATCTCAAAGGTATCTTTCAAACTATTTTTCATGAAAATATAAGGGAAATCTTAATGTGTGATATTTATTACCAAATTGTTTATGATTTGAATTTGTTGATAGTAAAGTTACATCATCTATTCTATTCTGAATATTTCGAAATACTAGTGGACAGTTATAGAATTTTAAGTGCGTTTTCCGTGGCGTCATTTCCGTGCAGTAAAACACCAGTGTTTCGATGGGTAGACAGTAGATTATTTATTGTATTATTGCGGGCATCTAAATATAGTAAGCAGCAATGCAATAGAAAGTGTTCGGAATCTTCAAATTGATGACTTCATTTTTTGGATGGAACGTCGGAAATTTGACGTTAAAACTTGGTCCGCTACAATCACTGATAAGCATGACATCGACGAGACCTAATGAGTTCGGCATATTAACTTTTTTACTCCGACAAATTAAATTCTCAAACATTTTTTTGAAGTGTAAGAAAAATAAATAAAGACGTTTGAAGTATTTGTAGTTAAAAAATATTTCCTATTTAGTGTAAATGGGTATTAAAATGAGTAAAATGCATCATTTTGCCCGAAGCAGTTAGGTGTTATGTAAACAATGGACGAGCCCTTGAGCCAATGACTGACGCCACGTGAAGTCAATGCACGTGTTGTGGACAGTCGTCTGTGACAGAGATAATTCGTAAGTAATTCTCTGTGAAACAGATTGGTTTAGATGCTGTAAGAGAGACACGGCTTACAATGAATGATTTGACGAACGAGAGACCCAATTGAAAAAGTTTAAGGTGGTTTTGAATAGTGTTAAATTAATTTCGAATTTAGAGTATGGGTTGGGGTTGGGGGGGGGGAAACCCCAGTAAAAACAGATTGTTTTCTTCCCTGCAAATGTTGTGAAACCATTAAAGAATGCCTGAATTGTGTCCCCCAGTTTCAAGTCTGTGACAAGCCAGACCCTGTCAATGCTTTACTTATGTCACAGAACACTGCTCTCGTGTAGAATCCCTAGTCAGTGGTATGTTCGAGTAAACACTAGAATCCCCATGTAAAAACCACTCTGTAGGTTAGTAAGAACGAAGTTGTCTCTTATAAATGCACTTTTGAATATTTTAACTAAGATACTAAGTAGAGAAAAGGTTTACCTTTTTTTACAATCTTAACAGTTCCCATTTTGTTTCGTTTTAATAGTTCAAAATTTCAAAGCCATAATATCAATATCGAAAGAACCGTAATCTTTTGAAGATAAACCTATGTTTCAAGTTTCGTTCAAATCGGATATATATTATATATTGTGACCTGTAAAGTGTCCACAAACAAATTCTGGGCAGACGTCTGGGCGCAAAGGGGCCACGACAATATTATACGTCCACATAAAAATGTGAGCGTATAAAATAAATTTCGCCACCAAGGCTGGTCTGTGTGCTTTTTGATGCAGCGTCACTACCCATTTGGATAAATTTGGACGAGGTGTATTCAATGTTTCTCTCTTTACAAGGAATATTCTAAAACTAGATTTGATAAAGAGCTGACAGTTCTCACTATAATAGTTAACCAGTGGTTGCCAGGCAAGATAAAAACATATTTTGCAAGAAATGGATGGAGAACAAGCTAAAAAAAAAAGCTATTTTCGCACAATCAGGCGCCATATGCGCGAATATCGAAATGTACTGAGATATTTGGGATATGAAGATATTATTTTAAGTTTCGTCAAAATCTAGAGAGTCCACAATCTTAATATTACATACTTTACTATTTGCGTAAAAGGGGAGGCCATTTTGTCAGTCAGTTTCGATTCGATTTTCGAACTCCGCCGCCATTAGGGTGTAGCGGTGATACATTTAAAAGCTTTGTAAAATCTGATAAAACTGTGACCTCTAAAATCTGATAAAATTGTGACTACAAGCTAAAAACGTGATTTTTTGTACAATCAGGGGCCATAATCCAGAAAGTAACACTCCGATATGCTGCGATCCTTCAATAGGGTGTAACTATACCAAAGAATTATATTTATTTGTGCATGTAAGAAAGGATAGGGTGATAAATAAAATCTCCAACTCATCTTTTTTTGATATCAAAAAAAGACTCGTAGGAGATTCTATATTTATCACCCAATAACACATTTGACAGTAGATATCGCATGTGTGATAAATTACATAATCTACTGCGATATCTCTTTACATGAATTTGATTGGTCAATCAAAAAGGAACTATTTTCTTTTATTTTAAAGAAACCATTTATTTAAAATAAAAGGTAACTTATTTTTTTGTTAAAAAGAAACTGTTTTTCATTTAATTGACCTTAAAGGAAATACTGGTTCAATATATATGACTTTGCAATACGATAAACTGCAGTCAAAAAATGATGTATCACTACGCTGTAGTGAATTCAGATTCAGTAAAAGTGAAATCTATACCAAAAAATTATATTTATTTATTTGTGCATGTAAGAAAGGATTGGGTGATAAATAAAATCTCCCAACTCGTGTTTTTTGATATCAAAAAACACTTGTAGGAGATTCTCTATATATTCGGTTTTCAGATAATAATTGTGACCTCTAGAGGGGCACATGCTAAAACAATTGTTCGTACAATCAGGGGCCATAATACAGGAAGTTATGATCCAATATGCGCAAATATGGAAAGGAACAAAGATCTTTGTGTTATAAAAATGCATTTCAAATTGCATCAAAATCAGACGAAAATTGTTATCTCCACAGTGTTTTTTCGTACAATCGGGGGCAATAATCCTTGAAGTTTTGATCCGATACATGCCAATATCGAAAGGAAATGAGTTCTTTTGTAGATAAACCTATATTTCAAGTTTTGTCAAAATCAGTTAAGAATCGTGACCTTTAGAGTGCCCACAAATTGAGGACGGACGGACAGGGGCGATGGCAATTCGCGTCCACGTGAAAAGGTGGGCGCAAAAAACTAGATAATGTAAATGGAATTGGCCGAAACTTTCTGCCAAATTGATTCAATGTAAAGCGAGAATTTAACGATTCGGTTTTAGACCTAACCCCGGTCATGATTGCTAGAGTCAGTACGATTTAAAAAAAAGATAGGTTGCCAGGCAACGAAACATACGCCCACAGCAGCTAAATCGTCCGGGCAGTCAACAAGGGTTGTCGCATATTTTTACTTTTTTCGGTAATGAAACATTTGTAATACACAAAAATCTGATTAAGAGTAACAACTCATTATGTAATTATCAGAAAATCATTAGAATTTGTTTGCTTTTTATAAGTTTTGCCCCAGTTATCAAAATTCATTGAAAATCAAACTACTTGTTCGTTTCAACCAATCTGAAGTCAATCGGATGATAAGTTTGGCCTCTATGGCGTCACAAGATTTTTTAAAGTTATCAAGGGCCATAACTCTTGCAGTAATTATTTGAAATCGCTGAAAATCGATAGGCTTCTTCGTCTCACTGTGTGTAAATTTAAAGTCAATTGGATATTAATTTTGGCCTCTAGAGCGTCCACAGGATTTTTCGAAGTGATCAAGGGCCATAATTCTGGCACAAATTATCGGAAATCGCTGAAAATCAATCTTATGACCTTAAACACTGTGTATAAATTTAAAGTCGATCGGATATTAACTTTGGCCTCTAGCGCGTCCACAAGATTATTTGAAGTGATCAAGGGCCATAACTCTGGTAGTTATTATTGGAAATCGCTGAAAAACAATAGGCTTCTTCGTCTCATGCCCTTAAACACTGTGTATAAAATTAAAGTCAATCTAGAGAAATTGTGGACGCCGGACCGACGGACGGGGGCGACGACAATATACGACCACATTTCAATGTGGGCGTATAAAAACAGAGAGAGAGAGAGAAATGGGGTTTAACGTCCACTCAACACAACCAGGTCATTTCGGGACTAACATAGGTCATTATTTCAATAATTCGCTTGCGCGTAGGGGTCTTTAGCCGTGGGAGGAAACCGGAGTGCCCAGAGGAAACCCACGAGGTTGAGAAGGCGCCCCTATCTCCATGCCACATACGCTCACACCAGGGCTCGAAACCACAGCCGCAAGCCAGAGGTGACCGGCCAGCTAGAGGTCGAAGCGCGGCACTCTAGACCACTAGGCCATCCCAACCCCCCCATATAATAACAGGCTTGAAAAGCAGATCTGATTAAAATCCAATAAATATCACAGGCTTGAGATGACATGGCGAGTAGATTATGGCCTGGGTAAGTAAATTTACTCCGAATTAATCACTAAAGGATTATTATCACTAATTGAAATGACGCATATAACTTTCATTCAGATTGGGAGATAACTTTTGATGTTAGACAGCGTTGATAAAGTGCAACCAAACGAAACAAAGGACATAACTTTGGAACTAATAAACGGCGTATAAATGAAATGAAATGGGGTTTAACGTCCTACTGTTTTTCTCCACGACCATTTGGTCGTGCGTGCTTGAATCCGACCACATCTTTGATTTGGTTATAGACAAAACATGTGTGTTCAAGTCGAGAAGGCATGATATTAACAATATATAAAAATAATGTATTATGTCCTCTTACGACTAACTTCAGTTGAATCAGATGCTCGGTGATTAATTCCAAATCAAAGAAAGCCATGCAAAGCGTGGAATATGCCCACACAGCAGCTTTGTCTGAACTATTCACGTACAAGCGGGGGTTCGAAACCACGCCATTTGCCTCAGTATTACCCCCCCCCCCCATTACAACAGTAAAGGACAGTAAAGGTAACCAAATCGAATTCAATCTTGTCCTAACTAGATTTCTATGTATGATTTGAATCTACACCAGATCCTTAGCCAGTACAATAAAAACCAAAAAAAACCTGGGAATAATTTTGTATTTTCTTTTATCTATAACGATTCTGGATGAAAGATGAGTATACAATACATATTTATCTTGTATAAAGCATGACTATTATTAGTTAAAGTATATTGTCAAATATACAAATATAGTCCTCAATAAGTATGTACAAAAGTACATGTAGCATAAAGAGGCAGCAAAAACATTAAAATCAAAGTACTCACACTCACAAATTGTCTAGAAATTTGTTACAGACACCAATTCAGAAATTCATACTATAAGGGGAAAAAGTATAATATTTGAAAAAATTTGGGCACTGTTAGATAAAGGAGAGCAAAGGGGGTGACAATCTTTGATTATTGTAGCTAATAAGTATAATGTGATAAATATCAAGATTTAAATCTGCAATAACTTAATAATTATTATGAAATAGAATATATATAGTATATTGCTCCGTGCTCCATCAATTACACACATGTAAATATATGATGACTGTCAAATATTGAACCATACTAAATGAGCTCACATAAATATTCATTACTGGGAGATCTGTGTCAAATCACCCAATGCAGTAAGTCCTTTGATAGTGATGAAATTTGGTTTATAGGCTTATTTTAGCTGCACAGTAATTGATCGATCCAAATTGCTGAATTGGGTATTGTTTGAAAAGCAATTCCTAATTAGACATTCTATATGACACACTTGTATTTTAAAGGGTGATAACTTTATTATATGTACTTTGATCCTGAACTGCGTGAACTTGCATTCAAATATCAGCCTTACATTACTAGTCTGCTCAGTATGAAAAGAGGGGTATATAATATTTTTAATTTAAAAGTCAAACATAGATATCAGATGGTAAAATTCTGTGTCTGTGCCCAATTTACAATCAATCTGATTAAAATACAGATCTATATTTCGCTTTCATTTTTTTCCTAATTCCTTGGCCTATACTACATAAATATCTGACCGGTTGTAGTGAAAGGTCGCGTAAGGGGTCATACAAGCAGCTTTTGACCTCAAGACATCAATCAGCCTTTATATTTCTAGTGGGATACCCCCAATTCCATGCACTGCAAGGACCTGTTGTAACAGACCTTGTCATTGGATAATCCCCCTCACATCAACCAGAACAAGGGTTATATAACAACTCTTTCAGATTCTAGTGTGGTAAAGACTAGTAAAACAAATTTTAGAATTATAAATAATGATCCAAATAGGATCTGTCCTTTTATCAGATTTATTTGGAATTGGAATCCTTGTGGAATGGTTTTCACAGCAATACATAGTGCAGAAATTTTGACCAACTGGTTACGGAACTACATCTACAGGTATTTGAATAGGAGCGGGCAGACCCATTTTAACCAAAATAGCCAAATTCTAATATGTCATAACCCAGGAACGGTTACTCCAAGCTGAAATTTCAAATATAAGTTTTTTTTAGTCAAAACAGCATATAAAAAAAATTACAGGAAAATCAAAGTGGGTATGACACTTAGTAATGCCATTTCAACATCCTATTCTTTGTAATTTCCGTAAAAATTAGAAGAAACCCTCAAATAAAATACTGACAATCGAAACTACATTAAATTAAATGTTTATAAAATTTTCTAAGAATCATGAAATAATTTAAAATTGAAGGAAAAACACATTCAATTCATTTCTAAAATCAATTTAATTACAATGTACAATCGATTTAAAATTATTTTTATACAATCTTTTACCTTCATGTATAAGTGGATATTTCAAAGGGAAGTAATGATGTTCACTACATATGTAATTAACACAGGTCTGTTTTGAGTAGAATTAGAAATCTAAATAGGTTCTGCATAATCAATAAGATAGGTTGCCAGGCAACGAAACATACGCCCACAGCAGCTAAATCGTCCGGGCAGTCAACAAGGGTTGTCGCATATTTTTAATTATTTTGGTAATGAAACATTTGTAATACACTTAAATCTGAGTAACAACTCATTATGTAATTATCTGAAAATCATTAGAATTTGTTTGCTTTTTATAAAGTTTTGCCCCAAGCTAACAATTAGTATAGGAAACATTTAACATCATGGATTTAGCTGTTCAGTTATCAAAATTCATTGAAAATCAAAATACTTGTTCGTCTCAACACCTTAAACCCTGTGCATCAATCTGAAGTCAATCGGATGATAAGTTTGGCATCCACAGCGCCACAAGGTTTTTTGAAGTGATTAAGGGAGATAACTCTGAAAGCAATTATTTGAAATCGATGAAAATCAGTAGGCTTCTTCATCTCAAGACCTTAAACAGTGTGTGTAAATTTAAAGTCAATCGGATATTAACTTTGGCCTCTAGAGCATCCACAGGATTTTTTGATGTGATCAAGGAACATAACTCTGGCACTAATTATCGGAAATTGATGCAAATCAATAGGCATCTTCGTCTTATGCCCTTAAACACTGTGTATAAATTTAAAGTCAATCTGATATTAACTTTGGCTTTTAGCGCGTCCACAAGATTTTTTGAAGTGATCAAGGGCCATAACTCTGGCACTAATTATCAGAAATTGCTGAAAATCAATAAGCTTCTTTGTCTTATGACCTTAAACACTGTGTATAAATTTAAAGTCAATCGGATATTAACTTTGGCTTTTAGGGCGTTCACAAGATTTTTTGAAGTGATCAAGGGCCATAACTCTGGCACTAATTATCGGAAATCGCTGAAAATCAATAGGCTTCTTCGTCTTATGACCTTAAACACTGTGTATAAATCTAAAGTCAATCGGACATTAACTTTGGCTTTTAGCGCGTCCACAAGATTTTTTGTAGTGATCAAGGGCCATAACTCTGGCACTAATTATCGGAAATTGCTGAAAATCAATAGGCTTCTTCGTCTTATGACCTTAAACACTGTGTATAAATTTAAAGCCAATCGGATATTAACTTTGGCCTCTAGAGCATCCACAAGATTTTTTGAAGTCATCAAGGGCCATAACTCTGGTAGTTATTATCGGAAATCGCTGAAAAACAATAGGCTTCTTCGTCTCATGACCTTAAACACTGTGTATAAATTTAAAGTCAATCGGATATTAACTTTAGCCTATAGAGCGTCCACAAGCAATTGTGGACGCCGGACCGACGGACGGACGGACCGACGGACGGACCGACGGACGGACGGACGGACAGACGGACGGGGGCGACGACAATATACGACCACATTTCAATGTGGGCGTATAAAAACAGTACTGACAGGTAATAAAACACAATAAGTCTCGACCATTTAGTATAAAGCATGAAACTTTGTACATGGGTACATTTACTACGGCATGTTAGGTTCATCAGCATGATTATCTATGAAATCAAAGTACCAAGTATGTTCAAATATATCCATATAGTTAGTTATCCTCAACCTTGAGATAGTATTGGAAAAGCCATTATATGCAATGGCGGTCATCTTAAATTCCAACACGGCAGCTTAAGTAAGTGAATTTTAACAGCGTATAACATCGGATATACTAACCAGGTGCCGCAAGACATTAAAATTTTGCTTCTAGCAATTATAATTATTTTATAAGACACAAATGAATGTATAAAACCTAGCGGTCATATTGAAATCGAATATGATGGATGTTGCAAGTGAATTTCAATAGTCAGATAACATGTATTCTCGCTCTGTGCAGAAAGCATATGAAGGCATATAAATGAATGACTATATAAATTACGCAGGCCTTCAAGAAATCCAATATGGCAGATATTGAAATTGAATTTAACATGAGCATAGATACTTGATATCCTGTCTGAACTTCAAACAAAAATGTTTGATTTTAGTCATAATTACTCATTGGCCACTATACTAATTACAAAAATTGTAAACGGGCAGACGTTGATTACCGTTGATAACCACATATACTTGAATTATAATATAAAAGCATATATACTTGTTTCCAAATACATGTAAAGATAAATTTACATCACTGTCTGTTTCAAAGATTTTGTAATATATCTTATATATCCAATCACATATTTTGGCAAAGAATAAATATTGAACTATCAGTTTGGCTACATGAATTTATCATTTCAAATTAAAAGTAAGAAAGTATTTCCAGTAATAATAAAAGACTTTATTTTATATAATCATGCCATACATTGCCATCTATTCATCAGCATACACAACACAGAACAATTTTACGCAATTTCGATACACAAACATTATATTACTTTGAAAGTGCCCTACTTTGCACCTTATTTCTCTGAGCTACATAAATATATAAAAGACTACAAAGTACATGTACCACACTAATTCGCTGTATATCACCATTTACTCATCACTTTCACTACTCAACACATCACAATTTCTCAGTGTAACCCAAACTGATCAGGATTTGGTCTATTCAAAAGAGAGGGAAAATCTGACAAACTAGATAATTTTGATTTTTCCATAGCATTTTTGCCTTGAATGCCTCCCTCAAGACTTATTGAACGTGATACACGGGGGTCAGCTCTCTGTAAACCTAGCCGCTGAGCATCACTAGGGTCTGATAACATGTTTTTTAATTTCAATGTTAGAGCACTATCATTTGAATCTTGGGATCTTCGCATCCTGGGATCTTGCCTTTGTGACCTGGGATCTTGATGCTGGGATCTCGGATCTTGATTTTGCAATCTCAGGTCCAACTGTTGGGACCTTTGATCCTGATGTTGTGATCTAGGATCTTGATGTTGTGATCTAGGATCTTGATGTTGGGATCTTGGATCCTGATGTTGAGCTCTAGGATCCTTAGTTTGAGAACGTGGATCTTGGAATCTAGGGTCCTTATTTTGAGCCCTTGGGTTTTGATGTTGTGGTCTTGGATCTTGGCTTGGAGATCTAGGATCTTGAGACCTCTGAAGTTGAGACCTTGGATCCTGAGCTGCAGATCTTTGATCTTGCTGTAAAGAACGTTGATCTGGAATTTGTGGTCTTGAATCATCACTACCTGTACTTAAATTTCTTGACATACGCGGATCTAAAGCACGAGGCTTTGGTGCGTTAATTGTTCCATCAGAATTTATGTTTAAATCAGGTAATTGCACACGATCCACCTTTTTCTCCGGCGCCAATAATTTTGGTTGCATTAGAGTTTTTCGTGCTAATCTTTGACTGTATTTTTGAACTCGCGGATCACTTTGATACCTACTGTCCACAGGATTCACATCAACTGGTAATTTATCGTAAGGTTTATCTTGACTCGAAAAGGTAAAAGTTTTGATTCGATATAACATATTCTTCAGAACACAGTGTGTGACCGGAACACTCACCTCAACTTGAGATTTGACATTGTACGACTGAGACAAGGTCATGGATGGAGAATAAAATGATGGTCTAACTTCAGGTTTTCTGTAAAAGAGAAATCACAATTAAACAACATTGCCAATTTAATTACGTATAGGTTTATCCAGTTCTATAGTCTACTCTTATTTTTATTTCAATTGTGCTTTAATGTGCTGCCCACATGACCACGGTTTTTAATTCTAACAATTATACATTACTGAAACAATTAGGATTGATATCCAGTATCTATGGCCACAATTTTAACGAAAGCACTTCTATAAAAGCAAAATAAAAGGGTGCTCCAACTTGTTCTTAAGATCAGCACTCCCCTGTTATGCAAACCTATCCATCCACCGGCCTCTTTATACAATATCTGGATTCTTTTTACAATAAATATAGCAAACATGTCATGAATGACGTAGTTTACCTTTTACTATTTGTCTTATTTAAAGCAGCTGATAGATGATACTTACTTTGATTCTAGTGAGGAAGATGAACTAAGTAGTGATTTATCATTTCTAACATTTGATATCATCTCCATAATATCAATAGTAGAACTTTTATTTAACGATGGAATTGAACTAGATACTGGTGGCTGAAAAGTACAATACACACAAGTTTAGAGAGCTTTAAATTGAGCCTTATTATAATGAATACACAATTGTACAAAGCAAAATAAAAAGGTGCTCTGAATATATGCTCACATATGTTGATTAGATTCTATGGCACTATCATAAATCAAGGGATATTAGCATATAAGGAATTGCTGTAATTGATATTCATTGCAATAAATCGAAATAAAGAACCGAAAAAATTGCTGAAATCCAACAGACTGTCCGGTTTCTATAATCTAAAATATCAAGTGATATGTAATTTAATTGCTAAAAGATACAAATATTTCATGAAATCCAAGACAAAAGAGTTTAACAACTTTACCTGCTGTACAATACAGAGTTTTTCATCATCCCCTGTTTCTTCTTCATCACTTGAATACCAATTATCATCTACAAAATACAGCGATTCAATTTTAATAAAGTTATATGTGTAATCACTATTAAAAATTTGTACTCATATTATGCTGTAAATAAAATGTTATATTCTGCGATAAATAAAATGTTGTAATAAATTACCTTTCAAACTACTGAATTCAAACTTTGGACCAAAGTCCATATCCGGTTTGGGAGCAGGAAAGTCATCTTTTTGTTGCATAAATGTATTGCCCTGATCGCTGTCTAGATGAGATTTGGGATGGTCATCCTCTGAACATAAAGGTGCAGACGAAACTAAAGGTGGTTCTGTCTCTAAAGGTCGAGCTGCAAGTTGTGCTCTAGCGCTACGTGGATCAAGATGTACTTTATTGGGCAACACCTTAGAATCTTTTTCATCTTGAAAATTGCTCATTTTTTCAGATAAAACATCTTTGGATTCATATGATTTATTCATACTATTTTCAAATTTGGGTTTGTCTATATCTAACACACCCTGATTTTGTCGATAAAATGTAGGTTTGGTACCCGTCACATCAGTTGGATAATTTTGATCATTTTCTGTCATGGATTGTTCATTATTATTGTGTCCAAAATCACTATCCCCCTGTCCATAATCACTACCTCCCTGTCCATAATCACTACCCCCTTGTCCATAATCACTACCCCCTTGTCCATAATCACTACCACCTTGTCCATAATCATTATCTCTTTGTCCATAATCACTATCCCTCTGTCCTGAATAATTATTGGGTGGCTGTCCAGATATTTGATTCACAATCAGAGGTGCAGCAGTCCGTAATATTGCACCAATCATGTTGAGCACAGAACCTTGAGCTCCTGCTTGATTTGGAGGCATTTCTTGGCCTCCTGGAAAGGGTGGGCGAATACTCATAGGGGGTCGGAGATTGGTCATAGAAGGGCCTAAATTATTCATTGGAGGACCTAGGTTATTCATTGGAGGACTGTTCATAGGTGGCCCCATATTGTTCATATGTGATCCTAAATTGTTCATCGGCGGAGCTTGTATAGGTGCCTGGTTGTTCATGGATGGAGGTCCTTGGGGAAGTAACGGAGGACCAGTTTCATTATAAAACCCTGGACCAGGTGGTCTGAAAAGAATAAAAAAATATACATTATACTACAAAAAATAAAAGTAGTTTTTGCCAAATCTAAAATCTTTGTCATACTAAGTACTAAGCTTTGAAAGCAAAATTATGAATGCAACTAGCGGCTGCCGGGCAGGATACTCCTACATTTTGCTAGAAATGGATAGAGAACAAACTAAACAAAAAGCGATTTTTCGAAAATTAAGGGCCATAATTCAGGAAGTTACGATAAGCCCGAATATCGAAAGCAGCCAAGACCTTTGGGTTATAAACATGCATTTGATGTTTCAAACTCAACCATCCTTACGCTGTAACGTGATATAACAAGTTTTTTTTAAATCGGATCATAATTGTGACCTCCGATTGTTGAGCAGTTTTGGTCCGATTTTCACGAAATTCGAACTCAACCATCACTAAGGTGTACGACGGTGTTATATTCAAACATTTTTTTAAAAATCTCAATAAAATTGTGACCTCCATAGGGTTGACAAGCTAAAAAATGTGATTTTCGTACGATCAGGGCCATAATTCCGGAAGTTACAGTTTGATATGCCCCAATATCGAAAGGAACCAAGATCTTTGGGTAATAAACTTACATTTCAAATCTCAACAAAGGGTCCACAACCTAAAAACGCGATTTTTCGTACAATCAGGAGCCATAATCAGTAAAGTTACCATCCAACACATCCTAATATCAAAAGGAACCGAGATCTTATCGTTCAATTTCGTTGAAATCGGATAAAATTGTGACCTGTAGAGAGTGTCAACAAACAGATTGTGAATGGACGGACGGACAAACAGGGGCGACAACATAATACGTCAACATGAAAAGGTGGCGTATAAAAACAGCTCTGTGAAGCATTTAAGAACAATTTCACCAAGTTAAAATAGGTTCAATGCGAACTTTGTCCTGTATCACATTTAGGAGATAAACACCTCCTGTTTCGCATTTAGGGGGGTGTTGTTGTCCAATAGACATGTCCTGAGATCATTAGGACCCAAGATGCGTTAGCGTCACGGGTTCTAATGTAAAATGCTGTTTTTAAGGATTTTAAAAGAATTTATTTTATTGTATAAACTTTAAAATTCGCCAAACTGCAAATCAGTTTGATGACGTAAAAATCAAAAAAAATCAATTTTGACGTAAGAAAACATTGTGACGTAACTGGATAACGGGCCGCCGTTTTTACCGAGGTGTGTCGAATTAGTGGTCGAATCCAAGCCAAGATAATTCAATTTCAAAATGCATGAGTCTTGGGTCGCTGGTAAATAAATTATGAAAGAAAATGTTATTCAAATATTCCAAATAAAATATTTTTAACGTTTGAAGACTTTTAAAAAGATTAGTAAATTAGCCTTAGTGTGGTCTTTTTGACCGGCAGTGCCAGTCGTGAATGAATTGGTTACGGCTTGTTAACCAAGACTACACAGAGGTAACTCTTCTTGGCAACAATGATGGCTTTGTTTTCGCAGTTTGGGATAACATGGGTGAGTTTTTAGCCTTTATTATTTTATTTGCAGACTATCAACACAATTTTATTGCTAGTTCTTGTTCGGAGTAGAGCAGTTCTTACATACATCCCTCAAAATACCCTATAAAATTATTTGATGCCTAGGATTCAAGTGATTGCTATGTATATGATATATATCGTTCCAACATGTTGTCAATCATTGTCAATTTTGGCATATTCCTGTTATTCTAGGCCCATTCTCAGCTGTTATTTCACCTCCCCTAGTTACTATATTTTCAAACACTTTCTTTTGACTAAAATGACTCATTATCAGGCGGATCATGTTATTCAGAATTTGAGCAAACTTTGATTTAAAATTTCCACTTTAAAGTAAGCTATGCGGAGTGCAATAAACAAAGATAGGTTGCCAGGCAACGAAACATACGCCCACAGCTGCTAAATCGTCCGGGCAGTCAACAAGGGTTGTCGCAAATTTTTACTCTTTTCGGTAATGAAACATTGGTAATACACTAAAATCTGATTAAGAGTAACAACTCATTATGTAATTATCAGAAAATCATTAGAATTTGTTTGCTTTTTATAAAGTTTTGCCCCACGCTAACAATTAGTATACGAAACATTTAATATCATGGATTTAGCTGTTCAGTTATCAAAATCAGTCGTTGTTTTTTGTATTTTAGAGGAGAGCCGAAAAAAGCTCCCCTTAATGAAGAAATTGAAAAAATCGCTCTTCTAAAAAAGCTCTCCCAGTTTCGATAAGAAGAGTGATTTAGACGTTAAGGAGAGTGATCTGATATTAAGAAGAGTGATTAGTTTTCTGTATATGGAAAATGGCTCTGAAGATCAATAACTTGGTGCAAGGGGTCATTCCTGGTTACATAATTGATAATAAACATCGTCTGCTAAATAATAGCATTCTTTCGTAGTCGTACGGTCAAGTAAAACTTCTGCTATCGTTTATATAACTACTTACGGTATTCCAATAGAAATACTTGTCGAAATTTCTAAATATATTTAGCTTGTATAATTATTTTTAAAAAACATAACCCTCCATTCAAAATATAATCATAAACGCTTGAAAATTCCATCAAAATATAATCTATGTCTTGCGAAATTACTCGCATTGGAAATTTTTACGTGCCATCTCTCGTAATTTCTCACGTCTCGCGAGCGTTCTACTTTTTATTTCAGTTAAATTAACCAATTTAGCAACATATTCATCGGAATTTTATTACCATGTGCGATCACATACTAATCGAATAGACCAAATAATTTAATTTCACAATGACAGCATGGCAGAGATCGAATACATGTCCATGATTTACAAATATGGAGAGCGATTTTCAATTTTAAGGCGAGGGAGAAAAACCTCCCCTCGGCCGACATTCAGGTGCGCGGCAGGCGCTCGAGAGCGATCGCGCGCCTCAAAAAACAATGACTGCAAAATTCATTGAAAATCAAAATACTTGTTCGTTTCAACGCCTTAAACTCTGTGTATCAATCTGAAGTCAATTTGATGAAAGTTTGGCCTCTATAGTGTCACAAGATTTTTTGAAGTTATCAAGGGAGATAACTCTGGCAGTAATTATTTGAAATCGCTGAAAATCAATAGGCTTCTTCGTCTCATGGCCATAAACACTGTGTCTAAATTTAAAGTGAATCGGATATCAACTTTGCCCTCTAGAGCTTCCACAGGATTTTTTGAAGTGATCAAGGGCCAATATTAACTTTGGCCTCTAGAGCACAAAATGAAAAAAAGTACACTAATATTTATACGTAGTTATTCGCCTTGCTAAAACAGAGGGGTTTTATTGTCCAATCGACAGTGTCTAATCGACCAATCAAAATGCAAGATTCACCCTTAAGCATCTTACAATTAAAAGTGGAACACTGGTGCATAAATCAATTATCATTTGTCAGTTTTCGAAAACCTAATTTCCTTTGACAGAATAAAATTGAGTTAATATCACTAGGTCAATTCCTACTGTGTTCAAATGCCATCAAAAAATATTCATAAATACATGTCTGTGGTCCTTGTAGGGGTATAAACAGTTTAAAATGTCATCAAAATATATTCATAAAGACATGTAACCCATGTTATTTTTAAAAGTAGTTTGCAAGGCAACAAAACATAAATCGTCCTGGCAGTCAGCAAGAGCTGTCGCTTACTTTTACTTTTGTTGGTAATGAAACATTTATGAAACACTAAAATCTGTGTATAAATTTAAGGTCAATCAGACAGCTGGACAGACAACAATATAGAATCACATTTCAATGTGGGAGTATAAAAATAAAAATCAATTTTTCTTTTCAAAATTCAAATCACCGTTATTTCAATTTCAATTATTTTGGTAATACAAAAATCATATACTATTCAAAAAAAGTAGGGGATATTTGATTTTGGGGGCATAATACTAAAATATGCAAATGACTATGAAAAAAGTCACTATAGAACCTAACAGAAGAAACATTTCCAGTTACATGTGACGCCCAAACGTACCAATAGCTACCGCATGGAATGCAGGTGATGCTTGGGATCATCATGGGGGTCCAACCCAAGATTTGCACGACTCTGACTTTGAATGTTACAGTCATTGTGGCATTGAATTCCAGGGTGGAAACATCAGTTTAATTGTTTTAGTGACCAGAAAACAAATTTTGATATGCGTCGGCTTACCCAAAATGAAAGGTTACGTGCCCTTGGCATGCTACAGATCGGCACAACACAGGCGGTTGTGGCGCGGACGATGAATGTTTCTCAGTCTGTCATAAGCAGGCTATGGTCCAGATACCGTGATACACAATCTGTACAGGACAGACCACGCTCAGGTCGACCAAGGGCGACAACTCAAGCCCAAGATCGATTTATCGTTACCTTGGCCTTGAGAAATCGTGTCATCACAGCAAATCAGATCAGCGCTCGTCTTCAAACAGACACTGGTGTGAGAGTGAGTGGCCAGACGATTCGGATGCATAGGGGTCACCTTCGCGCCCGACGTCCTCGCGTGATCCCTTGTTTGAGAGATCATCACATTCAGGCAAGACGTCGTTGGTGTAGGGATCGTCAACACTGGGATAATCGACGCTGGAGCAATGTGATGTTTTCAGATGAGTCAAGGTTCACTGTTGATTTTTTGGGCAGACGTAGGAGGGTGTGGCGTCGTCGAAACGAGCGCTTCCTAGACGTTAACGTCATCAGACATGATCGATTTGGGTGTGGTTCTGTTATGGTGTGGGAAGGCATCACTGTTGCTGGAAGAACGGCTTTACATGTTGTTGCAGGGCGTGTTACAGGCCAGTACTACCGGGACAACATCTTGGCAGTCCATGTTGTGCCGTTAGCACGACGTCATGGCCGCCGTTTCATCTTCCAGGATGACAACGCAAGATGTCACAGGGCCAGGATCGTTACAGGTTACCTCCAACAACAGAACATCACCACATTACCTTGGCCAGCACTGAGTCCCCACCTCTCCCCCATCGAGCATGTCTGGGACATGCTTGGACAGAGGTTACGTCAACGTCAACAACGTCCTGCCAATGTCCAAGAACCTGCTGCTGCGTTGCAACAGGAATGGGACAATCTGGACCAAAATGACCTTAGACGTCTCATTAGGAGTATGCCACGTCAGATCAATGCTTGTTTGGCAAACAGAGGAGGATTTACCCGTTACTGACTTTGTTGTGATGCTGTGGTAACTTTGCTGTTTGACCCCGGGTATCATTTTACCCTTATAATGGTCAGTCTGTGCCTTACTTAGTCTAACGATCATTTGGAATAAATCGATGAATGCGAACTTCATTTCATTTTGTCATTTGTTTCTTCGTCAGTTTCATTAGGTGACTTTAATAACACTTAAAAATCAAATATCCCCTACTTTTTTTGAATAGTATATTTTAAGTCTTAACAAAATGATTGTAACTCAGTAAGAAATAATAAATAAAATAATCAGTGTTTGATGATGCTTCTTTTAAAGTTTTCCATTTCACGTTCAAGTATTTGTTGACCAAAGTTGAGTGAATTAATACCTCAACCAAAATTCATAGGTTTATCATCAGCTTTACTTCTTAGCCGACAGGACTCCCAACCCTTTTTTTGTCTAACTAAAATCCTTAGAGAAGAGTGCTTCCACTGTAGTACCACCCAGTAATTACTATCAAGTTCACACCAACCTGATTCAATTCATTCAACGTATTACACTTTAAGTATAAGACACCCAAACTTTTCTACATTTCGATTCCTGTTGATTGGACCGCACATCACTATAGATACACACCACCAGTTGACTTGTGTTTGTTCACAGCCACATTACCTAATTATAATTATCTACATCTAAGCTATGTACAGTTTACTCTATAACACAAAGCATATATTTAAGAGCTGATCTTTTCGTCTTGAATTGTTAAAGATTACATACTTGTGACTGGAATATCTTTGCGTGAATTTTACAATCAACGTTATGTTCGTGTTGTTAAGAGTTGTGGAAATTCCAGTAAAGAAAGGGGATATAGTGTGCCGTCAGTTCTCTTCCATCAAAATTAAAGACATTCTTGATCATGAACATATCCCCTATAGCAACGAACCATATTACTCCCAAATTTTAAAAATTCCAAGCCGAATACATTGCTGCTATCAGATTGAATTTGTAGCTAGATCGAGTTTGGATAGTCACAGTTGCTTCTGAATGAAATATTGTTGCCAATCACATATAGAATTATCACCACGAAAGGACCAATGCTAGAAATATTTTGTTTCGTAAAAGCCGACAATTATCTCTTGACAACGTAGGTGTTTCTAACACCGTCGATAACATTTTTACATCCATCTGCTTGTTTTCATAGAAAGCAAATCATTGTACAGATTTACTGCTGGGTTACTCTAATATATTCTGATAAAAAAGACACAGGGAAATGGCTACAGCTACTGTCTTTGTTATGGTAATATAAAACAAATTCTAAATGGGATCATAAATTAAAATAAACAAGCCAACAGTGAAGCTGATGTCCCCCGTCGAAATCCCAAAATAAATAGATGACACATTAATTAATCGCACATTTATTTTTTTCAAACGTATCGAGCAATCAAACTGTACACGAAGTCTCATCCAAAAGTGTTTTATAAAGAAAAATGCTAAAACCGACGAAAAAAATGAAAATGTACCCTAGTTAGGGGGACCCTAAAGGCAGACAAAAGGGCCCCCACGCTTGACAAAAGGGCCCCTCTGGCCAAGGGAAAGGGCCCTCGTGTCCGAGTCAATCGTTTCTATAAACTGTTACTGTCGAATCCATTACTGAATGAGAATGCAGTCATTGTATTGGCATAAAAATCATCAATCAAGATGAACCTAAGTTATCTTGTCCCAAAGCATCAACCAATCAAATTGCTTATCTCTGCCTACCCTAAGAAGAAAATGCTCATCTTCGAACTCCATCAAGGCATTGACCTAATAAGCGTACACACCAATTTTGAACATTTTAACTCAATTCGAAGGAGAGTTATTGTGTTCCAAAGTCTCGGCAAATCAAATTGCTTATCGCTCTGCTTACCTTGAGCAGAAAATGCTCATTATCGATCTTAGTCAAGGTATAACTGTAACAGGGTTCAATTTAATCTAAAACGAATGAGTAGCAAATTTTTGTGACGGATTCACATTTTGGCTAATCAATTCAAGATTTGAATAGCATTTGCTCAGATTTGTGGAGCAGTAAAACATCGCCTACATCACAAAAATTTGCAATTCTGATTTTTCGGGGTATAAGTGGATACGTTTTTCCGCCGAAGTCCGGCCTTCGTTGTATACTCCGCTTCGACTTATGCACAGATGAAGGTAGAAAAAAAAAATTGACATCTCCAAAAAAAAAAAAATTCAGTTACTTGAGTTACCGTCTCTCCACGATTCCAGACGCACTAATCGTCTAAAACAAAACTACACATACTTTATGTTAAACCATTCCAATCGAAATATTTGTAGACGTGGCTTTGCTTGTTTATTTCTTTATTTAAATATCCCCCTCTCCGCCTTCAAAATATTATCAACTCGAGAATATGCCATAATGATCAAATATATTCAGACATTCGTCAAAAAATGGCTTGTTTCACGCGTCTCGCGAGATGTCTACTTTTAGTTTTCAGTTAAGTTAACTAATCATACTATACTGCGTTGTTTTATTCTATTTTTAGTAACACTTTATAAACATGTGTGATTAAAAACGGAGTCTGCATTGTCTTCTAGTTATGGGATATATTGAAATAAAAACTGGTTCAAATTAATCACGACCACAACTTGGAATATTGAACAAGTTAGTCCTGCATTTATAAATTGATTCTTTCGTAGGCCTAAATATACTCCACATTCATCCAAAATATAATGAATCGCACTTCACAAGTTTGAAAGCAATTTTTGGCTAATGAATAAAATAATTCTATCGCCATGACCGTGATTTGAGTCGCTTTTTGCGATGCGATACAGCTTAAATTGAACCTTAAACTGTAATGAAACTATACACCAAGTTTCATCACTCTCACTTAATTAGAACTAAAGTTATCGTGTCCCAAAGCTTCAACCAATCAAATTGCTTATCTCTGCGTACCCTAAGCGGAAAATGCTCATCTTCGAACTCCATCAAGACATTAACCTAATAAGCATATACACCAAGTTTGAACATTTTAACTCAATTAGAAGCAGAGTTATTGTGTTCCAAAGTCTCGACCAATCAAATTGCATATCGCTCTGCTTACCCTGAGCAGAAAATGCTCATTATCGAACTTAGTCAAGGTATTACTGTAATGAAACTATACACCAAGTTTCATCACTCTCACTTAATTAGAACTAAAGTTATCGTGTCCCAAAGCATCAACCAATCAAATTGCTTATCTCTGCTTACCCTAAGCGGAAAATGCTCATCTTCGAACTCCATCAAGGCATTGACCTAATGAGCATATACACCAAGTTTGAACATTTTAACTCAATTAGAAGGAGAGTTATTGTGTTCCAAAGTCTCGACCAATCAAATTGCGTATCGCTCTGCTTACCCTGAGCAGAAAATGCTCATTATCGAACTTAGTCAAGGTATTACTGTAATGAAACTATACACCAAGTTTCATCAATCTCACTTAAATTAGAACTAAAGTTATCGTGTCCCAAAGCATCAACCAATCAAATTGCTTATCTCTGCTTACCCTAAGCGGAAAATGCTCATCTTTGAACTCCATCAAGGCATTGACCTAATAAACACATACACCAAGTTTGAACATTCTAGCTCAATTAGGAAGAGAGTTCTTGTGTCCCAAAAAGTGTGACGGACAGACAGACAGACAGACAGACGGACGGACAGACAGAGACAGACAGACACAGACAGACAGACAGACAGACAGACAGACGAACCCATTTTAATAGTCCCCCAACTTTCTTCGAAAGGCGGGGGACAATTACAAAACAAATCATTCCATAGTCAGTTGTTTTATTTAATAAGAGGATTAAGAAATGAGTCCGGCATTAATGAATAGACACCCTGGCTGTGTATAGGTAATTAAAGAATGAAAACATTCGGTCAGTGTGACGTCATGGTGTCTACATCAAGTGTTTTTGATAATTGCCAAAGCCATTTTTACATCGGGTCTATATTTGGACTTTGAATTAATTTGAATCAGATTGGTGTGAACTTATTGTAAAGTGCATATACTGTAACAACTGGCTATAAGTGCAGAAAACTTTAGTTTGTCACTTGATGTACACTGTAAGTCTTACCTTATAGGAGAAATATTTTTCTGTGGTGATTTTCTGGGACTATGACCAGGGGGAAATGTTTCAATTTCAAAAATAGATGGAATCTTTTTGACATGTTCAATTCTTTCTTTCATTCTTTCAGCTTCATCTATGACATGCTGTGGTGGGGAACCTTCAAGATAAACAGCATATGAACATAATAATTAAATCAAATGACAACAGTAACTTTACTGTTTTAAGTTGTTATAGATTCAGACACATCAGGTCCTAAAAATACAACCACACAGCAGTGTTTTCTGGAAAATGTTACACAATATCATTTTCAGAACATTTTTGAAAAGGGGGCACCACCTTTGAACCGAAGGTCACAGAATGCTGAATATTGATAAGATTTCATCCTCTCAGAATCCAATTCTTTACGGGGATGGGTTCCACATCAAATGGTAGTTTCTGTTTCTCCTCATGTCCTAAAAACATTTACAACAATCACATTCACAAGCCAACAGTTGACCAAAGGAGCAACAAGGTTATCACCTAATATACCCATATTGAAATAATTTTATATCTATACTACCTAATAAACTTGGTTTTCTTTGTACCATCTCTTCTTCCATCATCTAAAATGAAAGAAAAACAGTTGCAGTGTTCCATTAGCTATATGTATGAGCTCATAGCAAAAATAGCATGCTGTTCAATTTAGTTTTGCTTATACATAGCCAATCTGTTTCACAGAGAATTACTTACGAATTATCTCTGTCACCGATTACTGTCCACAACACGTGCATTGACTTTACATGGCGTCAGTCATTGGCTCAACGGCTCGTGCATATTTACATAACACCTAACTGCTTCGGGCAAAATGATGCATTTTAGTCATTTTAATGCCCATTTACACTAAATAAGAAATATTTTTTAACTACAAATACTTCAGTTCAAACGTCTTTATTTATTTTTCTTATACTTCAAAAAAATGTTTGAGAATTTAATTTGTCGGAGTAACAAAGTTAATATGCCGAACTCATTAAGTCTCGTCGATGTCATGCTTATCAGTGATTGTAGTGGCCAAGCGAATTTTCACTGCGGGATCAGTTTGATACAAAGCCTCTCAAATAACCAACATACATTCATATCCACAACTCTGTTCTGATCTTATAATTGATCTCGCCTTTTTGTTTTCTTTTTAACTTAGTATAAACTTTATAATCATCAAATACAAATGGTTACCATGCCAAATATGCCCACATTTTACAAGAGATGGACAGAGAACAAGCTAAACAAGCAGTTTGCTTACAAGATACATCCCCATTTTGCAAAGGTTGGAGAGAGAACAAGCTAAAATTAAAATCCACAATGTTAGGGTCCATCGAAATGAACCAAGATCTTTGGGATATAACCCTATATTTTAAGTTTCATCAAAATCGGATAAAAAATGAGACCTTTAGTAGGTCCACAAGCTAAATACACGAAAGGAACCTAGATTTTTGGGATATAAACATATTTTTTAACTTTCATCAAAACAAAATTTTGACATTTACTATAGTTAAAACTATAACCGTATATTTTAAGTTTCATCAAAATCGGATAAAAAAAAAGAGACCTTTAATGGGTCCACAAGCTCAATACACGAAAGGCACCTACATCTTTGGGAGATAAACATATATTTAACTTTGATCAAAACAAAATTTTGATATTTACTATACAGTGGACTCTGTCAAATCTGACATCGTACGGGATCGTTACAATATGTCGGAAGTCACAGAGTGTCGGAATACCCAGTTTTGTCAAAAACTGAAATATTGTAACTTCGAAAACCGGAAGTATTATTATAATGTTGCTTCGAATCACCCGAGCGTTATTCCCTTTAAAAATGATAAACTTTTCTGTACATTCAAAATTTTCTAACATAATTTTTATTTCATTCAACATGCGTAGGCATGTCAAGGTCGTCGTCACACGGTTCGGTGAGATCTGTAGGGTGAACTAACATTGAGCTGAAGTGAGCGGACGTTACGTTCTCAGCGGCCGTTTCATGACCTTGACCCTCATCGGCGAAAGCTGCGGTCAATGGTTAAAATACTACCGGGTGTAAATACATTCCATCCGCTCACGTAAACGGCTAAACACTGTGTTTAGTTAACTGCAGCTATTGACGATGAGGGGCAAGGTCATAAACCGTAACGTCCGCTCATTTCAGCTCAACGTGGACAAACTTAGGCTACGTTATTCAGGTTCAATCGGCATGCGCAACAAATGTTTCTAACAAGTGCTAGGAATATTTGTACGACCGAATTCGTGGGAAAATTCGTAGATATTCTTGAGTATTTGTCACAATTACTGTCTTACAAGAGATTATAAAATTATCAAGGTAATCAACAAAGACCTACACGATAGCGAGTTTTAATCTTACCGATAATTGATTGGTGATTGCTTGATAATCTTTTGTGGCTTCACACCCATCAAGTTTTAATCTAACGGACAATTGATTGGTAATTGCTTGACACCTACCGATTTAAGGCCGGATTATACGGTGACGATTCAATGGAAATTATGTGACGGGACGGCTGATTGATGTCGTAATCCGGAACATACAGAGTTCGGATTTACCAGAGATTTTTTGGCTGAAGTAATAAGGAAATAAATCGGGACATTAAAATCATGTAGGATGTCACAGAGATCCGGAATTATCAGAGATCGGATGTGACAGAGTCCACTGTAGTTTAAAAATTTCTACCACATTTCTCAATAAAATCATATTTTGATTTACAACATGGGGTATTACCTAAACAAGGTTCAGTATTGAAGGAGACATAAGTAATTTACTCCAATCAGGGTTAATTTTTAAACTGTATATTATTTTGGAGTAGTCATTTGCTATGGGCAGCAGTATGATCAGAGATTGTCTGCTTGGAGCCACATAAGTGACATTGTCTTCAAACGTTTGAATTTGAAGTTGAAAATATTTTTGCCAATTTCTCAACTGGCAATAGTGAATTATAGGATTAATAGGATTATTCTTTAACAAAGTAGGACTGTTTATAGATACCATCTATTTTAGGGCTTTATTTTAATACATTTTAAAAATATATCTTAAAAATATGAAATCGTTGCTTTAAGTTTCATCAATATCGGATAAAAATTGTGACCTCAATCTTTGTATTCCATGCTTGTACACTTTCTGCATACGAGGAGACGACATTTTATCGGGAAATTCCGGTCCAATTTTTAAAATCGGATAAAAATTGTGACCTCTAGAGGATTCACAAACTAAAGATGCGATTTCCCGTACAGATGAAAATTGTGACCTGTAGAATGTTCCCAAACAAAAGTTGGAAGGGCGGATCGACGGACGGACATGGACGACAAGATACGTCCACATGAAAATGTAAGTGTCTAGAAATAAAATGAGGCTTGACATCCTACACTTCTGCTGGATCTAGGCTAATAAATACAGGACCTCAGTTTTTCATACCATCAAAACCACTATACACACTTCCTTGCCAGGCACTCCCGTCTTGTACCTCCAGCAAAGGGGGAAACCATGCCAGAAATAAAGAGGAATTTCCATAGCCAACACCAGGTTCGAACCCAGGACTTCCAGGTTAGCGAGCTAATAATCATCAAATCAACTTACTCTATCAAAATAAATCTGAGTTTCTTCAGTTAATGACTCGTGTGAAAATTTACAATCATCTCCAGCATAACATCCTTTACCAGCATGAAAATACTTGCACGGAAATTCACATAAACATTAGTTAAGGAAACAAAATACATTCAATCTGAGTGAAATACATTAGAGAGAGAAAATAGGGTTTAACATTGCTAAAGGTAATTTCGGGACTAACATATGGTTTAATTTTATTTCAATAATTCACTTGCACATAGGTGTCTTTAGCAATGGGAGGAAACCAGAGGACCTGCAGAAAACCCACAAGTTTGGACAGGCGACCCTACTCCTTGTCACATACAACCGGGTACCATGCCAAGACCATCTTCAATGGCTTATTTTAATGATCCTATTATGAATAATCAACTGGCTTGTTTTGTTTTTTTTACCGGATTACCAAAATCAACGTTAAATGTGCTGCTAATTATTTGGATTATCAAAATCAACGTTAAATGTGCTAATTATTCAGATTATGAACCATGTATGGCCGATTCTCACAAAGGTAGAACTGTTACTGTAGTCGACAAGCAAGTTGATTGTCTTTTTAATTAACAAGTAATAATTAACACGCTGTAATTTAGCCAAAAGTAGATTGATTATTTACAATCCCATTTGCTGATTCACTGTATTACCAATCGGCTTGAATAAACATCAATCAGCTAAAGCCAACAAAATACAGCCTCATGATGAACACTAACCCTGACTGACAGTCAATAGTCTGACTCAACAATTTTTTTTTTAGAAATTTTTGCGCGAATCAGATTCAGAGATTCTCCTGAATTTCTAGCCCTGCAGTTCAAATAATAATTTTTGTCATTCACATGGGGTTCAAAGTTAGAAATTGCTGAAATGTTTTGTTTTATTAATCTTAAAATGCATATAAATTTAATTCAGATCAGACAATAACTTCGAAGTGAAAAGATAGGTTGCCAGGCAACGAAACATACGCCCACAGCAGCTAAATCGTCCGGGCAGTCAACAAGGGTTGTCGCATATTTTTACTTTTTTTTGGTAATAAAACATTTGTAATACACTAAAATCTGAGTAACAACTCATTATGTAATTATCTGAGAATCATTAGAATTTGTTTGCTTTTTATAAAGTTTTGCCCCAAGCTAACAATTAGTATAGGAAACATTTAACATCATGGATTTAGCTGTTCAGTTATCAAAATTCATTGAAAATCAAAATACTTGTTCGTTTCAACACCTTAAACTCTGTGTATCAATCTGAAGTCAATCGGATGATTTATAAGTTTGGCATCTACAGCGCCACAAGGTTTTTCGAAGTCATCAAAGGAGATAACTCTAGAAGTAATTATTTGAAATCGATGAAAATCAGTAGGCTTTTTCGTCTCAGGACCTTAAACAGTGTGTGTAAATTTAAAGTCAATCGGATATTAACTTTGGCCTCTAGAGCATCCACAGGATTTTTTGATCTGATCAAGGGCCATAACTCTGGCACTAATTATCGGAAATTGATGCAAATCAATAGGCTTCTTCGTCTTATGACCTTAAACAATGTGTATAAATTTAAAGTCAATCGGATATTAACTTTGGCTTTTAGAGCATCCACAAGATTTTTTGAAGTAATCAAGGGAGATAACTTGAGCACTAATTATCGGAAATCGCTGAAAATCAATAGGCTTCTTCGTCTTATGACCTTAAACACTGTGTATAAATTTAAAGTCAATCGGATATTAACTTTGGCTTTTAGGGGCGTTCACAAGATTTTTTGAAGTGATCAAGGGCCATAACTCTGGCACTAATTATCGGAAATTGCTGAAAATCAATAGGCTTCTTTGTCTTATGACCTTAAACACTGTGTATAAATCTAAAGTCAATCGGATATTAACTTTGGCTTTTAGAGCGTCCACAAGATTTTTTGAAGTGATCAAGGGCCATAACTCTGGCACTAATTATCGGAAATCGCTGAAAATCGATAGGCTTCTTCGTCTTATGACCTTAAACACTGTGTATAAATTTAAAGCCAATCGGATATTAACTTTGGCCTCTAGAGCGTCCACAAGATTTTTTGAAGTTGTCAAGGGCCATAACTCTGGTAGTTATTATCGGAAATCGCTGAAAAACAATAGGCTTCTTCGTCTCATGACCTTAAACACTGTGTATAAATTTAAAGTCAATCGGATATCAACTTTAGCCTCTAGAGCGTCCACAAGCAATTGTGGACGCCGGACCGACGGACGTACGGACGGACGGACGGACGGACGGACCGACGGACGGACGGGGGCGACGACAATATACGACCACATTTCAATGTGGGCGTATAAAAAGGACCACAACAACAGAAGTAATAAATTGAAATGGCTGAAATTCAATGGGATTTTAATCTAAATAATGCATGTAGATGTCATACAGATAAGATGATAACTTTTGTCGATAGAGTGTTCAAAAGGTTCAACAAAGTGAAACAAGGGCCATAACTCTAGAAGTAATTAACAGAAATTCTTGATCTTAATAATGCATATAAATTTTATACAGATTGGATCATAACTTATTTTGATAGAGCGTTCGGCAAAGTGAAACAGAAATTGTGGAAATTCAAAAGGCGTCTTCGCTTTACTGATCTAAATAAGGCATACAAATTTCATACAGATCGGATGTTGATAGACGTTTTTTCAGGATTCAATGAAGTGTAACAAGGGTCATTACTCTAGCAGTTGTAAACAGAAATTGCTGAAATTCAATAGGTTTCTTCACTTAAAATATTTAAAGATACATTTAAGGGAGATTAGATAACGAGTTGGCAGTTCTCACTACAATAGTTAAAGATAGGTTGCCAGGCAACGAAACATACGCCCACAGCAGCTAAATTGTCCGGGCAGTCAACAAGGGTTGTCGCATATTTTTACTAATTTCGGTAATGAAACATTTGTAATACACTAAAAACTGATTAAGAGTAACAACTCATTATGTAATTATCAGAAAATCATTAGAATTAGATTTCTTTTTATAAAGTTTTACCCCACGCTAACAATTAGTATATACATGAAACATTTAAAAATCATGGATTTAGCTGTTTAGTTATCTAAATTCATTGAAAATCAAAATACTTGTTCGTTTCAACACCTTAAACTCTATGTATCAATCTGAAGTCAATCGGATAGTAACTTTGGCCTCTATAGCGTCACAAGAATTTTTGAAGTTATCAAGGGAGATAACTCTGGCAGTAATTATTTGAAATCGCTGAAAATCAATAGGCTTCTTCGTCTCATGACCTTAAACACTGTGTATAAATCTAAAGTCAATCGGATATTAACTTTGGCCTCCAGAGCGTCCACAAGATTTTTTGAGGTGATCAAGGGCCATAACTCTGGCACAAACTATCGGAAATCGCTGAAAATCCATAGGCGTCTTCATCTTATGACCTTAAACACTGTGTATAAATTTAAAGTCAATCGGATATTAACTTTGGCCTCTAGAGCATCCACAATATTTTTTGAAGTGATCAAGGGCCATAACTCTGGCACTAATTATCGGAAATCGCTGAAAATCAATAGGCTTCTTCGTCTTATGACCTTAAACACTGTGTATAAATTTAAAGTCAATCGGATATTAACTTTGACCTTTAGAGCGTCCACAAGATTTTTTGAGGTGATCAAGGGCCATAACTCTGGCACTAATTATCGGAAATGGCTGAAAATCAATAGGCTTCTTCGTCTTATGACCTTAAACACTGTGTATAAATTTAAAGTCAATCGGATATTAACTTTGGCCTCTTGAGCGTCCACAAGATTTTTTGAAGTGATCAAGGGCCATAACTCTGGCACTAATTATCGGCAATCGCTGAAAATCAATAGGCTTCTTCGTCTTAAGACCTTAAACACTGTGTATAAATTTAAAGTCAATCGGATATTAACTTTGGCCTCTAGAGGGTCCACAAGATTTTTTGAAGTGATCAAGGGCCATAACTCTGGCACTAATTATCGGAAATCGCTGAAAATCAATAGGCTTCTTCGTCTTATGACCTTAAACACTGTGTACAAATTTGAAGTCAATCGGATATTAACTTTGGCCTCTAGAGCGTCCACAAGATTTTTTGAAGTGATCAAGGGCCATAACTCTGGCACTAATTATCGGAAATCGCTGAAAATCAATAGGCTTCTTCGTCTCATGACCTTAAACACTGTGTATAAATTTAAAGTCAATCGGATATTAACTTTGACCTTTAGAGCGTCCACAAGATTTTTTGAGGTGATCAAGGGCCATAACTCTGGCACTAATTATCGGAAATGGCTGAAAATCAATAGGCTTCTTCGTCTTATGACCTTAAACACTGTGTATAAATTTGAAGTCAATCGGATATTAACTTTGGCCTCTAGAGCGTCCACAAGATTTTTTGAAGTGATCAAGGGCCATAACTCTGGCACTAATTATCGGAAATCGCTGAAAAACAATAGGCTTCTTTGTCTCATGACCTTAAACACACTGTATAAATTTAAAGTCAATCGGATATTAACTTTAGCCTGTAGAGCGTCCACAAGCAATTGTGGACGCCGGACCGACGGACCGACGGACGGACGGACGGACGGACGGGGGCGACGACAATATACGACCACATTTCAATGTGGGCGTATAAAAACTAGCTACTGTAAAGGCAATTTGCTGAAAATTTCAGTCAAATTGATCCATTATTAACTAAGGGAATGAAAGTTCCGCTTGGCTTCGGTCATCATTACTAAAGTCGGTAAGACAAAACCAGTAGTCTCAGTTATCCAATTTTATTGGTAAATCACGAGAGAGAGAGAAATGGGGTTTAACGTCCACTCGACACAAACTAGGTCATTTCGGGACTAACATATGGTTTAATTTTATTTCAATAATTCGCTTGCGCGTAGGGGTCTTTAGCAGTGGGAGGAAACCGGAGTGCCCGGAGGAAACCCACAATGTTGAGAAGGCGCCCCTATCTCCACGCCACATACGCTCACACCAGGGATCGAAACCACAGCCGCAAGCCAGAGGTGACCGGCCAGCTAGAGGTCGAAGCGCGGGGATCTAGACCACTAGGCTATCCCAACCCCCGGTAAATCATGAAGGAAAATATTTCAGCGAATCGAACTACAATCCAACAAAAATCTCGCGCTGGCATCGACATTGAGAGTTGATTATAGTCTGAATAAGTTAATTACTGTCTAATTAATAGTTTTTATAACATCTCTGGCCTAAAGAAAGACCTCCAATAGGCAGATTTTGCTCTTGCATAATGCATGTTTAAATAATCCATGTCAATTTAATACAGATAGGATGACAACTTTAATCATTAGAGCATTCACAAGGTTCTATAAGGTGAAACAAGGACCATAACACCAGAAATAATTAATTTAAGGAATTAAAGAGGCTTCTTCGTCTCACTAATTTCAAAAAGATCAGATAATAAATTAATGTAGTCTGTAGAGTGTTCACAAGAAATTATGGACGACGGAGGGATCAACAAACTGTTAGCGGCGATGGCAATATATATGACTACTTTCTAGTGCTCCTACTGCTAGTCGTACAGCTGTAAACGGTTAGAAATGGACTGTTAAAGGGTTCAAATTCAACGGTACGGTTATTCAGAGTTGTCCCCCCATTACACTTGTCCGTTGTCAATCTACATATTTCTTGGCATTTCTAACTATATGCAACCTTGTTTAATATTTATTTAAAAACAACCACCATTCAAAATATAATCATGAAGGCTAGAAAATGACAATATAGTACATTCGTTATGACATTTCATGTCTCATAATTTTTCGCGACTATTCTACTTTGGATTTTCGTTAAATTAACCAATCATAAAAATTCTACTTGCAAGCCCGGAATCATAGACTCCTTCCAATTTACTTTATTCTATTCTTAGTAATATTGTTTAATCGTAATATTATCGCAATATGTCACGTACAAAGGGAAACAGAAATAAATGAAAGGAAGGCAGGAATATGCCATCCAGTGTGCTATGAGAGAAATTTTTGTTGGACAGCGGCACTACGGCCTACTGTTATATCGTACTCCAACTGCCAAGCGTTCTATTACATGTACACCAATGTATCGATATATTGTCCCTTTCCAGGTCCTCCTGGCAATCACAGGGTTCCTAGGTTAGCAAGCCAACATACTACTCATTTAGCCATTGTGGCTCCCAATTATCAAAAGGATATTGTGCATGAATAAACAGTTCTCCCGATTACAAGCTGAAGTCAGATAGAATTTACACACATCATTTCTTTTTTCAGGTTGAAAATCATGGTTAAAAGGACAGGTTGAACCCTGAAAATAGAAACAATTAAACAATTGACCAATATGACAACTACCATGAATATAAAAATAGCAAAAATTAAAAGGGTGACCCACACAGCCTAACTTTAGCTCTACTAAAAGTTGAACTTGCTTCTGTGAATGTTCAGCCTCAAAATGAAATGAAATGGAGTTTTAGGTCCTACTGTTCTGTTAAGCTAATGAAAAAGGGCATATGCCATACAGTGTCCTACGAGTGGGGGAAATTTTGCCAGAACAGCAGCACTACTGCATACTCATATCAAATTCCAACCGTCAAGGGTTCTTTTACGTGCACGCCACGTGTACAAAAGACCTCAGTATTTTGTCCTTCGCCAGGTCCTCTGGCTTACACCACTGACAAAGGGGAACCACGCCGGAAAATTGTGATAAAATTTATCGGTCAAAACACAGGGGTCTAACACAGAACGTCCAACGTTTTACTCATTGAGCCTCCACAACTCCTACTGCCCCAAAAGCCGAGTTCTCAAGTGTTACACTGCATTATCAGCAGTAGGATGTATAATTAGTAGCGTTGTGCAGATATACTGATACACCAATAAGTATCAATATTTTCCAACACTAATTTTATTGATACAATATTTGCAAGAACACCAGTGTATCATTGGAAAATGTTTTTTGGGTTTTTTTGTAAAGAAAGACAATGAAACTTGATGATATGTTCAAAATAAACATTAAGTTATAAATTTATTGCTAGCCCACACCCCACTTAAAGCCCCAATAACACTCTTGTTGTAATTGAATAATATGTCCCAATCTTTATTCTGGTCAACAAATTGTATTATTTTACAATATTCAAATAAATTGATTATACAAATTTCATCGTAACACACCTAATTTAAAAAATTGGAAAAATTCAACTACATGATTTGAAAAGGTTAACGTAAACCTTTTCAAATGTGACTTGGATTTTAAAATATTTTCGAACCCTCTGGACAAGTAAAATATGATGTGATGGATAATTTACAAAACAGGTAGGACACATAAACATCTGGTACTTAGAATAAGACTATTATTTATTTTCTAGAGCTGCCAAGCCAGCAAGAGTGTTATTGTCCCTTTAAAATAAACTGACTTATCTGATTATAGAATTTAAGCACTAACCATCATCGTATATCTGAAATTAATTTTTACGAGCTGGAAAATATTCTCAAAGAAATTTGCCTCTTTATTTATTATTCTGACATCATAATACTAATATAGTATTTAGCTAATAACTAAACCCAATAATAGAAAATGTTGCTTAAAATTAAATACAAAAATGAGATGATCATAAAAATGTGAAGGTGGCAGTTCACATTATTTAACCATTGAACTTTTAGAAAGTTACTTCCCTTCTGAAAAAATCAATATTCCACTTGATAAGTGTGTAGAAATACGCCGCCCCACATGGCAGCAATGATTAGAAGATGATCTAAACATGCCATGGATCGGTTAATAATTAAACAGCTCATGATCCCAAAACAATGTGGAATAATTTTGGAACAAACATGTTGTGAAACCAGATACAAGAAATATCAGAAACGATAGAGGGAAATTGGAACCAGACTGGACAGAGAGCAGTGTAAAAAAAATAGCTTGCCAGCCAGGTTACGAAACATACGCCCACAATGGCTAAATCCTTCGGGAGGTCAACAAGGGTTGTCGCATATTTATTCTTTTGTAGGTAATTGGGGGCATTTATTAGACAATTTCATACAGATCAGATTAAAATCTTCATTGTTTGGGGGTTCACAAGGTTCTAAAACTGAATCAGGGGCCTTAACTCTGGAAGTAATTTATAGCAATTGTTGAAAATTGACAAGCTTTATCGTTTTACTAATAAAATTTTAAATTAATTAATGCATATAAATTTCATACAGATCTGTTGATAACTTTTGACATTTGTCAAGGATCACACAGTAAAACAAAACCATAAATATAGAAGTAATTGACGTAAATTGCTGAAATTAACGACTTCGTCGTTTCACTAATCTTAATGATGCATATCAATTTCATACAGATTGAGTGATAACATTTGTCAGTCGAGCATTGACAAAGTGAAACATATGCCATAACTCTTGAGGAAATTAACAGACATTGCTGAAATTCAATTGGCTGCATTGTTTTACTAATCTCAATCTGATTAAAACACACATCCTATTTCGTTTTTTTTTTTTTAATAGTTCCAAATATTGTTTTACTTGTCTATACTGGAAGAGTTGTTATCATTGGAGTGTTCGAGATGATGTGCGAGATAAGCCAATGGAATAGTCTGTTACAGAGAGCTTTTTGGCATGAGGTGCACAGAAGTGTGGGTAATCCACTAGAAACATCAATGCAGATTGGTTAACCAAATGTCTGACATCATGGGGTCTCTGACATGACCTACTAAAACAACTGGTCAGATCTTCATGTAGTATAGGATTTTGGAAGTATAAAAACCAACGAAATATATAGATAGAACTCAATGACCATTGAATACCGCTCGGGTTATTGAATGGTTCAAGAGAGTGTATCCCTGCGCAAGTATTCCACGAGCGATAGTGAGTGGAATGCGGCAGGGATACACTCGAGTGAACCATTGAATAACCCGAGCGGTATTCAATGATCATTGAGTTCTGTTTTTATTCTATAACTACATGCAAATCTCAAAATACACTGTACTATTCAGATTGTCAAAAAAATCATCACCAATAACGTTACAATTCATCACAGGTTCCGCCCTATTTTCTTTCCTTTTTACAAAAATTGTCCTTGCTAGTGGTGACGTCATTAGGTTATTCAATGGCTGTATTCAATGGCTGTATTCAATGATATTTGCTTGTATTTGCATGTGGTCTGTATATTAATCAGATTGTAACAATCTAAAAGAGGCATATATTTCATACGATCAGATGATAACTTTTGGCATTCAACAAAGTGAAACAATGGATATAATTGTAGAATTCTTCGTTTCACTAATTTAAATAATGCATATAAATTTCAAAAATATCCGATAACTTTTGGCGTTAAGGTTCACAAGATTCAACAAAATGAAACAAGAGCTATAAATTTAGACTTAATAAACAGAAATTGCTGAAAATCAATAGCATTCTTATTTTTACCAATCTAAATGACACATATAAATTTCATACAGATTGACAGTTACTTTTGATGTTCAAGCTTTCACAGTGTTAAAAACAAAGTGAAACAAATGCCATAACTCTAGAAATAATTAACATAAATTGCTGAAATTCAATAGGCTTCTTCGTTTCACTAATTTAAATGATGCATATAAATTCCACAAAGATTGGATGATAATTTTTGCTGTTAAGAGCATTCGCAAGGTTAAACAAAGTGAAACAAGGACCAGAACCCCAGACGTAATAAACGGAAATTGCTGAAATACCACAAAACTCTTCGGACGCCATTATATTCTTATCTGTAGAGAATACACAATAAATACTGACGGTGTAGAATGGAATAACTAGATGCTAAGATTACCATTCGATTGAGATTTCTGGTGTCTTTCACCAAACATAACTGATTTGAAATTAGGGTAAAAATGGAAACGACAGAATGTAAATCAGTTACCTCATTTTACATTATTATATACGTTGCAACTCATTTGTGTCAATTTCTTGATCCCAAATATTAGTAATTTAGTTCTTTTAAATGACGCATCTAAATTTCATACAGATCAGCAGAAAACTTTCGATGTTAGAGCATTCACAAGGTGAAACAAAGGACATAACTCTAGAATTAATGGAAAATTATTGAAATTAAATAAGCTTCTTCATCTCACTACTGCAAACAGTATATATCAATTTCAAAACAATCAGATGATAACTTTTGGCGTTGGAGCATTCACAAGAAATTGTGGATGGATAGACAGATGGACAGGGGCCACAGCAATATACTTCCAAATGTCCATGTGGGCATATAAAAATGAACTTCGATATGGTTCATTTTAAAGTCAGAATAAACAATACTATTATCCCAATAAGTTTGAACAAATAGGGTTCTTCCTATGACCAATTGAACATTAACTGCAAATCTGAGTAATATCTGAAAAGAACCGAAGTGTACACAGCATTAATAAGCAAGGTTAGAAGGACCAACAGGCAGACACGAAGACAGTAAACATCCTCATTATATGTAAGCATAATAAAACAAACCTTACCTTCTGACACTTCCCTTCTTTGAAGAATTTACAATGAGGTCTCTCTGATCTCGGTAATTCAACAAGGGGTGTTTTTCTAGAACAATGTTTTGAACCTCTACCTTCTGATTGTTTTGATTTATGTTTTTTTCTTGATAACCTTTTGCTACCCTTCTCCATATCCTACAATAAGATAAAAAAAAGAAAACTTGTTTAATAAAAACGTGCAGAAATATCAATAAACAGATAAATTTCAAAAAGTAGCCGTGTACATTAGTTAATGAGTATAAAAATATGACATTAGTTATACACATGTATGTTTATAGAAGTAAGGATCTAATGGCTTAAAATTTTGGAACCGGTTAATTGGTCGTTAAATCCAAACTGCAACATGTTAACGAATTAATTAATTTAATTAACAAATTTAATCAAAATATTTGTTGCACCACAGAAAGATATGGTAACACCTTTAAAGATACATTATGGGAGATAAGATAAAGAGTTGGCAGATCTCACTATAAAATAATTAAAAACTATATAGTGTAAATGTAATTTGCTGAAAATTTCAGTCAAATTGATCCACTATAGGCCGAGAACAGAGTGTGTGAAATTCCTGAATAGCCTCGGTCATCATTACTAAAATCATTAATAAAAACAGAGTAGTCTCGATTATCCAATGTTGTGATTTAATTACAATGGCCGTTCAGCGGCATATTTGAATCTAATCCAGCTTACATCGAAGGCTAGCCTTGACATCGAGAGTTTATTATGGTCTGGATAAGTTAATTAATGTCTAATTAATAATTTAGATAACATTTCAGGCCTAAAGAAAGACACGTAATAGGCAGATTTTGCTCTTGCATAATGCAAGTTTAAGTTATTAGTACTACAGCTTTTAAAGCGAGAATTTCATATTTTCCAAAAAAGTCAAATTATTTTCATGTCTTTTGCTCAATAGGTTGTCAACTCACTATCATATGATCATAGGCATTATTTCCCACACTTACAAATCCTTCACACTAGAATTTAGAAATAATAACACCATTACCATCTATATTAAGGCTTTATACACTTTAAAATATAACTTAACAAGCCAACAGTGAGGCTGATGTCCCCCGCCGAAATCCCGAAATAAATAGAGGACACATCAATTAATTGCACATTTATCTTTTTCAAAAGTATCGAGGAATCAAACTGATTATCAACTATACACCAAGTTTCATCACTCTCTATCAGATAGAATCAACCTAATGAACATCATGATCAACTTTAAACACTCTACACTGAAGTTATCGTGTCACAAAGCATCAACCAATCAAATTACTTATCTCTGCTCACCCTAAGCAGAAAATGCTCATCTTGAACTCCATCAAGGCATCGACCTTATAAACACCTACATGTAGGCCAAGTTTGAAAATTCTAGCTCAATTAGAAGCAGAGTTATTGTGTCCCAAAGTCTTGACCAATCAAATTGCTTATCGCTCTGCTTACACTGAACTGAAAACGTTCATTATCGAACTTAGTCAAGGTATTGATGTAATTAAACTACATGTATACACCAAGTTTGATCACTCTCACTTAATTAGAACTGAAGTTATCGTGTCCCAAAGCATCAACCTATCAAATTGCTTATCTCTGCTTACCCTAAGCAGGAAATTCTCATGTTCTAACATTGACTTAATAAATACCTACACCAAGTTTGAACATTCTAGCCCAATTAGAAGAAGAGTTATTGTGTTCCAATGTCTCGGCCAATCAAATTGCTTACCCTGAGCAGAAAATTTCCATCATCAAACTTAGTCAAGGTACTGCTGTGATAAAACTATACATCAAGTTTCATCACTGTCACGTAATTAGAACTGAAGTTGTCATACAGTAGAATCTGTGTCCAACAGGAATATGAAAACATAGTTCTGCTCAATGAAAACACCCCCAATGTATATAAAATACCAGTGAACCTTACTTCATTCATAAAAAAACATTGAATTGGCTTTAGGACGAACTGCTAATAAGTTGATGGCGATTAGTTAAGCTGAATTGCATGGTAATAGGGCCACAGGTCGTGAAACTAGTTTGGGTGAGTCGAACGTGCGACGTTGGAGGGCTATGAGATGAACTTAGTGATATCAAACCAAGTAAAGAAGCAAAAAAATGGAGAACCACATGTTATCCACAAATTGGGAAAGAATTGATTAATATGTTAATGACAAACGTTAAGAAGATTTGCCTGTTTAACGGTTATCTTGCCCCTTAATGCCAGGGCTAGAAATTTGTCATTTTTTGCAAGAATCTAAGAGGATTCTCATATATGCAATCTGCGCAAATTTTTCGAATCTTAATAATACTGACTAAAAACCAAAATTGTGTTTATTGCTTATTGCCAGTATTAGAAAAAGTTTGTTGTAGCCAAAATAAGCTTATATGGCGTCGTGGCATTTTTTAACACAATTTGTAGTCCTTCGTCCATCACTTAACAGTCAGGTAACTTGCAAAAGTTTATATTCATTCGTCGATGATAGACAAACAGCATAATGATAATATGACAACCATAACTGAAACTGCAATAAAACAAAATTCTGTACAATAATATTTCTAAAATCAAGGCTCTTATTTAGAACTGGTTTATTGACATAATTCCAACCGATATGTCACGTGTCATTGGAATTCGGCAATGGAGATTCAGTCAGAAAAATATCAACTGTTCCTCTCTCCGTGTATTCGATGTTCTATCTATCAGGGAATTATATTCAATGAAGATTTAAATTTACCAAACAACTGGTCAGTGAAACGATCAATGTATTATCCAGTTATTATTTCAATTTCTACCTGTACTGTACCTGGAATTCACACAGACGGAGCATGGAAGACGTGCAATTCAGGACTTGTTTTACTGAACCTATTATGAATAATCCTATTATGAATAATCAACAAGTGCTTGGTTATTTTACCGGATTATCAAAATCACTGTTAAATGTGCTAATTACAGTGGACTCTGTCACATCCGATCTCTGATAAATCCGGATCTCTGTGACAACCGACATGATTTTAATGTCCCGATTTATTTCCTTATTACTTCAGCCAAAAAATCTCTGGTAAATCCGGACTCTGTATGTTCCGGATTACGACATCAATCAGCCGTCCCGTCACATAATTTCCATTGAATCGTCACATAATTTCCATTGAATCGTCACCGTATAATCTGGCCTTAAATCGGTAGGTGTCAAGCAATTACCAATCAATTGTCCGTTAGATTAAAACTTGACGGGTGTGAAGCCACCAAAGATTAACAAGCAATCACCAATCAATTATCGATAAGATAAAACTCGCTATCGTGTAGGTCTTTGTTGATTACCTTGATAATTTTATAATCTCTTATAAGACAGTAATTGTGACAAATGCACAAGAATATATGCAATTTTCCCACGAATTTGGTTGTACAAATATTTCTACCACCTGTTAGAAACATTCGTTAACTCGAATATCGTAGTTTGTCGACGTTGAGCTGAAATGAGCGGACGTTATGGTTTATGACCTTGACGCTCATCGTCAATAGCTGCGGTTTAGCCGTTTACGTGAGCGGATGAAATGTATAACAAACGCCCCGTAGTATTTTAACCATTGACCGCAGCTTTCGCCGATGAGAATCAAGGTCATAAAATTAATGTTAGAAAATTTTGAATGTGCAGAATAGTTTATCATTTTTAAAGGGAATAACGTTCTGGTGATACGAATCTACATTATAATAATACTTCCGGTTTTCAAAGTTACAATATTTCCGGTTTTCACAAAACTGGGTATTCCGACACTCTGTGACTTCCGACATATTGTAACGATCCCATACGATGTCGGATTTGACAGAGTCCACTGTACTTGGATTATGGACCACATATGGTCGGTTCACAAGGTATGACTGTTATTGTTGCCGACAAGCAAGTTAATTGTCTTCTTGATTAACAAATAATAATTAAAATTATTATTTGTTAATCAAGAAGACAAACCCCTTGTAATTTAGCCAAAAGCAGATTGATTATTTACAATACCATAGTGACTGATTCATTGTATCGGCTTGAATAAACATCAATCAGCTAAAGCTGACAAAATACAGTCCCATGATGAACACTGACTCTGACTGACATTCAAGCACTGAAATAAGCGGCCGGACACGGACACTGTCCGGTTGAATTGACCCCCTTTGACAGGCCAAATTGCCTTTCGTCCGGACATAATTGTCCGTCCGAGTTTGGATAAAACAGTAAGCCAAAAATGGTAATTTCATTCGCGAACTCGAGTCGATCGCTAATTATTACTAGACTCGAAAATCCAGGCACAAAAATATCAACTACCCGAGTCATAGTGAAAATGTTAGTATATATCTAGGCCGTGTGCAGATAAAACAATCAATAATTTTTAGAATCGGCTTTTTTACGCTGGTTATGTCAACGACCAGGGTCCTAGTAAAAATATTACTATTTTTTATAGAATCGGCTCAAAATCCAGACCCAAAAATATCAACGACCCAAGTCAAAGTGAAAATGTTACTATTTATATCTCGGCCGCGTGCAGATAAAATAATCAATAATTTTTAGAATCGGCTTTTTTTACGCTGGTTATATCAACGAACCGAGTCACAGTAAAAATATTACTATTTCTTAGAATCGGCTCTTTTACGCTGGTTATATCAACGACCCAAATCATAGTAAAAATATCATTATTTACATGTATCTCGGCCGCGTGAAGATTAAAATAATGAATAATATTGAGAATCGGCTCTTTTACGCTGGTTATTCGAGTCTACGTGTAGTAGCTAGCTTTGCGTTACTTTCGTATATGATTAGCTCTAAATCACACCTCACATGACATGTAATTATACAAATTATTAGTAATAAAAGTAAAAATATTTAAAATGTTACAAGAAAATGTTCAAGTTGACTATGGGTGTAATTAGGAAGAGACTTTTTTATACGAAAATTAAAATATCTCACTTCATTGGACACTTCCGATGTGAATGTAAATAGAAGGGCCTTGAAAACATGTCGAATAAAATAACTTCTTATTTTTCCCAACCCCCGGACACAGGATATCCCGGCTAGTGGGACCGTTCCAGAAAATTTTAAGACAGGTACTGTGTCTAATGTTTCTCAAAATGACATTTCTAAACGGGGACCATCGCCGTCCCTAGTTCGAAAATTACATACAATAAGAATCGTAGAAAAGTGGATCAAAAATGGCGTAGCAAAATCCAATGCTGACGTGTGGTTAACCTACGAAGAAGACGATGGTTTTGTGACTACACTAAAATGTGAAGTCTGTATAAAGTATTTTAAAAATATCAAATATATGAGGGAATTTTCCACTGCATGGAATAATGGTATTTGTCAGGCTGAAAATCTGAAATGTCCGGCCGAAAATCAGCTCAGCCTGACATCATGAACCTTAGCAGTTATTTCAAGGCTTGCTGACATTCAATCGCCGGACTCGGCAATTCTCTGAGATTTTTATTTTTTTATTTTAGAAGAATTATACATGAATCTTTGTCAATTTACATCGTAAGCTCTTGTGAGAATCCTTGCACGAATTAGATTCAGAGATTTGTGTCAATTTCTAGCCCGGAATGCTGTCACCGTAAAAGAAAATACTAATAGCCTATGTGTGCTCGCTGGACGTTACCTTTCTAAAAGCCAATGAAAATGCTTGTCTGTCGTAAGTCCCGCCTTTTCAAAAACTTGACTGACAACACCATTGACATTGAAGGGACACTGTTTAGATTGCCAGTAATGGCTAACAGTACCAGGACACATTATATGGAATAGCAGAAATATCATGTCATCAAATACATAGGAATAATAGAAATATTAACGATAATTTTGCAGTTACGTTAAACACTATTAACGTTGGAACGCAATCGGCCCATGGTGTTAGAATTGTCGTGTATGACTAACTGTATACAGAATAGCGGTAGCTGAAAAAGCCGCCATCTTTTTTACACAAAAAATGTCAACATCATCAACTTCAGACTTCGATGTTGAGACAGGTAAAGCCTACATTTCTTTAACCTATGTATTAGGCATACCCCTTCTGTAAATAAAAATATTTTGTAAAAGAAATGCTCCTAATATACTGAAAAATATCATAAACAACATTAAAACAAGCCTTTCATAAAGCTTTTTAATGCACATTGATTAAGTAACATAATTTGTAAAACTTACCACTGACTGTTTTTCCTGTGCACTAATATTGACATCCATGAAATCATCTTGTACTAATCCTAACATACTTGTAGGACCCCTAAAATCAGATAAAAAATTGTTAGGTAAAACAATAAAATATGATTATAAATCAGGTTATGATTCATGAATCATACCACTAGAAAAAGCATATCTAAGGGAGAGTGCTTGACTACTGCGGAGTCATATTTCAATTCTTTAACAATAAAGAATCTATCATTTTATTGACAATTTTTGGGAAGAGCTACCATTTTAAATCCCTATTAACTGGGAATGGAAATATAAGCATGATCGTATTATTATTAAAGTGTTTGATGTAATAAAAGCTTTGTATACTCTACTATACAATATCAGATTAACTACAAAGCTTATACCTCTATATTGACATGATTAGCAGAACATAAACATGAATTAACCAATAGACAACAGTGTGACCAATAAATTATGTATATAGCCTTCATCTTTCTTTGAATAACAGGGGACAGTAAAAACAAGATTTGCCCTTGAATTGGCTTCATACAAATATTATTCATTCCTAAAAATTAATGGGAATTAATCAAGGAATACCAATTTTTTATGACTTTATTTTCTAGGTTAAAGAAATTAGTATGACTACAGCTTTCAAAATAATTTATTTAAAAAGTGGTGTACCTGTCATCACCTTCACCATCAGAAGGACTGTCATATAAACCAGGTGGACTATCATATGGACTATCATATAAATCACCAGTAGGTGAATGACCACCATTACCCATATTATCATGATCTGTATATTTCTTCTGACGTCTATTACTATGTTCCTGTTCACCTAACCATGTCATATCATCTTCATCATTTATACGATCATGATCAACATATCTCTTCTTCTTTGACCTCTGATAACAATAAATTACAAATATGTATAATACTATTTATGCAGAACATTCAATATATTCCCGGACACCATTTCTACATTATGCGTAGGCGCATTTCGACATCACCCTATTAGTTGATCTGTCAAAAATTATCTTGCATGAATGATAATGAATCAGCTCTTAAGAAAAATTTTTTAAAGCTTTGATTGAGGACATAGCCTATTGAACTTAAGAGTTATTCGACCTTCCATTCCAGAGTTATACCCTCTTTTCAGAAAAACTTTTGAAAGCGATAGAGGAGACAGTTTTTTTTACATTTTTTAATCTATTTCTAGTTTGTAAAGCAGATACTATCAGATTTCTTGATGGCCCCTTTGGACCCTTGTCAACTAGAACATCCAAGTTTTACTTTTGGATAAGCTGCTTTTTACGGTTATCTTTTTGCTTGACCATCAAATACCAACCTTTCTAGCATCACTTTCTTGACTTTTATCTCGTTTTGATCTTTTACGTTTTCTCTTGTCTTTTTTAGAGCTTTTTGGTTTATCATCCTGTTGGACTTCATCCCGGTTCTCAACACTTTCTTCTATAAAGATCAAATCAATGTTTATGACATATACATGTAAACATGTACGATCAGTTTTTTTCAACTCGAGTCCTTACAGTACGATTTTCTTGGATGATAATGAAACTGGGATGCTGGTTTTTCCAGCTAGTAATGGCACCAGAAATATAGGAATTTATAAAATATAAAAGTTAAATGTAAGTTCATTCTCTTAACTTTGGACCAGAAATAGAGAAACAGAGGGAGAGAAATGGGGTTTAATGTACTCTTTACACAAACTAGGTCACCTATGGACTTTTTATTTCAATAATTTGCTTGAGTCTGGGGATCTTCAGCAGTGGGAGGAAAACGGACGACCCCGAGAAGACCCACAAAGTTAGACGGACAGTAGGTCCTACAACCGGAAAATAAATACCATGCCAGTTGACTAAATGACAGACCTTATGATACAAGGGCCATCCACCCCCACCCAATGAATAAGAAAATCTATAGAGTTTAACCAGCGGCTGCCAGGCACGATACACCCACATTTTGCAAGAGATGGATAGAGAACAAGCTAAACAAAAAGCAATTTTTCCAACAATCAAGGGCCATAATTTAGGAAGTTATGATCCAATATGCACGAATATCTTTGGGTTATAAAGATATATTTCAAGTTTTATCTAAATCTGATCAAAATTGTGACCTCCACAACCATGATATACCATACTTTTACACTATTCACATACAAGCGGCGACCATTTTGTCCAGCAGTTTTGGTCCGATTTACACAAAATAATCCTTCACCCTTCATTACAATGTAACTGTGATATATTCAAACGGTAGTTGAGGTATGAACATGCATGTCAGGTTTCATTAAAATCAGATAAAAATTGCTACCTCTACAGGGTCCACAACCTTGATATACCAAATTTTTACACTATTCGCGTACAAGCGGCAGCCATTTTGTCTGTCAAATTTGGTCTTATTTTCACGAAATTCGAACTCAACCTTCATTACAGTGTAACGTTGTGATATAATCAGACTGTTTTTTAAATCAGATAATAATTGTGACCTCCTGAGGGACCACAAGATAAAAGATAGGTTGCAAGGCAACGAAACATACACTGTACGCCCACAGCAGCTAAATCGTCCGGTAATGAAACAATTATAATACTCTGAAATCTGATTAAGATTAACAACTCATAAAGGAATTATCAGAAAATCATTAGTATCTATTTGGTATTTATACAGTTCTGCCCCTTGCTAACGCTTAGTATACGAAATATTTAAAATCATGGATTTAGCTGTTCAGTTATCAAAATTCATTGAAAATCAATATACTTGTTCGTCTCAAGACCTTAAACTCTGTGTATCAATCTGAAGTCAATTGGATGGTAAGTTTGGCCTCTAGAGCATTATAAAAGATTTTTTACTCTGGCAGTAATTATCGGAATTCGCTGAAAATCAATAGGATTCTATGTCTCATGAACTTAAACACTGTGTATAAATTTAAAGTCAATCGGATATTAACTTTGGCCTCTAGAGCATCCACAAGATTTTCTGAGGTGATCAAGGGCCATAACTCTGGCAGTACTAATCGGAAATTGCTGAAAATCAATAGGCTTCTTTGTTTCATGACCTTAAACACTGTGTATAAATTTAAGGTCAATCGGCTATTAACTTTGGCCTCTAGAGCGTCCACAAAATTTTTTGAAGTGATCAAGGGCCATAACTCTGGCAGTTATTATTGGAAATTGCTGAAAATCAATAGACTTCTTCGTCTCACGAATTTAAACACTGTGTATGAATTTAAAGTCAATCGGATATTAACTTTAGCCTGTAGAGCGTCCACAAGCAATTGTGGACTCCGGACCTACTGACGTGGGCGTATAAAAAGCTAAATGTAAAGTAATAAGGTAAAGAAATATATATATTAATCCTAAGCTAATGATTGTTTTATTAAGAAGATGATCATTATGATCTCGGTCAGAAAAATGCCATGGTGTAAAGGCTTAAAGATACATTAGTTAAGAGTTTAATAAAGAGTTGGCCATTCTTGCTATAATAATTCAAAAACAGATGATAAAAAAAGAAACTTTTGAAAATTTCAGTCAAATTATTTTATTCTGAACGGAGTTATCAGTGTTGGATGTTTGGACAAGAAATGGGTACAAATTGCTGCGACACCTTAACGACAATTGTCGATCGTTTGATTGACAGACGATAACTCCACCCACATATTCTTGATTATCCAGTAACGTGCTCAATAGTAATAGTACTCTCGCTTGACAGGCTTTCATCGTCAGTTTCCGGTAGCGCACGTCATCGAATAACAGTAAACGTTATCTTGGTCAGCCATTTCTGATTTAATTATATAGAAAGAAGGACGACTGTTTAAATCCGAGCTGTATCCAAGCCATTCGTTGGTCTACAGAGTTAATTTTGTGCTTGTTGTCTAAATGAAGGTCTAATTAATCATTTCTATAACATCTGAAGCCTAAATAAAGACTTTCAATATGTTGATTTAGCTCTTGCATAATGCATGTTTAACTGAACATTCAAACAACAATACCAGAACACAGAACAATAACTCACTTTGAATGGCTGTACCTTTTTCGGCAGGTTCATCATCTATTTCTCCATCCTCCAATTCCCCATCTTCTAATTGTTCATTCCCATCATCTGATATAGGTCTCATCTCAACTCTATCTTCATCTTCTATTTCACCGTCTTTCTCAGCTTCTGTAACATTTTCCTCACCATCATGAGCCACCGTATCTGGCTCATCACAATCATCAGCACTCATCTTAATTCATTCTCTCTACTAGATTATGTTCCTACAATTGTAAATAACAAATCACTTTATTTTCTTACTGTATCTCTAAAATAAGATAAAGTAGGGTGATTTGATTACTATTAAAGTTACATTATGGGAGATAAGATAGAGAGATGGTAGTTCTCACTATAATATACTATTCAAAAAAAGTAGGGGATATTTGATTTTGGGGGCATAACACTAAAATATGCAAATGACTACGAAAAAAGTCACTTTAGAACCTAACAGAAGAAACATTTCCAGTTACATGTGACGCCCAAACGCACCAATAGCTACCGCATGGAATGCAGGTGATGCTTGGGATCATCATGGGGGTCCAACCCAAGATTTGCACGACTCTGACTTTGAATGTTACAGTCATTGTGGCATTGAATTCCAGGGTGGAAGCATCAGTTTAATTGTTTTAGTGACCAGAAAACAAATTTTGATATGCGTCGGCTTATCCAAAATGAAAGCTTACGTGCCCTTGGCATGCTACAGATCGGCACAACACAGGCGGTTGTGGCGCGGACGATGAATGTTTCTCAGTCTGTCATAAGCAGGCTATGGTCCAGATACCGTGATACACAATCTGTACAGGACAGACCACGCTCAGGTCGACCAAGGGCGACAACTCAAGCCCAGGATCGATTTATCCGTACCTTGGCCTTGAGAAATCGTGTCATCACAGCAAATCAGATCAGCGCTCGTCTTCAAACAGACACTGGTGTGAGAGTGAGTGGCCAGACGATTCGGAATCGACTGCATAGGGGTCACCTTCGCGCCCGACGTCCTCGCGTGATCCCTTGTTGGAGAGATCATCACATTCAGGCAAGACGTCGTTGGTGTAGGGATCGTCAACACTGGGATAATCGACGCTGGAGCAATGTGATGTTTTCAGATGAGTCAAGGTTCACTGTTGATTTTTTGGACAGACGTAGGAGGGTGTGGCGTCGTCGAAACGAGCGCTTCCAAGACGTTAACGTCATCAGACATGATCGATTTGGGGGTGGTTCTGTTATGGTGTGGGGAGGCATCACTGTTGCTGGAAGAACGGCTTTACATGTTGTTGCAGGGCGTGTTACAGGCCAGTACTACCGGGACAACATCTTGGCAGTCCATGTTGTGCCGTTAGCACGACGTCATGGCCGCCGTTTCATCTTCCAGGATGACAACGCAAGATGTCACAGGGCCAGGATCGTTACAGGTTACCTCCAACAACAGAACATCACCACATTACCTTGGCCAGCACTGAGTCCCGACCTCTCCCCCATCGAGCATGTCTGGGACATGCTTGGACAGAGGTTACGTCAACGTGAACAACGTCTTGCCAATGTCCAAGAACTGCTGCTGCGTTGCAACAGGAATGGGACAATCTGGACCAAAATGACCTTAGACGTCTCATTAGGAGTATGCCACGTCAGATCAATGCTTGTTTGGCAAACAGAGGAGGATTTACCCGTTACTGACTTTGTTGTGATGCTGTGGTAACTTTGCTGTTTGACCCCGGGTATCATTTTACCCTTATAATGGTCAGTCTGTGCCTTACTTTGTCTAACGATCATTTGGAATAAATCGATGAATGTGAACTTCATTTCATTTTGTCATTTGTTTCTTCGTCAGTTTCACTAGGTGACTTTAATAACACTTAAAAATCAAATATCCCCTACTTTTTTTGAATAGTATAGTTAAAAATAGGTTTGCCAGGCAACGAAACATACGCCCACACAGCAGCCAAATCGTCCGGGCAGTCAACAAGAGTTGTTGCATTTTAAGTAATCACCAGAAAATCATAATTCAAACTCACCCATAACTATGGTGTAACTGTGATATAATCAAACGTTTTTTTAAATCAGATAATAATTGTGACCTCCAGAGGGACCACAAGCTAAAAAGGGTGATTTTTCGTACAATCAGGGGCCATGATTCAGGAAGTTACGATCCGATATGGGCAAATATGCAATTGAACCAAGATCATTAGGTTATAAACATGTATTTCAAGTTTCATCAAAATCAGTTCAAAATTGTGACCTCTATAGGGTCCACAACCTTGATATAACATATTTTTACACAATTCGCGTACAGACGGCGGCCATTTTATCCGTCAACTCTGGTCCGATTTTCACGAAATTCAAATTCTCTCTTCATTACCATGAAACCGTGATATGATCAAACGGTTTTTTAAATCGGATCATAATTTTGACCTCCAGAGGGACCACAAGCTAACAGAAGCGATTTTTCGGACAATCGGGACATAATTCAGGAAGTTATGATTCGATGGGCGCAAATATCGAAAGGAACCAAGATCTTTGGGTTATAAACATACATGTCAAGTTTCATCAAAATCGGTTCAAAATTGTGACCTCTATAAGGTCCACAACCTTGATATAACATATTTTCACACCATTCGCGTACAAACGGCGGCCATTTTGTCCGCCAATTTTGGTCCGATTTTCACGAAATTCGAACTCAACCTTCATAACCATGGAACGGTGATATACTCTAACGGTTTTTTAAATCGGATAACAATTTTGACCTCCAGAGAGACCACAAGCTAAAAAGGGCGATTTTTCGGACAATCAGGGGCCATAATTCAGGAAGTTACGATCCGATGGGCGCAAATATCAAAAGGAACCAAGATCTTTGGGTTATAAACATACATGTCAAGTTTCATCAAAATCGGTTCAAAATTGTGACCTCTATAAGGTCCACAACCTTGATATAACATATTTTCACACTATTCGCGTACAAACGGCGGCCATTTTGTCCGTCAATTTTGGTCCGATTTTCACGAAATTCGAACTCAACCTTCATAACCATGGGACAGTGATATAATCAAACGTTTTTTTAAATCGGACAACAATTTTGACCTCCAGAGGGACCACAAGCTAAAAAGGGCGATTTTTCAGACAATCAGGGGCCATAATTCAGGAAGTTACGATCAGATTGGCGCAAATATCGAAAGGAACCAAGATCTTTGGGTTATAAACATGCATTTCAAGTTTCATCCAAATCTGTTCAAAATTGTGACCTCTACACTGTTCACAAGCTAAAAAACGTGATTTTTCGTACAATCAGGGGCCATAACCCATGAAGTTACGGTCCGATACATGCCAATATCGAAAGGAACCGAGATCTTAGGGTGATAAACCTATATTTAAAGTTTCATTGAAATCGGATAAAAATTGTGACCTGTAGACTGTTCACAAACAATTGTGGACGGACGGACGTCCGGACGGACGAACAGGGGCGACGACAATATACGTCCACATGAAAATGTGGGCGTATAAAAACTTGATAGTGTAAAGGTAATTTGCTGAAAATTTCAGTCAAATTGATCAACTATTAGCCGAGAAAAAAGCGTTTGAAATATTCACATAGCCTCGGTCATCATTACTCAAATCATTAATATAAACAGCATAGTCTCGATTATCGACTTGATTTAATTATCAACGGCCATTAGGCGGCATATAGGATTTTAATCTGCCAACATCGAAGGCTAGCCTTAACATCAAGAGTTTATTATGGTCTGGATATGTTAATTAATGTCTAATTGATTATTTAGAAAACATTTCAAGCCTAAACAAAGACCTGTAATAAGCAGATTTTGCTCTTGCATAATGCTATTTTAATATTTCATATTTTCTTTTTCAAACTTCATTCAAAAAAAATATATGGGTCAGATATTAAAAGGTGGTCCAGTCATTCTGTGAATAAGTCAGAACTGTATAAAAAGATAGCCAGGAAAATATACCTCCACAGCAGCAACATGTATAGCCATAGGCAGCAGTTTATCCAAAACTTGAATGTTGATCAAATTTGAAAGGATTTGTGCCTTCATAAAATCTGATCTATTGACATGTTCAACAAAGTTTGAAATCAGTTAAAATCTGTTGCCAAGCCTCTATTGCGATCACAGTGTTATCAGAAAATGTGGTTAACCTCTATCCTACCATCGCCCTAATACTTCACAAAATATTTGAAATTGATCAGTTAAAAATTGTAGCCTTTCTTAGTTGGTTGAAAAGGTTTTCGGCAAAGGCTGCAGAACATAAAATAACGATAGGGTTTTTATTGTCACATAACCCTAATGCTTCACACCCAATACAATACAATTTTCAACAGACAGACACAGGCGACAACATAATACTTTATGTGTAAACCCAGTGTTTGCCATGCAAAAGATGGATAGAGAAAAGCTTTTCAAAAAAAAGTTATTTTTCCTACAATTAGGGGCCATAAGTTACGGTCCGGTATGCACGAATATCCAAGGAACCAAAGATCTTCAAGTGGGATATAAACATGTTTTAAGTTTCAACAAAATCGAATCAAAGATAGGTTGCCAGGCAACGAAACATACGCCCACAGCAGCTAAATCGGCCGGGCAGTCAACAAGAGTTGTCGCATATTCTTACTTTTTTCGGTAATGAAACATTTATAATAGTCTACACTAAAATCTGATTAAGAGTAACAACTCATTAAGTAATTATCAAAAATCATTAGAATTTGTCTGGTTTTTATAAAGTTCTGCCCCATGCTAACGCTTAGTATACGAAACATTTAAAATCATGGATTTAGCTGTTCAGTTATCAAAATTCATTGAAAATCAATATACTTGTTCGTCTCAAGACCTTAAACTCTGTGTATCAATCTGAAGTCAATTGGATGATATGTTTGGCCTATAGAGCGTTACAAAAGATTTTTCAAAATGATCAAAGGAGATAACTCTGGCAGTAATTATCGGAATTTGCTGAAAATCAATAGGATTCTTCGTCTCATGACCTTAAACACTGTGTATAAATTTAAAGTCAATCGGATATTAACTTTGGCCTCTAGACCGTCCACAAGATTTTTTGAAGTGATCAAGGGTCATAACTCTGGCAGTAATTATTGGAAATCGCTGAAAATCGATAGACTTTTTCGTCTCATGACCTTAAACACTGTGTGTAAATTTAAAGTCAAAGAGATATTAACTTTGGCCTCTAGAGCATCCACAAACAATTGTGGACGCCGGACCGACTGACTGGGGCGATGACAATATACGACCACATTTCAATGTGGGCGTCTAAAAATTGTGACCTCTAGTGGGTCCACAACCTTGACATTACATACTTAACACTATTTCCATACAGGGAGCAGCCATTTTATGTGACAGTTTTGGTTCGGTTTTCCCAAAATTCGATTTCAACCATCATTATGGTTTAACGGTGATATATTCAAATTGTTTCTTAAAACAGATCAAAATTGTGACATGTATATATAGTGTCAACAAACTAAAAACATAATTTTTTGTAGGTACAATCAGGAGCCATAATCCAGGAAGTTACAGTCTGATACATGCCACTATCAAAAGGTACAAAGATCTTTTGGAAATAATCATATATTTCAAGTTACGTCGAAATCAGACAACAACTGTGACCTGTAGTGTGTCCCAAAACAAATTGTGGATGGGTGGAGGGAGAGAGAGAGAGAAAATGGGGTTTAACATCCACTTGACACAAACAAGGTGATTTCGGGACTAACATATGGTTTAGTTTTATTTCAATAAAAGGGGTCTTTAGCAGTGGGAGAAAACCAGAGGACCCTGAGAAAACCCATAAGGCTGGACAGGCGACCCTACTCCTTGTAACATACAATCTTGGATTCAAAACCACACCAGTTGACTCAATGACAGGCTTTATGATACAGCACGCACATGCTAACCATTCGGCCATCCAACCCCACGTGGATGGGCGGACAGAGGCAATGACAATATACGTCCACATAGAAATCATATTACTTTCCTTTTTTGTTTAGTTCCATATTTATATCACATTTGTAAAATTTATTATTCGTAAAAGAACAGGTACGGTATGTTAGAACAAACAAGTCAGTCACTGTTTTTTGATAGGGCATCTGAATCTTGATTGAGGAGAGCCCCCTTCAGATGGAAAACGATCCCCACAATCCCATACTTCATATTACTCACTGACAAAGGGTTTAAAGTCACTATGTACAAACATTGGGAGCTATTTCAGGAGAGCAATTTTTGATTTCTGCATATTAAGGAGAGCACACTTTAACTCACCAACCAAATGTATAAAACAATATCTGTAAATGTATAGTACTAATTGGCTTACAAGGTATACAGAACTTATAAATAAAATTGCAACATCAAATAGTCTCATTAAAAAATAACTAACTCAATGAATTACTTTCATGTAAATTCTGATCTTAGCATTACTGACCCTTTTTGATGAAAATTAAAGAATACTTTTACCAAACATTTTTACAATAATTTAAAATTCAGAATCATTTTACCCGACATATTTAATCAAATTTAAATTAGGGCTAACCTTTTACACCAATTTACCTATTTTGGAGAGTTCGCATGGTTCTGACATGTGCGGACTTTTCAAAATATGCTTTAATCTTTAAGTGACTCCATATTATCCAGTGAGAATTTTTGAGCGAAATAAGCAAGGTGGAAACAGAAAAAAAGATATCAATATTGTTTCACACAAGCTTCAAAGTGTGAAGATCTAATAAATATTATTGTTGCGAAACAACCGGATGAATTCTCCTTCACTAGACATTTCTAATTGAATGCACCAAATTTATAAAGTACCTGTCTACCCTAATGTGATATGCAAGTGTTCCATATAAAGCGCGCACAGTCGTAATGTTTATGTTTTGAGAAAGTGATAATGTCAAAATATATGAAATTTACAAGAGAATACTGGATTTTATCAGACTTCTAGTCATTTATTCTAAGGGGAGAAATCAAAGGGATGACATTTTTATTAAAAATTGAAGGCATGGCAAGCATTTTTCGAGTTGGAGTATCACCTGGAACAGACAGCAAGTCATTTTGAATCTTACATTGTTGTCAATGTGAATATGTAAATCTAATTATTCTAAGGCTACTTATATTCAATTCATCTTAAAGAGGGAATTTCATATTTTCAAAGAAATTCAAAACATAATTACTTCTATGTCTTTTGCTCAAAAGATTGTCAACTCACTATAATATGATCATGCTGATCATAGGTATTATTTCCCAGGCATTAAAATCAGTGACACAGGAAATAACACAATTACCTCTCGTTTTACTATTCACCCCCATGGAATGGCTATCTTCAAACGTTTGAATTTGAAGTTGAAAATGATATTTTTGCCAATTTCTCAACTGGCAATAGTCAATAGTGAATTATAGGATTAATAGGATTATTCTTTAACAAGGTAGGACTGTTTATAGATACAATCTATTTTTGGCCTTTATTTTAATACCTTTTAAAAATATAACTATAAAATATGAAATTGCAACTCTCCCCCCCCCCCCCCCCGCTTTCATTTATAATTTCAGATGTTTTACGGTATCAATAATTAGGGTTACCTCCCTTGTCCTTCATACAATTTCAACCGCACGTGACCCACTTTTTCTAATGTAATATAAACATACGACCATTTAATCATCGATTTCCGTCGAAATTTTCCATTTTTCACATAGCTGGTGGTATTTTTTTTAGTGAAAAGGCGTGTATTCGTTGATTTGGCAAAGCCATGCAATTATTATAAAAAACAACGATACGGTTACAGGACAGATGGCATAACGGTTGAGCTAAGGTAGTCTGTGCAATGGAGCGTGCAGCTCAGTGTTACCACGCACAGCGCTCGTGCTCATTATTATGGTGATCTACAAGGCTATTTTTAGAACAAAGGATATTGGAGACGCAATTAATTTATTATGTATATGATGATCAAGATCTTTGTCGTTTCGTAAATTTTGCAATTTCAAATGATTTTCCAGCATAAATAAAAGCAATGCCATCACGAAGTTCTAACGAAATATAGAAAGCGTCAGTGTTCTTCAGTCAGCAAACGGAATTACTAAAACTCCATTTACAATTTACGGGCACTGACAACACGTCACGTACTGTTATCCTTGAATTTCACTCTTCTGGACCCACGCTGCATATTTCATGTTTGTTGAAATTATATAGATTCCAAAGGACACTTTGATCTATATTTATAAAGATGGGCTTTAAAATTACCTTGAATATGATCGTATGTTTCGTTGTTGTTCCAACTCGAGGTAGCAAGACAGTTTAGTCTTGCTACAAAATGGCTCCTAAATGGCTTTTTCACAATTAACAAACCATCCGTTTTGTCGTTATATAAATGTCAAGACATGAAAAGTCATGACGACAAATTTCATAAAAATCAGACCCCAGGTTTAAAGTTGATTTCCATTTGATAGTCAATTGGTGTAAAAGACTATCTGCCCGCTGACAGATAACTAAAAAGAAATGGTCTTTTCTTGCACAGTTTCTTAGCACATTCCTTGCTAAACAGTCTTTCCGATAGTCCTATTCATTGATACAGACTTCAAGATCTGTTGGGATTAATAGAAATATAAACTGTCAATATGGGGGTTTAGGAATAACGTCCCAATAAAAGCGATCTTGAGAGATATTATGGATTTCCTTCTTATGGGCGATTCTATTGCACACCACATACACTGCAAAATGGCGTCGCGCTGAATGGTCACGTGACAGTAAAGATAGTCTCGGTCTTTAAGACTGCGTAAATATCTTATATTAGACAATCCCGACTACAACCCAGTCCGCATTCCATCAGAGATCTACAACCAATCAGAATCGACACTGGGGTGAAAGTCGATATATCAACGACAATGTGAATCTCGTTGGGTGCCCAAAAATGTAAACATACAAATTCATTTGATTATATTATCACCAGCGCCTTCTGTACATGTATCCAGCGGATCCTTGATCAAAATACGGATAACTATTGTGTATGCACTTAAAATATCAAGGTGATAATCCACCAGTTAGTCATGTGCACAATTAGTCATGTTGTTTACGATACTGTTTTGCTACATCGTAATATGGACCGTACCGTAAACATGCCACTTTTTGTATAGATTTTCCACACCGTTCAAAGATGTGCAATATGTCTACAAAGCTTGGTTTTGCATGGATTAACCATTCGGATTTCCGCTTCTGTTGGTCTACAACCTATATTGTGATTGTTGACAACCGGTGGATGAATCAGCCACCCCTCCCCGCCCCTATGAATTAAATGCACCGTTTTCTGACAGGTTTTCCTATCTTATTTAATCAAAATTCAAGATAATTATCATTCTGGTTTTAATTATAAGGGTTACCTTCGTAGCCCACACTCCAGTCCATGATGATCTGACCAGTGGCTCGGCGCCAAAGGGAGTGGGGTGTCAATAATGTAAGAAGATAAAGAATTAAATATAGAGAGAGAGAGAAATGGGGTTTAACGTCCACTCGACACAACTAGGTCATTTCGGGACTAACATATGGTTTTTAATTTTATTTCAATAATTCGCTTGCGCGTAGGGGTCTTTAGCAGTGGGAGGAAACCGGAGTGCCCGGAGGAAACCCACGAGGTTGAGAAGGCGCCCCTATCTCCATGCCACATACGCTCACACCAGGGCTCGAAACCACAGCCGCAAGCCAGAGGTGACCGGCCAGCTAGAGGTCGACGCGCGGCACTCTAGACCACTAGGCCATCCCAACCCCCCAGAATTAAATATATTTTGTGATAAGTTTCGGTACCGGTAATAAATAGGCTACCTTCTACGGCGATTAAATCCAACATTTATTTTGATCCTACTCAGTCATAGACTTGCATGTTGTAGGGGTCGAGTGATAGCCCATACACAGCTGTAAACCTACTATACTATTCAAAAAAAGTAGGGGATATTTGATTTTGGGGGCATAATACTAAAATATGCAAATGACTACGAAAAAAGTCACTATAGAACCTAACAGAAGAAACATTCCCAGTTACATGTGACGCCCAAACGCACCAATAGCTACCGCATGGAATGCAGGTGATGCTTGGGATCATCATAGGGGTCCAACCCAAGATTTGCACGACTCTGACTTTGAATGTTACAGTCATTGTGGCATTGAATTCCAGGGTGGAAGCATCAGTTTAATTGTTTTAGTGACCAGAAAACAAATTTTGATATGCGTCGGCTTATCCAAAATGAAAGCTTACGTGCCCTTGGCATGCTATAGATCGGCACAACACAGGCGGTTGTGGCGCGGACGATGAATGTTTCTCAGTCTGTCATAAGCAGGCTATGGTCCAGATACCGTGATACACAATCTGTACAGGACAGACCACGCTCAGGTCGACCTAGGGCGACAACTCAAGCCCAGGATCGATTTATCCGTACCCTGGCCTTGAGAAATCGTGTCATCACAGCAAATCAGATCAGCGCTCGTCTTCAAACAGACACTGGTGTGAGAGTGAGTGGCCAGACGATTCGGAATCGACTGCATAGGGGTCACCTTCGCGCCCGACGTCCTCGCGTGATCCCTTGTTTGAGAGATCATCACATTCAGGCAAGACGTCGTTGGTGTAGGGATCGTCAACACTGGGATAATCGACGCTGGAGCAATGTGATGTTTTCAGATGAGTCAAGGTTCACTGTTGATTTTTTGGACAGACGTAGGAGGGTGTGGCGTCGTCGAAACGAGCGCTTCCAAGACGTTAACGTCATCAGACATGATCGATTTGGGGGTGGTTCTGTTATGGTGTGGGGAGGCATCACTGTTGCTGGAAGAACGGCTTTACATGTTGTTGCAGGGCGTGTTACAGGCCAGTACTACCGGGACAACATCTTGGCAGTCCATGTTGTGCCGTTCGCACGACGTCATGGCCGCCGTTTCATCTTCCAGGATGACAACGCAAGATGTCACAGGGCCAGGATCGTTACAGGTTACCTCCAACAACAGAACATCACCACATTACCTTGGCCAGCACTGAGTCCCGACCTCTCCCCCATCGAGCATGTCTGGGACATGCTTGGACAGAGGTTACGTCAACGTCAACAACGTCCTGCCAATGTCCAAGAACTTACTGCTGCGTTGCAACAGGAATGGGACAATCTGGACCAAAATGACCTTAGACGTCTCATTAGGAGTATGCGACGTCGGATCAATGCTTGTTTGGCAAACAGAGGAGGATTTACCCGTTACTGACTTTGTTGTGATGCTGTGGTAACTTTGCTGTTTGACCCCGGGTATCATTTTACCCTTATAATGGTCAGTCTGTGCCTTACTTAGTCTAACGATCATTTGGAATAAATCGATGAATGTGAACTTCATTTCATTTTGTCATTTGTTTCTTCGTCAGTTTCATTAGTTGACTTTGATAACACTTAAAAATCAAATATCCCCTACTTTTTTTGAATAGTATATATAAACAATAACACGTAAACCACTTCAGAAGAGCTTTTTATGACCCTCAAACGTTTTAGGATTCAACGCGGAGATAATATTCATTCACTTCGATGGACTACACTCACTCCGTTTGTTTGACGCATCCCCCCCCTGTTCCGATAAGCTGGTGATTTGGTGACGAACAGCGTCTGGTCAGCTCTATTTATCTCGACGACCAATGTGTCTGAAATAGTACTGCCAGGCAGTTCATTTCTTAAATATCGTGGCGAAAATATTCATTCACTTTAATTCACTCACGCCATTCGTTTACACTTTCCTCTCTGGTCGGATAAACTAGTGATTTGGGGACAGGCGGTAAAAGTAAGCTGTATTTATCTCGACGATCAGTGCCTAAAATACTACCACTGAAATACTGCCAAGCTGCATTTCCGGCAGCCTGTTTTTCAAAAGTTTCTGGGAGAGCCCCCTATATACCCCTAGATGAAGTTCATGCCTTTGCCCCCTTAACCTTGGACATTGCCCCAGCTTTGCCCCTCCAACCACCGACGACTGGCGCCGCCACTGCGGCAATACCTCCGTAATAAATCAAAGGGATTTGTTGAGGTTTGCAAATCCGTTCGTTTGAAACTTTCGGATAAACCAGTTGGCAACAAACGGTATCTGGTCAGCACTTAATTCGACAATCGGGGCTTGAATACTGTCAGATAGCATTTCCGGCAGTCTATTAAATTTTTCAAATTTTTTTGGGGAGATCCACCCCAAACCCTCCGTTAGCGTTAGGACTGATCCTACTTGGGGGGGGGGGGCGTCACGGTGGCTAAGTGGATAAGGCACTGGTTCGCTAGCCTGGAGGTCGGGTGTTCGATCCCTGCATGGGCCGAGAAAGTTCATCTCGATTTTCCGGCGTGATTTTCCCTTGTTAGTGATGCAGAAGGAGGGCCTGACAAGGACAGCTGCCTAGTCGTTCGGATGGGACGAAAAACCGAGGTCCTGTGTACACATTGGAGTGCACGTAAAAGACCCCTTGGCAGATGGAATTCGATATAAGAGTAGGCCGTAGCGCCGCTGCCCGGGCAAAATTTCCCTCATAGCACACTTTGTGGCGTATGCTCGTCTTCCATTAGCCCAGGTTCGGTGCAAAAGAATGGGACGTTAAGCCCCATTTCATTTCATGATCCTACTTTGGCGCTCGTGAGTGAGCTTCGCTAGCCCGTTCGTTTGACAGTTTACTCAACGATCAGTGCCTGAAATACTGCATTTCCGGCAGTCTGTTTTTCAAAAATTTCTGCATAAGCAGCCCCCCCATCCCAGTTGAAGCTCATGCGTTTGTCCCCTTAACCCTGGACTTTGCCACTCCAACCACAGGCGACTGGCACCACCTCTGGATCTGACATATATTTATACGCCCATTATTATTTGTATATGGACGTATTTTTATGTCGTCGCCAATGATTGTGAACAATCTGCAGGTCTCAATTTTTAACCGATTTAACACCGCTGCCCGGGCAAAATTTCCCTCATAACACACTGCATGGCGTATGCCCGTCTTCATTAGCTCAGGTTAGGTGAAGATAAGTAGGACGTTAAACTGATTTAGACGAAACTTAAAATATGTGTTTGCCACTTACAGAATGTTGCTGCCGGTATGTACATTTTGAGGCACAAACAAAACATGCCGTTTGAATTTAGAAAATTATCACGCCTTTTTGGGCGCCCAATTCATTCGGCATCAGGGATAAGGCACCCGGCAAATCATGCCGTTTTGGGCGCCCCATCAGTTGTGGTGTTAATCGTGTGTACTCGTTTTGCGAGGCGCCCTTAAAACTAAGTGGCATTGGTTGGGCGCCAATATCGTCGTGGGCGCCCAACCAGTGTCACTCGGCTTTATGTGGCGCTCATACTATTATGGAGACGTTGGTCGTTGGTGTCGTATTGCGTCATTTGGCGCCCATTCAGGGAGCCAATTTTTCCCCAACGGGTAAGGGGCGCCTCTGGCGCCCATGGGGGGCGCCGAAATTTTCCAAGGGGGGCAGCTGCCCCCTTGCCTCCCCGCTAGCTACGGGCCTGGTGTATGTACTTGGCTACTGGCGTTCGCCATGCACGAAGTCCCCATTGGTCGGTGCGTTTGATTAACTTAAATGGTCGTTCTATTGCAATATTGTACCATACATCAATTAAAACGGTTATATTGACCATTTCCCAATGTGTTGTCAAAGGGGGGGGGGGCAAAAACGTAGTTATTTACAAGTTAGAAGTCCCCATTGTCAAGTCTACAGCATGAAAGTAAAGAGCAGAGGACCCCGTTTTGTGACGTTCCCAACATACACCATGCGTGTCCTCGATTAGCCGTAAAACTTTAGGCATACATGTAATATCAATATCTCAATCAGGAGGATACAGCCAAAGTCCTCGATTTACACCATAAACATGTATCCGCGTGTGGGGGGGGGGGGGGGCACGGTAATATAACCCATTAATTTAACTAGAACAATATGTCCAGTTACGCCAAATCTACAAAAAGTAAGTTTTTTTGGAATGAATTTTGAAAGTTGAATTTTGAATATGACAAAGAAGTTACAAAATGGGATTAAAGATACATTAACGCGTACAAACTGGGTGATTTGATGATATAATATGTGTACTAAAACTAATTAATTGATCTTAATTTTGCTTCAAATCCTTCTCAAAACATTGTAATTGCCAAGGACAGAGGTCATGTTTGTGTCACGTGACTTACCTCTCTCTCGATACCTTCAGCAAAGGGTGCGAAGTCGGAGGAAAATTCATGGCACACACAAGGCGATGCTGTCTTTAATCGCTGACTATTTTTTTTTTTTTTTTACAAATATCGAATCCTAATTAAATTGTCGCATTATCCACCGCCCTTGCCTTTTTCTGTGATTTTTATATGAGGAAGTGCTGTACGTCTAACTCTTCATATAAAGTTTATCAACATGTACATCAAGGGCTCAATCTCCGCGTGCAATCTTCGACGCCCCGCGCGAAGGTACTCCTAATCGTCCGACTGTCGATTGGGGGAACCCTTACATTTTTGTCCCCCGCCTTTCGAAGAAAGTTGGGGGACTATTAAAATGGGTTCGTCCGTCTGTCTGTCTGTCTGTCCGTCTGTCCGTCTGTCCGTCACACTTTTTGGGACACAATAACTCTCTTCCTAACTGAGCTAGAATGTTCAAACTTGGTGTATGTGTTTATTAGGTCAATGCCTTGATGGAGGTCGAAGATGAGCATTTTCCGCTTAGGGTAAGCAGAGATAAGCAATTTGATTGGTTGATGCTTTGGGACATGATAACTTTAGTTCTAATTAAGTGAGAGTGATGAAACTTGGTGTATAGTTTCATTACAGTAATACATTGACTAAGTTCGATAATGAGCATTTTCTGCTCAGGGTAAGCAGAGCGATACGCAATTTGATTGGTCGAGACTTTGGAACACAATAACTCTCCTTCTAATTGAGTTAAAATGTTCAAACTTGGTGTATATGCTTATTAGGTCAATGCCTTGATGGAGTTCGAAGATGAGCATTTTCCGCTTAGGGTAAGCAGAGATAAGCAATTTGATTGGTTGATGCTTTGGGACACGATAACTTTAGTTCTAATTAAGTGAGAGTGATGATACTTTGTGTATAGTTTCATTACAGTAATACCTTGACTAAGTTCGATAATGAGCATTTTCTGCTCGGGGTAAGCAGAGCGATACGCAATTTGATTGGTCGAGACTTTGGAACACAATAACTCTCCTTCTAATTGAGTTAAAATGTTCAAACTTGGTGTATAAGCTTATTAGGTCAATGCCTCGATGGTGTTCGAAGATGAGCATTTTCCGCTTAGGGTAAGCAGAGATAAGCAATTTGATTGGTTGATGCTTTGGGACACGATAACTTTAGTTCTAATTAAGTGAGAGTTATAATACTGATACTTTGTGTATAGTTTCATTACAGTAATACCTTGACTAAGTTCGATAGTGAGCATTTTCTGCTCAGGGTAAGCAGAGCGATACGCAATTTGATTGATTGAGACTTTGGAACACAATAACTCTCTTTCTAATTGAGTTAAAATGTTCAAACTTGGTGTATATGCTTATTAGGTCAATGCCTTGATGGAGTTCGAAGATGAGCATTTTCCGCTTAGGTTAAGCAGAGATAAGCAATTTGATTGGTTGATACTTCGGGACAAGATAACTTAGGTTCATCTTGATTGATGATTTTTATGCCAATACAAAGTCTGCATTCTCATTCAGTAATGGGTTCGACAGTAACAGTGTATAGAAACGATTGACTCGGACACGAGGACCCTTTCCCTTGGCCGGAGGGGCCCTTTTGTCAAGCGTGGGGGCCCTTTTGTCTGCCTTTAGGATCCCCCTAACTAGGGTACATTTTCATTTTTCTCGTCGTTTTAGCATTTTTCTTTATAAAACACTTTTGGATGACACTTCGTGTACAGTTTGATTGCTCGATACGTTTGAAAAAACTAAATGTGCGATTAATTAATATGTGTCATCTATTTATTTTGGGATTTCGGCGGGGGACATCAGCCTCACTGTTGGCTTGTTTTGTCCTGTATACGCTCCATTAGTGTTTTTCAGTGAATCCAGTATTTTTCTAGTAAGATTGGATATCTCTACTTTCCATGATATATTATTATACCAAAATTGTCATACTTTTATTGGAAATAACTACCCGATAAACACTTTTCTGGGAACCTATCTTTAAAATACATAGTTCATCTATTCAAGTAAATGCAGTCATCTTTTAAATTTTATTACAAAAGTATAGGAAACATAGACGGATCATCAATCGGCATAATTAGGCTAGACCAGAAACTGTATAGTCTAGTCAAATAATGTAGTATTAAAAAACAAAAACCTTCTTACCGAACTGTCAAAATTAACGCATCGATGGTTTTCTTTATTCGGAAGGGCGGATTCAATCTGTTTCACAGAGAATTATGAAAGTCTTCTAATATCTCTGTAAAAGGTGCCCGTCTTCAACACGTGCAATCACATCACGCGGCGTCAATCATTGGCTCAATGGCGCGTGCAATTGGCTATTTACACAAGACGTAACAGCTTCGGGCAGTTTTTATAATACCCATGTACAATACCCATTTACAAAATAGGAAATATTTTTTACCTACAAATACTTTATTTATCATAATTTGTGGGAGGAAAAATGTTAATGGTGGGAGATCATGTATTGACTCTTTTAATTCTGTCCTGTATGGTGCACCCCTCAAACATCTAGAAAAACTGCAAAAATTACAAAATTCAGCTGCTCGCCTTATTTCGGGAACAGTATACAGGGATCACATAACCCCTATTCTATATAAATTGCACTGGCTTCCTATAATTTTTAGAATTGAATTTAAGATTTTATTATTAGTTTTTAAATGTATAAATAACATTGCATCTATTTATCTTAGTAATCTTTTATGTTTTTATGAACCTCGTCGACAATTACGGTCTTCCGGAGACAATCTGATACTCATTGAGAAAAATGCTAATCTCATTAGTTTCGGCGAGAAGGCTTTTGAGGTTGCTGCCCCAAAACTGTGGAATAAACTTCCTTATTCCATTCGGTCATCTACTTCTCTATCATCATTTAAGATTTCTCTTAAAACCCACTTGTTTAATAGGGCTTTTAATTAATCATCTTTGTGATAATTATATCTATTATTTTATACATTACTTCTTTACTCAACTTCTATGTATATTATACACCTTTTTATGTTTTTCTTTTTTAATCCTATATTTGTTTTGTCAATATTTTTTATATCATATTATGTTTATTGTAAAGCGCCATTGAGCACTTTTGTGGAAATGGCGCTATATAAACGCTTATAAATAATAACAATAATAATAATAATAATAATGGCATCCTTATCCGTGACTGTAGCGGCCTAGCGAATATTCACTGCGACCTGGGCGACCTTCGGTTGCACGAATTTTCGTACTATAGTCGAACCATCTGCATGCGAATGACATTTAGTTCAACGCAATGGTCGTGATAAAGCACGGTCGGGATAGTTCAAAGATGGCTGACATGAAATGAAAATGAAATGAAATGGGGTTTAACGTCCTACTCTTCTGCACCTGACCTGGGCTAATGGAAGACGGGCATACGCCATACAGTGTGCTATGAGGGAAATTTTGCCCGGGCAGTGGCGCTACGGCCTACTCTTATATCGAATTCCAACTGCCAAGGGATCTTTTACGTGCACTCCAATGTGTACACGGGAACTCGGTTTTTCGTCCCATCCGAACGACTAGGCAGCTGTCCTTGTCAGGCCCTCCTTCTGCATCACTGACAAGGGGAAACCACGCCGGAAAATCGAGATGAACTTTCTCGGCCAATGCAGGGATCGAACACCCGACCTCCAGGCTAGCGAGCCAGTGCCTTGCCCACTTAGCCACGGCTGACCTTGAAAAGATTTTCTAAAAAAATATAATAAAATTGCCGATTGCCGTTGCGTTATTTACACCTTGGTCGGTATTGTAGGGTCGGTAAGTGGATGGGCATTGGAATATAGATCTTAAGTTTGATCTTATTCCAATATATATTATAGGCCCACGACAAAAAACTGTAGCCTACGTGTGACATAAATCCAGTTGATGAAAAATATTCTGATATTGATCAATCCTATTAATTGTAGGCCTAACCTATTTTAAGCTTGCTTTTACATCGCAATATGGAAAGTTAACCAGTTTTTAAAAATACATGAGTAAATAGGGGAAAATATAGCAGGCTGGACAACTGACATGGTCGTCACCGTATTGAATAGTCTAGGGTCATTTGCGTTCGGGTGTTGGTTCAGACTGTAGTCGCGACCATAGTCTACGTCCGAAGGTCGCCCTGTGTCACATGTGGATTGTGGCTTGTGGGTTAAGGTTAGGCTTGGCCCAGGGTAAGGGTTAGAGCCAGCCCTGTTTACATCTCGAGAATTTTGACGAAATCTACCACTCCTAGCCCTTACCCTAACCCTCCCTTGGTTGGGAGGATTAGTAGCGTTCAGGTGGGGATTTATCGGTTAATGGGAGCTAACTCTAATTAAGAAATAGCCCACCTTTACTTCCGTTTGAAACTAAGGTAAACAAATAATGTCAATATTTTTTGTGTGTTTAAGAAGCATAATATCGACTGTAAAGATGGCCGACCGACAGTATCATCTGAAGTTCGATTCGTCCAAAGCTGCTGGAGTTGATGCTTATTTGGAATATAAAAGGTTAGGATACGGTTACTAAAACTTGGGTATCTCGAGTGTCTACAGACAAGTTCAATTCAACTTTCAAGTTCCATGACAAGTTGTTTTTCCAAGAATATATCTGTGGCCACTGTTACTAGTGGGCCCTATTCACGTAAATTTTCATCTGATGTTGATGACATTTGACATGCATACATTAACCTAAAGATCTTGGTTCCTTTCGATATTCCGCAAGCGAATTATTGAAATAAAATTGGAACATGTGTTAGTCCAGAAATGAACTAGTTTAATTCTGTCAAGTGAACTTTAAACACCATCTCTCTCTCTCTCTCTCTACTTTCTTTTGCTAATTGCACATGTTAAAACCTAACTTTCTTGAAAAATCTCATTTTTATGTGGACCAGCTAGAACTCACAATTTGTATTCAATTTTAATAAAAAATTTGAATATATCACTGTTACACATCAGTGAAGGTGGAGTTCAAATTTCATATAAATCTAAACGAAACTGCCGGACAAAATGGCCGGTCAATGTATGCAAAAAGTATAAAAGTATGTTATACCAAGTTTGTGGACAGTCTAGAAGTCATTATTTTCATCCAATTTTGATGAAACTTGAAACGTATGTTTATAATTCAAAGATCTTGGTCTCTTTTTGACCGTAACTTCCTGGGCTCTGTTTCTCAAAATCTAAATTAAAGATAAAATCCAAATTTTAGTAGATGCTCCAAATTTGATTTCCTAATCAATCTAAATCTAATACTATCTGATTAAATTACTAAAATTTGGATTTTATCTTAGTTAAAATTTCGTGAAACAGGCCTTTGGATTTTGTCCACTGATTGAACGAAAAATCATGTTTTTAGCTTGTGGACCCTCTAGAGGTCACAAATTTTATCTGATTTTAAAAAGATGTTTCACTGTAGCACTGTTACACCTGAATGAAAATCGGACCAAAAGTGCCTGAGAAAATGGTGGCTCCTTGTAAGCAAATTGTGTACGTACAAAGGTTGTTGACCGAGTAGAGGTCACAATTTTTGTTCAATTTTGATAAAACTCAAAATATATCTTTATAAATTATATTCCAAAGATCTCAGTCGCTTTCGGTATTCATGCATTTCAGGCCATATCCTCTTGGATTATAGTCCCTGATTGCGGCCTGATTGTACTCTCTGTCTGTCTGTCCATCCGTCTGTTTGTCTGTCCGTCACACTTTTGGGGGACAATAACTGTCCTCCTAATTGAGCTAGAATGTTCAAACTTGGTATAGGTGTTTATTGGTATAGGTCGATACCTTGATGGAGTTCGAAGATGAGTATTTTCTGCTAAGTGTAAGCAGAGATAAACAATTTGATTGGTTGATGCTTTGGGACACGATAACTTTAGTTCTAATTAACTGAGGGTGATGAAACTTGGTGTATAGTTTCATTACATCAATACCTTGACTAAGTTCAATAATGAACATATTCTGCTCAGGGTTAGCAGAGCGATAAGCAATTTGATTAGCCGAAACTTTGGAACACAATAACTCTCCTTCTAACTGAGATAGAATGATCAAACGTTGTGTAGGTGTTCATTAAATGAATGCCTTGATGGAGTTCGATGATGAACATTTTCTGCTTACAGTAAGCAGAGATAAGCAATCTGATTGGTTGATGCTTTGGAGCACGATAACTTTGGTTATAGTGAATTGAGAGCGATGAAACTCAGAATATAGATTCATTATATCATTACCTTGACTAAGATTGATAGTGAGAACTTTCTGTTTAGGCTAAGCAGTGATAAGCAATTTGATTGGCCAAGACTTTGGAACAAAACAACTCTGCTTTTAATTGAGGTAGAATGTTTAAACTTGATGTAGATGTTCAACCCAACTTAGCCTTTCAACGAGTCTTGGTAAATCATTCAGTCTAATATTTTATATATTTGGGCACTAAGTAAGCCTGCAGACAAAAATTGGCAAAATCCTAAACATGAGCGGTATCACTTCCTGCATGTCCTTAAATAGTCTGTTAACTCCCACTAAAACAGAACAACTATACAATACCCTAGTTATAGTGATGTTTTTGGCATACTAATATTTGACACAATATGACTTATTATCTAACACATTTAAAGCACCTGCATTGGTTGTAAATGTGTGAGTTCCTTATATAGTTTACAGTAATCGGTATGGATTTTTTCTACGTAATGTAAGCCCAATTAAAACTTATAACCCCAAACTTGGGTCAGGTAGGAATTCATACATTAGATTAATTTCATAATAGGAGTGAACAATTTTTAATGAGAGTCATGACAGATTTTGTTAACAATTACATTTTAACCAGGGGTGGGGTAGGGGGGTAGTGGGCAGCTAGTGGTATCATAAGTTCGTCATTGAATCAACTGGCATAGTTTTGATTCCCTGGTTGTACGTGACAGGGATTGGGGTCACTTGTCTAACCTCATGGGTTTTCTGTTGGTCTTGTTTCCTCCAACTGCTAAAGACCCCTACATGCATGCGAATAATTAAAATAAAATTGAACCATAATAAGTCTCAAATTAACATAGTTTGTGTTGAGTGGATGTTAAACCCCATTTATATCTCTCTCTTTCTCTTGACTTCTATATTGACTGTCTATTAATTTTAGCAATATAACAATGTACAAGTAAATGCATTGTACGAAGCTGAAGGATAGTTGCCCAAGGATGTTTTATGAAGTCTATACGAGGACATATTATGTGATAACCCCTGTTTGTTCACATTTGTTTTTGGACACTCTACAGGTCACAATCCGTTTTTTACGAAACTTGATATAAGCTGACAGGTTTATTTCTCAAAGATCTTGGTTCCTTTCCATATTGGCATGTAATGTACAAAAAATCATATTTTTACCTTGTGGATTTTACAAAAACGTTTAAGTGTAAATCTCTTTTACATCATAATTTCAATTGAGTTTGAATTTCATGAAAATCAGACCGAAAATGGTCACTCATTCACTGCCTTCAGCGCAAATACTGTAAAAGCATGCATAGGTAATACCAAGGTTGTGGACCCTCTAGAGGTCACAATTTTAACCTGCAATATAGGTTTATCACATATCCAAAGAGCTTGGTTTCTTTTGATATTTGCATTTTTTATCGAACAGTAACTTCCTGGATTATGGCCCCTGATTGTAGAAAAATCACGGTTTTAGCATGAGGGCCCACTAGAGATAGCAATTTTTATCCGATTTAAAAAAACTTTTAAAAAAATATCATGAATCAGTATTTAACTAATCTTTTTTTTCAAATTCAATGTGAAGAATTGACTAAAAGGATCAACCTAATTGCTGTTCCGTGTTCTCTGTCCATCTCTTGCAAATTGTGGATGTATTTTGCAAGGCAATGGATTATTATATTTAATGAAAAGTTATATTGTAGAATTGTTGGAGATGATGATGGAGGTGTTATGTTTACACCTGACCAATATGAAGAGTACAAGAAGAAGGTTCTTCCCATGGTAACTAATATACTTCTTTTTCAAACAGATAATATTTATACATGTACATCGGAATTTCAGTGAGGGGGTGTATTAAGTTGTCCCCGTGTACAGCGTTCCGTTGTGAGTCTGTCATCATTTAACTTGTTAACGCTATAGAGGCTATTTGAGATGATGGACCCCATTGATTTCTGGGGGGCGTGGGAAATCCTAGTGGTGTAGAGTGCCGCGCTTCGACCTCTAGCTGGTCGGTCGCCTCTGGCTTGCGGCTGTGGTTTCGATCCCTGGTGTGAGCATATGTGGCATGGAGATAGGGACGCCTTCTCAAACTCGTGGGTTTCCTCCGGGCACTCCGGTTTCCACCCACTGCTAAAGACCCCTACGCGCAAGCGAATTATTGAAATAAAATTCAACCATATGTTAGTCCCGAAAGACCCCTACATGCATGCGAATAATTAAAATAAAATTGAACCATAATAAGTCTCAAATTAACATAGTTTGTGTAGAGTAGACGTTAAACCCCATTTCTCTCTCTCTCTCCATTGATTTCTGCATTCTGGGACTTTCTGTTCAAGAGATACATTATGTGCCCTTAAAAGTTTTCCTTTTGGATAAATCGTGCTCTATGGCTGCTCCACGCTTTGTGTGGCAGTGATCATTTGTTTTTGTCCCAACAAATGGAGCATTATGACTACTACAATGTATAGAAGTTTGTATGATAGGAGTTTGGTGGCAGTAATTTAACTTCTCTAACAATTAAGATTCTATTATCTACTTTCTTTTACACACATGCACTAGATGACAGTTCCTGGAAAGTGTTAATTAACTGGTTACTATTGCTATCAATGGATTCTGAGTGCTTTTAGTTTTACGACCGATCTTATACTTACCTTCAGTTAAGGTGGAGTCGGTGGCTCAGTCAATATTACACTGGCCCTTTAATCTGGAGGCCATGGGTTTGATCCCGGAGTTGGCTGAGAAAGGTTCTCAGAATTTTCCAGGTTGGTTTTTTATAGCCCTTTGTGCAGAATGGAAATGATATGAAATGAAATGGAGTTTAGCGTCCTACTTTTCTGCTCTAAACTTGTGCAGAATAGAGGACCTGGCAAGGAAGTGGTGTCTAGTCATTTGATTGAGTTAAATACTTAAAAGTCCACACTTGAGGATGTGCTAGTGAAAGAATCCTTGACAGTTCAAATTTACTAAAGAATAGACGGAAATGCTACTGTATAGGCAAAATTCCTTTTATAGCACATACCACAAAGCATATGCTCATGTACATGGGATAGCCTAGTCGTCTAAAATGTCATGCTTCAAGCTCTGAGCTGGACAGTCACCTATGGCCTGCGGTCATGTTTTCGATCCCTTGTGTGAGTGTATGTGGCATGGTTCGTTAGTTCGTTTCTAGAGTTTGGCATCCACCAGGGGGGATATCGTATGTGTCTTGGAGATAGGGATGCCTTTTCAACCTGGTGAGTTTACTCAAGTTTTCTCCCACAGAAAAGGAAAGACCTCTGAGCATGCGCTAAGCATAATGAAATAAGACATCTTGTCAGTGATACCACCATCGGTAATAGAAGAAGTAAACAATTCCATTTCACTACTATTGATAGAAGCCAAGCCAATGAAATGATCTCTTTGATTAGCTGATGATTAGCCAATGAAACGGTCTGTTAGGTGGGGGAAACCTGAGATTGTTTGGGAGATCGAAGAAATCGAGGGTTCACAACTTTTATTGAAGCACAGACAAAACACACTACATAAGACGGTGCATATACAAATGTAACGTATGTTAAAAGTACCGGTGCATACTTAATTATGACATCGATGAAAATGACCGGCCAAGATCTACACAATGTTTATCTCACACACGGATTGGACTTCATAGCTAGAGCTAGAGTCTTGAACTGAAGTATTACTATATGAAGGTGTGTTGAACACAAAATGTTGCTAAATACTGTACATGTCCAAATGATTTGGGGTAAATCTAACTCGTTTGCTCCGTCTTGGTTCCAATGTTGGAGTGTCTGTAATCGTCGGTGGTACAGGACATGTGCTAGCACATCCTCGAGTGTCTTCATTTGTCTTCTTGATAGGTCGGAGAAGGCGGCGGTTACGCCATATGCATCTGCCAGAAGGAAGACGTAATCTGTAGTCACGACTTCTACCGATTGAGATGATCGTAGCACATCTATCCCAGAGCTTGGACTGTGGGTTGTGAAGGCGCACCTCAGTGCCAATCTGCAGCGGAGCGAGGGATTTGGAGTGGGTGTTATAAATCTCAGTCGCTCTGTTGTTCGCCTCCGCTGTGCGTCTGTCGTGTACATTCATAGACTTGAGCCATTTCTCGTCAAATGCGCGGCACTGAGTCGGTACCCGTGAATGTATTGGATGACCGTACACAATTTCTGCAGGACTTTTCCCACCAATCCTTGGCGTGTTTCTGAGCTCCAGTAAACCTTCACAGAAGTCTTCTGACACACGACCACCTGTTTTCTGAAGGAGACGTTAGTTGCTTCACCGCTGATTCTGCGAGTCCGTTTGATTGAGGATACTCAGCCGTGGACAGGCGATGACGTACTCCCCAATGCTGCAAAAATTGCTGTGTTTCCTCAGCAACAAACTGTGGTCCACAGTCGGAAAAGATACGAGTTGGACATCCAACAGAAGTGAACAATGAACGTAGGCATCGTTTCAGAGCAGAGGCTGTAGGTGGCGCTTTAAATTCGAACAGTTCCGGCCAGCCAGAATATCTGTCTATGACGGCTAAACAATGGTTTCCGTCGATAGAAAAGAAATCAGCAGCGATCTCTTCGAATGGTCTGTGAGGTAGTGGGTGGCGTTCCAATGGTTCTCGAGTTTGGCTTGGGAGGTGAAGTTGGCATTGCTCACATGATTCTACCGTAGTCCGAACGTCCGAAGTAAGACCTGGCCAGTAGACAGTTTGTCTGGCATGTCTAAGAGTTCGATCGATACCCTGGTGAGACGAATGCAGTCGCATCAGGACGTCTCGTCGCCTGGAACGCGGAATTAGTAGTCTGTGCCCCTTTAATATTAGGCCATTCACGACTGTTAATTCTCCAAGTATTTTCGAATACTGGCGCAACTCAACATCTACAGTTACATCCTTATCTTCGTTGTTGAGTGCTTTGAGTAGAGACTGGTACTCTGAGTCTTGTTTCCCTGCAACCTGGATCTCTTCGAGAATAGGGTCGGCCAGCGTATCTAGCTGTAAATCATCGATTTCCCGCTCAATTGCAATGGCGGAAGTACGCTGTAGAGCAAACACGTACCAATGAATCTCCTCCTCTTCTTCTAGGTCGTCAACAGTGGGTTCGTCGACCGGGGCGCGAGAGAGTGCGTCGGGGATTCTATGATCCTTGCCCTTCTTCCATATCGTAGTGAAAGTGTATGGCGCTGTGGCGACTTTCAAGGCGTTATCAACACAGTCGATAGTCTGATGATCGAGGATTGACACTAAAGATAGGTGATCAACAATCACGGTGAAATGAGGTAGCCCGTAGAGATAAGTGTGACATTTCTTCATGCCCCATCTGACTGCTAACAACTCGAGCTCGACCATGGCATAACGTGCTTCCGTTTCAGTAATGAATCGACTGTGAGCAGCGATTAGGCGCCAATGACCTTCCTCGTCCCGTTGGAGGAGTGCCAAGCCAAGTCCTTTCGTGCGAGAAGCATCCGTCTGTAGCACAGTAAGACGTCTTGGGTCGAAGTTGGCAAGTATGGGAGGTGACAAAAGTGTTGCTTTCGTTGCTTCGAATGCTCAATCATGTTCTGGAAGCCAGCAGAATTCTGAACTCGCCTTCAGTAGTGGGCGGAGTGGTTGCATGGAGCCCGATACACCAGCAGAGAAGCCAGCAAGCTGTTCCACAAGCCTGAGAAAGGATCGTAAGTCTGTTATTTGTTGCTCGGCTTCGGGAAGTCTTGGATAGCTCTTATTCTGGCGGGATCGGCCTTAATCCCCTCGCGACCAACAATGTATCCTGCGAAAAGGACCTGGTCCTGTGCAAGGCGAATTTTGCTTGGATTTAAAGTGATTCCTGCAGCACGACATCTCAAGAGAAAAACTCTGACTTGGGCAAGGTGTTCATCAAGATCGGTTCCATACAAGAGCATGTCGTCGACTATTTTTTCCATGCAGGGAATATCTGCCAGTGCTGCATCCGTGCGAAAGTTATATTCATCTCCAGCAGAAGTAAGTCCCATTGTAGCTCTGAGGTGTTTGAACCTTCCCCAAAGTGTGCAAAATGTCGTTAGAAGCTGACTCTCCTCATCCAGTGGCACCTGGAAATAACCATGCTTTGCATCAAATGTGGAGAAGTATCTTGCTGCTGGGGGTATGGACGTAACGGCATCGTGTGGTGTACGAACCGGATGATGTGGTCGCTTGACATACTTGTTAAGGTGTCGAAGGTCGACGCACAATCTGAGAGAATCGCTACGAGGTTTGGTCTGAATGCTCATCGGTTGGAGCCAATTAGTTGGTTCGGTTAATGAAGCGATGACACCTTTCTTCTCAAGGTCATCGAGTAGCTTCTTTGTTTTCTCTCTCAAGGGAATCGGTATAGGACGCGGCCCATTGACTTGAAAAGGTTTGACGTCATCGATCAGCTCAATGTGGACGGGTGTGCACTCCATCGCACGCAACGGTTTGTCACCATCAAACACATCAGCAAATTCTTCAAGAAGCGCTGTTTTAATAGTCTCCAAGTTGTCATTTGCCGGATTAAGTGGCAGTGCTTGGTTGACTCTCATCTGTTGAGGAAACGGCGCTGGTACTAATCGGAGATCCTGACACACCCGACAATTGATTAGAGTGCCACGGAATTCGTCCGAAATCAGAAATGTGGCTGGGATGCGGACATCGCCATACTCGAGCTCAAATTCAGCCTTGCCGCATGTTGAAATGTGCAAGTCATTTGCAGCAAGAATCACATCATCTGTCTTGATAAGTTTACGTGGATCCAATCCAAGTTCTCTGTAGTGTTCAACTGACATCAAGTTAGCACCAGCTCCAGTATCCGGGAGAACATTTCCCAAGCTTCCATACACCTCCCCTGAGTGTAAGTTGTAGAACGTGAGTTTAATTCTGGGCAACTCGCAATATGTATCACTTGTTTTGTGGATTCTTCCGCAGAAAATGGATGACACCATGGTGTTCCGTTCGCCATTCCGACCGCGCCCCTTGGTGGTTGGCGCCTGCGTTTCGTTCAACTGCTTACTGGCGGATCGACAAACGCTCCTAAAATGTCCACGTTTGCCACAGTTGTCACAGGGTTTGTCATATGCTGGACAATCATTCCTATCGTGGTGCCGTTTGTTACCACAGTTGCCACATTGGTCTGATGGCGGTCGATCACGACTGCGCCCCCGTGAACGGGTTCGTCGCCGGTGACTCACTTTATGGACGTGAAGAGCAGAGCCGCTGAGTGTTGCTTGATTCGTGGAAGCGGCTTCTGAGGCCTGGCAATCTCAATTGCTCGCTTCAAAGTTGGGAAGTCTCGCTCCTTATCGTCCTTGGTTCCGACGTTGATTTGTGTTACCATCTGGGATTCAACACAATGTGAGCATAGTTCAGCGTCTTCAGCCAATTCTGCGAGTGCAAACCGGAATTTATCGAAAGTTTCATTTTCACCTTGCTTTCGTTGGTGGAAATTTACTCTGTCCACTGCAATGTTTCTTTGGGCTCTGAAGTAAGTCTGGAGTTTGTCCAGGATTAGTGCGACAGTAGTCAGAGGAGCCTTGAGATCAATTCCACAGTGTACCTCGACGATCTGATTTGCCTGAGATCCAAGGGCCGTTACGAGTGCGTACACCTGCACCTCCCGTTCGAAAGAATTCAATCTCTGCATCATTGCGTTGTTGTTCCAAGTCTTGCGCCAGTCACGGAAATGCTTGACCGTGGAATCCTACGGTAGGGGATTCAATGAGGAGATCTGGAACGTTTTCTGTGTCTGCTGAACAGCGGCGGGCTGAGAACGACCCGTGGATGGTGTGACATTCAAGGACCGGCCTCGGAAAGAGCGAATCTCTATAATGACATCATCAGATTGTTCTGAGAGCTCACACTCAGTCTGGGAATGTACATCCTGTGTTGCTTGTTCGTCGGTCATGTCCTCCAGTACCTGACATCGTATTACGGAGTCGGCATACTTCTGCATCGCATTTTCTAAAGTGTCAGCCAGATTCTCTGTGACGGAAAGTTCACTAGCATCGATTTGTGGGGCTGCTAAGCGTAGTTTTTCAGTCTCCTGCCTAGCACTCCCTAACAATCTCTTGACCCATGCATAACACTGACCGCGACTTCTCCTCGCTGCTGTAGTTTCTGGCGATGCCATCCTAGTAGTTTGAGACATTGCAGGCCTAAAACCGCAATCTCGGTAATCATTGAATTATCTTCATTATCTTCATTAGCCTTGTCCTTGCCTAATCCTGGGAATATTCCGTCGTGGAACATCCTATCGGCGACGCCATGTTAGGTGGGGGAAACCTGAGATTGTTTGGGAGATCGAAGAAATCGAGGGTTCACAACTTTTATTGAAGCACAGACAAAACACACTACATAAGACGGTGCATATACAAATGTAACGTATGTCAAAAGTACCGGTGCATACTTAATTATGACATCGATGAAAATGACCGGCCAAGATCTACACAATGTTTATCTCACACGGTCTGTTTGATATAGAGATTACTTAATGAAATGGTCTGGTTGATATAGAGATTATTAGTAAAGAAAAATCCCCCCCTCCCCCTACTGTGACCTTTATCACGAACAGGTCAGATCTATCCAGAGGGAAGGCAAATGAAAGTAAAAAGGAAACAAAATAAAATTTGATCTGTATTTGTATGGATTCTCTGTGTACCAATAGTTACCTAAAAATCTTAATTATTTTCTTTTTTTTTTTCTTTTTTTGTGTAGAGAATGAAAAATAGATTATTTACAAGTTTTAGTTCATCAACTGGTATGGATTGTAAACTTATTGGTCCAGAAACAAATTGCTTCTGCAAACACCGGTAAACAAATATTTTCATCAAACTATATATATATTGAAATATTGTCTTAAAAAAAAGACCGGCTGATATATTCTCTTTAACAAAGGTCTGCTTAAAAAAATTTGCTGCTGATTAAAGTAAAGGATGTGTGCCCTACTGTCTGTTCCAGGTGATACTCCAACTTGAAAAATGCTTGTCATGCCTTCATTTTTTAATTAAAATGGCTAAGATTTTGTAGCATACCTAGCATTGTCATCCCTTTGATTTCTTCCCTTAGAATAAATGACTAGAAGTCTGAAAAAATCCAGTATTCTCTTGTAAATTTCATATATTTTGACATTGTCACTTTCTCAGAACATAAATATTATGACTACACCTGCATTAAATGGGACACTTGCATATCGCATAGGGTAGACAGGTACTTTATAAATTTGGTGCATTCGGTTAGCATGTCTAGTGAAGGAGAATTTATCCGTTTGTTTCGCCACAATAATACTTATTAGGGTTTCACACTTTGAAGCTTATAAATTGTGTTATTGTTCAGATTGATAGGGGTTTTTTTTCTGTTTCCACCCTGCTTATTTCGCACCAAAATCCTTATAATTTGGAGTGACTTAAAAATTAAAGCTATTTTAAAAGTCGGAACATGTAAGAACCATGCAAACTCCCCGAAATAAGTAAATTGGTGTAAAAGGTTAGCCTTATTTTAATTTGAATAGATATGTTGAGTAAAATGATTCTGAATTTTGGTTTCATAGACTTTTAGGGGTTAAAATTTAGCTGCTGTTGTAAATAAGCAGAGCAAGACTGAAGCCAATATTGGAATTTCGTTTTTCTGAAATTAAGATCTTAAGGCAGAAACAAAACTATTTTCAAAGGCATATGTAGTAAGTCACATATTATTATTAGAGCAAACGAAAATACGTAGTTCATTTTAAATTTTTGACATGTCCAGGAAATAGGCAATTTTGTGGGAATCACTTTTCAAATTTTTATGCCCATCAAAGAATGTTATTCTGGCAAAAATTGTATTTTTGGGAACATATATACATCAACAGATTTTAATATTCCCCACTGTTCATTACATTATCGACATTCATAGTATTGCATTGCTACCAAAATGTTCCTGATTGTCTTTACCACACTATGATCTGGAAGAGTTGTTATCATTGACGTGTTGTGGATGATGTGAGGAATTACCCATTGAAACAGTCTGTTACGGAGAGTTTTGGGGCTTTTGGTGCACTGATCTGTGGGTAAACCACTAGAAACGTTAACACTGATTGATTTAACGCTGAAGCCATACTATCAAAACTTGCTCATTTGACCCCTGACGTGAACTTCCATTATAACTTGTCAGATCATCATGTAGTGTAGGCCATCAAAAGTATAAAAAACGAAACGAAATATAGATCTGTATTTTAATCAGATTGGAATAGTAACCTTTGGGATAAAGTTTAAAATATTTTGTAAGATATCACATACCAGTATTCCTTTTAAATGATATCTTCAGATTAATGCTATGGACAGACGAGCGTATTTTTTCGCCCGATCGCAGCGATTGAGATTCGCCAGCGATTTATTACGGCCGATAACGAACGGGCACACGTAGCGATCATCTCGAAAGCGTACGAGAAATTACGCCGATCACGTGACTTGTCGATCACGTGATTTGTAAAAAACGGCAGCCATTTTGAGATCATGTGATATCAACTAAGTCGATGATTGGCTTATAAAAATGAATCGCCCGACAATATACGCTTGACACGGACACACGAGCGAATTTAATCGCTGGCGAAAAATAGTCGGCCGAAAATATCTGACATGCTATATACGAGCGATTGATCGGGCGAATGGTTCGCCGATCAGAATCGTCGTCGCCCTGAAGGGGCACACGGGCGTATTTTTCGAGCGATTTTAAAAATCGCCGCGATCAGGCGAAAAAATACGCTCGTCTGTCCCCCACTTTAGGCACAAAAGATTTATTTCCAATGTTATAGTAGAAAAGAAAAAAAAACAAATTAATGTTGCATTTAGGAAAATATAGTCCCTTGAATTAAGGAATGTTGTTATGCACGATTTCAAGATAAAAAATACGCGATATGTCAAAGAATGTGTCATACAAATATACTATAGTAATTATTTGAGAAACATAATACAGTGAATTATAAACAAATTAAAAGTTTTAGAAAAATATTGCCTACGTTCTAAATATACACGTAAATTCTGTGTACGGAGCTCTACAAAACCGGACAGCAAATTAAGGATGGTTAAAAACTGTTAACCAAATTAGATAAATTTGACCTGACCAATTAGCGACCATCCACAATCTACACATTGTCAGTTACAGATGCCTTTTTTCCAGGCTTGATTATGTAAGAGCTACGTTTGCCTATTGCACGTCTTTTGTTTATGTCCTAAATGTTATTCAAAGTATTAATTAGACATTTATTCTCATGGCCAGTAGGACTACATAATCAACTCTAAAGCATCAGATGGTCGTGATTTTTAATGGAGGGAAGTGGATAATCGAGAATAGTTTTACTATCGTAAAAATGGTAGCAATGGAAATCGAGACAGCGCTTTTCATATCAAAACTCCCAACATTTTTAGCTTTGCTCAGGATTATGTGATTTGACTGAAGTGTCAATATATTACTTTTTATACGCCCACATGGAAATGTGGACGTATATTGCCGTCGCCCCCATCCGTCCGTCTGTCCGTCCGTCCGTCCGTCCATCGTCCACAATTTCTTGTGAACGCACTACAGTCTAAAGTTAATATCCGATTGATTTTAAATTTATACACGTTGTTTAAGGTCATGAGACGAAGAAGCCTATTGATTTTCAGCGAAATCTAATAATTACTGCCAGAGTTATGACCCTTGATCACTTTGAAAAATCTTGTGAACGCTGTAAAGGCTAAAGTTAATATGTGATTGAATTTAAATTTATACACTGTGTATAAGGTTATGAGATTAAGACACCTATTGATTTTCAGCAATTTCCGATAATTACTGCCAGAGTTATGGTCCTTGATCACTTCAAAAAATCTTGTGGACGCTCTAGAGGCCAAAGTTATTATCCAATTGACTTTAAATTTATACACAGTGTTTAAGGTCATGAGACGAAGAAGCCCAATGATTTTCTGTGATTTCCGATAATTACTGCATGAGTTATGGCCCTTGATCACTTTGAAAAATCTTGTGGGTGGTTTAGAGGCCAAAGTTAATATCCGATTGCCTTTGAATTTATACTCAGTGGGGGGGTTGAGATGGCCTAGTGGTCTAGAGTGCCGTGCTGCGACCTCTAGCTGGCCGGTCACCTCTGGCTTGCGGCTGTGGTTTCGAGCCCTGGTGTGAGCGTATGGCATGGAGATAGGGGCGCCTTCTCAACCTCGTGGGTTTCCTCCGGGCACTCCGGTTTCCTCCCACTGCTAAAGACCCCTACGCGCAAGCGAATTATTGAAATAAAATTAAAAACCATATGTTAGTCCCGAAGTGACCTAGTTGTGTCGAGTGGACGTTAAACCCCATCTCTCTCTCTCTCTCTTTATACTCAGTGTTTAAGGTCATAAGGCGAAGAATCCTACTGATTTTCAGAGATTTCCGATAATTACTGCCAGACTTATGGCCTTTGATCACTTCAAACCTTGTGGACGCTCTAGACTCCAAAGTTGATATCCCATTGACTTTAAATTGATACACAGTGTTTAAGGTCATGAGTCAGAGAAGCCTATTGATTTTCATCGATTTCCCGTAATTACTGCCAAAGTTATCTCCCTTGATCACTTTGAAAAATCTTGTGATGCTTTAGGGGCCAAACTTATTATCCGATTGACTTCAAAGTGATACTGAATAGCTAGATCCATGATATTAAATGTTTTGTCCACCTGCTAAACGTTAGCATCGGCCAGAACTTTACAAAAACCAAACAAATTCTAATGAATTTCTGATAATTACTTTATGAGTTGTTACTCTTAATCAGATTTGAGTGTAATATAAATGTTTCATTTTCGAAAAAAGTAAAAATATGCGACAACTCTTGTTGACTGTCCTGACGATTTAGCTGCTGTGGGCGTATGTTTGGTTGCCTGGCAACCTATCTTCATTATCTATTTTCAAACTATAATATTTGACTATCAGCTCTTTATCTTAATCTTTAGATAGCAGTCACATAATTAACTGTCTAAATGATATTATATAATAGCAGTAGTATTTTTGTTGACGGTTTCATTAGCAATTGCACTACATAGCAAATTAATTAATCACTATGCCAGCCTTAGCTCAAGCTTAAAATTTCGAACAGTTCTCAAGGCAAATTTTAAACCACTGAATATTGCAAACAGCCATAACCAATGGACATTGTGGACTGAGTTACTTTTGAGTATGTCTTGCAGCCTCCTTCCACAATTTCATCACATGTCAGCACGATAGCGGGTTAAAATATGCATGTAGCCTGTATCGATATCAAAAAATTACAACCCTCGAATGAAGGGCAATTAAATTTTCAAGTTAGTGGGGCAAACAACCGTGGTCTAGTATTCAGTAAATAACTCTTTCAAAAGAGTTATATTATACTGTACCGAAACAACCACCTACACATCCAAGTTGGGTGAACTGACGTAACGCAAACCCAACACCCCTTGTCCACTTAGGCTCATCCAGATAACTAGGCCAAGCATGGCCGTTTGCAGTAGTAAGATGTCAACAAACTATGATTTATCTCTTGAGAAAGACTATAAAGCTTGACTTGAACTTAGTTCTCACAAGACAGAAAGCAATGGGATGACCATTCCAGGTTATTCTCAAAGTTTTGGCCATTTTAATTAAAATTTGGAAGAAACGACAAGCAATTGCCGAGTCCTAGTGTTACCTGGAACAGACAGTAAATATATTACCGGTAGTCAGTTCATGCATTACTGTCAGAAAGTCAGGGATCTCATTCAAAAACACTTTCACTCATAATGAGTCATATGTTTTAAAGATGCAGCCATATGTTGGGTTGAGTGTTTAAATCCTTGTACTCATTTTATCTTTTGCCCAATAAAAGGGCTGGATTCTTAAAGTAATTAAGGCCCCAGGAGAATAAGACATTGGCATTTGAAGTAATCTGCTGGATAAAACCAACACATTTTTTGTAAGCATATTCAAGTTTTTATTGGCACTAGGGCTGCAACGATTCATCAATGAATCGCTGAATCGCGATGTTTTAAAAATCCACGATGCACAATACAATCAATGTCCGTATCGTGATTCGTTATCCAAATAAAAATTTCACAAAAATAGATTAATATTCCTTTAAATGCGTAAACAAGTCCATGAACAAAATAACTTTTTTACTTTCAGAGAGTGTTAAAGCGTTTTTGACACTTGAAGTAGCTTATTAGTTGACCGAATAAATGCCACATTTAAAGTAAACCATAACAAAAGGCCTATTTTTTAAATTTATTTTATATCACGATATTAATCGTATCGTAGACTATGAATCTTGATGCGCATCGAATCGTGGCCTGGCGTATCGTTGCAGCCCTAATTGGCACCTAATATTTTTAGCGTTAATAAATAATTCATTTACATACACACACAGATACAAACAGCATAAGACAGATTTTGAAAAGTTACCAACAGACAGACCAATATTATTACCTTGTAAAGCTAAAGGCTGTAAATGTAGTTCATATCATTTTGTACCATTAAATGGTGGACAAGCAATCCGTTGTACCTGTAAACACACAGCTGATGACCATTCTGAGATAGCACCCTTTGTCTGTAAAAAAGGTAGGTCATGATTTGAGTTATGGTTAAAGTATTGAAGGAAATGGGATTTAATGTCCCCTTGATAATTTACCCATTCCCACTCAGGGTCCCATAGCTTTACATATTAGATAAGCTGCTGTCTGTGTCAATTATTTTTTGAAACGTACGTGCTGTGTGGGTGTATTTCTACACTTTGCATGATTGTCTTTCCAATATTCGTACTTGGGACATTTTGTCAAATTCCTTCGTGCACAAAATATGCACACGGATCAGTTTTGAATAATATAATGTTAAGATTGGAATGTAGTTTAATGTTTCGTCAGAACCACACTTAGCTCATTTTTAAATGGTCAATGCCAGAGAGGGGAATTTTGTCCAGACAGGTGCGTTCTCGCCTACTCTTCATCAAATTTCAACTGTCAAGGGTTCTTTTATGTGCACTCCAACATATACACAGTGTATCTCACACCTTTCTTATCCCTTTTGGTGCTACCTTTGACCTATGTTTTGATTGAGTTCAATGTTTCATCAACATGTATTTTCAACCTATTGTAGCAGGTATATATATAGTTGGATGTGGAATTCAGGAGGAACCAGGCTTGAAAAACATTTAAAGTTTCTAAATTCATCTCCCAGGTTTATATACAAAAAAATACTAAGATTTGGATGGAAAAATCTGTATTTAAATTACATTTACATATTTGCCAAGATCTTTCGGCCTTACGACCGCTTCAAGGCATAAAAGACAATAATGTCGCTTAGTTACATAATAGCGTGACATCAGTAAGGGGACATAACTTCAGTATGACCCAATCAAAGAGGTAATTTACGTTGATTTCAATCGCCGGTTCGGTTTATCTTACATGTAGATTATTATAATCAGGTAATGATTAGGTCAGTAAGTATGTTAATTGTCCCCCGCCTTTCGAAGAAAGTTGGGGGACTATTAAAATGGGTCTGTCTGTCTGTCTGTCCGTCCGTCCGTCCGTCCGTCCGTCCGTCCGTCCGTCCGTCCGTCCGTCCGTCCGTCCGTCCGTCCGTCCGTACGTCCGTCCGTCCGTCCGTCCGTCCGTCCGTCCGTCCGTCCGTCCGGGACACTTTTTGGGACACAATAACTCTCTTCCTAATTGAGCTAGAATGTTCAAACTTGGTGTATGTGTTTATTAGGTCAATGCCTTGATGGAGTTCGAAGATGAGCATTTTCCGCTTAGGGTAAGCAGAGATAAGCAATTTGATTGGTTGATGCTTTGGGACACGATAACTTTAGTTCTAATTAAGTGAGAGTGATGAAACTTGGTGTATAGTTTCATTACAGTAATACCTTGACTAAGTTCGATAATAAGCATTTTCTGCTCAGGGTAAGCAGAGCGATACGCAAATTTGATTGGTCGAGACTTTGGAACACAATAACTCTCCTTCTAATTGAGTTAAATGTTCAAACTTGGTGTATATGCTTATTAGGTCAATGCCTTGATGGAGTTCGAGGATGAGCATTTTCCGCTTAGGGTAAGCAGAGATAAGCAATTTGATTGGTTGATGCTTTGGAACACGATAACTTTAGTTCTAATTAAGTGAGAGTGATGAAACTTGGTGTATAGTTTCATTACAGTAATACCTTGACTAAGTTCGATAATGAGCATTTTCTGCTCAGGGTAAGCAGAGCGATACGCAAATTTGATTGGTCGAGACTTTGGAACACAATAACTCTCCTTCTAATTGAGTTAAAATGTTCAAACTTGGTGTATATGCTTATTAGGTCAATGCCTTGATGGAGTTCGATGGTGAGCATTTTCCGCTTTGGGTAAGCAGAGATAAGCTATTTGATTGGTTGATGCTTTGGGACATGATAACTTTAGTTCTAATTAAGTGAGAGTGATGAAACTTGGTGTATAGTTTCATTACAGTAATACCTTGACTAAGTACGATAATGAGCATTTTCTGCTCAGGGTAAGCAGAGTGATACACAAATTTGATTGGTCGAGACTTTGGAACACAATAACTCTCCTTCTAATTGAGTTAAAATGTTCAAACTTGGTGTATATGCTTATTAGGTCAATGCCTTGATGGAGTTCGATGGTGAGCATTTTCCGCTTTGGGTAAGCAGAGATAAGCTATTTGATTGGTTGATGCTTTGGGACATGATAACTTTAGTTCTAATTAAGTGAGAGTGATGAAACTTGGTGTATAGTTTCATTACAGTAATACCTTGACTAAGTACGATAATGAGCATTTTCTGCTCAGGGTAAGCAGAGTGATACACAAATTTGATTGGTCGAGACTTTGGAACACAATAACTCTCCTTCTAATTGAGTTAAAATGTTCAAACTTGGTGTATATGCTTATTAGGTCAATGCCTTGATGGAGTTCGAAGATGAGCATTTTCCGCTTAGGGTAAGCACAGATAAGCAATTTGATTGGTTGATGCTTTGGGACAAGATAACTTAGGTTCATCTTGATTGATGATTTTTATGCCAATACAATGACTGCATTTTCATTCAGTAATGGATTCGACAGTAACAGTGTATAGAAACGATTGACTCAGACACGAGGGCCCTTTCCCTTGGCCAGAGGGGCCCTTTTGTCAAGCGTGGGGGCCCTTTTGTCTGCCTTTAGGGTCCCCCTAACTAGGGTACATTTTCATTTTTCTCATCGGTTTTAGCATTTTTCTTTATAAAACACTTTTGGATGACACTTCGTGTACAGTTTGATTGCTTGATACGTTTGAAAAAAATAAATGTGCGATTAATTAATATGTGTCATCTATTTATTTTGGGATTTCGGCGGGGGACATCAGCCTCACTGTTGGCTTGTTGAACTGTCAATACACACTGGTCAACTAGTAGCGTGTATAGAGGATAGTGATTAAGACTTTAATATAGTGCGGTGGGTGAAGGGGAGGAATTGCCACCCGAGCCGTGAATTTATGAGACCAAATTTTTCTACACCAGTTTTTTGCGTAGATTCCGAATCTGGGTGGTGATCAAGCATTTGAGGATGCGTTTTCGAGATTTAGGGGGCCAAATGTCTACAACGGGAAGTGGGGGTGGGGGATGTGTGCTGGGGGGATGTCATTTTGTTGATGTAATATATTAATAAAACATAAATTTCTAGGACTGCCCATCTAAAAATAAGTGTTTATGATTCCCCTGGACAACTATTTTGATTTGTGGTGAAGTGGGGTGTGGATAGATGGGGGAGGGAAATTGGTGCGAAGTGAGTTCACGTTGATGATTTTCTTAGAGCTTGGTAAAAACATTACTGTTTAATTCCACTACACATCACTAAATATGTGTATACGATTATCATTGTATGAGGGGGGAAATGAATTTTGTGGGACAAAAACCACTTGGTTCAAAATTGACCTGAAAAGCGTTTTCTCAAGTTTTTCATTTAGTACCAATTTCATCATTCAAAATATTAAATTGTAATGGTACTTTTGAAATCTGGAAATTTACATAAAAAACACATGTTTAGATATTAGTTTATTCTTATAATATGATTGGGATAGATATCTTCTTCATGGCTTATCAACAGCTCGCATATATTCTTTGGATATGCTTCAGCTACCAGGTACCAATTCACATTGTAAATCTTCATTCCAGCCTTGTATCACAGGGTCATCTTGTTCGATTATTAGGTTTGCAGCCTGTCTCCATATTGCTGCAACATAATTATTGCATTTAATGTTTAGCAAAAGACCACTCAGGCAAGATGGTAATAAAGAAAGAAAGTTTTATTTTTCATCACAATTAAAATTCATCCAGAAGATCTTTCTTCGAGTGTCATCTATTGATGTAAGTCAGTTTTCACTGTACAAGGTACAAACAACTTTTTCTAAGCCAGCTATTAAGTCATCAGGAACATCATTTGTTTATCCCAGCTCTTTAGAAATTGTTAGGAAGTTGTTATTTTCTTGAAAAAGAAAGACAGGTACTAGATAGTCATTACTACCATATTTTTCGGTGTATAAGGCGCATGCGTAGATAAGGCGCAGGGCGACTTTGGCAGCGGTGTTTCAGGAAAAAAAAATATGCGTGGTTCAGGCGCACCCCTTTCCCAACGCCTCGTGAAACTCATGCCATCATATACGTGACTAAAATCCACCTGCGAATGATAGTAATATTAACGATTTGCAGAAATATATATGTCACCAAATACGTAGGAATGATTGTAATATTAACGATTTGCAGATATTTTTAGCACTTTATGAGTAACGGTATACGGAATAGCGGTGTCTGAAATGGCCGTCATCGTTATCGCACGACAAATGTCGACATCTGAATGTCGGAATAGTTGAAATATACGTCATGAAATACGTGGAAATAGCAGAAATATTTACGATAATTTAAACTAAACAGCTATCGGCCCATATTGTTAGCACTGTCGTTTATGACTACCAGTATACTGAATTGCCGTCTGTAAAATGGCCGCCATCTTTATTGCACGGGAAAGGCCGACATCATCAACTTCAGACGCCAATGTTGACAGGGAAAAGCCAATATTTGCTTATTACTATGTATAAGGCGCACCCCTTCTGTAAAAAAAAATATCTGGTAAAAAAAGTGCGCCTTATACACCGAAAAATACGGTACTGGAAGCATGTAACGTAGGCCGACATATTCTTGACACTTTTAATACTAATCTTGATTGCATCAAAAATATCAAGATTAGTATTGAAAGTGTCGAGATTATCCTAGAACTGACAACCAACCATGGGGACACTGAAATATCTTACCTACTCCTCTATGCATTTCAAATTAGTGGAGGTACTGAAACAAATTGTATTTTGCGATCTTGCTAGGGCGAAAAAGACGTGCAAATCATTCTCTTGGCAAACGATGATCCTAATATACAAATTTTGATCGATAATGGGGAGGGCAAAGGAAGAAAATATCGCGACAAGCGACTTACATTAGCAGATGACACAAGAAAAAAGATTTTCTGGGTGAAAAATAACAGTCCTTTCTTCATCACCACCTTACTGTATATGTGGTCTTTTGCTGCATGATTGGAATGAAGATTTACAATGTGAGTTGGTTTTTGAAGCATATCCAAAGGTTATACGAGCTGTCAGTCAGCAACCAAGAAAACATTTATCTTGCTCATATTATGAACTTTAGATTTTGACTCTTCTGATGTAGACTAAGAATAAACTAACAACTAAACATATCTCTGATTTACAATGTTTTTTATGTACATTTCCAGATATAATTTAAGCTCAATTATGAACTATAACACTTTCAGTTCAATTATGAACAAAATGATTTCTATCCACAAAAATACATATTGCCATCAGCCATCAACTGCCCCCCCCCACCCATGGGCACTCACCCGACGTCCACCCCCCACCCCAACTCCCCACAAATCAAAACAGTTGTCCAGGGACATTATAAACACTTATTTGTAGATGGACAGTCCTAGAAATTCATGTTTTATTAATATATTATGTCAACATAATGACAACCCCACCCCTAACCCTAACCCTTGACCCCCTATATCTCGAAAATGCCCCCTCAAATGTCTGATCCCCACCCAGATTCGGAATGTAAGCAAAAAATTTGGTCTCATAAATTCAAATATAATAGTGTATATTGAATGTGTGGTCCCTGTGACGTCACCGGCCAATCAACTGGATAAGGGCTGTATTTGAAAAGTTTTTTCAAGTGTCTGATACTTCAACAGTATTTCTATTATGTCGAATAATTTTAATCCGATTGGTGTGAGCTTGCCTTAACCCTTTGAACCCTGACCTCCTGGCACTTAACAGTACTGGTACCTAGCCTCCTGGAGGAAAATCAGCTGTTTACAAACATATATGAAAAACAGTTGAAACATGCATTTTAATAACCTATAATCAACTCAAATGCATGCCAAATGATAATTATAGCATGTACTAGCTAAAATTATCCCAAATATTCAATCTTATTGTGCCAGTCCCTGCAGCATGTTGAGCCTTACGTTTTCTGTGGGGGCGTGACTTGTGCCTCGGCCGTGTCAGAAATGAAATGAAATGAAATGAAATGGGGTTTAACGTCCTACTCTTATGCACCTGACCTTGGCTAATGGAAGACGGGCATATGCCATTGTGCTATGAGGGAAATTTTGCCCGGGCAGCGGCGCTACGGCCTACTCTTATATCGAATTCCAACTGCCAAGGGATCTTTTACGTGCACGCCAATGTGTACACGGGGCCTCGGTTTTTCGTACCATCCAAACAACTAGGCAGCTGTCCTTGTCAGGCCCTCCTTCTGCATCACTGACAAGGGGAAACCACGCCGGAAAATCGAGATGAACTTTCTCGGCCAATGCAGGGATCGAACACCCGACCTCCAGACTAGCGATCCAGCGCCTTGCCCACTTAGCCACCGTGATTCCCCGGCCGTGTCAGGAATAACTGGGCCGTGTCAGGAATAACTGGGTCAATATCTTCCGAATTATTCGAATTATGGTCTAAAACCACATTGTCAAATTCTTCGATAAAATATCATCGGCAGGATAATCTTCGTCTAAGTTTTGTTCGTCTGAGCTCTAATAAATTAGCGACTTCTTTGACTGAATAGAACTGACGCTTCCTGTTAGTTCCGCTGCCACTGGGGTCCATTTTGACAGGTAGAAATTAGCTTCGATATTATTAAAAAATCAACCTCAAAATCAAATCATAGATAAAAGCATGGAGGCTGACATCTTTGTGACGCTATACCAGCATTACCACACAATTCTTACCCCTGATTGGTCGTTATAATAGGTATGACAGCATACCTTGAAACCCGGTGTATCGGGATTACGGTGAATGAGCACTTACTAAAGATTATGGCCACTGATTGTACGAAAAATCATGTTTTTAGCTTGTGGACACCTTGGAGGTCACAATTTTAATCTGATTTTGATGAAACTTGAAATGCATGTTTATAACCCAAAGATTTTGCTTCCTTTCGATATATGCACATATTGAATTGTAACTTTCTGAATTATGGCTCTTGATTTTACAAAAATTTTAGCTTGTGGTCCCTCTAGAGGTAACAATTTGTATTAGAAAATAGGTTGAACATATCACCGTTACACCCTAATAATGGCTAATTTTGATCTGATTTTGATGAAACTTGAAAGACATATTTATAACCCAAAGATCTTGGTTCTTTTCGATATTCACACATATCTGATCGTAACTTCCTGAATTATGGCCCTTGATTGTACGAAAAATCATGTTTTTTTAAGCTTGTTCTCTGTTCATTTTTTGCAAAATGTGGGCATATGTTGCATGGCAGTCGCTTGTTAATTAATATAGTAGTACTACTGACACAGTGCTTCATTCAACTTTCAACAATGAATGGATTTGAGGTCATAACACTGTAGCTTCTAGAGAAGGACAGAAAGTAAATGACTTTGTTCTCCCTTTATCAATGATTTTTTGTTCCAATTTTTAGCTGCCTGTACCAAATGTATTGGTTTTAAGAGTTCTTTCTCATGTGGTTGTGGGGAACCTTTTTCTGAACACAATATGATAGTAGAAACCACAGAAGAAAGAATAGATCGAGGTCATCCTATAGGTCAAGCTACACCATATGCTGCTATGGGAGGATTAACAGGGTTCTCATCATTAGCTGAAGGGTATCAGAGATTAGATCCTAGTGGTAGAGGTAAATCATTTTTATACCTCCACATTTTATACGCCCCTGTCTGTCCGTCCACAATTTGTTTGTGGACTCTCTACAGGTCACAATTCTTATCCGATTTTGACGAAACTTCCAATATAGGTTTATCCCCATAAGATCTAGGCATGTATCAGATCGAAACTTCATGGATTATGGCCCCTGATTGTACTAAAAATCAAGTTTTTAGCTTTTGAACCGATTTTGATGAAACTTGACATGCATGTTTATAACCCAAAGATCTTGGTTCCTTTCGATATTTGCACCCATCGGATTGTAACTTTCTGAATTATAGCCCCTGATTGTCCGAAAAATCGCCCTTTTTAGCTTGTGGTCCCTCTGGAAGTCAAAATTATTATCTGATTTAAAAAAACGTTTGATTATATCATTGTTACATGGTAATGAAGATTGAGTTCAAATTTCGTGAAAATCGGACCAAAATTGACAGACAAAATGGCCGCCGTTTGTACGCGATTAGTGTGAAAATATGTTATATCAAGGTTATGGACCCTATGATTTAAAGGTCACAATTTTGAACCGATTTTGATGAAAATTGACATGCATGTTTATAACCCAAAAATCTTGGTTCCTTTCGATATTTGCGGCCATTGATTCGTAACTTTCTGAAGTGATTGTACGAAAAATCACCCTTTTTAGCTTGTGGTCCCACTGGAGGTCAAAATTATTATCTGATTTAAAAAACAGTTCGATTATATCATCGTTACATGGTAATGAAGATTGAGTTCAAATTTCGTGAAAATCGGACCAAAATTGACAGACAAAATGGCCGCCGTTTGTACGCGAATAGTGTGAAAATATGTTGTATCAAGGTTGTGGACCCTATAGAGGTCACAATTTTGAACCGATTTTGATGAAACTTGACATGCATGTTTATAACCCAAAGATCTTGCTTCCTTGCCCTTTTTAGCTTGTGATCCCTCTGGAGGTCAAAATTATTATCCGATTTAAAAAACCGTTTGATCATATCACCATTACATGGTATTGATGGTTAAGTTCAAATTTTGTGAAAATCGGACCAAAATTGACGGACAAAATGGTCGCCGCTTGTACCCGACAAGTGTAAAAATATGGTATATAGGTTGTGGAACCTGTAGAGGTCACAATTTTTAAATCAATTTTGATGAAACTTGAAATACATGTTTATAACCTAAAGATCTTGGTTCCTTTCGATATTTGCGCATATCGGATCATAACTTATGGCCCCTGTTTGTATACGAAAAATCGCCTTTATTAGATTGTGGTCCCTCTGGAAGTCAAAATTATTACCCGATTTAAAAACCCATTTGATTATATCATCGTTACAATGTAATGAATGTTGAGTTTGCATTTTGTGAAAATTGGACCAAAACTGATAGACAAAATGGCTGCTGCTTGTACACGAATAAAAATATGCTATATCAAGGTTGTGGACCCTGTAGAGGTCACAATTTTAATCTGATGTTGATGAAACTTGAAATGCGTGTTTATAACCCAAAGATCTTGGTTCCTTTTGATATTCAACGGATAATATCGGATTGTAACTTCCTGAATTATAGCCCCTGATTGTACGCAAAATTGACTTTTTTAGCTTGTGGTCCCTCTAGAGGTCTCAATTATTATCCAATTTTGGAAATAATATTAAATGTTTCGTATACTAAACGTTAGCATGGGGCAGAATTTTATAAAAACCAAACAAATTCTAATGATTTTCTGATAATTACTTAATATGCGACAACTCTTGTTGACTGCCCGGACGATTTAGCTGCTGTGTGGGCGTATCTTTCGTTGTCTGGCAACCTATTTTTTGACAAGTGATTGCTTGGTAGTCTTTTAGTCCGTTCAGACGCTTATTTTTAAACCAGTTCATAATCGCTGGGGTTTTTAAGACAACATCGTGTTGCGTTCACACGTACTATAAGCCAAACCAGTTTAACTATTCTGACCTCTTCGGTCGGAGGTTAGAGTTAACTACACATGGGCAGCTTCACCATCTTTATTCGGTTCTCGCAGGCACTGTCTGACAGCGATATTTTCACAGGAATGTAACTTACTGTGTACTGCGCAAGCTTAAAGCAAGCTGGAGCTGGGGTTTTTAAGCCAACCCGTTCAGACGGCTAAGATGAACCATTTTAAAAAAAAATCCTTCTCAAAGACAGGTCGCAAGCTGGGGTTTTTAAACTGGTTTATTTGCCCCACATGTGCGTTCAGACGCTTAAGTTAAACTGGTTTAAGGATCCCCAGGGTTTTTAAACCAGTTCAAAAAAAGCGTCTGACCGGGGTATTTTATAAGCAAATACTAGGATCATTCCATATTAAGTAGGTGATTTTTAGAAATTTGGCAAATCGATCCCCTCGATATATGTTATTGTAATTAATGTTATTGTAAATGTAAAAACTAGAAACTGTGCAAAATTGATTGAGATACAGGCATTTAAGTTTCATGAGATACCGATAAGTTTTCAAAAGAAAATCCCCCAAATTGGATGGACCGTATCTCAGGAACTGTTCGTCAGATCAAGCCTATGGAATAACAGCTTTTTCAGCTCTAATAAACATTTAGACCAAATTTCAGCAAAATAAAATGGGGTATGGCTGAACTCATTGGGTGATAATTGACATGAAATGATCCAAAACACAGAATTTTAAAAAATCGAAAATATATTGAAATGGAATGAGACAATGGTTTTAACATATGTTAGAGACATTAGTACAAACTATAATTCCACCAAGTTTCAGATTTTTTAATAAGCACCTAAAATTTTTAGGTGCTTATCTACCGGGTTTATTCGGTACGAAAAAATATGATGATTGACATAGATTGACCGAAACACAGATTTTGAAATAATCATAAAAATATTGACAGAATGGCTTTAAAAAAGCTAAATCGCTAAAATTTGTGATCTAGAAATTGACATGAGTGGGTCATAATGCATATAATATTGTAATTCAATCATTTCCGTTTTTTCTACAATTCCAAACAGTTATGTTTGGCGAAATACATCGAATGGCAATCTCTAGCATCTGGTTATTCCAGTCTGCACCCATAATATTTATTGCGCATGCTCTCCGGAAAATATCTAGCCTTGTTCTTTGTTATACATGTAAATGGCGCTGAAACACATTTGAGGTCAAATGTTTATTTTGTCTAAATATTGGATATCAGAAGCCCATCTTTTTCTGGTAATATCACAACATCAATGTCAATTTAATTAAATTGACAAATAATTTGTGTTTTCAATTTTGAAGACTTTAGATGATATTGAGTTAGAGACTTAGCTACTTTAACATATGTTGAGAGACATTAGTACAAACTATAATTACGCCAAGTTTCAGTTTTTAGGTTCTCATCTACTTGAATCTATCGGCTCGAAATACAAGACAATTTTCAAACATTTGTGTGTGAAAAAATATTCGAGGTCAATTTCCTGGGAATCTAGTTGAAGACTGATGTTTCTTATGTACATGGGGGGTTGGTATGGCCTAGTGGTCTAGAGTGCCCCGCTTTGGCCTCTAGCTGGTCGGACACCTCTGGCTTGCGGTTGTGGTTTCGATCCCTGGTGTGAGCGTATGTGGCATGGAGATAGGGGCGCCTTCTCAACCTCGTGGGTTTCCTCCGGGCATTCCGGTTTCCTCCCACGGCTAAAGACCCCCACGCGCAAGTGAATTATTGAAATAAAATTGAAACCATATGTTAGTCCCAAAATTACCTAGTTTGTGTCGAGTGGATGTTAAACCCCATGTCTCTCTTTCTCTCTTATGTACATGTAGTACTACCGGCGATCTCTAGATTAGATAGGCCAAACTTTGGGTCTATACCTATTATTACTCCTGGAGCAGTACTAAATCCAGCAAATATACAATTACACCAAATTTTGGGGGGTTTTATGACCAACTAGCATGCAAAACCTACCGCTCACCTTTAATCTGACTGCAGATTCGTAATCTACACAAAAAGTTCTGAAAATAACCAAATCTGAGACAGGTTCACGATGGTTAAGTGGGTAAGATGCTGACACACTGGCCTCGAGGTAGGGTGTTTGATCCCTGCAGATTTTCAGACGTGGTTCCCCCTTTATTGTCAGTGATGCAAGATGGAGGGCCTGACAAGGGCAGCTGCCTAGTTTGTAGTTGATCAGATTGTATGAAAAACCGAAGTCCCGTTTACACATTGGCATGCAAGTAAAAGATCCCTTGACAGTTGGAATTCGATATAAGGGTAGGCCGTAGTGCCACTGTCCGGGCAAAATTTCCCTAATAGCACACGGTATGGCATATGCCCGCCTTCATTAGCCAAGTTTTGGTGATTGGATGGCCGAATAGTTAGCTTGTGCACGCTGTATCATAAGGTCTGTCATTGAGTCAACTGGTGTGGTTTCGATTCCCTGGTTGTACGTGACAAGGAGTAGGGTTGCCTGTCCAATCTCGTGGGTTTTCTCTGGGTCCTCCGGTTTCCTCCCACTGCTAAAGACCCGTACGTGCAATTTATTGGAGTAAAATTGAATCATGTTAGTTACAAAATGACCTAGTTTGTGTCGATTGGACCTTAAACCCCATTTCTTTTCTCTCCCCATTAGCCCAGTTCGAAGCGGAACAGTAGAACGTTAAACCCTACTTTATTTTATTTACCAAATCTGAGCTGTACATCTTCTCTAAAGGTAAAAATAGATATCTGAAACTTTTGTTACAAAACTTATTGGTAACTCATGAAACTCCCGTATCTCAGTCAATTTTCAAGGTACAGACCACAAATTTTGCACAGTTTATAGATTTTACATGTACAATATCATACATTTTATCCAGATTTTTTCGAGAGGGTCGCTTTTCCACCCCTTACCAACTGAACATGGAATGACTCACTAGTTAATGTAAAAGTATACAAAGTATTTTCAGCGCAAGAATATTTTCATATCAGGCAATTTGTATCTACAAATTTGGTTGAAAATAAATGAATACTCCATACCAGGGTTCTTGTCTTGATCCATTTTGAAATGAACCGGCCACGGGCACGAGTATCCCTAACAGATAGTCGCCTTTTGAACAACAGACATGTTGTTGGTTTATGCATACTTTATTTACGCCAATAATTGCGTAATGTATTCCGTATAATATTATAATAATAGCTGAAACTTCTAATAAACAAAGCCTGTGTTGTTATTCCATACTAGTATTCATATATCGATACAATATCGAAATTTATAGTCAAATTTTGGCAACTTGCATAATGCATAATCTACTTTTGATTTTATCCAAACAAACGGAAGTTAAAATTAATTTAGTAAAAAAAAAAATTAAAGCAAATACAAATAAGTCTCACAAAGACATCACAAAATATGTTTATCTCCTTTGACCTTTGATCTTAACCTATTGACGTGCCCTCCAGGATGTAAAAGAATAATATTAATTCTATAAAAAGAATCTATAGCAAGTGTAACAACTTTTACTTATTTGTTGCTATATCATTCATAGCATAAATCAAATAGGATAATTGATTTTTATTTTTTGACATTTTTTCAGGTGCTCCATCAGAAGAATTCTTAGAACAGGCCATAACATCATCAGATAATCCATTTTTACGAGCTAATGTTCATTCTATCAAAGCTTCACAGATGGCTAGAGGTGCTGGAGGTAAGGAAACAAAACATTTCTTGTAATAAATTTGTTACACCCCCTAAACTTGTAGAGAAAATGATAATACATATATATTAGTTAGTGATGAGATTCGCTACCTCCACAAATTGTTGTCATACTCATGAAACCAAATGGTCTTTTCTAGCTGTTGCAAAATTGTTTAGGAGAGCCAAAAAAGGCTTTGATATAGGGATGATGTTATTGTTAACCTGAATGTGAAAATATCTTATTTCTCAAGTACTACTATAGGTGTCTGAAGTTATAAGGATTAGCAGATAGGAGTCTTTAAAGTTTTTACATGTATTTCAGAATTAGATTTATTTTTTACCTTTATTCCCTTGAATTTCTTTGATATCACAGAGAAGAGGCTCAATAATATTTTCAATATCCTTCAGGCTAAATGATTGGCTGCCTATGAGCTTTGCATGCAGAAATTATTAGTACTGTGTGCTATAATATTAAATTCTTATATGTACTGTACCATTGTCACACTTAAGTTAAAACAATAAAAATGTGGATGAGTTTGGCTCCATCTGCTGTTCATGGTTGAATGATTAGTAGCTAAACTTTAGCAAAGGATCAAATAAAAAGCTTTGTATAATACATGCATCTAGCACAAAAAGTTAAAAACAATACAGTTAATTATATTATCTTCTAAACTTAATACAAGTACATGTGTATACTTATTGTTTTATGTATATTTTATATTGAAACAGCTATACAAGCGCCTGTTAATGATGCAATTTTTGATGATATAACAGAAAGAGTATCAGCTATGCGAAGACCAGGAGAAGAAGATATGGATTATTTTGAGAGAAGATATCAAGAGAGGGTAACAAACAAATTTGATCTTTAAATCTACTAATGTGCATAGTATAACTGGTTTATTCACACTCAGATTTGTTTAAATAGTTTGTGGAGACATGCCATTTATTATTTAAATTGTACATTGGCTTACTTTCAGTTGAAAGCAGAACGAGAAGCTAAAAAAAGACCAACTCCTCAAGCTGTGAAAGTTGGAACACGCAAAGCTGTAATGCAATCAAAGAGTGCAACTGGTAAAAAATAAATTTGTATTTTATTATGCTGTCATTATATAAGAATTCATACATACAATCTGTTTTTATTTACACATAAGAATTTTTATTTTTGAATTCATATTTTCTTCATTTATTAATAAACAATAACACATATTTATGGAAGAACAATTACTGATTTATTTAGGTGCGTTTTGATGAGTATATTCTCTCAACGTTTCCAACGTTTGCCTTTGATCACGTTGTTTTCATGCCTTTGATCTTGTTGTTATGCATGGTTTCTGATTTGTTGTTATTGCGGGAATACTCCTCGAAACGTCGCCAAAATAAATAAGTAATTGTTCTTCCATGTGTTATAGTTCATTGCCCCATCCAGTTACTAAATGTCTCTGAAAGATCATCTTCATTTATTCTGATATGATCTGTCTTAAAAAAAAAATTGGCCTTAAAAGAATTATTTTAGATATCCGCCAGTAACATTTAGTTTTCCATACAGGTGATATGTGATATCAGGTTTTATTTAGTTATACCAAAAAGCATGATGTGATTATTATATTTCAATTGTACTTTATTCCAAAAGATCCTTTATAGAGTAGCAATTGACTATCTTATTGATCTGTTATATTAAATAGATCCTGGTTTCGTATAGAGAGTACACTATGTGTGAAAATATTATAGATGAAGCATTTGTTGTTTTAGGACCAAAACCTCTGATTGTTATGCATTTTATTGTAAATATTTTATATATTTTGAATTCTAAAAGAAATTAATGATAGATATGTGATATCTTTATTATTTGTTCTACATATATACGACTGTGATATTCAACAAGATTCTTATTTTTGTTGTCCACCATTACAAAGAAAGCAGGGGATTATTAAAATGGGTCTGTCTGTCCTTCTGCCTGTCCGTCACACATTTTTGAAAATAATAACACTACTTCTATATGAGGTAAATTTGATTGGTGGAGACATTTGAGCACAATAGTATATAGTTTCAATATATCATGAACATTTTCTGCTTAGATTATGTTTGATTGTCCGATGCTTTTTATTTTGAAAAAAGCAAGATAATATATTAAAATGGGTCGGTCCATCTGTCCATCCGTCACACTTTTTGGGATACAATAACTCTCCTTCTAATTGAGCTAGAATGTTCAAACTTGGTGAATGTCTCGATGCACTTCGAAGATGAGCATTTTCTGCTTAGGGTAACCAGAGATAGGCAATTTTATTGGTTGATGATTTTGAGACGCGACAACTTTGGTTCTAATTATAAGTGAAAGTCAAAAAACTTGGTGTATAGTTTCATTATATCAATCCCTTGACTAGGTTCGATAATGAGCATTTTCTGCTCAGAGTAAGCAGGGCAATAAGAAATTTGATTAGTTGAGACTTTGGAGATCCATAACATTGATTCTAATTTAGTGACAGTTCACTACCAGGTACTTCAAATCCTTGACTGAGTTTGATCTTGAACATTTTGTGCTTAGACCAAGTATAGATAATCAGTTTGATTGCTTGATTCTGTTCAAAAAGATAAATGTGCAATTAATTACAATTTGTCATCTGTTTATTATGGGATTGCAGCAGGGACATCAGCCTCACTGTTGGCTTGTTTTGGGTTTACGGTGGGGACATCTGCTTCATTGTTGGCTTGTTTATAATCATATATTTTTTTATTTAACAATGGTATATACTATTCAAAAAAAGTAGGGGATATTTGATTTTGAAGTGTTATTAAAGTCACCTAATGAAACTGACGAAGAAACAAATGACAAAATGAAATGAAGTTCACATTCATCGATTTATTCCAAATGATCGTTAGACTAAGTAAGGCACAGACTGACCATTGTAAGGGTAAAATGATACCCGGGGTCAAACAGCAAAGTTACCACAGCATCACAACAAAGTCAGTAACTGGTAAATCCTCCTCTGTTTGCCAAACAAGCATTGATCCTGGCATACTCCTAATGAGACGTCTAAGGTCATTTTGGTCCAGATTGTCCCATTCCTGTTGCAACGCAGCAGCAAGTTTTTGGACATTGGCAAGACGTTGTTGACGTTGACGTAACCTCTGTCCAAGCATGTCCCAGACATGCTCGATGGGGGAGAGGTCGGGACTCAGTGCTGGTCAAGGTAATGTGGTGATGTTCTGTTGCTGGAGGTAACCTGTAACGATCCTGGCCCTGTGACATCTTGCGTTGTCATCCTGGAAGATGAAACGGCGGCCATGACGTCGTGCGAACGGCACAACATGGACTGCCAAGATGTTGTCCCGGTAGTACTGGCCTGTAACACGCCCTGCAACAACATGTAAAGCCGTTCTTCCAGCAATAGTGATGCCTCCCCACACCATAACAGAACCACCCCCAAATCGATCATGTCTGATGACGTTAACGTCTTGGAAGCGCTCGTTTCGACGACGCCACACCCTCCTACATCTGTCCAAAAAATCAACAGTGAACCTTGAGTCATCTGAAAACATCACATTGCTCCAGCGTCGATTATCCCAGTGTTGACGATCCCTACACCAACGACGTCTTGCCTGAATGTGATGATCTCTCAAACAAGGGATCACGCGAAGACGTCGGGCGCGAAGGTGACCCCTATGCAGTCGATTCCGAATCGTCGGGCCACTCACTCTCACACCAGTGTCTGTTTGAAGACGAGCGCTGATCTGATTTGCTCTGATGACACGATTTCTCATGGCCAAAGTACGGATAAATCGATCCTGGGCTTGAGTTGTCGCCCTTGGTCGACCTGAGCGTGGTCTGTCCTGTACAGATTGTGTATCACGGTATCTGGACCATAGCCTGCTTATGACAGACTGAGAAACATTCATCGTCCGCGCCACAACCGCCTGTGTTGTGCCGATCTGTAGCATGCCAAGGGCACGTAACCTTTCATTTTGGGTAAGCCGACGCATATCAAAATTTGTTTTCTGGTCACGAAAACAATTAAACTGATGTTTCCACCCGGGAATTCAATGCCACAATGACTGTAACATTCAAAGTCAGAGTCGTGCAAATCTTGGGTTGGACCCCCATGATGATCCCAAGCATCACCTGCATTCCATGCGGTAGCTATTGGTGCGTTTGGGCGTCACATGTAACTGGAAATGTTTCTTCTGTTAGGTTCTATAGTGACTTTTTTCGTAGTCATTTGCATATTTTAGTATTATGCCCCCAAAATCAAATATCCCCTACTTTTTTTGAATAGTATATATTGTTTTAGTTATTTTAATTTATAATAAGTTGGAAACAATAATGGAGTATTTATTTTATATCAGACTTTTTATACGCCCACATTTTTATGTGGACGTATTATGTCGTCGCCCCTGTCCATCTGGACGTCCGTCCGTCCACAATTTGTTTGTGGACTCTGTACAGGTCACAATTCTTATCCGATTTTGACGAAACTTGAAATATAGGTTTATCCCCATAAGATCTCGGTTCCTTTCCATATTGGCATGTATCGGATCGGAACTTCATGGATTATGGCCCCTGATTGTACGAAATATCATGTTTTTAGCTTGTGGACCCTATAGAGGTCACAATTTTGAACCGATTGTGATGAAACATGACATGCATGTTTATAACCCCAAAATCTTGGTTCCTTTCGATATTTGCGCCCATCGGATCGTAACTTCCTGAATTATGGCCCTGATTGTCCGAAAAATCGCCCTTTTTAGCTTGTGGTCCCTCTAGAGGTCAAAATTATTATCTGATTTAAAAAACCGTTTGATTATATCACCGTTACATGATAATGAAGGTTGAGTTCAAATTTCGTGAAAATCTGACTAAAATTGACAAACAAAATGGCCGCCGTTTGTACACGAATAGTGTGAAAATATGTTATATCAAGGTTGTGGACCCTATAGAGGTCACAATTTTGAACCGATTTTGATGAAACTTGACGTGTATGTTTATAACCCAAAGATCTTGGTTCCTTTCGATATTTGCACTAGTCGGATCGTAACTTCCTGAATTATGGCCCCTGATTGTCCGAAAAATTGCCCTTTTTAGCTTGTGGTCCCTCTGGAGGTCAAAATTATTATCCGATTTAAAAAAACGTTTGATTATATCACCGTTACATGGTAATGAAGGCTGAGTTCGAATTTCCTAAGAAAAATCGAACCAAAATTGACGGACAAAATGGCCGCCGTTTGTACGCGAATAGTGTGAAAATATGTTATATCAAGGTTGTGGACCCTATAGAGGTCACAATGTTGAACCGATTTTGATGAAACTTGACATGCATGTTTATAACCCAAAGATCTTGGTTCCTTTCGATATTTGCACCCATCGGATTGTAACTTCCTGAATTATAGCCCCTGATTGTCCGAAAAATCGCCCTTTTTAGCTTGTGGTCCCTCTGGAAGTCAAAATTATTATCTAATTTAAAAAAACGTTTGATTATATCACCGTTACATGGTAATGAAGATTGAGTTCAAATTTCGTGAAAATCAGACCAAAATTGACAGACAAAATGGCCGCCGTTTGTACGCGATTAGTGTGAAAATATGTTATATCAAGGTTATGGACCCTATAATTTAAAGGTCACAATTTTGAACCGATTTTGATGAAACTTGACATGCATGTTTATAACCCAAAAATCTTGGTTCCTTTCGATATTTGCGGCCATTGATTCATAACTTTCTGAAGTGATTGTACGAAAAATCACCCTTTTTAGCTTGTGGTCCCACTGGAGGTCAAAATTATTATCCAATTTAAAAAAACGTTTGATTATATCACCGATACATGGTAATGAAGATTGAGGTTGAATTTCGTGAAAATCGGACCAAAATTGACTGAAATAATGGCTGCCGCTTGTACGCGAAGAGTGTAAAAATATGGTATATCAAGGTTGTGGACCCTGTAGAGGTCAGAATCTTCATTCAATTTTGATGAAACTTGAAACACATGTTTACAACTTAACAATCTTAGTTCCTTTGGATATTTGTGCGTATCGCATTGTAACTTCCTGAATTATGGCCCCTGATTGTACGAAAAATGACCTTTTTTTTTAGCTTGTGGTCCCTCTGGGGTAGGAATTATTATCCCATTTAAAAAACCATTTGATTATATCACGGTTACATCGTAATGAAGGTTGAGGTCGAATTTCGTGAAAATCGGACCTAAATTGACAGCTGTTCTTGTCAGGCCATCCATCCTTCATCACAAACAAGGGGAAACCACGCTAGAAAATCTAGATGAACTTTGTCACCCAATGCAGGGATCAAACACCCAACCTCAAGGCTACCGAGCCAGCATCTTACCCACTTAGCAACATGATCCCCAGTCGAATTTGAAGCCTACTGAAATGAACCTTTATAACCCAAAGATCTTAATTCATTTCGATATTTGCACATATCAAATTCTAACTTAATGATGTAGGAAAAATCACTTTCGGTATTGCTTGTTCTCTATCCATCTCTCGAAAATGTGGGCGTATCCTGCCTGGCAGTGCCAGCCTATCTTTATGTTATATATTCATAAATTCCTTATCAATTGAACATATCTGAAAAAAAAAAATAACAGACTGTTGATTATTCTTGTAAACTAACTATTGTACTTTGTACAATCTTTGTAACCTTGATCATGGACCTTTTAATACATTACAAGGTCCATGCCTTGACTCAATTATTTTGTTGTTCCCCTCCACCTCCTTTCGATGAAAGCAAGGGACAATTAAAATGGGTTCGACCGTTCTGTTCATCAGGTTAAGGCTAAGCAGAGATAAATATTGATTGGTTGAGACTTTGGATTACAATATTATTACATCGGTTTCATGATGAACATTTTCTGCTTAGGCACGATAAACTATATTTGTTAGGTTGAAACATTGGAACACAATAGTAGAGGTAGAGTGTTCAAACTTGGTTTATATGTTCATTAGGCAAATACCTTGACTGAGTTCCATGATTATCTTTTTCTGCTATAGCTAAGCAGAGATAAGCACTTTGTCTGGTCAATACTTAGGTACACAACAACTTTGATTTTAATTCAGTGAGAGATAAAACTTTGTGCCTAGTTTTACTACATCAAAACCATGACCAAGTTCAATTGTGAGCATTTTCGGCTTTGGCTTAGTTTGATTGCGAGATACTTTACAAAAAGAGAAATTATGTGCAATCAATTAAAACAGCATTATGCAAGAGCAAAATCTGCTTATTATAGGTCTTTCTTTGGGCTGAAATGTTATCTAAATAATCAATTAGACATTAATTAACATATCCAGACCATAATAAACTCTTCGTGTCAAGGCTAGCCTTCGATGTTGGCGGATTAAAATCCTATATGCCGCTTAATGGCCGTTGATAATTAAATCAATCAAGTGGATAATTGAGACTATGCTGTTATGATGACCGAGGCTATGTGAATATTTCAAACGCTTTTTTCTCGGCTAATAGTCGATCAATTTGACTGAAATTTTGAAATTTTCAGCAAATTACCTTTACACTATCTAGTTTTTAACTATTATAGTGAGAACTGCCACCTCTCTATCTTATCTCCCATAATGTAACTTTAATGTGTCATCTGTTTATTTTGGCATTGAGGTGGAGGACATCTGGATCCGTTTGCTTGCTTGTTTTCTTTCACAAATTTCCATTTAAAGTTGTAATAAATCTTTTTTAAAGACGATGCTGTTTATGTGTTAAACCTCATAGTCATAAATTTTGAGAGGTTAATTAAATAGAAGTGGTAAAAAGAATATAATAGGCTTCCATCCTCTACTGTTGATAAGGGGGATACCACACGGGAAATCCTTGGTAACTTTCTCAACTGACGCATGAATCAAACACCAGACTGAGCTCCCACAGCTCCACATGTAGTTTGCGATTACTATATTAACTTCAGTAAATTTGGTTTAGGGCCTAAAGTTTCAGAAGGAGAGATTAAGTAATATATTGATACTGCAGGAGGGCAACAATACCCATTTCAGCGATTTTGACCCATCTGTTGGCCAACTGTGGTCATTTGGATATACGCGGTATTGCCCAAATAGAATAAGCCATATTTCAGCAATTTTGACCCCTCAGTTTACCAGCTGTGGTCATTTGGATATATGCGGTTACATAGCCCAAATTGAAAATGCCATATCCCAGGAACTGTAAAGTTAGAATATCGCATCAGCTTGGATTTAGCAGCTCTTTTCACTGTCACTTCTATGCCAAAATCAGGCCTCCTTAGGCCTGCAGCCAAAATTTCTAGCTTGCGCAATTCCGAGTACAAGGTCCTTAAAGGACAAAATTGGTGCCAGTCATTATCACATAAGTGATAGAACTGATTAAACACTTTCCAAATATAATATTAACACAGAGATCATCGCTACCATAGAGGAGTAATAAAGGATTCATGAATCGGAAGTGATGAAGGCCAAAGGAAAACACGAGTTATCTCTCTATGTGAATGACTGAAGTGACGAGTGATAACAGATAAACGGCCAAATTTCTGCTCACTAATAATTCCTTCGAAGACAAAAAGTTGTTATATGGGACCGCAAGAGGATATCTGACGATTCATAAAGTAATTAAGTGTCATAAAGATAAGAGAACACAGGAAAAATAGAAATACTCCGTACAGCGACTTGTTTTTATTCATTCTTTATGGGAGACCGGGGCACATTGAACCATTTTGTTCACATACAGGTTTGTCCTCATTTCATATCAAATGTTTTTATTAGAAGATCTCTTTATTTTATTGTATTGTTTGAAGACATCATAGTTGCTATCGTGTATCAGATTCAATTAAATTAATCTTTAACTCTTTTTTTTTCAATCCCTCCCCCCCCCCCCCCCAAAAAAAACAAAAAATTTTTTTATCCACTTGACTGTAATGGTTCAGTGTATCCCTCTTACAAAATAGTCGGGGCAGGTTTAACCAAATAATTGGGAAATTGAACACCAATAAAAATTCCATGTTAACATAGATCTGGATTTAGATCTTAAACCTACTCACTTATTTCGTAGTGATCTAATGAATCTGCAAACAATCAGCAGTGTATAGTTAAAAACAAATATCCACAGATTTGACATCGGTGCAACGATTGAAACAAGCAGGAGTCTGGATTCTCTAGGCTCCTACAAATCGCCGTAAAATGCACATGTAGTTTGGTGGGATGAATTCAACTTTTATAGTGATTCAAACAAAAGTTGGTCCAATATTCAGACAGCCTGATTTGCTGACGAGCGACTCTAGTCTGGGAGACCCATTGCACCCATGCATGGCACAGCCAAGTTTCGAACAAGTTTAATTCCTTTTATACGATAGGCCTACAGAGTTGGATAAACTGATATTCTAAATCTTTTGTTTTTATTTTCAAAGATATTTTTAAAAAATTCAAAATGGATCAAGCCCTTGTTTATATGGATTGTAGATTACACATACAAGAATTTCTTAGGCTAAACAAATTATTAAATGATATATAGTCTGTAATTCACTGGGGAACAATTGAACCATGGTTCAAAGTACCCCGCTGACAGTGGTTCAATCTGCCCCATCACAGTTTCATGATCAAAATTTTAAAAGAAAATCAATATGCCCTCTTATATGGATCAAACCCCGGTTTATCTGGATTGTATAGATTAGACATATATGAACTTATTTTAAGTACAAGAATTTCCTAGACTAAGAAGTTAATATGTATGGAAAATTTTTCTCTTTTTAGCGCCTTTTGAAAAATTCACTGCCTAAGAAAATAATTGACAGCATATGACTTATTGATTGAGAAATGGGTCTAAGAAGTTATCCCACTTCTGTATAGTGTTGGGTTGTATAGTATTATTTATAAAGGATATATCCATGGTGGTTCAATGAGCCCCGGTCTCCCTACCTTATAAAAACATGGTAATGCACAGACTTTTTTCTGTTTTTCTTTTGTGTTCTCTTATCTAGTGGCAGTCAATTCTTTTTATGAATTGTAAGATATTCTCTCACAGTGTCACACAGCAACTTTAGGTCTTCGAGGGAATTATTAATGAGCAGATATTCGCCCATGTATCTGTTATCACTAGTCACTTCAGTTAGTTATATAGAGGAATAACTCTTGTTTTCCTTTGGCGTCCGTCACTTCCGATTCACGAATCCTTTATTACTCCTCTATGGTAGCGATGATCTCTGTGTTAATATTTGGAAAGTGTTTAATCAGTTTTATCACATATGTGATAATGACTGGCACCAATATTGTCCTTTAAAGATAAACAAATTCCTACACATTTTTGGAAAGTTTCTAACCCCATAACTGAGCCTGAAAAATCGTCACGTAACAATTCTGAAGTTGGCATAAAATTAAATATTAGCCAAAGCAGTCGATGACTTAAAATTCATCCTTGGGAAAGAATATGCATTACTAAATATTGATTCAAACAAAAATCCACAGAATATAAATGCCAAGAGAGAACAAGGAATTTGGAAATCCATTAGGAGGCAGACCACCATTAAATTTTACCATCTCGGTACCCATTGTAGTTTGTCTATTTATAACAAATCTCTCCCCTTCTCAATTCTCCCCTTTTGCATGCCCATTTTTGTTGATTTTGTGGTGTAGAATTGACGAATAGGGTTTGAATTAATATTTTCTGCCAGGTTTTAGTAAATATTCATGATTTTGAGGCGAAAGGATAATGGATTTATCAGATTGGCTATGGTGATATGTACCATGGTGATATGTACCAGATCCCGGTGGTGACGCCGGGACGCGTTCCCACCATTATTTTTAGTGGTGGGAACATGATATACTGTGTCCACACCACTTATTTCCGATGTTTTGCCCAAAATCTAATAAAACACTAATTTTACGGACTGGAACAGCAGGAAAACGCGTTTGCGACCGTCAAATACTCCAAAATTTTCTTGGGGGATCCCTACAAGGTAAGCTCCGCCTTTTCACCTCTCGAAGAAGACCGGCGCCGCTGTCTGCAAACCCGAAATGTTTTCGGGAATTTCGGCTTCTGCCCCCGAACTTACTGTCATCGAGCTTGAATACCACGAATTTGTAATGAGATGACTAGGCCCTATATATGGATTAAAACATTTTTTCTGGAACCACTCTACTTTGTGTCACATTTTTCGGGCATCGATTATTATTTGTGAATGTCTAGATGCATGGACCTTTATTATAAGGTCCATGGTAGATGCAACAGTCTGATTGGATGGGAGGAATTCAGAGTGGGATTTCGGTTACAAAACCATTGGAGTTTGGGAGTTGCCCACACGGGCTAGAATAGCAGTAAACGCATTTGCGGTGGTAAAATATTCTCCGGGGTAAGGGCCCCAGTACCTCTCGACGATTGGTTGTTTGGTTGGGATTCATGTCAGCCAGGTAGGCTATATTAGACCACATTAAAGTTGCTTTATTCATGTGATGGAATAGCAGGAAAACATGTTTGCGGCAGTTAAATTTTCTCCCATTTTTTCGGACATTTCGGGTTCTCATACATGTGATACCTCCCGCAATTCGCGGGAGTCTCCCGATTTCACCCCTGACCCCCCGAGCTCCCGATCGGGCGACAATATAGCCTACCGAGATATTTTCATTTCAAGAAAGATCGGACATTTCCGTATATATGTTAATAATTCACGTGGCATACTATATTTGCATATTTAAGAAGATGCTATGCGCAAGTTGATGAAAAGAAAGCGTGAATGACAAATGAGATGTTGCAGAGCGCAAATGTGATTTGTAATGAGAGAAATGTAAAATGTAGAAATGTCAAAGAACAGCATTCTGCATTAAAACATTTGTCATTTGACACATTACATTTGTCGTTTTACATTTAACTTTGGCCTAAGAGGTATTTTGACTTTATCATTACCGGTATTGTGACTTTGTACATTGTACTTTTTACATATAATCAATGGAAAAGACATTTTAGCAGAGCATTTAATATTGGCAGCGATACCCTTCCATACAAATATGGCATTGTCAATGAGATAATGTATAATATTTTGAAATTTTTCTTTATCGAAAACTACAGTATTGGCATTGCGCCGTTTTATGATCCATCTTGCATCTTGTGAGTAATACCAGTAACTAATAACTCATTTATATGTGCAGTTGCAATTGAATCTTCGATTGATAATAGACTAAAAAATAGGTTGCCAGGCAACGAAACATACGCCCACACAGCAGCCAAATCGTCCGGGCAGTCAACAAGAGTTGTTGCATTTTAAGTAATCATCAGAAAATCATAATTCAAACTCACCCATAACTACGGTGTAACTGTGATATAATCAAACGTTTTTTTAAATCAGATAATAATTGTGACCTCCAGAGGAACCACAAGCTAAAAAGGGTGATTTTTCGTACAATCAGGGGCCATAATTCAGGAAGTTGCGATCCGATATGGGCAAATATGCAATGGAACCAAGATCATAAGGTTATAAACATGTATTTCAAGTTTCATCAAAATCAGTTCAAAATTTTGACCTCTATAGGGTCCACAACCTTGATATAACATATTTTCACACAATTCGCATACAAACAGCGGCCATTTTATCCGTCAACTCTGATCCGATTTTCACGAAATTCAAATTCTCTCTTCATTACCATGAAACGTGATATAATCAAACGGTTTTTTAAATCGGATAATAATTTTGACCTCCAGAGGGACCACAAGCTAACAAAAGCGATTTTTCGGACAATCAGGGGACATAATTCAGGAAGTTATGATCCGATGGGCGCAAATATCGAAAGGAACCAAGATATTTGGGTTATAAACATACATGTCAATTTTCTTTAAAATCGGTTCAAAATTGTGACCTCTATAGTGTCGACAACCTTGATATAACATATTTTCACACTATTCGTGTACAAACGGCGGCCATTTTGTCCGTCAATTTTGGTCCGATTTTCACGAAATTCGAATTCAACCTTCATAACCATGGAACGGTGATATAATCAAACGGTTTTTTAAATCGGATAAAAATTTTGACCCCCAGAGGGACCACAAGCTAAAAAGGGCGATTTTTCGGACAATCAGGGGCCATAATTCAGGAAGTTACGATCCGATTGGCGCAAATATCGAGAGGAACCAAGATCTATGGGTTATAAACATGCATGTCAAGTTTCATCAAAATCGGTTCAAAATTGTGACCTCTATAAGGTCCACAACCTTAATATAACATATTTTCACAATATTCGCGTACAAACCGCGGCCACTTTGTCAGTCAATTTTGGTCCGATTTTCACGAAATTCGAACTCAACCTTCATAACCATGGAACGGTGATATAATCAAACGGTTTTTTAAATCAGATTACAATTTTGACCTCCAGAGGGACCACAAGCTAAAAAGGGCAATTTTTCAGACAATCAGGGGCCATAATTCAGGAAGTTACGATCCGATTGGTGCATATATCGAAAGGAACCAAGATCTATGGGTTATAAACATGCATTTCAAGTTTCATCCAAATCGGTTCAGAATTGTGACCTCTATAAGGTCCACAACCTTGATATAACATATTTTCACACTATTCGCGTACAAACGGCGGCCATTTTGTCCGTCAATTTTGGTCCGATTTTCACGAAATTCGAACTCAACCTTCATAACCATGGAACGGTGATATAATCAAACGGTTTTTTAAATCGGATAACAATTTTGACCTCCAGAGGGACCACAAGCTAAAAAGGGCAATTTTTCAGACAATCAGGGGCCATAATTCAGGAAGTTACGATCCGATTGGTGCAAATATCGAAAGGAACCAAGATCTATGGGTTATAAACATGCATTTCAAGTTTCATCCAAATCGGTTCAAAATTGTGACCTCTATACTGTTCACAAGCTAAAAAACGTACAATCAGGGGCCATAACCCATGAAGTTACAGTCCGATACATGCCAATATCGAAAGAAACCGAGATCTTAGGGTGATAAACCTATATTTTAAGTTTCATTAAAATCGGATAAGAATTGTGACTTATAGACTGTTCACAAACAATTGTGGACGGACGGACGGACCGACAGACGGACGGACGGACGGACAGGGGCGACGACAATATACGTCCACATGAAAATGTGGGCGTATAAAAAGCTACCACTACCAGCAGAGAATAGGCTATCGCAGTACGCTAAATTATTGACGACATGATGTATTGTTATTATTGTTGTTGGTGCATGCCATGGCCTCTTCGTCACTGCACTGTGTTTGTTGTTCTAAGAACGCCGGTTGTTGCGCGTGTGTTACAAAGCTGATAAAACAATGGACCAAATCCCTTCGTAGTTTCCCAAAAATAAATCCAGTCACATATGGGCCGAATGGTCAAAACAAGGAGGTAAAAAGAACGTCGGCGAAAAAAGTTATAAATTCTTTCGTGAAGCCTACGTCCATGACATACGCAACAGATGCCATGCTTAATTCAATATTTCTATCCAAAGATTTATCCAACATTAAAGCTATTTTACATGGTAAACTAAATGAAAAAATAGCAAGAACAATTTATGCCAAAAAATGCAAAATCAAACACCAGGACGTTTAGTTTTTGACGCCTATCAGTGCACCTGTCTATACCCATCTGCTTATGAAGCGTGGCCTATTGGAGATAAAATGTCCATTTTCGAAGAAAAACGAAACGCTCGAGCAAGCTGCAACAGACCCCGCATTTTATCTTGAGAAAAATGGAGACAGTTACAAACTAAAAAGGAAACATTTAAATGGTTACTTCTGTCAAGTTCAGGGCCAATTAGCGCTTGAGGGATTAAAATGGTCTGATTACTGCGTTTACCTTTCCGAATCTAATGAAATGTGTGTTGACAGAATATATTTTGACAATGTTTTTTGGACAAATGAACTTTTCCCCAAACTTTCTGATTTCTGCTTGCAATATGCAATGAGATTTCTTATACATGGACATCTATAGTTTATTTTTTTTTTGTGAAATTACATATATTTAAGACGATTACATTACAACTTCGAATATCATATCTTTATTACAGTGTAGCTGTTACATTGGGTTACATGCAGATAGACAGTGCGAAATAAAAAAATAACTGTCACTTCCTTGGCCGAAAATACGACCGCAATTTTTATAATTAGGCCTATAGGCCTAGGAATAAATAAAGAACACGCAAATAACGTCTATTTCTAGCAACTTAGTTTACTGCCACTTTAATTCATTTTATATACATGTAGAACGAATTATGAGAAAAAAAATAATGTTTTTTGTTGGTATTTTGTTTCGATTTCCCATTTCTTGTTTAATGTGGGCCTGCATCATTACAATAAAAGCCTTATAAATATACACAGATTGTTTAAAACATAAATTTCAACAATCGTTATCCGATAGAAGAACAGGATTTTGTAAATTCGAAAGAAGACAAGCAACTGTCCATATTTGATTAATGCAACCAAACATTGTAACTGGTATTACCGAATTAAATATTCTGAAACTACGAATTTTAAAAATTGCTCGCTCGACATGTATACGATGCTTAGCTATTGTCTAGGTTTTTATAACATCATCTTCTTCAAATTCAACCTTATTTCTGAGAAAAGGTGGAATATTCAAATGCAGTTTAAGCTTGCACAGTTCTTCGCGAATTTCAAAACCTTTGTCGGTCATGACTCCGTCACCCTCGTTTATCTCCCCGTGTGTAACCTTTTGTCTCAAAACCTCCAAAAAACCAGACCTAGTTACTATCTGTTTATCACTTATTGACCCTTCGTAAAGTTGTGAAACAAACATAATTCCCCCGTTCGGATCTACGCCTATAAGATCCTTTAATGCTGTGTATAATAACTGTAACTTTCACTGTGTTTCTGCAGTGCACTTGGAACCTGAATTTTAAGCTCAGTTGCATCAATAATTATTAAATTATTCGGATAAATATCAAGAAAGTCTTTCGGAGAATTCTCTAAAATAATAGTGCGATTTGGCCAAATTTTGAGACTACCTAAAGTATAAGGTAGATTTTGTCTATACTGAAATAGTATTCGAACACTTCTGGGAACGGAGGGGGAGCTGGAATTTCAGTTGTGTAAATATTTCTAGCTCTTGTAGTGTACATAAAAGAATAAATCGTGAACGGTGGCTTGAAGATTTGTCTATAGATTAGATTTCGTATCATTTGCTACCTCGGGGATTAGAATTGTTTGCCAGAAAATGGTGCTGAAAATACCCACAGAGTGCGTTTTAGAGCGTCTAGTTTTCAAAAAATTTCGGGGGAGGATCCCCCGAACCACCCTCTTTACCAATAGCCGCCCACGATTGGACTGTCCCCACCACTATTTTTGGACGATCTGTGCCCCTGATATGCTTCGACCTCTAGATGGCCGGTCACCTCTGGCTTGCGGCTGTGGTTTCGATCCCTGGTGTGAGCGTATGTGGCATGGAGATAGGGGCGCCTTCTCAACCTCGTGGGTTTCCTCCGGGCACTCCGGTTTCCTTCCACTGCTAAAGACCCCTACGCGCAAGCGAATTATTGAAACAAAATTGAAACCATGTTAGTCCCAAAATGACCTAGTTTGTGTCGAGTGGACGTTAAACCCCATTTCTCTCTCTCTGATATTTACGGCAATTAGTTACATGTTTTTAGTATGCTTCTTCAAGATTAGGTATCTCAAAATTTTGGTGGTCAACCTCATACAAATTTTAGTGCAAAGGCATGGCCATATGTTCGCCTGTCTATAGTGAAAAGCATTCAGCCCAACGAAAATTTGGGGGAAAGTTGGAGGTGGGCAAAGAGTCGAGAATTAACATTGAAGTCAATGGGGAAATTAATAGTGGTCTGCCTCCATTAATGGTAAAATAAGACAGAGTTGTCTCCTTTTCTGTCAAATCTCCACAATCGATAACTGTAATAGACCTATTTCAGGTGCGTGGTGATTTAAGGCTATTTGTAAGCACACGCCCAATATTTATTTCGTGAATGGGGTCCCATCATCTTCAATAGAAGGCTTGATCTCGCCTTAACTACATACATCTTATCAAGTCCTTCACGTAATACCCTGTATATTTCGCCACTAAGTTTGACTGTCACAAGCCCAGCTTGGGAACCTATCAGATTCATCGGTCGTCGTGAATACTAAGTCTCGTGCTTTATAGCTAAAATGCCTACATGTGACAATCGAGTTGCAAAGTTCAAAGATCGATCAATGTCACGGTTGCTGTTTTCCCACGAGTTTCTCAATTTAAAAAACCCTGTTTGTTTATAGTATGTTTGGTGCCACGAACTCTGATTGGACAATGCTAATTAGTCACTTGTAAAAACAACTAGCGCAAAGTTCGGGGAATTGCTGAGTATTCAAGCAACGGAGAGATGTTGTATAACTCGCGAACGTTGCTTAAGGAACATCGGGTCCCATGAGCCTGCGAGGGTTGGTTGGCGAGAGTTTTCCCAGAAATTATGGGCTGGGTGGCTAGAGTCTGATGATTGAAACCATGACTAAGTTAGTTCCATCATAGACCCTATCAGCAATGGAATGATTGATGCTTTTTAATTACAAGAACTAAGAAGATAACAATTTGCTATCAACAGGGGCGTTGTCCAGAAATTTGAACAGGTGCATACATTTTTAGGAATATATTGATGAATGTCGGAGAAAACTCTCTCGGTGTACATGTTTCATCTTTAGTTTGGGATCAACCCCACCCTTTGCGTGTTTTGTTTCCTTTTTGTGGAGTTGAGGGCAGGGAAAATTATGATAATCGTAACTAGTCTTATCTTATTTATTTGACTCTGAATAAGGTAATTATATTATGTTTCTGACAAGTTGTAGTATGTACGATTGTCACACCCTGATTAATTAGATTTACGAAAAGTTGTTATTAACTTTCATTATTAATGAACATACGTTAATTAAAACGTTGGTCTTCAGTTTTGATACTTTACTATCACGCTATGGTATCGACATGTGCGTGAAAGGGATCGAGTATAAATCATAACACGAACAAGTAGTATTTATGTTTTTAGCATAGTATGTCAAATCGTATGCAATTCAAAGCATATTGCGAAATGGCAAACTCATTTGTTTTTAACAAGTCAGTAACACACGGTCTTCACAGGAATGGTGTAAATATAGTAAGTTTAAATAGTAAGTTTATATGAATCCTGGAACCTGTTTCACGAAATTTTAACTAAGATAAAATCCAAATTTTAGTAATTGATTGGATAATATACTATTCAAAAAAAGTAGGGGATATTTGATTTTGGGGGCATAATACTAAAATATGCAAATGACTACGAAAAAAGTCACTATAGAACCTAACAGAAGAAACATTTCCAGTTACATGTGACGCCCAAACGCACCAATAGCTACCGCATGGAATGCAGGTGATGCTTGGGATCATCATGGGGGTCCAACCAAAGATTTGCACGACTCTGACTTTGAATGTTACAGTCATTGTGGCATTGAATTCCAGGGTGGAAACATCAGTTTAATTGTTTTAGTGACCAGAAAACAAATTTTGATAGGTTACGTGCCCTTGGCATGCTACAGATCGGCACAACACAGGCGGTTGTGGCGCGGACGATGAATGTTTCTCAGTCTGTCATAAGCAGGCTATGGTCCAGATACCGTGATACACAATCTGTACAGGACAGAACACGCTCAGGTCGACCAAGGGCGACAACTCAAGCCCAGGATCGATTTATCCGTACCTTGGCCTTGAGAAATCGTGTCATCACAGCAAATCAGATCAGCGATCGTCTTCAAGCAGACACTGGTGTGAGAGTGAGTGGCCAGACGATTCGGAATCGACTGCATAGGGGTCACCTTCGCGCCCGACGTCCTCGCGTGATCCCTTGTTTGAGAGATCATCACATTCAGGCAAGACGTCGTTGGTGTAGGGATCGTCAACACTGGGATAATCGACGCTGGAGCAATGTGATGTTTTCAGATGAGTCAAGGTTCACTGTTGATTTTTTGGACAGGCGTAGGAGGGTGTGGCGTCGTCGAAACGAGCGCTTCCAAGACGTTAACGTCATCAGACATGATCGATTTGGGGGTGGTTCTGTTATGGTGTGGGGAGGCACCACTGTTGCTGGAAGAATGGCTTTACATGTTGTTGCAGGGCGTGTTACAGGCCAGTACTACCGGGACAACATCTTGGCAGTCCATGTTGTGCCGTTCGCCCGACGTCATGGCCGCCGTTTCATCTTCCAGGATGACAACGCAAGATGTCACAGGGCCAGGATCGTTACAGGTTACCTCCAGCAACAGAACATCACCACATTACCTTGGCCAGCACTGAGTCCCGACCTCTCCCCCATCGAGCATGTCTGGGACATGCTTGGACAGAGGTTACGTCAACGTCAACAACGTCCCGCCAATGTCCAAGAACTTGCTGCTGCGTTGCAACAGGAATGGGACAATCTGGACCAAAATGACCTTAGACGTCTCATTAGGAGTATGCCACGTCGGATCAATGCTTGTTTGGCAAACAGAGGAGGATTTACCCGTTACTGACTTTGTTTTGATGCTGTGGTAACTTTGCTGTTTGACCCCGGGTATCATTTTACCCTTATAATGATCAGTCTGTGCCTTACTTAGTCTAACGATCATTTGGAATAAATCGATGAATGTGAACTTCATTTCATTTTGTCATTTGTTTCTTCGTCAGTTTCATTAGGTGACTTTAATAACACTTAAAAATCAAATATCCCCTACTTTTTTTGAATAGTATATTATGTTGATTTTTGTGCTTAGCCAATCAAAATTGGATATCTACTCAAATTTGGATTTTATCTTTAGTTAAGATTTCGAGAAACTGCAAGCTAATGATTGTATGAAAGAAATTCTGACACTTTACATTTATAGTTTACATATATATCAATACATATATTATAATATCATCTTATTTTCTTTTGTCAGACATGGAGAGCGGACAAAAACTAAAACCAGTCACCGCATCCGACGTATGACCCATGCATCTTTTCTTACTACATATCTTAGTAGCCATGTGATCGTCTAGTATTTTCACTTGTCGTCGCTTCGACTTCACGTTGTGCAATTGCTTCTTACTTTCTTGTTACTTAAGATTTTTGTTTTCTCAGTGGTTAAGATGTTTGTCTTACCAGGAATAACAATGGAACATTTTACATATCATAGCCGAATACATAGATACAAGCATAGTATATTGCAGTAGAGTGATTCTCTCCAATCCCCTCCTGCCAGACTACCTGGGGTAAATCTACTGATAGTAATTGCTACATTATATGGTATAGGAACTCAGATTTATGTGTTTTCCTGGAAAAAGTCCCATCGAAGCGAACTTGGTCTCAAATTGAGTCGGTCATCATGCCGTAGGTACTCCAGAAAAAAAAGTACCCATCATGATCACTTGTAGAAAATCTTTTGGGTGGGATATCAGTCATAACAAAAACAGTCAATATCTCAAAACTATCAATGGTAGACCCTATAAATGCTTTATCAACATCACGTACTTATTTTCTACTATGCTAGATCATATTGGACAGCGGTGTCCGATACTCTGAACTTGATTCGGAAGTTGCGGGTCCCCTTCCGATGCGGAGGGGGCTGGCTGGCAAAACGTTGAAATTTCGAGTTTAATTCGACTTTGCGTACAACGATCAACTTTCTTGCATACGTCGACCAACCTCAGATGTCATCAAAAACACTGCTTAAGAAGATCCACCCTTAAGAAAACCCCCTCCCCCCCCCCCCGAGAGATAAGTTATTTCGTCTTCCGCGTACAACATTAAATTTTTCGTTAAAAATTTCGCTATTTGTCTGCTAGAACGTAACACTATCTTAAGAACGCGAAATCCCCCTCTATCCCGGAAAAGAACGACAAAACGGGGGATCCATGGGGAAGTGACCAAAATGACTATTTAATTCGACTTTCTTGCATATGTCGACAAACACTGCGTAAGAAGCCCCACGACCTTCCTTCCCCCCTTAAGAACACCCTCTTTACTTCGAAATCCGCGTACAACATTAGTTTTTTGTTTAAAGTTTCACTATTGGTTCACTAGAACATAACATTAATTTAAGAATGCGAAATCCCCTTCTATCTGGGATAAGGACGAGAAAACGGGGATGGTGAGCAGGGTGAAATGGCCAACTTAAGTCAACTTCAGCCTACAAATTTTAACATCCTCCTTCCTGCCTATGTTAACTTACCCCAAGTAACATCAAAAACTCTGCTTAAGTAGATCCCTGACCCGTTCTTCAACCCTTAATAATAATAACGCCCCTTTAACCCAATCAGGAATGAGTTAATTCAACTTTCGCGTTCAACATTAATTTTTTCGTTAAACGTTTCACTATTAGTCCACGGGTCCACGACTATTCAGAACATATGGTTAACAAGTTCATCAACGCCCCATTATCCAACCTTTCAAAACTTGATAAACCAAAAAATCATAAACATCTACCAATTTAGAAGGTTATTTGTAACAAAAGCAGCCATAGAAACCACATTCCACAAAGGCGTACCAACTACCAACTAAGGAGTTAGTAAATGTTAATGGAAAGTCAAACCTCACAAAGCCTAACTCCCCGAAAGCCTGTGTCTACCAAATTAAGCGTAGATGTGGAGAATATTACAATATTGAATTCAAAGGTGTCTAGACATCGGAATTAAGGAGCATGTGTCGAATGCCCCCACCAATGACTTTCCTAGCTCCCTTTCTATAATCTTACCTAATGCTCCTTTAATTTTTAGCAATAAAATAGAATTGAGTTAAATGTTTCAACGGCACGTTACCTCGCTCATTTTAGGACAACCCATAGGTTATTTTTTTGTATTGGAACTTTGCAAAGGTGGAACTGTGTCCAGCCACTTGCATTGGAGTCCATTAGTGCAGACTGCTTTATCCGACTCGGATATAGAGTTCCTACATCTTGATAATATATTTATAGGGTTTTTGAGATTTTGACTGATGTTTTCTGGTCGGTCGACCATGACCTTTGACCCCGCCCTAAACATTTTCCTCAAGTGATAATGATGGGTCTTTTTTTTCTGAGTACCTACGGACCCCACCATTCATTTGAGACCAAGCTTGCTTTGATGGGACTTTTTTCCCAGGAAATAATCCAAATCCGGCAGACTAAATACCCATATGGACATCACGCACAGACCAGGCTATTCGCGGGCTTGAGTCTTTGCAATTACTGATATCAGTTTACTCCTAAGTGCTACCCCCCCCCCCCACCCCGCGCCGCCCCGCCCCATTAGTGAACAGAATCGATGGATAATAGGACCTGTCTGGTGAACATGCGTTTGTATGCTTAATCTATCAGTTGTTTTATTTACCATTGTTTTATTTCTTATATTGTACATTATTACATCAATGCTTATTTATGTCAACACTTGATCTGGGTAAATATTTAATTTTTTAGAACACGAGATCAGTGCCGGAAACTCTATTCTAGCTGGGGTCCGTGCATTTTTGGGCGTGTCTGGTAGTGGTCATTCAGGAAAATATTGAAAAATGAACCCCAAGTCGTATATCTGATTAAAATCTCTGTCAAATAAAACATCTCATAAATTATGGAAGCCTATTGCGGCCATTTCAGAATCTCGTCTTCTCGCCGCGAGAAGTCGAGGGCGAGAACACGAGAACACGAGAAGTCGAGGGCGAGAACACGAGAAGACGAGAAGTCGAGGGAGCGAGAAGTCGAGGGCGAGGGAGCGAGAAGACGAGGAAACAGGGCGAGAATACGAGGATCTCGCCCCGAGAACACGAGATTACTTTCACCTCGACTTCTCGTCTTCTCGTCCCTCGACTTCTCGTGTTCTCGTGTTCTCGCCTTTGAAAAACCTCGTGTTCTCGCTCCCTCGCCCTCGACTTCTCGCTCTCGACTTCTCGCCCTCGACTTCTCGTGTTCTCGTGTTCTCGCCTTTGAAAAACCTCGACTTCTCGCTCCCTCGCTCCCTCGCCTTTGAGTCAATCTCGTCTTCTCGTGTTCTCGCTCCCTCGCTTCGTCACAATCTCGTCTTCTCGTGTTCTCGCTCCCTCGCCTCGGAAGTGCAGTTATTACGCATGTCCACTGACTACCGTATCGGCATTTGTATTTTAACATGGATTATAATAAACGAAAATGTTTGAAGTTCTAGAAAATGTAATAGTCCTAAACAAGCTTAATCTCTTCTTGCACAGATAGTATTGTATTCTGTAATTGATTTTAAGTCTTCAGTCAAATCTTTCTTTGCTCTCTAAAAATATTCATCGGGAGTTTTCACTTGATGCGTGGTTTTGTCAGTGCTGCAGGATGGAGAGCCTGACAAGGGAAAATGTATAGTTGTTCGAATGGGATTTTAAAAAACGATGTCCTGTGTCTGGAATCGCAAGGAAGTTGGTTCTACGGGGGCTCACTGGGTAGGACGTTTGCTCTGTAACTTCTTCAAAGTTCCTCGTGATTTTTGGCGATGTTCACTATTGTCAGTGGTGTAGGACGGAGAACTTAGCAAGAGACAAAGTATAATAGTTCGGATGGCATAAAAATAACCGAAGTCCTGTAGAACGGAGAGCTTAACAAGAGACAAAGTATAATCGTTCGGAATGAATAAAAATAACCGAGGCCTCGTGTCCGGAATCTAATTGAAGTGGGAACTACGGTGGGTCAGTGAGTGGGACGTTTGCTCTCTTACTTCAGTGGTGTAGGAGGAAAGAATTGACAGGGGACCACGTATAGTCGTTCGGGTGGCATAGAAAAACAATGTCCCGTGTTCGGAATCAAAATGAAGTGGGAGCTACGGTGGCTCAGTGAGTAGGACGTAAATGTTTGGAGCCACGGCAGCTAAGTGGGTAAGACGCTGGCTCACTAAACTGAAGGTCACGTGTTCGATCCTTGCATTGGACAAGAAAGTTTATCGGGTTTTCCGATGTGGTTTCCCCATGTCATTGCATTGGTGCAGGACGGAGGGTTTGGCAAGGACAGTTGTCTATTTGTTCGGATGGGATGAAAATCCTTATCTGTAAATTGACGTACACGTAAAAGATCCCTTGGCAGCCTGGATGCGATATAAGAGGAGACCTAAGTGCCGCTTTCCGAGCACAATTTCCCTTATAGCACAGTCGGAGCAGAACAGTAGGACGTTAAACCATATTTCATTTCATTTCATCAAAGTTCATCGGAAATATTCTAGCGGGTTTTTTCCATATCAGTGGAGAAGGAAGGGTTGGGTTAAAAGAGCGAGGTCATGTGTCCAGATTCGAAATAAGTTGGAGCTGCGGTGGCTCAATGCGTAGTCTAGCCTTTCTTGCGAGGTACCCTCTTATCAGTGTAGGACGGAAGGCCTGAGGACAGCATGTCGTTCGGATGACATGGAACAGCGAGGTCTCGTATAGGCTACACATTGGCGTGCGTGTATGTGTGTGTGTGTGTGTGGGGGGGCTCGGTTTCGATACCCGCTTCTTTCTATGATGCTAATATTATCAAATAAACTACTCGTAGTTTACCCGCCTATACACGGGCCCAAATTCGCCCGGGGTCCAAGTTCGCCCATGGCCCAAATTTGCTAGGGGCCCATATTCGCCCAGTGCTCAAATTCCCACGGGACCTAAATTCGCCCGAGGTTTTATTCGTTCGTGGCCCAAATTTGCCTGTAGGACAGATTCGATGGCCTAAAATACATGTACGTGGTCGTTCTTTTCAATTTGATACGAGATATGTGGGGGTTAATCGCGGCGACGAAGCGTAATTCGCCTTGGGCCCGAATTCACTGACCTAAAACATTCCTGTTGTGATGCTGGTTAATTTAATAACACATAATAATGTGTAGGTGGAGTATACAAACATACATAAACACACCCATACACACTTAGATTTTATTTATAATATATATATATTAAAGTAGATAAAGTAGGCTACAAGTACTTCTTTGTTTACGGTAGACAATGTATAAAAAAATAGAAAAAATACGTCCAGGCAAAAAATTCTCCACTTTAGGCCTACATATATGCCGTGGTGAGAAATTTCTAGCTAGCCTGCTTCTGTTTTCCGTCCTAGCAAGTTTCGGGTAAAAAAAGGTACATCATCTAATTCTTCTAGTATTACTTCATTGTCACGCGACTTTTCTGTTATCCATTCTTTGACGTTTGACAGAAGCCGTAAAATAAATACAGGCTTACTTAATGTGCGATGGTATTTGAATTCCGCGGTGATTTGGTTTTAACAAATCACGTGACATAGCTCGCCAATCAGACACACATAATGGAAGGTCGAGTAGAGTCAAAGGTTACCGTTCTGTGTTGATAGTAAATATGGCGGAAGGATAGCGAAAACTGAATACTTGTGAATATTTTGTTAAAAACACTAAGCTAAAACCGTTCAATGCGACAAGCTGGGAACAATTTTAGGTATTGGCTAACCATTGGATCGAATTAGATGGAAATGGCAGGTTTGTGCCGGAGACAAATGCTGATTTGTAAGACAAAGAACTCCAGGAATGTGCAGACAAAGTTCTCAATCATTGGGGTATACTAATAATACAGAGTTCTCACATTTCAACTTAAAAAAAAACCAACTGTGTATGAAACATTATCACGATTCCAAACTTGTTGACGAAAGTTTGAAAGTGATGTTAGAAGCAAGCAGCTAAAATTTTACCAACAAAAAAAGAATAATTGGTCTGGTTAATTTCTTAAGGGGATCATTTAACAAGTTGATTGATAAAGATAGATATTCTTATATTTCTAAATGCATGACAACTATTGACAACGCGCAGTCACCAAGGAGTAAGGACTACTCGAATCAAGACCACTCAGACCAATAAGGACTAATATGGTGAAGACTGTCACCATTGAGGTGAAACACCATGCACAGTACTTTAAGAAATATACCCAAGATGTTATGGAGAAAAAGAGAACCAAAATAGATGAGTTGGTACAAGAGCACATGTTAGGCCCTATTTATGAAAAAAATATGTGTGAATTAATTCCACACCAGATTGACTTTGCATGTGTCCCCTGGATGAAAATGTTGCTTTGTCCCTTGCACCACCAATCAAAACGGGGGCCTATTCTGGCGCATTCCCCCCGGGTTGCCTTACTGTAGCTGCAAAATTTTTTGCCCCTTTTGTTAAACACTACTGTTTAAAATGACAGGGTTAGGGTAACTAGAGATCAAGCACCAAATAAAATTTTCACTGTGGATACAAATCAGGCTGCATTACAGATAGATGTACTTGTTACAAGTGAAAACTTTCTTGTATGGATTTGTGTAAATTGTTCGACAGTGACATTGATTTTAATACTGATGATGATATCTATGAAATTATGTGATTTTTTATGAGTAGGCTTAAACCTGTATTCATGTACATGTATTTTTTAAGCAGTTTTTAAATACATTTAATACATATTTTAAAAAATGTTTTAATTAAATGTACTGTATATGACAATAAATTTTCATGTTATATTTTGTCACTATGCTGATTAATATTGTATGGTTTTGTTTTATTTTTATTCTATTTCATTTCCGAGGTGGTTTATCTTGTCAGTGGTGCAGGCCGTGGGGAGGGGGTGACTGACGAGGTACAAGGACAGCTGTCTAGTCGTTCTGATGTGATGAGAGTAGGCCGTAGCGCCGCTGCCCTGGTAAAATTTCCATGATAGCACACTGTATAGCATATGCCCATCTTCATTAGTCAAGCTTAGGAACACAGCAGGATGACGTTAAACAGCATTTTATTTTTTTATTCTGTTTCATTTCCGACGTGGTTTCTCCTTGTCAGTGGTGCAAAAGGAGGGTCTAACAAGGTACAAGGACAGCTGTCTAGTTGTTCGGATGTCACGTAAAACCGAGATCCCTTGTATTCATTGGTGTGCATGTAAAAAGGTACGATGACAGCCATCTAGTTGTTTGGATGTGACGAAAAACCGAGGTCCCTTGTATACATTGGTGTGCACGTAAAAAGACCCCTTGGCAGTTGGAATTCGATAGCACACTGTATAGCATATGCCCATCTTCATTAGTCTAGCTTAGGAACAGAGCAGTAGGACGTTAAACCCCATTTTATTTTTTTATTCTGTTTCATTTCTGACGTGGTTTCTCCTTGTCAGTGGTGCAAAAGGAGGGTCTAACAAGGTACAAGGACAGCTGTCTAGTCGTTCGGAGAGAGAGAGAGAAATGGGGTTTAACGTCCACTCGACATAAACTAGGTCATTTGGGACTAACATGGTTCAATTTTATTTCAATGATTCGCTTGCACCTAGGGGTCTTTAGCAGTGGGAGGAAACCGGAGTGCCCGGAGGAAACCCACGAGGTTGAGAAGGCGCCCCTATCTCCATGCCACATACGCTTACACCAGGGATCAAAACCACAGCCGCAAGCCAGAGGTGACCAGCCAGCTAGAGGCCGAAGCGCGGCACTCTAGACCACTAGGCCATCCCAACCCCCCTAGTCGTTCGGATGTTACGTAAAACTGAGGTCCCTTGTATTCATTGGTGTGCCTGTAAAAAGGTACAAGGACAGCCGTCTTGTTGATTGGATGTACCGAAAAACCGAGGTCCCTTGTATACATTGGTGTGCACGTAAAAAGACCCCTTGGCAGTTGGAATTCATCTCAATTTACCGGTGTGGTTTCCCCTTGTCAATGATGCAGAACTGAGGGGCCTGACAAGGACAGCTGTCTAGTCGTTAAGATGGTATGGGAAACCGTGGTCCAGTGTACACATTGGCGTGCACGTAAAAGATCCCTTGGCAGTTGGAATTCAATATAAGTGTAGGCTGTAGCGGTGCTGCCCGGGCAAAATTTCCTCATAGCACACTGTATAGCATATGCTTGTCTTCCATTAACCCAGGTTAGGTGCAGAGGAGTAGGACGTTAAAACCCATTTCATTTCATTTACTAGTAGTGGGGGGGTTGGGATGGCCTAGTGGTTTAGAGTGCCACGCTTCAACCTCTAGCTGGCCGGTCACCTCTGGCTTGCGGCTGTGGTTTCGATCCCTGTGTGAGCGTATGTGGCATGGAGATAGGTTGCCTTCTCGACCTCGTGGGTTTTCCTCCGGGCACCCCAGTTTCCTCCCACTGCTAAAGACCCATACGCGCAAGCGAATTATTGAAATAAAATTAAACCATATGTTAGTCCGGAAATGACCAAATTTGTGTCGAGTGGACGTTAAACCTCATTTCTCTTACTAGTAGTGTATGGTATTGTTGTGTATGAGGAAATTTATATTATTGCGTTTGTTTATTTTTGCCAAAATCGTTTTCATGTGTATTAAGTATGTATTTCTCTTGGATATTGTTTTACTGAAATAGTTTTTTATAAAAAATACTTGTTTCCAGTAAATAACAGATTCTTTCAATCATTGGTGCTATTTCTCTACTGTTGACCATATTTATTCCACAGACCTGGGATTAGTCGTTTTCATCGTGTCACTGCAACATTTAATATGTGGTATTATACAGTAATCCCGGCATATTTTCCACAGGTACATTGGGACAGGAACGCCCTTATTAGACTATGGCACACCTGATCTATACATCAGATGGTATTTTTTTTTAAATATGAATTACATGTTTGATAGTAAATATTATATTATTTAGCATCAAATATGGATAAAATAAGATCAAAAATTTAAAATATGTTCAGAAAATAACAGAAACTCAAAAACTTTGAAAAATCACATAGACTCTATTAGTATTATTATATTATAGGTCTGGTGTGCCTTAGTCTAATAAGGGCGTTCCTGTCCCCATGTACCTGTGATATTTTCAGAAAAATTCTCTCTGACAAATGGAAACAAACCAACGTGTTCCGTCTCGTAAAAGGTATTCCATGGTCTAATTATGGCTATTGACCCGTGACCCTATGACGTTGATTTTTGGTTTCTGATATTGTCTTAGAATTTGATTTTTTCACCCCAGTATGGTTACACTTGACAAATGTAGTTCGAGGCGTAATTCTAGTGCTGACGTATTGTGCAATGCATCGGAAAAGAAATGTATGCGACAGTGGGAGAAACCGGAAAAACCCCACACGACGAATCGAAACCGAACGACTACACGTTATCCCTTGCTAGGCCCTCCGTCCTCCATCCTACACAACTGACATGGGAGGACATCTCCAGAAATTTAGCCCGATGCGCTTCGATGAAGCGAGAGAGCAAACGTCCTACACACTGAGCCATTGTAGCCACCACTTCATTACGATTTCGGACAAAGAACCTCGTATTTTATATATAATACCGTTCAAACGACTATACGTTGTCCCTTGCCAGGTCTTCAGTCCTATACCACTGACAAGCAGGAACCCGACCGAAAAATCCTGAAAAACTTTGATAAAGTAAAAGAGCAAACGTCGATCCTACTCACTGAGCCATCGTAGCTCCATTTGTATTCCGGCCACGGGATCTCGGTTATTTGTATTCCATCCGAACAACTATTCTTTGTCCCTTCTCAGGCCCCCCGTCCTACACCACTTACACCACTTGGTATTCGATCCCTGCATTGGAAGAGAAAGTTCATCCAGATTTTATTTCGGGCGTGATTTCTCCTTGTCAGTGATGCAAAACGTAGGGCCTGTCAAGGACACCTATTGGCGTGCACATAAAAGATCACTTGGAAGTTTAAATTCGATATAAGAGTAGGCCTTAGCGCCACTGCCCGGGCAAAATTTCCTTGATAGCACACTGTATTATTGTATCGTATGCCCGTCGTCATTAGCCCAATTTAGGAACAGAACAGTAGGACGTTAGACCCCATTTTATTTCATTTCATTTCATTTAGATTCCGGACACGTCACCTCGGTTATTTTTATTTCATCCGAACGATTATACGTTGTCTCTTGCTAGGCTCTCTGTTCTACACCAGTGACAAGGGTGGACATAGGCAGAAAAATCGCGATGAACTTCGATTAAGTTAGAGAGAAAACCTCCTACGCAGTGAGCCACCGTAGAACCAACTTCATTTCGATTCCGGACCTGGTTTTTAAAAATCCCATTCGAACAACTATACATTTTCCCTTGTCAGGCTCTCCATCCTGCAGCACTGACAAAACCACGCATCAAGTGAAAACTCCCGATGAATATTTTTAGAGAGCAAAGAAAGATTTGACTGAAGACTTAAAATCAATTACAGAATACAATACTATCTGTGCAAGAAGAGATTAAACTTGTTTAGGACTATTACATTTTCTAGAACTTCAAACATTTTCGTTTATTATAATCCATGTCAAAATACAAATGCCGATACGGTAGTCAGTGGACATGCGTAATAACTGCACTTCCGAGGCGAGGGAGCGAGAACACGAGAAGACGAGATTGTGACGAAGCGAGGGAGCGAGAACACGAGAAGACGAGATTGACTCAAAGGCGAGGGAGCGAGGGAGCGAGAAGTCGAGGTTTTTCAAAGGCGAGAACACGAGAACACGAGAAGTCGAGGGCGAGAAGTCGAGGGCGAGAAGTCGAGGGCGAGGGAGCGAGAACACGAGGTTTTTCAAAGGCGAGAACACGAGAACACGAGAAGTCGAGGGACGAGAAGACGAGAAGTCGAGGTGAAAGTAATCTCGTGTTCTCGGGGCGAGATCCTCGTATTCTCGCCCTGTTTCCTCGTCTTCTCGTTCTCTCGCTCCCTCGCCCTCGACTTCTCGCTCCCTCGACTTCTCGTCTTCTCGTGTTCTCGCCCTCGACTTCTCGTGTTCTCGTGTTCTCGCCCTCGACTTCTCGCGGCGAGAAGACGAGATTCTGAAATGGCCGCAATAGGCTTCCATACATAAATAGACCGAAACCTCGACCTGCAAGAAATTTACAATCATCAACCTGTGAAATTACCATATCGTCATGTTATTTATTAACGTATTATCATTGTCAAGAGAATTTAACGGGTTAAAAAATGGGACTAGTTGAGAAAATTTTGACCGTTTGATTAGCCAGTTAGGAATATTGAATAAATAGGAATATTTTCATTGCAAAAATGTCCCATTTTTATTGCCGGGAGCGCTAGTTGATTCCTCCAGTGATGGCGTGGCAGCCCGTTAAAGCCACCGGCCACATACAACATGAACATCACCGCTCCATGGCCGATCGCCCGATGACCCAATCCGCCCCTGGCTGACTTCCAAGCTGACGGTAGAACGAGCATATGGCATGCTATTGCGTTGGAAACATAAAGTATGTCACCACTTACACAACGACGTGGCTGGCTACTTTGACATCATTGCCATCACGTACTTAAATGACGTGTCACGGCGTCGTTTAAGTGGTGATATAGTTTGTTTTTCCAACGCAACGGCAATTCTCTGAACGACGCCTTCCACCAGTATGCTTGGGGTCAGTTGATGGTCTATGCCATAAACGTTTCTTATAGCAAGTAATACTACTGCATTTGAAGTCCTCGTTTTTATTTCTTTGTATACCACTTTATATTAAATATCATACATTTCTGTTCTGCTTTATAATTTATTAATTACCCTTTCAAAAGTTGTAAATCTCATATTGTTAACCATAGTTAAACATAAACCGAAAGTCTCGATGTCGTCACCAAGTCTTAAAATCAGACTGGAGTTCAACCACTATAATGCGATCGACCAAGTAAATGTGCTATTTTCCTGCAAAATCGATATAAGCACAGTGGTCAACTCCAATGAGGTATTTTCATTGTTGGATAATATGTCTAATGGGCAAATTACAGATGAAAGTTTCAGGATAATCGATTTAACGGCGCGAGGGCGGAGAGTCGGAGACTGAGCTATCTATGTGAAGTTCACTTCTCCATGAAGTTACATGTCATTTCCGCGCATTGTATGCCATTCGGAACTGAATAGATTTCGTATGTGATCAGATACTATATAATTATTCTTTTATTACAGACCCATATTTGTGTGTTACGCATGCGTGCCATTCAGAAGGATATCAGCCCCTTTTGATGCTTGATTTTCTTTACTAGTAGGTCATTTAGATCGTTGCTAACCATGTTCATGTTCAGATAATAATCACTCAACCAAGAGTTAATGTATTGATCGATCAATGAAGCAAAAACCAGATGGTCGAAATTGAATCCGTTGGCGACAAAAATGTAATACAGCACGTGGGTTTAAAATAAAAGTAATAAAGAATGTGGTTTTACAATAAAAGTTATATTACATAGCCCCTATGGAAAATGTAAACTACGTGAGAACAAAATGTTCCTGAATGTATGAGCGATTTTACATAATTAGAGCAATTCATCTTTACAGCAAATAAAATAGTGTGATAATAATTAAAAACTACTAGGGCTGAATAGTAATATTAATGTTTCGAAAATACACCACCCCCATCGCATGGGAATGGGATGACCCGCGAGATAACTGCCCATTCACAATGCCAATGTTATAATAATAATAATAATATTTATTGTTTTAAGCCTATTCCATCTATATGTGATCTCAACAGGCTGTACAGTTACATATATTACATACATTACATACATTACATACATTACATGCATTACATACATTACATACATTACATACATTACATACATTCTTTACATTACATTACATGCATTTTTAATATATCATAAATACCAGTACAAACAATCCGATCATGTCATATGATATTATAAAATCATGAAATTTGGTAGGCTTTGCGAAAAAGATAGGTTTTTAGTTGTGCTTGGAATGATGCGAGAGATGGTGCTTCACGGAGAGTGTTAGGGATAGAGTTCCAGAGTGATGGTGCAGCAACCGAGAAGGCTCGTCTCCCATAGGAGTCCACATTGTACCCACGGGGTTCAAGGCGGACTTCCATGGAGAGACGAGTACATCTCCTCGGTTGAGAGACAGAGGCGAGGTCAGAGAGGTAGGATGGAAGTGTAGTACCTCTGTTTTTGCATCATTGAGTACCAGTCTGTTTGCTGACATCCAATCGCGAATTTCTAAAATACAGACTTCGATCTTCGATTTGCTACTCATTGCCGAATCACACGTTAAATAAAGTTGGGTGTTATCTGCATAAATCATGAAGTCAATGCCATGTTTCACGATAATATCCTCGAGTGGAACACAATAAAGAGTAAAAAGTACCGGTCCTAAAACACTACCTTGTGGAACGCCAAAACTTAACGTAGATGACTTTGATGCGGTATTACTTATTCTAACTTCTTGCGTACGATTTTCAAGGTAAGAGCGGCACCAAGATAAAACGACACCTTTGAGACCAAATCGAGATTCAAGAATGTTCAATAAAATAGAATGGTCAATCGTGTCAAAAGCCGCACTCAGATCTAATAGTACAAGAATCACCTCTTTTTTCTGATCGATGGAGACTAAAACATCGTTATATACTTTCATCAACGCTGTCTCTGTGCTATGGAACTTCCAATATGCCGATTGAAATTTAGAAAATAACGAGTTATTCGAAAGATGACCTTGAATCTGTTCCAATACCACTTTCTCGAGAAGTTTACTGCCAAACGCTAAATTTGACACAGGCCTGTAATTTTTCATGACGTCAGGTCTAAGCCGGACTTCTTCAACAATGGCCTGATTATAGCATGTTTCCATGTCGACGGAACGGTGCCAGACGTGAGAGACGTGTTGATAAGATTCGTCAAAAAGGGAACGATTTCTGGCAGAATCAATTTCAACTGAGCAATCGGCATTGGATCTAATTGACAGGATTTAGAATTCATGGAACGAATAACATAGCTGAATCTAAGTCAAGCAGAGCAAATGCTTAAAAGTGGTCATGTCAAATAAAAATGTCAACCTTTTGGCCAAATGTAAATATATATCAAACATGTCAAATATGTAACGCCTTGTTGGTTTATAACAGTGATGTGTTCACGGACGACAACAATGTCCGTTTCCCATTTTAATTTGCTTACTTCAATCGGGTCTTATTTTATTTGGTTGCATTTCTCACATGGTCTTGCTGGAAAGACCTGCTCATTGAAATATTACGGTTGTCCCTTTGACACGAACACAAGAAATACGAAACATTACGGAAGGCCATAAGGGTCAATCAAATGAAAAAAGAACAATTCTGATTATAGTGTTATTACAAGATAGCTATCTCGTTATTATACAAGATAACCATTTTTTATAACTATCTTTTTATTGCCAGATAACTGGTTCGTTATTACAAGATAACTTTCTTGTAATTGCAAGATAACTTTCTTGTAATTACAAGATAACTTTCAGCCGTTGTTGTTGTAGTTGTTTATTAAAGACTTAACGTCCAATACTTTAAAATGTGATATTATGGATAGGTTGACTTAATTAATCACATGAAAAAAAAGTTAAAGGTAAGTATGAAAATTCATATTCCCATTAATATCAGCCGTTGTTGTTGTAGTTGTTTATTAAAGACTTAACGTCCAATACTTTAAAATGTGATATTATGGATAGGTTGACTTAATTAAGTTATTTACATTTAAATGCATAATGTATATAGAAAAGAAAATGGGTAATAACACAAAATACAAAAAAGTTCTTGTATAACAAAAAGTCACGTTAAAACAAATCGTTGTTGTCAGAAGAGAGGGCGCGTCATCTTCTCCCCTTGTCATGGTGATAAAAAGTTAAAACAGATTGTGATTAAAAAGAAAAAACCGTTGGAAAACAATACGCCTACTTTATTTTTATTCCCCAATTAAAATGATAAAGTTCATACCCTCATTAACCTCGTACTTCCACCAACGTCATACTCTCGTTGATATCATGGCCAAAAGTTATGATTTAATTTGTAAGTTTTTGTAATGTGATGACTTGAGATTCTGTATTCAATTGGCATTGGGCTTAATTTTATACACGATGGCGAAATGAGAAACTTTCGATAAGATATATTCCCTTATCGACGAATTTATGACGAACATGGTTAGAATGTAATGATAAAACATGATGTGAACCGTACCATTTTTATACGCCCACATTTTCATGTGGAGGTATATTGTCGTCGCCCCTGTTCGTCCGTCCACAATTGTTTGTGAACAGTCTACAGGTCACAATTTTTATCCCATTTCATAAAACTTAAAATATAGGTTTATCACCCTAAGATCTCGGCTCCTTTCGATATTGGCATGTATCGGACCGTAACTTCATGGGTTATGGCTCCTGATTGTACGAAAAATCACGTTTTTTAGCTTGTGAACAGTGTAGAGGTCACAATTTTGAACCGATTTGGATGAAACTTGAAATGCATGTTTATAACCCAAAGATCTTGGTTCCTTTCGATATTTGCGCCAATCGGAGCGTAACTTGCTGAATTATGGCCCCTGAGTGTCCGAAAAATCGCCCTTTTTAGCTTGTGGTCCCTCTGGAGGTCAAAATTGTTATCCGATTTAAAAAACCGTTTGATTTTATCACCGTCCCATGGTTATGAAGGTTGAGTTCGAATTTCGTGAAAAACGGACCAAAATTGACGGACAAAATGGCCGCCGTTTGTACGCTAATAGTATAAAAAATATGGTATATCAAGGTTGTGGACCTTATAGAGGTCAAAATTTTGAACCGATTTTGATGAAACTTGACATGTATGTTTATAACCCAAAGATCTTGGTTCCTTTTCATATTTGCGCCCATCGGATCGTAACTTCCTGAATTATGGCCCCTGATTGTCCGAGAAATCGCCCTTTTTGGCTTGTGGTCCCTCTGGAGGTCAAAATTGTTATTCGATTTAAAAAACCGTTTGATTATATCACGGTTTCATGGTAATGAAGAGAGAATTTGAATTTCGTGAAAATCGGACCAGAGTTGACGGATAAAATGGCCGCCGTCTGTACGCGAATTGTGTAAAAATATGTTATATCAAGGCCGTGGACCCTATAGAGGTCACAATTTTGAACTGATTTTGATGAAACTTGAAATACATGTTTATAACCTAATGATCTTGGTTCCATTGCATATTTGCCCATGTCGGATCGTAACTTCCTGAATCATGGCCCCTGATTGTACGAAAAATCACCCTTTTTAGCTTGTGGTCCCTCTGGAGGTCACAATTATTATCTGATTTAAAAAAACGTTTGATTATATCACAGTTACACCGTAGTTATGGGTGAGTTTGAATTATGATTTTCTGATGATTACTTAAAATGCAACAACTTTCGTTGACTGCCCGGACGATTTGGCTGCTGTATATGGGCGTATGTTTCGTTGCCTGGCAACCTATTTTTTTTTCTCATACGAAATGGCGAATGAGACTATCATGAACTTTGACCCTAATCAAAGTGAAAGGTTTAACAAGTAACAAATAAACTGGTTAGGTAATCGTAGTTAATGTCTGGTGTATTTGTAATAATATTAAATCACAAAAGATGTTATTATGTGATTACCACAGAGATAACAACAGAGCACGTGTTATTTTAAACGCATTTTGCTCCAAACTTACGGATCGCAGATCCGTTGGTTCACGAGAAAGGTGATGATTTTTGGCTGGTTTTTTTTTCGTTTTGACTTTGCACAATTTTTTAATTTTCTCTAGAACTGAAAAATAGCTAAACGAATCATATTAATGGGAACATGAAAATCCCCCATTTGATTGACCCTAATGGTCTTCCGTAGAATATCACAATGCACATCAAAGGGCACAGATATGCGGGAATCATTCTTTCTCTGATCAGTACCCAAATACCAGCTCCTTTGATACAATAGTTAAAAACGTTATACAGTACAGACACTTTCATTACTCTACTTCGGTTGTTATGTGAGATACGTCGCACAAAGTCCTTCATTCAATATTGACGTTTTGACAATGGTACATATTTGTCCAGGTTGTGTGGTTGACATGTGAGGTCCTCACATCCTATTGATTCTTTCAACTGAAATGAAATTATAATATTAAATGAACGATGTAATCGGCACACAGGTAAACGATAGACTTTTTCAAGTTTGATGTCCAGTTTTTCACCACTTTGTTTATTTGCATATCATCATAATTTTGCCACTCGTGAAAAAATATTTTATACTTTATGTATGGCAGTATATATGACACTGACATAATATATTTACATGAATTATATACATCTAGAATGTGTGTTGCAAGATAAGCCAAGATATATTTATAAACACCCACGGGGAGCAGCATACGATTCCATAGATCACATTTTATAAGCACAAACATAGCATGCAAAATAAAATAAGATTAGTACCATAAAAATACACCAATAAAACGTACGTATATATAAATAAAGCTAGTTAATTATAATTAAAGACCCCTAGCAAAAAAATAGTCCCATACAAAATTTTCTCCAGGGAGAAAAATAGTCGGTCTCAAAATAAGTGCAGTCAGTGCAGACAGACTCACAATTATGCATCGGCGACTTTATGCATTAATGAGGTAAACAACCAATGCCAAAATAGACCCAATGTACTTGTAGACCGGAGGCTCAGTGCGGAGGGGTGTCCATCAAATGGGCACAAAACCGCCCTTAGGGCGTTTTCGAGATATTCGGGGTCAAAGGTCAAATGAGTTCATTTGCACTCAAAGTGAATGCGCAGCCACTATTGTAACATAAAAATAAGTTGAACATGATCGAAAGTAATCGCCCTCTCAATAAAAATGTAAACTTGCTAAATTCACCTTTGTTCTTAGTGACCCCCGGAGGTCAAAGGGTCAAATTTTCCGTTTTAGCGCTAGGAAGATTTAAAGCAATAATTCCCTTGCGCGTAGGGGTCTTTTAGAAGTGGGAGGAAATCGGAGGACCCGGAGAAAACCCACGAGGCTGGACAGGCGACCCTACTCCTTGTCACGTACAACCGGGGATTCGAAACCACGCCAGTTGACTCAATGACAGGTTTTATATTTGCGTTAAGCCGTGAGCCTAAATTGCACACGTCACACAAAACTATAGTATGAAATAACCTATGTCTGATTGTCATGTTATTAATCAAACAATGCCAAAAAAGAAGAGAATATATTTTGTGTGAATCGTACATCTAAATTGCGGCGGCATAGTATAATTAACCTATTGTGTGTCCCAAGGTAAATAATAAACGGATTTCTACGATTATGAACAAACTACTCTACTTAAGTTATTATAAACTTACCTATGTGTTTAAAATCACCTCCGGTTAAATAAAATTCATTGCACAATTAAACATCCCAACGGAAAAAAGAGGTTTTCTCTTGAAAATTCAATGTTTTTGCTTGTATTTTCGTCTGTGTTCATCACAACATTACACACGTGACGTTATGGGCTAAACCAAGAAAATAGCAACTGGAGACAATGACATTAATTTTAAACCATTTGATTGTCAGTCTACTAAATTTTATTTACCGATTATACGAATACTCGTAAATACATGTATAATATTGCTTTTCACCCCGTAATTTCACCCGTGTATATTATATATATTTTTATAAAACACATTACAGCCCAGTCAATCATAATTTTAATTGATCATATTTCGTATGAAAAAGACCACCGCTTCTCAATAATTTCCATATTTTATTCACGTTCCGACTGTTCATATCATTAATGTTCCTGATTAAATTACTTGTTTTTGTTCATTCGACAGATACTGAAATCGAAACATTCTTGATACGAACAGTTCGGGATGTCTAAACATCGTTTATCGTCTTTATAAAAATGTATTTAAAACAAAAAATCACACGACAGATTGTGTGTAGGCCTATTATTTGGTTTTGTGTGTTAATTATGCAGACCGCGGGGAAAATTCGTGCAAGTTTCGCGGCACTAAATTTAACCATCTGTGTAGCATACAATAACTCATATGACATGGTACCTTTTACGGCAATATAATTCAAAGCGTTGATTAGCTGGGACATGATCGCGATCTACGAAATGCCATCGGAAAATTCAATTCTCCGTGGATTTCAAAATCTTATGGATAAACAGCCTTGTGAATTTCACGATTATAAAATTCTAACACTCCAGAAATAATATTTAAAGAGAAATAGAAAGATATGGAACTATCTACCGATAATAAAACCGATGCGCGGTATGATTTGGTGATAATAATTATTGGTATTTATCTATAATAAAAAACGTTATATACCTATTCAATGATTCAATGGCCTCGGCTATTAATTTTGCCGAGGCAAATGTAAAATACATCGGAATTTAGGCCTACCTCGTCCACAGCAGATTGTCGGGGTTAACTGGCAGGACTGCTTAAGTTCATCATCAGGAAATATTAAAAATATTCAACGGTGATATTCAAGGCCAGTAAAACAAATGTAATTCAAAAGAAAAAAAATCCCTCAGAACTCTCTAACCAAATAATTAATACAAGGCGGAAACAAAATATCGGACTATGGGCGTATTTATGTTTGTAAACGCTCAAACTCATTACTGGGTCTCAGAGCAAAAGCTTATTCATACATGTCGCGTTCGATTATTTGCTCCGTGCTTACTCGGCCAGGATCCTCGAGTACGTTTCGACATGCGCAGTGGGAATGGATAATCAAACGGCGCGGCACTTTCTTCGGATATCAAAATGGAAGATGAACGCCACTAAACAATTAATTGTGCTCGATGTTCTGATGAATAACAACGAGCAGACAATAATCCATCAACAAACTTTAGACTTTTTCATTGGTATCTCATTGGAATTATCAAATCCAGAGAAGCGAAATAAAGCCCATATTATGCAGAACATACTTTAAATCACATTTTCGTTCAACCAATGTAACCTTTGGTTAGCTTTGTTAACGAGCTCCATAGTTTACAAGAATTGTAGTTAGAAGGGCAAGGTCATGATCGCACAGAGACCTGTGTTAAACCTGGTAGCGAATGAAGCGTGATATAAATGATTGTAATACTGATACCTGCTCAACATGAAAGTTGTTATTGCACGGAAAACCCAGCCAACTTCTCTATATGATTTCTACTAAAACTAGCGTAAACCAGCAAAAGTGTGCAACAACACTGCAAATGTCTATTTATTGCAGAGTTACGCCCCAGTGAGTTTAGAAGAGGTAAAACAATCTGCGAAAAGAACAAAGGAAGATCTCCTGTCCGTGTTACAATTGCCCATTACCCCACAAACGTGAAGAAATTTATTACGGATTTGCTAAATATTGTAAATTTCCCGGATTGGAATAATCGGAGGTATGGATGGCTGTCATATTCGAATATGGCGCCCAAGATGAATGACTATCGAATATCATACATAAACCGCAAAAAGGTCACTCAGTCGTACTCCAGGCTGTAAGCTATGTGATCATCAAGTTCGATTTACTCATGTTGACATCGGCTGGTCTGGGTGTACACATGACGCTAGGGTTTTGAAGACTTTCTCTAATCAGATACCAAATTCAGTAGGAAGAATTCCTACTTGGAGACCCAGTCTGCTCTCTATAGCCACCATGGCTTATGACTCCATACATTGATTTGGGGAAACTGACCCGTTATCAAGAAAAAAATAATATTTAATAAACATCTCAGTTCTGCGAGTGGATTTTTCTAATTCTTGAAATCGTTAAACCAAGATGTGGAATCACCAAAATAAACACAACACTACTGAGACAATTGTCAACAATAATTCTTCCGTCGCCTAAACTTTATCGGCAAATATAACTTCGATCAAATAATTTATTTGCTTCCATGTTGAATAATGGGTTACTTCCAGAAGTAACCCGAACGCATTCGCGGTGGCTAGAGTAAGCGCGGCGCCAGTAATCGAACGCATCAAAACAAAAATAGCCTTGCTTTGACCCCCTCATACGAAATGATCTATTCCGATAAGTGACGTAATAAGCTTCCATTTTTTATTTCTCAGTGTCAAAGTTTGTGATCAGTTCAATTTTACAAGAGAGAACTTTTTTATTCGTTGGTATATTTAGTTGTATAATGGATTTTATTTAACCGGAGGTGATTTTAAACACATAGGTAAGTTTATAATAACTTAAGTAGAGTAGTTTGTTCATAATCGTAGAAATCCGTTTATTATTTACCATGGGACACACAATAGTCAACTACTGTGTGAGTTCTGGTAAATAATAAACGGATTTCTTCGATTATGAACAAACTAGTTAACTTTGGTTATTATAAACTTACCTGTGTGTTTGAAATTAATTCCCGTTAAATAAAATCCATTGCACAATAAAATATCTCAACGAATAAAAACGGTTCTCTCTTGAAAGATTTGAATATTTACTTGTTATTTCGACAGAGTGGATAATAACATTGCTTTCGTCACATATTGGACGAATCCAACACACGGAAGCGAGGTTGCTTAAATTTGACGCATATTTTGTCAAGCACGTGCTATACTCCAAGCAACGCGCCAACATTACAATCGTTTGAGTTTGGGCGACGAAAATATTAATTGAAGACAATTACATAGGAGCTTTATCTTTATATTGAAACCATTGATCGCCAGTCTATCAAATTTTATTCACAATGAAAGAATCACTGATTGCACGGATACTCGTAAAAATAAAGTCACGTATAAAATATAGATTTTAATATCCTATCTTCTTTATGTAAAAATAGTTTAACACGGATCATGAAGCACATCTCCGAAGTGGCTGAGGACTTGAGTGTATTATTAATTTGATCTCATTCTTTCGATCAAATAATAACCGCTTCAGTGACATTTTTAAGCGTGTTGCGACAGCGTTCAAAGTGCCTAATGGCATTGGGTGGCGTAAGCAATGCCGACAAGTCCGTAACGCCCCGTAAGAAGCGGAACATTAATTGTAAATGGCCTGCATATATGTTAAATAATAATAGTATCATACCATATTATAAAGATGGGTAATATTTAAGGCCCGTGAAAAGAATGTAGTTATTTTTGTTCCTCATGCGTGTTAAAAAGAAAATTAACAAATTTTAAAAAAATACTGGTTGTTATTGTTATGTGTGCGAACGCTCAAACTCAATGCCGAGACGCGCTTAACTTAACTTGAATTGACGTAAAAATGCCATATTTCCTATGCTGTCACCCCTAATACAAAGTGATATCTCCCGAGGTGTGACGTAACCAGCTGCCATGTTGATATTTTTCTTAAACGAAAGTTTGTGGGATTTCAATTTTTCAAGAGAGAACTGTTTTTATACGTTGGGACATTTAGTGGTGCGATGGATTTTATTTAACGGGAGTTCATTTTAAACACACGGGTAAGTTTATAATTACCAAAGTTAACTAGTTTGTTCATAATCGAAGAAATCTGTTTATTATTTACCAGAACTCACACAGTAGTCATGTTTGGAAAAAAATAAAATCCCTGTTATGGGTATGGTGGTCTAAGAAATTGAGAGAGCTTGTTACGAAGATTTTGATATTTCTAAATATATTCTTGATTGTCATACGAATAAAATTAGTCGAACAGTTGATAAGAAGTTATTGAAAGTATGATTTGTTTCAGAAATACGCAAATAAAATCTTTAAATTATGAAATTTTAAGACGATCTGTTGCACTTTTGGCTTTTTGCATATTCAATCCCGGGAGAAATGGAAACGTATTTTACTCATGTTGAAAGTGTTTTCGCCATAGTTTTCTGACCATCAGAATTCTGTAGAATCTTTCCCTCAAGCCCAGGAAATGGCATTTCAGAGACCAAGTAAGCACCACATTCAGATAATGTCCCCTCGGGCCCACTCCTCAAAAATTAAAAGCCCAATTACATATCGTGGTTCAATTCCGTTATGTCATCATCTAGGGTGCACGCCCTTAGACTCGAGGAGTCATGTTTGAGACCATGCCGCGTCCCCTGGGTTTTGTCAATGTACTCTTAATAGTGGAGCAGATAAGAGCAATTTTTGGGAAGAATCGTGCAAATGATGATACAAGCATCAAATTTGGCACAGTTGTTCTCAAAGGGATATTAATAAAATCTGCCCGATTGGCTATTGAAAATCTAAGACGATGGCCATTTTTCAAGATGGCCGCAAAAACGGCCACCCGAAGTTGATGATTTGCTTAGAAATATTTGTAGTTGTTCGATGTGCGTGATCTAAGTGTTTTAAAGCCTGTTGAATTACATTTTCCTGTTTAAAATGCACTAAGAGACATATTTTCACAGGGAGAGCACTCTGCAACATATTTTAAATGTCTTTTTCGGCCAAATTCCAAAACCGAAAGTGCGACAGGTATGAAATTTGGGATTGTTGCCGAAAACAGGCCCACCATCAGGGTCCCGTAGTTCAAAGTCCAAACCTTGGATCCCTGGGGGCTCCGGTGCCCCCAAGTGGAGGGGGGGGAGTCAGTTCTGCATTCGTTGGCAATTCCTTTTCTTTTCGGGCTATCGGGCTATTCTTATGTATTTACCTGCTGTTTTTTTTTAAAAAAAGGAGCTATTAAGCTATGTAATTGTCAGAGAATCACTCTACATGTATTCCGGGGCGAGGGCGGCTGTGCAAATGTCAGACACAGTTAAAATGGAGATATGAAGTTAATAATGTCTAAATATGGCAAATTTGACGAAATGTCATTTCTGGGGCGTCCAAAGGTCATGGGTATGTGAGGCTCTGTATTGAATTCTATTAATGCCATTAGGCTGTAATTCGGAGAGCTACATCTGTAGGTACTGGGGGAGAACATATAACAATAATTTCAGGCGCTAGCGTAACTAGAAAGGACCGAGGAAGTGGGGTTCAATTCTGCGTTCTTTGGCAATTCTGTGCCTTTTCGGGATATTCTCATGTATCTCTCCCCCACCCCACCCTCCCTGCTGTTTTAAAAAAAATGTTTGAGCCATTAAAGCTGAACTCCGATTACAAAACTACAGAAATGATTAAATAAAAAAAATACCGCCGTACATAATCGCCATACTTGTTTTCATTTTGTAGAAGAAGTATGGCGAATGTACGGCGTACGAAAACGGTGGCAGGCCACGCCCACATCCAGTGTGCCTCTTTTCAGCCACACTGTCCACATCCGGCTAGCAACATTTCAACTACCAATTACCTCCTGACTGTGGGACGTGTTTACACTATCAGTTTGATGACAATACCATTGCTACACAATTATTATGTCTGATCAGGTACATATTAGTTTACTAATTAGACGAAATAAGTCAACCTCGAAATACTTTTGCTCTAAAAACAAGTAGTTGAAATGTTGCTAGCCGGATGTGGACAGTGTGGCTGACAAGAGACACACTGAATGTGGGCGTGGCCCGCCACTGTTTTCGTACGCCGTACAGCCATACTTCTTCTACAAATTGAAAACAAGTATGGCGATTATTTACGGCGGTAATTTTTTTATTTAATTATTTCTGTAGTTTTGTAATCGGAGTTCAGCTTTAAGCTGTCATTATCAGAGAATTGTCCTACACGTATTTCGGGATGGCTGTGAACATTTCAGCTTGCTATAGCTAAGTAGAACAATACATTTGAGGCTGTGCCAAGTCTGAAATGAAATTTTTCAATGAAAACCCCCCTATCTGTAATGAGGAAATCCAGCCCTCCACAGTTGACTGAAAAATGGCCTCATTGGACATGGAATAAACCTGCTGTTTTTACTACACACAGGAAGGTCATGCTATAATTCCAGGCTGGTAGCTGCAACATTATGCGTTTTAGAGCATATCTAAGTTTTTTAGTGACCTCGCCTCGCCTGCTGTTTTTTAAATTAAAAACTGGCTTGCCGTGTGACTATTGTATTTACATTTTAACGAGATTTGTAGAATCTCAATATCTATCTGATATTAAAAACAGAATAGGGTGGGATTCCGGAAAGATTGATTTTTGGGGGAAAATGAGGCCAGATTCATGGTAAATGAGTTGATATTTGTCACTCAGTAGTGGACGGCTGCATTTCTTTTTTGTAGAAGTTATGACCCTGAAATTATTTTCACAGCTCCTTCCTACAGTGCGATGGCGCTGTAAAAAATTCAGGTTCACAACTGAGACCATAAGGCAATGCAGGCCTCCACAGTTGGGCAAAAAAAAACCCACAGGGTTCATATAGCATCAACACCGACTCTGTTGGTCGCAGAACCTGGAAATTTGATACAATAGGTAGAATACCACCCCAGACTCTGTACTTTAGTCCCATTTTGATCTAATTCTAAAAAAAAGATTTTTATTCTTTTTTTAAGGTTACCCCAAGCGGATCCAAGGGGTGGGGCACCAGGAACAAATGCCTCTCCCCCCAAAATCTGCTGCCCCTGAAATATTAAAACGACGACTCTCAAATATCACCAGAGTGGCCGAAAAACGTGTTTTCTGCGGCGTTATTTTTCAAAATTTTCTGAGGGAGGGCTCAGACATTGGTGCCGCCCCATAGGCGAAGTACCCCTCCCATCACTTCTGTCTGAGTCAGCGCCTGACCCACCACACGACATTAAAGGATTCGTTTTGGTCGCCCTATCCACATTTGATAGGGCCTTATCGGTTTTGGGGGGGGGGGGGGCGCCGTCACCAAATGACATGATTAGAGATTCTCGTTCTGGTCGCCCTATCAACATGTCCTTATTGGTGTTTCTGACTAATTGTAGTTTAGAGGACAAGAGGTGTCTCATTTTGGTGTGTTTAACATCAATAATGGGGGAAAGGCACCGCCGAAATTGACACACGGGAGCGACTTTGATTGCAAGCTCTAAGTGGCCGGAAAACGCGTTTGCGCTCGGTAACTCGGGCATTATATTGGCGCCCCCACCACACTGCTGCACCCCCACTTTTAAAATCCTACATACGGCCCTGCGCAGAACTCAACCCCACTTCCTTTGCCCCTTCTAGTCAAGCTACCTCCTCGAAAGTACAGCTTACTGGCATTAATAAAATGCAATACAGGGCATTACATAGATGACACATTGACGCCCTAGAAATGACAATCAGTCGAATTTACCATTGTTAGACATGTAGTGAGCACATATCTCTATTTGAAGTGTCATGGCACTGCCAAAGTACCATTATTATTACTATTATTATTATTTATTATTACAGCATATTTATAGTGCACCCTTTCATATAGCATGTTCAGGGGCACTTTACAAAGTGACAATGTAATCATAAATAAACAACAAGATGTTAACGATTGCATACAGAGTCAGTTAAAAGCCTGATTAAATAAATGTGTTTTAAGTTGTTTTTTAAAAGAATATAGAGATGTACAACATCTTAAACTAAATGGTAGATTATTCTATAAAACAGGTGCTTGATAACTAAAAGAGCGCTGACCATAAGAGACTAGTTGAATAGTTTTGGGCTTTAAAAGTAGTTTATCTGACGTACGTAATGTTCGACCGGGTGTATAAAGTTCTAAAAGATCTGAGAGGTAAACAGGAGCTAGATTATTTAAGCATTTAAAAGTAAGCAATAAAATCTTAAAATCAATTCGATATTTAACAGGTAACCAGTGTTAGTGAAAGTAACAAGTCTAGCAGCAGTATTCTGTACTTTTTGTAATTTATCTATAAGCTTTAACGGTAAACCAACTAAAAGTGAATTAAAGTTATCTAATCGAGAAGTGACAAGAGAATTAACAAGTGACTTAGTGGCCGCTTCAGTTACAAGTTTACGTATTTTACCTATATTTCTAATATTAAAATAGCACAATTTACAAATATTATTTACTTGAGCTCCCATAAGCATAGAACTATCAAAGATTGCGCCAATATTACGAGCAGAATCAGATGAAAATATATCACAATTACCTATTACAACAGGGGGATTATCATCTGCAAATTTCCTTAAGTGATGTCTTGAGCCTAATAACAAATATTCAGTTTTATCATCATTTAATTTTAGAAAGTTCTTTGACATCCATTTTCTAATTTCACTAATACAGTTCTCAAGTTGCAGTTTTGATAAATTGAAAGAGGATGGACAATTAGGTTTAAATGAAATATATAATTGAGTATCATCGGCATACAAGTGAAAGCTGAGACCATATTTTCTAACAATATCACCTAATGGCGACGTATAGAGGGTAAATAAAATCGGTCCAAGAACTGAACCCTGGGGAACCCCAGATGACAAAACAGATTCAGAAGACACTGTTTTCTACCCACAAGATAGCTTTCTAAAAAATTTAATGCAGAGCCACAAATACCGAATTTAAACTGTAGTCTACGTAGAAGAATGGAATGGTCCACTGTGTCGAAAGCAGCAGATAGATCCAATAAAATTAAAAATGTACATTTTCTATTATCAATTTCCATCAAAATATCATTTGAAACCCGGGTTAAGGCTGTTTCGGTGCTGTGAAATTGTTTATAAGCACTTTGAAATGGTTCATACAAACAGTTATCATCTAGATGGGCCTTTATCTGAGAAGCAATACCATGAAAAGTCCCATGCGAACGACAAGACAGCTGCCCTTGTAAGACCATCCGTCCTGCATCACTGACAAGGAGAAACCACGCCGGAAAATCTGGATGAACTTTCTCGGCCAATGGAGGGATCGAACACCCGACCTCCAGGCTAGCGAGCCAGCGTCTTACCCACTTAGCCACCGTGATCCCCCAAATGAAGAACGTGGGGTCGGTCCATCGGGTCACCGAATCCCGCGCCGATCAAAAGAACTTGGGGGGGGGGGGCAAATAGGTCGGCCATCCCGAACCGGATCCGACTACACCCCAACCCCATCGGCCCCTCAGAATCCACCTCCGGTCAGGCCCAGAGACCTTTTGGCGCTCGATTTCACTCACTTCTGATCATCTGGAGTGAATTCTAAGGACTCCCGGTGTCAATATAATTTAAAAATACCCAGACCGGTGAGTGTGTATAGACGGAAATGGGATGAAACGAAGAGCCATGCTTGGGACCCTATGCCACAAACATGGCTACACAAGTCAGCCGGAATACGTCTAAGGCCACATCTATGTTCCTATGGGGCGTCACCCTGGATTTTCTTCTTTTTTTTGGGGGGGGGGGAGGATCCACAAAACATCACGTAGAGAGTCCAATTTCGGAGTGACCTAGACCAAAAAAATATTTGCCAAACATTTCAGCGGCATTGTCCCCCACCCACTCCCAAGACTTGCGTTTACGATACCAGGCGTTAAAAGATATGGTTTGGGTGGTCTGGAGACTCACGGTGATATGGAGACAAAATCAGCTAGCAACCCTAACAATCCCGATTTCCCGCTCACAAAACGTGACCTGAAGACGGAAAAGACCCACAATCACGTGCCCTAAAATCTGTCTACATCTCGTGACCTTGAAGAAATCTGCAGTTGGCCTTAGTAAATAGATCTACTATCTAGCCCCCACTATGGGGCATGTTGACAGTGTAGTGACGGACGAGATTGTCAATATCTAATTTGGTTGGAATGTTTTTCAACTTAGTAGATCTTGGCCCAGGTAGACCAATTTTAATTAAACTTACAAAGGCCAATGTAGTGGCACGACTCTCGCCTAACGCCAAATATTCGCGTTTAAATTAAAGATACATTATTGGAGATTTCTGTAATAAGTTAGCCGTTCTTGCTATAAAAGCTCAAAAAACGAATGATGAAAGAAGAATATATTGAAAATTTCAGTCAAATTACTTTATTCTGAACATTGTAATCACCACTGTAATTTTGGACAAGAAAATAGTAGCTAATTCCATATACACCTTTTCCGAATATGGCCGATGGTTTGATTCAATGACGTCTATGATTGGTTTGATTGATGGGCGTTAACTCCACCTACATAATCTCGATTATCAAGAAATGGCTGTGGTACCATAGAACTGTATTATATACGATCTATGGTGGTACCGTAAGCCTATCCGGTTTGCTCAGGGAAATAAAAATATTTTTATTGATATTATTATCATTAAGACAGAAGACCTGTCACACGGTCTCCCGGAATTGCAGAATTTGTCATTATCTGTGTTAAGTTTATTGCACTTTAGTTCAGATGTCATTTGTTATGGTCTCGCCCAACAGCGGCCTCGCTGCGTACACTCTATCATTTAGCCTCGATCTGGGAGGATTTAGCCCATTGACGTCAATGATGACATCGTCATACGTCTTCCGTCTAAAAAGATGGCGTTCTTAGTAACGGCTTAATGCCCCGATTTTAAATACGATGGTTTATACCAGTTTCCGGTAGGATTATATGCGTAATTTAAGTTTGGCGGGGCAGAAATATTTTAATAACAATAATCAATCGTTGATTTGAAGAAGAATATTGTCAAATATACCTATTGTAGTCTTAAATATTATCTAAATTAGAAATTTGATAAATTAACTAATCCACTAGACCATAATCAACTTTCTATGACATCGTTCGTCTGTAATATTTATTGGATTTTCATTATGAAAACATTATTTACATAACGTGCCTTTCACTAATATGTAACCCCCGTAATCATAGTAAAGTATCATCAAAATTTGATCGTTTGTCAAGATAGTAAATTTCTTATTGTGTGCTAGGCTGATTTCCTGTTATAGTGTGGTGAATACCCTTGTTCTGGCTTGTCTAGGTTTCCGTATATGTTAATAAGTCACTTGATATCCTACATTTACATATGACAGTTGATGCTGCGCGAAAAGTGCTATGTAGAAAGCGTGAAGGACGAATAATGAGATGTGGCAAACCGCGCAAATGTAAAATGTAATGAGATGTAAACGCAAATGTAAAATGAGATGTAAAATGTAGACACGCCAAAAAAAGCATTTTCCCACTAAACGTTTGCCATTTACCGTTTTACATTTAACTCATTACCGGTATTACGACTTTGTACATTGTACTTGTTACATATAATCAATGGAAAAGACAGCATTATATATTGGCAGCGATACCCTTCCATACGTAGGCAACCTACATCGGGTGTAGGCAAATGTAAACATTTTAACCGGCGTCTTGTAGGCGAACAAATAAACTAGGCCACGTGTTCAGTGACAGTAGACCATCATGCCTCGCAGTAGATATGTACAACGCACGTATCAAGAGGATCGGGTATGAAGATGACAGGCAGGCGTCGGTGGACCATGCTTCGAACCTACGGGTCGCCTAAAAATTTGAACCCTCCTGAAAAAAAAAATAATTGTCGGCGAAATATGGGGGGGGGGGGGTATCCACTCCATAGCCACCCCCTAGCCCGTAGCCAGCTTATAACATTTGGAGGGGCTACTGAATTTTTTGGAGGGGCTGAGGATGTGGCCGGTTTTTAACACTCCTTAGAAATTATTATCGTTGGCGAAATATGGGGGGGGGGGGCTATTTCGATTTTGGTGTTGTTTTCTCGCCGTGAAAATATGGGATCCTATCCAATATTTAGACACCATGGACAAAGAAAAATGAAATGAAATGAAATGGGGTTTAACGTCCTACTCTTCTGCACCTGACCTGGGCTAATGGAAGACGGGCATACGCCATACAGTGTGCTATGAGGGAAATTTTGCCCGGGCAGCGGCGCTACGGCCTACTCTTATATCGAATCCCAACTGCCAAGGGATCTTTTACGTGCACTCCAATGTGTACACGGGACCTCGGTTTTTTGTCCCATGCGAACAACAAGGCCGCTGTCCTTGTCGGGCCCTCCTTCTGCATCACTGACAAGGGGAAACCATGCCGGAAAATCGAGATGAACTTTCTCGGCCAATGCAGGGATCGAACACCCGACCTCCAGGCTAGCGAGCCAGCTCCTTGCCCACTTAGCCACCGTGATTCCACCATGGACAAAGAAAACATATCCTACAAAATAATGCAGAAGTATTAAGTAATGGCAGATTCACAAATGACAAAAGTATAATAAAAAAAAAAGGGTGCAGAATGGACTGTTCACGTATTTCACCGAACATTATTGATTGGAGATTATAGTATTAAAGTTAATGTAACTGTCAAGAATTTTAATTTTGTTCAGATCACTATACAGTATAATTTGTTTAAGACTGTTGCATGGTGTTATATGGGTGTCGCCCGTTCGTCGATATACGCGAATATCGACAGGAACCAAGATCGTTGGGTTATAAACATGTTTTTAAAGCTTCATCAAAACTGTGACCTCTTGAGGGTCCACAGCCTTGATATACCAGATTTTTACACCATTTGCGAATGATTGGCGACTATTTTGCCCGGTAGTCTTTGGTCCTATTTTCACGAACGGTGATTAAATTCGAACGTTTTTGGACATCGGATAATGATTGTGATCTCTACAGGGGCCAAAAACTAGAATAGGGATTTGTCGTACAATCATTAGCCATCATTCAGGAAGTTAGGATCCGATATGCGCAAATATCGACAGGAACCAGGAACTTTGGGTTATAAACATACAATTAGTTTTCATCAAAATCGGATCAAAATTGTGACATATATAGAGGTTCCACAACCTTGATAATTGTCATGCGCAAAACAGACAGCCACTGCACATTAGCCCTGTGTTTGTTCAAAGTTTTTGGGGTTATTTCATTGTGTACAACTTTCAATTATATACTTTACATATCTTGATTTGCAGTACTTATGCAGTTTTACAGCCATAATATAAATATAGATCACATGTATTGACCTTTAATACATGGAAATAATATATTTACGGTTTCTTTCTTCCAGATTTATACTCTGATAATAAGTTTTATCCCTCAGGACTTCCAGCTAATTGATTCTCATACTTTTGTTACTTTTCAGTGGTTATCCAGTTTTCTCACAGTCTAATTATACATTTTATATATGTTTCTTTTCAGTACTTAACCAGTTTTTTACAGTCTGGAGATATAATTCACAATCCTCAATTTTCAGTTTAATGAATCGATATATTTGGACATCTTTCTTGATTTTCTGGACATTCAATTAATATATTTTATATTTTTATTTCTTAAATTTTAAATTATAATTTTATTTTTCTTTACACATGCATCAGCGATCACTCTTGTTCACTTATACATACACACTTCTCTTTATATTATTGTTTATCTATAGCTCAGGTTAATTGGTTTTCCATTAATAGTGTTAAAACACTGATCTTTTTATAAATAATAGCATTCGCCTCCTTTTAACCCCTGTAAGAGCTTTCCGTTGTGTGGCCCTCTAATCAAAGGTGTTAAACTTTAATAGTATTTATTCTTATCTTTGTTGCATATTCTGTATATATTTGCCTACTATTCACATTTTGTATCATTTGCTTGATAAAGACGAGAGTATCCTCATCAAAACGTCGCTTAGTATCAAACTTAGTAATTGTGTATCCATAAAATTGTACCTTGTCTAAATGTCAATCAAAGAAGATATTAATTAGACATTAATTAACTGATGCAGGCCTTAATCATCTCTCGATGGCGTCAGATTTCTCCGATATTAAACAGATTAGAATGGTTCAGCGATCCTTTGATTTAATCAAATATGGAGGACCGAGACTTAGCTTTGTTCAACCAGTACCGTGGTTGAAATTATTGCACACGTCTGTCAAACCTTCAAAGGCTAACATCTTCGCCTGCAATAGAGTAATTTGAATGAAATTTTCAAATTATTCAATTTACATTACTTACTTTCCAACTACATGTATTATAACAAGAAAGGCTAGTTCTTTATCTAAATCTTACATAATGTATCTTTAATTAATGTCTAATTAATACTTTAGAGAACATTTCAGGCCTAAAGAAAGACCTGCACAAGACAGCTTTAGCTCTTGCATAATGCGTGTTTAAGGTACGTGTGACATTAAATTCTATAAACAAAAACTGTCGACAGATTTCCACAGACACCGACATATGAGACCTCTTACAGGTTTATCCGCAGCATCTCGGCTGAATCCATTTCTCCGGAACTCCCGTTCCTGATGTAGTAGGGTGTAATTTATAAATCTTTTGTTGTTTATATGTAAATAAAGTTTATGTAATATGGTGTTGTATTTTAAGTCAGCTTAGTGTCTTGGAATCTAGCCAAGATGTAGTGTCCAGTGTGTGTGTTGTATTGTGATTAGTGAGTTGTTTTAATGAGTTTACCCGGCTTGCACCTTGTTTGAAACTGCACTTCTGTCTTGACATGACGTTCGTTCGTTCGTTACTAGGAGTTTAACGTCCACTTTCACCTGAGGTGATATCGTAGACTAAGCTTCTCTTGACATGACTAATGACAAGACCTTTTATACTCTCTTCAACTTCAGCTTGTGTAATATAGCTCTTCCATACTGGTGTATATAATATAATTAAGACACCTTTCCCAGGTGTTTTTGGTTTTGTGTTTGTTGTTTTTGTTGTCTGTGAAAAAACTGTTTAAACCAGAGCTGTTTCCTGTCCTCAATAACCTACAAATCCCTGTGATAAAGCTCCGGCTACCCCATTCAAACAAAGGCACAGACGCATTCAACCATCAATGTTGGAAGAAATACAAAAGACCATTTAAATGATATGCTCTAAGATAAAGTAGTTCGCCCCTCCATGAGTCTCTCTTCTTCACCCATTGTTTTCGTCAGAAAAAAAGATGAGTCACTTCGTTTTTGTGTTGATTACGGGAAATTAAATTCTAAAACTATTCTTGATTCATATGCTTTGCCCGTATTGATGAAACTCTTGACACATTAAAGTACTTTTCTTCGTAAGATCTGAAAAGTGGATACTTGCAAATTGAGATGAAGGAAGATATGGAGAAGACCGCATTTATGGAAGTCCAAATGGGACAATATTCACGATTCTCGTTTCTACATTCCAGTTTGAACATTTTAGACACGAACGCAACATTCTCAACTAATGATTCTTGTTTCTACATTCTTATGTCAACATTCCATGCACAAAATCAACATTTTAAACAAAAAATTGACTTTATGTTTCATTTCGGAGATTTATCGTTAACTTTTATATATCATTAAATATTGAAATTAAAAAATAATTTCTTTATTTTACACGACAAAGAAATCAATTCATTATTGGTTTCTCAAAGTATCTAAAAAAATATCTGATATTTAAACTCTTATGAAAATATTTTTCTACGTTTCAAAAAGTCTTGAAGTTAAAATCTTGAAATGAAATGTCCAGAAAAATATCATGTATTTTAATTTTAATACCCATTTACACTAAATAGGAAATATTTTTTAACTTCAAATACTTCAAACGTCTTTATTTATTTTTCTTTTACATCAAAAAAATGTTTGAGAATTTAATTTGTCGGAGTAAAAAAGTTAATATGCCGTACTTATTAAGCCTCGTCGATGTCATGCTTATCAGTGATTGTAGCGGCCAAGCGAATATTCACTGCGGGATCATTGTAGCGGCCAAGCGAATATTCACTGCGGGATCAGTTTGGGGCCCACTTCCACTCGTGGAAAAGTCTACTTTTGATTTATAATCTATAGTCTGTATCAAAGTTGTACACATACGCTAACGCCCTCTGGTGTAATAATGTTTATAATTCATGATATTTTTCTGGACATTTTCGTTTCAAGAATTTAACTTCAAGACTTTTTGAAATGTAGAAAATATTTTCATAAGAGTTCAAATTCCAGTTTTTTTTTAGATACTTTCAGAAACCAATGGATTGATTTCTTTATCGAGTAAAATTAAGAAATTATTTTTTAATTTTAATATTTAATGATATGTAAAAGTTACCGATAAAACGCCGAAAATGAAACCTAAAGTCATTTTTTGGTTTAAAATGTTGATTTTGTGCATGCAATGTTGACAAAAGAATGTAGAAATAAGAATCATTAGTTTAGAATGTTGCGTTCGTGTCTTAAATGTTCAAACTGGAATGTAGAAACAAGAATCATGAATATTGTCTTATTAATTTGGTCTTCCATACGCATTTACTATAGGAAATTTAGGGTTTTGAGAGTTCAATTGTATGCCGTTTGGTTTGACAAATTCACCCCGCACATTCCAGCGTTGTTTAGAGCGTTGTATGGCAGATTTACATCTCTTTCACTGTTTGATATATATTGACGACAATGTAATATTTTCAAAAACTTTCGGGGAACATATTTATCGTTTAAAGTCTGTATTTTTACGCCGTAGGGAACACCATTTAAAACTGAAGCCAGCAAAATTTGAATTTTTAAAATCGTCATTGAAATACTTAGGCCATATAATTTCCGAAGAAGGCATTCGAGCGGATCCAGGACAAATTTCATCTCTTTCTAATTGGCCAATTCCATCTAATACTTCGTAGGGTTTTTTTCAGGATTTTGTGGTTATTTTCGTCGTTTTGTAAAAAATTATTCAGTCACAGCCAAGCCGCTGACAGGTGAATCTACCTGTAAGAGGAATAAATCGGAGTTTTTGAAATTCATTTTATTGGGGTCAAGAGCAGCAGCCAGCTTTCAATAATTTAATATCTTGTTTAACTTCATCTCCAGTTTTTGGCATATGTTGATTTTTCTTTACCTTTTCAATTGGAAACCGATGCTAGTACTCGTGGTCTTGGAGCTATTCTATATCAGGGTCAGGGTGGACTTCGTAGGGTTATAGCCACAGTCTATCTAAAAGTGAAAGACATTATTCTGCACATGATTTTTCAGTTGAATATTTATCTGGGTCAAAGAATATTCCTGCTGTTACACTTTCTCGGCTTCCACTTAAAGGAGCTAAATCGCTAACATTTGGGACCTAGAAATTGACTCAAGTGGATCGCAACGCATATAATACTGTAATATGAATGTATATAAACTGATTTGCATTCAATTGTTTCCGTTTTTGCTCTAATTTCAAATCAGTTATGTTCGGCGAAATAAACCAGAAGTGTCAACCGAAGGCATTTTTTTTTTAGCGTCTAGTTATTCCAGTCTACATTCGCCGTTTGATTTGGTACAATGTTTTTAGCCTCGTTCCTCGAGTCTCTTGCTAGAACTGGGGCTGAAACGCATTATGGTACACGATTCGTGTACCAATGGTAAAATATTTATTTTTTCTTAAATATTGGATATCAGGAGCCCATCTTTTTCCGGTAAGATCACATCATCAATTTTGATTTAAATTGACAAATAATTCGTGTTTTCAATGTTGAAGATTTTGGATGACATTGAGTTAAAGACTTAGCTCCTTTAATATGGACAATTCTGTTGTTTCTTCTATAACAAATTTCCATCAGGTTAAAGGAGCTAAATCGCTGACATTTGGGACCTAGAAATTGACACAAGTGGGTCGCAACGCATATGATATTGTAATATGAATAATTTACATTCAATGGTTTCCGTTTTTAATCTAATTTCAAATCAGTTATGTTCGGCGAAATAGGCCAACAGTCTCAAACGAATGCAAATTTCTTACGTCTGGTTCTTCCAGTCTACATACGCCGTTTGATTTGGTGCAATGCGTCTAGCCTCCTTCCTCGAGTCTCTTGCTATAACTGGGCTGAAACGCATTATGGTACACGATTCGTGTAACAATAGTAAAATGTTTATTTTGTCTTAAATATTGGATATCAGAAGCCCATCTTTTTCCGATAAGATCACAGCATCAATGTTGATTTACATTGCCAAATAATTCGTGTTTTCAATGTTGCGAAATAGGCCAACAGTCTCAAACGAATGCAAATTTCTTGCGTCTGGTTCTTCCAGTCTAAATACGCCGTTTGATTTGGTGCAATGCGTCTAGCCTCGTTCCTCGAGTCTCTTGCTAGAACTGAGGCTGAAACGCATTATGGTTCACGATTCGTGTACCAACTGTAAAATGTTTATTTTGTCTTAAATATTGGATATCAGAAGCCCATCTTTTTCCGATAAGATCACAGCATCAATGTTGATTTACATTGACAAATAATTCGTGTTTTCAATGTTGTAGATTTTGGATGATATTGAGTTAGAGACTTAGCTGCTTTCATATAGGTAAAATTGAGACTATTTCTTTAAATCAGGATGTTCTTAATTGTTTGTCATGTCTAATTCTGGATGTTCCCGTTGAATAAACAAATTTATTCATTTTGTGAAACAACATTGTTCATTTTGTGAAATGTGGAGAGAGAATCTGCTGCAATTTTTCGTCATTGGGATAATTTAGATTTAAAAGATGGAATTTTTTGTAAAAAGGTCAACTCACCAGATTCTTCTGAGACTCTTCTTCAGATTATTTTACCGACTTCACTTCATTCAAAGATTTTATGTTTGTTACACGATGAAATGGGACATATGGGTCGAGACAGACACAGACGTTACATTGCATTTAGTAAAATCACGATTCTTTTGGCCGTCTATGACGAAGTGTGTGGACGATTACGTCCGTTCGTGTGATCGCTGTATTCATAGGAAAACCCCTCATTTAAATATTGGAGCACCCCTTGTAAATATTTCTACTTCTGAGCCCCATTAACTTGTAAGTACCGATTTTCTTTCTGTTGAACCATCCAAAGGTGATATTGAAAATATTCTGATTGGTTTTGTAAATAAACTGTTTAAACTAGAGCTGTTTCCTGTCCTCAGTAACCTACAAATCCCTGAGATGAAGCATCGGCTACACTGACGTAACAAGACACTTGAAATTTTCGACTTTATCATTGAAAATCAAATTGACATTCTGTATCTAAAAGGGACATAATAAAGATCAAACCGGCTGGAGCTAAAATAGCCAAATTAACCGCACGTGACTGTACGTTCAAGCATGTTTCCAGAAGAGCATCAGTAGGTGAGATTCTCAACCCTCCAAAACATGTAGTGTGCTCCTCATTTGATTATATTGAGACCTTAATCACGCACTGCAAAACAGCCACTCGTGCAGTTTGTATAGACTATAGATCCCTCCATCAAGAACAAACAAACTTGCATGTGGTCAATTTCAGGACGATTTATCTACATTTCCTTAAGTGTCAGAAAGTCGAAACTGCTCCTCCTGGGTGATTTGAATACTCACTATGGATGAACAACATCAACCATATGTTAAAAAGATTCTTAGTCTTTTAAATTCCCATAAGCTTATCTAACACGTAAACGCAGACACTCATAAAATTGGACACATCAATGACTGAGTTGTTTCTCGACAATCTGATTCAGTTGTTCAGCCAGTCTCTGTTAAAGGTCATCAAATGTCTGAACTGTGATAGATTGCAGAAAAATATTAAGTGTATCTCAAAAACTCGTTGACTTGTACAATTCAACCCTTACCCCCCTTTTTGACAAACACGCTCCATATAAATCCAAAGTTGTTTGGTACACCGATGAAATTGCTCTATTGAAAGGTAAGAGACTGGCAGTTAAGCCAAGATGGTGGAAGTCAAGACTTGAAGTACACTTCGACATGTGAAGACACATTATTACAATAACCAAATCTTAAGCTATTCCGGGGGGGTTGGGATGGCCTAGTGGTCTAGAGTGCCGCGCTTCGACCTCTAGCTGGTCGGTCACCTCTGGCTTGCGGCTGTGGTTTCGAGCCCCGGTGTGAGCGTATGTGGCATGGAGATAGGGGCGCCTTCTCAACCTCGTGGGTTTCCTCCGGGCACTCCGGTTTCCTCCCACTGCTAAAGACCCCTACGCGCAAGCGAATTATTGAAATAAAATGAAACCATATGTTAGTCCCAAAATGACCTGGTTTGTGTCAAGTGGACGTTAAACCCCATTTCTCTCTCTCTCTTTAAGCTATTCCGGAAATTGATATAATAAAAGATCCCAAGCCTACAAATTGTGACTTAGACTCTGTTCTAACCAAATTCCTCTTGGATTACACGAGTGTGCTTCTTCCAGTCATTACGTGTATCATTAATATAAGCTTGGAATGTGGCGCTGTTCCCCAAAGCCCCAAAGAAGCAATGTATCAAGAACTTTTGACAATTTTCGTTTATTTTAAATATTTCAGACGTTTGCAGTGTTATTTTAATGCTTCCGTAGAAATATTCTGTTTCAATATATTACTCATAGTTTAAAAATAGTAACATTACATCATTCTTAACCCAATCAAAATTGTACATCTATTAATATGTACTTTTAGCCAATCATCATTACTTTTATATTAGGGTTAGGAGATTAGGTAAAAATAGTTAGAAAGCGCCATTAAAAGTTGGCTGAAAACTAGTAAATCCTTGTAAAATAAGGCGACCAAGTCTTATAAATCTCCAAAATTTCAACTCTTTATATTCCCACTGTTAGAGTGAGTAAATTGTTTATATGTTTCATAGTAAATACAACCTTATTTCCACGTGTAAAACACGGTAAGAAAGAACATCGGTGAATAACTCTATTTAATGATTTGTTTACTTTTGTATCTTTTCAGTTGACTTGTTTGCTTACAATAATAAAATTTGTAACTGGGAGTTTTAAAGTTCAATTTAAATAAAATCTCAGAAGTGCAATCACCCAGGAATATATTAGAGGCCCCTTCACTTCGTCTTCTGTTGAAAACAGAATAGTCAATCTAACACGATAGACGGAGGTAACTTAGGTAGAACGGTAAAATGGCCAAGAAGACTGACGAGATAAAAAACGTATTTCAAGCTTCTATGATTAGGCTACAAGACCTATTTGAAGATTTTGATGCCCTTCTCACAAGAGACTTCTTGCCTGCTGATCTAACACAAGTTTATGAAAACATTCAAGAAGAAAACCTGGTATTCAAAGGCCTACATAATAAATACGCACAGTCACTGCTTTGTCGAACTGAAACAGAAACAAGTAAAACTGAACTTCAGGAAATCCGATCAATGAGGGAAAAGTTCCGAATTTCAATTACTATGACATCAGAGAGATATAATCAAGCTCTAAAAGGTAAAGAACATGACAGGGAACCTCCCTCAGAAGATCGTCAAAGCTTTGAAACTAAAATAAAAGAAATCGAGAAAACCGCCGGTGCTACCGCCGCGGCAGCAGCAGCTGAAGTAGTTAAGGCCTTAACGCCTAAATATGAAGGTCGGTGCGAACTCGAGCGATTACCTTGCCCCTCGTGGGATGGAAAGCGAACTACTTATGCTACTTTTAAGAAACATTTTTCAGAATCTATGGTACAAAATCATCAAGATGCCTCAAAACAATTAATCAGATTAAGAACTGCCATAAAAGATCCTGGAGCTAAATGGAAACGTAAAGTTGAAACCTGTTCTGACATTAGTCGAGCATGGACTCTTTTAGACAGAGAATTTCAAAATAATCAGAAGCTCATCGCTGAAATCTATAATAATTTGGATAAATTCCGGTTAAAACCGAACAGTTCTGAATCTTTATCGGAATTCTCATCAATAATTCGAGAATTAATTCAACAATTTGAAGATATTGGTAAACCTCAAGAAACTCTGTGTGAGGTATTCGTAGATAAACTCCGTAAGAAAATGGACAGAGAAACGCTAGAAAATTTTAGATGTTACGTTAATTTGAAGAATCAAGAAGAAACCTCTGAAACTCTTGCTGACTGGTTGGATTTTATGGCAACTATTAGAATTGATACCGGTGGTAATAATTGGGTCAAGATGAGTAGTAATACCTATTCAGGACAAAAATATTCGAACAAACCAAGTAGAAGTTCATCTAACTATGCCATAAAAACTACTGAAAACTGCCCAATAGAATGTCCGGAGAAACACCAACTATTAACTTGCCCAAAGTTCAAATTAATGACGATTCATGATCGTTGGAGAATTGTTCGAAAACAAAAACGTTGTCGAAAGTGCTTTAGTACACATCATACAGATAAATGTGATCAAGCTAATAACTGTGATAAATGTGCCGAACAACACAACACATTACTCCACATTGACGGCTATTACAAGGGTAGTTTGAATCCAAACGCCAGACCATTTTCAAATGACTCAACAACAGCAAATGGTACTAATCAATCATTGATGGTACACGATAGAAGAATCAATTGCGTATCCACACAGTGCCCTGTTCAAATGATTCTGGTAAATGATGCTCACAATAACAAGAAGAAAGCAGTAATCTTCCAAGATTCCGGTTCCGACATATGTCTGATGAGAAAAGAATATGCGAAGAAACTGGGTTTACGTGGTAAAGAAATCACATTAAACATGCTTCTTGCCGGAGGTGAACGAAGAGTAGAACTTTCAGAAATACTTACCGTAACAGTGTCTCCATTTGAAGACACGGAAGTGGAGAAAACTTTTAATGTGTACATCGTAAACAAACCTTGTAGTGATGCTAAAACTGTGTCAAAGAAATCTTTGGAAAAATACAATCATCTGCAACCTCTAATAGACAAATTTTACCTAAATGGTGGAAAAATAGACATTCTTATCGGTACTGAATTTTCCGATGCATTTATCGACCTTGCATCAAAAGTTGGTGAAAGTGGTCAACCTATAGCGAAGAAAAATATATTCGGTTGGTATATTCTGGGTTCAATTGATGACAAAACTGAATTCAAATCCTGTAATTTTGTAAAATCGGCTGTAATCGAGAACTTTAATAATGATCAAACAAACCATGACATAAAGCAACTGTTGTATCAGGACCAAATTGGGATCAAACCAACAAAATATTGTGTATGTTCTGAAGACGTATTGAAAGAAAATCGCTTCATTAAATTATTAAGCGAATCAACACAACTTATCGATGGAAGAATCCAAGTTAGAATGCCCTGGATGTCTAAAGGTCCTCCCCCATGCAGCAACTATGACCTCGCCTACAAAAGGATGGAGTCTACAGAAAGATCCTTGATAAAAAAAGACAAACTCGAAGTCGTTAATACAGAAGTCAACAAATTGGTTGATTCTGGTTTTGTGAAAATACTCAATAAAGGTGAAGTAAATCACTCTAAACCTGAATTCTACCTTCCAATGCAGGCCGTATTTACGCCTGGACGATCCACCGAGGTGCGGCTAGTGTTCGATTCAAGTGCTAAGGGGCACGATGGACTTTCTTTAAACGATAGATTAGAAAAGGGACCTAATTTAATAAACAGTTTATTAGAAGTTCTAATAGCATGGAGATGGGATAATGTAGCATATTCAGGGGACATTCAAAAGATGTTTAACCAAGTGCTTGTACATCCTGACGATCAAATCTACCACCGGTTCTTGTGGCGACCAAGTCCAAGGGAGGAACCAAAAATATACCAATGGATACGTCTAAGTTTCGGAGATAAACCAGCTCCTTCAATAGCATCAAATGCTATCAACGTACTGGCAAAAATGTCAGAAACCAAATATCCGGAAGCAGCTAAAGAACTGTTAAACAGGACATACGTTGATGATATAGCTGGGTCAAAGGCCACTCAAGATGAAGCAAAAAACACAATAGAAAATATCGATTCTATTCTTGACCAAGGCCACTTTAAAATAAAGTGCTGGTATTCTAATAACGGACTCATTGATCAGGATACTACAAAAGAAGTAGTAACAACTATTCTTGGACACAAATGGAACAAACAAACGGACACCTTTTCATACAAAAAGGATTCAATCAGTGAAGTCAAAGGAATCTTCAACAAACGTAAATGTCTTGCATCTCTTGCACAAGTATGGGATCCAATCGGACTTGTCTCGGCTGTAACAATCAAGTTCAGAATAGACATGCAAAATTTATGGGCCATAGGATATGCTTGGGATCAAAGTTTACCCAGTGATTTACAAACTAAATGGTTGAATAATATTCAGCTAATGAATGAAATTCTCCAAACAACTTTCCAAAGAAAATTGAAACCAGAAAACGCGACGGACAAACCCGAAATACACGGTTTCTGTGACGGTGGAGAAATGGCTTTCGGTGGCGTAATATTTTTAAGATGGACTTTAAACAATAATGACTATATATGCGTTCCAGTGTTAACCAAAGCCTTAGTGGCGCCGCTAAAGAAGAAGTCTATACCACGACTAGAAATGTTAGGGTGTTTACTGTTAACCAGAATGTACGAGTCGATAATCAAAGCACTCACATTTGCGGGAGCCAAAAATTTCCCCGTATACTTATGGTGTGATTCGACTACAGCTTTAAAGTGGCTAAAATCACCACCACAGAAGTTTCGACCATTCGTGTCAGCTAGAGTCGCTGAAATACAGGAAACAATTGATGTTCAACATTTCAGGTACATTCCGTCAGAGTTTAATCAGGCCGACGCACTTACTCGCGGAATTCAAGTAAATCAACTTTCTCGATGGTTAGAAGGACCAGACTTTCTCAAATTAAATGAGTCGGAATGGCCAAATTTCGAAATGAAACTGTCAACTCCCGAAGATGAATCTGAACAAATCCTAACTGAATACAAAACTATGAAAGGATCATCTCATGCAGTTCAGAACAATAATCCAACGGACGTTATGAATAAACTCTTAAACAGCGTTTCAAGCTTTATAAAACTTAGAAGATATCTGTGTCATTTAATACGATTCGCTAAATACATCGCGAAACGAGACTTTAACAAAGGTTCAATTACTGTATCTGAACTAAAACATTCACAAAATGTGTTATATAAATGGACTCAAATGGATCTCCAAAATCCATCAGAAAAGTTGGGGTTCACACTACTACCGGATGACAACGGGGTAATTCGAGCCCACGGAAGACTTGAAAACATACGAACCTTACCAACGGATCAACGAAATCCAATCATATTACCAAAGGACCACAGATTTGTGAATTTACTACTTATTCATCTGCACGAAAGACGTGGACATTGTGGCTATAAAAGTCTGATAGCAGAAGCTAGAAAACATTTCTGGATTTTCGGATTACGGAATACTGCTAAATCTCTTACTAGAAAGTGTAATACGTGTAGAAAACTGCGTCGAAAGCCAGAAAAACAGCTAATGGGACAGTTACCAGAACTCAGAGTAGCTGCAGGATTTCCAGCATTTTACAACACCGCGCTAGATATGTTCGGTCCAGTTCACATCAAGTTAGGACGAAAAACTCTTAAAGAGGCGCAGGTTATAATATTCGCCTGTATGACGTCAAGAGCAATACATCTTGAACTTGTTACTGACAAAAGCTCGGACACATTCCTCATGGCATACCGTAGATTTACGTGTATAAGAGGTCAAGCTAAATGTTTATGGTCCGACCAAGGAACTAATTTCATTGGCTCACAAACTTACTTGAAAGAAATAATGAAAGACTGGGACATAAACAAAGTCAAAAACGTGATAACACAAAAATATGGACGTAATTTACAGTTCCAATGGGACTGGAATATACCTCACGCCAGTCACATGAATGGTGTAGTGGAATCCCTCATTCATTCCGTTAGACAAGCTCTAAATGCCACGTGTAAAATGCGCGAATACACTGAAGAACAGTGGAATACTATCTTAGCAGAAACAACATATCTTATAAACAGTCGACCATTATATCCCGCATCGAATGAAATTTTCGAGGATCCACCAATTACACCAAATGATCTATTATTTGGACCAAACATCACCCCTCCACAACCAGAGGATGAAAATCATATCAATCCAAGGAATTTAAATCGAAGTGCTCAGAGTCGGGTCGCTGAATTCTGGCATTGTTGGCTAAAATATTTCGCTCCAACACTTATCCCGCGAAATAAATGGTACAGATCAAGAGACAATCTAAAAATAGGAGATCTTGTATTGGAAATAGACCCAAACCAAAAAAGGGGACAGTGGAAAATGGCAGTTATACAAAAAGGTTATCCTGGATCGGACGGAAAAGTTCGTAAAGTTCAGATAAAGACAGCTTCAGGATTCTACGACAGACCAATACATAAATTATGTTTAATAGCGACCAAAGAAGAACTCACTCTTTGTGTATAAAAAACTGCAGTTCAAAAGTTTTGCGATTTGTCGTGACTTAAAATTGTTTTAAAAATTTTATCACTGGGTCCGGAGTATCAAGAACTTTTGACAATTTTCGTTTATTTTAAATATTTCAGACGTTTGCAGTGTTATTTTAATGCTTCCGTAGAAATATTCTGTTTCAATATATTACTCATAGTTTAAAAATAGTAACATTACATCATTCTTAACCCAATCAAAATTGTACATCTATTAATATGTACTTTTAGCCAATCATCATTACTTTTATATTAGGGTTAGGAGATTAGGTAAAAATAGTTAGAAAGCGCCATTAAAAGTTGGCTGAAAACTAGTAAATCCTTGTAAAATAAGGCGACCAAGTCTTATAAATCTCCAAAATTTCAACTCTTTATATTCCCACTGTTAGAGTGAGTAAATTGTTTATATGTTTCATAGTAAATACAACCTTATTTCCACGTGTAAAACACGGTAAGAAAGAACATCGGTGAATAACTCTATTTAATGATTTGTTTACTTTTGTATCTTTTCAGTTGACTTGTTTGCTTACAATAATAAAATTTGTAACTGGGAGTTTTAAAGTTCAATTTAAATAAAATCTCAGAAGTGCAATCACCCAGGAATATATTAGAGGCCCCTTCACTTCGTCTTCTGTTGAAAACAGAATACAATGCTTAAGCCTCTGTTTCAGAAACCTGATCTTGAAGTTCATTCCTTGTCAAACTACTGCCCTGTCTCCAATTTATCTTTCCTTTCTAAGAAACTGGAAAAGGCTGTCAACTTACGGAACATCTGATTTATCATGATCTTATGGATGAATTCCAATCCGCATATCGTGTTGGACACAGCACTGTTAAGAGTTAATAATCGAATGTCTATGAATGCTGGAAGTATCTCCCTATTGTTTTCGACACGATCGATCATGCCTACTCTGGGATAATTTTATAATATTCTGTAAGTTTCATGGACTTTGTTTGATAATTGCAATTTGTAGTCGTGCCACATGGAATGTGTGGTAATCTGATATCACGGAAACCGTTAACCGGAAGTGGTCGAAACTTTGGCTTCTCTGAGATATTAGTAAGGTTATCATATTCTGTAAGTTTCGTGGACACTGGTTGATAATTGCGGTCTGTAGTCGTGCCACATGATATCTCGGAAACCGCTAACCGCTTTTCCTATAGCTAAGTGGCTACTTTGAGATATTATAAATGTTATAATATGTGAGTTGCATTTTTTCGACAAGGAACTTACAGGGAGACTGTGTTCCCAACTTTTTGTACTAGAGATGTTAATTAATCGTCACTAGCGCATGTCATGGACTATTATGTCCAGTTTCATTATCCACTTTTGAACTACATGTATTATAGCAAGAACAGTCAGCTCTTTGTCTAAATCTTACATAAAGCTTCTTGAATGCCTTTAAAGGCATTATTTAAAACTAGCTAGTTTATGTGTGTTTTCATTGATACTGATATTCTTGACACAGACTGAAGCAGATTGTGATCATATGAAATCTTGTGTGGTAATCGCATAGTAATCGTATATATGTGCATGTTGCATGAATAATTATATGGTTTAGTCTCCTACCTATTAATTTCGCACAAATGTTAGAACAGAGGGAGGTGATATAATATCGAATTACGAGATTTGTGATACATGTGTGAATATCTATATAATTATATAGATGTTGGTATGGTTGTTGTAAAGGATTCCAGGGATCGTTTACCTAATACCGAACAAAAAACCTTAAAGGGACAATAACACTCTTGCTGGCTTGTCAGCTCCAGAAAATAAATACTAGCCTTATTCTACGTACTAGATTTTTAAGTGTCCTACCTGTTGTGTAAATTATCCATTACATCCTATTTTACTTGTCCAGAGGGTTCGAAAATATTTTAAAATCCAAGTCACATTTACGTTTGTGCAATACTTTCGTATTGTACTTAGATTTAGATTGTGGCGGTCGATGGCTCTGGCAGGCGTAATACGGAAATCATATTACAACTTTATAATTGGCTTTATTCATCTTGGCTTCTTACAAAAAACATTTCAACTATAATGGCGCGCATTGACTCGAACAATACTAATTAATAATTATCTCCCCTTGTAGTCCCTAATGTCACGTAACTTTACCTGAACGATGGATGTTATTAGTTTTTATATACAATGGACCTGCAAAGTCAGTTCCTGTATATTGAAACGGTTGGGCTTCTTGGACTCTAAATGACGGAAGTGCTGGCGTGGCTTGAACTGAATATGGCTTCCCTTCTAATCTACGACATATCACGCAACGATACAAGATTTTCCGTATGAATTGTCTACCGCGTATTATCCAAAACTTAGATCGAATTTGAGTTAATGTTGCTTTAACACCACTATGAAACACTTTCTGATGGGCTTCGCGTACAATCAAGGACGTTATGTAATGGCTAGTGTCTAGAACAATTGGCTGTTTAGATAATTCTGGAATGTCCGCAAATTTTAATCTACCATTACATCTAATAATACATTGATTGTCCGTAATAAAATCAAATTCACTCTTCCACTGGCGAAACTTCTTATTGGCTTTTAAATCAATTTGTATGTCCTTAATCCACAATATTTCGGCTTTATTAATATCAACTGGCGATACAAATGGATTAATAACACAATTAACACGTTTCGATTTTAAAATGTCTATGAATTTTAAAACATAAGCAGTAACACGCAACAGTCTTGGATAACTACTAAAGTTCTCACACTGAATTATTTGGCTTAGGCGAACTGGCTCATTGTCTGTGGCTAACATTGAAATTGTCTCTGGATCAAATTTAATAATTCTTTCTTTGTCACGAATCTTCATTTCTTCTAAACACTCTGGATCATAATCTTGGCATTCTTGGATATCTAAATTGGCATCGCTATTCGTAAATTCAAACTTGTCCTTTAACCAATCTGGACCTTCACTCCACAATGAATTATGCGCGAGTTCAAACGGGGACATGCCTCTTGAAAGAATGTCGGCTGGATTAATTATACCCTTACAATGTCTAAAACTCGAGACTGGCACTAAAGTTCGAATCTCACTTACGCGATTTTGAACAAACTGCTTCCACTCGCGATGTTCATGCGTTATCCAACATAAGGCAACCTTTGAATCCGTCCAACAATACTTATCGCTAATGTCAATGAGGCTAGATAAGGCCTGTTCTACACTGGTTATTAATCTGGCTAGTGTTAACGCGGATAAAAGTTCTAACCTTGGAATTGTTGTATTGGCTAATGGTGATACCCTGGTCTTAGACACTAAATACCTAACAGTTACACCTACATCAGTTTCTATACGTAAATAAACTATACAACCATACGCACGAATAGACGCGTCACAAAATCCTTGTAATGAGCAATTGATAACTGTTTCAGTAACTCCGCTAAATACACATCTGGGCATATAAAATGTACATTTTACCGAAAGCGATTCAACTAATTTGTTCCACTGAACTAAAATATCCCCCGAGATTGGATCGTCCCATTCTATACCTAATTTACACAACTGTTGAAACAATAATTTGATCTGAATTGTTACAGGTGAAACAAAACCTAACGGGTCAAATATTTTGGCTGCTAAACCTACAATGTTTCTTTTAGTGGGAAGACTATCCTTGGCTAACAAATAGAGTTCTTCTAAGTCAAAACAAAATGTGTCCTGGCTATAGTTCCACTTAATACCTAGTATTTTCTGTTCTTTTTCACGGTATACGTCAGAGTTTCCAAGATTAATTTTGGCGTACGAATCATCATCATCCATTAATGTATGCGGCATAGTTTTAACTGCTGTGGATTCTGCTTCGGCAATCCTCTGCCTTAACTCGGCTGAATTCGAATAAAACTTTCGCAAATTAAAGCCTCCTGTAAGAAGTCTTGACTTGGCCTTCTCATAAAATTGGTATGCTTCATCTATGGAACTGGCTCCTGTACTTAGATCATCGACATATATTGATGACAAAAATTTTTCTACAAATTCTGGATCCTCATCAAATTGTTCAATATGATATTTTACCGTGGCGTTAAGCAAAAAGGGACTAGACGTCACACCAAATGGTACTCTGGTAAATCTAAGCGTTATATAAGGAGAGTCGCTGTCCTCAATATCTCTGACCCAGAGGAATCGTAAAACGTCTCTGTCAGATTCTGTAACCGATATCATAAGAATTTCTTTCTCAATGTCACCAGTGAGGGCTATGTGGTGTATTCGAAAACGTAGTAAAATGTCTAGTATATGATGAGTCAGTGGTGGTCCTGCTAACAAACAATTGTTAAGTGAAGTACCATGTTGAGTCTTAGCAGAGGCATCATAAACAATCCGCATCTTTGTGGTGTCTTTGTCACGTCTAATGACACAGTGGTGTGGAATGTAATGTATTTTTTCACTTGAGGTCATGGTTGGTTCAGGTACTTCTTCAAGGATACCCTCCTTTAATTGGCCTTTGATTATATTATCGTATTCTCTCATGATATCTGGCTTTTGGCGTAAACGACTTAACAAATGGTTCAATCTTATTTGGCTGAGTTTGAGGTTATCTGGTAGAGGTAGATGTGGGGTTTTCCATGGCAAGCAAACTTCATATCTACCATCATTAAATGATAGCTTGTCCACCAAATCCTCGTATATGGTCTTTGGCTGAATACCTAAGGATTCTAAATCCCAGAACTTGTGTAGAATGGCTTGTAAATCTGCTTCTGTTTCTTTAGCCTGAACTGTTTCGCATCTCAAAACATGGGTAGTTATGTGGTTGTTATGCTATACAGTATTACTCCCATGGACATTTACAGGTCCTGAAAGAACCCATCCTAGTTTAGTATCTAAAGCAGACAGTCCATTCTCCCCCCGTACCATACCCCCGTTAACCAGACACCAATATTGATCTGATCCTATTAACATATCAATGTACACCTCATCCTCATTTTCGGCTATATCTGCGAATTCAAAGTTTGGTATTGAAAAATGCTGTTTCGCTTCTTCAAGTGGCTGTCCTCTCAAAGGGTCGCAAATATGTGGCACTTCATACATGGCTAAAGTTAACTTTTCGGCATTGGTTTGTATACAAACGTTGACAACATCTACTGTTTGAAGGCTTTCTTGACTGGAACCAAATCTCTTGATAAGGACAGTTTTCTGTGTTAGGGTAGATAAGGCTAAACTCTGTCTAACTCTAGTGGTTATATAAGACCTCTGGGCTCCACTATCAAACAATAACCTGACTGAAATGCTTCTATGGTTATGGGGGTTAAACGCTAAACATCTGGCAGTTTGAAGTAACACAGGGCCGTCAGACTGTATAAACATGGCATTGGACATATTGGAATTGGATGTGCCGGAACTCTGTGTCGTTGATTGGCCAAACTTACTTCCATGTGGTGGCTGGTTTCCGGGCTGTGACTGACTTTGAAACCACTGGTGGTAAAATTCCATAAATCCTGGTGGCGGGCATGGAGGAAAAGGATATGGTTGATTATATGGCTGGACTTGTTGACTCGTGGACTGGAATCGCGATCTTGGCTGATATTGTGGGGCTCGATTCCTGGTTTGAGATGATGAACTCTGATTTTGAAGTGGTTGTGGGCTTGATCGGCTGGTGGCGTCTGGACACAGACTGATATGGTGGCGAAAATTACATCTGGGACATTTTCTATTGGTATCACATTCATATGTCATGTGTCCTTTACGCAGACACACAAAACATCGGTTTTCTTTGCGTAGAACATTCTTTCTACCTTCGACACTAGTAATAATTGTGCAGGAATTGGACGGATGTGGCATCTTACAATAGGTACAGTTGGTTCCCATAGAGTTGTTGGTAGAGTACAAAGTTGTGGCGGTTGGGTATTTAGATGATGAAATGGACCTTGGTTTATCAAAGTATGGTTTGGAACCTGGCCGTTGTGGTTGTTGCGTAGTAGTTGGTTTGGGTAGTTGAACTCCTAAAGTTCTCTCTCTGGCTTTTATTTCGGTTCACAACATTTCCATAAGGCGATCCAATTCCCATTCATCATCTTTCATTTCTCTGCTGACAATAAGACGTAGTTCTTGTGGCAATTTATTCATTAAGATGGAAGACAAAAGACTACCATAAGATTGTGAGGGTATACCTAATGATTTTAAACTCCTAACATTTGATTCGACTTTATCATAAAGTACACGTAACCCTACTATATTATGGTCAGAACTAACTGCATTTACACCTAACAAAACTTCCATGTGACGATAAATTATCAATTGCTTATTACCGAACCTCCCCTTTAATATTGCAATCGCTTCTATGTAATTGGTAGATGTCAAAGGCAACCCAGAAATGGCATCACTAGCAGACTTTTCCAAAGAAGATTTTAAGTACGTAAATTTGTCAATGTCTGCTAAATTATCATTGTTATGTATAGCGGCTTCAAAATGATCCCAAAATGACTGCCAATGTATCAAATCTCCTGAGAATTTATCTAATTCAAGTTTTGGCAATTTTAAATATGGCTTTCTCGAATTAAGTGTGGCCTGGTTCTCGGTGCTTACAGAGTCACCTAAATCGTTATCATTGTTTAAAGTCTCGGACGGTTCTGATATATTACTAGCAATAGGGTTTTGCGGTTTAGGAATAACTGGCTGAGAAACTTGGGTTAATACAAGTCCAATCCGCAAAATTGTTAATGATATGTTTTCCTGAAATATGTCACATTCTTCTATTTCTTGGTCAATCTCTGATTCCTTTAAATCTGCAATAACTTGTTCATCAAATCCCTTTAAAGTTTCTAGTTTGGCTTCTAATCCAGCTTTATACTGTTTTAGTTTTATTATTTCTTCACTTCCTAATATTGGGTGTTCTTGGTCCAAATTTTTAACAATGTCATCTGCACTACTGATTAGTCTCTTAGCAGATAATCTATGTCCCTTTCGGTACTGTTTGGCACTTGGCCTTTTACTGGATGATTCGGATTTTTGCATCTTGAACAGTTTTAATAGTCAAAATAAACACAAGTGTCAACTCACACAATATAATATTGGCTTCTAAAGTTAAATGTAAACTTATATCAACTAACAGTTTTATAAATGTGACTAAACAATATACCAAAGTGTTCACAATATCTCAAATTGGCTTAAAATTAACTGGATTGGCTTTTAATTCCACAACATTGGCTTTGTTTACATTTTTTTTTTCATTCGTCTGCTATAATAATGCCTGCTAACTTCACTTTTGGTTCAATGAAGCGTGACCACTTTTCTACTGGATAAATTATTGGTAAATTTCCAATCCGTCTCGTCGGACCATGTGCAATACTTTCGTATTATACTTAGATTTAGATTGTGGCGGTCGATGGCTCTGGCAGGCGTAATACGGAAATCATATTACAACTTTATAATTGGCTTTATTCATCTTGGCTTCTTACAAAAAACATTTCAACTATAATGGCGCGCATTGACTCGAACAATACTAATTAATAATTATCTCCCCTTGTATTCCCTAATGTCACGTAACTTAAAGGGACAAGTCTGTCACAACGTTAGGCTTTTCAAATCATTCAGTTGATTTTATCCAATTTTTTTAAATTAGGCGTGTTAAGATGAAATTTGTTTCATCAATTATTTGGAATATTGTAAAATAATACAATTTGTTGACCAGAATAAAGATTGGGACATATTATTCAGTTACAACAAGAGTGGTATTGAACCTTTAAGAAAGGGTCGAATGTAAGACTTTCGTAGAAGTTTTGCTCTTTTAAATAAGTAGCATTTAATTAATTAATATCTTGGGCTAATTATTAAATTAACTTACACCAAATGAGCGAATAAGGTACATATTAATATTGTTACTTAAAAAAGAGGAATAATGAACATTCAGTTCTAGATTGATAACAGTAACTAAATATGATATGAAAATTTATCGACATGTACAGTACATTAAAGTAAAACATGGCGATTCACCATAATGGTGACACAGTCTTTACCACAATGGTCTTCTGTCATGGTCTGAGTTGGTCCGAGTAGTCCTTGGTCTGAGTTGTCATGCATTTAGGAATAGGAGAATATCTTCATCAACTTGCATTTGCAAGAAAATGGGAAAATGTTAAGATATGATCCCCTTTTAACAATATAGCCAGACCTATTATTCCTTTTCTTATTTTTCTGGTAAAATTTTAGCTGCTTGCTTCTAAACATTAACTTTATTTATACACAGTTGTTGGAGGGTTTTTTACGTTGGTAACGTACGTGTTTGTACACCCCAATGAGAGTTTTGTCTGCACATTCCTGGAATTCTTTGTCCAACAAATCAGTATAGCATTTTGTCTCCGGTACAAGCCTGCCGTTTCCATCTAATTTGATCCACTGGTTAGCACTATACCCTAAATTTTTCCCAGTTTCTCGCAGTGAACGGTTTTAGCTCGGTGTTTTTAATCAAAGTGTATGGAGTATGCAGTTGTAGCTATTCTTCCGCTTTACTAAAAGTAAGCAAACCGGTGACCTTTCACTCTACACGACCTTTTGACCCTTTCGTCGTGTGTGTCTGATTGGCGAGCTATGTCACCTGATCTATTAAAACCAAATCACCGCGAAATTCAAATACCATCGCACATTGATAAGTAAGCCCATAATTTGTTTTACGTTTTCTGTCAAACGTTAAAGAACTGATAAAAGAAATGTTGTGTGGCAATACAAAGTAATATTAGAAGAATTAGATGATGTAGTTTTTTTTCCACCCGAAAATGGTCGGGGTGGAGAAAAGCAAGCTTGCTAGAAATTTCACATCACGACCTATCCCACCCCACAATTTAATGAATGTCAACAAAATACTGGCTATAACATTAAGCGTCCCGGTAGAACATAGGTCGCATTGTATAATTATATAGTTGTTCGCCGATCGTTGTCTCGCCGGAAAGCAGTTTTATTTAATGGCCATTGCTGAGAGAAACTCTTATGGACTAGTCGACCAGAAATGTTAGTCAATGGGACAGAATCCCGAGATCTGTTTTGCAAGAGTTGACATGACATCTGTACAATCTGACGCTCCACGACCAACACACCAGTGGTATCACACTGATCAGCAGTAAATATTCGTTAGGCCGTTACAGTAACTGATACGGTACCGAGACTACTGATAAGGATGACATCGACGCGACTTAATGAGTCCCCCACCTTAACTTTTTTTCTTCCGACAAATGAAATTCTAAAACATTTTTTGTATGTATTAGAAAAATATGTAAAGACGTTTGAAGTATTTCTAGTTAAAAAGTATTTCCTATTTAGTGTAATATTGGGTATTAAAATGAGTAAAAGGCATCATTTTGCCCGAAGCTGTTACGTCTTATGTAAACAATGCACGCGCCATTTAGCCAATGATTGACGACGCGTGATGTCATTGCACGTGTTGAAGACAGTCATCTGTGACAGACATAATTCGTAATTCTCTGTGAAACAGATTGCAGTGGTACTACAAACTGGGCAGTTATAATCGTGAATATGATAGGCCAATCTGTTTCACAGAGAATTACTTACGAATTAACTCGTTCATCTCGATTTTCCGGCGTGATTTCCCCTTGTCAGTGATACAGATGGAGGGCCCGACAAGGACAGCTGCCTAGTCGTTCGGATGGGACGAAAAACCGAGGTCCCGTGTATACATTGGAGTGCACGTAAAAGATCCCTTGGCAGTTGGAATTCGATATAAGAGTAGGCCGTAGCGCCGCTGCCTGGGCAAAATTACCCTCATAGCACACTGTATGGCGTATGCCCGTCTTCCATTAATAACTATACTTGTTACCTTAAACTGTGTTTAAGGTAACAATTGGTACAGTCTAAGACCCCTCCACGCAAGTTCAAATAGGTTCAAACGCACAATTGTCAACACACATCATTACAGTTTGTATTAAAATAAGTAATTCTATCACAAATAGTGAAGACTGGACCATTAAAATAGTTACCGAACAGTTTTTCTCTGCATAGCGCTGTTTATGTTGTAGGCTAATGACGTATTACGCAACTTGCGGCCATGACGGTCGGCCAGTTGAAATTTCGCGTAGGAGATGGGTTTCATCAAATCATATAATTATGCGGTAAGGACTCACCTTTATTTCAATAAGAATTGATTTATTATATGTTAAGCTGCGTGCAGTACTGTTTTGGGTCAGTTTATTTGTAAATTAAGCGAGCTATAGGCCCGTAAACTTTTTGTAGTCATTTGACTAAAAAACTTGCGCAAAGGAACTCGGTAGGAAAAACCATTACTGCGACTGGAGTAAGACGGAAGACAGCAGTAGTGGAACCATTTCTGGTCTTCCATTAGCCCAGGTTAGGTGCATAAGAGTAGGACGTTAAACCCCATTTCATTTCATTTCACGAATTAACTCTGTAACAGATAAGTGTCCACAGCACGTGCGTTTACTGCTCACCGCGCCAGTCATTGGCTCAACTGCTCGTGCAATGTTTACTTAACACCTAACTGCTTCGGGCAAAATGATGCATTTTACTCATTTTAATACCCATTTACACTAAATAGGAAATATTTTTTAAAGGACAATATTGGTGCCAGTCATTATCACATATGTGATAGAACTGATTAAACACTTTCCAAATATAATATTAACACAGAGATCATCGCTACCATGGAGGAGTAATAAAGGATTCATAAATCGGAAGTGACGAACGCCAAAGGAAAATACGAGTAATCTCTCTATGTGAATGACTGAAAGTGACGAGTGATGACAGATAAACGGCCGAATTTCTGCTCACTAATAATTCCTTCGAAGACAAAAAGTTGTTATATGGGACCGCAAGAGGATACCTGACGATTCAACAAAGTAATTAAGTGTCATAAGATAAGAGAACACGGGAAAAATAGAAATACTCCGTACAGCCCCTTGTTTTTATTCATTCCATAGGGGAGACCGGGGCACATTGAACACCGTATAGTGTTGGGTTGTATAGTATTATTTATAAAGGATATATCCATGGTGGTTCAATGTGCCCCGGTCTCCCCTACCTTATAAAAACATGGTAATGCACGAACTTTTTTCTGTTTTTCTTTCGTGTTCTCTTATGTAGTGGCAGTCAATTCTTTTTATGAATTGTAAGATATTCTCTCACAGTGTCACACAGCAACTTTAGGTCTTCGAGGGAATTATTAGTGAGCAGATATTCGCCCATGTATCTGTTATCACTAGTCACTTCAGTTAGTTATATAGAGGAATAACCCGTGTTTTCCTTTGGCGTTCGTCACTTCCGATTTATGAATCCTTTATTTATGATCTCTGTGTTAATATTATATTTGGAAAGTGTTTAATCAGTTCTATCACATATGTGATAATGACTGGCACCAATATTGTCCTTTAACTTCAAATACTTTAAACGTCTTTATTTATTTTTCTTTTACCTCAAAAAAATGTTTGAGAATTTAATTTGTCGGAGTAAAAAAGTTAATATGCCGTACTTATTAAGCCTCGTCGATGTCATCATAGAACTGTACTAGAATTACGATCTATGATGTCATGCTTATCAGTGATTGTAGCGGCCAAGCGAATATTCACTGCGGGATCAGTTTGATGATAGGCCTAGTGCTGAGACAGTATAAGATAACAGAAGAATAAAAGAATGATGTTATTTAATGGAATCGTGCGCCGCAGGCACGAAACGATTTCAGGTATGTAACCGAGTAGAAGAGTGATGTTATAATGGAATCGGGCGCCGCTGCTTCGAAAAAATTTCAGATATGTAACAGAGCTTTTAAATTTTTGGGACTGGCCTTGAAAATTTGAATCAATGTCATGGCAAACGGAACCGAATTCTCGTTAATGAGGGGATAAGAAATGGCACAGAATCTCGAGGCTTATCTGTCAATTTCACCTGTTTTGTGATTGTTTGTTTGCCTCATTAATGCATTTAGTCTACAGAGACCGACTGCTGTGAGTCCTTTTTTGAGACCCGACTATTTTTTGCCATGGTAGAAAACATTTCATAGAACAACATACTCACAACAGAATAAGAGTGAGAAACATTTTTTCAAACATGACAAGCAGACATGGTTATTTCATACTGTATAGTTTTGTGTGACGTATGCAATTTAGGCTCACGGATTCACGCAAATACAAAGTAGATCTATTCTGGCTTTCTTTTTGAGACCGACTGCAGTGACTGCACTTATTTTGAGACCGACTATTTTTCTCCCTGGGTCACATTTTGTTGTTAGACCAACATATTATTCAGAATAAGAGTGACGTATGCAATTTAGGCTCACGGATTCACGCAACTACATAGTTCAAAGTTGCGTTCTGTTCTATTCCGGCATTGTTTTTGCGACCGAACCGACTAGACTACTCCACGGATGAAATTTTGTTGTTAGACCAACATACTCACAACAGAATAAGAGTGAAACACTACATCTTTTCAAACATGATAAGTTGACAAGGTTATTTTATACTAAAGTTTTGCGTGAGTAGCGTGACGGATGCAGTGAGCACTTATTTTGATACCGACTGCAATAATTTTGCGAACAACATATTGCAGTCGGTATCAAAATAAGTGCTCACTGCATCCGTCACGCTACTCACGCAAAACTTTAGTATAAAATAATAACCTTGTCAACTTATCATGTTTGAAAAGATGTAGTGTTTCACTCTTATTCTGTTGTGAGTATGTTGGTCTAACAACTAAATTACACCCGTGGAGGGGAATTGATATAATCAGAAAATTTCTATATTTAATTATTTGTACAGATAAAAAGGAAAATTTCTGAATTTGGCGCTCAACCGATTAACGGGGGGTTTGGGGGCCCTGCCCCAGAAAAATTTGGTAAATTAGATTCAATTTGGTGCATTCTGACGTATTTCCGGAAGGTAAATTCCAAAATTACAGGTCTAAAAATCGCCAATAAAATCGCATAGATTTAAGTTTCAAATTTTCAAGTCTGACTAGGGGGGGAGGGTCCGGACCCCCTGGGCCTGGACCCCCTCTGGATCCGCGCCTGGAAAGTAAGTTGAGCATACCACGTTTCAGTTGTAGAAGCAGCAAGGCGGGCGTGGTACGGCACGGGTATCTCAGTCGGTTATCTGATCTGAGCTGAACTCGTGGTAGGCCTATGGATATCCCAGTCAACGCCGGATTAACCATTGTGGGGGCCCTGGGGCCTGGAACATATGGGGGCCCTGATCACTAAACGCGAGCGCCGAAGGCGCGAAGCCCTGCATAGGGGGTCTGGGGGTTTTCTCTCCCCCCCCCCCCCCCCCCCCCCCCCCCCAAAGAAATTTTCAGAAATTGGAGGCCAGAAACGTGATTTCCTGGCATTTCAGGCACTTGTGTTGGAGCCATTTAGAAGTACTTCCCCTAGAAAAAATAAAATTCTGCCACCAAATTAGCGCATTCTGGCGTTATTTCAGTGGACCAATCCATGCGAGTGCTATGAAATGATGACATTTCTAGAGGAGGGGACTGTAAGTGGGCAGAGCGACATCAAACCTAATTTTGAAGTCGCTCAGTGATAAATAACGGGATTACTTGATTCGGAATCGTATCATACCCCCACGATGATTTGATGAATGGAGGCCGTAACGTTACGACCAAGTCGGACTCGATGTTTGACAAACAAAATGGTAATACGAGATTCAATCAAGAAATATGAATATTTCGTGTGATCATGGTGTGCATCTCATCAAATTCAGCTTATACCCACAACAAATATCAACAACAACAACAACTACAGCTTATATACAATCGTGCGTCAATCTGAGGCAAAATTCGCGCTACTCGAAATGATGGGGACGTGTAATTTGTTCGAGTTATACGATAATTCGAGTTAGACGATAGTCGGTCCGATAGAAGATCTCACGACAATAAAAAAAACATGTGTTACACCCATCACCGGACATACTCCGCGCAGCGTTTCGTTTGATTATAGGTAATCTCACTACACACTGCTATTATGAGTGGATATTGTTGTGTTAAATTTTGATTGGTCAGTAGTCCGGCTACCAACCAATCACTACCTACCATACAAACGCTTTATATTTAAAACGAGTGCCAGTATTGGACCAACTATGTTTACATAACGTTACGTCATGGCTCACGCTTTTATTATGCCTAATTAACCCGTGCATAGGAGAATACCGCAGTAAAACTAATTGTGTGACAAACGAGGCTATCAAGTCGAATGAAATGTAAACAATACTGTTTGGAAACGAACATACTTTTACCTTTTTTAATACCTAAAATCACTGTCCAAAGTTTTAGGGAAGACTCAGATTAAACGAAGGACTGTCATGTTGCTGTACTTAAGTGATAGCTTTCATTGAATGGGGAGAATAGACACACTCCCGCAAAAGTTCAAGAATCAGAAGTCAATCCAGCAATGGCCAGAGAGAGATTTCTCGGGCCATTGCTTCAGGAATATGATCACCGGATTACACCAAATTCTCGGATGTCGATCGCAACACACCATGGATTGAGGGGGCCCCAGGGACTTCCGATGGAGGGCCCTCGAAGCATCGGAGGGGACCCGTCACTAGGTCACCGGCCGTTGGAGTCCTGAGATTTTGTGGGGGACCCCCTAATGGGTGGGCCCTGGGGCCTGTGCCCCATGGTTAATCCGGCGTTGATCCCAGTCGGTTAGCTGAGAGCTGAACTATCTCAGCCCCGGATTCAATTATACCACTTTTTTTTAAACAAAAATTATCAACTCATGGTACTGTCGTATTAGATAATTATAATTAAAATCACCGCGTTGCATTTGTATTGAAGGAATAGGGACGAGCGTGGTATTTAGCCACCGCCCTTTGGTATACCTACATGTAGCTTTAGATAACTATAATATCGAATAAAAATAACTTTTAATTCAGCATAATGTTATAAAGTTTGTCATATTGTGACTAGTACATCTCAGATCCTGCTTAGGTATTTAAAATTTAATAATCGTTTTATTGATTATTATTTCTTGGCAGAAAATTTTGCAGGATTTTTAAGATAGAGTGGTCGCACCTGTAAAATCGATTTTGAGTTATCTCCCTTGAGCACGAGCTTCTCCATTGAGAAATGCCATCAGTTGAGTGTACAGCTAACGGTGAACGGAAAATGTGGCGGTTTATTACGGTTTCGCTCATCACCAAATTTCTTTGAAATTATGTTGGTTTTAAAGATGGAAGTGCTTATAGTGGTTTTTTAATTGTTACACAAAATGATGACGTGCGTTGAAAGTAAAACTAAATTTGTGACTAGTGCTACTAGTAGTAGTTATAGGCTTAAATTTAACACTGTTGTCACTGCACTACCAGTTCATGGTATTGGCAAGTAGAAAACAAGGCAGTCGGAGTAAATAAATATATGAGAAAAGGTCGATGGTGTTTCATTTTAACTAAACAAGATTAATCATGTCCGTGTCTCATACTGTAAATGAATATTGATTTTATTTAAAAAGAGATGTGAAATTCCTTGGATTATTGAACAATATGTCTTCAAAATATTTTGTGTTTTACATTTTATTTGCCAGTTTGACTGAGATAAAATGTCAGTCAACTGCAACTTTGCCAATATTGTCGTCTGCTACGATATCCGAATCAGGTGAGAACATGTTTTTTTTTTATACACTCAAATTTTCACGTGGGCGTATATTGTCGTCGACCCTGTCTGTCCGTCCACAATTTGTTTGTGGACACTTTACAGACAGGTCACAATTCTTATCCGATTTTGACGAAAATTGAAATAGGTTTATTTGCATATAATTTAAATTTATAATATCTCGGTTCCTTTGGATATTAAATTGGCATGCATTGGATCGAAACTTCATGGATTATGACCCCTGATTTTATGAAAAATCACGTCTTTAGTTTGTGGACACCTTACACCCTAGAGAGGAGAGGTCATGATTTGAGATTCTGAATCTGATTTTGATTTGACCGTACCAGAAACTTGAGCAAGGCATATTTATCACACAAAGTGACAAAGCTTGGTTCCTTGTAATATTTGCGCATAATGGATCGTAGCTTCATGAATTGTGGCCCCTGTACGAAAAATCACGTTTTAAGCTTGTGGTTCCCTAGAAGTGACAATTATTATCCAATTTAAAAAAAAAAGTTTGAAAATACATCTCTTTTATAGTATCACTGTTAGTGTTACACCGGAATGATGATTGAGTTCGAATTTTGTGAAAATCGTACCAAAGCTGCCTGACAAAATGGTTGTCCCTTGTTCGCAAATATACGTGTAAAAATAGGTACCGGTATATCAAGTTTGTGGCCCCTCTAAGTCTAAAGATCACACTTTTGATCCGATTGTGATGAAACTTTAAATTGTTTATATCACAAAGACTTTGGTTCCTTTTGATAAACGTGCATAGATAAATAAATAATATGTTGGAACTCTTCGAAAATTTGACGTGCTGTGGTTAGAAGCACTCTATCGGGAGAAACATTAGCAATGGCAGATGGAATTGATATAGGAATTTACATTTCTACATTGTATTCTGAGTTAGTTTCGGGTGATTGTAACAATAAACAACTACCTCAGACAATAAATCGTTGTGTGATGCAATTAAATCAACAAAATTTGTGTCTGATAAGAGACTGAGACTTGAAATCACCATCATTAAGGAAATGATAGCTGCTGTAATAGAATAGGTAAGGAAATCCTTTGGTGTGAAATGGATAAAATGATTGCTTAACCATGAAAGGTGCTTCTCCCTACAAATTGTCGAAAACTCTGGAGGATGGTGTTATCCAATTTTAAACACTTCTTGATATAAAATCAGAGGGAGATTGTTAACTCTGAGAATTACTGTGGACCATAAGCGTGCATGAGCAGGAGAAGTGTATATAGACTGTATGGCGTGATCAGTGGGGAGAGACCGTCGCTGGCATGGAGGTCGGACATTTGATTTGAACTCATTGTATATATGGTTTTAATGGTAAAATAAATTCTTATAAATGAACGAGTTTTCAAAAGATAATCTTGATTCTATCTGATAGAGAGTGATGAAACTTTTGAAAAAATAGATGTGCGATTAATTAATTAATATGTGTCAGCTATTTATTTTGGGATTTCGGCGGGGGACATCAGCTTGTTCTTCAAGAAGTAGGCCTATGTGTTATAGTTTATTGGTCATAGAGAGAATACTCTTTGAAACATCGCCTAAAATAAATCAGTAATTGTTACGGATTTGCAGTCATTTGGATGGGTTGGCGGCCATTTTTGACGTAAAAGGCCAACATCATTTTTATACGCCCACATTTTTATGTGGACGTATATTGCCGTCGCCCCTGTCCGTCCGTCCGTCCACAATTTGTTTGTGGACTCTCTACAGGTCACAATTCTTATCTGATTTTGACGAAACTTGAAATATAGGTTTATCCCCATAAGATCTCGGCTGCTTTCGATATTGGCATGTATCGGATCAAAACTTCATGGATTATGGCCCCTGATTGTACGAAAAATCATGTTTTAGCTTGTGAACCCTATAGAGATCACAATTTTGAACCGTTTTTGATGAAACTTGACATGTATGTTAATAACCCAAAGATCTTGGCCCCTTTCCTGAATTATGGCCCTTGATTGTCTGAAAAATCACCAATTTTAGCTTGTCCCTCTGGAGGTCAAAATTATTATCCGATTTAAAATAACGTTTGCTTATATCACCGTTACATGGTAATGAAGGTTGAGTTCGAATTTCGTGAAAATCGGACCAAAATTGACGGACAAAATGGCCGCCATTTGTACGGGAATAGTGTGAAAATAAGTTACATCAAGGTTGTGGACCCTATAGAGGTCACAATTTTAATTCGATTTTGATGAAACTTGAAATACATGTTTATAATCTAAAGATCTTGGTTCCATTCCATATTTGCGCATATCGGATCGTAACTACCTAAATTATGGCCCCCGATTGTACGAAAAATTGCCTTCATTAGCTTATGGTCCCTCGTTTGATATCACTGTTACAGGGTAATCTAGGTTGGGTTTGAATTTCGTAAAAATCGGACCAAAATTGACAAACAAAATGGCCGCCGTTTGTACGTGAATAGTGTAAAAATATGGTATATCAAGGTTGTGGACCCTATAGAGGTCACAATTTTAAACGTTAGCATGGGGCAGAACTTTATAAAAACCAAACAAATTCTAATGATTTTCTGATAATAACTTAATATGCGACAACTCTTGTTGACTGCCCGGACGATTTAGCTGCTGTGTAGGTGTATGTTTTGTTGCCTGGCAACCTATTTTTTAAGATGTTTCAGTGGCAATTTTGAAAAAAACACACTTTTCCTGGGGTCCATGCACTCTTTTTGAATTGTTTTGTTTGTGGTCTCTGAGTGCGATGTCTTGTCTATGTATTTGTGTTTAGAATTGTGTGTGGTGCAGTCCCCCTGCACTGACTTTTTGGTAAACTTATAGTATGTTATAAAGTAAACTAAACCCTAACACAGAATCAGTTGATAAACCTTTTATAGCAATTTGTGTGTTTTTGACGAAACTTGAAATATAGGTTTATCCCCATAAGATCTCGGCTGCTTTCGATATTGGCATGTATCGGATCAAAACTTCATGGATTATGGCCCCTGATTGTACGAAAAATCATGTTTTAGCTTGTGAACCCTATAGAGATCACAATTTTGAACCGTTTTTGATGAAACTTGACATGTATGTTAATAACCCAAAGATCTTGGCCCCTTTCCTGAATTATGGCCCTTGATTGTCTGAAAAATCACCAATTTTAGCTTGTCCCTCTGGAGGTCAAAATTATTATCCGATTTAAAATAACGTTTGCTTATATCACCGTTACATGGTAATGAAGGTTGAGTTCGAATTTCGTGAAAATCGGACCAAAATTGACGGACAAAATGGCCGCCATTTGTACGGGAATAGTGTGAAAATAAGTTACATCAAGGTTGTGGACCCTATAGAGGTCACAATTTTAATTCGATTTTGATGAAACTTGAAATACATGTTTATAATCTAAAGATCTTGGTTCCATTCCATATTTGCGCATATCGGATCGTAACTACCTAAATTATGGCCCCCGATTGTACGAAAAATTGCCTTCATTAGCTTATGGTCCCTCGTTTGATATCACTGTTACAGGGTAATCTAGGTTGGGTTTGAATTTCGTAAAAATCGGACCAAAATTGACAAACAAAATGGCCGCCGTTTGTACGTGAATAGTGTAAAAATATGGTATATCAAGGTTGTGGACCCTATAGAGGTCACAATTTTAAACGTTAGCATGGGGCAGAACTTTATAAAAACCAAACAAATTCTAATGATTTTCTGATAATAACTTAATATGCGACAACTCTTGTTGACTGCCCGGACGATTTAGCTGCTGTGTAGGTGTATGTTTTGTTGCCTGGCAACCTATTTTTTAAGATGTTTCAGTGGCAATTTTGAAAAAAACACACTTTTCCTGGGGTCCATGCACTCTTTTTGAATTGTTTTGTTTGTGGTCTCTGAGTGCGATGTCTTGTCTATGTATTTGTGTTTAGAATTGTGTGTGGTGCAGTCCCCCTGCACTGACTTTTTGGTAAACTTATAGTATGTTATAAAGTAAACTAAACCCTAACACAGAATCAGTTGATAAACCTTTTATAGCAATTTGTGTGTGTGGGGGGGTTGAGGGGGTATTTTCCATATATTGACCTGACTATTGTTAGTATTGATCATTATGAATATTTTTGGACCAATATGCTTTATAAAGTTATCAACTACTTTTTATCATCTGTTCTAAAAATCTGTTTTTAGTCTGGATTTCTGGAATACTGTGTCATTAATTGATTAGTCTATTTTGAATAAAAACATCTAATAAAAACAAACCTTGAACTGTAATAAAAATTATTTGTCTGGGCAAGAATTTAATAGACTGACATATTAGAATAGGCTACTTACAGATAGTCACAGTGTATTAACTGAAATTGATACTGGATTGATTAAATTTATTGGCGTGGAAAATATATTATACATGAGCTCTAACAATTTGTAGTACCGGTAATATTGTGTCACTAAATCTTTATTATTTATGTCAAGTATATATAATCTATTATAATAAACACCACAATATCCTAGCTTTATTAAGCTTTCATATTTCATATGAAAGCTTATTGTTTCTGTTAAAGTTATTAGGCTTTTAGACTTTCGTCTGAAAGCCTATTGTGATTACTAAAATTATTAAGCTTTCATATTACATATGAAAGCTTATTGTTTCTGTTAAGATTATTAAGCTTTCATATGTATTACATATGAAAGCTTATTGTTTCTGTTAAAGTTATTAAACATTCATATGTATTACATGAAAGCTTATTGTTTCTGTTAAAGTTATTATTAGACTTTCAGACTTTCGTCTGAAAGACTATTGTTTTTACTAAAATTATTATTATTATTATTTATTATTATTATTATTCTTTACTACCGGAGCCTATTTCTCCATGATCGAAAACAGATATCGATCTGAAACCAAATTTTCTATCGGGAAACCATGTGGTGGCTACTTGATAAACTATTTTTGAAATGTCTGCGCATACCGGAAGTGGTCGAACTTTCTACGTTGGTCTGAAATTGAAAATTGGCCATAGTTTCGTCAATTCTTTATACATTTTTGGGATCCCTGAATCTTTTCCGACACAATGGCTATCTCACATTTTTCAATTTCGAACATTTGTCTATGACTTTTATCGTTCGAAAATTGAAAAAATGTTGTTTACGACACAATTTTTGTTATTTTCTGAAACCTCTGGAACATAAAGCCATATAGTCAGACAGTTGGATAAAGCAATTTCAACAACGATCCATAAACCGGAAGTACCGGTAGTCGAACTAATTTCTGATATTTGGAAAAAAATGCCAAAAAAGGGTGCTTTGGGGAAAAACGTGATTATTTCCCCCGATATCAACGGATTAAAGAGATTAGGGTGTTGTTGGGTTGCACGGGAATTGAAGTATTGTATGGTACCCATTTCATAAAGATACGATGACCCGGAAGTAAAATATGGCACGCTGAAAATCAAGCATTTTCTAATTTGGGGCATTTTTGGACGCCTTTATCTCGAAAACTACTTCAGCGATTTTTCTTAAACTTTATCTATCGATGGTCCTTCCGGTAGTCTTTAGCATGGATCCATCCATTAAGATCTTCAAATAATTGGAATAGGACAAAAAAGGGACTGAAAATCAAAAAAAGTGAAAAAATCATGAAATTTTGGAAAATGCTCTACTATTTTTTCATTTGAAGAGATTTTCAAAAAAAAGATATATATTTAAAAAGCTGACCTAATTACGATTTTAATGATGTATAATATGTATGTAGTTATTGAACTTTTATTTTCAATATTTTGACATTTTTACATTTTTAACGCTTTTGAACATAGGATTTCTCAGAAGTATTTTATTTGATCGTATAGTGTCGTATATCATTAGAGAGCCCTGTTCCCATGCAAACTCCAAAACTGGATGTGAAAACTACTCGACAATGATTCGTATACCGGAAGCAGTTCAAAAAACAAAGAAAAATGTAAAAAAGATGAAAAAAATATTGGAACTCTTGCCAAAAGTTCGAATTCTCCGTCACATATTAGCGGACCAAAACAATTAAAATGTCGTTGAATAGTTCCATTAATAGACGATCATATAACATCTAAATAACACGAATTTGATTCTTAGGAAATAAATTATGGTACGCCGAAAACTAAGTATTTTCCGTTTTGGAGCATTCTGAGACGCCTTTTTCTCGAAAACGACGCCTACGATTTTTCTTAAACATTTTTTACTCCGAGTCCTATCGGTGGCCTAGCGTGTGCATTTAATAATAAAAGCGTTGCAATATTATAGGTGGTCCAAAAATGACCTCAATCTTTGAAAAAAGTTGAAAAATCATTAGAATATTGAAAATGCTCTTTTATTTATCTTTTTTTTAGAAAAATACTCAATGAATGTTTCTGACATTTCTGGTACAGGAAGTTAGGTATCTAATCAACTTGTTAAAGCTATTCCGACAATGATCGAAAAAACGAAAGTAGTCGAAAAGATATCCGATATTTTGAATTTTTTTTAGATTTTTACAGAAAACTTTTTTATTTATGAATATTTTTTGATGGTAGTTTACACAGAGTTAAAGTCACTCGGCAAACCTCGGAAGATTTCGGACAATCTAAACTCGGCTGTATGATGAATTCCGCCATATTGGAACTACTTTAAAGGTCCCGGATGAAACATGGCTGCGCCCATTCCAAACACAAGTTGGCAACCTATTTGGCTAGCGACCTATTCGACCGATCCAGCTGTAAGATAATGACGAAATTACACTTCTATTCTGAGCTGAAGGAATGGATTAAAAATAATATATTCTACTTTCATTTGATAGACATAACGTTGGATTTTATTGGTTGATAAATAGAGACTGTTGTCTTTACTCTAAATAGGTTTCCAACGAATAGGTCGCTAGCCGAATAGGTTCCCAATTTGTGTAATAGCGTCAAGTTTTCCTGTTAAAGTAAACCGGTAGCCGCATCGCAAATGTATGGGCGTAGGTACATATCACTTACTGTCATACATCCGAGACTAGATGTAGTTTCGCATTTTCCAATTTCGAAAATTCGTCGCTGTGATTTCGAACCGGAAGTTTAGACCAATTTGACCACTTCTTTTAATAGTTGAACGATTTTCATGAAATTTAGTATATAAGTAGATCTTACCGACGTGACTTCAAAAATATAATTAGAAATTTTCTAAATTATCTCCCCTTGACGAAATTTAGGATCAAAGTTTTCAAAAAAATCGTCGAAATATAGGTCAGAATGATCTATTTTTTTTTTTTGATACTAGACAAGTAATTACTGATTCGTACACAAAATATGGAGTTTGTCGATCGAACCGGAAGTGCCACCATCTTTAAATGTGAAAAATCAATAAGGCTTTTTTGCTATTTTACTTACAGACTCGGGAGTTAAATTTTCAGAATCCTTGAAGGAATGCCTAAAAATCTATTGGATCAGAATTTTGATTTCGGTCACGTGATGGTCACCATTTTGAATTGAAAATGAAAAATAGAAGCAATTTGAAGGGCCGGGACTTTGGAACACAATAACTCTCCTTCTAATTAAGCTAGAATGTTCAAACTTGGTGTAGACGTTCACTAGGTCAATGTCATGATTGAGTTTAAAAATGAGCATTTTCTGCCTAGGGTAAGCAGAGATAAGCATGCTGATTTGTTGATTCTTTAGGGCACGATAACTTTGGTTATAATGAAGGGAGGGCGGTGAAACTCTTGTCAATAGAGAGTCTAATAGCTAGCCTGTTGTATGAAATCATTGTATCGTTTTTTTAAATATCAGGGATAGCAGAAAAAAAGAGATCGAAAATCCAAAAAGTCGTATTTTTACGATTTGGAGCATTTTTCACGATCCCTTTCTCTTAAAGTCCCAATAACACTCTTGTTGTAATTGAATAATATGTCCCAATCTTTATTCTGGCCAACAAATTGTATTATTTTACAATATTCAAATTAATTGATGATACAAATTTCATCTTAACACACCTAATTTAGAGAAATGGAAAAAATCAACTACATGATTTGAAAAGGTTAACGTAAACCTTTTCAAATGTGACTTGGATTTTAAAATATTTTCGAACCCTCTGAACAAGTAAAATATGATGTAATGGATAATTTACACAACAGGTAGGACAAATAAACATCTAGTACTTAGAATAAGACTATTATTTATTTTCTAGAGCTGCCAAGCCAGCAAGAGTGTTATTGTCCCTTTAAAGTCAACATAATATTTTTTGGGAACTTCTTCTACAAAGAGTCTTATCGATAGTCTTTTATATGAAAGTGCGTATATGAAACCATCGATCAACAGTCCAAAATATCAGGAGTAGAAGAATAAAAGGTTCGAAAATTAAAAAAAGTCACCCTTTCATTGTTTAGCAAAACATGCAGTGTGGGTGGCTATAATCTGCACATTTAGTCATTTTATAGAGCTTATTCAACAGTATCGAATTCCAACTGCTAAGGGATCTTTTACGTGCACTCCATTGTGTAGACGGGGGTGGGGGGCACGCCAGAAAATAGAGATGAACTTTCTTGGCCAATGCAGGGATCGAACACCCGACCTCTTGGCCACTTAGTGTGGACACCCATCGTACATTTCATCCGTCAAATCATAACATTGCATTGCCATCAGACCAATAATTAATTATTCTTAATTTAAAACTTTATTTTTTATATTATTAAATCCTAATTTTATTGGTAGACGTTCATCCTATTTAAAATTAAACTTTCATTTAACTATGAACAACCCTTAACGTGTCTCTTTAAAACAATTAGTCCTGAAATGATCTAGTTTGGGACACAATAACTCTCTTTCTAATTCAGCTAGACTTGGTGTAGGTGTTTATTAGGCCAACACCTTGGTGACTTTGGAACACAATAACTCTTCTTCTAATTGGGGTACAATGTTCAAACTTGGTATAGGCATTCACTAGGTCAATGTCTTGATGAGGTTCGAATATCAGCATTTTCTGCGTTGCTTAAGCAGAGATGAGCAATTTGATTGGTTGATGATTGGACACACAATAACATTAGTTCTGATTAAGTGATAGTGATGAAAATTGGTGTATACAGTACAGGCATCGCGCAGGTTTGAGCAAACACGATATTACCGTGTTTTCTATCGTGGAATTCCATGATTTACCGAGTGAATACCGAGGAAATATCGAGTGACACGATAGCACTGCCTCGGTGTTGAAAATACCGTGCGACTCGGTGTTATAATTATGCGACTCGGTGTTATAATTAAAACATGCATCTCGTCGCTTATTTTAGGTAAAATACATGTAGCACTTTATAGATCAGTTACTATGTTGGAATTTTTCCATTAATCACGAATATTTGATGGCTAGTTCGAAATCATAACTGAATTAAACACATTGACATCCAAGTACTATCCATTCTTCTTCTAAACAGAATATGCCTATAGATAACAATACGTTATTACTTCATTAATATGTACGATATTTTGAAGTCTTGCGTCAATCGACTATTACAAATTCATTCATATTACGGAAAAAATTATAAAATGCGCACAAATCAATTATTATGGTCTTACCGGGGTGTAATTTTATCCTTCTAAATAGTAATTTACATACTGACAAATTAGCCACACGGTGCATACAGTATTGGTATATCACACCTCAACTAATTCTGGTTTAAATCACAAATGAATTAAAAGATATCGTGAACCGATACGAAACACGCCTCGCCAGAATTCACCGTCAGCAAGGTTATGGAACTTTGCTGAATACATGTACATGTACGTGGACACGTATCACTCCGATAAAGGCGATAATATCATGCTGACCTTTTCATTTCGGCTCCATTGGGTCTGGTGAATGCAAACTGTCAATCAAGGTTCCATAATGTAAATTGGCACGTGACATCAAAAGAAATCAACTGACAGAAAAAAGACGCCCATTTTACAACAAATTGTTAGCCTGCTGTAGTCTCCTTGTTATTACGACTTGTATTGTAAATTGTCAGAAATAAAAATTACCAAAAATGGTTTGACATCTTTTTTTTTTAAAAAAAAACCCCATCACTATTGTTAATTTGATTCTGATAGGCAAATGGTTGGCATTCAAGAAGGGTCACAATGGTTTGTTATTTGCATGTCAATCAATTTGGGCGTGTTAAAATTAAACGTAAGGTAAATTTTCAAAAGAGATGTCTCGTAAAATAACCCGTGTTTATTACTCAAATATTTTCTCAATTAGCAGAATGTCAAAATAAAGAAAATGACTACGAAGTTATTCGTCGAAGTTTCACGGGTTTTTTGTATTTGGCTCGACACCCCCGCACAGTCCCTACGTGTAATACCATGTTACGAGAAATTGCGATTACTGTTTTACGGTAAAAATCGTGTGTTTAGGAATGTGGACGTGTGATTGTTCAATTATTTAAATCGGTACATGCTCGAAGGTTGACTCGTGCAGATCGTGTAATGGCAAAATAATGTTTAGTCATCCTATTTGCAATTGACATATTCCGTCAATAAAATCACACCGGTGCTCATTAATAATTTATCAGGTGATCATTATTTTATTACAGTGTGCACAAACGCCATTCCTTAAATAGCCCCAGGCACCTTTAACAGCTTAAGCAGCACGCTTTTTTCTGCTGGGCAATCTCCTCTCTTCTCTTTGATGTTGCATTCTAGACTAATTGACACGTCGATAACTCTAATACTACCATTATTAATCTCACTATCAAAGAAGCTTCAATTCAGAAGAAATTGTCGTGAGGTCGTGTTGAAGGTTAAAACAATCAAAATGATATGTGGGTGTCTGTGATAATTATTGGAAACTAAAACGGTTTTATTAATAAGGATATGTATTGTCTATTGCATGAATACGGTCAGTTGTTTGATTACAGCCATAATGATAAGTTCACCAATGTTTTTGTAATAAAGTAAACTCCTTAAATTGTGCCGCGGCCCCTTTTAAATAAACCGAGTTCGTTTTTTATAAGATAGCGATTATTTTACGTATTACGTACTTTTAATATTTTATTTATACATTAATAACAATATGATTTCACGTTTAACGCGAGCGATTGATCTTGCTCGGCTCGCGTAAACGTCAAAAATTCTCAAATTGCGACTAATTTACGCTAAAAATTATATGTGTAAAATACTCTTTTGACCAAATTGTTTTCTATTGTCAAATTGTCCTGTAAATTATACATATACTTTATTTACGGACATTGATCTGAATTGATATTTTCATGAGACAAAACGGAACATCGAATTGTTACGGTTAATTTATCTGGCTTATTACTTATAAATGGGTAAATACAACTCAACTCTCACCGCGTGTTTTTATTACAATTTCATAACAATTAATTACGTGTTTATTTAATAATAAAAGTACATGTTTTCTTAATAATAAGCAAGTGTTTAACAGTTTATTTAACAACAAGTACAACTCAGTTAATTAGCTGCTATGTCGGGCCACCCGAATATCCCTTTTACAAGACAAATTAGATTGATGTGTTTCGGCATCATAAATAATTGAAAACTAACCGTTAATCGACTTTCCGTGCATAAAATGAACTAAACAATATCCAAAATGCACGCTTTCTGACTTTGGGTTGTTTGGATAACACATCTAAGAAGTGGCTACGTGCAATTTTATCCTTTGATCTTTTATATCACGGGATATTTCTGTTATTCAACTTGCATGAAAATGACGACATTACAAGTTGACAGTTCAGCAATGAGGATCGTTTACGCTTGGTAGAGGATTGGGAATTTGATAAGAATCGAAGCATTTTGAAAGTTATGACTGTCCAATACTGTCCATTGATTTGAGATTTAGGTGGAATAGACTCTTCGGTCGAAATACAATTATTCTTTTCTGAAATAAAACGAGTGCCTTGGATTTTTGTGTGGATTCGATAGTGGTTACTTTTCTTTCAATCGGAGACTTGTGTTGCGTTCATCTCATTTTCACGGTAAGTACGGGCTTTCAAATCCCGTTGCAGGTTCTATTTATACATGTATCCTGTACTAGATACGCAGCTTTACATGAGTGCGTGGAAATTTAACGGCAAATATATCGTGTAGAATACAATGTATGTGAACATGCATGTTCACACTATATAACCTAAGCAATTGTGTCCGTATTATTAACGAAAATATTTAACATTCATAACATCGTGGAAGTATATCGTTTTGACATCAATTGTTTATGACAGATAAACATCGTTAATTTTATATATCATATTACACCGAGGCCTATCGTGTCACGCGACTATCGTGGCACACGATAGCGACCGCTACACCGAGTTATTTATCGTGGCAATATCGTGCCGTTATCGTGGAAATTTTTAACAAAAAACGACACGATAATCGTGTCCCGTCAAAGCAACTCGATATCCATATCCGTACTGTAGTTTCATTAAATCACTACCTTGACTATGTTCGACAATGAGCATTTTCTGCTAAGGATAAGCAGAGCGATACGCAAATTGATTGGTCGAGACATTGAAACACAATAACTCTCAGTGTTATTCGGCTAGAATGTTCAAACTTGGCGTAGGTCTTTATTAGGTCAATGCTTTGATGGAGTTCGAAGATGAGCATTTTATGCTTATAGCTGCATGCATGTCTAGTTGAATATTCAGTTTGTTACATGTTTTGAACTATGTGTATCACAAAACTTTGTTCATTTAAACTTTAAAGAGTATAATTCCAGTGTCATCTAACGGGTCATTGTCCACACTTGTAAAACAAATGTTGCATGCTTGTCACAATTATGTAGGCAGATAATTGACACCAACCACACATAGAAAATATCGTTTTATCTTCATCTTTTATCTTCATCTGACGGTTCTGCCTAGTTTGGGCTGTTTAAGCAACAGGTGCTTGAGTATTTTGTTTGAGTCAGATTTCAAGGCTGGCAGTGCCATATTGATGATTCATGATCCTTATAATTAGGGTTGCCAAATTCCCGGGAATTTTCAAACGGGGTAAATTTCCCAGGAATTTTGAGAATTTTCAATTTGGTGGTACAAAACATATTATGATATGTCTTACATACTAAAAGCTAATAACTAATAATGAGATAGTTCGGTTAAATCGTTAGAACACTCTATAATTAATGCTCAAAGTTAGGTAACTCTGCCATTTCATCATTATCTTTAAAATCATTATCTACATCCTCATCGGTGGATAAAAGGGAGAATATCTGAAATTTCTGTGATGGAAGCATCGTTGTCAGCTTCGAAGAGTTTCAAATTAGATCCTACGAAAGGCGGGGGACTATTAAAATGGGTTCGTCTGTCTGGTCTGTCTGGTCTGTCTGTCTGTCCGTCCGTCCGTCCGTCCGTCCGTCCGTCCGTCCGTCCGTCGATAGAAATAAAAGATTATTCAAATGTTGAAGTTCTTTCGGCTGTGCTGTCCTGCTTATATAGAAAATATTTTGGGTCTTTTCTATCTCTTCAAAAACTAAAAAAAAACTTATGAATCACAGTGATGATAATATTAAAACTGCTAAATCTTGGAAAAAATTTGTACCACTCAATAAAAAATAATGGCATATTGGTTTGGGTTGGGGTTTAGTTATGTATATATCTATCTGTATTTCAGTTTACAAAGGTGGGAGGGAGATTATATATTATTGTATATCTGTAGGTATATTTATATTACAATGCATACTATTTATATCTGTATGGGCAATAGCAAACTTTTTGCTTCGCTTGTAATAAAAGTTCAATTAATTGTTATGGATTGGTAATAAAAACATGATTAACTGAGTGGGTTGTTTGAAACAATTCTTTAAAAACCAATGGTTTTCTCAAATTAGCGTAAAGTTCATATTGACACAAATCATTAAATGGTTAAAACAGCTGTGATACCTGACCAAAAGTTGCTACACTAAAACAATGACTTCGGATTGTAATTCATGTAAATTTAGTGAAATTCCACGTGACGCTCTTTCTATTATTCTTAATATTTTAACAGATTGTGTTATTTAAATGCTTCATATTCATGTAATTATCAATGTATACAATTCGCTTTTTGTCCCCCGCCTTTCGAAGAAAGTTGGGGGACTATTAAAATGGGTTTGTCCGTCTGTCTGTCTGTCTGTCTGTCCGTCTGTCTGTCCGTCACACTTTTTGGGACACAATAACTCTCTTCCTAATTGAGCTAGAATGTTCAAACTTGGTGTATGTGTTTATTAGGTCAATGCCTTGATGGAGTTCGAAGATGAGCATTTTCCACTTAGGGTAAGCAATGATAAGCAATTTGATTGGTTGATGCTTTGGGACACGATAACTTTAGTTCTAATTAAGTGAGATTGATGAAACTTGGTGTATAGTTTCATTACAGTAATACCTTGACTAAGTTCGATAATGAGCATTTTCTGCTCAGGGTAAGCAGAGCGATAAGTAATTTGATTTGCCGAGACTTTGGAACACAATAACTCTCCTTCAAATTGAGTTAAAATGTTCAATATTGGTGTGTATGCTTATTAGGTCAATGCCTTGATGGAGTTTAAAGATGAGCATTTTCTTCTTAGGGTAGGCAGAGATAAGCAATTTGATTGGTTGATACTTTGGGACAAGATAACTTAGGTTCATCTTGATTGATGATTTTTATGCCAATACAATGACTGCATTCTCATTCAGTAATGGATTCGACAGTAACAGTGTATAGAAACGATTGACTCGGACACGAGGACCCTTTCCCTTGGCCAGAGGGGCCCTTTTGTCAAGCGTGGGGGCCCTTTTGTCTGCCTTTAGGGTCCCCTAACTAGGGTACATTTTCATTTTTCTCGTCGGTTTTAGCATTTTTCTTTATAAAACACTTTTGGATGACACTTCGTGTATAGTTTGATTGCTCGATACGTTTGAAAAAAATAAATGTGCGATTAATTAATATGTGTACTGTCATCTATTTATTTTGGGATTTCGGCGGGGGACATCAGCCTCACTGTTGGCTTGTTGTTATTACATCATCGTAGCCAATTCAATTTCGGGGAACTAATTAAACAATGCGAATATACTTTATTACTAAAACATCGGTGAACTGACCTAAAATTTAAATTAAAACGCCAATTCAACAATACTAATATACAGCCGTGAACAAATCTCTTTCGTGATCGGTAATCAACAAAAAACAAAGTGTATAACTTATTTATTCCATACATTAGTGTTTATTTAACAATAAGTAAGCGTTTAACAGTTTATTTAACAATAAGTTTCCCAACGGACGTCGGCAATACAGAAGATATTCAACAAATATGCAATTCATTTGAGAATTTTAGACACTATGCTAAGATTCTAAATCGGAACATAGTTTCTAAAATTAGGAGATAGAAATAAAATATTTCACACAAAAACAAATGCCGTACGTTTTCTAGATGACACCCGGCAAACTAATTAAAAGACATGAAAAGTAAACGGCATTGCATTACTAATCACCCGTAAGTTTCTAGACGGCTCTCGGTAAAGTGGTAATTTGGCGTAAAAACTAAACGCCATTAGTAATTAAACACTCTGTTCATTTCTAGACAACGTCCGGGAAAATAAGGCCTTGTCTAAAAACTAAACCCCTTTCAAATCTACAACATCCCGAGAAACTGGACAGTCGTAAAGTAGACGATCGATGTCAAAACTAGACGGTGTTTCTAAATCTACACGGTAGCACAAACTGGGCGGTTTTTGATGAATCTTGACGGTATTTGACACATTCTTGACGTGTATTAGATTCTAGATGATAAGGGTAGTTTCTTACCTTTTTTCGTAAAAACTTAAAGATTCCCGGTCCCTGGTGTTAAACATGCAAGTAGGACGAAACGACCCAAAGCAATATCCTCACCCCTGTTCGATTTGGTTTATTCCAAATAACTAGGTCACGCATGGCTGAAATCAAAACCACAAAGTAAAGAAATTACGATTTTTCAATAGAGAAAGGTTTATATACATGTAGGTTGATCTGAAATTAGTTAACGTGCGGTAGAAAGTAAAAAGGATGACAATTCCAGGTTGTTTGTTAAGTTTTAACCATATAGATTAAAAATTAAAGAAATAGCAAGCAATTTTCGAGTTATAGTGTCGCCTGGAACAGACAGTAAATCGGAACTTATTTGTTGGTAATTTTATTAATTAATATAATATGATCTACACTATGGGCTATTATTTATTGATACGACTTACGTCAAAATTCTTAAAGTAGCCTAGCATAATAATACAAATCACTAAATCATATTTCAAAATATTTATCGGCATCTACAAGCCGGAATGACTGAAGTAAATCCTGTGACATCAATAAAGGATATCCTCCCTTTCATTTTTCATCAAAATCATGGGTAAAACGTGTGATATTTTCCCGCCTTCATCATTATGAGTCTTGTGTTACCCGTACGGTATTTAGATGCAACGTGGGTCAAGCAAAATAATGATTTGTTCACAACTCGGATAATATTTTGAAGGTATTTACCGAGTCGTTTTGAACAGATATCGGCAACTCCAATATCAGCCAAATTGTCACATATCAGTCGATACCGATGTCTCCCGATAGGCCACTTATCGGCCAATTACCTATATTAAAACCGATTATCGACCCGTCACTAGTACTGGTCCAATGATCTTAATTGGAAAACAATAGCTGCTGGGAAAGTGAGAACAACCCAAGCATTCAACTCATTTTGGATTTCAATTCAAGAGGAGTATCCAAAATTATAAAAGAGCTTTAGCAATTTTATTACAATTTTCAACTACTTATATCTGTGAATTAGGCTTCTCAACATTAAACACCATCAAAAACAAAAAGTGTGAAAGATTAAGGTACAAAGGAAGAAGAAATGAGGGTGTGTCTGTCTCATATCAGACCAAACTTTAAGGAAATTGTAAACAAACATCAGACACAAATTGCTCACTTACGCTATAGCTATTTGAATGGTGAAATTCCAAACACAACAGTCAAGTATAGGACCATAACTGTGTTCTTTACTCTATTTGAGCCATTCTTTGACACTTTCTCTACATCTGTATCCCACTAATAGATATCGGTAGATTATAAGAAATGTGATGATAATAATTAAATAATTTGAAACTTCAAAGAGCGATGACATTTTATATATATATTAATTTTTAATGGGTTGGTCATAAAGGATGGTATATCATGATAAAATCATCATATAATTTTATCATATCGGAAGTATTTAAAAATGTAGAAAAAACAGTATATCGTGATAACTAAAATTGTTGTGTCCCAATATTGATACATGCTATATCATTTCCTATGACATTCTATTGATAGAATTAAATACATCAGTAAAATAGCATTGTTAAGTACCAGTTGGTCTAGGTTAAATCTCCATCATGGGCATGGCATCTATACTGACGTTAGCAACATTAATTAAACATCAAACTTACGATTTTCGGCCCAAGTATTCAAAATTTTAGTTCTTAAGACAAGTGTATATATTATCATGATAATATCGTTTATCTTGTGATTTGATAATTAGTATCACGATATTATTTTTTCATTATCGCCCAACCCTAGTCGGTCGGGTGACCAGAAACAGAACTTTTTATTTTGGCCTAATTACCTATTAAGTTGTTACTCTTAATGAGATTTTAGTCTATTGTAATTGTTTCATTACTGACAAATTGTGCGACAACCCTTGTTGACGGCCTAAACGACTTAACTGATGTAGGCGTATGTTTCGTTGCTTGGAAACCTATCTTTAAGGATACATTATAGGATATTAGATAACGAGTTGGCAGTTCTCACTATATTAGTTAAAGATAGGCTGGCACTGCCAGACAGGATACGCCCACATTTTTGAGAGATGGATAGAGAACAAGCAATACCGAAAGTGATTTTTCCTACATCATTAAGTCCCCGTATTTCATACTGTATTGGGAGCAGCCATTTTGTTGGTCAGTTCCAGTCTGATATTCATGAAATTCGAAGCCGACAATGATTATGGTGTGACGGTACACAACCTAGAAATGTTACTTTTCATCAAAATCGGATAAGAATTGTGACCTGTAGAGAGTCCACAACCATGATATACCATATTTTTACACTATTCGCGTACAAACGGCGACCATTTCGTCCGGCAATTTTGGTACGATTTTCACGATATTCGAACTCAACCTTCCTTACGGTGCAACAGTAATATAATCAAAGTTTTTTTTTAAATCAGATAATAATTGTTCGAGAGCAATACCAAAAGTCATTTTTATACGTCCACATTCATAATGTGAACGTATTATGCCGTCGCCCCTGTCTGTCTGTGTGTGTGTATGTATGTACATGTATGTATGTATGGGTGTGTGTGTGTGTGTCTGTGGTTCGCCTACAGGGCGCAATTCTTCATGGATTTTCTTCAAACTTGGTATACTTATTCCTTATACCCCAAGGAAGATCCCTATTGTTTTTGGGGCATGCCCGACCCCCAGGGGCCGAGCCACGCCCATTTCTAGTATTTGTTTGTTTGTCATCTACAGGCCACATTTCTTAACTTATAATCTTGAAACTTTGCATACACATTCTTTGTACCCTAAGGAGCATCCCTATCATTTGGGGTGCATGCCCAACCCCCAGGGGCAGAGCCACGCCCATTTTCTTTTCGTGTGTCTTTGTGTAGCCTACAGGGCGCAATTCTTACTGGATTTTCTTCAAACTTGGTATACTTATTCCTTATACCCCAAGAAAGATCCCTATTGTTTTTGGTGCATGCCCGACCCCCAGGGACAGAGCCACGCCCATTTCTAGTATTTGTTTGTTTGTCGTCTACCGGCCACATTTCTTAACTTATAATCTTGAAACTATCATTTGGGGTGCATGCTGAACCCCCAGGGGCAGAGCCACGCCCATTTTCTTTTTGTGTGTCGCCTACAGGCCACAATTCTTAATCGGTCATCTTGTCGCCTACAGGGCGCAATTCTTACTGGATTTTCTTCAAACTTTGTATACTTACTCTTTATACTCTACAGGCCACAATTCTTAATCGGTCATACTTATTCCTTATACCCTAAGGATGATCCCTTATGTTTTGGGTGCATGCCCGACCCCCTTGGGACAGCAGCACCTATTTCTTGTATTTGTTTGTCTGTCGTCTACAGGCTGCATTTCTTAATGTATCATCTTGAAACTATGAATACTAATACTTGGTACCTTAAGGAAGATCCCTATTGTTTGTGGTGCATGCCCGACCCCCAGGGACAGTGCCACGCCCATTTTCTTTTTGTCTGTCTGTGTGTCACCTACAGGCCACAATTCTTAATCGATCGTCTTAAAAACTTTTTTTAAGGCTGACCACTATTATTTTTAGTGCATGCCGGACCCCCTGGGACAGAGCCACGCCCATTGCTTTTGTGTCTGCCTACAGGATGCAATTCTTAACAGATCCTTTTAAAACTTTACATACCTATTCCTTATACCCTAAAGATGACCCGTATTGTTTTTGGTGATTTCCTAACCCCCAGGGGCAGAGCCATGCCCATTTTTACTTCGTGTCTGTGTGTGTTGTCTACAGGCCACGATTCTTAATGGATCGTCTTTAAACTTGGGATATGTATTCCTTATAGCCTAAGGACGTCAACTGCATGTCCCGACTCCCACAGGCAAGACACGCCAATTTTTGTGTTTGTCGTTTACAGGCCGCAATTCTGAATGAAGCAGCTTGGTAATTGGCTTATGTATTCCTTATAGCCTGAGGGCGTCCACTATTGTTTTTGGTGATTTCCTAACCCCCAGGGGCAGGGCCACGCCCACTTTTTGCCTTTAGCGTTAGGAAGGCACAATTCTGAATGGATTATCTTGGTATACTTATTCCTTATACTCTAAGGACGGCAACTATTGATGTTGAGGCATGACCCTCAACGCTAAACAAACCAAACGCCTAGCCTTCTTGACAAAGTACCATATCAATCAAAGCAGGAATGTGGACGTATATTGTAGCGTTAGCGTTATGTTTCCTACAATCAAAGGCCATGATTCATTAAGTTACAATTTGATATGCGCAAATATCGAAAAGAATAAAGATCTTTAGGTTATAAACAAGCATTTCAGGTTTCATCAAAATCGAATTATCATTGTGACCTCTACAGGGTCCACAACTTTGATATACCATATTTTTACACTGTTCGCGTACAAACGGCAGCCATTTTTTCTGGCAATTATGGTCCGATTGTCTCGAAATTCGGAACTCAACCTTCCGTAGGGTGTAACGGTGATAGAGTCAAACGTTTTTTTAAATCGGACAATAATTGTGACCTCCAGAGTGACCATAGGCGATTTTTCGGACAATCAGGGGCCATAATTCAGAAAGTTACGATCCGATATGCGCAAATAACGAAAGGAACCAAGGTCTTTGGGTTATAACCATGCATCTCAAGATTCATCAAAATCGAATTAAAATTGTGACCTCTACAGGGTCCACAACCATGATATACAATTTTTTAACAGTATTCACGTGCAAACGTTTGCAATTTTGGTCCAATTTTCCCGAAATTCGAACTCAACCTTCCTTACGGTGTAACGGTAATATAATCAACCGTTTTTTTCAATCGGATAATAATTGTGACCTCCAGAGGGGCCACAAGCTAAAAAAAGGCGATTTTGCGTATAATCAGGGGCCATAATTTAGGAAGTTACAATCCGATATGCGCAAATATCGAAAGGAACCAAGATCTTTGGGTTATAACCGTGAATTTCAAGTTTCATCAAAATCGAATTAAAATTGTGACCTCTACAGGGTCCACAACATGGGTTCCATTTCGGCCGTATATGCCGGTCGGGACCTACGGCTTTTGAAAATGACCGAATCTGGATCAGACCCGTAGGTCATTTTGCACGCCGGAAAAATAGCATATTTTGTGCTAAATCATAAAATCCAGGAGACGACGAAACTCCGTGCGTGGCGTGATGTAAACTATCGGGTATAATAAAATTAACAGTGTTCAGTAGCCCACGAATGGAAACCACTGCAAATCAATTATCTTTGTGTATATTGCTCTAATCACAATTAACAAAGGGGCTACATCAAACAGATTAAAAGCTCAACATTTAATCAATTTACTTAATTGTGTTTTGTTTCATAATTAGTAATACTGTGAGCGAGATCATTCTTGAGTTGTTGTTACAGCATATTTACCGACTTTCATCATTCGTACGGCAATTCACTGTTTGAACATCAAACAAATTAAAAACTTTTCTTTGATGTCTTCACTTGATCACAAGAGTTAATCATGTCAATCTTGCAAATGATATATATAACAAGAATGTTAGCATTCTATATATCATTTCAAAATGTTGAAATTCCTCACCTCCCAGAATAACAAGAAAGCGAGATGATGATATTGCTGTCAATGAATCCGATCCCCCTTCTTCAACATCGAACCACGAGGATGACAGTTTCGCCCCGAAAAACAAAGTCAGCCGTAAATTCTCTACTAAATGGTCACAAATATTCCCAGGGTTAAGATATGATATTCCCACACAAAAAGATGTATTCCTATTTGTGTTTTTAATCCATTTTTTCCTTTTATATAACAATTGATAGACGTCATTTGGTTAAAACAATGAGCTTTTACGATCGCCGCCATTTTGAAATACGTGCAAATATCTTTACATGTTATAGAGTTAAAATACTAGCACAATATCATTTGAGCTCTCAAAATATCAATACGAGTTAATAAATTGATAAGTTTAAGAATTATGTTAATTATTATACATGTGTATGACTTTGAATTATTTACGTGTGCTAATCATTCGGAACTACTTTCTCCCCGTGTATTCAGAAAATAGTCAACCGCCGAATATGTCACGTACGCACTGAGAACGGGGATGCTCGCACCAAAACATAATTAAAACCAAGTTACGATGTTCCTTGAGCATGAAAAATCTTGACGAATTAATGAGAATTTCTATGAAGGGGCCACCACTTGCAGAATTTCAACCGGCACGTGCTTTACAGAAATGGAAACCCAGTAAAAACCGACGAGTATATACATGTACGGGTGATGTCGTAAACAAATTAAGAAAATACTGTACTTTCGATAAATGAATGCATCTTGTTATCAGGGCATCATTTCTGTAAAACATGCAGGAGTCACAAAAAGCTCTTGCACTTAAATTTCCGGGAGCACAAAAAAACGCACCTGCAAATTTGCTTGCAAGAGCTTTTTTTTTTAACCATCTATCCAAATGGTGTATAAAAAAAAAGAAAAAAAAAAGAAAACAGTTAAAAATCCAATTTATTTATTTATAGATTTACCGGTCATATGCTTACAACAGAAAACACTACCTTGGACGTTCGAGTAAATCTCTGGCTCAATGCCAAAGCGGGAAAGGTGCGACGTCGTGTTTGATATTCAATTACCGATATTTTAGAATCCGAATTCTACACTTTCCTCAACGTCAGTGTCACAGGCCTGCACATTAAATTTAAAGCATGATTTTGGACACATGCTTTTACTTAGTGGAATCCACGTCAATCCATGTCAATTCGAGTCGGGGACTTACAATTAATCCGGCAACTCGTGCATATTTTCAGTCCGGACATGTCGAAGAAATTAATTATGATATTCACAGCCCGGGGTGAAACGGTCGTGGGATGAAACTACCTGCTCCCATCGTCATTATCCAGACGATTTCTATATGACCACGGCAGAAATTCATAAAGTTATATTTATTCAAATTTCACAATCAAAAACTCTTACAAAACTAACGCCGTAACACGGAAAGCATTTAATTTAAAAACGATCAATCGTTTATTACTAATGTAATACTATCACTAATAAATAATAATCTATCGTGAATGCAAATGCCATGGAGAGACTTGACAACCGAGCTAATAATCTTCAACCCAAATGTCTTGATACCATAACAAAACTACTCTTCACGACTTTCGGACACAATAATATTTCATTTAACTTTCAAGCTCGACTTTCTTGATAAAACTGTCGAAATTGTCTGAATTTTTAGCAGGAGCTATAACCTGCGCTTGTGTTTTCAAGATTACAGGCGCAGACGGGCGCAAGCGCGGAAACGCCCGTCAGAAATGATGCCCTGTGTTATTGTTATACTTTATGAATGTATAAATAACTAAATGATAATAATTCATTACATAAGTTCTTTTATTTATTAGGGGGATAGGTGGGTGGGTATGTAAATGTTGATGTGAGATTGACTTTTTGTGTGACTGTCCTTAACCCAATTAAAGTCGATCGACATTCCGATAGCATGTAGTTTTTGGCTTCTTATTATGTGCTTAAAATAGCACCACTTTCTCCGTGAGAAAAATGACCGGTTGGGAAAATTTTGAAGTGGAAGCCCTGGTCCACAACCTTGATATACCTTTTTATACGCCCACATTGAAATGTGGTCGTATATTGTCGGCGCCCCTGTTCGTCCGGCGTCCACAATTGCTTGTGGACGCTCTAGAGGCTAAATTAATATCCGATTGACTTTAAATTTATACACAGTGTTTAAGGTCATGAGACGAAGAAGCCTATTGTTTTTCAGCGATTTCCGATAACTGCCAGAGTTATGGCCCTTGATCACTTCAAAAAATCTTGTGGACGCTCTAGAGGCCAAAGTTAATAACCGATTGGCTTTAAATTTATACACAGTGTTTAAGGTCATAAGACGAAGAAGCCCATTTTTAGCGATTTCCGATAATTAGTGCCAGAGTTATGGTCCTTGATCACTTCAAAAAATCTTGTGGATGCTCTAAAAGCCAAAGTTAATATCCGATTGACTTTAAATTTATACACAGTGTTTAAGGTCATAAGACGAAGAATCCTATTGATTTTCAGCAATTTCCGATAATTAGTGCCAGAGTTATGGCCCTTGATCACTTCAAAAAATCTTGTGGACACTGTAAAAGCCAAAGTTAATATCCGATTGACTTTATGTTTATACATAGTGTTTAAGGTCATAAGACAAAGAAGCCTATTGATTTTCAGCAATTTCCGATAATTAGTGCCAGAGTTATGGCCCTTGATCACTTCAAAAAATCTTGTAGATGCTCTAGAGGCCAAAGTTGATATCCGATTGACTTCAAATTTATACACAGTGTTTAAGGTCATGAGACAAAGGAGCCTATTGATTTTCAGCGATTTCTGATAATTAGTGCCGGAGTTATGGCCCTTGATCACATCAATAAATCCTGTGGATGCTCTAGAGGCCAAAGTTAATATCCAATTGACTTTAAATTTACACACACTGTTTAAGGTCATGAGACGAAGAAGCCTACTGATTTTCAGTGATTTCAAATAATTACTTCCAAAGTTATCTACCTTGATCACTTCAAAAAACCTTGTGACTTTATAGATGCCAAACTTATCATCCGATTGACTTCAGATTGATACACAGAGTTTAAGGTGTTGAAACGAACAAGTATTTTGATTTTCAATGAATTTTGATAACCGAACAGCTAAATCCATGATGTTAAATGTTTCCTATACTAATTGCTAGGGTGGGGCAAAACTTTATAAAAAGCAAACAAATTCTAATGATTTTCAGATAATTACATAATGAGTTGTTACTCTTAATCAGATTTTAGTGTATTACAAATGTTTCATTACCAAAAAAAGTAAAAATATGCGACAACCCTTGTTGACTGCCCGGACGATTTAGCTGCTGTGGGCGTATGTTTCGTTGCCTGGCAACCTATCTTTTTAAAAGTATTTGCGTACAAACGGCGGCCATTTTGTATGGCAATTTTGGTCTGATTTTCCCGAAATTCGAACTCAACCTTCCTTAGGGTGTAACGGTGATATAATCAAACGGTTTTTTAAATGGGATAATAATTGTGACCTCCAGAGGGACCACAAGCTAAAAAAAAGTGATTTTTCGGACAATCAGGGGCCATAATTCAAGAAATTATGTTCCGATAGGCGCAAATATCGAAAGGAACCAAGATCTTTGGGTTATAAACATGCATGTCAAGTTTCATCAAAATCGGTTCAAAATTGTGACCTCTATAGGGTCCACAAGCTAAAAACGTGATTTTTCGTACAATCAGGGGCCATAATCCATGAAGTTTTGATCCGATACATGCCAATATCGAAAGCAGGGGATAAACCTATATTTCAAGTTTCGTCAAAACAGATAAGAATTTTGACCTGTAGAGAGTCCACAAACAAATTGTGGACGTCCGGATGGACAGGGGCGACGACAATATACGTCCACATAAAAATGTGGGCGTATAAAAACTAGATAATGTAAAGGCAATTTGCTGAAAATTCCAGTCGAATTGATCCACTATGAACCAAGAATTAAGAGATTGAAAGTTCCGGCTACATTCGATCGTCATTACTCAAGTCGGTACGACAAAAATCATAGTCTCAACTATTGTTTTAATCATTAAATCGTGAAGGAAAGTTATGCAGCAAATTGGATCATAATCCAACAACAATCGCAGGCTAGCGTTGACATCGAGAGTTGATTATGGTCTGGATAAGTTAATTAATTAATGTCTAATTAATAGTTTATATAACATTTCAGGCCTAATGAAAGACCTACAATGGGCAGATTTAGCTCTTGCATAATGTATGTTTAAATATCTATTTTTTATAGCAAAAAAAAACCCCAGCTCTTTGTCTCAATTTTATATAATGCACATATCTATAAATTGTCCAACATGTGTAAAAGAAAAGATGCTTGCTCATTCATTGTTTCACTAAAGGTATGTTTGTATTATTATACATAAACAGGTGCTGTTGCTTAGTATACAAGTTAATAAATTATTTATCTATTTAGTCTGATACCATACCAGAAGGGAAAGGTCAAGTCTTGGAATAATAAAAATAACTAATTAAAAAGTTAATTATTAATACTGGTTAGCAACTAAACTTTGATGCTATTGTATGTAATTAAAAAATTTGACATTTCGTGTTGTCTTTTGAACAATTTATGGTTTCTCTAGACCTAACATAAGCTTAAAGCCACCCTTTTTTATATGCTTATATTTCATATGGTAGTATATTGTTGTCACTCATGACCATTAATAGAGTGTCGTCCACAGGTCTGACATTCGTGGGTATGAACTTAAGCAGTTGTCCACAGCTATACCTTATCAGCAGATTCCCTTTACATTATCTTATCTAATTTTTAACTTATGGTGAGAACTGCCAGCTCTTTATCTAATCTCCAATAATGTATCTTTTATTATCCTAATAATTTAAATATGTACATGTACTTGTTTTATTCTTTATGTAAATTTGGAAAGAAAAAAGACTGTGATACATATCATATCTTGAGGTCTACATGTATCTTAAAGTGACGTAAGCCTATCATTGAGACTTGTATTACTCGGATTGACTTACCATTTCAGACAGAAATTTCAGAAAAATGGATCAAATGAAAATGGCAGGAAAGAACTAAAAAATTGTATTGAAAAATTAAATTAAATAACTTTGAATGGAATTTATATTTTTTGAATCAGATTGTATGCAACTATTCGAATCCCTAAATGATTATTTTATTGCGCAGTCCAAAGTAGAAAAACCAAACGACAAACCACCTTGCATTCCAGAAAATGAAGTTGAGCTAGACACCCCAATATTCAAAAAAACAGAAATCCAAGATATTATTACGTCACTATCAATAGATAAAGCTTCAGGGCCAGATCGTATAAATCACAAAGTCCTTAAATCATGTTGCTCCAGTTTGGCAAATCCACTCACAAATCTGTTTAACTTTCTTTTAGAAAACTCGGTATTTCCAGATCAATGGAAAGAATAGCATATTACGCCAATATCAAAAAATGGTCCACCATCATCCATTAACAACTACCGTCCAATATCCTTACTAAGTTGCATTGGTAAAGTTTTCGAAAGATGCCTCAACTTGTTTGTTGATTTTAAGATACTAACACCACTCCAATCTGGTTTCATTAGGAACGATTCCACAGTTTATCAACTTTTAGATCTCTTGACGAGGAAAAAGAAGTCCGATCAGTATATTTCGACATAAGTAAAGCCTTTGATAAAGTCTGGCATCGAGGTCTTCTTTCCAAACTTCATGCTATTGGCATTCGTGGGAATATCCACAAGCTTCTAGAAAGTTATTTATCAAATAGACAACAGTGCGTAGTAATCGATGGAGTATCGTCGAACTCTTCGATTGTTAATACAGAGGTACCGGAGGGATCAATACTCGGTCCTTTACTTTTCGTCACATACATTAACGACCTACCTAGTTAAGGATATAGAATCAAATATTGCAGATGACACTTCCCTCTACCTTGTCATTGAAGACCCGGTCTCATCTCAACGAATTCTAAATACTGACCTTTTAACCATTAGCAAATGGGCTTCTACCTGGAAAGTAGCATTTATTAACCCCACAAAAACCACTAGTATTACTTTCTCCAGAAAAAAAAACCCTTCATCCTTTCAATTGACATTCAAAAACACTGCCCTGTCTGAAGTTTCTTCCCACAAACATTTAGGAGTCTATCTTGAAAAATCATGCACCTGGGCATATCACATAATCACTATATCATATTGAAAATCAATAAGACTGTTGACCATTTCCGAAGTTTTAAGTACATACTTTCTAGAAAATCACTCGAAATAATATACAAGTCGTTCATCCTTCCCCTGTTTGACTATGCAGACGTCCTATGGGACAATTGTACAGGCCTGGAGACTTTTGAGCTTTAGAAACTCCAACTTGATGCCCTACGAACAGTAACTGGACTTGTTAGAGGAACATCATATAAAATTATATACAAATAGTCAGGTTTTATCTCGTTCAGAGAAAGACGCTCCAGGCATAAACTAATTGTTTTTTACAAAATGATCAATAAGCAAATTCCCCGACTATTTCTCACTGTATACAGGTCACAATTCTATGGAATACAATTACTGCTTATTACTGAGCGACGTTTCGACTAGGCTTCTCTAGTCGTTATCAAGCAATGATAAAGTCTAAAAAATAAGACAAGTCAATATGTACATAACAATACATTCTCAATGCTGACAAAACAGGGATCTCCCTTAATTTGCACGTACCTAAAAGAAATCTAATTTAATTAAGGATTATAAATTTGAAATGCTGTTTACACCATTCAATAATACGACTTAACTGAAAATAAAAACAAACTCACTAATTGATTAATAGGTAATTTATTGTGGAGTATATACAATGATATGTAGGTTTTAATCATGACAAACGTTTTAAGAAAATGGAATTTGATCAAATGCTATCAACCACCCCTTTCACTGAAATAAACACAAATGATTAATGAATTGATTGTTGTGGAGTATATACAACGATTTGATCTGGTTTTAATAATGACAACATCCCATGATCATGCGAGTGATTGTACTGATATTCAAAAAACCCTTAGAACAGGATTAGAACTATTGAGTGCTTTAAATTACAATAACAGCAGACCTGAAAAGTAGAAATAAAATAAAATAAGAGTAAAATCAAAATAGATGGTATTTTATTGATTATCATTTTTACAAATTGTAGTATTATTCCAAACTTAAATTTTTTTACTTGACTATTGTTAAGCATTGAATATGATTGAAATAAAAAAAGTTATGCTTAAAATAGCATTATGCAAGAGCAAAATCTGCTTATTACAGGTCTTTCTTTAGGCCTGAGATGTTATCTAAATAATCAATTAGACATTAATTAACATATCCAGACCATAATAAACTCCTTAAGTTAAGGCTAGCCTTCGATGTTGGCGGATTAAATTCTTATATGCCGCTTAATGGCCGTTGATAATTAAATCAATCAAGTGGATAATCGAGACTATGCTGTTTATATGAATGATTTGAGTAATGATGACCGAGGCTATGTGAACATTTCAAACGATTTTTTTCTAGGCTAATAATGGATCAATTTGACTGAAATTTTCCGCAAATTATCTTTACACAGCTAGTTTTTAACTATTATAGTGAGAACTGCCATCTCCTTATCTTATCTCCCATAATGTAACTTTAAGCCTTAGATTATGCGATAAGAGTGTCATACGCCCTGGGGAGAAACAATCCTTGATCTCTATTCATCGCGGGTTTGTGTCGTCGTATTTGAATGGCTTCATGCAATCGGCGCGCTCTCTTGTTGTTGATGTTCTTGCATAGCGATTTAACGTTGGACCATGGGACTCTGTGGCGAGGGTTAGAGTTCAAGTGTTTAGCTACAGCGGAGTTGTTGGTGGCTGCTTTCGACTTGTGGTCGTCTATCCTTTTATTTAATGGCCTCTTTGTCTCGCTGACGTAAGAAATTCCACAATTGCATACTATCTGATAAACACATCCCTTTGGTTGTGGCGGTTGTGTTGGATTTTGTTTACCATTAGCTCTTAATATATCTTTGGTGCTGTTGCTTTTTGTGAAAATTACATCTATTTCTGGCTGTTGCATTAGTAGCCGTTTGATTTGGTAGGAGACTGTGCCGTTGAAAGGAAGGAAGATTCTGACTGGGGCAGTCGGGGATTTTGGTTTAGCTGCACTTGCCGACAGGGTCTTTTTAATGGTGTTTAATCGTTGAAATTTGTGAAGACATGTTTGAGATGATCAATTTCCTTGGAGAGGCTCTCAGGATCACATATCTTTTTCGCATGGTTCACCAGAGTTGAAATTGTGGTACGGATCGAGTTGTTGGTTTTGTATACACAAACATCGAGAAAAGGTAGTTGGTTATTATTTTCAGTTTCCATCGTGAATTGTATACGTGGGTGTTGCCTGTTGAGGTGTTGTAACAGTGTTCCTGGATCACATTGTGAATTGTATACGTGGGTGTTGCCTGTTGAGGTGTTGTAACAGTGTTTCTGGATCGTCTTGTTGTTTGATAATAACAAAGGTGTCATCCACTTGCCACTTTCATTGTTGATGAATGAAGTCTTATCATATAATTAATGTCTTTACTTTCCCGAAATAGTGTCCGTTTGTTATAAAACATTTTTAGCCTGAACCACTCTACCTATGGAAAATTGCCTATTTCTCCGCCACTGAACAATTTATAGACCAAAAACCTTGAAAAGTGACTTTTGTAGAAAATCGTCTATTTCTCGGCAAACGTACAAGTTAGAAACCATTTTTTTGTATCTATATGATTGTGTGGGTTCAATGTATTTGTTGATTGGAATCAAATATCGTTATTTTAAAAACATTACAAATCAGACTCATTTGAATAAAATATCTGTTTTGAAGGCTAAAAATACATTTTTGAAAAATGACGTTACTTCCGGTGATAATGAAAATCTTAAATTACTTGTATGAAATCGTAAATGGCATTAGTGAAAATTTTATGAAAATCGAATAATAATTAACACTTTTATGGACCAAAAACCTTGAAAAGTGACCTATGGAAAGTTGCCTATTTCTCTGCAACTGAACAAGTTAGAAACCATTTTGTGATATCTATATGATTGTATGGGATCATTTTATCAGTTGATTGGAATCAAATATCAAAATTTTAAACAAATAAATACTAATCATTTTGTCCAAATTACGTCATTTCCGGCAACATTGAAAATCTTAAATTGGCTTGACCTTGTCAAAAGTGACAGTACGCATCAAATGGTGTCACTTTCATGAAAGTCCAATAATAATTGACTCTTTTACAGGCAAATAAACATGGAAAGTGGCTCAAGCAAAATTGACCATTTCTCGGCAACTGCTCATATTACAAACTAATTTCGATATAGATTCTTTTCGTATGGATTAATGCTACAAGTATATGAAAGTTACGAAGAAATATTTTAAAATATGAAAAGCCTGAATGGGTTGTAAATAGCTCATTTATACCATTTGTCACCATTAAATAAAAATGGCGCAAAAATGAAAACGAAATTAAAAAAACTGCTTCCCACTTTTTTGAGCCTCTACATGGCACATCTTTTTACTTATTTTAAAAAAATAATATTTGCTTGCGAAAAGACGTTTCAAACTGCCAAAATAGTAGTTTTTGGCAAAATTGCATCATTTCTGGTGCCGACAGAAAACATTATCGGTAATAAAAAAAAGTTGAGGAATTCCACCACTGAGCATATTAGCTTTGTTTTATACAAATCGAGCAATAAATAATTAACATAGAACCAATAAATTGAATTAGCCAATAGCGGCCAAGGAAAATTTATCGAAACGAAAATTGTTCACATTTTTGCTCAAATCACATGACCCTTTAATTCTGTGTAAAATTTCATAAAGAAATATTCATAAATAAAATATTTTTCAAAATTTGGCGCCTAATATATCCGAAGATTAATTGAAAATCGAAAATCTAAAGAATTGTAGCTTTTTGCCTTGTTTCAGGCTATGCTAAAATGTATCAGATGTTAATATCCGACAATTATTATAAATATTACGGCAATACCTAAAAAAAAAAAAAAACTTCAGTGATTTCAAACATTTCACATTGTCGCAGAAAGTTCAAAATAGCTTTAATCTCTAAGTCACACCCAGTTTCCCAGTATAACCGAAGACATCAAGTTGATCCGACAAGTACTTTCTGAAATGTGCTCAAGTGGAAAAAAAAAAATAAGTTACCTGTGAACTTGTATCACTTTCGGTGCCACGTTACCCTTGAACTCGTATCACTTCCATTACCAATGGAACCGATAAACAGATTTCCCCATAAACATTGCACACATCTAGTAAAATGGAAGCAGAATCAACCAAATCCAGCAATATCAATTCATTTATACATTTCTAAGTGATCCTGACAAAATTACACTACTTCCGGTGATCATGAAAATGTTCAATTAGTTTAACATAATAAGGAATGGCATAAGGCATTACATACTTTTATAGACCAAAAACCCTGAAAAGTGACTTGTAGAAAATCGTCTATTTCTCGGCAACCGTACAAGTTAGAAACCATTTTGTGTCTATGATTGCGTGGGTTCAATCTATTTGTTGATCGGAATCAAATATAATAATTTTAACAGCATGACAAATCAGACTCATTTGAAAAAAATATCTGATTTGAAGGTTAAAAATACAGTTTCTAGAGAAATGACTGTACTTTTGGTGATAATGAAAATCTTAAATTACTTGTGTGAAATCATAAATGGCATTAGGTATCACACAGTGAAAATTTTATGAGAATTGAATAATAATTGACACTTTTATGGACCAAAAACTTCGAAAAGTGACCTGAACAAGTTAGAAACAATTTTGTGATATCTATATGATGGTATGGGTTCATTCTATTAGTTGATTAGAACCAAATATCAAATTTTAAAAAAATAACATACGACTCATTTGAATAAATTATTTGTTTCGAAGGCTTTAAATACAGTTTTTGCTCAAATTACGTCATTTCCGGTGATATTGAAAATGTTATTTTGGTTTGACCTTGTTAAAATTTATATTACGCATCAAATGGTGTCACTTTTATGAAAATCCAATAATAATTGACCGGTTTACAGGCAAAAAAGCATAAAAAGTGACTGAATGCAAAATTTTCCTATTTCTCGGTAACTGCTCATATTGCAAACTAATTTTCACATACATTCTCTTTGTATGGCTTATTACTACACGTTTATAAAAGTTGTGAAGAAATATTTTAAAACATGAAAAGCCTGAATGGGTTGTGAATAGCTCATTTGTTCACTTTTTTTCGCCTTTAAAGTGAAATGACCAGAAAATGAAATCGAAATTAAAAAAAATGAGCCTGATGTTTTGTGCGCCTTTACAAGGCACACCATTTCAGTCATACCAAATTTGAAAAAAATAATATTTGCTTTCAAAATGTTGTACCAAACTGTCAAAATTGTAGTTTTTGCTAAATTTACGTCAGTTCCGGTGCCGACAAGAAACTTCACCGGTAACAAAAAAAATTACATTTTGAACCACGGAGCATATGAACTTTGTTTTATACAAATGGAACAATAAATAATTATTGCAGGACTTAAAAACTGAAATAGCCAATGGCGGCCAAGGAAAAATATGGTTACACAATAAGCTTTTATATGCAATACATATGAAAGCTTAATAATAATAACTTTAACAAAAACAATAAGCTTTCATATGTAATACATATGAAAGCTTAATAATCCGAACAAAAACAATAGTATTTCACACAAGCTAGGCAGTGTGAAACCCTAATAATCAAACAATATTTTGGGTGCATGCTAAAATCCCACAAATCTGAACAAATTTATCATTTATTTAATAAATAATTGTTTTGTCAGACTACAAATAATTCTAATATTTATATTGTGCCATATTTCCTCTTCAAATAAGATCAGTGCTGCAAAATTTTTTGTGATTGGCTCAACTTCAAAAGTGTCTCACTTTTTGCTGAGATCAAAATAACTTTAAACACTTCTGCATGAAAAATAAAATATTGACACAGCATCTTGCATTTTTACATACCAATTGATCAAATAGACGATGTATTGACATTTAGCAAGGCAGATACAACTCTTCCAAGTTTTCATCACGCGTGTCTTCATCATGAAACTGTGGGTCTAATATTACAAAATGAATGATGTTAAAGACTTTTGACTGTGAGTTTACGGCAGCAGCTGTAGAATCTGTTGCAAACTACGATATTATGAAAGATGAATCTCAAAATTAAATATCAGTCCAAAATTGGTTCAATTCCTTCAATATTTACAAAAAGTGGTGAATTGAAAATTAAATCGATCTATGCAGCTTGCTATGTAACAAGACACCGCCAACCTTATTTGATGTGACCCAAATTGATGGCCTGTTTTAAATGTGATTGAATCCCAGGTGGGGGATTATCTAGCTTTGGTACATATATTTTGATTCTGTTTTCTGAATTAGTAATTACATGTTAAATAATCAGTCTAATTACATAGTAGCATGGATTAAGTCGTAAGAAATAGTTTAGATTTTCCGAAAAATTCAGTCTACTTTAAGTTAATTATACCCTTCTGCAAGTTCATGAAAAACATAATGTAATAAATTGTGGGGTACTAAGGTAAAAGTGAAACACAGCTGGTGTCGTACATATAACTATGCAACTGTAAACTTATCAAACATTTGACCTGAAAATCAAATAACAGTTTTCATTAGGTTGGTGCAAACCACATTATTTTCATCAGCTACAGCCTCAAATATCTATCTTTAAAGAGTTTACATACATGTATGGGCAATTCCACGGTAACGGACGTACATTTTGCACTCATTATATTTTGAATACTTCCAGTATTATCTAACCATGAATAATTAACTGTTTGGGTTTTATATAGTATTAAAGACATATATTTTAAGTATTAATTGACATGATTTTATTTATATTCCATATAAGCCCTTCGGGCCTCTCGGATTTATTTTGCATATTTCTCATTATCCCTTCTAACCATGCACACTCGCTCAAACTTAAAAGGTTAAAAATAGCTCACTGCATCAGTGTGTACACGCACCTGATGACACGTGACCACACCATATATAAGCGATCACAACACCTTCAGTATTGTCTTTTTCTCTTTTGAACTAGACCATGTACATTCGTATGTTAGTGATAACGCTGTTATCATTTTTTCTTTTGATTGTATTTAGGTTGTGCTGATCATTTAATGGTTTATACCTTCTGTCGTCATCATCGACTTTGAATCGCTGATTCATGTCACGGTCCTCACGGAGTGTTGGCCTTATTCAGGCGCGGATACAGAGGGGGGCGCACCCGGCGCACGCCCCCTCTATTTTTTTGCGGTGGCAAACAATTTTTAGCTCCATATATTCTCGCGGGAAGGGAGAACAAAAACAGTTTAGGTTGGAAATGGTAATTTACAGTTCTAGTATGAAATTAGTCCCTGTGGGCATTTTTGTCGGGCTTCGCATTCCCAACTTGGTGCAGCACGCCCCCCCTTTCTGAAAATCCTGGATCCGCCCCTGTTATTTCATTCTTTATGATGGAAGGAAAGTGAATTTGAGGGATTCTGCGATGCAGATCTTTTAAATGATCATAACGTAACCACAGATAGGGTGCCCCACGTGCCTACTGAAAAGTTGTACTAGACACGTTGAATATGCACGCTTTACTTGGTTCACTACTACTAATTTTCTGACAGTCTCGCACACTAGTTGAGTCTATAAATAGCAACAGCCCGTGGAAATTCTAAACACACTGGTAACTATTACAGTCGTAAAAAATCTATTGTTGACGATTCTGAGTAGCAGTAATATTTATCGTTTTGGTTATTACGGCATCTTTAGAAATTACGTTCGTTTTATTTTTTAAATTGCTTTATCCTTCGCATAACCGTTAGAAGCGACATATTTTGGTTTAGTACAAATAATATCTATGAATAACTTGGGTTGGACAGGATCATGATACCAGCAGCAGTTTCGTTTTACTTTTACAAGGTTAGATAAAACAATTGTTGAGTCAACACTGTGTGTTATTTATAAATTCGATTTCTTGTTCCAGCTTTCAGTCACGTTTCGTAAAAAGTAGTCTGGATTATCCCGGCCTGTCAATCAGACGGAGAATGGTCGGTAGGCTGGTGAAGTGAGACTAGTTTCAAAACAAGGGCACGTAACCTATTTTTTACTCGAAAGTGTCTGGATGTTATGGACGACGCTCCGAACCATTTTTCAGTGTATTATTTATGATGTTTAAATGGTCATAGCTTATTAAGTTTAACATGACCGTTTATTTAGTGACTATAAATGTGTGAAATAGTTTTAAGACATGTTATATATATAAATATTGTGGTGTAATTGTTTAGCTATTTGGAGATATTTATATATGGTGGGGCACCCTACCACAGACGTGGATATTCTACATCTAAATGTCGTAAAATACGGCTTTTTTAGATAAGAGATTTTATTCACGATTCATTGAATGAACAGACAATCGAGAACAAACCGGATGTTGACAACAGTCCGATGATGGAGGTAATAATAGTAATGTACTATGTAGTACCGTAATACTTCCGAAGTCTATAATAACATACCCGTAAGTAAGACGGTTGTAAAATTGTAATAAAAGGAATCTTTCGTTATAGGGTCGAAAAAGGCCTGTAAATCTCGTAAACGAGAATCGAAAGAAAATAATGTATTTGTAAGTTGGTTTGAAAGTCTGTCCAATTGAGAAAACATAGTCATAAGTTGATTGATCGATATTTTTGGTCATATACTCATAATATGTTAATTTTTTTTTTAACAATAATAAAAGAAGGTTATCCTTATACCAGTAGTAGTACCACTAGTAGTAATAAGTATTTAAGTAGATGGAATAAAAAGATTGTTATAAATAAGTCTGCAACAAATAATGTCATCAGGACAAAATGAGCCGCTACGGCCCCTGCTACGACCACTGCTTTTGCCTAGGCTTATAGCATAGTGCATCTATCTAATAAAAAGATTATTTTAGATAAGCCTGCAACAAATAATGTCATCACGACAAAATGAGCCGTTACGGCCCCTGCTATAGGCTTGAAACATAGTGCACCTTATAAAATGATTGTTATTAATAAGCCTGCAACAAATAATGTCGTTACGACAAAATGTGCCGTTACGGCCCTTGCTATAGGCTTGAATCATAGTGCAAATAATATTAATTTACATAAATATTAATTTACATAAATAATAGGTCAACAAGACCAACTCCTACTGAAGTTAAAGATTACGACAGGATTCTTTATTATTCAAGGCTTTCAGGCGATATCATTTTAGTAGATAAAAACGAATTTGAGTCTCTTCAAAACCAGGTTTTTCTGGATAGCCTTTTATTTTCGCGGATTTAATAACAATCCATCTTATAATCAGGTCTTGATGATACGGTAAATACAGTTGTACATGTATAGTAAAGATGTGTATACCAGGTACTAATGTACGAATGAATGTGAAATAAATAAATTAGTCTGTTTTTCGGCTATTAGGCCTGCATCACATGGTTTTGAAGATGTGGTAACAGTACATTATGATGATCAGTATTATGACAATAACATCTTAAGTAATAGGGTATTAGATATCATGGATTCTTCAAGTTTGTATGATGAATTCATAGCCTGAGATCCCCAAAGTCTTTCAGGGTGATGATGTCTTTAATGATCTTATGATCTAACTAGCTATCAATAAAAAGGTCAAGATAAAGAAGTTGACATTCTACTATCCTCTATTAATTAGTTAATGCAAGAGATCATTGCCACCTTTGGTGGACCAGGATATGTGGCATGTCCTGCCTATAGTGGCTCAGGATTGTTCTCTTCAGCAGAAAGGTCTGGGTTTATCTCCTCTGATACCTCTTTTAAATAAAATTTTGACCCTGAGGTCAAGTCCTATATTGTAGGTTCTATCATAACTTTAGGCAGTGTCCATTTAAAGTTGTCTCTGAAACATAGATTATTTCTCAGGAAATATATTGGCAACAAGGCTTGTTGATGATACTTTGTTTTATAATTCTGGGGTAGCTTTTCTAATAGGATAGATTTTAAAAGAAACGACAGAATATCGTTTTTGGGTCAAAACTTCAAGCAATAAATATAACCCCCGGATTGTTCCGTATTGCCCTTTCTCCAACCGGGCAGGACGAGAGGCAGGTTCCCTCGCCAAAACTACCACTAGACGCCATAACTACCACTAGACGGTGAAAGTAATAATAAATCTTTTTATGCTGAGCAAAATTTCAAATTTATATTACTGGGTCACAATTACCTCAGGTCAGTGAGTGTTGATTGTTGTAAGTGGTTATAAGATTGACTCTAGTCAAATTCTTATATTCAGATGGCTATTTGAAATAGCTCGCTTATTTATCTTGAACAGATGTCTTTCATAGACGAGTAAGTCGATTAAATGACATGTAAGAAAGCCATTGATACAGTTATAAAAATAAAAACTGGCTATTGCCCTGAAATGCTTATTTTTCAATCTCTGTTTGTCTTGATCATCGAAAATATTTACGTTTCATATAAAGTTTATGAGTTCACATGTTTACCTCTTCGACTTTTAGTCGGTTACACATATCTTTACAAAAACTCTCAAACCTATGTTTGCGTGGCTCAGGAAACAGGGCATTATATCTACATAGATGATTCTTTATCTGCGAAAAGTTCAGTTAAGAACGGTATTATAAATACACAAACAGCTACCAGTTTATTAGATAGATTTCTGTGTGAATGAGAAGATATCGTGTTTAGAAAAATCTAAAAAGTTTCTGTTTTTGGCTTCATATTTAATACAGAAAGTTATCAAGTTTTGTTGACATCTGAGAGAGTCTCCAAAATAAATAAAATGGCTCAGGAAATTTTGTTTAGTTCAAATTTGTCAATTCGTATGAGCCACCATTCATTGCACTGTGTTTCTTTAGTAGAACTGCTATTTTACTTCCATGATTTTTATTCAATTTTTAGACAAACAGAAGAATACATTTCTGTAGCACTGTATTTTCAGCTATGATAATGATGTCATTCTTAATAGCTTAAAGATACATTATGGGAGATTTTGACAAGGAGTTAGCCATTCTTGCTATAAAAGTTCAAAAATAGATGTTGAAACAAGAATATATTGAAAATTTCAGTCAAATAACTTTATCCTGAACAAAGTTGTTACCACTCTAATTTTTTACTAAAAATGGGGGTTAAAATCATCGACACCCTTTTCCCACTATGGCCGATTGTTGATTGACAGGCGTTAACTCCACCTACATAGTCTCGATCATCAAGTAATGTTTAAACGGTATCTAGTGAAGCTTGTGTATAGCCTCGGTCATCACTGTCTTTTATGAATAATTTCCGGAAGTATGATGACGTCAACGTCACGGAGAAACCCCACCCACGACGCCATAGTGATTAAATCAGTCGACGAAATCCTGTTTTAATCCGAGCCCAATCCAAGTCATCCGTGGGTCTACAGTGTTCATTTTGGGCTTGTTGTTTAAATAAAGATCTAATTTATAATTTCTATGACATCTGAGGCTCAAAGGAAGACCGACAAAAGTTAGTTTTTGCTCTCCCATAATGTATGTTTAATCAGGCAATGGTTTTGGAAATGGAATGGTGGATATCTAAGGTTTATATATATATATAATGGGTTTTATATTCATCCACCTAGTATATCTTGGTTCATAACATCAGATGCTTCCCCAGATAGATTGGGTGCCCACATGGATAATTTTCCGAAGCAATGACCATTTGAATCTTTCAAGAAGTTTGAGCAATATTCAACGCTCTTAGGTCTCTCTGTGGTCATCTTTTTAATACATGTTTGTATAAAGTCGGACAATACCTTGTTATTTCTTACATAAATAATCAGGGTGGTTTTATTAGTAACCTCGTTGAATTATCTAAAGAAGTTTGGCTGTGGTTTTCGGTTAGAGGAAAACATTTTTTGTCAGCCAAACATATTGCTAGAAAATCTAATGTATTAACAGACATTTTGTCGAGGATATTTTCTAGTTGATTGAAATGGAAGTTATATGAGTATATCTTTTCTAAGATTTGTAAACATTTTTCATACCCGATGTTGATCTGTTAAGATTCCGGGCTTATTACAAATTATGTTTCTTGACATCCAGACCCTTTTTTCAAGCATGCAATGCTTTTCTATATCTGAGACAAAATATACACCATATATGTTTCCACCTTTCAGCATGATATTAAGGGTTCTGGCAAAGGTATTTAAAAAGAGACCAAGCCGTCATAATCATTCCAGGCTGGTTAACTCCTGTATGGTATCCATTTTACTATCATGCTCACAGCCGACCCAGTTCGGTTACTTGTTCGCAAGGACCTCTTTTGTTTAAGTCACAATGGTGCTTTATATTCTCTTCAAGGGAAGAATTTATATCTACAGTGAACAGGATGCAGGATAGCTGGCAATCCTCCTGTAATAGAGGAAGATCAATTCTTAGTGGCCATCTACAACGAACAGTATGTATTGGCCTAGCTAGAGAAGATGGACTTTTTGGAGTTGTGAACTACGAATTAGTTCATTGGATCCATCTGTAGAAATTTTTATAAATTTCTTAGGAAATATACATAAACAATTTTCATAAAATGTGAAAGACATTTTTGATCCTCTGTAATTCAAACACTTGTAGCTACAGTTAATTCTGTTCTTAAGGATCAGCCGCTGGTTGGTCGATTCAAGTAAGGATCGTATGATAATAATCCAACTAAGTCCAGATATCTTTTTACTTGGAGTGCTTCATTTAAGTAAATCTTTGGTTACGCTGTATCCATTGCAAGATTTATCTTTGAGAATATGTACATATAAACCAGTTGATTGTTGGCTTTAGCTACAGCTCAGAGATGTCAAATTTTAACAGCCTTTTGCCTTAATGCTTTTTATGATTCAGGCTCTGTTATTATAACCTTGCGGGTAATAAGGTTTCAAAAGCTTCTCGTCCTTCAACACCGTTATTCACGGTTAAAATTTTAAATTTTAAAGATGTTAGAATCTGTCCCTGTTTTACTTTGAGACAGTATATCCGTACAACAGCAGAATACAATAAATCCAATAAAGGATTTTTTTCCTTTTATACGAAGAAGGCTGTAGCTCCAAGAACTGTTGCTAGATGGTTATACGAAATATGATAGTTACCTGGTTTTGATGCTTTGATTTTTAAAGCCCATTCAATTAGAGGGACATCAACTTCATCGGCATTTAATGCTGTTTGTTCACATTCAGATTTGAAAATCTGGAGTTATTTTTTGCCATGTTTTACCATCAGTATGGGCGAAAAATTGTGCTGGCTGCGGAATAAATAAACTACTAAGTTGTTTTAGTTGTTATTTCCTTTGTTGACAGCCCTTTAAACTATGCAAAATAAATCCGAGAGGCCCGAAGGGCTTATATGGAATATAATCCCACTCTCATCCAAGCGCCCGAAGGGCGTGATGGATGAGAAGGATTATATGAATATATAGCCCGAGGGCTCAAGGATTTATCTTCCCACCCTTGAGCCCTCCCAGTACTATAGTTGGCTGTCAACAAATCTTTAAAAAGACAATACTGAAGGTGTTGTGATCGCTTATATATGGTGTGGTCACGTGTCATCAGGTGCGTGTACACACCGATGCAGTGAGCTATTTTTAACCTTTTAAGTTTGAGCGAGTGTGCATGGTTAGAAGGGATAATGAGAAATATGCAAAATAAATCCTCGAGCCCTCGGGCTATATATTCATATAATCCTTCTCATCCATCACGCCCTTCGGGCGCTTGGATGAGTGTGGGATTATTCCTGAACACCGGAAATAAATATTGGCTGCTCAAAGTATAGGTAACGGACGTACAGAAATGAACACCATGATTTATCTACATGAACATGGTTGCAAAACTCTGTGAATTGTCCTGTGGAATTCAACAGTTTTTGTCCCTGTAAGAAAGGGCACTAATACTAGATGTGTACTGTATGATCACTTCTCACATTTGGATTCTTGTAATCCAGTAAATTAGAAATTATTGTGGTAACGGACGTACATATTTACTGGTAACGGACATACGAGTGCAAATTGCTAACCCATTAAAGGAGATATGTAAACTTTCAAGTGATAGGACTGATAGATAATACTAATTATTAACTCATTTGAATTAATGGAGCAATTAATTTCCTAAAAACATTACTCCTTACATAAAATATTGCGACCTAAAAATTTTGGTAACGGACGTACATTTTTACCCTAAAATTTTAGTATCGTGCATACATCTATGAAACCCCAAATGATTCAGATAATTTGGTCAAAATGTTTTCCTTCTACAGTCATAATATCAAGAATGGGTGATGTTAGCTTTATATAGGGGTTTTTGAACAGTTCCATAAATAAATGTGAATGAGAGAGATAAAATATAAATATTTGATAAAATGAAATACCATAAAAAGTAACGGACGTACATGTACGAAAACCCAAGTTATTCTGAGAATTTTTGCCAATCTTTTCTTTTTTTGGTCATTATAATAAGAAATGGTTATTTTAGCTTTAGATATGAAATTTTAAACAATTCAATTCATAAATATGAATGAGAGAGAAAAAAATGTGAATATTTGGTAACGGACGTACATTCTCATAGCGATATTTTTCAATGTTGATTACTTTCACAAAAATATGTTATTTTCATAATGTATAAATATCATGTTTATATACATTGTCAGATAACTAATGCCAAATCATTCATTATGACTCAGAATTATCCAACAAACACAAAGTAAGAAAATACATAAGAATTATAAATTCAACACTTACAATGTACACCTCGACAAAAGACCAAATAAAAAAAAATTAGGAACAATTTCCACCATAAAACACTATTTTTGTCCACTTATCACCTAATTAAATTTTTCATCTAATTGTATACTTTAGCGTGGAATTGCCCGTATATAACCAAATTTACTCTGTAGAAAACATGTCAGTAGAAGAAAGAAATACTGAACATAGTGATGCCATAAAGTGTTAGTCCTTCACTGCTCTGAACCTTTTCGGTCTGTAAAGTAGATGTTCCATCATGTGAAAGAAATCCCTATCTTTGTTGAAATTAGGTCCAGCCAGCCAAGTTCTTAAAAAATTCCTATTGGGGGTCATCTACCAGTCAAAATATCAGCAAACAGTTATATTATACTATACATGTCAATTGGACAAACATAGTGGAAAAGAAAAGATTTTCTTTGGAAATTGGCATAAGCAGTTAGAGAGTTACATTGTGAATTCTGCTCATATGGAATAAGGATAATTTAAAGGAAAGAATCTCTGATGTGACAAATAATGCCATAGTCATTTCATGTATTTTAGCATTCAGCATGCTCATGCATAGATATTGCGTAATATAGATAGATTTTTTCAACCTTTAGAATAGAAAGCTTACTTGCTAATAGAATAAAGTCGATCATGAAGTTGATTTTGTCACGATTTCTGTGAAAAAAGATTGAAATTGATGTTTATAGAAAGCAAACATCTTGTGTGATCTTTAAATGTGCTTAAACTTTTGATCTATTGATTACCATCATTGGACGACCTTATTTGATCATGTGGGATTTTTTATATTGATCGTTGTTCTGCGTAAATAATCCATTTTTATTACAATGGAAAAATTCCATTCTGTACATGTACGACATACATGTATTTATGTCATTATACTCTTAAATAGATACATGTAAGAAGTGTGTGTGCCTTCTTTTTCTAAATTAGCCCTTTTATAATACCTTTCACTAGCAATCTTTATTGAGATCAAAAAAATGGATCATGTAATTGTGTATATATGTAACATATTTCATATCGTTGTATTGTTTACTCAAGGAAATACACAGATCTCTATTATATTTATAGAGATTTATGTGTTTGATATGTGAATAGAGGCTTTGTGATTCATAAAACATGTTACTGAAATCTTATGGGTGATTTATAGGATATGAATAATACAAGTTTTTCCATACATTTTTTAGAGCCATGTGGAGATGAGGCGAATATATTGCCGTAGCCCCTGTCAGTCTGTCGTCCACAATTTCTTGGGAAAACTCTACATACTACATTTATTGTCTGATTGTTATGAAATTGAAGTTGTTTACATATTGAGATGAAGAACTCTATTTAATTTCAATAATTTGCGTTGATTTCTTTTGGAGTTATGGCCCTTGTTTAACTTGTTTTACTTTGTTACACCTTGTGAATGCTCTAATGACAACAGTTGTCATCCGATCTATATGAAATGAATCCATCATTAAAATTAATAAAATGAAGAAGCCTATGGAATTTCTGTTAATTACCTCTGGAGTACGTGTAACACTATTGCTAGTGCCTGGGGCACTCCCCACATCCAACGTGTGACGCATACTCTTTCTTCTGTGTTACATTTTTTAGAACAGCCCTGGTGATCGTCTAGAATTTGTCTCTAGCTGTCTTTGCTTCTCCTTCACGTTGTGTTTACTTCTTACTGTTTCTTAAGACGTTTGTCTTCTTCAGTTATAACAATGCAACAGTTCATTTTTACCTTTTATGTAGCATAGGTATACATACAAGCATAGTACAATTATAGTCAATGCTAACTAAACTCTTCTCAACCTAGACACCTCGCGGTGCCTAGGACTCTTAGATGGTAACCCTCTGGAATCTAATCGAAGTCTGTCTTAAAGTTATAATATAGATTGTTTTATAGCCTAATGGATATCATGCAGGTCCAAGCGTGTTCATGACCATGAACCTGTGCAATTAAGAATATGATTGGATAAATTAAGTCAAATGACGCAATAGGTAAACTTCTATGCACATGTAATTTGTTGAAAGATAGAACTAGTTTGTTATGGCTATACAACTCTTTTTTATACGCCCACATTTTCATGTGGACATATTATGTCGTCGCCCCTGTCCGTCCGGACGTCCGTCCGTCTGTCCGTCCGTCCACAATTTGTTTGTGGACTCTCTACAGGTCACAATTCTTATCCGATTTTGACGAAACTTGAAATATAGGTTTATCCCCATAAGATCTCGGCTGCTTTCGATATTGGCATGTATCGGATGGAAACTTCATGGATTATGGCCCCTGATTGTACGAAATATCATGTTTTTAGCTTGTGGACCCTATAGAGGTCACAATTTTGAACCGATTTTGATGAAACCTGACATGCATGTATATAACCCCAAGATCTTGGTTCCTTTCGATATTTGCGCCCATCGGATCGTAACTTCCTGAATTATGGCCCCTGATTGTCCGAAAAATCGCCCTTTTTAGCTTGTGGTCCGTCTGGAGGTCAAAATTATTATCCGATTTAAAAAAACGTTCGAGTATGTCACTGTTACATGGTAATGAAGGTTGAGTTCAAATTTCGTGAAAATCGGACCAAAATTGACATACAAAATGGCTGCCGTTTGTACGCGAATAGTGTGAAAATATGTTATTTCAAGGTTGTGGACCCTATAGAGCAGGGTTCTTACTTGATTTTGAAATGAACCGGTCACGGGTCGCCCTAACAGATAGTCGTCTTTATGCATATTCTATTCACGACCATAATTGCATATCGTATTAAGAATAATATTACCTTAAACCCTGAATATAAATCCTTAAAATAAACAAAACCTTTGTTTTAATAGCATACTTGTATTCATAAGTCGATATGTTCACACTTTTACAGTCAAATTCCAGTACTTTGCAAAATGCATATTCCTAGTCCTACTTTTGCTTTCATTGTTTCGTCCAACCAAACGGAAGTTATAATTTAATAATAAAAAAAAATACGAGTAAATACAAATATGTTTTTTAAAACTATTTTTATTCTTAATCACTGGTAAATATATAAAAACAACAAAATATATAAGCACATATCAATAGTATAACAAGTTAACAACGTAGCACAAATTTATTTCCGTGTATAGTCGGAAAGATGCCGATCACGTGACCAATTGTCTCGATTCAGATTAATTTATTTTTAGTGTCACCTGCATACAGTCGCCGGGATCTAATGCCTCTCCACTTTAGTAAACAATTATGTGGATCGAAGGAAGATAGAGGGGGGCCTTCTAAACTTATCCGCATCAAGTTATCTAAAGTTTCTACGTTTAGACGGCACCTAAGCTTAGTTTTGATAACGTTCTGCTTAGAAAACCCCTCTCACACTCGACACTACTAACTGGTAGCGTCCTCCCTATTTCCATCAGTTTTATTACATTTGGAATTTGTTCTTTCATGGAATTGTTATGACAGCTCACCAGTAATTCGGAATTAATAACTTACTAGACAAAACATTTTCTGTGAATTTTTGTCAAACGAAAGCCATTTGAAAGTAGTTATCTATTCGGATTTAAAATATCTTCCTGACTTCGACTTTGGTTGGCCTATATTGGACGTGGGGGGATCTGAAGCTTTTGGAAATTCCAATGACGACGTGCATGCTTGAAGTTCAAGGTCAGCGCCGCCATCACTATCTTCGGCTATATCTCGTTTACGTTTTCTATTGTCATCCTGCGAGGTGTTCAAGTACTTCAACATTGTGTTAGATATAAATGATTGAACCGACATTGGATTATATACATTCTTTTACTTGGCATGATTAACTCAACTAAATTGTTTATTTAGGAAACAAGCCGATAAGGATTGAAGCTGAAGGTAATCAGATTGTATTGACGGACTCTGTGATGGGTTTCTTAATCGACGAGTAATAAGTAACTCTTTGTAATCAGCCGTGATGGGTTTCTTAATCGACGAGTAATAATTAACTCTTTGTAATCGGCCGAAAGTTGATTGATTAATGATACCATAGTGGCCGATTCATGATAATTAAATCTTTGTAAATCGGCCGACGTAGATTGATATATGATACCATAGTGGCCGATTCATTGTTTTATCAATCGGCTAGATTAAAGATCAATCGGCTAAAGCCGACAAAAAACAGCCAAATATGATCCCTGCTATAGAGGTCACAATTTTGAACCGATTTTTATGAAACTTGACATGTATGTTTATAACCCAAAGATCTTGGTTCCTTTCGATATTTGCGCCCATTGGTTCGTAACTTCCTGAATTATGGCCCCTGATTGTACGAAAAATCACCCTTTTTAGCTTGTGGTCCCACTGGAGGTCAAAATTATTATCTGATTTTAAAAAAACGTTTGATTATATCACCGTTACATGGTAATGAAGATTGAGTTAAAATTTTGTGAAAATCGGACCAAAATTGACAGACAAAATGGCCGCCGCTTGAATGCGATTAGTGTGAAAATATGTTATATCAAGGTTGTGGACCCTTTTGATGAAACTTGACATGCATGTTTATAACCCAAAGATCTTGGTTCCTTTCGATATTTGCGCCCATTGGATCGTAACTTCCTGAATTATGGCCCCTGATTGTTCGAAAAATGACCTCTTTTTTTTAGCTTGTGGTCCCTCTGCGGTCAGAATTATTATCCCATTTAAAAAAACGTTTGATTGTATCACCGTTACATCGTAATGAAGGTTGAGGTCGAATTTCGTGAAAATCGAACCAAAATTGACAGCTGTTCTTGTCAGGCCAGCCATCCTTCATCACTAACAAGGGGAAACCACGCCAGAAAATCTGGATGAACTTTGTCACCCAATGCAGGGATCAAACACCCAACCTCAAGGCTACCGAACCAGCATCTTACCCACTTAGCAACATGATTCCCAGTCGAATTTGAAGCCTACTGAAATGCACCTTTATAACCCAAAGATCTTAATTCATTTCGATATTTGCACATATCATATTCTAACTTAATGATGTAGGAAAAATCACTTTCGGTATTGCTTGTTCTCTATCCATCTCTCGAAAATGTGGGCGTATCCTGCCTGGCAGTGCCAGCCTATCTTTATGTAACCATGTCAATCATTGACTAAGTTGATTTTAGTACACACCTACATATATGTGAACCAAAGATATTAATTAATGAAATAATATGCCATCTTATTTCTCGAGCAAAAATTCTTCTAAAAGTATTACATACGTTACGGCCTTTGTTTCACTTTGAACCTTGTGAACAGTTGAACTACAAAAGTTATCATCAACTGTATGAAATTTATATGTACATGTATCATTAAAGTAAGTAAAACAAAGAAGCCGGTTTCAGTAATTTCTGTTTGTTACTTCAAGAGTTTGTTGGACCTTGTGAATGCTCGAACGACAAAAGTTATCATCCTATGTGTGTGAAATTTATGTCATTTCAATTATTACAACGAATACGCCTGTTCAATTTCGGCAATTTCTATCAATTGCTTCTATAGCTATGGCTCTTGTTTTACCGTGTTGAACCATGTGAGTTAAAACAACAAAAGTTATCATCGAATCTGTATGAAATTTATATGCATTATTTAATTTAGTAAAATGAAAAAGCCTGTTGAATTTCAAAAATTTCTGTAAATTACTTCCAGAGTTTGTAGAACCTTGTGTAATTTAAACATATAGGCAACGAAACACATACTCACATTTTCAACACATGATCTGCAGTTACAGGAGCTACAGTGGCTCCAATCTGTTTCACAGAGAATTACTTACGAATTAAATCTGTAACAGATGATTGTCCACAACACGTGCGTTGACTGCACCCGGCGTCAGTCATTGGCTCAACGGCTCGTGCAATGTTTACTTAACAACTAACTGCTTCGGGCAAAATGATGCATTTTACTCATTTTAATACCCATTTACACTAAATAGTAAATGTAAGTCTGCATAAAGGGCACATGGTGCAATCTATTTTAGTCTTTAAAACACATGTAACTAAATCCATGTTGTTAGTTTCATTAAAAAGTAATTTACTAAATGGTTGATCCGAGATTATATGCCACAAATTTACTAAATGGTTTATCCGACTATATATGCCACACATCCTTCCTAATTGTAGGGGAGTGTGGGGATGGTTTGCCCAGTGCAGTGGGATTGTTTGCCCATTTATCATGTAGTCTTTCTTTTGATTGGTTAATTAATAGCAGAACTAACCACATATTATATATAATATGATGTTAAAATGGTGGACCATTGTTGTTGCCAATCTTGTTTGGAACATCTACTTTGTGAATCAAAATATAAACTAGATCTCCACAGGAGAACTGATGGCTTTCAACGGAATTCCAGAGTGAGCTCAAATAGCATTCTTGACGACATTTTGTAATCGAGGTTAAGTTTGAAACAGAAGACGTAATTAGACTTGATGCCTAGTTGTTGTCACGTAATTAGACTTGAAGCAGAGTTGTTGTCACACCAAAGTCATGTTTGAAGCTGGAATCCAAATGGATATCACTTTTTGCATAATGAGAGTTTACTTTGAAATCTATGAAGTAGCCCAAGGGTTAATTAGAGTTGACATTAGAAATCGATGTCGTAATCAAAGAGACAACGAATTTATGGTAAAAACTGGAATATTAATTTTAAAATCAAAGTCAAAATTGGAGTCGTAATTAGAGTTTAGGTGGAAACTCACAAGTGGAATTAGAAATGAAACTAGACTTGCGTAGCAGGAATGACAGGTTTCACTGGTGCCACGTTACCTTTGAACTTATGTCACTTTTGGTGCCTTGTTACCCTTGACCTCATATCACTTCCAGTGAAAATTGAACCGATAAACAGATTTCCACATAAACATTGCACACATCAATTAAAGTGGAAGCAGAATCAACCAAATCAAGCAATATCAATTCCAGTGACCGCCCTAGACCCTTAAAACCATTAGCCAAATTTTTAGCCAAATCAAAATTTTATTAGCCAATTCAGAAAGTTTTAGCCAAATATTTTATATCATTTTTACTCATATGTTTGTTAATTAAAAATGAAACTATGTGCTTGTTGCTTTTTAAACGTACCGGTAATACAAGACTCATAGCAGCCGTAGAAAGGAAATAATAAACAGTACAAAATCCTTATGAGTATCCTTTATCTATATGAGTAGAAGTTTTGGAAAAGGTGGGAAATATCACGTGGTTTGCGCGTGGTGGAATAAAGGATGAAAGGGGGGATATTCCTTTGATGTCACGTAATCACTGTCTAATACATTCCGGCTTCTGGATGCCGATATAAATTTAGAAATAATTTAGTGATTTATATTGTTATGCTTGGTTATTGTATCGACAAATAAAAACTCATAATAAAGATCATACTTTATTAATTAATAATATTATCAACAAATAGGTTCCCATTAGATGTTTTATTTTTAACAATAGTTCTAGAAATGGCGGGAGAATGTCACGTGATAGCCACTGTTGACAAACAGGTCATGAAGGTATCACTTTGATGTATCATTTCATTACCGCATGAACTAATGCACACGTATAGATACAGATGCCGTGCCGATTACTGTAAGGAATTATATAGTAATTAACACTTAAAATATGATAATCTCGACCATTAATGATACAGCAAATAATTTAATTCATGATGGATGGTGTATATTTTTGACGATTGCGTAAGAAGCGTGGCCCAATTATTACTTCAACAACACAGGGTTTAAATTTATGTTGATTCCCGCCGTAAAATAGTAAAAGTACCATGCGTTTCCCGACTAAAATAAAGACAAATATCTACATAGATCATCATGCCATTCGAGACATTTTAATGTGTAATGGTTTTATATCCACCACTATCGGTAATTTATTTGTATTGGCCGATATACTTCGCTGTCAATATCTGATATCGGTAAAACCGACAGGTGTCATATCGGAACATCGCTACTTGCAGTGAAGCCATAGAACTGTATATACGATCTATGGTGAAGCCAATGTACACTCGGCAAGCGGCGAGCATAATAATATGTAAACAGTGCAGTGCCACACAAAAGGGGCGTAACTGTGTTGTATAGTCTCTAGACACGATCTTTCAGTCGTTTTAATGCGTGACATTGACTGATTTGCGACTTGTACGATTGAGACTAGAGTAATTAATGTACTAAAAATAGACATTCCATTGAATGATCGAACGATTTCAACTTTAATATTAACAGATTTACAAAATAATTCATTCGCCAAAATTTTCGCCAGAATCATCACTTTATTCGCCAATAAAAATATTTGTTGTCATTGGCTAATTGGCGAATGTCTAGGGCGGTCACTGCAATTCATTTTATACACGTGTACAGTACTTCACGGTGATAATGAAAATGTTCAATTAGTTTTATGAAATCAGAATTGGCATAGGGCATCACATGGTGAAGATTTTATTTGCATCCAATAATAATTGCCACTTTTATAGGCAAAAAACCTTAGAAAGTGACTTGTAGAATATCGTATATTGGTTTAATCTATTTCTTGATTGACATCAAATACATGTATCATAATTTAAAAACATTACAAATCAGACTCATTTGAAAAAAATATCTGTTTTGAAGACTAAAATAGAGTTTTTGAAAAATGATGTTACTTCAGGTTATAATGAAAATTGTAAATTACTTGTATGAAATCGTAATTGGTATAAGGTATCACACTGAAAATTTTATGAAAATTGAATAATAATTGACACTTTTATGGACCAAAATCATTGAAAAGTGACCTGTTCAAAATTGTCCATTTCTCCGCAACTGATCAGTTTAGAAACCATTTTGTGATATCTATATGATCCTATGGATTCATTCTATTAGTTGCTTGGAATCAAATAAATTTTTACCAAATAACAAACACGACTCATTTGAATAAATTATTTGCTTTGAAGGCTTTAAATACATTTTTTGCCCAAATGGCGTAATTTCCAGTGACATTGAAAATGTTAAATTGGTTTGACCTAGTTAAAATTGAAATTACGCATCAAATGGTGTAACTTTTATCAAAATGCAATAATAATTGATTCTTTTGCAGGCAAACTAGTGTAAAAAGTGACTCATGCAAGTGTCACAGGAACTGTGTCGTACAATAGCCAATCCATCGAGCTACCCAAAGATACTTTACACTAGGGACCGGGTATCGTCAAGATTTTACGAAAAAAGGAAAGAAACTGCATTTACCGTTCAGAATCTAATACACGTATCCAGTAAATAGATTGCTGTTTAGAATGTGTTAAATTCCGCCAAGATTCATCAAAAACCGCTCAGTTTGTGCAACCGTGTAGATTTAGAAACGCCGTTAAGTTTTGATCTCGAACGTCTACTTTACAACCGTCCAGTTCCTCGGGATGTTTTTAAAAATGAACACTATCATTTAGATTTGAAAGGGGTTTAGTTTTTAGACGTCGAGAAATGAACCGCGAGTGTTTGATTTATGTAGTTACAATAAAGGGAAAAAAAGATTTTGAAAATATTAACTGATTTATCGTTTTGTTCTTTATAAAAATGGCTGTATATTACTCAACGCGTGTACAACACAACGATAATTTTTCATTGGATACTGGATACGTGTATTAGATTCTACTTTTTTCGTAAAATCTGGAAGATACCCGGTCCCTAGTGTTAGTTGTCGTGATTCAGGGACACCCTCTATCAGATTTGTTAAAGTAATACTGGCTTGCGAAAAGACCAGTCAAAATTACGTAACTTCCGGTGCCGAAAGAAATGTTTATCAGTTACAAATAAGTTGAGAATTCGCTACATGAAACATACACACTTTATTTTATACATGTCAGCCAAAAAATAATTAATCTAGAACCCATAAACTGAAATTAAAAAAGGTAAAAAACTTTAAAAAAAATCCTGAGAAAATTGGTTATTTCTCGACAAGGGAATATGTTTGAATCAATTTTTATATGCCCACATTTTCATGTGGACGTATATTATCGTCGCCTCTGTCCGTCCGTCCACAATTTGTTTGTGCACTCTCTACAGGTCACAATTCTTATTCGATTTTAACGAAATTTCAAATATAGGTTTATCCCCATAGTTTGTATATGCCTGATAACGACCAGTGAATTTTTGTTGAAATGTTGTGTGTATATAATATAGTGATTCAAAGTGATTGTTTTCCATAGAACTGTGTTGTGTTATATGGATGAATAAATTTTATAATCGAAATGTCGTCTGTATATAATATAGTGAGTGTTATCCATAGAACTGTGTTGTGTGAATAAATCTTATAATTGAAGAATTAGCTTTTGTTGTTAATGTATGTAGTTTTGCTGCATGCAAGATATCCTTTTCTACTATCTAGAGAAAGTCTTGGCTATTTCTGCTGGAGAGACTTTAAGAAGGGGCAATAAGAAGAAAAATGGGATTTTTCACTGAACGTAATTTTCTGACTCATGAAATGTCATCTATGTAAAGCTGTGTGTTGCTTTCTATTAATCCAAGTGGACTGTCATTTGGAGAGTTACCTCTGCAGGTACATTTGGAGAACATATATAAATTTCAAAGAGGTTGGGTGAATAGCAGGGACCAAGGCGGTGGTGTTCAGTTCTGCTATCTTGGACAGTTTTTTTTTTTTCGCATTATGCTCATGTACAAGCCCTGCTTTTTATGGAAATATTGGAGCAATGAAGCTGTCATTTTCAGGGAATCATCCAACATATATTCGGGGGTGGCTGTGCAAATTTCAGCTTGATAGCTCAATTAGAACTGTATATTTTAGGCTGTCATAAGCATAAAATGATATTTTTCAATGGAAAGCTGTACAAAATGCAGTTTTTATACGTCCACATTGAAATGTGGTCGTATATTGTCGTCGCCCCCGTCCGTCGGTCCGTCCAGCGCCCACAATTGCTTGTGGATGCTCTAGAGGCTAAAGTTAATATCCGATTGACTTTATATAAATTTATACACAGTGTTTAAGGTCATGAGACGAAGAAGCCTATTGTTTTTCAGCGATTTCCGATTATAACTACCAGAGTTATGGCCCTTGATCACTTCAAAAAATCTTGTGGACGCTCTAGAGGCCAAAGTTAATATCCGATTGACTTTGAATTTATACACAGTGTTTAAGGTCACGAGACAAAGAAGCCTGCGATTTCCGATAATTACTGCCAGAGTTATGGCCCTTGATCACTTCGAAAAAATCCTGTGGAAGCTCTAGAGGCCAAAGTTAATATCCGATCGACTTTAAATTTACACACAGTGTTTAAGGTCATGAGACGAAGAAGCCTATTGATTTTCAGAGATTTCAAATAATTACTGCCAGAGTTATCTCCCTTGATAACTTCAAAAAATCTTGTGACGCTATAGAATAGAGGCCAAACTTAACATCCGATTGACTTCAGATTGATACACAGAGATTAAGGTGTTGAAACGAACAAGTATTTTGATTTTCAATAAATTTTGATAACTGAACAGCTAAATCCATGATATTAAATGTTTCATGTATATACTAATTGTTAGCGTGGGGTAAAACTTTATAAAAAGCTATCAAATTCTAATGATTTTCTGATAATTACATAATGAGTTGTTACTCTTAATCAGTTTTTAGTGTATTACAAATGTTTCATTACCGAAAAAAGTAAAAATATGCGACAACCCTTGTTGACTGCCCGGGCGATTTAGCTGCTGTGGGTGTATGTTTCGTTGCCTGGCAACCTATCTTTGGCTCAAGTGAATGTGCTGTCATTTAATTTTGGCTGAACCTATTAACCTGACATTTGCACAGCACATTGATCATATATTCAGGATGGTGGTGATAAAATGTCAGCCTGTTTTGTCAAAAATTAAAAGTTTGAAGGCTGGCTCAGTTCGGTGTATTTCGGTCGTTTGGACATTTTTTTTTTGCAGTATGCTCATGTATAACCCCTGTTTTTTTTTGGAAATATTGGAGCAAGTCTGCTGAAATTTTCCGAGAATCATGCTACATCTATTCTGGGGTGGCTGTGCACATTTCAGCTTGATAGATCAATTAGAACTGTATATTTTAGGCTGTCATAAGCATAAAATGACAATTTTAATGGAAAGCTGAACAAAATTCGGTTTTTGTCTCTAGTGAATGTGCTGTCATTTAATGTTGGCTGAACCTATTAACATGAAATTTGCACAGCACTTTGGTAATATATTCCGGATGGTGGTGTTAGAATTTCATGTTTTGTCAAAAATTAAGAGTTTGAGGGCTGGCTCAGTTCGGGGTATTTCGGTCGTTTGGACAATTTTGGTGCTCATGGAAAGCTGAACAAAATGCGGTTTTTGGCTGAAGTGATGTGCTGCTGTCATTTAATTTTGGCTGAATCTATTAACATGAAATTTGCACAGCACTTTGGTAATATATGCAGGATGGTGGTGTGAAAATTTCAGCCTGTTTTGTCAAAAATTAAGACTTTGAAGGCTGGCTCGGTTAGGGGTATTTGGGTCGTTTGTCAGATTTCGTGTTATCATGACAAAGGTAACTGCTTCCAAATCTTTAATATTGCTACGAAGAACCTGCCATTCTCCCACAACCTTTCTAATTACATGAGAATGCACTTTGATAATGTATACATAATGGATGTCTAAAAATTTTAGCTTCATAGATGGCTATTTCTTCAGTATAGGGACCCAGCTAATAGGCATGTGAACACATAGCCACAGTCTTTCACACTGTGAAGAAATTTTATCAGGTGTTTTCATCATAGAGAGGATGTTTCTTTGAGATAGTCGAGACAATTTGAAGGACTTGTGTGTGAAATTTATCATTACCTGTCGCAAAACAATCGAAAATTCCTTTAAAATTTAACTGAAATTAAATAAAGTACTGCATATGCTCAAAATCACTGCATTTCTGGAGAGTAATTTACACCCAATACAGCAAAACGTGGGTTTTTACATGCCTTCATTTAATGCTCTATGAGAAAAAAGAGTTGGAGAGATAACTTTCTTTTGTTATTGTCACCCTTTTTGACCCAGAAACTGGCCCCTTAATAGTGTAACGTTCTGTCCATTTATTTTACTTTTATTTTTGTTTATGAAATAAAAAACCTTCATAATAAAATTGTTTTTTTATGCTGCTGTTAGTTATATAGTATCCACATGTCCATAACAATTTCATTTATGTCGGTAGAAAATCCTTCATTTTCGCATACGTTCGATTTTAAAAGCTTGAATTATTTTCCGTCCAAGTTCAGTACCGTTACGTTATGTAATGTTAGTCTATCGAAAATACCTAATGGGACACTCCCACTACCATATTTGGCATCGATAGTTGCACAGTCATTTTTCATCCGCTAATCTGCGATATTTTTGTACAGTTCTCATCTGAGAATACAGGTCACAATTCTATGGAATACAATTACTGCTTATTACTGAGCGACGTTTCGACTAGGCTTCTCTAGTCGTTATCAAGCAATGATAAAATCTAAAAAATAAGACAAGTCAATTACATGTACATAACAATGACCTGTATACTCTAGTTCAATTACTAAATGCCATTGAACAGTTTATTAGACATCAATATGGAGATGTGGCAGTCAAACTCATTGATCAGATACGAAGAACAGAAAGAAAATATATACATGTATGTAACAATCTTACTTTCTTAATGCGATGCAGGGATGCCGGTATAGTACGTGCAAATTAAGGGAGATCCCTGTTTTGTAGCATTGAGAATGTATTGTTATGTACATGTATATATTGACTTGTCTTATTTTTTAGATTTTATCATTGCTTGATAACGACTAGAGAAGCCTAGTCGAAACGTCGCTCAGTAATAAGCAGTAATTGTATTCCATAGAATTGTGACCTGTATACTCTAGTTCAATTACTAAATGCCATTGAAACAGCTCATCTGAGAAGTAAATCTGGGCGTATGTTTCGTTGCCTGGCAACCTATCTTTTAACTTGTGGTCCCTCTAGAGGTCTCAATTATTATCCAATTTTAGAAATAATATTAAATGTTTCGTATAATAAACGTTAGCATGGGGCAGAATTTTATAAAAACCAAACAAATTCTAATGATTTTCTGACAATTACTTAATATGCGACAACTCTTGTTGACTGCCTGGACGATTTAGCTGCTGTGTGGGCGTATGTTTCATTGCCTGGCAACCTATTTTTGGACATCAATATGATTGTATTGATCCAATGTATATATTCATTAGAATCAAACATTTTAAAGTTAAACGAATAATAAATATAACTCACTTCAAAACAATATTTATTTTGATGGCTAAAAATACAGTTTTTGCAAAAATGACATTACTTCCGGTGATATTGAAAATGTTAAATTAGTTAAATGAAATAATAAATCACATAAGGCATGAAATGGTGAAAATTTTATGAAAATCGAATAATAATTGACACTTTTATAGACCAAAAACCTTGAAAAGTGACTTATAAAATATCGCCTATTTCTCTGTAACCGTATAAGTTAAAAAACACTTTGTGGTATCTATGATTGTATCGATTAATGCTATTCGATGATGGCAATCAAATATCATAATTTTAGAAATATTATACACTCATTTGAATAAAATATTTGTTTTTTTAGGTTAAAAATTCAGTTTTTATACGCCCACATTTTCATGTGGACGTATATTGTCGTCGCCCCTGTTCGTCCGTCCGTCCGGACGTCCACAATTGTTTGTGAACAGTCTACAGGTCACAATTTTTATCCGATTTCAATGAAACTTAAAATATAGGTTTATCACCCGAAGATCTCGGTTCCTTTCGATATTGGCATGTATCGGACCGCAACTTCATGGGTTATGGCCCCTGATTGTACGAAAAATCATGTTTTTTAGCTTGTGAACAGTGTAGAGATCACAATTTTGAACCGATTTGGATGAAACTTTAAATGCATGTTTATAACCCAAAGATCTTGGTTCCTTTCGATATTTGCGCCAATCGGATCATAACTTCCTGAATTATGGCCCCTGATTGTCCGAAAAATCGCACTTTTTAGCTTGTGGTCCCTCTGGAGGTCAAAATTGTTATCTGATTTAAAAAAACGTTTGATTATATCACAGTTACACCGTAGTTATGGGTGAGGTTGAATTATGATTTTCTGATCATTACTTAAAATGCAACAACTCTTGTTGACTGCTCGGACGATTTGGCTGCTGTGTGGGCGTATGTTTCGTTGCCTGGCAACCTATTTTTGTCCAAATGACCTCATTTACGGTCACAGTGAAAATGTAAAATTGGCTTGACCTAGTCCAAATTGGCATTATACATCAAATGGAAAAAAAAAAAATATTGAAAATCAAATAATAATTGACTCTTTTATAGGCTTTAGTCCCGAAATGACCTAGTTGTGTTGAGTGGACTTTAAACCCCATTTCTCTCTCTCTCTCTCTGTTATAGGCAAAATAACAGGAAAAGTGATGCATGCAAAATTACATATTTCTCGGCAACTGCTCATATTACAAACTCATTTTTGCATGCATCCTCTTCGTCTGGATTATTGCTACGAGTTTAATCTGCGATATTTTCATACAGTTCTCATCTGAGAAGTAAATCTGAATTTTCTGTCCAAATTGTTACGTTATAGGTAAGTTACGTTAACTTCAACAATTTTATGTATAAAAAAGTCCTGAGTATAGACTTTGTAATGAAATTAATTGGATAAGAAATTTATCAATGTGCGGTTACCACAATGGCCAATTCTTTTGATCTTTTGAACATTTTTCGCAAGAAGACAGAAAGTTGTAATGATTTTATCGTAACAAGACAGAATTTTATTGTAACAAGACAGAATTATATCGTAACAAAGGCGGAATGCCACTGTACCAAAGCTGGGGGGGGGTTGGGGAAGGAGCAGATACGCCTTAAAACAAGACCTATCACGATAATTATGCAGTTGGGTCGGTACAGCTACTTGTCGATAGTCACAGCCTTCTAGAATTCAATCTTGGGTGGTTTTTTTTTCTTTTCTTTTTTTAAATCACATTTTCTATTGATTATTTTTTCGACGGCATAAATAAAAGAAGTTATTACTATGTCACACGTTGAAAAATAAATTCGATTTTAAAATTGTACCTAATGTAGTTATGGTTATTGTTTTTTTCCGTCCAGTTACATTACCAATGTGTGGTAGCCTCTTGGACGAGATTGAATTTTAGAGAAATATATAATTGGATTTTGGATATAGGAGTTGGATCTTATTATAATTAAAACTTATATCATTAATTTAAAACAAAATTAAATGAATTATATTGAATATCGACTTTGAAATGGCAACTGTAATTCCGTCTTATTCATTCAGTAGCCTGTTGATAAGAAAAATTAAGTTTCAACCAATCCTTGTGCTAAACGTTATCTTTCCGGTCAGTTATTTCTGTTATCTCTTTGAGGAATTCATTGAGAAGAATGGGTAGAATTATCAAATTACTGGATATTCTTATGTAACTTTGAAATAACTGGCCCTGCTTTAATTCCGTCCAAGTTACATTACCACCCTGACCACTATCACATATTTCAATATATTGCTTTGTAAAGATTAGAAGTTATCTTCTAAGTATTATTTTCTGATAATTAGATTGTTAGAGATTCAGAAAAATCATAAGATCAATACATTATCATATTTATATTTTTTTCAATTCAAAAATCCTGTACTAGAGGCCAAAGTTAATATCCGATATTAAGGTCATGAGACGAAGAAACCTATTGATTTTCAGCAATTTCTGATCATTAGTGCCAGAGTTGTGGCCCTTGATCACTTCAAAAAATCTTGTGGATGCTCTAGAGGCCAAAGTTAATATCTGATTGACTTTAAATTTATACACAGTGTTTAAGGTCATGAAATGAAGAAGCCTACTGATTTTCAGCGATTTCAAATAATTACTTCCAGGGTTATCTCCCTTGATCACTTCAAAAAACCTTGTGACGCTATAGATGCCAAACTTATCATCCGATTGACTTCAGGTTGATACACAGAGTTTAAGGTGTTGAAACGAACAAGTATTTTGATTTTCAATGAATTTTGATAACTGAACATCTAAATCCATGATGTTAAATGTTTCCTATACTAATTGTTAGCGTGGAGCAAAACTTTATAAAAAGCAATCAAATTCTAATGATTTTCAGATAATTACATAATGAGTTGTTACTCTTAATCAGATTTTAGTGTATTACAAATGTTTCATTACCAAAAAAAGTAAAAATATGCGACAACCCTTGTTGACTGCCCGGACGATTTAGCTGCTGTGGGCGTATGTTTCGTTGCCTGGCAACCTATCTTTTAGCTTGTGGTCCCTCTAGAGGTCTCAATTATTATCCAATTTTAGAAATAATATTAAATGTTTCGTATAATAAACGTTAGCATGGGGCAGAATTTTATAAAAACCAAACAAATTCTAATGATTTTCTGACAATTACTTAATATGCGACAACTCTTGTTGACTGCCGGGACGATTTAGCTGCTGTGTGGGCGTATGTTTCATTGCCTGGCAACCTTTTTTTTTGACATCAATATGATTGTATTGATCCAATGTATATGTTCATTAGAATCAAACATTTTAAAGTTAAACGAATAATAAATATAACTCACTTCAAAACAATATATTTATTTTGATGGCTAAAAATACAGTTTTTGCAAAAATGACATTAATTCCGGTGATATTGAAAATGTTAAATTAGTTAAATGAAATAATAAATCACATAAGGCATGACATGGTGAAAATTTTATGAAAATCAAATAATAATTGACACTTTTATAGACCAAAAACCTTGAAAAGTGACTTATAAAATATCGCCTATTTCTCTGTAACCGTATAAGTTAAAAACCACTTTGTGGTATCTGTATGATCGTATCGATTAATGCTATTCGATGATGGCAATCAAATATCATAATTTTAGAAATATTATACACTCATTTGAATAAAATATTTGTCTTTTTAGGTTAAAAATTCAGTTTTTGTCCAAATGACGTCATTTACGGTCTCAGTGAAAATGTAAAATCGACTTGACCTAGTCCAAATTGGCATTATACATCAAATGGAAAAGAAATATTGAAAATCAAATAATAATTGACTCTTTTATAGGCAAAATAACAGGAAAAGTGATACATGCAAAATTACATATTTCTCGGCAACTGCTCATATTACAAACTCATTTTTGCATGCATCCTCTTCGTCTGGATTATTGCTACGAGTTTATGAAAGTTACGAATAAATATTTCAAAATATGAAGACGCTGAATGGGTTGTCAATATCTGAATTATACACTTTATTTTACATTTTATTCAAATTGCCCGAAAATGAAATTAAAATTAAAAAATCTGAGCTAAAAATTTTGTGCGCCTTTACAGGGCGCATCCTTTTAGTTATATCAGATTTTGACTACTTCCAGTTTTACGATCATTGTCGGGATAGTTTTAGCAAGTTCTTTGGATACTTAACTTCCTGTAACAGAAGTGTCAGAAACATCCATTCAGTAGTTTTGGAAACAAAGATAAATAAAAGAGCATTTACAAAAATTTAACGATTTTTCAATTGTTTTTTAAAGATTGAGGCCATTTTTAGACTACCTATATTATCTCAATGCTTTTCATTTTGGATTCACAATATAGACAAAACCTATAGGACTTTGATTAAAAAAACAGTTTCGAGAAAAAGGTGTCTCGAAATTCTCCAAATCGAAAAATAATAGATTTTCGGCATTCAATCATTTATTTCCTAAATCGTATCATATGATAGCCCATTAATAGGGCTATCCAACTGCACTTTAGTTTTTTTGGTCCGCTAAAATTTGACGGAGAAATTGCAAGAGATTATTGTCGGGATAGTTTTAATAACCATTTGGGACACTTAATTAAATAGCCACAGTGCTCTGTAATGATATATTACATTATCTGATCAGATAAAATGCACCTGAGAAATCCTATGTTCAAAAGTGGCAAAAATGTCAAAATATCAAAAATTAAATTTCAATAACTGCATACATGTTATAAATCATTAGAATTGTAATTAGGTCAGCTATCTGAATATATAATTATTTTTTTTTAATCTCGAAAAATAAAATAGTAGGGCATTTTCCAAAATTTAATGATTATTTGACTTTTTCCATTTTCAATCCGTTTTTTCACCTATTCTCGATATTTCAAAGTCGCAATGGAATGTTTCCTGCACAAGGCTACTGATGGGTCTCTCAAAAAAAGAAAGTTTCAGAAAAATTGCTTGAGCAGTTTTCGAGATACAGGTGTCCAAAAACATTCCAAATCAGAAAATACTTGATTTTCACTGTGTAATATTGTGCTGTCTGATCACTGTATCTGTATGAATTTGGTATCACACGATAGTATTTATCAGGCCACTCAATATGCTTCCTTAATTGGTTTAATCTGGTGATATCGGACAAAGATATCGCATTTTTCCCAAAATTATCCATTTTTTGCGGTTTTTTTTCAACATATCGGACATTATTTCGACTACTTCTGGTGTACGGATCATTGTTGAAATTGCTTTATTCCTGGTCATTTGGCTTCACGCCTCAGAAGTTTGAGAAACATCAAATTGGTCGTAAACTCAAACTGAAGCTTACAAAATGGCCAGAAAGTTCGAAAAAAATCGAAAAGCAAAGGGCGAAATGTTATATATTATATTATTAGAATCAGATTGACTTCAGGTATCCAAAAATGTAGGTCAATTTTGAATATTTTGAAAGTTAACAAAAATTGTGTCGTAAACGACATGTTTGCGATTTTCGAATGATATAAGTCCATGACAAAGTTACGAAATTTTGAAATATTCAACTGCTATCGTTCCGGAAAAGACTCAGGGTTTCGGGTAATGTCCTTTGTTTGAAAATAGGGAAAAAATAGACAGAACTACGGCCGATTTCTGATTTTTTTGGCACCGGACCAAATTTGACCACTACCGGTCTGCGCAGAAGTTTCAAAGGTAGTGGATCAAGTAGCCACCTTTGAAACAGTTACAGTCACTGAGAAATAGGCTCCCGGGTGGAAAAATAATAATAATAATAATTTAAGTAATCACTATAGGATTTTAGACTAAAGTCTCAAAGCCTAATAATAATCCGAACAAATATTGAGGGCCTCATGCGGAAAGCAAACCAAGGTGTGTTTTTTTTCTTCAGAAATTAGGCCTAAATAAAGCTTGTGTATGCTGAACTAGAAGGCCCATATACAACAGTGTTGCTATTTCAAAATTGTTCTTGTCGGACACGTTTACAGAAAATTATGGGGCATCACTTACTTTTGTCATTATTTAAGCAGACGGATTCCGACTATAATAAAAAAAAAAATTAGGTGTCAATAAATTATCGTACATGATAAAAATAGATGCACCTTGCTATCTTTCAAATCCAATTCCCCTACGGTATTCAAATTTGTATCAGTAATATTCCTAAAAAAATTACGTTTTTTCGTAATATTATAGACATCTATAACGTGCCGATTCGCTCATATTCACGCCAAAACATACCTCCAAAGATTGTTTGTCTTCTTTATAAAATAGTATTTTAGAATTCCATTGGGGAAGCATCGACGCCATGTTATTGTTATTTGCCTTCTTGACACCCTTTTCCCACCAAGATGAAACATCCTAGTTCGGCATTTAGAAAGCAATGCAAGCTCATGGGAAGTGACATTTAAGCTGTGAAGTAGTTCGTTTAAAGGAGAATAATTAAACTGGCGTGCATTACTTGATAACACTAACAGTGTGTGCATCTAATGGATACATCTTTTGTATGATAGGAGCCTGCGGAATATTTTTATGTCCAGTGAATTGAAGAGGATTAAAATATTGGGTGCCAGGTGGGAACACGTGGTCTATTCGGTATTCCTATGAATGGGAATGGTTACAGATAAAAACAATGTATACAATTCAAATTAGACTGTTCACATTAAGAATGAATGAAAAATACACATTTCGTGGAGTAGTCGTGTAGCTGGGCAATCTGACGTACTGTCGGAGTTTCGGTACTCGAGATCGGTTGACATGCACATCTTGGCATTTAGGAATTAAAATAGTTTAAATAAATGTTAAGCAAAATTATTTGATCAAAATTGAATTATTGATCTTTGTTAGCTGAAAAGTTGCCGGAAATTGACCTGATGTAAACGACGAAATTTGCCAGTTGCCGGCTTCTAATGACTTCCCTGGTTTAACTTCTAAACTCATAAGTGCTAACTTTTGACAACTTTTATGAGGAAAAATATATAGCTTATTACAGTTTCTGAGATTACAGGCAATGGCAAAAGAAAAGAAAGAATAGTTTTGCACTGTCCATTGTCTTTAGCACTCAACATCAATTTTTCTTTTTCATGATAGAAAGTGTGTGTGAGTTAGTTGTATTTGATGTAAAATTGACATAAGTGTGGTGTATAAAATGGATTAATGTATCAAGTATATCTGTTTGCTATTTAGCATTGTATGTCAGTTGCATTGATAGAGGTATATCCTGGAGTAAGAATATTCATGCAGGTATCGTGACCGCAATTCTATTCTAATCAGCTGGCTTAGTTCGCAAATGATGCCGGGCGTTTAAATTTCCTTCCAATCTAACACACTTTACACGTTGCCACGTTCTTGTTATTTGTGTTTTTTAAACTAAAATATTCCCACACCACAGAAGATGTGTTCTTTTTTGTTGTTAGCACCTGAGGTGTCGAACTATCGCCGGGAACATAGGCATTTTCAATCTGGTATACCTCAGAAGCGATGTTATTCAAAGAATAAAGGAAATATTATCCAGACGGTTTTTCTATGTACGTTATCAATGTAATTTTCAACGGTCTGGGTAATCAATGATAAACCACCACTTTGTTACTATGGCGAAGTATATTGTCGCGTGCATCATTCCGAGTAGGGAATCCCTACAATTATAATCCCTTACTTTTCAAAGTCACATAACCTTTAAATTTTTAGTAGAAACTTGTCGCTTTAGTAACATCTGATAGACGATTCAATTGATACATCGTTTTTTCTGCGCAGGCACCAATTTTCAGAAATTTGTCTAAGTACGGATACTTTTCTTGACTAATTCCAGTGTTTCAATACGTTTCATATTATATATAGTTTAAGGACTGGATTAGACCTTCGACCTCATATTCGACCTATAAAATGGCCACCCCTCGTATGCAATTTGTGTGTATTCAATTACGGAGGTTGTGAACTCTGATGAAATTTAAAATATTTCTTTATACATCCCAAAGATCTCAGTCCCATTTGATATTCGCGCATTTCAGACCATAACTTTTTGGATTATGACAGCTGATTTTACAAAAAATTGTGGGTTTTTTTCCCCTTGTTCTCTATCCATCTCTTGCAAAATGTGGGCGTTTCGTGATTGACAGCCACAGGTTCACTATTATAGTGAGAACTGTCAGCTCTTTGTCTAATCTTCCATAATGTATCCTTAAGTTTCAACAGTGATGTGATATATTTGTATCCTGGATGTCAGGGTAAATCCTGTCAATTATAAGCATACTCCGCGCAGCGTTTCGTTTGATTATAGGTAATCTCACTACACACTGCTATTATGAGTGGATATTGTTGTGTTAAATTTTGATTGGTAAGTAGTCCGACTACCAACCAATCACCACCTACCATACAAACGTTTTACATTTAAAACGAGTGCCAGTATTGGACCAAATATGTTTACATAACGTTACGTCATGGCTCACGCTTTTATTATGCCTAATTAACCTGTGCATAGGAGAATACTACAGTAAAACTAATTGTGTGACAAACGAGGCTATCAAGTCGAATGAAATGTAAACAATACTCTTTGGAAACGAACATACATTCACCGTTTTAATACCTTAAATCACTGTCCAAAGTTTTAGGGAAGACTCAGATTAAACGAAGGACTGTCATGTTGCTGTACTTAAGTGATAGCTTTCATTGAACGGGGAGAATAGACACACTCCGGCAAAAGTTCAAGAATCAGAAGTCAATCCAGCAATGGCCAGAGAGAGATTTCTCGGGCCATTGCTTCAGGAATATGATTATAAGTAGCTTCAAAAAAATCAAAATAGCAGAGCACCAGTCGACACAATATGATTAGTCTTAAAGGGACAATAACACTCTTGCTGGCTTGGCAGCCCCAGAAAATAAATAATAGCCTTATTCTAAGTACTAGATGTTTAAGTGTCCTACCTGTTGTGTAAAATATCCATTACGACCTATTTTACTTGTCCAGAGGGTTCGAAAATATTTTAAATCAAAGTAACATTTGAAAAGGTTTACGTTAGACTTTTCAAATCAATTAGTTGAATTTTTCCAATTTTTTAAATTAGGTGTGTTAAGATGAAATTTATATCATCAATTAATTTGAATATTGTAAAATAATACAATTTGTTGACCAGAATGAAGATTGGGACATATTATTTAGTTACAACAAGAGTGTTATTGGGGCTTTAAGTCTCATTCGTCAATCACGATTCAGTATTGCCACAATAGGTGGTTTAAAACAATAAGTGTACTGTGAGAAATATGTTGTGGATAATTATATATTTTTAAGTTAGTATATATGTAATAATACTCATTTTACGAAGATCATTGAGTTTTCTAGAGCATATGTTACCTACTGGTATTGACAATAACAACTGTCATGTGATGTTTTAAAAGACATACAATCTTGATGTAATAGTATTAATTATAAGTATATTAGTAGATCTCAATCGTTTTGATTTTATTTTAACATATTCTTTTCTTTTCATTACAGTTGATGTAGTAGTAAGCACGAACAGCTTATCATCATTAGCACTAGAGTCATCAGTAGCAGACATCATATCGTCACATGATACTAATGTTTTTTCTCAGATGTCATTGTTTAGTGCCTCAGATGATTCGTTCTTACAACCATCTTTCTTAACAGATAGAATGATAACAAGTACAACCCTTTTATCTAACATTATAACTTCAAGTAGTGGCTTTAATTATTTTGATATTACTCATGATGTTTTAAATGTTATGACTTCAAGTTCAAATTTTGGATATTTTAGCACCAGTGATATTTTGTTATCTGATAGTTTTATTAACTACTTTAAATCTGTTAGTGATTCTTCAAGTACTGTTACTGATTCTCAAACTTCCATTTTAACATCTGCCGCTAGCACAACCAGTGATAATAAATTGCTTGTAAGTATTTTAACGTCCATTACCAAAAATAGTGCATCATCAGAATCTCAAATTTTGATTCCAAATTCCTACGCCAGAAGTTTTAATGAGATTGTGCCAACAACTTCATATCAAGTTGAAGAATTAAGTGACTCGGTGAATCAACAATCAATTTTCAATGATTCTATAAACTTATTCCAGGACTTAACTCCAGTCATATCAAAAATTTACAAGAGTGAGTTAATTCAATCAGGTGTAAATATTTATTCAAGTTACGCAAATATAGAATCTACTTTTTCAAAAGATTCTTTGATTCCATTCCCAAGTGTTTCTTATTCAAATAGTAATTTTACATCAAGTACATTATTGGGCAGCAGCTTACAGAGTTTAAATAGCTCCAAAGTGTCACAAAATTATCAATTATCTGAAGTGTCACAATTTATACCTATTTCAACATCCCCATCGCAACATGATGTATCAGATGTACCCAGCCTTACAATGTTTGTCCCCAACCGCTATCAATCTGCATCTTCAACAAAGTCCACTACAGATAGGATGACCTCATCTACTGTCATAAGATCTCAATCAATTCCAGCCAGTGTAAATATCCAACAAAAATCTTCTAGTCAAATGTCTGAATTATTGTCACAATCGTTTATTCCACATTCGTTTTACACCTCTGTAATGGTAACAACGCCACCATCTCACCAGGAAATTGCCAGCACAAACATTCTGTTTAGAACAGCTTTCAACCAATCTGATCAGTTAATTATACCTACCAAATCTTCAAATGAATATGCAAGTGAGATTGTATCAATGTATGGAATTGAAAGCTCAAGTGCCATTATCAGTAGAACCTCAGCAAATTTAATTACGGCCAGTTCTACAATATCAACTAATACAATATTCAGCAACTTTATAGTTTCTTCATTAAGTGGAACATTTGTTGTTGAGTTTACATCTTATCAGATTGATGCTTCTACTTCCACACAGTCAGACAGAGCCGCTACCAACTTTGTACATGATGTCAGCAGTACTTCCAAATTAACTGCTTATAACTCTGTGATATATTTGGAATCTTCCACAACCCAGGAGACATATCAATCAACAATGCAGATATCAGATATCTTTGTATCGAATGATCTCGGCAATAGTAACTTTATCTCAATGGCACAGTCTCCAAGTATGCATTTACCTTCATGGTCTTCAGGATACTTTGTAACATTGCCCAAGTCTCTTGATTCTAATATGATTGTCACTTCAGCATCTTCAATCACAGAAGTAACAGCACAGAGCATTAGTCCATCAAGGAATGGCCATGTTTTAACTAGGACCATATCATCATCAGATAATGCAGCTATTTTAACAAATGAAAATTTTCAGTCAAGTACATATGTTTCAAATACCCCTTCTTTAACTGATTCAGATTATGAATTAAAAACATCATCCACCTTTAGTACTAGTAACCAACTAAGTCAGACTTTTAATATTTTAATGTCCATTAACATGACATTACAGTCAACAAATAATGAGAAAAATGATAGTGAATTAGCAAGTGTGATCCAGACTAATGTTGATCAGACACCTACTCATGCATATAACAGCTTATTTACCAGTTTCCAGATGGCCACTTTTTCCAATACAGACTCCTTACCTAATAGCCTTTTACCGAGCACTCCAACAGCATCAACTGAATTAATAACGATGCCAAGAGCAACTTACAATGAATTATTTACTTCAACAAAACTCAGTTTATCATTGGCATCAGAAAGTCACAATGAATTGGATACAATGCCAGTAGTGTCAAATATTTTATCATTGACATTACCAAATTACATTGAAACAACTAGTGATATGGTAACATTACCAACTACTTTCAGTGATGTAACTAGTGATATGGTAACATTACTAACAACTTTCAGTAAAACAAATAGTGATATGGTAACATTACCAACAACTTTCAGTAAAACAAATAGTGATATGGTAACATTACCAACAACTTTCAGTAAAACAAATAGTGATATGGTAACATTACCAACAACTTTCAGTGATATAACTAGTGATATGGTAACACTACCAACAACTTTCAGTAAAACAAATAGTGATATGGTAACATTACCAACAACTTTCAGTAAGACAAATAGTTATATGATAACATTACAAACAACTAGTGGTATGGTAGCCTTACCAACAACTTTCATTGAAACAATTGGTGATATTGTAACATTTCAAACAATGAGCGATATGGTAACATTACCAACAACTTTCATTGAAGCAAATAGTGATATGGTAACATTACAAACAACTTATAGTGAAACAATTGGTGATATGGTAATATTGCCAACAATTTACAGTAAACCAACTAGTGGTATGATAATGTTACCAGCAACTTACAGTGAAACAATTGGTGATATTGTAACATTACAAACAATGAGTGATATGGTTACATTACCAACAACTTTCATTGAAGCAAATAGTGATATGGTAACATTACAAACAACTTATAGTGAAACAACTAGTGATATGGTAACATTACCAACTTACAGTGAATTGGCCACATCATCCACCAGTAATTTTGATAACTCAACAAGAATACTTATTTTACCAAGTGTTATTACAACGTCAATGATAAGCATGGTTAGTGAAATAAATCAATCAATATTAAGTGTTCAACCATATTCAAGTGAATTTCTTACAAATTTTGACATTACTAGTAATATATACCCATCTAGTGATATAATTAGTACTAATAATTTCAGTGAGTTGATTATTCCAACTGTTAGTGAATTAGTTACACATACACTTAGCATTGAACAGCTTTCAAATTCTAGTGGACTACATGTACTTACAGCTAAAGTTAGTGACAGTTTCTCCAGTGAATCATTATTACCTACTCACAGTGGATTACTTAGTAGTGAGTTATCACTTCAACTTAATCAGAGTTTTACAGTAGATTTTAGCAGCACCCACACAAGTTTTGCAGCATTAAGCAGCTATCCAGCTTCACCATCAGTACTGACTGGTTCTGAACTAATAATGTCACAAACATTTTCTTTATTTTCACCTTTATCATCAGGGACTAGTTTTTCAGATTTAACACTGTCAACTAATACAGAAATAACCGATCGATTTCTGCAGTCATCACTTTATGAATCAAGATCGACATCACTGGTTTCAACACCATCATTATCAGTACCAATACAAACATCAGATATGGTATTAATGTCATCCAAAATTATATCGACTTTATCTGGCTCGATTACTGTATCAAATGAGAGTTCCACAGCAATAGTGATAGTAACTACACCATCAGTAGATTCACCTACAACTAGAATAGAAATAGTAACACAAGAGTTTATATCAATAAGGATGACACCATCATTATCACAAGACACAACAATAACCTTTTTTCCATTATTTTCATCATCTACAGATGATGCATCAATCAATTTATCATTGGAAGCATCACTTCCCACCTTATCAACTGTTGCATCAGCATTAACAACCGTACCATCTGTAGTATCAATTTTTTCATCATTAGACATTGTTGCTACTGGTAACACAATGGAAGGTTTACTGTTAACCTTATCAGCAACATCACCAATACAACCAACACTAATTTCAAGAACAGTATCCCATGATGTAGTATCAACATCAATATCACATGTAGTATCAAAATCACAAGTAGTATCAAGAATAGCAGTAGTATCTTCAGTAGTATCAACTATATCTTTACCAGTGATGCCTTCGGGAATTGAATCACAATCAACAGTTGAATTATTGACCGCATCACCAGTAGGTTTAACAACCAATTTGCCATCAGGAAACTTATCACTAGTATCAATAATGAACAATCCTGTAGAATCATCTAGTAGTTTGATTGACTTAACTTTTGATTTTATCCGTCCTAGTTCTCTTTTTATAGTAACACTGACAGATGTATTTGATTCTTCAACCACTGTACAGTTGTCCACAACAGATAACTTTTATTCTATTACTTCTCTACACCCATCCACATCAGAGGCAGAGGTCATAATTTCAACTACCATACTACTACCAACATCCACAGAAAGTCTGCACAATAATACAGAGGGTCTCAACACCAGTACTGCACTAACATCATATTGGATTATAACAGGTAAAAACAAACAAAGACTGGTATACTCAATCCCCAATTGTAAATAAAGGTAAATACCTAAAATGAAAGGGCTTTGGCAGAGAGTCTTTTATAAATTATAGATGATGGTGTTGACTGTTGACTCATTCTTATACGCCCACACTCACTAGGGACCGGTTATCGTCCAGATTTTACGAAAAAAAGAAAGAAACTACCCTTACCATCTAGAATCTAATACACGTATCCAGTCAATGGATTGCCATCTAGAATGTGTCAAATGCCGTCAAGATTCATCAAAAAACGCCCAGTTTGTGCTCCTGTGTAGATTACGAAACACAGTTTAGTTTTGACATCAAACTTCTACCTTACGACCGTTCAGTTTTTCGAGATGTTTTAAAAAATGAACGCCACCATTTAGAGTAGATTAGAAAGGGGTTTAGTTTTTAGACAAGGCATTTATTTTCTGCGACGTTGGCGAGAAATGAACAGAAAGTTTAAAAACACAAGGCGTTTAGATTTTACGCCAAAATATCACTTTACCGAGTGCCGTCTATTTGGTTACAATTAATGTGCTTACGATTTATGTGGTTACAATTAATAGTAAAAAAAAGATTTTAAAAATATTCATTGATTAAAATTTGTTTTATTAAGCTTTCATATGTCTGAATGCACCAAACAATGATAGTTTTTTCATTTGTTAGGACTGCTAAACGCGGAAAATTTACAGTAGCTATTGGCTAACAGCAGGCATAAACAACTTATTTGCATATATTGCATACTATTTATAGTATTATTAGCTGGAATGTTTTTCAAATCGACAGCCTCAAGGACCAACATAGTGCTGTGTTTTGTGTAGAGTAGGGTAAAATGCTTAATAAACTTGACCAAAATTCTACTTTGGGCCAATTACGGGTCTTGTAAACTTGCCGTATCTTTCCTATATCGAAATATTTATAAATATCGATTTTTTGGCATTGGTCAATAAACCTTACATGTACATAAAAATGACTTTCGGTTTCATTTTATGTAAGTAAAAGTTAAGCTTTCCCAAAAAACCTATGGCCTATGGGTTTCCGTCTATGAATGAGGCCACTGTCGCTTGGAAAATACAGTCATAAATGCTTGTCATTACAATTAAGATTATATTCTTTGAATGACTGCCTGCTATATAAATCACAAATTCCAGCCACCTGTCTCTGTTCTGTCTGAAACCACATCGCTCACAGACGTGTAATTACACCACCGTCGCATGGAATAAACAACAGTCATAAAAGTCTGTCGTTAGATTCTTTGAATAGCCGCTACCTAGTGTTTGATTAATCCCCTCATCCAGACACATGTCTTGGTTTAATCCGAAACAACAGGGTTAATATGAAAAAGATGGTAAATGAAATGATCTGCACCTGTAATCTTTGATTTCTGGAATACGTACGCCATAGTCTTATCACTTTGCACTTAACATGGATTAACCTAGCTGTAATACTGGAACTACACCTCCAAATCAGTGTGGGCTGCCGACTAATGTAAGACGATTTTTCACGAATATAATTATTTTAGACTTGCATACTATGCATTATTACAATTCTATGCTATGCCACTCCACTCTACGCAAAACACGGTACTATGTTTGTCCTTGAGGCTGTTGACTTTAAAATAATTCCAGCTAATAATACTATAAGTAGTATGCAATATGCAAATAAGGTTGTTTATGCGTGCTGTTACCTAATAGCTACTGTAAATTTTCCTGCATTAAGACGGTCCTAACCAATGAAAAATTATCGATGTTTGGTGCACGGAGTAATACTTCAGCCATTTTTCCCAAATTTCCTCTTCATGGAATATGAATAACAGAAAGAATAAAACAATGACCAAGTTGAATCAGTGAATATTTTTGAAATCTTTTTTTTCTATTAATTGTAACAACATATATCGAAACCACATAGACGGCTCTCGGTAAGTGGTATTTTGGCGTAAATGCCGCGTAAAATCTAAATGCCTTGTGTTATTAAATGCCTTGTCTAAAAACTAAACATCTCTCAAATTTAAATGCTGGTGTTCATTTTTATACGTCCACATTCATAATGTGAAATGAAATGAAATGAAATGGGGTTTAACGTCCTACTCTTATGCACATAACCTGGGCTAATGGAAGACGGGATTCATAATGTGAACGTATTATGCCGTCACCTGTCTGTGTGTGTGTGTGTGTGTCTGTGGGTCACCTACAGGGCGCAATTCTTCATGGATTTTCTTCAAACTTTGTATACTTATGCCTTATTTCCTAAGGAAGATCCGTATTGTTTGGGGTGCATGCCCGACCCCCAGGGGCAGAGCCACGCCCATTTCTAGTATTTGATTGTTTGTCGTCTACAGGCCACATTTCTTAACTTATAACCTTGAAACTTTGCATAAATATTCTTTGTACCCAAAGGAACATCCTTATCGTTTGGGGTGCATGCCCAACCCCCAGGGGCAGAGCAACACCCATTTTCTTTTAGCGTGTCTTTGTGTCGCCTACAGGGCGCAATTCTTACTGAATTTTCTTCAAACCTTGTATATTTACTCTTTACACCCTAAGGATAATCCCTATCGTTTGGGGTGCATGCCCAACTCCCAGGGGCAGAGCCACGCCCATTTTATTTTTGTGTGTTGCCTACAGGCCACAATTCTTAATCATATTGAAACTTAAAATACTTATTCCTTATACCCTAATGATGATCCCTTTTGTTTTGGGTGCATGCCCGACCCCCTGGGACAGCAATGCCCATTTCTTGTATTTGTTTGTCTGTCATCTACAGGCTGCATTTCTTAACGTATCATCTTGAAACTTTGCATACTTATTCTTGATACCTTAAGGAAGATCCCTATTGTTTTTGGTGCATGCCCGACCCCCGGGGACGGTGCCACGCCCATTTTCTTTTTGTGTGTCTGTGTGTCACCTACAGGCCACAATTCTTAATCGATCGTCTTGAAAACGTTTTTATACTTATTCCTTATACCCTAAGGCTGACCACTATTATTTTTGGTGCATGCTGGACCGCCTGGGACTGAGCCACGCCCAATGTTTGTGTTCGCCTACAGGATGCAATTCTTAATAGATCCTTTTAAAACTTTGCATACCTATTCCTTATACCCTAAGGATGACCCCAATTGTGTTTGGTGATTTCCTATCCCCCAGGGGCAGAGCCATGTCCATTTTTACTTTGTGTCTGTGTGTGTTGTCTACAGGCCATGATTCTAAATGGATCGTCTTTAAACTTGGGATATGTATTCCTTATAGCCTAAGGACGACAACTGCATGTCCCGACTCCCAGAGGCAAGCCACGCCCAATTTTTGTGTTTGTGGTTTACAGGCCGCAATTCTGAATGAATCAGCTTGGTACTTGGCATATGTATTTCTTATAGTCTGAGGGCGTCCACTATTGATTTTGGTGAATGTTCCGATCCCCAGGGGCAGAGCCACGCCCACTTTTGCCTATAGCGTCTGAAAGCCACAATTCTGAATGGATTATCTTGATGTTGAAGCACGACCCGCAACGCTAAACAAACCAAACGCCTAGCCTTCTTGACAAAGTACCATATCAATCAAAGCAGGAATGTGGACGTATATTGTAGCGTTAGCGTTATGTTTTAAAACATTCAGAGAAACTGGACAGTCGTAGACGATCAATGTCAAAACTAAAGGTGTTTCGTAATCTACACGGTAGCACAAACTGGGCGGTTTTTGATGAATCTTGACAGCGTTTGACACATTCTAGACGACGGTCTAATGTCTGGATACGTTTATTAGATTCTAGATGGTAAGGGTAGTTTCTTTCCTTTTTTCGTAAAATCTGGACGATGCCTGGTCCGAAGTGACTGATGATGTCGTACCAATGTCATTTTGCCTGTCTATCTACAATTGCCTGTTAAGAATTAGGTGCATAAAAGAACGAACCCTATCAATTTTCAGTGCTGTATGATTTGTAGTTCCTGAGTTATCCCCCTTTGCCCAAAGCAGAGTACTATTAATTGAAATAGGTTCATCCGTCAGTCTGTCTGTTTGTTACACTTTTTATACGCCCACATTTTCATTTGGACGTATATTATCGTTGCCCCCGTCCGTCCGTCCGTCCACAATTGTTTGTGAACAGTCTACAGGTCACAATTTTTATCCGATTTCAATGAAACTTAAAATATAGATTTATCACCCTAAGATCTTGGTTCCTTTCGATATTGGCATGTATCGGACTCTACCTTCATGGGTTATGGCCCCTGATTGTACGAAAAATCACGTTTTTTAGCTTGTGAACAGTGTAGAGGTCACAATTTTGAACCGATTTAGATGAAACTTGAGATGCATGTTTATAACCCACAGATCTTGGTTCCTTTCGATATTTGCGCCTATCGGATCGTAACTTCCTGAATTATGGCCCCTGATTGTCCGAAAAATCGCCCTTTTTAGTTTGTGGTCCCTCTGGAGGTCAAAATTGTTATCCGATTTGAAAAACCGTTTGATCATATCACCGTTACATGGTTATGGAGGTTGAGGTCAGATTTCGTGAAAATCGGACCAAAATTGACGGACAAAATGGCCGCCGTTTGTACGCGAATAGTGTGAAAATATTTTATATCAAAGTTGTGGACCTTATAGAGGTCACAATTTTAAACCGATTTTGACGAAACTTGACATGTATGTTTATAACCCAAAGATCTTGGTTCCTTTCGATATTTGCGGCCATCGGATTGTAACTTCCTGAATTATGTCCCCTGATTGTCCGAAAAATCGCTTTTGTTAGCTTGTGGTCCCTCTGGAGGTCAAAATTGTTATCCGACTTAAAAAACGTTTGATTATAACACCGTTACATGGTGATGAAGAGAGAGTTTGAATTTCGTGAAAATTGGACCAGAATTGACGGACAAAATGGCCGCCGTTTGTACACGAATAGTGTGAAAATATGTTATATCAAGGTTGTGGACCCTATAGAGGTCACAATTTTGAACCGATTTTGATGAATCTTGACATGTATGTTTATAACCCAAAGATCTTGGTTCGTTTCAATATTTGCATCCATCGGATCGTAACTTCTTGAATTATGTCCCCTGATTGTCCAAAAAATCGCTTTTGTTAGCTTGTGGTCCCTCTGGAGGTCAAAATTATTATCTGATTAAAAAAAACGTTTGATTATATCACCGTTACATGGTAATGAAGAGAGAATTTGAATTTCGTGAAAATCGGACCATAATTAACGGATAAAATGGCTGCCGTTTGTACGAGAATAGTGTGAAAATATGTTACATGTATATCAAGGTTGTGGACCCTATAGAGGTCACAATTTTGAACTGATTTTGATCAATCTGATTAAAACACAGATCCAATTTCGTTTCGTTTTTTATAGTTCAAAATTTCGTTTTTACTTGTCTTCACTACTCTTGGATCTGGAGGACTTGTAATTTAACTGGCGTTCTGCCTGAAATGAGGGGTCAGCCAATCAAATGGTCTGTCGAATCGACCGTTTGACCTTTTCATGCGTGGAACTGTGGGTAGATATTACCAGCCAACGACGTCTATACTAACATCAGCGGATAGAAATCATAACAAAACACAAGTGGATTTTGAAAAGCATGGCGATCGCTAATTGGTTAATCGAATGACTGACGTTATCGGGTCAAATGTCCCGTGCTTGATACCTGACGTCATAGAACGTGAGCGTCCACTATAACTAGTTAGATCTACATGAGTGTAGGCCATCGAAAGTATAAAAAACGAAACGAAATATAGATCTATATTTTAATTAGATTGGATTTTGATGAAACTTGAAACACATGTTTATAACCTAAAGATCTTGGTTCCATAGCATATTTGCACATATCGGATTGTAACTTCCTGAATTATGGCCCCTGATTGTACAAAAAATCACCCTTTTTAGCTTGTGGTCCCTCTGGAGGTCACAATTATTATCTGATTCAAAAACATGTTTGATTATATCACAGTTACACCGTAGTTATGGGTGAGTTTGAATTATGTTTTTCTGGTGATTACTCTTGTTGACTGCCCGGCGATTTAGCTGCTGTGTGGGCGTATGTTTTGTTGCCTGGCAACCTATTTTTATATGGCCACATTGAAATGTGGTTGTATATTGTCGTCGCCCTGTCTGGCCGGCCGGCCGTTGTCCACATGGACGCTCTACAGGCTAAAGTTAATATCCGATTGGCTTTAGATTTATACACAGTGTTTAAGGTCATGATCAAAATGAAATTCTTATGATTGGAGATTTAAACATAGATCTTTACAAAAATCAAAAAAACATTGGACCGATTTGTTACAAACTTTTGGTCTCCGTCAACTTATTAAAGCACCTACAAGAGTTACGGATAAAACGAAAACATTAATAGACCATCTCATTGCTTCAGACCCTGATCATGTCAAAGAAATCAAAATTCCTTGTTATGCTGCCTCTGATCATTACCCAGTATGTTTTACCTGGTAGAAAAAGGGTGCTTCTTTTCCTAAAAATAAACATGTAACAATTACATATAGGTCATTTAAAAACTTTAATATATTTATAATTATTCTGATCCAAATTTAGCTTTATCTGTCTGGTATTCAATTATTACTCCAATAATAAATAAACATGCCCCCTTAAAAACTAGGAGAGTAAGAAACGTTGATAAACCAGTTTGGTTAACTCATGAAATATTTCAACTTATTCATAAACGAGATCATTTAAAGAAAAAAGGTGATGTTACTAATCATAAACAATTAAGAAATGAAGTTAAAACAGCTATTAGAGCAAGTAAACGAAAATATTTAGAATCCTTGATATCTGACCGGAAAAACAGTAAACAGATTTGGGATGCCATAAAACTAGCAAATAATACATTTAATAAAACTTCATCACAACCTACTCAAATGAACCCTGACACTCTCAATGATTATTTTATCAATGTTGCAAACAACTTACTGTACAATGTCCCAATTTCGTTAAGCAAAAATGATTCCAATAGTATTTCTAATTTTGTAAACAATCAAATGTCATCTTGTACTCCTAAATGTAAAATACCTTTTATTTCTACTTGTGATATATACAAATATCTTTCAAATTTAGATACATCAAAATCTGTAGGAATTGATGGTGTTAGCTCATTTTTTGTCAAAACCGGATGCTCCATTTTAAATAGCTCTCTAACATATATATTTAACCTTTGCATTGAAAAGAACATATTTCCTGACATTTTAAAACAGGCAAAGGTACTACCATTCTTCAAATCAGGTGATAAAAGCCTAACCGGTAATTATAGGCCAATATCTATTTTGCAAACTCTCTCTAAACCTCTTGAAAAACATATAAATTTGAATATTACTAATTATTTAAATAAAAATAATCTTTTATATTAAAATCGATGTGGCTTTCGCTCAAATAGCTCCTGCCATACAGCCATTGTCAATATCACTGAAAATGTTTATGACGCTCTAAATAATAATATGCTAACAGGATTAATATTTTTTGATTTCAGAAAAGCTTTTGACATGGTTAATCATAATCTTCTCCTACAAAAACTTCAGCTATATAATTTTTCTGAAAACTTACTCTCATTATTGAAATCATACCTTAATAATCGAAAACAGTGTATATCAATTGGACAAAATAAATCTTCATTTCAAAATATAATTTCCGGTGTACCCCAAGGATCAATCCTTGGACCTTTACTTTTTAATCTCTTTATCAATGATTTACCGTTTTCACTTTCTGTCAATTCCGATCTATTTGCAGATGACACCACCGTTTATACCTCTTCTCCGGATATAACATCTCTTAATAAAAAAACTCCAATTGGAAACCAACAAAATAATACAATGGTGCCAAAATAATGCTATGATTATCAATGAATCAAAAACTAAATCAATGTTAATAGCCACAAACTATCAACTTAAAAATCCAGAAAATAAACTTGACATTCAAATCAATAATAATCAAATTGGAAATGTTTCTGAATTTAAACTTCTAGGTGTAATCATTGATAAAAATTTTTCTTGGAATAAACATACTGAATACATTTGTAAAACACTAAATGAAAAATTGTATCAACGGAAAAAGATAAAATCACTTCTTCCGTCAAACTTGTTAAAATTATTCTATTTTGGCCATTTTCAGTCACATCTAGATTATTGCTCAACCATCTGGGATACCTGTAGTAAAACATCTTTAAATTACTTACAGCGTTTGCAAAAATTGGCTTTTAAATTAATTAATGATAAAGCACTTCCGAAAAATTCAACCTTATCTACTTATGAAACCTTCAATAAATACATCTTTCTATTCAAGTTAGTTCATAAAAAATGCCCAAACTACTTAACTAATATTCTCGTTTTTAAAAATACACCTTATACCAATATTAATCTTCGATTTAATATTCCTCAACCTTATAAATCAATATATAAAAAAAGTTTAAAATACATTGGACCTTGTCTCTGAAATAATCTATCTACCTCAATGAAACACACACCTGTATTATCAAACTTTAAAGCGAATATTCTTTTAATGATACATTCCAAACCTCAGTAAACCTTATGTACATAATTTTAATTCATAATTTTTATACGCCCACATTTTCATGTGGACGTATATTGTCGTCGCCCCTGTCCGTCCGTCCATCCGTCCACAATTGTTTGTGAACAGTCTACAGGTCACAATTCTTATCCGATTTCAATGAAACTTAAAATATAGGTTTATCACCCTAAGATCTCGATTCCTTTCGATATTGGCATGTATCGGACTGTAACTTCATGGGTTATGGCCCCTGATTTTACGTTTTTTAGCTTGTGAACAGTATAGAGGTCACAATTTTGAACCGATTTTGATGAAACTTGAAATGCATGTTTATAACCCATAGATCTTGGTTCCTTTCGATATTTGCGCCAATCGGATCGTAACTTCCTGAATTATGGCCCCTGATTGTCCGAAAAATTGCCCTTTTTAGCTTGTGGTCCCTCTGGAGGTCAAAATTGTTATCCGATTTAAAAAAACGTTTTAATATATCACCGTTCCATGGTTATGAAGGTTGAGTTCGAATTTTGTGAAAATCGGACCAAAATTGACGGACAAAATGGCCGCCGTTTGTACGCGAATAGTGTGAAAATATGTTATATCAAGGTTGTGGACCTTATAGAGGTCACAATTTTGAACCGATTTTGATGAAACTTGACATGCATGTTTATAACCCATAGATCTTGGTTCCTTTCAATATTTGCGCCAATCGGATCGTAACTTCCTGAATTATGGCCCCTGATTGTCCGAAAAATCGCCCTTTTTATGGTCCCTCTGGAGGTCAAAATTGTTATCCGATTTAAAAAACCGTTTGATTATAACACCGTTCCATGGTTATGAAGGTTGAGTTTTCGAATTTCGTGAAAATCGGACCAAAATTGACGGACAAAATGGCTGCCGTTTGTACACGAATAGTGTGAAAATATGTTATATCAAGGTTGTGGACCTTATAGAGGTCACAATTTTGAACCGATTTTGATGAAACTTGACATGTATGTTTACAACCCAAAGATCTTGGTTCTTTTCGATATTTGCTCCCATCGGATCGTAACTTCCTGAATTATGGCCCCTCATTGTCCGAAAAATTGCCCTTTTTAGTTGTGGTCCCTCTGGAGGTCAAAATTGTTATCCAATTTAAAAAACCGTTTGATTATATCACCGTTCCATGGTTATGAAGGTTGAGTTCGAATTTCGTGAAAAACGGACCAAAATTGACGGACAAAATGGCCGCCATTTGTACGCGAATAGTGTGAAAATATGTTATATCAAGGTTGTGGACCTTATAGACATGTATGTTTATAACCCAAAGATCTTGGTTCCTTTCGATATTTGCGCCCATCGAATCATAACTTCCTGAATTATGTCCTCTAATTGTCCGAAAAATCGCTTTTGTTAGCTTTTGGTCCCTCTGGAGGTCAAAATTATTATCCGATTTAAAAAGCATTTGATTATATCACCGTTCCATGGTTATGAAGGTTGAGTTCGAATTTCGTGAAAATCGGACAAAAATTGACGGACAAAATGGCCGCCGTTTGTACACGAATGGTGTGAAAATATGTTATATCAAGGTTGTCGACCCTATAGAGGTCACAATTTTGAACCGATTTTGATAAAATTTGACATGTATGTTTATAACCCAAAGATCTTGGTTCCTTTCGATATTTGCACCGATCGGATCATAACTTCCTGAATTATGTCCCCTGATTGTCAGAAAAATCGCTTTTGTTAGCTTGTGGTCCCTCTGGAGGTCAAAATTATTATCCGATTTAAAAAACCGTTTGATTATATCACGTTTCATGGTAATGAAGAGAGAATTTGAATTTCGTGAAAATCGGATCAGAGTTGACGGATAAAATGGCCGCTGTCTGTACGCGAATTGTGTGAAAATATGTTATATCAAGGTTGTGGACCCTATAGAGGTCAAAATTTTCAACTGATTTTGATGAAACTTGAAATACATGTTTATAACCTTATGATCTTGGTTCCATTGCATATTTGCCCATATCGGATCGTAACTTCCTGAATTATGGCCCCTGATTGTACGAAAAATGACCCTTTTTAGCTTGTGGTCCCTCTGGAGGTCACAATTATTATCTGATTTAAAAAAACGTTTGATTATATCACAGTTACACCGTAGTTATGGGTGAGTTTGAATTATGATTTTCTGATGATTACTTAAAATGCAACAACTCTTGTTGACTGTCCGGACGATTTGGCTGCTGTGTGGGCGTATGTTTCGTTGCCTGGCAACCTATTTTTGTTGTTCTTGTTGTTCTTATATTGTTTTGTTATGTTTCATGGGCAGAATTGTAAAAAGGCCTGGCCTAATTTCTTACCCTAATAAAGATATTATTATTATGAGACGAAGAAGCCTATTGATTTTCAGCGATTTCCGGTAATTACTGCCAGAGTTATGGCCTTTGATCACTTCAAAAAATCTTGTGGACACTCTAGATGCCAAAGTTAATATCCGATTGACTTTAAATTTATACATAGTGTTTAAGCTCATGAGATGAAAAAGCCTATTGATTATCAGCGATTTCCGATAATTTCTGCCAGAGTTAAGGCCCTTGATCACTTCAAAAAGTTTTGTGGACGCTCTAGAGGCCAAAGTTAATATCCGATTGACCTTAAATTTACACACAGTGTTTAAGGTCATAAGACGAAGAAGCGTAATGATTTTCAGCTATTTCCAATAATTACTGCCAGAGTTATGGCCCTTGATCACTTTAAAAAATCTTGTGGACGGTCTAGAGGCCAAAGTTAATATCCGATCGATTACCAATGTTTAAGGTAATGAGACAAAGAAGCTTATTGATTATCAGCGATTTCTGATCACTTTGAAAAATCTTGTGGGCGCTCTAGAGGCCAAAGTTAATATCCGGTTGACTTCAAATTTATACACAGTGTTTAAGGTCATGAGAGAAAGAAGCTGGTTGATTTTCAGTGATTTCAGATAATTACTGCCAGAGTTAAGGCCCTTGATCACTTTGAAAAATCTAGTGGACGGTCCATGGCCTCGAAAAATCGCCCTTTTCAGCTTGTGGTCCCACTGGAGGTCAAAATTGTTATCCAATTTAAAAAAAACGTTTGATTATATCACCGTTACATGGTAATGGAGGTTGAGTTCAAATTTCGTGAAAATTGGACCAAAATTGACGGACACAATGGCCGTCGTTTGTACGCGAATAGTGTGAAAATATGTTATATCAAGGTTGTGGGCTCAATAGAGGTCACAATTTTCATTTGATTTTGATGAAACTTGAAATATATTTTTATAACCTAAAGATCTTGGTTCCATTTCATATGGCTTTTATTAGCTTGTCCCTCTGGAGGTCACAATTATTACCTGATTTAAACAAAGGTTTTATTATATCAACGTGACAGGGTAAAGTAAGTTGAGGTAGGATTTCGGCAAAAATCGGACCAAAATTGATGGACAAAATGGCCGCCGTTTGTACGCGACTAGTGTAAAAATATGGTATGTCAAGGTTGTGGACCCTATAGAGGTCACAATTTTAATTCGATTTTGATGAAACTTGACATGCATGTTTATAACCCAAAGATCTCTGTTCCGTTTCATATTTGAGCATATCGGATTGTAACTTCCTAAATTATGGTCCCTGATTGTACGAAAAATTAGCTTGTGGTCCCTCTGGAGGTCACAATTATTACCTGATTTAAAAAAAACGTTTTATTATATCACCGTTACAGGGTAAAGTAGGTTGAGGTAGGATAATCACCGTTACAGGGTAAAGTAGGTTGAGGTAGGATTTTGCAAAAATATGGTATATCAAGGTTGTGGACCCTATAGAGATCACAAGTTTAATTCGATTTTGATGAAACTTGAAATACATGTTTTAACCTAAAGGTCTTGGTTCCTTTCTATATTTGCGCATATTGGATTGTCACTTCCTGAATTATGGCCTCTGTACGAAAAATCGACTTCTGGAGGTCACAATTATTACCTGATTTAAAAAAAAACGTTCGATTATATCACCGTTACTCTGTAGTGAATGTTCGGTTGGAATTTCATGAACACTGGACCAAAATTGCTGAACAAAATGGCCGCCACTTTTACGCGAATGGTGTAAAAATATGGTACATCAAGGTTATGGACCCTGTAGAGGTCTCAATTTTAATCAAATTTTGATGAAATTTGAAACGTAAGTTTATGACCCAGAGATCGTGGTTCCTTTTGATATTCGGGCACATTGGACCATAACTTCCTGAATAATGGCCCCTGATTTGATTATACGGAATATCATGTTTTTTACCTTGTAGACCCTATGGAGGTCACAATTTTATTCCGAATTAAAAAAACATTTGACTATTAACCCCGTTACACATTAATGATGATTGCGTTTGAATTTCGTTGTCTGGCAACCTATTTTTATACGCCCACATTTTCATGTGGACGTATATTGTCGTCGCCTCCGTCCGTCTGTCCGTCCGTCCGTCCACAATTGTTTGTGAACAGTCTACAGGTCACAATTCTTATCCGATTTCAATGAAACTTAAAATATAGGTGTATCACCCTAAGATCTCGGTTCCTTTTGATATTGGCATGTATCGGACTGTAACTTCATGGGTTTTGGCCCCTGATTGTATGTTTTTTAGCTTTTTGAACAGTGTAGAGGTCACAATTTTGAACCGATTTGGATGAAACTTGAAATGCATGTTTATAACCCATAGGTCTTGGTTCCTTTTGATATTTGCGCCAATCGGATCGTAACTTCCTGAATTATGGCCCCTGATTGTCCGAAAAATCGCCCTTTTTAGCTTGTGGTCCCTCTGGAGGTCAAAATTGTTATCCAATTTAAAAAAACGTTTGATTATATCACTGTTCCATGGTTATGAAGCTTGAGTTCGAATTTCGTGAAAATCGGACCAAAATTGACGGACAAAATGGCCGCCGTTTGTACGCGAATAGTGTGAAAATATGTTATATCAAGGTTGTGGACCTTATAGAGGTCACAATTTTGAACCGATTTTGATGGAACTTGACATGCATGTTTATAACCCATAGATCTTGGTTCCTTTCGATATTTGCGCCAATCGGATTGTAACTTCCTGAATTATGGCCCCTGATTGTCCGAAAAATCGCCCTTTTTAGCTTGTGGTCCCTCTGGAGGTCAAAATTGTTATCCGATTTAAAAAAACGTTTGATTATATCACCGTTCCATGGTTATGAAGGTTGGGTTCAAATTTCGTGAAAATCGGACCAAAATTCACAGACAAAATGGCCGCCGTTTGTACGCGAATAGTGTGAAAATATGTTATATCAAGGTTGTGGACCTTATAGAGGTCACAATTTTGAACCGATTTTGATGAAACTTGACGTGTATGTTTATAACCTAAAGATCTTGGTTCCTTTCGATATTTGCTCCCATCGGATCGTAACTTCCTGAATTATGGCCCCTCATTGTCCGAAAAATCGCCCTTTTTAGTTGTGGTCCCTCTGGAGGTCAAAATTGTTATCCGATTTAAAAATCCATTTGATTATATCACCGTTCAATGGTTATGAAGGTTGAGTTCGAATTTCGTGAAAATCGGACCAAAATTGACGGACAAAAAGGGCGCCGTTTGTACGCGAATAGTGTGAAAATATGTTATATCAAGGTTGTGGACCTTATAGAGGTCACAATTTTGAACCGATTTTGATGAAACTTGACATGTATGTTTATAACCCAAAGATCTTGGTTCCTTTCGATATTTGCGCCCATCGGATCATAACTTTCTGAATTATGTCCCCTGATTGTCCGAAAAATCACTTTAGTTAGCTTGTGGTCCCTCTGGAGGTCAAAATTATTATCCGATTTAAAAAACCATTTGATTATATCACGGTTTCATGGTAATGAAGAGAGAATTTGAATTTCGTGAAAATCGGACCAGAGTTGACGGATGAAATGGCTGCTGTCTGTACGCGAATTGTGTGAAAATATGTTATATCAAGGTTGTGGACCCTATAGAGGTCAAAATTTTGAACTGATTTTGATGAAACTTGAAATACATGTTTATAACCTATTGATCTTGGTTCCATTGCATATTTGCCCATATCGGATCGTAAATTCCTGAATTATGGCCCCTGATTGTACGAAAAATCACCCTTTTTAGCTTGTGGTCCCTCTGGAGGTCACAATTATTATCTGATTTAAAAAAACGTTTGATTATATCACAGTTACACCGTAGTTATGGGTGAGTTTGAATTATGATTTTCTGATGATTACTTAAAATGCAACAACTCTTGTTGACTGCCCGGACGATTTGGCTGCTGTGTGGGCGTATGTTTCGTTGCCTGGCAACTTATTTTTAATTAAAATGGTTAAAATTTCATAACCGACCTGAAATTGTCATCCTGTTACTTTCTACCGCACGTTAACCAATTTCGGATCAAGCTATGTAACCTTTCTCTCTTGAAAAATCTTTGGTTATTTACTTTGCGGTATTGAAGACAGCAATGCTTGACCTAGTTATTTGGAATAAGCCAAATTGAAAAGGGATGTTGATTTGGCTTTGGGTCATTTCGTCCTACCTGAATGTTAATAGTTGTTTTGACCTAGTAGAATATAACTTGCTTTAAAGAGCTAATTACGGGAATTCATATAAATTTGGTTTCAGACCACTGTTGTTTGCTCCACTGCCTTGGATATTAAATTGGCGATGCAAATCCAATGTCGTTTAGATATTGATTATACTACATTCAAAGTGGAACCTGATATAGTGACATGTCATGGAAATTTGGAAGTAGGCTAAATGACAATTCAAACGAATTGTCTATCTAGCTTTAGAGTAATAGATTTATAACTGTCACTTGTTTTTTGGCACTGTGCAACTTATCATACTACTTTCAGATGGCTATATCGTGGTCTTGTTGGACATTTTAGAAAAATATCTACCTTCGTGGGCCACCATAATTGGCAATATATTGTTAGAGCATTCCTGATTTTTTTTTTCTTTTTTAACTGAACAGGGGAATGCAAATTAGATATTTTTTTAGATAGTTGAGTCTATTTAGGGTTTCACACTGCATACCTTGTGTGGAACACTATTGTGTTTTTATACGCCAGAGTTATGGCCCTTGATCACTTCAAAAAGTTTTGTGGACGCTCTAGAGGCCAAAGTTAATATCTGATTGACTTTATATTTATACACAGTGTTTAAGGTCATGAGATGAAAACGCCTATTAATTTTCAGTAATTTCCGATAATTACTGCCAAAGTTATGGCCCTTGATCACTTCAAAAAATCTTGTGGACGCTGTAGAGGCCAAAGTTATTAAACGATTGACTTTAAATTTATACGCTGTGTTTTAGGTCATGAGACGAAGAACCCCAATAATTTTTGGTGATTTCTTATAATTTCTGCCAGAGTTATGGACTGTTTCAATGGCATTTAGTAATTGAACTAGAGTATACAGGTCACAATTCTATGGAATACAATTACTGCTTATTACTGAGCGACGTTTCGACTAGGCTTCTCTAGTCGTTATCAAGCAATGATAAAATCTAAAAAATAAGACAAGCAGTAATTGTATTCCATAGAATTGTGACCTGTATACTCTAGTTCAATTACTAAATGCCATTGAAACAGTTTATTAGACATCAATATGGAGATGTGGCAGTCAAACTCATTGATCAGATACGAAGAACAGAAGGAAAATATATACATGTATGTAACAATCTTACTTTCTTAATGCGATGCAGGGATGCCGGTATAGTACGTGCAAATTAAGGGAGATCCCTGTTTTGTAGCATTGAGAATGTATTGTTATGTACATGTATATATTGACTTGTCTTATTTTTTAGATTTTATCATTGCTTGATAACGACTAGAGAAGCCTAGTCGAAACGTCGCTCAGTAATAAGCAGTAATTGTATTCCATAGAATTGTGACCTGTATACAGAGTTATGGACTTTGATCACTTTGAAAAATCTAGTGGATGGTCTAGAGACCAAAGTTAAAATCCGATTGACTTTAAATTTATACAAAGTGTTAAAGGTCTTGAGGCGAAGAATCCTATTGATTTTCAGCGATTTCCGATGATTACTGCCAGAGTTATGGCCCTTGATCACTTCAAAAAGTTTTGTGGACGCTCTAGAGGCCAAAGTTGATATCCGATTGATTTTAAATTTATACACAGTGAGTCATGAGGCAGAGAAGCCTATTTATTTTCAGCGATTTCCCATAATTACTGCCAAAGTCATCTCCCTTGATCACTTTGAAAAATCTTGTGATGCTTTTGGGGCCAAACTTATTATCTGATTGACTTCAAAGTGATACACAGAGTTAAGGCCTTGCGATGGACAAGTATATTAATTTTCAATGAATTTTGATAATGAACGGCTAAATCCATGAAATTAAATGTTTTGTATACCATACTAATATTACTAAATCAATGTTAGCATGGGCCAAAACTTTATGAAAACTTAACAAATTCTAATGATTGTCTGATAATTATTGATGAGTTGTTACTCTTAATCAGATTTGAGTGTAAAATAATGTTTCATTATCAAAAAAAAAAAAAATATGCGACAATTCTTGTTGACTGCCCGGACAATTTAGCTGCTGTGGGCATATGTTTCGTTGCCTGGCAACCTATCTCCGTTAAAGTTATTATTAAGCTTTCATATGTATTACATATGGAAGCTTATTGTAGAGACCGGTAGCTATTTTGAAATTTTTTTTTTTTTCTCTAGAAACTTGATATTTTCAGAAAGCTGTACATCTCAGTATTGTAACAACACCAAGTTTATCAAAATCGGTGCAGAATCGGCTGAGTTACAGTCCGTTTAGTAACGCGAACTGGCACACCCCTTGTTTGCGAAATTGGTCATTTTGCTTCAATTTTCAACCCCACTCCATATCTCAGAAACCTTAAAGTGCTACAGCCATAATTATTTCACCAAAAGTAAGCTTATTTACTCACCAACACAACCATGCAAACACTTTACATATAGCTCTAGAAGTTTATTTTATAATGTTTGTAATAATGGTACAGAAGATTAAAAAATTACGTAAACTTTAACTTTAGGGTATAAATCATTAACAATTATACAATGGAATCAACATATTTAAAAAAGACTTTGTTTCTGAGTATTCGAACACTAAAAATAACAGATAAGTTCATGTTTACAAAATATTTAAAAAAAAAGAAAGACATAAATAAATACATAAAATAAAATCATTTATCCACATACCCATATTTCTATATGATAAAATTTATAATACTCTCCTCCCTGCCCCAACATCACTACCACCCGATAAAATAAAAATAATTTAAATAAACTTGAAATATAAAAATAAAACTATTTATCAAACATTTATGTAGGTACCTAACAGTGTCATGATATTAAAAATAACATAATATAATAATATTAATAATACACACACACTCACACAAAAAAGATAAAAAAAAAATAAAATAAAAAAATTAAAATAAATAAATAAGATAGCAAAAATGTATATATATATATATATATATACTAATATTTAAAAAAATTAAATAAATAAGGATTGAAAGAAAATTATTATTTATCAATGATTAATATAGATTTAAAAAATTATGTAATGTAAAGGATTATATAGTCAGCACAGCAATATCATTATTCATGCCATGATTTATCAATGTAATGTAAATGTTTTAACCTCACGACTCTTTGTCAATTTGTGTTCCTTTTATTTTACTCTCAAACTCTTTCTGAAACAAATAGATATATCTGACTAGTAGTACAGCCACGGTTAAGTTCATTTTATAAAATATAAATCAATAATGTGGCATGGCATATCACATATAATCATCTTTAAATGAAATAATAAACCTATAGTGTAATCAGATTTGTTTTTTAACCAACTGGATAATAATTCTGGCTTCAAAAGCACTTCTCTGTATAGCATGCATGTACTTACTTCAGTTTCCGAACTAATGGTTAGATGAAAGCTATCATCTTCAGAATCTGATGAATTAGCATTCATTATGGAACTGTAATGCTATCAATTAAAATGGAATGTATTAATTAAACTTTCAAAAACAGCATCTGCATTTCAAATTACACTTATAAGTCTAATAATGCACACTAGTCACTCGATGACATTTCTCTTGTCAAAATCAGTCAACCTATTAACAGTGGTCTGCACCCATAATTTTGGTGGAGTTGCGTCCCTTTGGAATCCGACACGGTGCAGATTTCCAGGAATTGCCAATTTCCACGGGGGTTTCCGTCCCCAGCAATATTTTTTATCACTAATTTAATGTTTATATTCACGATTTTGAGCAACACTTTGGGCGAATATGTGCGTATGGGACAATTTAAAAATAAAAGAAAACTTCAACAATAAATTAAAAAGCAACTTACCGCATGTCATCCGCCATAAACCATATTTCCAGGCGCGCTTGACCCTTGACTAAAATAATCATGTGTTTTCGGACTTGCATTCCGATGCAAAAGTCGGTACCAGCTCCGCAAATGTATGACCCAAAAACAGACGCAATGGGGTTGAAAATCAGCCATAGCTGTGTACAGCACTGTCTGAGCCCTCTAGCAGAGGCGCCGGTCGCTACTTATTGTTTCTGTTAAGATTATTATTATTATATTTTTTTGTGTATTTTCTGCAAATCGTTTCTGAAAGCTTATTGTTTCTGTTAAGATTATTATTATTATTTTTTTTTGTGTATTTTCTGGAAGTCCGATTTCTCAGAATCTAACCATAGGATCTTTCTGAAACTTTGAGCTACCCCCTGGGGGAAAAATGGGGGTCGAACTTTGATTAAATATATTTTCAAAACGTTGACAAATCTGAAATTTTACGAACAACAAAACTGACAATGCATAGTTGTAACTTTGTGATTTATTGACCGATTTTACTAATTCTTTTTTCTTTGAGTACCTTGAAAAAAATCGTTTTCATCGCTGTGATTTCGAACCGGAAGTTGAGACCAACTTGACAACTTCTTTAATATTTGTACGATTTTTTATGAAAATATGTAAGTAGATCTTACCGATGCAACTTCAAAGATATCATTAGAAATTTTCTAAATTATCTCCCCTTGATGAAATTAAGGATCAAAGTTTCAAAAAAAAAATCGTCGAAATATAGGTCAGAATGAAGTGATGTATATTTAGCATTTTCACAGTTCGGTACCACTTTTTGAAAGCAAAAATTATTTTTTATACGCCCACATTTTCATGTGGACGTATATTGTCGTCGCCCCTGTTCGTCCGGACGTCCGTCCGTCCGTCCGTCCGTCCGTCCACAATTGTTTGTGAACAGTCTACAGGTCACAATTTTTATCCGATTTCAATGAAACTTAAAATATAGGTTTATCACCCTAAGATCTCGGTTCCTTTCGATATTGGCATGTATCGGACCGTAACTTCATGGGTTATGGCCCCTGATTGTACGAAAAATCACGTTTTTTAGCTTGTGAACAGTGTAGAGGTCACAATTTTGAACCAATTTGGATGAAACTTGAAATGCATGTTTATGACCCAAAGATCTTGGTTCCTTTCGATATTTGCGCCAATCGGATCGTAACTTCCTTAATTATGGCCACTGATTCTCCGAAAAATCGCCCTTTTTAGCTTGTGGTCCCTCTGGAGGTCAAAATTGTTATCCGATTTAAAAAACCGTTTGATTATATCACCGTCCCATGGTTATGAAGGTTGAGTTCGAATTTCGTGAAAATCGGACGAAAATTGACGGGCAAAATGGCCGCCGTTTGTACGCGAATTGTGTGAAAATATGTTCTATCAAGGTTGTGGACCTTATAGAGGTCACAATTTTGAACCGATTTTGATTAAAATTGACATGTATGTTTATAACCCAAAGATCGTAACTTCCTGAATTATGGCCCCTGATTGTCCGAAAAATCGCCCTTTTTAGCTTGTGGTTCCTCTGGAGGTCAAAATTGTTATCCGATTTAAAAAAATGTTTGATTATATCACCGTTCCATTGTTATGAAGGTTGAGTTCGAAGTTCATGAAAATCGGATCAAAATTGACGGACAAAATGGCCGCCGTTTGTACGCGAATGGTGTGAAAATATGTTATATCAAGGTTGTGGACCTTATAGAGGTCACAATTTTGAACCGATTTCGATGAAACCTGACATGCATGTTTATAACCCAAAGATCTTGGTTCCTTTCGATATTTGCGCCCGTCGAATCATAACTTCCTGAATTATGTCCCCTGATTATCCGAAAAATCGCTTTTGTTAGCTTGTGGTCCCTCTGGAGGTCAAAATTATTATCCGATTTAAAAAACCGTTTGATTATGTCACGGTTTCATGGTAATGAAGAGAGAATTTTAATTTTGTGAAAATCGGACCAGAGTTGACTGATAAAATGGCCGCCGTCTGTACGCGAATTGTGTAAGAATATGTTATATCAAGGTTGTGGACCCTATAGAGGTCACAATTTTGAACTGATTTTGATGAAACTTGAAATACATGTTTATAACCCAATGATCTTGGTTCCATTGCATATTTGCCGATATCGGATCGTAACTTCCTGAATCATGGCCCCTGATTGTACGAAAAATCACCCTTTTTAGCTTGTGGTCCCTCTGGAGGTCACAATTATTATCTGATTTAAAAAAACGTTTGATTATATCACAGTTACACCGTAGTTATGGGTGAGTTTGAATGATGATTTTCTGATGATTACTTAATATGCAACAACCCTTGTTGACTGCCCGGACGATTTGGCTGCTGTGTGGGCGTATGTTTCGTTGCCTGGCAACCTATTTTTTCAAATCTAATATGACTGAAAGGGTGTGTCGTGTAAAGGCGCACAAAACATCGGGCTTATTTTTTTAAATTTCGATTTTGTTTTTGGGCCATTTGTATTAAAAGATGAAAAAAGGTGTCAGAATAAGCAATTTACAACCTTGAAAATTAATTTGTAATATGCACAGTTGCCGAGAAATAGGCAATTTTTCATGAGTCACTTTTCACGTTATTTTGGCAGTAAAAGAATCAATTATTAATCGATTTTCAATTTGATTCCTGTTTCCACAGTCGAATAGGCCAAACCATTTTAACACGTTCACTCTCACCGGAAATGAGGTCATTTGCCAAAACATTCAATTTCTACATATCTACCTTTTAAACAAGAAGGCAGAAAATAAAATGTTTTATAGAAAACATTTATTTACACAAATTCACAGAAAATTCTCCAACTACATACATCACTGAAGTTATGTGGCCAACATTCTCGCGATCTGTTATCCAATTTACGCAAACAATTTACACATTTCACGACATTTTCGCTTACATCAATCTCTCTGACAGTACATTTCACATGCATCCGTCGTTCACACAACTGAAGTTATGTGGCCTACATTCTCGCGATCTGTTATCCAATTTACGCAAACAATTTACACATTTCACGACATTTTCGCTTACATCAATCTCTCTGACAGTACATTTCACATGCATCCGTCGTTCACACAAATCACAGCCCACCCAATAAACAATTGCATCAGACTCACTTCCTGGTGGGTTCTCACAATCAGATATATTTTTGTCTTGAAGAGGACGATGTAGAGTCACCATTCTTAATAATTCTGCCTGCAAGTACAATATCTCATTTTATCAAAGATTCAAACAAATTTTAAAGTAGCTAAATCGCTAACATTTGGGACCTAGAAATTGACACAAGTGGGTCACAGCGCATATAATACTGTAATATGAATGTATATATAGACTGATTTACATTCAATGGTTTCCGTTTTTACTTTAATTTCAAATCAGTTATGTTTGGCGAAATAAGCCAGCAGTCTAAATCGAATAAAAAATTCTAACGTCTGGTTATTCCAGTCTACATACGCTGTTTGATTTGGTGCAATGTTTCTAGCCTCGTTCGTCGAGTCTCTTGCTAGAACTGGGGCTGAAACGCATTATGGTACACGATTCGTGTACCAATAATAAAATGTTTATTTTGTCTTACATATTGGATAGCCGAAGCCGATCTTTTTCAGGTAAGATCGCAACATCAATGTTGATTTAAATTGACAAATAATTCGTGTTTTCAATGTTGAAGATTTTGGATGATATTGAGTTAGAGACTTGGCTACTTTAATCCACCAAATAAAACAAACCAAACTACACGCATTGATTGCATGAAACGTTTAGAAACAACTCTGAAAATAATCAAAAATAAGTACTACTGCTGCAAAATGAATGTGCAAAACCTCCCACACAAAGCATTATTAACCGAATGCACCCGATTTGTGGAATTCCTTATACCCCTACATGATATACGAGTGACCCAATTTACGCGGTGCAGTGGTAATGTTTATGTTCTGAGAAATTGGCTAGTGTGAAAAAATGTGAAAAACTGAAGAAATAGCAAGCAATTTTCGTATCATACTGTCGCCTGGAACAGATAGTAAGTTTGATAATGAGTATTTTCTGCACAGGGTAAGCAGAGCGATAAGCTGTTTGATTGGTCGAGACTTTGTAACCAAATAACTTTCCTTCTAATTGAACTAGAATGTTCAAACTTGGTGTAGGTGTTTTATTAGGTAAATGGCTTGAGATAAGCAATTCGATTGGTAGCACAAACTAGGCGTTATTTGATGAATCTTGATGGTATATAACACTTTCTGGACAGCAATTTGTTAAGTGAATATGTGTATTAGATTATAGATGATAAGCTCAGTTTCTTTCCTTTTTTCATGAAATCTGAATGATACCCGGTCCCATGTGATTGTGGCCCCAGATTGTTGCGAAGTAAGCTTGTTGACCCTCAAATGGTCACAATTTTTATGCGATTTTACAAATCATTTAAATATTTTTGAGTTACACCTAGATGAAAATCAGACCTGAACTGTCCAACAAAATGGCCACTGTAAAGTAGTAATACGAAGATTGTGGCCCCCCTGGAGGTCAGAATTTTTTATACTCCCTCTAGAGTTCACAATTATTATCCGATCGGTTGAGTTAGAATTTCGTGAAAATCAGACTAAAACTGCCAGACAAAATGGCCGCCCCTTGTACGCCAGTTGTGTAAACATCTGGTATATCACGGTTGTGGACCATCTGGACGCCACAATTTTGTGCCGATGTCTATGAAACTTGAAATGCATGTTTATTACCCAAATATCGATATTCGCGCATATTGGCTTGAAACTTCCTAAATTATGGCCCCCGATTGTATGTAAAATCATGTTTTTAGCTAGTCCTCTATACATCTCTTGTACATCTCTTGCAAAATGTTGGCATATCCTGCCTGGCAGCCGCTGGTTATCTAATTTTAATGAAACTTAAAATAGATTATAGATGTTTATATCCTAGAAATTTGGATTAATTTTGATATTTGCACATATCGGTCCATAACTTCCTAGATTATGTCCCCTGATTGTACAAAAAATCGCTTCCTTTTGGCGTATCTTGCATGGCAACTGCTGTTTTTTTTAAGTTGATTTTGTCCATCTCATGCAAAATGTGGGCGTATCTTGCATGTCAAACACTAGTTAACAGATTGGTTTCATATTTGGTCATGAGAGGAAGAACCTTATCAATATACATATGCATTGTACCAAAAAAGACTGTCACTTGCCCAACAAAATAAGTTATAATTAGTATAAAAGATTCAAATGAAATATTGTGAGTTTGCTAAAATACAATTTAAATGATTTCAAGATCTTACTATATGTATGTAATTATATCATTTTATCTATTATAGTTTTAAAGATTAGAAGTAGTGTAAATATTAGTACAGATGAATTTAAAAATGATATGGAAATCAATCTTTTAAATGCCTACACTGAAGCTTATAAAAGACAAGAAGATATAGATAATGGTGTTTATGAGCCACTATTAAGAAAGAAACGCATGGCAACATCGGACACTGGTGATCTAAAACTTCAAGTTAGTGATATTTTTAATATTCTGATAATATGCAGATATAATTTTCAATCTTGTGACTTTAACCTGTGATTAGTGAGAACATTGCAACAAATAATATTGTTTATTAATCCTAACCTAGTATTTTGTGTTTAGGTATAAGTTTATTCAGAGTAGTCCACCTGTCTTCATTGGGTGTGTAATTAAACAATTGAAGACAATCTGTTTTAATAGATAGACAGTGTTAAAGATACATTATGGGAGATTAGATAACGAGTTGGCAGTTCTCACTACAATAGTTAAAAACTAGCTAAAGTAAAGGCTATTTGCTGAAAATTTCAGTCAGATTGATCCACTATGAACTCAGAACTAAGCGAATGAAAGTTTCGCTTAGCCTAGCTAGGTTTTCATTACTAAAGTCGGCAAGACAAAATTAGTAGTCTTGGTTATCCAATTAATCGGTAAATAGCAAAGGAAAATATTGTAGCAAATCGAACTACAATCCAACAAAAATCTAATGCTTGCCTCGACATCGAGAGATGATTATGGTCAAGATAAGTTAATTAATGTCTAATTAATAGTTTTTATAATATTTCAGGCCTAAAGAAAGACCTACAATAGGCAGATTTTGCTCTTGCATAATGTATGTTTAACTTTCACTATATAGTAAATATAGTTTGGTGCGCATTTACAGAAGTAACAAAACACTATTGCTTTAAATACTGCACGACAGCATATTAAATAGGTGACGAGTGAAGAGATCCCTATTTCAAACCCATTGTTGGCAGAGGAAGTTCCTGCCAAGTCTGGTTTCCATTTGTCAGGATGGAGGGCCAGACAAGGAAAAGTTTCACATGGGATCACCCTTGATATTCATTAGTTGGTGATGATATATATATGTAATTTTTAGTATTCAAATACGTGTATGTAGGTAAAATGTATAACCTTATCTAACAATTTTTTTTCTTAAGATATTGAACATTTCTCGAATTCCTGACAACAGTGATGTAGATATAGTTTACATCTTACAACAAAATGGAGAATATGTTCCTGCAAGTGTGGCATCAGATAGACTGAATTTATTCAGTGAACAAGAACTGGCTTTAAGACTCGGACATGTGGTTAGTCAAAATGCTAAGCGTAAGTTATTCAATCTTTTGTCCACATTTTTTTTTTTTAGATAATATTTGTTCAATTATTTTATTCTCAACATAGGAAAGATTCAGACACTTTAAAAATCTGGAATAAATGCTGTCTGGTTTTTATACGCCTACATTTTCATGGACGTGTTATGCCGTTGCCCCCTGTCCATCCGTTCACAGATCTTGTTTCCTTTTGATATTGGTATCTATCACATCATTACTTCATCGATTATGGCCCCTGAGTGTACAAAGAATCACGATTTTAGTTTCTTGCGATAATCGTGCATATTGGATCGTAGCTTCATAAATTATGGCCACTGATTGTACAAAAATTGTACTATTCGATTTCAAAAAAAACATTCAAAAATATACCGTTACATGGTAATGTCAATCGTCAATCGAGTGCAAGTTTTGTGCCAAAACTGCCAGACAAAATGGCTGTCCCTGGTACGCAAATAGTGTAAACATCTGGTATATCACAGGAATCTGACCTTCTATCTGTATATATATGCATACACAATACCGAGCTAGACAATATATAATAAAAAAGAACAGGAATGCAATGCCTGTTGAAGCCTCGATTTTACCTACTCTGACTTCGGCACGTTTTTGTTCCACAATTCATAATGTCAGGCAATCTTACCTATGCCAATTCACTCAGATATGATTTTTCTTCAATCTAGCTGTTTTGATTTGCACAAATACTCCCCACAAAACGATATCATAGCCATTTGATTCCAATATTTACATTATTTTCCGTCGTTGACGTTTGTCCTCAACTCCATGCGCTGACATCATACAAAATCAATCCGCAGTGACTAGATCACTGAATCAAGTGCCAAAGATATTTTAAGATTTTCTCTGCCATTCCATTTTCCTCCTTTTGCATGGTAAATTTTGTTAACTCTTGGGTGTAGAATCGAAGAAGAGGGTTTGAATATACATTTTCTGCCAGGTTTTGGTGAATATTCGTGATTTTGAGGGGAAGTATACAAGACTTCAGAGATTGGTTAGGTTTTTGTATGACGTCTGAGTGAATTGGCAGAGGTAAGATTGCCTGACATTACGAATTGTGGAACAAAAACTTGCCGAAGTGAAAGCAGGTAAAATCGAGGCTTCAACAAGCATGGCATTCCTGTTCTTTTTTATTATATATTGTCTAGTTCGGTATGGTGTATGCATATATACAGATAGAAGGTCAGATTCCTGTGGGTATATCAAGGTTATGGGCCCTCTGGAGGTCACAATTTATTTTGATCCGATTTTGATGAAAGTTGAAATGGATGTTTATAACCAAAATATCTTGGTCCTTTCAGATCGTAGCTTCCTGAATTAAGGCCCTTCATTGTACAAAAAATCATGTTCTCAGCTTGTGGTGCCTGTAACAGTCGCAATTTTTGTCTGATTTAAAAAAAACAACGTGTGAATATATCACTGTTGGTTCCTTTTGATTATTGAGCATATCCGAATGTAACTTCCTGAATTATGGTCCCTGATTGTTCGAAAAAGGGCATTTTTAGCTTGCTTATTCTCTAGAGGTCATAATAGTTTTCCCGATTTGAAAAATCATAAATATATCACCATTCCACCATAATGAAGGTCGAATTCAAATTTCGGGAAAATAGAAATTGTTTAAAAGTATGTAATACAGAGATAGGATTTTGCCCGTATATTCCGGACTTGTACGACACTAATTTCCAAACGCACAAAATTGTCCGACCGGAAATATGCCCAATCGGACATCAATGAATAATATTCAAAATTCCAAAATTAATATAGTTTACTGAGTGTATAACAACCTCTCAACCCGATTATCGTTGATAACATGCAGGATTGATTAGGTAATTAAGTGATCAACATATTTATCGTGTTATACCACCTAACATCTACCTTGATTAACTAGTTAATCTGCCTTAATCCTTTATCGGACAATTCATTAATCCAATCCTGAACAGAAGTCATTGCTTCTCCTTTGTCGGGATATGTATCAATACAACAACAGTGATTATAAACTTAATCTACGTGATTGACCCATTGTCGGATGTATTTCTATTATTATAATCTCCTTGATGTCGGGCGACAGCAGGTAGAAATTAGTCGTATATTTCACATCTCCTAATCTGCGATATCACTATGGTGGAAGCGAGCGTTAAATAAAGCTATTTCACACACACATATCTAAAAAAAAAACTAGACCTTGCGAACTCTGCTTCTGATCGCACGGTTATGGTTTCTGATCGCACGTGGTTATAGCACTCGGCAAACCTCGCAGAATTCCATAATTGTACATCTAGCCGCAGCTGTATGACGGTAAGTGATATGTAATGTACCTACGGCTATACAATTGCGATGCGGTACGGGTTTACATATTGGGTAAACTTGCCGATTTTAAAAAGAAGTTATCAAAATTGCGTGGTTCGAAGCGTATTTAGAATTTTCAGAGCAAAGTTGTCCTTATTTTGAACGGAAGTAGAAATCTTGGGAAACTCGTGAAACTACTTGGTAAATCTCGACAGATTCTGAATGAATACGTGACTAATTTCACGCGTCTAATGTCGAAGAAAAGATTCGATTTTCATGGCATATTGTCGGATGTATGATCATATTTTCAATGAGGTTTATGTTTTTTATACGCCCACATTGAAATGTGGTCGTATATTGTCGTCGCCCCCGTCTAGAGGCTAAAGTTAATATCCGATTGACTTTAAATTTATACACAGTGTTTAAGGTCATGAGACGAAGAATCCTATTGTTTTTCAGCGATTTCCGATAATAACTGCCAGAGTTATGGCCCTTGATCACTTCAAAAAATCTTGTGGACGCTCTAAAAGCCAAAGTTAATATCCGATTGACTTTAAATTTATACACAGTGTTTAAGGTCATAAGACGAAGAAGCCGTTTTTATTTTCAGCGATTTCCGATAATTAGTGCCAGAGTTATGGCCCTTGATCACTTCAAAAAATCTTGTGGATGCTCTAAAAGCCAAAGTTAATATCCGATTGACTTTAAATTTATACACAGTGTTTAAGGTCATAAGACGAAGAAGCCTATTGATTTTCAGCGATATCTGATAATTAGTGCTAGAGTTATGGCCCTTGATCACTTCAAAAAATCTTGTGGATGCTCTAAAAGCCAAAGTTAATATCCGATTGACTTTAAATTTATACACAGTGTTTAAGGTCATAAGACGAAGAAGCCTAATGATTTTCAGCGATATGCGATAATTAGTGCTAGAGTTATGGCCCTTGATCACTTCAAAAAATCTTGTGGATGCTCTAAGAGCCAAAGTTAATATCCGATTGACTTTAAATTCATACACAGTGTTTAAGGTCATAAGACGAAGAAGCCTATAGATTTTCAGGGATTTCCGATAATTAGTGCCAGAGTTATGGCCCTTGATCATTCAAAAAATCTAGTGGATGCTTTAGAGACCAAAGTTAATATCCGATTGACTTTAAATTTATACACAGTTTTTAAGGTCATGAGACAAAGAAGCCTATTGATTTTCAGCGATTTCTGATAATTAGTGCCAGAGTTGTGGCCCTTGATCACTTCAAAAAATCTTGTGGATACTCTAGAGGCCAAAGTTAATATCTGATTGACTTTAAATTTATACACAGTGTTTAAGGTCATGTCACGAAGAAGCCTAATGATTTTCAGTGATCTCTGATAATTATTACCAGAGTTATGGCCCTTGATCACATCAAAAACTCCTGTGGATGCTCTAGAGGCCAAAGTTAATATCCGATTGACTTTAAATTTACACACACTGTTTAAGGTCATGAGACGAAGAAGCCTACTGATTTTCAGTGATTTCAAATAATTACTTCCAGAGTTATCTCCCTTGATCACTTCAAAAAACCTTGTGACGCTATAGATGCCAAACTTATCATCCGATGGACTTCAGATTGATACACAGAGTTTAAGGTGTTGAAAACGAACAAGTATTTTGATTTTCATTGAATTACGATAACTGAACAGCTAAATCCATGATGTTAAATGTTTCCTATACTAATTGTTAGCGTGGGGCAAAACTTTATAAAAAGCAAACAAATTCTTATGATTTTCAGATAATTACATAATGGGTTGTTACTCTTAATCAGATTTTAGTGTATTACAAATGTTTCATTACCAAAAAAAGTAAAAATATGCGACAACCCTTGTTGACTGCCCGGACGATTTAGCTGCTGTGGGCGTATGTTTCGTTGCCTGGCAACCTATCTTAAATAACGAAATAAGTACAGTAGGCAATGTTGACGAATATGTCGAATGGAATAGTGCTTGATTTGAGTGTTATTATTTAGCAGATGGTGTCACAACGAGCGAAGTTTACTGGCAAATGGATATGGGGATAACAATTTTTTATCCTCCGTATATAAGCCGAAACGGATCATAAGACGAATGCCGAACTTCCACTATAGAATGTATCGAATTAAATGACCCGAAAATACTATACTTTTCGAGGAATTTGAAACAGTAGGGTTGGCAGTCGGCTTTCATTCTATTGTATTACGACATCACATAATGTTTTAGAAATATTATTACTGGCATAAATTTTAATACCGTACAGGAATTAGATATGAAAAATAACGAAGTGCACCTATTGTTTGTATTACGTACGAATTTGAATATTTTGTTGACACGTGATTTTATTGTTTGGTCTAAAAACTACCTTCTTAAAAAAACGATAAGGAGTTATGTCCCTTTTTTTCGGTAAAAATGTCCGACAAAAAAAATTTGGAAATCCCAACCCTGATGTAATACGATGGTTGTTGACCATCTAGAGGTCACATTTTTTATCGATTTTGAAGAAACTTAAAACATGTCTTTATATACCAAAGATCTCAGTTCCTTTTGATATTTGTGCATTTCAGACCATAACTTTCTGGATTATTACCCCTGATTCTACAAAAAATCCTGTTTGTTTTTCCATCTTTTGGAAAATGTGTGCGTGTCCTGTCTGGCAGCTGCTGTTTCATATTTTAAGGCTGTAGAATATCCAAGACACCTTGACAGACTTTGTTACTATGGTTGTCTTTGCCATTTGTTGAAGACTAAAGGGAGATAACTGTAAAGGTTGATATTATCTCCCTTCAATCTTCAGACCCAAATGATTTCACTCCCAATCTATGCTTGTATCCACAGGAAATCTGATGTTAGCCACTAGATATCACTTAATAAAATTGATAGGGTCAACGCATGAAATTTGACCTCTCCCTCACTTCTCCCTATTCTGCCCCTAGTTTGAGCCCTGCTTAATAGTACATAACACCTCAAATCAATAAACATTGTATCCGATAACTTGTTTGCGATTTCACTTTGGTGGAAGCAAGCCTTAAATAAAGCTATTTCACGAATACAGATATCCGAAAAATACTAGACACTGAATCAAGTTCCAAAGATATTTTAAGATTTTCTCTGCTATTCCATTTTCCTCCTTTTGCATGGTAAATTTTGTTAACTCTTGGGTGTAGAATTGAAGAAGAGGGTTTGAATATACATTTTCTGCCAGGTTTTGGTGAATTCGTGATTTTGAGGGGGAAGTATTCAAGACTTCAGAGATTGGTTAGGTTTTTGTATGACGTCTGAGTGAATTGGCAGAGGTAAGATTGCCTGACATTACGAATTGTGGAACAAAAACTTGCCGAAGTGAAAGCAGGTAAAATCGAGGCTTCAACAAGCATGGCATTCCTGTTCTTTTTTATTATATATTGTCTAGTTGGGTATGGTGTATGCATATATACAGATAGAAGGTCAGATTCCTGTGGTTATATCAAGGTTATGGGCCCTCTGGAGGTCACAATTTATTTTGATCCGATTTTGATGAAAGTTGAAATGGATGTTTATAACCAAAATATCTTGGTCCTTTCAGATCGTAGCTTCCTGAATTATGGCCCTTCATTGTACAAAAAATCATGTTCTCAGCTTGTGGTGCCTGTAACAGTCGCAATTTTTGTCTGATTTTAGAAAAAAAAACGTGTGAATATATCACTGTTGGTTCCTTTTGATTATTGAGCATATCCGAATGTAACTTCCTGAATTATGGTCCCTGATTGTTCGAAAAAGGGCATTTTTAGCTTGCTTATTCTCTAGAGGTCATAATAGTTTCCCGATTTGAAAAATCATAAAATATATCACCATTCCACCATAATGAAGGTCGAATTCAAATTTCGGGAAAATAGAAATTGTTTAAAAGTATGTAATACGATGGTTGTTGACCATCTAGAGTTCACATTTTTTATCGATTTTGAAGCAACTGAAAACATGTCTTTATATACCAAAGATCTTGGTTTTCACGAATACAGATATCCAAAAAATACTAGACACTGAATCAAGTGCCAAAGATATTTTAAGATTTTCTCTGCTATTCCATTTTCCTCCTTTTGCATGGTAAATTTTGTTAACTCTTGGGTGTAGAATCGAAGAAGAGGGTTTGAATATACATTTTCTGCCAGGTTTTGGTGAATATTTGTGATTTTGAGGGGGAAGTATACAAGACTTCAGAGATTGGTTAGGTTTTTGTATGACGTCTGAGTGAATTGGCAGAGGTAAGATTGCCTGACATTACGAATTGTGGAACAAAAACTTGCCGAAGTGAAAGCAGGTAAAATCGAGGCTTCAACAAGCATGGCATTCCTGTTCTTTTTTATTATATATTGTCTAGTTGGGTATGGTGTAGGCATATATACAGATAGGTCAGATTCCTGTGGGTATATCAAGGTTATGGGCCCTCTGGAGGTCACAATTTATTTTGATCCGATTTTGATGAAAGTTGAAATGGATGTTTATAACCAAAATATCTTGGTCCTTTCAGATCTTAGCTTCCTGAATTATGGCCCTTCATTGTACAAAAAATCATGTTCTCAGCTTGTGGTGCCTGTAACAGTCGCAATTTTTGTCTGATTTAAAAAAAAAAAAACGTGTGAATATATCACTGTTGGTTCCTTTTGATTATTGAGCATATCCGAATGTAACTTCCTGAATTATGGTCCCTGATTGTTCGAAAAAGGGCATTTTTAGCTTGCTTATTCTCTAGAGGTCATAATAGTTTCCCGATTTGAAAAATCATAAAATATATCACCATTCCACCATAATGAAGGTCGAATTCAAATTTCGGGAAAATAGAAATTGTTTAAAAGTATGTAATACGATGGTTGTTGACCATCTAGAGTTCACATTTTTTATCGATTTTGAAGAAACTGAAAACATGTCTTTATATACCAAAGATCTCGGTTCCTTTTGATATTTTTGCATTTCAGACCATAACTTTCTGGATTATTACCCCTGATTCTACAAAAAATCCTGTTTGTTTTTCCATCTTTTGGAAAATGTGTGCATGTCCTGTCTGGCAGCTGCTGTTTCATATTTTAAGGCTGTAGAATATCCAAGACACCTTGACAGACTTTGTTACTATGGTTGTCTTTGCCATTTGTTGAAGACTAAAGGGAGATAACTGTAAAGGTTGATATTATCTCCCTTCAATCTTCAGACCCAAATGATTTCACTCCCAATCTATGCTTGTATCCACAGGAAATCTGATGTTAGCCAATAGATATCACTTAATAAAATTGATGGGGTCAACGCATGAAATTTGACCTCTCCCTCACTTCTCCCTATTCTGCCCCTAGTTTGAGCCCTGCTTACAGGGATGGCAATTTTTCGCGGATTTCCGCCGATTTCATTTCAATTTTTATCATTTCTGTGAATCGTCTAAATCCGTTGAGATAATTTTAGGGGGGGTAAGGTACTCTATTTTTATTCGTGGCTCGTGTCATAAAAATTCTTCTCGACTCGCATCGGGTCAAACTCGGTTCGTATTTTCCTCGAGTTATCGGCAACTTCCGTTTGTTTGTTACCGACTTTGTGATTGGATGACTAAAAGATTTTGACCAATGAAAATGCTTGTAGCATGTTACTTCCCAAAATTAATGTTAGCGTGGTCAATCGAGTATCGAGATTACTTTTACTAAAATTTGAGCTTTCAGTATTCCTTTTTCCGCGGAAATATGCGATTTTTAACGAAAGACCAGGAATCTTCAGTGATGGAAATCGACAAGGATGTTAAAAACAAATTTAGATGGAATTGGCTTGAGCGCAAAGTCGCCGTAAAGGTGAAAAACGGGACAAAATATGAGGAAATTACCGAATCGCTCGGACAATTTCTGAAGAAACCGGACTTAGCTGGGAAAGTTTATTGTGTTTATTGCAATGACCTGATTAACTACGGTTCCCGTGGATGTGTCGCACTGACGGATCATGCATCAAAAGTAAAAAAACATGCAGAAAAACTCGGCATTCGCCGCACCAACTATTCATTCGGGTCTGCATTTTTGAAACAAGCCTCAAGTACACAATTTAGCTCATTTAAAGTCCTGTGTATTTTGTTTTTCTAATCACTTACATACTCCAAATTGGTTGTAAATTAGTGAAAATTTTTCGCCTTCAGGGGGGCTGTCCGCCCCCCAGACCCCCCTTTCAGGTCACCAAAAATTTCATTTCAGCTGAAAAATATTTTTCTTGTTGCCATCCCTGTGCTTAATAGTACATAACACCCCAAATCAATAGACATTGTATCCGATAACTTGTTTGCGATTTCACTTTGGTGGAAGCAAGCCTTAAATAAAGCTATTTCACGAATACAGATATCCGAAAAATACTAGACAATGCAAGCACGCGGTTATAGTACAATAACTAAAACAGAAATCTTGTAAGGCTTATGAAATAATTCTATTTTGATGGCATGTTCTTGAATTTATGATCATATTTTGAATGGGGTTTATTATGTTATTAAATAAAGAAATAATTACGCAAGGAAATGCCGACAAATATGTCGATTGGAATAGTGTAAGTAGTTAATTGTTTTAGACAATAGCGCATGCTAGAGTCGGATGGGATTATTTAGCAGTTGGTGTCACTCATTCGTTGTGGTAGAGTGACGTTTACTGCCAAATAAATTTTAGGATGTCACTTTTTTTATACGCCAACAACAATCTGAACATCTGAGACACGCTACCTGTGGAGAATTATCTCAGACACAGTCAGTAGCAGGGATGGGATTTTGCCCGTATATTCCGGACTTGTCCGACGCCAATTTCCAAACGCACAAAATTGTCCGACCGGAAATATGCCCAATCGGACATCAATGAATAATATTCAAAATTCCAAAATTAATATAGTTTACTGAGTGTATAACAACCACTCCACCCGATTATCGTTGATAATAGGCAGGATTGATTAGGTAGTTAAGTGATCGACATATTTATTGTGTTATACCACCTAACACCTACCTTGATTAACTAGTTAAACTGCCTTAATCCTTTATCGGACAATTCATTAATCCATTCCTGAACAGAAGTCATCGCTTTTGCTTTGTCGGGATAAGTATCAATACAACAACAGTGATTATAAACTTACCGGGTAATCTATGTGATTGACCCATTGTCGGATGTATTACTATTATAATCTCCTTTATGTCCGGCGACAGCAGGTAGAAATTAGTCGTATATTTCACATATCCTAATCTGCGATATCACTTTGGTGGAAGCAAGCTTTAAATAAAGCTATTTCACACACACATATCTAACCTTGCGAACTCTGTTTCTGATCGCACGGTTATAGTTTCTGATCGCACGTGGTTATAGCACTCGGCAAACCTCGGTGAATTCCGTTACTTTACATCTAGCCGCGGCTGTATGACGGTAAGTGATATGTAATGTACCCACGCCTATACAATTGCGATGTGGTATGGGTTTACATATTGGGTAAACTTGCCGATTTTAAAAAGAAGTTATCGAAATTGCATCTTTCGAAGCGTATTTAGAATTTTCAGAGCAAAGTTGTCCTTGTTTAAAACGGAAGTCGAAATCTCGCGAAACTCGTGAAACTATGAAATGGATACCACTCGGTAAACCTCGCCAGATTTCGAATGAATACGTGACTAATTTCATGCATCTAATGTCGAAGAAAAGATTCTATTTTGATGGCATATTATCGGATGTATGATATATTTTCAATGAGGTTTATGTTTTTAAATAAAGAAATAAGTACAGTAGGCAATGTTGACGAATATGTCGAATGGAATAGTGCTTGATTTGAGTGTGATTATTTAGCAGATGGTGTCACCACAACGAGCGACGTTTACTGCCAAATGAATATGGGGATAACATTTTTTATCCTCCGTATATAAGCCGAAACGGATCATAAGACGAATGCCGAACTTCCGCTGAAGAATATATCGAATTAAATGACCCGAAAATACGGTACTTTTCGAGGAATTTGAAACAGTACGGATCGGCAGTCGGCTTTCATTCTATTGTATTAGAACATCACATAATGTTTTAGAAATATTATTACTGGCATAGATTTTAATACCGTACGGGAATTAGATATGAAAAATAACCAAGTGCACCTGTTGTTTTTATTACGTACGAATTTGAATATTTTGTTGACACGTGATTTTATTGTTTGGTCTAAAAACTACCTTATTAAAAAAAAAAAACCATAAGGAGTTATGTCCCTTTATTTTCGGTAAAAATGTCTGACAAGAAAAATTTTGAAATCCCATCACTGATCAGTAGCCATTATATCCATATCACTTGATCCACACAGGTCATGAGGTCAAACAGCAAATGTCAACATCAACATTCCACAACACGTAACATTGTTTCCTTTGCAGCTTTTAGGAATATATAATCCGTGCAATCCCAACATGTTCTCGCTTCTTGTTTAAAAGTATGTAATACGATGGTTGTTGACCATGTAGAGGTCACATTTTTTATCGATTTTGAAGAAACTTAAAACATGTCTTTATATACCAAAGATCTCGGTTCCTTTTGATATTTGTGCATTTCAGATCATAACTTTCTGGATTATTACCCCTGATTCTACAAAAAATCCTGTTTGTTTTTCCATCTTTTGGAAAATGTGTGCGTGTCCTGTCTGGCAGCTGCTGTTTCATATTTTAAGGCCATAGAATATCCAAGATATTTGTGCATTTCAGACCATAACTTTCTGGATTATTACCCCGATTCTACAAAAAATCCTGCTTGTTTTTCCATCTTTTGGAAAATGTGTGCGTGTCCTGTCTGGCAGCTGCTGTTTCATATTTTAAGGGTGTAGAATATCCAAGACACCTTGACAGACTTTGTTACTATGGTTGTCTTTGCCATTTGTTGAAGACTAATAAAGGGAGATAACTGTAAAGGTTGATATTATCTTCCTTGAATCTTCAGACCCAAATGATTTCACTCCTAATCTATGCTTGTATCCACAGGAAATCTGATGTTAGCCACTAGATATCACTTAATAAAATTGATGGGGTCAACGCATGAAATTTGACCTCTCCCTCACTTCTCCCTATTCTGCCCCTAGTTTGAGCCCTGCTTAATAGTACATAACACCCCAAATCAATAGACATTGTATCCAATAACTTGTTTGCGATTTCACTTTGGTGGAAGCAAGCCTTAAATAAAGCTATTTCACGAATACAGATATCCGTAAAATACTAGACAATGCAAGCACACGGTTATACTTATAGTACAATAACTAAAACAGATCTTGTAAGGCTTATGAAAAATTTTGAAATCCCATCACTGATCAGTAGCCATTATATCCATATCACATGATCCACACAGGTCATGAGGTCAACCAGCAAATGTCAACATCAACATTCCACAACATGTTACATTGTTTCCTTTGCAGCTTTTAGGAATATATAATCCGTGCAATCCCAACTTGTTCTCGCTTCTTCCAATGATTTTTCACAAAAATAACATCTAAAACTCATAGAATTGACGTCGTCTTCAATGACAGCTTCTGTGTAAGGGTAGTTCATGCAGGCTGACATCTTGCACTATTTTGTGCGTCAGTCGTCTCTATTTCAGATATATACACAATCAATTCTGTTAATGTTTTTAGCATGGAGATTGACTAATAGTGCATTTATTTCAGCTTTAAACAAATATTTTAAACTTTAACGCAAATTTAAAAAAATAGCCAAATTCTGGCGGGGATCATTGAGCAAAATGGCCATTCACTGTATACGTGCGAAAAAAAAAGCTAACCACCAATTAATTTTCGCACGTTAGTTACGTATGCTTTCCACAATTGTTTGTGCACTCTCTACAGCTCACAATATTGTTATCTGATTTTGACGAAACTTGAAATATTGGTTTATCTCAAAAAGATCTTGGTTCCTTTCCATATTGGCATTTATCTGATTGAAACTTCAGATTTAAAAAAAAACGTTTTATTATATTGATCGTAGGAAAAATCACCTTCTTTTTAACTTGTTCTCTATCCATCTCTCGAAAATGTGGGCGTATCCTGCCTGGAAGTGGCTGGTTTTACCTTCCGTATATAAGTTGAAACGAAGTATAAGACTTCTGCTGAAAAATTTGGGAGGAATTTGAAACAGGTATGAATCGACAGTCCTCAGCACGCTTTCATCCGATCGTATTACGGCATCACACAATTTTGTATGAATATTACTGACATAAATTTGAATACTGTGTGGGAATTAAATAATGAATAACAACGAGGTGCACCTATTTTTTAATTATGTACGAATTTGAATATTGTCTGACAAGAAAAAATTTGAAATTCCATCACTGATATTAAGTCACAATTTTTACCTGATTTTGATGAAACTTTAGGTATATCTTTTTGTCCCAAATATCTCTGTTCCTTTCTGTATTTGAAGATAGCAGACCATAACTTTCTGAAAAATATGGCCATTTCGATTTTCGCTAATGTCAGATTAGAGCTTCCTGGATTATGGCCATTGATTGTATGAAAAAATGCGTTTTGTCCCCAGCTAGAACGTTCAAACTTGGTCTACGTGTTTCTTAGCTCAATACTTTGATGGAGTTCAAAGATAAGCATTTTCTGCTTAGGGCAGACAGAGGTAAGCAATTTGATTGGTTGATGCTTTAGGGGGGAGAGAGTGAGAAATGGGGTTTAACGTCCACTCGACACAAACTCTGTCATTTTGGGACTAACATATGTTGTTTTTTTTATTTTATTTCAATAATTCGCTTGCACGTAGGGGTCTTTAGCAGTGGGAGGAAACTGGAGAAAACCCACGAGGTTGAGAAGGCGCCCCTATCTCCATGCCACATACGCTCACACCGGGGCTCGAAACCACAGCCGCAAGCCAGAGGTGACCGGCCAGCTAGAGGTCGAAGCGCGGCACTCTAGACCACTAGGCCATCCCAACCACCTGATGCTTTAGGACTCGATAACTTTAGTTCTAATCAAGTGAGAGTGACAGAATTTGGTGTATAGTTTCATTACATCAATACCTTGACTAAGTTCGACATTGAGCATTTTCTGCTCAGGGTAAGCAGAGCCATAAACTATTTGATTGTCTGAGACTTTGGATGGAACACAATATGACTCTTCTTCTATTTGAGGTAGAATGTTAAAACTTGATGTAGATGTTCATTACTAAGTTCAATGATTAACATTTCGAGTTAGAGCTAAGCTATTTCATTGGTAGATGCTTTAGGACAAAATAACTTTCTATGCGAATTGTGTAAAAATGTGGTATATCAGGGTTGTAAACCATGTAGAGGTCACAATTTTAATCCGATTTTAATGAAACTTGAAATGCATGTTTATAACCCAAAGATGTTTGTTCCTTTCCTTATTTGCGCATATAGGATCGTAACTTCCTTAATTATGGTCCCTGATTGTACAAAACATCGCCTTTTATACAGCGCTGGAAATTAACCACGGCAAACGGCAAAGCCGTGGTAAAAGCCGACGCAACTCCCGTCTGCCACGGCATAATTAATTTTTTTTTGCCGTGGTAGATCTTACGATCCTAAAAATTATAATGACTAAATGTACCGGTTATAGAATAGTACCAGGAGGATGTCGTCTGACCGTATAATTAAGTCATATATTTATCATTTTGTAGACGAAAAGTCTGACAAATATATTGCAATTTGAATTACCGAATACCGGTACACCTTTAACCCATGTGCTCTAGGCGGTAATTGGCTGATTGGGACCATGCTTTACCGTTACAGTGGTCGTTTTTTTTCAACTAAAAATAGACACAGATGATAGAGAGCACGGACTGTTCCCTAGTTACTCTATCTAATGCATGAACAATGTTACCATTCTCGTCATTTGTATTTTTAACTGTATCGTTTGTCACAAACGATGGACCTTGACCGATTTACACCCTTAGTTTATTATAATTACTACGCCCTATGTAACGGAGCGTAATAATAACCTCAATCTTAGATATCGACTGATTGACAAAATAAATAGTATTTTGACAAAATAAATAGTATTTTGACAAAATAAATAGTATTTTGACAAAATAAATAGTATTTTGACAAAATAAATAGTATTTTGACTGATTGACAAAATAAATAGTATTTTGACAAAATAAATAGTATTTTGACAAAATAAATAGTATTTTGACAAAATAAATAGTATTTTGACAAAATAAATAGTATTTTGACAAAATAAATATACTATTCAAAAAAAGTAGGGGATATTTGATTTTGGGGGCATAATACTAAAATATGCAAATGACTACGAAAAAAGTCATTATAGAACCTAACAGAAGAAACATTTCCAGTTACATGTGACGCCCAAACGCACCAATAGCTACCGCATAGAATGCAGGTGATGCTTGGGATCATCATGGGGGTCCAACCCAAGATTTGCACGACTCTGACTTTGAATGTTACAGTCATTGTGGCATTGAATTCCAGGGTGGAAACTTCAGTTTAATTGTTTTAGTGACCAGAAAACAAATTTTGATATGCGTCGGCTTACCCAAAATGAAAGGTTAAATGCCCTTGGCATGCTACAGATCGGCACAACACAGGCGGTTGTGGCGCGGACGATGAATGTTTCTCAGTCTGTCATAAGCAGGCTATGGTCCAGATACCGTGATACAATCTGTACAGGACAGACCACGCTCAGGTCGACCAAGGGCGACAACTCAAGCCCAGGATCGATTTATCCGTATCTTGGCCTTGAGAAATCGTGTCATCACAGCAAATCAGATCAGCGCTCGCCTTCAAACAGACACTGGTGTGAGAGTGAGTGGCCAGACGATTCGGAATCGACTGCATAGGGGTCATCTTCGCGCCCGACGTCCTCGCGTGATCCCTTGTTTGAGAGATCATCACATTCAGGCAAGACGTCGTTGGTGTAGGGATCGTCAACACTGGGATAAACGACGCTGGAGCAATGTGATGTTTTCAGATGAGTCAAGGTTCACTGTTGATTTTTTGGACAGACGCAGGAGGGTGTGGCGTCGTCGAAACGAGCGCTTCCAAGGCGTTAACGTCATCAGACATGATCGATTTGGGGGTGGTTCTGTTATGGTGTGGGGAGGCATCACTGTTGCTGGAAGAACGGCTTTACATGTTGTTGCTGTGCGTGTTACAGGCCAGTACTACCGGGACAACATCTTGGCAGTCCATGTTGTGCCGTTCGCACGACGTCATGGCCGCCGTTTCATCTTCCAGGATGACAATGCAAGATGTCACAGGGCCAGGATCGTTACAGGTTACCTCCAACAACAGAACATCACCACATTACCTTGGCCAGCACTGAGTCCCGACCTCTCCCCCATCGAGCATGTCTGGGACATGCTTGGACAGAGGTTACGTCAACGTCAACAACGTCCTGCCAATGTCCAAGAACTTGCTGCTGCGTTGCAACAGGAATGGGACAATCTGGACCAAAATGACCTTAGACGTCTCATTAGGAGTATGCCACGTCGGATCAATGCTTGTTTGGCAAACAGAGGAGGATTTACCCGTTACTGACTATGTTGTGATGCTGTGGTAACTTTGCTGTTTGACCCCGGGTATCATTTTACCCTTATAATGGTCAGTCTGTGCCTTACTTTGTCAAACGATCATTTGGAATAAATCGATGAATGTGAACTTCATTTCATTTTGTCATTTGTTTCTTCGTCAGTTTCATTAGGTGACTTTAATAACACTTAAAAATCAAATATCCCCTACTTTTTTTGAATAGTATAGTATTTATTAACCTCGACACTCTACAAACCACGTTTCAAAAGGAAACAGAATAATTTGATGTGATGAAATCATATTAAAATAGACAGACAAGACAGTTAAATCGTTTACATTGGCAGTCAAGCGATGCCATGTGGGGGGACAAAGTAGACGACCTACATACGGTCATTCTACTACCGTACAGCATGGCTATATAAGTGAAAGCTGGAACACGTACAATCTGTTTCACAGAGAATTACTTACGAATTAACTATGTAACACTAGATGACTGCGCACGGCGTCAGTCATTGGCTCAACGGCTCGTGCAATGTTTACTTAACACCTAACTACATCGGGCAAAATGATGCATTTTACTCATTTTAATATCCATTTACACTAAATAGGAAATATTTTTTAACTTCAAATACTTCAAACGTCTTTATTTATTTTTCTTTTACCTCAAAAAAATGTTTGAGAATTTAATTTGTCGGAGTAAAAAAGTTAATATGCCGTACTCATTAAGCCTCGTCGATGTCATGCTTATCAGTGATGTAGCGGCCAAGCGAATATTCACTGCGGGATCAGTTTGGAACATGTACGGTACAGTAAATTCTTTGGAAATATAGCTGACATGTTTCAATATTTATGACACTACTAATCATTTAAAGAATTAAGGCTTGGGGTATTTTTAAATCAACCTGCTTACAACTGGTCAATACCTGATGTCAAAAATACGTCATCTGTCAACTCAAATACTGGTAAGACTGATGGAGAAATGAAATGGCAAGAATGAAGAATGAATGAATTGAGTTTGTGGTATAATACTAATAATTTAGACCAGTGTTACAAAGTCATCCTGTATAAATATTGATCAAATGTGAATAGATTTGTTAAAGACATTTGTTAACGTAACCGATATATCAATATGCGTACCACCAGGAATTCGGTCGCATGTTTTTGAGCTGCATGGCACCGCCACACGTAACCGATTGGCGATTGGTATCATTCGCGTCAAATTTTGTGGGGTGAATAAATAAGTTTTATCCATCTTGAAAAGTTAAAAAAAAGTATTGATTTTGAAATACCAAAAAATGCCGTGATGCCGTAGCAGTACCATTCTGCCACGGCATTTTGCATTTTTTCGTGCCGTGGTAGAAAATTCTTAATTTCGAGGACTGTTTATACGCCCACATTTTCATGTGGACGTATATATTGTCGTTGCCCCTGTTCGTCCGTCCACAATTGTTTGTTGAACAGTCTACAGGTCACAATTTTTATCCGATTTCAATGAAACTTAAAATATAGGTTTATCACCCTAAGATCTCGGTTCCTTTCGATATTGGCATGCATGGAACTGGAACGTCATGGGTTATGACCCCTGATTGTTGGAATAATCACGTTTTTAGCTTGTGAACAGTGTGGAGGTCACAATTTTGAACCGATTTTGATGAAACTTGAAATGCATGTTTACAACCCACAGATCTTGGTTCCTTTCAATATTTGCGCTCATCAGATCGTAACTTCCTGAATTATGGCCCTGATTGTTCCAAAAAATCGCCCTTTTTTGCTTGTGGTTCCTCTGGAGGTCAAAATTGTTATCAGATTTAATTTATTGTTTGATTGTATCACCGTTACATGGTAATGGTGGTTGAGTTTGAATTTCGTGAAAATCGGACCAAAATTGCTGCACAAAATGGCCACCGTTTGTACGCGAATAGTGTGAAAATATGTTATATTTATATTAAGGTTGTGGTCGCTATAGAGGTCACAATTTTAATTCGATTTTGATGAAACTTGAAATACTTGGTTCCTTTCGATATTTGCTCATATCAGATTGTAACTTCCTGAATTATGGCCTCTGATTGTACAAAAAATCGCCTTTATTATCTTGTGGTTCGCCTGGAGGTCACAATTATTACCTGATTAAAAAAAATGTTTGATTATATCACTGTTACACTGTAATGAATGTTCAGTTTGATTTCATGAACACTGGACCAAAATTGCCGCCACTTTTACGGGAACGGTGTAAAAAATTATGGTATGCAGGGTTTTCATTAATAGCCGGCGGCCGGCGAATATCCCCGCCTACTTCGCTCGTTGCGCCGGCTATATTTTGATTCCATCTGACAATTTATTTGGATTTGATACATCATGAAAAGGTTGTAAATGTAGTGGTAGTCCAGTGTTTTGCTACGTAAAAGTAAGGAACGGATAGCCGGCGAGTTTACAAACTGCACGCCCAACAATAAACAGCGTCGAGGGTAGCCGCTACTGTTGGGCCCTAGACGGCTTGAAAAGTACAACGCGATAATTCAGGCAGTATTCTGTACCTCCTTTCAAAAAGAGTTACCGGTGTAGTTTAATATTGTGCCTTTCCTTTCTTCACCCGTTCGACATGAAATAACATTTATATCAATATAATAAGAGGTTTATCTGTTTATACCCGACTATTTCATACAGTTTCTTTCGAAAACTGTCATTATACCGACTAGGTTGCACGTATTATATCGGTAAACTTACATGGAATAAAATACGTAGCCGTCAGTGTGGAAGCAATTTTCGGGGGCGTAACACTGCATGTTTTAGTGGTGCCTCTTGTAGTTAAACTGCAAGAATGATCATTTCTTATCACAGTCAATTGTATCACGGCCGATATTTTCTTGTTCATTATTTTGTTAGCGAAAATAAAAAAAGTTGTCTGACAAGAAAGTATAGCCTCTTTCTAGACGACCGCAGATGGTAAGCATTGTACACATTTTTAACAAGACAAAGTGAAGTTTCATAGCCGAGGTATTGATTGACCGGTATTATAGATAGCTACACATATACATAAGAAGAGGTTGATAAAGGGAACATTGAGTTGACAGTTAGTGAGTTTAGTTAGATCGATTCATTTTCCGCGACTGCATCATGCAAACTGATTTTTCAAACCTGTTCAAATAGTGATATAATTTCTGATTTAAATATAGACTATAGAGATGCCCATATTTGCTTGAAGTGTGTAATTCTTAAAGTGGTGTAAAATCAACCAAATTGCATCATATTGAATGCCAAAATGCAAAATTTTCTTGGGGGGCCATGCCCTCGAATCACCCTAGGTTACATCGCGCCTTCGGCGATCTTTTCAAGCCTTCGGTTAGCCGCCTACTCTGATGATTTACCCAGCTACAGTAATATTTAGTGAAACCCCTGGAATGCCCTGGTATGTCAAGGTTGTGGACCAGTGATGGGATTTCAAAATTTTTCTTGTCGGACATTTTTACCGAAAATAAAGGGACATAACTCCTTATGGTTTTTTTTTAATGATATTTCTAAAACATTATGTGATGTAATACAATAGAATGAAAGCCGACTGCCGACTACTGTCGATCAGTACTGTTTCAAATTCCTCGAAAAGTACTGTATTTTCGGGTCATTTACTTCGAAAATTTCTTCAGCAGAAGTTCGGCATTCGTCTTATGATCCGTTTCGGCTTATATACGGAGGATAACAAATGTTATCCCCATATTCATTTGGCAGTAAACGTCGCTCGTTGTGGTGACGCCATCTGCTAAATAATCACACTCAAATCAAGCACTATTCCATTCGACATATTCGTCAACATTGCCTACCATACTTATTTCTTTATTAAAAACATAAACCTCATTGAAAATATGATCATACATCCAACAATATGCCATCAAAATAGAATCTTTTCTTCGACATTAGACGCGTGAAAATTGCTCTGAAAATTCTAAATACGCTTTGAACGACGCAATTTTGATCACTTCTTTTTAAAATCAGCAAGTTTACCCAATATGTAAACCCGTACCGCATCGCAATTGTATAGGCGTGGGTACATTACTTATCACTTACCGTCATACAGCCGCGGCTAGATGTAAAGTAACGGAATTCACCGAGGTTTGAATATTATTCATTGATGTCCGATTGGGCATATTTCCGGTCGGACAATTTTGTGCGTTTGGAAGTTGGCGTCGAACAAGTCCGGAATATACGGGCAAAACCCCATCCCTGTTGTGGACCCTGTAGAGGTCACAATTTTAATCAGATTTTGATGAAATTTGAAATGTAAGTTTATAACCCAAAGATCGTGGTTCCTTTCGATATGTTCGGGCACATTGGACCATAACTTCCTAATTTATGGCCCCTGATTGTGCGGAATATCATGTTTTTAACCTTGTGGACCGTATGGAGGTCAGGCCTTGACATAAGGTTAAATAAGGGGATCAACGAATCATTCTCCTGGTTTTTCAATGAGGTGATCAGTTTTATGATCACCTCAAGACACAAGGAGATCAATTGATCTCCTAAAATGATCACCTAATTTGAAGGTTTAAACAACATTTATTGATAATAGAACAATCTAATTGAAATATAGATCTATATTTCGTTTTGTTTTTTATACTTTCGATGGCCTACACTCATCAACTAACAAGTTATAGTGGAAGCTCACGCTCTATGACGTCAGGTATCAAGCACGATACATTTGACCCGATGACGTCAGTCATTCGATTAACCAATTAGCGACCGCCATGCTTTTTAAAATCTACTTTTGTTTTGTTTTGATTTCTATCCGCTGGTGTTAGTATAGACGTCATTGGCTGGTTATATCTACCCACAGTTCCACGCATGAAAAGGTCAAACGGTCGATTCGGCAGACCATTTGATTGGCTGACCCCTCATTTCAGGCAGAACACGAGATAATTAACAAGTCCTCCAGATCCAAGAGTAGTGAAGACAAGTAAAAACGAAATTTTGAACTATAAAAAACGAAACGAAATTGGATCTGTGTTTTATTTTAATCAAATTGATAATAGAACTAACTGATGTAAAGAACAAAATTACATGATCACCTAATTTGAAGGTTTAAACAACATTTATTGATAATAGAACAATCTAATTAAAATATAAATCTATATTTCGTTTTGTTTTTTATACTTTCGATGGCCTACACTCATCAACTAACAAGTTATAGTGGAAGCTCACGTTCTATGACGTCAGGTATCAAGCACGATACATTTGACCCGATGACGTCAGTCATTCGATTAACCAATTAGCGACCGCCATGCTTTTTAAAATCTACTTTTGTTTTGTTTTGATTTCTATCCGCTGGTGTTAGTATAGACGTCATTGGCTGGTTATATCTACCCACAGTTCCACGCATGAAAAGGTCAAACGGTCGATTCGACAGACCATTTGATTGGCTGACCCCTCATTTCAGGCAGAACACGAGATAATTAACAAGTCCTCCAGATCCAAGAGTAGTGAAGACAAGTAAAAACGAAATTTTGAACTATAAAAAACGAAACGAAATTGGATCTGTGTTTTATTTTAATCAAATTGATAATAGAACTAACTGATGTAAAGAACAAAATTACATAGCAATATTGAATAAGCTTGGAGCTTCAACATGTATCACTGACAGATGACTTGAACATACTTTGCACTGAAGTTTGGTTATATAACCGTCATTATCCAGTTGTAAAATTGTGAGTTCGTCTTTGAAAGACCACTTATTAAAAGATTTCTGATGCACAGTGTCAGACTCTTTCGTAGCCATATTTAGCAGACTTCGCAAAGTGTAAAAAATGTGATATTTCATTGGCCATGTGTATTCCAGCTGGCCAATCAAACGTTTTATAACTTACGGGTCACTATGACTTCTGTATTGTAAACTCTGTGAAGCTTGTATTCACGAAAAACGTTCTTGCGGAAAAATCTGCTTGAGACCGAACCATGAATTTATGTGTTACTAATACTATCTTGCGTACACGAAAATTGAATGCTGAATTTTGTTTTGAATAACACAGGAATTGATGTAAAACAAGGTGAACTATTCGTCACTACCAGTTAAATATTTTTCCGTTAGCCTGCAGTTCATATCGTGATCGAAATTTTGATCCCCCTGATTTAGATTTTGGTGATCGGCAGGTGATCGACTGGTTCGATTTCCTCTTATATGTATGTCGAGGCCTGGAGGTCACAATTTTATTCCGAATTAAAAAAAAACGTTTGACTATATCCCTGTTACACATTAATAATGGTTGAGTTTGAATTTCTTGAAAATTGATAATTGAACAGCTAAACCCATATTATGAAATGTTTCGAATACTAAAAGTTAGCATGGGACAGAACTTTATGAAAAGCAAACAAATTCTAATGATTTTCTGATAATTACTTATGTGACAACTCTTGTTGATTGCCCGGACGATTTGGCAAACTATTTTTTTACCTTGTCCCTCTGGAGGTCACAATTTTTATCCAGTTTTAAAACCATTTTGATTATATCACCGTTACATTGTGAAAATCGACCCAAAAATACCATGTGTACTCGAATAGTGTAAAAAATATAGTATATCAAGGTTGTGGACCCTCTAGAGGCCCCAATTTATATCGGATTTTGATGAAACTTTAAATTTATGTTTAAGTCTCAAAGATCTTGTTTCCTTTCAATAATCGCGCATATCCAAACGTAACTACCTGGATAATGACCCCTGATTGTTCGAAAAAATCCCATTTTTAGCCAGCTTGTGGACCCGCTCGAAGTCACAATTTGTATTCAATTTTAAAAAACATTTAAATATATCACTCTTACACATCAGTGAAGGTTGAATTCAAATTTGCTAAAAATCTATGTAAGATGAAAGGATGTGGACCATCTACAGGTCACAATTTTGATCCATTTTGATGAAATTTAAAATATAACTATTTTTATTATGGCCCCTGATTGTACGAAAAAACGCTTTTAATTTTATCTGTTCTCTAACCATCTCTTGGAAAATGGGGGCGTATCCTGCCAGGCAGCCGCTGGTTATTTTAACTTGTTCTCTATCCATCTCTTGCAAAATGTAGGTGCATCTTTTATCGAAACCGCTGGTTTATTTAGCTCATCCATCTCTTGCAAAATTTGGGCCTAGTTTGCATTAAGTCCAATTTTACATATTTATTAGTTGTTTTCCCTTTCCAAATGTGTGCGTCTCAGATTTTTCACAATTGGCAGTTTAGGATCTATAACTGAACAGAGAACACAATTTGAAGAAATCCATTTTCACACGAGGCAAAGGGCTTATAATGAGACCGAAAGTCTTAGTCGCGCCACCAAGCGGTAAAATCAGTGCGACGCCCAACCACAACAATAGGAAATAGATATTGGCTCAGCACTCAACTCGGATGAGGAACTTTTGACATGGGCATGACCGAAACCGGCTTTTGAGATCATGTCACAAGCTAATCCATGCAGATAAATGATTAAAATAATAGTAATGTTAACAAAAGAACATTCAATTATCATTAATGTTTTTAGAAAAATCCCAACCACAAATGTGAACCAACTTGGAAATATGATAAAGAGGTGAACAAAAGATCATGTTAGTTTACACAGTTGTAAATGGTGGAAATGGAACTTTCCCCCCCCCCCCCCCAATATATATTGACACCGAACACATCTACTTAATCAAAAAATAAACATATCGTCCCATTTTCCTGCCACAAATGGCAGACATCTTTGAAATATGCTACATAGGTTGTAATGTCAGATATGGAATCTGCACAACTGAAAACATATATTGACATCAAACATAACTAATAAATCAAAATTTGTGTATCGTCCCATTTTCCACCAAAATTGTAATGTGATGGAAAAATATCTAAAATATAGTCAAACCCCCGACCCTGCTGATATTATTACAGTGCCAAATAACAGTTTATATGTCAATAACATTCAATCTTATTGAAACACAGATCCTATTTCGTTTTGTGTTTATAGTTCAAAATTTCGTTTTACTTATCTTCATTACACTAAGATCTGAAAGAGTTGTTATCATAAACGTGTTCTAAATGGTGTGAGCAGTGTGAGTGATTAGCCAATGAAACTGTCTGTTACAGCGAGCTCTATGCGGGTTTTGCACGAAACTGTGGGTAATCCGCTAGTAACATCAATGGTTAATCAAATGTCTGACAAGATAGTATCAAAAGATGCTCTGACTTGACCTATCACAACAACCGGTCAGATCTTCATGTAGTGTAGGCTATCGAAAGTATAAAAAAACGAAACAAAATATATTTCTGTATTTTAATCAGATTGAATAACTTTATTAACTTATAATAAGTTGAAAATATAAAATAAGTTAAAATATTATCGCAAAATAGCTGCCCTTCAAATAATGGCTAAAATTACCATGAAAATCGACCCAAAACTACCGCATAAGTTAAAATATTATCGCAAAATAGCTGTCCTTCAAATAATAGCTAAAGTTACAGTGAAAATCGACCCAAAACTACCACCTATTTTAAGGTCACAGGTCATGTGACGGAGAGAGAGAGAGAGAGAGAGAGAGTAAGTCCACTCGACACAAACTATGTCATTTCGGGACTAACATGTGCAGTGCTCACTCTGGGTTCAATTTTTCTTCCGCCAATTTTTCATTTTAATTTATTAGCCATATATTTTTTCCGCCAAATAAAAAACGAATATCTATTCTATTATATTTTTTCAGTAATTTTTATTTACATATAATATTACAATTTACAAAATTCTTCACTGCTTTGCAGAAGCCCATTTTTTAGAGCTTTTTCAACATCTGGGGTAACCACACAGTGTATTTTTTTTTCTAATGAATATTTTTCTTTATAACAGAAATTGTGACCAAGCACTTACTACTTACTAATATATCAAGGATTTGAAAATGTTCATTCATCCTTAAGAGATCTACATTTTTCAAATGCACAAACATACATTATGTAAGGACTAAGAGCTGAATCTTATGATGATCGAGGCTGGGCCTTATATCAAACGCTAATAATCTCGGTTAAAAGGAAACAAATTGACTCAAATTTTCAGCATATTCCATTTACGTTATCTATTTCTTAACTATTATATGGTCAGTTCGGGAGTATTTTGGTGGTGAAATACAAAAAAAAAAAAAGTTTGAAATTCTTCTATCGGACGTTGACGAAGGCTGTTCAAGTTTTCGCTTACGGCCCATTATTATTAATGGCATGTGATTAGAAAATAACTGACTTTCGTTCGTTCGTTTCTGGCGGTTAATATCGACTTCCATATAAACTTTAACAATAAACCTGGCTTCATTTATTAACGATACGTGCAACAGGAGTAGGAAAAGGATAAAACAGACGTCATAGTCTAATAATCTCACACAAATCGAACGAGTATTATTCACGGTGTCCGCCATTTTGAATATGTAGAAACTGTCAAAAAAAGCCACCGATTCGTATTTGGAGACAAACAATTAAATCGTCTGTTTCTTGATTAGTTTATTACTACTCTTACCGTATATACTAATCAACGCTAATCTGAGATTGATCAAGAGACAAAGGATTAGTACTTGATTGATTGATAAATGACTCAGCCAAGCGTGATAGATTGTAACGTGTGTGCACAGCGTGTAAATCAAAACTTTGTGGCAAGAAATTTTTTTAGCCATGGTTAAAAAAGAATCGCGAAAAATTTCGCCAGATTGAATATTTTAACGCCAAAATTATATTTTTATCGCAATTGGCGGAAATGGCGATCGACAGCATGAGCGCTGAACATGTGGTTTCAGTTTTATTTCAATAATTCGCTTGCGTGGAAGGGTCTTTAGCAGTGGGAGGAAACCGGAGTGCCCGGAAGAAACCCACGAGGTTGAGATGGCGTCCCTATCTCAATGCCACATGCGCTCACACCAGGGATCGAAACCACAGCCGCAAGCCAGAGGTGACCAGCCAGCTAGAGGTCGAAGCGCGGCACTATAGACCACAAGGCCATCCCAACCCCCATGTGACGAAGAAGCCTATTGATTTTCCATAATTACTGCTTGAGTTATGGCCCTAGATCATTTTGATAAATCTTGTGGGCACACTTTAGGCTGAAGTTAATATCTGATTGACTATAAATTCATACACAGTGTTTAAAGTTATGATGAGATGAATAAGTCTATTGCTTCTCAGGGAGTTATGGCCATTGATCTGTTGAGAAATCATGTAGCGGTGATAGAAGCTTGAGTTAACATAAATTGATACATAGTGTTTAAAGTGGAAATTTCATATTTTCTAAGCAAGTCAAAACAATCATTTTGCTTAAAAGGTTGTCAACTCACTATTATACGATCATGGGCAAAATTCCACAGGCATAAATTATCCCTAACACCGAAAATAATAATACAATTACTTGAATTACCTCCCTTGTTTTCCCATTGCTCTGCATGCAATGGCCATCTTCACACGTTTGAATTTGAAGTTGGAAATGATATTTTTGCCAATTTCACAACTGGCAATAGTGAATTATAGGATTAATAAGATTATTCTTTAACAAGGTAAGACTGTTTATAGATACAATCTATTTTAGGGCTTTATTTTAATATATTTTAAAAAAAATATAACTAAGAAATATGAAATTGCCATTTTATGGTCATAATTACTTTATGGGTTGTTACTCATAATCAGATTTTAGTGTGTTGTTAATGTTTTGGTTACTTTCAAAAGCAATCTGATGCAATTTACAATTTTTACAGTTCACAACACTAGGATCTGGAAGAGTTGTGATATAACAGGCGTTGATGTGAGAAATGACCAATGAAACGCTCTGTTACGGGGGAGTTCTTGGCATGCTGAAATGTCAACGCTGATTGATTAATAAATGCCTTACATCATAGAGACAAAAGCGGCTCTGAGGACCACGGACGCAGCCTCCCAGTACAACTATCCTGATCTTCATGTAGTGTAGGTCATCGAACGTATAAAAAAAGAAACAAAATTTTAATCAGATTGTGACAAAAGAAAAAGTATGCGACCAACCCTTGTTGACTGGCAGGACGACTTAGCTGCTGTGGGCATATGTTTTGTTGCTTGGCAACCTATCTTTTTGTTATTAAACATCAAAACCTTCACAAAAAAGCTTATTCCATGATTTCAGCATAAAAAGCTGACAGATTTGCCCGATCCCCAGGGGCAGAGCCACGCCCATTTCTAGTATTTATTTGTTTGTCGTCTACAGGCCACATTTCTTAACTTAGAATCTTGAAACTTTGCATACATATTCTTTGTACCCTAAGGAACATCTCTATTGTTTGGGGTGCATGCCCAATCCCCAGGTGCAGAGCCACGCCCATTTTCTTTTCGTGTGTCCTTGTGTCGCCTACAGGGCACAATTCTTACTGGATTTCTTAAAACTTTGTATACTTACCCTTTACACCCTAAGGATGATCCCAGGGGCAGAGCCACGCCCATTCCTTGTATTTATTTGTTTGTCGTCTACAAGCCACATTTCTTAACGTATCATATTGAAACTTTGAATGCTTATTCTTTGTACCCTAAGGAACATTCCTATCATTTGGGGTGCATGCCCAACCCCCAGGGGGCAGTGCCACGCCCATTTTCTTTTTGTGTGTCGCCTACAGACCACAATTCATAATCGGTCATCTTGAAACTTAAAATACTTACTCCTTATACCCTAAGGATGATCCCTTTTGTTTTGGGTGCATGCCCGACCCCCGTGGGACAGCATCGCCCATTTCTTGTATTTTTTTGTCTGTCGTCTACAGGCTGCATTTCTTAATCTATCATCTTGAAACTTTGAATACTTATTCTTGGTACCTTAAGGAAGATCCCTATTGTTTTTGGTGCATGCCCGACCCCCAGGGACAGTGCCACACACATTTTCTTTTTGTGTGTCTGTGTGTCGTTTTGAAAACTTTTTTTATACTTATTCCTTATACCCTAAGGCAGACCACTATTATTTTTGGTGCATGCCAGACCCCCTGGGACAGAGCCACGCCCAATGCTTTTGTGTCTTGTGTTCGCCTACAGGATCCAATTCTTAACAGATCCTTTTTAAACTTTACATACCTATTCCTTATACCCTAAGGATGACCCCTATTGTTTTGGGTGATTTCCTAACCCCCAGGGGCAGAGCCATGCCCATTTTTACTTCGTGTCTGTGTGTGTTGTCTACAGGCCACGTTTCTTAATGGATCGTTTTTAAACTTGGGATATGTATTCCTTATAGCCTAAGGACGACAACTGCATGTCCCGACTCCCACAGGCAAGACACACCCAATTTTGTGTTTGTCGTTTACAGGCCGCAATTCTGAATGAATCAGCTTGGTACTTGACATATGTATTCCGTATAGCCTGAGGGCATCCACTATTGATTTTGGTGAATGTCCCAACCCCCAGGGGCAGAGCCAAGCCCACTTTTTGCCTTTAGCGTTATTAAGGCACAATTCTGAATGGATTATCTTGGTATACTTATTCCTTTTACTCTAAGGACGGCAACTATTGATGTTGAGGCACGACCCTCAACGCTAAATAAACCAAACGCCTAGCCTTCTTGACAAAGTACCATATCAATCAAAGCAGGAATGTGGACGTATATTGTAGGTTAGCGTTATGTTTAAAAACATCCCGAGAAACTGGACGGTCGTAAAGTAGACGAGGAGGTCAAAACTTAACGGCGTTTCTAAATCTACATGGTAGCACAAACTGAGTGGTTTTTGATGAATTTTGACGGCATTTAACACATTCTAAACGGCAATCTATTTACTGGATACGTGCAGTGCTCACTCTGGGTTCAATTTTTCTTCCGCCAATTTTTCATTTTAATTTATTAGCCATATATTTTTTCCGCCCAAAAAAAAAAGAACGAATATCTATTCTATTATATTTTTTCAGTAATTTTTATTTACATATATTACAATTTACAAAATTCTTCACTGCTTTGCAGAAGCCCATTTTTTTTAGAGATTTTTCAACATCTGGGGTAACCACACAGTGTATTTGTTTTTAATGAATATTTTTATTTATAACAGAAATTGTGACCAAGCACTTACTGATATATCAAGGATTTGAAAATGTTCATTTATCCTTAAGAGATCTACATTTTTCAAATGCACAAACATACATTATGTAAGGACTAAGAGCTGAATCTTTCTTTAGTGATGATGATCGAGGCTGGGCCTTTTTTCAAAAGCTTAAGCTAATAATCTCAGTTCAAAGGAAACAAATTGACTCAAATTTTCAGCCTATTCCATTTTCGTTATCTATTTCTTAACTATTATATAGTCAGTTCGGGAGTATTTTGGTGGTGAAATACAAAAAAATAGTTTGAAATTCTTCTATCGGACGTTGACGAAGGCTGTTCAAGTTTTCGCTTACGGCCCATTATTATTAATGGCATGTGATTAGAAAATAACTGACTTTCGTTCGTTCGTTTCTGGCGGTTAATATCGACTTCCATATAAACTTTAACAATAAACCTGGCTTCATTTATTAACGATACGTGAAACAGAAGTAGGAACAGGATAAAACAGACGTCATAGTCTAATAATCTCACACAAATCGAACGAGTATTATTCACGGTGTCCGCCATTTTGAATATATAGAAACCGTCAAAAAAAGCCACCGATTCGTATTTGGAGACAAACAATTAAATCGTCTGTCTCTTGGTTAGTTTATTACTACTCTTACTGTATATACTAATCAACGCTAATCCGAGATTGATCAAGAGACAAAGGATTAGTACTTGATTGATTGATAAATGACTCAGCCAAGCGTGATAGATTGTAACGTGTGTGCACGGCGTGGAAATCAAAACTTTGTGGCAAGAAAATATTTTAGCCATGGTTAAAAAAGAATCGCCAAAAATTTCACCAGATTGAATATTTTAATGCCAAAATTATATTTTTATCGCAATTGGCGGAAATGGCGATCGACAGCGTGAGCGCTGGATACGTGTATTAGATTCTAAACAGTAAAAGTAGTTTCTTTCCCTTTTTCGTAAAATCTGGACGATACCCGGTCCCTAGTGCAATGTATGCGAGTTGCATTGATAAAGTGAGGGGTATATCCTGGAGTAAGAATATTCAAGCAGGTATCGTGACCGCAATTCTATTCTAATCAGCTGGTTTAGTTCGCAAATGATTCCAAAGGTTTGCCGGACGTTTAAATTTGACTTTATACGTTGCCACGACCTTGTCATTTGTGTTTTTCAAACTAAAATATTCCCACACCACAGAAGATGTGTTCTTTTTCGTTGTTAGCACCTGCGGTGTCGAACTATCACCGGGAACATAGGCATTTTCGATCTGGGGTGCCCCAGAAGCCATGTTATTCAAAGAATAAAGGAAATATTATCCAGACGGCTTTTCTATGTTCGTTATCAATGTAATTTTCAACGGACTGGGTAATCAATGATAAACCGTTACTATGGCGACGTATATTGTCGCGTGCATCATTCCTACTCCTAGTTGGGAATCCTTAGTTATAATGTCTGTCATAATTATGAATGTTGTGGATGCTGTTCCCTACACGTGGAAAATTATGATTAATACTAAACTATTATTCAGTGAAATATTGCCTTCTTGCAATCTGATTAAATCACAGATCCTATTTCGTTTCGTTTTTAAAGTTCAAAATTTTGTTTTACTTGTCTCCACAACAGTAGGATCTGAAAGATTTGTTATTTAACTCGTGTTCTGCTTGAAATGAAGGGTCAGCCAATCAAATTGTCTGTCAAATCGAGGGTTTGACCTTTTTTGCGCGGAATTGTGGGTAGGCATTATCAGCGATAGAAATCAAAACAAAGCAACAACGATTCTGATTGGTTAATCTAATGACTGAGGTTATAGGGTCAAATGTTGCGTGCTTGCTATCTGAACTGGCTGAACGGGACCACCCGCTATAACTTGTTAGATCTACATGTAGTGTAGGCCATCGAAAGTATAAAAACCGAAACAAAATATAGATCTGAATTTTAATTAGATTGGCCTTCTTGAAACATGAGGTGACCTAGTGACAGTTAACCCCTTCCTTGCTTTAAAAACTGACGTCTGTTGTGCAGAAAAAATCTCGTTCGTATATTATTATATCGTCACTTGTTGAAGTTTGATTTCTTCTCCATTTTTCGAGTATTTTGAAGGGATTTTACATGAATTATGACTTAAAATTTCAATGTCGCAATATTTTTTAAAATTATCACGTATATGGCGATATTTGAGATTTCAGCCAATAATTTTATCGTCTGACCTAATTATCGCGATATATCGCCATCCCCGGGTTATCGGTGCCACCTTAATCACATGTGTATGTTTCTATTGTCATTGAAAGAATACTTTTCAAGCCAATTTCTGACGCAATTCTGGATTTTGGCGGCCATATTGGATCACCTATTTGTGATATAAATAGAAAGCTGTCCAAAATGAATCAGGTGACCAACAAAAGCTATAAAATGATATATTACATGGGTCATTTCGCCTACAAGGTTTGTCAAGCACGGTAACATGCATAGTGTGTAGAACTGGTGTCAGAGCTTTTAGTAATGGGCTTCCACTATAAACCGCAGATTGCCTCGTTTGGCATTTCTGTCCAAACGAGGTAAAACAAATGCCTCATTGTCTGGAGTTCCAAAACGAGGTTTTTTAAATTACCCTGTTTTTGGAATGAGGTATTTTGTTCAGAACGAGGCTTGGTAAAAATGCCTCGTTTACTAAACGTGTTTTTTTCAAGATAGTTATTAGCAGTATTTCCTATCAGCGAATTTGTAAAAATTAAAATTTATGTTATTTAATACGAAAATAAAACCAGTCCAAACTATGATATTATAATCAGAGAAATAGACAAGACAAGAATACACGCCATAGATGTAGGTGTAAAGCAACATCAGCTACCTTGATTGATTTATTGGCCCAATCAGTTATAGGTGTTAAGAAACAACTGTGGTGTTGTGACAATTTATTGGGGCCAATAAATTAATCAAGGTAGCTATGTGTCTTCAATAGTTTTACACCTAACTGATATGGCAGACAACAAATTAGTGTTTATCTGGTCTAAATACAACAAATAATCCATTCTTATTAATCAAAACAGCATATAATTTCATTTCTTATTTCCAATACGCCAGTTTATTATTTATATTTATTGTAAAAAAATTACTTGACTATAGGTGTTAAGAAACAACTGTGCTTTATTTCCCATTTAATTGACAATTGGTATAAGCCAACAAATTCATCGCTGTGCGTTTATGTAATTTTGCTCCAATAATATTTTGTGCAATGTTATGGGGTTTCAACAGAAACAGTCAATGCTATAGTCAAGTTATTTTTTTACAATAAATATAAATAATAAACTGGCGTATTGGAAATAAGAAATGAAATTATATGCTTTTTTGATTAATAAGAATGGATTATTTGTTGTATTTAGACCAAATAAACACTAATTTGTTGTCTGCGATATCAGTTAGGTGTAAAACTATTGCAGACACATAGCTACCTTGATTGATTTATTGGCCCCAATAAATTGTCACAACACCACAGTTGTTTCTTAACACCTATAACTGATTGGGCCATAAATCAATCAAGGTAGCTGATGTTGCTTTACACCTACATCTATGGCGTGTACTTGTCTTGTCTATTTCTCTGATTATAATATCATAGTTTGGACTGGTTTTATTTTCGTATTAAATAACATAAATTTTAATTTTTACAAATTCGCTGATAGGAAATACTGCTAATAACTATCTTGAAAAAACCACGTTTAGTAAACGAGGCATTTTTACCAAGCCTCGTGCTGAACAAAATACCTCGTTCCAAAAACAGGACAATTTAAAAAACCTCGTTTTGGAACTCCAGACAACGAGGCATTTGTTTTACCTCGTTTGGACAGAAATGCCAAACGAGGCAATCTGCGGTTTATAGTGTTCTGAGTTAGAATATCCTTCAAGCAAGTAGAAAAGCTTAATTGTGGTTACTATTCATAGAAACCCATGAGAAATATACATGTTGTCAGTAGTCACTTAAACCCGTCAGTACTTGTACCTTTCGCCAGTATTCCTATAAATGGTCAGTATTTAAGTTAATTGATAGTTTTCCTTACTAGTGTCAGTATGTAAAAAAAACCTGAGTAATTAAACAAACGTGAGTTTATCCGACCATATCACTAGTCAGGCCCGTACGGAAGAAATTGACAAAAGCGTGACTAATTAACAAAACGTCACCATTTGGGCTCTCGTTCGCTATCTAGGTGAAACCGCCAGTCATATTTGATATGCATAAGTAATTGGACACGGCGCCAGTAGAGCGTGAAATCATTAACTATATATGCATTTCTGGTGAGTATTATTGCTATAGGTAATTGTAACTTGCCTGTTAAATTGTCGCTACCTTCTGAATAAAATATTAATTAATTATATATTTCTCAAGGGTTTCCATGAATAGTAACCAGAATTAAGCTTCTCCACTTGCTTGAAGGATATTCTTACGCAGAAGCCCGTTAATAAAAGCTCTAATGCCAGTTCTACACACTATGCATCTTGCAGTAAAGGTCAATATTAGTCCATCTTTGGTCGCCATCCTGGGTTAGCTCGTAGATTTCAGAGGTAGCAAACTACGAATATCTTTAGAAGAAGAAGAAGAAGAAATTTTTATTATAGTGACATATGTTATGTTATATACAATATAATTTATGACATAATTCAAACACCCGGCCTCTTGGGCCTATTAGTCACTTTAAATATAATTAATAATAAAGTAAATGAGTACATTTAATAATATAAACATTTGTAGTTGTTTTGTTGAGAGATTATTTATGTACAGTTAGTTAGGATTAAATAAGGATTCTCTTCTTATGTTAAGCGACTTTGTAATATATTTTGCGCAATATCGGGGGTAATTCATTAATTTAACCATTTTGTAATTGTCATTTAAGTTTTCGAAATCAAGTTCAAGTTTTGTCATTGCGTCGTACATTTTTCTTCTTTCGTCATTGTATTTTGGACAATGAAGAAGGAAATGCCATTCATCTTCAATACTTCCAGAATGACACATTTCACACAATCTATCCTCGATCTTTTGGCTAGTATAACGGCCAGTCTCAATTCTCAAGGGTAGAATACCACATCTCGGGCGTAAAAATCCACTAGCCCGACGCCGGGGACTACAAAAATTAACCTACGGGCTAGTGACCTATTAAGCCGTACTAGTCCTGGGCTAGTGCCCTTTCATTGCTCATTTTTATACGCCCACATTGAAATGTGGTCGTATATTGTCGTCGCCCCCGTCCGTCCGTCCGGCGTCCACAATTGCTTGTGGACGCTCTAGAGGCTAAAGTTAATATCCGATTGACTTTAAATTTATACACAGTGTTTAAGGTCATGAGACAATGAAGCCTATTGTTTTTCAGCGATTTCCGATAATAACTACCAGAGTTATGGCCCTTGACGACTTCAAAAAATCTTGTGGACGCTCTAGAGGCCAAAGTTAATATCCGATTGGCTTTAAATTTATACACAGTGTTTAAGGTCATAAGACGAAGAAGCCTATCGATTTTCAGTGATTTCCGATAATTAGTGCCAGAGTTATGGCCCTTGATCACTTCAAAAAATCTTGTGGACGCTCTAAAAGCCAAAGTTAATATCCGATTGACTTTAGATTTATACACAGTGTTTAAGGTCATAAGACGAAGAAGCCTATTGATTTTCAGCAATTTCCGATAATTAGTGCCAGAGTTATGGCCCTTGATCACTTCAAAAAATCTTGTGAACGCCCTAAAAGCCAAAGTTAATATCCGATTGACTTTAAATTTATACACAGTGTTTAAGGTCATAAGATGAAGAAGCCTATTGATTTTCAGCGATTTCCGATAATTAGTGCCAAAGTTATCTCCCTTGATCACTTCAAAAAATCTTGTGGACGCTCTAAAAGCCAAAGTTAATATCCGATTGACTTTAAATTTATACACATTGTTTAAGGTCATAAGACGAAGAAGCCTATTGATTTGTATCAATTTCCGATAATTAGTGCCAGAGTTATGGCCCTTGATCAGATCAAAAAATCCTGTGGATGCTCTAGAAGCCAAAGTTAATATCCAATTGACTTTAAATTTACACACATTGTTTAAGGTCCTGATACGAAAAAGCCTACTGATTTTCATCGATTTCAAATAATTACTTCCAGAGTTATCTCCCTTGATCACTTCGAAAAACCTTGTGGTGCTGTAGATGCCAAACTTATAAATCATCCGATTGACTTCAGATTGATACACAGAGTTTAAGGTGTTGAAACGAACAAGTATTTTGATTTTCAATGAATTTTGATAACTGAACAGCTAAATCCATGATGTTAAATGTTTCCTATACTAATTGTTAGCTTTGGGCAAAACTTTATAAAAAGCAAACAAATTCTAATGATTTTCAGATAATTACATAATGAGTTGTTACTCAGATTTTAGTGTATTACAAATGTTTTATTACCCAAAAAAAGTAAAAATATGCGACAACCCTTGTTGACTGCCCGGACGATTTAGCTGCTGTGGGCGTATGTTTCGTTGCCTGGCAACCTATCTTTTCTGTGATTTAGACTAAATAAATGATATGTGAAATACTGCACTTTTATTTCTCCAATCCAAAGGAAGCATAACAATAGTTTTTCTGTGACTGTAGTGAACACGGGAAGGTTGTACCTCTTCTATTTATAGTGGGGCTAAATATAGATCTCAGTCAATACAATCTAAAGTCATGTGATAATCTAACAATGCATGATGGGGATGTAAGAATCACTTCCCACCTCTCGCAATTTAAAGTCATCTGACAATCTAGACTACAATGCATGATGGGAGATGTCTACTTTAGTTTTTAGTTATATCGTAGAAATAGATAAGGACCTGCGTTGTCCGCTATTTATCGGATATATTGTAATAAAAACTAGTTCAAATTAACCAAGAACAAAACTTGGAATATTAATCAAATTAGTCCTTCATTTATAAACTGATTATTTTACATTTATCAATAATATAGGCCACTTTTTGTTGGCGTACGTCGGCACAGTATTAGACCAGGAACAGTATCCCGTGCGGTAATTTGATATGCCGTGGAGTTGAAGAACATTCGTCATATGGACTGAGGCCCAGAAAAACTGTATACTCCACATTGACTCATATACCCCGTATAATATGGAATACAGTTCAGTTAGAAAGAATACATTTAATGTGGTCAAATGGGTGACAATCTGCAGTGTACATTATTGACGATTAAAGTTTGTACCTTGTCCAACTACAGACTTAAAGTTTGTACCTTGTCCAAGTACGGACTAGTGGAACTGGATGCCGGGCTAGTGTCTGACAGTAGACTACTAGCCCAGGGCTGGTGGATTAAAAAATATTTTTACGCCCCTGCCACATCTGATTCTGAACTGGGCTAAGTGTGATCTCTCAGTTTTGCTAAGATTAGTGGTTACGTAAGTCTCTGTACTAAATGACAGACCTTGTGGTTTCATGTGTACGCATTAACCTCCCACAAGACCATAAGTGGCTAGTTGTTAGTGAAAAGAATTAAACCAAATTTACTTTAACTAACATAAGCGTATGTAGCTTTTTGTCCTATGAATGAAATCAGATATATCATGTTTTCCTTGACTATTAATTGGTGTTGGATATTTTTAGTGAATTATCATGATATATAGTCACATTGTGTTATATTTGTTTCAATATTACAAGAACATAAATTTTTCATAACTCTCAGCATTAACAGATGGTTAATCAATGTTATCTGTAAATGTAATATATATTTATTAATTCATATTACAGCTTATAATGCACCAGTTGTGTCACCAGTTACTGAAGATAAAAAGTTGTGGATTATTGGAGCAGTATTAGGTCCTATAGCTTTTATTTTTTTAATCTGGATTATATTGTGCTGTGTGTTCCGATGTTGTAAGAAACCAGTACATGAGGAGAATAAACGGCAGAATTTTAGTGAACCACATTTAGTCATGGTGAAAAGAGCTGATGGTCAGGGTGTAAGTACAACATTAACATGTATTAAATTTAATAACTGAGTGTATTTATAATTAAAAACACTTATAAATGCTTGAAAAATGCAGCAATACAGTTATTTGTTTATAAAAACCAACCACATCTAGATATTACATGAAGTTAAAGTGATATGTTAAGGTCATCAAAGACTTTTAATTATGTAAGGCCATACGAAAAAAAAAACATTTTGCATTGTGATCCTTTGACAAAATAAAAACCTCCCTCTTACATCAGATTTTTTGGATGGATTGTCTGAGAACCAGTATATTTTTTTTGTATGGCCTAAATTTGCATATTTTTCAAATATAACTTTTAAAAGCTCAAAAACTTGAAAGTTTTAAATTAGTTGGTATAACCAAACTAACATTTGGTTACTGTTGTGAGTAAGAGAAGATGCTGACCCTCTCCACACGACGTGTTATTCGAGGTGGGCTGGCAAACTAAGTTGACAGGACAACGGTCAACACTTGAATCACAGGATAGTGATAGTGCGAATTTGTCTTTCCCAAACTCCACCATGGTGTGAGGCAGCTGGGGGATTAAAATGCCACTTAAAGCTATACTTTACTGAAAATTTCTGCATTTCTTCTTGATTTGATTCCTGCAATGAAGTTTTAAGTTCTGCATTGGCTCCTACCAAATTTGTTCCATTGTCTGAGTATATTTCTTTACACGATCCACGTCTCGCTATGAAACGACAAAGAGCACTAATACATGCACTTGTATCCATAGAGTCTGTCACTTCAATGTGAATAGCACGCGAGGAGAAACATGTAAACACAACTCCATATCTCTTTCGTGTAACTCGCTCTACTTTCACTTCAAATGGACCAAAATAGTCAATACCAACATTAGTAAATGCTGGTTCATCAGCTTTTAATCTTGAATATGGTAAATCAGCCATTTTTTGTTCACCTTTACGAGATTGTAGTTTTCTACATATGACACATTTTTTCACATGACTTTTAATTAAAACACTTGCTCCTATAATCCAATAATTCTGTCTCAATTCCGCCAAGGTATGATTTCTGCCTTGTTGACATACCTTTTGATGACAATATTTCACTATTAAGCTTGATACATGGTTCACTCTGGGAAGTATTAGCTGATGTTTTGCGTTATATGGTATACTGGCATGATGAAGTCTACCACCAACTCGAAGTAAACCATCTTGAAGCACAGGATCAAGATTTGAAATTACACTGCTAGAGTTTACAGACTTCACGAATTCAGGGTTTGAATCACTTAAAGTTTTTATCTCAGCAGAAAAGGTTCGTTGCTGGACAAACCTTATAATTTCACATTCTGCATTATAAACTTCTTCAAGGAAAGTGGTCTATTATTAACTAGATTATCAAGTCTGTCTTTATCACGTTTTTTAGATTTCAGTAATAATACTTTACGAAGTCTTAACCACCAGGCAATCGCACGTTTAAGACGAATCCAGTCTGAATAATGTTCAAAGAGAGTCATCACTGACTTATCACCATCTGTTTCCACTTTAATAATATTCACATTTGTAACATTAACAGAGTCTGATTCTGCTACTGGATAACTGGGCCACTCACTGCTGGGATGGCATAGGAATTCTGGACCATACAACCACTCAGAGTTCATCAAGTCACTTAGGAATAAACCATGAAATGCATAATCTGCACAATTAAGTTTCGAAGGTACATAATGCCACTGACTAATAGCAGAGCCATCATATTAATAGCTAACCTGTTTGACACAAAAATCTGATGTTCCATTTTGTCATTTCTAATATATTTAATGATTGTTTGGCTATCTGTCCAAAAATAAATGGAATTCTAACTAAACATGTTGCACTTGCAGCTGAAAGTTCTAACTTTACTATAGCATGTGGTCTAATAGGAGCAACTCTTGACCTTCCAAGAGCAAATGCCACATGCATGTCACCTTCACTGTTCACAAATCGTACATACATAACTGTTCCATACCCTGTTTGGCACGCGTCCCCAAAATGATGGAGATCGGTATTCACGACCATACCAAAATTACTTTGATCTCGGATAAATTAGGTAAATCTATTAACCATTTTTCCCACTCAAGTTTATGTGTCTCGGGAATAGTGTCGTCCCACGACAATTTTGCACGACAGAGTTCTTGCAAAATCATTTTTGCTTTTAAGACGTATGGAGCAACAAAACCATAAGGGTCATACACGGAACTCATTGCAGAGAATATATTGCGACGGGTAGCTTTAGGATTAATAATAATAATAATAATGTCCTAAAATCCAACCGAAGCTGCTCTTTGGTAACATTATGGTCAGTTAAAAAAAAACCCCAAAAAAAACCACTAGTTAAAAGGAGTATGCGATCTACAATTAAAAGAAAACGTTTCTAAAAAGATGGGTTTTAAGATTCCTTTTAAAACTGTCAATTGATGCACAGTACTTGACTTCTATGGGAAAATCATTTGAATTCCACAGTTCTGCTGCCGCAAAAGCAAAGGAGCGTCTACCGAAAGAAGAGTTTGCAGTTACTGATTTAATAAGGTACTTAGTTTCAGAACGAAGATTTCTGGTAGGGTGGTAGGGTTGAATTAATTCTTTAATATATAGAGGAGAGTCATCACATGACAAAGCACAGAAAGTCAGCATGAGAATTTTAAAATCGATTCTGGTCTTAATCGGTAGCCAGTGGAGTTATTTCAAAACGGGGGTAATATTGGTGTATAATTTAGTTCTTGTAACAATTCTTGCAGCTTTGTTTGAATCTTCTGTAGTCTATTAATTTGATATGCTGGTAAGTTGTAGAGTAACGAGTTGCAGTAGTCGAGACGTGAGGTCACCAAAGAGTTGATTCAAAGTTTTGTAGAGTCAATGTCAAGGAAATTGCGGATCCGTCCAATTTTGTGAAGTTAGAAGTTGGAAGCTTTACAGATTGAGGAGATGTGAGCATTCATGTTCATATATGTTCATATTCTTATCCAAAATTACACCAAGATTTCGAACGCTATTAACTGGGTTAACAACAAAATTACCAATAGAGATATTACTAACAGATATTTTGGATAAAAGATGATTAGAACCGATTTGCACGAACTCTGTTTTTTTCATCATTGAGCTTCAAGAAGTTCTTTTCATCCAGCACTTAATAGCATCAATGCACGATTCAAGTTTAGACACTTGCAGAGATTCATTTTCGGGTTTAATTGAAATGTAGAGTTGAGTATCATCAGCATAGATATGATAATTCAGATTGAATGGTTTCAAAATACGCCCTAGAGGAGTGGTATAAGCGGTAAAGAGCAACGGTCCGAGTACCGATCCCTGTGACACGCCGAATTTAAGTTCTACAGATGCAGACTTAACATTATTGATGACAACAGATTGGTGACGGGATGTGAGATATGACCGTAACCAATTCAGCACACTACCCTCAAGTCCGAAAACGTCCTGAAGCCGATTGTGTCGAAGGCGGCACTTAAATCAAGAAGAACCAGTAACACAACATTTTTATTGTCAAGACTAGTAAGAATATCATTATTCACACGAGTTAATGCTGTTTCTGTACTATGTTTGCTTCTGTATGCTGATTGGAAGGGTTCGTTTAGATTGTGTACTTTCAGATGGGCTTTGAAACGTGCTGCTACAACCTTTTCAATAAGTTTGGAGACGAACGACAGGTTTGATACAGGCCTGTAGTTTTTCAAGACATTGTGATCTAATGTACTCTTCTTGAGAAGTGGAAAAGACCAATGCTTCTTTCAACACATCAGGAAAGTTTCCAGTAGATAGGGATGTATTCACAATGCTACAAAGAATGGGACAAAGTTCTGTTGAACAGCTTTTAACAAGATGGGTTGGGATTACATCTAGCTCACAAAAAGAGGAAGAGGATGTAGAAATGATTGATTTGATTTCATCTACAGCAGCTATTGGAAAGGTTGATAGTGGTGAACCAGTGAAGTTTACGTCAATATCGTTATCAGATACCGATAAAGAACAATTGTCAAGTGCCCTACGTATGGTTACAATTTTATTGTTGAACAACTGACTGAAAGATTCAGCGAGTAGCTTAGGGTCACGATGCTCTGGTAGAACGGTATTGTCACTAGTTTTAATCATATTGTTCAAAATTTTATTAAGTTCTTTAGGGTTTTTATTATTTTCTTGCATACGGTTTAAAACAAAAGTCTGTTTGGTCTGATTGATGAGGATGTTTGTATCATTACGAGCCTTTGCATATATTTGTCTGTCAATTTCAAGCTTACTCTTGCGCCAGACCTTTTCAGCCTTCCGACGTGCCTGTTTGCTTTCGCGAACATAGTCATTGTACCATTTACGATTTGGTCTGATGGTGAGTGTTTTTCTGACAATTGGTGCATAGCTATCAATGATGTTTTGAAGCTCTGTATTATAGATTTGAAGTTGATCGGAAATATCACAGAAATTGCCAATCTTTTTAAGGGCACCATCATTTAAGATATCAGATTTCAAGTTGGTTAAGTTGATATCTCTCAGTTTACAATATGATACAGTCTTCTGAAGTGATTTAGGTTTTGGAAGTGTGAGGACAGCCATGATTGAAAAATGATCAGAAATGAGATGGTTGTCTACTGATAAGTTGAACACCAAAGAGTCAGATTTGCGGGTAATAACGACATCAAGTATGTGACCTTTATTGTGAGTAGGTTTAGTGACATGTTGAACTAGGTCGAAAGATTCGAGAATATCGTTAAACTGTGTAGTAGTTTTGGAATCAACATCCAGGTGTAGATTTATATCACCACATATCAAAAGTTTTCCAGCACATGATGTAACAATGTTTATATCAAATTCCAAATGGTCTCTAACTACAGACCACTGAACACCAAGTCTCCTTTTAATTGGTAAATTATCTGTTTCAAAGTCTAGATTTTTCACTTCCTCTACTCATCTTTCTCTGGAATATTACTAAGTAATCGTCTGCTATTACTTAACCATTTGGTGAGATTAAAACCAGCTAATTTAAGAATTTCACGTATTTCTTTGACTAACTTAATAGCATCATTTTCATTAGACATAGATTTTAGAAAATCGTCTACTTAAAGTCATTATTAATGGCATTAATAACTTCTGGGCTACACTTGTTCTTATTATCACCTAGGCTACTTGTTTTAAGACAAAATTTGAGCAGCTAGGTGAACTAGTAGCACCAAATAAATGTACTAACATTCTGTATTCACACAGTGGTTCGTCAAGTTGTCCTTCTGGCCACCACAAAAATCTCATCATATCGCAATCATATTTTACAACTCGACACTGATAAAACATCTCTTGGATGTCTGCCATGAAACATATCTGATGCTGTCTCCACCTTATAAAAACACCTAGAAGTCTACTAGTCAGATCAGGACCTGGTAATAATTGTTCATTTAATGAATGTTTATTAAACTCAAGAGGACAATTGAAAACAATCCTAACTTTTTCAGGTTTCTTCGGATGAATAACGCTGTGATGGGGAATAAACCAAACACATCCATCATTCCTACCAATTTCATGATCTTGGATTTTTTCAACATAGTTTTTCTCAACTAATTGTTCATAAAACCCGAATAATTATTATTCAGCACAGGATTACTAAGCAAACGTTTTCTTAACTTATATGCAAACAATTCGGCCTGCAATTTATTATTTGGCATATTCACTGTTCGATCTCTGAAAGGCAATTCTGTTTCATAATGGTTATCTTTGAGAGTTATTGAATCGTTCATTATTCTAAGAAATCTCTTGTCTTCTAATGACATGTACTGTTTTTCATCACAAAGTCTTTCTCCAAATTCTAAATTGAAATACAGTGGACTCTGTCAAATCCGACATCGTACGTTACAATATGTCGGAAGTCACAGAGTGTCGGAATACCCAGTTTTGTCAAAACCAGAAATATTGTAACTTCGAAAACCGGAAGTATTATTATAATGTTGCTTCGAATCACCCGAGCGTTATTCCCTTTAAAAATGAGAAACTTTTCTGTACATTCAAAATTTTCTAACATAATTTTTATTTCATTCAACATGCGTAGGCATTTTGAATAGGTCAAGTCTGACGTTAATTTATCTTCTTGGTCGTCTTTAGTTGATCGCACGCTTGTGTTTGCTATCACGTGTTCATTGATATTCTGTCGTACTATGTCAAGGTCGTCGTCACACGGTTCAGTGAGATCCGTAGGCAATCTGTTTCACAGAGAATTACTTACGAATTGTCTCTGTCACAGATGACTGACCACAACACGTGCATTGACTTCACGTGGCATCAGTCATTGGCTCAACGGCTCGTGCATTATTTACATTACACCTAACTGCTTCGGGCAAAATGATGCATTTTACTCCTTTTAATACCCATTTACACTAAATAGAAAATATTTTTAACTACAAACGTCTTTATTTATTTTTCTTTTACCTCAAAAAAATGATTGAGATTTTAATTTGTCGGAGTAAAAAAGTTAATATGCCGAACTCATTAAGTCTCGTCGATGTCATGCTTATCAGTGATTGTAGCGGCCAAGCGAATATTCACTGCGGGATCAGTTTGATCCGTAGGGTGAACAAACATTGAGCTGAAGTGAGCGGATGTTACATTCTCAGCGGACGTTTTATGACCTTGACCCTCATCGGCGAAGGCTGCGGTCAATGGTTAAAATACTACGGGGCGTTTGTTATACATTTCAACCGCTCACATAAACGGCTAAACACTGTTTAGTTAACCGCAGCTATTAACTTCATGGGTTATGGCCCCTGATTGTACGTTTTTTAGCTTGTGAACAGTGTAGAGGTCACAATTTTGAACCGATTTTGATGAAACTTGACATGTATGTTTATAACCCAAAGATCTTGGTTCCTTTCGATATTTGCGCCCATCGGATCATAACTTCCTGAATTATGTCCCCTGATTGTCCGAAAAATCGCTTTTGTTAGCTTTTGGTCCCTCTGGAGGTCAAAATTATTATCCGATTTAAAAAAACATTTGATTATATCATCGTTCCATGGTTATGAAGGTTGAGTTCGAATTTCGTGAAAATCGGACCAAAATTGACGGACCAAATGGCCGCCATTTGTACACGAATAGTGTGAAAATATGTTATATCAAGGTTGTGGACCCTATATAGGTCACAATTTTGAACCGATTTTGATGAAACTTGACATGTATGTTTATAACCCAAAGATCTTGGTTCCTTTCGATATTTGCGCCCATCGGATCATCCCCTGATTGTCCGAAAAATCGCTTTTGTTAGCTTGTGGTCCCTCTGGATGTCAAAATTATTATCCGATTTAAAAAACCGTTTGATTATATCACGGTTTCATGGTAATGAAGAGAGAATTTGAATTTCGTGAAAATCGGACCAGAGTTGACGGATAAAATGTCCGCTGTCTGTACGGGAATTGTGTGAAAATATGTTATATCAAGGTTGTGGACCCTATAGAGGTCAAAATTTTGAACTGATTTTGATGAAACTTGAAATACATGTTTATAACCTAATGATCTTGGTTCCATTGCATATTTGCCCATATCGGATCGTAACTTCCTGAATTATGGCCCCTGATTGTATGAAAAATCACCCTTTTTAGCTTGTGGTCCCTCTGGAGGTCACAATTATTATCTGATTTAAAAAAACGTTTGATTATATCACAGTTACACCGTAGTTATTAGTGAGTTTGAATTATGATTTTCTGATGATTACTTAAAATGCAACAACTCTTGTTGACTGCCCGGACGATTTGGCTGCTGTGTGAGCGTATGTTTCGTTGCCTGGCAACCTATTTTTTTTTTTCAAGGAAACTAGAGTAAGGACTATTTTGAAATCATGCAGACATCTTTTCTTTTATTATCGTCGTGAATAATGTCTGTGAACTATGAAATGTTTATTTGAAAACTGTTTATCTTTTATTTGAACAATTCATTTTTGTCTGTTGAAGAAGTATTCACCAAACCTTGTATTTTAATTGAATATAAAATAGGAGAGAGAAGAGTTAGATATCCAAGTAATACATAATCAAGCAGAGTATGTTGAGGAACCTGTAGAAAAAAGTTCTGGTCCAGCTATATTATCTAATACAAAACGAGGTTTATATAAAGTTAATCCTAATCAAAATATACCACAAACAGACTACAAACCTTCACCAAGAAAGAAATTTCCTGTCAAAAAAGGGTATGTCTATGTCTTCTTATTGTTTCTGTTGATGTACATATCATTTTTGTCCCCCGCCTTTCGAAGAAAGTTGGGGGACTATTAAAATGGGTTCGTCCGTCAGTCTGTCTGTCTGTCCGTCACACTTTTTGGGACACAATAACTCTCTTCCTAATTGAGCTAGAATGTTCAAACTTGGTGTATGTGTTTATTAGGTCAATGCCTTGATGGAGTTAGAAGATGAGCATTTTCCGCTTAGGGTAAGCTGAGATAAGCAATTTGATTGGTTGATGCTTTGGGACACGATAACTTTAGTTCTAATTAAGTGAGATTGATGAAACTTGGTGTATAGTTTCATTACAGTAATACCTTGACTAAGTTCGATAATGAGCATTTTCTGCTCAGGGTAAACAGAGCGATACGCAATTTGATTGGTCGAGACTTTGGAACACAATAACTCTCCTTCTAATTGAGTTAAATGTTCAAACTTGGTGTATGTGTTTATTAGGTCAATGCCTTGATGGAGTTCGAAGATGAGCATTTTCCGCTTAGGGTAAGCAGAGATAAGCAATTTGATTGGTTGATGCTTTGGGACACGATAACTTTAGTTCTAATTAAGTGAGATTGATGAAACTTGTTGTATAGTTTCATTACAGTAATACCTTGACTAAGTTCGATGATGAGCATTTTCTGCTTAGGGTAAGCAGAGCGATACGCAATTTGATTGGTCGAGACTTTGGAACACAATGATAACTCTCCTTCGAATTGAGTTAAAATGTTCAAAATTGGTGTGTATGCTTATTAGGTCAATGCCTTGATGGAGTTCGAAGATGAGCATTTTCTTCTTAGGGTAGGCAGAGATAAGCAATTCGATTGGTTGATACTTTGGGACAAGATAACTTAGGTTTATCTTGATTGATGATTTTTATGCCAATACAATGACGGTATTCTCATTCAGTAATGGATTCGACAGTAACAGTGTATAGAAACGATTGACTCGGACACGAGGGCCCTTTCCCTTGGCCAGAGGGGCCCTTTTGTCAAGCGTGGGGGCCCTTTTGTATGCTTTAGGGTCCCCCTAACTAGGGTACATTTTCATTTTTCTTGTCGGTTTTAGCATTTTTCTTTATTAAACACTTTTGGATGACACTTCATGTACAGTTTGAATTTGATTGCTCGATACGTTTGAAACAAATAAATGTGCGATTAATTAATGTGTGTCATCTATTTATTTTGGGATTTCGGCAGGGGACATCAGCCTCACTGTTGGCTTGTTATCTTTATATTACCTTTTTATACGCCAATTGCTTTTCAACAATTTCCGATAATTACTTCCAGAATAATGGCCCTGGATATTAGATGTTTTGTATGCTAAACATTAGCATAGGGTATATCTAGAAGCCAACCACTGCCAACATATTAATATTTTGTTTTCCTCTGCAGAGATAAGAAATTTATTTGATTGGGCATTGCTTAGGAACCCGATATTGATAACTTTGATTCTTATTATGAGAAGATTTTCTTCTTAGTCAAAGTAGCGACAAGCAGTTGATTGGTAAAGAATTTGGAACACAATTACTCTGCTTTTGATACAAGTAGAATGTTCATTAGGTGAATGCCTTGACTGACTTCAATGGTTAACGTGTTTCGCTAAGGCTAAGTAGACTTCATAAGCAGTTTGATTCTTTGATCCTTAGAGACATGATATCTTGGATTCCAAATGAGAAAAAGGGAATGAAACTTAATATAGAATAATTTTTGTCATGGGCATTGTCGAGGGCAAGTATAGATAGACAAGCAGTTCACTTTACAAGTATAGATAGCGCAGAGAGATGCATAGTGTGTAGAACTGATCTCTGGGTATTGACTAAAGGGGGGCTTATGTCGACCTTACAACTGAAAGCAACTGGTGTTTCGGCAACTGGGAGCAACTGAAACCAACAGAATGCAACTGAAAAAAGTCGACCTGAGCGCCTCTTACAACTAGTTGCAATCAGTTGCACATGTTCAACTTTCTGCAACTCGTTGCAACTAGTTGCAATCGACATGAGCGTTCTTGCAACTGGAGTCAACTCGATTCCATGGAAATATCATCACGTGATAAGAGACATGTGTCATGTGACTTTATAAATAAGCAAATGGAACCGAACGAAGACACCAACTTTTCAAATGTTGATTATGTTGACAATGATATACTAATAGAATTGTAGTAAGACCGACCATGCCTTCATGTTGCTTCTTTTAAGTTATTCGCCATTTTGTTGATCAGGTGATGAATAAATTAACAGTCACGTATTAAGTGTGATCGCTATCAGTTCCGAGTAGAAACAGTTGTTTACACGAGATAGTAGAAACAATACTTGTCAATACTTCAATAATTACTTTTAGTGTTTACCGTTACATTCAATGTTTATGATTTAATAGGCTTAAGTAACAAAATACATACCTGTTGCGGTGTAAATAAAGCTGGTATTGGATCAGGATGATCGTCTGTTGGACCATTTTCACCAACAAAATGCTTACTGCATATATAAGTCCATTTCTTTACGTTTTCTGCGGTGAAATTTTCTCGACCACAAGCACGTGTCCACCACTGGCATTTTTCAAAGTTTGTTTTAGGTTTCGGAAAAGTTAACCAAGTTACGTTTTTCATATAATCCCTATCAGAATATCTACTATCACTTCTGCATGTTCCATAGCAACAATGTCGAGTTGCACCCTGTTTAGCGGCTATTTTCTGTTCAGTATTACAATTTTCTTTCTGCTCTGCCATTGTTTATCAATGGTCAATAGAGTTCAAGGTTGAATCTATTGTACGACCCTGGTGGTCTATTTTTAGCGCGGTCTATTTTTAGAGTATTTCTATACAAACGATGGGTGCTATAGAGGTCACAATTTTGAACCGATTTTGATGAAACTTGACATGCATGTTTATATCCCAAAGATCTTTGTTCCGTTCGATATTTGCACCCATCGGATAATAACTTCCTGAATTATAGCCCCTTGTGGTCCCTCTGGAGGTCAAAATTATTATCTAATTTAAAAAAACGTTTGATTATATCCCTGTTACATGGTAATGTAGATTGAGTTCAAATTTCGTGAAAATCGGACCAAAATTGACAGACAAAATGGCCGACGTTTGTACGCGATTAGTGTGAACCGATTTCGATGAAACTTGACATGCATGTTTATAACCCGAAGATCTTGGTTCCTTTCGATAATCGCCCATTGATTGGTAACTTTCTGAAATATGGCTCCTGATGGTACGAAAAATCACCCTTTTTAGTTTGTGGTCCCACTGGAGGTCAAAATTATTATCCGATTTAAAAAAACGTTTGTTTATATCACCGCTTGTACACGAATACTGTAAAAATATGGTATATCAAGGTTGTGGACCCTGTAGAGGTCACAATTTTTATACGCCCACATTTTCATGTGGACGTATATTGTCGGCGCCCCTGTCCGTCCGGACGTCCGGCGTCCACAATTGCTTGTGGACGTTCTAGAGGCTAAAGTTAATATCTGATTGACTTTAAAATTTATACACAGTGTTTAAGGTCATGAGACGAAAAAGCCTGTTGTTTTTCAGCGATTTCCGATAATAACTACCAGAGTTATGGCCCTTGATCACTTCAAAAAATCTTGTGGACGCTCTAGAGGTCAAAGTTAATATCCAATTGACTTTAAATTTATACATGGTGTTTAACGTCATAAGACGAAGAAGCCTATTGATTTTCAGCGATTTCCGATAATTAGTGCCAGAGTTATGGCCCTTGATCACTTTAAAAAATCTTGTGGACGCTCTAAAGGCCAAAGTTAATATCCGATTGACTTTAAATTTACACACAGTGTTTAAGGTCACAAGACGAAAACGCCTATAGATTTTCAGCGATTTCCGATAATTTCTGCCAGAGTTAAGGTCCTTTAATCACTTCAAAAAATCTTGTGGACGTTGTAGAGACCGAAGTTAATATCCCATTGTCTTTGAATTTATACACAGTGTTTAAAGTCATGAGACGAAGAAGCGTATTGATTTTCAGCAATTTCCCATTATTACTGCCAAAGTTATCTCCCTTGATCTTGTGTCACCCTAGAGTCCAAACTTATCATCCAATTGACTTCCGATTGATACACAGAGTTTAAGGTCTTGAGACAAACAAGTATATTGATTTTCAATGAATATTGGTAACTGAACAGTTAAATCCATGATTTTAAATATTTGGTATACTAAGCGTTAGCATGGGCCAGAACTTTATAAAAACCAAACAAATTCTAATGATTTTCTGATAATTACTAAAGTTATGAGTTGTTACTATTAATCAGATTTTAGTGTATTATAAATGTTTCATTATCGAAAAAAGTAAAAATATGCGACAACTCTTGTTGACTGCCCGGACTATTTAGCTGCTGTGGGCGTATGTTTCGTTGCCTGGCAACCTATCTTTGTTTAGAAAAGGGGAATTGCTGAATGTAGTGTCCTTGAGATATTTTACTATTCATCAGAGGCTCTATATACAGTACACTGCAAATAGTAATATATAAATATATCTTGTTATAAAACATAAGTTATTGACAAAATAATGGATAAGTGTAAACTTTATATTTATTACATTTTAAAATAAATATTGGCAGGATAATCAGTGTAATAACCACGCTCCTTGAAACTCTTTGAAAATCTTGGAAAAATGAAAATGTGATTTCCAGTACTGGGGAATCTTGTGAAAACAAGATTACTCTTTGAAATTTCTGGAATAGGGGCATTCCATGTCAAGTGTACACAAAATTTGGGCGATTTTGACATGACCATCACAGATTTTAATGATTTTTGGTCTGCAAGTTAACCATGACGAAAAACATGATGTGCAAAATTTTAGCGCTGGGGCCCCCGTGGGGCCCCTTCAGGGGCATCCCAAAATTTTGGCCTTTTCGGTTGACCTTCAAACTTTGAAAATCCATAACTTCGCACCTAGTCATCCTACTTACATGAAATTGCTATCAAATTGTTCAGAAAACATGGATCTTTCTAATGACCAGGAGCACAAACTCGACAGAACAAAATCCAGACAGATGTTGTTGACCTTGACCTTTGAAATCACGCCCCTGAAAAGGGGCAGATTCGATTTGGCCAATTTTTTGTGTGAACATTGCCCCACCTATAAATTACGAACACACAAAAAATCAGAGTGGGATCTCCATGGGAACAGATTTGATGGACATGAAGTCCATCTTGGTTGCAAAAACAGACGTTGATTTTATTAGAATTCACTGTAGGTTGTTTTGTGCAAACTGACTTCTGAACACTAATTTCACTATCATAACTTGCACTCTTTTTTTTTATATGCCCACATGGAAATGTGGACATATAATGCCGTCGCCCCTGTCCATTTGTCTGTCCGTCTGTCGTCCACTATTTCTTGTGGGCGCTCTAGAGGCTTAAGTTAATATCCGATTGACTTTAAATTCATACACAGTGTTTAAGGTCCCGAGACAAAGCATCCTATTGATTTTCAGCGATATCCGATAATTATTGCCAGAGTTATGGCCCTTGATCACTTTGAAAAATCTTGTGGACGTTTTAGAGGCCAAAGTTAATATCTGATTGACTTTAAATTTATGCACAGTGTTTAAAGTCATTAGACGAAGAAGCCTATTGATTTTCAGCAATATTCGATAATTACTGCCAGAGTTATGGGCTTTGATCACTTTGAAAAATCGTGTTGATGCTCTAGAGGTTAAAGTTAATATCCGATTGACTTTGAATGTACACACAGTGTTTAAGGTAATCAGACGAAGAAAACTGTTGATTTTTAGCGATATTCGATAATTAGTAATGGGCCTTGAAAAAACTTGTGGATGCTCTAGATGCTAAAGTTAATATCCGATTGACTTTGTATGTATACACAGTGTTTAGACGAAGAAGCCTATTGATTTTCAGCGATATCCGATAATTTTATGCAATTGACTTTAAATTTATACACATTGTTTAAGGTCATAATTACTGCCAGAGTTATGGTCCTTGATCAGTTTGAAATATCTTGTGGACGAATTCTAACCATTATTTAATGGGCTGTTACTAGTAATAAGATTTTCATGCGTTGTAAACTTTCTCCTTACTGACAAAAGTAAAAATATGTGACAACCCTTGTTTACGCCCGGACGACTTAGCTGTTGTGGGCGTATGTTTCGTTGCCTGGCAACCTATCTTGTCACTGGACGATCCATTAATAGTGTACAGACCTCACATTTTTACCGCACCTCGAAAAGAGAACCACATCTCTTTCCACGGCCGAAATCAGGCTCGCTGAGTCGTTGTTACGACGTCATGTCGTGGTGATAAGGTCGTGTGCACTTGAATAACTGTGTAGCAGCTGACTTGACCGGCTCCTAAAATCTGTTCCCATGGAGATCCCATTTTGATTTATTGCGTGTTCGTTAATGATAGGTGGGGCAATGTTCACACGAAAAATTGGCCATTTAGAAGCTGCCCCTTTACGGGGGCGTGGGTTCAAAGGTCAAGGTCAACAACATCTGCCTGGGTTTTGTTCTGTCGAGTTTGCGCTCCTGATCAATAGATAGATCTATGTTTTCGGAACAATTTGATATCAATTTCATATAAGTAGGATTACTAGGGACGAAGTTATGGATTTTCAAAGTTTGAAGGTCAGACGAAAAGGCCCAAATTTTGGGATGCCCCTGACGGGGCCCCATGGGGCTCCCGGCGCTAAAAGTTTGCACATCATGTTTTTTCGTCATGGTTAACTTGCACACCAAAAATCATCAAAATCTGTGATGGTCATGTCAGAATCTTGTGTACACTTGACGTGGAATCCCCCAATATTAACATTTGTGGTTTCGCTATATATTATAAGATATAAAACCAAAAGTAGTTGACAAATGTCTCTGTCACAGTTGTTGAAATCTCGAATGAAGAATTGGACACCATTTTACTTGTAAAAAAATGAATAAACTTTGTTGAAATCTAATTTTGATGAGATCCTTTATTTCTTAGAGTCAGTCGAACAATGTTCTTTACATCAAGCGTAGAAAAAATATGTTATGATGTAGAATTCTATGTAGAAACTTCTGGACAACTCCTGGAATTTTAAGTGTTCTGAGTTGTGCACACACTATATTAATATAAAGCTTGCATATAACTGCCTTCATTATCCAGAACCTGCATTCACATCAAGCTTTTAAGACTGACTCCACTGGATTTTTTTTTTTATAAGCAGTATTTTATTCAGATTTGTATCTGAATAGGGATTGGGGAACAGACATAGCCTATATTAAACCCCTCTCCCTGGATTAAGTATGAAAAACTTGCAACTATGGTGCTTAAAATTGGTCTTATTGTGACATTGATAGGGTGACCCATCCCCTTTAAATTTCCCTACAGAAAGTTGATCTCGACATGGCAAATCTGCACGCTTTTCTCAACTGATGATCACTCACTCCGCAGTATGAAATTATCGACCGTGGAGTCTATGATATTATAAATAGCCATTCCACTTGCACTTCTCTGCAAATTTATCAACTATTACAGACATACAAAAATCTATTGTTGACAATTTTGAATAGCAGTAGAATTCAGTTTCTAGGTTATTACATCACATTTAGAAATTGCATTCGTTTTATTTTTTAAATTGCATTATCATTAATTGTATCGTATAGGAGCTGCATACAAATGATATCTCTGACTAACGTTCTTAAGCAAGAACATGATACTAGCAGTAGTTTCATTTTACTTTTACAAGGTTCTTAAAACAATTGTTGAGCTGTCTGGTGTGCGTTTTTCAATTTCTTGTTCCTGCTTTCTTTTATGTTTCGTACAAAAAGTAGTCTTGAGTATCCCGACCCGTCAATTAGACATAGAATGGTCGATATACTGGTTATGCGAGACTATTTTCAAAACAAGGGCACATTCCTATCTTTTACTCAAAAGTGTCTGGATGTTACGGACGCCACACAGAACCATGTTTCAGTCTATTATTTTTAGACGGTTAAATGGTCATACTCATAGCTTATTAAGTACAACATGACCGTTTATGTAGTGACTATATATAAATAGGGCTGGGTAAAATATCGATATAAATCGATAGTATCGATTGGACGGCCCAGAAAAGCACTATCAATAGCGGTGGGTTACTATCGATTATCGCTCTTCGTCTATTTTTCTTGCGTCTGAAATGTCAATGTTTTCTTTCAGTTAATCATAATACACCGCTCACTTTAATTAGTATCAATGTTGTAACACATAACAAAATTGTGACTGCTTATTGAACAGCCGTTTTCATAAATTCACTCTCATTGAAACGTTACTTTAGTTTTGAAGAAATTATTGTTGAATATCGCTAAATCGGTGATACCCGGATGTGTAAATAAAGTTAGAGTTATTTCCCTTTGTAAACTTCAGAATTCGTCTGTACAGTTCACTATTTCTGTACGTGTGTCTCAGTAATAGAGTACCCGGTACAATAAATAGCACACATGGACGACAAAACGCTTGTTGATTTTCCCGGCAAAGCTAAAATCCTTAGACAGGAGCAAACGATCTTTTGCAACTTCGTATGGTTTTGAACTTTGAACTTACACTGTATCCAGTCTTGATGACGACCGTGAAAATAAGTTTGTTTTCGATACTATCGATTATCGACCGACATTTCATTGCCGATTATCGATAGTAAAAACCAATATCGATACCCAGCCCTATATATAAATGTGCGAAACTGATTAAAGGCTTGGTAAATATATAAAATATAAGTATTGTGGTGTAATTGTCAAGATATTTGGAGATATTCGTTTGTGGTGGGTCATCCTAACATTGACAAAAACATTGTTTTTCACATGTCGATGACATTGTTAAAACACATTTGTACCCTTTTACTAGAACTTAGATTTGGTTTGGTTGGTCTATGTTTTGTAAATTAGGTAAATTTATATGTAAAATAATAATAACTGTATTTTATTTATATAGTTTCATATCAAAAGATGATATTTATGTGTTATCTGAAGGCGGTGATACTGCAACCTATGTATCTGAAGGAGATCTTACCACTAGTTCTAAACCTAAACCAAAAACTAGAAAATCTAAACCCATTAAAGATGCTACAAGAAATTCAGGTAAATACATCTTTATCTTAAAGGAATGAACTTGATTTATTGCTTTTCATGTAGTATCCCTCTCTTTTCTAAGGTTGCAACGATACTGAAAAAAAATATCACGATATATCACGATATTGTTAAAAAAATTATCACGATATTCTTAAAAAAAATTATCGCGATATCATGAATTATCGTGGAGTAAATTATCGCGATAATTAGAATTATCGTGGTTCAAGTATATCTGTTTGCTTTTTAGCAATGTATGTGAGTTGCATTGATAGAGGTATATCCTGGACTAAGAATATTCATGCAGATATCATGACCGCCACGTCCTTGTCATTTGTGTTTTTCAAACTAAAATATTCCCACACCACAGAAGATGTATTCTTTTTCGTTGTTAGCACCTGCAGTGTAGAACTATCACCGGGAACATAGGCATTTTCAATCTGGAATGCCCCAGAAGCCATCAGTCTGTTTCACAGAGAATTACTTACGAATTATCTCTAACGGATGACTGTCCACAACACGTGCATTGACCGCACGTGGCGTCAGTCATTGGCTCAACGGCTCGTGCAGTGTTTACAAAACACCTAACTGCTTCGGGCAAAATGATGCATTTTACTCATTTTAATACCCATTTACACTAAATAGGAAATATTTTTAACTACAAACGTCTTTATTTATTTTTTTTTCACCTCAAAAAAATGATTGAGATTTTAATTTGTCGGAGTAAAAAAGTTAATATGCCGAACTCATTAAGTCTCATCAATGTCATGCTTATCAGTGATTGTTGCGGCCAAGCGAATAGTCACTGCGGGATCAGTTTGAGAAGCCATGTTATTCAAAGAATAAATAAATTTTCAACGGATTGGTTAATCAACAAGAAACCACCACTTCATTACTATGGCGACGTATATTGTCGCGTGCATCATTCAGAGACGGGATTCCTTACTCAGTTAAAATGTCTGTCATAATTATTAATATTGTGGATGCTTTTGCCTACACGTGGAAAATTATGATTAATACCAAACTATTATTCAGTGAAATATAGACTACTTGAAACATGAGGTGACCTAGTGACAGTCAACCCATTGCATAAAAACTAACGTCTTGTGCAAAATGGAAAAGATCTCGTTCGGCACTTGTTGAAGTTTGATTTCTTGTCCATTTTTATACGCCCACATGGAAATGTAGTCGTATATCGCCATCGCCCCCGTCCGTCCGTCGTCCACAATTTCTTGTGAACTCGCTACAGGCTAAAGTTAATATCCGTGTTTACACAGTGTTTATACACAGTGTTTAAGGTCATGAGACAAAGAAGCCTATTGATTTTCAGCGATAGCCGATAATTACTGCCAGAGTTATGACCCTTGATCACTTTGAAAAATCTTGTGAACGCTCTAGCGGCTAAAGTTAATACCCGATTGACTTTGAATTTATACACAGTATTTAAGGTCATGAGACAAAGAAGCCTATTGATTTTCAGCGATATCCGATAATTACTGCCAGACTTATGACCCTTGATCACTTTGAAAAATCTTGTGAACGCTCTAGTGGCTAAAGTTAATATCCGATTGACTTTGAATTTATACACAGTATTTAAGGTCATGAGACGAAGAAGCCTATTGATTTTCAGCGATAGCCGATAATTACTGCCTGAGTTATGACCCTTGATCACTTTGAAAAATCTTGTGAACGCTCTAGCGGCGAAAGTTAATATCCGATTGACTTCGAATTTATACACAGTGTTTAAGTTAATATCCGATCGACTTTAAATTTACACACAGTGTTTAAGGTCATGAGACGAAGAAGCCTATTGATTTTCAGCGATTTCCGATAATTACTGCCAGAGTTATCTTGTGGATGTCTTGAGGCCAAAGTTAATATCCGATTGACTTCAAATTTATACACTGTGTTTAAGGTAGTGAGACGAAAACGCCTATTGATTTTCTCTGGAGGCCTAACTTATCATCCAATTGACATCATATTGATACACAGGGTTTAACTTAGTTTAAGGTCTTGAGAAGAACAAGTATAGTGATTTTCAATGAATTTTGATAACTGAACAGCTTAATCCATGATTTTAAATATTTCGTACACTAAGCGTTAGCATGGGGCAGAGCTTTATAAAAACCAAACACATTCTAATGATTTTCTGATAATTACTTTATGAGTTGCTAATCTTAATCAGATTTCAGAGTATAAGTGTTTCATTACCGAAAAAAGTAAGAATATGCGACAACTCTTGCTGACTGCCCGGACGATTTAGCTGCTGTGGGCGTATGTTTTGTTGCCTGGCAACCTATCTTCTCTGTTAACAAAGTTTCTCTGTTAACAAAGATTTGCCCACAGGTGTCATGCAGATCAGGGATGAAATTGATATGCATCTTCGTTCTACTAAAGCCTAAATCACATGTTTGCCCAACCGGGTTTATATGGGAAGTTTTTTTTTAAAAGAGACAGGTTTTTATCATAAATTTTAATTTGTAATTATATATCATATCATTTTTTTATTTTAGATAATTGTATCCATAAAAGATTTATTTTATTTTTAATTTTATTTACTGTGATAGTGTTTTTATTTGTGCATGTAATTTGTTCTGTGATATAATTTAGCCCGTCTCGAAATACTCAACATATGTTTGGTGCAATATAACCCGGTTGGAGCTGATGTGCCATTAAACAACATTTCATTCATTCATTCATTCTACTGAAGCCAGTCTAGGAAGTCATCAGGTTTTGAAATGTAAACCTGAAATGTTAAATTTCAATGAAAATTCTGGGACGATTACAATCCAGGAAATGGATCATAGACATCCAGAAAATGGTCTAAATGTGGAATTCTGTCATTCAGTTACACATGCCAAGGGGAGAAGAAAGGCCTGTCCAGTAACAAATTTCCAGCCCGTTATAGTGAGCAGAAGTGGGGATCTTGTTGGATGTACTTCGTAACGTGTACGAAATGCACATATATCTCACCTTTTTGCTTTTTTTTCAGTACTTGTGTGTTGAGGTCAATATTCATTTCACTCCATGAAACATTACCCTGGCACCTGAAATTATATAAAGATTGGGGATAAATATGCAATAAAAAATAGTGAGAAAATAAGAAAAAAAAATGGAGATAGAAACATTATACAGTAGAACTTGCTCTGGCGTGCACTCCTAATCAGGGAACACTTGCTTCAACGAGCACCAAAAAATCCCCCCGAGCGATTTTTAAGTAATTTAACCTCTACTAAACACGCACCTGTTCAACGCGTGCAACGGGCACCACGATTAATTCCCTCCGTAAAAATTCTATTGTTTCAACGGTCACTCCTCTAACAAAACATCGCCCATTCAACGGCCATTGTTGAATGATACCATCTTGTCGTTCTTTCTTTGTAACACTCCCGCTAATCCCGTGAGTAGTAGTTAATTAACTGGACCCCCACTGATCAGGTAAAAAGAAATGTAAAAATAACAATCAACTCGGGATCATCTGTTAATTAATCTTTTGTTTTATTAAACGACTAACCTGATAATTGTTTTCACACTTAACGGAACATTATTTGATACCGATTGAATAAAATGAAAGTACAGAGTTTTGTTACGATCATCTAGTATCTCTTTTCCTTTGCAACTTTGTTGTTAGACGTTTTAGCGCCCCCTATAATATTACATACAGAGTTACACCCCCTGTAAATCGGTGATAAAATCAGCGATGGATTTTTTGTTCATGTGCTTTTTTGATAAAATAAAATTAATTCATCGATTTGCTTCACAAAATGGATAAATATTATTGAATGCATCACAATGGTAAACAGTAGTATCGAAGGTTGGTACAAAATGATAAGTTTACAGAAGTTATGTTCGAGATTTGAGTAAAGAATTTTCGTTCGGCACAAGATTCAACGACGGTCAAATTTATCGATGCAAGTATTGATGTTCGCTCCCAATGCACCCAAGCGTAATTAATTTATGTCAGCACAAAAAGCACCGAGATTTTATTAAGTGGTCGCGTAATCGCTAAAATAGTTGGGGTGGGAAATTCTCAAATTCACGGCATTTTGAAACGCTTTTAGACGCTATGATGAAAGTAAAAGAAATATTGGGGGGGGGGCAGAGACCCAGTATTACTAAACAAACAGGTATACGCGACTACTTTGAATTCACAACTAGATAAAAAGTACATGTATTGTTATTGTTATACTACATGAATAAAAAAATATATGCAATCTATATCTTTATTATACGCCCACATTTTCATGTGGACGTATATTGTCGTCGCCCCCGTCCGTCCGTCCGTCCGTCCACAATTGTTTGTGAACAGTCTACAGGTCACAATTCTTATCCGATTTTAATGAAACTTAAAATATAGGTTTATCACCCTAAGATCTCGGTTCCTTTCGATATTGGCATGTATCGGACTGTAACTTCATGGGTTATGGCCCCTGATTGTACGTTTTTATACGCCCACATTTTTATGTGGACGTATATTGTCGTCGCCCCTGTCCGTCCGTCCGTCCGTCCACAATTTGTTTGTGGACCCTCTACAGGTCACAATTCTTATCTGATTTTGACGAAACTTGAAATATAGGTTTATCCCCAAAAGATCTCGGCTGCTTTCGATATTGGCATATATCGGATCAAAACTTCATGGATTATGGCCCCTGATAGTACGAAAAATCACGTTTTTAGCTTGTGGACCCTATAGAGGTCACAATTTTGAACCGATTTTAATGAAACTTGACATGCATGTTTATAACCCAAAGATCTTGGTTCCTTTCGATATTTGCGACTATCGGAACGTAATTTCCTGAATTATGGCCCCTGATTGTCCGAAAAATCACCTTTTTTAGCTTATGGTCCCTCTGGAGGTCACAATTATTATCCGATTTGAAAAACCGTTCGATTATATCACCGTTACACCCTAAGGAAGGTTGAGTTCGAATTTCGGAAAAATCGGACCAAAATTGCCATACAAAATGGCCGCCAGTTGGTACGCGAAAACTGTTAAAAAATGGTACATCAAGGTTGTGGACCCTGTAGAGGTCACAATTTTAATTCGATTTTGATGACACTTGAAATTCATGGTTATAACCCAAAGATCTTGGTTCCTTTCGATATTTGCGCGTATCGGATCGTAACTTCCTGAATTATGGCCCCTGATTATACGCAAAATCGCCTTTTTATACGCCCACATTTTCATGTGGACGTATTATGTCGTCGCCCCTGTCCGTCCGGACGTCCGTCCGTCCGTCCACAATTTGTTTGTGGACTCTCTACAGGTCACAATTCTTATCTGATTTTGACGAAACTTGAAATATAGGTTTATCCCCATAAGATCTCGGTTCCTTTCGATATTGGCATGTATCGGATCGGAACTTCATGGATTATGGCCCCTGATTGTACGAAATATCATGTTTTTAGCTTGTGGACCCTATAGAGGTCACAATTTTGAACCGATTGTGATGAAACTTGACATGCATGTTTATAACCCCAAAATCTTGGTTCCTTTCGATATTTGCGGCCATCGGATCGTAACGTCCTGAATTATGGCCCCTGATTGTCCGAAAAATCGCCCTTTTTAGCTTGTGGTCCCTCTGGATGTCAAAATTATTATCCGATTTAAAAAACCGTTCGATTATATCACCGTTACATGGTAATGAAGGTCGAGTTCAAATTTCGTGAAAATCGGACCAAAATTGACAAACAAAATGGCCGCCGTTTGTACGCGAATAGTGTGAAAATATGTTATATCAAGGTTGTGGGCCCTATAGAGGTCACAATTTTGAACTGATTTTGATGAAACTTGACATGTATGTTTATAACCCAAAGATCTTGGTTCCTTTCGATATTTGCGGCCATCGGATCGTAACTTCCTGAATTATGGCCCCTGATTGTCCGAAAAATCGCCCTTTTTAGCTTGTGGTCCCTCTGGAGGTCAAAATTATTATCCGATTTAAAAAACCGTTCGATTATATCACCGTTACATGGTAATGAAGGTTGAGTTCAAATTTCAAATTGAAAATCGGACCAAAATTGACAAACAAAATGGCCGCCGTTTGTACGCGAATAGTGTGAAAATATGTTATATCAAGGTTGTGGACCCTAAAGAGGTCACAATTTTGAACCGATTTTGATGAAACTTGACATGTATGTTTATAACCCAAAGATCTTGGTTCCTTTCGATATTTGCACCCATCGGATCGTAACTTCCTGAATTATGGCCCCTGATTGTCCGAAAAATTGCCCTTTTTAGCTTGTGGTTCCTCTGGAGGTCAAAATTATTATCCGATTTAAAACAACGTTTGATTATATCACCGTTACATAGTAATGAAGGCTCTGTTCGAATTTCGTGAAAATCAAACCAAAATTGACGGACAAAATGGCCGCCGTTTGTACGCGAATAGTGTGAAAATATGCTATATCAAGGTTGTGGACCCTATAGAGGTCACAATTTTGAACCGATTTTGATGAAACTTGACATGCATGTTTATAACCCGAAGATCTTGGTTCCTTTCGATATTTGCGATGATTGATTCGTAACTTCCTGAATTATGGCCCCTGATTGTACGAAAAATCACCCTTTTTAGCTTGTGGTCCCACTGGAGGTCAAAATTATTATCCGATTTAAAAAAACGTTTGATTATATCACCGTTACATGGTAATGAAGATTGAGGTAAGATTTCGTGAAAATCGGACCAAAATTGACAGACAAAATGGCCGCCGTTTGTACGCGATTAGTGTGAAAATACGTTATATTAAGGTTGTGAACCCTATACAGGTCACAATTTTGAACCGATTTTGATGAAACTTGACATGGATGTTTATAACCCAAAGATCTTGGTTCCTTTCGATATTTGTGCATATCGGATTGTAACTTCCTGAATTATGACCCCTGATTGTACGAAAAATGACCTTTTTTTTAGCTTTTGGCCCCTCTGGGGTCAGAATTATTATCCCATTTACCCACTTAGCAACATGATCCCCAGTCGAATTTGAAGCCTACTGAAATGAATCTTTATAACCCAAAGATCTTAATTCATTTCGATATTTGCACATAGGAAAAATCACTTTCGGTATTGCTTGTTCTCTATCCATCTCTCGAAAATGTGGGCGTATCCTGCCTGGCAGTGCCAGCCTATCTTTTTAGCTTGTGGTCCCTCTGGAGGTCACAATTATTATTCGATTTAAAAAAACGTCTGATTATATCACCGTTACACCTTAAGGAAGGTTGAGTTCGAATTTCGGGAAAATCAGACCAAAATTGCCATACAAAATGGCCGCCGTTTGTACGCGAATACTGTTAAAAAATGGTATATCATGGTTGTGGACCCTGTATAGGTCACAATTTTAATTCGATTTTGATGAAACTTGAAATGCATGGTTATAACCCAAAGGTCTTGGTTCCTTTCGATATTTGCACATATCGGATCTTAACTTCCTGAATTATGGCCCCTGATTGTCCGAAAAATCGCCTATGGCCCCTCTGGAGGTCACAATTATTATCCGATTTAAAAAAACGTTTGACTCTATCACCGTTACACCCTAAGGAAGGTTGAGTTCGAATTTCGGGAAAATCGGACCAAAATTGCCATACAAAATGGCCGCCGTTTGTACGCAAATACTGTTAAAAAATGGTATATCAAGGTTGTGAACCCTGTAGAGGTCACAATTTTAATTCGATTTTGATGAAACTTGAAATTCATGGTTATAATCCAAAGATCTTGGTTCCTTTCAATATTTGCGCATATCGAATCGTAACTTCCTGAATTATGGCCCCTGATTATACGCAAAATCGCCTTTTCTTAGCTTGTAGTCCCTCTGGAGGTCACAAATATTATCCGATTTAAAAAAACGTTTGATTATATTACCGTTACACCGTAAGGAAGGTTGAGTTCGAATTTCGGTTAAATCGGACCAAAATTGCCATACAAAATGGCCGCCGTTTGTACGCGAATACTGTTAAAAAATTGTATATCATGGTTGTGGACCCTGTAGAGGTCACAATTTTAATTCGATTTTGATGAAACTTTAAATGCATGGTTATAACCCAAAGATCTTGGTTCCTTTCGTTATTTGCACATATCTGATCGTAACTTCCTGAATTATGGCCCCTGATTGTCCGCAAAATCGCCTGTGGTCCCACTGGAAGTCACAATTATTATCCGATTTAAAAAAACGTTTGACTCTATCACCGTTACACCCTACGGAAGGTTGATTATGAATTTCAAGAAAATCGGACCATAATTGCCAGAAAAAATGGCCGCCGTTTGTACGCGAACAGTGTAAAAATATGGTATATCAAAGTTGTGGACCCTGTAGAGGTCGCAATTTTAATTCGATTTTGATGAAACCTGAATTGCTTGTTTATAACCTAAAGATCTTTATTCTTTTTGATATTTGTAACTTAATGAATTATGGCCTTTGATTGTAGGAAAAATCACTTTCGGTATTGCTTGTTTCTCTGTCTATCTCTCGAACAATTATTATCTGATTTAAAAAAAAACTCTGATTATATTACTGTTGCACCATAAGGAAGGTTCAGTTCGAATTTCGTGAAAATCGTTACCAAAATTGCCGGACGAAATGTTCGCCGTTTGTACGCGAATAGTGTAAAAATATGGTATATCATGGTTGTGGACTCTCTACAGGTCACAATTCTTATCCGATTTTGACGAAAAGTCACATTTCTAGGTTGTCGGCTTCAAATTTCATGAATATCAGACTGGAACTGACCAACAAAATGGCTGCTCCCAATACAGTATGAAATACAGGACTTAATGATGTAGGAAAAATCACTTTCGGTATTGCTTGTTCTCTATCCATCTCTCAAAAATGTGGGTGTATCCTGCCTGGCAGTGCCAGCCTATCTTTTAGCTTGTGAACAGTGTAGAGGTCACAATTTTGAACCGATTTGGATGAAACTTGAAATTCATGTTTATAACCCATAGATCTTGGTTCCTTTCGATATTTGCGCCAATCGGATCGTAACTTCCTGAATTATGGCCCCTGATTGTCCGAAAAATCGCCCTTTTTAGCTTGTGGTCCCTCTGGAGGTCAAAATTGTTATCCGATTTAAAAAACCGTTTGATTATATCACCGTTCCATGGTTATGAAGGTTGAGTTCGAATTTCGTGAAAATCGGACCAAAATTGACTGACAAAATGGCCGCCGTTTGTACGCGAATAGTGTGAAAATATGTTATATATCAAGGTTGTGGACCTTATAGAGGTCACAATTTTGAACCGATTTTGATGAAACTTGACATGCATGTTTATAACCCATAGATCTTGGTTCCTTTTGATATTTGCGCCAATCGGATCGTAACTTACTGAATTATGGCCACTGATTGTCAGAAAAATCAACCTTTTTAGCTTGTGGTCCCTCTGGAGGTCAAAATTGTTATCCGATTTAAAAAAAACGTTTGATTATATCACCGTATATCACCGTCCCATGGTTATGAAGGTTGAGTTCGAATTTCGTGAAAATCGGACCAAAATTGACGGACAAAATGGCCGCCGTTTGTACGCGAATAGTGTGAAAATATGTTATATCAAGGTTGTGGACCTTATAGAGGTCACAATTTTGAACCGATTTTGATGAAACTTGACATGCATGTTTATAACCCATAGATCTTGGTTCCTTTCGATATTTGCGCGCATCGGATCGTAACTTCCTGAATTATGGCCCCTGATTGTCCGAAAAATCGCCCTTTTTAGCTTGTGGTCCCTCTGGAGGTCAAAATTGTTATCCGATTTAAAAAAAAGTTTGATTATATCACCGTTCCATGGTTATGAAGGTTGACTTCGAATTTCGTGAAAATCGGACCAAAATTGAAAGACAAAATGGCCGCCGTTTGTACGCGAATGGTGTGAAAATATGTAATATCAAGGTTGTGGACCTTATAGAGGTCACAATTATGAACCGATTTTTATGAAACTTGACATGTGTGTTTATAACTCAAAGATCTTGGTTCCTTTCGATATTTGCGCCCATCGGATTGTAACTTCCTGAATTATGGCCCCTGATTGTCCGAAAAATCGCCCTTTTTAGCTTGTGGTCCCTCTGGAGGTCAAAATTGTTATCCGATTTAAAAAAAACGTTTGATTATATCACCATTCCATGGTTATGAAGGTTGAGTTCGAATTTCGTGAAAATCGGACCAAAATTGAAAGACAAAATGGCCGCCGTTTGTACGCGAATGGTGTGAAAATATGTAATATCAAGGTTGTGGACCTTATAGAGGTCACAATTATGAACCGATTTTTATGAAACTTGACATGTGTGTTTATAACTCAAAGATCTTGGTTCCTTTCGATATTTGCGCCCATCGGATTGTAACTTCCTGAATTATGGCCCCTGATTGTCCGAAAAATCGCCCTTTTTAGCTTGTGGTCCCTCTGGAGGTCAAAATTGTTATCCGATTTAAAAAAAACGTTTGATTATATCACCATTCCATGGTTATGAAGGTTGAGTTCGAATTTCATGAAAATCGGACCAAAATTGACGGACAAAATGGCCGCCGTTTGTACGCGAATTGTGTGAAAATATGTTATATCAAGGTTGTGGACCTTATAGAGGTCACAATTTTGAACCGATTTTGATTAAAATTGACATGTATGTTTATAACCCAAAGATCTTGGTTCCTTTCGATATTTGGACCATCGGACCGTAACTTCCTGAATTATGGCCCCTGATTGTCCGAAAAATCGCCCTTTTTAGCTTGTGGTTCCTCTGGAGGTCAAAATTGTTATCTGATTTAAAAAAACGTTTGATTATATCACCGTTCCATGGTTATGAAGGTTGAGTTCGGACCAAAATTGGCGGATAAAATGGCCGCCGTCTGTACACGAATTATGTAAAAATATGTTATATCAAGGTTGTGGACCCTATTGAGGTCACAATTTTGTACTGATTTTGATGAAACTTGAAATACATGTTTATAACCTAATGATCTTGGTTCCATTGCATATTTGCCCATATCGGATCGTAACTTCCTGAATCATGGCCCCTGATTGTACGAAAAATCACCCTTTTTAGCTTGTGGTCCCTCTGGAGGTCACAATTATTATCTGATTTAAAAAAACGTTTGATTATATCACAGTTACACAGTAGTTATGGGTGAGTTTGAATTATGATTTTCTGATGATTACTTAAAATGCAACAACTCTTGTTGACTGCCCGGACGATTAGGCTGCTGTGTGGGCGTATGTTTCGTTGCCTGGCAACCTATTTTTTTTTGTGGTAGGGGTTGGGGCAATATTGGATACCTCTAGTCAAAGAGCACCTCCATTAAGCAAGCATTTTTAAATTTCCCTTGGGTGCTTGCTTAATACAAGTTCTACTGTACCTCTTTATTTCTGGCCCTCCAAGAAGAAACCAGTTAACATTCAATAAAAAAAAGTAAATCTCGAGTGTCACATAAGTCTAAGCCAATCCCAAAGGTAGACCCCATGACTTGAGCTTCAGTCTAAATTAAATATTAAGGCCAACTGCAGATTTGGTCGAAAGTCACACAAGACTTAGTCACTAGTGTGAATTTTTGAGTGTATGTTAACATTTCATTGTACCGTATTTTTTGGTGTATAAGGCGCATGCGTAGATAAGGCGCAGGGCGAGTTTGGCATAGGTATTTCAGGAAAAATTAAAAGTGCATGCTTTAGGCGCACCCTTCTCCGGCGTCTTGTGAAACACGTGCAATACCATACGTGATTCAAATACACTTGGATCTCCAGTAACTGGGTCAAACTTACTGCTTACAGTTATACATGTACGGTAATAATTACCGATATTTAGCCGTATCAAGCTTTATATATATTTCTTTATGAAATAAGAAACGATATTTATAGTTTTTGCATTGCATAAGACTTTATTATAACTTTCTATTGAATTGTTTCATATCTTAAAAGGTAATTCTGGCGCTCGTACGGTAGTCAAATTGTCGTTAAAGTCCCGATAACAACAAACATGGCCGTCTATTACTTTCTGTTAAATTCACGAGGTATTGATGATAAACAAATGAAATAATAACTGTAGAAATAATTTATTATGATCAGCTACTCACGACTTAAATTCTGACTACCGGTAAAAGAGAAACAATACTTCCAGTCCATTTAAACTATCCAAACAACGGACAATGAAACGGTGTCCATTGCCCCGCCCACTACACGCGGCATGACAATACCCAAATTGTAGCCATTTAGATCTATCAGTAACATAATACAATATTATTTTAATACCAATCAAAGAAACAATGATTTTGTGAACTATAAACAACTTCGTGAAGCATACCGTGACAACTCACCGGTAGATAATTAACGATACCGGTAATTTATAACAATGTGTCAATCAGTGAATCCATGTTGCATGAAACTATCGGTAACTTGAAACGGCTTGATGTAAAATTTGCAGCTATGTATAGAAAATACCAACGAACATTCCATAAAATTTCTAAAAATTATTTATTTAGAATGGCTACGAGACGAACGGTTAAAGAATACGGTAACAGTGTCGCGGGTTTTGAATTTAATTTTGGCAAGTCGAACGTAAGACGGCTATGAATTTGTAACTTAGTAACCAAGTAAGGAAGCGCATAGATAGAGCGTGGCACGTTATCCACAAATAGGGAAAGAATTGGTTGACTATGTCAATGATATACGTCGAGCAGATTTGCCGTTTCGACGACAGGTTAGACTGAACAGCTTCAACACATGACATGTCAGTTTAACTGTAATCCCACCCTTACTACCGGTGACTTATATTGAACCAATGAAAATGCTTGTATGAATGCGTACCCCGCCCTATACGTCAACTTGACTGATACCACTATTGACCTTGAACGGGGACATGTGTGGACTGTTGGTAATGGCCAATCTGCACGGAATAGCAGAAATATATGATGTGGAAATAGCAAGAAATATTAACGATACGAATGCTATTTTTTGAAACATCGTTAAAGTATAATGGCTATCGGCCAATGGTGTTTGCATTGCCGGTTATGACTAACAATATACCGTACACGGATTAGCATAAAAGGACGACATCTTTTTTTGTGCATGAAATAACAGAAATACGGGCGATAATTATTGACATATTTTAACCATATCTAAAAGATTATTGATGACATGGACGCATTTTAAAATATCCAAAACATTTATGACAAATATAAATGGACACAAAGGGAACAATACTGTCTTTAGTTTGAGTGATAATATATCATAAACTTTTGAGGTAGCGTCACCGGGCCGACATTTGTTGATTGTAGGGCAATTATTTCTTGAACTCCCGACTTTGGTGTAGACACGGGAAAAACCTGGATTTGCTTAACGTTGTGTATTAGGCGCACCCCTTCTAGAAAATAAAATATTTGGTAAAAAAAGTGCGCCTAATACACCGAAAAATATGGTATGTTAAAACATGGTTAGGTCTAAATCTCAAGGCCAACTGCAGACTTGGTTGACAGTCACAACATGTAAATAGGGTAAGAGCACATGATTTTTTGACATGATTGTGGGTTAGGGCTAGGTACAGGACTAGGTCTTAAATTACCTTAGGCTTAGGGCACATACTTGTTGAGGAGATTGTGGGTTAGGGTAAGGACTGAGTCTTGGGTTAGGGTCAGCCCTGTTTAAATCTCATGACCTTAGACCAAATCTGCAGTTGAGTTAGCCTTGATATTTAGACCTAACCATTTTTATAAGCCCACAGTAATTTGTGGTCGTATATTGTCGTCGCCCCTGTCCGTCTGTGCGACCGGCATCCACAATTACTTGTGGACGCTCTAGAGGCCAAAGTTAATATCCAATTGACTTTAAATTTATACACAGTGTTTAAGTTCATGAGACGAAGAAGCCTATTGATTTTCATCAATTTCCGATAATTACTGCCAGAGTTATAGCCCTTGATTACTTCAAAAAATCTTGTGGACGCTCTAGAGGCCAAAGTTAATATCCGATTGAGTTTAAATTTATACACAGTGTTTAAGGTCATGAGACGAAGAATCATATTGATTTTCGGGGAATTCTGATAGTTACTGCCAGAGATATCTCCCTTGATATCTTTGAAAAATCTTTTGTAATGCTCTAGAGGCCAAACTTATCATCCAATTGACTTCAGATTGATACACAGAGTTTAAGGTCTTGAGACAAACAAGTATATTGATTTTCAATGAATTTTGATAACTGAACAGCTAAATCCATGATTTTAAATGTTTGGTATACTAAGCGTTAGCATGGGGCAGAACTTCATGAAAGCCAAACAAATTCTAATGATTTTCTGATAATTACTTTATGAGTTGTTAATCTTAATCAGATTTCAGAGTATTATAAATGTTTCATTACCGAAAAAAGTAAGAATATGCGACAACTCTTGTTGACTGCCCGGAAGGTTTAGCTGCTGAGGGCGTATATGTTTCGTTGCCTGACAACCTATCTTTAGACATCCTAGCAAACGAAATGTTAACATTTACACCCCAAAATTCACTCCCAGTCAACGGATACCCCAAATCTGCAGTTGATATTTAGACCTAACCATGTTTTGACATCATAGTGAACGAAATGTTAACATTGACACTCAAAAATTCATTCCCAGACAACGGATACCCCCAAGAATGCCCATTTTGATATCAAATAGTCAAAGAAATTTACGGCTGAGCAGTAAAAAAGCAGTATTCTTACCATTTCTGACACTTCCCATTCGAAACTTTAGGAAATAAACCGCTGAGAAAATATCTACATTCCAAGCCTGTCACCATATCAGGACTCGGACTAGCAATTTTTTGCCCATTGACTTCAATGTTAAATGGCTGTAACATTACATGCTGTAGCTTTTTGTTCAACATTCCAGGTGGTATGCGAGCACTTTCGGGGTCATGAACGATTTTAAGTTATTTTTTACTTCACAAAAATGTTTACTGCCTAACACTAAATAATACCTCCTTGTACCCGACACTAGCTCGTCACTGATTTTCCCCTCGAAATGGGTGTGGGAGCAGCCTTTATGACCATCAAGTCGAAGAGCCGGAACTGTCTTGCTGCACCCGGGCATGATTTTGATGTGCTGTGAAGAAAGTCATGCCCCGCTGGTGGAGAAGAAGCAGATACAACCCTCGCATTGAGTTAGAGTTTTTTTTATAGTTCATTTGCGTGTTCTTCTTGTAAAATTATGCAAATGAAGTGATATTTGATCGAATTGAGTTTCTCTGGGAGCAAGTGGTATGTGGCGACTGTACGGGATCTGAAACGGTATTCTATCACAAAATGGTTGGGAACCACTGTTGTAGGGGCTTGACCGTTTAGATTCTTTGCTTCGGGGATTTGAATTTGACTGGGGTGAAAATCTCATTTCTGACACAATGATTGCTCTGCAGAAAGACACTTTACACCCCCTATCCCTCCGCTGTAACGTCATCTTTATTAACCAAATCTCCAGTTCTAGACCTAAAAGTCAACCCTAAAAATGCAGGGAAATATTGTCTATTTATAACTCGCACTACATTCATCTATCATGAAATAAGGGGAGATAATTACTTGTCTGGGTCCATATTGGCATGTATGGAGGCAGACCACCATTAAATTTCACCATCTCGTTACCCCAAATTGTAGTTCGTCTATTTATAGCAGTTCTCTCTGTCTCTTTTCTCCCCTTTTGCATGCCCATTTTTGTTGATTTTTTGGTCTAGAATGCACTAAGAGGGTTTGAATTATTATTTTCTGCCAGGTTTTGGTAAATATTCATGATTTTGAGGCGGAAGGATAACGGCGCTTTGAGGTTGGCTACGGTGATATGTACGGCAACTAGATACATGTTTTGAGTATGCTTCTTCAAGTTCGTGTATCTCAAAACTTTGGTGGTCAACCCCATAAAAATTTTAGTGCAAAGACATGGCCGTTTGTTCCTCTGTAGTGAAAAGCATTTCGCCCAACAAAAATTTGGGGAAAAGTTGGAGTTGGGCAAAGAGTCCGGAATTAACATTGAAGTCAATGGGAAAATTAATGGTGGTCTGCCTCCTGTATGTAAACAAACTGACAGTGGATGAGAGGCCTAAATTTGATGCTATGATCTCCAAATCGTCAGAAAATGTGATATATGACATTTTGATAATAAAAAAAGTTAAATGGTAAAATTTCAAAAATATTTGACAAATTTGTGAGGGGAATTTATGATTTTAGTCCAAATTTGTGATTTTCAGTGTTTATTTGCTTTTCAAAATTAGTGAAAAATATTTTAATGTGTAATTTTGACTTTTTCTGCATCATAAAGGTTAGATGGGAAGAAAGTACAATAATTTCACTCAATTTTGCCTAAAAATCATGATAATTTGTCTGAAATTCTTCAGATTACCCCCAATATTGCTGTCAAAATTATTCATCTGTTTTAAAATGAAAAAAAATGTCTTGCATGTCTTTATTTCCATTGTTAAATATCTTGGAAAGGAGCCATGTGTTTGTCAGATATTGAAAAAGTATCTATTTGTTTATTAGAAATTTAAAAATTTGAAATTTTGTCTAATTATGTACTGCTGAGGCATGTTATAATTTTCAAAAGATGAGTGAACTGCATTTTGCTTGGGTGTTCCTCAGACTTAACACAATTTTAATCTTTTAAAACCTGCAATTGTTGCATTTCCCTTCTCGAGAAAGTAAAATCTATGTGTCTGCAGGGAAATTTCTGTCTCCATTTCATTTAGACTGGATCAACGTCCCCACCCCACCCATTTTCTTGAACATGATATTTGGATATTCAATTGAAAATATATTGACTCCGAATTAACAGTAATTGGATTTTGTGCTTGAATTGTAGCCGAGCATTTTATTTTGCACAAACAAATAGTTACATAAAAGATTCCATGAATTTTTAAGACTTTTTTTTATGGCCAAACATGTTATTCTATGACATTTTCCCCAAATGAGTCCACACCCCAAAATGGATATGTTGTAGATGTGTCTTTTGCAGCTTAATGTTTGACATTTTTGATGTAAATCTATTATTTGTGGTGATCTTTTAAAATGTGGCACTTACAGAGCAATGAAATATTAATTAATAGCTTTTTATACGCCCACATTTTCATGTGGACGTATTATGTCGTCGCCCCTGTCCGTCCGGACGTCCGTCCGTCCGTCCACAATTTGTTTGTGGACTCTCTACAGGTCACAATTCTTATCCGATTTTGACGAAACTTGAAATATAGGTTTATCTCCATAAGATCTCGGCTGCTTTCGATATTGGCATGTATCGGATGGAAACTTCATGGATTATGGCCCCTGATTGTACGAAATATCATGTTTTTAGCTTGTGGACCCTATAGAGGTCACAATTTTGAACCGATTTTGATGAAACTTAACATGCATGTATATAACCCCAAGATCTTGGTTCCTTTCGATATTTGCGCTCATCGGATCGTAACTTCCTGAATTATGGCCCCTGATTGTCCGAAAAATCGCCCTTTTTAGCTTGTGGTCCGTCTGGAGGTCAAAATTATTATCCGATTTAAAAAACCGTTCGAGTATATCACCGTTACATGGTAATGAAGGTCGAGTTCAAATTTCGTGAAAATCGGACCAAAATTGACATACAAAATGGCCGCCGTTTGTACTCGAATAGTGTGAAAATATATTATTTCAAGGTTGTGGACCCTATAAAGGTCACAATTTTGAACCGATTGTGATGAAACTTGACATGCATGTTTATAACCCCAAGTTCTTGATTCCTTTCGATATTTGCGGCCATCGGATCGTAACTTCCTGAATTATGGCCCCTGATTGTCCGAAAAATCGCCCTTTTTAGCTTGAGGTCCCTCTGGAGGTCAAAATTATTATCCGATTTAAAAAACTGTTTGATAATATCACCGTTACATGGTAATGAAGGTTGAGTTCGAATTTCGTGAAAATCGGACCAAAATTGACATACAAAATGGCCGCCGTTTGAACGCGATTAGTGTGAAAATATGTTATATCAAGGTTGTGGACCCTATAGAGGTCACAATTTTGAACCGATTTTGATGAAACTTGACATGCATGTTTATAACCCAAAGATCTTGGTTCCTTTCGATATTTGCGCCCATTGGATCGTAACTTCCTGAATTATGGCCCCTGATTGTCCGAAAAATGACCTTTTTTTTTAGCTTGTGGTCCCTCTGCGGTCAGAATTATTATCCCATTTAAAAAACCGTTTGATTATATCACCGTTACATCCTTATGAAGGTTGAGGTCGAATATCGTGAAAATCGAACCAAAATTGACAGCTGTTCTTGTCAGGCCATCCATCCTTCATCACTAACAAGGGGAAACCACGCCAGAAAATCTAGGTGAACTTTTTCACCCAATGCAGGGATCAAACACCCAACCTCAAGGCTACCGAGCCAGCATCTTACCCACTTAGCAACATGATTCCCAGTCGAATTTGAAGCCTACTGAAATGCACCTTTATAACCCAAAGATCTTAATTCATTTCGATATTTGCACATATCATATTCTAACTTAATGATGTAGGAAAAATCACTTTCGGTATTGCTTGTTCTCTATCCATCTCTCGAAAATGTGGGCGTATCCTGCCTGGCAGTGCCAGCCTATCTTTCATACTCCTTTTATGCAATGAATTATGTCATAACTCCCTTTTTCCACCTCATTTTGTCAGGAAATTGCTGTAAAGATTAAAGCAACTTGCTTCCACAAAATATTGACACTACGTAATTCCAAGGATACCTCTGATTGTTAAAATGTTTTAAATACTGAAATATTCCCATTTTTTAAACAAAAATAGTGCTTTTTGACCCTTTTGTTGGAGTGGCTGGTTGTCAACTAAATACAGCATTTATTTTACATTTATCAATCCATATTTTAATAAATGATTCATATTTCTTACAAGTACCTGTGTTTATATGTATGTATACAAGCCAGGGATAGAAAAGTGTGGCTTTTATCCATATTCCATCAACAGTATTACTTATGTGGACACAGGTTGGGTTTGTTATCACAGCAACATTTTCAGAGGGTGGGCTTACACGTTTCATTATAGTTCCTTACAGTTACCCTCAATGCAACCAATTTGCAGCTTGTCTTCTTGTATACTGGCCAAGGTTTCTAGAAATAAATGCCTTTCACCTCAGAGTTTCCAAGAAATAGGGAAATATTGGCATTTTGAGACATACAAAGTGTCAAAAAATGGGCCATTTTGTAAAAAAAGGTAAAATAAAGTCAAGTTTTGAAAAATATCCCAATATTTTGAATATTTTTGATGAGACTTGTTTGAAACTCTTTAAATCTTTTTGCAAAACTCACATTTTGACAAAATTAAGAAAGAGTCTTCAATTCTAGAACAAAAGGCCCCTGGACCTGATCTGCAACCCAGCATACAAAACAGTACATAACTTTAAAGGGTCACTATTTCTTCTGCAATTAATTTTTTTTGATTCTGTATTATGATAATTTTGCAAACATAAATGTGAAGCTATAAAGAAAAGAATTTTGATGATATATGAACTTTTAAAAACATATAGGAGGCAGACCACCATTAAATTTCACCATCTCCGTACCCCAAATTGTAGTTCGTCTATTTATAGCAGTTCTCTCTCTGTCTCTTTTCTCCCCTTTTGCATGCCCATTTTTGTTGATTTTTTGGTCTAGAATGGACTAAGAGGGTTTGAATTAATATTTTCTGCCAGGTTTTGGTAAATTAATGGTGGTCTGCCTCCTGTATTAGATCAAAACTTCATGGATAAGGGCCCTTGATTGTACGAAAAATCATGTTTTTAGCTTGTGGACCCTCTGTAGGTTGCAATTTTTATCCAATTTAAAAAACGTATTACCGTTACACCCCAATGTTGGTTGACTTAAAAAATCTGACCGAACCTGCCTAACAAAATGGTGACTCCTTATATGCAAATAGTACAAAAGTGTGTAATACGAAGTAACTAAGGTTGTGGACTCTTATATCTTTATATCCCAAATATCTTGGTCAATTTTGATATTCGCTCATTTCAGACCGTACCTTTCAGGGTTATGGTTCCTGATTGGGCGAAAAATCAATTATTTTTTCAGCTTGTTCTCCATCCATCTCTTGCAAAATGTGGGCATATCTTGCATGGCAACTAGTATATAAAGTAATATTATATACCCTGAATAATGCTACAATGTTTATTTATTGAATGTAGATAATTGTACAGGTGAAGAGAGTATGACAGGATTAGAGAGTATGGAAGCTAGATATCAAATGCAACCAACACAACATGAATTGGTAAATTATGTTAAATAATATAAGAAATATATTGATCATCCTTTACTTATTGTATGTAAAATATTGATCCATCTTGGTTAATTGTACTCTGACTTTCACAGAAATCAGGGGACTTTTAAAATGGGTTTGTCCTTAGAGATAAGCAGTGTGATTATAAGACTTTATAATAGTGATGATAGTTTCAATATAACAATACCTTGACTAAGTTTGGTAATGAGCTTTATCTCCTTTCGGATATGAGGTGTTTAGTAGTTAACTCACAATGGGCATGTTATATACTTACAGCTGGATGAAGAATTATTGCAGAAAGCGGAAATAGAAAGAAGAAGAAATAAACAACGATTGAGGGAACGACGCAAAACAGATGGTAAGATCTATGTTTGAGATATATAAATTCGATCAGGTTTATCATTCCAAAAAATTTAGATGTAAAATTCCAATTTGCAGTCAGAACCTTGATACATCATCAATAAATAATCAAAATTCTTGTGGACCAGGGCAAGCTTGGTGTGATTTACTAATTGGTCTTGCATGTATGTTATGATGTTTACTATTGAAGGCCAAAGTAATAATCAACCCGGTAATAAGGATATAGAAGAATCAGATGATGTAGCAAATGAAAAACACTTACCTGATGTATTTGTACAAAAACCAAGAAAAAGGTAAATTTATTGTTCTTGGGAAACTGTTCTTGACTAGTGCTGATATCAAGTATCAATGCATCGCCAATGCGATTCTCAGCCTTTTATTGTATTATCGATGCATCGGCAAAAAATACTAATAATTACTGAGGAGTTCACACTTCATCCACTAGAATAAATAACACATCTTCCATACGTTTTTTTGTTTTTTAATTTAAAATAAAACAAACATGTACATGTAACGGAATAATTCATTGAATCCCGCACGTACTATTTTTAGGCTAGCCCAGCTTCACCTGTTGATGTTACGCTTCAGTTATGTTTGTCTCCATTTCCCAGTGACTACAAGGACTGTCTTTGTTGGTTACTTCCCCTGACTATCATGCCCTTCGACCCTTGGGTCAAATTCACAGTTCACTACATCTGTCCATAGCCCAACGAACTTAGAAATGTGTCAGGATGATAATATTTCCCAGAAGGTTTTTAGTCTTATTTTTTGTAACGGGTAATAAAGAATGTATTTCATAAATCCCTATAGAGTATAGACAGGCTTTGATACGACCTGCAAACTGCCTCTGGTTCTTGTTATTGCCTTACACAACAAGTGAATCGAACGATATTATAAGAATATTGTGGAAATAAATTATTCAAATAATCAACATTTCTATAATGTTGAGGAAATCTATGTTTCTATCATAATGTTATTTCTGTTATTTTTGAAAAACAAAATGGCGGCAAAAAATTCCCGATGCATTGATGCGAGTATTGATGTTTGCGTCTGATGCATCGGTCCATAAAATTTTTGCTTGATATCAGCACTATTCTTGACAAACATAATAAGAAGATCTGAAACAAGGTTAAATCTTATTCTTGAAGGCTAAAGGTAGATGGCCACAGATCACTAAAGATTTCCCCATTGACTTTAATGTTAATTCTTGTCTCTTAGATCGGCTCTAACTTTTTCCCAAATTTTCGTTGGGTAGAACGCTTTCTACCACAGATAGAGCAACATGTGGCAATCTCTTGCCCAAAAGCATACATGTATGAGGTTCTTCATGAAAAACTTGAGATACACAAGCTGGAATTCGAAGTAGAGACAAGTAGATATGCAATGTTAGGCCCTACATTTCAGCCTAATCAACCCCTACATTTCAGCCTAATCAACCTCTCAGCTCTTGTATCCTTCCGCCTCAAAATTATGAATATTCACATTAACCTGGCAGAAAAAGCATTTTCAGACCCTTTTCTTCAATTCTACACCAAAAAGTCAACAAAAATCGCCAGGCAAAAGGAGGAAAAGAGAAAGACTAAAAATAGTCTAGGCCCTTGTTTCAGGGTGACGGCGTAGAAATATTTGGTGTACTGTGTCCTATATAGGGGTGAAACTTCAGGTATCACCATAATTCCTTTTTTATATGCTTTTCATATATTCTGGGAAAAAGTTAGAGCCGATCTAAGAGACAAGAAAATCAAAATCAAAGAATAACTGCAAAAATGATGGCCCTTTAAGTATACATGCTGCTTTATGTACAGTGGTGCATCTCAGGTCCATGGGCCTTTTGAGCTAAAATTTAAAAATCTTTCTTATTAATGGCAGTATTTGAGTTCCGTGAAAAAATGTGACAAGTTACAAACAAACTACACAGAAAACACTCATGATCTGGATTTTTTTTCAAAAATATTTTTTTTACTGCTTTGTCATGAAAAATGTACAAAATTTACATGTAGCATCTTTCAAAAAAACCAATAATTTTCCACTTTTTTTAGATAGCCAGACTGGCAAGTAAAATATGTTTAGAAACCCTGGACAATATAAAAACAGGAAAATCAAAAATCAGTTGCATTGAATGTAATATCAAAGATCTATACAGAAACAAGTATCCCCACCCCCTAAACATGTCACTGACTGAATCAATCTAATCTCTGGTTGCAGAACTAACATTATCAAAGGAATCTGCTTAACAGCTATGGTTTACCATCCCTGGCTAACATATGTACACATAAACTAAAACATGTGCAATAAATGTGAAATATGGGTTAAAATAGGCCTTGTTGAAAGAAAAAAATGCCATATTTGATATATGACCACCCCTCTTTTACAAAAAGGTCACAGAATACACAATTTTCACAACTTTGGAAATTTTTCAATATTTTCAACATCTCTAAGCTCAGAGGCATCATACAAATCTTTTTTGCAATTCTCGTGCTGAAGCAAGATGTCTGCACCTTTACATCAATTTCCTGAAAAAATGATGTCAAAAAAGTACCATATTTTTCGGTGTATAAGGCGCATGCGTAGATAAGGCGCAGGGTGACTTTGGCAGAGGTGTTTCAGGGAAAAAAAAATATGCGTGGTTTAGGCGCACCCCTTTCCCAACGCCTCTGGAAACTCATGCCATACTATGCGTGACTCAATCCACCTGCGATCTCCAGTAACTTGGCCAAACTCTATTGTGTACAGTTATAATAATTACCGATATTTAGCCGTATCAAGGTATATATATATATATTTCTTTATGAAATAAATTGCTTTTGTTACATTTGTTTGTATTAATTATAACATACAATTGATCATTTCATAACTTTTAGCGGTACTTTTGTTACTCGTACGGTAGTGAAATTGACATTTAAGTCCCGCCCACAACAAACATGGCCGTCTATTACATCGTGTTAAATTCGTGAGTAATTGGCTGTGATAAATGTTTTGATGATAAACAAATTAAATGTTAACTGTAGAAATAATTTCTCATGATCAGCTACTCACGACTTAAATCTTGACTACCGGTAAAAGAGAAACAACAATTCCAGGTTTACTCTAAGTCATGCAAACTACTGACAAACAATCGATAGCGTCCGTTGCCCCGCCCACTACACGCGTCATGGCAATACTTAGATTGTAGACATTTAGATCTATCAGTAAATTAATACAATAGCATTAATTTTTAATACCAATCAAGGAAACAATGATTTTGTTAGCTACAAACAATTTTGTTAACTTGCAAACAACTGACAAACAATCGATAGCATCCGTTGCCCCGCCCACTACACGCGTCATGACAATACCCAGATTGTAGCCATTTAGATCTATCAGTAAAATAATACAATAGCATTTTTAATACCAATCAAGGAAACAATGATTTTGATAACTACAAACAACTTCGTAAAGAAAACGGTAACAACTCACTGGTTGATAATTAATTATACCGGTAATTAATAACAATGGGTCAATCACTGAATCCATGTTGAATGAAAACTGTCGGTAACTTAAAACGGTTATATGTTTAAATTATAAGACAGTATTGCTCAAAGAAAACACCTATGGTATACTGAGCGTGTGCTCAATCGATGTTATCTTTCTAAAAGCCAATGAAATGTCTTTTCTGTCGTGAGCCCCGCCTTTCGTCAACTGACTGACAACACCGCCATTGACGAGACGTTTGGTTTGCCGGTAATGAAGGATTAGCCGAAATATATATATCACCAAATACATAGGAATTATAGTAATATTAACGATTTGCAGAAAGATATGTGTCACCAAATACGTAGGAATGATAGTAATATTAACGATTGAAATATACGTGATGGAATACGTGGAAATAGCAGAAATATTTACGACTTTTTAAACTAAACAGCTATCGGCCCATATTGTTAGCACTGTCGTTTATGACTAACGGTATACTGAATTGCTGTCTGTAAAATGGCCGCCATCTTTATTGCACGCCATCAACTTCAGACGCAAATGTTGACACAGGGAAAAGCCAAGATTTGCTTATTACTATGTATAAGGCGCACCCCTTCTGTAAAGAAAAATATCTGGTAAAAAATTACTATGTATAAGGCGCACCCCTTCTGTAAAGAAAAATATCTGGTAAAAAAGTGCGCCTTATACACCGAAAAATACGGTAGTTATGGCAGAGTTGACAGCATAAAGGAGGCCTGAAAATGAACAAAATGTACATTTTACTGTTCTATAAGTAACATAAATGCAACAAACACCACAAATCCTAGATTTTGATAAGAAAATATTGAACATTAAGCAGGTATTTACACATCTACACCAGTTTTGTATCAGGGTGTGGTCTCATTGGCTCAAAATGCCTCATGGTTCTAAGTTTGACTCTGAACAAAAAGGGTTAGAAATCCTTGAAATGTACAAAATAACTATTTTGTGTGAAAAATAACATTCTTAGCTGTAATTCAACCACAAATTCCAATTACTGTAATTTAAATGACAACACAGGTACAATTAAATCTCTAAAAACACATTAATAAAAAAAGGTAGGGTGGGGCATTTATAGCCTCTCTTAACAGAATGGCAGGGTGAAAAATGTCCAGAAATACTGGACTATTGTTTTCTACATGAAAGAAATGAATGCAAGAATTTAATGTTTCAAAGAAGAAAAAAATGTTTGTTCTGGATAAAATAGTGTCAAAATTGAGCCACCCCCTGTTTTGAACATTTTGTATAAACCCATCTGCTGTACATTATGAACTCAGTGTTGCCAATTTTCAATTTTCTGTAGGAAAACTGGAGCTTTTTCTAAACCTGACAAACTTGTAGATCCCATATAAGTTCTATTAGCAATGAAAATAAAGGCATTTTTAGACATTTTGACTCATTTGAGTAGTCATGAAAAGATTAATTTCTACATCAAAATTGGGGAATCTCACAATTTTTTGTGAATATTCCTGATTTTTAGACAAAATTTGGTGAAATTACAATACTGTTTACTTTTTCTGTGCTTTCTGAGGCTGAATAAGCCAAAATTGGGCATTCAAATATTTTTCTTAATGTTAAAAATCAAATAAAAACTAAAAATTGAGAAATTTGCAGTAAAATTTCAATTTTTCTTCAAACTTAGATTTTTTTGGTGGGTAAAATAACTTTTTTTTAGTTTTGCTGTAGTCAAAGTATTCCACTCAAAATTTCTGACCATTTAATCTTCATATTTTTGAAAATAAGGCATATTAGTCACAGCCTTGTCACGCACAGACAGGCCACAGATCAGTAAAGATTTCCCCATTGACTTTAATGTTAATTCTTGTCTCTTAGATCGGCTCTAACTTTTTCCCAAATTTTCGTTGGGTAGAACGCTTTCTATCACAGATAGAGCAACATGTGGCAATCTCTTGCCCAAAAGCACGTATGAGGTTCTTCATGAAAAACTTGAGATACACAAGCTGGAAGTAGAGACAAGTAACCATGTAATGTTAGGCCCTACATTTCAGCCTAATCAACCTCTCAACTCTTGTATCCTTCCGCCTCAAAATTATGAATATTCACAAAAACCTGTCAGAAAATGCATTTTCAGACCCTTTTCTTCAATTCTACACCAAAAAGTCAACAAAAATGGCCAGGGAAAAGGGAAAAGGGAGAGAAAGACTAAAAATAGCCTTGGCCCTTGTTTCGTGGGTGACGGCGTAGAAATGTTTGGTGTACTGTGTCCTATATAATGTCATGATTATTAAAGAGTTATTTCCCATGGCACAACATGTTGCATACATATATATATATATACATAATATCAATTGCAATTTTCTTATAGACCAAGCAAACCAAAGAGAAGCAAAGCAATATCTAACAAAGTAAGTAATTCATTATAGTTCTCATGAAAGTAATAATTCATGATATTTATATAACATTAAATCGTATGAATGAAGTATATAATTGATGATAGTTCTATAACATTAAATCTCATATGTGATTTATAATAGTTCTATTAACAGTACATTAAATGTATACATTTGGTTTCAAAGATCATTATAAGTTGAAGTAGAAACAGAATTCTGTCAAAGAAAATAAAGTTATAATTATCCTACTTTATTTATGCCAATGTGAAATTTAAAAATCTGTAGCGTGGCGAATAGCCTTTCCAGATTTCTGTCTGTAAGTGACTTGCGTCGTTCTTATTTCAATTCTTGCTTAATTGAGAATGTGTGACTGCCCCCTAATCGAGACTGGAGTAAGTGTGATGCAGATATGGACCAGGGCCAGTCTGTATCACCAAAGTCGATTTTTCTGAAAAATGTGAACAGACACTTGGCTATGGGAGTGTCATTAGAAATATGCCTATTTAGCATAGACTCTGAACTCCCAGGCCTTTTGGTAATGTTGTTTGAATGCATATAAACAAATGGGTCTATTAAAGTAACCTGGGTCGGTTAATGAAGTGTTTTGAATCGGCCAAATCATCACGATTCATGGAACGATAAACTGGCCAGCCCTGTTGTTCAAAGAATAGATCAATTCCTTCACAGTTGCTCATGGTTGTAATAGGAATCAGTGTTATCTGTCTTTTTCATCCTCCACTGATTCAGAGGTAATGTCCTTAGTGATTTTATCATAATTTTTCGATGAAATTACTTGAACAACTTTCTTCACAGGGGTAAGGTGACCAATACTCCCGTTTCACAGTGTCTTACAGGAGATCTTAATGATGTTTCGTTTTTCAGTGATGACTAAGATCGTCAGACCATTTGAATTTTCGGTCACACGTTTTACACCGGAAGTTAGGCTTGGTGTGAAAGCTAAAGAAAAGCTGTTTCAAATTGTATGAACGTGTAAAAATCTCCTTACAAATCTCAAAAGTGCTTCATTTTCGAAATCAAGTATAGTCAGTAACAGTCCTATTGTGACATTACAGTAAATGCTTTAGGTTAATAGATGGCATTGTGCCAATTAGACTGTAATCGATCTTACAAGTTCCAATAGGTAAAGTGCACATGAGAGAAATAGCTAACAGAATTTCAAGAAAATAATTCAGAAGGGTCAGTGACATAAGTAAACAAATAGAGAGGAGGAAGCTTTGAGACTACAACTTATCGTTAATGTCATGCAGTGCGAAAGTTCTTAAAGTGTGGATCCATTTGAATTCATGGACTTTTCTAGTGACTGTTATTTCACATGTTTGTTGATTTCTCACTTCTACATTTGTTTTGCTTTCATAAACCTATCTTTCAATGGTTATCAGCCCCCCTTAATTTTTTTTTTTATAAGCCTACATTTTCATGTGGACGTATATTGTTGTCGCCCCTGTCCGTCCGTCCACAATTGTTTGTGAACAGTCTACAGGTCACAATTTTTATACGCCCACATTTTCATGTGGACGTATATTGTCGTCGCCCCTGTTCGTCAGTCCGTCCACAATTGTTTGTGAACAGTCTACAGGTCACAATTGTTATCCGATTTCAAAGAAACTTAAAATATAGGTTTATCACCCTAAGATCTCGGTTCCTTTCGATATTGGCATTTATCGGACCTTAACTTCATGGGTTATGGCCCCTGATTGTACGAAAAATCACGTTTTTTAGCTTGTGAACAGTGTAGAGGTCACAATTTTGAACCGATTTGGATGAAACTTGAAATGCATGTTTATAACCCAAAGATCTTGGTTCCTTTCGATATTTGCGCCAATCGGATCGTAACTTCCTGAATTATGGCCCCTGATTGTCCGAAAAATCACCCTTTTTAGCTTGTGGTCCCTCTGGAGGTCAAAATTGTTATCCGATTTAAAAAAACGTTTGATTATATCACCGTCCCATGGTTATGAAGGTTGAGTTCGAATTTCGTGAAAATCGGACCAAAATTGACGGACAAAATGGCCGCCATTTGTACGCGAATAGTGTGAAAATATGTTATATCAAGGTTGTGGACCTTATAGAGGTCACAATTTTGAACCGATTTTGATGAAACTTGACATGTATGTTTATAACCCAAAGATCTTTGTTCCTTTTGATATTTGCGCGCATCGGATCGTAACTTCCTGAATTATGGCCCCTGATTGTCCGAAAAATCGCCCTTTTTAGCTTGTGGTCCCTCTGGAGGTCAAAATTGTTATCCGATTTAAAAAAACGTTTGATTATATCACCGTTCCATGGTTATGAAGGTTGAGTTTGAATTTCGTGAAAATCGGACCAAAATTGACGGACAAAATGGCCGCCGTTGGTACGCGAATGCTGTGAAACTACGTTATATGAAGGTTGTGGACCTTATAGAGGTCACAATTTTGAACCGATTTTGATGAAACGTGACATGCATGTTTATAACCCAAAGATCTTGGTTCCTTTCGATATTTGCGCCCATCGAATTATAACTTCCTGAATTATGTCCCCTGATTGTCCGAAAAATCACTTTTGTTAGCTTGTGTTCCCTCTGGAGGTCAAAATTATTATCCGATTTAAAAAACCGTTTGATTATATCACGGTTTCATGGTAATGAAGAGAGAATTTGAATTTTGTGGAAATCTGACCAGAGTTGACGGATAAAATGGCATATTTGCCCATATCAGATCGTAACTTCCTGAATCATGGCCCCTGATTGTACGAAAAATCACCCTTTTTAGCTTGTGGTCCCTCTGGAGGTCACAATTATTATCCGATTTAAAAAAACGTTTGATTATATCACAGTTACACCGTAGTTATGGGTGAGTTTGAATTATGATTTTCTGATGATTACTTAAAATGCAACAACTCTTGTTGACTGCCCGGACGATTTGGCTGCTGTGTGGGCGTATGTTTCGTTGCCTGGCAACCTATTTTTATCCGATTTCAATGAAACTTAAAATATAAGTTTATCACCCTAAGATCTCGGTTCCTTTTGATATTGGCATGTATCGGACTTAAACTTCATGGGTTATGGCCCCTGATTGTACGAAAAATCACGTTTTTAGCTTGTGAACAGTGTAGAGGTCACAATTTTGAACCGATTTGGATGAAACTTGAAAAGCATGTTTATAACCCAAAGATCTTGGTTCCTTTTGATATTTGCACCCATCAGATCGTAACTTCCTGAATTATGGCCCTTGATTGTCCGAAAAATCGCCCTTTTTAGCTTGTGGTCCCTCTGAAGGTCAAAATTGTTATCCGATTTAAAAAAAGTTTGATTATATCACCGTTACATGGTTATGGAGGTTGAGTTCAAATTTCGTGAAAATCGGACAAAAAGTGACAGACAAAATGGCCGCCGTCTGTATGCGAATAGTGTGAAAATATGTTATATCAAGGTTGTGGACCCTATAGTGCTCACAATTTTGAACTGATTTTGATGAAACTTGACATGTGTGTTTATAACCCAAAGATCTTGGTCCCTTTCGATATTTGCGCCCATCAGATCGTAACTTCCTGAATTATGTCCCTTGTTTGTCCCAAAAATCGCCCTTTTTATACGCCCACATTTTCATGTGGACGTATTATGTCGTCGCCCCTGTCCGTCCGTCCCTCCGTCCGTCCACAATTTGTTTGTGGACTCTCTACAGATCACAATTCTTATCCAATTTTGGCGAAACTTGAAATATAGGTTTATCCCCATAAGATCCCGGCTGCTTTCGATATTGGGATGGAAACTTCATGGATTATGGCCCCTGATTGTACGAAATATCATGTTTTTAGCTTGTGGACCCTATAGAGGTCACAATTTTGAACCGATTGTGATGAAACTTGACATGCATGTTTATAACCCCAAGATCTTGGTTCCTTTCGATATTTGCGCCCATCGGATCGTAACTTCCTGAATTATGGCCCTGATTGTCTGAAAAATCGCCCTTTTTAGCTTGTGGTCCGTCTGGAGGTCAAAATTATTATCCAATTTAAAAAACCTGTTTGATTATATCACCGTTACATGGTAATGAAGGTTGAGTTCGAATTTCGTAAAAAATCGGACCAAAATTGACATACCAAATGGCCGCTGTTTGTACGCAAATAGTGTGAAAATATGTTATTTCAAGGTTGTGGACCCTATAGAGGTTGTAACTTCCTGAATTATGGCCCCTGATTGTCCGAAAAATCGCCCTTTTTAGCTTGTGGTCCCTCTGGAGGTCAAAATTATCATCCGATTTAAAAAACCGTTTGATTATATCACCGTTTCATGGTAATGAAGGTTGAGTTCAAATTTTGTGAAAATCGGACCGAAATGGACATACAAAATGGCCCCCGATTGTACGCGATTAGTGTGAAAATATGTTTGTGGACCCTATAGAGGTCACAATTTTGAACAGATTTTGATGAATCTTGACATGCATGTTTATAACCCGAAGATCTTGGTTCCTTTCGATATTTGCGCCCATTGATTCGTAACTTCCTGAATTATGGCCCCTGATTGTACGAAAAATCACCCTTTTTAGCTTGTGGTCCCACTGGAGGTCAAAATCATTATCCGATTTAAAAAAACGTTTGATTATATCACCGTTACATGGTAATGAAGATTGAGTTCAATTGGATCATAACTTCCTGAATTATGGCCCCTGATTGTCCGAAAATTGACCTTTTTTAGCTTGTGGTCCCTCTGGAGGTCAGAATTATTATCCCATTTAAAAAGCCGTTTGATTATATCACCGTTACATCGTAGTGAAGGTTGAGGTCGAATTTCGTGAAAATCGTACCAAAATTGACTGAAAAAATGGCTGCCGCTTGTACGCGAAGAGTGTAAAAATATGGTATATCAAGGTTGTGAACCCTGTAGAGGTCACAATCTTCATTCAGTTTTGATGAAACTTGAAACACATGTTTACAACTTAACAATCTTAGTTCCTTTCGATATTTGTGCATATCGGATTGTAACTTCCTGAATTATGGCCCCTGATTGTACGAAAAATGATTTTTTTTTTTTTAGCTTGTGGTCCCTCTGCGGTCAGAATTATTATTCCATTTAAAAAATGGTTTGATTATATCACCGTTACATCGTAATGAAGGTTGAGGTCGAATTTCGTGAAAATCGAACCAAAATTGACAGCTGTTCTTGTCAGGCCATCCATCCTTCATCACTAACAAGGGGAAACCACGCCAGAAAATCTAGATGAACTTTGTCACCCAATGCAGGGATCAAACACCCAACCTCAAGGCTACCGAGCCAGCATCTTACCCACTTAGCAACATGATCTCCAGTCGAATTAGAAGCCTACTGAAATGCACCTTTATAACCCAAAGATCCTAATTCATTTCGATATTTGCACATATCAAATTCTAACTTAATGATGTAGGAAAAATCACTTTCCGTATTGCTTGTTCTCTATCCATCTCTCGAAAATGTGGGCGTATCCTGCCTGGCAGTGCCAGCCTATCTTTTTAGCTTGTGGTCCCTCTGGAGGTCAAAGTTATTATCCGATTTAAAAAAACGAATGATTATGTCACCGATACATGGTAATGAAGAATGAGTGTGAATTTTCGTAAAAATCGAACCAAAATTGACGGACAAAATGGCCGCCGTTTGTACACGAATAGTGTGAAAATATGTTACATCAAGGTTGTGGACCCTATAGAGGTCACAATTTTGAACTTATTTTTTAAAATTGAAGTACATGTTTATAACCTAAAGATCTTGGTTCCATTGCATATTTGCGCATATCGGATTGTAACTTCGTGAATTATGGCCCCTGATTTTACGAAAAATCGCCTTTATTACCTTGTGGTCACAAATATTGTACGAAAAATAGCCATTATTTAGCTTTGGTTCCTCTGGAGGTCACAATTATTAACAGATTTAAAATAACGTTTGATTATATTACTGTTTCACCGTAATGAAGGGTGAGATTGAATTTCGTGAAAATCGGACCAAAACTGATTGTACTAAAAATCGCCTTTTTAGCTTGTGGTTCCTCTGGAGGTCACAACTATTATCCGATTTTAAAAAACGTTTGATTATGTCACCGTTTCATTGTAATGAAGGTTGAGGAAGAATTTCGTTAAAATCGGACCAAAACTGCTGGACTAAATGGCTGCCGCTAATACGCAATTAGTGTAAAAATATGATATATCAAGGTTGTGGACACTGTAGAGGTCACAATTTAAATTTGTTTATTGTTGGCCGTGCAGTTTGTAAACTCGCCGGCTATCCGTTCCTTACTTTTACGTAGCAAAACGCTGGACTACCACTACATTTACAACCTTTTCATGATGTATCAAATCCAAATAAATTGTCAGATGGAATCAAAATATTAATGAAACCCCTGATACGTTTATAACCCAAAAATCACGGTTCCTGTCGATATTCGGGCACATTGGGCCATAACTTCCTGAATTATGGCCCCTGATTGTACGAAAAATCATATTTTTTTACCTTGTGGACCCTATGGAGGTCACAATTTTATTCCGAATTAAAAAAAAACCTTTGACTATATCCATGGTTCACATTAATAATGGTTGAGTGTGAATTTCTTGAAAATCGATAATTGAACAGCTAAACCCATAATATTAAATGTTTCGTATACTTAACGTTAGCATGGGGCAGAATTTTATAAAAACCAAACAAATTCTAATGATTTTCTGATAATTACTTAATATGCGACAACTCTTGTTGACTGCCCGGATGATTTAGCTGATTTAGCTATGTTTCATTGCCTGGCAACCAATTTTTATACGCCCACATTGAAATGTGGTCGTATATTGTCGTCGCCCCCGTCCGTCCGTCGGTCCGTCGGTCCGGCGTCCACAATTGCTTGTGGACGCTCTAGAGGCTAAAGTTAATATCCGATTGACTTTAAATTTATACACAGTGTTTAAGGTCATGAGACGAAGAAGCCTATTGTTTTTCAGCGATTTCCGATAATAACTACCAGAGTTATGGCCCTTGACGACTTCAAAAAATCTTGTGGACGCTCTAGAGGCCAAAGTTAATATCCGATTGGCTTTAAATTTATACACAGTGTTTAAGGTCATAAGACGAAGAAGCCTATTGATTTTCAGCAATTTCCGATAATTAGTGCCAGAGTTATGGCCCTTGATCACTTCAAAAAATCTTGTGAACGCCCTAAAAGCCAAAGTTAATATCCGATTGACTTTAAATTTATACACAGTGTTAAAGGTCATAAGACGAAGAAGCTTATTGATTTTCAGCAATTTCCGATAATTAGTGCCAGAGTTATGGCCCTTGATCACTTCAAAAAATCTTGTGAACACTCTAAAAGCCAAAGTTAATATCCGATTGACTTTAAATTTATACACAGTGTTTAAGGTCATAAGACGAAGAAGCCTATTGATTTTCAGCGATTTCCGATAATTAGTGCCAAAGTTATCTCCCTTGGTCACTTCAAAAAATCTTGTGGACGCTCTAAAAGCCAAAGTTAATATCTGATTGACTTTAAATTTATACACATTGTTTAAGGTCATAAGACGAAGAAGCCTATTGATTTGCATCAATTTCCGATAATTAGTGCCAGAGTTATGGCCCTTGATCACATCAAAAAATCCTGTGGATGCTCTAGAGGCCAAAGTTAATATCTGATTGACTTTAAATTTACACACACTGTTTAAGGTCCTGAGACGAAGAAGCCTACTGATTTTCATCGATTTCAAATAATTACTTCCAGAGTTATCTCCCTTGATAACTTCGAAAAACTTTGTGGCGCTGTAGATGCCAAACTTATAAATCATCCGATTGACTTCAGATTGATACACAGAGTTTAAGGTGTTGAAACGAACAAGTATTTTGATTTTCAATGAATTTTAATAACTGAACAGCTAAATCCATGATGTTAAATGTTTCCTATACTAATTGTTAGCTTGGGGCAAAACTTTATAAAAAGCAAACAAATTCTCATGATTTTCAGATAATTACATAATGAGTAGTTACTGAGATTTTAGTGTATTACAAATGTTTTATTACCAAAAAAAAGTAAAAATATGCGACAACCCTTTGTTGACTGCCCGGACGATTTAGCTGCTGTGGGCGTATGTTTTGTTGCCTGGCAACCTATCTTTTTTTATTTTTACCATGGAATTATTACTGTGCATGGATTAGATTTATATGATATTCTGCACCTCCACTGTTTTTTTATAACCTAGTTCAAAACTTAAATTACTTAGTTAAACAATCCGAAAACAAGAACCTGTCTACGCCATGAATAATGATTTTTTTTTTTAATGAATTCAGAATATAATTGTTTTGAATCTTGTTCTCTAATAAACAACCCTAAGTAAATTCTGACTATTAATATTGGTATATGGTAATGGACCACCAGTGGGGTATGTGATTCATCCAACATTAAACTTGTTTTTCTATGTCGCCTACATGATATGTATTTTAATTGATAATATTGTTGATAATTTTTAGAATGATGGTTTTAGTGATGATGAAAATGAAGAAGTTGAGAAAGCACCAGAATCTTTATGTGAAGCCAGAAAGCGAATGCATCAACTTTTAGATGATGCTTTCTCTTTATTATCCTCTAGTACCAGTAGTGTTGGGTATATTATTAATTTCTTACATATATAAAGATAGTAATTAGTAATAGTTGAAGTTTAAAATCTTCCTAATTATTGATAACATACTGGTTGAATATCTTTGACAAATTTGCGTCATACTTGTAGGTCTAATATAGTTGGCTTTTGTTGTTTTGTTTGAAAGTGTTTATTATTTTAGATATTTATCCAAGAGGAGAATAGGATTGAAAGAAGATCTTTTAAATCATTAAGCTATTTTATTTACTATTTTATTCTCTGATGCTAGATATTTCTATATCTATCTGTATTATTACACTACAAATAGTACTGGATTATTAACGCTTTATAAATGCTATCTTATGTTTATGCTAGTATTACACTTTGCAATGTGAACAAATATTGTTGTTACTCCTGTCCATCCAGCGGTCCAGCAAGAATTGAAACTTGGCATGTGAATTTATGTTGAAGGGATCCGAGATGATTTCTGATTTTAAATGAGTTATCACACATGGTTTGATCTAAATATCACATTAACTAGTGAAGTTAAATCATCATTTATCCCACATGATTTCATCGAAATGTCAGAATTAACTTGTGAACACTTATTCGTGTAGTCGTTTATATTACGAATAGCAAACTAGTCCTGGCTGCCATTTCTACAAGTGGGTGTATTTGCTGTTCATAATACTTTCTGCTGTGTGTATCTGTATGTCATATCTATGATATATATATGTACATATTTACATCTCAGATAATTAATATTTTGATTGTAGAAAACTTGTTATATTTTTTTGTTTTCAATTAGATCATTTTCATCTAAATCATCCCATTCTAGAATACCAAGGTATATAACAACATGATTAACTAGTTGCATGATTCATCAAAATATAGTATCATGAAATCATTATTCACAATCATTATTCATTGTTCAATAGCATGTTATAGAATAGTGGCCTTCCTAGTTTACATTTAAGTGATCAGCATGTTGTTCAAACTAAACTATTATGTAATATGTCTTTGCATGACTTCAAAAGTAATATCAGTTTTTAATTTTAATTTAACAAAGCATGCAAATCTAAAGTTAACTAGACCTGCATGCAGGAATGACAGGTTTCACTGGTGCCATGTTACCTTTGAACTTGAACTTGTGTCACTTTCGGTGCCACGTTACTCTTGAACATATGTCACTTCCGGTACCAATGAAACCAATATACAGGTTTACACATAAACATTGCACACATTATTAAACAGAATTAAACAAATCCAGCAATATCATTTCATTTTATACATTTGTTACATGTAATTGATCCTGACAAAATTATAGTACTTCCGGTGATAATGTAAATGTTCCATTAGTTTTATGAAATCAGAAATGGCATAAGACATCATATGCTGAAAATTTTATGTGAATCGAATAATAATTGCCACTTTTAGACCAAAAACCTTGAAAAGTGACGTGTAGAAAATCGTCTATTTCTCGGCAACCGTACAAGTTAGAAACCATTTTTTGGTATTTATATGACGGTATGGGTTTAATCTATTTGTTGATGGGAATCAAATATCATAATTGTATAAACATTACAAATCAGACTTATTTGAATAAAATATCTGTTTTGAAGGCTTAAAATACAGTTTTTGCCAAAATGACATTACTTCCGGTGATAATGAAAACGTTAAATTAGTTTATGACATTAGGCTTCAAAGGGTGAAAATTTTATGAAAATCGAATAATAATTGACACTTTTATGGGCCAAAAACCTTCAAAAGTGACTTTTAGAAAATTGTCTATATCTCGGCAACCGAACAAGTTAGAAACAATTTTATGATATCTATTTGACCGTATGAGTTTTGATAGTATGTGAATTTAAACCAAAAGTTAATATTATTGCATAATAAATAATTCTTGGTTGAAAAAAATATCGATTTTAAAAGTTAAAAATGCAGTTTTTGACCAAATGGCGTCACTTTCGGTGTCAATTTTTAATAATAATCAACTTGTTATGATGCTTACTTGCTTTTTGAATCAAATGATGTCACTTTTGCGAATATCCATTTATAATTGACTATTTTACAGGCAAGATTACGAAAACAGTGACTTGTGCAAAACTGCCCTTTTCTCGGCAACTGCTTTTATTACAAACTAATTTTCACATACATTCTCTTCGTATGGATTATAGTTACAGGTTTATAAAAGTTAAGTAAAAATATTTTAAAATCTGAAAAGCCTGAATGGGTTGTAAATAGGTCAATTTTACGCCTTTTTTCAACTCTTAATCCAATTTGCTAGAAAATGAAATAGAAATTAAAAAAACTGCTTCCGACATTTTTTGCGCCTTTAAAGGACACACTCTTTTAGTTATATAAGTTTTAAAAAAAAATAATATTTTCTTTTGAAAAATGGTACCTAACTGTCAAAATTGTAGTTTTTTGTAGTTTTTGGTAAATTTACGCCACTTCCGTTGCCGACAGATAACAGTATTGGTAACAAAAAAAGTGACATTTGAGACAACAGAGCATATTCACTTTGTTTTATACAAATCGAACAATAAATAATTTATCTAGGGCTGAAAAACTGAATTAGCCAATGGCGGCCAAGAAAAATTACTGAGACAAAAAAAATTCACATTTTTGCTCAAGTCAGATGACTCTTTAATTCTGTGTCAAACACGACTAAAAACTTTTCATAAATAAAAATGTTTTTTGTAAAAATTTAAATTTTCGAAATTTGGCACCTAATTTCTTCAAAGATTTGCCGAAAATTAAAAATCAAAAGTAGCGTTGCTATGTCCCCAGTCTCCGGCTATGCCAAAATGTATCGAAAGTTAAAATCCCATGATTATTGTTAAAATTATTGCAATATTTTTAAAAACGCTAACTTTGGTGATTTCGGACATTTCGCATTGTTGCAGAACGTTCAAAATAGCTTTATCCTCTAAGTCACACCCACTTTCCCAGTAAAACAGAAGAAATCGTAACAATGCGACAATTAGTTGCTGAGATCTATTCAAATTGGAATCTGAATAATAATAATAATAATAATAATAACTAGATCTGCTACTGTCCCATGCAGATATGAAAGCTTTCATATTCATCGTCACGTGTCATTGATTGTATCAAGTATCCTAAATAAAAGGATAAGAAGAAAAAATTATCAAAATTGGTCAAAAACTCGCGAAGTCTAAATATAGTATGAAACATTGCACCCAGGCATAACAACAATCTGAAAACTAAAGGGAAATAACTGTAACTTGTATTACTGTAATGAGACGGATGAGAAAATGAAATGAAAACGGCGAGAAAGAACTGAAAATGGCAGGTTGGACAGGCGAACTTACTCCGGGCATTCGAAAACACGCTAGTTAACTCAATGACAGGCGTGGGTGCTAACCATTCAGCCACTCAATCCCCCTTTGAAATCATATAGGAAGAATAACAAGTCGCTCACAACAAAATCGTAAATTAATGAGTTTAGGTCAAAAGGTTGAGCTACTGTTTTAGAGTATTTAATTGTTTTAAAGAGACACGTTAAGGGTTGTTCATAGTTAAATGAAAGTTTAATTTTAAATATTTTAAATAAGACCAATAAAATTAGGATTTAATAATGCCAGACTAATATTAAAATAAAGTTTTAAATTAAGAATAATTAATTATTGGTCTAATGCAATGAAATGCTTTGATTTGACGGATGAAATGTACGATGGGTGTCCACACTATGTGGCTAAGGCGTTGGCCTGCTAGCCAGGCGGTCGGGTGTTCGATCCCTGCATTGGCCGAGAAAGTTCATCTCGATTTTCTGGCGTGTCCCCCCACCCGCCGTGTACACATTGGAATGCACGTAAAAGATCCCGTAGCAGTTGGAATTCGATACTGTTGAATAAGCTCTATACGATGACTAAATGTGCAGATTGTAGCCACCATTATTTTAGCGTTTTCCGAGATTCTATCCGGATTATCGCCCTTATTGTTGAAATTGTTTGACGTTCTAACATCCGACGTCAACTGGCAGACTATCGCCATTGAAGAGACGACCATCAAGATCGGTCGCATTATTTCTGTTACCTCTTTTTTTTTTCAAATCATTTTTAGTGAAGCCTGTACCATAACAGGCCCGGGACTGTACAGCGCAGTGGACGCTTACGGCTGGCCCCCGGATCCATTCACTTGATTTGATATTTTCCGCAGGTTAATCTTATAGGTTTTTGTTTTTCGTGTAGTGCGGTCCTCCTGCACTTACTATTTGAGTCATATAATTTTTCAAAAAAATAATATTTGTTTTCAAAAAATGGTACCTAACTGTCAAAAATGTAGTTTTTGGTAAAATTATGCCACTTCCGGTGCCGACAGATAACACTTTTGGTAATAAAAAAAAGTGACAATTGAGACAATGAAACATATGAACTTTGTTTTATACAAATCGAACAATAGAAAATTAATCTAGGACTGAAAAACTGAATTAGCCAATGGCGGCCAAGGAAAATTACTGAGACAAAAAAATTTAACATTTTTGCGCTAGTAAGATGACTCTTTAATTCTGTGCACAACACGACTAAAACATAATCATAAATAAAAAAAGTTTTTTGTAAAATTTTAAATTTTCGAAATTTGGCGCCTAATATCTTCTTTTAGTTATATAAGTTTTAAAAAAAAATAATATTTTCTTTTGAAAAATGGTACCTAACTGTCAAAATTGTAGTTTTTGGTAAATTTACGCCACTTCCGTTGCCGAGAGATAACACTGTTGGTAACAAAAAAGATGACAATTGAGACAACGGAGCTTATGAACTTTGTTTTATACAAATCGAACCATAAATAATTAATCTAGGGCTTAAAAACTGAATTAGCCACTGGCGGCCAAGGAAAATTACTGAGACAAAAAAAATTATCATTTTTATACGCCCACATTGAAATGTGGTCGTGTATTGTCGTCGCCCCCGTCGGTCCGTCCGTCGGTCCGGCGTCCACAAGCTCTAGAGGCTAAAGTTAATATCCGATTGACTTTAAATTTATACACAGTGTTTAAGGTCATGAGACAAAGAAGCCTATTGTTTTTCAGCGATTTCCGATAATAACTACCAGAGTTATGGCCCTTGATCACTTCAAAAAATCTTGTGGACGCTCTAAAAGGCAAAGTTAATATACGATTGACTTTAAATTTATACACAGTGTTTAAGGTCATAAGACGAAGAAGCCTATTGATTTTCAGCGATTTCCGATAATTAGTGCCAGAGTTATGGCCCTTGATCACTTCAAAAAATCTTGTGAACGCCCTAAAAGCCAAAGTTAATATCCGATTGACTTTAAATTTATACACAGTGTTTAAGGTCATAAGACAAAGAAGCCTATTGATTTTCAGCGATTTCTGATAATTAGTACCAGAGTTGTGGCCCTTGATCACTTCAAAAAATCTTGTGGACGCTCTAAAAGCCAAAGTTAATATCCGATTGACTTTAAATTTATACACAGTGTTTAAGGTCATAAGACAAAGAAGCCTATTGATTTTCAGCGATTTCTGATAATTTACACACACTGTTTAAGGTCCTGAGACAAAGAAGCCTACTGATTTTCAGCGATTTCAAATAATTACTTCCAGAGTTATCTACCTTGATCACTTCAAAAAACCTTGTGACGCTATAGATGCCAAACTTATCATCCGATTAACTTCAGATTGATACACAGAGTTTAAGGTGTTGAAACGAACAAGTATTTTGATTTTCAATGAATTTTGATAACTGAACAGCTAAATCCATGATGTTAACCCTTCCTGCGCTAATCCCGACTATAGTCGGGAGAATTTTGTAGTCCGTCAGAGCGGCTCCCGACTATAGTCGGGAAGTTTATTTGACCTGATTTACTCCCCTGTAAAAGCCTGGTTTTATCCTTAGATGGTGTTTAACACGTGTTTTTATTACGAGGGGGGTTCCTATATTGACGGAACAACCACCAACAGTCAGAACAGCTGAGTAATGGCGTCCTCCACAACAAAAAGACTTCGGCTGAATTTAGCCGTGAGTTCCGATGCCGATGACGTCACGCCTATTTTGGATTCGGGTACTGACTATACTACGCTTGGGGTCCCGTCTTTTGATGAAAATTGAGATGATTGTCACCAAATAAAGACCAAAAAATGGAAGACTTCTCAAGGGGAAATTATTCGCCTGCTTTTATGCTGCCGCGCACGTAAATCGCTGCCAACATAAACGTATACATGAAAGGGGCAAATTGGTGAATATTTTGGTAAATATTATTGTTATTTTCCCAAAATTTATTTTTATACGCCCACATTTTTATGTGGACGTATATTGTCGTCGCCCCTGTCCGTCCGTCCGTCCGTCCGTCCGTCCGTCCACAATTGTTTGTGAACAGTCTACAGGTCACAATTTTTATCCGATTTCAATGAAACTTAAAATATAGGTTTATCACCCTAAGATCTCGGTTCCTTTCGATATTGGCATGTATCGGACTGTAACTTCATGGGTTATGGCCCCTGATTGTACGAAAAATCACGTTTTTAGCTTGTGAACAGTGTAGAGGTCACAATTTTGATCTGATTTCGATGAAACTTGAAATGCATGGTTATAACCAAAAGATCTTGGTTCCTTTCGATATTTGCGCATATCGGATCGTAACTTCCTGAATTATGGCCCCTGATTGTCCGAAAAATCACCCTTTTTAGCTTGTGTTCCTTGTGGAGGTCAAAATTGTTATCCGATTCAAAAAAACGTTTGATTATATCACCGTTACATAGTTATGGGGGTTGAGTTCGAATTTCGTGAAAATCGGACCAAAATTGACAGACAAAATGACCGCTGTTTGTACGCGAATAGTGTGAAAATATGTTATATCAAGGTTGTGGACCCTATAGAGGTCATAATTTTGAACCGATTTTCATGAAACTTGAAATGCATGTTTATAACCGAAAGATCTTGGTTTCTTTCGATATTTGCGCATATCGGATCGTAACTTCCTGAATTATGGCCCCTGATTGTCCGAAAAATCACACTTTTTAGCTTGTGTTCCCTGTAGAGGTCAAAATTGTTATCCGATTCAAAAAACCGTTTGATTATATCACCGTTACATAGTTTTGGGGGTTGAGCTCGAATTTCGTGAAAATCGGACCAAAATTGACGAACAAAATGGCCGCTGTTTGTACGCGAATAGTGTGAAAATATGTTATATCAAGGTTGTGGACCCTATAGAGGTCACAATTTTGAACTGATTTTCATGAAACTTGACATGTATGTTTATAACCCAAAGGTCTTGGTTCCTTTCAATATTTGCGCCCATCGGATCGTAACTTCCTGAATTATGGCCCCTGATTATCCAAAAAATCACCCTTTTTAGCTTGTGGTCCCTCTGGAGGTCAAAATTGTTATCCGATTTAAAAAAACGTTTGATTATACCACCGGTACATGGTAATGGAGGCTGAGATCGAATTTTGTGAAAATCGGACCAAAATTGACAGGCAAAATGGCCGCCGTTTGTACGCGAATAGTGTGAAAAAATGTTATATCAAGCTATAGAGGTCACAATTTTGAACCGATTTTGATGAAACTTGACATGTATGTTTATAACCCAAAGATCTTGGGTACTTTCTATATTTGTGCCCATCTGATCGTAACTTCCTGAATTATGTCCCGTGATTGACCGAAAAATTGCCTTTTTTAGCTTGTGGCCCCTCTGTAGGTCAAAATTATTATCCGATTTAAAAAAACGTTTGATTATATCACCGTTAAATTGTTATAAAAGATGAAGTGGAATTTCGTGAAAATTGGACCAAAATTGACGAACAAAATTGCCGCTGTTTGTACGCGAATAGTGTGAAAATATGTTATATCAAGGTTGTGGACCCTATAGAGGTCACAATTTTGAACTGATTTTGATGAAACTTGAAATACGTGTTTATAACATAAAGATCTTGGTTCCTTTCGATATTTGCGCATATTGGATCGTAACTTCCTGAATTATGGCCCCTGATTGTACTAAAAATCGCCTTTATCACCTTGTGGTCCCTCTGGAGGTAACAATTATTACCTGATTTAAAAAAACGTTTGATTATATCACCGTTACAGGGTAATCTAGGTTGAGTTTGAATTTCATGAAAATCGGACCAAAATTGACAAACAAAATGACCGCCGTTTGTACGCGAATGGTGTAAAAATATGGTATATCAAGGTTGTGAACCCTATAGGGGTCACAATTTTAATCGGTTTTTGATGAAACTTGAAATACATTTTTATAACCTAAAGATCTTGGTTCCTTGCGATATTTGCTCATATCGGATTGTAATTTCCTGAATTATGGCCTCTGATTATACGGAAAATTGCCTTTATGGAGTTCAAAAACATTTGATTATATCACCATTACACTGTAATGAATTTTCAGTTTGAATTTTGTGAACATCGGACCAAAATTGATGAACAAAATGGCTGCCATTTTTACACGAATAGTGTAAAAATATGATATATCAAGGTTGTGTACCCTGTAGAGGTCACAATTTTAATTCGATTTTGGTCAAACTGAAAGATCTTGGTTCCTGTCGATATTTGGACATATCTGATCGTAACTTCCTGAATTATGGCCCCTGATTGTACGAAAAGTCGCCATAATATTAAATGTTTCGTATCCAGTGGAGGTGACAGCTTATTCCATGATATTAAATGATTCGTATACTTTACATTAGCATGGAGCAGAACTTTATAAAAACCAAACAAATTCTAATGATTTTCTGATAATTACTTAATATTTGACAACTCTTGTTGACTGCCCGGACGATTTAGCTGCTGTGTGGGCGTATGTTTCGTTGCCTGGCAACCTATTTTTATTTTATTGTTTATGAAATTCGTGCACTGATGATTTTTATATTTGTGTTATCTACAAAAAAAAAATGACAATACTGCTCGTTTTGATTTTATTTTTTTGAGAAAAAATCCATTATTATCACAATTTAGTGCCTTTCCCCCAAAAAAACTATACTATTCTTACAAAACAGATATTTATCATGCTAATAATCCATGTAGCTTTATTCCTGCACATCTTGATTTTTTTAATGGCAAGAAAATATCAAATATTTCAGTTATGACAATAATATGGCAGCCATTTTGAAACATTGTGGTAACCATGGTAACCATAAAAGCTAAACCGAAAATATGCAAAAACCACAAGTCATATACAATGGATATACATCTGCCATTTTACAGTTGTGGTCGCATTCATATTCAAGTTATTAAGGTTTTTTCACAACAGGGTTTAAAACTTGACTTTTACTCAATATTTGCATAGCTCTCTATGGGTATGAAGTGGTTAGCTCAGGAAGGGTTAAATGTTTCCTATACTAATTGTTAGCTTGGGGCAAAACTTTATAAAAAGCAAACAAATTCTAATGATTTTCAGATAATTAATTACATAAAGAGTTGTTACTCAGATTTTAGTGTATTACAAATGTTTCATTACCAAAAAAAAGTAGAAATATGCGACAACCCTTGTTGACTGCCCGGACGATTTAGCTGCTGTGGGCGTATGTTTGGCAACCTATCTTTGCGCTAGTCGGTTGACTCTTTAATTCTGTGTAAAACACCACTAAAAAATATTCATAAATAAAAAAGTTTTTTGGAAAAATTTAAATTTTCGAAATTTGGCGCGTAATATCTTCGAAGATTTGCTAAAAATCAAAAATTAAAAGTAGCGTAGCTATGTGCCCTGTCCCCGGCTATGCCAAAATGTATCGAAAGTTAAAATCCAATGATTATTGTTAAAATTACTGCAATATTTTTTAAAACGATAACTTCGGTGATTTTGGACATTTCGCATTGTCACAGAACGTTCAAAATAGCTTTATCCTCTAATTCACACCCACTTTCCCAGTAAAACCGAAGAAATCGTAACGATGCGACAATTAGTTGCTGAGATCTATTCAAATTGGAATCTGAATAATAATAATAAGAATAATAATTTTAACAAAAACAATAGTGTTTCACACAAGCTACGCAGTGTGAAACCCTAATAAGAAGAATAATAATTTTAACAAAAACAATAGTGTTTCACACAAGCTATGCAGTGTGAAACCCTAATGAGTTTTAAGATGAATGAACCTCTCTCTTTCTCATTGTACTCGTATATATATACATTATATATACATAATAATTAATGGAGAATGTGTATTAAAGGCCTTTTAATGTTCAGGGGCTGAATGGTTAGCGTATGTGGACTGTATCATAAAAGTCTTGTCATAGAGTCAAATGGCATGGTTTTGATTCCCCGGTTGTATGTTACAAGGAGTAGGGTTGTCTGTCCAATCGCTTGGGTGCTAAAGACCCCTACGCGCAAGTAAATTATTGGAATAAATTAAGTCATATTTTAGTCCCAAAATATCCTAGTTTGGGTTGAGTGGATGTTAAGCCCCATTTCTCCCTTTCTCTTTTTAATGTTCCGATGCAACTGAAAGTGCTAACTAGCCACATTAATTTTCATATATACAAACACAATTTCATTTCATGCTAGCAAATTTTCCTTTGCCTTTGACTATTTATATCAGGTCAAGGGTAACAGTTGGTGTTGAATTGAGACGAAAAATCCATGTCCAATTTACTGTATGACACTGCAAAGATATTCTAATCAAAGAAAATAAACTTTTACATTTATATGGTAGTTTCCAAATGTTTGGTTTTCTTTCAGTCATGTCCATAACATTAAATTTGTTTTCTGGATTAGAGCACAGTTTTCAGTACAATGATTTTAAGATAAAGCACCCACTCAGAGTTATATTTATGTCTTGCATCACTAACTTTAATTGTTTCACGATTTACTACAGCTTCCTGCACTGGGTATTATAAGATATAAAAGATATTTAAAATGTTTCTCAAGATAATTTTCAAAAAAGCTAACATCATACTGTTACCTATTCTAGTTGATTATTAATTGAGGTATTTTTGAGTTAATGTAGCTCATATAGTATTTAAGACTTGTCAAATTTGTTTGTACATGTAATTTGTTATTTCTGTCAAATAAATTTATTTATGTATATTTATTTCTTCAGGAATAAAGTGAACCCTCTCCAAGATGATAAAAACTTTAAACCACAAACCAGGCCTAGAAGGTAGAGAAAATATTTGATTATTGCCCCTGATTAAACTGTTTCAATGGCATTTAGTAATTGAACTAGAGTATACAGGTCACAATTCTATAGAATACAATTACTGCTTATTACTGAGCGACGTTTCGCCTAGGCTTCTCTAGTCGTTATCAAGCAATGATAAAATCTAAAAAATAAGACAAGTCAATATATACATACATAACAATACATTCTCAATGCTGACAAAACAGGGATCTCCCTTAATTTGCACGAACCTTAAAGGAATCTAATTTATTTAAGGATTATAAATTTGAAACGCTATTTACACCATTCAATAATACCACTTAACTGAAAATAAAAACAAAATGACTAATTGATCAGTGAAAGGGGTGGTTGATAGCATTTGATCAAATTCCATTTTCTTTGAATGTTTGTCATTATTAAAACCTACATATCATTGTATATACTCTACAACAAATTAACTATTAATCAATTAGTCGGTTTGTTTTTATTTTCAGTTAAGTGGTATTATTGAATGGTGTAAATTCAATTTGCACATACCTAAAAGGAATCTAATTTAATTAAGGATTATAAATTGGAAACACTATTTACACCATTCAATAATACCACTTAACTGAAAATAAAAACAAAATGACTAATTGATCAGTGAAAGGGGTGGTTGATAGCATTTGATCAAATTCCATTTTCTTAGAATGTTTGTCATTATTAAAACCTACATATCATTGTATATACTCCACAACAAATTAACTATTAATCAATTAGTCAGTTTGTTTTTATTTTCAGTTAAGTGGTATTATTGAATGGAGTAAATAGCGTTCTGATAAAACTTAGATATGTGTTCAGGATCAAAATTACAGTCGCTGCTTTTTAAGCAAAATGTGAAATATGTATGCAGTTTGTAGGTCCTCCAGGAACTACAATTATTTCTTTGGGTTTTTTTTTTTGTTAAGGATGACAAAATTTTGAATGATTTCGAATTTTGGAGCCCATTGAAACTCAGTTGTTTTTTTCTAATCGATGTGAAGCATTGGGACAATGACAGGATACGCCCTATTGATTTTCCCAGTCCCCATCCATCTCTTGCAAAATGTGGGTGAATCTTGCACGGCACCACTTGTTCAAATTTGGTGCGAAGCATTGGCTTCATAGCGCAAGATGAAGCATATTATTTATATCTTTCTGTAAAAACATGAGATTTTAATTTTTTTAAAGCAATCATTGTCACATTTGCTCAACATTTGTCTGTGGCTATTGTTTTTTCGAGACATTGATGCTGTGTGGGCATATTTCCACGCATGACTATCTTACATTGATGTTGATATTTTCAGTAAAAAGCCTATCCCAGAAAATGTTGTAGAAGGTAAGTATATAGAAAGATTTTCTGGTCCTTTCAAATAAGCACAATTGAATCTTTTGATGGTTTTACAAATCTCATATTTTAAAAAACGGTACATATATGGTCAGCTAACGAAAGACTTCAAACATGCATTTCATAATAGTGTGGCAGCCCAGATCCTCGAACTCTAACGAAGGAGATACCAATGTTTACCTTTATAGTAGGTGTCACAGCTCCATTGGTAAGCAGAGCGATAAGCAATTTGATTGGCCAAGACTTTGGAACACAATAACTATCCTTCTAATTGAGTTAAAATATTGAAACCCATGGTGTATGTGTTTATTAGGTCAATGTCTTGATGGAGTTTGAAGATGAGCATTTTCTGCTTAGGGTAAGCAGAGATAAGCAATTTGATTGGTTGATGCTTTGGGACATGATAACTTTAGTTCTAATTAAGTGAGAGTGATGAAAGTTTGTGTATAGTTTCATTAAATCAATACCTTGACTAAGTTCGATAATGAACATTTTCTGCTCAGGGTAAGCAGAGCGATAAGCAATTTGATTGGACGAGACTTTGGAACACAATAACTCTCTTTCTAATTGAGCTAAAATGTTCAAACTTGGTGTAGGCGTTCATTAGGTGAATTCCTTGATGGAGTTCGATGATGAATATGTTACGCTTACAGTAAAAAGAGATAAGCAATCTGATTGATTGATGCTTTGGGGCACAATAACTTTGGTTATAATGAAGTGACAGCGATGAAACTCAGAATATAGATTCATTATATCATTACCTTGACTAAGTTCGATAGTTAGGATTTTCTACTTAGGTTAAGGAGTGATAAGCAATTTGATTGGTCAAGACTTTGGAACATAACAACTCTGCTTTTAATTGCGGTAGAATGTTTAAACTTGATGTAATGTTCATCATGTGAATGTCGTGACTGAGTTAAATGTTTATCATTCGAGCTGAAGCTAAGCAGAGCTAATCAATTTCATTGGTCAGTGCTTTGGGACAAGATAATCTTGATTATATCTGATAGAGAGTGAAGAAACTTAGTGTATAGTTTGATTGCTCCATACTTTAGAAAAAAATAAATGTGCGATTAATTAATATGTGTCATCTATTTACTTTTGGCATTTCGGCGGGGGACATCAGCCTCACTGTTGGCTTGTTTTCATTCTAATATCCTTAGAAAAATAAATGAACGATCTTTCAATCGGTCGGGGTTGCTTTGTTGGCATTTCGAAATACCATGCATTTTTATACGCCTACATTTTCATGTGGACGTATTATGTCGTCGCCCCTGTCCGTCCGTCCACAATTTGTTTGTGGACTCTCTACAGGTCACAATTCTTATCCGATTTTGACGAAACTTGAAATATAGGTTTATCCCCATAAGATCTTGGTTCCTTTCGATATTGGCATGTATCGGATCGGAACTTCATAGATTATGGCCCCTGATTGTACGAAATATCATGTTTTTCGCCCATTGGATCGTACTTTCCTGAATTATGGCCCCTGATTATACGCAAAATCGGCCTTTTTATACGCCCACATTTTCATGTGGACGTATTATGTCGTCGCCCCTGTCCGTTCGGACGTCCGTCCACAATTTGTTTGTGGACTCTCTGCAGGTCACAATTCTTATCTGATTTTGACGAAACTTGAAATATAGGTTTATCCCAAAAAGATCTCGGCTGCTTTTAATATTGCCATGTATCGGATCAAAACTTCATGGATTATGGCCCCTGATTGTACGAAAAATCACGTTTTTAGCTTGTGGACCCTATAGAGGTCACAATTTTGAACCGATTGTGATGAAACTTGACATGCATGTTTATAACCCCAAGATCTTGGTTCCTTTCGATATTTGCGCCCATCGGATTGTAACTTCCTGAATTATGGCCCCTGATTGTCCGAAAAATCGCCCTTTTTAGCTTGTGGTCCGTCTGGAGGTCAAAATTATTATCCGATTTAAAAAACCGTTCGATTATATCACCGTTACATGGTAATGAAGGTTGAGTGCGAATTTCGTGAAAATCAGACCAAAATTGACATACAAAATGGCCGCCGTTTGTACGCGAATAGTGTGAAAATATGTTATTTCAAGGTTGTGGACCCTATAGAGGTCACAATTTTGAACCGATTGTGATGAAACTTGACATGCATGTTTATAACCCCAAGATCTTGGTTCCTTTCGATATTTGCGCCCATCGGATCCTAACCTCCTGAATTATGGCCCCTGATTGTCTGAAAAATCGCCCTTTTTAGCTTGTGGTCCCTCTGGAGGTCAAAATTATTATCCGATTTAAAAAACCGTTTGATAATATCACCGTTACATGGTAATGAAGGATGAGTTCGAATTTTGTGAAAATCGGACCAAAACTGACATACAAAATGGCCGCCGTTTATACGCCAATAGTGTGAAAATATGTTATTTCAAAGTTGTGGACCCTATAGAGGTCACAATTTTGAACCGATTGTGATGAAACTTGACGTGTATGTTTATAAGCTAAAGATCTTGGTTCTTTTCTATAATTGCGGCCATCGGATCGTAACTTCCTGAATTATGGCCCCTGATTGTCCGAAAAATGACCTTTTTTTTTAGCTTGTGGTCCCTCTGCGGTCAGAATTATTATCCCATTTAAAAAAACGTTTGATTATATCACCGTTACATGGTAATGAAGGTTGAGGTCGAATTTCGTGAAAATCGAACCAAAATTGACAGCTGTTCTTGTCAGGCCATCCATCCTTCATCACTAACAAGGGGAAACCACGCCAGAAAATCTAGATGAACTTTGTCACCCAATGCAGGGATCAAACACCCAACCTCAAGGCTACCGAGCCAGCATCTTACCCACTTAGCAACATGATTCCCAGTCGAATTTGAAGCCTACTGAAATGCACCTTTATAACCCAAAGATGTTAATTCATTTCGATATTTGCACATATCATATTCTAACTTAATGATGTAGGAAAAATCACTTTCGGTATTGCTTGTTCTCTATCCATCTCTCGAAAATGTGGGCGTATCCTGCCTGGCAGTGCTAGCCTATCTTTTAGCTTGTGGTCCCTCTGGAGGTCAGAATTATTATCCCATTTAAAAAACCGTTTGTTTATATCACTGTTACATCGTAATGAAGGTTGAGGTCAAATTTCGTGAAAATCGGACCAAAATTGACTGAAAAATTCGCCGGTGCTTGTATGCGAATAGTGTAAAAATATGATATATCAAGGTTTTGAACCCTGTAGAGGGTAGTGAAGTGAAGATTGAGTTCAAATTTTGTGAAAATCGTTCCAAAATTGACAAACAAAATGGCCGCCGTTTGTACGCAAATAGTGTGAAAATATGTTATATCAAGGTTGTGGACCCTATAGATTTTGATGAAACTTGACATGTATGTTTATAACCCAAAGATCTTGGTTCCATTCGATATTTGCACCCATCGGATCATAACTTCCTGAATTATGGCCCCTGATTGTCCGAAAAATTGCCCTTTTTAGCTTGTGGTCCCTCTGGAGGTCAGAATTATTATCCCATTTAAAAAGCCGTTTGATTATATCATCGTTACATGGTAATGAAGGCTGACTTCAAATTTCGTGAAAACCGAACCAAAATTGATGGACAAAATGGCCGACGTTTGTACGCGAATAGTGTGAAAATATTTTATATCACGGTTGTGGACCCTATAGAGGTCACAATTTTGAACCGATTTTGATGAAACTTGACATGCCTGTTTATAACCCAAAGATCTTGGTTCCTTTCGATATTTGCGCTCATTGATTCGTAACTTCCTGAATTATGGCCCCTGATTGTACGAAAAATCACCCTTTTTAGCTTGTGGTCCCACTGGAGGTCAAAATTATTATCCGATTTAAAAAAACGTTTGATTATATCACCGATATATGGTAATGAAGATTGAGTTCAAATTTTGTGAAAATCGGACCAAAATGGCCGCCGTTTGTACGCGAATCGTGTGAAAATATGTTATATCAGGGTTGTGGACCCTATAGAGGTCACAATTTTGAACCAATTTTGATGAAACTTGACATGTATGTTTATAACCCAAAGATCTTAGTTCCTTTCGATATTTGCAGCCATCGGATCGTAACATCCTGAATTAATGGCCCCTGATCCGAAAAATTGCCCTTTTTAGCTTGTGGTCGCTCTGGAGGTCAAAATTATCATCCGATTTAAAAAAATCGTTTAATTATATCACCGTTACATGGTAATGAAGGCTAAATATGAATTTCGTGAAAATCGGACCCAAATTGACAGACAAAATGGCCCCCGTTTAAACGCGATTAGTGTGAAAATATGTTATATCAAGGTTGTGGACCCTATAAAGGTCACAATTTTGAACCGATTTTGATGAAACTTGACATGCATGTTTATAACCTGAAGATCTTGGTTCCTTTCGATATTTGCGCCCATTGATTCGTAACTTCCTGAATTATGGCCCCTGATTGTACGAAAAATCACCCTTTTTAGCTTGTGGTCCCACTGGAGGTCAAACTTATTATCCGATTTAAAAAAAACCTTTGATTATATCACCGTTACATGGTAATGAAGATTGAGTTGAAATTCTGTGAAAATCGGACCAAAATTGACAGACAAAATGGCCGCCGTTTGTACGCGATTAGTGTGAAAATATGTTATATCAAGGTTGTAGACCCTATAAAGGCCACAATTTTGAACCGATTTTGATGAAACTTGACATGCATGTTTATAACCCAAAGATCTTGGTTCCTTTCGATATTTGCACCCATTGGATCGTAACTTCCTGAATTATGGCCCTGATTGTCCGAAAAATGACCTTTTTTAGCTTGTGGTCCCTCTGGAGAACAGAATTATTATCCCATTTAAAAAGCTGTTTGATTATATCACCGTTACATCGTAATGAAGGTTGAGGTCAAATTTCGTGAAAATCGAACCAAAATTGACTGAAAAAATGACTGCCGCTTGTACGCGAAGAGTGTAAAAATATGTTATATCAAGGTTGTGAACCCTGCAGAGGTCACAATCGTCATTCAATTTTGATGAAACTTGAAACACATGTTTACAACTTAACAATCTTAGTTCCTTTCGATATTTGTGCATATTGTAACTTCCTGAATTATGGCCCCTGATTGTACGAAAAAATAACCTTTTTTTTTAGCTTGTGGTCCCTCTGGTGTCAGAATTATTATCCCATTTAAAAAAACTGTTTGATTATATCACTGTTACATCGTAATGAAGGTTGAGGTCGAATTTCGTGAAAATCGGACCAAAATTGACAACTGTTCTTGTCAGGCCATCCATCCTTCATCACTAACAAGGGGAAACCACGCCAGAAAATCTAGATGAACTTTGTCACCCATTGCAGGGATCAAACACCCAACCTCAAGGCTACCAAGCCAGCATCTTACCAACTTAGCAACGCAGTCGAATTTGAAGCCTACTGAAATGAACCTTTATAACCCAAAGATCTTAATTCATTTCGATATTTGCACATATCAAATTCTAACTTAATGATGTAGGAAAAATCACTTTCGGTATTACTTGTTCTCTATCCATCTCTCGAAAATGTGGGCGTATCCTGCCTGGCAGTGCCAGCCTATCTTTATATGATTTTAATTCTTTTTTTAGAGGAACTATATTAACACCTCAAGAATCACATATATGTTGGCCTGGGGCTGGTTGCTCAAAACTAAGTTATTTTAACGATCCGTTAAACTCTAACGGATCGTTATCTTTGTAACGTGTCGTTTGTTAACGTTCCGTTAAATTTCTGTTGCTGGAAAGTCAATTTCATTATCCGTTAGCTAACGGATTCATTAAAGTTAATCCAAGAGAAGACTGTTTGTTCATTGGCTGAATTTAAAATTTTTAAATTCAATGTACATGTATAACAACTTCATAGAAGTTACTATTAACAAGAAACTGAAGACAGTGAGACAACTGTGCAGTCTGTTCACAAAACTTGATTAAAGACAAAAAGACGACTGCAGAATTTACAACAGAAAACACTATAGAATACTTTATTTTTATACGCCCACATTTTCATGTGGGCGTATATTGTCGTCGCCCCTGTCCGTCCGTCCGTCCGTCCACAATTGTTTGTGAACAGTCTACAGGTCACAATTCTTATCCGATTTCAATGAAACTTAACATATTGGTTTATCACCCTAAGATCTCGGTTCCTTTCGATATTGGCATGTATCGGACTGTAACTTCATGGGTTATGGCCCCTGATTGTACGTTTTTATACACCCACATTTTCATGTGGACGTATTATGTCGTCGCCCCTGTCCGTCCGGACGTCCGTCCGTCCGTCCACAATTGTTTGTGGACTCTCTACAGGTCACAATTCTTACCCGATTTTGACGAAACTTGAAATATATGTTTATCCCCATAAGATCTCGGCTGCTTTCGATATTGGCATGTATCGGATCAAAACTTCATGGATTATGGCCCCTGATTGTACGAAAAATCCCGTTTCTAGCTTGTGGACCCTATAGAGGTCACAATTTTGAACCGATTTTGATGAAACTTGACATGCATGTTTATAACCCAAAGATCTTGGTTCCTTTCGATATTTGCGCCTATCGGAACGTAATTTCCTGAATTATGGCCCCTGATTGTCCGAAAAATCACCTTTTTTAGCTTGTGGTACCTCTGGAGGTCACAATTATTATCCGATTTAAAAAAACGTTCAATTATATCACCGTTACACCCTAAGGAAGGTTGAGTTCGAATTTCGGGAAAATCGGACCAAAATTACCATACAAAATGGCCGCCGTTTGTACTCGAATACTGTTTAAAAATGGTATATCAGTGTTGTGAACCCTGTAGAGGTCACAATTTTAATTCGATTTTGATGAAACTTGAAATTCATGGTTATAACCCAAAGATCTTGGTTCCTTTCGATATTTGCGCATATCGGATCGTAACTTCTTGAATTATGGCCCCTGATTATACGCAAAATCGCCTTTTTTTAGCTTGTGATCCCTCTGGAGGTCACAATTATTATCCGATTTATAAAAACGTTTGATTATATTACCGTTACACCGTAAGGAAGGTTGAGTTCGAATTTCGGGAAAATCGGACCAAAATTGCCATACAAAATGGCGGCTGTTTGTACACGAATACTGTTAAAAAATGGTATATCATGGTTGTGGACCCTGTATAGGTCACAATTTTAATTCGATTTTGATGAAACTTGAAATGCATGGTTATAACCCAATGATCTTGGTTCCTTTCGTTATTTGCGCATATCGGATCGTAACTTCCTGAATTATGGCCCCTGATTGTCCGAAAAATCGCCTATGGTCCCTCTGGAGGTCACAGTTATTATCCGATTTAGAAAAAACGTTTGACTCTATCACCGTTACACCCTACGAAAGGTTGAGTTCGAATTTCGAGAAAATCGGACCATAATTGCCAGACAAAATGGCCGCCGTTTGTACACATTTCTAGGTTGTGTAACGTCACACCATAATCATTGTCAGCTTCGAATTTCATGAATATCAGACTGGAACTGACCAACAAAATGGCTGCACCCAATACAGTATGAAATACAGGACTTAATGATGTAGGAAAAATCACTTTCGGTATTGCTTGTTCTCTATCCATCTCTCGAAAATGTGGGCGTATCCTGCCTGGCAGTGCCAGCCTATCTTTTAGCTTGTGAACAGTGTAGAGGTCACAATTTTGAACCGATTTGGATGAAACTTGAAATGCATGTTTATAACCCATAGATCTTGGTTGCTTTCGATATTTGCGCCAATCGGATCGTAACTTCCTGAATTATGGCCCCTGATTGTCCGAAAAATCGCCCTTATTAGCTTGTGGTCACTCTGGAGGTCAAAATTGTTATCCGATTTAAAAAAACGTTTGATCATATCACCGTTCCATGGTTATGAAGGTTGAGTTCGAATTTCGTGAAAATCGGACCAAAATTGACGGGCAAAATGGCCGCCGTTTGTACGCGAATAGTGTGAAAATAAATATGTTATATCAAGGTTGTGGACCTTATAGTGGTCTCAATTTTGAACCGATTTTGATGAAACTTGACATGTATGTTTATAACCCAAAGATCTTGGTTCCTTTCGATATTTGCTCCCATCGGATCGTAACTTCCTGAATTATGGCCCCTGATTGTCCGAAAAATCGCCCTTTTTAGTTGTGGTCCCTCTGGAGGTCAAAATTGTTATCCGATTTAAAAAAACGTTTGATTATATCACCGTTCCATAGTTATGAAGGTTGAATTCGAATTTCGTGAAAATCGGACCAAAATTGACGGACAAAATGGCCGCCGTTTGTACGCGAATAGTGTGAAAATATGTTATATTAAGGTTGTGGACCTTATAGAGGTCACAATTTTGAACCGATTTTGATGAAACTTGACATGTATGTTTATAACCCAAAGATCTTGGTTCCTTTCGATATTTGCGCACATCGGATCATAACTTCCTGAATTATGTCCCCTGATTGTCCGAAAAATGGCTTTTGTTAGCTTTTGGTCCCTCTGGAGGTCAAAATTGTTATCCGATTTAAAAAAACGTTTGATTATATCACTTTCATGGTTATGAAGGTTGAGTTCGAATTTCGTGAAAATCAGACCAAAATTGACGGACAAAATGGCCTCCGTTTGTACGCGAATAGTGTGAAAATATGTTATATCAAAGTTGTGGACCTTATAGAGGTCACAATTTTGAACCGATTTTGATGAAACTTGACATGTATGTTTATAACCCAAAGATCTTAGTTCCTGTCGATATTTGCGCCCATCGGATCATAATTTCCTGAATTATGTCCCCTGATTGTCCGAAAAATGGCTTTTGTTAGCTTTTGGTCCGTTTGGAGGTCAAAATTATTATACGATTTAAAAAAACCATTTGATTATATCACCGTTCCATGGTTATGAAGATTGAGTTCGAATTTCGTGAAAATCGGACCAAAATTAACGGACAAAATGGCCGCCGTTTGTACACGAATAGTGTGAAAATATGTTATATCAAGGTTGTGGACCCTATAGAGGTCACAATTTTGAACCGATTTGATGAAACTTGATATGTATGTTTATAACCCAAAGATCTTGGTTCCTTTCGATATTTGCGCCCATCGGATCATAACTTCCTGAATTATGTCCCCTGATTGTCCGAAAAATCGCTTTTGTTAGCTTGTGGTCCCTTTGGAGGTCAAAATTATTATCCGATTTAAAAAACCGTTTGATTATATCACGGTTTCATGGTAATGAAGAGAGAATTTGAATTTCGTGAAAATCGGACCAAAGTTGACGGATAAAATGGCCGCTGTCTGTACGCAAATTGTGTGAAAATATGTTATATCAAGGTTGTGGACCCTATAGAGGTCAAAATTTTGAACTGATTTTGATGAAACTTGAAAAACCTAATGATCTTGGTTCCATTGCATATTTGCCCATATCGGATCGTAACTTCCTGAATTATGGCCCCTGATTGTACGAAAAATCACCCTTTTTAGCTTGTGGTCCTTCTGGAGCTCACAATTATTATCTGATTTAAAAAAACGTTTGATTATATCACAGTTACACCGTAGTTATGGGTGAGTTTGAATTATGATTTTCTGATGATTACTTAAAATGCAACAACTCTTGTTGACTGCCCGGACGATTTGGCTGCTGTGTGGGCATATGTTTCGTTGCCTGGCAACCTATTTTTTCCTTTAGAAATTTTAGTGTAAATCTGTTGGAAAAATTATGGGATTTGCACTACAGAATTATGGGGCCATCATTTCCTATAGGCCACCAAAATTCTGTAGAATAGTATAGAATTTCATCCTATAGAAAATGGAATAGGCCCGCATCGCCCAACCCTCTAGAATGTTCTACAGAAAACTACATTAGTAATCTATGACTTTTTGCTACAGCCAACTAATGCCATCATTAAACAGATAACGGGGCCCCAAACCTCCATTAACTATAACACCAAGTTGACGACACATTAAAGTTAACGGGACTTTCAGCAACAGTCTTTCTCTCTGTTAAAGTTAACGATCCGTTAACATGGAGTAAACGGATCGTTAACTTTAATGGAGAGAAAGATTGTTGCTGGAAGCCCCGTTAACTTTAACGGATAATGAAATTGACTTTCCAGCAACAGAAATTTAACGGACCGTTAACAAAGGACACATGAAAGATAACGAACCGTTAGTTTAACGGATCGTTGAAATAACTTAGTTTTGAGCAACCGGCCCCAGGTCATTAACAAATTGAAAGAACCGAAAAGTGTAAGGCATTTAGGCCTTGATTTGATTTTACATTGATTAAAATATACAAAAAAAATGAAGTTGCTCAATAGGCTTCATACTGATTTGAAGGACTAGTAGAAATATTACAAAGTGAAGTAAAAACAAAAAATATTCTTTGACTAGTTAAAATTGTAGCTTCCAGGCCCAGGCCTTAAACATGACTAGCATAGCCTATCAGTAACTGAGTAACCTACTTTCACTATTTAGTTCTTAGACTAGAGAATATGTTTTTATTGCTCAATGTTTTTATACGCACACATTTTCTTGTGGACGTATATTGTCGTCGCCCCTGTCCGTCCGGACGTTGGTCCACAATTTGTTTGTGGACTCTCTACAGGTCACAATTCTTATCCGATTTTGACGAAACTTCAAATATAGGTTTATACCCATAAGATCTCAGCTGCTGTCGATATGGGCATGTATCGGATCGAAACTTCATGTATTATGGCCCCTGATTGTACGAAAAATCATGTTTTTAGCTTGTGGACCCTATAGAGGTCACAATTTTGAACCGATTTTGATGAAACTTGACGTATGTTTATAACCCAAAGATCTTGGTTCCCACTGGAGGTCAAAATTATTATCCGATTTAAAAAAACGTTTGATTATATCACCGATACATGGTAGTGAAGATTGAGTTCATATTTTGTGAAAATCGGAATAAAATTGACAGACAATATGGCCGCCGTTTGTACTCGAATAGTGTGAAAATATGTTATATCAAGGTTGTGGACCCTATAGAGGAATTTTGAACCGATTTTGATGAAACTTGACATGCATGTTTATAACCCAAAAATCTTGGATCATTTTAATATTTGCACCCATTGGATCGTAACTTCCTGAATTATGGCCCCTGATTGTCCAAAAAATCGCCCTTTTTAACTTGTGATCCCTCTGGAGGTCAAAATTATTATCCGATTTAAAAAACCGTTTGATCATATCACCGTTACATGGTAATGAAGGTTAAGTTCAAATTTGGTGAAAAACGGACCAAAATTGATGGACAAAATGGCCGCCGCTTGTACCCGAAAAGTGTAAAAATTTGGTATATAGGTTGTGGAACCTGTAGAGGTCACAATTTTAAATCAATTTTGATGAAACTTGAAATACATGTTTATAACCTAAAGATTTTGGCTCCTTTCGATATATGCGCATATCGGATCATAACTTCCTGAATTATGGCCCCTGATTGTATACGAAAATCGCCTTTATTAAATTGTGGTCCCTCTGGAAGTCAAAATTATTACCCGATTTAGAAAAACGTTTGATTATATCACCGTTACAATGTTATGATTGTTGAGTTCGAATTTCGTGAAAATCGGACCAAAACTGACAGACAAAATGGCCGCCACTTGTACACGAATACTATGAAAATATGGTATATCAAGGTTGTGGACCCTGTAGAGGTCACAATTTTAATCTGATGTTGATGAAACTTGAAATGCGTGTTTATAACCCAAAGATCTTGGTTCCTTTTGATATTCAACGGATAATATCGGATTGTAACTTCCTGAATTATAGCCCCTGATTATACGCAAAATTGACTTTTTTAGCTTGTGGTCCCTCTAGAGGTCTCAATTAGGGAGTCATGGTGGCTAAGTGGGCAAGGCGCTGGCTCGTTAGCCCGGGGGTCGGGTGTTTGATCCCTGCATTGGCCGAGAAAGTTCGTCTCGATTTTCCGGCGTGATTTCCGCTTGTCAGTGATACAGAAGGAGGGCCTGACAAGGACAGCTGCCTAGTCGTTCGCATGAGACAAAAAACCGAGGTCCTGTGTACACATTGGAGTGCACGTAAAAGATCCCTTGGCAGTTGGAATTCGATATAATAGTAGGCCGTAGCGCCGCTGCCCGGGCAAAATTTCCCTCATAGCACACTGTATGGCGTATGCCTGTCTTCCATTAACCCAGGTCAGGTGCAGAAGAGTAGGACGTTAAATCCCATTTCATTCATTCAGGTCTCAATTATTATCCAATTTTAGAAATAATATTAAATGTTTCGTATACTAAACGTTAGCATGGGGCAGAATTTTATAAAAACCAAACAAATTCTAATGATTTTCTGATAATTACTTAATATGCGACGACAACGTTTGTTGACTGCCCGGACGATTTAGCTGCTGTGTGGGCGTATGTTTCGTTGACTGACAACTTATTTTTATCTTCTGAGTAGAAATAATATTTAAAAGCAGAAATCTAACAATAATGTAAGCAACGAATGCTGAGAACAGTGATAATGAAACAACAGCAATTGCCCTTTTTTATACGCCCACATGGAAATGTGGACGTATATTGCCGTCACCCCCGTCGGTCCGTCCATCTTCCACAATTTCTTGTGAACGCACTAGAGGCTAAAGTTAATATCCGATTGACTTTAAATTTATACACATTGTTTAAGTTCATGAGACGAAGAATCCTATTGATTTTCAGCGATATCCGATAATTTTTGCCCTTGATCACTTTGAAAGATCTTGTGAACGCTGTAGAGGCTAAAGTTAATATCCGTTTGAATGTTGAAGTGAAATCAACTTCCACAATAGATCTGCATGTACCTCAATTGTACGCGGCAGAAAAAAATTCGAAAAACAAAAAATCTTAATTGCATTTGGAAAAGGTAGATCTTGGCAACTACAGACTGTGAACGAGGGTTTATTGACAAAATATTATATAAAAAAGCAAATACAGAAATTCAAATGAAAAATTGGCTGAAAAAAAGGAACCTAGGGTGAGTACTGGTGCCAACTGTCAGATATTGTCAGTGGTGGGGTTCGGCAGGCATCCATAATCGCTCATTTAATCACCACACGAAACATGTTGCAACAAATCATAAATGGCCACTCTCAGGCATTTTCACCGATGTAGTATCCCTGCCACGTAGAACGTACAAACTGTAAATCGGACTGTTCCCGACAATAATTGACTCAACGCATTCACTGTAACGAAATCATCTCTTGATGATTTTAACTATTCTAGGCATGAACCCTTGACATACGAATCCAATTGTGATCCAGACGAGGGCGTATAGAAGTCATTTTAGCTGCTCATTGACTTTTGAATCACTTTATTATATGTCCATATTCATAATGTGAACGTATTATGCCGTCGCCCCTGTCTGTGTGTGTGGGTGTGTGTGTGCGTTTGTATATGGTGTATATCGAGGACACACATCTGAATACACACCTTCTAATCGCGGACCTCTGTCAAACCGAGGACGTCCTCGGTTCAACCGAGGACTTTTTGAACTGAAACCAGGACTGCCACGATGTTCAGAAGCCTGGATTTGATATCCTCTTTAATTTTAAGGTCGATCTGAGATGTTCCGCGTTAGGCGGTATTCTACAGTTAGGGTGTATCTGTCGTGTGTGTGATCTCAAAAGGCAAAAATATGATTGTGTGTATCAAGTCCGCAGTTAGTGTTTATTGTACAGCGAGTGTATCAAGTCCTCGGTTAACCGATTTCGGCCATACACATCATATATGGTCACGTGGGATAAATATGTTTTAATCCTGCTATATCTTAAATTTATAACCATTTTCAACCCGTGCGATATTTAAAAAATCTAGCCATCTAGTCATTACATTATTTCTGTCTGAAATTTCGAAATTTTTATCTGGCTAAACATACAATAAGATTATTGCCGCAATAATAAGCAATTGAAATATTAGTAAGTCACTGAATTTGAAATAGTGACACCTGTTAGGACGTATTAAGACAGTCACAATTGTCTAATATAATGTGTAGATACCTCTGGACAATTTTTGCCTTGCGGATGTACTACGGAAAAAAAATGGTGAACCTCGGGAGGCTTACTCAACGGGAGACCACAGGAGAACTGCCAGGAAAACAGGCCGGGAAGGCATCAACGGAGCTTTCCAGATCCACAAGGAAACTCCGGGGATGATTGCCTTGTTTCAGGAACAGGGTTAGGCGTCAGGAACAGGTTTGTCGGTGTCCCAGGTGAGCTCCTGGGGCATAGTTAGCCTTGTGGAGAACTGCGAAATGTTTTAATGCTTGCATTGTCAGACCGGGGGCATTCCCGGATCCTTTCAGACCCACAAGGAAACTCTGGGGCATCAGCGAAGCATGTGAGATGTCTTGCCTAAGTGTCAGGGGACTTTTGAGGATATTTAAATCGGGTGCCTCTGGAATAGTATTTTGCGAAACACGTACCAACAAGAGAGAAGCCACAACCTAGCGTCTGAAGTAAAACAAGAGCGACCTGATGAAACGGTAAAGTTTCGATGGTTAGGGTTCCGTCATCTCTCGCACAGAGGAGAAAGAGACCGAAGATACGGTAATGATGCTTCAGCAGGTTCACCTTCGGAAACCTTGTCACGACTTTTACTTCATCTAAATGATTTAAGCTCGAACGCCTTTCCGAGCCCGTCCGAAGACAGGTCCAGTCTAACGGCCTCGCTTAGTCATTCTATAGGAGGTAGCGACCCGCGGTGTGTACAAAAGGCAGGAACTTAATCGGCGCCGGCATATGACGGGCGCCTACTCGGAATTCCTAGTTCACGGAGTTGCAAGCCCTGATCCCCAGCACGAAGACCATTGGCACGGTTAACCTGTTGTAGGCGAGACTGCCCCCGAAGGAACAATCCCAACCCCCCCTCTCGGGGCGGGTTCCTCGTCTGACCAAACCAAGACCATAGGTACTTGCGCTTTCCTCTTCTCCCCACCTGGTACGCTCGCCCCTCCGTTCGTCTCGAACCCTACGTAGCTCTCCGGCGAAACTGAAAGCAAAAGCTACGTCACCAAGTCGACCGGACCACCTTCCGGAAAAGAGCATGCCCACTTATTCCAACAACGAAATATTCAGGCTAAGGATTTTAGCCTGTCTTTTGAATATTTTCAAGGTAGACAGAAAATGCGGCGGGTTCTCTCCCGCGAAGGTGAAAAACGAGGTAGGGACCGACACAGGCTATTGGAGCTGGAATTACTGCGGCTGCTCGCACAAGGCTTGCCCTCCAATAGCTCCTCGCACACTCTTTTAAATTGCGCTCATTTCTCCTGCGGCGATCACGAAATGGCCGCACCACGTTATTTTTCATAAGTGGCGCGCCTGCTGCCCTCCTTGGAGGTGGTAGCCGTTTCGCAGGCTTCCTCTCCGGATTCAAACCCCGATTCCGCGTTACCCGTCAACACCCTGGTAGGCAGGTCGCCGTCCATTACCAATTGACGGGACAGACACTTCATGACAAGGACGTCGGGGCCCGGAAAGACCCCGCGATTTGCACAGTTATTCGGATTTCAACACTTGTCGCTTCGCCCCGTCGCTACTTTTAACGGTAGCTTCACAGGCTAGGGCGATCTGGTATAGAGAATAAATGCCATTCCCCTCGTCGAGAAACGAAAATGAGCCGTGTACAGTTTCGGCTCGCTTCCCGAAAGGAACAAGCCTGAACGTAGACTTCCATGGCTTAAGCTTTGAGACAAGCATATGATCACTGGCAGGATCAACCATATAGCCTTCACGAGTCCGAGAGAGAACCACGAGTAAACGCCCCCAGTCGCAGGCACCCTACTCCCCCGAAAGGAAGGTGAGCGAGATGGGAGGGGGCGGGCGAAAGAGCGGGAGGACAGTAGCCAGGGCTGAACATCGCCGGCCTCGTTCGCTGAGCAACCCCAGACGAAGAGGGAGACCAGAAGACCGCAAAGTCGTCCGGCAATTCGCTCGCCTGATCTACGTTGTGACCAGACAACCTAACAACCTTGAATCGTACGAAGACGGAACGAGAGATGGGGGGGGGCGAAAGAGCGGAAGGACAGTAGCCAGAACTGAACATCACCGGCCTCGTTCGCTGAGCAACCCCAGACGAAGAGGGAGACCAGAAGACCGCAAAGTCGTCCGGCGATTCGCTCACGCGAGCTAGGTTGAGGCGAGACGGGCTACGGGACGGGCAAGAGACCATCTCGAGCACGCCGCGGGCCAAGAATCGGGGGTAGGTGTAAGCGAACACCGGGACGTTTCGGGTCTGCCGGGAGGAAGGGAGACGGACGACCGCTTCGCTGCTTGCGAGAGGTAACTGGGTATATTTCAATGTATAAGGTTGACATTTGAAATGTCAACTTGCCTTTTCAAATGTCAACTTGGCTTTTCAAATGTCAGCTTGACTTTTCAAATGTCAGTTGACTTTTCAAATGCCAACATGACTTTTCAAATGTCAACTTGACTTTTCAAATGTCAACTTGACTTTTCAAATGTCAACTTGACTTTTCAAATATCAACTTGACTTTTCAAATGTCAACTTGACTTTTCAAGAAAAATAACAGCTTGTTGATAATTAAATGAGGATCCGTTTTGGGATTATCGTTTGTTGTAATATTACATTATACAACAAAGGAGCATTAGAGAGTTTGTACACACCGCATTAGTATACACTTCTAAAGTCCTCGGATGTGAGTGTGTGTGTACTCGGTTGTTAGTTTTCACCATACACAAAGTCCCCATTTGTCGGTATTAAAACATAATGTGCGTCCTCGGTTGGTCACATTAATAAATAACTGTTATATCGCGGTATTATGCACCGAACATCAATTATAAATGGTTAATTTGTCTTGTTATCCCATGTGTGGTCAAAGGGGGGACAAAAATTTAGTTATTTAAAGGTTTAAGACCACAGTGAGTTTCACGTCCAGAGGTCCTCGATTGGTTACATACACTCTGTAAGACCTCAGTCAGATTAGTTTAGAAAATTACAAGTTTTAAATGGCTGAATCATTAAAAAACGTTTTTTCATTGGGCTGCTCCTGTGGTCAAAGGGGGCCTGTTCTCGGATATAGAGTGTTGAACCAACTCAATTTATATTATTGGCATACACCTGTAACGTCCTCGGATGTGAGTGTGTATGTACTCGGTTGCTGGTGTTCACCATACACAAGTCCCCATTTGACGGTATTAAGACATAATGTGCGTCCTCGGTTGATCACATTGATAAATAAATGACTGTTCTACCGCGATATTGTGCCATACATCAAGTTTAAACAGTTATATTGAATTTCTCACATGTGTGGTCAAAGGGGAGACAAAAATGTAGTTATTTACAGGTTAAAGACCACAATAAGTGTCAAGTCCACAGTATGGTAGTATAGAGCAAAATGTCCTCGTTTGGCGGCGTTCCCAACACACACCATGTGTGTCCTCGATTAGGTCTATCTAGCATAGGGACTCGTTCGGCCGTATTTCCCCAAATATTCGCAAACTCCCGTGTGTCCGCATTTCTTCCGTAAAAAGTCAAATTAAAAAAATATATGAATTTATGTATAATTTATACCTTTTCATAATCCTTTGATGTAATAGAGTTCAGAAATAATGGTGTTTTTCAGCTACATGCAGTATTTATCAGGACCTCGATTAGGAGGATCCAGTCAAAGTCCTCGATTTACACCATATACATGTATGGGTGGGTGTGTGTGTGTGGGGGGGGGGTGGGTGGGGGGGTGTCTGTGGTTTGCCTACAGGGCGCAATTCTTCATGGATTTTCTTCAAACTTGGTATACTTATTCCTTATAACCCAAGGAAGATCCCTATTGTTTTTGGTGCATGCCCGACCCCCAGGGGCAGAGCCACGCCCATTTCTAGTATTTGTTTGTTTGTCGTCTACAGGCCACATTTCTTAACTTATAATCTTGAAACTTTGCATACACATTCTTTGTACCCTAAGGAATATCCCTATCGTTTGGGGTGCATGCCCAACCCCCAGGGGCAGAGCCACGCCCATTTTCTTTTCGTGTGTCTTTGTGTCGCCTACAGGGCGCAATTCTTACTGGATTTTCTTCAAACTTGGTATACTTATTCCTTATACCCCAAGGAAGATCCCTATTGTTTTTGGTGCATGCCCGACCCCCAGGGGCAGAGCCACACCCATTTCTAGTATTTATTTGTTTGTCGTCTACATGCCACATTTCTTAACTTATAATCTTGAAACTTTGCATACACATTCTTTGTACCCTAAGAAACATCCCTATTGTTTGGGGTGCATGCCCAACCCCCAGGGGCAGAGCCACGCCCATTTTCTTTTCGTGTGTCTTTGTGTCGCCTACAGGGCGCAATTCTTACTGGATTTTCTTCAAACTTTGTATACTTACTCTTTATACTCTATTAAGGATGATCCCTATCGTTTGGGGTGCATGCCCAACCCCCAGGGGCAGAGCCACACCCATTTTCTTTTTGTGTGTCTTTTGTGTGTCTGTGGAATTTGGGGTTATTCTTCTGAAAGTTTTTCTTTAAACCTGTAACAGGTTATTCTTCCATGGTAGGTTTTTTTCCATAAGAAAACATGATCTAAAGTTTGTCTTATTCATTTTTTATCACATGATTATTTATTTTCCATATATAGGCCATAGCGGCATTTTACAGCGAAATTTTGGTTCATTCAAAAGAAACTATGCAATGGGAGAAACACAGCAAAAAATTCTTGTCTATTGCGGATGACGTCTAGATTGGGATCTAAAGACATGAATATGGCTCACTAGGGGTGTCTGTCGGGGCCTAAGCTAAGCACCATTTAAAATGTCTGTTATCTATTGTAACTTATTCAAAATACACTAAGGTAATATAGAAATCAATTTTGTGTGGTATCTCAAACATTGAGACTGACTCCAACATTAATATTCCTCACTAGAGGGCATCTTTCAGGGGACAAGCACCATTTAAAATGTCTGTCGTTCATAGTAGATGATTTACTATCAAATGGTCTTTCATCTGACAAATTTTTAGTTGGTATCTAGAACATTGAATCTAGGCCCATACAGACCCCCCTTTAGGGCATGTCTGTCAGGAGGGTGTTACCCCCAATATTATCTGTCATTACTGTTTCCATAATTAAAACACCTCATTCATCATGTATAAATTGGTTTCACTCAGTACCTCTAATGTTGGATCCAGGCAGGTGTTTAGGGGCCAGTTTAGGGGGGGGGGCTACTAAGGTCAGGCCCCTGATATAAGCTGAAGGATGTCCACTTTTATTGTACATGGAAAGACCGCTAAATAACGCTATTGATGAACTTTAGTATCTCCTTCGTTGGAGTTCGAAGGTGCGGGCTGCCAGTCTATAATACCCAATTCTTTAAAGGCTCTTTCCTGGTTTAGAAATAGAATATTGTTGTGCGGAAGATGTTCGGTTTAGTCCTCAATTTGGTCATGGTTTAAGCCTCACAGTAACACATGCCTAGATTACTACAAAATCATCAAAAAGAATTACTTCCAAAATGACCTATTATTGTTCTGTTGACAAGATGTTATATCAATTTGGTTCATTTTTTGACTAGAATATATGTTTTGTTTTCTTTTTCTATAGAGAAAAAACATACCCCTATGTATTTGAATCCTGCCTTTACAAGTTATGAAAACTTTCCAAATAATGGCATTGAGACATGGAGTCCTTATAGAGCTGGTGATGACATTACCCGTATTTCACTTCCCCAGTCACAGGTATGTATACTTTGAGTGTTAATGTAAAGTACACTGTGTATATGTGACCACCTCTGGCTAAACAAGACACGTTATTTAAAATATATATTACATATAAAATTTATACACAGACACAATCTTTGGTCTGCATCCTCAGGCTTTTTTATATAAGCTTGAAAGTCATGTTGGCTAAGTGAGTCAGGTGCTGGTTATTTAACATGGAGTTCAGCATTGTATCCTCTTCTCAGCTGTGCAGGATGAAGGGCTTGGCAAGAAACAGTGTCTGGTCGTTTCGATGGGACAAAAACGTGAGGTCCTGTGTACATATTGGCATGCACATAAAAGAACCCTTGACAGTTGAAATTTGATGGAACAGTAGGCAGAAACTCTGTTGTCATAGTACACTGTAGGGCATGTGTCAGCCTTCATTATCCCGGTTGGTGCAGAAAAGTAGGACATTAAACCACAAATCTTTTCTTTTAATCTTCTTGTAACTTGATGTGGCTTAACATCTAATATTAAATTCTGACCATTAATTGAATTTAATCTTGTAATTCCTGTTTTTGTATTGAAATGAACATTCATTTTCATCTATTTTTATACACCCACATTTTGTTTGTGGACATTGGCATGTATCCGATCGTAACTGGAATATGGCCCCTGATCGTATGAAAAATTGTCTTTTTAGCTTATGGATCCTTTAGGGGTCACTATTTTTATTTGATCTTAAAAAACGTCCATGTATATCAATGTTACACCATGATTATGGTCTAAATGGCCACTCCACTGTAAAAGCATGTACTAATACATTACCAAGGTTGTGGACCCTCTAGTGGTCGCAATTTTTATCAGATTTTGAGGAAACTTGAAAGATATGGTTCTTTTTTATATTGGCATTTATAGGACCGTAACTGGATTATATGGCCCCTAATTATATGAAAAGTTGTGTTTTTAGCTTGTGGACGCTCTAGAGGTCGCAATTTTGATCAAATTTTGATTTTAGTTTTTGGACTCTGTAGAGATCATAATTTTTATTCAATTTTAAAAATCGTTTAAATATATCACCGTTACGCCTTATTGATGGTTGAATTTGAGTTTCGTGAAAATCTGACTCAATCTGTCCAACCAAGTGGTCACTCCTTGTACGCAAATAATTTAAAAGTAAGTAATACCAAGGTTGTTGACCCATTAGATGTCGCAATTTTTAGCCGCCCACATTTTCATACCGACGTATATTGTCGTCGCCAAGTCCGTCAACGATTCTTATCTGATTTTGATGAAACTTGCATGAAATACATGTTTATCGCATTGTGACTTCCTGAATTATGGCCCCTGATTATACGAAAGAAATCGCGATTTTAGCTTGTGGTCCCTCTTGCGGTAACAATTTTTATCGGATTTCTAATATCGCTTGAATATATTACTGTTGCACCCTATTGATGGTTGAGTTCGAATAGCGACCCTGCCTTGCTGAACTACTGTGATCAAAGTATGAATCTTCTAACTCCACGTTTCTCAACCTTTTCTCACCGTTCACCCCTAAATAAATTCTCAACCGACCCATTTACCCCCAGAGTTTTTAGGAGGTTACTGACCGCGGAGCAGTGGCCGGCAAAGCCGGTCACCGTGAGCGCCTTAGGCGCAAAGCCCGGAAACCTTACCACAGATGAAACACTGAGGCTTCTCGACGCCATCCGCGCCTGTTATCAACTTGAACCCGAACGATACATACTCTTCTTGGTATTTACGCTTCTTTGGGGGCATGATTTTGAATCAAAATCACATGGAATCAAAAGCACGTATAAAAATTCAAAATGAAACTAAATTGGGGACTCGTCTGTTGAATAAGCTAGCCATACAATGACAATGGACACCTGCACCAATTACCACTCACAAAGCCAAGTAAACTAGCTATCACCATGGCAACCACTGATGAGTGGATCGCGAGATCAAGGCCTAGACTGCCTGGATCCAGCACGATCATCAATTCAAATTGAAACTGAGAAAAAGTTGACAACTGAAATCTTGAAATGCAACTTCACCTCTCACAGGACTGCTGGAGCAACTGCACAACCTTTATATGACCATTTTTGAAGTTACTGGGAGTGTGGTCATTCACCCCCAGGACGCGGCCATTCCCCCCTTGGGGCTGAATTCACCCCAGGTTGAGAAACGCGGTTCTAACTAGTCCCATTGATATTCTTTGAATGGCACTTGTGTTCCCCCATCCAGCAATGAGTAATAAAAAAAAAATACAAAGTCCTCTTGTGTGAAAATGTCCTTTATTAAAATGTCTGTCTGTCTGTCCGTCTGTCCGTCACACTTTTTGGGACACAATAACTCTCTTCCTAATTGAGCTAGAATGTTCAAACTTGGTGTATGTGTTTATTAGGTCGATGCCTTGATGGAGTTCGAAGATGAGCATTTTCCGCTTAGGGTAAGCAGAGATAAGCAATTTGATTGGTTGATGCTTTGGGACACGATAACTTTAGTTCTAATTAAGTGAGAGTGATGAAACTCGGTGTATAGTTTCATTACAGTAATACCTTGACTAAGTTCGATAATGAGCATTTTCTGCAGAGCGATGAGCAAAGCGATAAGCAATTTGATGGAGTTCGAAGATGAGCATTTTCTTCTTAGGGTAGGCAGAGATAAGCAATTTGATTGGTTGATACTTTGGGACAAGATAACTTAGGTTCATCTTGATTGATGATTTTTATGACTGCATTCTCATTCAGTAATGGATTCGACAGTAACAGTGTATACAAACGATTGACTTGGACACAAGGGCCCTTTCCCTTGGCCAGAGGGGCCCTTTTGTCAAGCGTGGGGACCCTTTTGTCTGCCTTTAGGGTCCCCCTAACTAGGTTACATTTTCATTTTTCTCGTCGGTTTTAGCATTTTTCTTTATAAAACACTTTTGGATGACACTTCATGTACAGTTTGATTGCTCAATACGTTTGAAAAAAATAAATGTGCGATTAATTAATATGTGTCATCTATTTATTTTGGGATTTCGGCGGGGGACATCAGCCTCACTGTTGGCTTGTTCTTCTAGTATCGTCCTTTTCTTCTTCCATAATAAAAAATATATGGCCTGAAATTACACAATCAAAATAATATTAAATAAAGATAGGTATGTGCCATATAATGTCATGTGCTATTAATAGAGCATTCATAATTTTCAAAATTATCCTGTCAAATACAAAGCATATATAGAGAATCTCCTACGAGTGTTTTATGATATCAAAAAATATCAACGCAAGTTGATAAAGTGAAAAAAATGAGGCTCTGCCGAGTTTTTTTACTTTATCAACAAGTGTTGATATTTTTTGATATCCAAAAACACGAGTTGGAGATTCTCTATCCTTTCTTACATGCACAAATTAAATAAATATATTTCTTTTGTATAGATTTCACTTTTACTGAATCTAATTACTTTTCAGCGTAGTGATACATCAGTTTTTTGACAGCAGTTTAGCTATTGCAAAGTCCTATATATTGACCCAGTATTTCCTTCAAGGTCAATTAAATAAAAACAGTTTCTTTTTAACAAAAAAAAATCACTTTTTTATACGCCCACATTGAAATGTGGTCGTATATTGTCGTCGCCCCCGTCCGTCCGTCCGTCCGTCGGTCCGGCGTCCACAATTGCTTGTGGACGCTCTAGAGGCTAAAGTTAATATCCGATTGACTTTAAATTTATACACAGTGTTTGAGGTCATGAGACGAAGAAGCCTATTGTTTTTCAGCGATTTCCGATAAAAACTACCAGAGTTATGGCCCTTGATCACTTCAAAAAATCTTGTGGACGCTCTAGAGGCCAAAGTTAATATCCGATTGGCTTTAAATTTATACACAGTGTTTACGGTCATAAGACGAAGAAGCCTATTGATTTTCAGCGATTTCCGATAATTAGTGCCAGAGTTATGGCCCTTGATCACTTCAAAAAATCTTGTGGACGCTCTAAAAGCCAAAGTTAATATCCGATTGACCTTAAATTTATACACAGTGTTTAAGGTCATAAGAAGAAGAAGCCTATTGATTTTCAGCGATTTCCGATAATTAGTGCCAGAGTTATGGCCCTTGATCACTTCAAAAAATCTTGTGGACGCTCTAAAAGCCAAAGTTAATATCCAATTGACTTTAAATTTATACACAGTGTTTAAGGTCATAAGACGAAGAAGCGTATTGATTTTCAGCGATTTCCGATAATTAGTGCCAGAGTTATGGCCCTTGATCACTTCAAAAAATCTTGTGAACGATCTAGAGGCCAAAGTTAATATCCGATTGACTTAAAATTTATACACAGTGTTTAAGGTCATAAGACGAAGAAGCCTATTGATTTTCAGCGATTTCCAATAATTAGTGCCAGAGTTATGGCCCTTGATCACTTCAAAAAATCTTGTGGATGCTCTAGAGGCCAAAGTTGATATCCGATTGACTTTAAATTTATACACAGTGTTTAAGGTTATGAGACGAAGAAGCCTATTGATTTTCAGCGATCTCTGATAATTATTGCCAGAGTTATGGCCCTTGATCACATCAAAAAATCCTGTGGACGCTCTAGAGGCCAAAGTTAATATCTGATTGACTTTAAATTTACACACACTGTTTAAGGTCATGAGACGAAGAAGCCTACTGATTTTCATTGATTTCTAATAATTACTTCCAGAGTTATCTCCCTTGATCACTTCAAAAAACCTTGTGACGCTACAGATGCCAAACTTATCATCCGTTTGACTTCAGATTGATACACAGAGTTTAAGGTGTATTTTGATTTTCAATGAATTTTGATAACAGAACAGCTAAATCCATGATGTTAAATGTTTCCTATACTAATTGATAGCGTGGGGCAAAACTTTATAAAAAGCAAACTAATTCTAATGATTTTCAGATAATTACATAATGAGTTGTTTCATTACCAAAAAAAGTAAAAATATGCGACAACCCTTGTTGACTGCCCGGACGATTTAGCCACTGTGGGCGTATGTTTCGTTGCCTGGCAACCTATCTTATTTAAAATAAGTGATTTCTTTAAAATAAAAGAAAGTAGTTCCTTTTTGATTGATCAATCAAATTCATGTAAAGCGATATCTCCTTAGGAGATATCGCAGTAGATTATGTAATTTATCATACAAGCGATATCTACTGTCAAATGTGTTAGTGGGTGATAAATACATTTTGAAAACCAGGGATAAATGTGCATCGACTGTCACTAGTGGCAGGCATTTATAACAGTAATTTAAGTGATAATTTACTCATAAAATATCTTTCGATTTATTTTTAGTGGACCCATAACCTAGACAGAACGGTTTTACTTTATTTTTTTAAAACTAAACATAGCCAGGTCACACATAATTTGAATGACGAAAATTATTAACATTACCAATAGGTCGATCTACTAGATATCAGTATATCCATTTTATAAGTAACTATTTCGAAACTTATCCAACAAACCATTCCGTTGTAGGTGTTTTTGAGTCATATAATCCAGAAAATACTGTGTACAAACTCAACTCTTATTATCCCAAACTCGCGCCCTTTTTCCAGGAATTTCAAGTTGATAAAAATTATGGAACCCTTGCGAAAAATGGTGAAAAGAACGTACCCTAACTTGCCCTTTAATTGTATAAAATAGCAGCACCAGTTTATCAGTTTAGCGATGAAACATGCACAACCATTATAGAATTAAAAATTTCTTTGTTTGTTTTCCATTCCAAAATTTTCAAAAACACTGCCACTCGTCTGTAACCCGACATTCATGGAATCTGTCATTGTATACGCTAAGCGACAAAATTATGACCTCCAAACTTAAATTTATGATGGTTTACAATTATTGTCACTTTTCACAATAAAAGAGGTTGATTTCAAGTCATGATTATATTAGTTGATCGTAAAGTATTTACTGTACATAAATTTTACGGGTGCTGTAATCGATGATATCGTTTCCAAATATGGCTATTGGAACAGTGTGTTAGGTTACGACGAGAAAATAGCCATTCTATCACAATACAATGATTATCGGAACATATTGGAAAACATTTTGATGTTGAGTCATAAGTTTAGACATCATTTTAAACATGTAGGCTACAAAAGTTACTATTATTTACCACGTGTTCCTGGATTCGGTACGGTGATGGACGAATGAAATAAACGATGGACGAATGAAATAAACGTCAATGAAATTGTCTACTTCAGGAAATAACATGCTTAATTAATGGAAATTAGAAAAAATTCGTCTTCTGACACTATAAGGCCATAATTTCAATGTGCTCTCTTTCACAAATTACAAATCTTTTATAGGCTATGCAGTTATTAAAATATTTGCAATGAAAAAATTACATTTTTATTTTTTATAATTTCAATGAAATTTGCAATATAAATATTTCAGTGAAATTTCAGTAGACCAAATTATAATTTATTTCAATGAAATTTCAGTAGATCAAAATTTTTGTTTATTTTGGTGAAATTTCAGTTATAAACCAAAATATATTTTTATTTCAGTGAAATTTTGGTGAGATTTCAGTGAAATTTTGGTGGGATTTCGGTGAAATATCACTGAAATTTCAGTATCATTTTCTCTGGGGAGGTTTATCACCCTAAGATCTGGGTTCCTTTCGATATTGGCATGTATCGGACTTCAACATCATGGATTATGGCCCCTGATTATAGGAAATATCATGCTTTTGTCTTGTGAACACAGTAGAGGTCACAATTTTGAACCGACTTTAATGAAAGTTGAAATGCATGTTTATAACTCAAAGATCTTGGTTCCTTTCAATATTTGCGCATATCGAATTGTAACTTCCTGAATTATGGCCCCTGATTGTACGAAAAATCGTACAGAATGGGCGTCGCTTGTACGCAAACTGTAAAAATATGGTATATTAAGGTTGTAGACCCTGTAGAGACCACAATTTTACTTTGATTTTGATGAATCTTGAAATGCATGTTTATAACCCAAAGATCCTGGTTCCTTTCGATATTTGCGCACATCGAATCGTAACTTCCTAAATTATGGCCCCTGATTGTATGAAAAATCACCTTCTTAGCTTGTGGTCCCTCTGGAGGTCACAATTATTATCCCATTTAAAAAAAACGTTTGATTATATCACCGTTACACCGTAATGAAGGTTGGGTTCAAATTTCCTGAAAAGCAAACCAAAACTGCCAAACAAAATGGCTGCCGCTTGTATGTGAATAGTGTAAAAAGGTTGTGGATCCTGTAGAGGTCACAATTTTAATCCGATTTTTTATGAAACTTGAAATGCATGTTTATAACCCAAAGATCTTGGTTCCTTTCGATATTTGCGTATATCGAATTGTACCTTATGAATTATGGCTCTTGGTTGTAGGAAAAATCCCTTTCTTATTAGCTTGTTCTCTACCCATCTCTTGAAAATGTGGGCGTATCCTGCCTGGCAGCTGCTGGTTATCCAATTTTGATGAAACTGGGTGCTTATATCCTTTCAATATTGACGAATGTCAGACCTAACATTTGGGATTATGACCCCTGATTGTACGAAAAATCACTTTTTAAGCCTGGTCTGTAGATCCCTTGCAAAATGTGGATGTATCTTGCATGGCAACCACTTTTCTAATGAATAAATAGAATGAATTTAGTTTTAATTATTTTTCATTTGAAAATTATATCAAAGGTAATCAAGAACAGTACACCAAGACAGGAGAAACTGAATACATCTACCTTTAGTGAGAATTTACAAACTGGTTTACGAGATAATTACTATACAACTGAACCAGCCAAGCCTATTGTGATCAAAACAAAGGGTTTAGACAATAACGGTACCAAGCAAAATGGAATCTCTCCCAGAGGGTCTGCCATGCCCAATGGAAGTTCTTCGTATCCTGGAATACAAAACTTTGAAGATATTCCAACAACACACTTGACTTCGTACAGAAATGTGAATAGTTTTACTGATGAAAATAATATTGAAATGGAAATGTTAACCAGTAACCATGGTAATGGACATGCTGGTAAATTTAAACACCAGCCACATCAAGCATGGCACGGGGAGGATGAAATGGATGTTATTAAGAAGAGCATCCAGCCAGGTGTGTCTCCAAGCCCTTTAATAGAGAGTATACGAGATGAATTAAATCACTTGTCAAAACATACAGACAGTAAAAAATGGAATAATGTATCCAACGGTGATATAAATGTATAATGGCAATGCTATACTTCAGTACTAAAAGTGTTTGTAATTATTATCATTTGTTAATGTTACTTTTAAGATTGTTATATTTATATTAATTGATACAGATAGACAACCTGTTGAGTAGATGATGATGTCGGTTGCATCATGCAACACATGGCTCTAGCAGGAATGCAAAAATTGTGCAAATTATTTTTGATACAAAAATTTGTGTCTCTCAATTCTTTGGAAAACCTGATATATTTTATGTTTTGAGAAAAATGTCAAACATGGTATTGATTGAAGGACAAGTGTCTTTGCATAGTCCAGATCTCTTCATGAATGTGTAATATCATTTAGTGTATTAATTGAGGATCAAGAATAAGATATTGAATAATGTACCGGTATTACATTTTTAACTATTATGAAATTTTTTTTAAAATTTCTCCATATTTGTTATGAATTTGATCTGAATCAAGATTATTGTCTCCCAGCTTTCAAAGAATACAGGGACTAAAATGGGTTTGTCTGTCTGTCTGTCTCTCTCAATTTTTGGGATAAGAACTTTACTTCTAATTCAGATACAATGTTTAGACTTGGTGTAGATATTTGCTAGGTAATGTCTTTACTGAGTTCGATGATGAGCATATTCTGCTCTGGCTAATAAGTAGCTGTCTGTCTGTCCCATGCCATCTGCTGAACTTAATAACGCTGATCCTAACTGAGGTAGAATGTAGATGTTTATTAAGTGAATGCTGACTGAGTTTGATAATGAGCATTTGTGCTTTCTGCCCTGGAAGACAATCTTAAAACAAATAACAAACACAGATATTGTTGGTGTGAAAATGTCAATTTATTAAATGTCGACTGAAACACAGGTTCTGAGAGTAATTAAATATAATTAGATTGCATTAAAGATACGTGATTATTAAAACTATCAAGCAATTACCCGAAGAACCTCATGCTTCTGAGGATCAAATAATGGTTGGGCTGAATGGAAACCCATCTAACCGGCCGAGCCCTAAGCAAAGGCAACAGCCAAAACTCAACCATAATAAGGGAAGACACTGATCAACAGTAGTAAACCGCCATAAGCAATGGCAAGCAACAAATCATACACAAGTAGGATGGAAGATGGGGTGGACGGAGGGCAGTTCCAAACAATTATTCTTTATGACGAACTATCACGAAAACCTATCCAAGCAGGATAGAAAACACGCTCTAGTCCCAGTGGCGGGAAACGATCAGCGCGCCACCGGAAATAGTACGGGCTAGCTACCCGTATGTAAACAATAACAACGAGTCGGGCATAGCACAAACTTTATTATCACGATAATATATTTTTGTGCTTTCTGCCCTGGAAGACAATCTTAAAACAAATAACAAACACAGATATTGTTGGTGTGAAAATGTCAATTTATTAAATGACGACTGAAACACAGGTTCTGCGAGTAATTAAATATAATTAGATTGCATTAAAGATATGTGATTATTAAAACTATCAAGCAATTACCCGAAGAACCTCATGCTTCTGAGGATCAAATAATGGTTGGGCTGAATGGAAACCCATCTAACCGGCCAGACACAGCTCTAACCGAATTCTGTTTGAGCTGTCGTGCCCAAGAGCATTTCTGCTTAGACTAAGTACATGTAGAGATAGGCAATTTTATTTATTGAATCTTCGGATCACAATAACTCAGCTTCTAAAAGAGGTTATACTGTATATCTTCATTACATCAAATGACTAATAGATTGAGCATTTTTATACGCCCACATTGAAATGTGGTCGTATATTGTCGTCAGTCCGTCGGTCCGGCGTCCACAATTGCTTGTGGACGCTCTAGAGGCTAAAGTTAATATCCGATTGACTTTAGATTTATACACAGTGTTTAAGGTCATGAGACGAAGAAGCCTATTGTTTTTCAGCGATTTCCGATAATAACTACCAGAGTTATGGCCCTTGATCACTTCAAAAAATCTTGTGGACGCTCTAAAGGCCAAAGTTAATATCCGATTGACTTCAAATTTATACACAGTGTTTAAGGTCATGAGACGAAGAATCCTATTGTTTTTCAGCAATTTCCGATAATAACTACCAGAGTTATGGCCCTTGATCACTTCAAAAAATCTTGTGGACGCTCTAGCGGCCAAAGTTAATATCCGATTGACTTTAAATTTATACACAGTGTTTAATGTCTTCACACGAAGAAGCCTATTGATTTTCAGCGATTTCCGATAATTAGTGCAAGAGTGATGGCCCTTGATCACTTCCAAAAAATCTTGTGGACGCCCTAGCGGCCAAAGTTAATATCCGATTGACTTTGAATTTATACACAGTGTTTGAGGTCATAAGACGAAGAAGCCTATTGATTTTCAGCAATTTCCGATAATTAGTGCCAGAGTTATGGCCCTTGATCACTTCAAAAAATCTTGTGGACGCTCTTAGAGGCCAAAGTTAATATCCGATTGACTTTAAATTGATACACAGTGTTTAAGGTCATAAGACGAAGAAGCCTATTGATTTTCAGCAATTTCCAATAATTAGTGCCAGAGTTATGGCCCTTGATCACTTCAAAAAATCTTGTGGACGCTCTAGAGGCCAAAGTTAATATCCGATTGACTTTAAATTGATACACAGTGTTTAAGGTCATAAGACGAAGAAGCCTATTGATTTTCAGCAATTTCCAATAATTAGTGCCAGAGTTATGGTCCTTGATCACTTCAAACAATCTTGTGGACGCTCTAGAGGCCAAAGTTAATATCCGATTGACTTTAAATTTATGTATGTTTAAGGTCATGAGACGAAGAAGCCTATTAATTTTCAGCGATTTCAAATAATTACTTCCAGAGTTAACTCCCTTGATCACTTCAAAAAACCTTGTGACACTATAGAGGCCAAACTTATCATCCGATTGACTTCAGATTGATACACAGAGTTTAAGGGTTTGAAACGAATAAGTATTTTGATTTTCAATGAATTTTGATAACTGAACAGCTAAATCCATGATATTAAATGATTCGTATACTAATTGTTAGCGTGGGGCAAAACTTTGTAAAAAGCAAGCAAATTCTAATGATTTTCTGATAATTACATAATGAGTTGTTACTCGTAATCAGATTTTAGTGTATTACAAACGTTTCATTCCCGAAAAAAAGTAAAATTATGTGACAACCCTTGTTGACTGCCCAGACGATTTAGCTGCTGTGGGCATATGTTTCGTTGCCTGGCAACCTATCTTTTACTCAGGTTAAGTTGAGTGATAAACAATTAAAAAGTAATTTATTTTGGGATTGATGCAGGGGGCATCATTTTCGCTGTTTACTTGTTTTGGCTTGTTTTATCTTGTTATACTAAATTCCACAACACTAGGCCTACCTATTTATACACTCTCATTGAAATGTAGTTGTATATTGCTTGTTATTTATTATTCGATTGACTCTTTAAATAAATCTTCTTTGAGCGGCATTTAGCAATTGACATACGTAATAAACACAAAAACATATTATGGAACACAATTACTAATTTAAAGCGATGTTTCGTTGAGGATTCTCAAAAACATTTTCAAGCGAATGATGAAAACGTTGAGAGAATCCTCAACGAAATGTCGCTTTAAATTAAAATAGTAATTGTGTTCCATAATATGTTTTTATACGCCCACATTGAAATGTGGTCGTATATTGTTGTCTCCACTGTCCGGCCAGCGGGCGTCTACAATTGCTTGTGGACGCTCTAGAGGCTAAAGTTAATATCCGATTGACTATAAATTTATACACAGTGTTTAAGATCATGAGACAAAGAAGAAGCCTATTGATTTTCAGCGATTTCCAATAATTAGTGTGAGAGTTATGGCCCTTGATCACTTCAAAAAATCTTTTGGACACTCTAGAGGCCAAAGTTAATATCCGATTGACTTTAAATTTATTCACAGTGTTTAAGGTCATGAGACGAAGAAGTCTATTATATTCAGCGATTTCCGATAATTACTGCCGGAATTATGGCCCTTGATCACTTCAAAAAATCTTTTGGACACTCTAGAGGCCAAAGTTAATATCCGATTGACTTTAAATTTATACACAGTGTTTAAGGTCATGAGACGAAGAAGTCTATTATATTCAGCGATTTCCGATAATTACTGCCAGAGTTATGGCCCTTGATCACTTCAAAAAATCCTGTGGAAGCTCTAGAGGCCAAAGTTAATACCCGATCGACTTTAAATTTACACACAATGTTTAAGGTCATGAGACGAAGAAACCTATTGATTTTCTCAGAGATTTCAAATAATTACTACCAGAGTTATCTCCCTTGATCACTTCAAAGAATCTTGTGGACGCTCTAGAGGCCAAAGTTATAATCCGATTGACTTCAGATTGATACACAGAGTTTAAGGTGTTGAAACGAACAAGTATTTTGATTTTCAATGAATTTTGATAACTGAACAGCTAAATCCATGATATTAAATGTTCCATGTATATACTAATTGTTAGCGTGGGGTAAAACTTTATAAAAAGCAATTAAATTCTAATGATTTTCTGATAATTACATAATGAGTTGTTACTCTTAATCAGTTTTTAGTGTATTACAAATGTTTCATTACCGAAAAAAGTAAAAATATGCGACAACCCATGTTGACTGCCCGGACGATTTAGCTGCTGTGGGTGTATGTTTTGTTGCCTGGCAACCTATCTTTGTGTTAATTTTTAAATAAATGTATACACAGTGGGTATGGTCATGATATGAAGAAGACTATTGGCCTATTAACTTTTAACAATTTTTGATAATTAATTGGTCTATTGATTTTTAACAATTTTTGATATTATAAATTTTGTCGATACTCCAGAGACCAAAATTTTCATCTGATTGACTCAAAATTTATACACATTTGCTATGATGTCATAACTGACTTCCAGCTAGTTTGTATTTTATTCTTCATCCCTGAAGAAGTTAGTATTTTTAATGTCGAAACGTTGGATAAAACAATGGTTTTCAATATTGTATTTTATTTATTATTGTATATCAACTTATTTTAATATCAAATGCATTATTTTAACTTGGTCAAAATTGATCCCATCAAACCGTCTGTAATTGGTTTGTGTTACCTGTTTCTATTGATTGGAAGTTTCTCACATGGAAATGTGGCAGCTGCCCCCATCCATCAGTTGGTAAATCTGGATGTCAGCCACAATTTCTTGTTAACTACATTTATCATCCAATCTTTTTAAAATTGATATATGTGACCTGTGCTGGCAAAAAGAGTCGGAATATGCAAAGGCTGATAATGGGCTACAGACAAAACAAGAGCAAATATTGATTTTGACTAAAATTAAGATATTCAATAAATATACTATCTAATATCAATCCCAAAGTTAAAATTAGCTATAGATCATTTTATAACACCTTTATTATGACATTTTATAAGAGTACCATACTCACAAATCTTTCTTTTGTCTTAAAATTCTCTGCTTAATATGTTTTTTTTATATGTCCACATTATATTGCCGTCACGCCTGTCTGGTGTATGTGTGTGTCTGTGTACCTGTGTGTCGCCTACAGGCCACAATTCTTAATCAATTGCCTTGAAACTTTAATACTTACTCCTTACACCCCAAGGATGTTCCCTATTGTTTTGGGGGCATGCCCGACCCCCAGAGGCAGAGCCATGCACATTTCTTGTATTTGTTTGTCATCTACAGGCCGCACTTCTTAACGTATCATCTTGAAACTTTACATACTTGTTCCTTATACCCTAAGGATGATCCCTATTTTTTTATGGGGGGGGGGGCATGCCCGACCCCCAGGGGCAGAGACACGCCCAGTTCTTATATTTGTTTGTCATCTACAGGCCGCATTTCTTAACGTATCATCCTAAAACTTATTCTTTATACCCTAAGGATGACCCCTATTCTTTTGGATGCATGCACAACCCCCTGGGACAGAGCCACGCCCATTTCTTGTATTTGTTTGTTTATCGTTTACAGGCTGCATTTCTTAACCTATCATCTTGAAACTTTGCATACTTATTTTTTGTACCCTAAGGAACATCCCAATTGTTTGGAGTGCATGCCCACCCCCAGGGGCAGAGTCACGCCCCTTTTCTTTTCATATGTCTGTTTGTCGCCTACAGGTCACAATTCTTAATCAATTGTCTTGATAATTTTTCGTTTGAATTTCCTTATACTCTAAGGATGATCCCTATTGTTTTGGGTACATGCCTGACCCCTTGGGACAGAGCCACGCCTAGTTTCTTGTATTTGTTTGTCGTCTATAGGCTGAATTTCTCAACGTATCATCTTGAAACTTTGCGTACTTATTCTTTGTACCCAAATAAACATCCCTATCGTTTGGGGTGCATGCCCAACCCCCAGGGACAGGGCCGTGCCCACTTTCTTTTTGTGTGTCTGTGTGTCACCTACAGGCCCCAATTCTTAATTGGTCGTATTGAAAAACTTATTCCTTATACCCTTAGACTGATCTCTATTATTTGTGGTGGATGCCCCATCCCCTAGGACAGAGCCACACCGAATGTTTGTGTTTCGCCTACAGGCAATTCTTAATAGATCATTTTGAGACTTTGCGTACCTATTCCTTATACCTAAGAATGGCCCCTATTGTTTTTCGGTGATTGCCCAACCACCAGGGACAGAGCCATGCCTCTTTTTATACTTTGTGTCTACAGGCCACGATTCCTTATGAGTAGTCTTTGAACTCAGGATATGTATTCCTTTTAGCCTAAGGATGACAGCTGCATGTCCCGACCCTCAGGGGCAATCACGTGTTTGTCGTTTACAGGCCGCAGTTCTGAATGAATCAGCTTGGTACTTTGCATATGTATTCCTTATAGCCTCAGGGCGTCAACTATTGATTTTGGTGAATGTCCCGATCCCCAGTATCAGAACTACGCCCACTTTTTGTCTTTAGCGCTCGAAAGCCACAATCCTGAATGGATCATCTTTTTATATTTATTCCTTATACTCTAAGGACGGCAACTATTGATGTTGATGCACGACCACCAACGCAAAACAAACCAACGCCTAGCCTTGTTTGCTACGTGAGATATTACAGCCATTTCAATCAAATCAGGAATGTGGACGTATATTGCAGCGTTAGCGATGCTCTCGTTTTTGTTTATAGTTATATCTTCATTACAAAACACAACAGAATACTTCTCTGTTATAAGTAAATAATGACTTTCGTAAGTGGTCTAGATTGCCGCCCTTCGACCTCTAGCTGGCCGGTCACCTCTGGCTTGCGGCTGTGGTTTCAATCCCTGGTGTGAGCGTATGTGGCATGGAGATAGGGGCGCCTTCTCAACCTCGTGGGTTTCCTCCGGGCACTCCGGTTTCATCCCACTGCTAGAGACTGTGATGTTACAGTTTTTAATAACAATCCTCTTTGACAAAACACTATACTTTCAATGCTTCTTCAACTTCAATGGCAAACAAAGAATTTAATTAAGCAGTGTAAACACTAGCTGAATGATTCAGCTGAATCAATCGGCATTGAAATTTTGTCTATTGTGTCCACTACCATTGGGCCGAATCAAACATGTTTGATATATTTTGCCGAATTATATTCACATAATGAGTCTGAGTCTGCTTCGCCGATTGATTTGGTCGAATGTAGAATTCATTAGTCAATCACCACTCATATCGAGAAGTCACACGGTTGTTTGAAGACATGATCTGAAAGGTGACGCATCAGGTTAAGCATTCGCCTGGTGTAACCATCCATTCGGCCGAATGGTAATTGACTCTAGCCGTTATGATTTGGCTAATGTGTCCGCCACTTTTCTTTACTTTCAATCGATTTGAATTCATGTCTACAGTTGATTATGGGTTTGACATGTGAATAAATATCTAATTAATGATTTACATAACATTTGTGTCCAAACACAAGATCTGCATTATGCAGATTTAAAAAAAATATTGAATTTCAGCAATAGTTTAAGATCTAAATATTTTGCCTTTTGGAGTGCTTGGAGGACTGTGGGCATATTTTTTGTTGCCTGAAATTTTTTTTTCACGAAAATTGTATATTGTCGTCACCTCGTTCGTCCGGAATTGTGGGTGCTCTGGAGACTAAAGGTATCCCCAGAATGACTTCATATTGATGCACATTTTATGTCCATAGATATTCAAGAATTTCCAATAAGTACTGTGTGATCACCCTTGATCAATTGGAAAACATCTTGGATGCTCAGCTAAAATTAAGGTTATGAGATGAAGAAACTTATTTATTTCCTGCATTTTCTGATAATTGCAGCTGGAGTTATAATGGTCTTTGATCACATTATAAGATATTGTGGACTCTTTTTAGGCCTAATATCCGATTGTTTATAAATTTAAAAGCAGTGTTTAAGATCATGAGACGAAGAAGTCTATTGATGATTACTGCTAGAATATATGATATCATATTAATCTTTATTATGCTAATATAGAAATGAACTGAAGTAGGTTTTACCGTCCTACTCTTTTGCATACGCCATACAGTGTGCTATGAGGGAAATTTTGCCTGGCCAGCAGCGCTATGGCCTACTCTTATATTGAATTCCAATTGCCCAATCCAAATAACTAGACATCTGTTCTACATCGATGACAAGGGAATACCACACCAGAAAATCCTGATGAACTTTCTTGGCCAATGCCTGGATTGAACGCGGCAACCGCCAGGTTAGTGAGCCAGCTTCTTACTCACTTTACTAATATAGTGGACGAGTATATCTAATAGTTATTTCTTGTTAAATACTTATTTGTTATTAAATTACAATTTCTAAGAGTGTCTATATCTGATATAGTTTTGTATTAACCGTCAATTACATAAGAGTGTCTTACCGATATATCTGATTTTGGGTTTGTTATTAAATTACAATTACACAAGAGTGTCTATATCTGATATTGTTTTGTTATTAAATTTCAGTTACATATATAGGAGTGTCTATATCTGATGTTGTTTTGTTATTAAATGTCAATTGCATAAGAGCGTTTATATCTGATGTAGGTTTTTTTGTTTGTAATTGTCAAAAAGGGTGTCTATATCTGACGTGGGTGTGTTATTAAATGACAGTTACTGTAAGAGTGTCTATGGGCTTACAATGTTCATTTCAATATACTTTCCTTTTTAATTCTAGAATACATGACAAAACTTGCAGTGTCTAATATTGATTTCTTACAATATTTCTAAAATAGATTTATTGTAATTTTAGTATCCGGTGTTCTTGTCTTAAATTTTTTGTTGCTTTTGAAAATGAAAACAAAATAAATTGATTATCTAGATTATCAAAAATGAAATATTTAAGGAATAATTAAAGAATATATAAAGGATATTTGTCGTTTTGTCGTGAATAACATATTTTATTTCATCGAGTAGCAAGAAAACTTATATATAAACGTGTTCTTGCTTCGAGATGAAATAAAATATGTTATTCGCGACAAAACGACAAACGTTCTATTTATTTTATGATTTTACAATCATTTTAGGTAAAACAACATGGACTACTTTGTCCGTCAGTGGAATAACACTTTTATTTCACTGATAAAACGCGGTATTCCACTACTGATCATAAAATAAATATATTTATATGTTAATATTTGTATAATGTATAAAGTTGAATGTGATATTTCATCTTATTAATGCCACACATATATATTTTTCATAACTGAATTATTATTACTTAATATATAATAAAAACATTTACTACTAAGCAGAGAAAGAATTGCTACAAATGGTTTCCACAGGTTGGGGTGGGGGCAAGGAACATGTCACTGTGATATTCAATCATCACCTATTGAGTGTTGTTTGAATTGTCACAGTTTTCAGTTTGACAAGGGTCACATACAGCAGTGTAGACGAGTCCCTAGGGTCTGCAGCTGCATCGAGAGGACTTGCATCAGTCGCAGTATTGTTTTGGGTCATAATCGAAATTAAAGGAATTAAAACGCTAATATTTGGGACCTAGAAATTGACATAAATGAGTCGCCACGCATACCATAATGTTATCTGAATGTATATAAACCGTTTACATTCTATTGTTTCCGGTTTTATTCTGATTTCAAATGAGTCATGTCGGCGAAATACGCCAGAATGGGCAGAAGTCTCAATCGAATAGTAATTAGTGTGTGTGGGGAGGGGGGGGTGCATTGATACTTTTTTGTTTTCATTTCAAATTGATGCAGAAGTTTTGTTTTCAATACCAACTAGAAGGTAAGGGTTTGAGTGTCAAGCAATCTGATACAATAAAAACAAAAAGGCCGCGAAATCCAAGATGACTGCCAATTTCCAGCTTTTTTTTCGCATTACCCCTCATAACTTTTGTATACGAAAGTTATGAGACGTAATTAATGTGATAAAAAGTTGGAAATTGGCAGCCATCTTGGATTTTGGCGGTCATTTTAATTTTTTTTATCTGACTGCTTGACACTCGAACCAAAATTGTTCCAGACACTTTTTACCGTCAAATTGGTACCGAAAACAAAACTTTTGCATCATTTTGAAATGACTGAGTGCCAGGGCACCCCACTGTAATCTCTAGTGTCTTGGATTTTGGTACCGTATCGTACCCACTTGGTATATTATCAAACAATGCAAATTTCGCACACGACCTCAAAACTGATATCGATTTTCCTCGGAAAAAGCCTATTCACTCGGACTTCTGGCATGACGGCAAAGAGAGCGTAATGACAGTGTAGGGTGCGTCAACGGGCGTGGTAAGAAATTGGCCGTATGCTCCTGCCACGATCACACCAAGCGCTTACCACACCAGCGCGCTCATGTCAAGATCATGGCCAAGCTCTGACTATGTCATACTCCGCGCAGCGTTTCGTTTGATTAGAGGTAATCCTACTACACATTGCTATTATGAGTGGATATTGTTGTTTTAAATTTTGATTGGTCAGTAGTCCGTCTACCAACCAATCACTAGCTGCCCTACAAAAGCTTTACATTTAAAACGAGTGCCAATATTGGACCAAATATGTTTACATAACGTTACGTCATGGCTCACGATTTTATTATGCCTAATTAACCCGTGCATAGCAAAATACTACAGTAAAACTACTTGCGTGACAAACGAGGCTATCAAGTCGAATGAAATGTAAACAATACTGTTTGGAAACGAACATACTTTCACCGTTTTTAATACCTTAAATCACTGTCCAAAGTTTTAGGGAAGACCCAGATTAAACGAAGGACTGTCATGTTGCTGTACTTAATTGACAGCTTTCATTGAACGGAAAGAATAGACACACTCCCGCATAAGTTCAAGAAACAGACGGTGTACCGTGTCCCCACCATGCCATCGCGCTTATAGCAGTCAGAATGGAATATATACGTTCTCACCACTTTCTCTTTGACGTCCCTACCAGCCGTAAGTAGAGTGATTCATGCTCAAAATGTTTTATAACAGAAACTATTTCGGAATTATTTTTACATTATATGAGACCACCCTTAAAAACTTTATTCATCAACAATGGAAGCCTAGTGACATTTGATTTTTTGAGGATATATATAACCATTTGGAAACATGTTATAAATGAAATGCCTCAAAATCAACTCCCTTGGTCTTGATGGACACAGATCACCAAATATTCATGGGGGCCAAAGTTATTTTTAGTCTTTCTCTCCCTTTCCCTTTTCCCCCCTTTTGCATGGCGATTTTTGTTGACTTTTTGGTGTAGAATCGAAAAAAAGGGTTTGAAAATACATTTTCTGTCAGGTTTTGGTGAATATTCATGATTTTGAGGCGGAAGGACACAAGAGTTGTGAGGTTGGTTACATTGAAAGGGAGGGCCGAGAATTGCTTGTTTAGTTGTCTCTACTTGTTTATCTCAAGTTTTTCTTGATGAACCTCATACATGCTTTTGGGCAAGAGTTTGCCACATGTTGCTCCATCTGTGGCAGAAAGCGTTCTACCCAACGAATATTTGGGAAAAAGTTACAGCCGGTCTAAGAGACGAGAATTAACATTAAAGTCAATGGAGAAATAATTAGTGATCTGTGACCTGATAATGGAAGCCGGGAAGATTAAGAGTTATGTCCCTTGGTTGTTAAAAAAAATACTACGCACGCCCCTGAAAAGAAATATCTTTATCGCAGTCGGGAAATATCGTTTACTACTTTGTTGCGAAGCAACGGAATGCACTCTATGAGACGATTGAATTTGACATCCGAACGCATGCGCAAACGCTTAGTTGTTTTAACAATACACCCACGCCTTCAATTGTCTTAATTAGGATGACCCACCATAAATAAATATCTCCAAATATCTCGACAATTACGCCACAATATTTATATATATACCAAGCCTTAAATCAGTTTCACACATTTATCGTCACTAAACGATCATGTTGTACTTAATAAGCTATGACCATTTAACCATCTATAAATAATAGACTGAAAACGGGTAACTAGTGACGTCCATAACATCCAGACACTTAAGTAAAAGATAGGTTACCGTACGTGCTCTTGTTTTGAAATTAGTCTCGGTAGTCTCACTTAACCAGCCTACCGACCATTCTGCATCTGTCTGACAGGTCGGGATAATCAAGACTACTTTTTTACGAAATATAACAGAAAGCTGGAACAAGAAATTGAATTTAGACGCACATTAGACAGCTCAACAATTGTTTTAAGAACCTTGTAAAAGTAAAATGAAACTACTGACGGTATCATGTTCCTACCTACAAACGAAAGTTATACAGAGATATTATTTGTACTAAACCAAAAGATGCCGCTCCTAACGGTACAGTTAATTATAAAGCCAGGCCCGTAGCTAGCCCAAAATTGTTAGAGGAGCAAAGACTTCTGGGGGCGCCGATGTACCTGCCGTGGAAGGATCTATAGGGTGCTCTCCATAGGCGTATGTTAGGGGGCAGAACTTGGAATGCCAGAACCAATTTTGGGTCATGCCTACAGACGTCTAGGGACCCCACGCTCAAACGCGTTTTCTTGCTATTCCAGTCCCTGAATTCAGTGGGTGGTCTGATATAACCTAACTATGTTGGCTGGGTCGAATTTCAATCAATTGTTTATATTCCACGGAGATGGGGAGGTAGTGAGCTAATTTTGACTGCCGCAAACGTGTTTTCCTGCTATTTCAGCCCATGAATACAGCAACTGAAATGTGGTCCAATATAGTTTACTTTGGGTGGCGTACCATACTCCTTGCAGTGTTTCGTTTGATTAGAGCTAATCCCACTTAACACTGCTGTATTGGAAGAAAATTTCCGCTCCAAATAATAACTGGTCAATAGTCCGATTAACAACCAATAGCTAACTACGTAACAATGTCATTACGCGTTCAACAGAGCTTTAAATTGGACGATTTTATCATTAACCAGTGCATAGCAGAATGTTACAGAAAAAATAATTGCGTGACAAACAAGGCTATCTAAACCGGTACAATACCTTATATCACTGTCCAAAGCTTTAGGGAAGACCCCAGATTAAACGAAAGGCTGTCATGTTGCTGGCCAGCAATGGCGAAGGATGGATTTCATGGGTTATTGTTCAGGAATATGGTGGCTCACCGGAACCCAATACAACCGCCGCATTATTATGCGGTTTTTTTTTTTGGGGGGGGGGGGACTATTCTAACCAAAGAGTAAAGCAACTTCCAATTTTCCAATCTTTTTGTAACCGTAATCCCACTCTATTCCGACCTGAATTCCAACCACCCGCTCGGAGTGTGGCAGCTGCATCCACAAATAATAACCGATGCCCGAAATATGTGGCACAAAGTAGTGTGGCTTCAGACAAAATGTTTTAATCCATTGTCAATTTAGTACTAATTCGCAATATTCTATTATAAGAAAAGTAAATTTAGAATTAGTGTTTTATTACATTTCAGGCACTTTTTTTTGCCACCCACATGAGAGCGACCTGTCTGAATTTTGAAGATTATCAAGCCATTTCGGGTGCCCAATTCATTCGTAGGCGCCTAACTTATCTCATTAGCATTATATTATGGGCGCCAGTGATCTCGTCATTATGGGCGCCCTTACGGGATGAGGCACCCCACAAATCATGCCGTTTGAATTTTTAAGATTATCATATTATTGGTGTCCACGATCTCGGTATTATGGGCGCCCCTCCGGGATGAGGCCCTCACAAATCATGCCGTTTTGGGCGCCCCGTTGATCAAGTTGTGGGCGCCCAAATAATCTGATTCGACGTTATGCACTATGTGCGGCCCGACATTATAAGGCGCCTCACCAACCATTATGGCCGCCACTCCGGGATAAGGCAATCCACAGATCAAGTCGTTTTGGGCGCCCAATTCATTCGTGGGCAACTTAACTAATCTCACTAGCATTATATTATGGGCGCCCATGATCTTGGCATTGTGGGCGCACCTCCTGGATGAGACACATCCTATAAATCATGTCGTTTGAAGTTTGAAGATTATCAAGCAATTTTGGGCGCCCAATTCATTCGTGGGCGCCTACCCATTATGTCATGGGCACCCGTGATCTCGGTATTATGGGAGCCCCTCCGGGATGAGGCAGCCCACAAATCCTGCTGTTTGAATTTAGAAAATTATCACGCCGTTTTGGACGCCAAATTCATTCATGGGTGCCTAACCAATCTCACTAGCATTATATTATGGGCGCCCATGATCAAGTCGTTGGCGCCCAACCAGTTCAATTCGGCATTATGCACTATGTGCAGCCCATTATTATAAAGTACCACACCAATCATGTTATTATGGGCGCCTCTCCGAGATAAGGCACCCCACAAATCAACCCGTCTTGAACACCACATCAGTTGTCGTGTTAATCGTGTGGGTCATTATGAGACGGCTCATATATAGCGACATGATTGGCAAGGCGCCCATAAAACCAAGTGACATTGGTTGGGCGCCAATCTTGTCGTGGGCGCCCAACCAATGTCACTCGGCTTTATGTGTCGCCCATACAAATATGGAGACTGGTCGTTGACCTCGTGTTGCGTCCTTTGGCGCCCATTCACGGAGCCGATTTTCCCCAACGGCCAAAGGGCGCCTGCGGCGCCCATAGGGGGCGCCGAAATTTTTCAGGGGGGGGGAGCTGCCCCCCCCCCGCTAGCTACGGGCCTGAAAGCAATCTAAAAAATAAAACGAGCGTAATTTCAAAAGCTGCTGTAATAACCAAAAATCTAAATATTACTATTCAGAATCGTCAACAATAGATTTTTTAGGACTGTAATAGTTATTACATGTTATGAGAATTTCACGTGCTGTGGCTATTTATTGTCTCATAGACTCCACGGCTGACTATTCATTGCCTTGAGATCAAACAGTGAAGCGTGCACATAAGCCGGGTCGAGTCCAACTTTCTGTAGAGTGCTTGTGTCACCCTATCTAATTAATATTAACTGTTTATAATGCTACAGTGGATATTAAAATACACTTTTAGTTGGATACGAAAAGATCGACGTTTGACATGAATTGTTTCACGATTAGCCTAATACATGTATTAAAATGAACAGTACTTTTATTTCTGTATACCCACAGGCACTGATCTGTTTATAATGGCATGTTATACAGAGGGAGCGAGAGAAAGAGGGAGATAGACGTCCATATAAATCTAATAATGTAACACTTTTCGGTGCTGGCTCTGTCTGACATCGTATTTTTAATTTCAGAAATAACGGATTTACTAAATGGTCCTGCAATTTCGTCAAGAACTCGCAAAATTTCGTGTAAAATATCATTTGATAGGTTTTTGCTGATGCTCTTCCGATAAAAGTCACTATTTTAACGACGCTTAGCAAGCTCTCATTTCATCTAGGTTTCAATGTCACAGACAGATTCTGGATTAACAGAAGATTTTATGGAGTTTCTGAGTTCTTTAACAGTGAAATAATTTTGGAATCGGAACCGCCCATTGCTAGACTTGACACGTCATTTTGATGGATATTATAAGATATTTAAGTTAGTCAAATTCAGATAGTAGCTGCCGTTCATTTAGTTTCGTCAACGAAGTTCGAATTTCGTGAAAATCGGACCAAAATTGACGGACAAAATGGCCGCCGTTTGTACGCAAATAGTGTGAAAATATGTTATATCAAGGTTGTGGTCCTTATAGAGGTCACAATTTTGAACCGATTTTGATGAAACTTGACATGCATGTTTATAACTCATAGATCTTGGTTCCTTTCGATATTTGCGCCAATCGGATCGTAACTTCCTGAATTATGTCCCCTCATTGTCCGAAAAATCGCTTTTGTTAGCTTGTGGTCCCTCTGGAGGTCAAAATTATTATCCTATTTAAAAAACCGTTTGATTATATTACGGTTTCATGGTAATGAAGAGAGAATTTGAATTTCGTGAAAATCGGACCAGAGTTGACGGATAAAATGGCCGCCGTCTGTACGCGAATTGTGTGAAAATATGTTATATCAAGGTTGTGGACCCTATAGAGGTCACAATTTTGAACTGATTTTGATTTTGATGAAACTTGAAATACATGTTTATAACCTAATGATCTTGGTTCCATTGCATATTTGCCCATATCGGATCGTAACTTCCTGAATTATGGCCCCTGATTGTACGAAAAATCACCCTTTTTAGCTTGTGGTCCCTCTGGAGGTCACAATTATTATCTGATTTAAAAAAACGTTTGATTATATCACAGTTATACCGTAGTTATGGGTGAGTTTGAATTATGATTTTCTGATGATTACTTAAAATGCAACAACTCTTGTTGACTGCCCGGACGATTTGGCTGCTGTGTGGGCGTATGTTTCGTTGCCTGGCAACCTATTTTTACTTTTGGTACAACTAATAGGTTCTGGTTCTCTGAGCGAAGGCTTCCGGTCGGTTGGTATTGTTGTAGCAGTGTGTATATGTATTCAGGGAATTCAGCAGAGTAGATGGAGCAGTATGTGAAACATAAGATTTTGAATTTAATGCGATACTTTAAGGGCAACCAGCGCAGTTCTTGGAGTACAGGTGTAATACTAGTGAAAGGCTTTGATCGGGAAACAATTCTTGCTGCTTTGTGCTAAATAAGTTTTAATGGTCGAAGAGATTTTGCCTGAAGATTGATCAGAAGTGAGTTACAGTAATCTAATTTTGAGGTGATCAGTGCATTTACTAAGAGTTTCGTTGTTTCGAGGTTTAGGTATTTTTTGATTTTGCCGATTTGGTAGATATGGAAGTTACAGGATTTGGTTACGGCTGATATATGATCTTGCATTGAAAGAGTGCTGTCAAATGTGACTCCAAGGTTTTTAACAGTTTTACTGGCGGGTATAGCACAATCACCAATATTGATACCATCATCGCCGATTTGATTTAAAATATGTCTGGTACCAAGTTTTATAAGTTCAGTCTTATCGTCATTTAGTTTTAAGAGGTTTGATTTCATCCAGTACCGAATTTCAGCTACACAGTTTTCCAGTTTGGCCTTTTCAAATGTTTCGGTAGATGGTTTAAGTGCGATGTACAGCTGCGTGTCATCAGCATACAAGTCCATGATTTGAAATAATGTCGCTTAAGGGAGAAGTATATGTGGTGAACAATAATGGCCCAAGAACGGAGCCTTGTGGCACTCCATATTTTAGGACAGTGGCGTTTGACCGAATTCCGTTGACAGATATAGTTTGTGTTCGTGAGGTCAAGTAAGATCTGAACCAGCGCAGCGCTGTGTCTGAGACTCCGAAGCGGAGCTGGAGTCGCTCCAATAGGATTTCGTGATCGATCGTGTCAAATGCCGCGCTCAAGTCAAGTAAGAGAAGATATACGCTGTTTTTATTGTCTATATGACACAAGACGTCATTGTATACTCGAAGTAAAGCTGTTTCTGTACTATGGTATGACTTGTAGGCAGATTGGATTTGTTGTCGATGCTTTGCGATTTGATGTGTTCTTTCAATCTATATGAGACTATCTTCTCAATGAGTTTTGATAAAAATGATAAGTTGGAAATGGCCCTATAGTGTTTCAGAATTTCTTGGTCAAGTGTGGGCTTCTTTAAAAGGGGTGTGACAACGGCTTGTTTAACAATTGGAGGAAAGTCAGCTGTTTTCATCGATGTGTTAATAATAGTGGTAATAAAAGGAAGCAGTTCATCAAGGCATTTTTTCAGAAGCCACGTTGGGATTGAATCGAGGCAGCAGGATTTGGTAGCTGATGAGCAAATGACCTTCTTTATCACTTCCCTGGATGTCGGAGCAAAGGACCCCAAGCAAACACCACTGAAAATGGGAGCGTCACCTACTCGATCATGTGTTACATTATCATCTAAGGTTTTACGTATTGTTTCTACTTTATTGGTAAAGAATGAAGAAAAGTTCTCTGCAAGTTCTTTAGTATTCAGAAAAGATGGGTGATCCCGCTTGTTTTGTCGTTTAAGCAATTTATTCACAATATTAAATGTTTCTTTAATATTACCAGCACTGTTCTGTATAGATTCCCGAATGAAATTATATTTAGCAGTTTTTATAAGTTTATTTGTTTGATTCCTAAGATTCTGATAAATTTGTCTATGGACTTCTAGTCTTGACTTTCGCCATCTTTTTTCAGCTTTCTGACGTTGTTTTTTTGATTGGGAAATATCCTCAGTGAACCATCTAGAGTTTGGTCGAATAACTACTGACTTTATTTTTTGAGGGGCGTGTTTACTCAATAGATCTTCCAGTGCTTGGTTGTAAAGATTCACTTGAGCATTAACATCTGTTTCATGTTCTATTTTGTTCAGTTCAGAGAAATGCTTCGTGTTACGTCTTACCAGATAAATATCGTTGAAAATCTCATTAATAAGCTATATTAATGCAAATGAATTACATTAATTAAAAGTAATGGCTTCTATTTTTGCATATTTTGGACCAATTTTAGTGGTCATTTTGAAAATGTGCACCATTCCGACCGAATTTTTGTATTTTTCAGTCAAATTGGCCGAAGAAACACTCCTGCCGAACAGTGGCATATTGTCCCAAAGCTTGTAAAAGTGGTCACTTTCCCATGGTTATATGTACATGTAGAATCTTTTTTGTTGTTGTATTTGTGCTGACTATTTTTCTAATCGATTTAAGAGCTTGACTTCGAATGGGATTTATTGTTTTCAGTTTAATATTGTCATTTTCCAGACTTTATTGTAGATCTCTGTATCATTGTTAATGCTGTTAATTTTAAAGTTCTTATTAAAAATTTAACAACTTCCCAATGAAGCCTATAGTGTTTAATTACTCAAATGCAAGCTTTTGTCATGCAAACCATGGGGCCTAAATTTGAAAACACTCATTTCTTGAACATGAATTTACATAGGCGTACTGGCTCAATGACAGTTAGGGGGCAGAGCCCGAAATGCCCGAAAGAATTTCGGGTTTAACGAGAGCGGCTGCGGTCTTCCTCGAGAGACGAAGAAGCGGAGCTTACCTTGTATGGACCCCCACAAGAAAATTTTAGAATATTTGACGGTTCCAAACACGTTTTCCTGATATTTCAGCCCGTGAACAAAGCACTTTCAAAGTGGTCTAATATAGCCTAATTTAGGTGGTTGACTCGAATTCCAATCAATCGTTTACAGTCCGCGAAGACGGGAGCGTTGGGAGAAAATTTTGAAAATGTAACTGCCGCAAACGCGTTTTCCAGCTATTCCAGACTGTGAATACAGCAACTTCAATTTGTTCCAATATAGCCTACCTGGCTGACCCGAATTCTAAACAAAATCAATCGTTGCTGGGTAAATTTGGAAAATGTAACCACCGCAAATGCGTTTTCTGCCATTCTAGCCCGTGTACGCAACTCCAAAACTATCCAATGGTTTTGTAACCGAAATCACACTCTGCATTCCAACCATCCAATCAGACGGTTGCAACTGCATTCACAAATACTAATCGATTCCAGAATAATGTCGCTAAAAGGTAGAGTGGCTCAAGACAATTTTTTTTTAATCCATAGTCAACTCAGTACAAATTCGTGGTATTCAATTAAAAGAAAACTAAAATTCGTGTTATATGAGGGCTGGATGACAGTTAGGGGAGCAAAACTAGAAATGCCCGAAAAAATGTCGGGTTTACAGACAGCGGCGTCGGTTTTCTTCGGGGGCGAAAAAGCGGAAGTGACCTTGTATGGACCCCCACAAGAAAATCTTGGAATATTTGACAGTCACAAACGCGTTTTCCTGCTCTTCCAGCCCGTAAAATTAGTTTTTTTTATTAGATTTCGGGTACTTTATTTTGCCAAGTAGATGAAATAATTTTTTTTTTCACTTTACCGGTCTACCCGAAAAGTCAGCTTGCCCGAAAGTTAGGGGGGCAAAGACATATTCTGTACAGCTTTAGCGTACCAGGTTGTCTTTGGGGCATTATGGAAAAAGTTGTCACAGCGTGGTTTGATTTCTTATTATCAAAATGTGAATCTTCATATTTTCACTACCTTAGTTTGAAGATTGATACTGTTTGCTTACCGCAAGTTTGTTTACAATATCGTTGCCGTTTTGACCTTAACCAAATGTGTAACATTATCTTTTAGCAGTTTTCCTATTTTTAACATAGGCTCCAGTAGGACACCCTAGTGATTAACACTTTATCGTTACATAGGGGCGTAACTACGAATGTTATACGACCAAATTACAACGTGACTGTATAAAACCACTAGTTCACAGAAACAATTACTACCATATAGCCATCTGTTTATTTGATTTAGAGATGTATATGCACGTTTATGCCCTCACAATTAGAAAATTATCGATTAGAGAGAGGTAAATGTATTTTCAACCATTTCAAAACAGAATCCATTGTGTAGTTTTTACTGTCTGGCCATTCAAGATTTACTCGTTGAAAAAAACTCATACTATTTAAATGCTAGACACGAAATCAAACACCGTATGCGATTACTATCTATTACTGTTTAAGAGTCTGTTTAGAATTCAAATGATGATTACTTATAAAATTTCTCCTATTATAGAAAACAGATCACACAAAGTTAGGATTTAAGATAAACATTATAAAAAGTTTGCACTTATAATTTAACTATTACTATATGTGCTAATGATTGTTATATATTCAGAAAGAGAGTAACACATCAAATTTAATAACAGTATAAATAAATTACTAGTTTCGAATTTGTTTTCGTGTTCAAGGAATCCAAGCGGAGAATTTTTAAATAAAGATTAAATGAGAAAAGCATTACAACAACGGATCTTGCTAATACACAGAATGGAATAATCTAAATTAACCTGGCTTAGTTACTATTACCGGTCTTATTAACAGATGCCGTTGAAATGAAATTAACCTGAGCTAATGAAGACGGGCGTACGCATACAGTGTGCTATGACGGAAAATTTGCCCGGGCAGCGACGCTACGGCCTACTATTATATTGAATACCAACTGCCAAGGAATCTTTTACGCGCGCGCCAATGTGTACACGGGACCTCGGTTTTTCGTACCACCCGAACCACTAGACAGCCCCTCCGTCCTGCAAAATGTCGTTGAAGGGGTGTTGTTTATAACAGTTTCGTTTACCTATGATAGTATTGTTTTTCTATTACTTATTTTCGTATTTCATAATGTGGCTTATTTTTCAGTATTTTTTTACCGTTAATAACCATAAAAACCACCATGTGTATAATAATAGTGTGTGATAATGCATACACCGAGGTGACCATCCTGTTAATATCAGTAGTGCACTTGAACTGGATTACTTCTCAAAAACAATATATGTGTTATGCAATTATCAAGAATTACGCCTAAAGTAAATAATAAATATAATAGAGTTTACTTGGTGTCAAAACCGTGCCTAACTAATAACACATGTTCTATAGTAAAGGCTAGTTTAACTATGAAGGCAATCCCTCCTAGCAAACAATTAAACCTAATACATCTTTCTTCTCAAATGATCTATTGAGGTCTGGAAATCTAACATAGCATGTTATATATAATTGAAAATACTACAATTGTATATGCTCCTTGTGGAACTCTAAAAAGGGACTTTAGTTTGGTGATACGAAAGAATACGCCAAACAAATTCTACACTTCTGGCGAGCATCTAATTATTTTAAGTGTGTATTCATCATTTTGTTTCTCACTTATTTTGTCCTCCACCAAACGTGTTTGAACAATCTGAAGATAACTCTTTCTAAAGAATGAAGGCAGTGAAAGGAAGATTCTTTGTTAAAAATTTATAAGGACCCAAGTTACTACCCGTTTTGTATATATACTTAATATTATTCAAGGCACCCAGGCACTTTAGATTACAATGGGTTTGTATCGAGGTCCGCCCATGAATAACAACTTCCAAACAAACAGACAAAAATCACGACTATTCAGGCTTACCTAACAAGAAATGTCTAATTATCATTATTCAATTTGCTGCCTTAAAGTACAAGAGACGATTTCTTATTCTGGATAATATTTGACCAGGAAAGTTATACTATTTATTGCTGTGATCGCAGTTTATTAAATAAAACGTATTGTGTTAGTTTAATGCATGAACAACATGGAAAATGTGTATACATATAGTTTTTGTAAGCGGCTTTGCTGCATAACTATTCTACTAAGGCACTAGACACGGTAAAAGTACTCTTTCTGGGCCCCATAGAGCCAATTGTCATATAATGAATGGTGTCATGCTCTTCCTAAAACCCTGGGCACTGTTTCACAAAAACTTAAATCTCCTTAAAATCGTCTTAAACTAAAATTTCATCCTAACTTAAGATAGATGAGTTTCACAAAACGATTTTAAGCATTTTAATTAAAATCCACTAAAATAATATTTTAAGTTAAAATCTAATCTTAACTTAAAATAGTGGCGTTTCACAAACCCATTTTAAGGACAATTTTAACTTAGGATAGCCGTCACCCTGTCAAGACATTAACAAACATTAATTAGAGCTACATTGTTACGTATATTGCGACATATAGATAGAATTGGAATAATGATAATATTGTGAACGGCCCGGGTCAGATAATTTTAATATTCCAACCATCATTCACAAAAACAATTCTCATTAAAATCCTTTTCACCCGTTTATTTTATTGTAAGTCAATTTAAGCATTTGCATGGCGCTCCATATTAGAACTCCAAGAAAAAAAAACACCCAAAACCCCAGAAAACTAAACACTAAAAGAAAATCATTTATTCATATCCAATGTCTTGGAAAGAAGAGCTCACTTATCTATAAAGAAAATACTTTTCAAATCACTTATTACGCAGTACACTCATTTATTTCAACTCTCTACTAGTAAGTGCAGGAGTACCGCACTACACGAAAAACAAAAACCTACGAGATACGAATGTCTGACCGTGTGCAAACGTTGCTTCAACGTATGAAACTCTCCCCATTGATATTGCAACCGTTAATTCAACCTGCCAACAGTTTTCAGTTTCGAAGCGTATTTGGTTTCACCGTAAGTACCCGCAGCGGAAATGTGCACTGCGCGGGCGCAAGCGATTTTAACTAAAATCTATTAAAATCGCATTTTAAGTTACAATCAATCTTCGTGAAACGCATAAAATTTAAAATTTCATTTTGATTTTAGTTAAAATCTATTTTAGTGAAACAGGGCCCAGGTATCACTACTTGTTTAGGAAGTGCACATAGCTAACACATCAGGCGCGGATCCAGAGGGGGGGGGGGTCCAGGGGGTCCGGACCCCCCCTCCCCCTGCTCAGGCTTGAAAAAATTTTATGCGATTTTATTGGCGATTTTTAGACCTGTAATTTTGGAATTTACCTTCCGGAAATACGTCAGAATGCACCAAATTGAATCTAATTTACCAAATTTTTCTGGGGGAGGGCCCCCAACCCCCTTCCTTAATTGGTTGAGCTACGCCCACCGCAATTATCAAACCTAGACCCCCCCCCCCTGCAAAAAATCCTGGATCCGCGCCTGCACATGTTTGGGGTAATCTGGCATTAGAAAGGGAATTTACATGGCAAGTAAAGTTTTACTCTATAACTGTCTCCAAATCCGACGAAATAGTATCTTCCATCATGTCGAGGATGCTGGAGGACGATCAAAGTTATATAAAAAAAATTGATACCTCAAGTATAATTAGTGCTTGGGAAATAGATCTGTAGTGATAGTAGTAGTAGTAGTAGTATAAGAGATGTCTACAACAAGTCATAAATGTCTTGGAAAAAATGCATTTATCTTAACACTCTGCTTTTATATGGGCTACGAATGTCAAGAACCGTCCTGAATCCAAACTTTTTTCAGATTCGTTCATAAATCGTGGGCGGTTTTGAAGGTCGTAAGTGATTTTTGAAACAAAAACCTTTGTGGCTACGAATGCCACGAATCGTCCCGAATCCCAACTTATTCCGATTCGTAGAGAAATCGTAAACGTCTTTTAGTTAAGTTCGTGAATGATTCTTATTTGGTTCTTACACATTTGTATTGTTCGTAACAGTTCGTAGTTCGGTCACGAAAGTTTAAGTTTGTCAAAAACGTCCGTAGATTTTTGACGAATAGTGCCAAATAATGTAAACATTTCGTAGCTTTATCGGCATCATTCGTAGAGAGTGTAGTGTACTGGTAACTGGATTCGGCATATTTGTAAGCAAATCGGCATATCCGTAACTCATTCGTAACTGAATCGCTTCAATTCGTAAAGATGATTCTTTCATTCAGACGTTAATCCTACCTTGACACATGAAGCATATTTTTCATCCGATTACCTAAAAATTATCGTAACTTTTTTAGTAAACTATTCGTAACTGCTTCGTAGCTTCTACACATTTTTTTAAAATCTTGTTTTTGCCGAATCGCCTGGAATTTCGATTCGCCACTATTCGGAGCGATTCGTAGCATTCGTAGACAACGTGAAAGCCGGGTATGACGGTATTCAAATGTGCACCTCGTGTTAACCAAATGCTAATTTGACATCCCTAAAATGCTACTTTTTGGCATGAATCTGATAGGAAATCGAGTATATTTGCAATCATTTCCTCGCCCTTGTTAACTAAAAACATAACGCTAACGCTACAATATACGTCCACATTCCTGCTTTGATTGATATGGTACTTTGTCAAGAAGGCTAGGCGTTTGGTTTGTTTAGCGTTGAGGGTCGTGCCTCAACATCAATAGTTGCCGTCCTTAGAGTATAAAGAATAAGTATACCAAGATAGTCCATTCAGAATTGTGCCTTCCTAACGCTAAAGTGGGCGTGGCCCTGGCCCTGCCCCTGGGGGTCGGGACATTCATCAAAATCAATAGTGGACGCCCTCAGACTATAAGGAATACAAGTACCAAGCTGCTTCATTCAGAATTGCGGCCTGTAAACGACAAACACAAAAATTGGGCGTGTCTTGCCTGTGGGAGTCGGGACATGCAGTTGACGTCCTTAGGCTATAAGGAATACATATCCCAAGTTTAAGAATCGTGGCCTGTAGACAACACACACAGACACGAAGTAAAAATGGGCATGGCTCTGCCCCTGGGGGTTAGGAAATCACCAAAAACAATACGGGTCATCTTTAGGGTATAAGGAATAGGTATGTAAAGTTTTAAAAGGATCTGTTAAGAATTGCATCCTGTAGGCGAACACACGACACAAAAGCATTGGGCGTGGCTCTGTCCCAGGGGGTCCGGCATGCACCAAAAATAATAGTGGTCAGCCTTAGGGTATAAGGAATAAGTATAAAAAAAGTTTTCAAGACGATCGATTAAGAATTGAGGCCTGTAACTGACACACAGACAGACAAAAAGAAAATGGGCGTGGCACTGTCCCTGGGGGTCGGGCATGCACCAAAATCAATAGAGATCTTCCTTAAGGTACCAAGAATTAGCATTCAAAGTTTCAAGATGATACATTAAGAAATGCAGCCTGTAGACGACAGACAAACAAATACAAGAAATGGGTGTTGCTGTCCAAAAACAAAAGGGATCATCCTTAGGGTATAAGGAATAAGTATTTTAAGTTTCAAGATGACCAATTAAGAATTGTGGCCTGTAGGCGACACACAAAAAGAAAATGGGCGTGACTCTGCCCCTGGGGGTTGGGCATGCACCCCAAATGATAAGAATGTTCCTTAGGGTACAAAGAATAAGCATTCAAAGTTTCAAGATGATACGTTAAGAAATGTGGCTTGTAGACGACAAACAAATAAATACAAGGAATGGGCGTGGCTCTGCCATTGGGGGTGGGACATGCACCAAAAAACAATAGGGATCATCCTTAGGGTGTAAAGATTAAGTATACAAAGTTTTAAGAAAATCCAGTTGGAATTGCGGCCTGTAGGCGACAGACACACAAAAAGAAAATAGGCGTGGCTCTGCCCCTGGGAGTTGGGCATGCACCCCAAATGATAGGGATCATCCTTAGAGTATAAAGAGTAAGTATACAAAGTTTGAAGAAAATCCAGTACGAATTGCGCCCTGTAGGCGACACACAAAAAGAAAATGGGCGTGGCTCTGCCCCTGGGGGTTGAGCATGCACCCCAAATGATAGGAATGTTCCTTAGGGTACAAAGAATAAGCATTCAAGTTTCAAGATGATACGTTAACAAATGTGGCTTGTAGACGACAAACAAATAAATACAAGGAATGGGCGTGGCTCTGTCCATTGGGGGTCGGGCATGCACCAAAAAACAATAGGGATCATCCTTAGGGTGTAAAGAGTAAGTATACAAAGTTTTAAGAAAATCCAGTTAGAATTGCGGCCTGTAGGCGACACACAGACACACAAAAAAAAATGGTCGTGGCTCTGCCCCTGGGGGTTGGGCATGCACCCCAAACGATAGGGATCATCCTTAGAGTATAAAGAGTAAGTATACCAAGTTTGAAGAAAATCCAGTATGAATTGCGCCCTGTAGGCGACACAAAGACATACGAAAAGAAAATGGGCGTGGCTCTGCCCCTGGGGGTTGGGCATGCACCCCAAATGATAGGGATGCTCCCTAGGGTACAAAGAATGTGTATGCAAAGTTTCAAGATTATAAGTTAAGAAATGTGGCCTGTAGACGACAAACAAACAAATACTAGAAATAGGCGTGGCTCGGCCCCTGGGGGTCGGGCATGCCCCCAAAACAATAGGGATCTTCCTTAGGGTATAAGGAATAAGTATACCAAGTTTGAAGAAAATCCATGAAGAATTGCGCCCTGTAGGCGAACCACAGACACACACACACACACACAGACAGGGGCGACGGCATAATACGTTCGCATTATGAATGTGGACGTATAAAAATGTTATAGCATTGCACCCACCAATTAATATTTTGTTTGTCCAACCACGACAGTTGGTCACATGCCCGTGTCAATAGTTAACGGTGAGAATTCTTCTACTTGTCATGATGTCAAAGTGACCAGATCGTAATAAAATTTCTACCATTTCATCCTTTCTAATAAAACATCTATTCTGTCGTAGTTTCTAATAAAACATCTACCCTGTCGTCCTTTCAAATAAAATCTCGCACACGTTGTCCCTTCTTAAACCAGCTCTCACAATCAGATTTTAAACACATTCCATGCCTTCAGTGTGCTACTACTACTACCTGGTGTTTTAACGTCCGCTTCCACAGAAGTGATATCGCAGACAGTATGGGCTTGCTATGTACATAAATATTTCAATAATAAATTATATAACATTTGAAGTAATATGCAAATGGAGCTCGTGTATACAGGCCTGTAGCTGCCCCCTGGATGGGCGCCCTTTACCAATTGGGGAGGAAATCGGCTCCCCAATGAGCGCCATATGCGCCATTTCTATTGGACGCAATACGAAGCAAACGACCAACACTCCAACGTACCCATATCAGTATTGGTTCATGGGCGCTTCGCCAATCACGTCATTATATATGAGGCGCCTCCGAAGTGGTGAGTCGCCCCATAGTGACGCACACGATTAACACCACAGCTTGGTTTTGGTTAATGGGGCGCCCAAAACGGCTTGATCTGTGAGGTGATTTATCCCAGAGGGGCGGCTATAATGACGTGATTGGTTGGGCGCCTTATTATTACATAATACATATAACCGAGTAAGATTGGTTGGGCGCCCACGACTTGATCGATGGGGCGACCAAAACGGCATCATTGGTATTAGACCAGAGGGAGATGGGGGAGTATTATCCGAAAGGTGGGCAAAAAGCGGGAGTTGACTTTTCTAGAACCATTTTTCTTCAGGAATCCGAAAATGATGGGTGATAAGTTAGGTGAGGGAGCGTTAAGGAGTTATCGAGGTCAAAAGGTCACCAGAGGTCAAAGGAGGCTGGCTTATGAATTTAGCCACTTCTGATGCAGTCTGTTGCAGATTTTTTGTTGGAACGCAGCTGAATGATTGAATAAGTGACGAAGGATAATTTGTGAAACCCATTAATCAAATTATGATGTAATTGAAAAGGTCAAAAGGTTACCGAGGTCAAATTAGCAAGAAATAAGGATGCACTGAGATTAGGGGCAAAACTAATGTTATTTTCAATATGCAGTACAATTCTGCATGGCTAAGTAATTTCATCCAAAATTAACGATTATGTTAAACAAGTGATATGTCACACAATAAGTATATAATCTATAAGTATATAATCGCGAACGTTTTCGCAAACTGGAAGTATTATTCGTTACCACTTGGTTGGCTAGATCACGACGACATCACAATGCCGATTGAGATTGGTAAGGTGCCCACGAATGAATTGATCGCACAAAACGGCGTGATAATCTTCAAAATTCAAACAACTCGAACTTTTCGTTTATCTCATAAATTATTATAGGTACGTTAAAGTCGTATTCCTCCCTCTCAATTCTTATAATGTTCATACCCAATTCATATTCAAATTGTTCGTCATTTTCAGGTGTAAACCCTATTTTCCAAAATTTTCTGGGTGGGGGGGACCCCACCGAAGGGAGGCGTGTCTACGGTACCCTTCGCCGTAGACCGTCAAGTGTAGGTACATCGGTGCCCCGAAAAACCCTCGACGCCCCCTGAAGCTTCTGCCCCCCTAAAAATTTTAGGCTCGCTACGGGCCTGGTATAATGCATCTTTAACACAAGGACATTATCGTAAAGCTAGCTTCGACGATTAGGCCTAATTACTTCGATTAATCAACGCCGTTCACGATGTAAGGAAATTGGATACTTTCGATAATTTTGTTAAGCTAGTCCTTTCTCAAGATAAATTTAGTTATTATTTTGTTATGTTCATCAGCATTATCACCAGCCAAGCTGTTTAATACAAAAATAGAGTAACGGATGGCGGGTAAAGCCTTTCCGGCTTCTAACCTTTAGCCGTAGGGGTGGGGGATTCACCTTCGAGAAAACTATTACAAATAGATCCACTTTGCAAATCTCTTAGATTAGATGGTATCTTTGTCATTCGCCAAATGCACCATTAGTCACGTACACCGCACAGTGTTTCGTTTGATTGGAGCTAATCCCACTACTCACTGCTGTAAAGAGCGAACATTCTTGTTCTAAATTATGATTGGTCAATAGTCCCATTAACAACCAGTAGCTGACTGCGTTACAAAGGCTTTACCCTTAAAACAAAGCACCAGATTGGACCAAATATGTTTACATAACGTTACGTCATGGCTCACGATTTTATTATGTTCAATTAACCAGTACATAGCAGAATATTGCAGTAAAACTAATTGCGTGACAAACGAGGCTATCAAATCGAATAAAATGTAAACAATACTATTTGGAAACGAACACACTTTCACCGTTTTTAATACCTTAAATCACTGTCCGAAGTTTTATTGAAGATCCAGATTAAACATAGGCCTGTCATGTTGCTGTACTCAAGTGATAGTTTTGATTGAACAGGAAGAATAGACACACTCCCGCAAAAGTTCAAGTATCAGAAGCCAATCCAGCAATGGTCAGAGAGGGATTTCTCGGGCCATTGCTTCAGGAATATGCATTAGTCAAGGCGTTGGTGAACACTCATTACATCCAAAGCAACTATGACTTGTCTAATCATATCACTCAGGCAGTAAATCAAATTAATTGATATATAAAATATACTATTCAAAAAAAGTAGGGGATATTTGATTTTGGGGGCATAATACTAAAATATGCAAATGACTACGAAAAAAGTCACTATAGAACCTAACAGAAGAAACATTTCCAGTTATATGTGACGCCCAAACGCACCAATAGCTACCGCATGGAATGCAGGTGATGCTTGGGATCATCATGGGGGTCCAACCCAGGATTTGCACGACTCAGTGAATGTTACAGTCATTGAATGTTAAACATGTTAAACATCAGTTTAATTGTTTTAGTGACCAGAAAACAAATTTTGATATGCGTCGGCTTACCCAAAATGAAAGGTTACGTGCCCTTGGCATGCTACAGATCGGCACAACACAGGCGGTTGTGGCGCTGACGATGAATGTTTCTCAGTCTGTCATAAGCAGGTTATGGTCCAGATACCGTGATACACAATCTGTACAGGACAGACCACGCTCAGGTCGACCAAGGGCGACAACTCAAGCCCAGGATCGATTTATCCGTACCTTGGCCTTGAGAAATCGTGTCATCACAGCAAATCAGACCAGCGCTCGTCTTCAAACAGACACTGGTGTGAGAGTGAGTGGCCAGACGATTCGGAATCGACTGCATAGGGGTCACCTTCGCACTCGACGTCCTCGCGTGATCCCTTGTTTGAGAGATCATCACATTCAGGCAAGACGTCGTTGGTGTAGGGATCGTCAACACTGGGATAATCGACGCTGGAGCAATGTGATGTTTTCAGATGAGTCAAGGTCCACTGTTGATTTTTTGGACAGACGTAGGAGGGTGTGGCGTCGTCGAAACGAGCGCTTCCAAGACGTTAACGTCATCAGACATGATCGATTTGGGGGTGGTTCTGTTATGGTGTGGGGAGGCATCACTGTTGCTGGAAGAACGGCTTTACATGTTGTTGCAGGGCGTGTTACAGGCCAGTACTACCGGGACAACATCTTGGCAGTCCATGTTGTGCCGTTCGCACGACGTCATGACCGCCGTTTCATCTTCCAGGATGACAACGCAAGATGTCACAGGGCCAGGATCGTTACAGGTTACCTCCAACAACAGAACATCACCACATTACCTTGGCCAGCACTGAGTCCCGACCTCTCCCCCATCGAGCATGTCTGGGACATGCTTGGACAGAGGTTACGTCAACGTCAACAATGTCCTGCCAATGTCCAAGAACTTGCTGCTGCGTTGCAACAGGAATGGGACAATCTGGACCAAAATGACCTTAGACGTCTCATTAGGAGTATGCCACGTCGGATCAATGCTTATTTGGCAAACAGAGGAGGATTTACCCGTTACTGACTTTGTTGTGATGCTGTGGTAACTTTGCTGTTTGACCCCGGGTATCATTTTACCCTTATAATGGTCAGTCTGTGCCTTACTTAGTCTAACGATCATTTGGAATAAATCGATGAATGTGAACTTCATTTCATTTTGTCATTTGTTTCTTCGTCAGTTTCATTAGGTGACTTTAATAACACTTAAAAATCAAATATCCCCTACTTTTTTTGAATAGTATATTTGAAATAATTAACATGGCTTGAACATTAAACGAATCAAACAAATACGAGCGCTCGATACTGTCTCGACTGCTCAAGATATTTTTATACGTCACATTTTCATATGGACGTATTATGTCTTTGTCCCTGTCCATCCGGCCGTCCGACATTACTACGGACCTTTATCGACAAACATAGAAATTGACCCCGTGGTTAGCGAAACAGTCATATTTTACTTTTTTATACAGTGATCCAACCCTTTACTCTCAGGGGCTCCCTTAACTTTATAAACGTGAAGGAAAGTAGAAGTTGTAGAATTATCGCTTTCATTACGTATATTTCAATATTTTAGTTAATTTAAATAGAACATTAATTAGGAATAAGGATTAAATAATTAGGGAGTGAAGACCAAAATCCCAAAAAGTAAATTTTGAGGATTGCCTGTTTATATTGTGTTATGTATAGAAATGAGTCAGTTCTCTTCATAGATAAAAATTATTTTCTCTACTAATTCCAATTAAACCATCAGTATCGCATGGTTGCATTACAAAACGGATGTTGAACCTTTGAATGTGTTTAGATTAGCTACTGAACATGTCCACTTCACATTACAAATTGCCAATTGTATATGTTTCTTTAGAAATAAAAAAAAGAATGGGGAAAAAACATGTGGAAAGAAAGGTTTCTCTTTCATAAATTAAAGAACATATACATTGCTAAAAGAAAATTAAAGGGCCAGGTCTAAGTAGTTGAATATTTGAGAAGGCTCATGAAATTGAAATGGGCTTAACGTCCCACTCTACACCAACCATGCTGTATACAGTGAGGCCAATTCCATTCTTCCCTGCCAGGCCTCCCGTAGAAGCTTTCTCGATCAACACCGTTACCTCCTGGTTAGTGTCCCTGTGCCTTATTCAATGGGCTGTCCCCCAACCAAAGTAGATGTTCTGCACTTACATATATCAGTCTTTTCTATATAATCCCAGATGTGGCTGTAGGCTTAATATATAGGCTTAATATCACGCTAAACTATGTTGTGCTTTATGTCATGAAGAGAGATAAAGAGAGAGACAGATGAAAGAGATGGTTCAATTATATTTCAATATTTCGCTATGAAGAATGTTTAGTGTGTCATGGTTTCGTGTGAGCAACATAACCTGTCCATTGTATCATAATCGATAGGTTTTTTTTTTTTTAAAAAAACAAATCCCACATTTGAATGTGTCCTTCAGTAATGCCCTTTAATTTACAAAAGACTTTTTCAATGGGGCATGACATCAAGTATAGCTGAAAGGTATTTGCTTATTGACCAAAGTAAAGAATGCAATTATAGCTCAGAGAGAAAGATGCTAATGAAGCTTTAAGATTATTTGTTTAATAACGTTTTCTTGTTCCCTTCGTCTTGAGATTGATGCAAAGTGTTTACATTTGATAAATTGGTAAATAAAACACGGGGGCCCACATTTAAAATTGACTTGGAGGGATATTCGCTCCCAAAATAATAGTTGGGCCTAACAAGAGGACAGATCATTAAATCTGGTAGAGGTATAAAACACCAAATATCATTTAACTGAAGTCAGACGAAGGAAGGAATGGATTAGACGCGTCTCATGACAACAGATACAAGTAAGTAACAGCCGTTTTCATATTTAGCATAGAATATGAATTCATAGTTAAGGTACACATATTAGATAACTCTGGTATTTGTATTACCCGGCGCAAGGCTTCGAATCAGTAATGTTTAATTTCATGTTTTTAAAAATCAAATATACAAGTTTATGAAATCCAATTACTGAATTGAATTGACTCTCTTGTCGTTATCAAGCACAATATTAACAATACCTACAGTGATATCGTAGACAAAGAGCAAGTGGACATTTGAGAGGCAAGTTCAGCGTAAGTCAGGAATAACAGGAAGAAAAGGGGATTTCACAGACATCTTCTCTAGTTAAAGCCACAGTTATGCCTTTAAAGATACAGAGTTTGACGAAACTTCCAGTGTCATTCTTATTTACTCCCAGTAACATAATCCATTTAATGTTTTCTCTCTCCCCAACTAAAATAGAGATTTGTTTCTATTTTTGTAATCATTTTTGATATTATTTTAAAGATATGAAGTTATATCTCAGTTTGAAGGTCGCCATTTTAGCAAGCTTGATTCAGTATTCAAAACAGCGTAAGTAAATAATATTTTTAGCGATGATTTATTTACAAATTATACGTCGATTGAAATTAGTAAATTTTTGAATATCTTCTTTTTAAACATACATTATGCAAGAGCAAAATGTGCCTATTGTAGGTCTTTCTTTAGGCCTGAAATGTTATAAAAACTATTAATTAGACATTAATTAACTCTTAATGTCGAGGCTAGCATGAGATTTTTGTTGTATTGTAGTTCGATTTGCCACAATATTTTCCTTCGTGATTTACCGATTAAATAGATAACCGAGACTAATAGTTTTGTTTTACCGACTTTCATTCGCTTAGTTCTAAGTTCATAGTGGATCAATTAGACTGAAATTTTCGGCAAATTGCCTTTACATGAGCTAGTTTTAACTATTGTAGTGAGAACTGCCTACCCGTTATTTAATCTCCCATAATGTATCTTTAAATAGAAGGAATGAATTACAAACTGAAGGTCTAATTCAATGCTTTTTTCGTCATAATTATTTTCAGAATGTATTGCTGATATGGTTTTCATGATCGATTCTTCTTCCAACACAGTTGCTGACAATACCTACAATAATGTCTACAATGCCTTGGATTCATTTATATCAAGACAGCCCATATCTAATTCAGAAATACGTGTTGGGGCCGTTTTCTTCAACAATCAAGTAACTCAAAGCAGACTTGTTCCAATTTCTGACAATGCAGCCAACTTGAAGAGTCAGTTGAGAAACAACAGGTTCCCTTTACGCGGTGCACTTCGGTACAGTATTGGTATTCGTGCTGCAAACACTCTGTTCAGCATTACAAACCGTGTTGTGCCACGAGTAGCTGTCCTGGTAACATCGAGTCAAACTGAAGCCGAAAGCAATCTTTTCTCCACTGTTTCGCAACTTAAATCTTCTAACATTGGAGGAAAGCCCATGACTGTTTACAGTCTAGGAGTTGCTACAAATAACCGCCAAGAATACAGTCTGAATGAATTGAATGTTATCGCTACAGGAAATGCTATTCAGGTATCATCCTCTGTCAATGTTCTTGCCGAGTTGGAAAGAATTACAGCTACTGTTTGTAACAATAACGTTGTCTCTGCAGTCCCAGGTTTGTTCACTAACATTAATTTAATATCTTTGTACATCGATATGAGCCCACCATGAAGCAATTACAAATGTATAGTAGAATAGCTAATTAAAGCTGCTCTTTGGTAATACATAATTGAAATAAAAGATGGCAAAATAAAACTACATTTTTATGCGATAGCCGCTCGCCAGGCGTTCATTAAACATTGTAGCACAAATTTCCTCGATTCTGATTGGTCGAAAAGTGTGGTCGAATAAATAATAAACCCCCGATAAATACGTAACAGGAAGTGTTTATCTCCTAAATAATTCAATTAACAATAGTCTATGACGTCACAACGTCATAGTTACATGATCAAATTATTATACAGGCAAGGGTAGTTATTTCTTAGTCTGTGACATTATCATTGAGGGATCATCCATAAAAATTAATGATGATCATACATTTTATATCAAATAGGCAATGAATTGCCAATCGAACTATGTAATTTACCTTATAACGTGTCCGGGATGCAAGGGGAAGTATAGGAAAGACCCAAATGATGCTTAGGCCGAGAATGAACCTCCATCGACAGCACATATGTATACTTCAACCAAAATACAGGACGATCCCGCTCAGCGAGCACCTTGAAGTATGTGGTCGGGGCAAATTTAGTGTTTTTCCTTTATAATATAGACTTAATAGCAAAAACAACGACCTCTTGGAGGCAAGAGAAAGCTTCTTTATTGAAAAGTACCACCAAAAACTTAATTCTAAATAAGAATTTAATTAAGTTATATGAAATAAGACTGTGGTGGGATTGGATATTTGTAGTCTGTAGACTAAGAAATAACTAGCCTTGCTGTATAATAATCTGATCATGTAACTATGACATTGTGACGTCATAGACTATTGTTAATTGAATTATTGTTTAAAAAACGCCTGATGAGCGGCTATCGCGGTGAAAAGGGTTAGCATAAAAATGTAGTTTTATTTTGCCATCTTTAATTTCAATTATATATACTGCGTACCAAGTGTGACATAGTACTCACGGTCGTTTGAAACATATAGAAATTTGTAAATTTGTTAATAGCTAAACTTGTTTTTTCTTGTCTCTGTTGAAGAGTTCAGCGAACTCGAAAGCTTAGAATACACATGATTATCTGGATTGATGTGTTTGTTTTATATCCATATATATATACAAAAATATAAAGGTTTTTGAAATACAACAATGTCTATGACGTCATAGTTACACAGTAGTACAAACATGGGACATAAGTTTAGATCAGACAAAATTAAGACTAACAAAAACAGTTAGTAGTAGTTATCTTTAACTTTTCATATATATATATACGATGAACAAACAAATATTTATGAGATTTATAAGATAATTTGCTTTCCAATTTCAATAATTCAACTTTCAGTCTGCAGTGATTCTGATCTGGAAAATGGTGTCGGTTATAAAGCGAACCCAAACGATTGTAGAAAATTCATCCAGTGCGAGAAAGAAGCCTTCAGTAATAATATCACGTACCATGATATAGCCTGTAACGATGGACTGTTTTGGAACCAAATGTTAAAAAATTGTGTACATTTTCCTGATTCTGACTGTTACACAGGTGAGACTTCCAACAATATATGTGAAAAATTGTACCGGTTGTTCACCTGTTTCTTATTCCATTGTTTTCTTTATTGATTGCGCTGTATCTGTGATATATTTAGCTTGGTGTGGATACACGATCGTCAAGAAATTATATAACGCTATTAATATGATTTTCAGTTTCAGAATGCAGGCACAATGACGATTTGTAATCAGTGGGTGCAGACCTGTATTTACGTTCGTTTGATTTTTTTCCTGGTTTTGTATTAAATTTACTTAATATTTATTCCTCTGTTACCTTAGGTGAATGTGATATTACCACATATCTGTATGGATCGGTGAAATGTGGCGCTTACTTCAACTGCACTAATGGTGTTGTAAACAGTGGCTGTTGTCCGGAAGACGCCCCCGAATTCGATTCCATAGCTAAAAGATGCATCAGTTCTTCTAATTGTATATTCCAGTGCACACGTGACAACACAATTTCATATGCAGGTAGCATTTTCCATTTCGAGATCTTTTCTACAATTATGTTGCAATGTCGACATCCCATGGTCAAATTTCTTCATAATGGTTTTGGATACAATATGACCACCAGTCTCGATAATTATCGAAATGTGGAGATTTACTCGTCTGTACTTACTATCTTACAGAATTAAAGGCTCAACACCACTGTTATTGTAACTGAATAATATGTCCCAATCTTTATTCTGGTCAACAAATTGTATTATTTTACAATATTCCAAATAATTGATGATACGAATTTCATCTTAACACACCTAATTTAAAAAATTGGAAAAATTCAACTGAATGATTTGAAAAACCTTACGTAAACCTTTTCAAATGTGACTTGGATTTTAAAATATTTTCGAACCCTCTGCACAAGTAAAATAGGTCGTAATGGATAATTTACACAACAGGTAGGACACTTAAACATCTAGTACTTAGAGTAAGGCTATTATTTATTTTCTGGAACTGCCAAGCAGGCAAGCGTGTTATTGTACCTTTAAGCCCTGAAATGGGCGTTGGTGGTCCAATCAGTTATAGAATTATTACACATATTCCATTCATGTTCTTTTATAGCCTGTCAAGAGACCTTTAAAACTTACAGAATGCCTAATGGTACCATCGACCCATGCAGGTATGAAGTCCATGAAGGTGAAGGACTAACAAAGAGTGTAAAAGTCATGTCCTGTGCAGCGGGAACTAACTTTAACCCCTCCAATTGCGATTGTTCCAAATCAAGTAGAGATCCTTGTCCTGGCTCCACCCAAGGTTAGTTCGGTTTTATTTAAACATTTTCCTTTTCACTGTTCTCTGTGTCGTATACATCACTATATCACGGGTTAAGCAAAACAATGATCCGAGATATACGAAATGTCCTAAAACCCGATTATTATAACTGTATTTGAAGGGTAAGCATCAACATCTTAAAGCCACCGATCACCATTTCCGATATTAACAACATGGCAAAAATATGTCCAAACATGCTGCCCAAAGTTACATGTATAACTTTTTGACCACAATTTACGAATTACTTTAAATCTTAAATGGATCGATGGAACTGCATACAAAAAGAATCTCACAACTCGCTGCCATTAACGGTCTATTATTGTTGTGTGTCCAATAGAATTTACGGTATCAATACTCGAAATTGTTGTATAAAAAATGTTGGTTATTTTTGTATACCTATGTGGTGTACTATGCAACATAAAACGTGTGCTTTACCAGAACTTATAACAAAGATAGCAGAAGAATTTAAAATCATGAATATTGATCGTGATAGTTGTGAAGTGATAGATTTTCCACTCATGCACATTCTATACTTACTCCGTAACATTACACGGGATTCTGTGAAATTCGAAATTTGGCCATACTCTTTAAACCCAAGAACGAAAGACAGTTATTTCTTAATATTACAAATTATTGGTCGCGGATCCGTTCAGGCGGCTTACTCTATGTCTGTATCTTCGTACCGGAGTACTGTATTTATGTTTGCTTTTTGTATCTTCCATACAGTAAACCCATGCAGCGAAGACTTTTATCTAAGTTTTTCTGGTGACCGCACCGTAGATAATTCAGTTAGTCAGGCATGGATACAAAACGTAAATTCTGTTACGGTTAGTGGAGAAAGAGCTACGTTCGATGGAACTAACAGACTTGTTGTCGTTCGATATTCCAATATGGACTTTGTTCTTCCACTGGCTATCAAAGTAAAATTCCGCGAAACATCTAGCCAAAGCAATATGGCTGTTTTGGCTACACCTAGTATTTACATCACGGCTGGTAACCAACGTGTTACTATCGGAGTCGAAACAGTAAATGGTGGCTACAGCTCATTTGCAACAACAGTCGTAAGTATTTTACTATTTTAGAATAATAAAGAAGTTGCTGGGTCTCGTTTGCTTTTTTTTTTCAGAATGTTTGGGAAAGTACATTTATTCCACGGTAGAAAGCCCCTAGACATTTTTGATAATTGCCCAAATAAATCATTAAAACAAGGTTACAATACATTTATCTCAGTTTCTTCAGTAGAAAATGAGTTTGTATGCATTATGTAAGAGCTAACACTGTCCTGTGCAGACGTTTCACATTTTAAGAAATTATAATTGACACATTTTATTTATCATACCAAACCCATAATCAACTCAATAGACAGTCGGACAGCTTGCATGACGTCACCATTACTAGGAAAAAGACGATCGGCTAGTTCTTTTTCCTTTTTTATAGGATCAGGCGTCATCCAGGGTTACAAATCTGGCTAATAAATTATCAGGATCTGCTTCAAGATGGCACATGTTTGTCTTTCGCAGTCAATAGCTTTGGTCCATCTTCACAGAAACTTTGTCATTCCTAACTCTTTTGGGATAATGAGAGACACCCACAATTGTATATCAGCCATCGCCATGTCATGCACCCGGGTAATGTTTCTTGAATGGTTGCTGCTGTTGATGGCTTTCCGGGACGCGGCCATCCTCAAGGCCCTCTCTCTCTCTCTGCCACGTTTACATTCCACAGCCCATTTCTTTACTGTTGAAAAGGAAGGGGCATGATCCCCTAAAGTTATAACCATACTGGCATGTATTTTTGTCGGGGTCATTCCTTTCAGTTGCAGGTACTTGATAACAGCCCTATTGTGTCTGGTACCAAGTAAATACCAACAGTACAGTTGCAATTATTATGCCTTTGAATCATTCAGTGATTGTAGTTATTAGTGGCAAATCCCTTTTCAGTCAGCTCTCGTACGGTGACCTCTCACGGAAGGCTGTTGATTTAAGGACTGAAAATCAAGACTTCATTTATTATTCTGGCAAAGTAAAATGGAAAAAATGAGCTTTCAACATTTATGACCAATTTGACTGAAATGTTCAGTATCATAATCATTGCTAATTATCTTTTTTGAAGTATTATAGCAAGAACGACAAGCTCTTTATCTAACTCGTACATGGTGCCTCTGTAAACTAAATGTGCGTGATTTGCGTTTTCCGGAAAATATGAAATTTCTCACGGCCGAATCCCCGCTAACATGCAGAAGCGTGCTGTGAGCTCCGAAGGACTGTACGCAGACCAAACTTAGTGGCATTAAACTGATCTGGAAACCATCAGAGGAAATCAGGGCCGGATTAAGTTTGCATTGTGTTCTTGGCTAAAAGTGCATCAACAGTGAAAAATGGGCATATTCAAGTCATTGTCCGTTGCACACACGAAGGTAGACTGGTGGCCAGTCTTCTCCACACACCAAAAATTGGCCAGTCCTCTCAAAAAAAAAAACGAAAAAAAAACGTAATCTCAAGAGACTGGGCAAATAGAGCTTCATTCTCATCTAGTAGGTCAATCTGCATAATTTATGTAGGTCGTGTGACGTCGTGCACGGGATTACTGCATTTGCACTGGCAAACTGGTGTAGGTGCGAGATGTTTGTGGATAACAGTTATTGTTATTTAGTGATACTTTAACGATCTAAGAATTTTGTTGACGGACAATATGATAATATCTGTCGAATGAACGGATACAACGTATGGGATGAGGTGAATGAACATAAATAATTACACACGACATCATTATAACAACTTAACGAAGCCAGTTCATGCGTATCGGGACGAAGCCGAATGGCGAATGGAAACAAAAACGTGACATCAGCCCGCAGACGGTTTCAGCATGACTGCTTTGCACTCCATTCGAGACGCATGATTCATGAAGGTAAATATCGAACTTAATTTATCTTAGACATCACATTTACAAATTCGTGTCACGTGACTCGGGGCTTGCTTGACAACTGTCAATCATTCCAAATAAGGAACAACGTAAAACAGGACAAGAAACGCCCATTTTATTGTGAAGCTCGCAAATTGTCCAGTCTCTGGTGCTGGTTACAGGTTTACTCAAATTTTTTTTATATACAAATGGAAACGAAAGTGTTGGTTTACTAAAAATTACTACTTTTATATAAATCGAAATGTAAAATAAATAGAAGAGACTGGGCCAGTCTAACACGAAGGCAATTTGTATGTCAGTATGGTTGATAGATTTATTTTAAACAACATTAATTATTATTCGAGACGTAATTGGGGGCGCCTGACCAACCTTGTGGGTTTTCTCTGGGTCCTCCGGTTTCCTCCCACTAACCCCTACACGCAAGCGAACTCTTGAAATAGAATTAAACCATATGTTAGTCCCGAAATGACCTAGTTTGTGTCGATTGGACGTTATACCCCATTTCTCTCTCCCTCTCTCTCCGTGTAATTTGGGGGAGGGGCATTAACATTAGAGTATCCCACTGAGTTGTGATTATGAATGGTTGCAATATCGAAACCGAAATCAGCTACAATCAATCACCATAGATATGTAAACATTTACATAATTAGTTGGAATTTTGCATAAATGTGTGCACTTTTGCATAAATGTGTGCACTTTTGCATGAGTGCATTCTATTCATAGATGAGAGCACTTTATCATAGTTGACTGCACTTTATCATGCATGGGTGCACTTTTTCATAATTGGGTGCACTTTTTCATAAATGAGTGCACGTTTTGGAAGGGAGGGCACATATCCTCACACACTTCTATTGGCTAGTAGTAAATCTCCACGGATTCGAGCGTTATCAATTATCTGCAGTTTCATTTTCAGAAGAGAGGACACCTTTTCGGAAGGCACATGGTCGCCAAAACCTATTTCCTAGTATCGAATCTCACCGGATTCGACTATATGGTTTCTTTTGTTTTTATTAATATTTCCTGAAATTGATTATTTTTCATTTAATTAACTCTTTAACTTGGATTCAATCGGAGTAAAAACAGGCCGACCAAACTTTATCATGCGAAACATAAAGAGAGTGATGGGGTTGTTATATCGGAATATCATGACGTCGTGCGACAGATTATATCAAGAAAAAGAAACAAACGAGAAGAGAGAAGCAAAGAAAAAGTAAAGTGCATCTTTTACACAAAGATCAGATTAAATCGACGGGATTTCAATTTATCACATCTTTGTAAATACTGAAGAGAATTGAACATTTTTTAGACTGATTTTAATATTTTAGATATTGTAGTTTGCAAGGGATTAGTATCTCACCCAAATCACACCCACACATTTCAATAAGAATTAGGATTTCATTCATAAGACCGCGCCGTTTGAAAATGAATAACGCAAGAGGAATTTCATGCATTTAGTCCATAATTTACAAACAAGTGATTGTTTCAGGGTATTAACCAATGGAAGGAAGTTGTATTATATTATGATGGTACTACTCTATCAGGTGTTGTTCGGTCTCTTGGTATTAATGGATTTAATATCATCAGCAGTACACCTATACCAGCTAAAACTGTCTCTTTTGATACAGTTAAAAGTAAGTTTTTCAACTGTTATGGCGGGATTGAGTAAGATATAGCAAAGGAAATACCTACAGACTCTTATGAAATACAATTAAGGGCAAAGCTTGGACAATGATTCCAAATTACGTAAATAGAATCTCGTACTATGAATTTGGAACTACTGTGTCTGCTGTGACTCAGTCAATTATAGAGTTGCATGGCAGCTCTGGTTAATAAAACAGTTAATGAACATAATCTGAAATATTTTTACAATCATGTTAATTACATTATCTCCTATATTTTCAGAAATACAGATTGCAGAGGGCGCCCTTCAACTTGGTGGTTCATCATTAGACGTTAATCATTCCACATTCGTAGGAGATATTGACGAGGTTTGCAAGCTTTTTTAATTATTTAATGATTTTATTAATACCAAGAATATTCCTTAAATAAATATCAGCATTTGTTATTAGGTGTAAGATTTTAGGTAACGAGCTGGTCGTTCTTGATATAACTGTTTAAAGATAAATAGAACACTGTTTCTATTGAAAATTTAACTCAAATTACATTTTCTGAGCGCAGTTATGAATGTTCAAAGATTTGGGTGTTCTATTCCATTTAATATCTCGATCACCCAGAGGCTAAAGGAGTTGATTATGGGTTTGGCATGCAAGTAAATGTCTAATTAATAATTTATATATCATATGAAGCCAGAGCAAAGACCTGCGGTAGAAAAAAATTCCGACAAATTAATTAGCTATGAGAGATTGACTAAAAATATATTTACCGTAAAAATGATTATAGGTGGAACCATTAGGTTTAACAGGTGTACTTTATGCTGAAAATGACAACATACGCATGCATTATGGAACTTGCTCGTTTAATCGAAGTTGTAAATTTAGCCGATTCCAATAATATCTACAATGTTGAAATTGTCTAAAGAATAATTATTTGGTTTTCCTTTTCAGGTCAAGCTTTGGAAGGGTTGCAAAGTTGTAAGACGCCCAGAAGATTTTTAAATTTTGAAACGCCATTGTTAATACCACTGTTTTTTTTTTACTTTTTCTAATTTTTAATCGACAATGTGCTGTTTTTGTGTACTTTTTACAGTTAAGATTAATTTTGTGCAATTCCTTATATTGATTGTAGATTAGATCATTATATGATCAATTTAAATGTATATAATTTGCATTTGGAATTCAAATAAAGCTGAATTCTTTAAAACCGTGACATATTATGCATGGGGTAACCGGTATAGTCTACACGGTCGGTCTATTTCTGTCGGTGAAAAAACTTTCGTGAGGCCACTCTTAAAACGGCAGCTTCCCTACGTTCCATATGACTCTGATAAAAAGGATTTTTAGACCCGATTCATATAATGTAACCGGGCTTTCGATCGCTAGTCAAAAGTGGTGTATTGATACTCCTAACGCTGCCAAATACGTCCACATTCCTGCTTTGATTGATATGGCACTTTTTAAAATGAAGAGAATGAAATATGAAATGGCTGTAATATGACGAGAGCAAAGAAAGCTAGGCGTTGGGTTTGTTTTGTCCAATTTTCCCCCCTAAAAATATTAACAAAAAAGTGTGTGTGACATCGCCCCAAGGGGATCAGGGCATAACTAGTTGCTGTCTTCACGGTATAAGAAATAAATATGCTAAGTTCCAAGATGATTCATTCAGAATTGCAGCCTGTAGACAATAAATACAAAAATTTTGCGTGGCACGGCCTCTGGGGGTTGGATATGGAACAAATGTACACAGTGAATGAAAATATGTCATACTTTACTTTTGCCATGTAACCGGTAAAGTTTCTCTTTGATCATGTAAATTACCAAATGTGTTAAACATTTCTTGCCACAAAAATCTATACAAATTTAAAGTGCAATGTGAATGCAACTATGGTATATTATTTTGGGCAAAGTTTCAAGGTCAGAAAAACTTTTAACTTCACACAGTTCAACTATAATGTATAAGGAACTGTTCTAATGAAGACGGGCATACGCCATACAGTGTGCTATGGGGGACATTTTGCCTGGACAGCGGTATTCCAACTGTCAAGGGATCTTCTTTTACGTACACGCCAATATGTACACAGATCCTCGATTTTTCGTCCCATTCGAACGACTAGACAACAGTCCTTATCAGGCCCTCCTTCCTACATCACTGACAAGGGGGAACCACGCCGGAAAATATGGATGAACTGTCTCGGCCAATGCAGGGATCGAACACCTAACGTCCAGTCTATGTTGAAGGAGCTAAATCGCCAATATTTGGGACCTAGAAATGGACACAAATGTATGGTAGCTGATTGATATCATGCCTTGATATCGTGGTGTCGCCCTTCATAAGGCGACAACTCGACATCGTGACATTTTAATCCAATACCATTACAACCCATCAACCCGACAACATGACATTTTCACCCGGGTTTTCGGCCATATTCCTCTTAATACTATAACAGTGGTGCAGCGCTTGAGGCCTAACAAGGACTAACGTATAGTCGTTTCGATGGGACAAAAAATCGAGATCCTATTAACATATTGGTGTGCACGCAAAAGACCCCCGACAGTTTGAATTCAATATAAGCGTAGGCCGTAGCACCGCTATCCAGGTAAGGTTTCCCTCATAATACACTGTATAGGGTACGTCGTCTTCATTAGCATAGTCGGAGCAAAACTACGGCCTACTCTTAAATCGAATTCCAATTGACAAGGGATCTTTTACGTGCACGCACGTATACACGGGACCACAGTTATTCGTCCCATCCGAACGACTGGACAGCTCTCCTTCCTGCACCTCTGAGTGACAAGAGGAAACCACACCGACAAATATTGATGAACTTTCTCGGCCAACACCCTGGGCGAACCCATGAACTCCAGGCTAGCGAGCCAGTGTCTTACTCACATAGCCACTGTGGCTCCCGGAGCAGAACAGTTGTACGTTGATCCCCATTTAATTTCATATCATTTTCCTACTTTTCTGAATCAATCGGACAATTGAAGATTTCTTTATCGAATTTCAACTGTGAAGGATTCTTGTATGTGCACGCCAATGTGTTTACAGGGGCTTGTTTTTGGTCCAACCTACAATACTAGACACTGTTCTTTGCCAGGTCCCTTGACCTGCACTACCGACATGGAGAAACCACGCTGCAAAATCCCGGGGAACTTTCAATGTACACAATCATAGTATTGAGAGGAATGACCGATAACCCGACACCACGACAACCCGTCATCACGACAACACGATGTCGGTATCATGTAGTGGTGTCATGGTGTCGTCCCTCATGTCGGGTTAAAATGTCGTGGTGTCGGGTTAAAATGTCATGATGTCCGCTTGTCGCCTTATGAGAGGCGACACCACGACACGATACCAATCAGCCACAATACAAATGGGCCGTAACGCATATAATAATGTAATATTAATGTATATAAACTGATTTACATTCGGTCGTTTTTGTTTTTACTGTAATTTCTGATCAGTTATGTTAGGCGAAATACGCAAGAAGTCTCAATCGAATGGCAATCTCTAGTGTCTGGTTATTCTTGTCTACACCGATAGTATTTAATGCACATGCTCTACATATAAGAATGTGACGTCACCGTTTGACATGACTTGTGGAATATGCCTTGAGAGTCCCTTGTTACAAATGGCGCTGAAAGGCATTATGGTACACGATTTGTGTACTAATCGTAAGATGTTTATTTTGTCTTAAATATTGGATATCGGAAGCGCATCTTTTCGGGGTAATATCACAACATCAATTTTGATTAAAATTTACAAATAATTCGTGTTTTCAATGTCGAAGACTTTGGATGGTACTGAGTTGGAGACTTTTCTACTTTAAAGGGTTTTTTTTTCTGGCTGGGCTTTTTACCTACTGAAACTTCACAACCCATGACTTTTTATTTTTAAAAATGTATTGTATTTGTGGTTGGATTTGAGTTTGCTAATTTAGTATTTGTGGTATCGCCCCTTTAGTATGTGGCATTTTCCTCGAGTGTGATTTGAACTATACATGTTGCTTGCAAACTACAATATTGTACATTTTTAATGGGAATTTCAGCTCAAAATGGACCAATCCTGTTCTGTATTTACATTTACAAATATATGATGCAATGAAATTCCATCGATCTATACGTACATTGTACTTCAGAAAAGACGACGTCAAACCCCACTTTATTTCATGTTAATGGTACACCTTAACTTCTTCTCTCTTCTTTTTCTTGACAGAGTCTATTGATAAAACATGTCTACATTTCTCCCAAGTGAAACTTTCCGCAATCACCAGTTAACACGTCTTTGGATTGTCGGATGAAATCATTATATTATAACTCGGCTGTCACCATTTTAATTGATGGGCTTGTTTTAGCCCGATTAAATCCAAGCCGAGAGATTATCTAGCGTTGATATTTTGATTTATTTGTTAAATTACATGTTTAATATTTGCGTGAATTAAGCCGCGAGGAATTTGATATCATCAGACAAAATGCAAAACACGCATCGTTACTTTTAAAAAAGAATATAAACAAATAAATGTTATTCAAATTAGGCCTGACATTAAAAGCAACTATATGTATTTATTTATGGACTTTGCTAGAACTGAATCACGGGGATGCAGATGTGTAACTTGTATCTGCATGAACTACATTTCTCCGCAAAGAAAGAGAGAACATTTATGCAAAGTAGTCCTTGACAAAAACTCTTGCTAACAAGTATGTTTACTTATAAACTTGCGTAAACAAATATATAGACACGTTAATCCACATTATCACAGTGCTTTCACCGATTGTTTATATCTCAGAATACTAAAGCAGGAAAATAAGACCCTCGACTATCTTGCGTATAAAATCAGACTTTGTTTGCAAGTTTGTCTTGTCTACGATCTCACCTCAGGTGGAAGTGGACGTAAAACCCCAGGAACGAACGAACGAACGCATGCTTGGCAGACGAAGATTGCGTCTCAAGATTTTAAATCATAGGCAAGTAGTGCAGTTGTATCATTATCATGAGTGGTTAATTGTTAAGTGGTCTTATTTTTCGTTTTTGAAACAAATTTGTTTTATAAAATAGAAAGAGAGTTTATGATTATTAAGTCTTGATACAGGTTATTGGCAAAGTCTTTAGAAATCAATGTTGTTTATAATAAAGAAATAAAATATTCTTGTGTTTTCAAACTGCTCGATATTTAGAGACAACTTGTTTTCTTGTAACAGTTAACTGTTAAATAACAATTTTGATTGGTTCGTTCACTGAATATTTTTTAATGGGTATTTCCCCATCATTTTGTATTAAGTTTTAACAAAAGCTATATTTGACAAAAGGGAATATGTTGAATAACAGATAATTCCAAAAGTAGTTCTCTCACAAACTTTCCCTTTTTCCATAAAAGTTTGCTATTTATTGAAAGCAATTACATTTCATTTTGAAAATAATAATTCATTTTACAGAATTTCAATGTCTGTTTTAATATGTTTCCTCATACTAATGTATGCTTTGATGTATGTTTTCTCGTACTAATGTATGTTTTGATGTATGTTTTCGCGTACTAATGCATGTTTTGATGTATGTTTTCTCATACTAATGTATGCTTGGAACTGTGTCTTAGATGAGTGTGATAATGTCACTTATCTGTTTGAATCAACCAGCAGTTGTGGAGCTTACTTCATCTGTACCAATGGTTCTGTTACTTCTAGATGCTGTCCGCAAAGTGCTACTGCCCTCGACCTAAACAAGAAAGAATGTGTCTTTTCATCAATATGCGAGTACAAGTGCAACTCAAACTCCACCGACAAATCAGGTAACTTTTTAAATCTTTTAACCTCATGATTAGTTGTAGTTATTCCCAACTTTTACGAAACGGATATCTTTAACGTTTGTTGTAGAGTAATTATATGCGGACTGAAAACTAGAACCTAAAACGGAAAAAAATAAACAAAAGCATTGCTATTCATATTTTAATTTTCAGCATGGAGTAATACCTATAAGGTCCACGTTTTGGCTTCCGGCATACTCAATCCCTGCAAATATTAGATTCATGAGGTGTGGTTATGACATCAACTACGACGCTGAAAAATGTCTTTGTTTAACAACTTCATAAAATAAGTCCAGATGGTAAGTTAATCCAGAAGTAGGGTCGGTAAAATATCTTGAAAGGTAAAAATTGAAGAAGTGTAAGCAGATATGTCACCATCCGGACGCAAAGCCCATTACCAATGCCGCGTCAGTGCCGAAATGTTTACTTTGATATTTGAGTGTATGTGACCAAATATTAGCACCCGCAAATTGAAAATCACAATCAAATCACAGCCAATTTTGAGCCTAAGAGTATTCAAATTAGAAGTTAATTAATACAAAGCAGCAAATTAGTGTACTAGTATGTGGACGTAATTTGTTGAACAAATCAAAATAATAGTTCATGTTCCCACGGCAAACTACAATAATATCACATACACTGTACGTTTTAAAGTGGTGATTTTTTTTTACCTGCACGTATTTATTTTATTAATATAATAATAGTTCATGTTCCCACGGCAAACTACAATAATAGCACATACACTGTACGTTTTAAAGTGGTGATTTTTTTTTACCTGCACGTATTTATTTTATTAATATATAATATATATATTATATACCGTAAACTACGGTAAACAAAGAAGTACTTGTACTTTATCTACTTTAATATATATATATATATATATATATATATATATATATTAAAAAATACACTTATAAATCATCCCATTAATGGCCACTGATTGGTATATGTATTGCAGAGTTATGTAAAACAGATTTTTAAATCACATTCAAAAACAGCACAATCAAAGATGTGGCTAGTAATTCTTGGATTTCCAACTTTGGCCAGGTCTCTGTAGTAGAAGAGAGAGGAAACTTCGCTGAAATCAACTCAAGACTTGCCGTTGTCCGATGTTCTGTACAGCCAATGGCTGTTAAATTGAAGTACCTGGATACACCCAACCTGTATTGTGTATTGGCGGTGATATTGACCCTCCAGGACTTTACATCAAAGCTGGTAATGAGCGAGTTACTATCGGATAAGAGGATGCTTGTCGAAACGTCGTTGTTTCCCATAAGAAAATGTGTTCTGTTAATGTGTTTCCCACTCGCTAAATGCAACGTAAATATTATTATTGTTTATTGCTTGTAGTGAGGACAAATCATCAGTCACGCCGAAGCTACCCGATCATCACCTTTCGAACCATCCGTATCATGGAACATAATCACCACATTTATACTCGAGAGATTAGAACATCGTGGAGCTGGTATCTCTCTTTTTATGTTGTGTAAGATCAAGATCGATCTTTGGGTGGGGGGGATATAGCCTACGGTGGAGTCCCAAAGAAAGGGGCATTCGCAATACTGTCAAGGCTGATACCAGCCACAGACAAAAGGGGTAGTATGCGAATACTGAACGATGGAATCACGTTAGTTTTGCGCAGATATAAATGCTCATGATAGGGTCTAATTATGGTGTTTTATGAAACATGATTTAGTAAAGATGCTATTTTCGTAGCGTACTGCAGGGCCAGTTTATCAGTTCGGTTGTGCAGTGAGGGTCCGTATGCCTCGACGTATAAACTATCCACTGGAGATGTTCGAAATGCTCCTAAACTGATTTTTTAGTCCTTGGCTATGTATGGTATCGAGATCTCTGGGATAAGACATGCGGGCAGACCCATACACAATACATCCATAATCGAATTTTTATCCTGTTAATGCTCGATATAATCGAAGCAAGACCATACGGTCTGCTCCACAGTCAGTATTTGATAAGACTCTCAATATGTTTAGGGCTTTCAGACATTTCTTTTTGAGGCTTTTAATGTGAGGGATGAATGATATTTCTAATCAAATATCAGCCCCAGACATTTGGTCCCATCCACAATTGGAATACGGTTGCCATCCAAGAACAGTTCTGGATCGGGATGCAAACCTCGTTTTTGACAAAAATGAATGCAGAAAGTCTTGGATTTAGAGAAACGAAATCCATTTTCGGTTGCGCATTGTTGAAGTGAATTCAAACAAAGCTGCAAATTACGTCCGATTATTCGCATGTCTGTAGTACCATAGCACATCTGAAAGTCATCACCGTAAAGAGCACCGTTTGCACCTGGTTTAAGGCACGTTGGAATGGTATTAATTTTTATTGCGAAGTGTGCCGGAGATAAAATACTTCCCACGGAAATGGGTCAGAGAATATTGATCCCAGCCGTACATTAGATTGCCTATCTTCCGGGAAATTTTTTAATGAAGATAGGTAAGCGACCTGGTAGGCGTGTTTTTCAAAACGGATTTTATGTGCAGAATATAGTTAATCCAAAGCATTCGATATTTCAGGGTACTAACACACGGAAAGAAGTTGTATTATATTATTATGGTTTTGGTCTATCTGGTGTTGTGCGGTCTTTGGACATTTTCGGCAGCCTCAAACAGATCACACCTGTCTTTGTACCTGATAACGTAGAACAAAGTAAGACTCTAAATCTGTTATTGATATAGAACCGTGTATTTGTACAACAAATGAGTTCCTGGCTTCATTCACTTGATTTGTCATTTGAAGCCGCTGAATGTGTTAATATCCCAAAATGTCTTTCAGGAATAAAAGTTGTTGATGGAGCTGTCCATATTGGTTATTCTCACTGTGATAATTACGTCCTTGGTAAAGTGGATGATGTAAGCCATAAGATGTTACATATATACAATTGTTTGAAATTAAACACCCACCGATAGTTTTCCTATGATTGTGGTGTTGATATCGAGAGCCAAATTAAAAACTAGTTAAACGATTTCCAAATATTTCTTCAATATAAATAATGTATCATTTCTTCTCTTACAGGTTAATGTGTGGATTGCTTGCAACAACATTACAAGTCTAGACCTATTCTAACAATTAAACCCATATCGTCTAGGAACAAAATCATAATACAATGTATGTGTTCGTTATTACATGTCGTATTATGTTGTTTGTAACTTATGACATTTAAAATTATTAAAAAATTCGTAATGTAATTCCTTCATGAAAAAGTCTTTCAGTTTGTAATTTGCATAAAGCAAGATAGAAAATGTCATTTTTTATGTCATTTATGTGACAAAGATGCGGTGGCTGAAATCGTCCATTCATATAAGAGAACGTCGGGTTTAAAGATGGAACGCGAGAGTTGTGTAAATTAGCCATTAAATCCTATTTTACTTGTCCAGAGGGTTCGAAAATATTTTTAAATCCAAGTTACATTTGAAAAGGTTTACGTTACGCTTTTCAACCCATTTAGTTGAATTTTTCCCAATTTTTAAAATTAGGTGTGTTAAGATGAAATTTGTATCATCAATTAATTGGAATATTGCAAAATAGTACAATTTGTTGACCAGAATAAAGATTGGGGAATGTTACAACAAGAGTGGTATTGAGCCTTTAAATCACTGTCTAAAGTTTTAGGGAAAACCCCATAGTAAACGAAAGGCTGCCATGTTCCTCTACATGGGATAGATTTGATTGAACGGGGAGAATACACACACTCCCTCAAAAGCTCAAGTATCAGAAATCAGAAGCCAATCCAGCAATGGTCAGAGAGGGATTTCTCGGACCAATGCTTCAGGAATATGCGGCACCGGTGGCGTAGTAGCTTCTATATACAAGAACCCAATCGAAGTCTTGATAAATAATCAATTGACTTTTGAACCATTTGAGTTAGGTACGATGCCCCTTCCCGGTAAACAAATACGCATCATTATCGTATATCTTTCACATTTTTAGAAGAGTTTTCCTCGCTTACCGGTCACCTATATGCCTGCAAAAAAGAGCTCTTAATTCTAGGAAACTGTAACTGCCACATTGAAAACAGGAAAGACCCATCTACTGTTAAACTTAATGGTACGTTGTATGGGCATTCGTTCCAACAACATTTCTCCACCCTAACTCATATTCGGGGTCATACACTAGATTTAGTTTTGATGAGAAGTGATCAACTATCTGTCACTGAAGTGACAACAGATGATAAACTCATTTCCGACCATTTTCCTGAGTGCTTTAACCCCAATATCATAAAACCTAATGTACAATCGAAATAAATCAAATACCTGAATTATAAATTTTTGTGTATTGATCAGTTTAAAGACAACATACTTAATTCGAACCTATGTATAATCTATGCACTGGAATCAGTCGATGAAAAGACAGAGAATTACAATGAGTGTCTGGTATCTTTACTCAACTCTTACTCACCGTTCCAGTCAAAATCCATTAGAATTCGACCAGGTGCCCAATGGTTTAACGATGAAGTCAGAGTCGCTGAAAAGGAATGTAAGAGTGCGGAGAATCTATGGAGGAAACCAAGCTTCATGTCCACCGGGACATTTACAGTTCGGCGAAAAACAAAGTAACTCACCTCGTTGAAAAATCAAAAAAGGAATACTATACTTTAAAGATTGAAGGCAATGATAACAGTCAAAAAAGAGCTATCTAATAATGCAATTCTTTACTTGATAATAACCACGGCACATCTATTCTCCCAACCCCGATGAAAGTTTTGAACTAGCTAAGCGTTTCTATAAATTCTTCAACAAGAAAATTTCAGTCACGCGATAAGCTTGCACAATGTCGATATAAGTTGTCCGGAAAAGCAAGTCACACCACCTACCTTTAGTAGTTTCGAACCTGTAAGGGAAGAACTTGTTTCTGAGATTGTCAAATTGTCCGCTACAAAACCTGTTCGCTTGATTCGCTGCCTACTTAAAGAATGCCAAACTGAATAGTCCGATGGCTAAAGGGGGATCGCCACCCGAGCTGTGAATTTATGAGACCCAGATTCCGAATCCGGGTGGTGAACAGGCGTTTGGGTAGGGGGGGGGGGCGTTTTCGAGATATGTGGAGGGGGATCTCATGTCTACAATGGGGTAAAATCTCATTATGTTGACATAAATGATGATCATGTTATTTATTAATGAAATATAAATTTGTGTGGAGGTGGGGTGGTGGTAGCAGATGTGTGTGTGTTTTGATTTAAGGGAGGGGTTAAATCAGCGGGGAATGAGTTCACGGATAGGGGGGGGGGGTGTCAAAATGTGATTTTGAGGGTAGAAACCACTTGGTTCAAAATTGACCTGAAAAATGTCTTCTCGTTCGCTTTATCGTTCAATCTGATTTTAAAAACACCGATAATGCTGTTTCGCTTTGTATAGTTCAAAATTTCGTTTTACTGTTTGGACAAAACTAGGATCTGGAAGAGTTGTTATATAACAGGCGGTCTAGCTGACGTGAGGAATTAGCTAATGAAACGGTCTGTTACGGAGAGTTCTTGGCGTGCTCTACACGGAACTGCGTGTAAACCCCTAGAAACGTCAACGCCTATTGACTAATCAATGTCTGAAGCATATCCAAAGGATATAAACTGATTTTTAATTTTCTCATGAAAACTGATTTATTGTATTTTTTTATTTACATTTCCAGATCTCTTGAAATATACCATTATAATCTAATATATTGAATGACGAAAGGTTTGGAACGAGAAAGCTAACCAGAAACAATTTAAAGGTCAATTTGGAACCAAATGATTTCTCTCAACACCCCCCCCCCCCCGCCCATGTTCACACAATAGAAATCTTCCACTTCACACATATTTAGAGATGTTTCACCAAACCCTAAGAAAATCATCATTAAAATCGAAGTGAACGCATTTCGAGCCAAACCCCTTCCCCCGGGTGCACACACGCGCACAACTGCAATCACCAACCCCTACCTCATCACAAATCAAAACAGTTGTCCAGGGGCATCATAAACACTTATTTAGAGATGGCAGTCCTAGAAATTTATCTTTTATTAATATAACATTATCATCATTTATGCCAACATATTCACATTTTCCCCCAATTGTAGACTAAGATCCCCCATATCTCGAAAACTTCCCCTCAAACGCCTGATCACCATACAGATTCGGAATCTACGCAAAAAAACTGGTCTACAAAAACTTGGTCTTATAAATTCACAGCTCGGGTAGCGATTACCAACCCCCTTCAGCCACCGGATTAGAACTCAACCCTTTTATTAAACACGTAGTTAACTCAGCTATAAACATTTCCGTTAATTTTAGGACTGCTAACGTTACTCCAATTATAAAAAACCCCAACCAAACCCTAACGATCTAAAGTCATTTAGACCTGTCCCTAATCTAAGTTTTGTTTCGAGAATAATAGAAAAGTTTGTAGCAAAGCAAATCACTGCACACGTTGGCGATAATAATCTGCACTATAGTACAGAAACTGCTTTACTTTGGGTACATAATGACATCATGCTATCCATCGACTCTCAGAAATGTGTTATCTTTATGCTGTTGGACTGTTCAGCAACGTTTGACACTCTCGATCACAAAATTCTCTTGAAACGCCCGTCTTCACGTTTTGGTATTGAAGATAGTGCTGCTGTACTGAACTGCTTAGGTCGTCAGCAGTGTGTCTCAGTCAAAGGTAGCTCGTCCAATGTAACTACTCTTCAGTATGGAGTTCCGCAAGGTCAGTTTTAGGACCCATACTGTTTAGTTTGTACACTTCTCCTTTGGGTGATCTGTTAAGGAAACGTGGCGTGGAATTTCATCTCTATGCTGACGACACACAGTTATACTTATCATTTAAACCGTCAACTGGTGCAGCTTTTATCAAGGCCCAGATAGAATTATGCATAGGAGAAATTCATACATAGATGTCCACTGACTTTTTGAAACTGAACGCTGAAAAAAAACCCAAACGAGTATTTGCTTTTAGGATCCGATAATCTGCTATCAAAACTTAATAATTCGTTTGATAAGGAAATTACGATAGTTGAATATAATGTATCTCATTCTCTTTCTGGTGTGTAGTATTTGATTTTAAGATGTCCATGGTACAACAAGTTAATAACATTTATAAATCATGTTATTTCCATATCAGAAACATTAGTCGTATACATAACAATATTTCCGAGGAAGCTACGAAGATTTTAATTCATTCAATGGTCACTTCTAGACTTGAAAACTGCTGTTCTCTTTTAATTAGACTTGCCAGCAGATTAACAGATAAACTTCAAAAGGTGCAGAATAGTGCTGCCAGACATATAAGTAGAATCAGTTTTAATGGTCACGTTTTATACAATTTACAATGGCTCCCTGTTTGTTTAAGAATCGTTTTAAAATATGTTTATTAACTTATAAATGTCTTAATCACATGGTACCTTCTTATTTGAGCAGCCTATTAGAATTATACAACTACTTGTCTATAATATGGCGATATTTTAGGACTTAAATGTACGTGCCTTTCCTGTTGCATGCTGTACCTTTTCGTATTTATATTTTTCTATTTTCATATTTGCTTTTATATCTATGATGTAAAACGCACAATCTTTCATTTTCAACCACTGTTTATTTCCAATCCATATATTTGAATAAAACTATTTTGTCATATTCAAATCTTTGAAAGACCGGTCATAAAGTATGGTGCTTCTGCGGGTAGTCGCCGCTAGTCTATAAGGAGACCTCCAATCCCACTGTGTCAAATAACGTTTGTTGTAGTAGCTATTTTCGCATTTTTACTGCAACGAAAATGATATTTGTTCATTTTGTAGGACGAATTTAAACTAGTTTAAGTGCTTGGTAGCATTATCCCTCGGCCAGACATCGTGATTTTAAAAATAGAATGACAAATAACGAAAATGAATGGCAAATAACGTTAACGAATGGCGAATAACCCCTTGCCATTCGAATGGCGAATATCCTCTGCCGACGGTTTTGCTATATTCACATTTTGTTACATTTGTAACATCAGAAATGTAAGAATCAACGGGTATGTTGAGATAACATGCTTTGTGAGTCTTTGGAATGTCGCGACGATTGAAAGTAGGGATAGTGGTGTAATGGTGCTTGTTGGAATCACCCTATCTCCTCGAGGTACACTAATTCGAGGGGGGGGGGGATCACGTTGCTAAGTGGGTAAGACGCTGGCTCCCTAGCCTGAAGAACGTGTTCGATCCCTGCATTGGCCGATAAAGTTCATCCAGATTTTCCGGCGTCGTTTCCCATTGTCAGTGATGCAGGACGAAGGGTCTGACAAGGACAGCTGTCTAGTCGTTCGGATGGGACGAAAAACTGAGGCCCCGTGTACACATTGGCGTGCACGGAAAAGAACCCCTGGCAGTTGCAATTCGTTATAAGAGTAGCCCGTATGCCGTTTCCCGGCCAAAATTCCCCCCATAGCACACTGTATGTGTATGCCGTCTTCATTAGCCCAGTTTAGGAGCAGGACAGTAGGACGTTAAACCTCATTTCATTTCATTACACTAATTCGTGTTACGTGTTGAACACATTGAGAAGAAAGGTATTCCACCTATTCTTCATCTCTGCAGCCTTCAAGCTCCCGAATTCGAATTACACCTCTACTTGTGGTGACACCTTGATAGCACTGTCTGCTAAGGATGTTAATTTTATGAGCATGGTAGCATGTTGTTCCTTAACACATTCTGTCAAGAGAATTTCTTTGTTTATTTTTTAATAGCCTCGGGAACACTGTCCTAGCAAACAATGCCCTTGTATATTAGGAATGGTGAAAGGACCCTCGACCATGACTTTGAATATCTTTTGTTGCTTGTGAATTAATTAGGAACGTTCTTTGTATTAGGAAGTTTCTGTTTATTGTTTCTTCTTTCATTGGGGTTGGGGGTAGGTGAATCCGTGAATATATATATTTTTAATTCACCCCTCGTCGTCCCCCAGGTTACTACCCTGCCTACCAGGGGAGGACTAGCTATACCCCTCGTCGTCCCCCAGGTTACTACCCTGCCTACCAGGGGAGGACTAGCACAGCATCAGAGCTCGATTATGGCTATACTCAAATGTACTTAGGACACAAAGGTATATTTGCTGAGTGATAAAAAGGTATATTTGATGAGTGATGAAAACCTAATAACAAAGCATTGGACTTGAGGGCGTACATTCTACAGTGATACTCTGACCTACCGTCTAGGTGGGCCATTTGGCAGAGAAAAGACTCGCGAGCCAAATCACCACTCAACTACCAAAACATCTCGCTTGTGAACAATAACTCTCTCTAAAATTATGTTTGTAAAGGTTTTAATTGATATGGTAATTTTCTCTCCTCAAAAATCAAACGTACGAGGCTTCTCTCACAATCTTCTTAATTCTTCATCGCGATTTATGTTTATTCCCCGTCTCTATTTGTTTCTAATAATAGATGTGCCAAGTGAATTGTGGGATATATTTCGAGACTTTAACCAAAAGGTTCCATTGCCCATGCGTAACCGGGAGTTTGTTTTTTTATGAGGTAGATTATCCAGTAATTTTCGTCAAAAATTGACAACGGACCCTGACCCTCCGTACGTTGAAGACTAGGGGGCTCTGGGTGACCGAAACTAATATGTCAGTTGAACCAAAAATTAATAATATTCTCTTTCCTATTTCCACTATTAGAATATAATGGTTGTTTAATCAATGAATATAAATATGAAAGGTCCGACTTAAATTTACTTAAAGTTTGCGAAACTTTAATATTTTCTGGTAAATGTTTAATTGCGCATGAACTATTTACTGTTCATGGCGTCTATTTCATATAATTCTTTTGGCTTGAGTTAATGTCGGTTTAACCTGCAGTCTTTAGTCTTTTCGGCTAGTCTAATTTTAAAACGTGAGAACTGGGCGAAAAACAGTGATTCATTGCCTACATACTATTTTGACTAGACGTTGTAAGTTAATAAAAACATATACATACATAATTGAACCGAGAAGTGTTGACGAAAATCAGCCCCAATGACCATAAACAAATTTACACAAGGTTAGTAGATTATTACGTCTATATATTAAATCGGTTAATGCCTTATTTTGGTGACGGGAAATATTATTTCAAAAGATGCTAAGAGACTCCTTAATATCACCTCGTCGGATTTACAGAAGCCATCAAAGTTTTAGTGATAAAATTGTTATGAATGACTTTCAGACACCTTTATATTAACATAGTTCTGCTACTGGCAAGTCTGTGATACCTTATGAAGAAATACAAACGGTCACTTTTCACGTGCGAGTTGGGACAAGGTTACAGACTCATACAGTGTCTAAAAATATAACCATTTTTATTTGGTTATCGACATATAGTCGCACATTTAAATAATTAATAGACAACACTCCTTATTACTCCATTTTGGCACATTTCAAATAATCAACACTCCTTATATAATCAGTATATTATTTCCCCAAGGGATTTTGAAATGAAACTTTAAAACAGTGTAGGGTATATCTTGCAGGATCTATCTTGTAGGGATGTTGTCAGGTATTGTAGCTATGGTGTTCTATTTCGGCCACGTCGTACAAATCAATTCTCCTGGTACATGCGCATTTCATCACCTTAGAAAAGGCAACGCGCGACGCGGGACGCATCGCCTTTTTAAGGGCGACGTCGTGTTAAAAACTTCACGTCGCTTTTTTCTCCTTATAGCTTAACATTGAAAAAGGCGACGCGCGACGCACGACGCGAAGTTTACGTCGCGCGTCGCCTTTTTTCAAAGTCAACGTGCGACGCACGACGTGACCGAAATAGAACACCATATGTAGCCGTGTTTTGTACATGAAATGGCCATAGAGACAAAACTGGTGTTGTTAGATTTCTATGCATCAAATCTGTGGGCATGAAATCTCAGAATTCTCCCGGAACAGTTACCTTGTAAAATTTGTACTTGTTCCTTCAAAGTGGTATAAACTATTTTCGCGTTAATATGTCGGCATATTAGATAGGACATTATAAAAGTTAAATGTCGTGATATCGTCTAACTTCTATTTTTGTAATTTTTCATTTATTTGTTCCTCGTAAACGGATTATCTAATCTTGCTACCCGGCCATCATTATGAAGTCGTTTGGTGTCGCGACTCCTTGCGTAATTTACTGATTGAGATCATGTCCAGGCCTATAATATAAGGTTACACTGTCGTGCGATGCGTTACGAACGCGACGATTGAATCGAGAGGCGATTGCCAAATTATCATTGAACCTACTTTTGCCTGATATAATGTTTCGGCAGTGTGAATTTGGATCGTTTTTCGTTATTCACCAATAACGAATCACCTCGTTATTCACCAATAACGAATCACCTCGTTATTCACCAATAACGAATAACCTCGTTATTCGTTATTCAGCTTTTTATTCGTGATTCAAATATGCAGCTAGCCATGACTATAATAATAGATGCCAAGTATCCTCAAGCAGCAAAAACGCAACAAAACGACCTCTAGACGAAAAACAACCCACATTGTTAAACAAGCAGCGAATAACGAGCCTGTTTATTATTCGTTTTTCACCTCGTTATTCGGGATTCACATATGAAGGGGTTCATGCATCTTTAATGAGAATAATTTAGGATTTAATTCAAAACGATGACTATACAACAATAGAATAATGGATTGCAAAGTATCCCAGAGCTAAAAAAGAAAACTCTTTAAATGACGTATAGTCGGTAAATAAACCAGATTGTTTTTCAAGCGGTGAATAACGAGGTGACAAGCTACCTCGTTATTCAACTTTTTTTATTCGGGATTCATATATGCAGTTAATCATGGCTAGAATAATGGATGTTAAGTATCCCCCAATAGTATAAAACACAATAAAATGTCTTCTAGGCGAAAACAGTCTACATTGCTATTCAAGCAGCAAAACGAGCTATTTGGTATTCGTTTTTCACCTCGTTATTCGGGATTCACATTTGATGGTGCCCATGTATCTTTAATGAAGATATTTCAGTAGTTAATTCAAAAAGATCACTAGACAACAATTGGATAATGGATTGCAAAGTATCCCCTAGCAGTAGAAAACACATCAAATGGCGTATAGTCGGTAAATAAACCAGATTATTATTCTAGCGATGAATAACGAATAACGTTGTGGCCAGGCTCGTTATTCCTCAATAACGAGATACAAGCTACCAAGTTATTCGTAATTCAACTAATTATTCAGGATTCAAATATGCAGCTAACCATGACTAGAATGACGGATGTCAAGTATCCCCAGTCTCTTTAATAATGATATCTCAGTAGTTAATTCAAAACGATTACTAGATAACAATAGAATAATGGATTGCAAAGTACCCCCAACAGTAGAAAACTCATTTAATGACGTATTGTCGTTAAATAAACCAGAATGTTATTCACACGGTGATTAACGAATAACTCGTAATTCGCCAATAACGAGACTAGTTACCTTGTTATACGTTATTCAACTTTTTATTCGGTATTCAAATTTGAGCTAGCCATAGCTAGAATTGTGGATATCAAGTATCCCCAAGTAGTATAAAAGACAGTAAAACGATCACTAGATAATAATAGAATAATGGATTGCAAAGTATTCCATAGAAGTAGAAAACTCATTAAATGACGTATAGTCGGCAAATAAACCAGTTTTTATTTAAGCGGTGAATAAAGAATAACGAGGTGACAAGGTAACTCATGATTCGTTATTCAACTTTTTATCAAATGTGCAGCTAGCCATGGCTATAATGATGGGTGAAAGTATCCCCCAGTAGTATAAAGCACAGCAAAACGGCTTCGAGACGAAAACAGTCCACATTGTGATTCAATCAACGAATATTGGACAAGAATATACATGTATGTGTACACGCCGGATTAACCATTGTGGGGGCCTGGAACATGTGGGGGCCCCTGATCACCGACCGCAGAGCTGTTGCCGGTGAGATCGGCCACCGCGAGCGCCGGCAAGGTGAGCTCATTGAGCCCGTTAAATCCGCCACTGTAAGTGAGCAAAGCTACATCAAACCTAATTTTGAAGTCGCTCAGTGATAAATAACGGGGTCACTTGATTCGGAATCGTATTATATCCCCCACGGTGATTTGATGAATGGAGGCCGTAACGTTAAGACCAAGCCGGACTCGATTTTTGACGAACGTCTAACACTGTAAGTACCAAATGGTAATACGAGATTTAATCAAGAAATCTGAATATTTCGTGTGATCATGATGTTCATCTCATCAATGCCCACAACAAATATCAACAACAACAACAACAACTACAGCTTATATACAACCGTACGTCAATCCCAGGCAAAATTCGCGCTACTCGAAATGATGGGGACGGGTAATTTGTTCGAGTTATACGATAATTGTTAGACAATGTTCGGTCCGATAGAAGATCTCACGACAATAAAATACCATGTGTTACACCCATCACCGGATTACACCTAATTCTCGAATGTCGACCGCGACACACCATGGATTGAGGGAGAGCCACGAACTTCCGATGGAGGGCCCTCGGAGCATCGGAGGGGCCCCGTCACTTAGATCACCGGCCATTGGAGTCCTCGGTCCGACCATGCACGAGGCGCGCAACTGAGATTTTTGTGGGGGGCCTCCTAATGTGGGGGCCCTGAGGTCTGGGCCCCATGGTGCCCCGTGGTTAATCCGGCGTTGTGTGTGTGTATCCTTTCTGTTGTATATTGAACAAGATTATATATAATATCTTTAAAGGGCATTTTGTGAAAACGATATATAATAACAGACATCTTTATGGATAACATTTCACTGTAATCAAGCAATGATATAGTCAAACATGTTGTCTATCACCGAATTGACGTACACTACAATAAATATATAATTATGTCCACGCTGATTTAATTAAATTATTTACACTTGAAAATTGTTAAAACACAAAATAAAAAAGTCCTCGGATATCAAAAGTTCCTTAAAACACACTTGTAAATTTGCAATCGTGAGACCGCGGGTCATCTTCTCCCTTTGCCATAATAAAGTTAAAACAGGAGTTCCAGCTGACTGATGTTTGGCGTCATCAGAGCGGATAGAAAAAAACACAGGGAAAAATAATCCGCAGGCTTTATGTGGAAAAGCGAAGTACTCGCAGTAAAAAACACATAGCTGGACCCGTAGATTAGTTACATATGAAAAGTCCAATCAGTTCCATATTGTTAAAAATTAAATAAAAGTTCAAGACTTCAAAATTTAAATGATATAGGCATTCCGTTAAAGTTTCCCAAATAAAAGTTACCTGAAAAAAAGAAGAAGCATATGCTTCAAAAGGATATATACAAACCGGCAGGTAGAGTGACTTTGGGCGAGGTTGAACATCGTGTTAATTCATTGTGTTCACATAAAGGAAATAAAAAAAAATATGGGATAGTTTGCTATCAGATATTAGGATTGGTTTAAATTAAAGACCTATAACATTCGTTTATTCGTTAATCTTCGTTAATTTATCAAAGGATGTAAAGAATGATCTAGATCGAATTTGAAATTGAAGAAAACTAAACAAAGCTAAAGTCGTAACTAACTACACAAAGAGTGTTGACATACGTAATGACATTTATGTAACAATAAAGGGCTTTCCCTATAACTTTCGATACAAGCTGATTCAGAAAATTATGGGAAGCAAACAAGGCGTCCTTAATTCCAAGCTATTGAATAGAGCTTTTCACGCCACATTATTATCTTATTCCTGTATAAAAGGGTGCCGATGTCTCGGTTATTCAGACAACGAAAGTGATAAACCCAGGTATCGTTGTATCTTTAACACGTAAGTAACATCTACATTAGATTTTACATTACATTTTAAATACTTGAGAGAGAAAACAAAAACAAACGCCTTACCGCAAGCGTTAGTTACAAAAATTATAATTTTTACCTTTGTTTTAAAACTTTTTATTTCGATTTTCACGAAGAGGTATAGAGCGGAATGTATGGCATAATTTTAGCCAGCTTTTAGCCAGCTACTGCAGCAGTTTGGTCGTATCTCCTGTGTAGAAGTTTGGAACGAAATTCGTTAAACATTAAAAAAAATACTGAGTTATGTTAACGGCTGTGAAACAAACGATTCATATGTCCTACAAAGAAAGCCTGACATTCTCTAGTGTCCATTCTAGCGAAAACAGAAAGAAAGGCAACCCATTTGGGGTATAAGTATGGTGTAAGTGTAAATCATTTTAGATACAGATCAATCGGATTAAAATGCACATTTATATTTCGTTTCGTTTTTTAAACTTTCGATGACCTACACTACATGAAGATCTGACAAGTTATAGTGGGAGTTCAAGTCAGGGGTCAAACGAACGGCTTTTGACCCTATGGCGCCAGACATTTATTAATCAATCGTCGTTGACGTTTCTAGTGGTTTACCCACAGTTCCGTGCACCAAAAGGCCAAGAACTCGTCTTCACAGACCGTTTCATTGGCTAATCTCTCACATCTCCCAGATCACGTCAATGATAACAACTCTTCCAGATCCTAGTGTAGTACAGACAAGTAGAGCGAAATTTTGAACTATAAATAGGATCTGTGTTTAAAATAGATTGGATACAGATTCAAGAATAAATTACTCCAGGACCACAGTATTTGAACATAATATGGAACTTTTAGAGAATGTTTACAATGCAGAACTGTGTCAGATTTCAATGTTCTAGGTTCCATTAGGGTGTTTTAGCCGCGATTTAGACCTATTGCACAGTGCTATTTGTCACTGTAATGGGGGAATTTTGTCGTTTTCGTCTTGTAGTATTTACAAAATGTCAGTCTGTTTTGATATGAAAATTTAACACTAAATTAACAGTAATAACGAAAACAAAACAAAATAAAAACTCAAGCTGCAATATTTAAGAAATAAATCATATAAATTGACATTTTTACGTAACTAATTTACTTATGGCATATGAAAGTAAGAAGTTACATACATTAAAATGTACATATTAGGTCATACATCTCGCTTCATAACAAACAGCCAGGTAGATTTCATATTAAAAATCAATGGTTTAAATCAATAGTACCGAAATAAATTCGCATTTTTAGGGGGTGTATTTTTTTTCTTTGTAGGACTTTAATCAAATTTAGCTTATATGAGATCAATAATAACCAAGCCTAACAGGTAAGAGTGGTCTGATCGCTGTAGCAAAAACGCAAAGTAATGTTTAGCTGCATGGCACCTTTCACTTCGTCGTCATGTGTTATCAGCCCCACTATTCGATACTATTGGTAACATTTTCCAATTCTGTCAAACGTGAAAGAACATTGAAATGAAACGGAGTTTAGCGTCTGCACCCATATCTTTGTGTCTGTTTTTCCCTTGAAGATTATTATTGATATTTACAATGTATATTTCAGAAGTTAACATGAAGAATTTTATGTATTCTCTTATCGCCTTATTGATTTTTTGGTCCGCCGAGGTCAACTCAGCATCATGCAAGTAGTATTCATTATTTTTTCAGTAATTAAATACCTTTATATATATTATGTATATTGTCAATATTTTTTTAAATCGATCATAAATATTGTTAACCTCAGAAATAATGTATAACTAGATTAAACTTGATTTTGTTTTCAAATAAAACATAAACTCTCAATAAAATATGTCAGTTCGGATGTAATTTAAATCGAACTGAAATCGATTGTACTAAATAAAATTGAATTTATTTCTCAATAGCATGAGCGAATAAATCCTAATTTTAACCAAAACATAATTTTCAGTTCCCGCTGATATATGTGATAATTGCGATTTGGAGAATGGAGTTGGCTATAAGGCAAATCCAGGCAACTGCAGAAGATTTGTCCAATGCAAAAAAGAAGATTTTGGTAGTAATATCATTGTTTATGATAAAGCTTGTAACGATGGACTCTTCTGGAATCAGAAATTGAAGAATTGTGTACCATTTCCCAAGTCTGATTGCTACCAAGGTAAGTTACAAAATTAAAAAAAAAAAAGGAAAGAAGAAATGGCTAGATAATATTATATTATTATATTATTCCATCAAAAACAAAGTATTCAATCAGCATGTGCAGTTTGTCGATCCCGAGCCCCTTGTAGACATGTTTTCCGTGTAATCTTCTGGCTATGAAAATGGCCTTGAAGGATTAATAGAATTCCCTCAAACACTGTTCAAATGGTGTTTGAATTACTGTGTTACGATGGGTTCAACAATTCTACGCAATTTCAAATAACTACGTTGCGTATCAAGTCAATCCTATAACTGCTCCTTTACTATCATTATATCTGATTTTAAAATGATTATTCATCGTAATGTATGCTCATCAACATGTACATGTATACAGGGGCGTACATAACGATTTCGTTTGGGGGAAGGGGTGTTTAGCCAAAATGCGACCGACTGATGCACATACCCCCCCCCCCGCAAGTGCGAGTGATGCAATCAGGAGCCGAGCACCACGTGTGAGTTTTCTAGGGAATATGGGGGTGGGTTAGGGGCGGTTTCAAATCTAGGGCGCCTCCACAATCCCACCCCACAATGAAAGTAAACAAAATACTGGCTATAACATTAAGCGTCCCGGTAGTACATATATAGTATTGTAGAATTATATAGTTGTTCGCCGATCGTTGTCTCGTCGGAAAGCAGTTTTATTTAAGTTTACATATAGTTTGTCATATTAATGATTGTGCCTATAACACGGAGACATGGTTATTTTATACTATAGTTCTGTGTGACGTATGCAATTTAGGAACACGGATTCACGCAAATATATGGTATTTGGGATCTATTCTGGCATTGTTTTTGTGACCGACTGCAGTTACCACACTTATTTTGTGACTGACCTTTTTTCTCCCTGGGTGAAAGTTTGTTGTTAGACCAACATACTCACAACAGAATAAGAGTGACGTATACAATTTAGGCCCACGGATTCACGCAAATACATAGTATTTGGGATCTATTCTGGCATTGTGTTTGAGACCGACTGCAGTGACTGCACTTATTTTGAGACCGACTATTTTTCTCCCTTGGTGAAATTTTGTTGTTAAACTAACATACTCACAATGAGAGTGAAACACAGCATCTTTTCAAACATGATAAGTTGACAAGGTTATTTTATACTATAGTTTAGCGTGAGTAGCGTGACGTATACAGTGAGCACTTATTTTGATACTGACTGCTCCTATTTTGCGACCGACTGCACTGATTTTGCGACCGACTATTTTTATACTAAAGTTTTTCGTGAGTAGCGTGACGTATACAGTGAGCACTTATTTTGATACCGACTACTCCTATTTTGCGACCGACTGCACTGATTTTGCGACCGACTATTTTTTTTGCTGGGGGGGGGGGTGTATATACTTTCCTTTACAGAATAATGCTGTAATGTATACGGTCATAGTTATTCACTATTCACTAACAATAATCTTATAGACAATAACGTACGCACCTGCTTTTGAAAATGATTTGTTTGTTGCTTCATTGTGTACGTTAACGTCTTTAAGGTGAATGTAATGGTGATAAAACCCACCTGTTTTATTCTATGAGTTGTGGAGCATACTTCAACTGTACCAATGGGATTGTTGAGACCAAATGTTGTCCACAAAGCACCCCCGAATTTGACGCCATCTCGAAATCATGTAAAGCTTCTACTACGTGCACCTTCCAGTGCACCGACGATGAGAAAACGCCTAGATCTTTAGGTAAGTTGTTGTTACTGATCTTAGCAACAGTATGGTGTAATAAAACAGTACTATATTTATATAAGTGTGTTACATAATAGAAAAAAAAGTACTATTTCAACTGTTCCAATGGGATTGTTGAGACCAAATGTCCGCAGAGCACACCCGAATTTGACGCCTTCTCATAAACATGTAAAGCTTCTACTACGTGCACCTTCAAGTGCACCGATGATGAAAAACGCCCCGAACATTAGGTACTTTGTTGTTACTGGCCTTAGCTACAGTATGGTGTAATAAAATAGTACCAAATAAGTACACGTACTAAAACAGTTTGTAAGCTACGTAATACACTGCGTTATACAACAGTGCTGCAAACTGATGTTAGATACACGCGGAGAACCATACTCCTCGCAGTGCTTCATTTGATTGGACCTACCTAATACCACAAAACACTGCCAGACTCACCGCAAATTTCTGTTCCGAATAATGACTAGTCAACAGTCCGGTCAACAACCAATACACTACGGCGTAACATATCAAATGGGATTTACCAAAGCTCTGTGTTAATACAAAAGCGTATAACGTCATAACGCACGAAATGTATTATGCTCAATTAATCAGTGCATTTAAAATAGCTACAAGCGAAAACATTGTATAATCACTACACGTGAAACCTGCTTATCATATGTTGGACCACACGGCAGAGGAACACTATTTTAACCATGTTTTAATACATTTAATCGGTGGTCCTGGAGTTAATGAACACCCCTGATCAAAGAGACGGACTATCATGTTACGTAGAATATGGTGTTTCAACATAATAATGATATTTTATTATTTCCTTCACAAAAGCGTGCGTGGGGAATAATTGCTGTTGGTACAAGCAGACGGGTTTATGCAGAATTGATATCAGAGATTTGAGACAAAGAATTTTCGTTCCGATAGCGAACTTACTTATGCTGATATCGATACATCCAAGCGTACAATTTTACTTGAATCAGTAGGCCTGCTAACAATCCCGTCAGTCATGAAAATTCTCTTGAGAGATTTGATTGGACGGTCAAAACCCCACGATTTTGCTCTTAGTACAGCAATGGCCATTGTTTCAGTAATATGTCGGAGAATATACTTATTATAATATGATGACACACTGTTGCAGCTAAAACTAATCGAGTTTTATTTTGTCGGCAGAATGCACAAATTCATACAAGGTCCACATTATGGATAACGATTTAATCAATCCATGTAAATATGATGTCCATGAAGGTGCTTTTGTCAAGATCATGGATTGTGCTGCAGGAACAAATTTCGACCCTGCTACATGTCAGTGCTCCATCGCTTCTCAGGGCCCCTGTCCTGATCTGAAACTTGGTAAGTCTGAAACGTAAAGGTGTTTTTCTTTTAATGTTTTACTGGTCTACAGGTTACGAAAGTCACAAAATACATGTAAAACGCACAAGATCAACGGATCGTTTCAAGGTTTGCATTGGGTTAACGTTGAGTTGACTTGAAGTGTAGGGTCATGGTGTATATTTACATGTATGTAACACTTCTTTTAAAGTCAGATTTTGTGCTGATTCCACAAAACGCAATATCTAAATATCCGATTTTTATTGAAGTTAAAATGTTTGTTTGTATGCCAACGGTCTCGGTTACTTTCAATATTCGCGCATATCAGACCATAACTTCCTGAATTATGGCCCCTGACTGTATGAAAAAGCGTGTTTTTAGTTTGTGGACATCTTTTATCGACAAATTGGCCGCTATGCGTACGCAAATAGTGTAATACCAAGGCTGTGGACCATCTAAAGGTCATAATTTTTTTACCCGATTTTGTTGAAACTCAAAATATATGTTTATATCCCAACTATCTCGGTTCCAGTCGACTTTTGCACACATCGGACCTAAAGTTTGTGGAGTATGGCCCCTGGTTGTACCCTTTAGAGGTCACAATTATTAATCAGATTTTAAAACCGGTTCAGATATATCACCGTTAGACCCTAATGATGGCTGAGTTCGAATTTTGTGAAAATCTGCCGAAAATTACTGGATAAAAGAATGTAAAAGTATGTAATACTATTTTTTATACGATTTTAAAAACTGGACCGTAACATCCTGGATTATGGTCCCTGATTATACGAAAAATCGCCTTTTTGGCCTTTTCCCTGTCCATCACCTTGCAAAATATGGGCGTATCTTGCATGACCACTACTTGTCTAACATTGCATTTATGAGCATTGTAATTGGTTATAATATTACAATGGCTTGATAAATGTGTCGACCAGCCACTTACTTTCATTTATTTTTAAGTAAATGCCTGTGATCCCGATTTTGATCTGGACTTCGCCAAGAATAAAATAATTGATACGGCTAGTGGGGCCTGGATACAAAACATTGGTGGTGTCTCCGTCAAGAATGAATACGCTATATTCAATGGACTGAACAGACAGCGACTTGCCGTAACCCGTTATTCAAACATCGATTTCGCTCTCCCACTGGCGATTAAAGTAAGATACCGAGAAACATCAGGTAGAGACAGTATGGCCGTTTTGAGTACTGGGGGATGTATAGATATACCAGGATTGTATATCACAGCTGGCAATGGGAATGTTACCCTTGGTATTGTAACAGAAGACGGCGGTTCTACAACATCTTTGAAAACCTCCGCCCTCACTGCAGTAAGTAACGTAGAATTACTTACCCATTAAAACGCATAATATAGTCAAATGTGTGACATTGTATGGGACAGTTACAAACCTTTGTAACATTTAAAGATGCCTTCGTGTTTGATTTGATGATGTATTTGGACCAAAAACATATTAAGACTAATTTATATATCAAAATTTTGCCTCAAGAACACTGTCAACATGACGAAAGAATTAGACTTGCCTTGATGGAGGGAGAATTCATTGGCATCTGGAATAGCCTCTTCCAACTTTTTTTACAATCGTTATATCGTATTCTAGTGAACGTTAATTCTCTAAGCGTTCCCAAGATGGAGACGATAAAACCCCAAACTCAATAGGAAAGACTCCCTATAACAGTACAGGCTAGTTTGGATCTCAGTGATGACTCCGAGGAAAGACAGGAACCAATCCTTATAAATAAATCATATTAGACAAACTTGACAAGACTTGAGTGGATTAATAAAATAATTTACCCAGAACGCGTTTCGGGCGATGTGTCCTTCATCGGCTGAAACGCTCTCTAGATAAATTATTTTATTAATCCACTCAAGTCTTGTTAAGGTTGCTACCGGGGATATTCTACCATGATTTATCTTAATGTTCTCACAACCGTTATATTCATTAAATCAAAACATAAAACGCACTTCTTACGTCACTCGAAGAGAAAGGCTATTGTTAAAGTGTAGCCTCATATTTTGTCCTGCATGCGTTTCATGGTGAATCCACTGTCATTTTAGTATGATATGGTGTACCTTCTTTCCATTTATACCAAAATTTCCATACTTTCAATAGAAATAACTCACCGAAAAATATTTTCGGGAGAAAGTATCTTTGAGCGAAAGCCATCATGTGCTTTAGACTTCGCGCTATTTCATCACAAAGTCGTAATAATCTTAACACGAGTTTTAGACTGATCAATTAAAATCTAGTTATTTTCCCGAAACTGAAAACATTATCTTTTATATATTTTCAGGGTATTAACCAATGGAAAGAAGTTGTATTATATTTTGATGGTTTAAGTCTATCGGGTGTTGTACGAAATATGGATTCTAATGGAGTAAATGTTGTTGGCTCGCCAATCCCTATCCCTAAAACTGTTTCTTCAAGTACAAGTCAAAGTAAGTTTCCGTGAAATAGATAGTGTTCTATTAAAGCAAGTTTCATTTAATAATGTTTAGTCTAGTCTAGACGCTATTATATCTTATATTATCATACAGGTATAAATACTGTTCTTTACCTTTGTTACTATTTATACACCATGCATTATCAACACCTTTCCTAAGAAATATTGTAATTCTTATTTTTTTAACATCCCTTGACCTGAATGCACTGCTATACCGTTTCCCCGGTCTATCTAACCGGTCAGAGAATCATTGTTTGTCACATGAAACTATAACCCTCCCGAGTTACATCATGGCCGAAGAAAGCACTTTGATCTCACCGATAGTCCTCGAGAATCTGTTGACTACCCATCACGTTCAGGCGTTTAATTCTCCAGACAACATATTGTGCACTCAATGGTCAGACATGTTGTTTATGCTAATGTCAGGTGCAGTGGCTATTGCAGCTTCAACTTATCTTGGATGGTCACACAATCGACCAAACCATGGTTCGTCTAAAATTGCCCGTAGTAAATTCAACACACCACTGTTTGGTTGTTCATGTCATCATCGTGGCTCTGCATTTGTTTTGTTTTTACATTTTGAGAGCAAACGAGAGGGCCACGCTCTGTGGCAGCTATACATAGGAAATCATAACACGCGGAATTTATGTTTTACATATGAAGCTGAGTTACTTTTCTGGAAACATGAGAAACATGTACACAATGTATCTTCAAGAACAGCCTTCCTTAGCCAAGTCAGCGCAAGAAAGTATGATGTTAAACCCCATCTCTCATTTTTTATCTTCCAGGAATAAAATCTGTCGAAGGGGCCTTTCAACTGGGATACGCCCACGACACTACTTTGTCTGGATTTGTCGGGGATATTGATAACGTAAGTAAAATGTGAAAAATTATATTTATCCAAAAGTGTTTGCACAGCCGTAAAGCTGCGCTAGTTAATTTTACGGCAAACGACGAACAGATGAAAGGTATACCGACACAAACTTATTTCAACACTGGTTTAATAACATTTTAAAGCACCTTTCGTCCATCTTGGAACTATAGATGAAGAATGTCATAGTATAGAGATAGACATTATACTGTCGTTTCATATTGTCGTTGACTCTAAAAGTACAGATAAGAAAATAAAATTATAGTTGGTATTTGGCATTATATGGTTGCAACATTTACATCGAGCATTCGGAAATATATCTACAAATCAAAAACAAAAACAAAAATTCTATACATGGTTTGTATTCTGCTATTTCGCAATTTTTTAATGTTTGTTCACATTTTACTATTATCAGGTCCAGCTCTGGAAAGGATGTCTCAAAGTGAACACCCCCGAGGAATATTAAATGTTAGAAACGCCCCCAAACCCCTTTAACTCTTAAACATGTTTTGAATTACTTCGTATGAAATTAAAAATGTTATACTGTATATACTGTGTTTTAAACATACCTAACATGGTTGCTACCGTAATGTTGTTACACGATAACAAAGATAGGGGGAAATAATCCCAGAAGAAATAAAAAGCAAGATTTTTTGAATGAGTTATGTTGGTATATTTCTTTCTTTTTGAAGCTATAAAAGGCATGGAGTCGTAGGAGAAGACTCAAGAATAAGATACTCGACATTACCCACAAAGAACTTTTGAGTTCGATTCCATAAGGTGTATATCTAGTTGTTTGTGACTAAATACTGATTTATACACCCCAATTAATTTTGTTTGCAACCCCTCCGGATTTATTATTATGGCGCTGTAGAAAGTAAGATCTTTTATTTAAGTTGTGGGTATGGTGGCTATGGTCCCGGGTAGTAATTATACTTTTGTCTAGATCATGTCCTTGAATACGTGTCATTATCACTACCACAATAGAGTATATGAGCCGTGTTTTAAGAAAAATATACAACTGACTAAATCAACCAAACAAAATAATACCTTTTTGTTGGTATTTGAATAACACAAGATAACAAATTGAAAATAATTATAAAATTTAGAGCATTACGTATGAAAAATAGCAGTTTGGATTTCTTCACATTACAAAACAATATTTACTACAGATTTTGCCAAAGATTGGACCGGTAAATTTTGTCCGGACAGCGGCACTACGGCCTACTCTTATGTCGAATTCCAATTGTCTAGGGATCTTCAACGTGCACGCCAATGGGCACCCGTCGAATAATGCCATACTTAACATTCCAATGGCAACCAATTTTGGCTTGTGTAGTCACCTTGCTAACCATGTGATTATGATTCAATCTCACTAGTTCATATTCTGTTTTTCATCATGCCGGCCCCATCTATGGTACACTTAAAACAAGCGGAAGGAGTTTTCATTGCTTTCCGGTGGTAAATACCAATTTCCGGTGTCAAACCCAGACTGATCCCGTCTATGATACACTTCAATCAAACGAATGGAAGTAGTTTATATTGATTCCGTTGTCAAACTCGGATCGATTTCAGCTAAGAGAAATCTATCACGTAGTACCACTTTTTGTGGCATCTGAAGCATGGTGAATGTTTCATGCTGTCACTTTTGGGTCATTGGAAGGTTCTAGCTGCCATGAGATTCAAGACAAATCTGACGTTTGTGACAAGCAAACAAGTTTGATATCAAAAACAAAAAGAAATCGCAAAAAGTCGCAAGAAACGAAAACAACGAAATTCCTATCTTGGAAATAAATATGCAGTTCACGGCATCAGCTATGCATCATCCTCGTCCCCTTGCACACCCTGGTCATATTGTTACGCTCCCTAAAACCCTTGCACAGAGATGTACAAGGTCAACCATTATTCCGGAAACTGCACGACGTGCAGCCTGTTTTACAACTATTTTCTGTTAGTTCAGTTAAAGCTCGAGGGTCATTCATGCCCTTGCCCAACTGCCAACAACTTTGTTCAATGGCGGTGTAATTCACCAACTCAGTAATTATCACACCTTCGAAAAGTTCTTAAAACAATTGATTACAGGGTCATCACCATCAAGCTTAAAGGTCAATATTGGTGTCAGGCATTATCACATATGTGATAGAAATGGTTAAACACATTCCAAATATAATTTTAACACAGAGATCAGTGCGGCGATAGATGAGTAATACAGGTGTCATGAATAATTCTTTCCAAGACCAAAAGATGTTATATGGGGCTGCGAAAGTATATCTGCCAATTCAATAAAGTAATTGAGCGTCATTAAATAAGAAAAAAACGAGAAAAATAGAAATAGTCCGTACATTCCATTGTTTTTATTCGTTCTTTAGGGGAGAGCGGGGCACATTGAACAATTTTTTCACATGCATGTTTGTCCTCCTTCCGGAGGCTAAACAAATTACTATATAGCCTATAATGCACTATGTTACATTGAACCATGGTTCAAAGTAGTTTCATGAAACAAAATTTTAATAAAAATCAATATGCCTCTTATATGGACCAAGCCAACGTTTATCTCGAGTGTAGATTAGACATATATGAACTGATTTTAAGTACACGAATTTTCGAGGCTAAGCAGTTAACATGTATGAAAAATGATAAGTGGAAGTGGTGCATTTTCACTTTTGCCTAAAAAATAATTGACAGCAGGTGGTTCAATGTACTCATATGTGACCGGTGACAGCCAAATGAGTCACTTGGGGTAAAAAATAATATTTTCTCAATTTCTGCGACAATCGCGCAATGATTTTATTTCAACTTTGTTTGAGCATAATTTTTTCTATTTTCATCTAATCTTTACATTTTATACATCATCAAAAAGCTTATACCGCATACTTTCTGCATAACTCAAATATTATTTTCACCCAAAGTGACTCCTTTGGCTGTCACCGGTCACATACGTTCAATGTGCCCCGGTCCCCCTACCTTATATATATTATATCTTTGGTAATATATAATTGAAATTAAAGATGGCAAAATAAAACTACATTTTCATGCTAACGTTTTCACCGCGACAGCGGCTCATCAGGCGTTTTATTGCCATCTTTAATTTCAATTATATATGTAGTCTGTTTTCTTTTCCGGGGGGTTGGGATGGCCTAGTGGTCTAGAGTGCCGCGCTTCGACCTCTAGCTGGTCGGTCACCTCTGGCTTGCGGCTGTGGTTTCGAGCCCTGGTGTGAGCATATGTGGCATGGAGATAGGGGCGCCTTCTCAACCTCGTGGGTTTCCTCCGGGCACTCCGGTTTCCTCCCACTGCTAAAGACCCTACGCTCAAGCGAATTATTGAAATAAAATTAAACCATATGTTAGTCCCGAAATGACCTAGTTGTGTCGAGTGGACGTTAAACCCCATTTCTCTCTCTCTTTGTTTTCTTTTCAAACATCTTATTTATTTATATATCACCTGAGAGTTGTTTCCAGAACTTTTTGTATATATATATATATATATATATATATATATATATATATATATATATAAATATGAAGTTTCTAGAAAGAAAAAACTTTTACCTGAGAGTAGAATCTTTTATTTATTCTATTTTATGTATATATATATATATATATATAGTAGAATAGTTAATTAAAGCTGCTCTTTGGTAATATATATATATATATATATAGAGAGAGAGAAATGAGGTTTAACGCCCACTCGACACAAACTAGGTCACTTCGCGACTAACACATGGTTTAATTTTATTTCAATAATTCGCTTGCGCGTAGGGGTCTTTAGCAGTGGAAGGAAACCGGAGTACCCTGCTGGACAGGCGACCCTACTCCTTGCCACATACAACCGGGGATTCGAAACCACGCCAGTTGACTCAATGGCAGACCGTATGATACAGCGCGCGCACGCTAACCATCCACCCCCTACCTTATAACTTTTTATGTTGTTTCTTTCGTGTTTTCTTATCTAGTGGGAGTCAATTCTTTTTATGAATTGTCAAATATCCTCTCACAGTCTCACAGAACAACTTCTGGTCTTCGAAGGAATTATTAGTGTGCAGAAATTTGTCCATGTATCTGTTATCACTCGTCACTTCAGTCAGTTATATAGTGGGATTACTCGTGTTTTCCTTTGGCGTTCGTCACTGCCGATTCATGACACCTGTATTACTCATCTATCGTAGCAATGATCTCTGTGTTAAAATTGTATTTGGAAAGTATTTAGCCAGTTCTACCACATATGTGATAATGACTGACACCAATATTGTCCTGGAAGGTATGCAGAAACCCATATTTATTGTGGTGCCCACAAATTTATCCCCCTAGTTAGCACCGGGAGGTTGTGAAATCTATCAGACCTTGACACTTGTGACTTCCAATGACATGTAATCGTTTGATCACATGTATCCCTGGACTCTGTATTTTGCGGATATCGCAGGCCTTGATATGACCTCGAGGTACATGGTCTAGGAGAATTGTGAGAGCTGTAGTGGCCGATTCCGCATCGTGACTTTAAAGGGGTTAGGAGTGCCCCTACGGGACAATAGGTAAACGATTCAAGTAAACGATTCAAAACATCTAAATGTCTTTAATACAATATACTTAAAGTACATCATCTTAGCATTGTTTTTTTTTTTAAATTTTATTGTTGAAATATCTACATGTACAAACCAAGTTATACAATTTCATGTTTCCATATAATATTTTAGTAATATAATTCAGTAAACATTGCATTTTCCTGTTTCAAATCTGAAAAGAAATGTTACTTTTTCATGCTTCAGTAGTAGATAATATACATTGAATATAAGCTGAAAAGAGAGTCAATCTACTAAACATCCACCTATTTAAGACCCAAGGAAAATTACTGTAATGTTCACATTAAAATACTAGACATTATATAAATTTGAGAAGATATATCTCTAATACTCTCACATGAACTGTAGACAGGCACTATATTAAGTTAATATTTTCAGTTAAAGGACCCCATTTTTGTTGGAATTTTTCTACTTTGTTATTTTTCTGGCTAATAAACTTTTCAATTATGTAATATTCTTTAATATTTATTAAAAGAACTTTGAATGATGGTTTTGAATCATTTTTAGTACATCTGTATAAATAACATTTTGTTATTAAAATAACATGATTCCATAAAGTGGATGCATTAGGGTTTCCTAATAGAACGTTAGCTTTAGAGTAGTCTTTATCTTGCAATATTAGTAACCACTCTTTTAAATCCATCCACAGTTTTCGTGAGATAGAACAGGATTAAAACAAATGTTCTAGTGTTTCTGGTACTTGTTCACAAAATGAACATCGGTTATTTTCTGTTATTTTGATTTTGAACAGGAATGTTTTAGTGGTTAGAATTCTGTTTACCATTTTATATTGGAATTCTATAAGTTTAGTCTTGGTAGTGCATTTCCATGGAATCATAAAAATTTTCTTCCAAGTTTCATCATTAATCTCCTGACCAATATCCATTTTCCATTTAACTTTTTTTTATTATATTCAATTTTTGATTCAAATAGCTTTAGAAAAATTGAGCAGCCCTTTTTTAGCCTTCGTTAAGGTCTCAAGAATTACAGGTTTTATTGGTCCTATCATATTTGGTTCTGACAGTTCTATCTTTTTCTTCCATGATTTTGGTATTGCTGTCATTACCCTATGATAATCCAGAAATGTACTTTTAATTTTGTGAATGTCTTTCAATTCTTGATATTTATAAAACTTTCTGTCTGGGGATATCAAATCTGAAATCAAACTCACAACATTATTATGCCAATTTTGGATAAGGTCAAGTTTAATATTATAGTTATACCATAATGGTTGCTCACTAATTTCAGTATTATTGTCATCAAGTAAACCTTTCAGGAAATCATGGTATGCCAAAATGACGTCTTTCCAGAATGGGTTATCTGTAGATGAGGCCAATTCTGTCATATGTTTCGGGCCTACCTTAAGGATATCCCTGATGCTTCCAAAATATTGGTCTGGGAATAGTGTCCATGAACTATTCTGGCTCCACCAGCGCCTTATCCAGCTTAGTTTGAGACATTTCGTAAATGTTTTTATGTTTGTTATTTTTAGACCACCTATATCATATGTTTGGGACATTTGATCTCTTTTAATCTATCATTGCTTTTACCCCAAATAAATTTGAATATTAATCTTTCGATTTCTTTAAAGTATTTATCTGTAGGATTGGGCAATGACATTAGCAAATGGTTTAACTTTGGGATTACTAAAGTTTTTAGAACACATATTTTTCCTAAGATTGTAAGTGATCTCTGTCTCCATATATTGAGAAGTTTTTTTATTTCACTTATTTTGCTATCAATATTCATAACTGTTACATCATGTAGTTCAACACTGTATTTGATGCCTAGGTAGGTAAAGGTATCAGTCCAATCTACTTCAATATCCTTACATATTTTTTCATTGTTTTTTTTCTTTCTGACCTATCCACAATGCTTTTGTTTTTTCAATGTTCATTTTTAGTCCTGAAAGACCGAAAAAGGTTTCTAGGATTTTTAGTGCTGATCTTAAAGATCTTTCGGAGCCATCTAAAAGAAGAGCTGTATCGTCGGCATATTGTGAAAGTTTTAATTCTTTTTCGAATAAAGTTATACCCTGTATTGAGTTTTCGCTTCTTATAAGAATGCCTAGCACCTCTGCGCAGAGCAGAAAGAGATATGGCGATAGGGGTCGCCTTGTCGACAGCCTCTTCCAAGATTAAAGCAGGCTGATAAATTTCCATCTTGTATTACACATGACTGGATATCATTATAAAAGACATTTATCCACTTCTTTATTGACTCGCCAAAATTGAACAGTTTGAGGGTCTCTTGGACAAATGTCCATGATATCGAGTCAAACGCCTTTTCAAAATCAATCATTAAGAGCATTCCTGATTTGTTTTGGATTTGAGCCTCTAACATAGTATCAAATATCAACCTTGTATTTTCGCCTATAAATCGCCCTGAAATAAAGCCTTTTTGGTCCTCATGAATAATGTGATCTAGAACTGATTTTAATCGGTTTGCTATACATGATGAGAAAAGCTTATAAGGGACGCTAAGTAAAGAAATCGGTCTCCAATTTTTAATATGGTTTCTTGCTTTTCCAGGTTTCGGTAGACATGTAATTACTCCCCTTTTCTGTGTTTTAGAGAGACTGCCACTTTGGAGGGCATAGTTCCCTGCCCTTAACAGAAACTTTCCAAAATCTTTCCAAAAAAATTCAAAAAATTCAATACTATATCCATCTAAGCCAGGACTTGTATTATTTTTTGTTTGTTTTAGTGCTGTCAGGATTTCGTCTTGTGTAATTTGACCTTCAAGACCTTCTTTTTCCAGGTCTGTTAGTTTTCTAAATGAGCAGTGATTCAAAAGTTCGGATAGATTTGTATTATCATTAGTCATATTTTTATTTTCATACAAATTTTGATAGAAATTTTTTACTTCATTTAAGATTTTAGCCTGATCTTTGATTTTTTCTCCATCATTTATTTCAAGTTCTAAAATACTTTTGTTTGTAAAATTTCGCTTTTCAAAATTTGCAAGATTTCTCTCCTTCTTCATACCATTTTGCACGTGATCTTATCATAACACCTGTCATTTTCTCATTTCTGATACCAACTAATTTTGCATTAAGTGTCTCAAATTCTTCGAATAATTTCTGGCTGTTTGGATTTTCTTCTATTAGACTTTTTGTTAAATTTATTTTTTCTTCAATTTCTTTTTCTTGTTTAACTCTATTTTTTTTCTTATAAGATGCGTACGCAATGATTTTTGCTCTTAAGTATAGTAGCAGCATCTCAAAAAAAAAATTGGTCATCAATTGTTAATTCTATTTCATCTTGGGAGTTTTTAATGTATTCTCTCTCATAGACTAACGCTGCATATTTTTGTTTTATTTCATAAATCTCTGCTTTTATCATGTTAACGAATTTGAAATCGTATAGCAAGGATGAGTTGAATTTCCAGTACCCCCTTCCGCGTTTGTTGGAAGATAGATTTACAGAAATACTTATTATTGAATGATCAGTGCGATAACCTGACTCTATCTTTGGATCTTAGCATTGTCTTTATACAAAACATCATAAGTTGAGTAGTAGCTTACAAAATGGCATAATGACATCAGTATTTGTAGACTAGAGACGCGACATTGTTGACTTTATTGACTATGGTAACTTTAATGACTTTCCTGACATGGCATTAGTGACTGATGACTTTAATGACTTTACTGGCGTAACAATAGTGATTTCTGAAAAAAATAAACATAAATTTGTCTTAACTCAATGTACATAAATGTAGAAAACAGAAACGTGACATGCAACAATTAATAATGGCTTGTTAGCTGAACATTGCTGAACGAGGCTTATATAATTACACGTATCAAATTCAGTTTACACAATGCGCATTGCTTATGCGCCTTCCACATACATGTTTATAAATGCCTGGATGTACAATATATATTATTATGCTACTTACAGACACGTTTGTCCTCGTTTAACTCTTGTAGGCCACAGAGGTTCTGCATGATTGGTGGTTTCTTCATACCCTGACGTTCAGCCAAAGTAAAATGATGAGAACTTTGGGTGGTATAGCCTGTGCTGTATCAACCAGGCTAGCATATGACACTAGTTGGGCCTTTGCTTCTTCAAAAGCATATTCTGGCCTGTTTGATACAGCAAAGGCTACAGAGGGTTCTCATCATTGAGAAACCTTTTAGATATTGAATCTGTAGCTGAGAGTTACTGCGGGAAACACATGTTTGGTCACGTGAAGCTGATGCCCACACATTTCTAATAGACCTTGTCTCCCTGGGTCTTCTCGGTATTCGCAGTCAGCTCAGGTTTGTTACTGAGAAGACCGTAAAACACAGATCTAGAGATAGATGTGATTGAGCGAGTGCGTGTCATTGGAAGTAAGAAGTCTCAAGGTCTGATTGGACTTCGCAGCTTCTCTGGTGCTGATTGGGGAGGTAAACTTGTGGGTATCACAAAGAAAACAAGGACTGGTGCATACCTGAAGCTTGATGGTGATGACCCCGTTACCATCTGTTTCAAGAAGCTTGGAGAATGTATCATCTTATCGGAGCTGGTGAAGGGTGACATGCCTTCACAGGCCAAGAAATTCATCTATTCCATTAAACCTACCAACACGAAAATGGCGATACGCGACAAGTCGTACCTAACCAGATACCTGAACCTTCCTGCTATTTAACGAAAGCGATGTCAGTTTGACAAGAGCATTAATTTTCCTGCATCGAATCTTGATCTGCCTGCTCATCGTGCTGTAATTGAACCCACAAAACGTTGTTGTAAAACAGGCTGCACGGGGCGATGCAGTTGATAAGGACGTGCAGGAGAACGAGGATGATGACAAACAGACTTATTTATTTCCAAGATATGATCTTTTTGTTTCATTTCTGGCAACTTCGGTCTTGTAAAGATTCTTTTTGTTTATCTTATTGAACTTGTTCACTTGTTACAAATGACAAAGTGTCTTGAATCTCATGACAAAACATTCCAGTCACCCAAAAGTGATCATATTAATCATTTTACCATGCTTCAAAAGCCACTTAAAGTGGTAGGCTGACACACCAGAAATTAGTATTCCCCACCGGAATTCAATGAAAACTGTTCCCATTTGTTTTAAGTGCATCATAGATGGGATCGGCATGATGACAAAACCCCAGAATTTACTTTAGATTATGAAAATCCAACCATTATTGGCAGAGATAGTCATGGTCTCGAATCACAGGGGTCCGGATTTCAAAAAGGTCCCTCCCACAGAGGTTAAGCGTCGCAAAAATGGAACCTTAGAATTGGGTCCGCATGATGAACAAACCGCCGAATGAACTTCAGATCATGAAAATCCAAAGATTACCGACTGAAATCAATCCGAGTTTAACACCGGAAATTGTATTTCCAACCGGAAGTCAATAGAAACTACTACTATTTACTTAAAGTGTATCATAGATAGGGTCGCATGATAAAAAAACCCAGAATGAACATCAGATAATGAAAATCCAACCATTATTGGCAGAGATGGCCATGGACTCGGGTCACAGGGGTCCGGATTTCAAAAATGTCCCTCCCACAGAGGTCAAGAGTCGCAAAATTGGAACCCTAGAATGGGGTCCGCATAATGAACAACCCGCAGAATGAAAATTCAAAGATTACCGGCAGAAATCAATATGAGTTTAACATTCGAAATTGTATTTCCAACCGGAAGTCAATGGAAATTACTTCCATTCTCTTAAAGTGTATCATAGACAGGGTCAGAATGATGAAAAAACCAGAATGCACTTCAGATCATGAAAATCCAAAGATTATTGGCTAAAATCAATCCGAGTTAGTATTCCCCACCGGAAGTCAATGAAAACTACTTCCAATTGCTTAAAGAGTATCATAAATGGTGTTGGCATGATGACAAAACATGAGAATGAACTTCGGATCATGAAAATCCAAGCATTATTGCCACAGACAGTAACGTCCTGGTTCATGGGGGGCCAGATTTCAAAAATGACCCACCCTGGGGGTGTGGGTGTCAAAAATATCCTCGTATTAATTATGCCTGTAAAATGTCAAGGAATGCCCATACTATAAGTAAATCAACACTTGAGAACCTATAAAATAAGTGATCTAAATAACGGAAACCATACCCACAACCGTAACGTTGTCATTATGTTTAACTACATATTCCTCGCAATGTTCCGTTTGATTAGAGCTAATCCTACTACTGTAAAGAGTGGAAATTCTTGTTCTTAATTATGATTGGTCAATAGTCCGATTAACAACCAATCGCTAACTACGTTATTAAAGCATTACTTTTAAAACATAGCGCCAAATTGGTCCGAATATGTTTACATAACGTTACGTCATGGCTCACAATTTCATTGTGCCCAATTACAGAATATTGCAGTAAAAGTAATCGCGTGACAAACGAGGCTATCAAATCGAATAAAATGTAAACAATACTGTTTGGAAACGAACATACTTTCACCGTTTTTAAATATTTTAACACCTTAAATCACTGTCCAAAGGTTTAGAGAAGACCTAGATTAAACGTAGGACTGTCATACTGCTGTGCTCGAGTGATAGATTTGATTGAACGGGAAGAATAGACACACTACCTCAAAAGTTCAAGTATCAGAAGCGAATATGGTTTAACTATAATTGTGTATGACTGTATCTACAGAGAGCACGAGGTCACTCATACACACTCATACATATATTTCAAAATATAGATTTCAAATATAACATATAATCTGGGTATTGTTATAAAGGATATTAATGGCAGTTCCTTGTGTCAAATATAAATTATTATATTAAAGTCGGCGTCGCTTTCTTCTCTATATCTTAACATTGGAAAAGGCGTCCCGCGATGTGGGAAGTGGCCGAAAAAGAACACCATAGTTTTTAGTGTACCATATAAAGCTTTGCAATTGCTTGAAGACAGGCCTAAAAAGAAAATGAAATACCACGGCTCCTAATAAACTATACATTGAAAGAACTTTAAAAATTACTTTCACAGAACACCTGCATATTATTCGATTATTTACATTCAACCTGTATGAGTGTACATACTTGAAAGTTATGTCCCCACGTAATTGATATTGAAATATAGTCAAAATAATAAATGTAATGGAATTGGGATGATCCATATTTACCTCCCCCACTTAACTTTGTTCTTATACAGTATAGGAAGTATTTACTTTTAATAAGAGGGTAAATATAAGCGCTGTATACCACACCTTCCTTTACGGCGTCAATTGTAAATCGTCAGGGAATTTAACAGTAATAGAAAGTATTCAGTTTATATGGAATGGACGGGTTTATTTCGTCACATCATTAATTTGACTTGTGAGTGAAAACGACGAAGAAAGAGCTCTAAAAACATTGATAAAAGGTATGTTTTTAAACCAAAGTCATTTAAATGATTTCGAAGTATTTTACTTAGGAGGAGTAATTTTAGAAATTAATTTAAATACTTAGATCTTCCTTATTATTTTGCATAATATTTAAATTGGAAATTTTGAGATAAAACTTTATTTTAAGATTCTAAGTTTAAGAATGCATTTTTAAAAAATTCATCCATAAAGCCTACATGCAATCTCGTATTTTAAAATTAAATTAATTTTTTTATTGCCTTCCAAAATGTATTTCTAATGCACAAGTAATGTGCTATTTCATTTATCAAGAATACTAAATTCAATTTTGAGCTAATTCAAGTCATTTACCAAGTTAATATCAGTTCTGTTGTTGCAAACCTGTTTTTTTATAACTTATTCACAGGACGAGAAAATGAACATTTATTTTTGCTACACCCTTGCCATTTTGGCCGGTTTGAATTCCGAGATGTACTGTGCGATAGGTAATATTAGATTTATTTTTTATTTATTTTTTTAAATAGAAAAAAACCCGCCATCTATTGTATCGAAAATACATAATGATTTTCAACAAGTTGATGGAACTATATAAATTGTAATCACTATTTCTTTAAAAAAAAAAATTCTTATATATGTAGTATTTATAAGTCAACCAAATAAATTTTATACACTAGCAACATTTTTCGAATAGACAAATTTACACGAAATCTATTTATTTAGTATGTAGGGCTGATATTGTTTTCCTGATCGATTCCTCCGACAACACTGGAACAAGCACTCCAAACGGAACGATGTATACGGATTTCTACAATGCTCTAGACACTTTTATAAGAATTGAAACAATATCCAACACAGGAATCCGTGTTGGGGCAGTGTTTTACAACGACAATGCTAGTGAAAGCAGAAGTATTGAGATTTCAGGAAAGAGGGCCGACCTGTTAAGTCAGATTTTCGGTCTTAAACGTATCGGCGGAGGAATCTTGCATGAAGTTGGTTTGGATGCTGCCAACGATCTTTTCAAAAATGCCGCAAGAGTCACCACAAAGGTTGTCATCCTTGTTACGCCAAGCAGATCCAGAGGTGGTGTTACACCAACAAAATCTATAAACACCCTAAAACGTAATTCTGAAGGAAGTACAGTCACTGTTTACAGTCTAGGTGTTGCTAGACCTCCCCGCAAGGATTATAATCTGAGGGAATTGGATGCCATCGCAACAGGAACGACTATTGAGCTGTCATCTTCTGCCGACGTTCTTACCAAAATTAGGGAAATCACATCCGCACCACCTGTCTGTGTTGACGTTGCAACAACAACAGCTCCACGTAAGTCAGTCTGTAAAAAATTAATTTCTTTTAATATTATGGCATGCTGTTTATTGATCATCTGATAGCATCTCTCATTTAACAAGTTCTCATATACTTACATTTGATTTGTTTTTGTTCTCAATTGTTTTATTACATGTATTACAAGGGCCTGTTTACAATTAGTATTTCATTTTAATTTTGAAAACTAGATAAATAGTAGCGGTGAATGTCTGGTAGGACTTACAAAAATATTGTTCAACATTCAAGCCCAGCATGTGCGAAGAAGAACCTTTTGAGTTTTTTTATGTTCGGGTTTTACTTGTCAGGGATGGTGTCTGTCGGATCGCTCGAATCAAAACGTCCCCATTAGCCCAGTTAGGGGAGAAAAGTATGACGTTATACCCATTTCATTTCAGTATTAAAATTAATATCAAGGTTTCTTTTATAGGAATCTTGTATGATTAATTGCACTTATTCCATCATTTTAAAATATTAAAAAATGCAAACGAATGGCACATTTTCTGCCTTTATCGAATACGACAGATAATAACGATTCTAAAAGTATTGATACGGATTATTTTGATAGCAATCATTTGCACTTGTCAGCACCCCTCGTTTGCAATCATTTACACGTCCTATCAGCATTTCACGTTTAAATACATTTCTTTTTATTGATGGATATGTTTTGTTCATGTTTATTACATGTTGATTGTACGTTTTAATGTCATATCATTAAATATTACGGAGTAGTTTACGTCTTGCGTATATATCAATTTAACAATTCAAAGGATATGTATTTCTTAATGTCAATCGTATTAATGTTTGTGGTTGTAATTGTGATGGGTTATTTCTTTTTAAAAAAAAAATCATTGTAGCTGTTACACGAAGCGGCATATGTGACAATTGTGATTTGAAAAGTGGTGTCGGTTACAAAGCTCACCCAACCAGTTGTAGACGATATATACAGTGTAAGGAAAACTACCCCGGTCCCAATATCATTGCCTATGATAGACCTTGTAATGATGGTCTGTTCTGGAACCAGATGCTGATGAACTGTGTACATTTCCCCGATTCTGACTGTTACAATGGTGAGTGGAGCACAATGCGCAGTTGATTGATAGTAATGCCGCTCTCATATACATAAATTGCACTGATTTGAGTCTGAATGGTAAAACAACTAACCCAACACCCCTTCGACATGGTTCTAGAATGTGAAGTATGATTGTTCTTCCTACGATTATCTCAATATATATATATATATATATATGTATAGTTTATGCATTCACACTCAAGACCCAATGGCGAAACACTTACTCAATTATTATTTTCGATTGTTTTAGGCGAATGCGAATCCGATGCTAGTTATATATACGAGTCTGCGAGTTGTGGATTCTACTTCAATTGCACCAATCGCAATATCACCACACAATGCTGTCCACAAGAAACACCTGCCTTCAACGCTGCTACTAAAACCTGTGTTCAATCAAACACATGCCTGTTTCAGTGTTTGGACTTACCCCTAGCCAGAAATACCGGTAAGTTCTAACGATTGTTTTTGCTGTTGTATCCTATCGTTGATATTAACTAAACAAAATTAGTGTCGGTAAGAATAACAGTCTATGGAATAATAACGTAAAGACAAATTATAAAACAAGACAAAAATGAAATCTTTCTAATGCTAATTTATATTTTATTTATAAACCATGGCTTCTAGTTACTAGTTGTTACGGTTATAAAGCATCACACCATGTTAACATGCTCGTTTTAGAACACATAATATCACTTCTTATAATAATAGATACCACTGTATCTTGCACTTAAAGCCCCAATAACACTCTTGTTGTAATTGAATAATATGTCCCAATCTTTATTCTGGCCAACAAATTGTATTATTTTACAATATTCAAATTAATTGATGATACAAATTTCATCTTAACACACCTAATTTAAAGAATTAAAAAAATTCAACTACATGATTTGAAAAGGTTAACGTAAACCTTTTCAAATGTGACTTGGATTTTAAAATATTTTCGAACCCTCTGGACAAGTAAAATAGGTTGTATTGGATAATTTACACAACAGGTAGGACAAATAAACATCTAGTACTTAGAATAAGACTATTATTTATTTTCTAGAGCTACCAGGCCAGCAAGAGTGTTATTGTCCCTTTAAATACTTGTATAACAAACCCTTTTAAATCCTGGACATTTGCTACTAAATCATATTGATATATAATATATATAATAACATTACGTATTTCTAGGATGTCAGGAAATATACAGACCACATTACTCCAGTCCAGGAAATGTCAACACATGCAAATACGAAGTTCATCAACCAAATTCCAGTATGGTGATTATGACCTGCGCTGCAGGATCTAGATTCGATTCTACAACTTGTTTATGTAGCAACTTTGCTTCGGGAGGAGGAGAAACGTGCCCCGATGATCTGATAAGTAAGCTGAATACCCATGAAATTATCTTTAAGTTGATTGATTTGAAATTAAGTCCTTAATTATATCTTACTTTTGGTAATTATGACCATTACCATGCCAACTTTTCTTTCACTTATCGACCTCCTCAAACAGAGGGTAGAGGTGATCGTTAATACTGGCTTCGTAAGAAGTAGAGGATGCGTTCAAAAGCAATGAATACTGAAATAGTATCATAATGGTAAGGTTTAAAGATCTATACACAGATTTTATTACAAAATATAATCTGAGTCTACCTATTTATAAGAAGTACAGCCCATCGTTACTCCATTATTCTATGCTAATAACAACATTCATTTACTTTCATTTATAACCAAAAACCAATTTGATGTGAATGCATGTAATATTTAAAATTATATTTCAAGTAAATCCATGTGATCCCAACTTCGACCTTAATTTTGGCAGTAACCAAATAAAAGACGTTGCCCAAGGAGCATGGATTGGCAACTCCGGATCCGTTCAGATAACTGGTGAACAAGCTATATTCAGCGGGAATAACGAACAACGTCTTTACACCAACCGTTTCTCAAACGTCGACTTTGGCCTACCATTGGCTATTAAATTAAGGTATCGAGATACAGTTAATCAGAACAAAATGGCTGTATTGAGCACTGGGGGTTGTAAACAACGTCCTGGAATTTACATAGCGGCCGGTAACGGACTTGTTACTATCGGAGTCGTAACAGCAACGAGAGGCTACAACTCGCCCTTGGAATCATTTGTAAATACACCCGTAAGTATTGCGAAAATTGGCTAAACTGCCAATCTAAATTTTTCAAAAACTTTATTATATCCACTTATGTAGTGCATAGTAAATGTCGTATTGTAAACTGCCAATCTAAACTTTTCAAAAACTTTATTATATCCACTTATGTAGTGCAAAGTTAATGTCGTATTGTATTGTATTGTATTTTATTGAAACTCAGTATTGTCCATTTAACGGTTAAGAGTTCATATAAAATTTAAAAAAAAAACACAACAAATTATTGATCTAATTCAGGGTATTAACCAATGGAAGGAGGTTGTAGTATATTATGATGGCACTGCTTTATCTGGTGCTGTAAAAAACCCGAATAACGGCCAGGTCACACTAATTCCAGCACAAAGTGGTGGCGATTTTCAAAGTAAGCTACTTTATCTTTGAACAGCAAACTTTGTTGAAGTAAAAATGAAAAACAAAGATAGATGGCACACTTTGGTACCTGTTCATCAATGGAGTTGTCCAAGAGTGCCCCTAAGTAACAGTGGTTTTAATTATCCAAAGTGTAGAGAAATAATCCATAGGGCTTGCATTTCAGAAATTGTTTCTATGTTTGCCAGATTATTCAACTCTTTTAAGGAATGCCACAAATTACTCATGCAAGTATACTAAAAATGTGTATTACATCCGAATATTTCGTGGAGTCTTTTACAAAAAATTAACAAGATATATTAACTAATATTCCAATGCAAGTCCCCAATACATCAGTAGTTTGTATATATACGTGAAGGATCACCCAAGATCCCCATCGTTCTAAAATTTATGACTGAGCACTGGGGCAACATCCTTCAATATGATTAATAATTAGTGTGGGTTTCTATGTATATGTTATTAGCCACTTCGTAAATGTATTATTGTTACGAACCACATTTACTCTCTAGGAATACTGACGGTAGAGGGAGCTCTTCAACTTGGTTACGCCCATGATAATAATTTCCCTGGATTCGTCGGTGACATTGACGATGTAAGTATATTTTCAACTGACGACTTAATGCTTTGAATCAGAAGTCCATCTGAAGCTTCTGTCAGAAAGATTTTCACCTGGCTAATTATTTCCAATATCATTCTGAAGATATCCAACCATTTTATCCTAACAAAACGAGACCTTGTACGAAAGAGATACTTTTGAGACTAACAAACATGCTAATTTTGATTACCACACGTGTCAAGGATTGTATTACGCGTAATCATGAAGGCATCTTAGGCTCAAAGCATTGGAAAGGGGGTCATTTGTCTACCAGGACACAAGGAGGTGCGACACACATTTTTTTTTCGTAGGGTGGTGTGGCAACGGGCATAACTAGTAACGTTCTCGATTTATAATTGGTGTTCGCCAGGCGGGAAAACCTTAAACAATTTTGATCATATGATCATCAAACAATACTCGCGGGATGACAGACACATTAAAACTTTATTATTTATTCTTGTTTCATTTTCAGGTGAAAATCTGGATCGCCTGCACATCTATCACCCGAGCTCAAGATTTCCTTTAGAAATAAAAATAATTTATAGACTTTTAAAACTGCTGGCCATTGTAAGATGTTGTAATTCATCTAATATGCATCTACTATATATCGATTTAAAAAAAAAAGATTTACGTAATACTTATATCGAACGATTTTGATAGCATGTTGGAAACCATCCATACTGATCATAAGGTTATACCTATCAACCAGCTATTAACACAAGACTATAAAAAAAATTCAATAAAAGCCGAATTAAATTGGATATAAGTTTTGTTTTGTGGATTTGTGAATTATATATATCATTAGTTTTTAACCTCGATGCCGCCAATAAATGAACCTATCTTTGTCTAACTTGTTGTATGACATTCGATTAACCATGCTTATATCGAACTAAGACATGAAAAAAACCTACCAGACAATCGGCCAATACTGTTATCTTATTTCGCCTACCATCAGAGATAGTTTAAAATTGATACAACTAGTTGGTTAGATAGGACCAGTATTGGCGACGGAGGCCGCCTAAAATTCAGTAAAGCTGAACTGTAAACCTGTTCGTAGTAATTGATGTTATCAGGTAACATTGTGAACGGAGTTTCCTAGAAAATATCCATTAAAATTTATATGGAAGAGTATGTAAGGGATGATTCTAGATCACGTAAGAGTTGTGCAGATGTGTCAGAAGATAGGTACAATTAATTAATGCACCAAGATGTTATCGATGCACTAAGTCAACCGGGCGTCTTAAACGTAATCGTTCCCATTTATTTACCCAAAGAGTAGAATAACCAAGCCCGCCCTAAAATGTAAGTTGAGATTTTTGTGTACCTCAACCCACGGCTCGTCCCGTTGGGGATTGCCTTCAGGTTGAAATTGAAATTGAGAGCACAACTACCAGTTTTTATTGGATACTGGATTTCAAGTATTAATTATTTTACGAGGAATAGTTGAAATCTTCAGCTGACCTGTGACTCATTTAAATCAGAAACACGCGACAGTGTGGTCTCTGTACGCGTTTCACATTTTGGGTAAAACGAAGGGCTCATAACCAAATCGAACTTACCAAGACCCTTTACATACACCTGAAATTTCATTTAAATTGTGGCCTGTAAGGATCCACAATCTTGATATATGTATTACGTGCTTTGTCACTGGGCAATTTTAACGGGACGTTACAGTCCAAAATCGAACTCACCCGAATGTGTTTGTAACATATAGTTAACCTTTAATCAAAATCGAATGAAAATTGGTACCGCTAGAATGTCCATAAAAATGTGAATGGACGTCCAGACAAGGGCAGCAACATAATACACCCACATGGAATGTGGACGCATATAAACTTGTAGATATAAACGTTGTAGTTCTTAGTTACAGTCCTTATCATTCACCGATAATGATCGCCCGAAAGAAATCTGGTTATTTGAGACTATTTGTTAATTATAGGCACAGGTAGTTAAATATTCTTTTCCTATGAACCGTTCGCTAGATTAACCATCTGCATATAATAGATCACAATGGATAAGCGAATTAAGACCAGCCCACAACGAATCAATTGTGACTATTTGAAATAATATGCATGTCGTTTGTTATATGTAATGGATCTGGACATTTTCCGAGGCCATATTTTAAAAGTTTTAAAATATATTTAGATGTTCTTATAATGTTTGCTAGATCCCTTTCTGACCATGTTTGCTCAAGTAAGTTTAACAACATTACAACCATTTCTGTTTAAAGGCGAGATACTTTATAACTGACATAAATGTGCCATTAATTAATAAGCGTCGTAAGCCTGAACGTTGGTTTCCCTTTTATAGGCTTTGTTACAGATTTCGCCAGAATACCACGTCTATATAGGTTATAAATGGTGATTCTGCCCTTTTCACAAAGTAAGGTGTAACCTTGCCAGACAGTGTTATTTGTTAAGAAACTTTTAGGTTAGTGAATATGTGAACAATATATCTTTGTCAATAAAAGGATACTTGTGAATTAAATAAAAGTCTCACTAGAGTCACCCCTCTTTGTCCACATTATTTCAAAAGAATATAATTTACAATCATTATGAAAGGACATAATCAAAAATAAGTATTTATCCCCAGTTCACAAAATCCCTTATAAAATGTATGATTTAGCTATTAGTTTTCATTGTGATTTATTGTGAATTAACAAAGATAACTCAACACATTAAATGATATTTAAAAAACCTTTATTTTGGCATAGTGGGAAAAATTCATTAAAATTCGATTGTATTAAATAACTCAACAAATGTTTACAACCCGGGCAAACCTTATATTCCTTGTTAAAATTGAGGGAGGTGCCACCTGGAGAGGTAGAAAGTCTCATGTAGTTTTTCTAGACCATTTTTTTTTTATTTTAAATAAGTATACATGAGGTAAACCGACCACATCCTGAACTTTTTCCGTTAGGGCGCTTTTTCAAAATGACCGCCAAAATCTCATATATATAGCGACTATATGGATTAAATAAGTAACAATGATGCATGTTTGACCACTTTTTGCATTCGTTATCATTAGAGTTATCCCCAAACAAGCTGCGACTGTATTCCAGACTCTTGAAAGTAAAAATAAAGTGAGGGCGCTCTTCTCATGCCGCCCAAAAACGTAGATAAACTGTATACCGTATATCTTAATAAGCATTTATTAGGCCACGCAATGGTCACACTTTGCATTATAGGTGTGATTAGAGTTGTTTGCAAAGCATCTTCGTTATTATGTACCACACATTTTATGGAGATATAAAACGATGAGGGCGCTCTTCAAAATAGCCGCTAACATCTCACCAGAAAAGGATATGGGCCTATGTACGTTAAGAAAAGAGTATTGCGGCGCTTTTGACATCTTTTTCCATTAGTGTTACTTTAAGTTATTTGAAAAGAATCTACGTGTGACAAATAATCTATATGGAGGTGAAAATTGCGGGTGTTGTTCAAAATGACCGCTAAAATCCAAGTTGGTAAACTGCTTTTAAATAACCACTGAAAAGATGTTTGACGCCTCATTCCTGAGTGAGCTTAAAGAATAAGGTTTATACTGAATTGTCCTTAGAATGTATTCTGGTATGACAAATCACTCACAATGCTATAGCATTAATTTTCCAAGTCGCTCAGTTCACTGCATGCTGAATTGTCCACGCACTCATTGGCAATAAACAGTTATTGCATATCTTCAGGCATCATTGTCTCCATCCACTTAGGCTCATTTTCTCCATTCCAACCATAATTGTCACAAGCATCTGACCCTTCATGATCTTGAACGCCGTTCTCGAGCTATGAAATGCGCTCAGAGTTAATGAAGTTGCAATGTTTGACGACAGGGTGGTAGCAATGCTATATCTGTCTATATTTGCTCTGTCGTTAACTTTCGGTCAAAGATGGTACACCTGGCTTCATGGAGGTTGTTGGTCTCTACCCCGTACAACCGTGATACGTATTCTTCAAGGCCCTCGCACACTTATTGTGTGGAAAGTTGTTGGAGACCAAGCCCAGGTTTGTTAAGACATTCTGTCTTCTGTCTTCTCGAAGCCCATTGAAAATTAGTGCGGGGACTATTCAGAATGCAGTTATCTGATCGATTTTGAAAATTAAAAACATTGTGAGTGATTTGTCATACCAGAATACATTGTAAGTATAAGCCCTTACCCTTTAAGCTCTCTCAAGAATGAGATGTCAAACATTTTTCAGTTGTCATATATAAACAACTTAACAAATTTTAACTTACATTCTGGACATATAAACATATTACACTTTGTAACGCTTATTTAAAGCTTCATGACATAAACACGTGGATCCAAAAGACTTTAGTATAGTTTTTGTATGCGCTATGAGCACGATTTGTAGATATGGCGCCATATAAATGGACATATTATAATTAATTTAGAATGGATTTTAGCGGCTATTTTGAAGAGCACCCCTAATTTTCACCTCCATACAGATAATTGGTCACACATGTAGATTCTTTTCAAATAACTTTATGTAAAACTAACGCAAAAAGGTCAAATGCGCCGCAATAATCTCTTCTTAACCTACACAGGCCCATATCCTTTTCTCTGGGTTGTTTGTGGTCATTTTGAAGAGCGCCCTCATCATTTTATGTCTTCATTAAATGTTTGGTACATATTAATGAAGATGCTTTGTGAATAACTCAAAAGGTGACCATTGCATGGCCTAATAAATGCTTGTTAAAAGATATATACAGTTTATCTATGGTTTTGTGGCGGCCATGTGAAAAGCGCCCTCACTTTTATCATTTTCAAGAATCTGGAATACAATCGAAGCTTCTTTGGGAATAACTCTAATAATAACTAATGCAAAAAGTGGTCAAACATGCATCATTGTTACTTACTTAACCCATATAGTCACTATTTATATAAGATTTTGGCGGCCCTAACGGAAAAAAGTTCAAGATATGACCTGTTTACCTCATATAACCTTGTTCAGAATAAAAATCTGGTCTAGAAAAATCACATGAGAATTTCTACCTTTCCAGGTGGCACCTAAATTTTAACCCGGACTATTAAATTAAATCAAACAGTCGGTCATACATGGAAGACCAAACAGCTCTTTATTCAGTATTCTTAATTCTTAGTACATAATTCATAGTCCTTATTTCTTCATTTGTTGTCCTATTCCGACATTTGCACATTTATTTTACAAAATTAGACATTTGTCATATCAGATTTGTAAAATGTATTTTTGTTTAATTTAATTGTATTTTACAATAAAGATAATATTTAGACACCATAAAATATTCATTCGGATCATCATCAATAAAATCATCAAAACATTCTTCAGTTCTGATTTGTTCTACCCCGTACCAAGTTCATCTTCTAAATCAATGCTGATTTGTTCGCTATTCAGACAACCCTCCCCGTGGCATCCTCCACACGCTTCAACACATTTAAAATCATTCTGTGTTCACCGATTTACATTTACACCGGATGAAATTCAGATTGTTGTCTGGTGCTGAAGGAAGAACTGTCGCGATGGGAACGTATCTATTCTCTACCACTTGCCAACCCCAATTCACAGGATCGACGCCATCGTCTAGTTCATCTCAAATTCTAACCTGAACATGAATGCGTTGAGCATGCTGCTCGGCCGCGGCAGCTGTTTAAGGAAGTAAATATAAATGTAAATCATTGAAAAAACAAATGCTCGTCATGTTCTTGTACACAGAATAGTTTGAAATGTGTTGAAGCGTGTGGATGATGCCACGGAGAGGGTTGTCTGAATAGCGAACAAATCAGCATTGATTTAGAACAGTGGTTCTTAACCTTTTTTTGCCAACGGCACACCTTAGAACACATGAAAAAATTTGAAACATATTTGAATTTTGCATAGACGACATATAACTGTAGATGTAGACTAGTCTTAGACACATAGAATGACTCAAACTAAATAAAGAAAACACGGTTATGAACTTTTTTTATTGCAGTGTTACGATTTTTATCAGTCAAATAGATGGTTTCTTTAGTGAGAAATTTTCTTAGTGTGCCGTTCAAAATTTCGTAGCACACTTAGGGAGATCCCGTGGCACACCTGTGTGCCGCGGCACACTGGTTGAGAATCACTGATTTAGTAGATGAATTTTGTACGGGGTAAAACAAGTCAGAACTGAAGAATGTTTTGATGATGTTCCTCTTGTCTATTTGCTTTGTGGTTGTTGCTTTATCCACAACACGTCTCCGCCATTTTGAATTTTGACATCACAGTGACTTCATAGTTCCACCATTTTGAATTCTGACGTCGTACGTCACTTTTGACGTCATTTCTGGATTCCTTGGTATCACTTTCCTATATGTTGATAACACATTTCAAGGCTGTAAAATTGATATTTTTGAAGTTATAAATGGTTTTCAGTTTCATTATGTTGACCCAGGGGGTCAAAAGTTCAAAGTGCTGCTTCCGGTTTTAATAAAAATTAATTTGTCCTTTACAAAATTTTTTTTGCTTGTGTTTTATAGAGGGGGTTATTTCTAAATATATATTTAAGATTTATGGAAAATCGTTGGTCTTCCTCTTTAAATAAATGTAAGGCAAACAAAAATAAATTTTGCATATCTGATATGACAAATGTTTGATTTGTAAAACAAATATTGATTTGTAAAACAAATATTGATTTGTAAAACAAATATTGAAACAAATGTTAATTTTGTGTTCAGATGTTAATTTTTGTGTACAAATGTTAATTTTTGTGTACAAATGTCGAAATACGATAACAAATGAAGAAATAATAATTAAGGAATGAAATTCGTATGAAAATTTGTCCAAACTCCAAAAAAGATAAATAAGTTTTAAGCACTAATGAAATTTAATGAAGGCAAATTGAACGAAAATCTTTTTCACTAACTAAATTAGGCCTATAAATACGCGGTAGTGGTGCAGCGCATATTCCGCCACATGGAGGGATCGATAAAAGAGGATATTGACATCGCCAACATGGATCGATATTAAAACTTACTAATAACTGGATACATATCTGTTCAGATTTAAATAACATGTCAAAATATATCCGGAAGAAGCTGGTTAATTTACCCAATCGTTTCCATCATTTTAAAACGAAATTGGGGTGAATTACCTTGAGCTATATCATTTTCACCACAATGTATCACACGCTATTCAGATATTCCAGCGTAAGTAAAAATTGGAAAACTTGATTAAGAAAAGAAGAAAACCAAACAAACCCTATTACACATATCTTACACATTTAGCTAGCGAACCGATAATTACTTAGTTCCTTTTTTGGAATTCTGTAAGCCCTGAGTGAATGGGATTGCCAACGCCCAAGTTCTTTGATTTGATCATCTGAGCAACCAAGTAGTAACATAGTGGTTGCAACCCCGATCCGAAAAGAATGAGATTTGTAAGGAATGTCATCCATACCTAATAGATTCAGCGAATTTTTAAAATGGCACTAAACTTGTAAATAGTTACTAGCATTCCCCCGAAATGACATAAAGAAAGGACAGGGTAAAGAAGAGTGGATAGTAATAATATATCTTTCACAAGACTAATGGGCCTGTCACACTATAACGTTTTAGACAACTTATTCCGACGTATGAAATAATTATCCAACACGCTGGCATACGCTGAAGTTGAATTCAAAAATCAAGTAGACGCACTTTTTGGACGCATATATAACGTACTTCTAACGTGCTGAACGAATATATAACCTATGTTAACGCATGAGTTACGTATTCATAACTTATCCCCAACGTACACATAACTTATACACGTATATGACAGCGTGTGCCCAACGAATTTTTAGCGTTCTTGACTTATGAAGAACTCATGTACAACGTTAGTCTAACTTATGCCTAACTTATCCATAACGTGTTGGAGCTTATTTTGACGACCACGTGAGGTCAAATAGATACGCTGGGACTCTTTAGAACCACAAGGCATTATAGGGCTGTCACACATTGACGTATAGCATCAGCGTATGTCGACTTATGAGAAATTTAACGAGCACGCTGGTGTACGTTGAATACGTTCTGGACACGTTTTTAACAAGTTACGAGCCTGCTGAAATACGATGGTATAAGTTGCTGTACGCTGAACGCGGCCCAAAATTTTGTGCATGCATAAAATTTTCAGCGTATGCCGATGTATTGCTTACACGTTAGGCGTAAGTTAGAAGTGCGCGACGGGTAAGATATGCACGCGTTCAGGCACGTTACATGTCAGTTACCCATAAGTTACTTCCGACGCCCTGAACGTGTTTGAAACGTGTATAGAGATGCGCATGTGCAGAAGTCTACAATCATGGCGGACCCTCCACTTTTATATCTGACGTCACGTGGTTGTTGAAGTATACTCCAACACGTTCTGTACGAGTCAAGAACGCTAAAAATTCGCTGAGCACACGCTGTCATATGCTTGTATAAGTTATGTTTACGTTGGAGTTATAAGTTATGAATAAGTTACTCATAGGTTATATATTCGTTGAGCGCGTAAGAAGTACGTTATATATGCATCCAAAACGCGCGTCCTCTTGATTTTTAAATTCAGCTTCAGCGTATGCCAGCTTGTTGGATAATTATTTTATACGTTCAGTAAGTTCTAAGTGCTGCCCACTTGCCCTGCTGGTAGCCGACGTATGTCAACTTATAAGTAACTTACATGTAACGTGCGTGAACGCGTGCATAACTTACCTGTCGCGTACTTCTAATTTACGCCTAACGTGTAAGCAATACGTCGGCATACGCTTAAAAGTTTGTGCTTTGGGCCGCGTTCGGCGTACAGCGACTTATACCATCGTATTTCAGCATGCTCGTAACTTGTTAAAAACGTACACCAGCGTGTTTGCTAAATGTCCCATACGTAGGCATACGCTGATGCTATACGTCAATGTGTGACAGGCCCATTACAGAGTAGGTGGGGCTCCGATCACCGACAGAGTTACACGTTTTGTCCGAGATCTGCCAAGATGGTGCCACGAGAACTTACACCAGACTTACGAAACCTGTAAAAGGCGCTTTCAAATAGCTAAACTGTTTATTAACCACAACAGTATGTCTGGGGCGACTGGGGGGTCTAGTATCAAACCTATGCATTGTGTCCCAGACAAATAACTGCGGGATGTACTAGGGGCACACCTCTGAATGGCTAGGAAGGCTACAAAATCTATAATTTGCTGCACAATAAAAGTCTGACGGATGCACTGGTAATAGCCTAAATGCAGATTTAATATCCATTTTAGTAAAAGCCCCCCCCCCCCGGCTTTACTCTACTAATCAATTCAAGAGCGGTGTCGAAAGAAATATACTGGACAGAACATTTTGAGACATCCAAGTATTCATTTACACCTTCGCAGAATGGATATGAGAGGTTGTGTATAAGCCTTTTTGGGGGACAGAGAGATGCGAAGATTGGGCAAAGATCTCTCCGTAAACGAACCTACAATACTGCTAAGTAAAGCTCCATATGTTTCCCGTTTGAATTCCCTAACTGGAATAAAATTCTTACAACTTGTTCGATTCTCGACCCATTGTAACCTTAATAAAAGTCCTCGTAAAATGCCTTTAAAAACTCATTTCCGCCCTCGGAGTTTGGATAGGTCAGAAATAAAAATTGCCGAGCATCAGTTTTGATGGGTGTTTTGGCGAGGAAATGCACGCCGAATTGATTTCCCTGATTTGGTCGATTAAACCTGGGCTGGCTGTGTCCGGCCATTGGCTGTAAATAAAATCTATATCCCATTTGAAGGGGTCCTCCTGGCCAATAATTAAAGTACTTAGTAGAAGGTGTTATGATACAATTAACTACAGAATGGTAACCAAAACATCTCGCACATTTGTGAACAGAAAAATGAAATAACAAAAGTTCAGCTGTTTCGCTGAAAGGAATTCCCCGACGACCTAGTTGCAAACGGTTTAGACATATTTCAAAACATGTAAACAAGTCATAGTTTTGCCCCGCCCCCTCACCTTTAGCGTGTACTTTTAATAAGCCCCGGATACCTGTGGATAGGCGGTTACGTATAAACTAATGTAGAAAAATAAAGCCGTCTGTCGAATAGCTTATGTCGTTGATGATAGCGGGTTTGGGCTGCAACCTTAAATGCCCCGCAAATTAAATAAATACCGGGGATGTTGGATCAGTTAGCTGGGGAGGGCCTACTGCGGAGTTGACACAGATCCACATATTCGCCGTTGACAATTTTCTGCTTTAGAGTATGGGATTACAGGCAGCGCCACCTCACAAGAAGTGCTTTCTACTGGATGAATTGAGTCAATAAATATTACCAGAAGGTAGATAACTTAACTTATAACAGACTGAGAAATGTGTGGCCCTCCTGGGCCTGAACTTCTGTATACCTGAAAGGCATCTCCATAACTGCTGCAGACGTCGATGATTTGAATTTCATTGGCCTTGTTGTCTTCTTCTTACAGAGTGTGGATCGTACCTTCGGCATATCTCTTCTACTTCTGGCCTTTAAACATAAAGCTTAACAAATTTACTAACACATTCGTGCAACGAAGCAGCTGGGAAAGCGAATCACCGCGTTTCAGTTACCATAACATTTACATTGGAGCCCCATTCAGGCTATCACCTGGGAGTGATGTCATTAGGCAAAGCAGAGTTTGTAATGAGCGGTTCTCGGGTTGATGGGAAGACTCATGATTCCAGAATCATTGTCCAGATAATACTTGCATATACCCCTTCCAATCCGACCCATCCCCAAATGATAATCCCATATTTTAGTTCTAAAAGGTGGGCTATTCTGGGAGAAACCAAAACCAGAAATTGAAAAAGGGACTTATAAATTAAATTTGCAATAAATAAAAGACTAGTTAAAAGCAGCTCGGTGACAACGTGGCGTCAAAAGAATGGTGTATTCAAGAGGGGACTCTTAAATTCAGATTACCTCCCCTTACCCAGTATGATTACTGTGATAGAACGAGTACTGACGTGTGTCAGGTCAGATCAAGTCACGCCTTGTCACGTCAACAATCAAGTTTCAACATGAACTATAATAACATCCAATACCGATTAAAGTCAGAACTCCTAATAAAATCAGAATTTATACTTTTAGACCAAACATTTTGATATAAGTTGTTAGTAGACGTCAAGATCGTCATATGTGCAAAGGTCAACGGTCAGTGAACGGTTAGGTCACAGAGAGTAGGTCAATAATTAAACTGGAAGTAAACAAAATTGAAATTCAATAATGGGCTCTTAAGAAATGTTGCCATCTTGAGTAGGATCAAAACCAATTTTTTGTTTTCGAAAATCGGAATCAACATGGTGGCTGAATATCGATTTGAAGGTTTTTTTTGTGTAAAATCCAATATGGCGACCAAACGGTTGAAAATGTTATTGAACGTACACCACCATATGTAAGGTTGGACAGTCGACTGTACTCCTTTTCACGCACAAGCTGGGAATCTGAACCACGTCAAACGACGGAATACAGACCTTATGATTCGAAGTGCATACGTTAAACCACTCGGCCACCTAACCCTGCGCCAATGTTTCTAATAATTTGTTCACCGGTTTGGGTGGATATTTAATAGGAAAGTGAAAATATTACGAGTTCCAAGTACATTTACTTTGGGAGATATAAATTGTAAACACGTCTAAATAAGGTACATATCGGGTAATTATGTAAGATATTTAAAGATGCATTATAGTAAGTGCAGGAGGATCGCACTAAAGGCAAAACAAAAATCTACAAGATAAACCAGCGTACAAGACAGAAAATAGACATTGCAAAAAATAAACAAATATCAAATCAAGCGATTGGATCTGGGGGCCAGCCGTAAACGTCCACTGTGCTGTACAGTCTCGAGGCCTGTTTAGGCTTCACTAAAAATGAAAAAGAGAAAAGATTCACAAGAAAGACTTAAAGAACTAATGCGACAGTGGTTGTCTCTTCAATGGCGATAGTCTGCCAGTTGACATCATGAGTTAAAACGTCAAACAATTTTATCAAGAATCTCGGAAAACGCTAAAATAACAAGTGTAGTGAGCAACAGCAGCAAAGCCCAACAACATTCTGCAGTACGAAGGGTTAAAACAAGATTTAGATTTTGAGTTGACCGTTCTTGCTATAATAATTCTAAGTTCCAGTTTAATTCGAAGTTATCAGGAATTAAACAGTTCTCAATATAGCCTCGATTGTCAAGTACCCATTTTTAAATTGAATTGTTAAATGGCGATCCTGTCTCAATTTATAGCCAGGAAAATCGCGACCATTCGGTGATCTAGAGATATAATTACAGGCTTGTGTGAATAAATGTCCACTCAATCACTTATATTTGAATCTAAAAGAAAGACCTATAATATGCACATGTAGAGTCTTCATAATGCATCTTTATACATATATTTAGTGTAGCACTGATAATAGGTAGTGTGTCAGTTGGGTAGTTGCCAACCGAGCGAGTGTGAGTAACTTATTCTTTTAAATCATGATAATTGCTTCACAAAAGGGTGACATAAAACCACAAGGTGCTTTAATAGTAATAATAATAATGAAATAGGTTGATGAGTAAGGTAATCCTTCAAGTACTCGACTTGAAATTGTAAGTTCCCTAATATTACACTATTAACACGAATAGCGTTTACTTATACGGTCTGTGTACATTTTATAATACCACGAAACATCGCCTTTCATTGTACACAACCAATTTTATTAAGTAAAGCAAATATATGTTTCAATACTTGAGATTTATTCTAAAGACTGTCACTGAATTCTAATGAATGATTTGGTTATTGCATACAACATATGTTTGCGTAAATATAATATCACACTTTTTTTAAAAATTACACCTTCTGCATACACAGGTGGAAGAACACATTTAAAGTTTAATCTCTGTATAGTCAACGGTCCACTGTCTTTCACATATCATTTTAAGAGCTAAGCCCGTCTATGGTGAGAATGCTACTTTTAATATACTTTGTTTTCCATTTCGAGTTGGGATGTAACTGAAGTTTATTATATTTTCAAAGATGGGAAACCTTTGTGGTTGATGTAGACTCTTGGCATATTACAATTTTATATTATAAAATTAGATATAATTCCATTTAATAAAACTAAATATCAATTATTTTGACATGGTAACTTAATTAAAATTTTGTAGATCTAAATGTTTCATAAGCAGATCTTGTTACCTCAAACCATCGATAAGAGAAATATGGGTATTTGGTATTTTCCTTTTTCAGAACGAAAATGGAGAGTATTTACGTGAAGTTGTTAATCTTCTACAGTATTTATAATGCAGCTTTAGGCGCCGGTGAGTTTCCTTACGGGTATATTAAATAGTCACCTTAATTATCAACAGCACGTGTGATATTCATACTAAGATTAATGCCTGCAATAAAGTACGGGATTGACATTAATTTGTCCAATAAAACTATTTCTTCCTTTTTAGTTTGCAAAGATCCGGTAGATGTAGTCGTCGTTGTTGATGGTTCGCAATCTATTGGAATCACCGCATTCGAAACATTAAAGACGAATTTACAAAATTTCGTTCAGCAGCTTTCAGTCAGTGACAATGGAGTAAATGTTGGTATTGTTTTATACAGTTCTACGGTAGATACAAGTGGAATTATTCCACTGACGGGTAATACCACGAGTCTATTGAATCGTATTGCTGGTCTTCCGTACCTTGAAGCCGGTACCAACACCAATTTGGGTATCGACGAAGGTGTTCAAAGGTTTAACACCAGCAGAGGTTTGAACATTCCACGCATCATGGTCGTCATTACGGACGGTTTTTCTGATAGCCCAGAATTAACAAAAGAAGCTGCTCAAAATGTCCGAGATGAAGGAATCACTATGTTTGCTGTGGGAGTTGGAGCAGGTGTTAAAAAGACAGAATTAGACAACATAGCATTGGATCCCAGTAAAGTTTCGACAGCTAACGATTTCAATGTACTCATCAAAACTTTAACTGATTTATCTCAAAGTATTTGCGGTGAGTTTATATAAATTACTTGTAATAAGATAAGATTTTATTGAATTATTGCAACCACCATGAACAGCATAAATAATTATGAACATAAATTAACAACCAAGATACAAAGTACTATATGACAAATTTCATCAATAGAAAATCGACCATTAAGGCCTACGCTTGTAAGAATTAATAGAAAAAATGTACATTATGTTCGTCCCGAAATGTCAGTTAATATTAATATTACGTGACGTTCCCCTCCCATCCCTCTCGCGTGATTTATTAGGAGAGAGGGGTCTTCTATAAAAGCTGTACACAAACCACCTGTTATTTAATCTGCAATGTGTTTTCAGTTTCTATTAATTCTAAATATATATGATGGCTGATGGCGCCCGTGTTAAGTCTCATCGCTGTATCAACACGACAATATTACGGTGACGGCACCTAACAGTAACTGATGTGGTAGCTTCGTGTTGTCGACTTATTGCCTTAAAGATACATTATGGGAGATAAATAACGAGTTGGCAGTTCTTACTATAATAGTTAAAAACTACATAATGTAAAGGCAATTTGCTGAAAATTTCAGTCAAATTGATCCACTATGAACCGAAACTTCAGCGATTCAAATTTTCGCCTAGCCTCGATCATCATTACTAAAGTCAGTACATTAAAAAGCATAGTCTTGATTATCCAGTTATTGATTTAATTATGAAGAGAGAGAGAGAGAGAGAGAGAGAGAGAGAGAGAAATGGGGTTTAACGTCCACTCGACACAAACTAGGTCATTTTGGGACTAACATGGTTTCAATTTTATTTCAATAATGCGCATGCGCGTAGGGGTCTTTAGCAGTGGGAGAAAACCGGAGTGCCCGGAGGAAACCCACGAGGTTGAGAAGGCGCCCCTATCTCCATGCCACATACGCTCACACCAGGGTTCGAAACCACAGACGCAAGCCAGAGGTGACCGATTATGAAGGGAAGTTATGCATTAAATTGAGTCATACTCCACTGAAGATCGCAGACTAGCGATGCCATCGAGTGTTAATTATGGTACGGATAAGTTAATTAATGTTTAATAGATAATTTTGATAATATTTCATGCCTAAAGAAATACCTGCAATGGACAGATTTAGCTCTTGCATAATGTATGTTTAATCTCTTTCTGCAAGACATAAAGTAACATCATTTTTGTGCTTCTGTTGCATTTCTATATTACTAGACTAATATATATCCAGAATAAATGACTTGTGTACGTAAAATGTTTCATTAAAGATACATTATGGGAGATTAGATAACGAGTTGGCAGTTCTCATTAAAATAATTTAAAAATAGATAATGTAAAGGAAATTTGATCCACGATGAACCGAAAATTAGGCAAGTGAAATTTCCGTGTAGACTCGGCCATCATAACTGAAGGAGGTACGGTATAAAGTATAGTCTCGATTATCCATTTAATATTCAAATCGAGAAGGAAAGTTGTGTAGTAAATCGGATCATAACCCACCAAAAATCTTAGACGATCGGGAGTTGATTATGGTCTGGATATGTTAATTAATGTCTAATTAATAAATTAGATAAAATTTCAGGCCTACAGAAAGACCTGCAATTGGCAGATTTAGCTCTTGCATAATGTATGTTGTTTAATTTGAGAAAAGGAATATGCTAAATTAATTAACGCCATTCCAAAATATCGTTCGTACTATCATTATTCATATGCACTTCTCTGTCAATTAATCAAAACACGGCGTTACAATTGTCGTCGCCCTAGTACTGTCGTTATATCGTCTATACTAGTCAGTTTATGAAAAGAACGTTATTCTATATGAACACTATTAGCCACATTATTTATTTATAATGCTAATGTTAACATTTATTGTAATTAGGCAACGTGAAGTTCGGGATTCGCCACTAAAACAGACCGGTCTACCTTCCATGCGACCATTTCGTCGATACCTCCGAACCTAGGGGTAAGTGAACGTCGGTCGGCCGACTAACACGGAGACGACATCCAGCACATTATTCGGGATTCGACACTAAAACAGTTGAGTGCAGGAGAGGAATGCCCAGTGCACGCCAACAAACCAGTGAACACCCTATTCGCTCGACAAACAGTCGTCTCCTTGCTAGTCGGTCACCCAACGTTCACTTACCTCTGCGGTTGGGTGTAGCGAGGAAATAGTAACACAACGTGCACTTACTGTCCAGTGCACTCCAAAAAAACAGTCAGCACCCTACTCGCTGGAGAAGCTGCCGCCTCCGTGCTAGTCGGCCACCCGACGTTCACTTACCTCTAGGTTCGGAGGTATCGAGGAAATGGTCGCATGGAAGGTAGATCAGGTCTGTTTTAGTTGCGAATCCCGAATAACGTGCTGGCTCGTTATTCGTTATTGGCGAACCCCGAATCCTGAATAACGTGCCAACTTCACGTTGCCTTGTAATTAAGCAAATTCTGACTTACGCATGATTTTGTGTCTTCTGTTGCAGACACTACAACTAGAACAACTACAGCCATATCAACAACCCTTACGGTTACTTCAGGTAGGTTCAAACGAAAGAAAATTAGAGACTTTTGGCAAGTTGAATTTTTCCTATCCTTATCACGTATCCGTATCGTCACGTGATACGTTACGTCACTGTAGTTTTAGTACTGGTCTAGTGCCTAGCCTACAAATTCCCGAAAGGAGTAAGTCGCTCGACAATCGCTGAGCTATTTAACATTTGAAAAAAATAGTGTCAAATCTTATTAAAAAATTTTCGACTTCGACTCGACAGCAACTTTTGGTTTCAAGAATCCATCACGTAAATCAAACAGCTTGCAGGCAGACAGGGAAAATATGAATACTCCGCGAAAAGCTCATCAAAAATAATGATTAAATTAAGTCTTTATCATGCTTAAAATCACATTAAATATACACCTTGGTATTCTTAGATACATATAGATTCATTAAAAGGCGTCTAAGGACGACGTGTGCCGTGAGAAATACACACGAATTGATGACGTCACACACATCATCGCTACAGATACGCGACCACACTGATCAGCAGTGAATATTCGCTAGGCCGCTACAGTCACTGATAAGCATGACGTTTTCCTCCGACAAATTAAATTCTAAAACATTTTTTTTTATGTATTAGAAAAAAAAAATAAAGACGTTTGAAGTATTTCTAGTGTAAATGGGTATTAAAATGAGTAAAAGGCATCATTCTGCACGAAGCAGTTACGTCGTATGTCGCGTCGAGCCAATGATTGACGCCGTGTGATGTCATTGCACGTGTTGAAGACAGTCATCTTTGACATAGATATTATAAAAAGACTTTCGTAATTTGCTGTGAAACATATTGTATATTTTGCGAAACGAAAAATTTGTTTTAACTATATTCATTACCTTACTCACGAAACCAATGTCATCTCTGTTGACCAAACTCTGATAATAGTGGAATATGTGACCCCAGGTGTTCAAAATTAGAGGTGTGTTAATGTTGCAGCCGTGTGTTGCATCGATCGCTTGCTAAATCACATGTGTTTTTCTTTTATATTTACTGGTTTCCTGGCGTAATTCAGATGGGTACAATTGGACTATGGAAAATGTTACAATTTCCGATTTCCAGCATCGAGGCAAATAACAGAATTTTGATTTTCTCTGAATTGTTAGTTGTAAATGCCAGACTATGATGTCCCCTCTGGCGTCATTTATTGTGGCGTATCTTGCTTGCGGTTTAAGGCATGGATTCTAAATTCGGGGCCACATTTTCCACAAAAATATCGTTGCCCACGGGCCGGATTAAAAGGAGATTGATTAGGTGGCAGCCCGGAGCCCAAATATTAAACTGGTCCCCATTTGTACCATGTATCACACTGGCATACAGATTGCATCTATGTGACTGCTACGGGGGGGCAATGGCCAGAATATGCCTCATTTTCACAACTCATGCAAGGTCCCATGATAGTGTGGTATGACATGTCATTCCGTAGGATTTTAATGCTAAAATTGAGGTTGATTAGGGACCAAGCTATCCAAAATTGTCGGGGTTCAAATTTTCCGACCCCTTGACCCTCTTGGGAGGGGAATTTTTGTAATCGGGAACCCTATGAACGAGGACGTGGCTATCTCAGGCAATAATGGTTGGATTTTTATGATCCGAAGTTCATTCTCTTGTTTTTTAATCATGCCAACATCATTTATGATACTCTTTAAGCTATTGGAAGTAGTTTTCATTGACTTCCGGTGGGGAATACCAACATCCGGTATCAAACTCGGATTGATTTCAGCCAATAATCTTTGGATTTTCATGATCTGAAGTTCATTCTGGGTTGGATTTTTTAATCATGTCGAGCCCATCTATGATACGCTTTCAGCGAATGGAAGTAGTTTCCATTGACTTCCGGTTGGAAATACCATTTCCGGCGTCAAACCCGGATTGATTTCATCCGATAATCTTTAGATGTTCATGATCTGAAGTTCATTTTGCGGTTTGTTCATCATGCAGACCCCATTCTAGGGTTCAGCTCTGTGGGAGGGGCCATTTTGAAATCCGGACCCATCTGACCCGAGTCCGTGGCTATCTCTGACAATAATGGTTGGGTTTTCATAATCTGAAGTTCATTCTTGGGTTTTGTCATCATGCCGGTCCCATCTATGAAACACTTAAAACAAATGGGAACAGTTTTCATTGAATTTTGAATTCCGGTGGTGAATACCAATTTCCGGTGTGTCAGCCTACCACTTTAAGTGGCTTTTGGGTGACTGGAATGTTTTGTCATGAGATTAAAGACACTTTGTCATTTGTAACAAGTAAACAAGTTTAATATCATGAACAAAAAGAATCTTAACAAGCCAGAAATGAAACAAAACGATCATATGACGGAAATAAATAAATCAGTTATTCATCATCCACGTCCTCCTGCACACCCTAATCATATTGGTACGGCCCCTATCAAAACACATGCAAAAATGTATAAGGCAGACCATTTTGCTGCAACAGCATCGCCCCGTGCAGCCCGTTTAACAACCACATTTTGTGACTTCAATTACAGCAAGATAGGCAGGCTGGTCAAAATTCGGCACAGGAACATAAATGCTCTTGTAAAACTGCCATCCGCTTTCGTTATATAGCAGGATCTAGTTAAGTACGACTTGAAGCGTATCGTGGTGTACTTTGTTCCTGTGGTATGGAACGGCAATCTGAACTGAACAATTGCCATCTACGTGCTGGTAGGTTCAATGGAACAGATGAATTCCTTATCCTGTGAAGGCATGCCACACTTCACCAGCTGAGTTGAGATGATACCTTCTCCAAGCTTCTTGAAACAGATGATAACGGGGTCATCACCATCAAACTTCATGTATGCACCAGCCCTTGTTTTCTTTGTGATGCCCACATGTTTACCTCTCCAGTCAGCCCAGAGAAGCAGCAAAGTCCAATCAGACCTTGAGACCTATTACTTCCAGTGACACGCACTCACTCGATCGCATCTATCTCTAGATCTCTGTGTTTTGAGGCCTCCTGAGTTACAAACCTGGGCTGACTGTGAATACCGGTAGACAAGGTCCGTGAGAATTGTGTGGGCATCGGCGTCACGTGACCAACCATGTGTTTCCCACCAGTAACTCTCAGCTACAGATGCAAAATCTAAGAGTTTCTCAATGATTAGAACCCATTGTGGTGTAGCCTTTGCTGTATCAAGCAGGCTAGGTTATGCTGTTGAAAGAGCAAAGGCCCAACCAGTGTCATATGCTACACCACCCAAAGTCCTCATTCTTTTACTAAAAACTCTGTGGCCTACAAGAGGAATCCACAAAGCGCATTCAAGTTGAATACCGTTGAGGACGTATAGTATTTGGTCATACATGAATTAAATGACACACTCATACCTCAATAAGTCCTTGCATCTGTAGCTTATGGTGATGCTCTCACAATTCTCCTAGACCCTGTATCTCGAGGTTATCTCAAGGCCTGATAGATTTTACAACCCCCGGTGCTAACTAGGGAGATAAGTTTGTGGGCATCACAAAAAATATAGGTTTGTGCATGCCTTAAAGTTCCAATTTCATATTTTCTAAGAAAGTCAAAACATAATTATTTCTATGTCTTTTGCTCAAAAGGTTGTCAACTCACTATTATACGATCATGGGCAAAATTTTTGGGGGCATTAAAAAGGGTGACACAGGCTGATTGAGAAAATAGTTACTCAATTACCTCCCTTGTTTTCCCATTCCTCTCCATGGACGGCCATCTTCAAACGTTTGAATTTGAAGTTGAAAATGATATTTTTGCCAATTTCTCAACTGGCAATAGTGAATTATAGGATTAATAGGATTATTCTTTAACAAGGTAGGACTGTTTATAGATATCATCTATTTTAGGGCTATATTTTAATACATTTTAAAAATATAACTTAAAAAAATGCTATTGGAACTTTAAGCTTGATGGTGACGACCATGTAATCATCTGTTTCGAAGGTGTGATAATTATTGAATTGGTGAATTACACAGCCGTTAGCGACAAGTCGTACTTGCCAGATCCCCGTCCCTTGGACAAGGGCATGTGTGTACCTGCACAGAATCTTACTCTGCCTGACCCTCGTGCTTTAAATGAACTAACAGAAAATGGAATAATAGTTTACCTTGTACATCTCTGTGCAAGGGTTTTAATAGGGAGCGTACCAAAATGACCATGGGTGTGCAAGGGCGAGGATTATGCATCGCTGATGCCGTGAACTGCATATTTATTTCCAAAATAGGAATTTCGTTGTTTTCGTGCCTTGCGACTTCTGGTTTGTTATGATTTCTTTTTGTTTTTGATAATCTGACGTTCGTGACAAGCAAACAAGTTTGTTTTTGATATCAAACTTGTTTGCTTGTCACGAACGTCAGATTTGTTTTGGATCTCATGACAGAACATTCCTGTGACCCAAACGTGACTGCACGAAACATTTACCATGCTTCAGATACCACAAAAAGTGGTACTGCGCGATAGATTTCTCTAAACTGAAATCCAACCGGAAGTCAATATATACTTCTTCAATTCGCTTGAAGTGTATCGTAAACGGGACCAGTCTGATTAAACAAACCTCAGAATCCAATGATTATTGGCTGATACCAATCCGAGTTTGACACCGGAAATTGGTATTTACCACCGGAACTCAATGGAAACTTCTTCAGTTTGGCTTAAATTGTATCATCGATCGGTAGGCATGATGAAAAACAGAATGAACCTCAGATCATGAAAATCCAAAGATTATTGACTGAAATCAATACGAGTTTGACACCGGAAATTGGTATTCCCCACCGGAAGTCAATCAAAAATAATTCCTATCGCTTTAAGTGTATCATAGATGGGATCCGCATGACAAGAATGGACTTTAGATCATGACAATCCAACCATTATTGGCGTAGATAGCCAATGCCCCTCCCAGAGGGGTAAAGGGGTCGGAAAATTACATTTTTAAATGCTTGGTCCCTAAACCTAAAACAACAAAAAAATCCAAAGATTATTGACTGAAATCAGTACGAGTTTGACATCGGAAATTGGTATTCCCCACCGGAAGTCAATCAAAAATAATTCCTATCGCTTTAAGTGTATCATAGAAGGGATCGGCATGATGAAAACACGAGAATGGACTTTAGACCACGAAAATCCAACCATTATTGGCGTAGATAGCCAATGCCCCTCCTAGATGGGTCAAGGGGTCGGAAAATTAAAATTTGAACCCCAACATTTTTGGATAGCTTGGTCCCTAATCAACCTGTTTTTATGACATGGCATACCACACTTGAGCCAGAAGTCGCATGCAAGCATGATCTGGCTAGTTGCCAGTCACCTGAACGTGCCTTCATACAGCGATCTCTTTCTCTCAATGATTTATTCTTTGATATCCAATCCAGAGAGATACAGAATCCTGCAAACATGTTCACTGAGAAAAAAGGTCACCGTGTTTCTCGTTATATTTGTTGATAAAGACCTTCAGGGTTCGAAACGTTTTGGTAGTAGGACGTTAAACCCATATCATTTCATTTCATTTCGAAACGTTTTGGGAGCCTTTAGGTATCAATCTGTGTACAAGGAGGTATTCAGAGTAAGACGGAAAATCCTATTTCATTTTGAAACGTTTCTGGACCCTTTTAGAGCTTCAATCGGGGGTAATCGGAGACCCCGAATTAAATTTACACAGTCCCAATCTCATAGTTCCGGTAATTTGGCATGCTTTAAAGACGTAAATAATTGTGTGTTTGGCTTTTAAATTCCAGACATTATTATTTGCCACTGAAAAAGTTGACCCACAAAATTACAACATTTGTGAATTTGTTCCTGCTGGTATTCATTTGGCAAAACCCGTCATCGGCGTGCTTGGTTCTACTTATTTTCTGCATAAAATTCGATTAGCATTGTTATCATTTTTTTCATCTGTCCTAGCTGTTTGTGATGAGTGTTATATGGAAAATGGAGTAGGCTATCAACCGCACCCCACACAGTGCAGAATGTTTATTCAGTGTGTTGAGACAGGTGATAAGAGATTTCCTCATGAAAAACACTGCCCGGATAGCATGTTCTGGAACCAACAGCTCAAGAATTGTGTGAACTTTTACGATTCTGATTGCTATGGAGGTTAGCAGAATTTTCTTTCATCAACATAATGCGCATAATTAAATGATACGTTAGCCTTTATTTAATACAATTTAGGTCACGTAAAGTGACAAAATATTAAACCAATGCATGGTTGTTAGCTACGCAAACATATTAATCTCCTTGGCTCAGCCTGGTAAACGACAGGCATCTTGGACACCCGCCCTGAACGTGCAGAACTGTTCTATTGAATCCTTGTCGAAAATAAAATCGACCCCAGTCAATTTTACTGGGCAACTAACTTTTTAATGCCAAAATGTCGTAATGTTGCGTAAAAATGGTGTATTGTCTTCTTAAAATGTTGTGATGTCGGACATCTTTCTCTCAATATACAGTTTGATTATGTACATTAACCATGTCAAGCAAGTGCCCCGGGATTTTGCAGCGTGGTTTCTCCCTTTCAGTAGTGCAGGTCAAGGGACCTGGCAACGAATGATGTCTAGTTGTAGAGATGACACAAAAACACAAGTCCCAGTATACACATTGGCGTGCACATAAAAGAACCCTTCACAGTTGGAATTCGATGGAGAAATGCAAGTCTCTAGAACATTTCCTTCATAGCACTCTGCTAGCGTATGCCTATCTTCAATAGTCTAAGTGGGTTAATAAAGAAGAGCATGATTATGCTATACAGTGTTATCTGATGGAAACTTTGCCGGATAGTCGCGCTATCGGCCTACTCTTATATTGAATCGGATCAATTCCTGGAAAAATGTTACATACCATTAATACCATTGCCAGTTGAGTGCGTTGCGTACATACCATTGTCAACATTGGTGCATTACGTTGCATTGTCGGGGTTGTTGTATTACATTTCATTTTCGTTTGGGGTTGGTGCTTTACATTTCCTTTTCAATTTCAGTGTGGGTGCGTTACATTTGGTGCGTTAGTATTATTGTCAGCGTTCGTTACGTGCGTGGATTTACACGCGATCATCAATTGTAAAAATGGCAATAATAGATATTAAAGGACTAGTGGACTAGTGAGCATTCCCCTTAAAGATGGCCACAATGATACTTTGAAATAACAAATGCACTTATTTTATACAACAGGTGAATGCGCCATTGGTAAAACTTATTTATATCCCTCTATAAATAATTGTGGGCTGTACTTTAACTGTACCAATCTGCAAGTAAGCAGTCATTGTTGTGATCCAGTAACATCCAGGTTTGATGCCACAACTAGGACATGCGTTGCTTCAACGAACTGTACCCAGTGTACCCCCAAGTCAGCTGATTCCGTAATATCTGGTAATAAAGTTAACTTTATTAGTATGAATCAAATCGTGCACAATGTATCATATATTAACAATCTCGTGTACGTCATCTGATGCAGTTTCCTGTTGCGTTTGTGATACATACTCAGAGGGCAATCACAAGAAAGCTTCCGTTTACCCAATAGAAATCGTTTTCAGTTGGGAAATACATTTAGGCAAATCACCATTCTAATATGTGAATTTAAAATAATGTTAAGATCATAGACATCTCTAAGTGGTTATTTGTAAAACTGGAAAAACAAATGGCTATCCTGGAAAATGATCTGACTACCGATAATTGTAAATTTTATACGCTTGTGTATGAACGGTTTGTTTTCTTCGGAGAAAAGATATCGACAAACCAATAAAAGAATTTGGATGGCGTGTTTTCTCAATCAGTGCATCCTATTTATTGAATAGAATTCGCCAGTACTACGACGTGATTTAATTTTAAGCAACCACATGCAGTTGTTTTTATGTATTTTCGATTTAACCTCTATTGTTTTATTTTTATACTTCACCTGGTTTTATATTGTACATGCCATATTATACCTGGCTTTATATTTTTTATGTCATATTTTACCAGGTTTTGTCTTGTATATGCCAATATACAGCGTCTCTGAAACGTATGTGTAGAACGCTTGATAAAAATAAAGTTATTAAGTTATTGTTAGATTTAAATAAATGTGCTGTGCACTATATATAAAATATATTTTTTTCAGAAGGATGCGACACTTTCACTTATCGCCCTTTCTATGATAGTACTGGAAAAATAGATCCATGTAAATACAACGCCCATGTTGGAACTTTTGTTGTACAATTAACCTGTGGAGAAGGAACAAACTTTAATCCACAAAAATGCGACTGTTCTTTACGTCCTAGTTTGCCGTGTGCCACTCAAGCATCTGTGCGTAAGTATGCATTTTCCCCTTTGGAAGAGAAAGAAAATTAACTCCCTGAATGTTGTGTGCAGAGATGTCTGTGGCACTCTGTTGTCTGGGGATTTTCTAGAAGTTGGACTTAACATATTATGCCAGTAAAGTTCCAGCATGCATTTTGTTACATTTTACCTTTGCGCTTTGCTACATGCACTTTGTCCTTCACGCTTTTTAAGTAGCATCTTTTGCAGAATACTAATTCCTATATGCAAATATAGGATATCACGTGACGTATTAACGTATACGGAAACGAGACTGAGATCAACCTGGTACACTATAAGAAATTTACTTACCTTGAAAAACGATCGAATTTTGAGGGTATTACCATGATTACGGAGGAGGGGGCAGTGTGGTATGCCATGTCAAAATTGCAGATATCATGTCACGTATCAGTGAAAACCACGTTCGTGTATACTCATTCCTCTCGATAATTATATTCCTTTCTTTCAAATGCATTAAAGTTTAAAGTCTGTATTAAAATTTAGAGAGAGGGTGTGGGGGCAGTGGCGAGGGTTTAAAATGTCAAAATATGGGGTGACCCATGCTCTCTACAGAAAGCTGGACTGAACTCGACACTATGAATAGCCAGCCGTGGAGTCTATGATACTATAAATAGCCTAAGCCCGTACACTCCTCTTCAAATCGATCAACAATAACAGTCGTAAAAAATCTATTGTTGACGATTTTGAATAGCAGTAAAATTCAGCTTCTTGGTTATTACATCACCTTTAGAAATTACGTTCGTTTTATTTTTTAAATTGCTTTGTAATTAACTGTACCTGTACCGTCAGAAGCTGCATATTTTGGTTGTGTACAAATAATATCTCTGAATCACGTTCGTAAAGCAAGAACATGATACTAGCAGTAGTTTCATTTTACTTTTACAAGGTTCATAAAAAATTGTTGAGTTGTCTAATGTGTGTGCTTCTAAATTCAATTTCTTGTTCCAGCTTTCTGTTATGTTTCGTAAAAAAGTAGTCTTGGTTATCCCGACCTGTCAATTAGACGTAGAATGATCGGTAGACTGGTTAAGCGAGACTAATTTCAAAACAAGGGCACGTAACCTATCTTTTACTCAAAAGTGTCTAGATGTTATGGACGACACACGGAACCATGTTTCAGTATATTATTTTAAGACGGATAAATGGTCATAGCTATTAAGTTCAACATGACCGTTTATTCAGTGACTATGTGCGAAACTGATTTAAGGCTTGGTAAATATATTAGTATTGTGGTGTAATTGTCGAGATATTTGGAGATATTCATTTGGAGTGGGTCACCCTACAAAATACGGGTCTTGATACGGAATTACAGTTATCGTGTTATACATCACTGGAAAGTATCTTTCTATTGCTCTTTGAATTTCCTGGCACATTCATACTTGCATACTATATAGAGAAATAAAAATCCTCGTTGTTCTGTCGAAAGAAATGTGTCGCTGTCCAACAGTTACCTAATTACTAAATACAGACTATACTTTCAATTGATCTTATTTATCGAAAGCTCGGAATAGCCATATCAATCATATGGTTTCATTGCACACACGGTCGTGTAGCGAATTTCTTATAGTTTGCTATGTTGATTGCCCGAATATCGTGTGGTAAATATCTTATAAGTGTGCTGCCATATATTGTGCCATATAGTACATGTTAATAAGTCACGTCACATCGTTCATACGTTTATCAAAGTTAGTGCTCTGCGTAAGATGCTACATAAAAAGTGTGAAGGACAAATGAAATGCGACAGAGCGCAAAATTAAATGTAAAGAGTGAAATGTAGAAACGTCAAAAAAAACCAAAACGGCATAAACATTTGACACATTGCATTTGCTGTTTTACATTAAATTAACTCTTGCCCTTAGAGGTATTTTGACGTTATTGTTACCGGTATAGTACTTTTTACACATAATCAATGGAAAAGAAATCTTACCAGAGCATTTAATATTTGCAGCGATACCCTTCCATACAATATATTGTATTTCGAAATACTATACATTATTTAACTCTTACGTTTCTTTCTACTAAATTTGAACATATTTTAGGTGCCGTCGGTGACGACTGCGAAGCAGATTTATATATGTCCTTTACCAATAATCTTCTTAAAGACGAAGTAAACAATGCCTGGGTCGGTAATAAAGGGGTCAAAATTTTCAATGACGAAGCCATTTTCTCTGGAACAAACATGGCAAGATTATTCATTAATAGATACTCCAACATAGACTTTACTCTGCCTTTGGCAATTAAAGTAGTTTTTAACGACGCGAAAGCAGAAAGTAATATGGCTGTTTTAAGCACCGGAGGGTGCATAGACAAGCCTTCCATATATATTGCCGCTGGAAATGGCCGTGTTACGTTGGGCGTCGTTCCTAGGAACCAAGGATACAGTGGCATTAAAACTACATCAGCAACGATCTCCGTAAGTCCACTCAATCAATTAAACAATGATATATATTACATTTATTTATTGGCAAAAACAAGAAGCCGTTCTAATTTACCTTCAATACGAATAAACGTATTCTTACGGATCAGACAAGTGAATTTGTGGAACTACTTGGACCACGAAAAGCACAAGAAGGCAAACATGCCAGAAACCATATTTTCCTTTAGAAACCATTACAGGTTAATTCTCTACAGTATGTTAAATAAATACTAATTGTTGCAGGGTACTAATATATGGAAAGAAGTTATATATTTGTTTGATGGCACAACACTCTCGGGGCAAGTAAGGAATCTTGATAACAACCATCAACCAACATCTGCTGTAGTGAAAATACCACCAATTGCCTTCTCACAACGGGATAGTAAGCAAAGAATTTCACTTTTGTACCATAGCGGGTTTAATATGTTTAACCTGTTCCTTATTACTGTTTTAGTTACACACTAGGACAAAAATATGTGTGTGTGTAATCAAAATCTATTATGTAAACGTCATTGAAATTTGCATATGTATTAATCTGGGGTAATAAGAATATATGCGACTAAAAGGAACCCTGTAATGGAGCAAAGTGTCGGTGAAGGGGATTTGACTTGTGAGCACTTTCTCTGAAACACATTATTGTGCCCCATGAGTTGCCCACTCTGGTCAATCGGTGTTTAGATCTGTATGGATGCACCCTTTCCCAATTTAATGCTCTGTTGTTTATCCACTCAGAGCGACGGATTGGGTTAATCAGGTTGGACAGCTTTGTTTAATTTGCGGGCTTGAGTATACGCTGGTTATCCGCGCTAAACTTCCCTTTAGTAGGATAGTTTTGTTTAATTTTCTGGCTTGAACATACCCGTCGTCGAGCCCTGAGGCCACGCGCTGGTTATCCGCGTTACCCCCCCCCCCCCCCAAGTAAGCTAGGCATGTCAGTAACCTAGGGGGCTATGAGGGGTGAATTGAAAAAAAAAATACATTCACGGATTCGTCAATCCATCCCGGCCCGATAAAATAAAGTCAAAAACAGAAACGTCCTAATACAGGGGACATTTCTAATATATTTAATGTTACTAGTAAAATATTAAAATCTTGGTTGGTGAGCCCAACTCTTCATCAACTGAAACCCACGTTCCATTCTGTCAAGGTGTATTCTCATTGATATTTAAATTCATGTAGAGACAAGGTGATTCCAACAAGTACCTACATCCTCACTTTTAATAATACCAAAAACTCCCAAGGCAGGTTATCTCAACATACCTGTTGATTCGTACACCCCTACTCTGCTATGAACGCCAGAAATCTGAACACATCAAAACGACCTGTAGAGCTATGCTCGCTGTGGTCACATTTTTTTCCGATTTTAAAAACCATTTAAATACATCCCCATTCCACCATAATAAAGGTTGAATTCGAATTACGGGAAAATCGAAATGAAACTGCCAGACAAAATGGCCGCTCTTAGAACGCAAATTGTGTAGAAGTGTGTAGTACGAAGGTTGTGGGCCCTCTAGAGGTGACAAAATGACCGTTTTACGAACGCAAATTGTGTAGAAATGTGTAATACGAAGGTTGTGGACCCTCTAGTGGCCACAATTTGTGTCCGAATTTGATGGAACTTTAAACATCTTTATATCCCTAAGATTTTTGCACATTTCAGGCCGTTTGGTTTTAGCCTGTTCTCTATTGCCTGAGGATAGCCGCTTGTAAGTCCTCAATAAACCATTTCATGTATGGCCGCTGGAAACGTTTGTGGGATCTTGCAGGCACTAACAAACTTTATCACATAAAGCCTCGCTTAGGAGATTGGCCAAGATCGTTTAGAACCAACACGAAATAATGAGGTTGCCTTGTGTCGCTCTCGTATACTTTTTAAACATACATTTTCATCTGAAGCGAGAGCCACAACCAGAATATATCAACAATGTTTTGTTCCTTTGACAGTTAAGCACATCAAAACATTTCCGTTGCCAGTCTTCAAATCAGTTATTTGCCAAACCGGTCTATATTCTAAAATACTAGACCTTTAAAAGAGTCAAATTCGAAAAGACAATTGTAAATATATATCCATATATATCATCTTGTTTTACTTTACATAAAGCTGAAATTTGTATTTTTAATTATTTAATATACTGTGATATTTATGAAAGACCGAACAGCTCTTTATTCAGTGTTCTTAGTTCTTAATTCATAGTCCTTAATTCTTACTTCTTCATTTGTTGACGTATTTCCACATTTGTACACTAAAATCAATATTTGTTTCACAAATCAGACATTTGCCATATCAGATTTTAATATAAGATAATTTTTTTTTAGAAAATCAAAAGATTAATCGATATTTACATTTCATCAGAGGAATACAACGAAAAACAAATCTCGAACAACAAATTTCAAAATACAAATCTCCAAATACAAATCTTGCAAAACAATTCTCTACAAACATTTCTCCAAAAACATTTCTCCAAATACATTTCTCCAAAAACATTTCTCGAAATTCATCGAACCGGAACATTAAGACGGCATACAATAAGACTACAATAAGTAGTCTATTTTCAGAAATTAGGCTTTGTCTGATAGCGACGTATTCCTGTGTTCAAAGAGAGGGGGGCTAGGAGTTTAACAACTACTCGACACAACTAGGTCATTTCGGGACTAACACATGGTTCAATTCTAATTCAATAATTAGCTTGCGCGTAGTGGTATTTAGCAGTGGGAGGAAACCGGAGGCCCCGGAGAAAACCCACGAAATTGGACAGGCGTCCCTACTCCTTGTCACGTACATCGAAACCACGCCAATTGACTCAATGACAAACCTTATGATAGAGCGCGTACGTTTTATTTATTCGACGCCCCCCCCTTCTTTGCTCAAACGAAAGAGTGTTTACCTGGCACTAACAAATGGGGGTGGGCCGGCCATAACACGAAATTCCAGTTGTCGTGTAATGCTTCTTTTCAAAGTATTTGTCTATCGCTCTTTGAATATAAGAGGACCGGCTATTTTACTAGGATATTCATGATTAAGAATAGATGAAGTCTCTTTCGTTGATCCAACGACATGTATGTCTACTTGCAATTTATTTTATTTAATGCTAGATCATATTAACCAATATATTTATATATAGAAACAATACACGCAAATGCTTTCATTAAAGTCTTGGTCATTTAATTGGTCGATTCCTCTATATTGTTTGGTGACTTATTGTATGCCAGATTGATTTCCGCTCGTGTCGTCATAATGTTCCGGCCTATTATATCGAATTCCAACTGCCAAGGGGTCGATTTCACTAGCGTCGCGGTCACCGTGCGACTGTTCTTATTGTACATGTGCTTATACTCGATTCCCATTATTGTATGGTGACTTATTGTATGCCGTCTTAATGTTCCGGTTCGATGAATTTCGAGAAATGTTTTTGGAAAATATTTGGAGAAATGTTTTTGAAGAAATGTTTTTGGAGAAATGTTTATAGAGAAATGTTTTGCAAGATTTGTATTATGAAATTTGTTGTTCGAGATTTGTTTTTCGTTGTATTTCTCTGATGAAATGTAAATATCGATTAATTTTTTGATTTTCTAAAAAAAAAAATTTTCATATATTAAAATACATTTTACAAATCTGATATGACAAATGACTGATTTGTGAAACAAATATTGATTTTAAGATACAAATGTTAATTTTAGTGTACAAATGTCGAAATACGAAAACAAATGAAGAAGTAAGAATTAAGGACTACGAATTAAGAAATAAGAACACTGAATAAAGAGCTGTTTGGTCTTCCATAGATATTTGTTGAGGTTTATTTTTGTCTAAATGAAAACTTTATGTGAAAGCCAATAGTGTTTCTCATATTTTTCACCATATGTTAGGTGAAATATACCCCTGTCGGAGCTGACGTGCTATAAAACCCTGTTCCGTTTATTCTCTAGTTTGGTATTTTTCATGGGACGAACTTTAACAAAATATCAGATATTCCAAACGGTTGATCAACGGCAGAGTTCTTGTTACCCATATAAACTTTATTCGCAAATTTTGTTGTCCCCCACCCTTCGAAGAATGTGGGGGGACTATTAAAATGGGTTCGTCCGTCTGACTGTCCGTCCGTCCGTCCGTGTCACATCTTTTGGGTCACATCTTTTGGGACACAATAACTCTCTTTCTAAAGGAGCGAGAATGTTCAAACATGGTACAGGTGTTTGTTATGTCAATAACTGGATGAAGTTTAAAGATGAACATTTTCTGTTTAGGGTAAGCAGAGGTCAGCAATTTGACTGGTTGATGATTTGGAAAACGATAACTTTAGTTCTAAGTAAGTGATAGTGATGAAACTTTGTGTATAGTTTCATTACATCAATACCTTGAGTAAGTTCGATAGTGAGCATTTTCTGCTCTCGATAAGCAGAGATATAAGCGATTTAATCGGCAGGGACTTTTGAACACAATAACTCTTCATTTTATTGAGCTAATGTTCAAACAATGGTGTGGGTGTTTATTAGGTCAATGATGAGCATTATCTGCTTAGGGTAAGCAGAGATAAGCAATTTGATTGGTTGATAATTTGGGACACTGTAACTTCAGTTCTAATAAGTCAGAGTGATGACACTTGGTGTATAGTTTCATTACATCGGTACCTTGACTAAGTTCGACAATGAACATTTGCTGCTCAGGATAAGCAGACCTATAAGCAATTTGATTGGTCGAGACAGTGGTTTTAATGAAGTTAGGACGACAAAACTCCAAATATAGATTGATTATGGCATTACCTTGACTAAGTTTGATGGTGAGAATTTTCTACTTAGGAGCAATGAGCAATTTGACAGGTCACTTTGGAACATAACAGCTCTGCTTTTAATTGAGGCAAAATGTTTAAAATTGATGTAGATGTTCATCAGGTGAATGTCTCGACCGAGTCAGTGATTAACATTGCGAGCAAAAGCTAAGCGGTGTTAATCAATTCCAATGGTCAATGCTTTGGGACAAGTTAACCCTGACTCTGTCTGATAGACATTCATGAATGTGGAATTAATTAATATGTGTCATTTATTTATTTTGGGATTTCGGCGGGAGACACCAGCCTCACTGTTAACTTGTTTTCCTTTTGGCGTTCCTGGTTCCTAGCCTTGAGGTCGGGTGTACGATCCCTGCATTGGCCGAAAAAGATTATCCCAATTTTCCAGCGTGGTTCCCCTTTGTCAGTGAGGGGGGACGGAGGGCCTGACAAGAACAGCACTCTAGTCGTTCGGACGGGAAAAACCAAGGTCCCGTGCACACATTTGTGTGCACATAAAACATCACTTGGCAGTTGAGATTCCATAAAATTATAAGCGTAGCCGTAGCCCCGCTGCCCGGATAAAATTTCCCTCGGAGTACACTGTGTGGCCTATGTCCGTCTTCATTATCCCAGTTCGGAGCAGAACAATAGGACGTTAAACCCTATTCCATTTTATTTCCTTTTGGCGTTTAATACACATGCATGCAATAAAGAATGGAGTTTAAACTATATTTAAATAAATTTAGATTTAGGTTTTAATATTGTAAATTATATTTTACAGGAATTATGTCAGTAAGTGGGGCTTTACAGTTAGGGTATGCCCATGACGATACTATCTCTGGATTTAAGGGTGCAATTACCGAGGTACGTTAAATTCCCTTTTATTTTTTCAGTGACGTATGTAACTAAAGGTATTCCAGATCTTTATTTATTAATCTTAGACGCGTTTGGTAGTTGTTTAAGTCTACCTTTTGTAAAAGCATGGACCATATATCGATGGACAGGTAACGAGTCCCTTTGGTTGGATTCTCTGCCGCTCGGAATCTCAATGTCAGCGGTAAACCAAGCGAACTCTTTAGAATTCACGGTATTTTTATAGTTACACGGTCATTTTTCTTTCCGATAGTATAGATCTTTGAAATTCCAAATGGGCGTGTCCGAAGTAAACGAAGAAGATGTGTGGTTTCGATTCCCCGATTGTACGTAACAAACAGTAGGGGTCACCCCTCCAACCTTGTGGATTTTCTCCGGGTCCTCCCCCCCCCACACACACACACCGCTGAAGGCCCCCCTACGCGTAAGCGAATTATTGAAATAATGTTAAACCATATTGTTAGTTTCGAAATGACCTAGTTTGTGTAGAGTGGACGTTAAACCCCATTTCTCTATCTCTCTCTTTGCTTATAAACTTCAAACTGCGCCAGGACTTCAAATCCTGTCTAATAGTTTGGGTTGTTCGTATTTAGTTTTATTTTATTGCATATATGAAAGGGTGATTTCCCCAATCCTTGTAATCACAGGCAACCATTTTGGCTAGTTGATTCAATAGACCTAGGTTTAATGCTTATAAGTTCTGTCTTATAGGTAAATTGAGGCAGTATAAACGGGTTAAGTAGATATTTTTCAAAGGCGGCATAATAGGAGGTTTAAAAAAGAATCTGCTTAGAAATGACATTTACTGTACTTTTACACTCAAACCGTGCTGCATTTTTACTTTTGCCTATATTATTGTTTTACTTTTCAGTTGGAAATATGGAAGGGTTGCAAAGATAAATTAAGTGCTGCCCAGTACGCATAATAACTGATCTCTAATCATACAAAAAACGCCATAGTATACTTCATCTTAGATGATCAACTTACCAAAGAAAACCCCCAAACAAAACGTGTATTATAAGCAAGATATTATTCAAATAAAGCTTTTATCTCCGTGTGTTAGTCTAATTCATAAATTCACCCCTTCTGTTAGCTACATATTGTACCCGCGTCCTGTCTTATACGCAGCTACAATTGATGCACTATTCGAGACTTTGCGCAATGTAAATTAGGTTGTTTTGCAAATTGTCAACATATATCATCACATTTTTGGAAATATGTTTCAAATAGTGAAGAGTGGAACACTGAAATCTTAATCTTATCACCGAAAAGTTTTTTTCTGTATTTTCGAGTGACATGAAATCACGTGATTCTGGTTCGGCGACCATTTTAAAATGAAAGAAAATATGGCATAGCAGTTGGGTTTAAACAAATTATATAATCATGCGGCGAGGGTTAACATTTATTTCAATGGGAATTTGTTTATTATTATGTTAATGTAGTCTCTAACTCTGGATCATACGGTGGCTAACTGGGTAATGAGCGGGCTCGCTAGCCTGGAGGTCGGGTGTTCTATCCCTGTATTGGCCGAGAAAGTTCATCTCGATTTTCCAACGTGGTTTCCCAACGTGGTTTCCTCTTGTCAGTGATGCAGAACGGAGGGCCTGAAAGATCCCTTAGCAGTCGGAATTCGATATGAGTAGGCCATGGCGCTGCTACCCGGGCAAAATTCCCCTCATGGCGTATGCCCGCCTTCCATTAGTAGTGGGGCGGATATGTGAAATGGGCGTGCACTTCCGGAAAGAAGCATCAAAATATGGCCTAAAGGGTTTTTGGGTATGCTGATTTCAATATGGCGGGAGCCATGACGTCACTCTAGCCGTTCCCGCTTAAAATTAAGAAATTCAAAATGGCAGCCCTAAAACACGTTGTAGCCCATAAAATTTCTGTAAATGCCCCGATTTCAGTAATATTGCTGATTTCAAAAATGGCGGGAACCACGATGTCACTCCCGCCAAAAATTGAGAAATTCGAAATGGCCACCATAAAACACGTCCTCGTCCATAAAATTTCTGGAAGTGCCCCGATTTCAATGATCTTGATGTCTAAACCAATGTTTTTAAGGTCAAGGAATCCAGTAAAACACATACGAAGACTTCAAAATGTTCTCCTTCATAGTGTTTCTAAACATGGTCATAATTCTAATCAAACGGGTGAATTATTTACATCTTCTCCTTTGCTAAACGGATATCAAGAATGCATTATGATCCATTTCAGTGGAAACTAGTTATTACTCATCAACCAAGATTAAGATAAGATTTTTATTGATGCATCACAAGCAGATAAAAACAAACACCAATATGCACTGCATATGAAATTCAAACTCAATCCTTATTGATGTGTACAGGTGATCAATTACAACCATTTTAAAATGGAATACAAATTGTGACTTCTCGCGGGCCCGCAAGCTCAAAAAATGTAATCTTTTGAACAATGATCTGTGCCCCTTAATGAGCCAAAATATCAGTTTTTCTGTCATTTCACCACTTATAAGTTTGTTTAGAATGCCTTTGGCAGGTTCATGGGGAGGTTTTCGTGGTCTTTTAGTCTTAACATGCCATTGGAAATGACCTGCGACAATCCAATATGTTTTGGCTTGGGGCCAAAAAGGCGCCGCAAATATATATATTGTGCTTTTCGCGCAAACATAGTGTTGTGATATGTCGTCTGATATGTTTTCGAGGTCGTAGAATCCGAATTTGTGGTGATTTTCAACAAAGAAAGAACTACTTACAACATATTTATCATGTGGTGAAATATTCATCAATTCGAATACCGTTACATAGTATCATTATTTTGGCAAAGTGAAGCTATTTCGGAATGAAAATTCAAATCACTCATCATTACATCTGCTTTACAGCTAAGGTTGCTTAGGTAGACCTTCAAATTGACCCTAGAAACAGATGCAGACAACGTTTGATGGTCCTTTAATAACCAGAAAATGATACTTTGTTCAGGTATTGATGAGGCTGCACCTCGAGCATATCTTACTTCGATATTATCAAATGATTGTTTCGCATTTTGTAAAGGGATAAGATTGCTACTTCCTTGCCACAAACGCTTCTGTTTCTCGTCCCAGCTTTTTATTACAGTAGAAATTTCACACTTAGCAAAAATACTACATTCTTGAGAAATAATGCTAAATGCAGACTGCTTCACTTTGCCAAAATAATGGTACTAAGTAGCAGATCTATGTACTGGTTGTAGCTTCAACTTTAATCAAGTGAATGTCATGCAATATACGCCCACATTTTGTAAGAGATGGACAGAGGATAGGCTACAAAAGGTGATTTGTCTTACAAATTCAAACCTCAACGGTGATATATAAAAACGTTTTTTTAAAATTGGATACAAATTGTGACCTCTGTAGGATCCACAAGCTATAAGCACGATTTTTCGTGAAATTACCGGCCATAATTCAGGAAGTTACGATCCGATATGTTTGTATATCGAAAGGAACCAAAAACTTTGGGCTGTAAAGAGAGAGAGAGAGAGAGAGATCGGGTGTAACATCCACTCGACACAAACTAGGTCATGTCGGGACTAACACGTTTTATTAAAAATTTTATTTCAATGATTCGCTTGCGGGTAGGGTCTTTATCAGTGTGAGGAAATCGGAGGACCCGGAGAAAACCCACAAGGCTGGACAGGCGACCTACTCCTTGACACGTACAACCGGAGATTCGAAATCACGCCAGTTAACTCAATGACAGGTTTTATGATACAGCACGCAAGTGCTAACTATTCGGCAAACCACCATTACACATTTATGTTATAAACCTGGTCCCACAATCTTTATATGCCATATTGTTCCACTACGCGAATCAACCCTTTTGTTCGTCACTTTCGGTCCGTTTGTTTTAAAAAAAATTCGAAGTCAGCTACTCTTATGGTATAACGGCGCTAACAGGTTTTTCATTCGGATAAAAAATGTGACCTCTATAGGGGCCACGAGCTAAAAACGCGATTTTTCTTACAATCAAATCTTAGGGAGAGAAACCTATATTTCCAGTTTCGTTGAAGTAGGATTAAAATTGTGACCTGTAGAGTGCCCAGAAACAATTAAGGACGGACATCCAGACTGACGGACAGGGGCGGCGAAAATATATATGTACGTCGACAAGAAAATGCGGGCGTATAGAAAGCAATTTTTCGTATAATCAAGGGCCATAATCAAGGAAGTTAATCAGATTGCACCGCGATATGCGCGAATATCGAAATCGGATAAAAATTGGGACTATTTGCTAACAAGGTTCCACAACCTCAATATACCATATTTTTACACTATTTGCGAACGAGCGACGACAATATACGTCCACATGAAAATATGATCGTATAAATATAATAATAGATTAATTACCTTTACCTAGTATTCTTCTATCATCTTTTTCTTTTTGCAGCCTGTAATAATTTATCAGAATCTGTTTCACAGGTTACCAGATTTTCTACTCTCCTTTTTACAGTAAATATATCAACAGTATTTATGTCTTTTTTAGTCTTTAGATAAGAACAAATACACCCATTTGGCAGGACGTGTTTTGACACTCTTTCAGTCGTTGACTTGATCGGTGATTGCAGTATTTTGTGGGGAAAAGACAGGGAGGGCTTGACTTCGGGATTTACCATCTCTGTGTCTTGAACTCTTGGTCTTTGCTTTTCTTGTCGGTAAACATCGTCGGTGAAAGGCTACCCACTATTAACACCACCAGAGATAACAGGATTAAATTTATTCAAATGACAATCACGGCTAGTCATGGGAGCAGGCAAGGAGTATTAATAGAATGGAAACGGCATGCCGTCACAATCTTGAAGCTGGCCACGTTAACTGGCCCCCATTTTGGTTGACCAAAACACAGGAAAGCCTAGACGTGACGACTATTATAGTACTATACTCGACTTTTATTAATCTTGTTCAGAAAAATTAAACGAAGTAGGTGTTACGATCGTTTCATTAACTTTAGATGGTGCTGCGTCAAATATAACTATGTTAAAATGATTAGCTCGAAACATTGATAATCCAAGCAATGTCAATCTTCATTTTCTCACTTCAAACTGGATTTCCTGTTTACGCATTTCTTGGTGCTTGTCACATGCTGAAACTGGTTCGAAACACGTTGGCAGACAAAGAGTCTTTATGTATTGACAGGGATCTCATTAATTGGGAGTTTTTTTGTTTTTCTGAACAAGCTTCAGCACCGTGAAGGCTTACATTTAGGTAACAAACTACGAGCTAGCCACATTGATTAATACAAAAAAATGTCAAGTCAAGTTGGCCGCTTAAGATTAAATTGAGTCAGTGGCGACCTCGCTTGATTTTGTTTAAACGGGAATTTTAAAGAGTTAAAAAAATGTGAAGCAACCGTGACATTCATCAGAATTTTTGGTAAGTTGTTTGATATTCTTTGAATTGAGCAGATTTGAACATTTCTTTATAAAGCAAAATCATACATTTTATCATTGAAAGAATCAAAGAATGGTCGACCGGTTGTGTTTGGGAATAGAAAGACAGGTTTTTTTGGGGGGTTTTTTATTATGCGGAGGGAGCGTTCGAGCATTAAGTTTTGTCTCGTCAGTATGGTATGAAATATTTGTTAACTTATAAATGTAGTCAAGATGATCTTTAATTATTTGTTGTTAAAATCAGAAGCATGGGTAGTTGTAATGATAACCCAACAGCCAGACAATTTAAAAGTTATCATCAAAATCTTGTAAAATATAATGACATACAGGATGTTATTAAAGGTAACTGTTTACCTTTAGAAACGGTCCCCATTTCAACCACATACAGTTGAACAGTTTCCCCATGAATGTTAACAAAGCGGTTCCATCTGTAGAAGTTATTAAATCTACTGTAAGCAGAAATAGAATGGTTGAGTCGGAAGATATAAGTGTGCATGGCCATGATTATGCTTTTATTCACCATAGTGTCCACTTTCCATTATGTACCCAGAAAATTGTTGCATATTTTGCTGGTTTTTGTTGTGTTCAAATTAAAGAAATCTCTTCACTGTGAGATATGTATTAGTGCTTTAAGTGACTCAAATGTATCTCCATTACATTCTATTATTGCTATGAAAAGCAAGGGTGGGTTAATAATTCCATCCTGTGATGTAGTAGATATATGTGAAAAGCGTCTTAAGAGACATGACGTAGATAATCGAAATAATACAAAGGACACAGAAATAATTTTTTACTCATTGACAATGATAAAAAATTGTTATGGTTCAGTTTGTAGCATTCAGGACCGATATACTTAAATATACGGCGTACTTATCGGCATATTTAAATCGGTTTTCCATACTCCATGTCTAAGATGTCTTTAAGAATTTTCTTACCACCCACATTATTTCTACACACACTCCAAGACTTGAAAGTATTTATAGCCCGAGGGTTCCTTTGTAAAGTATATTTGGATACAGTCCACTCGAAACAGTCGGTCAAATCCTTCTCTGAACATACCTAAAACCTTCAATCACGGCTCGTTGTCAGAATTAACGGCAAAGATTGCCTTTTGATCCTACAGGCTATGCGATAATGTTTTGGGTCAACCAATATGATGGATAGGCTCCTGCAACGGCTTCATTCTCGGCTGCGCTAAGAGTATGACGTGTCATCTCAATTCTTTTTATACTCCTAGGGAACGGCATAAGTGAAATTTGATTGGCGAAAAAATGACTTTTGCTATGGCCAACGTAAACAAAATAATGTAATTTGAAATGCTAATTACTAATAAGTAAACATTTGGCTTTTAGGCTCATACAATATCAGATTTAATTATCTAATATAGACATACCCTTTACCAACTTCATGAGGCATTTTGTCACAATGTTCAACTACGGCCTATGGTCTAATGTAGTCTATCTTTTATAGATAAACGGTTTTTGTCCGTAAAATTCCGTGATTTCGGATTAGTAAAACATTTTTCAAATATTATATTCATTCCAAAGCCTCCACCTATTCGCGGAAGGAGGCTACCCAGAAATGTATTTATTTCGGAAATAGGAGACATATTCACGAAACGAAGGCCTATTCCGAGTATTTCTAAGCCGTTAATTGGAATGTTTCACAGAGCAAAATTTGAAACTTTTGAAATATTCAAATACCAAAAATTACAGGAAATCCAGAAGTGTAATAATTAAGAAATACTAGAAGAAGAAAAAAAAACTACGGCTTAGTGTGTTTAATTTCAAGACCGTTAATGAAGACTTTTCACCGTTTCCCATATTCAATTTAAAATGGTGACCATCAGTTGACCTAAATCAAAATTCTGCTTGTAACATTTTTAGGCATTCCTTTAACGATTCACAAAATATAACTACCATGACTGTAAGTAAAATATCGTAAAAGCCTTAGGGATTTTTCACGTTTCAAGATGGTGGCACTTTCGGTACGATCGACAAACTATATTGTGTACTCATCCGTAATTACTAAACTAGTACAGATTTTAGTTTCATTTTGTTTGAAAACTCTGATCCTTACTTTCTCCAAGGGGAGATAGCAGTTTTCAAGTCGTATCAGTAATATCTACTTACATGCTAAATTTCATGAAAATCGTGCAACTATTAAAGAAGTTGTCAATTTGGTCTCAACTTCTGGTTCGAAATCACAGCGACGAATTTTCGAAATTCGAAAATCTGAAATTGCAGATGAAAATGATTTTTTTTAAGGTCAAGGTTTCAGAAAGATTCTATGGTTAGATTCTGAGATATAAGATTAGCAGAACAAAAAAAGAACAAAGAACAAAATGAAAAAAAAATAATAATCTTAAAGATACATTAGTTAAGAGTTTAATAAAGAGTTGGCCATTCTTGCTATAATAATTCAAAAACAGATGATAAAGAAAGAAAATATTGAAAATGTCAGTCAAATTATTTTATTCTGAACGGAGTTATCAGTGTTGGAAGTTTGAACAAGAAATGGGTACAAACTGCTACGACACCTTAACGACAATTGTCGATCGTTTGATTGACAGACGATAACTCCACCCACATATTCTTGATTAACATGCTCAATAGTAATAGTACTCTCACTGGACAGGCCTTTCATCGCCAGTTTCCGGTAGCGCACGTCACCGAGTAACAGTAAACGTTACCTTGGTCAGCCATTTATTATTTAATTATAGAAGGACGACTTTTGAAATCCGAGCTGTATCCAAGCCATCCGTCGGTCTACAGAGTTAATTTTGTGCTTGTTGTCTAAATGAAGGTCTAATTAATCATTTCTATAACATCTGAAGCCTAAATAAAGACTTTCAATATGTTGATTTAGCTCTTGCATAATGCATGTTTAACAGAAGCAATAAACTTGCACATGTAATACAACAACCAAAAAAGACAGTATGATAGCATATTGTGGTTCCAAACGTAAATGGGTTTTCAGTTTAAACATTAAAAATTCGACGTTTTTGCACCTTGGTACGCCAGGTAGACTCTTTAATAAAAGACATTAGTTCGTATAATTAAAAGTATATTTCATTGCTTCCATTTTATTTTGCATTTCGTAGCAGCAAGAGAGTCGCATTGAAACGAGATATTTCAATGACATAGGAATTGAGATAAAATTGAGATTTTAATGCAATAATTTTGAATGATAAGACACTAATTTCGTTAGATCTCCGTCAAGGTAATCAGTTTCGGACCTGGCATCATTTTAACAATCATATGATTTTACATTTTATCATAGCTTGATAAAGTCTAGAGATGCCTCGTTTAGTTATCCAGTACATTTAGGTCTAGGACAACTGCCGAAAGGCGACAGGACAACTGCCGGCCATTTTATGATTTATATATTTGTATTATAGTTTATAACTGTTGATTTTATTGCCATTGAGTTTATTTCTTGTTTTTAACATAACTGTTAATCTCTTTAGTATAGTTTATTAATTCGTGGATGTGCACAATACATGTAATCATTATAGAAACGTAACTCACTCACAAGGCAGTGCATACCTTGTCCGTAAGTTCAGGAGACGCCATTTGGGTGGTATTGCAAATAAAAGTTGCGATACTATGGCGTAGATGTGACATTTTCTAACTATTGCCAATTAAGTCTGAAACACTGTTTATGTTGTTTTTATATATCGAATACTGCAAAAATATGGTTAAATACAGAAAACTGCACTTTTATATCTATGATAGTACTTTAGGAGTTATTAAAATATCCACGGTCTGATTTTAATATTCTTAACTCAACCCGAACGGCTCAAACGTCACATTTTGTCTCTATACTAGCCTCTCCGCCAAGGGAGCTCTCATCATGTCTGCGTCCGGCCAAAACAGCTAACGGCATGATCTTCCCCTTGGATCTTTCGAATGATGTCTGAGGGTAAATCAAACTCGCTATCTCCTATATAGAAAGTATTATTCGTCAACTATTAGGACGGGGCAATTACCACGTTTGGGTAAGTGTTTTGTATATTCTATTTAATTGTACCTATCCGTGCACGGCATGACTGAACGATAGTACCCTACTTCTAGCAATGGGTACTGACATAGCTGTCGGTAAGTTAGTCTAAGATAGTAGTAGAATAATGCAAGCTACTTCATTACCTTAGTTTTCGTCAAAGATCATGTAGGTAAGGAATTTCTATATTAAATAGAACATCTTTCTTTGAACTAAAGTAACCCTATAGTATTATGTACTCACCTGTGATAAGTTTGTGTCAGTGAGTGATATTTGATATTTGTTTATTTCTTGCAACGTCTTTATTCCGTCCTGTCTGCAGGTTTTTCTTGCAGATTTTTGTTTTGCGTTTAATGCACCCCAGCACTTACTATTAATGAGTGGTAGTAAACTGAACCTGTGTGATAATAAATAATATTTAATTATTAAGTATTGGTTATGTTTGACAAAAAAAGACATATTTAATCGGTAGTTGTCCTGCTGGCAGTTATCTTCGCCGGTAACTGTCCTCGTCGGCAGTTGAGTGAGAGAAATGGGGCTTAACGTCCACTTGACACAAACTATGTCGTTTCGGGACTAACGCACGATTCAATTTTATTTCAATAAATCGCTTGCGCGTAAAAGAAAACACGCGAGGTTGGACAGGCGACCCATGTCACGTACAACCGGGGAATCGAAACCACGCTAGTTGACCGAACGGCAGACTTGTTACCGCGCGCACGTACTAACCATTGGGCCATCCAACCCCTCCTTCTGTTTAAAGAATAAAAAATCAAATACATATAATTACGCGCCCATTCATGCAGATTTGCTGTCCAAATTATTATCCAATTTTGAAGATTAAATAATTAATTGGGACTTCTGCTGTACACGCATTATTATCTCAGGGATCTATTACATTTAATGGTCTGTCAACATTCTACTTATCCATAATTGTGACATTTTTGTAATGAAATCATTTAAATTTTGGATATAATATTATGTAGAATATGCATGTCTATAACATAATTATTCTTCTCGGTAACATTTTGCAATACTTTAAGCGCTTTTTTTTTTCAAACAAAATAAAAACGTGCTTAGCGGTGGTTAGTAGGACCCAATAACAATTATAAAATGATGATTGATTTTACCGTTGCTTGGTATCTGTATCACTTTTGAAATATTTTTGAAAATTGAGCTACTATGTCAGAGGAATGATGGCGACATGCTCCTGATGGGTACAATAAAAGCCCTCGCGTAAATATTTAGCAAATTATATTTATTTAGTAACATTAATTGTTGGGTTGAAATGTTAGCACACACGCCACTTACGATACTTAATAAAGAACGATAAGTGACCATTATTACTAGAAGAATAATGTTAACATACGTCACGGAGGCATGAATTATTTGCTCAAATTTAGACAGCCGCCTTTCTCAAACAGAAACCCTAATAATAGGAGAGCTCTGGTACCGGTATAATTGTCAACATTTTAAATTGTAATATATAAAGTAACTCGACTAGAAACTGTTTGAAATCCACGTCGAAACAAGTTTGAATAGTGTTTGTAGTTGAACAGAAAGTATGAATAAAAAATGAATGTACATACAGTCAAGCGCAGTAAGAAATTACTATTCACCTCTGTAAAAGGGAATATTTTGAAAATAAATATCATTTAGCCTATCAACGACGTGAATGAATAAAGCTAAAGCAATATATTTGAATTCAAGTTCCACAAATACACATGTCGTGGGTATTTGTGAAACTAGAATTAAATCAAGAATTAGAAAACAGTATGTGCAAAATTTAAATTATATGTTGCATTGTTTCAATAATTGAAATTCAAAGCCATGCACTGGGTCTCGGTGAGTATCGAGTGGCTGCTCATAAATAGGAGGTCCCAGATTTGTTCCTGGTGTTGTTGGCCAAGAGAGTTCCTGTGTCGAAAAACCGGGGTACTGTGAATACGACTGGCATCACTCTCAAGATGCCTTGGCAGTGTTCACCAGTTCGGGTGGTAAGAAAACGAAAACACTCTTCTATTTATCTTTTATGAATAAATGAACACTTGTTAAAATAAATTTTATTTATGTTGGCCAGCCCTACGGGAATTACGATGACATAAAAGTGCTTGCTAAATCATATATTTATTTTGTATGGTAAACACTTAAATCACTGAAAAGATGATAAAGGACTTTGCGTAATGTCGCTTAATCCTATATCCGCTTTAACCAGGTTAAATATCATTATATAGTCTGCGATCCGTCAAAAGACAACCAATATTGACGAAACGGAATATTTCCATAGGTATGTTTATTTCATGAAAAATATCTTTAAGGGCATAAATACCCCTTTATCAAGAATGTTGATTCAATCATAATAAGCCACATCCCCTATTTCAATTATAAGTTGTCTCTGTTTTACTGAAGTACTTAACCCCTTTACACCTCATTCTTTTCTGTTTTTCTTTTTAACGACTGAATCATGTACTACTTATGAGAGCATACAGGCACGTATTTGCCGTGGATACTCATATAAAAATACAAAATGATGCATTTACTTAAGTAAATGAACACAGAAGAGTGTGTCATGTGCATATCTCATCTATATATAAAGTGAACTTCTTCTGCATACGTTTGTAGTGTTAAATATCCACACAAAAAACTTCAACCCTTACTGTTTGTTTATATTACATTTAAATTGAACTTTTAAAATCTTATTATAAGTGGATGTGACAGGTGTACGAAGAGGCTGATTTAGTGGGTTCTGGCTCGAATCTGTGGAGTTCAGGTAATGTCACAAATATATATCATATCATTTAACGAAATATCACTTAAAGTAACATACCATCGTTTCTGTTTTGTGATGTGTAGGATATCATATATTATTTATTCATTTTTTAAAAAGAATTATGTTCATGCATTTCCTAGAATGTAAACCATAATAAAAAAATAATTTCTTAGATTTGAAAAGCCGCCATAGCAGTAAACGTATACAACAACTTTATGCACATTCGATATTTTGCCATCATATTATATGTGTGGGGTGGCTATATTATTTGTATTTAGCTACTTTTATTTTTTTACGGAATTGGGAGGCGAGTGAACAGCGGGTCGGTGTACTGATTTATATATCATTAAAACACACATTATAATGTATACACATAAATATAATGCATTACAAAATAGGTGCACACAATACATGTACTAGTCCAGTTGCCAAACCCTATTTTAAGCCTTAACCTGGAAATATAGTCAATCTAATGTTTTTTGATGGATTATACATCTTCAGTATGTGTAGATTAAGAATCCGGATGATGTCGACCTGGCCGCCATAAGGCATGTCTGGTTATTTACTGGAGTAATCATGTGACAGATTCTCTCGGACCTCGGTTTGAAGGTATTTTTTTTATAATAGTTCGACCCACTTAATCCAATGAGCTTGGGAATTACTACTAAAAACGACGGGTAATTCCGTTAGGGGGCTAAATTCAGAATGGTGGCTTATTTTTGCAGGAAACTTAGAAAGTTCCATAAAAAGGTGTAAATATAGGTATTCGTGCGCGCTGTATCATAAGGTCTGTCAACTGGCGTGGTTTCAATTTCCCGGTTTCCTCCCACTGCTAAAGACAATTTGTTAGTCCAGAAATGACCTAGTTTGCTAGTTTGTTTCGAGTGAATGTTAAGACACATTTGTCTATTTCTCTTTACTTATATTCTACACGATACAAAATATATATTCAATAAGAATTTAAGAAAACTAATATGACTCAATTTAGTTTTATTTTCGGTTACCAAACTTTATCTTGTCTATTTCTTGTCTGATATTCGTATATTCGGCTACGAACAAAGCCCGGGTTAACCGGAGTGGGGCCCAGGGCCTGACTACAATCGCAGGGCACCTAGCTCGTAACACACAATTAAACGGTCTGTAATACAAGAAGAATTGTTCAGAAATCGCCTACGTCACGGGTTTCGACCAATTACAGGAAAATTGAGCGATTGCAGACTCACCCAGTTTCTGTCCATCGAGCCGCTAAAATCATAGACCGATCTACTAGTGGAACTTCACAGAGAAGGTTGCGGGATAGCCCAATCTCCTCCTCGCGCCGCTATATCTATAACCGTGAAACTTTCATCTGGAATGTGAACTTTTTTCTTTTGACATGAACCGCAGGGCCCCCTAAACCGCGGGGTGGGGGCTGGGTCCATCAGGCCCATGCCTTAGCTGGACTTTGTAATAGGAATAACTATTTTAGTATAATCGACTGTTCAGTCATTGGGATATGTAGCACCTCTCAAATTGCATTATAATAACAACAGAGACTTGCAAAATCGTGTAAATTGACAATCGAATGAGCCCCGATTTCCAGAAGTCGCTAAATAAGCCAAGTTATATAATTATGGTATACCTAACACCAGCGTGTTATGTGAGAGCGGTTTTTCATCAGCAGAAGATAAAACTGATCCTACTAATCACGGCCAAAGATGACAAGCGAGGTATTTTTGTTAGTATCGCCCAGAGTATTGCAAAAAGTAACCGATCGCGACAGTGAAAGATATGTTATAGATATAAATATTCTACATATTATGTCCACAATTTCCATGATCTCATAAACAAATTAACAAATTTATGGATTATTAAACATACATATGCAAGAGCTAAATCCGCCTATTGCAGGTCTTTCGTTAGGCCTGAAATGTTATCTAAATTATTGAATAGATAGTTAGTAATGTATGTGAGCATGATACAATCACAAACCATGATCAAGATACGAATTAAGTACTATTACACAGGTCAATACGTGGTACTAAATGCCTACATTTGGATAAATAGTAATGAAGTTGCATCCATCAATTATCCACAATCCTTTCAATGTTGGATGTGTAAAACCTATAACACATCGTTCTTTTTCCGTTACTAAATGCCCCTAAAAGATTAAATAATTGTAAATCTAAACAAATATGCATCAAATGTATACCAAATAAAAACACAAAGGTTTTTTTAAAATTTTTACTGATGGAATCTATTGGCAGACTGTCGCCGTCATGATACGTCATTCCACAAAAGCTTTGTGTTAAGTTTTATGGATTTATTGATAGCTATAAGTCAACGTTATTTGATACAAACTTAGAAGAGATGGTGCGTTAATCCCTAATCTCAAGTCAAAGTATGGAGAGTAACTGCCCCCCCCCCCATCTTCAAAGAACACTTGTATAAAGTTAGATTATCAGAGACAATGCATCAAACGATTGAAATAAACCTTTTTAAATTAAGACAGAATTAAATTCACAAGTATGTGTGACAGCATCTCTACAATATATAATACAAATACTCAAAAGATCGCAGACACGTTTGAAGAATTCAAATATATAAAAGTATAATACACAGAGAGGCAACCACGCCTTATTGTCAACAGTGAAAACTAAACAATTTATGTTGATTCAATTCTAGTTATGTGGTTCAATTTTCTTAAAGCACTTTCATGAATAAGCACGGCATTTGGTAAATTGAAATGATTGGAAAATGTCTGACTAATTGTAGTAAGAAACGTAGATAAATCGAGATTTCCAATTTTGGATACGACTAAAACGTCTTTGCTCAACAGCGAGTCATTTGTGAACCTGCATTGACCACGTGTTACAATTTTGAACCAGATTGTCTTTAGACAAGTTTCTTTTACGTCAAATTCAAATTACAGCGATTGTGAATAGTTATGAAGGCCATTTACCAGTTCTAACATAATTCTAAATAGTGCAAAAATAAACCCCAAATAACAAAGAGAATTTAATATTTTCAAAAAATGTATTTATTCAATGTATTATCTTCATATTACACTCTATAAAATGTATATATTTTTGTAACTCACTTTCCATTATATTTGGGGGGTTGGATGGCCGATTGGTTAGCACGTTCGTGCTGGATCATAAAGCCTGTCATTGAGTCAACTGGCGTGGTTTCGAATCCCCGGTTGTACGTGACAAGGAGTAGGATCGCCTGTCCAACCCCGTGGGTTTTCTCCGGGTCCTCCGGTTTCCTCCCACTGCTAAATTATTGAAAAACTATTAAACCCAAAAAGACCTAGTTTGTGTCGAGTGGACGTTAAACCCCATTTCTCCCTCTCCCTCTCTCTGTTATATTTTTTAGAGAGAACTTATATAGGCTTTTATTGAATAGTTTATTGAATAAATATTGTTTCAACTGACGCCAATTTAAACATTACTTTCACAATTAGTGCCATTTGTAGAGAAGCCTTGTGTAAGAAATAATTACATGATTTGAGATTTGGACTTAGCCTACTACGAAGCGTCAGATATGTCTGTCTCCAATCAGTATATAAAACACACTTATTTACGTAAAGATAGGCGCATTGAACAACTACGCCCAACACACGTCTAATTCTTTTTATGGATTACATCTTAAAGACCGAGGGTTAAATTCATGTGTCTCTTCAAAGTGTCTAACAATACACATGTTCTCTCGAACCTATCTCTATTTGTTTTTAAATTAACTACAGAAAACATCATTTATATCAAATAGGATACTAAAAAGGGTTTTTTGTTTAGTATCTTTACACAATATGGTGGATCTTCATCCACGTCAACAATCTTAATCCCCTCTTGGTAATACGTTCTATTTGAAATTCATATAAATGACATTAAGTACGCATTGAAGAGTGACCATTCAAGCCCTTTGACTTATTACACATAGTCATGTGGTATATTGACACTATCTGGACATTTCATTGATAAATTCTCGGATATATGTTTTTAGTAAGTTGACGCGAGGCCAAATTTGTGAGTATACAAAGCAATCATTTAATTTGATACTTTTTACACTATATATTTATTGTAGATGTCATTATTGTATTTTGTCCAGAGACTTTGGATATTTGTGCGTGGACAGACGTCTATAGTAATTTAGAATATTTGTATATTTGTATAAAATATTTAACAGCAGAAATGAAATTTTTATGGACATAAAATTCAGACGTAGGTGTCTGTGTTTTTCCCATTAGATTATTTGATAGATCTGTGTTCTGACTTTCGTTTGGAAAAGACGTTATTTATCACAGGTAACTTTTAATGAAACTACAAATTGGTATATTAGTATATTTGTATTAATTAATATATCCACTGAAAAATATGCTTTTATTTAAAATGTATGTAGCTGAGTATGTTATTATGTGTGTGTGTGAGCGTGGGGGCGGGGATATATTTATGTATACAACTTTTCAACTGTAAATATCCTGTAAAATTATTCTTGTAAAATGAAAATAGAATTATGTATTTTGTATATTGCATATTGTATGAATAAATATATCACCCGGATCCCTGCATTGGCTTAGAAATTCATCTAGACTTTCTCGTGTGGTCAGTGATGCAGGACGGGGGGCCTGACAAGGACAGTTGTCTAGTCGTTCGTATGTTACGATAAATCGAAGTCCATATACACATTTGCATGCACACAGATGCAGGACGGAGGGCCTGGCAGGGACAGTTGTCTAGTCGTTCGTATGGTACGAAAAACCCAATTCCATGTACATATTTGCATGCATATAAATGATCCCGTGACAGCTAGAAATCGATATAAGAGTATGTGGTAGTGCCGCTGTACGAGCAAAATTGTGTATGTCCGTCTTCATTAGCCCAGTTCGGAGCAGAGCAGTAGGAGGCTTAACCCGAATTCATATTTCATTTGTTTACCTAGGTACCAAAGACGTTCGACCAATATGGTGCAGGTGATCCGAAGTGGGAGTGTGGCTTTGTGGCCGATATGGTTGTTGTCATTGGTGATTGCTAACAGTAAATATCTTTTCAAATTATAATAGATGTTGGTTAATTATAGATCTCTGTTTTACAACTGTCATTTATTTATTATGGTTGTTTATAAAAATAGTAATTTTTCTTAGAACAATAAAGTTAAAGTTTGCATACACTTTTGTTTATTATTATTTTTTTTAATTTTCGGTTATTCAAGTAAGTGAACAATTCGATGAAATCTTAATCATATTTATCTCATCATTCTTTTCAAAATCGTCAATATATTTTTAATTTTTCTTTTCTTTTTTTTTCTGATTAGGTAATTTGGTACCAACACCAAGAATTGTTACAAGTAAGAATTTTAATTACAGTTCATTACCGTGTTGAAAAGATTTATTTCAAACCATAAAAATAAATTACAGGCACAGTCAATCATTTTATATTTTTTCTGAGGCGTTATTGATTCGATTCAAGTTTGACCAAATCCATAACTTAGCGTTTAGCGGCTTGAATTTTGTCATATTTTAAATTCTATTTCCGTTACAGACTGTACTACTGAGTTTCAGTTGATGTTTGTGGTGGATGCTACCGAGTCGTACAATGTGACTGAAATCATGTCTATTAAATCATCTATATTAAGTTTTACTAACGCTGTGGTTAGTGAAAATAAAAAGGTTGGAGTTGTATTTAAAGGAACACTCGCAAATATTCCGCCATCGGTAAGTTGGAAATTTGGATACTGTATGTAAGAAGTCAAATAAACGAAAGACAAAATTGGAACAATAGCAATTGGAGTTCGTGGGAAATGATTAATAGTCCAATACACTACTATTCCAGTTGTTGCATGCAACCAAGAGCACTTGTGGCATCACTTCTGGTTTATGTCATTATATAAAGATAATTGGTTTCATACCATTAACTTAGTAATTATATACTAACAAAGTATAACATCTCAACTGCGGGTACTCGAGTATATATATAATGTATCAGCGTTGAGTTACCCTCTTTGACTGGTAGCTGCAAATATTTTTACTCGTTTAGCAGTTGGGTCGGATTAAGAATTGTCAGTCCTCTAAGGTTTATATTTCCAAATCCTAGATGGTGCATAGTTTGAACATTTTTGACTATACGAAGTTCAATGAAAGATTATAAATTTCAAGGTGAATACAGGGGCCTATTTCAACAGAAGGCGTGGAGAGGCTTCTTGTGTAGAAAGAAAAGCCCTTAAATTCTAAAAGCCTATTTTGGTACCCGACCCAGTATGCAGCATGCCTACACCATACTCGATAATGTATTATGTATACTAAATATAAATAATCACTCTTCATCTGTTTTAATTTCCAGAACGACAAGAACTTTATTACAGCGTCCATTGCTCCGTTAGTTGAACAAGGTTCGGTGGCATCCACCAGCGGTATATCAGATGCCGCAAACATGTACACTACCCGTAGTGTACCCCTAGTAATGGTTGTCATCACCAAAGCAACGCTGGAATCTTTGGAAAAGCGTAAATCTAGCCAAAATGCACGGAATGCAGGAATAGACATTTTTGCCATCGGAATCAGCAATTCCGTCCCTTTGTCCACGTTAGTGGATCTGTCTTCTAGTGGCAGTAACATCTATAAGACCACCCCATCAAATCTTACTTTGTCTGTCGATGATATTCAGTATTCTGTCTGCACATTTTCAGGTAAGTTTGTTAATTGAACTTTTATGAAAAACTCTTGAAACAGACAAAACGCCCAATATAATATATCTCCACCCAGTGTTGTCTTTACGCTTATTTAGACTTAATGAATTTATCAACAAACTATTGTTTCAGATATAAACCTGTATTAATTGGTAGATTTGAGATAAGGTATAATCATTTCATTTCTTTTCACTGAATATAGAAGAACCATTATGTTATGTGACAACTCACTGCGAATGAATATTTCCTTGTTTTCGGTTACTAAACCTTTAAACGTCAAAAAAAAAATTATTCCTACCAATCTTTACGAAATCGTGCTTGTATATCAACCGCAATGAAATTCAACCATTGCCATATTGAATCATACATGATCAAAAATAACGAATGCCAACTTTATTTCAATGCTGGCCTAACAATTGTCATTCGATATTATCAGACACAGTATTTCAATAAGTGAATTAAAATACGGTAACCCAGACTATGGGTGATATTGACCGTTATTCATTGACAGCAACGTATTCTAATAGACAACAGAACAATGACTGGGAAGAAAAAGAATGATTTTCAGATTTTCGACATCGACCAAACCTACATAGCGATAGCATCAGCATACTAAACAGGGTGTATCTATTATCAAAGACAGCATGGACTAACTTAAAACCTAAATGCCAATCACTTACGAGCTCTGTTCCAAAGTCATATAATTAACGAATACTTCTTCCTCTCTATCTTCCGTTATCAAACATCAAAACATGACCAATTGGGTATATATTTCTAAGATAATATTAGGTTTCCGATTATGGATTAGGGATTAATTATATTCCTGCCTTAGATCTAATACATTGACATTCATCCAATATCAATTTAATTTCATTTGGACTCTGGTTTAGGAATGGGGCTACTCCCAACTCAGTGCTGTGGTAGAAACGTGGCGGACATGACGACTGCATACTCCTCGCAGTGTTTCGTTTAAACATAGCTCCAAATTGGACCAAATATGTTTATATAACGTTAAATCATGACCCGTGTATGTCGTCACTTCCCATTTATTCAAGTGTTTGTTTCACATCTCCCGTAGCAATGATCTCTGTGTTAAAACTATATTTGGAATGATTTTAATCAATTCTATCACATATGTAATAATGACCGACACCGATATTGTCATTTGAATTACTGACGATGGGCTGTTATGTTGCTGTATTTGGGGTAGATTTGATTGAACGGGGAGAATAGACACACTCCCTCAAAAGCTGAAGAATCCGAAGCCAATCCAACAATGGCCAGAGAGGGATTTCTCGGGTCATTGCTTTAGGAATAGGGTCGACTTGGGTAAATCTCATCTCACTGCCGAAGAAGGGTGTGTCTTGGCTTGGTCAGCAATACCCCGACTGGGCTAATGAAGACGGGCATACGCCATACAGTGTGCTACGAAGGGAATTTTGCCCTGACAGCGGCGTTACTACCTCCACATTGTTTCAATTTCCAACTGTTAATGTATCTTTTAAGTACACAACAATGTGTACGTGGGAAATCAGTTTTTCGTCTAATACGAACAACGGTACGTTGACCCATGCCAGGCCCTCTGCTCTGTACCATTGACAAGGGACTCCCACAACCTTTATACTGGACAAAGATGCGAATTCATATTGAAGCACGTGGCGAATTTATATCACAAATTATTCAAATGGCGAGACACAGATCGATACTGAAGTATCGCCTGTTTGTCAAATATGCAAGTGAACCGCAAGATAATGAAAAGCCCCCCGACATTGTTTTATAAATATCTGTAGAGTCGCTATCGCGATAAAAGCGTTAGCATAAAAATGTAGTTTTATTTTGCCATCTTTAATTTCAATTATATAATACCAAAGAGCAGCTTTAATTAACTACTCTACTTCAAATATATTTATGTGTTTTAATTTATTTACTTGTTAAGATTTTATTTTAAAGAGACATTGTAGCATTTAATGATTATTAAACTGTGTTTTAATTTAGGTATTCCTCCCCCAATTCAGCCATCCTTCCCTGAAAATATCTCTACTATAGGTAGGAATCGACCCATTTTATTTCATACCATATACTCTTATTTCATTCCCATTAGTTTTTTTCTATTTTTGGTATTTTACCTTACATAGTATTCTTGTATCTTTCAAGTAGGTAAATACATCCACGTATTATACTCAAAATCTAGAACGATCTTTAACCTTTCCACCAATGAAAAATGTACAGTTGATCATGCTTGAACTATTTATTGTTTGATTTGAAACAGATTGCAAACTGACATTTGATTTGGTACTGGTCCTCGATGGCTCTGCCACTATTGGGGTTGTTGATTTTCAAACTCTTAAGACGGATGTAAGAACCTTCATCAACACACTACCGGTTAACACTAATGACGTCCATGTTGGGTTAGTTCTCTTTAGTAATGATGTAGCTCGATCCATACCTCTGTCAGCCGATCGAGTCCAGCTCACCAACCAGATTAATGCACTACCATATCCCGAACAAGGAACCAATACACATATGGGTCTTGATGAAGCAGCCCGACTGATCCAGACAGGTGGGCGAACTGGTTATCCCCGGGCAGTTGTTGTAATTACAGATGGTATCTCAGACAACCCAACACTAACAGCAGCCGCCGCCACAAGACTGAAGCGCGATGGAGCAATTATATATACTATAGGCGTTGGATTAGTCAATGCAGACACGGCAGAAATGCAGTCCATTGCCACCCTACCTAGTTATTTCTTTGCTGCGAGTGGGTTCAATACCCTTATGACAATTCTCCAAGAGTCAACATTTAATGCATGCCCTACAAGTAAGTTTATAACATTATCATAACGTCTTATTAGGGGATATGCAATTCGTGGCTGTAAGTTTATAACATTATCATAACGTCTTATTAGGGGATATGCAATTCGTGGCTGTCCGAGGCTACGGAAAGATTTTATTTGAAGGATAAGTGTGATTCTGCTTCTCCCTTATACTAGATAAAGATTCTAAGTGCCCTAAAGAAGGGCTTAATCTATTTGTTAAGGCTAAATCAATTTTCGTCAAGGTCGATTATAGATGGTGTATAATCTTGTCTCAGGAAATGTTAACAATTATTTACCTCTTGCCAAGAAGACTTCATGTGTAGAGAGAGAGAGAGAGAGAGAGAGAGAGAGAGAGAGAGAGAGAGAGAGAGAGAGAGAGAGAGAGAGAGAGAGAGAGAGAGAGAGAGAGAAATTGGGTTTAACGTCCACTCGACACAAACCAGGTCATTTCGGGACTAACATATGGTTTAATTTTATATCAATAATTCGCTTGCGCGTAGTGGTCTTTAGCAGTGGGAGGAAACCGGAGTGCCCGGAGGAAACCCACGAGGTTGAGAAGGCGCCCCTATCTCCATGCACCATACGCTCACACCAGGGATCGAAACCACAACCGTGTAGAAGCTTCGATATAGCTCATCAGCTGAAGCTTTGGCTATATTTCAACAAACTGAACATCACAGGATATACTTACCCTTTACAACAATTTAAAATAAAATAAATTTCAAATAATACATATTTTCCCAATTTTGAAGGACCACTCGCCTTGTTTTTATAAACTAACTTTACTGCTTATTTTGTAGCCCCAGTACCGTCGACAACAGTAACTACTATACCGCCACCACAAACAACACCAAGTATAACAACGACAAAGCCAAAGGGTTTGTGAAAATTGCTTTTAGTTTTATAAAAAGATACTTATACAGGGAAATGTAAAACCTTATTTTCCCTTTTTACGATATGCTGCAATTGTATTCGGGCCCTGTAAATAATTTCGTGTAATTTAGAAACTCAGTTAGATCATGTCAATGATAAAACTGTCATTTGCAACAATTATTATTTGATCCGACAATTTTCATAACTCGCAGGTTAAGTAGCTAAATCTCAAACAAATTATTATCCATAATCTTCGACATTCAAAACATTAAAGATACATTATGGGAGATAAGAAAAGGAGATGGCAGTTCTCGGTCAAATTAATCCACTATTAGCCTAAAACGAAGCGAGTGAAATATTCACATAGACTCGGTCATCATAATATATACAGCATAGTCTCGATTATCCACTTGATTGATTTAATTATCAATGGCCGTTAAGTGGCATATAGGAATTTAATCCGCCAACATCGAAGGCTAACCTTGACATCAAGAGTTTATTAGGGTCTGGATAAGTTAATTAATGTCTAATTGATTTTTAGATAACATTTCAGGCCTAAATAATGACCTGTAATAAGCAGATTTTGCTCATGCATAATGCTATTTTAATATCATTGGCCAGTTTGAATCAATCTACTCCCCGTTTTAAACATTTTAAAATCAGTCACCAACGTCGTTTTCGGTATGCCTCGATGAACGAGGCAAATTGTTTGTGCGGACATGGCGTGCCAAATAGTACTGGACTAACCGGACGCAAACAAGTGTCATTAAATTTGGACTGCTCGCGTATTTCACCAAACATAACGGATTAGATATTACAATAACAGCTTCAAAACTTTAATGTAAATCAGTTCATATGCATGTGCGATTACACTAAGGCCCATTTTCGTCTAATTTAAAGTTCCCCTTTTATCCTTTATAATTATGGACCATTTATTATTTGATCTGATGATTTACATTGACAGCAAATGTCTTTGCACCATTTACTATTTCAGCTTGCGGTTCCAGTATATTTGACCTAATGATTGTTATAGACAGTTCATCTGCAGCTACCGCGCCTGGTTTTACATCTATTAAGGCGGCTGTCCAAGATTTTATATCCTCTATTCCTACCAATGTTGGTTTCAAAATAAGTGTTACGATATTTGGTAGTAGTGCACAGGGCAGTCCTCTATTTGAAGACACCAGTGCCATCAACAGCATAGTTACTTCGTTGCCATTTTTGGGTGGGACAGTTTCTGTTGACAAGGGACTTCAAACTGCCGTGTCCATTTTGACGGCTAGTTCCCGCAATGTTGAACAGCATATCTTAGTAATCACCACAGGCCAGTCTGAAAATATGAACCTTACATCAATTGTCGCGGATATTACACGAAACATCAGCATAAATACATACGCCATGGGAGTGGGAAGGCGTGTCTCATTAGCGGACCTAGAAAATATAGCTGGTGATATTTCCAGGATTTTCTATGCATCAGAGTTGAAGAACATTCATGTCAGTCTAGATAATTTTAGAAGAATGCTTTGTTCACCAGGTATGCATTTTGTCAAATTACAACTAATAAAAGGAAACTATAAAAATAACCATAAGCATTGCAAATGGCGGGTGCTTTAATATTTTACATCAAATAGTACGCCACCTTTTTATAATTTTAATAGATTAGTACACATTTTCGGCACCTACGTGCTATTACCCTTTATTATTTTATATAATGCCCACTATTGTCTAATTATGTACCCTTCATCAAATGACAAATCTTCTGTTTCTGACTTTGCTTATCGATATATTCATTGGTCCTTTCTATTGTTTAATATTTTGTCAATAGTTAAAGTTACCATCCCACCTACCTATATCACTACTACTACTACAGCGCCAACATCAACAAAATCATTTGCTAGTAAGTTTAGCACCGATTATTTTATTTTTTCTTCCTAATTATACAAGTGACAATCGTCATTCCTCAATGAATTCCGGTACTTTCCGGATAATTAAAATACAACTGAGTGCGAACAATTCAAACCATTTGGCAAAATTCGAAGTCCTAAAAAGACGGTAGGGGCAAAATAGTGATATCAGCAAATGGACTATTCACCGTGTACAAAATATACGACAAACAGTAGTAACAGGTGTCCGGAAGAGTAAGCTTACCCAGCTGACTGCCACACCCGCCATATCTGCATCAAATCTATTAGACGAAATCTCGGTAAAATAGCGTGATCGGCAAAATGTACGTGATAAACAGTGTTAACGATGTAGTAGACAGACATAATCAGGAAGATAGTATACCGCCAATTAAATATATCTAGAGTAATAGCCAAGAGAGACGTGTTATATTTACCAATCAAGTCAATATGACGGCCATAAAACTTTTAAAAGGTTTTTATAAATATTAGTGGGCAAAAATAAAAATCCCTGTAGTTGAAGCTTATATGACAAATGCCTTGATCTACTTAAAAAATCAGAATAAAAGGAACAAGCTCTCGCGTAACGAATTAGCTGAGAAACAAACACTCCATAAGCTGGTGGTATTGGAATGTTACTATTAATAAATGGAAAGTTAACACTCGGAATGTCAAAGTAATCACGTTTATTGTACAATTTAACACTCAGTTTATGGCAATTGTCATAATCAAGTTGCAGTAGGAAGTGTAATTGTCCCTGTCAGTATTGTTTTTAATTAAAGTCATCAGGATATATGAATTCGACATAATCACTAAATTTAGGATTATTCAGTGATAGAACATCATCGATATATCGATAAATGAAATAAAAATGTCTGACTAATCGTTTATTAGTTTTTACGAGTGCCTGTATGTAATGTAATAGAGAAACAAATCAGCAAGCAAAGGTGCACAGTTGGTGCCCTTGGGAATACCTACCACTTGCTGATATATTTTTCCCCCACATTCAACAAAGATGTTATCAATTAAAAAATCCAACATCTGAATGACGGGAGGTTATCAAGTAGGTAGAGGAGGATATTCTCCTATAAGATTTCAGACTGGATAATTGAGGGAAACTAACTCTTTATGCATTTATTGGTCACTGCTTTATCTGCAGCCTTATTCGGGGATTTATGTTCAGTTAATACTGTCAAAGGGTACCACACCCAATCCCCCTTGAATCCCCCTGAGTAGTTAGTCTAATCCACCTTAAATGTACATCTCAATACATACCTTAGTGACAGACTGTTACAGATGACTCTCTATGACACAATATGGATTCTTCTGAGTTGTCAGTTGTAGAAATGGACCACGCACTGAGTAGATCAAAAGTAACCATGGGTTGACTCTCAAGTTTCACAATAACAGTATGGATTCTTCTGAGTTGTCAGTTGTAGAAATGGACCACGCACTGAGTAGATCAAAAGTAACCATGGGTTGACTCTCAAGTTTCACAATAACAGTATGGATTCTTCTGAGTTGTCAGTTGTAGAAATGGACCACGCACTGAGTAGATCAAAAGTAACCATGGGTTGACTCTCAAGTTTCACAATAACAGTTTTGCACATGCAATATACATGTCTCAAACTCTTCCTTGGGACACGCTGGGGAAATATGAATTCTTCTGAGTTGTCAATTTCGGGGAATAATAACTCTGGGTAGGTTTTTAATTTCAAGACTTTTCTTGGAATACCGGCTACTAGGATATTTCCTAATTCCTGCCACATGGCCACAGCCTTGGTATTTATCAGTTTAATCAATTCTGTATCAAATCTCAGTACAGTACATTTGTTTCAGCTGTTATGCCCACAGAACATGGATGTGTCTATACTTAATGATCTCCTAAATAGAGAACTAACATTTATAAAAAGGACTAACATTTATAAAATATCGCCAAATGTCATTTTGACACCTGTCATGCCTGCATATCTCATATACGTGACCAAGTGCATGCGATTTAAGGACGCCTTACCTACTCAGAAGTGGGTTAATCGCCGAAATTAACAAATCGACGGGATTCATATTTTATATTTCCCCAGTGAGCCCCAAGAAATAGTTTGACAGCTGTGTGTTGCATGAATTGTGCAACTAGAGAACCGTTAATTTACTGATTGAATTTTAGGCCTATCTCGATAAAAAAAACCCCATAATCACGATTATCCATTTTAGATTTAATCATCAATTATTCGCGTTGAGGGTCGGATTGTAATTCAGTAAATATGACAGGCTAGCGATGACATCGAGAGTTGATTAAAGTCTGGATAAGTTAATTAATATTTAATTTAAACATACATTATGCAAGCGCTAAACCTGTCTATTGTAGGTCTTTCTTTTTAGGCCTGAAATGTTATGTAATGCGATCTTTGATGGATTTATGTACTTTCCTTCAAGAATTAATCGTTAAATGGATAATCGCGACCGGCTATAGTTATGATGATCTGGGCTAGGCGGAAATTTCACTTACTTAATTTTCGGTTTATAGTAAAATTTTCAGCAAATTGCCTCTACGTTATCTAGTTTTAACTATTATAGTGGGAACTGCCAACTCGTTATGTAATCTCACATAATGCATCTTTAATAATTTAGAGGCCTAAAGAAACACACGCAATAGGCAGATTTACCTCTTGCATAATGTATATTTAATCTCGAAAATTAACAAGGAATTCATGGTGCCATTTGAATTTCTCAGAAGTGGGTTAATCCCTAAAATTGTGTTTGTAGGAAGGTATGCACTGAAATGTGCATTTATTGGGCGTCGTCCATCAAGCGTACCCTTTGACCTGCTCAAAACTAGGCTAATCCCCTAAATTGACTAATCAGGGAGATGCATGTACTTCTATGCGCATTTAAGCTGGATCGGGCGTGGCCGGCCAATGTAACATTTGACCTACTTAGAAGGAATTATACCTATATTGTTGGGTGGGGTGGGGCTGTAGAACATTTTCACACAAATTTCATTGATGAGATGTGTTTCAAAACCAACTTTGGCGGAATTGCTAACAGCGCCCCTGGTTATGTCCACAACAAGCAAAACTTAAAGAGTTGTAGGGGGGAGGGGGCGATACCTATTATGTCATTGGGGGGGGGGGCTATCTAAGGAACATTTTCACACAGATTTCGTTGTAGAGGTGTGTTTCACAACCAATTTGTGCCGAATTGTGAACAGGGGAGGGTATCATTCCTCTAATTCCAGGCCTCAAACCTTTTTGTACTCGAGATGCTAATTAAATCCTTGATAGCTCCTGGTCCAGTTGTGTAATATTGTCTTAAGAAGATGAATGGAAAAACGCCAGGACAACTGCATGCTGTTTTGATACTTATAGTTTTATAGTTGTGTACACTGAAAAAATACAAACATCCATAACTGTTTGCTGCGTTATATCACATTAAGAAACCGTTTTGTGTGATATCAGCGAGTAAGCGTGTCATATTACTCCGTTATTGTCGTATTATGAATTATAAACTGGTTTTCAACCTGCAGCCGACAGAACAACAGAAAGAATACGGCATGTTATGCAATCACGTTTCTCGTACCGAGCTGTACAAGCGAACAAATAGTGTGGTATGACATGTAAGAAAACAGCTCCCGTAGCATTTGCTTGCTAAAATTGATTTTTTTATGTCATGGCTATCTCCGCCAATAATGGTTTGATTTTCATGATTTAATGTCCATTCTCATGTTTTTTCATCATGCCGATCCCATCTGATACACTTAAAGCGAATTATTTGTCTTTGATTTCCGGTGGGGAATACACATTTCCGGTGTCAAACTCGGGATAGATTTTATTCAACAATCATTGGATTTTCATCATCTGAAACACAATATTCCAGGCACCCAAAAGTGACCACATTAATCATTTTACCATGACACACCCGAAATTGGTATTCCCCTTCGATAGTCAATGAAAACTGAATTGCAAACCCCTAGAAAGAACTTCAGATTATGAAAATCCAACCATTATTGGCAGAGATAGTCATGGACTCGGGTCAGAGGGGTCCAGATTTCAAAAAGGCCCCTCCCCCTCCAAGGGAGGTCAAGAGTCGCAAAATTGGAACCCTAGAATGGGGTCCGCATGATGAACAAACCGCAGAATAAACTTCAGATCATGAAAATCTAAAGGTTATCGGCTGACACCGGAAATTGTATTTCCAATCTGAGTCAATGGAAACTACTTCAATTAGGGGGGTCGGCCTGATCCAAAACAAACAAAACAGAATGCACTTTAGACCATGAAAATCCAAAGGTTATTGGCTGAAATGAATCCAAGTTTGACACCGGGGATTGGTATTCCCCACCGGACGTCAATGAAAACTACTTCCAATTGCTTTAATAGTATCATAAATGGTGTTCGCATGATGAAAATACAGGAGAATGCATGAACTCCAGACCATGAAAATCCAACCATTATTGCCGGAGATAGGGGTCCCGATTTCAGAAATGCCCCTCCCATTTGGTCAAGGGGTCGGAACATTTGAACCCCAACATTTTTGGATAGTTTGGTACCTAATCAACCCAAAACAACAAATAAAATTCATATTAGCTTACAAATCCTACGGGGTGACATGTCATACCACACTAAAATGAAAATCGAATTCTATCGATGACAATTTCATGTAGTCATATCCAAACATTCGCAATTATTATTGTCCCCCGCCTTTCAAAGAAAGCAGGGGACTATCAAAACAGGGTTGTCCATCTGCCCATCCGTCCGTCCGTCTGTCGGTCACATTCTTTAGGACACAGTAACTATCCTTCCAATTGAGCTAGAATAATCATACTTGGCGTGTGTGTCTATTTGGTGAATTCCTTGGTGGTGTACAAAGATATTCTCCTTATGCTACGAAGAGATAAGCAATTTGATTTGTTGATGCATTGGGACACGATAACTTTAGTTCCAATTAAGCGAGAGTGGTGAATCTTAGTGTATGGTTTCATTACATCAATACTGTGACTAAGTTCGATAATGAGCAGTGTCTGATTGGGGTAAGCAGAAATATACGAAATTTGATTAATTGGGACGTTTGGGCTCAACCACTTTGAGTATAATTGAATGATAGTGGTGTCGGTGTCTATTAGCAATGACGCTCCGAATATAGATTCATTATATAAATACCTTGACTAAGCTCGTGATAAGCAATTTGATTGGTGAATACTTTGGGACATAACAACTCTGCTCTTAATTGAGGTAGAATATTTAAACTTGAACAATTTCATTGGTCGAAGCTTTGGGATAAGATAATCAATTTATTTACCCAATACGTTTGAAAAAGACAAATGTGCAATAAAGTAATATTTTTCATCCATTAAATTAGGGGATTTCGACGTGGGGTGGGGTCTGGTGTGGTGGACATCAGCCCCCACTGTTGGCTTGTTTTACCTAAACTTGTGAAAATCTAATTACATTATGGATTAAAGGAAGCTGTAGCTTGCCTAATTATATTTCTTCATAGATTTAAACGTCGTGTAAATTTCGCTTACTATGTCCTGAAATTCTGAGATTCCAGGAAACAAGGCAGAAACTTTGGTTAGTATATAATAATAAAATAGTTTACTTTCAATTATTCCTCGATAAAAGCGAGAAATTCATATTTTTATATTTTTAAAATGTATTAAAATAAAGCTTTAAAATCCTACCCTGTTAAAGAATAAACCCATAATTCGCTATTGCCAATTGAGAAATTGGCAAAAATGTCATTTTCAACTTCAAATTCAAACGTTTGAAGATAGCTATTGCATGGTGGGAATAGAAAACAAGGGAGGCGATTTTGTTTATATTTCCGGCGTGAATGACTTTTAACTGTGGGAAATAATGTCTATGATCGTAAAATAGTGAGTTGACAACCTATTGAGCACAAGACATAGAAATAATTATGTTTTGACTTTCATAGAAAATATCAAAATCTTTTTATTGGTGTTCATGTTTGCATTTACGGGGTCTATATACAATTAAATATCAAATGCATTCAATCCAGACTACCGTATTTATGTTTATTTATGTGCAATTAGACGTTCTAGTTATGTCCTAAAAGGGAATCAAATTTCTGAAATTACGTTTATTACTTACTAAGCAGTTACAATCTACATATCTAACAATATTAAATAAAAATGTAGATATAAATATCTTCACAATACTAAATGTTGGTTTATTTCTTTCAGAAGATGTATTACATCATTCTTCTAGTGGTTAGTGTTATGGTTTTAACATGCAGGTTTTACAGTTTTGCCGGGGCAGTGGTTTCCAGACATCAACATATAAGGACATAAACGGAAATATGGACTGATCGGGTTTCTCTCTGACGACCGCCGTCTGATTATTGGGTGAATGTCTTGAATGAATTCGATGATCTAATTGATTGTTTGATACAATAGTTTTAAATCTAATTGGGTGATAGTGATGCACCTCGATGTATAGTTTCATTACACCAATACCGCAACCAGGTAGGGTGAGAATTTTCTGGCGTAATGATATGATTGATGAAGACTTTGGAGAACAACAACCCTGCCTTTAATTGAGGTAGAGTATTTAAACTAGGTACAGATGTTCATGAAAATTTCCCACTAATGCTACACAGAGATAAACAGTTTATTTGGACGGTATACCACAGCCTCGACTAAATTCGACCATAATCATTTGAGTGTGGCAGTGAAGTGTCAAAAATCTTTCAAATCTGGATACAGACACTGGAATTTGCACCAATGAAAATGATTGTCATTTTCCATGGTGGCTGTCTTTTACCTATTGAATCGATTGGGAGCTTTTATACGCCCAGATATTTCTGTGGACGTATTATGTTGTTACCCATGTCATATGTCCGATTTAGATTAAACTTAAAACATATGTTACAGATAAATAAAATAGCACAATTTGGTAACTCGAAACTCGTGAAAATGGCCGCCATCTTGGATTATCGAGTGGCTAATGGACTTTTTCAAATGAATAGCTCAAGTTTAATGTTTGTATCAACATTTGAAAGATTTCTATGTTCTTGTAGAGTTATCTGCTGCAATATCGTCTGATAAGACCAGCCGTCTGATTGCGCGGTGTTTCACATAGATATGTGCAAGTAATTTATATGTATCATTTATTGAGTTTGTGATTGAGGGGTGGGTCGGACATCAGCTTTGATTGTACTACGTAAGTGGGGTATATATTTGTTAAACCAGCAAGTGGAATCCGCTTACTGTTCACAAAGATTTTATATTACTCATTTCAAAATGTTCGGCGGATATAGTTCTATGGTAGATGCTTCCAAAAGATCCATAAGCGGTGACCTCTTTGCTCACTTTATTTCTGCAGACCGAAAACAGTACTATATCGGCGACAGTGCTTGGAAATGTTACTTTAGCGACCACAACCTGATAAACTCGAAACGCCCATCCAAGGGCTACATCCAACCCATTGTAGTTTTCACTGGAACAGGTTCTCGAATGATTAGTATTGGTTTGAAGCCTGCTAGCGAAATCTTCAACACATATTCTCCATCACGGCCATGGGTACCAAGAGTCTTCCCAACAGTTGAAGCACAACATGTTAGCATTCAGTAGCATGCAGATGAATCAAAGTGAATAACACCCGATCAAAAAAATATTATCGCCATAATATATTCAAATCAGCTGAATGGCATGGTTGATAATTTAGTTGATAATTATTGAACAGAAGATCAAATTCAAGCCCCATTTATTCAGAAACTGTTTTATTCGACTTCTTCCCTACATTTATAGTTTATACATGTTTTTGCTACAAAAGTAATAAATCAATAATATTTTATGTATAGTTTTTTTTATTATATTTGTTGAATTTCGTGACATTCAACACTCTGATTTGATATTTATAATTGCTGGTCCTTGTTCACAACAATTTATATCTTTTGAAATAGTTTGTAAATTTAAAGTAATTTAAGTAACAGTCGAAATTAAAATATTTGAGTCTTCGTGAATTCAACATATTTACTGTCTAGAAATAAATAGTATGTATATTTTGTACTTATAGATGGAATCTGTAGTGCTGTACTACTAACTGGTGTGGATATGGGTGTTGGTCTTCATCCTACACAATGTGATAAATATATACAATGTTACGCTAATAGTACTGGTGCTATCATAGCTGTCCACAGACAATGTCCGTTTGGTCAATTCTGGGATAATAACAACAACAAATGTAACTATGTTAACGATGTCACCTGCCCTTATGGTGAGTAAATTAAGTTGCACTTCTGCTACGGGTCGTTAATGTTACTGTCAAAGGACCGCCTGTTTGCTTAGACATATGAAAGACTTTAATCCGAATAGTGTTTATAATGCATACCACAGTGATAACAGCCTAGACCTATTTTATAAACAAAACAGACATGCTGCTATAATTCTGGAAAGACAAGTTATGATAGAAGTTGTTTTGTAAACATTGCCACTAAACTGATCTTGAAAAACGTATATTTTTCAGAAACATGTACAGCAACCTGTGATAAAATGACGAAGATGGACGGTAGCTGTAGATCTTATTGGGAATGTATTGGTGGTAAACCACAACCAAAATGCTGTCCAATTGGGTTCACCTTTGTTCAAGGTTTTGGCTGTAAACCCGACTTCTATTGTAGAGATCCATGTCCTGGAAAATGCTTGAGACCAGGTATACTGTTGTAAATTCAACGTAATTTATTATTTCTTTAAGTTAAAAACAAACTCGAGATTGTTGAATTACATCATTAAAGAGGGTAATTCTTGCACATTTGACGTGATACATATCTATAGTATATTCGCCACCATCTCAATAAATCAGGAATGTTGAGCGAAGATGTCTTGATTTCGCTTTCTGAATTAAATGTTAAATAATCAATCTGGGTACATATTAGCATGAATATCTTAAATAGAAGTATAAGTAATGTAGATTTTCAGTTACAGGCGTTTTTAGCAACTATCGTACCTTGGTTTTGTAGAACCCTGTGATAAAAAACCAGACTGGAGTAATATGATGGGTTACATGATGTATATGGGAAAGACAGGATATATACCCATGAGTTGTAAACCTGGTTATTTTGATGTGGCTGAATGTGGTTGTTCTTACTCTAATACACAGAAGACAAGTAAGTAAAGCTCGCGCTTATAATGTTTTAAATCCAAACAATTACTTTTTACTTGACTTTTTACTACAGTTCATGTGGAGTTTTAAATCGTTTTCATCAATGTGCTGGCATTGAAAAATCTAACACACAACCTAACCTGACTAATCAATGAAACTATATTCTCATTCTTCGTGCATTATGTCCATTATTAGGGTTTCACACTGCGTAGCTTGTGTGAAACACTATTGTTTTTGTTAAAATTATTATTCTTATTATTATTAGGCTTTCAGACTTTGTCTGAAAGACTATTGTTTTTACTAAAATTATTATTTATTATTATTATTTTATTTTTCGGGGGAGCCTATTTCTCAGTGTCTGTAACAGATACAGATCTGGGACATAATTTTCTATCAGGAAACCATATGGTGGCTATCCCTTCCACTGTATTTGAAACTTCTGCGCAGACCGGAAGTGGTCGAATTTCGTGCGGTGCCAAAAAATTAAAAAACGGCCGTAGATTCGTTAATTTTGTATCTATTTTCATACAAATTACATTTTTGGAAACCCTGAGTCTTTTCTCGGACGATAGCAGTTGAAAATTTTGCAATTTCGAAACTTCGCCGTTGACTTCTAGCGTTTGAAAAATGAAAATATGTTGTTTAAGACACATTTTTTGTTATTTTTCAAAATTTTAAAATTTGACCTACATTTTTGGATACCTGACGGCAATCCGGTTCCAGTAATATAAGTTTCATTCAGAGTTATCGCCCTTTATTTTTCGATTTTTTTCGAATTTTCTTCACATTTTGTGAGCTTAAGTTTCGTTTTACGGCCAGATCGACGTTTCTGAAATTCCTGGAAAATGAAGTAATATGGTCAAACCACCGTTTAAAGCAATTTCAACAACAATCCGTAAACCGGAAGTAGTAGAAATAATATGCGATATTTTGAAAAAAAAGTGAAAAATGGGTGTTTTGGGTAAAAACACGATTTTTCCGTCCGATATCAACGGATTAAACGAATTAAGGTATCATTTGGTCGGGCGGTGATTGGACCACTGAATGATACCCAATTCGTACGGATACGATTAGCAGGAAGCAAAATATGGCACGCTGAAAATCAAGTATTTTCTGATTTTTAGCATTTTTGGACGCCTGTATCTCGAAAACTTAACCGCAACTTTTTTTTAAATTTTTTCTATCGAGAGTCCTTTCGGAGGTTTTGTGCATGAAGCCATCCAATAAGACTTTGAAATATCTGGAATAGGTGAAATAACGGACTGAAAATCGAAAAAAGTCGAAAAATCGTGAAATTTTGGAAAATGCTCTACTATTTTGTTATTTTAAGAGATTTTCAAAAAAAGATTGTATATTCAGATAGCAGACCTAATTATGATTCTAACGATGTATAATATGTATGTAGTTATTGAAATTTAATTTTCGATATTTTAATTTTTTTGCATTGTTGGCACTTTTGAACATAGGATTTCTCAGGGGCATTTTATCTGATCAGATAATGTAATATGTCATAACAGAGCCCTGTGGCTATTTTAGTGCCCAAACCGGCTATTAAAACTATTCCGACAATAATAGCCATACCGGAAGTATTCAAAAAATGAAAAAAAAATGTTAAAAACATTGTCGCACTTGCGAAAAACTTGATTTCTCCCTTAGGTAATAGCGGACCAAAAGAACTAAAGTGTCGCTGGATAGCCCTATTAATGGACCATCATATGGTGTCTAAATAATACGATTTCGATTATAAGGAAATAATTTATTGTATGCCAAAAATCTAGTATTTTCTGATTTTTTAACATTCTGAGACGCCCTTTTCTCGAAAACAACGCCGCAGATTTTTCTTAAACTTTTCTTACTTAAAGTCCTATCGGTTGTCTATATAGTGAATCCAAAATGAAAAGCAATGAAATAATATAAGAGGTCCAAAAATGGCCCCAAACTTTGAAAAAAATTGAAAAATCGTTAAATTTTTGTAAACGCTCTTTAATTTATCTTTTTTTCCAAAACTACTCAATGGATGTTTCTGACACTTCTGGTACAGAAAGTTAAGTATCCAAATAACTTCATAAAGCTGTCACGACAATGATCGTAAAACCGGAAGTAGTCGAAAAAATGTCCGATATTTTGAAAAAATATTTTTTTTTTACAAAAACCTTTTTTATTTATGATTATTTTTTGATGGTATTTTACACATTTGATGCCTTATTTCATTTATGACTTCTATCAACTAAGTTAACATTTTCAATATCACCGGAAGTAATGTAATTTTTGCAAAAAACGTATTTTTAGCCTTCAAAACAAACATTTTTTTGAAGGGATTTATATTTATTATTTGTTTAACTTTATAACGTCTGACTCTAATGGACAGTAAGATTGAATCAATACCATCATATTGATATCAAGAAAAGGCTTCTAGCATGTTCCCTTGTCGAAAAATAGCCAATTTTCCAAGGGTCTTTTTTAATTATTTTACCTTCTTAATTTCAGTTTATGGGTTATAGGTTAATTTTTCATTGCCCGATATGTATTAAACAAATTTTGTATGTTGCAAATTTTCGACTTATTTTTCACCTATAAAAATTTCTTTCGGCACCGGAAGTGACGTAATTTTGCCATAATTTACAATTTTGACCGGTCTTTTCGCCAGCAAATATTACTATTACATATGATAGAGGGTGTCACTGAAGCAAAACAACTAAAGTATAGTTCGGTAGCTCAATGGGTTGGCTATGGTATAATAAACTTCCTGTATGATTCCTGAAAGCCGGTTCAGTGCTGCTTGCAGGTCTAGTTATTATTATTATTATTATTCAGATTCCAATTTGAATAGATCTCAGCAACTAATTGTCGCATCGTTATGATTTCTCCGGTTTTACTGGGAAAGTGGGTGTGACTTAGAGGATAAAGCTATTTTGAACGTTCTGTGACAATGCGAAATGTCCGAAATCACCGAAGTTAGCGTTTTTAAAAATATTGCAATAATTTTAACAATAATCATGGGATTTTAACTTTCGATACATTTTGGCATAGCCGGAGACATGGCACATAGCTACGCTACTTTCGATTTTTGATTTTGGGCAAATCTTCGAAGATATTAGGCGCCAAATTTCGAAAATTTAAAATTTTACAAAAAACTTTTTTATTTATAAATATTTTTTAGTCGCGTTGTGCACAGAATTAAAGAGTCATCTGACTAGCGCAAAAATGTTAAAAAAATTTGTCTCAGTAATTTTCCTTGGCCGCCATTGGTTAATTCAGTTTTTCAGTCCTAGATTAATTTTTTATTGTTCGATTTGTATAAAACAAAGTTCATATGCTTCGTTGTCTCAATTGTCATTTTTTTTATTACCAAAAGTGTTATCTGTCGGCACCGGAAGTGGCATAATTTTACCAAAAACTACAATTTTGACAGTTAGTTTCCTTCTTCTAAAACAAATATTATTTTTTGAAAAAATTATATGACTCAAAGAGTGTGTCCTTTCAAGGCGCAAATAATGGCGGAAGCAGTTTTTTTAATTTCCATTTCATTTTCTAGCAAATTGGATTAAGAGGTGAAAAAAGGCGTAAAATTGACCTATTTACAACCCATTCAGGCATTTCAGATTTTAAACTATTTTTACGTAACTCTTATAGACTTGTAGCTATAATCCATACGAAGAGAATGTATGTGAAAATTAGTTTGTAATATAAGCAGTTGCCGAGAAATGGGCAGTTTTGCATAAGTCACTATTTTCGTAATTTTGTCTGTAAAATAGTCAATTATTAATGGATATTCACAAAAGTGACATCATTTGATTCAAAAAGCAAGTGTGCGTCATATCATGTTGATTACTATTTAAAATTGACACCGGAAGTGACGTCATTTAGTCAAAAACTCAATTTTTAACTTTTAAAATCGATATTTTTTTCAACCAAGAATTATGTCACATGTAATAATAAAATTAACTTTTGGTTTAAATGCACATATTAACAAAACTCATACCGTCAAATAGATATCATAAAATTATCGAAAGGGATACAATACCTCAATTCACTGTCCAAAGTTTTAGGGAAGACCTAAGATTAAACGAAGGGCTGTCATGTTGCTGGCCAGAGCAAGAATTCTTGGGCCATTGATTCAGGAATGCACATATTAACAAAACTCATACCGTCAAATAGATATCATAAAATTGTTTCTAACTTGTTCGGTTGCCGAGATATAGGCGATTTGGTAAAAGTCACTTTTGAAGGGTTTTGGCCCATAAAAGTGTCAATTATTATTTGATTTTCATAAAATTTTCACCCTTTCAAGCCTAATGTCATAGACGATGTTATAAAACTAATTTAACGTTTTCATTATCACCGGAAGTAACGTCATTTTGGCAAAAACTGTATTTTAAGCCTTCAAAACCGATAGTTTATTCAAATGAGTCTGATTTGTAATGTTTATACAATTATGATATTTGATTCCAATCAACAAATAGATTAAACCCATACGGTCATATAAATACCAAAAAATGGTTTCTAACTTGTACGGTTGCCGAGAAATAGACGATTTTCTACACGTCACTTTTCAAGGTTTTTGGTCTATAAAAGTGGCAATTATTATTCGATTTGCATAAAATTTTCACCATGTGATGCCTTATGCCATTTCTGATTTCATAAAACTAATGGAACATTTACATTATCACCGGAAGTACTGTAATTTTGTCAGGATCAATTACATGTAACAAATGTATAAAATGAAATGATATTGCTGGATTTGTTTGATTCTGTTTCCATTTTATTTGATGTGTACAATGCTTATGTGGAAATCTGTATATTGGTTTCATTGTTAAAGGAAGTAACATATGTTCAAGGGTAACGTGGCACCGAAAGTGACACAAGTTCAAGTTCAAAGGTAACGTGGCACCAGTGAAACCCGTCATTCCTGCATGCAGGTCTAGTTATTATTATTATTATTATTATTATTATTATTATTATTCAGATTCCAATTTGAATAGATCTCAGCAACTACGTGTCGCATCGTTACGATTTCTTCGGTTTTACTGGGAAAGTGGGTGTGACTTAGAGGATAAAGCTATTTTGAACGTTCTGCGACAATGCGAAATGTCCGAAATCACCGAAGTTATTGTTTTTGAAAATATTGCAGTAATTTTAACAATAATCATTGGATTTTAACTTTCGATACATTTTGGCATAGCCGGAGACATGGCACATAGCTACGCTACTTTTGATTTTTGATTTTCGGCAAATCTTCGAAGATATTAGGCGCCAAATTTCGAAAATTTAAAATTTTACAAAAAACTTTTTTATTTATGAATATTTTTTAGTCGTGTTGTGCACAGAATTAAAGAGTCGTCTGACTAGCGCAAAAATGTTAAAAAAATTTGTCGCAGTAATTTTCCTTGGCCGCCATTGGCTAATTCACTTTTTCAGTCCTAGATTAAATTTTTATTGTTCGATTTGTATAAAACAAAGTTCATATGCTTCGTTGTCTCAATTGTCATTTTTTTTATTACCAAAAGTGTTATCTGTCGGTACCGGAAGTGGCATAATTTTACCAAAAACTACAATTTTGACGGTTAGTTTCCTTCTTCTTAAACAAATATTATTTTTTGGAAAAATTATATGACTCAAAGAGTGTGTCCTTTCAAGGCGCAAAAAATGGCGGAAGCAGTTTTTTTAATTTCTATTTCATTTTCTGGCAAATTGGATTAAGAGGTGAAAAAAGGCGTAAAATTGACCTATTTACAACCCATTCAGGTATTTCAGATTTTAAAATATTTTTACTTAACTTTTATAAACCTGTAACTATAATCCATACGAAGAGAATGTATGTTAAAATTAGTTTCTGAAATAAGCAGTTGCCGAGAAATGGGCAGTTTTGCATAAGTCACTGTTTTCGTAATTTTGCCTGTAAAATAGTCAATTATTAATGACATCATTTGATTCAAAAAGCAAGTCTGCGTCATATCATGTTGATTACTATTTAAAATTGACACCGGAAGTGACGTCATTTAGTCAAAAACTCAATTTTTAACTTTTAAAATCGATATTTTTTTTCAACCAAGAATTATGTCACATATAATAATAAAATTAATTTTTGGTTTAAATTCACATATTAACAAAACTCATACGGTCAAAAAGATATCATAAAATTGTTTCTATCTTGTTCGGTTGCCGAGATATAGGCGATTTTCTAAAAGTCACTTTTGAAGGTTTTTGGCCCATAAAAGTGTCAATTATCATTCGATTTTCATAAAATTTTCACCCTTTGAAGCCTAATGTCATAGACGATGTTAAAAAACTAATTTAAAGTTTTCATTATCACCGGAAGTAACGTCATTTTGGCAAAAACTGTATTTTAAGCCTTCAAAGCCGATATTTTATTCAAATGAGTCTGATTTGTAATGTTTATACAATTATGATATTTGATTCCAATCAACAAATAGATTAAACCCATACGGTCATATAAATACCAAAAAATGGTTTCTAACTTGTACGGTTGCCGAGAAATAGACGATTTTCTACGCGTCACTTTTCAAGGTTTTTGGTCTATAAAAGTGGCAATTATTATTCGATTTACATACAATTTTCACCATGTGATGCCTTATGCCATTTCTGATTTCATAAAACTAATGGAACATTTACATTATCACCGGAAGTACTGTAATTTTGTCAGGATCAATTACATGTAACAAATGTATAAAATGAAATGATATTGCTGGATTTGTTTGATTCTGTTTCCATTTTATTTGATGTGTGCAATTCTTATGTGGAAACCTGTATATTGGTTTCATTGGTACCGGAAGTGACATATGTTCAAGAGTAACGTGGCACCGAAATTGACACAAGTTCAAGTTCAAAGGTAACATGGCACCAGTGAAACCCGTCATTCCTGCATGCAGGTCTAGTTGTGAATTTGTTTTCATTTTGAGTGAAGCTAGAGAACAGTGAACGCGTACAGCCGACAGAACGATTTACCCAATTCCACCCAATACTAATTAAATACTAGCAAGTACCACCACATACAACCTCATTATTCCGCGAAACTATCACAGTTGTTAAAATATACAAGAAAAAAATGAGAAAATGAGTTAACTTGTGTAATAAACTGGAAGATTATATCTAATAGTATCAGTACCCGGTAGCTCAAGCATTTGAAGAACTAGTCAAATATTACTAAATAATTCCCATAATACAACCACATACTATCTTATTATTATCCAAACCTTACAGAATTCTCCAATTACTTTAATATCAATGAGTTATTCCTATAAAAAGTTTAAACATTTGAACTATCTATTTATTGTATCAGTGATAAATGGAACGGTTAAACATTGAATAAATAAAATATTTTCCACAACCAACCATAATATTGTTATCAAATAATTGTACTTATATCTCATATTTTGGTAATATTGATCCATGATTATTTTACAAAAATCGATTGATTTTTGATAGCATGAAGTAATATTTGTAAGTATGTGTTGATCGCTGGAGATAATCACATTTGTGGTACATTTTAACGAATTAAAGGACAATATTGGTGCCAGTCATTATCACATATGTGATACAGCTTGTTAAACACATTCCAAATATACTTTTAACAGAGAGATCAATGCTACGAGTAAAACATGTTTCCCGAATCGGAAGTGACGAACGCCAAAGGAAAACACGAGTCACCGCTTTATATACCTGACTAAAGCGACGAGTGATAAACAGATACACGGCCGAATATCTGCTCACTAATAATTCCTTCGAAGACCAAAAGTTGTTATATGGGACTGTAAGCGGATATCTGACAATTCAATAAAGTAATTGAATGTCATTAGATAAAAAAACACGAGTAAAATAGAAATAGTCCGTACATTCCCTTGTTTATATTCATTCTATACCTTATAAAAACATGGTAATGCACGGGCTTTTTCTGTTTTTCTTTCGTGTTTTCTTATCTAGTGACAGTCAATTCTTTTTCTGAATTGTCAGATATCCTCTCACAGTCTCACACAACAACTTTTGGTCTTCGAAGGAATTATTAGTGAGTAGAAATTCGGCCGTGTATCTGTTATCACTCGTCGCTTCAGTCAGTTAAATAGACCGGTGACTCGTGTTTTCCTTTGGCGTTCGTCACTTCCGATTTGGGAAACCTGTATTACTCAGCTATCGTAGCATTGATCTCTCTGTTAAAAGTATATTTGGAATGTGTTTAACCAGCTCTATCATATGTGATAATGACTGGCACCAATATTGTCCTTTAATTCTATTTTTTTATGTTAGTTTTTCACAATAGTTAGGTAGTATGTTGTAGTAATACAATTTGGTAGTATTTAATTAATATTGGGCAGTGCTTGGTAAATCGTCCTGCCCCTTACAGCTGTGATACATATTGTGTATATCCTGTATCTTGACCGCCGTGTTGTTTAATTTTATGTGTGGTGCGTTCCTCCTGCACTTACTATACTATTCAAAAAAAGTAGGGGATACTTGATTTTTAAGTGTTATTAAAGTCACCTAATGAAACTGACGAAGAAAGAAATGACAAAATGAAATGAAGTTCACATTCATCGATTTATTCCAAATGATCGTTAGACTAAGTAAGGCACAGACTGACCATTATAAGGGTAAAATGATACCCGGGGTCAAACAGCAAAGTTACCACAGCATCACAACAAAGTCAGCAACGGGTAAATCCTCCTCTGTTTGCCAAACAAGCATTGATCCGACGTGGCATACTCCTAATGAGACGTCTAAGGTCATTTTGGTCCAGATTGTCCCATTCCTGTTGCAACGCAGCAGCAAGTTCTTGGACATTGGCAGGACGTTGTTGACGTTGACGTAACCTCTGTCCAAGCATGTCCCAGACATGCTCGATGGGGGAGAGGTCGGGACTCAGTGCTGGCCAAGGTAATGTGGTGATGTTCTGTTGTTGGAGGTAACCTGTAACGATCCTGGCCCTGTGACATCTTGCGTTGTCATCCTGGAAGATGAAACGGCGGCCATGACGTCGTGCGAACGGCACAACATGGACTGCCAAGATGTTGTCCCGGTAGTACTGGCCTGTAACACGCCCTGCAACAACATGTAAAGCCGTTCTTCCAGCAACAGTGATGCCACCCACACCATAACAGAACCACCCCCAAATCGATCATGTCTGATGACGTTAACGTCTTGGAAGCGCTCGTTTCGACGACGCCACACCCTCCTACGTCTGTCCAAAAAATCAACAGTGAACCCTGACTCATCTGAAAACATCACATTGCTCCAGCGTCGATTATCCCAGTGTTGACGATCCCTACACAAACGACGTCTTGCCTGAATGTGATGATCTCTCAAACAAGGGATCACGCGAGGACGTCGGGCGCGAAGGTGACCGCTATGCAGTCGATTCCGAATCGTCTGACCACTCACTCTCACACCAGTGTCTGTTTGAAGACGAGCGCTGATCTGATTTGCTGTGATGACACGATTTCTCAAGGCCAAGGTACGGATAAATCGATCCTGGGCTTGAGTTGTCGCCCTTGGTCGACCTGAGCGTGGTCTGTCCTGTACAGATTGTGTATCACGGTATCTGGACCATAGCCTGCTTATGACAGACTGAGAAACATTCATCGTCCGCGCCACAACCGCCTGTGTTGTGCCGATCTGTAGCATGCCAAGGGCACGTAACCTTTCATTTTGGGTAAGCCGACGCATATCAAAATTTGTTTTCTGGTCACTAAAACAATTAAACTGATGTTTCCACCCTGGAATTCAATGCCACAATGACTGTAGCATTCAAAGTCAGAGTCGTGCAAATCTTGGGTTGGACCCCCATGATGATCCCAAGCATCACCTGCATTCCATGCGGTAGCTATTGGTGCGTTTGGGCGTCACATGTAACTGGAAATGTTTCTTCTGTTAGGTTCTATAGTGACTTTTTTCGTAGTCATTTGCATATTTTAGTATTATGCCCCCCAAATCAAATATTTCCCCTACTTTTTTTGAATAGTATATTATGCTCTATTTATATACCACATGTTGTACGCATTATACTGACATGCATTAATTTAAGATTTATTATCTCGGATGTTTTTTAGCATGTAAAACAAAGATAAAGTTGAATTTTACCAATGCCAATCAGCTTCAAAGTAATAAAAGAATGGGTATGGTGGTGAATAATGTTAATGTTTATTTCGGTGCTGCTCTATTCACTGGAGACAATTATTTACGATACAATATAATGATGAATAATAGCAACAACATGCTATCAGGGACAAAACACAGATTATCAATTTCATTTAGATATAGGGAAACCTTACCTGTAGATCGAATGCGGGTAGTGTTCAGCACAGGGGACTGCGGAAAAGGTGGAAGAATGTATATTACGCATGATGCAACAGCAATATACTTCAAAGTTGAATCTAAATATGGTGCCTATACTAATATAACGATTGCAACAAATGTAAGTATATTGATTTCATACTTTATTATTCATAAGTTGCTCAATTCTTTTTCAGACTCACCACCAATAGTTGCTTGGGAAAACTGTGTGCTCATTTAATTATAAGTTTACTCCCCTATTTTTTGATCAATTTGTATTCTTATTTGTAAATAGACAATCCATTTAAATATACACACACAACAATTTGGTTACAAAACCATACAGAATGAGAATGGACGTCAGTTTTGGGGTATCAAAAACGACTGGGCTATTTGAAAATACGGACGAGCGAACACATTAGGATGGCCTTGATTGTTTCACCACACACGAATGTCCTGGGCCCGGTTCCTAGAAAATTCTTAAAATAAGCACAAATATAATCTTCACTTTTACTTACGTAAGAATCTTTAGAAAAAAACGTCTCTAGAAAATTCTAAAGACCATTCTTACGTAAGCACAAGTCAAGTACGAGTCCATGCACATTGTGACTGGTAAACTGAGACTTATGATGCTCTCTAACGTCATAAAAACAGTTTTGGTATGCGAATTATGTCATAAATTTGTCGTCTGCTTCCCGGAAAATGGTCGATTTAGATGCAGTTGACATGTCCCCTATACACATATGAAATGTGGCAGAAGCTAAAAAAAAAAAATAAGAAAAAAAAAAACACACGCGCATGCAAGCACTCTGAATAATTGTGAGAGCGTTCGATCTTAAAGTAGCCCGTGTGTTTGTGTTGTTTACTTGGCCTAGATCTAATTGGTAAATAAATAAGATGGTTTCAGGGTAGACCACTAGAACTAGAAGGGAAATTTTCTACAGCATCCTTCTCGAGAATATGTTTCAAAAGGATTTTCTCTGCCTTACAATTATCTCTTAGGTATCAAAAGATGTAGGAAATGACGTGGAATAACTAACTGTCAGTCATCTCGTTTTAAGCAGAAACAGACTTGGGACTTGTGCTTACATAAGAACAGTTTTGGTATGCGAATTATGTCATAAATTTGTCGTCTGCTTCCCGGAAAATGGACGATTTAGATGCAGTTGACATGTCCCCTATACACATATGAAATGTGGCACAAGCTAAAAAAAAAAATAAGAAAAAAAAACACACGCGCATGCAAGCACTCTGAATAATTGTGAGAGCGTTCGATCTTAAAGTAGCCCGTGTGTTTGTGTTGTTTACTTGGCCTAGATCTAATTGGTAAATAAATAAGATGGTTTCAGGGTAGACCACTAGAACTAGAAGGGAAATTTTCTACAGCATCCTTCTCGAGAATATGTTTCAAAAGGATTTTCTCTGCCTTACAATTATCTCTTAGGTATCAAAAGATGTAGGAAATGACGTGGAATAACTAACTGTCAGTCATCTCGTTTTAAGCAGAAACAGACTTGGGACTTGTGCTTACATAAGAACAGTTTTGGTATGCGAATTATGTCATAAATTTGTCGTCTGCTTCCCGGAAAATGGTCGATTTAGATGCAGTTGACATGTCCCCTATACACATATGAAATGTGGCACAAGCTAAAAAAAAAAATAAGAAAAAAAAACACACGCGCATGCAAGCACTCTGAATAATTGTGAGAGCGTTCGATCTTAAAGTAGCCCGTGTGTTTGTGTTGTTTACTTGGCCTAGATCTAATTGGTAAATAAATAAGATGGTTTCAGGGTAGACCACTAGAACTAGAAGGGAAATTTTCTACAGCATCCTTCTCGAGAATATGTTTCAAAAGGATTTTCTCTGCCTTACAATTATCTCTTAGGTATCAAAAGATGTAGGAAATGACGTGGAATAACTAACTGTCAGTCATCTCGTTTTAAGCAGAAACAGACTTGGGACTTGTGCTTACATAAGAACAAAGTTGCGCTTAAGTTTTTTCTTGGAACACATAATTACGTACTTATGCTTACACCCAAGTCTACTTAAAATCTAAGCACAAGAACGCTCTTCAGAATTTTCTGGGAAAACAAAATACGATAAGTTTACTTAGATGCAAAGTCTACTTAAAATTTAAGGACAAGAACGTGCTTAATAGTAAGTTCAGGGGGACTGCACCACACACAATTCTACACGAAAACACAAATACATAGACAAGACATCTCACTCAAAGACCACAAACAAAACAATTCAAAAAGAGTGAATGGATCCGGTGGCTAGCCGTAAGCGTCCACTGCGCTGTACAGTCCCGGGTCTGTGGTGACACAGACTTCACTCATATTTGAAAACAATTGGGAATACAACCCAAAGAAATAATTACGTAATGTCAGTATGAGTCATGGTCTGTCATATGTTGCAAGAAACACAAATGCAATCATATTGTATTAATTCCTCTATACAAGCAACCAAACCGGTAAATGTATTCCAACCATTATATTCACCTAATTAAATAATGTTAATTATTTTAAAACATATTATGTTTGTAGGAGTTCCCGCCTTATGCCTGGAAGGAGGTAATGTTTGTGTATGATGGTAAAATGATATTGACTCATGTCAGAGCTGGAAATCTACTACAGGTCTCTAAATTACCAGGTATGTGACGATATGATATGATATATGGTATATGATGGTATATGATATGATATGATATGATATGATATGATATATGAGATGAGATGATATGAGGACAATGTTGGTGTCAACCATTTTCACATAATATGTGATGGAAGACATTTCAAATAACAACTAGCAACAAGCTAACTTAAGGTCGCTTTTCTTTGTTAAAGCGACGTGAAGTTGGCTTGTTGTTCGTTTTTAGGTATTCGCGAAAAACAAACACCGAGTCAGTTTGATCGTCTCTAGAAAATTCTCATGACCGTTCTTACGTAAGTACAAGTCAAGTAGGAGTCTAAGCACATTGTGACTGGTAAAATGAGACTATGGTGCTCTCAAACGCCATAAAACAGTTGAAACAGTTTTGGTGTAAGAATTACGTCATAAATTTGTCGTCTGCTTCCCTGCAAATGGCCGTTTTAGATGCATTTGACATGTCCCCTACACACACACATATGAAATGTGGCACAACTTAAAAAAAACCAAAATGAAAAAATAAACGCTAGCACTCTGAAAAATTGCGGGAACGCCTGTTCTTAAAGTAGCCCGAGTATTTGTGCTTTTTACTAGTAGGTAAATAAATAAAATGGTTCCCGGTCAGAAGCGAAATTTTCTATAGCATACTTTTCGAAAATATGTTTCTGAGGATTTTCTCTGCCTTTAAAGGGGAAGACCAACGATTTTCAACAAGGTTTCCATAAATCTGAAATATATATTCAGAAAGAATCCCCTCTGTAAAAATAGTAAAAAAGTTTTTGTAAACGAGAAATTAATTTTTATTAAAACCGGAAGTGACATAGTTGGTTCAACATGGTCACTGGGCTCTATAGAAAGCATACAGATTTAGCATAAGTTTACTGATGTATTGTATTCACGTCCCGTCCTTGGGCCCAAAATCTTATGAAATGGACTGTTTGTTAGGATATTATAAACACGAATTTATGTTTTTTTAACGTTTAGTACACAAAGCCGTCGCGTAAATTCACTCACACTGAACAGTACGCTGTGACCCAATTCACACCGCATTTACATCACGTGGTTTGATTGTCAGCTTACAAGTGACATATATATCATCTGCTTCGGCGTTTTTGTGCTTGTTGACAGCGTTTATCAACAAAATTATGGGCATGTGAGACATATAATATAGTGCATTTTGGCACACAATGTCGACATGAGCTGCTTTTCCTTTTTTCTTCTATTTCCTCCTGAGAATGAGTGGGCTCGAATGTTTATACGGCATTACTGTGACCCATAGAAGAGATATTTTATATTCCAATACGTTGGTGCTAGACATTGACAAACTTTTGGAAATTAATATATTTATTTGAATATGCATGTGTCACAAGTCCGTTAAAATAAATACAAACACTGTCAGCAGACTCAGCACGCATAAAAACATCGAAGCAGACGACATACATCTCACGTGTAAGCTGTCAATCAAACCACGTGATGTAAATAATTAGCCATGCGGTGTGAATTGGGCCACAGCGTACTGTTTTGTATGAGTGATTTGTACTAAACGTTAAAACACCATAAATTCGTGTTTATAATATCCTAACAAACAGCCCATTCGATAAGATTTTTGGCCCAAGGATGAGGCGTGAACACAATACAGCAGTAAACTTATACCAAATCTGTATGCTTTCTATAGAGCCCAGTGAGCGTGTTGAACCAACTATGTCACTTCCGGTTTTAATAAAAATTAATTTCTCTTTTACAAAAACATTTTTACTTGTGTTACAGAGGGGATTTTTTCTGAATTTATATTAAAGATTTATGGAAACCTTGTTGAAAATCGTTGGTCTTCCCCTTTAAATTGTCTCTTCCGTATCAAAAGATGTAGGAAATGCCGTGGAATAACTAACGGTCAGCCATCTTGTTTGAAGCAGAAACAGGGTTGGTAAGCAGGCCCTACACCTTGCCGGAGACTTGTGCTTACATAAGAACAAAGTTGCGCTAAAGTTTTTTCTAGGAATACATAATAACGTACTTCTGCTTACACTGAAGTCTACTTAAAATCTAAGCACAAGGACGTTCTTAAGAATTTTCTGGGAACACAAAATGCGATAAGTTTACTTAAATGCAAAGTCTCCTTGAAATCTAAGCACACGAACGTGCTTAAGAATTTTCTAGGAATCGGGCTCAGGTCTTTTACGTTGTCTGATATCGCGTATTAATTATCCGATTATATTATATCTGGGGTTTCTCATGGCTTATAACGTTTTCACTTGGAAAATAAATAAAATTTAATACTATTAGGTTCAATTTTTACAGAAAACAAACATTGGCTAATTGTTATATTTTATTTTCTCTTTGATTAACAGCAACAGTGACGAATATATTAGAGTGTGGTTTTGGTGTGGGTATCGGTGGTCTCATACCAGGTTATAGAGGAGAGTTAGATGATGTGAGTAATAAATATACAATTGTTTAGAGTATATGCTTTCAAAACAGAAGTGGCAATAATAATTGAACCGTGAAAAGCGAAGTAATAAACTACATCGATTTAGTCACTCAGTTTCATAAATTTTAAATCTTCATGTCATATTTTAAATACCCTTCAACTTCAAATTTACTTCAACTCCAAATTTACCTAATCCCTGGTATTAAAAGATTGACTATTTCTAAGACTAAACAGACTGAAAATACTGCATCGATACACCTCTACTATAGCAAGAATTTTCAACGAACAATGTTATCTCCCATATACATCTTGAAAATACTGTTTATTTCTTGTGTGTTTGCTTTCAGCTATCTGTGAATGTGTGTGATAATTAAAGGTTTACAGCCTAAACCAAGGATGACTAATGATAATTTATTGTATTGTGCGTATTGTTATATTTTAATGGCTTTCATTTAAACTGAAATTGTGTTTTGTAGAGGCATAATATTTGTTTAGATATCTACGTAGTTTTCACATTTTCTTTGTCTCTAAAAAAGTTTATAAAGGTTTGTTTCGCATTTTGCTTATTTCATAAAACTGACTTGGCATGTTTATAAAGTTTTTTCAACCATGCCGGATATCTGCACCTTATTTGAAGCCCCATGCAATCCACCATTTATATGTAACTACATACGGGTCTTGTCGTATATTTAAAGTGTATTCAAAGATGCATTATGTAAGAGCTTATCTAGCTATTGCAGACCTTTCATTTGGTGTCAGATGTTATATAAATCATTAATTAGACATTTATTCACACGCAAATCTCATAATCAACTCTCTGGATAAACGGGTGGTTGTGATTTTCAACGGATTGAAACACGATCGTCACTAAAATTTAAAAATGGATAATCGCGACAGTTTTTTTTTTATCGAACAATGGTAGCAATGACGATCGAGATTACATTATTTTTCAAACGGCCATAACTTCGCTTATTTAGTTTAACTATTATAGCGAGAGCTGTCATCTGTTTACCAAAATCTTACATAATGCATGCTGTGTCGTAATAGTTATTCGAATCGGAAACAATAAAGAATTATGCTCAAAACTAGAAAATTGGACGTTTATTTCGTTTCGGTTACTATAACTTCATTGACTTACAAAGAAACGATAGTGAATAAGTGGGGTGAGTACAAAACCTTATCACTAATCAGGCAGTTAACGGTTCCACTATAAAGGGGTACAAATAACGATGGATTTCTATACCTTTCCGAATAACAAGAAAGAGAGGGAGGCAGAGAGGGAGGGAGAGTCGGGGGAGGGGGGGGCAAGGTCTACCACCGATGTATGTGTAGTGGTTTCAACATGACCCTGCCACATAAGAACACGATCGAATTTCACGAGAAGGTATTATATGAGACGGTGAGAGGATATCTGACACTTCACAAAACGAATTGGCTGTCAGTAGATAAAAGATAACGAACAAATTAGAAAAAATCAGTGAATTACCATGTTTTTATTAAGAGCAGAATGAATAAATTTACAGGGGAATGCACGGTAAGAGGATATTTGACAATTCAAAATATAAATTGACTGTCACAAGAAAAGAGAAAATAAAACATACAGAAAAATCTCGTACATTATCATGTTTTTATTAAGAATAGAATGAATAAAAACAAGTGAAAATACGAACTACATGTATTTCTATTTTTCTCGTGTTCTCTTGTCCAGTGAGATTCAATTACTTTTTTGAAGTGTCCGATATCCTCTCGCAGTCCTTTAAACTTTAACATTCTTAAAAAGATACAATGAAAAAGAAGAGTTATACCCCTTGCCATGATCAGGCAGAAACTGTGAGAGAAATGACGTTAACGCCCATTGGACACAAACTAGGTCATTTCAAGACTAACATGCGTTTCAATTACATTTCATTAATTCACTTGGGACCAGGAGAAAACCCACGAGGTTGGACAGGCGGTCTTACTCCTTGCCAAGCACAAGCGTTGAATCGGAACAACGCCACTTCTCTCGAGACAGACCGCGATATATCCCCTCCCCCACAATATTGAACGCACAATCTTGTCAAAAGAGATATGTCACAGCGAAAATATTTTAAATGTACTATAATAACATTATTATATAGTATACACTTATGCAGCGTGTTTTCTAAATTACGTTGATCAAAAGAAACATGTACTTGATTAGAAAAGCTCCTATTCTAGCTGTAACAAGATTTTTAACTTCTAAAACTAACGTATGCTTAGAATACAATGGACTCTGAGAATGTGCAAAACATTTTGAAGGGCCCCACACCCTGCCACATAAGATAGTCCGGCAGAACTATGGCTGAACCTGGAAATTGTATACAAAGGTTTTTTTTATGATTGATATTAGTAGTCCAAAACGGCCGCCAATTCAAATAATCCCATATAACCTCCATAGTATTTAGTCCAGGATGATAATTTTGGTGTCTAAACGTATGATTAATACTACCAGGTGAGCGCTCATGGCTGCTCCTTGTTAGCTCTGCAGTTTTTCTTCAAATTACTTGTTTCATAGTCTTCTTTCAATCATAATTTTTAACTTGTGCACCAGTGTATTTATAGTGAATCTGTAGTTTTTTGTTTTCTTTAAACAATATTTATTCACAGAAACTGGATTGGAGAATAGGCAGAAGCCTATAGACCCCCTCTCCATAAAAGTACAAACATAAATATATATTCAGGGAAAGGGAAGGTTAAGTAAAGTAGAGTAACAATTAAATTATAAGATGGCTATATACACTACATACACAAACCACAATCAAAATGTCTATATTTCATACAATTTCATACGGAATTTTCAAAATCGTTTGGAGATCTCGAGGAAGTTATGTACTGAAGAAAAAATTTCTTCAGAAATGTTTCTGTTTTCAGTTCCGAATAATAAATTTTGAGAATTTTGATAAAGTTTTGGAAGTTTTGATATTGTCGCACATCGTGCATCTGAACGTAAGGGACAGATTAAAAGAAAGTGTTCGGAGTTTTCAAAGGGGTGACCGCAATCGCATATAGGGCTGTCAGAAATATGCCTGAGAAAACGATGTCCGTTTAAATCGCTACAAGAGAGTCGAAGGCGAGAGTGTTGAATTTGATTTTTCCTGTTGCCAGAGTAGTATGATGAAGGTATAATTCGATCATGGTAGCCGAGTTTAGATTTAAAAGAAGATAGAGTAGGTAAGTTTCTAGTAGAAAGATCGAGTAGATTCCATTCTCGAATTGTAGATGGTATAAAAGAAGAAGAAAATAGAGAAGTTCTGCAGAAGTATGTTGGGATGTTACTTTGGTTTAGGAGAATCTGTAGTTGAAGTTTTTATGGTATTGTATATTAATTTTATGAAAATATCATCAATTTGAATCTACCCTCATACAAATTCATCTGTTTAATAGTGGTCATTGGAGCATGACATTGATAAGCTGATATCAGACCATTATTGCGTAACCCTTGATCTCGAAATCAGAAAACCTTTGCCCATTCGTAGAAATATATATTTTAGAAGATTCAAAACTTTAGACAAAGATACAATGCAACAGGAAATAACGAATTCAGGATTATCCAAAGTATGTGACATAAATGAAATTAATGAAAATGATATCCATTATATCAAAACATTATAGATACTGTTCTCCCATTACAAACTAAATCAGATACGGTTCGTGCTGGAACTGAATGGTATAAAGAGGAAGTCAACCTCTCCAAGATCGAACGAAACAAGGCAGAGTGGGCATGGCGAAAATCTGGTCAACATGTTCATCGAGAAATATTCAAAAAAGCAAAACTCGTAGTGGTTAGAAAAATTGAATCAGCAAAAAGATATTTCTATTCAGATAAAATAGAATCCAGTGAAAAAAGCAGAAAGAACTTTATAAAGTTGTTAACGCGCTACTCGATCACAATGATGGTGTCATAAAACTTACAACTGATGATGTAACTGATCTACCTAATAGATTTGCTAATATCTTTTCTTCCAAAATTACGAAAATCAGAAATGATTTGAACAAGTCAGCTTCATCAGACAGCACTACAACCGAAGCCGCCCAGTCTAACGTAAACTGCAGTCTAGAAGCTTTTTCACCTGTTGCAGATCATGAAATTAAGAAGCTAATCTGTTAAAAGTTAGTCTTGCATCCTTGATCCGTTACCAACCTGACTCCTAAAAGAATGCCTCGACTATATACTTCCTTCAGTAACCCACTTGATCAACTGTTCAATCGACAGTGCTATTTTTCTAGATGTTTTCAAAACCGCAATCGTTGTTCCCTTAATTAAAAAGCCAACTCTTGACCCGAACCATTACAAGAACCACCGACCAGTTGCCAATCTCAGCTTTATCTCTAAAATCCTTGAGAAATACATAGCTAATCAATTGAAAACTTACATTTCTGACAATAGCCTTCTTGAAGTATTTCGAAGTGCATATCACAAGCATCACAGCACAGAGACTGCTCTTGTTCGAGTTCAAAATGATATTCTAAATGCACTAGACACCCATAATTGTGTTCTCCTCATATTGTTAGACCTGTCGGTCGCCTTTGATACCTTTGACCATAGCATCCTAATTTCTCGTTTAATATCTGATTTCGGTATATCAGGCTCTGCCATCAACCTACTCAGATCCTATTTAACTGATATCCTATACATGTATCTATTGTATCTATTACAAAGCGCACCTGAACACGTATGTGGAAGTTACCGCTATATAAGTGTTGTATAATAATAATAATAATAATGTTCCTGGGGTCAAGGAATACACTAAAATCATTCATTATGTTGTGGGGCCTTTGGACGATAGTAAACTCCAATATGCCAGGTAGTTATATAGCCCTTTAAATCGTTAGCGGTAGTTGAAGGCGTTTATTTCACCAAACCTAACTACATCGAGTGACACGATAACAGCACATACATGCCTATCATTTAAAAAATCAAATATTCTACCCACAAAACACGAAAATAACCCTACAAAATTAGGCAATATTGAGTTGGTCGTGTTTCTGGCCGCAATCTACGACAGCACAAGCACCAAATGCTGTACATTATAAGCCCTCCCTAGTGTATCTACAAGCAAGCGTACTGCATGGGGTGTCACTCGTGCATCCGCATCTGATGAGCCACATGGCAGACCCCGGAGCAAGTTGGCCGGTTGTAATGTTCTAAGTTTAGCATCCTTCATCCAGCAATATAGTTTTTGGTCAAGTTCCGGGAACGCCACACAATAGCTTGGCGATAAGCTCTTTTTACGTTCCCTTCAAATGCATCAGTCATTGAGCGAGACTACATGGTTTTGGTGGGGATGATGATGATACATTTCCACTTTTGGATGTCCATACCCTCCAGCGTGTTTCATAATTTGTTTTTTAATGTTCAAAACATAGCCTGTGCTCTCATTTTTAGGGCAGTCCCATGTAGCCCTGGGGCCCATAATAGGCGTGTACGTCGTGTTATCGTATCACTCATTTGCTCCTATATTCAGAAATATATAATTTGTCTCTATAATATATAGTTTGATTTGGTGAAATAATCGCCCCAAAGCACTATGGATTTCACTATCATCCCATCAACCCACAACATTAATTAAAATGATTTCAGTTTATCCCTGGGTCCCAACAACGTACTATGGGTCGGAGTTATAGGGTTTCTTTTAAAATGGTGTCCGTCTTGGACGTCATCTTGAATTTCTCAAAACGCACAAGGGTGACCCGTGGCTAATAAAATCAACCGTAAAAACTTTGTATACAATCTCCAGGGTCAGCCACAGTTCTGCCAAACTATAAATAGGATTTTGGCCAACTCAGTGCAGCGTCTGTGTTCCAAACTGAATTGACAGACGATCCACCAATATATCAAACGCTGCTGATATGTCGAGCAAAACCAAGGCTTTACATCGTCCATTATCTACCGCTACCCGAAGATCATTTGCTACCCTTATTAAGGCGGTCTCTGTAGAATGATTTTGCCTATAGGATGATTGAGATTTGTTCAGTAGTCCACTTGTGTTTAAGTGATTATAAAGTCGCTTATTTACGACTTCCTCAATTATTTTGGAGATGAAACTAAGGACCGGGACTGGTTGATAATTATTAGGATTGAGGTTATTTTTTTCAAAAGGGGCTGTGTTGTAAGTATCAGGAAATGTAGAGTTTTCGAGTCTGAAATGACTATTGGATTATATAATTTATGCATTTGACTTTTTACGGAAGAAATGCGGACACACTGGAGTTCGAAAATAATTCGGGAAATATCACCGACCGACTCCCTATGCTAGTTACGCCTGATATTAACTTTAAACTGTTGAGATATTAACTTAAACTTTTAAACTACTTCGGTCCCAACATTTTTAGGGGCAAAGGCTTCTGGGGGCGTCGATAAACCGTGGACACGGTACCCCACAGATCAAGCCGTTTTGGGCACCCAATAAATCATCAAGGCGCCCCTCGGGATAAAGCATCCCACAGATCTCACCATTTGAAGGGCGCCTAATATATAACGACATAACTGTCGAGGCGCCCTTAAAACCAAGTGACATTGGTTGGGCGCCCCACCAATTTCGTCATGGGGGCCCAACCAGTGTCATTCGCCTTTATGTGGCGTCCATACTGATATGGACACGTTGGTCGTTGGCTTCATACATTGCGTCCAATGGAAAGAGCGCTAGCTACGGGCTTGTACTAACTTGAATTTTAAAGACACTAATTTTGTTTAAGACACACTAATATCAAATCTCTTAAGACAATCCATCAATCTAAATGTTAAAAAGATTTTCATAACAAGACGAGTTCCACTATATTGTTTGTTTATTCGGCATACTACTTGTATGCAATAGATTGTTAAGTGTGGGGTCGTCCTTAACCAGCAGCCATATCCTGTTGTATGGCAAGGACAGACAGTGGGATCTGGTATAACTTAAAATCTATGGATCAAAATGTTAATAACAAAACCCAGTCTCTCATGGTGTGTTCTCTCATATTGGAAATATGAAAACTAATGGAGAAAAATCATCGTCGGTATGGAAATAAACAAATTTTCTTCCGACGACTCTCGATGTTTTCGCCCAAAGAAACGGTGTATTCCCATGAGAAATATGATTTATTAAGCATCGGGCGTGATCTGGTCAATGTGAAATGATGCTTCAATCACAAAACTTCTGGGAATCCCCCCCCCCCACACACACACTACAAAGCAATTGTCGTGAATCATTGGAGACGACTCCCAAAAACGGGAAAGCTCCGGGGTACCTTCGCCGATAATCCGCATCATCGGTTGAATATTCTTGCGCGGTAACAGATCTTTCTGAGCATTTTATCCATCGGCGATATACAACCGATCACGAGGCGCCGGGAACAGGTTCCCGGTGTGCAGGGGACTTCAGGAGAACGAAAAAAATACAAAGCTTGCATTGAAAATTTATCCGATGTGTACCCGACACTTTGTCGAGAAAGCTGTGCGGGTAGGTTTTCTGGCAGCTTTCCAGATCCACGGGGAAGCTACTGAGATGCTTCCCTTGAGTAGGGAAGCATCGGAACCACCTAGTCAAATATCCTTAAAAGCCCCCCTGGTAAGTCAGTAAAACATCGCAGATGCTTTGATCATGCCTCGGGGAAGCTTCGGGTCGTCGCGAGCAATGTGGAACGATGGGAAGGTGGTGCTTACGGATAATATCGAGCTTAATATCTCCAAAGGTCCCTTGATACTTCAGCAAGACATCGCCGATGCTTCGGTGCTGCCCCGGGGAAACAAATATTTCACGTAAGCTCCAAGAAATCATCCCCGAAGTTCCCTCGTCGATCTGGAAAGCTCCGGGGACGCCTTCTCGGCCTGTTTTTCTGACAATGCAAGCACTGACACTTTTCGCAGTTCTCCAGCGCGGCTTTCCGATGGGTCCACATGGCTCCTGGGACACCGTGAAATCTGTCCCCGACACCTCCCGAGGCTCATCAATTTTTTTCTGTAGTACATCCGCAGAGAATAATTTGCCCAGTGCTATTCAAAAAAAGTAGGGGATATTTGATTTTTAAGTGTTATTAAAGTCACCTAATGAAACAGACGAAGAAACAAATGACAAAATGAAATGAAGTTCACATTCATCGATTTATTCCAAATGATCGTTAGACTAAGTAAGGCACAGACTGACCATTATAAGGGTAAAATGATACCCGGGGTCAAACAGCAAAGTTACCACAGCGTCACAACAAAGTCAGTAACGGGTAAATCCTCCTCTGTTTGCCAAACAAGCATTGATCCGACGTGGCATACTCCTAATGAGACGTCTAAGGTCATTTTGGTCCAGATTGTCCCATTCCTGTTGCAACGCAGCAGCAAGTTCTTGGACATTGGCAGGACGTTGTTGACGTTGACGTAACCTCTGTCCAAGCATGTCCCAGACATGCTCGATGGGGGAGAGGTCGGGACTCAGTGCTGGCCAAGGTAATGTGGTGATGTTCTGTTGTTGGAGGTAACCTGTAACGACCCTGGCCCTGTGACATCTTGCGTTGTCATCCTGGAAGATGAAACGGCGGCCATGACGTCGTGCGAACGGCATAACATGGACTGCCAAGATGTTGTCCCGGTAGTACTGGCCTGTAACAAGCCCTGCAACAACATGTAAAGCCGTTCTTCCAGCAACAGTGATGCCTCCCCACACCATAACAGAACCACCCCAAAATCGACCATTTTCTGATGACGTTAACGTCTTGGAAGCGCTCGTTTCGACGACGCCAGACCCTCCTTCGTCTGTCCAAAAAATCAACAGTGAGCCTTGACTCATCTGAAAACATCACATTGCTCCAGCGTCGATAATCCCAGTGTTGACGATCCCTACACCAACGACGTCTTACCTGAATGTGATGATCTCTCAAACAAGGGATCACGCGAGGACGTCGGGCGCGAAGGTGACCCCTATGCAGTCGATTCTGAATCGTCTGGCCACTCACTCTCACACCAGTGTCTGTTTGAAGACGAGCGCTGATCTGATTTGCTGTGATGACACGATTTCTCAAGGCCAAGGTACGGATAAATCGATCCTGGGCTTGAGTTGTTGCCCTTGGTCGACCTGAGCGTGGTCTGTCCTGTACAGATTGTGTATCACGGTATCTGGACCATAGCCTGCTTATGACAGACTGAGAAACATTCATCGTCCGCGCCACAACCGCCTGTGTTGTGCCGATCTGTAGCATGCCAAGGGCACGTAACCTTTCATTTTGGGTAAGCCGACGCATATCAAAATTTGTTTTCTGGTCACTAAAACAATTAAACTGATGTTTCCACCCTGGAATTCAATGCCACAATGACTATAACATTCAAAGTCAGAGTCGTGCAAATCTTGGGTTGGACCCCCATGATGATCCCAAGCATCACCTGCATTCCATGCGGTAGCTATTGGTGCGTTTGGGCGTCACATGTAACTGGAAATGTTTCTTCTGTTAGGTTCTATAGTGACTTTTTTCGTAGTCATTTGCATATTTTAGTATTATGCCCCCAAAATCAAATATCCCCTATTTTTTTGAATAGTATATAAGACAATTGTAATTGCCTTAATACGTCCCAACAAGACAGTGTTACTTATTTTTTATTTTATCCTTATTACTTCGGCAATAGTGTCACTTCTTGCGCGACTTATGAATATTTCAATTTTTATACGCCCACATTTTCATGTGGACGTATTATGTCGTCGCCCCTGTCCGTCCGGACGTCCGTTCGTCCGTCCACAATTTGTTTGTGGACTCTCTACAGGTCACAATTCTTATCCGATTTTGACGAAACTTGAAATATAGGTTTATCCCCATAAGATCTCGGTTCTTTTCGATATTGGCATGTATCGGATCGGAACTTCATGGATTATGGCCCCTGATTGTACGAAATATCATGTTTTTAGCTTGTGGACCCTATAGAGGTCACAATTTCGAACCAATTGTGATGATACTTGACATGCATGTTTATAACCCCAAAATCTTGGTTCCTTTCGATATTTGCGCCCATCGGATCGTAACTTCCTGAATTATGGCCCCTGATTGTCCGAAAAATCGCCATTTTTATCTTGTGGTCCCTCTGGAGGTCAAAATTATTATCCTATTTAAAAAAACCGTTTGATTATATCACCGTGACATGGTAATGAAGGTTGAGTTCAAATTTCGTGAAAATCGGACCAAAATTGACAAACAAAATGGCCGCCGTTTGTACGCGAATAGTGTGAAAATATGTTATATCAAGGTTGTGGACCCTATAGAGGTCACAATTTTGAACTGATTTTGATGAAACTTGACATGTATGTTTATAACCCAAAGATCTTGGTTCCTTTCGATATTTGCGCCCATTGATTCATAACTTCCTGAATTATGGCCCCTGATTGTCCGAAAAATCGCCCCTTTTTAGCTTGTGGTGCCTCTGGAGGTCAAAATTGTTATCCGATTTAAAAAATCGTTTGATTATATCACCGTTACATGGTAATGAAGGCTGGATATCAATTTCGTGAAAATTGAACCAAAATTGACGGACAAAATGACCGCCGTTTGTACGCGAATAGTGTGAAAATATGTTATATCAAGGTTGTGGACCCTATAGAGGTCACAATTTTGAACCGATTTTGATGAAACTTGACATGTATGTTTATAACCCAACGATCTTAGTTCCTTTCGATATTTGCACCCATCGGATCGTAACTTCCTGAATTATGGCCCCTGATTGTCCGAAAAATCACCCTTTTTAGCTTGTGGTCCCTCTGGAGGTCACAATTATTATCCGATTTAAAAAACCGTTTGATTATATCACCGTTACATGGTAATGAAGATTGAGTTCAAATTTTGACAGACAAAATGGCCCCCGTTTGTACGCGATTAGTGTGAAAATATGTTATATCAAGGTTGTGGACCCTATAGAGGTCACAATTTTGAACCGATTTTGATGAAACTTGACATGCATGTTTATAACCTGAAGATCTTGGTTCCCTTCGATATTTGCGCCCATTGATTCTTAACTTCCTGAATTATGGCCCCTGATTGTACGAAAAATCACCCTTTTTCGCTTGTGGTCCCACTGGAGGTCAAAATTATTATCCGATTTAAAAAACCGTTTGATTATATCACCGTTACATGGTAATGAAGATTGAGTTCAAATTTTGATGAAACTTGACATGCATGTTTATAACCCAAAGATCTTGGTTCCTTTCGATATTTGCGCCCATTGGATCGTAACTTCCTGAATTATGGCCCCTGATTGTCCGAAAAATGACCTTTTTTAGCTTGTGGTCCCTCTGGAGGTCAGAATTATTATCCCATTTAAAAAAACGTTTGATTATATCACCGTTACATCGTAATGAAGGTTGAGGTCGAACATCGTAATGAAGGTTGAGGTCGAATTTCGTGAAAATCGAACCAAAATTGACAGCTGTTTTTGTCAGGCCATCCATCCTTCATCACTAACAAGGGGAAACCACGCCAGAAAGTCTAGATAAACTTTGTCACCCAATGCAGGGATCAAACACCCAACCTCAAGGCTACCGAGCCAGCATCTTACCCACTTAGCAACATGATCCCCAGTCGAATTTGAAGCCTACTGAAATGCACCTTTATAACACAAAGATCTTAATTCATTTCGATATTTGCACATATCAAATTCTAACTTAATGATGTAGGAAAAATCACTTTCGGTAAAAATCCATCTCTCGAAAATGTGGGCGTATCCTGCCTGGCAGTGCCAGCCTATCTTTAATTATTTTTGATTATATCCTTATTACTTCGGCAATAATTTTATATGTTACGCCAGGTAAAAATTTGGAAATTTCAGTCAGAAGTAATATGATGACTAGACCTGGATTTAGTTCAAAATGTCCTCGGTTGAACCTTGGACGTCATTGGTTGACACAGGTCCGTGATTGGAAGATGTGTATAGTGTATTCAGATGTGTTTTCTCGATATACACATTATACAAACGCACGCACGGATTCCTATGCACATTTAAGTGTTAAAACACTATAGAGGATATATTGGATTATATAGGCCGAACATAAATCTTAATTACTTACGAATTTATTCAATCAGCGTTATGTTTCATAAATAATAGGCAGTGGCTCACGTGTGACACAAAGTTCTAGATGGCTTTACAATGATTATAATAATAATTTAATATTTCAAAATGATTATTAGGGCAACATCTCACCCACACACGAGTCCAATAATGTTCAAGTTAGATTGTAACGAAAATTAATGTCCTTTAGTTGTGAGACCACAACTTTAGATCATTCAGAAAATAATACATAAGGAAAGCATGATAGACACTGTTTTGTTCCCACTGCAAATCACAATTAATATTTTCTATAGGACCTTAAACATCACTATCGCTTATCATTAAGAATGTCGTCTTTATACTATTGAAATAGCATAAAAACAAGTCTTTTAGAGCTCCATTATCTCGTATCTTCAATTGTCTTCCAAACAATATATTAGAATTTTTCTTCAACAAATACTTAAGGGATTTATCGAATCAGATCGGAAGAAAAAATTTATTTGATTGTATGTCAAATGAACCATATCTCCCCTGAGGATTTCACTAAGCACATCTAATGCATTAAAGAAATACACAAAGCCATTGTTTGGCAAGACCAAAGGTATTCTTATCTTTGAAAAGCATTGTTCGGTTTCCATGCCAACCTTTGTCAAAGTCATATTGGATAATAGTTTATCAAGGTGTCAATCATTTCATTAAAAACAGTAGTCAATATAATAATGACTTATAAAATACGTATAACATCAATAACAATGAGATTCTTTCATATTCACCCTATCAACTATGTTTAAATTTATTATGAAGAATTGGCGTATTATGTTATATGATATGATGCATCGGGTTCCTTTTGACTTGAGTGCAACTTGTCAATCAGTTCATTCACTAAACAATGTTAATCTGTTAATGTTAATACTCAATAAGCAATTTAAGCATTTCTTACAAACTTTTACGGACGAAAGACACATATTTTTACTGATTATACTAAACCGTACTGAAATAGGGTTGATACGCATATTGTTCACTATAAACCAAGTGTGCCTGGGTGTGCTCTTTACTGTTAAGACAAACTGAAGTAACTTGGGCGTATGGATATAATTGTAATGGTGTACTAAGAGGGTGACAGATTTTGTTTCACACCCTTTTATTGTTACCGTAAAATTGCGTCTAGGTTTGTGTCTACCTTGACACGCAATATAACAAGACATGTTGATACTAATGATACTATACCTAGTTTGTTCAACATAACGAAATTTGTCTGTAGATTGGTGACACTACAGAATAGGAGACATTGGGAAAGCGTATGAAACGCGTTAAGCTCACCCTCACACACTTAGTGGGACTTGAATAGCTTCTTGAATAGATATTTGATCCCCATAAGAAGACGTTGCATGGTACCAAGATAGTAATTGAATCTGATTAACCTGTTTATATTGTAGAAGAATATTATTAATTACGTTGAGAATACAACCATATGGCGTGATGATATTCATTACAAAATCGCATACAGTATCCATGTATACTGCGTATGATTATTGTATTCTAGCCAACAATTTTTATGATTATTATTATTTACTTGTATTACTAGAATATTTATTCGCCACAAATACCAATAGTGATATTGCTAAATATCCAGTGTACGAATTTTGGTGTGGATTTAATGACAGATTGGTTTTTACCGGTGCGCGTTAGATCACGACGTCTGAAATTTAATCAAGTGGCGTGGTTTTGATATTTACCCCGATAATATTCGAAAGGAATGGGTTGGCCTTCCGTCCTCCAGGGTTTCTCTCGGTCCTCCGCTTTTCTGCAAAGCTGAAATAAAATTGAACCATATATGTTAACCCCAAAATTACTTAGTTTGTATCGAAGGAACGTAAATCTTATTTTCCGGATGATTTGAAACGGGAACTAAAGTTTCTTGAACGCGTTGAAAATGTAACCATATTTTAATTTTTGAATGGCATTTAGAGATTGAATGCTTGATAACGAGCAGTGAAATCTTGTATGCTTGATAACGTCCAAGAAGATCTTGTCTAAACGTCCTGTGTAGATAGTATAGTGATTGTTATCGACTGTTGTATTATATATACATAGTAGTCAATTATTGAAAACCATTAATGAGGAAATTCAAATACCTAAAAAAATTGACTTTTGTTTCCAACTCCCGTCCATGCAGTTCTGATAGTCCAATGAAGGGTTTGATACGTCTGTTGGTTCAATTGTCATATTCTTTTCAGAACCCAAGTTTATTGTGTGGGGTCAAACAAAACGAAATACTGTTATATGTGTATTTATTGCTTTGCGTGTATCGTTAGCCGCACGATTATATTTTGATTTTGTTAGACAAAGTACTCAATAGATTAAAGTTTCTTTTTATATCCTGGTCAATATTAATCAAAACAAACCGAAACAAGACTATATGAGAAGATAATCCACTAAGTCAATATAGCAACTATTTGCCTTATTCCATTGATATTTTGTTTGCATGCATTGCTTCGTCCAAAGTGCAAAATCGACGTATTCCATAAAGGTAATAGATATCTGTATGCATCCTAGGAAAAGTATGTATTTTCAGTACCGTGAGCAGGGGCGGGTTTGGACCGGGAACCGGTCCGGGCTCCCGTGTCGGAGCTGCCCCGTTTACTGACCGAGGAGCCCGGAAGGGGGGGGGGGCTCTCCCCCTGGACATTTTTGAAAAATGAACCCCAAATATGCGATTTGGTGCAATATCTGATTATAATCTCTGTCAAATAATATATTTCATAAATCGATTAACTTAGACCAAAACCACGACCTGCCAGTAAACTACAACCATCAACCTGTGAAATTATCACATCGTCATATCGTCAAGAGTGATGAGAATTTAACTGGTTGAAAACTGGGACTAGTTGAGAAAATTTTGACCATTGGATTAACCAGTTAGAAATATTGAATCAGCAGGAATATTTTCATTGAAAAATGTCTCATTTTTGTTACCGGGAGCGCTAGTTGATTCCTCCTGTGATGGAAGGCCACGAAACACATTGGTACAGAGTGACGAAAATGAAAATCATAAAAGCTGCTTTTTAATTTTGGATTCTGGCGTATCCCCACAAACAGGGTGCAGGTGACTTAATAATTAAACGGGTGAATCCGATGAAATTTTCGGTTGAATTTCGTATCCCCATTGCAGGATTCCGAATTCTGACCCTCACCCAGCACACCCGGTCCAGAAAGTCTATTATACCAGCCCATTCCAGACTCCAGTGATGGCGTGGCGGCCCGTTAAAGCCACCGGCCACATACAATATGATCATCATGGCTCCATGGTCGGTCCAATACCCTCCTCTCCCATAAAATGTTCAGCATAAAAAGGTTGTTTTTTTTTACACGAATTGGACAAAATTAGACCCCTACGCGCAAGCGAATTATCGAAAACAACCGGAAAACTACAGGAAAAGACAATGTTATACTGAATACCGGAAAACACCGGAAAAACACTTAATACAGGAAAACACACTAAATACGGGAAAACACCCTAGATAGGCAACTCGGAACATGCCCCCCCACCCGGAAAACACACACAAAAAACTAAACCTAACCGTAACCCACAACGGAAAAACATAACCCTAACCCCCACACACAGAGGATCATGCTTAGGGCCAGCGATTCTTATAACTTAGGCTAGGGTTTGATATATTATTTGCTTTGGACTGGCGTTATTTAGTCTTATTTACTGTGAACTAGGATGTCGTTCAGATTTTTATTTTTAGAATATGCAATTATACGTTTCTGTGTGAAGATTTTCGGGTGATTTTGCTGCTGTTGCGCTAAATGGAACTACAAAAGGGGCTATTGCGCTAGCCGTATGAATATTCAAACCTGGGAGGGGGGGTGATGTTGTTTTCAATTTGTCAATCCAAAAGTTATCTTTTTTTAACCTTAACATTTTAATTTCTTCTGAAGTTTCGTAGTCGCTCTTGGGTTTTTTTTTCTATTGGCGTGACAATAGATCAGAAATGTCATGACTTGGTTGGATGAAGTGAATTGAGACCGTTTGTCTTTTTTGGTGACTTTCTGATCGGTGACCGTTAATTCATTTTAGTCTCTCCGTATTGTCATATTGTCTACATGAAATTAGATAAATTATGTTTGAATTTATGCATGAAAGTTGGTCTAATATTGGGAATGGCGTGCCAGATGTTTTGTTAAGGCAATGATCGGATATGTTTTTCGAGATTCGCAAATATCAAAAAAAACAACGAGAAAGAACAGTATTTATGTGAATCCACCACTCAGGCATCATCATTTATGACATGTTTACTTCGTTTTAGAAAACGTATTTAATAAAATGTGTTTTGGAGACATCTGCAGATATACATCCATCAAATCTGCTTTTTTGAGATTCCCCAATCCTAGTTTAAATTCCCCATCATTTATTTAGCGTATTTTCCGGCATTTAGTGTTTTTCTGGTGTTTTCCAGTGTTTTTGATGTTTTCCGGCATACATTTGTCTGCGATATCATCCTAGGTGAAAGCAGACGTTAAAGCCTACAGTTAAATAGAACTAGGCAGAACAAAATGGCCATAGCTTTGAACGTAATGTAAACAGTCGAAAATATAAAAGAAACGAAACTATGGTCTAATTTCATTAATTTAGACTGGACTTTCTTTGATATTTTGAAATAAATCTGTTTTGTGTTATATTAAGTAGTTAAACCCTGTATTCTCCTTTCTGGCCAAATGTCACTTGCGTGGCCATTGGTTCAGATTTACGGGCATTATTTGTAACATATTGGCTGTGAACGTGGGGGTATTGAAAGATGTGTATGTACCATTTAGACAGCAAAATGGGGATGAAACAGTCTTCACGGGAGAACTAGATGATTTGAAAATGTTTATTCGCTTTTCATTCTACCTCCCTGGTTAATTTAATATGTGAAAATAGACATATTGATTATATATTGATCGCCAGGTTCTATTGAATCCGGTGTGTGTAACTCCACGTACTATTCGTGAAAAGGACCATGAAATTTAGGAGTACGACTTCTCGCTTCTCGTTAATTATTAATTGGACAAATACATCAAAACACATTTTGTTTAGCAGCGTCAGTTTATTTCATTATAACAAAGCCCAGTGTAATACGCCAAGATAAGGCAGTTGTAGGAGGATTAAAATGACATTGGCTTCGGTACGCGACCAAAGCATTTTGTTTTATATTTAAAGCGGCTTAATTGAATTGCATTCACTTTTAATCCTCCGTAACATATATACATACATGGTGGGGATTATGAAAATAAGTATGGCGGAAATTTATTGTATACATTGATAAACATTTAACAATGAATCTTTTAACAAATGACTACTGTATTCATAAATATGAGCTCGTTCTACAAAGCAATCTATCACTTTAATTCAACCCAAAAGTATTTTTTGTGTGGTAAGGCCTAGCTTTCACATGTATTACGAATGTCACGAATCCAAACTTTTTTAAAATTCGTAGAAAGACCATAGACGGGTCTTTAAGTTCGCGAATGATTCTTACACATTCGTATTGTTCGTAGCAGTTCGTAGCTCGATCACGAAGTTTTTGCTTGCCGAATGGCCACGGATAGTGCTGAACATCGTAAACTCTTTCTAGCTTTATCGGCATTATTCGTGGAGATCGTAGTGTATTCGTAATTGAATGCGGTATATTCATAAAAAATTTGGCTTATTCTGAACTGAATCTTTACAATTCGTAGATAATTCAATAATTTCGTACGTTCATCGTAACCCTATCTGGACATTCGACCTATCGTAACTCCTTTGGCTTATTCTGAACTGAATCTTTACAATTCGTAGATAATTCAATAATTTTGTACGTTCATCGTAACCCTATCTGGACATTCGACCTATAGTAACTCCTTCGTACACCTTTCTTAACTGTTTCGTGGCTGCTCCCGATTCTCCACGAATTTTTTATTCTTTTGCCGAGTCGCCACAAATTTCGATTAATTTTCGATTCGGCACTATTCCTATTCGAGGATTTGTAGTTCAAGTGAAAGCCAGGCATAATATTTTAATTTTCGGTCCGTAACTTTTATAAGTTGTTTTCGTAAGAAATTATTATTGTTGGCGAAATATTTGTGGGGGCTTATTGGTTTTTAGCCCCCTTCCCCCACAATCCCCCGTGGCTAAGACTCACACCATGTTATAATAATGCTAATCAACAAACTTATTAATTAACAACTGAGGCTTGCATTAAACATATGTTTTTACATTTTATTCTTTAATTATCCTGATCGTCAAAAGATACGCCCCAGGGTGTTGCTAGTAAGTATAATGCGTATACGCATACATCGTTAAAGTACTTTAGAAGTTCATTTCTATCCCATGTTCGTAAATTTTATTCGGAGTGCTCTTTTTCTCTCACGAGATATTGTAATAAATTTTGTTTGCTTACTATTCATTCTGTGGAATTTTATTCCCAAGATACCAATTTGATTAAAAAAAACAAATTCAATTTCAATGGGTTTTGTCATCGATAGTACCAAAAACGCAAAAAGAAAACAACAACGAAGCAAATTTATATCTGTGCTTTAATCAGATTGCCTAAATAACAAACAAATGGCGAACATTAAAAATTTGAAATTAATCTACGGTTGAAATATCACCATTGTTTTTTGAAAACAAACGATCCAAATATGTGTTGGTTAGAACACACCCAATGACCTAAATTCAATCTTAACTTGGAAAATAAAGGTTGGAAAATTAGAATTACATTGAAAGTCTAAGTAGGCGGATTGCATATCCTTGATTTTATCTTTTTAATTCTTAAATAAAATATGACAAACTTTGAGAACAAACGATTCATATATGTGACTTAATACTTCAAAACAAGGGTTGGAAAATTAGAATTAAATTGAACGTCTAACTTGGCGGGTGCATATCCTTGATTTTTTATCTTTTTAATTCTATGACAAACTTTGGGCAAGTAATTCTTTTCCTAATTTAAAACTTATACATCTGGTAATTTCATTTCATTCTCTTGTGTATTTTCATCAAATAAACAAAATTGCAATTGATTATTAACAAATGGTATGCAAAGAAACACATTGGTTCACTTGGTGATAAAACAGTGCTGGGTACGATCTTCATTATGTACATTAGATAACATATTTTAGATAATAAATATATCTATAATCTCAACTAATTATGATTTTTAAGGCCTAAATATCACATAACGACTATTAATAAAACTATATTTGTACATTGATATTACCTGGAATACAGAGTAGCAGTTTAGATTCGGTGGTTAGTAATACAATGAATTAAATAATATATTTGTCAAAGTCTGCAGTTTTGGTCGATTGTTTTTATTAATCTAGAAGCTTTAACAATATTTTCTAGTATTATAAACAAAGGTTGTTAAGTGCACACAGGATAGTTAAGCAAACACATTTTCGTACATTCCAAAAATTAATGTCCATATTTTGTGGCACAGATAATTTGTGTTAATGTACATATTTATAAACAATACGATTCTCCCGTAATCTGGAAAAACCTAGCAAGTCAAATTGAGTTAGACCCATATTTGGACTTAGTACACATGTATATAATAATAGTTTTTTTTCTCCTTCACTGAAAAGGCTTCTAATTATCTTCATCTAAAAAGACAAAATAAAATTGGTTTTATATTCAGTAGTTTAATTCTGAAATAAAACAATTTTCCTTTGATATCTCAAATCTACATTCAACAGTGTTACTAGGCTTTTCCAGATTACGGAGGATTGTTTATAAGCCTCGTCTCCGAAAATCAATTGTATGTAAAATTACAGCTTCAATCTCTGGTTCAATAAGTTTTTGACATTCCTCCATAATTTCTATTTTACGAGACATTAATTTGATTTCTGATGAAAGGTAACATTTTTTTCTTTCAAATTCTAGAGTTGCATTTGTCAGTAATGTGAAAATGTAGGTTTGGTCTTCAGCAACGGAAGTACTAAAGCTTTACAAAGTCCGCTTTCGTTTTCCAGGTCCATATGGGTCAAGGATGTGGTGACGAGCTGAAATTAAAATGTCAATCATATTAATATCTGGCATACGTGTCAAAAATAATATAACAATAGAATATTACCATGATTGAACGTCAATCAAATTCAACTTCATAATTGCAATAGTTACAATTTCTAAAACACTACAACGCTTACGACCTACACAATTATTTGGTAAATGACATATCCTCACCCGAAGCGATACAATCTCTTTTTTTCTTTTAATGAAAAATAGATTGAATTTCGTTATTAAAAAAGGCATTTTCAAGAGTATTTTAAACTTTCGACCGCTGATGATATCCTGAATATTGTCTAAGACAACCAAAGGGACTAAACTAAAAACACGGTTTATCGCCAAAAAGGATCAATAAAAAAACAGTAACAGAAGCGGTTACAAAATCGTCCACTACAGAATTCAAAAACCACAGAAAACAAATGTCAAAGAACAAATTTCCAAATACAAATATCCAAAGACCAATCTTGCAAAACCAATATAAAAAACATCATTTTTCCAAATTCATTGTGATGACAGAGTACGCTAGTGGTTAGCTCTAACCAAACGATAAAACAAGAAATAAGAATTATTGACTATGAATTATGAGCTGAGAATTAGGAACACTGAATAAAGAGCATTACTGTTGCGGTCGGTATATCTATTTTATGCTTTACTATATACAGTGCACTGCCATCGTCCTTTTCGTGCGTTTGTGTTTAATTAGCTTGAGACTGCATTTTCTTACCAAATCACAAAAGTTTTATTAGCATAGATATTAGAAACCGTCACCAAAATCAACATTCTATGACGATTACAGGACAGCTTTATACCAGCGAATATAGGCCGAATGTAAGCTGCAACTCATTTGCCTGTTTCAACAGTCGACGGTTTTCGCAAAAATGAAACTAAATATCTTCAACGGAATTCCGCTTAATCTTTCATATATAAAATGAAACCCTACAGAGCTTGCCCCGCCATTTACCAAAGTAATACACCTGATCAACCTCATTCGATCTCATCCCTATGATCATGATCTGTTCATTTACTTGGCATGAAGTCCTGGTGAAAGTATATTCACCAAAAGACAATTATTGGAATATACATAATATATAATCCCCTTAACAATAAAACCGACAACACTGACGCATAATTTTAATTGTCTTCACGCATAGATATCATTATGTATTATTAATATCTTTTCTTTGTAAATGTTAACAGAGCCAAAGACGGAATTTACGCTATATACTGATACCAATTCCATCGGGATACACAACAGATTGGCATGGGTCAGTGTGATTGCATGCATGCTGATGCATTATAATATATTTATGGCAAAACAAAGATACCCAAGGGTACAGTTTATTTGCGACTGATGTAGAAATATAGATTTCCCAGAAATTTTGTGTCTCGTGTGGAATACCAGTTCACGTCGGGGTTGGTCTCTGTTATTTTTTTTTCAGTTATGTAAAAGGTAAAGGTAATGCAATACGTGGGTTGTCCTAAGAGAGATCGCACGTGAATTTCCAAAGGCGTATAAATAGAATGCAAACTCGGGATGCTATTTATTTTTCACAAATGTTAAGCTTCAGTAATGAAAAAGAGCCTCCTTTCAGAAATCGGAAATAATGATTCGACAGCCTTAATTCTGGCATCTGGGTCATTCTTCTTTCCAAAAAATTCACACTATGCGTGCTATCACAACTGACATCTGCGTCGGTCTGTTATATTATTGTATTTATTTCTCCTTACCAACGTTGGGAATTTATTGCTGATCATAATTCATAATGATCTATACGTATACTGAAATATTTATTTACTGAAATATGTCTTTCTTTTGGTCTCAAATGTTATATAAATAATTAGACATTTATTAACATGACAAGAGCATAATCGCCATTTCCACGATTTTCAATGGATTGAAACAAGATCGTCGTTTCAAAAATTTAATTTAAAATTGGATAATCGAGACTTGGTTTACTATCGCTACAAAGGTATCAATGACAATCGAAACTCCGCTATTCTCTAAACAGCCATACCTTCGCTAAGAATTAATTAATTTGACCGGAATGTTCAATTTTCAATATATTCAGTTTTCAATATATTTTTACACTATTTTAGCCAAATCTTACCTAATGCATAATGGAGAATTACTACACTAAGGACATGCCATTTACAAACAGCTACATAATGATTAAAAAAACCTTGAAAATCACTACACTAAGGAGACACATCATTACAAAAAGCTAAACAATAAAACTTACTCTCAGCTACACGAGCATAGTCTGATCCAGCTAGATGACGTGACATCAGTCCAAAATCTACAGAACCTCTTCGATCTCTGAAAAAAAATAAAGACAACGGTTATATTATAATGCAAGATCATGTCAAGACCCGCATGACCTCGTTAGAATAGCGAAAGATCTTCATAGTTCAATCGGAACTACGGTGAATATATATCTGGCGTACTACCCAGGAGGCCCCGGGTTCGATAACATTATCCCTCGGGGTTTTCCCATCTGCTTGCCCTCTTTTCAGTGGTGTAGAACGGTTGGATTGGCAAGACGGAGTGGCGCGACAAACGTAAGGTCAGCTAAGGCACCCACGTAAAAAAGACTCGTGCTAGTTGGAATTTGATTGAGAGTTTTCATAAAATTAATGAATAACATAGGTAATAATGGGAGCATGAAATTAATGAATCACATTAATGAGAGCATGATATGAATGTGCTGATGGCAACCCATCACCAGTAACAGTAATTGTAGTATGCATTTCTGTTCTAAGAATAAAATAAAGTTTGGTGTTGGTCTATGCCAATACATATTTTAGATTTCCATTTAGGTGGTTATTTTATCTCTAATAGTTAGCGAGCTGTTGGTTGTAGTAATAACACAACCCCGAAACCTGACTTTTGAAAAACTCACGATTTGTGAGAAAGGGGGTTAAAACTTGATTTTGTCATTTCTGCTTCGTACCTGGTACTAGCTACTGGGTAATTTAATGTTATTTTATGAAGACCTTATAGGAACTAAACCTCTAACCCAGTATCACCCATACTTTTTGAAATGAAAACACGCAATCGATATTGATGTTGTTATCTTACGGTAAAAATATGGGATTCTCGTATCAACTACTTAAGACACGGTAGGCATTTTAAAATGACTATACGAGTCGTCTATTTGATATGATAAAGGGATCACAATCCCAGAAGACAACGCGGAAGTAATTAAAAATGGCGGAGTCACAAATGGCAAAACAATAATAAAACCGCGTAGAATGCACCAAGAAGGCGCAAACGACGGCAATTAAATTTGGACTGCGTATTTCACCAAACGTTATTAATCAGAAATTACAATAACAATTTTCTCCTTTTTTTTATAAAAATGACTTTATATACACTCATATTACATTACATATGTGCTATACGTCTATTATAAGGTTCCAAAGAATAAAGTTATATACCATTTAATAGTATCGTAATTACGAATATTCTTTTTTTCATTTAATTTGACCTTAACAGTACTGAAATATTCAAATTTTGAAAGTTATTCTCCCATTTACATGTTTAACTGGTTTGTTAGTTTTATAGGTCTGCTTGTAAACCCCCATATCATTGATATTTCCATAAAATACAGTTTTAGCTATTTAAAATATAATATAAACAAATATATGATTGTCTGTGCTAATCGTTAGGTGTGCAGCGATATATTGACAAAAGCAAGGCAATAAATAAAATAAATAAATAAAATAAACCTTCCAAATTCCCAAAAATTTGAGGTTATTAAGGACATTTTAAATATAATATCTCTTTAAAGATACGATTATAACTTATAAAAAGGACTGACAAAAAGGTATTTTTTATGTGTATTTACTTTTTCAAAATATCAAGAAGATCTATACGAGTATACATAAAATATTTAAGTAGAATTCCATTAAGTTTAGTAGTTTCAACTTACCTTAAAACTTTATTTTTTAGACTACTTAGCAAATATTTTAGAGCTGAATCGAAATCCGAGTCTCTTAAAACTTCTTTTGTTCTGTGAATAAAGAATAATACGTTGTGATCTGGTTTAGGGTATTAAACATTTGTATACATGAATTCAAACATAAAGAAATCTTCCGGCATATATATATATTTTTAAAAAAGTGATGGTACAATACAGAGTATACATGTAAATAACAACAGCGACATTGCATTATGTATTATCATATACTTCACTGTGATCTCGTAAACCAGTTTAAAAAACAGTTTAAAAACCTATTCCTATCAGAGACATTCTACTAATTATCATGAGGGTGACCTAGATTAACTATTTTTTAATTATGATGGAGATGATAACACTTGATTCTCGTCATGCGAAAACATTTGATATGAACATAAGTTGATCGAGTTCTAATAATAAAATCCAATCTAATACAAATCACTTTTACTTGGAAAGTAAAGCAAATGGAAAGAATTTGTGGGTGTTTCACACACATCTGAGTTGGCAATTACAAAACTATGATGAAAGGATGTGGTTGAGACTTACTTTTAAATTTAATAATTCTAGTAAATCTGTATTTATAGGCAGTGTATACCTACCCTTGATTAGGTCCAATTAGAGTCGTAACAAAAACGATGCTCGATTCGTTTAATTGTCAGGTCCACTAAATAAATCCGTAAAACGAAAGCTCTATTATACCCTCTTGCTAGTTACTTTTTTTACATAAAGATTTTAACTCTCTGTGTAATGAATCGAGAACCAATTGTAAAATTTTAAATCAAGGTAAAATTAGCAATTCTGCTGAATTCTTGGATAGAGCAAAGGAATGTATAATTTGTTCAATCCTACACTGAAAGGAATATCTGTTTTTAAATTCTCTACTTTTTGTCATTCGAAGGAAATGGTCCGTATTATAACAGAAATATCTATGATTTGAGAGACGTCTGTATTTTTACACACTTTTCAGTTTATAAATCATATCATTAATCAAAAGACATGTAATTTCCAGAATAAATTATGTATTAACGGCACGGTTCTGTTAATTCACATAGTTATACTGTTGGTTTCGGTTAACGCATGCGCGTCGCTGACTTAATTTATGGCATTGAATAAAGAACAGAGGGAAAGTAACAATAAGAATCCTATGTGAAGCTAAGCCTTCCTAATAATATATTTGTGTGAAGGCACATTTTTAGCATAGGTAGATACTGAGTATTTTATTGGATTTAAAGCTACAACCTCTGTACTGTCTGTTCAGTTTGCCGCTTTTTTATGTTTGACATCTATGATCAATACACATAGTGGTCATGCAAATGTAATTTTTTTTTGTGAATGTGAAATCGACCATGTAAACAATATGAAAGTGTAAGAAACGAGATGGTTCAGAGAATATGATGTTACATTATTAACCATTAGCAACGAATGCTACCCGTGCTTATTTTTTTCAACTGGCCCTTCCTTGTCAATGGCGCAGATTCCAATTTGTTCAGCCTAGACTAACAACAGGGGTCGTGTGTGCTATTGGTGTGTATTTCGGCTGCCTAGGCAAGATGTCGTAGTGAGGATAATCCAAGACATATGCAGGAAAGATAACATCTTTGAATTTCATGTCCTATATGTGCTTCATCGTTTTGATTTGGGTTTGTATTCACGGTAACAAAATTTGCAAACAGACGAAAAGACGGCAGAAAGTAGTCAACATGGCCTTCAGAAATCACAAACTTTGAAGCCATTTAAGATTTCTTGCTCATAATTTCTGTTCACATTTAATATTTTTGTACATTCCTGACTGAAAGGTTACATTTACAGAAAATAAATTATCTTTTAGAATGATTTTGTTTTATATTTAACCAAATTAATCATGTTAAAAAACAGAAAATCTTCTGCCAGTAATCCTATTTTACGGAAGCGCATAGGGGCCATGCAAAATTTTGTAGAAGGTCTCGAGATCCTGCGGTTCTGTGATACTTTCTCGAAATCCCACGATCACCTGGTAATTTTTCTCGGGATCTCAATTTAATGATACTTTTCCTGAGATATTGACAGGCTGTGCAAATTTTCTCGAGAATTCAAGTTAATGTTCTCAAGATATTGACATCTTATGTAACTTTTCTCGAGATTCAGAGTTAATATGAAACCTTATATGATAGTGTCTTCATGTTGTGAAGTAGCCATTGGCCGATACTTTGCACCGAATTTGATAAAAAAAAAATTACCCTAATATTTGTTACAATGGAAAACTAATGAAATAATAAACGGGCAATCGACAGGATAAACATGTTTAATAGTAAATTTGAAATATGATTAAAATCGAAAGGGTCATAGTCTTCAAGGCCCCAATACTCCACGCTATATATGAAATTCCAAACCCCACCATGTTAGCTTTAATGTGTTAAGCTTTGAATTACAGATATGCATGTTAAATTATTTCAATTTAATGTGTGGGCGACGTATAATTGAAAATGTCATTTTTTGCATGGTTTTCAGACCATATTTTGTTTTAGAATAAAGCTAGACACAGAGTTTATAAATAAAAAAGAGGTGAAAAAGTGTGGGCTCTAACGCGTTCACAAGGTTTACCGGAAAGTTGGAATAATGTCATAACAAAACGTCGGGGGCGCTGCAAATCAACAAGGTTCATTGTTCCGTCTAAAATAAGTAAGGTTCCTCTGCTTATGACACTAATGATTCAACAGAAATTTGAGCGATAGCTACGCAAAGTGTGGAGATACGTCCACACAGCATCTATGCCCAGCGGATTATTCGAAAGGAAAACTTGGATGTTGAATAAATTGAATAAGGATCCTGCATTCATCAAGAAATCTTATCTCATATTGTGTTCACATGTTTGTTATATACTATTCAAAAAAAGTAGGGGATATTTGATTTTTAAGTGTCATTAAATGAAGTTCACATTCATCGATTTATTCCAAATGATCGTTAGACTAAGTAAGGCACAGACTGACCATTATTAGGGTAAAATGATACCCGGGGTCAAACAGCAAAGTTACCACAGCATCACAACAAAGTCAGTAACGGGTAAATCCTCCTATGTTTGCCAAACAAGCATTGATCCGACGTGGCATACTCCTAATGAGACGTCTAAGGTCATTTTGGTCCAGATTGTCCCATTCCTGTTGCAACGCAGCAGCAAGTTCTTGGACATTGGCAGGACGTTGTTGACGTTGACGTAACCTCTGTCCAAGCATGTCCCAGACATGCTCGATGGGGGAGAGGTCGGGACTCAGTGCTGACCAAGGTAATGTGGTGATGTTCTGTTGTTGGAGGTAACCTGTAACGATCCTGGCCCTGTGACATCTTGCGTTGTCATCCTGGAAGATGAAACGGCGGCCATGACGTCGTGCGAACGGCCCAACATGGACTGCCAAGATGTTGTCCCGGTAGTACTGGCCTGTAACACGCCCTGCAACAACATGTAAAGCCGTTCTTCCAGCAACAGTGATGCCTCCCCACACCATAACAGAACCACCCCCAAATCGACCATGTCTGATGACGTTAACGTCTTGGAAGCGCTCGTTTCGACGACGCCACACCCTCCTACGTCTGTCCAAAAAATCAACAGTGAACCTTGACTCATCTGAAAACATAACATTGCTCCAGCGTCGATTATCCCACTGTTGACGATCCCTACACCAACGACGTCTTGCCTGAATGTGATGATCTCTCAAACAAGGGATCACGCGAGGACGTCGGGCGCGAAGGTGACCCCTATGCAGTCGATTCTGAATCGTCTGGCCACTCACTCTCACACCAGTGTCTGTTTGAAGACGAGCGCTGATCTGATTTGCTGTGATGACACGATTTCTCAAGGCCAAGGTACGGATAAATCGATCCTGGACTTGAGTTGTCGCCCTTGGTCGACCTGAGCGTGGTCTGTCCTGTACAGATTGTGTATCACGGTATCTGGACCATAGCCTGCTTATGACAGACTGAGAAACATTCATCGTCCGCGCCACAACCGCCTGTGTTGTGCCGATCTGTAGCAAGCCAAGGGCACGTAACCTTTAATTTTGGGTAAGCCGACGCATATCAAAATTTGTTTTCTGATCACTGATGTTTCCACCCCGGAATTCAATGCCACAATCACTGGACCATAGCCTGCTTATGACAGACTGAGAAACATTCATCGTCCGCGCCACAACCGCCTGTGTTGTGCCGATCTGTAGCATGCCAAGGGCACGTAACCTTTCATTTTGGGTAAGCCGACGCATATCAAAATTTGTTTTCTGGTCACTAAAACAATTAAACTGATGTTTCCACCCTGGAATTCAATGCCACAATCACCATAACATTGAAAGTCAGAGTCGTGCAAATCTTGGGTTGGACCCCCATGATGATCCCAAGCATCACCTGCATTCCATGCGGTAGCTATTGGTGCGTTTGGGCGTCACATGTAACTGGAAATGTTTCTTCTGTTAGGTTCTATAGTGACTTTTTTCGTAGTCATTTGCATATTTTAGTATTATGCCCCCAAAATCAAATATCCCCTACTTTTTTTGAATAGTATATATCTTGAACAGAAAACCTTATATTGCTTAAAATTAAAAGGAGTCATCCTTGTCGCGGAACACTGAATATCGAAAATCCGGAACGGAAGCTCGCTAACCATTATATATCAATAAAATTCATGACCCCAAAGCACCACACAATTGTAAAAGTGAAGCCTCTATGGCGTGAACAAGGCCTTCGGGGAGCGGGCGCGTGTGCGTGTGTTGGGGGGAGGGTATTAAGGAAAAGAAGATGACCATTCTCTCATGGCACCAATGCTTTACAATAAATTTGAAACAAATCCGTTAATAACTGCAGCGTGTGGGGTAATGGGTGGGGGTTCGAAACGACAGGTTATTGGCGCAGAGAATATGTACAACTACGCGATCGCATAAAAATGCCCGAGATCTCGAGAAAATCTACACAGGATGGCAAGATCCCGAGAACATTGACTCGAATTCTCGAGATTGCTAGAACAGTGTGGCAGTTCTAAAGAAAATTATTAGGGGATTTCGAGAAAATTAAATTGAGATCTCGAGAAAGTATTACAGGATCGCAGGATCTCGAGATCTCAACTGAATGTTCTCGAAATCTTTATACACTTCCGTACTACTCTCTGATAAAAAAAAAACAGAATAAAAGTAACAGAAAAAATAGGTTGCCAGGCAACGAAACATAAGCCCACCAGCAGCTAAATTGTCCGGGCAGTCAACAAGAGTTGTCGCATATTTAGTAATTATCAAAAACCATTAGAATTTGTTTTTTGTTTTTTATAAAGTTCTGTCCCATGCTAACGTTTAGTATACGAAACATTTAATATTATGGATTTAGCTGTACAATTATCAAAATTCATTGAAAATCAATATAAAGGAACCAAGATCTTTAGGTTATAAACATTTATTTTAAGTTTTATCAAAAAAGATTGTGACCTCTATAGGGTCCACAACATTGATATAACACATTTTTTTACACTATTCGCGTACAAACAACGGCCATTTTGTCCGTCAATTTTGGTCCGATTTTCACGAAATTCGAACTCAACCTTCATTACCAAACAACGGTGATATAATCAAACGGTCTTTTAAATCGAATAATAATTTTGACCTTCAGAAGGACCACAATCTAAAAAGGGTGATTTTTTGACAAACAGGGGCCATAATTCCGGAAGTTACGATCCAATGGGCGCAAATATCGAAAGGAACTAAGATCTTTGGGTTATAAACATACATGTCAAGTTTGATCAAAATTGGTTCAAAATTGTGACCTCTATATGGTCCACAAGCTAAAAGCGTGATTTTTTGTACAATCAGGGGCCATAATTCAGGATGCTACGATCCGATATGCGCAAATATCGAAAGTCACCAAGATCTTTGAGTTATAGACATGCATTTCAGGTTTCATCAAATTCGGTTCAAAATTGTGACCTCTACAGTGTTCACAACCTTTACATACCATATGTTTACACTTTTCGCGTACAAGCGGCGGACATTTTGTCCATCAATTTTGTTCCGATTTTCTCGAAATTCGAACATAACCTTCTTTACGGTGTAACGATGATATAATCAGACGTTTTTTTTAAATCGGATAATAATTTTGGCCTCAAGAGGGATCACAAGCTAAAAAAGGCGATTTTTCGTACAATCAGGGGCCATAATTCAGGAAGTTACCATCCGATATGCGCAAATATCGACAGGAACCACGATCTTTGAGTTATAAACATGCATTTCAAGTTTCATCAATATCGGTTCAATATTGTGACCTCTACAGTGTTCACAAGCTAAAAACGTGATTTTTCGTACAATCAGGGGCATAATCCATGAAGTTACTGTCCGATATATGCCAATATCGAAAGGAACCGAGATCTTAGGGTGATAAACCTATATTTCCAGTTTCATTCAAATCGGATAAAAATTGTGACCTGTAGACTGTTCACAAACAATTGTGGACGGACAGCGGCGACGACAATATACGTCCACATGAAAATCGGATAATAATTTTGGCCTCAAGAGGGATCACAAGCTAAAAAAGGCGATTTTTCGTACAATCAGGGGCCATAATTCAGGAAGTTACGATCCAATATGCGCAAATATCGAAAGGAACCAAGATCTTTGAGTTATAAACATGCATTTCAAGTTTCATCGAAATCGGTTCAATATTGTGACCTCTGCAGTGTTCACAAGCTAAAGACGTGATTTTTCGTACAACCAGGGGCATAATCCATGAAGTTACTGTCCGATACATGCCAATATCGAAAGGAACCGAGATCTTGGGGTGATAAACCTATATTTCCAGTTTCATTCAAATCGGATAAAAATTGTGACCTGTAGACTGTTCACAGACAATTGTGGACGGACGGACGGACGGACAGGGGCGACGACAATATACGTCCACATGAAAATGTGGGCGTATAAAAATTCCGGTAAACCAGCTGCTAGAACTTTTTCTGGTTTTCTAACAGAATTATTTCTTACAGTGTATCAAAAAGACGACGTGAACTGTAAGAAATTATTCGTATTATCACAGTTATATCACAGATAAACAACTCGTATGATAACTATACAATCTTTTGTTTTCAGTATATTAACTAATGGAATCCGTTTATTAACAATATAAATTGTATTATTAATCAAAAGATCTGTAATATTCCAGAATAACATTGTATATTAACGGCACTGTTCTGTTAATCCACTAAGTTATACAGTCGCAGACAAACAACGGGGGCCCTGTTAAAGAACCGTAAGTCCTAAACAGTGATATCCGCTGCCTTGGCAATATTTCGCTGATAGGATTCTCCACGGCATATGCAGAAAGGTTAACAAGTTTTAACTTCCTGTTTCGGTATGTGCTTCATCATTTTGTTTTAGGCTTGTATTAAAAATTTAACAAAAATTCCAAAATTTGAAGCCACGTCCGATTTCTTGCTCTTGATTTCTGTTCATTTTTAATGTTTTTGTAAATTCATAACTGAAACATTACATTTACAGAAATTAAATTATTTTTTAATTATACTTAAATAAAGAACAACAAATATCCTGGCATCAGATTTACATGAACATGCTATTGTGACTTAAAGGAGTAAAATTGAAAAACCATATCATCCACACAGCTAATTATTGGTCAATTTAAATCAACATTGATGTTGTTATCTCACTGCGAAAAGATAGGATTCTCATATCCAATATTTAAAACAAAGAGACAGAGAGCGAGAGAGAGAAAGAGAGAGAGAGAGAGAGAGAGAGAGAGAGAGAGAGAGAGAGAGAGAGAGAGAGAGAGAAATGGGGTTTAACGTCCACTCGACACAAACTAGGTCATTTCGGGACTAACATATGGTTTTTAATTTTATTTCAATAATTCGCTTGCGCGTAGGGGTCTTTAGCAGTGGGAGGAAACCAGAGTACCCAGAGAAAACCCACGAGGTTGGACAGGCGACCCTACCCCTTGCCACGCACAACCGGGAATTCGAAACCACGCCAATTGACTCAATGGCAGGCCGTATGATACCACTTGCGCACGCTAACCATTCGGCCATCCAACCCCCCTATTTAAATCAAAGTGAAATTTTTACAATTGGCACACGAATGGTGTTTCTGAATGCTTTCGAGTGCCATTTGTAATGAAGTGACTCGATGAACGAGGCTAAATATATTCAGCAGGAGAATATTACCGGTGTAGACTGGAATAACCAGGTGCAAACACTGCCATTCCATATCCAACAGGAGAATATAACCGGTGTAGATTGGAATATCCAGTTGCCAAAGACTGTCATTCCATTTGGACTCTTCGCATAATTCGTAGAGCATAACTGATTAGAAATTACAGTAAAATAGAAACGATTGAAAATAAATCAGTTCATATACATCCATAATACATTATGCATTGCGACCCATTGATGTAAAATTTCTAGGTGCCAAAGAATAGTGATTTAGCTCCTTTAACAGTAAATCAGATGTTAGAATCTTTTCTGTTTTCTTTATAGAATTATTTTTTACAGTGTAGACAATGCGTTTTCTCCATATCTAAACAAATATATGGATCCGGTAACATATATAAAAGAAACAATTCAATTGACATGAACCAAAATTGAGGAAGATATGCATGTATCGATATACCGTTTTTCCATTAAAGATACATTATGGGAGATTTTTACAAGGAGTTAGCCATTCTTGCTATAACAGTTCAAAAGAAGATGCTGAAACAAGAATATATTGAAAATTTCAGTCAAATTACTTTATCCTGAACAAAGTTGTTACCACTATAAATTTTTACTAGAAATGGGAGTTAAATTCATCGACACCCTTTTCCCATTATGGCCGATTGTTGATTGACAGGCGTTAACTCCACCTATATAGTCTCGATTATCAAGTAATGTTTACAATGACTAGTACTGATAGCGTATTCGGTTTGAGACAGGACTGCAATTCAATTCGTATACATTTATTTTTTACTATAAATTAGAATTAAGATTTTAATATATAGATAAGAAGAGAAAGTTTGCGATAGGATATTAAAGTTTGAAAGGAATGGGCCAAATCAACGAGGCAGTATTGTAAATAAATTATAATAAATAGCCGACTTCTTGCGTTGCCTGCGTGTACTCTTTTGTACTTCAGGTAGGCCTAAGCGACTCCCTAAGCAGACGAATAGAAAACAGTCCGGAAGTATGATGACGTCAACGTCACAGAGAAGCCCCGCCCACGACGCCATAGTGATTAAATCAGTCAACGAAATCCTGTTTTAATCCGAGCCCAATCCAAGCCATCCGTGGGTCTACAGAGTTCATTTTAGGCTTGTTGTTTAAATAAAGATCTAATTTATAATTTCTATGACTTCTGAGGCCCAAAGGAAGACCGACAAAAGTCTGTTTTTGCTCTCCCATAATGTATGTTTAATGATCATAACACAATCAAAAAACCCAGATACAAATTAAACTTAGATCTGTATATTATGCTACAAATCATATCCTCTAATTAATAGAGATATTTACTTGTTCATCCAGTCCACGACAGGGATGCACTGTTGGTATGTACGTTAGACAAGAACACGTCTGGTAATAAAGGTATTTTTGCACATCAGTATATATCAAATATATTTTGACTACCGTTTGCTGATGACCTCAGCTTATTAACAAATTCGGTTGATGGCCTGCAGATACGTACCCATAATCTGGATTTTAATAAAAAAAATTAAACCCAGCAATTTGTAAATCCAGATAAAATTATCACGGCGTTGCATTTCGATGGAACTGTTTTCTCTAGTAAACTTAAAGGGCCAATCCCGATAATATTTTGGATTATAAAACTGCTTAATTGTGTGTTAAAATCCTCTACCTCTAAGCCGAGCAACTAACCATAAATAAGTGAACTTAGTGTGGTATGACATGTCATAAAAACAGCTCCCGTGGGATTTGTTTGCTAAAATTGATTTTTTTGGTTGTTGTTATGGGTTGATGGGGGACCAAGCTAATCAAAAATGTTGGGGTTCAAATTTTCCGACCCCTTGACTCCTCTATGAGAGGCATTTTTGTAATCGGGACCCCTGAACGAGAACATGGCTATCTCCGCAAATAATGGTTGGATTTTCATGATCTGAAGTACATTCTCGTGTTTTGTCGTCATGCCGTTCCCATCTATGGTACACTTAAAACGATGGAAAATACCGATTTCCCGTGTCAAACGGATTGATTTCAGCCAATAATCTTTGGATTTTCCTGATATGAAGTTCATTCTATATTTTTAACCATGCCAACCCCATCTATCAATCTTTAATACACTTAAAGTCAAACTGAAGTAGTTTCCATTGACTTACGGTGGTAAATACTAATTTCCGGGGTCAAATTCCAATTGATATCAAGCGAATTGAAGTAGTTTTTATTTCAGTTTAGAGAAATCTATCACGCAGTACCACATTTTGTGGCGTCTGAAGCACAATGTTTCGTGCAGTTTCTTTTGGGTCATTAGAATCTTCTGATTTGAGATTCAAGACAAATCTGATATTTGTGACAAGCAAACAAGTTTGATATCAGAAACAAAAAGAAATCATAACAAGCCAGAAGTCGCCAGAAACGAAAACAACGAAATTCCTATCTTGGAAATAAATACGCAATTCTCTACATCAACGATGTATCATCCTCGTCCCCTTGCACACCCCTGGTCATGTTGGTACGCTCCCTATTAAACTCTTGCACCGAGATGAACAAGGTCGACCATTATTCCAGAAACTGCACCGCCCCGTACAGCCGGTTTTGCAACCACTTTCTGTTAGTTCAGATAGAGTAAGATTCTGCGCAGGAACATGCATGCCTTTGTCCAACTGCCAGCCACTTTGTTCAAGGACGACTTGTCTGGTCGTCCCCTTGCACACCCCTGGTCATGTTGGTACGCTCCCTATTAAAACTCTTGCACCCAGATGAACAAGGTCGACCATTATTCCAGAAACTGCACCACCCCGTGCAGCCTGTTTTGCAACCACTTTCTGTTAGTTCAGATAGAGTAAGATTCTGCGCAGGAACATGAATGCCTTTGCCCAACTGCCAGCCAGTTTGTTCAAGTACGACTTGTCTTGTCAAGTACGACTTGTAGCGCACGGCGGTGTAATTCATAACCGGGATAATGTGAAATCTATCAGGCCTTGACACTTGTGACTTCCAATGACATATAATCGGTTGATCACATGCATCTCTTAGTAATTTGCAGCCACCGCAGTTAAGACCTTGAGATTACCTCGAGATAAAAGTCTATGGGAATTGTGAGGAAATCACCATAATCTACAGATGCAAGGACTTTGTGAGGTATGAGTGTGTCATTCTATTCATGTGTCCTCAATGGTATTCAACTAGAATGGAGTCGATGTGCTTTGTGAATGCCTCTTGTAGTCCAGAGAGTTTCTGCATGATTGATGTTTTCTCCATACCCTGACGTAAAACCATAGCATAAATGATGCAAACTTTGGGTGGTGTAGTCTGTGCTGTATCAACCAGGCTAGCATATGCCACTGGTTGAGCCTTTGCTCCTTCAACAGCATATCCTAGCCTGTTTGACACAGCAAAGGCTACATCACACAGGGTTCTTATCATTGAGAAACTCTTAGATCTTGCATATGTAGCTGAAAATTACTTGTTTGGTCACGTGACGCCAATGTCCTCACTTATTCTCATGGACCTTGTCTCACCGGGTCGTCTCGGTATTCACAGTCCGAGGGTTGTAACTAAGAAGGCCGCAAAACACAGAGATCTAGAGATAGATGTGATTAAGCGAGTGTTTGTCATTGGAAGTCATTAGTCTCAAGGTCTGATTGGACTTCGCAGCTTCTCTGGTGCTGACTGGAGAGATAAACTTGTGAGCATCACAAAGAAAACAATGGCTGGTGCAGACGTGAAGCTTGATGTTGATGTCCCCGTTATTATCTGTTCCAAGAAGCTTGGAGAATGTATCATCCCAGCTGACCTGGCGAAGGGTAACTTGCCTTCGCAGGTCAAGTAATGGGAAAGATTTGCCTGCCAAGTCTACTCTTCATCTTTTCCATGAAACCTACCGCCATTTTTATTTTTTAGACTCTGTTCAAATCGGATTAATCCCTTTAAATTGCTTAATGTTCAGTAACAACTTTGATGCTAATATAAAGTAAAATTTATTTCGTTTGAGTAAGTTAGGTAAAAAAGCAAGTCTCTGTCGAGCCAAATTGTTTACTTTGTCATGAAATTTGTATCTTACTATATTCATATTACTGCCCTGCTGCAGAGACACCATTAGCACAAATGAAGACTAGTTGGTGTCGCTCATTTGGTCACCCCACTTTGCCCACATCTTTTGTTACGAATCTGGGTCCATCAGGCCAAGACTAATTAATCAACTAAGGGGTTTAAAGTATAGTCTGTAACAAGTTAGTGACACTTCAACAAAACGATTTAAATTATATTACATTATACCATTTCCAGAATTTTGATAAAATACAAATTATAAATATGTAAAGCACATCATTATTACAAACACCCTGTTCCGGCAGGCTGAAAGATCCAAGCAGTGGCATCTGACCGACTTCGTCATCTGCCGCCAAAGAGACATCCGTGACATCAGGATCACCAGGGCCATGCGAGGAGTGGAGTGTTGGCCAGACAATCGTCTAGTCAGGACAATCCTATGCCTGTACATCAGCCTAACTCTCCGCAAGACGTCGAAAGTGCTCAGACCAACCAGCGTTGGACGTCGCCAAACTCGAACAACATCACCAGCGCAGTGAATCATGGACCCCTGACTGGCGACCCGACTAAAAGATGGGAGCAGCAATAGCCACTATCGGTCGTAGTAAACGAATTCATCAGGAAACTCAAGCAGAAAGCATTTGTTGGATGGCAAAACGACCTCACCTCCACCGCCAGACATGATCGCTTCAAGCATCTACAGAAACATGCCCAAGCGGCACTGCACAAGATGCAGAATGAATATTAAAACTCTTGCACCCAGATGAACAAGGTCGACCATTATTCCAGAAACTGCACCACCCCGTGCAGCCTGTTTTGCAACCACTTTCTGTTAGTTCAGATAGAGTAAGATTCTGCGCAGGAACATGAATGCCTTTGCCCAACTGCCAGCCAGTTTGTTCAAGTACGACTTGTCTTGTCAAGTACGACTTGTAGCGCACGGCGGTGTAATTCATAACCGGGATAATGTGAAATCTATCAGGCCTTGACACTTGTGACTTCCAATGACATATAATCGGTTGATCACATGCATCTCTTAGTAATTTGCAGCCACCGCAGTTAAGACCTTGAGATTACCTCGAGATAAAAGTCTATGGGAATTGTGAGGAAATCACCATAATCTACAGATGCAAGGACTTTGTGAGGTATGAGTGTGTCATTCTATTCATGTGTCCTCAATGGTATTCAACTAGAATGGAGTCGATGTGCTTTGTGAATGCCTCTTGTAGTCCAGAGAGTTTCTGCATGATTGATGTTTTCTCCATACCCTGACGTAAAACCATAGCATAAATGATGCAAACTTTGGGTGGTGTAGTCTGTGCTGTATCAACCAGGCTAGCATATGCCACTGGTTGAGCCTTTGCTCCTTCAACAGCATATCCTAGCCTGTTTGACACAGCAAAGGCTACATCACACAGGGTTCTTATCATTGAGAAACTCTTAGATCTTGCATATGTAGCTGAAAATTACTTGTTTGGTCACGTGACGCCAATGTCCTCACTTATTCTCATGGACCTTGTCTCACCGGGTCGTCTCGGTATTCACAGTCCGAGGGTTGTAACTAAGAAGGCCGCAAAACACAGAGATCTAGAGATAGATGTGATTAAGCGAGTGTTTGTCATTGGAAGTCATTAGTCTCAAGGTCTGATTGGACTTCGCAGCTTCTCTGGTGCTGACTGGAGAGATAAACTTGTGAGCATCACAAAGAAAACAATGGCTGGTGCAGACGTGAAGCTTGATGTTGATGTCCCCGTTATTATCTGTTCCAAGAAGCTTGGAGAATGTATCATCCCAGCTGACCTGGCGAAGGGTAACTTGCCTTCGCAGGTCAAGTAATGGGAAAGATTTGCCTGCCAAGTCTACTCTTCATCTTTTCCATGAAACCTACCGCCATTTTTATTTTTTAGACTCTGTTCAAATCGGATTAATCCCTTTAAATTGCTTAATGTTCAGTAACAACTTTGATGCTAATATAAAGTAAAATTTATTTCGTTTGAGTAAGTTAGGTAAAAAAGCAAGTCTCTGTCGAGCCAAATTGTTTACTTTGTCATGAAATTTGTATCTTACTATATTCATATTACTGCCCTGCTGCAGAGACACCATTAGCACAAATGAAGACTAGTTGGTGTCGCTCATTTGGTCACCCCACTTTGCCCACATCTTTTGTTACGAATCTGGGTCCATCAGGCCAAGACTAATTAATCAACTAAGGGGTTTAAAGTATAGTCTGTAACAAGTTAGTGACACTTCAACAAAACGATTTAAATTATATTACATTATACCATTTCCAGAATTTTGATAAAATACAAATTATAAATATGTAAAGCACATCATTATTACAAACACCCTGTTCCGGCAGGCTGAAAGATCCAAGCAGTGGCATCTGACCGACTTCGTCATCTGCCGCCAAAGAGACATCCGTGACATCAGGATCACCAGGGCCATGCGAGGAGTGGAGTGTTGGCCAGACAATCGTCTAGTCAGGACAATCCTATGCCTGTACATCAGCCTAACTCTCCGCAAGACGTCGAAAGTGCTCAGACCAACCAGCGTTGGACGTCGCCAAACTCGAACAACATCACCAGCGCAGTGAATCATGGACCCCTGACTGGCGACCCGACTAAAAGATGGGAGCAGCAATAGCCACTATCGGTCGTAGTAAACGAATTCATCAGGAAACTCAAGCAGAAAGCATTTGTTGGATGGCAAAACGACCTCACCTCCACCGCCAGACATGATCGCTTCAAGCATCTACAGAAACATGCCCAAGCGGCACTGCACAAGATGCAGAATGAATGGTGGGAGAGGAAAGCAGGTCCAAAAATACGCTGACACGCAGAATTCCAAGATGTTCTTCAGTGCCATCAAAGAAGTCTATGGACCTTCCAAGCCGTGTACTACCCATTCCTGTCATCCGGAATGGACGGAATCTCAGCAGATTTGCTCAAATCTGCCGGCCCTATGGCACTTGCGACTTTTCACACGCTCCTCACCAGCATTTGGGAAGAAGATGATGGCTCACTGTCCGACCTCCGCCGACTGAATTCCAAGACCAAGGTTGTGGAAAAGATCATCCTGGAAGCACTTTTTGGTGATGATTGTGCTCTCATGGTACACGAAGAGTCTGACCTACAGCTCATCACAGATAAGTTTGCAGAAGCCTCCAGCCTTTTCGGACTCACCATAAGCCTCGGCAAGACAGAAGTACTATTTCAGCCAGCCCCTGCTTCCATTGCACCCTCCTCTATCTCCATGGAGGGCACCCAGACCATCAGCAACGACGGCAGCCTGGACAAAGAGATCAACATCAGGATCTGCAAGGCCAGTCAAGCTCTTGGTCGTCTCCGAGCACGTGTCCTGAACCAGCCCAACACCAAGCTCTCCACTAAGCTCGAAGTGTACAGAGCTGTCGTCCTCACTAGCCTCCTCTATGGATGCGAGACATGGACTGTGTACAAAAGACATCTGAAGCAGCTGGAGAAGTTCCATATGAGCAGTCTGCGGTCAATAATGTACATTCACTGGCAAGACAGGATCACAAACATCGAAGTCCTGGACAGAGCTAAGATGACGACCATTGAGGCCATGATACTCAAAGCCCAGCTTCGATGCGTTGGTCACGTAATCCGGGTGGATGACCACAGACTGCCAAAGCAGCTTATGTATGGCGAACTGGCCTCGGGAATGCTGAACCAAGGCAGACCACGCAAAAGATTCAAGGACTGCGTGGAGTCTAATATTAAACTCTGTATGTGATGGACAGACCAGGTTGGCGCGCCCTCACCATCCAGGCGCGTGACAACTTCGAGGAGAAGAGGCGAGCTGATGTGACCGCAGCACGGATAAGAAGAAAGGCGCCAACCACCAATCTTGACAGAGCCGGACAGTTTCCTTGTTCCTACTGCACCCGCATCTGTCGATCAAGGATTGGCTTAATTAGCAACCTTCGTGTCCACACAAAACAAGGACCAAGCTCATGAGGATAGTCATCATCGTATCGATGGACGACCAAGATAATATTTATATCCAGAAATATTAGCACAACCGTAAAGCTTAACTACTTTGTTTCACGGTAAACGATGTAAAGATAAAAGGTATGCCGAGACAAACTGATTTCAACACTGGTTTAATAACATTTTCGTCTATCTTGGGACTATTCATAATGAATATTATCGTCCTACAGTATAGTAGTTTATTTGTTTTTATTTCAAATTAGTAGTTACATCAATACAGCTCGCAATGTAAATTTATTAGTAAACTGATTTCACCAAATTGCCCAATCTAATGATAGTGGGAAGTGTTACCAGTCACAATAATTAGCTTGAGAAGTTTACACCAGTCAGTGATACTAAATAATTAGAACAGACTATAGTCCTAAACCCACAGTCCTAATCCTTTATCAAAACATTCAAATGTAGGGGAAAGTGAGTTAAACCGTCGCCCATCTATGCAATTTCTATTTGTTTCTGGTTTGTTTTTTTTGCATTTTTAAATACAGATTATTATTTTCTTATTTCTTAAAGTAAATTTATTAATAGGTAACAAGATTATGGATTAGTAGTAATTAAGCTAGCTGTAATAATAATGTTTGGACTTGATAATGGACTAATGGACACATAAATGACGAGGGAGTTGAATAAATCCTACAGGTTGAATTAAACAAAGATGGCATTTATTAGCGAAATTAATTTGATAAAAGTGTTACATAGTTAATGACATTTAAATATTAATTATTAAACTACCACCCTGTTAGTGTGCTCATAATTTTAATCGGCGATATAAAAATTATCAGTAAATATTAATAATACTATGAAATTATTATACGTTCTAGGGGAGAATTTAACAGCATTGTGTAAGGCCATAACCCAAATTAAATTTGTTAATTGTTTTAAGGCTCCACTAGAACTATTTCATAGTCGTGTTTCCAATTTTCTTGCAGTTAAAGTAAAGTTAAAGCTTATTTTGTTTGAGGACACTTCAGTCCTGTGATTCCGGCAAATTTTATAATGCACTTTGCCGACCTGAATCCTTCGAATTCGGTGCTTGTGAGAATCCAAGTGGTGTTTTGGACGATGCCTTCAGTTTCCAAACAATTACTGTTGCTCTTTTTACGATAGTGTCAATACAGGTAATATTTGAGAAGAGTTTCTTTTCTTACCTTTTACTTAAATCTGTGTATTTGTTGCTTTCTGCTCCAGAAATCGTTGTTATGGCAACAGTAAACAGTAATATGGAGAGTAAGATAAGTTTAGCCATGTTTTACAATTATTGCTTCCAGATATCACCAGTAATCTGCAAACAAAGAAATAAACATAACAACAATAATACACTGACAATGAAAACACCCACGGATTTGATTTGATATGCTGGCATGGAAATTTACCCCAAACCGGAAAATCAACAACCCGGGGGCGCCATCACAACTTTACTTTACAGTGAAAATTGGCTCAAGGGGTAAAAATCAAAGGTAAGGATTTGCTTGGTAACGTCGGGGAATGGGTGCGATAGGACTACAAATGGCTGTTTGTTTATGGGATTCTTCTCCAGTCTCGTTTTTCCCACGCCGGCACCATAAATTCGTGATTTCAATTGTCTTATGTTGGTAGAATTGATCTGTGGTGCGCTTACGCGAAAATCTCGTTTTTATTGGAGTCACATCCCCCCATCCGTGACTTTTTCTCAAGGAAAATATTTGTAGTTTGCTACCTCTGAAAACTACGAGCTAACTGAAGATGTGAAAATCCAAGATGGCGGCCAGAAATGGCCTGAAATTGGTCTTAAGACACATTGTTGGCGAAATGACCGAGAAATACATCATTTTGAAGAATGTGTTGGTCACTGGCCCCAATTCATCTCACAAAATGTTAATCCAATATGGCGACCAAAAACAAAATTAATGGTGACAGAAAAAGACTCGAAAAGTATTCATTCAATACCAATAGCAATATACACATGTGACATGTCGTTGCGGGGGTTGTGGGGGACGAGAGACACAGATATTCTAATTTCAAGCTGACAGATGTAATTTGAAAGGAGATATCATACACAAATTGAAAATTTTCACGACTGCCGGCCTACACATGTATTAATAACACTTGTATGTTGCTATTGTGTCGCCATTTTTGATTTTGGCGGCCATAAAGGATCAATCGTTTATGAAATGAGACTGCCCAAAATGATCCGGGTGACCAACAAAACCCATAAAATGATATATTACACGGGCCATTTGACAAACAATGTCATGACCATCGGCTCTCTTGGGAATTTGGTCGTAGATTCAGAAGGTAGCAAACTAAAAAATATCTTCACTAGGGTCCCTGAAAAAAATCGGCAAACCTTGTTCCCCGGGAAATGATCTGGGGGTTGTGACCCGACTATTTCGGGTGTTGTCGTGATCTGATGTTATTACATTCAGAAATGCAAGATTAAAGTGTATCTCGAGTAGGCCGTAGTACCGCTGTCTGGGCAAGATTTCTCTCATAGCACTGTGTATGGTGTATGCAGAACAGTAGTGGGCTAAACGTTATTATGATTTCATTTCTTTGAACCATATGATACATTACAAGAAAGTTGTAAAAGGATCCTTGTTAAACAATCAATAATACGTACTAATAAAGTGTCGTGGTAGACACCATAGGTACAGAACAATTATTGTTCTCAATGTAATCAATTAATACAACGGCTATCTTCTAGAATGCCAAAAAAAAAACTATGTCGAAAAAATAGTAATCGGTTACTTAACAATCCAACCAATGCCAATATTATAGCAAAACCTGGAAAACCTGCAAAACCTGGTGTGCAAAAAGTTAAATCAGGTAAATTGTAAAGACAGTGACATTCAAGTATCAGATTAAAAATTTCGAAAAATGAGAATGCGCAAATGTCACAGACATGCTATACTTAGCTACTGATTACTTGGAATGTGAATGCCGTAAGTCCAGTTCCTTACAACGTATCCATAACATGGGGATAAAGCTGGCAATTGCGTTGGCAATGTATCAGTCCACTGAAACATAGTATTTTGTGAGTTTTCATCTTCACTCCGATAATCAGGCATGTCCGACACGACCGAATAATCAAGTTAACCTTTTTCGCATTTAATGAACACGTTTCGTTAACAGAAATTATAGCATCACAAGCTAAGCCTTTTCCCAAATCCCATTCAGATATCCTGAATAACAACACTGTTTAAAAATATATGAAAGGCCAAATTAACATAATGTTTACACAGTAGTTAAATTTGACATAAGGTTATACGCATATTATGACTATTTCCTTTGCCCTGTAAAGTGTTCCAAGGTCACCAAATTCGACAAGAAACCCTTTAACCTAACATACTAAACCTGTGTGTATTTTTCTGAGAGGAAAGTTTACATATTTTCTGCAGCAATAACTAACAGTTCGAACATTTGGTTCACATAAATTCACTTTCTTAGCAACATAACCGTATTTTTTACAACTTGCCTAAAGCCAGGCTGACACTCGCACGACTTTTGGCCACGATTTTGTCGTGTCATTTTGGGGCACGAACTGGGAGGCACCCGCAATGTTCACTACTAGCTCACACATAGTTCACGACGAGTTCACGAATGCGTGACCATCAGTGTCCACATTGACACGAACTGCCACGACGAATTCACGAATAGTTTAAGCCAGGCTGACACTTGCACGACCTTTGGCCACGATTTTGTCGTGGCAAGTCGTGCCATTTTGGGGCACGAACTGGGAGACTCTCGCAATGTTCACGACTAGTTCACGACGAGTTCACGAATGCGTGCCCATGTGTGTCCACATTGACACGAACTAGCACGACGAGTTCAGGCATAGTTTGCACATTGTTTACGCACTTCCCGCATTGGCACGACGAGTTTGCGCAATTCGGACGGTGTCGTGCCGACTTGGGCACGCCATATAAAAAGTGGGCCTTCTGTCAGTTTACTGACTGAACTCCACAAGGAAGATCAAAGGGGCTACAAAAATTACCTCAGAATCACACCTGACCTGTTCCAAGAGATGGTTGAGAAGTTAACCCCTCGCCTCCAGAAGCAGTACACCTTCATGAGGGAACCGCTCCAAGTTGGACTCAAGCTAGCTGTCACCCTCCGCTTCCTAGCCACTGGAAATTCCTATCCAAGTCTGCATTACAGCTTCAGGGTTGAAGCGAGTATCATCTGCAAGTTCATACCCGAGGATTGTAAAGCCATCATCGCGGTCTACAAGGACGAAGTGCTGCGCTGCCCCAAAACTGAAGAGGGGTGGAAGGAAGTTGCTGCCAGGTTCAGCTCCAGATAGGACTACCACAACTGTCTGGGGGCTGTGGACGGCAAGCACATCGCCATGAAGAAGCCACCCAATGCTGGCTCTTACTACTACAACTACAAGGGCTTCCCCAGCATTGTTCTGATGGCAGCTGCTACCTACAAGTTCCTCTATGTGGATGTTGGGGCAGAGGGTGGGTGGTGCGTCGGATGGATGAACATGGAGTAACTGTTCCCTGCATGATGCTGCATAAGAGAACAGGGCCCTGTTTCATAAAAACTTAAGCTAAAATCACTAAAATAGATTTTATTCAAATTTTATGCGTTTCACGAAGATTGATTGTAACTTAACATGCAATTTTAATAGATTTTAGTTAAAATCGCCTGCGCCCGCGCAGTGCACATTTCCGCGGCGGGTACTTATTGTGAGAGCAAATACGCTTCGAAACTAAAAACTGTTGACCGGTTGAATTTACGGTTGCAATATCTATGGGGAGAGATTCATCCGTTGTAACAAGGTTTGCACACGGTCAGACAGTCGTAGACAAGTGAAAAAATGAGCTAGTTGCCTTATTTTTTAGTTCGAAAAGTATCGGTTGGTTGGCCTTGAACTTGCATTTGATTCGTGACCTTGGCATTTGATTTACTCACAGGCTTCAAATGAAATAAATCTGTATCGATAAACTAAATCGCTTGGACGTAGTTTTATGGTATTTTGGACAAGAGGAACTATTGAGAATTGTTACAAACATATGATATTTGCTACTCAAACGACTAATCTAGGCTGTATTTATTTTGTCGTATTTTAAAAGTATATTTGATTTTTAAGTGTTATTAAAGTCACCTAATGAAACTGACGAAGAAACATATGACAAAATGAAATGAAGTTCACATTCATCGATTTATTCCAAATGATCGTTAGACTAAGTAAGGCACAGACTGACCATTATAAGGGTAAAATGATACCCGGGGTCAAACAACAAAGTTACCACAGCATCACAACAAAGTCAGTAACGGGTAAATCCTCCTCTGTTTGCCAAACAAGCATTGATCCGACGTGGCATACTCCTAATGAGACGTCTAAGGTCATTTTGGTTCAGATTGTCCTATTCCTGTTGCAACGCTGCAGCAAGTTCTTGGACATTGGCAGGACGTTGTTGACGTTGACGTAACCTCTGTCCAAGCATGTCCCAGACATGCTCGATGGGGGAGAGGTCGAGACTCAGTGCTGGCCAAGGTAATGTGGTGATGTTCTGTTGTTGGAGGTAACCTGTAACGATCCTGGCCCTGTGACATCTTCCGTTGTCATCCTGGAAGATGAAACGGCGGCCATGACGTCGTGCGAACGGCACAACATGGACTGCCAAGATGTTGTCCCGGTAGTACTGGCCTGTAACAAGCCCTGCAACAACATGTAAAGCCGTTGTATCCAGCAACAGTGATGCCTCCCCACACCATAACAGAACCACCCCCAAATCGATCATGTCTGATGACGTTAACGTCTTGGAAGCGCTCGTTTCGACGACGCCACACCCTCCTACGTCTGTCCAAAAAATCAACAGTGAACCTTGACTCATCTGAAAACATCACATTGCTCCAGCGTCGATTATCCCGGTGTTGACGATCCCTACACCAACGACGTCTTGCCTGAATGTGATGATCTCTCAAACAAGGGATCACGCGAGGACGTCGGGCGCGAAGGTGACCCCTATGCAGTCGATTCCGAATCGTCTGGCCACTCACTCTCACACCAGTGTCTGTTTGAAGACGAGCGCTGATCTGATTTGCTGTGATGACACGATTTCTCAAGGCCAAGGTACGGATAAATCGATCCTGGGCTTGAGTTGTCGCCCTTGGTCGACCTGAGCGTGGTCTGTCCTGTACAGATTGTGTATCACGGTATCTGGACCATAGCCTGCTTATGACAGACTGAGAAACATTCATCGTCCGCGCCACAACCGCCTTTGTTGTGCCGATCTGTAGCAAGCCAAGGGCACGTAACCTTTAATTTTGGGTAAGCCGACGCATATCAAAATTTGTTTTCTGATCACTGATGTTTCCACCCTGGAATTCAATGCCACAATGACTGTAACATTCAAAGTTAGAGTCGTGCAAATCTTGGGTTGGACCCCCATGATGATCCCAAGCATCACCTGCATTCCATGCGGTAGCTATTGGTGCGTTTGGGCGTCACATGTAACTGGAAATGTTTCTTCTGTTAGGTTCTATAGTGACTTTTTTCGTAGTCATTTGCATATTTTAGTATTATGCCCCCAAAATCAAATATCCCCTACTTTTTTTGAATAGTATATTTATTAACTTTAAAATTAATACACCAAATAGCCAATGTTCCTATGCCTAGATTTGAAATGTCATTCCCATAGACCTTTTCAATGATACTTTGAAAATGCCTATATTACTAAATTAAATGATTTTTTACCGCAAGATAAAACAGCTTTGGTTCCCTTATTTATGTTGTTTTATTTACGTAAGACTTCATTAAGAAATAATAAATTTATGATATTAAACTTTAATATAATATTTTTCAATAAACACATCTGAGATTTTTTATTTCTTTTAACAAATCGTCATAACCCCCAAAAGCATGTGTAAATACTACATATTATGGTATGTCTAGTATTGTAGGCCTTTAGGCCTCCTAAAACTAAGAAATTAACCATATTAAGCCTTGTACACGAAGATATTTTCTTTATAGATAAGAATGCTTTTCTTCCCACGACATTGAATATAAATAAATGATTTTTGTGTTTAGTTTACTGGGGTTTTGAGTGATTTTTTTTTCTTGGAGTTCTAATATGGAGCGCCACCCAAATGCTTAAATTGCCTTACAATAAAAAAAAACGGGTGGACCGATGCTGTGACAAGAAATTGAATGAGAATTGTTATGTGACCCGGGCCGTTCACAATTTTATCATTATTCCAATTATATCCATATTTTAAGTTAGGAGAGGGTGACGGCTATCCTAAGTTAAAATTTTCCTTAAAATCGGTTTGTGAAACGCCACTATTTTAAGTTAGGATTAGATTTTAACTTACAATATTATTTTAGTTGATTTTAACTAAAATGCTTAAAATCGTTTTGTGAAACTCATCTATCTTAAGTTAGGATGAAATTTTAGTTTAAGACGATTTTAAGGAGATTTAAGTTTTCGTGAAACAGGGCCCAGAGCTGGAGTGCCTCAACCAGAACCACTCCCTAATTATGACCAGCCAGTGCCCTATCACTTCGTAGGGGGTGGCGCCTTTGCTCTCCGAACCTGGATGATGAAACCATTCTCCCATCGGTCACAAGTCCTACGAGAACGCATTTACAGCTACAGCCAAGTGCCCGACATGTCGTGGAAAATTCCTTTGGAATTTTGTCTCAAATGTTCCGTTGCTTCTTGACGACGATGCATCAGCACCCCGACACCATCAACCTGCTCAGCATGTGCGCCTGTGTCCTGCACAACCCCATCCTCATCAGATACCCAGAAAGTCCTATATATACACCTACACCGACACTAACGCCACTGTCGCGCAGTAGTCGTGAACTATTCGTGGCAGTTTGTGACAGTCGTGACAGTTCGTGACAGTCGTGGCATGGCGCGCACTGCCACTCATCCTCCCGTATCGTCCCGACGAGTTCACGACCCGGTCGCTAAATTTTGTCGTGACCAAACTTTTGAACATTTCAAAATTCTCGTCCCGACATGGCACGCAGTCATGACGGGTTAACGCACACTTCACGCCAGTTTACGACTAGTTTGCGCACTGGCACGACTCGAGTCGTGCCAATGCGTGCCACGGAATCGTGCAAGTGTCAGCCTTGCTTAACTCTATAATTGTCTTCTATCTTTTCTGATTTGTATTTCGTAGATGCGGTTGGCCTTCTTTTTCTGTAAAAGCCCTTAGCAAAAATAGGTTAAGTAAACAAGAATGTGTGTTATTTGAGAAGCAGAATCACAAAATGTATAGTAGGCCTACTCCAAATACGACCATGTGAAAGTGAAAACAAACTGAAATAAAGGGTATGACTAAATCAATAAAATATTTCAAGATAGCAAATTAAACAAATAGTTTTCCCACACATTTCCATATACTAGACCAAATTCATTTAAGGCAGCTTAGTAACTTCATTCATTAGAAGTGAAATTTATAAATCAATGAAAACAATAATAGACATTTTTTTTCAACTTCCGGTGTCCTGCGAGACACATAGCCATTAATGGCTGCTTGATGGGTGCAGTTTCCGGTCTCAATTTTAACCTTGTTTTGTTTTACCAAAGACCTGTAATGCTAATGTAAATATTATTGCTAATACTTAAATTTTGGCATTTGGGTTCAGAATTTTAGTAAAATTATCTTAAAAAATGACAAAGAGAAAGTCGAACTAGTGTGTGTTAAGAGATATTATGCTGGAAGCGGTCCTGTGTCTCCGCCTTACTTTAAAATACGAAGCTGTAAGTTGTTTGGACTAGCTTCATATGTAATAAGGATATCAAAAAAAGTGTTTTTAGAAGAGGTAACTATTATCACTCCAATAAAATCATGACGGTATCATGTGACGCAAAGCAAATTACACGAAGTACCGATGACCCCCCCCCCCCCCTTCTTCCTCATCCCAAATTCGAGTCTTTTGAATTAACTTTTGAATACAAATATAGTAGGCGTACTGAGTATTCGCTGTATTATGGGCTTACAATGACATAATTGCACATCTCTAATTCTAATTGTGCCTAATATATGATATTTCTTTCTGAAAGGTTATTATTAAAAAGGTAAAAAATATCCCTATTTTTCATGTCCTGCTCGCAAATTAATAAATAACCCAAAAAATAATTAGTTTTATTGTAACTTTTTTTTTTAGCTTCGTCAAGTTTTTGATGCAACGGCATATTCAATCTACCTCGAAATGATTTGTTACTGTTAAAGACCTTACAACATGAACTATAGGAAGCCCATATTTGACATTTTCTAAATACCTAAATTGAAAATACAATACCAATTTATTAACTCACTTTGAAGCGTAGTCTCATTAAAGGGGCACCCAGTCACTTATTCTTTTGAAAATACATTTCATAGTATATTTGTGGGATTCCTTGTCGTACTTCAGATTTATATTACAAACGACAACTGCTTCAGCTTAAAATGGCATTTGATTTTTTTTTGATAACACTCGTTCAAAACTGTTGCGAAAAACATGCGTCCAACATTTCTGTTTTATTCATATTATTATTTAAAAAGTGTCGAATGTCCTTTTAAAAAAATGATGTAAATCATACCAATTGCCACACATCTGTAACCTACGGTATTACAAAGCATCATGCCAGATACATTATCTGATACGTAACCACAAAACATGAAGATTGTACATCATCATGTGGCATGTGCAGCGCGTAGGGCTAAAACGTAGAGACATACTGATGGATTTGGTGTTTTTTTTAGTTACGATTGTGTGTCTTTAGTTTCGCCTTGCAAACTTAATTTCTTTATTAATGCATGTAACAGCTTATCAAAGTCTATTTTAGGGTCGCCTGTCCAACCTCGTGGGTTTTCTCCGGGTATTCCGGTTTCCCCCATAGTTAAAGATCCCTACGCGCAAGCAAATTATTGAAATAAAATTGAACCATATGTTAGTCCTGAAATGACCTTGTTTGTGTCGAGTGGACGTTAAACCCTATTTCTCTCTCTCTCAAAGCCTAATTAATTCTCGGATTATCCAATGCTTTTCCGAGGTGATTTTCTCAGAAATATACTTAGTCCTCACTAACGCAGAGGGATCAGACAATCCATAATCGTCGTGTTGCCGGTTACGGAGACCCTTACATTATTTGTCATGTATGCGCTCCAAGGGTGTTTTCAAGTAATCCAGTATTTTCCGATTCAACCCTCATTATGGTGGAATGGTGATATATCTAAACGTTTTTTGAAATCTGGAAACATATTATGACGGCACAAAATTGTGACATCAAGAGGGTCCACAACCTTGATATACCAGATGTTTACACTATTTGCGTACGAGGAACGGCCAATTTAATTTTTGTCTTGTAGTTTTGGTCCAATTTTCACGAACTTGGCACTGACTCTTCATTACGGTGTAACGGTGATATAATCAAACGGTTTTTTTAAACCGCATAATAATTGTGACCTCCAGAGGGACCACAAGCTAAAAAGGGTGATTTTTGTACAATCAGGGGCAATTATTCAGAAAGTTACGATCCGATATGCGCAAATACCGAAAGGAACCCCAAGATCCTTTTGAGTACAAACATGCATTTCAAGTGACCTCTACAGGGTCCACAACCTTGATATACTGTATCTTTTACACTATTCGCGTACGAGCGGCGGCCATTTTGTCTCGCAGTTTGGGTCCGATTTTCACGAAATTCGAACTGATCCTTCATTACGACGTAACGGTGATATAATCAAGCGGGTTTTTTTAAAATCAGATAATAATTGTGACCTCCAGCTAGAAAAGACGCCATAATTCACAAAGTTAAGATTCGATATGCATGAATAACGACAGGAACCAAGATATATCAACCTTGATATACCATATTTTTACACCATTCGCGTACAAACGTCGGCCATTTTCACGAAATTTGAACTCAACCTTCATTATGGTGTAACAGTGGTATACTCAAACGTTTTTTTTAAAAATAGGATAAACATTGTGGCCACTGGAGGGACCATAAGCCAAAAACGTGATTTTTCGTTCAATCATCGGCCATAATTCAGGAAGTTACGATCCGATATGCGCGAATATCGACAGGAACCAAGATCTTTGGGTTATGAACAAACGTGTCAAATGACATCAAAATCGGATCAATTGTGACCTCTAGGGTGTCCACAAGCTAAAAACGCGATTTTTGTAGAATCAGGGGCCATAATCCATGAAGTTACGGTCCAATACATTCCAATATCGAAAGGAACCGAGATGTTAGGGAGACAAACCTATAAATCAAGTTTCGTTGAAATCAGATACTGTGTAGATGGAACTGTAATATGTTTATAGAAATGAATTGGTTGTGGTGGTGTTTGCCTTTTGGAGGAGGGAGGGTAACCGTTGGTCCAATAAACGTATCTTGCAGGCTTTTTGTTTATACTTAACAGCAAAACAAAAAATTTAATATGATTTCAAAGTCAGAGAGGCACTTTAATCAAATCATTCCAGAAAACGACTCACTAAATGGATCAAAGCTATTTTTTGTGAACAGCATGTTGACACATTAGTGGTTAATTCATCACCATTCTAAGACATTACGAGAAGGTATATAGTCTGTGCACAGTTTGCACATCAGTATCTGCAGTGATACCGCCTCCTCTCCCTGGACCAATATTTTGGAACACCACAGGACCCACTCTCGGTTCAAGCCGATTCCAGGCCAAACCATTATTTTTGGAACTCCCCATGAGTTCCATGACACATTGGCCAGAATAACAATGGCCACATCGACGCCATATTCTGGGTATGCCATTTGCAGTTAATACGCAATACCGACTCTCATCTGTGGGCAGAACAGTTCTCCATTGCCTGTATTGCTTATTCTGGTGTTGTTGGGAAAACTGTTGACGATGACGTCGATGGCGAGGGGTGAGGATCGGTCCACTGTAAGCTCTTCGACAATGGGTTACGTCGGCGACTGTATCCCGTGTGAAGGGATTCTGCGCGTGCTGTGTCATAACACGACAGTCTTGTCGTAACCCTTACTCTACCAGTTCGGGGCTGATCATCCGTGGTGTTGGTGGCCCGAAAGCGTTGCTGAAGCCTGTAGATGGTCCGGACATTGACCTGGAAGCGATTGGCAACGGCTTTGGCAGCGTGGCCAGCGCTGAGTCTTCCAAGCGCCTGGTTCCTCTGAGGTGTTGGGTGTCGTGGCATGCTGCTGACGTTGTAGTGTGAATGATTCAACCAGATATGGGGTAGCATTTTATAGGGCTGGTCCCGGTGGACAGCACGTGCAGCATGAGTTACATGAAGATCATGGAGTACACATTACCATCTCAGAAGGTATGGCTAAAACATTTTCTGTTTTCAATTCTGGGTTTTGGAAGCAGCCTTATTGCTCAGGTAAAGTTGGAGATGTGGTCACAAATATACAATAAAAACATTAGGCAAGTTTTATGCAATGTGTCTATTCAGAGTAACATACCAACCTGACGTTTCTTTTGCTGCTTAGTACAAGCAATATTTTTGATTCAGATTTGTATCTGAATAGGGATTCGGGAACAAGCATAGCCTATTTGAAATCCCTCTCCCTGTCGGATATAGATACACATTTTAGAAATTAAAAATCAGTGTATTTTAGAAATTAAAATATGATTACGGTGAGTGATTGTGTTATAGCTGTCTCTGGAAAGCATTTGCATGCATTTTAGAAATAAGCAGGCAATGTACAAGTGACATATATTTACAATGAGGGCGTGATAGTCGTCTCTTGAACCGTCTGGTGATTTTGAAAAAGAAGTGGACGGCTTTAAAAAAATATTCAGTGCAATAAGACCATAGTGTTTCGATAAATAGTAGGTACATTATTTATTGTATTATTTCGGGCACCTGAAAATAAGGAGTAATTCAATAAAAAATGTTCAGTATCTTCAAGATGATGATCACAGCTTCGACTTGGATTATCAGAAATATGACGCATGAATTTATGTTCGTGTAGATTGCAGCAAGAAGGACACAGTTAGATTGAATGGTTGGTTTGGGTGGGGTCCAAACGAAAAGGGCTATGGTGGTTTTGAATCTTGGGCCAATTGAAAATATTTAGAGATATTGAATTTTTTGGGTCTGCACTTTATTTGTTCCATTCTCCAATTGACGATGGTATGAAAGAATCATAGGAAAATATTTGTGATTATAAAATGCGCTTTTGGTCAAGGTTAAATCATAAAGATAAGATGGAGAGAGGCCGTTTATGGTGTTTATGATCTTGAAGGATTAAGGAATTCAAATTCATTTTCAGTCCGTATTTGCGCATACCTACTTTCAGAAAAGTTACTTATGAATAAACCGTTTCAATTAGGTTTTTCAAATTGAAGCATTGAATACATAAAAGTAGTAAATACATATTTTTCTATTCAAATACTCTTAAGCCTATATTCAGCTAATTTATACCACGTCATGCTTCATTTAGCTAATGGCTTTATCTCTAATCAGTTAATAAGATAAAGGGCATCTTTCAGGTAAACTACAAAGCTAAGATTCTAATTAAATATATTATATGCAAAACCTCGTTAGTAAACGACAAAAGATGTCAAGAAAGCCTATTTACATTTATGTTCGATCCATACCTGTGAGCCTATTGTGTCTAATGTCAAGTGACAAAATGGAGAGAAAGTGCAGGGCTATTGATTTTTATTGGAGTAAAGTTTATAAATGCTTGTTGTCTAACCTAAAACATGCGCTTTTATATTTACAAGCGTACGTTATTTCCGACTCGAGTCCAAAACAAATGTGCTTAAATGTTATTAAATATTTGTATTCATGTCTTAGAGTATTGTATTAATTACTTCCACAACCACAATATGTGGGTTGGGTTTGGCATGGTTTAATGGTATCGCTGATATGAAAGTTCTGAGTTCGCATATACTAATATACTTACCAAAGTATATTGTATTAATATGAAGCATAAAATACATATATTATGTTAATTTACATTTCTTGCAAAAATACATCACAATGTTAATTTACATATTTTTGTAAAAATACATCGCAATGTTAATTTACATTTCTTGTAAAAATACATCACACTCTTACTTTTCACTTTTGTTAAAAATACTAAATACATGTAGTGCTACTTTTACATGCACGATTCGGGCAGCTTTTGCAGAGAGTTAGCAACCAGAAGCTAAAATATTTCGTATTAACATTACTTCCATATATATTGAATATCAATAATCCTGTTTGGTAGACGAAAGCATGGTTCCAGGCTTTCAGATGCAAGCTCGTGGTTACACTGGCCAATCGGTTTAATTAACCACCTTCAATCGAACTTGAAAACGAAAAAGTACAACCTATGGCCAGAAAGTCATAACATTTCTTTTTATACGTTTAAGAAAATACTTGCAAACTGATTAACGCACGATAAATATCAATACACTTTATAGATCTTATAAATAATTGAAACTAGATATACATGTCATGCGATATACCAAAATTTACAAAATATGATTTTCCATATTATGGTTAATAAATTGAAATGAATACTATAAAAGATAATTAATAGGAATGTTTCGTTGCTATGTGGAATACTAAAATAGAATAAGAGATGGTAAATTTACTGATTACGATAAGTAAATTTACAAAATAACGTGATTACACGTAAATCGGTAAAATTACACACTGGCTATTTTATTTTGTGTTCACTATTGAAATATTACATGATATTACATAATTTTGAAGGTGCCTTTTGAATATGGATAAATATTCCTAAATTTTTAAGGTAAAAACAAACATTTAAACTGCTGTAATTTTACTTATATTTCTTACATAAAATTAAATTACATAATAATGTGAATAAACGTAAACTCTGTAAAGTTACATGCTTGCTTCGTTACTTTCGGTTCAATTCTATTACATAATAGCCGCTTATTGTCAAAAAGACATGAAACTCGATAAACATATACATCAACCTTGGTAAAAGTGGTATATTATGTGGTAAAATATACCGACAATTGGGGTACAAAAACCACTTGTACTACTGTAATTTAAAATAACTTTCTGACAGTGTACCTGATAGTTGTCGTAACATCATTTGCTGTTTGGTTGTGGACTTCAACGAACACTATTAATTGGTTATTTGTTAACAAAAATATTTCAATTTTTTATTTCATTACTATTGAATAAAACATTTCTGTGATATCAACATTTTACGACAACTAATTTGGGCTAGGGTACAGTTGGAATACACTGTACATTACTGTATGTTGGCGTTACGTGTGTAAAATGAATTTTTTCAGGGTAAAATCACCTGTGTTATATGGGGGTTTTACGACTATTTGTACTATCACTCCTATGTAAAATAACATACAACTACGTAAATATTTTACCACATTTTTATGGTGAATTAACATTTATTTCTAACAGTGTATGGTTATGCTTAAATGATAAATTTCAGAAATAATTCAATGAATGAAACAGGTTAATTCTGTGCCGGAGACTTTATCCTAGACCTGACTGTCATTCATACATCACTAGAGACGTATTAGAGAGAAGTTGAAACAAATCGACCACGTATACCTGCATAAAGCATACCACAGTTCAGTCTTCAATCTACGCCTCTTCCATCGTCAAAATAATACCATTATAGCGCATTGTTAATCTTGAACGTTAAGTGGGACTTCGACGGCAATAACATAATTTTTGAGTTCATGTGTTCTTTTCTGGGTGTTTTATATTAAGTTACTTTAAGATTCTACAGGTGTTTGCTCTGCAACTTTTCTCTGCAATAATATTTAAGTTCAAAGTATGTACCATTTGCTGTGAGTAAAAAGAATCTGTGCGTGATGTTATGGTAAGTGTGATAATAAATTATTTATTTGTTTGTTTTAAAATGAATAAAATCACAAAAAATAAAATGTGATAGGATGTTAATTACTCGATTATGCTGTTAATGTACCATGGTTTGATTCTTTACTAATAGGTAGCAGTGTCAGTAATTCCGGTGTCTGGGGAATGCCAGGAACTATTAACACGGGTAGTTCTGAGGGGAAGAACGCTATTAATACATTGTTCTAGTCAAGTGTAAAACCCATACATAATTTGATCTTCAACTGAACAATCTAACGTTCACTTAACTGAGTCATTCAGCCAACACTGAACAACCCCTAAAATATAATTTTGGAGGATCTCAAATATTACCCGAACTATCAGTTATAAACAATACTTAGAGAATAGATAGACCCATTACGATGATGTGTTCTCTGATATTGGTTATAAAAAGTGCAAAAATAGGAAATGTTCTTTATCTAATAAACAAGGCAGGACCATTCCCTTCCCTTCAAATATTGACTACGGGTTTGGATTGTGAGCACTTGGTTTTATTTTATTATTAGGAACTAAACCTATTTTGATATCTTGCAATGTACTAAAATAGTCTTCAAAATATGTTCCAGCTTGAAGAATTATTGCGGCAAACAATAGTATACTGTTTTGAAAACCACCATCATACTACGAATCAATCGGTTAAGATATTAGGATGAGCTGCACGTTGTTAATTTTTAAAAACATTTAATCGGGTTTTTTTCCTAAACAAGTTTTGGTAAACAGACAACGCTTATTTAAATCCATCCCGCAATTAAAGAGATGTATTCTTTCAGTAATAACTTTATTTCTAGAAACTGAAATGTATCATGAACAGAATAGATTTAGGTATCCGTCTTCTATTATTCAGGCATCTTATTAATTAAAGGGCATAACGAGCTTTAATATCAGAGGAAAAGACATCAAAGCGCCTGCTTTGTGGTCTGGTAGATAGAAGGTGGTATTGAACAAAATATTTAACCATTAATGTAATTTAACTTGGTAATTCTCAAATAACAGTCCATTAATCCATGCTTTCTGGTAAATTAATGAAACAAGAACTACGATAAATTGTTCAATCCGACGTAAAAGTGTTTTTATGCTCACTGAAATTTACAACCATTTCGTTATATTATCTGTTATTCAGTGTATATATTGTTGTGCCTTAGATAACTTATGGTATATCTGAAAGAGTCGACGATTGGATTAAATTACCGGAATCGTTATTCGCTGATTATGAATGTTCTGCCATAAATAGCTTGACAATTTTAAGATAACAATATTAAAGACGCATCTTTCATGTTTTTATTTATTTCCATTCATTCAGATTTTATTGAAATTCTCTAGTTCGCATTACAGATAACATGTATTCTTAAAAATATTTGACCGTGAATGTTGCTTGGTAAGTTTTCTTTACAGTTTATGTGGTAAAAGTGTCACCTGGCTCATATAGACAACACACACACATTTTACTGATCTTTTGCTCTGCCAATAGTGATTCATCGAAATGAAAAGAAAGATACCCATCCAATTGTTTTGTAACAATCTCTTTCCAATAAAAAGATGTTCAGGTTTTTCTTAATGAGTCGTTGACATCTCCAGTTGATAACAGGGAACATATTGGATGCGCAAAACCTTTTACTATTGAAAAATGTCATGTTATGGTCACTATTCAACTTTGAGGGCAATCGATTACAAACTTTTCCGTAATCACCGAATTGTCAAACTGGGAAGCTTCTCCTTGACTTCATTGCGATGTATAGAAGGTCGAGTAGACGAGAAAAAAAAGACACGCAAGCTATTGTAAATGTCAGTGAAACGGCATAATTGAAGAGCATTTTAGAAATATTGAACTCATCCAGGTCCAAGAACCAAGATTAGTTAAACATGACGTGGTGGATGTGACATAGACAATCAATCCGTCATTATAATCATATATTTAGGAGATAAACACTTCCTGTTTCGCATTTAGAGGGGTGTTATTGTCCGATAGACATGTTCTGAGATCATTAGGACCCAAGACTCATAGCGTCGCGGGTTCTAATATAAAATTTCAGGACATGTCTATTGGACAATAACGTCCCTCTAAATGCGAAACAGGAAGTGTTTATCGACATTGTAACATGCTTTTTTTTAGGATTTTAAAAGACATTACTAAAACAGAGGGGTGTTATTGTCCAATAGACAACGTCTAATTGACCAATCAGAACGCTAGGTTTACCCTTAAGCATATTACAATGTCGTCTATTGGTCGACGAACTACTGTTAACCACAAACTATGTGATGGACGTTTCACTGACAATTGTTTATTTGTAAAATTTCATTATTATATTTTAATTTTATTTAAGACAAGTGTGTTATCGATGTTTTCTAAACATAAGCCAATACAAAAAAACAACAAAAAAAAACAACACAACACTGGTTTATAGGCACAGCACGATTGCTTTCCATATAACTGTGTTGTGTTTTTTATTGTGCTCAATCGCTAAATGCCACTCAAGGATTATAAACCAATACGACATAGAAAGAGTTGTTGCCTCGTAAACCTTATTGGCTATCCGATCTTATTGACTTGACTATTGGGTTTTTTTTCTATGTTTAATTATGCTTGTCTGTGAGTGTAGATATCATCCCGAGCTTTGTAGCTGAACCTAAATAAATACAAAGAAATCTTTCATCTGAATTCTCATCAAGTCTTTGGCGTGTTAGATGTCTGCTAATATTTATTCAAGTTCATTAAGTCAAAGTCGCACACAATCAGTGAAATGGCAGCATTGTATTGGTATTTCATTGTCTTATCATTAAATGATGTTATTTATTGTTAACAGCTTTATTTGGTTGTATTACTGATAGATGGGTTTGATTCTTTTTATCTGCATTTAAACACATATTGTGGAGTTGTGTCATTTCATTAACTCACTACCTCAGAAACCAATGATATAGCGACATAATTTGGATAAAATACACTTTGAATCATTCACTTTTTAAGATCGGAATTTCAATATGAGAAAGTGAGATATGACTATCTGAAGTTAAAAGTAGCTAAGTCTCTAACTCAATAGCATCCAAAGTCTTACACGTTGAAAACACGAATTATTTGTCAATTCAAATCAACATTGATGTTCAGATCTTACCGGGAGAAGGTAATTTTTAAGACAAAATAAACATTTTACGATTGATACACCAATCGTGTACCATAAAGCGTTTCAGCGTCATTTGTAAGAAGAAACCAGAAAGAACGAGGCTAGACATAATTCAAAACTCCTCTCAGGCGGTAACGCCATATCTTATCTGGAGAGCATGCCAGATAGGCTGGAATAACCAGACGCTAGAAATTGAAATTCGGTTGAGACTCTTGCCGTATTTCGCTTGACATAACTGATTTGAAATTAGATTCACACCTTGAAATGTTATAGGCGACTTTTCGGAAATGTGATGGACGGTTGTTGGTGAATATCCATGATTTTATTTTGAGGCGGAAGAATAACAGACTAATGGTGGTTACGTTCAAGTGTAGTATTTTGATAGTTCCATACTGAAGCATATACATGGTTTTGAGGAGATAGCTGGAAATTCTATTGCTGGAATCATATTGATTTTCCATTTAGAAGTAGTTTTTTTCAGTAATTCCTTCAAGGATTCAGAAACCGTAACTCCCATGTCAGTAAGTAAAATACCCTAGAGATTTTAAACGTCTGGGGAAGGTGGCACTTCTGGTTCGATCGACAAACTTGATATTTTGTGTACGCACAAGTAGTGCCTTGTCTAGTACAGACAAACATTCGAGGCAAGTTATTTTTTTTTATACGCCCACATTTTCATGTGGACGTATATTGTCTTCACCCCTGTTCGTTCGTTCGTCCGTCCGGACGTTCGTCCGTCCAAAACTGTTTGTGAACAGTCTACATGACACAATTTTTATCCGATTTCAATGAAACTGGAAATGTAAGTTTATCACCCTAAGATCTCGGTTTCTTTCGATATTGGCATGTATCGGAGTGTAACTTCATGGGTTATGGCCCCTGATCCAACGAAAAATCACGTTTTTAGATTGTGAACAGTGTAGTGGTCACAATTTGGAACCGATTTAGATGAAACTTAAAATACATATTTACAACCCCAAGATCTTGGTTCCTTTCGATATTTGCGCATATCGGATCGTAACTTCCTGAATTATGACCCCTGATTGTACGACAAATCGCCTTTTTTTAGCTTGTGGTCTCTCTAGAGGTCATACTTATCATTCGATTTATAAAACCGTCTGTTTATATCACCGTTACACTGTAATGAAGGTTGAGTTGGAATTTCGTAAAAATCGGACCAAAATTGCCAGACAAAATGTCCGCCGCTTGCACGCGAATAGTGTAAAAATATGGTATATCAAGGTTGTGGACCCAGTGGAGGTCACAATTTTAATCCCATTTTGATGAAACTTGAATGTATGTTTATAATCCAAAGATCATGGTTCCTTTCGATATTTGCGCATATCGGATTGTAACTTCCTGAATTATAGCCCCTGATTTTACGCAAAATCGACTTTTTTTTTAGCTTGTGGTCCCTCTAGAGGTCTCAATTATTATCCGATTTTTAAAAAAAACTGTTTGATTATATCACCGTTACACTGTAATGAAGGTTGAGGTTGAATTTTGTGAAAATCGGACCAAAACTGCCGGACAAAATGGCTGCCGCTAATACGCGAGTAGTGTAAAAATATGATATATCAAGGTTGTGGACCCAGTAGAGGTCACATTTTTGATCCGATTTTAATGAAATTTGAAATGTAAGTTTATAACCCAAAGATTGCGGTTCCTTTCGATATTCGCGCAGATTGGACCATAACTTGGCCCCTAATTGTACGAAAAATCATGTTTTTTTTACCTTGTGGACCCTATGGAGGTTACAATTTTATTCCGAATTAAAAAAAACGTCTGACTATATCCCCGTTACACATTAATGATGGTTGAGTTTGAATTTTTTGAAAATCGGACCAAAACTGCCAGACAAAATGGCCACCCCTCGAATGGATATATTTAACTGTTTTTGATAAAACTTTAAATTTATCTTTATATCACAAAGATCATGGTTCCTTTTGATATTTGCGCATATTGATCTGTAACTTCCTGAATCGGATCGTAACTTCCTGAATTATGGTCCCTGGTTGTACGAAAAATCGCCTTTTATGGCTTGTGGTCCCCTTGGAGGTCACAATTATTATCCGATTTAAAAAACGTTTGATTATATCACCGTTACACCGTAATGAAGGTTGAATTTAAAAATCCGACCAAAATTGCCGGACATAATGGCAACCAATGTTGTGGACCCTGTAGAGGTCACAATTTTAATTCGATTTTGATGAAACTTAAAGTACATGTTTATAACCTAAAGATCTTGGTTCCTTTTGATATTTGCGCATATTGGATCGTAACTTCCTGAATTATGGCCCCTGATTGTATGCAAAATCGCCTCTATTAGCTTGTGGTCCCTCTGGAGGTCAAAATTATTACCCGATTTAAAAAACGTTTGATTATATCACCGTTACACCGTAATGAAGATTGAATTTAAAAATCGGACCAAAATTGCCGGATATAATGGCAACCAAGGTTTTGGAGAGGTCACAATTTTAATTCGATTTTGATGAAACTTAAAAAACATGGTTATAACCTAAAGATCTTGGTTCCTTTTGATATTGGCGCATATCGGATCGTAACTTCCTGAATTATGGCCCCTGATTGTATGCAAAATCGCCTTTATTAGCTTGTGTCCCTCTGGAGGTCAAAATTATTACCCGATTTAAAAAAAAAAAACGTTGTTCACATCAAAAATCTTGTGGTTGGTTTAGAGCAGTGATTCTCAACCAGTGTGCCGCGGCCCACATGTGTGCCGCAAGATATTTCTAAGTATGCCGCGAAATGTTGAACGGCACACTAAGAAAATTTCTCACTAAAGAAGCCAGTTATCTGACTGATGAAATTTGAAACACTGCAATAAAGTAAGTTCATAGCTGTGTTTTCTTTATTTAGTTTGGGTCTATTACTAGTCTGTGTTTATGTCATATATATTTAGCCAGGTGTGCCGCTATTTTTTGATATGTTCCAAAGTGTGACGTTGGCAAAAAAAGCTTGAGAATCAGTGGTCTAGGGGCCAAAGTTAATATCCGATTGACTTAAAATTTATACACAGTGTTTATGGTCATGGGGCAAAGAAGTCTGTTGGATTTCTGATAATTACTTTCAGAGTTATTGCCCTTGATCACTCCAAAAAATCCGTTCCACTATAAATTTATACACAGTGTTTAAGGTCATGAGAAAAAGAAGCCCATTGTTTTTCAGTGATTTTCGATAATTACTGCCAGAGTTATAGCCCCTGATCACTTCAAAAAATCTTGTGGACGCTCAAGAGGCCAAAGTTAATATCCGATTCACTTTAAATTTATGCACAGTGTTTAAGGTCATGAGAAAAAAAAGCCTATTGATTTTCAGCGATTTCCGATAGTTACTGCCAGAGTTATGGCCCTTGATCATTTAAAAAAAAATGCTCTATACACGGTGTTTTAAGTCATGAGATGAAGACGCCTATGGATTTTCTGATAATTACTGCCAGAGTTATGGCCCTTGATGACTGAAAAATCTTGTGGACAGAGTGTAAGGTCTTGAGACAAACAAGTATATTGATTTTCAATGAATTTTTATATTTGAACAGCGAAATCCATAATATTAAATGTTTCGTATACTAAACATTAGCACGGGGCAGAACTTAATAAAAACCAAACAAATTCTAATGATTTTCTGATAATTATTTACTATGCGACAACCCTTGTTGACTGCCCGGACGATTTAGCTCCTGGTGGGAGTATGTTTCGTTGCCTGGCAACCAATTTTTTTCTTCCGGGATGAGATGTCACGGACATAATTTTCAAATTCGAAAATCGGACAGAGCAGATTTAAAGCAATCGTTTCAAGATTCTCAAAGGAAAAAGAATAAGTAAAATAGGTCAAAAAGTTACCGCGATGTAGGTCAAATTTCTTGTCGGTAAAATGCGGTGATTTCGGATTCGTAAAACGTTTTGAAAATATATTTAACCAAAACCCACCACCCATTCTAGTTTCAGAAAGATCTCATGGTTATATTCTGAGAAATCCAATTTGCAGGAAACACACACACATATAATAATAACTTTAAAAAACCAGTAAGCTTTCATATGTAATCTTAAAAACAATAAGCTCGTCATTTTTGAAACGCGTTAATGCCGCTGAACGTTTTCTAGGGTGCTGTTATGAAATGAGAATGCTTTGAGTTGAGATTTAAACTGGACAACAGGCTAAAACTGTTGCAGGAAACACACACACATATAATAATAACTTTAAAAAACCAGTAAGCTTTCATATGTAATCTTAAAAACAATAAGCTCGTCATTTATGAAACGCGTTAATGCCGCCGAACGTTTTCTAGGGTGCTGTTATGAAATGAGAATGCTTTGAGTTGAGATTTAAAATGGACAACAGGCTAAAACTGTTTCAATGACTTTGTTAGTCCATTCCATAGAAAAAGCCCAGCATAGGAATACGCACGTTTTCAAAGTTGTAAGTTATAGCTACAATTTCATATTTTTAAGTTATATTTTCAAAATGTATTAAAATAAATGGTATCTATAAACAGTCCTACCTTGTTAAAGAAAAATCCTATTAATCAAATAATTCACTATTGCTTTTTGAGAAAAATAGATCTTTTTCAACATCAAATTCAAACGTTTGAAGATAGCTATTCCAAGGGAGGTAATTGTGTTATTTTTTCTGGTGTCAACGATTTTTAATTGTGGGGGGAATAATGCCTATGATCGTGGAGATTTAGAAGATGTTATTTTTTCTGAGTACGGAGACTTCTGCTGGTGGTATAGGGTTCTACAATACTTTTTACAACAGATGAGGCTTGGCTGTTTAACGCCCCGGGAACGAAAAGAAGTAACTTGAACCGAATTCTTTGCTGAATCGGGAGCCAATTTAGGGATTGCATTACATGGGAGATGTGTTGATATTTTCCAGTTTTAGTTAGGAATCGAGCTGCTGAATTTTGAACATGTCGTAGATTGTTAATCTGGTGGTCTGCTAAGCCATAAAGTAAACCATTGTGGTAATCTCGTTGAGATGGCTTAAATGCCCAGAAGAATGACTCTTTGTTCTTACGATCAGAGCAAAATTTCAACATTTACTTTATCGTGTGTCCATTTCGGGACAGTGTGACGCTCGCATTAATGGCGCTTTCAGGGAATATTTAAAACAAAATCGTACACATGCGGAATTGCAATAGTACTAAACCATAGCAAAAAGGGCGCAATGTGTTTATTTTTCCTTAACACAAAAAGAAAACAAGCGGTCGCGTTCGCCAATCCAAAGGTAATATGCCCTGCCTCGTGTAATAAATAATTGTAAGACACAAAGCCGCCGACACAAAGCCCAGGCGTTCGGTTGCCGTGGCGAATGTCCATTTTCATTATGCAGGTTGGTGCAGTAGGAGATTAACCCCGTTTCATTTTATGAAATTCATTAATTTAATCCCGTGAAAGTAGATCAAAATGGCGGGGCGCCAACTTCCATCACACTGGTTGCAAAACAAATCCCTCTAACAATTCCCTGTAACTGTGTTGTAATTGATTGTAAATACCAGACGTGCACTGATCATCAGAAGGAATTGATATCTTATATTTAATTAAGGAGATATAGAAAGTAAGTGCGCGCTGAAGATAAAAGGCATTCGCATTCAGCTAAAACAGCCGCGAGAAACACCCCTTAAAATTCTTCACTTAATCGCTTTTCATCAAAGCCAGAACATTCGCCCCGATGTCTTGTATCAATAGGAGTTATCAACAGTGGAATATGGTTTAATATATCTAAACCACCATGCAGTGGACCTTAATGATCAAAGCAACTTTATCTCAACTGGAAACTAAAGAGAAATCCCCATATCAATATTTTGACAACACATGTTAGAAAAGTTATTTTATCTTAATTTCATTTCACAAAAACGTACATTAAATAGGTCAGGGGTTGGGGCCATGAAATGCAATGATATCCAAATACTTGAATAAATGTTATTTAACAACTATCGTAACAAAATAAAGCGTCGTTTCACAATTTTAGGGATATTTGATCAAACATCAGTCCAATAGACTACTAATAAATACGAGTCTTCTTTCGCGCCTTAAGGAGACTTTAAAGATACATTATGGGGGATTTTTGTAAGGAGTTAGCCGTTCTTGCTATTACAGTTCAAAAAAGATGACGAAAGAAGAATATATTGGTACCGTTAGCCTATTCGGTTTGGTCAGGGAAATAAAAATATTTTTATTGATATTATTAAGACAGGAGACCTGTTCCGCTGTTTTAGTCATCACACGGTCTCCAGGAATTGTATAATTTGTCATTATCTGTGTTTAGTTTATTGCACTTTAGTTTAGATGTCATTTGTTATGGCCTTGCCCAACGGCGGCCTCGCTTCGCACACTGTCATTTAGCCTCGATCTAAAATATGACGTAAACGTAACGGTTAATCTCCGCTCACGGCGCCATTTAAAATTTAATCAATCAATGAAATCCTGTTCCAATCCAAGCTACTCGTGGGTCTACAGAGTCGGCTTTGTGCTTGTTGTTTAAATAAAGATCTAATTTGTAATTTCTATGACATCTGAAGCCTAAATAAAGACTTGCCATAATCAGATTTAGCTCTTGCATAATGTATGTTTAATTTCATTATCTTCGGAACCTTGTACTATAGATTACATCAAGGTTTCTTGACATAATGACAAAACATTTGACAGGTCGTATAATGTTTATAGAGAACATGCACGATTTAGTTGCAAGTAGGCCCCCCGTTTCCTTTTCTATTAATCTAAATATTTATCGGGAGTCTCTTAATCAGTATTTGGTACAACATTTTAAGACCCACAATACATCAATATGTAACAGATTTAAAGATTGTTAAAGGTTATTGATGAGCAAATCCAGGGTTAATATGTTTCATGTGTGTGTTGTTTCTTGAATCTACCAAAACTCAATGTCGGCATCATACCAAAAATATCCGTGGTTGGGGTGGTTTACCTCGGTGATACCTGTGCAACATTAAACATGTACGAAGGTTAATGAATAAGGAACCGCTGACAAAATTAAATACGCTGTAAATATAAATTTAAAAGTTATACAATCGCCGTATTTTTGGAACGAAACTGATATCACAAACTTTAAGCTTTACATGAATAACTGTGTTCGACATAACCTATTATAAGAGAAGAGTTGTTAATTACAGACAAAGGAGTCTTTTACTTTGCATCCTGCGAGGATGTACTGGGAGTATTTATATAATGGATATTTCAGAGTTAAAAGTTCTTATTTTCCAGAAGGAATCTCACGGGCCTCGTCTATAACATTGGAATGTTAACCAAAGATCATTCTAGGTAACGGTAATCTCCTGTTTAAATGGGAAAAGCAAACACTTTGATTTATCGTACCTCTGGCAGTACATCTTGATAAAGCTTTATGCCGTGTTTAGTATAGTCAATTACATGTATATACATGCATTGTCTTTTTAATAGGGATGTGTATAAACACGATACAATGAATAAATATGAATAAATAGTAGTAACTGATGTAAAAGCTGGTGATATCTAACCCCATTCCATTGCAACAAAATTAAGGCACTAGCTGACCGAGAAAGTTCCCAGTCTGTTGTTCTGCGTCAGTGTTACGGGACCGATGGATTCTTATGGAACTCATATATTAATTCACCTTAAGTCCAACTTTTAGACAGATGTTGCAAGATAGGCATTAAAATTGAACAATAATTATAAAAATAATAACCGGGGGTGCTGGTTCACGCGTTCGCGTCGAATAAGGAGTCCTGTCATTGAGTCAAGTGGCGTGGTTTCGATTTGCCACTTGTACGTGACAAGGAGTAGGGTCGCCTATCCAGCCTCGTGGGTTTTCTTCATGTTCTCCTGTTTCCTCCCACTGCTAAAGATCTCTAGGCGGAAGCAAATTATTGAAAAAAATGGAGCATATGTTACTTCCAAAATGACCCATTTTTTTCTCTCTCTCCCCTACAAACCACAGAGCATATACAAGTTCGCTGTATACATGTATGTATGTGACAATTAAAAATGAAAAAATTTAGCAAAATTTAATTTCATCAAAGGATATTCTTTTAGATTCAAAGCTCAACAACGGGCATCAATTGATCAACTTTGTAAGGAGTTTCCGCGACAGTAGAAAAATATACTGTTTTAAATTGTTACTTACCAAACTTTTAGAAATTGCAAATTCCAGTACTAATTGCTTTTCTCGTACTCTGGTGAAAAGAAGTCTGCTACCGTTTTCAAATGTTGAAAACAAATAATGACTTTAATGACTCGGTAACCATATATGTGTATACTTTTATTACAACGGCTTCTGAGTGAGTTTGTTCTTGGGAACTCCAAAGCAAACAAGTTTCTCAATTAGAAATTTATAAAGTATTGATTCTTAGACAGAGATGGGTGCTTTACGTTGTTGCCTTGAGCCAATGAAAATAATACAAGACAGTCGCGCATGTTCGCGTTATTAATCTCAGGAAAATCACATAGGTTTTGTTATTGTAACTTCACGTTTAAGGGACCATACATTAATCAAATATTCATGTCTTTTGTCTTAAGAATATTCAAGGAGAGTAGATATTGACGTACCAGATCCGATTCCTCGTGAAAGCCGTTAATAATGTAAAATTTATAATGCACGACAGTTAGGATGACACGCCTGAAGAACTAGCCAAAGGTGAAGAGATATTTTTTTTTTAAAAAAAAAACAACAAAAATTAAGAAAGACACATTATCACCGGAGACGAGACATATGAGGATATAGATGATCTCTTTTATGGCATAAATCAGAATTAATAAATATCTATTTTTGTGATATCCTTTATGTAGGAAACCTCATAACGCACAATGAATGACTTATTTAAAGGTCTTGTCCTCGTCCATATTCAAATCCTTTGGGTAGTCTGTATTCCTTCAGCAAGCTAACTTTTACTTCGCTAGTGTCTACGTGCCTTACCTGTTCAAAGCGATTTTAACCTACACCCCCAGTATTTCGGAAATAGGAATATGCAAATGATCGTTAAATGTGAATCTGCAATAATTTTTCTGAAATCGTCACAAGCGTATGGGAATATACGTGTAATTAATATAAAGAGAAGGAATGATACCGCCAGATTGTGACGTGACTAAATTTGAAATGCTTTTCAAGATCACTGCAGACCTTGTCGAGGCATTTTTTCGGGGATTCACAAGAAGGGTCCCCCAAATAGCTTTTACTCTATCCGCTTATATACCGACTCCTGTAAATAAAGATTTAAGGACCGGGGTAATACATGGTCTAACATCAAACATGGCGGTCACTAAAGAGTGGGTGTGTTTAGTTCATAGAAAAAGGAATCTATGATGTGTTCAAAATAGTATGTATCGTTCCATTCATTTGTTTCAAATGTTAACATTTCTTATGTTAGGGTATATCCCAGACATGTATTGTTCCATTCATTTGTTTCAAATGTTAACATTTCTTATGTTAGGGTATATCCCAGACGTGTGAAAAGCCGCGATGCACGGTTCTAACTCCTAGTAAATAGAAAATCTGACTAAACAGAATAAATTCAGATGTTGGGGTCCTGGAGGTTCTGCGAGTGGAAAATGGTTGGGGAAAGAATTGCGTAAATCATCACATATATTAAATATCTAGGAATTGGGTTACTGGAGAATTCTGAAATGAAAGGACATAAAGGTAAGCAGAGATTACGCATAGCCTGGTTAGGTTAATAACATTTCACAACGAGACAATATAGGTTTTAACTGACACCATAAAGAAATGTATGAAGCGTGTTCTCTTTTAGATTCAAAGAAAGGCAGGTTGATAGGTCAGTCATTCCCACGAAGTTTCAAAATGAGAAAGAAAAGAATCGTTTACTAAAATCTCAATATTCTCAATAAGATATTGCTTAATAGTAAAAGCGTTAGAATATGATCGAATTCCTGGCTATCAAAACAAAACGTGACATTATTTTGTTTACAGGTAATATAATCTGGTTCTCTTTAAAAGAAGCATGTTTGTTGTTTCTCTATTCTTCATTCAGGTTTTTTTTCATATTATCTTCACAGAAATAAATTACTTTTATGTAATATGTCGAAATATCGAAACCAAAATTATTGATTAAATCAAGATTATATTACTGTAATGCTACTGAATACCACAAAGGGGTTCATATCCAAGGAATGTCAGAATCATTAACGATGAGAATGTAACGCTTAAGTATTGTGAATTACATGATATACAATATCAAAACGGAGATTGGAATTATTCATTTCATAAACCAAGAGCATTTAAATAATCTTAAAAATCGTTTTATATTCTTTTTTGTGTTCCTTGAAATCTTTTATTCATTTATTTTATGCAATTTTGTCGTTATTTTATAGTGTATGACAAATATTTAAAGAATTTGTAATTTAAAAACTTGACATGTTATTCTTTTTCACCAGTGATGAATGCATTAATGAATTTTAAGTGTATTTTGATTGAATCAACAATCCACCCTTACATGACAGAAAGGAGAAAACTTGTTTGATTTTGGTCAAAATATTAGGGTTGATCTGAAATGGAGTTGTGTGTTCGAACTCGAGAGTTCCAGATAACCTTGATCGGGAATTGGGTTACTTGTATTAACTCAGTGCAACGTTGCAGGGGGCGGCAGCGGGTCAAAAGGAAAACAACTGTTCGTCAGATCAAACAGAGATCCCATAGATTATATTAAAGATCCCCTGACAGTTTTAAATCTAAATATGGGTAACCCGTAACGCCACTGTTAAGATAAACCCCATTTATTTCAATCTTTACCATTTGTAAACACATATTCTAATTATTTTAGTTACATTGCAAAAACACGTTTATTTTCCTCAAATCAATGTTTAACTGGTGTGGAGAACCACTTCCTTAACATGCCCAGTGTCCCACATAAACGTCAACAGCACAGCGTTGACGGGTTTCGCATGCGGTGCACGGTATGTTAACACTTTTAATAATTCCGCCGGACTGTATTTGAACATTGATTCGGATCGATTGAGCTTGAGTTTTATTTCCAAGAAGAGGCATCCTTGACCTTAGAATTAAACCCAGAACTGCTAGGACTGGTGATTAATGTACTCCGTCACCCAAGTATATTCTGGGAAGTCATTTATATTTAACCAAATAAAATTGCCGACGAAATTCGAATGAATGATTTGGCCACTGGTTCATTACCTTTGGTATTACCAAAGGGTGAGCACTAGGGACTTTGGTCGATCACAACAGACTTGTAGCACCTCGAGTTATAATCCGACTGACGTAGGGTTATCCATTGGTCCGTAAAAAGTTAGATCGTCGATATAAGAAATGTCTCCGAAAGGAATGTTGTTTCACATTCAACCTCTGCTTATGTAAAATATCGGATAATTTGATTTGTTCATCAAATGATCGTCTAATCATTGTGAATGGGTTTTCAGCCTGAGAAGAAACCACTAACCAGATGAGTGTACTAGCACTGTTTATCTAATAACATTGTTCTCCACTTAACAGGGAATCAAATCATTTTGTATTAGATAATGTCTCTCTGTAAATAACGTGTCTATGGAGCCAATGAATGTCGTGTCCTCTAATTCCTCCAAATAGTAATGAAATCTCAGAATAAAAAATGCATAAGAATAGATCGAAAGCCATTAAAAACATGGCGCAATTTTGTGATATAAATCGAGGCTTCAATTACTTTGGTTTGACCATTTTACTGAGATACAAGGTATTTGTGTACAAACTAATTCATTACTACTGAGAATTGAAAGATCGACAAAAGGAAGAATTTGGTTCATGTTTATTGTATTTTTAGGCTACTAAAAATTAGAAACCGTGCTGGAATGAATATGGTATATGAAAGGTTTAATAAATAGGGGATGCTTGATATTGAACTGCTGTCGTAATAATAGTTTGAATGCAGATAATGTCATGGATACTAATTTCAAAATCTGCCTTTTGGCTTCAAATGTTATATAAATTAATTGTTATTTAAACATTTATTAACATGACAAGTAATTAAATAATCAGCTCTCTAGAACATCGGGTGCCAGAGATTTGAATGGATACCCTTGATACGATCATAAACAATCGACGCTTGCTCTCCCAACACTCAGAGATCTTCTTAAGAATAAAGTATAGTTTGAATGAACTTTTCAATAAATTCGTGTCACTTTGTTTTCAGACAGGTTCATTCTGTAAAATGTATAACATGATATACATATAATGCTATATAGAAATGACACGCAGATGGCCCATTACTTTATTTAAAAACTAATACATGCGATGAATCAATTTCTGCAATTATGAATAATTCAGAATAGATTATGTTGATACATGATGAATTGTTGCATTCAATGAACATTGGTTTAACAGATGGATATTAGAGGCATCTAGTAAGCCTATATCTAAGTTCGGAAATGAACTAAATCAGATGACAATCTATCGAAACGGCGACCATGAAACAAAAATTCAGTTAACTGAATTTTTGTTTCATTGCTTGAAATACGGTGGACAACCTGTAAAACGAGTTTGTTAGTTAAATTTGTCCAAAAATACATTCCCGCATACAAACTGGATGACTTGGTGATATATTTGGACCAAAAACATATTCAATCGAATTAATTTATCATAATTTTGCTTCAAATCCTTCTCAAAATATTGCAATTGTATAACAAAAAATCGACTGAAGGAGGTCATGTTTATGTCACATGACTTACCTCTCGGTACCAAGCAACGGGTGCGAATTCGGAGAAGAACTCATTGCATACCCAAGACGATGTTGCCTTTAATCCCGGAGTATTTATAACAAATATTATCCATTGCCCGCGTCTTTTTCCGTGATTTTTATCTTAAAAAGTGTTGTACGTCTAACTTTTCTTTAAATTTAACAACATGTACATCAAGCGTTCAATCTCCGTGTGCAACCTGTGACGTCACGTGAGATGACGTTACCTCCGAATAATCCCGGAGATTGCCGAAGAATAACGTTATTGTTGGATGGGCGTAATCAGTAGAAGAAAATGTTACAAAAAATACCCTCGTGACATACAATCGAGTTTTTTTTTATTTGTTAATTTTTGACATTGTACAGTCTCTAAGCCCCAAAATCGACGACATTCAGTTACATTTTTAAGTGACATTTTAATATTTTTATATACTCAGCCAAATTAAAAACTTGACACTCAGGATTTTTGGGACTAGATTTTTAATATTTGGTATAAGGCAACTATTTTAGTGTTATGTTGTGCACAGACGACCTTGACATCAACAGAAAGCAAGAATACGTCTCGCAGAAAGTCCTTGACATTGATACGTTCGTGATGTCACAGTACCCCCCAAAATGAAATTCACAGACTTGGAGAACAATCGGAATAAAGTGTTTAGTAACGGTTGTGGCCTCCTCTCGCGTCTCGTACTGCCACACGACGTCTTCTCATGGATCTCAGAACATTAGTAAACACTACCCGAGGAAGACGTCGCCACTGCTCAGCAAGAGCATGTTGAAGGTCCTGCAACGCCAGTGGTGGATTCACTTGCTGACAAACACGTCGACCCAGTTCGTCCCAGATGTGTTCAATAGGATTAAGGTTGAGGCTAAGCGACGGCCAATCCAGGACTTGGACACCAGCATTTCTTAAAAAATTCTGGCTAGTAATTGCCGTATGGATTCGAGCATTGTCTTGTTGAAACGTTAGTCCAGACCAATGTCTCTGCATAAACGGAAGAAGAACAGGTTGCAAAATCTGATCCCTGTACTGGACAGCATTTAAGTTCCCTTGGACAACAACAAGAGGAGAACGCCCATGTGCACAAAAAGAACCCCAAACCATGACGCTGCCGCCACCAAATCGGTCAACTTCTCTGACGCATACTTGAGCGTAACGTTCACCTCGTCTGCGGTACACTCGGACCCTGCCATCGGCAAATTTCAAAGTGAATCGAGATTCGTCACTAAAGACAAGAGGAGAACGTCCATGTGCACAAAAAGAACCCCAAACCATGACGCTGCCGCCACCAAATCGGTCAACTTCTCGGACGCATACTTGAGCGTAACGTTCACCTCAACTGCGGTACACTAAAGACAACCGAGCTGGCCCCCGGATCCATTCACTTGATTTGATATTTTCCGCAGGTTAATCTTGTAGGTTTTTGTTTTTCGTGTAGTGCGGTCCTCCTGCACTTACTATTTGAGTAAATCTTATGTGTCTTGTGGCCCACACAAGTCGGTTACGGCGATGAAGAGGTGTCAATATTGATCCATTTTAGGGCCTCCGAGCTCGAAGACCAGCAGCCTGCAAGCGATTTCGAACAGTTTGTGCAGTTACCCTTCCACCAAACATCTCTCTACTTGTGGAGGTTGCAGTGACAAATCTGTTTCTAAGATGACGTAATCGTATTGCTTGATCTTCCTGGAGTGACGTCACACGTGGCGCTCCCGCCCTTGGGCGGTCGGCAATAGTTCCAGTTTGAAGCACTCTCATTCTAAGATTAATTATTGTCTGGCGTGAACAATTAAAGGCTCTTGCAACAGTGACCACAGACTGACCAGCATAGAGCCTACCTATAGCACGTAGACGTTCTACATTTGAAAGGCGTGGCATTTTCTAACAAAGATGAAAATAACAATTTTAATTTGTTTTTCCAGTTCAAGTTACGTGTGCGTGTTCAGTTTAAGCAAACTTGCATCGATTGACCTCACGAGTTTGTGTTTGCACGTGTTTTACAGGTTTTTCATCTTTATATGCTCAAAAGTCACGTGATCCACGTGACTTTACAATTTTATGAAATTAAAGGCTTTTTACTACTTACTATCGTTAGAATTTAACACTTTAAAATTTATTTGACTTACCAGAAAAAAAAATGGTTGAAATTATCAGTGTCAAGTTTTTAATTTGGCTGAGTAGCGATAGAATCGCCCTTCTAGCTTTTTGGTGTCAGTGTCAATGTCATCCAAGGGAAAAAAAACGTTTTGGTAGTGAGTGCTGCTGGTTCTTGGTAACACCACTATCGGTTATATACTTTATACCAGACTAAGATTCTGTTCATAATCTCTACAAGAAACGAAGTATACGGGTCTACCAATCGGTCTTAAACTTTCCAAAACAAAATCGAGTATCCAATTGACTAGAGGGCTGGTTATCCAATATACTTAATGTAAAACTTTACTATACACTTTCATTAATTTTAAGAACGTAATGTCCAACCAGAAATTAGTATATATTTATTAATGGAGCCTTATGCACGGGCGAATTGTTCAAATAAAAATGTATATGTTCATCCCAAAATAAGCTAGTTCACCTAATAGTTGTGGTAGTCTATACATAATTTACTCACACCATTCTTCGCCGTTTCGGATAACATCTACGTAAAATATATATTGCACAAAGTATCCAACGACGTCAAAATTTCCCCTTTTTCCTCAAATAAATAAATATAGCTTATATAACAAAGGCTTCATTACGGTTAGAAAGAGAAGGCCATTAATAACATAGGTACCGTCCTACAGTTTCCGGAATACCGATACCATATCTACATCATGCGACAATGACTCGGCGTTATCTCATACATTAATAGGTGTCAAGAGTAGTCTACTGTCTAAATTATAGAAATGATTTGAATGGAGACTGCAATGGAACATAATATTTTTAACATTTTCAAACAAATGTCTCAGATAGCAGTCTTCATAACACCGTTGTCGCCTTTGATAAACGTTCCATGAAAAGAATAGAGTGCGCGCTAATTAATGTCTCCCCAACAAGGTGTTTGCGTCATTTAGAAACAAAATGGACAAAAATTGACATGATGTCAAATTTAGTACTGTTGATCCAGTGACAGGTATTTTCACTTTAAATGATAAGCTTTATTTTAAGTGACAGATATCTCTTGCGCGACACCCGTTCATATTTTGTGAACTGTGTCTAATGAGATTAAAAACATATCAGATAAATAAGTGATAAATATCAGATAAATAACTCTAGCTTAAAACAACTTTTGAGATCGGAGATTAATTAGGTTAAATTAATCCCCATTCAGCCATAAAGATGGTTCTTCCGTAAATAGAATAGCGAACATGTATATTAATCACACGAACTTATTTTGAAATGTTCAGTTATGGCCCCTAATCTTGTCTTAAAATGACAAAACGATGGGGTTTTTGTCAATCCGTGGGCATTTTTTGTTCAAAGCTTTTAATAATACAAATGCACCGAATAGCAGCGAACAGATATTTAAGCTGTCCAAAGAAACCATGCAAAATACCAGCGGTTGCCAGGCAAGATACGCCCACATTTTGCAAGAGATTATTCGTACAATAAGGGGCCATAATCCAGAAAGTTATGATCTTAAGTGTGGAAATAATTATGGAAAGGTAATGAGATCTTTGCTACAAACATTTTTTCATCAAAAATCGGATAAACATTGTGACATCTAAAAGGTTCACAACCTTCGTATTACATGTACGTTTACACAAGGAGAGTAAAAGGTTTTGGAAAACCGGAAACTGCTATAACAAAAACGTGATTTTAGTACAAACATAGGCTAAAGGCCAGGAAGTTATTGTCAAATATCAAAAGGAAACACGATCTTTGGATTATAAACATACGTTTCAAGTCTCATCAAAATCGGATAGAAATTGTGGCCTCTGGAAGGTCCACAATTTTGATATACCATATTTTTTTACAGTATTTGCGTACGTGGAGCGGCCATTTTGGTCCGATTTTCACGAAATTCGAACTCAACAAAGGTGATATATGTTAAATCGGATCGGATAACAATAGTGCCCTCTAGAGAGGGACAACTTGCTATAAACGCGATTTCTCGTACAATCAAGGGCCATGATTGGGTTATAAACACGTATTTCATAAAAGTCGGATCAAAATTGTGACCTGTAGAGGTTCCATGCTTGGGTTAAAAACACGTATTTCAAGTTTTATGAAAATCGGATGAAAATTGTGACCTCTAGAGGGTCCACAACCTTGATATACCATATGGTTACACTATCTGCGAACGAGGGGCGGCCATTTTGTCCAAAAGTTTTGGTCAAATTTCACGAAATGTGATCTCAACCAACATTACGCTGTAGTGGTGATATATTCGAACGTTTTTTTTTTGGGGGGGGGGGTAAATCGGATAATTATGACCGCTAGAGGAGCCTCAAGCTATAAACGCGTTTTTTCGTACAATCATGGGTCATAATTCAGGAAGTTACAATCCGATATGCGCAAATATCGAAATGAACCAAGATCTTTGGGGTATAAACATGTATTTCAAGTCTCATCAAAATCAAATCAAAATTGTGACCTTGATATAACATATGCCCACACTATTTACGCACGAGGAGCGGCCATTTAGTCCGGCAGTTTTGGTCCAATTTTCACGAAATTAGAACTCAACCGACATTACGATGTAACGGTGATATATTTGAACGTTTTAATCGGATAATAATTGTGACCCCTAGAAGGACCACAAGCTAAAAACGTGACTTCTCGTTCAGGAAGTTACAATCTGATATGCGCGACTATGGAAAGGAACAAAGACCTTTGGCTTATAAACACGCATTTCAAGTTTATCAAAATCAGATGAAAATTGTCCACAGACTAAAAACGAGATTTTTTGTAAAATCAGGGGTCATAATCCATGACGTTATGGTCCGAAACATGTCAATATCGAAAGGAATCAATCTTTTGGAGATATACCTACATATCAAGTTTTGTAAAATCGGGTAAAAATTGTACCTGTTGAGTGTCCACAAACACATGCGAACTGGCGTACAGGCACACAAGCTAAAAACGTGATTTCTCGTTCAGGAAGTTACAATCTCATATGCGCGACTATGGACGGACAGGGGCGACGACAATAGTATACGTCCACCTGAAAATGGGGGCGTATAAATATTAAAGTGTAGATCGAAATCCCCATTATGAATTAAATACACCTTTTGTTTTATCATAATATATTGTATATGCATATATATTGTAAAGAGAACTTTCATTGTGTCACCGCAAAGTGTTTATTTTCCCTACAAAAGACGGGATGTATCTTAAGTATACTATTATTTTGAAAAACTATAGTTATTAAACAAAAGAGAATTGTTAAAGAAAGGAACAAGTACAAGTAATATGTTTTTTTCTGTGAATAGTAAAATATTAAGTGATTTGAAACACTATTTCACTAAATGAATTCTTTTTTACACTGTGTATATTTTTAAAATATACTACACGGTGCACTAGTTAACGTTTTCCTCAAATAAAAGAATAAAAATAAAACTATTGTGAATACTGTAATATATTAAGATTTATTTTGGAAGGCGCATTAAACGATCGTTTGGGGAGCTGCGCATGATTATGAAAAAAGAAATGAATATCGATGAAAGCTATTATGGCAGTACATTCTCATTAACAGGATAATTAATCTAGTTTAGGTTTTTTAAGAAATCGCGAAAATCTAACGTAAACAACCCCTTTTAGAAAGATAGGCTGGCACTGCCAGGCAGGATACGCCCACATTTTCGAGAGATGGATAGAGAACAAGCAATACCGAAAGTGATTTTTCCTATATCATTAAGTCCTGTATTTCATACTGTATTGGGAGCAGCCATTTTGTTGGTCAGTTCCAGTCTGATATTCATGAAATTCGAAGCTGACAATGATTATGGTGTGACGGTACACAACCTAGAAAAATGTGTACAAACGGCGGCCATTTTGTATGGCAATTATGGTCCGATTTTCGCGAAATTCGAACTCAACCGTCGTAGGGTGTAACGGTGATAGAGTCAAACGTTTTTTTAAATCGGATAATAACTGTGACCTCCAGAGGGACCATAATTCAGGAAGTTACCATCCGATATGCGCAAATAACGAAAGGAACCAAGATCTTTGGGTTATAACCATGCATTTCAAGTTTCATCAAAATCGAATTAAAATTGTGACCTATACAGGGTCCACAACCATGATATACCATTTTTTAACGGTATTCGTGTACAAACGGCGGCCATTTTGTATGGCAATTTTGGTCCGAATTTCCCGAAATTCGAACTAAACCTTCCTTACGGTGTAACGGTAATATAATCAAACGTTTTTTTAAATCGGATAATAATTGTGACATCCAGAGGTACCACAAGCTAAAAAAGGTGATTTTTCGGACAATCAGGAGCCATAATTCAGGAAATTACGTTCCGATAGGCGCAAATATCGAAAGGAACCAAGATCTTTGGGTTATAAACACGCATGTCAACTTTCATCAAAATCGGTTCAAAATTGTGACCTCTATAGGGTCCACAAGCTAGAAACGTGATTTTGCGTACAATCAGGGGCCATAATCCATGAAGTTTTGATCCGATACATGCCAATATCGAAAGCAGCCGAGATCTTTTGGGGATAAACATATATTTCAAGTTTCGTCAAAATCGGGTAAGAATTGTGACCTGTAGAGAGTCCACAAACAATTGTGGACGGACGGACAGGGGCGACGACATAATACGTCCACATGAAAATGTGGGCGTATAAAAATAATTAGACACTATTGTAAATGCATCATGACATTATGCTCGTTTTTTCACGTGTGAAACATTTCAAAAGCCTGTGGTTTGTTATTTTCATTGGTGAGGATTGTTTCTTGTATTATTGTTAAATTTTAGTAAACATGACAGGGCAGCAGGGGCAGAAGTTGTAACAAAATGGCGTAACTACAAAAAAACAATTTATTAAATTTGAATAACAAATGAAAATCATGCATGTACATTGTTTTGACATAATCTATTTTTACACCGAAACTTTTAACTATGGTTGGTAGCATATTCACAGAAAGCGATAATTTACTTGCGAATTCTCATTTCTGTCGAAAGATAATTTGTAAACGGGACTTTATAAATCTGCAAAACCCCACGGTGTGTCCCTTGCTAGAACAATGCAATGTTCTTTCTTCATCCGTCCTAGTAAGAAATTCTGTGGCATTTGGAATTTGTGTTAGGAATCAGAGACAAAACACTATTTAAAAATTTGTAGATTAAATGATATAATATAAATATTCTCCATTCCGGAACTTTTCTATCTGAGAACATGAGTTCACTTACAGGAAAATATAGTGTACATGTCCAGAATGATTCGCAACACAATTAAAGTGAAATAGTTTTGATATTGTACTCTGGAATTATGTTGAAATTAAATTTCACATAGATTCTACACTTAATTTATTATTATTATTTTTTTTCTTTTCTTTTCTTCATACTCATATATGCAAAAAAGATCTGATTACAAATGTAATGTGTTCGATTATGATTATTTGTTTATGTAAATGTATATATTGGTGATGGCGTTCTAATTTGCAAAACTTGTACCTTATCCACTTGTTAGTTAGAACAATAAAATATGTTTAAATTAACGAATGACGGGTGAAAATGCAACTGTCCCCCAACATGTCTTGCATAGCACACTGCAAGGCGTATGTAAGACCGTCGAAATTACCACGATTGGTGAAGAAATGTACGACGTTAAACCCCATTTCATATTTTGGAATCATTCTACATTCAACCAGGTCGTAATCATCATGTGCCTTGACCTTATAAAACCCAACCGTCGTTCGTTCAAAACAGCTCCATATAATTATCTGGTTCTGTGTATTAGACATTTATTCTTTAGTTCTTGGTCTATAATCCATTTAGAACTTATCAAAGTATTAAACATTACATTTCTCTAAGCTTGACAAAGAGCTCACAAAACATTTTGGACCTCGTTTATATTTACAAGAGCTATATTTATATTCGTAATGCCTATAAATATATTTCAATATTAGATAATTATAAAAAAAACTGTAACTGATTTCTTGTCAAATAACACCTAAATAATAACTCACAACTTACTTATACTAAGCATCAGCGCGAATATGTAATGATGAATGAACTACTTCTTAAATGTAGCTTACGTGAACTGAATCATATACATCCACTTCGCAATTGCGTTTATTGAAATCTGCCGGGTTAAATAGACAACGATATTAACGATTTTGTATTCTTGTGGTTTTTGGCGTCTGAAATAGGCTTAGCTATGGGTAAAGATGGTATTGTGCGAGAGACAACCAATGGCCGTCCTAGAACACGTGATACCACTTCTCATTCAAGGATTTCACATTGTTATTTCTGCTATGACATAAAGTAAAATTGGAGAAATCTGGTATAAGTCTACAAACAAACCGTACAAAGAATAGATACAATTAATTGCGGTTAAGACGCTACAGTAGCACTCTTGATTTGGTACCCACTGATTACAAAATATAGAAATTGCTGGTATTTCGAATGTAAAGCGATGCACTAAAACAACACATCGACGAGTTTTCTTAACGCTGACAATGTCCATGTTTTCTCGTGTTTTTTTTACATCATTATCTAGCCAATAAAATCTAGAAATTAATTTGGCTCTTTAGAGCATTGGAGGTACGGCCTAGTTTATCGTTCCATTTGAATAGTGTAGTTTATTAATCACCACATAATACAGTCATCGTTTTCTTATATTGAATCTCATTAATTAAATGTTGTCTGTGAGATCAGAAGTAACTACTGATAGATTTACACCTTGTAAATAAACGTCAACACCAACGCGCCTTTTACAATGAATTTACGGGAAACGTAATGTGCGCCGTACAAAAGTTACGGGATCAATAGTCAACAACAACACTAATTTCTCAAAATAATTATCCGCAATGGTATCTGGGTTCTATTGCAAAAATATATATATATATGTATGTGTATTTGAGAAAGATAGAGAAATGGACATCAAAGAGAATATTATTATAATAAATATTTGACGATGTCTAGTCGATATATATGTATGTTTGATAAACCAATGGTATTTCATATACAACAACGGAAATTGTTCCATTATAAATATTCATGCATATGCGAAGTAATGACAGATACAAGACAAAAAATAGGTGTTTAATATAAGGACCATGTGCTTATACTTTATTTCAACAATTCTTTATTCGCTTTGTCGATCAAAAATTGGAAACACCTAAGACAACCGGCACATACATGACTAAATCCATTGACTTAGGACAAAAGTTGACACCAAGTTAAAAATGTTGAGACAAAAATTTTAGCTGTGACATATCGGAGAATTATGAATGACGCCTGAAACAATTGAAGTAGGTATCTTTAGTACTTATATTTTCATTTTGGGCTTAAACTGTGCAATGTTAAGAGCAAAATAGTGTGTATCACAATACAGAGCTTAATCAATGTACATCAAACTTTTAATATTTGTAATTCTTGACTTTGTAAAAAGTGTAAAACAGTAATTATGCATAATGTCTACTTTCTATTTAGACTTACACAATATTAGAGAATTTGGCATCAAATCAGAAGTGAGTTGCAAGACCTAAATGAAAGAGATCAAGTACCTTTAGAATATAATGTATTACCAAAAAGGGATACTTCTATCTAATCGTCAACACTGATAAATTAAGTTTATAGAACTTTATATGTCATGTCAAAGACAGATATTTATTATATCTATAGATGTCTATTTTGCTCGAAAAGTTCGCAACCATACACAATCGAACAATCTAGATACTTGTCTGGTATGGTTCTGTATTACAAGATATGAATAATAGTTACTAACCCTTTAGGTATTAACTTTTTTCTTTAAATACAAATCAGTTCCCGTTCCTTCCACTGATATTCTTCTAGTTCTGTATTGTGTTCTGTGACCACCAAGGTACGTATCTGTGCTATGTTGCCAATTCTTCCAACGTGCTCTGTGTGTATGAATACGGATAGTTCTCGTCACAGCCAATAACTCACTGTTCACCTGTATATTATACCACTGTCTTAGACCACACAGAAAACTTTATAACCAATCGGATTCTTCCTTCTTTGGTATCTTTGTTGAATCAACGTCCCACTCCTTTATAATGAAGTAGTGGAAAGCTGTGACCATTAGTTGTTAGCGACCACTAAAAAGGCAGCAATTGTTCAGTCACACCATCGCTTCTTTTGTTTGCACTGCTGATTCGCTTGGAAGCGTTTTCCCCATGGGAAAGTCTTCCAGTCGCCGTATAAACAATACTGCTACACTTTGTATGGTCCACGAGATTACGCCGACTTCTTAACCACAAGGAAGAACCTAGATGTAATTATAAACTACTTATTTACTAGATTCGTGTGCCTTTCAGATGAAACAACTATATCAAGTTTGAAATACTTTACAACCTATCACTAAATAATAAAATAAAGACAGCCAATGTCTGGAAGTCTAAATGAGAATTTCGTGTTGTAAAGCCCCTACCCCCACCTCCCGTCGTAAATGGGTATATACAATAAAGTGTACAATTTGATGTATAAAATGACTGAGATTGAACTAAATATTAATTTTGTTGTATGTCGGTTAGAATTTAGCATATAAATGAGAAGTGGTATAAGTTTCTTTAAAAAGGGTTGACCAAGTCTGCGCGCACCATCCGTCACATATTTTGAGTAGAAGAGTTGTCGAACATGGAGAGTGGGTGATTAGCGGTAGGGATTGAACTGTTTCAATCAGGGGATTGGGTGAGTAGGTGGTAGGATAAAAAATGTTTCTAACAGGGGAAGGTGCGAGTAGGATGTTTCGAGCAGAGGGTTAGATGAGGGGTAGGGTTAAGAATGTTTTGAATAGGGGAGTGGTAGAGTAGAGGCTAGGTTTATTAACAGGACCGTGAATGAGCGGGAGGTAGGATCATAAATGTTTCAACACGGGAGGAGGTAGTTAACCTGTAGGGTTAAAATGACAAAATGGGTAATACGGAGGATCTTAGTGGAGGGAGGCGATGCAATTGGGGAGACAGGATACGTGGTTATTACGCCGAGCGTTGAGTGGATGAAAGTTTCGATCAATTATGGGCGAGATTGCTCTAGCCTAAATTTTACGGTGTGTATAATAATATCCATTAATTTTTGGAGCCCATTTCTAAACCCTTTGGTGCCGCGGTGGCCCTACCCACTGATTATGTTTAGACCCTAACTTATTTTACACCAACCAAATTGTTTAGATGGTAAAGTGAATAGGAGGGAGTAAGTGTTATCCGGCCACCACTTACAACAATAATTTAATCGACGGTTTAAATTTAAATTCGAGAAATTGGTAACTACGACTTGACAATCAAAATTCTTGGCGTTATGAAATTCTCAACTATTCTCAATGGAATTACACTATGTCCTCCTTAGTATAGAATATCCACGGTTACAAATAGTCTGCTGCTGGATGTCAAAAATTCTTTTCAGTAACAAATTAGCAGCAGTTGTTATTGTAAAATTTAGACAGATAAAACAGGTAATCGGTAAAATCAACGACACTTAGTTCGGCAAACCTTCGACTTGTAAATCTTGTATTGAAGTGACGTGTTGTAAATTTATGAAGACGAATAATTGAAATGAAATAAATTGATGTGGGGTTTTAACGTTTTACTTTTCATCACAAGTCAGGCTAGTGATTAGGGACATTTTGTCCGGACAGGGAGTTTCAGCCTACTATATTCGTGGAATTAAAACTGCCAAATGTTTTTGTACGTGCATGTCAACACCCAAACTACCAGACGAATTTTCCTAACCGGTTGACTCTGATAAGTGGTATCCAAGCTGGAAAATCGCGAGGAATCCCCCCTGTGCCCTTCTTACAGAGCCACCGTGGCTCGAAGGAAAGGCCCTGGGTTTTAAGAGCTACAAAAATGCTAGTCTATATTTACCAAAAGAAACAGATAAAACAAAGGAAAATTTTATAGACATGAGGAAACTTGATTATTCTTTTTACCCCTTCTATTCACACAACATTCCGTGTTTTGAATGCACGGCAAAAATAGTCGTTCTGTCTTCCAAACGCCGACTTGAGGCACTGCTTGCAAGTAAAGCGAAGATGTGGATTTGATTAAATAAGTTTCTATTTATTTTGAGAATTATGGAAATGTACGTACTCGGACGGGACTAATGTTGCGGTATAACCGATTTTGTGTTAGTTAATAAGTAAACAAATCTACCCCAACTTAATCAATGGAAATAAAATTAATCCCACCGCTCTTAACCCATCACTTTTTGAAATAACACATTGTGGTGCCGCCTCCGCTTGATTTAAGACTGGATGCAAGACAACGATGTAGACGTATTTCAATCTAGGCGTCCTCTCGCAAGACTAAAAATAAACCATCGCCAGCTTCACTTTGCTTGTCTGCGATATCACCCTAGGTGGAAATGGACGTCAAATCCCAGGAACGAACTTCACATGGTCTAGTGAATCAAAGTAAGCTATCCATCTTAACGCTTGAGTTTGACTCGGTAACACCGCACTATATAAATTGTGTTGACTAGAAATTTAATATTTTCTTTTGCTAAGTAAAGTTCGGTTTTGTTTATTTTAACTGGGGGTGGGGTGGGGTGGGTGGCCGAATGGTTAGCGTGTGCGCGCTGTATCGTAAGGTCTCTGTCATTGAGTCAATTGGCGTGGTGGTATCGTTCCCCCAGTTGTACGTTAGGTCGCCTGTCCAACTTCGTGGGCTTTCTCCGGTTTCCTACCACTTCTAAAGACTCCTACGCGAAAGCGAATTATTGAAAATGAAAAAAACTGGAACCATATGTTAGTCCCGAAATGACCAATGTTAACGTAGGTGCTTTTAATCATGCTCCCTCATGTGCATTTACACGTGTATCTGAACGTGGTTATTATCTTATGCAAATTCGGTTTTTTGCCAAATTCGCCTTAAAGTGGATAGGAAAAAACGCCTTCATTACTAAATACGGTTTGCTCGAATTTTCAAAAATGGCTTAGTTTTATTATGTGCGGTTCAAAATACATTTTCGGGCCATGAATCTTGTACTTCATGGTTTAGCATGAACTATTGCCTTAGCATTTTTAGTTTATACTCTTGTTCTGGGCAAAAATGTAGACGATCATTTAGGTAACTAGCGGTTGCTTTAGACCTGTTTAGAGAATGTAAAATTAAGTTTAAACCCGAATGTCCCGTTAACATTGTTACAGTTGATGAAACTGACGCAGAAACCGCGCACGGTGGTATCTCATTAAGTAATTATTCTGCCGAATCATTAACAAAACCGAAAGCGAGCGACCCTGAATTGAATATAATTTAAGCTTAGCTTCAATCGGGACAAGAACCTAAAGAGGAGGAATCAAGGTCCGACGGAAAAGTATATGTGGACAAATAGTAACCTTTTCTTCCGCGATAATGTCGGCATTTTTCGGGATAAACGACCCAGCCATTTAAATGGAATACAATGAGTTACAAATAAATTTGTCGACTGTGTCACGAGATTCCGTCGTCAGGACATCAGGGAATTACGCGAACTAAAAGCCTTATCCAACAGCAATTGTATTGGTTACTGAATTATGTACGGTTTTTTTTTGTCTCTTGCGCAATTTGTAATAAGAATAAAATAATACAGAAATGAAGCAGGTTTTAAATTAAATAGGTACGGTGCTTGGTCACCCATGGAAAGAGTCTATTCAGATTTTATGGGTCCGTTACCACGAGCGATCGTAGGATATTCTGATGATGGTCGACCAATTTACGAAATGGGTCGAATGCGTGCCGTTACCGTTGCAGATACAGAATAACCGTTTCGGTTGTCCATTCAAGTTATTTACGGACAAAGGGCTAAACTTCGAGAGTAATTTGTTTCTCTTGTTATGTAAATTGCTACAAATACATAAAAGTTGCACCACACCCTATCGACCGTCGCGAAACGGATCAGTCGAGCGTTACAAGCGTTATATAGATGGTTATCAAAACAATGTTTATCCGAACAACTGCGATGCCAATCTCCTATAACCCACGAGCGCTTTAAAGCTAAACTTCGATTAAAATACCACAGAAATAATTAAATAAAAAAGGTTAACGAACTAAACAATCGTCATACTGGTTTTCAATTTGGCGATTGTACGGAGCCCCTTAAGTGCATGATTCCACTCTTATATAATTTTTTCGTACATGATTCCACTCTTATATAATTATTTCGTTTAAACGAAATATTAATTCGTTTAAACGAAATATTAATTCGTTTAAACGAAATATTAATTCGTTTAAACGAAATATTAATTCGTTTAAACGAAATAATTAATTCGTTATAACGAAATAATTAATTCGTTTAAACGAAATAATTAATTCGTTATAACGAAATAATTAATTCGTTATAACGAAATAATAATTCGTTTAAACGAAATATTATTTCGTTATAACGAAATATTATTCGTTTAAACGAAATAATATTTCGTTATAACGAAATAATATTTCGTTTAAACGAATTATTATTTCGTTATAACGAATTAATTATTTCGTTATAACGAATTAATTATTTCGTTTAAACGAATTAATTATTTCGTTATAACGAATTAATTATTTCGTTATAACGAATTAATATTTCGTTTAAACGAATTAATATTTCGTTTAAACGAATTAATATTTCGTTTAAACGAATTAATATTTCGTTTAAACGAATTAATATTTCGTTTAAACGAAATAATTATATAAGAGTGGAATCATGTACGAAAAAATTATATAAGAGTGGAATCGTGCACTTAAGGGGCTCCGTACGATTGCTTACAGGCGTACAAAATCAGACATGTCCACTTCCAGTATATGCCTTGTCAAGCACAGTGTCCACCTGGCTAACAATATTTCAACAACCAATTTCTTTCCTGGCTGATTAACGTTTTTCAGTATCAGCTTACTGAAAATATTATTGTTACACAGTTATTTTGTCTTATCAGGTAAATGAAACCGGTCTTGATCAAACGTTAATCTTTGCACATAAAATTGCTTGGGATAATTTAAATACGAATCAAGAACAGATGACGAAAAATTATGATTTACGTTCTAACGTGAAAACATATCGGTTTGGCAATGCTGTGTATATTCTAGATACCGCCGTAAAAACGGGAAAAGTCGTAAATTGTTCGGCACCTGGAAAGGTTCGGGAGCAAAAACAAAAGTTACTACTTCCTATTTATTTCGGATAAAAACTAAACTGCTTTGAACCATGATAGGATACAATTTAACTTATGTGGAGATAAGAAGCTGTCAATTTGGATAATAAAATGGCCAAAACTGAAAAAAAGTTCAATAATGGCCTGGATATGCAAGAGAACGATTTAAGACATATTTCAATCCCGGCAAGACCATAAAAACCGTCGCCAGCTTCACACGGAGTAGTTAAAACAGTTATCAAAGAAAGCTATTCATCTTAACGTCAGAGTTGGACTCAGTAACCCTGTGTTATATAAATTGTATTGCCCAGTGCCACTTTAACCTCAAATCGATCGTATAGTACTTTATTTTGACCAAAATCAAAGAGGATTTGTCCCCTTTAAAGACCGTAACTGTACTGGGTAATGTATTACTTACTGCTGCATAAATATATATATATTTGTTTATTTCATTCACTCACACACATTTGCTAGAATATGAAATTGTGAATACAATTTGTTGACGTCTTACTTTTCCTACAATTCCACGGTATGGTTTTATTGATGTCTGTTTTACTTCGTCTTAATTCTTGCTTAGAGTCTACAATACATACATCTTCGAGTTTTATTAGCCTTTTATGTATAACAAATGGGCGATTACGTGTTGGGAACGACGCATATCTTTGTTGATATCATTAATATGTGTGTCTAGTCTAAAGACAGGTAATATATTTATCTCCAAGGAACTTTAACGATTCAAAACCAAAAATTTTCTCATATTTAATATTATTTGATATTTATAGTTATTGATCGTTTAAGATCTGCTGTGATAAATGTTGAAACACTGATGTTAGAAAGTAGGATAATTGAGTGACTGTCGTTTATTTAACATTCATTGGCCTTATAAATCAACTGTAGAAATTTAATGTTAATTATTTTACAAAGAGCACAATTTCAGTTGACTGTAACATTACCTTCGTGGCTATATATCAATAATTGCAAAAAGCACAATTTCAGGTGTCATTGCCTTCGTTTGTAATTTTCAAGATTTTGCCGGTATTTTTTTATTCCATTTAAAAGAAAGGAAATATTAGTATATTTTACAATACGGATCTTTTTAACCGTCAGTTACACAATATCAATTTCATCTTTGGTTCTTGGATCTTGTATATTTTACGAAGCTAATGCCCTGCATTAAAGATACATTAGTTAAGAGTTAATTTACAACTAGATGAAAAGAAAGAAAATATTGAAATTTTCAGTCAAATTACTTTATTCTGAAAGGAGTTGTCACTGTTTTAAGTTTGGACCAACATACTCTCGATTATCAAGGCCTTTCATCACCAGTCACCGGTAGTTACATCAGTGATGGTAAACGTTAGCTTGGTCCGCCATTTATTGATTTGATTTTAAATGAAAGTCCGTTTAAATCCAAGCCGTATCCAGGCCATCCGATGGTCTACACAGTTGATTTTGAGGTTGTCATGTAAATACAGGTCTTATTAATGTTTTTTTAAAATCTGAAGCCTGTAGAACGAATTACATAATGTATGTTTAATTGTCATATCTCAGATATCCCTACCAAACCATTTGATTGGGATCTTGTATATTTTACAGAGCTACTCTTAGTAATCGTTATTCCGAGATCTTGTTTTATATCAAAGTCTTAAAGGACTGCATGTGGTAGAAAGATAGTAGGCTATTCGCTGAAACGGTAAGCATAGTTTGTCTCGTGCACTAACACCCTCACTACTTATAGCCAACTGGATCAGTAGTCTGGACCTAGATTTCGTAATCCGAATCTTACTGGATACAGCAGTACTACATAAATGTTAGCTGTGCGAACTGTGGTACAATGTTTTCTAGAAGAGGTAGGCATACCTGAATAATTAATTTTGTTTAGTTTGGGGTATATGTATAATATAGTTTACTGCCAGTATAGAACTGAGAGTTTATCACAAAGACATATAAAAGGCATGTACCACATAACTACCTCTCATGGAATTCTCTTACTCCTTCAGTCTGTTGAAAAAATGAATGGCTTGCTTGTCGATTCAACAAATGTCCTAACTGTCTCAGTTCCTGTTGCAGTGGCCACACGCAGACTATGACCTCTCTTAGGAAAAAGATCTAGTACATATCATTTCGAAATACGTGACAGTCCCGTTCCAAACCTATTGTGTTCCTCTAAGTCAAACATATGCATTTGCACCTGAATCAATGGTCTGTGTATTTATAACTGCTTCTCTGACTAAAACATCTAACTTTTATTATCACAAGATGACAGAATTTTTATTATTATTTTATTAATAATAATCATTAATATACAATACAGTTCAGCAGGAAAATATACTAAGAGTTTGCAAATATATTAGCAAATCAAAACATCACATGCTGAATTACTATTTCTCAAGACCTTAGATTGATAGATAAATGAAAAAATAAAATTGTCCTGGCGTCGTTTTACATTATTGAGAAGGTGGAATTACAATCACGCGAATGTTAACCTCTTATGCGAATCACAACAACTTTTTAGATGACACAACAACTTTTTTACCAGGCCTTGAGGATGCAGAGTACAGATACGATAACTTTCGAGTACCGAGGAAGTCCAAAGATAAAGAAACGAACAATTTTGGTAGGGATCTGTTAAGGTTTTGTCTAACTTTAAATCTTCACGTGGTTAATGGAAGAAGCGAGAGTGGTTCTGAAGGTGAATTTACTTGTATAAAATATTACAACGGCGCTTCTGTTGTAGATTATGTGTTAGTGTCAACTAATATTTATCATCTCATTAACTCATTTAGTGTAGAACTGAATCTGATCATTTGCCCTGAAGCTGTGCATTGAACTATAGCATACCAATACCCATGTCTCCGATCATGAAAACCTAACCCCGTATTCTAAATTAGTCTGGAACGACGCATTAGCTCCAACCTGTAAGAGTAATATATCCGACCACAAAGACAATTTATTCAAAGAAATTAGTGAAATGCTTCAAAGTAGCAATGCTAGCATAGATGAGGCCCTTTCGCACTTGCAAAAATTAATTACTTCAAGTGCCCATGATTGTTCTACTGCTAAAACCACCCCGTAAAACATCAACCAGCATGGTTTGATAATGAATGTATGCAATCAAAGAAAAAGAAATATTCCACATTAAATTTGTTCAGGTTAACAAACAGCCCTAATATTCTCACCGAGTATAAAAATCAGAAATGTCAATTCACATATATATGTGAAAGTAAGAAAGGTTTGTTTGAGAAAGAGCGCCATAGCCAACTTTAAAGCAATTTATCAAATCCTAGTACATTCTGGAAAACACAAAAAAGTTGGAAGCCATGGGAAATAATCCACCCTGGTATAAATCCCGAAGAATGGGCTAACTACTTCGAATGTCTTCTTAACCCAAGAAACGACGAAACTTGCAATTCAGTCTCGAACGAAGCTTCTAGTATTGTAGAAACCTTTGATAATAACTGCACAGTTGGAAATAATACACTGAATTGTTAGTTAATTGTAATATATCAGAACACGAGGTAAGAAAATGTCTAATAGATACAAAAGCAGCAACATCGCCTGGTCCTGATGGAATAAGCATTGACTATATCAAAGCTTGTCCTGAGGAACTAATACGTACTCTCACTGTGCGGTTTAATACAATATTTGACACTGGCTATTTTCCGATTATTTGGACAAGAGCTCTAATAACCCCTCTGCACAAAAAAGGTTCTAAATCAGATCTCCAATATTACACGGACATTTCTTTATTGGACAGAATTGGCAAACTGTATTCAGCAGTTCTAAATAATAGACTAAAGCATTGATCAGAAAGTCTAGGCAAACTAGATGAAGCACAGGCAAGATATCGCCAAAGTAGGTCAACAATAGATCATGCTTTTACATTTTACAGTTCTAAAATATCTATCGAAGTCCAAGGGGAGGTTATTCGTATTATTCGTGAATTTCAGTGAAGCATTTAAGTAGAATTAAGCTCCTGTCTGTATTAATAAACAAAGGTTTACATGAGAGATAGTATGTATAAAAATGTCTCCTCTTGTGTAAAATTGAACTGGCATTTTACCTCATATTTTAATTGTAACTCTGGTGTCAAACAAGGTTGTATACTCAGTCCACTATTACTTTGTCTATACATTAACAATTTAGTTGAAATGTTGGATAAGCAAGGCCACAGAAGAATATTATTTACTATTATGAAGAAGATTTATTCCATTTTATGTTTGAATGTTGTAAAACGAAACATATAAGATCGGTTTCTTTCATAATATTAATCTGTTCTATTTAAATAAATCGACATAATTATTTAAGCTTGTCAAATACCAGTGATCTTCATATTATGTCCCCAATTTCAATGTGTATCTATAATGTTACAAATTATCGTAAAAGTTTGCTGTAACAAATCCATTCTTACATTATATATTATGTATTGTAAATTATTTATGTAATCTTATTTGCGATGTCACCAATTCATGATTTATGAAGTAAATATGTTTGTACATATGTTATATTTTTAACTTTTGGTCTTGGACCTATATTAAAGAATAAACTATTCTATTCTATTCTATGCGAATCATACTGTTATTACTAAATAGCTTTTCAGGTGAGATATCCCTACAAGACCTCAGATTTCCATAGATTTACATTTGTAAGGTAGAGAAAGATCTGAAAGGGAAATGGCCTTCGGCCGCATGCCCATTTAATAATTTTGGATGTGGGTATGGAAATCAGCTATTCCAAAGTTAAAAAGTTGGCTTGTTAAGCGTAGTGACTGTTAGGGGTGGGGACGTGTTAATTAACAAATATTCTGGAAGCCAAACTGTACGGTGCTTAAAATATGTGGAGGAGTATCAAAATCCATAATACGGAAAAAAATTTGACCCCTGACCCCCATGTACATACCCCCTGAAAATTGGGTACCTCAAATAAGCCAAAATATCAGTTTTTCTGTCATTTCACTACTAACAAGTTTGTTTAGAATGCCTTTCACATATGGCATCGAAAATGATCCGCAACAATCCAATATGGCGGCAATCCAATAGGGTTACATTATAGTATCATTATTTTGGCAAAATGAAGCTATCTCGGACTGTATTCAAATCAATCATCATTACATCTGCTTTACAGCTAAGATTGGTTAGGTAAACCTTCAAATTGGCCCCAGATGCTGGCAAGTTTTGGTTGGCCTTTAATAAATAGAAAATGTCACTTTGTTTAGGTACTAACAAGGCTGCACTTCGAGCATCTTCCCCTGTGACGATATAATCAAATGATTGTGAGTCAATCAAGTACTGTGATTTGGCTTTCACCTGTTGCTGCAAAAGCTATTGTTTCTCTTCCACGATTTCATTACAGCAGTAATTTCATACGAAGCGATATTACTCTATCCTCGGAAGGTACCAGAAGGTTGGGATTTAATCAAGTCATGGGAATTGGCTTTCACTTGCACAGTTGATGGTCAATTCAAATTTTTTAGCGCCTCTTTGCTTGAGCTCATAGTTTATGAAAACCACTGCCTATTCTTAATCTGGATGGTGTATTGGAGCACCTTCTAGGATTTTTGAATCCATTCCTGACAGAGTAATATCGGATTCAAAGAGCCTACATTTAGCACTATATTTTTCAAGAACGTTTCGATCAAACAAAGTACAGTCAAGATATTCGTGAGTCACTTGGCAACGAGGCGCTAAATGTTTGAAATGTGCATCCACTGTGCATGTTTAAGCCAGATCCCAGGACTTGATCGATTAACAATCTTCTGGTACATTCCGGGGACATAGTATTATCGGTAAGTAGGAAATTCCTGCTGTAATGAAAGCCGGGGACGAGAAACAGAAGCTTTTGTGGCAAGGAAATGGCAATCATATTCCTTTACAAAATGCGAAATGATCATTTTATTATATAAGATATGCGCGAGGTGCAGCCTTGTTTAGGTACTAACAATTAAAAGTTGCACCTCCAGCATGTTCCTCTGTGTCGATATAATCAAATGATCATTTCGCATTTTGTAAAGGAATATGATTGCTATTTCCTTGCCACAAAAGCTTCTGGTCATTTTCAATATCATATTGAGACTCACAGACCACGAAAACCTACATATAAACCTGTAAAGAGGCATTCTAAACAAACTTGTTAGTGGTGAAATGACAGAAAAACTGATATTTTGCCCCATTAAGGGACACCCATATTTAGAGGGTATGTACATGGGGGATAGGTGTGTCGAGGGTCGAAATTTTTTTTATACTTATATTATTAATTTTTATATCTCTCCACATGTTTTTAACACCGTACCAACGGAATCGACTATTATCACACCCCGTATTACAATCTTTCACTCTGAATAGCAAAATTTATTTTGTTTGAATTTTAGTTCTTCGCGTCTGAATGAACTATTCCGTTATTATCAAGGTTTTTGTTGTTTTGAATACCTTTTACTCGGACGAAATATTAAAGTTTGTTTAAAACTATTGTATCTCTGTGTGTTGAATTTGACGACTCCAGAGAAGTTAATGCCCATTTAAATGGTATTGAATTACCATGTCCGAGCTATTTTCGAACTATTGCATACCAGTATGATACTTGGTGGATTGTATTTAGAACACTTCACGTCTTTTGAAGTAGCGGGTAATATATCATATTCATATAGTAACATATCAAATTTCTATTCATGGCTTTTGTCCAAACATGATACGACGTAGATCCGATACAATTCCATCTTGACATGAATTCTCAACCTCCCCCAAGTCTACATTAATGACATCTCTTGTTTCATACATCAGATAAAGACTTTAGCTAGTACACACTGCCATTGAGAAATGTTGTCATAGATTTTTTGGTTTACTCGAAAAGATGATATTAGTACACTTAAGTAGTGAAATTATCCGTTGGGTGTATTCAGTTTGAAAAGTATTCGGTATTTGCCGGTATTCTTGACGAACGATATTGATGTATCCAGTGTCTTTTACCCGAATCTTCGATAAACTTACTTAAATGTTGTTATCACAGTCTTGACTATTACAGGGGCAATAAAATCACGAAACAAATATATTTGCGCTTAACATAGATACATATCCCTCAATATACCGTTAAAGTGCGTTGCGTGTATTAGCAATAAAATTGCGACATCCATTAAACCGACCCACTTGTCGCCAAAGAGCTCGCTCCCGACAGAAAAATGCCCGAAAACTCAGATTTGAAAGCTTTACGCTTTAAGAAAAGCATGTGGTAATAACAATCACCGGCAGGATCAATTAACCAGATAGCATTCATAAGTTCGAGAAAGAACAATCGAACGAATCAGTCTGTCCCGCTTTTAAGCGTGCACTGGACCAGGGAGTCAAACACCGAAACCCCGGGGCTATACTATATACCGGAACACAACCGGAAATCTACCGGACTAGCATCGCTTGACAAAGGATACCACTCCGAAATGTGGATCGCGATATAATCGAGGAACGACCAGTCTATGTTATATGTAAGTTATTTTTCTCTTTGTATATTTGTATGTAATTTTATTTTTATATTTGTTAACATATTTTAATTGAAGGATTGGTATTTAATAATATACTATACTGTATAATCAATAAACCCCAAAGTTCAAACGATTTACCGTTGTTTCCTACATCAGCCCTATTGTGAAATCAATACACGCTTGAGCACACGCTTGATTCAATAGTTATTCAATAGATATCCCATTCTCTTGCTCACCTACCTCCAACATACTTCGTCTCTTTTGCTCATACACCTTTTTTTTCTCATATTATCTGTTTCACACAACACATAAAACAGTGAACAAACACATTTGCTAAATATTGCAAAACAGTTTTTATATAATTATACATTTTAAGCCACCCCCCTTTTTTTCGATCTCTACTGTATCTCGTCTTTACAGCTTTCTTATCTTGTCCCATTTGCACAATATACAAACAGTTTTTTCCCTGCTTACCATCACTTTTGGAACATGTCTAGGCCCCGCACCAGACGTCCTCTCCTTCCAACGCCCACTCATCTACCAATGGATTGGCTAAAGCTCCGGAATAGATTCTAACCACCACCAGGCTTTCACCAACTACCACCAGGCAACCACCACCAGGCTTTCATCAATCACCACCAGGATTCCACTACCAGCGCCAACAAAACTAACGCCAACTGGGATTAAGACCATTAAAATAAAAAGACAGTTTTCAAATCTATTTAATCATATACATTCTGGTCATTCAAATTTTATATAGTCATTTTTCAAATGTTCAAAAATCACACATGGTCTCTATAAGCACATGGTTGACTAAGCACGCACTGGTTCTGGTCGAATGCAAGCTGAGCGGGATATCTAGTCTCGTCCACTAAATTGTTTCTGTTTTTAGTAACGTTTAATTTTAAAGTTCGATACAAACTTCTACCCTCCTTCACATACTTCAAATATAAATTATTCACATCACAGACTGTTTATTTGGAAGTTTTAAATCACCAAGTTCCAGTCTGCACAGTTTTGTAACTGGTCGCAACATCTCTTGTTGTCCAATTTTTAACTTTACCACTCGAACGAGCCCATCTTGTCCGGGATGGATTTTGGTAACACGGCCAAGGGGCCATCTGTCACGAGATGTATCAAAAGGTTTATCACCGATATTCAGATTTTTGACTGTGTGTCACCATTTTTTAATGGGACTAAGTGCCGGTAACCATTCTTTTAACCACCGCTTCCAGAAATGACGAATTATTTCCTGTATTTTCCGCCATCGTTTCTTCGGATTAAATGCGGTTTCGTCAACAGAATCTGGTGAAATATTCCACCAATCTGACCATGAAGAAAGTGATAAGTGGTGAGTGGAATATCATCTGCGGAGTTGACACTTTGGTACATCAATGGGCTGGAACTGATGAGAGGTTTAGCTCCAGTAAATGCAGTAATTAATTTTTCGTCATTGACATCAGCGTTACCGAGAATGGCATAAATGGCCTTCTTAGCTGCTTAAATCATAGTTTCATGTACTCCACCAAAATGCGAAACCAAAGGAGGATTGAAATGTCATTTTATTCCTCGGTTAGCAGCGGACTTCTCAACCTGGCTTTTATCCAGTGAAGACAGATAAATTCTGGATTAGCCGCAACAAAGTTTGTGCCATTGTCGGCACGATTTTCTGGGGGAATATGGGTAAGCATTCCAGCTTTTTCCCACAGTTGTGTCAGTTCTTTATAAAGTTGAATACCCCTTTGTACAGTTTCAACGGAATACATGCTATCATCCATATATGTAGATTTAAGAACTGTATTAGCGGCCATCGGTTATTCATTACTGTATTTCTCAGCATACTGTTGTGATACGAGTCGTGCCAAAAATGGTGAACAGTTGATACCAAATACCACTCTGCTGAATTCATCTGGAGATTTTGTTTGATCCAAATTTCTCCAAAAGAATCGGCTGTAAGGTCTGTCGTGATTGGCACGCGCCACGGAATTCTTTCTAAATCTCAGCAAAATGTCGAACAGCTCTCGTTGTAGTTTTGGTCCCTGATATATGACATCATTGAGTGAAATACCATTGTATTTAGCGGATGCATCGAATACAATTCTCGTTTTGGTTGTAGATCGCTCTGGACGTGTGATTGCAAAATGAGCTAGGTACCATTTTCCGGTGGTTCTGTATTTCTAAACCTGCTGAAGGCCACTTGAAAATTGTTTGATAGGCTTGGTGCATCATTTCGCCAAGGTAAATTTACTTGATAAGATCCATCTCGAAAAACCTATAGCACTTTGTACTTTCTCCAGTGCAAGTCGATTTTGCACAGAGCAGAATTTTGGATTATATTCCGTTTCTACATTTTCCACTTCCCAAATCTTTCTAAAGGTTTGGTTTAGATTGGCATGTTCTAAGTCTGAAGATCTAGTGAAGTAAGTTCTAGCAATTTCAGACGTTGGTGGTGAATAATACTACTAATGCAAGTCTAGCAACTGGATCTCCAGGGCGTCCATAAAATAATATCTTTCAAAGAATGATGGAGGTATGCGTAGTCTATGCAAAAAAGAAGATCAACGACTGGTCGACTTCCAACTTTGGGGAATTTTATTCCATCTAAATGAGGCCAATGTTTTGCATTAATATTCCAGTTAACAGCAGCGATCGATATCACCGGTTACTTTACTAGTGGTGAAGGCTGCAATCTTCATTTTTACATAACCATTTAAACTCTCTAGCTCAAATTCAACATTGTGTCGATAATGGTGTGATTTCGTTCTTGGGGTCCACATTAATCTAGTTCCGCGGCTACATCAGAGTTTAGGTACGTTTTTGTACTCCCATCGTCCATCAAAGCATTTACCTTAATACGTTTTGATTTATTCTTTAAGATAACAGGAATCGTCCTAAATGCTAGTGTCATACCGGTAGCTGTAATTTCTGATTTCATGGTTATTGAAATTCCATTGCTCCCCTCCATAACTCGACCCTTTCTATCGTGTTCACTAACTGAAGCAAGCCCACCGTGTAGAGATGTAGGATGGTAGGTAGACGTCCCAGGTACGTATGAAAGAGACGGTTTTGAATATAAAGGTTCGAAAAAGATCGCAAGACCACACACCGTGATGTACATCTTCACAGGCAGTGCATTTCCGTCTAGTTAAAGTATCTTGCTGGGTACGTTGATCAGTAAAACAGTTTCTAGAACGTTCTTTTTTTATTTTCTCGTTTGGAATCATTTTTATTCGCGACTCCCCTGACAGTCTTTTGTGCAATAGTTTGGAATTCTGACTCCTGAAGTACCCACTCTCCTAATGCCTCAACTGATTCTCCTTTGCCTGTTTCAAATATTCACTCCTGATACTTTGCTAGTAACTTTTCTGTCATCTTTTTATGTAATTTTGCATAATGATGAGCCATTATCCATTTCTTCAGTTCTATCAGCTTCCTTCAAATTAATAACAACAACCTCTAAGAGATCTGCAACTTTTTCAAATTCTTTTGGGTTATTATCGGACAGTGGTCTAAATTTATCTAATTCTTCAAGTTGGATAGTGACTTTTATTCTACTACCTCCATACTTTCTGTCTAACCTATTTTTGGCAGCTTCATGTGCAAATGCTGAATGGCCGAGACTTTCAATAACCTGAAGGGCGTAATTGTAATAATTTATATTCTGGCGTAGCTGGGGCATTGTCTATACACGCGACAAAAGCTGCTTTCCAGTTTTCATATTTTTTTTTATTACCGTTAAATTCAGGAATGGAGACCCTTTGCATCTGTTTCCATAGATCTTTACCAATAGCTTTCGATCCACTTTGAACTACTGTCTCTTTAATTTTGCCGTCATTTCATCAATATCATTAAATATATTTGGTTCAAAATCTTTCAAACGATTCTTGTCAAAATTCATTTCTTCTCCCAACTCTCTTTAAACGCTTTCCAAATTTCTTGGAATTTCGGATTTCTTTCTTAAAATAGCCTCAATATTCTTCGAAACCTCGGATTTCAATTGTTCTGTCTCCCTTTTTGTCTCTAGTTCTCTTTGCGGTTCTGATAGGAACGATCTCCCACCTCTTAGAGTTCCATTTCAATTCTTTCCACTTCAAAACTGATATTTGACTTCCTTTTTCTGTCTTTTGTTTTGGCATATTCGTCGGCCAGTTCTTTCATAATAGTAAATACTTTTTCACTTGTAGTATCTATCTTTTCTTACCATTCCTGATCTTCTTTTCTCCTACTTTTCATCGAAAATCCCTCGTCATCGTCGTCGCCCAAGTCCAGTAAATTCAATAGCCTGTGTCTTGACTGTGTAAATACCGCCTTTGCCGTTGATTTCCTCTGTTTTTAATTCTTCTATTAATTCTTCCGTTGTCATTTCCCCGAGGTCGATTTTCTAACATTTTCTATATTTTCCATAATTTAAACAAAAAAACACGCTCTGCTACTAATAATGTGATTAAAACCATTAAAATAAAAAGACAATTTTCACATTTATTTAATCATATACATTCTGATCATTCAAATTTCATGTAGTCATTTTTCAAATGTTCAAAAATCACACATGATCTCTAAAAGCACATGGTTGACTAAGCACGCACTGCTTCTGGTCGAATGCAAGTCGAGCGTGATATCTATAAGTCTCGTCCACCAAATTGTTTCTATGTTTAGTAACGTTTAATTTTAAAGGCCCTGATTGCAGTTAAGTTCGATACAAATAATGTCTTTTCCCCACCCACCAAACCAGCACCAACCAAACAAGCGCCAACCAAAACAACAACAAAACCAGTGCCAACCACCTCCAGAGTATGCAGGTTTCGTGAAAGCTTTCTTCCAGGTCCTCCAATGCCTCCACCACTTGATCATTATGGAGAGCCAGGAGAATGGAACATCCACCAGAAGTTTCAATTGGGAGATTCAAGACCTGAACAAGTTCGTGAAGCCGGCCATGAAGACGCCTATTATAGCCACTACCATTGAGGCATTAAACTTGAGATAGGCCAAAGACGTCGCCTGATCCTTGTCTACACACTACCGAGCCATGCTTACGGGGAAACTTGAAAACTTGAAGTCACGTCACTTTACCAAAGACGCTGTACAATAGTACTCTAGCCACGCCCTTGCATGGGCCAAGAAGTCCTACGGCAAGCGACTTCAGGATAGTGTGAAGACAGAGTTTCATCGCCTCCTGTCCACGGTCTCTAAAACTGTTACATACCCTCCCCCATCACCTATGCACATTACACAAATCTTCTACGGGAAACACCTAAACGAAAATCATCCACCGGAGAAGGCGTATTCATTAACACTCCCTCGAAGCGTGCACCTAGATCAACCATTTCGGCCCGGGTTGTGTCTGGCTCACCTACTTCTTCGGGATCTATATCGCCACTGAACGCGCTTGTCGACTGTCCCTTCGATCGCCCATCATTCCTAACCCTAGAATCACCACGAGATCTTCCATCAGATGTAGACGTTCGCTCAACCTATCCCTAAAGAGACCACATAGCTACAAAGGGAAAGACGAGAAGGATTTATGATACCTACCACCAGTCATTGGATCCTCTAACCTGGCTAGGATTGTATCCTTCCTCGGGGACTGGGAGATTCATAGCTATTCTGGAGCCAAGATCAGCCACCTTAGCAGAACTAATGGGACCTGCACCAGGAGAATTAGTGATACATGTCGGACTCGACAACAGGGAGGAAAGTGGACCAAGGATACACGAACAGATGCTAGATCTACTCAAGCTGACCAGAGCAACTTTTCCAACAACCAAGCTCTTGACCACACAGATCCCGACTCCGACAAGAACATCCGATCGCCTACCACAACCTCACCAGCTACAACCAATTGATCCTCACTGCACCTTCACCAGACGCCACTACACTACCAATCTTCAAGGGCAAAGCAAAAAAGAACTGTGGGGTAACGACGCCATCCACTGGAGGCCAGACACAGCCAGAAAGATCATTAACTGCTGGATGAGGAATTTAAACTAGGATTGGGGAAAAGGAATGAGAAGCCGTCTTAAGGACAGACAGTTGTCAATTTGAGCGACAGACTTCTCAGCCCCTTAGAAATGAACATCCTTGACAAAGGCCTTAAATTCATCCCAACCCCCACATAGACCCCATCACCCAGGCAACCGAGAGCTTCCAAAGAACTCTTTCGTTCCGGTATATAGTATTGCCGAATCCCCGCACTGGCGACTGGTCGACCTCGCACAAGCGTCTCCATCAAGTCTTCCGACTGGTCGACCTCGCTCTAGCGTCTCCATCAAATCTTCCAACCGTTTCACTGTCTTCTAGAGGACTGAGGAAGGTAACGCCGCGGGAAAAATGAGCAGGTAGAAGGTTTTGGGCGACGTATTTCCTTTCGAGCAAGCGATGCGGCGACGATGACCAGAAGGGTAGTCGTGCACAAAAGACACTCATAGACCCCTCCCCCACTTTGCTAGTGTACGCACTGAGGAGGGGGAAGCCGTGAATCGGGAGAGTGCGGCATGTGACGACACGCCAACTTCAATGTTTTCCAGCTTGGTTGTCTTTCTCCCGCACCCCTCGTCGTATTTCTTTTTTCTCGTGTTGTCTCTCGGTCAAAGTTGCGACGGCAACACGGAAAATCTCGAGAGCGCGGTTCGGTCAAAAGTCAGTCGTCTAGAGGAAATCCAGCCCGTTGTCTCTTCTTACCACAATATTCAACATCTCTGAATAATGGTTAAACACTAATCTATAGACGTTATGTTTTGATAAGTTTTATTTATTGTACTTCCAGGTCGTTTTGACATTATTTTCTATTTTTGAAATGATCGTTACGGGAGTTGATTATATCGTAATCATCAGTTTTTGTTTCTACAAATTTCGATAAATCACCCGAGGAAATGAAATTACATTGCAGACATCTATGTAGTTTATCGAAGGGACTAAAAATATGAATGGAGAAGCTAATGAAATGATTTTTAAAAGTTATCACCCAAAGCAATAGATTTTCTAAAATATACGATTTTCGTTTTCATCATTTCATGAAATTTCGTCGTGTTTTGTAAGTAATTGTGTTAAACATATTCCCTTTTTCCCAACTTTGCTGTCCATTGTTTTCGCCTTTTTGGCTTTTGTTTTAATGGCGTGCTTTCATTACACGTATTGTTTTCGTAAGATTTTAATCATGCATTATGCAAGAGGTAAATCTGCCTATTGCAGGTCTTTCTTTGGGCCTGAAATGTTTTCTTATGTATTAATTAGACATTAATTAACTGAACCAGGCCTTAATCAACTCTTGATGTCCTCAGATTTCTCCGATATTAAATAGATTGGAACGGTTCAGCGATACTTTGATTTAATCAAATGTGAAGGACCGATACTTCGCTTTGATCAACGAGTACGGTGGTTGAAATTATTGCACACGTCTGTCAAACCTCCAAAGGCTAATATCTTCGCTTACAATAGAGCTATTTGAATGATACATGTATTTACAAATTATCCATTTTACATTATCTATTTTCGAACTATCATAGCAAGAATGGCTAGTTCTTTATCTAAATGTTACATAATGTATCTTTAATATTACGTGTTTTTCATTTTTTTCATTTTTGTTTTTTTTTATTATTTTTTGGTGATTCAAACCTGTATTAAGCAGCCATTTGATTCCGATTTTGGAATATTTCTTTTATGTTGAACCTACTTTAAAGTTACATTACCGGGTACAAACTGGGTGATTTGATGATATATTAGAACTATAAAAAACATATTCAAACTAATTAATTTATCATAATCTTGCTTCATATCGTTCTCAAAACATTGTAATTGCCAAGTATACCCTGCTATAATAACCTATCAAAAGAGGCAATGTTTGTGTCAGTGGATTACCCCTCTCCGTACCTATAGCGACGGCGGCGGAGACAGGGGAGAATTCATTACATACAAAAGACGATATTGTCTGCAATCGCTAACTATTTATTACAAATATCGAATCCTAATTAAATTCTCAGATTATCCACTTCCCGCGTCTTTTTCAGTGATTTTTATCCCAGGAAGTCTTGTGCGCCTAACTCTTCATAAAGTTTATCGGGGGATAGGGATGGCCTAGTGGTCTAGAGTGCCGCGCTTCGACCTCTAACTGGCCTGTCACCTCTGGCTTGCGGCTGTGGTTTCGATCCCTGGTGTGAGCGTATGTGGCATGGAGATAGGGGCGCCTTCTCAACCTCGTGGGTTTCCTCCGGACACTCCTGTTTCCTCCCACTGCTAAAGACCCCTCCGCGCAAGCGAATTATTGAAATAAAATTAAACCATGTGTTAGTCACAGAATGACATTTCTCTCTCACTCGGCAAACCGTAAAAGTTATTTTATCATTAAATAAATAAAATTAAACCATGTGTTAGTCCCAGAATGACATAGTTCGTGTAGAGCGGACGTTAAATCCCATTTCTCTCTCACTCGGCAAACCGTAAAAGTTATTAAATAAAATAACTTTCACTCGGCAAACCGTAAAAGTTATTAAATAAAATAACTTTTACGGTTTGCCGAGTGAGAGAGAAATGGGATTTAACGTCCGCTCTACACGAACTATGTCATTCTGGGACTAACACATGGTTTAATTTTATTTATTTAATAATAAAATTAAACCATGTGTTAGTCCCAGAATGACATTTAAAAATAAAATAACTTTTACGGTTTGCCGAGTGAGAGAGAAATGGGATTTAACGTCCGCTCTACACGAACTATGTCATTCTGGGACTAACACATGGTTTAATTTTATTTCAATAATTCGCTTGCGCGGAGAGGTCTTTAGCAGTGGGAGGAAACAGGATTGTCCGGAGGAAACCCACGAGGTTGAGAAGGCGCCCCTATCTCCATGCCACATACGCTCAAACCAGGGATTGCATAATGTCCCTTCATGTATTTTTTTTTAAACAAAATCGTATTATTCTAATTGATATTAAAGGAGCAATAAATATTTGCAGAGTTATAACTCAATGTGAAAAAGGTTATAAAATATAATTAGAACTTGTGTAATTAATTTTGTAAAACAAAGTACTGTACTTGTTAAACATTGGGCCTCTTTATCTGCCACGTTTATTTGTGTGATTAATGTGGGGTTAAACGCTCGAACTATTTCAATGATTAGATCAAGATACCTAATAATCTGGAAAGCAGAGCGAAGTTTTAAAAGTATTTTAACACACAGTTTATTACATTGAGCCGTTTTACCCTTCCGCCGCTCTTTGAAACACGGGTCGATTTTGATAAAACTTGGAATATATCCATATTTTCTATGTTCAGAAATATTTAACCATTGGTTCATCATTAAAACGGAGTGAATGGATATAGCAAATATTGGAGGTAATTTTTTGAAGTTCCAACTTATAACGTCAGGGGTAATTTGGCAGACTGTAGCCGCTAAGAAACGCAATTCAGCAGATGACCCCCGCAAGAACGGTGTTATATTGTTGATTTCGTGTATCCAATGCTAAGGGTCTTTTTGTATAATTATTGTTACAGACCTACCCCTTCCATCAGCTTCAATGATGTGGAAGGTACTAAGTAACAATTAAGTAGTTCTGGGCAATTATAAATAGACCTCTTTTGATTGAAAATAAGAGAAAGGGTTTTAAATAAGTTTATATAATCCACAAACATATGATACAGTTTTGAATTCATATATACGGTTGCTTACAATGTCTGTGTAGTTTGCGTATCCGATTGTTTACAGGTCTCTCTAATGTATTTTGTTCGGGTGTGCTGGTTGTCCACTTGCACTTACTATTTGATTTTAGGACTAGTACTACTTACGATAGAAAGCCTTTGTGTGGCCATTTCTTTCTGTCGGTTTTCTCAAATATATGTGTTAATTATCTAACATTACTTTGCTGCTCTGTTTTATTTTTATCTATGCAGTTCGTTAATAACTTTCGTTCATAGATTACTTCATTAACCTTAATATACGGATCAGTGTCCATCATCGTCACCGCACGACTCGGTCACTATACCAGTTTAGACTGGCATCCAATCGATAGATAATAATAATATTATGTATTCTTTGATAATATAATAACCCTACGAATGATATCCATATACTTCTATAGACTGACTTTTATGCAATTCATTACATAAAATGAAATGGGGTTTAACGTCCTACTGTTCTGCTCCAACTGGGATAATGTAACTTTTAAACAATCCACCCACTTCATATAAATATGGTTAACACGTGCGCGTTTTATAATAAGATTTGTTATTGAGTCAAGTGGCGCGGTTTTGATTCACTGCTTGTGTGCGTGAGAAGGAGCAGGGTAGGTGGTGCAACGCCATGGGTTTTCTCCGGGTCCCCCAGTTGCCCCCCCCCCCCACGGCTATAGAACCCTACGTGCAAGCAAAAGCAAACTAATGGAATGAAATTGAACCATATGTTAGTCCCCCGAAATGACCTAGTTTGTGTTGAGTGGACGTTACCCCCCCCCTCTCTCTCTCTCATCTAAATATATTTTAATTTGGTGCGGTAACTAACGTTCAGATTGTTACGATGTTTGATTGGTAATCTAATCGAGTTCGAAAGCATGCCTCTATAGTCAGGGCGCATTTTGCCAAAACATGAAAATTGGCAAGTTTTTTGATGTTCTCTTTCGAATAAGAACGAGACATACGCGAATAGACTGCCATTTTGAATTCAAGAAACGAAATCTATGGTTTTACTTACACCATTTAAATTTTTGGGTCACAGCTATAGAAATTCTTTCATATTAGCTGTATGCAACTATTGCATTCTTACTTTTGAAGGGCCCATTATATAACTCCGAAATAACGGAGAATTGTAATCGAGCCTGAAACTTTGTCGGATTGGAGTCAAGTCTAAAATTCATTAAGTGGTACATTTCTCCATTTTTTAGATTTTTTGATTCTTAAAACTTGCCAATCATAAAAACTGGTAATCTGTGTACAAAAGGATATAATTATTATTAAAAACCAGTGAAAACCACATATGGTCATAATTCCACTTGTGATTTAAATAAACTAGGTCATTTCGGGACTAATACATCGTTTAATTTTATTTCAATAATTCGCTATCGTTTTTAGAAGTGGGAGGAAACTGGGACACCGCCGAGAAAACCCACGAGGTAGGACAGGCGACCCTACTCCTTGTCACGTACAACCAGTTGACTCAATGACATACCTTATGATACAACGCGCACGCGCTAACCATTGGGATCAAAATGCAGTTTTGAAATAAGTACTTATGGTTGTGTATGGAGGTAAATTATATATTTAACTTTTATTCGGGCCTGTTGGAGCAATAAAATCTCTCAACACATACGTGTTCGTGTTTTATTTCCTATATTATAGTGAAAAATTAGTCTTTACCTCAATAACTTATGCGTCTAGGTCTTCAGTTCTACTGATTCGTTGTCAAAAAAAGGAATGGTTAAGAACTACATCAACGAAATGTCAAAAAGTAATAATGCTTTCGTTAGATTCATCCATGCGATATATTAGATTAGGAACCTCATTCCTACATTTTAATAGGGGGTTTGTTCGCATGGCTTCACGCGACTATTTTGTCTAAAAGCTAGGTTAAAAGAGTGGCATGGTTAAATTAGTACACGTACATTATGAAATATAAAAGTATCATTATTTATTTCGCTTTAAGATAAATTTCAAAACAAACCAATAGTAATTTTATTTTTTTTTAAAAAATAGGTTTAGGTTTAATTTTTTTTTTACAAAAAAACATAAAACAAATAAAATAGTAATAGCTAAGTATTCATCGCGAAATTGTAATTACGCTTTTGAAACTTCTATCAGTGTTAAAACTATGAACTATCGCCAATGTGAATGAATCTGTCTTCAACATTATAAACAATGGTTCCATCATGTTGTTTCCATTTTTATGAACCCACTTGTTTAACTTCAATGACATCGGAACCGTATCGATGGCTCCTTTAACGATTTTCAGCCGTAACATGTTATAAGGCTAGAATATAATAATAAATATTGTTTTCCCACATATTTTGTAATTCAATAAAGAAAATCAAATATCAAAATTCTTGTGTATAACAAAAATTGACAAAACAGGAATGTTCTTGGTTAAAAAGATAATCGTTCCAATCTCTTTACTGTGTATCGATAGAACAATAGCTTCCCTAGATTTTTTTATGTGTGATATTACCGGGTAACGGATTACAGATATAGCTTTAAAGTAGAGATCTTTGCTGTAGCTGATCCGTACCAACGATTTGAAGAATCAGGACATGTGGATTTATATAAAGAGTACTGATCGTTTGAAGGTTGCGGTTCTATCCTTTTTTTATATGAGAAAAATAACCCAAGACCAATGTATTACTCATTTTTGTGATTTAAAATAATTTCAGCAGTCTCAATACTTGTACGTGTTTTTGAAAATAAATGTTGGAATATTGCATTGTCGCTTCCTTTTTTTGTGGGCGATGGAGTTGGTCTGACTAGGATGTAAAATAGTCTGACACCGGCCCTGGTGAAATTTACATATCCAACAGCCGCGAATTTCTTTTCATCGACCCCATTTACTATTAGTTTTAATCTTTAGGTTTCGCATTTCTTATTAATTTTGTACATTTTACGCCTTTGTTTACATAAAACATCAGTTATCAGTGCACGATTCCAACAAACGATCTGGTATTGGTAACAGCCAACTTGTACGAAGGGAGACAACTATATTTTTGATTTTTCAAAGGTAAACCTACCCCGATCTCTTTGGCACAGATGCAGCTAGATTAGATTTAAAGAAGTACCAACATTAAAGTTCCGCCACTGTTACATGAGATATGCGGTGTTTTCAATACAATTGCAAAACTTTAACTTAACAAGCAAACAAAGAACATTCAGAATGTTTGTTGAAGTACGTTCTTCTAACATTCAAAAAGATTCAGAAATAGATTTACTTTTTCTATAAAGGTTATTTTGAATGTTTTTATAACGTTTCATAGTCAAACATTGCATTAAGCTTAGCCCCGAAGTGATCTATTTGTGTCGAGTGGATGTCCTCTCTCTCTCTCTCATTACATTAAAACTTTTTTTTACGTTATATCGTTGTTACTGTCGGACGTTACTAAGCATTAATTAATATCGTTCTAGTGACGTTTACTTTAGAAACGTTCAGATAAGTTGTTCTAATAACGTCATAGTCCGGCAGCAGGTCGACGTACCTGGAAACATAGTCCACCTAATGTTTTTTGATGGATTATATATCTTCAGTATGTGTAGGTTAAGGATCTTGATGATGCCACCCTGGCACCCTTGGAGAAATTTAAATATTCAAGATGAACGCCGTGGGATATTTTCTGGTTATCCAGTGGGGTCAAATTAATGACAGATTCTCTCGGACCTCGGCTTGAAGGTGGTTTCTATAAGAATTCGACCCATTGAATCCGCCGAATTTTACCCCCCTAAATAACCAGAAAATGCGCCATGGCGGCCATCTTGAATATTTAAATTTCCCTAAGGGCGCCAGGGTGACATCATCCGGATTCTGAATCTACACACATAGAAGATATATAACCCATCAAAAAACGTTAGGTGGACTATTTCTAGGTTAAGGCTTAAAATGGAGTTTGGCTGCCGGACTATCAATTGAACCATCCGATTCAACGTTTTTTCCCAAGTCTGGTGAGACATCCTGTAAACGTCAGTAAACTATGTTCTTCTCCTTAAACTTTTGAAGTGTTTTACCTCAGGATTCATGTCTCAAGGACTCAAAAATGGACCCTATCAAGCATTTTCAGTGATAAAGTACCCCTGCTCGTAGACTTTTGAATTCCCTCATACAGAACATTTGAAACATGTCACATGACACAATTATATAAATCACTGGATACCATCACCACAGGTCCCGCGGACAAAGAGGAGACAGCTATCATACACTATTGTAACACAAATTAAAAATGTCCTCGATTCTGATTGGTGTAAAAAATGTGGTCGAATGGGAGAGAGAGAGAGAGAGAGAGAGAGAAATGGGGTTTAACGTCCACTCGACACAAACTAGGTCATTTTGGGACTAACATATGGTTTCATTTTATTTCAATAATTCGCTTGCGCGTAGGGGTCTTTAGCAGTGGGAGGAAACCGGAGTGCCCGGAGAAAACCCACAAGGTTGAGTAGGCGCCCCTATCTCCATGCCACATACGCTCACACCAGGGCTCGAAACCACAGCCGCAAGCCAGAGGTGACCGGCCAGCTAGAGGTCGAAGCGCGGCACGCTAGACCACTAGGCCATCCCAACCCCCTTGTGGTCGAATGGACAATAAACCGCCTCTAAATTACCAAGGCGAATTACTTCGTATACATATTACAGTGTAATTTTTTTAACATTTTTGTTCACAATGATCTTCCTCAATTCAAATCTTTATTGTCAAATATCTTCAAGAAATTCTGCATACATGACTATCACACCATTTTCAATCACATCTTTCTAACAGTAGAAAATTAGTCTCATGAATTAATTAAAACCGTTTCAGATATCCAAATATATTCGTAACTAAGCAGTGGGTGTGTGGCAGTATGGACAAATTTGTTTTCTTTTTTGGTACGCTTGCTTCACTTACCATTTTTTACTTCATCGGGTGGAGTTTTAAAACATAACGCTAACGCTACAATATACGTCCACATTCCTGCTTTGATTGATATGGTACTTTGTCAAGAAGGCTAGGCGTTTGGTTTGTTTAGCATTGAGGGTCGTGCCTCAACATCAATAGTTGCCTCCTAAGATTATAAGGAATAAGTATACCAAGATAATCCAATCAGAATTGTGCCTTCCTAACGCTAAAGGCAAAAAGTGGGCGTGGCTCTGCCCCTGGGGGTCGGGACATTCACCAAAATCAATAGTGGACGCCCTCAGGCTATAAGGAATACATACCAAGCTGATTCATTCAGAATTGCGGTCTGTAAACGACAAACACAAAAATTGGGCGTGTCTTGCCTGTGGGAGTCGGGACATGCAGTTGTCGTCCTTAGGCTATAAGGAATACATATCCCAAGTTTAAAGACGATCCATTAAGAATCGTGGCCTATAGACAACACACACAGACACGAAGTAAAAATGGGCATGGCTCTGCCCCTGGGGGTTAGGAAATCACCAAAAACAATAGGGGTCATACTTAGGGTATAAGGAATATGTATGTAAAGTTTTAAAAGGATCTGTTAAGAATTGCATCCTGTAGGCGATCATAAGACACAAAAGCATTGGGCGTGGCTAATAGTGGCCAGCCTTAGGGTATAACGAATAAGTATAAAAAAAAGTTTTCAAGACGATCGATTAAGAATTGTGGCCTGTAGGTGACACACAAAAAGAAAATGGGCGTGGCACTGTCCCTGGGGGTCGGGCATGCACCAAAAACAATAGCCATCTTAAGGTACCAAGAATAAGTATTCAAAGTTTCAAGATGATACATTAAGAAATGCAGCCTGTAGACGACAGACAAACAAATACAAGAAATGGGCGTTGCTGTCCCATGGGGTCGGGCATGCACCCAAAACAAAAGGGATCATCTTTAGGGTATAAGGAATAAGTATTTTTAGTAGGGTAGGGTAAATACAACACTTTTTTACAAAACACTGAAACTACAAGTGTTTCTTAAGGCGACATTCGACACTGAATCCAAATCTGAAGAGATTTTTGACCTAAAGTGTGTGCTTAGGTCAGTACAATCGCATTTTTTCAAAATGGTGGTCAAAATATGACGTTTTTTGCTGTTATACTCTAAAATGATGCGCAATATGGTGTGTAATATATGTTTTCTATGTTTTTCTGGGTCGCTGAGTATGAAGCCGTGTTAAAAAATATGATTGTATGGATCAGTAATGATTTTAGTCCATCTTTACGCCCAAAATTGGTTTGTTTTGTGCTATTTCATCATATTTTCGGTGATGGAAGTGTTCGATGAATGTTATTTTTGAGTATCGGAGATGATTTGTGAATGTTCTCTTCCAGGTTGTAATTTTTTATGTGCTCTAGCTTATCAGAGATTTAAGTTTTTTTGTTATTTGTGTAAGCTTACTCCCAGAGATAATATGATATGTTGGGATCAACTACCAAAGCGAAAACAACTCGTAGCGATGCTATAGTTCATGAACTTAAATGTGTTAGCTACAATGAAGAGGAAGAATTCTGTTCCAAATGTAAGCTCCAAGTCATATAATTGGATGTATGTTATTATAATAATAATAATAATAATAATTGTAATGTATTTATATAACGCCTATTATCCAGTAGACTGCTCAATGGCGCGGAGTTGTCTGTCAAACGAAATGTTATATTGAAATAAATAGATGAGTCTTTAGTTTCTTTTTGAATTCTGCAATAGTTCCTTCTTCTTTCACATGTTGGGGTAACTTGTTCTACGGGACTGGTGCTGCTCAAGAGAAGGCCCTATCACCACACGATACGAGATTTGTTCTTGGAATATCAAACTGTTGTATATTTGACGACCTGGTTGTCCTCTGATGGGATTTTATTTGAATTAGGTCCTGGAGATAGTTTGGAGCTGTGGCATGAATACACTTTATGTCAACAGTAAAATCTTAAATTCTACACGTTTCCTCATGGGTAGCCAATGAAGTTCCCTAAGGATTGGTGAAATATGATCATGAAGTTTGGTTTTAGTTTTAGTTATTAGGAGACCGTAAAGTAGGAAGTTACAATAGTCTAGGCGAGAAGTTATGGAGGCATTGACAAGAGTTTTGGTCGAATCCACATCAAGAAATTTTCGAATTTTACTTATTTGGTGCAGCTGAAGGAAACAGGATTTGATTACAGAGGAAATTTGTTTATTAAAGTTCATGGATGAATTGAAGATAACACCAAGATTTCTGGCTGATTCGACCACAGGAATTACACATTCTCCAATACATATTTGACTGTTGTTGGGATCTGCTGTGGAGGTTTGTATGCTCGGTCTATAGATCGAAAGAAATTCTGTTTTATCTGAACAAGTTTCAAGTAATTTTCATGCATCCACACACTGATTTTGTCAATGCAGTTTTCCAGTTGGTGTTTTTTTCTCTGGGACGTCGCAAGGTGGGCCTCTGATATACAACTGGTTGTCATCAGCGAAGAGGTGAAAATTTGCATCACATTCCCTGATAACATCGCCAAGAGGCAGCGTGTAAACTGTGAAAAGAATTGGGCCGAGGAATGATCCTTGGGGAACCCCGTACTGTAGTACTGTTGGTTGTGATTTTGCACCCCCAACACACACTAATTGCAATCTGCATGTTGAATAGGATAAGCCCCAAGGACGAATCAGATAGCTTTATTCTTGGCTTTAAGCGCTGCAGGAGAAGTTGGCGATCTATGATGTCGAATGCGGCTGATAAGTCCAATAATACGAATAGAAAAACATGTTTTTTGTCCATTGCTCGGAGAATATCATTGTGAACCCTTGTTAAGGCCGTCTCTGTACTATGCAGATTTCTGTAAGCAGGCTGGTATGTTTCTAGTAGATTATGTTGATTCATGCGGTCTTTTAGTTGATCCGCAATGATTTTTTCAATAACTTTAGAAATGAAAGATAGATTTGAAACTGGTCCGTAATTTTTCAGTATATCTTGGTCAAGGTTCGGGTTTTTTCAGGAATGGTTTCACATAAGCTGTCTTAAATAGTTCGGGAAATTCTGAGCTGTTTATTGTACCATTGATAAGGCCAAGGAGATATGTTGTATTCGCACAGGAAATTTTCTGAAAAAGCCATGTAGGTAATACATGTACATCCAATTCACGTGATTTTTTTTGAGCTTTCTGGATTAACTTCGTGGGGTAGTCTGCGGATATCTCTTTTACCTCAAGCGGTGGAATGTAATCATCCTTCTGGTCATTATGGTCAATAAAATCGTTTTCAATTTGAAAGCTCTGTCTTATTTTCTCAATCTTTGTGAACCCTTGTTAAGGCCGTCTCTGTACTTTTTCAGGAATGGTTTCACATAAGCTGTCTTAAATAGTTCGGGAAATTCTGAGCTGTTTATTGTACCATTGATAAGGCCAAGGAGATATGTTGTATTCGCACAGGAAATTTTCTGAAAAAGCCATGTAGGTAATACATGTACATCCAATTCACGTGATTTTTTTTGAGCTTTCTGGATTAACTTCGTGGGGTAGTCTGCGGATATCTCTTTTACCTCAAGCGGTGGAATGTAATCATCCTTCTGGTCATTATGGTCAATAAAATCGTTTTCAATTTGAAAGCTCTGTCTTATTTTCTCAATCTTCTCTGTGAAATATCTGGCAAAGATAGCGGGGAGTTGGTTTGCGTTATATAGCATGATGGCATAGCGTCTGAAAACGAATTCTTCGTGAGACTTTTGCTGATATAGAATAATACTTTACTACCGGCAGCATTGTTAATCTTCTCTTTTAAAAATTGGGTTTTGGCATAGGCGATAGCATTATTATACTGGTTTTGTTTTTCCTTAAAGATTTGGTGATGAAATTCTTGCCCAGATTTTCGCCAAGACTTCTCCGCTTCTTTTGTGCTTCAGTGGCCGTATATGCGAGACAAATATCAGATTTTTATACCGATACTTGATTATATTTTCACTATGACGCTTTTAATTGCATTTTTGAACATGACATCGTACTCAGCAACCCAGAAAATCATAGAAAAGACATATTATAGGCCATATCTCACGTAATTTTAGGAGTTTAACGGCCAAAAAGTCATATTTTAGTCGCCATTTTAAAATATGGCGGCTGTACTGACCAAAAGACTTAAGTTGGGTCGAAAATTTTAACGGATTCGGATTCAGCGTTGAATTTCGCCTCTAGAAACACTCGTAGTGAAGAAAAAAGTGTATTTACCCTACCCTATTTTTAGTTTCAAGATGACCGATTAAGAATTGTGGCCTGTAGGCGACACACAAAAAGAAAATGGGCGTGGCTCTGCCCCTGGGGGTTGGGCATGCACCCCAAATGATAGGAATGTTCCTTAGGGTACAAAGAATAAGCACTAAAAGTTTCAAGATGATACATTAAGAAATGTGGCTTGTAGACGACAAACAAATAAATACAAAGAATGGGCGTGGCTCTGCCCCTGGGGGTCGAGCATGCACCAAAAAACAATACGGATCATCCTTAGGGTGTAAAGAGTAAGTATACAAAGTTTTAAGAAAATCCAGTTAGAATTGCGCCCTGTAGGCGACACACAGAAAGAAAATGGGCGTGGCTCTGCCCTGGGGGTTGGGCATGCACCCCAAACGATGGGATCATCCTTAGGGTATAAAGAGTAAGTATACAAAGTTTGAAGAAAATCCAGTAAAAATTGCGCCCTGTAGGCGACACAAAGACACACGAAAAGAAAATGGGCGAGGCTCTGCCCCTGGGGGTTGGGCATGCAGTCCAAACGATAGGGATGTTCCTTAGGGTACAAAGACTATGTATGCAAAGTTTCAAGATTATATGTTAAGAAATGTGGCCTGTAGACGACAAACAAACAAATACTAGAAATGGGCGTGACTCTGCCCCTGGGGGTCGGGCATGCACCAAAAACAATAGAGATCTTCCTTGGGGTATAAGGAATAAGTATACAAAGTTTGAAGAAAATCCATGAAGAATTGCGCCCTGTACGCGACCCCCAGACACACACACACATACATACATACACACACACACACACACACACAGGGGCGACGGCATAATACGTTCACATTATGAATGGACGTGTAAAAAAAAGAAAAAAAGAACAAGCCAGTGGTGAGGCTGATGTTCCCCGTCGAAATCCCAAAATAAATAGATGATACACATATTAATTAATCCCACATTTACTTTTTATCAAAAGTATGGAGCGATCACTCTCTATCAGATAGAATCGTCTAAGCTTCTCTAGTCATTTAGAGAAGCCTAGTCGAAACTTCGCGCAGTAATAAGCAATATTATTCCGTGGAATTTTGACCTGTTTATTCCGATTCAATTACTAAATGCCATTGAAACAATTTATCAGATTACATGTGTTCTCTGCTACAAAGCAGCCCAAGACATTTGCAATGGCAACAATGTAAACTCGGTCTTCATTATCCCAGGTTAGAAGCAGAATAGTAGAATGTTAAACCCCATTTCATTTCAATGTACGCTCGCCGCCGCAACGACTTGCTAGACGACCTCAACACACAGCATAATGAAATTGAGTTCCCCATGGGAACAGAAAGAAACAACAGTCTTCCCCATCCTAGATTTCATTGTCCGCAGAAAACCAACCCACGCACATCAGCATCTCCACTACAAACCCAACCAGTCGCATCAGACCAAGAAAGTCACCATCACGATACTCATCAGCCGTTCTCTCAATATTTGTGACTATGACCCTCTCTATAATGCAATCTGAGAAAAGTTTTTCAACATTTAAACTCAAGTCACCACAAAGTTAACAAAAACTATCCATTCAATGGTAGTTCATCCTACCAAATTAGATGAGTATGGGGGATCTTAATACTTGCGCTAATATTATCTATAAAATATATTTGTAAATATGCTGTTGAGTGTGTTTATGGCTACTTACAATTTGACAATGCATTTAGACTGCGTAGAGAGAAGGAGAACTTAAATGAGGCGATTTTACAAGCATTATTCACACTAAGGCCGGCCATCAGGTTTGCATTTCTTCAACTAGCCCGCTGCCATTTGTATAAGGTACCCGGCATTCAACCTAGTATTTGCATCGCATAGTTACTTTTAGTAATAACTGATTGCCTTTATTTAGTTTATACATATCTATACCCAAGTCATATGCATGTTGGGGGGTTGGGATGGCCTAGTGGTCTAGATTGCCGCGCTTCGACCTTTAGCTGGCCGGTCACCTCTGGCTTGCGGCTGTGGTTTCGAGCCCTGGTGTGAGCGTATGTGGCATGGAGATAGGGGCGCCTTCTCAACCTCGTGGGTTTCCTCCGGGCACTCCGGTTTCCTCCCACTGCTAAAGAACCCTACGCGCAAGTGAAATATTGAAATAAAATTAAAAACCATATGTTAGTCCCGAAATGACCTAATTGTGTCGAGTGGACGTTACACCCCATTTCTCTCTCTCTCTCTCTCTCTCTCTCTCTCTCTCTCATATGCATGTTTGAATTTCCATTGGGCAACTGTTTGTTTTTGGTTCTGTGGAAGCATTGCAAAACAAGAGTTTTCTCCCTCTAGTCATTTTACTTTGAATTTCATACTGTACAAATTTACAGACTTGATATAATTTACTATACTATTCAAAAAAAGTAGGGGATATTTGATTTTTAAGTGTTATTAAAGTCACCTAATGAAACTGACGAAGAAACAAATGACAAAATGAAATGAAGTTCACATTCATCGATTTATTCCAAATGATCGTTAGACTAAGTAAGGCACAGACTGACCATTATAAGGGTAAAATGATACCCGGGGTCAAACAGCAAAGTTACCACAGCATCACAACAAAGTTAGTAACGGGTAAATCCTCCTCTGTTTGCCAAACAAGCATTGATCCGACGTGGCATACTCCTAATGAGACGTCTAAGGTCATTTTGGTCCAGATTGTCCCATTCCTGTTGCAACGCAGCAGCAAGTTCTTGGACATTGGCAGGACGTTGTTGACGTTGACGTAACCTCTGTCCATGCATGTCCCAGACATGCTCGATGGGACTCAGTGCTGGCCAAGGTAATGTGGTGATGTTCTGTTGTTGGAGGTAACCTGTAACGATCCTGGCCCTGTGACATCTTGCGTTGTCATCCTGGAAGATGAAACGGCGGCCATGACGTCGTGCGAACGGCACAACATGGACTGCCAAGATGTTATCCCGGTAGTACGGGCCTGTAACACGCCCTGCAACAACATGTAAAGCCGTTCTTCCAGCAACAGTGATGCCTCCCCACACCATAACAGAACCACCCCCAAATCGATCATGTCTGATGACGTTAACGTCTTGGAAGCGCTCGTTTCGACGACGCCACACCCTCCTACGTCTGTCCAAAAAATCAACAGTGAACCTTGACTCATCTGAAAACATCACATTGCTCCAGCGTCGATTATCCCAGTGTTGACGATCCCTACACCAACGACGTCTTGCCTGAATGTGATGATCTCTCAAACAAGGGATCACGCGAGGACGTCGGGCGCGAAGGTGACCCCTATGCAGTCGATTCCGAATCGTCTGGCCACTCACTCTCACACCAGTGTCTGTTTGAAGACGAGCGCTGATCTGATTTGCTGTGATGACACGATTTCTCAAGGCCAAGGTACGGATAAATCGATCCTGGGCTTGAGTTGTCGACCTGAGCGTGGTCTGTCCTGTACAGATTGTGTATCACGGTATCTGGACCATAGCCTGCTTATGACAGACTGAGAAACATTCATCGTCCGCGCCACAACCGCCTGTGTTGTGCCGATCTGTAGCATGCCAAGGGCACGTAACCTTTCATTTTGGGTAAGCCGACGCATATCAAAATTTGTTTTCTGGTCACTAAAACAATTAAACTGATGTTTCCACCCTGGAATTCAATGCCACAATGACTGTAACATTCAAAGTCAGAGTCGTGCAAATCTTGGGTTGGACCCCCATGATGATCCCAAGCATCACCTGCATTCCATGCGGTAGCTATTGGTGCGTTTGGGCGTCACATGTAACTGGAAATGTTTCTTCTGTTAGGTTCTATAGTGACTTTTTTCGTAGTCATTTGAATATTTTAGTATTATGCCCCCCAAATCAAATATCCCCTACTTTTTTGAATAGTATATAATAACTTTATTCTATTAATGTTTTTATTCTTGAAACATATTATTTGTATTTTTTAGTAAATCACCATCATCATCATTAATGGTAGAAATAAAATCATCAGCTGAGATATACGATTCAGAATTTTTATTATAATATTATTGAATGTTGGTCATGATGGTGCATCGACGAGAAGCCCCTCTCGTGTCCGTAAAGGCATAAGACATTAGAGTCTATATTCTCATTTAGGAATTTGTTTTAAAATGGCTTCTTCTTATACGAGTGAAGACAGAATCCTACCATCAGACAGTGTTTCACAAGTTGATAAGGCATCTCACACGAGTTTGAAATTAGAAGAGGAATGCCACAAATCAACGAATATTACATGAAAAGAAAAGACAGTTAGAATTACGTAATAAATTAGAACGTGAACGGTTAGAATTACGAATAAAGGAAGTACAGTTTAAAATTGATTCTGAATTAGCACTTTGTGATGTGAAAATAGCTTCGTACGAAAATAAAGTTGAGAAAAGCTCTTACGTTTCCTTAAATGCGGAGCAGTCAAATTTAACATCAGAGCCACAGACTAACGTGGAGCATTCAACATTCACACCAGAGCAACACACTAATCAGTATGTTAATAGACATTCGCCTACGCTACAAAGAACTCCGGGAGGTTTTTAGACCTCTAAATCCTTTTCTCGAGGACAATAATGTACCTGTATCTCCGTTTGCATCAAGTTCACTTGCAACTATGGCTGATTATACTTCGCCTAACATCAATGAAGCTGTTATTCGTCAACTTAAAATGTCATCGGTGGAAATTAAAAAGTTTGGTGGTGACCCTATCGAGCACAGGCGTTTCTTAAGGCAATTTCGCACTAAAATTTTGCAGTACACATGGAATCCTGATGAAAAAATGAACTATTTAGAACAATATACATTCGGCCAACCTAACAGAATTGTTAGGGGATACAGCTATCTAGATGCCGAAAATGGTTTCGATCCAGTAATGCGAGAGTTCGAATACAATTATGGCGATCCTCAAATCCTAGCTACCGCATATGTGAATAAGGCCTTAAGTTGGCCCTGGATAAAAGAGGATGATGGCAGAGCTTTTGAGGACTACGGGATATTTCTAGCTGAATGTCAATTTGCCGTGTTGGAAATAGACACTTTGAAGGTTTTAGATTATTCGGAATACATGAAGAAGTTAGTTAAAAAAAACCCGTCCATCTGCTTTTTACGAACGTTGGCGTGGTATTGTTCAAAATGTAAAAGATCATAAAAAACGCATTTCATGATTTGGTTAGAGTTTGTAAAGCGTGAAGCACGAAAGGCTATGGATCCAACATATGGTAAATCTGCGTTTTCTTCTAATGGCGATTATAGAAAACAAAGGGATCAAAACTTTGACAAATCTAATAAAAAATATAGTCATCAAGCATTCACTACTACTGCAAACAATATGTGTGGTCATTGTAATGATCAACATGATTTAAGTGACTGTTCAAAATTTAACAGACTTCCACGTGAGGGCAAATTGAAAGTGTTGAGAGCATTAGGTATTTGTTTTGCTTGCTTTAAACTTGGGAATTTTAGTCCTGGTTGCACCAATGGATTACAGTGTCACATTATACGTACCCATGCGACAGTATTTCACGATGACAAGAAGTCAGTTTATTTAATTGCTTTAATCATCCGTTAGAAGGGTTACTTGACTATTATTCAGATTATGATAGTCTTATTAAAGCTGTTGCTTTATTGAGACTTTTGATAAAGTGTGTTAAGTCTAAGGCCAAACTTGACTTACATCTTTCAGTTAGTGACATTACGAACGCTGAAAATTTTATAATCAATTATGAACAAGAGAAACATTGGAATATTAACATAAAAGACAATACGATTGACATTCCTCAAGTATCTAAGTTAGACCCCGTAGTGCGTAGTGGATAATATGTGTTGGAGGACGTTTAAAATAAGCAGAAATGGTATTGGATGCTAAACATCAAATTATTGTGCCAAAACAATCAAAGTTTGTTGAACTTTTTGTTATTATATCACACCAAAGAATTGCACATTTAGGTAAAAATTCTATTTTATGTAACTTGCGAACAAAGTATTAGATTTTAGGTGCCAGTAAGACCATAAAGTCTATAACATCGAAGTGTGTTACATGTTGGAGGTATCGTGCGAGTACGATGAATCAGAAAATGTCCGATTTGCCTGTAGAGAGACTCACATCAAACTACCCTCCCTTATAAGGGGGGATTATGTCGACTTTGCAACCCAAAGCAACTAGTTGCAGTCAGTTGCAAGAGTGCTTATTTCGATCATATCAGCAACTGAGGACAACTGGGAGCAACTGAATTCGGAGCGCGTAGGTCGATTCGGAACTGATAGCGATCACACTTAACATGTGACTGTTAATTTATTCATCACGTGATCAACAAAATGGCGAATAACTTAAAAGAAGCAACACAAAGGCATGGTCGGTCTTACTACAATTCTATTAGTATATTATTGTCGACATCATCAACATTTGAAAAGTGGGTGACTTCGTTCGTTTCCATTTGCTTATTTATAAAGTCACATGACACATGTCTCTTATCACGTGATGTTATTTCCATGGAAACGAGTTGACTCCAGTTGCAAGAACGCTCATGTCGACTGCAACTAGTTGCAGCGAGTTGCAAAAAAGGTTGAATATGTGCAACTGACTGCAACTAGTTGTAAAAGGCGCCAAGGTCGACTTTTTTCAGTTGCTCCTAGTTGCCGAAACGCCAGTTGCTTTCAGTTGCAAGGTTGACGTAAGGCCCCCTTTTTCATACAGGCATGGATTACTTCAGACCTTCCGAACTGCGCCATAAACGTTCGACTGTAAAATGATATGGTGTCATTTTTACATGTACACCTTGAAGTTGCCAATTCACTGGACACAAACCCTTGTAAAAATGCGATTCGTCGGTTTGTTGCTCGCAGAGGCAAACCTTACTCCATTAGATCCGATAATGGAAGTAATTTAGTCAGTGCAGACATGCTGAAAGCAAGCATTGTACAAGTGAATGAAGCTCAAGTTATCTCAGAATTGACTAATATTGGTATTCATGGCGTGGGACGGATGGTAGTCGAGCTGTAGGAAACTAACCTGTTGTTCGGGTTCGAATCCCAGTGTGCCCTGAGAAGAAATTTCGGTACTTTTCTTCTAGTCCGGTTCTTAATAGCCAGGAGAGGCGCTGATCAGCAAAGTAAATATTAAAAAAACCAAGGTCCACACGTAAAAGAACGCTTACAGAGTAAGTGGAAACGCCAATGTCCCGAAAAAATAGCCTCAAAGGGTCTAAAAATAATGGTTCGGGAAAAGATATCCATATAATAAATTTTTATACGCCCAAATTTCATTTAAGGCGTATCATCATGTCGCCCGTCGTTCTGTCAACAATTGGTTTGTGAACGCGAGAAACACTGGGGTCATAAATGTAGTGACACTCTGTTCAAGGGTTATGCTCCCTTTTTCGAAAAACCTTGTGAACGCGATAAAGGCTATAGTTTTAATGGTTCTTTTTCTTATATTAGAGCCAACAGGATGGATGAAGTGGTTTTGTGTCGCTCTCGCATTGGTCATACTTTTTTAACTCATATTTTCATTTTGAAGCAAGAGCCTCAACCAGAATGTGTTCACTGTCATGTTCCTTTGACAGTAAAATAATCTTGATTGAGTGCAATCATCTCAAGTATACTATTTTTAAATGTTAACGTTGCCAGTCAGCACGTCAGCTATTTGCTCAACCAGAGCTTCGTGATACATTGCTAGCATTTTTAAACGAGACAAACTTTTATTAAAATTTTAATTGAATATATTAGGGTGCCCCACCATAAATAAATATCTCCAAATAGCTCAACAATTACACCACAATATTTATATATATAACATGTCTTAAATCTGTATCACACATTTTGGTACTAAACCAAAATATGTCGCTCCTAACGGTCTTGTTAAGGATAAAGCAATTTAAAAAATAAAAGGAGCGTAATTTCTAAAGATGCAGTAATAACCAAAACGCTAAGTATTACTGCTATTCAGAATCGTCAACAATCAATTTTTTACGACTGTAATAGTTGATAGTGTGTTGAGAATTTCCCCGTGATGTGGCTATTTATAGACTCAACGAGTGTGCGAGACTGTCAGAAAATTTGTGGGAGTCAACCAACTGAAGCGTGCACATTCAACGTGTCTAGTACATCTTTTCAGTAGGCACGTGGGGCACACTCTATATATTTATCATTTTTTTTATTTTTAAATATTGATATATACTGAGCGCCATAGAAAACGCATCACTTAGTTTTTCGTATAACAAAATGACCATGTAAATATATCTTATTTATTTTGATTCTTATTGTAAACAGTATTCAAATGGGAATACATCCATAACAACACATTTGTACACTTATGGATGTTTAATCTGTAATCAACGGTACAAAGTCAGAGGGATCAAAACCAAAAGTACGACACAGATGTCAGTAGCGCGTGTGTCCTCCACTGGCTCTTACGCACGCTGTGCAGCGACGTAGCATGGAATTAACCATCGGGTTTTGACCCCAGTTGACTCAATGGCAGGCCGTATGATGCAGCGCACGCACGCTAACCATTCGGCCATCCAACCCCCCATGGGTCTTAAGAGGATTTGGTTTGAACCATTGCGGCCATCGATCCTAATCGGTATTCATTAATCGCAGCGAATTTAGTTGGGAGCAATGGGTCGTAAGACGATGGATGAACCCTAGAGATTAGTTTTCTTCAATGATCATAGATCCTTAAAAAACTGTATTGTGCTGTAAACACCATGCTCTCCTCCCTTGTCGAGCTTAACGTGCCAGTCACGCGACTCTTACATTCGCACATTAACCTTTTGCTGTTTTATTTTTATTTATTTGTTTTTTCTTCTTATCTGTGTCCCCCCTGGGGTGTAGGGGTGATAAGAATATATCCTTCGTATGTCCTGCGTGTCGTAAGAGGCGACTAAAAGGATCCCTGTAATGGGGCAACGTGTTTGCCGTGCGTTGCAACCCGTGTCGGTGGAGAGTGGAATCCTGGTAATTGAGTGGGGATTTGGCTTGCGAGCCCTTTCTCTGCAACACATTACTTTGGCCCATGGTTCACCTAGACGGGAGGTGAGAGTGGCCCACTCTGATCAATCGGCTTTGGTCGTTTTAAGCTCTGTAGAATGTACAATCCTAATTCCAATGCTTTGTTGTATTTTTCACTCAGCAAGTTTACCTTTGTGTCCTTAGTACATTCTGCAGAGCGACGGCTTGGGTCAATCGGGTTGGAGTAGTATTTTTACTTTCTGGCTTGAGTATACCTCTCGTTTAGCCCTGAGGCCGCGCACTGGATATCCGTGCCAGCCCTCCCCCTGGTAGGCAGGAAAGTAACCTGGGGGACGACGAGAGGTGAATCAAAAAAACATTATTTTCATGGATCCCCCAATCCCCCCCCCCACCCAAATATTAAAAGACAATAAAAATAAACAGAAACGTCCAAGTTCAGAGGACGTTTCTAATATATTTAATAACAATAGTAAAATGTCAAAGTCTTGGCCGAGGTTCCTCTTAATTGAGAGTCCCTCGAAAGACCTATCAAAAGTGTCACCATTTTTGATAACCAAGGGTATAGCTGGCTTGGCCGGCGAGCCTAAGGCTATCAAAAAACTTAAGAACGGAACACTCTTAGTAGTACTATGTGCCAAAGAACAACATGCTACCATGCTTCTGAAGTCATCATCTTTGGCAGACATTCCTATTAAGGTGTCTCCCCATAGGTCTTTAAATTCTAGTAGAGGTGTAATACGTTGCCGGGACCTTGAAGGCAGCAGTAAGGAAGAAATGGTAGAATACCTTTCTCCTCAAGGTGTACAACACGTCAAACGAATTAGTGTTCGTCGAGGAGATAAGGTGATTCCAACAAGCACCTACATCCTCACATTCAATCGTCCCGACATACCAAAGACTCTCAAGGCAGGTTATCTCAACATACCTCTTGATTCGTACATATCCAACACTCTTCGCTGTTACAAATGTCAAAAGTTTGGACACAGCAAAACCGTCTGCCGTGGTAAAGACACCTGCGCTCGTTGTGGTCATGGTGACCACGAGAGCGCTACCTGTCAGGCGGAGTTTTGTTGCGTTAACTGCAAGGGTAAGCACTTTGCTTACTCTCGCGAGTGTCCCATTTGGCAGAAAGAGAAGCGAATCCAACAGATTATGTCTGAACGGAAAATTTCATATTTCGATGCACGAAAACAGGTAGATTTGACTGCACCTTTCCCCATTGCACCACAGGGGAAATCTTTTGCATGTGCAGTTAAAGTTTCTACCAAATCAATATCCGTTCAGACAGATATAACCTGGCCTGATAAGCAGGAACTTAAGACTTTGACGACATCAGATCAAATTAAAGGGGCCTCGAGCTCTTCTCATATATGTGAGAGCTCGATTCAAACAACTTTGTCCTTGCCTGGTGAGGGTTCATCTTCCTTACCGCAAACAGAAGTTATTGGGACCAATCCCAACTCTTCTGCTCAAAATGGTAAGGAACCGCCTTCATTGGGAAAGTCGAAAGCTGCAACACCTGATCCCAGGTCCACTGGGTCGGGTTCGCAGTCAACGGCTATCCCACCCTCACAGGAAAAAGTATACGTATCCGCAAGACAACGTAAATTGGCAAAGTTGCGTAAGAAGGGTTCACAGGACCCTATTATCCATTTCACGAAATATGGGGTTGATCTGATGGACGGTATTACCGTAGAGGGGGCCAATAACGACCCCGTCGGCGGTAAACCGCCAAAAATAAATTATCCTTGACAATGATAAATTCCATTATTCAATGGAATTGTCGTGGTTTAAAACCAAATTTTAATGAAGTCCAACTTTTAATTCAAAAATATAATCCTTTAGCTATTTGTTTACAGGAAACTTTTTTACGGAATTCTGACACTTTGTCTTTTAGACATTTTGTTGGTTACCATCATCACGCAGTTGGGGTGTTTCTATTATTCTAAATGGAGATATCCTTCAGAGTAAAGTCACTCTCAACTCGCCTTTACAGGCAGTTGCAGTTCGGGTGACTTTGCATATTCCCATAACACTCTGCTCTGTATATCTTCCACCAAGTTTACATCTTAATCCCAGAGATCTTGATGACCTTGCTGCACAACTTCCCCTCCCGTTTATTATGACGGGAGATTTCAATGGTCATCATTCCCTCTGGGGTAGTCCAGATGATAACAACAGAGGTAAACAAATAGCGGACTTCATTAACCTTAATAATTTGTGTTTATTAAATGATGATTCGCCTACTTATCTACATCCTGTCACAGCTTCTTTTTCTTCCCTCGATCTCACCTTTTGCTCCCCGGTCTTATTTCAGGATTTTACATGGAGAGTAAATGAAGATCTATGTGGTAGTGACCACTTTCCTATCATAATTGATAATAATGGTCCCTCTCCGGTCGAAAGACCCCAGAGGTGGAAGTTACATAAGGCTGATTGGGCTCTATTTGAATCTTTGTGTCTCTTCTCCTTTGATGCAAAGGAGTTAGAAGATGCAGATGAGCCTATGGCCTTATTCACTTCAATTCAGGCGATTCCAAAAACCACGACTGAACCAAAACGTTTCAATAAACCATGGTTTAACGACGATTGCAAATCCGCTCTGAAAGAGCGTGATCGTATCTTCAGACGATTAAAGAACCGTCCTTCCATGGAGAATATTGCGGCATACCAAATGGCCCGGGCGAAGGCTCGTAGAACCATACGCCAAGCAAAGAAATCTTCATGGCAAGGTTATGTCTCCAGGATCAATTCCCGTACCACATCTAAGTCGGTATGGGATAGGATTCGTAGGATTAAAGGTAAAAGTAGTGCATTATCAGTTAGCCATCTAAATGTTGATAATACCACCTTAACAACATTTCCTGATATTGCTAATTCTCTGGCCAGTACTTTTTCATTTAATTCATCATCCAATTTCTCCTCTGATGCTTTTCGGGCATTAAACAACAACAGGAGAAAAGGCGACTTAATTTCAAGTCCCGTAATATGAATGCTATAATGATCGTTTTTCCATTGCGGAGCTCCGTGACTCGTTAAAGCGAGTTCGGGACACTGCGACTGGTCCAGATGAGATACACTATCAAATTTTAAAACATTTACCTTATCCTACACTTCTAATTTTACTGGATCTTTTCAACCGAATTTGGGTTGATGGGAATTTCCCTCCTTCGTGGCATGAAGCCACAATAATTCCCATCCCTAAACCGGGAAAAGATCATACGAATCCTACCAACTATCGTCCGATCGCTTTAACTAGCTGTATTTGCAAAACCATGGAGAGATTGATCAATCGAAGGCTTGTTTGGTACCTCGAGTCCAACAACCTCATTACTGACCTCCAATGTGGATTTCGGTCCCAAAGGAGCACTCTTGATCATCTCGTTAGATTTGAAACGTTCGTCAGGGACGCTTTCATCCAGAAGCAACATTTAGTTGCAATATTTTTTGATCTGGAGAAAGCTTATGATACTACATGGAAACATGGTATCATGCGCGACCTCCATAACCTCGGCCTACGAGGTCGCTTACCTATCTTCATTAAAAATTTCCTCGAAGATAGGTCATTTAAGGTACGACTGGGATCAATATTCTCTGACCCATTTCCTCAGGAAATAGGAGTTCCTCAGGGAAGTATTTTATCTCCAACATTATTTGCAATAAAAATTAATACTATCCCAGCGTGCCTTAAACCAGGTACAAACGGCGCTCTTTATGTTGATGACTTTCAGATGTGCTATGGTTCTACAGACATGCGGATAATCGAACGTAAGTTGCAGCTTTGTTTGAATTCACTTCAGCAATGGGCAACCGAAAATGGATTTCGGTTTTCGAAATCCAAGACTGTCTGCATGCATTTCTGTCAGAAACGAGGTTTACATCCTGATCCAGAACTTTTCTTGGATGGCAATCGCCTTCCAGTTGTGGATGAAACCAAATTTCTGGGGCTGACATTTGATAAGAAATTATCATTTATCCCCCACATTAAAAACCTAAAGAAGAAATGTCTGAAAGCCCTCAACATATTGAGAGTCTTATCAAATACTGACTGGGGAGCAGACCGTAAGATTATATCGAGCACTCATAAGATCAAAACTCGATTATGGGTGTATTGTGTATGGGTCTGCCCGCGAGTCTTATCTCAAAGAGCTCGACACCATAAACAACCAAGGACTTAGAATCAGTTTAGGAGCCTTTCGTACATCTCCAGTGGACAGTTTATACGTCGAGGCGCACGAGCCCTCATTGCACAACAGACGTGATAAACTGGCCCTGCAGTATGCTACGAAAATTGCATCACTTCCGAATCATATTTCATTTAACACCATATTTAGACCTCGTCATGAGCATTTGTATCTGGTAAAGACGAATGTTGTTCCATCATTCGGTATTCGCATACAACCCCTTTTGTCTGAGGCTGGTATCAGCCTCGACAGTATTGCGAATACCCCTGTCTTTAGGACTCCACCGTGGGCTATATCTCCGCCAAAGATTGATTTCGATCTTTCTCAGCACAAAAAGAGAGATACTAGCTCAACGGTGTTCCAATCTTTAGAGAGTTAAGGTCTAAGTATGGTGATTATGCTCCTATTTATACAGATGGTTCGAAAGATGGTGATCGAGTAGCTTCGGCTACCGTGACGCCATCCGAGACCATTTCTGTTCGCTTACCACCTGCTGCTTCTATTTTTACAGCCGAGCTCCAAGCTATTCTCCAAGCTTTGGAGTTCATTTAGTCCTCATCAAATTTAAAACACATCATCTTTTCTGATTCTTTGTCCTGTCTTCAAGCAATTAATAACAAACAGCTTGATCACCCATTAGTAGCAGACATTTATCGTCTGCTACTTTCATACGAGTTGAGCAGCAAGGACATTGTTCTTTCCTGGCTCCCCAGTCACATGGATATTAAAGGGAATGATCAAGCAGACTCGGCTGCCAAGTCTGCTTTAGATCTTCCCATATCCGAATTTTACATTCCTTTTAAAGATTTTAAATCAAGTATTAATTCATTTATTTATGACCGCTGGCAACGGTCTTGGGATCTTGCAGACACAAATAAACTTCATCACATTAAGCCTCTCTTAGGAGACTGGCCAAGCTCCTATCGTACGAGCAGGAGAGATGAAGTCGTCTTGTGTCGCTCTCGCATAGGTCATTCTTTTTTAACACATATTTTCATTTTAAAGCGAGAGCCTCAACCAGAATGTGAACACTGTCATGTTCCCTTGACAGTTAAGCACATTTTGATTGAGTGCAAGCATCTCAAAGAAATAAGATTACGGCATTACCGTTGCCAATCACTTCATCAGTTGTTTGCCCAACCGGGTCTTTATTGTAAAGCGTTAGACTTTTTAAAGGAGACAAATTTTTATCACAAATTTTAATTGTATATATCTGATTTTCACGTTCATGTTTTAAATATATATACATAAAGTTTATATTTATTTTTATTTGATACTTACTGTGATATTTGTTTTTATTTATGTATATATATATATATAATATTGTGATTATATTTTTCTAGTTTGTCTCGTTAATTTCATCATGTTTGGCGCAATATGGCCCGGTTGGAGCTGACGTGCCATTAAACAACATTTCATTCATTCTTATCTGTGTTCTTTTTTTTTTTGGGGGGGGGGGTCTGCTTGTTGTTTTTACTTCGTATCAACCCTTGTTGTTTTCTCGGATTATTGTTACTTTGTACCAATCCACACACAGCGCCCCGCATCAATGCTATAACGTGATTATCGATATTTTTTTGTAAATATGTACATAGTTGTAATAACCTATATTTTTGTAAATATGCATATAAGTACTATATAACATATCAAATGTACATCATCAAATTGTTATGTGTATGTGTGTTTTCCTGTTGTTTATAGTTTTGCTTTATTGTTTTTTTTATTTTTTTCAATACGTTCCAAATAATATATATATGATTCTTTTAGTTTCTGGTGATATTGAAAGTAGTAACCCTGGCCCTCCCCACAACTTGTCTATCGTCCATCTGAATATAAGGAGTCTCCGCCACAATGTTGATATTTCAGCAGCTGAATTCTTCGAAAAATTTGACATCATTCTCCTAACTGAATCATGGCTTGATAAATCAGTAGACACCAATACATTACTACTAAGATCTTTCTACGCACCTATAATAAATGACAGGGCGTACGGACAGGGTGGGGGTGTTGTGGCTTACATACGAAACAAAACAATAAAATTTTTGATTCGAGTCAGTATGCGATAATGTCGATAACTGTTTTATATTTGGCGATTTTAATATCCATTTTATGGCTTCAGGGGCGTCGGACATAAAATGAAAATAATAATTTTGTCCAATTCGTCTTAAAAAACCTTTTTCTGCTGAACATTATATGGGGGAGGAGGTATTGGACCGGCCATGGAGCGATGATGATCATGTTGTATATGGCCGGTCGCTTTAACGGGCCGCCACACCATCACTGGAGTCTGGAATGTGCTGGCATAATAGAATTTCTGGGCCGGGTTTGGGCCAAAATTCGGAATCCTGCAATGGGTATTCCGAATTTCATCGGATTTACCCGACACTGTCACTTGCAAATTTACTAGTTATAAAGTCACCTGTACACTGTTTGTGGGGATCCGCCAGAATCCAAAATTCAAAAAGCAGCTTTTATGAATTTAACTTTCGTCACTCTGTATCAATGTGCCTCGTGGCCTTCCATCACAGGAGGAATCAACAAGAGCTCCCGGCAACAAAAATGGGACATTTTTCAATGAAAATATTCATACTAATATTAATCAAATGGTCAAAATTTTCTCAACTAGTCCCATTTTTTAACCAGTTAAATTCTCATGACGACACAATGATAATACGCTAATTAATAATATGAAGATATGATAATTTCGCAGGTTGATGGTTGTAAATTGCTTGTACGTCGGGGTTTTGGCGTAAGTTAATCGATTTATGAAATATATTATTTGACAGAGATTATAATCAGATATGCCACCAAATCGCACATTTGGGGCTCATTTTGCAAAACATTCCAGGGGGAGAGACCCCGGAAACTCCCCTCCCCCGTCCGGGCTCCGTGGTCATTAAAAGGGGCCGTTCCGACACGGGAGCCCGGGCCGGTTACGAGCCCCCCCCCCCTGGCTTCAACTCAATCATTCTTACACAATGCAATGATTTTTCTCAAGTAATTAATACCCCAACGCGATTCGGAAATTACGGTAATAACTCACTTATAGATTTAATGTTAACTAACTGTCCAAACTATATAAAAGAATCAGGCTGTCTAGATAATTTTTGTAGTGATCATTGTCTTGATACTGTCGACTTTCATTTCAGAATCCAAAATTAACATGCTACAAACGAGTTGTTTGGCACTTTAACAACATTTATACAGAGGAAATGTGACGGCACGTTACTGACACGGACTGCGTGTTTAATTAACACAGATTCAATTAATACAGCTTGTGTTAACTTCACAAGTGAGCTGACAAGGCTAACAAAAAACACATTCCTAATAAAACAGTAACTATCTGACCCAATGACCAACCATGGGTGAACGCGATTCGAAAGTTGAGTAGGAAAAAAAATAAAATACATAAAAAGGCAGTTCAAAGAAATTTAGAACCAGATTGGCATAAATTTAGAACTATTTGAAATGAATATATAAACCTAATCAGAAATTGTAAAAAGGAATATTTTGACAAAATCGAGAACAAAATCAATAATTGCAATAATTTTGGAAGTAAAAATTGGTGGGGCCTTGTCAACTCATTTATGAAAAATAATCGTGCTGGCACTAGCAATATGAACGACAACATATATCACACACCTTCCGACAAATGTAACTGCCTTAACGATTTCTTTATTAGTCAGTCTAACATAGATATCGACAATGCACAACTTCCTGCACTTGAAAGAATACCCAACTCATTAACTAATATTTACCTCAGACAGAAGGAAGCTGAAGACATTACTACTGTTGATCCCTCGAAAGCCAATGGACCCGATAACATCAGCGGAAAACTAATATCCAAAGAAATTTCTGAACCTCTATCTAAATTATTTAACCACTCCCTTTCAACGAAAACAGTACCGAATATCTGGAAATTTGCCAATGTAACTGTCATATTAAAAAAAGGTGACCCATCAAATTGTGGAAATTATAGGCCCATTTCTCTACTTAGTATCCTAGTTAAAATATTCGAAAAATGCATTTACAAAAATGTCTTCAACTTCCTAAGGGAGAATTCTGTTCTAACTAACCTCCAGAGCGGCTTTTTGCATGGGGGTTCAAGTGTTTTCAACTTACCGATATTGCACCCTACTTTTGTCAAGCCATTGATCAGGGATTCTATACGAGAGAAGGGTCTGGTATGCTGGACTCTGTCACAAGGTTGAAGCTGTGGGAATACGGGGAGACATCCTGCAATGGTTTCACAACTATTTAGAGGGAAGAAAATAATCGGTTGTTAATGGGGGTGTCCCCTCCTCCCCCAAAACCATTCCCTCGGGCGTGCCACAAGGCTCTGTTCTCGGTCCCCTCCTTTTTCTCATTTATGTAAATGACGTTGTGAATGATACTACATGAAATGTTCAACTCTTTGCTAATGATACTTCCCTCTATCTGAAAATTGATGACCTACCGAATGCGCAAATATTCTAAACAGTCACCTGGATAAAATTAACGCATGGGCTAAAACATGGCTGGTATCCTTCAACCCACTGAAGACCGAAACACTACCACTGACAACCAAACAAAATCCCATTTTACCCACACTGACTCTAAAAAATGTTCCCATCAAGAAGGTCCCCCACCACAAACATTTAGGCTTGACATTTCAGCAAAATTGCAAATGGAACCAACATATTAACGACATCATAGGAAAAACCAGCAAATCTGTCAATTGTTTAAGATCCCTTAAATACAGATTTAATCGAAAATCGTTACAAACCATCTATACCTCTTTTATCCTACCCCATTTTGATTATTGTGACGTCATCTGGAACAACTGCACAATTCAACTAGCTAACAAATTAGAGCACCTACAACTGGATGCACTAAGGTCCATATGTGGTGCTGTAAAAGGTACCAGCTATAAACTGTTATATGAAGAAACCGGTTTTATTACGCTAAAATTATAAACGGCCTTTCCCCATCCTATCTTCATGATTTAAGCTTGACAAAAAGCGCACACTATAATCTACGAAAAACAAGCCTACCCGAATATAAATGTAAAACAAATATCTTCTATAATTCTTTCATGTCATCGTCAATTAGAGAATGGAACAAATTAAGTTCGGAGACAAAAAATTCAATATCTCTAAATATTTTCAATTCGAAACTCATAGCTCAAGATTTTTATACGGCCACATTTGCATGTGGACGTATTATGACGTCGCCCACGTCCGGACGATAGTTAGTAATCTTTATTTAACGTTGGTACATATATACATAATAACAAAATAACACATCTCTAAGAAGCTCTTAAACCGACGTTAATTGTTTGTGGACTCTCTACAGGTCACAATTCTTATCCGATTTTAACGAATCTTAAAATATAGGTTTATCCCCATAACATCCCGACTGCTTTCGATATTGGCATGTATCCGATCGAAAGTTCATGGATTATGGCCCTGGTTGTACGAAAAATCAAGTTTTTAGCTTGTGGACCCTATAAGCGTTACAACTTTGAACCGATTTTGATGAAACTTGACATGAATGTTTATAACCAAAAGATCTTGGTTGATGTCGATATTTGCGCCCATCGGATCTTAACTTTCTGAATTATGGCCGCTGATTGTCCGAAAAATCGCCCTTTTTAGCTTGGTGTCCTTTTAGAAGTCAAAATTATTACCCGATTTAAAAAGCCGTTTGATTATATCACCGTAACAATGTAATAAATGTGGAGTTCGAATTCCGTGAAAATCGGACCTAAACTGACAGACAAAATGGCCGTCGCTTGTACGAGAATACTTTAAAAATATGGTATATCAGGGTTGTAGAATCTGATGTTGATGAAACTTTAAATGCGTGTTTATAATCCAAAGATCTTGGTTTCTTTCGATATTTGCGCATATCGGATGGTAACTTCCTGAATTATGGCGCCTGGTTATACGAAAAATCGCCTTTATCAGCTTGTGGTCCCTCTGGAGGTCAAAATTATTACCCGATTAAACAAACCGTTTGATTATATCACCGTTATACCGCAATGAAGGTTGTGTTCGAATTTCGTGAAAGTTGGACCAAAATTGACAGACAAAATGGCCGCCGCTTGTACGTGAATACCTTAAATATATGGTATATCAAGGTTGTAGACCCTGTGGAGGTCAAAATTGTCATCTGATGTTGATGAAACTTGAAATGAGTGTTTATAATCCAAAGATCTTGGTTCCTTTCGATATTTGAGCATATCGGATTTTACCTTCCTGAATTATGGCCCCTGATTGTACGAAAAATCGCCTTTATTAGATTGTGGTCCCTCTAGAAGTCAAAATTATTACCCGATTTAAAAAGCCGTTTGATTATATCACCGTAACAATGTAATGGATGTTGAGTTCGAATTTCATGAAAATCGGACCAAAACTGACAGACAAAATGGCCGCCGCTTGTACCAGAATACTTTAAAAATATGGTATATCAAGGTTGTAGACCCTGTGGAGGTCACAATTTTAATCTAATGTTGATGAAACTTTAAATGCGTGTCTATAATCCAAAGATCTTGGTTCCTTTCGATATTTGCGTATATCAGATTGTAACTTCCTTAATTATGGCCCCTGATTGTACGAAAAATCGCCTTTATTAGCTTGAGGTCAAAATTATTACCCGATTTAAAAAAAAAAACGTTCACTTAAAAAAATCTTGTGGTTGCTCTAGAGGCCAAAGTTAATATCCGATTCACTTTAAATGCGTGTTTATAATCCAAAGATCTTGGTTCCTTTCGATATTTGGGTATATCGGATTGCAACTTCCTGAATAATGGCCCCTGATTGTACGAAAAATCGCCTTTATTAGCTTGTGGTCCCTCTAGAGGTCAAAATAATTACCCGATTTAAAAAAAACCTTGTTCACTTTAAAAAATCTTGTGGTTGCTCTAGAGGCCAAAGTTAATATCCGATTCACTTTCACTTTATACACAGTGTTTAAGGTCATGAGGCGAAGAAGACTATTGATTTTCAGCCATTTTCGATAATTACTGCCAGAGTTATGGCCCTTGATCACTTCAAAAAATCTTGTGCACGCTCTAGAGGCCAAAGTTAATATCCGATTCACTTTAAATTTATACACAGTGTTTAAGGTCAATTGATTTTCAGCGATTTCCGATAGTTACTGACAGAGTTATGGCCCTTGATCCCTTCAAAACATCTTGTGGATGCTCAAGATGCCAAAGTTAATATCCCATTGACTTTCAAATTTATACACTGTTTAAGGTCATGAGATGAAGAAGCCTAATGGTTTTTTTTTAGCTATTTCCGATAATTACTTCTAGAGTTATGGCCCTTGGTCACTTCAAAAATTTTATGGACGTTCTATAGGCCAAAGTTAATATCAGATTGACTTTAAATTTATGCACAGTGTTAAAGGTCATGAAATGAAGACGCCTATGGATTTTCAGTGTTTTCTGATAATTACTGTCAGAGTTATGGCCCTTGGTGACTTTGAAAAATCTTGTGGGCATAGTTTAATTAACGTCTTGAGACAAACAAGTATATTGAATTTCAATGAATTTTGATAATTGTACAGCTAATCCATAATAGTAAATGTTTCGTATACCAAACGTCAGCATGGGGCAGAACTTTATGACAACCAAACAAATTCTAATGATTTTCTGATAATTACTTAATATGCAACAACTCTTGTTGACTGTTGCTGTGGCCTTATGTTTCTTTGGCTGGCAACCTATTTTTTTCGTTTGGATCCCGCGTAAACCAAATCATACATTCTAAACTGCGTCTCCCTTGCAGCAAACTAAACGGACATAAATCTATACGCCATATTTCTAACAATCCATCCTGCAAATGTGGTCACCAATTTGAAGACACTGGACATTTTTTATTGAATTGCTTCTTATATTCAGATGACCGAAATAATACAATAATTTACCTGCTATTCACCGAAATACTACAACCTTATTGTACGGAAGTGACAACATAGAAAACTCATTCAATATTTTTAAAACTGTTCACTCGTTTTCCGAAATCACCAGACGGTTCCAGGGACAACTATAGCACACTCACTGTAATAATATTTGCATTTGTACATTGTATGTTTCTTTATGTAAATACATGTATTTATATCTGACAGGGAAAAGGGTTTAATATAGGCTATGCCTGTTCCCCAATCCCTATTCAGATAGAAATCTGAATAAAAATATTGCTTATAAAAAAAATTCTTAAAAAATTTGCTCAACGTCGGATAAGCTGCAGTAGAGATTAAGCTGCTCTGTGGGCGTATTCCACGGGCTGTGTGGCTATCTCCCATTACAGGGATATGGATCAAAAACCAAAAGTTAAACTGACTATTATTGTCATAATGAAAATTTATCAGTCATAAGAATGTGCTTAGATGTTCAGCACCGAGGAGGTACTTTCCTTTACTAAAAATGCCAGCTTGGCCAAGCCGGACCCATGTCGCAAAAAATACAAGGAGTGAAATAGGAGTAATACTTGGTGCATTCATAAATTAATAAAACTTTTGCATTTGCCAAAAAGATGTATTGTATCGTTCATAAGCTATAACTAAGGAAGGTGCGTCCCATAAATGTGACACCGCCCACGAAATACCACGTTAATTATCGTATTGTTTTTTATTCGCCCATTTTTTCTTGCGGACGTAGTATGCCGTTACCCCAGTCCGTCCATCCACAATTTGTTTGTATAACTCGACGAATCACAATTTTTCTTCGATTTTAACAAAACTTGAAATATAGGTCCTTTCGATATTGGCATTTATCGGGCCATAACTTCATGGATTACCACCCCTGGTTGTGCCAAATCACGTATTTACCTTGTGGACACTCTAGAGGTCACAATTTTCATCTGATTTTGATATAACTGGCAATGCATGTTTATAACCCAAAGATCTTTAATATAATGAAAATTTATCAGTCATAAGAATGTGCTTAGATGTTCTTGATAAATACAAGGCAATTTCAGCTCCGAGGAGGTACTTTCCTTTACTAAAAATGCCAGCTTGGCCAAGCCGGACCCATGTCGCAAAAAATACAAGGAATGAAATACGAGTAATACTTTGTGCATTCATAAATTAATAAAACTTTTGCATTTGCCAAATAGATGTATTGTATCGTTCATAAGCTATAACTCGGGAAGGTGCGTCCCATAAATGTGACACCGCGCACGAAATACCACGTTAATTATCGTATTGTTTTTTATTCGCCCATTTTTTCTTGCGGACGTAGTATGCCGTTACCCCAGTCCGTCCATCCACAATTTGTTTGTATAACTCGACGAATCACAATTTTTCTTCGATTTTAACAAAACTTGAAATATAGGTCCTTTCGATATTGGCATGTATCGGACCATAACTTCATGGATTACGACCCCTGGTTGTGCCAAATCACGTATTTACCTTTTGGACACTCTAGAGGTCACGATTTTCATCTGATTTTGATATAACTGGCAATGCATGTTTATAACCCAAAGATCTTTAATATAATGAAAATTTATCAGTCATAAGAATGTGCTTAGATGTTCTTGATAAATACAAGGCAATTTCAGCTCCGAGGAGGTACTTTCCTTTACTAAAAATGCCAGCTTCGCCAAGTCGGACCCATGTTGCAAAAAAAACAAGGAATGAAATACGAGTAATACTTTGTGCTTTAATAAATTAATAAAACTTTTGCATTTGCCAAATAGATGTATTGTATCGTTCATAAGCTATAACTCAGGAAGGTGCGTCCCATAAATGTGACACTGCGCACGAAATACCACGTTAATTATCGTATTGTATTTTATTCGCCCATTTTTTCTTGCGGACGTAGTATGCCGTTACCCCAGTCCGTCCATCCACAATTTGTTTGTATAACTCGACGAATCACAATTTTTCTTCGATTTTAACAAAACTTGAAATATAGGTCCTTTCGATATTGGCATGTATCGGACCATAACTTCATGGATTACGACCCCTGGTTGTGCCAAATCACGTATTTACCTTGTGGACACTCTAGAGGTCACAATTTTCATCTGATTTTGATGTAACTGGCAATGCATGTTTGCAACCCAAAGATCTTTAATATAATGAAAATTTATCAGTCATAAGAATGTGCTTAGATGTTCTTGATAAATACAAGGCAATTTCAGCTCCGAGGAGGTACTTTCCTTTACTAAAAATGCCAGCTTCGCCAAGTCGGACCCATGTTGCAAAAAAAACAAGGAATGAAATACGAGTAATACTTTGTGCATTCATAAATTAATAAAACTTTTGCATTTGCCAAATAGATGTATTGAATCGTTCATAAGCTATAACTCAGGAAGGTGCGTCCCATAAATGTGACACCGCGCACGAAATACCACGTTAATTATGGTATTGTTTTTTATTCGCCCATATTTTCTTGCGGACGTAGTATGCCGTTACCCCAGTCCGTCCATCCACAATGTGTTTGTATAACTCGACGAATCACCCAAAGATCTTGGTTTCTGTCGATATTCGCTCATATCATATCGGGAGGCAGACCACCATTAAATTTCACCATCTCAGTACAATAAAGTAACGAATATACTTGCAAACTTATCATTTCAATCTACTTGCAAGTTAGTTACATATAGGAGGCAGACCACCATTAAATTTCACCATCTCGGTAATTGTAGTTCGTCTATTTAAAGGAGTTCTCTCTGGGTCTCTTTTCGCCCCATTTGCATGCCCATTTTTTAGATTTTTTTGGTCTAGAATGGACGAAGAGGGTTTGAATTAATATTTTCTGCCAGATGTTGGTAAATATTCATGAGGATAACGGCGTTATAAGGTTTGCCTACGGTGATATGTACGGCAACAAGTTAAATGGTTTTGGTATGCTTCTTCAAGTTTGTGTATCTTAAAATATTGGTGGTCAACCTCATACAAATTTTAGTGCAAAGACATGGCCATTTGTTCTTCTCTCTGTAGTGAAAAGCATTCAGTCCAACAAAAATTCGGGAAAAGGTTGGACATGGGCAAAGAGTGTAGAATTAAACAGGAAGACCAACGATTTTCAACAAGGTTTCCATAAATCTGAAATATATATTCAGAAAGAATCCCCTCTGTAAAAAAAGTTTTTGTAAACGAGAAATTAATTTTATTAAAACCGGAAGTGACATAGTTGTTTCAACACGCTCACTGGGCTCTATAGAAAGCATACAGATTTGGCATAAGTTTATTGATGTATTGTATTCACGTCCCGTCCTTGGGCCAAAAATCTTATGAAATGGACTGTTTGTTAGGATATTATAAACACGAATTTATGTTTTTTTAACGTTTAGTACACAAAGCCGTCGCGTAAATTCACTCACACTGAACAGTACGCTGTGACCCAATTCACACCGCATGGCTAATTATTTACATCACGTGGTTTGATTGTCAGCTTACAAGTGACATATATATCGTCTGCTTCGGTGTTTTTGTGCTTGTTGACAGCGTTTATCAACATAAACAGACCAAAATTATGGCCATGTGAGACATATAATATAGTGCATTTTGGCACACAATGTCGACATGAGCTCCTTTTCCTTTTTTCTTCTATTTCCTCTTGAGAATGAGTGGGCTCGAATGTTTATACGTCATTACTGTAGACCCATAGAAGAGATATTTTATATACCAATACGTTGGTGCCAGACGTTGACAAACTTTTGGAAATTAATATATTCATTTGAATATGCATGTGTCACAAGTCCGTTAAAATAAATACAAACACTGTCAGCAGACTCAGCACGCATAAAAACATCGAAGCAGACGACATACATCTCACGTGTAAGCTGTCAATCAAACCACGTGATGTAAATAATTAGCCATGCGGTGTGAATTGGGCCATCAGCGTACTGTTTTGTATGAGTGATTTTACGCGACGGCTTTGTGTACTAAACGTTAAAACACCATAAATTCGTGTTTATAATATCCTAACAAACAGCCCATTCGATAAGATTTTTGGCCCAAGGATGAGGCGTGAACACAATATAGCAGTAAACTTATACCAAATCTGTATGCTTTCAATAGAGCCCAGTGAGCGTGTTGAACCAACTATGTCACTTCCGGTTTTAATAAAAATTAATTTCTCTTTTACAAAAACTTTTTTACTTGTGTTACAGAGGGGATTATTTCTGAATATATATTAAAGATTTATGGAAACCTTGTTGAAAATCGTTGGTTTTCCCCTTTAACATTGAAGTCAATGGGGAAATTAATGTTGTCTGCCTCCATCGTAATTTCCTAATTCATGGTCCCCGATTTTACGAAAAAATGCGCTGTTAGCTTTGTAGTCGCTCTAGAGGTCACAATTATTATCCAATGTAAAACAAACGCTCGAATATATCAGTGTTGCGCCGTAATGTCGGCCGAGTTTGAATTTCGTGAAAAACAGACCAACACTACCGGAATAAATGTCCGCCCCTCGTACACAAATATTGTAATAAAATATGGTATCAAGGCTGAATTCTCTACAAGTGGAAACTTGAAATTCATAGTTGTAACCCAAAGGTCTTGGTTCCTTTCGATATTCGCGCGTATTGGATCGTAACTTTCTGAATTATGGCACTGATTGTACGAGAAATCACGTTTATAGCTTGTGGTCCCTCTAGAGATCACAATTAGCATCCGATTTAAATAAAAACGTTGGAATATATCACCGTTACACCGTAATGTGAGTTGAGTTCGTGAAAATGTGAACAAAACTGCTGGGCAAAATAGAGACTTTTGGCAAGTGGCATTAGAGACTTTTGGCAAGTGGAATTTTCCGCATCCGTATCACGTATCCGTATCGCCACGTGATACGTTGCGTCAAGGTAGTTTTAGAGTTTTGGCAGACTTTCGCGCCGTGTACATATGGGTAGCTGAGCTGAGCTTAGTTCTAATACAGCATGGTGGCAGTTATCTACCAAGACAAACACCAGTACTCGTCAAGTGCCTAGCCCACAAATTCCTGAGTGGAATAAAGTCGCTCGACAGTGGATGAGCTATTTAAAATTTAAAAAGAAATTTAGTGTCGAATCTTTTTTGGGTTTCACTAATGTATCATTTCAGAAAGTATAGTAATACCGCTTTTAAATGCAGATTTGCAAGGCCCCACCTCCCTAAATTTAGCATGTAGATCAACCAGCATGCAGATTGACAGACAGACGGGAAAATATGAAAATTCTGTGAAAATCTCATCAAAAGTAATCATTAAATTGCTGTCTTTATCATGGTTAAAATCTGATCAAATATACACCTTCGCGTTCTAGGGTACACATAGATTCATAAAAACACTATGACACGACATTTCAACGTCTAAAAGTAGCGAAAAGTACGGTAAAAAGACGACGATGTTATACGGACCTTTTCCGTATGAAAGCTGTTCTACACGTGCTGCCGTATTCGTGTGCAGTATCACGTATGAGAAGTACACAAACATTGTTGACGTCACACACAAAATCGATACGGATACGCGATACGGACCAGAAATTTACGCTTGCCAAAAGTCTCTATTTTCCCTATCCGTATCACGTATCCGTATCGTATACGTGACACGTTGCGTCAGAGTAGTTTTAGAGTTTTGGCAGATTCTTGCGTCGCGTACGTAAACGTCACTGAGCTGAGCTTAGTTCTGTATACAGCATGATGGCAGTTATCTACCAAGATCACCAACAGTACTAGTCAAGTGCCTTGACTACAATTTCTCGGAGTGCGTGAAGTCACTCGACAGTCGCTGGGCTATTAAAAAAAATTAATGTCACATCTTATTAAAAAAAAATCTTTGACTTTGACTCGACAGGAATTTTTGGTTTCACTAATTTATCATTTATACCCCTTTACTATAGAATCACATAATTTACAGACTTGCAAGGTCCCATATCTACCTCAATCTATCGCGTAGATCAACCAGCGTGCAGACAGACAGGAAAAGTATGAAAATTTCGAGAAAAATCCATCAAAAATATTGATTAAATTCCAGTCTTTATTATGATTAAATTCACATCAAATATACACCTCCGTGTTCTAAGATACACATAAATTCATAAAAAACGCTGTGATACAACATTTCGGTGTCTAAAAAGACGACAATGTTATACGGACCTTCTCCGTATGAAAGCTGTTCGATACAGGCTGCCGTATCCGTGTGCCGTATGAGAAATACACACACATTGATGACGTCACACACAAAATCCATCCGGATACGCGATACGCACTAGGAATTTACGCTTGCCAAAAGTCTCTAATGACCGTCCCGCGTACGCAAGTAGTGTAAACGTATGGTATATCAAAGTTATGGACCCTCTATAGGCCACAATTTTGATCCGATTTTGACGCAACTTTAAATTTATGTTTAAATCACAAATACCTTGTTTTCTTTCGATAATCTGATTTTGATGAAACTTGAAATGCATGTTAATAATTTTTATCCAATTTTTACAAAACATTTAAATGTATCACCGTTACACCCTTATGACGGCTGTGCTCGAATTTTGTGAAAATCCTTCCAAAACTGTCCGACAAAATGGCCTCTTCTGGTTATCAAATTGGCCGCTTCTGGTTATCAAGTATATAATACAATGGTTTGGGCCCTCTAGAAGTCACAATTTTTGTCTGATTTTGATGTAACTTAAAATATATATTTCTTAATTATCCCAAAGATCTCAATCTCCTTCGATATTTGCGCATTTCATATCACAACTTCTTGGATTATGGCCTCTGATTATACGAAAAATCGTGGCTTTTTCATAGCTTGTTCTCTATCCATATCGCTGGTTTGTTTATTTAGGAAAATTTTCAATGTATGTCATAGCGCGTACACTTAAATAAATTGTGTACTAACTCGGTTTAAGATTATTGAATGTAAACCAGGATGTTGACTTATTATAGAAGTCAGAGATTATCTTATCACTGACTCTTGCCGAAAACATTATGTTAAGGCAATAGTGCTTATTAAAGCATCAGGCTCATCCGAAGACAGGACGATCACTGCTGATATTCAGCGTCACATAGCTTTCCTTGCCGGATTTCTTTCAAATTTTGTGTGGGCCATTGGAGTCACGAGAGGACAAACATTATCGATATTCAGTGTTCAGTTACTTGTGGAGTAATATTCCTTTTCCACAGACATTAAGATGTCGATAAATGATATAGTTTTTTTAAAACATATTTTGTTTCATATTCGATGTAAAGCATTTGCATAATGAGAGGATGGGCTCTAACGTATGCAAAAATATGGGCGTTTGCTGCATGACAACCACTAACTTGTTCACAGACTATAGGTCAACTGACTAACATTTACTGCGAACGAAAACCTTATAAATGTTAATCGTCAATAAAAACTTGATTACAATATCAGATATTAATGTATCAATAGTTGGCAGTGTCCAAGTATTTGGACGGGATTAAGAATGAGAAAAGTTTGGAAAATCTGCCATAATGTTGTTTAAAATGGTATTTTATTCCTAAATTAGCACACGGAAGACGTACGGCCAGGCAATCGGCGAAATGATTAGAGACTACGGTCTCGATAAGCTCACCTTAAATACTGTAGAAGTTCCGATTCGGGCCCCCTGGACCCTTCCAGTAACCCCGGTAGATACCTCCCACGCCCTGAGGGTAGACAAAGAGAACAACCCACTGGCGGCCAAACATCTCTCGTTAGCTCACATCGAGGATAACTGGTCTAACTGGACTCACATAGATACGGACGGATCGCACAACCCCGAAAATGGTACGACGGGCTTCGGGATTTATATCCCGGGGAAGGAGTCACAGGCAACAAATAGACTGCCAAACATGCGCTCCATGTACACGTCGCAAATTAATGCGATCAAAGAAGTCGTAGTGTGGATATCCTGTCAGAGGAAATGAAACTATGTTCTCCTCAGCGACTCGCTAAGTAGCCTGGAATCTATAAGAAATCAGAGGCCGGACGCCCGTCGCTGGCAAAATGCAGCCAGGTAGTATTGACATGGGTCCCTTCGCATATCAACCTAAGGGGGAACGAAGAGGCAGACAGGCTCGCCCTAAAAGGGTCACAACTGGAAGAACCGAGTGTCGAGCTTCCTTACAGCTTGCACGAATTCAAAAGTATGGTCGGGTTACGCGTCAGCTCTGAAAGGTAAAATTCCCTTGTGGAATTCGATACATACAGATTTAGATCCGATGAGTCCTTAAACGCTAAATTATCTGTAAATCATCCCCGCAGATAAATCTGCCGGTTAATAACAAAGCTGAAAGTGAAAGAGACGCTCAAACACCGTACATTTAAGCCTGTAATGTGCAGCTGCGGCACGGACGTTGTCTCCAGCCCATATCCTCGCAGCCGAAAGAAAACCACTCGCGGATAAACTGAGTTCCCTTAACACGGCCCTCAGTGTTCCAAATTTACTTTACCGCAAAGTAAACAAACACGAGATCTTTGAATTAATCTACGATTTCGTGTGTGAGATTGGTATTCTAGGTATGATAACGTGACCCCACTAGTACGAAAAGAGTGTTCTACTCTGTAAAGACTTGAGGTAATAATACCCCAAGACCCGACGGGCGGGATCCACAAGTGATCACCCCGAGGGACATCGCTGGTCGGACGTCCCTACCTGAAGGAACGTCTAGGACCCTGAGGCAGCCGGGTTTTTGTGTTATCGGTGGAAGAAGGCCAACGGCTAGACAACGCCCAGCCCTTAGGGCATAGCTTCCACACCTTAACTTGCACATTTAAGCCTGTAAGGTGCAGCTGCGGCACGGACGTGTCTCCAGCCCATATCCTAGTAGACTGTGATCACCTCGCAGCCGAAAGAAAACCTCTCGCGGATAAACTGAGTTCCCTTAACACAGCCCTCAGTGTTCCAAATTTACTTTACCCCAAAGTAAAGAAACACGAGATCTTTGAATTAATCTACGATTTCGTGTGTGAGATTGGTATTCTAGGAATGATAATGTGACCCCACAGGTACGAAAAGAGTGTTCTACTCTGTGAAGACTTGAGGTAATACCCCAAGACCCGACGGGCGGGATCCACAAGTGACCACTCCGAGGGACACCGCTGGTCGGACGTCCCTACGTGACGGAACGCCTAGGACCCCGAGATTTTTTTGTTATCGGTGGAAGAGGGCCAACGGCTACACAACGCCCAGCCCTGAGGGCACAGCTTGCACACCTTAACTTAGGATCAACACCCGTTTGTCCCCTACGCCCACCCGATAGTTACACCCTAATCCCATCACCCCAAGCACTCTAGCATGCATGGCAAAGTGGACCAGACTGCAACCACGTGCCACCCCTCCCTTTCTGATATCCGGAGCCCCCCCCCCCCCCACACACACACGGATAAGACCTATCCTGACTACTGCCCCGCAAAGACACTATGTCTTACCCCACAAAGCCAACCCAGCCCTATATTCTGTGGCTGGCACAGGCCAGTTTCTTAGCAAACACTTTGTCTACATCACCCTAACGAACTAAATTAGCCATATTCTGCAATACATATCAAAATCAGAATAATTTTAAAATGCAGCCATCAATTTCACAATTTTGGATTCATATTGAAAGATTGAAAAGGCTGATCTATTTCTCCAGCACACAATCCGAAATCCCAGAATGGGTACTAAAGCTCTCCTTAATGATATAAATGTAATTTGAAACTATTTAGTATAACTGGTAAATTAAAAACTATATTTTATAGTAAGTGATGGCATATGGTATTTATTATACATTTAAATGTACTTGTATCCAGGAACTTAACAGTGATTTAAATCAATTAAAAACCTTTTTCTTTACTATGTTTTGAAAACTAAAACCATATGCTCAGTCTTAATTTCTCGGTATTTATATCACTAGCGGCTACAGAAATTCACATAAATTACACCAAACCTTTCGTTATTAGATCCTAAATTCATTAAACATCAAAGAGAGTGCCAAAGGAAGGCTATTAACTCGGGTGTATTGCAGCATCATTTAAGAACTGTAACAATCAGTAGAACGTTACTTGAAGAAATTGTACAGACGAACGGCACCAGGGAGTTAGGTTGTTAACATAGCTGAAGTACGTAAACACGCATTCTACGACTGATAATTATAAAGAGCGTACCTTTATTTATGATTATACACTGTCGCCATTCAGCTTGTTAGCTACGTGCAACTGAAATATGTCGGCTCGCTTTAACCTAAACGGAGATAAATTGGCTCGCTGAGTGGAGTTGGATTCAAATATTTACAGAAGATTGTGTACTTTGGTAAGTAAAGTGTTGGTGTGCATTTCTTTTGATTATGTATCACACGAGGACATACTGCATATTTTGTTGGAAGGGCAACTCCATTAGCTGACATGGTCGGTATATTATAAGAACATCGTGTTAAATATCTATGTGGATTCACTACAACACGGACGGTAACCTTGATTTATGTTATTCATTTCTGTTATTTTACTAAGCATAATAAATGCGGGCAGTTAAAATGAAATCTGGTTTGCAAAATCCAAGAACAACAAGGGCGCGAAAGGAATAGGAATCAAGAGAATACATCAGTCATTCTGAGGCTCTCATACAATCATTGTTATGTAGTAATATGTGTCCTGCAATTCATTGGACGACAGTGCACTCTTCCAACCCTCAAAGGGTGAGCACGTGTGTGTGTGTGTGGGGAGGGGGGTTATCTTAGTTTCTCGTTTCATTCCAAGGACTCTGGCAACACTGATAATTGTAAACCATAAGATACTTTTCGGAAAACGAACATATACATTCTTGTTGAGAGTTGAATGCCCTTACCGCTCGACTGTCTCTACCCCCTCATCAATATGATATACCTTTTTTTTTGAGAATGCTGGGGTTCTATCATCTTTCTTCTCTCAACTTCAAATAGCTAAAGATTGAAATAAATAGATAGACTTAGTTTGTGCTCCATTGTCTCTCACTTATCCAATCAACTCAATTCAGTAGGTTTAGCTCCTTTAACAATTATTCAGACTTGTAACTCGCCATCTTGAATACAAAAGATGTGATTCGTATTTTTGGACGGGGTTGTCTAAAAGCATGTACTATGCTGATAATATAGTGATGTGGAGGAAATTTTGCCCGGATGGCTATTCATCGAATTCCAACTGTCAGTGGTTCTTTTACGTTCACGACAACGAGGACCTTCAGCCCATCCAGACGATTAAACGCATTTCCTTGGCAGGACGTCACCCTGCACACCGGACAAGAAATAAACGACTGAGTAAAACATTTTGCAGTGCCCTTCTAATGGGACTATTTTGAAACCATTTCTGCACATGGAACATATTATTACTTTGTCGTTAAATTACGAAACAATCTGAACAAATCATACCAATCATCAATATACCAAAATACGTGTTACTTACATGTAGACAATCAAAAGTACAATTATTAAAAATCATTATTTAACTTCAAATCTAACTTAAGACTGTTGATTTTACATTGTCATATCTCCGTATCTTAGATGAATAAAGTGATAATACTCCTGCTATATATTTGGAAATGAAATGGGGTTTTACGTCCGCGATATATTTGGAACAAACAAGCGTATATGTAGTTTATATTTAACAACAGTGTGTATATAATAATCGAATATCTCTGTCACCATACGTAAATCGACATGATTACCAGACTATAAAAAAAAGTAAGAAATGAAATAGACAAAACTGTCACTTATTTTTGTCTACTTCGTTTTGTCTACTGTCTATTAAAATACATACGGGTCTGTTTTCATTCAATTACGAGATCTATACTTAAACATACATTATGCAAGAGCTATATCTGATTATTGCAAATCTATATTTGGGCGTCAGATGTCATAGAAATGATAAATTAGATCTTTATTTAAACAAGCATAAAATCAACTATGTAGACCCACGGATGGCTTGGATTGAGCTTGGATTTAAACAGGATTTCATTGATCGATTTAATTGTAAATGGCGTCGTGAGAAGAGATTTACAGTTACGTGACGTCATACTCCTAGATCGAGGCTATTAATGATGATAGAGTGTATGAAGCGAGGCCGCTGTTGAGCGAGGTAATTAGGTCAACACGCTGTCGCTCTTTTGTTACTTCCGTTTACAGTAAAATTATGGAAATTGATAAACATCGCAGCTAACATCAACCAGCTGAATTGCAACCCCATCTGTTCGCCTGCTTCGGGAGTTACGTAGGTCTACCTAAAGTACAAGAATTAATACACGCAGGCAACGGACGAAGTCGGCAATAGTAGGCCTACACTTATTTACAATACTGCCCAATTGATTTGGTCCAGTCCTTTCAAACTTTAAAATTCTGTTGTCGCCTTTCTCTTCTTATCTATACATTAAAAGTCTTAATTCTAATTCGTAGTAGAAAATAAATGTAATACGAGTTGAATTGCAGTCCCGTCTCAAACCAAATAGGCTAAATGTAGGCCTACCACAGTCATTGAAAACATTACTTGATAATCGAGATTATGTAGGTGGAGTTAACGCCTGTCAAACCATTTCTAGTCAAAAATAACAGTGGTGATAACTATGTTCATAATAAAGTAATTTGACTGAAATTTTCAATATATTCTTCTTTCATCATCTATTTTTGAACTGTTATAGCAAGAATAGCTAACTCCTTATAAAAATCTCCCATAATGTATCTTTAACTGATTTCAAACAAACCAAAATTAGTAAAGAATATACCCGAAATTCTACCCAATTACATCACGCTCGTGGAGTGTTTACAAATTTAACAAAGAGCGAGTCAAAACAAGTGACTACTACCCAACCCATAATCCTAAATTACAGAGAATGTTTTAGGAATGCGTATTGCAATCACCACATTAAATTGTAACCATTTGTTCTTACTTTTAGGATGCCGATGTGAACGACCTGGTTAGCTGTGCCATAAAAATAAACATTATCATTTTTTATTTAAATCCTATTTTCCTCCCCATTACATTTTCCTTGACAGATGTTTAAAACTAGATAGTAATCGTAAGTATAGTTGCTGATGATGGTCCGCTAATAGTGTCAGGTCGGAAATTCTCTTGGTATATGTTTATCTAAATATTTACACAATAGTCTTCGTTAGCAACGGTACTTTTTACACAGTATTCAGATTAGTCAGGCACAATACGTGCATGATAATCATTGTGAAAGAGATCAACATTATTTGGTAATACACTCGTCACCAGGACACGACCGGCTGAATATAACAAGCTCTAACAGTCAGACAGACATAACTTTTGCACACGACTCGCTAAACTACTACGTCACTAAAGCGTTCGTTTGTAAACACACGTAGGTTCGCGTATTTTGTAAAACATTCAAAACATCTAACGGGTACTGCATATAGGAGGTTTTAGGTAAGAGTTTCAATAATGTATTCTGTATTTTGGTATCAATTGAATGGATATATACATGTATAACGATTATAATGTGATTATTTAACGGATGTCACAGAGGTTTATTTGTTAAGGTCCAATAATGAAAGAGCTAAATTTTAGTTAGTGTAACTGATCTCCATATCGTCATGACACGGTATGGCAGGCAGTATAGATTGCACATGGTCATGCATATTGATTAAAAAGAAAAAATAAAGAGTGAAGGCTGTTCCAGTTAAGCTCGCGATGTTTCTTTGGAAAAATCTTAATTAGAGTGCAATTTTGAAAGACTTATCTTAAGTTTTTCGATTCAGATGGTAAGTCTAGAATCTACTAATAACCATTCGTGCAAAACGAGCAATTCGTATATTATTTAATAATTGTGATATTCACAATTCATTTTGAACAGTAAACATCTTGTTATCGGGAACAGTAATGAACGACAATAAATCATTTTCTAATTCATAAAGACATAAATCACGCAAAGAATGGGAAGTATTTCATACAACACTGACGTAGTTTTAACCCAAATACAAACAATAATAGACTTATTGTAGATGTTTTACATTTTTTTGTTTAAAACAATTAGAAAACTGTTAACCCTAGTAAAGATGGACTAATATGAAATTGCTGCTTTAAATAAAAAATTGGGCGAAAATTACCCAATTTTGGTGCTAATCCAAATTACAGCTTCATTTTGTCTAAATTTTGAATGTCTTACTTTTAAAACAGACCTAAACACAGTTTTAAAGCACAACTAAACCAATCGATGAACATCATCGTGGCGAACGTAGGCAAAGTTTGCTATAGGTAGGGTTTAATATTAGATGTCATATACATCACCACATTACTCTGTTAAAAGTTGTACACGCCACGGCGAATGCGCACGCTTCAGTGACTAGTCGCGTATTGGGCGGTATTGTCAATAATGCTATAACTAGCCATCACACATGGAGTTTTCAACACCAAATAGACTATTAAAACCGTAAAAATCTATTGTTAAGGATTCCGAATAGCAGTAATATTTCTCATTCGTTGTTACAGCAGCTTTGGAAAATTACGTTCGCTTTGTTTTTAAACAATCGTTGAGTGGCCTAGATTTTTTATATAGGGACCATAAATATGAGGTGGTAAGTTAAGAGTATATAACAACTCAAAATATTCGACAAGTATGCCACAATAAGTATATATATATAAATATTTCGACAATTATGCCACAATAAGTATATAATCCATATTTATTAGTACAACCAAAAAGCTGCACTACTTTGTTTTACGGGGGGTTGGGATGGCCTAGTGGTCTAGAGTGCCGCGCTTCGACCTCTAGCTGTCCGGTCACCTGTGGCTTGCGGCTATGGTTTCGATCCCTGGTGTGAGTGTATGTGGCATGGAGATAAGGGCGCCTTCTAAACCGCGTGGGTTTCCTCCGGGCACTCCGGTTTCCTCCCACTGCTAAAGACCCCTACGCGCAAGCGAATTATTGAAATAAAATTGAAATCATATGTTTGTGTCGAGTGGACGTTAAACCCCATTTCTCTTTCTCTCACTTTGTTTTACGGTAAACGGTGAAAAGATAAAAGGTATGCCGACACAAACTGATTTCAACGCTGGTTTAATAACATTTTAAAGTACTTTTCGTCCGTCTTGGGACTATTCATAAATAATGTTATTGTATAAAGATGAACAGTATAGTATATTTGGTGTGTTCCCACTTTGCCGGCAGACTGTTAATCCTTCAATTGATCTTAAAACTATAGTCTGTTTAAAAGTAGTCACTCGAGAACTGTTCACTAGTGTTCAGCGTTAATGAGCTCTTAATCCCTCTTAATAAAATTTATTAACCAACTAATTAATGACATTTTGAGCACAGTTCATGCCGGCCTTATGCCTTCAAACACGAAATCACCATTTCACAGATATCATTTGGTGGTACCAAAAGGCCCCGAGTTCAGAAATATTTGAAATCAGCATGGAACAATATTTCCTATTTAGTGGGGCTGTAAAATGATTGTTATGTTGTAAAGAATTTCTTTATAAATCATATAATGCAATTTGATAAAAGTTAAATATGTAAATTGTAATGCATTTTATATCTGTAAATTATTTAATTTTTTTTTAAATAAATGTTAAATTTGTTAAAATCAATGTGTTAAAATCAATACAGTTTTATACATAAAAAAGATATGGACTATAGTTTATAACACCATTGTTCTCCGATTAACTCTGGATTAGCGGCAAAATTTGACATCAAAGCATGCCGGCAAAGTGGGAACACCCCGTATATTTATACATATTTACATAGTAACACTGTGGTTTTAATTGACTATAGTTACCATTGTCTATGTTTACATAGTATATCGCCAACTAATAGAAAACATGTACACACGTGTGTTAATCTATAGTATGGGTTCAATTTAGGAACAATGAGTGGAATAGATTTAAGAAAATTAATGAGGCTAATTGCCATTTGTTACTTATTGACTATTAATTTCCTTTTTGTGGTGTCATCGACTTTCATTTTATAAGAAGGGAAGATTTGGAATTTTATTTGTAGGAGTTGCGCACATTTAAACATATGTCTATTTACAAATAAGGGCCCATTTTCAATATTACAATCCCGTCGATGGTTGCGTACTCTATCCCGTAGATGAGTAGATGTCTCGCCTATATAGAATTTCTAACACCCTTGCACGTCAAGACATATCTGAGGTTTTTTTGTGTCAATTTATATTGTCGTTAACGCTAATCGTAAAGTTACGAAAATTATATTTGGTCACGTACTTATTGTGGCATAATTGTCGAAATATTTGGGGATATTTATTTATGGTGCGGCACCCTAACATTACAAAACATGAAAAGGTGAGTATCTGTAGTTTAAATAAAACAAAATGAACAGATTAATCTTGAGTTAGATGAGATAGAATAACATTTTTAAATCTAAATTTAGCGTTGGAAGTATTAAATTGACCGCCTAAATCAATTATGAAATTGATAATACATCTGATGGACTTTCAATCGAATATTGATCAAATGGCTAAATGCACCAACAGGTGCCATGCAGTGTGTTATGAAGACATTTAGCCCGGATAGCCGCGGTCCGCTCCACTCTTACTCTTATATCGAATTGCAACCGCAGTTTGATCTCTCATATGCACTACCAATTTGTAGACATGATCTCGGTTTTCTCCAATCGCATCATGCACCGCTGGCTACCAGAAACCAGGGTGGATAATTACATGGATCATTCTCAGCCATCACCTCTTAATTTTTGAGCAAAAAGAATGCTCCCGAATTAATTAAGCACGCTAAATATGGATAGCTTTAAACAATTTAATAGAATTCCAAGTACCCTTTCTAGATAAGTGGACTTTATTTGATGTAATAATAAGATTTTAAACTTTAATATAAACATACGGGCAGACATATTTCAAGCTAGACATTGGTTTATATACGTCCACAAATACAAATAGTAGCTATCAGTAGGATTTAAAGTAGATCTATTTTTGAAACATTTGATCTTGGTACGTCTTGTATATTCTACAATAGTTATCGCTGTTTGACACAAACTCAGTAAGACCATCTGCAGATATCAAATATGTATAGTTTAATAGCAGAATCTATTTATTCAAACGCTGTATTCAAGTATTGGGAAGGTATAAAAATCATATTGGGTCGCTTTGTTTTGAAATACAAGTCAGTCGTTGTTATTATTCAAAAAGTGACTTCTGGACCACTCATCATTTTGATGAACCCGAATTTGTAATTACGGGGATACGCAATTATTTTGCAAGAGATAGACAGAGAAAAAGCAAAAAAAGAAGCAATTTTTCGTACAATTATGGGCCGGCCATAGTACAGGAAGTAACAGTCTGATATAATCCAGGAAGTCACGTGTCCGATATGTCGAATATCCACAGAAACCTAGATCTTCGAAATATAAACATGTTTTTCAGATTTCATCAAAATCGGATCTAAATTGTGACCTCTAGGGGATCCACGACCGTGCGTACAAGGAACGGCTAGTTTGTCAGGCGGTTTCGATCTGATTTTTACAAAATTCCAACTCAACCAACATTATGGTGTAACAGCGTTATACTTAAACAGTTTTTAAAATTGGATAAAAATTGTTACCTCTGGAGGTTGAAGAGGCTAAATAATATACTATTTTTCGTACAATCAGGGGCCATAATCCAGGAAGTTACGGTCTGGTATGCCCTATTTGAAAAAGAAAGCGAGATCTTCGGGACATAAACATAAATTTGAAGTTTCGCCCAAATCTGATAAATATTTGACTTCGAGAGTGTCCACAACCTTTTATGAAATTTTAACTCAACCTTCATTGGTGTGTAGTGGTGTTATATTCAAGCGACACTTAAAATTGAATACAAATTGTGAGTTTTAGCGGGCCTATAAGCTAAAAAATTATTTTTCGAAAACAATCAGGGGCCATAATCCAGAAAGTTATGTTGGGATATGTGCGATTATCGAAAGGAACCAAGGTCTTTTTGATTTAAAGATAAATTAAACGTTTCATCAAAATGGGATCAAAATTATGGACTCAGAGGGTCCACAACTTTGATATACCATATTTGTACACTATTTGCATAAGAGGGGCGGCCATTTTGCCTGGCAGTTTTGTCCGATTTTCACGAAATTCAAACCCAAATGTCAATAGGGTGTAACGATGATATATTCAAACGGATTTTAAATCGGATAAGAATTGTGACCTCATACAATCAGGAAGTTTCGATCTGATATCAAGTTACATCAAAATTATTTTTCGTACAATCAAGGGTCATTTTTCAGGAAATTATTATCCGATATGTACGATTAAAATTGTGGAATGGTCCACAACTTTGACATATCATATATTTATACTATTTGCGTACGACAGTTTTGGTCCGATTTTCACGAAATTCAAACTCAAGGGTTACCTCTAGGAACCACAATCAGGGCCATAATTCAGGGACATTGCAAGTTTCATAAAATCCACAACCATGGTATCCCATATTTTTACACTATTAGCGTACTAGGAGGTCCACAACCTTTATATACCAGATGTTTACACTATTTGTGTTCAAGGGGCGGCCATTTTGTCCGATTTTCACGAATTTCGAACTCAACTCAACCATCATTGCAGTGTAACGTTGATAGATTCGAACGTTTTTTTTAAATCGAATAATAATTGTGACCTTTAGAGGGACCACAAACTAAAAACGTGATTTTTCGAACAACCAGGGGCCATAATCCAAGAAGTTACGATCCGCTATGCACAAATTGTGGCCTCCAGAGTGTTCGTAAGTTAACATGATTATGTTTCGTACAATAAGGGGCTGGAATCCATGAATTTTCGACCCAATGCATGCCAATATAGAAATAATCAGAGATCTGTTGGTGATAAAGCTATATTCAAGTTTCGTCAAAATCGGATAAAATTTGTGACCTGTAAAGACCTTACAAACAATTGTGGACGGACGAGCAGGGGCGACGACAATATACGTCCACATGAAATACGCAGAAATATCAATCGAATGGCAATCTCTAGCGTCTAGTTATTCCAGTCTACATGAGTAGTATTAATTTATTGCACAGACTTGCTCTCCAGATAAGATTTTGACGTCACCGTTTGACATTACCTTTGGAATATGTCTAGCCTCTTCTTCGAGTACAAATGGCCCGTACCAATGGATATCAGAAGCCGGTCATTTTCCCGGTAAGATCACAACATGTAAAGTTAAGTGGGTGATTTTGAGTTAAAGACGTAGCTTCATCAAGGTCAGAGCCACTACGAAGCGATGACGTTTATGGTAATCAAGAAATGTCCTCCATTATTACTAGAACCAAAAAGTAGTTTCTTTTTTAATTGATCAATCAAATTCGTGAAAAGGAGATATCGCTCAGTAGATTATGATAGTTATCACACAAGCCATATCCACTGTAGAATGTGTTATTGGGTGATAAGCCCTGTTGCATTTTTATTTAATGATATAAATTTACATTGTATATATAATAAGTTTATTTTAGACATACCCCTCAAAACCGGTCATACCATAATACCATAAACCATACTTTTAAAAAAACAACATATATATATATATATATATATATATATATATATATGAAAAATTATTTTGAAAAAAGAAATAAACACATGTTTATGGTTAACGTTTTCAGTTCTCTTGAACCTCTTCAGACCATTTTGATATAATATAATATAATGTAATATAAGACAATGACGTTACGTCAGAGCGTAGTTATGAAACAGGAAAGAGTATCAGATCATTTAAGTACATTTCCAAATAGTAAGATATAATACAATACAACATCTAACATTATTAATATTCAGTTATCCAATTTTCCGATTTAAGGAGGGCATATACTTTTTAATAAAATTCATTTCTTCACATTCTAATAAATGACTATTTTTAGAATTTTCTTTGTAAAGAGGGAAAACCTTGAATACGCCTCGTCCGCATTTATCCAAATGTGTACTGACTTGAATTGTTCTGTTTTCTGGGTGCCTAATTTGCGAACGATGGAGATTCATTCTAATATTTAGTTGGTCATCAGTTTTCCCAATATATTTTTCCGAACATCCATTGCATATTATTAGATATATCACATACTTTGATTTGCAATTCATATTGGACTTCACATAAAATTTTGTATCTGCTGTGATCTGGATTGAATCGCCCTCAATTAAATATGTGCATAAATGGCATCGTGAGTCCCCACACTTGGACACTGTAGGTTTTAAAATATCCGAATCGAATCTGGATTTCGTAAGAATCCTACGCAAATTTGGAGACGTTTCCGACTATCTATCAATGTACTATTTTTAAGAATGTATCTCATTTTCGAACTTTTGTTTAGTTCACCCTGATTTGAAAGGAACACATCCATTCCATTTTCTTGCGAAGGGTTGAAAGTAGTGACTAGTATTATTTTCTTTCTTTTGGCTTTTATTTCTTAATTCGTTATTGTCCCTTTTTAAAGCTTTATTGAATCCGTTAGTTATCAAATTTAGGGGATAATTTTGTCTTATTAAGAAGTTTTCTAATTCATGAAGTCTGGAGTATTTAACTTTATTATTAGACACAATAGTACATACTCTTAAAGCCATATTGTAGGGAATATTACGTTTTATATGTGATGGGTGACATGAGAAAAAATTGAGATATTGGTGTGTATCGGTTTTCTTATAGTATAGATCGGTTTCAATTTTGCCATCTGTCGAAATTGTTACTTTTACATCAAGGAAACTTAGACTAGATTTACTCTTCTCGATTGTAAATTGAATACTATCGTTTAGTGAATTGAGTAAACAATGTAAGTCGGTTAAAACAGAATCATTTTGATTAAATATGATGAAACAATCATCTAAGAATCTTTTCCAATTTATTTCGATGTAAAGTTTTAGTTCATTGCTAAATTTCTCTCCTATTCTATCATACCATAATTCTTCAAGGTATTCTAAAGCCAAAGTAGAATATGTCGGGCCAACCTTTGTACCCATAGCCACACCTTTGATTTGTTTGAAGTATTGGCCATCAAAATAAAATATATTATTTTGAATTACTAATTCTAATGCCCGTAATAGAAATTTCTTTGTAAAACGTTTTTCTATTATATCGGGGTGTCTATCAATCCAATATTCAACGGCCGATAATCCTAAATTTATTTCTATATTGCTGTAAAGATTAACCACATCAAAACTAATAAGAGTGCTTTCGTTTGGGACATGTGACGGTAATTTACACAAAAAGTCAATGTCATCGCGCAAAAAACTTTTGACACAATTACAAAGTGGTTTTAAAATAATATCAATAAAATTGCTAAGTCTTTGGCTTCCACTGTTAGGACCTCCCACAACTGGTCTAAATTTAAGATCTTCGGGATCAGGAACTGATATTATTTCGGTTTCCTGTTCCATTACAGCGTTTTGAATAATTTTACTCTTATGAACCTTCGGTAATCCATAAAAGTTTGCCCCTTCCGGTTCAAAATTAGTGAGGTAATCACCCTCCTTACCGGTTAGAATCCGAGAATATTCACCAACAAATTGTACTATTTTACCCTTGATTCTACGTTCATGATATTCAGTAGTGGGTTTATAATAGTTCGAATCATTTAACATGTCTTGTATTTTTGACCTATAGTAAGACTTATTCATTTATTATTGCCCCACCCTTATCGGCTTCTTTTATAATTATATCAGAATTAGATCTTTTATTATTAAGACTCTGACGCTCACCATAGGAAATATTGGAACGAACAATTTTTGACTTAACTGGATGGGTTAGGATGTTTTTGACGAAGTTATCCAAGTGTGGGTCTCTTCCTGTGTTAGGTATAAAATCCGATTTGTTTTTCACCATGCTGACTGATTCGGATTTACATAATTCATTGGATTCATCGTTATCATGCATAAAATTTGAAAAATATTCTGAACGTCTTAAATCTCATTTGTAAAGAAATGAATTTTATTAAAAAGTATATGCCCTCCTTAAATCGGAAAATTGGATAACTGAATATTAATAATGTTAGATGTTGTATTGTATTTTATTATATCTTACTATTTGGAAATGTACTTAAATGATCTGATACTCTTTCCTGTTTCATAACTACGCTCTGACGTAACGTCATTGTCTTATATTACATTATATTATATCATATCAAAATGGTCTGAAGAGGTTCAAGAGAACTGAAAACGTTAACCATAAACATGTGTTTATTTCTTTTTTCAAAATAATTTTTCATATATTTCTCTGGGAGTAGTTCAAAGAAACTTTTTTTGTATATATATATAATAAATAAACTCGTGGGAAAAATGTAAATACGTTTAAAAGAATTAAAAGACTAGCCAGCTGTCAAACGATTGTAATCACTACGCCAGAACGACAAAATAGGACGATAATGTATTTTACGACTAGTCACGTAAGCACACGCTTATAACACACATTTCTTTATTTGCCCATAAAATACAAAAATTGAAAGAAGTCTGGGTTTTATGAGCATGCACCAGATATTTTCAAAGAAAATACAGACTGAAGATATTGAAAACTATAGGCAGATTACTCCAAGAATATAAAAGAGACATTTTATCACGTTTGATTTATCAGTAAAGATGCTAATTATGGCGATTGTTCGTTGCGTTACCTAATTTGCATACCTTTCACCTGCACTTGAAATAAGTTTTATGACCTGAAAATGGCAACATCAAGCGTAATATAGGCTACATGTGATCTCTTTTTGTAGCACGTGCGTCGGGATCTAACCAACGAGCAAGCGAGTTGTTAAGCATGACAAAAAAGCTTTTTTCCCGCATTGTTCATTCAAATTCGTCTGCTCGGCAGCATGCATTTAATAGCATTTTTTTCTGATGAGATCAATTTGAAAAGGTTAACACACACTCTAATGAAATTAAATTTTTTAAAAGAAAATTAAGCTTTGAGACGTTTTTGTAAGCTTTATATGTGATGTATTTAGAGTAAATATATACAGAAACTATCAAAATGTGTTCTGTTCCTATCAAACATTTAAAATTTAATTATGCAATTCTTATTGAATTTGGAGAAACTAATCTCATTGTGTGTGTGTGTGTGTGTGTGTGTGTGTGTGTGTGTGTGTGGGAGGGGGGGCATCTCTTAATCGCGTGAGACGATAGCTTGGTTTGATTTTCAGCGTTAAAGGAAATGAATTACTTGTGTTATTTCATTTATAGCGAAATTATATTTTTACATGCTTCGTATTTTATAAATGGTCTTTTTGATGTTTGTGATTTCTACTTATATTAGGATTTTTAATAGCTCCGTGTCTGATTCTAAAATGGTTTTGACCCTCGACTTTCAGAGAGTATTGCACCATTCTAATCAGTAACAGTAATCGATTGACCGTGAATAATGCTTTATGTTCAGATTGTAATCTCCAAAAATAAAAAGCGTGAATGATTTTAATCAGTAATTGTGATACCGAATGGAATAGCTTCTTCTTTCAAAGGAGCTAAATATTATTTGGCACCTAGAAATGGACACAAATGGGTCTCAACACATATAATAATGTAAAATGAAGGTATGTAAACTGATTTACATTTAATCGTTTCTGTTTTATGGTAATTTCTAATCAGTTATGTTCGGCGATGAATGGCGGTCTTTGGCATCTGGGGTTCTAGCCTCGTTCACCGAGTCGCGTCATTACGAATTTCGCCCGACAACATTCTAACACGATACGTGTGTCAATTTAAAATTTTCATTTTGTCTTAAATATTGAATATCAGGAGCCCATCTTTTCACGGTAAGATAACAGCATAAGATACAATTAAAGCCAAATTTTGTGCCCAAACAACAACGACCTTATAGATTAGCACCAGATAAACGTATTGTTTTGCGACATCAATTAGACGAACTTTTCCGCCAAAGTGTTATTTGTCCTGTCGATGAAAATGACACACTCCCAATTACCAGTCTCACTGTACTTGTGACGAAGCTCAACAAGTCCGGAAAACAGTATGTTCCTAGAACCATGGAAGCTAGTTTATCAATGTAACGATTTTGCTGTGAATTTCGATATCTGAATTCTCAAACGCAAGACTTTAATTACAGTATCCCTGACCTCCAGGAATTAACGGAGTCCACAGGTATGTTGAAATGTCGGCAGGGTCGAAAAAAGAACAAGAATTAATGATCACATGTGGCATGACTACTCATGGGGATATACCAAAAAAACGATTGAATGAAAATTTTCTATAGACCCCTTTTGTGGATGAGCCCCCAATTCGTGAAAACATAAACTAAATAAAAACGATATGCAAATTCCGTATGAACGATTTTAATTATTCACTGAATTTACATTAAAACATCCATCTTGCACTTTACCGATGTCTAGAACAATTTGTTATACCCCCATCAGACCGGGGCGGCCCCCCTAATACGCTGCTACAAGGACAGAACATGGTCTCAGGGCGCGTCAAGATCGCCATAATCGTAGTGAAAGCATGGATGCAGCGCCAGATATCACGCTGTGGTCTCCATGGTTGCAAATGGTCACCGAGTCATGACGTTTGTCTTGAGCACGGTTCAGCCATATGACCAGAAAAGCTGTTTAAACGTGGTCGGGTCGCGATGTCCTTACTACGCTACTACGGCGAAGAAAAAAGCCCTCCGAGCCCGTTCAGATAACCAAGCGTGGCAAAAGCGTGGTGGAAATGCCAGATATCGTGCTGTGGACTCCATGGTCGCTGAGTCACTACGCCATGGTTGTATCAAGAACTCCATAAACGCAGTGCAGTGGGAACATCTTCATAGGTGCAGTGGTAGCCCCATGAGGTCGTGGTGCAATCGTGCAGTGGTGAAATCATTGTAACATCGCCATGACAACGCCATAAGGACCCTGAACGCTTGGTGGGGTCACGGCCTACACGCGAGGGTTGTGGTAAAGGCAGTAGGCACCGTTGCAAATGTTACCATTTTCGCAGCGCCTTTGCCATGTGTGTACTGCACACATACTACGTTTATAGAGATGTTAGCACGCTTGTCTTGCGACCTTCGCGACCCACCACATTCTCTCAGCTTTCCAGGTCGTATGGCAGAACCTTGCATTGAGCATGTTCAAAGCAAACGCCGTGACTCCGCGATCATTGGCGACCATGGAGTCCACAGCACAATATCTGGCGTTTCCACCACGCTTTTGCAACACTTATGGGGATCTTGACACTCTCTGATGCCAGGACCTTCGCGACCCAACCACTTTTTCACAGCTTTCCAGGTCATATGACAGAACGTCGTGACTCGATGACCATTTGCAACCATGGAGACCAAGGCACGATTATTGCGATCTTGACGAGCTCTCAGACCATTTTCCATCGTCGTAGCGGCGTTTGCAGGGCGCCGTCCCGGTCTGAAAGGGGTATAACATATTGTTCTAGACATCGGTAAAGTGCAAGATGGATGTTTTAATGTAAATTCAGTGAATAATTAGAATCATTCATACGGAATTTGCATATCCTTTTTATTTAGTTTATGTTTTCACGAATTTGGGGCTCATCCACCAAAGGGGTCTATAGAAAATTTTCATTCAATCGTTTTTTGGTCCATCCCCATGAGTAGTCTTGCCACATGTGATCATTAATTCTTGTTCTTTTTTTTGAACCTGCTGACATTTCAACATACCTGTGAGTCTTTTTCAAACAAACAACCACACTATTTGACTTCAATCGACTTGAGTCATGGATTTTTCCAAATGCCTATTGACCCCGAAATTTACTGCTTTTTGTCCCCCGCCTTTCGAAGAAAGTTGGGGGACTATTAAAATGGGTTCGTCCGTCTGTCTGTCTGTCCGTCACACTTTTTGGGACACAATAACTCTCTTCCTAATTGAGCTAGAATGTTCAAACTTGGTGTATGTGCTTATTAGGTCAATGCCTTGATTGAGTTCGAAGGGTAAGCAGAGATAAGCAATTTGATTGGTTGATGCTTTGGGACACGATCACTTTAGTTCTAATTAAGTGAGAGTGATGAAACTTGGTGTATAGTTTCATTACAGTAATACCTTGACTAAGTTCGATAATGAGCATTTTCTGCTCAGGGTAAGCAGAGCGATACGCAATTTGAGTGGTCGAGACTTTGGAACACAATAACTCTCCTTCTAATTGAGTTAAAATGTTCAAAATTGGTGTGTATGCTTATTAGGTCAATGCTCTTATTGAGTTAAAATGTTCAAAATTGGTGTGTATGCTTATTAGGTCAATGCCTTGATGGAGTTCAAAGATGAGCATTTTCTGCTTAGGGTAGGCAGAGATAAGCAATTTGATTGGTTGATACTTTGGGACAAGATAACTTAGGTTCATCTTGATTGATGAATGACTGCATTCTCATTCAGTAATGGATTCGACAGTAACAGTGTATAGAAACGATTGACTCGGACACGAGGGCCCTTTCCCTTGGCCAGAGGGGCCCTTTTGTCAAGCGTGGGGGCCCTTTTGTCTGCCTTTAGGGTCCCCCTAACTAGGGTACATTTTCATTTTTCTCGTCGGTTTTAGCATTTTTCTTTATAAAACACTTTTGGATGACACTTCGTGTACAGTTTGATTGCTCGATACGTTTGAAAAAAATAAATGTGCGATTAATTAATGTGTGTCATCTATTTATTTTGGGATTTCGGCGGGGGACATCAGCCTCACTGTTGGCTTGTTCCACTTGTTTTGGCACTTACCGTTTCTTACGTTTACCTATGGGTCTAAAGACATCCTCCAATTCATTACAATTGCTTATGGATAAAAATGTTACATGGATTAACATATAAATCAGTGCTATGCTATTTAGACGAGATCCTCATCCACAGCGAAACGTTCGATCAACATATTAGAGACATTTGGCAAGTGGAATTTTCCGCATCCGTATCACGTATCCGTATCGCCACGTGATACGTTGCGTCAATGTAGTTTTAGAGTTTTGGCAGACTTTCGCGCCGTGTACATATGGATAGCTGACCTGAGCTTAGTTCTAACACAGCATGGTGGCAGTTATCTACCAATACCAACACAAGTACTAGTCAAGTGCCTAGCCTACAAATTCCTGAGTGGAATAGAGTCGCTCGACAGTGGCTGAGCTATTTAAAATTTAAAAAGAAATTTAGTGTCGAATCTTTTTTGGGTTTCACTAATGTGTCATTTCAGAAAGTATGATATATCCCTCTTAAATGAGGATTTGCAAGGCCCCACCTCCCTAAATTTAGCACGTAGATCAACCAGCAGGCAGATTGACAGACAGTCAGACGGGAAAATATGAAAATTCGGCGAAAATCTCATCAAAAGTAATCATTAAATTCCTGTCTTTATCATGGTTAAAATCGCATCAAATATACACCTTCATGTTCTAGGGTACACATAGATTCATAAAAACACTATGACACAACATTTCAACGTCTAAAAGTAGCAAAAAGTACGGTTAAAAGACAACGATGTTATACGGACCTTTTCCGTATGAAAGCTGTTCTATACCTGCTACCGTATTCGTATGCAGTATCACGTATGAGAAATACACAAACATTGTTGACGTCACACACAAAATCTATACGGATACGCGATACTGACCAGAAATTTACGCTTGCCAAAAGTCTCTATTACCGATCTACAAACAGTCGTGATGTGAACACTAATGTTTTTAATCAGGTCCATAGGTTTACAGATATGTCAAACAGATTTTAATCTGACCATATAATATTTTATCGTCTATTTTATGTAGCCTTCCTTATGTTGCCTATTATTATTATTAAAAAACTTATTATACTTGTACATTTTCACCCATTTTATTATATTTATGTAATATGTATATGTTTGCCATTATAACTATGTATATACACCCATCTTGCACTAATAATATATGTATACAAATTATTTAGGGAGATGGGTTTTACATAGGCTAAGCCTGTTCCCCAATCCCATTCAGACAACCTGAATAAAAATATTGTTTTCACCCATTTTATTATATTTATGTAATATGTATGTGTTTGCCATTATAACTATGTATATACACCCATCTTGCACTAATAATATATGTATACAAATTATTTAGGGAGAGGGGTTTTACATAGGCTAAGCCTGTTCCCCAATCCCATTCAGACAACCTGAATAAAAGTATTGTTTAAAAAAAAAACCATTTTTTTTCTCGGATTCGTAGCGCTGGTCTTAAACTGAACCCAAGGAAGTGTTTTTTCGCACAAGACAAATGTGAATTCCTTGGACACGAAATATCAGCGAAAGGAATTTCTCCACCACCTACACATGTTCAAGTGATTCAGGAATATCCAGCTCCCAGGTTTACAAAGGAATTAAAACGTTTTTTGGCTATGATAAACTGGTTTCGGAAATTCATCCCAAATTTCAGCAGTCTTGCTTAACCTTTTTGTTCACTCTTCTTAAAAAGGGTGTTTTCTTCCATTGGACTAAAATATAAAGGTTTACATTTGAAGAATTGAGGAGACAATTATCCGAATCTCGCTTACTAGCCTTCCCCGGGTACGACATTCCGTTTACTCTAAGTGTGGATACTTCAAGTAAAGGCATTGGTTATATGCTTTCCCAGGTTCACACTGAATCAAAATTTTAAGCAAATACAGACCTCCGTGAGCGGACTAGAGTAATAAAGTTTGGCTCCAAATCTCTTGCTAATTATCAACATTCATATTGTCCAACCAAATTAGAACTTCTGGTATGACCACCAGCATATTAGATTGTGCACCATATCTCCATGGCCAACATTTTTATACCCCCACATTTTCATGTGGACGTATATTGTCGTCGCCCCTGTTCGTCCGTCCGCCCACAATTGTTTGTGAACAGTCTACAGGTTACAATTTTTATCCGATTTCAATGAAACTTGAAATGTAGGTTTATCACCCTAAGATCTCGGTTCCTTTTGATATTGGCACGTATCGGACGGTAACTTCATGGGTTATGGCCCCTGATTGTACGAAAAATCACGTTTTTAACTTGTGAATAGTGTAGAGGTCACACTTTTGAACCGATGTTGATGAAACCTGAAATGCATATTTATAACCCAAATATCTCGGTTCCTTTCGATATTTGCGCATATCGGATCTTAACTTCCTGAATTATGGCCCCTGATTGTGCGAAAAATCGCCTTTTATGACTTGCGGCCCCTGGAGGTCACAGTTATTATCCGATTTTAAAAAAAAAACGTTAGATTATATCACCGTTACACTGTAATTAAGGTTGAGATCGAAAATCGGACCAAAATTGCCGGACATAATGACAGCCAGTTGTACGGGAATAGTGTAAAAATATTGTATACCACGTTTGTGGACCCTGTAGAGATCACACTTTTAATTCGATTTTGATGAAACTTGCAATACATGTTTATTACCTAATTACCTAAAGATCTTGGTCGCTGTCGATATTTGCGCATATCGGATCGTAACTTCCTGAATTATGGCCCCTGATTGTGCGAAAAATCGCCTTTTTATACGCCCACATGGAAATGTGGTCGTATATTGCCGTCGCTTCCATCCGTCCGTCTGTCGGTCCGTCGTCCACAATTTCTTGTGAACGCTCTAGAGGCTAAAGTTAATATCCAATTGACTTTAACTTTATACAGTGTTTAAGGTCATGAGACGAAGAAGCCTTTTGATTTTCAGCGATGTCCGATAATTACTGCCAGAGTTATGACCCTTGATCACTTCAAAAAATCTTGTGGATGCTTTAGAGGCCAAAGTTTATATCCGATTAAGTTTAAATTTATGCACAGTGTTTAAAGTCATGAGACGAAAAAGCCTATTTATTTTCAGTGAATTCCGATAATTACTGCCAAAGTTATGGGCCTTGATCACTTCAAAAAATCTTGTGGATGCTTTAGAGGCCAAAGTTTATATCCGATTAAGTTTAAATTTATACACAGTGTTTAAGGTTATGAGACGAAAAGGCCTATTGATTTTCAGTGTATTCCGATAATTACTGCCAAAGTGCCCTTGGTCACTTCATAAAATCTTGTGGATGCTTAAGAGGCCAAAGTTAATATCCGATTGACTTCGAATTTATACACAGTGTTTAAGGTAGTGAGACGAAGACACCTATTAATTTTCAGCGATTTCCGATAATTACTGCCAAAGTTATCTCCCTGGATCACTTTGATAAATCTTGTGACGCTCTGGAGGCCAAACTTATCATCCGATTGACTTCATATTGATACACAGGGTTTAAGGTCTTGAGACGAACAAGTATAGTGATTTTCGATCAATTTTGATAACTGAATAGATAAATCCAGGATATTAAATGTTTCGTATACCGGTACAAAACTTTAGTATGGGCCAGATTTTAATAAAAACCAAACAAATTTTAATGATTTTCTAATTATTACTTAATGAGTTGTTACACTTAATCAGATTTTAGAGTATTATACATGTTTCATTTCTGAAAAAGTAAAGATATGCGACAACTCCTGTTGTCTGCGCGGACGATTTATCTGCTGTGGGCGTATGTTTCGTTGCCTGGCAACCTATATTTTAGCTTGTGGTCTATCTAGAGGTCATAATTATCGTTTGATTTATAAAACCGCCTGATTATATCACCTTTACACTGAAATGAAGGTTGAGTTCGAATTTCGTGAAAATCGGACCAAATTTGCCAGACAAAATGGCCGCCGCTTGTACACGAATAGTGTAAAAAATATGGTATATCAAGGTTGTGGACCCCGAGGAGGTCACAATTTTAATCCGATTTTAATGAAACTTAAAATGCATGTTTATAATCCAAAGATCATGGCTCCTGTCGATATTTGCGCATATCGGATTGTAACTTCCTGAATTATAGCCCATAATTGTACGCAAAATCGACTTTATTTTAGCTTGTGGTCCCTCTAGAGGTCTCAATTATTATCCGATTTTAAAAAACGTTTGATTATATCACCGTTACACTGTAATGAAGGTTGAGGTAGAACTTCGTAAAAATAGGACCAAAACTGTCAGACAAAATGGCTGCCGCTAATACGCGAATAGTGTAAAAATATGATATATCAAGGTTGTTGACCCTGTAGAGGTCACACTTTAATCCGATTTTGATGAAATTTGAAATGTAAGTTTATAACCTAAAGATCGCGGATCCTTTTGATATTCGCGCACATTAGACCATAACTTCCTGAATTATGGCCCCCGATTGTACGAAAAATCATGTTTTTTACCCTGTGGACACTATGGAGGTCACAATTTTTTTCCGAATTAAAAAAACGTTTGACTATTTCCCTGTTACACATTAATTTTGGTTGAGTTTGAATTTCTTGAAAATCGGACCAAAACTGCAAGACAAAATGGCCGCCCCTCGAATGCAAATATTGAACTGTTTTTGATAAAACTTTAAATTTATCTTTATATCACAAAGATCTTGGTTCCTTTTGATATTTGCGCATATCGATCTGTAACTTCATGAATCGGATCGTAACTTCCTGAATTATAGCCCCTGATTGTCCGAAAAATCGCCTTTTATAGCTTGCGGCCGCTGGAGGTCACAATTATTATCCGATTTAAAAAAAAACGTCTGATTTTTCACCGTTACACTGTAATGAAGGTTGAGTTCGAAAATCGGACCAAAATTGCCTGACATAATGGCCGCCAGTTGTACGGGAATAGTGTAAAAATATTGTATACCAAGGTTGTGGACCCTGTAGAGGTCACAATTTTAATTCGATTTTGATGAAACTTGAAATACATGTTTTAACCTACCGATCTTGGTTCCTGTCGATATTTGCGCATATCGGATCGTAACTTCCCGAATTATGTCCCCTGATTTTATGTAAAATCGCCTTTTTTATTAGCTTGTGGTCCATCTGGAGGTTACAATTATTACGATTTAAAAAAAGTTTGAATTTATACACAGTGTTTAAGTTCATGAGACGAAGAAGCCTATCGATTTTCAGCGATTTCCGATAATTAATGCCAGATTTTGGCCTTTGATCACTTCAAAAAAATCTTGTGAACGCTCTAGCGGCCAAAGTAATTATCCGATTGACGGTAAATTTATACACAGTGTTTATGGTCATGAGGCAAAGAAGTCTATTGATTGTCAGCGATTTCTGATAATTACTGCCAGAGTTATGGCCCTTGATCACTTCAAAAAATCTTGTAGATGCTCTAGATGCTAAAGTTAACATCCGATTTATACAGTGTTTAAGGTCATGAGATGAAGAAGGCCATTGGGTTTTTTTTTAAGCTACATGTATTTCCGATAATTACTTCAGAGTTATGGTCCTTGATCACTTCAAAAATTTTATGGACGTTCTGTAGGCCAAAGTTAATATCAGATGTTCAGTGTTTTCCGATAATTACTGCAAGAGTTATGGCCCTTGATGACTTTGAAAAATCCTGTGGATAGAGTTTAAGGTCTTGAGACAAACAAGTATATTGATTTTCAATGAATTTTGATAATTGAACAGCTAAATCCATTATATTAAATGTTTCGTATACTAAACGTTAGCATGGGGTAGAACTTTATAAAAACTAAACAAATTCTAACGATTTTCTGATAATTACTTAATATGCGACAACTCTTGTTGACTGCTCGGACGATTTAGCTGCTGTGGGCGTATGTTTCGTTGCCTGGCAACCAATTTTTATGTTGAGTGTGATTACCAGGCACTGAAGCCATTATTTGAAAAGAAATTGAATGGCGCCATTTATGAGCGATGGATAGCTATACTTCAGCAATTTTCTTTTGAGATAACATATAAACCTGCAGCACAAATGTGTGTCGCTGATGCGTTGTCCCGGTGTCCACCAGATTATTCTCCGACAGTCGTTAGTTCAGCGGAGGATGATCCACATTTTCCTTACACGCCTGAGCAAACGGGAAAATTATCTTACCGAATGGCCTAACCTTTGATAACTATTTTGATTCTGACTCCCCTGTGTGCAATTGTGTGGATTATCAGGACATTGAGTATGATGGGGATACCGAAGACCTCAACGTTGCCGAGAATTGCGTTTCCACGGAGGACATTCTGGTCTTAGCAGCCACAATGACGCCTGAATCCATATCGTCTGGTCGTCTGGTGAAGAGCCGGGTCTTACCAGTGATCAAACTGAATCTGACAAGCAGGTGACTGATTCTATAACTGACAAGAAAGATCGCTTTGTTGAGGAAATTCGGAACATGAAACTCATGGATCACTTCGATTTTTACCTACAAGACATCACTAAACTACAGAATAATGACGTGTTTTTGAAACCAATCATAGACTACTTAATCTCTAATATATTACCGACATCACGGAAACAAGCTCGGTGTTTATTGTTGGAAGCCACAGATTACGGTATAATTGAAGGTGTTTTATTTCATTCAAGGGTAGCTAAATCCCAACGTGCTCAAACTTTAGTCAAATATCAACTAGTGGTTCCGGTCATTTTGATTAAGCAATTATTGGAACTTCTAGGTGATTCTCCTTTAGGTGGTCATGGCGGTATACACGACACTCTTGATCGTCTTAAAGACACATAGTCATGTATTACTTTCCAAAAATGAGCTCAATTGTTAATGATTATGTGAAATCGTGTGATGATTGTCAGCGTCGCAAGCTCACACTAACAGTGGAATTGTTGGATATCTTATGCCTCAAGCTCCGTTTCTCGTATAGGAAATCGATTTGTTTGGACCTTTACCCGTTACACCTGACAACTCTTATATTATTATTTTCACTGCCATAGTTACTACAGCGTTATTTCAATTATTTACTACGTTTGGAACCTGACATACCTTAATTAGTGATAGGGGCTCCGAGTTAATTGCTCAGTGCACCAAGACTTTGTGTGAACTGCTACAGGTGCCTCAACAATTTCCCCCCAGTTTCGTTCACCACTGTCTTGGAGCCTTTGAGCGGTCTCATTGTACATTAGCCGAACGGTTACCGCCATATGTTTCTTATAATCGGACAACATGGCAGGATGTTTGAAGTTCTATTGTGTTTGCTTTTGACAAAAGTGTTAATTTTCAACTGGTTATTCGCCATTTGAGGTTGCTTTTGCCAGACATCCTTTGATTGCCAACACTTCAGCTACTGTTATAGATCGCGATCCTACCGATGTTAAGACACAAGTTCAAAAACTTCAACTTAATCTAGAACAACTTCAGTCTAGTGTTTTGCAGAATCAAGCAAAACTTTGTTAACGTTTTAATTCTAAATCCAATCCCTTGACTTAAGAAAAGGGGGATTACGTCTATTTAAATACTGTTTCTACTGGAACTGGTCAGAAACTACATCCCCGTTATACGGGACCCTATGTTGTGAACGCCCAACATAGCGATCATATTGTTGATATTATTGCCCCCCTTACTAATAAAGTTATCTCTAATGTACATAAGGACAGATTGGAGATGGCCTGTGTTCGTATTCCTGATCCTTCTTCGTATTTTCCTAGTACTGTTGTAACTCATGTAACAAATCGTCTCGAATCCCAGTATTTAAAAGATTTAATCAGAACGAAGCGGCATTTCCGCATAATTTACATGCCCTAGAACCACCGTCTCAACAATCGTGTAAAGGGCCACAAATCCCTCTTCGAAGCCATCAGAAACCCTTAAAGGACAATATTGATGCCAGTCATTATCACATATGTGATAGAACTGATTAAACACTTTCCAAATATAATATTACCACAGAGATCATCGCTACCATAGAGGAGTAATAAAGTATTCATGAATCGGAAGTGACGAACGCCAAAGGAAAACACGAGTTATTCCTCTATATAACTAACTGAAGTGACTAGTGATAACAGATACATGGGCGAATATCTGCTCACTAATAATTCCCTCGAAGACCTAAAGTTGCTGTGTGACCCTGTGAGAGAATATCTTACAATTCATAAAAAGAATTGACTGCCATTACATAAGAGAACACGAAAGAAAAACAGAAAAAAGTTCGTGCATTACCATGTTTTTATAAGGTAGGGGAGACCGGGGCACATTGAACCACCATGGATATATCCTTTATAAATAATAGTACTATACAACCCAACGCTATACAGTGTTCAATGTGCCCCGGTCTCCCCTATAGAATGAATAAAAAAACAAGAGGCTGTACGGAGTATTTCTATTTTTCCCGTGTTCTCTTATCTTATGCCACTTAATCACTTTATGGAATCGTCAGATATGCTCTTGCGTTCCCATATAACAACTTTTTGTCTTCGAAGGAATTATTAGTGAGCAGAAATTCGGCCGTTTATCTGTCATCACTCGTCACTTCAGTCATTCACATAGAGAGATAACTCGTGTTTTCCTTTGGCGTTCGTCACTTCCGAATCATGAATCCTTTATTACTCCTCTATGGTAGCGATGATCTCTGTGTTAATAGTATATTTGGAAAGTGTTTAATCAGTTCTATCACATATGTGATAATGACTGGCACCAATATTGTCCTTTAAGATATCGTTCTTATAGTGATGGTAATGTTGATTATGGGTTCAATTTTTACAAGATTAGGAAAGTTATCGATCAAAGGGCTAAAAATAACAAAGCGGAATACCTTGTTCATTTAAAAGGTGAAGCTGCACACAAGTCTTTTTGGGTAACTGACTCAGCTCTTAACGCCGCTAAACAGGCCATTAAAGCTAACCCACCCCCTGTTATTTAGATCATGTTTATTATGACTTAAGATGTATATTTTACCTTCTTGGTTTTGGTACTGCATTCTAGCTGCATTCATTTTGGTAGATTTGTTATTATATATGGATGTCTAGTTAAAGACTGTCAGGTCTATTGAAAACAATAGCATTGCTTTCTTTCGCGGGGGGATGTTCAGTAATATACCTGCTTAGACCTTATAGTCTTCCACAATACATTAAATTGTAAACTATGCTTAATGGGAAATAACTCCTGTATAAATGTGGAGGCAGACCACCAATAAATTTCACCATCTCGGTACCCACAAATTGTAGTTCGTCTATTTATAGCAGTTCTCTCTCTGTCTCTTTTCTCCCCTTTTGCATGCCCATTTTTGTTGATTTTTTGGTCTAGAATAGACGAAGAGGGTTTGAATTAATATTTTCTGCCAGGTTTTGGTAAATATTCACGATTTTGGGGCGGAAGAATAACGGCGTTATGAGGTTGACTATGGTGATATGTACGGCAACTAGATACATAAACTGTTTCAATGGCATTTAGTAATTGAACTAGAGTATACGAGCTAGAACAGTAATTGTATTCCATAGAATTGTGACCTGTATAAACTAGATACATGTTTGAGTATGCTTCTTCAAGTTCGTGTATCTCAAAATTTTGGTGGTCAACATCATACAAATTTTAGTGCAAAGACATGGCAAAGAGTCCAGAATTAACATTGAAGTCAATGGGGAAATTAATGGTGGTCTGCCTCCTATGTATGTTAGCTGTAAATGAGAGTATTTTCCCTTTTTGGGGTTAATCAAGGGAGGGAACTCCCGAGACTTCTAAGAAAGAAGCATCCTCTTGAAAATAACAAATGTATGGAACTATCTTCATTGTTTACACCCCCTACAACATGTGAAATTTTCTGTGCGTGATCTTGAAGTGTCATTTTACATATGTTTAAAACTATGCCACCCTAAAACGTATGTAACTACTTGATTGGAATTGATTGGTATTGTTGTGATGGGCTTTTCTCAAAGTAAGTGCCAGAAGAAAAAAACTGACCGGAACGCAACCCACTAGAGTGCTGCAATACTTTGAAAATGTGTATAAACGATATTTTCCTCAAAATTCGTCTTTTCACTGATGACGGAATCTATATTCAAGAGTTCAAATGACCGTTGATTATCCTATCTTTAGTTACTTGGACGTTCTTTGTGCCAAATATACTATCTGGGTTAAAAATCATTAAGTTTTTGTGACAAAATCTGACGTTGGCGGTCATCATAGAAAAGGGGCGTAACTGGTGTATAATTTTGCAGGATCAGGCAACGATTATTCTAATCTGTATTCAGTAGTTAGGCCTAGTAGCACAAAATCTGACTAACACTCGCTTGATAGCCAATGGGTAGGGAGGGCCATCAGCCGTGTTTTATTTTGCACGGATCAGACTACAGTTTCTAAGATCTGTATTCAGGAACAGGTCATCGTATAGATTTATTGACTAACATGACTAGCATAAACGTGTGTGTCTAATAATTTGTACACCTGCGCATGTAAAGAAGAATCATAAGAAAAAAAACATTCGGAAGAGTTCATATAGGGACATTTAATGTTTGGTATTGAAATCTCTGAAGGGGATTTATGTCGCTCCAGGATAATTTTCACCGCATGTTCGAGCAGAAGTACTTACTTACTTAGTTTTAAAGTTTTTCGACCCAAGAGTAATGTTTAATTTTGTAATACTGTTTTAGGTCTATGTCTTCTCCTTCAGAGATTTCAATATGGCATTATCACAGCCTCCCGATTTCCAATGCCTCTCCAAGAAAATTTCCAAATGTTTCTATACAATGATCTCATAAATACAGATGGGAATAAGCTAGTCTGACCAAAATAACCTATATGGCACCAGTAACGGTGGTAGAAAAGGTGATACTCAGTGGGTGACTGGGCACGTGAACCCGCTTGTTATGTAGTCATCTTGCTGCTCGTCTGACTATGGCTTAATGGACCATGTACAATCCCCTCGTCTTTATAACCTGCTACAAGAGCAAACATGTACATGTCTCAGAAACACTTCAAGCCACGGACGACTAACAGTTTGTGATCACGGATTTAGCTTTTGGTTGCCCGGTTCTCCAAAAAACATTTCCAACCACTAATGTACTGAAGATGCTAATGCGAACCTTCCAGAGCTATTGGCTGCGTAGTGATCTTTTACGCTGAAATATGCTAACTCTGGATCGTGTATCATATTTCACCTTTCATTACCATATATTCATAAAAAAATGAATTATTCTCTTTGTAAATTGCATCGGTACATTCATGAAACTTGTCCCTGGTCTAACACATGGGCTTTAGATCATAAGGTTAGTCATTGAGTCAAGTAGTGAGACAGTTGTTTGTCCAACCTCATGGATTTTTGTCCCCCGCCTTTCGAAGAAAGTTGGGGGACTATTAAAAGTACGTCACACTTTTTTGGACACAATAACTCTCTTCCTAATTGAGCTAGAATGTTCAAACTTGGTGTATGTGTTTATTAGGTCAATGCCTTGATGGAGTTCGAAGATGAGCATTTTCCGCTTAGGGTAAGCAGAGATAAGCAATTTTATTGGTTGATGCTTTGGGACACGATAACTTTAGTTCTAATTAAGTGAGAGTGATGAAACTAGGTGTATAGTTTCATTACAGTAAAACCTTGACTAAGTTCGATAATGAGCATTTTCTGCTCAGGGTAAGCAGAGCGATACGCAATTTGATTGGTCGAGACTTTGAACACAATAACTCTCCTAATTGAGTTAAAATGTTCAAAATTGGTGTGTATGCTTATTAGGTCAATGCCTTGATGGAGTTCGAAGATGAGCATTTTCTGCTTAGGGTAGGCAGAGATAAGCAATTTGATTGGTTGATACTTTGGGACAAGATAACTTAGGTTCATCTTGATTGATGAATGACTGCATTCTCATTCAGTAATGGATTCGACAGCAACAGTGTATAGAAACGATTGACTCGGACACGAGGGCCCTTTCCCTTGGCCAGAGGGGCCCTTTTGTCAAGCGTGGGGGGGCCTTTTGTCTGCCTTTAGGGTCCCCCTAACTAGGGTACATTTTCATTTTTCTCGTCGGTTTTAGCATTTTTCTTTATAAAACACTTTTGGATGACACTTCGTGTACAGTTTGATTGCTCGATACGTTTGAAAAAAATAAATGTGGGATTAATTAATATGTGTCATCTATTTATTTTGGGATTTCGGCGGTGGACATCAGCCTCACTGTTGGCTTGTCTATTTTCGCACAAGCGATCCTTGGAAGTAAAACTGTAACGTATGTTAGTCCCAAAATTACATAGTTTTTGTCAAATGGCCCTTAAATTATGTCAAATTCACGCTTGCTGACGACTGAATGGTATATATTAACTTTGTAATGATGTCCATAGATATACATCACCATATGTTAATCCCAAAATGACTTGCTGACGACTGAATGGTATATCGTCGGTGAAGTTGCAAAAGGCTGTATCTCCTTTTTTCTTAACTTTACAGGAGCGACTAAAAACTTCGTAACTGTTTTTCTATAAAAGATACGAGATTGATCTTATAAAGTTCCAGGTTGAATCAACCAGAAAATAAGCCCATACAGTCCGTTTAAAGAAATCTATCGTCGTTTTTTTGTGTCCCAAGTTACGACAATTTGACACGTAAAATTAGAAATTAGTTTAGTTTATACGATCTTTTGTTTCTTCTTTCTGGTCACCGCAATATGAATATGAAAAGAATTAAAGGACAATCATTCTGTAACAAAAATATTTTATTTGACAAAATAAATAAAATGTGTTGCTGTCTGACTGACAGAAGGTACGCATTAACATTCTAGTAAATATATAAACAATTTTGCAACACACGTGACATCAGCATTGAATCTTTTTCTTAATTAACGAGAACAGAAACCCCGTTTAAATTGAGCGGTTGTTTAAACAAATTGGGCCCCATTATGACTAGATGGGAAGACATGGTAATACCGGTAAAAATAATGGACAAGATCATGGTAGGTAACAGATCATAGGTTCATCACATTTGTGACACATTCACATAATTTTGTTAATGTAGCAGGTTATCATAAAAACTGTGGTAATCTTTGGGTATCACCGACTTAAGTTCTTGCAAATGATTGTATTTGGAAGACTTAATCTTCAGTGGGGCTGTGTACGCCTTTCCCACCTCTTCCCCACCTGGTGACTTCACAAAAAAGCGTCTCGGCAACTCTTGCAATTCGTCGCTATAGCGTAGTTTGAATTCGATCCTACCGTCTTTTCCAGGATTATACTTTAACACCCTGATATCATTCACCACAGGATCACCGACTTTTGTTCCAGGGCGAATTGATGAATAGTAGTTCAAGTTTTTGTAATCTTTGAAAAAATCATGGGCTATGTATTTGACGTTATATGGCCGGGGAACTGTACGGGCTTTCTTAATGTAATCAACGTATTGTTGTGGACAGTAAATTGGTTGTTTACGTAATTTCCTTTCAATGGAGGAGTGCACGCTGTCGACCTCCATCTGTGTATGCCCCTTCTCCAAAAACTTTTGGTAAATGGTCAAATTATCTTCAACGGCTAATTTATATAATGCATTGGATAATGTACTGTTCCTATTCTGGTACCCGCAACCGTCACTATATATAACCAAAGTCTTAATGTTCTTCCCCAAATGATTTATATAATCAACAAGAAAAGACGAAAAGGTGTTAGCGGTAAGATCTCCTTCACCTTCATGCCATACATAGCAGGTCACATCAGCAGACGCTAAGTCATAAACTGTAAAATTGTGCACAGTTAGCTTGGTTTTATAGTAAAGTGCACTTGCTTGCAGAAACGGACATAAAAGAACGGCCTGTACATCTACTGTTATCACGGCTAACGAATCATCAGACATCGCCGCTTCCTTGTCTTGTGTCTTTTCGGTACGAGCAGAGTTTTTTCGTTCTATGTGGTAATTGTACTGTTCATCATCAACGTTCCCAACTTCGTGGGAACAACAAAGGTCGCATTGGTCTTTACGCGGTTTAAACAACGAAAGGTTCATTTCGTCAAAGATGTTTTTGAATGATGTCCTGTTCATGATGGGAATATTGGTGTTTCTACAGTTGTCCATGTACAGGTTATACAGGCTCATAAAAGTAGAAAATACCGGCTCTAAATACAGCTTACTTGAAGTACTTCTGCAATAATGTGATTCTAGTTTGGGTAAGCTGTCTAAAAAGTTGAACGCCTTCAGATATAACTCACTGGACTTATCCACTGATCGTATCCTGGATCTCCTCGATCGTGGTGCTTTGGGAGCTTCAGTGGTTGTGTTCACCCATTTGTACACAGTTTTTTCTCCAATACAAAGGGTTGTGAGAAGCATATTTTTGCAGACCGGAACGCGTATTCCGCCTTTTTTAAGATAATAAAAAAAGGAATAGTTTCTCCTGGATGCAGTTTGGGATGCAGTTGTTCTTTCTTGAACACCTTTTCGTTCTACTAAATTGCTTATTAGAACTTTCTTTTCCTCCCAGGTCATAGCCCAAAAAGATACAAACATTTGTTGTCTATCTTCCTCGCTCAAATTATTGCATTGTTTGCGTTTGTCAGATTCACACCCAACAGTACATTTTCTTGGTTGAATTTGCCTTGATTTTCTGATGGTAGAATTCGTTGACTTGTATTCTTTACCTTCCATGCGTAAATATTTGTTCATGTTCCTTTTCCAGTTTTCGGGTTCTGCTCTACCCCTTTTGGCCTTTTTCTTGGACACGACAACCTCTTCATGATCTATAATTATTTCATCTTGTGTTAAAGGATTCTTTTCAGTTCCGGTTGCGGTTGAGTATTCATTTATTTCGTCGTCGTCTGTGCTAAGTTCGGCCTTCTTGAGGTCTCGTTTTGTGGGCGTGAAGTCTGGATCTATTAAGGAATCATCCGATTCAAAAGATTCTTCAAAAGAATCAGGTGATATTTCATCAGATAAACAGCAAAGTGTGGGTGCGTAACTCAATTTATTTTTTGATGTACAAGTCACTTCGTCCACTTTAGGACTGCTTTCATTTGTATCGATTCTTTTGATATTATTGTCGGGCTGTGCTATATTATCTATTGATGTAGAAAACATTTCGTCCACTGTAGGACTACTTTCATTAGTATAGATCATATCGGCATTATTGTCGGTCTGTCCAGTATTAGATACGGGGGTAGAAAACATTTCGTCCACTGTAGGACTACTTTCATTAGTATAGATCATATCGGCATTATTGTCGGTCTGTCCAGTATTAGATACGGGGGTTACAGTAGAAACAGATGATGTACTTGATATCAGTGACATCTGCAAAATTCGTTTTCCTCTAGATAATGCGTTCTCACAAGACATCTTCGATGTATATGTAATGAGATCTTGAAATCTGTAAAGAAAATCAATGTTCAAATGAATGAAACTGGACTTAAAATCTAACTATAGCGTATGATATCATTTGACAATCTTTTGAACTGAATATTTCACGAATATCAATGACATCTGTTGAAGTGACAAGAAATTGTGCTCTACAAACTGTCCATTTAATCAAACATCTTATTATTATAAAATAACTTTGAAACAATATCTCGTAAATCGTCGATGGAGTGTAGAAAATACAATTCGGACGTTCACAAACAAAACGTCGTATCTCTTTAAACAGAAAAAAAAACACCTTTAAAATAAACCTTATTGATATCTCAAAGTGATAAAACCAACATTTTTGTTAAAAGTTTCTAGCATCTGAAATAAATACTGCCAATTTTATAAATTGACGCCAAAATACTTTACTGTCAAAGGCTGACATAACTTAACTTCACAACACTGCTTGATTGATGGGGCATATATGATCATTATGTAACTAGAAATGAATAAAACACAATTTACACAGTTTCGAAAGACCTACTTACCTGAATTTTTTTAAATTTATGACTTTCGATTATGAGTGAGGCTTTCATGGGAACTTTTCTACAGATACGACATTTTACATTTCAAAATTTTCTCCAATGATCATACGACGATTTGACACATGACCATAAAAAACTATTCAATTGGATTAGAGATACGATTATTAGATAAAAAGATGCGCCATACGATGGGGAAATCAGAATTGCAAAAAATCATTTTTCATCAAAAACCCAAGATACGACCTTTTGCGACATCACCGACGATATATTAACTTTGTAATGATGTCCATAGATATACATCACCATATGTTAATCCCAAAATGACCTAGTTTGTGTCCAGTGGACTTTAAATCTAATTTTACTTGTTCCTCTCATGTCTAAATCATCCTTAATAACGACTAAATGGAATGTATTGCATTTGTAACGATGTCCATACATATACTTCATCTGGGGTATTGATACCCCTGGGATAATTTTTGGTGTTTTTGATTTATTTCACCTATCATTTTTTTTATTTTGTTAGTTGGACGGTTGCTAGATGTAGGCAACATTCAACTTTGGTCCTAGTCCCCGCTAAGAACGAGCTATAGTATCTCAAACTTTGATTTTCATTAATGATTAAATTCAATTTTCAGACAGAGTTTGGTATCCGGCCATCACCAAGGTAGAATTAGCAGTATAAACTTTAAACTCGGCGTATAGGAGGAACCTGAGTGGTCCTTCTACTGCTCAAAATTGTGTCTGTCTAAATCAAGTATTGTCCGAATAGCAGATCATCCCAATTTGGTTCAAAAATTGCCTATTTTTTGCTTATTTTTCTATTAAAAAATAAATTTCCAGATCGGTATCAACTGAATCAATCTAATATTTGGTGAGGGTGTATCTGGGTAATAATCCAAGACGTTGAAACAACCTCAATTACTTGGTATTTGGACCAAGACAAAGGTTATCACCCCATGCTCTCGCGGACACACTCATAAGTAAAAAATATAAGGCTTGTTGTGTTTGATTATTGATATAGGGTTTAATAATAATGTATCTGAGGTTGTGAACCTATATTTAAGCACAGAACGTATTATGAACTTGTGATTTCAAATTAATACCGTACTCTAAATCTTCTGGTTGTATGAAACGACTATAACATTTTTAGCGTCAAAATATAATCTAAAAATAAACAAATAAAACGTATAGCCTCCAAAGTTTGAAAGTTTGTGTTGAGGAAATCAGTTTATCCACATTCTGTGGAAGAAAGGAGCTTCTATGGTTGTTCACAATGAAACACGCAGTGCTGAACACGCGTTGGCTAGCAACAGAAGTTCCCGGAATGCACAGATATTTTTGTACCAAAACGCCAGATCTGAATAAACATTCTGCATCTGTTTCTACCAATCTAACGATGATAGGTCCCCAGTAATTTTCGGCTCTTCTGGTTTTATAAAATGGCTATAACATTTTTAGCGTCAAAATATAATCTTAAAATAAACAAAAAAAAAGTATAGCCTCCAAAGTTTGACAGTCAAGAATTATTTGAAATATTCTTTGGAAGAAAGGAGCTTCTGTATTTGTTCACATTGTAACTCACAGTGCTGAACACGCTTTTGATAGGAACAGAATTTCCCGGAATGCACAGGTATTTTTGTGCCAAAACGCCAGATCTGAATAAACATTCTGCAACTGTTCTACCAATCTAACGATGATAGGTCCCTAGTAATTTTCGGCTCGGATGTAAATTTTCTTATTTCTTTCGAGGCAATTTCTCGTGCCGACTTATTTGCTACATGTATGGTCCCATTGGCATCTTCATTAAAACCCGTACAAAAGGCATCAATCGCTGACGATGATGTTTTCGATTTCTTGGTTGGAGCACATAAATTAATCGGGTCGCCTTCAGTTTTAAACTCCGTCTGTGTGTCTTAAACACCCATAAATTCTTACGTCAAATACTCCACAGTTGCGTTGCACTATTTCTCATCCAAGTAATTCATGTTCTGGGGTCTAAAATCGAGGAAGTAGCTAAAGTCTTTCTCATGGCCGCATTCTAGTAGCGCTTATTTAAATTTTCCTTGTATTCAGGATTTTGAACTATCATTCTCTTCAATAACTAAGTTTGTATACAATCGGGCGAATCATGGATATACTTGGGATAGATTCATGACATACGATTTTTGTTGCTGCCTTCATAAGTTTTAGGATAGCAAGCACGTCTTCTGTAAGGCTTTGTTCGCTGGCGTTTAACAAAATGGATTTTGCGTTTATATTTTGAGTGGAGTGCAACATGTTCGTTGCAACTTCGCTCTTTTTAAAAAATCCAACAACTTGTCGACATCTTGTCAGGAGCACTGTTAGCTGTCTGTTTGCTCCTATTCCAGCTTTAACGGCCTCGATAGCGTTCTGCACACTATAAAAAAATTATTTACCTTGAACAAAATACACGATCAAATTTGGATGGTACTAAACTATATTACCATGATTACGGAGACGGGTATGTAGTGTCAAACCCCGAGTCATAATACGATATACCAGTGAAAAGACTTTGTACATTGTACTTTTTACACGTAATCAATGGAAAAGACATTTTAGCAGAGCATTTAATATTGGCAGCCATACCCTTCCATATTGGGAATCCTAGTGGATTTGCTTTTCCAGCAATACCCATTTTAGGAATCGGTAACTGCGATATGTTCATTTGAATATTGGCGACCATGCTCATTTAGACCAAAATCTCCAAAAATAAATTCCCATATATCCGGAACCGTAAGTTCGATTTATCTAAATTTTGGAATGTCTGCTTTTTCAGTCACAAAAGGCTTATAAGCCAAGTTGAAACGGGTACTATTTACATGGCGATGACATGTTTCGTACGCTAGTTAGAGAATGTGTGCTTGTTTTGGACTACCCCATACACCGCTTTACATATCGGATTGAGGTGGAGGGACCAGCTTCACTGTTTGTATGTTTATTTCTAATCTCTTAAGTATACAACAAAATGTGTTAGCTATATGTAGACTCCCATGCTGAGAATGTGTATCACCTGTGTATGACATGTTCTTGAATGACACACGCTACTTTTTTAAAAACTTAACTGGATTATATGTTAGCAATCGTGGTCCTCTCATATCATTCTTATAACAGGGTAGATGGTGGCATGTAGCCCGAATCGAACGGAAAACGTCATGGAGCAATGGTACTGACATATTCTTCGGAGTAATTCAGTCTTAGCCAATCAGATCTTCTTCATCATCGTTTGATATTTTTACCGTTATACTTTTCACCCATGCATTAGATCTTATTTCTTTCCAGATAAAGAAAATGGCCGAAAAAAATGAACAACCACCACCTTATGAATATCAACCACCGCCAGAAGGTGTAGTGCAGTATCCACCAAATTATACACAACCCACACCAGGACAGCTTGTAACACAAAGTAAGTTACTTAAACAAAAATATTAGCACAACCGTAAAGCTGAACTACTGTGTTATAGGGTAAACAATGAAAAAATCAAAGGTATGCCGATTCAAACTGATTGCAACACTGGTTTCATAACATTTTAACTTGTTTAAAGTACTTATAATATCGCTCATCTGGGGAGCTCTTCAGAAATGATGCCAATGTATAGAGATGGACAAAATACAACAATTTTTATAATCATATTTACGTCGTGACACTGTGGTTTTAATTATCTATAGTTAAACCTGTATGTGGTTACATAGTACCTGGCTAACTAACAGACAACATTTGTGTTGATATGTTGTTAAGGCTATAATTTAGGAACAATGAGTTGGAGATAATCAATGGACCAATGTTACTTACTGACTATAAAAGCTGAACTCTGATTAGAAAAATGTTGACGCCCTAAACAGTCCATATGGCGACTGATTATGGCTTATAAGACGAGAGACAGGCAACACTCACCTTCCTTTCCATACTATCATGTCTTATGTATTGGACGTTAAGTTTGTAATAAAAACTGTCTTTCAATAACAAGTCTGCCAACGCCAGCCAATTCTTGGGATTAGAGCAAAAGAGCATTGTGGTGGATTTATTACATCTAATTAGTAAAATAATATGTATCTGATCAGACATAATAATTGTGTAGCAATAATATTTTCAGTAAGATGATAGTGAAATGAAAAACGTCAATCAGTCGAGCTTGTAGTGGGTAATTCGTAGTTAAAATATAGCTAGCTGGATGTGGATATGTGCATGACAAGGCCATGTACTAGATCTGAGTGTTCGTTCATTTGTTTCTGGAATTTAACGTCCACTTCCACCAGGGGTGATATCGTAAACAAAATGTGGGCGCCGTAGTTTTGTTATCGGTGTTCAGCTTTCAGTCGAAGAACGTATTTTTTATTAAATTGATTTTTCTTTGTGTCATCAACTTTCATTTGATAAAACGGGTAAATTTAAAATTTTAAATGTAGGTGTTCTAAATACCTAAAGATGTTACAATCTCGTCGATGGTTGCGTACTATATCCCGCTGATGTGGGTCCGGTTCTCTGATCTATAAATGGAGACAGCCATTACAAGTCCAGACACATATGAGTTTACACTAAAAGAAAAGTTATATTTGTTGTTTGGCGTTATATAGTCGCAACATTTACACCGAAGATCCGGAAATTTAGATGTGATAGGTGACTGGATGTTTTCTTTGGTTAGATGGCGTTCCAGATTAGGTAGCCGTCTTTGCGATTTAATGAATTAAACATTGGGGAGGATCGTAGAGACAAAGGTAATGCTATTAACCGAACTATCCTTTACTTTAGTTGTCGTTAATGTTTGGATAGCAATTGCCAGAGCCTTATTCATCCCAACTTCTATTACCTCGATGGGATAATTAGATCACTTAATCTGAGAATCCGACGGTCTTCATCTATCACAATGGTGCATACATATCTAGCTAAAGAGAATAGTATATTATTTTTGGTATGGCGTGGATGACATGATTTCGAAGAGAGATAGTTTTTGGTATATGTTTCTTTAGAACACATTTCCGTTATTAGGAGTTATCCACTTCGTTTGACCAGAGCGTCCAAGAATGTGATTTGCAAATCACTCGTTTGAATTGTAAATTTTATATGTAAAGCTAAATCATTCATTATCTCTTGCAAACCTTCTGCAACATCACCTATTCGTCCATTCAAAACAGAAAATAAATGCATCGTCTAGGAACCGTTTCAATTTACTTTATAAATATAATCTGTAATCCACGACATATTTAATTTCTATAGCTGGATATTATTTTTCCTCTAGAAATCCCATTGTTAAATTGCTTGCCGCCTTGGTACCCATCGCTTTACGAAGACTTTGTATGTAATTTGTTTCGCCAAATGTAAAGTGATTCATATGGCTTTGTGGATGAAGGTTTTTTTTAAAATTCTCTCATGGCTGCATTCGGGATGTTTGTCCAATGATTCTACGGTCTGAAAACATAGGTCATGGGAAATGTTGTCATACATGTTACAAACATCATTGTTAACGAACAGTTCGCCATCATATAGATTTTGGGGCAATGTATTAACAAAATCGATGCCATCCCGAATAACAGATTTTACATTTGGCACGTACGGCTTAAGTAAGACATCACAGATGGTCTGAACATGAGAGCGCCTGGTTAGAGAACACTGATGAATTTGACATTTTCTTAATCATCTTTGATTGATGGATTTTTGGAAGACCATAAAACTGACTTGTTATGTTATCGAATCTTCGGAGATAATCCTGTTCGTTGTCAGTCAGCTTGTTAAGCCATTTATTCAATGTATACAGTGGAGTCTGTCACCTAGTTCGATTCAGCATATATTAAAACCCATATGTACACGATTCTTGCCACAGGGGAACATCTTTCCCACGAATACCCATTATCGATATCCAGGTGACGACCGTAATAAATTTCGTTTAAATGGCAGGAGCAATACGTCCATAGTCTTTAGAATATATCCATATACGTATGTGGCTTATTTGCAGACGTGATTGTACAACAGGTACCGGTGGTAGGAATTACTCCTAGACCAGGGTCTGTGGGACGTTACCAACAGTCACCAGAACTTATTATATGTCAACACTGTAATGCCACAGTGACAACATGTGTGACTTATGAGACAGGAATGTTAACCTATGCAGCTTGCGGTATCCTGTGTTTAGTAGGGTAAGTTGATAATAACTGCATTGTAAAAAAAGGACTATTGTTTGAGTCCTGGTAAATAATAAACGGATTTCTTCGATTATGATCAAACTAGTTAACTTTGGTTATTATAAACTTACCCGTGTGTTTGAAATGAACTCCCGTTAAATAAAATCCATTGCACCACTAAAAATCCCAACGAATAAAAACGGTTCTCTCTTGAAAAATTTGAATATTTACTTGTTATTTCGACAGAGTGGATAATAACATTGCTTTCGTCACATATTGGACGAATCCAACACACTGAAGCGAGGTTGTTTAAATTTGACGCATATTTTGGCAACCACGTGCTATACTCAAAGCAAAGCGCCAACATTATGATCGTTTGAGTTTGGGCGACGAAAATATCAATTGAAGGCAATTACATAGGAGCTTTATATTGAAACCATTGATCGCCAGTCTATCAAATTTTATTCACAATGAAAGAATCACTGATTGCACGGATACTCGTAAAAATAAAGTCATATATAAAATATAAATTTTAATATCCTATCTTCTTTATGTTATAAATAGTTTAACACGGATCACGAAGCACACCTCCGAAGTGTCTGAGGACTCTGAGTGTATTATTAATTTGATCTCATTCTTTCGATCAAATAACCGCTTCAGTGACATTTTTAAGCATGTTGCGGCAGCGTTCAAAGTGCCTAATGGCATTGGGTCAGTGGCGTATACAATGCCGATAAGTCCGTAACACCCTGTAAGAAGCGGAACATTAATTGTAACAATATTCGCGTGGCCGCTACAATCACTGATAAGCATGACATCGACGAGGCTTAATAAGTACGGCATATTAACTTTTTTACTCCGACAAATTAAATTCTCAAACATTTTTTTGAGGTAAAAGAAAAATAAATAAAGACGTTTGAAGTATTTGAAGTTAAAAAATATTTCCTACTTAGTGTAAATGAGTATTAAAATGAGTACAATGCATCATTTTGCCCGAAGCAGTTAGGTGTTAAGTAAACATTGCACGAGCAGTTGAGCCAATGACTGGCGCGGTGAGCAGTCAACGCACGTGCCGTGGACACTTATCTGTTACAGAGTTAATTCGTAAGCAATTCTCTGTGAAACAGATTGTAATTGTAAATGGCCTGCATATATGTTAAATAATAATATTATCATACCATATTATAAAGATGGGTAATATTTAAGGCCCGTGAAAAGAATGTAGTTATTTTTGTTCCTCATGCGTGTTAAAAAGAAAATTATCCCATCCGAGCCGCTAATCAAATAATTAAGTCGGTAACAAATTTTAAAAAATACAGGTTGTTATGTGTGCGAACGCTCAAACTCAATGCTGAGTCGAGACGTGCTTAAGTTAAACCAAAGAATTGACGTAAAAATGCCACATTTCCTATGCTGTCACCCCTAATACAAAGTGATATCTCCCGAGGTGTGACGTAACCAGCTGCCATATTGATATTTTTCTTAACCGAAAGTTTGTGGGATTTCAATTTTTCAAGAGAGAACTGTTTTTATACGTTTGGACATTTAGTGGTGCAATGGATTTTATTTAACGGGAGTTCATTTTAAACGCACAGGTAAGTTTATAATAACCAAAGTTAACTAGTTTGTTCATAATCGAAGAAATCCGTTTATTATTTACCAGGACTCAAACAGTAGCTTGGAAACTGGATCTAACTATTTATATAAATATCATAATAGGGAAGCAGTATTCATACTATTGCTAGCCCTCAGGGCCTTGTTCCTATAACTAACATATCGATCCAAACGAGCATAAAATATAAATTCAAAGACCACCAAAACAAACCTCACCAAGTAATATGTGCAGTAAGGAAGGTTAAACACGAAAATAGGCTTTGGCAAGGAACCATGTACATGTCTCAATTTTAATTTGTTGGTAAGCGAGAGAGAGAGAGAGAAATGGGGTTTAACGTCCACTCGACACAAACTAGGTCATTTCGGGACTAACATTGTTTAATTTTATTTCAATAATTCGCTTGAGCGTAGGGGTCTTTAGCAGTGGGAGAAAACCGGAGGAAACCCACGAGGTTGAGAAGGCGCCTCTATCTCCATGCCACATACGCTCACACCAGGGATCGAAACCACAGCCGCCAGCCAGAGGTGACCGGCCAGCTAGAGGTCGAAGCGCGGCACTCTAGACCACTAGATGTTGGTAAGCGAACATATTAGACCAAGGAAAGACTCGCTAGCAATGGATTATACTAATGAGCATGGTAATTCTCGTTACCACTGCTCCGATAATATGACATACTATTTGAATTATCTTGCATGGTTAGTACCTTGACTTCAACTCGTGTCGAAGCGAACCTAATCTTGAGATTTTCAAACATTAATCAAACGAACATGTGCATCGCTTGGATGTAGTCGGGTTTGGTGGTGGAGTTTTCGTCAACTGAAGTAATGAAATAAAATGTGGTACAACGTCCTATTTTTCTGAACCCCCTAGGCAAATGAAGACGGTCGTTATTGACGTACGGAATACATACACTTATTTCAACTTAATGTAAAATCGTTTAACCACTTCTTAACGGGGGGCTATTAAAATGGGTTTGTCAATCTGTCTATTGTCTGCCATATCACTACTTTGAAAAGTAAAGAGAGAAATGGGGTTTAACGTCCACTCGACACAAACTAGGTCATTTCGGGACTAACATATGGTTTCAATTTTATTTCAATAATTCGCTTGCGCGTAGGGGTCTTTAGCAGTGGGAGGAAACAGGAGTGCCCGGAGGAAACCCACGAGGTTGAGAAGGCGCCCCTATCTCCATGCCACATACGCTCACGCCAGGGAAGAAAACAAAGCCGCAACCCAGAGGTGACCGGCCAGCTAGAGGTCGAAGCGCGGCACTCTAGACTACTAGGCCATCCCAACCCCATTGAAAAGTAAACGTTAAATCAGCTACTTACCACCGGCTACATGTCTGTCACATTTTTTGGAACGCCACAAATCTACTCGTAATTGTTTAAACTTGGTGTAAATGGTGAATGTCTTGACCAAGCTCCATGGCGAGAATTTGTGGCACAATAACGTTGGTTCCAACTGTGTTAACTTTGGGTGTATATAGTTTTGTCACTTATTTACGTTGACACTATTCGATAATGAGCATTGTATACCCAATTACGGCAAGTTTATGGTTTAGTGCTAAATGGGATATAAAATAATTAATGAGTTCCCTCTATTTATTTTAAAATAAATGCGTCCTCGGAGAGGATTTGAAATTAATATTAACCTCAATTTCTTAGCAAGTAAAAGGGTGGAGATACATAATATAGTACATAGTACTACTAAAAACGGACAAGCAAAAAATAGATATAATACCAAATCGTTTATACTAAAAGTAAACGGAAATCAATTAGTTACGAATTGTTATCATTGTTGTTTCTGCTTGGTTTTTCAGGTGTTGGTTTGGCTGTTGTTTAATACCATTCTGTGTAAATGCCAGTAAAGATGTCATTCACACGTGTCCAAACTGTAAACAACTGAATGGAAAATTCAGACATTTTAGTTAGACAGAATAGTCTTGTTATTATGAAAACATGCTGCAAGATTTTACCATACCTCTTATAACGACTTTGGAAACAAGCATTTTTCTATTTATGAATTACAAGATTTATGCAAAAATCTGTTTTCCAGTTTGAATTTGGAAGGGTGTATATATTTAGTTTATTTCTTTGTTTGCTTCTGAAATTCATTTTTCATTTTGTGAAGATTTATCATGTACGGTTTCTTAAAAGATGAAAGTAGGGACCCCGGGATATTTATTTTCAACATTTTAGGGGTCCACTGATATCCAGGAATTTATAGTAAAAATTAAAAACTGAAATAAGAATTAGTAGAATTTGAATAATGGAGACATTTACGATAAAGTAACGAAAATACTTGCAAACTTATCATTTCAATCTACTTGCAACGCCTCGTCGTTATTTTATTATAAAGGAGGAGTTTATTTTTTTATAAAGGAGAAGTTAGTTACATATGACTTAGTTACATAGGACTTACCTCCCTTTATGCGCTTTATATATTGTAAGTAAAATATATACATATTCCGCTGTTCATGATTATTGTATTATCGAATCTATTTATTTTTTCACCTAAAACTTCATAGTGTGACAAACCATACGGACGGCACGGACAACTTAGCTGTCGTGAAGACATTTTGTTGTCTGGCAACCTATCCTTTACTAGATTTGTCACTGGATATGCATATAGACAGTCGTGGAAATAGATGTTTAATTTCCAAATGTGCCTTTAATATTTATTTATGTTATATCGCTTACATATTATATTTATAAATAAGTATTTTATCGGTTTGCTAATTATTATTCTGAAGTTAGTGGCTTTTTAACAACGCTATATATGTGAGTATGTTTTACTGTGTAATTTTGACATCACGCAATTTGTACTAATAGGGCAGGGCTTCAGTTTATTTTATCTTCCTTGTAAATAATAATTCAAGTATAAGAGAGTGGAATAAACTCGACCTCCCTGTAAGAAACTCAAGAATTCTCCGATGATCTCTCAAAATCAGATATAAAAATTACATCTTTTACTATAACGGCCAGCGGAAGCTCCAGATAATCCATAGTAAACTTATGTTCGGACCTAAAGGGCCATAAATAACTCAGACATGTTGCTGACAGCCCCGCATGCCTCTTTGGTCACATTTTTGAAGATACTAATCACTACCTGTGTGTGAAATAGCTTTATTTAACGTCCGCTTCCACCGAGGTGATATCGCAGACAATGCTCTTTCAATGCTCTTTATATTCAAATGCACGAAGAGAAACCATAGACAAACTACAATACGATCTCAAAAACATTAAATGTCCTCAACCGACTGTATCGATGTAAATAACAATCTCTTTAATCAAGTCCACAAGTTTATTGACATGTCAAACAGATTTTAATCTTCCTCGATAGCAGTTTAATTTACAATATTAATTTCAAACGTACGTAACAATGTAATCTATAGTATATAATATTGTACTTTCCCATCCATCTAATTATATATGTATTTACACTTATGTATGTATGTATGTATGTGTTTGTCATTTTAACTGTGTATATACACCCATTTTGTTTCTTTGTTTTAATACTATGTATGTATATTATCAAGTGAGAGGGGTTTCACATAGGCTAAGCCTGTTCCCCAATCCCATTCAGTCATCCTGAATAAAAATATTGTATATTAAAAAAATAATAATAACTAGATCTGCTACTGTCCCATGCAGATATGAAAGCTTTCATATTCATCGTCACGTGTCAAGAAGGCTAGGCGTTTGTTTTGTTTAGCGTTGGGGGTTGTGCTTCAACATCAAGATAATCCTTTCAGACGCTAAAGGCAAAAAGTGGGCGTGGCTCTGCCCCTGGGGATCGGAACATTCACCAAAATCAATAGTGGACGCCCTCAGGCTATAAGGAATACATATGCCAAGTACCAAACTGATTCATTCAGAATTGCGGCCTGTAAACCACAAACACAAAAATTGGGCGTCGCTTGCCTCTGGGAGTCGGGACATGCAGTTGTCGTCCTTAGGCTATAAGGAATACATATCCCAAGTTTAAAGACGATCCATTTAGAATCATGGCCTGTAGACAACACACACAGACAAGAAGTAAAAATAGACATGGCTCTGCCCCTGGTGGATAGGAAATCACCAAACACAATTGGGGTCATCCTTACGGTATAAGGAATAGGTATGCAAAGTTTTAAAAGGATCTATTAAGAACTGCATCCTGTAGGCGAACACAAACATTGGGCGTGGCTCAGTCCCAGGCGGTCCGGCATGCACCAAAAATAATAGTGGTCAGCCTTAGGGTATAAGGAATAAGTATAAAAAAAGTTTTCAAGACGATCGATTAAGAATTGTGGCCTGTAGGTGACACACAGACACACAAAAAGAAAATGGGCGTGGCACTGTCCCTGGGGGTCGGGCATACACCAAAAACAATAGGGGTCTTCCTTAAGGTATCAAGAATAAGTATACAAAGTTTCAAGATGATACGTTAAGAAATACAGCCTGTAGATGACAGACAAACAAATACAAGAAATGGGCGTTGCTGTCCCAGGGGGTCGGGCATGCACCCAAAACAAAAGGGATCATCATTAGGGTATAAGTATTTTAAGTTTCAATATGATCGATTAAGAATTGTGGCCTGTAGGCAATACACAAAAATAAAATGGGCGTGGCTCTGCCCCTGGGAGATGGGCATGCACCCCAAACGATAGGGATCATCCGTAGGGTGTAAAGAGTAAATAAACAAAGTTTGAAGAAAATTCAGTAAGACAAAAAGACACGCTAAAAGAAAATGGACGTGGCTCTGCCCCTGGGGGTTGGTCATGCACCCCAAACGAAAGGGGTGGTCCTTTGGGTACAAAGAATATGTATGCAAAGTTTCAAGGTTATAAGTTAAGAAATGTGGCCTGTAGACGACAAACAATCAAATACTAAAAATGGGCGTGGCTCTGCCCCTGGGGGTCGGGCATGCACCCCAAACAATAGGGATCATCCTTAGGGTGTAAAGAGTAAATATACAAAGTTTGAAGAAAATTCAGTAAGAATTGCGCCCTGTAGGCGACACAAAGACACGCGAAAAGAAAATGGGCGTGGCTCTGCCCTGTGGGTTGGGCATGCACCCAAAACGATAGGTATGGTCCTTTGGGTACAAAAAATATGTATGCAAAGTTTCAAGGTTATAAGTTAAGAAATGTGGCCTGTAGACGACAAACAATCAAATACTACTAGAAATGGGCGTGGCTCTGCCCCTGGGGGGCGGGCATGCACCCCAAACGATAGGGATCATTCTTAGGGTGTAAAGAGTAAATATACAAAGTTTGAAGAAAACTCAGTAAGAATTGCACCCTGTAGGGGACACAAAGACACAAGAAAAGAAAATGGGCGTGGCTCTGCCCCTGGGGGTTGGGCATGCACCCTAAACGATAGGGATGGTCCTTTGGGTACAAAGAATATGTATGCAAAGTTTCAAGGTTATAGTTAAGAAATGTGGCCTGTAGACGACAAACAAATACTAGAAATGGGCGTGGCTCTGCCCCTGGGGGTCGGGCATGCACCAAAAACAATAGGGATCTTCTTTAGGGTATAAGGAATAAGTATACAAAGTTTGAAGAAAATCCATGAAGAATTGCGCCCTGTAGGCGAACCACAGACACACACACACAGACACATACACACACACACACAGACAGGGGTGACGGCATAATACGTTCTCATTATGAATGTGGACGTATAAAAATTAAATGAGATAACTTTGAACAAAACTAAAACTTTTTGAATCAGGTTGAACTCTACGGAGCCCGGTAAGGGACGCAAAAAATAAAAATATAATGATAATAACTGGCGCGCGCCGGATAATTAACTGGCGCGCGCCGGATAATAACTGGCGCGCGCCGGATAAATAACTGGCGCGCGCCGGATAATAACGGGCGCGCGCCGGATAATACCTATTGCATGGGCATCGCCACTGCGTCCTACACATATTCCGAATTCCATCTGCAAAGGGTCTTGTTACGTGTTTTTATCCTATCCAAACGACCAGATACTGTGTCTTGAAAGACACCCCCCCCCGTCCTACCCAACAGACACGGGACACCTACGTCGGACATTCTGAGCACGATTTTATTTAATATCGTAACAATGGTTGCAAAGACCAAAGAAACCCCGGTACTTTTATCAAAACTTTAAACAATGATTATTGACTGACATTTTCCATTGAGTATCTCGAACTTATTACAGCGAAAACGATTAACTCTTACTGTATCTATTCTTTAAGAAGGGTAACCGTGTGGTTTGACGCGTGCGCGTTCAATCATAAGGTCGGACATTGGATCGAGTGACGTGTTATCGTTTACGAATGTACGGTCGCCTGTCCACCGTAGCTTAGTTTCTCCAAGTCTTCCGGTTTACTGCGACTGCTAATGGTCCATATGTTAGTCCTAAAATGTGTTATTTTGTGTCGGGTAGACGTTACCCCAACCCCCTCTCTCCCATTTGAGCTAACAGAACCCAACATAAAGTTTGGTTTATCACAGTATTACGATTATGGAGGGGGGGCTAGTGATCTTGAATGCCGCACATGGACCTCAGGCTAGCCGTTCACCTAGCTTGCGGCTGTGGTTTTCATCCCTGATGTGAGCGTAATTTTATGTGTTTTGTAGATGGGTTTATTCCGAGTACCTCCGGTATCTTCCCTCAGGAAACACCCCTGTGCGTGCGCTAATAACATATCTCCATCGGATGCGGACGTTAAGCGATTATTATCAGACGGAATGGGAAATCGGGCATTTGGGGGGACTTGTGCAGTAGGCTTTCCGGTTCACTCGGTTTGCTCTCACTAATAAAGAAAACCCCTTCTTGAAATGGAAAACTCAAGAAAAGACTTTGTCTGTTAGCTCAGATTGGAGAGAAGGAGTGGGAGGAACGTCTACTCGAAACAAATTAGGACATTTCGGAACAAAATAAGGGTTATTAGCAGTTAGAGAAAATCGTAAGAATTGTAGAAACTCCGCGAAGTTGGACAGGCGACTCTACATTTGTAACGTACAAGACGTAACGTACAAGACGATAATAACTGGCGCGCGCCGGATAATTAACTGGCGCGCGCCGGATAAATAACTGGCGCGCGCCGGATAATACCTATTGCACTCTAATGAATGCCAAAATATGAGGAAAATTTTGCATGAGCAGCGGCACTGTGCCCTACTCATATTTCAAATTCCAACTGCAAAAACTCTTGTTACGTGCTTTTGTCCTATCCGAACAACTAGATACTGTGATGCTGTATCTTGTAAGACACCCCGCCATGCCCAAAACACAAGGGACACATACGTCGAAGATCCCGAGGAACTTTCTTTGCCAACACCCGGGTTATGAACCTTTATTTTGGCTTCAAATGTTATATAAATTAATAATTAGACATTTATTCACGTGACACAAATCAGGACATTTCGGACTAAGATAAGGGTCATTAGCAGTTGGAGAAACTCCTCTACGTTGGACAGGCGACCGTACATTCGTAACGTACAAGACGACAGGGGCGGATCCAGGATTTTCAGAAAGGAGGGGCGTGCTGCACCAAGTTGGGAGTGCGAAGCCCGACCCATGATTTTAGAGTGGACAAAAATGTCCACAAGGACTAATTTCATACTAGTACTGTAAATTACGATTTCCAACATAAACTGTCTTTGTTCTCCATTCCCGCGAGAATATATGGAGCTAAAAATTGTTCGCCACCGCAAAAAAATAGAGGGGGCGTGCGCCGGGTGCGCCCCCCTCTGTATCCGCGCCTGCAAGACGATACCATGTCACTCCATTCAATGTCCGACCTTATGATTGAACGCACACGCGTCAAACCACTCGGACACCCTTCTTAAAGAGGTGGATACAGTAAGAGTTAAACCGTTTTCGCTGTAATAAGTTCGAAATACTCAATGGAAAATGCCAGTCAATAATCATTGTGTAAAGTTTTGATAAAAGTACCGTGGTTTCTTTGGTCTTTGCAGCCATTGTTACGATATTAAATAAAATCGTGCTCAGGATTTCCGACGTAGGGGTCCCGTGTCTGTTGGGCAGGACGGGGGGGGGGGGTCTTTCAAGACACAGTATCTGGTCGTTTGGATAGGATAAAAACACGTAACAAGACCCTTTGCAGATGGAATTCGGAATATGTGTAGGACGCAGTGGCGATGCCCATGCAATAGGTATTATCCGGCGCGCGCCCGTTATTTATCCGGCGCGCGCCCGTTATTATCCGGCGCGCGCCAGTTATTATCATTATATTTTTATTGTTTGCGTCCCTTACCGGGCTCCGTAGAACTCAACTGTTTGAATATGTACGTTAAATATGTAGATTTGGAAAATTATAAAGACATAATTATCAAAATCGGTCAAAAACTCACAAAGTTAGAAATTTAAATGTAGTGAGAAACATTGCACCCGGGCAAAAAATAATCTATAAACTAAAGGGAAATAACTGAAACTTGTATAGCTGTAATCTTGCTTCCAAAACTAGAGATATGTTATAAAATTATGGTTTCCAATATGTTTGGTTATAAGTAGGAAATCGTGACGACTTCTTAAAGTTCCAATTTCATATTTTCTAAGAAAGTCAAAACATAATTATTTCTATGTCTTTTGCTCAAAAGATTGTCAACTCACTATTATACGATCATGGGCAAAATTTTTTGGGAATTAGAAAGGCTAACACAGGCTGATTGAGGAAATAGTTACTCAATTACCTCCCTTGTTTTCCCATTCCTCTCCATGGACGGCCATCTTCAAACGTTTGAATTTGAAGTTGAAAATGATATTTTTGCCAATTTCTCAACTGGCAATAGTGAATTATAGGATTAATAGGATTATTCATTAACAAGGTAGGACTGTTTATACGTTCAATCTATTTTAGGGCTTTATTTTAATACATTTTGAAAATATAACTTAAAAAATGCTATTGGAACTTTAAGCATGTTTTAAACAAAGGATCATAGACTGCAATATACAAGAATGGCACTCTGCAATAAAAAAACTGGCCAAAGCAAGATTTCTATGCAGAAATTAAATAATTGCTAGAACCAGAAAAATATTTATCCACTATAATAAATAAGCAACATAGAGAAAATGAAATGAAATTGAATGGGGTTTAACGTCCTACTGTTCTGCTCCTAAAATGGGCTAATGAAGACGGACATACGCCATAAAGTGTGCAATGAGGGAAATTTTACCCGGGCAGCGGCGTTACGGCCTACGAGGTTGGACAGGCGACCATACTCCTTGTCACGTACAACCAAGAAATCGAAACAACGCCAGTTGACTCAATGACAGACGTTATGATACAGAGCGCACGTGCTAACCATTCAGCCACGCAACCTCCCTAAAATCGGCAAATTGCTGACCTACAGCGAGAAACATTTCAACCGGGCCAAATTTTCTATTTTAACAGTTTAATTTGCACGGTACCTTTAGTTATCAACCGAATATTACAAAACTTTTAAAAATAAGCTCCCCCTGACCAGCTTAATCGTTCGCAATAAACGTTTGCCCCTTAAAATGGGCAAATTGCTGACATTAAAGTGAGAAACATTACAACCGGGCGAAATTTTCTGTTTTATCACTTTTACAGTACCTTTGATTACCAACCGATCATTACAAAACTTTAAAAATAAAAGAGAAGGAGAGAAATGCGGCCTAACGTCCATTCGACACAAACTAGGTCATTTCGGGACTAACATATGTTTTTTAATTTTATTTAAAAACTCCCCTTGCGCGTACTGGTCTTTAGCCGATGGGAGGAAACCGAAGAACACGGAGAAAACCCACGAAGTTGGACATCATACACCATGTCACGTGCAACCTGGAGATCGAAACGACGCCCGTTGACTCAATGACAGACGTTACGATACAGCGCGCACATGCTAACCATTCAGCCATTCAGCCTCCCTGAATTCGGAAAATTGCTGACTCATAGCAAGAAACATTTCAACCGGGCGAAATTTTCTGTTTTAACAGTTTAATGTGCACGGTACTTTAATTACCAACCGATTATTACAAAACTTTTGAAAATAAGCTCCAACTGACCAGCTTAATCGTATGCAATAAACGTTTTGCCTGAATTGAAAGTTCTGCACGGAGAAAGTTCATCTCGATTTCCCGGCGTGGTTCCCCTTGTCAGTGAGGCAGAACGGAGGGCCTGACAAGCACATCTGTCTAGTCGTTCGGATGGGACGAAAAACCAAGGTCCCGTGTACACATTGGAGTGCACGTAAAATATCCCTAAGCAGTTGGAATTCGATACTGTTGAATAAGCTCTATACGATGACTAAATGTGTAGATTGTAGTCACCCACACTGCATCTTACGCTTAACAATGAAAGGGTGCCGTTTTCAATGTTCGATCCTTTTGTTCTTCTACTCCTGATATGTTGGACTGTTGATCGATGGTTTCATATAACCGAAGTTATCGTGTCCTAAAGAATCAACAAATAAACATGCTTATCTCTGCTTACCCTAAGCAGAAAATGCTCATCTTTGCACTCAATCATGACATTGACCTAGTGAACGTCTACACCAAGTTTGAACATTCTAGATTAATTAGAAGGAGAGTTATTGTGTTCCAAATTCCCGGCCCTTCAAATTGCCTCTATTTTTCATTTTCAATTCAAAATGGTGACCATCACGTGACCGAAATCAAAATTCTAATCCAACAGATTTTTAGGCATTCCTTCAAGGATTCCGAAAATATAACTCCCGAGTCTGTAAGTAAAATAGCAAAAAAGCCTTATTGATTTTTCACTTTTAAAGATGATGGCACTTCCGGTTCGATCGACAAACTCCATATTTTGTGTACGAATCAGTAATTACTTTGCTAGTATCCCAAAAAAAAAACATTAGGTCATTCTGACCTATATTTCTTTGATTTTTTTGAAAAATTTGATCCTTAATTTCGTCAAGGGGAGATAATTTAGAAAATTTCTAATTATATTTTTCAAGTCACATTGGTAAGATCTACTTATATACTAAATTTCATGAAAATCGTACAACTATTAAAGAAGTTGTCAAATTGGTCTAAACTTCCGGTTCGAAATCACAGCGACGAATTTTCGAAATTCGAAAATCTGAAACTGCAGATTTAAAGTAATTGTCTCAAGGTACTCAAAGAAAAAAGATTTAGTAAAATAGGTCAAATAGTCACAAAGTTACAGCATTGCAAGTTAAATTCATTCGTTCGTAAAATTCGGTGATTTCGGATACGTAAAACGTTTTGAAAATATATTTAATCAACAGGCACTACCCATTTTTGGGGGGATAGGTAAAAGTTTCAGAACGATCCTATGGTTAGATTCTGAGGAATCCGATTTGTGGATAAAACACAAAAAAGAAAAATAACTAGATCTGCTACTGTCCCATGCAGATATGAAAGCTTTCATATTCATCGTCACTTGTAATCGATTATATCAAGTATCTCAAATAAAAGGATAAGAATAACAAACTATTAAAATTGGTCAAAAACTCGCGAAGTTACAAGTCTAAATATAGTATGAAACATTGAGTAATCTGAAAACTAAAACTAAAACTTTTTGAATCAGGTTGAACTCAACTGTTTGAATATGTACGTTAAATATGTAGATTTGGAAAATTATAAAGACATAATATCAAAATCGGTCAAAAACTCACAAAGTTACAAATTTAAATGTAGTGAGAAACATTGCACCCGGGCAAAAAAATAATCTTTAAACTAAAGGGAAATAACTGAAACTTGTATAGCTGTAATCGGGCTTCCAAGATATGTTATATAATTATGGTTTCCAATATGTTTGGTTATAAGTAGGAAATCGTGACGACTTCTTAAGCATGTTTTAAACAAAGGGTCATAGACGGCAATATACAAGAATGACACTCTGCAATAAAAAAAACTGGCCAGAGATTTCTATGCAGAAATTAAATAATTGCTAGAACCAGAAAAATATTTATCCACTATAATAAATAAGCAACATAGAGAAAATGAAATGAAATTGAATGGGGTTTAACGTCCTACTGTTCTGCTCCTACAATGGGCTAATGAAGACGGGCATACGCCATAAAGTGTGCAATGAGGGAAATTTTACCTGGGCAGCGGCGTTACGGCCTACGAGGTTGGTACTCCTTGTCACGTACAACCAAGAAATCGAAACAAGGCCAGTTGACTCAATGACAGACGTGATGATACAGAGCGCACGTGCTAACCATTCAGCCACGCAACCTCCCTAAAATCGGCAAATTGCTGACCTACAGCGAGAAACATTTCAACCGGGCCAAATTTTCTATTTTAACAGTTTAATTTGAACGGTACCTTTAGTTATCAACCGAATATTACAAAACTTTTAAAAATAAGCTCCCCCTGACCAGCTTAATCGTTTAAATTGAGAAACATTACAACCGGGCCAAATTTTCTGTTTTATCACTTTAACAGTACCTTTGATTACCAACCGATTATTACAAAACTTTAAACAGAGAAAGAGAGAAATGCGGCCTAACGTCCATTCGACACAAACTAGGTCATTTCGGGACTAACATATGGTTTTTAATTTTATTTAAAAACTCCCCTTGCACGTACTGGTCTTTAGCCGTTGGGAGGAAACCGAAGAACACGGAGAAAACCCACGAGGTTGGACATCATACACCATGTCACGTGTAACCTGGAGATCGAAACGACGCCCGTTGACTCAATGACAAACGTTACGATACAGCGAGCACATGCTAACCATTCAGCCATCCAGCCTCCCTGAATTCGGAAAATTGCTGACTTATAGCAAGAAACATTTCAACCGGGCGAAATTTTCTGTTTTAACAGTTTAATGTGCACGGTACTTTAATTACCAACCGATTATTACAAAACTTTTGAAAATAAGCTCCAACTGACCAGCACCCGGTGTTCCCAGGCGGTCACCCATCCAAGTACTGACCGGGCCCGACGTTGCTTAACTTCAGTGATCGGACGAGAACTGGTGTTTTCAACGTGGTATGGCCCTAGACGAGAGAGGGTGGACAGAACCCGTAGTTATACTTACCTGAATTGACCCGCTTATTGATTTTTGGGGCGGTTTTTGTCGCTTTTAAAAAGGCGTCTACAGCACCCGGTGTTCCCAGGCGGTCACCCATCCAAGTACTAACCGGGCCCAACGTTGCTTAACTTCAGTGATCGGACGAGAACTGGTGTTTTCAACGTGGTATGGCCGTAGACGAGAGAAGGTGGACAGAACCCGTAGTTATACTTACCTGAATTGACCCGCTTATTGATTTTTTTTTTGTTTTTTGTTTTAGAGTATTTAATTGTTTTAAAGAGACACGTTAAGGGTTGTTCATAGTTAAATGAAAGTTTAATTTTAAATAAGACCAATAAAATTAGGATTTAATAATACCAGACTAATATTAAATAAAGTTTTAAATTAAGAATAATTAATTATAGGTCTAATGCAATGAAATGCTTTGATTTGACGGATGAAATGTACGATGGGTGTCCACACTATGTGGCTAAGGCGTTGGCCTGCTAGCCAGGAGGTCGGGTGTTCGATCCCTGCATTGGCCGAGAAAGTTCATCTCGATATTCTGGCGCGTCCCCGCATCCGCCGTGTACACATTGGAGTGCACGTAAAAAATCCCTTCGCAGTTGGAATTCGATATTGTTGAATAAGCTCTATACGATGACTAAATGTGCAGATTGTAGCCACCGACACTGCATGTTTTGCTTAACAATGAAAGGGTGCGGTTTTCAATTTTCGATCCTTTTATTCTACTACTCCTGATATTTTGGACTGTTGATCGATGGTTTCATATAAAAGACTACCGATAAGACTCTTTGTAGAAGAAGTTCCCCAAAAATATTATGTTGACTTTAGAGAAAGGGACCTTTTAAAATGGTCCAAATCGTAAAAATGCGACTTTTTGGATTTTCGATCTCTTTTTTCTGCTACCCCTGATATTTAAAAAAAATGATACAATGATTTCACACAACAGGCTACCTATTAGACTCTCGATTGACAAGAGTTTCATCACCCTCCCTTCATTATAACCGAAGTTATTGTGCTCTAAAGAATCAACAAATCAGCATGCTTATCTCTGCTTACCCTAGGCAGAAAAAGCTCATCTTTGCACTCAATCATGACATTGACCTAGTGAACGTCTACACCAAGATTGAACATTATAGCTCAATTAGAAGGAGAGTTATTGTGTTTCAAAATCTCGGCCCTTCAAATTGCTACTACTTTTCATATTCACTTAAAATGGCAACCATCAGTTGACCTAAATCAAAATTCTGCTCCCTACGATTTTTGGGCCATCCTTCAAGGATTCAGAAAATATAACTCCCGTGTCTGTAAGTAAGATAGCAAAAAAGCCTTAGGGATTTTTCATGTTTCAAGATGGTGGCATTTCCGGTTCGATCGACAAACTCCATATTTTGTGTAGGAATCAGTAATTACTTGTCGAGTATCGAAAAAAATTTTCAGGTCATTCTGACCTATATTTCGACGATTTTTTTAAAAACTTTGATCCTTAATTTCACCAAGGGGGGATAATTTAGAACATTTCTCATTATATTTTTGAAGTCACATTGGTAAGATCTACTTATATACTAAATTTCATGAAAATCGTACAACTATTAAAGAAGTTGTCAAATTGGTCTAAACTTCCGGTTCGAAATCACAGCGACGAATTTTCGAAATTGGAAAATGCGAAACTGCAGATGAAAATGATTTTTTTCAAGGTATTCAAAGAAAAAAGAATTAGTAAAATCGGTCAAAAAATAACAAAGTTACGACTATGCATTGTCAGTTTTTTCGTTCGTAAAATTCGGTGATTTCGGATTCGTAAAACGTTTTGAAAATATATTTAATCAACAGCCACCACCCATTTTTGGGGGGATAGGTAAAAGTTTCAGAACGATCCTATGGTTAGATTCTGAGAAATCCGATTTGTGGACAAAACACAAAAAAAAAATAACAATAACTAGATCTGCTACTGTCCCATGCAGATATGAAAGCTTTCATATTCATCGTCACGTGTCATCGATTATATCAAGTATCTCAAATAAAAGGATAAGAATAACAAACTATCAAAATTGGTCAAAAACTCGCGAAGTTACAAGTCTAAATATAGTATGAAACATTGAGTAATCTGAAAACTAAAGGGAAATAACTGATACTTGTGTTGCTGTAATCGGGATGAATGAGATAACTTTGAACAAAACTAAAACTTTTTGAATCAGGTTGAACTCAACTGTTTGAATATGTACGTTAAATATGTAGATTTGGAAAATTATAAAGACATAATATCAAAATCGGTCAAAAACTCACAAAGTTACAAATTTAAATGTAGTGAGAAACATTGCACCCGGGCAAAAAAATAATCTTTAAACTAAAGGGAAATAACTGAAACTTGTATAGCTGTAATCGGGCTTCCAAGATATATTATATAATTATGGTTTCCAATATGTTTGGTTATAAGTAGGAAATCGTGACGACTTCTTAAGCATGTTTTAAACAAAGGGTCATAGACTGCAATATACAAGAATGGCACTCTGCAATAAAAAAAAACTGGCCAGAGATTTCTATGCAGAAATTAAATAATTGCTAGAACCAGAAAAATATTTATCCACTATAATAAATAAGCAACATAGAGAAAATGAAATGAAATTGAATGGGGTTTAACGTCCTACTGTTCTGCTCCTACAATGGGCTAATGAAGACGGGCATACGCCATAAAGTGTGCAATGAGGGAAATTTTACCCGGGCAGCGGCGTTACGGCCTACGAGGTTGGTAAGGCGACCATACTCCTTGTCACGTACAACCAAGAAATCAAAACAAGGCCAGTTGACTCAATGACAGACGTTATGATACAGAGCGCACGTGCTAACCATTCAGCCACGCAACCTCCCTAAAATCGGCAAATTGCTGACCTACAGCGAGAAACATTTCAACCGGGCCAAATTTTCTATTTTAACAGTTTAATTTGCACGGTACCTTTAGTTATCAACCGAATATTACAAAACTTTTAAAAATAAGCTCCCCCTGACCAGCTTAATCGTTCGCAATAAACGTTTGCCCCTTAAAATCGACAAATTGCTGAATTTAAAGTGAGAAACTTTACAACCGGGCCAAATTTTCTGTTTTATCACTTTAACAGTACCTTTGATTACCAACCGATTATTACAAAACTTTAAAAAGAGAAAGAGAGAAATGCGGCCTAACGTCCATTCGACACAAACTAGGTCATTTCGGGACTAACATATGTTTTTTAATTTTATTTAAAAACTCCACTTGCACGTACTGGTCTTTAGCCGTTGGGAGGAAACCGAAGAACACGGAGAAAACCCACGAGGTTGGACATCATACACCATGTCACGTGCAACCTGGAGATCGAAACGACGCCCGTTGACTCAATGACAAAGGTTACGATACAGCGAGCACATGCTAACCATTCAGCCATCCAGCCTCCCTGAATTCGGAAAATTGCTGACTTATAGCAAGAAACATTTCAACCGGGCGAAATTTTCTGTTTTAACAGTTTAATGTGCACGGTACTTTAATTACCAACCGATTATTACAAAACTTTTGAAAATAAGCTTCAACTGACCAGCTTAATCGTATGCAATAAACGTTTTGCCTGAATTGAAAGTTCTGCACAGAGAAAGTTCATCTCGGTTTCCCGGCGTGGTTCCCTTGTCAGTAAGGCAGAACGGAGGGCCTGACAAGCACAGCTGTCTAGTCCTTCGGATGGGACGAAAAACCAAGGTCCCGTGTACACATTGGAGTGCACGTAAAATATCCCTAAGCAGTTGGAATTCGATACTGTTGAATAAGCTCTATACGATGACTAAATGCGTAGATTGTAGTCACCCACACTTCATGTTTCGCTCAACAATGAAAGGGTGCCATTTTCAATGTTCGATCCTTTTGTTCTTCTACTCCTGATATGTTGGACTGTTGATCGATGGTTTCATATAAAAGACTACCAATAAGACTCTTTGTAGAAGAAGTTCCCAAGAAATAGTATGTTGACTTTACGAGAAAGACCTCTAAACATGCTCCAAATTGTAAAAATACGACTTTTTGGATTTTCAATCTCCTTTTTTCGGCTATCCCTGATATTTAAAAAAAAATGATACAATCATTTCACACAACAGGCTACCTATTAGACTCTCTATTGACAAAAGTTTCACCGCCCTCCCTTCATTATAACCGAAGTTATCGTGCCCTAAAGAATCAACAAATCAGCATGCTTATCTCTGCTTACCCTAAGCAGAAAATGCTCATCTTTGAACTCAATCATAACATTGACCTAGTGAACGTCTACACCAAGTTTGAACATTCTAGCTTAATTAGAAGGAGAGTTATTGTGTTCCGAAGTCCGGGCCTTTCAAATTGCTTCTATTTTTCATTTTCAATTCAAAATTGTGACCATCACATGACCGAAATCAAAATTCTGCTCCCTACGATTTTCGGGCCATCCTTCAAGGATTCAGAAAATATAACTCCCGTGTCTGTAAGTAAGATAGCAAAAAAGCCTTAGGGATTTTTCATGTTTCAAGATGGTGGCACTTCCGGTTCGATCGACAAACTCCATATTTTGTGTACGAATCAGTAATTCCTTGTCTAGTATCGAAAAAAAAAATTAGGTCATTCTGACCTGTATTTCGACGATTTTTTTGAAAACTTTGATCCTCAATTTCACCAAGGGGAGATAATTTAGAAAATTTCTAATTATATTTTTGAAGTCACATCGGTAAGATCTACATGTATACTAAATTTCATGAAAATCGTACAACTATTAAAGAAGTTGTCAAATTGGTCTAAACTTCCGGTTCGAAATCACAGCGACGAATTTTCGAAATTCGAAAATGTGAAACAGCAGATGAAAATGATTTTTTTCAAGGTATTCAAAGAAAAAAGAATTAGTAAAATCGGTCAAAAAATAACAAAGTTACGACTATGCATTGTCAGTTTTTTCGTTCGTAAAATTCGGTGATTTCGGATTCGTAAAACGTTTTGAAAATATATTTAATCAACGTTCGCACCCCATTTTTGGGGGGGTAGGTCAAAGTTTTAGAAAGATCCCATGGTTAGATTCTTAGAAATCCGATTTGCAGAAAATACACAAAAAAAAAAAAATAATAATAATCTTAACAGAAACAATAAGCTTTCATATGTAATATGAAAGCTTAACTAGATCTGCTACTGTCCCATGCAGATATGAAAGCTTTCATATTCATCGTCACGTGTCATTGATTGTATCAAGTATCCTAAATAAAAGGATAAGAAGAAAAAATTATTAAAATTGGTCAAAAACTCGCGAAGTTACAAGTCTAAATATAGTATGAAACATTGCACCAAGGCATAACAATAATCTGAAAACTAAAGGGAAATAACTGAAACTTGTATTACTGTAATGAGACGGATGAGAAAATGAAATGAAAATGGCGGGAAAAAAAAATAAAAATGGCAGGTTGGACAGGCGACCTTACTCCTTGTCACGTACAACCGGGCATTCGAAAACACGCTAGTTAACTCAATGACAGGCGCGCGTGCTAACCATTCAGCCACCCAACCCCCCTTTGAAATCCGACACGTGCAATATGTCATATAGGAAGAATAAGAAGTCGCTCACAAGAAAATGGTAAATTAATGAGTTTAGGTCAAAAGGTTGAGCTACTGTTTTAGAGTACTTAATAGTTTTAAAGAGACACGTTAAGGGTTGTTCATAGTTAAATGAAAGTTTAATTTTAAATAAGACCAATAAAATTAGGATTTAATAATGCCAGACTAATATTTCCAATATGTTTGGTTATAAGTAGGAAATCGTGACGACTTCTTAAGCATGTTTTAAACAAAGGATCATTTTTGTTTAAACAAGAATGGCACTCTGCAATAAAAAAACTGGCCAAAGCAAGATTTCTATGCAGAAATTAAATAATTGCTAGAACCAGAAAAATATTTATCCACTATAGTAAATAAGCAACATAAAGAAAATGAAATGAAATTGAATGGGGTTTAACGTCCGACTGTTCTGCTCCTAAAATGGGCTAATGAAGACGGGCATATGCCATAAAGTGTGCAATGAGGGAAATTTTACCCGGGCAGCGGCGGTTACGGCCTACGAGGTTGGACAAGCGACCATACTCCTTGTCACGTACAACCAAGAAATCGAAACAACGCCAGTTGACTCAATGACAGACGTTATGATACAGAGCGCACGTGCTAACCATTCAGCCACGCAACCTCCCTAAAATCGGCAAATTGCTGACCTACAGCGAGAAACATTTCAACCGGGCCAAATTTTCTATTGCAACAGTTTAATTTGCACGGTACCTTTAGTTATCAACCGAATATTACAAAACTTTTAAAAATAAGCTCCCCCTGACAAGCTTAGGCGTTCGCAATAAACGTTTGCCCCTTAAAATCGGCAAATTGCTGACTTTAAAGTGAGAAACCTTACAACCGGGCGAAATTTTCTGTTTTATCACTTTTACAGTACCTTTGATTACCAACTCAATCATTTTTACATAATGCAATGATACTTTTCGATTTCCATCAAGTAATCCATACTCCAACGCGTTTCGGAAACTACGGTAACAACTCACTTTTAGATTTAATTTTAACTAACTGTCCAAACTATATAAAAGAATCAGGCTGTCTAGATAATTTCTGTAGTGATCATTGTCCTGTGTACTGTCGACTTTCATTTCAGAGCCCAAAATTGACATGCTACAGACGAGTTATTTGGCACTATAACAACATTAACACCGAAGAATTGCGACGGGACATTACTGACACGGACTGGGAAAGTTTAATTAACATAGAATCAATTAATACAGCTTGTGTAAACTTCACAAGTGAGCTGACAAGGCTAGCGAAAAAACACATTCCTAATAAAACGGTAATTATCAGACCCAAAGACCAACCATGGATGAATAATGCGATCCGTAAATTAAGTAGAAAGAAAAATAAAATACATCAAAAGGCGGTTAGAAGAAATTTAGAATCAGATTGGCATCAATTTAGAATTATTAGAAATGAATATATAAACCTGATCAGAAATTGTAAAAAGGAATATTTTGACAAAATCGATAATAAAATTAATAATTGCAATAATTTTGGAAGTAAAAACTGGTGGAGCCTTGTCAACTCATTTATGAAAAAGAATCGTGCTGGCACTAGCAATGAACTACCACCTCTATCAATAAATGGCGCTATATATCAAACACCATCCGATAAATGTAACTGCCTTAACGATTTCTTTATAAGTCAGTCTAACATAGATAGTAACAACGCACCACTTCCTGCACTCGAAAGAATACCAAACTCTATAACTAACATTACCCTTAGCCAGAAGGAAGTTGAAGACATCATAACTACTATAGATTCCTCAAAAGCAAATGGACCCGATGAAATAAGCGGAAAACTAATAAAACTCATATCCAAAGAAATCTCTGAACCTTTATGTAAATTATTTAACCTTTCCCTCGTATCGAAAACAGTACCGAATATCTGGAAATTTGCCAATGTAACTGCCATATTAAAAAAGGGTGACCCATCAGACTGCGGAAATTATAGGCCCATATCACTACTTAGTATCTTAGTTAAAATATTCGAAAAATGCATTTATAAAAATGTCTTCAACTTCCTAAGGGATAATTCTGTTCTAACCAACCTCCAGAGTGGTTTTTTGCATGGGGATTCTAGTGTTTACCAACTTACCGATATTGCACATTACTTTTGTCAAGCCATCGACCAGGGATTGTACACGAGAGCAGTGTTCTGTGACATAAGTAAAGCTTTCGACAGGGTATGGCATGCTGGACTCTGTCACAAGCTTGAAGCTGCGGGGATACGGGGAGACATCCTACAGTGGTTCCGCAACTATTTAGATGGAAGAAAACAGTCTGTTGTCACTGGGGGTGTCTCCTCTTCCCCCAAAACCATTCCATCAGGAGTGCCACAGGGCTCTGTTCTCGGTCCTCTCCTTTTTCTCATTTATATAAATGATATTGTAAATAATATCACCTCAAATGTTCGACTCTTCGCTGACGACACTTCCCTTTATCTGAAAATTGATGAACCTACCAAATGCGCAAATATTCTAAACGATGACCTGGATAAAATTAACGCGTGGGCTAAAACATGGCTGGTATCCTTCAACCCACTAAAGACCGAAACACTAGCACTAACAACCAAACAAAATCCTATTTTACCCACCCTTACTCTAAATAGTGTTCCTATCAAGGAGGTCCCACATCACAAACATTTAGGCCTGACTTTTCAACAAAATTGCAAATGGAACAAGCATATTGATGACATTATCGAAAAAACCAGCAAATCTGTCAACTGTTTAAGATCCCTAAAATACAGACTTAACCGTAAATCGTTACAAACCATCTACACCTCCTTTATCCTACCACACTTTGACTATTGTGACGTCATCTGGGACAATTGCACAGACCAACTAGCTAACAAATTAGAGCACATACAACTGGATGCACTTAGGTCCATATGTGGTGCTGTAAGGGGTACCAGCCATAGATTGTTATATAAAGAAACTGGTTTTATTACGCTAAAGGAGAGACGCAGAAGACATAAACTCAAATTCATTTATAAAATTATAAACGGCCTTTCTCCTTGCTATCTTCATGATTTAATCTTGACAAAAAGCTCCCACTATAATCTCCGAAACACATGTCTACCTGAATATAAATGTAAAACAAATATTTTTTATAATTCTTTCATACCATCGTCAATTAGAAAATGGAACAAATTAAGTGCAGACACAAAAAATTCGTTATCTCTAAATATTTTTAATTCTAAACTTACGGCTCATGATTCAATACCACCAAAATCTTTTTCGTTTGGGTCCCGCACAAATCAAATCATTCATTCCAAACTGCGTCTCTCCTGCAGCAATCTAAACGGGCACAAATTTTTACGTCACATTTCTGATAATCCATGCTGTAAATGTGGTCATCACTTTGAAGATACTGAACACTTTTTATTGAATTGCTCCTTATATTCAGATGCCCGAAAAAATACAATAAATAATTTAGCGACTATTTACCAAAACACTACCGTTTTATTGCATGGAACTGACGACGTGGAAAACTCGCTCAATATTTTCAAAATTGTCCACTCGTTCTTCGAAATCACCAGACGGTTCCAGGGACAACTATAACCACACATTGTACATATATTTTTACTATAATCATAAATGCATATGTTCATTGATAATTAATGTCTAAAATGTAAATACACGTATCTATATCTGACAGGGAGAGGGGTTTAATATAGGCTATGCCTGTTCCCCAATCCCTATTCAGATACAAATCTGAATAAAATACTGCTTATAAAAAAAAAAAACCGATTATTACAAAACTTTAAAAATAAAAGAGAAAGAGAGAAATGCGGCCTAATGTCCATTCGACACAAACTAGGTCATTTCGGGACTAACATATGTTTTTAATTTTATTTAAAAACTCCCCTTGCGCTTACAGGTCTTTAGCCGTTGGGAGGAAACCGAAGGACACGGAGAAAACCCACGAGGTTGGACATCATACTTCATGTCACGTGCAACCTGGAGATCGAAACGACGCCCGTTGACTCAATGACAGACGTTACGATACAGTGCGCACATGCTAACCATTCAGCCTCCCTGAATTCAGAAAATTGCTGACTTATAGCAAGAAACATTTCAACCGGGCGAAATTTTCTGTTTTAACAGTTTAATGTGCACGGTACTTTAATTACCAACCGATTATTACAAAACTTTTGAAAATAAGCTCCAACTGACCAGCTTAATCGTATGCAATAAACGTTTTCGCCTGAATTGAAAGTTCTGCACGGAGAAAGTTCATCTCGATTTCCCGGCGTGGTTCCCCTTGTCAGTGAGGCAGAACGGAGGGCCTGACAAGCACAGCTGTCTAGTCATTCGGATGGGACGAAAAACCAAGGTCTCGTGTACACATTGGAGTGCACGTAAAATATCCCTAAGCAGCTGGAATTCGATACTGTTGAATAAGCTCTATACGATGACTAAATGTGTAGATTGTAGTCACCCACACTGCATGTTTCGCTTAACAATGAAAGGGTGCCGTTTTCAATGTTCGATCCTTTTGTTCTTCTACTCCTGATATGTTGGACTGTTGATCGATGGTTTCATATAAAAGACTACCAATAAGACTCTTTGTAGAAGAAGTTCCCAAAAAATAGTATGTTGACTTTACGAGAAAGACCTCTAAACATGCTCCAAATTGTAAAAATACGACTTTTTGGATTTTCAATCTCTTTTTTTCGGCTATCCCTGATATTTAGAAAAAATAATACAATGATTTCACACAACAGGCTAGCTATTAGACTCTCTATTGACAAAAGTTTCACCGCCCTCCCTTCATTATAACCGAAGTTATCGTGCCCTAAAGAATCCACAAATTAGCATGCTTATCTCTGCTTACCCTATGCAGAAAATGCTCATCTTTAAACTCAATCATAACATTGACCTAGTGAACGTCTACACCAAGTTTGAACATTCTAGCTTAATTAGAAGGAGAGTAATTGTGTTCCAAACTCCCGACCCTTCAAATTGCTTCTATTTTTCATTTTCAATTCAAAATGGTGACCATCACGTGACCGAAATCAAAATTCTATTCGCGACATTTTTTAGGCCTTCCATCAAGGATTCAGAAAATATAACTCCCGAGTCTGTAAGTAAAATAGCAAAAAAGCCTTATTGATTTTTCACTTTTAAATATGGCGGCACTTCCGGTTCAATCGACAAACTCCATATTTTGTGTACAAATCAGTAATTACTTATCTAGTATCCAAAAAAAAAATCAGGTCATTCTGACCTATATTTCGACGATTTTTTTGAAAATTTTGATCCTTAATTTCGTCAAGGGGAGATAATTTCGAAAATTTCTAATTATATTTTTGAAGTCACATCGGTAAGATCTACTTAGATACTAAATTTCATGAAAATCGTACAACTATTAAAGAAGTTGTAAAATTGGTCTAAACTTCCGGTTCGAAATCACAGCGACGAATTTTCGAAATTCGAAAATCTGAAACTGCAGATTTATAGTAATTGTCTCAAGGTACTCAAAGAAAAAAAAATAGTAAAATAGGTCAAATAGTCACAAAGTTACAGCATTGTAGGTCAAATGCATTCGTTCGTAAAATTCGGTGATTTCGGATACGTAAAACGTTTTGAAAATATATTTAATCAACAGCCACCACCCATTTTTGGGGGGATAGGTAAAAGTTTCAGAACGATCCTATGGTTAGATTCAGAGAAATCCTATTTGTGAATAAAACACAAAAAAAAAAAAATAATAACTAGATCTGCAAAGCAGATATTAAAGCTTTCATATTAACAGTCACTTCCTGTCACATGTCATGGGTCATGTAAATAATCTCATCAACAACAAAAAAATCATTAAAATCGGTCAAAATATAGCGAAGTTTTTATGATTTTTCAATCGTAAACAACTTTATCGGCACGGAAAACATCAAAGACAAAATTCGAAAATGTGACATTTTCAAATAACAATATTTCGACCCTGATCCCGGCTATGCAGAAATGTATTCATTTTGGAAATAGGAGACATATTCTCCAAACTACGGCCTATTGCTTTCATTCACGTGCTCGTTAATGTCGATTTTTCAACTTTTTTATATTCAGTTCGAAATGGTGACCATCACGTGACCGAAATCAAAATTCTGATCTGATAGATTTTTAGGCATTCCTTCAAGGATTCCGAAAATGTAACTCCCATGTCTGTAAGTAAAATATCGCAAAAGCCTTTGTGATTTTTCACGTTTCAAGATGGCGGCACTTCCGGTTCGATCCACAAACTCAATATTTTGTGTACGAATCAGTATTTACTTACCTAGTATCCAAAAAAAAAAATCAGGTCATTCTGACCTATATTTCTTCGATTTTTTTGAAAACTTTGATCCCTAATTTCACTAAGGGGAGATAATTTAGAAAATTTCTAAGGACATCTTTAAAGTTGCATCGGTAAGATCTACTTACATACTAAATTTCATGAAAATCGTACAACTATTAAAGAAGTTGTCAAGTTGGTCTCAACTTCCGGTTCGAAATCACAGCGACGAATTTTCGAAATTCGAAAATCTGAAACTGCAGTTGAAAATGATTTTTGTCATGGTACTCAAAGAAAAAAGAATTAGTAAAATAGGTCAAATAGTCACAGAGTTACAGTAATGCAGGTCAAATTCACTCGTTCGTAAAATTCGGTGATTTCGAATGCTTTAAACGTTTTGAAAATATATTTAATCAATACTCACCACCCATTTTTGGGGGGGTAGGTCAAAGTTTCAGAAACATCCTATGGTTAGATTCTGAGAAAAACGATTTGCAGGAAACACATGTTGACTTTACGAGAAAGACCTTTAAACATGCTCTAAATTGTAAAAATACGACTCTTTGGATTTTCAATCTCTTTTTTTCGGCTACCCCAGACATTTAAGAAAAAATGATACAATGATTTCACACAACAGGTTAGCTATTAGACTCTCGATTGACAAGAGTTTGATCGCCCTCCCTTCATTATAACCAAAGTTATCGTGCCCTAAAGAATCAACAAACCAGCTTGCTTATCTCTGCTTACCCTAGGCAGAAAATGCTCATCTTTGAACTCAATCAAGACAGTGACCCAGTGAACGTCTACACCAAGTTTGAACATTCTAGCTCAATTAGAAGGAGAGTTATTGTGTTCCAAATTCTCGGCCCTTCAAATTGCTTCTATTTTTCACTTTCACTTCAAAATGGCGACCATCAATTGACCCAAATCAAAATTCTACTCCGAACGTTTTTTAGGCCATCCTTCAAGGATTCAGAAAATATAACTCCCGTGTCTGTAAGTAAAATAGCAAAAAAGCCTTTGTGATTTTTCACGTTTCAAGATGGCGGCACTTCCGGTTCAACCCACAAACTCAATATTTTGTGTACGAATCAGTATTTACCTATCTAGTATCCCCCCAAAAAATCAGGTCATTCTGACCGATATTTCTTCGATTTTTTTGAAAACTTTGATCCTTAATTTCACCAAGGGGAGATAATTTAGAAAATTTCTATTTATATTTTTGAAGTCACATGGTTAAGATCTACTTACATACTAAATTTCATGAAAATCGTAGAACTATTAAAGAAGTTGTCAAGTTGGTCTCAACTTCCGGTTCGAAATCACAGCGACGAATTTTCGAAATTCGAAAATCTGAAACTGCAGTTGAAAATGATTTTTGTCAAGGTACTCAAAGAAAAAAGAATTAGTAAAATAGGTCAAATAATCACAGAGTTACAGTAATGCAGGTCAAATTCACTCGTTCGTAAAATTCTGTGATTTCGAATTCGTAAAACGTTTTGAAAATATATTTAATCAAAAACTGCCACCCAGTTTTGGGGGGGTAGGTCAAAGTTTCAGAAAGGTCCCATGGTTAGATTCTGAGAAATCCGATTTGCAGAAATGACACAAAAAAAAAAATAATAATAATAACTAGATCTGCAAAGCAGATATTAAAACTTTCATATTAACAGTCACTTCCTGTCACATGTCATGGGTCATGTAAATAATCTCATCAACAAAAAAAAAATCATTAAAATCGGTCAAAATATAGCGAAGTTTTTATGATTTTTCAATCGTAAACAACTTTATCGGCACGGAAAACATCAAAGACAAAATTCGAAAATGTGACATTTTCAAATAACAATATTTCGACCCTGATCCCGGCTATGCAGAAATGTATTCATTTTGGAAATAGGAGACATATTCTCCAAACTACGGCCTATTGCTTTCATTCACGTGCTCGTTAATGTCGATTTTTCAACTTTTTTATATTCAGTTCGAAATGGTGACCATCACGTGACCGAAATCAAAATTTTGATCTGATAGATTTTTAGGCATTCCTTCAAGGATTCCGAAAATGTAACTCCCATGTCTGTAAGTAAAATATCGCAAAAGCCTTTGTGATTTTTCAGGTTTCAAGATGGCGGCACTTCCGGTTCGATCCACAAACTCAATATTCTGTGTACGAATCAGTATTTACTTACCTAGTATCCAAAAAAAAAATCAGGTCATTCTGACCTATATTTCTTCGATTTTTTTGAAAACTTTGATCCCTAATTTCACTAAGGGGAGATAATTTAGAAAATTTCTAAGGACATCTTTAAAGTTGCATCGGTAAGATCTACTTACATACTAAATTTCATGAAAATCGTAGAACTATTAAAGAAGTTGTCAAGTTGGTCTCAACTTCCGGTTCGAAATCACAGCGACGAATTTTCGAAATTCGAAAATCTGAAACTGCAGTTGAAAATGATTTTTGTCATGGTACTCAAAGAAAAAAGAATTAGTAAAATATGTCAAATAGTCACAGAGTTACAGTAATGCAGGTCAAATTCACTCGTTCGTAAAATTCGGTGATTTTGAATGCTTTAAACGTTTTGAAAATATATTTAATCAATACTCACCACCCAGTTTTGGGGGGGGGGGTAGGTCAAAGTTTCAGAAACATCCTATGGTTAGATTCTGAGAAAAACGATTTGCAGGAAACACATGTTGACTTTACGAGAAAGACCTTTAAACATGCTCTAAATTGTAAAAATACGACTCTTTGGATTTTCAATCTCTTTTTTTCGGCTACCCCGGACATTTAAGAAAAAATGATACAATGATTTCACACAACAGGTTAGCTATTAGACTCTCGATTGACAAGAGTTTGATCGCCCTCCCTTCATTATAACCAAAGTTATCGTGCCCTAAAGAATCAACAAACCAGCTTGCTTATCTCTGCTTACCCTAGGCAGAAAATGCTCATCTTTGAACTCAATCAAGACAGTGACCTAGTGAACGTCTACACCAAGTTTGAACATTCTAGCTCAATTAGAAGGAGAGTTATTGTGTTCCAAATTCTCGGCCCTTCAAATTGCTTCTATTTTTCACTTTCACTTCAAAATGGCGACCATCAATTGACCTAAATCAAAATTCTACTCCGAACGTTTTTTAGGCCATCCTTCAAGGATTCAGAAAATATAACTCCCGTGTCTGTAAGTAAAATAGCAAAAAAGCCTTTGTGATTTTTCACGTTTCAAGATGGCGGCACTTCCGGTTCAACCCACAAACTCAATATTTTGTGTACGAATCAGTATTTACTTATCTAGTATCCAAAAAAAAAATCAGGTCATTCTGACCTATATTTCTTCGATTTTTTTGAAAAATTTGATCCTTAATTTCACCAAGGGGAGATAATTTAGAAAATTTCTATTTATATTTTTGAAGTCACATGGTTAAGATCTACTCACATACTAAATTTCATGAAAATCGTAGAACTATTAAAGAAGTTGTCAAGTTGGTCTCAACTTCCGGTTCGAAATCACAGCGACGAATTTTCGAAATTCGAAAATCTGAAACTGCAGTTGAAAATGATTTTTGTCAAGGTACTCAAAGAAAAAAGAATTAGTAAAATAGGTCAAATAGTCACAGAGTTACAGTAATGCAGGTCAAATTCACTCGTTCGTAAAATTCTGTGATTTCGAATTCGTAAAACGTTCTGAAAATATATTTAATCAAAAACTGCCACCCAGTTTTGGGGGGGTAGGTCAAAGTTTCAGAAAGATCCCGTGGTTAGATTCTGAGAAATCCGATTTGCAGAAATGACACAAAAAAAAAAAATAATAACTAGATCTGCTACTGTCCCATGCAGATATGAAAGCTTTCATATTCATCGTCACGTGTCATTGATTGTATCAAGTATCCTAAATAAAAGGATAAGAAGAAAAAATTATCAAAATTGGTCAAAAACTCTCGAAGTTACAAGTCTAAATATAGTATGAAACATTGCACCCAGGCATAACAATAATCTGAAAACTAAAGGGAAATAACTGAAACTTGTATTACTGTAATGAGACGGATGAGAAAATGAAATGAAAATGGCGGGAAAAACAAATTAAAAATGGCAGGTTGGACAGGCGACCTTACTCCTTGTCACGTACAACCGGTCATTTGAAAACACGCTAGTTAACTCAATGACAGGCGCGCGTGCTAACCATTCAGCCACCCAACCCCCCTTTGAAATCAGACACGTGCAATATGTCATATAGGAAGAATAAGAAGTCGCTCACAAGAAAATGGTAAATTAATGAGTTTAGGTCAAAAGGTTGAGCTACTGTTTTAGAGTATTTAATAGTTTTAAAGAGACACGTTAAGGGTTGTTCATAGTTAAATGAAAGTTTAATTTTAAATAAGACCAATAAAATTAGGATTTAATAATGCCAGACTAATATTTCCAATATGTTTGGTTATAAGTAGGAAATCGTGACGACTTCTTAAGCATGTTTTAAACAAAGGATCATAGACTGAATTATACAAGAAATAAAAAAACTGGCCAAAGCAAGATTTCTATGCAGAAATTAAATAATTGCTAGAACCAGAAAAATATTTATCCACTATAATAAATAAGCAACATAGAGAAAATGAAATGAAATTGAATGGGGTTTAACGTCCTACTGTTCTGCACCTAAAATGGGCTAATGAAAACGGGCATATGCCATAAAGTGTGCAATGAGGGAAATTTTACCCGGGCAGCGGCGTTACGGCCTACGAAGTTGGACAGGCGAACATACTCCTTGTCACGTACAACCAAGAAATCGAAACAACGCCAGTTGACTCAAAGACAGACGTTATTCAGCCACGCAACCTCCCTAAAATCGGCAAATTGCTGACCTGCAGCGAGAAACAGTTCAACCGGGCCAAATTTTCTATTTTAACAGTTTAATTTGCACGGTACCTTTAGTTATCAACCGAATATTACAAAACTTTTAAAAATAAGCTCCCCTTGATCAGCTTAATCGTTCGCAATAAACGTTTGCCCCTTAAAATCGGCAAATTGCTGACTTTAAAGTGAGAAACATTACAACCGGGCGAAATTTTCTGTTTTATCACTTTTACAGTACCTTTGATTACCAACCGTTTATTACAAAACTTTAAAAATAAAAGAGAAAGAGAGAAATGCGGCCTAATGTTCATTAGACACAAACTAGGTCATTTCGTGACTAACATATGTTTTTTAATTTTATTTAAAAACTCCCCTTGCGCTTACTGGTCTTTAGCCGTTGGGAGGAAACCGAAGGACACGGAGAAAACCCACGAGGTTGGACATCATACTCCATGTCACGTGCAACCTGGAGATCGAAACGACGCCCGTTGACTCAATGACAGACGTTACGATACAGCGCGCACATGCTAACCATTCAGCCATTCAGCCTCCCTGAATTCGGAAAATTGCTGACTTATAGCAAGAAACATTTCAACCGGGCGAAATTTTCTGTTTTAACACTTTAATGTGCACGGTACTTTAATTACCAACCGATTATTACAAAACTTTTGAAAAAAAGCTCCAACTGACCAGCTTAATCGTATGCAATAAACGTTTTGCCTGAATTGAAAGTTCTGCACGGAAAAAGTTCATCTCGATTTCCCGGCGTGGTTCCCCTTGTCAGTGAGGCAGAACGGAGGGCCTGACAAGCACAGCTGTCTAGTCCTTCGGATGGGACGAAAAACCAAGGTCCCGTGTACACATTGGAGTGCACGTAAAATATCCCTAAGCAGTTGGAATTCGATACTGTTGAATAAACTCTATACGATGACTAAATGCGTAGATTGTAGTCACCCACACTGCATGTTTCGCTTAACAATGAAAGGGTGCCGTTTTCAATGTTCGATCCTTTTGTTCTTCTACTCCTGATATGTTGGACTGTTGATCGATGGTTTCATATAAAAGACTACCAATAAGACTCTTTGTAGAAGAAGTTCCCAAAAAATAGTATGTTGACTTTACGAGAAAGACCTCTAAACATGCTCCAAATTGTAAAAATACGACTTTTTGGATTTTCAATCTCTTTTTTTCGGCTATCCCTGATATTTAAAAAAAATGATACAACGATTTCATACAACAGGCTAGCTATTAGACTCTCTATTGACAAAAGTTTCACTGCCCTCCCTTCATTATAACCGAAGTTATCGTGCCCTAAAGAATCAACAAATCAGCATGCTTATCTCTGCTTACCCTAAGCAGAAAATGCTCATCTTTGAACTCAATCATAACATTGACCTAGTGAACGTCTACAACAAGTTTGAACATTCTAGCTTAATTAGAAGGAGAGTTATTGTGTTTCAAAGTCTCGGCCCTTCAAATTGCTACTACTTTTCATTTTAAATTCAAAATGGTGACCATCACGTGACCGAAATCAAAATTCTGCTCCCTACGATTTTTGGGCCATCCTTCAAGGATTCAGAAAATATAACTCCCGAGTCTGTAAGTAAAATAGCAAAAAAGCCTTATTGATTTTTCACGTTTAAAGATGGCGGCACTTCCGGTTCGATCGACAAACTCCATATTTTGTGTGCGAATCAGCAATTCCTTGTCCAGTACCGAAAAAAAAAATTAGGTCATTCTGACCTATATTTCGACGATTTTTTTGAAAAGTTTGATCCTTAATTTCACCAAGGGGAGATAAGTTAGAAAATTTCTAAAGTCATTTTTCAAGTCGCATCATTAAGGTCTACCTACATATTAAATTTCATGAAAATCGTACAACTACTAAAGAAGTTGTCGAGTTGGTGTAAACTTCCGGTTCGAAATCACAGCGACGAATTTTCGAAATTCGAAAATCCGAAATTGCAGATTTGAAGTAAATGTCTTAGGATACTCAAAGAAAAAAGAATTAGTAAAATAGATCAAATAGTCACAAAGTTACAGCATTGTATGTCAAATGCATTCGTTCGTAAAATTCGGTGATTTCGGATTCGTAAAACGTTTTGAAAATACTTTTAATCAAGGTTCGCACCCCATTTTTGGGGGGGTAGGTCAAAATTTCAGAAAGATCCTATGGATAGATTCTGAGAAATCCGATTTGCAGAAAACACACAAAAAAAAAAAATAATAATAATAACTTTAACAGAAACAATAAGCTTTCATATGTAATACATATGAAAGCTTAACTAGATCTGCCACTGTCCCATGCAGATATGAAAGCTTTCATATTCATCGTCACGTGTCATCGATTATATCAAGTATCTCAAATAAAAGGATAAGAATAACAAACTATCAAAATTGGTCAAAAACTCGCGAAGTTACAAGTCTAAATATAGTATGAAACATTGAATAATCTGAAAACTAAAGGGAAATAACTGATACTTGTGTTGCTGTAATCGGGATGACTTCCGATTTCAAAACTTTCAGAAAAATGAAATGAAAATGGTAAGAAAACATCGAAAAATTAAATGAGATAACTTTGAACAAAACTAAAACGTTTTGAATCAGGTTGAACTCAACTGTTTGAATATGTACGTTAAATATGTAGATTTGGAAAATTATAAAGACATAATATCAAAATCGGTCAAAAACTCACAAAGTTACAAATTTAAATGTAGTGAGAAACATTGCACCCGGGCAAAAAAATAATCTTTAAACTAAAGGGAAATAACTGAAACTTGTATAGCTGTAATCGGGCTTCCAAGATATGTTATATAATTATGGTTTCCAATATGTTTGGTTATAAGTAGGAAATCGTGACGACTTCTTAAGCATGTTTTAAACAAAGGGTCATAGACTGCAATATACAAGAATGGCACTCTGCAATAAAAAAAACTGGCCAGAGATTTCTATGCAGAAATTAAATAATTGCTCGAACCAGAAAAATATTTATCCACTATAATAAATAAGCAACATAGAGAAATTGAAATGAAATTGAATGGGGTTTAACTTCCTACTGTTCTGCTCCTACAATGGGCTAATGAAGACGGGCATACGCCATAAAGTGTGCAATGAGGGAAATTTTACCCGGGCAGCGGCGTTACGGCCTACGAGGTTGGTAAGGCGACCATACCCCTTGTCACGTACAACCAAGAAATCGAAACAAGGCCAGTTGACTCAATGACAGACGTTATGATACAGAGCGCACGTGCTAACCATTCAGCCACGCAACCTCCCGCTTAATCGTTCGCAATAAACGTTTGCCCCTTAAAATCGACAAATTGCTGACTTTAAAGTGAGAAACATTACAACCGGGCCAAATTTTCTGTTTTATCACTTTAACAGTACCTTTGATTACCAACCGATTATTACAAAACTTTAAAAAGAGAAAGAGAGAAATGCGGCCTAACGTCCATTCGACACAAACTAGGTCATTTCGGGACTAACATATGTTTTTTAATTTTATTTAAAAACTCCCCTTGCACGTACCGGTCTTTAGCCGTTGGGAGGAAACCGAAGAACACGGAGAAAACCCACGAGGTTGGACATCATACACCATGTCACGTGCAACCTGGAGATCGAAACGACGCCCGTTGACTCAATGACAAACGTTACGATACAGCGAGCACATGCTAACCATTCAGCCATCCAGCCTCCCTGAATTCGGAAAATTGCTGACTTATAGCAAGAAACATTTCAACCGGGCGAAATTTTCTGTTTTAACAGTTTAATGTGCACGGTACTTTAATTACCAACCGATTATTACAAAACTTTTGAAAATAAGCTCCAACTGACCAGCTTAATCGTATGCAATAAACGTTTTGCCTGAATTGAAAGTTCTGCACGGAAAAAATTCATCTCGATTTCCCGGCGTGGTTCCCCTTGTCAGTGAGGCAGAACGGAGGGCCTGACAAGCACAGCTGTCTAGTCCTTCGGATGGGACGAAAATCCAAGGTCCCGTGTACACATTGGAGTGCACGTAAAATATCCCTAAGCAGTTGGAATTCGATACTGTTGAATAAACTCTATACGATGACTAAATGCGTAGATTGTAGTCACCCACACTGCACGTTTCGCTTAACAATGAAAGGGTGCCGTTTTCAATGTTCGATCCTTTTGTTCTTCTACTCCTGATATGTTGGACTGTTGATCGATGGTTTCATATAAAAGACTACCAATAAGACTCTTTGTAGAAGAAGTTCCCAAAAAATAGTATGTTGACTTTACGAGAAAGACCTCTAAACATGCTCCAAATTGTAAAAATACGACTTTTTGGATTTTCAATCTCTTTTTTTCGGCTATCCCTGATATTTAAAAAAAAAGATACAATGATTTCACACAACAGGCTAGCTATTAGACTCTATTGACAAAAGTTTCACCGCCCTCCCTTCATTATAACCGAAGTTATCGTGCCCTAAAGAATCAACAAATCAGCATGCTTATCTCTGCTTACCCTAAGCAGAAAATGCTCATCTTTGAACTCAATCATAACATTGACCTAGTGAACGTCTACAACAAGTTTGAACATTCTAGCTTAATTAGAATGAGAGTTATTGTGCTCCAAAGTCTCGGCCCTTCAAATTGCTTCTATTTTTCATTTTCAATTCAAAATGGTGACTTCCGGTTGACCTAAATCAGAATTCTATTCGCGACATTTTTTAGGCCTTCCATCAAGGATTCAGAAAATATATCTCCCGAGTCTGTAAGTAAAATAGCAAAAAAGCCTTATTGATTTTTCACGTTTAAAGATGGTGGCACTTCCGGTTCGATCGACAAACTCCATATTTTGTGTACGAATCAGTAATTCCTTGTCTAGTATCGAAAAAAAAAACTAGGTCATTCTGACCTATATTTCGACGATTTTTTTGAAAACTTTGATCCTTAATTTCACCAAGGGGAGATAAGTTAGAAAATTTCTAAAGTCATTTTTCAAGTCGCATCATTAAGGTCTACTTACATATTAAATTTCATGAAAATCGTACAACTACTAAAGAAGTTGTCGAGTTGGTGTAAACTTCCGGTTCGAAATCACAGCGACGAATTTTCGAAATTCGAAAATCCGAAATTGCAGATTTGAAGTAAATGTCTTAGGATACTCAAAGAAAAAAGAATTAGTAAAATAGATCAAATAGTCACAAAGTTACAGCATTGTAGGTCAAATGCATTCGTTCGTAAAATTCGGTGATTTCGGATTCGTAAAACGTTTTGAAAATACATTTAATCAAGGTTCGCACCCCATTTTTGGGGGGGTAGGTCAAAATTTCAGAAAGATCCTATGGATAGATTCTGAGAAATCCGATTTGCAGAAAACACACAAAAAAAAAAAATAATAATAATAACTTTAACAGAAACAATAAGCTTTCATATGTAATACATATGAAAGCTTAACTAGATCTGCTACTGTCCCATGCAGATATGAAAGCTTTCATATTCATCGTCACGTGTCATCGATTATATCAAGTATCTCAAATAAAAGGATAAGAATAACAAACTATCAAAATTGGTCAAAAACTCGCGAAGTTACAAGTCTAAATATAGTATGAAACATTGCATAATCTGAAAACTAAAGGGAAATAACTGATACTTGTGTTGAAATAATTAACAGAACCAGAAAAACATTTATCCACTATAATAAATAAGCAACATAGAGAAAATGAAATGAAATTGAATGGGGTTTAACGTCCTACTGTTCTGCTCCTAAAATGGGCTAATGAAGACGGGCATACGCCATAAAGTGTGCAATGAGGGAAATTTTACCCGGGCAGCGGCGTTACGGCCTACGAGGTTAGACAGGCGACCATACTCCTTGTCACGTACAACCAAGAAATCGAAACAACGCCAGTTGACTCAATGACAGACGTTATGATACAGAGCGCACGTGCTAACCATTCAGTCACGCAACCTCCCTAAAATCGGCAAATTGCTGACCTACAGATAGAAACATTTCAACCGGGCGAAATCTTCTATTTTATTAGTTTAATTTGCACGGTACCTTTAGTTATCAACCGAATATTACAAAAGTTTTAAAAATAAGCTCCCCCTGACCAGCTAAATCGTTCGCAATAAACGTTTTCCCCTTAAAATCGGCAATGTGAGAAACATTACAACCGGGCGAAATTTTCTGCTTTATCACTTTTATAGTAACATACCAGACACGACACTATACAATGTTTTCTATTCACAGGCATTACGATTTTTAAAAATATGCAACAATAAAGAACTATTTCTTTCCCGAATAAAAACTCTTAATTTTAAGTGCACGGCCAAAGGTGGTACACAATTACGCATTTTGAAAGAAATTTCAAAACTTCCATTTCTTCAACATAATAAGTTTTACATTTCTTATAACGATATTACTGACTACATATTGGATAATGATTCTATATAAATTGCTTCTATATGTCTAGTCCTATTTGGATTATCGCCCTTAATTTTAGGCCTTTATTAATACACTAATAACTTACGATTTCTTCAGCATTCCTGTTTTGCATTTCTTACGTGGGACATTATATAATAATTATACTATGGTTTGTACAATTGCATGGTCTTTAAAACTAATAGTTTTCATATTTTAACGTAATTTTATCTAGATTATCGCCCTTTTATCGGGAAATTGCACCTTCTAAACTACGACGTCATAACAGCTATTACGGCAGATTCACGTCACACCACTCAGTCAGCAGACGGCTGTCTCCCTAGATAGTCTATTCCTTTGCTTCTTTGTATTCAGTTGTGTTTTTGTTTCTGTGACGGTTGCAATGTTTGTCCTAAATGCATTTATATACTTCAATCCTTTTATTGATTTTGTTTTGAACTAGGCCTACTTCTGATACATTTAACTATGTGGTTACTTGTGTAACGGAATTTATACAACAATATGCTTGCATTCGTAATTCTTGCAACATATAATAGAACATGACTCATGCTGACACTATATAATTATTTCTTTGGGTTGCATTCCCAGTTGTTTTCAAATATGAGTGAAGTCTGTGTCACCACAGGCCCGGGACTGTACAGCGCAGTGGACGCTTACGGCTAGCCCCCGGATCCATTCACTCTCTTTGATTTGTTTATGTTTGTGGTCTTTGAGTATGATGTCTTGTCCATATATTTGTTTTTGTGTAGAATTGTGTGTGGTGCAGCCCTCCTGCACTTACTATTTGATTACCAACCGATTATTACAAAACTTTAAAAATAAAAAAGAAAGAAAGAAATGCGGCTTAACGTCCATTCGACACAAACTAGGTCATTTCGGGACTAACATATGTTTTTTAATTTTATTTAAAAACTCCCCTTGCGCGTACTGGTCTTTAGCTGTTGGGAGGAAACCGAAGGACACGGAGAAAACACACGAGGTTGGACACCATACTCCATGTCACGTGCAATCTCGAAATCGAAACGACGCCCGTTGACTCAATGACAGACGTTACGATACAGCGCGCACATGCTAACCATTCAGCCATTCAGCCTCCCTTAAAAATAAGCTCCCCCTGACCAGCTTAATTGTTCGCAATAAACGTTTGCCCTCTAAAATCGGCAAATTGCTGACTTTAAAGTGAGAAACATTACAACCGGGCGAAATTTTATGTTTTATCACTTTTACAGTACCTTTGATTACCAACCGATTATTACAAAACTTTAAAAATAAAAGAGAAAGAGAGAAATGCGGCTCAACGTCCATTCGACACAAACTAGGTCATTTCGGGACTAACATATGTTTTTTAATTTTATTTATAAACTTCCCTTGCGCGTACGGGTCTTTAGCCATGGGCGGAAACCGAAGGACACGGAGAAAACCCACGAGGTTGGACACCATACTCCATGTCACGTGCAACTTGGAAATCGAAACGACGCCGGTTGACTCAATGACAGACGTTACGATACAGCGCGCGTATGCTAACCATTCAGCCTCCCTAAAATCGGGAAATTGCTGACTTATAGCAAGAAACATTTCAACCGGGCGAAATTTTCTGTTTTAACAGTTTAATTCACACGGTATTTTAATTACCAACCGATCATTACAAAACTTTTGAAAATAAGCTCCAACTGACCAGCTTAATCGTATGCAATTAACGTTTGGCCTGAATTGAAAGTTCTGCAACGAGAAAGTTCATCTCGATTTTCCGGCGTGGTTCCCCCTTGTCAGTGAGGCAGAGCAGAGGGCCTGACAAGGACAGCTGTCTAGTCGTTCGGATGGGACGAAAAACCAAGGTCGCGTGTACACATTGGAGTGCACGTAAAATATCCCTAAGCAGTTGGAATTCGATACTGTTGAATAAGCTCTATACGATGACTAAATGTGCAGATTGTAGTCACCCACACTGCATGTTTCGCTTAACAATGAAAGGGTGCCGTTTTCAATGTTTGATCCTTTTATTCTTCTACTCCAGATATTTTGGACAGTTGATCGAAGTTTTCATATAAAAGACTACCGATAAGACTCTTCGTAGAAGAAGTTCCCAAAAAATATTATGTTGACTTTAAGAGAAAAGAACCTTTAAAGATGCTCCAAATCGTAAACATACGACTTTTTGGATTTTCGATCTCTTTTTTTCTGCTATCCCTGATATTTCAAAAAAAAGATACAACGATTCCACACAACAGGCCAGCTATTACACTCTCGATTAACAAGAGTTTCACCGCCCTCCCTTCATTATAACCGAAGTTATCTTGTCCTAAAGAATCAACAAATCAGCATGCTTATCTTTGCTTACCCTAGGCAGAAAATGCTCATCTTTAAACTCAATCCTGACATTGACATAGTGAACGTCTACACCAAGACTGAACATTCTAGCTCAATTAGAAGGAGAGTAATTTCAGCCTCCCTGAATTCGGAAAATTGCTGACTTATAGCAAGAAACATTTCAACCGGGCGAAATTTTCTGTTTTAACAGTTTAATGTGCACGGTACTTTAATTACCAACCGATTATTACAAAACTTTTGAAAATAAGCTCCAACTGACCAGCTTAATCGTATGCAATAAAAGTTTGGCTTGAATTGAAAGTTCTGCACGTAGGAAGTTCATCTCGATTTCCCGGCGTGGTTCCCCCTTGTCAGTGTGGCAGAACGGAGGGCCTGACAAGCACAGCTGTCTAGTTCGGATGGGACGAAAAGCACGGTCCCATGTACACATTGGAGTGCACGTAAAATATCCCTAAGCAGTTGGAATTCGATACTGTTGAATAAGCTCTATACGATGACTAAATGTGTAGATTGTAGTCACCCACACTGCATGTTTCGCTTAACAATGAAAGGGTGCCGTTTTCAATGTTCGATCCTTTTGTTCTTCTACTCCTGATATGTTGGACTGTTGATCGATGGTTTCATATAAAAGACTACCAATAAGACTCTTTGTAGAAGAAGTTCCCAACCAATATTATGTTGACTTTACGAGAAAGACCTCTAAACATGCTCCAAATTGTAAAAATACGACTTTTTGGATTTTCAATCTCTTTTTTCGGCTATCCCTGATATTTAAAAAAAAATGATACAATGATTTCACACAACAGGCTAGCTATTAGACTCTCTATTGAGAAAAGTTTCACCGCCCTCCCTTCATTATAACCGAAGTTATCGTGCCCTAAAAAATCAACAAATCAACATGCTTATCTCTGCTTACCCTAAGCAGAAAATGCTCATCTTTGAACTCCATCATAACATTGACCTAGTGAACGTTTACACTAAGTTTGAACATTCTAGCTTAATTAGAATGAGAGTTATTGTGCTCCAAAGTCTCGGCCCTTCAAATTGCTTCTATTTTTCATTTTCAATTCAAAATGGTGACTCCCGGTTGACCTAAATCAAAATTCTATTCGCGACATTTTTTAGGCCTTCCTACAAGGATTCAGAAAATATAACTCCCGAGTCTGTAAGTAAAATAGCAAAAAAGCCTTAGTGATTTTTCACGTTTAAAGATGGTGGCACTTCCGGTTCGATCGACAAACTCCATATTTTGTGTACGAATCAGTAATTCCTTGTCTAGTATCAAAAAAAAAAATTAGGTCATTCTGACTTATATTTCGGCGATTTTTTTGAAAATTTTGATCCTTAATTTCACCAAGGGGAGATAATTTAGAAAATTTCTAATTATATTTTTGAAGTCACATCGGTAGGATCTACTTATATACTAAATTGAATGAAAATCGCACAACTATTAAAGAAGTTGTCAAATTGGTCTAAACTTCCGGTTCGAAATCACAGCAACGAATTTTCGAAATTCGAAAATGTGAAACTGCTGATGAAAATGATTTTTTTCAAGGTATTCAAAGAAAAAAGATTTAGTAAAATCGGTCAAAAAACAATAAAGTTACGACTATGCAATGTCCATTTTGTCGTTCGTAAATTTCGGTGATTTCGGATTCGTAAAACGTTTTGAAAATATATTTAATCAACAGCTACCACCCATTTTTGGGGGGGTAGGTAAAAGTTTCATAAAGATACTGTGGTTAGATTCTGAGAAATCCGATTTGTGGATAAAACACAAAAAAAAAAATAACAATAACTAGATCTGCTACTGTCCCATGCAGATATGAAAGCTTTCATATTCATCGTCACGTGTCATCGATTGTATCAAGTATCCTAAAAAAAAAAAGGATAAGAAGAAACAATTATCAAAATTGGTCAAAAATTCGCGAAGTTACAAGTCTAAATATAGTATGAAACATTGCACCCAGTCATAACAATAATCTGAAAACTAAAGGGAAATAACTGAAACGTGTATTACTGTAATGAGAGGGATGAGAAAATGAAATGAAAATGGCGGGAAAGAACTAAAAATGGCAGTTTGGACAGGCTACCTTACTCCATGTCACGTACAACCGGGCATTCGAAAACACGCTAGTTAACTCAATGACAGGCGCGCGTGCTAACCATTCAGCCACCCAACCCCCCTTTGAAATCAGACACGTGCAATATTTCATATAGGAAGAATAACAAGTCGCTCACAACAAAATGGTAAATTAATGAGTTTAGGTCAAAAGGTTGAGCTACTGTTTTAGAGTATTTAATTGTTTTAAAGAGACACGTTAAGGGTTGTTCATAGTTAAATGAAAGTTTAATTTTCAATAAGACCAATAAAATTAGGATTTAATAATGGCAGACTAATATTAAAATAAAGTTTTAAATTAAGAATAATTAATTATTGGTCTAATGCAATGAAATGCTTTGATTTGACGGATGAAATGTACGATGGGTGTCCACACTATGTGGCTAAGGCGTTGGCTTGCTAGCCAGGAGGTCGGGTGTTCGATCCCTGCATTGGCCGAGAAAGTTCATCTCGATTTTCTGGCGTGTCCCCCCACCCGCCGTGTACACATTGGAATGCACGTAAAATATCCCTAAGCAGTTGGAATTCGATACTGTTGAATAAGCTATATACGATGACTAAATGTGTAGATTGTAGTCACCCACACTGCATGTTTCGCTTAACAATGAAAGGGTGCCGTTTTCAATGTTGGATCCTTTTGTTCTTCTACTCCTGATATGTTGGACTGTTGATCGATGGTTTCATATAAAAGACTACCAATAAGACTCTTTGTAGAAGAAGTTCCCAAAAAATATTATGTTGACTTTACGAGAAAGACCTCTAAACATGCTCCAAATTGTAAAAATACGACTTTTTGGATTTTCAATCTCTTTTTTTCGACTATCCCTGATATTTAGAAAAAATAATACAATGATTTCACATAACAGGCTAGCTATTAGACTCTCTATTGACAAAAGTTTCACCGCCCTCCCTTCATTATAACCGAAGTTATCGTGCCCTAAAGAATCAACAAATTAGCGTGCTTATCTCTGCTTACCCTAAGCAGAAAATGCTCATCTTTGACCTCAATCATAACATTGACCTAGTGAACGTCTACACCAAGTTTGAACATTCTAGCTTAATTAGAAGGAGAGTAATTGTGTTCCAAAGTCCCGACCCTTCAAATTGCTTCTATTTTTCATTTTCAGTTCAAAATGGTGACCATCACGTGACCGAAATCAAAATTCTATTCGCTACATTTTTTAGGCCTTCCTACAAGGATTCAGAAAATATAACTCCCGAGTCTGTAAGTAAAATAGCAAAAAAGCCTTATTGATTTTTCACTTTTAAATATGGCGGCACTTCCAGTTCGATCGACAAACTCCATATTTTGTGTACAAATCAGTAATTACTTATCTAGTATCCAAAAAAAAAATCAGGTCATTCTGACCTATATTTCGATGATTTTTTTTGAAAACTTTGATCCTTAATTTCGTCAAGGGGAGATAATTTAGAAAATTTCTAATCATATTTTTGAAGTCGCATCGGTAAGATCTACTTATATATACTAAATTTCATGAAAATTGTACAACTATTAAAGAAGTTGTCAAATTGGTCTAAAGTTCCGTTTCGAAATCACAGCGACGAATTTTACAAATTCGAAAATGTGAAACTGCTGATGAAAATGATTTTTTTCAAGGTATTCAAAGAAAAAAGATTTCGTAAAATCGGTTAAAAAAAAAATAAAGTTACGACTATGCATTGTCGTTCGTAAATTTCGGTGATTTCGGATTCGTAAAACTTTTTGAAAATATATTTAATCAACAGCCACCACCCATTTTTTGGGGGATAGGTATTTAATTAACACCCAACAGCCAATTTTTTTTTTTTTTGGGGGGGGGGGGGGATAGGTAAAAATTTCAAAAAGATCCTATGGTTAGATTCTGAGGAATCCGATTTGTGGATGAAACACCTAGTTGCTTTTCTATACATCATTTATTCGTAATAACATATTTCTGTTATGGTACTGTATTGGTCGTGTTGGTTTTGAAATTTGTGAAACTTACTGAAATAACATTAATAGATTTAAACCGTATTTGTATGGCATTTAATTACAAACACAATATAGAATGGATTTGAAACAAACTTTGAATTTTATAAAATAAAATAAATATGGCATGTTTAATATTTTACATGTATGGTGTTAATAGGATAATTCCGATGATTGTAAATGAATTCCGGTAATGTCGGATCATTAGTCGGGCTACAGATCCCCAATCTGTTTCACAGAGAATTACTTACGAATTAACTCTGTAACAGATTAGTGTCCACAGCACGTGCGTTGACTGCTCACCGCGCCAGTCATTGGCTCAACTGCTCGTGCAATGTTTACTTAACACCTAACTGCTTCGGGCAAAAGGATGCATTTTACTCATTTTAATACCCATTTACACTAAATAGGAAATATTTTTTAACTTCAAATACTTCAAACGTCTTTATTTATTTTTCTTTTACCTCAAAAAAATGTTTGAGAATTTAATTTGTCGGAGTAAAAAAGTTAATATGCCGTACTTATTAAGCCTCGTTGATGTGATGCTTATCAGTGATTGTAGTTAATATAGACGTCATTGATTGTAGCGGCCAAGCGAATATTCACTGCGGGATCAGTTTGACAGATTTCATCATGCATTTTTTAACAGGTGAGGTTTCGGGAAGTAGCCATAACGGCAGAAAACAGTTTGGTCAAAACGGCCCTAGTATTGTGAAGAAATATCATTTCCTGCATGTAAAAAATAGTTGGGGGCCGTTTTGACTAAATATTTTGGCCACTATGACCAAATGTTTAGGCCGTTATGGTTTATGGCCGTTATGTTCATAGTTCATAACCCATAAATCTATGCCCCTACGCCACCTCGCGAGGAATGTCGACGGCTGACCGCAATAATGGAAAGCAATGACGTATATAATACGTCATTGATGGAAAGTAAATCGCGATCATCAAGTCACATTTAGCTGTTCACAGGATCGTAAACGTTGAGTTATTTCGCATTATAATATAATGCGAACATATAATTTATATGTATATTTTTATAATTGCTTTATTCGAATACGCTAGTGCGTCATTGTTTTTGATCAGCACCTGTCGTCTTGAAGATGTGTGAAGGAATTTCACACTCGACTGATCTCAATCAAAGGGTATGATTGTGTGAGTACTGACACTGACTATAACCGGAGAGACGTTACATTCCAAAAGAATAGACCCTTCCGCTATCTCATGTTATGTAAGTATGGCAGCTATTATTTTTTTTCAGCAAAATAGTGTTTTTTTATGGCGAAGAAGAAAGATTCCAAGTGTATGGTGCACCGTATATATTATGTACAGCACGTTCCAATGATTCCCGATGTAAAAATGTGTGTTTAAAATGATATGCAATCAAAATATAGCTGGACTAAGATAATTTGTTGATTTGAAATTGAAAACACGTGTTAATATTAGCCACGAGAACGTAGCTAAAAACATTTAGGAGAGTTGACAGATGAATTTTTTTTATCTATGTCAATATGTATCATTTGACTAATCTTGCTGACTTATTTTGCGGAACATAACTGATTTGAAATTAGAGCAATGTTAGCGATTTAGCTCCTTTAAGCATCAGCGATAGGAAAATAGAACGAAATTTAGGTGTCCAGGGGGAAAAGTAGGTTATATTATAATCTTTGAAAAATTTATTCTATTTTAAATGATAGAGAGACCAATAATTGATAAGATTAAAATTATAAAAAAATTTTCAATTTTGGACACCAAAGAGTAATATTGATAAATATAACATTCACAACACTGTAAACAAACTTAATTTCATATCACCATCTACAATGGTCATCTTGCATTTAACAAGCTTATGCAATTAGTTGGTATCCTGTGTTTTTTTATATGACATGTATACATTGTATGATTGTTATGCATCCTTGTCATTTGACAGTAAGCTGTAGTGTTTCTGTCTGGGCAGTCCTCCGATTTCTTACTGCATGGTGGCAAGGAGTAGGGTTGCCTCTCTAACCTCTTGGGTTTTCTCTGGGTATTCCGGTTTCCTCCCATTGGTAAAGACCCCTATGCGCAAGCGAATTATTGCAATGAAATTAAATCATGTTAGTCCTGAAATGACATAGTTTGTGTTGAGTGGACTAAAACACATTTCTCTCTCTTTTAAACCAGAGACATTGTCTTCCAATGTATAAAAAACATAAAAATATCGCTTATCCTTTAGAAATTTAACTTTAAAAATAGATATGTATTTAAATCAGGCAGCATACAGAGGTAGATAGGCTCAGAACACAAATGATGAAAAGCCAACAAGTTTTCTGTATTAAAACAGAACATTCGTTATTAGTTACAATACACATGTGTAATTCTATATAATTCAAATATTCCTATTTACCCAGTATTTCTTTTATCCTTTTTTCAAGACTACTAACAAAATAATTCTAAATAACCAACAAACGCCTAGTCTTCAAAATATTTTATTTTTACTATAATTTCTAGCAGGATGTTTCATTTTCTAAATGAAATGCATTGAACATCCTACTTTTCTACTTATATTTTATTATTATTATATCTGAAATGCCAACATAAAATGTTCCTGAAAGTTTTAACGAAATCCAATATCTCATTCTCATGATATAGACGAAAAAGTAAAATTCTCACCTGAAGCGATAAGCTGAGTGGAACCTATCGTGACCTTGAGTGAAACATTATTGAGTTTGTATTATCACAGCCTTAAGCAATATACTCTTGTCTAATTAAAAAGCATTTGACTATATCCCCGTTACACATTAATGATGGTTGAGCTTGATTTTCAATGAATTTTGATAATTGAACAGCTAAATCCAATATATTAAATGTTTTGTATACTAAACGTTAGCATGGGGCAGAACTTTATAAGAACCCCAAAAATTCTAATGATTTTTTGATAATTATTTAATATGTGACAACTCATGTTGACTGCTTGGATGATTTAGCTGCTGGTGGGCGTATGTTTCAAAGTCTGGCAACCTATTTTTCATACATTGGAAGACAATGTCTTTGATTGTAATTGTACCCAGAATTATCAAACCGTGATTAAATTCATTAATAGAGTTTTCCTGCTTAGGATATGTGGAGTGATTAATAATTTGATTTCTAGATGCTGTAAAAGGTATAAATATGTAATTTAGGAATCCACTACTTTGGGTTTGAGCCATGTGACAACAGTCTTATCATCAGCTTGTTAACATTTTATACCAGTTGCTAAAATTTATAAATTGGTAAACTTTAAATACAATTAATATTTCTTTCTGAACTGTAAGTAATCTCAATCCTATAAAAAAGCACATATTGTCTACAGACTGCAGTGTATGGTGAATATTGAAATTTGTATTCATCTTATCATTGTAAACATTGTAAGGATTTGACAAGTTTGGGAGAATATTTTTTTTAGAGATTAGATTTTCACTCAATTGTAATACGCACACAGACTTAAAATGGTCAACCAATATTCATAATGTTTATTTTTGTATATTTTCAGATATGAGGCTTCAGTCTGGTTAAACTTTGGTTCATTAGTTAGTGTTAGTAATTTGATGGACAGTATAACAGGTTGGCTAACTGTTCTACTTTGATTTAACAGCCAATTAACTCAGCTTGTTTATCAGCTTTGCAAACTGGTATACATTGAAGCAATCTGCTATTTAACTAAGAAACATTCAGTGCTTGGCACCACTGTCTTATATACGAATCTGCTATTTAACTAAGAAACATTCAGTGCTTGGCACCACTGTCTTATACACAAATCTGCTATTCAATAGGATTGTGACGTTCTATTGTCTGAGGAAAGTCATTTTTCGAAGAAAACTATTGAAGCAAATAACAAGAAAAATATAAGAAACAAATAGAAAAGAAACAAATAGAAAAGAAATATCTTTTTTTTTTATTATTCAGAAGGAAGTAGAATCCCTTTTTATTAAAGTATAATTAAAGGGAAATAACTCCAATTTTCACTGTGAAATCTGAATTATGCCTCAAAAGAAAAAGTCAAAGTTGAAAGCCATTTTGAATTTGAAGCACTTTGCAAAAAATAATAAAGTTGAGAGTGATATGACAGCAAAAGAAACATCAAGTACCAATGGTGAGAATACAGCACAAAAATATTTACAGACTATTATGAAATCAGATACAGGTAATGAAACTTCATGTACGAAGGAAATATGTAAGTCCAAGGTAAATTATAAATATGTTTATGGTAGTTTTCATCAGGCAGATGTAAGATTTGGTGTATTTAGTGGCACACAATGTACTGGAAATTCTTTAGTTGCTGTTTTATTTTCTTGTATTAAACCTGTTCATGTCTGGAATACAAACGACTTGGATAAGATTTTAATAGCTGGTAATGAATTGTATAGTTTTTTGCAATCTTCTTCATCAATGCATAATAGGTATATTTTGATATCTGAATTGCCAAGAAGCCTTATTGTTTTTGAAAAACTGTTTAATATAGATATTCAGCTGGATTCTATAGTAGGACTGATGCGAAACGGAGACAGTACTTTTGAATATAATGAAGTATCTATGACATTGTATGAAGCTTTGCAGACATGTCTTTTACAATATGAGTCATGCTTTATAACTTTTGGTGGTAATACTTTTGTAATCATGAAAAGAAATGAAATGTATTATATATTTGATAGCCATTCCAGAAATTCAGTGGGATTGTTAACTCCTGATGGAACATCAGTGATGATTGAATATAAAGGTATTATAGATGTTTATACACACTGCTGTAATTTAGCTGAATCAATGGAAATCGGTGTGAATACACAGTTTGAAGTAACAGGTATAAATGTTGTTAAAGATGCCATACATGAACATGATGAATTATCAATTAATGAAAATAGTAGTGAAATTTGCTGTGATAAAGTCTTAAATGAAATAGGTGGTGATGTATTTTTATCTCATGTTGAAACAAGCAATTTTTTCTTTCATACATTGGGTTTGGATGAGCAAATCAGAATATGTACACAACTTAATATTGTAAATAGACTTGACAGTAATTATAGTAATGTAAATAGATGTCCAATCAATCAACCATCACAAATTAAAAGTATTACTGGAGATGGTAATTGTTATTTTAGATCAGTATCATATGCTATATCTGGTACAGAAGAGAATCATAGAATTGTCAGATTAGCTATAGTTAATCATTTAAAAAACAATGCAGTTATTTTTACACCATATCTTAGAGCTGGCTTTTTGTCTGTTGATGACTATTTAAAAAGATCAAGAATGAGAAATTTAGGGTCATGGGCTACAGAACTTGAAATATATGTTTGTGCTGATTTGTTACAAGTAGATATATATACTTATAGTAATAAAAGATGGTTGAAATTTTCTAAATTACAGATATTGCATGATGAATCAAGTAGTAATGAGGGGATTTATATTAACCACGCCAATCAGGTTCACTATGAAGTAGTGTTGAATGTTGAATCGTGTAATAGAAATAGCGATAATGATGTACAGTCGCAAGGTAAAGTTTTTAATAAAGATATTGATTGTGATAATGACATCCCTTTAAAACCAGATGAAACAGAATTTAAAGACCCTGGAAAACAAAAGTGTAGAAAACGTAAGCGAAGGGGAAACAATTGGACTTCTAGAAAGAAATACACATATATAACACAACTTGATACTGACAAAATAATGGACAAACAGAAATCTGAATATGATAGATATTGGACATTTATAAGAAAAGAAGATGCTGTCAGATCAGACAAAGGTACAATGTATAGAGAGAATAGAAGACGATTTAAATACAAATATAATATAGATTATAAATTTAAGCAAATTCTTAAGTCAAGAAGGAATATGAACTATAGATTAAAGAATGAATATGCTAATATTGGTGATAAATTGAAACATAAATTGAATCATAAATACAGATTCTGTCAAATATTCAAAGATAATTTAATCAAGAAGAACAAAGAAAGGTATAGGTTAAATAATGATTACAGAGAGAAATTGAAGAAATATGAAATTATGAAATATAAATCTAATAGTATGTATCGAGACCACCTTAAATCTGTTAGTAGTCAGAAATATGAAACAAATGAAGAATTCAAGGACTATGTTAAAAATCAAAGTAAATACAAATATGAAACAAATGAAGAATTTAAGACAAGCCTAAAAGATCAAAGTAAATACAAATATGAAACAAATGAAGAATTTAAGACAAGCCTAAAAGATCAAAGTAAATACAAATATAAGACAAATAAACAATTTCAGTCTGATGTAAAGTCCAGAAGTCAAATTAAGTATAGAACCGATAAAAACCATAGAGATGTTATTAAAAAACAAAACAAAGAAAGGAAAGAAATAAAAAGAATAGAAATGAGTAAAATAGATATTGTTATCAATGATTTCAAAAAAGAAAAAAAAAATGGCCCAGAATATATCTGCTGTGTGTGTCACAGATTGTTATTTAATAATCAAGTAACTTGTTGTAATGAAAAACTTTATAAATCTGCCAAAGTTAAACAGATAGCAAGTGAATGTATATCTAAAAAATACTTATACGACTGTTCAAACACATGCCAAAATGGATGTGCTCATCCTGAAAATTGGAAATCTTTATGGATATGTTTTACATGTGACAGAAAAATCAAATCAGGAAAAAAGCCACAAGAATCGATGACTAATGATTTAGATCCTGGTCCAATAGTTGATGAGCTAAAAGCACTGAATTCATTAGAAACTCATTTGGTATCACTACATATTCCTTTCATGAAAATGGTTAATTTATCAAAATTCAAACAACATAAGGTTTCTGGAGCTACAGTTTGTGTACCATCTAATATAACTAAAACAACAAGTATGTTGCCAAGAATTGAAAATGATACTCAACTTCTCAGGATAAAACTTAAAAGACGTAAAACCCAAAAAGGCTATTATCAATATCAATACATAAGTAAGAAAAAAATGAAAGATGCTTTACATTATCTTAAACATAATAATAAATATTATTCAGATATAGAATTTAATGACGATTGGGTTGATATTTCAAACATAGATGAGGTGTTAGAGGGAGATAACTCTGTTTTAAAAGAGTTGGCTTCAAACCATTCAGATTATGAAATAGATGAGTTACCTGACATAGATGAAAAAGACGACAACTTGTCTAACATGGATGAAAAAGATGATTTACCCGACATTGATGCTGAAGAAGAGAAATTAAATGGTCCAGAATTAGCTACATGTTTACAACCTCTTGACATTGTAAGTGAAACATTAGATAACCATTTTGATAGTGTATTTTCTATTTCTCCCGCTGAAGGTAATAGCCCTATTAGAATATTGACTGATGAAACTAATGAAGCCAAATGTTTTCCAACACTATTTCCTAATGGCTCTGCTACATACCATGATAACCATGAAGAGAGAATCACCTTGTCACGATATTTACATTGTCGATTGATGAATGCTGACAATAGATTTGCACAAAACACAGACTACATATTTTACTCTCAGTATATTTCTGAATTAAGTCAGATTATATCAAATATGTCTATTGCCTTGCGAAAAGGAAAATCTGGTTTAAATAACTTAAATAATATAACATCAGACATGTTGACAACAAAAGAGCCATTAAAAAATATTTTCAGAAATGATGAAGGCTATAAATTTATGACTCCTATTAGAGGTACACCTCCTTATTGGCAGAGTACACAGAAAGGATTATTTGCAATGTTAAGGCAATTGGGAATTCCGTCTTTCTTTTCTACTTTTTCGTATAGCGAAACGCGTGGCGGTTATGTAATAGAATGTATTTTGAAACAGCAAGGTGATAATAGAAAGGCTTGTGACTTAGATTGGGCTGAAAAATGTGAAATACTCAGAAGTAATCCTATTACTACTGCTAGAATGTTTGACCATAGATTTCACTATTTTCTAAAGAATGTTATTATGTCAGATGCCGAGCCAATTGGTAAAGTAATTGATTATTTTTATAGATTAGAATTTCAAGCACGTGGAACGCCTCATGCACATTGTTTATTTTGGATTGAGAATTCACCTAAAATTGATGAAGATAAGGATGAAGATGTGGTTGATTTTATAGATAAATATATATCATCTGAATTACCTGATAAAGATCATGACCCAGAGTTACATGAGATTGTTAATAGTGTGCAGAGACATAGTTATAAACATACAAAGAGTTGTAAGAAAAACAAAACGGTTTGCAGATTTAATTTTCCTAGGCCTCCATCAAAACAAAGTTTCATATGTCGTTCAATAGATAATTATGATACAAACATTCCAGAGCAAGATGAAAATGAAAATGGAGACAATACATGTAACAATGATAAGATTACCCAGAACACTGCAAAAAGCCTTCTTGAAGCATTATGGAAAGCATTATCAGATGAAGAGAAAAATTATACATCTATTGATGAATTATATAATGATCTTGGTATGACACAGGAATTATTTCAGAAAGCTTGTGAAGTGCTATCAAAGAAAAATAATGTTATATTAAAACGAAATCCAAAAGATGTATGGATAAATCCTTATAATCCAAATTTGTTGAGAGCTTGGGATGCAAACATGGATATACAGTATGTATTTGATGCCTATTCTTGTATAGTTTATATAGTTTCATATATATCGAAATCAGAACGTGAAATGGGTTTAGTTTTATCAGATGCACAAGAAGAGGCTAAAGGTGGAAATTTGACGGCAAAAGAAAGTTTAAAAAAAATATCAAGTACATATCTACATTGTAGAGAAGTTTCTGCACAAGAAAGTGCTTATAGAGTATGTAATTTAAGATTACGAGAATCATCTCGAAAGGTTCAGTTTATTCCAACTGGTGAAAATAATGTCAGACTTACATTGCCTTTAAAACTTTTACAGAAGAAATCAAAAGAAAAAGTTTTGAGTGATGAGGATATGTTTATGACCAGTATTACAGATAGATATAAAGCACGACCTAAGACAGAACAATTCAATAATATGTGTTTGGCTACATTTTGTTCTGAATATCGAGTTATGTCCAAGTCTGAAAGAATTAATGAAAATTCTGAAAAAAATCCAGCATATAAACTTCAGAAGGATTTAGGTTATATCATTAAACGTACAAGATCTAAACCAGCTGTAATCCGATATGCTAGATTCTCATCAACCAAAGAGCCAGAAAAATATTACCTAAGTTCTTTACAACTATTTTTACCACATCGTATAGATAAACAGTTAAAACCAATAGGATTTGAGACATATGAAGCATTTTATAAATCTGGCTCAGTTAAAATATGTAAAAAAACTGACGATGTCAAAGGTATTGTTGATAGTAATCGTAGCTTATTTGAAAAAGATAAAGTAAATATTGATGCTGCGACTGACATAATAGAAAAATGTGGAACAAACTTAAAAGATGCTTGGTCATCATTGGATATAGAAAATCAAGTTGGTAATCTTGAATGTCTTGACATACCAGATGAGAATATACACGATGACGTTGAGGAAATTGAAATACCAGATTTGATAGGGCTCCAAAAAAACAAAAATGTCAAAAAGGAAGCATACAATACTATTGTAAGTAGAACAGAAGCTATACCTATGTTAAGATCACTGAACAAATTACAAATGGATGTATTTTATAAAGTAAGAGAATTTTGTTTGAACAAGATACATAGGAAAAATCCAGAACAATTTATGTTATTTTTGTCTGGAGGAGCTGGGACTGGAAAAAGCTATGTTATTAAGAGTATATACTATGAAGCTAATAGATTATTATCTCAAATAACAGATAATCCAGATGAACAGACAGTTCTCATGGTCTGTCCGACCGGCGTATCAGCTATGAATCTAGGATGCAGTACAATTCATAATTCTTTGAAGATCCGAACTGATATAAAGTTACCCTATGTTGGACTAGGTTTAGACAAGATAAATAGTTTAAGAGCAGATTTAGGTCATTTACAAATACTTATTATAGATGAGATTTCTATGGTGAGCCCAAAGTTATTATGTTATATCCATGGAAGGCTTCGACAAATAAAACAGTGTGCTGACTTTACACCTTTTGGAAATGTTTGTATAATAGCTGTAGGAGATTTCTATCAATTACCACCTGTAAAAGCAAAACCACTGTATAGGAATACTGATGACCTTACCAATTTGTGGCAGAATAATTTTAAAATTGTTGAATTACAAGACATAATGAGACAAAAAGATGATTTGACTTTTGCACAAGCTTTGAATAGAATAAGAACAAGGCAGAAGGGCGAATCTCTCAGTCCAAAAGATGTTAGTTTGTTTAAAACCAGAGAGCTCGAAGACTATGATGAAAATGTTCTACATATATTTGCTACTAATGCTTTGGTCGATGAACATAACACTAAGATGCTGAGGAAACTATGTGACAGACTAATTCGTATTGATGCAAATGACTTCTCAAAGGATGAAAGAACAGGTAAAATGACTAAGATAAATACAATAACTTCAAAAGATGTAGATACCTGTTTAAGTAATGTAATAAATATTGCTGAAGGTGCAAGAGTTTTACTAACGAAAAACCTGGATGTATCAGATGGATTATGTAATGGTGTATTTGGTTATATTCGTCATATTGCTTTTGATAATGATGAAAATGTAAAACTAATTTATGTAGAATTTGATAATAAAAGAGTTGGAGCCAAAATTCGAAAAGACACAGTTTTGCCAGAGAATGTACAAATTAATTGTATTCCAATTGGCAGACAAGAGGAGAAAATAAATTACCGCAATGACATAAGACGTCAATTTCCATTGAAACTGGCATATGGCTGTTCGATTCATAAAACTCAAGGCCTCTCTCTTTCAAATGCTGTTGTTTCATTAAAAAAAGTTTTTGCACCAGGCCAAAGTTATGTGGCGTTGTCTCGAGTTACATCTTTGAATGGACTTGTCGTTAAAGATTTTAATGAGAAGCTTATATATTGTGATAAGACTATAACCGATTCATTGAATGAAATGCCCCTCTACATTGAACCAAGTACTGAAGAACGTTCAAAAACTATGCTAATTCTCCATAATATACAAGGTTTAAACTCTCACTTTGAAGATTTAAAAAATGACTATAGATTTACTGAGTCTGATTATATATGTTTATCTGAAACCTGGCTAAATGAGGTTGAAGGCAGAAATTTTGAACTTAATGATTTTAGTTTACACAGTAAATCAAGACAGGCATCTTATGATAATTCTCAGATTTTTACAGAATTAAGAAACACACTTCATGGTGGGGTTGGCTTATATTACAGAAAAAATAGAATATGTCATTTATATAATTTAGGTGTATTTAATATTGAGCATGTTGCATTTGGTTTACCAGACATAAATTTAACTATAGTTGTCATATACAGGCCACCATGTTATAAGATTGATTTATTTGTTACATATTTACAGAAATTATTAGATGAACTTGATGATTTTGGAGGTAGTGTTATGATAATGGGTGATTTTAATGAAGACATTTTAAAAGGTAAAGCTGGAATACAACAATGTATGGAGAAGAATTTTTATAAGCAGTGTGTCACAGAAATTACAACTGATGGTAATACGATTTTAGATCTTATTTTTGTGAAGAATTTTAATGTTAGTACTTTGAAGCTAAAAATATTGCAGACATATTTCAGTTATCATAATGCAATTGCCATTGGAATAAGTTGAATAATAAAATTGATGAAGATATGATAAAGATAAATGAAAGCGATGAAGACAAGATTAGATAAATGAAATTGATAGATGAAATTGATAAAGACAAAATTAAAGAAATGTTAAAAAAAAAAAATCACTTTTCTCTTATTTTTTTTTCAGTGAACCTGCGCAAGTCAATAATAATATTTACCGGATGCAAAAGATTAAGATGCTATCTACACAACACATTCAAAATATTTATCAAGTTCTCAATGAATAAGATACTATCTACTTTTTTCTTCATGCTGTATTGAGATTTTCATCAGTGTAATATTTTAACATACAATTTTTCATTTTGATATATCCTAATGATTTTTTTATATTAACAATATTTTTATTCAGGGTGTCTGAATTGGATTGGGGGAACACATGCTTAGCTTATGTCAAACCCCTTTCCCTAATGATTTGTTATCGGTTGGGGTGGTGGGGTTGGACTGTTGGTATTGGATGCAATTTTTTTATCAAATGTACAAATATCCAAACCTGTTTCCCCAATGATTTTTTATTGGAAGTGGATGGGGTTGGGGTGTTGTGAGTGGATGCAAATTATATTTAGCAAATGTACAAATATCCACACCTGGAATTAGTTTGTTTGCTTTTCACATTGTTTGTCACTTTTGACAAAAATAGTGATGCATCCAAATGTTTGATTGGATGTGGGTGGGGTGATGGAGTAGATACAAATTAATGCTATGAAATGTACAGATATCCACAAATCTTAAGTTAGTATGGTTGCTTTTTTTTAAGGGAAAATGAGAATCTAGCAGGATTCACGTTGTTGATAATTTTTAACAATGAAATTATAAACAGTCAATTACATTTGCAAATTGACAAAATTATTTAATAATTTCTGCTAGTATTCATATATACATTTGCATATGTACTATAATTTGTAATAATTTTTTGTTGTGTGGATACACCATAATAGTTTTTCAAATAAGTAGGTTTGTCTTGATACATGCTTTAATAATATTGAAATATAAACTACAAAATGCAGTGTAAAATTGATTTTTACCAGTGTAGTCAATATTTACATTTACCTAGTGCAAAAGGTTTAAAATACTATCTAACCACTGAATATTTACCAACATGTTGTATTTAGCATCTGTGTAAATATCTAAACATTATGAAACAGTATTTTCATAGTGATATATCCTAATGATTTCTTATTGGGGGTGGGGGTGTTGGAGTGGATGCAAATTATATTTATCAAATGTACAGATATCCACACATCTTAAATTACTATGGTTGCTTTTTACGGTGTTGGTAACTTGCGACAAAAACAAAAAATATAACTTGTCAATTAAAATTTCAAATTACTAAACTTATTTGTAATATTGGTAATAATTGAATAGCTTTGTTTTGAATTGTGGAAGTATTTATACATTTGTACAGATATATTTGTATACATAGATATATATTTGTATCAATACATTTGATTTTGTTGATTGAAATATGAATACCTATCATTTTATAGATTTATGATGTTATAATATTTTTTCTCTGTTCAACTTTGTTATTGTGTCGATATACTAAAATACAATGGCTGGCTGGAAAGTTTTAAGGATAGTTCAGTTGGATTTAAACACTATTTTACTACCAACAAGTAAAATCATTAAATGAATCATAGAGATAAGAACTGCAAATGTAGTTTTATTATTGCCTTTGCACCAGACCATCTTGTGAACTTACCCATTGAAATCTCCACAAATGGGACAAATCTGGCTACAGGACAGTCATCAAGGACCTGCAACTGAAAGGACTAACATTTTCGCAAATTTAGGGAAAGACACACCTTCCACATTAAAGGAGATTCTGCAGAATTTAAGTGTGGTGGATTTTGACTATAACCTATGTAGATTAGTAACACAACATTTTGTCAGTGTTATGGGCATTTCTCATGAGAGGGTTAAGCACATTATCGCCAATGAATATGAATGAAAAATATTTCTGCATGATGGTACCAAAGATCTTGACTGTGGATCACAAATTTGTCAGATTCCTGACATCCAGTGACAATCTGTGCTGTTTTGAACATATCCTGATAATTTATTAGCCAGATTTTTAACCATGGAGGAGACCTGGATTCATCAGTGTCAACGAGAATCCTAAATTCAGTCAAATGGAACATCCAGTGTCACAAGCCCTTCAAAGAAACCAGGTCTGCTCCGTCTGCTGGAAAGGTGATGGGTTCTCTTGTGTATGATTTCAAGGGTATTCTGCTGATGACAACCTGACTATGAATGGAAGATACTATAAAGGCATCCTGTTCCTTCAAAGCAATGCTCCATTTCAATGATCTATGGTTGTGAGTGACCGAAGATAATTTGTTTGTGACCAGCATCCAGGCCTTGCAATATTGTTTACATGGAAGGGGACTGTAAAAAAATAAATGGAAACAATTGACTTTTCACATATATTCTTAGAACTTTAAAGCAAGCCCTCATATTTATTGAAATTGAATAGATATGGTTTGGTTTGATACATGATGTTATAATTATTCATGTATTATTTGTTTTCTACATGTATTTTAAAACTATTTCAAAACATTAATGTTTTTTATAAACATACTAAGATTGATCCACGTCGTTATTGATTTAGAATATTTCTGTGTATAGTTTGTACATTTCTACACATTCAGCCATTAATGCAGTTTTGCATACGAACTATAAATATTGTTGTAAGGGAGATAACTTTTACAATCGTGTGTTAATCGTGTGTTATATAATGATGTGCAGTGTACAATCCTATGATAAATAAAAAAATAGAAATGTGTAATGTTGCTTTGTCACCAAATAAATGTGTAAAAGGAGAAGAGATAATGATAATGAATAGTTTGACTATTTATGAAGGATAAGATACTATAGAGAACTTGATGATTTATACATACTTTTGCTAATGTTATTGTTATATCTTTGTAGTGTCATACCAATATAAATAGTCATATTTGTATTCTAGATGAATACTATTATTAATAAAATGAAATGGGATTTAACAATCTATTGTTTTTCACTCACTGGGCTAATAAAGACAAAACAAAAAATACCATAACAACAGTGTAAAATGTTGCTATGAAATTAATTTAATGTTGTATACAATAACTAATCTGTTTAATACTATATTATTTATACTCAATGTAAATTAATTGTATTAAAATATAGAAAGTCAGTTGTATTATGGTACATGCTCTGGTGTGTTGCTAGAAGTTACATTATCTGTACGAATTATTTTTCTATAAACCAATATACAATACTTATTTCTACCAGATATTTCTATCAATCTAAAATAACTTAATCCACTTTTGCCATATGTTGTGTATATATACATAAATAACACAGTGTCAAATTATTGAAACAAATAATGGAAATGATTACAATTTGCTATTGTGTGTCATGGTACTATATTCTGTTAAGATAAGACTACATGGTATAATCTCTTAGATAAGCCACTTTTAAGACATCGCGTGGAATAAATTGCAAATATAATCAGGTTCTTGATCAACTAAGAGTACAGGAACAAAAGAAATTATTGTGAATTGAAATGTTGTATTGTTACTATTATTGTACAGAAATCATTATTGTTTTATTTTAAATTAAAATACACATTATTATGTATATTAAAGTTGGGATTGGATGGTTTAGAGCACAGCGCTCAAACAACTTTCTAAAGCTGTGAGTAGTTAGATCACTTGTGTTCTAGACCCTCCTATTATGATATCTGTAAGAATAACTGTCAAAAAATAATTTCATCAATCCAAATATTTTTTTTTATGTGTATAAGCTGATTTATACTGAATAAAGATTACACAACATACAAAAACTAGTAGCTGTGTTAACACGTCAATGAGAAGTGGTATTAGATGCCCCAAAGAGAAAATGAAAATACTACTAGTGGTATACTTGTGACAAAATTGTAAGCTTATGTAGTACATGGGATTGTGCTGGTGCGGGGTCTTTTATATTGACAATGTTTTTTAATTCATTATGCCTTGATTACAAAATATACACTTGAACATCATTAGCCAAACTGGAACAGAAAAGTGGGACCTAAAACCTCATTTTATTTATTATAACAATAGCAGTACACCTCAGGATTAACCCTATTCCGCCGCGCAAAGGAAGAAGGCAGTATCTACACTTTTGGCCAAAATACGTTTTTGCTATCATTGTGATCGGCAGTATCAGCTCTATCACATGTAAAAATTCCATTGCTATATTTCAATTAGGTAAAGAGATTTACAGTGTCGATTTGGACAGTAATGTAAATTGCCCTGGTATAACTAAGGATGAAAGCAGTAAGTGTAGATACTGTCGTTCTCCTTAATACATTTATTACAACCCAGAGCGAAATTTTGGCAGTAAATGCAAATTTCTCTTATATAACTAAGGAGAAAAGCAGTAAGTGTAGATACTACCGTTCTCCTTGGGACATGTATGTACCTTAAGATAAGGTGCTGGCAGTAAATGTAAAGTGACCTGGAATAACTAAGGTAAAAAACTATATAATGTCAAGGATTTGGACTCTACTGAATGGAGAAATGCCCAGAACAATGTTTATGCATAAATATGCAGTTTGTAAACTGTTTATAACAGAACAATTAGAGAGCATGTGTAGATGCTGCTCTGTACCTTGGTTTTACAATGGGCACAGCAAAAGGTCCCGAGCCATAAAATGAGCAGTATCTGCATTATCTTAGTCCCTCAAAGAAATATACGAAAATCGACAAGATATATCGAAAGAGAACCAAAATATTTCCTTACGTTGAAGAAATCACATTATTTTATACAAAACTATGAGTACAGGAAAGTGACAAACATTAAAGTCGATTTTCTCAAAATGAGTATTTTGCAGATACTGCCGTTCTCTTTTGTGGGGCAGACTCATCAATTAATGTATAGATTTACATATACATTACATTCACCACAAAAAAGATTGAGGTATGGGCCAAGCATTTGCAAAGTTTTACATATAAACCTAAAGTGCAAAGTATCTTATTGTATATAATTATATACACCACAAACTGTTTAAATGAAACATATATACATGTGTAGGTTTTATTTTGGAGAATCCACTTTTTCCTCTAATTTTAGGACACTTTTGAAGTATAATCTAAAACAGGGCCAAGCTTAGGCATAGGCCGGAGGGGCCAGGCCCGGCCCAGAGTGCCCCGCGGTTTATGACAAAAGGAGAAAAAAATTCAAATTCCAGATGAAAGCTTCACGGTAGCCTAAAAGATCTAGGGCGGAGACTGGGGTAACCCTTGATCCTTTTCTGTGAAGTTAACTCAGTCGATCTAGGCGTCTAGCAGCGATTTCACTTGTTATAACAGTTCCACGCCGTTATTTGTCATTTCCGTGCATTGCCATTCTGAACTGACATTATGTAATTTTTCTTGTATTACAGACCGTGTAATTGTATTTTGTGCGTGCCATTCAAAGTGGTATAGAAATAATCATATTTATTTGTTCTTTTTTAAAAGACGCTTAAAATTATCGGTGACACGTGACGGTGAACATGGCATGGCAGGAAGTGATCTGTGGATATCCATCTTTCTCCTTTCAAATATACAATAGCTTTGCAACAAAACACGTCTTCATCTCTACTATTCGTTGATTTAACTTAGCCGAACGACAGTTCTAACCGGTTCAATTCTTATTAATATTAGATATTCGGTATAAAATATCACCACCTAAGTTGGTAAGGCGCAGGCTGGCTAGTGAGACAGAACGAAGGGCCTGACAAGGACAACTGTCTTGTCGTTCGAATGGGACGAAAAACCAAGGTACCGTGTACACATTGGAGTGCACGTAAAAGATCCCTTAGCAGTTGGAATTCGATACTGTTGAACAAGCTCTATACGATGACTAAATGTGCAGATTGTAGTCACCCACGCTGCATGTTTCGCTGAACAGTAAAAGTTGTCGTTTTCAATTTTCGATCCTTTTGTTCTTCTACTCCTGATATTTTGGACTGTTGATCGATGGTTTCATATAAAAGACTATCGATAAGACTCTTTGTAGAAGAAGTTCCCAAAAATATTATGTTGACTTTACGAGAAAGACCTCTAAACATGCTCCAAATTGTAAAAATACGACTTTTTGGATTTTCAATCTCTTTTTTTTCGGCTATCCCTGATATTTAAAAAAAATGATACAATGATTTCACACAACAGGCTAGCTATTAGACTCTCTATTGACAAAAGTTTCACCGTCCTCCCTTCATTATAACCGAAGTTATCGTGCCCTAAAGAATCAACAAATCAACATGCTTATCTCTGCTTACCCTAAACAGAAAATGCTCATCTTTGAACTCCATCATAACATTGACCTAGTGAACGTTTACAACAAGTTTGAACATTCTAGCTTAATTAGAATGAGAGTTATTGTGCTCCAAAGTCTCGGCCCTTCAAATTGCTTCTATTTTTCATTTTCAATTCAAAATGGTGACTAACGGTTGACCTAAATCAAAATTCTATTCGCGACATTTTTTAGGCCTTCCTATAAGGATTCAGAAAATATAACTCCCGAGTCTGTAAGTAAAATAGCAAAAAAGCCTTATTGATTTTTCACTTTTAAAGATGTGGCACTTCCGGTTCGATCGACAAACTCCATATTTTGTGTACAAATCAGTAATTACTTATCTAGTATCCAAAAAAAACCCCAGGTCATTCTGACCTATATTTCGATGATTTTTTTGAAAATTTTGATCCTTAATTTCGTCAAGGGGAGATAATTTAGAAAATTTCTAATTATATTTTTGAAGTCACATCGGTAAGATCTACTTATATACTAAATTTCATGAAAATCGTACAACTATTAAAGAAGTTGTCAAATTGGTCAAAACTTCCGGTTCGAAATCACAGCGACGAATATTCGAAATTCGAAAATGTGAAACTGCAGATGAAAATGATTTTTTTCAAGGTATTCAAAGAAAAAAGAATTAGTAAAATCGGTCAAAAAATAACAAAGTTACGACTATGCATTGTCATCTTTTTCGTTCGTAAAATTCGGTGATTTCGGATTCGTAAAACGTTTTGAAAATATATTTAATCAAGGTTCGCACCCCATTTTTGGGGGGGTAGGTCAAAATTTCAGAAAGATCCTATGGATAGATTCTGAGAAATCCGATTTGCAGAAAACACACAAAAAAAAAAAATAATAATAATAACTAGATCTGCTAAGCAGATATTAAAGCTTTCATATTCACGGTCAGTTTCTGTCGCATCTCATGAGTTATATAAAGAATCTTAAAAAGGAAAAAGAATTATAACGAGAAACAATTCAACCGGTTCAAATTCTACCTTAATTAAAAACAGAGGTGTTATGTTCCAATGTGATCAGTCAAATTGCTTATTGCTCCTAAATCTACGCAGAAATTCTCAACATCAAACTTAGTCAAGGTAATGACATAATGAATCTATATTTGGAATTTTGTCACTCTCACTTCATTATAACCAAAGTTATCGTGCCCCAAAGAATCAATCAATCAGATTGCTTATCTCTGCTTACTGTAAGCAGACAATGCTCATCTTCGCACTCCTTCATGGCACTGACCTAATGAACGCCTTCACCAAGATTGAACATTCTGCCCCAATAAGAAGGAGAGTTATTTTGTTTCAAATTCTCGACCAATCAAATTGCTCATCGCTCTGCTTATCCAGGGCAGACAATGCTCATTGTCGAACGTATTCAAGGTATTGATGTAATGAAACTATACACCAAGTTTCATCACCCTGACTGAAGTGAAAGTGTCCGAAATCATCAACCAATCTAATTGCTTATCTCTGCTTACCCTAAGCATAAAATGCTCATCTACGAACTCCATATTTTTAATGTATGGGGATCATGGTGGCTCAGTGATAAGAGACACTGATTAACTAACCAGTAGGTCTTGGGCTCTCTCCCGGGGTTTGACCAGAAAGTCAATTGTACAGGCTTGACTGCCCTTGTTAGCTGTACAGGACAGTAGGTCTGCCCGGTCTGACAGGGAATAGTGTCTAATTGTCAGGATGGGACGAAAAGCCCCTACACGCAGACTACATAAGAGCGACATAACCCATTTAAAAATTGAACAATCTTACATCAATCCATCAAAATACGTCAAAAACCTCGGTGTTATTATGGATACGAATTTGTCTATGGAAAACCACATCAGTTTTCTGTGTAAAACATGTCACTACCACCTTCGGAATATTGGCTCAATACGTCACTTTATAACATCAGATGCTGCAGCTACCCTCGTCCGATGTCTTATCCTCTCTCGCCTCGACTATTGCAACAGTGTGTTATCTGGGATTACCAATGAGCAAACAAAACGCCTCCAACGTATACAAAACTCAGCAGCCAGATTAGTCTCAAGAACCAAAGTCCGTGACCACATATCTCCAGTTTTATCCTCTCTTCATTGGCTTCGTATTAATGAACGTATAGAATTCAAATTGTTGTGCCTAACTTATCAAGCTGTTTATAAGACTGTTTATCTTCAAGAACTTGTTAACGAACATTTACCAGTCAAAAACCTTCGAAATAAAATAATATACATATAAACTCTTGTTATTTATCCGTTTATAGCTTACTACTAGTCCGGTCTATAGCTTGATAACCTCAATGTGCATATATACGTCACATCCTGTCTTCATTACGTTTGGTCAAAGGTCACGAGATGTAAATAGAGATATCGCTAATCCTAATCCTAACCCAAGACCTAACCTTAGCGCTTACCCTAACCTTAACATACAATCTCGCCTGTCCAATCTCCTGGGTTTACCCCAGGACCTGCGGTTTCCTCCCACTGTTAATATGCGCAAGCAGATTATTGAAATAAAATTAAACCATATGTTAGTCCCAAAATGACCTAGTTTGCGTCGAGTGGACGTTAAACCCCTCTCTCTCTCTCTCTCTCTCTCTCTCTCTCTCTCTCTCTCTCTCTCCGTGTCATGGTTATTCAGTGCAGAAACGAGTGAGTTACCATTACTGGAAAAAAACGGTATTATGTCAATAGTACTGCTAGTTCAAAAGCGTTTTATAGCTGAGGCGCTGGAGGCGCCAGCCTCTCCGCGAAAAAAATCAAAGCAGTTGAAAAAATAAAACGGGAGAAAAATGCTACAACCGATGCGAAAAATGAAAATTTACCCTAGTTAGGGAGGGCTCTAAAGACAGACAAAAGGGTCCCACGAATGACAAAAGGGTCCCTAGGGCCAAGGGAAAGGGCCCCCGAGTCCAACTCAATCGTTTTCTATACACTGTTACTGTCGAATCCACTACTGAATGAGAATGCAGCCATTGCATTGGCATGACAATCATCAATCAAGAACCTCCCCTCGCGACAGAGGGCCCTCAAAATAGTACAGCCTCCGCCATGATAAACCTTAAAACGCCCCTATGCTAGTTCTGTAACTGAAAGTCAAAATGGTGAAAGATGTTATTTGGTCAACATTTATCTACACTAACACAGACATTTTCAGATGAGGCGTGTAATAAAGTGGCTTAAATATATGAAAATCTTGAAAGAACTGATCGCAACCTATACCCTGCATTTGTTAGGTGTGTGGTTGCGAATGGGATATAGCGTCTTGTGCCACCACCCCCACCCCACACATATACCACCCCGATTCTTCAATCCAAACTGATTAGTCTTTTCTTTCGAATTCCAACTGTTAAGTAGTCTTTTACGGGCATGTAGATATTGTTCCTAGCCGGGCCATTTAGGTTTCAAATTTCACAGTGTATGGATAGCCTTCTGGTGGTTTCTGCTATGATTCGTTCATTGTTTCACTGTTTTTTCTACTATGAACTCGTCTACTATTAATTCGTTGATTGTTCCACTCTTATTTCGGCTATGATTTCGTTGAACGTTTCATTGTTATTTCTGCTACGAATTCGTTAATTGTTTCACCGTTATTTCTGCTACGAATTTGTTAATTGTTGAAGTGTTATTACTGCTATAAATTCGTTGATCGTTTCATTGCTATTTATGGGAATCACGGTGGCTAAGTGGGCAAGGCGCTGGCTCGTTAGCCTGGAGGTCGGGTGTTCGATCCTTGCATTGGCCGAGAAAGCTCATCTCGATTTTCCGGCGTGGTTTCTTTTGTCAGTGATGCAGAAGGAGGGCCTGATAAGGACAGCTGCCTAGTCGTTCGGATGGGACGAAAAACCAAGGTCCCGTGTACACATTGGAATGCAAGTAAAAGATCCCTTGGCAGTTGGAATTCGTTATAAGAGTAGGCCGTAGCGCCGCTGCCCGGGCAAAAATTCCCTCATAGCACACTGTATGGCGTATGCCGCGTCTTTTATTGGCCCAGGTCAGGTGCAGAAGAGTAGGACGTAAAACCCCATTTCATTTCTGCTATTTATGCTATGAATTCGTTAAGTTTTCCACTGTTATTTCTGCTATGAGTTCGTTGATCGTTTCATTGTTATTTCTGCTGTGAACTCGATCAAGACAATGACCTAGTGAACGTCTACACCAAGTTTGAACATTCTAGCTGACCTACAGCGAGAAACATTTCAAACGGGCCAAATTTTCGATTTTAACAGTTTAATTTGCACGGTACCTTTAGTTATCAACCGAATATTACAAAACTTTTAAAAATAAGCTCACCCTGAACAGCTTAATCGTTCGCAATAAACGGGGTTGGACATCATATTCCATGTCACGTGCAACCTGAAGATCGAAACGACGCCCGTTGACTCAATGACAGACGTTACGATACAGCGCGTACATGCTAACCATTCAGCCATTCAGCCTCCCTGAATTCGGAAAATTGCTGACTTATAGCAAGAAACATTTCAACCGGGCGAAATTTTCTGTTTTAACAGTTTAATGTGCATGGTACTTTAATTACCAACCGATTATTGAAAAACTTTTGAAAATAAGCTCCAACTGACCAGCTTAATCGTATGCAATAAAAGTTTGGCTTGAATTGAAAGTTCTGCACGGAGAAAGTTCATCTCGATTTCCCGGCGTGGTTCCCCCTTGTCAGTGAGGCAGAACGGAGGGCCTGACAAGCACAGCTGTCTAGTTCGGATGGGACGAAAACCACGGTCCCGTGTACACATTGGAGTGCAAGTAAAATATCCCTAAGCAGTTGGAATTCGATACTGTTGAATAAGCTCTATACGATGACTAAATGTGTAGATTGTAGTCACCCACACTGCATGTTTCGCTCAACAATGAAAGGGTGCCGTTTTCAATGTTCGATCCTTTTGTTCTTCTACTCCTGATATGTTGGACTGTTGATCGATGGTTTCATATATAAGACTACCAATAAGACTCTTTGTAGAAGAATTTCCCAACAAATATTATGTTGACTTTACGAGAAAGACCTCTAAACATACTCCAAATTGTAAAGATACGTCTTTTTGGATTTCCAATCTCTTTTTTTCGGCTATCCCTGATATTTAAAAAAAAATGATACAATGATTTCACACAACAGGCTAGCTATTAGACTCTCTATTGACAAAAGTTTCACGGCCCTCCCTTCATTATAACCGAAGTTATCGTGCCCTAAAGAATCAACAAATCAACATGCTTATCTCTGCTTACCCTAAGCAGAAAATGCTCATCTTTGAACTCCATCATAACATTGGCCTAGTGAACGTCTACACCAAGTTTGAACATTCTAGCTTAATTAGAATGAGAGTTATTGTGCTCCAAAGTCTTGGCTCTTCAAATTGCTTCTATTTTCCATTTTCAATTCAAAATGGTGACTCCCGGTTGACCTAAATCAAAATTCTATTCGCGACATTTTTTAGGCCTTCCTACAAGGATTCAGAAAATATAACTCCCGAGTCTGTAAGTAAAATAGCAAAAAAGCCTTATTGATTTTTCACGTTTAAAGATGGTGGCACTTCCGGTTCGATCGACAAACTCCATATTTTGTGTACGAATCAGTAATTCCTTGTCTAGTATCGAAAAAAAAATTAGGTCATTCTGACCTATATTTTGACGATTTTTTTGAAAATTTTGATCCTTAATTTCACCAAGGGGAGATAATTTAGAAAATTTCTAATTATATTTTTGAAGTCACATCGGTAGGATCTACTTATATTCTAAATTGAATAAAAATCGCACAACTATTAAAGAAGTTGTCAAATTGGTCTAAACTTCCGGTTCGAAATCACAGCGACGAATTTTCGAAATTCGAAAATGTGAAACTGCTGATGAAAATGATTTTTTTCAAGGTATTCAAAGAAAAAAGATTTAGTAAAATCGGTCAAAAAACAATAAAGTTACGACTATGCATTGTCCATTTTGTCGTTCGTAAATTTCGGTGATTTCGGATTCGTAAAACGTTTTGAAAATATATTTAATCAACAGCTACCACCCATTTTTGGGGGGATAGGTAAAAGTTTCATAAAGATACTGTGGTTAGATTCTGAGAAATCCGATTTGTGGATAAAACACAAAAAAAAAAATAACAATAACTAGATCTGCTACTGTCCCATGCAGATATGAAAGCTTTCATATTCATCGTCACGTGTCATCGATTATATCAAGTATCTCAAATAAAAGGATAAGAATAACAAACTATCAAAATTGGTCAAAAACTCGCGAAGTTACAAGTCTAAATATAGTATGAAACATTGAGTAATCTGAAAACTAAAGGGAAATAACTGATACTTGTGTTGCTGTAATCGGGATGACTTCCGATTTCAAAAATTTCAGAAAAATGAAATGAAAATGGTAAGAAAACATTGAAAAATTAAATGAAATAACTTTGAACAAAACTAAAACTTTTTGAATCAGGTTGAACTCAACTGTTTGAATATGTACGTTAAATATGTAGATTTGGAAAATTATAAAGACATAATATCAAAATCGGTCAAAAACTCACAAAGTTACAAATTTAAATGTAGTGAGAAACATTGCACCCGGGCAAAAAAATAATCTTTAAACTAAAGGGAAATAACTGAAACTTGTATAGCTGTAATCGGGCTTCCAAGATATGTTATATAATTATGGTTTCCAATATGTTTGGTTATAAGTAGGAAATCGTGACGACTTCTTAAGCATGTTTTAAACAAAGGGTCATAGACTGCAATATACAAGAATGGCACTCTGCAATAAAAAAAACTGGCCAGAGATTTCTATGCAGAAATTAAATAATTGCTAGAACCAGAAAAATATTTATCCACTATAATAAATAAGCAACATAGAGAAAATGAAATGAAATTGAATGGGGTTTAACGTCCTACTGTTCTGCTCCTACAATGGGCTAATGAAGACGGGCATACGCCATAAAGTGTGCAATGAGGGAAATTTTACCCGGGCAGCGGCGTTATGGCCTACGAGGTTGGTAAGGCGACCATACTCCTTGTCACGTACAACCAAGAAATCGAAACAAGGCCAGTTGACTCAATGACAGACGTTATGATACAGAGCGCACGTGCTAACCATTCAGCCACGCAACCTCCCTAAAATCGGCAAATTGCTGACCTACAGCGAGAAACATTTCAACCGGGCCAAATTTTCTATTTTAACAGTTTAATTTGCACGGTACCTTTAGTTATCAACCGAATATTACAAAACTTTTAAAAATAAGCTCCCCCTGACCAGCTTAATCGTTCGCAATCAACGTTTGCCCTTTAAAATCGACAAATTGCTGACTTTATAGTGAGAAACATTACAACCGGGCCAAATTTTCTGTTTTATCACTTTAACAGTACCTTTGATTACCAACCGATTATTACAAAACTTTAAAAAGAGAAAGAGAGAAATGCGGCCTAACGTCCATTCGACACAAACTAGGTCATTTTGGGACTAACATATGTTTTTTAATTTTATTTAAAAACTCCCCTTGCACGTACTGGTCTTAAGCCGTTGGGAGGAAACCGAAGAACACGGAGAAAACCCACGAGGTTGGACATCATACACCATGTCACGTGCAACCTGGAGATCGAAACGACGCCCGTTGACTCAATGACAAACGTTACGATACAGCGAGCACATGCTAACCATTCAGCCATCCAGCCTCCCTGAATTCGGAAAATTGCTGACTTATAGCAAGAAACATTTCAACCGGGCGAAATTTTCTGTTTTAACAGTTTAATGTGCACGGTACTTTAATTACCAACCGATTATTACAAAACTTTTGAAAATAAGCTCCAACTGACCAGCTTAATCGTATGCAATAAACGTTTTGCCTGAATTGAAAGTTCTGCACGGAAAAAGTTCATCTCGATTTCCCGGCGTGGTTCCCCTTGTCAGTGAGGCAGAACGGAGGGCCTGACAAGCACAGCTGTCTAGTCCTTCGGATGGAACGAAAAACCAAGGTCCCGTGTACATATTGGAGTGCACGTAAAATATCCCTAAGCAGCTGGAATTCGATACTGTTGAATAAACTCTATACGATGACTAAATGCGTAGATTGTAGTCACCCACACTGCATGTTTCGCTTAACAATGAAAGGGTGCCGTTGTCAATGTTCGATCCTTTTGTTCTTCTACTCCTGATATGTTGGACTGTTGATCGATGGTTTCATATAAAAGACTACCAATAAGACTCTTTGTAGAAGAAGTTCCCAAAAAATAGTATGTTGACTTTACGAGAAAGACCTCTAAACATGCTCCAAATTGTAAAAATACGACTTTTTGGATTTTCAATCTCTTTTTTTCGGCTATCCCTGATATTTAAAAAAAATGATACAATGATTTCACACAACAGGCTAGCTATTAGACTCTCTATTGACAAAAGTTTCACCGCCCTCCCTTCATTATAACCAAAGTTATCGTGCCCTAAAGAATCAACAAATCAGCATGCTTATCTCTGCTTACCCTAAGCAGAAAATGCTCATCTTTGAACTCAATCATAACATTGACCTAGTGAACGTCTACAACAAGTTTGAACATTCTAGCTTAATTAGAATGAGAGTTATTGTGCTCCAAAGTCTCGGCCCTTCAAATTGCTTCTATTTTTCATTTTCAATTCAAAATGGTGACTCCGGGATGACCTAAATCAGAATTCCATTCGCGACATTTTTTAGGCCTTCCTACAAGGATTCAGAAAATATAACTCCCGAGTCTGTAAGTAAAATAGCAAAAAAGCCTTAGTGATTTTTCACGTTTAAAGATGGTGGCACTTCCGGTTCGATCGACAAACTCCATATTTTGTGTACGAATCAGTAATTCCTTGTCTAGTATCGAAAAAAAAAACTAGGTCATTCTGACCTATATTTCGACGATTTTTTTGAAAATTTTGATCCTTAATTTCACCAAGGGGAGATAAGTTAGAAAATTTCTAAAGTCATTTTTCAAGTCGCATCATTAAGGTCTACTTACATATTAAATTTCATGAAAATCGTACAACGACTAAAGAAGTTGTCGAGTTGGTGTAAACTTCCGGTTCGAAATCACAGCGACGAATTTTCGAATTTCGAAAATCCGAAATTGCAGATTTGAAGTAAATGTCTTAGGATACTCAAAGAAAAAAGAATTAGTAAAATAGATCAAATAGTCACAAAGTTACAGCATTGTAGGTCAAATGCATTCGTTCGTAAAATTCGGTGATTTCGGATTCGTAAAACGTTTTGAAAATACATTTAATCAAGGTTCGCACCCCATTTTTGGGGGGGTAGGTCAAAATTTTAGAAAGATCCTATGGATAGATTCTGAGAAATCCGATTTGCAGAAAACACACAAAAAAAAAAAATAATAATAATAACTTTAACAGAAACAATAAGCTTTCATATGTAATACATATGAAAGCTTAATAACTTTAACAGAAACAATAAGCTTTCATATGTAATACATATGAAAGCTTAATAATCTTAACAGAAACAATAAGCTTTCATATGTAATATGAAAGCTTAATAATATTAATCTTAACAGAAACAATAAGCTTTCATATGTAATACATATGAAAGCTTAATAATCTTAACAGAAACAATAAGCTTTCATATGTAATATGAAAGCTTAATAACTAGATCTGCTACTGTCCCATGCAGATATGAAAGCTTTCATATTCAACGTCATGTGTCATCGATTGTATCAAGTATCCTAAATAAAAGGATAAGAAGAAAAAATTATCAAAATTGGTCAAAATCTCGCGAAGTTACAAGTCTAAATATAGTATGAAACATTGCACCCAGGCATAACAATAATCTGAAAACTAAAGGGAAATAACTGAAACTTGTATTACTGTAATGAGACGGATGAGAAAATGAAATGAAAATGGCGGGAAAGAACTAAAAATGGCAGGTTGGACAGGCGACCTTACTCCTTGTCACGTACAACCGGGAATTCGAAAACACGCTAGTTAACTCAATGACAGGCGCGCGTGCTAACCATTCAGCCACCCCCCCCCCTTTGAAATCAGACACGTGCAATATGTCATATAGGGAGAATAACAAGTCGCTCACAACAAAATCGTAAATGAATGAGTTTAGGTCAAAAGGATGAGCTACTGTTTTAGAGTATTTATTTGTTTTAAAGAGACACGTTATGGGTTGTTCATATTTAAATGAAAGTTTAATTTTAAATAAGACCAATAAAATTAGGATTTAATAATGCCAGACTAATATTAAAATAAAGTTTTATTATTGGTCTAATGCAATGAAATGCTTTGATTTGACGGATGAAATGTACGATGGGTGTCCAGACTATGTGGCTAAGTCGTTGGCCTGCTAGCCAGGAGGTCGGGTGTTCGATCCCTGCATTGGCCGAGAAAGTTCATCTCGATTTTCTGGCGTGTCCCCCCCCCCGCCGTGTACACATTGGAGTGCACGTAAAAGATCCCTTTCCAGTTGGAATTCGATACTGTTGAATACGCTCTATACAATGACTAAATGTGCAGATTATAGCCACCCACACTGCATGTTTTGCTTAACAATGAAAGGGTGCCGTTTTCAATTTTCGATCCTTTTATTCTTCTACTCCTGATATTTAAGACTGTTGGTCGATGGTTTCTTATAAAAAACTACCGATAAGACTCTTTGTAGAAGAAGTTCCCCCAAAATATTATGTTGACTTTAACAGTATACACTCATCCCCTAAATAGGAGTTTTAACACTGGTATCTGTTACTGGGCAAATGGTAAAAAATAATTCTTAGAAGAACCACATGTTATATGCTTCTTATAAGGGCATTGGCAGGGCTTTCTATAGGGGATCATTTCATTGACCCCACGTGCATGAACTTTGACCTTGACCTTTTTTATTTGACCCCAAAAATAAGTTTAACTTTTCCATTTGACCTCAAACAGACCACAGGGATTATAAACTGGTAGGGTTTTTGATGTAGATTCAAAGAAAACAACTATTTTGCCACAAATCTGTGTATTATTCATAATTGTAGCACTAAAATCAAAAAAGTTATGAGACATCAAAGATGATAAACATTGCGATAAAATACAGCAATGGAGTTTTAAGTATTCACATTGTAGCAATTGTGATTTAATGAATTGATTTAAAGATAACAAAATAAAATATCACAAATATATGATTAGAATTAAAAAATAAAGACATAATTATGTAATTATGCAAATGACCTTTGACATATTATTGACCTTTGACCCCACTATTGACCTTTGACTCAATGGGTTGACCTGCCACCCTGACTTTCGACCCCAAAATTAGTTTTTTTTTATACTTCTGTTGTTAAAATAATACCCACAGCTGCTATTATGAAAATATTACAGCATTTGCCATAAGGTAAACACGATCCCAAAGACAATAGCCCTTTTTTACACCGAAATATGAAAGTAGGCACAAGGCGGATAACAAAAATTCAGAAGGAATACATACAATCAAGTAGATACATGTACACAGGCCTAGGAAAATCATGCAACAATCAATAATTATGTTATTAACAATAAATATAGCAATGACAAAAAATCTGCTATGTTATCTAGTTTTCACCCGTCAAACAGACTAAATTCCATTGTGCCAACTGCCAACTCATGAAACTCCAATTCCATGTCTTGGAATAAACTTCGGTATAGTGGGCTCTGTGTCTATACACTGTCCATGCTTCCATTCTTCTGTGCTAATATTATGACTTATCTTCTGATGACCACAAGGCTGGGATGCAGATGGCTGTGTTCTCTTCAATGGTAAATTTTCTTCACAAGAATCTTCTGCATAGGAAAGCTTCTATGTTTCTTGACCCCTTGACCTGGTGGTACATGTACTTTTGTTATACTGTTGTACCCAAACTTTCTCAACAATATCATTGGGTCTACCTATTTCCATCTTCAGATAAGGGCCTTCAAATATAAATAAATAAATGTAAAGCATTCAGTGCAATAAAAAAACCCAAAAGACTTCTACATTGAGTAACCTTAGGTAAAATAATTTGAAAGAGGAAGGTCTAAGACTATCATTAGCCTACCATGTCCATGTGCAGTATCTTCAACTGAGGTTGAAGGCCTAGGAAAAAAATTAAATAACACACTTTGATTAAATAGTGTACATGTAAAACACAGAAGGATAGTCACACACGCTTTCGTTTGGCATTTATAATATACATGTGTAGGCCTATTATTTAATTTTACCAAAGGGTAGAGACAGAAATCTAAACTAGATCTGCTACCGTCCCATGCAGATATGAAAGCTTTCATATTCACCGTCACGTGTCATTGATTGTATCAAGTATCCTAAATAAAAGGATAAGAAGAAAACATTATCAAAATTGGTCAAAAACTCGCAAAATTACAAGTCTAAATATAGTATGAAACATTGCACCTAGGCATAACAATAATCTGAAAACTAAAGGGAAATAACCGAAATTTGTATTGCTGTAATGAGACGGATGAGAAAATGAAATGAAAATTGCCGGAAAAAAAATTAAAAATGGCAGGTTGGACAGGCGACCTTACTCTTTGTCACGTACAACCGGGCATTCGAAAACACGCTAGTTAACTCAATGACAGGCACGCGTGCTAACCATTCAGCCGCCCAACCCCCCTTTGAAATCAGAAACGTGCAATATGTCATATAGGAAGAATAACAAGCCGCTCACAACAAAATGGTAAATTAATGAGTTTAGGGCAAAAAGGCGTCTACAGCACCCGGTGTTCCCAGGCGGTCACCCATCCAAGTACTAACCGGGCCCGACGTTGTTTAACTTCAGTGATCGGACGAGAACTGGTGTTTTCAACATGGTATGGCCGTAGACGAGAGAAGGTGGACAGAACCCGTAGTTATACTTACCTGAATTGACCCGCTTATTGATTTTTTTTTTTTTTTTTTTTTGTATTTAATTGTTTTAAAGAGATTTAATAATGCCAGACTAATATTAAAATAAAGTTTTAAATTAAGAATGATTAATTATTGGTCTAATGCAATGAAATGATTTGATTTGACGGATGAAATGTACGATGGGTGTCCACACTGTGTGGCTAAGGCGTTGGCCTGCTAGCCAGGAGGTCGGGTGTTCGATCCGTGCATTGGCCGAGAAAGTTCATCTCGATTTTCTGGCGTGTCCCCCCACCCACCGTGTACACATTGGAGTGCACGTAAAAGATCCCTTAGCAGTTGGAATTCGATATTGTTGAATGAGCTCTATACGATGACTAAATGTGCAGATGGTAGCCACCCACACTGCATGTTTTGCTTAACAATGAAAGGGTGCCGTTTTCAATTTTCGATCCTTTTATTCTTCTACTCCTGATATTTTGGACTGTTGATCGATGGTTTCATATAAAAAAACTACCGATAAGACTCTTTGTAGAAGAAGTTCCCAAAAAATATTATGTTGACTTTACGAGAAAGACCTCTAAACATGCTCCAAATTGTAAAAATACGACTTTTTGGATTTTCAATCTCTTTTTTTCGGCTATCCCTGATATTTAAAAAAAATGATACAATGATTTCACACAACAGGCTAGTGTTAGACTCTCGATTGACAAGAGTTTCACCACCCTCCCTTCATTATAACCGAAGTTATTGTGCCCTAAAGAATCAATTCATCAGCATGCTTATCTCTGATTACCCTAGGCAGAAAATGCTCATCTTTGCACTCAATCATGACATTGACCTAGTGAACGTCTACACCAAGTTTGAACATTCTGGATTAATTAGAAGGAGAGTTATTGTGTTCCAAATTCCCGGCCCTTCAAATTGCTTCTATTTTTCATTTTCAATTCAAAATGGTGACCATCACGTGACCGAAATCAAAATTCTGATCAGATAGATTTTTAGGCCATCCTACAAGGATTCAGAAAATATAACTCCCGAGTCTGTAAGTAAAATAGCAAAAAAGCCTTAGTGATTTTTCACGTTTAAAGATGGTGGCACTTCCGGTTGTATCGACAAACACCATATTTTGTGTACGAATCAGTAATTCCTTGTCCAGTATCGAAAAAAAAAAATTAGGTCATTCTGACCTGTATTTCGAAGATTTTTTTGAAAACTTTGATCCTTAATTTCACCAAGGGGAGATAATTTAGAAAATTTCTAATTATATTTTTGAAGTCACATCGGTAAGATCTACTTATATTCTAAATTTCATGAAAATCGTACAACTATTAAAGAAGTTGTCAAATTGGTCTAAACTTCCGGTTCGAAATCACAGCGACGAATTTTCGAAATTCGAAAATGTGAAACTGTAGATGAAAATGATTTTTTTCAAGGTATTCAAAGAAAAAAGAATTAGTAAAATCGGTCAAGCAATAACAAATTCGGTGATTTCGGATTCGTAAAACGTTTTGAAAATATATTTAAACAACGTTCGCACCCCATTTTTGGGGGGGTAGGTCAAAGTTTCAGAAAGATTCCGTGGTTAGATTCTGAGAAATCCGATTTGCAGAAAATACACACAAAAAAAAAAATAATAATAATCTTAACAGAAACAATAAGCTTTCATATGTAATATGAAAGCTTAATAATCTTAACAGAAACAATAAGCTTTCATATGTAATATGAAAGCTTAACTAGATCTGCTACTGTCCCATGCAGATATGAAAGCTTTCATATTCATCGTCACGTGTCATCGATTATATCAAGTATCTCAAATAAAAGGATAAGAATAACAAACTATCAAAATTGGTCAAAAACTCGCGAAGTTACAAGTCTAAATATAGTATGAAACATTGAGTAATCTGAAAACTAAAGGGAAATAACTGATACTTGTGTTGCTGTAATCGGGATGACTTCCGATTTCAAAACTTTCAGAAGAATGAAATGAAAATGGTAAGAAAACATCGAAAAATTAAATGAGATAACTTTGAACAAAACTAAAACATTTTGAATCAGGTTGAACTCAACTGTTTGAATATGTACGTTAAATATGTAGATTTGGAAAATTATAAAGACATAATATCAAAATCGGTCAAAAACTCACAAAGTTACAAATTTAAATGTAGTGAGAAACATTGCACCCGGGCAAAAAAATAATCTTTAAACTAAAGGGAAATAACTGAAACTTGTATAGCTGTAATCGGGCTTCCAAGATATGTTATATAATTATGGTTTCCAATATGTTTGGCTATAAGTAGGAAATCGTGACGACTTCTTAAGCATGTTTTAAACAAAGGGTCATAGACTGCAATATACAAGAATGGCACTCTGCAATAAAAAACACTGGCCAGAGATTTCTATGCAGAAATTAAATAATTGCTAGAACCAGAAAAATATTTATCCACTATAATAAATAAGCAACATAGAGAAAATGAAATGAAATTGAATGGGGTTTAACGTCTTACTGTTCTGCTCCTACAATGGGCTAATGAAGACGGGCATACGCCATAAAGTGTGCAATGAGGGAAATTTTACCCGGGCAGCGGCGTTACGGCCTACGAGGTTGGTAAGGCGACCATACTCCTTGTCACGTACAACCAAGAAATCGAAACAAGGACAGTTGACTCAATGACAGACGTTATGATACAGAGCGCACGTGCTAACCATTCAGCCACGCAACCTCCCTAAAATCGGCAAATTGCTGACCTACAGCGAGAAACATTTCAACCGGGCCAAATTTTCTATTTTAACAGTTTAATTTGCACGGTACCTTTAGTTATCAACCGAATATTACAAAACTTTTAAAAATAAGCTCCCCCTGACCAGCTTAATCGTTCGCAATAAACGTTTGCCCCTTAAAATCGACAAATTGCTGAATTTAAAGTGAGAAACATTACAACCGGGCCAAATTTTCTGTTTTATCACTTTAACAGTACCTTTGATTACCAACCGATTATTACAAAACTTTAAAAAAAAAGAAAGAGAGAAATGCGGCCTAACGTCCATTCGACACAAACTAGGTCATTTCGGGACTAACATATGTTTTTTAATTTTATTTAAAAACTCCCCTTGCACGTACTGGTCTTTAGCCGTTGGGAGGAAACCGAAGAACACTGAGAAAACCCACGAGGTTGGACATCATACACCATGTCACGTGCAACCTGGAGATCGAAACGACGCCCGTTGACTCAATGACAAAGGTTACGATACAGCGAGCACATGCTAACCATTCAGCCATCCAGCCTCCCTGAATTCGGAAAATTGCTGACTTATAGCAAGAAACATTTCAACCGGGCGAAATTTTCTGTTTTAACAGTTTAATGTGCACGGTACTTTAATTACCAACCGATTATTACAAAACTTTTGAAAATAAGCTCCAACTGACCAGCTTAATCGTATGCAATAAACGTTTTGCCTGAATTGAAAGTTCTGCACAGAGAAAGTTCATCTCGATTTCCCGGCGTGGTTCCCTTGTCAGTAAGGCAGAACGGAGGGCCTGACAAGCACAGCTGTCTAGTCCTTCGGATGGGACGAAAAACCAAGGTCCCGTGTACACATTGGAGTGCACGGAAAATATCCCTAAGCAGTTGGAATTCGATACTGTTGAATAAGCTCTATACGATGACTAAATGCGTAGATTGTAGTCACCCACACTTCATGTTTCGCTCAACAATGAAAGGGTGCCGTTTTCAATGTTCGATCCTTTTGTTCTTCTACTCCTGATATGTTGGACTGTTGATCGATGGTTTCATATAAAAGACTACCAATAAGACTCTTTGTAGAAGAAGTTCCCAAAAAATAGTATGTTGACTTTACGAGAAAGACCTCTAAACATGCTCCAAATTGTAAAAATACGACTTTTTGGATTTTCAATCTCGATTTTTCGGCTATCCCTGATATTTAAAAAAAATGATACAATCATTTCACACAACAGGCTACCTATTAGACTCTCTATTGACAAAAGTTTCACCGCCCTCCCTTCATTATAACCGAAGTTATCGTGCCCAAAAGAATCAACAAATCAGCATGCTTATCTCTGCTTACCCTAAGCAGAAAATGGTCATCTTCGAACTCAATCATAACATTGACCTAGTGAACGTCTACATAAAGTTTGAACATTCTACCTTAATTAGAAGGAGAGTTATTGTGTTCTAAAATCCCGGCCCTTCAAATTGCTTCTATTTTTCATTTTCAAATCAAAATGGTGACCATCACGTGACCGAAATCAAAATTCTGATCGGACAGATTTTTAGGCATTCCTTCAAGGATTCCGAAAATATGACCCCCGAATCTATAAGTAAAATATCAAAAAAGCCTTATTGATTTTTCACGTTTAAAGATGGTGGCACTTCCGGTTCGATCGACAAACTCCATATTTTGTGTACGAATCAGTAATTCCTTGTCTAGCATCGAAAATTTTTTTTAGGTCATTCTGACCTATATTTCGACGATTTTTTTGAAAAATTTGATGCTTAATATCACCAAGGGGAGATAATTTAGAAAATTTCTAATTATATTTTTGAAGTCACATCGGTAAGATCTACTTGTATACTAAATTTCATGAAAATCGTACAACTATTAAAGAAGTTGTCAAATTGGTCTAAACTTCCGGTTCGAAATCACAGCGACGAATTTTCGAAATTCGAAAATGTGAAACTGCAGATGAAAATGATTTTTTTCAAGGTATTCAAAGAAAAAAGAATTGGTAAAATCGGTCAAAAAATAACAAAGTTACGACTATGCATTGTCAGTTTTTTCGTTCGTAAAATTCGGTGATTTCGGATTCGTAAAACGTTTTGAAAATATATTTAAACAACGTTCGCACCCCATTTTTTTTTGGGGGGGGGGGTAGGTCAAAGTTTCATAAAGATCCCATGGTTAGATTCTGAGAAATCCGATTTGCAGAAAATACACACAAAAAAAAAATAATAACTAGAGCTGCTACTGTCCCATGCAGATATGAAAGCTTTCATATTCATCGTCACGTGTCATTGATTGTATCAAGTATCCTAAATAAAAGGATAAGAAGAAAAAATTATCAAAATTGGTCAAAAACTCGCGAAGTTACAAGTCTAAATATAGTATGAAACATTGCACCCAGGCATAACAATAATCTGAAAACTAAAGGGAAATAACTGAAACTTGTATTACTGTAATGAGACGGATGAGAAAATGAAATGAAAATGGCGGGAAAAAAAATTAAAAATGGCAGGTTGGACAGGCGACCTTACTCCTTGTCACGTACAACCGGGCATTCGAAAACACGCTAGTTAACTCAATGACAGGCGCGCGTGCTAACCATTCAGCCACCCAACCCCCCTTTGAAATCAGACACGTGCAATATGTCATATAGGAAGAATAAGAAGTCGCTCACAACAAAATGGTAAATTAATGAGTTTAGGTCAAAAGGTTGAGCTACTGTTTTAGAGTACTTAATAGTTTTAAAGAGACACGTTAAGGGTTGTTCATAGTTAAATGAAAGTTTAATTTTAAATAAGACCAATAAAATTAGGATTTAATAATGCCAGACTAATATTTCCAATATGTTTGGTTATAAGTAGGAAATCGTGACGACTTCATAAGCATGTTTTAAACAAAGGATCATAGACTGAATTGTACAAGAATGGCACTCTGCAATAAAAAAAACTGGCCAAAGCAAGATTTCTATGCAGAAATTAAATAATTGCTAGAACCAGAAAAATATTTATCCACTATAATAAATAAGCAACATAGAGAAAATGAAATGAAATTGAATGGGGTTTAACGTCCTACTGTTCTGCTCCTAAAATGGGCTAATGAAGCCGGGCATATGCCATAAAGTGTGCAATGAGGGAAATTTTACCCGGGCAGCGGCGTTACGGCCTACGAGGTTGGACAGGTGACCATACTCCTTGTCACGTACAACCAAGAAATCGAAACAACGCCAGTTGACTCAATGACAGACGTTATGATACAGAGCGCACGTGCTAACCATTCAGCCACGCAACCTCCCTAAAATCGGCAAATTGCTGACCTACAGCGAGAAACATTTCAACCGGGCGAAATTTTCTATTTTAACAGTTTAATTTGCACGGTACCTTTAGTTATCAACCGAATATTACAAAACTTTTAAAAATAAGCTCCCCCTGACCAGCTTAAGCGTTCGCAATAAACGTTTGCCCCTTAAAATCGGCAAATTGCTGACTTTAAAGTGAGAAACATTACAACCGGGCGAAATTTTCTGTTTTATCACTTTTACAGTACCTTTGATTACCAACCGATTGTTACAAAACTTTAAAAATAAAAGAGAAAGAGAGAAATGCGGCTTAATGTCCATTCGACACAAACTAGGTAATTTCGGGACTAACATATGTTTTTAAATTTTATTTAAAAACTCCCCTTGCGCTTACTGGTCTTTAGCCGTTGGGAGGAAACCGAAGGACACGGAGAAAACCCACGAGGTTGGACATCATACTTCATGTCACGTGCAACCTGGAGATCGAAACGACGCCCGTTGACTCAATGACAGACGTTACGATACAGCGCGCACATGCTAACCATTCAGCCATTCAGCCTCCCTGAATTCGGAAAATTGCTGACTTATAGCAAGAAACATTTCAACCGGGCGAAATTTTCTGTTTTAACAGTTTAATGTGCACGGTACTTTAATTACCAACCGATTATTACAAAACTTTTGAAAATAAGCTCCAACTGACCAGCTTAATCGTATGCAATAAACGTTTGGCCTGAATTGAAAGTTCTGCACGGAGAAAGTTCACCTTGATTTCCCGGCGTGGTTCCCCTTGTCAGTGAGGCAGAACGGAGGGCCTGACAAGCACAGCTGTCTAGTCGTTCGGATGGGACGAAAAACCAAGGTCCCGTGTACACATTGGAGTGCACGTAAAATATCCCTAAGCAGCTGGAATTCGATACTGTTGAATAAGCTCTATACGATGACTAAACGTGTAGATTGTAGTCACCCACACTGTATGTTTCGCTAAACAATGAAAGGGTGCCGTTTTCAATTTTCGATCCTTTTGTTCTTCTACTCCTGATATGTTGGACTGTTGATCGATGGTTTCATATAAAAGACTACCAATAAGACTCTTTGTAGAAGAAGTTCCCAAAAAATATTATGTTGACTTTACGAGAAAGACCTCTAAACATGCTCCAAATTGTAAAAATACGACTTTTTGGATTTTCAATCTCTTTTTTTTTCGGCTATCCCTGATATTTAAAAAAAATGATACAATGATTTCAAACAACAGGCTAGCTATTAGACTCTCTATTGACAAAAATTTCATCGCCCTCCCTTCATTATAACCGAAGTTATCGTGCCCTAAAGAATCAACAAATCAGCATGCTTATCTCTGCTCATCTTTGAACTCAATCATGACATTGACATAGTGAACGTCTACACCAAGTTTGAACATTCTAGCTTAATTAGAAGGAGAGTTATTGTATTCCAAAGTCCCTGCCCTTCAAATTGCTTCTATTTTTCATTTTCAATTCAAAATGGTGACCATCACGTGACCGAAATCAAAATTGGGATCCGACAGATTTTTAGGCATTCCTTCAAGGATTCCGAAAATATGACTCCCGAGTCTGTAAGTAAAATAGCAAAAAAGCCTTTTTGATTTTTCACGTTTAAAGATGGTGGCACTTCCGGTTCGATCGACAAACTCCATATTTTGTGTACGAATCAGTAATTCCTTGTCTAGTATCGAAAAAAAAAATTAGGTCATTCTGACCTATATTTCGACGATTTTTTTTGAAAACTTTGATCGTTAATTTCACCAAGGGGAGATAAGTTAGAAAATTTCTAAAGTCATTTTTCAAGTCGCATCATTAAGGTCTACTTACATATTAAATTTCATGAAAATCGTACAACTACTAAAGAAGTTGTGGAGTAGGTGTAAACTTCCGGTTCGAAATCACAGCGACGAATTTTCGAAATTCGAAAATCCGAAATTGCAGATTTGAAGTAAATGTCTTAGGATACTCAAAGAAAAAAGAATTAGTAAAATCGGTCAAAAAATAACAAAGTTACGACTATGCATTGTCCGTTTTTTTGTTCGTAAAATTCGGTGATTTCGGATTCGTAAAACGTTTTGAAAATATATTTAATCAAGGTTCGCACCCCATTTTTGGGGGGGGTAGGTCAAAATTTCAGAAAGATCCTATGGATAGATTCTGAGAAATCCGATTTGCAGAAAACACACACAAAAAAAAAATAATAACTAGATCTGCTACTGTCCCATGCAGATATGAAAGCTTTCATATTCATCGTCACGTGTCATCGATTATATCAATTATCTCAAATAAAAGGATAAGAATAACAAACTATCAAAATTGGTCAAAAACTCGCGAAGTTTCAAGTCTAAATATAGTATGAAACATTGAGTAATCTGAAAACCATTCAGCCACGCAACCTCCCTAAAATCGGCAAATTGCTGGCCTACAGCGAGAAACATTTCAACCGGGCCAAATTTTCTATTTTAACAGTTTAATTTGCACGGTACCTTTAGTTATCAACCGAATATTACAAAACTTTTAAAAATAAGCTCGCCCTGACCAGCTTAATCGTTCGCAATAAACGTTTGCCCCTTAAAATCGACAAATTGCTGAATTTAAAGTGAGAAACATTACAACCGGGCCAAATTTTCTGTTTTATCACTTTAACAGTACCTTTGATTACCAACCGATTATTACAAAACTTTAAAAAGGGGAAAGAGAGAAATGCAGCCTAACGTCCATTCGACACAAACTAGGTCATTTCGGGACTACTGTATGTTTTTTAATTTTATTTAAAAACTCCCCTTGCACGTACTGGTCTTTAGCCGTTGGGAGGAAACCGAAGAACACGGAGAAAACCCACCAGGTTGGACATCATACACCATGTCACGTGCAACCTGGAGATCGATACGACGCCCGTTGACTCAATGACAAAGGTTACGATACAGCGAGCACATGCTAACCATTCAGCCATCCAGCCTCCCTGAATTCGGAAAATTGCTGACTTATAGCAAGAAACATTTCAACCGGGCGAAATTTTCTGTTTTAACAGTTTAATGTGCACGGTACTTTAATTACCAACCGATTATTACAAAACTTTTGAAAATAAGCTCCAACTGACCAGCTTAATCGTATGCAATAAACGTTTTGCCTGAATTGAAAGTTCTGCACAGAGAAAGTTCATCTCGATTTCCCTGCGTGGTTCCCTTGTCAGTAAGGCAGAACGGAGGGCCTGACAAGCACAGCTGTCTAGTCCTTCGGATGGGACGAAAAACCAAGGTCCCGTGTACACATTGGAGTGCACGTAAAATATCCCTAAGCAGTTGGAATTCGATACTGTTGAATAAGCTCTATACGATGACTAAATGCGTAGATTGTAGTCACCCACACTTCATGTTTTGCTCAACAATGAAAGGGTGTCGTTTTCAATGTTCGATCCTTTTGTTCTTCTACTCCTGATATGTTGGACTGTTGATCGATGGTTTCATATAAAAGACTACCAATAAGACTCTTTGTAGAAGAAGTTCCCAAAAAATAGTATGTTGACTTTACGAGAGAGACCTCTAAACATGCTCCAAATTTTAAAAATACGACTTTTTGGATTTTCAATCTCTTTTTTTCGGCTATCCCTGATATTTAAAAAAAATGATACAATCATTTCACACAACAGGCTAGCTATTAGACTCTCTATTGACAAAAGTTTCACCGCCCTCCCTTCATTATAACCGAAGTTATCGTGCCCTAAAGAATCAACAAATCAGCATGCTTATCTCTGCTTACCCTAAGCAGAAAATGCTCATCTTTGAACTCAATCATAACATTGACCTAGTGAACGTCTACACCAAGTTTGAACATTCTAGCTTAATTAGAAGGAGAGTTATTGTGTTCCGAATTCCGGGCCTTTCAAATTGCTTCTATTTTTCATTTTCAATTCAAAATTGTGACCATCACATGACCGAAATCAAAATTCTGATCCGATAGATTTTTAGGCATTCCTTCAAGGATTCCGAAAATATAACTCCCGAGTCTGTAAGTAAAATAGCAAAAAAGCCTTTTTGATTTTTCACGTTTAAAGATGGTGGCACTTCCGGTTCGATCGACAAACTCCATATTTTGTGTACGAATCAGTAATTCCTTGTCTAAAGTCGAAAAAAAAATTAGGTCATTCTGACCTATATTTCAACGATTTTTTTGAAAACTTTGATCCTTAATTTCACCAAGGGGAGATAATTTAGAAAATTTCTAATTATATTTTTGAAGTCACATCTGTAAGATCTACTTGTATACTAAATTTCATGAAAATCGTACAACTATTAAAGAAGTTGTCAAATTGGTCTAAACTTCCGGTTCGAAATCACAGCGACGAATTTTCGAAATTCGAAAATGTGAAACTGCAGATGAAAATGATTTTTTTCAAGGTATTCAAAGAAAAAAAAATTAGTAAAATCGGTCAAAAAATAAGAAAGTTACGACTATGCATTGTCAGTTTTTTCGTTCGTAAAATTCGGTGATTTCGGATTCGTAAAACGTTTTGAAAATATATTTAAACAACGTTCGCACCCCATTTTTGGGGGGGTAGGTCAAAGTTTTAGAAAGATCCCATGGTTAGATTCTGAGAAATCCGATTTGCAGAAAATACACAAAAAAAAAATAATAACTAGATCTGCTACTGTCCCATGCAGATATGAAAGCTTTCATATTCATCGTCACGTGTCATCGATTATATCAAGTATCTCAAATGAAAGGATAAGAATAACAAACTATCAAAATTGGTCAAAAACTCGCGAAGTTACAAGTCTAAATATAGTATGAAACATTGCATAATCTGAAAACTAAAGGGAAATAACTGATACTTGTGTTGCTGTAATCGGGATGACTTCCCACTTCAAAACTTTCAGAAAAATGAAATGGAAATGGTAAGAAAACATCGAAAAATTAAATGAGATAACTTTGAACAAAACTAAAAAAATTTGAATCAGGTTGATCCCAATTGTTTGAATATTTACGTTAAATATGTAAATTTGGAAAATTATAAAGACATAATTATCAAAATCGGTCAAAACTCACAAAGTTACAAATTTAAATGTAGTGAGAAACATTGCACCCGGGCAAAAAAATAATCTTTAAACTAAAGGGAAATAACCTAAACTTGTATAGCTGTAATCGGGCTTCCAAAATTAGAGATATGTTATATAATTATGGTTTCCAATATGTTTGGTTATAAGTAGGAAATCGTGAACACTTCTTAAGCATGTTTTAAACAAAGGGTCATAGACTGCAATATACAAGAATGGCACTTTGCAATAAAAAATACTGGTCAAAGCAAGATTTCTATGCAGAAATGAAATAATTAATAGAACCAGAAAAACATTTATCCACTATAATAAATAAGCAACATAGAGAAAATGAAATCAAATTGAATGGGGTTTAACGTCCTACTCCTAAAATGGGCTAATGAAGACGGGTATACGCCGGGCAGCGGCGTTACGGCCTACGAGGTTGGACAGGCGACCATACTCCTTGTCACGTACAACCAAGAAATCGAAACGACGCCCGTTGACTCAATGACAGACGTTACGATACAGCGCGCACATGCTAACCATTCAGCCATTCAGCCTGCCTTAAAAATAAGCTCCCCCTGACCAGCTTAATTGTTCGCAATAAACATTTGCCCTCTAAAATCGGCAAATTGCTGACTTTAAAGTGAGAAACATTACAACCGGGCGAAATTTTATGTTTTATTACTTTTACAGTACCTTTGATTACCAACCGATTATTACAAAAGTTTAAAAATAAAAGAGAAAGAGAGAAATGCGGCTCAACGTCCATTCGACACAAACTAAGTCATTTCGGGAGTAACATATGTTTTTAAATTTTATTTATAAACTTCCCTTGCGCGTAAGGGTCTTTAGCCGTGGGGGGAAACCGAAGGACACGGTGAAAACCCACGAGGTTGGACACCATACTCCTTGTCACGTGCAACTTGGAAATCGAAACGACGCCGGTTGACTCAATTACAGACGTTACGATACAGCGCGCGTATGCTAACCATTCAGCCTCCCTAAAATCTGGAAATTGCTGACTTATAGCAAGAAACATTTTAACCGGGCGAAATTTTCTGTTTTAACAGTTTAATTCGCACGGTATTTTAATTACCAACCGATTATTACAAAACATTTGAAAATAAGCCCCAACTAACCAGCTTAATCGTATGCAATAAACGTTTGGCCTGAATTGAAAGTTCTGCAACGAGAAAGTTCATCTCGATTTTCCGGCGTGGTTCCCCCTTGTCAGTGAGCAGAACGGAGGGCCTGACAAGGACAGCTGTCTAGTCGTTAAGATGGGACGAAAAACCAAGGTCGCGTGTACACATTGGAGTGCACGTAAAATATCCCTAAGTAGTTGGAATTCGATACTGTTGAATAAGCTCTATACGATGACTAAATGTGCAGATTGTAGTCACCCACACTGCATGTTTCGCTTAACAATGAAAGGGTGCCGTTTTCAATGTTCGATCCTTTTATTCTTCTACTCCAGATATTTTGGACTGTTGATCGAAGTTTTCATATAAAAGACTACCGATAAGACTCTTTGTAGAAGAAGTTCTCAAAAAGTATTATGTTGACTTTAAGAGAAAAGAACCTTTAAAGATGCTCCAAATCGTAAACATACGACTTTTTGGATTTTCGATCTCTTTTTTTCTGCTATCCCTGATATTTAAAAAAAAAAGATACAACGATTTCACACAACAGGCCAGCTATTACACTCTCGATTAACAAGAGTTTCACCGCCCTCCCTTCATTATAACCGAAGTTATCTTGCCCTAAAGAATCAACAAATCAGCATGCTTATCTCTGCTTACCCTAGGCAGAAAATGCTCATCTTTGAACTCAATCATGACATTGACATAGTGAACGTCTACCCCAAGATTGAACATTCTAGCTCAATTAGAAGGAGAGTTATTGTGTTTCAAAGTTTCGGCCCTTCAAATTGCTACTACTTTTCATATTCACTTCAAAATGCCAACCATCAATTGACCTAAATCAAAATTCTGCTCTGAACAATTTTTAGGCCATCTTTCAAGGATTCAGAAAATATAACTCCCGTGTCTGTAAGTAAAATAGCAAAAAAGCCTTAGGGATTTTTCACGTTTCAAGATGGTGGCACTTCCGGTTCGATCAACAAACTTCATATTTTGTGTACAAATCAGTTATTACTTATCTAGTATCCAAAAAAAAAATCAGGTCATTCTGACCTATATTTCGATGATTTTTTTGAAAATTTTGATCCTTAATTTCGTCAAGGGGAGATAATTTAGAAAATTTCTAATTATATTTTTGAAGTCACATCGGTAAGGTCTAGATAAATACTAAATTTCATGAAAATCGTACAACTATTAAAGAAGTTGTCAAATTGGTCTAAACTTCCGGTTCGAAATCACAGCGACGAATTTTCGAAATTCGAAAATGTGAAACTGCAGATGAAAATGATTTTTTTCAAGGTATTCAAAGAAAAAAGAATTAGTAAAATCGGTCAAAAAATAACAAAGTTACGACTATGCATTGTCTATTTTGTCGTTCGTAAATTTCGGTGATTTCGGATTCGTAAAACGTTTTGAAAATATATTTAATCAAGGTTCGCACCCCATTTTTGGGGGGGTAGGTCAAAATTTCAGAAAGATCCTACGGATAGATTCTGAGAAATCCGATTTGCAGAAAACACACAAAAAAAAAATAATAATAACTAGATCTGCTACTGTCCCATGCAGATATGAAAGCTTTCATATTCATCGTCACGTGTCATTGATTGTATCAAGTATCCTAAATAAAAGGATAAGAAGAAAAAATTATTAAAATTGGTCAAAAACTCGCGAAGTTACAAGTCTAAATATAGTATGAAACATCGCACCCAGGCATAACAATAATCTGAAAACTAAAGGGAAATAACTGAAACTTGTATTACTGTAATGAGACGGATGAGAAAATGAAATGAAAATGGCGGGAAAAAAAATAAAAATGGCAGGTTGGACAGGCGACCTTACTCCTTGTCACGTACAACCGGGCATTCGAAAACACGCTAGTTAACTCAATGTCAGGCGCGCGTGCTAACCATTCAGCCACTCAACCCCCCTTTGAAATCAGACACGTGCAATATGTCATATAGGAAGAATAAGAAGTCGCTCACAAGAAAATGGTAAATTAATGAGTTTAGGTCAAAAGGTTGAGCTACTGTTTTAGAGTACTTAATAGTTTTAAAGAGACACGTTAAGGGTTGTTCATAGTTAAATGAAAGTTTAATTTTAAAAGACCAATAAAATTAGGATTTAATAATGCCAGACTAATATTTCCAATATGTTTGGTAATAAGTAGGAAATCGTGACGACTTCTTAAGCATGTTTTAAACAAAGGATCATGTTTGTTTAAACAAGAATGGCACTCTGCAATAAAAAAAACTGGCCAAAGCAAGATTTCTATGCAGAAATTAAATAATTGCTAGAACCAGAAAAATATTTATCCACTATAATAAATAAGCAACATAGAGAAAATGAAATGAAATTGAATGGGGTTTAACGTCCGACTGTTGTGCTCCTAAAATGGGCTAATGAAGACGGGCATATGCCATAAAGTGTGCAATGAGGGAAATTTTACCCGGGCAGCGGCGGTTACGGCCTACGAGGTTGGACAGGCGACCATACTCCTTGTCACGTACAACCAAGAAATCGAAACAACGCCAGTTGACTCAATGACAGACGTTATGATACAGAGCGCACGTGCTAACCATTCAGCCACGCAACCTCCCTAAAATCGGCAAATTGCTGACCTACAGCGAGAAACATTTCAACCGGGCCAAATTTTCTATTGTAACAGTTTAATTTGCACGGTACCTTTAGTTATCAACCGAATATTACAAAACTTTTAAAAATAAGCTCCCCCTGACCAGCTTAAGCGTTCGCAATAAACGTTTGCCCCTTAAAATCGGCAAATTGCTGACTTTAAAGTGAGAAACATTACAACCGGGCGAAATTTTCTGTTTTATCACTTTTACAGTACCTTTGATTACCAACCGATTATTACAAAACTTTAAAAATAAAAGAGAAAGAGAGAAATGCGACCTAATGTCCATTCGACACAAACTAGGTCATTTCGGGACTAACATATGTGTTTAATTTTATTTAAAAACTCCCCTTGCGCTTACAGGTCTTTAGCCGTTGGGAGGAAACCGAAGGACACGGAGAAAACCCACGAGGTTGGACATCATACTTCATGTCACGTGCAACCTGGAGATCGAAACGACGCCCGTTGACTCAATGACAGACGTTACGATACAGTGCGCACATGCTAACCATTCAGCCATTCAGCCTCCCTGAATTCAGAAAATTGCTGACTTATAGCAAGAAACATTTCAACCGGGCGAAATTTTCTGTTTTAACAGTTTAATGTGCACGGTACTTTAATTACCAACCGTTTATTACAAAACTTTAAAAACAGAAAATTTCGCCCGGTTGTAATGTTTCTCACTTTAAAGTCAGCAATTTGCCGATTTTAAGGGGCAAACGTTTATTGTGAGAAAGAGAGAAATGCGGCCTAATGTCCATTCGACACAAACTAGGTCATTTCGTGACTAACATATGTTTTTTAATTTTATTTAAAAACTCCTCTTGCGCTTACTGGTCTTTAGCCGTTGGGAGGAAACCGAAGGACACGGAGAAAACCCACGAGGTTGGACATCATACTCCATGTCACGTGCAACCTGGAGATCGAAACGACGCCCGTTGACTCAATGACAGACGTTACGATACAGCGCGCACATGCTAACCATTCAGCCATTCAGCCTCCCTGAATTCGGAAAATTGCTGACTTATAGCAAGAAACATTTCAACCGGGCGAAATTTTCTGTTTTAACAGTTTAATGTGCACGGTACTTTAATTACCAACCGATTATTACTAAACTTTTGAAAATATGCTCCAACTGACCAGCTTAATCGTACGCAATAAACGTTTGGCCTGAATTGAAAATTCTGCACGGAAAAAGTTCATCTTGATTTCCCGGCGTGGTTCCCCGTTGTCAGTGATGCAGAACGGAGGGCCTGACAAGCACAGCTGTCTAGTCGTTCGGATGGGACGAAAAAAAAATATCCCTAAGCAGTTGGAATTCGATACTGTTGAATAAGCTGTATACGATGACTAAATGTGTAGATTGTAGTCACCCACACTGCATGTGTCGCTTAACAATGAAAGGATGCCGTTTTCAATGTTCGATCCTTTTGTTCTTCTACTCCTGATATGTTGGATTGTTGATCGATGGTTTTATATGAAAGACTACCAATAAGACTCTTTGTAGAAGAAGTTCCCAAAAAATATTAAGTTGACTTTACGAGAAAGACCTCTAAACATGCTCCAAATTGTAAAAATACGATTTTTGGATTTTCAATCTCTTTTTTTCGCCTATCCATGATATTTAAAATAAATGATACAATGATTTCACACAACAGGCTAGCTATTGGACTCTCTATTGACAAAAGTTTCACAGCCCTCCCTTCATTATAACCGAAGTTATCGTGCCCTAAAGAATCAACAAATCAGCATGCCTATCTCTGCTTACCCTAGGCAGAAAATGCTCATCTTTGAACTAAATCATGACATTGTCCTAGTGAACGTCTACACCAAGTTTGAACATTCTAGCTAAATTAGAAGGAGAGTTATTGTGTTTCAAAGTCTCGGCCCTTCAAATTGCTACTACTTTTCATTTTCAATTCAAAATGGTGACCATCACGTGACCGAAATCAAAATTCTGCTCCCTACGATTTTTGGGCCATCCTTCAAGGATTCAGAAAATATAACTCCCGTGTCTGTAAGTAAGATAGCAAAAAAGCCTTAGGGATTTTTCATGTTTCAAGATGGTGGCATTTCCGGTTTGATCGACAAACTCCATATTTTGTGTAGGAATCAGTAATTACCTGTCGAGTATCGAAAAAAATTATCAGGTCATTCTGACCTATATTTCGACGATTTTTTTGAAAACTTTGATCCTTAATTTCACCAAGGGCAGATAATTTAGAAAATTTCTAATTATATTTTTGAAGTCACATCGGTAAGATCTACTTATATACTAAATTTCATGAAAATCGTACAACTATTAAATAAGTTGTCAAATTGGTCTAAACTTCCGGTTCGAAATCACAGCGACGAATTTTCGAAATTTAATCAAGGTTCGCACCCCATTTTTGGGGGGGTAGGTCAAAATTTCAGAAAGATCCTATGGATAGATTCTGAGAAATCCGATTTGCAGAAAACACACAAAAAAAAAAAATAATAATAACTAGATCTGCTACTGTCCCATGCAGATATGAAAGCTTTCATAGTCATCGTCACGTGTCATTGATTGTATCAAGTATCCTAAATAAAAGGATAAGAAGAAAAAATTATCAAAATTGGTCAAAAACTCGCGAAGTTACAAGTCTAAATATAATATGAAACATTGCACCCAGGCATAACAATAATCTGAAAACTAAAGAGAAATAACTGACACCTGTATTACTGTAATGAGACGGATGAGAAAATGAAATGAAAATGGCGGGAAAGAACTAAAAATGGCAGGTTGGACAGGCGACCTTACTCCTTGTTACGTAAAACCGGGCATTCGAAAACACGCTAGTTAACTCAATGACCAATCTAATTAAAATATAGATCTATATTTCGTTTCGTTTTTTATACTTTCGATGGCCTACACTCACGTAGATCTAACTAGTTATAGTGAACGCTCACGTTCTATGACGTCAGGTATCAAGCACGGGACATTTGACCCGATAACGTCAGTCATTCGATTAACCAATTAGCGATCGCCATGCTTTTCAAAATCCACTTGTGTTTTGTTATGATTTCTATCCGCTGGTGTTAGTATAGACGTCGTTGGCTGGTAATATCTACCCACAGTTCCACGCATGAAAAGGTCAAAGGGTCGATTCGACAGACCATTTGATTGGCTGACCCCTCATTTCAGGTAGAACACCAGTTAAATAACAAGTCCTCCAGATCCAAGAGTAGTGAAGACAAGTAAAAACGAAATTTTGAACTATAAAAAACGAAACGAAATTGGATCTGTGTTTTAATCAGATTGCCCCACCCCACCCCCCCTTTGAAATCAGACACGTGCAATATGTCATGTAGGAAGAATAACAAGTCGCTCACAACAAAATGGTAAATTAATGAGTTTAGGTCAAAAGGTTGAGCTACTGTTTTAGAGTATTTAATTGTTTTAAAGAGAGACGTTAAGGGTTATTCATAGTTAAATGAAAGTTTAATTTTAAATAAGACGAGCGTCTATCAATAAAATTAGGATTTAATAATATTAAAATAAAGTTTTAAATTAAGAATAATTAATTATTGGTCTGATGACAATGCAATGTTTTGATTTGACGGATGAAATGAACGATGGGTGTCGACACTAAGTGGCTAAGGCGTTGGCCTGCTAGCCAAGAGTTCGGGTGTTCGATCCCAGCATTGGCCAAGAAAGTTCATCTCAATTTTCTGGCGTGCCCCCACCCCACCCCCTTGTACACATTGGAGTGCACGTAAAAGATCCCTTAGCAGTTGGAATTCGATACTGTTGAATAAGCTCTATACGATGCCTAAATGAGCAGGTTGTAGCCACCCACACTGCATGTTTTGCTTAACAATAAAAGGGTGCCGTTTTCAATTTTCGATCCTTTTATTCTTCTACTCCTGATATTTTGGACTGTTGTTCGATGGTTTCATATAAAAGACTATCGATAAGAGTCTTTGTAGAAGAAGTTCCCAAAAAATATCATGTTGACTTTAAGAGAAAAGGACCTTTTAAAATGCTCCAAATCGTAAAAATACGACTTTTTGGTTTTTCAATCCCTTTTTTGTGCTATCCCTGATATTTAAAAAAATGAAACAATGATTTCACACAACAGGCTAGCTATTAGACTCTCATTTGACAAGAGTTTCACCGCCCTCCCTTCATTATAACCGAAGTTATCGTGCCCTAAAGAATCAACAAATCAGCATGCTTATCTCTGCGTACCCTTGGCAGAAAATGCTCATCTTTGCACTCAATCATGACATTGACCTAGTGAACGTCTACACTAAGTTTGAACATTCTAGATTAATTAGAAGGAGAGTTATTGTGTTTCAAATTCCCGGCCCTTCAAATTGCTTCTATTTTTCATTTTCAATTCAAAGTGGCAACCATCAGTTGACCTAAATCAAAATTCTGCTCCCTACGATTTTTGGGCCATCCTTCAAGGATTCAGAAAATATAACTCCCGTGTCTGTAAGTAAGATAGCAAAAAAGCCTTAGGGATTTTTCATGTTTCAAGATGGTGGCATTTCCGGTTTGATCGACAAACTCCATATTTTGTGTAGGAATCAGTAATTACCTGTCGAGTATCGAAAAAAATTATCAGGTCATTCTGACCTATATTTCGACGATTTTTTTGAAAACTTTGATCCTTAATTTCACCAAGGGCAGATAATTTAGAAAATTTCTAATTATATTTTTGAAGTCACATCGGTAAGATCTACTTATATACTAAATTTCATGAAAATCGTACAACTATTAAATAAGTTGTCAAATTGGTCTAAACTTCCGGTTCGAAATCACAGCGACGAATTTTCGAAATTCGAAAATGTGAAACTGCAGATGAAAATGATTTTTTTCAAGGTATTCAAAGAAAAAAGAATTAGTAAAATCGGTCAAAAAATAACAAAGTTACGACTATGCATTGTCAGTTTTTTCGTTCGTAAAATTCGGTGATTTCGGATTCGTAAAAGGTTTTGAAAATATATTTAAACAACGTTCGCACCCCATTTTTGGGGGGGTAGGTCAATGTTTCAGAAAGATCCCATGGTTAGATTCTGAGAAATCCGATTTGCAGAAAATACACAAAAAAAAAAATAATAACTAGATCTGCAAAGCAGATATTAAAGCTTTCATATTAACAGTCACTTCCTGTCACATGTCATGGGTCATGCAAATAATCTCATCAACAAAAAAAAAATCATTAAAATCGGTCAAAATATAGCGAAGTTTTTATGATTTTTCAATCGTAAACAACTTTATCGGCACGGAAAACATCAAAGACAAAATTCGAAAATGTGACATTTTCAAATAACAATATTTCGACCCTGATCCCGGCTATGCAGAAATGTATGATTTTGGAAATAGGAGGCATACTCTCCAAACTACGGCCTATTGCTTTCATTCTCGTGCTCGTTAATGTCGATTTTTCAACTTTTTTATATTCAGTTCGAAATGGTGACCATCACGTGACCGAAATCAAAATTCTGATCTGATAGATTTTTAGGCATTCCTTCAAGGATTCCGAAAATGTAACTCCCATGTCTGTAAGTAAAATATCGCAAAAGCCTTTGTGATTTTTCACGTTTCAAGATGGTGGCACTTCCGGTTCGATCCACAAACTCAATATTTTGTGTACGAATCAGTATTTACTTACCTAGTATCCAAAAAAAAAATCAGGTCATTCTGACCTATATTTCTTCGATTTTTTTGAAAACTTTGATCCCTAATTTCAGTAAGGGGAGATAATTTAGAAAATTTCTAAGGACATCTTTAAAGTTGCATCGGTAAGATCTACTTACATACTAAATTTCATGAAAATCGTACAACTATTAAAGAAGTTGTCAAGTTGGTCTCAACTTCCGGTTCGACATCACAGCGACGAATTTTCGAAATTCGAAAATCTGAAACTGCAGTTGAAAATGATTTTTGTCATGGTACTCAAAGAAAAAAGAATTAGTAAAATTGGTCAAATAGTCACAGAGTTACAGTAATGCAGGTCAAATTCACTCGTTCGTAAAATTCGGTGATTTCGAATGCTTTAAACGTTTTGAAAATATATTTAATCAATACTCACCACCCATTTTTGGGGGGTAGGTCAAAGTTTCAGAAACATCCTATGGTTAGATTCTGAGAAAAACGATTTGCAGGAAACACATGTTGACTTTACGAGAAAGACCTTTAAACATGCTCTAAATTGTAAAAATACGACTCTTTGGATTTTCAATCTCTTTTTTTCGGCTACCCCGGACATTTAAGAAAAAATGATACAATGATTTCACACAACAGGTTAGCTATTAGACTCTCGATTGACAAGAGTTTTATCGCCCTCCCTTCATTATAACCAAAGTTATCGTGCCCTAAAGAATCAACAAATCAGCTTGCTTATCTCTGCTTACCCTAAGCAGAAAATGCTCATCTTTGAACTCAATCAAGACAGTGACCTAGTGAACGTCTACACCAAGTTTGAACATTCTAGCTCAATTAGAAGGAGAGTTATTGTGTTCCAAATTCTCGGCCCTTCAAATTGCTTCTATTTTTCACTTTCACTTCAAAATGGCGACCATCAATTGACCTAAATCAAAATTCTACTTCGAACGTTTTCTAGGCCATCCTTCAAGGATTCAGAAAATATAACTCCCGTGTCTGTAAGTAAAATAGCAAAAAAGCCTTTGTGATTTTTCACGTTTCAAGATGGCGGCACTTCCGGTTCAACCCACAAACTCAATATTTTGTGTAAGAATCAGTATTTACTTATCTAGTATCCAAAAAAAAAATCAGGTTATTCTGACCTATATTTCTTCGATTTTTTTGAAAACTTTGATCCTTAATTTCACCAAGGGGAGATAATTTTGAAAATTTCTACTTATATTTTTGAAGTCACATGGTTAAGATCTACTTACATGCTAAATTTCATGAAAATCGTAGAACTATTAAAGAAGTTGTCAAGTTGGTCTCAACTTCCGGTTCGAAATCACAGCGACGAATTTTCGAAATTCGAAAATCTGAAACTGCAGTTGAAAATGATTTTTGTCAAGGTACTCAAAGAAAAAAGAATTAGTAAAATAGGTCAAATAGTCACAGAGTTACAGTAATGCAGGTCAAATTCACTCGTTCGTAAAATTCTGTGATTTCGAATTCGTAAAACGTTTTGAAAATATATTTAATCAAAAACTGCCACCCAGTTTTGGGGGGGTAGGTCAAAGTTTCAGAAAGGTCCCATGGTTAGATTCTGAGAAATCCGATTTGCAGAAATGACACAAAAAAAAAAATAATAATAACTAGACCTGCATAGCAGTGCTGAATCGGCTTTCAGGGTCCTTTAGATCATTGCCATGCTTTCAAATTTACCTTTATACCCTAAACGACCGATAGGACTCGTGGTAACAGAAGTTTAAGCGGTGAAATAGAAGTAGTTTTCGAGATAAACAAGTCTGAAAAGGCTCCAAAAAAAGAGGAAAATACTATATTTTCGGCATCTCATAATCTATTGCCTAACCATCGAATTTGTATCATTCTGTTATCATATAAAAGTCCAAAAAGGAAAATACTAGATCTTCAGCGTCCCGTAATATTTGTCATTGAACACGACATCTTGAGTCGGATCGCGCAAAATCTAATTTTGGAGTAAAATTTTGTTTTGAAGTCTAAAAATACGGTTTTGCAAATATGACATTACTTCCGGTGATAATGGAAATGTTAAATCAGATCATTGCAATCATAAATGGCATAAGGCATCACATGGTGAAAATTTTATGAAAATCGAATAATAATTGCCACTTTTATAGACTAAAAACCTTGAAAAGTGACGTGTAGAAAATCGTCTATTTCTCGACAACCGTACAAGTTAGAAACCATTTTTTGGTATTTATATGACCGTATGGGTTTAATCTATTTGTTGATTGGAATCAAATATCATAATTGTATAAACATTACAAATCAGACTCATTTGAATAAAATATTTGTTTTGAAGTCTAAAAATACGGTTTTTGCAAATATGACATTACTTCCGGTGATAATGGAAATGTTAAATCAGATCATTGCAATCCTAAAGTGCATAAGGCATCACATGGCGAAAATTGTATGAAAATTGAATAATAATTGACACTTTTATAGACCAAAAAGCTTGAAAAGTGACTTGTAGAAAATCGTCTATTTCTCGGCAACCGTACAAGTTAGAAACTTTTTTGTGGTATCTGTATGATCGTATGGGTTCATGCTATTCGTTGGTGGGATTCAAAATATCATAATTTTTAAAACATTATAAAAAAGACTCATTTGAATAAAATATTTGTTTTTTAGGTTAAAAGTATAGTTTTTCCAAAATGACGTCATTTCCGGTAACAGTGAAACTGTAAAATTGGCTTAACCTAGTCCAAATTGGCATTAGGCATCGAATGAAAAAAAATATAGAAAATCGGATAATAATGTACTCTTTTATAGACAAAAATAACGTGAAAAGTGATGCATGCAAAATTGCATATTTCTCGGCAATTGCTCATATTACGAACTATTTTTTGCATACATTCTCCTCGTCTGGATTATTACTACGAGTTTATGAAAGTTACGAATAAATAGTTCAAAATATGAAGACGTTGAATAGGTTGTAAATAACTGATTGTTACACTTTTTTGTACATTTATTCGAAATTGCCCGAAAATGAAATTGAAATTAAAAAATCTGAGCTAACGATTTGTGCCCCTTTACAGCGCGCATCCTTTTTGCTATATCAGATTTCGAAAAAAATAATATTTGCTTTCAAAAAGTGGTACCGAACTGTCAAAATCGTAGTTTTTGTTAATATTACGCCACTTCCGTTGCGTGCAGAAAAATTTCACGGTAACAAAAAAAATTACAATTGAGACCACGGAGCATATGCACTTTATTTTACACAAATCGAACAATAAATAATTAATCTAGGTACGAAAAACTAAATTAGCCAATGGCGACTAAAGAAAATTACTGAGACAAAATTCTTTCTCACTTCTGCTCAAGTAGGGTGATACTTTAACTCTGAGTAAACTACCATCAAAAAATATTCATAAATAAAAAAGTTTTCTGTAAAAATGTAAAAAAAAATCAAAATATCGGAGATTTTTTCGACTACTTCCAGTTTTTCGATCATTGTCGGAATAGCTTTAACAAGTTGATTAGATACTTAACTTCCTGTAGCAGAAATATCAGAAACATTAATTGAGTAGTTTTCGAAAAAAAGATAAATAAAAGAGCATTTTCAATAATTTAATGATTTTTCAACTTTTTTCAAAGATTGAGGTCATTTTTGGACCACCTATAATATTGCAACGCTTTTATTATTAGATGCACACGCTAGGCCACCGATAGGACTCTGAGTAAAAAATGTTTAAGAAAAATCGTAGGCGTCGTTTTCGAGAAAAAGGCGTCTCAGAATGCTCCAAAACGGAAAATACTTAGTTTTCGGCGTACCATAATTTATTTCCTAAAAATCAAATTCGTGTTATTTAGATGTTATACGATCGTCTATTAATGGAACTATCCATCGACACTTTTAATTGTTTTGGTCCGCTAATATGTCACGGAGAATTCGATCTTTTGGCAAGAGCTCCAATTTTTTTTTATCTTTTTTACATTTTTCGTCGTTTTTTGAACTACTTCCGGTATACGAATCATTGTCGAGTAGTTTTCACATCCAGTTTTGGAGTTTGCATGGGAACAGGGCTCTCTAATGATATACTACACTATACGATCAAATAAAATACTTCTGAGAAATCCTATGTTCAAAAGTGTTAAAAATGTCAAAATGTCAAAATATTGAAAATTAAATTTCAATAACTGCATACATATTATACATCATTAGAATCGTAATTAGGTCAGCTTTCTAAATATATATCTTTTTTTTGAAAATCTCTTCAAATAAAAAAATAGTAGAGCATTTTCCAAAATTTCACGATTTTTTGACTTTTTTCAATTTTCAGTCCCTTTTTTGTCTTATTCCAATTATATAAAGGTCTTAATGGATGGATCCATGCTAAAGACTATCGGAAGGACCATCGATAGATAAAGTTTAAAAAAAATCGCTGGAGCAGTTTTCGAGATAAAGGCGTCCAAAAACGCTCCAAATCAAAAAATGCTTGATTTTCAGCGTGTCATATTTTACTTCTGGATCATCGTATCGGTATGAATTGGGTATCATACGATACTCCGATTCCGATGTAAACCAACGATACCTTAATCCATTTGATCGGTTGATATGGGACGAAGAAATCACGTTTTTCCCAAAGCCCCCATTTTTTGAGTTTTTTTCAAAAAATCAGACATTATTTCGACTACTTCCGGTTTACGGATCGTTGTTGAAATTGCTTTATCCGGATGTCTGACTATATGGCTTTATGTTCCAGAGGTTTCAGAAATATCGTTTTATCCTTTCCAAAAAATATAAGGGGCATAAAATGGGCAGAAAATTCGAAAAAATTCGAAAAATAAAGGGCGATAACTCTGAATGAATCTTATATTACTGGAATCGCTTGGACCTCAGAAATCCAAAAATGTAGGTCAAATTTGCAAATTTTGAAAAATAACAAAAATTGTCTCATAAACAACGTCTTTTCAAATTTCGAGCGATAGAAGTCATAGACGAATGTTCGAAATTGAAAAATGTGAGATAGCCATTATCTCGCAAAAGATTCAGGGTTTCCGAAAATGTCATTTGATTAAAAATGGGTAAAGAATTGACGAAATTATGGCCGATTTTCAATATCATGATATCTTACAAAGTTCGGCCACTTCCGGTATGCGCAGAAGTTTGAAAAATAGTTTATGCACTAGCCACCACATGTTTTCCCGATAGAAAAGTTTGTTTCAGATCGATATCTGTTTTCGATCATGGAGAAATAGGCTCCCGCGGTAAAAAATAATAATAACTAGACCTGCAGACCTGCAGTGCTGAATCGGCTTTCAGGAATCAGACAGGAAGTGCGTCATACAATAGCCGATCCATCGAGCTACCAAACGATACTGTAGTTGTTATGATTCAGTGACACCCTCTATCAGATTTGTAAAAGTAATATTTGCTTGCAAATAAATACACCGGTCAAAATTGTAAAATCTGGCAAAAAAACTTAACTTCCGGTGCCAAAAGAAATCATTATCGATAACAAATAAGTTGAGAATTCGCAATTGAGAATTGTTTTATACATATCAGCCAATAACATAATAAACTTAGAACCCATAAACTGAAATTAAAAAGGTAAAAAACTTAAAAAGTGATCCTTAGAAAATTGGTTATTCCTCGACAAGGGAATATGCTAGAAGCAATTTTTTGATATCAGTATGATTATATTGATCCAATCTAAATGGCCATTAGAATCAAACGTTATAACGTTAAACAAATAATGAATATAACTCACTTAAAAAAAATATTTGTTTTGAAGTCTAAAAATACGGTTTTTGCAAAAAAGACATTACTTCCGGTGATAATAAAAATCTTAAATTAGTTTAATGCAATCATAAATGGCATAAGGCATCAAATGGTGAAAATTGTATGAAAATTGAATAATAATTGACACTTTTATAGACCAAAAAGCTTGAAAAGTGACTTGTAGAAAATCGTCTATTTCTCGGCAACCGTACAAGTTAGAAACTTTTTTGTGGTATCTGTATGATCGTATGGGTTCATGCTATTCGTTGATGGGATTCAAATATCATAATTTTAAAAATATTATAAAAGAGACTCATTTGAATAAAATATTTGTTTTTTAGGTTAAAAATACAGTTTTTGCCAAAATGACGTCATTTCCGGTAACAGTGAAACTGTAAAATTGGCTTAACCTAGTCCAAATTGGCATTAGGCATCAAATAAAAGAAAAATATTGAAAATCGGATAATAATTTACTCTTTTATAGGCAAAATAACTTGAAAAGTGATGCATGAAAAATTGCATATTTCTCGGAAACTGCTCATATTACAAACTATTTTTGGCATACATTCTCTTCGTCTGGATTATGGCTACGAGTTTATGAAAGTTACGAATAAATAGTTGAAAATATAAAGACGTTGAATGGGTTGTAATAACTGAATTTTACCTTTTTTTTTACATTTTATTCGAAATTGCCCGAAAATGAAATTGAAATTTAAGAATCTGAGCCAAACATTTTATGCGCCTTTACAGGGCGCATACTTTTTGCTATATCAGTTTTCGAAAAAAAATAATATTTGCTGTCAAAAAGTGGTACTTAACTCTCAAAATTGTAGTTTTTGTCAATATTACGCCACTTCCGTTGCGTGCAGAAAAATGTCACCGTAACAAAAAATATTACAATTGACATCACGGAGCATATGCACTTTGTTTTATACAAATCGAACAATAAATAATTAATCTTGGTACGAAAAACTAAATTAGCCAATGGCGACTAAAGAAAATTACTGAGACAAAATTCTTTCTCACTTCTGCTCAAGTAGGGTGATACTTTAACTCTGTGTGAACTACCATCAAAAAATATTCATAAATAAAAAAGTTTTCTGTAAAAATGTAAAAAAAATTCAAAATATCGGAGATTTTTTCGACTACTTCCGTTTTTTCGATCATTGTCGGAATAGCTTTAACAAGTTGATTAGATACTTAACTTCCTGTACCAGAAAAGTGGGAAACATTCATTTAGTAGTTTTCGAAAAAAAGATAAATAAAAGAGCATTTTCAATAATTTAATGATTTTTCAACTTTTTTCGAAGATTGAGGTCATTTTTGGACCACCTATAATATTGCAACGCTTTTATTCTTAAATGCACACGCTAGGCCACCGATAGGACTCTGAGTAAAAAATGTTTAAGAAAAATCGTAGGCGTAGTTTTCGAGAAAAAGGCGTCTCGGAATGCTCCAAAACGGAAAATACTTAGTTTTCGGCGTACCATAATTTATTTCCTAAGAATCAAATTCGTGTTATTTAGATGTTATACGATCGTCTATTAATGGAACTATCCAACGACACTTTAATTGTTTTGGTCCGCTAATATGTGACGAAGAATTCGAACTTTTGACAAGAGCTCCATTTTTTTTTCATCTTTTTTACATTTTTTCGTTTTTTGAACTACTTTCGGTATACGAATCATTGTCGAGTAGTTTTCACATCCAGTTTTGGAGTTTGTATGGGACAAAGGCTCTCTAATGATATACGACACTATACGATCAAATAAAATACTTCTGAGAAATCCAATGTTCAAAATTGTTAAAAATGTCAAAATGTCAAAATATTGAAAATTAAATTTCAATAACTGCATACATATTATACATCATTAGAATCGTAATTAGGTCAGCTTTTTAAATATATATATTTTTTTTGAAAATCTCTTAAAATAAAAAAATAGTAGAGCATTTTCCAAAATTTCACGATTTTTTGACTTTTTTCAATTTTCAGTGCCTTTATTGTCTTATTCCAGTTATACGAAGGTCTTAATGGATGGATCCATGCTAAAGACTATCGGAAGGACCATCGATAGATAAAGTTTAAGAAAAATCGTTGGAGCAGTTTTTGAGATAAAGGCGTCCAAAAACGTTCCAAATCAAAAAATGCTTGATTTTCAGCGTGTCATATTTTACTTCTGGATCATCGTATCTGTATGAATTGGGTATCATACGATACTCCAATTCTGATGTAAACCAACGATACCTTAATCCATTTGATCGGTTGATATTGGACGAAGAAATCACGTTTTTCCCAAAGCCCCCATTTTTTGAGTTTTTTTCAAAAAATCAGACATTATTTCGACTACTTCCGGTTTACGAATCGTTGTTGAAATTGCTTTATGCAGCGGTTTGGCAATATGGCTTTATGTTTCAGGGGTTTCAGAAATATCGTTTTATCCTTTCCAAAAAATATAAGGGTTACCAAATGGGCAGAAAATTCGAAAAAATTCGAAAAATAAAGGGCGATAACTCTGAATGAAACTTATATTACTGGAATCGCATAGGCTTCAGGAATCCAAAAATGTAGGTCAAATTTGCAAATTTTGAAAAATAACAAAAATTGTCTCATAAACAACGTCTTTTCAATTTTCGAACGATAGAAGTCATAGACAAATATTCGAAATTGAAAAATGTGAGATAGCCATTATCTCGGAAAAGATTCAGGGTTTCCGAAAATGTCATTTGATTAAAAATGGGTAAAGAATTGACGAAATTATGGCCGATTTTCAATATCATGACAACCTACAAAGTTCGGCCACTTCCGGTATGCGCAGAACTTTGAAAAATAGTTTATGCACTAGCCACCACATGTTTTCCCGATAGAAAAGTTGGTTCCAGATCGATATCTGTTTTCGATCATGGAGAAATAGGCTCCCGCGGTAAAAAATAATAATAATAATAATAACTAGACCTGCATAGCAGTGCTGAATCGGCTTTCAGGGTCCTTTATATCATTGCCATGCTTTTAAATTTACCTTTATACTCTAAACGACCGATAGGACTCGGGGTAACAGAAGTTTAAGAAGTGAAATAGAAGTAGTTTTCGAGATAAACGAGTCTGAAAAGGCTCCAAAAAAAAGAGGAAAATACTACATTTTCGGCATCTCATAATCTATTGCCTAACCATCGAATTTGTATCATTCTGATATCATATAAAAGTCCCAAAAGGAAAATACTAGATCTTCAGCGTCCCGTAATATTTGTCATTGAACACGCCATCTTGAGTCGGATCGCGCAAAATCTAATTTTGGAGTAGAGGCAAATAAGTAAAAATATTGATGAGATGTTCTCAAAAATGAGTCTATAAATATACTATCTATCGACACAAAAGATCGAAATAGCAATAAAAGATTTTAGAACACCTTTATTTGAACGTTTTGTAAGAGTACCGTATTTTTAAATCTGTCCTATTTCTTAGAATTCTCGGCGAAATTAGTTATGTTTCTTCGTTCGCTATGGAACGACCGATCATTACTCTTGCAAAAAATTTAATTCTGATCGTATACAGATTGCCGTTGAGTGTTAATCAAAACCATGTAGCTGATTATGTAAATTAATCGGCAAGCGGGTGTGTGTCGTTGAGTAATAATAATCAACTGTCACGGGTCAATGATAAAGCCGTCGACAACTCATTATTTACTGCGAATAATATCTCATACCATCTTTAAAAAATAATTTATAGGCCTTAAATGGAAATAAAAATGGCCAACAATTTTCTTTTCGAGGGGAATTTTATCGATAGCTGAATTCTGTTAACTGTCGCTTCTTCATACGGCATGTAAAATAAGGAATGCGTATTAGATATCAATGTTCTTATCACCATGGGTCGAAAAAATGAGAACGACCAACGAGCCGAAATGCGACGATTCTCGAACCTACCATTGCTTAATTACATCAAAGCCAAAATGCACGAAAGTGAACGTAAGCTTTACTTGGCTATTAAATTGACAGCTATGTATAGGGACTCATATTTTGATAACGTTACGGTATCTGAAAATACTATACTACGTACACCCAAAATCTTATTTTAATTCACGCGTTAAATGAACACACGTACAACTGTGGCGGCTGCTTTGATGATTACCCAATCAACAATAATCTTAATCTCCTGTCCACTAGCTGGCACTAAGGTGCTAATTAATTGATGAGATTAACTTCAGTTAATCCTACCAAAGTTATAATATACAAATTACTACTAATGTATAGATTGTTCTTCAGCATAACACTATGATGTTATGGATTTTTCGTTACGAAAAGAGCACCCTTGCAATATTCAGATTTGTCAGCATAATTCCTCCCTTGTCAGAGGTGTAGGGATGGTGCCCTAGAATAGTAGATCAGAGTAGATGTGAAACCGAGGTCCTATGTACACATGTTTAAGGAGGGGAGGGGATGTCCAAATGTACACGACAAGGACTAGGTTGCCAGTCCAACCTGCTGCATTTCCTCCACAGCACTGAATCGGCTTTCAGGAATCAGACAGGAAATACGTCATACAATAGCCGATCTATCCAGCTACCAAACGATACTGTATTTTTTTTTTGATTCAATGACACCCTCTATCAGACTTGTAAAAGTAATATTTGCTTGCGAAAAGATCGGTCAAAATTGTAAAATCTGGCAAAATTACGTCACATCCGGTGCCAAAAGAAATCATTATCGACAGCAAATAAGTTGAGAATTTGCAACATGAAACATAGAAACATACAAACTTTGTTTTATACGTATCAGGCAATAAACACTAAACCTAGATCCCATAAACTGAAATTAAAAAGGTGAAAAAACGTAAAAAGTGATCCTGAGAAAATTGGTTATTTCTCGACAAGGGAATATGCTAGAATCAAATTTTTGACATCAATATGATTGTATTGATCCAATCTAAATGACCATTATAATCAAACATTATAACGTTAAACAAATAAAAAATATAATACACTTAAAAAAAATATTTGTTTTGAAGTCTAAAAATACGGTTTTTGCAAAAAAGACATTACTTCCGGTGATAATAAAAATCTTAAATTAGTTTAATGCGATCATAAATGGCATAAGGCATCAAATGGTGAAAACTGTATGAAAATTGAATAATAATTGACACTTTTATAGACCAAAAAGCTTGAAAAGTGACTTGTAGAAAATCGTCTATTTCTCGGCAACCGTACAAGTTAGAAACTTTTTTGTGGTATCTGTATGATCGTATGGGTTAATGCTATTCGTTGATGGGATTCAAATATCATAATTTTAAAAGTATTATAAAAAAAGACTCATTTGAATAAAATATTTGTTTTTAAGGTTAAAAATACAGTTTTTGCCAAAATGACGTCATTTCCGGTAACAGTGAAACTGTAAAATTGGCTTAACCTAGTCCAAATTGGCATTAGGCATCGAATGAAAAAAAAATATTGAAAATCGGATAATAATTTACTATTTTATAGGCAGAATAACGTGAAAAGTGATGTATGCAAAATTGAATATTTCTCGGCAATTGCTCATATTACGAACTATTTTGTGCATACATTCTCCTCGTCTGGATTATTACTACGAGTTTATGAACGTTACGAATACATAGTTCAAAATATGAAGACGTTGAATGGGTTGTAAATAACTGATTGTTACACTTTTTTTTACATTTATTCGAAATTGCCCGAAAATGAAATTGAAATAAAAAAATCTGAACTAACGATTTGTGCCCCTTTACAGCGCGCATCCTTTTTGCTATATCAGATATCGAAAAAAATAATATTTGCTTTCAAACAGTGGTACTGAACTGTCAAAATTGTAGTTTTTGTTAATATTACGCCACTTCCGTTGCGTGCAGAAAAATTTCACGGTAACAAAAAAAATTACGATAGAGACCACGGAGCATATGCACTTTGTTTTATACAAATCGAACAATAAATAATTAATCTAGGTACGAAAAACTAAATTAGCCAATGGCGACTAAAGAAAATTACTGAGACAAAATTCTTTCTCACTTCTGCTCAAGTAGGGTGATACTTTAACTCTGTGCAAACTACCATCAAAAAATATTCATAAATAAAAAACTGTAAAAAAAATTCAAAATATCGGAGATTTTTTCGACTACTTCCGGTTTTTTGATCATTGTCGGAATAGCTTTAACAAGTTGATTAGATACTTAACTTCCTGTAGCAGAAATATCAGAAACATTCATTAAGTAATTTTTGAAAAAAAGATAAATAAAAGAGCATTTTCAATAATTTAATGATTTTTCAACTTTTTTCAAAGATTGATGTCATTTTTGGACCACCTATAATATTGCAAAGCTTTTATTATTAGATGCACACGCTAGGCCACCGATAGGACTCTGAGTAAAAAATGTTTAAGAAAAATCGTAGGCGTCGTTTTCGAGAAAAAGGCGTCTCAGAATGCTCCAAAACGGAAAATACTTAGTTTTCGGCGTACCATAATTTATTTCCTAAGAATCAAATTCGTGTTATTTAGATGTTATACGATCGTCTATTAATGGAACTATCCAACGACACTTTAATTGTTTTGGTCCGCTAATATGTGACGGAGAATTCGAACTTTTGGCAAGAGCTCCAATTCTTTTTTATCTTTTTTACATTTTTTGTCGTTTTTTGAACTACTTCCGGTATACGAATCATTGTCGAGTAGTTTTCACTTCCAGTTTTGGAGTTTGCATGGGAACAGGGCTCTCTAATGATATACGACACTATACGATCAAATAAACTATTTCTGAGAAATCCTATGTTCAAAAGTGTTAAAAATGTCAAAATGTCAAAATATTGAAAATTAAATTTCAATAACTGCATACATATTATACATCATTAGAATCGTAATTAGGTCAGCTTTTTAAAAATATATGTGTTTTTTTAAAATCTCTTAAAATAAAAAAATAGTAGAGCATTTTCCAAAATTTCACGATTTTTTTACTTTTTTCGATTTTCAGTCCCTTTTTTGTCTTATTCCAATTATTGGAAGATTGTAATGGATTGCTTCATGCTAAAGACCACCGAAGGGACTCTCGATAGAGAAGGTTTAAGATAAATCGCTGGAGCAGTTTTCGAGATAAAGGCGTCTAAAAACACACCAAATCAGAAAATACTTGATTTTCAGCGTGCGATATTTTACTTCCGGGTCATCGTATCTTTATGAAATGGGTACCATACGATACTTCAATTCCCGTGCAACCCAACGATACCCTAATCCCTTTACTCCGTTGATATCGGACGAAATATTCAGGTTTTTCCCCAAAGCACCCATTTTTTGCATTTTTTCCCAAACATCAGAAATTTTTTCGACTACTTCCGGTTTACAGATCTTTGTTGAAATTGCTTTATCCGGATGTCTGACTATATGGCTTTATGTTCCAGAGGTTTCAGAAATATCGATTTATCCTTTCCAAAAAATATAAGGGTTTGAAAATGGGTAGAAAATTCGAAAAAAAACGAAAAATAAAGGGAGATAACTCTGAATGAAACTTATATTACTGGAATTGGATGGACTTCAGGAATCCAAAAATGTAGGTCAAATTTGAAAATTTTGAAAAATAAAAAAAATTGTCTCATAAACAACGTCTTTTCAATTTTCGAACGATAGAAGTCATAGACGAATGTTCGAAATTGAAAAATGTGAGATAGCCATTATCTCGCAAAAGATTCAGGGTTTCCGAAAATGTCATTTGATTAAAAATGGGTAAAGAATTGGCGAAATTATGGCCGATTTTCAATATCATGACAACCTACAAAGTTCGGCCACTTCCGGTATGCGCAGAAGTTTGAAAAATAGTTTATGCACTAGCCACCACATGTTTTCCCGATAGAAAAGTTTGTTCCAGATCGATATCTGTTTTCGATCATGGAGAAATAGGCTCCCGCGGAAAAAAATAATAATAATAAGAATAATAATAACTAGACCTGCATAGCAGTGCTGAATCGGCTTTCAGGGTCCTTTATATCATTGCCATGCTTTTAAATTTACCTTTATACTCTAAACGACCGATAGGACTCGGGGTAACAGAAGTTTAAGAAGTGAAATAGAAGTAGTTTTCGAGATAAACGAGTCTGAAAAGGCTCCAAAAAAAGAGGAAAATACTACATTTTCGGCATCTCATAATCTATTGCCTAACCATCGAATTTGTATCATTCTGATATCATATAAAAGTCCAAAAAGGAAAATACTAGATCTTCAGCGTCCCGTAATATTTGTCATTGAACACGCCATCTTGAGTCGGATCGCGCAAAATCTAATTTTGGAGTAGAGGCAAATTAGTAAAAATATTGATGAGATGTTCTCAAAAATGAGTCTATAAATATACTATCTATCGACACAAAAGATCAAAATAGCAATAAAAGATTTTAGTACACTTTATTTGAACGTTTTGTAAGAGTACCGTATTTTTAAATCTGTCCTATTTCTTAGAATTCTCGGCGAAATTAGTTATGTTTCTTCGCTCGCTATGGAACGACCGATCATTCCTCTTGCATAATAAATGGCATCGTTGTAAAACAGAGAATCTGCAGATGTCAAATATTATCAAAATATTATCGCTGAATTGATTTTGACGGACACGCTCGAGTTTTAAAACCCCTAGAAAATATAAACAAACACCATGTGACCATGCTGTCTAACCAACTCATTTGCTGATTGGCCCAGACATCGCGTGCAAAGCATTATGATTACGTGGCTGACTGAGCGGGCGATAAATATTTGGTTTAGGCAATAATGTTTTTGCGTACCTACATGCGATTCACTCTGATAAGTGACCGAAAAAAATTTAATTCTGATCGTATACAGATTGCCGTTGAGTGTTAATCAAAACCATGTAGCTGATTATGTAAATTAATCGGCAAGCGGGTGTGTGTCGTTGAGTAATAATAATCAACTGTCACAGGTCAATGATAAAGCCGTCGACAACTCATTATTTACTGCGAATAATATCTCATACCATCTTTAAAAAATAATTTATAGGCCTTAAATGGAAATAAAAATGGCCAATAATTTTCTTTTCGAGGGGAATTTTATCGATAGCTGAATTCTGTTAACTGTCGCTTCTTCATACGGCATGTAAAATAAGGAATGGGTATTGGATATCAATGTTCTTATCACCATGGGTCGAAAAAATGAGAACGACCAACGAGCCGAAATGCGACGATTCTCGAACCTACCATTGCTTAATTACATCAAAGCCAAAATGCACGAAAGTGAACGTAAGCTTTACTTGGCTATTAAATTGACAGCTATCTATAGGGACTCATATTTTGATAACGTTACGGTATCTGAAAATACTATACTACGTACACCCAAAACCTTATTTTAATTCACGCGTTAAATGAACACACGTACAACTGTGGCGGCTGCTTTGATGATTACCCAATCAACAATAATCTTAATCTCCTATCCACTAGCTGGCACTAAGGTGCTAATTAGTTGATGAGATTAACTTCAGTTAATCCTACCAAAGTTATAATATACAAATTACTACTAATGTATAGATTGTTCTTCAGTATAACACTATGATGTTATGGATTTTTCGTTACGAAAAGAGCACCCTTGCAATATTCAGATTTGTCAGCATAATTCATCCCTTGTCAAAGGTGTAGGGATGGTGCCCTAGAATAGTAAATCAGAGTAGATGTGAAACCGAGGTCCTATGTACACATGTTTAAGGAGGGGAGGGGATGTCCAAATGTACATGACAAGGACAAGGTTGCCAGTCCAACCTGCTGCATTTCCTCCACAGCACTGAATCGGCTTTTAGGAATCAGACAGGAAATACGTCATACAATAGCCGATCTATCCAGCTACCAAACGATACTGTATTTTTTTTTGATTCAATGACACCCTCTATCAGACATGTAAAAGTAATATTTGCTTGCGAAAAGATCGGTCAAAATTGTAAAATCTGGCAAAATTACGTCACATCCGGTGCCAAAAGAAATCATTATCGACAGCAAATAAGTTGAGAATTTGCAACATGAAACATAGAAACATACAAACTTTGTTTTATACGTATCAGGCAATAAACACTAAACCTAGATCCCATAAACTGAAATTAAAAAGGTGAAAAAACTTAAAAAGTGAGAAAATTGGTTATTTCTCGACAAGGGAATATGCTAGAAGCAATTTTTTGACATCAATATGATTGTATTGATCCAATCTAAATGACCATTATAATCAAACATTATAACGTTAAACAAAAAAAAAATATAATACACTTAAAAAAAATATTTGTTTTGAAGTCTAAAAATACGGTTTTTGCAAAAAAGACATGACTTCCGGTGATAATAAAAATCTTGAATTAGTTTAATGCAATCATAAATGACATAAGGCATCAAATGGTGAAAATTGTATGAAAATTGAATAATAATTGACACTTTTATAGAGCAAAAAGCTTGAAAAGTGACTTGTAGAAAATCGTCTATTTCTCGGCAACCGTACAAGTTAGAAACTTTTTTGTGGTATCTGTATGATCGTATGGGTTCATGCTATTCGGTGATGGGATTCAAATATCATAATTTTAAAAATATTATAAAAAAGACACATTTGAATAAAATATTTGTTTTTTAGGTTAAAAATACAGTTTTTGCCAAAATGGCGTCATTTCCGGTAGCAGTGAAACTGTAAAATTGGTTTAAACTAGTCAAAATTGGCATTAAGCATCGAATGAAAAAAAATATTGAAAATCGGATAATAATTTACTCTTTTATAGGCAAAATAACGTGAAAAGGGATGCATGCAAAATTGCATATTTCTCGGCAATTGCTCATATTACGAACTAATTTTTGCATACATTCTCCTCGTCTGGATTATTACTACGAGTTTATGAAAGTTACGAATAAATAGTTCAAAATATGAAGACGTTGAATGGGTTGTAAATAACTGATTGTTACACTTTTTTTTACATTTATTCGAAATTGCCCGAAAATGAAATTGAAATTAAAAAATCTTAGCTAACGATTTATGCCCCTTTACAGCGCGCATTCTTTTTCCTATATCAGATTTCGAAAAAAATAATATTTGCTTTCAAAAAGTGGTACTGAACTGTCAAAATTGTAGTTTTTGTTAATATTACGCCACTTCCGTTGCGTGCAGAAAAAATTCACGGTAACAAAAAAAATTACAATTTAGACCACGGAGCATATGCACTTTGTTTTATACAAATCGAACAATAAATAATTAATCTAGGTACGAAAAACTAAATTAGCCAATGGCGACTAAAGAAAATTACGGAGACAAAATTCTTTCTCACTTCTGCTCAAGTAGGGTGATACTTTAACTCTGTGTAAACTACCATCAAAAAATATTCATAAATAAAAAAGTTTTCTGTAAAAATGTAAAAAAAATTCAAAATATCGGAGATTTTTTCGACTACTTCCGGTTTTACGATCATTGTCGGAATAGCTTTAACAAGTTGATTAGATACTTAACTTCCTGTACCAGAAATGTCAGAAACATTCATTGAGTAATTTTCGAAAAAAAGATAAATAAAAGAGCATTTTCAATAATTTAATGATTTTTCAACTTTTTTCAAAGATTGAGGTCATTTTTGGACCACCTATAATATTGCAACGCTTTTATTATTAGATGCACACGCTAGGCCACCGATAGGACTCTGAGTAAAAAATATTTAAGAAAAATCGTAGGCGTCGTTTTCGAGAAAAAGGCGTCTCAGAATGCTCCAAAACGGAAAATACTTAGTTTTCGGCGTACCATAATTTATTTCCTAAGAATCAAATTCGTGTTATTTAGATGTTATACGATCGTCTATTAATGGAACTATCCAACGACACTTTAATTGTTTTGGTCCGCTAATATGTGACGGAGAATTCGAACTTTTGGCAAGAGCTCCAATTTTTTTTCATCTTTTTTACATTTTTCTTCGTTTTTTGAACTACTTCCGGTATACGAATCATTGTCGAGTAGTTTTCGCATCGAGTTTTGGAGTTTGCATGGGAACAGGGCTCTCTAATGATATACGACACTATACGATCAAATAAAATATTTCTGAGAAATCCTATGTTCAAAAGTGTTAAAAATGTCAAAATGTCAAAATATTGAAAATTAAATTTCAATAACTGCATATATATTATACATCATTAGAATCGTAATTAGGTCAGCTTTTTAAATATATATCTGTTTTTTTAAAATCTCTTAAAATAAAAAAATAGTAGAGCATTTTCCAAAATTTCACGATTTTTGGACTTTTTTCGATTTTCAGTCCCTTTTTTGTCTTATTCCAATTATTGGAAGATTGTAATGTATTGCTTCATGCTAAAGACCATCGAAGGGTCTCTTAATAGAGAAAGTTTAAGAAAAATCGCTGGAGCAGTTTTCGAGATAAAGGCGTCCAGAAACGCTCCAAATCAGAAAATACTTGATTTTCAGCGTGCCATATTTTGCTTCCAGCTCATCGTATCCGTACGAATTGGGTATCATTCAGTGGTCCAATCACCGCTAGACCAAATGATACCTTAATTTGTTTAATCCGTTGATATCGGACGGAGAAATCGTGTTTTTACCCAAGACACCAATTTTTCACGTTTTTTCAAAATATCGCATATTATTTCGACTACTTCCGGTTTACGGATTGTTGTTGAAATTGCTTTAAACGGTGGTTTGACAATATTGCTTCATGTATCAGGAATTTGAGAAACGTTGATCCGGCCGTAAAACGAAACTTAAGCTCACAAAATGTGAAGAAAATTCGAAAAAAATCGAAAAATAAAGGGCGATAACTCGGAATGAAACTTATATTACTGGAACCAGATTGCCTTCAGGTATCCAAAAATGTAGGTCAAATTTGAAAATTTTGAAAAATAACAAAAATTGTCTCTCAAATAAAATTTTCCATTTTTCGATCGCAAGAAGTCAACGATGAAGTTTCGAAATATCGAAATTTTCAACTGCTATCGTCCGAGAAAAGACTCAAGGTTTCCGAAAATGTCATTTGTATGAAAATAGGTACAGAATTGACGAATCTACGGCCGTTTTTTAATTTTTTGACACAGCACAAAATTCGACCACTTCCGGTCTGCGCAGAAGTTTCAAAAATAGTTTATCAAGTAGCCAACATATGGTTTCCCTATGGAAAATTAGGTCCCAGATCGGTATCTGTTACAGGCGCTGAGAAATAGGCTCCCCCGAAAAATAAAATAATAATAATAAATAATAATAATTTTAGTAAAAACAATAGTCTTTCAGACGAAAGTCTGAAAGCCTAATAATAATTTTAGTAAAAACAATAGTCTTTCAGACGAAAGTCTGAAAGCCTAATAATAATAATTTTAGTAAAAACAATAGTCTTTCAGACGAAAGTCTGAAAGCCTAATAATAATAATAATTTTAGTAAAAACAATAGTCTTTCAGACGAAAGTCTGAAAGCCTAATAATAATAATAACTAGACCTGCATAGCAGTGCTGAATCGGCTTTCAGGGTCCTTTATATCATTGCCATGCTTTTAAATTTACCTTTATACTCTAAACGACCGATAGGACTCGGGGTAACAGAAGTTTAAGAAGTGAAATAGAAGTAATTTTCGAGATAAACGAGTCTGAAAAGGCTCCAAAAAAAGAGGAAAATACTACATTTTCGGCATCTCATAATCTATTGCCTAACCATCGAATTTGTATCATTCTGATATCATATAAAAGTCCAAAAAGGAAAATACTAGATCTTCAGCGTCCCGTAATATTTGTCATTGAACACGCCATCTTGAGTCGGATCGCGCAAAATCTAATTTTGGAGTAGAGGCAAATTAGTAAAAATATTGATGAGATGTTCTCAAAAATGAGTCTATAATATACTATCTATCGACACAAAAGATCAAAATAGCAATAAAAGATTTTAGAACACCTTTATTTGAACGTTTTGTAAGAGTACCGTATTTTTAAATCTGTCCTATTTCTTAGAATTCTCGGCGAAATTAGTTATGTTTCTTCGCTCGCTATGGAACGACCGATCATTCCTCTTGCATAATAAATGGCATCGTTGTAAAACAGAGAATCTGCAGATGGCAAATATTATCAAAATATTATGGCTGAATTGATTTTGACGGACACGCTCGAGTTTTAAAACCCCTAGAAAATATAAACACACACCATGTGACCATGCTGTCTAACCAACTCATTTGCTGATTGGCCCAGACATCGCGTGCAAAGCATTATGATTACGTGGCTGACTGAGCGGGCGATAAATATTTGGTTTAGGCAATAATGTTTTTGCGTACCTACATGCGATTCACTCTGATAAGTGACCGAAAAAAATTTAATTCTGATCGTATACAGATTGCCGTTGAGTGTTAATCAAAACCATGTAGCTGATTATGTAAATTAATCGGCAAGCGGGTGTGTGTCGTTGAGTAATAATAATCAACTGTCACGGGTCAATGATAAAGCCGTCGACAACTCATTATTTACTGCGAATAATATCTCATACCATCTTTAAAAAATAATTTATAGGCCTTAAATGGAAATAAAAATGGTCAATAATTTTCTTTTCGAGGGGAATTTTATCGATAGCTGAATTCTGTTAACTGTCGCTTCTTCATACGGCATGTAAAATAAGGAATGGGTATTGGATATCAATGTTCTTATCACCATGGGTCGAAAAAATGAGAACGACCAACGAGCCGAAATGCGACGATTTTCGAACCTACCATTGCTTAATTACATCAAAGCCAAAATGCACGAAAGTGAACGTAAGCTTTACTTGGCTATTAAATTGACAGCTATCTATAGGGACTCATATTTTGATAACGTTACGGTATCTGAAAATACTATACTACGTACACCCAAAATCTTATTTTAATTCACGCGTTAAATGAACACACGTACAGCTGTGGCGGCTGCTTTGATGATTACCCAATCAACAATAATCTTAATCTCCTATCCACTAGCTGGCACTAAGGTGCTAATTAATTGATGAGATTAACTTCAGTTAATCCTACCAAAGTTATAATATACAAATTAATACTAATGTATAGATTGTTCTTCAGTATAACACTATGAAAAGAGCACCCTTGCAATATTCAGATTTGTCAGCATAATTCCTCCCTTGTCAAAGGTGTAGGGATGGTGCCCTAGAATAGTAAATCAGAGTAGATGCGAAACCGAGGTCCTATGTACACAGGTTTAAGGAGGGGAGGGGATGTCCAAATGTACATGACAAGGACTAGGTTGCCAGTCCAACCTGCTGCATTTCCTCCACAGCACTGAATCGGCTTTCAGGAATCAGACAGGAAATACGTCATACAATAGCCGATCTATCCAGCTACCAAACGATACTGTATTTTTTTTGATTCAATGACACCCTCTATCAGACTTGTAAAAGTAATATTTGCTTGCGAAAAGATCGGTCAAAATTGTAAAATCTGGCAAAATTACGTCACATCCAGTGCCAAAAGAAATCATTATCGAAAGCAAATAAGTTGAGAATTTGCAACATGAAACATAGAAACATACAAACTTTATTTTATACGTATCAGGCAATAAACACTAAACCTAGATCCCATAAACTGAAGTTAAAAAGGTGAAAAAACTTAAAAAGTGATCCTGAGAAAATTGGTTATTTCTCGACAAGGGAATATGCTAGAAGCAATTTTTTGACATCAATATGATTGTATTGATCCAATCTAAATGACCATTATAATCAAACATTATAACGTTAAACAAATAAAAAATATAATACACTTAAAAAAAATATTTGTTTTGAAGTCTAAAAATACGGTTTTTGCAAAAAAGACATTACTTCCGGTGATAATAAAAATCTTAAATTAGTTTAATGCAATCATAAATGACATAAGGCATCAAATGGTGAAAATTGTATGAAAATTGAATAATAATTGACACTTTTATAGACCAAAAAGCTTGAAAAGTGACTTGTAGAAAATCGTCTATTTCTCGGCAACCGTACAAGTTAGAAACTTTTTTGTGGTATCTGTATGATCGTATGGGTTAATGCTATTCGTTGATGGGATTCAAATATCATAATTTTAAAAGTATTATAAAAAAAGACACATTTGAATAAAATATTTGTTTTTTAGGTTAAAAATACAGTTTTTGCCAAAATGACGTCATTTCCGGTAACAGTGAAACTGTAAAATTGGCTTAACCTAGTACAAATTGGCATTAGGCATCGAATGAAAAAAAAATATTGAAAATCGGATAATAATTTACTATTTTATAGGCAAAATAACGTGAAAAGTGATGCATGCAAAATTGCATATTTCTCGGCAATTGCTCATATTACGAACTATTTTGTGCATACATTCTCCTCGTCTGGATTATTACTACGAGTTTATGAACGTTACGAATACATAGTTCAAAATATGAAGACGTTGAATGGGTTGTAAATAACATATTGTCACACTTTTTTTTTACATTTATTCGAAATTGCCCGAAAATGAAATTGAAATAAAAAAATCTGAACTAACGATTTGTGCCCCTTTACAGCGCGCATCCTTTTTGCTATATCAGATATCGAAAAAAATAATATTTGCTTCCAAAAAGTGGTACTGAACTGTCAAAATTGTAGTTTTTGTTAATATTACGCCACTTTCGTTGCGTGCAGAAAAATTTCACGGTAACAAAAAAAATTACAATTGAGACCACGGAGCATATGCACTTTGTTTTATACAAATCGAACAATAAATAATTAATCTAGGTACGAAAAACTAAATTAGCCAATGGCGACTAAAGAAAATTACTGAGACAAAATTCTTTCTCACTTCTGCTCAAGTAGGGTGATACTTTAACTCTGTGTAAACTACCATCAAAAAATATTCATAAATAAAAAAGTTTTCTGTAAAAATGTAAAAAAAATTCAAAATATCGGAGATTTTTTCGACTACTTCCGGTTTTTCGATCATTGTCGGAATAGCTTTAACAAGTTGATTAGATACTTAACTTCCTGTAGCAAAAATATCAGAAACATTCATTAAGTAATTTTTGAAAAAAAGATAAACAAAAGAGCATTTTCAATAATTTAATGATTTTTCAACTTTTTTCAAAGATTGATGTCATTTTTGGACCACCTATAATATTGCAACGCTTTTATTATTAGATGCACACGCTAGGCCACCGATAGGACTCTGAGTAAAAAATGTTTAAGAAAAATCGTAGGCGTCGTTTTCGAGAAAAAGGCGTCTCAGAATGCTCCAAAACGGAAAATACTTAGTTTTCGGCGTACCATAATTTATTTCCTAAGAATCAAATTCGTGTTATTTAGATGTTATACGATTAGATGTCTATTAATGGAACTATCCAACGACACTTTAATTGTTTTGGTCCGCTAATATGTGACGGAGAATTCGAACTTTTGGCAAGAGCTCCAATTCTTTTTTTTATCTTTTTTACATTTTTTGTCGTTTTTTGAACTACTTCCGGTATACGAATCATTGTCGAATAGTTTTCACATCCAGTTTTGGAGTTTGCATGGGAACGGGGCTCTCTAATGATACACGACACTATACGATCAAATAAAATATTTCTGAGAAATCCTATGTTCAAAAGTGTTAAAAATGTCAAAATGTCAAAATATTGAAAATTAAAATTCAATAACTGCATACATATTATACATCATTAGAATCGTAATTAGGTCAGCTTTTTAAATATATATCTGTTTTTTTAAAATCTCTTAAAATAAAAAAATAGTAGAGCATTTTCCAAAATTTCACGATTTTTTGACTTTTTTCGATTTTCAGTCCCTTTTTTGTCTTATTCCAATAATTGGAAGATTGTAATGGATTGCTTCATGCTAAAGACCACCGAAGGGACTCTCGATAGAGAAGGTTTAAGATAAATCGCTGGAGCAGTTTTCGAGATAAAGGCGTCTAAAAACGCTCCAAATCAGAAAATACTTGATTTTCAGCGTGCGATATTTTACTTCCGGGTCATCGTATCTTTATGAAATGGGTACCATACGATACTTCAATTCCCGTGCAACCCAACGATACCCTAATCTCTTTAATCCGTTGATATCGGACGAAATAATCACGTTTTTACCCAAAGCACCCATTTTTTGCATTTTTTTCCAAACATCAGAAATTTTTTCGACTACTTCCGGTTTACGGATCGTTGTTGAAATTGCTTTATCCAACTGTCTGACTATATGGCTTTATGTTCCAGAGGTTTCAGAAATATCGATTTATCCTTTCCAAAAAATATAAGGGTTTGAAAATGGGTAGAAAATTCGAAAAAAAACGAAAAATAAAGGGAGATAACTTTGAATGAAATTTATATTACTGGAATCGGATGGACTTCAGGAATCCAAAAATGTAGGTCAAATTTGAATATTTTGAAAAATAACAAAAATTGTCTCATAAACAACGTCTTTTCAATTTTCGAACGATAGAAGTCATAGACGAATGTTCGAAATTGAAAAATGTGAGATAGCCATTATCTCGCAAAAGATTCAGGGTTTCCGAAAATGTCATTTGATTAAAAATGGGTAAAGAATTGACGAAATTATGGCCGATTTTCAATATCATGACAATCTACAAAGTTCGGCCACTTCCGGTATGCGCAGAAGTTTGAAAAATAGTTTATGCACTAGCCACCACATGTTTTCCCGATAGAAAAGTTTGTTCCAGATCGATATCTGTTTTCGATCATGGAGAAATAGGCTCCCGCGGAAAAAAATAATAATAATAAGAACTAGACCTGCATAGCAGTGCTGAATCGGCTTTCAGGGTCCTTTATATCATTGCCATGCTTTTAAATTTACCTTTATACTCTAAACGACCGATATGACTCGGGGTAACAGAAGTTTAAGAAGTGAAATAGAAGTAGTTTTCGAGATAAACGAGTCTGAAAAGGCTCCAAAAAAAGAGGAAAATACTACATTTTCGGCATCTCATAATCTATTGCCTAACCATCGAATTTGTATCATTCTGATATCATATAAAAGTCCAAAAAGGAAAATACTAGATCTTCAGCGTCCCGTAATATTTGTCATTGAACACGCCATCTTGAGTCGGATCGCGCAAAATCTAATTTTGGAGTAGAGGCAAATTAGTAAAAATATTGATGAGATGTTCTCAAAAATGAGTCCATTAATATACTATCTATCGACACAAAAGATCAAAATAGCAATAAAAGATTTTAGAACACCTTTATTTGAACGTTTTGTAAGAGTACCGTATTTTTAAATCTGTCCTATTTCTTAGAATTCTCGGCGAAATTAGTTATGTTTCTTCGCTCGCTATGGAACGACCGATCATTCCTCTTGCATAATAAATGGCATCGTTGTAAAACAGAGAATCTGCAGATGTCAAATATTATCAAAATATTATCGCTGAATTGATTTTGACGGACACGCTCGAGTTTTAAAACCCCTAGAAAATATAAACAAACACCATGTGACCATGCTGTCTAACCAACTCATTTGCTGATTGGCCCAGACATCGCGTGCAAAGCATTATGATTACGTGGCTGACTGAGCGGGCGATAAATATTTGGTTTAGGCAATAATGTTTTTGCGTACCTACATGCGATTCACTCTGATAAGTGACAGAAAAAAATTTAATTCTGATCGTATACAGATTGCCGTTGAGTGTTAATCAAAACCATGTAGCTGATTATGTAAATTAATCGGCAAGCGGGTGTGTGTCGTTGAGTAATAATAATCAACTGTCACGGGTCAATGATAAAGCCGTCGACAACTCATTATTTACTGCGAATAATATCTCATACCATCTTTAAAAAATAATTTATAGGCCTTAAATGGAAATAAAAATGGCCAATAATTTTCTTTTCGAGGGGAATTTTATCGATAGCTGAATTCTGTTAACTGTCGCTTCTTCATACGGCATGTAAAATAAGGAATGGGTATTGGATATCAATGTTCTTATCACCATGGGTCGAAAAAATGAGAACGACCAACGAGCCGAAATGCGACGATTCTCGAACCTACCATTGCTTAATTACATCAAAGCCAAAATGCACGAAAGTGAACGTAAGCTTTACTTGGCTATTAAATTGACAGCTATCTATAGGGACTCATATTTTGATAACGTTACGGTATCTGAAAATACTATACTACGTACACCCAAAATCTTATTTTAATTCACGCGTTAAATGAACACACGTACAACTGTGGCGGCTGCTTTGATGATTACCCAATCAACAATAATCTTAATCTCCTATCCACTAGCTGGCACTAAGGTGCTAATTAATTGATGAGATTAACTTCAGTTAATCCTACCCAAGTTATAATATACAAATTACTACTAATGTATAGATTGTTCTTCAGTATAACACTATGATGTTATGGATTTTTCGTTACGAAAAGAGCACCCATGCAATATTCAGATTTGTCAGCATAATTCCTCCCTTGTCAAAGGTGTAGGGATGGTGCCCTAGAATAGTAAATCAGAGTAGATGCGAAACCGAGGTCCTATGTACACATGTTTAAGGAGGGGTGGGGATGTCCAAATGTACATGACAAGGACTAGGCTGCCAGTCCAACCTGCTGCATTTCCTCCACAGCACTGAATCGGCTTTCAGGAATCAGACAGGAAATACGTCATACAATAGCCGATCTATCCAGCTACCAAACGATACTGGTTTTTTTTTGATTCAATGACACCCTCTATCAGACTTGTAAAAGTAATATTTGCTTGCGAAAAGATCGGTAAAAATTGTAAAATCTGGCAAAATTACGTCACATCCGGTGCCAAAAGAAATCATTATCGACAGCAAATAAGTTGAGAATTTGCAACATGAAACATAGAAACATAAAAACTTTGTTTTATACGTATCCGGCAATAAACACTAAACCTAGATCCCATAAACTGAAATTAAAAAGGTGAAAAAACTTAAAAAGTGATCCTGAGAAAATTGGTTATTTCTCGACAAGGGAATATGCTAGAAGCAATTTTTTGACACCAATATGATTGTATTGATCCAATCTAAATGACCATTATAATCAAACATTATAACGTTAAACAAATAAAAAATATAATACACTTAAAAAAAATATTTGTTTTGAAGTCTAAAAATACAGTTTTTGCAAAAAAGACATTACTCCCGGTGATAATAAAAATCTTAAATTAGTTTAATGCAATCATAAATGGCATAAGGCATCAAATGGTGAAAATTGTATGAAAATTGAATAATAATTGACACTTTTATAGACCAAAAAGCTTGAAAAGTGACTTGTAGAAAATCGTCTATTTCACGGCAACCGTACAAGTTAGAAACTTTTTTTGTGGTATCTGTATGATCGTATGGGTTCATGCTATTCGGTGATGGGATTCAAATATCATAATTTTAAAAATATTATAAAAAAGACACAATTGAATAAAATATTTGTTTTTTAGGTTAAAAATACAGTTTTTGCCAAAATGACGTCATTTCCGGTAACAGTGAAACTGTAAAATCGGTTTAAACCAGTCCAAATTGGCATTAAGCATCGAATGAAAAAAAAATATTGAAAATCGGATAATAATTTACTCTTTTATAGGCAAAATAACGTGAAAAGTGATGCATGCAAAATTGCATATTTCTCGGCAATTGCTCATATTACGAACTATATTTTGCATACATTCTCCTCGTCTGGATTATTACTACGAGTTTATGAAAGTTACGAATAAATAGTTCAAAATATGAAGACGTTGAATGGGTTGTAAATAACTGATTGTTACACTTTTTTTTACATTTATTCGAAATTGCCCGAAAATGAAATTGAAATTAAAAAATCTGAGCTAACGATTTATGCCCCTTTACAGCGCGCATTCTTTTTGCTATATCAGATTTCGAAAAAAATAATATTTGCTTTCAAAAAGTGGTACTGAACTGTCAAAATTGTAGTTTTTGTTAATATTACGCCACTTCCGTTGCGTGCAGAAAAAATTCACGGTAACAAAAAAAATTACAATTTAGACCACGGAGCATATGCACTTTGTTTTATACAAATCGAACAATAAATAATTAATCTAGGTACGAAAAACTAAATTAGCCAATGGCGACTAAAGAAAATTACTGAGACAAAATTCTTTCTCACTTCTGCTCAAGTAGGGTGATACTTTAACTCTGTGTAAACTACCATCAAAAAATATTCATAAATAAAAAAGTTTTCTGTAAAAATGTAAAAAAAATTCAAAATATCGGAGATTTTTTCGACTACTTCCGGTTTTACGATCATTGTCGGAATAGCTTTAAAAAGTTGACTAGATACTTAACTTCCTGTACCAGAAATGTCAGAAACATTCATTGAGTAATTTTCGAAAAAAAGATAAATAAAAGAGCATTTTCAATAATTTAATGATTTTTCAACTTTTTTCAAAGATTGAGGTCATTTTTGGACCACCTATAATATTGCAACACTTTTATTATTAAATGCACACGCTAGGACACCGATAGGACTCTGAGTAAAAAATATTTAAGAAAAATCGTAGGCGTCGTTTTCGAGAAAAAGGCGTCTCAGAATGCTCCAAAACGGAAAATACTTAGTTTTCGGCGTACCATAATTTATTTCCTAAGAATCAAATTCGTGTTATTTAGATGTTATACGATCGTCTATTAATGGAACTATCCAACGACACTTTAATTGTTTTGGTCCGCTAATATGTGACGGAGAATTCGAACTTTTGGCAAGAGCTCCAATTTTTTTTCATCTTTTTTACATTTTTTGTCGTTTTTTGAACTACTTCCGGTATACGAATCATTGTCGAGTAGTTTTCGCATCCAGTTTTGGAGTTTGCATGGGAACAGGGCTCTCTAATGATATACGACACTATACGATCAAATAAAATATTTCTGAGAAATTCTATGTTCAAAAGTGTTAAAAATGTCAAAATGTCAAAATATTGAAAATTAAATTTCAGTAACTGCATACATATTATACATCATTAGAATCGTAATTAGGTCAGCTTTTTAAATATATATCTGTTTTTTTAAAATCTCTTAAAATAAAAAAATAGTAGAGCATTTTCCAAAATTTCACGATTTTTTGACTTTTTTCGATTTTCAGTCCCTTTTTTGTCTTATTCCAATTATTGGAAGATTGTAATATATTGCTTCATGCTAAAGACCATCGAAAGGTCTCTTAATAGAGAAAGTTTAAGAAAAATCGCTGGAGCAGTTTTCGAGATAAAGGCGTCCAAAAACGCTCCAAATCAGAAAATACTTGATTTTCAGCGTGCCATATTTTGCTTCCAGCTCATTGTATCCGTACGAATTGGGTATCATTCAGTGGTCCAATCACCGCTAGACCAAATGATACCTTAATTTGTTTAATCCGTTGATATCGGACGGAGAAATCGTGTTTTTACCCAAGACACCAATTTTTCACGTTTTTTCAAAATATCGCATATTATTTCGACTACTTCCGGTTTACGGATTCTTGTTGAAATTGCTTTAAACGGTGGTTTGACAATATTGCTTCATGTATCAGGAATTTGAAAAACGTTGATCCGGCCGTAAAACGTAACTTAAGCTCACAAAATGTGAAGAAAATTCGAAAAAAATCGAAAAATAAAGGGCGATAACTCGGAATGAAACTTATATTACTGGAACCAGATTGCCTTCAGGTATCCAAAAATGTAGGTCAAATTTGAAAATTTTGAAAAATAACAAAAATTGTCTCTCAAATAAAATTTTTCATTTTTCGATCGCAAGAAGTCAGCGATGAAGTTTCAAAATATCGAAATTTTCAACTGCTATCGTCCGAGAAAAGACTCAAGGTTTCCGAAAATGTCATTTGTATGAAAATAGGTACAGAATTGACGAATCTACGGCCGTTTTTTAATTTTTTGACACAGCACGAAATTCGACCACTTCCGGTCTGCGCAGAAGTTTCAAAAATAGTTTATCAAGTAGCCAACACATGGTTTCCCTATAGAGAATTAGGTCCCAGATCGGTATCTGTTACAGGCGCTGAGAAATAGGCTCCCCCGAAAAATAAAATAATAATAATAAATAATAATAATTTTAGTAAAAACAATAGTCTTTCAGACGAAAGTCTGAAAGCCTAATAATAATAATAACTAGACCTGCATAGCAGTGCTGAATCGGCTTTCAGGGTCCTTTATATCATTGCCATGCTTTTAAATTTACCTTTATACTCTAAACGACCGATAGGACTCGGGGTAACAGAAGTTTAAGAAGTGAAATAGAAGTAGTTTTCGAGATAAACGAGTCCGAAAAAGCTTCAAAAAAAGAGGAAAATACTACATTTTCGGCATCTCATAATCTATTGCCTAACCATCGAATTTGTATCATTCTGATATCATATAAAAGTCCAAAAAGGAAAATACTAGATCTTCAGCGTCCCGTAATATTTGTCATTGAACACGCCATCTTGAGTCGGATCACGCAAAATCTAATTTTGGAGTAAAATTTTGTTTGGAAGTCTAAAAATACGGTTTTTGCAAATATGACATTACTTCCGGTGATAATGGAAATGTTAAATCAGATCATTGCAATCATAAATGGCATAAGGCATCACATGGTGAAAATTGTATGTAAATCGAATAATAATTGACACTTTTATAGACTAAAAACCTTGAAAAGTGACGTGTAGAAAATCGTCTATTTCTCGGCAACTGTACAAGTTAGAAACCATTTTTTGGTATTTATATGACCGTATGGGTTTAATCTATTTGTTGATTGGAATCAAATATCATAATTGTATAAACATCACAAATCAGACTCATTTGAATAAAATATTTGTTTTGAAGTCTAAAAATACGGTTTTTGCAAATATGACATTACTTCCGGTGATAATGGAAATGTTAAATCAGATCATTGCAATCATAAATGGCATAAGGCATCACATGGTGAAAATTGTATGAAAATTGAATAATAATTGACACTTTTATAGACCAGAAAGCTTGAAAAGTGACCTGTAGGAAATCGTCTATTTCTCGGCAACCGTACTAGTTAGAAACTTTTTGTGGTATCTGTATGATCGTATGGGTTCATGCTATTCGTTGATGGGATTCAAATATCATAATTTTAAAAATATTATAAAAGAGACTCATTTGAATAAAATATTTGTTTTTTAGGTTAAAAATACAGTTTTTGCCAAAATGACGTCATTTCCGGTAACAGTGAAACTGTGAAATTGGCTTAACCTAATCCAAATTGGCATTAGGCATCAAATAAAAGAAAAATATTGAAAATCGGATAATAATTTACTCTTTTATAGGCAAAATAACTTGAAAAGTGATGCATGCAAAATTGCATATTTCTCGGCAACTGCTCATATTACAAACTATTTTTGGCATACATTCTCTTCGTCTGGATTATGGCTACGAGTTTATGAAAGTTACGAATAAATAGTTCAAAATATAAAGACGTTGAATGGGTTGTAATAACTGAATTTTACCTTTTTTTTTACATTTTATTCGAAATTGCCCGGAAATGAAATTGAAATTTAAGAATCTGAGCCAAACATTTTATGCGCCTTTACAGGGCGCATACTTTTTGCTATATCAGTTTTCGAAAAAAAATAATATTTGCTGTCAAAAAGTGGTACTTAACTCTCAAAATTGTAGTTTTTGTTAATATTACGCCACTTCCGTTGCGCGCAGAAAAATGTCACCGTAACAAAAAATATTCCAATTGACATCACGAAGCATATGCACTTTGTTTTATACAAATCGATCAATAAATAATTAATCTAGGTACGAAAAACTAAATTAGCCAATGGCGACTAAAGAAAATTACTGAGACAAAATTCTTTCTCACTTATACTCAAGTAGGGTGATACTTTAACTCTGTGTAAAATACCATCAAAAAATATTCATAAATAAAAAAGTTTTCTGTAAAAATGTAAAAAAAATTAAAAAAAATCGGAGATTTTTTCGACTATTTCCGGTTTTTCGATCATTGTCGGAATTGCTTTAAAAAGTTGATTAGATACTTAACTTCTTGTAGCAGAAATATCAGAAACATTCATTAAGTAATTTTTTAAAAAAAGATAAATAAAAGAGCATTTTCAATAATTTAATGATTTTTCAACTTTTTTCAAAGATTGATGTCATTTTTGGACCACCTATAATATTGCAACGCTTTTATTATTAGATGCACACGCTAGGCCACCGATAGGACTCTGAGTAAAAAATGTTTAAGAAAAATCGTAGGCGTCGTTTTCGAGAAAAAGGCGTCTCAGAATGCTCCAAAACGGAAAATACGTAGTTTTCAGCGTACCATAATTTATTTTCTAAGAATCAAATTCGTGTTATTGAGATGTTATACGATCGTCTATTAATGGAACTATCCAACGACACTTTAATTGTTTTGGTCCGATAATATGTGACGGAGAATTCGAACTTTTGGCAAGAGCTCCAATTCTTTTTTATCTTTTTTACATTTTTCGTCGTTTTTTGAAATACTTCCGGTATTCGAATCATTGTCGAGTAGTTTTCGCATCCAGTTTTGGAGTTTGCACGGGAACAGGGCTCTCTAATGATATACTACACTATACGATCAAATAAAATACTTCTGAGAAATCCTATGTTCAAAAGTGTTAAAAATGTCAAAATGTCAAAATATTGAAAAATTAAATTTAAATAACTGCATACATATTATACATCATTAGAATCGTAATTAGGTCATCTTTTTAAATATATATCTTTTTTTTGCGAATCTCTTCAAATAAAAAAATAGTGGAGCATTTTCCAAAATTTCACGATTTTTTGACTTTTTTCAATTTTCAGTCCCTTTTTTGTCTTATTCCAATTATATATAGGTCATAATGGATGGATCCATGCTAAAGACTACCGGAAGGACCATCGATAGATAAAGTTTAAGAAAAATCGCTGGAGCAGTTTTCGAGATAAAGGCGTTCAAAAACGCTCCAAATCAAAAAATGCTTGATTTTCAGCGTGTCATATTTTACTTCTGGATCATCGTATCTGTATGAATTGGGTATCATACGATACTCCAATTCCGATGTAAACCAACGATACCTTAATCCATTTGATCGGTTGATATGGGACGAAGAAATCACGTTTTTCCCAAAGACCCCATTTTTTGAGTTTTTTTCAAAAAATCAGACATTATTTCGACTACTTCCGGTTTACGAATCGTTGTTGAAATTGCTTTATGCAACTGTTTGGCAATATGGCTTTATGTTTCAGGGGTTTCAGAAATATCGTTTTATCCTTTCCAAAAAATATATGGGGCACAAAATGGGCAGAAAATTCGAAAAAATTCGAAAAATAAAGGGCGATAACTCTGAATGAAACTTATATTGCTGGAATCGCATAGACTTCAGAAATCCAAAAATGTAGGTCACATTTGCAAATTTTGAAAAATAACAAAAATTGTCTCATAAACAACGACTTTTCAATTTTCGAACGATAGAAGTCATAGACGAATGTTCGAAATTGAAAAATGTGAGATAGCCATTATCTCGCAAAAGATTCAAGGTTTCCGAAAATGTCATTTGTTTAAAAATGGGTAAAGAATTGACGAAATTATGGCCGATTTTCAATATCCCGACAACCTACAAAGTTCGGCCACTTCCGGTATGCGCAGAAGTTTGAAAAATAGTTTATGCACTAGCCACCACATGTTTTCCCGATAGAAAAGTTGGTTCCAGATCGATATCTGTTTTCGATCATGGAGAAATAGGCTCCCGCGGAAAAAAATAATAATAATAATAACTAGACCTGCAGACCTGCAGTGCTGAATCGGCTTTCAGGAATCAGACAGGAAGTGCGTCATACAATAGCCGATCCATCGACCTACCAAACGATACTGTAGTTGTTATGATTCAGTGACACCATCTATCAGATTTGTAAAAGTAATATTTGCTTCCAAATAAATACACCAGTCAAAATTGTAAAATCTGGCAAAATTACTTCACTTCCGGTGCCAAAAGAAATCATTATCGATAACAAATAAGTTGAGAATTCGCAATTGAGAATTGTTTTATACATATCAGGCAATAAAATAATAAACTTAGAACCCATAAACAGAAATTAAAAAGGTAAAAAACTTAAAATGTGATCCTTAGAAAATTGGTTATTCCTCGACAAGGGAATATGCTAGAAGCAATTTTTTGATATCAGTATGATTATATTGATCCAATCTAAATGGCCATTAGCATCAAACGTTATAACGTTAAACAAATAATAAATATAACTCACTTCAAAAACATATTTGTTTTGAAGTCTAAAAATACGGTTTTTGCAAATATGACATTACTTCCGGTGATAATGGAAATGTTAAATCAGATCATTGCAATCATAAATGGCATAAGGCATCACATGGTGAAAATTGTATGAAAATTGAATAATAATTGACACTTTTATAAACCAAAAAGCTTAAAAAGTGACTTGTAGAACATCGTCTATTTCTCGGCAACCGTACAAGTTAGAAACGTTTTTGTGGTATCTGTATGATCGTATGGGTTCATGCTATTCGTTGATGGGATTCAAATATCATAATTTTAAAAATATTATAAAAGAGACTCATTTGAATAAAATATTTGTTTTTTAGGTTAAAAATACAGTTTTTGCCAAAATGACGTCATTTCCGGTAACAGTGAAACTGCAAAGTTGACTTAACCTAATCCAAATTGGCATTAGGCATCAAATAAAAGAAAAATATTGAAAATAGGATAATAATTTACTATTTTATAGGCAAAATAACTTGAAAAGTGATGCATGCAAAATTGCATATTTCTCGGCAACTGCTCATATTACAAACTATTTTGGCATACATTCTCTTCGTCTGGATTATGGCTACGAGTTTATGAAAGTTACGAATAAATAGTTCAAAATATAAAGACGTTGAATGGGTTGTAATAACTGAATTTTACACTTTTTTTTACATTTTATTCGAAATTGCCCGAAAATGAAATTGAAATTTAAGAATCTGAGCCAAACATTTTATGCGCCTTTACAGGGCGCATACTTTTTGTTATATCAGTTTTCGAAAAAAATAATATTTGCTGTCAAAAAGTGGTACTTAACTCTCAAAATTGTAGTTTTTGTTGATATTACGCCACTTCCGTTGCGTGCAGAAAAATGTCACCGTAACAAAATATATTACAATTGACATCACGAAGCATATGCACTTTGTTTTATACAAATCGAACAATAAATAATTAATCTAGGTACGAAAAACTAAATTAGCCAATGGCGACTAAAGAAAATTGCTGAGACAAAATTCTTTCTCACTTATACTCAAGTAAGGTGATACTTTAACTCTGTGTAAACTACCATCAAAAAATATTCATAAATAAAAAAGTTTTCTGTAAAAATGTAAAAAAAAATCAAAATATCGGAGATTTTTTCGACTACTTCCGGTTTTTCGATCATTGTCGGAATTGCTTTAACAAGTTGATTAGATACTTAACTTCCTGTAGCAGAAATATCAGAAACATTCATTAAGTAATTTTTGAAAAAAAGATAAATAAAAGAGCATTTTCAATAATTTAATGATTTTTCAACTTTTTTCAAAGATTGATGTCATTTTTGGACCACCTATAATATTGCAACGCTTTTATTATTAGATGCACACGCTAGGCCACCGATAGGACTCTGACTAAAAAATGTTTAAGAAAAATCGTAGGCGTCGTTTTCGAGAAAAAGGCGTCTCAGAATGCTCCAAAACGGAAAATATGTAGTTTTCAGCGTACCATAATTTATTTCCTAAGAATCAAAGTCGTGTTATTTAGATGTTATACGATCGTCTATTAATGGAACTATCCAACGACACTTTAATTGTTTTGATCCGCTAATATGTGACGGAGAATTCGAACTTTTGGCAAGAGCTCCAATTCTTTTTTATCGTTTTTACATTTTTCGTCGTTTTTTGAACTACTTCCGGTATACGAATCATTGTCGAGTAGTTTTTACATCCTGTTTTGGAGTTTGCATGGGAACAGGGCTCTCTAATGATATACTACACTATACGATCAAATAAAATACTTCTGAGAAATCCTATGTTCAAAAGTGTTAAAAATGTCAAAATGTCAAAATATTGAAAATTAAATTTCAATAACTGCATACATATTATACATCATTAGAATCGTAATTAGGTCAGCTTTTTAAATATATATCTTTTTTTTGAAAATCTCTTCAAATAAAAAAAAAGTGGAGCATTTTCCAAAATTTCACGATTTTTTGACTTTTTTCAATTTTCAGTCCCTTTTATGTCTTATTCCAATTATATACAGGTCTTAATGGATGGATCCATGCTAAAGACTACCGGAAGGACCATTGATAGATAAAGTTTAAGAAAAATCGCTGGAGCAGTTTTCGAGATAAAGGCGTCCAAAAACGCTCCAAATCAAAAAATGCTTGATTTTCAGCGTGTCATATTTTACTTCTGGATCATCGTATCTGTATGAATTGGGTATCATACGATACTCCAATTCCGATGTCAACCAACGATACCTTAATCCATTTGATCGGTTGATATGGGACGACGAAATCACGTTTTTCCCAAAGCCCCCATTTTTTGAGTTTTTTTCAAAAAATCAGACATTATTTCGACTACTTCCGGTTTACGAATCGTTGTTGAAATTGCTTTATGCAACTGTCTGGCTATATGGCTTTATGTTTCAGGGGTTTCAGAAATATCGTTTTATCCTTTCCAAAAAATATATGGGGCACAAAATGGGGAGAAAATTCGAAAAAATTCGAAAAATAAAGGGCGATAACTCTGAATGAAACTTATATTACTGGAATCGCATAGACTTCAGGAATCCAAAAATGTAGGTCAAATTTGCAAATTTTGAAAAATAACAAAAATTGTCTCATAAACAACGTCTTTTCAATTTTCAAACGATAGAAGTCATAGACGAATGTTCGAAATTCAAAAATGTGAGATAGCCATTATCTCGCAAAAGATTCAGGGTTTCCGAAAATGTCATTTGTTTAAAAATGGGTAAAGAATTGACGAAATTATGGCCGATTTTCAATATCCTGACAACCTACAAAGTTCGGCCACTTCCGGTATGCGCAGAAGTTTGAAAAATAGTTTATGCACTAGCCACCACATGTTTTCCCGATAGAAAAGTTTGTTCCAGATCGATATCTGTTTTCGATCATGGAGAAATAGGCTCCCGCGGAAAAAAATAATAATAATAATAATAACTAGACCTGCATAGCAGTGCTGAATCGGCTTTCAGGGTCCTTTATATCATTGCCATGCTTTTAAATTTACCTTTATACTCTAAACGACCGATAGGACTCGGGGTAACAGAAGTTTAAGAAGTGAAATAGAAGTAGTTTTCAAGATAAACGAGTCTGAAAGGCTCCAAAAAAAGAGGAAAATACTACATTTTCGGCATCTCATAATCTATTGCCTAACCATCGAATTTGTATCATTCTGATATCATATAAAAGTCCAAAAAGGAAAATACTAGATCTTCAGCGTCCCGTAATATTTGTCATTGAACACGCCATCTTGAGTCGGATCGCGCAAAAATTTAATTTTGGAGTAAAATTATGTTTTGAAGTCTAAAAATACGGTTTTTGCAAATATGACATTACTTCCGGTGATAATGGAATCAGATCATTGCAATCATAAATGGCATAAGGCATCACATGGTGAAAATTGTATGAAAATTGAATAATAATTGACACTTTTATAGACCAAAAAGCTTGAAAAGTGACTTGTAGAAAATCGTCTATATCTCAGCAACCGTACAAGTTAGAAACTTTTTTGTGGTATCTGTATGATCGTATGGGTTCATGCTATTCGTTGATGGGATTCAAATATCATAATTTTAAAAATATTATAAAAGAGACTCATTTGAATAAAATATTTGTTTTTTAGGTTAAAAATACAGTTTTTGCCAAAATGACGTCATTTCCGGTAACAGTGAAACTGTGAAATTGGCTTAACCTCATCCCAATTGGCATTAGGCATCAAATAAAAGAAAAATATTGAAAATCGGATAATAATTTACTCTTTTATAGGCAAAATAACTTGAAAAGTGATGCATGCAAAATTGCATATTTCTCGGCAACTGCTCATATTACAAACTATTTTAAGCATACGTTCTCTTCGTCTGGATTATGGCTACCAGTTTATGAAAGTTACGAATAAATAGTTCAAAATATAAAGACGTTGAATGGGTTGTAATAACTGAATTTTACCTTTTTTTTTTACATTTTATTCGAAATTGCCCGAAAATGAAATTGAAATTTAAGAATCTGAGCCAAACAATTTATGCGCCTTTACAGGGCGCATACTTTTTGTTATATCAGTTTTCGAAAAAAATAATATTTGCTGTCAAAAAGTGGTACTTAACTCTCAAAATAGTAGTTTTTGTTAATATTACGCCACTTCCGTTGCGTGCAGAAAAATGTCACCGTAACAAAAAATATTACAATTGACATCACGAAGCATATGCACTTTGTTTTATACAAATCGAACAATAAATAATTAATCTAGGTACGAAAAACTAAATTAGCCAATGGCGACTAAAGAAAATTACTGAGACAAAATTCTTTCTCACTTCTGCTCAAGTAGGGTGATACTTTAACTCTGTGTAAACTACCATCAAAAAATATTCATAAATAAAAAAGTTTTCTGTAAAAATGTAAAAAAAATTCAAAATATCGGAGATTTTTTCGACTACTTCCGGTTTTACGATCATTGTCGGAATAGCTTTAACAAGTTGATTAGATACTTAACTTCCTGTACCAGAAATGTCAGAAACATTCATTGAGTAATTTTCGAAAAAAAGATAAATAAAAGAGCATTTTCAATAATTTAATGATTTTTCAACTTTTTTCAAAGATTGAGGTCATTTTTGGACCACCTATAATATTGCAACGCTTTTATTATTAGATGCACACGCTAGGCCACCGATGGGACTCTGAGTAAAAAATATTTAAGAAAAATCGTAGGCGTCGTTTTCGAGAAAAAGGCGTCTCAGAATGCTCCAAAACGGAAAATACTTAGTTTTCGGCGTACCATAATTTATTTCCTAAGAATCAAATTCGTGTTATTTAGATGTTATACGATCGTCTATTAATGGAACTATCCAACGACACTTTAATTGTTTTGGTCCGCTAATATGTGACGGAGAATTCGAACTTTTGGCAAGAGCTCCAATTTTTTTTCATCTTTTTTACATTTTTTGTCGTTTTTTGAACTACTTCCGGTATACGAATCATTGTCGAGTAGTTTTCGCATCCAGTTTTGGAGTTTGCATGGGAACAGGGCTCTCTAATGATATACGACACTATACGACCAAATAAAATATTTCTGAGAAATCCTATGTTCAAAAGTGTTAAAAATGTCAAAATGTCAAAATATTGAAAATTAAATTTCAATAACTGCATACATATTATACATCATTAGAATCGTAATTAGGTCAGCTTTTTAAATATATATCTGTTTTTTTAAAATCTCTTAAAATAAAAAAATAGTAGAGCATTTTCCAAAATTTCACGATTTTTGGACTTTTTTCGATTTTCAGTCCCTTTTTTGTCTTATTCCAATTATTGGAAGATTGTAATGTATTGCTTCATGCTAAAGACCATCGAAGGGTCTCTTAATAGAGGAAGTTTAAGAAAAATCGCTGGAGCAGTTTTCGAGATAAAGGCGTCCAAAAACGCTCCAAATCAGAAAATACTTGATTTTCAGCGTGCCATATTTTTCTTCCAGCTCATTGTATCCGTACGAATTGGGTATCATTCAGTGGTCCAATCACCGCTAGACCAAATGATACCTTAATTTGTTTAATCCGTTGATATCGGACGGAGAAATCGTGTTTTTACCCAAGACACCAATTTTTCACGTTTTTTTCAAAATATCGCATATTATTTCGACTACTTCCGGTTTACGGATTGTTGTTGAAATTGCTTTAAACGGTGGTTTGACAATATTGCTTCATGTATCAGGAATTTGAAAAACGTTGATCCGGCCGTAAAACGAAACTTAAGCTCACAAAATGTGAAGAAAATTCGAAAAAAATCGAAAAATAAAGGGCGATAACTCGGAATGAAACTTATATTACTGGAACCAGATTGCCTTCAGGTATCCAAAAATGTAGGTCAAATTTGAAAATTTTGAAAAATAACAAAAATTGTCTCTCAAATAAAATTTTTCATTTTTCGATCGCAAGAAGTCAACGATGAAGTTTCGAAATATCGAAATTTTCAACTGCTATCGTCCGAGAAAAGACTCAAGGTTTCCGAAAATGTCATTTGTATGAAAATAGGTACAGAATTGACGAATCTACGGCCGTTTTTTAATTTTTTGACACAGCACGAAATTCGACCACTTCCGGTCTGCGCAGAAGTTTCAAAAATAGTTTATCAAGTAGCCAACACATGGTTTCCCTATAGAGAATTAGGTCCCAGATCGGTATCTGTTACAGGCGCTGAGAAATAGGCTCCCCCGAAAAATAAAATAATAATAATAAATAATAATAATTTTAGTAAAAACAATAGTCTTTCAGACGAAAGTCTGAAAGCCTAACTAGACCTGCAGACCTGCAGTGCTGAATCGGCTTTCAGGAATCAGACAGGAAGTGTGTCATACAATAACCGATCCATCGACCTACCAAACGATACTGTAGTTATGATTCAGTGACACCCTCTATCAGATTTGTAAAAGTAATATTTGCTTCCAAATAGATACACCGGTCAAAATTGTAAAATCTGGCAAAATTACTTCACTGCCGGTGCCAAAAGAAATCATTATCGATAACAAATAAGTTGAGAATTCGCAATTGAGAATTGTTTTATACATATCAGGCAATAAAATAATAAACTTAGAACCCATAAACTGAAATTAAAAAGGTAAAAAACTTAAAATGTGATCCTTAGAAAATTGGTTATTCCTCGAGAAGGGAACATGCTAGAAGCAATTTTTTGATATCAATTGTATGAAAATTGAATAATAATTGACACTTTTATAGACCAAAAAGCTTGAAAAGTGACTTGTAGAAAATCGCCTATTTCTCGGCAACCGGACAAGTTAGAAACTTTTTTGTGGTATCTGTATGATCGTATGGGTTCATGCTATTCGTTGATGGGATTCAAATATCATAATTTTAAAAATATTATAAAAGAGACTCATTTGAATAAAATATTTGTTTTTTAGGTTAAAAATACAGTTTTTGTCAAAATGACGTCATTTCCGGTAACAGTGAAACTGTAAAGTTGGCTTAACCTAATCCAAATTGGCATTAGGCATCAAATAAAAGAAACATATTGAAAATCGGATAATAATTTACTCTTTTATAGGCAAAATAACTTGAAAAGTGATGCATGCAAAATTGCATATTTCTCGGCAACTGCTCATATTACAAACTATTTTTGGCATACATTCTCTTCGTCTGGATTATGGCTACGAGTTTATGAAAGTTACGAATAAATAGTTCAAAATATAAAGACGTTGAATGGGTTGTAATAACTGAATTTTACCTTTTTTTTTACATTTTATTCGAAATTGCCCGAAAATGAAATTGAAATTTAAGAATCTGAGCGAAACATTTTATGCGCCTTTACAGGGCGCATACTTTTTGCTATATCAGTTTTCGAAAAAAAATAATATTTGCTGTCAAAAAGTGGTACTTAACTCTCAAAATTGTAGTTTTTGTTAATATTACGCCACTTCCGTTGCGTGCAGAAAAATGTCACCGTAACAAAAAAATATTACAATTGACATCACGAAGCATATGCACTTTGTTTTATACAAATCGAACAATAAATAATTAATCTAGGTACGAAAAACTAAATTAGCCAATGGCGACTAAAGAAAATTACTGAGACAAAATTCTTTCTCACTTATACTCAAGTAAGGTGATACTTTAACTCTGTGTAAACTACCATAAAAAAATATTCATAAATAAAAAAGTTTTCTGTAAAAATGTAAAAAAAAAATCAAAATATCGGAGATTTTTTCGACTACTTCCGGTTTTTCGATCATTGTCGGAATTGCTTTAATAAGTTGATTAGATACTTAACTTCCTGTAGCAGAAATATCAGAAACATTCATTAAGTAATTTTTGAAAAAAAGATAAATAAAAGAGCATTTTCAATAATTTAATGATTTTTCAACTTTTTTCAAAGATTGATGTCATTTTTGGACCACCTATAATATTGCAACGCTTTTATTATTAGATGCACACGCTAGGCCACCGATAGGACTCTGACTAAAAAATGTTTAAGAAAAATCGTAGGCGTCGTTTTCGAGAAAAAGGCGTCTCAGAATGCTCCAAAACGGAAAATACGTAGTTTTCAGCGTACCATAATTTATTTCCTAAGAATCAAATTCTTGTTATTTAGATGTTATACGAACGTCTATTAATGGAACTATCCAACGACACTTTAATTGTTTTGGTCCGCTAATATGTGACGGAGAATTCGAACTTTTGGCAAGAGCTCCAATTCTTTTTTATCTTTTTTACATTTTTCTTCGTTTTTTGAAATACTTCCGGTATACGAATCATTGTCGAGTAGTTTTCACATCCAGTTTTGGAGTTTGCATGGGAACAGGGCTCTCTAATGATATACTACACTATACGATCAAATAAAATACTTCTGAGAAATCCTATGTTCAAAAGTGTTAAAAATGTCAAAATATTGAAAATTAAATTTCAATAACTGCATACATATTATACATCATTAGAATCGTAATTAGGTCAGCTTTTTAAATATATATCTTTTTTTTGAAAATCTCTTCAAATAAAAAAATAGTGGAGCATTTTCCAAAATTTCACGATTTTTTGACTTTTTTCAATTTTCAGTCCCTTTTTTGTCTTATTCCAATTATATATAGGTCTTAATGGATGGATCCATGCTAAAGACTACCGGAAGGACCATCGATAGATAAAGTTTAAGAAAAATCGCTGGAGCAGTTTTCGAGATAAAGGCGTCCAAAAACGCTCCAAATCAAAAAATGCTTGACTTTCAGCGCGTCATATTTTACTTCTGGATCAACGTATCTGTATGAATTGGGTATCATACGATACTCCAATTCCGATGTCAACCAACGATACCTTAATCCATTTGATCGGTTGATATGGGACGACGAAATCACGTTTTTCCCAAAGCCCCCATTTTTTTAGTTTTTTTCAAAAAATCAGACATTATTTCGACTACTTCCGGTTTACGAATCGTTGTTGAAATTGCTTTATGCAACTGTCTGGCAATATGGCTTTATGTTTCAGGGGTTTCAGAAATATCGTTTTATCCTTTCCAAAAAATATATGGGGCACAAAATGGGAAGAAAATTCGAAAAAATTCGAAAAATAAAGGGCGATAACTCTGAATGAAACTTATATTACTGGAATCGCATAGACTTCAGGAATCCAAAAATGTAGGTCAAATTTGCAAATTTTGAAAAATAACAAAAATTGTCTCATAAACAACGTCTTTTCAATTTTCGAACGATAGAAGTCATAGACGAATGTTCGAAATTGAAAAATGTGAGATAGTCATTATATCGCAAAAGATTCAGGGTTTCCGAAAATGTCATTTGTTTAAAAATGGGTAAAGAATTGACGAAATTATGGCCGATTTTCAATATCCCGACAACCTACAAAGTTCGGCCACTTCCGGTATGCGCAGAAGTTTGAAAAATAGTTTATGCACTAGCCACCACATGTTTTCCCAATAGAAAAGTTTGTTCCAGATCGATATCTGTTTTCGATCATGGAGAAATAGGCTCCCGCGGAAAAAAATAATAATAATAATAATAATAATAATTTTTTTAAAAACAATAGTCTTTCAGACGAAAGTCTGAAAGCCTAATAATTTTTTTAAAAACAATAGTCTTTCAGACGAAAGTCTGAAAGCCTAATAATAATAATAATAATTTTAGTAAAAACAATAGTCTTTCAGACGAAAGTCTGAAAGCCTAATAATTTTTTTAAAAACAATAGTCTTTCAGACGAAAGTCTGAAAGCCTAATAATTTTAGTAAAAACAATAGTCTTTCAGACGAAAGTCTGAAAGCCTAATAATAATAATAATAATAATAATTTTAGTAAAAACAATAGTCTTTCAGACGAAAGTCTGAAAGCCTAATAATAATCTTAACAAAAACAATAAGCTTTCATATGTAATATGAAAGCTTAATAATTTTAGTAATCTCAATAGGCTTTCAGACGAAAGTCTGAAAGCCTAATAAGAACTAGACCTGCATAGCAGTGCTGAATCGGCTTTCAGGGTCCTTCATATCATTGCCATGCTTTTAAATTTACCTTTATAGTCTAAACGACCGATAGGACTCGGGGTAACAGAAGTTTAAGAAGAGAAATAGTAGTAGTTTTCGAGATAAACGAGTCGGAATGGGCTCCAAAAAAAAGGAGGAAAATACTACATTTTTGGCATCTCATAATCTATTGCCTAACAATCGAATTTGTATTCTGATATATAAATGCCCAAAAAGGAAAATACTAGATCTTCAGCGTGTCGTAATATTTGTGATTGAACACGCCATCATGAGCCGGATTGCAAAATAAGTGAAAATATTGATGAGATTTTCTCAAAAATGAGTCTATAAATATACTATCTATCGACACAAAAGATCAAAATAGCAATAAAAGATTTTAGAACACCTTTATTTGAACGTTTTGTAAGAGTACCGTATTCTTAAATCTGTCCTATTTTTTAAAATTCTCTGCGAAATTAGTTATGTTCCTTCGCTCGCTATGGAACGATCGGTCATTCCTCTTGCATAATAATTGGCATCGTTGTAAAACGGAGAATCTCCAGATATCAAATATTATCAAAATATTATCGCTGAATTGATTTTGAACGGACAAGCTCGAGTTTTAAAACCCCTAGAAAATATAAACAAACACCTTGTGGCCATGCTGTCTACGCAACTCGTTTGTTGATTGGCCCAGACATCGCGTGCAAAGCATTATGGTTACGTGGATGGCTGAGCGGGCGATAAATATTTGGTTTAGGCAATAATGTTTTGGGGTACCTACATGCGATTCACTCTGATAAGTGACAGAAAAAAAATAATTCTGATCGTATATAGATTGCCGTTGAGTGTTAATCAAAACCATGTAGCTGATTATGTAAGTTAATCGGCAAGCGGTGTGTGTCGTTGAGTAATAATAATCAACTGTCACGGGTCAATGATAAAGCCGTTGACAACTCATTATTTACTGCGAATAATATCTCATACCATCTTTAAAAAATAATTTATAGGCCTTAAATGGAAATAAAAATGGCCAATAATTTTCTTTTCGAAGGGAATTTTATCGATAGCTGAATTCTGTTAACTGTCGCTTCTTCATACGGCATGTAGAATAAGGAATGCGTATTGGATATCAATGTTCTTATCACCATGGGTCGAAAAAATGAGAACGACCAACGAACCGACATGCGACGATTCTCGAACCTACCATTGCTTAATTACATCAAAGCCAAAATGCACGAAAGTGAACGTAAGCTTTACTTGGCTATTAAATTGACAGCTATCTATAGGGACTCATATTTTGATAACGTTACGGTATCTGAAAATACTATAGACGTATCGTACACCCAAAATCTTATTTTAATTCACGTGTTAAATGAACACACGTACAACTGTGAAGGCTGCTTTGATGATTACTCAATCAACAATAATCTTAATCTCCTGTCCACTAGCTGGCACTAAGGTGCTAATTAATTGATGAGATTAACTTCAGCTAATCCTACCAAAGTTATAATATACAAATTACTACTAATGTATAGATTGTTCTTCAGTATAACACTATGATGTTATGGATTTTTCGTTACGAAAAGAGCACCCTTGCAATATTCAGATTTGTCAGCATAGTTCCTCCCTTGTCAAAGGTGTAGGGATGGTGCCCTAGAATAGTAGATCAGAGTAGATGCGAAACCGAGGTCCTATGTTTAAGGAGGAGAGGGGATGTCCAAATGTACATGACGAGGACTACAAACTTTTTTTTATACGTATCAGGCAATAAATACTAAACCTAGATCCCATAAACTGAAATTAAAAAGGTGAAAAAGCTTAAAAAGTGATCCTGAGAAAATTGGTTACTTCTCGACAAGGGAATATGCTAGAAGCAATTTTTTGACATCAATATGATTGTATTGATCCAATCTAAATGACCATTATAATCAAACATTATAACGTTAAACAAAAAAAAATATAATACACTTAAAAAAAATATTTGTTTTGAAGTCTAAAAATACGGTTTTTGCAAAAAAGACATTACTTCCGGTGATAATAAAAATCTTAAATTAGTTTAATGCAATCATAAATGGCATAAGGCATCAAATGGTGAAAATTCTATGAATATCGAATAATAATTGACACTTTTATAGACCGAAAACCTTGAAAAGTGACTTATAGAAGATCGCCTATTTCTCTGTAAACGTACAAGTTAGAAACCATTTAGTGGTATCTATATGATCGCATTGCTTCATGCTATTCTTTGATTGAAATGAAATATCATAGTTTTAAAAACATTTTAAATAAGACTCATTCGAATAAAATACTTGTTTTTTAGGTTAAAAATACAGTTTTTGCCCAAATGACGTCATTTCCGGTCACAGTGAAAATGTAAAATTGGCTTAACCTATTCCAAATTGGCATTAGGCAACAAATGGAATTTTTTTTTAAAAAATCGGATAATAATTTACTCTTTTATAGGCAAAATAACTTGAAAAGTGATGCATACAAAATTGCATATTTCTCGGCAACTGCTCATATTACAAACAATTTTTTTCATACATTCTCTTCGTCTGGATTATTGCTACGAGTTTATGAAAGTTACGAATAAATATTTCAAAATATGAAGACGTTGAATGGGTTGTAATAACTGAAGTTTACACTTTTTTTTACATTTTATTCGAAATTGCCCGAAAATGAAATTGAAATTTAAGAATCTGAGCCAAACCTCTTACGCGCCTTTACAGGGCACATACTTTTTGTTATATCAGTTTTCGAAAAAAATAATATTTGCTTTCAAAAAGCGGTACTGAACTGTCAAAATTGTAGTTTTTGTTAATATTACGCCACTTCCGTTGCGTGCAGAAAAATTACACGGTAACAAAAAAAATTACAATTATGACCACGGAGCATATGCACTTTGTTTTATACAAATCGAACAATAAATAATTAATCTAGGTACTAAAAACTAAATTAGCCAATGGCGACTAAAGAAAATTACTGAGACAAAATTCTTTCTCACTTCTGCTCAAGTAGGGTGATACTTTAACTCTGTGCAAACTACCATCAAAAAATATTCATAAATAAAAAAGTTTTCTGTAAAAATGTAAAAAAAAATCAAAATATCGGAGATTTTTTCGACTACTTCCGGTTTTTTGATCATTGTCGGAATAGCTATAACAAGTTGATTAGTTACTTAACTTCCTGTACCAGAAATATCAGAAACATTCATTGAGTAATTTTCGAAAAAAAGATAAATAAAAGAGCATTTTCAATAATTTAATGATTTTTCAACTTTTTTTCAAAGATTGATGTCATTTTTGGACCACCTATAATATTGCAACGCTTTTATTATTAGATGCACACGCTAGGCCACCGATAGGACTCTGAGTAAAAAATGTTTAAGAAAAATCGTAGGCGTCGTTTTCGAGAAAAAGGCGTCTCAGAATGGTCCAAAACGGAAAATACTTAGTTTTCGGCGTATCATAATTTATTTCCTAAGAATCAAATTTGTGTTATTTAGATGTTATACGATCGTCTATTAATGGAACTATCCAACGACACTTTAATTGTTTTGGTCCGCTAATATGTGACGGAGAATTCGAACTTTGGGCAAGAGCTCCAATTTTTTTTTCATCTTTTTTACATTTTTCTTCGCTTTTTGAACTACTTCCGGTATACGAATCATTGTCGAGTAGTTTTCACATCCAGTTTTGGAGTTTGCATGGGAACAGGGCTCTCTAATGATATACAATACTATACGATCAAATAAAATACTTCTGAGAAATCCTACGTTCAAAAGTGTTAAAAATGTCAAAATGTCAAAATATTGAAAATTAAATTTCAATAACTGCATACATATTATACATCATTAGAATCGTAATTAGGTCAGCTTTTTAAATATATATCTTTTTTTTGAAAATCTCTTAAAATAAAAAAATGGTAGAGCATTTTCCAAAATTTCACGATTTTTTTACTTTTTTCAATTTTCAGTCCCTTTTTTGTCTTATTCCAATTATATGAAGGTCTTAATGGATGGATCCATGCTAAAGACTACCGGAAGGACCATCGATAGATAAAGTTTAAGAAAAATCGCTGGAGCAGTTTTCGAGATAAAGGCGTCCAAAAACGCTCCAAATCAAAAAATGCTTGATTTTCAGCGTGTCATATTTTATTTCTGGATCATCGTATATGTATGAATTGGGTATCATACGATACTCCAATTCCGACGACGTAAACCAACGATACCTTAATCCATTTGATCGGTTGATATGGGACGACGAAATCACGTTTTTCCCAAAGCCCCCATTTTTTCATTTTTTTAAAAAAAATCAGACATTATTTCGACTACTTCCGGTTTACGGATCGTTGTTGAAATTGCTTTATCCGGATGTCTGACTATATGACTTAATGTTCCAGAGGTTTCAGAAATATCGTTTTATCCTTTCCAAAAAATATAAGGGGCATAAAATGGGCAGAAAATTCGAAAAAATTCGAAAAATAAAGGGCGATAACTCTGAATGAATCTTATATTACTGGAATCGCATGGACCTCAGAAATCCAAAAATGTAGGTCAAATTTGAAAATTTTGAAAAATAACAAAAATTGTCTCATAAACAACGTCTTTTCAATTTTCGAACGATAGAAGTCATAGACGAATGTTCGAAATTGAAAAATGTGAGATAGCCATTATCTTGCAAAAGATTGAGGGTTTCCGAAAATGTCATTTGACTAAAAATGGGTAAAGAATTGACGAAATTATGGCCGATTTTCAATATCATGACAACCTACAAAGTTCGGCCACTTCCGGTATGCGCAGAAGTTTGAAAAATAGTTTATGCACTAGCCACCACATGTTTTCCCAATAGCAAAGTTTGTTCCAGATCGATATCTGTTTTCGATCATGGAGAAATAGGCTCCCGCGGTAAAAAATAATAATAATAACTAGACCTGCAGACCTGCAGTGCTGAATCGGCTTTCAGGAATCAGACAGGAAGTGCGTCATACAATAGCCGATCCATCGAGCTACCAAACGATACTGTAGTTGTTATGATTCAGTGACGCCCTCTATCAGATTTGTAAAAGTAATATTTGCTTGCAAATAAATACACCGGTCAAAATTGTAAAATCTGGCAAAAAAACTTAACTTCCGGTGCCAAAAGAAATCATTATCGATAACAAATAAGTTGAGAATTCGCAATTGAGAATTGTTTTATACATATCAGCCAATAACATAATAAACTTAGAACCCATAAACTGAAATCAAAAAGGAAAAAAACTTAAAAAGTGATCCTTAGAAAATTGGTTATTCCTCGACAAGGGAATATGCTAGAAGCAATTTTTTGATATCAGTATGATTATATTGATCCAATCTAAATGGCCATTAGAATCAAACGTTATAACATTAAACAAATAATAAATATAACTCACTTCAAAAAAATATTTTTTTTGAAGTCTAAAAATACGGTTTTTGCAAGTATGACATTACTTCCGGTGATAATGGAAATGTTAAATCAGATCATTGCAATCATAAATGGCATAAGGCATCACATGGTGAAAATTGTATGAAAATTGAATAATAATTGACACTTTTATAGACCAAAAAGCTTGAAAAGTGACTTGTAGAAAATCGTCTATTTCTCGGCAACCGTACAAGTTAGAAACTTTTTTGTGGTATCTGTATGATCGTATGGGTTCATGCTATTCGTTGATTGGATTCAAATATCATAATTTTAAAAATATTATAAAAGAGACTCATTTGAATAAAATATTTGTTTTTTAGGTTAAAAATACAGTTTTTGTCCAAATGACGTCATTTCCGGTAACAGTGAAACTGTAAAATTGGCTTAACCTAGTCCAAATTGGCATTAGGCATCAAATAAAAGAAAAATATTGAAAATCGGATAATAATTTACTCTTTTATAGGCAAATAAACTTGAAAAGTGATGCATGCAAAATTGCATATTTCTCGGCAACTGCTCATATTACAAACTATTTTTGGCATACATTCTCTTCGTCTGGATTATGGCTACGCGTTTATGAAAGTTACGAATAAATAGTTCAAAATATAAAGACGTTGAATGGGTTGTAATAACTGAATTTTACCTTTTTTTTTTACATTTTATTCGAAATTGCCCGAAAATGAAATTGAAATTTAAGAATCTGAGCCAAATATTTTATGCGCCTTTACAGGGCGCATACTTTTTGCTATATCAGTTTTCGAAAAAAAATAATATTTGCGGTCAAAAAGTTGTACATGTACTTAACTCTCAAAATTGTAGTTTTAGTTAATATTACGCCACTTCCGTTGCGTGCAGAAAAATGTCACCGTAACAAAAAATATTACAACTGACATCACGAAGCATATGCACTTTGTTTTATACAAATCGAACAATAAATAATTAATCTATGTACGAAAAACTAAATTAGCCAATGGCGACTAAAGAAAATTACTGAGACAAAATTCTTTCTCACTTATGCTCAAGTAGGGTGATACTTTAACTCTGTGTAAACTACCATCAAAAAATATTCATAAATAAAAAAGTTTTCTGTAAAAATGTAAAAAAAATTCAAAATATCGGAGATTTTTTCGACTACTTCCGGTTTTTCGATCATTGTCGGAATTGCTTTAACAAGTTGATTAGATACTTAACTTCCTGTAGCAGAAATATCAGAAACATTCATTAAGTAATTTTTGAAAAAAAGATAAATAAAAGAGCATTTTCAATAATTTAATGATTTTTCAACTTTTTTCAAAGATTGATGTCATTTTTGGACCACCTATAATATTGCAACGCTTTTATTATTATATGCACACGCTAGGCCACCGATAGGACTCTGAGTAAAAAATGTTTAAGAAAAATCGTAGGCGTCGTTTTCGAGAAAAAGGCGTCTCAGAATGCTCCAAAACGGAAAATACTTAGTTTTCAGCGTACCATAATTTATTTCCTAAGAATCAAATTCGTGTTATTGAGATGTTATACGATCGTCTATTAATGGAACTATCCAACTACACTTTAATTGTTTTGGTCCGCTAATATGTGACGGAGAATTCGAACTTTTGGCAAGAGCTCCAATTCTTTTTTATCTTTTTTACATTTTTCGTCGTTTTTTGAACTACTTCCAGTATACGAATCATTGTCGAGTAGTTTTCACATCCAGTTTTGGAGTTTGCATGGGAACAGGGCTCTCTAATGATATACTACACTATACGATCAAATAAAATACTTCTGAGAAATCCTATGTTCAAAAGTGTTAAAAATGTCAAAATGTCAAAATATTGAAAATTAAATTTCAATAACTGCATACATATTATACATCATTAGAATCGTAATTAGGTCAGCCTTTTAAATATATATCTTTTTTTTGAAAATCTCTTCAAATAAAAAAACAGTGGAGCATTTTCCAAAATTTCACGATTTTTTGACTTTTTTTGAATTTTCAGTCCCTTTTTTGTCTTATTCCAATTATATATAAGTCTTAATGGATGGATCCATGCTGAAGACTACCGGAAGGACCATCGATAGATAAAGTTTAAGAAAAATCGCTGGAGCAGTTTTCGAGATAAAGGCGTCCAAAAACGCTCCAAATCAAAAAATGCTTGATTTTCAGCGTGTCATATTTTACTTCTGGATCATAGTATCTGTGTGAATTGGGTATCATACGATACTCCAATTCCGATGTCAACCAACGATACCTTAATCCATTTGATCGGTTGATATGGGACGAAGAAATCAGGTTTTTCCCAAAGCCCCCATTTTTTGAGTTATTTTCAAAATATCAGACATTATTTCGACTACTTCCGGTTTACGAATCGTTGTTGAAATTGCTTTATGCAACTGTCTGGCAATATGGCTTTATGTTTCAGGGGTTTCAGAAATATCGTTTTATCCTTTCCAAAAAATATAAGGGTTACAAAATGGGCAGAAAATTCGAAAAAATTCGAAAAATAAAGGGCGATAACTCTGAATGAAACTTATATTACTGGAATCGCATAGACCACAGGAATCCAAAAATGTAGGTCAAATTTGAAAATTTTGAAAAATAACAAAAATTGTGTCATAAACAACGTGTTTTCAATTTTAGAACGATAGAAATCCTACACGAATTTTCGAAATCGAAAAATGCGAGAGCCATTATCTCCGAAAAGATTCAGGGTTCCCGAAAATGTCATTTGTTTTAAAATGGGTAAAGAATTGACGAAACTATGGCCTATTTTCAATTTTTAGACGACGTACAAAGTTCGGCCACTTCCGGTATGCGCAGAGGTTTGAAAAATAGTTTATCAAGTAGCCACCACATGTTTTCCTGATAGAAAAGTTTGTTCCAGATCGATATCTGTTTTCGATCATGGAGAAATAGGCTCCCGCGGTAAAAAATAATAATAATAATAATAATAATTTTAGTAAAAACAATAGTCTTTCAGACGAAAGTCTGAAAGCCTAATAATAATAATAATATTAGTAAAAACAATAGTCTTTCAGACGAAAGTCTGAAAGCCTAATAATAATAATAATAATTTTAGTAAAAACAATAGTCTTTCAGACGAAAGTCTGAAAGCCTAATAACTAGACCTGCAGACCTGCAGTGCTGAATCGGCTTTCAGGAATCAGACAGGAAGTGCGTCATACAATAGCCGATCCATCGAGCTACCAAACAATAATGTAGTTGTTATGATTCAGTGACACCCTCTATCAGATTTGTAAAAGTAATATTTGCTTGCAAATAAATACACCGGTCAAAATTGTAAAATCTGGCAAAAAAACTTAACTTCCGGTGCCAAAAGAAATCATTATCGATAACAAATAAGTTGAGAATTCGCAATTGAGAATTGTTTTATACATATCAGCCAATAACATAATAAACTTAGAACCCATAAACTGAAATTAAAAAGGTAAAAAACTTAAGAGGTGATCCTTAGAAAATTGGTTATTCCTCGACAAGGGAATATGCTAGAAGCATTTTTTTGATATCAGTATGATTATATTGATCCAATCTAAATGGCCATTAGAATCAAACGTTATAACGTTAAACAAATAATAAATATAACTCACTTCAAAAAAATATTTGTTTTGAAGTCTAAAAATACGGTTTTTGCAAATATGACATTACTTCCGGTGATAATGGAAATGTTAAATCAGATCATTGCAATCATAAATGGCATAAGGCATCACATGGTGAAAATTGTATGAAAATTGAATAATAATTGACACTTTTATAGACCAAAAAGCTTGAAAAGTGACTTGTAGAAAATCGTCTATTTCTCGGCAACCGTACAAGTTAGAAACTTTTTTGTGGTATCTGTATGATCGTATGGGTTCATGCTATTCGTTGATGGGATTCAAATATCATAATTTTAAAAATATTATAAAAGAGACTCATTTGAATAAAATATTTGTTTTTTAGGTTAAAAATACAGTTTTTGCCAAAATGACGTCATTTCCGGTAACAGTGAAACTGTAAAATTGGCTTAACCTAGTCCAAATCGGCATTAGGCATCAAATAAAAGAAAAATATTGAAAATCGGATAATAATTTACACTTTTATAGGCAAAATAACTTGAAAAGTGATGCATGCAAAATTGCATATTTCTCGGCAACTGCTCATATTACAAACTATTTTTGGCATACATTCTCTTCGTCTGGATTATGGCTACGAGTTTATGAAAGTTACGAATAAATAGTTCAAAATATAAAGACGTTGAATGGGTTGTATATAACTGAATTTTACCTTTTTTTTTACATTTTATTCGAAATTGCCCAAAAATGAAATTGAAATTTAAGAATCTGAGCCAAACATTTTATGCGCCTTTAGAGGGCGCATACTTTTTGTTCTATCAGTTTTCGAAAAAAATAATATTTGCTGTCAAAAAGTGGTACTTAACACTCAAAATTGTAGTTTTTGTTAATATTACGCCGCTTCCGTTGCGTGCAGAAAAATGTCACCGTAACAAAAAATATTACAATTGACATCACGAAGCATATGCACTTTGTTTTATACAAATCGAACAATAAATAATTAATCTAGGTACGAAAAACTAAATTAGCCAATGGCGACTAAAGAAAATTACTGAGAAAAAATTCTTTCCCACTTCTGCTCAAGTAGGGTGATACTTTAACTATGTGTAAACTACCATCAAAAAATATTAATAAATAAAAAAGTTTCCTGTAAAAATGTTAAAAAAATTCAAAATATCGGAGATTTTTTCGACTACTTCCGGTTTTGCGATCATTGTCGGAATAGCTTTAACATGTTGATTAGATACTTAACTTCCTGTACCAGAAATATCAGAAACATTAATTGAGTAATTTTCTAAAAAAAGATAAATAAAAGAGTATTTTCAATAATTTAATGATTTTTCAACTTTTTTCAAAGATTGATGTCATTTTTGGACCACCTATAATATTGCAACGCTTTTATTATTAAATGCATACGCTAGGCCACTGATAGGACTCTGAGTAAAAAATGTTTAAGAAAAATCGTAGGCGTCGTTTTCGAGAAAAAGGCGTCTCAGTATGCTCCAAAACGGAAAATACTTAGTTTTCGGCGTACCATAATTTATTTCCTAAGAATCAAATTCGTGTTATTTAGATGTTATACGATCGTCTATTAATGGAACTATCCAACCACACTTTAATTGTTGAAACCATATGTTAGTCCCAAAATGAACTAGTTTGCGTCGAGTGGACGTTAAACCCCATTTCTCTCTCTCTCACACTTTAATTGTTTTGGTCCGCTAATATTTGACGGAGAATTCGAACTTTTGGCAAGAGCTCCAATTTTTTTTCATCTTTTTTACATTTTTCTTCGTTTTTTGAACTACTTCCGGTATACGAATCATTGTCGAGTAGTTTTCACGTCCAGTTTTGTAGTTTGCATGGGAACAGTGCTCTCTAATGATATACGATACTATACGATCAAATAAAATATTTCTGAGAAATCCTATGTTCAAAAGTGTTTAAAATGTCAAAATGTCAAAATATTGAAAATTAAATTTCAATAACTGCATACATATTATACATCATTAGAATCGTAATTAGGTCAGCTTTTTAAATATATATCTGTTTTTTTAAAATCTCTTAAAATAAAAAAAAAAAGTAGAGCATTTTCCAAAATTTCACGATTTTTTGACTTTTTTCGATTTTCAGTCCCTTTTTTGTCTTATTCCAATTATTGGAAGATTGTAATGTATTGCTTCATGCTAAAGACCATCGAAGGGTCTCTTAATAGAGAAAGTTTAAGAAAAATCGCTGGAGCAGTTTTCGAGATAAAGGCGTCCAAAAACGCTCCAAATCAGAAAATACTTGATTTTCAGCGTGCCATATTTTGCTTCCAGCTCATCGTATCCGTACGAATTGGGTATCATTCAGTGGTCCAATCACCGCTAGACCAAATGATACCTTAATTTGTTTAATCCGTTCATATCGGACGGAGAAATCGTGTTTTTACCCAAGACACCAATTTTTCACGTTTTTTTCAAAATATCGCATATTATTTCGACTACTTCCGGTTTACGGATTGTTGTTGAAATTGCTTTAAACAGTGGTTTGACAATATTGCTTCATGTATCAGGAAAATAAAGGGCGATAACTCGGAATGAAACTTATATTACTGGAACCAGATTGCCTTCAGGTATCCAAAAATGTAGGTCAAATTTGAAAATTTTGAAAAATAACAAAAATTGTCTCTCAAATAAAATTTTTTTATTTTTCGATCGCAAGAAGTCAGCGATGAAGTTTCGAAATATCGAAATTTTCAACTGCTATCGTCCGAGAAAAGACTCAAGGTTTCCGAAAATGTCATTTGTATGAAAATAGGAACAGAATTGACGAATCTACGGCCGTTTTTTAATTTTTTGACACAGCACGAAATTCGACCACTTCCGGTCTGCGCAGAAGTTTCAAAAATAGTTTATCAAGTAGCCAACACATGGTTTCCCTACAGAGAATTAGGTCCCAGATCGGTATCTGTTACAGGCGCTGAGAAATAGTCTCCCCCGAAAAATAAAATAATAATAATAAATAACTAGACCTGCATAGCAGTGCTGAATCGGCTTTCAGGGTCCTTTATATCATTGCCATGCTTTTAGATTTACCTTTATACTCTAAACGACCGATAGGACTCGGGTTAACAGAAGTTTAAGAAGTGAAATAGAAGTAGTTTTCGAGATAAACGAGTCTGCATTGTCAGTTTTTTCGTTCGTAAAATTCGGTGATTTCGGATTCGTAAAACGTTTTGAAAATATATTTAAACAACGTTCGCACCCCATTTTTGGGGGGGTAGGTCAAAGTTTTAGAAAGATCCCATGGTTAGATTCTGAGAAATCCGATTTGCAGAAAATACACAAAAAAAAATAATAATAATCTTAACAGAAACAATAAGCTTTCATATGTAATATGAAAGCTTAATAATCTTAACAGAAACAATAAGCTTTCATATGTAATATGAAAGCTTAACTAGATCTGCTAAGCAGATATTAAAGCTTTCATATTCACGGTCAGTTTCTGTCGCATCTCATGAGTTATATAAAGAATCTTAAAAAGGAAAAAGAATTATAACGAGAAACAATTCAACCGGTTCAAATTCTACCTTAATTAAAAACAGAGGTGTTATGTTCCAATGTGATCAGTCAAATTGTTTATTGCTCCTAAATCTACGCAGAAATTCTCAACATCAAACTTAGTCAAGGTAATGACATAATGAATCTATATTTGGAATTTTGTCACTCTCACTTCATTATAACCAAAGTTATCGTGCCCCAAAGAATCAATCAATCAGATTGCTTATCTCTGCTTACTGTAAGCAGACAATGCTCATCTTCGCACTCCTTCATGGCACTGACCTAATGAACGCCTTCACCAAGATTGAACATTCTGCCCCAATAAGAAGGAGAGTTATTTTGTTTCAAATTCTCGACCAATCAAATTGCTCATCGCTCTGCTTATCCAGGGCAGACAATGCTCATTGTCGAACGTATTCAAGGTATTGATGTAATGAAACTATACACCAAGTTTCATCACCCTGACTGAAGTGAAAGTGTCCGAAATCATCAACCAATCTAATTGCTTATCTCTGCTTACCCTAAGCATAAAATGCTCATCTACGAACTCCATATTTTTAATGTATGGGGATCATGGTGGCTCAGTGATAAGAGACACTGATTAACTAACCAGTAGGTCTTGGGCTCTCTCCCGGGGTTTGACCAGAAAGTCAATTGTACAGGCTTGACTGCCCTTGTTAGCTGTACAGGACAGTAGGTCTGCCCGGTCTGACAGGGAATAGTGTCTAAGTGTCAGGATGGGACGAAAAGCCCCTACACGCAGACTACATAAGAGCGACATAACCCATTTAAAAATTGAACAATCTTACATCAATCCATCAAAATACGTCAAAAACCTCGGTGTTATTATGGATACGAATTTGCCTATGGAAAACCACATCAGTTTTCTGTGTAAAACATGTCACTACCACCTTCGGAATATTGGCTCAATACGTCACTTTATAACATCAGATGCTGCAGCTACCCTCGTCCGATGTCTTATCCTCTCTCGCCTCGACTATTGCAACAGTGTGTTATCTGGGATTACCAATGAGCAAACAAAACGCCTCCAACGTATACAAAACTCAGCAGCCAGATTAGTCTCAAGAACCAAAGTCCGTGACCACATATCTCCAGTTTTATCCTCTCTTCATTGGCTTCGTATTAATGAACGTATAGAATTCAAATTGTTGTGCCTAACTTATCAAGCTGTTTATAAGACTGTTTATCTTCAAGAACTTGTTAACGAACATTTACCAGTCAAAAACCTTCGAAATAAAATAATATACATATAAACTCTTGTTATTTATCCGTTTATAGCTTACTACTAATCCGGTCTATAGCTTGATAACCTCAATGTGCATATATACGTCACATCCTGTCTTCATTACGTTTGGTCAAAGGTCACGAGATGTAAATAGAGATATCGCTAATCCTAATCCTAACCCAAGACCTAACCTTAGCGCTTACCCTAACCTTAACATACAATCTCGCCTGTCCAATCTCCTGGGTTTACCCCAGGACCTGCGGTTTCCTCCCACTGTTAATATGCGCAAGCAGATTATTGAAATAAAATTAAACCATATGTTAGTCCCAAAATGACCTAGTTTGCGTCGAGTGGACGTTAAACCCCTCTCTCTCTCTCTCTCTCTCTCTCTCTCTCTCTCTCTCTCTCTCTCCGTGTCATGGTTATTCAGTGCAGAAACGAGTGAGTTACCATTACTGGAAAAAAACGGTATTATGTCAATAGTACTGCTAGTTCAAAAGCGTTTTATAGCTGAGGCGCTGGAGGCGCCAGCCTCTCCGCGAAAAAAATCAAAGCAGTTGAAAAAATAAAACGGGAGAAAAATGCTACAACCGATGCGAAAAATGAAAATTTACCCTAGTTAGGGAGGGCTCTAAAGACAGACAAAAGGGTCCCACGAATGACAAAAGGGTCCCTAGGGCCAAGGGAAAGGGCCCCCGAGTCCAACTCAATCGTTTTCTATACACTGTTACTGTCGAATCCACTACTGAATGAGAATGCAGCCATTGCATTGGCATGACAATCATCAATCAAGAACCTCCCCTCGCGACAGAGGGCCCTCAAAATAGTACAGCCTCCGCCATGATAAACCTTAAAACGCCCCTATGCTAGTTCTGTAACTGAAAGTCAAAATGGTGAAAGATGTTATTTGGTCAACATTTATCTACACTAACACAGACATTTTCAGATGAGGCGTGTAATAAAGTGGCTTAAATATATGAAAATCTTGAAAGAACTGATCGCAACCTATACCCTGCATTTGTTAGGTGTGTGGTTGCGAATGGGATATAGCGTCTTGTGCCACCACCCCCACCCCACACATATACCACCCCGATTCTTCAATCCAAACTGATTAGTCTTTTCTTTCGAATTCCAACTGTTAAGTAGTCTTTTACGGGCATGTAGATATTGTTCCTAGCCGGGCCATTTAGGTTTCAAATTTCACAGTGTATGGATAGCCTTCTGGTGGTTTCTACTATGATTCGTTCATTGTTTCACTGTTTTTTCTACTATGAACTCGTCTACTATTAATTCGTTGATTGTTCCACTCTTATTTCGGCTATGATTTCGTTGAACGTTTCATTGTTATTTCTGCTACGAATTCGTTAATTGTTTCACCGTTATTTCTGCTACGAATTTGTTAATTGTTGAAGTGTTATTACTGCTATAAATTCGTTGATCGTTTCATTGCTATTTATGGGAATCACGGTGGCTAAGTGGGCAAGGCGCTGGCTCGTTAGCCTGGAGGTCGGGTGTTCGATCCTTGCATTGGCCGAGAAAGCTCATCTCGATTTTCCGGCGTGGTTTCTTTTGTCAGTGATGCAGAAGGAGGGCCTGATAAGGACAGCTGCCTAGTCGTTCGGATGGGACGAAAAACCAAGGTCCCGTGTACACATTGGAATGCAAGTAAAAGATCCCTTGGCAGTTGGAATTCGTTATAAGAGTAGGCCGTAGCGCCGCTGCCCGGGCAAAAATTCCCTCATAGCACACTGTATGGCGTATGCCGCGTCTTTTATTGGCCCAGGTCAGGTGCAGAAGAGTAGGACGTAAAACCCCATTTCATTTCTGCTATTTATGCTATGAATTCGTTAAGTTTTCCACTGTTATTTCTGCTATGAGTTCGTTGATCGTTTCACTGTTATTTCTGCTGTGAACTCGATCAAGACAATGACCTAGTGAACGTCTACACCAAGTTTGAACATTCTAGCTGACCTACAGCGAGAAACATTTCAAACGGGCCAAATTTTCGATTTTAACAGTTTAATTTGCACGGTACCTTTAGTTATCAACCGAATATTACAAAACTTTTAAAAATAAGCTCCCCCTGAACAGCTCAATCGTTCGCAATAAACGGGGTTGGACATCATATTCCATGTCACGTGCAACCTGAAGATCGAAACGACGCCCGTTGACTCAATGACAGACGTTACGATACAGCGCGCACATGCTAACCATTCAGCCATTCAGCCTCCCTGAATTCGGAAAATTGCTGACTTATAGCAAGAAACATTTCAACCGGGCGAAATTTTCTGTTTTAACAGTTTAATGTGCATGGTACTTTAATTACCAACCGATTATTGAAAAACTTTTGAAAATAAGCTCCAACTGACCAGCTTAATCGTATGCAATAAAAGTTTGGCTTGAATTGAAAGTTCTGCACGGAGAAAGTTCATCTCGATTTCCCGGCGTGGTTCCCCCTTGTCAGTGAGGCAGAACGGAGGGCCTGACAAGCACAGCTGTCTAGTTCGGATGGGACGAAAACCACGGTCCCGTGTACACATTGGAGTGCAAGTAAAATATCCCTAAGCAGTTGGAATTCGATACTGTTGAATAAGCTCTATACGATGACTAAATGTGTAGATTGTAGTCACCCACACTGCATGTTTCGCTCAACAATGAAAGGGTGCCGTTTTCAATGTTCGATCCTTTTGTTCTTCTACTCCTGATATGTTGGACTGTTGATCGATGGTTTCATATATAAGACTACCAATAAGACTCTTTGTAGAAGAATTTCCCAACAAATATTATGTTGACTTTACGAGAAAGACCTCTAAACATACTCCAAATTGTAAAGATACGTCTTTTTGGATTTCCAATCTCTTTTTTTCGGCTATCCCTGATATTTAAAAAAAAATGATACAATGATTTCACACAACAGGCTAGCTATTAGACTCTCTATTGACAAAAGTTTCACGGCCCTCCCTTCATTATAACCGAAGTTATCGTGCCCTAAAGAATCAACAAATCAACATGCTTATCTCTGCTTACCCTAAGCAGAAAATGCTCATCTTTGAACTCCATCATAACATTGGCCTAGTGAACGTCTACACCAAGTTTGAACATTCTAGCTTAATTAGAATGAGAGTTATTGTGCTCCAAAGTCTTGGCTCTTCAAATTGCTTCTATTTTCCATTTTCAATTCAAAATGGTGACTCCCGGTTGACCTAAATCAAAATTCTATTCGCGACATTTTTTAGGCCTTCCTACAAGGATTCAGAAAATATAACTCCCGAGTCTGTAAGTAAAATAGCAAAAAAGCCTTATTGATTTTTCACGTTTAAAGATGGTGGCACTTCCGGTTCGATCGACAAACTCCATATTTTGTGTACGAATCAGTAATTCCTTGTCTAGTATCGAAAAAAAAAATTAGGTCATTCTGACCTATATTTTGACGATTTTTTTGAAAATTTTGATCCTTAATTTCACCAAGGGGAGATAATTTAGAAAATTTCTAATTATATTTTTGAAGTCACATCGGTAGGATCTACTTATATTCTAAATTGAATAAAAATCGCACAACTATTAAAGAAGTTGTCAAATTGGTCTAAACTTCCGGTTCGAAATCACAGCGACGAATTTTCGAAATTCGAAAATGTGAAACTGCTGATGAAAATGATTTTTTTCAAGGTATTCAAAGAAAAAAGATTTAGTAAAATCGGTCAAAAAACAATAAAGTTACGACTATGCATTGTCCATTTTGTCGTTCGTAAATTTCGGTGATTTCGGATTCGTAAAACGTTTTGAAAATATATTTAATCAACAGCTACCACCCATTTTTGGGGGGATAGGTAAAAGTTTCATAAAGATACTGTGGTTAGATTCTGAGAAATCCGATTTGTGGATAAAACACAAAAAAAAAATAACAATAACTAGATCTGCTACTGTCCCATGCAGATATGAAAGCTTTCATATTCATCGTCACGTGTCATCGATTATATCAAGTATCTCAAATAAAAGGATAAGAATAACAAACTATCAAAATTGGTCAAAAACTCGCGAAGTTACAAGTCTAAATATAGTATGAAACATTGAGTAATCTGAAAACTAAAGGGAAATAACTGATACTTGTGTTGCTGTAATCGGGATGACTTCCGATTTCAAAACTTTCAGAAAAATGAAATGAAAATGGTAAGAAAACATCGAAAAATTAAATGAGATAACTTTGAACAAAACTAAAACTTTTTGGATCAGGTTGAACTCAACTGTTTGAATATGTACGTTAAATATGTAGATTTGGAAAATTATAAAGACATAATATCAAAATCGGTCAAAAACTCACAAAGTTACAAATTTAAATGTAGTGAGAAACATTGCACCCGGGCAAAAAAATAATCTTTAAACTAAAGGGAAATAACTGAAACTTGTATAGCTGTAATCGGGCTTCCAAGATATGTTATATAATTATAGTTTCCAATATGTTTGGTTATAAGTAGGAAATCGTGACGACTTCTTAAGCATGTTTTAAACAAAGGGTCATAGACTGCAATATACAAGAATGGCACTCTGCAATAAAAAAAAAACTGGCCAGAGATTTCTATGCAGAAATTAAATAATTGCTAGAACCAGAAAAATATTTATCCACTATAATAAATAAGCAACATAGAGAAAATGAAATGAAATTGAATGGGGTTTAACGTCCTACTGTTCTGCTCCTACAATGGGCTAATGAAGACGGGCATACGCCATAAAGTGTGCAATGAGGGAAATTTTACCCGGGCAGCGGCGTTACGGCCTACGAGGTTGGTAAGGCGACCATACTCCTTTTCACGTACAACCAAGAAATCGAAACAAGGCCAGTTGACTCAATGACAGACGTTATGATACAGAGCGCACGTGCTAACCATTCAGCCACGCAACCTCCCTAAATTCGGCAAATTGCTGACCTACAGCGAGAAACATTTCAACCGGGCCAAATTTTCTATTTTAACAGTTTAATTTGCACGGTACCTTTAGTTATCAACCGAATATTACAAAACTTTTTAAAATAAGCTCCCCCTGACCAGCTTAATCGTTCGCAATAAACGTTTGCCCCTTAAAATCGACAAATTGCTGACTTTAAAGTGAGAAACATTACAACCGGGCCAAATTTTCTGTTTTATCACTTTAACAGTTCCTTTGATTACCAACCGATTATTACAAAACTTTAAAAAGAGAAAGAGAGAAATGCGGCCTAACGTCCATTCGACACAAACTAGGTCATTTCGGGACTAACATATGTTTTTTAATTTTATTGAAAAACTCCCCTTGCACGTACTGGTCTTTAGCCGTTGGGAGGAAACCGAAGAACACGGAGAAAACCCACGAGGTTGGACATCATACACAATGTCACGTGCAACCGGGAGATCGAAACGACGCCCGTTGACTCAATGACAAACGTTACGATACAGCGAGCACATGCTAACCATTCAGCCATCCAGCCTCCCTGAATTCGGAAAATTGCTGACTTATAGCAAGAAACATTTCAACCGGGCGAAAATTTCTGTTTTAACAGTTTAATGTGCACGGTACTTTAATTACCAACCGATTATTACAAAACTTTTGAAAATAAGCTCCAACTGACCAGCTTAATCGTTCGCAATAAACGTTTGCCCCTTAAAATCGACAAATTGCTGACTTTAAAGTGAGAAACATTACAACCGGGCCAAATTTTCTGTTTTATCACTTTAACAGTACCTTTGATTACCAACCGATTATTACAAAACTTTAAAAAGAGAAAGAGAGAAATGCGGCCTAACGTCCATTCGACACAAACTAGGTCATTTCGGGACTAACATATGTTTTTTAATTTTATTTAAAAACTCCCCTTGCACGTACTGGTCTTTAGCCGTTGGGAGGAAACCGAAGAACACGGAGAAAACCCACGAGGTTGGACATCATACACCATGTCACGTGCAACCGGGAGATCGAAACGACGCCCGTTGACTCAATGACAAACGTTACGATACAGCGAGCACATGCTAACCATTGAGCCATCCAGCCTCCCTGAATTCGGAAAATTGCTGACTTATAGCAAGAAACATTTCAACCGGGAGAAATTTTCTGTTTTAACAGTTTAATGTGCACGGTACTTTAATTACCAACCGATTATTACAAAACTTTTGAAAATAAGCTCCAACTGACCAGCTTAATCGTATGCAATAAACGTTTTGCCTGAATTGAAAGTTCTGCACGGAAAAAGTTCATCTCGATTTCCCGGCGTGGTTCCCCTTGTCAGTGAGGCAGAACGGAGGGCCTGACAAGCACAGCTGTCTAGTCATTCGGATGGGACGAAAAACCAAGGTCCCGTGTACACATTGGAATGCACGTAAAATATCCCTAAGCAGTTGGAATTCGATACTGTTGAATAAACTCTATACGATGACTAAATGCGTAGATTGTAGTCACCCACACTGCATGTTTCGCTTAACAATGAAAGGGTGCCGTTTTCAATGTTCGATCCTTTTGTTCTTCTACTCCTGATATGTTGGACTGTTGATCGATGGTTTCATATAAAAGACTACCAATAAGACTCTTTGTAGAAGAAGTTCCCAAAAAATAGTATGTTGACTTTACGAGAAAGACCTCTAAACATGCTCCAAATTGTAAAAATACGACTTTTTGGATTTTCAATCTCTTTTTTTCGGCTATCCCTGATATTTAAAAAAAATGATACAATGATTTCACTCAACAGGCTAGCTATTAGACTCTCTATTGACAAAAGTTTCACCGCCCTCCCTTCATTATAACCGAAGTTATCGTGCCCTAAAGAATCAACAAATCAGCATGCTTATCTCTGCTTACCCCAAGCAGAAAATGCTCATCTTTGACCTCAATCATAACATTGACCTATTGAACGCTTACAACAAGTTTGAACATTCTAGCTTAATTAGAATGAGAGTTATTGTGCTCCAAAGTCTCGGCCCTTCAAATTGCTTCTATTTTTCATTTTCAATTCAAAATGGTGACACCCGGTTGACCTAAATCAGAATTCTATTCGCGACATTTTTTAGGCCTTCCTGCAAGGATTCAGAAAATATAACTCCCGAGTCTGTAAGTAAAATAGCAAAAAAGCCTTATTGATTTTTCACGTTTAAAGATGGTGGCACTTCCGGTTCGATCGACAAACTCCATATTTTGTGTACGAATCAGTAATTCCTTGTCTAGTATCAAAAAAAAAAACTAGGTCATTCTGACCTATATTTCGACGATTTTTTTGAAAACTTTGATCCTTAATTTCACCAAGGGGAGATAAGTTAGAAAATTTCTAAAGTCATTTTTCTTGTCGCATCATTAAGGTCTACTTACATATTAAATTTCATGAAAATCGTACAACTACTAAAGAAGTCGTCGAGTTTGTGTAAACTTCCGGTTCGAAATCACAGCGACGAATTTTCGAAATTCGAAAATCCGAAATTGCAGATTTGAAGTAAATGTCTTAGGATACTCAAAGAAAAAAGAATTAGTAAAATAGATCAAATAGTCACAAAGTTACAGCATTGTAGGTCAAATGCATTCGTTCGTAAAATTCGGTGATTTCGGATTCGTAAAACGTTTTGAAAATACATTTAATCAAGGTTCGCACCCCATTTTTGGGGGGGTAGGTCAAAATTTCAGAAAGATCCTATGGATAGATTCTGAGAAATCCGATTTGCAGAAAACACACAAAAAAAAAAAATAATAATAATAACTTTAACAGAAACAATAAGCTTTCATATGTAATACATATGAAAGCTTAACTAGATCTGCTACTGTCCCATGCAGATATGAAAGCTTTCATATTCATCGTCACGTGTCATCGATTATATCAAGTATCTCAAATAAAAGGATAAGAATAACAAACTATCAAAATTGGTCAAAAACTCGCGAAGTTACAAGTCTAAATATAGTATGAAACATTGAGTAATCTGAAAACTAAAGGGAAATAACTGATACTTGTGTTGCTGTAATCGGGATGACTTCCGATTTCAAAAATTTCAGAAAAATGAAATGAAAATGGTAAGAAAACATTGAAAAATTAAATGAAATAACTTTGAACAAAACTAAAACTTTTTGAATCAGGTTGAACTCAACTGTTTGAATATGTACGTTAAATATGTAGATTTGGAAAATTATAAAGACATAATATCAAAATCGGTCAAAAACTCACAAAGTTACAAATTTAAATGTAGTGAGAAACATTGCACCCGGGCAAAAAAATAATCTTTAAACTAAAGGGAAATAACTGAAACTTGTATAGCTGTAATCGGGCTTCCAAGATATGTTATATAATTATGGTTTCCAATATGTTTGGTTATAAGTAGGAAATCGTGACGACTTCTTAAGCATGTTTTAAACAAAGGGTCATAGACTGCAATATACAAGAATGGCACTCTGCAATAAAAAAAACTGGCCAGAGATTTCTATGCAGAAATTAAATAATTGCTAGAACCAGAAAAATATTTATCTACTATAATAAATAAGCAACATAGAGAAAATGAAATGAAATTGAATGGGGTTTAACGTCCTACTGTTCTGCTCCTACAATGGGCTAATGAAGACGGGCATACGCCATAAAGTGTGCAATGAGGGAAATTTTACCCGGGCAGCGGCGTTACGGCCTACGAGGTTGGTAAGGCGACCATACTCCTTGTCACGTACAACCAAGAAATCGAAACAAGGCCAGTTGACTCAATGACAGACGTTATGATACAGAGCGCACGTGCTAACCATTCAGCCACGCAACCTCCCTAAAATCGGCAAATTGCTGACCTACAGCGAGAAACATTTCAACCGGGCCAAATTTTCTATTTTAACAGTTTAATTTGCACGGTACCTTTAGTTATCAACCGAATATTACAAAACTTTTAAAAATAAGCTCCCCCTGACCAGCTTAATCGTTCGCAATCAACGTTTGCCCTTTAAAATCGACAAATTGCTGACTTTATATTTGGAAACATTACAACCGGGCCAAATTTTCTGTTTTATCACTTTAACAGTACCTTTGATTACCAACCGATTATTACAAAACTTTAAAAAGAGAAAGAGAGAAATGCGGCCTAACGTCCATTCGACACAAACTAGGTCATTTTGGGACTAACATATGTTTTTTAATTTTATTTAAAAACTCCCCTTGCACGTACTGGTCTTAAGCCGTTGGGAGGAAACCGAAGAACACGGAGAAAACCCACGAGGTTGGACATCATACACCATGTCACGTGCAACCTGGAGATCGAAACGACGCCCGTTGACTCAATGACAAACGTTACGATACAGCGAGCACATGCTAACCATTCAGCCATCCAGCCTCCCTGAATTCGGAAAATTGCTGACTTATAGCAAGAAACATTTCAACCGGGCGAAATTTTCTGTTTTAACAGTTTAATGTGCACGGTACTTTAATTACCAACCGATTATTACAAAACTTTTGAAAATAAGCTCCAACTGACCATCTCGATTTCCCGGCGTGGTTCCCCTTGTCAGCGAGGCAGAACGGAGGGCCTGACAAGCACAGCTGTCTAGTCCTTCGGATGGGACGAAAAACCAAGGTCCCGTGTACATATTGGAGTGCACGTAAAATATCCCTAAGCAGCTGGAATTCGATACTGTTGAATAAACTCTATACGATGACTAAATGCGTAGATTGTAGTCACCCACACTGCATGTTTCGCTTAACAATGAAAGGGTGCCGTTGTCAATGTTCGATCCTTTTGTTCTTCTACTCCTGATATGTTGGACTGTTGATCGATGGTTTCATATAAAAGACTACCAATAAGACTCTTTGTAGAAGAAGTTCCCAAAAAATAGTATGTTGACTTTACGAGAAAGACCTCTAAACATGCTCCAAATTGTAAAAATACGACTTTTTGGATTTTCAATCTCTTTTTTTCGGCTATCCCTGATATTTAAAAAAAATGATACAATGATTTCACACAACAGGCTAGCTATTAGACTCTCTATTGACAAAAGTTTCACCGCCCTCCCTTCATTATAACCAAAGTTATCGTGCCCTAAAGAATCAACAAATCAGCATGCTTATCTCTGCTTACCCTAAGCAGAAAATGCTCATCTTTGAACTCAATCATAACATTGACCTAGTGAACGTCTACAACAAGTTTGAACATTCTAGCTTAATTAGAATGAGAGTTATTGTGCTCCAAAGTCTCGGCCCTTCAAATTGCTTCTATTTTTCATTTTCAATTCAAAATGGTGACTCCGGGATGACCTAAATCAGAATTCCATTCGCGACATTTTTTAGGCCTTCCTACAAGGATTCAGAAAATATAACTCCCGAGTCTGTAAGTAAAATAGCAAAAAAGCCTTATTGATTTTTCACGTTTAAAGATGGTGGCACTTCCGGTTCGATCGACAAACTCCATATTTTGTGTACGAATCAGTAATTCCTTGTCTAGTATCGAAAAAAAAAACTAGGTCATTCTGACCTATATTTCGACGATTTTTTTGAAAATTTTGATCCTTAATTTCACCAAGGGGAGATAAGTTAGAAAATTTCTAAAGTCATTTTTCAAGTCGCATCATTAAGGTCTACTTACATATTAAATTTCATGAAAATCGTACAACGACTAAAGAAGTTGTCGAGTTGGTGTAAACTTCCGGTTCGAAATCACAGCGACGAATTTTCGAATTTCGAAAATCCGAAATTGCAGATTTGAAGTAAATGTCTTAGGATACTCAAAGAAAAAAGAATTAGTAAAATAGATCAAATAGTCACAAAGTTACAGCATTGTAGGTCAAATGCATTCGTTCGTAAAATTCGGTGATTTCGGATTCGTAAAACGTTTTGAAAATACATTTAATCAAGGTTCGCACCCCATTTTTGGGGGGGTAGGTCAAAATTTTAGAAAGATCCTATGGATAGATTCTGAGAAATCCGATTTGCAGAAAACACACAAAAAAAAAAAATAATAATAATAACTTTAACAGAAACAATAAGCTTTCATATGTAATACATATGAAAGCTTAACTAGATCTGCTACTTTCCCATGCAGATATGAAAGCTTTCATATTCATCGTCACGTGTCATTGATTGTATCAAGTATCCTAAATAAAAGGATAAGAAGAAAAAATTATCAAAATTGGTCAAAAACTCGCGAAGTTACAAGTCTAAATATAGTATGAAACATTGCACCCAGGCATAACAATAATCTGAAAACTAAAGGGAAATAACTGAAACTTGTATTACTGTAATGAGACGGATGAGAAAATGAAATGAAAATGGCGGGACAAAAAATTAAAAATGGCAGGTTGGACAGGCGACCTTACTCCTTGTCACGTACAACCGGGCATTCGAAAACACGCTAGTTAACTCAATGACAGGCGCGCGTGCTAACCATTCAGCCACCCAACCCCCCTTTGAAATCAGACACGTGCAATATGTCATATAGGAAGAATAAGAAGTCGCTCACAACAAAATGGTAAATTAATGAGTTTAGGTCAAAAGGTTGAGCTACTGTTTTAGAGTACTTAATAGTTTTAAAGAGACACGTTAAGGGTTGTTCATAGTTAAATGAAAGTTTAATTTTAAATAAGACCAATAAAATTAGGATTTGATAATGTCAGACTAATATTTCCAATATGTTGGTTATAAGTACGAAATCGTGACGACTTCTTAAGCATGTTTTAAACAAAGGATCATAGACTGAATTGTACAAGAATGGCACTCTGCAATAAAAAAACTGGCCAAAGCAAGATTTCTATGCAGAAATTAAATAATTGCTAGAACCAGAAAAATATTTATCCACTATAATAAATAAGCAACATAGAGAAAATGAAATGAAATTGAATGGGGTTTAACGTCCTACTGTTCTGCTCCTAAAATGGGCTAACGAAGACGGGCATATGCCATAAAGTGTGCAATGAGGGAAATTTTACCCGGGCTGCGGCGTTACGGCCTACGAGGTTGGACAGGTGACCATACTCCTTGTCACGTACAACCAAGAAACCGAAACAACGCCAGTTGACTCAATGACAGACTTTATGATACAGAGCGCACGTGCTAACCATTCAGCCACGCAACCTCCCTAAAATCGGCAAATTGCTGACCTACAGCGAGAAACATTTCAACCGGGCCAAATTTTCTATTTTAACAGTTTAATTTGCACGGTACCTTTAGTTATCAACCGAATATTACAAAACTTTTAAAAATAAGCGCCCCCTGACCAGCTTAATCGTTCGCAATAAACGTTTGCCCCTTAAAATCGGCAAATTGCTGACTTTAAAGTGAGAAACATTACAACCGGGCGAAATTTTCTGTTTTATCACTTTTACAGTACCTTTGATTACCAACCGATTATTACAAAACTTTAAAAATAAAAGAGAAAGAGAGAAATGCGGCCTGATGTCCATTCGACACAAACTAGGTCATTTCGTGACTAACATATGTGTTTTAATTTTATTTAAAAACTCCTCTTGCGCTCACTGGTCTTTAGCCGTTGGGAGGAAACCGAAGGACACGGAGAAAACCCACGAGGTTGGACATCATACTTCATGTCACGTGCAACCTGGGCCCGATTCCTAGAAAATTCTTAAGCACGTTCTTGTGCTTAGATTTTAAGTAGACTTTGCAATTAAGTAAACTTACCTTATTTTGTAGTCCCAGAAAATTCTTAAGAACGTTCTTGTGCTTAGATTTTAAGTAGACTTCAGTGTAAGCACAAGCACTTTATTATGTGTTCCAAGAAAAAACTTAAGCACAACTTCGTTCTTACAATTGCCAATCTAAGCAAAAGTCCCCAGCAAGGTATAGGGAGGGCTTGCTTACCTTAAGCCTGTTTCTGCTTCAAACAATATGGCTGACCGTATAGTTAGTTATTCGACGGCATTTACTACATCTTTTGATACCTAAGAGACATTTGGAAGACGGAAAATCCTTAAGAAATATATTCTCGACAAGAATGCTATAGAATATTTCCGCTTCTACACTAAAAACATTTTATTTATTTACAAATTGGTAAACAACACAAACGCAGGCAACTTAAAAGGAGCTAAATCGCTAACATTTGGGACCAAGAAATTGACACAAGTGTGTCGCAACGCATATAATACTCTAATATGAATGTATATAAACCGATTTACATTCAATGGTTTCCGTTTTTACTCCAATTTCAAATCAGTTATGTGCGGCGAAATTTGCCAACAGTGTCACTCGAATGCAAATTTCTAGCGTCTAGTTATTCCAGTCTACATGCGCCGTTTGATTTGGTGCAATGTTTCTAGCCTTGTTCCACCGAGTCTCTCGCTAGAACTGGGCTGAAACGCATTATGGTACACGATTCGTGTACCAATGGCAAAATATTTATCTTGTCTTAAATATTGGATATCAGAAGCCCATCTTTTTCCGATAAGATCACATCATCAATTTTGATTTAAACTGACAAATAATTCGTGTTTTCAATGTCGAAGATGCTGGATGACATTGAGTTAGAGACTTAGCTACTTTAAAATCAGGCGCTGTCTCAGTCATTCCGTCTGTTTGTATGTGCTTGCGTTTTGGGGTATTTTTTAGCTTATAGACCTATAGGGGCCATGTCAAAAGGATCACGTGGTTAAGTGGGTAAGACGCTAGCCAGGGCCAATTCCTAGAAAATTCTTAACAGCAAGCACAAAGTTATGCTTCACTTTTGCTTACGTAAGAAACTTTATAAAATACCGTCTCTAGAAAATTCTCAAGACCGTTCTTACGTAAGCACAAGTTAAGTACGAGTCTAAGCACATTGCGACTGGTAAATTGAGAGTACGATGCTCTCTAACGTCAAAAAAACATTTTTGGTATGCAAATTACACCGTAATTGTAAATTCGTCTGCATCGCAGAGTTTCTATATATAGCTCTATGGTCTGCATGGAGTTATAAATAGACCAATGACATTACCCCCCCCCCCCCCCCGAAAATAGTCGATTTATTTAACAAATTAAATGAAATGAAATTTAACGTCCTACTATTTTGTCCTAATCTGGGGTAATGAAGACGTAGATACGTCATACAGTGTGCTATGAGGGAAATTTCGCCCTGGCAGCGGCACTACTCTATCGAATTCCAACTGCCACGGAATCTTTTACGTGTACGCCAGTTTGTACACGGGACCTCGTTTTTTCGTCCCATCCGAATGACAAGACAGCTGTCCTCCGTCCTGCATCACTGACAAGGAGAAACAACGTCGGAAAATGGAGTTATAAATAGACCAATGACATTACCCCCCCCCCCCCCCGAAAATAGTCGATTTATTTAACAAATTAAATGAAATGAAATTTAACGTCCTACTATTTTGTCCTAATCTGGGGTAATGAAGGACGTAGATACGTCATACAGTGTGCTATGAGGGAAATTTCGCCCTGGCAGCGGCACTACTCTATCGAATTCCAACTGCCACGGAATCTTTTACGTGTACGCCAGTTTGTACACGGGACCTCGTTTTTTCGTCCCATCCGAATGACAAGACAGCTGTCCTCCGTCCTGCATCACTGACAAGGAGAAACAACGTCGGAAAATTTGGATGAACCTTCTCGGCCAATGCAGGGATCGAACACCCGACCTCCAGGCTAGTGAACCAGCGTCTTACCCACTTAGGCAAGTGATCCTCTGATACCGTTGACGTGTCCCCTATAGGCCTACGCATATAAAATATACCACAGACTAAACAAAAGAAAACAACCCAAAACCGAATAATAATTGTGAGAGCGACTGATCTTTAAGTAGCCCGCGTGTGTGTTGTTTACTAATTTGGAAATAAATGAATTGTGTTTAGGGTAGAAGCGAAATTTCCTATAGCATTCTTCTCGAGAATATGTTTCTAAAGGATTTTCTGTCTTTCAATTGACTCTTAGGTATCAAAAGATGTAGCAAATATCGTCGAATAAATCCACGGTCAGCCATATTGTTTAAAGCAGAAACAGGCTTAAAGGTTGGTAAGCAAGCCCTATACCTTGCTTGGGATTTGTGCTTAGATTGACAATTTTAAGAACTAAGTTGTGCTTAAGTTTTTCTTGGAACACATGATAACGTGCTTGTGCTTACACTGAAGTCTACTTAAAATCTAAGCACAAGAACGTTCTTAAGAATTTTCTGTTAACACAAAATAAGATAAGTTTACTTATTTGCAAAGTCTACTTAAAATCTACATGTAGGCCTAAGCGCAAGAACGTGTTAAAGAATTGTTTATGAATCGGGCCGAGGTAGGGTGTTCGATCCCTGCATTGGCCGAGAAGGTTCATCCCCTTGTCAGCGATGCAGACGAAAAAATAAGGTCCCATGTAAAAATTGGCGTGCACGTCAAAGATCCCCTGGCCGTTGTAATTCGATATAAGAGTAAGCCGTAGCGCCGCTGCCCGGGCAAACTTTCCCTCATAGCATACTTTATGGCGTATGCCCGTCTTCATAAGCCCAGCTTAGGAGCAAAACAGTAGGAAGTTAAAACCTATTTCATTTCATGTCATTTGTCAAATTTGAAGTTAATGTCATTGATCTATTTATAACTCTATATGCAGACGAATTTACGGTGTAATTTGCATACCAAATTTGTTTTTATGACGCTAAAGAGCATCTTAGTCCCAATTTACCAGTCACACTGTGCTTAGACTCGTACTTGGCTTGATCTTACGTAAGAACGGTCTTGAGAAGTTTCTATAGAGACGGTATTTCATAAAGTTTCTTACGTAAGCAAAAGTGAAGCATAACTTTGTGCTTACTTTTAAGAATTTTCTAGGAACCGGGCCCTGGAGATCGAAACGACGCCGGTTGACTCAATGACAGACGTTACGATACAGCGCGCACATGCTAACCATTCAGCCATTCAGCCTCCCTGAATTCGGAAAATTGCTGACTTATAGCAAGAAACATTTCAACCGGGCGAAATTTTCTGTTTTAACAGTTTAATGTGCACGGTACTTTAATTACCAACCGATTATTACAAAACGTTTGAAAATAAGCTCCAACTGACCAGCTTAATCGTATGCAATAAACGTTTGGCCTGAATTGAAAGGTCTGCACGGAGAAAATTCATCTTGATTTCCCGGCGTGGTTCCCCGTTGTCAGTGAGGCAGAACGGAGGGCCTGACAAGCACAGCTGTCTAGTCGTTCGGATGGGACGAAAAACCAAGGTCCCGTGTACACATTGGAGTGCACGTAAAATATCCCTAAGCAGCTGGAATTCGATACTGTTGAATAAGCTCTATACGATGACTAAATGTGTAGATTGTAGTCACCCACACTGCATGTTTCGCTTATCAATGAAAGGGTGCCGTTTTCAATTTTCGATCCTTTTGTTCTTCTACTCCTGATATGTTGGACTGTTGATCGATGGTTTCATATAAAAGACTACCAATAAGACTCTTTATAGAAGAAGTTCCCAAAAAATATTATGTTGACTTTACGAGAAAAACCTCTAAACATGCTCCAAATCGTAAAAATACGACTTTTTGGATTTTCAATCTCTTTTTTTCGGCTATCCCTGATATTTAAAAAAAATGATACAATCATTTCAAACAACAGGCTAGCTTTTAGACTCTCTATTGACAAAAGTTTCATCGCCCTCCCTTCATTATAACCGAAGTTATCGTGCCCTAAAGAATCAACAAATCAGCATGCTTATCTTTGCTTACCCTTTACAGAAAATGCTCATCTTTGCACTCAATCATAACATTGTCCTAGTGAACGTCTACACCAAGTTTGAACATTCTAGATTAATTAGAAGGAGAGTTATTGTGTTCCAAAATCTCGGCCCTTCAAATTGCTACTACTTTTCATATTCACTTCAAAATGGCAACCATCAGTTGACCTAAATCAAAATTCTGCTCCCTACGATTTTCGGGCCATCCTTCAAGGATTCAGAAAATATAACTCCCGTGTCTGTAAGTAAGATAGCAAAAAAGCCTTAGGGATTTTTCATGTTTCAAGATGGTGGCATTTCCGGTTTGATCGACAAACTCCATATTTTGTGTAGGAATCAGTAATTACCTGTCGAGTATCGAAAAAAATTTTCAGGTCATTCTGACCTATATTTCGACGATTTTTTTTAAAACTTTGATCCTTAATTTCACCAAGGGGAGATAATTTAGAAAATTTCTCATTATAATTTTGAAGTCATATTGGTAAGATCTACTTAAATACTAAATTTCATGAAAATCGTACAAATATTAAAGAAGTTGTCAAATTGGTCTAAACTTCCGGTTCGAAATCACAGCGACGAATTTTCGAAATTCGAAAATGTGAAACTGCAGATGAAAATGATTTTTTTCAAGGTATTCAAAGAAAAAAGAATTAGTAAAATCGGTCAAAAAATAACAAAGTTACGACTATGCATTCTCAGTTTTTTCGTTCGTAAAATTCGGTGATTTCAGATTCGTAAAACGTTTTGAAAATATATTTAATCAACGTTCGCACCCCATTTTTGGGGGGGTAGGTCAAAGTTTCAGAAAGATCCCATTGTTAGATTCTGAGAAATCCGATTTGCAGAAAATACACAAAAAAAAAAATAATAACTAGATCTGCTAAGCAGATATTAAAGCTTTCATATTCACGGTCAGTTTCTGTCGCATCTCATGAGTTATATAAAGAATCTTAAAAAGGAAAAAGAATTAATGAAATCCGCCAAAAACTCACCGAGTTATAACGAGAAACAATTCAACCGGTTCAAATTCTACCTTAATTAAAAACAGAGGTGTTATGTTCCAATGTGATCAGTCAAATTGCTTATTGCTCCTAAATCTACGCAGAAATTCTCAACATCAAACTTAGTCAAGGTAATGACATAATGAATCTATATTTGGAATTCTGTCACTCTCACTTCATTATAACCAAAGTTATCGTGCCCCAAAGAATCAACCAATCAGATTGCTTATCTCTGCTTACTGTAAGCAGACAATGCTCATCTTCACACTCCTTCATGGCACTGACCTAATGAACGCCTTCACCAAGATTGAACATTCTGCCCCAATTAGAAGGAGAGTTATTTTGTTTCAAATTCTCGACCAATCAAATTGCTCATCGCTCTGCTTATCCAGGGCAGACAATGCTCATTGTCGAACGTATTCAAGGTATTGATGTAATGAAACTATACACCAAGTTTCATCGCTCTGACTGAAGTGAAAGTGTCCGAAATCATCAACCAATCTAATTGCTTATCTCTGCTTACCCTAAGCATAAAATGCTCATCTACGAACTCCATGTTTTTAATGTATGGGGATCATGGTGGCTCAGTGATAAGAGACACTGATTAACTAACCAGTAGGTCTTGGGCTCTCTTCCGGGCTTTGACCAGAAAGTCAATTGTACAGGCTTGACTGCCCTTGTTAGCTGTACAGGACAGTAGGTCTGCCCGGTCTGACAGGGAATAGTGTCTAATTGTCAGGATGGGACGAAAAGCAATGTTCAGTGTGCACATTGGCGTGCGCGTAAAAGATTCCTTGATAGAGTATATCGTGATATAGATGTCCGGGCAAAATCTATCTGTTTGTCTTCAATGGTCCAGTCGGTGTATAAAGTAGGACTTTTGCCCTACTCCGTATAAGATTTCAAATCTTTGAAGTTTTAAGATAAGCATACCCGGTCTCTGAAATCTTAAATGGGACTTGCTTTTTCGCCCCTCTGTTCTGTACAGACTGGGCTAATACAGTAAAACATTGTAACAATCTACAGAGAGTAAATTTAACTTGTTGACTAAATAATCTTCAATACTTCCAATTAGCGGTATGTAGTGACAAGGATCGTGACCCAGATGGGATATACTTGAACTTTCTAGACAAGAAACCTGATATCTAATTTGGTATAGCACTAATAAGTTTCATTACATACTAAATTTTTATATGATTGCTTATCGCACTTGGCATTCATACCCATAGGTCCATCTTTAAATTTAAAACTGGTAGAAATTACCGAGGGTTGAACATGGCATTGCATCGTCACTGTTGTATTATTGCTTATCGCCCTTGACATTGTATTAAAGGCAGTTTTATATTCATAGGGCCAGAACGGTAAATTATAAAAAGTGTAAATTATTACCCAGAGTTGAACATTATTTGTGATTTTGCCTGGTAACGCCAAAACTCAATCATGCACTAAATAATGGCGGCACAGTAAAAATTCTTGATTGTCAAGGTTTCGGTTATAAATAAACCCTCGCGATTTGTTTTTAGTATGGAATCAAATCTACGGCTATTTCTGTAAAACACATGTTTTTTTTTTTCTTTTTCAGGCTTTCGTCGCTTTCGCTGTCTGTTTGACAGTAGCTGCTTCCCAATACATCGATGCTAAAATCGGACACGGTTTCGGACATGGTGTTGGTGTCTTTGGAAACGGAATTGGTAAAGGATTTGGAAGAGGACATGCCGGTGTTGGACATGGTCTTGTTGGTGTAGGAGCTATTGGCAACGGACTCAACCATGGTATTGGACATGGTATCCAAGGAAACCGACTCAGACACGGAATAGTAGCTGTTGGCAAAGTCGGTGTTATTGGTAACGGAATTGGTCATGGTATTGTTGGTAACGGTATCGGACACGGTATTGTTGGAAACGGAATTGGTCATGGTATCGTTGGTAACGGTATCGGACATGGTATCATTGGAAACGGAATCGGACACGGACTTATTGGACATGGAAAGATTGGTAAAGGCATTGGGCATGGCATCGTTGGTAACTGTATCGGGCACGGTATTGTTGGAAACGGAATTGGTCATGGTATCGTTGGTAACGGTATCGGACATGGTATCATTGGAAACGGAATCGGACACGGACTTATTGGACATGGAAAGATTGGTAAAGGCATTGGGCATGACATCGTTGGTAACGGTATCGGACACGGTATTGTTAGACACGGAATTGGTAATGGTATCGTTGGTAACGGTATCGGACACGGTATAATTGGAAACGGACTTGTTGGACATGGAAAGATTGGAGCTTACAAACAATCATACAACTACAACGGGTACAACAACGGGCCATACAACCGATACAACAACGGACTATACAAGTACAACCAATACAATAATAAAGGATACAATAGTTACAACGGCCCCTACAATTACAACAACGGTTACAACAATGGCCACAATAACAACGAATATGGGAAGGGATATAACAACTACAATAACAACGGATACGGTAACGGATACAACAACTACAACCGTTATCCTTCTTACAATAACTATCAAGGTTGCGGTTACAACAAATATTAAGACAATACGGCTATTTGATAGCATAATATTACCATAGCTTTAATACTTATAAATACTAGTATATAGTTTCTATTGTTCATGCATAATGTATATATGTAAATCAGGGAGTTAAGATATATATAAATTTAATAAAATAATATACATATAAACTCTTGTTATTTATCCGTTTATAGCTTACTACTAGTCCGGTCTATAGCTTGATAACCTCAATGTGCACATATACATCACATCCTGTCTTCATTACGTTTGGTCAAAGGTCACGAGATGTAAATAGGGATATCGCTAATCCTAATCCTAACCCAAGACCTAACCTTAGCGCTTACCCTAACCCTAACCTACAATCTCGCCTGTCCAATCTCCTGGGTTTACCCCGGGACCTGCGGTTTCCTCCCACTGTTAATATGCGCAAGCAGATTATTGAAATAAAATTAAACCATATGTTAGTCCCAAAATGACCTAGTTTGCGTCGAGTGGACGTTAAACCCCATCTCTCTCTGTCTCTGTCTCTGTCTCTGTCTCTGTCTCTCTCTCTCTCTCTCTCTCTCTCTCCGTGTCATGGTTATTCAGTGCATATAACTGTAATTTCGATATGTCAATTACTTCACGCAAACCTTAAAGTAATGTACAATTATTCCACCCTCGCATATTGTTTAGGGATTTTCCCACAAACAGGTCTCATCTTACCGCTTCTATGGAAGACAGCGAATAGAATGTAGCATACCTGGAATGCCGAATGATTCTTGAAGAAACGAGTGAGTTACCATTACTGGAAAAAACGGTATTATGTCAATAGTACTGCTAGTTCAAAAGCGTTTTATAGCTGAGGCGCTGGAGGCGCCAGCCTCCCCGCGAAAAAAATCAAAGCAGTTGAAAAAATAAAACGGGAGAAAAATGCTAAAACCGATGCGAAAAATGAAAATGTACCCTAGTTAGGGAGGGCTCTAAAGAAGACAAAAGGGTCCCACGAATGACAAAAGGGTCCCTAGGGCCAAGGGAAAGGGCCCCCGAGTCCAACTCAATCGTTTTCTATACACTGTTACTGTCGAATCCACTACTGAATGAGAATGCAGCCATTGCATTGGCATGGCAATCATCAATCAAGAACCTCCCCTCGCGACAGAGGGCCCTCAAAATAGTACAGCCTCCGCCATGATAAACCTTAAAACGCCTCTATGCTAGTTCTGTAACTGAAAGTCAAAATGGTGAAAGATGTTATTTGGTCAACATTTATCTACACTAACACAGACATTTTCAGATGAGGCGTGTAATAAAGTGGCTTAAATATATGAAAATCTTGAAAGAACTGATCGCAACCTATACCCTGCATTTGTTAGGTGTGTGGTTGCGAATGGGATATAGCGTCTTGTGCCACCACCCCCACCCCATCACACACACATATACCACCCCGATTCTTCAATCCAAACTGATTAGAACCTGAATCACAATCGATCTAGTAGCAATCATACACAGTCGATATCAAAAATTGATTTCCAATCTCAAAGACGGCTTATCTCCCCTGAAACTGTTGAGTAATACGCGATTCCCAATTCACACAACTTTCATAGATTTAAGGAAATGGAATGAACTGAACAGAAATGGTTTTAACGACCTATCTTTCTGCGCCGACTGAATTAACTAAATTTTGATCGGACAGCGTCGTTACGGTCTTTTCTTTCGAATTCCAACTGTTAAGTAGTCTTTTACGGGCATGTAGATATTGTTCCTAGCCGGGCCATTTAGGTTTCAAATTTCACAGTGTATTGATAGCCTTCTGGTTTCTGCTATGATTCGTTCATTGTTTCACTGTTTTTTCTACTATGAACTCGTGTACTATTAATTCGTTGATTGTTCCACTCTTATTTCGGCTATGATTTCGTTGAACGTTTCATTGTTATTTCTGCTACGAATTCGTTAATTGTTTCACCGTTATTTCTGCTACGAATTCGTTAATTGTTGAGGTGTTATTACTGCTATAAATTCGTTGATCGTTTCATTGCTATTTATGGGAATCACGGTGGCTAAGTGGGAAAGGCGCTGGCTCGTTAGCCTGGAGGTCGGGTGTTCGATCCTGGCATTGGCCGAGAAAGCTCATCTCGATTTTCCGGCGTGGTTTCCTCTTGTCAGTGATGCAGAAGAAAGGCCTGATAAGGAGAGCTGCCTAGTCGTTCGGATGGGACGAAAAACCGAGGTCCCGTGTACACATTGGAGTGCACGTAAAAGATCCCTTGGCAGTTGGAATTCGATATAAGAGTAGGCCGTAGCGCCGCTGCCCGGGCAAAAATTCCCTCATAGCACACTGTATGGCGTATGCCCGTCTTCCATTAGCCCAGGTCAGGTGCAGAAGAGTAGGACGTAAAACCCCATTTCATTTCTGCTATTTATGCTATGAATTCGTTAAGTTTTGCACTGTTATTTCTGCTATGAGTTGTTTGATCGTTTCACTGTTATTTCTGCTGTGAACTCGATCAAGACAATGACCTAGTGAACGTCTACACCAAGTTTGAACATTCTAGCTGACCTACAGCGAGAAACATTTCAACCGGGCCAAATTTTCGATTTTAACAGTTTAATTTGCACGGTACCTTTAGTTATCAATCGAATATTACAAAACTTTTAAAAATAAGCTCCCCCTGAACAGCTTAATCGTTCGCAATAAACGGGGTTGGACATCATATTCCATGTCACGTGCAACCTGGAGATCGAAACGACGCCCGTTGACTCAATGACAGACGTTACGATACAGCGCGCACATGCTAACCATTCAGCCATTCAGCCTCCCTGAATTCGGAAAATTGCTGACTTATTGCAAGAAACATTTCAACCGGGCGAAATTTTCTGTTTTAACAGTTTAATGTGCATGGTACTTTAATTACCAACCGATTATTACAAAACTTTTGAAAATAAGCTCCAACTGACCAGCTTAATCGTATGCAATAAAAGTTTGGCTTGAATTGAAAGTTCTGCACGGAGAAAGTTCATCTCGATTTCCCGGCGTGGTTCCCCCTTGTCAGTGAGGCAGAACGGAGGGCCTGACAAGCACAGCTGTCTAGTTCGGATGGGACGAAAACCACGGTCCTGTGTACACATTGGAGTGCACGTAAAATATCCCTAAGCAGATGGAATTCGATACTGTTGAATAAGCTCTATACGATGACTAAATGTGTAGATTGTAGTCACCCACACTGCATGTTTCGCTTAACAATGAAAGGGTGCCGTTTTCAATGTTCGATCCTTTTGTTCTTCTACTCCTGATATGTTGGACTGTTAATCGATGGTTTCATATAAAAGACTACCAATAAGACTCTTTGTAGAAGAATTTCCCAACAAATATTATGTTGACTTTACGAGAAAGACCCCTAAACATACTCCAAATTGTAAAAATACGACTTTTTGGATTTCCAATCTCTTTTTTTCGGCTATCCCTGATATTAAAAAAAAAATGATACAATGATTTCACACAACAGGCTAGCTATTAGACTCTCTATTGACAAAAGTTTCACCGCCCTCCCTTCATTATAACCGAAGTTATCGTGCCCTAAAGAATCAACAAATCAACATGCTTATCTCTGCTTACCCTAAGCAGAAAATGCTCATCTTTGAACTCCATCATAACATTGACCTAGTGAACGTCTACACCAAGTTTGAACATTCTAGCTTAATTAGAATGAGAGTTATTGTGCTCCAAAGTCTCGGCCCTTCAAATTTCTTCTATTTTTCATTTTCAATTCAAAATGGTGACTCCCGGTTGACCTAAATCAAAATTCTATTCGCGACATTTTTTAGGCCTTCCTACAATGATTCAGAAAATATAACTCCCGAGTCTGTAAGTAAAATAGCCAAAAAGCCTTATTGATTTTTCACGTTTAAAGATGGTGGCACTTCCGGTTCGATCGACAAACTCCATATTTTGTGTACGAATCAGTAATTCCTTGTCTAGTATCGAAAAAAATTTTTAGGTCATTCTGACCTATATTTTGACGATTTTTTTGAAAACTTTGATCCTTAATTTCACCAAGGGGAGATAATTTAGAAAATTTCTAATTATATTTTTGAAGTCATATCGGTAGGATCTACTTATATACTAAATTGAATGAAAATCGCACAACTATTAAAGAAGTTGTCAAATTGGTCTAAACTTCCGGTTCGAAATCACAGCGACGAATTTTCGAAATTCGAAAATGTGAAACTGCTGATGAAAATGATTTTTTTCAAGGTATTCAAAGAAAAAAGATTTAGTAAAATCGGTCAAAAAACAATAAAGTTACGACTATGCATTATCCATTTTGTCGTTCGTAAATTTCGGTGATTTCGGATTCGTAAAACGTTTTGAAAATATATTTAATCAACAGCTACCACCCATTTTTGGGGGGATAGGTAAAAGTTTCATAAAGATACTGTGGTTAGATTCTGAGAAATCCGATTTGTGGATAAAACACAAAAAAAAAAATAACAATAATAATCTTAACAGAAACAATAAGCTTTCATATGTAATATGAAAGCTTAATAATCTTAACAGAAACAATAAGCTTTCATATGTAATATGAAAGCTTAACTAGATCTGCTACTGTCCCATGCAGATATGAAAGCTTTCATATTCATCGTCACGTGTCATTGATTGTATCAAGTATCCTAAATAAAAGGATAAGAAGAAAAAATTATCAAAATTGGTCAAAAACTCGCGAAGTTACAAGTCTAAATATAGTATGAAACATTGCACCCAGGCATAACAATAATCTGAAAACTAAAGGGAAATAACTGAAACTTGTATTACTGTAATGAGACGGATGAGAAAATGAAATGAAAATGGCGGGACAAAAAATTAAAAATGGCAGGTTGGACAGGCGACCTTACTCCTTGTCACGTACAACCGGGCATTCGAAAACACGCTAGTTAACTCAATTACAGGCGCGCGTGCTAACCATTCAGCCACCCAACCCCCCTTTGAAATCAGACACGTGCAATATGTCATATAGGAAGAATAAGAAGTCGCTCACAACAAAATGGTAAATTAATGAGTTTAGGTCAAAAGGTTGAGCTACTGTTTTAGAGTACTTAATAGTTTTAAAGAGACACGTTAAGGGTTGTTCATAGTTAAATGAAAGTTTAATTTTAAATAAGACCAATAAAATTACGATTTAATAATGTCAGACTAATATTTCCAATTTGTTTGGTTATAAGTACGAAATCGTGACGACTTCTTAAGCATGTTTTAAACAAAGGATCATAGACTGAATTGTACAAGAATGGCACTCTGCAATAAAAAAACTGGCCAAAGCAAGATTTCTATGCAGAAATTAAATAATTGCTAGAACCAGAAAAATATTTATCCACTATAATAAATAAGCAACATAGAGAAAATGAAATGAAATTGAATGGGGTTTAACGTCCTACTGTTCTGCTCCTAAAATGTGCTAATGAAGACGGGCATATGCCATAAAGTGTGCAATGAGGGAAATTTTACCCGGGCAGCGGCGTTACGGCCTACGAGGTTGGACAGGTGACCATACTCCTTGTCACGTACAACCAAGAAACCGAAACAACGCCAGTTGACTCAATGACAGACTTTATGATACAGAGCGCACGTGCTAACCATTCAGCCACGCAACCTCCCTAAAATCGGCAAATTGCTGACCTACAGCGAGAAACATTTCAACCGGGCCAAATTTTCTATTTTAACAGTTTAATTTGCACGGTACCTTTAGTTATCAACCGAATATTACAAAACTTTTAAAAATAAGCGCCCCCTGACCAGCTTAATCGTTCGCAATAAACGTTTGCCCCTTAAAATCGGCAAATTGCTGACTTTAAAGTGAGAAACATTACATCCGGGCGAAATTTTCTGTTTTATCACTTTTACAGTACCTTTGATTACCAACCGATTATTACAAAACTTTAAAAATAAAAGAGAAAGAGAGAAATGCGGCCTGATGTCCATTCGACACAAACTAGGTCATTTCGTGACTAACATATGTTTTTTAATTTTATTTAAAAACTCCTCTTGCGCTTACTGGTCTTTAGCCGTTGGGAGGAAACCGAAGGACACGGAGAAAACCCACGAGGTTGGACATCATACTTCATGTCACGTGCAACCTGGAGATCGAAACGACGCCCGTTGACTCAATGACAGACGTTACGATAAAGCGCGCACATGCTAACCATTCAGCCTCCCTGAATTCGGAAAATTGCTGACTTATAGCAAGAAACATTTCAACCGGGCGAAATTTTCTGTTTTAACAGTTTAATGTGCACGGTACTTTAATTACCAACCGATTATTACAAAACGTTTGAAAATAAGCTCCAACTGACCAGCTTAATCGTATGCAATAAACGTTTGGCCTGAATTGAAAGGTCTGCACGGAGAAAGTTCATCTCGATTTCCCGGCGTGGTTCCCCGTTGTCAGTTAGGCAGAACGGAGGGCCTGATAAGCACAGCTGTCTAGTCGTTCGGATGGAACGAAAAACCAAGGTCCGTGTACACATTGGAGTGCACGTAAAATATCCCTAAGCAGTTGGAATTCGATACTGTTGAATAAGCTCTATACAATGACTAAATGCGTAGATTGTAGTCAACCACACTGCATGTTTCGCTTAACGATGAAAGGGTGCCATTTTCAATTTTCGATCCTTTTGTTCTTCTACTCCTGATATGTTGGACTGTTGATCGATGGTTTCATATAAAAGACTACCAATAAGACTCTTTGTAGAAGAAGTTCCCAAAAAATATTATGTTGACTTTACGAGAAAGACCTCTAAACATGCTCCAAATTGTAAAAATACGACTTTTTGGATTTTCAATCTCTTTTTTTCGGCTATCCCTGATATTTAAAAAAAATGATACAATGATTTCAAACAACAGGCTAGCTTTTAGACTCTCTATTGACAAAAGTTTCATCGCCCTCCCTTCATTATAACCGAAGTTATCGTGCCCTAAAGAATCAACAAATCAGCATGCTTATCTCTGCTTACCCTAGGCAGAAAATGTTCATCTCTGCACTCAATCATGACATTGACCTAGTGAACGTCTACACCAAGATTGAACATTCTAGCTCAATTAGAAGGAGAGTTATTGTGTTTCAAAATCTCGGCCCTTCAAATTGCTACTACTTTTCATATTCACTTCAAAATGGCAACCATCAGTTGACCTAAATCAAAATTCTGCTCCCTACGATTTTCGGGCCATCCTTCAAGGATTCAGAAAATATAAATCCCGTGTCTGTAAGTAAGATAGCAAAAAAGCCTTAGGGATTTTTCATGTTTCAAGATGGTGGCATTTCCGGTTTGATCGACAAACTCCATATTTTGTGTAGGAATCAGTAATTACCTGTCTAGTATCGAAAAAAAAAATTAGGTCATTCTGACCTATATTTCGACGATTTTTTTGAAAACTTTGATCCTTAATTTCACCAAGGGGAGATAATTTAGAAAATTTCTAATTATATTTTTGAAGTCACATCGGTAAGATGTACTTATATGCTAAATTTCATGAAAATCGTACAACTATTAAAGAAGTTATCAAATTGGTCTAAACTTCCGGTTCGAAATCACAGCGACGAATTTTCGAAATTCAAAAATGTGAAACTGCAGATGAAAATGATTTTTTTCAAGGTATTCAAAGAAAAAAGAATTAGTAAAATCGGTCAAAAAATAACAAAGTTACGACTATGCATTGTCAGTTTTTTCGTTCGTAAAATTCGGTGATTTCGGATTCGTAAAACGTTTTGAAAATATATTTAATCAACGTTCGCACCCCATTTTTGGGGGGGTAGGTCAAAGTTTCAGAAAGATCCCATGGTTAGATTCTGAGAAATCCGATTTGCAGAAAATACACAAAAAAAAAAAATAATAACTAGATCTGCTACTGTCCCATGCAGATATGAAAGCTTTCATATTCATCGTCACGTGTCATCGATTATATCAAGTATCTCAAATAAAGGGATAAGAATAACAAACTATCAAAATTGGTCAAAAACTCGCGAAGTTACAAGTCTAAATATAGTATGAAACATTGAGTAATCTGAAAACTAAAGGGAAATAACTGATACTTGTGTTGCTGTAATCGGGATGACTTCCGATTTCAAAAGTTTCAGAAAAATGAAATGAAAATGGTAAGAAAACATCGAAAAATTAAATGAGATAACTTTGAACAAAACTAAAACTTTTTGAATCAGGTTGAACTCAACTGTTTGAATATGTACGTTAAATATGTAGATTTGGAAAATTATAAAGACATAATATCAAAATCGGTCAAAAACTCACAAAGTTACAAATTTAAATGTAGTGAGAAACATTGCACCCGGGCAAAAAAATAATCTTTAAACTAAAGGGAAATAACTGAAACTTGTATAGCTGTAATCGGGCTTCCAAGATATGTTATATAATTATGGTTTCCAATATGTTTGGTTATAAGTAGGAAATCGTGACGACTTCTTAAGCATGTTTTAAACAAAGGGTCATAGACTGCAATATACAAGAAAGGCACTCTGCAATAAAAAAAACTGGCCAGAGATTTCTATGCAGAAATTAAATAATTGCTAGAACCAGAAAAATATTTATCCACTATAATAAATAAGCAACATAGAGAAAATGAAATGAAATTGAATGGGGTTTAACGTCCTACTGTTCTGCTCCTACAATGGGCTAATGAAAACGGGCATACGCCATAAAGTGTGCAATGAGGGAAATTTTACCCGGGCAGCGGCGTTACCGCCTACGAGGTTGGTAAGGCGACCATACTCCTTGTCACGTACAACCAAGAAATCGAAACAAGGCCAGTTGACTCAATGACAGACGTTATGATACAGAGTGCACGTGCTAACCATTCAGCCACGCAACCTCCCTAAAATCGGCAAATTGCTGACCTACAGCGAGAAAAATTTCAACCGGGCCAAATTTTCTATTTTAACAGTTTAATTTGCACGGTACCTTTAGTTATCAACCGAATATTACAAAACGTTTAAAAATAAGCTCCCCCTGACCAGCTTAATCGTTCGCAATAAACGTTTGCCCCTTAAAATCGACAAATTGCTGACTTTAAAGTGAGAAACATTACAACCGGGCCAAATTTTCTGTTTTATCACTTTAACAGTACCTTTGATTACCAACCGATTATTACAAAACTTTAAAAAGAGAAAGAGAGAAATGCGGCCTAACGTCCATTCGACACAAACTAGGTCATTTCGGGACTAACATATGTTTTTTTAATTTTATTTAAAAACTCCCCTTGCACGTACTGGTCTTTAGCCGTTGGGAGGAAACCGAAGAACACGGAGAAAACCCACGAGGTTGGACATCATACACCATGTCACGTGCAACCTGGAGATCGAAACGACGCCCGTTGACTCAATGACAAACGTTTCGATACAGCGAGCACCTGCTAACCATTCAGCCATCCAGCCTCCCTGAATTCGGAAAATTGCTGACTTATAGCAAGAAACATTTCAACCGGGCGAAATTTTCTGTTTTAACAGTTTAATGTGCACCGTACTTTAATTACCAACCGATTATTACAAAACTTTTGAAAATAAGCTCCAACTGACCAGCTTAATCGTATGCAATAAACGTTTCGCCTGAATTGAAAGTTCTGCACGGAAAAAGTTCATCTCGATTTCCCGGCGTGGTTCCCCTTGTCAGTGAGGCAGAACGGAGGGCCTGACAAGCACAGCTGTCTAGTCCTTCGGATGGGACGAAAAACCAAGGTCCCGTGTACACATTGGAGTGCACGTAAAATATCCCTAAGCAGTTGGAATTCGATACTGTTGAATAAACTCTATACGATGACTAAATGCGTAGATTGTAGTCACCCACACTGCATGTTTCGCTTAACAATGAAAGGGTGCCGTTTTCAATGTTCGATCCTTTTGTTCTTCTACTCCTGATATGTTGGACTGTTGATCGATAGTTTCATATAAAAGACTACCAATAAGACTCTTTGTAGAAGAAGTTCCCAAAAAATAGTATGTTGACTTTACGAGAAAGACCTCTAAACATGCTCCAAATTGTAAAAATACGACTTTTTGGATTTTCAATCTCTTTTTTTCGGCTATCCCTGATATTTAAAAAAATGATTCAATCATTTCACACAACAGGCTAGCTATTAGACTCTCTATTGACAAAATTTTCACCGCCCTCCCTTCATTATAACCGAAGTTATCGTGCCCTAAAGAATCAACAAATCAGCATGCTTATCTCTGCTTACCCTAAGCAGAAAATGCTCATCTTTGAACTCAATAATAACATTGATCTAGTGAACGTCTACAACAAGTTTGAACATTCTAGCTTAATTAGAATGAGAGTTATTGTGCTTCAAAGTCTCGGCCCTTCAAATTGCTTCTATTTTTCATTTTCAATTCAAAATGGTGACTCCCGGTTGATCTAAATCAGAATTGTATTCGCGACATTTTTTAGGCCTTCCTACAAGGATTCAGAAAATATAACTCCCGAGTCTGTAAGTAAAATAGCAAAAAAGCCTTATTGATTTTTCACGTTTAAAGATGGTGGCACTTCCGGTTCGATCGACAAACTCCATATTTTGTGTACGAATCAGTAATTCCTTGTCTAGTATCGAAAAAAAAAACTAGGTCATTCTGACCTATATTTCGACGATTTTTTTGAAAACTTTGATCCTTAATTTCACCAAGGGGAGATAAGTTAGAAAATTTCTAAAGTCATTTTTCAAGTTGCATCATTAAGGTCTACTTACATATTAAATTTCATGAAAATCGTACAACTACTAAAGAAGTTGTCGAGTTGGTGTAAACTTCCGGTTCGAAATCACAGCGACGAATTTTCGAAATTCGAAAATCCGAAATTGCAGATTTGAAGTAAATGTCTTAGGATACTCAAAGAAAAAAGAATTAGTAAAATAGATCAAATAGTCACAAAGTTACAGCATTGTAGGTCAAATGCATTCGTTCGTAAAATTCGGTGATTTCGGATTCGTAAAACGTTTTGAAAATACATTTAATCAAGGTTCGCACCCCATTTTTGGGGGGGTAGGTCAAAATTTCAGAAAGATCCTATGGATAGATTCTGAGAAATCCGATTTGCAGAAAACACACAAAAAAAAAAAATAATAATAATAATAACTTTAACAGAAACAATAAGCTTTCATATGTAATACATATGAAAGCTTAATAATCTTAACAGAAACAATAAGCTTTCATATGTAATATGAAAGCTTAACTAGATCTGCTACTGTCCCATGCAGATATGAAAGCTTTCATATTCATCGTCACGTGTCATCGATTATATCAAGTATCTCAAATAAAAGGATAAGAATAACAAACTATCAAAATTGGTCAAAATCTCGCGAAGTTACAAGTCTAAATATAGTATGAAACATTGAGTAATCTGAAAACTAAAGGGAAATAACTGATACTTGTGTTGCTGTAATCGGGATGACTCCCGACTTCAAAACTTTCAGAAAAATGAAATGAAAATGGTAAGAAAACATCGAAAAATTAAATGAGATAACTTTGAACAAAACTAAAACTTTTTGAATCAGGTTGAACTCAACTGTTTGAATATGTACGTTAAATATGTAGATTTGGAAAATTATAAAGACAATTTACAAATTTAAATGTAGTGAGAAACATTGCACCCGGGCAAAAAAATAATCTTTAAACTAAAGGGAAATAACTGAAACTTGTATAGCTGTAATCGGGCTTCCAAGATATGTTATATAATTATGGTTTCCAATATGTTCGGTTATAAGTAGGAAATCGTGACGACTTCTTAAAGTTGGGTTCCCAGATAAGTATTTATCGGGTGGTCATTGCCTATAAAAGTATGGCAATTTTGGTATATATGGAAAGAAGAGATATCCAATCTTACTAGAAAAATACAGGATTCCCTGAAAAACACTCATGGAGCGTAAACAGGACAAAAATGTAAGGGGTTCCCTTAATAGTCAACCCGGCGAATAAGGGTACCTGCACGCTTGACGTTGAAGGCTGCACGCGAACTTGAGTGATTTGTGTACATTTTGAAAAACTTTATGAAAAGTTAGACATACAACAATTTCTGGGGTAAAAATCACGGAAAAGGACGCATGGATTGGATAATCCGAGAATTTAATTAGGATTCTATATTTGTAGTAAATAGTCAGCGCTTACAGACAACATCGTCTTGTGTATGCAATGCATTCTCCCCTGTCGTCTGCCACCGTTGCCATTGGTTACGGCGAGGGGTAATCGCCTGACGCAAACATGGTCTCTTTCGATAGATTTTTATAGCAGGCTATTCTCGTCAATTACAATGTTATGAGAACGATTTGAAGCAAAATTATGATAAGATAATTAGTTTGAATATGTTTTTAATTCTAATATATCATCAAATCACCCAGTTTGTATCCGGGAACCCAACTTTAAGCATATTTTAAACAAAGGGTCATAGACTGCAATATACAAGAATGGCACTCTGCAATAAAAAAAATGGCCAAAGCAAGATTTCTATGCAGAAATTAAATAATTGCTAGAACCAAAAAAATATTTATCCACTATAATAAATAAGCAACATAGAGAAAATGAAATGAAATTGAATGGGGTTTAACGTCCTACTGTTCTGCTCCTACAATGGGCTAATGAAGGCGGGCATACGCCATACCCGGGCAGCGGCGTTACGGCCTACGAGGTTGGACAGGCGACCATACTCCTTGTCACGCACAACCAAGAAATCGAAACAACGCCAGTTGGCTCAATGACAGACGTTATGATACAGAGCGCACGTGCTAACCATTCAGCCACGCAACCTCCCTAAAATCGCCAAATTGCTGACCTACAGCGAGAAACATTTCAACCGGGCGAAATTTTCTATTTTAACAGTTTAATTTGCACGGTACCTTTAGTTATCAACCGATTATTACAAAACTTTTAAAAATAAGCTCCCCCTGACCACCTTAATCGTTCGCAATAAACGTTTGCCCCTTAAAATCGACAAATTGCTGACTTTAAAGTGAGAAACATTACAACCGGGCCAAATTTTCTGTTTTATCACTTTTACAGTACCTTTGATTACCAACCGATTATTACAAAACTTTAAAAATAAAAAAGAAAGAGAGAAATGCGGCCTAACGTCCATTCGTCACAAACTAGGTCATTTCGGGACTAACATATGTTTTTTTAACTTTATTTAAAAACTCCTCTTGCGCGTACTGGTCTTTAGCCGTTGGGAGGAAATCGAAGAACACGGAGAAAACCCACGAGGTTGGACATCATACACCATGTCACGTGCCACCTGGAGATCGAAACGACGCCCGTTGACTCAATGACAGACGTTACGATACAGCGCGCACATGCTAACCATTCAGCCTCCCTGAATTCGGAAAATTGCTGACTTATAGCAAGAAACATTTCAACCGGGCGAAATTTTCTGTTTTAACAGTTTAATGTGCACGGTACTTTAATTACCAACCGATTATTACAAAACTTTTGAAAATAAGCTCCAACTGACAAGCTTAATTGTATGCAATAAACGTTTTGCCTGAATTGAAAGTTCTGCACGGAGAAAGTTCATCTCGATTTCCCAGCGTGGTTCCCCTTGTCAGTGAGGCAGAACGGAGGGCCTGACAAGCATAGCTGTCTAGTCGTTCGGATTGGACGAAAAACCAAGGTCCCGTGTACACATTGGAGTGCACGTAAAATATCCCTAAGCAGTTGGAATTCGATACTGTTGAATAAGCTCTATACGATGACTAAATGCGTAGATTGTAGTCACCCACACTGCATGTTTCGCTTAACAATGAAAGGGTGCCGTATTCAATGTTCGATCCTTTTGTTCTTCTACTCCTGATATGTTGGACTGTTGATCGATGGTTTCATATAAAAGACTACCAATAAGACTCTTTGTAGAAGAAGTTCCCAAAAAATAGTATGTTAACTTTACGAGAAAGACCTCTAAACATGCTCCAAATTGTAAAAATACGACTTTTTGGATTTTCAATCTCTTTTTTTCGGCTATCCCTGATATTTGAAAAAAATGATACAATGATTTCAAACAACAGGCTAGCTATTACACTCTCTATTGACAAAAGTTTCACCGCCCTCCCTTCATTATAACCGAAGTTATCGTGCCCTAAAGAATCAGCAAATCAGCATGCTTATCTCTGCTTACCCTAAGCAGAAAATGCTCATCTTTGAACTCAATCATGACATTGACCTAGTGAACGTCAACACCAAGTTTGAACATTCTAGCTTAATTAGAAGGAAAGTTATTGTATTCCAAAGTCCCGGCCCTTCAAATTGCTTCTATTTTTCATTTTCAATTCAAAATGGTGACCATCACGTGACCGAAATCAAAATTCGGATCCGACAGATTTTTAGGCATTCCTTCAAGGATTCTGAAAATATAACTCCCGAGTCTGTAAGTAAAATAGCAAAAAAGCCTTTTTGATTTTTCACGTTTAAAGATGGTGGCACTTCCGGTTCGATCGACAAACTCCATATTTTGTGTACGAATCAGTAATTACTTCTCTAGTATTCAAAAAAAAAATTAGGTCATTCTGACCTATATTTCGACGATTTTTTTGAAAACTTTGATCCTTAATTTCACAAAGGGGAGATAATTTAGAAACTTTCCAATGACATCATTGAAGTTGCATTGGCAAGATCTACTAACATTCTAAATTTCACGAAAATCGCACAACTATTAAAGAAGTTGTCAAATTGGTAATAACTTCCGGTTCGAAATGACAGCGACGAATTTTCGAAATTCGAAAATCCGAAATTGCAGATTTGAAGTAAATGTTTCAAGATACTCAAAGAAAAAAGAATTAGTAAAATCGGTCAAAAAATAACAAAGTTACGACTATGCATTGTCAGTTTTTCGTTCGTAAATTTCGGTGATTTCGGATTCGTAAAACGTTTTGAAAATATATTTAATCAAGGTTCGCACCCCGTTTTTGGGGGGGTAGGTCAAAATTTCGGAAAGATCCTATGGATAGATTCTGAGGAATCCGATTTGCAGAAAACACACAAAAAAAAAAATAATAACTAGATCTGCTACTGTCCCATGCAGATATGAAAGCTTTCATATTCATCGTCACGTGTCATCGATTATATCAAGTATCTCAAATAAAAGGATAAGAATAACAAACTATCAAAATTGGTCAAAAACTCGCGAAGTTACAAGTCTAAATATAGTATGAAACATTGAGTAATCTCAAAACTAAAGGGAAATAACTGATACTTGTGTTGCTGTAATCGCGATGACTTCCGATTTCAAAACTTTCAGAAAAATGAAATGAAAATGGTAAGAAAACATCGAAAAATTAAATGAGATAACTTTGAACAAAACTAAAACTTTTTGAATCAGGTTGAACTCAACTGTTTGAATATGTACGTTAAATATGTAGATTTGGAAAATTATAAAGACATAATATCGAAATCGGTCAAAAACTCACAAAGTTACAAATTTAAATGTAGTGAGAAACATTGCACCCGGGCAAAAAAATAATCTTTAAACTAAAGGGAAATAACTGAAACTTGTATAGCTGTAATCGGGCTTCCAAGATATGTTATATAATTATGGTTTCCAATATGTTTGGTTATAAATAGGAAATCGTGACGACTTCTTAAGCATGTTTTAAACAAAGGGTCATAGACTGCAATATACAAGAATGGCACTCTGCAATAAAAAAAAATGGCCAGAGATTTCTATGCAGAAATTAAATAATTGCTAGAACCAGAAAAATATTTATCCACTATAATAAATAAGCAACATAGAGAAAATGAAATGAAATTGAATGGGGTTTAACGTCCTACTGTTCTGCTCCTACAATGGGCTAATGAAGACGGGCATACGGCATAAAGTGTGCAATGAGGGAAATTTTACCCGGGCAGCGGCGTTACGGCCAACGAGGTTGGTAAGGCGACCATTCTCCTTGTCACGTACAACCAAGAAATCGAAACAAGGCCAGTTGACTCAATGACAGACGTTATGATACAGACCGCACGTGCTAACCATTCAGCCACGCAACCTCCCTAAAATCTGCAAATTGCTGACCTACAGCGAGAAACATTTCAACCGGGCCAAACTTTCTATTTTAACAGTTTAATTTGCACGGTACCTTTAGTTATCAACCGAATATTACAAAACTTTTAAAAATAAGCTCCCCCTGACCAGCTTAATCGTTCGCAATAAACGTTTGCCCCTTAAAATCGACAAATTCCTGACTTTAAAGTGAGAAACATTACAACCGGGCCAAATTTTCTGTTTTATCACTTTAACAGTACCTTTGATTACCAACCGACTATTACAAAACTTTAAAAAGAGAAAGAGAGAAATGCGAACTAACGACCATTCGACACAAACTAGGTCATTTCGGGACTAACATATGTTTTTTAATTTTATTTAAAAACTCCCCTTGCACGTACTGGTCTTTAGCCGTTGGGAGGAAACCGAAGAACACGGAGAAAACCCACGAGGTTGGACATCATACACCATGTCACGTGCAACCTGGAGATCGAAACGACGCCCGTTGACTCAATGACAAACGTTACGATACAGCGAGCACATGCTAACCATTCAGCCATCCAGCCTCCCTGAATTCGGAAAATTGCTGACTTATAGCAAGAAACATTTCAACCGGGCGAAATTTTCTGCTTTAACAGTTTAATGTGCACGGTACTTTAATTACCAACCGATTATTACAAAACTTTTGAAAATAAGCTCCAACTGACCAGCTTAATCGTATGCAATAAACGTTTTGCCTGAATTGAAAGTTCTGCACGGAGAAAGTTCATCTCGATTTCCCGGCGTGGTTCCCCTTGTCAGTGAGGCAGAACGGAGGGCCTGACAAGCACAGCTGTCTAGTCGTTCGGATGGGACGAAAAACCAAGGTCCCGTGTACACATTGGAGTGCACGTAAAATATCCCTAAGCAGTTGGAATTCGATACTGTTGAATAAGATCTATACGATGACTAAATGCGTAGATTGTAGTCACCCGCAATGAAAGGATGCCGTATTCAATGTTCGATCCTTTTGTTCTTCTACTCCTGATATGTTGGACTGTTGATCGATGGTTTCATATAAAAGACTACCAATAAGACTCTTTGTAGAAGAAGTTCGCCAAAAATAGTATGTTGACTTTACGAGAAAGACCTCTAAACATGCTCCAAATTGTAAAAATACGACTTTTTGGATTTTCAATCTCTTTTTTTCGGCTATCCCTGATATTTAAAAAAAATGATACAATGATTTCAAACAACAGGCTAGCTATTACACTCTCTATTGACAAAACTTTCACCGCCCTCCCTTCATTATAACCGAAGTTATCGTGCCCTAAAGAATCAACAAATCAGCATGCTTATCTCTGCTTACTCTAAGCAGATAATGCTCATCTTTGAACTCAATCATGACATTGACCTAGTGAACGTCTACACCAAGTCTGAACATTCTAGCTTAATTAGAAGGAAAGTTATTGTATTCCAAAGTCCCGGCCCTTCAAATTGTTTCTATTTTTCATTTTCAATTCAAAATGGTGACCATCACGTGACCGAAATCAAAATTCGGATCCGACAGATTTTTAGGCATTCCTTCAGGGATTCTGAAAATATAACTCCCGAGTCTGTAAGTAAAATAGCAAAAAAGCCTTTTTAATTTTTCACGTTTAAAGATGGTGGCACTTCCGGTACGATCGACAAACTCCATATTTTGTGTACGAATCAGTAATTACTTTTCTAGTATTCAAAAAAAAAAATTAGGTCATTCTGACCTATATTTCGACGATTTTTTTGAAAACTTCGATCCTTAATTTCACCAAGGGGGGATAATTTAAAAAATTTTCAAGGACATCATTGAAGTTGCATTGGCAAGATCTACTAACATTCTAAATTTCACGAAAATCGCACAACTATTAAAGAAGTTGTCAAATTGGTAATAACTTCCGGTTCGAAATGACAGCGACGAATTTTCGAAATTTGAAAATCCGAAATTGCAGATTTGAAGTAAATGTTTCAAGATACTAAAAGAAAAAAGAATTAGTAAAATCAGTCAAAAAATAACAAAGTTACGACTATGCATTGTCAGTTTTTTCGTTCGTAAATTTCGGTGATTTCGGATTCGTAAAACGTTTTGAAAATATATTTAATCAAGGTTCGCACACCATTTTTGGGGGGGTAGGTCAAAATTTTGGAAAGATCCTATGGATAGATTCTGAGAAATCCGATTTGCAGAAAACACACACAAAAAAAAATAATAACTAGATCTGCTACTGTCCCATGCAGATATGAAAGCTTTCATATTCATCGTCACGTGTCATTGATTGTATCAAGTATCCTAAATAAAAGGATAAGAAGAAAAAATTATCAAAATTGGTCAAAAACTCGCGAAGTTACAAGTCTAAATATAGTATGAAACATTGCACCCAGGCATAAAAATAATCTGAAAACTAAAGGGAAATAACTGAAACTTGTATTACTGTAATAAGACGGATAAGAAAATGAAATGAAAATGGCGGGAAAAAAAATTAAAAATGGCAGGTTGGACAGGCGACCTTACTCCTTGTCACGTACAACCGGGCATTCGAAAACACGCTAGCTAACTCAATGACAGGCGCGCGTGCTAACCATTCAGCCATCCAACCCCCCTTTGAAATCAGACACGTGCAATATGTCATATAGGAAGAATAAGAAGTCGCTCACAACATAATGGTAAATTAATGAGTTTAGGTCAAAAGGTTGAGCTACTGTTTTAGAGTACTTAATAGTTTTAAAGAGACACGTTAAGGGTTGTTCATAATTAAATGAAAGTTTAATTTTAAATAAGACCAATAAAATTAGGATTTAATAATGCCAGACTAATATTTCCAATATGTTTGGTTATAAGTAGGAAATCGTGACGACTTCTTAAGCATGTGTTAAACAAAGGATCATAGACTGAATTATACAAGAATGGCACTCTGCAATAAAAAAACTGGCCAAAGCAAGATTTCTATGCAGAAATTAAATAATTGCTAGAACCAGAAAAATATTTATCCACTATAATAAATAAGCAACATAGAGAAAATGAAATGAAATCGAATGGGGTTTAAGGTCCTACTGTTCTGATCCTAAAATGGGCTAATGAAGACGGGCATATGCCATAAAGTGTGCAATGAGGGAAATTTTACCCGGGCAGCGGCGTTACGGCCTACGAGGTTGCACAGGCGACCATACTCCTTGTAACGTACAACCAAGAAATCGAAACAACGCCAGTTGACTCAATGACAGGCGTTATGATACAGAGCGCACGTGCTAACCATTCAGCCACGCAACCTCCCTAAAATCGGCAAATTGCTGACCTACAGCGAGAAACATTTCAACCGGGCCAAATTTTCTATTTTAACAGTTTAATTTGCACGGTACCTTTAGTTATCAACCGAATATTACAAAACTTTTTAAAATAAGCTCCCCCCTGACCAGCTTAAGCGTTCGCAATAAACGTTTGCCCCTTAAAATCGGCAAATTGCTGACTTTAAAGTGAGAAACATTACAACCGGGCGAAATTTTCTGTTTTATCACTTTTACAGTACCTTTGATTACCAACCGATTATTACAAAACTTTAAAAATAAAAGAGAAAGAGAGAAATGCGGCCTAATGTCCATTCGACACAAACTAGGTCATTTCGTGACTAACATATGTTTTTTAATTTTATTTAAAAACTCTCCTTGCGCTTACTGGTATTTAGCCGTTGGGAGGAAACCGAAGGACACGGAGAAAACCCGCGAGGTTGGACATCATACTTCATGTCACGTGCAACCTGGAGATCGAAACGACGCCCGTTGAATCAATGACAGACGTTACGATACAGCGCGCACATGCTAACCATTCAGCCTCCCTGAATTCGGAAAATTGCTGACTTATAGCAAGAAACATTTCAACCGGGCGAAATTTTCTGTTTTAACAGTTTAATGTGCACGGTACTTTAATTACCAACCGATTATTACAAAACTTTTGAAAATAAGCTGCAACTGACCAGCTTAATCGTATGCAATAAACGTTTGGCCTGAATTGAAAGTTCTGCACGGAGAAAGTTCATCTTGATTTCCTGGCATGGTTCCCCCTTGTCAGTGAGGCAGAACGGAGGGCCTGACAAGCACAGCTGTCTTGTCGTTCGGATGGGACGAAAAACCAAGGTCCCGTGTATACATTGGAGTGCACGTAAAACATCCCTAACCAGTTGGAATTCGATACTGTTGAATAAGCTCTAAACGATGACTAAATGTGTAGATTGTAGTCACCCACACTGCATGTTTCGCTTAGCAATGAAAGAGTGCCGTTTTCAATTTTCGATCCTTTTGTTCTTCTACTCCTGATATGTTGGACTGTTGATCGATGGTTTCATATAAAAGACTACCAATAAGACTCTTTGTAGAAGAAGTTCCCAAAAAATATTATGTTGACTTTACGAGAAAGACCTCTAAACATGCTCCAAATTGTAAAAATACGACTTTTTGGATTTTCAATCTCTTTTTTTTCGGCTATCCCTGATATTTAAGAAAATGATACAATGATTTCAAACAACAGGCTAGCTATTAGACTCTCTATTGACAAAAGTTTCACCGCCCTCCCTTCATTATAACCGAAGTTATCGTGCCCTAAAGAATCAACAAATCAGTATGCTTATCTCTGCTTACCCTAAGCAGAAAATGCTCATCTTTGAACTCAATCATGACATTGACCTAGTGAACGTCTACACCAAGTTTGAACATTCTAGCTTAATTAGAAGGAGAGTTATTGTTTTCCAAAGTCCCGGCCCTTCAAATTGCTTCTATTTTTCATTTTCAGTTCAAAATCGTGACCATCACGTGACCGAAATCAAAATTCGGATCCGATAGATTTTTAGGCATTCCTTCAAGGATTCTGAAAATATAACTCCCGTGTCTGTAAGTAAAATAGCAAAAAAGCCTTTTTGATTTTTCACGTTTAAAGATGATGGCACTTCCGGTTCGATCGACAAACTCCATATTTTGTGTACGAATCAGTAATTACTTGTCTAGTATCAAAAAATTTTTTTAGGTCATTCTGACCTATATTTCGACGATTTTTTTGAAAAATTTGATCCTTAATTTCGTCAAGGGGAGATAATTTAGAAAATTTATAATTATATTTTTAAAGTTACATCGGTAACATCTACTTATACACTAAATTTCATGAAAATCGTACAACTATTAAAGAAGTTCTCAAATTGGTCTAAACTTCCGGTTCGAAATCACAGCGACGAATTTTCGAAATTGGAAAATGCGAAACTGCAGATGAAAATGATTTTTTTCAAGGTATTCAAAGAAAAAAGAATTAGTAAAATAGGTCAAAAAATAACAAAGTTACGACTATGCATTGTCAGTTTTTTCGTTCGTAAAATTCGGTGATTTCGGATTCGTAAAACGTTTTGAAAATATATTTAATCAACAGCCACCACCCATTTTTGGGGGGATAGGTAAAAGTTTCAGAACGATCCTATGGTTAGATTCTGAGAAATCCGATTTGTGGACAAAACACAAAAAAAAAATAACAATAATAATCTTAACAGAAACAATAAGCTTTCATATGTAATATGAAAGCTTAATAATAACTTTAACAGAAACAATAAGCTTTCATATGTAATACATATGAAAGCTTAATAACTAGATCTGCTACTGTCCCATGCAGATATGAAAGCTTTCATATTCATCGTCACGTGTCATTGATTGTATCAAGTATCCTAAATAAAAGGATAAGAAGAAAAAATTATTAAAATTGGTCAAAAACTCGCGAAGTTACAAGTCTAAATATAGTATGAAACATTGCACCAAGGCATAACAATAATCTGAAAACTAAAGGGAAATAACTGAAACTTGTTTTACTGTAATGAGACGGATGAGAAAATGAAATGAAAATGGCGGAAAAAAAAAATAAAAATGGCAGGTTGGACAGGCGACCTTACTCCTTGTCACGTACAACCGGGCATTCGAAAACACGCTAGTTAACTCAATGACAGGCGCGCGTGCTAACCATTCAGCCACCCAACCCCCCTTTGAAATCAGACACGTGCAATATGTCATATAGGAAGAATAAGAAGTCGCTCACAACAAAATGGTAAATTAATGAGTTTAGGTCAAAAGGTTGAGCTACTGTTTTAGAGTACTTAATAGTTTTAAAGAGACACGTTAAGGGTTGTTCATAGTTAAATGAAAGTTTAATTTTAAATAAGACCAATAAAATTAGGATTTAATAATGCCAGACTAATATTTCCAATATGTTTGGTTATAAGTAGGAAATCGTGACGACTTCTTAAGCATGTTTAAACAAAGGATCATGTTTGTTTAAACAAGAATGGCACTCTGCAATAAAAAAACTGGCCAAAGCAAGATTTCTATGCAGAAATTAAATAATTGCTAGAACTAGAAAAATATTTATCCACTATAATAAATAAGCAACATAGAGAAAATGAAATGAAATTGAATGGGGTTTAACGTCCGACTGTTCTGCTCCTAAAATGGGCTAATGAAGACGGGCATATGCCATAAAGTGTGCAATGAGGGAAATTTTACCCGGGCAGCGGCGGTTACGGCCTACGAGGTTGGACAGGCGACCATACTCCTTGTCACGTACAACCAAGAAATCGAAACAACGCCAGTTGACTCAATGACAGACACAAACTAGGTCATTTCGGGACTAACATATGTTTTTAATTTTATTTAAAAACTCCCCTTGCGCTTACAGGTCTTTAGCCGTTGGGAGGAAACCGAAGGACACGGAGAAAACCCACGAGGTTGGACATCATACTTCATGTCACGTGCAACCTGGAGATCGAAACGACGCCCGTTGACTCAATGACAGACGTTACGATACAGTGCGCACATGCTAACCATTCAGCCATTCAGCCTCACTGAATTCAGAAAATTGCTGACTTATAGCAAGAAACATTTCAACCGGGCGAAATTTTCTGTTTTAACAGTTTAATGTGCACGGTACTTTAATTACCAATCGATTATTACAAAACTTTTGAAAATAAGCTCCAACTGACCAGCTTAATCGTATGCAATAAACGTTTTCGCCTGAATTGAAAGTTCTGCACGGAGAAAGTTCATCTCGATTTCCCGGCGTGGTTCCCCTTGTCAGTGAGGCAGAACGGAGGGCCTGACAAGCACAGCTGTCTAGTCATTCGGATGGGACGAAAAACCAAGGTCTCGTGTACACATTGGAGTGCACGTAAAATATCCCTAAGCAGCTGGAATTCGATACTGTTGAATAAGCTCTATACGATGACTAAATGTGTAGATTGTAGTCACCCACACTGCATGTTTCGCTTAACAATGAAAGGGTGCCGTTTTCAATGTTCGATCCTTTTGTTCTTCTACTCCTGATATGTTGGACTGTTGATCGATGGTTTCATATAAAAGACTACCAATAAGACTCTTTGTAGAAGAAGTTCCCAAAAAATATTATGTTGACTTTACGAGAAAGACCTCTAAACATGCTCCAAATTGTAAAAATACGACTTTTTGGATTTTCGATCTCTTTTTTTCGGCTATCCCTGATATTTAGAAAAAAATAATACAATGATTTCACACAACAGGCTAGCTATTAGACTCTCTATTGACAAAAGTTTCACAGCCCTCCCTTCATTATAACCGAAGTTATCGTGCCCTAAAGAATCAACAAATTAGCATGCTTATCTCTGCTTACCCAAAGCAGAAAATGCTCATCTTTAGACTCAATCATAACATTGACATAGTGAACGTCTACACCAAGTTTGAACATTCTAGCTTAATTAGAAGGAGAGTAATTGTGTTCCAAAGTCCCGACCCTTCAAATTGCTTCTATTTTTCATTTTCAATTCAAAATTGTGACCATCACATGACCGAAATCAAAATTCTGATCCGATAGATTTTTAGGCATTCCTTCAAGGATTCCGAAAATATAACTCCCGAGTCTGTAAGTAAAATAGCAAAAAAGCCTTTTTGATTTTTCACGTTTAAAGATGGTGGCACTTCCGGTTCGATCGACAAACCCCATATTTTGTGTACGAATCAGTAATTCCTTGTCTAGTATCGAAAAAAAAAATTAGGTCATTCTGACCTATATTTCGACGATTTTTTTGAATACTTTGATCCTTAATTTCACCAAGGGGAGATAATTTAGAAAATTTCTAATTATATTTTTGAAGTCACATCGGTAAGATCTACTTGTATACTAAATTTCATGAAAATCGTACAACTATTAAAGAAGTTGTCAAATTGGTCTAAACTTCCGGTTCGAAATCACAGCGACGAATTTTCGAAATTCGAAAATGTGAAACTGCAGATGAAAATGATTTTTTTCAAGGTATTCAAAGAAAAAAGAATTAGTAAAATCGGTCAAAAAATAACAAAGTTACGACTATGCATTGTCAGTTTTTTCGTTCGTAAAATTCGGTGATTTCGGATTCGTAAAACGTTTTGAAAATATATTTAAACAACGTTCGCACCCCATTTTTGGGGGGGTAGGTCAAAGTTTTAGAAAGATCCCATGGTTAGATTCTGAGAAATCCGATTTGCAGAAAATACACAAAAAAAAAATAATAACTAGATCTGCTACTGTCCCAGCTACTGTCCCATGCAGATATGAAAGCTTTCATATTCATCGTCACGTGTCATCGATTATATCAAGTATCTCAAATAAAAGGACAAGAATAACATACTATTAAAATTGGTCAAAAACTCGCGAAGTTACAAGTCTAAATATAGTATGAAACATTGAGTAATCTGAAAACTAAAGGGAAATAACTGATACTTGTGTTGCTGTAATCGGGATGACTTCCCATGAAATGAAAATGGTAAGAAAACATCGAAAAATTAAATGAGATAACTTTGAACAAAACTAAAACAGGTTGAACTCAAATGTTTGAATATGTACGTTAAATATGTAGATTTGGAAAATTATAAAGACATAATATCAAAATCGGTCAAAAACTCACAAAGTTACAAATTTAAATGTAGTGAGAAACATTGCACCCGGGCAAAAAAATAATCTTTAAACTAAAGAAAATAACTGAAACTTGTTCAGCTGTAATCGGGCTTCCAAGATATGTTATATAATTATGGTTTCCAATATGTTCGGTTATAAGTAGGAAATCGTGACGACTTCTTAAGCATGTTTTAAACAAAGGGTCATAGACTGCAATATACAAGAATGGCACTTTGCAATAAAAAAAAAACTGGTCAAAGCAAGATTTCTATGCAGAAATGAAATAATTAATAGAACCAGAAAAACATTTATTCACTATAATAAATAAGCAACATAGAGAAAATGAAATCAAATTGAATTGGGTTTAACGTCCTACTCCTAAAATGGGCTAATGAAGACGGGCATACGCCATAAAGTGTGCAATGAGGGAAATTTTACCCGGGCAGCGGCGTTACGGCCTACGAGGTTGGACAGGCGACCATACTCCTTGTCACGTACAACCAAGAAATCGAAACAAGGACAGTTGACTCAATGACAGACGTTATGATACACAGCGCACGTGCTAACCATTCAGTCACCCTAAAATCGGCAAATTGCTGACCTACAGATAGAAACATTTCAACCGGGCGAAATCTTCTATTTTATTAGTTTAATTTGCACGGTACCTTTAGTTATCAAACGAATATTACAAAACTTTTAAAAATAAGCTCCCCCTGACCAGCTAAATCGTTCGCAATAAACGTTTTCCCCTTAAAATCGGCAAATTGCTGACTTTAAAGTGAGAAACATTACAACCGGGCGAAATTTTCTGTTTTATCACTTTTACAGTATCTTTGATTACCAACCGATTATTACAAAACTTTAAAAATAAAAAAAAGAAAGAGAGAAATGCGGCTAAACGTCCATTCGACACAAACTAGGTCATTTCGGGACTAACATATGTTTTTTAATTTTATTTAAAAACTCCCCTTGCGCGTACTGGTCTTTAGCTGTTGGGAGGAAACCGAAGGACACGGAGAAAACCCACGAGGTTGGACACCATACTCCATGTCACGTGCAACTTGGAAATCGAAACGACGCCCGTTGACTCAATGACAGACGTTACGATACAGCGCGCACATGCTAACCATTCAGCCATTCAGCCTCCCTTAAAAATAAGCTCCCCCTGACCAGCTTAATTGTTCGCAATAAACATTTGCCCTCTAAAATCGGCAAATTGCTGACTTTAAAGTGAGAAACATTACAACCGGGCGAAATTTTATGTTTTATCACGTTTACAGTACCTTTGATTACCAACCGATTATTACAAAACTTTAAAAATAAAAGAGAAAGAGAGAAATGCGGCTCAACGTCCATTCGACACAAACTAGGTCATTTCGGGACTAACATATGTTTTTTAATTTTATTTATAAACTTCCCTTGCGCGTACGGGTCTTTAGCCGTGGGAGGAAACCGAAGGACACGGAGAAAACCCACGAGGTTGGACACCATACTCCATGTCACGTGCAACTTGGAAATCGAAACGACGCCGGTTGACTCAATGACAGACGTTACGATACAGCGCGCGTATGCTAACCAATCAGCCTCCCTAAAATCTGGAAATTGCTGACTTATAGCAAGAAACATTTTAACCGGGCGAAATTTTCTGTTTTAACAGTTTAATTCGCACGGTATTTTAATTACCAACCGATTATTACAAAACTTTTGAAAATAAGCCCCAACTGACCAGCTTAATCGTATGCAATAAACGTTTGGCCTGAATTGAAAGTTCTGCAACGAGAAAGTTCATCTCGATTTTCCGGCGTGGTTCCCCCTTGTCAGTGAGCAGAACGGAGGGCCTGACAAGGACAGCTGTCTAGTAGTTCGGATGGGACGAAAAACCAAGGTCGCGTGTACACATTGGAGTGCAAGTAAAATATCCCTAAGTAGTTGGAATTCGATACTGTTGAATAAGCTCTATACGATGACTAAATGTGCAGATTGTAGTCACCCACACTGCATGTTTCGCTTAACAATGAAAGGGTGCCGTTTTCAATGTTCGATCCTTTTATTCTTCTACTCCAGATATTTTGGACTGTTGATCGAAGTTTTCATATAAAAGACTACCGATAAGACTCTTTGTAGAAGAAGTTCTCAAAAAGTATTATGTTGACTTTAAGAGAAAAGAACCTTTAAAGATGCTCCAAATCGTAAACATACGACTTTTTGGATTTTTGATCTCTTTTTTTCTGCTATCCCTGATATTTAAAAAAAAGATACAACGATTTCACACAACAGGCCAGCTATTACACTCTCGATTAACAAGAGTTTCACCGCCCTCCCTTCATTATAACCGAAGTTATCTTGCCCTAAAGAATCAACAAATCAGCATGCTTATCTCTGCTTACCCTGGGCAGAAAATGCTCATCTTTGAACTCAATCATGACATTGACATAGTGAACGTCTACACCAAGGTTGAACATTCTAGCTCAATTAGAAGGAGAGTTATTGTGTTTCAAAGTTTCGGCCCTTCAAATTGCTACTACTTTTCATATTCACTTCAAAATGGCAACCATCAATTGACCTAAATCAAAATTCTGCTCTGAACAATTTTTAGGCCATCTTTCAAGGATTCAGAAAATATAACTCCCGTGTCTGTAAGTAAAATAGCAAAAAAGCCTTAGGGATTTTTCACGTTTCAAGATGGTGGCACTTCCGGTTCGATCAACAAACTTCATATTTTGTGTACAAATCAGTTATTACTTATCTAGTATCCAAAAAAAAAATCAGGTCATTCTGACCTATATTTCGATGATTTTTTTGAAAATTTTGATCCTTAATTTCGTCAAGGGGAGATAATTTAGAAAATTTCTAATTATATTTTTGAAGTCACATCGGTAAGGTCTACATATATACTAAATTTCATGAAAATCGTACAACTATTAAAGAAGTTGTCAAATTGGTCTAAACTTCCGGTTCGAAATCACTGCGACGAATTTTCGAAATTCGAAAATGTGAAACTGCAGATGAAAATGATTTTTTTCAAGGTATTCAAAGAAAAAAGAATTAGTAAAATCGGTCAAAAAATAACAAAGTTACGACTATGCATTGTCCATTTTGTCGTTCGTAAATTTCGGTGATTTCGGATTCGTAAAACGTTTTGAAAATAATAATAATAATAATCTTAACAGAAACAATAAGCTTTCATATGTAATATGAAAGCTTAATAATCTTAACAGAAACAATAAGCTTTCATATGTAATATGAAAGCTTAACTAGATCTGCTACTGTCCCGTGCAGATATGAAAGCTTTCATATTCATCGTCACGTGTCATCGATTATATCAAGTATCTCAAATAAAAGGATAAGAATAACAAACTATCAAAATTGGTCAAAAACTCGCGAAGTTACAAGTCTAAATATAGTATGAAACATTGAGTAATCTGAAAACTAAAGGGAAATAACTGATACTTGTGTTGCTGTAATCGGGATGAATGAGATAACTTTGAACAAACCTAAAACTTTTTGAATCAGGTTGAACTCAACTGTTTGAATATGTACGTTAAATATGTAGATTTGGAAAATTATAAAGACATAATATCAAAATCGGTCAAAAACTCACAAAGTTACAAATTTAAATGTAGTGAGAAACATTGCACCCGGGCAAAAAAATAATCTTTAAACTAAAGGGAAATAACTGAAACTTGTATAGCTGTAATCGGGCTTCCAAGATATGTTATATAATTATGGTTTCCAATATGTTTGGTTATAAGTAGGAAATCGTGACGACTTCTTAAGCATGTTTTAAACAAAGGGTCATAGACTGCAATATACAAGAAAAAAAACTGGCCAGAGATTTCTATGCAGAAATTAAATAATTGCTAGAACCAGAAAAATATTTATCCACTATAATAAATAAGCAACATAGAGAAAATGAAATGAAATTGAATGGGGTTTAACGTCCTACTGTTCTGCTCCTACAATGGGCTAATGAAGACGGGCATACGCCATAAAGTGTGCAATGAGGGAAATTTTACCCGGGCAGCGGCGTTACGGCCGACGAGGTTGGTAAGGCGACCATACTCCTTGTCACGTACAACCAAGAAATCGAAACAAGGACAGTTGACTCAATGACAGACGTTATGATACAGAGCGCACGTGCTAACCATTCAGCCACGCAACCTCCCTAAAATCGGCAAATTGCTGACCTACAGCGAGAAACATTTCAACCGGGCCAAATTTTCTATTTTAACAGTTTAATTTGCACGGTACCTTTAGTTATCAACCGAATATTACAAAACTTTTAAAAATAAGCTCCCCCTGACCAGCTTAATCGTTCGCAATAAACGTTTGCCCCTTAAAATCGACAAATTGCTGAATTTAAAGTGAGAAACATTACAACCGGGCCAAATTTTCTGTTTTATCACTTTAACAGTACCTTTGATTACCAACCGATTATTACAAAACTTTAAAAAGAGAAAGAGAGAAATGCGGCCTAACGTCCATTCGACACAAACTAGGTCATTTCGGGACTAACATATGTTTTTTAATTTTATTTAAAAACTCCCCTTGCACGTACTGGTCTTTAGCCGTTGGGAGGAAACCGAAGAACACGGAGAAAACCCACGAGGTTGGACATCATACACCATGTCACGTGCAACCTGGAGATCGAAACGACGCCCGTTGACTCAATGACAAAGGTTACGATACAGCGAGCACATGCTAACCATTCAGCCATCCAGCCTCCCTGAATTCGGAAAATTGCTGACTTATAGCAAGAAACATTTCAACCGGGCGAAATTTTCTGTTTTAACAGTTTAATGTGCACGGTACTTTAATTACCAACCGATTATTACAAAACTTTTGAAAATAAGCTCCAACTGACCAGCTTAATCGTATGCAATAAACGTTTTGCCTGAATTGAAAGTTCTGCACAGAGAAAGTTCATCTCGATTTCCCGGCGTGGTTCCCTTGTCAGTAAGGCAGAACGGAGGGCCTGGCAAGCACAGCTGTCTAGTCCTTCGGATGGGACGAAAAACCAAGGTCCCGTGTACACATTGGAGTGCACGTAAAATATCCCTAAGCAGTTGGAATTCGATACTGTTGAATAAGCTCTATACGATGACTAAATGCGTAGATTGTAGTCACCCACACTTCATGTTTCGCTCAACAATGAAAGGGTGCCGTTTTCAATGTTCGATCCTTTTGTTCTTCTACTCCTGATATGTTGGACTGTTGATCGATGGTTTCATATAAAAGACTACCAATAAGACTCTTTGTAGAAGAAGTTCCCAAAAAATAGTATGTTAACTTTACGAGAAAGACCTCTAAACATGCTCCAAATTGTAAAAATACGACTTTTTGGATTTTCAATCTCTTTTTTTCGGCTATCCCTGATATTTAAAAAAAATGATACAATCATTTCACACAACAGGCTACCTATTAGACTCTCTATTGACAAAAGTTTCACCGCCCTCCCTTCATTATAACCGAAGTTATCGTGCCCTAAAGAATCAACAAATCAGCATGCTTATCTCTGCTTACCCTAAGCAGAAAATGCTCATCTTTGAACTCAATCATAACATTGACCTAGTGAACGTCTACACCAAGTTTGAACATTCTAGCTTAATTAGAAAGAGAGTTATTGTGTTCCGAAGTCCGGGCCTTTCAAATTGCTTCTATTTTTCATTTTCAATTCAAAATTGTGACCATCACATGACCGAAATCAAAATTCTGATCCGATAGATTTTTAGGCATTCCTTCAGGGATTCCGAAAATATAACTCCCGAGTCTGTAAGTAAAATAGCAAAAAAGCCTTTTTGATTTTTCACGTTTAAAGATGGTGGCACTTCCGGTTCGATCGACAAACTCCATATTTTGTGTACGAATCAGTAATTCCTTGTCTAGTACCGAAAAAAAAATTAGGTCATTCTGTCCTATATTTCGACGATTTTTTTGAAAACTTTGATCCTTAATTTCACTAAGGGGAGATAATTTAGAAAATTTCTAATTATATTTTTGAAGTCACATCGGTAAGATCTACTTGTATACTAAAGTTCATGAAAATCGTACAACTATTAAAGAAGTTGTCAAATTGGTCTAAACTTCCGGTTCGAAATCACAGCGACGAATTTTCGAAATTCGAAAATGTGAAACTGCAGATGAAAATGATTTTTTTCAAGGTATTCAAAGAAAAAAGAATTAGTAAAATCGGTCAAAAAATAACAAAGTTACGACTATGCATTGTCAGTTTTTTCGTTCGTAAAATTCGGTGATTTCGGATTCGTAAAACGTTTTGAAAATATATTTAAACAACGTTCGCACCCCATTTTTGGGGGGGTAGGTCAAAGTTTTAGAAAGATCCCATGGTTAGATTCTGAGAAATCCGATTTGCAGAAAATACACAAAAAAAAAATAATAATAATCTTAACAGAAACAATAAGCTTTCATATGTAATATGAAAGCTTAATAACTTTAACAGAAACAATAAGCTTTCATATGTAATACATATGAAAGCTTAATAATAACTTTAACAGAAACAATAAGCTTTCATATGTAATACATATGAAAGCTTAACTAGATCTGCTACTGTCCCATGCAGATATGAAAGCTTTCATATTCATCGTCACATGTCATCGATTATATCAAGTATCTCAAATAAAAGGATAAGAATAACAAGCCATTAAAATTGGTCAAAAACTCGCGAAGTTACAAGTCTAAATATAGTATGAAACATTGAGTAATCTGAAAACTAAAGGGAAATAACTGATACTTGTGTTGCTGTAATCGGGATGACTTCCCATGAAATGAAAATGGTAAGAAAACATCGAAAAATTAAATGAGATAACTTTGAACAAAACTAAAACAGGTTGAACTCAACTGTTTGAATATGTACGTTAAATATGTAGATTTGGAAAATTATAAAGACATAATATCAAAATCGGTCAAAAACTCACAAAGTTACAAATTTAAATGTAGTGAGAAACATTGCACCCGGGCAAAAAAAGAATCTTTAAACTAAAGGGAAATAACTGAAACTTGTTTATCTGTAATCGGGCTTCCAAGATATGTTATATAATTATGGTTTCCAATATGTTCGGTTATAAGTAGGAAATCGTGACGACTTCTTAAGCATGTTTTAAACAAAGGGTCATAGACTGCAATATACAAGAATGGCACTTTGCAATAAAAAAAAAACTGGTCAAAGCAAGATTTCTATGCAGAAATGAAATAATTAATAGAACCAGAAAAACATTTATCCACTATAATAAATAAGCAACATAGAGAAAATGAAATCAAATTGAATGGGGTTTAACGTCCTACTCCTAAAATGGGCTAATGAAGACGGGCATACGCCATAAAGTGTGCAATGAGGGAAATTTTACCCGGGCAGCGGCGTTACGGCCTACGAGGTTGGACAGGCGACCATACTCCTTGTCACGTACAACCAAGAAATCGAAACAACGCCAGTTGACTCAATGACAGACGTTATGATACACAGCGCACGTGCTAACCATTCAGTCACGCAACCTCCCTAAAATCGGCAAATTGCTGACCTACAGATAGAAACATTTCAACCGGGCGAAATCTTCTATTTTATTAGTTTAATTTGCACGGTACCTTTAGTTATCAAACGAATATTACAAAACTTTTAAAAATAAGCTCCCCCTGACCAGCTAAATCGTTCGCAATAAACGTTTTCCCCTTAAAATCGGCAAATTGCTGACTTTAAAGTGAGAAACATTACAACCGGGCGAAATTTTCTGTTTTATCACTTTTACAGTATCTTTGATTACCAACCGATTATTACAAAACTTTAAAAATAAAAAAAAGAAAGAGAGAAATGTGGCTAAACGTCCATTCGACACAAACTAGGTCATTTCGGGACTAACATATGTTTTTTAATTTTATTTAAAAACTCCCCTTGCGCGTACTGGTCTTTAGCTGTTGGGAGGAAACCGAAGGACACGAAGAAAACCCACGAGGTTGGACACCATACTCCATGTCACGTGCAACTTGGAAATCGAAACGACGCCGGTTGACTCAATGACAGACGTTACGATACAGCGCGCGTATGCTAACCATTCAGCCTCCCTAAAATCTGGAAATTGCTGACTTATAGCAAGAAACATTTTAACCGGGCGAAATTTTCTGTTTTAACAGTTTAATTCGCACTGTATTTTAATTACCAACCGATTATTACAAAACTTTTGAAAATAAGCCCCAACTGACCAACTTAATCGTATGCATGTCCATGTCACGTACAATCTCGAAATCGAAACGACGCCCGTTGACTCAATGACAGACGTTACGATACAGCGCGCACATGCTAACCATTCAGCCATTCAGCCTCCCTTAAAAATAAGCTCCCCCTGACCAGCTTAATTGTTCGCAATAAACATTTGCCCTCTAAAATCGGCAAATTGCTGACTTTAAAGTGAGAAACATTACAACCGGGCGAAATTTTATGTTTTATCACGTTTACAGTACCTTTGATTACCAACCGATTATTACAAAACTTTAAAAATAAAAGAGAAAGAGAGAAATGCGGCTCAACGTCCATTCGACACAAACTAGGTCATATCGGGACTAACATATGTTTTTTAATTTTATTTATAAACTTCCCTTGCGCGTACGGGTCTTTAGCCGTGGGAGGAAACCGAAGGACACGGAGAAAACCCACGAGGTTGGACACCATACTCCATGTCACGTGCAACTTGGAAATCGAAACGACGCCGGTTGACTCAATGACAGACGTTACGATACAGCGCGCGTATGCTAACCAATCAGCCTCCCTAAAATCTGGAAATTGCTGACTTATAGCAAGAAACATTTTAACCGGGCGAAATTTTCTGTTTTAACAGTTTAATTCGCACGGTATTTTAATTACCAACCGATTATTACAAAACTTTTGAAAATAAGCCTCAACTGACCAGCTTAATCGTATGCAATAAACGTTTGGCCTGAATTGAAAGTTCTGCAACGAGAAAGTTCATCTCGATTTTCCGGCGTGGTTCCCCCTTGTCAGTGAGCAGAACGGAGGGCCTGACAAGGACAGCTGTCTAGTCGTTCGGATGGGACGAAAATCCAAGGTCGCGTGTACACATTGGAGTGCACGTAAAATATCCCTAAGTAGTTGGAATTCGATACTGTTGAATAAGCGCTATACGATGACTAAATGTGCAGATTGTAGTCACCCACACTGCATGTTTCGCTTAACAATGAAAGGGTGCCGTTTTCAATGTTCGATCCTTTTATTCTTCTACTCCAGATATTTTGGACTGTTGATCGAAGTTTTCATATAAAAGACTACCGATAAGACTCTTTGTAGAAGAAGTTCTCAAAAAGTATTATGTTGACTTTAAGAGAAAAGAACCTTTAAAGATGCTCCAAATCGTAAACATACGACTTTTTAGATTTTTGATCTCTTTTTTTCTGCTATCCCTGATATTTAAAAAAAAGATACAACGATTTCACACAACAGGCCAGCTATTACACTCTCGATTAACAAGAGTTTCACCGCCCTCCCTTCATTATAACCGAAGTTATCTTGCCCTAAAGAATCAACAAATCAGCATGCTTATCTCTGCTTACCCTGGGCAGAAAATGCTCATCTTTGAACTCAATCATGACATTGACATAGTGAACGTCTACACCAAGATTGAACATTCTAGCTCAATTAGAAGGAGAGTTATTGTGTTTCAAAGTTTCGGCCCTTCAAATTGCTACTACTTTTCATATTCACTTCAAAATGGCAACCATCAATTGACCTAAATCAAAATTCTGCTCTGAACAATTTTTAGGCCATCTTTCAAGGATTCAGAAAATATAACTCCTGTGTCTGTAAGTAAAATAGCAAAAAAGCCTTAGGGATTTTTCACGTTTCAAGATGGTGGCACTTCCGGTTCGATCAACAAACTTCATATTTTGTGTACAAATCAGTTATTACTTATCTAGTATCCAAAAAAAAAATCAGGTCATTCTGACCTATATTTCGATGATTTTTTTGAAAATTTTGATCCTTAATTTCGTCAAGGGGAAATAATTTAGAAAATTTCTAATTATATTTTTGAAGTCACATCGGTAAGGTCTACATATATACTAAATTTCATGAAAATCGTACAACTATTAAAGAAGTTGTCAAATTGGTCTAAACTTCCGGTTCGAAATCACAGCGACGAATTTTCGAAATTCGAAAATGTGAAACTGCAGATGAAAATGATTTTTTTCAAGGTATTCAAAGAAAAAAGAATTAGTAAAATCGGTCAAAAAATAACAAAGTTACGACTATGCATTGTCCATTTTGTCGTTCGTAAATTTCGGTGATTTCGGATTCGTAAAACGTTTTGAAAATATATTTAATCAAGGTTCGCACCCCATTTTTGGGGGGGTAGGTCAAAATTTCAGAAAGATCCTACGGATAGATTCTGAGAAATCCGATTTGCAGAAAACACACAAAAAAAAAAAATAATAACTAGATCTGCTACTGTCCCATGCAGATATGAAAGCTTTCATATTCATCGTCACGTGTCATCGATTATATCAAGTATCTCAAATAAAAGGATAAGAATAACAAACTATTAAAATTGGTCAAAAACTCGCGAAGTTACAAGTCTAAATATAGTATGAAACATTGAGTAATCTGAAAACTAAAGGGAAATAACTGATACTTGTGTTGCTGTAATCGGGATGACTTCCCATGAAATGAAAATGGTAAGAAAACATCGAAAAATTAAATGAGATAACTTTGAACAAAACTAAAACAGGTTGAACTCAACTGTTTGAATATGTACGTTAAATATGTAGATTTGGAAAATTATAAAGACATAATATCAAAATCGGTCAAAAACTCACAAAGTTACAAATTTAAATGTAGTGAGAAACATTGCACCCGGGCAAAAAAAGAATCTTTAAACTAAAGGGAAATAACTGAAACTTGTTTAGCTGTAATCGGGCTTCCAAGATATGTTATATAATTATGGTTTCCAATATGTTCGGTTATAAGTAGGAAATCGTGACGACTTCTTAAGCATGTTTTAAACAAAGGGTCATAGACTGCAATATACAAGAATGGCACTTTGCAATAAAAAAAAAACTGGTCTAAGCAAGATTTCTATGCAGAAATGAAATAATTAATAGAACCAGAAAAACATTTATCCACTATAATAAATAAGCAACATAGAGAAAATGAAATCAAATTGAATGGGGTTTAACGTCCTACTCCTAAAATGGGCTAATGAAGACGGGCATACGCCATAAAGTGTGCAATGAGGGAAATTTTACCCGGGCAGCGGCGTTACGGCCTACGAGGTTGGACATGCGACCATACTCCTTGTCACGTACAACCAAGAAATCGAAACAACGCCAGTTGACTCAATGACAGACGTTATGATACACAGCGCACGTGCTAACCATTCAGTCACGCAACCTCCCTAAAATCGGCAAATTGCTGACCTACAGAGAGAAACATTTCAACCGGGCGAAATCTTCTATTTTATTAGTTTAATTTGCACGGTACCTTTAGTTATCAAACGAATATTACAAAACTTTTAAAAATAAGCTCCCCCTGACCAGCTAAATCGTTCGCAATAAACGTTTTCCCCTTAAAATCGGCAAATTGCTGACTTTAAAGTGAGAAACATTACAACCGGGCGAAATTTTCTGTTTTATCACTTTTACAGTATTTTTGATTACCAACCGATTATTACAAAACTTTAAAAATAAAAAAAAGAAAGAGAGAAATGCGGCTAAACGTCCATTCGACACAAACTAGGTCATTTCGGGACTAACATATGTTTTTTAATTTTATTTAAAAACTCCCCTTGCGCGTACTGGTCTTTAGCTGTTGGGAGGAAACCGAAGGACACGGAGAAAACCCACGAGGTTGGACACCATACTCCATGTCACGTGCAACTTGGAAATCGAAACGACGCCGGTTGACTCAATGACAGACGTTACGATACAGCGCGCGTATGCTAACCATTCAGCCTCCCTAAAATCTGGAAATTGCTGACTTATAGCAAGAAACATTTTAACCGGGCGAAATTTTCTGTTTTAACAGTTTAATTCGCACTGTATTTTAATTACCAACCGATTATTACAAAACTTTTGAAAATAAGCCCCAACTGACCAGCTTAATCGTATGCATGTCCATGTCACGTACAATCTCGAAATCGAAACGACGCCCGTTGACTCAATGACAGACGTTACGATACAGCGCGCACATGCTAACCATTTAGCCATTCAGCCTCCCTTAAAAATAAGCTCCCCCTGACCAGATTAATTGTTCGCAATAAACATTTGCCCTCTAAAATCGGCAAATTGCTGACTTTAAAGTGAGAAACATTACAACCGGGCGAAATTTTATGTTTTATCACGTTTACAGTACCTTTGATTACCAACCGATTATTACAAAACTTTAAAAATAAAAGAGAAAGAGAGAAATGCGGCTCAACGTCCATTCGACACAAACTAGGTCATTTCGGGACTAACATATGTTTTTTAATTTTATTTATAAACTTCCCTTGCGCGTACGGGTCTTTAGCCGTGGGAGGAAACCGAAGGACACGGAGAAAACCCACGAGGTTGGACACCATACTCCATGTCACGTGCAACTTGGAAATCGAAACGACGCCGGTTGACTCAATGACAGACGTTACGATACAGCGCGCGTATGCTAACCAATCAGCCTCCCTAAAATCTGGAAATTGCTGACTTATAGCAAGAAACATTTTAACCGGGCGAAATTTTCTGTTTTAACAGTTTAATTCGCACGGTATTTTAATTACCAACCGATTATTACAAAACTTTTGAAAATAAGCCCCAACTGACCAGCTTAATCGTATGCATGTCCATGTCACGTACAATCTCGAAATCGAAACGACGCCCGTTGACTCAATGACAGACGTTACGATACAGCGCGCACATGCTAACCATTTAGCCATTCAGCCTCCCTTAAAAATAAGCTCCCCCTGACCAGCTTAATTGTTCGCAATAAACATTTGCCCTCTAAAATCGGCAAATTGCTGACTTTAAAGTGAGAAACATTACAACCGGGCGAAATTTTATGTTTTATCACGTTTACAGTACCTTTGATTACCAACCGATTATTACAAAACTTTAAAAATAAAAGAGAAAGAGAGAAATGCGGCTCAACGTCCATTCGACACAAACTAGGTCATTTCGGGACTAACATATGTTTTTTAATTTTATTTATAAACTTCCCTTGCGCGTACGGGTCTTTAGCCGTGGGAGGAAACCGAAGGACACGGAGAAAACCCACGAGGTTGGAGTGCACGTAAAATATCCCTAAGTAGTTGGAATTCGATACTGTTGAATAAGCTCTATACGATGACTAAATGTGCAGATTGTAGTCACCCACACTGCATGTTTCGCTTAACAATGAAAGGGTGCCGTTTTCAATGTTCGATCCTTTTATTCTTCTACTCCAGATATTTTGGACTGTTGATCGAAGTTTTCATATAAAAGACTACCGATAAGACTCTTTGTAGAAGAAGTTCTCAAAAAGTATTATGTTGACTTTAAGAGAAAAGAACCTTTAAAGATGCTCCAAATCGTAAACATACGACTTTTTGGATTTTTGATCTCTTTTTTTCTGCTATCCCTGATATTTAAAAAAAAAGATACAACGATTTCACACAACAGGCCAGCTATTACACTCTCGATTAACAAGAGTTTCACCGCCCTCCCTTCATTATAACCGAAGTTATCTTGCCCTAAAGAATCAACAAATCAGCATGCTTATCTCTGCTTACCCTGGGCAGAAAATGCTCATCTTTGAACTCAATCATGACATTGACATAGTGAACGTCTACACCAAGATTGAACATTCTAGCTCAATTAGAAGGAGAGTTATTGTGTTTCAAAGTTTCGGCCCTTCAAATTGCTACTACTTTTCATATTCACTTCAAAATGGCAACCATCAATTGACCTAAATCAAAATTCTGCTCTGAACAATTTTTAGGCCATCTTTCAAGGATTCAGAAAATATAACTCCCGTGTCTGTAAGTAAAATAGCAAAAAAGCCTTAGGGATTTTTCACGTTTCAAGATGGTGGCACTTCCGGTTCGATCAACAAACTTCATATTTTGTGTACAAATCAGTTATTACTTATCTAGTATCCAAAAAAAAAATCAGGTCATTCTGACCTATATTTCGATGATTTTTTGAAAATTTTGATCCTTAATTTCGTCAAGGGGAGATAATTTAGAAAATTTCTAATTATATTTTTGAAGTCACATCGGTAAGGTCTACATATATACTAAATTTCATGAAAATCGTACAACTATTAAAGAAGTTGTCAAATTGGTCTAAACTTCCGGTTCGAAATCACAGCGACGAATTTTCGAAATTCGAAAATGTGAAACTGCAGATGAAAATGATTTTTTTCAAGGTATTCAAAGAAAAAAGAATTAGTAAAATCGGTCAAAAAATAACAAAGTTACGACTATGCATTGTCCATTTTGTCGTTCGTAAATTTCGGTGATTTCGGATTCGTAAAACGTTTTGAAAATATATTTAATCAAGGTTCGCACCCCATTTTTGGGGGGGTAGGTCAAAATTTCAGAAAGATCCTACGGATAGATTCTGAGAAATCCGATTTGCAGAAAACACACACAAAAAAAAAATAATAACTAGATCTGCTACTGTCCCATGCAGATATGAAAGCTTTCATATTCATCGTCACGTGTCATCGATTATATCAAGTATCTCAAATGAAAGGATAAGAATAACAAACTATCAAAATTGGTCCAAAACTCGCGAAGTTACAAGTCTAAATATATAGTATGAAACATTGCATAATCTGAAAACTAAAGGGAAATAACTGATACTTGTGTTGCTGTAATCGGGATGACTTCCCACTTCAAAACTTTCAGAAAAATGAAATGAAAATGGTAAGAAAACATCGAAAAATTAAATGAGATAACTTTGAACAAAACTAAAAAAATTTGAATCAGGTTGATCCCAATTGTTTGAATATTTACGTTAAATATGTAAATTTGGAAAATTATAAAGACATAATTATCAAAATCGTTCAAAACTCACAAAGTTACAAATTTAAATGTAGTGAGAAACATTGCACCCGGGCAAACAAATAATCTTTAAACTAAAGGGAAATAACCTAATCTTGTATAGCTGTAATCGGGCTTCCAAAATTAGAGATATGTTATATAATTATGGTTTCCAATATGTTTGGTTATAAGTAGGAAATCGTGACAACTTCTTAAGTATGTTTTAAACAAAGGGTCATAGACTGCAATATACAAGAATGGCACTTTGCAATAAAAAAAAACTGGTCAAAGCAAGATTTCTATGCAGAAATGAAATAATTAATAGAACCAGAAAAACATTTATCCACTATAATAAATAAGCAACATAGAGAAAATGAAATCAAATTGAATGGGGTTTAACGTCCTACTCCTAAAATGGGCTAATGAAGACGGGCATACGCCATAAAGTGTGCAATGAGGGAAATTTTACCCGGGCAGCGGCGTTACGGCCTACGAGGTTGGACAGGCGACCATACTCCTTGTCACGTACAACCAAGAAATCGAAACAACGCCAGTTGACTCAATGACAGACGCTATGATACACAGCGCACGTGCTAACCATTCAGTCACGCAACCTCCCTAAAATCGGCAAATTGCTGACCTACAGATAGAAACATTTCAACCGGGCGAAATCTTCTATTTTATTAGTTTAATTTGCACGGTACCTTTAGTTATCAACCGAATATTACAAAACTTTTAAAAATAAGCTCCCCCTGACCAGCTAAATCGTTCGCAATAAACGTTTTCCCCTTAAAATCGGCAAATTGCTGACTTTAAAGTGAGAAACATTACAACCGGGCGAAATTTTCCGTTTTATCACTTTTACAGTATCTTTGATTACCAACCGATTATTACAAAACTTTAAAAATAAAAAAAAGAAAGAGAGAAATGCGGCTAAACGTCCATTCGACACAAACTAGGTCATTTCGGGACTAACATATGTTTTTTAATTTCATTTAAAAACTCCCCTTGCGCGTACTGGTCTTTAGCTGTTGGGAGGAAACCGAAGGACACAGAGAAAACCCACGAGGTTGGACACCATACTCCATGTCACGTGCAACTTGGAAATCGAAACGACGCCGGTTGACTCAATGACAGACGTTACGATACAGCGCGCGTATGCTAACCATTCAGCCTCCCTAAAATCTGGAAATTTCTGACTTATAGCAAGAAACATTTTAACCGGGCGAAATTTTCTGTTTTAACAGTTTAATTCGCACGGTATTTTAATTACCAACCGATTATTACAAAACTTTTGAAAATAAGCCCCAACTGACCAGCTTAATCGTATGCATGTCCATGTCACGTACAATCTCGAAATCGAAACGACGCCCGTTGACTCAATGACAGACGTTACGATACAGCGCGCACATGCTAACCATTCAGCCATTCAGCCTCCCTTAAAAATAAGCTCCCCACTGACCAGCTTAATTGTTCGCAATAAACATTTGCCCTCTAAAATCGGCAAATTGCTGACTTTAAAGTGAGAAACATTACAACCGGGCGAAATTTTATGTTTTATCACTTTTACAGTACCTTTGATTACCAACCGATTATTACAAAACTTTAAAAATAAAAGAGAAAGAAATGCGGCTCAACGTCCATTCGACACAAACTAGGTCATTTCAGGACTAACATATGTTTTTTAATTTTATTTATAAACTTCCCTTGCGCGTACGGGTCTTTAGCCGTGGGAGGAAACCGAAGGACACGGAGAAAACCCACGAGGTTGGACACCATACTCCATGTCACGTGCAACTTGGAAATCGAAACGACGCCGGTTGACTCAATGACAGACGTTACGATACAGCGCGCGTATGCTAACCATTCAGCCTCCCTAAAATCTGGAAATTGCTGACTTATAGCAAGAAACATTTTAACCGGGCGAAATTTTCTGTTTTAACAGTTTAATTCGCACGGTATTTTAATTACCAACCGATTATTACAAAACTTTTGAAAATAAGCCCCAACTGACCAGCTTAATCGTATGCAATAAACGTTTGGCCTGAATTGAAAGTTCTGCAACGAGAAAGTTCATCTCGATTTTCCGGCGTGGTTCCCCCTTGTCAGTGAGCAGAACGGAGGGCCTGACAAGGACAGCTGTCTAGTCGTTCGGATGGGACGAAAAACCAAGGTCGCGTGTACACATTGGAGTGCACGTAAAATATCCCTAAGTAGTTGGAATTCGATACTGTTGAATAAGCTCTATACGATGACTAAATGTGCAGATTGTAGTCACCCACACTGCATGTTCCGCTTAACAATGAAAGGGTGCCGTTTTCAATGTTCGATCCTTTTATTCTTCTACTCCAGATATTTTGGACTGTTGATCGAAGTTTTCATATAAAAGACTACCGATAAGACTCGTTGTAGAAGAAGTTCTCAAAAAGTATTATGTTGACTTTAAGAGAAAAGAACCTTTAAAGATGCTCCAAATCGTAAACATACGACTTTTTGGATTTTCGATCTCTTTTTTTCTGCTATCCCTGATATTTAAAAAAAAGATACAACGATTTCACACAACAGGCCAGCTATTACACTCTCGATTAACAAGAGTTTCACCACCCTCCCTTCATTATAACCGAAGTTATCTTGTCCTAAAGAATCAACAAATCAGCATGCTTATCTCTGCTTACCCTAGGCAGAAAATGCTCATCTTTGAACTCAATCATGACATTGACATAGTGAACGTCTACACCAAGATTGAACATTCTAGCTCAATTAGAAGGAGAGTTATTCTGTTTCAAAGTTTCGGCCCTTCAAATTGCTACTACTTTTCATATTCACTACAAAATGGCAACCATCAATTGACCTAAATCAAAATTCTGCTCTGAACAATTTTTAGGCCATCTTTCAAGGATTCAGAAAATATAACTCCCGTGTCTGTAAGTAAAATAGCAAAAAAGCCTTAGGGATTTTTCACGTTTCAAGATGGTGGCACTTCCGGTTCGATCAACAAACTTCATATTTTGTGTACAAATTAGTTATTACTTATCTAGTATCCAAAAAAAAAATCAGGTCATTCTGACCTATATTTCGATGATTTTTTTGAAAATTTTGATCCTTAATTTCACCAAGGGGAGATAATTTAGAAAATTTCTCATTATATTTTTGAAGTCACATAGGTAAGGTCTACATATATACTAAATTTCATGAAAATCGTACAACTATTAAAGAAGTTGTCAAATTGGTCTAAACTTCCGGTTCGAAATCACAGCGACGAATTTTCGAAATTCGAAAATGTGAAACTGCAGATGAAAACGATTTTTTTCAAGGTATTCAAAGAAAAAAGAATTAGTAAAATCGGTCAAAAAATAACAAAGTTACGACTATGCATTGTCAGTTTTTTTGTTCGTAAAATTCGGTGATTTCGGATTCGTAAAACGTTTTGAAAATATATGTAATCAAGGTTCGCACCCCATTTTTGGGGGGGTAGGTCAAAATTTCAGAAAGATCCTACGGATAGATTCTGAGAAATCCGATTTGCAGAAAACACACAAAAAAAAAAATAATAATAATAATCTTAACAGAAACAATAAGCTTTCATATGTAATATGAAAGCTTAATAATAATCTTAACAGAAACAATAAGCTTTCATATGTAATATGAAAGCTTAATAATAATCTTAACAGAAACAATAAGCTTTCATATGTAATATGAAAGCTTAACTAGATCTGCTACTGTCCCATGCAGATATGAAAGCTTTCATATTCATCGTCACGTGTCATTGATTGTATCAAGTATCCTAAATAAAAGGATAAGAAGAAAAAATTATCAAAATTGGTCAAAAACTCTCGAAGTTACAAGTCTAAATATAGTATGAAACATTGCACCCAGGCATAACAATAATCTGAAAACTAAAGGGAAATAACTGAAACTTGTATTACTGTAATGAGACGGATGAGAAAATGAAATGAAAATGGCGGGAAAAACAAATTAAAAATGGCAGGTTGGACAGGCGACCTTACTCCTTGTCACGTACAACCGGGCATTTGAAAACACGCTAGTTAACTCAATGACAGGCGCGCGTGCTAACCATTCAGCCACCAAACCCCCCTTTTGAAATCAGACACGTGCAATATGTCATATAGGAAGAATAAGAAGTCGCTCACAAGAAAATGGTAAATTAATGAGTTTAGGTCAAAAGGTTGAGCTACTGTTTTAGAGTATTTAATAGTTTTAAAGAGACACGTTAAGGGTTGTTCATAGTTAAATGAAAGTTTAATTTTAAATAAGACCAATAAAATTAGGATTTGATAATGCCAGACTAATATTTCCAATATGTTTGGTTATAAGTAGGAAATCGTGACGACTTCTTAAGCATGTTTTAAACAAAGGATCATAGACTGAATTATACAAGAATGGCACTCTGCAATAAAAAAACTGGCCAAAGCAAGATTTCTATGCAGAAATTAAATAATTGCTAGAACCAGAAAAATATTTATCCACTATAATAAATAAGCAACATAGAGAAAATGAAATGAAATTGAACGGGGTTTAACGTCCTACTGTTCTGCTCCAAAAATGGGCTAATGAAGACGGGCATATGCCATAAAGTGTGCAATGAGGGAAATTTTACCCGGGCAGCGGCGTTACGGCCTACGAAGTTGGACAGGCGAACATACTCCTTGTCACGTACAACCAAGAAATCGAAACAACGCCAGTTGACTCAAAGACAGACGTTATTCAGCCACGCAACCTCCCTAAAATCGGCAAATAGCTGACCTGCAGCGAGAAACAGTTCAACCGGGCCAAATTTTCTATTTTAACAGTTTAATTTGCACGGTACCTTTAGTTATCAACCGAATATTACAAAACTTTTAAAAATAAGCTCCACTTGACCAGCTTAATCGTTCGCAATAAACGTTTGCCCCTTAAAATCGGCAAATTGCTGACTTTAAAGTGAGAAACATTACAACCGGGCGAAATTTTCTGTTTTATCACTTTTACAGTACCTTTTGATTACCAACCGTTTATTACAAAACTTTAAAAATAAAAGAGAAAGAGAGAAATGCGGCCTAATGTCCATTAGACACAAACTAGGTCATTTCGTGACTAACATATGTTTTTTAATTTTATTTAAAAACTCCTCTTGCGCTTACTGGTCTTTAGCCGTTGGGAGGAAACCGAAGGACACGGAGAAAACCCACGAGGTTGGACATCATACTCCATGTCACGTGCAACCTGGAGATCGAAATGACACCCGTTGACTCAATGACAGACGTTACGATACAGCGCGCACATGCTAACCATTCAGCCATTCAGCCTCCCTGAATTCGGAAAATTGCTGACTTATAGCAAGAAACATTTCAACTGGGCGAAATTTTCTGTTTTAACAGTTTAATGTGCACGGTACTTTAATTACCAACCGATTATTACTAAACTTTTGAAAATATGCTCCAACTGACCAGCTTAACCGTATGCAATAAACGTTTGGCCTGAATTGAAAGTTCTGCACGGAAAAAGTTCATCTTGATTTCCCGGCGTGGTTCCCCGTTGTCAGTGAGGCAGAACGGAGGGCCTGACAAGCACAGCTGTCTAGTCGTTCGGATGGGACGAAAAAAAATATCCCTAAGCAGTTGGAATTCGATACTGTTGAATAAGCTCTATACGATGACTAAATGTGTAGATTGTAGTCACCCACACTGCATGTTTCGCTTAACAATGAAAGGATGCCGTTTTCAATGTTCGATCCTTTTGTTCTTCTACTCCTGATATGTTGGATTGTTGATCGATGGTTTTATATAAAAGACTACCAATAAGACTCTTTGTAGAAGAAGTTCCCAAAAAATATTAAGTTGACTTTACGAGAAAGACCTCTAAACATGCTCCAAATTGTAAAAATACGACTTTTTGGATTTTCAATCTCTTTTTTTCGCCTATCCCTGATATTTAAAATAAATGATACAATGATCTCACACAACAGGCTAGCTATTGGACTCTTTATTGACAAAAGTTTCACAGCCCTCCCTTCATTATAACCGAAGTTATCGTGCCCTAAAGAATCAACAAATCAGCATGCCTATCTCTGCTTACCCTAGGCAGAAAATGCTCATCTTTGAACTCAATCATGACATTGACCTAGTGAACGTCTACACCAAGTTTGAACATTCTAGCTCAATTAGAAGGAGAGTTATTGTGTTTCAAAGTCTCGGCCCTTCAAATTGCTACTACTTTTCATTTTCAATTCAAAATGGTGACCATCACGTGACCGAAATCAAAATTCTGCTCCCTACGATTTTTGGGCCATCCTTCAAGGATTCAGAAAATATAACTCCCGTGTCTGTAAGTAAAATAGCAAAAAAGCCTTAGAGATTTTTCATGTTTCAAGATGGTGGCACTTCCGGTTCGATCGACAAACTCCATATTTTGTGTAGGAATAAGTAATTACTTGTCGAGTATCGAAATTTTTTTTTAAGTCATTCTGACCTATATTTCGACGATTTTTTTGAAAACTTTGATCCTTAATTTCACCAAGGGGAGATAATTTAGAAAATTTCTAATTATATTTTTGAAGTCACATCGGTAAGATCTACTTGTATACTGAATTTCATGAAAATCGTACAACTATTAAAGAAGTTGTCAAATTGGTCTAAACTTCCGGTTCGAAATCACAGCGACGAATTTTCGAAATTCGAAAATGTGAAACTGCAGATGAAAACGATTTTTTTCAAGGTATTCAAAGAAAAAAGAATTAGTAAAATCGGTCAAAAAATAACAAAGTTACGACAATGCATTGTCAGTTTTTTCGTTCGTAAAATTCGGTGATTTCGGATTCGTAAAACGTTTTGAAAATATATTTAATCAACGTTCGCACCCCATTTTTTGGGGGGGTAGGTCAAAGTTTCAGAAAGATCCCATGGTTAGATTCTGAGAAATCCGATTTGCAGAAAATACACAAAAAAAAAAAATAACTAGATCTGCTACTGTCCCATGCAGATATGAAAGCTTTCATATTCATCGTCACGTGTCATCGATTATATCAAGTATCTCAAATAAAAGGATAAGAATAACAAACTATCAAAATTGGTCAAAAACTCGCGAAGTTACAAGTCTAAATATAGTATGAAACATTGAGTAATCTGAAAACTAAAGGGAAATAACTGATACTTGTGTTGCTGTAATCGGGATGAATGAGATAACTTTGAACAAAACTAAAACTTTTTGAATCAGGTTGAACTCAACTGTTTGAATATGTACGTTAAATATGTAGATTTGGAAAATTATAAAGACATAATATCAAAATCGGTCAAAAACTCACAAAGTTACAAATTTAAATGTAGAGAGAAACATTGCACCCGGGCAAAAAAATAATCTTTAAACTAAAGGGAAATAACTGAAACTTGTATAGCTGTAATCGGGCTTCCAAGATAGGTTATATAATTATGGTTTCCAATATGTTTGGTTATAAGTAGGAAATCGTGACGACTTCTTAAGCATGTTTTAAACAAAGGGTCATAGACTGCAATATACAAGAATGGCACTCTGCAATAAAAAAAAACTGGTCAGAGATTTCTATGCAGAAATTAAATGCTAGAACCAGAAAAATATTTATCCACTATAATAAATAAGCAACATAGAGAAAATGAAATGAAATTGAATGGGGTTTAACGTCCTACTGTTCTGCTCCTATAATGGGCTAATGAAGACGGGCATACGCCATAAAGTGTGCAATGAGGGAAATTTTACCCGGGCAGCGGCGTTACGGCCTACGAGGTTGGTAAGGCGATCATACTCCTTGTCACGTACAACCAAGAAATCGAAACAAGGACAGTTGACTCAATGACAGACGTTATGATACAGAGCGCACGTGCTAACCATTCAGCCACGCAACCTTCCTAAAATCGGCAAATTGCTGACCTACACCGAGAAACATTTCAACCGGGCCAAATTTTCTATTTTAACAGTTTAATTTGCACGGTACCTTTAGTTATCAACCGAATATTACAAAACTTTTAAAAATAAGCTCCCCCTGACCAGTTTAATCGTTCGCAATAAACGTTTGCCCCTTAAAATCGACAAATTGCTGAATTTAAAGTGAGAAACATTACAACCGGGCGAAATTTTCTGTTTTATCACTTTAACAGTACCTTTGATTACCAACCGATTATTACAAAACTTTAAAAAGAGAAAGAGAGAAATGCGGCCTAACGTCCATTCGACACAAACTAGGTCATTTCGGGACTAACATATGTTTTTTAATTTTATTTAAAAACTCCCCTTGCACGTACAGGTCTTTAGCCGTTGGGAGGAAACCGAAGAACACGGAGAAAACCCACGAGGTTGGACATCATACACCATGTCACGTGCAACCTGGAGATCGAAACGACGCCCGTTGACTCAATGACAAAGGTTACGATACAGCGAGCACATGCTAACCATTCAGCCATCCAGCCTCCCTGAATTCGGAAAATTGCCGACTTATAGCAAGAAACATTTCAACCGGGCGAAATTTTCTGTTTTAACAGGTTAATGTGCACGGTACTTTAATTACCAACCGATTATTACAAAACTTTTGAAAATAAGCTCCAACTGACCAGCTTAATCGTATGCAATAAACGTTTTGCCTGAATTGAAAGTTCTGCACAGAGAAAGTTCATCTCGATTTCCCGGCGTGGTTCCCTTGTCAGTAAGGCAGAACGGAGGGCCTGAAAAGCACAGCTGTCTAGTCCTTCGGATGGGACGAAAAACCAAGGTCCCGTGTACACATTGGAGTGCACGTAAAATATCCCTAAGCAGTTGGAATTCGATACTGTTGAATAAGCTCTATACGATGACTAAATGCGTAGATTGTAGTCACCCACACTTCATGTTTCGCTCAACAATGAAAGGGTGCCGTTTTCAATGTTCGATCCTTTTGTTCTTCTACTCCTGATATGTTGGACTGTTGATCGATGGTTTCATATAAAAGACTACCAATAAGACTCTTTGTAGAAGAAGTTCCCAAAAAATAGTATGTTGACTTTACGAGAAAGACCTCTAAACATGCTCCAAATTGTAAAAATACGACTTTTTGGATTTTCAATCTCTTTTTTTCGGCTATCCCTGATATTTAAAAAAAATGATACAATCATTTCTCACAACAGGCTACCTATTAGACTCTCTATTGACAAAAGTTTCACCGCCCTCCCTTCATTATAACCGAAGTTATCGTGCCCTAAAGAATCAACAAATCAGCATGCTTATCTCTGCTTACCCTAAGCAGAAAATGCTCATCTTTGAACTCAATCATAACATTGACCTAGTGAACGTCCACACCAAGTTTGAACATTCTAGCTTAATAAGAAGGAGAGTTATTGTGTTCCGAAGTCCGGGCCTTTCAAATTGTTTCTATTTTTCATTTTCAATTCAAAATTGTGACCATCACATGACCGAAATCAAAATTCGGATCCGATAGATTTTTAGGCATTCCTTCAAGGATTCCGAAAATATAACTCCCGAGTCTGTAAGTAAAATAGCAAAAAAGCCTTTTTGATTTTTCACGTTTAAAGATGGTGGCACTTCCGGTTTGATCGACAAACTCCATATTTTGTGTACGAATCAGTAATTCCTTGTCTAGTATCGAAAAAAAAAATTAGGTCATTCTGACCTATATTTCGACGATTTTTTTGAAAACTTTGATCCTTAATTTCACCAAGGGGAGATAATTTAGAAAATTTCTAATTATATTTCTGAAGTCATATCGGTAAGATCTACTTGTATACTAAATTTCATGAAAATCGTACAACTATTAAAGAAGTTGTCAAATTGGTCTAAACTTCCGGTTCGAAATCACAGCGACGAATTTTCGAAATTCGAAAATGTGAAACTGCAGATGAAAACGATTTTTTTCAAGGTATTCAAAGAAAAAAGAATTAGTAAAATCGGTCAAAAAATAACAAAGTTACGACTATGCATTGTCAGTTTTTTCGTTCGTAAAATTCGGTGATTTCGGATTCGTAAAACGTTTTGAAAATATATTTAAACAACGTTCGCACCCCATTTTTGGGGGGGGTAGGTCAAAGTTTTAGAAAGATCCCATGGTTAGATTCTGAGAAATCCGATTTGCAGAAAATACACAAAAAAAAAATAATAATAATCTTAACAGAAACAATAAGCTTTCATATGTAATATGAAAGCTTAATAATAATCTTAACAGAAACAATAAGCTTTCATATGTAATATGAAAGCTTAATAATCTTAACAGAAACAATAAGCTTTCATATGTAATATGAAAGCTTAATAATATTAATCTTAACAGAAACAATAAGCTTTCATATGTAATACATATGAAAGCTTAATAATCTTAACAGAAACAATAAGCTTTCATATGTAATATGAAAGCTTAATAATCTTAACAGAAATAATAAGCTTTCATATGTAATATGAAAGCTTAATAATATTAATCTTAACAGAAACAATAAGCTTTCATATGTAATACATATGAAAGCTTAATAATAATCTTAACAGAAACAATAAGCTTTCATATGAAATATGAAAGCTTAACTAGATCTGCTACTGTCCCATGCAGATATGAAAGCTTTCATATTCATCGTCACGTGTCATCGATTATATCAAGTATCTCAAATAAAAGGATAAGAATAACAAACTATCAAAATTGGTCAAAAACTCGCGAAGTTACAAGTCTAAATATAGTATGAAACATTGAGTAATCTGAAAACTAAAGGGAAATAACTGATACTTGTGTTGCTGTAATCGGGATGACTTCCGATTTCAAAACTTTCAGAAAAATGAAATGAAAATGGTAAGAAAACATCGAAAAATTAAATGAGATAACTTTGAACAAAACTAAAACTTTTTGAATCAGGTTGAACTCAACTGTTTGAATATGTACGTTAAATATGTAAATTTGGAAAATTATAAAGACATAATATCAAAATCGGTCAAAAAGTCACAAAGTTACAAATTTAAATGTAGTGAGAAACATTGCACCCGGGCAAAAAAAGAATCTTTAAACTAAAGGGAAATAACTGAAACTTGTATAGCTGTAATCGGGCTTCCAAGATATGTTATATAATTATGGTTTCCAATATGTTTGGTTATAAGTAGGAAATCGTGACGACTTCTTAAGCATGTTTTAAACAAAGGGTCATAGACTGCAATATACAAGAATGGCACTCTGCAATAAAAAAAACTGGCCAGAGATTTCTATGCAGAAATTAAATAATTGCTAGAACCAGAAAAATATTTATCCACTATAATAAATAAGCAACATAGAGAAAATGAAATGAAATTGAATGGGGTTTAACGTCCTACTGTTCTGCTCCTACAATGGGCTAATGAAGACGGGCATACGCCATAAAGTGTGCAATGAGGGAAATTTTACCCGGGCAGCGGCGTTACGGCCTACGAGGTTGGTAAGGCGACCATACTCCTTGTCACGTACAACCAAGAAATCGAAACAAGGCCAGTTGACTCAATGACAGACGTTATGATACAGAGCGCACGTGCTAACCATTCAGCCACGCAACCTCCCTAAAATCGGCAAATTGCTGACCTACAGCGTGAAACATTTCAACCGGGCCAAATTTTCTATTTTAACAGATTAATTTGCACGGTACCTTTAGTTATCAACCGAATATTACAAAACTTTTAAAAATAAGCTCCCCCTGACCAGCTTAATCGTTCGCAATAAACGTTTGCCCCTTAAAATCGACAAATTGCTGACTTTAAAGTGAGAAACATTACAACCGGGCGAAATTTTCTGTTTTATCACTTTTACAGTACCTTTGATTACCAACCGTTTATTACAAAACTTTAAAAAGAGAAAGAGAGAAATGCGGCCTAACGTCCATTCGACACAAACTAGGTCATTTTGGGACTAACATATGTTTTTTAATTTTATTTAAAAACTCCCCTTGCACGTACTGGTCTTTAGCCGTTGGGAGGAAACCGAAGAACACGGAGAAAACCCACGAGGTTGGACATCATACACCATGTCACGTGCAACCTGGAGATCGAAACGACGCCCGTTGACTCAATGACAAACGTTACGATACAGCGAGCACATGCTAACCATTCAGCCATCCAGCCTCCCTGAATTCGGAAAATTGCTGACTTATAGCAAGAAACATTTCAACCGGGCGAAATTTTCTGTTTTAACAGTTTAATGTGCACGATACTTTAATTACCAACCGATTATTACAAAACTTTTGAAAATACGCTCCAACTGACCAGCTTAATCGTATGCAATAAACGTTTTGCCTGAATTGAAAGTTCTGCACGGAAAAAGTTCATCTCGATTTCCCGGCGTGGTTCCCCTTGTCAGTGAGGCAGAACGGAGGGCCTGACAAGCACAGCTGTCTAGTCCTTCGGATGGGACGAAAAACCAAGGTCCCGTGTACACATTGGAGTGCACCTAAAATATCCCTAAGCAGTTGGAATTCGATACTGTTGAATAAACTCTATACGATGACTAAATGCGTAGATTGTAGTCACCCACACTGCATGTTTCGCTTAACAATGAAAGGGTGCCGTTTTCAATGTTCGATCCTTTTGTTCTTCTACTCCTGATATGTTGGACTGTTGATCGATGGTTTCATATAAAAGACTACCAATAAGACTCTAAACATGCTCCAAATTGTAAAAATACGACTTTTTGGATTTTCAATCTCTTTCTTTCGGCTATCCCTGATATTTAAAAAAAATGATACAATGATTTCAAACAACAGGCTAGCTATTACACTCTCTATTGACAAAAGTTTCACCGCCCTCCCTTCATTATAACCGAAGTTATCGTGCCCTAAAGAATCAACAAATCAGCATGCTTATCTCTGCTTACCCTAAGCAGAAAATGCTCATCTTTGAACTCAATCATGACATTGACCTAGTGAACGTCTACACCAAGTTTGAACATTCTAGCTTAATTAGAAGGAGAGTTATTGTATTCCAAAGTCCCGGCCCTTCAAATTGCTTCTATTTTTCATTTTCAATTCAAAATGGTGACCATCACGTGACCGAAATCAAAATTCGGATCCGACAGATTTTTAGGCATTCCTTCAAGGATTCTGAAAATATAACTCCCGAGTCTGTAAGTAAAATAGCAAAAAAGCCTTTTTGATTTTTCACGTTTAAAGATGGTGGCACTTCCGGTTCGATCGAAAAAATCCATATTTTGTGTACGAATCAGTAATTACTTCTCTAGTATTCAAAAAAAAAATTAGGTCATTCTGACCTATATTTCGACGATTTTTTTGAAAACTTTGATCCTTAATTTCACAAAGGGGAGATAATTTAGAAAATTTTCAAGGACATCATTGAAGTCGCATTGGCAATATCTACTAACATTCTAAATATCACGAAAATCGCACAACTATTAAAGTTGTCAAATTGGTAATAACTTCCGGTTGGAAATGACAGCGACGAATTTTCGAAATTCGAAAATCCGAAATTGCAGATTTAAAGTAAATGTTTCAAGATACTCAAAAAAAAAGAATTAGTAAAATCGGTCAAAAAATAACAAAGTTACGACTATGCATTGTCACTTTTTTCGTTCGTAAAATTCGGTGATTTCGGATTCGTAAAACGTTTTGAAAATATATTCAATCAAGGTTTGCACCCCATTTTTAGGGGGTAGGTCAAAATTTCGGAAATATCCTATGGATAGATTCTGAGAAATCCGATTTGCAGAAAACACACACACAAAAAAAATAATAATAACTAGATCTGCTACTGTCCCATGCAGATATGAAAGCTTTCATATTCATCGTCACGTGTCATCGATTATATCAAGTATCTCAAATAAAAGGATATGAATAACAAACTATCAAAATTGGTCAAAAACTCGCGAAGTTACAAGTCTAAATATAGTATGAAACATTGAGTAATCTGAAAACTAAAGGGAAATAACTGATACTTGTGTTGCTGTAATCGGGATGACTTCCGATTTCAAAACTTTCAGAAAAATGAAATGAAAATGGTAAGAAAACATCGAAAAATTAAATGAGATAACTTTGAACAAAACTAAAACTTTTTGAATCAGGTTGAACTCAACTGTTTGAATATGTACGTTAAATATGTAGATTTGGAAAATTATAAAGACATAATATCAAAATCGGTCAAAAACTCACAAAGTTACAAATTTAAATGTAGTGAGAAACATTGCACCCGGGCAAAAAAATTATCTTTAAACTAAAGGGAAATAACTGAAACTTGTATAGCTGTAATCGGGCTTCCAAGGTATGTTATATAATTATGGTTTCCAATATGTTTGGTTATAAGTAGGAAATGGTGACGACTTCTTAAGCATGTTTTAAACAAAGGGTCATAGACTGCAATATACAAGAATGGCACTCTGCAATAAAAAAAAACTGGCCAGAGATTTCTATGCAGAAATTAAATAATTGCTAGAACCAGAAAAATATTTATCCACTATAATAAATAAGCAACATAGAGAAAATGAAATGAAATTGAATGGGGTTTAACGTCCTACTGTTCTGCTCCTACAATGGGCTAATGAAGACGGGCATACGCCATAAAGTGTGCAATGAGGGAAATTTTACCCGGGCAGCGGCGTTACGGCCTACGAGGTTGGTAAGGCGACCATACTCCTTGTCACGTACAACATAGAAATCGAAACAAGGCCAGTTGACTCAATGACAGACGTTATAATACAGAGCGCACGTGCTAACCATTCAGCCACGCAACCTCCCTAAAATCGGCAAATTGCTGACCTACAGCGAGAAACATTTCAACCGGGCCAAATTTTCTATTTTAACAGTTTAATTTGCACGGTACCTTTAGTTATCAACCGAATATTACAAAACTTTTAAAAATAAGCTCCCCCTGACCAGCTTAATCGTTCACAATAAACGTTTTCCCCTTAAAATCGACAAATTGCTGAATTTAAAGTGAGAAACATTACAACCGGGTCAAATTTTCTGTTTTATCACTTTAACAGTACCTTTGATTACCAACCGATTATTACAAAACTTTAAAAAGAGAAAGAGAGAAATGCGGCCTAACGTCCATTCGACACAAACTAGGTCATTTCGGGACTAACATATGTTTTTTAATTTTATTTAAAAACTCCCCTTGCACGTACTGGTCTTTAGCCGTTGGGAGGAAACCGAAGAACACGGAGAAAACCCACGAGGTTGGACATCATACACCATGTCACGTGCAACCTGGAGATCGAAACGACGCCCGTTGACTCAATGACAAACGTTACGATACAGCGCGCACATGCTAACCATTCAGCCATCCAGCCTCCCTGAATTCGGAAAATTGCTGACTTATAGCAAGAAACATTTCAACCGGGCGAAATTTTCTGTTTTAACAGTTTAATGTGCACGGTACTTTAATTACCAACCGATTATTACAAAACTTTTGAAAATAAGCTCCAACTGACCAGCTTAATCGTATGCAATAAACGTTTTGCCTGAATTGAAAGTTCTGCACGGAAAAAGTTCATCTCGATTTCCCGGCGTGGTTCCCCTTGTCAGTGAGGCAGAACGGAGGGCCTGACAAGCACAGCTGTCTAGTCCTTCGGATGGGACGAAAAACCAAGGTCCCGTGTACACATTGGAGTGCACGTAAAATATCCCTAAGCAGTTGGAATTCGATACTGTTGAATAAACTCTATACGATGACTAAATGCGTAGATTGTAGTCACCCACACTGCATGTTTCGCTTAACAATGAAAGGGTGCCGTTTTCAATGTTCGATCCTTTTGTTCTTCTACTCCTGATATGTTGGACTGTTGATCGATGGTTTCATATAAAAGACTACCAATAAGACTATTTGTAGAAGAAGTTCCCCCAAAATAGTATGTTGACTTTACGAGAAAGACCTCTAAACATGCTCCAAATTGTAAAAATACGACTTTTTGGATTTTCAATCTCTTTTTTTCGGCGATCCCTGATATTTAAAAAAAATGATACAATGATTTCACACAACAGGCTAGCTATTAGACTCTCTATTGACAAAAGTTTCACCGCCCTCCCTTCATTATAACCGAAGTTATCGTGCCCTAAAGAATCAACAAATCAGCATGCTTATCTCTGCTTACCCTAAGCAGAAAATGCTCATCTTTGAACTCAATCATGACATTGACCTAGTGAACGTCTACACCAAGTTTGAACATTGTAGCTTAATTAGAAGGAGAGTTATTGTGTTCCAAAGTCCCGGCCCTTCAAATTGCTTCTATTTTTCATTTTCAATTCAAAATGGTGACCATCACGTGACCGAAATCAAAATTCGGATCCGACAGATTTTTGGGCATTCCTTCAAGGATTCTGAAAATATAACTCCCGAGTCTGTAAGTAAAATAGCAAAAAAGCCTTTTTGATTTTTCACGTTTAAAGATGGTGGCACTTCCGGTTCGATCGACAAACTCCATATTTTGTGTACGAATCAGTAATTACTTGTCTAGTATCAAAAAAAAAAATTAGGTCATTCTGACCTATATTTCGACGATTTTTTTGAAAACTTTGATCCTTAATTTCGTCAAGGGGAGATAATTTAGAAAATTTTTAATTATATTTTTGAAGTCACATCGGTAGCATCTACTTATACACTAAATTTCATGAAAATCGTACAACTATTAAAGAAGTTCTCAAATTGGTCTAAACTTCCGGTTCGAAATCACAGCGACGAATTTTCGAAATTGGAAAATGCGAAACTGCAGATGAAAATGATTTTTTTCAAGGTATTCAAAGAAAAAAGAATTAGTAAAATCGGTCAAAAAATAACAAAGTTACGAGTATGCATTGTCAGTTTTTTCGTTCGTAAAATTCGGTGATTTCGGATTCGTAAAACGTTTTGAAAATATATTTAATCAACAGCCACCACCCATTTTTGGGGGGATAGGTAAAAGTTTCAGAACGATCCTATCGTTAGATTCTGAGAAATCCGATTTGTGGACAAAACACAAAAAAAAAATAACAATAATAATCTTAACAGAAACAATAAGCTTTCATATGTAATATGAAAGCTTAATAACTTTAACAGAAACAATAAGCTTTCATATATAATACATATGAAAGCTTAATAATCTTAACAGAAACAATAAGCTTTCATATGTAATATGAAAGCTTAATAATAACTTTAACAGAAACAATAAGCTTTCATATGTAATATGAAAGCTTAATAATCTTAACAGAAACAATAAGCTTTCATATGTAATATGAAAGCTTAATAATCTTAACAGAAACAATAAGCTTTCCTATGTAATATGAAAGCTTAATAACAATAACTAGATCTGCTACTGTCCCATGCAGATATGAAAGCTTTCATATTCATCGTCACGTGTCATCGATTATATCAAGTATCTCAAATGAAAGGATAAGAATAACAAACTATCAAAATTGGTCAAAAACTCACGAAGTTACAAGTCTAAATATAGCATGAAACATTGCATAATCTGAAAACTAAAGGGAAATAACTGATACTTGTGTTGCTGTAATCGGGATGACTTCCCACTTCAAAACTTTCAGAAAAATGAATTGAAAATGGTAAGAAAACATCGAAAAATTAAATGAGATAACTTTGAACAAAACTAAAAAATTTTGAATCAGGTTGATCCCAATTGTTTGAATATTTACGTTAAATATCTAAATTTGGAAAATTATAAAGACATAATTATCAAAATCGGTCAAAACTCACAAATTTAAATGTAGTGAGAAACATTGCACCCGGGCAAAAAAATAATCTTTAAACTAAAGGGAAATAACCTAAACTTGTATAGCTGTAATCGGGCTTCCAAAATTAGAGATATGTTATATAATTATGGTTTCCAATATGTTTGGTTATAAGTAGGAAATCGTGACAACTTCTTAAGCATGTTTTAAACAAAGGGTCATAGACTGCAATATACAAGAATGGCACTTTGCAATAAAAAAAAACTGGTCAAAGCAAGATTTCTATGCAGAAATGAAATAATTAATAGAACCAGAAAAACATTTATCCAATATAATAAATAAGCAACATAGAGAAAATGAAATCAAATTGAATGGGGTTTAACGTCCTACTCCTAAAATGGGCTAATGAAGACGGGCATACGCCATAAAGTGTGCAATGAGGGAAATTTTACCCGGGCAGCGGCGTTACGGCCTACGAGGTTGGACAGGCGACCATACTCCTTGTCACGTACAACCAAGAAATCGAAACAACGCCAGTTGACTCAATGACAGACGTTATGATACACAGCGCACGTGCTAACCATTCAGTCACGCAACCTCCCTAAAATCGGCAAATTGCTGACCTACAGATAGAAACATTTCAACCGGGCGAAATCTTCTAATTTATTAGTTTAATTTCCACGGTATCTTTAGTTATCAACCGAATATTACAAAACTTTTAAAAATAAGCTCCCCCTGACCAGCTATATCGTTCGCAATAAACGTTTCCCCTTAAAATCGGCAAATTGCTGACTTTAAAGTGAGAAACATTACAACCGGGCGAAATTTTCTGTTTTATCACTTTTACAGTATGTTTGATTACCAACCGATTATTACAAAACTTTAAAAATAAAAAAAAGAAAGAGAGAAATGCGGCTAAACGTCCATTCGAAACAAACTAGGTCATTTCGGGACTAACATATGTTTTTTAATTTTATTTAAAAACTCCCCTTGCGCGTACTGGTCTTTAGCTGTTGGGAGGAAACCGAAGGACACGGAGAAAACCCACGAGGTTGGACACCAAACTCCATGTCACGTGCGATCTCGAAATCGAAACGACGCCCGTTGACTCAATGACAGACGTTACGATACAGCGCGCACATGCTAACCATTCAGCCATTCAGCCCCCCTTAAAAATAAGCTCCCCCTCACCAGCTTAATTGTTCGCAATAAACATTTGCCCTTTAAAATCGGCAAATTGCTGACTTTAATGTGAGAAACATTACAACCGGGCGAAATTTTATGTTTTATCACTTTTACAGTACCTTTGATTACCAACCGATTATTACAAAACTTTAAAAATAAAAGAGAAAGAGAGAAATGCGGCTCAACGTCCATTCGACACAAACTAGGTCATTTCGGGACTAACATATGTTTTTTAATTTTATTTATAAACTTCCCTTGCGCGTACGGGTCTTTAGCCGTGGGCGGAAACCGAAGGACACGGAGAAAACCCACGAGGTTGGACACCATACTCCATGTCACGTGCAACTTGGAAATCGAAACGACGCCGTTACGATGCAACGCGCGTATGCTAACCATTCAGCCTCCCTAAAATCTGGAAATTGCTAACTTATAGCAAGAAACATTTTAACCGGGCGAAATTTTCTGTTTTAAGAGTTTAATTCGCACGATATTTTAATTACCAACCGATTATTACAAAACTTTTGAAAATAAGCCCCAACTGACCAGCTTAATCGTATGCAATAAACGTTTGGCCTGAATTGAAAGTTCTGCAACGAGAAAGTTCATCTCGATTTTCCGGCGTGGTTCCCCCTTGTCAGTGAGCAGAACGGAGGGCCTGACAAGGACAGCTGTCTAGTCGTTCGGATGGGACGAAAAACCAAGGTCGCGTGTACACATTGGAGTGCACGTAAATATCCCTAAGCAGTTGGAATTCGATACTGTTGAATAAGCTCTATACGATGACTAAATGTGCAGATTGTAGTGTTTCGCTTAACAATGAAAGGGTGCCGTTTTCAATGTTCGATCCTTTTATTCTTCTACTCCAGATATTTTGGACTGTTGATCGAAGTTTTCATAAAAAAGACTACCGATAAGACTCTTTGTAGAAGACGTCCTCAAAAAGTATTATGTTGACTTTAAGAGAAAAGAACCTTTAAAGATGCTCCAAATCGTAAACATACGACTTTTTGGATTTTCGATCTCTTTTTTTCTGCTATCCCTGATATTTAAAAAAAAGATACAACGATTTCACACAACAGGCCAGCTATTACACTCTCGATTAACAAGAGTTTCACCGCCCTCCCTTCATTATAACCGAAGTTATCTTGCCATAAAGAATCAACAAATCAGCATGCTTATCTCTGCTTACCCTAGGCAGAAAATGCTCATCTTTGAACTCAATCATGACATTGACATAGTGAACGTCTACACCAAGATTGAACATTCTAGCTCAATTAGAAGGAGAGTTATTGTGTTTCAAAGTTTCGGCCCTTCAAATTGCTATTACTTTTCATATTCACTTCAAAATGGCAACCATCAATTGACCTAAATCAAAATTCTGCTCTGAACAATTTTTAGGCCATCTTTCAAGGATTCAGAAAATATAACTCCCGTGTCTGTAAGTAAAATAGCAAAAAAGCCTTAGGGATTTTTCACGTTTCAAGATGGTGGCACTTCCGGTTCGATCAACAAACTTCATATTTTGTGTACAAATCAGTAATTACTTATCTAGTATCCCCCCAAAAAAATCAGGTCATTCTGACCTATATTTCGATGATTTTTTTGAAAATTTTGATCCTTAATTTCGTCAAGGGGAGATAATTTAAAAAATTTCTAATTATATTTTTGAAGTCACATCGGTAAGGTCTACACATATACTAAATTTCATGAAAATCGTACAACTATTAAAGAAGTTGTCAAATTGGTCTAAACTTCCGGTTCGAAATCACAGCGACGAATTTTTGAAATTCGAAAATGTGAAACTGCAGATGAAAATGATTTTTTTCAAGGTATTCAAAGAAAAAAGAATTAGTAAAATCGGTCAAAAAATAACAAAGTTACGACTATGCATTGTCCATTTTGTCGTTCGTAAATTTCGGTGATTTCGGATTCGTAAAACGTTTTGAAAATATATTTAATCAAGGTTCGCACCCCATTTTTTTTGGGGGGGGGGGGGTAGGTCAAAATTTCAGAAAGATCCTACGGATAGATTCTGAGAAATCCGATTTGCAGAAAACACACACAAAAAAAAAAATAATAATAATAATCTTAACAGAAACAATAAGCTTTCATATGTAATATGAAAGCTTAATAATAATAATCTTAACAGAAACAATAAGCTTTCATATGTAATATGAAAGCTTAATAACTTTAACAGAAACAATAAGCTTTCATATGTAATGCATATGAAAGCTTAACTAGATCTCCTACTGTCCCATGCAGATATGAAAGCTTTCATATTTATCGTCACGTGTCATTGATTGTATCACGTATCCTAAATAAAAGGATAAGAAGAAAAAATTATCAAAATTGGTCAAAAACTCGCGAAGTTACAAGTCTAAATATAGTATGAATCATTGCACCCAGGCATAACAATAATCTGAAAACTAAAGGGAAATAACTGAAACTTGTATTACTGTAATGAGACGGATGAGAAAATGAAATGAAAATGGCGGGAAAAAAAAATTAAAAATGGCAGGTTGGACAGGCGACCTTACTCCTTGTCACGTACAACCGGGCATTCGAAAACACGCTAGTTAACTCAATGACAGGCGCGCGTGCTAACCATTCAGCCACCCAATCCCCCTTTGAAATCAGACACGTGCAATATGTCATATAGGAAGAATAAGAAGTCGCTCACAACAAAATGGTAAATTAATGAGTTTAGGTCAAAAGGTTGAGCTACTGTTTTAGAGTATTTAATAGTTTTAAAGAGACACGTTAAGGGTTGTTCATAGTTAAATGAAAGTTCAATTTTAAATAAGACCAATAAAATTAGGATTTAATAATGCCAGACTAATATTTCCAATATGTTTGGTTATAAGTAGGAAATCGTGACGACTTCATAAGCATGTTTTAAACAAAGGATCATAGACTGCAATATACAAGAATGGCACTCTGCAATAAAAAAAAAGCCCAAAGCAAGATTTCTATGCAGAAATTAAATAATTGCTAGAACAAGTAAAATATTTATCCACTATAATAAATAAGCAACATAGAGAAAATGAAATGAAATTGAATGGGGTTTAACGTCCTACTGTGCTGCTCCTAAAATGGGCTACTGAAGACGGGCATACGCCATAAAGTGTGCAATGAGGGAAATTTTACCCGGGCAGCGGCGTTACGGCCTACGAGGTTGGACATGCGACCATACTCCTTGTCACGTACAACCAAAAAATCGAAACAACGCCAGTTGACTCAGTGATAGACGTTATGATACAGAGCGCACGTGCTAACCATTCAGCCACGCAACCTCCCTAAAATCGGCAAATTGCTGACCTACAGCGAGAAATATTTCAACCGGGCCAAATTTTCTATTTTAACAGTTTAATTTGCACGGTACCTTTAGTTATCAACCGAATATTACAAAACTTTAAAAAATAAGCTCCCCCTTAATCGTCCGCAATAAACGTTTGCCCCCTAAAATCGGCAAATTGCTGACTTTAAATTGAGAAACATTACAACCGGACGAAATTTTCTGTTTTATCACTTTTACAGTACCTTTGATTACCAGCCGATTATTACAAAACTTTAAAAATAAAAGAGAAAGAGAGAAATGCGGCCTAATGTCCATTCGACACAAACTAGGTCATTTCGGGACTAACATATGTTTTTTAATTTTATTTAAAAAACTCTCCTTGCGCTTACTGGTCTTTAGCCGTTGGGAGAAAACCGAAGGACACGGAGAAAACCCACGAGGTTGGACATCATACTCCATGTCACGTGCAACCTGGAGATCGAAACGACGCCCATTGACTCAATGACAGACGTTACGATACAGCGCGCACATGCTAATCATTCAGCCATTCAGCCTCCCTGAATTCGGAAAATTGCTGACTTATAGCAAGAAACATTTCAACCGGGCGAAATTTTCTGTTTTAACAGTTTAATGTGCACGGTACTTTAATAATTACCAACCGGTTATTACAAAACTTTTGAAAATAAGCTCCAACTGACCAGCTTAATCGTATGCAATAAACGTTTGGCCTGAATTGAAAGTTCTGCACGGAGAAAGTTCATCTCGATTTCCCGGCGTGGTTCCCCCTTGTCAGTGAGGCAGAACGGAGGGCCTGACATGCACAGCTTTCTCGTCGTTCGGATGGAACGAAAAACCAAGGTCCCTTGTACACATTGGAGTGCACCTAAAATATCCCTAAGCAGTTGGAATTCGATACTGTTGAACAAGCTCTATACGATGACTAAATGTGTAGATTGTAGTCACCCACACTGTATGATTCGCTTAACAATGAAAGGGTGCCGTTTTCAATGTTCGATCCTTTTGTTTTTCTACTCCTGTAAAATATCCCTAAGCAGTTGGAATTCGATACTGTTGAATAAGCTCTATACGATGACTAAATGTGTAGATTGTAGTCACCCACACTGCATCTTACGCTTAACAATGAAAGGGTGCCGTTTTCAATGTTCGATCCTTTTGTTCTTCTACTCCTGATATGTTGGACTGTTGATCGATGGTTTCATATAAAAGACTACCAATAAGACTCTTTGTAGAAGAAGTTCCCAAAAAATATTGTGTTGACTTTACGAGAAAGACCTCTAAACATGCTCCAAATTGTAAAAAATACGACTTTTTGGATTTTCAATCTCTTTTTTTCGGCTATCCCTGATATTTAAAAAAATGATACAATGATTTCAAACAACAGGCTAGCTATTAGACTCTCTATTGACAAGAGTTTCACCGCCCTCCCTTCATTATAACCGAAGTTATTGTGCCCTAAAGAATCAACAAATCAGCATGCTTATCTCTGCTTAGCCTAAGCAGAAAATGCTCATCTTTGAACTCAATCATAACATTGACCTAGTGAACGTCTACACCAAGTTTGAACATTTTAGCTTAATTAGAAGGAGACTTATTGTGTTACAAATTCCCGGCCCTTCAAATTGCTTCTATTTTTCATTTTCAATACAAAATGGTGACCATCACGTGACCGAAATCAAAATTCTGATCCGATAGATTTTTAGGCATTCCTTTAAGGATTCTGAAAATATGACTCCCGAGTCTGTAAGTAAAATAGCAAAAAAGCCTTATTGATTTTTCACGTTTAAAGATGGTGGCACTTCCGGTTCGATCAACAAACTCCATATTTTGTGTACGAATCAGTAATTACTTGTCTAGTATCGAAGAAAAAAATTAGGTCATTCTGACCTATATTTCGACGATTTATTTGAAAACTTTGATCCTTAATTTCGTCAAGGGGAGATAATTTAGAAAATTTATCATTATATTTTTGAAGTCACATCGGTAAGATTTACTTATATGCTAAATTTCATGAAAATCGTACAACTATTAAAGAAGTTGTCAAATTGGTCTAAACTTCAGGTTCGAAATCACAGCGACGAATTTTCGAAATTGGAAAATGCGAAACTGCAGATGAAAATGATTTTTTTCAAGGTATTCAAAGAAAAAAGAATTAGTAAAATAGGTCAAAAAATAACAAAGTTACGAGTATGCATTGTCCGTTTTTTCGTTCGTAAAATTCGGTGATTTCGGATTCGTAATACGTTTTGAAAATATATTTAATCAACAGCCACCACACATTTTTGGAGGGATAGGTAAAAGTTTCAGAACGATCCTATGGTTAGATTCTGAGAAATCCGATTTGTGGATGAAACACAAAAAAAAACTAGATCTGCTACTGTCCCATGCAGATATGAAAGCTTTCATATTCATCGTCACGTGTCATCGATTATATCAAGTATCTCAAATAAAAGGATAAGAATAACAAACTATTAAAATTGGTCAAAAACTCGCGAAGTTACAAGTCTAAATATAGTATGAAACATTGAGTAATCTGAAAACTAAAGGGAAATAACTGATACTTGTGTTGCTGTAATCGGGATGACTTCCCACTTCAAAACTCTCAGAAAAATGAAATGAAAATGGTAAGTAAACATCGAAAAATTAAATGACATAACTTTGAACAATACTAAAACAGGTTGAACTCAACTGTTTGAATATGTACGTTAAATATGTAGATTTGGAAAATTATAAAGACATAATATCAAAATCGGTCAGAAACTCACAAAGTTACAAATTTAAATGTAGTGAGAAACATTGCACCCGGGCAAAAAAAAATCTTTAAACTAAAGGGAAATAACTGAAACTTGTATAGCTGTAATCGGGCTTCCAAGATATGTTATATAATTATGGTTTCCAATATGTTCGGTTATAAGTAGGAAATCGTGACGACTTCTTAAGCATGTTTTAAACAAAGGGTCATAGACTGCAATATACAAGAATGGCACTCTGCAATAAAAAAAACTGGCCAAAGCAAGATTTCTATGCAGAAATTAAATAATTGCTAGAACCAGAAAAATATTTATCCACTATAATAAATAAGCAACATAGAGAAAATGAAATGAAATTGAATGGGGTTTAACGTCCTACTGTTCTGCTCCTACAATGGACTAATGAAAACGGGCATACGCCATAAAGTGTGCAATGAGGGAAAATGTACCCGGGCAGCGGCGTTACGGCCTACGAGGTTGGACAGGCGACCATACTCCTTGTCACGTACAACCAAGAAATCGAAACAACGCCAGTTGACTCAATGACAGACGTTATGATACAGAGCGCACGTGCTAACCATTCAGCCACGCAACCTTCCTAAAATCGGCAAATTGCTGACCTACAGCGAGAAACATTTCAACCGGGCCAAATTTTCTATTTTAACAGTTTAATTTGCACGGTACCTTCAGTTATCAACCGAATATTACAAAACTTTTAAAAATAAGCTCCCCCTGACCAGCTTAATCGTTCGCTATAAACGTTTGCCCCTTAAAAACGACAAATTGCTGACTTTAAAGTGAGAAACATTACAACCGGGCCAAATTTTCTGTTTCATCACTTTTACAGTACCTTTGATTACCAACCGATTATTACAAAACTTTAAAAATAAAAGAGAAAGATAAATGCGGCCTAACGTCCATTCGACACAAACTAGATCATTTCGGGACTAACATATGTTTTTTAATTTTATTTAAAAACTCCCCTTGCGCGTACTGGTTTTTAGCCGTTGGGAGGAAACCGAAGAACACGGAGAAAACCCACGAGGTTGGACATCATACACCATGTCACGTGCAACCTGGAGATCGAAACGACGCCCGTTGACTCAATGACAGACGTTACGATACAGCGCGCACATGCTAACCATTCACCCATTCAGCCTCCCTGAATTCGGAAAATTGCTGACTTATAGCAAGAAACATTTCAACCGGGCGAAATTTTCGGTTTTAACAGTTTAATGTGCACGGTACTTTAATTACCAACCGATTATTACAAAACTTTTGAAAATAAGCTCCAACTGACCAGCTTAATCGTATGCAATAAACGTTTTGCCTGAATTGAAAGTTCTGCACGGAGAAAGTTCATCTCGATTTCCCGGCGTGGTTCCCCTTGTCAGTGAGGCAGAACGGAGGGCCTGACAAGCACAGCTGTCTAGTCCTTCGGATGGGACGAAAAACCAAGGTCCCGTGTACACATTGGAGTGCACGTAAAATATCCCTAAGCAGTTGGAATTCGATACTGTTGAATAAAGCTCTATACGATGACTAAATGTGCAGATTGTAGCCACCCACACTGCATGTTTTGCTTAACAATGAAAGGGTGCCGTTTTCAATTTTCGATCCTTTTATTCTTCTACTCCTGATATGTTGGACTGTTGATCGATGGTTTCATATAAAAGACTACCAATAAGACTCTTTGTAGAAGAAGTTCCCAAAAAATAGTATTTTGACTTTACGAGAAAGATTTTTAGGCATTCCTTCAAGGATTCTGAAAATATAACTCCCGAGTCTGTAAGTAAAATAGCAAAAAAAGCCTTTTTGATTTTTCACGTTTAAAGATGGTGGCACTTCCGGTTCGATCGACAAACTCCATATTTTGTGTACGAATCAGTAATTACTTGTCTAGTATCAAAAAAAAAATTAGGTCATTCTGACCTATATTTCGACGATTTTTTTGAAAACTTTGATCCTTAATTTCGTCAAGGGGAGATAATTTAGACAATTTATAATTATATTTTGGAAGTCACATCGGTAACATCTACTTATACACTAAATTTCATGAAAATCGTACAAATATTACAGAAGTTCTCAAATTGGTCTAAACTTCCGGTTCGAAATCACAGCGACGAATTTTCGAAATTCGAAAATGCGAAACTGCAGATGAAAATGATTTTTTTCAAGGTATTCAAAGAAAAAAGAATTAGTAAAATCGGTCAAAAAATAACAAAGTTACGACTATGCATTGTCAGTTTTTTCGTTCGTAAAATTCGGTGATTTCGGATTCGTAAAACGTTTTGAAAATATATTTAATCAACAGCCGCCACCCATTTTTGGGGGGATAGGTAAAAGTTTCAGAACGATCCTATTGTTAGATTCTGAGAAATCCGATTTGTGGACAAAACACAAAAAAATAACAATAATAATCTTAACAGAAACAATAAGCTTTCATATGTAATATGAAAGCTTAATAACAATAATAATCTTAACAGAAGCAATAAGCTTTCATATGTAATACATATGAAAGCTTAATAATCTTAACAGAAACAATAAGCTTTCATATGTAATATGAAAGCTTAATAATAACTTTAACAGAAACAATAAGCTTTCATATGTAATACAATAAGCTTTCATATGTAAACAAATTATGTTTTGGTATGTTTACACAATCAACTTATTATATAAGTTGTGCATTGATACAATTTTATTACGTATCATCTTTACTGATACTTGTGACTGTCGTTTAACTGTCTGTTCAGGGTTGGCGGCTCCACTACAACCATCCCGGGGCTGAAATTTGGTGTATAGAGGTAGATTGGAAACTCGAAATTCCATTGTGAAGAATTCAGCTTCTATAAACAGCATCTAGCAACTCATTCGCCTTCATTATGGGTTTCAGTCTACAGGGGCTCATTTTATCGACTTTAGTGACATCCGCTGCTTAGTGGCCCTAGATAACATTGGAAAATCTTCTTGGGGGGCTACAGTTATTATCTGCTTGCTTTTTAATTTATACACCGTGTTTATGTTGACTATTCCCAATAGAATTTATTCGCCACAATATTATATGTATAAAAAGGTTAACATCGAGAAGAACTAGAAGCCAAACAAATGTTAATGATTTGGATTGTTACTCTCGATTAATTTTAGTGGATTGCGCCTGGTCAAAGGAATGTTAATTCTAACAGGCGTTTCTGATTCCGAACAGTTAACATGCAAAAGATGCAATAAAAGGGAATTGCTAAAATATGCGAACTATATACCTCCATAAAATCATTGGAAAAAGTATTAGTCATAATCTTCATGATATGGAACCAGACCACAAATTACACATGAAATCTAAGTATGTATGTGACTGCGAAAATGTATCACAGACACTCGATTTTGTGTAATAGCTTTTCCGATTATTACCGTCGGAGTTATGGCCCTTGATCACGGGACATACTAACGTCATTATCCGATTAATTTGAAATTTATAAGTAGTGTGTATGATCATGGGATGATTGTCAACGATGCTTGATAGCTCGAACGACTGATGTGGTCTTCTGATTACGGGTTTGTATTATAAAAATATTAAAAGTAATAAGAAGAAGAAGTCAATCGAATATATTTTTTTCAGATGGGATGTTACTTCTGATGAGTGTTTAATGTTTTGTAAATGCTCACATTTCCTACAGAAGAGTAAATATGTGACAGCCTTTGTGGACTGCTGTAGGATTTAGTTGTTGTGGCCTTATGTAGGCATTGCATGGCAACCTATATTCAAACAGATAGGTTCAAAGACAGTTCATTGTATGAACGTGTCCTGTGATTGGACTTACATATCAAATCAATACCATGTTATCTGCTATTAACAATTTTAATGCGAAGTCCTAACACCGGAAATGATGCTACATTTCACTGACCATGCCCAGATTATATCGATCATGTACCGGAAGCGTTTGGTATTACTGTAATATGTCGACCATCCAGTTCCCCGGTGGTCTCGCGATAATTGCTATTCGCCAAAGAATTACATTTGGGAATCGGAAATGTTGGCAAAGTAACCCATGCTATTTAATATATAGTAAAGACTAATAACTGTTACGTTCTTACGCGTAGTTTTGCATTATTCTGTATAAAATTATTTATGACGATGGGTACATATACGCACAAATAGTATTATATACAGTATCTATATATTATAAACATAGTTGGGGCAGCGGTGCAAATTTACCCCGTCACATTGATACAAGTTTAGTGTTGGCGAGATGTTAACCCCCATTGCATTTACCAACAAAAAAGTACCCCGGCTAGGCTCAGGTTTTTAAGAAATAATTGAAATCCGTTTTTCGTTCAAGACACACTATATCTAGCACCATAGACTGTAGAAATGTATAGAACGCAAGTATGTATAACTATACTTACGCGTCTAATTGATATTTATGGTTTTATGTAATCCTATACAGTACATGCTTTCTCTGACTAGCTATCCTGATACCACTTCTATTATTAGAATTTTATTTTTTTTTTTTTACTTTACTCGACAAAAAGCGTCTATTAAGTCAAAGAATGTTTATTCTCTGGCTTAATAGAAGCTTTGAGTACTCGGTCTTATAACCCATTTTCACTTATATTAGCCCCATGATGTCCACATGTCTTCCTCTGGTGGAAATGAAATGTTTTTAACACAGTCAACTTATAGAAAAACTTCTAAAGACCGAGATACTGATCACGTTTTAAGTGAAGTGTTATGGTCCGGTGGCTGAAAGGGGGGAGGGGGGTCGCCAAACGAGCTGTGAATTTATAAAACCAAAAGTTTCTAGACCAGTTTTTTGCGTAGATTCCGACGAATCTGGGTGATCAGGCGTTGGGAGGGGGGGGGGCTGTTTATGGGCGAAATGTGGTAATGTTGACATAAATGATGATCATGTTAACTACTAATAAAACATAAATTTCTAGGATTATCAATCATTAAATATGTGTATAAAATGCCATTGGACAACTGTTTTAATTTGTTAGAGGCTGGCGGGGGCGGGGGTGTAGGTGTGTGTTTGGGAAAGGGGACTAAAATTGGCGGGAACTGATTTCATGTTCATATAAATGATAAAATGATAATTGTCTTCGATCGTGTGTCTGTTATTGCTCGTTACTTCAGTCAGTTATATAAAAGGATAACTCGTGTTTGTCATGTTTAATGTCACTTCCTGTTCATTCCAGTGTTTGTAACACATCTCCCGTAGCAAAGATCTCTGTGTTACAATTATATTTGGAATGGATTTAACCAGTTCTATCACATTTAACCAGTTCTCCTTACCTGTTTCGTACAGTACCAATTTCAGCATTCAAAATATTAAATTACTAGCAGGATACCCGGCTTCGCCCAGTGCCCAAATTCGATGGCCTAAAACATTCACGGGATCATGCTGTTTAATTTGATACCATATATATGTGATTCGCCCGGGGGCCCAAATTCGATGCCCTAAAACATTCACAGGGTCATGCTGTTTAATTTGATACCACACATGTGTGATTCGCCCGTGGCCCAAATTCGATGGCCTCAAACATTGGCGGGGTCATGCTGGTTAATTTAATCAACACACATGTTTGTGTGAATCGCGCTGACGAAGCGTGATGGACGAACATACACACATACACACATCTTTAATTTTATTTATATAGATAATAATTGTACTTTTCGTGGGATCTAGAAATGTAAATCCAAAACACAGTAAATCAGTGACATGTTTAGATATATGTTTATTGTTAGTCTTCATCAGAAGATTCAAAATCAAGGTTAATATTATGAGCGGGATCAATATCGCCTAGCTTGTTGATCAATGGCTCGCATATCTTTGGATATGTCTCAGATACCAATTCACATTGTAAAACTTCATTCCAGCCATGCACTGCAGGGTTATCTTGTTTGATAATTAGTTTTGCAGTTTGTCTCTATATTCTTGCAACATAATGTTCATCAAGTCAAAAGACTGTCCCGGCAATGTGGTAATAAAGAAAGGTCTGTTAATTAAAATGCCGTACATGGCAGTTCGCCGTACATGGTACAAATAATTTTTTCTTATCCAGCAATTGCGTCATGAGACACTTCATTTGTTAGATATTCAGAAATATCTTCGATTAACTGCCAACACTTAGACTTTCCTTTTTTGAAAAAGGAAGATATATAGTCATTACCACTGAAAGCATGTAGACTGAGAAGTGCTTGCTTAATTTGGCGATAGCTCACATTGCGTTAGATTTGCCCGTCCAATTATCGATGAAAATGTGCATTTTTGAATCATCGTTTGATAAAGACGATTTACATCAGTCTATAACACAAGACGAATTTTAAGCGTTATGAAAGATTAACAGGCCTTTATTTATTACCGTAGTCTTTTGCTGCACATTAATCATCGAAACCAGCTGTGATGAACCTGTGATATATTACCGGAATGAAGATTTACAATGTGAATTGATATCTCAAGCATATTCAAAGGATATATGCGAGCTGCTGATCAGTCATCACGAAGATATTTATTCCGCTGATAATATGAACTTTCATTTTGAATCTTCTGATGAAGATTAAGAATAAACTAATATCTAAACATGTCTTTGATTTACCGTGTTTTTGATTTACATTTCCAGATATCTTGAAAAGAAGCAATTATAATTTAATATTTTGAATGACGAAATTGGTACTGAACGAAAAAGCTAAGGAGAAACCACTGCTGGGGTTGATTTTGAACCAAGCGGTTTCTGTCCCCAAAAATACATGTGCCCCTCGCCCACACAATCGGACTCTTATACACATATTTAGAGATGTGCAGTGGAAATACAAATTAATGTTTTACCACGCTCTAAAAACATCATCATTACCAACATGAACTCATTTCCCGAAAATTTCACCCCACGGCCCACTCCCGCCATATCTCACACACGCCCCAGCAACCGCCTGATCACCACCCAGATTCGGAATCTACGCAAAAAAATGGTCTGGTCTCGTAAATTCACAACTCAGTGGCATCCCCCCCTTCAGCCACCGGATTATTACAAATATGGAGATGGAACAGCCAAATAAATCAGGTATAAATATTCAAACGAACGACCCATCAATCCATGTAAAATTTTGATTAGTAATTTTCATGGTGTGAATAAAATGTTAACGATATTACAATAAAATTATGATTCAAAGATTTCTTTGTTGTTCGTTTGCTCTCCTTGCTAATAACACAAATAATCTATTGTAAAAAAGGTGTCCATTATTAACAGAAACCGTCCGAAAAAAGTCTAAAATAATGGATAGTATTTGTCTAAATAGGGGAGAGTTGAGGTGAGTGGTTTTAACGATCACACATACATTCTACCATATAAATGGGTTAAATACACAAATGATGTCGTCATAGGAAGACTTTAAAGGGCAATATTGGTGTCAGCTATTATTACATATGTGATAGAACTACATGTAGCTAAACACATTCCAAATATAACTTTAACTCAGAGAGCATTGAGAAGGAGATGTGTAATAAACAAGGGAATGAACAGGAATTGACGTCAAAAATGACATACACGAGTTATCCTTCTATATAAATGACTGAACTAACGAGCGATAACAGACACACAGGCGAATTTCATTTCACTAATAATTCCGTTGAAAGTGGAAAGTTGTTTTATAAGACGATGAGAGGATATCTCACAAATAGAATTGGCTGTCACTAGATAAGACAAAACGAGAAAAATAGAAAAATCCCGTGCATTCCCCTGTTTGTATTCATCCTGCTCTTAATAAAAATATGGTAATGCACAGACTTTTTCTAATTTGTTCGTTATCTTTTATCTACTGACAGCACCTATCCCTTTTGTTTGCGTCACTTTCCGTTTCTTCAAATCATCATTACTAATCATCTATGTGTTAAAATTATATTCGGAATGCATTTAACCAGTTCTATCACACATGTAATGATGACTGACTAGCACACATATTGTCCTTTAAGCGGACCGAACCGGTTGACTTAGAAGGTTGAAGAGGTTAACTTTTAGGACTGGATAATGACGTCGCGATGAGGCTTCTTACTACACTGAACACAATCTGTAAAATGCGAAATAGTTCGGTGAAATGTGTGTTGTTTTTTTAACTTCTTCACTACTTTTTCTATTGACAGAAATCTAAATACATTAAATGGCCATTGTTTTAGCTTGTCCGAATATTGTATAAACTCTCTCACGTAGATGAACTGTACATAACAAAGCGGGGAAAAACAAAATTATATCCCAACAGCGTAAAACCCATTAGCTCTTTTATTTAAACAACGTACAGAATGTTTTAGAAATCATTTAAGAATTGAATGTTCATGTATTAATTTTCTTTTCTCTACGTCATACATCTTGGTGCTTGTATACATTCACTAGCCAAGAAATCCAATCATAATACTGAGTACTAGATTGGAATGTGTTGCGTTCATGGAAATTGAACTTACGTGGGATTCCCACTGACATCAATTGAATGAAATTCGGTTTTAATCGATCGGTATCTTACTCGCTCTGTTTTGCGATGAATGTTGTCTATTCTCATTCCAAGGAATTTTGGATTGTGGTGTCTAACTCGATGTGTAATAATGTCCTATCTCAGCGTGAAAATAGACTGTTCGTTCGACCAGCACTGAGCCTCCCATAGGTTGATTCAGTGGCCAATTAAAATGGAAATTTTGTAACCAAGATGCCCCTCGTACATAAGTAACAAACATTCAAAAAGCCGCGGCATCAATAATCAAAGATCATTTTTAAAATCAATGGACTGCTAATTTTGAGAAGATTAAATTTCAGTCAAGTTGAAATATTTACGATAATATGGTTCGAATCATAAAAACAATGTTAACCTACAGGTTTCATTGTGTCTATGGATTGATTCGGTTGATTCCAGTGAGAATCGGAGTTAACGTAAGCTACCAACACTTTTCAACGACTTGTAGTGTGATCTATGGATTAGGTATAGGTCACTCTAAAATAATCATCATTATACCATAACACAATTCAATACAGCAATTGATATACTCTGTGTGCACCCAAGACAATTTTCCAATATATTGCCCCTTAAGAAGGTGGCTTCTAAACAAGGTCTCTATAACACTTTTTACCTTAATTACACAAAATAATCTATCAACGATAAAATAAAAACATGAATAATCGATCGAAAATACATGCAGAGATTCCTAATATACATATACACTATATATATAAATAATAACAATACTTATATAAATAAATAGAAAGGCACATAGCCTAATATACATGTATACATGAGTTTTGAGTATATTCCACTAGATAAATAATTAAAAGTATACTTGAAAAACTGCATATTTCTAGTAAATTCATACTAATAAGTTTTATTTCATACGTCGAATTCAACAAATAAGACAGACAAATCGGTGATGTTTTGTCTCAAAAGGAAAATATACGAAGTATTTGAACGAGGTCTGTAAAATATCTTATTTCAATGGCAAATCTAGTCCATATGTTTCCAAATTTTATATGTGTTCCTTTTAGGGTTACAATCTTCGCAGATCGTTGCATCTTCAGACGAACAGATCACCATCATGAAAAAACTTGCGCCTTTAGAAGATCAGGGGCGTATGATGGAGTATTAAAATACCTCGTCATCGTTAAGATTAATAATTTATATTGTAGCAGTTTACCCTCGGTCCACGCCCAAGTAAGGTACCCTTGGTAAGGAATATAATTGTCGCATAGACATCTTTGTCGGACATGATTCTGACTGGCACAAATTTAAGAATGATTACTACAGTAGAACGCTGTTCAAAACTTGGTATCTTGTACTAAAACAATTGTAGCGTCCTCAACAAGATTGGCTACATACTGGACGGAGGGTAAGATCAAGATGCACGTCGTCAGACTCATATCTATAGTTCTCTCTTGTCATAATTGCTCCTTTTTAAAAAAAAAATATAATAAATAGATGCAACCAGCGGCTGCCAGACAGGATACGCCCACATTTTCGAGAGATGGATAGAGCACAAGCTAAAAAGAAAGTGATTTTTCCGACAATCAAGGGCCATAATTCATGAAGTTACAATTCGATAAGCGCAAATATCGAAAGGAACCAAGATCTTTGGGTTATAAACATGCATTTCAAGTTTCATCAAAATCGGATTAAAATTTTGACCTCTAAAGGGCTCCACAACATTGATATACCATATCTTTTTATACGCCCACATGGAAATGTGAACGTATATTGCCGTCGCACCCTTCCGTCTGTCCGTCCGTCCATCGTCCACAATTTCTTGTGAACGCACTAGAGGCTAAAGTTAATATCCGATTGACTTTAAATTTAAACACAGTGTTTAAGGTCATGAGACGAAGAAGCCTAATGATTTTTGTGATATCCGATAATTACTGCCAGAGTTATCACTCTTGATCACCATGAAAAAACTTTAACGCTCTAGAGGCTAAAATTTATTTCAGATTGACTTAAGATTTATACACAGTGTTTAAGGTCATAAGACGAAGGATCCTAGTTTCCAATCATTACTGCCAGAGTTATGGCCCTTGATCACTTTGAAATACCTTGTGGACGAACAATCGAAACAATTTTAACCATTTCTGCTAATTACTCGCAATAAGATTTTCATGTGTTGTAAACTTTCTCCTTACTGACAAAAAAAACAATATGCGACAACCCTTATTGAGTGTCCGGACGACTTAGCTGTTGTGAACGTATGTTTCGTTGTCTGGCAACCTATCGTTACACTATTCGCGTATCAGCGGCGCCCAGTTTTGGTTTGATTCTCAGGAGCCATAATTCAGGAAGTTACGATTCGATGTACGCAAATATCGAAAGGAACCAAGATCTTTGGGTTTTAAACATGCAAATAAAGTTTCATCAAATTCGGATAAAAATTGTAATCTATACAGGGTCCACAACCTTGATATACCATATTTTTACACTATTTACGTACAAGCGGCGGCCATTTTGTCCGTCATTTTTGGTCGGATTTTCACGAAATTCGAACTCAACCTTCATTATGGTGTAGCGGTAATATAATCGAACGGTTTTTTTTTTTTTAAATCGTATAATAATTGTGACCTCCAGAGGGACCACAAGCTAAAATAGGCGTTTTTGCGTACAATCGGGGGCCGTAATTCAGGAAGTTAAGATCTGACATGCATTTCAAGTTTCATCAAAATCGGTTTAAAATTGTGACCTATGTAGTGTTCACAAGCTAAAAGCGTGATTTTTCGTACACTCAGGGGCCATAATCCATAAAGTTACAGTCCGATACATCCCAATATCGAAAGGGACCAAGATCTGAGGGTGATAAACCTATATTTCAAGTTCCATTGAAATCGGGTAACAATTGTGACCTGTAGACTGTTCTCAAACAATTGTTGACGGACGGACGCAATCTGTTTAACAGAGAATTATTTACGAATTATCTCTGTCACAGATGACTGTCCACAACACATGCATTGACTTCACGTGGCGTCAGTCATTGGCTCAACGGCACGTGCATTGTTTACATAACACCTAACTGCTTCGGACAAAATGATTCATTTTACTCATTTTAATACCCATTTACCCTAAATAAGAAATATCTTTTAACTACAAATACTTCAAACGTCTTTATTTTTTTTTTCTTATACTTCAAAAAAATGTTTGAGAATTTAATTTGTCGGAGTAAAAAAGTTAATATGCCGAACTCATTAATTCTCGTCGATGTCATGCTTATCAGTGATTGTAGCGGTCAAGCGAATATTCACTGCGGGATCAGTTTGGGACGGACGTCTGGACGGACGGACAGGGGCGATGACAATATACGTCCACATGAGAATGTAGGCGTATAAAAACATGTAATTACACTCTCCAATCCAAACATCTACTCGTTTGAGTATTAAATTTCTCTCAATGATAATTTTCTTATACATACAGTAATACAATACAGTCCGATAAAAGTACATGTTATAATAAATTAAACTTTGAAACTTTGGATCCCGAAGTCTTATATGAAGGCAGCGACCAATTCTTGTTTAATAAATTAAAGCTAATATAATCTGAATTACACTTGCGGTATCTAAAGGTATATGAAATAAATTTGTGTTGTACTAGTTTTGAAATTATTTATGACACGTGATGCATTTATTTGTATAACCCCCATTTGTAAAATCTAAAAACTATATAAAAGCGCAGAAAAGTTAGTTATCGTAATTAGATGAAGAATGATAATTGGGGTGTGGTTTACAATTAAATAATCAGCCTATTGGTGTTAAATGATTTAACGAGTTCTAGGAATGTGTTAATTTGACACAATATGTAATGGCTGCACGATTGCAGCTGAAAGTGAAATGATGACGACACAACCTGTGCATCCTGTAATGAGTTTGAAGCACACACTGATGTTTATTCATCTATTAGGATATTTAAAAGTGTATGTGCTTCTACCGTGGTGAAACTAAGAAACAATACCATTACGCGATTTTTAAATCTAAACTGAAATGTATAGAAAGGCTTATATAATTTACAATGCTTTATAAAACACAAGCTTATTGCCATGCTGACAGCAAAAGCGCCAATTTTACTGAGTATTCGATATAATTTGCCAACTACCTAAAGTCTTTTCTATTAAACAGTAAACCAGACTTACTAGGAAGAGAAGTTGATTGGCCTACCATGTAACCGTTGCATCCGTTATGTGAGATATAAGTATCGTTCATTTGCACTACATGAAAATATACTAGTATAACAATAACAACAGGCCTTAGAGTCCCAGGGCTATCATGTATATCTGTTCTGTTAAGCTTACTCCCAGTTCGAATTTAATAGAGTATTTGGCGCTGTATTGTGAGTGGAACAAACTACATCAAAATATTAGAACCTGATCGACATTTACTTGGTTCAAGAAATATTTATAACGCACTTGTTTTGGGGTGTTTTTCTCCATCACATGAGACATTTAATTGACATTTTATACATGTCAATGCCATTTTATACATGTCAATGCCATTTTATACATGTCAATGCCATTTTATAGTGATACGTTATTGATTCGTAATGCTCATTTGATGCATTTGGTAAGATTTTAAGGTGAATTTAGAAAGTTTTCAAGGTAACTTCAAGCTCTACATTATTAGACTTCATTTATTATTTTTTTTATCTATTGCGCAAATAGGCGAATTCCTCGGGTAACTTGTAAGCGATTTTAATTTCCTCCATATATTTAAAGTAAAATTCGCACGTGCAGCAGCCAAAAACAAAAGATCTTACAAAATGGCGGTCTGTGATAACTATAGACTTTAATCCATGAGAGCCGCCATTTTAACTAGTCATGTGATTAGCGGTGGCAATCCGTGAAAAGCCGCCCGCAAATTAGTCGACAGTATCATTTGTTGCCTAACAAACGCTCGGCGCTTCAACAAAAGAAAAAGGCCAACCTTGTCTAAATTGTGCGCTATAAAGATAGCCACACAAAGCGCCACATACAAACATTTTCTCGAAAAAATCCTTAAAGTTAGTTCGAATTGACGAAAAGAAATATGGATCCTCCGAACGGAAAGGATGATTAGAATATGCACCCACAGTAAGACGTGGGCGTACACGAAGGTATTGTAATAATTTATATTATTAATAATATTAAAAAAAAATAAATTAGGGTAATGCTTTGGGGTTTTTTAACAATAAGCTAAACTTTTAAAAAAGCATCTTATTATTTCCCAGAGTACTGGATAATTAAATTATAAAAGTTGCTTTGTTGAAATATACCTCAATAATAGCGCGGTAGTGCCCAGATAGACAAAATAACAATCACAACGACAAGTATATAATCAATAAGATGAGTACCGCGTAGTTCACTCGATGGTGTGAAGTTAAGAAATAGCATTACTGAATTTTTATCTAGTTAATAATTTTTGATATAATGCATATTTCTACGCCTTACCCCCCCCCCCCCCCCCTGCTAGTTTTACTAAACTCTAATCCACACCCTTACAAACCCATCCACGCACTGACCAGAGTTTAAACCATAATGAAGTAATGCAAACATAAATATGTAATACTTATAATCAGCATTTTAAATATTTAATGTATTTAAACATAACATAGGGTAAATCACTCCTAACTTTTAAATCACGCCCCAAATTGTTTTCAAAATCTTGGTAGGTTTTCAAACTTGGGGAGTAACTGAATTTATACGTGTACCCCAAACTTATGTCAGGAATGATTAAAAATGCAAAATAAAATATCAAAATCCATGATCTTCTATTCTAGCTACAGTACAATGGATTTCGCTTTAAAGTTAACGTGTAGGAACACAAATGCACAAATCTCGTTTAATAAGAGTTGTTTGAAAAGGCTGTGTAGCAATCTTGGTCGGAATTGTCCATCTCATCCACTACCATCAGATGGATCGGTGTTATTTCTTATTGCCAAAATATGGCGTTCCAAATGAAATTTAACCAGGATAAACCAGCCACCCAACCAAGTGTCGTATTATGAAGTAATGTTCCGCGAGTTACGTCTTTTCGTGTTAGCTTTAATGTCGTTTGTCAAATCTTCAACTCAGTTACCATTCTCTTGGATAATTGTAGCATCCAGTATATTTAACAAAAAATGTTACGTTATAACTCCGTTTTGTCTATCAACTCTAAAATGATTTTCGCTCATATGGTGTTACCAACATCGACGCAAAATATCATCACAGAGAGCATAATTTGAAACTCAATTTGAATATAGTTCTCCAATTAGTACGAGTAGATTGGGTTAGTTTTTTAATAGTCGTCATATTTCCCACAGAACATATTGGACCTATTTTCATTGATACACAAGTGGGTACTTCAATGATTCACTAAAGTTTGTGTTTTAAAAACGATTTGTACAACATTTCTACATACTGTAAGCCTAAATAATTCATAATTAGTATATACTAGATCACTATAGGCTTTATAATAACAAGTTCTCATCTATAATAAGTCATTTGGGACGAGCAAATAGCCATAATTTAAAATATCTCTGATATTGTCACAGTACAGTACAAGTTTGGCTTTTAGGTTTTTCGGAGCCTTCCTTTTTGACCCCTTCGCCATATGTCGGTTTGCTTGTCCTTGGAGGCGGGCGAAGCGCGTTTTTTATCATTTGATTAACTTCTTTGTTTTTCGTCGGACTTTCCTGAGTTTCTTTCACGAACTCGGTTTTAGATAAGGGTTCGTCTATCGCCAGTGGACACGACATTTTATCGTTGTTATTCAAAATATTATTTTGCTTCACTGGAGTTGATAAGTTGACGGGGGTGGAGAGGATTATGCTATTTCGTTTCACTAAAGATGATTGGCTGTTTCGTTTTGCCGAATATGGCGAGTGACTGGAATAAGGACAGTTCTGTGGACTACCCATAGACTTTGATGCTGTGAGATCACCGTTTGCGTCCTTTACAATATGATTGTCAATATCTTGAAGCCAGCTGATATGATGATTGGGGTTGGAATGGAGTGTTTTGAGGTCTGTGTTGTGTTTGATGGGAGTATTCTTAGATATTGGAGATCCATGGGGCGATCCTACAATATTTTTTGAGACATCTTCAAACGATACCGGGGAATATATTGTCCTCGATGACACTCGACCATCTTCGATGTCATCACCAACATCTAATGTAGCCATATCTTCGAAAACTGCCGTGAAAGGGCATTTTGGTGGATAGTTGTCGATACCATCTTCATTTTTAGATAACAACCAATAGGTCTTCATGCTACCTTTACCCTGCAACAAAATGTAATATATCAGATTAAGTGAAATCAATAGGACCGGTAACGGTGTCATGTGAAAGATACGGGATTAGGCAGACTAAATGGATAATCCAGAAAGTTATGGTCCGAAATTCGCAAAAATATCAAAAGGGACTGCGATTTAGGAATATAAAGATATGTTTGGAGTTTCATCAAAATTGTAACAAAATTGTGACCTGTAGAGGGTTCATAACCTTTGTATTACATATTATACACAATTTGTAGACAAAGAGCGACCATTTTGTCGGACAGTTTTATTTCGATTTTCTTGAAATTTGAATTCAACCTTCATTATGGTGAAACGAAATAACATAATTCTCTCCACCCCCGTCAACTTATCAACTCCAGTCAAACAGCTAGAGGTCGAAGCGCGGCACTCTAGACCACTAGGCCACCCCCCCCCCCCGCTCAAAATGAGATTTTTCGGACAATCAAGGGTCATAATTCAGGAAGTTACGATCCAATATGACCTCTGGGAGGTCCACAACATTGACATACCAGTCCCCGACTTCGCAAAGCATTCTTTGACTTAAATTCAGAATTTACTCAAAATTGTTCGCCTTATTTTAACAACAATATAGCTCTTTATAAAACTTTCGTTGTTTTAATGTATCAAATACATCAATAAGAAACTATGTGCAAAGTTTTGTGTGTCTGGATCAAAAATATTTCTCTTAAACAGTGATTAAACAAGGAGCAGCCATTTTGTCCGAGCGTTTGGGTCCGATATTCACGAAATTCGAACTTAAACATCATTAGGGTGTAACGGTGATATACTAAAACGTTTTTTTTTAAATCCGATAAAAATTATGACCTCTAGAGGAACCCCAGCATAAAAGCGCGATTTTTCGTTCCCTCAGGGGCCATAATTCAGGAAGTAAAGATCGGATATGCGCGAATATCGACAGTAACCAAGATATTTGGGATATAAACATGCATTCCAAGTTTCATCAAAACCGGATGAAAATTGTGACGTATAGAGTGTCCACAACCTTGATATACAATATTTTTTTACACTATTAGCGTAAAAGGGGCGACCATTTGGTTCCGCAGTTTTGGTCCGATTTTCACAAAATTCGAACTCATTGATCATTACGGCATAGCGGTGAAATGCTAAAACTGATTGTTAAATCGGATAGAAATTGTGACCTCTAAGGGGACCACAAGCTAAAAAAAAGTTTTGTCGTACAATCAGTGGCCATAATTCAGGAGGTAACAATCCGATATGCGCGAATATCGAAAAGAACAGATCTTTGGATTTTAAACATGCATTTCAAGTTTCATCAAAATCGGACCAAAATTGTGACCTCTAGAATTTCTACAAGCTAAAAACGTGATTTTTCGTACAATCAGAGGCCAAAGTACATGGACTTATAGCCCAATACCTGCCATTATCGAAAGGAACCGAGATCTTTTGGAGATAAACCTACATTTAAAGTTTCGTCCAAATCGGATAAGAATTGTAACCTGTAGAGAGTCCATAAACAATTGTGTATGGACGGACGGGCAGGGCGGCGACAATGAACAATGTGGACGTATAAAAAAACAGGCCTTACATGTTTTCTACAAAATAACAAAACTTGGGGTATAAAATTTTCATCAAGTCAAACATACGTACCAGATGCCAAAAATGGATTATGTTTTCAAACTTTTCCACACCAATGACCGGTATTAGAAAGGGAATGTGTATGGGGACAAACCTTATGGGGCGCCGATTGTGTCATCTCTATATGACGTCAAAGCCTTACACGTTGGGGGGGGGACTCCTGGACTCGAATAACAAGACCTAGACAAATAAACTTCTAAGACCGGTAATCCGAGTCTAACTTAGCATGTATCTAGAAAGTTCCGCATATATATTTAGTTTGTCATCTATAAAAGAAGAACGTCATATATTTGGAGTTGATCATATATATAATATTTGAGTTTAACATCAAGTCTAATTTACATCAATTTAAAGTTTACCAAAGAAATAAAACCAAGTTTGTCATGTTTATAGAGGTTAGCATATATATTTTGAGTTGACAATAAAGTCGCAATTGGCGCCCCATAAATTTATTTATTTATCTATTTATCTATTTATTTTTCCAAGAGGCATATCAAACATGACAATAGAGGTGGTAATATGAAGTTACATGTTAATAAGATGTGAAGGTTTTGATGAGAGAAAAAGTAATGATGCCATGAATAACCAGCCTCTTGAGGATAACCCATAAAAACCTGCTTAAATTAAAGCTAGGTTTATATCCATTCTCATTTCAAATAAATCCTATGTCTGTTATCTTTATGATGGTCGTCCAGTAGAATTCCACAATAGAAATTTTCAATTTCCAGCTTACAACTATTGATACGTCTTTGGGTTATAACAAACCTATGATTCTGTTAAATGTGTGGATTTAAGATTGTGACAAATATGATGCGATACAGCAGATAATTTTTTGATGAATGAGATAATGCTATATTCGTGTAACGTCTGATTTAGAGAGAAACATTATTAATATTATGTTATCAGCCTGTTCCCCGTCCTATAAGAATTGGCTTGTTTAGGGCCACTTTCTCCGCTCCGCGACATTCTACTTCAGGGGTATATCCCTGTAAATAGGTTTATTTTTAGTATGAAGCGATGTGTGTATTGATATACAATGTCTCCCACCACCAGTGCTGACTTTAAACCTTGAGAACGTGTTAGAGCCATCCGTTTTTAGAAAATAATCCGTTAAAACCTGGAGTCTCTATCACAAGAAGACGAAACCTAACGATATTCAGCGTTCTGTGCACTTCGGTTCCTGAGTTACTCCCCTCTATCGTAAATCTTGTGAACTCGATAGAGGCTACAGATTTTAATTGATTTTTTTTCTTAAATTCGTGGGAACCATTTTTGGTCATAGAGGACAAACTCTATCGATATTCAGTTTCGGAGATATCTTAATTTGCCTTAAATCTTGTAAACACACTACCGACTAGTTTTTATTCGATTATTTTCAGATTTGTTGTGAAGGATTGGTATTTTTTGAGTGTTATATCCCCTTTTCCGAAAACAGTATGAGCGGAATATAGTTCATATTTTTATTGCTTGTTCTTTTTAATTTGGAGTGAAGTGTCGATATCATGAACGCGATCTTTATTCCTTTGTCATCAACAGCAGAAATAATTGCAAACATGTAGCCTATCCAGATTGTATTTCCAACTTAATTTGCACATTTTAAGCCCCTTGTAATTTTCTTTTTCATGGGTGTGGTATTTCAGAGATTTATTGTTAGTATGCCGACTTTTGAAATTAACGTCTGATTACAAATAGTGGTCTGCGTACGAGGTAGGATACGCTTATTCTTTCCAAAACACCTAATACCACTTCCCATGTTAGGCGTTCGCATACCTTGCCAGTATTTCTTTTACTTTTGTATATAAATACATGTTTGTACACGTGTCTAATTTGAAGTTTGCAAATACAAGCGAGTTTCATATTTTGTTCAAATCTGACCAGAAGTTGATAACACAAAATTCCACAGAGATATTTTTTCATTGAACATTTATTGCCATGAGAATTAATATGAATGGGGTATTTGATAAATTAAGATCGCCTTATTGCCGTTTTAGAGCGCATACCAAATTTCGATTTCTGATCCACGTGGCGGTGACAAAAGTAGAAAAATGGTAAAGTGACTTTAATTTGTTTATAGGGCTACCTGAATGAAGTATAATTATCGCTTAAAATCTGTATGTCGATAATTAATAAAAACAAGGCAATCCACGGACTATTTCTATTTTTCTCGCTTTCTCTTATCTAATGATTTCTTTTTATGAATTGTGAGATTCGAACACATATCCTCTCACGGTCCCATATAAGAACCTTTTGTTTCAAAGAAATTATCAATGACCTGAAAATCGACCGTGTATCTGTTATCGCTCTCTACACTAGTCAGTTATGTGGACAGAAAACCCGTGTTTCCCTTTTGTTTGCGTCACTCCCCGTTTCTTCAACTAACGTAGCAATAAACTTTGCGTTAAAATTATATTTGGAATGTGTTTAACCAATTCTATCCTATATTTATGTAATATTGCCGGTCACCAACATTGTCCTTTAAGTTCATTTATTTGCTTACGAACAAATTTCAACTTTCATATTTTCCGTGAGCCAGGCGATTCGCAGTCATTTTCTTTCTTTAAATTTTATTTAAAAAAAACACTTGAAAGGGTATTCTTTAGATAGTAAAATAAAATAAACCCTTTGTTGAATGTCACCTTGACTTCGATGTTCGTGGATATAAACGAGTTATATTTCTGACTAACGTTCTCGGACAGAAAAAGATTATTATTATTATTTATTATTTATTACATTTATATAGAGCATCTTTCACCGAAGTGTTCAGATGCGCTTAACAATAAAAACGTAAAAAATACAACTTATCATAAGAAAGAAGTTCATAAAACAGTTCCTAAAAATACAATTTATAATAAAAAAGAAGTTCATGAAACAGTTCCTAATGTGAAAACGATATAAAAACTAAAAACAGTCAAATGTGTAAAATCAGAAAACATAAAATAGTAAAATGTATCAAATCAGTAAAATGCCTGTTTAAATAAATGAGTTTTCAAGTGCGATTTAAATGTAATGATGGAGGGTGATTTTCGAATAAAATAAGGTAATTTATTCCAAAGTAATGGTGCATAAAATGAAAAGGCCCGCTCACCATAGGATGTTACTCTGACTCGAGGTTTTACCAACAGTAGATCATCCCTAGAAGACCTTGTGTTTCTCACTGAAGTGCGGATTTGTATCAGTTCAGATAAGTATGGCGGTGCGAAACCATTAAGACATTTCTATGTGATTAACAATAGTTTAAAATCAATTCCTAATGATACAGGAAGCCAATGAAGGGTGTAAAGAATTGGAGTTATGTGCTCATGATAACCCACACCAGTAACCAGACGAGCTGCAGAATTCTGCAGTTTTTGTAGTTTAGAAAGTAGCTTAATCGGTAGACCAGTTAACAGGGAGTTCAAACAATCAAGACGTGAAATAACAAGAGACTGAATTAAAGTTCTAGTGGCATCAACAGATAAATATTTACGTATTCTACTGATATTGCGGAGATTATAATAGCCATTCTTACAAATATTATTAACGTGATTTTCCTTTGTAAAATGTGAGTCACAGATGGCTCCTATGTTTCTAGCAGTTAGAAGGATCAGAATCAACTTTACTAAGCACATTTTTAGAACCAATTTGTAGATATTCAGTTTTGTCATCGTTTGAAGTCACCCAATTTTTAATGTCATCTATGCACTGTTCAAGTTTTGACTTAGAAAAAATGAGATGATTGTCAACAGAGGGTTTGAATGATAGATAAATCTGAGTATCGTCAGCGTATAATTGAAAACACAGCCCATGCTTACGTACTATGTCTCCAAGGGGTGAAGTATAAAGACTAAACAGTATCGGTCCCAGAACTGATCCTTGTGGAACGCCACAAGAAAGGATGGTTTTGGGTGAAGCGTGATCACCAACTATAACTGTCTGATGTCTGTTTGTTAGATACGAAGTAATAGGTTCAAGAGCTTTTTCTTTGATTCCAAACACATTCTGTAGTCGATTTAGGAGTATCAGATGGTCAACAGTGTCGAAAGCTGCCGATAAATCCAGTAGTACAAGTAAAACACATTCACTCTTATCTACAGATAAGTTAATGTCGTTGTGTGCACGAATGAGAGCTGTTTCAGTGCTATGGTATTTTCTGTAGGCGCTTTGGAACTTTTCCAATAAATCATGATCACTTATATGAGACACTAACTGTTTTGAAATACAACGTTCTAAAAGCTTTGATATAAAACTTAAATTAGACACTGGTCTGTAGTTTCTTTCAAGATTTCTGTCAAGACTGGGCTTTTTGATTAAAGGAAAAACAATGGCATGCTTAAATACATCAGGGACACAATTTTCACTTATAGCAGAATTGATGATATTGGTAATAACCGGAGAAAACACATCAATATTATTCACTATAAATTTGGATGTAATTGGGTCCAAGGAACAAGTGGTTTTCTCACTGACAGTTTGAAACCCACACAAAGTCGGAGGGATTTGAGAATCACAATTGTGATTTTCACCGCCTGCTAATACCGTTGGTTTTAATTCTGAACGGATTCTTTGAATTTTCTGTGAAAAATAGTTTGAAAATTTACATGCCAGTTCAAATTGATCATCATATTCTGGTAGAATTGTTTGACCATGCGTATGATCAAGAAGAGATTTTGATATTTTAAATATTTTGACGGTTTTCAATTCTATTAGAAAAATATGATTTCTTGCAGTCTTTTATTTTATGGCTGAGTTCATTCTTCTTAGATTTAAAGATTTCTTTGTGAACCTGAAGTTTGGTCTTATACCAAGTTTTTTCCGCTTTTGTTTTGGACTTTTTTAGTTCACGTAGCTCATCAGTAAACCAAGTATTGTTTGGTCCGATATTAATAGTTTTGGACTTGGGTGGTAGAATTTGATCAAGAACATCTACTATTATACTATTATAAGCACTGGCTTTTTCATTGACACTTTCTAGTTGAGAAATTGAGAAATAATTAGCATTCTGAAGTTCATTAATAAAACACTCGTTATCAAGTTTCTTGAAGTTTCTGAAAGTCAGTGTTTTAGTTTGTGAAGTGGATGCTTCTGAATACTCAGATTAAAATTAACTGGAAAATGATCAGAGATGAGATTATTCGAAATACTAACATTATGAATAAGATTTTCACAGTCTCTTGATATAACTAAATCCAAAATATATTACCACGATTATGTGTGGGAACTGAAACATGCTGAATGAGGGAGTGTGCTCTAAGTAAGTCATTAAATCGAACAGCGTTTGTATCGGTAAGATCCTGCAGGTGAAAATTAAAATCTCCAAGAAGAAGAAGTTTATTGCTCGAACAAGCAAGTTTGTCTAGAACACTGGGAAATTCGGTAAAAAAGTTTGAGATAGTTTCAGCATCTCTGCTAGGTGGACGATAAATGACAATAACAGATAATCTTTCGTTCTTAACAGAAGGACCCGGGGAAAACCCACGAAGTTGGACAAAGTAGCTATGGTTTACCATATATCCTGTTGTACTTGATGTAACTATTCTTTTAACCTCAACTATTTATTTTGCAAACTATTTGTGGTAGTTTTACATTATTAGCCTATTAGGTATACATTTAGTAATCTACAAGCACCAGTGACCTCCTTTAATCTCTACAATATAGACCTATAGATTCATTCGCGTATCAGTTATTTACGAATCCATATGGATAGACATTGCTTATCCCGTTGATAAATAAAGCAATTGAAACCGTGTGATATTCACCTTGATAATCGAGTTCATTTTGGGACTTGGTCCATTATGGATTTTATGTCAATGTAAAAGTGCTTTGACACCAGCGCTGATATTTTGAACGGTATGTATTGTACTGTTTTTGTAACGACAGCCTACAATTATATGAAATCACAATTTAATCATTTTATTGAGTGTCATTTCAATCGTCATGCAATAATATTTAGTTAAAAATTAAACGGTTCATTAATTAGGAAGTAAGCTAGGGTTATCATTAAAACTGAAATATATATTTTGTCTTTGTGATAAAGCTTTATATTAACGAGGAAACGATATCATCCAAGCGTGTCAAGTTGAATAAAGGAGTCGCTTTAACAGATACATAACTATATGTTTCTTATAAAAGCCGCAAGTCGTGCGTTTCAAATTGAACATATTTGTGGATGTAGATTTATTTTTGCATTAAAAAATCGAAGATCTAGTACCAAGTCGCTTACGAACTCGGTGATAAGTTCTCTTAGGTTCACGTATTCGTTTACACACAGTACCGAACAAAGTTCGATTTTTCAGTGCTCCAGAAGGCCCGCACTCATTTTTCTTTAGATAGTAAATAAAAAATACAACCTAGGTTTAATGTCACCTTGAGTTCGATGTTTATGGATAGAAACGTGTTATCTTTCCGACTAACGTTCTCAGTCAAAACAGATGACGCTTTGACAGCAATAGAACGTAATTGGATCCCCCTTATATAAATAACTTGTTATAATTCATCGATATTTATCCTTTTTAACCAATACACTTTTATAAGACGCCATTGAAAATTCTGCCTTACGCGGATGAAGGGCTCCTGGAAAATTTAGTATTTATTTAGTCATTGGACAATTCACATTGGAGCCAGCTTCTTACTCACTGAACCACCGCGGTTCAAATCCTTTCAACACTAAACATTCATAATGTAAAGCAATACATTTTGTTGTCTTTTTTATGCACCTATATGCAATACATGCTACAGACTAGACTCCACTAGACGACTAAAGACTACCTGCCATGCGCCCAAGGTGTAGACCGTGAATGGTCAGCTGTGATCGTTAGCTGGTTATGTTACCGCAGTATTTGTTTCAGTGACGAATGGCAACACCCCACCATGCGCGTAAAGTTATCTTTTCTGGTAAAACTGTTCATCTGAATCAATACAAGCGTGTCACACTCAAATCTTGACTACGAATAACTCGATTCGGAATAATTGTTCTGGGTTGAATTCGGAAAAATATACGGATACGTTAACTCAGATTCAATTCGTTTTTTCTCCAAAGTCCAGAGTAAGGCTTTATTCCGAATACAATTCAGATTAAACCCCTAGTGTGAACGCCGCTTTATTGTATTTTTTTTCAAAATAATAAACTTATGGTCTATAGTTGACTTAAAATTTTATTACACAAAAGACTTTTTAGAGATGAATATTTGATAATTAATACTAATGTAAATTCTAATTTGAAAAAAATGGGTCTGATTATCTTACTTCCTTAAATAGACTGTATAAACTGTCGCAATTCATATCGCAAATAGTTCAATATTTGCATATCCGAAGCATTCAATTGAAAAAAGGGATTATCTGAACGAAACCATTAAAGACATTGAATGGAATTGGGTCTAACGTCTCCAATTACACAATATTTCCGTCGTTTTGATACTAAAATACATTATTAATAACGTTTAAGTCTCCAGTGCTATGGAGGGGAATTTTGACTAAACAGTGGTGTACCCGACTCTTCTGTGGTCTCCAACTGTCAGTGGATGGTTTACGCGCTTGCCCTTTAATACATGCCTGGACAATGGTTATTTCGTCCCAATCGAAAGATTAGGCAACACCCCTAAAGTTCTTCTTGGTCCATGTCGGAATTCAAACCTAGTTCAATGCCATAATCAATCCACCAACCGGATATTTAAAGAAAGAGCATGACGTAATTTATCATCCAAGAATTATAACCATCGAGATACAGTTGATATCTCTGATTCGTTGACATAGATATAACATGGAATACGAAAGTATTCTGTGGAAGAACTCGTGGCATTTCTTTCTCGATTGTCTCCGCCCATTTCCGGCAAGACTCGAATACAACAGACAGTGGCTTTGCATCGCGTGACACTTAATATAGCACAATTGCTAACTTCGGAAAATTTCCGTGCGTATATTGGAAATAAAATGACCAAGAAATTGACTAAAATATGACCAAGAAATCGACTAAAATATGACCAATTGTTGCCAGTTACATTTCCGATCCAATCAAACTGTCTCAATTGAAGTATTTCCAGTAGGTTATCTGAACTAAAACGCAGATTAAAACCGCGTAGGCCTACATAGATATCGATACTTTTTCGAAAACACAACAAAGAACCTTTATACATTGACTCACCTTTAATTGTATAGAAATTGTCTTTGTATAATAATAAATCATACGACACGAATCATGTTAATTTAATTCTATGGAATTTATTACTGTATAACATTTAATACAAAATATAACTAACCTTTAATTCTATGGAACCCCTCTCTGTATAGGTGTAAGGATAGTTTGCTAAATTATTTTTAGTAATTTCACTGATATGTATTTTCATTGCCTGAAATAATGTAAAGATGGTTCTTACAAAATTACAATAAAACAACAAAAATAAAAATGCACCCTACCGGGGTGGGGTGAGGAGGGTGAGCTAGTCTAAATAAAATGAAGACAGGGAAATCTCCCTGCAAACACATAGATTTTACTTTCTCGAGAAGGGTAATGCAACAATTTCCGGTTTTAAAAGATTAAAATTGTAATGAGCCAAAGAAACACAGCAGCAAAATGCAGTTCACTCATGTTTTTAAAATTCTAACATACCTCAGCAGTGCATAATTGGACTAAATTTCTTAATTCTCAAATTTCTGACAAACTCATGAATACTTTTTCAATATCTGGCAAACACATGGATCGTTTCCAAGTTACTTGATATGGGGGATGATTATAGCCGTCAAAGTTAATTGCGATTGTAAGGATGCTCACGAAAATACTTTAATATTGATAATATTCTTAGAACGTGGTTAATATTGAAGGTACTATCTGTGCAAATTTTGATTTGAAATTTAATGTATACATTGATATAAGTGACAGTGACACAGGATTAAAGGCCCAAGCCAATACACGAATCAGTCGTCATTAAGGTGCAACGGGGATTTATTTCAACGGTTTATCAAATTGGATAAAAATTGTGGCCTGTGTAGGTTCCACAAGCTAAAAACGGGGATTGTTGTTCAATCAGGGGCCATAACCCAGGAAGTTACGGTCAGATATACGCCAATATGGCAATCAATCGAGATCTTTGACTTATACATACATGTTCAGTTTCATTAAAAATTGGATAAAAATTGTAACCTCTGGCGTGTACAAGCAGGGGTAATAATCCATGAAGATACGGTCCCATACAAGCCAAGTCTAGATTTTTGGCATTTAAATCTACATTTCAAGTTACGAAATGTATGGTCATTAAACGTCCGGAGGTACATAGGCGACGTCAATATACGTCAACAGGGAAGTGTGAGCGTATAAAAAGGTGTCATCAATCAAGTGCCTAACATACTTATAAATAGATCAGTATCATCAACAGGCAGATGTAATTTGAATTATTCGCGCAGGAAAGAAACCACAAATCGCGGACAACAAAATGGACAATATGGAAACAGTAAATTCTGCACATGGACAATCACGTGAAATCATTTTACGGTTATCTCACATTTCGATAACTATGCAGTTTTAAATTAATTTTATGCACTGTAAGTTAATTTGTTCAGAATAAATTATCCCAAAATACATGTTCATGCGTCAAATAAGTGTCTATTATTGGTATAACTGTCGATTATTTTCATTAAATAATGGACAGTTTTACAAATAATAGACGATCGTTTAAGAAAAGCTTACACACTGGACCCTTTGTTCCCACTCGGGTGTTCAAGTTACAGACCAACCTGTATTGTGTTGTTTTAGCACGTACACAGGTGATCATTTGAGGAATAGTGGGTGTTCATATAAATGAAGACCCCAACATACTAACCCGGTGATTGTCAAAACAGACAACCGCGCATTTCTGTGCGTGCACTGTGTATTAGCAATAACAAGAAACACCGTGTTAATTTTAAAAAGATAAATACATGTAGTTAAAACAATAAATAAATATTTGTTCACAGTAGATTGTAAAATAATATCATTAGCTAGAAAACGCAACCAACAGTATTAAGAAATAAATACACAAAACCTAGCGAATTGGGATAAATTTCTGTTTGAACATTTTTTTTTTAGATAATTGTCATTTTGTAAAATACCAATCCTACATCATCACACATGATATTTTTTTTCGCACATAGATAGTTTGTTCTGTGGCTGACAATTCGCGAATGTAGAACGTATTCCAGCCAATGTGGCTGACAATTCGCGGATGTAGAACGTATTCCAGCCAATGTAGCATACCCCATTCGCACCAAATAAATATTACATTATTCATTGGCCTCTTGTGGATTTTAAAGATAGATTGCCAGGCAACGAAACATACGCCCACATCAGCTAAGTAGTCCGGGCAGTCAATAAGGGGTATGGCATATTTTTTCTTTTGTCGGTAAGGAGAGAGAGAAATGGGATTTAACGTTCACTCGACGTAGGGGTCATTAGCAGCCAGAGGAAACCGGAGGCCCTACACCTTGTCACGTACAACCGAGGAATCGAAACCACACCAGTTGACTGAATGGCAGAACTTATGACACAACGCACACGCGCTAACCATTCGGACAATTATCCATATACCAATCCAACTTTCTTAAAATTGTTTTTCAAAAACCTGACATTTGAATAATCTGATTTGTATGCATCGTAAATAAACCGGTATACACATATTCAGTTATTTACCCACTCCCCAATTTGCTGAGTAAACAACAATATATGACGTGCAAAATAATGCATATTGGTACCTGTTATAGACGAATTGGTAAAACAGTTTTGTGTGATAAAGGGTCTGTGATAAACATGTGTCTCTCTCGTATTCATCCATTTTCATCCACTCGTTCAATTTCTTACACAAAGAATCCAGTGTGTAAGTCAGTTATCGACCTTGACCTCGGGGTCAAGTTAGATAAACACCCGCGCCCGTGCATTGAACAAGTTTGCACGAGCTTGGGTGTTCATCAAACTTGAACCCCTCTGTCTCAGTCGATAACCCTTACGTACACTCTCCTATGTAGTAAATAATACCCTACTACGAGGTTGATATTAGAAATATCCCGAGACCGAAGGTCGAGGTCTATTTCTAATATCGAACCGAGGGTGAGTGGCGTATTATTTGACATACACATTGCCATCACTTCAATGACAGAGTGGTCAACATACCCCAATATAGCAACATAAACATAATATCGTCCCGTGCTGTTTTAGCATGAGGGCTACGTCACTGTTGGAATGAGCATACTAATAGTGAACTGTTGTCCACCACTGCTCAAAATACACCTGCGTTATTTTAGTCATACATCGACCAGTTCACTAGTAAAATGCTGTCAATGACTGAGTCAGACGAAGAACTCCTCTTTGCCAGCCAAATTGCCAAAAGCAATTTGAATTTATATGAAAATTCGGACGAGGAAATAATTGCAGCAAGTCAGCGTGTAGGACAATTAAAGTATATTTTCGATATGGATGTTGGAAATCCAGCCCTGTATTCCGATATTTCGGATGTTGAGGAAAATAGATCTGAAAATGACAAACGTTTTCATATTGCCAACGAAGAAACGATTTTAAACGTTGCAAATAATGCTGTACCAAAAAATACTTTAAGGCGTAATAAGTGGGCGTTTAATACATTTCAAGCATGGTCAATATGGCGGAACAATCACCATAATGATGAAAGGAAAATAACTATGGATCTTGAACACATGGATAATAGTTGGTTAAAACACTTAGTGGTTGAAGTTAGAAAAAAGGACGGCGAGAAATACCCACCGAATTCAATATTCAGTTTAGTAATGGGATTGATGTCTCATTTACGTCTTAAATGTAAGAAAAACTTGGATATTTTGTAAAACAGCGAATTTGAAGAATTTCGCCAGGTTTTAGATGGCCAAATGAAACAACTAACGAACGAAGGCTTAGCTCAGAGGAAGAAGCAGGCTGAACCGCAAACAGATAATGATATTGAATCCTTGTGGTCAAAGGGCGTTTTAGTGATATACAACCCTCACGTTTTAATAAAGAAAATGATTTATTTAAACGGGTTGCATTTTTCACTACGCAGTGTAGACTGGTGGCCAGTCTTCTCCACACACTAAAAATTGGCCAGTCCTCTCAAAAAAAAACGAAAAAAAAACGTAATCTCTAGAGACTGGGCAAATAGAGCTTCATTCTCATCTAGTAGGTCAATCTGCATTATGTAGGTCGTGTGACGTCGTGCACGTGATCACGACATATCTAACATCACGTGATAATAAACATGGCTGTCGACTAACTGGCAAACTGGTGTAGGTGCGAGATGTTTGTTGTGGATAACAGTTATTGTTATTTAGTGATACTTTAACGATCTAAGAATTTTGTTGACGGACAATATCTGTCGAGTGAACGGATACAACTTATGGGATGAGGTGAATGAACATAAATAATTACACGTGTGTGAAGCCGCGATAATCGAGACTTTATTTACAAATTCGTGTCACGTGACTCGGGGCTTGCTTGACAACTGTCAATCATTCCAAATAAGGAACAACGTAAAACAGGACAGGAACGCCCATTTTATTGTGAAGCTCGCAAATTGTCCAGTCTCTGGTGCTGGTTACAGGTTTACGCAAATTTTTTTTTTTATACAAATGGAAACGAAAGTGTTGGTTTACTAAAAATTAATACTTTTATATAAATCGAAATGTAAAATAAATAGAAGAGACTGGGCCAGTCTATACGCAGTGGAAAGGAGCATCGGAATCTGAGATACAAAAATAGCCAGATTTCACTGATTACATCTTCAGACAGCGTCCCTTTCCTGTGCTATAAAGAGGATATATCTAAAACTGTTCAAGGTGGACTACTTCACAGGAAGATCAAACCCAAAATAGTTGAACATCATGCTAGTGAGCACAAAGAACGCTGCCATGTGGAAATTTATAAAAAAGTACATGAGATTATGCCCAACGGACGGGCAGGACGATGCCTTCTACCTGACCCCTTTGAAAAAACCCAGTGAAGATAGATGGTAAGGCAAACGTCCCATGGACCATAATACCATACAGAAAGTTGTGCCAGAAGTCTGCAAACAAGCAGGAATCGCTGGACACAAAACTAATCATTCCCTTCGGGTCACCGCAGCAACTAAACTCTTTAACCATGGTATTCCAGAGCACCTTATTATGGAACGCACAGGCCATCGTAGCGTAGAAGGTTGGTATTACTAAGTGTTATTGAACAAAACGGCTTCTGTGTTTAAAAAATGTACAAAAGTCATTGAATATCCCAAAATATAATATACATACATAATAGCTGAAATGTTAACCTTTCTGTATTTTACTTTCAGGGGTGAGAACATATAAAAGAACATCAAGTGCTATGAAACATGAAGTAAGTGAAATATTAAATGGTGAGAACGATGTCAGTAGGAGTGATGAGGGCAAAAACGTAAAAGATGAGGAAGACACCAGAAAGAATAACGAGACCGAAAATTTAGCAAAACGGCTTTGTCTACAAACATATACAGAAAATGATTCTAATCATAACATTTATGCTGCTAACTGTACTATTAACTTTACAACTAAATAAAATGTATTTGTCGTGTTTGCTTAATATGACGTCATCAGGGGGTGTGTGATATGGGATATCTTCCCAGGGATGATATCACATATCACCCTCTGATCACACAATCCTCAGCACGATATCTCTATTATCGCTAATGGAACATCAAAGTCAAAACACCGTGAAGGTGTGTATATACTGATTAAAAACAACGAGTGACGTCATATCTATGTCTTAAGCATTGTTATGTTCACAACAATATACCGAGATCAACATGGCACACTATAAGCCAGCACACTATACGGATATTCATCACACGATAAGCAGAAATCAAGGTGGCACGTTGGACAAAATAACGAGCGAGGATTTTTCTTTTCTAAAGTACATTATCGTGAATGTGCCATGAATTAACTGATAGATTCAAAGATACGTAGACGCATACTTTCCAGTGACGTATAACATGATAAACGGAATTTCGTATTAAGAACCGTATTTCGACATTTCATACACTCGCAACGGCCCTCCCTAATTAGAGTTTAGTAGGCCTACAGGCTAATTAACTTTTATCCATTTGAAAACAAAAGTAAGTATATATACACTGTGCCCACCAAATAATGAATATACTTAAAGAGGGGGATTCCTATACATTTGCAGTAAAGATATAGGGAAATTTGGATTAAGCCCCACATTTTTATGTATCTAACAATTTATTTGATTGGTCGATGAAAATAGCACAAACATCAAGGGGAGACAATTTGAAAATGTGTTCCCCCATGAATAAACCCAGGGGTTAGTGGAGTGGAACGGAATGAGACCTTTGGGTATACCGAGGATGCCTATCGACCATAATCATTTATCACAAGTGAGAGTTTGACCAAATGAACAACAGTAAAAGAACATGCCATTTTAGAATTTTTTCCGTAATGGAAAGTGGTACCGATGCCAAATCTTAACAAACTATTATAGCGAGTTAAACAATTACATCTCTAGAATATCATCAGTTGTTAATGCTAAATTCTTGAGGTCATTTAAACATAAGATACCACACAAATTATGAAGGCACACCTACTCCCAAAGCCGTTTATTAGCAGATTTAGTTTTTTATAAACATATTGTTAGTGTTACCTCTCCGTTGGTTTCCATTCTAGAAGCTGTATTCACAGTATCACCAAATAAACAATATCTTGGCATCTTTATACCTACCACTCCTGCTACTGCTGTACCACTGTGTATTCCTAAAAGTGTACATTATACCCATGTTCAGAAATGTATGATAATGGTCATAGAAATAAAAATAATATTATAGTGTTGGGTTTAAACGGAAAATTAATTATATGACATCTGGCAGTTTGATTTTCTAAAATTTCAAAAATATTTTTGTTGACTAAGGAATTATACAAATGCAATAACCGAAAGAACCAGAAATAATCCGAAATACACCAAATGATGATGTGGAAGACGATAGGAACTCAAAGATTAAAGCAAAGCCATCTTAGTTAATACTGAAGTAAAGAAGTTTCATACCAACACGAATCTTCATATTTTGTCCTGTTGACGGATCTGTCAAATCTTTCATGGACTCGACCATATCTAATGCCATATCACAGACATATAGAGCATGAAATTTAGTCTTGATTGGTGCACCCGATACGCCCATATATGCATCACCTATAGTTTCAACCTATTGAAATTTAAAGTTATTTTTAATTTCATTTCAAAACAAAATTCAAACATTGCAATAAATTGAAGCGGGTTATTATTGTTATTTGCTTCTAAAATCACAAACATCTTAAAGGAGCTAAATCGCTAACATCCGGGACCTAGAAAATGACACAAGTGGGTCGCAACGCATATAATATTTTAATATGAATGTATATAAACTGATTTACATTCAACCGTTTCCGTTTTTACTCTTAATTTCAAATCAGTTATGTTTGGCGAAATAAGCCACCAGTCTCAATCGAATGCAAATTTCTTGCGTCTGGTTATTCCAGTCTACATAGTATTTATTGCGCATGGTCTCTAGATAAAAATATGGCGAGGTCGTTTGATTTGGTGCAATGTGTCTAGCCTCGTTTCTCGTGTCTCTTGTTACAACTGGGGCCGAAACGCATTATGGTACACGATTCGTGTACCAATAGTAAAATGTTTATTTTGTCTTAAATATTGGATATAAGAAGCCCATCATTTCCCGGTAAGATCACAACATCAATGTTGATTTAAATTGACAAATAATTCGTGTTTTCAATGTTGAAGATTTGGGATGATATTGAGTTAGAGATTTAGCTACTTTAATGGTAGTTTGGCACGAATTATATATTCTAAAACGATAAAGACCACAGCAATTAGATCAGCATTAAAATAAACTTCTAGACGCATTCGTGCACTTGCCATACCAAATTAATTAGATAAAAACACGAGTAACAGTTAATCTCTACGCACAAAATAAAACATTTTTCCGATTTACTAAAAGTCCTCATATTTATTAGTCATTAGTCTATGGATGTCATGTTGGAATATTTGGTAATATTGTTTTTTCGAATAGTTTTCACCACTATCACAATCAAAACATGGATCTGCTTGGAGCAGGTGATGTTTCACGAGTGTGTATTTAAATCCTTGAAAACCACTTATAAATTTGTACGACTCGTAAATTGAAAATTGAACTTCCAACGTTACTAACGGCTGTATCGCAAATATGATTCGGCAAATTCATCTTAAATTCTGTACCCAGTCTAATTTAAATTCGTCGATGTTAAAGTATGGTTAAATCATATCAAATCAAAAGTATTTTTTTGTAGTGCGTTACTGAGCATGCATCCCACGTGGTCTGTCTGTAGATTGTAGCACGAATCCTGACATTGCAAATTGCATAAGTATGTCCCGGGTTATTCGTAGGCAATGCATTTATAGGTTTACGTTAATCAAGACAGATGAATGGGTCTGAACTTTCATAATGAACGCATGTTATCTTTTCTGGTCGTCTGCCCTGATCGTCTGCTTCATCACCTTTGTCGGTGATGAAACGTGGCTGAAGAAAAGACGACCGCCTGCGATAAAACGTGACCAAACTGGAGATTATGTTACAGTAATATGATTTGGGGAATATGAATAGTGATTCTATTATCAATATGAGCGTGTGTCTAGTCATTTCGGACTAATCGGTGACGTAATCCAGTGAAACTGTCATTATAATGGTGCCATAATCCAATAATTGGACACAAATGGCCCTGGCGCTGTGATTCGGAAATTCCGGAAAGATGCAGCCGATAATGTGTTATTAAATTGATCGTAAGTCAGGTTAGCTTCGATTCAAACATTGCATTGGTAACAAGTTTCTGAAATAGAATATCGATGGATTCTAAATGCTACTTGAATTACAGGAAGTGTAGCCATTTTTCATAGCATTAAAATTCAAACTTGCCCTTTAAATGTAAATATAATAACAGTGCCGCACGTGCTAATTAGCAATGTAATGATTGTTTATTTTACCCAATCATCAACTAACCAAACACTATTCAGGTTGAAACATTTGAAAACATTACTTTACCTTATAAACTTTATGCTTTTCACTGAGTTTATCGAAGTTGGTATACATGGCATTGAGCATAGAGACGACTTCCATTGGTGTTATTTTGCTGCATATCGTAGTAAAGCCCACCACATCACTAAATAAGATGGTAACATTGTCAAAAACCTAAAAGCAAGAAAACTTTATCTTACATTCCAAGTAAAAAATACGTTTTAATTTCTGATTTGATTTTCCCCGGATTTTGTTCACATTGTGTTCCTCGTCATCCATAGACTTTTGTATATGGTTGAAATACTATAAATGTTGATATATCTTTTAGGAAACTTTAACTTAACATTAAATCCTACATCTGTATGTTAGTGGTGGGGACAGGGCGGATGGTCAAGTCTGGTCAAATAAGATTACCCATCAGACTTGTTTCCTTATAGATTCATTATCATTAACACAAAAAAATAATAAATTTTAAAAAATATTACATTCAAACTAATTATTCACTCTATAAATTATTGAAAATCTAATTACTAGCCTATTTAGATTTAAATATATGTTTGTACCACACGTAAACAGTCTGTGTATCAGAGACAGCATGGCAAATTTGGCTCATATTTTACACACAATATTATTTTCAAAGATATATGTTATGTCAGTTCTAGATAAACAGCTGGTCGTTATAGGTGAAATTCTGATCCATTCTCTATCTCAACCATCCACTGGTCTCCAGAGTTTATATAACATTTGAAGTCAGAAAAAAGACCTGCAATTGGCCAATTTAGCTCTTACATGATGAACCATTAACAGACAAATGTATAGTCAAATTACGTCAAAATCAATCAGGACCCCAAAATACCAATTCTTCTTATAATGGATCTTGGAAAGTTTACTTTTTCTTCCTCATTTGATTTTTGGTATATAAATATATCAAATTGCTAAGTACAAAATGTCCCCTCGTTGGTGAGGCTGTATTGAGAAACTTGTTATCTGAAAACAAGTATTTAATGTTTGTCTATTATCATGTACATCAATATTGTTGTTAGTAATTGTAGAATGCACAAAACGCAACATGACATCATCGACAGTTTTGATATAGGAGATGTCCTGGATACGATTTTTATCAGTGCTATGTTCATCTATACATCACAAAACCATCTGTTGCCGTCTTAATTCTCAGAGAACGTGATTTTGAAAGCGAAGTTTTTATAAGATAAGAATCCCTTTATTCGACAGAATTTCTATCAGTCATGTTTATGTTAACAGCTAACAGATCAACAAATAAAGTTGATTGTTGTATGGGTGTTTCTTGCCATTGCATGCGGCTCTGAATGCACACCTGAAGAACATATACATTATATATCGGTTAATGTAAAGAGTTTAGTTTGCCCTTCAATAATTCGATCGTAAATAATAGGTAGGAGGGCTGGTTGAAAATTTTTAAGTCTAAAAAAGATAGATTAAGTGGGTTGAAACAAACTTTTGTCACCAACAAGAACAATCATTGAATGATTCATAAGAACTGCAACCGTGGTGTTAACCCACAACTGAAATGAGTAGCCCCAACATATATACATGTACATGCACTATTCGCGGGGTTGCGGCGGACTACTCTGAAGCTTTTGAATAAGTGCTATTTTTTCATGAAAAACATATAGTGTTGTGGGCACCTCCCGTGAGAGAGTTGAGCACATTATCGCCAACGAGTTAGGAATAACAAAACTTTCTGCATGATGGGTGGCAAAGCACTTGACGTCTGATCAGAAACGTGTCCGATCCCTGACTAATCCAGAATCTAACTAGGGTTCTTTAGGAAAGTTTAAGCAGGGAGAATTTTGTTGTAGAAATGTTTAGTTGGTACTTAAGGAAGTATATTGAGCGCCATAGAAAACGCATCACTTAGTTTTTCGTATAACAAAATTTTGGTTTTGACCCCTCTGACTTTGTACCGTTGATTACAGATTAGACATCCATAAGTGTACAAATGTGTTGTTATTGGTGTGTTTCCATTTGAATATTGTTCACAATAAGAAGCAAAATAAATAAGATATGTTTACAGGATCGTACAGGGTACGTCCACCATCATATCAAAAACCACCCAAACCAGGTTTGGTTTCAAAATGAATTTTATTTCACAGAATCATGTGATCAATAAACTACTAGACTGCAAATTTCAGGAGCCTCCAATGTTGCATTTTCGAGATATATTAGAGTAAACATACTAAATACATGTGGGGGTATGCTAGCGGGGAACACAATAACTTCTAAACTAGCTCAGGTGGGTCAAATTTGTTTATATCTCCGCATGAACCGATGGCTATGGTATGAACTTTCCACTGTTCATTAACTTTCTATGTTTCATTATAGAGTTATAAATCACAGCAAAGTTCCTAGCACCCAGATTTGAGGCGAGGTTCGTGGGTTCAATAAACAAAGGGCACGACCACGCTGTATCAAAATACACCCAAACCAGCTTTGGTGGCAAAATGTTTTTCACGGAATCAAGGGAGGGATGAATAAACTACTAGACCAAGGATGGCATAGCATCCCTACGCACACAATAATCTTCTGTGGTGGCTCCATGGTGTTTATATCTCTAAATTGACAGATGACTAAAGCTCCCATTACACCAAACTAGTTCTCACTACGAAATGGTGTTAAACGGACTCAAACTATGTGCGAACGGAGTGAACGTTGTAGCAGCTATTTAAGATCTGCTTATGAACTTCATAGACGGAGTGACTATGCATGGAATTGCCCTACTTCGATCCTACTAGGGGCGTGTAATAACATGACGTGGTCGAACATCAAATTGCAGCCCATCCCGTCTGCGGTGCGCTCGAACAACATAGGGTATAAACATACTGGCTGTTTCCTCGCTTGTTCATGGACGTTGAGTGACCTTAAGGTTAAGCGTCCACCATAAGGCTGGCATTAAATCAAATGCCATGGTTTCGTTTCTTCACTTGTACGTGACAAGGAGTAGGGTCCCCTGTTCTTGGTCCCCCAGTTTCCTTCCACTGTTAAAGAGCCCTACGCCCAAGCGAATTAATGAAATAAAACTGAAGTCCCGAAATAACTTAGTTTGTGTCGCGTGGACGATAAACTCTCTCTCTCTCTCCCATCCAGAATTTCCCTAGTAACGATGACGTCATGTCAGCTGTGAACGACTTGTTTTAGCGTGGTCGAAGAAAATTTCTTCCTGACCGGCATCCTGGCCTTGCAACATCGTTGTCAAGACCGTGCACACCTCGAAGGGGAATATGAAAGAAAATAAATGGAAACCATCGACTTTGTGCAGATTTTTCACAGATAGGCTTCGAACTTATCAGCCAGCCCCCGTACCTATCTAGTCTGTACCGATCATGTAATGAATATTTAACAATTGTTTACTTTTGTTTTCTCGATTCAGATATTTCTCCAAATATTCTTTGGTTCATGGCTGTTGTGTGATATCTATTTCATTGCGAGGTTATTGTTTGATTAAGTGTTGCTGTTTCACTTCGATTTTACCACACAAATAATTAACTACAGAATATCAGATCTGCACTGATAATGTTGATGATGAGATTAAGGAGTTGTCTCATTTATGTTATAACTGTTGCATGTTCCAGGAACTACGCAGTAGGCGATGACCTTTTCTCAGATAGGTCAATTTCTATAATGTTACGTTACAGACGGTTAATCACAGCAATCAAGATTATAGATTATTTCTCGATATGTGACGAGAACATCTAAATATAACCAAAACACGCTCTGTAAAATTCTCATCCGATTATTTTAACACAAAATTGTCATTTCCCAAAGTTCATTATATTCTACGATACGGACGATTTCATAATTGAATACATTAAGGTTTATTTAATAGTTTGTACTGTCTGGTCGAACGGTCCATTAAAAGTAAGGGGTAGTATTTTGTCATGAGATAGTAACTTGTTGTGAGAATGCAGTTTAAAGTAGATTTAGTCTCTAACTAAATATCATCCAAAGTCTTACACGTTCAAGACACGAAGTATTGTCAATTCAAATCAACATTGATGTTGTTTTCTTACCTTGAAAAGGTTGGAGTGATATCCAATATTTAAGACAAATGCCATAGTGCGTTTCAGCGTCATTTGTAACAAGTTACCAGAAAGAACGAGGCTAGACATATTCCACAGTTCATGTCAAACGGCGACGCCATAACTTATCTAGGGAGCATGCGCAGTAACCAGACACTAAAAATTTATATTCGGTTGAGACTCATGCCGTATTTCGCTGGACTGTTTTGAAATTAGAGTCAAATTGGAAAGAATTAAATCAGTTCATTTACAACCACATTACATTATTATGTGCGTTGCGACCCATTTGGGTCAATTTCTAGGTCCCAAATATTAGCGATTTAGCTCCTTTAACGTAGAAACAAGGTGACACTTCGATCATTTTCGGATTTATTATAACTGATAATATGGTGTGGTTCGTGGGGTATTTTTTGCTGAGTTTCTACCTACTCTTCCTCCATTACAAATATCTAGGAATCTTATACATTGGCATGCATTTTTAGTCATTTTTTAACAGACTAGTTGTGATTTTAAAACTCATATTACAAATATATTATAATTTCCAGATACTTCTGTAGAATAACGACTTATATTTCATGAACGGCCATATTGACCAATATGATGGAAGAAATGTCTGAATAACTGGGAAATACAAATAAAATGCGGCTATTACGTTTATCCCAACGCATAATGGTGTTAATATCCTGTAATTTAAATGGTCTTACGACGAATACTAATGCTATGGCGAGATAGCTTGCACGTCACTCGAGCCTCGAAACAAGTGATAAAGACACATGTCTCGGTGTTAAAATGTAAGAACATAGTCTTATGCCTTAGGGTAACTTATTTAAGAATAAGTAAGCCCAATTGGCGACATTGGCGTAAAAATATGTTTCAAATGTTAAGATAAATTACTAAGAGGTTGTGTCAATATTTTTGAAAATGAACCAAGTTATTACAGAACCCACTCATTCTTTTGATACAGTCAATGTACTCTCTTAGGTCTTATTCATCTTAATCCATCGCTATCTTTCAAATCACCTCGTAAGTTCAAATACACCTGTTCTGTTTCTATGAACTTTCTTATCCTTTTGCAAACGTATAATATGGAATTGTGATAACATAAATAAACATATGTCTAATTGTTGTCTTATGGATAGTCTATGTTGATGACAAAAACTCCGACTTTGAATTAAGGACCACGTTTGGTTTTTAAAAAATCCAGGCGTGTCCTCTTTCAGAATCAGTGATCAGAAACACTGTTCCATCTCATGCAAACTGTTTAGCCGGTTTTTAGGGCCCCAAGGAGCCACATGACTTTACCTTTCATTACCCGTAGACTTGTTTTAAAAGCTAAAAAGAAATCATGTTATATTAGTAACAAGGTGATCAATAGTATATATTTTTTTTAAATTGTGACATTTTCAGGAAAGGATTAATATTGGAGCTGTCTTTTTAAAAATGCCAAATGTGACACACACATCATGATCTGCATTACAGTTCTGGATGCATGTGTCTGATATGAAGCGATTTATAAATACCATTCTTCTATATAACACACGGTATGCATTCACTAAACGCCAACCACGTCCCACTATACCACACTGACAAACTATCTCACACTGACGTATGTCCTCGTATTTTGGCATAGCGGAGATGACAACTACGCTTTCGCTCTCGTTCAAGTTATCAATTGATCGATTTATTTATAAGTTGCTATTAAAACTAGCTGAAATATATATTTCTCATTACAGAATGTGTCTAAAGTCAATAAAATTGATAAAAATTATCAATATCATCGTTAATGGATATAAATACATCCCGTCGAGACCACGTTGATTTTGTAAAGATACTAACGATACTAATCAAAAATACCAGTTATTAATATCGTTACGTGACACAACATAGATATTTCAATATAAGTCTATAGGGTCGTCAATAACAGTAATTTATTGATGCGAATTTTTCCACAATATTACAATGCGCGATACCGTTGTTTATTTACTCAATTTTGTAGGAACATTCAGTGTAGATTTGACACACAAATACGAACATCTGTAGGACATTAAGACATGTCTACTACATTGTTAGGAAGATTAAAATGTATAAATGACTTTAACGTATATTTCAATAAATTATACAAGAGCTCGCATCCCTGGGTTGGGTTTAGGTTATAAATATATTTTTAAAAGTTCTGTCAAAGCATGTTTGTACTTACATGATCTGATCTTATTTCTCGACAATAATGACCCAAACGAATTTGTATGAACCAATCTGAATAATCTCAAACCACTTCGTCGGAATTCATTGAATAATTAAGAAGAAGTGGAAAACGCTGAACCCTGTCCGTACTAATAATTCACTGGATCAGCTACTATAATCACGTTGAATCAAAATCCATGAAGTAATTTTGATGATTAGTCTACAAAAAGCTATAAAGTTGTCCTTTTCAGGCGCCCCTGTTGATCAACACATATAATAATAACTACGAAAGAAAACATATCTACAGTTTCTTTCGAATACCCTCCCCTTCATCTCTCTTACAGGGCCCATTATTTATCATATTAGATTAAATTTAAAGGAGCTAAATCGCTAACATTTAGGACCTAGAAATTGACACAAAATATGAATGTATTTTAACTGATTTACATTCAATGGTTTCCATTTTTACTCTAATTTCAAATCGGTTATGTTCTGCGAAATAAGCCAGCATGTCTCAATCGAATGCAAATTTCTAGCGTCTGGTTATTCCAATCTACTTATGCCTTTTGATTTTGCGCAATATTTCTGGCCTCGTTCCTCGAGTCTCTTGCTAGAGCTGGGGTTGAAACGCATTATGGCAATGGTAAAATGTTTATTTTGTTTTAGATATTGGTAATTTGAAAACGTGTCTCCCCCATATATTAACCCAGGGGTTAGTGGAGTAGAACGGAATGAAACCACTAGAGATAGCGAGGATGTCCTCAGTTTTGTGCACGAAACGGATGACGTTGATACAAGTGAAATAAACACTTTTCAATGCAACTTGCCACACAGTGTACACTACTCATTATTTATACTAAATATATTTCACTCAATATATTGAAGTTATGTTTGCAAAATAATTTTTCAATTAATTTTCTGTATAAAATTCGAAAAGATCTTAATTCAATTTCCGTTTCACTATTCGTCGCCATTTTTAAAACCACCGCCTCTCGTTGAAAGCAATTGTGTGTTGTTCTATATTCGGTATTTGGCATTGATTTCAATTTCCATAGAATAAATTGCCAGCCTGGGGTGAAAATAGTTAGATGAATGCGCGTGTCGATATCAAAATCCATATATCAAATAATAATCTACATAATGAATCTTACATCAGTTAAAATACAAGCAAAATTTAAAGCAAAGAATCTTGTTCAGTCTGTAATGACATTAAACTGATCATAAGCTCAATTCGAGAATAGACGGGTGGGTTTTAGTATCGCATACATTCTACGTGAATGAGAAGTTACACCACATATTTTATACAGACTATGCATAAACTAATTCATTCAGAACACTCACAAGTACTTAAAAGTATACAGAGCTACATTTTTTAAAACTTTTTGTTACATTTTGTCAAATCCCATGGGTTAAAACGTTTTATTTTTAAATTTTGTCAAACCCCATGTCCTAGTACCGTTTCACAATTTGGTTTTGAACCCATGGCGTTCCCAAGATAGCATAACATCAAAGGTAATAGATTGTTTCGACATAGAATTGACTGGTGTGGAATTATTTACTCCTTTTGGTGCCACGTGTTCAAAGTATGAATGCAAAGTATGACGTCAACACTGTGTGATAAGGTTTGAACTAAATTTACAAAATTGTGATATATTTATGAATTAAATACTATAGCTCTTTAAATATGCCAATCCATTTATAACATGATGTTAAAACACATTTGGGACTAAAAAGGTTAATGGTAGGTGAAAATTTATAGCTTAAAGAAAATCTGAAGGACCAATAGCAGATATTTCGAGTAAAGACAGCTGCATACTTACGGCAACATTGATTGGTTTTCTTATGAATAAAAAACGAGTGATATCTCGACCACTTACTATATCAGATTTTCACAGTATAGCATTTAAATAGAACTGAACTCCGGTAATTGTGTCCCTTTAAATTGGATCGTTAACCAGGAAAGACATGAGCCAAATAACCGTAGTAAATATATAGTCCGTATACTTTAACCTAGAATCTATAACCATCTATCTTCTTCAGGAAGAAAACATCTATTTCATTACTCATCCAGAGCAGAAACCTGCGTTCTAATTATCGATCAAAACCGTATAAGACAAATCTTTTAACACTTCTGTTTAGACATCTGGCCTCAAGTTCACAAAGCATTCTCAGGCTTAAGTTGAGAATTTACTCAACTTTCAATCACTGTTTATGAAAAATATATGTGATCCAGAAACATAGAACTTTTGCAAATAGTTTCTTATTGATGTATTTGATACATTAAAATAAACAACGTTTTATATTTCAGTTAAAATAAGGTGAACAATTTTGAGTAAATTCCCAACTTAAGTCTGAGAATGCTTTGAGAAGCGGACAAATCTCCTAGTCGAAGGACAAGTCTCAACGCTTCGCAGCCACAACAGGCCGGTCTACCGAGTACGACACCCCGACTCGCACAAACCCAAGTCGTCTGCAAGCAGATTTACCTGCCTTCGAAAGACACCTGCCGAAACACACAGGTCGGACACACACCACCCCGTTGGCCCGCGTTTCACGAAGATCGATTGTAACCTAAAATGCTATTTTATTAGATTTTAGTTAAATTGATTTCCGTTGCGGGACCTTAAGGTGTAAGCAGATACGCTTCGAAACTGAAAATTGTTGGCAGGCTGAAATAACGGTTACAATATCAATGGGGAGAGTTTCATATGTTGTAGTAATGTTTGCACATGGTCAGACAGTCGTGGAGAGGTGAAATAGATGAGTTTCATGCGTAATATTTGATTCGAACTTGGTATTTGATTTACTCGCAGGCTTCTATCGAAATAATGTGTATCGATATACTAAATCGCTTGAATTTTGTAGTTTTATGGTATTTTTGATAAGAGAAACTAATGTGAATTGTCACAGACATGTGATATTTGTGACACAAACGACTAATCTCGGCTGTATATATTTGACTTATCTTAAAAATATTTATCAACTTTTAAACTAACACACCAAATAGCCAATGTTCCGATGCCTAGATTTGGAATGGCATCCCCATAGACCCTTTCAATGATACTTTGAAAATGCCAAAGTGCCTATATCTTACTCAGGCTCAATACCTTTTCAACTGTAACCTGGATTTAAAAATATTTTCGAACCCTCTGGACGAGTAAAACATGATGTAATGGATAATTTACACAACAGGTAGGATACTTAAACATCTAGTACTTAAATAAGACTATTATTTATTTTCAAGCCAACAAGAGTGTTATTGTCCCTTTAAAATGTTTCCCAAGATAAGATAGCTTTGGCTACTAAAATTTCTCTTATTTATTTTTGTAAGACTTCCTTAAGAAATAATAATAATCTTATGATATCAAAATTTCATTTCAAATAGGCATATAACATTTTTCAATAAACACATTTGAAATTATTGCTTTATCTTTTTCCAAATTATCATACAAAGAATGAGTAAATACTTTATTTGAGATTATTGCTTTATCTTTTTACAAATCATCATACAAAGAATGAGTAAATACTACATATGGCATGTCTAGTAATATAGACCTTAAGGCCTTCTAATAGCAAGATATTGGCCATATTAAGCCATTGTACACGAAGATATTTTCTTTATAGAGTGCTCTTCTTTCCATGACATTGAATATAAATTAAATGATTTCCTTTCAGTGTTTAGTTTACAGGGGTTTTGAGCGTTTTTTGGGGGGAGTTCTAATAAGTAATATGGGGCATCATAAAATAAACGATTGGACCGTAGCTGTATTTCCTATGCTGCGAAAAGAAATGGAATGAGAAAACTTATTTTAGTTAAAATTGTCCCTAAAATAGGATTGTGAAACGCCACTAGTTTAAGTTAAGATAAAAATTTAACTTAAAATATTATTTTAGTGGATTTTAACTAAAATGCTTAAAATCGTTTTGTGAAACGGAATTTGCACCTTCCATATTGAATAAACTCATTTTGGGGGGTACTATGAGTGGCTCCCCCTACCACACCTACCACTGGCGGAACTTAAGAATTGGGTTTCTGGGGTCTCATAACCTAGCCATAAACCACCAGGATCACAAACCTTCCGCACCTTCCATGTTGAATAAAACATACCTAGCTCCCGGACTAAAACTCCTAGTAAAATATTTCACTAGGAAAATAAAAGAAAATATGCATTCACTAAAAATGAAATACTGTGGTACTTGCTTCTTTTCAGCAAAACAAAATAGTTTAGGGGGTGTAAATTCTCTCTTCGGATGTGTGTGTGTGTGTGTGTGTGTGTGTGTGTGAGAGGGAGAGAGAGAGACAGAGAGAGAGAGAGAGAAATGGGGTTTAACGTCTACTCGACAAAAACTAGGTCATTTTGGGAGTAACATATGGTTTCAATTTCACTTCAATAACTCGCCTGCGCGTAGGGGTCCTCAGCAGTGGGAGGAAACCCACGAGGTTGAGAAGGCGCCCCTATCTCCATGTCACATACGCTCACACCAGGGGGGGGGGGCTAGTGGTCTAGAGTGCCGCGCTTCGACCTCTAGCTGGCCGGTCACCTCTGGCTTGCGGCTGTGGTTTCGATCCCTGGTGTGAGCGTATGTGGCATGGAGATAGGGGCGCCTTCTCAACCTCGTGGGTTTCCTCCGGCCACTCCGGTTTCCTCCCACTGCTAAAGACGCCTACGCGCAAGCGAATTATCGAAATAAAATTGAAACCATATGTTAGTCCCAAAATGACCTAGTTTGTGTCGAGTGGACGTTAAACCCCATTTCTCTCTCTCTCTCTCACACCACGGATCGAAACCACAGCCGCAAGACAGAGGTGACCGGCCATCTAGAGGTCGAAGCGCGGCACTCTAGACCACTAGGCCATCCCAACACCCCCTCTTCGGATGTAACAGACTTCGAATGATTCTTCAATATATAGAACATAAATACATTGTCATACAGTACTGACAAGCCGGCTACTGCACATAGTCCGGGATCCTAACTAGTGCCTATTTCACTACTACTACTACTACCTGGTGTTCTAACGTCCGCTTCTACAGAAGTGATATCGCAGACAAGACATAGGAGAGCCGAGGCTTCTTCCTGTTTTTAGAATATGATTTGGCAATCTTTCCATTTGCGGCCTTGAGCCATGGAGTAGGTTTAGTGAGAAGTTCTTCCCTTTATTTAATAAAACACATATTGTTTGGTAGTTGATCTGTAGAGACAGCATTTATGCAGACATATATGCGTCTCGTCTCTGGATTGGTAGAAGTCATCTTTTGGGGTTTAGTGTTTAGGTGCCAGGCCCGTCTTATCGTGGCCTCCCCTTACTCCACTTTGCAGGTTTGGTGTCTTTGTAGTGGATTAGTGTTTAGATGCCGAGCCCGTCTTACCGTGACCCTCCCTTACTCCACTAGCCTGCTACTTTGGTGTATATCCCCTATGTAGTTTAGTGTTTAGATGCCGAGCTGGTCTTATCGTAGCCCCCGCTTACTTCACTATTCTACTTAATGCAACGGTGTTCATTAAATCCTGAATTAGTTCGAAGATTTGCAGCTTCAGATCGGGTCTTGGAAAGAGTAGGTTCTTAGTGTTGAGCGGTACGTTGTTGGTCTCCATCATAGGCAATTTGATTTGTCAATTCTGTGGAACGTAACAACTCTGCTTTTAATTGAAGTTGAATGTTTTAAACTTGTGTTGAATGATTAACATTTTCCGCTAAAGTTAAGCAGAGCTAAGCAATTTCTTGGACTTTGATTGAAATCTCCACAAAGCACCGATTCGCCCCGTGGAAGCTGATCGAGAAGTGACTGGAAGTCATCTGGTTCTATTGTGACCTCTGGGGGTGCATAGACATTCACTATTGTCAACTTTGTTTTATTGCTCAATGTGATGGCTATGCCCATTGCTTCTAGGGGGTTGGTTACATTCAGTGGAACAGAAATGTAATTTATGTTGTCACTGACGTAAATGGCAAGGCCGCCACCACGTGTCATGCTGTCCGGTCTGTCCCTTCTATGACAGGTATATCCGGGTAGGTAGATGTCGCTCTTCGTAGGTAGTAGCTTGGTTTCTTACATCGTTGGGGTTGCGGTTTATGTATTTTCTCAGTTCAGCACACCTGGGAGCCAGTCCATTGATATTAAGTTGTAGGACTTTTACCTGGCCCGCCATGATGACTGACTGGATGGATGCCTCTCAGTCTTGTGGGTTTACTGATCTATCGGCGTCTCACATTCCGTAGTAGGTACCTCATTAGTGTTCGCCTTTGGTGTTAACACCGGCAAGCAAATGGGCATATCGCCAGTGCTGTAGTGACGAACATGCGATATCCTTCTACGGAGCGCGAGATTTACTGATTGATCGGCTTTTATAGATTCTTCGTCGTCTTCTTCTCTTGATCTTTTTTTAACTGTATTGATGGAGTTAATCATTACAATCAGTACATCGGCGTTGACCATGTACGTTCGTAGCTTACCGGAGACTGGCCATTTTTGTTGTCTGGTCGTCATTGGACACAGCCACCCTCAGGAACTCGATCATGAAGCTCATGAACCCACTCTCCGATATAAATTTCGGGACGAAGTGGCCTTCATCAGCTTTCGTTTTCGGTTCCTCCTCTTTCATCTTGGGTTTTGTCTTCTTTTTGTGTGTGGATGGTTGTTGTTCTGGGCGGGGTGCCGCGATTGGTTCCTTCGGCTGTACTTGCGGTGTCGAAGGAATCGGCTCCGGGATTGGTTTTGCGACCGGAGCTTTATTCCTGACCTCTTTGGACTTCCCCTCCTTCTGTTTCAGGATTAATGAGGCTTCATTAAAACTTACTTTTTATTTCACCTGTATTTTTAAGGCTGCCTTGGTGTTTTGAATCTTTGGGCATTCGGGTGAGTTCGCTGCGTGACCGCCTTTGCAGTTCGAACATTTATTTGAGTAGGTTCTTAGTGTTGAGCGGTACGTTGTTGGTCTCCATCATCTCCACTAGTTCTGTTCTCTCTTCCTTGTATACCTCGCAGTCTACCAGGACATGGTTGGTGGTACATTCTTCTCCGCACTCACAGACGATGACTTGGTGTTTGTAGTCTCGCAGCCGCTCTTTCACCCTTAGTTTCGATATAAGTTTGCATATATCTCTTCTAGGGTGATTGATAGCTGTCTTCGTGTAGATATTGTCATCCAGCCGGAATCTGTATGTGTCAAGTTCAACGAGCTTTAATTCCCAGAGTGAATTGACCCGTCTTTTTACCATACTGTAGATTTCCGTGGTGCTGTATTCTATGGTGCGGAGTGGTGCTGTGTCTCCGAGACCTTCATTTGCGAGTCGATCTGCTTCCTCGTTTCCTCTAATGTTCACATGTGATGGAATCCACACGAGCTCTAATTTGCTTCCCTTCTCTAGGACCCTCTGGTACAGCTGCCTGATTTCCAAAATGACTTCTGGTCTTGAGTCCGAGTTGTCATTTTGGATTGAAATCAGACTACTCAGAGAGTCGCTTGGGATGACGAACTTACTAGTCTTTTGATAAGAGATCCATGATATAGCATCACGGATGTCCACAATCTCTGCAGTGTACACCGAACAGTTATTGGGCAGTTTCCTGCTTATTCCCGATTCCCCATTTGGCAGGTATATTCCAAACGAGCTGGTACCCCTTTCAGGATTGCGTGGGCCATCCGTATAAACATGTTCCCAGTCATCCGGCGGCCAGTTGTCTTCCAGGTGTTCCAGCGAGAGAGCCCATGCTGCAGTGGGGTTGTTTTTCTTGTCGGTTTTCTGTAGCAGATCTAGATTGACCGGTGGTATTGGGAGTGTCCAAGGAGCGATCGATGGTGGGTCGTGTTCGTTTATCACGAGCTCCTCCAGTCGTAGTTCCTTGACTGTTTCCCCGATACCCTGGCCGAAGCTTTTCTTTCTAGGATCTCTTACATATCTTGTCTTCTTTAGGATGACAAAGGCCGGGGATCTCTCGCTCAATTGTGAGATCTTAGCCCAATACCTTGTTGCTAGTTCTTTTCTTCTTAGGGATAGGGGCAACTCTCCGGCTTCCTGTAGTAATGCCTCTCTCCTGGTCCCAAGCCCTACGCCAGTCGCAATACACAGAGCTTTGTATTGGATGGTGTCAAGCTTACTTAAGAGTGTTGGCGCGCAGTTCATGAAGACCAAAGATCCGTAGTCTAATACAGAGCGTATTAGAGCACGATACACCATTATAAGTGTAACTCTATTGGCTCCCCAAGTGCTACCCGTTATTTTTCTCATTAAGTTTAGGACTTTGGAGCATCTATCTACAGTCCAGTCGATGTGCGGTTTCCAGGTTAGCCTTCGATCAAAGATTACGCCAAGGAACTTAATTTGGTCTTTAAACTCGATGGTTTTCCCGTTCATACACAGAGTCATTCTGCTTATCCCTCTATCCCTGCACACAAGCATGCCGACTGTTTTCTTCTCTGAGACCTTAAATCTTGAGTCGTTTGCCCATGTCATGAATTTGTCTAAGGCCTTTTGCATATTCTTTTGAAGTTCACAGAATCTCGTCCCTTTCCTCCATATTGTGCTGTCGTCAGCAAATTTAGCTAGCTCAGTTCTGGCGTCGAGATATGAAGATTTCTGTATGTCGTTGATCATGATATTGAAGAGAGTGGGACTGATGACCGACCCCTGAGGCGTGCCATTTTCTAATGTTTGCTCGGCACTCAGGAATCTGCCAACATTCACTTGTATCCTTCTATCGCTCAGAAAGCTTTTGATCCACCGAAACATTGTGCCCGTTATTCCGATACGTCCCAGCTTGAAAAGCAGCCCGTCCAACCAAACTAAATCGAAAGTCTTGGTTAAATCTACAAACACGGCACATAGCAGGTGCTCCGAGAGGAGTGCCTGAGACATGACTTGCTGTAGTCACACCAAGTGGTCCATTGTTGATCGTCCCTTCCTGAACCCGCTTTGATTTTCGTCGATCAGTCGGTTACTCTCCAGGTAGAACTGAAGTCGGATGTTAACCATTGTCTCCAAGGTTTTGCACAGTGTGGATGTCAAGCTTACTGGTCGATAGGACTCTGCCTTTGTTCTCTCTTTCCCCGGTTTCGGAAGAGGGATGACGTTGGCTTGCCGCCATTCCTTAGGTACCTCCCCTGTCAACCAAGATGTGTTGAAGAAGTTCAGTAGTATCTTTTTGGCATTTCTGGGCAGATGTTTGAGCATTGGGTACTTTACTTTGTCCTCACCAGCCGCACTATCCTTCTTGAGGGAAAGAGTCTTATTTAAGAAGGGCAGATTGATTGGTTCAGCCTTTACATTAGATTCAATTACTAATGAAGGGTGCTGTGAGTAAAAGATTTCCCTCCTCTTCATGAATTCTGGTGGTTGGTATTCATCTTTACTTGCATCTGCAAATGTCTTAGCAAGTAAATCTGCCTTTTCACTGCCGTTGGTAACGTACCACTTGTCTCCATCTTCAAGGTTTGGTATGTTGAACGATCTGCGTTTTCCGTGCAAGGCGTTCGGTTTCTTCCAGACGACACCTGTTTGCGTGTTTTGGTTCAACGCATTACAGAATGTCCTCCAGTGCCCACTTTGTGCCTTCTGGATGGTGTCTCTTGCGGCGTATTTCAACTTCAAGTAATTTTGGTTGTTGACTCCATTGTAGTGGCGTTTTCGTAGACGAAATGCCTTCTTTCTTTCGTAAACTGCCTCTTGACATTCTGAAGACCACCAGGATTTTGTATTCCTTGGTTTTCTGCCAGAAGTCTTTGGAATGGAGTTGTCTGTTGCACTTATAATTGCATTCGTGATATTGGCGGAGTACACGTCGATGTCGGTGTCGATGATATCTTCTTCGTTCCAATCGAGGCAGCCTACACGGAAGTTAGCCCAATCAGCTTCTTTGATTTTCCAATTGGGTCTTCCGTTATAGACTTCTCTGTTGGTTTCAGCTTGGATGTTAAATTCTATCACCAAATGGTCACTGCCAAGTGTCTCATCTTCATGTACTAGCCAATCGCAGCGGTTTGCCATACCAGGCGTGCAGAATGTGAGATCTAGGTGTGAAGGAGGGGCATTTCCTCCAACAAATGTAGGGTTCTCATCATTCAGTACGCATAGATCGTTCCCTTCTATTATTGAGCATAGGCTAGTCCCCCTGCAGTCATTCCTCGGTGACCCCCACAGAGCGTGCTTTGCGTTGAAATCTCCACAAAGCACCGATTCGCCCCGTGGAAGCTGATCGAGAAGTGAGTGGAAGTCATCTGGTTCTATTGTGACCTCTGGGGGTGCATAGACATTCACTATTGTCAACTTTGTTTTTTTGCTCAATGTGATGGCTAAGCCCATTGCTTCTAGGGGGTTGGTTACATTCAGTGGAACAGAAATGTAATTTATGTTGTCACTGACGTAAATGGCAAGGCCGCCGCCACGTGTCATGCTGTCCGGTCTGTCCCTTCTATGACAGGTATATCCGGGTAGGTAGATGTCGCTCTTCGTTGGTAGTAGCTTGGTTTCTTACATCTTTGGGGTTGCGGTTTATGTATTTTCTCAGTTCAGCACACCTGGAAGCCAGTCCATTGATATTAAGTTGTAGGACTTTTACCTGGCCCGCCATGATGACTGACTGGATGGATGCCTCTCAGTCTTGTGGGTTTACTGATCTATCGGCGTCTCACATTCCGTAGTAGGTACCTCATTAGTGTTCGCCTTTGGTGTTAACACCGGCAAGCAAATGGGCATATCGCCAGTGCTGTAGTGACGAACATGCGATATCCTTCTACGGAGCGCGAGATTTACTGATTGATCGGCTTTTATAGATTCTTCGTCGTCTTCTTCTCTTGATCTTTTTTTAACTGTATTGATGGAGTTAATCATTACAATCAGTACATCGGCGTTGACCATGTACGTTCGTAGCTTACCGAGGAGACTGGCCATTTTTGTTGTCTGGTCGTCATTGGACACAGCCACCCTCAGGAACTCGATCATGAAGCTCATGTACCCACTCTCCGATATAAATTTCGGGACGAAGTGGCCTTCATCAGCTTTCGTTTTCGGTTCCTCCTCTTTCATCTTGGGTTTTGTCTTCTTTTTGTGTGTGGATGGTTGTTGCGGGGTGCCGCGATTGGTTCCTTCGGCTGTACTTGCGGTGTCGAAGGAATCGGCTCCGGGATTGGTTTTGCGACCGAAGTCTTATTCCTGACCTCTTTGGACTTCCCCTCCTTCTGTTTCAGGATTAATGAGGCTTCATTAAAACTTACTTTTTATTTCACCTGTATTTTTAAGGCTGCCTTGGTGTTTTGAATCTTTGGGCATTCGGGTGAGTTCGCTGCGTGACCGCCTTTGCAGTTCGAACATTTATTTGGTATGCCCGCCCTGCAGTCGGTCGCCGCATGACTCCCCCCACACTGGGCGCACACAGTCTTTCCCTTGCAGTACTTGACTGTGTGTCCCAGTTTCTGGCAGTTGGCACACTGCCTCACCCTCTGAACATACGGGTGGGTACGTATATTCAGGTACACGATTTTTAGGGCCTCGGGCGCTGTTCCTTTCTTGAAGGACAGGGCGACGCTTCCCTGGTCCTTCCCCTCGGCCACTTTAAACCGGTACACCTCGGTTGTCTGGTACCCTCTCTCTGTCAAGTCTTCCAGAATTTCCTCTCCGGTAGATTCGGCTGGTATCCCATGGACAACCACCTTGTCTATTGACAAGGTGATCGGTTCGGACACCATCACGGACATACCAAGAAGTGCCTTCTGTCCCAACGCCATATCCATGTCAGACCTGCTTTTTAGGGCTAGTCTGAGATGGCCTGGCACTGCAATCTTGATATCGGGTATGCTGGTGATACCCCACTTACTTTTTATCTCCTTCCCCACAGCCATAAGTTTGGCCCCTTGGAAGGACTTGCCCTCAAGTGGCTTCACTAGAACGACGTGAGTCTGTTCCTCTCTCCTTTTTTTCACAGGAAAGAACTTTGGTGCAGGGCTGCTTTTAAAAGCGTCAGCCATGGACATGGTTGAGCTAGCCTCTGACGCCATCGTTCTTATGCTGCCGAAATAATCAAAAAACAAAAGGAGGGACCGAACAGTGTTGATTGGAGTTTAAAGCTGTTGTTAATTAAGCTCGTAAGCTGATTTAACTGTTGTTAACCCTTTCCACAGAGAGCCGCTAGTCAATCAATGTTATTTAAAACTAATTAACTATGGGCTCTTATTGCTTGTGTGAGTTTACTTAACAGTTGTCAGACTTGTTAACTGTAAAAATAGTTTAGTTTGTTCTTGTTTTTATTAAGAAGCTTGTTATGAGTACAATCAGTTGATTGGTTTGTTCACTGAGCTTTTCTCGACTAGTGAGTGATGGATGGAAAGACAAAAAGAATAAATAAAAAGGAAAAGTAACTAAATAACGTAGATTATAAATGAGAGATGGGTAAAAATAGAATAATAAAAAAAGAGCCTATATACGTTGAATAAGTAAGAAGAGATATTATCCCAATAATAAAGCACGGGAGGGAGAAGGGAAATTTGACAAAAGAAAAATGAAATTAAGAAAAAAGGTAAATAGTAATGAACAAAAAAAGTAGAGAAAAATAAAAGAGGAAAAGGCTTATACCTTGTGAAGGTATAAAAATAAAAATAAAAACAACCTTAAATTACTTAGGACTGGGAGATATTTGCAGTATCTAGTAGTCTTTCTGGATTTGAGGAGTCTTTGGATTCTTGAGTCTTGGCTAGGCTTCTTTATCTATGATAAACTCAGCAATAGCTTTGGAGCTCTGGAGCACTTAGGTGTTGTCAGTACGAGTACTAATTAACCTCTGCCTATTTCAGTGTACAGATTCGTAAGAAAACACAGATAATAGAATAAAAGTAAATATTGTATTTAACACTGACACGGCGATAGCTGTATACGACATGACGGATTAAACAATATAATAAATGAACAAAAGAATGGCTAGGATTAAGGTCGTTACCAAATGTCGGCTTGGAAAGTGATGACAGGTTAACGACTTACGAGCCAGTTTATTTTAAAATGGTTTATTTTAGAAACATTGTCTTCAAAATTGGCAGATTATCATTGTATTACATTAGCTATGCGCTAATACTCAAAGGAACAGGAGTATACAATTTTAATTATATACCCGATGTGACAGTATATAAAAACTCCATAATAAGTTGAGTATTTCACTGGATTCGATTTTAAGAACTAAAATTATAATGCATCTCCAAAGTTAATTGTGTACTGCCATTCGATTGAACAACCCTGGGCTTGTTTCTATTTTCGGACTAAGTGAATTAAATGTGTTCCTTTAAATCCTTACTATTTCATATATTAGAAAAATCAAAATAATGAAATAAGTGAAGTGCACAGTCAAACGTTCTTGACTTACCTTGGTATTTGAATGTACCATTTTCTGGACAATTAATAATCTTGTCTTTAACTTGATTTTAATTATGTCATTTATTAATCGCATACAATCAAGAAAGAAGACATTATGATATATCCCTTTGAAACCCGAGCACAGTAAAACAATGATATTTGAAGGATAATTAGATACTAGCCCCTTGAATACCTAACCTATGAGTAACTGGAGCTTTTTTTAACAAAAATTGCGGTTCCCATGGAAACACGACATGTCCACATGGACCATGAAAAGAATCTAGTGGTTCGAATGGGGCTAAAACGTGTTTAATAAGTTACAAAAATAATTTGAACCGAAAAACTAGTTAAAATCAAGCCAAATTATTATTGTCATAAACGCACAAACAAAAAATTATCTTTAACCTAGTCCTGATGTCCACAAATGTGGACATTAATTTTGGAAACCTCTTATTTGAGGTTAATCTTAAAAAGTTGTAATCTTTTGGTGTAATTGCAATCCCTTTATTTTAATAAATCGATTCCCACCAAAAAAAAGACACCATAGAGGGAAATTTAACAATTATTAACTATAACATACCGGTCTTTGAAGCAGGCGCCAATTGCTTAATTGGGGCAGCCATCTTGAATTTAAAAAACGACTGGATAATCAAAAAACTGGGACAGATATCTCGCCACATTTGATGTCCGACCACTAATATTATTTAAATGCACAAACAATAGTTTAACTTACCCAGAATCAGTTTTATAAATTGTCCGCATTTGTGGACGTTGGGTCTCAAAGGGATATACAAATTAAGTTACAATAGAAAGACTTATCAAATGCAAATTTTCATTGTAAATTGGTACCACACGTTTCGAAATTGTAAGCACATGTTTCCTCGTGCAACATACCTGTCGTTACAACTTGGATTCCAATCAAAAATAGAAAGCATTATGCTGAACTAAACAGATATGTGATGATAGCAACTACAAATATATTCTCCCCATTATGATAACGGCAATAAAAATTTTGAAAAGCAGACTGTAATAGGATATGGCATTGACTGGCATTCAAATTATTCTAGTTATCCTAACCTCACAAGTATTAACTGATGGTTCCCCCTTGCGCAGTCTGTCAGCAACGGGTTTGGGTATCATCTGATATAGCAGAGCGTCTGTTCTCTTCATTTCTACATCCAACTTCTGCATACTCTGTTCTAATAATCTACTCTTTTCTTGTTCCTGAAAGTAAATTATTTCACCCATAACAGATTATATTTCATTTCATAATTTAATATGTTAGAATTAGACTCATTCTTATAGTTAATCTATAGAATAACGTAACAAAACAAAATATCTTAACCAAATATCTTTCCGTCCCCATGTTTTCCCCAAATATAATAAATTACATTAATATGGTCGATTTTAAAGGACAATATTGGTGCCAGTCATTATCACATATGTGATAGAGCTGATTAAACACTTTCCAAATATGATATACTATTCAAAAAAAGTAGGGGATATTTGATTTTGCGGGCATAATACTAACATATGCAAATGACTACGAAAAAAGTCACTATAGAACCTAACAGAAGAAACATTTCCAGTTACATGTGACGCCCAAACGCACCAATAGCTACCGCATGGATTGCAGGTGATGCTTGGGATCATCATGGGGGTCCAACCCAAGATTTGCACGACTCTGACTTTGAATGTTACAGTCATTGTGGCATTGAATTCCAGGGTGGAAACATCAGTTTAATTGTTTTAGTGACCAGAAAACAAATTTTGATATGCGTCGGCTTACCCAAAATGAAAGGTTACGTGCCCTTGGCATGCTACAGATCGGCACAACACAGGCGGTTGTGGCGCGGACGATGAATGTCTCTCAGTCTGTCATAAGCAGGCTATGGTCCAGATACCGTGATACACAATCTGTACAGGACAGACCACGCTCAGGTCGACCAAGGGCGACAACTCAAGCCCAGGATCGATTTATCCGTACCTTGGCCTTGAGAAATCGTGTCATCACAGCAAATCAGATCAGCACTCGTCTTCAAACAGACACTGGTGTGAGAGTGAGTGGCCAGACGATTCGGAATCGACTGCATAGGGGTCACCTTCGCGCCCGACGTATTCGCGTGATCCCTTGTTTGAGAGATCATCACATTCAGGCAAGACGTCGTTGGTGTAGGGATCGTCAACACTGGGATAATCGACGCTGGAGCAATGTGATGTTTTCAGATGAGTCAAGGTTCACTGTTGATTTTTTGGACATACGTAGGAGGGTGTGGCGTCGTCGAAACGAGCGCTTCCAAGACGTTAACGTCATCAGACATGATTGATTTGGGGGTGGTTCTGTTATGGTGTGGGGAGGCATCACTGTTGCTGGAAGAACGGCTTAACATGTTGTTGCAGGGCGTGTTACAGGCCAGTACTACCGGGACAACATCTTGGCAGTCCATGTTGTGCCGTTCGCACGACGTCATGGCCGCCGTTTCATCTTCCAGGATGACAACGCAAGATGTCACAGGGCCAGGATAGTTACAGGTTACATCCAACAACAGAACATCACCACATTACCTTGGCCAGTCCCGACCTCTCCCCCATCGAGCATGTCTGGGACATGCTTGGACAGAGGTTACGTCAACGTCAACAACGTCCTGCCAATGTCCAAGAACTTGCTGCTGCGTTGCTACAGGAATGGGACAATCTGGACCAAAATGACCTTAGACGTCTCGTTAGGAGTATGCCACGTCGGATCAATGCTTGTTTGGCAAACAGAGGAGGATTTACCCGTTACTGACTTTGTTGTGATGCTGACGTAACTTTGCTGTTTGACCCCGGGTATCATTTTACCCTTATAATGGTCAGTCTGTGCCTTACTTAATCTAACGATCATTTGGAATAAATCGATGAATGTGAACTTCATTTCATTTTGTCATTTGTTTCTTCGTCAGTTTCATTAGGTGACTTTAATTACACTTAAAAATCAAATATCCCCTACTTTTTTTGAATAGTATATTAACAGAGATCATCGCTACCATAGAGGAGTAATAAAGGATTCATGAATCGGAAGTGACGAACGCCAAAGGAAAACACGAGTTATTCCTCTATATAACTAACTGAAGTGACTAGTGATAACAGATACATGGGCGAATATCTGCTCACTAATATTTCCCTCGAAGACCTAAAGTTGCTGTGTGACACTGTGAGAGAATATCTTACAATTCATAAAAAGAATTGACTGCCACTAGATAAGAGAACGCGAAAGAAAAACAGAAAAACGTCCGTACATTACCATGTTTTTATAAGGTAGGGGAGACCGGGGCACATTGAACCACCATGGATACATCCTTTATAAATAATACTATACAACCCAACACTATACAGAAGTGAGATAACTTCTTAGACCCATTTCTCCATCAATAAGCCACATGCTGTCAATTATTTTCTTAGGCGGTGAATTTCTCAAAAAAGCGCTTAAAAGAGAAAAATTGTCCATACATGTTAACTTCTTAGCCTAGGAAATTCTTGTACTTAAAATAAGTTCATATATATCTAACATATACAACCGAGATAAACCAGGGTTTGATCCATATAAGAGGGCATATTGATTTTTTTTTAAATTTTGATCATGAAACTGTGATGGGGCAGATTGAACCACTGTCAGCGGGGTACTTTGAACCATGGTTCAATGTTCCCCAGTGAATTATAGACTATATATCATTTAATAATTTGTTTAGCCTAAGAAATTCTTGTATGTGTAATCTACAATCCATATAAACAAGGGCTTGATCCATTTTGAATCTTTTAAAATATCTTTGAAAATAAAAACAAAAGATTTAGAATATCAGTTTATCCAACTCTGTAGGCCTATCGTATAAAAGGAATTAAACTTGTTCGAAACTTGGCTGTGCCATGCATGGGCGCAATGGGTCTCCCGGACTAGAGTCGCTCGTCAGCAAATCAGGCTGTCTGAATATTGGACCAACTTTAAATGAATCACTACAAAAGTTGAATTGATCCCACCAAACTGCCAACTTATGTGCATTTTACGGGGATTTGTAGGAACCTAGGGAATCCAGACTCCTGCTTGTTTCGATCGTTGCACCGATGTCAAATCTGTTGATATTTGTTTTCAACTATACACTGCTGATTGTTTGCGGATTCATTAGATCACTACGAATAAGTGAGTAGGTTTAAGATCTAAATCCAGATCTATGTTAACATGGAATTTTTATCGGTGTTCAATTTCCCACTTATTTGGTTAAACCTGCCCCGACTATTTTGTAAGAGGGATACACTGAACCATTACGGTCAAGTGGATTAAAATATGTTTTTTTGGGGGGGGTGGGGGAGGGGTGGAAAAAAAATGAGTTAAAGATTAATTTAATTGAATCTGATACACGATAGCAACTATGATATGTCTTTAAACAATACAATAAAATAAAGAGGTCTTCCAATAAAACATGTATGTGAACAAACATGTATGTGGACAAAATGGTTCAATGAGCCCCGGTCTCCCCTATAGAATGAATAAAAACAAGGGGCTGTACGGAGTATTTCTATTTTTCCCGTGTTCTCTTATCTTATGACACTTAATTACTGTATTGACTCGTCTTGCGGTCCCATATAACAACTTTTTGTCTTCGAAGGAATTATTAGTGAGCAGAAATTTGGCCGTTTATCTGTCATCACTCGTCACTTCAGTCATTCACATAGAGAGATAACTCGTGTTTTCCTTTGGCGTTCGTCACATCCGATTCATGAATCCTTTATTACTCCTCTATGGTAGCGATGATCTCTGTGTTAATATTATATTTGGAAAGTGTTTAATCAGTTCTATCACATATGTGATAATGACTGGCACTAATATTGTCCTTTAAGCGATGGACACACTAGCCGAATAATTCAGCCGAATCAATCGGCGTTAAAATTCGCTTAGTGTGTTCACTGCCATTCGACTGAATGATTCGCCCAAATCAAACAGGTTTGATATATTCGGCCGAATTAAATTCGCCTGGCGTGTCCGCTTCGCCAAAGCATTCGGCCGAATGTAGAATTCATTAGCCAATCACCACTCATATCGAGAAGTCACGTGATTGTTTGAGACACCGCCATGTTTAATCATGTGACGTGAAAGGTGATGCAATCGACTGGTGAATCAAGTGAAGCATTCGTCTAGTGTGTCAACCCATTCGGCCGAAAGCAACGAAAGTAAATCAAAGGAGGTTAACTTCTTGTCTTGTCAACACAATACTTCAGTCATACTAGCGTACGATTTATTCTACTGTGTACAAAGGTAGGGCGAATAATATCCTCGGACAGTAGCGTACCGTTTCCATCTGCACCACTTTACGGAATTCTAACGGCCAAGAGTTAATTTATGCGCACCCCTATAAAGGCGACCGGGCCTTTAAATTTTCGCAAAACGCAATGATTAGACAACACCTACTGTCTGTTCCAGGCGGCACTATAACTCGAAAATTGCTTGCTACTTCTTTAATTTTTAATCTATATGGTTAAAACTTAACGACCAACCTGGAATTGTCATCCCTTTACTTTCTACCGCACGTTAACTAATTTCAGATCAACCTATATAACCTTTCTCTCTTGAAAAATCGTAATTTCTTTACTTCGTGGTTTTGATGACAGCCATGCGTGACCTAGTTATTTGGAATAAACCAAATCGAACAGGTAATATAAATTTGCTATTAGGTTTCTATGGAAGGGGATCGACGCCACATTAAAAGACATGAAAACACGAGTAGAAGTTACCATGGCAGCATATGAAAGTGTTGTTTTGATGATTTTTCCATGTTCGATTTTACAAAATAGAAAAGTATTGTCCACTAACAAAAAAACACATGTACAAATGCGCCTTGTAACGTTTGTATTTTCTACATCTGATCTTTCAACTGTTGTAATTTCTACTAGTGCATAATCAACATCGGTAAATTCGACATCGGTATTTTCTTCCCATGTAATTTCTTCACATGTCACATCCATCAAGGCGTGGTTCCGAATGCACGTCTTGTACCGCCCCCTTTTAAAATATCGCTATCTCAATAATGGAAAATGCTAGATCTTATAAAGCGAGTACGATATAGAGCGAGGAACATGTCAGTCAATTTGATTGACAGATCGATGTACGACCTTGACATTATGTATAGTAGAGGCTAAAATCAGATGTTGGATCTACTTGTAAATATTTGTTCGGCCTCGCTGTAAGTGCGTCTGTTTAAATTAAAAGATTTTGGAATATGTTTTCAAATAATTTCCATAAATAAAATCACGAAATTTGAGTTATTTTATTATTTTAAATTAAGAATATTATCGTACATGTCCTAGAAATAGAGAAAATCATCGCATTATACGACACATAGAATTAGTACCCATCGGTTTCGCTTTATATAGTGAGTCTTTTTCTTATATTTGAAAGAAATTTGGAGTATTTCTTTCAATTAATTTCCATAAAATAAAGATATTAGAGTGATTTTATTATATAGATTAAGAATATTATCCTATATAGGCTATCCTATGACCACATATACAACCCAATCGGCCTCTCTTTATAGTGAGTCTTTTTCTTATGTTTAAAAGATTTTGATATTTCTTTCAATTAATCTCCATAAAATAATTATATTAGAGTAATTCTTTTTATTATAAATTAAGAATATTATCCTAGAAATAGAGAAAATCACCACACTATTACATAGAATCCAATTGGCCTCGATTTTTACTGATTTGAAGGATTTGGGGGTATTTTTTTTTTTCAATTAATTTCCATAAAATAATGGCCAAGCGTGATTTTATTATATAAATTAAGAATATTATCCTACATATCCTAGAAACAGAGAAAGTCATTGATTAACAGTTCAGTATAGGCTAAAATCAGATATTGCATCTTCCTGTAAATTTTTTCTTTGGCCCCGCTGTATAGTGTGTCTGTTTAAAGGATTTTGGAGTAATTTCCATAAAAAAAATCGATGTTACGGTGATTTGATTTTATAAATCATCCCATATAACGTAGATATAGGGAAATCGTTGCCTTTTACCACATATAGAACCCAATCGTCCTCGCTTTATAGTGAGTCTTTTTCTGGTGTTTAAAAGATGTTGCAGCATATTTTTTTTCGATTAATTTCCATAAAAAACGATATTAAGGTGATTTTATTATATAAATTAAGAATATTATCCTATATATCCTAGATATAGAGAAAATCGTTGCCTTAAATCACACATTGAACCCAATCGTCCTCGCTTTATAGTGAGTCTTTTTCTTATGTTTAAAAGATGTTGGAGTATTTTTTTTTCAATTAATTTCCATTCGATATTAGGGTGATTTTATTATATAAATGAGAAATATTATCCTATAAATCCTGGAAATAGAGAAAATCGTTGCCTTATACCATACATTGAACCCAATCGTCCTCGCTTTATAGCGAGTTTTAATCTTATGTATAAGGGTCGTGGAGTATTTCTTCAATTAATTTCCATAAACAAAACGATATTAGGGCGATATGATTATATAAATTAAGAATATTATCCTAGATATAGAGAAAATGGTTGCCTTTTACCACATATAGAACCCAATCGGCCTCGCTTTATAGTGAGTCTTTAAAAGACGTTGGAGTATTTTTTTCGATTAATTTCCATTAAAAAAAACGATATTACGGTGGTTTTATAACATAAATTAAGAATATCATTCTATATATCCCAGATATAGAGAAAATGGCTGCCTTTACCACATATAGAACCTAATCGTCCTCGCTTTATAGTGAGACCTTTTCTGATGTTTAAAAGATGTTGGAGTATTTTTTTCAATTAATTTTCATAAAAAAAAAGCCAATATTAGGGCGATTTTATTATATAAATTAAGGATATCATCCTATATATCCTAGATATAGAGAAGATGATTGCCTTATACCACATATAGAACCCAATCGGTCTCGCTTTATAGTGAGTCCTTTTCTTATGTTTAAAAGATGTTGGAGCATTTTTTTTTCAATTAATTTCCATTCAAAAAACGATATTACGGTGATTTGAATAAATGAATTAAGAGTATTATCCTCTACATCCTAGATGTAGAGAAAATCGTTGCCTTATATCACACATTGAACCCAATCATCCTCGCTTTATAGTGAGTCTTTTTCTTATATTTGACAGATTATGCAGTATTTTTTTTCAATTAATTTCCAGTCAAAAAACGATGTTAAGGTGATCTGAATATATAAATTAACAATATTATCCTATATATCCTAGATATAGACAAAATGGTTGCCTTTTACCATATATAGAACCCAATAGTGAGTTATTTCTTGATGTTTAAAATATGTTGGAGCTTTTTTTATTTCAATTAATTTCCATTCAAAAAACGATATTACGGTGATTTGAACATATAAATTAAGAATATTATCCTTTATATCCTAGATATAGAGAAAATGGTTGCCTTTTACCACATATAGAACCCAATCGTCCTCGCTTTATCGTGAGTCTTTTTCTGATGTTTAAAAGATGTTGGAGTATTTTTTTCAATTAATTTCCATTAAAAACAAAAACGATATTACGGTGATTGTATAACATAAATTAAGACTATCATCCTATATATTCTAGATATAGAGAAAATCGTTGCCTTTTACCACATATAGAACCCAATCGTCCTCGCTTTATCGTGAGTCTTTTTCTGATGTTTAAAAGATGTTGGAGTATTTTTTTCAATTAATTTCCATTAAAAACAAAAACGATATTACGGTGATTGTATAACATAAATTAAGACTATCATCCTATATATTCTAGATATAGAGAAAATCGTTGCCTTTTACCACATATAGAACCCAATCGTCCTCGCTTTATAGTGAGACTTTTTCTGATGTTTAAAAGATGTTGGAGCATTTTTTGTCAATTAATTTCCATAAAAAAAAACGATATTAGGGTGATATGATTATATAAATCAAGAATATTATCCTATATATCCTAGATTATAGAGAAAATGGTTGCCTTTTACCACATATAGAACCCAAATGGCCTGGCTTTATAGTGAGTCTTTTTCTTATGTTTAAATGAGTATTTTTTTCACTTAATTTCCATAAAAAATATATTTGAATGATTTCATTATATAAACTAAGAATATTATGCTAGAAATATAGTGAAAATTATCATCCTATACCACATATCTAACCGGGGTTATATGGAAAGTTGCTAGTCTTTTTAAAAGAGAAGCATTTTTATTATAAATTTTAATTGTATATAATGTAACTTGTATTTTTCATTTTAACTATTCATATACATAGAGGGGTTATTTATTTTTAATTTTATATTTTACTATCTGTGATTTTTGTTTTTATTTATGTATGTAATGTAGTAGTAGTATTGTGATTATATTTTGTTTGTCTCGTTGACGTCACCATATGTTTCGCGCAATATAGCCCAGTTAGTGCTGACGTGCCATTAAACACCATTTCATTTCATTTATACCACATAATTAAATGCTCGTTTCCAATTTAATAAAATATTCTCATAATAAAATTTTTAAGTCAATCTATTTTAAACGAAAGAGGGAGTACAAAAGGGTGACAAAGTACAAAAATAGAAGTGCCAAAAGTGAAATTTTAACTAAGCTTGACAATTTAGATTTAAATATTCTACGTGAGTACCGGAACCGGGTTAATTCTTTAATTCAAACTGACAAGAACGTAACTGACAACATTCCGTTAAACCATTGGCGTGTTAATTTTTTAAAATTATTTTCGAATTCTGAAACTAAACAAGATGACACTAAAATTAATAAAAAAAAATCGGTAAGTATTATTCTGAACATATGAAGACAACAAAATGCTAAATGAAAATACCTCTGCTTTGAATCATTGAAGACAAATAAGTCCCCTGGTCCAGATTTAATTTTAAATGAAATGCTCATTGTTTCTACGAATATAATGATTGACCAATATTTAAAACTTTTTAATTTCTCGAATCTGCATTTATTCCAGAGTCATGGTCACAGTCTTTCCTTGTCGGAGTTCACGAGAAAAGCTGAAATCAAGAATCAAATGTACTGTTCTGGCCAACTGTTTGTCCAAATGCTTTTTGTCCATTCTTAATTAGAAGACACTGACATTATTGATCATGCCTAATGTGGATATAGATCAAAGCATAGAACCACGGATAACATTTTTATTTTAAAAACAATCATTAATGAACATTATATATAAAAAACAGCCTTTGTACATTTTTTTTCATAAATTTTACCAAAGCATTTGATACTGTCTGGAGAAGGGGGATGATTTTCAAAGTACTAAAACATAATTTTAATGGAAGTATTCCTAATTTGATTTATATATAAGACAGCAACCTATAAATTTAAAACAAATTCCGGTTTAAGTGATACCATAAGGTCCATGGTGATACTAGCATACAACCATAACCTTCAAAAAAGTGGGAAGGGTCTGAACAACAAAAGGGCGGGGCTTAAATTATACTCGCTTTATAGAATCTAGTAAAATCGGCCCGGCTTCATACTATCTAGCTCGAAGGGTAGCCTCGGTCATCCAAGCCCGTTAGTCGAGGGAGCTATCGCGGAGGAGCCATATTGTCTGGATGACCGAGACTACTTAAAGGGAGGTTTTGTTTTTATGACACAAGCTTCGGCTAAAATCGGAACCACGCCTTGATGGATGTGACATGTGGAGAAATTACATTGGAAGAAAATACCGATGTCGAAGTTACATATGTTGATTATGCACTAGTAGAAATTACAACAGTTGAAAGATCAGATGTAGAAAATACAAACGTTACAAGGCGCATTTGTACATGTGTTTTTTCGTTAGTGGACAATACTTTTCTATTTTGTAAAATCGAACATGGAAAAATCATCAAAACAACACTTTCATATGCTGACATAGTAACTTCTACTCGTGTTTACATGTCTTTTAATGTGGCGTCGATCCCCTTCCATAGGTTTCAGATCACATTTGTTTGCTCCACTGCCTTAGTATGGCTTTTGGAAATTGATATAAACTACATACGAAGTGTGACCTAATATTGTAGTGACACGTCATGATAATTTGGAAGTACGCTAAATGAAAATTCAAACGAATTGTCTATCTAGCTTTCGGATAATAGATTTATAACTGTCGATTTTATTTGGCTTTGTAGGACTTTTAATACTCTTTTCAGACACCAAATCGTTGTCTTGTGGAACTTTTTTAGAAAGATATCTACCTTCGTGGACCACCATAATTGATAATATATTGATAAAGTTGTATTGTTATTTTTTCTTTTTTAAAAGTTTTATCCCCGTTGAAAAGGGGGAGCTCCTAAGATATTTTTATAGATAGTCTAGTCTATTTCTTGTTTGATTTAGTTTTCGTTTGCGTGAAATGTCCCTATTGTCTGAGCCATGGTAAATAATAAACGGATTTCTACGATTATGAACAAACTGCTCTACTTTGGTTATTATAAACTTACCTGTGTGTTTGAAATGAACTCCCGTTAAATAAAATCCATTATACAACTAAATATACCAACGGAAAAAAGGGGTTCTCTCTTGAAAAGTCAATGTTTTTGCTTGTATTTTCGTCTGTGTCCATCACAACATTATACACGTGACGTTATGGGCTAAACCATCGTAATTATGTTAAAGGGGGTAATTTATGACAACCACGTATGTTGTAATCAAAACAGCACACGGCCTTTTCGGTCGTTTGAGTTTGGGCAAGAACATAGCAACTGGAGACAATGACATTAATTTTGAACCAATTGATTGTCAGTCTACTAAATTTTATTTACCGATTATACGAATACTCGTAAATACATGTATAATTTTGCTTTTCACCCCATAATTTCACCCGTGTATATTATATATATTTTTATAAAACACATTACAGCCGAGTCAATTATAGTCATCTTTGTGGCTAACATATATAAATAAACACACTTTATTTCATAATTTTAATCGATCATATTTCGTATGAAAAACGACCGCCGCTTCTCAATTATTTCCATATTTTATTCACGTTCCGACTGTTCATATCATTAATGTTCCTGATTAAATTAATTTTTTGTTCATCGAAATCGAAACATTCTTGATAAGAACAGTTCGGGATGTCTAAACATCGTTTATCGTCTTTATAAAAATGTATTTAAAACAAACAAATCACACGTCAGAAGGGCATCGCAGATTGCGTGTATTATTGGTTTTTGTGTGTTAATTATGCAGACCGTGGAGAAAATTCGTGCAAGTTTCGCGGCACTAAATTTGACCATCTGTGTAGCATACAATAACTCATATGACATGGTACCTTTTACGGTAATAGAATTCAAAGCGTTTATTAGCTGGGGCATGATCGCGATCTACGAAATGCCATCGGAAAATTCCATTCTCCGTGGATTTCAAAATAGGTAACAACTGAGAGTACAATCATATGGATACACTGCCTTGTGAATTTCACGATTATAAAATTCTGAATACACCAGAAATAATATTCAGTATATGTCGCACAGTTTCTAATGAAAACAAGTTATATTTATAGCACGGCTTTCATGAGTTAACAGGTTTAACACAGAGACCGCAGGTCGAGGTGTTAAACCTGGTACCGAAGATCTCCTGTCCGTGTTAGGCCCTGTATCCATAGGCTGTTCACTTGTGACGTGTTCCCATGTGACCTTGTGACGCGCCACAAGGACAATGAACCTTTGTTTTTTAATGTGCCGGTTCCCATAGGTTGTACCCAGGGAACATGTGGCCTCGCGCACGGAACATGTGGTCTTGTGACCGGGAACACAGACAATGAACATGTCAATTCTTTTGCAGCTGTACAAGAGGGAACACGCAATTACCAGTACGATATTGTATGGAGATACATCTCCCGGTCTGTTTCAAGGCCTGGAAACTTGTGTGAAATTCACCCAGTTCATTGCGAGTTCTAAAATTGGCCGGACCTGTTGTCTTCTGAGATGAGCACCAGCAAGGAAAATAAATGCAATAGCGGCATCCTCCTCACCCTTCCGATTTTCAGTAGTTAAGTTCGTCGGCGAGCTATCAATAAAACAACTGTTCGCATAACGTTAGTTGTGTCTTGTGTTTATTTGCTTTCTCGCCATTTATTTATTTATTATTCCAAGAGGCATATCAAACATGACAATAGAGGTGATAATATGAAGTTACATGATAATAAGATGATAAGATGTGAAAGTTTTGATGAGAGAAAAAGTAATGATGTCATGAATGACCAGCCTCTTGAGGATAACCCATAAAAACCTGCTTAGATTAAAACTAGGTTCGTATGTAAACTTTTCTTTTAGTTCTTTACGTAGCTTTCCATCGTACATTGCACGCGCGCAAAGGAAACAGTCTATGGATACGGGTGGGTACAGGGTCAGGTCACAATGCCACAAGGGAACAGCCTATGGATACAGGGCCTTACAATTGCCCATTGCCCCACAAACGTGAAGAAATTTATAACGGTTTTGCTAAATATTGTAAATTTTCCGGAATAATCGGAGGTATGGGTGGCTGTCATATTCGAATTATGGCGCCCAAGATTAAGGACAATCGAATATCATACATAAACGGCAAAAAGGTCACTCGGTCGTACTCCAGGCTGTAGGCTATGTGATCATCGAATTCGATTTACTCATGTTAACATCAGCTGGTCTGGGTGTACACATGACGCTAGGGTTTTGAAGAATTCTTGTATGTTCCGCCAATCAGATACCAAATTCAGTCGGAAGAATTCCTACTTTGGGACTCAGTCTGCCCTCTTTAGCCATGGCTTATGACTCTATACATTGATTTGGGGAAACTGACCCGTTATCAAAAAAAATATTTAAAAAACATCTCAGTTCTGCGACGGAACGTGCCTTTTGGCAATTGAAAGGACGCTGTCCTTGGAATCGTTACACCAAGATGTAGAATCACTAAAACACTTCTGTGGAACGTAAATATGTTATTTTTAATCCGAGAAAAGTGTCAACAATAATTCTTCCGTCGCCTAAACTTAATCTGCAAATATAACTTCGATCAAATAATTGCATCCATATAGAATAATGGGATACTTCCACAAGTAACCGGCTCCTTGGGCAGGTTACTTCGGCCTGGCGCGAGTAAGCCGTTCAAATGACGTCATCGGTAACCCGAACGCATTCGTGGTGGCTAGAGTAAGCGCGGCGCCAGTCAGTAATCGAACGCACCAACACAAAATTTGAATTGTCGTAAAATAGCCTTGCTTTGACCCCCTTATACGAAATGATCTATTCCGATAAGTGACTAAGTGACGTAATAAGCTTCCATTTTTTATTTCTCGGTGTCAAGTTTGTGAGAAGTTCAATTTTACAAGAGAGAACTTTTTTATTCGTTGGTATATTTATTTGTATAATGGATTTTATTTAACGGGAGTTCATTTCAAACACACAGGTAAGTTTATAATAACCAAAGTAGCTTAGTTTGTTCATAATCGTAGAAATCCGTTTATTATTTACCATAGCTCAGACAATAAGCAAGTGATACTTTGACAGAAGACGTTACGAGGGAGTAGCCACACAAGATCAACTACTGGTAGATTAAGGGCTATCTATTTCTATTATACAATTTACGCACACCTTATATTCACGTGTTGTATACACACACCATCGTGCACTTGCCAATGTATGTGATGATAGGACAATCCATTATTCAAAGGATTATGTTTTTCTACGATTCGTTTTTTTATTATCTATTCTACGACAATATCTGAAACATATCTTGTATGCCCGTGGACAGCGAATATAAATAAACTTGGATACCGGTAATCGATACTATTTAAGTCCATAAAATTAAAAGATATCGTACAATATTTAAACTATATCAGAAAGGTTACCTACCATGCCATCTTATGCTGAAAATAAGAGTTATGAGAGGAATATTTTAGGAGACATGCAATACAATGCATATCTCAAAGGAATATTAAAAAGGCCGATAACCAAATAAACCCACGCGCACTGCCGTAAAACAAACGGGCGAATCCTCCCACACAAAGCATTATTAACCGAATGCACCCGATTTGTGAAATAACCTGATATCCCTACATGATATACGATTGACCCAGCATAGGCAGACGCAGCGCTAATGTTTGTGTTCTGAGAAATTGGCTAGTGTCTAAAAATGTGAAATTTACAAGAGAATAAAGGATGTTATCGAACTAATAGGCGTTAAGGTTCGACGAAGAAAGTCACAGGGTGACAATTCCAGGTAGGTCGTTAAGTTTTAACCATTTTAATTAAAAATTGAAGAAATAGTAAGCATTTTGCGAGTTGTAGTGTCGCCTGGAACAGACAATATACGACAATATATGATATACGAGTGACCCAACATAGGCAGACGCAGCGCTAATGTTTGTGTTCTGAGAAATTGGCTAGTGTCTAAAAATGTGAAATTTACAAGAGAATAAAGGATGTTATCGAACTAATAGGCGTTAAGGTTTGACGAAGAAAGTCACAGGGTGACAATTCCAGGTAGGTCGTTAAGTTTTAACCATTTTAATTAAAAATTGAAGAAATAGTAAGCATTTTGCAAGTTGTAGTGTCGCCTGGAACAGACAATAGTTGGAAAGTACTACAGGTGATACACTTGAAAATTTGTTACCGGTCTTGAAATATTGCGAAGTTCTATTGGTCCACGGTCGGATTGGAACCCGGGACGTTCTAGTTAAGAACCAAGTGCTCCCTTTTAAATGTTCATCTCAGCGATGGGTTTTATTCCTGTTTGCCCTCTACACTTTAATATACATATTTTTTTTAGAGTTTTCCAATAGTCAACGGGTAGACTATCGCCATTTAGATCAGTCGCATTATTTCTGTTACGTCCTTCTCGTAAATCATATTTTTTTCATTTTGAGTACAGCACAGCGGACGCTTACGACGGGTCCGGGACTATACAGCACATCGGACGGTTACGGCTGGCACCCGTATCCATACACTTGGGTACGGATTGGAACCCGGGACGTTCTAGTTAAGAACCAAGTGCTCCCTTTTAAATGTTCATCTCAGCGATGGGTTTTATTCCTGTTTGCCCTCTACACTTTAATATACATATTTTTTTTTAGAGTTTTCCAATAGTCAACGGGTAGACTATCGCCATTTAGATCAGTCGCATTATTTCTATTACGTCCTTCTCGTAAATCATATTTTTTTCATTTTGAGTACAGCACAGCGGACGCTTACGACGGGTCCGGGACTATACAGCACATCGAACGGTTACGGCTGGCACCCGTATCCATACACTTGAATAAAATTTAATCTTCATAACACATCTGAAATTTAATTTATATCCGAGATGTTGCTTATATCACACTATACGCAAAATTGAATTGCTATTATGGAATTAACAGTTATAATTACACGACTTTTGTCCACCATTTATTCCACTACGACTATATAAACCTGAAATACCCATCAAGTATCTTAATTATTTCTTTACTTTAGAAACAATATCCTTAAGCTATGACGCTTTTCTCAGCTCCGGACATGAAATAGACCTATAAAATAATTACTTAAGACATAAATCAATTTGATTCGACTATTTTTAATTTTTGCCAGCATCAGGCATAAAATTGCCGGAAGCAACAATCAGTATCATTGATTTATATGGAGCATATTTTCTGTAACGTGATATATACACCACCCTGTTTAACTTTTAAAGGTATACGATAGGTGAAAGTAAATACACGATATACTGTTAATAAGTATATGAATTCGATAGCCCAGGCAGATCTTTTCAAAAGACAATGTTGTTGCCAGCCAATATTACGTGATAGAACTGATTAAACACATTCCAGAGATTATTGTTGTGGTAGATGCGGAACGATGATTTAAAGAAAACAAAAGTGACGAAAGCAAAAGGAAAACACAATATTTCTTATATATTACTGACTGTGGGTAAGAGCGATAACAGGCTACAAGTTGTAAAATTAGACTGTGAGAGGATATCTATTCGACACAAATAATTCTTTAAAAAGAATTGACTGTCACGAGACAAAAGAAAGCGAGAAAAATTGAAAAAGTCCGTGGATTCCCTTGTTTTTATTCATTAACTTCTTTTATTTTAAGCGATAATTACAGTTTATTCCGATAGGCCTATTATTATAGACATCTCATAACATAATACGGCGAATTATTCCAGATATAGAAAAAAGTTTAGGCCTACTTGTTTAGTAATGCTTGGCCCTTATGAATTGTGGGGGGTTGGGATGGCCTAGTGGTCTAGAGTGCCGCGCTTCGACCTCTAGCTGGCCGGTCACCTCTGGCTTGCAGCTGTGGTTTCGAGACCTGGTGTGAGCGTATGTGGCATGGAGATAGGGGCGCCTTCTCAACCTCGTGGGTTTCCTCCGGGCACTCCGGTTTCCTCCCACTGCTGAAGACCCCTACGCGCAAGCGAATTATTGAAATAAAAAAAATTAAAAACCACATGTTAGTCCCAAAATGACCTAGTTGTGTCGAGTGGACGTTAAACCCCATTTCTCTCTCTCTCTCTTATGAATTGTACGAAAGCCCAGAAGGCTCATTCCAAATTCCAAATGCGAAATTCCATAAGCGAAATTCCAAATTCCAAATGCGAAATTCTTGTCTTATCAATAAAATAGCAAATTGCCCCCCCCCCCATTTAAACAATTTAGTACGAAACATACATCCAACATCAGTTAAATCGTGCGGGCCTACTTGTTTAGTAATGCTTGGCCCTTATGAATTGTACGAAAGCCCAGAAGGCTCACATAGGGTTGTCACATATTTTTACTTTTTTCGGCAATAAAACATTTATAAGACAGTAAAATCTAATTAAGAGTAACACCTCATTAAAGCTACGATTTCATATTTTTTTAAGTTATATTTTTAAAATACATTAAAATAAAGCCTTAAAGTAGATGGTATCTATAAACAGTCCTACCTTGTTAAAGAATAATCCTATAATTCCGTATTGTCAGTTGAGAAATTAGCAAAAATATCATTTTCAATTTCAAATTCAAACGCTTGAAGATAGCTATTGCATGGGGAGAATAGAAAAACGCTGGTGGTAATTTGTTATTATTTCCGGTGTGAAAGATTTCTAAGTGTGAGAAATAATGCCTATGATCGTATAATACTAATAGTGAGTTGACAACCTATGTTTCGACTTTCTTGCAAAATATGAAATTCCCACTTTAAGTAAAAATCGTTATAATTTGTTTGGCTTTTATAAAGTTCTCCTCTCTGCTAAGGTTTAGTATATGAAACATATTAAAATATCATGGATTTAGCTGTACAAGTTATCAAAATTCATTGAAAATCAATATACTTGTTCGTCTCAAGATCTTAAACTCTGTGTATCAATCTGAAGTCAATCACATATTAACTTTGACCTCTAGAGAGTCCACAAGATTTTTTGAAGTGATCAAGGGCCATAACTAAGGCAGTATATCGGTTATTGCTGAGAATCAATAGACTTCGTTTAATGACCTTAAACACTTTCTATCAATTTAAAGTCAATCGAATATTAACATTAGCTTCTAGAGCGCCCATAAGATTTTTTAAAAAGTAATCAAGGGCCGTAACTCTGGCAGTAATTATCGGAAATTGATGGAAAATTAATAGGGGTCTCAGTCTCATGACCATAAACACTGCAATGTGTATAAATTTAATCGGATATTAACTTTGACCCCTAGAGCCTCCACAATCAAGGGCCATAATTATCGGAAATCGGTGAAAATCTCATGACCTTAAACATTGTATATAAATTTAAAGTCAATCGGATATTAACTTTGGCCTCTAAAGGCGTCCACAAGACTTTTCAAAGTGATCAAGAGCCATTAACTCTGGCAGTAATTACCGGAAATCAATAGACTTCTTCGTCTCACGACATTAAACGATGTGTATACATTTGTAGTCAATTGGATATTAACCGACGAAGAAGTCTATTGATTTCCGATAATTACTGCCAGAGTTAATGGCTCTTGATAACAACTAATTAGTGTTACCTATCTGATGCGTGGGCCGGATAAACACCCGTTCCAAATTACTGGATTCCAAATGCGAAATTCCAAATTCCAAATGCGAAATGTGTATACATTTGTAGTCAATTGGATATTAACCTACGGAATTTGGAATTTCGCATTTGGAATTTGGAATTTGGAATCCAGTAATTTATCAGATAGGTAAACTAACACTAATTAGTTGTGTAAAATTACAATTTACTTAAATTCTGATTTGTTTAATTGAGGTGGGCTGCCAATTTGCTATTTTATTGGTAAGACATGAATTTGGAATTTCGCATTTGGAATGAGCCTTCTGGGCTTTCGTAGAATTGCTACTATAGAATATGGTGGCTGATTGGTATCATGTCGTAATGTCGTGATGTCGCCTTTCATAACGCGACAACCCGACAACCCGACATCACGACATTTCTACCCGACAACCATAATAGAAGCATAAAAAAAATATTTGTTTAAAACCCGAGATATGTATGTACATAACGGTATATTATTACAAAGTCGTGAATATTATTCTACAGGCCTCACAACGTAGATTACAAGGCGTTCGACTATGAGCGCGATCTTTATCCCAATTGCCATCAACAACAACAACAAAAATTTGCAAACTTGTAGCCTGTCCAGATTGAATTTCAAGCCTGATTTGCACATTTAATGCCCCTTTCTAATTTTCTTTTTCGTGGGTGTGGTATTTCAGAGATTTGTTTTTGGTCTGCCGATTTTTGAAAGTAACGTCTGCGCTGTGTACAGGTAGGATACGCGTACTCTTTCTAAAACACCACCGCGAGTATTTCTTTTACTTTTGTAAGCTTATATAAATACATTTGTCTGATTTTTAGTAACCGAAAACAGGCCAAATTCACATTTTGTTCAAATCGGTATATATATACATCCGCAGGGATAATTATTCATTGAACTTTGATTGAAAAAACTTTTCAATGGGTCGGATGAGAATTAATATGAACGCCTAATTGCCGTTTAAAGCGCATATCAAATCGCGATTTGTTATCTACGTGGCGGAGACAGAAGCAATTGCAAAGAAATAATCGCATGACTTTACTGTATTTATACGACTATTACCAACTCTACTATAAGTAGAGAATTAATAAAAACAAGGTAATGCACGGACTTTTTTCTTTTTTTCTCGCTTTCTTTTTATGAATTGTTATTATCGATCAGATATCCTCTCACAGTCTAATGTTACAATTTTTCGCCTGTTACTCCTCTTACCTGGCAGTCAGTTAAATATAAGGAATATTCGTGTTTTCCCCTTTGCTTGCGTCACTTCTGGTTTCTTCAAATCTTCGTTACGCACATACCACAGCGATGATCTCTGAGTTAATATTATATTTAGCATGTGTTTAACCACTTCCATCACATATATGTAATATTGGCTTACACCAACATTGTTTTTTAATACTTTTTTTAAATATACATTGTCTGTGCAATCCGAAACGTTTTCAAATTTTTGTAAAAAAATTCAATAAATGACTACAATTACTGGGTATAAGTATACTACTCAAAAGAAGTTAAGGGTCAACCAATTATTTTTGTTTGACATTTTATTAGACACAGGGAACATGTAAATCAAAACTTCTAACACACTTTTGGTCAGAATGAGTTCAATATGTCTCAATGTTGAGTCTGTTATGCAAAGCATGTGCACTTTTTATACACACTATTCTGAGAATCTGATGAAAATTCGCCATTTTGAGCATAATGAGGTCCAACAAAACTGTCTTAAATTCGATAACTTTGTTAATAACGAGTGTAACCACCACGTGCTCGTAAGCAGTCGACACAACGACGAGGCATGCTGTCGATCAGACGTCGAAAAAACATCTGTGGAATGGCCTACCACTCTGCCTGGAGGAATTGCACCAATTCTTGAAGATTATCAGGTTGCCTATGATTGTCTCTCACACGTCTGCCCAACTCATCCCATGCATGCTCAATTGGTGCCAAATTATGAGAGTATGCAGGCCAATCCATTCGTTCAATACCATTTTGGGTGAGAAAATCATTAACAAATTGTGCTCTATGCGGTCTAGCATTGTCATATTGAAGAACAGAACCTCTCCAATTTGACGAAGACTTGGGATGACAAAAGGCTGTAAAATTTCGTATCTGTATCTGATACTCGTCAAATTTCCTTGGACGACGAAAAGAGGAGTCCTGTGATGTACCGAAATTCCAGCCCACACCATTGTCTAAGGCCTGTGGGCAATCAAAATACATAAAATACACTGTCTGTTTTTGATTAGAGTCCACCAGAATAAATCTGTTTCAGCCAGAAGTGGATATTTGGGATATGGTCACTTCTGGCACAAAAATGGTTTGGTCAGAAATGGTTATGTGGCACATATTCAATTCTGGTTGAACTGTTTTGTGTTATTAAGAATAGCTTCCCTTTAGCAAAATGGAGAACATGTCCACCAAAAACAAATTGCTGAAGAAGAAAAAGCGTCAAAAAGGTGAGATTTCTTTGAGAGTTTTCAGTCATTATCCCTTTTTTAGTTACAACTTATCATGCCTTTGTAATTAGTACCTCAATTATTGTTGTATGTCTATGGTTTTTAAGTCAAACAAAACAGTGGTTTGGAATATATTTTTGGGGGCAAATTGTCAGAATACGCTGTTGGCATGCCCTAAAAAAACAATCATTCATTCCTAACAAGTAATGGCATTCCTCTCCCCTTCAACTGCTACAGACCCCTACCCATTAATAATTGAAATACAATTATAACATTTAGTGCCTAATTGGCTTGGTTTTCGTTAAGTGGACGTCCTCCAAACCACACACACCTCCCATTCACGGTCTCATTTCTCTATATTTTTTTCTGAATTCTGAAATAGTCAATTGATATAGATATTGAACTATTTGTCTTTTCAGAAATGACTGCAACATATGTCCTTAACATGTTAATGGAGACCGAGTGTGAATGTAGCAGCAGTGATGAAAATGACGAAGAAGACGGTATTTTGTGAGATCCAGATTTTCACCATTCTTCAGAATCTGAACAGTCTGTCAATGTAAATAAACGCCAAATTGATCCCCCCCCCCCGGAAATATTGCCTGGAGATCCTTCTCTAGAGAATTTAGTGGAGCTCAAAGATACCAATGTTTTGATCACAGATAAAGCTGTGGGACCAACCATGGATGAATAATAGTATAAGAAAAATGAGTAAAAAGAAAAATAAGCTCCACAAAAAAAGCAGTAAAGGAAAACTCAGACATAGTCTGGCAGAATTTCAGAACTATTAGAAACAATTATATTGATTTAATAAGAAAATGCAAACGCGAATATTTTACAAAACTCGATGATAAGATTAACGATAAGGAAAATTTTGGTAATAAGAACTGGTGGCAACTTGTCAATTCATTTATGAAAACGACACGACAGACATGTAACGAACTAACTCCCCATACACAGACGACAAAACATTCTTTTCCCCAACTGATAAAGCTGACTGTTTAAACGACCACTTTATAACTCAATCATCACTTGACAGCACAAATCCATTTCTCCCCACATTAAGCCGCAACGAAAACTCACTGTGTACAATTGAACAAATTCCCCAGGAAGTTAAGGACATGCTCCTAACAATTGATACATCAAAATCCAATGGCCCAGACGAAATAGCGGAAAACTATTAAAATCATTATCTGAAGAAATATCTAAACCTCTATGTAATATATTTAACCTATCCCTCAGAAGTAAAATCGTACCTGATATTTGGAAATTTGGAAACATTACCGCTATCCTCAAAAAAGGCGATCCGACAACTTGTGGAAACTATAGACCCGTACCTCTTTTAAGTATTCTTGCCAAAACTTTCGAAAAATGCATATACAAACATGTCTTTAACTTCTTCCATGACAATTCTATTATTACTAATCTTCAGAGCGGCTTTCTTCACGGCGAATCTACTGTTTACCAACTTACTGATCTAACACACACGTTTTGTCAAGACATCGATCAAGGCAAACATACGAGAGCAGTGTTCTGCGACATAAGCAAAGCTTTTGACAGAGTCTGGCACGCTGGACTCTGTCATAAGCTTGAGGCGGCGGGGGTCAGAGGGGACGTACTTCACTGGTTCGAAAATTACTTAACTAACCGTAAACAAAGAGTTGTTGTGAATGGCGTCTCCTCCGCCCCCAAAACAGTTCCATCCGGTGTTCCGCAGGGCTCTGTTCTCGGCCCCTTCTATTTCTCATCTACATCAACGATATCATAGAAAATATAAATTCCAACAATCGTTTATTCGCAGATGACACCACCTTATATCTAACAATCGATGACCCAGTTGCTAATGCCGATATAATCAATATTGACCTAGACAAATTAAACAGGTGGGCTAAAACATGGCTGGTATCCTTCAACCCCCTCAAAACCGAAACACTGGCACTAACTAACTTCCAACCCTTAGATTTAATCAAATTCCTATAAAAGAAGTCAACGAGCATAAACACCTCGGTTTAATCCTTCAGTCAAACTGCAAATGGCACGTACACGTAGATTCAATTATCAATAAAACAAGCAAACTAATTAACTCCTTAAGGTCACTTAAATATAGGCTTACTCGGAAATCCCTGCACACTCTGTACACTTCCTTATTTTACCCCATTTCGATTACTGTGATGTTATCTGGGATGGGTGCACTAATGAGAATACTAAAAAACTAGAAAACTTACAATTAGATGCACTAAGAACAATATGTGGGGCTGTTAGGGGTACCAGTCATAAACTCTTATTATATAACGAAACCGGTTTTATTACGCTACAAGAAAGACGCAAACGACACAAACTGACACTTATTTATAAAATCATTAATGGACTCGACACCCGCTAATCTTAAGAACTTAATATTATACCGATCAAATAATTATCATCTTCGAAATAATGACAACCTTCCAGAATATCAATGTAAAACTAAAATCTTTTCGGACTCTTTCGGACCCTCATCAACAAAAGAATGGAATAAACTTGATATCAATATAAGAATTTCTCCATCTCTCACTACTTTCAAACAAAATCTAAAACTAAACGATTCAATAATTCCAATTTCATTTCTACAGGGCAAAAGAAAGAACCAGATAATTCACAGCAGACTGCGACTTTCTTGTAGCGACCTGAACGGGCATAAACTTTTACGACATATCTCCGAGGATCTATCCTGCAGCTGTGGTCATCATTATGAAGATTCTGAACATTTTCTCCGCTGGTGCCCACTGTACTCAGATGCACGAAAAATTACAATACATCTTTTTCCACAACACCAGCAATCAATTAAACCACTTCTTTTTGGCATAGAAAATCAGGCTACATCTAATAATATCTTTAAAATAGTACATGAATACTTCGATGTTACCAGACGCTTCAAAATCTGATTCTATTTATAGAAAGCTTTAATTCATGTTATATATCAGCACTTCCTCCATTTTATTTGTCGTAAATAGTATGTATATTAATTATTTAACTTCATATGGATTTCACCACTATTGTTTATTATGTACATAGACGATCTGTATATATTACTATATGTTTATATTCCTTGTATGAGGAGAGGGGTGATATAGGCTTTGCCTGTTCCCTGATCCCATTTCATGTATTTCTGAAATAAAATATTGTTTACACAAAAAAAAAGCTGTTATAGTTGGTGATAATGTTTTTGAAATCATTGGAACCGAAGTAGCCCTAAATGAAGATGAAGCCAGAAAATGGATTGGCGATCGATTGTAGTAGTAGTAGTAGTTAACTTGCTGATGGTGATGAAGTTGCCACCAATAAAAAACCACATACGCGGAAGAAAAAGAGTGACCCAAGTAACTGGAAGATGTCTGTCAGAAAGAAATTAAATTCTCTCGGTAAGAGCACTTAGGCAGAATAATTGTTTAAATTGTCGGTTCCAATGTGATACAAAATTTTCTGTCGAAGAAAGAAATATTTGTACAGTTTACTGGAACCTTGAAGATTATGCCAGGAAAAAAGACTTTAATCGTTCTAGTATTAGGGTTTTGAGGACAGAGAGATGTCGGTTGAAAGGACAGAGGAAGAAAGAGAAGTCAAAATCTATTCAGTATTATTTCAAAACAGGCAACACTGACATACGAGTATGTAAGAAGTTTTTTCAAAATACACTTGATATTAGCCATGGTCTTATTGATAAAGCTGTTAAGGGGATGAGCACAGAAAGTGGTACACAAGTATTTATTGATGCTGCCACGTTCCTGTCAATAAAACAGTCAGAATGCTCTATACCAAGTTCGAAATCATATAAAGAGTTTCCCGGTTGTCGAGTCGCATTACACTCGGAAAGATACCCACAGAAAATACCTAAACCAAACTTTGACAATTTCAAAAATGTATCAGCTTTACGTTTGATCAATGTAAGTTAGCTTATCCACCTACCATCCCGGTTAAACAAAATGTCTACCGGAATATATAACTATTCAAAACAAGTAGGGGATATTTGATTTTTAAGTGTTATTAAAGTCACCTAATGAAACTGACGAAGAAACAAATGACAAAATGAAATGAAGTTCACATTCATCGATTTATTCCAAATGATCGTTAGACTAAGTAAGGCACAGACTGACCATTATAAGGGTAAAATGATACCCGGGGTCAAACAGCAAAGTTACCACAGCATCACAACAAAGTCAGTAACGGGTAAATCCTCCTCTGTTTGCCAAACAAGCATTGATCCGACGTGGCATACTCCTAATGAGACGTCTAGGGTCATTTTGGTCCAGATTGTCCCATTCCTGTTGCAACGCAGCGGCAAGTTCTTGGACATTGGCAGGACGTTGTTGACGTTGACGTAACCTCTGTCCAAGCATGTCCCAGACATGCCCGATGGGGGAGAGGTCGGGACTCAGTGCTGGCCAAGGTAATGTGGTGATGTTCTGTTGTTGGAGGTAACCTGTAACGATCCTGGCCCTGTGACATCTTGCGTTGTCATCCTGGAAGATGAAACGGCGGCCATGACGTCGTGCGAACGGCACAGCATGGACTGCCAAGATGTTGTCCCGGTAGTACTGACCTGTAACACGCCCTGCAACAACATGTAAAGCCGTCCTTCCAGCAACAGTGATGCCTCCCCACACCATAACAGAACCACCCTCAAATCGATCATGTCTGATGACTTTAACGTCTTGGAAGCGCTCGTTTCGACGACGCCACACCCTCCTACGTATGTCCAAAAAATCAACAGTGAACCTTGACTCATCTGAAAACATCACATTGCTCCAGCGTCGATTATCCCAGTGTTCACGATCCCTACACCAACGACGTCTTGCCTGAATGTGATGATCTCTCAAACAAGGGATCACGCGAGGACGTCGGGCGCGAAGGTGACCCCTATGCAGTCGATTCCGAATCGTCTGGCCACTCACTCTCACACCAGTGTCTGTTTGAAGACGAGCGCTGATCTGATTTGCTGTGATGACACGATTTCTCATGGCCAAGGTACGGATAAATCGATCCTGGGCTTGAGTTGTCGCCCTTGGTCGACCTGAGCGTGGTCTGTCCTGTACAGATTGTGTATCACGGTATCTGGACCATAGCCTGCTTATGACAGACCGAGAAACATTCACCGTCCGCGCCACAACCGCCTGTGTTGTGCCGATCTGTAGCATGCCAAGGGCACGTAACCTTTCATTTTGGGTAAGCCGACGCATATCAGAATTTGTTTTCTGGTCACTAAAACAATTAAACTGATGTTTCCACCCTGGAATTCAATGCCACAATGACTGTAACATTCAAAGTCAGAGTCGTGCAAATCTTGGGTTGGACCCACATGATGATCCCAAGCATCACCTGCATTCCATGCGGTAGCTATTGGTGCGTTTGGGCGTCACATGTAACTGGAAATGTTTCTTCTGTTAGGTTCTATAGTGACTTTTTTCGTAGTCATTTGCATATTTTAGTATTATGCCCCCAAAATCAAATATCCCCTACTTTTTTTGAATAGTATATTATGTGAGGATTTCAACTTATCTTTCTTCAAACCTAAAAAAGGACCTATGTCTAAGGTGTACAAGGTACGATAGGATGGCAGCTAGTGTGAAAGAAAACGCAAAATTTGATATTCAAGAACATCTAAGGCGAAATCGAGAATCTATAAATGCTAAGGAAGAAGACAAAATACGGGCTAATGAGGACGATTCCTTCGTTTCAGCTACTTTTTACCCCCAAAGTGTCTTGCAAATATCCCACAGTAATGCATCTTTAATGTATTACAGTAGGAAAATTTGTCTTTATAATCTTCGCATTTGGGAGGCTCGTAAACCAAATGATGCCTACTGTTACTGTTGAAAAGAAGTTGAGGGAAACAGGGCAGTAATGAGATTAGTACTTGTCTGTTCAGATGGCTTCGCAATTTACCTGATACAACCAAAACTGCTTCTTTATACTCAGACACCTGTTCTGGTCAAAATCGGAATCAAAATGTAGCTGATATGTTTATGTATGCTTTTAATAAATTAGAAATTGACACAATTACCCAAAACTTTCTTGAGCGCGGCCATTCGGAAATGGAAGTTGACTCTATGCATTCAGCAATAGAACATGAAAAGAAGTATGTGGATACTTTCACTATGATTGATTGTATAAACATCTTTAGAAAATCCAGGCGAAGGAACCCGTATACGGTGGTACGATTGCACCATAAAGAGAGAGAGAAATGGGGTTTAACGTCCACTCGACACAAACTAGGTCATTTTGGGACTAAACACCATAAAGAGTTTATCAACTTTCAAAATTTAGCAAAAAATATTATACATAATCGACGCAAAGACACAGATGGAAACATCATTAACTGGCTTCATGTCAAGTACTTCCAGTTCAGAAAGTCTTGTCCCGGTGTTCTGTTCTATCGATATAACTACAATGAAGAGTTCAAGGAAATTAAAGTTAATCGCCGTGGTCGACCTTTCATTATCCCAGATGAAATTTCATCATTATATTTTCATCAGCTCCCTATAAGTGAGGCCAAAACAGCAGATTTAGTAAAACTGTGTGATCAATTGAAGTTGATGTTTATCATAACATTTATTTTGTGTAATTTTGTTATGAGAATAAAATTCAAGCTTTGTTACGCTTAGAACCCCATTTAATTGTTTCACAAATCACTATTATCCAATGATCCAATTGAATATCGACCAAGAAAAGTCAATAATTTTCTTGCCAGAAGTGAATATATACATTAAATATGGATATTTTATACTTTTGAGGACAAAAGAGCTTAATTTTGTTACAATATTAAAGTATGAGCCCAAAATTGACAAATAGAAAAAAAAATCTAAATAGATATATCCGTAACTGTATTTAATATAAGCTTTCAAATATTCAAAGGCCATTATCTCAAAATCATGTTTTTGGAGATATTCACTTCTGGTTCTGAGCCCTGTGAGAATTGTGTTCTGTGACAGCAGAAGGCTGTCGAAAGCTGGACGCTGTTGATATTAGAGGAGGCTTACTTATCATAGCCATCACTAGATTCTGTTTACATATTTGTACACTTTCAGGCCTTAAACCAAAATTAGTTATTATGTATATCAAATACCTTTATATATGAAAAAAATATTATTGTGTACTTTCAGAATTTTATTAATTAATAACACATATGAATAGTTTCGACTGTATATTTAAGTAAACTAATTGTAATTATAGTGTTTTGTTTTAGGGGAAGGGGTGATATAGGCCCAGCTTTTCCCCCAATCATATTCTTATTGAATAATATATAGTTTAAAAGTAAACTAATGGTAATTATGTTGTTTTATTGATTATATATAGTTTTAAAAAAAACAGAAACACTTTTCTGGTTTTCAGAAAAATGAGGTTGAAGTTTCGGGATTCTATATTTCTATTACATTTAGATATATTGGTCTATTATTTGCATGGGCCGATACCAGTATCTACACTAGAATCCCGAAAGTTCAAACCCATTTTACTCAGAACTATGTAAACTCTTTGATAGAACTATTTTACTCCATCGACAGATATGTATACATGTACTTGGTTTTAACACACTTTGCTGTATTTATTTTCCCAGTCTAAATTTATTTAAGTCAAATCTGGTGTTACCGTTCATCATACTGTAACTTACCTGATCTAAGGCTAGCTTTAATTCTGCCGACTGTTGAGTTCCCGCCAAAACAAGATCACGACTGGAATCGTGCATACTCAAATCGTTGATATAAAGACCCGCTTTAAACATATCATCTAAACTATCCATTCTAAAAAAAAAAAAAAAAATTCAGATTGTCATATAGGGCAATCAATATTGATACTAAACTTATGAAATACTCCATGCGCTTTAAATTAGATTCTTAAAATTGGTTTCCTTATAATAATTTTTACATCCGTACATCTTATAAAGTAAGTAGTAAATAACACTTTGAGATTGATTCTCGTTCGTTCGTTACTGGAGTTTAACGTCCGCTTCCACCTGGAGTGATATCGTAGACAAGCTCTGATAAACCCCAGAGCCTTATATATAGGGAGTTTGGCCAACCCGTTTTCCGATTATGATTGGCTAATGGTGGTCACGTGACACATGGACGCCATCATGTTACCCATCTGAAAAGAATCGTCTGCATTTGACGTGTTTTTTATGATATAATTGGTCGGATTTGTGGATGTGAAATGCCACACAAGAGATGGGCAAGGGATTTATTTGCAAAAGTTCCCCCAAAATGCGAAAAGTTGTCGATTGTGGGAAGTCTGGTGGTAAAAATTACTACTTGTGAGATGTTAGTAATAGGCTAATGGGCCTAGTATTTATAGTAATTAGCACCCTCCTGTTATTCGTGTTTTTAATGATTTCAAGCGACCGTAGATTCTTATTGTAGCTTGAAGAAATTCCGAACCTAATGACATATCAACGTCATTGGTTTTAATTTTTTGATGAATGAATTTTCGAAGATTTGTTATGAACTTGAGAAAGACACATTGACAATGTAGGCCCAAATATAAGCCTAGCCTTTGTTATGTAGATGTTTTTTCGTTTTAAATTTCGTCTGTGCGGCATAAAGTGTTACGGTTTGAGTTAGTTTGTATATGTTCAATTATGAATTCATCCACGAGTGAATTTTCGCGTTGTTTTTATGAACTTGGGAATAAAACCTTGAGATTGACACAGCGTAGTAATTAGTATCTAGCCTATAGGCCTGGCCTAGTTAGTTGATGTTTTTCGATTTAAACTAAATCGATATGGTCATTTTTATTTTTTTTAATAATGGATAATATTTGATATCTCCATCCAGGAGTGAATCTTCAACAAATTTTCATGAGCTTGAGACACACAGTGAAGGCCTAGCAAAGTTCCCACCTGACTATATCTTATGCAGAATTGTCAGAAGTCATTATTATTACTTATTTGTTTTTATTAAGATTATTATTTTTTTCTGGTCTTTGTACTTTGTGAGGATTCGATGTTTGAATTTTGTTTTCCTGCAATTTTGATTAAATGGCTAAAACATTTATTTTTGCTCCTGAATAAAAAATTGTATACCAAAAACTACCTCGGATTTGTTCACATGGTGAGCGAGAGGGAGAGGGAGAGAGAGGGGGCGAGAGAGAGAGCTAACGTATAGTATACCTTTAATATTTCGCTTGTGCGTAGGGGTCTTTAGCAATGGAAGGAAACTGGATGACAAATAGAAAAACCACAAGGTTGGACAGGCGACCCCACCCTTGTCACGTAGAATCTTTAGATCGAAACATTGCCGCTTGATTCAATGACAGACCTTATGACCTAAATAGACCTTATTGCCTAAAGAACACGAGTTTGATCACACGACCACCAGACGCCCTGTCTCCAACGAAACAAACAAATGATTAAATCCTAAATATTGCTAATTAGCAAAAGGCACAACTACCATAATGATGTGTTTACAAATAACAAATTTTTATAATGATTGGGATGGCCCCGTTTCAGGATCCCCCACTCACTTCCTTCGGCTCGGGATAATAAGATACGATAAAAATTAAATAAAAAATTAGTTTCTAATTTCTGAGATAATCATTATTCGATACTTTCGATTTAATCTATAATAGTCAAACGATATATTGGATCATTGCGGTATTTTTAATGTCATTTTTTTAGAAAAAAAATCAGAAACAAAATCGAATCAACGGAGCCCGTTTCAATATCTCACCCTAAAATAAAATAAAAATTTAGTTTCTAATTTCAAAAGCAATCATTATTCGATACTTTCGATTTAACCTTTAACCAAACGATATATTGGATTATTGCGGTGTTTTTAATGTTAAAAAAATAACAAAAAAATAAATATTGTCAATAAAATTTACATATTGTGATTGATTTATTAAAATTATTGTTTTCCCCTACTCTTGAGTGAACATAAAAATACATTTGCGCAAATCTAAACATATAAATCGGTCACACTCTGTACTGTGGCTCTATGTGCAACGTACGGATGGGTAACAAAATGGCGCCCACGACGTCAGTTGGCCAGATTCTCTATATATAAGACTCTGGACAAACCCTATTGTACTTAACGTTTAGGAAGAATACGGTCCTAGTCAATGTATTTTTGAAAGATTATCAAGAATAGAGACCATACAACTCTGGAGAAATAAGAAACACAGCAAGAGAATCAAGTGGATTTAACCACCCATAATACACTGTAAAAAGTTTTTAATTTTTTTAACAGGAAAATCATGGCAGAAAAGTTGCCATTTTTTCTCGTAATTTTACATTAGTAAGTATTTTTACATACGCAATGTTAAGCGTTTCTTACAATTGTAGGTTAAAAAACATAATGCCTGTAATTTTACGTACCCTGTGTAAAATGATGTAACATATCACAATGTTAAATAACAATAGATTTGTATTTAAACTTGAAGTTGGTGATTTAACCGTTGTATGTTATGCTTCCCTTACAGTTGCAGGTTAAATAACATATACGCTGTAATTTAACATACGTTGCATAAAGTAGACCTGTATTTAAACAGGTTGTTGGTAATTTAACTGCACCGTGAGAAACAATTCTGTTAGAAACCAGAAAAAGTTCTGGCAGTTGGTTAACCAGAATTTTTTCTCTTTTATTTTAAATCTGTTTATTCTTTGACAGAGAAACAATCTGGTAAACCATCTGCCAGAATTTTTTCTGGTTTCTAACAGAATTATTCCATGTTAAAATAGAGCTTCTGCCAGAAGATTTTCTGTTTTTTAACATAATTATTTTGGTTAAATATAAAACAAAATCATTGTAAAAAATAATTTATTTTCTGTAAATCTAATTTTTGTGTCCTGAACGTACAAAAATATTAAAAATTAACAGAAATTAAGAGTAAGGGGTCGTGAATGGCTTCAAATTTTGTGTTCTGAAGACCAGGTTTACTACTTTCTGCCGTCTCTTCCACTCCTTACAAATTTTGTTACCTTGAACCTGAAACGAAATGATAAAGCACAATGACATACAGGAATGAAATCAAAAGGGCAGCGGACGTTCACGTCCAAACGACTCAATATTTTGAGCTGAAATTTTGAGATAAGGTAAATACGCCATGCCACTACATTTCGGTCCATAAATTTCATAAATACTCTGACTTCAATATTTGAGACTCTGTTCTTATCGGGATTGTCCCTTTAACATGCACGGCCAATAACACACATTGCCCCAGTTGTTAGTGCCAGCTGAACAAATTAGAACTTGCACCATTGACACGAAGGCGAAGTTTCAAAACAAGCTTTCTTTGCTAATGGTTAATAATCCAGCATCATATTCTCTGAACCATCGCGTTTCTTATACTTTAATATTGTTTACATGGCCAAGTTCAAATTCACAATAAAACATACATCATGGCCACTATGTGTAGGCCCTATTATATATCTTCTTATGCTGTAGATTTGCCTTCGCACATACATTATTATTAGGAAGACTTACCTTCACATCTTATTGTTGGATTTCCACTGTTCTTATCCTGCATCGTCAATGCACATTCAAACATTCACCGACATTAGTTAAATCTGCGACGCGCATGCGTTAACTCTATCCATGAGTATAACTATGTGAATTAACAGAATATTGCCGTTAATATACCAGTTATTCTGTAATATTACAGATATGCAACTAAAATCACAGCCATGGGTTATGACAAATATTTTAGACTAGTGTCAAACATGTCATACACCTTGGACTGAGACACCCCCAGCCTTTCTGATATAAAGAATATAAAATGAACTACAGATTTTGATAATAAAATTGAAAAAATGAACTACAGATTTTGATAATAAAATTGAAAAAATGAATTTTCATGTCTTAGTAGGATAGTAATGATACTTTCAAAGTAAGCAGCTGATCAAGCATGGAATTACAAATAACTATTAAAAAAAAAAAAAAAATGACACTTGTTAATAATGGTCTAGAGCGACCGGGACACTGCAAACATTGATAGACGTTCGGGAAGAAGCCGAGTTCGCCGCGAATATATAAATATAGGACAAACAAAGTGACAAATTAAAATATTTATTTAAAAAAAAATTACGTCGAAATTGCTCAAACAATCGACAGAGTAATTGCTAGATTGTGTATCCATTTGTAAATTAACTTGAATATTCTGTTAAAATGCCCAATCTGTTAGATTACATACCTATTTGGTTATTTAACTTTAATATGTTGTTAAAATACACAATCTCGGATGTTAAAAGTTAAATTTTTACATAAATGTTTATAAACACAGTTTTTACGTAATTTTACATCTGATAGTTTTCTAACAGGACAGTTTGTAAAATTTTACAGTAATTTCATGATTTTATACATATAATTTTTACAGTGTCGTTTAAATTCTATCAATTAATTAGTTATAGTCCTTTAGGGGGTCGTGATACCTTATAATATATTCCACCTAATGTTTTTTGATGAATTATATATCTTCAGTATCTGTAGATTCAGAATCCGGATGATGCCACCTGGCACCCCTAAGGAAATGTTGCCAGACTCATTACACGTGCACCTCGCTACTGTCATATTACTGAAATATTAGTAAAACTCCACTGGTTATCTGTGCCCTATCGAATTGACTATAAAATTATACTTTTAACTTTTAAATGCATTAACAACATCGCACCAAAATATTTATCTGATCTCCTCCAATTTTATAAACCTATAAGACAGCTCCGTTCCAGTGCAGACAAGTTCATACTAATCGAACGTAATGTTAAACAAGTTTCCTACGGAGAAAAGGCCTTTTCATTTAAAGCACCTAAACTATGGAACAAGCTGCCCCATCAATTACGATGTTGTACTTCTCTAACTGTTTTTAAATCAAAACTCAAAACGCATCTTTTTAAAATTGCCTTTTATAACACCTCTTAAATTTTCAATGATTTCATTTTTTACCATTTAGACGTCTTTTAAGTGTTGTACAATTTTTAATTTGATTTATTTATTTATTTTAATTTGACTTATTTTAATTTGACTTATTTTAATTTGATTTATTGTAATTCGATTTATTGTAATTCGATTTATTTTACTTTGATTTATTTCAATTCAATTTATTTTAATTTGATTTATTTTAATTCGATTTATTTTAATTTGATTTATTTATTTTAATTTATTTATTTATTTATTTTAATTTATTTATGTATTTCAATTTTTTATTTTGAATTATCTATTTATTTATTTAATTATTTTATTGTAAAGCACATCTGGGCACTTATGTGAAAGATGGGCTATAAAAAGTGCCATAATAATAATAAAAATAATATATTTAAGATGGCCACCATGAGTCAGTCGGTTATTTAGTAGGGTAAAATTGAAATGAGCTTGAGTTTTTCTTCTAAAAGTGAAGTCTAATTCCGATAGGAGGCCAAATTCAAAATGGAAGCTCATTTTGGCGGTAAACTCGTAAGTTTCCTTAAACATACATTATGCAAGAGCTAAATCTGATCATTGCAAGTCTTTATTTAGGCTTCAGATGTCATAGAAATTATAGATTTGATCTTTATTTGCACAACAAGCACAAAATCAACCCTGTTGACCCACGGGTGGCTTGGATTCGGCTTGGATTTAAACAGGATTTCATCGATCGATTTAATTTTAAATGGCGTCGTGAACGGAGATTAACCGTTACGTTGACGTCATACTCCCGGAAAGTTTTGATCGCGGCTAAATGATAGAGTGTACGAAGCGAGGCCACTGTTGAGCGAGGCCTGAACAAATGACATCTAAACTAAAAACAGATATTGACAAATTATACAATTCCTGGAGACCGTGTGATGACTAAAACAGACGGACAGGTCTTCTGTATAAATAATATCAATACGGCCTTTACTCGTTTAGGGTAAAATTATGGAAATTGATAAACATCGCAGTTAACATCACCCCAGTTGTATTACACTTTACAGCCAATAGGATCAGTGTTTCCTATTTGTCTGCTTCGGGAGTCACGTAGGCCTACCGGTTACAGTACACACAGGCTAACAAGAAGTCGGCTATTATTATGTACAACTGCTTCCTCATCGATTTGGTCCATTCCTGTCAAACTTTAAAATCCTATTACAGACTTTCTCTTCTTATCGATATATCAAAAGTAGCAATTTGTAGCAAAAGTAAATGTAATACGAATTGAATTGCAGTCCCGTCTCAAACCGAATAGGCTAACGGTACGTATTAAAACATTACTTGATAATCGAGATTATGTAGGTGGAGTTAACGCCTATAAATCAAACGATCGGCCATATTCGGGAATCGGTCAAGATGGATTTAACTACTAATTCTTGTCAAAAATTACAGTGGTGATATCTATGTTCAGAATAAAGTAATTTGACTGAAATTTTCAATATATTCTGTTTTTGAACTGTTATAGCAAAAATCACTAACTCCTTATAGAAATCTCCTATAATGTATCTTTACAATTGTGTGTTATATATTGAAATATACGATTACGATGGATTGTATATCTCCAATATGTGTAGATTCAGAATCCGGATGATGCCATCCTGGCACCGTTTGGGAAATTAAATATTCAAGATGGCCGCCACGAGGCATTTTCTGGTTATTTAGTGGGTAACATTCGTGACAAGATTCCTTCGGGCCTCGGTTTGAAGGTGTTTTCTATAAAAATTCGACCCACAGAATCCAATGAGCTTGAGTATTCTTCCTAATTCCGCTAAGAGACTAAATTAAAAATAGGTTGTCAGGCAACGAAACATACGTCCATGGCAGCTAAATCGTCCGAGCAGTCAACAAGAGTTGTCGCATAATAAGTAATTATCAGAAAATCATTAAAATTTGTTTGGTTTTTATAAAGTTCTGCCCCATGCTAACGTTTAGTATACGAAACATTTAATATTATGATTAAGCTGTACAATTATCAAAATTCATTGAAAATCAATATACTTGTTTGTCTCAAGACGTTAATTAAACTATGTCCACAAGATTTTTTTCAAAGTCATCAAGGGCAGTAATTATCGGAAAACACTGAAAATCCATAGGAGTCTTCATCGCATGACCTTTAATATAACACTATGTATAAATTTAAAGTCAATCTGATATTTACTTTGGACTATAGAACGTCAATAAAAATTTTGAAGTGATCAAGGGCCATAACTCTTGAAGCAATTATCGGAATTAGCTAAAAAAAACCCCCAAAACAATAGGCTTCTTCATCTCATGACGTTAAACACTGTGTATCAATTTAAAGTCAATCGGATATTAACTTTGGCATCTAGAGCACCCACAAGATTTTTGGAAGTGATCAAGGGCCATAACTCTGACAGTAACTATCGGAAATCACTGAAAATCAATAGACTTCTTTGTCTCATGACCATAAACACTGTGTATAAATTTAAAGTCAATCGGATATTAACTTTGGCCACAAGATTTTTTGAAGTGAACAACGTTTTTTTTTTAATCTGGTAACAATTTTGACCTCCAGAGGGACCACAAGCTAAAAAGGGCGATTTTTCAGATAATCAGGGGCAATAATTCAGGAAGTTACGATCCGATGGGCGCAAATATCGAAAGGAACCCAAATCTTTGGGTGAACATGCATTTCAAGTTTCATCGAAATCGGGTCAAAATTGTGACCTCTAGAGTGTCCACAAGCAAAAAAGCAATTTTTCGTACAATCAGGGGCCATAATCCATGAAGTTACGGTCCGATACATGCCAATATCGAAAGGAACCGAGATCTTAGGGTGATAAACCTATATTTCAAGCTTCATTGAAATAGGATAAAAATTGTGACTTGAGTGTCCACAAACAAATTGTGAACAGACGGACGGACGGACTCCAGACGGCCGGACGGACGGACAGGGGCGACGACAATATACGTCCACATGAAAATGTGAAGCTCATGAAATTTCCCTCCCCAAAAAGGCGTGTAATATATCGATATATACGTGATAATTAGTTCAGGTAAACTTAAAAACATGTTCCGACCAAAAGGTATTCCAGGTTGAGCTCATTTTCAAACTAATACGACAAACTACCCGTTTTCGGGTTCGCCGACTTCATATCTGACAGGCAAAATGTTGCATGACCGAACGAAACGCCAATATGGTTTAATAATTCAATACAATAGGTAAGGTTATGAGACCATGAAAGAAAACAGTAACGTAAACACTTATGTTACAAGGACTAAGAGCATAGGACATTCAGCAGTTCAGATAGGAATTCGGCAACCCAGAAAACATATAGTCTAAAGTATTACACTATCACATCACTGACATCGAAATGGACAGAGAGAGAAAAATGGGTTTTAACGTCCACTCGACACAAACCAGGTCATTTTGGGACTAACATAATATGGTTTCAATTTTATTTCAATAATTCGCTTGCGCGTAGGGGTCTTTAGCAGTGGGAGGAAACCGGAGTGTCCGGAGGAAACTCACGAGGTTGAGAGAGCGCCCCTATCTGCATGCCACATACGCTCACACCCGGGATCGAAACCACAGCCACAAGCCAGAGGTGACCGTCCAGCTAGAGGTCGAAGCGCGGCACTCTGTAAATACTTTTAAAATATTGTCGGAGTTGTGAACAAATCATTATTTTGTTTGACACAGGGTGCAGCTAAGTAGTCACGCGCACGGCAAAAGTCGGCAACTTTGCCGTGCTTGTTGCTTTTTAAACGTACCTATATTACAAGCCTCATAGCAGCCATAGAAAGGAAATAATAAACAGTACAAAATCCTCATCGGTCTCCTTTATCTAAATTGCTGCGCATTTTTTTTTACTTCGTTTTATCTTGTTCACTATATTGTCTGTCACTATCTTAATGAGTAGAAGTTTTGGTAAAGGTGGGAAATATGACGTGGATTGCGCGTGGTGGAATGAAGGATGAAAGGAGGGATATTCCTTTGTTGTCACGTAATCAATGTCTCATACATTCCGGCTTGTAGATGCCGATATAAATTTAGAAATAATTTATTGATTAATATTGTTATGCTTGGCTATTGTGTCGACAAATAAAAACTCATAATAAAGATCATACTTTATTAATTAATAATATTATCAATAAATAGGCTCCCATTAGATGTTTTATTTTTAACAATACTTCTAGAAATGGCGGGAGAATGTCAAGTGATAGCCACTGTTGACAAACCGGTCACGAAGTTATCGCTTTGATGTATCATTTCATTACCGCATGAACTTATGTACGTATAGACATACACATGACGTGCCGATTACTGTATGGAATTATATAGTAATCAACACTTAAAATATGATAAACTCGACCATTAATGATACAGCAAATAATTAAGTTCATAATGGATGGTGTATAGTTTTGATTGCGTAGGAAGCGTGGGCCAATTATTACTTCGAAAACACAGGGTTCGTGTTTGATTCACGCAGTTAATCATGTGTTTCCCGACTAATAAAGACAAATATCTACATAGATCTTTATGCTATTTGAGACATTTTAATGTGTAATAATTTTATATCCACCACTATCGGTAATTTATCTGTATCGTCCGATATATTTCTCTGTCAATATCGGATATCGGTAAAACCGATAGGTGCCATATCAGACCATCACTAAATATGAGCTCAACCTGGAATAACTGTTAGTTTGGTTGGAACATGTTTTTATATTCATTTCTGAAGTAACTGATACCTATATTTCAATATATTACACACAATTTATGGAACTTTGTGGGATTCCCACCAAGATGAGCCCCCATTTTGAATTTGGACCCCTAGCGGAATTAGCGGACATATTGAGGAGGAATACCAAGACGAATTCTTATAGAAACCGCCTTCAAAACGAGATTCGATAGAATCTGTTACGAATTGTATTCCACTAAATACCCAGAGCGTTTATCTTGGATATTTAAATTTCCCAAAAAAGGGTGCCAGGGTGGCATCACCGAGATTCTGAAACTACACATATTGAAGATATACAATCCATCAAAATTCTATATTTCGATATATTACACACTTTTTTAAAGACCTTTATGAGTTTTAAATCTGGCACCCTAGCGGAATTAGCCGTCGAATTCTGATAGAAACCACCTTCAAACCGAGGTCAGAGAGAATGTGTCACGAAAATTTACCCCACTAAATAACCAGAATATGCCTCATAGCGGCCATCTTGAATATTTATATTACCCCAAGAATTCTGAACCTACAACTATTGAAGATATATAATCTATCAAAACACATTAGATGGACCATATTTGCATGAAAATTTTCCCAGCGGTGCCAACATCTAGATTATGAATACACATATTGAAGACATATCGGGCAGTCATCAAGTAACTGCAACTGAAAGGACTTGGTTTTGACCCCTCTGACTTTGTACCGTTGATTACAGATTAAACATCCATAAGTGTACAAATGTGTTGTTATTGATGTGTTCCCATTTGAATATTGTTCACAATAAGAAGCAAAATAAATAAGATATGTTTACAGGATCATTTTGTTATACGAAAAACTAAGTGATGCGTTTTCTATGGCGCCCAGTATACATTCCGACATGGTCTCCACTTATGGGGATAATACCCCTTCCTTTTCCACCGTGAAGTGGGCTGAGGAATTTAAGCGTGGCAGAGAGGACTTTGTCCCGTGACCTGGAAGGCCACCAACAGCAACCTCTCAAGAAAAAATTACCCGGGTGCATGACATGGTGATGGCTGATCCACGATTGACCACTCGACATATTGCCCGTGTTGTGGGCATCTCTCGTGAGAGGGTTGGGCACATTATCGCCAATGGAAAAGTCTTTTCACAGAGAGAGAGGTTTTCAAATTTTCAGCCAGCCCTTGTTAATCCTGGGTGATGGGTTTTTTTTCGAAGATAAAAGCGTGTTACCCCTGATGACAGGTAAAGATTTCATGGGACGCACATCTTCCAGGTATAGATTAGTTAAGGTCCAAAGCCTAGTCATTTTGGTGTCACTATGAGTGATAGCAATTCGTGTATACCTTTACATAACATTTCAACTCTGAAAAAGATATTTCTTCTATTCTTTAACATCCCAATAGAATTGTAAATTTACTTACACCGGTGTAGCTAAAAACATCACCGAATCCCACTCTAACATATACATCATCTGTCCTTTCAGATGCAGATTGTTAGCAGTATCATTCTGGACGGAAATAGCATCATCTGAAATAGATCAATATTAAGTAATTATCAGAAAATCATTCGAATTTTCGAATTTGTTTGGTTTTTATAAAGTTCTGCCCCATGCTAACGTTAAGTATACGAAACATTTAATATTATGGATTAAGCTGTTCAATTATCGATTTTTAAGAAATTCACACTCAACCATTATTAATGTGTAACGGGGATATAGTCAAACGTTTTTTTAATTCGGAATAAAATTGTGACCTCCGTAGGGTCCACAAGGTAAAAAAAACAATCAGGGGCCATAATTCAGGTAGTTATGGTCCAATGTGCGCGATCTTTGGGTTATAAACTTACATTTCAAATTTCATCAAAATGGGATTAAAATTGTGACCTCTACAGAGTCCACAACCTTGATATATCATATTTTTACACTATTCAAGTATTTTTTTTTATTTAATTATTTCGGTATTTTTGTAACCGGAGTTCAGCTTTAATCAATGAACTCGATCAAGACATTCACCTAATGAACATGAATCAGAAAATTCTCATCAAACTTAGGCAAGGTAATGATATAATGAATCATAGCGCGCACTTAATGGTAGCCAAAGTAATGAACGCCTGCACCAAGTTTGAACATTCTATCTCACTTATGGAACTTGATTATTATTAAGCTTCCATATTTCATATGAAAGCTTATTGTTTCTGTTAAGATTATTATTATTATTATTATTATTATTTTGTAGTTTCTGCAAATCGGATTTCTCAGAATCTAACCACAGGATCTTTCTAAAACTTTGATCTACCCCCCCCCCCCAAATATTTTAAACGTTTTTTAGGCATTCGAAATCACCAAATTTTAAGAACGAAAAAACTTACAATGCATAGTCGGAATAAAATTGTGACCTCCGTAGGGTCCACAAGGTAAAAAACATGATTTTTCGTACAATCAGGGGCCATAATTCAGGAAGTCCAATGTGCCAATGTGCCCGCGATCTTTGGGTTATAAACTTACATTTCAAATTTCATCAAAATCGGATTAAAATTGTGTCCTCTACAGGGTCCACAACCTTGATATACCATATATATTTTTACACCATTCGCGTAATGGTGGCGGCCATTTTGTTCAGCAATTTTGGTCTGATGCTCATGAAATCCGAACCGAACATTAATTACAGTGTAACGGTGATATTATCAAACTGTTTTTTTTTAAAATCAGGTAATAATTGTGACCTCCAGATGGACCACAAGATAATAAAGGCGATTTTTTGTACGATCAAGGGCCATGATTCAGGAAGTTACGATCCGATGTACCTGAATATCGAAAGGAACCAAGATCTCTGTGTTATAAACATACTTTCAAGTTTCATCAAAAGCAGTCGAGATCTTATGGGGATAAAACTATATTTCAAGTTTCGTCAAAATCGGATAAGAATAGTTACCTGTAGAGAGTCCACAAACAAATTGTGGACGGACGTCCGGACGGACAGGGGCGACGACATAATACGTCCACATGAAATATAGGTCAGATCACCTTGAATTTTTTTTCTGTACTAGATACACATCTACTGATTCGTACACAAATAACGGAGTTTGTAGCTCAATCCGGAAGTGCCACCATCTTGAAATGTGAAATATCCATGAGACTTTTTTGATATTTACTAACAGACACCGGAGTTATATTTTCTGAATCTTTGAAGGAATGCCTAAAAAACGTTCAGAGCAGAATTTTGATTTAGGTCAACTGATGGTCGCCATTTTGAAGCAAATATGAAAAATAGTGAAAATCGACATTTACGGGCTTGTAAACAAACACAATACCCGTCTTCCATTAGCCCAGGTTAGGTGCAAAAGAGTAGGACGTTAAACCCCATTTCATCCTCACAAACACAATAGGCCATAGTATGTCCAATGCGTCTCCTATTTCTTAAATTAATACATTTCAGGATAGGCGAGATACGGGTCGAATTTTTGGTATTCGAATATATCAAAAATTCAAATGTCGTCTTTGACTTTTTTCGTGCCGACAAAGTTGTTTCCTATTGAATATATTTCTAGATTGCTTGGATCAATGTCGAATTTTTGGTAGATGAAAATGTCACAATTTCGAATTTCGCCTAAGACGTTTTTCGTGCCGACAAAGTTGTTTACGAGTGAAAAATCGCATTAACTTCACTAGATTTTGACCGATTTTAGTGGGGTTTTTTTTCTTGTTCGGATTATTTATATGACCCATGACATGTGACATGACATTTAATCATATATAAACAACAAGATTATGGACATGTTAACGATTGTATACAGAGTCAGTTAACAATCAGATTAAATAAATGTGTTTTAAGTTGTTTTTTTTAAAGAGTATTGAGATGTACCACATCTTAAACTATGGTAGATTATTCCATAAAACAGGTGCTTGATAACTAAAAGGGCGCTGACCATAAGAGACTAGTTGAACAGTTTTAGACTTTTTATACTGTAAAGCTGGTCATGTGTTTTTAAGTCACATACTTAATTCTAAACAAAGTCAAATTCAAATAAATGGTTCGTCAAAAGAATAATAAAATAGTTATATTTTGGCATAAATGAAATTGATTTTTTGTATAAGTTAGAAAAGGGCAGTTTTATTAAATGTGAATTGATTGTTTATATGGATTCATCTGGAAATAGTATTTGTCACTTCTAGGAATAGAGAAACACCATCTCTGCTGGAGATGAAGTTTATTGTAAACTTTAACTGAATAGACGCTAGCACCATAGTGTTTATAACCTATCCTATGGCCGTCGTCGAGCGCTAACTTCCATTGTTTGGACTTTTACTCATTGGGGTTTAAACCTCCACTCGACACAAACTAGGTCATTTCGGGACTAACGCAAGGTTCAATTACATTTCAATAATTCGCTTGCACGTAGGGGTGTTTAGCTGTGGGAGGAATTCGGAGGACTCGGAGAAAACCCACGAGGTTATAAAGGCGACCCTACTCCTTGTTACGTACATCCGGGGAACCGAAACCGCGCCAGTTGACTCAATTTACAGACTTTATGATACAGCGCGCACCTGCTAACCATTCGGTCATCCAACCACTTTCAAAGAAAGCAGGGGATTATTAAAATGGGTTCGTCCGTCACACGTTTTGTGACACTAATCCTAATTGAGCTAGAATGTTCAAACTCGGTGTAGGTGCTTATTAGGTCGATGCCTTGGTGGAATTCTATAATGAAAATTTCCTTCTTAGGGTGAGCAGAGATATACAGTTTGCTTGGTTGATACCTTGGGACACAATAACTCTAGTTCTGATTACGAGAGAGTGATCAAAATTGGTGTAAAGTTTCATTTGATTAAATTTGATAATGAACCTTTTCTGCTATAGGTGTTTATTAGGTCGATACCTTGATGAAATTCGAAGATGAGCATTTTCTGCTTAGGGTAAGCAGGGATAAGTTGATACTTTGGGGCACGATAACTTTAGTTCTAATTAAGTGAGAGTGATGAAACTAGGTTTATTATTTTTATCACACCAATACCGGTTAAATATCGAATTAATTTTAAGATTGTATTACTTACTTTTAAATGATTAAATAATTTAGTTCCTGTTTACCTCTCAGATTTTTTATAACTTTATACACTTGGCCGAACATTATGTAAATCAGATAAACTGTTTTAAAGTCTAAAACTGTTCAACTAGTCTCTTATGGTCAGCGCTCTTTTAGTTATCAAGCACAAGTTTTATGGAATAATCTACCATAGTTTAAGATGTTGTACATTTCAATATTCTTTAAAAAAAACCAACTTAAAACACATTTATTTAATCTGACTGTTAACTGACTCTGTATACAATCGTTAACATGTCCATAATCTTGTTTATATATGATTAAATTGTCAATTTGTAAAGTGCCCCTGAACAAGTTGTATGAAAGGACGCACTATAAATATGCTGTAATAATAATAATAATAATATAACTAGATCTGCAAAGCAGATATTAAAGCTTTCATATTCACAGTCACTTCCTATCACATGTCCCGTTTATTATTTACCATGACTCAGACAGTAAGTCTCTAACTCAATATCATCCAAAATCTTCGACAATGAAAACACAAATTATTTGTCAATTTAATTGATGTGATCTTTCCGGGAAAAGATGGGCTTATGATATCCAATATTTAAGACAAAATAAAAGAATTATCAGTGGTACACGAATCGTGTACCATAATCTGTTTCAGGCCCATTTTTAACAAGGGGCTTAGAGAACGAGGCTAGACGCTAGTGCATGGAAAACATACGCAATAATGTAGAATGGAATAACCAGACGCTAGAGATTGGCATGCGAACCTCCGGCGTATTTGGCCGAACATAAGTGATTTGAAATTAGAGTAAAGACGGAAATGAATGAATGTAAATCAGTTTATATACATTCATATAAGACTATTTTTTGCGTTGCGACCCATTTGGGTAAATTTCTAAGCCCCAAATATTAGCGATTAAGCTCCTTTAATACTAATCGGAATAGTCGCTTGTCAACATCAGTCTTTGGATGACATTTTTTTTTTGGGTTCGTATGCTTTTGTATATTCCCCCTCTGTAAAATGTCGAAGTCTTTTTATACAACTTCACTTTTTAATTTTGATGTGTTTTACCTTTTACCTATAACAATTGGACAAGATGAGTGAGAGGGTTAATTTTCATTCCTACTTCTATTTTTGGCATGCATTAAATCATTTGGACATAGGACATAATTCAAGGCTTCTCTGGACCGTTCGACCGTGGAGATATTACAATACAAAATCCCAGTCATTGTAAGACTACACTTGCTTATTTTTTAATGGCCATGCATACAATGCTTGTGAGGTATTTTATCTACATGCCAACGTGCACGAGGGTCAGCCTCCTTTTTCCTTATTTCCGAGCAACCAGAATGCTTCTCGGCCGACGACGGGAGTTGAACCCTGTACATGCTAATTGACTACTGCAGTAAAGTAGTCTTGAAATGTTTTTACTGTCGTTGAATAAAGGAAGTCTGTTTACCTCATAGTGTGGTAGGATTTGTTAGTTAAAATTGAATTTTTTGTTTTGGGTAGTTAGGTATCAAGCTATCGAAAAATGTTGGGGTTCAAATTGAACCTCTCGGGGGGGGGGGGCATTTTAGTAATCGGGAACTCTCTGAACGAGAAAATGGCCATCTCCGCAAATAATGAATGGACTTTCATGATTTGAAGTCCGTTCTCGTGTTTTGTCGTCTATGATGCACTTGAAGCGACTGGAAGAACAAAGTACACCGCAATACGCGACAAGTCGTACTTAAGCAGATCCCTGAACCTTCCTGCTATTTAACGAAAGCGACTGTCAGGTGGACAAAAGCATTTGTGTTCCAATGCCGAATCTTGATCTGCCTGCCCATCGTGCTGTAACTGAAATCACAAAACAGGCTGCACGGGGCGATGCAGTTGCAGCAAAAATTGTCTGTCTTATACATCTTTTTGCGCATGTTTTGATGGGGACCGTACAAATATGATTAGGAGGACGAGTATAATGTACACCTGATTTATTTATTTCCAAGATAGGATCTTTTTGTTTCGTTTCTGGCGACATCTCATGACAGAACATTCCGGTCACCCCAAAGTAACCGTATTAATCATTTTACCTTGCTTCAAAAGCAACAAAAAAGTGCTAGACTGAGACACCGGAATTCAATGTAAACTACTCCCATTTGCTTTAAGTGTATCACAGAAGGGTCGGCATGATGACAAAACCCCCACAACGAACTTCAGATTAAATCCCCTCCCTGGGGGATTAAGGGTCGCAAAATTGGAACCCTAGAATGAGGCCCGCATGAACAAATCCCAAGTTTCCCACCGGAAGTCAGTGGAAACTAATTCATTCGCTTTAAGTGTATCATAGTTGGTGGCGGCATGTTGGGAAAAAATAGGTTGCCAGGCAACGAAACATACGCCCACGGCAGCTAAATCGTCCGAGCAGAGTTATTATTAAGTTATTATCAGAAAATCATTATAATCTGTTTGGTTTTTATAAAGTTCTGCCCCATGCTAACGTTTAGTATACGAAACATTTAATATTATGGATTTAGATGTTCAATAATAGATTTTCAAGGAATTCGAACTCAATCATCATTAATGTGTAACGGGGATGTAATTCGGAATAAAGTTGTGACCTCCATAGGGTCCACAAGGTAAAAAAACATCGTGGGGTTATAAACTTACATTTCAAATTAAAATTGTGCCCTCTACAGGGTCCACAACCTTCATATACCATATTTTTACACCATTCGCGTAAAAGTGGCGGTCATTTTGTTCAGCAATTTTGGTCCAGTGTTCATGAAATTCGAACCGAACATTCATTACAGTGTAACGGTGATATAATCAAACGGGTTTTTTTTAAGTCAGGTAATAATTGTAACCTCCAGACGAACCACAAGATTATAAAGGCGATATTTCGTACAATCAGAGGCCATAATTCAGGAAGTTACAATCCGATATGCGCAAATATCGAAAGGAACCAAGATCTTTAGGTTATAAAAATGTATTTCAAGTTTCATCAAAATCGAATGAAAATTCTGACCTCTATAGGGTCCACAACCTTGATATACCATATTTTTACATTATTCGCGTACAAACGGCGACCATTTTGTCCATCAATTTTGGTCTGGTTTTCACAAAATCCTAACTCAACCTTCATTACACTGTAACAGTGATATAATCAAATGTTTTTTTAAATCAGGTAATAATTGTGACCTCCAGAGGGACCACAAACTAATAAAGACGACTTTTCGTACAATCTGGGCCCATAATTCAGGAAGTTACAATCTGATATGCCCAAATATGTAATGGAGCCAAGATCTTAAGGTTATAAAGATGTATTTCAAGTTTCATCAAAATTGAATTAAAATTCTGGCCTCTATAGGGTCCACAACCTTCATATAACATATTTTCACACTATTCGCGTCATTTTGTCCGTCAATTTTGGTCCGATTTTCTCTGAAAATCAAACCCAACCTCCATTACCATGTAACGGTGATATAATCAAACGTTTTTGTTTTAAATCGGATAACAATTTTGACCTCCCGAGGGACCACAAGCTAAAAGGGCGATTTTTCGGACAATCAGGGCTCATAATTCAGAAAGTTACCATCCGATGGGCGCAAATATCAAAAGGAATCACGATCTTTGGGTTATAAACATGCATTTCAAGTTTCATCAAAATCGGTTCAAAATTGTGACCTCTACTCTGTTCACAAGCTAAAAACGTGATTTTCGTACAATCAGGGGCCATAACCCATGAAGTTACAGTCCGATACATGCCAATATCGAAAGGAACCGAAATCTTAGGGTGATAAACCTATATTTTAAGTTTCATTGAAAGCGGATAAAAATTGTGACCTGTAGGCTGCTCACAAACAATTGTGGACGGGCGGACGTCAATATACGTCCACATCAAAAATGTGGGTGTATAAAAACATAATTAACTTCAGATCATGAAAATTCAAAGATTATTGGCTGAAATAAATCCGAGTTTGACACCGGAAATTGGTATTCCCTACCGGAAAATCAATGAAAACTACTTCCAACCATAGATTGGGTCGGCATGATGAACAAACACGAGAATGAACTTCAGATCATGAAAATCCAAAGATTATTGGTTGAAATAAATCCGAGTTTGACACCGGCAATTGGTATTCCCCACCGGAAGTCAATGAAAACTACTTCCAACAGCTTTAAGTGTATCAAGGATGGGTCCTCATGATGAACAAACACGAGAATTAACTTCACGTTATGAAAACTCAACCATCATGGGCGAAGATAGCCATGTCCGCGTTCATAAGGGTCCTGATTTCAAAAATGCCCTCCCTAAATCAACAAAAAAAAATCAATTTTAGCATACAAATCCTACGGGATGGCATGTCATACCACACTATCAGGAGTTTTGAAAGGGTTTCATTCGTCTTTAAAATCTTTCTTCTTTTTCGTTAGAATTCAAGAGTAGCTATATGGTTTTCAAGAACGTGTCTGTTACATGTTTGAGAAAGGATGCCAATTCCAAATTTCGTATTAAGGACATTTGACGGATCAAGCAGGAAACTCATCGTACACTCATTGAACACATCCATTATGATCTGTATGCAGAAATTGTCGTCAGAAGTCCGCGTTCACGTCCGCGAAGTAAAAAACGGCATAATGATTTTCTGTCCACAAGGTAATCATGGTTATATGGCGATGTTTTATATACAATGATTAATTTTTACACCAAGGCACAAAACGCCCCCGTTATAATGCACACACTAGCAAATAGAATACAACCACGATGCTTTATCGGAGATGAAATGCCTGCAGCCTTTTAAAAGTTATAGAGGACTAACCATGGCGAGGTGTGACTTGAAACAGATTCAATTTATTGACTGGGGTTCAAGGTCGTAAGTAAATCAAACAAATCAGCTGCTTCTGTATTCGAGACATATCGAATTAGTGCTACATGTCAAGCTCATTATCGTCCTGCTACACTTTTTTCTTGAAATCGTAAACATTTATAATAGAATTACTACTCTTGTGTATTATGTGTTTCGACCAAGATGACTTAATATCCTAGTACATTTTAATGACTTGCCTTCGTTATTGGCATCGGACGAATTTATTATACTGCCATCTTCTATTGGACATTCTTCACTACTTCTGTTCAAACTTTTCTTAGAATAGATTTCAAAAACATTATTTGTGTGGGCCATGATCTGAAATAGAAAATATTTAAGGTGCTGAGCTAACGAGATTGTTTTATAAACTAATATTTAAAAAAAAAGTGAAGATGCAAATCTATAAAAAAAATAATATGACATGTGTGAAGATTTAAGGACCAAACGAGTTCTATTAAGTCTCGTATATTAATTTATTCGTGCACCCTTTTGATAAAATAAAATAAAACCAAGTACGAACAATCCAAACCATTAGTCAAAATTCCAAGTCCTAAAAAAACGGTCGAGGCAAAATAATGTAATCAGCAAATGGACTGTTCACCGTGTACAAAATACACGACAAACAGTGGTAACAGGTGTCCGGAAGAGTAAGCTTACCCTGCCTGGCTCTACACCCGCCATAGCTGTATCCAAACAAGTAGTCGAAGTGTCAGTTAAATAGCGTGATCGGCCAATTGACTATCGGTTTGCAAAATGCACATGATGAACAGTGTTAACGATGTAATAGACAGACATAATTAGGGAAATACTATACGAGTCAATTAAATATATCTTGAATAATAGCCGAGAGAGACATGTTTTATTCACCAATCAAGTCAATATGACGGCCATCGTTCAGAGATAGAACATTGTCGATATATTGATAAGCGAAATTAAAATGTCTGACTTTTCGTTTATTAGGTTTTTTTACGAGTGCCTGTATGTAATCGGGTTAGAACGAATAGAGAAATAAATCGACAAGGAAAGGTGCACAGCTGGTACCCATGCGGATACCTTCCACATGCTGATATATTTCTCCTCCAAATTTAAAGATACATTATGGGAGATTAGATAGTGAGTTGGCAGTTCTCACTACAATAGCAAGAAACTAGCTAATACAAAGGCAATTTGCTGAAAATTTCATTCAAATTGATTCACTATTAGCTTAGAACTAAGCGACTGAAATTTCCGCTTAGCCTCGTTCACCATTACTAAAGTCGGTAAGACAAAACCAGTAGTCTCGGTTATCCGTTTTTAGTGGTAAATCACGAAGGAAAATATTTCAGCGAATCGAACTAAAATCCAACAAAAATCTCATGCTAGCCTCAACATCGAGAGTTGATTATGGTCTGAATAGGTTAATTAATGCCCACAATAGGCAGATTTTGCTCTTGCATAATGCATGTTAAACAAAGTTATTCTCAATTAAAATCCAACATCTGAATTATCTTGTTGGCGGTGAATTCATTTTTGCAATCACTGGTTCTTGAAAAAATATGTGGTATTGTAATTTATAACGAAATATTGATATCTTGTAGTTCCTGATTTGGATGAAAAGACTCTGTGAATAATGTCTTTTAACTGTGCTTTTAATTTACTATGTGGAATTTTCGTGTACAAAGTAAAAAAGTCAAACCTTTGTGTAGAAGAGACTGAAGCAAGTGATTAAGATTGTAAACAACCAATATTACTTTGAAATTTTTAAATATACACATTTGATTAATACCACTACGAGAGTATATTTTGTCACAGTATTTTTGAATACCTTCTTTGACTGCCGTTAGTATAGATGTCAATACTTTTGAAAGTGGTTTTGTGAAACAACGGGATGAACCTGCTATAAAACGTTGCTTGTGGGGATTTTTATGTAGATTAGCTATCCAATATAACAAGGGCAGATCTGTATAGGAATCTCCACATGGAATACCAAATGAAGTGAGTACAGATCTGTGATTGGATATAATTTCATCCTTGCTAAGTGTGTAGTACGTTATGGATTATCGACTGACACAGAAGAGGGATTTAGGTGAGATGAACCCCCGAGCTCGAGTAAAGTTTTGCACTTAGACCACGTATCGGTCGAGATGGTCCATGCACGAGCTCGTATGTTTATTTAACTTGACCCCGTGGTCGAGGTCGGTAACTGACTTACTTTGTGTGAGAAAATGAAATGAAATGCGGTTTACCGTCCTACTCTCCTGCGCCTGACCTGGGCTAATGGAAGACGTGGTGGGAAATTGGCTGAGTGGATGAAAATGGACGGATACGACACAGCAAACTGATCCGCGGTGAATATTCGCTTGGCCGCTACAATCACTGATAAGCATGACATCGACGAGACTTAATGAGTTCGGCATATTAACTTTTTTACTCCAACAAATTAAATTCTCAAACATTTTTTTTGAATTATAAGAAAAATAAATAAATAAAGACGTTTGGAGTATTTGTAGTTAAAAAATAGGTCCTATTTAGTGTAAATGGGTATTAAAATGAGTAAAATGCATCATTTTGCCCGGAGCAGTTAGGTGTTATGTAAACATTGCACGAGCCGTTGAGGCAATGACTGACGCCAAGTGAAATCAATGCACGTGTTGTGGACAGTCATCTGTTACAGAGATAATTCATAAGTAATTCTCTGTGAAACAGTTTGACGACACAGTCGCAATTTTATCACAGGCCCTTTATTACCCACAATCGCGTCCCCATTTCGTCTGTAACGGGTATAAATACATTATTTTTTACGTCATATAGTTTACTCAGAAGGTGGGCGTTTGAGGGGGAGGGGGGCTGAATAAATGAATATAAGCAAGTTTATACCTGTTTATTTAAAATGCATACAAATTAGATCATGTCCAATGTCTGGTTTTTGAAATTCAATTTCAGGTTTTTGACACTTTTTTATACGCCCGTCTGTCCGTCTGTCCGCCCGGCGGCTACAGTCTAAAGTTAATATTCGATTGACTTTAAATTTATACAGTTAATGTCATGAGACGAAGAAGCCGATGAATTGTCAACGATTTCTGATGATTCCTTAATGGGTTATTATTCGTAATCAGATTTTAGTGTGTTGTAAATGTTTTCAATTCTGACACAAGAAAACAATATGTGGCAATCCGTGTTGACTGCCTGGGCGACTTGGCTGTTGTGTGCGTATGTTTTGATGCATGTTAACCAATCTTAAAATTCCACAACGGGCTAATGGATAATAATATTAGTATGATGGGGGTGGGGTATGCTGCATCAACTGGAATACGTTTACATTCCTGATTCGTTATTATAGCCTAGTCAATCTAGCATTGAAATTGCCCAACTTGCAACTAATTTCATCGCAAGCTTTTCTCAGTGCAAATTGGAGCATGAGTTTGTCATAGCAGCATGCTAAAAATATACATTAATATAATTTATGGAAAATGTATTTTTGGGAAGTTTTTAATAAAAGATCGTAAAAAAGTGAAAAAACCTCAGTAAATTTCGCTTTTTTATATTAATTTTGGTAGAGAAAATGAAATTTGTATTGAAGCATGATGGACTTAACGAAATACTAAAAATAAAGAAATATAAATGTCAAAGACAAGTCTTTTTGGGATGCTTTTAAGAGAAAATGCTCTGCTAAAATGTTTTTTTGATTACTTATAGGCAAAAAGTACAAGATACAAAGTCCTAAAACCGGTAATGATGTAATCAAAATACCTCTAAGGCCAAAGTTGAATTAAAACGTCAAATGTAGTGTCAAATGATAAATATTTCATTGGAAAAGGCTCTATTTTCGGGGGTCTACATTCCTTTTACGTTCTGCAACATCTCATTTGTCCTTCACGCTTTCTACATAACATCTTACGCAGAGCATTAACTATGATATGCAAATGTAGATATCACGTGACTTTTAACATATACGGAAACGAAGCCGAGATCAACCGGACACGCTGTAAGCTAGCACACGATAGCGTTTTGCACCTTCCAAAAAATGTACTTACTTTGAAAAAAAACCGATAAAATTTGGATGGTACGGTATGAACTATATTACCATGATTACAGGGGGGGGGGGGGGGTATGCAATGTCAAAACCCGAGTCATAATACGATATCAAGTTACATATATCAGTGAATATCACATTCATGCACAATGTATACTCTTTGCTCTCTTTAGGTAGCCTACGTGTATATTCATTATTTGTTGGGCACAATGATTAATTAGCCTGTACTAAAATTTATAGAGAGGATGTGGGGAGGATGTACGGTTCTAAATACGAAATTCCATTTATGGAAAATTTGTTTCCATGGCTTCTTTGAATCTATCAGTTATGTCCTAGCACCTTCATAATTACATACTTTAGAGGAAGAAAAATTCTCCTAGTTTTGTTGAAACAAATGTGTCGCTGTCCGACAGTAACCTAATTGCTAAATATAGACTATACAGTAGACTCCGCATACAACGGACAATCGCTTTTAACAGACACAGCAGTTTGGTCCCGATTTTTGTAATAGAAATTTCTTATTTTCAACGTCTTTCATAGCGGACACTCGTTTATAACAGACGATTTTAATTGGTCCCTAATCGACAAATAAATGTAAAAGTCCATTTTTTATAACGGACTCTCGAATAAGCAGAACACAATGTTGATATTACTGATTTTATTATCGGTGACCGGAATACTTTTCCCAAAAATATCCACACTGATTTTTAGTGTTTACAAAATTCTTGAATCGGTTAATCACCTGGCCAAAAATTGTATCTGTTGGGCTGTGTAAGACATTCCCGCATTCTGACTTACCCCTACTGCTTTAACTGCTAGTCAAAAATCATATATTACTGGCAATAGATTACAATGCACTAGTTCAACATCTCCCGTACACCAGTACGTAATATTTTAACACGGATATCGGAAATCGTATGGACAAAAAACAAACAGAAGCGACACAAAACGGTACAGATAAGATAAAAAACATTTGTCTTTTATAAGTGCGACAAAATATGCCTAAGGTGGGGGGTAGCGAATAGAAGAGCCTCCTGGCTGTTATGTCAAGTACACAGTAACGTCACATTCTGATTGTGAATTAAATATTAAATAGAGTTCATTGTTTTCTTCTTTATATTATATAAAATGGTATATTATTAATATTACATTGCCAGATTAGTAACTTGTAAATAAGCATAGTCAACTTCCCCGTCATGTGCAGCATGCTTTCAGCATGTCAGTTATGGGCGTACGTGACCATTTTCAGCTATTTCGTGCCAAAATCAACCATTTTACACATTTAATATTAAGCTATGCCTAATATGGTACACGAAGAGTTCCATGTGACCTCGAGATCGTGTTACAATATTTTAGTGGTAATTGGAAATGAACGTGTGGAAACCCTGCAGCACACTGAAGCGTGCCATGCTGTGAATAGGCATACGACTGGTGATTGCGACCTCTTGTTCTTAGTGTAGCCATTATCTTCACCATGGTTAGTAGATTTTTTGTATAACGGACACTGTTTAATAACACACGATTTTTTTCCGGTCCCGTTGTGTCCGTTATATTATGCGAAGCCTAATTACTTACAATTTATGTTATTTGTCAAAGGCTTGGATAAGCCATCCCAATCACATGATTTTATTACAAGTAGTGTCGTTCAGCGAATTTCTTACAGTTTGTCATGTTGATCGCCTCAATATCGTGTTGTAAATATCCTGTGTTTGTCAAATAGCTTTATTTTACACCCGCTTCCACCGAGGTGATATCGCAGACAATGTAAATATATTAGAGTGTGCTGGCTTATAGTGTACCACGTTGATCTCGGACTCGTTTCCGTACATATCAAGTCACGTGATATCTACATTTGAATATCAAACATAGTGCTCTGCGTAAGACGCTATGTAGAAAGCGTGAAGGACAAATGAGATGGGACAGAACGCAAGTGTAAAATTTAATGAGGGAAATGTCAAATGTACACACAACAAAAACCGGATTTTCCAATAAAACATTTGATATTTCACACATTGCATTTGACGTTTTACATTTAACTTTGGTCTTAGAGGTATTTTGACTTCATCATTACCGGTATTAAGACTTTGTACATTTAACACGTTATCAATGGCAGCGATACCCTTCCATAGAAACAAAATGGACATTTACGAAAAATAACACAGTGATTTATCATGTAAACCAGCACTTTAGGCACGATTCCATTTCCAGATAGATTGTCTAACATATTCAACATTAAAGTATAGATGTTTATTTAATCAATGGACGTTTGATTACTCCAGGAATCAGGACATGTTCCAGAGAATACAGTCTCCTTTGGCAAAAAATCTACAAAAACAATTATCAAAATGTCAATGTTCATGACATAGATTAATCAGCCACAAACTATCGACCAAATCACCAAGGACGTGGTTTAATATTAATTGTTGTATTTGATATATTGTTAATTTATTGGCCGGAACGTAATAAGTAGATATATTAAAAATTAATATTTATAATGCAACGTTCATTATAATGAGCGATGTAAAACCCAAGACCTGTGTTTTATTATTACTAATCATACTAATGGCTTGTTAAAAGATATTTATTAATTATCTTGCTTATCAGAGCCAAATGTCTTTTATTTAGGTCAGAAACAAGTATTAAACAAGCCAACAATGGGGCTGATGTCCCTCGTCGAAATCACAAAATAAATAGATGACACATATAAATTAATCGCAAAAGTATCGAACAATCAAACTATACACTATCACATAGAATCAAGGTTATCTTGTCCCAAAGCATCGACCCATTGAAATTGCTTAGCTTTAGCTCGAAATGTTAATCATTGACTCAGTCAAGACATTCACCTAATGAACATCTACATCAATTAAAAGCAGAGTAGTAATGTTCCAATGTCTTGACCAATCAAATTGCTTGTCGCTCCTTAGCAGAAATTTGTCACCGTCGATCCTCTTTAAGGTAATGATATAATGAATCTATATTAAGAGGTTTCTCCCTCTCACTTCATTATAACCAAAGTCATCGTGACCAAAAGAACATCCCATCAGATTGCTTATCCCTGCTTACCCTTATCGGAAAATGCCAATCTTCGAACTCCATCAAGGCACTGACCTAATGAACGCCTATACCAAGTTTGAACATTCTACGCCACTTAGGAGAGTTTTTGTGTTACGAAATCTAGACCAATGAAATTGCTTGTCGCTCTGCTTACCCTGAGCAGAAAGTGCTCATTGTCAACTTAGTCAAGGTATTGATGTAAGGAAACTATACACCAAGTTTCATCATTCTGACCTAATCAGAACTAAAGTTATAGTGTCCCAAACCATTAACCAATGAAATTGTACATCTCTGCTAACACTAAGCGGAAAGTCCTCATCTTCTAACTCCATCAAGGCAGTGACCTAATAAACACCTACACCAAGTTAGAACATTCTACTTCATTTAGAAGGAGAGTTTTGTGTTCCGAAATCTAGACCAATCAAATTGCTCATCACTCCGGAATTCGAGATAAGAGTAGGCCGTAGCGCCGCTGCCCGGGTAAAATATCCCTCATGGCAAACTGTATGGAGTATGCCCGTCTTCCATTAGCCCAGGCTATGTGCAGAAGAGTAGGACGTTAAACACAATTTCATCACTGGAGTTTCAGGTCAGTTACGTTTTGCGAAATAAGCCAGCAGTCTCAACCCAATGCAAATTTCTAGCGTCTGGTTATTCCAGTCTATATACGACGTTTGATGTGGGTAGCCTCGTCCCTTTTGTTACAACTGGGGCTGAAACGTATTATGGTACACGAACAATGGTAAAATGTTTATTTTGTCTTAAATATTGGATATCAGAAGCCCATCTTTTCCCGGTAAGATCACAGCATCAATGTTGATTTAAAGTGACAAATAATTCGTGTTTTCAATGTTGAAGATTTTGGATAATATTGAGTAACAGACTTAGCTTCTTTATGTTAGAGATGGCCGGTTTCTTTATATTAGTTTAATTTGCCATGTCGACAGTGAAACACAAAATCGGCTACATCTCAACGCTAGCTTTAACATCGCCCACGAAGAAAGATTTTAATCCCACAAAGCAAATGAACATATAAATTCCAACAAGCCAACAGTGAGACTGGTGTCCCCCGCCGAAAACCAACAAAAAAGATGACACATATTAATTAATCGCACATTTTTTATTTTTCTAAAGCACGGAGCAATCAAACTATACACTTACTTTCTATTAGTATTAGTAAGTGCAGGGGGACTGCACCACACACAATATTACACAAAAAACAATATATGGAAAAGACATGGCCCCCTACCCTAATCAAAGGCGTCGAGCTTTAATTGTATCTTTGTTGCATATCCGTATACATTTGCCTACTATTCACATAATATTTGTATCATTTACTTGATATAGACGGGGGTGTCCTCATCGAAACGTCGCTTAGTATCAAATTATGTAATTGTGTATCCATAAAATTGTACGTTGTATTAATATAGTAGAAAATGAACAAATTGCAACGTTTTCTAGATCGAAATGCATCGGGAAATTATAGCCCTCTGAAACATGTATCTGTGGCAAATGACATTAATTAAGTTGATGGTGTAGCCGAAAAATCATCAATTCAAACAATGACATTTTAATTTGGGCAGATTATTTATTTAAACCAAACCAAAAGGTACAAAAATAAAGCCTAATTGGGGAATAGGTAAATGCATTCCGGTTTATCTATGTAATTAATAATTATGTGGTCGTAGGTCAGTTGCATACATTATTTTACATTTGTTACTCTTCAAATTAAAATAGAATATTTCGACTCAATTTATCTACATCGTAAAGCATCTTTTCTTACTGATAGATAATCTGAAATAAATGTCCATGGTTGTTATTATTTGCACAGATTCTAACGAGATGTATGCATTAATACAACTCCCTCTCTCACCGAAAGATAACATCACTCTCTCCCAATCTCTATCTGACCCACATATAGGTTGACCCATCCGGGCCCCCTTAACATTTCTCTACAGAAAGTTGGTCTCGACACGGCGAATCTGCACGCTTTTTCGCAGTATGAAATTGTCGGACGTGGAGTCTATGATACTATAAATAGCCGTTCCACGTGCACTTCTCTGCAAAATTTATCAACTATTACAGACGCAAAAAATCTATTGTTGACGAAAATGAATAGCAGTAACATTCAGCTTCTTGGTTATTACATCACATTTAGAAATTACGTTCGTTTTATTTTTTAAATTGCTTTATCATTAACTGTACCGTATAGGAGCTGCATATTTTGGTCTAGTACAAATAATATCTCTGAATAACGTTCGTAAGCAAGAACATGATACTAGCAGTAGTTTCATTTTACCTTTTCCAGCTTTCTGTTATGTTTCGTAAAAAAAGTAGTCTTGATTATCCCGACCTGTCAATTAGACGTAGAATGGTCGATAGACTGGTTAAGCGATGCTATTTTCAAAACAAGGGCACGTAATCTATCTTTTACTCAAAAGTGTCTAGATGTTATGGACGACACACAGAACCATGTTTCAGTCTATTATTTTTAGACGGTTAAATGGTCATAGCTTATTAAGCACAACACGACGGTTTATTTAGTGACTATAAATGTGCGAAACTGATTTAAGGCTTGGTAAATATATATGTATTGTGGTGCAATTGTCGAGATATTTGGAGATATTCATTTGTGGTGGGTCACCCTACCACATACTTAAAGGAGCTAAATCGTTAATATTTGGGAACCAGACATTTTCCCAAATGGGTCCCAACGCATAAACTAATCTGATATGAATGTATATAAACTGATTTACATTTATTCATTTCCGTCTTTACTCTAATTTCAAATCAGTCATATACAGCGAAATACGCGTGAAGTCTACATTATTGTGTATGCTCTCCGTCTAGCCCTGTTCTCTAAGTCCCTTGTTAAAATGGGCCTGAAACGGATGTACCAATGATAAATTATTTATTTTGTCTTAAATATTGGATATCAGAAGCCCATATTTTCCCGGTAAGATCACAACATCAATGTTGAATTAAATTGACAAATAATTTGTGTTTTCATTGTCGAAGATTCTGGATGATATTGAGTTAGAGACTTACTGTCTGAGTCATGGTAAATAATAAACGGGACATGTGATAGGAAGTGACTGTGAATATGAAAGCTTTAATATCTGCTTTGCAGATCTAGTTATATTATTATTATTATTATTACAGCATATTTATAGTGCGTCCTTTCATACAACTTGTTCAGGGGCACTTTACAAATTGACAATTTAATCATATATAAACAAGATTATGGACATGTTAACGATTGTATACAGAGTCAGTTAACAGTCAGATTAAATAAATGTGTTTTAAGTTGTTTTTTTTTAAAGAATATTGAAATGTACAACATCTTAAACTATTCCATAAAACAGGTGCTTGATAACTAAAAGAGCGCTGACCATAAGAGACTAGTTGAACAGTTTTAGACTTTAAAACAGTTTATCTGATTTACATAATGTTCGGCCAAGTGTATAAAGTTATAAAAAATCTGAGAGGTAAACAGGAACTAAATTATTTAATCATTTAAAAGTAAGTAATACAATCTTAAAATTAATTCGATATTTAACCGGTATTGGTGTGATAAAAATAATAAACCTAGTTTCATCACTCTCACTTAATTAGAACTAAAGTTATCGTGCCCCAAAGTATCAACTTATCCCTGCTTACCCTAAGCAGAAAATGCTCATCTTCGAATTTCATCAAGGTATCGACCTAATAAACACCTATAGCAGAAAAGGTTCATTATCAAATTTAATCAAATGAAACTTTACACCAATTTTGATCACTCTCTCGTAATCAGAACTAGAGTTATTGTGTCAAACTGTATATCTCTGCTCACCCTAAGAAGGAAATTTTCATTATAGAATTCCACCAAGGCATCGACCTAATAAGCACCTACACCGAGTTTGAACATGCGTTAAGAAATGTGGCTTGTAGGCGACAAACAAATAAATACAAGGAATGGGCGTGGCTCTGCCCACAGTAGGGACCATCCTTAGGGTATACAGAATAAGTATACAAAGTTTGAAGAAAATGCAGTAAAAAATAATTCGTGTTTTCATTGTCGAAGATTTTGGATGATATTGAGTTAGCGACTTAGCTACTTTAACATTACTCTCTGTCACCCAACATAGCTATGCTTTGACTGTAAATCCATCCCTCGACTTTGACTATGCATGGTACATTTATTTTCTGATCGTATTTCTTTGGATAAATTTGATTCTACCGTCAATAACTAGAAAATTTAATATGTGTTTTGTGCTGCTTTGCCAGTTTAAGGTGTGTCGCTATTCTTAGATTACTTTTAATGTTCTCTTAAATTTAGAATTGAAGGTTAACAGTGGAACACGTGTACCGTGTAGGGTGCGAGCCAAGACCAAATAGACAATTGGAAAAATAAAGTATTTGAAATATTGCCAGAGAAATTTTACATCCTACTCTTATATCGAATTCCAACTGTCAAAGGTGTATTTTACGCGTACCTCAACGTGTACATGGGACCTCGGTGTTTCGTTTCATCCGAACGACCATGCGTTGTCCCTTGCCCAACTCCCCATCCTGCACCTCTGACCAGGAGTGAACCGACTCAGGGATCGAACACGGGACCACCAACGTTTTACACACTGGGCCATCGTGGTTCCTACGCCGGAGTGCATATACGATTCGCTCAAGTAAAGCGTCGCTTTATTTATGTACATGTGTTTATTATTTCCGATAGGTGTTTATACTTATGTAATCTATGCATGGCACGTGGCGGCTATATGGGGTTACTTCAGTCAACAACAAATCAGAGTATGATACAAAAGTGTTTTAGCATTAGCTGACAAACATCCCGCGAACAAGTGTTGTATCTACTTAAAATGTTCATTGCATGCCAAATACGTGTGAGAGAGAGAGAGAAATGGGGTTTAACGTCCACTCGACACAACTAGGTCATTTCGGGACTAACATATGGTTTTTAATTTTATTTCAATAATTCGCTTGCGCGTAGGGGTCTTTAGCAGTGGGAGGAAACCGGAGTGCCCGGAGGAAACCCACGAGGTTGAGAAGGCGCCCCTATCTCCATGCCACATACGCTCACACCAGGGCTCGAAACCACAGCCGCAAGCCAGAGGTGACCGGCCAGCTAGAGGTCGAAGCGCGGCACTCTAGACCACTAGGCCATCCCAACCCCCCCAAATACGTGTGACCGATGGGAGCTAATTGCTTTATATACAACTGGTAGTAGTTTTTTCTTTGATGTCCATAACAGTTATATCTCATAACAACCTCTCATGACGTCATCAGAGGTTGATATATTCGGTTTATATCAACCGCTGATGACGTCATGGCAGGTTGATATTTCATATCAACCGCTGATGACGTCATCCAAGGTCGATATATTCGGCTCATATCAACCGCTGATAATGTAGATGATCGAAATAATACAAAGAACACAGACATAAAATTTTATTCTTTTGACAATAAAAAAAGTTATGGTACAGTTTGTAACATGCAGTAACGAAATAGACAGTGTACTTGTCGGCATATTTAAATCGGTTATCCATACTCCATGTCTAAGATATTTTTCAGAATTTTCTTTCCGCCCTCATTATTTCTCCACACACTGCAAGAGTCCTCAGACACTTCGGAGGTGTGCTTCGTGATCCGTGTTAAACTATTTATAACATAAAGAAGATAGGATATTAAAATTTATATTTTATATATGACTTTATTTTTACGAGTATCCGTGCAATCAGTGATTCTTTCATTGTGAATAAAATTTGATAGACTGGCGATCAATGGTTTCAATATAAAGCTCCTATGTAATTTATCGCTCAAAAGTTCCTTTGCAAAGTATTTTTGGATACAGTCCACTTAAACCAGTCGGTCAAATCCTTCTCTGAAAATACCTACTGTTTGAGTCCTGGTAAATAATAAACGGATTTCTTCGATTATGAACAAACTAGTTAACTTTGGTTATTATAAACTTACCCGTGTGTTTGAAATGAACTCCCGTTAAATAAAATCCATTGCACCACTAAAAATCCCAACGAATAAAAACGGTTCTCTCTTGAAAAATTTGAATATTTACTTGTTATTTCGACAGAGTGGATAATAACATTGCTTTCGTCACATATTGGACGAATCCAACACACTGAAGCGAGGTTGTTTAAATTTGACGCATATTTTGGCAACCACGTACTATACTCAAAGCAATGCGCCAACATTACGATCGTTTGAGTTTGGGCGACGAAAATATCAATTGAAGGCAATTACATAGGAGCTTTATATTGAAACCATTGATCGCCAGTCTATCAAATTTTATTCACAATGAAAGAATCACTGATTGCACGGATACTCGTAAAAATAAAGTCATATATAAAATATAAATTTTAATATCCTATCTTCTTTATGTTATAAATAGTTTAACACGGATCACGAAGCACACCTCCGAAGTGTCTGAGGACTCTTGAGTGTATTATTAATTTGATCTCATTCTTTCGATCAAATAATAACCGCTTCAGTGACATTATTAAGCGTGTTGCGGCAGCGTTCAAAGTGCCTAATGGCATTGGGTGGCGTATACAATGCCGATAAGTCCGTAACACCCTGTTAGAAGCGGAACATTAATTGTAAATGGCCTGCATATATGTGAAATAATAATATTATCATACCATATTATAAAGATGGGTAATATTAAAGGCCCGTGAAAAGAATGTAGTTATTTTTGTTCCTCATGCGTGTTAAAAAGAAAATTATCCCATCCGAGCCGCTAATCAAATAATTAAGTCGGTAACAAATTTTAAAAAATACAGGTTGTTATGTGTGCGAACGCTCAAACTCAATGCCGAGTTGAGACGTGCTTTGCTTAAACCAAAGAATTGACGTAAAAATGCCACATTACCTATGCTGTCACCCCTAATGCAAAGTGATATCTCCCGAGGTGTGACGTAACCAGCTGCCATATTGATATTTTTCTTAACCGAAAGTTTGTGGGATTTCAATTTTTCAAGAGAGAACTGTTTTTATACGTTGGGACATTTAGTGGTGCAATGGATTTTATTTAACGGGAGTTCATTTTAAACACACAGGTAAGTTTATAATAACCAAAGTTAACTAGTTTGTTCATAATCGAAGAAATCCGTTTATTATTTACCAGAACTCAAACAGTAAATTTCAATCACGGTTCATTGTCACGAATATCGGAAAAGATTGCCTTTTGATCCAAATTTTCTTCAGGCTTTGGATAGATCCTCATCATATTTGCATTCACATCTATTCCATCGTCAATATGATGACTAAAAAGGATTGATTATTCGTCTGACTTCGTTTAATTATCCGTTTTGTTCTTGCTTTCAATTCAAAATGGCGACGTGTAAACAAAAACACGCGCATGATCACATCGGTAATTCTCGCTATTTGGCGGAAACTACCGAGCAATTATCCAATCACTGCTGCCGTTTTTAGAAGAGTCCATTAAATTTAAGGGTGAACGTTGTATATGTCAGATATAAACCTACTCTCCCTCGGATTGATATGATAGAGAACCCTTGGGCTTCGCCCGCGTGTTTTCTATCATATCAACCTTGGGTAGGTTAATATCCTATACTTAACAACGGAACAAATATTTAAAAAATGATGAACTGTGAACCGCCCAACTTAACCCCGAGATTAAAATAATTATGTGGCCATTGAACACAACATGAGAAACGACATATTTGGGACGGATTCAAATTGATTTTTCCTAAGAACAATGTCTTTATATTGATACTTCGCTATGAATCAAAATAACGGCATGATGAATATTCTTGCAATGATTATATACGCGTCCACATAAAAATTTGGGCGTAGAAAAGAGAAAGTGCTGTTCTATGAGTAAATCAGATATGTCTGGTGACATCGGAGTATTTATGAACTATTTTAAAGATGTTATTTCATGTAGCCCGATTTTCTATGCCAAAAAGTAGTGGTTTAGTTATTTGCTTGTGTGATGGTAAAAGATTTGTTGTGTTTTTCCGGGCACTAGCGGAGAAAATGTTCAGAATCTTCAAGGCAATGACCACAACCGTATGATAGATCCTCGGTTATATGTCGTACAAATTTGTGCCCACACACAGACGCGAAGTAAAAATGGGTATGGCCCTGCCCCTGGGGATTGGGCAATCACCAAAAACAATAGGGGTCATCCGTAGGGTATAAGGAATAGGTATGCAAAGTTTTAAAAGGATCTGTTAAGAATTGCATCCTGTAGGCGAACACAAGACACACAAACATTGGGCGTGGCTCTGTCCCAGGGGGTCGGGCATGCACCAAACATAATAGTGGTCAGCCTTAGGGTATAAGGAATAAGCATAAAAAAGTTTTCAAGACGATCGATTAAGAATTGTGGCCTGTAGGTGACACACAAAAAGAAAATGGGCGTGGAACTGTCCCTGGGAGTTGAGAATGCACCCCAAACGATAGGAATCTTCCTTAAGGTACAAAGAATAAGTATGCAAAATTTCAAGGTGATATGTTAAGAAATACAGACTGTAGACGACACACAAACAAATACAAGAAATGGTCGTGACTCTGTCCCAGGGGGTCGGGCATCCACCTAAATCAATAGGGATCATCCTTAGAGTATAAGGAATAAGTATTTTAAGTTAAAAGATCATCGATTAAGAATTGCGACACACAGACACACAAATGGGCGTGGCTCGGCCCCTGGGGGTTGGGCATGCACCCAAACGGTAGGGATGTTCCTTAGGGTACAAAGAATAAGTATTCAAAGTGATATGTTAAGAAATACAGACTGTAGACGACACACAAACAAATACAAGAAATGGTCGTGACTCTGTCCCAGGGGGTCGGGCATCCACCTAAATCAATAGGGATCATCCTTAGAGTATAAGGCATAAGTATTTTAAGTTAAAAGATCATCGATTAAGAATTGCGACACACAGACACACAAATGGGCGTGGCTCGGCCCCTGGGGGTTGGGCATGCACCCAAACGGTAGGGATGTTCCTTAGGGTACAAAGAATAAGTATTCAAAGTTTTAAGTTGATACGTTAAGAAATGTGGCTTGTAAACGACAAACAAACAAATACAAGAAATGGGCGTGGCTCTGTCCGAGGGGGTCGGGCATGCACCCAAACAATAGGGATCTTCCTTAGGGTATAAAGAATAAGTATTTAAAGTTTCAAGATGATCGATTACGAATTGCGGTCTGTAAGAGACACACATTTAAACACAAAAAGAAAATGGGCGTGGCTCTGCCCCTAGGGGTTGGGCATGCACCCAGGGATGTTCCTTAGAGTACAAAGAATAAGTATGCAACGTTTCCAAATAATGCGTTAAGAAATGTGGCTTGTAGGCGACAAACAAATAAATACAAGGAATGGGCGTGGCTCTGCCCACAGTAGGGACCATCCTTAGGGTATACAGAATAAGTATACAAAGTTTGAAGAAAATGCAGTAAGAAATAATTCGTGTTTTCATTGTCGAAGATTTTGGATGATATTGAGTTAGCGACTTAGCTACTTTAACATTACTCTCTGTCTCCCAACATAGCTATGCTTTGACTGTAAATCCATCCCTCGACTTTGACTATGCATGGTACATTTATTTTCTGATTTATTTTAGCTACTTTAAGTAAAAATGTGCAACAATTTTTGTTAACTGTCCGGACGATCTAACCGCTGTGGGCGTATGTTTCGTTGCCTGGCAACCTATCTTTTGGGACTGGGACTGAGGGGACTTTGTCTCACGTGGGCGCTTACTTGGTCTCTTAAATGCCTTAACATTTTATAATGAAAAGATTTTTACGTATTTCTGAAACAAACTATATTCGTGTGAAAATCAATAATATAATTTAAGTTATCAAAAGCTTCGTAACAAGATTTTTCTTTCTTTAAAGTAAGTAATTATGAATGTGCCAGAACATAACTGGTGGATTCAAAGAGTCACAGTAAGATATTTTCCATAAGTGGAATTTCGTATTAAGACCCATATTTTGACATTTTAAACCCTCGCTACCGGTCCCACACCCTCTCTCTAAATTTTAGATCAGGCTAATTAGTCGTTGTGACCAATAAATAATGAATATGTACATGTAGGCAACCTGGAAAGAGTAGGGCCTATATATTGTACATGAACGTGCTTTTCACTGGCATATCGTATTATGACTCGGGTTTTGACACTACATACCTCTCTCCGTAATCATGGTGATATAGTTTAGTACCATCCAAATTTGATCGTGTATTTTTTTTTCAAAGTAAATAAATTTCTTACAGTGTGCAGAACGCTATCGTGTGCTGAATTACTATATGTCAGGTTGATCTCGGCTTCGTTTCCGTATATGTTAATAAGTCACGCGATATCTACATTTGCATATTATAAACGATCCTCTGCGTAAGATGTTATGCAGAAAGCATAAACGACAAATGAGAAGTGGCAGAGCGCAAATGTAAAATGTCTAATGTACAGGCGTCAGAAACAGTATTTTCCAATAAAGCATTTGTCATTTGACACAATGCATTTAACGTTTTACATTTAACTTTGGCCTTAGAGGTATTTTGACTATATCATTACCGGTATTAAGACTTTGTACATTGTACTTTTTACACGTAATCAATGGAAAAGACATTTTAGCAGAACATTTAATATTGGCAGCGATACACTTCCATAAAACTTACCTCAGACATGGAACTGCTACAGAAACAGACTGATGTTGAAGAAGCAGAATTAGATGCCATGGACGCACAAATAAGACAATCTGACATATTGTCATTATCTGTTGAAAAAATTGGTATAGTTAACAAAATCGAATATACTCAAGTATATATAAACGAACAAAATTCCAAAATAAAACCAGGAATGATGAATTTAGAAGTTGAAAAGCCACAAGAACATAAGACAATGACCCCCAAACCACCACAAATCCGTCCAACGCCATATTTGGATGTTCTATCAACAAGTGAAAATGTCGAATATAGTCTGAAGCCTCAGCACCTTCTGAACCCTAGTGTGCAGCCTTGCATTAGTAATCAACATTGTAATGAATCATTCAATAATATGTCATTTCCGAATGATATCACAAAGTTTCTTCTCAAGAAAGATTTGTTATTGTCAATACTTTCAACATTCAATGAGGAACTGAGTGTTACTCCTTCCGAGGAACTAGATTTATTGGTTAAGTGGTTGGGTACAGAATCCAGCAAACATACTTTAAGCCTCGGGGCTTCTAACTCAAATAATCCAGATAAAGGATTAGGGCGTCTTTGGAATCGGTTAGATGAAAGATATGGTGGGCCTGAAATGGTTGAATCTACATTGAAATTGAAATTAGCTAACTTTCCTAAACTGACGCCTAAAAATCATAAAAGAACTGTAAGAATTATACATTATAGCTGAGAAAGAATCCATTAACAAAAATCCTAACTTCAGTCAGTTATTGTCGTATTATGATACTTCATCTGGTGTTAGTCCCGTCGTGACCAAACTTCCTTACAACTTTCAAGGAAAATGGATTGAAAGGGCTATTTCTTACAAGCAGAAATATAAAGTAGCTTATCCACCTTTCAGAATTTTTGTACAATTTGTTAGAGACATGAGTACTTATATGAATGACCCTAGCTTTACTCTAGAATATAACAAACCGAGGGATGGTTACAAAACAACCTCTCACACACATACCGATAGATATCATAAGACATTTTCAAAATCAGCAAATTTCAGCAAAAAAGACTGATATATATCCAGAGGCAAGTAAACCCGAGAAGAAACTATCATGTCCGCTTCACAATACGGAACACACACTTAATAACTGCCGTGCATTTAAATTAAAACCATATGAAGAAAGACATCAATTTCTTAAAGAAAATAATGTTTGCTACAGATGCTGTGAAACCCAAGATCACAGTTTTATGACTTGTTCTGTTACTGTCAAAACCATATGAAGAAAGACATCAATTTCTTAAAGAAAATAATGTTTGCTACAGATGCTGTGAAACCCAAGATCACAGTTTTATGACTTGTACTGTTACTGTCAAATATTCAGACTGTGGTAGTGACAGACACAAATCCAAAGCTGAAAGATTTGCTTCGAGGACCCCCGAGATTCCGGATGGTGGGGAGCAAACATTCTTGAAGGATAATGTTTCATCTAAATATACTGCTATTTGTGGAAACGATTTTAGTGGAAAGTCTTGTGCAAAAACTCTGTTAGTTGATATTCTCTCCAGTAATCAGGGGTTTCAACCCATCTGGGCATACGCTACCATTGACGATCAGAGTAATAGAACTTCCTTACACAGAGATATCTACACCCAATACTGCCAAAGATTTTGATCATCTTAAAGATTTAGCAGAATACATACCTCCTTTAAATCAAGATGCAGATAGATCCTGCTTATAATTGGAAGAGATCGTATTGAAGCTCACTACGTTAAGGAACAGATCACCGGACGTAGAAACTCACGATTTGCGCAACGTCTTAGTCTTGGATGGGTTATAATAGGAGAAGTTTGTCTTAGCAATGTACATAAACCTTCCATTGTCAATGTCAATAAAACCAAAGTATTACCAAACTTGCGATGTGCTCAAATAATTTTCAGATTAAAGAAGATAAGGAATTCCTCAAGATAACTGAGTTAGAGTTCTACAAAGATGTTGCTGGCAACTGGACAGCCCGTCTTCCATTTCATACCCAATAACCGAACACTAGCCTTGAAACGAGCCGAAATTTTAGATGCCAGTTTGAAGCTTAATCCTGTAAAGAAAGATCATTTTGTTACACTCATGGAGAAAATCTTTAAAAGCGGAGCAGCTGAAGTAGCACCAGCTTTATCACAACTTGACTGCTGGTGTCTATCACCCTAAAAAGCCGGACCAAATCCGTGGAGTTTTCAACTAATCCGCGATACAAAATGGTGTTTCTTTAAATAGTGTCCTTCTAACTGAACAATCTTTTAGGAGTATTACTTCGTTTCCGTAAAGATGAATATGCCATCATTGCTGACATTGAACAAATGTTTTACTCTTTCTATGTGAGAGAAGATCACAGAGACTATTTAAGATTTTTCTGGTATAAGGATAGCGAACGCATTGAATTTAGAATGTGGGTTCATGTTTTTGGGAACACTCCCCCGCTGTTGCAACTTACGGGCATAGGAAAGCAGTTGAGAACAGTCAATATGATCTGACGTGTCAGAATTTGTGAACAGAAACTTTTACGTCGATGATGATCTTACATCATTACCAACTAGTTCACAAGCAATAGACTTGATTCAAAGAACACAGCAGACTTTGAAAGAAAATGGTAATATTAGACTCCACAAGATTGCATCAAATAGCGAGCTAGTCATGAATGCTTTCCCCACAGAAGACTTGACCAAAGATCTCAAATCTCTTGACATTGGCGAAGATATATTACCTCTTCAACATAGTTGGGGATTGGCATGGGACCTTAATCTTGATAGTTTTACGTTCAAGATCCATCTAGAAGATAAACCATACACACGCAGAGGTGTATTATCAACTGTGAACAGTCTGTTTGACCCCATAGGATTTATTGCTCCGTTAATTATTCGTGGGAAATACCTCCTCAGAGAAATTCTAGCTCATGGTTCTGATTGGTATCAACTTTTACTACCAGACCATGAACACCAATGGATACAATGGAGAAACTGTCTAGAGTTACTTGAAGATCTTTTCATACCTCGCATGTACCTGTCAAGTTCAGCAAGCACAGCTCCGGAAATTGAACTTCACATTTACTCAGATGCTTCTAAAAAGGCAATCTCTGCAGTCGCCTATCTTAGAACAGTTAGTAAAGATGGGTCAACGCATGTTGGATTTGTCATGGGCAAGTCAAAGTTGAAGTTTATGGAATCATTATGGACAACTTAGACGTAACTCCCTGTATAGTTGAGTTTCAAACAGATAGCAAGGTAGTACTTGGTTATTTAGGCAATCGGACAAGACGTTTCTACACGTACGTCAGTAATAGAATCGACAGAATTCTACGCTCGACTACACCTGAAGATTGGAATTTTGTTTGCACTGAAAAGAATCCTGCTGATCAAGGTACCAGATGCCTTTCTACAGCTAATGTTAGAGACAGAATGTGGTTGTTAGGTCCACCTCACGCGTGACGATAACTTTGATCGACCCAGAGTTTGACAAAGAAGTTCGTCCTCACATTGAAGTGAAGAAGACCAACGTATCTAAAGACTTTTGCGACCGGTTTCAGAAGTTTTAATGTTGAAAAAGGCTTGTAAATGCTATAGCCTTACTTATAATAATAATAATAACTAGATCTGCTAAGCAGATATTAAAGCTTTCATATTCACAGTCATTCCTGTCACAAGTCATAGGTCATATAAATAATCCGAAAAAAAATCATTAAAATCGGCCACAATGGTAAAAAACTAGCGAAGTTACAAGTCTAAATAAAGTATGAAACATTGCATAATCTGAAAACTAAAGGGAAATAACTGATACTTGTGTTCCTGTAATCGGGATGACTTCCCACTTCAAAACTTTCAGAAAAATGAAGTGAAAATGGTAAGAAAACATCGAAAAATACAAAACTAAACCTTTTTGAATCAGGCTGAACTCAACTGTTTGAATATTTACGTTAAATATAATTATCAAAATCGGTCAAAAACTCACAAAGTTACAAATTTAAATGTAGTGAGAAACATTGCACCCGGGCAAAAAAATAATCTTTAAACTAAAGGGAAATAACTGAAACTTGTATAGCTGTAATCGGGCTTCCAAAATTAGAGATATGTTATATAATTATGGTTTCTAATATGTTTGGTTATAAGTAGGAAATCGTGACAACTTCTTAAGCATGTTTTAAACAAAGGGTCATAGACTGCAATATACAAGAATGGGACTCTGTAATAAAACAAACTGGTCAAAGCAAGATTTCTATGCAGAAATTAAACAATTGCTAGAACCAGAAAAATATTTATCCACTATAATAAATAAGCAAAATAGAGAAAATGAAATGAAATTGAATGGGGTTTAACGTCCTACTGTTCTGCTCCTAAAACGGGCTAATGGAGACGGGCATACGCCATAAAGTGTGCAATGAGGGAAATTTTACCCGGGCAGCGGCGTTACGGCCTACGAGGTTGGACAGGCGACCATACTCCTTGTCACGTACAACCAAGAAATCGAAACAACGCTAGTTGACTCAATGACAGACGTTATGATACAGAGCGCACGTGCTAACCATTCAGCCACGCAACCTCCCTAAAATCGGCAAATTTCTGACCTACAGCGAGAAACATTTCAACCGGGCCAAATTTTCTATTTTAACAGTTTAATTTGCACGGTACCTTTAGTTATCAACCGAATATTACAAAACTTTTAAAAATAAGCTCTCCCTGACCAGCTTAATCGTTCGCAATAAACGTTGGTCCCTTAAAATCGGCAATTTGCTGACTTTAAAGTGAGAAACATTACAACAGGGCGAAATTTTCTGTTTTATCACTTTTACAGTACCTTTGATTGCTGACTTATAGCAAGAAACATTTCAACCGGGCGAAATTTTTTGTTTTAACAGTTTAATGTGCACGGTACTTTAATTACCAACCGATTATTACAAAACTTTTGAAAATAAGCTCCAACTGACCAGCTTAATCGTATGCAATAAACGTTTGGCCTGAATTGAAAGTTCTGCACGGAGAAAGTTCATCTCGATTTCCCGGCGTGGTTCCCCCTTGTCTGTGAGGCAGAACGGAGGGCCTGACAAGCACAGCTGTCTAGTCGTTCGGATGGGACGAAAAACCAAGGTCCCGTGTACACATTGGAGTGCACGTAAAATATCCCTAAGCAGTTGGAATTCGAATAAGCTCTATACGATGACTAAATGTGTAGATTGTAGTCACCCACACTGCATGTTTCGCTTAACAATGAAAGGGTGCCGTTTTCAATGTTCCATCCTTTTGTTCTTCTACTCCTGATATGTTGGACTGTTGATCGATGGTTTCATATAAAAGACTACCAATAAGACTCTTTGTAGAAGAAGTTCCCAAAAAATATTATGTTGACTTTACGAGAAAGACCTCTAAACATGCTCCAAATTGTAAAAATACGACTTTTTTGATTTTCAATCTCTTTTTTTCGGCTATCCCTGATATTTAAAAAATGATACAATGATTTCACACAACAGGCTAGCTATTAGATTCTCTATTGACAGAAGTTTCACCGCCCTCCCATCATTATAACCGAAGTTATCGTGCCCTAAAGAATCAACAAATCAGCATGCTTAGCTCTGCTTACCCTAAGCAGAAAATGCTCATCTTTGAACTCAATCATCACATTGACCTAGTGAACGTCTACACCAAGTTTGAACATTCTAGCTTAATTAGAAGGAGAGTTATTGTGCTCTCGGCCATTCAAATTGCTTCTATTTTTCATTTTCAATTCAAAATGGTGACTCCCGGTTGAACTAAATCAAAATTCTACTCCCGACGTTTTTTAGGCCTTCCTACAAGGATTCAGAAAATATAACTCCCGAGTCTGTAAGTAAAATAGCAAAAAAGCCTTAGTGATTTTTCACGTTTAAAGATGGTGGCACTTCCGGTTCGATCGACAAACTCCCTATTTTGTGTACGAATCAGTAATTCCTTGTCTAGTATCGAAAAAAAAAATTAGGTCATTCTGACCTATATTTCGACGATTTTTTTGAAAACTTTGATCATTAATTTCACTAAGGGGAGATAATTTAGAAAATTTCTAATTATATTTTTGAAGTCACATCGGTAAGATCTACTTATATACTAAATTTCATGAAAATCGTACAACTATTAAAGAAGTTGTCAAATTGGTCTAAACTTCCGGTTCGAAATCACAGCGACGAATTTTCGAAATTTGAAAATGTGAAACTGCAGATGAAAATGATTTTTTTCAAGGTATTCAAAGAAAAAAAAGAATTAGTAAAATCGGTAAAAAAAATAACAAAGTTACGACTATGCATTGTCCATTTTGTCTTTCGTAAATTTCGGTGATTTCGGATTCGTAAAACGTTTTGAAAATATATTTAATCAACAGCTACCACTCATTTTTGGGGGATAAGTAAAAGTTTCATAAAGATACTGTGGTTAGATTCTGAGAAATCCGATTTGTGGATAAAACACAAAAAAAAAATAACAACTAGATCTGCTACTGTCCCATGCAGATATGAAAGCTTTCATATTCATCGCCACGTGTCATTGATTGTATCAAATATCCTAAATAAAAGGATAAGAAGAAAAAATTATCAAAATTCGTCAAAAACTCGCAAAATTACAAGTCTAAATATAGTATGAAACATTGCACCCAGGCATAACAATAATCTGAAAACTAAAGGGAAATAACCGAAACTTGTATTACTGTAATGAGACGGATGAGAAAATGAAATGAAAATTGCCGGAAAAAAATTAAAAATGACAGGTTGGACAGGCGACCTTACTCCTTGTCACGTACAACCGAGCATTCGAAAACACGCTAGTTAACTCAATGACAGGCGCGCGTGCTAACCATTCAGCCGACCAACCCCCTTTGAAATCAGACACGTACAAGCCACTCACAACAAAATGGTAAATTAATGAGTTTAGGGCAAAAAGGCGTCTACAGCACCCGGTGTTCCCAGGCGGTCACCCATCCTAGTACTAACCGGGCCCGACGTTGCTTAACTTGAGTGATCGGACGAGAACTGATGTTTTCAACATGGTATGACCGTAGACGAGAGAAGGTGGACAGAACCCGTAGTTATACATACTTGAATTGACCCGCTTATTGATTTTTTTGGGGGGTTTTGTCGGTTTTAAAAAGGTGTCTACAGCACCCGGTGTTCCCAGGCGGTCACCCATCCAAGTACTGACCGGGCCCGACGTTGCTTAACTTCAGTGATCGGGCGAGAACTGGTGTTTTCAACGTGGTGTGGCCGTAGACGAGAGAAGGTGCACAGAACCCGTAGTTATACTTACCTGAATTGACCCGCTTATTGATTTTTTTTTGTTTTTTGTCGGTTTTAAAAAGGCGCCTACAGCACCCGATGTTCCCAGGCGGTCACCCATCCAAGTACTGACCGGACCCGACGTTGCTTAACTTCAGTGATCGGACGAGAACTGGTGTTTTCAACGTGGTATGGCCGTAGACGAGAGGGGGTGGACAGAACCCGTAGTTATACTTACCGGAATTGACCCGCTTATTGATTTTTGGGGCGGTTTTTGTCGGTTTTAAAAAGGCGTCTATAGCACCCGGTGTTCCCAGGCGGTCACCCATCCAAGTACTAACCGGGCCCGACGTTGCTTAACTTCAGTGATCGGACAAGAACTCGTGTTTTCAACGTGGTGTGGCCGTAGACGAGAGAAGGTGGGCAGAACCCGTAGTTATACTTACCTGAATTGACCCGCTTATTGATTTTTTTTTTGTGGGGGGGGGGAGGTGTCGGTTTTAAAAAGGCGTCTACAGCACCCGGTGTTCCCAGGCGGTCACCCATCCAAGTACTGACCGGGAACGACGTTGCTTAACTTCAGTGATCGGACGAGAACTGGTGTTTTCAACGTGGTGTGGTCGTAGACGAGAGAACGTGGACAGAACCCGTAGTTATACTTACCTGAATTGACCCGCTTATTGATTTTTTTTTTTTGGGGGGGGGGTCGGTTTTAAAAAGGCGTCTACAGCACCCGGTGTTCCCAGGCGGTCACCCATCCAAGTACTGACCGGGCCCGACGTTGCTTAACTTCAGTGATCGGACGAGAACTGGTGTTTTCAACGTGGTGTGGCCGTAGACGAGAGAAGGTGGACAGAACCCATACTTGTGCTTACTCAAATTCTTTTTGTGTCTTATTCCCTGGGGAGACGGGCCGAGTGCAGAGCTGGAGTGGTGCAAAAGAGTGCGCGCTGTGGTCTGATTGGCGGAAAATTGATTTTTTCACGAAGAATCAGGGCAAAAAGGCGTCTACAGCACCCGGTGTTCCCAGGCGGTCACCCATCCAAGTACTAACCGGGCCCGACGTTGCTTAACTTCAGTGATCGGACGAGAACTGGTGTTTTCAACGTGTTATGGCCGTAGACGAGAGAAGCTGGACAGAACCCGTAGTTATACTTACCTGAATTGACCCGCTTATTGATTTTTTGTTTTGTTTTTTGTTTTAGAGTATTTAATTGTTTTAAAGAGACACGTTAAGGGTTGTTCATAGTTAAATTAAAGTTTAATTTTAAATAAGACCAATAAAATTAGGATTTAATAATGCCAGACTAATATTAAATAAAGTTTGAAATTAAGAATAATTAATTATTGGTCTAATGCAATGAAATGCTTTGATTTGACGGATGAAATGTACGATGGGTGTTCACACTATGTGGCTAAGGCGTTGGCCTGCTAGCCAGGAGGTCGGGTGTTCGATCCCTGCATTGGCCGAGAAAGTTCATCTCGATATTCTGGCGTGTCCCCCCCATCCGCCGTGTACACATTGGAGTGCACGTAAAAGATCCCGTAGCAGTTGGAATTCTATATTGTTGAATAAGCTCTATACGATGACTAAATGTGCAGATTGTAGCCGCCCACACTGCATGTTTTGCTTAACAATGAAAGGGTGCGGTTTTCAATTTTCGATCCTTTTATTTTACTACTCCTGATATTTTGGACTGTTGATCTATGGTTTCATATAAAAGACTACCGATAAGACTCTTTGTAGAAGAAGTTCCCCCAAAATATTATGTTGACTTTAAGAGAAAAGGACCTTTAAAAATGCTCCAAATCGTAAAAATACGACTTTTTGGATTTTCGATCTCTTTTTTCTGCTACCCCTGATATTTAAAAGATAGGTTGCCAGGCAACGAAACATACGCCCACAGCAGCTAAATCGTCCGGGCAGTCAACAAGGGTTGTCGCATATTTTTACTTTTTTGGGTAATGAAACATTTGTAATACACTCAAATCTGATTAAGAGTAACAACTCATTATATAAGTATCTGAAAATCATTAGAATTTGTTTGCTTTTTATAAAGGTTTGCCCCACGCTAACAATTGGTATAGGAAATATTTAACATCATGGATTTAGCTGTTCAGTTATCAAAATTCATTGAAAATCAAAATACTTGTTCGTTTCGACACCTTGAACTCTGTGTATCAATCTGAAGTCAATCGGATGACACGTTTGGCATCTATAGCGTCACAAGGTTTTTTGAAATGATCATTTACGAAGTAATTATTTGAAATCGCTGAAAATCAGTAGGCTTCTTCGTCTCATGACCTTAAACAGTGTGTGTAAATTTAAAGTCAATCGGATATTAACTTTGGCCTCTAGAGCGTCCACAGGATTTTTTGATGTGATCAAGGGCCATAACTCTGGCAATAATTATCAGAGATCACTGAAAATCGGTAGGCTTCTTCGTCTCATGACCTTAAACACTGTGTATAAATTTAAAGTCAATCGGATATTAACTTTGGCTTTTAGAGCGTCCACAAGATTTTTTTAAGTGATCAAGGGCCATAACTCTGGCACTAATTATCGGAAATCGCTGAAAATCAATAGGCTTCTTCGTCTTATGACCTTGAACACTGTGTATAAATTTGAAGCCAATCGGATATTAACTTTGGCCTCTAGAGCGTCCACAAATTTTTTGGAGGTGATCAAGGACCATAACTCTGGCACTAATTATCGGAAATCACTGAAAATCAATAGGCTTCTTCGTCTTATAACCTTAAACACCGTGTATAAATTTAAAGTCAATCGGATATTAACTTTGGCTTTTAAAGCGTCCACAAGATTTTTTGAAGTGATCAAGGGCCATAACTCTGGCACTAATAATCGGAAATCAATGAAAATCAATAAGCTTTTTCGTCTTATGACCTTCAACACTGTGTAAAAATTTAAAGTCAATCGGATATTAACTTTGGCTTTTAGAGCGCCCACAAGATTTTTTGAAATGATCAAGGTCCATAACTCTGGCACTAATTATCGGAAATCGCTGAAAATCAATAGGCTTCTTTGTCTTATGACCTTAAACACTGTGTATAAATTTAAAGCCAATCGGATATTAACTTTGGCCTCTAGAGCGTCCACAAGATTTTTTGAATTGATCAAGGGCCATAACTCTGGTAGTTATTATCAGAAATCGCTGAAAAACAATAGGCTTCTTCGTCTCATGACCTTAAACAGTGTGTATAAATTTAAAGTCAATCGGATATTAACTTTAGCCTCTAGAGCGTCCACAAGCAATTGTGGACGCCGGACCGACGGACGGACAGGGGCAACGACAATATACGACCACATTTCAATGTGGGCGTATAAAAACAGAGTTGTTATGTTCCAATGTGATCAGTCAAATTGCTTATTGCTCCTAAGTCTACGCAGAAATTCTCAACATCAAACTTAGTCAAGGTAATGACATAATGAATCTATATTTGGAATTTTGTCACTCTCACTTCATTATAACCAAAGTTATCGTGCCCCAAAGTATCAGCCAATCAGATTGCTTATCTCTGCTTACTGTAAGCAGACAATGCTCATCTTCTCACTCCTTCATGGCACTGACCTAATGAACGCCTTCACCAAGATTGGACATTCTGACCCAATTACACCAAGTTTCATCACTCTGACTTAATTAGAACTGAAGTGAAAGTGTCCGAATTCATCAACCAATCAAATTGCTTATCTCTGCTTACCCTAAGCATAAAATGCTCATCTTCGAACTCCATCAAAGCATTGACCTAATAAAGACCTACGCCAAGTTTGAACATTCTAGCCGAATAACACTGAGAGTTACTGTGTTTCAATGTCTCGACCAATCAATTTGCGTATCGCTCTGCTTATCCTGGGCAGAAAATGCTCATTGTCGAACTTAGTTAAGGTAGTGATTTAATGAAACTATACACGAAGTTTCATCACTATCACTTAATCAGAACTAATGTTATTGTGTGTCGAATCATCAACCAATCAAATTGCTCATCTCTGCTTACCCAACGCCGAAAATGCTGATATTCGAACTTCATCAAGACATTGACTTAGTGAATGCCTATACAAAGTTTGAACATTGTACCCCAATTAGAAGAAGAGTTATTGTGTTCCAGAGTCATCAAAGTATTGGCCTAATAAACACCTACACCAAGTCTAGCTGAATTAGAAAGAGAGTGATTGTGTCCGAAACTAGATCATTTTGGGACTAACATATAGTTCGATTTTATTTCAATATTTCGCTTGCGTGTAGAGGTCTTTAGCAGTGGAAGGAAACCGGAGGAAATGAAGAAAACCCACCAAGTTGGACAGGCGACCTTACTTCTTGTCAGGTACAACCGGAGATTCGAAAACACGCTAGTTGGCTCAATGACAGGCTTTATGATACAGTGCGCGCGTGCTCACGATTCAGCCACCCAACTCCCCTTTGAAATCAGACACGTGCAATATTTTATGATACAGTGCGCGCATGCTAACGATTCAGCCACCCAACTCCCCTTTGAAATCAGACACGTGCAATATGTCATATAAGAAGAATAACAAGTCGCTCACATACAAAATGGTAAATTAATGAGCTTAGGTGAAAAGGTTAAGCTATATTGTTTTAGAGTATTTAATTGTTTTAAAGAGAGACATTAAGGGTTGTTCATAGTTAAATGAAAGTTTAATTTTAAATAAGACGAGCGTCTACCAATATAATTAGGATTTAATAATATTAAAATAAATTTTAAATTAAGAATAATTAATTATTGGTCTGATGGCAATGCAATGTTTTGATTTGACAGTTGAAATGTACGATGGGTGTCCACACTAAGTGGCTAAGGCGTTGGCCTGCTAGCCAAGAGGTCGGGTGTTCGATCCCTGCATTGGCCAAGAAAGTTCATCTCGATTTTCTGGCGTGTCCCCATTTTTGGGGGGGGTAGGTCAAAATTTCAGAAAGATCCTATGGATAGATTCTGAGAAATCCGATTTGCAGAAAACACACAAAAAAAAAATAATAACTTTAACAGAAACAATAAGCTTTCATATGTAATACATATGAAAGCTTAATAATAATCTTAAAGTGCACATAAAATGGCCCTGAAAACTTCTCTATGTGAGCAGTCCATGGTTATTTTATCCACTTTACGGCAAATTCACATCAATCCGACTAAATTTAAATCAGCTATCTTCATTCAAAGTCGTAAAAATAGACCTCCCGTAAAAACGACTTTGCCAATTATTGAAAACACTCTTAATCCCCTCAGATGCCAGTGACGTCACAGTGACCGAATGCATATTCGGAATGTTTATTCCTTAATTACCTATATACAGCCGGCGTGTGTATTCATTAACGCCTGACTGATTCCTTGATCCCCCTAATTAAATAAAACAATTGACTACGGAATAATTTGTTTTATAATTCAATCTAATTCAAGATCCAATTTAGAATTTGTTTCATAATGTACGGTCGTTCTGTTTTCTCACGGCAGCGATTTTAATACACTCTACCATCGTGTACAGTCTAAACGATTCGAGATACATTTTCGTCAGAAGTTCTGTTTACACACGGCAGCGATTTTAATACAATCTACCATCGTGTGCAGTCCAAACGATTCGAGATACATTTTCGTCAGAAGAGTATCGTCGTTCTAATTTAGAATTTGTTTCATAATGTACGGTCGTTCATTTTCACACGGCAGCGATGTCATACACTCTCCTATGTGTGCAGTCCCATCTATTCGAGATACATTTTCGTCAGAAGAGTATTGTGGTTCGAATTTCCCCGAGTAAAAGGGTATAGGAGTAAAAAGATGTGGTCACGCAAAATATATCATAAATTTCAAACATGATTGAAACGCGATTTGTAAATGACGATCCGTTATCGACGTACGGCGCCTTTATTTCTGCTTGCGAATTTGACTTTATTACTCTGAAATAGACCGTAAAAATGAAATACGAAGAAATATCTCAATATACGTTAGAATTAACAGATTGAGAAGGATCACCTAACTATCTATGTGTATCGCAAGTGTAGTGTCGTTAATACCTGTAATTAATCAATCAGACTAAATTTGAACAGTGATTGTGTCATAAAGTAATTTAGAATGTTGATTAGGTAATTATCTTTTTCTTTGCTCACCGATGTTTTTGTAATAAAGTAGCCACGTATTATTTGTTGATTGGTGTTTAAACAACATCTAAATATAAATCCTTCGATGGATATACGTTTGTGATAAGATAAGGTTATAATGTCTAACATCATTTAACTTCTTTATAAAGAATACAAGTATTTTACAATTAAATTGACAGTTTAATCACTTACCAAACGGCACCAGGAACTCCACATTTGATCAAGTGTATTTGATATTCATTATTACAAATTGATCTGGCCGGCGTAACAAAAAATGATAATTACCCTTCTAAATTAGAACCACAATACTGACGAAAATGTATCTCGAATCGTTTGGACTGCACACGATGGTAGATTGTATTAAAATCGCTGCCGTGAGAAAACAGAACGGCCGTACATAATGAAACAAATTTTAAAATGGATCTTGAATTAAAATGTATTACAAAACAAATTATTCCGTAGTCAATTGTTTTATTTAATTAGGGGGATTAAGGAATCAGTCAGCCGTTAATAAATAAATCCAGCAATATCAATTCATTTTATACATTTGTTGCATGTCAGTGTACAGTACTTCCGGTGATAATGAAAATGTTCAATTACGTTTATGAAATCAGAAATGGTTTATGAAATCAGAAATGGCATAAGGCATCACATGGTGAAAATTTTATGCAAATCAAATAATATATGCCACTTTTATAGGCCCAAAACCTTGAAAAGTGACTGGTAGTAAATCGGCTTTTTCTCGGCAACCGTACAAGTTAGAAACGATTTTGTGGCATCTGTATGATCGTATGGGTCCATTCTATTTGTTGATTGGCATCAAATATCATAATTTTAAAAACATTACAAATCAGACTCATTTGAATAAAATATCTGTTTTGAAGGCTAAAAATACAGTTTTTGCCAAAATGACATTACTTCCGGAGATACTAAAGATAGGTTGCCAGGCAACGAAACATACGCCCACAGCAGCTAAATCGTCCGGGCAGTCAACAAGGGTTGTCGCATATTTTTACTTTTTTTGGTAATGAAACATTTGTAATACACTAAAATCTGATTAAGAATAACAACTCATTATGTAATTATCTGAAAATCATTAGAATTTGTTTGCTTTTTATAAAGTTTTGCCCCACGCTAACAATTAGTATAGGAAACATTTAACATCATGGATTTAGCTGTTCAGTTATCAAAATTCATTGAAAATCAAAATACTTGTTCGTTTCAACACCTTAAACTCTGTGTATCAATCTGAAGTCAATCGGATGATAAGTTTGGCATCTATATTGTCACAAGGGTTTTTGAAGTGATCAAGGGAGATAACTCTGGAAGTAATTTTTTGAAATCGCTGAAAATCAGTAGGCTTCTTCGTCTCATGACCTTAAACAGTGTGTGTAAATTTAAAGTCAATCGGATATTAACTTTGACGTCTAGAGCGTCCACAGGATTTTTTTTATGTGATCAAGGGCCACAACTCAGGCAATAATTATCAGAGATCGCTGAAAATCAATAGGCTTCTTCGTCTCATGACCTTAAACACTGTGTATAAATTTAAAGTCAATCGGATATTAACTTTGGCCTCTAGAGCATCCACAAGATATTTTGAAGTGATCAAGGGCCCCAACTCTGGCACTAATTATCAGAAATCGCGGAAAATCGATAGGCTTCTTCGTCTCATGGCCTTAAACACTGTGTATAAATTTGAAATCAATCGGATATCAACTTTGGCCTCTCGAGCATCCACAAGATTTTTTGAAGTGATCAAGGGCCATAACTCTGGCACTAATTATCGGAAATCGCTGAAAATCAATAGGCTTCTTCTTCTCATGACTTTAAACACTGTGTATAAATTTAAAGTCAATCGGATATTAACTTAGGCCTCTAGAGCGTTCACAAGATTTTTTTGAAGTGATCAAGGGCCATAACTCTGGCACTAATTATCGGAAATCGCTGAATATCTATAGACTTCTTCGTCTTATGACCTTAAACACTGTGTATAGATTTAAAGTCAATCGGATATTAACTTTGGCTTTTAGAGCGCCCACAAGATTTTTTGAAGTGATCAAGGGCCATAACTCTGGCACTAATAATCGGAAATCGCTGAAAATCAATAGGCTTCTTCGTCTCATGACCTTAAACACTGTGTATTAATTTAAAGTCAATCGGATATTAACTTTGGCTTTTATAGCGTCCACAAGATTTTTTGAAGTGATCAAGGGCCATAACTCTGGCACTAATTATCGGAAATCGCTGAAAATCAATAGGCTTCTTCGTCCTATGACCTTAAACACTGTGTATAAATTTAAAGCCAATCGGATATTAACGTTGGCCTCTAGAGCGTCCACAAGATTTTTTGAAGTGATCAAGGGCCATAACTCTGGTAGTTATTATCGGAAATCGCTGAAAAACAATAGGCGTCTTCGTCTCATGGCCTTAAACACTGTGTATAAATTTAAAGTCAATCGGATATTAACTTTAGCCTCTAGAGCGTCCACAAGCAATTGTGGACGCCGGACCGACGGACGGACGGACGGACGGACGGACCGACGGACCGACGGACGGACGGACGGACAGGGGCGACGACAATATACGACCACATTTCAATGTGGGCGTATAAAAAAATGATACAATGATTTCACACAACGGGCTAGCTATTAGACTCTCGACTGACAAGAGTTTCATCACCCTCCCTTCATTATAACCGAAGTTATTGTGCCCTAAAGAATCAACAAATCAGCATGCTAATCTCTGCTTACCCTAGGCAGAAAATGTTCATCTTTGCACTCAATCATGACATTGACCTAGTGAACGTCTACACCAAGATTGAACATTCTAGCTCAATTAGAAGGAGAGTTATTGTGTTTCAAAGTCTCGGCCCTTCAAATTGCTACTACTTTTCATATTCACTTCAAAATGGCAACCATCAGTTGACCTAAATCAAAATTCTGCTCCCTACGATTTTTGGGCCATCCTTCAAGGATTCAGAAAATATAACTCCCGTGTCTGTAAGTAAGATAGCAAAAAAGCCTTAGGGATTTTTCATGTTTCAAGATGGTGGCATTTCCGGTTTGATCGACAAACTCCATATTTTGTGTAGGTATCAGTAATTACCTGTCGAGTATCGAAAAACATTTTCAGGTCATTCTGACCTATATTTCGACGATTTTTTTAAAACTTTGATCCTTAATTTCACCAAGGGAAGATATTTTAGAAAATTTCTCATTATAATTTTGAAGTCACATTGGTAAGATCTACTTAAATACTAAATTTCATGAAAATCGTACAACTATTAAAGAAGTTGTCAAATTGGTCTAAACTTCCGGTTCGAAATCACAGCGACGAATTTTCGAAATTCTAAAATGTGAAACTGCAGATGAAAATGATTTTTTTCAAGGTATTCAAAGAAAAAAGAATTAGTAAAATCGGTCAAAAAATAGCAAAGTTACGACTATGCATTGTCAGTTTTTTCGATCGTAAAATTCGGTGATTTCGAATTCGCAAAACGTTTTGAAAATATATTTAATCAACAGCCACCACCCATTTTTGGGGGGGTAGGTCAAAGTTTCAGAAACATCCTATGGATAGATTCTGTGAAATCCGATTTGCAGGAGAAACACACAAAAAAAAATAATAATAATCTTAACAGAAACAATAAGCTTTCATATGAAATATGAAAGCTTAACTAGATCTGCTACTGTCCCATGCAGATATGAAAGCTTTCATATTCATCGTCACGTGTCATCGATTGTATCAAGTATCCTAAATAAAAGGATAAGAAGAAAAAATTATCAAAAATGGTCAAAAACTCGCGAAGTTGCAAGTCTAAATATAGTATGAAACATTGCACCCAGGCATAACAATAATCTGAAAACTAAAGGGATATAACTGAAACTTGTATTGCTGTAATGAGACGGATGAGAAAATGAAATGAAAATGGCGGGAAAGAACTAAAAATGGCAGGTTGGACAGGCGACCTTACTCCATGTCACGTACAACCGGGCATTCGAATAGCAAGTCGCTCACATACAAAATGGTAAATTAATGAGTTTAGGTCAAAAGGTTGAGCTACTGTTTTAGAGTATTTAATTGTTTTAAAGAGACACGTTAAGGGTTGTTCATAGTTGAATGAAAGTTTAATTTTAAATAAGACCAATAAAATTAGGATTTAATAATGCCAGATTAATATTAAAATAAAGTTTTAAATTAAGAATAATTAATTATTGGTCTAATGCAATGAAATGTTTTGATTTGACGGATGAAATGTACGATGGGTGTCCACTCTAAGTGGCTAAGGCGTTGGCCTGCTAGCCAGGAGGTCGGGTGTTCGATCCCTGCATTGGCCGAGAAAGTTCATCTCGATTTTCTGGCGTCCCCCCCCCCTGTCAGTGAGGCAGAACGGAGGGCCTGACAAGGACAGCTGTCTAGTCGTTCGGATGGGACGAAATACTAAGGCCCCGTGTACACATTGGAGTGCACGTAAAAGATCCCTTAGCAGTTGGAATTCGATACGGTTGAATAAGCTCTACACGATGACTAAATGTGCAGATTGTAGCCACCCACAATGCATGTTTTGCTTTTAACAATGAAAGGTTGCCGTTTTCAATTTTCGATCCTTTTATTCTTCTACTCCTGATATTTTGGACTGTTGATCGAAGGTTTCATGTAAAAGACTACCGATAAGACTCTTTGTAGAAGAAGTTCCCAGAAAATATTATGTTGACTTTAAGAGAAAAGGACATTTAAAAATGCTCCAAATCGTAAAAATACGACTTTTTGGATTTTCGATCTTTTTTTCTGCTATCCCTGATATTTAAAAAAATGATACAGTGATTTCACACAACATGCTAGCTATTAGACTCTCGATTGATAAGAGTTTCACCAACCTCCCTTCATTATAACCGAAGTTATCGTGCCCTAAATAATCAACAAATCAGCATGCCTATCTCTGCTTACCCTAGGCAGAAAATGCTCATCTTTGAACTCAATCATGACATTGACCTAGTGAACGTCTACACCAAGATTGAACATTTGCTCCCAGAAAGCAAACTGTTACAATAGTCTATTCTTGACAGAACTAGTGATTGTACTAAAGATTTGGTGCACCAATCGTGATGAGATGTCGAATATCACTGATGCGTTGCAAATGAAAGAAACAGGACTGACGCAGCTGATCAACCTGTGTTTCAAATGACAAACAAATATCTAGATAGACACCAAGATCTTTCACAACACTAGCTAAATGAATAACCGAGTCTCCAATTTTAACATTTGTTTGAGATGTGTTCTGAAGGCGTCTATTTGTTCCAAATAACATAGCCTTAGTTTTGTCATCATTCAATTTGAGTTTATTTGAGGTCATCCAGGTCTTAATATCATGGGAACAATCAGTCGCACAACTCAGAGCCTTGGTTACCTCCTCGGGCGTGAAAGATGAGGCAAGCTGAGTATCGTCAGCATAGGAATGGTGACCAATGTTATGTTTGTCGATAGCACTAGCTAAATTATGACAGTATAGCAGAAACAGTATTGGATCGAGTACCGATCCTTCCGGCACACCGCAGGTAAGGCAGACAGGCATCGATTGGACATTACTTATTAATACTGTTGTCGATCTTGTAAGTATGACATCAACCAGTTATGAGTCGTTCCAGTGATATTGAATTCATGTTGGAGCCGATCAGCAAGGATCTGGTGATCGACGGTGTCACAAGCTGTGGAAAGGTCCAACAGAGTTACTACTGATACATCACCACTGTCAACTGAACGTCTCAGATCGTTTACAACTCTCAGCACGGTAGTTTCTGTACTATGTCCAGAACGATAAGCTGATTGAAATTTATCCCTAAGATTGTTATTTTATATGTATGCACGAAGTCTGATGTTGACAGTTTTCTCTAAAACTTTTGAAACCAGAGATTTGAAACGGAGCGAAAGTTTTAAAATACATTTCGATCAAGTGAATCCTTTTTAAGTAATGGACGCGCAATGGCCTGCTTGAAGATTTCAGGAAAAGTTCCACTTTACAAGCTCACAAACAATGGTACACGGAATGGGATCCAATGGACATGTTGTTTTCTTTGACATGACTATCTTTCGGATTTCTTCATCAGCAAATGGATGAAGTTCAGTCAATGGCTCGTGTACTATCTTGTCTGTAAAAACAAGACTGAGCTCGAGCAGAAAGATTGTCCAACTGACTCCTTATTTTTTCCATCTTAGAGATGAAGAAATTAGAAAAGTTATTTGCTAACTCAAAATCGCTAGTTGAATCAGGCAGGTTTGAGTTTGACTGAACACCTAATATAGATTGCATAAATCCGTGAAATTTCTTCGAGTCATTGCCAATGGCAGAAATTTTGTCCAAACAATAGTGGGCTTTGGCATTTCTTAAGATTTTGCTAACATCGTTTCGATTTGATTTGTATATGCTGCGGTGAACCTACAGGTTGGATTTGCGCCATTGTCGTACTGCCACCCTGCGTTGTTACCTAGCTTTCTTAACGTCCTCATTATACCATTTTCAACCTGGTCGTATTATGATAACTTTCTTGACTGCTGGGGGGCATGTTTATCCAGGAGCTCAACCACAGTCTTGTTTAGATAGTTCTTCAACACCCTCTGGGGTTGTGGATAACAGATGGATACAGATCTATCAATGGCCTTAAAGTTACGACACACGTTTAGCGTGCAGTTATTTCTGGGCTTTGTCATATTCCATCTCATGATAACAAGGAAGTGGTCACATATTTGTATATCACGCACTTTTATCTCGCTGATTAAGTTACAGGTCTCAGGTGAAATTACTAGGTCCAAAACTGTAGGAGTAGCGACGGGTTGGGTAAGACTGTACACCTGCAGAAGTTTCCTGAATTTGACTGTTGCATTCGATCATAGTCAACGCCGGATTAACCATGGGGCACCATGGGACACATGCCCCAAGGTCCCCCACATTAGGGGGCCACCCACAAAAATCTCAGTTGCGCGCCTCGACCATGGATGGACCGAAGACTCCAACGGCCGGTGACCTAGTGCCTGAGCTCCTCCGATGATCCGAGGGCCCTCAATCGGAAGTCCCTGGGGCCTCTCAATCCATGGGGTGTCGCGATCGACATCCGAGAATTCGGTGTAATCTGGTGATGCCGCGTCATATTTTCGACTGGTATCCGTGTTTCTTTTTTGTTTATTTACCGGGAAAAGTCAATCGAACTATTGTTGAGAATGGACATTCAAGATACATTCCCCAACGTTAAAGCAATATTGAGAATATATACTATTCAAAAAAAGTAGGGGATATTTGATTTTAGGGGCTTAATACTAAAATATGCAAATAACTACGAAAAAAGTCACTATAGAACCTAACAGAAGAAACAATTCCAGTTACATGTGACGCCCAAACGCACCAATAGCTACCGCATGGAATGCAGGTGATGCTTGGGATCATCATGGGGGTCCAACCCAATATTTGCACGACTCTGACTTTGAATGTTACAGTCATTGTGGCATTGAATTCCAGGGTGGAAACATCAGTTTAATTGTTTTAGTGACCAGAAAACAAATTTTGATATGCGTCGGCTTACCCAAAATGAAAGGTTACGTGCCCTTGGTATGCTACAGATCGGCACAACATAGGCGGTTGTGGCGCGGACGATGAATGTTTCTCAGTCTGTCATAAGCAGGCTATGGTCCAGATACCGTGATACACAATCTGTACAGGACAGACCACGCTCAGGTCGACCAAGGGCGACAACTCAAGCCCAGGATCGATTTATCCGTACCTTGGACTTGAGAAATCGTGTCATCACAGCAAATCAGATCAGCGCTCGTCTTCAAACAGACACTGGTGTGAGAGTGAGTGGCCAGACGATTCGGAATCGACTGCATAGGGGTCACCTTCGCGCCCGACGTCCTCGCGTGATCCCTTATTTGAGAGATCATCACATTCAGGCAAGACGTCGTTGGTGTAGGGATCGTCAACACTGGGATAATCGACGCTGGAGCAATGTGATGTTTTCAGATGAGTCAAGGTTCACTGTTGATTTTTTGGACAGACGTAGGAGGGTGTGGCGTCGTCGAAACGAGCGCTTCCAAGACGTTAACGTCATCAGACATGATCGATTTGGGGGGTGGTTCTGTTATGGTGTGGGGAGGCATCACTGTTGCTGGAAGAACGGCTTTACATGTTGTTGCAGGGCATGTTACAGGCCATTACTACCGGGACAACATTTTGGCAGTCCATGTTGTGCCGTTCGCACGACGTCATGGCCGCCGTTTCATCTTCCAGGACGACAACGCAAGATGTCACAGGGCCAGGATCGTTACAGGTTACCTACAACAACAGAACATCACCACATTACCTTGGCCAGCACTGAGTCCCGACCTCTCCCCCATCGACCATGTCTGGGACATGCTTGGACAGAGGTTACGTCAACGTCAACAACGTCCTGCCAATGTCCAAGAACTTGCTGCTGCGTTGCAACAGGAATGGGTCAATCTGGACCAAAATGACCTTAGACGTCCCATTAGGAGTATGCCACGTCGGATCAATGCTTGTTTGGCAAACAGAGGAGGATTTACCCGTTACTGACTTTGTTGTGATGCTGTGGTAACTTGGCTGTTTGACCCCGGGTATCATTTTACCCTTATAATGGTCAGTCTGTGCCTTACTTAGTCTAACGATCATTTGGAATAAATCGATGAATGTGAACTTCATTTCATTTTGTCATTTGTTTCTTCGTCAGTTTCATTAGGTGACTTTAATAACACTTAAAAATCAAATATCCCCTACTTTTTTTGAATAGTATATCTGTGTATGATGATATCTAATTGTTCTGAGGAGAGATCTTTCGCCAAATTGAAACTCATAAAATATTATCTCCGGTCTACGATGGGTCAGGATAGGCTAGTGTATTTGGTTCGGCTGCGATATCCTGCGCACCATCAATGTCGAAGAAACCATTGCAAAATTCGCCAGGGTCAAAAAAAGAAGAGTGTTCGTCCATTGATCATTATCATTCAACTCTAACTCCGCGTAACTTGACTCCGTATAACGCGAATTATCGCCTAACTCGAGCAAAATTCGTTGAACGAATACTTTCTTTCGTTTTCCTTTTATAAAACATCGCATAGCTAGGAAACTGTAACTCGAATTATCGCATAGCTCGAACCAAATTTCCGGTACAATCCTTATCGAAGTCTTATTTATTTACAATGCCTAACTCGAACTGTAAATAATGGATCTTGCAGGCGAGTGTGCCTTCGCAACTATTTCCCGGAAACTTGAAGATTTGAAAAATAAACGCTTCTTGTGGCTTTATCTAAGGGTGTAATACATGGTCTTTTATGGTCGTTAGATCTTCTATCGGACCGAACATCATCTAACTCGAATTATCGCATAACTCGAACAAATTACCCGTCCCCATCATTTCGAGTAGCGCGAATTTTGCCTCAGATTGACGTACGATTGTGTATAAGCTGTAGTTGTTGTTGTTGATATTTGTTGTGGGTATAAGCTGAATTTGTGAGATGCACATCATGATCACACGAAATATTCAGATTTCTTGATCAAATCTCGTATTACCATTTGGTACTTACAGTTTTAGAGTCCGGCTTGGTCGTAACGTTACGGCCTCCATTCATCAAGTCATCGTGGGGATATAATACGATTCCGAATCAAGTGACACCGTTATTTATCACTCTGCTCACTTACAGTGGCCAATTTTACAGGCTCAATGGCTCCAGCCCCCTCCTCTAGAAATGTCATCATTTCATAGCACTCGCATAGATTGGTCCACTGAAATAACGCCAGAATGCGCTAATTTTTTGGCAGAATTTAATTTTTTTTCTGCATGAGGTACTTCTAAATGGCTCCGACACAAGTGCCTGAAATGCCAGGAAATCAGGTTTCTGGCCTTCAATTTCTGAAAATTCCCTGGGGAAAGACCCACCCCCCCTCCTCCAGACCCCCCTTGCTCGCCGGCCACACCTAAGCGGTCGGTGATCAGAGGCCCCCACATGTACCAGGCCCCAGGGCCCCCACCACGATTAATCCGGCGTTGATCATAGTGGAGGTTAAAATCACCTAAAAATACAGTATTGTTCTTCCTGTGACAACTGAAAAGGTTGTCAAAATCTTCAAGTGTCCCCGTGAGAGAAACAGTGTTTTTCTTTGAAAGTGGCGGTCGATAAAGACATACAACATGGGCCGTTGTATCATAGGAGCTGATCTTTACATGAAGTGATTCAAAACCACTATAGTTCCAGGAAGTATTATCAAAGAGTTCAAGTTTAAGAGTATTTTCGAATATCATAGCCAGGCCACCACCAGTGAGATTTAGTTTAGGTTTTTGGTGGAGATCATAACCTTTGGGTGTCAACTCAGAAATTTAACATTGTCTCCAGATTCCTCTAACTAGGTTTCTGTCAGAAACAAGACATCAAGTCCCTCTTCTAGAATTAAATCTGCTAAGTCTTGGGTTTTGTTGCGGCATGACTGACTATTGGTTAGGAATACTTTTAAAGATTTAGCATCAGCAGCGGCTGACTCAGTTGCAGAAATTCGGGAAGATTATAGATTATTTAGTGGTCTTTTATTGGTAGCATTTTTTGATTTACCACCTCTAGTACCTCTAAATGGTCTCAAAAGATTAAATTCTTTCAAGGTGTTAAAATTAAATATCTTAGTTGAAGGTTCAGAGTGTTCCTTTAAATTAAAAAGTTGTCTTCGTGAGTAGATGATCATACCAGGCTTCACATCCAAGTTAACTCCAGTGTTAATCCAAATAGTATTTAGTCTTGGCAGCTCACAAAAAACTTACTCAGTGTAAATAAAATTCAGATTTCAAGTTTAAAAACAGAAAACAAGTTGAAGTGATGATACAGAATTTCAATAAAATACGAGTAATCGTTCAAAATCAGGTCAATATTTCATAGATATATTATTTTAATAGCATATAATAGGGATTTTCATATGATAACAAATAGTATTTTACAATTTTTTTAAAGTTTCGGATAAGACAAATTTCTTACGAGCGGTTTTATCCAACTTTCAAGTACACAGACTAACTAAATACTATCAAAAATACTTTTGATTATAATTCTACCTAATTATAAACAATATAAATCGACGCTACGGGTGTTCTTTGGGCTATTATTTTGTATCTTTTAGCGTCACTCTACGCGAACATTTCAATTATATTTGAAGTGATATCAGGTGTTTTTGAATGGAATGTTTAAATTTCAGAAAATAAATCTTTATAGGTACATGTATTAGCCAACTACATAGTCACTCTGGGATGTTCCAATATAAATAATACAGCAAATATTAATATGAACATGGACTTAATGAGTGTCCAGTTAGTTACTGATAGGTCAACGGATGTCTGACTGTAGATCATGTTCCTGAAGCATCGATTGCGAGGTTTACAACATGTTCCTGAAGCATCGACTGCCGAGGTTTACGACATCTGGACGTTGCCAGATTACTTCACAATTCCCGAACTTGAGCTAAGTCATCTGCAGACACGTGAACAGTAGGGTCCAATCAGAGTTTGTGATCTCGATGGAAACCTTTACGTTGAACGAACTTTGAACTTTGCAACTCGATTATCACAGGAAGACATTATAGCTTGAAAGCGAGACTGGGTATTCGCCACGATCGAGGAATCGGATAGGCTCACTTCGAAATTAGTGCCGAAATATGCAAGGCATTATGTGAAGGCCTTGATAATACGTAGTAAAGCGAGGTCTAGCCTTCTGTTGAAGATAAGCACCACTAGCAACAACTATTCAAATAATTAAGGATTTATTAATCGTATATGAAAAGATTGTTATAAAACAAATCAACACTGAGCTGATTTCCCTCGCCGAAATCCCAAAATAAATAGATGACACATTAATTAATCGCACATTTTGTTTTTTTTTTCCAAAAGTATGGAGCAATCAAACTATACACCACTAAGTTGCATCACTCTCTATCAGATAGAATCAAGATTATCTTGTCCCAAAGCATCGATCAATGAAATTGATTAGCTATGCTTAGCTTCAGCTGGAAATATTTTTCATTGAACTCAGTCAAGACATTCACCTAATGAACATCTACACCAAGTTTAAACATTCTACTCAATTAAAAGCAGAGTTGTTATGTTCCAAAATCTTAACCAATCGAATTGCTTATCGCTCCTTAGCCTAGACAGAAAATTCCCATTATCAAACTTAGTCAAGGTAATGGTATAATGAATTCATATTCTGAGTTTCATTGCTCCCATTTCATTATAGCCAAAGTTACCGTGTCCCAAAGCATCAATCAATCAGATTGCTTATCTCTGCTTACTGTAAGCAGAAAATGTTCATCATCGAATTCCATCAAGGCATTCACCTAATGAACCCCTATACCAAGTTTGTACATTCTAGCTCAGTCAGGAGGAGAACTATTGTGTTCGAGGTATCGACCTAGTAAACGCGTACACCAAGTTTGAACATTCAAGCTCAATTAGGGGACAAAAATAGCACACTCATTGATAAAATTAATAATAACATACTGATATAACCAAATGTGTAACTTAACGTTGAATCTGACATCTGATTAAGAACAAGAATATTAAGGTACACCATAAACTATAATTCACGCCCATCCACTTTCCCCTCTAAGCCACATCTTTCTCTGACATACACCATATTTCGATCTTACTTCATAATCATCAAAGATTAAAGATCACGGCCGACGAAATCTATGTAATATATATGAAGAGGCTGAAAAGAGGCAGTCTTACGTGAGGAACCACACGGAATTGGTCTTATCGGTTTCTTTAAGGCGCATATATATGAATACAGTCTTTCAGGATTTTCTATAAATGTCAATGCTTAGCGCCAACGTTTGAGACTGTATTAAAAGGGGACTTTGTTAAAGTCTGCTAAAGTCATAGGATCCTAAATCTATGACTCTAAATCAGAAGAGTGCACACAATTAAATCTCTTTTAAACATAAAAACAAATTTAAATGAAAAATGTGGAATACATAAATATAAACTGTTAAAACATTGTCAGACCACGCGTAGCCTATGCAAACAACGTAAAATCGACGAATGATACGAAATATTAATAATATAGTATTAAATTGATTGAGAAAAAACCCCAAATCTATATCACATAGAAAAGACTGTATATAGCACAGTACTATTGTTGTATGATCAAAGTTTAAATTTACTGACCGATCGAAAAGGGAAGCAAATAACAAAAGGTATTAGACATTTAGAAAGACAGTACTCAAGAGCGCACAATTATTATGCTATTTAAAATTTCATTCGAGTATATCACGTTACTGTAACCATGCATGAGTTCGAATTTCATGAAAATCTGACCAAAACTGCCGAATGTGTCGTTATAACCTGTCAATATTGGCGCACACTTGAATTCGAATTACTTGAAAATCTGACCAAAACTGCCGGATAAAATGGCCGCCCCTCGTACGCGAATAGTATAATAAACACATAAGGTAAATCAAGTCCGTGGACCCCCTAGAGTTCATAATTTTAATTTTGATGAAATGTGTCTTTATATCCCAAAGATCTTGGTTCCTGTCGATATTGGTGCATATCGGATCGTAACGTCCTGAATTATGGCCCTTAATTGTACATAAAAAATCGCAGTTTCCATCTTTTGGAAAAAGTGGGCGTAAGTTGCTTGGCAGCCGCTGGTTAACTTAAATTTTTAAATGGTGAACCGTTCTAATCTAGTTAAATATTTCTAGTATCCGAAGCCATCGAGAGTTTATTATGGTCTTGTTGTGTTGTCCCCCGACATTCGAAGAAAGCAGGGGACTATTCGAATGGAATCGTCCGTTTGTCTATCCGGTCGTCCGTCCGACTTTCTGGGACACAATGATTGTCCTTCTAAATGAGCTAGAATGTTCAAACTTGGTGTATGTGTTAATCAGGTCAATGTCTCGATGGAGTTCGGATATGAGCATTTTCTGCTGAAAGAGAGAATGGAGGTTTAACGTCCACTCGACACAAACCAGCGCATTTCGGGACTAACATGGTATAATTTTATTTCAATAATTCGCTTGCGCGTAGAGGTATTTAGCAGTGGGGGGGGGACCGGAAAAAACTCACGAGGTTGGACAGGCGACCCTACTCCTTGCGGGGATTCGAAACAACGCCAGTTGACTCAATGACGGGCTTTATGATAGAAAGAAATGGGATTTAACGTCCACTCGACACAAACTGGGTCATTCCGGGACTAATATATGGTTTAATTTTATTTCAATAATTCGCTTGCTCTTTGACATTTGGAGGAAACCGGAGTACCCGGGGAAAACCCACGAGGCTGGACAGGCGACCCTACTCCTTGCCACGTACAACCGGGGATTTGAAACCACGCCAGCTGATTCAATGGCAGGCCGTATGATACAGCGCTCGCATGTTAACCATCCGGCAAGCTTTATGATACAACACGCACGTGCTAACCATTCGGCCATCCAACCCCACTTTTCTGCTTAGGGTAAGCAGAGATATTCAATTTGATTGGCTGATGCTTTGGGCCACGTCATGTTTAGTTCTAATTAAGTGAGAGAGATGGAAGTTGGTGTATAGTTTCATTATATTCATACCTTGACGAAGGTCGATAATGAGCATTGGATAAGCAATTTGTTTGATCCAGACTGAATTAGGGTAGAATGTTCAAACTTGATGTAGGCGTTGATTGGGTGAATGCCTTGATGGAATTCAAAGATGAGCAATTTATGCTTACGGTAAGCTGGGACAAGCAATTTGATTGGTGGCTGCTTTGGGACACGCTACCTTTGCTTCTAAATAAGTTGCTTCTAAATAAGTAACAGTGTTGAAACTCGTATAGTTTCGTCACATCAATACCTTGACTAAGTTTGATTATGAGAGCTCAAGGTAAGCAAATCGATAAGCAATTTGATTGGTCAAGACTTTGGAGCTCGACAACTTTCATGCTAATTGAGGGGTAGTGGTGACACTTCGTGTAGAGTTTTATTACAGCAATACCTTAACAAAAATCTATGCTGGGAATTTTCTACTAAGGCAAATAGAGACTTCCAACCTGATTGGTCGAGAATTTGGAATAACTCTCCTTTAAGTTGAGGTAGATGTTCAAAATTGGCGTAGGTGTGTATGCCTTGACATAGTTCGTTCATGCGCTTTAAAACTAAGGTATGGCAGAGGTGAGCAATTTGATGTGTTGAAACTAGATTCATCATACATTGACTATGTTCGATGATGGAAATTTTCTAATTAGGCTTAGTAGCGATAAGCAATTTGATTGCTCAAGACTTTGGAACAGAACATTTTTGCTTTAAATTCAGGTATAGATGTTCAGTGATTATTATTTCCCATTAAAGCCAAGTGAATAGTTCCACGCACTACCAGGTACTTCAAAACCTGCGTTTGACAGTGAACTAAGCATGGATAAGCGGTTTGATTACCGGATAGTTTTCAATATATCTAATTATCTGTCCATTTATTATCAATTAACATAATACATGTTTTGATCTTAAAGTCACAATCTGTATTTTTGTTTACCCAATATGTAAGTAATCAATCAAAGTCAAGATTAAAAAAAGATTGGGACTTTAAGCGAATTATCAGTACTACTGTCTGCATTCATTTCATTGTTTAAGTTACAATATTTATTATTACATCAAGTAAATGTAAGTTATGAGATCTCCTTAAATGACGGCGGATATATTGATTCAACGCCACCTTTACGTTTAGCGCTGAGCTTGTTAGACCCTAGAAGGAGCTACAACACTTTCGTCTTTTCGGCTACAAATTGAATTTTAACATGAAATTGTGAGAAACATTATGTAGCACAGTTATAGCTACTAGTATTGTAAGTCTAACAATATAAATTTAAATCTAGAAATGTATCCACCATAGATTTCGAGCAATAACTTCGGGAGATCTTCTGTGAGATGTTAGATGAAACTTATTAAAGGGTTTAATTGTTGTTTCTAATGTGTAACCTAACTTCTTATTTGAAGGGATATCTCTGTACATTTAGTAAACTAGTTCAAGTTATGAGCTGTCCTTAAATGACTGCTGATATACTGATTCAACGCCACCTTTATGTTTAGTGCTGAGCTTGTTAGACTTTAGAAGGAGCTATAACACTTTCGGCTATAAATTGAATTTTAACATAAAATTCTGAGAAACATTATGTAGCTCAATTATAGCGACCCAAATTGAAAGTCTAACCATACAAAATCAAATCTGGATACATGCATAACTTGGGAAGATTCCCCTGTGAGATGTTAAATGAAACTTATTTAAGGGTTTAATTTGTTGTTTCTAATGTGTAACCTAACTTCTTATTTAAGGGATATCTCTGTATATTTAGTAAACTAGTTCAAGTCGATGTGATGTGGGAAATATACTTATCCTATCTCGCTGTACTGTTGATTGTCCGAGAACTGGGTAACCTTGTCTCATCTCAATGTCTGAATATTACTAAACGCGGTGATCCATGACATCTGTTCATTAAATATGTGTTTGAAATGATACCTAATTAGCATGTTTCAGTTTTTAGTAATTTGATGTTTTATAGTGCCAGGGGTGAATAGCGGAGAACATATTTCTCAAATGGGGAATTGTATCATAAAGATTGAGAAGCACTGGTCTACTTGCTGTGTTATAGTACTAATCCTTGAAAGTTTTCCTACACAAAATGGCAGTTTCATAAACCCTATATTACCTTAAGCTCTCTGTATATACCATGTAAATATGTTAGGTTATCTAGTTCTTTGTTTAATTTTTATACTTAATATCACAGCCAAGCCCCCTTTCCCATATCGGACCCCCACGCGACGCCATGCCCAGAAAAACACGCACCCATCTCTGTCTTTTATTTTAATACATCCCCTTTGCTTCGCCATAGTTATTATCAGATTTCTGCAAACCCTATGTAATGATAGTTTTTATACGCCCACATTTTCATGTGGACGTATTATGTCGTCGCCCCTGTCCGTCCGGACGTCCGTCCGTCCGTCCGTCCGTCCGTCTGGACGTCCGTCCGGACGTCCGTCCGTCCACAATTGTTTGTGGACTCTCTACAGGTCACAATTCTTACCCGATTTTAACGAAACTTGAAATATATGTTTATCCCCAAAAGATCTCGGCTGCTTTCGATATTGGCATGTATCGGATCAAAACTTCATGGATTATGGCCCCTGATTGTACGAAAAATCACGTTTCTAGCTTGTGGACCCTATAGAGGTCACAATTTTGAACCGATTTTTATGAAACTTGACATGCATGTTTATAACCAAAAGATCTTGGTTCCTTTCGATATTTGCGCCTATCGGAACGTAATTTCCTGAATTATGGCCCCTGATTGTCCGAAAAATCACCTTTTTTAGCTTGTGGTACCTCTGGAGGTCACAATTATTATCCGATTTAAAAAACCGTTCGATTATATCACCGTTACACCCTAAGGAAGGTTGAGTTCGAATTTCGGGAAAATCGGACCAAAATTGTCATACAAAATGGCCGCCGTTTGTACGCGAATACTGTTAAAAAATGGTATATCAGTGTTGTGGACCCTGTAGAGGTCACAATTTTAATTCGATTTTGATGAAACTTGAAATTCATGGTTATAACCCAAAGATCTTGGTTCCTTTCGATATTTGCGCATATCGGATCGTAACTTCTTGAATTATGGCCCCTGATTATACGCAAAATCGCCTTTTTTTAGCTTGTGGTCCCTCTGGAGGTCACAATTATTATCCGATTTAAAAAAACGTTTGATTATGTTACCGTTACACCGTAAGGAAGGTTGAGTTCGAATTTCGGGAAAATCGGACCAAAATTGCCATACAAAATGGCCGCCGTTTGTACACGAATACTGTTAAAAAATGGTATATCATGGTTGTGGACCCTGTATAGGTCACAATTTTAATTCGATTTTGATGAAACTTGAAATGCATGGTTATAACCCAAAGATCTTGGTTCCTTTCGTTATTTGCGCACATCGGATCGTATCTTCCTGAATTATGGCCCCTGATTGTCCGAAAAATCGCCTATGGTCCCTCTGGAGGTCACAGTTATTATCCGATTTAAAAAAACGTTTGACTCTATCAACGTTACACCCTACGGAAGGTTGAGTTCGAATTTCGAGAAAATCAGACCATAATTGCCAGACAAAATGGCCGCCGTTTGTACACATTTCTAGGTTTTGTACCGTCACACCATAATCATTGTCAGCTTCGAATTTCATGAATATCAGACTGGAACTGACCAACAAAGTGGCTGCTCCCAATACAGTATGAAATACAGGACTTAATGATGTAGGAAAAATCGCTTTCGGTATTGCTTGTTCTCTATCCATCTCTCGAAAATGTGGGCGTATCCTGCCTGGCAGTGCCAGCCTATCTTTAAGATGTGCTGTCGTTCGCAAAGGGTAGGTAAACGTATTACTACATCTAATATACACATTTCTTCCGTAACAGTTAATTTTATACCAAGTTTAATTCTAATTATTTTATTGTTATTATTATGTGGTGATATTCACCCAAATCCTGGACCCCAAAACGTAACTGTCCTGCATCTAAACACACGAAGCATACGAAATAAAATTGATCAAATTTCCGTAGAACTTAATAAGTATGACGTACTAACATTTTCCGAAACCTGGCTTGATGATTCCATTCCTTCACCTGATTTATACATTAATAGTTACCATCCTCTTGTTTTGTTTAATCGCGACGATGGTAGGGGTGGCGGAGTAGCTATATACGTTAAAACTAACCTATACTTCAAACCACGCACTGATTTGATTATTAAAGACTTAGAAGCTGTCTGGGTAGAAGTTCAGTTTAATTCTAAACATATTCTGATTGGATCTTTTTACAGGCCGCCTTCAAGTAAAATTGACTATTGGCAGTTAATTGAAGATAGTTTTTCAACTGATTGTAATTTTCCAAATTCTCATGTAATTATTTTAGGTGACTTTAATATAGATTTCTTAACCACTTTTAATAGTAAAATTCATGATCTAATTGGTCTTTTTGACTTTCATCAACTGATAACTGAGCCAACCCGCATTACACCATCTTCTCGATCTCTTTTAGACTAGCTGTCCTGACTTCGTAAAGAATGTAAGCGTTTCTGATTCGGGCCTTAGTGATCACAGCCATATCATTTTATATGTAAATTTCACTACTCTAAAAACCCAATGCTTTCAAAGAACTGTATGGTCTTACTCGAAACTAAATGCCACGGATCTTAATAATCACTTTTCAAGTTACAACTGGGACAGCCTTTCTCAGCTATATGACAATCCTCATACACTTGCGGATAATATATCCAAAACAATCATTTCTGAACTAAGGAATTTTATACCAAATAAAACCGTTGCAATTAGACAAAATGTCCCTAAATGGATGAGTGGAAAAATCAGACTTCTCATTTGCAAACGAAATAGACTTCACAAAAAAGCGAAAAAATCTAATTTACAGATAGATTGCCAGAAATTCAGAAAATCCCACAACACTGTCATCTCTGAAATAAGAAAATCAAAATCCTTGCACTGTTCAAAGAAAGACTCTTATAATTAATAATAACGACTTCAGTGAATCTCGATAGTGGTCGTTGGTTAAACTCTTTAAAGACATGCTGCTCTAGCAAGGAAATCCCACCTCTAAAATATAATGATACGATATATTTTGAAAACTGATAAAGCTAACGTCCTACACGATTATTTTGTCTCCCAGACCATTTTAGATTCAGATCAATACGGCCTTCCAGACCTACCGTTCTCTACCATAGAAATTTTTCCGTGACAATCACGCCCAAATTAGTCGAAGATACTCTTTCTTCTTTAACCCCTAAAAAATCATGTGGACATGATAATGTGAACAACTTTGTTCTAAAATTACTACACAAATCCCTGGCAATTCCACTCAGCGACCTTTTTACAATACTAGCTGATTGTTGTATCTTCCCAAATTGCTGGAAATCTGCCAATGTTGTTCCCATCTTTACGAAAGTATGTGCCCACGACTGCAAAAATTACAGACCAATTTCTCTCCTTAGTTCTTTAGGTAAAGTCTTTGAAAGGATTATCTATAATCATATTTTCAATTTCATCATAAGGCTTAAAATCATTACCACCCCCATCAATCCGGATTTCTCCCCAACAACTTCACTACTTGCCATCTAGAAATGAACAATTATATTTGCAAGGCTCTTGATAAGGGACATAAAGTAAAATCCGTCTTTTTCGATATTAGCAAAGCCTTTGACAGAGTTTGGCATTGCGGTTTACTACATAAATTATACAGCTATGGAATCCGTCATGACACCCTTAAATTAATTACTAATTATCTCCAGGATCGCGAGCAATGTGTCGTCCTAAATGGTCAACAGTCTTTTGTAAGAAATGTTTCTGCGGGTGTACCGCAAGGGTCGATAATTGGTCCGCTTTTATATCTCCATTATATCAATGACCTAACAATATACGCCTATTCGCTGACGATACCTCATTATTTGTAATAATAGATAACCAAGACTCTGCTCAAAATAAATGAAATGCTGATCTACGATTTACGAATGGTCATTAAAATGGAAAGTTACATTCAATCCGTCCAAAACTACTAGCCTTACCTTCTCCAGGAAACTATCACCTACTTCTCTAAAACTAAATTTCAATAATATTCTTCTAACTGATGCTAACACTCATAAACACCTCGGCGTTTATTTCAATAACTGTTGTACTTGGGATACCCGCATAAACCACATGATAACTAAAATTGGCAAAACCATTAACTGCTTTCATTCACTAAAATATCAACTAAAACGTAAAACTCTTGAAATTATCTTTAAATCTTTTATCCTACCACTTTTCGACTACGTTGATTGTGTCTGGAATAAATGTACACAAGAAAAAAGTGACCAACTACATTTAGACGCGATTCGAACCTTTACAGGCCTTCCACGCGGTACTTCTCATAATTTACTTTATACTGAATCTGGATTTCCCTGTCTTTTGAAAAGACGTTATGAACATAAAATGGTTTTATTTTTCAAAATTAACAATCTACAAACACCCTCGTTTCTATTGGATTTAGTACTTCTATCTATAGCGTCCAGTCAACCATATCAATTCAGAAACTCCAATAATCTAATGAGTATTAACTGTAAATGTAATCTTTAACAAAATTCGTTTTTCCCATCATCAGTACAAGAATGGAATCGTCTTGGCGAAAACGTCAAAACCTCCAATTCAATCTCTTCATTTAAATTTCAAATGAGAAAACCTAAATACAACGATCTTTTCAATTTTGGCGACAGTTCGCTACAGATTATTCTCTCTAAATTACGTTACTCTAAATCTGACATAAACCATCATAAATACGGTATGCACATATCTGACGATCCATCCTGTTTATGCGGAAACAAATGTGAATCTAGCGAACATAATTTCTTTCATTATCGCCTTTTTATAGACCAACGAAGACCCACTATCGATACATTGGACGGCTATTTCAAGAATATTAATTCACTTTTGTTTGGGACTGACAATCTTTCTAAAAATTGAAAATGTGCCTGTACTCTCTGTCGTTCACCAATATATAGCTCTAACTAAACGCTTCAAATCTCGGAAATGAAGGTGTTTTCACTCTGTGCGAATTACTATAATATTACAACTTGTATATGCGAAACATGGTTACTAACAGCTCGATCACCTCCTCACCCTCTTTGCATAATCCATAGGTAACCCAGCCTTACGTGAGAAATGTGTATTTAATAACATTTAAACTACATGTACTATAATAAATTGGTGTGTGTTAGGCTTTTTTGGTTTTTCGGGCGTTGCGTCCCAAGCTACTTTATAATTCAAATCTCTATCCAATCCCCCCTCCCAATATTAATGTCCCTATCTTTCTCTTTTATTCGAGTTTCGTTATTTCCTATTTAACACCCTTTCTTCTTACCACCTTTAACTACAAACCATAATCTAGATAATAATTCTCATTTTATTACATAGCTAGCTGTTCTTCTAAAATTTATATTTATACCACCCTATTCTGGAAGCAGTTTTATATAAGCATTAAGTTGCGTGTGACTATATCCAATTTCTTCATATTATTCCCTTCATAGTTGCATATAAGAATTGTGAATAAATACTTTTTAAATCATAAGCAAATAACTCGAAATTCTCCGAAGAAGAAAGGGAAGCGTGTTTGGTTTACAGCGTCTCGTTGACATGGCTGTGTCCAGACCTTTCTGTGTGTTGTCTCGCTTGGAAATTTAAAAAAAAAATGACACACGCTTCCCGATTTATTGTTGGTGCTATTTGTATATCCCAAGCAACACAATTTACCATGTTTATGCATCCAGTTAGTCAGTTTGCTGGCCTATACAACGTTATCGTTTGCTTCACATTTACTGTTATACTTTCATAGAAGCTCAAGGTAAGGCCAGTTTCAAATTACAGTAGCTAAGTCTCTAACTCAATATCATCCAAAATTTTCAACATTGAAAACACGAATTATTTATCAATTTAAATCAACATTGATGCTGTACCATAATGTGTTTCAGTCCCAGCTCTAGCAAGAGACTCGAAGAACGAGGCTAGAAACATTGCACCAAATCAAACGGCGTATGTAGACTGAAATAACCAGACGCTAGAAATTTCCATTCGATTGAGACTGTTGGCTTTTTAACCGAACATAACTGTATTGAAATTAGAGTAAAAACGTAAACTATTGAATGTAAATCAGTTTATATACATTCATATCACTGTATTGTATGCGTTGCGACCCACTTGTGTCAATTTCTAGGTCCCAAAAGTTAGCGATTTCGCTCATTTAAGCTGTGAATGGGGAGGGAGCAAATTAAATCTCTTAAAACACGTTCATAAAAAAGGGTGGGTGGGGCATTTATAGCCCCTCATAACGGAATGGTGGAGTGAAAAATGTCTAGTAAGACTGGAGTTTTGCTTTCTTCGTGAAGGAAATGCAAGAATTTAATGTTTCAAAGAAGAAAACAATGCTTGTTCTGGGTAAAATAGTGTCAAAATTGAGCAAACCCATCTGCTGAACATTATGAACTCAGTGTTGCCAATTTTCTGTTGAAAATGAAATGTGGTTTAACGTCCTACTCTGCTGTACCTAACATGGGCTAAAGGAAGACGGGCATACGCCATACAGTGTGCTATGAGGGAAATTTTGCCCAGGCAGCGGCGCTACGGCCTACTCTTATAACGAATTCCAACTGCCAAGGGATCTTTTACGTGCACTTAAATTTGTACACGGGACCTCGGATTTTCGTCCCATCCAAACGACTAGACAGCCGTCCTTGTCAGGCCCTCCGTTCGGCATCGCTGACAAGGGGAAACCACACCGGAAAATCGAGATAAACTTTCTCGGCCAATGCAGGGATTAAACACCCGACCTCCAGGGCGACCTTCGGATGTAGAATATGATCGCGACTACAGTCTAAACCACCACCCGAACGCAAATGGTCCTAGCCATTGACTATTCAATATGGTGGCGATCATGTCAGTTGTTCGCCTGCTATATTTTCTCCTATTTACTCATGTATTTTTAAAATCTGGTTAATTTTCCACACTGCGATGTGAAAACTATGGAGCGGAATTTCCCCAATAATTCTAAATCCTAACCTAGTAAAGGCCCATTCTCACGGTGCGACTTGTAGTAACTACTTGTAGTATCGACCCGAGTTGCAGCGTGAGAACACCCTAGTCGTACCAACTTTTACAAGCTCCCAACCAGTTGAAAGCGAGTTGGGTGAAATAGAAACTTCCCTATTTCAGTCAACAGATCGTATGAAATTGACCAATCAGAGACGTCGAGTATTAGTACAAACACGAGTTCTCTCCCCTTGTTGTTTGTAAACATGGACGCTAAGCGCACCGATCACTGAGAGGATCTTCTTCTTCAAGTTCACGTAATAGGGAACTGTGCGCGCCGGCAGTGGGTCTACGCAGTATCCACTGTCTAACCCAGACGGATTTGGGTTTTCTCTTTTTCTTTTTGTTCTTATTTATCAAATGTAGGGCAATAATAGCCAGTGTCTCTTCGTCGCTTGATGACGCCATCATGCTAAGACAAGACGAGATTATCGCGAGATTCCAAGTCCTATCAACTCATTTATGTACGATTTTGTAATCTACATGTAGATACTACAAGTAGTTGCTACAAGTCGCACCGTGAGAACGGGCCTTAATGCGTATGCTAATATGTTTACTTCTATGCATGTAATTTCTTACTAACAAATGTTAAATTGGCTGTTTACCCATGTAAAAATGCTAATTTATATGACTTATCTCTTAAATATTACAGTTCGAATACGTATTTTGTTTTTTATCCATTATTACTTTTAATTTATTATAGTCTGTTTAGTTTCGGTAACATTTTGACATTTCACAAATGTTACGCGGTAAAGCTGTCATAATTCTAAGCCCATTTTGATAACAGACGGCGCTGTTTACAATTGTATGGAGGCTGACTGGGGACATGCAAAATCTCGCCCTTTTCATAACCCGACATAGACCAAAATCATAAACTATTCTATATATGTTTAAAATATATAAATATGGTTCTCTGTCGTGCATTTATCATAGTAATACTGCTAAATCGATTGATTTGGCATATTTTGTTTCTATAAGATATTAGTAAGAACTAATTACGTCATGCACGGGAGCGAATAAATAAATATAAATAGGTAATCATTTTTCCCCTCAAATTTATGAAATATTTTACGCACATAAGTAAAATTTTTTTTGATATTATTTTAGCTTTTTATCGGGTCAAGCTTCCAAATTTTCATGATCCTCGGTGGCTCGGTGAGTATGTCCCAGACCTGGTCTCGGGTTCGCTGCCGGTGTTGGAAGAGAAAGTCCCTCCGGTTTTCCACCATGATTTGCCCTTTTCAGTGGTGCTAGACGGGTTTAACGTCCTACACTCTTCTGCACCTAGCCTGGGCTAAGGGAAGACGGGCATACACCTTATACAGTGTGCTATGAGGGAAATTTTGAGGAACAATGTCTAGTCATCCTAATGGCGTGCACGTAAATGGACCCTGGACGTTGGAATTTGAAATAATAGTGGGCCGTAGCGCCTCTGTTCGTGCAAAATCACCTAGTCGTTCTATTGGCGTGCACGTAAATGGACCCTGGACGTTGGATTTGAAATAGCTCCTCTGTCCGTGCAAAATCACCTCACACTACACACTTCATGGCGTGTTCTCGCCTTGATGCTAAAGGCATAAATTAACGGAGAATAGATAGGCCCAAAAAGCTGACTAATGTAAAGGGAATTTGCTGAAAATTTCAGTTTCACTCTGAACCGAGAATTTAGCGATTGAATTTTGCGCATAGCCTCGATCATCATTCCTAAAGTCGGTACAATACAAAAAAAACCCACATAGTCTCGATTATCCATTTTTTGATTTAATCATGAATCAGCGTTGAGCAGCAGATCGGATCTTTATACAGTAAACATCGCAGGCTAAATGTGACATCGACAATTGGTATTGCAGATTCTGCTCTTGCATAATGTATGTTTAATTTCCAAATCACCGGGTTGTCTTATGAGGTAGGGGGTCTCTTTGGGCATTGGGCGAACGATTCGACCCTTAAAGGACAATATTGGTGCCAGTCATTATCACATATGTAATAGAACTGATTAAACACTTTCCAAATATAATATTAACACATAGATCATCGCTACCATAGAGGAGTAATAAAGGATTCATGAATCGGAAGTGACGAACGCCAAAGGAAAACACGAGTTATCCCTCTATGTGAATGACTGAAGTGACGAGTGATGACAGATAAACGGCCGAATTTCTGCTCACTAATAATTCTTTCGAAGACAAACAGTTGATATATGGGACCGCAAGAGGATATCTGACGATTGAATAATGTAATTAAGTGTCATAAGATAAGAGACCACGGGAAAAATAGAAATACTCCGTACAGCCCCTTGTTTTTATTCATTCTATAGGGGAGACCGGGGCTCATTGAACCATTTTGTTCACATACATGTTTGTCCTCATTTCATATCAAATATTTTTATTAGAAGATCTCTTTATTTTATTGTATTGTTTAAAGACATATCATAGTTGCTATCGTGTATCAGATTCAATTAAATTAATCTTTAACTTATTTTTCCCCCGACCCCCCCCCCCCCAAAAAAAACCAAACAAACAAAACATATTTTAATCCACTTGACCGTAATGGTTCAGTGTATCCCTCTTACAAAATAGTCGGGGCAGGTTTAACCAAATAATTGGGAAATTGAACACCGATAAAAATTCCATGTCAACATAGATCTGGATTTAGATCTTAAACCTAGTCACTTATTTCGTAGTGATCTAATGAATCTGCAAACAATCAGCAGTGTATAGTTGAAAACAAATATCCACCACAGATTTGACATCGGTGCAACGATCGAAGCAAGCTGGAGTCTGGATTCCCTAGGCTCCTACAAATCACCGTAAAATGCACATAAGTTGGCAGTTTGGTGGGATCAATTCAACTTTTGTAGTGATTCAAACAAAAGTTGGTCCAATATTCAGACAGTCTGATTTGCTCTAGTCCGGGACATAGGCGTACGAGCCAGGGGGGCAGGGCAGCTGCCCCCACTAACTTTCGGGCAAGCTGACTTTTCGGGCAGACGGGTAAAGTGAGAGAAAAAAAAATATTTGATCTACTTGGAAAAAAAAAGTGCCCGAAATCTAATAAAACACTAATTTTACGGGCTGGAATAGATGGAAACCATGTTTGCGGCCGTCAAATATTCCAAAATTTTCTTTGGGGGGTCTATACGAGGTCTGCTCCACTTCTTCGCCTCTCGAAGAGAAATGGCGCCGCTGTCTGTAAACCTGAAATTTTGCTTCCCTAACTGTCTCTGAGCCCTAATAAAACACTAATTTTACTTTTCTTTTAATTGAATACCACGAATTTGTACTGAGTTGACTATGGATTAAAACCTTTAGTCTGGAGCCACTCTACTTTGTGCGATTTTTCGGGCATCGATTAGTATTTGTGAATGCAGCTGTAACAGTCTGATTGGATGCTTGGAATTCGGAGTGGGCTAGAATAGCAGAAAACGCATTTCCGGTGGTTAAATTTTCAAAATTTTCTCCGGGGGTGGGGGGTAGAGGGTGAGCCCCCCAATACCCCGCGACGATTGATTGATTGTTTGGAATTCGGGTCAGCAGGTAGGCTGTATTGGACCAAATTGAATTTGATATATTTACAGGCTGGGATAGGAGTTAAATTTTCAAAAATTTCTCGTCTTCGCGAACTGTAAACGATTGATTGAAATTCGAGTCGGCCACCTTAATTAAGCTAGCTATAATATTAGACCATTTTGTAGTTGCTTTGTTCAAGGGCTGAATTAGCAGGAAAACGTGTTTGCAGCGTCATATATTCCAAAATTTTCTTGAAGAGGTGGGGGGGGCTGTCTTTAAACCCGAAAATATTTCGGGCAATTCGGGTTCTGCCCCCCTAACTGTCATCGAGCCCGTACGCCCATGGTCCGGGAGATCCATTGCGCCCATGCATGGCACAGCCAAGTTTCGAACACGTTTAATTCCTTTTATACGATAGGCCTACAGAGTTGGATAAACTGATATTCTAAATCTTTTGTTTTTATTTTCAAAGATATTTTTAAAAAATTCAAAATGATCAAGCCCTTGTTTATATGGATTGTAGATTACGCATACAAGAATTTCTTAAGCTAAACAAATTATTAAATGATATATAGTCTATAATTCACTGGGGAACATTGAACCATGGTTCAAAGTACCCCGCTGACAGTGGTTCAGTCTGCCCCATCACAGTTTCATGATCTATATTAAAAAAAAATCAATATGCCCTCTTATATGGATCAAACCCCGGTTTATCTGGATTGTATATCTTAGACATATATGAACTTATTTTAAGTACAAGAATTTCCTAGGCTAAGAAGTTAACATGTATGGAAAATTTTTCTCGTTTAAGCGCTTTTTTGAAAAATTCACTGCCTAAGAAAATAATTGACAGCATGTGGCTTATTGATGGAGAAATGGGTCTAAGAAGTTATCTCACTTCTGTATAGTGTTGGGTTGTATAGTATTATTTATAAAGGATATATCCATGGTGGTTCAATGTGCCCCGGTCTCCCCTACCTTATAAAAACATGGTAATGCACGGACTTTTTTCTGTTTTTCTTTCGTGTTCTCTTATCTAGTGGCAGTCAATTTTTTTATGAATTGTAAGATATTCTGTCACAGTGTCACACAGCAACTTTTTGTCTTCGAGGGAATTATTAGTGAGCAAATATTCGCCCATGTATCTGTTATCACTAGTCACTCTAGTTAGTTATATAGAGGAATCACTAGTCACCCCAGTTAGTTATATAGAGGAATTAGTTATATAGAGGAATCACTAGTCACTCCAGTTAGTTATATAGAGGAATAACTCGTATTTTCCTTTGGCGTTCGTCACTTCCGATTTATGAATCCTTTATTACTCCTCTATGGTAGCGATGATCTCTGTGTTAATATTATATTTGGAAAGTGTTTAATCAGTTCTATCACATATGTGATAATGACTGGCACCAATATTGTCCTTTAAATTGATCTTATTAATCTCATTCCAAAGTTTGGGTTGGTGGGTGTGTGTGTGTGTGGAGTGGGCGGGGTGTGGCTTTGCTTTAATATTTATATCTTAATTTCCTATTTCTAAATCCAATCTCAAATAAAATAAAATTATAAACCAAAACAAATACAAAATAGCTTTGTTCTACTGGTGTATTTGTATATTATTTAAATAATATAAGAATAATTTACTTTTGTACGTAACATATTTTATATATCTTTAGCCTATTACTTCTCTCAAAAATATTGAGAACGATTATTGCAAACAAAGGAGGCTAAATCAATCGATAAAGCCGTATCGGGGCAAATGCACGAAAAAGTATCATATTTATTCATCTGAAAAATATGTAGAATAATTTGCCTTTGTACGTATAGTATTTTAGTATTTTTGACATAAAAATGTCGTCATGTCTGACGGGTAATGAAAAGAGTGATATTGTACATGTCCCCAATGAACTACCATATAGTACACAGCGCCACCTGTTAGCATAATGCGTGTTAAAATTATGACTCCCTTTTAACCCGTTATGATAAGTCATAATTCTAACTCTCATTATACTAACAGGTGGCGCTGTTTACTATATGGCGGCCCATTGTGAACATGTATATGTATTACATGCTTTGTAACTGCATGTATTTGCGTAAGGGGGCGGAGCAATTTTAACGAGAAATTACGAACCGATTTCCTCCAAAATCGAATTCATCGGTGATTGTTGCGTATATTTGATTTTTAAGTGTTATTAAAGTCACCTGATGAAACTGACGAAGAAACAAATGACAAAATGAAATGAAGTTCACGTTTATCGATTTATTCCAAATGATCGTTAGACTAAGTAAGGCACAGACTGACCATTATAAGGGTAAAATGATACCCAGGGTCAAACAGCAAAGTTACCACAGCATCACAACAAAGTCAGTAACGGGTAAATCCTCCTCTGTTTGCCAAACAAGCATTGATCCGACGTGGCATACTCCTAATGAGACGTCTAATGTCATTTTGGTCCAGATTGTCCCATTCCTGTTGCAACGCAGCAGCAAGTTCTTGGACATTGGCAGGACGTTGTTGACGTTGACGTAACCTCTGTCCAAGCATGTCCCAGACATGCTCGATGGGGGGGGGGGGGGTCGGGACTCAGTGCTGGCCAAGGTAATGTGGTGATGTTCTGTTGTTGGAGGTAACCTGTAACGATCCTGACCCTGTGACATCTTGCGTTGTCATCCTGGAAGATGAAACGGCGGTCATGACGTCGTGCGAACGGCACAACATGGACTGCCAAGATGTTGTCCCGGTAGTACTGGCCTGTAACACGCCCTGCAACAACATGTAAAGCCCAAATCGATCATGTCTGATGACGTTAACGTCTTGGAAGCGCTCGTTTCGACGACGCCACACCCTCCTACGTCTGTCCAAAAAATCTACAGTGACCCTTGACTCATCTGAAAACATCACATTGCTCCAGCGTCGATTATCCCACGTCTTGCCTGAATGTGATGATCTCTCAAACAAGGGATCACGCGAGGACGTCGGGCGCGAAGGTGATCCCTATGCAGTCGATTCCGAATCGTCTGGCCACTCACTCTCACACCAGTGTCTGTTTGAAGACGAGCGCTGATCTGATTTGCTGTGATGACACGATTTCTCAAGGCCAAGGTACGGATAAGGACTAAGACTAGTAATTATTTCCCCTCATTTCATGATGTACGAATGTAGTGCGAGTTATAAATAGACAATTTTTCCCTTATTTTTTTCTCCCCTCTTCCTGCATTTTTGGGTTGACTTTTTGGTCTAGAATTGGATAAAAGGCATCAAATTTTCAATTTCATAGCAGTTTTGGGTACTACTGAGGATATTACAGCGGAGGGATAGGGGGTGTAAAATGTCTTTCTGTGGAGCAATCATTGTGTCGGAAGTGCGATTTTCACCCCAATCAACTTAAAATCCCCGTAGCAAAAAATCTAAATGGTCAACCCCCTACAAATTTATGATGAGGAGATTGCCAAAGTGGTCCCCATTGTGCCTAAAAAGATTGGAAGCAACGGAATGTTTAGAAAAAAACTACAGCCTGTGATGTTACAGGCATTTAACATTGAAGTCAATGGGCAAATAATTACTAGTCTGAGTCCTGATATCACAACATTTTCTCAGCCACTTATTTCCTGAAGTCTTGAATGGAAAGTGTCAGAAATGGTAAGAATACTGTGTTTTTATTGCTCAGCAGTAAGTTTTGTGTCTATTTCATATCAAAATAGCCATTATTGGGGGGTATCTGTTGGCCGAGGGTGAATTTGAGGTGTAGATGTTAAAATTTCGTTCGCTATGGTGTCAAAACGTGGTTTTAAGTCTCAACATTAAGGCCTATTCAACTGCAGATTTGGCCTAAAGGTCCCGAGATGTAAACAGAGCTGACCCTAACCCTAACCTACAATCTCGTCAACAAGCATGTGCCCTAGGCCCAAGCCAAAACCCAGTCCTGACCCTAGCCCTAACACACAATTTTGTCCAAAAATCATGCGCCCACAACCCAATTTACATGTGACCTTGAACCAAGTCTGCAGTTGACCTTAATATTTAGACCTAAAATGTTTTGCCTACACACAATGACGTGTTAACAGGTACACTCCAAAATTCACACCTGCGTGACTTTTGACCAAATCTGCAGTTGACCTTGACATTTAGACCAAACTTCAAAAGATGGTGTCTACCTTTGAGATTGCCTTAGACTTATGTGACACTCAGAGTTTGTTTTTTTTACTGACTACTGACTGTGAACTGCTTTCTAGTTGTAGGTCCAGTGACGGGATGTTTGCTAGAAACAAAGAGGTTTATTTCTATTTCCAATTGAGACCATTTATTTTTTCCTTTCATATTATCCCACAGTTTTTTTATTGCATATTTATCCCCAGCTTTCTATCATTTCAGGTGCCAAGGCTAATGTTTCATTCATAGAGTGGATTGATTGACCTCAACACAAGCTTTAAAAAGAAAAAAAGAAGCAAAACAGGTGAGATAAATGTGCATTTCATACACTTTACGAAGTACATCCAACCTGATCCCCACTTCTGCTGACTAAAGGGCTGGAAATTTGGTACTGCATGGGGTTTTCTTCTCCCCTTGGCATGTAACTGAATGACAGAATTGCACATTTTGACCATTTTCTGGATGTCAATGATCCGTTTACCTGGATAGTATTCACCCCAGAATGCTCATTATCGTCCAAATTTAACATTTCAGGTCTACATCTCAAAACCCGATGACTTCCTGGACTGGCTTTAGTAGAATGATGATGCATATCAATTTCATCCCTGATCTCTATGACACCGGTGCTGAAAGTGGAAGGCAAATCAGTTTGGGTTCCAGCCGAGGACCCCTGTAAACTTTGCTTTTTGATGATGATTTCATTTCCGAGCTTGAACAGGACACCCTTGTGTTTATCATGACCTCTCATATTGGAAGATAACATAAATGCCAATAAATGGCCTGTGTGTTGACGGTTGTTCATATCTCTTTGCCAGGAAAGTTGTAGGCACCATCACCATTGTAAATCATTTGACAGACCAGAGTGAACAGGGTGACCTATGATTTGTCAGCAGTGTATCTGATTTAATACTGGGGGGATGGGGATGAAAAAAACTGTTGTGGTGTTACATAATCAGATTTTTTCCACTAACTTATCCTGTGGAAATACGGCTATATAGGTGATATTTTGATATTCAAAGGCACTTCATGTTTCAACATCTTAGATTTGGCCACAATTTGGCACTTGAAGCTATGTTAACAGAGAAGACTGTGTGTGTTTTTGATGAAAGTGTCAAAAAGTCTAATATTGCATCATGATTACTGTTTTAAAGTATTTTCATGTTTCATTTATATTGAATTTATCTCATCTTTTTACAGAATGCATTTATGTTCAATAATAAAAATGTTCTGTGGAATTCAAAATTCATGTGCTTTCAAATTATACGATTTCATACTGGGGGTGGGGTTGAAAAAGCTGTTGTAGTGTTACACAATCAGATTATTTCAACTTACTTATCCTATGGAAATACAGCTATATAGGAGACAGTTTAAAATTGATAGGCACTGCAGGTTTCAACATCTTAGATTTAACCATAATTTGGCACTTGAAACTACGTTAACTGCGAAAAACTGTGTGGTTTTTGATGAAAGTGTTAAAAAGTCTAATATTGCATCATGATTGCTGTTTTAATGTATTTTCATGTTTGATTTACATTGAATTTATCTCATCTTTTTACAGAATGCATTTATGTTCAACAATAAAAATGTTGTGTGGAATTCAAAATTCATGTCCTTTGAAATTTCTCTCTGAAATTCCGCAGTTTTCTGATGTATTATAGTGTTTGCAGAATGCAGCACTGCTCATCTGAAAATGCATGGATTTTCATAATCTTTGGCCAGGGAATTGCATATATGTTTGTTTATTAGATTACAAAAGATTTGTTCAAATAGCAGCAACATGTGAGGTATATAGGACTAAGACTAGTAATTAGTGCGAGTTATAAATAGACAATTTTTCCCTTATTTTTTTTCTCCCCTCTTCCTGTATTTTTGGGTTGACTTTTTGGTCTAGAATTGGATAAAAGGCATCACATTTTCAATTTCATAGCAGTTTTGGGTAATACTGAGGATATTACAGCGGAGGGATAGGGGGTGTAAAATGTCTTTCTGCGGAGCAATCATTGTGTCGGAAGTGCGATTTTCACCCCAATCAACTTAAAATCCCCGTAGCAAAAAATCTAAATGGTCAACCCCCTACAAATTTATGATGAGGAGATTGCCAAATGTGGTCCCCATTGTGCCTAAAAAGATTGGAAGCAACGGAATGTTGAGAAAAAAACTACAGCCTGTGATGTTACAGGCATTTAACATTGAAGTCAATGGGCAAATAATTACTAGTCTGAGTCCATAAATCGATCCTGGGCTTGAGTTGTCGCCCTTGGTCGACCTGAGCGTGGTCTGTCCTGTACAGATTGTGTATCACGGTATCTGGACCATAGCCTGCTTATGACAGACTGAGAAACATTCATCGTCCGCGCCACAACCGCCTGTGTTGTGCCGATCTGTAGCATGCCAAGGACACGGAACCTTTCATTTTGGGTAAGCCGACGCATATCAAAATTTGTTTTCTGGTCACTAAAACAATTAAACTGATGTTTCCACCCTGGAATTCAATGCCACAATGACTGTAACATTCAAAGTCAGAGTCGTGCAAATCTTGGGTTGGACCCCCATGATGATCCCAAGCATCACCTGCATTCCATGCGGTAGCTATTGGTGCGTTTGGGCGTCACATGTAACTGGAAATGTTTCTTCTGTTAGGTTCTATAGTGACTTTTTTCGTAGTCATTTGCATATTTTAGTATTATGCCCCCAAAATCAAATATCCCCTACTTTTTTTGAATAGTATATATTATTATAGCTAATCAAAATTATGATGTCTTCGCTCAACCAGGGGTTAAAATCCAGGAAAATACGGTCCAAACGCGTTTATAACATACAATTTTAGTTTTAAAGAAATTGAATAAAAATTGTGATCCACAAGCTGTGTGTGCGACTTTCGTGCGATCAGGAGCTACACTACTAACTGTTATCGACATCTTTGGGATATCAATATACAATTTAAGTTTCATCAAAGTCGGATAACAAATTGGGATATGTAGACACACGCACGGACAAGTGTGATGGCATAATACGTGCACGTGAAAATATGAATGGATGCAAACTCTTGAAAGAATAATATTTGTCTATACTATCCTATGTTGTCGAATCAATTTTAATGTTATGTACCTGTCAGTTATCATTGGTATATATTTATTGATTCCAAATAATTTACAGGCATGGATACATTAATTGGGGGGTGTGTCATGGTGGCTGAGTAAGTAAGACGCTGGCTGGCTAGCCTGGAGGTCGGGTGACCGATCCCTGCATTGGCTGAGAAAGTTCATTCAGATTTTCCGGCGTGCCCCCCCCCCTTGTCAGTGATGCAGGACGGGGGGGGGGGGCTGGCAAGAACTGCTGTCTAGTGTACGTAAAAGATCCCTTGACAGTTGAAATTCGATATAAGAGTAGGCTGTAGTGCCGCTGTCCGAGCAAAATTTCCCTCATAGCACACGGTATGGCGTATAAGCTCCGTTCGGAGCAGAACAGTATCATGTTAAACTCCATTTCATTTGGAAACATTAAAAGAGAGGGGCGGTGGCAATTAGCCCGGAACCCCTCAACGGGCGCATAATATAGAAATTTGAGAGGGTGTAAACAGTGTAGAACTATACCATTTTTAAGTTCGTTTAGTTATGACACCATAGAATGGGATCAATAATGGCCCAATCCCCAAAACCCCTACCTCCAGACACAAAACCGGTGAAATAAAGTTTAACATCCTGCTATTATGCACTGACTATGCTAATGAAGACGGGAAAACGTCATGAAGTGTGCAATTTCTGGTGATTTTGTACGGACAGGAGCGCTATGGCCTGCAATGTTCGACCCAACACTTCAGCCTAATCAACCTCTCAACTCTTGTATCCTTCCGCCTCAAAATTATGAATATTCACCAAAACCTGGTAGAAAATGCATTTTTAAACCCTTTTCTTCGATTCTACACAAAAAATCAACAAAAATCGCCAGGCAACGGGGGGAAAAGGAAAAGGGAGAGAAATACTAAAAATAGCTATGGCCCATGTTTCGTGGGTGGCGGCGTAGAAATATTTGATGTACTGTGTCCATCAAGTTTATGTCATACTATCATTAGGGACAGTGGCTGTTACACTTAGTAACCTGAAAGGGGGAACATTTAGACACTTCTTGTTAACGAGAGGATCAGAAATGGCAGTCAATGGGACAGAATATCGAAATTACGCCTGGCAATTCCACGTGATTTCTGACAGTTGACAGTACAGTCTATAGCCCCACACCCTAGTGGTACCAACTGGGCAGGTCAGTCGCTATAACCGTAAATATGATAGTGATAAGACAGTATAAGACTATAGAGGAGTTACGTAACATGAATCGAGCGGTTAAAAATTTTCGGATTGCGATAAAATAGTATAAGACAATAAAGGAGTGAGAGAATGATGACAATTGAGTAGAGCGCCCTACCCGCGAAAATAATTAATATAGCTACCAATAACAACTGAGCAATTAATTTTTGTGGACTGGGTTTGAGGAGACTTTGTCTCGCGGAGCGATTACTTGGGTCTCATGTGGTGCCCCTCCCCCAATCTGCGACTGGGTATGGCCAAAGTTCTGCATTATGCTGAATTATGTTACACCGGCTATAATTATAATAAGGATGTGGTTTTTCTTTTCTGTTCTTTGGAATGGTAACCCCACACTGAAATAATTTTTGGAAGTTTACTTGCCAAATCGCATTCCATTAATGACCTTACCTCAGATACTAAATGTACTATATTATGATGAAACCTATTCGTAAATTTGGATTCTCGGTCGCAGAAGGGTGAGGCCTAGAATGGATTAAGGGACCAACTAACACAGCTGACCTCATATTAAAGATTACCCAAAAGCATTTATTTATATGTTCATTATCCACTAATAGGTTCTAAAAACCAAACCGTTTAGATTTTTCATGTTAGGCAAATGTCAGCCATATTATTCGGAGCAGAACAGTTGGACGTTATACCCCATTTCATTTCATTTGTCAGTCATCTTCGATTTTACCGCTTTAAGGAACCAGTAAACAAGACAGGGTATTTCTTCAAATGAAATAATGGCCCCAAAAAGTTGAATTTACATGTTCCTATTACTAATTTTCCCCTTTAACACTACTGACTATATCTTCAAATGAAAGAATGACCCCAAAGGCATTTATTTAAATGTTCATAATAATAGGGTCGAAAACCAACAGTTTAGGATTTTCTTGCTGATAGATTAGGAAACTGTCGGCCATCTTGAGTTTCGCCACTTTCCGGTGCACAACATTAGGTAAACTTTTGGGATTTTATAAAAGATACCTAAATAAATACAAAAAATCATAAAATCACGTTTTCTTGCAAATTGTTGGGGGGGGGGGGGGGATCTGGGCTACAAGAGAAATCCAACGACCCTATTCTTTGTCACGTAGGCAGTGACGGTTTGTTTTTTTTACATATGTGGGGCCCTACATTTATAACACATCCCTATTCTATGTAGTGCCGGTCTCGCCAGCACTGTGAACCTGAACAGTTTAAGCGATGGCATACTAAAATTCCCCACCATAAGGCTTCAGAGCATTGTACACCCGATGTAAATTGACTTGCATATCGGAATTCAAAAAATTGTTTTCACATGTATACCACTAAAAAACTTCTGTTTACGGGTAAAAGTTTGGCGAATTTGTGCTAGAACTTTCTTGTAATACTAATATATACCGTAAATGACCCGCCACCTGGCCCATAGACCGAAATTTCACAATTTGAATTGAAAAAATATAAAACTGCTGATCACTCAAAGGGCCAGAAAAGTTATATTTTGCAAGTAATAACAGAGATCAGTTTCCTACATAGAGGGTTTATTTACATCGGAACAGAATATAACACACAACTATTTTAAATCCACCATTCCGCACTTCTGCGAAGGTGAGTCCATGTACTTGTTCAAACCTATCTTCTCTTACCCGCTCGTCTTGTCTCTGCCCGTCTGTCTAACAGTCCGCAAACACATGTTTATATACCCCCAACAATAGATAAGATTCATGATAATACATGCAATTCCCTCTTTATCACGTCATGGTATGCTTACTGGTTAGTGCTGGGATTAATTACATGTTTTATTAGAACATGACCAAGCAGAAGTCGACATAATATATTATCAAAAGCAAATTAGGTCAATATGTTTTATGCACCTAAATGATCGTTAATTTGATGAAAGTTACTTTGTCACAGTATTGATCATGTACTACCAGGAAATAGTTTTGAAGAATACATTTACATGCAATATGATTTTTTCAAGGGTAACACTTTCCATCATAGTTCCACAGTTAAAAAAAAACACGAAAAAAGTCCAAATATCATTGAACTTTTTTTCGATTTCAATAAGAAACACACAGTTTGCAATAATTAGTATAAGTATTAATAATATTCTTCTCGTCCCAGGGGATTTGTGACCATAAAAAGCCTATTTTAGCTGGTATAATTTTCTTCACGTCCCAAAGGATTTGCGACTATAGTAAGCCTATTTTAGTAGCTATATACAAGTGTGTAGTAAAGCCGCTTATCAAAGGGTTTATCTATTTATTCATTTTATCCGAATAAACATGGTTCTTTCGGATATTAAATTGTTTTAAAACGTTAATCGGAAGTATGTTAAAGCTCATTAGTTATGCCATTATCATGCAATTCAGTACTTACTTCTAATTACCACTTAGGAAAGGAATGGAGCGTAATGTCTCGTTAACAGTCAACACAATACTTCGGTCATTTGGAGAATTAATTACTCTTTTTTCTTTTGTTTCGCGTTTGCAATGCTTTGGGGAAACACTTTGAACGGATCGTGGCGTACCCCCCAAGTGTTTCGTTTGATCAGAGCTAATCCCACTTTAATGGGAGCAACTTTCTGTTCCAAATTATGACTGGTCAGTAGTCCGATGAATAACCAATAGTTAGGTCAATAGTTCGTAAACAACACATAGCTAACTGCATAACAATTTGGTTACGTTTTAAACATAGCTCCGCATTGAACCAAATATGTATACAGAACGTTATGTCATGACTCACGGTTTTATTATGCCCAATTAACGAGTGCAAAGCAGAAAAATTACTGGCAAACGAGGCCTTTAACATTGATACAATGTAAACAATACTGCATGGAGACGAACAAGACTTTAACCGTTTTTAATAGCTTAAATCACTGTCCAAAGTTTTGTTTTACGAAAGACCCCAGATTAAACAAAGGGCTGCCATGTCACTGTACTCCCCGCCTACTTTTCCCGCATCCCATCGTTCTATGTGCACCCGAATAACCAGACAAGACAACACTACACTGGACAACCGTTGCTCGGACTACTAGGCTGTGATTTAGCCACGAAAATTGTTTCATCTCGTCCAAGCAAATTCGTGATGAAAATTTGGCGATTTGTTGCATCAGTTAACCAGATAGCTGTCAATGTCGCATACATTTCTTTTCCGATGAATAGCACAGTACGTCTAGCACTCGAATTACGCCTCGAACTATATTTGTCAAGTGTAGCCATAATGGGGTGAAAAAATTCAAATTCTAAGCCAATCAGAAACCGTAAAAGCCAACAACGTCAGGGGCCATTAGCCATAAATAGACCAGGGAATACCTTTTACGAGACGGAACACGTTGGCTTGATTACATTTGTCTGAAAGAATTGTTCTGCAAATATGCCGGGATTACTGGATAATACCATAAGTTAAGTTGCTACGAACCCCTGATCTGTGGCATACATATGGTCGATAATAGGAAAATAGCACCAATGATTGAATGAATCTGTTTTCTGGAAACAAGTATTTTTTCAAAACTATTTCAGTGAAACAATATCCAAGAAAAATACACTAAATACAGATGAAAACGATTTTGGCATGATTCATGATTGAAATACTGGTTTGGTATTAAAATTATATACAATGTTAAGAAAAAACAAAAATAATAATACCATGTGATCTAAAAGATACAATTAAAAATAATTCACCTTCATCAATTATACCATTTTTTTAAAAAGAAAACAATAGACTTATTATAAATATACAAAGAGAAATGGGGTTTAACAGCAACTCGAGACAAACTAGGTAATTTTGGGACTAAGAAATGGTTTAATTTTATTCAAATAATTCGCTTGCGAGTAGTGGTCTTTAGCAGTGGTAGGGAACCGGACGACCCAGAGAAAACCCACGAGGTTGGACAGGCTTCACTTCTCCTTGTCACATACAACCGGTGAATCTAAACCACGTCAGTGGGCTCAATTCGGCTACCAAACCCCCTATAAGAAAGTATATGTACATATATTTGAAGAAAGAAACAAATAAAAAAAATAAGCAAATGCAATTATACAAATTTCCTCATACACAACAATACCATACACCACTAGTATTAATGAACAAGCCAACAGTGAGGCTGATGTGCCCCGCCGAAATGCCAAAGTAAATAGGTGACACATATTAATTAATGGCACATTTATTTTTATACGTCCACATTCATAATGTGGACGTATTATGCCGTCGTCCCTGTATCTGTGTGTAGGTATGTATGTGGGTCGCCCACAGGGCGCAATTCTTACTGGATTTTCTTCAAATTTTGCATACTTAATCCTTATACCCTAAGGATGATCCCTATTGTTTTTTTTGGTGCGTGTCCGACCCCCAGGGGCAGAGCCACGCCTATTCCTTGTATTTGTTTGTTTCTGTTTACAGGCTACATTTTTTAACGTATTATTTTGATACTTTGCATACTTATTCTTTGTACCCTAAGGAACATTACTATTGCTTGGGGTGCATGCCCCACCCCCAGGGGAAGAGCCACGCCCATTTTTTTTCTTTTTGTGTGTCGCCGAAAAGCCACAATTTTTAATCGATCATCTTGAAACTTTAATACTTATTCCTTATACCCTAAGGATGATCACTATTGTTTTGGGTGCATGCCCGACCCCCAGGGACAGAGCCACGCCCATTATTTGTATTTGTTTGTTTGGCGTCTACAGGCTGCATTTCTTTGCGTATCATCTTGAAACTTTGCAGGCTTTTTCTTTATACACTACAGAACATACCTATCGTTTGGGTGCATGCCCAACTCCCAGGGACAGTGCCACGCCCATTTTCTTTTTGTGCGTCTGTGTGTCACCTACAGGCCACAATTCTTAATCGATCGTCTTAAAAACTTTTTTATACTTATTCCTTATACCCTAATGCTGACTACTATTACTTTTGGTGCATGCCCGACCCCCTTGGACAGAGCCACGCCCAATGTTTGTGTGTCATGTGTTCGCCTACAGGATGCAATTCTTAACAGATCCCTTTAAAGCTTTGCATACCTATTCCTTATACCCCAAGGGTGACCCCTATTGTTATTTGGTGATTGCCCAACCCTCAGGGGCAGAGCCATGTCCATTTTTACTTCGTGTCTGTGCGTGTTGCCTACAGGCCACGATTCTTAATGGATCCTCTGTAAACTTGGGATATGTAGTCCTTATAGCCTAAGGATGACAACTGCATGTTCCGACCCCCAGAGGCTAGCCACCCCCCAATTTTTGTGTTTGTCATTTACCGGCCGCAATTCTGAATGAATCAGTTTGGTACTTGGCATATGTATTCCTTATAGCCTGAGGGCGTCCACTATTGATTTCGTGAATGTCCCGACCCCCAGGGGCAGAGCCACACCCACTTTTTGCCTTTAGCGTCTGAAAGCCACAATTCTGAATGGATTATCTTGGTATACTTATTCCTTATACTCTAAGGACGGCAACTATTGATGTTGATCTACGACCCTCAATGCTAAACAAACCAAACGCCTAGCCTTCTTGACAAAGTACCATATCAATCAAAGCAGGAATGTGGACGTATATTGTAGCGTAAGCGTTATGTTTTTCTAAAGTATGGAGTAATCAAACTATACACTAAGTTTCTTCACTCTATCAGATATAATCAAGATCATCTTGTCCCAAAGCATCGAACAATGAAATTGATTAGCTCTGCTTAGCTTCATTGAACTCCATCAAGGCATTCACCTAATGAACGCCTTCACCAAGTACATATAAGAGAAAAACAAACCATTAACTAAATAAAATAGTTCCAGTAAAATGAATAAGAAATGAAATGGAGTTTAACGTCGTCCTACTGTTCTGCTCTTATATATGTCCTGGGCTTATGAAGACGGGTATACGCACAGCACTATGACCTACTTTTATATCGAGTTCCAACTGCCAAGGGATCTTTTTACGTGCACATCAATGTATAAACATTGTCACGATTTTAGTCACATTCGAACGACTAGACAGCAGTCGTTGTACCTTGTCAGCCCCTCCGTCTGCGCCACTAACAAGGGGATACCACGTCGGAAATGAGTTAAAATGAAAAAGTAAAATAAAAACATATCTAAAATAAGTACGAACAATCCAAACCATTAGACAAAATTCGACCATTAGACAAAATTCGAAGTCCTAAAAAACGTTATAGGCAAAATAGTGTAATCAGCAAATGGACTGTTCATCGTGTACAAAATACACATCTAACAGTGGTAAAAGGTGTCCGAAATAGTAAGCTTACCCTGCCTGGCGCCACACCCGCCATAGCTGCATCAAACTATTAGTCGAAATCTCGGTAAAATAGCGTGATTGGCCAATGGACTGTCGGTATGCAAAATTCACGTGATGAACAGTGTTAAAGATGTAGTAGACATAATCAGAGAGATAGTAAATAGGATACGCGTCAATTAAATATATATAGAATAATAGCTGAGACAGACATGTTATATTTACCAATCAAGTCAATATGACGGCCATAAAACTTTTTAAAGGATTTTATAAGTTCAGTGCGCAAGTATCCTTGTAGTTGAAGCTTAGCTGACAAATGTCTCGATCTACTTAAAAAACCAGAATAAAAAGAACAAGCTCTCGCGTAACGAATTACCTGAGACACAAACACTCCATAAGCTGGTGATACAGGATTGTTACTACTAATAAATGGAAAGTTAACAATCGGACGGAAAGTCAAAGTCGTCGCGTTTATCATACAATTTAACACTCAGTCTATGGCAATTGTCAAAATCGAGACGCAGATCCAAGTAGGAAGTGTAATTGTCAATGTCAGTAATATTTATAATTTCAAGCTCATCAGGATATATGAATTCTACATAATCACTAAATTTAGGATTATTCAGTGATAGAACATCATCGATATACCGATACGTAAAATTAAAAATGTCGGACTAATCGTTTATTTGTTTTATCTAGTGCCTGTATGTACTCGGCTTCGTAGGAATAGAGAAATAAATCAGCAAGCAAAGGTGCACACTTGGTGCCCATGGGGATACCAACCACTTGCTAATATATCTCCCCTCTAAATTCAATAAAGATGTTATCAATTAAAAAATCCAACATCTGAATTATCTTGATGGTGGTGAATTTATTTTAGGAATAACGATGGTACTTAACGAAATATGAGGAATTGTAATTAACAACTAAATATTGATATCTAGCAGTTCCCGATTTAGATGAAAAGACAGCTTAAAGTGTCTAAATATGATATGAAAATTTATCGACACCCACAGTACATTTAAAGGGGAAGACCAACGATTTTCAACAAGGTTTCCATAAATAATAAATATATATTTAGAAATAATCCCCCGTGTAACAAATGCAAAAAAAAATTTGTAAGCGAGAAAATAATTTTTATTAATATCGGAAGTGACGTAGTTGGTTCAACACGCTCACTGGTCTCTACAGTAAACATTCAAATTTGGAGTAAGTTTAACGCTGTATTTTGTGTTCGTTTCGACGTTTCGCAGAACATCTGATGAAAGGAAATCTTTATTAGGATATTAAAAACATTAACTTACGGTTTTTTTTAAGGTATAATACACAAAACCCCTGCGTAAATTAAGTTTCTAAACTGGACACTGTGACCCAATTTAAGCCACATGTTTAGTTGTTTATATCACGTGATAGCTGGCACGTGACAGATATTTATACATCACGTGATAGCTGACAGATATTTCGTCTGCACCGTTGTTTTTAGTAACTGACTGCGTATCTTTTTACATTTATAAAAGTAAACAGACCAATATTAGCGGCCTATGAATAATATTGACTTTTGGCAATTAATGTTGAGGTTGATGACTTGTTCTTGTTGGGTAAATGAGCAGGCTTCACGTAAACAATAGAAAATGCCCTCTTGTAATGTGCCAGGTTGTGAGAACTACGAGATTACAAGAAGCATAGGCGTGCCATTTCATCGGTTTCCATCAGATGCAAGGCGTCGAAGAGAGTGGCTTGTGAAAATTAGAAACAAGAATCTCCCAATAAATTCCTCATATAAAAAAGTAAAGAATTTGAGGGTGTGTGGCAAACATTTTGTACCATCCGATTATGTCAGAGATTTACAGCATGAACTGACTGGATCAAAAAGAAAGTCTATATTGAAGAAAGACGCTATTCCAAGTATTTTCCCTTTCTTACTAGAAATTCAACAAAATGACAGGTCAGCATTTGCAAAAAGGGAAATGGTGCGAGTTCAGTCAGAGTCAAACAACACAAGCAGAAGAAATGCAAAAAAAAACAACAGTCAGTCGGTAAGCACAAAACAACGATGCAGACGAAATATTGAGTCACGTGTCTATCACGTGATGTAACACCTGTCACGTGCCAGCCATCACGTGATATAAACAACTAAACATGTGGCTTAAATTGGGTCACAGTGTCCAGTTTAGAAACTTAATTTACGCAGAGGTTTTGTGTATTATACCTTAAAAAAAACGTAAGTTAATGTTCTTAATATCCTAATAAAGATTTCCTTTCATCAAATGTTCTCCTAAACGGCGAGACGGTCACAAAATACAGCGCTAAACTTACTCCAAATGTGAATGTTTACTATAGAGACCGGTGAGCGCGTTGAACCAACTACGTCACTTCCGATATTAATAAAAATTAATTTCTCGCTTACAATTTTTTTTTTTGCATATGTTACATAGGGGATTATTTCTAAATATATATTTATTATTTATGGAAAACTTGTTGAAAATCGTTGGTCTTCCCCTTTAAGAGCTCAAACGCTTACTTAGATAACTAAACAGTATTAGAACATGAGTGGATGTCTGAAGGTTCCTTTTAGTGTTCTTTTATTATTCAGTGATTCGATCCCTCCGAGTGCTCGGTGCTAAGTTATATTGGATTTAGTGTTTTACTACCTCTAGTGTTATTATATTAGAGATCATATTATTGTTCGTCATTACGTGTGCGTCAGTTTACCATATTTCATATATCGTTTCTGATCGTGTACACGTGTGTTTGTGTTTCGACCATAATTAGGGTTTCGCCTGAAAGCGGTTTTACACAGTTGTATAGATCGAATTTGTGACCCCGAAAACATATAAGTTAACACAAAAGACATTTACTTAGAAATATGCTAAGTACGTGGAGATGTGCTTATCTAACAAAAATGGAATCTGCGATCGCGAAAACATATATATTAATACTAAACACTACTACGTAATGGAAATCAGCAAATCGACATATTTTCAAGCCAAAAATGAAATAACTTTATGAAGTGCTGGAAAAAATCTGAAATATAGTCACGACCCCTGTATGAATATGAAGACCTACTAAGAAAAAATTGTTTTATTGTCATCGAACATCAAAACCTACAAAATAAAACTTGTTTCAAGATTTATACTCGATTTACATTTAGGATGGGGCTATGTCACTTAATTTGTGATCTAGCAATAATAATAATAAAAGTAACTAGGTGTGCCAGGCAGATATGAAAGCTTTCATATTCGTTCCTGTTACATGTCATGGGTTATTTAAAGAATCTCAAAAAACAAAGAATAATTATTAACATCGGTCAAAAACTTAGAATTATATTGCTCGAATCGGATTGACTTTTTCTTCCCGAAAAATCGATCAAACCGTTAAAAACGGCAAGGATTAGACAATGAAATTTTATTCACCTCCGTTTTAGGTCAAATTTGTAAATTTGAAAAATTAAGAAAAAATTGCTCTGTAAACAACTTTGTCGGCACAAAAAAACTCGAAGTAATAATTCAACCCTGGACCAGGCTACCCAAAATTATATTAATTTCAGAAATAGGAGTAGGAGACGAATTCGTCAAATGGCGGTAACTTCCGATTATATTCAAGTCGTTTATACGGATTTTTCACTCGTAAATAACTTTGCCGACTCGAAAAAACGACGAAGTGGAAATTTTAAAATACCACAAATTCGACCCTGAGCCAGGCGATCTAGAAATGTATTAAATTTGGGGAATATGAGGCGAATTCTCTAATTCACGACCTATTGTGTTTATTTTCAAGCCCGTTAATGGGTTTTTTTTCTCAGCATTTTAGATATTTAATTCAAAGTGTTGACAATCAGTTGACCGAAATCAAAATTCCACTTCAATATTTTTGTAGGCATTCCTTCAAGGATTCAGAAAATGTAACTCCCATGTCTGCAAGTATAATGGTGTAAGAGCCTTAGGGAATTTATCTCGTTTCAAGATGGTGCACTTCAGGTTGGAAAGACAAACTCCATATCTTATGTACGCATCGACAGTTTCTTAGCTAGTACAGGAAAAAAACACTTTAAGGCAATTCGACCTACTTTTTATCGATTTTTTTTTGAAAACTCCTTAGTTTATCCAATGGGAGACAATGTCTAATGACATTGTTGAAGTAGAATCAATCAGATCTACTTATATTCCGCGTTTCATGAAAACGTCCTAATATTAAAGTAAAGTTGGTTTTTATACGCCCACATTAAAATATGGTCGTATATTGTCGTCGCCCCGTCCGTCAGTTGGTCCGGCGTCCACAATTGCTTGTGGACGCTCTAGAGGCTAAAGTCAATATCCGATTGACTTTAAATTTATACGCAGTGTTTAAGGGTACGAGACGAAGAATCCTATTGTTTTTCAGTGATTTCCGATAATAACTATCAGAGTTATGGCCCTTTATCACTTCAAAAAATCTTGTGGACGCTCTAGAGACTAAAGTAAATATCCGATTGACTTTAAATTTATACACAGTGTTTAAGGCCTTGAGACGAAGAAACCTATTGATTTTCAGCGATTTCCGATAATTAGTGCCAGAGTTATGGCTCTTGATCAATTCAAAAAATCTTGTGGACGCTGTAGAGGCCAAAGTTAATATCCGATTGACTTTAAATTTACATACAGTGTTTAAGGTCATGAGGCGAAGAATCCTATTGATTTTTAGCGATTTCAAATAATTACTGCCAGAGTTATGTCCTTTGATATCTTAAAAAAATCTTGTGATGCTATAGAGGCCAAACTTATCATCCGATTGATACACAGAGTTTAAGGTGTTGAAACGAACAAGTACTTTGATTTTCAATGAATTTTGATAACTGAACAACTTAATCCATGATATTAAATGTTTCGTATACTAATTGTTAGCGTGGGGCAAAACTTTATGAAAAGCGAACAAATTCTAATGATTTTCTGATAATTACTTAATGAGTTGTTACTTAATCAGTTTTAGTGTGTTACAAGTGTTTCATTACCGAAAAAAGTAAAATATGCGACAACCCTTGTTGACTGTCCGGATGATTTAGCTCCTGTGGGCGTATGTTTCGTTGCCTGGTAACCTATCTTTTCTTCCGGGATGAGATGCCAATGTGTATGTTCGTTCACTTCTTTAATTTGTGGGATAAATTACGCTGCGCCTTAACCGAATTTGAAATCGTGAAAGTTTACGTTTTGGGGTGATTAAAAGATACGGGCCCTTTTTGACCCTTTATTTATGCTCTCAAAATCTGTATGAGAGATGTATTATATTCTATAATATCGTTCATGTATATTAAAAGGAGTAAAGGTCTGAGAATGGAGCCCTGTGAAACACCACACTCACACCTCTGAGGTCAGAGGAGACACTACTTAGTACCATCATTTGTTTTCTGTGGTATAGACGTGCATATTAACACATTTTAAAAAAAGATTTTTGATAAAATACATAGCAACATTGTCAAATCACGAAAATATAGTTATTCTGTATTTTACACAAATTTGCCCAGTGGGTTGCCAATCCTGACTATCTTATGAAGTTCAGTTTTGAATCTGCTAAGTTTCCGAACTTGATTGTTTATCCATGGGTTGCATCTAGGTCTAATGTAATTGCTTTATTTGGAATGTTAGTATCAGCTATACTCGTCAACTTATTTGTGAAATTAATACATGATTCATCCACATCATTATTTGCCAATATTGATTTATTAACAGTCTCCGTAAGGCTGAATAGTTGAATGTTGCTGTATTCCCAAATAACTCCTTTAAAGCAGTGAATTTTGGACCTATTAAATGAAGGTTGACAGTCCACGCTATAAAAATTAGATAAAATACCAGATTTTTTTTTTAAATCAGGCCCTGAAAAAGGAATTTTCAGCCAGACTCGTTTTATTTAGTAGGACAAGTAATTAGTTGATTTAAAATATAAAAGTGGCTTCGTGAATAAAAGAACTAGTTTGTCCCTACATTAAGCATTTACTAATGTCATCAAACTGGATTGAGCAGTAAATTATAACACATACTTATGGAATACCAGCTATTAATTTATTAAGGCCACGTATTCTCTCAACGTTATCAAGCAAATGCAAATGAGGCTAGCTACTGTAAAAGTAATTTAAAGAGTATTTAAGCTTAACTCCTCTTCCTATGAATCCCAGTTCACACTGCGACATTTTGTAAGTATGCAAATTTGCACACGTATGCAATATACACACGTGTGCAAACACATTTTTGCAATGCGTGCATACACTAATTAGATACCATAAGTATATTTGTAGTGAACAATAAAAGTCATTCCTTTTGGCTGTTGTTATGGAATGGTTAAGGCGCAAAAAGATTCCTTACATACTTGGTTCTTTGAAAAGATAGGAGAGTTAGGCGGAAAGCAGGGTCATTATGTAGCGTTCAACGGCTGTATCCACAATATAATGGGCCCCTCTACCACAAAGACTCACTAGTGGTACGTCGGCTACTGAGCTGTTATCTAGGGAGGGGTTTTGCTAAGCTCGCCTGGGATCACAAATCTCTTCCGTTAGTAATGAGTGTCAGCTAAAGACTATAAGGAATCCCTTCCCATGTTCTTGACATGGACCTCCAATAATTGAATGAAATGTCTCCCCTTACAGCGGTTTATAATATCGATATCACTTTCATCATTGTGTTTTATCGTTCTTTGATGTTGTTCAGAAGATAACATATTTTTACTATTCAAAAAAAGTAGGGGATATTTGATTTTTAAGTGTTATTAAAGTCACCTAATGAAACTGACGAAGAAACAAATGACAAAATGAAATGAAGTTCACATTCATCGATTTATTCCAAATGATCGTTAGACTAAGTAAGGCACAGACTGGCCATTATAAGGGTAAAATGATACCCGGGGTCAAACAGCAAAGTTACCACAGCATCACAACAAAGCCAGTAACGGGTAAATCCTCCTCTGTTTGCCAAACAAGCATTGATCCGACGTGGCATACTCCTAATGAGACGTTTAAGGTCATTTTGGTCCAGATTGTCCCATTCCTGTTGCAACGCAGCAGCAATTTCTTGGACATTGGCAGGACGTTGTTGACGTTGACGTAACCTCTGTCCAAGCATGTCCCAGACATGCTCAACGGGGGAGAGGTCGGGACTCAGTGCTGGCCAAGGTAATGTGGTGATGTTCTGTTGTTGGAGGTAACCTGTAACGATCCTGGCCCTGTGACATCTTGCGTTGTCATCCTGGAAGATGAAACGGCGGCCACGACGTTGTGCGAACGGCACAACATGGACTGCCAAGATGTTGTCCCGGTAGTACTGGCCTGTAACACGCCCTGCAACAACATGTAAAGCCGTTCTTCCAGCAACAGTGATGCCTCCCCACACCATGACAGAACCACCCCCTAATCGATCATGTCTGATGACGTTAACGTCTTGGAAGCGCTCGTTTCGACGACGCCACACCCTCCTACGTCTGTCCAAAAAATCAACAGTGAACCTTGACTCATCTGAAAACATCACATTGCTCCAGCGTCGATTATCCCAGTGTTGACGATCCCTACACCAACGACGTCTTGCCTGAATGTGATGATCTCTCAAACAAGGGATCACGCGAGGACGTCGGGCGCGAAGGTGACCCCTATGCAGTCGATTCCGAATCGTCTGGCCACTCACTCTCACACCAGTGTCTGTTTGAAGACGAGCGCTAATCTGATTTGCTGTGATGACACGATTTCCCAAGGCCAAGGTACGGATAAATCGATCCTGGGCTTGAGTTGTCGCCCTTGGTCGACCTGAGCGTGGTCTGTCCTGTACAGATTGTGTATCACGGTATCTGGACCATAGCCTGCTTATGACAGACTGAGAAACATTCATCGTCCGCGCCACAACCGCCTGTGTTGTGCCGATCTGTAGCATGCCAAGGGCACGTAACCTTTCATTTTGAGTAAGCCGACGCATATCAAAATTTGTTTTCTGGTCACTAAAACAATTAAACTGATGTTTCCACCCTGGAATTCAATGCCACGATGACTGTAACATTCAAAGTCAGAGTCGTGCAATTCTTGGGTTGGACCCCCATGATGATCCCAAGCATCACCTGCATTCCATGCGGTAGCTATTGGTGCGTTTGGGCGTCACATGTAACTGGAAATGTTTCTTCTGTTAGGTTCTATAGTGACTTTTTTCGTAGTCATTTGCATATTTTAGTATTATGCCCCCAAAATCAAATATCCCCTACTTTTTTTGAATAGTATATAAATATTTATTGTGTTGTTTGTGTTATTGAGTAAGGGGAGACATTGTGCAAGGCGACATCGCACTCGTATTTGATTCAATTATTGGAGGTCCATGTCAAGAACTTGGGAAGGGATTCCTTATAGTCTTTAGTTGACACTCATTACTAAGAACCAAGTATGTAAGGAATCTTTCGGCGCCTTAACCATTCCATAACAACAGCCAAAAAGAATGGCTTTTATTGTTCACTACAAATATACTTATGGTATCTAATTAGTGTATGCACGCATTGCAAAAATGTGTTTGCACACGTGTGTATATTGCATACGTGTGCAAATTTGCATACTTACAAAATGTCGCAGTGTGAACTGGGCTTCATAGGAAGAGGAGTTAAGCTTAAATACTCTTTAAATTACTTTTACAATAGCTAGCCTCATTTGCATTTGCTTGATAACGTTGAGAGAATACGTGGCCTTAATAAATTAATAGCTGGTATTCCATAAGTATGTGTTATAATTTACTGCTCTAACCAGTTTGATGACATTATTGGCAAATAATGATGTGGATGAATCATGTATCAATTTCACAAATAAGTTGACGAGTATAGCTGATACTAACATTCCAAATAAAGCAATTACATTAGACCTAGATGCAACCCATGGATAAACAATCAAGTTCGGAAACTTAGCAGATTCAAAACTGAACTTCATAAGATAGTCAGGATAGGCAACCCACTGGGCACATTTTTGTAAAACACAGAATAACTATATTTTCGTGATTTGACAATGTTGCTATGTATTTTATCAAAAATCTTTTTTTAAAATGTGTTAATATGCACGTCTATACCACAGAAAACAAATGATGGTACTAAGTAGTGTCTCCTCTGACCTCAGAGGTGTGAGTGTGGTGTTTCACAGGGCTCCATTCTCAGACCTTTACTCCTTTTAATATACATGAACGATATTATAGAATATAATACATCTCTCATACAGATTTTGAGAGCATAAATAAAGGGTCAAAAAGGGCCCGTATCTTTTAATCACCCCAAAACGTAAACTGTCACGATTTCAAATTCGGTTAAGGCGCAGCGTAATTTATCCCACAAAGTAAAGAAGTGAACGAACATACACATTGGCATCTCATCCCGCAAGAAAAGATAGGTTACCAGGCAATTTATCCCACAAAGTAAAGAAGTGAACGAACATACACATTGGCATCTCATCCCGCAAGAAAAGATAGGTTACCAGGCAACGAAACATACGCCCACAGGAGCTAAATCATCCGGACATTCAACAAGGGTTGTCGCATATTTTACTTTTTTCGGTAATGAAACACTTGTAACACACTAAAACTGATTAAGTAACAACTCATTAAGTAATTATCAGAAAATCATTAGAATTTGTTCGCTTTTCATAAAGTTTTGCCCCACGCTAACAATTAGTATACGAAACATTTAATATCATGGATTAAGTTGTTCAGTTATCAAAATTCATTGAAAATCAAAAGTACTTGTTCGTTTCAACACCTTAAACTCTGTGTATCAATCGGATGATAAGTTTGGCCTCTATAGCGTTACAAGATTTTTTTAAGATATCAAAGGACATAACTCTGGCAGTAATTATTTGAAATCGCTAAAAATCAATAGGATTCTTCGCCTCATGACCTTAATCACTGTGTGTAAATTTAAAGTCAATCGGATATTAACTTTGGCCTCTACAGCGTCCACAAGATTTTTTGAATTGATCAAGAGCCATAACTCTGGCACTAATTATCGGAAATCGCTGAAAATCAATAGGTTTCTTCGTCTCAAGGCCTTAAACACTGTGTATAAATTTAAAGTCAATCGGATATTTACTTTAGTCTCTAGAGCGTCCACAAGATTTTTTGAAGTGATAAAGGGCCATAACTCTGATAGTTATTATCGGAAATCACAGAAAAACAATAGGATTCTTCGTCTCGTGCTCTTAAACACTGCGTATAAATTTAAAGTCAATCGGATATTGACTTTAGCCTATAGAGCGTCAACAAGCAATTGAGGACGCCGGACCAACTGGTGGACGGGGCGACGACAATATACGGCCACATTTTAATGTGGGCGTATAAAAATCAACTTTACTTTAATATTAGCACGTTTTCATGAAATGCGGAATATAAGTAGATCTGATTGATTCTACTTCAACAATGTCATTAGACATTGTCTCCCATTGGATAAACTAAGGAGTTTTCAAAAAAAAAATCGATAAAAAGTAGGTCAAATTGCCTTAAAGTGGTTTTTTTTTTTCCAGTACTAGCTAAGAAACTGTCGATGCGTACATAAGATATGGAGTTTGTCTTTCCAACCGGAAGTGCACCATCTTGAAACGAGATAAATTCCCTAAGGCTCTTACACCATTATACGCAGACATGGGAGTTACATTTTCTGAATCCTTGAAGGAATGCCTACAAAAATATTGAAGTAGAATTTTGATTTCGGTCAACTGATTGTCACCACTTTGAATTGAATATCTAAAATGGTGAGAAAAAAAAACATTAACGGGCTTGAAAATAAACACAATAGGTCGTGAATTGGAGAATTCGCCTCATATTCCCCAAAATTAATATATTTCTAGATCGCCCGGCTCAGAGTCTAATTTGTGGTATTTTAAAATTTCCACTTCGGCGTTTTTTCGAGTCGGCAAAGTTATTTACGAGTGAAAAATCCGTATAAACGACTTGAATATAATCGGAAGTTACCGCCATTTGACGAATTCGTCTCCTACTCCTATTTCTGAATTTTGGGTAGCCTGGTCCAGGGTTGAATTATTACTTCGAGGCATTTTGTGCCGACAAAGTTGTTTACAGAGCAATTTTTCCTTAATTTTTCAAATTTACAAATTTGACCTAAAACGGAGGTGAATAAAATTTCATTGTCTTATCCTTGCCGTTTTAACGGTTTGGTCGATTTTTCGGGAAGAAAAAGTCAATCCGATTCGAGCAATATAATTCTAAGTTTTTGACCGATGTTAATAATAATTCTTTGTTTTTTTAGATTCTTTAAATAACCCATGACATGTAACAGGAACGAATATGAAAGCTTTCATATCTGCCTGGCACATCGAGTTACTTTTATTATTATTATTGCTAGATTACAAATTAAGTGACATAGCCCCATCCTTAATGTAAATCGAGTAGAAATCTTGAAACAAGTTTTATTTTGTAGGTTTTGATGTTCGATGACAAAAAACAATTTTTTCTTAGTAGGTCTTCATATTCATACAGGGGTCGTGACTATATTTCAGATTTTTTCCAGCACTTCATAAAGTTATTTCATTTTTGGCTTGAAAATATGTCGATTTGCTGATTTCCATTACGTAGCAGTGTTTAGTATCAATGTATATGTTTTCGCGATCGCAGATTCCATTTTTGTTAGATAAGCACATCTCCACGTATTTAGCATATTTCTAAGTAAATGTCTTTTGTGTTAACTTATATGTTTTCGGGGTAACAAATTCGATCTATACAACTGTGTAAAATGATTGTCTGTTTACCAATTTAGCATATTTCCAAGATGGCAAAACATTTTCTAAATGCATTATTATCATTTATTTACTTGGTTATTTACAGGTTTCTGGGTCAAAATCTTAAATGTAGGTTTCTGAGTCAAAATCTTAAATGTAGTTTTTTTTATATAGCTTGTAGCACATTCCAGAAAGCCGGTACCGTGTCGTACCCAACGATGAAAATTGCTCATCCGCGATATCGATCTTCCGGGAAAAGAAAAGCCTATCCACACTGTCTCCTGACATGATGGCAAAGGGGGCGTTGGGCTTGCGCCAAAAAACGTGGCAAGAAATTGACACGATCCTATCATGCCCCTGCCACGAAACGCCAAGCAAACCATCCCATTTTCTAGCCAAGTAGATGAACTTGTGATCATTTTATAAGGTTGTAATTGGCAGCTTACAGCACGCCATCCCAATTTTTCGCAAAATATGTGAAAATGTGATCATTTTACATAGTCGTAACCCTTAGAAATGACATATGTGCCTCTAAACACATATGTATTGACACCAAACTCTACTACTTAATCAAAATAAGCACATCGTCTCATTTTCCGCCAAAAAATGGTCGCCATCTTGTGAATAGCTTCATTATGCAATGAAAAAATGTAGTCACGACCACAGCCAATATCAATATATTGCCAAATCACCGCCAAAATGACCGTCATCTTTGACATATGCCAAGTATGTGAACATGTGATCATTTGACACAGTTGTAGCCGTTAGAAATGGAATCAGTGCCCCTAAAATCATACGTATTGACACCAGACACTACTACTTAATCACAATCAGCACATCCTCACATTTTCCCACAAAAATTGTCGCCATCTTGTAAATAACTTCATGAGAAAACCCACGAGGTTGGACAGTCGATCATGCTCCTTGGCACGTACAACCAGGGAATCGAAACCACGCCAGTTGATTCAAAACGCGTACACGCTAGCCATTCGGCCACCCAAACCAGCAACGAAGAGGGGGTTTCTATTTGTAGTTCCATCTATGAACCAATTGGATACGCCCTTTTTTATTAACAGTGACAGACTCAATGATACAACGCACATGCGCTAACCATTCGGTCGTCCAGACCAGCAACGAAGAGAGGGGTTCTATTTGTAATAAGTTCCATCTACAGTATGATCCCATTCGATTTGCTAAGCCTTTCGTATTAACGGTGATAGACCTCATGATTGTGTTAACCGGGGAGATAATTTTACTGGAACTCTGTCGACTTTGACTCTTGTTGAATGAAGATATTCTAATGACTTGCAAGCTGAGGACAGACGAACTTCCATTGCTGAAAACTGTCCAATAACCGAGATGTTCAAAATCTAATAGTATCCAAATAAAGTCATCTCAGTTATGGAGTGGCGGTGTATTTACGCCTCATAGATGACAAGGGACGTCACAGCCGCAATCGACCAATACTTAACTTTCTGTCGATGCCCCGGAACTTAACAGTTACAGCCAGTACTATTGAAAACAAATTATTGGATTCATCTATCATCATAGACGACTTAACGGTTGGGTTCTTCAAGTTGTAAACAATTTAAAGACCCACAGCGAACAGGGCCTTTTTTGTAAACTTGATCCTTTTCTGTCATGCACATAAGGGTCGGCGGAGGACTGAGTCGTGCAATCTTCCATTCGACGCAAAGTATACATGTATCCTGCCCCGACAATCAAGAATCTCAATTATACGCTAATACATCTACAAGAGTGTTGGTCACCATGGCAGAAACAGAATGTTAGTCATAATCCGTCAGTAATTCTGGATGATATGGCATGGGCCGCGTTATTCATGATACAAGATTCAACAGCTAAGTTTGCCTATTGCGGGTCTTTCTTTGGGCCTTAAATGTTATATTAATTAGTATTTAGACATTTTTTTACATGACAAGACCATATACTAGATCTTATCGGTTCCTCGAGATATTAACTCGAATAGAATGGTTCGGCCATTTAGTGATTTAATTTGGAAATGGAGGAGCGAGTTAAAGCCTCAAATATACCAGTACCGTGGTTTCGATAATAAACAATACACACATCTTATCAAAACTACGAACAGTGATAACTTAGCTCAGAATTAAGTAATTTAAATGAAATTTTCAATACACATGTATATTAATTTGTCATTATTTGTTTTGAAGAGTTATAGCAACCACGATCAGCTCATTCATTACATTATGCATCTTTAATAAAGAAAGTAGTTTTGAAGTGTGTGGTCTGTCGATGATACCAAGCTCAAGATGGCAGATCTACGTTTTTCTCCGTTTGTATGGACTATTCACGACCTATTGGGGTTAGAAGGGTTAAAAATAACTAGAAAAAATTACTAGTACTCAAAATAAGTTTTCAGAAACTTATTTTAAGAAAAATAATATATCCCATGAGTAAGAAAACATTTGGTCATGAAATTCTTAAAAAAAGATTATTAGACCCAGAAAAATTATCTAGTTTTAAGAAATATTTTCCTAAGAAAGAAAAACTTAATTTAAGTTTTGAAAATCTTATATTAACACAATAATTTTCTTGACGATTGCAAAGAAAATTGTTCCCATATGATTTTCAAAATTCGATCTATTACTCGCCAAACCAAGAAATACAATCTACTTTTAAGATATTTTCATTAAATTAAAATTGAAAACATCTTAAAGGTAGATTGTATTTCTTGGTTTGGTGAATACGAAAATCAAAATTTTCTTCTAAATGTTATGGTTTTAATATTTCAGAAAATGTTTTTTTTTCTAGATCATCTTTTTATAACATTATGATTAATTTTAAGTTCCAGTATTTGAAAAAATAGCACATTAAATTTGAAAAAAAAAAATAACAAGAATCTCAGGCAAGAACAATTTAACTACTCCTATCTACAGATTGAAAAGGAATAATAAAAATTATAGATTATACCATATCAAAGCAGGAGTGGAGGAATGGATTGACCGACGGACATGGTTGACAACTGTAAGTCCAACTTATCACAAGTGGATGTATAAAAAGGAATAATAAAAGTCTAAATTATTCTCAAAACTTTTTTTATTTTCTTCAAGATGTAAATTTTCTATATTTTTTAAGTAGCCTTGTGAATTGTTCCGCAATCACTGTACTGTTGTGTACATCATGTCCCCAAACATAAATCTGGACCACAGGGAGAATATTAAAGGTGTAATATAACGCCATTAAGATGAGAGATGCCCTGGAATAGGAATTGTTGTAGTTCTGTAAATAGTCTTCCATACATGGCAACATAACATGTTTCTTGTAATGTGTCATCTGTTATGGAATGATTCTATTAAAACTGCTCAGCGAGCTTGATTCCTGAAAAAGGAATTTAAAAAAAAATATTTTATTACCCATTGATATTATTTGCTTGCAGCCCCCGTGCGTGATATTATGCGTTGCCGGAAAATTGCGACTTGGCCGAACATACTGTTTAACACAGGTATGGCAACCATGCTTTGTCGTAGCCTGTAATCTTTTTCAGATCTTCATCAAATTTGCTAGGGATCATCTTCATAATGATATGCTCACTGCATGTCTAAATCACTGATAAGGGTGCAGAAAAGGAATCTGTCAAATAGTTCCGTTCGTTAGTGTGAATACGAGCTGGCATTTTTCTGATTCATAAAAGTTATTATACCTTGCCAAGGACTCCAAACAAAAACATCACCTCCCACATGTTCCTCAACTTCTCCATGCAGGCTGGAACAAAAGTATTCTCCCGCCTCAACTATCTCTGCATTTCTTCCAAAAGCTGAAATATAATTAAAACCAATCTTATATTTCTATTAATAAATACTAGAAAACTAAAACAAGTATGTTGACATACACAGGTCATTTTGAAATGGAAAGAAATGTTCCATACTAATTTGGATGGTATGTAAAACTTAAAACTGCCATGTGCACGTGGAATTCATCCAGTTTTTTATTCAACAGTTTATAGGCCTATTCGACAAGCAGTCACCTGTGTGGTAGCCTATATTTCAGTCACCTGTGTGATTGTGAATTGAATAGTTCTAAAACATCGGTTTTTGCATAATAATAATAATCATCCAAACAACTATGCACCTTTTAAGGTCCTTTGTTGTCATTTGTTCGGGATACGCTGTGGTACTGGTAGTGGTAATTTATAAATTAACCTTTTTGCTTGAACACATGCACAAACTGGAGTGGACTGGAAGCCGTGGCACAATAAAACTAGAATTATAAGGTGAACATAAAACTCACCACGAATGAACAGAACTTCACTTAAGTTAGCCTGGCCTCGGTCAAATATAAAACAACACTCTACTTGACTAGTAGAGCTACACTTTTCCTTAAAATTATACTTAATTTTATCTTATTCTTACAGTCTTAGCTTACTCAATACTTATCATAATAAATAGGCCTAATATAAATAATTCTGATTGATAATGATATTAATGATATAGATCTTAGACATAATAATACCTAAGCAGCTATGAACTATACTATGACTCATACTGACAGATATCTAAGCATAATACTAGGCCTAATAGTAGATCTAGATGATCCTTTACGACTACGAGCATGAGCAGCATGGTATAATAAATAATAGATAAAAAAAACACTGTTACTTACCCTTGGATGTGCCTGCAATTTCTGTTAAATATTTATCACTTATCGTGTTGTATTATAAACGGTGAAATACAATTACCGTCTGCAGCGAGTTGGGTTGCCATTTTGAAACTAACACGTCGTTTTGAAGACGTCACATAATCATGTATGGCTTATGTGCAAAATGACGACAAATGCACGTGATGTTCGACAATTCTATTGTATCTAAAAACTTTTGGTTTGTCCGAGTATTTGCCCGTTCTTACGGCCGTGCATATTGTATAGCTACGATACGCGTGAATGCGGTTCATTTAAACTTGTAAGCTAGCTCGTTTTTTTCTCATTCACGAGTATACCTTTTTGAAAATGCATTATACAATACAAGGATACAAAATTAAACTATAATGTAGGCCCCTACTATGTCAAAAGGTGTCCATTGATTTAGTCAAATATTTTCCCCGGATCACGACCGCCATATGACACGTCCGACGCTGAAGGATAATCACTATCAGTCTACCGGAACTCTCAATGTAATTGGCTTTATTTATATTTCCGCTTTATTAAAATTTAATCTTATACTAAAATCAATGATTACTTTCGAAAATCAAAGTAACGGTCTTCACATTTTCGTCAAGGTGTATAGAAATTAAACAGAAACAGGGATAAGTCTAACGCCACGGGTGGAAAGGTGAGCGAGAAGTCACGTGATCGACGTAAACAAAGCTCCTTATATGTCGGCATTTGCAATTTTTAAGGAATGAATACTCGAGAGTTTATAGCAGTATTTTTCATCATTAAGCAATAAAATATCGTAAATAACGTGAAAAAGAAAACATTTTGTTCAATATTTATGTTAAATATCATCTAGAAAATCGCGGTATGTTCGGTTTTTCGATTTTTCTGAAGGCGGTATTTTTCACGGTTTTTATTTCTGTGACGTTTTTATATCGAAATATCTCCCAGCTCTAGTTGACGCATGTTGCTGCTTGTTGATTGATTTACTCAAAAAATAACAATACAATTCCCAGACATCTGGGTTATCATAATTAAATGTCTTGTTGGGTAAGTCTTGGTCTAGCAATGAGTATTATATGCATATGATTTGCATTTTATAAAGATACCATAGATGGAATATTACAGCTTTGGGATGTCATAGGTATGGAACTTGCACATAGTGGGGGGACACTGAAGGAATGATTATGTTTTGAAAGCTTTATAGGTATATGTATGACATGAATTTTGCAAAAGACATGAATCAAAAAAAAAAGACAATGAAAATCATTGAAAGAATTATTTCTGTCCTATTAATCAATGAATGAATAAACAAATTGAGAATTTTTGTGAGGTGGATCTACTTCCATAAAACCAATACACAATTTCCTATAGTAATAATTCATTTAAATTTTCATATAAGCCACCCAACTATCCTTGTTTAAGGTTGGTTATAATTTCAGTATTTTTCTTTCTATTGCAAGAATAGTTATCCCAGAAAATTAAGAGATATCACACTGAAAAATAAACTAGCTCATTTCGGTGTAAGCAATTACACTGTGATAGGTTGAATGTCAAGTTAACAACAAGCCTTTGTGGACGGATTGACAGAGGCAACAACAATATACAACAGTGTTTCTTCTATGTAGGAGACACTGGGAGCATATCAAATTGACAACGGTTTTGGAATGCGGATACGAATATCGATATAGGTTAGATATTGTAATAGCCATAAGGCTATTCATCTCTATTCATACCATAGTAAACATCATCTCCTTCCAATGAAGCCTGTGTTGTGTTGTTATTCTATTTTTAGACTATTGACCTCTTTCTACAAGTGTCAGACCCGGTACGTTCCTGTGATGGAATCACAAACCTTTTTCTGTGATTACTTTGAATGAAATGAAGTGCCCTATGTTATCATGTCCATACAACCGGTCGATCTCACGAACTTGCCGTGGGTGTAGAGTGAAACGACGACGCTAATGCGTTGGAACGAGATAGGCCTAGTACAAAGTTTCATTGACCGGAGGGACCAACGCGAGTGACATCTTTCCTTCTAACATTATCGTTAGAACAAGTATGATAACCGAATCAGCGTATAACCATAAACGATTATAAAACCTTACCTGAATTTAACCCCGTCTGGTTATCGCCATCCCTTTATAATAATCCAAGAATTACTTCGTAATGCCCTTGTTTCGTACCCGCTAACGAGCGGCCATGTTCGTTAGTACACTACAGTCTGTAGTTAGACCAGAAACCTGGTGTTTGATCGTAATAGTCACTTGCTTCGGTCCTGCCACTCGCACTTTGTCCTAGTTCTATTTTTGACGAACATGGAAATAAACACCACAACTACTAAGGGGGTCGTACTTGATTGTCCCGCACATAAAAACACGATTGAAGATGCAGCTTTGATACACAACTACCTATAATGCTTTGAAGAGCGACAACGATACATAGAGTGGCGAGATGACGTCTAGATTACTACGCCGGGTTGACGGTGGTTTCGCTAATAAATAAACGCTTAGTGCGGACTATTAAGCGTGCTTTTATGTCCATACTGAGTAATTTTGTGTACATTATGCCTGTAGGATTGAACTCCTTATGATTTGTTATGCCCTTACGTTATTCCCCCTCTTTACAATTGTAGTCGAATATTTCAAGCGGAACAAGCACCTTGCTAGGTTGCACTGGCGACGGCAACGGGTTAGCAACGGGTTGCGAACGGTTGCATTGGGAGTGATGGCTATAATTAATTAACTACGGAGGCCCGTTGTTGGATATTGGCCTTGAATGATAAATAATACGTTTTTAGGCGGTTAAAAACCAAACTGCCTTTCGAATGTTGCTTTTGTTTTATTAAATTGTATATTTGTAAGTGTGAAAGTAGATCCTTCCTAGGCATGGGTTGCGGTAATAATACCGTTATGTCATTGGTCGAAAGGCCCCACGTGACACTTTGGCAAAGTCTATATAAAGCGCTGAACTCGTCAGTAATGGCATTCTGTCTTTGACGCTCTTGGGGTAAGCACCGTAAGAGTACATACCCCCCCCCCACACACACACACACACACACTGCTCTTATATCAATTTGTCTCTTTTTAAATGTAATTTTTAACTTAGTAAAAAAAATTATCGTATTCCTTTTAACTACCCCCCCCCCCCCCTAAATATAAATATACGATTAAGATTATTTGTAAAGCCTAATTGCCATTTTAAGAATTATAATCTTAATTGGAAATATATTTCTTAATTTAAGTAAATATTTTGACATACAAAATATTCTCTAGAAAATTATCCCCATATTTTCTTATTTTAAGAAAATAATTTCTAGTTATAAGATTATTTTCTTATTTTTCTTATAACAGGAAAATGATTTTTTATGTGTAAAAGATATGGAGTTATATTCATCTGCCTAGCCACACGGGTAGTTCATTTGTTGTTCTCTCACAAACCATTCGTGTATTGCAAGGCGAGGTTCAGAGGAAGCTATTAGACCGAACACCGGTGCTAACCTAGTCGACAGCGACCGGTAGCTTCATAATTGCTAAATATTTAGTACTACCAACAATAGTAAATAGTAAAATAAGCTTAAATGCATTTCCGATTAAGGTTTTTAAGGAAATGTCTTTTCAAACATTTCTGATTATTTTGTAGAAAAGCCATTAGTGTCATTTAGTCAGTAAAGTTGTTCGGTACAATCAGTGGTATATTCATACTGAACTAGAGAGGAAGTTAATACTAAAGTGTCTATGTCACACACGGGTACAAATGTAGGATTTTATCACCACATTTACGATGCCAGTCTAACAGGATGGTAAGAGACAGCATGTAGCAATATTGCTAGAATTTTTGCTCTACTAATTAATGGTGGCATTATATTTTATTAAATAATGTCTTTGGCTAATTGTATAAAATATGCACTAAAAATATAAGTGACAGGTTGAAACATAAAAAAGTTATAGAGCCAAAACATAGCTGGTTCTATGTGTCAACAAAATATCATCAGTTAGCACGTGATTGGAAATTTCCCAATTGAATCATTTGGCTTAAATAACCAATCACATTAGTAATTGCACATGTAGAGGGTCATATAAAAGAATCATGACAAACTTTTAAGGCACATTTTCATTAGATTCAAGAGAGGTTACCATCCGAGTTCCTAGGCTATATGATCTAGCAATTTCTATCAGCAGACTCGCCCCACTGGCTGGATGAGGTTTGAGAGAATGACTTTAGTATTTTAATCGAATGATTTTCAAATGTAGTAACAATTTTAATGATCTAAAACATTTGATAAGTTTCCCTACTTTATTACAGATATGGACATCTCATTTTCAATTCGGAAATTGTTACTACATTTGTTGATTTCCACATTTCAGGGACTTTTTTAATGAGAAAGGGACAAATTAAAAATATAGCAGAGTGGTTCGCTTATTTCATTTACAATAGATTTTAATATTTTCCAACTGATATCATCAGGGCCTTTAGCTTTTGAAGTGTCTAAGCATTGTAACACTACAGATAACAATATATCAGCATAGTTGATAGACCTTTATTGAGAGCATACTCCGGGAGAAGCGCCATTCCAAGTCTTCAGATACTGACAGTAAACTCTGGCTTATAAAGCATACAACAATTAACAAAAATGGTACACGAGCGATGATCATATTTGGTATTGTTTATATATGAGATGATAGTATCTGTAACCGCACTGCATAATCCTTTTGAATAAACGATATGTTCAGTGAGGTCGTGCCTTTTATCAGAACGAGCAGAAGCCATTCGTGTGTAGTCCGTAAAGATATTGAATAAATTAGATGTTTTAATAAGTCCGTGCCTTAGAAGAAGTTGTGTAGAGTTGAACACATCAATCTCATTAATGATCAAAACCAGCAGAGGTCAGAAAGTTCTATGTACCTGTATATGTAATTTTCAATTTGATGTAGAGATCACTTTGTCACATTCCTTCATCACCCTTGTGTTATTTTTTAAAAATAAATAACTAATACAATTCCCACAGTTGGGACACTGTCTTCATCTGTATCCATAGAAGGTACACACAATTAAGTTAAATCACACACCAATATCACTTGGTTATTCCTTGGTGCTGGTGTGGAAACATCTGTTCCATGGAACGTATGTATTTTCGTCCTTGGTCTCAGTCGACACCATCTCCTTAATGAACATTATCTAACATACTTTAAATACAATATCAATATTAATACTTTGAAGCTCTTAATATGGCCATTACAAATTCAAGTCCTAATTCTAAAATACAATTACATTGATAAACATGCTACAATAATAGAAGTTCATTTATTCACTGTCAATATAAATACTCGGTTATTCGTTCCAACAGAAAAAAAACCCACTGTTTCAATGTCAATAATTTCACAGTTTCCAACACTGCATAAGTTCAGGTCAGGTTCAGAATTGTTTTGTTTCTTGCACGGCTAATTCGGTGAACGTAAACGCTTCTGCAAACTGCGCTTCAGGGCCATATCTTTTGACATACTGGAATGCCCTTGTCTGGTTCAACGTTGCGGTACGTTAGGATATGGTACAATAAATCCCATAAATGATCAACGTACTTGCTAAATTAGACCAATTACAATTACATTACCCTTAATTTATAACATTGATTTTAATTGAATGCGATAATACTTAATCATATTCTTACACTTAAGTTTGTTTAATCCTTAATTATATTTACTTTTAATTGAATAAACTATTAACAATAGAACTTAATCCGACCCTAAGTAAAAATTAGCAGTATTAATTAGTACTAATCACCTAAAGTCGTTAATAACATTGAAACTCATTAGTAGTCTTCTTTGCTAATTGACAGTGACAGTTTTATCTCGTTAATAAGACGAGACTCATTAAGATTATAACTCATTGGTGCGATATATCCCAAGCATGTAGCAACCCACGTGCAATACAACTCGCTGGCATCAGCTGAGGCAGACGCGCGCTTTGTTTACATCCCATATAGATACTCCCTATGAAAGTTTTATACCTTTGCGTGAATTAATATTTGGCTGAATTTAAACTAAAAACATCTTGAATCAAATGTGATCAGTATTTATTTCAAGACCCTAACCCTAGATTCCTGGTTGTAATAACAAAACAACCACAATGCGTAAGTTACTATATTCCGGACATTTATCACATATAATAAATTACAAAGAAGTTTTTGACGTTTTCAATACATTAGTATGGTTCTACGTAACACTACTCATGTTATATCAGGGAATTCAAAATTTTTTCGACAGCTAATCGCACATTCAAATCCGTTATACTTTCTTCTTTTAACACATACTGTGAACTTATTCTCCTTTATATTTCTTTAACATAACGACACGAATAATCCACAAACAGTTATATTGCATAAGCTACTGGCTATATATTGCAATGCACCCTGTTTCAATTTAAACCATTTAAACCTAATACCAACCCACACAAAGAGCCATTCAGTTTTGAATTTTCCTTGAGCATTTTTCTTTATAACCCTAAACCTAAACGCGATTTTACACAGATTCATACCTTAACCTTACTCGGTTAAACACATATACATTAATTGGACATAACACTACATTACATTATTACGATTCAGCTTTATAGATCGAAGACATTATGATACGATCTAGCTTTATAGATCGGAGACGTTATTTATTTCGTTTACCTTAGTTTTACCGTTTCAATTTTAGGATTCTTATTTATTCCTAAGTTTATAGAAAATACCCATGTTTCAACCTAACTCTTGTTTACTTATGTAGCGTATCTACTATGTAGCACAATGCAGTTCCATGAGTCACTGGCTAGATATGGAAATCTTCCCAACCCCACATCCAACGTGTGACGCATTCCCTCTTTATTGCGACATATTATAATAGCCTAGTGATCGCCCATTTTTTGAGCTTCGATGTTTTCACTCATTTTCTTTAATTTAATTATTTGACTAGTATGACATTCTATTTAAAACTTTATTTTTAGCAAATCACTAACCTTTAAACAAATTTAAAATTATCCCTTGGTCATTTTTGGCGTTCTATTGTCAGTTACAAGGAAATATGTACCTACCTTAAAGGACTAATCCCAGATAGATTTTGGAGAATAAAACTGCTTTATATTGTGTGAAAAGCCCTAGATAACCTCTAACTTAGATCACGGCAACTGCTTCAAGCCACGTGATACGTTTTCAAACAACTTTCAATCGGCGGTATCGCTCCATGTTGGAAGACTTGTGTTCTGCTTGCATTATACAGAAGTGCCTGGATAACACACGCCGTGACATTTCCGCTTTACTTTCAGTTTGTTTTGTTATCGTCTGGTGACAATGTAGTTCTTTTCAGAACTGTCTTTAAGCGAACTTTCGCTGACAGTTCTTATTCGGCCTTATATAACTGCAGTAGGAAAATACCGTAAAATATCGCTACTCCCCAACCCTGTTCTCAAGCTCTTTTAGAACCCTTACCGCCTATTTGTCACCACAATGCTTTATTTTACACCAAAAGGAATCCTTTCTCACTATATTTCACACAAATTTATAATAATTCAACTCCATTTTCAAGTAGAATTTAGCGATGAAATAAACATGTGGTTTGCGCATGTCCGGGTCTCGTAATGTCTCTCAGCTTAAACGTATTTGGTGTATGTTCATAATCGCAGAATTCTACTTGAAAATAGTGTTGTATCTTTATAAATGTGTGCCAGCTGCGGCAAGACATGGTTCCTTTGGCGAATAAAGTAGAATCAAGGTGAAAAATAGTAGGTACGGATTCCAAAATAGCCTTAGAACAGAGGTGGGGAAGAACGGTATTTTCATACTGCAGTTATGTAAGGCCGAAAAGGAACTGTGTAGCGAATATATCGTTCGCTCGAGGACAGTTCCAAAAGGAACTAGTGACAATGAGGTTTAGCCGTTCATGGCTTCATGTTGATTACACTTGGTTGTTTTGGGGACTGTATTCGACATTTCTGTGCTAAATATGGATATTATAGACATAATAACAACATAACCACATTTGAATTTGCCGTGGAAGTATAAAAGATCCTGTTTCATGTCTCTCGGAACGTTTCACTTTCACTTCGACTTTTCTTTTCGAAGTCCTGTTTGCGCTACAAGTAGTACAAGTAACAATTTGACACTTGCTTTTTTTTTATCAATCTTTAGGATGGGTTGTTGTTTTTATATTTTCGTGTGATGAAATAGATACTAAATGGCTTGACTTTCGACCAGCAAATGATGTATATTGTATACTAAAATACAGAATGGATTCTTTGTAATTTCTATGATGGAATGGCTTGTTATATAGTCATAGCGATAACAGGTAGTCCCGTTATTCATAAAAGGAATGGCTGATAATTATTGTCAATAGAAAAACTTTCATTCAAAATGGTCTAGAAGTGTGTAAAATGTAGTAAGACAGTGAAGAAAAAAACAATAGTCAGTGTCATGTTATATGGGATCAGTGGACACACAGGATTCCTGGCGTACAATGTCTTCTTTCTTTATGAAATTTTTGGACCAAACTAAAAACTACCAAATAATAAAGACTACTGTATATTTTGTTGAAAGACTTGGTGATACAGCAATCCACCCACCACTCTTCCTACACTATCAAGTTCTGATAATATTAAAAGTTTGACAGATTTGACAACACCAGAAAAAGCTATGACTGACTCATCTGCAGACAGACCCTTTCTCTCCATCAAAGCATAGGAAAACTGTGCACAGACGTGTTGTGAGCCACCCAGAAATGTCACAGAGACCACAGAAGAAAGGGTGACAAGATTGAGATCACAAGGAATTGGTGGATTAAAGGTATAAAATATCATTAATTTCTTTACTACAACCCTTATGCTGTATTATTCTAACTGTTGATGACAAGGCTGTGTAGCGCCTGCCACAAACCCAAAATGATTTTGTTTATAGTGCCAAACGATGACAAACAGCTAGAAAAGTGACAAGTTATATCATTAACATTTTATAGCATGCAAATATGTATAAAAACAACAAAATCATTTCAATCTCTTGGCTGTCATGTGAGCTTATTTATTATATAATCACAAAATAAAATTAAATATTTCATTACATCAAGATTACGTTTAATATTTACAGATGTTAATACCACAGCTGGATGATAATAAAAAGAATGGAATCGCTGGCTTGATGTTTGCGACAATTTGACTATTCCACCACCGTCAAAATATATATGTTATAGACTTTGTCTCCAAATTGCTTATCTCTAAGACGGGTAAGTACATGTGATGTATACAATATATAACTTTATGCAGTGTTAACTTTTATAGTTGGAATATCGGTAATTTCATTCTTTCTTTATCATAACTTGGGATTTGATGACAGCCAAATAATTATCACATCAACAACTGGTTTACTCAGAGACTGGCAATATTTACATTCAGGACAAATTCTGTTTTAAAAATACAAAAAAATATTTGACCATAAAAAACTAATAGGTATCAGTCCTTCACTCCTGCTCCTGCTCTTCTCCACACACCTCGACTTTTCTTCGCGGGAGTCATTAAAGAATCCTGCAAATTAGCTAAATCGCTCTCCTAAATATTGAGATTAATAAACTACTTTCAGTTTTTGTTTATTTTTAAACTGCATACGTTCAATCATGATGATCATACTGAAGCTACCATATTCACCAAACATATTCACCAAATATTAAACAAGACTAAAGTTTAAATACAATTTGGCTGCCATTAATTCAAGAGAATGTAGCATTACTCTTGCAATGATTAAGAAGAGTTTTTCTACAGGAGCTTTTTTCTCATTTTTTGAAATTGGCAGGATGTTTTTATGGCTCCCGCACTATCCTATAAACGTGAAGGACTGAGTTATATAAAATTATAATAAGTTTTACATATTTTAACATTTTACTTTCAGGAAATTGATCAGTATTGTTTAGATGAGAGGGCTTAAATCGCATTACAAACAAGAGATGACATTTTGTAAGGGTGCCCGATGACCACGAACAGAAAAGGTTTCGCCATGGAAGAGATAATCAGTCAAGTAATATCAAGCTGTATAGTCTGCAAAGTAAAGAGGAGGTATCCTCACCCTAAAGGCCAATATACAGATTTCAAGGCTGACATTTGGGAATAACCATGAAGGAGCACGGTTCAAAAGGCCTACACAAATTATCAAACAAAACATTCTATTCTATTAGTTAAATATACATTATAGGAATATTAGATAAAGATCTGGCACTTCTCACTATAATAGTTAAAAACTAGATGATGTAAATGGAATATGCTGAGAATTTCAGTCAAATTGCTTCATTCTAAGCCGAGAAAACCGTAGTTTACAAATGACTGCAACTTCGATTGTCAATGTTACCGCTGTAACGATAATTAACAAAGTCTTGATTATCCATTGTTGCGTTTAATCATCAATAGATGTTGAACTGCAGATCATATTCAAATCCAATGAAAATCAAACAAGATGACTTCAGGAGTTGATTATGATAAATGTCTAATTAATACTTTATATATCATTTCAGGCCTATAGAAAGACCTGTAATAGGCACACACATTTACTTCTTGCATAATGCATTTTTAAGAAATATTAATGCTATTAAACACATTCCCGGTTTATATTGCATAATGCATATTTAATAAATATTGATGCTATTAAACATATTCCTGTTTTATATTGTGTATTTAATTTTGGTCAGAATATATTATATTCTGCAGTATTCTTTTAAGAATTTTTGTGGCCTGTCTCTTCACAATATCTTCTAGAATGTGTGGACTTGCTGGAATCCTTGTATTCTAGTTGGATCGGCTGGGTTTGGGTATAACTGCCCCAGGTTGTTTTATCAAGTTGGATATATATTGGTATGTTTTCTGTGGCATTAAAGGTAGCCTACCGCTGACAATGTTGCCAAACGTTTTTAGTATTTTTTTTATATCTGAAAAATAAATGAATTAAAAAGATTAAAGGAAATGGGAATATGTCATGCACGGTAATTATATGTGGGAAATTGTCGGAACAGTGAAATTTTAATTGTCAGGAGATCTATATCATGCTGCTAATGGTATAGGCCTTCATACCCCCTCCCCCTTCCCGTATCACTGACCCTAGAAACACCGGGATTGATAATGTAGAAAAACTTTCTTGGACCCCATGGTTCGTGAGCCAGCTCCAAAGTCATACTTTGATTGTACTGAGATAAGACACCATAATTTGCGGTTTTCTGATATTTTATAAACACATTTGACCTGTAGTTAAAAAGGAACAATACCTACCAACAAACATTTTGCATGGTAAACCAGTGGACTGCAAAATAATGTCAAATACATTATCATTGTTGGTATCGAACATCTTTCATTAAATATAAAAACATAACGCTAACGCTACAATATACGTCCACATTCCTGCTTTGATTGATATGGTACTTTGTCAAGAAGGTCAGGCGTTTGTTTTGTTTAGCGTTGAGGGTCGTGCTTCAATATCAAGATAATCCATTCAGAATTGTGGCTTTCAGACGCTAAAGGCAAAAAGTGGGCGTGGCTCTGCCCCTGGGGATCGGAACATTCGCCAAAATCAATAGTGGACGCCCTCAGGCTATAAGGAATAAATATGCCAAGTACCAAGCTGATTCGTTCAGAATTGCGGCCTGTAAACCACAAACACAAAAATTGGGCGTGGCTTGCCTCTGGGAGTCGGGACATGCACACTGAAAAAAAACTTGCGTTGAAACAACACAAACTTGTGTTGTTTTCAACACAAGTTGGGTGTTACTATTTAACAACACAAACTTGTGTTGAAACAACACAAACTTGTGTTAAATGTCGAAACAACACAAGACTTGTGTTAAAATTGTTCAAACAACACAAACTTGTGTTGAAACTTGTGTGAAAATCTACACAATACTTGTGTTAAAATTTCTAAAACTTGTGTTGGAATTTCTGAAACTTGTGTTGAAATTTCTGAAACTTGTGTTGTTTCATACAAACTTGTGTATAACCACCAACAGACCCTCCTTTTATTCTGTTTTAAATGTAATGTTTGATAAATGACATGACACCAATTTTGTTCATAGAATTTATATTTATTCATAAAATTATTATTTATTTATAAAATTACACCAATTTTATTCATAAAATTACACCAATTTTATTCATAAAATTACACCAATTATTATTTATTCATAAAATTACACCAATTATTATTTATTCATAAAATTACTATTTATTCATAAAATTACTATTTATTCATTAAATTACTATTTATTCATAAAATTACTATTTATTCATAACATTACTATTTATTCTTAAAATTACTATTTATTCATAAAATTATTATTTATTCATAAAATTCATAAAATTATCATTTTTATGAATTATCATTTATTCATAAAATTATATGAACAATTAAATTAATGCCAAATCAAAACTAGACGGACATTTTGATGGATAATAAAAACAAAGAAAATCCAATACTAATAAAATTGTGGTATATAATGACCCCCCCCCCTCCACAGAAAAAAAATAAAAAAAAATAAAGAAACCATAAAATAAGCATAGTTATTTAAATTGAAAAATAACCCTCAAAACAAGCACGGAGATATTTGGAATACAAATAAACAAAGTTAATTTCAATGCTAATAAAATTGTGTTTTATAATAACAATTTATTCCCCCCATCCCCACCAAATTTTTTTTTTTTTTTTTAAAGTTACCTTCTTAAAAAAGAAATAATAATTTAAACGCTATGTACACAATATTCCTACTCCATGCCCCCTAAAATAGGATTTACATACATTGTAAATCTAAATTAAATAACAGTCAAAACAAGCATTAAAGACATAAATTATGCACAAAAACTGAAAAACTCCTTACAAATGAAATATAAGAGGCACGTACAAAATATTTCTATACAAGTCATAAGCAAGGGGGAGCCATGTTGGCCTACATAACAAAGAAAAGTAGGGAGAGAGAGAGAAATGGTGTTAAACGACCACTTGACACAAACTAGGTCATTTCGGGACTAACATATGGTTTAATTTTATTTCAATAATTCGCTTGCGCGTAGGGGTCTTTAGCAGTGGAAGCCGGGGTACCCGGAGAAAACCCCCCCCCCCTTTAAAGAAAAGTAGGATGTTAAACCCCTTTTCAGCTTTTAAAGAGAGAGAGAGAAAAAAAATGGGGTATAATGTCCACTCGACACCTAGTTATTTCAGGACTAACATATGGTTCAATTATATTTCAATAATTAGCTTGCAAGTAGGGGTCTTTAGCATGGAGTAGTGAGAGGAAACCGGACGACCCGGAGAAAACTGACAAGGTTGGTCATGCGACCCTACTCATTATCATGAACACAGGGGAAATCGAAGTTACGTTAGTTGACTTAATGACCTATGATACAGCATGCACGTCCTACCCCCCCCCCCCCTTCATTTAATAAGCAAGGGAAAATCACCTTAATGTACCAGAGGGCCCTATATAAAATTTCAGGATTGACGACCAAATCTGAGTGATTTAAAAGTCACTTTACATTCTATATTTTACACAAATTTCTGGAGACAATCACAACATAATTGTTTTTTTCCAAAGGATATTTAACATTAAAACACAAATAAAAACAGATCAAATGCAACGAATGAACTATTAGCATTTATAATCACTACATTCTTTTTCAAAATTATAAAACAATTTGATGGCTTAATATTCAAAAGGTATATGGTTGAGTTCTCTTGTTGCTGGAATCATACATCAAATGCTCTCCTGTCTGAAAAAAAATATTATACATTATTATAGTAGGCAATAAATATACTTTCTATGGTTCAGAATGTTTAAATAAACAACTCATTTTACCACATGTGGGGTCTCTATTTTGTTTCAACTTTGCATAATACTTATTGTGCCTTTTTTAGTTACAGACCTAGGCAGATGATTAAGCCTCAATGGGTAAGAAGCCAGAACAAAACTCTTGAAAAATGACAATATAAATGGGTTTATTGTCTTACTGTTTTGCTCCTAAACTCGGCTTATGAAGACGGGCATACGCCATACATAAGCCATGTTTTTTTTCGATATAGGGTGGGGTGAATGGTCTACTAGTGGTTTAATACATGAACATGGCATGGTTTCGATGCCAAGGAGTCGTGTCCTCTGTCCAATTACATGTCAATCATGTCATTATTTCGGACTACAGCCTCAACGTTTCGGACTCCGGTAGGTGATATTTCGGACTTGGGTGGGTTACATTTCGGACTTGGGAATAAGTTGAAAGGAAAGATTGAACACGACTGTCAAATTAATTTAAAATAAGCCAAAAACGATTTTTTATAAAAAAAAATGCAGGTAAAATTTACCGTTCACCATCAATATACAGCACCTTGATCACCCACGTACATTTTGAATGTTTACAGGAGTCCGAAAATTTGCCAAGTAAATCCGAAAAAGTCGTCATACCGAATCCAACAGATCGGCTGTGTTTAGTCCGAAATGACGCTGGACCAAAATGTTGTGCTATCGGCTGTCCAACTTCTTGAATTTTCTGTGGGTTCTACAGTTTCCTCTTTTTGCTAAATACCCAAACGCGCCAGCGAATTATTCATATTCAATCTAACCATACCTTAGTACCAAAACGACCTAGAGCCAGTAGTAAGTCGATAAGGATCCGTCTACAACAATTCTGGGTTCATACAGAATTAATATTGCACAATAAACCAATTTTGAATACATGTAGTTGAATGAGGCAATAAAACGGAAGTCGGCGAATCGTTGTAGTTGATTACCGGTAGTCTATGCATGTAGGAACTCGAGTAGGACATAGGATAATATACGCAACTTGGACTACTTGATTCGGCAAAAACAAGTACATATAGGCCTTGTTTATGTCAATCCCCCCCTCTCTCTCTGTTGCATATAAGTGCCATATAAAATACTTAATGTGGGATTGTATCTTCACATACACTTATAATTGTAGGACATTGGTAAACAAAAAAAAAGAAGACCATATAAATTATAAAGATTAAATGAAATTCAAATTGTTACCAGTTTTTCTTTTTGGAGTACTTGGTAAATTCTCAATTATGGCTTAAAAACTGGTAGGTGGAAAGAGTCACATAGCAGCATTGACTGAAAAATAAAATGAAACTAAAGAGAAACTTCCAAAGACTCATTCTATCATTTTTATTGACTGAATCAGTGAAATAATTACACAAGGGTTGGACGGATTGTGTGTGCAAAATATTTGATTAGAGATGATCTTTTTTTTTAACATAAATTAGATTGTATTTCAAAAAACACAACAGTGTAAAAAGTTATTTTCTAGTCCGTGCCCGGGTTTATGTCTACTCTTGCCAAAATGTTTTTTTTATAAAAAAAACAACAAAAAAAAAATGAAACAAGAATCAAGTTATCAAGCAAGATGGCCGTCAATCCAAATACCAATCCAACCGCCCAAGGTATTATTTTAAAGCAGATTCTTACCTACTGGCTCAACTCAAGCCGTTTCTGGTTTAATGTGCTTCTGTAACATATCGTGGCACCGAACAACTAATGTTCATTAAGCAAGATATCAGAAAAATGAGACAGATTCAACAATATTATCATGCCAAAATATTTTTTTCACGGTCCCCGCCATTGTAAATGACAAATTATCACTGCGCATGCGCGAATCTCCGTCCTAATTTCCGATGAGTAATCTGCGCGCGCGAAGTGAATTACTGCGATGATAATCCGCTTAATCTTAATCGGTATTCACCATGGATCACTGCCTTAGTATTATAAAGCATTTTAATGAATTTTGCAACGGTCAGTTTTTTGCTACAAGTACGAGCAAGGCGATACGGAAAGAAAAGTATGACCGTATATGATTCCAGGGGAATGGTTGGAAACGAAATACTAATATATACAAAGAAACAATATCGATGCTAAAGAAATAAATACATGGTATTTTTTTTTTTTTTTTTTTATAAATATTTACAAACCTGCGGTCTTGTATTCTCTGTGGTGAACATTATATCACTGCTCAAAAATCATTTCAGCACGCTGTTAATGGTAAATGTTTGTGTGTGAAATCGCTTTATTTAACGTCCGCTTCCACCGAGGAAAATGTAGCTTAGATTACGTTGATTAACAAATTACATTACAAAAGAGTTTTACCCATTTTCTTGTCAACGCGTTTGGAGTCAATTGTTAAAACCACACCGGAATGCTCACCAGGTGTATTAGGTATTCCTTTAATCTACCAGTTTATTGGGCCAATAAAAAAAATCAACAACTTTATTTTAACTACAGACATCTAAACACCAATTAACATTCACGTCTGTCTGGCTATATTGTCTGTGTAATAAAAATACCCTTTTTATAACTAGTGGACCCCAGAATTAAGACTTTCTATGGAGTTTAATTTTTAATATTAAAAACACAAAATATTTATTGACGATAGTATATACACATTACTTGTGTTAATTTTATGACAAAAACACAAGATTTTATAAATCAACACAAGTTTGTGTTAAAGCATTAAGAAGAACACAAGTTTGTGTTGATTCAATGCAAAACAACACAAGTTTGTGTTGAATAATTTTAACACAAGTACTTGTGTCGTGACCCAACACAAGTTTTTTTTCAGTGCAGTTGTCATCCTTAGGCTATAAGGAATACATATCCCAAGTTTAAAGACGATCCATTTAGAATCATGGCCTGTAGACAACACACACAGACACGAAGTAAAAATGGACATGGCACGGTACCTTTAGTTATCAACCGAATATTACAAAACTTTTAAAAATAAGCTCCCCCTGACCAGCTTAATCGTTCGCAATAAACGTTTGCCCCTTAAAATCGGCAAATTGCTGACTTTAAAGTGAGATACATTACAACCGGGCGAAATTTTCTGTTTTATCACTTTTACAGTACCTTTGATTACCAACCGATTATTACAAAACTTTAAAAATAAAAGAGAAAGAGAGAAATGCGGCCTAACGTCCATTCGACACAAACTAGGTCATTTCGGGACTAACATATGTTTTTTAATTTTATTTAAAAACTCCTCTTGCGCGTACTGGTCTTCAGCCGTTGGGAGGAAACCGAAGGACACAGAGAAAACCCACGAGGTTGGACATCATACTCCATGTCACGTGCAACCTGGAGATCGAAACGACGCCGGTTGACTCAATGACAGACGTTACGATACAGCGCGCACATGCTAACCATTCAGCCAGTCAGTCACCCTGAATTCAGAAAATTGCTGACTTATACTAAGAAACATTTCAACCGGGCGAAATTTTCTGTTTTAACAGTTTAATGTGCACGGTACTTTAATTACCAACCGATTATTACAAAACTTTTGAAAATAAGCTCCAACTGACCAGCTTAATCGTATGCAATAAACGTTTGACCTGAATTGAACGTTCTGCACGGAGAAAGTTCATCTCGATTTCCCGGCGTGGTTCCCCCTTGTCAGTGAGGCAGAACGGAGGGCCTGACAAGCACAGCTGTCTAGTCGTTCGGATGCGACGAAAAACCAAGGTCCCGTGTACACATTGGAGTGCACATAAAATATCCCTAAGCAGTTGGAATTCGATACTGTTGAATAAGCTCTATACGATGACTAAATGTGTAGATTGTAGTCACCCACACTGCATGATTCGCTTAACAATGAAAGGGTGCGATTTTCAATTTTCGATCCTTTTGTTCTTCTACTCCTGATATGTTGGACTGTTGATCGATGGTTTCATATAAAAGACTACCAATAAGACTCTTTGTAGAAGAAGTTCCCAAAAAATATTATGTTGACTTTACGAGAAAGACCTCTAAACATGCTCCAAATTGTAAAAATACGACTTTTTGGATTTTCAATCTCTTTTTTTCGGCTATCCCTGATATTTAAAAAATGATACAATGATTCCACACAACAGGCTACGTATTAGACTCTCGATTGACAAGAGTTTCACCACCCTCCCTTCGTTATAACGAAGTTATTGTGCCCTAAAGAATCAACAAATCAGCATGCTTATCTCTGCTTACCCTAGGCAGAAAATGCTCATCTTTGAACTCAATCAGGACATTGACCTAGTGAACGTCTATACCAAGTTTGAACATTCTAGCTTAATTAGAAGGAGAGTTATTGTGTTCCAAAGTCCCGGCCCTTCAAATTGCTTCTATTTTTCATTTTCAATTCAAAATGGTGACCAGCACGTGACCGAAATCAAAATTCTGATCCGATAGATTTTTAGGCATTCCTTCAAGGATTCCGAAAATATAACTCCCGAGTCTGTAAGTAAAATAGCAAAAAAGTCTTACTGATTTTTCACGTTTAAAGATGGTTGCACTTCCGGTTCGATCGACAAACTCCATATTTTGTGTACGAATCAGTAATTACTTGTCTAGTATCAAAAAAAAAATAGGTCATTCTGACCTATATTTCTTTGATTTTTTTGAAAAATTTGATCCTTAATTTTGTCAAGGGGAGATAATTTAGAAAATTTCTAATTATATTTTTGAAGTCACATCGGTAAGATCTACTTATATACTAAATTTCATGAAAATCGTACAACTATTAAAGAAGTTGTCAAATTGGTCTAAACTTCCGGTTCGAAATCACAGCAACGAATTTTCAAAATTCGAAAATGTGAAACTGCTGATGAAAATGATTTTTTTCGAGGTATTCAAAGAAAAAAAAATTAGTAAAATCGGTCAAAAAATAACAAAGTTACGGCTATGCATTGTCAGTTTTTTCGTTCGTAAAATTCAGTGATTTCGGATTCGTAAAACGTTTTGAAAATATATTTAAATAACGTTCGCACCCCATTTTTTTTTGGGGGGGGGGTAGGTCAAAGTTTCAGAAAGATCCCATGGTTAGATTCTGAGAAATCCGATTTGCAGAAAATACACACAAAAAGAAATAAATAATAATCTTAACAGAAACAATAAGCTTAATAATATTAATCTTAACAGAAACAATAAGCTTTCATATGTAATATGAAAGCTTAATAATAATTTTAGTAAAAACAATAGTCTTTAAGCCTAATAACTAGACTTGCTTGCAAGGCTGAAGGCTTTCACCTTACCCAAGGCAGCACGAAATGCCCACCACTCACCCCTAGATATTGACACTTTCTGTGCATGCGCATTACGATAGAAGGAAAGTGAAAAATATAGTTGAACAATTTACAACATTATGAACTTGTTCGGTAGAATACAACATACGCCGGAAATCTAAATACGCAATCAAAAACTCAAAAATTCCAAAAAATTCCAATTTTAGTATATTTTCAAAATTTTCGGGAAAAAAGAGAACGGCGTGGTATTGCAATTCGACCTTTATCGCATCCGCAATATCCCCGGCTCTACAAAAATATAACTTTTTCGAAAATCGGTTGGGAATTGACATTATCAGGACCTATTTTCATTGATGCACGTTAAAGATTTACATCACTTCCGGTCTCTTCACAACTTTCGAAATAGATCTAAGTACTAACTGTTTAAAACATAGGAAAAACCAATTCTATCTGTTTTAGTTTTAGAGATCTAAACGACTATTAAAAAAAACAGTTTTCCAAATGAGACAAAAAAGGTATCTTAAGTATCAGACAATAACCAAAACCCCAAATCACACCTTTCAACATTAATTTTTCAACATTGTAACTGAGGGGAGCTTTATTTTCACTGGTATCAAATGATGACTTCATGTAGACAAAAAACCTGGGATATTAATTTAAAGAGTAACTGTTAATCACTTAAATGAATTATTTTCACTCTAGAAGCACCAGTGCCAGATATTGGTTACCATTAAAACGCCCATAGTTTAAATATTGCCACTTTTAAAAAAGCTCGCTATATATATGCTTTATATGTATGCAAAACGTTCCAATTATAACTAATTCGACTTTAGTCGATGTCACACCAATGTGTACACGGGACTTAGGAATAGCGTTCATGTCAGCTACTCAAATATGTAACTGGTTCAAAAATTGATTGAATATTCAATGTAATATCGACAATTTTTCTGATTTCGTGCCTTTTAAAGATTTGACGTCACTAACATATAAAAATTTGATATTTACTACAGATAGAATCTATGCTCAAACTACATCATGTCTTCTACCACAGGTGCAATATTCGTACTTCTGCACGGTACTACCGCAAGTTACAACTGCAACCTCTTAAAAATTGGACTTGCTTTTAAACAGTGCGAGCCCTCGATTTCTGCCGAGATGATTACGGTTATGAGGTAATTTTGACAAAGAAGAAACAATATTAATTCATAGACTAATTTATTACACACAGAAATCAACTATATCTGTTACAGGGTCACTAACCCCATATTTTGAATATAGGTTAACTCTCAAAGTTGAAATATTTTTCGCTCAAATATCGTCACCGTGGGAGAAAAAAGGACTTTTGAATATGCTCTAAACGTAGGTAATACGTACAGATTATATCAACTCTTAACTGCATGTTTCGCTTAACAATGAAAGGTGACGTTTTCAATTTTCGATCCCTTTGTTCTCATACTCCTGATATTTCTAACTGTTGCGCAATGGTTTCATACATAAGACTACCGGTGAAACTCTCTGTAGAAGAAGTTCCACAAAAATATTACGTTGACTTTTCGAGAAAAAGACCCCTAAACATGCTCCAAAACGTAAAAATACGCCGTTTTCAATTTTCGATGTCATTTTTCGGCTACCCATGACAATTAGAAAAATTGTACAATGGTATCACACAATACACTTCCAATTAGACTCTCGATTAAGAAAGTTAGAAAACAATCGTTGGCGGTGTTTCCGAGAAACGGGCGTTTAAACTTGATCCAAATCGTAAATAACCCTACTTTTGAAAGTGCCATAACTATAAATTATGAATTTGTAGAGCGCAATTCTTTCCAGTAAACTGCTCAAGAGCGCTAGTCATATATTTGCTTGAAGATTGATGTCTTTAGCTGTGATTTAAAAGTGTTCAGTGTTTCGGATCGTTTGATGTCTATGGGAAGTCTGTTCCACAAAACTACACCACATCGCAGAAAAGCACGATCTCCATATTTGGTTCTTGATTTTGATGGCACTGCTAACTGTAGTTGTTTGGCTGATCTTAAAGCACGCGATGGTTGATAAAAGGAGAACAGATCTTGAAAATAAACTGGTCCGAGATTGTGGATTGCTTTGAACACAAAAGTTAATAACTTGAAATTTATTCGAGCACGAATTGGAAGCCAATGTAAGTTCTTAAGAATGGGAGTAATATGTTCACGGATATTTGTGTGAGTGATAAGTCTGGCAGCAGTGTTCTGTACACGCTGTAGTCGATCAAGCTGTTGGAGATTTACACCGTAAAGGAGACTATTACAGTAGTCCAATCTGGAGATGACAAATGCCTGAATCAGCCGTTTCGTTGAGTCTGTATCGATATATTTCCTAATTTTTCGGATATTTCGTATCTGAAAGTAAGTAACTCTAACTGTTTTATTTTGCAATAGAAACATATCGCTATAATACCATCTGGCGGAGAATTCAAGTGGCTATCAACCGATTGACTTAGTACTTTAACTACTCGTTAAACAACCAATTGATACATCGCATTTTGCGCATCAGCACCCATTTTTCAAAATTTTGTCAAACTTTGGATACCTTTCTTGACCACTTCCGGTGATTAGAGGATTTTTTTTATTTATAGCTCATGGACTGGTTTGGACCTTCGACTACATATTCCGTAAGTTCCAGAAAAATCGTAGGCGCCGTTTTAAAAAAAATAAGAACTCCACGATTTGACCAAAATGCGAAAAAAAGTGAAAAATCAAAGTTAACATTTCAGAATAAAACTTATATTGTTGGAATCGGATTGATGTCAGCTATCCAAAAATATATGTCATAATTCAAAATTCCAAAAAAAAAAAAAATTTGGAAATTTTTGAAAATTTTACAATTTTCACCAAAAAAATGAAAGCGACAAAGTGTCTAAATTTGATGTTTGTGCTATCTTCTTAGAAATGTCTCAAGCTATCCAAAATATTTGGAACCTAGATATTGACACAAATGGGTCACAGCGCAACGAAACATACGCCCACAGCAGCTAAATCGTCCGGGCAGTCAACAAGAGTTGTTGCATATTCTTACTTTCTTCGGTAATGAAACATTTATAATACTCTGAAATATGATTAGGATTAACAACTCATAAAGTAATTATCAGAAAATCATTAGAATTTGTTTGGTTTTTATAAAGTTCCAAAATTAATTAACATTCCTTTTTTCAAAAACATCGCACCGAGACATTGATTATATCGCGTCTACATGTCTGAACATATGCTGCATCGATTTGTGGAGGTTTCGCTCTGTTATCCTAACGTGAAAATTCGACAATAAATGCACATGTAATCACATTAAAATTGCGCATATTATTATATTGTTAAAAGAACGAGATACATAGAATGATTATAGGGTGTCCTTTCTTCCAGAATCTATATCTCTTAGTATACTGATAGCAACAATTCAATACTGGACATTGATGGTTATTCGCTGAAATGGGTGATTGAACATATATTTCTTAAGCTAAAATATATTTCAGGTTTGGGCTATTTGGAGATTTCTGTTCCTAAACGGTTAATTGTTACAGTTTAAGATCTGATGCAAATAAAATATAAATCCAATCTAAGGTTTGGGGCGTATTTTTGTGATATGTCACATAATGTCAATTATCCAATACATAATGCAGCAAACACGTGTAATCAGAAGGAGGTATTTCAGTCAAGAGGGAATAAACGTACTTCTTGTTCCATGTGGCAAAGAAAATCATAAAGAGTCTGGAATACATCGTATATAAGGAAAGGTTTTTAATATGTTTAAAAGTCGGTGATGTTCAGGGTATAAATAATGAAAGCAGGGGAAAGATATGAGAATTGGACATGTGATATTAAATCGGGGCGAATAGTCGGAACTAGAGGATTCTACCTCAAGAGATTAATATCAAGGAAACATAAGGTCATTTGCAATGTCAGTATATATCACAGTAATAGTACAAGATTTACAACAACATATGTGGCAAATACTGTCAAGGTTTATCTATTATTTAAGAAGTTCACAGAGCTAACAATTTTCTTGTATTGGGGTATTTTACCAATATACCAGAATTATGCTTCTGAAATTCAAGTCCAAGTTTTGATAATCTGATGGGCGTCCTCCATGAGATAGAATGAGCTTTTTGGGACATATTATACCATTTATCATGTCTTGTGCTTGTACCGCTGCACATTGGCATGCATAGCCACGCCACCCCCATATAGCGTTACATAGTGAGTGGTGTCATGTATGACTTTTACTAGAATATTTGCTCGTCAAATTAATGATGACATTATATTGTATTACTGTTTTGGGCAAGTTGTGGGATTCAAAAATATTCACATATATGCACCAATATATTTAAATAGAATGAACGAAGAGTGGCATATATTGTTACATAAAAGAGTCATAATTTCTCCAGTAAATTTCTACTAACCATTTAAGGACGGGTTTCAACGTCATTTGACTAAATTAACCAACCGCTTTAAATATTTACATAATATTTGACCAATGAGATAATTGAAGGTCCAAAACCCAAAGCTACAAAATTATCATACTTGTGAGAATTCGGTACACAGCAGACAGATTCGGGAAGGTAAAAGATGTAACCAGCGAGTTTGGCTTGATGAATTTTGAAGGAATGACTTTAGTATTGTAATCTATACTATGCCTGAAAGCGAAGAAAGACGACCAAGGGCTGTTGTAAAACATGTAGCAGAGAAGAGAGGGTATGCGCCACACGTTGGATGTGGGGAGTTGTCTCAGCGTATTTTCCACATCTAACCAATGACTGCACAGCTCTAGGCATAGTGTTAGCATTTTTGTTCTTTCTAGGATAGAAAATACTTCTCGTTTACTTAGAAAAATAAGATAGTTAACGACCATTGTGGTACTATCGTTTTCAATGGGTCGGCAGTGATATAACATTGTGATATATGTCTAGTGCCTTTATCGACAACAGGATTCTTTCTGCACCAACTGAGTTGATATCCCCCGAGTAGAATCGGACATCAGACCCGACCCAATATTAGTTCACGAATTGTACCTTTGCACTATTTTTCATACGTATTACTTGATGCTTTCTAACCGTTAGGACATTGTACATTGATTTTAATGTTTCTATTACTATAATTACGCACCCAGTACTACAAAGTAAACTTAACGCTGTCACAAAATCACCATTGTTCCGTTTACTTTAAAATGTGTGCGGTGGCTGAGTGGTACGCCCGACAAACGTCATAAGAGTTTCAATAATGAAATAAAATTTAATTGTTTCGAATTCCATTTGTCAATGTTTCCTTTACGTACACTGTTCCTCCCTAGGCCCTCCGTCCTGCATCACTGACAAGGAGAAACCACGCCCATTAGAAGTTCATGTTCTATAAACCTATTTTACATTTACCAGCAGTAATATATTCAAAGTTATTTTTTTTCCTGACAAATACAAATCGCATTAAATTGACATTCGTGGCGTACTATTTTAGTCCAATAAAGCCACCTTTTATAGTTTAATTGTCGTACCATGCATCATACAATGAGAGCTTTGAATTAGAACTTTTCTTGTGTATATTTGTTGAATTATATGTTTAATAATAACCGACATAGACGTAACTTGGACACCAGCTATCGCAGTCAATATTTTTATTTGTGCAGGGATGGCAACGATGTACCAATTCTACAATTGGTTTATGGAATGACATATTAACCGGATAAACAAGAAAAACTAATTACATGCATAATAAAAGCGCCTACCGCTTCTGATAATTACATGATTCATCATTGGTCTTTATTACCCATCTCACTGAGAAAGAAAATTTGACTCTTTCCCCAGATACATACATAATTAAAACGGTGTAATACATTTAGCTGCTATTTATGAGGTTGTATTTCTCTATGGCATCATTAATTAGGCACGAGACAAATTATCTTTAAGGTAAAAATACGATCCTGTATATTAATGACCTAGTCGTCTTTAATACATGAACCCTAAATAGAAGGTCGGTGATTTTAAGCATGACACACAAGAACTACTTCTTAGAGAGCCCTCGCATTCTAAACGTCTTTATGGAGCATCTGTTTATTAATCAAGATAATGCCACTAAAATAAATTCTTGCCCAGATCGATGTATACTTGACTTGATCAATACTAGTGTATACTATTGAGATAATAAACAAATCCACCTTTAGGCAAGATTCTTTTAATGGAATTCTTCATCCTTTGCTTCATTAGTCATAATTTTGTGACAGATTTTCGGTAGAGCGAAAGGCGCCTCGAAGATAATGTAAATTGTTATATAAATGAGCCGGTCAAATGAAATACCCAGCAGAGTTATCCGGATATAGTAACAGGGTTATTAAATCAGTAAAATTTAACTCAGCAGGTACGGATAGACTAAATGGAAATTATGGTGTCAAAGGCATAAAGCTACGGGTAAACCTGTTTTAAAATGGGACATGTCCGTGTAATGGGCGGCACGGAACTGCAATCAAAGTGCCTGTGTCATAATGAACACCATAATACCGCTACAAATGCGGAGGTGGACGATTCATTTAGTCTCAAACTTGATTTTCTCCTCTTATTATCGAATCTCTTAATAGATATTCAAATTCATCGTCCTGTGTAGACAAGAAGACAATTTGAAGAAATAAAAAATTCAGCAACCATGGATTGGATGGATTACAATAAGAAGAATAATTTCACAATTTCTTACATGAAACCCATCTCCATAAATTTATAGTTGATCGAAAAAATGTATGATTTGTGTTTAAGATTTTGTTAGCGAGAAAGTGGTGAATTGGTTCAAGATGCCTGTATCTCCAGACCAAACTGATTCACGCCACATTCGAAACGAATCAGTTAACAACTGCAGCCTCTATCACGTTTATAAAGTCGCAGCCATTAGAGAGCCGGCCATTTTACCGCATCAATATACGCGATGTATATGGCAATTCCAAAACTTAGTGAAGACAACAACTAGGAAAAGCTTAGTACATATATCACACCATTCAACAACCCAGTTGAATACTAAGTTTGTTTGTAGACTAAGTGTGCATGTCCGGCAAGTTCCAAATTATGCAATCTAATACGAGAAAAGCTTAGTACATACATCACACCATTCAACAACCCAGTCCGGTAATCCAAATAATTCCCACTTGTTTATATCATTTTAAACGACACAGTCAAATGGGCTGGGAGCCTTATAGTCTATGCAAATCAGCATTTTATAACGGCAATTCTTTAGTCGTCTCTCTGTTCACCATAAACGGAAGCAGTTGCTCCGGTGTCACAACATTGCACAGGTCCATCCGAGATCCCTTTTTGTGCTCCGGTCCCCAACGACTATAGAAATGGAACATCCGCACAATTTCATTTTCATATTCTAAAACAGGAAGAAGCTTCGGCTGTCCTATAACTAGTCTGCGATATCACTTATGTGGAAGCGACGTAAAACCACCAGCTTAAGTAAGTAATACAATTTCATTTAAGCCCGATGAGTTCGAAATGAACGAAACTAGTAGCTTCTTGAGAGAAATCTGGGACGGCAACCCGCCACTCATAGATTTTTATAATTAAATTACACTCACTGCGGAGTAACCTTACCAGCTAAGACTTTCATAACTGCGGTCACCTCAAACGAGGAACCGTACCCAGAGTCAAACATTACTAGGGAGAAGCTGACCCTTTATCCAAACGACTCAGATAGATTTTACGTCCGGGACATTACCGGAGTATATCTGCCGATCAGAAAGTAAGCGTTTGTTCTGCCATTACACCGGAGTGCAAAATACTCCATAAATTGAACAACGAATCCATACCGTTATACCTGAGTCAAAATTCTCCGGAATTCAAATAACAAATTAGGGCGATTTTGATTAAATGTAGATCACTATAACCGTATAGACCGAAAATTTATTCTGGTCCTTATACGCCTTATAAAAATATGCACGCCCAAAGCGGAGTGAATTTTTTTTTTACCTCACCGAAACGAATTCAATCGTTCATATAACGGTTTATGACCATATCTTTGTTCAATTTAGCGAGCCCTCCCATGAGAATTGGCATGTTCTATCTATTCTACCTAGCTTTATACTATACTATTCAAAAAAAGTAGGGGATATTTGCAACGCCGGATTAACCATGGGGCACATGGGGCACAGGCCCCAGGGCCCACCACATTAGGGGGCCCCCCACAAAAATCTCAGTTGCGCGCCTCGAGCATGGTCGGACCGAGGACTCCAACGTCCGGTGACCTAGTGACGGGGCCCCTCAGATGCTTCGAGGGCCCTCCATCGGAAGTCCCTGGGGCCCCCTCAATCCATGGTGTGTTGCGATCGACATCCGAGAATTCGGTGTAATCCGGTGATGGGTGTAACACATGTTTTTTTTTACTGTCGTGAGATCTTCTATCGCACCGACCATCGTCTAACTCGAATTATCGTATAACTCGAACAAATTACACGTCCCCATCATTGCGAGTAGCGCGAATTTTGCCTCAGATTGACGTACGATTGTATATAAGCTGTAGTTGTTGTTGTTGATATTTGATGTGGGTATAAGCTGAATTTGATGAGATGCACACCATGATCACGCGAAATATTCATATTTCGTGATTAAATCTCGTATTACCATTTTGTTTGTCAAACATCGAGTCCGGCTTGGTCGTAACGTTACGGCCTCCATTCATCAAATCATCGTGGGGGTATAATACGATTCCGAATCAAGTAACCCCGTTATTTATCACTGAGCGACTTCAAAATTAGGTTTGATGTCGCTCTGCCCACTTACAGTCCCCTCCTCTAGAAATGTCATCATTTCACAGCACTCGCATGGATTGGTCCACTGAAATAACGCCAGAATGCGCTAATTTGGTGGCAGAATTTTATTTTTTTCTGGGGGAAGTACTTCTAAATGGCTCCAACACAAGTGCCTGAAATGCCAGGAAATCACGTTTCTGGCCTCCAATTTCTGAAAATTTCTTTGGGGTGGGGGGAGAAAACCCCCAGACCCCCCTATGCGGGACTTCGCGCATTCGGCGCTCGCGGTCAGTGATCAGGGGCCCCCCACATGTTCCAGGCCCCAGAGCCCCCACCATGGTTAATCCGGCGTTAGATATTTGATTTTTAAGTGTCATTAAAGTCACCTAATGAAACTGACGAAGAAACAAATGACAAAATGAAATGAAGTTCACATTCATCGATTTATTCCAAATGATCGTTAGACTAAGTAAGGCACAGACTGACCATTATAAGGGTAAAATGATACCCGGGGTCAAACAGCAAAGTTACCACAGCATCACAACAAAGTCAGTAACGGGTAAATCCTCCTATGTTTGCCAAACAAGCATTGATCCGACGTGGCATACTCCTAATGAGACGTCTAAGGTCATTTTGGTCCAGATTGTCCCATTCCTGTTGCAACGCAGCAGCAAGTTCTTGGACCATAGCCTGCTTATGACAGACTGAGAAACATTCATCGTCCGCGCCACAACCGCCTGTGTTGTGCCGATCTGTAGCATGCCAAGGGCACGTAACCTTTCATTTTGGGTAAGCCGACGCATATCAAAATTTGTTTTCTGGTCACTAAAACAATTAAACTGGTGTTTCCACCCTGGAATTCAATGCCACAATCACTGTAACATTCAAAGTCAGAGTCGTGCAAATCTTGGGTTGGACCCCCATGATGATCCCAAGCATCACCTGCATTCCATGCGGTAGCTATTGGTGCGTTTGGGCGTCACATGTAACTGGAAATGTTTCTTCTGTTAGGTTCTATAGTGACTTTTTTCGTAGTCATTTGCATATTTTAGTATTAAGCCCCCAAAATCAAATATCCCCTACTTTTTTTGAATAGTATATAATAATTGAATATGTTCTATATAGGAATGATACAATGCAGTATTCTACATATTGTAATAGTATCTTTATATTTTATAATATAATAATTGACTGAAATGACATGTAATTGATTGAAATATAGTATAAAAGCTGAAAGACATGTTATACATAGACATAATACTATGCAGTTTTCTACTTGGCACCATTGCATAACAATTACTGAAATGTTTTCATAGAGGAATAATACTATTCAGTGTTCTACTTAAAGATTCATTATGGGAGATTAGATAACGAGTTGGCAGTTTTCACTACAATAGTTAAAAGCTAGTTAATGTAAAGGCAATTTGTTGAAAATTTCAGTCAAATTGATCCACTATTAACTTAGAACTAAGTTCCGCTTAGCCTTGACCATCATTACTAAAGTCGGTAAGACAAAACCGGTAGTCTCGGTTATCCATTTTTATTGGTAAATCACGAAGGAAAATATTTCAGCGAATCGAACTCCAATCCAACAAAAATCTCATGCTAGCCTCGACACCGAAAGTTGATTATGGTCTGAATAAATTAACTGATGTCTAATTAATTTTTTTCATAACATTTCATGCCCAATGAAAGACCTACAATAGGCAGATTTTGCTTTTGCATAATGCATGTTTAACTTTATAATAATTGAATGAAATATAGTTTAATATTTGAATGAAATGTTTTATATAGACATAATACTATGCAGTATTTAACTTAGTTTTAAAACTATAATAATTGCCTACGAATGATTTATATAAGAATAATACTATGCAGTATTCAAGTTATCTTTATCGTATAATACACTGAAATGTTTGTGTACATGAATACTACTATGCAGTATTCTACTATCTGTTATAATTGAACGAAATGTCTTATTGTAAAAATTGACTGAAATGGTCAATACAAGCCTAATACTATGCAGCATTTTAAGAATCTTTATAGGATTAAAAACTGAATGTAATATTCTATACATGGATAATACTATGCAAGTATATTAATTGAATAAACTGTTTATATGGACACTATGTCCTGCGGTATTCTACTAAACCTTATAGTATAACTATAATTGACTGAAATGTTTTATAAAAGAATGGTACTATACAGTGCTCTACTGATCTTTACACTATAATTGAATAAACCATAATATAATAATTGAATAAAGAAAATTATATACGAATGATACTATGCAGTATTCTATTAGTTTTTATAGTATCGTTAAACTTTATAGTATACTCTTCAAAAAAAGTAACGCAAAGCCAGATTTTTAATGGATGTTTCAAAGACATTTACTACATGAACTAAAAATGAAAGACTCTTGAAATTTTACACATATAAATAACAGCAACCATAGCGGTAGTAAAAGTCATCGAATGTCCCAACGTCACATTTGACCTCACGTGCTGTTAGTAACCAGTGTGCCCCCTTGAGAGTCAATTACTGCCCGACACCTCCTGCTCATACACGCAATCAGATTGCGGATGACAGCCTGGGGAATCGTAGCCCACTCAGCCTCAAAAGCGGAAGCCAGCTGTTGCAGTGTCTGAGGTTGTTGTTGTTGCTGTCGCAGACGTCTATCTAATTCATCCCAGAGATGCTCTATTGGGTTTAAATACGGGGATCTGGAAGGCCATGGCATAACATTGATGTGGTGGTTTGCCAGGAAGGCTGTGGTGATCCGTGCTGTATGGGGACGGGCATTGTCCTGCTGGAAAACAGCGTTGATGTTGGCCATGATGGAAAGGACGTTCCGACGCAGGATCTCATCGACATAGCGTTGTGCTGTCAAATTCCCCCTGATATGCACCATTGCTGTCCTGGCGTTATAAGAGATTACTGCCCACATCATGACACTACCGCCACTAAATCTGTCGACTATCTGTATGCAATTTGCAGCGAAGCGTTCACCTCTTCGGCGGTAGTAAACACGGGCCCTTCCATCCTGTCTGCCTGTGTGGTACCTCATTCTACAAGATTTTCGACTTAGAATAATTTTGATAGTGTTTTGGGTCTGTGGTGTTTTTTACCACAAGAGCTCCACAAGATATTGGACTTGGTACCACATTCCACAAGATTTTCATCTTAGAATAATTTTGATAGTGTTATGGGTCTGTTTCAAAATTTGTCTCTAAGGCGCCCTATATGCATGTGTGGTACCACATGCCACAAGATTTTCGACTTAGTATAATTTTGATAGTGTTTTGGGTCTGTGGTGTTTTTTACCACAAGAGTTCCACAAGGTATTGGACTCTTGTGGTAAAAAACACCACAGACCCAAAACACTATCAAAATTATTCTAAGTCGAAAATCTTGTGGAATGTTGTACCACACAGGAATATAGGGGGTCTGAGAAAAAACTCTGGAGAAAAAAGTCCAATATCTTGTGGAACTCTTGTGGTAAAAAACACTACACTATCAAAATTATTCTAAGTCGAAAATAAATCTTGTGGAATGTGATACCACACAGGCATAGAGAGGGTCTGAGAAGAAATTTTGGAAAATTTTTTAATTTTTTTCTAAGTCCAATATCTTGTGGAAGTGTTGTGGTGAAAAGCTCCACACAAATGCCCTCAAACCTTGCCATAGATGGTTATGGACGACGCTCCAGACCATTTTTCAATACTATTTATGTATGGTTAAATAGTCATAGTGGAGAAAAAAGTCCAATATCTTGTGGAACTCTTGTGGTAAAAAACACCACACTATCAAAATTATTCTAAGTCGAAAATAAATCTTGTGGAATGTGATACCACACAGGCATAGAGAGGGTCTGAGAAGAAATTTTGGAAAATTTTTTAATTTTTTTCTAAGTCCAATATCTTGTGGAAGTGTTGTGGTGAAAAGCTCCACACAAATGCCCTCAAACCTTGCCATAGATGGTTATGGACGACGCTCCAGACCATTTTTCAATACTATTTATGTATGGTTAAATAGTCATAGTTTATTAAGTACAACATGGTCGTTTATTTAGTGACTATAAATGTGTGAAACAGATTTAAGGCTTGGTAAATATATTAGTATTGTGGTGTAATTGTCGAGATATTTGGAGATATTCATTTGGGGTGGGTCACCCTAATTATGGCCGCTTTAATATTGATGTCACGTTTTGATGCATATTTCCCACGTCACTATGATTGCGTTACAGGCCACACGGTCTACGTTATGGAATAAACCTTCAAGTAATGCCTGCAGTGGACGGCTTGCCATTTGCGTCAGTTTTGAATTTCAATGTTATTTGCTCATCAATTATTTCTAAGGTTCTGGACAAATGGGTTTATTTATTAGGACTGTGAGTTGTGTTTGGTCTGCGTACGACCGGGACCCGATTCTTAGAAAACTCTTAAAAGTAAGCACGAAGTTATGCATCACTTTTTCTTAGATAAGAAATTTTATAAAATACCTTTTCTAGAAAATTCTTAAGACCATTTTTACGTAAGCACAAGTCAAGTCTAAGCACATTATGACTGGTAAATTGAGACTATGATGCTCTCTAACCTCATAAAAACAATTTTGGTATGCGAATTACACAGTAATTATAAATGGATCAATGACATTAACTTCCCGGCAAAAAGTCGATTTAGATGTATTCGACAAATGAAATAGGGTTTAATGTCCTACTGTTGTATTCCTAAACTGGGCTAATGAAGGTGGACATGCGCCATAGTGTGCTATGAGGGAAATTTTGCCCGGGCAGCGGCGCTACGGCCTACTTTATATCGAATTCCAACTGCCAAGGGACCTTTTACGTACACACCAATTTGTTGGCTCTAGACATGGCAAACTACGCCTTTGATCCATTTCTTTCTGTCTTGTGACACTCAAACTCACAAGATACTCACAAGGGGCTTTACACAACCTTCTTGAAAGATTATTGCTGTATAAATGCAACATGTCATGACAGTCTTTCAAATTAAACACGCAACCGAAGGAAACTTAAGAATCCATGAAGAATTAACTTCCTATTTGACAAGGTCTTCATGATTTGAAGTACGTGCTTTACAAGTTTCCTGATGATTATTATTTTTAATTTAGGAGTTCAGATGACTTTTTGTGTTATTTAATGAAAGAAATACAAAGTAAAAAGTGAACTATAGTATGTCAACGCAACATAAATAAATAACGATCAATCTAAAAACATTGGCATCATATTGAAAGAATATTGTAGTCTGGTCACAACCCCCATTTCACAGGGAACAAGGTTTAACGATTGGGTCTGATAGAAGGGGTCATAGTGAAGACATTTGTAGTTTTGGAGCTTTTGTTGGTCATCGAACCCATTACAGACAATTTCCGATTCATCTCACAAACGGTTGCTCCAATAGGGCCGCACAATCCAAAATGGCGACAGCAATAGGTTAGAAGAGTGTTCCTTCAATACAGAGAGAGAGAGGGGGAGTCAAATAGGAATTTATTTCAATAATTCGCTTGCTTGTAGGCGTCTTTAACAACCAGGTACACCCATTCTTTCAATACAAATAGCAACATACACATGTGATATGTCGTTGTGGGGGAAAATAAACACAAGTATGACATTTCTAAGTTGAGGTGTCTGTTAGGCGTAATCTTCACGTCGTTAACTGCTACAAGCTGGGTGCGGTTGGGGTCCGAGGAGGATTATTTTCGTGGTCCGAGAGCTTATTTTCGTGGTCCGAGAGCTATCTAGATAATCGATAATATTGCACGAAATATAGAATAAATAAGAAATTATATGGATTTGGAAACTAACTATCCGTCTACAAATGGTAAAAGATAATATGTTTGACCCAATATCTAAACTTATTTTAAAATTACAGGAGATCTATTTCATATTGAAAAGATAATGTAAACAATCAAATGGGCGGAAACGTGGCTAGTGACATTTACACCCCCCCCCCAACAGAAACTTGACCCCTCATGATATTGTAAAACCACCCCTTTTAATGAACTCAATACGTATATTGAAAGAAACTGAAAATGAACACCTCGTACTTACTTTTCAGATCAATGGTAAATGGAACAGACACCTTCATAGTAAAATACACACCAACGGCAGCTAAATCACCCGTGCAGTCGACAGGGGTTACCGCATATTTAATCTACTGTAGGTAATGAATGCATTTACAAGACGCAGATATCAATTTCATACAGATGATAACTTTTGTGATAACAAACTGAAACAAGGGCCATAACTTTAGAAGTTATACACGGAAATTGATGAAGTTTAATAGGCTATTTCATCCTTCTAATCAAATGAATGCAACAGTGGGGGTTCAACAAAGTGAAACAAGGTCAATCACTCTAGAAGTAGTTAACGGAAATTTTAGTCGTTAGAGCGTTGACAAGGTTCAACAGAGTGATCCAAGGGCCAGAACTCTCGAGTTGATTTATTGGAATATTCGACATTCTATAGCCTTCTTCGTTTTACTACTCTACATAATGCATATAAATTTAGTACAGATCGGATGATTACTTTTGTCGATAGGGGTTCAACAAAGTAAAACAAGAGCCATAATTCTAGAAGTTATTAACAAAACGCTTTAAACAGAGCTCCAAATATTTATGTTTACATAACGTTATGTCATGACTCACGACTTTATTATGTCCAGTTAACCAGTGCATAACAGAATATCGCAGAAAAAACGATGCCATCTAAATGGATACAATATAAACAATACTGTTTGGAGACGAACAATACTTTCACTGTTTAAATACCTTAAATCATTGTCTAAAGTTTTAGGGAAGATTGCAGATTAAACGAAGTGTTGTCATGTTGCTGTACTTAGGATAGAATGGGCACACTTACTTTAATGGTCTTATTTCAGAAGCCAAGCTAGCAATGGCCAGGAGGGATTTCCCGGACCATTACTTCGTGGATATGCAGAACGTACTGAAATTCAATAGCTTTCTTCTTTTTACTTATTTAAACCAGGCATGATACACCAACGTTTTGCAAGAGATGTAACACTATCTTAGTGACAAACGAGATCAGTTTAGTAAATATAAACATATATTTCAAGTTTCATCAATATCGGATCAAAATTGTGACCTCCAGAGGGACCACAACCTTGATATACCAGATGCTTTACACTTTTTGTGTACGAGGAGCGTCCATTTTGTTCGGCAATTTTGGTCCGATTTTCACGAAATTTAAACTCAATAAACATTACGATGTAACTGTGAATCAAAATTGTGACCTCGCTACATATACTATTCAAAAAAAGTAGGGAATATTTGATTTTGGGGGCATAATACTAAAATATGCAAATGACTACGAAAAGAGTCACTATAGAACCTAACAGAAGAAACATTTCCAGTTACATGTGACGCCCAAACGCACCAATAGCTACCGCATGGAATGCAGGTGATGCTTGGGATCATCATGGGGGTCCAACCCAAGATTTGCACGACTCTGACTTTGAATGTTACAGTCATTGTGGCATTGAATTCCAGGGTGGAAACATCAGTTTAATTGTTTTAGTGACCATAAAACAAATTTTGATATGCGTCGGCTTACCCAAAATGAAAGGTTACGTGCCCTTGGCATGCTACAGATCGGCACAAAACAGGCGGTTGTGGCGCGGACGATGAATGTTTCTCAGTCTGTCATAAGCAGGCTATGGTCCAGATACCGTGATACACAATCTGTACAGGGCAGACCACGCTCAGGTCGACCAAGGGCGACAACTCAAGCCCAGGTGATTTATCCGTACCTTGGCCTTGAGAAATCGTGTCATCACAGCATCTCAGATCAGCGCTCGTCTTCAAACAGACACTGGTGTGAGAGTGAGTGGCCAGACGATTCGGAATCGACTGCATAGGGGTCACCTTCGCGCCCGACGTCCTCGCGTGATCCCTTGTTTGAGAGATCATCACATTCAGGCAAGACGTCGTTGGTGTAGGGATCGTCAACAGTGGGATAATCGACGTTGGAGCAATGTGATGTTTTCAGATGAGTCAAGGTTCACTGTTGATTTTTTGGACAGACGTAGGAGGGTGTGGCGTCGTCGAAACGAGCGCTCGGCATCACTGTTGCTGGAAGAACGGCTTTACATGTTGTTGCAGGGCGTGTTACAGGCCAATACTACCGGGACAACATCTTGGCAGTCCATGTTGTGCCGTTCGCACGACGTCATGGCCGCCGTTTCATCGTCCAGGATGACAGCGCAAGATGTCACAGGGCCAGGATCGTTACAGGTTAAATCCAACAACAGAACATCACCACATTACCTTGGCCAGCACTGAGTCCCGACCTCTCCCCCATCAAGCATGTCTGGGACATGCTTGGACAGAGGTTACGTCAACGTCAACAACGTCCTGCCAATGTCCAAGAACTTGCTGCTGCGTTGCAACAGGAATGGGACAATCTGGACCAAAATGACCTTAGACGTCCCATTAGGAGTATGCCACGTCGGATCAATGCTTGTTTGGCAAACAGAGGAGGATTTACCCGTTACTGACTTTGTTGTGATGCTGTGGTAACTTTGCTGTTTGACCCCGGGTATCATTTTACCCTTATAATGGTCAGTCTGTGCCTTACTTAGTCTAACGATCATTTGGAATAAATCGATGAACGTGAACTTCATTTCATTTTGTCATTTGTTTCTTCGTCAGTTTCATTAAGTGACTTTAATAACACTTAAAAATCAAATATCCCCTACTTTTTTTGAATAGTATATATTTGAACTTTTTTAAATTGAATAATAATTGTGACCTCTGGGGACGACACGCTAAAAACGCGATTTTTCATTCAATCAGGAACCATAATTCAGGAAGTTACAATCAGATACGCGCGAATTTCAAAAGGAACCAAGATCTTTCGGTTATAAACATATTTTTCAAGTTTCATCAAAAACTAAATAAACATTACGGTGTAACAGTGAATTAAAAATGTTACCTGTAGTGAGGGCCCGCCACCTTGATATATATATTCGAACTTTTTTAATACGCCCACATTTTCATGTGAACGTATATTGTCGTCGCCCCTGTTCGTCCGTCCGTCCACACTTGTTTGTGAACAGTCTACAGGTCACAATTTTTATCCGATTTCAATGAAACTTGAAATATAAGTTTATCACCCTCAGATCTCAGTCCCTTTCGATATTGGCATGTATCGGACTGTAACTTCATGCGTTATGGCCCCTGAGTGTCCGAAAAATCACGTGTTAGCTTGTGAACAGTGTAGAAGTAACAATTTTGAACCGATTTCGATGAAACTTGAATAGCATGTTTATAACCCAAAGATCTTGGTTCCTTTCGATATTTGCGCCCATCGGATCGTCACTTCTTGAATTATGGCCCCTGATTGTCCGAAAAATCGCCCTTTTTAGCTTGTGGTGCCTCTGGAGGTCAAAATTGTTATCCGATTTAAAAATCCGTTTGATTATATCACCGTTACATTGTTATGGAGGTTGTGTTTGAATTTCGTAACAATCGGATCAAAACTTGCGGATAAAATGGCTACCGCTAATACGCGAATAGTGTAAAAATATGATATATCAAGGTTGTGGACCCTCTAGAGGTCACAATTTTAATCCCATTTTGATGAAATTTGAAATGTAAGTTTATAACCCAAAGATCGCGCACATTGGACCATAACTACCTGAATTATGGCCCCTGATTGTACGAAAACTCATGTTATTTACCTTGTGGACCCTACGGAGGTCACAATTTTATTCCGAATTAAAAAAACGTTTGACTATATCCCCGTTACACATTAATAATGGTTGAGTGTGAATTTCTTGAAAATCGATAATTGAACAGCGAAATCCATAATATTAAATGTTTCGTATACTTAACGTTGGCATGGGGCAGAACTTTATGAAAACCAAACAAATTCTAATGATTTTCTGATAATTACTGCCCGGATGATTTAGCTGCTGTGTGGGCGTATGTTTCGTTGCCTGGCAACCTATTTTTAAAAAATCGGAAAATAATTGTGACCGCTAGAGGGACCACAAGCTAAAAACGCGATTTTTCCTTCAATCAGGAACCATGATTCAGGAAGTTACGATCCGATAGTACTAATATCAAAAGGAACCAAAATCTTTCGTTTAAAAACATATATTTCAAGTTTCAGCAACATCGGATCAAAATTGCGACCTCTAGAGGGCCCACAACCTTGATATACCAGATGTTATACACTATTTGCGTACGAGGGGAGTCAATTTTGTCCCGCAATTTTGGTCCGATTTTCACGAAATTCGAACACAACTAAAATTATGATGTAACGGTAATATATTCGTACGTTTTTATACGCCCACATTTTCATGTGGACGTATTATGTCGTCGCCCTTGTCCGTCCGGACATCCGTCCACAATTTGTTTGTTGACTCTCTACAGATCACAATTCTTATCCGATTTTGACGAAACTTGAAATATAGGTTTATCCCCATAAGATCTCGGCTGCTTTCGATATTGGCATGTATCGGATGGAAACTTTATGGATTATGGCCCCTGATTGTACGAAATATCATGTTTTTAGCTTGTGGAGGTCACAATTTTGAACCGATTGTGATGAAACTTGACATGCATGTTTATACCCCCAAGATCTCGGTTCCTTTCGATATTTGCGCCCATCGGATCGTAACTTCCTGAATTATGGCCCCTGATTGTCAGAAAAATCGCCCTTTTTAGCTTGTGGTCCGTCTGGAGGTCAAAATTATTATCCGATTTGAAAAACCGTTTTATTATATCACCGTTACATGTTAATGAAGGTTGAGTTCGAATTTCGTGAAAATCGGACCAAAATTGACATACAAAATGGCCACCGTTTGTACGCGAATAGTGTGAAAATATGTTATTTCAAGGTTGCGGACCCTATAGAGGCCACAATTTTAAACTGATTGTGATGAAACTTGACATGTATGTTTATAAGCCAAAGATCTTGGTACCTTTCTATATTTGCGGCCATCGGATCGTAACTTCCTGAATTATGTCCCCTGATTGTCCGAAAAATCGCCCTTTTTAGCTTGTGGAACCCCTGGAGGTCAAAATTATTATCCGATTTAAAAAAACGCTTGATTATATCACCGTTACATGGTAATGGAGGTTGAGTTCGAATTTCGTGAAAATCGGACTAAAATTGGCATACAAAATGGCCGCCGTTTATACGCGCATAGTGTGAAAATATGTTATTTCAAGGTTGTGGACCCTATAGAGGTCACAATTTTGAACCGATTGTGATGAAACTTGACATGTATGTTTATAAGCCAAAGATCTTGGTTCCTTTCTATATTTGCGGCCATCGGATCGTCACTTCCTGAATTATGGTCCCTGATTGTCTGAAAAATGACCCTTTTTATCTTGTGGTCCCTCTGGAGGTCAAAATTATCACCCGATTTAAAAAAAAACGTTTGATTATATCACCGTTTCAAGGTAATGAAGGTTGATTTCAAATTTTGTGAAAATCGGACCCAAATGGACAGACAAAATGGCCCCCGTTTGTACGCGATTAGTGTGAAAATATGTTATATCAAGGTTGTGGACCCTATAGAGGTCACAATTTTGAACCGATTTTGATGAAAGTTGACAAGCATGTTTATAACCCGAAGATCTTGGTTCCTTTCGATATTTGCGCCCATTGATTCGTAACTTCCTGAATTATGGCTCCTGATTATACGAAAAATCACCCTTTTTAGCTTGTGGTCCCACTGGAAGTCAAAATTATTATCCGATTTAAAAAAACCCGTTTGATTATATCACCGTTACATGGTGATGAAGATTGAGTTCAATTGGATCGTAACTTCCTGAATTATGGCCCCTGATTGTCCGAAATATGACCTTTTTTAGCTTGTGGTCCCTCTGAAGGTCAGAATTATTATCCCATTTAAAACAACGTTTGATTATATCACCGTTACATCGTAATGAAGGTTGAGGTCGAATTTCGTGAAAATCGAACCAAAATTGACAGCTGTTCTTGTCAGGCCATCCATCCTTCATCACTAACAAGGGGAAACCACGCCAGAAAATCTAGATGAACTTTGTCACCCAATGCAGGGATCAAACACCCAACCTCAAGGCTACCGAGCCATCATCTTACCCACTTAGCAACATGATCTCCAGTCGAATTTGAAGCCTACTGAAATGCACCTTTATAACTCAAAGATCTTAATTCATTTCGATATTTGCACATATCAAATTCTAACTTAATGATGTAGGAAAAATCACTTTCGGTATTGCTTGTTCCCTATCCATCTCTCGAAAATGTGGGCGTATCCTGCCTGGCAGTGCCAGCCTATCTTTTTTTTAAACTGTGACCTTTGGGGATAAGCCTATGTTTCAAGTTTCGTTGAAATCGAATAAAAATTGTGACGGATAAACAGGGGCGTTCACAAGTTCAACATGGGACATAACTCTTGAAGTCAACTCTTGTTGAAATTCAATAGGCGTCTGCGTTTTACTACTTTAAATCACGCATATAAATTTCATACATATCGGACGAAATATTTTGTGGATAGATATTAATTTCAGTAATGGTAATTACTGAAATTCAATCGGCCTTCATTTTACTTAGTTAAATAATATTGCATGTGACAGATTTCCATTACCAATTTGACGAACAGCGTCTAAAATGGACTGATGGACTTCCGGGTCACTTTGCCAAATAGAAATAGACAGAAATGGTTCTAAAAAAAAATATTAATTTAATATGAATGTATGTAAAGTGACTTATTTTATTTTTATTTAATATTGTAATTTCTAATCAATTATGTTCGGAGAAATACGCGAACAGTTCAAATTGAACGCCAGTCGCTTACGCCCGCTTAGCGCATTTTTCACGTACTTTTTCGGGTTTTTTTTAATTATTATTTTGTTGTTTGTGAATCAGCTTTTGCTAATTACTTCCACACTGTGTTTTAGGATATGTTTTTATTTGTTCATTACGACTGATTATAAAATGTTGATTGTGTCTTAAAAGTTGGATATTATGATCCTACAGTTTTCACGGTAAGATAACAGCGTCAAAATTGATTGAAATTGGTCAATACTGAATTCTAATTCGTGTTTTTAGTTTTGAATATTGTAGAACATATTGAGTTAGAGACTTATCTGCTTTAAGAATTTAAAGGGCCAATCCCGATAATATTTTGGAGAATAAAAGTGCTTAGTTTTGTATTAAAATCTCTAACAATCCCCTACCTTAGGGCCGAGCAAGTAATTGAATATCATTATGTGATACGTTTTTAAACAACTTAACCCCACCAGTCGTCATCTGGAAGTGGAGACCGGTATCCCAAGCTGTATCATGTGGTGCCTGGATACAACCAGACTCAGGTACAGGTACAGCAGATTAGGCTGGTAGGTGGAGGGTTTTTGTGGGAAAAAATTCCAAGATGATTTGTTGTTTTTTCTGTTACGGGTTGGTCTGTAGTACGCCAGAAGAAAGTCTCCATGAATCGGCCTTGGGGTAAAATTTTACAGCACTTTTTAGTTTTGATATCCGACCTTTTGTGAAAATCACATATTTTCAGATATACATCTTCAATTTTTATGATTATGCGGTGGTGAATCGGGTCGACTTTTGTTAAATGGCTTATACATTAGAGGAAGTGAACATAACATTGTAGAATATTATAGCCACCAAATCTTTATTACCACTCGATATTTTTATATAAAGTATAATTCAAATAATGATGAAATTTAACTTTTGATGAGTCTCTTTAAATGGCAATCAGACACCAATCAATACCAATATCATCCTCACATTATGATGATATCACGTTGTCTGAATACGCTTCACACTGGCAATGTCCGCATGCAGCAACACATTGCATGCCGTGCTTGCGACATGAACAAGCATTGGTACTACACTGATTTTCACAATAAAACCTGATATAAAAATAAAATAAAACCAAGTACGAACAATCCAAACCATTAGTCAAAATTCGAAGTCCAATAAAAACGGTCGAGGCAAAATAGTGTTATCAGCAGATGGACTGGTCACCGTGTACAAAATACACGACAAACAGTGGTAACAGGTGTCCGGAAGAGTAAGCTTATCCTGCCAGGCGCCACACCCGCCATCGCTGCATCCAAACTATTAGACGAAATCTCAATGAAATAGCATGATTGGCCAATGGACTATCGGTATACAAAATGCACGTGATGAATTTCAGGATTGAGTCTAGGGCCGGAGCTTTATCAGTCATTAGTGGAGTTAGGTACCCGCTATCCATTTTCCACCCCACTCTAAAGGATCTAAAGCGTCATATTTCAACCTCGACCAACAGACGACCTGGTGGTGCAATCTGAGTATATGAAAATAAGCAATCCTTATGTGGGAGGCAATCTCCCTGGCTCATTTTATTTTTACTAGTGACGATCATTACTAGATACTTCCCGTGCCTTAGTGACACTAAATCTTCATGTTTCTCCCCTTCATAGAGTTTTTCGCGAAATCTCTTTTTTGAATACACATTTTTGTCACCGGCAAGCAAAATCATCTTATTAAATCCTCAACCGTGAAAAGCGCTGCCTCGGCAAATTTTGGCGGCCTATAAGCTGTTTTAACGATCACGTCCAACCGACTCAATTTTTTTGTGCTGAAATTTTGAGACCGGGTAAATACACCATTCCTTTAAATTTTAGCGTTTAAATTTCTTACGTAAATGGACTCTGTTTTGTTCAGAAATGGTTATGTAATTTGTTTTTATATCGAAGATTCCATGTCCGTCAACTTTTGTGGTTTAGTCTAGATATGTATTTCACAACAAGTTTGAGAATGTCGACCAATACCCGCCTCAGACAATCATGGGATTCAATGCTATCATCATTGTCGCTGCTAAGGTCTTCTGTTTCTTCGTGTACTTTGGCCAGTATCCATTGCTGATGAAAAACCATGTTCCTTTAGCAACGTCCGCGAGTTTTTTCAAAAACGCTTTATATCACAGTATATCTGTTTGTGATAATAAGTTAAATAAGAGCACTACTGCTTACACAAAGAATACATTTTAGCTATTATAATGAAGTCAATGTAGCGTTCAAATGATCAGAATAAACTAAACAACAGAAAATATACCGTGCATGATGTTTTTGGCTGTAGTTCCTCATGCACTGAAAAATATCTATTAAGGGACCTCGATATGGTTTCGTGGTCAGAATCGGTAGTTGTAGATCTCAAGGATGAGGCTGTACATAATGTGACAGATAGCGACGTATTCCTTTGTTCAAAGAGAGGGGGGCTAGGAGTTTAACAACCATTCGACATAAACTAGGTCATTTCGGGACTAACATATGGTTCACTTTTATTTCAATAATTAGCTTGTGAGTAGGGGTCTTTAGTACTGGGAGGAAACCGGAGAAAACCCACAGGGTTGCCTTCATTTTGATTCTCAGTATTTTCAATATCATCTATTTCTTTGACTTGAGATTCTTTGGTCTTGAGTGGAGATTCTGTGGTCTCCACAGCCCTAAGAAATTCATGATCGCAATCTTCATCTTTCATTGTTGCTGCTGGTACATTTTTTTGGGTGTCAATGTCTGTTTTTCATCTCCTAATTTGTTTTTGAAGATACATGTGACTTTGATATAGTGCAGCTGCTCGTTTATTCAGGACAATAGTTGTTGTACTCATCCTTCAACCTAGGAAAGTCTGTAGAAATGGATATTTGCAGATGTTCTAGAAGATCCATAGCTCTCGATAAACTAGACTAGGCTTCATCTGTTTTCTTTTGGTTTAGCTTAGACATAGCGGCACTCAATGTGTCAATATCTTCTACTGCAGGGTTTAACGATTGCGATAGATTAAAATCTTCAAATCTATTAAAACGTCGGGGTTTTTTGGTGTGTTGGAAGTCGCTGGTAATGAGTAAGGTGTTTTTTCTGGAGTGATGTATGGAGAATTCATTTTGTATTGTCAAACCTGAAAGGTTAAGTTATTATCTGATGAAAATGCTTCAAGTACTTACTGAACTGAATCCACACGTCACCAACTAAATGATACCAGGTCTGATTTATAGGAATGGTTATCTTTTCCCCATGCTGATACACCCCTTCAAAACGTTTGTTCAAGTGTAAATTATAAAAAAATAATTATAATACATTTTGATACTTCATACAGAAAGAAATAAAACATCGAATTAGAGCATTTAATATTAGGATTAAGAATGTAAGAAATAATGTTGATGCACACTAATCTAATTAAAAAGTAAGACCTGATTTAATGTTATTGGTAACAAATGCAGGTATTATGTGTGTACTTAAAACTGTATAAGGGATGTGTCATGTTGACTCCAAAAGCAAAAGCTAAACACAATTAACAACAATGATGTATCCAAAGAATTGTGAAGTAAGGTCTATCTGAAAAAAAAAAATCTAATACCCCCTGATACAAAAGCATATTTAGGACCCAAATATTCATTATAACTACGAATCGTTTTGGTGATAATAAACCTAACAAAATAGTCTAAATCTTCAGACGAATCTCATATTCCTAATAGAGTTTTATACCCTGATCACAGAATCTCGGCAAGGCTGGGTAGCCATTCCCTGTAAGGTTTGTACAACAACCTTTGCCTACCCCAATCAGGCAGAGAGAGAAATGGGGTTTAACGTCCACTCGACACAAACTAGTTCATTTGGGGACCAACCTATGGTTTAATTCAAATCAATAATTCGCTTGCGCGTAGGTCTTTCGCAGTGGCAGGAAACCGGAGGACCCGGAGAAAACCCACAGGGTTGGACAGGGGACCCTAATCAGCAGAGGGCACAACTACTATAATAAATTGATGTGTGTACAAAGTTCAGAAAGATATCTTGAACGGTTTATGAGATATACACCATAAACTAAATATAAATCCCAGAAATTCCTAAATAGCAAAAGCACAACTACTGTGATAGGTTGATGTATGTCAGAAGTTTCAGGGAGATATCTTGAAAGGTTTATGAGATATGCTCTGGAAACGAAATCGGGACGGACGGACCTCGTTTCAATGTCCCTCCCTAACTTAGTTCGACGCGGGATACTAATGAAGAACGATTTCAAAATACTTTGAGTAGATTTTTGACAACGTGTTTGGTGTCGAAATGAAATGGGGGTTAACGTCCTACTCCTCCTCACATAACCTGGGCTAATGGAAGACGGGCATACGCTATACAGTGTGCTATGAGGGACATTTTCCCCGGCTACCGCCTACGCTTATATCGAATTCCAACTCCCAAGGGATCTTTTACGTGCACGCCAATGTGTACACGGGGCTTCATATTTTCGTCCCATCCGAACGACTGGACAACTGTCTTTGTCAGGCCCTCCGTTCTGCATCAATGACAAGGGAAACCACGCCGGAAAATGGAGATGAACTTTCTCGGCCAAAGCAGAGATCGACCACCATACCTCCAGGCTAGCGAGCCAGCGCCTTACCCACGTGATTCCCCGTTTGGTGTCAAAATGTAGCTTATAACCTCCACTTTCCATGCACTGGTGTGATTATCGATATTTCTTTTTAGCATGTACTAATAGAATTCCAAGAAAACGTCTCGTTTTTGCACGTTTCCATGGATGCCAGACAAACCACAGCCTATAGTGAAAAATTGACGAGTGGCTTTTTGGACTTGCTATTATTATCATGCTTTTGCGACAAGTTTGGAATATAGTTGGTAAATAAAATTGTTATTTTGGGGGTGATTAATATGTAGCTTACCACGCAAAGAAAAACAAAAAAAAATGGCATATCTTATCAACAAAGATTACAGTGCTAGCTTTAAAATGTGTATTTTAGACTGCTCAACGCCCTTCAATTAGAATGGACAACTGGGTTGGCCAGAGCAAATACTTTTTGATTCAAAGTAAATAACGATCTTGGTCTAAAGACGGAGGTCAATCACCCATTGTGCACAATTTGTGGGTTAATCTCAGGAATGGGAACTAATAACCGACCATTACTAAAAACCAGGCAAGTACGGATGCGGCCTCATTGTATTCGTTAACCATATACATCTCAAAATTCATAGCAGAATCGGGAATTAACTGGCAAGTTAGTTGCACAAAATAGAGCACTACATGACTAGCCATGGAAAATTAACTGGTTGTTTAGAGCAGGTTGGCAGCTAAGCAACCCGGATGCTTTAATAATATCAGAATAAATTAACATTAACCATGCATTGAACAAGAGCTAAATCTGCACGTTACAAGTCTTTCTTTAGACCTGAAATGTTATGTTAATTATTAATTAGACATTAATTAACTTATCTAGAACATAATAAACTCTCGATGTCTAGGCTTTGACAGGATTAGAATCATATATGCTGCTAAACACTCATTGATAATTTAATTAAATATGGATAATTGAGACTATTCTTTTTATCTTACTGACTTTAGTAATGATGATCAAGGCTAGGTGGAAATTTCAACCGCTTGGTTCTCGGTTCATAGTGAATCTATTTGACTGCCAACTCGTTATCTAATCTCCCATAATGTATCTTTAAGGTAGGACACTAACACTAGTCCGTTCAGACGCTTATTTTTAAACAAGTTTATAATCGCTGTGGTTTTTAAGACAGCATCGTGTTGCGTTCACACGTACTATAAGCCAACCCAGTTTAACTATTCTGACCTCTTCGGTCGGAGGTTAGAGTTAACTACGCATGGGCAGCTTCACCATCTTTATTCGGTTCTCGCACGCTTTCGATAACATTGGCACTGTCTGACCCCGATATTTTCACTGGAATGTAACTTACTGCGTACTGCGCATGCTCAAAGCAAGCTGGAGCTGGGGTTTTTAAGCCAACCCGTTCAGACGACTAAGATGAACCAGTTTAAAATAAAAACCCTTCTCGAAGACAGGTCGCGAGCTGGGGGTTTTAATCTGGTTTATTTGCCCCACATCTGCGTCAGACGCTTAAGTTAAAACTGGTTTGACGATCCCCGGGGTATTTAAACCAGTTCAAAATAAGTGGCTGAATGGGGTATAAGTTACACAGGAAGAAACTATTGTTATAGCCAGTATAGCGGTCCAGTCTACTGTGTGATTTAATATAATAATATATTTGGGGAAATAATGACTAAAGGAATATGGACCTTCACAACAATTTTTCAACAATGACAATGCACAAAAAATCTACTATAATTTATGGTTAATGCCATGTATTATTCATGTAAATGTTTACCGCGAGAAAACCGGGCAAACAGTGCTAAGAAGTTTTTGATCAAACTTCTGATATGTCATCCCCTAGGGGTCAGAAGTGACATGCTGAAGTGGTTCTAACCTAGTTTCTATACTGGTAACGTTACACTGCGTGTTTAACGTTACAGTTGATGCAGTCTAAGACTCTTTACGCAAGTTGAAATAGATTCCAACGCACAATTGTCAATACATATCATTACAGTTTGTATTAGAATAAGTTATTCTATCACAAATAGTGAAGACTGGACCACTAAAATAGTTACTTAACCGTTTTTATACGCCCACATTTTCATGTGGACGTATTATGTCGTCGCCCCTGTCCGTCCGGACGTCCGTCCGTCCGGACGTCCGTCCGGACGTCCGTCCGTCCACAATTTGTTTGTGGACTCTCTACAGGTCACAATTCTTATCTGATTTTGACGAAACTTGAAATATAGGTTTATCCCCATAAGATCTCGGTTCCTTTCGATATTGGCATGTATCGGATCGGAACTTCATGGATTATGGCCCCTGATTGTACGAAATATCATGTTTTTAGCTTGTGGACCCTATAGAGGTCACAATTTTGAACCGATTGTGATGAAACTTGACATGCATGTTTATAACCCCAAAATCTTGGTTCCTTTCGATATTTGCGGCCATCGAATCGTAACTTCCTGAATTATGGCCCCTGATTGTCCGAAAAATCGCCCTTTTTAGCTTGTGGTCCCTCTGGAGGTCAAAATTATTATCCGATTTAAAAAACCGTTCGATTATATCACCGTTACATGGTAATGAAGGTTGAGTTCAAATTTCGTGAAAATCGGACCAAAATTGACAAACAAAATGGCCGCCGTTTGTACGCGAATAGTGTGAAAATATGTTATATCAAGGTTGTGGACCCTATAGAGGTCACAATTTTGAACCGATTTTGATGAAACTTGACATGTATGTTTATAACCCAAAGACCTTGGTTCCTTTCGATATTTGCGGCCATCGGATCGTAACTTCCTGAATTATGGCCCCTGATTGTCCGCAAAAATCGCCCTTTTTAGCTTGTGGTCCCTCTGGAGGTCAAAATTATTATCCGATTTAAAAAACCGTTCGATTATATCACCGTTACATGGTAATGAAGGGTGACTTCAAATTTCGTGAAAATCAGACCAAAATTGACAAACAAAATGGCCGCCGTTTGTACGCGAATAGTGTGAAAATATGTTATATCAAGGTTGTGGACCCTATAGAGGTCACAATTTTGAACCGATTTTGATGAAACTTGACATGTATGTTTATAACCCAAAGACCTTGGTTCCTTTCGATATTTGCGGCCATCGGATCGTAACTTCCTGAATTATGGCCCCTGATTGTCCGCAAAAATCGCCCTTTTTAGCTTGTGGTCCCTCTGGAGGTCAAAATTATTATCCGATTTAAAAAACCGTTCGATTATATCACCGTTACATGGTAATGAAGGGTGAGTTCAAATTTCGTGAAAATCAGACCAAAATTGACAAACAAAATGGCCGCCGTTTGTACGCGAATAGTGTGAAAATATGTTATATCAAGGTTGTGGACCCTATAGAGGTCACAATTTTGAACCGATTTTGATGAAACTTGACATGTATGTTTATAACCCAAAGACCTTGGTTCCTTTCGATATTTGCGGCCATCGGATCGTAACTTCCTGAATTATGGCCCCTGATTGTCCGAAAAATCGCCCTTTTTAGCTTGTGGTCCCTCTGGAGGTCAAAATTATTATCCGATTTAAAAAACCGTTCGACTATATCATCGTTACATGGTAATGAAGGCTCTGTTCGAATTTCGTGAAAATCAAACCAAAATTGACGGACAAAATGGCCACCGTTTGTACGCGAATAGTGTGAAAATATGTTATATCAAGGTTGTGGACCCTATAGAGGTCACAATTTTGAACCGATTTTGATGAAACTTGACATGCATGTTTATAACCCGAAGATCATGGTTCCTTTCGATATTTGCGCTCATTGATTCGTAACTTCCTGAATTATGGCCCCTGATTGTACGAAAAATCACCCTTTTTAGCTTGTGGTCCCACTGGAGGTCAAAATTATTATCCGATTTAAAAAAACGTTTGATTATATCACCGTTACATGGTAATGAAGATTGAGGTAAGATTTCGTGAAAATCGGACCAAAATTGACAGACAAAATGGCCGCCGTTTGTACGCGATTAGTGTGAAAATACGTTATATTAAGGTTGTGAACCCTATACAGGTCACAATTTTGAACCGATTTTGATGTAACTTGACATGGATGTTTATAACCCAAAGATCTTGGTTCCTTTCGATATTTGTGCATATCGGATTGTAACTTCCTGAATTATGGCCCCTGATTGTACGAAAAATGACCTTTTTTGTAGCTTTTGGCCCCTCTGGGGTCAGAATTATTATCCCATTTACCCACTTAGCAACATGATCCCCAGTCGAATTTGAAGCCTACTGAAATGAACCTTTATAACCCAAAGATCTTAATTCATTTCGATATTTGCACATAGGATAAATCACTTTCGGTATTGCTTGTTCTCTATCCATCTCTCGAAAATGTGGGCGTATCCTGCCTGGCAGTGCCAGCCTATCTTTGTTTGTGGTAATGCGTTCTGCATTTGCATAGCGATGTTTATTGTAATGACGTATTACGCAAGCCGTCATGGCACCGGCAGTTGGGTTTTATCACATTATATAATTATACCGTAAGGCTTCACCCTTATTTCAATGGGAATTGTTTTATATATGTTGAGCTATGTCCAGTACTGTTTTGGGTCAGTTTATGTGTAACTTAAAGCCTAGCTTATGTCGCCCTACGACGAGACAAAACTGACGGCGACTGGGAATCGGCGACTGGTTTACGATCAACTGGAACTGATCAGTCTTGACGACTACTTTGGCGACCTGAGCGCTCTTACACTGGTGCAAGTCGTAAGGCGATTTTTTTTTTTTTTAAACAATATTTTATTCAGGTTGTCTGAATGGGATTGGGGAACAGGCTTAGCCTATGTAAAACCCCTCTCCCTAAGTAATTTGTATACATATTGTTAATGACGAATGGGTGTATATACATAGTTAAAATGGCAAACACATACATATTATATAAACATAATAAAATGGGTGAAAATGTACAGTATATATAGTAATTAATAATTATACATATGCAAGCAAAGTGAGGATTATTTTATAATAAACAAAATTAGATACACTAGCCAAGATTATACATTAAAATATTACTTGATCGAATTGAGTTTAGAATCTGTTTGACATATTAATAAACTTATGGACCTGGTTAAAAATATTAGTATTAATTTCTAGACTAGGTTTTGGAGCCGAATAAAAGACAGTTTATATTTTTAAAATCATATTGTAATTTGTCAATGGTATCTGTTCGTGCATTTGAATGTAAGGAACATCGCAGAAGGTAATGATCGGGATCTTCAAATATGTGACCGCAGAGGCATGCGGGACTGTCGGCAATGTGTCGAAGAAATTTATGACCCTGCAGGTCAGAACATCGAAGTCGTAATTTACAGTGAATTATTTGAGATTTCCGATGGCCATTATAATAAAACGAAGGAACTTTGGTATCAGATTTGGATAGATGGTCGGAGAAAATTTTCAGAGATCTAGAATTCCTTGCATCGGTACTGAGTTTATTCCACTCTCTTATACTTGATGGGATGAACGATTTAGCAAAGATTTCAGTACGACATCGAATTTCTTTTAAATTGTCTTCATTACGAAGGAAATATTTGTTTGAGGGTTCTAGATTTATGAGATTCTTAAGATAAGCAGGGGTTAGGTTATTGATGATTTTGTATAGTCGTAAGGCGATCAGTCGCCGTCCAGTCGTCTCCAGTTTTTTTGAGTCGCGCATGTTCTACTCTTACGACTCGGGACTAGTTGTCTCTAGTCGCAAGCGACATGAGCGCTCTTACGACAATCTCGACTCAGCGCTTCCCTGAGGTAGCCAATAAGATTTGGTTATTTAGTCACGTGGTACCAAGGGAGGCAACAATCATGGCGGAAAAGAGGACCGAGACCGACGAAGATAAGTTAATTGAATTATGGCTGGAGTAAGGCGGAAGACATCAGTAGTGGAACCATTTCTAGTTCTAATCCGATGTCTCTATAATGAACTGTGATTGAAATAATCAATTAATCGATAATATTTAAGTTTTTACATATGTAGTTTATCGCCCCTGTAAAGCACAGATTGCATTAAATGGTGAAATACTAACCTTCTGGTTACCGACTTTCTGATAAAGCGAAAGCTCGACTTTCACCCGAGCACTAATTTTAAATCAAAATCAGTACATATACAAATATTTTGTGGACTTGTTTTAGGGTATCATATTTATTTGTCGATACTTGCACAACATTACCCTGTAACTTTTTCTTACATGGTTGCATGTAGAATTGCTAAGCAAGTAGTGGCAATCAGCGTTAAACAAAATGACCGGAATGCAACATACTTAAAATATATAGCTTAAGTGCTCATAATAAGCTTAAATTCTTAGTCTTGTGTCTCAGACAAATTGGGTCGCAAAGGACCTAACCTCTGCGAGACCGAAAACTTAAAATATAGTGTTCATGAATTTAACATCATTGTTAAAACTAAGATTACATCAGAATAGAAACTAAGTTGACCAGAGCAAATACTTTTAGATTCAAGTTAAATAACGATCTGGTTTCAGGGTTGCCATAATGTTATATCTGCAACTTGATTGTATTGCAATGAATATTACTTATTTCAGCTCCTTGGTGTATAATCTTTTAGTAAATTATAATGGTTTGTTCAGAAGTTTTAGTACGTGTCATTATGAGTAATCAAAGGCATCAGGCTTTCATCCGCGAAAGTATGAAATTAAATGAAATCGGGTGCTATTGTTCTGTTCCGACTACGAAAGTATGACCATTTAACCTTCGATCATCTTTTTAGTGGTTCGAATCTCACGTTTGGGTGAATTTTTGCCCCTTGCCATTTGCAGAAAACAGGGGACTATTAAAATGGGTTTGTCTGCCTGTCACACGTTTCGGGTCACAATGACACTACTAATTGAACAATAATGTTAAACCTTGGTGTAGGTGTAGGTCTTTATTAGGTGAATGCATTGATGAGGTTGGAGATGAGCATTTTCTGCTCAGGATAATCAGAGATATGCAATTTGATTTATTGATGCTTTAAGACACAATAACTTTAGTTATTAAGTGAGAGTGGTAAAATTTGATGTATAGTTTCATTACATCAATACCTTGATGGAGCATTATATGCTTAGGGTAAGCACAGATAAGTAATGTGAATGATAAGTGCATTATTAGGACACGATAACCTTGGTTAAGTTTCATGATATCGATGCCTGAACTAAGTTGATAATCAGAGCAATAAGCAAGTTCATTGGTCGAGACTTTAGAGCTTGACTACTGGGATGATTCTAATTTAGTGATAAGCAGTGAAGCTTCGTGTATAGTTTCATTATATCAATACCTTAACAAAGTTTGATGCTGAGCATATTCTACTTAGGCAAAGTAGAGACTTCAATCTGATTGGTGGAGACTTTGGAACACAAAAAACTCTCCTTCTAATCGAGGCAGAACGTTCAGACATGGTGTAGAGACACAATTTGATTGGCCACAGCACGCTCAAATGCTATCGAGGGAATTCTTGAAAGAATGATGTTTATCTCATGTGAAAATACACACGGACGGATCCCGAAATCTAAACACAACCAAACCTGCATTATGTGTAGTCATTCCTGAATTTAATATTAATAAATCAAAATGGCCATCAGATGGAAGCTCCATCCATACCGCAAAATTAAAGGCAAGTGGCTTGTGTCAACCACCGTACAAGGAGCTGCCATTGTGTCAGACTCCCTTAACAGTATAACGTCAATAATACATGGTAAAACAATATCTAGGCCAGAATTTGTCCAGAACATTTGAGCAAGTGTTTGTAAACAAAAATAAAACCGTAGAATGCGGTGCCAATGCGGACACATTCTTACCGTTTATCATGTCGTCATTGTGTGCAATAAATTGGAAGAGAAAAGACGCCCCAGTAAGAGGTTTAATGGAAGATCCCAAACTTCAATATACCACCCAAACTATACCCTTTCCCCCTCGGAATATGTCGCATAAAATTGAAGAAGTGATCTCAAAATTCATTGCAGAAACTTACTGTTACGTTAGTTACGAAAAAAGCACTCGTTGTGTTGACCAGGTTGGTGGCTAAGCCAGTTGCAAAGTCTGATAATATCAGAATGAATTGACATTAACATAGGGAATTAAATATCTAATTACAAAGGAAGAGCCTATGCTTTAATAAAATAATACGACAAAGGAACAAGGACCAACAAAACCATTATTAACGATGAAATGCCTTAACTTTTGATCGATGACGCGGTTAACCCTATTAAAGGACTTTAATTATATGGAATTTATTTTTTAACATGTAATTAATCCACGTGTCCAGCTATGTGGTTTTTGCTGTGAGCAATTCGCTTCTCCACATAAGTCAAGCCGATTCTTTTTCTCTACGAGTTTTTTTCAATCCTCCTTGATGACGCCAAACGTCTGGGGTTTTTTTTCATTATGAGAAAGGGACAAGACGATCCACCCTCTCTTCTCACGATTTTTAAAGTATCTTTTAACTTTTTGACATACAAGAAATTTTTATTTTGTGTTTTTACCATTTTTAAAGTGACTTCTCATTGGTCGATGCTTTGAGACAAAATAACTATAACTTCTCATTGTTCGATGATTTGAGACAAAATAACTTTGATTCCAACTGATAAAGTTTGGTGTGTAGTTTCCGCTACCAGGCACCTCAAAACCTTGATTAGGTTTGATCGTGAACATGTGAACAATGGAAGCCCATGGAGAAACTGCGGAAGCCCATTCCCGTCGGTGCCAGGTGAACCATGAACGACAGACTACAGGCTCTGTAAGTATGTCTCTCACGACATTTTGATAAAAACATACTAACTGTTCCCCGCCTTTCGAAGAAAGTTGGGAGACTATTAAAATGGGTTCGTCCGTCTGTCCGTCACACTTTTTGGGACTCAATAACTCTCTTCCTAATTGAGCTAGAATGCTCAAACTTGGTGTATGTGTTTATTAGGTAAGCAGAGATAAGCAATTTAATTGGTTGGTGCTTTGGGACACGATAACTTTAGTTCTAATTAAGTGAGAGTGATGAAACTTGGTGTATAGTTTCATTACAGTAATACCTTGACTAAGTTCGATAATGAGCATTTTCTGCTCAGGGTAAGCAGAGCGATACGCAATTTGATTGGTCGAGACTTTGGAACACAATAACTCTCCTAATTGAGTTAAAATGTTCAAACTTGGTGTATATGCTTATTAGGTCAATGCCTTGATGGAGTTCGAAGATGAGCATTTTCCGCTAAGGGTAAGCAGAGATAAGCAATTTGATTGGTTGATGCTTTGGGACACGATAACTTTAGTTCTAATTAAGTGAGAGTGATGAAACTTGGTGTATAGTTTCATTACAGTAATGCCTTGACTAAGATCGATAATGAGCATTTTCTGCTCAGGGTAAGCAGAGCGATAAGCAATTTGATTTGCCTAGACTTTGGAACACAATAACTCTCCTTCTAATTGAGTTTAAATGTTCAAAATTGGTGTGTATGCTTATTAGGTCAATGCCTTGATGGAGTTCGAAGATGAGCATTTCCTGCTTAGGGTAGGCAGAGATAAGCAATTTGATTGGTTGATACTTTGGTGACAAGATAACTTAGGTTCATCTTGATTGATGATTTTTATGCCAATACAATGACTGCATTCTCATTCAGTAATGGATTCGACAGTAACAGTGTATAGAAACGACAATCTGAACGACAGAATCACCCTACATGCAGAGAAGTGACTCTGGCACAATGAATAGCCATTATATCCATATGAGGTTATGTAAACGTCACAGTTAATGAGGTCAGGTCAACAAACAAATGTCAACACAATGTTACATTGTACACAATAGCCTTCCTGAAGCCTTTAGAACTATATAATCCGCACAGACATAAATAACGTCTTATCGCATCTTCCAATAATTTTTCACAGATATAACATTACAAATTTAGAATAGACGTCGGCATATTGGCACTATTTTGTGCTTCGGTCGTGTCTATTTCAGATATACACAATCAATTCTGTTGATGTTTTTAGCACGGGGATTGACTAATAGTTAATTTATTTCAATTCTAATCAAAAATTTTAAACTTTGACGCAATTTTAAAAAAATAGCAAAATTCTGGCTGGGATTACTGCGCAAAATGGCCATTCATTGTATACGTGATACGTGCGAAAAAAAAAAGCCAGCTTCCATTGAATTTTCGTACGTTAGTTACGTATGTAGAAACGATTGACTCGGACATGGGGCCCTTTCCCTTGGCCAGGGGGGCCCTTTTGTCAAGCGTGGGGGGCCCTTTTGTGTGCCTTTAGGGTCCCCCTAGCTAGGGTACATTTTCATTTTTCTTGGATGACACTTCGTGTACAGTTTGATTGCTCGATACGTTTGAAAAAAATAAATGTGCGATTAATTAATATGTATCATCTATTTATTTTGGGATTTCGGCGGGGGACATCAGCCTCACTGTTGGCTTGTTTATTAAAGTGCTGGTAGTAAACACCATGTGTATGAGAAGATAAAAAAAAATTGTTAGGGATTTTCTTTATCTTCTATGGTTAATTATCTCCCAAATAGCTGAATTATAGGTAAATGTCATCGGTTATTGTTTCCTTTACCCAGTTTTTATCTAGCAGTTCCAGTCATTTCTATTTTGGTATCTAAGGTTGTGAGGTTGCTTGTTCACGCGATTATAAATTATAAATTTTCTGAGCCCATCCCATGTAAGATGACGCTATTGTGCCTCAAACTTGGGGTGACGAAAATGTGCAGTATAGAGATGTCGTTCACCCGAAATTAATTAAGTGGGAACAGTACTAGGTCTTAATTATGCTACTTGTCAGAGTTGGTGTTTGCGAAACAGCGGAATAGTATAATTTTTGTTTTTCAATTTACTGTCAGGAATTGAGAGATTTATCTGATATTGTACATTTATGTGTTTTGAGACCACCCCAACCTACAAACAAAATCTGTGATCGTAGCCTTAGCATCTTCTACCTGGTGCTTTGTTCTGTGTTGCTGTTGGCTCTTCTTTCCTTTTCCAGGCAATTTTTATCTGGGGGGAGTCATACACACTGAAAACCTTGATTTGGCTGCAGACTATAAATGAGATAAAACGCTGAAGTTTTTAAGCCAAGCGGATTCTTTTTCCCATGTTTTTTTTTTACATTGACGACACCAAACAACTCGACGTCCTGTGTTAAGTTGTTTTCATTGTGTGAAAGGGAGAAAATGACCAACCATCTCTTCCCATGGCGGCCGTTTTAACGAACTGTGTTTTAAAGTGACTTTTTGATAAACAAGAACATTTTTTGTGTTGTCACCCATTTTCTTATAGTACGCCTTGATACGTTAATAACTTAAATAAATCAACTTGTCCATAACATCATATTTTTGTGTCGGACGTTAAATTTGTAAATAACAACAATCTGTTACTGCACTCGCTGGAAAACATTGAGAAAATAATCTTCGAAACATCGCCTAAATGAATCAGTAATTGTTCTTCTACGCGTATTTGTTATAGTTAATTGCTCTATACCTTCGATAATAACGAAAGACTGGAACTATGTATTACCGGAAAACATAAACATCATATACGGAGAACTGTACGTCCGACAAGTAAAGTGATTGTTCTGAAAACAAGATGAAAACCAGAATCTTGAACGGATGGATGTACAATTTGGTATATAAAGAAGATAGTATCTAAGGATTGAATTTAATATACACAATAACGAACGTATGTAACATTAAAATAAAAAAAGACTATAATTGCAAATAATAGAAATAGTAAATGCAAGGATAAGGCTTATCATACAGTCTAAACTGTTAATGTGCACCAACCGTTACTAGGTTACAAGATAAATGATTCCAGATATAACTGGTATTAAAAAGAAATCTATAGAAATTTAAATGAGTCATTAAAACAGCACATTGGACAATAAATGAATGAAGAAATTATAAATAGACGAATGATTAAATGCATGAATTATATCCCCATTATAGTACCACTAAAGCAAAACATTCACTAGCTTTGTCTGAAATGTGCGGAAATCTACGAATTTCCACCTTTAATGTACCACTGACGTACATATGGGACCGAACAAACAGTTTTTTTTAGAACGTATCTAAATGAGCGCCACCCTTGATACATACTTACCAAATCTGGGTGAAATCCCTAAATATTTCATGATCAGTTAAAAAAATGTACTAAGTTAACGATGTAATACGTTAACGAATGTAAGCGAATATTACAAGTTAACGAATGTAATAAGTTTATAATGTATTGTCGCGTATTAACTTACATCCCTGTTAGTAATCATCTTACTTTATATTGCCCAACAGTCCTATCTGTATGAGATATAGAGAATCTCCTACGATTGGTTTTTGATATCAAAACACACGAGTTGGAGATTTTATTTATCACACAATCTTTTTTACACGCACAAATAAATAATTCATAGATTTCACTTTTACTGAATGTAATTACATTACAGCGTAGTGATACATCAGTATTTTGGCAGCAGTTTAGCTGTTGCAAAGTCCTATATATTGACCCAGTATTTCCTTCAGTGTCAATTAAATAAGTAAAAAAGTAACTTTTTATTTGAAATAAGTGGTTTCTTTAAAATAAAAGAAAGTAGTTTCTTTTTGATTGACCAATCAAATTCATGTAAAGCGATATCTCCTTAGGAGATATCGCAGTAGATTATGTAATTTATCACACAAGCGATATCTACTGTCAAATGTGTTATTGGGTGATAAAAAGCTTTAATAGACCAGGGGGTCAACCTAGCTGAAAAGTGTACCAATTTTCTCCTGTACGGTATCATCAGCATGTAAGTCTCTCAGGTTTCTGTTGGTGGTGGTATTCCAGGCCCAAAATGCAATGCCCCCAACTAGATTAGCTCAAGAGTGAAAATCGCACAGCAGGGTACCGCACATCTTCAAGTATTACAAAAACACTCTGACATACATTTCTAATGGTGAGGTACCTGACAGAGCTATGTAATTGCCAGACATTTGTAGTAGTGGAGTATCCCTGAGTGTATCACATGAAAATCGCACAGCAGGGTACCGCACATCTTCAGGTATTACAAAAACACTCTGACAGACATTTCTAATGGTGAGGTACCTGACAGAGCTATGTAATAGCCAGACATTTGTAGCAGTGGAGTATTCCTGACAAGAGTTATCTAATTTCCAGGCAACAGTTTGGCTAGATTAGCGGAAATCTGTACCACCTAAAACCGCTCACCTGTACCACCTAAAAGGGTCATGGATGACCACTGCCAGACACTTTGTGCGGTGGGTTACCTCTAACAGTCACGCCGAAAATGCCACGCCCCCAACTAGTCAAGATTCGCGGGCACTGTTCCCATGTTCTAGAAAATTAAATTTGTAGCTAGAAACCCATACTCCGCGCAGTGTTGCGTTTGATTAGAGGTAATCCTACTACACACTGCTATTATGAGTGGATAGTGTTGTTTTAAATTTTGATTGGTCAGTAGTCCGTCTACCAACCAATCACTAGCTGCCCTGCAAAAGCTTTACATTTAAAACGAGTGCCAATATTGGACCAAATCTGTTTACATAATGTTATGTCATGGCTCACGATTTTAGTATGCCTAATTAACACGTGCATAGCAGAATACTGCAGTAAAACTAATTGCGTGACAAACGAGGCTATCAAGTCGAATGAAATGTAAACAATACTGTTTGGAAACGAACATACTTTCACCGTTTTTATACGCCCACATTTTCATGTGGACGTATTATGTCGTCGCCCCTGTCCGTCCGTCCATCCATAATTTGTTTGTGGACTCTCTACAGGTCACAATTCTTATCTGATTTTGACGAAACTTGAAATATAGGTTTATCCACCAAAGATCTCGGCTGCTATAGAGGTCACAATTTTGAACCGATTTTGATGAAACTTGACATGCATGTTTATAACCCAAAGATCTTGGTTCCTTTCGATATTTGCGCCTATCGGAACGTAATTTCCTGAATTATGGCTCCTGAATGTCCGAAAAATCACCTTTTTTAGCTTGTGGTACCTCTGGAGGTCGCAATTATTATCCGATTTAAAAAAACCGTTCGATTATATCACCGTTACACCCTAAGGAAGGTTGAGTTCGAATTTCGGGAAAATCGGACCAAAATTGCCATACAAAATGGCCGCCGTTTGTACGCGAATACTGTTAAAAAATGGTATATCAGTGTTGTGGACCCTGTAGAGGTCACAATTTTAATTCGATTTTGATGAAACTTGAAATTCATGGTTATAACCCAAAGATCTTGGTTCCTTTCGATATTTGCGCATATCGGATCGTAACTTCTTGAATTATGGCCCCTGATTATACGCAAAATCGCCTTTTTTTTAGCTTGTGATCCCTCTGGTGGTCACAATTATTATCCGGTTTAAAAAAACGTTTAATTATATTACCGTTACACCGTAAGGAAGGTTGAGTTCGAATTTCGGGAAAATCGGACCAAAATTGCCATACAAAATGGCCGCCGTTTGTACACGATTACTGTTAAAAAATGGTATATCATGGTTGTGGACTCTGTATAGGTCACAATTTTGATTCGATTTTGATGAAACTTGAAATGCATGGTTATAACCCAAAGATCTTGGTTCCTTTCGTTATTTGCGCATATCGGATCGTAACTTCCTGAATTATGGCCCCTGATTGTCCGAAAAATCGCCTATGGTCCGTCTGGAGGTCACAGTTATTATCCGATTTAAAAAAAACGTTTGACTCTATCACCATTACATCCTACGGAAGGTTGAGTTCGAATTTCGAGAAAATCGGACCATAATTGCCAGACAAAATGGCCGCCGTTTGTACACATTTCTAGGTTGTGTACCGTCACACCATAATCATTGTCAGCTTCGAATTTCATGAATATCAGACTGGAACTGACCAACAAAATGGCTGCTCCCAATACAGTATGAAATACAGGACTTAATAATGTAGGAAAAATCACTTTCGGTAGTGCCAGCCTATCTTTTATATTTGCGGCCATCGGATCGTAACTTCCTGAATTATGGCCCCTGATTGTCCGAAAAATCGCCCTTTTTAGCTTGTGGTCCCTCTGGAGGTCAAAATTGTCATCCGATTTAAAGAAAAAAACGTTTGATTATATCACCATTACATGGTAATGAAGGTTGAGTTCAAAGTTTGTAATAATAGGACCCAAATGGACAGACAAAATGGCCCCTGTTTGTACGCGATCGGTGTGAAAATATGTTATATCAAGGTTGTGGACCATATAGAGGTCACAATTTTGAACCGATTTTGATGAAACTTGACATGCATGTTTATAACCCAAAGATCTTGGTTTCTTTCGATATTTGCGCCCATTGGATGGTAAATTCTTGAATTATGGCCCCTGACTATCCGAAAAATGACCTTTTTTAGCTTGTGGTCCCTCTGTAGGTCAGAATTATTATCCCATTTAAAAAAAACCGTTTGATTATATCACCGTTACATCGTAATGAAGGTTGAGGTCGAATTTCGTGAAAATCGGACCAAAATTGACTGAAAAAATGGCTGCCGCTTGTACGCGAAGAGTGTAAAAATATGGTATATCAAGGTTGTGAACCCTGTAGAGGTCACAATCTTCATTCAATTTTCATGAAACTTGAAACACATGTTTACAACTTAACAATCTTAGTTCCTTTCGATATTTGTGCATATCGGATTGTAACTTCCTGAATTATGGCCCCTGATTGTACGAAAAATGACCTTTTTTTTAGCTTGTGGTCCCTCTGCGGTCAGAATTATTATCCCATTTAAAAAAAAACGTTTGATTATATGACCGTTACATCTTAATGAAGGTTGAGGTCGAATTTCGTGAAAATCGAACCAAAATTGACAACTGCTATTGTCAGGCAATCCATCCTTCATCACTAACAAGGGGAAACCACGCCAGAAAAATCTAGATGAACTTTGTCACCCAATGCAGGGATCAAACACTCAACCTCAAGGCTACCGAGCCAGCATCTTACCCACTTAGCAACATGATCCCCAGTCGAATTTGAAGCCTACTGAAATGCACCTTTATAACCCAAAGATCTTAATTCATTTCGATATTTGCACATATCATATTCTAACTTAATGATGTAGGAAAAATCACTTTCGGTATTGCTTGTTCTCTATCCATCTCTCGAAAATGTGGGCGTATCCTGTCTGGCAGTGCCAGCCTATCTTTTAGCTTGTGGACTCTCTACAGGTCACAATTCTTATCCGATTTTGACGAAAAGTCACATTTCTGGGTTGTGTACCGTCACACCATAATCATTGTCGGCTTCGAATTTCATGAATATCAGACTGGAACTGACCAACAAAATGGCTGCTCCCAATACAGTATGAAATATAGGACTTAATGATGTAGGAAAAATCACTTTCGGTATTGCTTGTTCTCTATCCATCTTTTGAAAATGTGGGCGTATCCTGCCTGACAGTGCCAGCCTATCTTTAATACATTAAATCACTGTCCAAAGTTTTAGGGAAGACCCAGATTAAACGAAGGACTGTTATGTTGCTGTACTTAAAGGACAATGTTGGTGCCAGTCATTATCACATATGTGATAGAACTGATTAAACACTTTCCAAATATAATATTGCCACAGAGATCATCGCTACCATAGAGGAGTAATAAAGTATTCACGAATCGGAAGTGACGAACGCCAAAGGAAAACACGAGTTATTCCTCTATATAACTAACTGAAGTGACTAGTGATAACAGATACATGGGCGAATATCTGCTCACTAATAATTCCCTCGAAGACCTATAGTTGCTGTGTGACACTGTGAGAGAATATCTTACAATTGATAAAAAGAATTGACTGCCACTACATAAGAGAACACGAAAGAAAAACAGAAAAAAGTTCGTGCACTACCATGATTTTATAAGGTAGGGGAGACCGGGGCACATTGAACCACCGTGGATATATCCTTTATAAATAATGCTATACAACCCAAGGCCATACAGTGTTCAATGTGCCCTGGTCTCCCCTATAGAATGAATAAAAAACAAGGGGCTGTACGGAGTATTTCTATTTTTCCCGTGTTCTCTTATCTTATGACACTTAATTACTTTATTGAATCGTCAGATATGCTCTTGCGGTCCCATATAACAACTTTTTGTCTTCGAAAGAATTATTAGTGAGCAGAAATTCGGCCGTTTATCTGTCATCACTCGTCACTTCAGTCATTCACATAGAGAGATAACTCGTGTTTTCCTTTGGCGTTCGTCACTTCCGAATCATGCATCCTTTATTACTCCTCTATGGTAGCGATGATCTCTGTGTTAATAGTATATTTGGAAAGTGTTTAATCAGTTCTATCACATATGTGATAATTACTGGCAGCAACATTGTCCTTTAAGTACATGTGTGATAATGACTGGCACCAATATTGTCCTTTAAGTGATAGCTTTCATTGAACGGAAAGAATAGACACACTCCCGCGTAAGTTAAAGAAACAGACGCTATTCCAGAGGGATTTCTCGGGTCATTGCTTTAGGAATATGCTAGAAACCCGACAGACTTGCATTCTGATGATACTGGATATACATGCATTGATACAATACAGGAGAAAATTGTTACACTTTTCAGCTAGGTTAACCGCATGGGCTCCCGCTCTAAAAGGTTTAATAACTAAATTATTTTGATATTTCAATTAAAGATAGTTTGCCATGCAACGAAACACGCCCACAAGAGCTAAATCGTATTAGGATTGCCGCATATTTATTTTTTTGTAGATAATTGGGGGCATTTAAAAGAAAATTTCATACAGATCATATTTTATTTTTCTGTCGTTTGAGGGTTCACAAGAATCTGCAAACTGAAACAAGGGCCTCAACTCTCGATGTACTTTACAGAAAATTTTGAATTTTGACAGGCCATTTCGTTTTACTAATTTAAATAATGCATATAAATTTGATAGAGATCGGTTGATAACTTTTGTCATTCGAACATTCACAGAGTTAACCAAGGGCCATAACTCTAGAAATAATTGACGGAAATTGCTCAAATTCAATAGTCCTCGGTTTCACAAATTTAAATTATGCATATAAATTTCATACATATCGGATGATAACTTTGATCAATCGAGCATTAAACAAGGTTGAACAAAGTGAACCAAGGTCCATAACGCTAGAAGTAATCATTGTAAATTGTTGAAATTCAATAGGCCTTTTGGTTTTACAAGTTTAAAAAAAAAACAACATAAATTTCATACATATCACATGATAACTCTTGGCGTTCGAGCGTTCAAAAATTGAACAGAATGGAACAAGGGCCATAACTCTAGACCTAACAAACGGAAATTGCCGAAATTCAATTGGATTCTTTTTACTAATTTAAATGACGCATATAAATTACATACAGGTGCAACAAAGTGATACAAGAGCCATAACCCTAGAAGTAATAAATTGAAATTGCTGATATTCAATAGAATTCTTCTTTTTACAGATTTAAGGGACGCATATAAATTTCATACAGATCGGAAGATAACGTTTGTCATGAGAACGTTCAGAAGATTCAACAAAGTCAAACAAGGGCTATAACTTTAGACGTAATAAACGGAAATTATTGAAATTAAATAGGATTCTTTATCCCACTAATGTAAACAACATATATCAATTTTAAAAGAATCGGAAATAGTGGACGCCAGACGGTCGGGGCCACGGCAACACACGTCTACATTTCCATGCGGGCGTATAAAAATACTTGTTCTTATTTTGATAAACCGTATTCTCTGATTGATCTGTTACAACGTAAATTGATTAATGAAGTGAATGCATTACAGACCCTAAATCAAACAACTGGACAAAGATTAGTGTCTGTTTTATCTTGTAATCCATATACACGAAATACTCATATTTTGTCATAGTATCAAAGTTTTGAGGGTGGTCAGAAATTTGAAGGATGTTGGTTGTAACGTTAAATAATTCTAATATGGTCTTGGGGAAACACGGTTTTTTTCTTGCCTCAATCATAGGTCGGTAATTGAGAAAAACAGATTCGATGGTGAGTTTTATCTAATTTTTATAATCATATGACCTTTATGCGAGAGACAGTTCAGTTCATGGACCCGATCAATATGCTGTAGGGTCAGTATTCTCTATCGAGAACAGCTGTGTGGTTTATGACTACACATCAATGAGATTGACCAAAGCAAGTATTGATAACAATACCAGACTAAAGCACGATTTGTTGCCATTATGTAACTGGTTTTGTCGTTTATCACACAGTTCGTCGAAATGTTCAAAAGTTGCAGCTTTCAATAAGAGCCAGACTTTAATAAAGGGAAATTCAAAGAGTATGCAGTAGAAGTGTCACTGCCGATATTTCATCAAAAGGATAACTTGTGGACGAAGTAAACCCTTAAATTAAAAAGAAACATATTTTGGGTATTTCTCAGTACGTCTATATTATATAAATATTCTGATGAAGTTACGATTTCAGTTTAAAAATATGGGAGTTGGTTCCATACAACATTGCGATGGGATGATTTTGTTTACAATTTGGATACCTTGAAACATTTCACGAAAAGTTGTATGTCGATGTCTGAATATCTCCAAACTTGTGTATAATATTCGCGTGTCCGATATTTCCATTCAGAAATTCAAGACTGATATCGCAGGCATTATATTTTATCAACCCCGACAATTAACTTTATCACTCGTATTTGGTTGATTTAATTTCTGACGCGATGTTTCAGTGTCATCAACAGTGCTTATCTATAAACAACGTGTTCATGAAATATGATATTTCAGTAAACTGAAATAACTAATTATGCTACACGTTTAAGATTTTATGATGCCCATTTCCAATATCTATTCTGTAGATCAATAGCAATATTGGAGCGTGTAAATTTGCCACTCATATTGACGCATATTAAGTTACATCTCTTGTTATAGCAATCATCATATTTTATTATGCTCAACTACCCCACCTATATGAGATAAATATGTCTCTTTAATAACTAAATTATTAGAAGCAGTCAGTTGATGAAAATGAAAATTTTAGTCATAGAAAACATTACATAGCCTTATTTTTGATAGGTGATCCGTATTCTCTGTTTCAATGTAAGATGAATGCATTGCATAAGCTGAATCAAACAATGTTAGTACATGTACACTTACATGCAATTGAACCAAGGTTAGGGCCTGTGATTTATTTTGTAATTCATTTACATTAATAGGGTTCCTTACAAAATGCCCATATATTTAATCATCTCCACTATGACGCCACACCAAATGATGACAATTTTCAACTCTTCATAACAAAACACAACACAAGGTATATATGGATATAACTACTTCTCTATAATTTAATAACGACGTTTCGTAACACGTGACCTGTATGTGTTACGAAACGTCCTTATTAAATTATAGAGAAGTAGTGATATCCATATATACCTTGTGTTGTGTTTTGTTATGAATAGTAATCCGTGCTTCAAGATGTCATTTAAAGATTTAAGAGCCATTCCACGAGAAAAACCATGCAGAAGGTGGGAAGGTGGGGGTCGGCAGATCGAGCTCATCTCGGGAGGATTTTATCGACTCCTCAAGACTACTTCACAGCCAGAAGAACCGATCTCAAAATTTAACCGTTACTGAGATATAGCCTCAAATTGATTTTTAGACATTTTTGCCATTTTTCACGTCATTTTTGGTCGATTTTCAGCCACCTATTCCGGCGAGTCTAGGGTTTGGATGAAAATAGTGGTGGTTGGTGATGTTAGTGGGGGTCTTCCTGTGCCCCCATGTACAGACCTTAAGGTCACATCTATTCTCCAGGAGTAATGGTCAGCAAAATTGTAACATATGACGAAAAAAATACAAAATATACACCTTTGAAGATTAGCCCTAATTTCTATGATGCGGGGGTAGGTCAAAATATCGAAATGGTTTTATGCACAACTCGACCACCTCTATCGATATAAGAAATAAAATCTCTGTCACCTCGTTTCATTCAATGCGAAATCATGAGTCAAAGTTGGTGAATTTTCCATATTATAAATCTCTGATTCTCTATGAAATGACCAACTACTTTCATACAGAGTAAGCCAGCTTTCTCCAATTCTGGGCCAAATCATTCGCCCATGCTCGCTGGTAGCAGCAGTAAACCGACTCTAGCAAAACTGGTCTCTTTGATGAAGCTTGGTATCCAATCCAAGATGACCGCACCCGGCACAGCAGAAAATTGAGGGTTTTCTTCATTTTTGACCATTGAATGTGGCACATAGCCCACATTTGAGAACTAAATGACTTCATACAATTGAAAGAGTGTACTAAAAACATAAAGATCGACTCTTTAGCACATTAAATAGCAATAAAATATTTGTGAACCGAATGGGAACTGATTTCTTGGCGAAGTGGAAATTTTGATCTTATTGTGCTGCCAGTCGCTACCGCCTGGATCTCAAATGCAAAAGGACGTAAACATTCCCAGGCATGGTACCACACCTAAGGGGAAATCATACAAAGACTGTGCTGTGTACTAAGAGTGTACTAATATAAGAACATCACAATAAGGTCCACCCTTTAGCACATTACATAGCAGTAAGTGATGTGAGAACCGAATGGGAGCCGATTGCTTGACGTAGTGTATTTTTATCTTGATTCGTCGATTCTAGATGGAAAGATGATGTGCTGCCCATCGCTACCGCCCCGGTCTCAAACGGAATATTCCATGAGGATGTAAACATCCAGTGCATGATACCACACCTAAGGGGAATCCACACAAAGACCTTGATGTGTCTCTTACTCTTAGAATCTGCTTATTCCTATTGCATGGGGTAAGTGAAATCAAATACTTTTCAAAAATAATGAGGGAAGAAATTGTGTCTTTGAAATATCGATAAAAAATCTTGTATGTGTGCTTGAAAACAATTGACTGAGTCACACGATGGACTTCAGAAGTCCTCAAACTAGCTGCATTGAGTCTGATATAGCTGTAATACCTTTACTGAAGGCTAACTTTGACAGCATTAAAAAAATTCTTGTTAATTTGATTTTTTATTTCTGTTCTAGGTATACGCTGGAAATGTTACAATGTCCATAATGAGGAAATGGATCGTAAAAAGACCCATGTTAGTTTTTCAAATAAATAATATGGTACAGGGTCAAAAATTCAACTTCATCATGTGATTATTTCCCGAGCCCAAAATGGATCTTGACAGGGCTTTTAAAAGTAAATTATTTCACGTGGTTTGATATTACTGTGGGAACTGATGACATCCATCCCTCTGCTACATCATCTGCAGCTACTGGTAGTGCCTCTTACACTCACTATCAATCTACTGCTACTACATCATCTGCAGCTATGGGTAGTAGAATTGACATACCGCCTCCACTTCCTGTAACAGCTACTAGGGGAGGGATGTCATCAGTAACTTCAAACCTCATAAAATAATTTTCTAAACTTATTCCATATAAAATAATTTACTAAATTTATTTTCTAAGTATTTGCATGGATCAAAATTTGAAACATTTTTTTTTAGAAATCAAGTGTCCAAATGATCAACTAGCCTGGTCCCTGTTACCAGCGAGTCCATCATTCGGAGACTAGATAATAGAAAATTTACAATGGCAAATATACGTTGCGGTTGATATAAAGAATATTTTGAGAGGTGGCCCCAATAGAAATATCGTCGATGGGGAATCAAAAGGTCGTATCTGGATTTTGCGAAATTGTCCAGGAGAGCCTAAACAAGCACAGAACAAGCATAAGAATCAAAATGTCTTATAAAATCGTCACGTCAAAATGTTGTATATGAAATGTTGTATTTCTGAAGCTTTTCTTAAATATTTATTTACAAAATGTATGTGTATATAGCCATTTAAACAGTATGTAACTATCTGCACATATCAAGCTCAACATCCAGTACAGAAATAATGAGTAAAAGCTCGTTATTTGCAATTTTATACAGCAAAGACGTATCTCCGGAAAATATTCACCTTTACCTGCTTCAATTTCATAGATTTCACAAAGTAAAGCCTCAACAAAACTTTCAATAATACGCATTTAATCATGAAACACTATATTTATATTTCGCTTGATTGTAATATTTAGGAAAGACACAAAGTTAATTTTTTCAAGAAAATACAACATTTTCACTCTTAATATTCTTTTTTTTTTTTTTGGAACACCCCATATACGACATTTTGAAACAGTATCTATAAACCTTTTTATTGGCTTAGAAATACGACAACCAGTTGAAAAGATGCGCAAGAACATTCTCATTCTGACGTAGCAAAAACGTGAACTTTGCAAAATATGCTAGATACAACCTTTAGGCTCCCTTTCAGGTACACATTTAGTTTTACAAGGTCTGGCAAGATCCATTTTGAATTATGGACCCCATGCCATATTATTTATTTGAAGAACTAGCCCGTTTTTTTCACGGTATATTTCCTCATTATGGGCTGCATAACATTTCCGGCATGTACCTAGAATAGAAGAAAAAAATTCTAAAACTAACAAGAATTTTTTAATGCTGCCAGGTTAAAAAAACAACACCTTCAGTAGAGGTAATTACAGCTATATCAGACTCAAGACAGCATGTTTGGGGACTTCTGAAACACCTGGCCCCGAGTTCACAAAGCATACCGCACAACTCTTTTCGGATAAATTAGTTGTGGTCAAGCACACATAGAAGGTTTTTATTGATATTTCAAAGATACAATTTATTCCTTCCTTTTTTCAATAGTATTTTATTTCACTTAACCGATCGAGTAGGAATTAGCTGATTCTAATTGACACAGCGCGGTTTTTCTATGTATTTCCCTTAGGTGTGGTACCATGCAGGGGATGTTTACGTCCTTTAGGAATATTGCGTTTGAAATCCAGGCCATAGCAATAGGCAGCAGCACATTAAGATCAAAATTCCCACTTCGTCAAGAAATCAGTTCCCATTCGGCTCTCACATCACTTATTGCTATGTAATGTTCTAAAGATTGGACCTTAATGTTTTTAGTACACTTTTTCAATTGTATGAAGTCATTTTAGTTCTCATGTGTGGGATATGTGCCACATTCAATGGCCAAAAATGAAGAAAAGCCTCAATTTTCTGCGGTCCCGGGCGCGGCCATCTTGGATTGGATACCAAGCTTCATCAAAGAGACCAGTTTTGCTCGAGCCGGTTTACTGCTGCTACCAGCGAGCATGGGCGAATGATTTGGCCCAGAATTGGAGAAAGCTGGCTTACTCTGTATGAAAGTAGTTGGTCATTTCATAGAGAATCAGAGATTTATAATATGGAAAATTCACCAACTTTGACTCATGATTTCGCATTGAATGAAACGAAGTGACAGAGATTTTATTTCTTATATCGATAGAGGTGGTCGAGTTGTGCATAAAACCATTTCGATATTTTGACCTACCCCTGCATCATAGAAATTAGGGCTAATCTTCAAAGGTGTATATTTTGTATTTTTTTCGTCATATGTTACAATTTTGCTGACAAAGAACTGGAGAAAGCTGACTTATCCTGTTGGCCATTTCATAGAGAATTAGAGATTTACGATATGGAAAATTCACCAACTTTGACTTATGATTTCACATTGAATGAAAAGAGGTGACAGAGATTTTATTTCTTAAATCGATAGAGGAGGTCAAGCTGTGCATAAAACCATTTCGATAATTTTACCTACCCCCGCATCATAGAAAATAGTGCTAATCTCCGAAGGTGTATATTTTCTACTTTATTCGCCACATGTTACAATTTTGCTGACCATTACTCCCAGGGAATAGATGTGACCTTAAGGTCTGTACATGGGGGCACAGGAAGACCCCCACTAATATCACCAACCACCACTATTTTCATCCAAACCCTAGACTCACCAGAATAAGTGGCTGAAATTGACCAAAAATGACCTGAAAAAGGGCAAAATTGGCCAAAAATCAGCCCAAGGCGGTATCTCAATAACGGTTAAATTTTGAGATCGGTTCTTCTGGGTGTTAAGTAGTCTTGAGGAGTCCATAAAATCCCCCCAAGATGAACTCAATCTGCCGACCCCCCACCTTCCCGATTCTGCATGATTTTGCATGGTTTTCTCATGGAATGACACTTAATTTTCAACTCATTATATCGCAAAAATTGAACGGAATTTTCGGACTGACCCATCCAAACTCTTTTGTAATAAATTATTCATATTGCGTTTCTTCAAAGTCATGTACGAGGACGGGTTGTGATACTGAAGCGGTCAGGGTACAGGAATCTCGACTATAATGTCCCGGTTCCAATCCCGAGATGAGTCGAGAAGAATTCTGGTAGTTTTAAATCCTGGTTCCCACTTTTCAAGGGTAGCTCAAATGGGGAATGTGTGCCTAATCGCTCGGTTAGGACAATAAACCTACATTTACCAGTTTACACATCAGCTGGAATTTAATGAAGAGTAAGTGGAAACAATGCTATCTGAGCAAAGTTTTTTTCCGGTCACAGAAAACCCGTGTTAGCCCCAAAATGACTCAATCATTCCTATCCTATCAAAGGCAGATAAAATCCCCAAAGTGAACTCCAGTATCTTCACATATAAATACCAATAGTTAGGGGTTCCGAGATTGTACATCTGGCTCATTGGCTTATATATACCGGTATGTGGATGTTCATTCATAATGCCATTGTCGATAGCTGTCTTTAATGTACGTAGATTCATTTATGCCCCAGCCTACATTTTGTTTTATAATACCCTGTTAGTCCCACAAATGCTTACTTATATTATACTGACGGTGCTCAAAACATCATACATTTCAAGTCTGCTTTAAAAGAAATTACATTTAATTTACTTTCTTTCTATCATAGGTGCATTAAACTGCATAATTTTGATGTAATGGTGAATGTTTATAAAGGGAAGGTTGTATGGATTGATTGCAGAGTTGCGTGCGATGTCAAGTTGGCTAGTTAGTTTGTGGTTTTCAAGTTGCGTGCTCATAAAATGTAAACAATAAAACAACTTACCCCGTCCCACGTAAAATCCACCAGAGGTCGAGACATGCTAAAGACCGTAAATAACTTAGCTCCCACTAGGCGAGGCATCACAGCTGCAAGACCCGAGCCCACATTCCGTATTTCCAAATATCTACTGAACACAATGTGGAAAGGAAAAAGTTCAAAAAGGCTCTCAGAATTTAGTGGAATGTTATTCACTATGCTATCTGAACATGATACTGTTCCTTCTTTGAAAGCTTTATTGTCAAATAATAATCGAAAAACAACATGAACCATGTCATCCACCACTTCTTCAGTGATCACATAAATATCAACTTTTGTGTTATAAAACATTTTACCTACTTGCCTAATTTGTCCTTTCACGTAATGTAAGAACCCTTTTCTTTTGCTGCGATAATGTAGGGTCAAACCATTTTTGTTCTCACTTTCGCAGAAAAACGAAGGCGGTTTGAGTTTGGGGTAACTGAATCGAAGATACTCATGGAGATTGTCCAAACCATTCAAAAAATCCCTCATATGTCTCCCAAGGACCTTCAGAATCCTGTCGTACCCATACTGCCCTACAAATTGAACAAAAGATACTCCGAAAGCATCCATCAGTTCATGTAAAGGAGTGTCGGTGATGATAGAGGTGGCTTCGGCGATCTCCTTAATGGTATTCTCGCTGTAAATATTATGGGTAGCGAAGCTTGCTTGGTGAAGATTTGTCCGGTTTCGAACTACTTCCCAAATTCCTTCCCCATATTCTCTCTTGATGTATTCCACAATAGCTTCTAGAAGCAAGCCATACATCTTGAGGGCCGTTGACGTCCAATTATTGTTCTTAATATACTTATTTGCCTTGTTTTACTTCATCGTGGCGCAGTACGCATTTAAACCATTCAGCCGTTATCCCATGATTGTAATCGGATATCTGTTGATAAATCTCACCAGCATTAATTATTCAATGAATCGTTGAATTATTACACCATTGTTGCATATCTCCATTGGTTACCCGTATTCAACAAGGTCCGGTTATAAGAAAGCAAAAAGTTCATTGGCCTATGATAAAGTTAATTCATCGAATAGCTTGTTACAGAATAATACTTCTTAATCATATTCCAAAGATCACTGAAATAGGTTGACAATAATGAAAAATGAGAACTCGTAACTAATGAAAAATGAGAACTCGTAACTCTTTGAACAATCACTTTAACACATCTGCACATTAATTTCTTTAGTCAATTTGTAAGATGTTCTCATTGATTAAATTATTATCAGCTCAAATTACTTTAAACCAATCTAAAGATCGCTTAAAAATGTATCTACACATGAACCGTTTATAAGAAAAAACATGCAACAGAATCTGAAGGGTTATCGAATTTATAGAAATCCGGATAGTGTGTTGTGTACACAGATATAATCCATTATAGACCTTCTTATCGACGCTGATACATAAGAAAAAATGGCTGGTTATCTAAGATACTCTTCAGGCGACTGCCGCTAATGGTCGGTACTCCCGATAGCACACGACACCAACGATGAAACAATTTCCATCAATGAGATAAGAAAAAGTAAACAATAAAAGCTAGAAATTGCAGGCGGTACCATGGTCTTACATGGCAGTTCATCATTTTAAAATACCGTGATAACTTATATTCATTTTGAACAATATTCCAACACTGACTTGGTTTTTAAATTCGATCACTGTTATCCATCAACCTATTGACATTGTACGCTGGGCTTAAAACACGTTGTCCTTTGTATACATCAACTTGTACAAGAATATATTACTACGAATTAATACCAATTTTGTTGCATATTATCCATTAAAACGACCAATGATTGTAACGCTTGGATTATCTCATATAATATCCCCATTAAACAATAATAGGTTAATAAATATTTAATACTGACTATAGACCAAAGGCTACGTAATTCAAAACCCACTAGTGTAAAGTATCCTCATTTGTTAAAATTCGATAATATATCATTATTTTTAAGAGGGGTTAAAGATGACAAGTAGCTTCAATAATCCTTTTTTAAATAGGTAGTTTAAAAAAATCACACCAAAGTAATATCAACTTTCAAGGAAATAATGTACGATACAGAAAATCCGACACGTTAAATTAAAAACAAACCCAGGCAGTTGTGTTGCTTGCTCAGTGTAGTCCTATTATAAACTACTTCACATCCAGAACACCGATTTTAACCGTTGTTGCCTTATTCTAACATCACCAGTGTAGCAAATGTGAGTGATTATAGAATGGTATGGGTTTCACTCGTGAAACACGTTAAAATACACAGGCATAGATCTATCATCGCCAAGGTTACAATAAAGGGAAATAGTTAATTCGTGGGAGCCAATGAATTGCGTCCAAGGAATTAAACTCCCATCTCGACCAATTGACAGCGAATGAAATGACAGCATTGAAAAACTTTAGAGCTGTATTAACGACTGGAAGTGTATCCAGTGTCTAATGTGTTATTTTGAACGAAGAAAGGAGACATATAACATTGTAGTAGGTTAACTGAATTACACTTCTGTGATACCACCGTATAAGGTTATCGTGTATACAGAACTCTTTTACATCATAAACATTTAGTACATTCCACAGTATTTATATCCAAATCACGATTCTTATTTGTTTCCTGAATAATCAGCTTCACTATTATTCCCCATTCCCGAAAAATGAAAAGATACAGTCACCAGAATTGCACCAGCTGTTTTATTTTCCACCCCTTTTTAGTACCACAAATCTGTTAGTAATATTTGCATATATATTAAATATTTTCCCACATATAGCATATTCAGATAGCCAATTTTACGTCTATTCAGATTACATTTGCGTGTTTTAATAGTATTCTCTGGAAAGGTATTTGTTTTCCATCCCACTATTTCATTGTCTGAAAAAAAAGATAATACATGTAAACATAAGTCGATATCCTTGTAAGGGATATATACGATTATATTAAAATTAATTTGTTACTCGACTATCTTTGGTGTATCGGAATACACCATACATAAAGATACCTTGTGTGTACTAAGATTCGATGGCACGTGGAAACGTCTTCGAATTAATGCGGCCTCGTATCAATAGTATCATCAACGTACAATTTCCGCCGACAGATTGCACACCGGTAACGATATTATCAGGATTCACAATAATAGCATGCTGAGTTAAACCTGTAAGCTGTATATCTAACATCGGGCCCGTTTCTTAGGAGTGTTCTTAGCTGGCCACATCCTCAGCCCCTCCAAAAAATTCAGTAGACCCCCCCCCCCAATTTTATGAGCTGGCTACGGGCCCGTCTAACATGTAATGCTAAAGTACAACAAAAATTTGTTTGGTATGTGAACTCCCCAAATTAAAAAGAATAAGTGTACCTACAATACCCGTTACTCTATAAAAAAAAGGGCCATGGTTTAAATATATGAAAATATAGTTTGAGATTATTGTGCTTCGGGGAAGGGTAGAACTTTTCTCTTTATTGAATTTATTTATTTATTCATGTTAACGCTTGCTGAAATTCAATATATAGCTTGGAAAACGCGCCGTAAGTCTATTGTCAATCGAGGTTTTACTTTTTTGTTGTTTATGTGTCACAAAGAAGATGATCTCTGGTTGTATCTAAATTCCTGGAACTATTCATTGATTCCGCAGAAACTAATATGGTTTATTATATACAAATCAACTATTATATTCAACCATGCATATCTTTTATATTTGTCACTTCCTATTGTTGTTCTGTGCATTGGGATTGTAATTATACCAGTTAAATAGAATGATAATTGTAATTATTCAAGCGATACATTATGTATAGAAAGAATTGATAAGTCATTTTACACTCAACATATAATTATAATAGAACAAACTGATAATAAGAGATATTTTTAAATCTGATCTTTCGCATGTGGGAATAAGAGATAACTTTGAATGTATGCATTATACTGTTATTTATGGGTCTATAACTAGTGATGAAATGAATATATGTTAAGGGTTGGATTTTGTCCTTCTGTTCACCTTTTATTTGATTGATTGTGAGGTTGTCAATTTATGAAAACAAAGCAGTAAACCATAACACCTCATTCAACATTTTCTTGTCAACACTGTCTATAAACTACAGTATTCCTGTCGGCTTTTATTTAAATTTACAGAAATTGTTAATAACCCCATCAAAATCTAGATGTATTTGTACATTTACGTCCGAACATGAAATCTTTTACACTATTTCCTTACAAAGAGTGGCCATTTCGTCTGACAGTTTCGGTCAGATTTGCATGAAATTCGAAGTCAACCTTCATTAATGTGTAATGGTGGTATGTTTAAATGGTTTTTAAAATTGAATACAAATTGTCTCTTCTAGCGGGTCAACAAGCTAAAAATGCGATTTTTCGAAAACAATCAGGGGCCATAATCCAGAAGTTACGTTTGAATATATGCGATTATCGAAAGGAACCAGGATCTTTGGGTTATAAACATGCATTTCAAGTTTCATCGAAACCGGAGGATTAAAATTGTAAAAGGACTTATCTCCCTTTATGGAAAATACCAATAATTATTGATAACAGTGTCTTGTTGAAATATTCGATGAACCGGATAGGAATTAACTAAAGATAAAGGGCCTACATGTTTAAATATTCGACGAACTGGGTAAGATTTAACTAAAGACAAGGGCCTATATAAGTTCAACCCTTTTTCAGATAGGATTTGGGGCTAAAGTTCTAACAAATATTTACTTGTAAATTGAAATATAACATCTGCAGATATATAATTTTCGCACTAAAATAGATATGGCCCAAATCTACACTGACTCCCAGTCCAACAACCGTATCAAGTTCAAAATATTACTGCGTTACATGATCAATCACCAAAATATATCAAAGATCTGATTACCCTACATAAATCCAAAGGAACCATCACTGAACCTTGAAATAGCAAAACGATCTTTCTCGTTCTCTGCTCCTCTCTTATGGAATTCGCTGCCTTACAAAATTAGAACCATTACCTCCCTAGATGCATTTAAATCTCCGCTAAAGACGTTCTTGTTTACAGAGGCGTTTCCGTAGTTCAATCGAGAAAACTTGAAAAGCGCAATAGAAACTTTAGTTTTTAGTATTATTGCGCTATAAAAAATGGAGGATTATTATTATTATTATTAAATAATAATATTGTAATGGGGATGACAATATTGTAATGAAGAGAAAAGAAATCAACTCGTATAATGAAGATGAACATACATCATACATTATAGTTTAGTTGGGTTTTTTTGGAGGGGGGGGGCATTGTACAGCTACTTTTCCTTTTTTATACGCCCACATTTTCATGTGGACGTATATTGTCGTCGCCCCTGCAGATGTCCGTCCACAATTTGTTTGTGGACTCTCTACAGGTCACAATTCTTATCCGATTTTGACGAAACTTCAAATATAGGTTTATTTCCATAAGATCCCGGCTGCTTTCGATATTGGCATGTATCGGATCGAAACTTCATGCATTATGGCCCCTGATTGTACGAAAAATCATGTTTTTAGCTTGTGGACCCTATAGAGGTCACAATTTTGAACCGATTTTGATGAAACTTGAAATACATGTTTATAACCTAAAGATCTTGGTTCCTTTCGATATTTGCACCCATCGGATCGTAACTTCCTGAATTATGGCCCCTGATTGTCCGAAAAATCGCCCTTTTTAGCTTGTGGTCCCTCTGGAGGTCAAAATTATTATCCGATTTAAAAAAAAACTTTGATTATATCACTGTTACACGGTAATGAAGGTTGAGTTCAAATTTTGTGAAAATCGGACCACAATTGACGGACAAAATGGCCGCCGCTTGTACCAGAAAAGTGTAAAAATATGGTATATCAAGGTTGTGGACCCTGTAGAGCTCACAATTTTAATCTGATGTTGATGAAACTTGAAATGCATGGTTATAACCCAAAGATCTTGGTTCCTTTTGATATTCAACGGATAATATCGGATTGCAACTTCCTGAATTATAGCCCCGGATTGTACGCAAAATTGACTTTTTTTTAGCTTGTGGTCCCTCCAGAGGTCTCAACTATTATCCAATTTTAGAAATATTATTAAATGTTTCGTGTACTAAACGTTAGCATGGGGCAGAATTTTATAAAAAACCAAACAAATTCTAATGATTTTCTGATAATTACTTAATATGCGACAAATCTTGTTGACTGCCCGGACGATTTAGCTGCTGTGGGCGTATGTTTCGTTGCCTGGCAACCTATTTTTTTTAACGCAAGTGACTTAAGTGTGCATGGGCGCCGCAGTTACCCACGAAAGGACTGGCTCACTTAGCAGGCGGTCTTGGGTTTATTATCTTTGTCCGGGGTTTGATCCCTGTGTTGACCCTGGCAATTCCCCAAGCTTTCCAGTGTTGTTTCCTCATATCAGTGGTGTAGAAAGGGGATGGGACGGTGATGGGCAGCGTTTTATTATTCGGATGGAAAATAATTTAGGCAAGTCCCCCATCATAAACATTTAGGCTTGACATTTCAACAAAATTGTAAATGGAACCAAACACATTAATGACGTTATAGAAAAAAACAGCAAATCTGTCAATTTTTTAAGATCGCTTAAATACAGACTTAACCGGAAATCGTTACAAACTATCTATACCTCTTTTATCCTACCCCATTTTGATTATTGCGACGTCATCTGGGACAACTGCACAGACCAACTAGCTAACAAATTAGAGCACCTACAACTGGGTGCACTTAGGTCCATATGTGGTGTTGTTAAGGGTACCAGCCATAGACTGTTATATAAAGAAACCGGTTTTATTACGCTAAAAGAGAGACGCAGAAGACATCAACTCAAATTCATTTATAAAATTATAAACGGCCTTTCTCCATCCTATCTCCGTGATTTAATCTTGACAAAAAGCGCACACTATAATCTCCGAAAAACAATCCTACCCGAATATAAATGCAAAACAAATATCTTCTATAATTCTTTCATACCATCGTCAATAAGAGAATGGAACAAACTAAGTTCGGAGACAAAAAATTCAACATCTCTAAATATTTTCAATTCGAAACTCATGGCTCAAGATCCGATACCACCTAAAACATTCTCTTTTGGAACCCGTGTAAACCAAATCATTCATTCTAAACTGCGTCTCTCTTGCAGCAATCTAAACGGACATAAATTTTTACGCCATATTTCTGATAACCCATCGTGCAGATGTGGTCATCAATTTGAAGACACTGAACATTTTTTATTGAATTGCTCCTTATATTCAGATGCCCGAAATAATACAATAAATAATTTACCTACTATTCACCGAAATACTACAACCCTATTGTATGGAATTGACCACATAGAAAACTCATTCATTATTTTTAAAACTATTCACTCGTTTTTCGAAATCACCAGACGATTCCAGGGACAACTATAACCATTCATTGTAAATATATTTTCACTTGTACATTATTTGCGTATTACTAAACTGTAAATCCATTCCAGAGACAACTATAATACACTCACTGTAAAATATTTGCACATGTACATTGTATGTTTCTTTATGTAAATACATGTATCTATATCTGATAGGGAGAAGGGTTTAATATAGGCTATGCCTGTTCCCCAATCCCTATTCGGATAGAAATCTGAATAAAAATATTGCTTTTAAAAAAAAAGAACTTAAAATTAGAAATAAAGAGTAGACAGTGACTTCACTGTTTGGACCAAATGCTCCCTAATAATAATGATGATAATAATTTCTTCTTATATAGCGCATTACAATATACAAGTAATATCTCAACGCGCTTTACAATGTTGTGAGTTGAAGTTGAAGTAAATTATTTCAACATTACTAAACATTTAGAATTGATTGCAACAGTCTTTAAACAAGAATGTTTTTAACGAAGATTTTAAAGAGTCATATTTTTCAATATTTATAATTGCAACAGGTAATTCGTTCCAAGCCTTTGGTGCACTGTGCATAAATGCTCTATCATGTTTTGTTGGACTTGATAGTTGGCAAATTGAGTCTGATAGCTTCTGATGATCTTGTTAAACATTTCGGTGCCTGAATTCAGATAAGTTCTTTAAAATACACAGGAGCGGACGGATCGAAAATTAATTTAAAGGTTAGATCATTTTACTTAATCCAAATCTGCACATCGTCTCATTTTCCCGCCAAAAATGGCCGCCATCTTGGTAATATGCAAAGTATATCAACATGTGATCATTTTACAAGGTTGTAAATGTCAGGAATGCAATCTGTGACTCCGAAAACATATATTGCCTCCAAACACCAACACTTAATCAAAATCTGCACATCGTCTCATTTTCCCGCCAAAAATTCCCGCCATCTTGGTAATATGCTAAGTATATGAACATTTGATCATTTTACAAGGTTGTAAATGTCTGGAATGGAATCTGTGACCCCGAAAAGATATATACTATTCAAAAAAAGTAGGGGATATTTGATTTTTAAGTGTTATTAAAGTCACCTAATGAAACTGACGAAGAAACAAATGACAAAATGAAATGAAGTTCACATTCATCGATTTATTCCAAATGATCGTTAGACTAAGTAAGGCACAGACTGACCATTATAAGGGTAAAATGATACCCGGGGTCAAACAGCAAAGTCAGTAACGGGTAAATCCTCCTCTGTTTGCCAAACAAGCATTGATCCGACGTGGCATACTCCTAATGAGACGTCTAAGGTCATTTTGGTCCAGATTGTCCCATTCCTGTTGCAACGCAGCAGCAAGTTCTTGGACATTGGCAGGACGTTGTTGACGTTGACGTAACCTCTGTCCAAGCATGTCCCAGACATGCTCGATGGGGGAGAGGTCGGGACTCAGTGCTGGCCAAGGTAATGTGGTGATGTTCTGTTGTTGGAGGTAACCTGTAACGATCCTGGCCCTAAGACATCTTGCGTTGTCATCCTGGAAGATGAAACGGCGGCCATGACGTCGTGCGAACGGCACAACATGGACTGCCAAGATGTTGTCCCGGTAGTACTGGCCTGTAACACGCCCTGCAACAACATGTAAAGCCGTTCTTCCAGCAACAGTGATGCCTCCCCACACCATAACAGAACCACCCCCAAATCGATCATGTCTGATGACGTTAACGTCTTGGAAGCGCTCGTTTCGACGACGCCACACCCTCCTACGTCTGTCCAAAAAATCTACAGTGAACCTTGACTCATCTGAAAACATCACATTGCTCCAGCGTCGATTATCCCAAAATAAACACCAACCGCAAAGATGCATATTCGACAACTCGCCGCAGAACGCCTCACTCGACGACCGACTTCAAGTGAAACTTGACCAACCCCTGGAAGTCCAAAATGGAAAAAATACACTAACCTTCCATATAAATATAAAATAAAGCATATAATTTGTTTTTATTTCCCCTTGTTGCAACTGGATTGTTTCGATTCCCCAGATGTACGTGACAAGGACTTAGGGTCGCCTGTCAAACCTCGTGTGTTTTCTCCGGATTCCTCCCACGGCTTAAGACCCTACGCGCAAGTGAATTATTGAAATGAAATTGAACCACGTGTTAGTCTCGAAAGGACCTGGTTTGTGTCGATTGGGTGTTAAACTCTATCTCCCCCACACAGTAGGACAGAACAGCACTAGTAGGAAGTTACCCCCCCCCCCGTTTCATTTCTGATTGAAAGTAGGTTATCTTTAATGTCCGTGGGTCACCTACAGGGCGCAATTCTTCATGGATTTTCTTCGAACTTTGTATACTCATTCCTTATACCCTAAGGAAGATCCCTATTGTTTTTGGTGCTTGCCCGACCCCCAGGGCCAGAGCCACGCCCATTTCTAGTATTTGTTTGTTTGTCGTGTACAGGCCACATTTCTTAACTTATAATCTTGAAACTTTGCATACATATTCTTTGTACCCCAAGGAACATCTCTTTCGTTTGGGGTGCATGCCCAAACCCCAGGGGCAGAGCTACGCCCATTTTCTTTTTGTGTTTGTGTGTCGCCTACAGGGCGCAGTTCTTACTGGATTTTCTTCAAACTTTGTATACTTACTCTTTACACCCTCAGGATGATCCCTATTGTTTTTGGTGCATGCCCGACCCCCAGGGACAGAGCCACACCCTTTCCTTGTATTTATTTGTTTGTCGTCATGCCTATTTACTTTTTGTGTGTCTGTGTGTCGCCTACAGGCGACAATTCTTAATCGATCATCTTGAAACTTATAATACTTATTCCTTATACCCTAAGGATGGTCCCCTTTGTTTTGGGTGCATGCCCGACCCACTGGGACAGCAACGCCCATTTCTTGTATTTGTTTGTCTGTCGTCCACAGGCTGCATTTCTTAACGTATCATCTTGAAACTTTGCGTACTTATTCTAGGTACCTTATTATTTTTTTGGTGCATGCACGACCCCCAGGGACAGTGCCACGCCCATTTTCTTTTTGTGTGTCTGTGTGTCACCTACAGGTCTCAATTCTTAATCGATCGTCTTGAAAACTTTTTTATACTTATTCCTTATACCCAAAGACAGACCACTATTATTTTTGGTGCATGTCGGACCCTCTGGGGAAGAGTCACGCCCAATTGTTGTGTGTCTTGTGTTCGTCTACAGGATGCAATTCTTAACAGATCCTTTTACCTATTCCTTATACCCTAAGGATGACCTCTATTGTTTTTGGTGATTTTCTAGCCCCAGGGCCATGCCCATTTTTAAATCGTGTCTGTGTGTGTTGTCTACAGGCCACGATTCTTAATGGATCGTCATTAAACTTGGGATATGTATTCCTTATAGCCTAAGGACGACAACTGCATGTCCTGACTCCCAGAGGCAAGCTACGCCCAATTTTTGTGTTTGTCGTTTACGGGCAGCAATTCTGAATGAATCAGCTTGGTACTTGTCACATGTTTTCCTTATAGCCTGAGGGCGTCCACTATTGATTTTGGTGAATGTCCCGACCCCCAGGGTCAGAGCCACGCCCACTTTTTGCGTCTGGAAGCCACATTTCTGAATGGATTATCTTGGTATACTTATTCCTTATACTCTAAGGACGGCAACTATTGATGTTGATGCACGAAACTCAACGCTAAACAAACCAAACGCCTAGCCTTCTTGACAAAGTACCATATCAATCAAAGCAGAAATGTGAACGTATATTGTAGCGTTATGTTTTGTTTTGGTTTTTTTGTCGAGCAGGTCAACAGATTGTTAAAAACTCAAATTTTACCCGCTATATTGATCGAGAGTATATCCCAGATATCCCGCAAGAAAACCCCTATTCCATGTTTTCTTATGGGAAATAAAAACCTACAGTGAAAGCATAACCCGGTACGGGTTTAAAGAAAAACTTTCAGAAGAATAACCCCAAATTCCCCTATATATATTCAAAGCCACCCCGACTTTAAGATCGCAAGTTATTCCGCGCATAGAATTTACCCCTAAGATCAAAGAGATTTACCGTTATAGGTTTATAAAGTAATCTATTGCAAAAATCTTACCTAGTGGTCACGAAAGCATGAACCAATTTCTCAGCAACAGACTGATCCGGTAGTTTTCGTATTCTCCCTATTCGCCATAAGCCGAACGAAGCCGCGCTACACATATTGGAAACTTGTGATGCCATCATTCAATCTGTATCAAACATCACTCCTAGGTCACGCACCGATTCGGAGGGACTGATTTCTGTCGCATCAATTCGTAGCCTTCCATCTGTAGTGCTGACTGGCATATCCGCCTTCTTGTACTTGGACGAAAACAAGACAACCTCCGTCTTCCCGTCATTTAATGATAACATATTCGCAGGCATCCAACGCCGAATTTCATCTACAAGGGTCTCAATAGAAGCTAGAACAATGTGATCCATCCAAGTTTCACAGCAGATGTACAATTGAGTGTCATCGACAAACATCGTGGTATGAAGACCATGCCTGCCAACTGGAGGAAACATACAATGAGAACAACTCAATCCCGAGAACTGAAACTTGGGGTACACCGTATTCCAGACTTGCCTCATCGGATAGATTCGAATTTATACTAACCCTCTCTGTGCGACCTGGAATGAACGAGTTTAACCAATCCAGAACTGCTCCCCAAATCCAAAACGTGTTTGCAGACGTTGGCTGACAATATCAGGATCAATTGTGTCGAACGCCGCAGACAGATCTAACAGCACAAGAATGACATCACGTTGATTATTGAGCGCGAGCATAACGCCGTTTTGCATTCATAAGAAGGCAGTTTCAACACTATGTCCACGCCTGTGCGCTGACTGAAATTTACCAAACATTTCTATCAAGACAGGGGTTTGTTAACAATGGGAAAAATACCATCATTGAAGGACGAATTAATTATGTTTGTAAGAGAAGATGCCAATTCGCCAATACACTCTTTCACTAAAGATTTTGGTAAAGGATCAAGAAAAAATGATTTAGAATTCATCTTCAGCACCAGTCGTTTGACTTCATCAACACTCAACAATTTAAATTCAGAATTACAGGTTTGAGGCTCTGAGCATGCCACTGCCCCATCATCATCACAAAGGTCATCACGAATTTTTGGGATCTTACTGCCGAAAAACTCAATGAACATATTTGGTAGGGATTCCAATTCAAAATCTGGAAGGACGTTTGCAATTGACCTATTGGAACCAGCTATTTGATCTATTATAGCAAATAGTTGTTTAGCATCAGAGTGAATACGATTCCTAAATAAAACAGCTCTTTTGTGAAAGCTAGATTATTATGATACCCAGTTTTTGCCGAAACAAAAATTTGATGATCAATTTCTAGACGAGAATTTAGCCATTTTCTCTCTAACCTCCTGAGTTGTTTCCGCTTCTCTAACAATTCCGGAGAATACCAGTCTGCACGAGTCTTGACCTCCATTGATTTCGTGCGAACTGGTGCAAGTTCATAATATGGCAAGATCATCAAATATGAGTTGATTGTTGCATAGTTTTAAAGCCTTTAGTGACCATTTTTGATGCCATCTTGAAAAACCACTTTTCCGGGGGTTCTACTTTGGTTAACTTTTAGTATGTTATAAAGTACACTAAACCCTGTCAGAATCAATCGAGAAACCTTTTGTTGCGATTGTTGGGGGTTAAACAGTGTTTTGACCGGACTAGTTATATTCCTGATGTTTTCTTAGTTGAGAGAAGTCTGTGTCACTTCATGACCGGGACTGTACATCTCAGTGAACATTACGGCTAGCCGCCGGACCATTCCCTTTTTTTAATTGCCTGTTTGTTTGTGATTTCTGCGTATTGTGTCTTGTCCATATATTTGTTTTTGTATAAATTATGTGTGGTGCAGTCCCACTGCACTTACTATTACAGTATTATTTTGTTTTGCCATATCTTTTTTAGTGAGAAAATTACATATTTATAGATGCTTTGATTTAATTCAAATATTATTTTGGAATTTAGCCCCAAATCTAATCCGAACTAAAGGTTTACAGATATATTAGTAGAAATACTGTTTTAGGAGAACTTATATGTATAATTGTGTAATCAATGATAACAATAAAACAAGCAACACAGCTTTGTGAAAAGTTCATGGTTGTTTCATTAAGAAAATTCGAGTGTTCAATACGATTCTGTTTAAACTATTGTGTGTCCTCCCCCTCCCATCCGAACGACTGTGCATTGGCATTCCAACCCCTCCCATCCCATACCACTGAAATGTGTTGTTGTAGTAAATATGAAAACGAAACAAAAAGACTGTTAAAGAAACCAAATGTGATGCTTACACATGATGATAATGACTAACTTTGGTGACATTATGAAGAGTAACTGCGTAATTTTTTATTTCCAATGATTGTTTTACTTTCATAAATAATTATTTTTTGTCTTATATCAATATTTGTTAGCAAATTACCCAATTATAGATGTGGTTTCAGTTTAAATGTTTGTAATTTGGCTAAAATAACCATACTGATCAACCTATGTCAAACATATCTCCTTGCTCACCCCTCACTCATAATTTCTTGGTAAACACCGTTCACCAACCCTTGGTACCCCATTAACGAAATAAATATTGGGCTTAAGAGCTCACACGTTGTCTTATGCGTCATACAGCATCAGCAGTCAACATGCACCTGAAATACTGTTATTAATTGTAGCAGTTTGACCGTTAATTGATATCCAAAATTCCATATGTTGTCCATTAAGTTTTCTGCATTTTGGTTTTAATTAAAATGTACTCAATGCAATATGCTTTGCCGGTTAAGAAGACATTGGTTGATTTCGCCAATATTTAATTTTATGTCAACTTCACAATCGTCAGTATGAATATAGCATTTATTTAACAATTATCAAAGTTTTCATCTGGCCCTAAATCGAGTTATTGCAGACATTTTGGCTGCATACCCACAGTTCAGTAGATCTTCATTTTAGAAATATGTATACATTTCTTCTTTTCACATGTCCCGCACATGACGGAAGGGTTTTATTCCGTGGGATAAAAAATGTGTGAAATATTAGAAAATATTTACATACAACTCTTTAATTATTATTCTTTTAACTCGAGACTGACAAGTAGCTCGATATTCGATATACTACAAACCAGTCGACAAACATGGCATTAAAGAAGCTTACTATCCTAATAAATTAATAATATATCAACGCCAGTACATTATGTTCTCTATATCCGCTTCCCAATAATATAGCAACCATGTTCTGTCAGAAATATAGTTATTTCCCTATTAATTACATCGAAATCCGAAACATCTATGTTGGCATTTTCTGTGGGGAAACTAACTACGCGTGGGTAGACAGGCTAATTTGTTTTGGAATATTTATATATATCCTTACTGTGTTAATAGATAAGACTACAACTGTTTCATTTATTTTGATAAACGCCTTATAAAGATACATTTATAAAGGCCCGTGGCTAGACAACTTTATCTCTAAATATTATAAAAGCTAACTATACACAAACTATTGAATTTTATAAACTATTTATTATAAAAGATGAAAATGAAACTCGGATACTTTATTTGAGTTGTCTGAAAAGTGACACAGCTGCCAATATAAGATTATGAAGATTAGACAAATATAGCCCGTTCGTGACCTCGAATAAGTGAACTTATGTCCATAAATAAATACTAAAAATTGATCGTATAATGCCAGGACGTTCTAACCTTAGTAAATCAGACATTTTAGCGATACGGTTATTCTACATATAATTGAGTAGGTTTGGAGGTAACGTGTAATTAGGCACTGGAATAATGGATAATTGAAGTAGGTTCATCAAGATTCAATAATTAGCGAATATAAATCTGGATTCATTTTAAATTCAACCATAGCCTAACTGGATTTTTCATTAAATGAGCTTCAACTTCAAGATAATTTTGCCTCTTGAACAAGGCGAACAACTTACACACCTGAAAAAAACTTCCATTTTCTGAATCGTTTTACACACAGATCGGTCTATTGTATAAAACTGTGACACGTGAAACTGCGCACGAATCTCGAAGTCTACTTGATATCAAATTACATTGCAGGTGATGCACTGCAAATTCTCGTATATGTACTTACAGCTTCTTTAAACTTCCATATAATATATCATACAAAATCTGCACTAGCCTACAGGTATTAAAGGATAACTCGCTTCTATCAGGAAACAGAAGTTTCAAGTAGCCGATGGCAAAAATCGAAGAGGATATTAGACTTTGATATAAAAATAACAATAACATATGCCCTTTCATAACGCGCGAGAATCAACAAAGCTTGCTCAAAGCTCTATATACATGCCACGTGCACGAAATTCTTACCCTTGTTTATTACATAGGAATTGACTCTTAGAATACTTGTTGATACGCGTAGACATCAACGCGGAAACTCATTATTCGTACAGTAATTGTAATGTTTGCGATTCAAGCGTCCAGGCCTTTAATTCAGTAAACATGCACGAGGCACGTATGAATATAAACCTCAGGATGTCTACTTTAACTTATGTACTCATTTGCATCAAGAGTCTCAATTAGAAGTCATTTATCAATACCCCAAGCGTAACTATAGGATTTAAGGTATGATTAGTTTGGTATTTTAATTAAAAGTTTAAATATGTGTTAACGAGCTTTACAACGGTTTCCTTGATCTTTACTCGAGATATACAGTTGATAATAAGTATAATGTTTTTAAGATTAAAAGAGTACCTGCTGGAACGACAGTAACTTCATTTAACTAAATGTTTCTCGATAGCCTTCTAGAACAACTATAGCCGATGTAAAACATATAATCCAAAATATAAAAAGCCATTGTAACTGTCCCGAGTAGTTTAACGTTAAAACATTTCGTTCTGTGACCCATCTCCAAAATTCTCAATTGACTGCGATCTTTTTCTCGCCATCTTGCTCGTCTAATTGTAATGTTGCTGAAACCCTTGTTGATAATATTCGTCTGGCTACATGTAACATACATCATTACTGTTGAAGCAGTAACGTTCATAATTTTCTCTCTCGGGAAATTTCTTTATCGTATCTCCATAAACAGCTGTACGTGTGCTATGGTTAAACTTTTCTGTGGCAGTAAATTCTGCACATTTTTCAAAGTTTATGCGCATTCTCCTAGACAATGGAACCTTTATCTAATTATCCGGAGGGTCTATATTTTTAGTTATTCCGGGGTGGAACATTTAATCTGTTGGTTTTCTAACGCGTCTGGACATACCTACGTCATTTTACCTGTAGATTTATTTGGGAGCAGCGCAATTGCGTATAATGTGCTACAACCTTGGGAAATTACTATTCTGTATTCTAACCAATCACATCCCAATTCTTCTTAGTGCTTTCTATAAATGTTGTTCGATCAAAAAGGTGGAGTTTTGTAGGTTACATTTAAAAAATATGTCGTGATAATCGGAATTAAAACACAGACGTCTCAAAACTATGCGAGATTCATATTTCAGTATGTACCTCGGTGTAAATTGTTTTAAACGCGTCAGGGAAGGTAATACCTATACTATTTCTCTTTCAAACTTACTACACTATTTACACATATGAAACTTAGTTATTTAAACTTTTCAAACATGCTTAAATGAAAATACATTAATGTTGAATTAAGTTCTAAAAATAACAATTACACGCTATCGCCCAAAAGCAGTTAAAGTATCGCACCTGTTCAAATAACATTTAAATATTAATATATCTCTACAAAATGCAAAAATAACAGTTGTTAGGTTCAGTTAATTATGAGAATATTTCTTTTCAAGTAACATCTCCGCGACTGTTAAATAATGAACATATATTTGGACGGTATTTGCGGTTCACAAACTATGTACGCGATGTACCAAAACAATCTGGAGATGTCTAACTAAGAAGACCCAACTGCTCCGGGCGTCTGAGGGCAGACCCCCATAGTCCAGGACGGACCGACCTCTCCCTAGGTCTTCCTAAGACCTGACTGGTCTCTGGTCCCTGGTGTCCTCCCGTCTAACTCTAAACGAGGCATTATATACTATCCAACGATGCCTGTCAAATAGCATTAAAATGAGAACAATGAAAACGATTAAGTAAGATAAACACATTTCAGCTCTAAAACAACAAGTGTTAAGCTTACGACTTATATCAAATAGACGCTTCGATAATACAAGTTTGTACGACCAATACATCTTACATAATACTATGTCAGATAAGCTCGCACCTGCAACAGGTTAAAGCTTGTCACTTAATATGTCCAAATGAGTTACAATTGAAATTACAATATAAAATATGAATTAAAAATACAATATTACATTTTAGATCCCAAATGATATTGTATTACATTTCCTCCATTACCACAAGTTTAAAATAGTGAAATATATAAAATTATATATGAAACGATTTTAAAACAATAAAAGTTTAAAGCATAATACATTAAAAGCATTAAAAGAGATATAAAAGAAGCACAACATCAAAACTAAAAATATTCACAAAAGTCACTGGTCATAGTACACGTTTTTTCCTCGATCGGTATATTACATTAATAAAAGCACACACTACGTGGGAACACAATATGCGGGAAAATCGTCACAAATGAATGCTGTATAAATGTTAAATGAAACACACAAGCATAGATGGATATCTTCCACCAATTTGCAATTGTCCACCATGTATGTATCATCATGTCAGCATATATTTTCCACCATTTATGTCCACCATGGATGTATCATCATGTCAGAAATTATTTTCCACCATTTATGTCCACTATGTATGCATCATCGTGTCAGCATATATTTTCCACCATGTATGCATCATGTCGGCATACATTTTCCACCATGTAATGCATATATCCCCCATCATGTCGAAGTGAATGAGAATTTCTCCATTTTCAAGCTAACTGCTGCTTGTGGCTTTAGCCACCACCATCGTTATACTGGCCGTTATTTTTCTTGTCGGTTAGTCTATTCCTTTCCATACATGGTCAACGGTTTTTTCATATGATTGTGTCATGAAGTATATTTTAACTGCCACTCGTGCCCAAGTTTGTCATATGCTTATTATTTCATGGAGTGAACTAAATTAACTCAATTAGTCAAATTAGTAAGTGGAACTTTAGATAAGGATCTATTTTAAAATATTTGAAGTAAAATTGACATAAACCAAATTGAAACTAGGGGGTTATATTTCTTTGTTCTGAAAACACTAATATTAAATAAGATATTTTGGAAAGAACCTATCAAAATTAACACTGGTTTTATCTCTATAATTATTTAAACAAAACACAAAACAATACATCACATTTGCTCTTAATTCCGAGCATAAAGCTTTTCTGTAGCATATCGGGGCATCCCGTAAAACCCGGGGCAAAATTAATTCCACCTTATAGGAATTTCATATAAACCCATATATCGGGCATCCCAATCTCATATTATTGGGGTTAGCACAAATACAATTTCCCCGTACCATATCGGGCTTCCCGTAAATCCCAGGGCAAAATATATATATATAAATTATAAGAGATAAACCGTCAATACCAATTTTAAGCCTAAATATGTGTTCAAAAAAACAATTATAGTTTTCATATTTTAAATTTAAATACTGTTCCACTACTAGCAATATATTTAATTGTTAAATATTTCGTAAAATATTCAAGGGATTTCTAGAAAATGGTTGAGCTAATTGAGTTACTACATAATTCTTAAGCGTGGAAGACAAACCGCTTATTTCGCCAGTTAAATTATTAAACATAACATTAATCATTAACCGTGGCCATGATTTGGATCAGAAACAGACTTACCTCTTCGTTGATCTTCTAGTGGTTAGGACTTCGTAATCGTTGCTTATCTACTGATAACCACAGGTTCGTCTGACACGGCATCACTTAAGAGTATGTACCAAAACAATCTGGAGATGTCTAACTAAGAAGACCCAACTGCTCCGGGGGTCTGAGGGCAGACCCCCATAGTCCAGGACGGACCGACCTCTCCCTAGGTCTCCCTAAGACCTGACTGGTCTCTGGTCCCTGGTGTCCTCCCGTCTAACTCTAAACGAGGCATTATATACTATCCAACGATGCCTGTCAAATAGCATTAAAATGAGAACAATGAAAACGATTAAGTAAGATAAACACATTTCAGCTCTAAAACAACAAGTGTTAAGCTTACGACTTATATCAAATAGACGCTTCGATGATACAAGTTTGTACGACCAATACATCTTACATAATACTATGTCAGATAAGCTCGCACCTGCAACAGGTTAAAGCTTGTCACTTAATATGTCCAAATGAGTTACAATTGAAATTACAATATAAAATATGAATTAAAAATACAATATTACATTTTAGATCCCAAATGTTATTGTATTACATGATTTTCGTACACGGTACAGTCAATGGCAATAATCTAGGAAGTAACGGTCCGATACATGCCAAAATCGAACACATCCCATATATGTGGAAAATATTCTTATATTTTAAGCTTCATCAAAATTGTGATCCGTATGGTGTCCACAGACAAACATGAACAGACTGATATGGGGGACGGTATAATACGGGCACGTGAAAGGGGTTAATGAACTTGATCAATATGTATTGTCTATAAACATCCGTAGTCAGTTTGCAATTCTTTTTCAAATAATCAGACCTGTAGATGTTAAGAAAAATAAAGAATACCTCCATACACTTCATCGAGAATATAAAAAAAAGTTTTAAACCAAATGTTACGAAGCAAAGGTTAAATATTGTACATTTGGAGCATTCTTTTATCTTTAGAGAACGTCATTATATTTTACGGAGAAAACCCCTGACATTCAACCTTTTGCACCAGCTGCTAATGTCTTCGAAAATAAACTGTCATAATTTTCTATGATATGATTGAAGACCATTCAGAAACGACAGGCGCCTATGTTTATTAGGTTGAACAAAGATATTTAAAATAAGCCTTATTATTAATCAATGATTTATAGAATATAATATGATTTATAGCAATTATAATTGATTTGTATTGACTGCATACATGTATTTCCCGGATCACCCACCCTTGTGCAAAGATCTATAGGCTATTTATAGAAATTCAAATAATCTATAGTACATTACGTTGCGATTTGGATCTATTGACATAAGCATTGAAAGAGCGGTTTTGTGACTACACATTTTCGAGCCAAGTTGATTAGTGAAATTAAGTGTGTTCTTTTGAAAATCAGGACGGGCTTAAATATTATCCAGCCGATCTATTACGGCGACATTTCTAGTAATATATGATGAATCGACAGGGATTAAAATCTATATTTTAAATACGATAGATATCAATGGTTGTTTTGAATATTATCCAGCCGATCTATTACGGCGACATTTCTAGTAGCATATGATGAATCGACAGGGATTAAAATCTATATTTTAAATACGATAGATATCAATGGTTGTTTTAAAAATGGTGTGATAAGGAATTAAACGTTTATTTTAAATTTGATACGATGTGAAATCGGTTATTTTGAATAATATGTTCTGAAATAGAATTAATGATAATGGTGATTTCCGATGTGAAAGCAAAAGCACGCTCTGAATTAAAGATGGCATGACGGGATATGTTAATAACGTGAAAAGTGACCCATGCAAAATTGCCTATTTCTCTGCAACTACTGTTATAAGAAACTAATTTTGACATACATTTTGACATACGCAGTGTGAAGTGAAACATTATTGTTTTTGTTCGGATTATTAAGCTTTCATATTACATATGAAAGCTTATTGTTTCTGTTAGGGTTATTAAGCTTTCATATTACATATGAAAGCTTATTGTTTCTGTTAAGATTAGCTTAAAAGCTTTCATATGTATTACATATGAAAGCTTATTGTTTCTGTTAAAGTTATTATTAAAGTTCCAATTTCACATTTACTAAGAAAGTCAAAACATAATTATTTCTATGTCTTTTGCTCAAAAGGTTGTCAACTCACTATTATACGATCATGGGCAAAATATTTTGGGCATTAAAAAGGCTGACACAGGCTGATTGAGGAAATAGTTACTCAATTACCTCCCTTGTTTTCCCATTCCTGTCCATGGACGGCCATCTTCAAACGTTTGAATTTGAAGTTGAAAATGATATTTTTGCCAATTTCTCAAATGGCAATAGTGAATTATAGGATTAATAGGATTATTCTTTAACAAGGTAGGACTGTTTATAAGTTCAATCTATTTTAGGGGTTTATTTTTATACATTTTAAAAATATTACTTAAAAAAATGCTATTGGAACTTTAAGCTTTCATATTACATATGAAAGCTTATTGTTTCTGTTAAGATTATTAAGCTTTCATATTTCATATGAAAGCTTATTGTTTCTGTTAAGATTATCATTATTCATCGCTGTGGTTTCGAACCGGAAGTTATGACCAATTTGACAACTTCTTTAATAGTTCTACGATTTTCATGAAATTTAGTATGTAAGTAGATCTTACCTATGCGACTTCAAACCATTTTGAAGTGAATATGAAACATAGTGAAAAATCGACATTTACGGACTTGTAAACAAACACAATAGGGCATAGTATGTTCAATGCGTCTCCTATGTCTGAAATTAATACATTTCAGGATAGCCGGGATACGGGTCGAATTTTCGGTATTTGACTATTTCAAAAATTCGAATTTTGCCTTTGATGTTTTTCGTGCCGACAAAGTTGTTTACGAGTGAAAAATAACATTAACTTCACTAGATTGTGACCGATTTTAATGATTTATTTTTTCTTTTTCGGATTATTTATATGACCCATGACGAGTGACAGAAAGTGACTTTGAATATGAAAGCTTTCATATCTGCATGGGACAGTAGCAGATCTAGTTAAGCTTTCATATTTCAAATGAAAGCTTATTTCTGTTAAGATTATTAAGCTTTCATATTACATTAATAAGCTTATTGTTTCTGTTAAAGTTATTAAGCTTTCATATTACATATGAAAGCTTATTGTTTCTGTTAAAGTTATTATTAAGCTTTCATATTACATATGAAAGCTTATTGTTTCTGTTAAAGTTATTATTAAGCTTTCATATTTCATATGAAAGCTTATTGTTTCTGTTAAGATTATTATTATTATTTTTTTGTGTGTTTCTCCTGCAAATCGGATTTCACAGAATCTAACCATAGGATGTTTCTGAAACTTTGACCTACCCCCCCCCCAAAAAAAATGGGTGGTGGCTGTTGATTAAATATATTTTCAAAACGTTTTGCGAATTCGAAATCACCGAATTTTACGAACGAAAAAATTAACAATGCATAGTCGTAACTTTGTTATTGATAGACCTATTTTATTAAAAAAAATTTCTTTGAAAACCTTGACGAAAACCAATTTCACCTGCAATTTCAAATTTTCGAATTTCGAAAATTCGTCGCTGTGATTTCGTTCCGGTAGTCATGACCAATTTGACAACTTCTTTAATAGATACACGATTTTTATGAAATTTGGAATGTAAGTAGATCTTACAGATGCGACTTTAAAAATGACTTTTAAAATTTTCTAAATTATCTCCCCTTGGAGAAATTGAGGATCGAAATTTTCAAAAAAATCGACGAAATATAAGTCAGATCATCTTGAATTTTTTTTTTTTAGGTACTAGCTACGAGACCACTGATTAGTACACAAAAAATGGAGTTTGTAGCTCAATCCGGAAGTGCCACCATCTTGAAATGTAAAAACCTCAAACGCCATTTTGCTATTTTACATACAGACACGGGGGTTATATTTTCTGAATCCTTGAAGAGATGGCTATAAAATGTTGGCAGTAGAATTTCGATTTAAGTCAATGGATAGTCAGTCACCATATTGAATTGAATATCAGAAATAGTGAAAAATGGACATTAACGGGCATGTAAATTATCAGAATAAACCATAGTTTGTTGAATTCGTTTCCCATCTTTGAAATTAATACATTTGGGGATAGCCTGGCTCATTGTCGAATTTTTGGATGTTTTCCGTGCCGACAAAGTTGTTTTCGCGTGAAAAACTCCGATTAACAGCTTGAAAATAATCAAATAGATCGCAGTTTTGCGATTTCGTCTCAAATCTGGGAAATCAATACATTTCGGGTTAGCCTCCTTTCAAAAATGGGTGGTGGCCTTGGAATCAATATATTTTCAAAACGTTTTGCGAATCCAAAATCACCGAAAACAACTGATGAAAAAATGGACCTTAACAGGTGTGTTACTTCGTGATTTTGTGATCTATTTTACTTTTCTGGTTAGCCTCCTTTCAAAAATGGGTGGTGGCCTTGGAATCAATATATTTTTAAAACGTTTTGCGAATCCTAAATCACCGAAAATAACTGATGAAAAAATTGAGCTTGGATGGAAACTATATAGAAAAATAAAAGGAAACATCAACATTATATAGGTCTTGTACACATAGGCTTAGAACTTTGCAGCCAGTCCTCATATTAATTGAAATTGAATAGGTTTGATTTGATATAATTATTTGTTTTCTATTTTAAAACTATCTAAAAAACATTTGTAATCATTTATGTTATTGATTTAGATTAATACTGTGTATATTTTGTACATTTTAACACATTCATCAATTAATAATGGTTTGCATAGTCATCGTATAGAGCTTATTCAACAATATCGAATTCCAACTGTTTAGGGATATTTTACGTGCACTCCAATGTGTACACGGGACCTTGGTTTTTCGTCCCATCCGAAAGACTAGACAGCTGTCCTTGTCAGACCCACCGTTTTGCCTCACTGACAAGGGGGAACTACGCCGGGAAATCGAGATGAACTTTCTCGGTGCAGAACTTTCAATTCAGGCCAAACGTTTATTGCATATGATTAAGCTGGTCAGTTGGAGCTTATTTTCAAAAGTTTTGTAATAATCGGTTGCAAATTAAACTGTTAAAACAGAAAATTTCGCCCGGTTGAAATGTTTCTTGCTCTAAGTCAGCAATTTCCCGATTTTAGGGAGGCTGAATGGTTAGCATATGCGCGCTGTATCGTAACGTCTGTCATTGAGTCAACCGGCGTCGTTTCGATTTCCAGGTTGCACGTGACATGGAGTATGGTGTCCAACCTCGTTGGTTTTCTCCGTATCCTTCGGTTTCCTCCCACGGCTAAAACATATGTTAGTCCCGAAATGACCTAGTTTGTGTCGAATGGACGTTAAGCCGCATTCTCTCTTTCTTTTTGATTTTTAAAGTTTTGTAATAATCGGGTGGTAATCAAAGGTACTGTAAAAGTGATAAAACAGAAAATTTCGCCCGGTTGTAATGTTTCTCACTTTAAAGTCAGCAATTTGCCGAATTTAGGGGGCAAACGTTTATTGCGAACGATTAAGCTGGTCAGGGGGGAGCTTATTTTTAAAAGTTTTGTAATATTCGGTTGATAATTAAAGGTACCATGCAAATTAAACTGTTAAAATAAAAAATTTCGCCCAGTTGAAATGTTTCTCGCTGTAGGTCAGCAATTTGCCAAATTTAGGGAGGTTACGTGGCTGAATGGTTAGCACCTGCGCTCTATATCGTAACGTCTGTCATTGAGACAACTGGCGTTGTTTCGATTGAAATACCTGGTTGAATTGTTTCTTGCTATAAGTCAGCAATTTCCCGATTTTAGGGAGGCTGAATGACTGAATGGTTAGCATGTGCGCGCTGTATTGTAACGTCTGTCATTGAGTCAACCGGTGTCGTTTTGATTTCCAGGTTGCACGTGACATGGAGTATGGTGTCCAACCTCGTGGGTTTTCTCCGTGTCCTTCGGTTTTCTCCCACTCCTGAAGACCCGTACGCACAAGGGAAGTTTTTAAATAAAATTAAAAAACATATGTTAGCGCCGAAATGATCTAGTTTGTGTGGAATGGAAGACTAATTGAACATTTTCATTAACACCGGGAGTAATTTAATTTTGTCAAGATAATTTACAAGTATAAAATGAATTGATTTTGCTGGATTTGGTTGATTCTGCGTCCATTTTATTTGTGTGCAATGTTAATTTGGAAACCTGTTTAGTGGTTTCGTTGGTACCAGAAGCGACATATGTTCAAGGGTAACTTGGCACCGGAAGTGACATGTTTAAGGGTAACGTGGCACCAGTGAAACCCGTCATTCCTGCATGCAGGTCTAGTTTTTTAGGGTTTCACACTGCGAAGCTTGTGTGAAACACTATTGTTTTTGTTAAAATTATTAGGGTTTCACACTGCGTAGCTTGTGTGAAACACTATTGTTTTTGTTAAAATTATTATTAAGCTATTTCATATGAAAGCTTATTGTTTCTGTTAAGATTATTAAGCTTTCATATTACATATGAAAGCTTATTGTTTCTGTTAAGATTATTATTAAGCTTTCATATTACATATGAAAGCTTATTGTTTCTGTTAAGATTGTTAAGCTTTCATATGTATTACATATGAAAGCTTATTGTTTCTGTTAAGATTAATATTATTAAGCTTTCATATTACATATGAAAGCTTATTGTTTTTGTTAAGATTATTATTAGGCTTTCAGACTTTCGTCTGAAAGCCTATTGAGATTACTAAAATTATTATTATTATTATTATTATTATTATTAGGCTTTCAGACTTTCGTCTGAAAGCCTATTGAGATTACTAAAATTATTATTATTATTATTATTATTTACCGCGAGGGCCTAGATCTCCATGATCGAAAACAGATATCGATCTGGAATTAGCTTTTCTATCGGGAAACCATGTGGTGGCTACTTGATAAAATATTTTTGAAATTTCTGCGCATACCGGAAGTGACCGAACTTTGTACTTTCTCTAAAAATTGAAAATCGGCCATAGTTTCGTCAATTCTACAAATATTTTCAAACAAATTACATTTTTGGAATCCCTGAATCTTTTCTGAGACAATGGCTATCTCACATTTTTCAATTTCGAACATTCGTCTATGACTTTTATAGTTCGAAAATTGAAAACATGTTGTTTACGAGACAATTTTTGTTATTTTTCAAAATTTTCAAATTTGACCTACATTTTTGGATACCTGAAGTCCATCTGATTCCAGTAATATAAGTTTCATTCAGAGTTATCGCCCTTTATTTTTCGATTTTTTTCGAATTTTCTTCCCATTTTGTGAGCTCGGGTTTCGTTTTATGGCAAAATTGACATTTCTGAAACTTCTGGAACATGAAGTTATAGTCCAATACCAACGTATAAAGCAATTTCGACAAGAATCCTTAAACCGGAAGTGGTCGAAATAATGTGCAATATTTTGAAAAAAATGCAAAAAATGGATATTTTTGGGGAAAACGCTATTTCTCCGTCCGATATCAATGGATTAAACGAATGAAGGTACCGTTTGATGGCACGATTGTTGGACTATCATATGATACCCCATTCATACGGATACTATGAACAGACAGCAAAATATGGCACGCTGAAAATCAAGTATTTTCTGATTTGGAGCGTTTTTGGACGCCTGTATCTCGAAAACTTAACCTGCAATTTTTTTTTAATTTTTTCTATCGAGAGTCCTTTTGGAGGTATTTTGCATGAAGCCATCCAATAGGACTTTGAAATGTCTGGAATAGGATAAAAAAGGGACTGAAAATCGAAAAAAGTCGAAAAATCGTGAAATTTTGGAAAATGCTCTACTATTTTTTTATTTTAAGAGATTTTTAAATAAAGGTTGTATATTCAGATAGCTGACCTAATTACGATTCTAACGATGTATAATATGTATGTAATTATTAAAATTTAATTTTCGATATTTTAAATTTTTTGCATTTTTGGCACTTTTGAACATAGGATTTCTCAGGGTCATTTTATCTGATCAGATAATGTAATATATCATTACAGAGCCCTGTGGCTATTTTAGTGCCCAAACCGGCTATTAGAACTATTCCGACAATAATAACCATACCGGAAGTATTCAAACAATGAAAAAAAAGAGTAAAAACATTCTCGCACTTGCGAAAAACTTGATTTCTCCCTTAGGTAATAGCGGACCAAAAGAACTAAAGTGTCGCTGGATAGCCCTATTAATGGACCATCATATGGTATCTAAATAATACGATTTCAATGGTAAGGAAATAAATTATTGTATGCCAAAAATCTAGTATTTTCCAATTTTTTAACATTCTGAGACGCCCTTTCCTCGAAAACGACGCCTACGATTTTTCTTAAACTTTTCTTACTCAAAGTCCTATCAGTTGTCTATATAGGGAATCCAAAATGAAAAACATTGAAATAATATAAGTGGTCGACAAATGGCCTCAAACTTTGAAAAAAATTGAAAAATCGTTAAATTTTTGGAAACGCTCTTTAATTTATCTTTTTTTCCAAAACTACTCAATGGATGTTTCTGACACTTCTGGTACAGAAAGTTAAGTATCCAAAGGACTTCGTTAAGCTATCACAACAACGATCGTAAAACCGGAAGTAGTCGAAAAAATGTCCGATATTTTGAAAAAAAATAATTTTTTTACGAAAACCTTTTTTATTTATGAATATTTTTTGATGATATTTTACACAGGATTAAAATATCATCGTACTTGAGCAGAAATGAGAAAAAAAATTGTCTCGGTAATTTGCGTTAGCCGCCATCGGCTAATTTAGTTTTTCGTACCCAGAAAAATTATTTATTGTTCGATTTGTATAAAACAAAGTTCATATGCACCATGGTCCCAATTGTATTTTTTTTTGTTACCGTGAAATTTTTCTGTCGGCAACGGAAGTGACGTAATATTAACAAAAACTACAATTTTGACAGTTCGGTACCACTTTTTGAAAGCAAATATTATTTTTTTTCAAAACTGATATAACTAAAAGGATGCACCCTGCAAAGGTGCACAAAATCCTTAGCTCATATTTTTTAATTTCAATTTCATTTTCGGGCAATTTCGAATAAAATGTAAAATAAAGTGTAAAATTCAGTTATTTTCAATTCATTTAGCGTCTTCATATTTTGAAATATTTATTTGTAATTTTCATAAACTCGTAGCAATAATCCAGACGAAGAGAATGTATGCGAAAATTAGTTTGTAATATGCGCAGTTGCCGAGAAATATGCAATTTTGCATGCATCACTTTTCACATTATTTTGCCCATAAAAGAGTTAATTAGGCTTTCAGACTTTCGTCTGAAAGCCTATTGAGATTACTAAAATTATTATTATTATTATTATTATTATTATTATTATTATTATTATTATTATTATTTACCGCGAGGGCCTAGATCTCCATCACCGAAAACAGATATCGATCTGGAATTAGCTTTTCTATTGGGAAACCATGTGGTGGCTACTTGATAAAATATTTTTGAAATTTCTGCGCATACCGGAAGTGACCGAACTTTGTACTTTCCCTAAAAATTGAAAATCGGCCATAGTTTCGTCAATTCTTTATCCATTTTCAAAGAAATTACATTTTTGGAATCCCTGAATCTTTTCTGAGACAATGGCTATCTCACATTTTTCAATTTCGAACATTCGTCTGTGATTTTTATCGTTCGAAAATTGAAAACATGTTGTTTACGAGACAATTTTTGTTATTTTTCAAAATTTTCAAATTTGACCTACATTTTTGGATACCTGAAGTCCATCCGATTCCAGTAATATAAGTTTCATTCAGAGTTATCGCCCTTTATTTTTCGATTTTTTTCGAATTTTCTTCCCATTTTGTGAGCTCGGGTTTCGTTTTATGGCAGAATTGACGTTTCTGAAACTTCTGGAACATGAAGTTATAGTCCAATACCAACTTATAAAGCAATTTCGACAAGAATCCTTAAACCGGAAGTGGTCGAAATAATGTGCAATATTTTGAAAAAAATGCAAAAAATGGATATTTTTGGGGAAAACGCTATTTCTCCGTCCGATATTAATGGATTAAACGAATGAAGGTATCGTTTGATGGCACGATTGCTGGACTATCATATGATACCCCATTCATATGGATACTATGAACAGACAGCAAAATATGGCACGCTGAAAATCAAGTATTTTCTGATTTGGAGCGTTTTTGGACGCCTGTATCTCGAAAACTTAACCTGCAATTTTTTTTTAATTTTTTCTATCGAGAGTCCTTTTGGAGGTATTTTGCATAAAGCCATCCAATAAGACTTTGAAATGTCTGGAATAGGATAAAAAAGGGACTGAAAATCGAAAAAAGTCGAAAAATCGTGAAATTTTGGAAAATGCTCTACTATTTTTTTATTTTAAGAGATTTTTAAAAAGAAGTTGTATATTCAGATAGCTGACCTAATTACGATTCTAACGATGTATAATATGTATGTAATTATTAAAATTTAATTTTCGATATTTTAAATTTTTTGCATTTTTGGCACTTTTGAACATAGGATTTCTCAGGGGTATTTTATCTGATCAGATAATGTAATATATCATTACAGAGCCCTGTGGCTATTTTAGTGCCCAAACCGGCCATTAAAACTATTTCGACAATAATAACCATACCGGAAGTATTCAAAAAATGAAAAAAAAGAGTAAAAACATTGTCGCACTTGCGAAAAACTTGATTTTTCTCTTAGGTAATAGCGGACCAAAAGAACTAAAGTGTCGCTGGATAGCCCTATTAATGGACCATCATATGGTATCTAAATAATACGATTTCGATGGTAAGGAAATAAACTATTGTATGCCAAAAATGTAGTATTTTCCAATTTTTTAACATTCTGAGACGCCTTTTTCTCGAAAACGACGCCTACGATTTTTCTTAAACTTTTCTTACTCAAAGTCCTATCGGTTGTCTATATAGGGAATCCAAAATGAAAAGCATTGAAATAATATAAGTGGTCGAAAAATGGCCTCAAACTTTGAAAAAAATTGAAAAATCGTTAAATTTTTGGAAACGCTCTTTAATTTATCTTTTTTTCCAAAACTACTCAATGGATGTTTCTGACACTTCTGGTACAGAAAGTTAAGTATCCAAAGAACTTCGTAAAGCTATCACAACAACGATCGTAAAATCGGAAGTAGTCGAAAAAATGTCCGATATTTTGAAAAAAAATATTTTTTTTACGAAAACCTTTTTTATTTATGAATATTTTTTGATGATCTTTCACACAGGGTTAAAATATCATCGTACTTGAGCAGAAATGAGAAAAAAAATTGTCTCGGTAATTTGCGTTAGCCGCCATCGGCTAATTTAGTTTTTCGTACCCAGAAAAATTATTTATTGTTCGATTTGTATAAAACAAAGTTCATATGCACCGTGGTCCCAATTGTAATTTTTTTTGTTACGGTGAAGTTTTTCTGTCGGCAACGGAAGTGACGTAATATTAACAAAAACTACAATTTTGACAGTTCGGTACCACTTTTTGAAAGCAAATATTATTTTTTTTCAAAACTGATATAACTAAAAGGATGCACCCTGCAAAGGTGCACAAAATCCTTAGCTCATATTTTTTAAATTCAATTTCATTTTCGGGCAATTTCGAATAAAATGTAAAATAAAGTGTAAAATTCAGTTATTTACAATTCATTCAGCGTCTTCATATTTTGAAATATTTATTTGTAATTTTCATAAACTCGTAGCAATAATCCAGACGAAGAGAATGTATGTGAAAATTAGTTTGTAATATGAGCAGTTGCCGAGAAATATGCAATTGTGCATGCATCACTTTTCACGTTATTTTGCCTATAAAAGAGTGAATTATTATTCGATTTGCAATATTTTTTTTCCATTTGATGCCTAATGCCAATTTGGACTAGGTCAAGTCAATTTTACATTTTCACTGTGACCGGAAATGACGTCTTTTGGGCAAAAACTGTATTTCTAACCTAAAAAACAAATATTTTATTGAAATGAGTCTGCCTTATAATCTTTTTAAAATTATGATATTTGATTCCCATCAACGAATAGAATGAAGCCATACGACCATACAGATACCACAAAATGGTTTCTAACTTGTACGGTTACAGAGAAATAGGCGATCTTCTATAAGTCACTTTTCAAGGTTTTTGGTCTATAAAAGTGTCAATTATTATTCGATTTTTATAATTTTTTTACCATTTGATGCCTTATGCCATTTATGACTTCTATGAACCAAGTTAACATTTTCAATATCACCGGAAGTAATGTAATTTTTGCAAAAAACGTATTTTTAGCCTTCAAAACAAACATTTTTTTGAAGTGATTTATATTCTTTATTCGTTTAACTTTATAAGGTCTGACTCTAATGGGCAGTAAGATTGAATCAATACCATCATATTGATATCAAGAAAAGGCTTCTAGCATGTTCCCTTGTCGAATAATAACCAATTTTCCCAGGGTCACTTTTAAGTTTTTTACCTTCTTAATTTCAGTTTATGGGTTATAGGTTAATTATTTATTGCCCGATATGTATAAAACAAAGTTTGTATTTTGTATGTTGCGAATTTTCGACTTATTTTTCACCTATAAAAATTTCTTTCGGCACCGGAAGTGACGTAATTTTTCCATAATTTACAATTTTGACCGGTCTTTTCGCCAGCAAATATTACTTATACATATGATAGAGGGTGTCACTGAAGCAGAACAACTAAAGTATAGTTCGGTAGCTCAATGGATCGGCTATGGTATAATAAACTTCCTGTATGATTCCTGAAAGCCGGTTCAGTGCTGCTTGCAGGTCTAGTTATTATTCGATTTGCAATATTTTTTTTCCATTTGATGCCTAATGCCAATTTGGACTAGGTCAAGCCAATTTTACATTTTCACTGTGACCGGAAATGACGTCATTTGGGCAAACACTGTATTTTTAACCTAAAAAACAAATATTTTATTCAAATGAGTCTGCCTTATAATATTTTTAAAATTATGATATTTGATTCCCATCAACGAATAGAATGAAGCCATACGACCATACAGATACCACAAAATGGTTTCTAACTTGTACGGTTACAGAGAAATAGGCGATCTTCTGTAAGTCACTTTTCAAGGTTTTTGGTCTTTAAAAGTGTCAATTATTATTCGATTTTTATAAATTTTTTACCATTTGATGCCTTATGCCATTTATGACTTCTATGAACCAAGTTAACATTTTCAATATCACCGGAAGTAATGTAATTTTTGCAAAAAACGTATTTTTAGCCTTCAAAACAAACATTTTTGTGAAGGGATTTATATTTATTATTCGTTTAACTTTATAACGTCTGACTCTAATGGGCAGTAAGATTGAATCAATACCATTATATTGATATCAAGAAAAGGCTTCTAGCATGTTCCCTTGTCGAATAATAGCCAATTTTCCCAGGGTCACTTTTCAGTTTTTTACCTTCTTAATTTCAGTTTATGGGTTATAGGTTAATTATTTATTGCCCGATATGTACAAAACAAAGTTTGTATTTTGTATGTTGCGAATTTTCGACTTATTTTTCACCTATAAAAATTTCTTTCGGCACCGGAAGTGACATAATTTTGCCATAATTTACAATTTTGACCGGTCTTTTCGCCAGCAAATATTACTTGTACATATGATAGAGGGTGTCACTGAAGCAAAACGACTAAAGTATAGTTTGGTAGCTCAATGGATCGGCTATGGTATAATAAACTTCCTGTGTGATTCCTGAAAGCCGGTTCAGTGCTGCTTGCAGGTCTAGTTATTATTATTATTATTATTATTTACCGCGAGGGCCTAGATCTCCATGACCGAAAACAGATATCGATCTGGAATTAGCTTTTCTATCGGGAAACCATGTGGTGGCTACTTGATAAAATATTTTTGAAATTTCTGCGCATACCGGAAGTGACCGAACTTTGTACTTTCCCTAAAAATTGAAAATCGGCCATAGTTTCGTCAATTCTTTATCCATTTTCAAACAAATTACATTTTTGGAATCCCTGAATCTTTTCTGAGACAATGGCTATCTCACATTTTTCAATTTCGAACATTCGTCTATGATTTTTATCGTTCGAAAATTGAAAACATGTTGTTTACGAGACAATTTTTGTTATTTTTCAAAATTTTCAAATTTGACCTACATTTTTGGATACCTGAAGTCCATCCGATTCCAGTAATATAAGTTTCATTCAGAGTTATCGCCCTTTATTTTTCGATTTTTTTCGAATTTTCTTCCCATTTTGTTAGCTCGGGTTTCGTTTTATGGTAGAATTGACGTTTCTGAAACTTCTGGAACATGAAGTTATATTCCAATACCAACTTATAAAGCAATTTCGACAAGAATCCTTAAACCGGAAGTGGTCGAAATAATGTGCAATATTTTGAAAAAAATGCAAAAAATGGATATTTTTGGGGAAAACGCTATTTCTCCGTCCGATATCAATGGATTAAACGAATGAAGGTATCGTTTGATGGCACGATTGCTGGACTATCATATGATACCCTATTCATATGGATACTATGAACAGACAGCAAAATATGGCACGCTGAAAATCAAGTATTTTCTGATTTGGAGCGTTTTTGGACGCCTGTATCTCGAAAACTTAACCTGCAATTTTTTTTTAATTTTTTCTATCGAGAGTCCTTCTGGAGGTATTTTGCATGAAGCCATCCAATAAGACTTTGAAATGTCTGGAATAGGATAAAAAAGGGACTGAAAATCGAAAAAAGTCGAAAAATCGTGAAAATTTGGAAAATGCTCTACTATTTTTTTATTTTAAGAGATTTTTAAAAAGAAGTTGTATATTCAGATAGCTGACCTAATTACGATTCTAACGATGTATAATATGTATGTAATTATTAAAATTTAATTTTCGATATTTTAAATTTTTTGCATTTTTGGCACTTTTGAACATAGGATTTCTCAGGGGCATTTTATCTGATCAGATAATGTAATATATCATTACAGAGCCCTGTGGCTATTTTAGTGCCCAAACCGGCCATTAAAACTATTTCGACAATAATAACCATACCGGAAGTATTCAAAAAATGAAAAAAAAGAGTAAAAACATTGTCGCACTTGCGAAAAACTTGATTTCTCTCTTAGGTAATAGCGGACCAAAAGAACTAAAGTGTCGCTGGATAGCCCTATTAATGGACCATCATATGGTATCTAAATAATACGATTTCGATGGTAAGGAAATAAATTATTGTATGCCAAAAATCTAGTATTTTCCAATTTTTTAACATTTTGAGACGCCCTTTTCTCGAAAACGACGCCTACGATTTTTCTTAAACTTTTCTTACTCAAAGTCCTATCGGTTGTCTATATAGTGAATCCAAAATGAAAAGCATTGAAATAATATAAGTGGTCGAAAAATGGCCTCAAACTTTGAAAAAAAATGAAAAATCGTTAAATTTTTGGAAACGTTCTTTAATTTATCTTTTTTTCCAAAACTACTCAATGGATGTTTCTGACACTTCTGGTACAGAAAGATAAGTATCCAAAGAACTTCGTAAAGCTATCACGACAATGATCGTAAAACCGGAAGTAGTCGAATAATAGCCAATTTTCCCAGGGTCACTTTTAAGTTTTTTACCTTCTTAATTTCAGTTTATGGTTTATAGGTTAATTATTTATTGCCCGATATGTATAAAACAAAGTTTGTATTTTGTATGTTGCGAATTTTCGACTTATTTTTCACCTATAAAAAATTTCTTTCGACACCGGAAGTGATGTAATTTTGCAATAATTTACAATTTTCACCGGTCTTTTCGCCAGCAAATATTACTTTTACATATGATAGAGGGTGTCACTGAAGCAAAACAACTAAAGTATAGGTTGGTAGCTCAATGGATCGGCTATGGTATAATAAACTTCCTGTATGATTCCTGAAAGCCGGTTCAGTGCTGCTTGCAGGTCTAGTTATTATTATTATTAAGCTTTCATATGTATTACATATGAAAGCTTATTGTTTCTGTTAAAGTTATTATTATTATTTTTTTTTTTTGTGTGTTTTCTGCAAATCGGATTTCTCAGAATCTATCCATAGGATCTTTCCGAAATTTTGACCTACCCCCCCAAAAATGGGGTGCGAACCTTGATTAAATATATTTTCAAAACGTTTTACGAATCCGAAATCACCGAATTTTACGAACGAAAAAACTGACAATGCATAGTCGTAACTTTGTTATTTTTTGACCGATTTTACTAATTCTTTTTTCCTTGAGTATCTTGAAACATTTACTTCAAATCTGCAATTTCGGATTTTCGAATTTCGAAAATTCGTCGCTGTCATTTCGAACCGGAAGTTATTACCAATTTGACAACTTCTTTAATAGTTGTGCGATTTTCGTGAAATATAGAATGTTAGTAGATCTTACCAATGCGACTTCAATGATGTCCTTGGAAATTTTCTAAATTATCTCCCCTTGGTGAAATTAAGGATCAAAGTTTTCAAAAAAATCGTCGAAATATAGGTCAGAATGACCTAATTTTTTTTTTCGATACTAGACAAGGAATTACTGATTCGTACACAAAATATGGAGTTTGTCGATCGAACCGGAAGTGCCACCATCTTTAAACGTGAAAAATCAAAAAGGCTTTTTTGCTATTTTACTTACAGACTCGGGAGTCATATTTTCGGAATTCTTGAAGGAATGCCTAAAAATCTGTCGGATCAGAATTTTGATTTCGGTCACGTGATGGTCACAATTTTGAATTGAAAATGAAAAATAGAAGCAATTTGAAAGGCCGGGAATTTGGAACACAATAACTCTCCTTCTAATTAAGCTAGAATGTTCAAACTTGGTGTAGACGTTCACTAGGTCAATGTTATGATTGAGTTCAAAGATGAGCATTTTCTGCTTAGGGTAAGCAGAGATAAGCATGCTGATTTGCTGATTCTTTAGGGCACGATAACTTCGGTTATAATGAAGGGAGGGCGGTGAAACTTTTGTCAATAGAGAGTCTAATAGCTAGCCTGTTATGTGAAATCATTGTATCATTTTTTTTAAATATCAGGGATAGCCGAAAAAAAAGAGATTGAAAATCCAAAAAGTCGTATTTTTACAATTTGTTGCATGTTTAGAGGTCTTTCTCGTAAAGTCAACATACTATTTTTTGGGAACTTCTTCTACAAAGAGTCTTATTGGTAGTCTTTTATATGAAACCATCGATCAACAGTCCAACATATCAGGAGTAGAAGAACAAAAGGATCGAACATTGAAAACGGCACCCTTTCATTGTTGAGCGAAACATGCAGTGTGGGTGACTACAATCTACGCATTTAGTCATCGTATAGAGCTTATTCAACAGAATCGAATTCCAACTGCTTAGGGATATTTTACGTGCACTCCAATGTGTACACGGGACCTTGGTTTCTCGTCCCATCCGAAGGACTAGACAGCTGTGCTTGTCAGGCCCTCCGTTCTGCCTCACTGACAAGGGGAACCACGCCGGGAAATCGAGATGAACTTTCTCCGTGCAGAACTTTCAATTCAGGCAAAACGTTAATTGCATACGATTAAGCTGGTCAGTTGGAGCTTATTTTCAAAAGTTTTGTAATAATCGGTTGGTAATTAAAGTACCGTGCACATTAAACTGTTAAAACAGAAAATTTCGCCCGGTTGAAATGTTTCTTGCTATAAGTCAGCAATTTTCCGAATTCAGGGAGGCTGAATGGCTGAATGGTTAGCATGTCCGCGCCGTATCGTAACGTCTGTCATTGAGTCAACGGGCGTCGTTTCGATCTTCAGGTTGCACGTGACATGGTGTATGATGTCCAACCTCGTGGGTTTTCTCCGTGTTCTTCAGTTTCCTCCCAACGGCTAAAAACCAGTACGCGCAAGGGGAGTTTTTAAATAAAATTAAAAAACATATGTTAGTCCCGAAATGACCTAGTTTGTGTCGAATGGACGTTAGGCCGCATTTACTGTAAAAGTGATGAAACAGAAAATTTGGCCCGGTTGTAATGTTTCTCACTTTAAAGTCAGCAATTTGTCGATTTTAAGGGGCAAACGTTTATTGCGAACAGTTAAGCTGGTCAGGGGGAGCTTATTTTTAAAAGTTTTGTAATATTCGGTTGATAACTAAAAGTACCGTGCAAATTAAACTGTTAAAATAGAAAATTTGGCCCGGTTGAAATGTTTCTCGCTGTAGGTCAGCAATTTGCCGATTTTAGGGAGGTTGCGTGGCTGAATGGTTAGCACGTGCGCTCTGTATCATAACGTCTGTCATTGAGTCAACTGGCGTTGTTTCGATTTCTTGGTTGTACGTGACAAGGAGTATGGTCGCCTGTCCAACCTCGTAGGTCGTAACGCCGCTGCCCGGGTAAAACTTCCCTCATTGCACACTTTATGGCGTATGCCCGTCTTCATTAGCCCATTGTAGGAGCAGAACAGTAGGACGTTAAACCCCATTCAATTTCATTTCATTTTCTCTATGTTGCTTATTTATTATAGTGGATAAATATTTTTCTGGTTCTAGCAATTATTTAATTTCTGCATAGAAATCTTGCTTTGGCCAGTTCTTTTTATTGCAGAGTGCCATTCTTGTATATTGCAGTCTATGACCCTTTGTTTAAAACATGCTTAAGAAGTCGTCACGATTTCCTACTTATAACCGAACATATTGGAAACCATAATTATATAACATATCTTGGAAGCCCGATTACAGCTATACAAGTTTCAGTTATTTACCTTTAGTTTAAAGATTATTTTTTTGCCCGGGTGCAATGTTTATCACTACATTTAAATTTGTAACTTTGTGAGTTTTTGACCGATTTTGATAATTATGTCTTTATAATTTTCCAAATCTACATATTCAACGTACATATTCAAACAGTTGAGTTCAACCTGATTCAAAAAGTTTTAGTTTTGTTCAAAGTTATCTCATTTAATTTTTCGATGTTTTCTTACCATTTTCATTTCATTTTTCTGAAAGTTTGAAGTCGGAAGTCATCCCGATTACAGCAACACAAGTATCAGTTATTTCCCTTTAGTTTTCAGATTATGCAATGTTTCATACTATATTTAGACTTGTAACTTCGCGAGTTTTTGACCAATTTTGATAGTTTGTTATTCGTATCCTTTTATTTGAGATACTTGATATAATCGATGACACGTGACGATGAATATGAAAGCTTTCATATCTGCATGGGACAGTAGCAGATCTAGTTATTATTAAGCTTTCATATTACATATGAAAGCTTATTGTTTCTGTTAAGATTATTATTGTTATTTTTTTTTTGTGTTTTGTCCACAAATCGGATTTCTCAGAATCTAACCATAGGATCGTTCTGAAACTTTTACCTATCCCCCCAAAAATGGGTGGTGGCTGTTGATTAAATATATTTTCAAAACGTTTTACGAATCCGAAATCACCGAATTTTACGAACGAAAAAACTGACAATGCATAGTCGTAACTTTGTTATTTTTTGACCGATTTTACTAATTCTTTTTTCTTTGAATACCTTGAAAAAAATCATTTTCATCTGCAGTTTCGCATTTTCCAATTTCGAAAATTCGTCGCTGTGATTTTGAACCGGAAGTTTAGACCAATTTGAGAACTTCTTTAATAGTTGTACGATTTTCATGAAATTTAGTGTATAAGTAGATGTTACCGATGTGACTTCAAAAATATAATTATAAATTTTCTAAATTATCTCCCCTTGACGAAATTAAGGATCAAAGTTTTCAAAAAAATCGTCGAAATATATGTCAGAATGACCTAATTTTTTTCTTTGATACTAGACAAGTAATTACTGATTCGTACACAAAATATGGAGTTTGTCGATCGAACCGGAAGTGCCACCATCTTTAAACGAGAAAAATCAAAAAGGCTTTTTTGCTATTTTACTTACAGACTCGGGAGTTATATTTTCAGAATCCTTGAAGGAATGCCTAAAAATCTGTCGGATCCGAATTTTGATTTCGGTCACGTGATGGTCACCATTTTGAATTGAAAATGAAAAATATAAGCAATTTGAAGGGCCGGGACTTTGGAATACAATAACTCTCCTTCTAATTAAGCTAGAATGTTCAAACTTCTTGTAGACTTTCACTAGGTCAATGTCATGATTGAGTTCAAAGATGAGCATTTTCTGCTTAGGGTAAGCAGAGATAAGCATGCTGATTTGTTGATTCTTTAGGGCACGATAACTTCGGTTATAATGAAGGGAGGGCGGAGAAACTTTTGTCAATAGAGAGTCTAATAGCTAGCCTGTTGTTTGAAATCATTGTATCATTTTTTTTAAATATCAGGGATAGCCGAAAAAAAGAGATTGAAAATCCAAAAAGTCGTATTTTTACAATTTGGAGCATGTTTAGAGGTCTTTCTCGTAAAGTCAACATAATATTTTTTGGGAACTTCTTCTACAAAGAGTCTTATTGGTAGTCTTTTATATGAAACCATCGATCAACAGTCCAACATATCAGGAGTAGAAGAACAAAAGGATCGAAAATTGAAAACGGCACCCTTTCATTGTTAAGCGAAACATGCAGTGTGGGTGACTACAATCTACACATTTAGTCATCGTATAGAGCTTATTCAACAGTATCGAATTCCAGCTGCTTAGGGATATTTTACGTGCACTCCAATGTGTACACGGGACCTTGGTTTTTTGTCCCATCCGAACGACTAGACAGCTGTGCTTGTCAGGCCCTCCGTTCTGCCTCACTGACAACGGGGAACCACGCCGGGAAATCAAGATGAACTTTCTCCGTGCAGAACTTTCAATTCAGGCCAAACGTTTATTGCATACGATTAAGCTGGTCAGTTGGAGCTTATTTTCAAAAGTTTTGTAATAATCGGTTGGTAATTAAAGTACCGTGCACATTAAACTGTTAAGACAGAAAATTTCGCCCGGTTGAAATGTTTCTTGCTATAAGTTAGCAATTTTCCGAATTCAGGGTGGCTGAATGGCTGAATGGTTAGCATGTCCGCGCTGTATCCTAACGTCTGTCATTGAGTCAACCGGCGTCGTTTCGATCTCCATGTTGCACATTAAACTGTTAAAACAGAAAATTTCGCCCGGTTGAAATGTTTCTTGCTATAAGTCAGCAATTTTCCGAATTCAGGGAGGCTGAATGGTTAGCATGTGCGCGCTCTATCGTAACGTCTGTCATTGAGTCAATGGGCGTCGTTTCGATCTCCAGGTTGCACGTGACATGAAGTATGATGTCCAACCTCGTGGGTTTTCTCCGTGTTCTTCGGTTTCCTCCCAACGGCTAAAGACCAGTAAGCGCAAGGGGAGTTTTTAAATAAAATTAAAAAACATATGTTAGTCACGAAATGACCTAGTTTGTGTCGAATGGGCATTAGGCCGCATTTCTCTCTTTCTCTTTTATTTTTAAAGTTTTGTAATAATCGGTTGGTAATCAAAGGTACTGTAAAAGTGATAAAACAGAAAATTTCGCCCGGTTGTAATGTTTCTCACTTTAAAGTCAGCAATTTGCCGATTTTAAGGGGCAAACGTTTATTGCGAACGCTTAAGCTAATCAGGGGGAGCTTATATTTAAAAGTTTTGTAATATTCGGTTGATAACTAAAGGTACCGTGCAAATTAAACTGTTAAAATAGAAAATTTGGCCCGGTTGAAATGTTTCTCACTGTAGGTCAGCAATTTGCCGATTTTAGGGAGGTTGCGTGGCTGAATGGTTAGCACGTGCGCTCTGTATCATAACGTCTGTCATTGAGTCAACTGGCGTTGTTTCGATTTCTTGGTTGTACGTGACAAGGAGTATGGTCGCCTGTCCAACCTCGTAGGCCGCAACGCCGCTGCCCGGGTAAAATTTCCCTCATTGCACACTTTATGGCATATGCCCGTCTTCATTAGCCCATTTTAGGAGCAGAACAGTAGGACGTTAAACCCCATTGAATTTCATTTCATTTTGTCTATGTTGCTTATTTATTATAGTGGATAAATATTTTTCTGGTTCTAGCAATTATTTAATTTCTGCATAGAAATCTTGCTTTGGCCAGTTTTTTTATTGCAGAGTGCCATTCTTGTAAAATTCAGTCTATGATCTTTTGTATAAAACATGCTTAAGAAGTCGTCACGATTTCCTACTTAAAACCAAACATATTGGAAATATTAGTCTGGCATTATTAAATCCTAATTTTATTGGTCTTATTTAAAATTAAACTTTCATTTAACTATGAACAACCCATAACGTGTCTCTTTAAAACAAATAAATACTCTAAAACAGTAGCTCAACCCTTTGACCTAAACTCATTAATTTACGATTTTGTTGTGAGCGACTTGTTATTCTCTCTATATGACATATTGCACGTGTCTGATTTCAAAGGGGTGGGGTGGCTGAATGGTTAGCACGCGCGCCTGTCATTGAGTTAACTAGCGTGTTTTCGAATGCCCGGTTGTACGTGACAAGGAGAAAGGTCGCCTGTCCAACCTGCCATTTTTAATTTTTTTTCCCGCCATTTTCATTTCATTTTCTCATCCGTCTCATTACAGTAATACAAGTTTCAGTTATTTCCCTTTAGTTTTTAGATTATTGTTATGCCTGGGTGCAATGTTTCATACTATATTTAGACTTGTAACTTCGCGAGTTTTTGACCAATTTTGATAATTTTTTCTTCTTATCCTTTTATTTAGGATACTTGATACAATCAATGACACGTGACGATGAATATGAAAGCTTTCATATCTGCATGGGACAGTAGCAGATCTAGTTATTATTATTATTATTATTATTTACCGCGAGGGCCTAGATCTCCATGACCGAAAACAGATATCGATCTGGAATTAGCTTTTCTATCGGGAAACCATGTGGTGGCTACTTGATAAAATATTTTTGAAATTTCTGCGCATACCGGAAGTGACCGAACTTTGTACTTTCCCTAAAAATTGAAAATCGGCCATAGTTTCGTCAATTCTTTATCCATTTTCAAACAAATTACATTTTTGGAATCCCTGAATCTTTTCTGAGACAATGGCTATCTCACATTTTTCAATTTCGAACATTCGTCTGTGATTTTTATCGTTCGAAAATTGAAAACATGTTGTTTACGAGACAATTTTTGTTATTTTTCAAAATTTTCAAATTTGACCTACATTTTTGGATACCTGAAGTCCATCCGATTCCAGTAATATAAGTTTCATTCAGAGTTATCGCCCTTTATTTTTCGATTTTTTTCGAATTTTCTTCCCATTTTGTGAGCTCGGGTTTCGTTTTATGGCAGAATTGACGTTTCTGAAACTTCTGGAACATGAAGTTATAGTCCAATACCAACTTATAAAGCAATTTCGACAAGAATCCTTAAACCGGAAGTGGTCGAAATAATGTGCAATATTTTGAAAAAAATGCAAAAAATGGATATTTTTGGGGAAAACGCTATTTCTCCGTCCGATATCAATGGATTAAACGAATGAAGGTATCGTTTGATGGCACGATTGCTGGACTATCATATGATACCCCATTCATATGGATACTATGAACAGACAGCAAAATATGGCACGCTGAAAATCAAGTATTTTCTGATTTGGAGCGTTTTTGGACGCCTGTATCTCGAAAACTTAACCTGCAATTTTTTTTTAATTTTTTCCATCGAAAGTCCTTTTGGAGGTATTTTGCATAAAACCATCCAATAAGACTTTGAAATGTCTGGAATAGGATAAAAAAGGGACTGAAAATCGAAAAAAGTCGAAAAATCGTGAAATTTTGGAAAATGCTCTACTATTTTTTTATTTTAAGAGATTTTTAAAAAGAAGTTGTATATTCAGATAGCTGACCTAATTACGATTCTAACGATGTATAATATGTATGTAATTATTAAAATTTAATTTTCGATATATTAAATTTTTTGCATTTTTGGCACTTTTGAACATAGGATTTCTCAGGGGCATTTTATCTGATCAGATAATGTAATATATCATTACAGAGCCCTGTGGCTATTTTAGTGCCCAAACCGGCCATTAAAACTATTTCGACAATAATAACCATACCGGAAGTATTCAAAAAATGAAAAAAAAGAGTAAAAACATTGTCGCACTTGCGAAAAACTTGATTTCTCTCTTAGGTAATAGCGGACCAAAAGAACTAAAGTGTCGCTGGATAGCCCTATTAATGGACCATCATGTGGTATCTAAATAATACGATTTCGATGGTAAGGAAATAAACTATTGTATGCCAAAAATGTAGTATTTTCCAATTTTTTAACATTCTGAGACGCCTTTTTCTCGAAAACGACGCCTACGATTTTTCTTAAACTTTTCTTACTCAAAGTCCTATCGGTTGTCTATATAGGGAATCCAAAATGAAAAGCATTGAAATAATATAAGTGGTCGAAAAATGGCCTCAAACTTTGAAAAAAATTGAAAAATCGTTAAATTTTTGGAAACGCTCTTTAATTTATCTTTTTTTCCAAAACTACTCAATGGATGTTTCTGACACTTCTGGTACAGAAAGTTAAGTATCCAAAGAACTTCGTAAAGCTATCACAACAACGATCGTAAAATCGGAAGTAGTCGAAAAAATGTCCGATATTTTGAAAAAAATTATTTTTTTTACGAAAACCTTTTTTATTTATGAATATTTTTTGATGATCTTTCAAACAGGGTTAAAATATCATCGTACTTGAGCAGAAATGAGAAAAAAAATTGTCTCGGTAATTTGCGTTAGCCGCCATCGGCTAATTTAGTTTTTCGTACCCAGAAAAATTATTTATAGTTCGATTTGTATAAAACAAAGTTCATATGCACCGTGGTCCCAATTGTAATTTTTTTTGTTACGGTGAAGTTTTTCTGTCGGCAACGGAAGTGACGTAATATTAACAAAAACTACAATTTTGACAGTTCGGTACCACTTTTTGAAAGCAAATATTATTTTTTTTCAAAACTGATATAACTAAAAGGATGCACCCTGCAAAGGTGCACAAAATCCTTAGCTCATATTTTTTAATTTCAATTTCATTTTCGGGCAATTTCGAATAAAATGTAAAATAAAGTGTAAAATTCAGTTATTTACAATTCATTCAGCGTCTTCATATTTTGAAATATTTATTTGTAATTTTCATAAACTCGTAGCAATAATCCAGACGAAGAGAATGTATGCGAAAATTAGTTTGTAATATGAGCAGTTGCCGAGAAATATGCAATTGTGCATGCATCACTTTTCACGTTATTTTGCCTATAAAAGAGTGAATTATTATTCGATTTGCAATATTTTTTTTCCATTTGATGCCTAATGCCAATTTGGACTAGGTCAAGTCAATTTTACATTTTCACTGTGACCGGAAATGACGTCTTTTGGGCAAAAACTGTATTTCTAACCTAAAAAACAAATATTTTATTGAAATGAGTCTGCCTTATAATGTTTTTAAAATTATGATATTTGATTCCCATCAACGAATAGAATGAAGCCATACGACCATACAGATACCACAAAATGGTTTCTAACTTGTACGGTTACAGAGAAATAGGCGATCTTCTATAGGTCACTTTTCAAGGATTTTGGTCTATAAAAGTGTCAATTATTATTCGATTTTTATAATTTTTTTACCATTTGATGCCTTATGCCATTTATGACTTCTATGAACCAAGTTAACATTTTCAATATCACCGGAAGTAATGTAATTTTTGCAAAAAACGTATTTTTAGCCTTCAAAACAAACATGTTTTTGAAGTGATTTATATTCTTTATTCGTTTAACTTTATAACGTCTGACTCTAATGGGCAGTAAGATTGAATCAATACCATCATATTGATATCAAGAAAAGGCTTCTAGCATGTTCCCTTGTCGAATAATAACCAATTTTCCCAGGGTCACTTTTAAGTTTTTTACCTTCTTAATTTCAGTTTATGGGTTATAGGTTAATTATTTATTACCCGATATGTATAAAACAAAGTTTGTATTTTGTATGTTGCGAATTTTCGACTTATTTTTCACCTATAAAAATTTCTTTCGGCACCGGAAGTGACGTAATTTTGCCATAATTTACAATTTTGACCGGTCTTTTCGCCAGCAAATATTACTTATACATATGATAGAGGGTGTCACTGAAGCAGAACAACTAAAGTATAGTTCGGTAGCTCAATGGATCGGCTATGGTATAATGAACTTCCTGTATGATTCCTGAAAGCCGGTTCAGTGCTGCTTGCAGGTCTAGTTAAGCTTTCATATTACATATGAAAGCTTATTGTTTCTGTTAAGATTATTATTATTTTTTTTTTGTGTATTTTCTGCAAATCGGATTTCTCAGAATCTAACCATGGGATCTTTCTAAAACTTTGACCTACCCCCCCAAAAATGGGGTGCGAACGTTGTTTAAATATATTTTCAAAACGTTTTACGAATCCGAAATCACCGAATTTTACGAACGAAAAAACTGACAATGCATAGTCGTAACTTTGTTATTTTTTGACCGATTTTACTAATTCTTTTTTCTTTGAATACCTTGAAAAAAATCATTTTCATCTGCAGTTTCACATTTTCGAATTCCGAAAATTCGTCGCTGTGATTTCGAACCGGAAGTTTAGACCAATTTGACAACTTCTTTAATAGTTGTACCATTTTCATGAAATTTAGTATACAAGTAGATCTTACCGATGTGACTTCAAAAATATAATTAGAAATTTTCTAAATTATCTCCCCTTGGTGAAATTAAGGATCAAAGTTTTCAAAAAAATCGTCGAAATATAGGTCAGAATGACCTAATTTTTTTTTTCGATACTAGACAAGGAATTACTGATTCGTACACAAAATATGGAGTTTGTCGATCGAACCGGAAGTGCCACCATCTTTAAACGTGAAAAATCAAAAAGGCTTTTTTGCTATTTTACTTACAGACTCGGGAGTTATATTTTCGGAATCCTTGAAGGAATGCCTAAAAATCTATTGGATCAGAATTTTGATTTCGGTCATGTGATGGTCACAATTTTGAATTGAAAATGAAAAATAGAAGCAATTTGAAAGGCCCGGACTTCGGAACACAATATCTCTCCTTCTAATTAAGCTAGAATGTTCAAACTTGGTGTAGACGTTCACTAGGTCAATGTTATGATTGAGTTCAAAGATGAGCATTTTCTGCTTAGGGTAAGCTGAGATAAGCATGCTGATTTGTTGATTCTTTAGGGCACGATAACTTCGGTTATAATGAAGGGAGGGCGGTGAAACTTTTGTCAATAGAGAGTCTAATGGGTAGCCTGTTGTGTGAAATGATTGTATCATTTTTTTTAAATATCAGGGATAGCCGAAAAAAAGAGATTGAAAATCCAAAAAGTCGTATTTTTACAATTTGGAGCATGTTTAGAGGTCTTTCTCGTAAAGTCAACATACTATTTTTTGGGAACTTCTTCTACAAAGAGTCTTATTGGTAGTCTTTTATATGAAACCATCGATCAACAGTCCAACATATCAGGAGTAGAAGAACAAAAGGATCGAACATTGAAAACGGCATCCTTTCATTGTTGAGCGAAACATGAAGTGTGGGTGACTACAATCTACGCATTTAGTCATCGTATAGAGCTTATTCAACAGTATCGAATTCCAACTGCTTAGGGATATTTTACGTGCACTCCAATATGTACACGGGACCTTGGTTTTTCGTCCCATCCGAAGGACTAGACAGCTGTGCTTGTCAGGCCCTCCGTTCTGCCTTACTGACACGGAAACCACGCCGGGAAATCGAGATGAACTTTCTCTGTGCAGAACTTTCAATTCAGGCAAAACGTTTATTGCATACGATTAAGCTGGTCAGTTGGAGCTTATTTTCAAAAGTTTTGTAATAATCGGTTGGTAATTAAAGTACCGTGCACATTAAACTGTTAAAACAGAAAATTTCGCCCGGTTGAAATGTTTCTTGCTATAAGTCAGCAATTTTCCGAATTCAGAGAGGCTGGATGGCTGAATGGTTAGCATGTGCTCGCTGTATCGTAACCTTTGTCATTGAGTCAACGGGCGTCGTTTCGATCTCCAGGTTGCACGTGACATGGTGTATGATGTCCAACCTCGTGGGTTTTCTCCGTGTTCTTCGGTTTCCTCCCAACGGCTAAAGACCAGTACGTGCAAGGGGAGTTTTTAAATAAAATTAAAAAACATATGTTAGTCCCGAAATGACCTAGTTTGTGTCGAATGGACGTTAGGCCGCATTTCTCTCTTTCTCTTTTTAAAGTTTTGTAATAATCGGTTGGTAATCAAAGGTACTGTTAAAGTGATAAAACAGAAAATTTGGCCCGGTTGTAATGTTTCTCACTTTAAATTCAGCAATTTGTCGATTTTAAGGGGCAAACGTTTATTGCGAACGATTAAGCTGGTCAGGGGGAGCTTATTTTTAAAAGTTTTGTAATATTCGGTTGATAACTAAAGGTACCGTGCAAATTAAACTGTTAAAATAGAAAATTTGGCCCGGTTGAAATGTTTCTCGCTGTAGGTCAGCAATTTGCCGATTTTAGGGAGGTTGCGTGGCTGAATGGTTAGCAGGTGCGCTCTGTATCATAACGTCTGTCATTGAGTCAACTGGCCTTGTTCCGATTTCTTGGTTGTACGTGACAAGGAGTATGGTCGCCTTACCAACCTCGTAGGCCGTAACGCCGCTGCCCGGGTAAAATTTCCCTCATTGCACACTTTATGGCGTATGCCCGTCTTCATTAGCCCATTGTAGGAGCAGAACAGTAGGACGTTAAACCCCATTCAATTTCATTTCATTTTCTCTATGTTGCTTATTTATTATAGTGGATAAATATTTTTCTGGTTCTAGCAATTATTTAATTTCTGCATAGAAATCTCTGGCCAGTTTTTTTTATTGCAGAGTGCCATTCTTGTATATTGCAGTCTATGACCCTTTGTTTAAAACATGCTTAAGAAGTCGTCACGATTTCCTACTTATAACCAAACATATTGGAAACCATAATTATATAACATATCTTGGAAGCCCGATTACAGCTATACAAGTTTCAGTTATTTCCCTTTAGTTTAAAGATTATTTTTTTGCCCGGGTGCAATGTTTCTCACTACATTTAAATTTGTAACTTTGTGAGTTTTTGACCGATTTTGATATTATGTCTTTATAATTTTCCAAATCTACATATTTAACGTACATATTCAAACAGTTGAGTTCAACCTGATTCAAAAAGTTTTAGTTTTGTTCAAAGTTATCTCATTCATCCCGATTACAGCAACACAAGTATCAGTTATTTCCCTTTAGTTTTCAGATTACTCAATGTTTCATACTATATTTAGACTTGTAACTTCGCGAGTTTTTGACCAATTTTGATAGTTTGTTATTCTTATCCTTTTATTTGAGATACTTGATATAATCGATGACACGTGACGATGAATATGAAAGCTTTCATATCTGCATGGGACAGTAGCAGATCTAGTTAAGCTTTCATATTACATATGAAAGCTTATTGTTTCTGTTAAGATTATTATTGTTATTTTTTTTTTGTGTTTTGTCCACAAATCGGATTTCTCAGAATCTAACGATAGGATCGTTCTGAAACTTTTACCTATCCCCCCAAAAATGGGTGGTGGCTGTTGATTAAATATATTTTCAAAACGTTTTACGAATCCGAAATCACCGAATTTTACGAACGAAAAAACTGACAATGCATACTCGTAACTTTGTTATTTTTTGACCGATTTTACTAATTCTTTTTTCTTTGAATACCTTGAAAAAAATCATTTTCATCTGCAGTTTCGCATTTTCCAATTTCGAAAATTCGTCGCTGTGATTTCGAACCGGAAGTTTAGACCAATTTGAGAACTTCTTTAATAGTTGTACGATTTTCATGAAATTTAGTGTATAAGTAGATGCTACCGATGTGACTTCAAAAATATAATTAAAAATTTTCTAAATTATCTCCCCTTGACGAAATTAAGGATCAAAGTTTTCAAAAAAATCGTCGAAATATAGGTCAGAATGACCTAATTTTTTTTTTTGATACTAGACAAGTAATTACTGATTCGTACACAAAATATGGAGTTTGTCGATCGAACCGGAAGTGCCACCATCTTTAAACGTGAAAAATCAAAAAGGCTTTTTTGCTATTTTACTTACAGACTCGGGAGTTATATTTTCAGAATCCTTGAAGGAATGCCCAAAAATCTGTCGGATCCGAATTTTGATTTCGGTCACGTGATGGTCACCATTTTGAATTGAAAATGAAAAATAGAAGCAATTTGAAGGGCCGGGACTTTGGAACACAATAACTCTCCTTCTAATTAAGCTACAATGTTCAAACTTGGTGTAGACGTTCACTAGGTCAATGTCATGATTGAGTTCAAAGATGAGCATTTTCTGCTTAGGGTAAGCAGAGATAAGCATGCTGATTTGTTGATTCTTTAGGGCACGATAACTTCGGTTATAATGAAGGGAGGGCGGTGAAACTTTTGTCAATAGAGAGTCTAATAGCTAGCCTGTTGTGTGAAATCATTGTATCATTTTTTTTAAATATCAGGGATCGCCGAAAAAAAGAGATTGAAAATCCAAAAAGTCGTATTTTTACAATTTGGAGCATGTTTAGAGGTCTTTCTCGTAAAGTCAACATACTATTTTGGGGGAACTTCTTCTACAAATAGTCTTATTGGTAGTCTTTTATATGAAACCATCGATCAACAGTCCAACATATCAGGAGTAGAAGAACAAAAGGATCGAACATTGAAAACGGCACCCTTTCATTGTTAAGCGAAACATGCAGTGTGGGTGACTACAATCTACGCATTTAGTCATCGTATAGAGTTTATTCAACAGTATCGAATTCCAACTGCTTAGGGATATTTTACGTGCACTCCAATGTGTACACGGGACCTTGGTTTTTCGTCCCATCCGAAGGACTAGACAGCTGTGCTTGTCAGGCCCTCCGTTCTGCCTCACTGACAAGGGGAACCACGCCGGGAAATCGAGATGAACTTTTTCCGTGCAGAACTTTCAATTCAGGCAAAACGTTTATTGCATACGATTAAGCTGGTCAGTTGGAGCTTATTTTCAAAAGTTTTGTAATAATCGGTTGGTAATTAAAGTACCGTGCACATTAAACTGTTAAAACAGAAAATTTCGCCCGGTTGAAATGTTTCTTGCTATAAGTCAGCAATTTTCCGAATTCAGGGAGGCTGGATGGCTGAATGGTTAGCATGTGCGCGCTGTATCGTAACGTTTGTCATTGAGTCAACGGGCGTCGTTTCGATCTCCAGGTTGCACGTGACATGGTGTATGATGTCCAACCTCGTGGGTTTTCTCCGTGTTCTTCGGTTTCCTCCCAACGGCTAAAGACCAGTACGTGCAAGGGGAGTTTTTAAATAAAATTAAAAAACATATGTTAGTCCCGAAATGACCTAGTTTGTGTCGAATGGACGTTAGGCCGCATTTCTCTCTTTCTCTTTTTAAAGTTTTGTAATAATCGGTTGGTAATCAAAGGTACTGTTAAAGTGATAAAACAGAAAATTTGACCCGGTTGTAATGTTTCTCACTTTAAATTCAGCAATTTGTCGATTTTAAGGGGAAAACGTTTATTGTGAACGATTAAGCTGGTCAGGGGGAGCTTATTTTTAAAAGTTTTGTAATATTCGGTTGATAACTAAAGGTACCGTGCAAATTAAACTGTTAAAATAGAAAATTTGGCCCGGTTGAAATGTTTCTCGCTGTAGGTCAGCAATTTGCCGATTTTAGGGAGGTTGCGTGGCTGAATGGTTAGCACGTGCGCTCTGTATTATAACGTCTGTCATTGAGTCAACTGGCCTTGTTTCGATTTCTATGTTGTACGTGACAAGGAGTATGGTCGCCTTACCAACCTCGTAGGCCGTAACGCCGCTGCCCGGGTAAAATTTCCCTCATTGCACACTTTATGGCGTATGCCCGTCTTCATTAGCCCATTGTAGGAGCAGAACAGTAGGACGTTAAACCCCATTCAATTTCATTTCATTTTCTCTATGTTGCTTATTTATTATAGTGGATAAATATTTTTCTGGTTCTAGCAATTATTTAATTTCTGCATAGAAATCTCTGGCCAGTTTTTTTTTATTGCAGAGTGCCATTCTTGTATATTGCAGTCTATGACCCTTTGTTTAAAACATGCTTAAGAAGTCGTCACCATTTCCTACTTATAACCAAACATATTGGAAACCATAATTATATAACATACCTTGGAAGCCCGATTACAGCTATACAAGTTTCAGTTATTTCCCTTTAGTTTAAAGATAATTTTTTTGCCCGGGTGCAATGTTTCTCACTACATTTAAATTTGTAACTTTGTGAGTTTTTGACCGATTTTGATATTATGTCTTTATAATTTTCCAAATCTACATATTTAACGTACATATTCAAACAGTTGAGTTCAACCTGATTCAAAAAGTTTTAGTTTTGTTCAAAGTTATCTCATTTAATTTTTCGATGTTTTCTTACCATTTTCATTTCATTTTTCTGAAAGTTTTGAAATCGGAAGTCATCCCGATTACAGCAACACAAGTATCAGTTATTTCCCTTTAGTTTTCAGATTACTCAATGTTTCATACTATATTTAGACTTGTAACTTCGCGAGTTTTTGACCAATTTTGATAGTTTGTTATTCATATCCTTTTATTTGAGATACTTGATATAATCGATGACACGTGACGATGAATATGAAAGCTTTCATATCTGCATGGGACAGTAGCAGATCTAGTTATTGTTATTTTTTTTTTGTGTTTTGTCCACAAATCGGATTTCTCAGAATCTAACGATAGGATCGTTCTGAAACTTTTACCTATCCCCCCAAAAATGGGTGGTGGCTGTTGATTAAATATATTTTCAAAACGTTTTACGAATCCAAAATCACCGAATTTTACGAACGAAAAAACTGACAATGCATAGTCGTAACTTTGTTATTTTTTGACCGATTTTACTAATTCTTTTTTCTTTGAATACCTTAAAAAAAATCATTTCCATCTGCAGTTTCGCATTTTCCAATTTCGAAAATTCGTCGCTGTGATTTCGAACCGGAAGTTTAGACCAATTTGAGAACTTCTTTAATAGTTGTACGATTTTCATGAAATTTACTGTATAAGTAGATGTTACCGATGTGACTTCAAAAATATAATTATAAATTTTCTAAATTATCTCACCTTGACGAAATTAAGGATCAAAGTTTTCAAAAAAATCGTCGATATATTGGTCAGAATGACCTAATTTTTTTTTTTGATACTAGACAAGTAATTACTGATTCGTACACAAAATATGGAGTTTGTCGATCGAACCGGAAGTGCCACCATCTTTAAACGTGAAAAATCAAAAAGGCTTTTTTGCTATTTTACTTACAGACTCGGGAGTTATATTTTCAGAATCCTTGAAGGAATGCCTAAAAATCTATCGGATCCGAATTTTGATTTCGGTCATGTGATGGTCACCATTTTGAATTGAAAATGAAAAATAGAAGCAATTTGAAGGGCCGGGACTTTGGAACACAATAACTCTCCTTCTAATTAAGCTAGAATGTTCAAACTTGGTGTAGACGTTCACGAGGTCAATGCCATGATTGAGTTCAAAAATGAGCATATTCTGCCTAGCGTAAGCACAGATAAGCATGCTGATTTGTTGATTCTTTAGGGCACGATAATTTCGGTTATAATGAAGGGAGGGCGGTGAAACTCTTGTCAATAGAGAGTCTAATAGCTAGCTAGCAGAAAAAAAGAGATCGAAAATCCAAAAAGTCGTATTTTTACGATTTGGAGCATTTTTAACGATCCCTTTCTCTTAAAGTCAACATAATATTTTTTGGGAACTTCTTTTACAAAGAGTCTTATCGATAGTCTTTTATATGAAACCATCGATCAACAGTCCAAAATATCAGGAGTAGAAGAATAAAAGGTTCGAAAATTGAAAACGGCACCCTTTCATTGTTAAGCAAAACATGCAGTGTGGGTGGCTACAATCTGCACATTTAGTCATCGTATAGAGCTTATTCAACAGTATCGAATTCCAACTGCTAAGGGATCTTTTACGTGCACTCCAATGTGTACACGGCGGGTGGGGAGGACACGCCAGAAAATCGAGATGAACTTTCTTGGCCAACGCCTTAGCCACATAGTGTGGACACCCATCGTACATTTCATCCGTCAAATCAAAGCATTTCATTGCATTAGACCAATAATTAATTATTCTTAATTTAAAACTTTATTTTAATATTAGTCTGGCATTATTAAATCCTAATTTTATTGGTCTTATTTAAAATTAAACTTTCATTTAAGTATGAACAACCCTTAACGTGTCTCTTTACAACAATTAAATACTCTAAAACAGTAGCTCAACCTTTTGACCTAAACTCGTTAATTTACCATTTTGTTGTGAGTGACTTGTTATTCTTCCTATATGACATATTGCACGTGTCTGATTTCAAAGGAGGGTTGGGTGGCTGAATGGTTAGCACGCGCGCCTGTCATTGAGTTAACTAGCGTGTTTTCGAATGCCCGGTTGTACGTGACAAGGAGTAAGGTCGCCTGTCCAACATGCCATTTTTAATTTTTTTTTTTCCCGCCATTTTCATTTCATTTTCTCATCCGTCTCATTACCGTAATACAAGTTTCAGTTATTTCCCTTTAGTTTTCAGCTTATTGTTATGCCTGGGTGCAATGTTTCATACTATATTTAGACTTGTAACTTCGCGAGTTTTTGACCAATTTTGATAATTTTTTCTTCTTATCCTTTTATTTAGGATACAATCAATGCCACGTGACGATGAATATGAAAGCTTTCATATCTGCATGGGACAGTAGCAGATCTAGTTGTTATTATTATTATTTATTTTTTTTGTGTCATTTCTGCAAATCGGATTTCTCAGAATCTAACCACGGGATCTTTCTGAAACTTTGACCTACCCCCCCAAAACTGGGTGGCAGTTTTTGATTAAATATATTTTCAGAACGTTTTACGAATTCGAAATCACAGAATTTTACGAACGAGTGAATTTGACCTGCATTACTGTAACTCTGTGACTATTTGACCTATTTTACTAATTCTTTTTTCTTTGAGTACCTTGACAAAAATCATTTTCAACTGCAGTTTCAGATTTTCGAATTTCGAAAATTCGTCGCTGTGATTTCGAACCGGAAGTTGAGACCAACTTGACAACTTCTTTAATAGTTCTACGATTTTCATGAAATTTAGTATGTGAGTAGATCTTAACCATGTGACTTCAAAAATATAAATAGAAATTTTCTAAATTATCTCCCCTTGGTGAAATTAAGGATCAAATTTTTCAAAAAAATCGAAGAAATATAGGTCAGAATGACCTGATTTTTTTTTTGGATACTAGATAAGTAAATACTGATTCGTACACAAAATATTGAGTTTGTGGGTTGAACCGGAAGTGCCGCCATCTTGAAACGTGAAAAATCACAAAGGCTTTTTTGCTATTTTACTTACAGACACGGGAGTTATATTTTCTGAATCCTTGAAGGATGGCCTAAAAAACGTTCGGAGTAGAATTTTGATTTAGGTCAATTGATGGTCGCCATTTTGAAGTGAAAGTGAAAAATAGAAGCAATTTGAAGGGCCGAGAATTTGGAACACAATAACTCTCCTTCTAATTGAGCTAGAATGTTCAAACTTGGTGTAGACGTTCACTAGGTCACTGTCTTGATTGAGTTCAAAGATGAGCATTTTCTGCCTAGGGTAAGCAGAGATAAGCAAGCTGGTTTGTTGATTCTTTAGGGCACGATAACTTTGGTTATAATGAAGGGAGGGCGATCAAACTCTTGTCAATCGAGAGTCTAATAGCTAACCTGTTGTGTGAAATCATTGTATCATTTTTTCTTAAATGTCCGGGGTAGCCGAAAAAAAGAGATTGAAAATCCAAAGAGTCGTATTTTTACAATTTAGAGCATGTTTAAAGGTCTTTCTCGTAAAGTCAACATGTGTTTCCTGCAAATCGTTTTTCTCAGAATCTAACCATAGGATGTTTCTGAAACTTTGACCTACCCCCCCAAAACTGGGTGGTGAGTATTGATTAAATATATTTTCAAAACGTTTAAAGCATTCAAAATCACCGAATTTTACGAACGAGTGAATTTGACCTGCATTACTGTAACTCTGTGACTATTTGACATATTTTACTAATTCTTTTTTCTTTGAGTACCATGACAAAAATCATTTTCAACTGCAGTTTCAGATTTTCGAATTTCGAAAATTCGTCGCTGTGAATTCGAACCGGAAGTTGAGACCAACTTGACAACTTCTTTAATAGTTCTACGATTTTCATGAAATTTAGTATGTAAGTAGATCTTACCGATGCAACTTTAAAGATGTCCTTAGAAATTTTCTAAATTATCTCCCCTTAGTGAAATTAGGGATCAAAGTTTTCAAAAAAATCGAAGAAATATAGGTCAGAATGACCTGATTTTTTTTTTGGATACTAGGTAAGTAAATACTGATTCGTACACAGAATATTGAGTTTGTGGATCGAACCGGAAGTGCCGCCATCTTGAAACCTGAAAAATCACAAAGGCTTTTGCGATATTTTACTTACAGACATGGGAGTTACATTTTCGGAATCCTTGAAGGAATGCCTAAAAATCTATCAGATCAAAATTTTGATTTCGGTCACGTGATGGTCACCATTTCGAACTGAATATAAAAAAGTTGAAAAATCGACATTAACGAGCACGTGAATGAAAGCAATAGGCCGTAGTTTGGAGAATATGTCTCCTATTTCCAAAATGAATACATTTCTGCATAGCCGGGATCAGGGTCGAAATATTGTTATTTGAAAATGTCACATTTTCGAATTTTGTCTTTGATGTTTTCCGTGCCGATAAAGTTGTTTACGATTGAAAAATCATAAAAACTTCGCTATATTTTGACCGATTTTAATGATTTTTTTTTTGTTGATGAGATTTTTTACATGACCCATGACATGTGACAGGAAGTGACTGTTAATATGAAAGCTTTAATATCTGCTTTGCAGATCTAGTTATTATTTTTTTTTTGTGTTTTATCCACAAATCGGATTTCTCAGAATCTAACCATAGGATCTTTCTGAAACTTTTACTTATCCCCCCCAAAATGGGTGGTGGCTGTTGATTAAATATATTTTCAAAACGTTTTACGTATCCGAAATCACCGAATTTTACGAACGAATGCATTTGACCTACAATGCTGTAACTTTGTGACTATTTGACCTATTTTACTAAATCTTTTTTCTTTGAGTACCATGAGACAATTACTTTAAATCTGCAGTTTCAGATTTTCGAATTTCGAAAATTCGTCGCTGTGATTTCGAACCGGAAGTTATGACCAATTTGACAACTTCTTTAATAGTTGTAGGAATTTCATAAAACTTAGCATGTAAGTAGATCATGCTGATGCGACTTCAAAAATATGATTAGAAATTTTTTAAATTATCTCCCCTTGATGAAATTAAGGATCAAAATTTTCAAAAAAATCATCGAAATATAGGTCAGAATGACCTAAAAAAAATTTTTGATACTAGACACGTAATTACTGATTCGTGTACAAAATATGAAGTTTGTAGATCGAACCGGAAGTGCCACCATCTTGTAACGTGAAAAATCCCTAAGGCTTTTTTGCTATTTTACTTACAGACTCGGGAGTCATATTTTCGGAATCCTTGAAGGAATGCCTAAAAATCTATCGGCTCAGAATTTTGATTTCGGTCACGTGATGGTCACCATTTTGAATTGAAAATGAAAAATAGAAGCAATTTGAAGGGCCGGGAATTTGGAACACAATAACTCTCCTTCTAATTACGCTAGAATGTTCAAACTTAGTGTAGACGTTCACTAGGTCCATGTTATGATTGAGTTCAAAGATGAGCATTTTCTGCTTAGGGTAAGCAGAGATAAGCCTGCTGATTTGTTGATTCTTTAGGGCATGATAACTTCGGTTATAATGAAGGGAGGGCGGTGAAACTTTTGTCAATAGAGAGTCTAATAGCTAGCCTGTTGTGTGAAATCATTGTATCATTTTTTTAAATATCAGGGATAGCCGAAAAAAAAAGATTGAAAATCCAAAAAGTCGTATTTTTATAATTTGGAGCATGTTTAGAGGTCTTTCTCGAAAGTCAACATAATATTTTTTGGGAACTTCTTCAACAAACAGTCTTATTGGTAGTCTTTTATATGAAACCATCGATCAACAGTCCAACATATCAGCAGGAGTAGAAGAACAAAAGGATCGAACATTGAAAACGGCACCCTTTCATTGTTAAGCGAAACATGCAGTGTGGATGACTACAATCTACACATTTAGTCATCGTATAGAACTTATTCAACAGTATCGAATTCCAACTGCTTAGGGATATTTTACGTGCACTCCAATGTGTACACGGGACCTTGGTTTTTCGTCCCAGCCGAACGACTAGACAGCTGTGCTTGTCAGGACCTCCGTTCTGCCTCACTGACAAGGGGAACCACGCCGGGAAATCGAGATGAACTTTCTCCGTGCAGAACTTTCAATTCAGGCAAACGTTTATTGCATACGATTAAGCTGGTCAGTTGGAGGTTATTTTCAAAAGTTTTGTAATAATCGGTTCGTAATTAAAGTACCGTGCACATTAAACTGTTAAAACAGAAAATTTCGCCCGGTTGAAATGTTTCTTGCTATAAGTCAGCAATTTTCCGAATTCAGGGAGGCTGAATGGCTGAATGGTTAGCATGTACGCGCTGTATCGTAACGTCTGTCATTGAGTCAACGGGCGTCGTTTCGATCTCCAGGTTGCACGTGACATGGTGTATGATGTCCATCCTCGTGGGTTTTCTCCGTGTTCTTCGGTTTCCTCCCAACGGCCAAAGACCAGTACGCGCAAGGGGAGTTTTTAAATAAAATTAAAAAACATATGTTAGTCCCGAAATGACCTAGTTTGTGTCAAATGGACGTTAGGCCGCATTTCTCTCTTTCTCTTTTATTTTTAAAGTTTTGTAATAATCGGTTGGTAATCAAAGGTACTGTAAAAGTGATAAAACAGACAATTTCGCCCTGGTGTAATGTTTCTCACTTTAAAGTCAGCAATTTGCCGATTTTAAGGGGCAAACGTTTATTGCGAACAATTAAGCTGGTCAGGGGGAGCTTATTTTGTAAAAGTTTTGTAATATTCGTTTGATAACTAAAGGTACCGTGCAAATTAAACTGTTAAAATAGAAAATTTGGCCCGGTTGAAATGTTTCTCGCTGTAGGTCAGCAATTTGCCGATTTTAGGGAGGTTGCGTGGCTGAATGGTTAGCACGTGCGCTCTGTATCATAACGTCTGTCATTGAGTCAACTGGCGTTGTTTCGATTTCTTGGCTGTACGTGACAAGGAGTATGGTCGCCTGTCCAACCTCGTAGGCCGTAAGGCCTATTTTGCTTAATTATTATAGTGGATAAATATTGTTCTGGTTCTAGCAATTATTTAATTTCTGCATAGAAATCTTGCTTTGGCCAGTCGTTTTATTGCAGAGTGCCATTCTTGTATATTGCAGTCTATGATCCCTTGTTTAAATCATGCCTAAGAAGTCGTCACGATTTCCTACTTATAACCAAACATATTGGAAACCATAATTATATAACATATCTCTAATTTTGGAAGCCCGATTACAGCTATACAAGTTTCCCTTTAGTTTAAAGATTATTGTTTTGCCCGGGTGCAATATTTCTCACTACATTTTTGATAATTATGTCTTTATAAATCTACATATTCAACGTACATATTCAAACAGTTGAGTTCAACCTGATTCAAAAAGGTTTAGTTTTGTTCAAAGTTATCTCATTTAATTTTTCGATGTTTTCTTACCATTTTCATTTCATTTTTCTGAAAGTTTTGAAGTCGGAAGTCATCCCGATTACAGCAACACAAGTATCAGTTATTTCCCTTTAGTTTTCAGATTATGCAATGTTTCATACTATATTTAGACTTGTAACTTCGACCAATTTTGATAGTTTGTTATTCGTATCCTTTTATTTGAGATACTTGATATAATCGATGACACGTGACGATGAATATGAAAGCTTTCATATCTGCATGGGACAGTAGCAGATCTAGTTATTGTTATTTTTTTTTGTGTTTTGTCCACAAATCGGATTTCTCAGAATCTAACCATAGGATCGTTCTGAAACTTTTACCTATCCCCCCAAAAATGGGTAGTGGCTGTTGATTAAATATATTTTCAAAACGTTTTACGAATCCGAAATCACCGAATTTTACGAACGAAAAAAACTGACAATGCATAGTCGTAACTTTGTTATTTTTTGACCGATTTTACTAATTCTTTTTTCTTTGAATACCTTGAAAAAAATCATTTTCATCTGCAGTTTCGCATTTTCCAATTTCGAAAATTCGTCGCTGTGATTTCGAACCGGAAGTTTAGACCAATTTGACAACTTCTTTAATAGCTGTACGATTTTCATGAAATTTAGTGTATAAGTAGATGTTACCGATGGGACTTCAAAAATATAATTATAAATTTTCTAAATTATCTCCCCTTGACGAAATTAAAGATCAAAATTTTCAAAAAAATCGTCGAAATATAGGTCAGAATGACCTAGTTTTTTTTTTTAATACTAGACAAGGAATTACTGATTCGTACACAAAATTCGATCGAACCGGAAGTGCCACCATCTTTAAACGTGAAAAATCAAAAAGGCTTTTTTGCTATTTTACTTACAGACTCGGGAGTTATATTTTCAGAATCCTTGAAGGAATGCCTAAAAATCTATCGGATCCGAATTTTGATTTCGGTCACGTGATGGTCACCATTTTGAATTGAAAATGAAAAATAGAAGCAATTTGAAGGGCCGGGACTTTGGAATACAATCACTCTCCTTCTAATTAAACTAGAATGTTCAAACTTGGTGTAGATGTGCACTAGGTCAATGTCATGATTGAGTTCAAAGATGAGCATTTTCTGCTTAGGGTAAGCAGAGATAAGCATGCTGATTTGTTGATTCTTTAGGGCACGATAACTTCGGTCATAATGAAAGGAGGGCGGTGAAACTTTTGTCAATAGAGAGTCTAATAGCTAGCCTGTTGTTTGAAATCATTGTATCATTTTTTTTAAATATCAGGGATAGCCGAAAAAAAGAGATTGAAAATCCAAAAAGTCGTATTTTTACAATTTGGAGCATGTTTAGAGTTCTTTCTCGTAAAGTCAACATCATATTTTTTGGGAACTTCTTCTACAAAGAGTCTTATTGGTAGTCTTTTATATGAAACCATCGATCAACAGTCCAACATATCAGGAGTAGAAGAACAAAAGGATCGAAAATTGAAAACGGCACCCTTTCATTGTTAAGCGAAACATGCAGTGTGGGTGACTACAATCTACACATTTAGTCATCGTATAGAGCTTATTCAACAGTATCGAATTCCAACTGCTTAGGGATATTTTACGTGCACTCCAATGTGTACACGGGACCTTGGTTTTTTGTACTTTCTCTAAAAATTGAAAATCGGCCATAGTTTCGTCAATTCTTTATCCATTTTCAAACAAATTACATTTTCGAACATTCGTCTATGATTTTTATCGTTCGAAAATTGAAAACATGTTGTTTACGAGACAATTTTTGTTATTTTTCAAAATTTTCAAATTTGACCTACATTTTTGGATACCTGAAGTCCATCCGATTCCAGTAATATAAGTTTTATTCAGAGTTATCGCCCTTTATTTTTCGATTTTTTTCGAATTTTCTTCCCATTTTGTGAGCTCGGGTTTCGTTATATGGCAGAATTGACGTTTCTGAAACTTCTGGAACATGAAGTTATAGTCCAATACCAACTTATAAAGCAATTTCGACTAGAATCCTTAAACCGGAAGTGGTCGAAATAATGTGCAATATTTTGAAAAAAATGCAAAAAATGGATATTTTGGGGGAAAACGCCATTTCTCCGTCCGATATCAATGGATTAAACGAATGAAGGTACCGTTTGATGGCACGATTGCTGGACAATCATATGATACCCCATTCATACGGATACTATGAACAGACAGCAAAATATGGCACGCTGAAAATCAAGTATTTTCTGATTTGGAGCGTTTTTGGACGCCTGTATCTCGAAAACTTAACCTGCAATTTTTTTTTAATTTTTTCTATCGAGAGTCCTTTTGGAGGTATTTTGCATGAAGCCATCCAATAAGACTTTGAAATGTCTGGAATAGGATAAAAAAAGGGACTGAAAATCGAAAAAAGTCGAAAAATCGTGAAATTTTGGAAAATGCTCTACTATTTTTTTATTTTAAGAGATTTTTTAAAAGAGGTTGTATATTCAGATAGCCGACCTAATTACGATTCTAACGATGTATAATATGTATGTAATTATTAAAATTTAATTTTCGATATTTTAAATTTTTTGCATTTTTGGCACTTTTGAACATAGGATTTCTCAGGGGCATTTTATCTGATCAGATAATGTAATATATCAGTACAGAGCCCTGTGGCTATTTTAGTGCCCAAACCGGCTATTAAAACTATTCCGACAATAATAACCATATCGGAAGTATTCAAAAAATGAAAAAAAAAAGAGTAAAAACATTGTCGCACTTGCGAAAAACTTGATTTCTCTCTTAGGTAATAGCGGACCAAAAGAACTAAAGTGTCGCTGGATAGCCCTATTAATGGACCATCATATGGTATCTAAATAATACAATTTCGATGGCAAGCAAATAAATTATTGTATGCCAAAAATCTAGTATTTTCCAATTTTTTAACATTCTGAGACGCCCTTTTCTCGAAAACGACGCCTACGATTTTTCTTAAACTTTTCTTACTCAAAGTCCTATCGGTTGTCTATATAGGGAAACCAAAATGAAAAGCATTGAAATAATATAAGTGGTCGAAAAATGGCCTCAAACTTTGAAAAAAAATTGAAAAATCGTTAAATTTTTGGAAACGCTCTTTAATTTATCTCTTTTTCCAAAACTACTCAATGGATGTTTCTGACACTTCTGGTACAGAAAGTTAAGTATCCAAAGAACTTCGTAAAGCTATCACAACAACGATCGTAAAATCGGAAGTAGTCGAAAAAATGTCCGATATTTTGAAAAAAATTAATTTTTTTACGAAAACCTTTTTTATTTATGAATATTTTTTGATGATATTTTACACAGGGTTAAAATATCATCGTACTTGAGCAGAAATGAGCATCGACTAATTTAGTTTTTCGTACCCAGAAAAATTATTTATTGTTCGATTTGTATAAAACAAAGTTCATATGCTCCGTGGTCCCAATTGTAATTTTTTTTGTTACGGTGAAATTTTTCTGTCGGCAACGGAAGTGACGTAATATTAACAAAAACTACAATTTTGACAGTTCGGTACCACTTTTTGAAAGCAAATATTATTTTTTTTCAAAACTGATATAACTAAAAGGATGCACCCTGCAAAGGTGCACAAAATCCTTAGCTCATATTTTTTAATTTCAATTTCATTTTCGGGCAATTTCGAATAAAATGTAAAATAAAGTGTAAAATTCAGTTATTTATAATTCATTCAGCGTCTTCATATTTTGAAATATTTGTTTGTAATTTTCATAAACTCGTAGCAATAATCCAGACGAAGAGAATGTATGCGAAAATTAGTTTGTAATATGAGCAGTTGCCGAGAAAAATGCAATTGTGCATGCATCACTTTTCACGTTATTTTGCCTATAAAAGAGTGAATTATTATTTGATTTGCAATTTTTTTTTCCATTTGATGCCTAATGCCAATTTGGACTAGGTCAAGCCAATTTTACATTTTCACTGTGACCGGAAATGACGTCTTTTGGGCAAAAACTCTATTCCTAACCTAAAAAACAAATATTTTATTCAAATGAGTCTGCTTTATAATGTTTTTAAAATTATGATATTTGAATCCCATCAACGAATAGAATGAAGCCATACGACCATACAGATACCACAAAATGGTTTCTAACTTGTACGGTTACAGAGAAATAGGCGATCTTCTATAAGTCACTTTTCAAGGTTTTTGGTCTGTAAAAGTGTCAATTATTATTCGATTTTTATAATTTATTTACCATTTGATGCCTTATGCCATTTATGACTTCTATGAACCAAGATAAAATTTTCAATATCACCGGAAGTAATGTAATTTTTGCAAAAAACGTATTTTTAGCCTTCAAAACAAACATTTTTTTGAAGGGATTTATATTTATTATTCGTTTAACTTTATAACGTTTGACTCTAATGGGCAGTAAGACTGAATCAATACCATCATATTGATATCAAGAAAAGGCTTCTAGCATATTCCCTTGTCGAATAATAACCAATTTTCCGAGGGTCACTTTTAAGTTTTTTACCTTCTTAATTTCAGTTTATGGGTTATAGGTTAATTATATATTGCCCGATATCTATAAAAAAAAGTTTGTATTTTGTATGTTGCGAATTTTCGACTTATTTTTCACCTATAAAAATTTCTTTCGGCACCGGAAGTGACGTAATTTTGCCATAATTTACAATTTTGACCGGTCTTTTCGCCAGCAAATATTACTTTTACATATGATAGATGGTGTCACTGAAGCAAAACAACTAATGTATAGTTTGGTAGCTCAATGGATCGGCTATGGTGTAATAAACTTCCTGTATGATTCCTGAAAGCCGGTTCAGTGCTGCTTGCAGGTCTAGTTAAGCTTTCATATTACATATGAAAGCTTATTGTTTCTGTTAAGATTATTAAGCTTTCATATGTATTACATATGAAAGCTTATTGTTTCTGTTAAAGTTATTATTATTATTTTTTTTTTTTGTGTGTTTTCTGCAAATCGGATTTCTCAGAATCTATCCATAGGATCTTTCTGAAATTTTGACCTACCCCCCCAAAAATGGGGTGCGAACCTTGATTAAATGTATTTTCAAAACGTTTTACGAATCCGAAATCACCGAATTTTACGAACGAATGCATTTGACCTACAATGCTGTAACTTTGTGACTATTTGATCTATTTTACTAATTCTTTTTTCTTTGAGTATCCTAAGACATTTACTTCAAATCTGCAATTTCGGATTTTCGAATTTCGAAAATTCGTCGCTGTGATTTCGAACCGGAAGTTTACACCAACTCGACAACTTCTTTAGTAGTTGTACGATTTTCATGAAATTTAATATGGAAGTAGACCTTATTGATGCGACTTGAAAAATGACTTTAGAAATTTTCTAACTTATCTCCCCTTGGTGAAATTAAGGATCAAAGTTTTAAAAAAAATCGTCGAAATATAGGTCAGAATGACCTAGTTTTTTTTTTCGATACTAGACAAGGAATTACTGATTCGTACACAAAATATGGAGTTTGTCGATCGAACCGGAAGTGCCACCATCATTAAACGTGAAAAATCAATAAGGCTTTTTTGCTATTTTACTTACAGACTCGGGAGTTATATTTTCTGAATCCTTGATGGAAGGCCTAAAAAATGTCGCGAATAGAATTCTGATTTAGGTCAACCGGGAGTCACCATTTTGAATTGAAAATGAAAAATAGAAGCAATTTGAAGGGCCGAGATTTTGGAATACAATAACTCTCCTTCTAATTAAGCTAGAATGTTCAAACTTGGTGTAGACGTTCACTAGGTCAATGTTATGATTGAGTTCAAAGATGAGCATTTTCTGCTTAGGGTAAGCAGAGATAAGCATGCTGATTTGTTGATTCTTTAGGGCACGATAACTTCGGTTATAATGAAGGGAGGGCGGTGAAACTTTTGTCAATAGAGAGTCTAATAGCTAGCCTGTTGTGTGAAATCATTGTATCATTTTTTTAAATATCAGGGATAGCCGAAAAAAAAAGAGATTGAAAATCCAAAAAGTCGTATTTTTACAATTTGGAGCATGTTTAGAGGTCTTTCTCGTAAAGTCAACATACTATTTTTTGGGAACTTCTTCTACAAAGAGTCTTATTGGTAGTCTTTTATATGAAACCATCGATCAACAGTCCAACATATCAGGAGTAGAAGAACAAAAGGATCGAACATTGAAAACGGCACCCTTTCATTGTTAAGCGAAACATGCAGTGTGGGTGACTACAATCTACGCCTTTAGTCATCGTATAGAGTTTATTCAACAGTATCGAATTCCAACTGCTTAGGGATATTTTACGTGCACTCCAATGTGTACACGGGACCTTGGTTTTTCGTCCCATCCGAAGGACTAGACAGCTGTGCTTGTCAGGCCCTCCGTTCTGCCTCACTGACAAGGGGAACCACGCCGGGAAATCGAGATGAACTTTTTCCGTGCAGAACTTTCAATTCAGGCAAAACGTTTATTGCATACGATTAAGCTGGTCAGTTGGAGCTTATTTTCAAAAGTTTTGTAATAATTGGTTGGTAATTAAAGTACCGTGCACATTAAACTGTTAAAACAGAAAATTTCGCCCGGTTGAAATGTTTCTTGCTGTAAGTCAGCAATTTTCCGAATTCAGGGGGGCTGGATGGCTGAATGGTTAGCATGTGCTCGCTGTATCGTAACGTTTGTCATTGAGTCAACAGGCGTCGTTTCGATCTCCAGGTTGCACGTGACATGGTGTATGATGTCCAACCTCGTGGGTTTTCTCCGTGTTCTTCGGTTTCCTCCCAACGGCTAAAGACCAGTACGTGCAAGGGGAGTTTTTAAATAAAATTAAAAAACATATGTTAGTCCTGAAATGACCTAGTTTGTGTTGAATGGACGTTAGGCCGCATTTCTCTCTTTCTCTTTTTAAAGTTTTGTAATAATCGGTTGGTAATCAAAGGTACTGTTAAATTGATAAAACAGAAACTTTGGCCCGGTTGTAATGTTTCTCACTTTAAAGTCAGCAATTTGTCGATTTTAAGGGGCAAACGTTTATTGCGAACGATTAAGCTGGTCAGGGGGAGCTTATTTTTAAAAGTTTTGTAATATTCGGTTGATAACTAAAGGTACCGTGCAAATTAAACTGTTAAAATAGAAAATTTGGCCCGGTTGAAATGTTTCTCGCTGTAGGTCAGCAATTTGCCGATTTTAGGGAGGTTGCGTGGCTGAATGGTTAGCACGTGCGCTCTGTATCATAACGTCTGTCATTGAGTCAACTGGCGTTGTTTCGATTTCTTGGTTGTACGTGACAAGGAGTATGGTCGCCTTACCAACCTCGTAGGCCGTAACGCCGCAGCCCGGGTAAAATTTCCCTCATTGCACACTTTATGGCGTATGCCCGTCTTCATTAGCCCATTGTAGGAGCAGAACAGTAGGACGTTAAACCCCATTCAATTTCATTTCATTTTCTCTATGTTGCTTATTTATTATAGTGGATAAATATTTTTCTGGTTCTAGCAATTATTTAATTTCTGCATAGAAATCTTGCTTTGGCCAGTTTTTTTTATTGCAGAGTGCCATTCTTGTACAATTCAGTCTATGATCCTTTGTTTAAAACATCCTTAAGGAGTCGTCACCATTTCATACTTATAACCAAACATATTGGAAATATTAGTCTGACATTATTAAATCGTAATTTTATTGGTCTTATATTTAAAATTAAACTTTCATTTAACTATGAACAACCCTTAACGTGTCTCTTTAAAACTATTAAGTACTCTAAAACAGTAGCTCAACCTTTTGACCTAAACTCATTACTTTACCATTTTGTTGTGAGCGACTTCTTATTCTTCATATATGACATATTGCACGTGTCTGATTTCAAAGGGGGGTTGGGTGGCTGAATGGTTAGCACGCGCGCCTGTCATTGAGTTAACTAGCGTGTTTTCGAATGCCCGGTTGTACGTGACAAGGAGTAAGGTCGCCTGTCCAACCTGCCATTTTTAATTTTTTGTCCCGCCATTTTCATTTCATTTTCTCATCCGTCTCATTACAGTAATACAAGTTTCAGTTATTTCCCTTTAGTTTTCAGATTATTGTTATGCCTGGGTGCAATGTTTCATACTATATTTAGACTTGTAACTTCGCGAGTTTTTGACCAATTTTGATAATTTTTTCTTCTTATCCTTTTATTTAGGATACATGATACAATCAATGACACGTGACGATGAATATGAAAGCTTTCATATCTGCATGGGACAGTAGCAGATCTAGTTATTATTTTTTTTTTTGTGTATTTTCTGCAAATCGGATTTCTCAGAATCTAACCATGGGATCTTTCTGAAACTTTGACCTACCCCCCCAAAAATGGGGTGCGAACGTTGATTAAATATATTTTCAAAACGTTTTACGAATCCGAAATCACCGAATTTTACGAACGAAAAAACTGACAATGCATAGTCGTAACTTTGCTATTTTTTGACCGATTTTACTAATTCTTTTTTCTTTGAATACCTTGAAAAAAATCATTTTCATCTGCAGTTTCACATTTTCGAATTTCGAAAATTCGTCGCTGTGATTTCGAACCGGAAGTTTAGACCAATTTGACAATTTCTTTAATAGTTGTACGATTTTCATGAAATTTAGTATTTAAGTAGATCTTACCAATGTGACTTCAAAATTATAATGAGAAATTTTCTAAATTATCTCCCCTTGGTGAAATTAAGGATCAAAGTTTTAAAAAAAATCGTCGAAATATAGGTCAGACTGACCTGAAAATTTTTTTCGATACTCGACAGGTAATTACTGATTCCTCAACAAAATATGGAGTTTGTCGATCAAACCGGAAATGCCACCATCTTGAAACATGAAAAATCCCTAAGGCTTTTTTGCTATCTTACTTACAGACACGGGAGTTATATTTTCTGAATCCTTGAAGGATGGCCCGAAAATCGTAGGGAGCAGAATTTTGATTTAGGTCAACTGATGGTTGCCATTTTGAAGTGAATATGAAAAGTAGTAGCAATTTGAAGGGCCGAGACTTTGAAACACAATAACTCTCCTTCTAATTGAGCTAGAATGTTCAATCTTGGTGTAGACGTTCACTAGGTCAATGTCATGATTGAGTGCAAAGATGAACATTTTCTGCCTAGGGTAAGCAGAGATAAGCATGCTGATTTGTTGATTCTTTAGGGCACAATAACTTCGGTTATAATGAAGGGAGGGTGATGAAACTCTTGTCAATCGATAGTCTAATAGCTAGCCCGTTGTGTGAAATCATTGTATCATTTTTTTTAAATATCAGGGGTAGCAGAAAAAAGAGATCGAAAATCCAAAAAGACGTATTTTTACGATTTGAAGCATTTTTAAAGGTCCTTTTCTCTTAAAGTCAACATAATATTTTTGGGGAACTTCTTCTACAAAGAGTCTTATCGGTAGTCTTTTATATGAAACCATAGATCAACAGTCCAAAATATCAGGAGTAGTAGAATAAAAGGATCGAAAATTGAAAACCGCACCCTTTCATTGTTAAGCAAAACATGCAGTGTGGGTGGCTACAATCTGCACATTTAGTCATCGTATAGAGCTTATTCAACAATATAGAATTCCAACTGCTGAGGGATCTTTTACGTGCACTCCAATGTGTACACGGCGGATGGGGGGACACGCCAGAATATCGAGATGAACTTTCTCGGCCAATGCAGGGATCGAACACCCGACCTCCTGGCTAGCAGGCCAACGCCTTAGCCACATAGTGTGAACACCCATCGTACATTTCATCCGTCAAATCAAAGCATTTCATTGCATTAGACCAATAATTAATTATTCTTAATTTAAAACTTTATTTAATATTAGTCTGGCATTATTAAATCCTAATTTTATTGGTCTTATTTAAAATTAAACTTTAATTTAACTATGAACAACCCTTAACGTGTCTCTTTAAAACAATTAAATACTCTAAAACAAAAAACAAAACAAAAAATCAATAAGCGGGTCAATTCAGGTAAGTATAACTACGGGTTCTGTCCAGCTTCTCTCGTCTACGGCCATACCACGTTGAAAACACCAGTTCTCGTCCGATCACTGAAGTTAAGCAACGCCGGGCCCGGTTAGTACTTGGATGGGTGACCACCTGGGAACACTGGGTGCTGTAGACGCCTTTTTGCCCTGATTCTTCGTGAAAAAAATCAATTTTCCGCCAATCAGACCACAGCGCGCACTCTTTTGCACGACTCCAGCTCTGCGCTCGGCCCGTCTCCCCAGGGAATAAGACACAAAAAGAATTTGAGTAAGCACAAGTATGGGTTCTGTCCACCTTCTCTCGTCTACGGCCACACCACGTTGAAAACACCAGTTCTCGTCCGATCACTGAAGTTAAGCAACGTCGGGCCCGGTCAGTACTTGGATGGGTGACCGCCTGGGAACACCGGGTGCTGTAGACGCCTTTTTAAAACCGACCCCCCCCCCCAAAAAAAAAATAATCAATAAGCGGGTCAATTCAGGTAAGTATAACTACGGGTTCTGTCCACGTTCTCTCGTCTACGGCCACACCACGTTGAAAACACCAGTTCTCGTCCGATCACTGAAGTTAAGCAACGTCGGGCCCGGTCAGTACTTGGATGGGTGACCGCCTGGGAACACCGGGTGCTGTAGACGCCTTTTTAAAACCGACACCTCCCCCCCCCCCCACAAAAAAAATCAATAAGCGGGTCAATTCAGGTAAGTATAACTACGGGTTCTGCCCACCTTCTCTCGTCTACGGCCACACCACGTTGAAAACACCAGTTCTTGTCCGATCACTGAAGTTAAGCAACGTCGGGCCCGGTTAGTACTTGGATGGGTGACCGCCTGGGAACACCGGGTGCTATAGACGCCTTTTTAAAACCGACAAAAACCGCCCCAAAAATCAATAAGCGGGTCAATTCAGGTAAGTATAACTACGGGTTCTGTCCACCCTCTCTCGTCTAGGGCCATACCACGTTGAAAACACCAGTTCTCGTCCGATCACTGAAGTTAAGCAACGTCGGGCCCGGTCAGTACTTGGATGGGTAACCGCCTGGGAACACCGGGTGCTGTAGACGCCTTTTTAAAACCGACAAAAAACAAAAAAAAATCAATGAGCGAGTCAATTCAGGTAAGTATAACTACGGGTTCTGTTCACCTTCTCTCGTCTACGGCCACACCACGTTGACAACAACAGTTCTCGTCCGATCACTGAAGTTAAGCAACGTCGGGCCCGGTCAGTACTTGGATGGGTGACCGCCTGGGAACACTGGGTGCTGTAGACGCCTTTTTGAAACCGACAAAAACCCCCCAAAAAATCAATAAGCGGGTCAATTCAAGTAAGTATAACTACGGGTTCTGTCCACCTTCTCTCGTCCACGGCCATACCATGTTGAAAACACCAGTTCTCGTCCGATCACTGAAGTTAAGCAACGTCGGGCCCGGTTCGTACTTGGATGGGTGACCGCCTGGGAACACCGGGTGCTTTAGACGCCTTCTTGCCCTAAACTCATTAATTTACCATTTTGTTGTGAGCGGCTTGTTATTCTTCCTATATGACATATTGCACGTGTCTGATTTCAAAGGGGGGTTGGGCGGCTGAATGGTTAGCACGCGCGCCTGTCATTGAGTTAACTAGCGTGTTTTCGAATGCCCGGTTGTGCGTGACAAGGAGTATGGACGCCTGTCCAACCTGCCATTTTTAATTTTTTTCCGGCAATTTTCATTTCATTTTCTCATCCGTCTCATTACAGTAATACAAGTTTCGGTTATTTCCCTTTAGTTTTCAGATTATGGTTATGCCTGGGTGCAATGTTTCATACTATATTTAGACTTGTAATTTTGCGAGTTTTTGACCAATTTTGATAATTTTTTCTTCTTATCCTTTTATTTAGGATACTTGATACAATCAATGACACGTGACGATGAATATGAAAGCTTTCATATCTGCATGGGACAGTAGCAGATCTAGTTATTATTATTATTTACCGCGGGGGCCTAGATCTCCATGATCGAAAACAGATATCGATCTGGAATCAGATTTTCTATCTGGAAACCCTGTGGTGGCTACTGCATAAAATATTTTTGAAATTTCTGCGCATACCGGAAGTGACCGAACTTTGTACGTTGTCTAAAAATTGAAAATCGGCCATAGTTTCGTCAATTCTTTATCCATTTTCAAACAAATTACATTTTTGGAATCCCTGAATCTTTTCTGAGACAATGGCTATCTCACATTTTTCAATTTCGAACATTCGTCTATGACTTTTATCGTTCGAAAATTGAAAACACGTCGGCTAAAAGACAATTTTTGTTATTTTTCAAAATTTTCAAATTTGACCTACATTTTTAGATACATGAAGTCCATCCGATTCCAGTAATATAAGTTTCATTCAGAGTTATCGCCCTTTATTTTTCGATTTTTTTCGAATTTTCTTCCTATTTTGTGAGCTCGGGTTTCGTTTTATGGCAGAATTGAGGTTTCTGAAACTTCTGGAACATGAAGTTATAGTCCAATACCAACTTATAAAGCAATTTCGACAAGAATTCTTAAACCGGAAGTGGTCGAAATAATGTGCAGTATTTTGAAAAAAATGCAAAAAATGGATATTTTTGGCGAAAACGCTATTTCTCCGTCCGATATCAATGGATTAAACGAATGAAGGTACCGTTTGATGGCACGATTATTGGACTATCATATGATACTCCATTCATACGGATACTATGAACAGACAGCAAAATATGGTACGCTGAAAATCAAGTATTTTCTGATTTGGAGCGTTTTTGGACGCCTGTATCTTGAAAACTTAACCTACAATTTTTTTTAATTTTTTCTATCGAGAGTCCTTTTGGAGGTATTTTGCATGAAGCTATCCAATAAGACTTTGAAATGTCTGGAATAGGATAAAAAAGGGACTGAAAATCGAAAAAAGTCGAAAAATCGTGAAATTTTGGAAAATGCTCTACTATTTTTTTTATTTCAAGAGATTTTTAAAAAGAGGTTGTATATTCAGATAGCTGATGTAATTACAATTCTAACGATGTATAATATGTATGTAATTATTAAAATTTAATTTCCGATATTTTAATTTTTTTGCATTTTTGGCACTTTTGAACATAGGATTTCTGAGGGGCATTTTATCTGATCATTATCAGATAATGTAATATATCATTACAGAGCCCTGTGGTTTTTTTTAGTGCCCAGGCCGGCTATTAAAACTATTCCGACAATAATAACCATACCGGAAGTATTCAAAAAATGAAAAGAAAGAGTAAAAACATTGTCGCACTTGCGAAAAACTTGATTCCTCCCTTAGGTAATAGCGGACCAAAAGAACTAAAGTGTCGCTGGATAGCCCTATTAATGGACCATCATATGGTATCTAAATAATACGATTTCGATGGTAAGGAAATAAATTATTGTATGCCAAAAATCTAGTATTTTCCAATTTTTTAACATTCTGAGACGCCCTTTTCTCGAAAACGACGCCTACGATTTTTCTTAAACTTTTCTTACTCAAAGTCCTATCGGTTGTCTATATAGGGAAACCAAAATGAAAAACATTGAAATAATATAAGTGGTCGAAAAATGGCCTCAAACTTTGATAAAAAATGAAAAATCGTTAAATTTTTGGAAACGCTCTTTAATTTATCTCTTTTTCCAAAACTACTCAATGGATGTTTCTGACACTTCTGGTACAGAAAGTTAAGTATCCAAAGAACTTCGTAAAGCTATCACAACAACGATCGTAAAACCGGAAGTAGTCGAAAAAATGTCCGATATTTTGAAAAAAATTATTTTTTTTACGAAAACCTTTTTTATTTATGAATATTTTTTGATGATATTTTACACAGGGTTAAAATATCATCGTACTTGAGCAGAAATGAGAAAAAAAATTGTCTCGGTAATTTGCGTTAGCCGCCATCGGCTAATTTAGTATTTCGTACCCAGAAAAATTATTTATTGTTCGATTTGTATAAAACAAAGTTCATATGCACCGTGGTCCCAATTGTAATTTTTTTGTTACGGTGAAATTTTTCTGTCGGCAACGGAAGTGACGTAATATTAACAAAAACTACAATTTTGACAGTTCGGTACCATATAATAGATTCACTCTAGTCTGAGATATATAATGAAATATATATAATAAAATCAGCCAAAATTATTTTTCCATGAAAAATAATTCAAAGAAATACTTTAACATCCTTCAAATACCAGAAAAAGACATAGCGAGGTCGATTGGGTGCTATATTTTTATGTGACATTGAGAGAGAGAGAGAGAGAGAGAGAGAGAGAGAGAGAGAGAGAGAGAGAGAGAGAGAGAGAGAGAGAGATGGGGGGAGGGCGAATACAGATTTAGTGGAAGATACAACATCTCATTTTTGCAACTACTATATATGCATCGAGCCTGATTAGATACTTTCTGATATAGGGCGATGAGTTTGCCGACAAGATATAAAAGATAATATTCATAATTTTTATTTACATTCAAGTATGGAAATTAATTGCGAAAATTTATACAAAATATAAGCACAAGAAACAGCAACCGGAAGATCCAAACCCTCATTTTAACCACAACTAAACATAACATCAAGGCCGTTTACCACTGTCGGAATCGATTCCAGCAATTTATTCAGTGTGCTGATAATTTCGGTTAGTTTCATTCGTGATGGATATAAACGAATGGCATTCTGGAAAGCACAGTGCCCCGATACTTGTCGGATAGGACTTACAGGGGAGACCAGGTGGTGGAAACATTCCGCACTGCAGAAGGTGTTCGGTAAATTCGGCTACCCCACCTCAACCGCGGTGAACCAACCCAGTCCCTGTAGTTACAGTTAGTAAAAACTCCCCATAATAGAACAACAGAGTTCCGGGGATGTAAAATTAGGAGAAACTATTGTCGTACTAGGCAATTATAATTGCCCAGATGTATTTGAGATAACGTCACCAACATCAAAATATCTGCAAACTGATGGCATGGATCTGATTCAGGCTCACCGCATATTAATGCGATGTACAGCTGACCTGAGGTCGGGTCAAAAGCTGATCACTTTGTGGCATTGGCAAATGATCAGCTGGATGGAGATGAGCAGCTTCTGGTGCTGGATGATATTAAGGTGGTGCAAACCAGGAAGAAGAAGGTAAAGCTCGCAAGGGCATGATCATGTCACCTGATCAATATGTTCAGGAACCACGTTTTCAACGCAGTGATGGATGCAAATTGCACAAGTATCGATGACCGCTTCAAAGGCCTTTGAGAATTGTTCGCGGAGGTATACTATCTGGGCCCCGTCACTTCAATGGAAGATTACCAGAACATGCATTCGAAAAACTATCCTAAGAAGTTTTTGCCTTCAATCAGCAGGCAGACATATGTAAAATACCATCTGAATTCCGTTCAAAATGGAATATATTGAAGCCCAGCTTCAGTAAGTTGCGATACATCAAAACGCGCCTTCGCAGCACTATGCACCAAGATCATTTAGAGACCTTTAGGCTCATGGCCGTGGAGGGCGACGTCCTTCAATCTTTGAGTAATGAACATATCATAACTGAACTTCGTAACACGAGTGAACTCCTATGAGAGTGGCCTAAATTAAACATACATTATGCAAGAGCTAAATCTGGTTATTGCAAGTCTTTATTTAGGCTTCAGATGTCATATAAATTATAAATTACTGTGTGAGTTCTGGTAAATAATAAACGGATTTCTTCGATTATGAACAAACTAGTTAATTTTGGTTATTATAAACTTACCTGTGTGTTTGAAATTAACTCCCATTAAATAAAATCCATTGCACAATAAAATATCTCAACGAATAAAAACGGTTCTCTCTTGAAAGATTTGAATATTTACTTGTTATTTCGACAGAGTTGATAATAACATTGCTTTCGTCACATATTGGACGAATCCAACACACGGAAGCGAGGTTGTTTAAATTTGACGCATATTTTGTCAAGCACGTGCTATACTCAAAGCAACGCGCCAACATTACAATCGTTTGAGTTTGGGCGACGAAAATATCAATTGAAGACAATTACATAGGACTAATAGGAGCTTTATCTTTATATCGAAACCATTGATCGCCAGTCTATCAAATTTTATTCACAATGAAAGAATCACTGATTGCACGGATACTCGTAAAAATAAAGTCATGTATAAAATATAGATTTTAATATCCTATCTTCTTTATGTAATAAATAGTTTAACACGGATCATGAAGCACATCTCCGAAGTGGCTGAGGACTCTGAGTGTATTATTAATTTGATCTCATTCTTTCGATCAAATAATAACCGCTTCAGTGACATATTTAAGCGTGTTGCGACAGCGTTCAAAGTGCCTAATGGCATTGGGTGGCGTAAGCAATGCCGACAAGTCCGTAACGCCCCGTAAGAAGCGGAACATTAATTGTAAATGGCCTGCATATATGTTAAATAATAATATTATCATACCATATTATAAAGATGGGTAATATTTAAGGCCCGTGAAAAGAATGTAGTTATTTTTGTTCCTCATGCGTGTTAAAAAGAAAATTATCCCATCCTAGTCGGTAATCAAATAATTAAGACGGTAACAAATTTTAAAAAAAATACTGGTTGTTATGTGTGCGAACGCTCAAACTCAATGCCGAGACGTGCTTAACTTAAAACAAACTTGAATTGACGTAAAAATGCCACATTTCCTATGCTGTCACCCCTAATACAAAGTGATATCTCCCGAGGTGTGACGTAACCAGCTGCCATGTTGATATTTTTCTTAAACGAAAGTTTGTGGGATTTCAATTTTTCAAGAGAGAACTGTTTTTATACGTTGGGACATTTAGTGGTGCGATGGATTTTATTTAACGGGAGTTCATTTTAAACACACGGGTAAGTTTATAATTACCAAAGTTAACTAGTTTGTTCATAATCGAAGAAATCTGTTTATTATTTACCAGAACTCACACAGTAGATCATTTACACAACAAGCACAAAATCAACTCCGTAGACCCACGGATGGCTTGGATATAAACAGGATTTCAATGATTGATTTGATTTTTAAATGGCGTTGTGAGCGGAGATTAACCGAGGCTAATTGATAGAGTGTACGAAGCGAGACCGCTGTTGGGCGAGGCCAGAACAAATAGCATCTAAACTAAAGTGCAATAAACCCAACGCAGATAATGACAAATTTAGCCGAGGCTAATTGATAGAGTGTACGACGCGAGGCCGCTGTTGGGCGAGGCCTGAACAAATGACATCTAAACTAAAGTGCAATAAACCAAACACAGATAATGACAAATTATACAATTCCTGGAGACCGTGTGATGACTAAAACAGACGGACAGGTCTTCTGTATCAATAATATCAATAGGGCCTTGATATCATGATTAGTTGTTGGTTAAATTGTTAGTTTGGATGTCGGTATTATACGCTCTTTTGTTACTTGCGTTTACTCGTTTAGGGCAAAATTATGGAAATTGATAAACATCGTAGCTAACATCACCCCAGTTGAATTGCAGCCCCGTAGGATCAATGTTTCCTATTTATCTGCTTCGGGAGTCACGCAGGCCTACCAGTTACAGTACACGAGTACACACAGGCTAAAAAGAAGTCGGCTATAGTTATATACAAATGCTTCCTCATTGATTTGGTTCATTTCTTTCAAACTTTAAAATCCTATTACAGACTTTCTCTTCTTATCTATACATCAAAAGTCTTATTTTTAATTTGTAGTAAAAAGTAAATGTAATACGAATTGAATTGCAGCCCCGTCTCAAACCGAATAGGCCAACGGTACCACAGCCATTGAAAACGTTACTTGATAATCGAGATTATGTAGGTGGAGTTAACACCTGTCAATCAAACGATCGATCGTACCTTGAAAAGATGGAGTTAACTACTATTTCTAGTCAAAAATTACAATAACTTTGTTTAGAATAAAGTAATTTGACTGAAATCTTCAATATGTTCTTCTTTCATTAACTATTTTTTAACTGTTATAGAAAGAATGGACAACTCTTTACAAAAATCTCACATAATCGATTGATGAGATATATTATTTGACAGAATATAATCAGATATGCCACGAATTGGGGTTCATTTTTCAAAATTTTCCCGGGGAAGAGATTCCTACTCCCACCCCCTTCCACGCTCCGCGGTCAGTAACAAGGGCCGCTCCGACACGGGAGCCCGGACCGGTTCCTGACCCCAATCCGCCCCTGAGCATAAATTATATAATTTTGACAAAAGCAGGTGATAAATGTGGTCTGTAGGGTGTTAATATTTCAATGTTGTCGTATACGTGAGAAGACTTCCTAGCGCGACACTTTACGGAAATTGACACTAGATGGAGACGATAGTCGGCTCTGATCGTAAAAACATCGGACCATTTGTGAGGGCATCTTTAAGTCATCGCATGAACTCGTGTGGAGTTTCTCAGACCCCGACAGCAACTTCTTGGGTGCTGGGAAACTTTTGCGAAGTTTCATTTCCGATTTGAATTTGCACTTTGTGAAAATCAGTCTGAAACTGCCTGACAAAATGACCACTGTCTGTACACATCATTAAATAGTGTAGAAGTATGTATTACCAAGGTTGTAGATCCTCTAGAGGTCACCTTCTTTATCCGATTTTGATAAAACTTGAGATACATGTTCATAAGACAACAATCATGGTGCCTGCAGATTTTCACGCACATCAGACGGATTATATCCTCTGATTGTACGTAAAATCGCTTTTTGAGTCCGATTGACTTAGGAATGCAACATTCAATTCTTTATTTCTTTAAGTCTACTGACTCATCAGATAACATATATACACAAACACAATATATACACGGCAAGTAAATACAAACATTATAATTACATACACACAAACACAATATACGCATGTCCATTAAATACAAACAGACAAATAGTTTGGGGATGGGGTGTAGATAAATTGTATTAAATTGCTAGCCTAAATTTAACATGACTGGAAAATGCAGTAAATATTATAAGCTTCGTAAAATCTTCAGAACTTCTAAAATGACTTTAAAGGGGGGAAATAAGCTAGATTATTACCACAAAATAAAACAACAAAAGATAAAATAAATAAATAGTTGAATCAAAGGAGAGCGGGGGGGGGGGGGTACATTTAGTTAGGTCAGTTTAATTATTATTTAATAGAGTGGTTCTTTTCTTATCTGCAGAAATGAGAAAATTTGCCAAGGTTCCGTATTTCGGATGTAGAAGTTGTACTTAATAATTGAATTAGTTTAAACATGAATACGATGGTCTTATAAATGGTAAAATGGACATTTCGTATTATCTTCCCATGATTCGGGTGCGGTCTGTGTGTGTATGGGGTATGGGGGGTGTTGACAATGTTCGGGGCCATCTACATTGCACGCGAAATTTCATATTCGTACGGCCATTTGCTGTCATTTTCGTGACAGTGCGAAGCCAGCATTAGAATATCTTGGTACGATGTTTATTGAATGTATCCCCAAACGCAATCCATGGGTTAAACGACAAATGATTGCCTGCTAACGCTACCAAATTACAGGCATAACTTTTGGATTTCGACGATTTTCCCACATTGTACCAACATCTTTGAACTCTTTAGATGTACTCCTCATAGCTGCGTAATGTTTAGAAATTTTCAAAGCAAAACTAAAATCTAATCTGTTTAAATTATAATAAAAATAGTCAACGTCCACTCGACACAAACTCGGTAATTTCGGGACTAACGCATGGTTCAATTTTATTTCAATAATTCGCTTGCGCATTGTGGTCTTTAGCAGTGGGGGGAAACGGGAGAAAACCAACGAGGTTGGACAGGCGAAGCTACTCCTTGTCACGTATAACCGGGGAATCGAAACCCCGCTAGTTGGCTCAATGACAGACCGTATGATACAGCGCGCGCGTGCTAACCATTCGGCCATTTAAACCCCCGGAATGAGAGCAATATAAATGTTCCTTAATAGTAGTAGTACATTTCTCAAGTTTGGAATAATTGACGATTAATTTTGATCTATTTCACTTTACGACTTCATGATAGTTTGATATCCCAGAAAATAATAACTCATCAATAATAATTACACATTTCTGAAATAGACTACACCCTTTCACACCAAACTTCGATTCGTCATGTCATTGATAAAGTGTTATTGTGTCTTAACAAGTAAAAGTTTAGTACACCAAGATGCTAAATGATGTTAATCACGAAACTAACCTAAAAAAAAAAATACGCAACAGTGTTTCAAATTATCGTCAAAATATTGCCTTGTAAATCTCAGGATTTTGTCGAATTATAACATGATTGCTTAACTAATGGAGGGATTGTCACTTCTTGTAGTCAGGGTGCATTTGGTAATGCCATCTTATAGTCGCAAATAGTTAACTCCAGACGTAAGATAATTGTTCGAATACAAAAACGGAAATCACGACACCAGCATCAAGTAACCAATACCAACCCGCATCACTAACAATATAATAAGAATGATGTAATATAAGATTCAACTCATGAATGTTTCACACCAGCGGTATTTACATTAAATACCCTTCTATTGTGATTCGCCGAAAATAATCATTATTAAATCAATAGTTTTACGTTAGTAATTCCTGGTACCAATTTAATTGTGACCTTTGTAAACGATTTATAATATTGATGAATGTTAGGTTAAGTGTTCATATGATTAAACTTAAAATAGCGATTTGTTTTGACCGCAGGAAATGGCAGTAATGATATTTTGGATTGATATGACTATTTCGTGTACATGCGCCTCTGAAGAGACGGTGCATTTATTAGGATTCCTAGCGATTATTCTTCTTATTAGTTGATTGCCTCACAAATAAAGCATTCGGATCTGGTTCAACTGTAGGTCCATATCTGAAATATATTTTCTCATGTGAGTGGTTCATAGCAATGAAACATTTTTCAGATACAACCCATTATAATCCTACAAATAGATAGGCTTCCATTATTTTGTGTACGATGGATTTGTGTACCGAAGTAGTAAGAAGAATCTTTGTGGTTCATAAAGATACCTTTATGTTAATCTTGGTTGAATATTGTGTGTGCTGTTTGAAACCGTGGTAATTCATATGTAGTTTTATGTTAATCAATGTTGAATTTTATGTTTGCTGTTAGAAACTGATAATTCTTATCATGTAGTATATAAGATAAGGTTCGAAAAATGTCGACTTGTAAATTAACAAGTAATGGGGAGTTATAATAATCCTTTAATGTCAATTACTTCGATATCTCCTATAAAACCAATGTCGACATCCGCGGCAGAAACCACAAGCGTCACCCCCACCTACTGCTGCAGATAGAGACCCGTACATGCAAGCTAATTATTTAAAGATACATTATGTATGATTTAGATAAAGAGTTAGCCATTCTTGCTATAATAGTTCGAAAGAAGATAATGTAAAATGAATAATTTGAAAATTTCATTCAAATTACTCTATTATGTAAGATTTAGATAAAGAACTAGCCCTTCTTGCTATAATAGTTCGAAAGTAGATAATGTAAAATGAATAATTTGAAAATTTCATTCAAATTACTCGATTGCATGCGAAGATATAAGCCTTTGAAGGTTTGACAGAAGTGTGCAATAATTTCAACCACGGTACTGGTTGATCAAAGCTAAGTCTCGGTCCACCATATTTAATTAAATCAAAGGATCGCTGAACCATTCTAATCTGTTTATTATCCGAGAACTCTGATACCATCAAGAGATAATTAAGGCCTGGATCAGTTAATTAAAGTCTACTTAATACTTTAGAAAACATTTCAGGCCTAAAGAAAGACAATAGGCAGATTTAGCTCTTGCATAATGCATGTTTAAGTAAAAAATAATTCATATTCCATCAATAACATGGATATTGTTTTTAAATCGTATACCGATACCCACAATTTCTTGAAAACAATTTAGGCCTGCACCCAAAATTTCTAGCAACATGGTCCTCCCAAATTAACAAACTATACACTTTTGTCCAGGGACGGATCCATGAATTTTTTGCAGGAGGGGGTTTGCCAGGTTTCTGTTACGGAAATCTGCCATCATCGTCTCTAAATTACATATGCATACATACAAATTGAGCTTTTTGAACAGAGAAATCATGTTTATACTGATGTAGGATCACTTTGTGATGTAATTTCATTGATGCAAGGCATTATTTTTTTATGTATCAGAGCAGGTTGGAGTTTTCCCCCCCCCCCCCCCTGGATCCGCCCCTGATGTCGTAAACAATGATATATGGTTATCCGTGATCAATATGTCTGAAGACTCCCCCAGCCAAACGTACATGGCAATCAGGCCTTCAGCCAAAATTTCTAGCACGAAGCTTCGCTACATTGTCCTCCCAAATAAACAAACTATACATTTTTGGAAAGTTTATAACACCAGGAACACAAATCCAGAGAGTTCCAAGCAAAATCTCTGCACTAAAAAGTCGGCACTAACTCGATTTAGGGACAAATAAAATGCTTTTTATTGAATTTTGATTTAAAGCAAAATACAGAAAACAAAATGCACAAAAGAAAAAACATGTTTGGAAATCCACTGACGATACTAGAGAGTTATCTCCCTTTCTGTCAAATGTCTGCAATTTCTCACAGTATTTCAGGTGCGTATAACGCACAGGACCACAATGTGAACACACAAGCCCAATATTTATATCGTTTATGAGGTCACAGGGGACTGCAAGGGTTGGTGAGCGGGTGTTTACCCAGAAATTATGGTCGGAGCGCCTAGTTTGATGAGCAAGGAGATGTGCTTGATATTGGTTGGGCAATATGTCTGTGAAGTAATGGGGACCAGACTATGTCCCTAGTTTTGTAAATCTCAATTAAACCACTTGATTTTTTCCAATAAAACGTAAAACCACACTAACATATACTTTCAATTTGACCCAACATTATTTTTACTACAGGTAGCTGTATCTACGTAACTAACGTACGGAAATTGATTGGTGTCTGGCATTTTTTCGTACGTATACAGTGAATGGCCATTTTGCGCAGTAAACCCAGCCAGAATTTGTGTTGAAGTTTAAAATATTCGTTTCGAAGTGAAATAAATCCCCATGCTAAAAAACATTAACAAAATTGATTGTGTATATCTGAAATAGACACGACCGAAGCACAAATTAGTGCAAGAAGACATCCGCCATGAAGCTGTCATTGAAGACGACGTCAATTCTATGAGTTGTAGATGTTATTTTTGTGAAAAATCATCGGAAGAAGCGAGAACATGCTGGGGCTGTATAGATTATATAGTCTTAAGGGTTACAATAGAAACAATGTAACATGTTGATGTTGACATTTTGTTTGTTGACCTAATGACCTGTGGTCTGTAGATCACGTGATAGGGAATGTGTCTGAGATAACTTCTCCGCAGGTAGCGTGTCTCAGATGTTCAGATTGGTAGCTGTAAACCTCTAGTACAGATATTTAAGTCCGAATTACAAACATTTACAAACCGTATCTATAATTGTTTAATTTGCTAAGACAAAAATTATTTGTTGAAGTAAACCAATTATTGAAAATCAAAATTACACATATACTCTTTTCTTTAAATGTCATCAAAGTTAGACCGTTATCAACATCACTGTCACTACATGTATAAACATCAAGTTCAGTTCCTTTAACATTCTTTTTGTTTCATTTTCGCATTTACTACACTTACACAGATTAGATATGTACATATACAAGACAACCGGTGCGGTTTCACCCTGTCAGTGGTACGGGATGGGAGTGGGCTGGAAGGACAATGTCCAGTCGCTCGGATCGGAATGAAAACAATATTTGATTTAACATACTGAATCGGATTGAACAACAGGTAAGGTCCTACATGCGTGTAGGTGACTAATCTCAGTTGGGACGGGGGGCTGATCCTATTTGCTTGCAAAAGTTGTCACCGAGATTTTCTGAATGAATTAATCCTCAACTAAAATTAATTTTCCACAAAGCTGTGATGGTAGTTTATTTTGAATTAATTACACAAATATACAATTATATTTCCATGAGATATGGTGGTATTCTCCATTATCTGAAGCTTGTGCCCGAAAAAATAAAATATATTGCCCCAATTAATGGATGGTCATATAAGCTCTCCGAAAACAGTATTCCTACTAAAATCTATGAACACTTTTAGTTCAGATTAGATTTTGGGCTTAATTCCTAAGAAATATTTGAATTGAAACAAAGCATTTATACCTCTTTTTCTCACTGAAATCGATATATGGCAAAACTTAATAAAACTGCAAGGGAGTAGCAAATGTAATGAAGAAAAAAAATCAACCGCCATAATTAAGATGCACATACGCCCGCCATACATTATGATATAGTGGGGATTTGGTCCAAACGGCATCGTTACGCGGTCTACTCTTTATTTCGAATTTAAAATTCTTTTACGTGCACGTCATTCCGATTCACTAGACGCTGCCCATCACACCCCTCCTCAACACACATTCCTGCATCACTGACAAGGGGAAACAACGCTTGGAAGTTTGGGGAACTGTCTTGGTCAACACAGGTATCAAACCCCGGACCTCCTGTTTAGTGAACTACGGACAAGCGGGAACCACGCCGGACTAGGATCAAACCCTGGGCCGCCCAGTAATTGAGCCAGCCCTTTAATGGGTCACCGTGGCTCCTTTGCTCACTGATGATGACACTTGCATACTAGCTGTACACGTACAATGCCCCCACCCCTCAAACAATAATGTATGACGTACGCCAATCTTCATTATAACAGTTGGTACGGAACAGTAACACATTAAACTTTATTTGAAATTTTTTATCTTCATTACAATATTGTCACCCCCGTTACAGTATACCTAGTTCTGGCCATGTCTATTGTAGTGAGAAAACTGAATATCTGTAGATACTATGGTTCAGGTTAAATATTTGTTCGACCTTTAGCGTAAAAGAGATTGGACTTATATAGGCCCTTGTCTGTAGTTAAATCATCATAAAGCCTGTCATTGAGTCAACTGGCGTGGTTTCGAATTCCCGGTTGTACGTGACAAGGAGTAGGGTCGCCTATCCAACCTCGTGGGTTTTCTACTACTAAAGACCCTACGCGCAGCGAATTATTGAAACAAAATTTTAATCCTTATATTAATCCCGAAATACCAAGTTTGTGTCAAGTGGACCTTGAACCCCATTCCTCTCTCTCTCTCTTTGTAGATAAATCCTGTTACCATTAATTAGTTGGTGTCGAGTGGAAATTATTCCCCATTCTCTCTCTCTCTCTCTCTCTCTTTGTAGTTAAATCCTGTTACCAATAATTAGTTTGTGTCGAGTGGAAATTATTCCCTATGTCACCCTCTCTCTCTCTGTAGTTAAATCATGTTAATGTTATCAATAAAAAAATGATATTTTCCATAAAGGGAGATAACTCCCTTTACCGTAAATAGATTTCCGAAATTCTGTAAGTTTCCCTGTCCAACAGCACATTCTTCGCCAATATTAAATTTCATGTCAACGTCACAATTTTCAGCATACATATGGCATTTATTTGACATCACAATGTTCATCTGGCCCTAAATTGAGTGAGTGCCTACTTTTTGCCTGGAACTCTCTGGATTTGTGTTCCTGGTGTTATAAACTTTCCAAAAATGTATAGTTTGTTTATTCGGGAGGACAATGTAGCGAAGCTTCATGCTAGAAATGTTGGCTGCAGGCCTGATTGCCATGTACAACGTTTGGCTGGGGGAGTCTTCAGACATATTGATCACGGATAACCAAATATCATTGTTTACGACATTAGGGGGATCCAGAGGGGGGGGGGGGCAAACCCCAACCTGCTCTGATACATAAAAAAATAATGCCTTGCATCCATGAAATTACATCACAAAGTGATCCTACATCAGTATAAACACGATTTCTCTGTCCAAAAAGCTCAATTTGTATGTATGCATATGTAATTCAGAGACGATGATGGCAGATTTCCAGAAACCTGGCAAACCCCCTCCTGCAAAAAATTCATGGATCCGTCCCTGGACATGAAGCCATTTTAATGTCAGCCATACGTAAATTACTGGAAAAATTAAATCTAAATCATTTTAGTCACTAACATATCAACTTCCACTAAACGGTTGCTAATCTTTTTGATGCCAATAGTGTTATGGTGTATCTCTACTCAGTAAATAATTATGGATCTTTGATGATATATAATAAAATAAACCGCAGTGTAACTCCATATCGGAAGGTCGGGGAACATTGAATATCCATAAGGTTTGTTCTCACACCAAAAGTTGAAAATAAGTTGTTGAAAACAGTAGTCTAACTAACAACGGTGACAGTCGGCAGAGACCATCCTCGCAAGGCCTGTAATCATCACACCAAATCAGTCTAAAACTCGAACCTCTCTCACGTTGACGACGACTACATATGTGCAGATATATCCAGATACAAATAATGTGGGCGTATACAAAGGACAGTCAGCTATGAATCTGCCATTCAAACTAGCAAACGGCCAAGATGATATACGATTAAATCCAACTAGGAGAAGTGGACGAGGCTAACATTTTTATAGCTTACTAATTTAAAATTGAAACAAACCGACGCGACACAAGACACCCAATCCATACCAAGAAACATGCCTTGGTAAGTTTTGGGCTAATTATGAGTTACTTATTTAATGGATATTGTCGAGATATGAAGTAGGCATTGTGTATATATGCTAAGTAAAATAATATTTGTTTATTGTATTTTATTAGATTTTTTCACATAATTTATTCATTTTTTATTTATAAAGTATGGAAATTGAAATTTTACAATAAATAAACATTGATACTATATTAATACGGTTGATGGCAGGAATTGTGAAGTAAACATCAATGATTATTTATTGTATAAAACTACTATGCATGTAGTTTGTAATGCTATTGCTTTCGGTTTAGCCTACATACGTGCATATCCAGGACACATTTGGCAAGTGCAATGTGACACAGGCTTAACATAGTAATAACATATGACTTATGGGGAGGTCCAAGCATAATGGTTTGGGGTGGAATCGGCTTGAACCAGAGAGTGGGTCGTGTGGTGTTCCAAAATCTTGTTACAGTTATAGACTGATTTTTGTTGCAATATCGTCGGTCGTATATGTAAAGAGGTGCCACCAAATCGTTTACCACATCCGGCGTCTGATATATTCTGTGCTGCGCATCTTGTTAGCTGGTGATCGTGTAGGTTTTTTCTCTGGCGTATATTATTGTATTTCTTTACTCTTGGGACTTTTCTTCGGGGTTGTGTATTCACAGCAGGTAAACTATATGGTTACATTAACGACATTGCAAGAATTTCATGAATACTACTTTATATGTGAAAAGCACGGGATGCAATAGGTTACAAGCATGGACTAGGTAATAGTCATTCCCACAAACTAGCAAGGCGAGTTTCTAACGGATCCCACTACATCATTGCTCATCTACGAATGAACGGTGTTTAATGAATCTAGATGTTGTCTTTTGAAACCCAACGATATCTGCTTTAAAAAAAACAATGCGTGTCTGATCTCTAAAGAATCTACATGATGTCTTAAACATTGAGGTGGGCTGGGATGGCATAGTAGTCTAGAGTGCAGCGCTTCGACCTCTAACTGGTCGGTCACCTCTGGCTTGCGGCTGTGGTTTCGATCCCTGGTGTGGGCGCCTTCTAAACCTCGTGGGTTTCCTCCGGGCACTCCGGTTTCCTCCCACTGCTAAAGACCCCTACGCACAAGCGAATTATTGAAATAAAATTGAAACCATATGTTAGTCCCAAAATGACCTAGTTTGTGTCGAGTGGACGTTAAACCCATTTCTCTCTCTCTGTCTCTCTCTCTCTCTCTCTCTGAAACATTTGAGCCCCAGTTCAGCCTTTTATACGTGTCAACATCAGGGTCGGATCTAGGAATTTTGAAAAGGGGGGGCGCCGCAAAATGAGGTCACTGACCGTGGAGACGGGGTACGCCGCTGAGAGGGGGGTGCGGGCCCCAAGACAATTATCTGTCATTTCCTTGCATCTGTAGCCAATCCAACAGCTATTTGACTGATATTTTCGTCTTAAAGTTCGGAAATCGTAGAAAAAGAGCCTCAAAATCGAGCAAAAAAAGCTAGTTGAAAGGCACTTTCAGTAGAGAAAAAGGGCACTGTCGAAAATTAGGGGGGGGGGGCGCCCGTTGCGCCCCCTTCCACCCTTGAATCCGCCTTTGATAATGGACATTGGCCATAACAGATATGTCAAGCGCGGATCGGACTATTCTACAAAATTATGTGATTGGTCAGTTACACCCAATATGACATAACCCTAGTTTTCCGTGATAAGTGATCTGAACAAAAGACATGACAGATGTGTTTATCAAATTATAGTTCATGTCCGTTGGTGTACTTACATCTAACTTGTTTAGGTCCAAACCATAAATTTCCTATATTCGCCCAACGTTATTATGCATAATAGCATAATATATCACCCAATATTATTAATGCCGTAATGTAACCTAAAAAGTGTCAAAGCTGGGGCTGGAAAATGCATGAGACTTTCAGAAACAATTTTTTTGTTTGACTTCCACGTCGACTTAGTAACACCATATCTCTCATTAAAAATAACTTATTTTGTATATTACTTGCGTCTTTTTTCATAAGCAATATTTTTATTCAGATTTCTATCTGAATAGGCATTGGGAACAGGCATAGCCTATATTAAACCCTTCTCCCTGTCAGATATAGATACATGTATTTACATAAAAAAAAACATACAATGTTCAAGTGCAAATATTATTACAGTGAGTGTGTTATAGTTGTCCCTGGAAACGTCTGGTGATGTCGAAAAACGAATGAACAGTTTTTAAAATATTGAGTGGGTTTTCTATGTTTTCAATTCCGTACAATAAGGTTGTAGCATTTCGGTGAATAGTAGGTAAATTATGTATTGTATTATTTCGGGCATCTGAATATAAGGAGCAATTCATTAAAAAAAATGTTCAGTGTCTTCAAATTGGTGACCACATTTGCAGGATGGATTGTCAGAAATATGGCGTAACAATTTATGTCCGTTTAGATTGCTGCAAGAGAGACGCAGTTTAGAATGTATGATTTGGTTTAGGCGGGATCCAAACGAAAATGTTTTAGGTGGTATCGGATATTGAATTTTTGTCTCCGAACTTAAAATTACAATTTCATATTTTTAAGTTATATTTGTAAAATGTATTAAAATAAAGCCCTAAAATAGATTGTATCTATAAACAGTCCTACCTTGTTAAAGAATAATCCTATTAATCCTATAACTCACTATTGACAGTTGAGAAATGGGCAAAAATATCATTTTCAACTTCAAATTCAAACGTTTGAAGATCGCCATTGCATGGAGGGGAATGGGAAAATAAGGGAGGTTATTGTGATATTATTTTCTGTGTCGGCGATATTAATGCCTATGAAATATCGCCCATGATCATGTAATAGTGAGTTGACTTTTGAGCAAAAGACATAGCAATAATTATGTTTTGAAAATATGAAATTTCCGCTTTAATTTGTTCCATTCTCTTATTGACGATGGTATGAAAGAATTATAGAAGATATTTGTTTTACATTTATATTCGGGTAGGCTTGTTTTTCGGAGATTATAGTGTGCGCTTTTTGTCAAGATTAAATCATGAAGATGGGATGGGGAAAGGCCGTTTATAAGTCTATGGTTGGAACCCTTTACAGCACCACATATGAACCTAAGTGCATCCAGTTGTAGGTGTTCTGATTCGTTAGTTAGTTGGTCTGTGCAGTTGTCCCAGATGACGTCACAATAATCAAAATGGGGTAGGATAAAAGAGGCATAGATGGTTTGTAACGATTTCCGGTTAAGTCTGTATTTAAGGGATCTTAAACAATTGACAGATTTGCTGTTTTTTTCTATAATGTCATTTCTATGTTGGTTCCATTTACAATTTTGTTGAAATGTCAAGCCTAAATGTTTGTGATGGGGACCTCCTTGGTGGGAACATTATTATGAGTCAGGGTAGGTAAAATGAGATTTTGTTTGGTTGTCAGTGCTAGTGTTTCGGTGTTTAGTGGGCTGAAGGATACCAGCCATGTTTTAGCCCACGCGTTAATTTCATCCAGGTCATTGTTTAGAATATTTGCGCATTCGGTAGGGTCATCAATTTTCAGATAGAGGGAAATATCATCAGCAATGAACAGTTGATGTAATTTTCACGTCATTTATATAAATGAGAAAAAGGAGGAGACCGAGAACAGAGCCCTGTGGCACGCCCGATGGAATGGTTTTTAGGGAGGAGGAGACACCCCCCAGTAACAACCGATTGTTTTCTTCCCTCTAAATTCTAAGTAGTTGTTAAACCATTGAAGGTTGTCTCCCCGTATCCCAATAGCTTCAAGCTTGTGACAGAGTCCAGCATGCCAGACCCTGCCAAAAGCTTTACTGATGTCACACAACACTGCTGTCGTATAGAATCTCTGGTCAATGGCTTGACAAAAGTAGTGTGCAATATCTGTAAGTTGGTAAACACTTGAATCCCCATGCAAAAAGCCGCTCTGGAGGTTAGTTAGAACAGAATTCTCCCTTATGATGTTGAAGGCATTTTTGTAAATGCATTTGTCGAATATTTTAACAAGGATACTAAGAAGCGATATGGGTCTATAATTTCCACAATTTGATGGGTCACCCTTTTTTAATACGGCAGTTAAATTGGCAAATTTCCAGATATTCGGTACTGTTTTTGTTGAAAGGGAGTGGTTAAATAATTTAGATAGAGGATCAGAAATTTCGTTGGATATTAGTTTTTTTAGTTTTCCGCTGATGTTATCGGGCCCATTGGCTTTCGAGGAGTCAATGGTAGTAATTATGTCTTCAATTTCCTTCTGGCTGAGGGTAATATTAGTTAATGAGTTGAGTATACTTTCTAGTGCAGGACGTTGTGCATTGTCGCTATCTAAGTTAGAATGGCTAATAAAGAAATCGTTAAGGCAATTACATTTGTCGGAAGGTGTATGATATGTGGTGTCGTTCACTGATAGAGGCGGTAGTTCATTGCTAGTGCCAGCACGATTATTTTTCATAAATGAGTTGACAAGGCCCCACCAATTTTTAGTTCCAAAATTATTGCAATTAATGATTTTGTTGTCGATTTTGTCAAAATATTCCTTTTTACAATTTCTGATTAGATTTATAGATTTATTTCTAATAGTTCTGAATTTATGCCAATCTGATTCTAAATTTCTTTGAACTGCCTTTTTATGGGTTTTTTTTCTACTCAACTTTCGAATCGCATTATTCATCCATGGTTGGTCATTGGGTCTAATAGTTACTGTTTTATTAGGAATGTGTTGGGTTTTTTTTTGGGGGGGGGGGGTTGCTAGTCTTGTCAGCTCACTTGTGAAGTTAACACAAGCTGTATTAATTGAAATTGTGTTAATTAAACTTTCCCAGTCCGTGTCAGTAACGTCCCGTCACATTTCAACTGTATTAATAATGTTGAAGTGCCAAACAACTCGTCTGTAGCATGTTAATTTTGGATTCTGAAATGAAAGTCGACGGTACACAGGACAATGATCACTACAAAAATTATCTAGACAGCCTGATTATTTTATATAGTTTGGACAGTTAGTGAAGATTAAATCTGTAAGTGCGTTATTACCGTAATTTCCAAATCGAGTTGGAGTATTAATTACTTGAGAAAAATCAAAAAGTATCATTGCATTGTGTAAAAATGATTGAGTTGAAGTCATAAAATCGATATTAAAACCGCCAAATATAAAACAGTTGTCGACATTATCGCATGCTGACTTAGCAGAGAGAGAGAGAAATGGGGTTTAACGTCCACTCGACACAACTAGGTCATTTCGGGACTAACATATGGTTTTTAATTTTATTTCAATAATTCGCTCGCGCGTAGGGGTCTTTAGCAGTTGGAGGAAACCGGAGTGCCCGGAGGAAACCCACGAGGTTGAGAAGGCGCCCCTATCTCCATGCCACATACGCTCACACCAGGGCTCGAAACCACAGCCGCAAGCCAGAGGTGACCGGCCAGCTAGAGGTCGAAGCGCGGCACTCTAGACCACTAGGCCATCCCAACCCCCCTGCTGACTTAGCAATTGAATCAAATATTTTATTGTTTTGTTCAGCAGTAGAACTTGCAGGTCTCTAAAGGGTACCTATTAAAATAGTTTTGTATGAAGTATTTAGTTGTAACCAAAAGTACGACACAGACGTCGCTGCACAGCGTGCGTAAGAGACCGTAGAGGACACACGCGCTACTGACATCTGTGTCGTACTTTTGGTTTTGACCCCTCTGACTTTGTACCGTTGATTACAGATTAAACATCCATAAGCGTACAAGTGTGTTGTTATTGATGTTTTCCCATTTGAATATTGTTCACAATAAGAAGCAAAATAAATAAGATATGTTTACAGGATCTTATACGAAAAAGTAAGTGATGCGATTTCTATGGCGCTCAGTATATTATTTTGCATATGTTTTCTTAAGCACAAATCCCAACCACTACATCTCTTGAGAATGTAGTCCCAGGTGCCTATGGCATTTATCAATCGCCTTGTCCACTCCATGTTCAGACGCTGCGGTTATTGACACTCTCAGTGGACACACCAGATCCTGATGTATAGCCTGTGTGATGAATTAACCACTAATGTGTCAACATACTGTTCACAAAAAAAATTGCTTTGGTGCATTTAGTAACTCGTTTTCTAGAATGATTTGATTAATGTGAAATCGTACTGACGTGGTTTTTTGTGTGTTTAACTTGTCTGGAACACAACGTATCCTCTATATACAGTGCTATAAATACTAATCTATCTTTAACAGTGCATTACTTATTTAGAAGATTTAAATAAAATGGCATAAGTTTTCACTTCCTTCATTACATAAAGGACATACTGGGTTATTAGGAATGACTCTTTTGAATAAATTCTCTGCTGGCGGTAATGTGGTTACGCCTCAGCTTTATTCCTATTATTACAAGATAAATAGCACTCTTGTTTAAAATTACTGTATTCATGTGATTATCAATATCCTTAAAGGGCAGTGAGTATTTTAAGATACACGCGAACTTTTCAACACCAATCTTATTAAGACTTTGCATACCCGTTCTATGAGTAAAATAGTCTAAAGGTCACATAATAGTCCGATCGTTTGTTGTGTAAAAATTGAAATACCAGCGAAAAGAACGAACTATATATAGCAAACGAGAACGCTTCACCGACCTAGATCAAAATGAAATGGGGTTTTAACGTCACGTCCTACACCGACTGGGCTAATGGAGAAGGGCATACGACATACATTTGCCTACTCTCATATCGAATTGGCAAAGATCTTTTACGTGTACGCCAATGAGTACAATGGACCTCGATTTTTCGTTCCTTCGGAACGACTAGACAGCTGTTGTATTTTAAAGTCTGTCGACGTCTTCAAATAATTTAACGAAAATCACAAAATCTCGTTTGAAGGTAAATAATAAACGTATTTAAAGAAATTAACAAAAATCACAAAATCTCGTTTAAAGGTAAATAATGAACAGAGATTTTAAGATACTCTGAGTAGATATTTAAATGTTTTAGGTGTAGAATTGTCGCTTATAACCTCTAATTTTGATCTAAAGAGGTTGGGGATTACTGGTATATCTCTTTAGAATGAAATTACAGAATTTGAAAGAAAATTCATCATTTTTGGCATCTCCAAGGATACCAGACTAACCACGGTATATAGCCAAAATGTGTCCCTAACATTTCTTGGACTTACATTTGGCATTGTTCATGTCAAATTGATTAAAATCCACGGAGGTATAACTAAGAAAATTCGATTTTATGGGCCAAGTTTGGAACATAGTTGGATATAACAAAACATACAATGCTAGCTTTAACATGTGCATTTTAGATTACTCAACGCCCTTAAAGCCATAATTTCACTAGTTGTACAAATTCAATTACATTACCAATAGTTTGAAGATTCTCTTTCTAGAGCACCTAAAAAATTCTCATTTAAGGAATTCCAACTGCCAAGGGATATTTTACGTGCACGCCAATGTGTACAAGGGACCTCGGATTTTCGTACCATCCGAACGACTAGACAGCTGTCCTTGCCAGGTCCTCCGTTCTGCATCACTGACAAGGTGAAAACCACGCCAAAAATCGAGATAAAAATCTTTTATTACCTTTATATGATTAATATTGTACCATGTAGAACTGTCAAACTGAATTGTCGGACGTAACATATGATGCTGGTAATCTTCAGGTCAGACATCACATCATACCTTCGTTAAAGGACAATATTGGTGCCAGTCATTATCACATATGTGATAGAACTGATTAAACACTTTCCAAATATAATATTAACACAGAGATCATCGCTACGATAGAGAAGTAATAAAGGATTCATTAATCGGAAGTGACGAACGCCAAAGGAAAACACGAGTTATCTCTCTATGTGAATGACTGACGTGACGAGTGATGACAGATAAACGGCCGAATTTCTGCTCAATAATAATTCCTTCGAAGACAAAAAAGTTGTTATATGGGACCGCAAGAGGATATCTGACGATTCAATAAAGTAATTAAGTGTCATGAGATAAGAGAACAGGGGAAAAATAGAAATACTCCGTACAGCCCCTTGTTTTTATTCATTCCATAGGGGAAACCGGGACACATTGAACACTGTATAGTGTTGGGTTGTATAGTATTATTTATAAAGGATCCATGGTGGTTCAATGTGCCCCGGTTTCCCCTACCTTATAAAAACATGGTAATGCACGAACTTTTTTCTGTTTTTCTTTCGTGTTTTCTTATGTAGTGGCAGTCAATTCTTTTTATGAATTGTAAGATATTCTCTCACAGTGTCACACAGCAACTTTAGGTCTTCGAGGGAATTATTAGTGAGCAGATATTCGCCCATGTATCTGTTATCACTAGTCACTTCAGTTAGTTATATAAAGCGGTGACTCGTGTTTTCCTTTGGCGTTCGTCACTTCCGATTTGGGAAACCTGTATTACTCAGCTATCGTAGCATTGATCTCTCTGTTAAAAGTATATTTGGAATGTGTTTAACCAGTTCTATCACATATGTGATAATGACTGGCACTAATATTGTCCTTTAACACATTCTTCGTGTTTTAGTCCGATTCTGTTTGTTACATAATTCCCATCCGTCGGCTTTTCGGGTAGAAATCATAAGATAAGCTTTATTTTGTAGGTTTGGATGTTTGATTACAAAAAACCAATGTTGATATTTTTTCTGAGTAGGTTTTCATATAGGCTGTGTGATTTAGCCACGAAAATCGTTTCTTCTTGTCTCAACAAATTCGTGGTGAAAATTTGGTGATTTGTTGGATAAGTTAACCAGATGGCCGTGACTGTCGCATACATTTCTTTTCCGATGCATTGCACAATACGTCTAGCACTCAAATTACGCCTCGAACTATATTTGTCAAGTGTAGCCATAATAGGGTGAACAAGCCAACAGTGAGGCTGATGTCCCCCGCCGAAATCCCAAAATAAATAGATGACACATATTAATTAATCGCACATTTATTTTTTTCAAACGTAAGTGTCATCCAAAAATTGCTTATCTCTGCCTACCGTAAGAAGAAAATGCTCATCTTCGAACTCCATCAAGGCATTGACCTAATAAGCATACACACCAATTTTGAACATTTTAACTCAATTCGAATGAGAGTTATTGTGTTCCAAAGTCTCGGCAAATCAAATTGCTTATCGCTCTGCTTACCCTGAGCAGAAAATGCTCATTATCGATCATAGTCAAGGTATTACTGTAATGAAACTATACACCAAGTTTCATCACTCTCACTTAATTAGAACTAAAGTTATTGTGTCTCAAAGCATCAACCAATCAATTGCTTATCTCTGCCTACCCTAAGCGGAAAATGCTCATCTCCGAACTCCATCAAGGCATTGACCTAATAAGCATATACACCAAGTCTGAACATTTTAACTCAATTAGAAGGAGAGTTATTGTGTTCCAAAGTCTCGACCAATCAAATTGCGTATCGCTCTGCTTACCCTGAGCAGAAAATGCTCATTATCGAATTTAGTCAAGGTATTACTGTAATGAAACTATACACCAAGTTTCATCACTCTCACTTAATTAGAACTAAAGTTATCATGTCCCAAAGCATCAACCAATAAAATTGCTTATCTCTGCTTACCCTAAGCGGAAAATGCTCATCTTCGAACTCCACCAAGACATTGACCTAATAAGCATATACAACAAGTTTGAACATTTTAACTAAATTAGAAGGAGAGTTATTGTGTTCCAAAGTCTCGACCAATCAAATTGCGTATCGCTCTGCTTACCCCGAGCAGAAAATGCTCATTATCGAACTTAGTCAAGGTATTACTATAATGAAACTATACACCAAGTTTCACCACTCTCACTTAATTAGAACTAAAGTTATCGTGTCCCAAAGCATCAACCAATCAAATTGCTTATCTCTGCTTACCCTATGCGGAAAATGCTCATCGTCGAACTCCATCAAGGCATTGACCTAATAAGCATATACACCAAGTTTGAACATTTTAACTCAATTAGAAGGAGAGTTATTGTGTTCCAAATTCTCGACCAATCAAATTGCGTATAGCTCTGCTTACTCTGAGCAGAAAATGCTCATTATCGTACTTAGTCAAGGTATTACTATAATGAAACTATACACCAAGTTTCATCAATCTCACTTAATTAGAACTAAAGTTATCGTGTCCCAAAGCATCAACCAATCAAATTGCTTATCTCTGCTTACCCTAAGCGGAAAATGCTCATCTTCGAACTCCATCAAGGCATTGACCTAATAAACACATACACCAAGTTTGAACATTCTAGCTCAATTAGGAAGAGAGTTATTGTGTCCCAAAAAGTGTGACGGACAGACAGACGGACAGACAGACAGACAGACAGACAGACGGACGAACCCATTTTAATAGTCTCCCAACTTTCTTCGAAAAGCGGGGGAGAAAAAATCAAGTTCTAAGCAAATCAGAAACCATAAAAGCCAACAACGTCATAGGGTCAGGGGTTATAGCCATAAATAGACCAGGGAATACCTATTACGATACGCAAAAAATTGGCTTGTTTACATTTGTCAGAGAGAATTTTTCTGCAAATATGGCGGGATTACTGGATAATACCACAAGTTAAGTTGAATTGACATGATGAAGACGACTAACCCATGATTTGTGGGATACATATGGTCGATAATAGGAAAATAGCACCAATGATTGAATGAATCTGTTATTTTCTGGAAACATGTATTTTTTAAAAACTATTTCAGTGAAACAATATCCAAGAAAAACATACTAAATACAGATGAAAAAGATTTTGGCATGATTCATGATTGAAATACTGGTTTGGTATTATAATTATTTATAGTGTTAAGAAAAAACAAAAATAATAATTGAAAATAATTCACCTTTAGCAATTATACCATTTTTTTAAAAAAAAGAAAACAATAGACCTATAATATGTATAGAGAGAAATGGGGTTTAACAGCAACTCGAGACAAACTAGGTAATTTTGGGACCAAGACATGGTTTAATTTTATTCAAATAATTCGCTTGTGAGTAGTGGTCTTTAGCAGGGGCAGGGAACCGTACGATCCAGAGAAAACCTACGAGGTTGGACAGGCTTCACTTCTCCTTGTCACATACAACCGGGAAATCTAAATCACGTCAGTGGACTCAATGGCAGATCTTATGATACAACGTGGAAATGCTAACGATTCTGCTACCCCCCCACCCCTATAAGAAAGTATAAGATATGTACATATATTTGACGAAAGAAACAAATAAAAAAAAAAACATTTATATAAATTTCTTCATACACAACAATACCATACACCACTAGTATTAACCATGCATTATGCAACAGCTAAATCTGTCTATTGCAGGTCTTTCTTTAGGCCTGAAATATTATATAATAATATAATATAATAGTCTATTTATATTGCGCAATATCCATGCATAAGCATGCTCAAAGCGCAGTCCAAAAATGATCACAACTGTCATAAATTGAATGTTTTCTTAAACAAAAAGGTTTTAAGTCTGGATCTAAACACCGCAGTATCTGGAGAGTTCTTTATTTCCAGTGGCAGATCATTCCACTCTGTTGGGGCTGAGTAAGAAAAAGTCCTTTGTCCAAAACGAACTGTTTTCGGTTTAGGTACAACAAGGAGTTTCTTATCTACAGATCTTAAGGTTCTTGCAGGAGTATATGATTGTAAGAGATCACTCAGGTATTTTGGGTCTGTGCCATTTAAACATCGAAATGTATAACACAGAATTTTAAATTTGATTCTGTAACTAACAGGAAGAAAATGGAGTTCTTTGAGAATTGGTGTTATGTGACTGTAACGAGGAGTCAGAGATATTATTCTAGCTGCCGTGTTCTGGGTCTTTTGGAGTCGCGAACTAAGAATCAACGAGGACACCAGTATCTTAGCAGAATCAGCATTCAGATACTTCCTGATTCACCCATTGTTCCGTAGAATGAGATAGCACAGTTTAGATATATGGTTGATATGGGTTTCCATATTAAGACTGCTATCAAACATCACTGCAAGATTTCTTATGCTATTTGAAATTGGGATAGAAAGGTTGCCAACATGAACATGGGTTAAACCGCAGAGATCACGTCTAGATTCCGGACCAAGAAGTAAAGCTTCAGTTTTCTCATCGTTAAGTTTAAGTTTATTTGCTGTCATCCACAATTTAATTTGGTCATAACATCTTGAAAGTTTGGACATTGGTTGTAGCCGCTGACATTGGTGTTGGCTTGAATATAGACATAATTTGAGAGTCGTCAGCGTAAAAATGTTTAAGAAGGTCATGGACACTGATAAGTGAACCCAAGTCTTTAGTGTATAGGGTAAACAGTACCGGCCCCAAAACAGATCCTTGGGGAACTCCACAGGTCAGATCAACAGGAGTAGAGACACAATCATGAACTGGAACACTTTGACTTCTGTCTGTTAAATATGACCCGAACCAATTCAGTGCCTTACCAGCAAGTCCATAGTCATCTTTTAGTAGATTATTGTGGTTGTGGTATCAAATGCTGCACCCAGATCAAGTAGTACCAAGAGAGCAGCATTGCCATTGTCAATACCAGTACGTATATCATTGGACACACGGAGAAGAGCAGATTCTGTAGAATGGAATAACCGATAGGCAGACTGATAAGGCTCGAAAAGATTATGTAGTGACAGATGTTCTGAAAGACGACGGCAAACTGCACGTTCTATAACTTTGGAAATAAATGGAAGGTTTGATACTGGGCGGTAGTTCTTTAACTCCTCAGAATTAAGACCTAGTTTCTTCAGCAAGGATTTAACGAGGGCTGTTTTGAATATTGTAGGCATTCTCGCTTCAGTTATGCTCAGGTTAACTAATTGTGTAATAACAGGCAAAAAGAGGTCGAGATGATCAAAAATCAGTGTTGCTGGGACAGGATCAAGCTTACAGGTTGTTGGTTTTGACCTTTTTAGAATAAATAATACATCAGCTTCAGTAAGAGTTGCAAACTGGACTAAAGGGGGTGGGAGGAAGGTAGTACTTGATGATATTAACTCCGTGTCATCAAGTTGTCTTCGGATGCAATATATCTTCTCTGTAAAATAATTTGAGAAAGCCTCTGCTATCGCTTGATATCCATCAAGATCAGGAAGAGTTGTGGCTTTGTCTGTCTTACCCATAAGTCGAAACATTAATTTATAGAGAGCATTAGAGTCCTTCAGTGATTCAGCTATATTGGTATTCATGTAGCTCTGTTTAGCTGTTCTGATTTCCTTGACTACACGAGTTCGGGCGTCTACATATGCTTGACGATGAACCTCCAGAGAGGATTTCCTCCATCTTCGTTCAGCTCTACGTCTTTCAGATTTAAGCAATCGCACATCATCAGTGTACACCCATGGCGTATCAGGTCTGAACGGAATCTTCTTGGTTTTTGTCGGAGCATGCTTATCCAGAAGAACCCTCAATGTACTATTATAATTGAGAGCAAATTCGTCAAGAGTAGATGGTGGGTGAAGAAAAAGCTTTGATGTCATTAGATCATGACGGAAAGCCTCACTGTTCATGTGTCTCAGATTTCTGAATTTTATTTCTGTCAACTGTTTGAGGGGGGTGGGGTGGATATTAAGAAGGCATGACACCAGAAAGTGGTCTGAGATTTGTAAATCTGACACAGTGATTTCTTCCACAGTCCTGTCAGCGTCATTTGAAACCACCCAATCCAGAATATGACCTTTTTTGTGGGTTGGAGAACTAACATGTTGAATAAGATTGTTTGTGAGTAACTGAGTCTGTAACTTGACTGTATCAGGATTAGTTTGAACATTAAAATGAAAATTGAAATCACCAAGTATAATTGGTCTGGCTTTTGAAGAAAGAACATATTCAAGTAAATTGGAAAATTCATCATGAAATATTGCTGTCTTCAATTGATTTTTCTTTGACATTGGAGGCCGGTATACAAAAATTATTCTTGTTGCAGTTTGTGTAGGTGTCAGTAAACATTCTAAATATTCAAATGATTTAACTTCTATGAATTTTGGGGGATAGAATTTTAGTGAGAGATGTTCTCCATAAATCACGGCTATGCCACCACCTTTGGACATGCGGGGTTTATATTCAAATTTGTAACCATTCGTTGTCATGGTAGCAATCTTTGATTCATCACCTTGCGGTTTAAGCCAGGTTCCAGTCAAGGCAAGCATATCAATGTTCTGGTGTATAATAGTCTCCTCAGTGTCAAGTCCTTTATTACAAGCAGATTGGATAATATTCAAAAGACATAATTTTAGATGCGGGGGTGAATTTTCTTTGTTAAAAATACATTTGGTATGGTTTTTGTCGACTTTGATAGAATACTATCAGGACAGGAAGATTCATTTTCATTTTGTTGTAAATGTTGATCAAGATTTACAATGGCTTTTTGTGAGTTAATGAATGATCTAAACTTTACTCCACTTCTTGTTCCCATCTTTGTTCTACGGTGAACACTTAATCTTAACTCCAGTAGTATGTTAAATAAGTGAGATGAAATTATGTTGTCAACATGGTTTAATCTGAGTAGGTGTTCACTACTATAGCTTACTGACATTGAAATTGATAGATCCTTTGGTTTTAATCCTGAATACTGTTCACAAGATGTTGTACTTAGACATAAAATAAATAAACAAAATGGTCCAAATACTGCTAAATTCCAAAATTGAATTCTCCAAAATAACTTATTTGGTGTAACACCACAGTTATACAGGTCCATGCAACTTTTTGTAAATAGGCATTCACTCTATACACAGATAAATCACATTTTTTGGCAGAGCTCTTCAGTGCAGCTTCTAAGCGCAAGAAGACTCACTCACTTTATCTAAAGTTGCAGGTTTTAATCAACTCTCGATGGCATCAGATTTCTCCGATATTAAATAGATTAAAACGGTTCAGCGATACTTTGATTTGATTTAATCACATATGGAGGACTAAGACTTAGCTTCGATCAACCAGTACGGTGTTTGTAATTATTGCACACGTCTCTCAAACCTTAAAAGGCTAATATCTTCGCTTGCAATCGAGTAATTTGAATGAAATTTTCAACTTATTCATTTTACATTATCTACGTTCGAACTATTATTATAGCAAGAATGGCTAGTTCTTTATCTAAATCTTACATAACGTATCTTTAATGAAAAATTATATAATAATAACATCATTTACATAGTGTAGACACACAAACTAGGTAATTTCGGGAATAACATATGGTTTAATTTTACTTCAATAATTCGCTTGCGCGTAGGGTCTTTAGCAGTGGGAGGAACCTTGCCACGTTTATATAGTGTATTAATACTGGAGAATGGTTTCTAATCTGCTGTTCAGATGCTTGTATCCACACAAGCATGAAATTGTGGGGAGGGGCTATAGAATATTTTGGAGGGGCTAAGGATGTGGCCGGCTAAGAATCCTCCTAAGAAATCATTATTGTTGGCGAAATATTGGGTGGTGGGGCACAGAATACATGTATTTACACACAGATCAGGTCTTGTGTCCATACTGTACAAAATTAAAAGATATATACCAGTAAAGAAAAATACATATAAGAGAAAAACAAACAGGTAACTAAATAAAATGGTTCCAGTAAAATGAATAAGAAATGAAATGGAGTTTAACGTCGTCCTACTGTTCTGCTCTTATACATGTACTGGGCTAATGAAGACGGGCATACGCTACACAGTGTACTATGAGGGAAATTTTGCCTAGGCACTGCACTATGGCCTACTCTTATATCGAATTCCAACTGCCAAGGGATCTTTTTACGTGCACACCAATGTATACACAGGACCTCGGCTTTTCGTCACATTCAAACGACTAGACAGCAGTCCTTGTACCTAGTCAGCCCCTCCGCCTGCACCACTGACAAGGTGAAAATATGTCGGGAATGAACTAAAATAAAAAAGTAAAATAAAAACATATATGTCAGCTTAAAGTAACTAAATATGATATGAAAATTTATCGACATGTACAGTACATTTAAGTAAAATATGTTTAAAATATGTAATGTAAAAACCGCTTACAAAAATACACATGTATACAGGTATAGGCCTACTCATAAAACATCACATAATTTCATCAATATGATATGGCTGTCACTTTCATCTTCAAACAATTTTCACAAATCCGTACTAGAAAGCTTTCACTTGTAACAAATACATCTATCTGTAGCCTTGTAGCCTAATGCAGCCTGATTTGCATCCACAGTAAAAATATCGTTTGGTGCTTGATCTCTAGTCAACCTAACCCTTGTCATTTGTTACAGTAGAGTTAAACAAGAGGGGCATAAATTTTCGCAGCTACAATAAGGCAACCAGGGGGAAATGCGCCAGAATATGCCCCCTTTTTGATTAGTCATGCAAGGGCCGGGGCAACATTTTCAGCCAGATGACTCATGCATGCTTAATTTCGCATCTCTTTTTCTCCATTACAACTTGGGTATATTTCTTATAAAGTACTGCGCATGGTGTTTCACCATGATGGTGACACAGTCTTTACCATAGTAGTCTTCTGTCTTGGTCTGACAGGGCTTGGTCCGAGTAGTCCTTGATCTGAGTTGTCATGCATTTAGGAATAGGAGAATATCTTCATCAACTTGCATTTGCAAGAAAATGGGAAAATGTTAAGATATTATCCCCTTAACAAATTAGCCAGACCTATAATTCTTTTTCTTATTTTGCTGGTAATATTTTAGCTACTTGCTTCTAAACATAACTTTATTCATACACAGTTGTTGGGATTTTTTTTTACGTTGGTAAAGTACGTGGAATGCGATAAGTCTGTATTGTTTTTGTACACCCCAATGAGAGTTTTGTCTGCACATTCCTGGAATTCTTTGTCCAACAACTCAGTATAGCATTTTGTCTCCGGTACAAGCCTGTCGTTTCCATCTAATTTGATACACTGGTTAGCACATACCCTAAATTCTTCCCAGTTTTTCACAGTGAACGGTTTTAGCTCGGAGTCACAGATTGACACGGAGTATGCAGTGACCTTTCACTTTACACGACCTTTTGACCTTTTCGTCGTGTGTCTGATTGGCGAGCTATGTCACGTGATCTATTAAAACCAAATCACCGCGAAATTCAATTACTATCGCACATTGATAAGTAAGTCCATATTTATTTTACGTTTTCTGTCAAACGTCAAAGAACTGATAAAAGAAAAGTTGTGTGGCAATATAAAGTAATACTAGAAGAATAAGTTGATGTAGTCGGGATGGAGAAATAGAAGCAAGCTTGCTAGAAGTTTCAGATCACGGCCTAATAGTATGGAATGCCATTATTTGGGGGTAGCCATTTTGCGATAATATTCCAACCTATTTATTTTCACCCTACTTATAATATATAGATATATCAACTGTGATTTGGCAATGTATTAATATTAGTAGGCTTCATGACTACATTTCAGATTGTTTTCCATCATTTCATAATGATATTTCCAAGATGGCGACCATATATTGGGCGATAAAATCGGACGACGGGCTGATTTAGATTAAGTAGCAGTGTTTGGTGTCAATATATATGTTTTCGGGGTCACAGATTCTATTCCTGACATTTACAACCTTTTAAGATGATCACGTGTTGATATATTTAGCATATTTCTAAGATGGGCGGTCATTTTTGGCAAGAAATATGATGATTTGCTGATATTGATTGTGTAGTCGTAATAGGTGTCAATATATAGGTTTTCAAGGACAGAGAGTCCATTTCTATCACTAACAACTGTGTAAAATGATCATACGTTCACCTTTTTTGCATATTTACAATCTGGCGGTAAAATGTATACTTAGCATATTTCTAAGATGGCGGTAATTTTTGGAGGAATAATATATGCTGAAATTGATTAAGTAGTCGTAATTGGTGTCAATATATATGTTTTCAAGGGCAGAGATTCCATTTGTCAGTAACAACTGTGTAAAATGATTATAAGTTCACCTATTTTGCAAACTTACAACATCACGGCCATTGTTGCCGGGAAAATGGAACAATGTGTGGATATTGATTAAGTAGTCGTTTATGGTACCAGGATATATTTTTTCGGGGCGCAGATTCCATTTCTGCCGTTTACAACTGTGTAAAATGATCACATCTTGAGACTTATTTAGTATATTTCTAATATGGTTTTTGTGTGTGACAGGAAAATGGGACGATGTACGGATGTTAATTAAGTAGTTATGTTTTTGTGTCAATAGTTGTTTTTTGCAGGCGGGGATGTGATTTCTGCCATTTACAACTGCGTGAAATGGTGACAGGACGTTTTCTTCAAACATTACTGAAAAGGTATCTGAATCTCATTCCTGAAAGCCCGTGTCATGTTAACCAATTACTGCCTGACCCTTGCTATTTTAGAAAAGAATTTCTTCGATTATGAACAAACTACTTAACTTTGGTTATTATAAACTTACCTGTGTGTTTGAAATTATCTCCGGTTAAATAAAATCCATTGTACTGCTAAATATCCCAGCAAACAAAAAAGTACCCTCTTGTAAAATTGAACTCGGTCACAAACTTGGACATCGAGAAATACAAACATAGCAGCTTATTACGTCCTTTATCGGGATGGATCATTTCGTACAAGGGGGTCGCAGCAAGACGTGTTTATCGTAACGGTGTTCGGCTCTTTTACGACAGTTCAAATTTGTGTATGAATAAGCTTTTGCTCTGGGACCCAGTAATGAGTTTGGGCGTTTTCACACATAAATACGCTCGTAGTCCGTTGTTTTGTTTTCTTCGCGTATAAATTATTTGGTTAGTGAGTTGGGTAGGATTATTTCTTTTGAATACAGGTGCAGAAACAAAAGAACGACATTCGTTTTACGGGTTTTGAAACTCACCCTTAAATATCTTTATTATTTCTTGCTGGCATTTTGAAGATCGCGATCATGCCTTTGAATACTATTATCATGCCATATGTGTTATTGTATACTACACAGATGAAGTGAAAATGGTTAAATTTAGCGCGAAATTTTCACGAGTTTTTTCCCACGGTCTGCATAATTAACACACAAGACCCAATAATACACGCAATTTGCGACGCTTCTTTTGACGAGTGATTGCTTTCGTTTTAAATACATTTTTATAAAGACGACAAACGATATCTCGACAGCCCGAACTGTTCTTGTCAAGAATGTTTCGATTTCTGTCGCATAAACAAAAAAGAGTAATTTAATCAGGAATATTATTGACATAACCATTCGGAATTTGAATTAAATATGGAAATTATTGACAAGCGGTGGCCTTCTTTCATATTTTTTGTGGTACCGGGTAATCAAAAAAAAATTGCAAATGGATAAATAACCACACAGCTTTGGGATTAGACCCTGATATGAAATATGATCAATTAAAATTATGAAATAAAGTGTGTTTATTTGTAAAGATCAGCCGCAAAGTTGCCTATTATAATTGGGATTAGATATAATCTATAAAAATATAAATAATCTACAGGGTATTTGAAATTATGGGTCGATGATTATGTGAAATCAGTATACGTGTAATCATTGATATATTCATCGGCGCCCTATATTCATTGTGAATAAAATTTAGTAGACTGTTTCCAAATATTATTGTCTTCAGTTGCTAATCTTGTTGCCCAAACTCAGTCGATCGAAAAATCGTGTACTGCTTTGATAGCAACTCACGTGATTGTCAAAATTTGCCAATCTTTACACCCCTTCAAAATATTAAGATGATTTTGCTCATCATGTAAAAAAAAGTGCAATGTTGTGATAGAGAATGTCGAAAATACAAGCAAAACATTGACTTTTCAAGAGATAATTTATTTTTTTCGTTGGGATATTTAATTGTGCATTGGATTTTATTCAACCACATAGGCAAGTTTTAAATAAAAATTATTAAGTAGTTTGTTCACAATCGAAGAAATCCGATTATAATTTACCAAGGCTCAGACAGTAGGAATAATATCCAACAATGAAAATACCTCATCTGAGTTGACCACTGAGCTAATATCGATTTTGCAGGAAAATAGCACATTTACTTGGTCGATCACATTGTAGTAGTTGAACCCCAGTCTGAGTTTAAGACTTGGTGGTGCCATCGAGACTTTAAGTTTATGTTTAACGATGGTTCAAAATGTGTGAATTCGAACTTTTGAAAGGGCAATTAATTAATCAAAAAGTAGAACAGAAATGTAAAGTGGTATACAAAGAAATAAAAACAAGGACTGCAAATGCAATAGTTAAGTTGCTATAAGAAATCTTTATTACATAGATTATATATCTCGAACTGCAAAAACTGATGGCAGTGATGTCAAAGTAGCCAGCCACGTCGTGGTGTACGTGGTGACATATTTTATGTTTCCAACGTAATAGCATTCAACATGCTCGTTCTACATTCAGCTTGGAAGACATAATCTATGCCACGGTTGCTTCTTAGCAAATAGTTCATTTACAGTCACGTCCCCAGCGCTATCATCAACGTTGTCGGCAGACGTGAACGAAGCTCCTGGTCACATGCTTGCTACGCTGTTACGTCCCCGCCACTATCACCCACGTTGTCGTCAGACTGGAACAAAGCTCCTGGTCACATGCTCTTCCGACCTTTGTGTATATATAGGGAATATACTGAGCATTGTCGATCAGCTCCAGCCTAGCATCCAAAGAGGAAATATGAAGAAAACTATGAAATGTTCTTGGTTGTTTGTCTGACGACAACGTGGATGATAGTGGCGGGGACGAAACAGCGTAGCAAGCATGTGACTAGGAGCTTCCTTCACGTCTGCCGACAACGTGGATGATAGCGATGAGGAAGTGATTGTAAATGAACTATTTGCTAAGAAGCAACCGTGGAATAGATTATGTCTTCCAAGCTGAATGTAGAACGAGCATATTGAATGCTATTGCGTTGGAAACATAAATTATTTCATCACGTACACCACGACGTGGCTGGCTACTTTGACATCACTACCATCAGTTTTTGCAGTTCGAGATATATAATCTATGTAATAAAGATTTCTTATAGCAACTTAACTATTGTATTTGCAGTCCTTGTTTTTATTTCAGCTCATCTCGGATGAGGAATTATCACCGTTGGATAATATACCAAATAGGTATCACACGGTACCGGCTTTCAGGAATGTGCTACAAGCTAATAGCCTACGTACCAGAATTGGACGTACCGGTAAATATGTACGACAAATAAATAAATGATAATAATGTGTTTAGAAAACAGTCCACCGTCTTGGAAATATGCTAAATTAGTGAACAAATAACCATTTTACGCAGTTGTATATGCCAGAAATTGAATCTGCCTCCCAGTAAACATATACATTGACACCCAAGACAACTACTTAATCAAAATCAGTCCATCGTCCGATTTTTCCCGACACAAATAGCAGCAATATTTAAAATATGTTAAATGTGTAAACATGTGTTCATATTACAAGGTTGTAAAAGTCACAAATTGATTTTACCCCCCCGAAAACATATATATTGACACAAAACACTTCTACTTAAATAAAATCTGCACATCGTCTCATTTTCCCACCAAAAATGCCCCCAATCTGGGTAATATGCTAACTATATGAACATGTGACCATTTTATAAGGTTGTAAATGTCAGGATTGGAATCTGTGACCCCGGAAACATATAACACCAAACACTACTACTTAATCGAAATCACAATTGGTATGTTATAAATATGCTGAAAATAAAAAAAAATAATTTGGAATATTATCGCAAAATGGCTACCCTCAAATACTGGCCTCCCATACTATGAAGTCCACACCCCACCCCCCTCCAAAAATGTTAACATTGTTTTTTTGTCATCAAACATCAAAACCTACAAAAAAAAGCTTATTCCACGATTTCTACCAGAAAAGCCGACGGATTTACATCAAAGATCGGGCTGTTTGTGGATTTCTTGGTGATCATTCCATTAGAATGCAGGGATGTAGGATCGATTTGGGCGGGAAAAAAATGAAAGCCAGTGTGAGCCCTGAAGGGGAGGGGCTGTGTATACATTATCGATAAGATATTTACGATGTGTTGAATTACAGTGTTTGCATAAATTCTAATAAATGAGAAATGTTGAAAGTAAAAACAACAGATTTTCTATATCTATTAGGCGTACCAACGTCGTCATTCACGTTTTCTACAGCCTGCGTGTCTATACTTTAGTGAAAGAAAAGATCAATATATTGTTGACAACAGAAGGGTATCGCTGCCAATATTAAATGCCCTGCGACAATGTCGTTTCCATCGATTATATGTAAAAAGTACAAAGTACAAAGTCCTAATACCGATAATGATAAAGTTAAAATACCTCGGCGGCAAGAGTTCAATGCAAAAAGTCAAATGTTAAGTGACAAATGACAAATATTTTGTTAGAAAATACTTTTATTGACGTTTCTACATTTTACAATTCTCTCATTACATTTTACATTTGCGCTCTGCCACATCCCATTTGTCCTCCACGCTTTCTTCATAGCATTTTTCGCACAGCATCAAGTTTTAAATGCAAAAGAGGATACCACGTGACTTATTAACATATACGGAACCCTGGCATGATAACAGGAAATCAAGCTGTCACACTTTAAGAAACTATCTGGACGACCGTGCATAAATCATGAATGTGCCAAGAAACCTACTTTCTAGCTGGAATTCCATAAGGATACTCGTACTTCGACATTTTAAACACCCACTTCTCTTCCAGGAATGACTATTTTTTATGGACATAGAGAATTTTTGATTAAGCCCCGTATCTTTAGTTCCCCCCCCCCCCGACCCCCGCCTTCCTTCTTTTTAACTTATTCTCTAAAGTTATGCGAGTACATTCAAAATTATTTGCATATTTGAAAAAGGCAATCAGTGATACATGGTATCTGGAATTTCATACTTAGACCAGTATTTGTTCTTGAATACCCCTTATCGTACCACTCGATGATTTTCACGGTACGCCAATCTGAATGTGCCAGTAAATTTCGGATTTAGACCCGTATTTTAACACTGAATACACCCACCCCTCCGCAATCATGGCAATAGATTTTAGTTCCATCCATCTTTGTTCGTGTTTCAGAGAGTAAAAATGTGCCGGAAAATTATAGATTTTAGTTCCATCCATCTTTGTTCGTGTTTCAGAGAGTAAAAATGTGCCGAAAAATTATTTGTATATTTGAAGAGAGCACTGAACCTGCTTTTCAATTATAGGTAACATTATGGATTTTTTTTATCAAGGACAAAACTCGTATTTAACACTGAATAACACACACACCCCCTCCCCCCCCCACACACATACAGTCATTTCAACATTCAGTATGCAAGAGCTAAATCTGCAAATTAACTAATCCACTAGACCATAATCAACTCTCCATGACATCGTTCGTCTTTGATATTTATTGGATTTTATTTATGAAAATAGGATTGTACGCAAATGTAAAATGTAATGAGAGAAATGTAAAATGTAAACACGCCAAAAAAGCATTTTCTCACAAAACATTTGCAATTTGACACTTAACATTTGCTGTTTTACATTTAACTCTTGCCTTAAAGGTATTTTGACTTTATCATTACCTGTATTAGGACTTTGTACATTGTATCTTTTACATATAATCAGTGGAAAACACATTGTAGCAGAGCATTTAATATTGGCGGCGATACCCTTCCATAGTTGTCAACCTTATAAACATTTATTTAAGTTGTGAGAAATCAAAAAAAGATTATCTTGATATTATGTTTAGGAAGTTTCTTTTTGGAATCTGTTCGAAATATGTCTAAAAGGAACAAATAAGAATCACGTCACCATTCTTTCATGACATAAACGTTCTTGGAATGATCACGTTTCTCATTTCCGATGGAACACTTTTCCGATATCAGTAATTACCAACAATCTCCGTTGATCTTTTAAGTCATAAAACATTCATCTGATGGCATCTTCTTTTGGTAACGACAAGCAATTGTTTTTCTCAATAAGACGCTTATTAGACACGATGCGGAGGGTGGGGTACATGTTGCTTTTAAAGGCCATAACACAAATGAGCGAGAATTGGTTTGGATTAATATGGAGAAAACTGTCAATTAAATTGATTTAGTTTTCTTAAATGAGCCATATCCATATAGTAATCTTTAATGGCAATCATCATCATTTCCAGTTTCTATGGACCTTTCACTAAAACCGCTCAAGTTTATAAATGGAAAGTATATTCTCAAGAATATGTACATATTTTGACGCGTGTTTTGCGTTGTTAATTGTGTACTTCTTTTGGTTTGATTTGATTTTGGATCTTTTGGCCCTCCACTCTGTGAGTCATTCAGTATCCGAACATGTTTAAACAAATCACACATTTTTACCTTCCTGGTAGAAACGGATAGGCACTGATGATTAAAGCGATCAAAAACTCTTTTAAGGCTCTTTTAACGTTTTAAATCAAACTCATTTAAAAAATGAATTGGATAATTAATCTGGAAGAAGGGCCAGTGCAATATGCCACAAAACTTTTACATCATTCCAATGAACCTGTAATGGCTGTAGATCTATGTACAAGATCAAATAAAGGTACATCATGCAAATTCTAAAAAGATGAATTTCACAACATGCCATGTATATCCTGCATTTAGTGCAAATTATACAAGCCAACAGTGAGGCTATTGTCCCCCGCCGAAATCCCTAAATAAATAGATGACACATATTAATTAATCGCACATTTATTTTTGTTTTCAAAAGTATGGAGCAATCAAACTATACACTAAGTTTCGTCTCTCTCTATCAGATAGAATCAAGATTATCTTGTCCCAAAGCATCGACCAATAAAATTGATTAGCCCTGCTTAGCTTCAGCTCTAAATGTTACTCATTGAACTCAGTCAAAACATTCACCTAATGAGCATCTACATCAAGTTTAAACATTCTACCTCAATTAAAACCAGAGTTGTTATGTTCCAAAGTCTTGACAAGTCAAATTGCTTATCGTTCCTTAGCCAAGCAGAAAATTCTATATTCCGGGTTTCGTCGCTCTCACTTCAAAAGTTACCGTACCCCAAAGCATCAACAAATCAGATTGCGTATATCTGCTTACTGTAAGCAAAAAATGTTCATCATCAAAACTACATCAAGGCATTCACCTAAGGAAAGCCTACTAGTCAGGTCGATGTATGGAAAATACCCCCTCAACCCCCATAAAATTGCAACAAAGGTTTCTCAGCTGATTCTGGTAGGGTTTAGTTTACCCAAGTAGGACCCCCGGAAAAGTGTTTTTGACAAGATGGGGTCCAAGATGGCCGCCGAAACCTCTTAATGATCGTAACTCTGTATCTATCAACTGAAATGTGGTGATCTTGGTGTCTTTCCCTAGGTTTTATTTTTTTTGGGGGGGGGGGGCAAAGACCACATTAAGATCATAATAAATGATGTTGGCCTATTACGTAACACAAAAATCCAATATGGCGTCAATAATGGCCGCCAATTCCTCCATATGACCGGAAGTCCATAACTATGGACTCCAATTTGATGATCTTAATGTCTATCCCCAGGTTTTTTGGGACAGGGAACACATTAAGACCATTAAAAAATGGGTCAGTATCTAACAAGTCCAATAACGTAAACACTTATTATCATTTGGGATTAAAATTTCAGTTGAATGCATTATGGTCAAAACACATTTCAAATATATACCAGAAAGTTTGTGGTCGTCTAAATATTTTGCGCATGCTGAAATATAAAATGAATAGAATTCCACTTAATGAAATTTATTTTGCTTTTGTTCGCCTGATTTTAAAATATGCTGATATTGTATGGAGCAACTGTTCAAAGAAGGATTCTGATCTATTTAGAAAGTGTTCAAACCGAAGCAAGTAGAATAATAACTGGTCTTCGAAGAAATTCATCTAAAAAAATTTAGCTTGAATCACGGTCTAATAGTAGAATAAAACACAAATTAATTTACTTATATAAAATAAAAAACAACCTAAGCCCCACTTATCTGTCTGGAACCTTTAAAAAATTTGAACCATTAGTACCAACTTATAATCTTCGAAATAAAATTCAGAACCCCAATCTACCATTTGGTAAAACTACATCGGTATTCTAATAGTTTCTTTCCCTGCGCAATTAAACTTTTGAACAACTTACCGGAAAACATTAAAACCTCACAAACGTTAAGCACATCTAAATCGGGCCTCTCGTGTGCATACCCATTACTTAGACCACCATTATATTATAGTACTGGAAATAGGAAAGAGAATACTGACGATTGCAAATTAAGGAATAAAACTAGAAACACATCACATAGCTGAGAAAAATTGGAAACTGGGTAAGTTAAGATATTTCTGCCAGGATTCAACAATAAGTGCAAACACAGCCAGTCAAGTTTATTGTCCAATCTGCAAGGATGAGATTAAGGAATCCAGTGATAACTGTGTTGCAATTCAGTGGAAGGGGGCGAAGGGAATAAATGAAGCCAGTGTAAAGCGGAATGACGATCTTGTAGTTGAAGCCGATACTAAAGCGCATAAAAGTTGTCGTCAACAGTACATAAATGATAAAAAAACATTAAAAGCCATGTTGAAAAGCAAAGTAGCGGTTCTGTGCCAACAAAGAGAATCACAAGACAATCAGATGGAGGTTTTGGCAGTGAAGAGGATTGCATATTCTGTGGATGTACAAATGAGTTGGACAAGGGACACTTTAGCTGGGTACGGACTGACACATTTGTGGAGACAATTTTGAGGGTCTGCGAATCCCGATCAGATGATTGGGGACTTACTGTAAAGGGTCGAATTGAATACTATTTACGAGATTTACATGCAGCAGACAGACTTTAACATCATTCGTGTAGTGTAAATTTCCGGACCTTGAAGTCTGTGTCTTTAGAGTTCAAGAATGCCCCCTTTGCCAAACGCAGAAAGTCTGGTCGTCCTAAAAATGAAGATAAGTATGAAGCATTTCAGAAAATGTGTACTTACCTAGAACTGAACAGTGAGGAACAACTAACTGTTACATCTTTGAGCCTCATAATGAAAGGGCATCTTTGCAATCCTGGTTCGGAACCGTGCGACAGTATAAAAAAGTGTCTCAAAAAACATTTTAAGGACGCAATTAATTTTTCTGAAGGAGAACGCTTGGGCGATATTGTTACGATGAGAAAACGAACGTCGCAGATTCTGAGATCATACTACAAGCAAACGTGCCAGGAAGAGTCCCAAAAACGCGCTATTATTGAAACTGCTGCTAGGTTAATCAGAAGTGATATCCATTCTCAGATTTCTGAGGATTTAAAACTAGATTTAAAACCCTATCCCTCATTCCGACTAGCCTGCGGACAACATTGGAAATATTGTTCAGTGGGAAGGACGCAAGGTTGTGGCATTTAGTCAGTTCGTCCACGAGTTGTCATTGCACCGCTACAAGTGGGACTTGCTGTGCAAATCCATCATCTGTATCGTTCAAAGTTCATTGTGGATACTCTTCATGAAATGGGATTCTCTTGCTCCTACACAGAAGTGATCAGATTTGAAAAAAATGAAGCGGATTGTGTGGAACCTGATATCCTAGGTGGTGATGTAGATTTGCTGGAGATGTCTGTTCTCTTTGCTGCTGATAATGTTGATCACAATATTATCACTATTGACGGCAAAGGGACATTTCATGGAATGGGTGTCATTGCCTCTTGTCATGAGGTAGTCTTCGAGGACCTGCCGAGATTTCTTGACTGTGACAAGAGGGTCGATATTTCTGTGGGAAGTCACCCTCGGCTTCAAAGAGGCAACACCGAATTGGCAGGGGATGATGCATATCTTGTACCAGGGAAACCAGCACCCTGGCCAGTCGTCCGTCAAATTCTTGCCTATGATCAATATGTACTCGTGTATTCTGTCTACATTAGACATTGTTTGCAGCCTTGCTATAAAGCACAACCTTCCCACCATTATAACTTTTGGCAATCCGAAATCATCATTGATGCGCCACTAAGGAGTCACCTGAAAGGCATTGTTCTGATGTTGAGGCGTTTCCATACACTTATGAACTTGCTGAGGGCCATAGGAACTCTCATGGAAGGGACCGGTCTCAAAAACATACTTGAGACTGTCTATGGAGAAAATGCAGTTGTGCACATGATGACAGGGAAAGTTGCCCGGAGGGCTTTGCGGGGCCACCATAGCCAGCTTATAACGGAAATGGCCAAAGACGATCCTGAGATTCATAAACTGCTTGATCAAGCCGAGGAATTGTACTCCTCCCTTCGTAGCGATGAGACGACGCTAGGAAATGCTGCTTGTTCTGACGTTTTCATCCAACTCGAGATATTAAGGCAGAAGAAGAAAGCTGAACTTGCTCAGACCTCAAAGACAAGCCAGTTGTAGCTGAAATATCAGCGTATGGTTGGTATGGCAAGAATGTTGATGGCTGACAACAGGTAGCTGACAGGTGTATGGGACTCTGATGTTTATCTCATAGCTTAACTAAATAATAGAGAAATGCTTCTAAATACTATATACAAGTGCGCGGTATGAACTTTAGATTAAGATAAAACGAGATCGGTTTAGTTGTATTGACTATTTGAGATGCTATAACAATTATATCTGAAACTTGAGCTGAAGAAAGAAAGAAAGAGGGAGGGTGAGATAAACCAATTGTCTATTTATAGCCCATGTTGTGATCTTTAATTGACCTATTTACAGCTGAAGTGCACAAGCTGTTAATTAACACTCTCTATCTGTGTTTACCTGTATTGAGGGAAGGTTTGCAAGATGAGTAACAAACAACCTCCTAAAAGAGTGCATGTATCTAGTTCTTCTGGGGATGAAATATTCGATGCTGATCTGGCCCAAATAAATTCTAGTTTGATTTCAATTCAAGAACTATTAAAATGTATGGTCACTATAGACTCTCTCGACGAGACATTGAAGTCCTTCTTCAAAAAGGTTAGAACCGAAATACGCAACGACATTAAAGCGGAGATGTCTCAGGAACTAGATCAAATAAGAACATCGCTTGCCGAAGAAAAAGCAAAAGTTCAAACTCTAATTGTCGAGAGAGATAACCTGAAGTCTGAAATGTTGCAGGTAGTTTCAAACCAGGAACAATTAGAATTTGATGTTAAAGAGTCAATCAAACTTGGAAATAGAAACGAGCAGTACTCTCGTAAAAAGAATATCAAGATATTAGGTCTCAAAGAAAACGAGGGAGAGGATTTAAAACAAGAAATCAAACGATTAGCGCATGAATTAGCCGACATCCAACTGGGGGACACGCAAATTGTTGCCATACATAGATTGCCGTCGAAGTATCGAGATCGCCCTAGGCCAATTATTTTAAAACTTCTACAGTCCGATGCTAAAATAGGTTTGATGAGGAAACGTCAGGTTTTTAAGGAGAAGGGGGTACTACTATTTGAAGATGTAACCTTACGTAATGTTCAACTGATAAATAGGTTGAAGGACCACAGGGATATTGACAGTGCATGGCTATATAATGGTTTTGTACACGCTAAAACCAAATGTGACAAACTATTGAGATTAGATCTTTTCGACAATATAAACGAAAAGATTAGAGACAAACGACAATAGTAGAATGGTTTAACTATTTTAACTATTATTGCGGGCGCTCACCATCAATTTAATTAGATCCTTATTCATTAAATTACTTTAGTGCTCTTATATCAATGGATTATACTTTTTATAATAACAAACACGCTATTAAAACTATGACAAGCATTATTTTGATAAGGACATCGAGGTACTGGTGGCCTATGATATACATTCGAATACTACTGATAATAATATTTCTAACACAATTGCATCTCATGTATAATTGTTCTCCCCTTCTGATTAGGAAAAGAAGATAATATCCTAGATGTTTAAAAACTATATTCAATTAAGACCACGGACCTTTCTTCTCATGAGCACACTCACCTATTCTTGACGAATGTTATTGTAGCCCGTGCTAAAAAAAAACATCAGAGCCCATGACTGTAAATTCTTACAACAACATCTTCCCATAACGCCGACTCACCAGAATTTGGAAAGTCGACCGCGGCACTCTTTGATGGGTTAAAAACGGATTAAAGGCGTTAATGAGGTAGGGACCAGTCATTATTAATATAGTTTACTTTACTTTGTTCAGATTATTAATATAGTTCACTTGAATTCAACTCACTCATTAATTAATAAAATAATATACGACAGTTCAACACGAAGCTGACAAGTGATCGAAATTCAGGTCATTGTGATTATTTCTCAAAATAAGTATAAATACGTATATAATCCCAAGACATTTCATATACATTTCTTTCTACGATGGCTAATGTACAGTTACTAAGTTTCTTCCTACAGCAAGAGGTGGCAGTTACCTATGTTTTGCTGGTTTTAAGTATAGACTGAATAAGAGAAAGAATAACGACTTAGTGATATGGCAGTGCTGCGAAAAGAGCAAGGGATGCTACAGCATCAACCATTAACGATATAGTTAGCAGGATAGACGTTGACCACAACCACCCACCAGCCTATTCCGATATACAAGTAAGTTACTGTGTTATAAAAAGCATCTTTAAAATTACACTTGAATTCTCTTCTTTTTTTTATTTTCTGCCGTAAGCTTCTAATTTTATATTCTACTATTTATTCATTGTTATTATAAAATAAATCTTATTTTTCATAGATCACAGAAATGATGCAGTGCTTAAAGGAAAAGGTCCAATCTACGACAAATCCGATTACACAACTTTACCAAGAAGAAATAAACGGTAAACGGAATGGTGAATGGACAGACGACAATAGAACCACCATCGTCAACATGCCAACTTTTTACTCCAAGAAGAGCACCCTATATAGAGCCAGGAATACGAAATTTCCCAAATTACCTAAACATCGACGTGACATTGTAGTGCCCGACCTTTTTCAACATACAGATAGCGGAGAACAGTTTTTATTGGGATACCATTACTGCCCGTGACTGGTGTAAGTATTCATTATATTCAGTAAATAGTTAATATAAATATATAGTAAATATAGACATTTTGTAAATATAGACATTTTGTAAATATAGCTATGCTATATTGTAAATATTAATAATTTATATGTATCTTTCTTTTATTTGCGGATTGATGACGCATGGATCCAAATAATGGCCGAGGTACCAGATAACGAGAAATTTCAACAACTGGCCGAGAGAGAGAAATGGGGTTTAAAGTCCACTCAACACAAACTAGGTCATTTCGAGACTAACACAAGGTTTAATTTTATTTCAATAATTCGCTTGCGCGTAGGGGTCTTTAGCAGTGGGAGGAAACCGGAGTGCCCGGAGGAAACCCACGAGGTTGAGAAGGCGCCCCTATCTCCATGCCACATACGCTCACACCAGGGCTCGAAACCACAGCCGCAAGCCAGAGGTGACCGGCCAGCTAGAGGTCGAAGCGCGGCACTCTAGACCACTAGGCCACCCCCCCCCCCAACAACTGGCCGACTATGTAACCCAATGGTTAGACGGTCAATTTACTCAAGTACAATGGAACCAAAACCAAACCACGCTAATATTTTTGAAGTGATGGCATTTTTGAAAGAAGAGCAAAAGACGATCGAAATTCAGTTGTTGCAGTATTCGAGTGGCCAGCGATAACCACCTAAAAGGAAAAAAAGACACAGATATCAACAGAAAGATCGAAGATGCAAAACATAGATATGAAGAAGCAGTATTGAATTTGTTAGAATTATTGGACTATGTTGGACATTTTATGCGTGCCAAAAGTTAATACTATTTGTAATGTTATGTGTTAAAGGTTTTTTTTTAAAAAAAAAATAAATAAAAAATAAATGCTCCCAAAATTATCGACTTAATTAGTTTTATCCCGCAACTTGGGTCTATTGTTCTTGGCCAGTCGACCCCTTAACACCGACCAAAATTTTTCTCCTAAAACTCGGTGAGTCGGCGTTATGGGAATAAACCATCACAGCACGCGCCATTTTTTTATGTTTTCATATGTTTATGTTAAAATTATTGACTGGTTTAATTGTCTTATGTATATTGAAAGAATGATTGTACATATATTAACAATGTTCTCCAACGACACCCAATTCAAATGTTTAGATAGATACAAATATGATTTGTTAAATAGGTACTTCTTCTTATAGAATTATATCTATCAATATAAGAGGGATCAGGGACAAAGTTAAAAGACGTAAATTCATCGGTTGGTTGAAGGATAAACGATTTGATATAATCTTGGTTCGGGAAACCCACAGTGTTGCGGGGGATGAACGGATGTGGCAAGATGAATGGGGTGGTAATATTAACTTTTCTCATGGTAAGAGTAATTCAGCAGGGACTGCGATTCTCCATAATAAAAACTGTAACAATATAGACATTATACAACATATTGGGGATGTAAACGGATATTATAATATACTTCAAATAGAGATTGAACACATACCTTATACAATTATTAATACTTATAGTCCTATAAATGACAAAGACCAAGAAAAATATTATGACCAACTGCAAGTCGAAATAAACAGCCACATTGAAAATAGGAGTACACAGGTGCTGTTGGGAGGGGACTTTAACAACATCATTGATAAAGAGCTAGATCGCTTGGGTGGAAATTATAAAATTAAAAAGAAAGGTCAAAAGCAGATCTTTCATATTTTAGATCAATTCGATTTAGTAGATACATTTCGGACCTAAACTCAAATCTAAACCAGTTCACTTGGGGGCAGAAGTCCCCCCCTATCCATAGCAGAATAGATTTCTGGTTTGCTTCTGAATCGTCAATAAATAATATAACCGAATCATCAATTGTACCTTGTATACTTAGCGACCATTCCGCAATACAGATAACCATAAAACATTACAACCATAAAAGAGGCCCAAACCTATGGAAATTTAACGCATCATTAATATCAGACAAAACTTATAGGCGGTTAATCACAAATTCCTTAATAGAATGGAAGGCTGAACACCATAGCCTTCCGAAAAACGGGAATTATGGGATTTTATAAAATACAAAATTAACAACTTTACCATAACATATTGTAAAGAGAAACAAAAAGTTAAAAGCGCTCTAAAAACGTGTTTACTAAAAGAATATGAAGATTACGAAAACAAAATTACAAAAGAACAAAATAATGAAAATTTAATAAATAAATATGAAGAAATCAAAATTAAGTTACATTCCATATATGAGCATGAAGCGAAGGGTGCTATGATCAGAACCAAAGTCCAATATCATTTGGAAGGCGAAAAAAATTCTCATTTTTTCCTAAATTTGGAGAGGCAAAAAACTAATTCCGCTACAGTCAATAGGTTACAATCATTCAAGACTGGAGCATTCGTCACCGATCCTAGTATTATAATGACCAAAATTGAAGAATATTATAAGGACTTATATTCAAAAAAAGACTACAATTCAAAAATTACAACAAATTTTTCAAACATAAAAACACACGTACAAATGGATGATTACGAAGCTGATTGTCTCGAACACAAATTGGACGAGAAAGAATGTAAACAGGCGGTTGATTTATTTTAAAAAGGCTCCTCACCAGGTAACGATGGGTTAACTGCAGAATTCTACTCCTGTTCCTGGCCGGAAATAAAATCATTTATTCTTGATGCACTAAACGAAGGCTTCGAGCAGGGGTGTCTTTCCGTCAGTCAACGTCAATCAATAATAAAACTTATACCAAAAGCGAGCAAAAATAAATTTGACCTAAGTAATTGGAGACCAATATCCTTAATCAATGTCGACGTTAAGATTGTAAGTAAAGCTCTCTGTAACCGTTTGAAACCGTTCCTTGACAAACTTATCCATCCCAATCAAACAGCATTTATCCCAGGAAGACATATATTTGAAAATGTGAGGATTATTGATGACTGTTTTACATTAGCTCAACAAAAACGTATAACTGGGTTCCTTTTAGCACTCGATTTTACAAAAGCCTTTGACTCAGTTTCTCATTTATATATGTTCCAAGTCCTTAAACACTTTGGTTTCAAAAAAAAATTCATCCGATGGATTAAAACTTTATATAATAGTATTGAATGTGCTGTCGTTAACAATGGTTATACGACAAAGTACTTCAGAATTGAAAGCGGTGTCCGACAAGGAGATCCTATGTCAACCAACTTATTCAATTTCATCATCGAAACTCTATGTACAAATATCAGAGATGATAAAAATATATCAGGAATTGAATTAGGCCAATCTAGTCTTAAAATTGCTGCCTTCGCTGAGGACGTTACATGCCTATTAAAGGACTTTAAGTCTGCCAGACACCTCATAGAAGTCCTAGAACAATTTAAATTAATTTCAGGTTTATCTGTTAACTTGGCTAAAACAGAAGCTTATAATTTGAATTCTAACATAAAGAATTTGAAGTCCGTTCTTAAATCAATTAATTTAACACTAAACACTACAGCTATCAAAATTTTAGGTATTTTTTTTTCTTCGGATAAAGATTATCAAAATAGTCTTAATTTCGACAAAATATTAGACAAAATAAGTACAACATTAAGGAAATGGGGGTTGAGGAACCTTACATTAAGTGGAAAAATTTTGATAATTAAAACCTTTGGCTTGTCAAAAATATCCTATCAACTGCAATGTTTATATACCCCAGAATCTATAATTGATAAATTAAATAAACTCTTCTATGATTACCTCTGGGAGGGAAAGGATAAAATAACAAATTTTGATAATTAAAACCTTTGGCTTGTCAAAAATATCCTATCAACTGCAATGTTTATATACCCCAGAATCTATAATTGATAAATTAAATAAAATCTTATATGATTACCTCTGGGAGGGAAAGGATAAAATAAAAAGGGTGACACTGTGTAAGGATTACAGCTCAGGTGGTCTAAAAATGGTCAATATTCATGAATATATCAGGTGTAAATCTTTATTTTGGATAAAGAAAATTCTAAGCAGAAACAATCAACCTTGGGTAAATTTAATGACCGAAAGTTTATATCCTTATAATCCGTTAATCTTGATGTCTGCAAATTACGATCCTCGGCAGATTAAAATCTCATCATGCTTTTACAAACAATTATTTGCAAATTGGCATAAAATTTATAACTCGAATTTAGACAAATTAGAAATAAATGAACAGATATTATATATGAACAAAAACCTAAATATTACAAAATACAAAACGACGGATTTATTCCACAAAAACATATACTTTGTTTCTGATACATTTAAACCGTTACCCAAACCCTATACATCCAATGAACTATTTATATTTCAATCTTATAAGAATTTAACAAACAGATTGTGCCAAGACCAATCTTTAAATTTAGTAATAGACAATGAGATAAAACTTTACGATGACTGTAATCGAACAAGTGACCTCGAAACTATATATTATGTACTTAATGATAATATTATGACAAATTTAATGTCAAATTATGGCATAAAAACACAAAACCTAAAACCAAAAATCATCTACAAAACAAGAATTCACTCCGACACAACTATTCCAAGCGCAATTACTAAATGGGAAGAAGAACTTGGTAAAAAAATCAACGAATATGAAATGAAGTCAATATTTAACTTAATCAATAACACATGTACCGACATAAAAACTAGAATATTTCAATTCAAATACATTCACAAAATAATTTACACCAATTTTAAGCTTTTTAAAATAGGAAAGGTCTCTACAACCTTATGTGACTTTTGTCAATCAAACATCGAAACGATCGACCATTTGTTTATACACTGCCAACACTCCCAAAACTTATGGGCTTCATTGAATGAAATATTGAAAAAAAAACGATATTCATTGTAACCTGACTCTTCCGATCATCCACTTTGGATACTATAATGGGCACGAAGACATCGACAAATTCAGAAACCAGTCTGAGCTTTCTTTTTTAAATCACGCAATAATATTAACAAAATTTTATATTTATAAAACAAAAATCACATCTAAGCAACCAACTAGAGAAGGATACATGGCTTTTCTGGATTCAAAAGCAAAGATAGACTCACAAGTAGATAAGGACAAATTAGAAAAATGGAAATTCCTTTTAAGTCACTAATCCCCCTTGAACAGTTGAATTGAGATTGTAAAGATTACTAACATCATGAACTGATTATAATGTTGAATGTGTCTATATGTACTTGTTAATGTATATTACTGTATTACATTACGAATTACGAACAATAAACCAGTCTTTAAGAAAAAAAAAAAAAAAAAAAAAATGTTGATCAAAGGGGATCGTACTGGGTCTTGGTTGATGCATTTGCTGGCAGTGTCCAATTACCCAACTGTTTATGCTGCAGCTTGGTACTTCAATTACCTGCGATCTGCTCATTACTACCTGCAGCAAATGAGCAACCTGGAGGAAAAGCACCCAGACGTTTATCGAAAGTTTCTTGATGGTTTTCATGTAGTTCGTAGGGGCGGATATAAAGGTATGTTTTAAGTGTCTTCAAATTCGGACAAAAACTGTGACCTCTAGACGTCCAGAACCTTCGTATTGCATATTTCCAGGCCCGTAGCTAGCCTACAATTGTTAGGGGACAAACTCACCAAAGCCTTCCGGTGCGCCGATGAGGCTTCTATGGGCGCCGATGTACCTACACTTGACGGTCCACGGCGAACGGTACCGTGAAGGTTCTATAGGGTGCTTTCCATAGGCTTACGGGCTTGATGAATGTTAGGTGATCTGAACTAGCCTAACTTAGGTGTGGCTGAGTCGAATTCCAACCAATCGTTTTTATTCCACAAAGTCGGGGACACTGGGAGCAAATTTTGATTGCCTCAAACGTGTTTCCCTGCTATTCCAGTCCGTGAATACAGCAACTTAAATGTGGTCCAATATAGTCTACCTTAGGTGGCGTACTCCTCGCAGTGTTTCTTTTAATCAGAGCTAATCCCACTTTAACACTGCTGTAATGGAAGCCAATTTCTGTTCCAAATTATGACTAGTCAATAGTCCGATTAAAGGACAATATTAGTGCCAGTCATTATCACATATGTGATAGAACTGATTAAACACTTTCCAACTATAATATTAACACAGAGATCATCGCTACCATAGAGGAGTAATAAAGTATTCATGAATCGGAAGTGACGAACGCCAAAGGAAAACACGAGTTATTCCTCTATATAACTAACTGAAGTGACTAGTGATAACAGATACATGGGCGAATATCTGCTCACTAATAATTCCCTCGAAGACCTAAAGCTGCTGTGTGACACTGTGAGAGAATATCTTACAATTCATAAAAAGAATTGACTGCCACTACATAAGAGAACACGAAAGAAAAACAGAAAAAAGTTCGTGCATTACCATGTTTTTATAAGGTAATGGAGACCGGGGCACATTGAACCACCATGGATATATCCTTTATAAATAATACTATACAACCCAACGCTATACAGTGTTCAATGTGCCCCGGTCTCCCCTATAGAATGAATAAAAAACAAGGGGCTGTACGGAGTATTTCTATTTTTCCCGTGTTCTCTTATCTTATGACACTTAATTACTTTATTGAATCGTCAGATATGCTCTTGCGGTCCCTTATAACAACTTTTTGTCTTCGAAGGAATTATTAGTGAGCAGAAATTCGGCCGTTTATCTGTCATCGCTCGTCACTTCAGTCATTCACATAAAGAGATAACTCGTGTTTTGATTTGGCATTCGTCACTTCCGAATCATGAATCCTTTATTACTCCTCTATGGTAGCGATGATCTATGTGTTAATATTATATTTGGAAAGTGTTTAATCAGTTCTATCACATATGTGATAATGACTGGCACCAATATTGTCCTTTAACAACCAAGAGCTAACTGCGTAACAATGTCATTACACTTTAAACAGAGTTCCAAACTGGACCAAATATTAATATATAACGTTACGTCATGGCTCATGATTTCATTATGCTCAATTGACCATTGTATAGCAGAATGTTGCAGAAAAGGTAATTGCGTGACAAACGAGGCTATCTTAACGGATACTATATCTTAAACTACAGTCCAAAGCTTTAGGAAAGACCCAAGATTAAACGAAGCGCTGTCATATTGCTGGCCAACAATGGCCAGAGGGGTTTCTTGGGCCATTGCTTCAGGAATATGGGGGCTTGCCTGAATATGAGTTTTTTCTGCTATTCTAACCCAGGAGTAAAGCAACTTCCAATTTTCCAATCGTTTTGTAACCGAAATCCCACTCTATTCCGACCTGAATCCCAACAACCCGATCGGGCTGTTGCAGCTGCATTCACAAATCATTATCGATGCCCGAAATGTTTGACACAAAGAAAAGTGGCTCCAGATAAAAGGATTTAATCCATAGTCAATTGAGTACAAATTCACGGTATATAATTAAAAGAAAATTAAAATTAGTGTTTTATTAGATTTTGAGCACTTTATTTTGCCAACCAGATGAAATAACATTTTTTTTTTTTTTGGTTTTCACTTTACCCGCCTGCCCTAAAAGTCATTTCGCCTATGGTGAAAAATATTTAAATTTCAATTTTGAAGCTGAATTCGCGATATTGGCAGATTATGATATTGGATATGAACATTACTGTATAAACATTTGAAGGAAGAAATACGACTTAAACGAGAAAATGAGAAAAATGAATCGGGTTCGAGTGCTACTTGTTTGAATTTTGAAAATGATCACGCCATTTTTGGCGCCCAATTCATTCGTGGGCGCCTAACTAATCTGACTGGCATTATATTATGGGCGCCCATGATCTCGTCATTAATGGCGCCCCTCAGGGGTGAGGCACCACACAAATCATGCCGTTTGAACTTTGAAGATAATCACGTTGTTTTGGGCCGCTATTTCATTATGGGCGTGACTCCTGGATGAAGCACCTCACAAACCATGCCCATCTGGGATATAGCATCCCACAAATCACGCCGTTTTGGGGTACCCCATTGATCAAGTCGTGGGCGCACAACTAATCTGATTCGGCATTATGCACTATTGGCGCCCCATCAGTTGTGGTGTTAATCGTGTTGGTCATTATGAGGCGCCTCACATTTTGGGGATCGCCTCATATATAACGACATGATTGGAGAAGCGCCATAAACCCAAGTGACAGTGGTTGGGCGCCAATCTCGTCGTGGTCGCAACCAATGTCACTCGGCTTTGTGTGGCGCCCCTACTAATATGGAGACGTTGGTCGTTGGCCTCGTATTGCGTCCTTTGGCGCCCATTGAGGGAGCCGATCTTTTCAATATGGGCAAAGGGCGCTGAATGAAATTTACCGGGGGGGGGGGGGCAGCTGCAAGAATAATTATACATAATATCTGATCACATACGTAATCTGTTCAGTTTCGAATGACATACAATGCGCGGAAATGACATATAACGGCGATTGTATACCGTCAAACTTTTATCTGGAATTTAATTTTTTTTTTTTTCTCTTTTGGCCATTAACCGCGGGGACCTGGGTCTGGGCCCCACGGTCCATGCCTAAGTTGGGCTTTGCTGACAGAGACGCCCAAAATACCACGACCCCCTCCCCCAACTAGACTAGATTAGTAAGTCCATACAATCTACAAAACCACAGGAATCATGGATTACCACTGCCAGACAGATTGTGCGGAGAGGTACCCTTGATTACCGGCCTAATTGCCACAACTCGCAACTAAACTTGATTAGCTGAAGTCGCTACCATCTTAAACTGGGGGTTGTTCAGCGCTCCTACAGGAATCAAGAATGACCACTACAGTTTGTTCGGTGGGGTACCAATGACAAAAATCTCAAAATGTCACGCCCCGCAACAATTCTACGTAAGCTGAAGGATGATTTCACCCTGGCACCCTTGGGGAAATCTTAATATTCAAGATGGCCGTCATTAGATATTTTTGGGGTTATTTACTTTAATTTAGTAGGGTAAAATTCGGGTGGGAGGTTCTCACGAACCATGGCATGAAGGTAGTTTCTATAGGAATTTGACCCATTGAATCCGACTAACTTGGGTTAAAGTCTCATAAAAGAAAAAGATTAGATATTTGACAAATTTTCAATTGTATGTGGAGGGTGTGCACCCCATAGAGATATTAGCAAAATGCTGGTTACAGCATATTGTGATTGACGCTACTGTTTGTTGTTTCCCAATACCAGTACGGCAGCTACGAGTTGATCGAGATTTTGGAAAGGAAAGTGGGTATTGTGAGGAATGCCTTGCTTTAATGAACTATTGTGGCATTAAAAGGATTAAAGTGTATTTGTAGATATAGCTCTGCAAACACGATCGACTTAAAAGTTCAACATGGCAGAAGGGGTGGGGAATTCTGCACCTGTTGAAAGCAGTACCAGTTCAGATAAGTACCAGGAGGAAATCAGCAGACTGAAACGGGAAATAGCTCAGGCTAAATTACTGCAAACGTTATCACTACAGCAAACACCATCACGACCTGTTCCACGTTTTTCTTTAAGCCAGGGACCCCCACCACACCCCTGTCTGCTTATGCGACACCGGATACACCTCATATTTTCTTTTATTTGGACGGAATCCTGCGCTCCCAATTGACATTCTTTTGGGTGCGGAAGCGGACGATACAGATAGTAGGTTGTTGAATCATCTGAAGCGAATGGAATATTGTCACTCCAAAGCTTATGTATGAGTCATTAGCATCAGCGGCTGATCATGTAGGTGAGCTTGATGAGAAAGCCCGCGACTCGCCTTTAGAGATCGGTCAGATGGTGTACTGTCCTGCCGGAGGAATTTTGGGCAGAAATGAAATTCAAGATTATTGGTCTCCTACGGTATATTCTGTGGTGGAACGAATAATTGATTACAACCACGTGTATATTGTGAGTCCCATTGATGATCCCAGTATAAATAAGACTGTACACAGAACCGAACTAAAACACTGTCCTTTTTATCAGATGGAACCGAATGATGACAATGTTGTTACGGATGATACTGGTTCAACTGATAATAGGGATGAGAATTCTCAGGATTTAAGTTTTGGAGTTGCAAAGGATACTGATGTTTCACCATCCTTTGTGGATGATGCGAGTATTTGGCCTGTCGCGCCCGTGGATGTTCCAATGAGGAATTCCGGTTTGAGGCGTTCTGTACATGAAAATCGTGTACAACATTCAAATGTTCATAAACTTCCTGTTATTGTTACAAACAATAACATTTCAACTGATAATTCAGACATTTTACTTCGTTTAAGCAACTCAATGATGGCAACAGCCATACGCGAAATAGGGTCTGTCCTGAGTCAGAATAACTGATACTGACACTTTGGTTTCTTGGACTCTAATTTGTTATAGTTTACATATTTCTATTATTAGGGTTTCACACTGCGTAGCTTGTGTGAAACACTATTGTTTTTGTTAAAATTATTCTTATTATTATTCTTCTTCTTATTATTATTTTTTTTTTCCAATTTGCTTATATCTCAGCAACTTCTTGTCGGATCGATACAATGTCTTCAGTTTTACTGGGAAAGTGGGTGTGACTTAGAGATTAAAGCTATTCCCGGCATTCTGCGACATTGCAAAATGTCCGAAATCACCGAAAAGGTCGTTTTTTGAAATATTGCCGTAATATTAACAATAATCATTGGATTTTAGCATATGATGCATTTTGACATAGCCAGAAACAGGGGACATAGCTATGTTACTTTTGATTTTTGATTTTCGACGAATCTTGGAAGATATTAGGCGCCAAATTTTGAAAATTTAAATTTTTACAAAAAACTTTTTTATTTATTAATATTTTTATATGACATTTTAACCAAGGTTAAAGAGTCATCTGATTTGAACAAAAATGTCAACATTTTTTGTTTTCGTAATTTTCCTTGGCCGCCATTGGCTAATTCAGTTTTTCAGTCCTACATTAATTATTTATTGTTCGATTTGTATAAAACCATGTTCATATGTTCCGTGGTTCAAAATGCCATTGTTTTTGTTACCGGTAAAGTTTCCTGTAGACACCGGAAGTGGCGTAAATTCAGCAAAAACTACAATATTGACAGTTCGGTACAACATTTTGAAAGCAAATACTATTTTCTACTAATCTGATCTTACTCAAAAGATGAGCCCTGTAAAGGTGCACAAAATCTCGGACTTAGTTTTTTTAATTTCGATTTCGTTTTCGGGCCATTTCGGTTAAAAGGTAAAAAAAGGGGTAAAAATAAGCTATTTACAACCCATCCAGTGTCTTCATATATTAAAATATTTCTTCGATACTTTCATAAACTTGTAGCAATAATCCATACAAAGAGAATGTATGTGAAATTTAGTTTGTTATATAAGCAGTTGCCGAGAAATGGGCAATTTTGCATGAGTCACTTTTCACGTTATTTTGGCTGTAAAAGAATCAATTATTATTCGATTTTCAATTTTCTTTCACTGTCTGTTGCCTATTGCCACAGTTGACTATTCCAAACCATTTTAACACTTTCACTGTTACCGGAAGTGACGTCATTTAGGCAATAACTGAATTTTTAGCCTTAAAAATACATTTTTTATTCAAATGAGTATTATTTGTAATATTTTTAGAATTATGAAATTTGGTTCCCATCAACAAATAGAATGAACCGATACGATAATATAGATACCACAAAATGGTTTGTAACTTGTACAGTTGCAGAGAAATGGATGATTTTCCACAAGCCACTTTTTACTTTATTTTGGCTCTAAAAGAATCAGTTATTATTCGATTTTCACAAAATTTTCACCATGTGATGTCTTATGCCATTTACGATTTCATAGAACTAATTTAACTTTTTTAGTATCACCGGAAGTGATGTCATTTTGCCAAAAACTGAATTTTTAGCCTGCAAAACAGATATTTTATTCAAATGAGTCTGATTTGTAATGTTTTCAAAATTATGATATTTGATTCCATTCAGCAACTGGATTGAACCCATACGATCATACAGACATCACAAAATGGTTTCTAACTTGTGCGGTTGCAGAGAAATAGTCGATTGTCTACAAGTCACTTTTCAAGGTTTTTGGTCTATAAAAGTGGCAATTATTATTCTATTTACATAAAATTTTCACTATATGATGTCATATGCCATTTCGGATTTCATAAAACTAATTGAACGTTTTCATTATCACCGGAAGTAATGTAATTTTGTCAGGATCACTTACAAGTAACAGATGTATAAAATGAATTGATATTTGCTAGATTTGGTTGATTCTGCGTCCAATTTATTTGATTTGTGCAATGCTTATGGGGAAACCTGTTTAATGGTTTGATTGGTACCAGAAGTGACATATGTTCAAGGGTAACGTGGCACCGGAAGTGACATGTTAAAGGGTAACGTGGCACCAGTGAAACCCGTCATTCCTGCATGCAGGTCTAGTTTATTATTTTGTTTTCTCTTGTAGTATATCAGTGTTTAAAGCTTTTCATTAATGTTAAACATCCATTCAGGCTACAGGTTATTTGGAATTCAGTTATTTTGTACATCTCTCTTAAGGTCTAGATTATCCAAAATGCAGAGATGAATTTTCCTTAAAGTTAGGGAGAGTGTGACCGTCTGTATGGCCCCTTTAAGATTGTGTTTACGTGCTGTGTTGCTTACATGGTTGCATGATATCTATTTATAGCACAACTAGTAGTGGTGTGGACACAGATCAGTAAATATTTCTACGCCGGTACCCACAAATTGTAAGGCCAAGTTATTTTTAGTCTTTCTCTCCCTTTCCCGTTTTCCCCCTTTTGCATGGTGATTTTTGTTTACTTTTTGGTGTAGAATCGAAGAAAAGGGTTTGAAAATACATTTTCTGCCGGGTTTTTGGTGAATATTCATGATTTTGAGGCGGAAGGATACAAGAGTTGAAAGGGGGGTCCGAAAATTGTCTGGTTAGCTTTCTCTCAAGTTTTTCATGAAGAACCTCATACATGCTTTTGGGTAAGAGTTTGCCACATGTTGCTCCATCTGTGGCAGAAAGTGTTCTACCCAAAGAATATTTGGGAAAAAGTTACAGCCGGTCTAAGAGACGAGAATTAACATTGAAGTCAATGGGGAAATAATTAGTGATCTGTGGCCGTCTGACTCAATACAGTGAGAGAGCGGGAATGAGAGCTAATAGTCAACAGCATTGCTGCGCTGTCAAATCTGTAACCGTGGTGAATAAAGATCGTTTAAAGACAAATAAACTTTGTCACATATATACCAAGCCTTAAATGGGCTTCACACATTTATAGTCACTAAATAAACGGTGAAGTTGTACTTAACAAGCTATGACCATTCCACACTGAAAGATGGCTGAGTAAACCAGCGGCTGTCAGACAGGATACGTCCACATTTTGCAAGAGATAGATAGAGAACAAGCTAAAAGCAAAAACGATTTTTTGCACAATCAGGGGCCATAATCCAGAAAGTTATGGCCTAAAATACGCAAATATCAAAAGGGACTGCGAATTTTGGAATATAAAGATGTGTTTGGAGTTTCATCAAAATTGGATAAAAATTGTGACTCTTGAATTATAAATTTGCGGCCATTTTGTCTGACAGTTTCATTTCGATTTTCCCGAAATTCAAATTCAACCTTCATTATGGTGGAATGAACAAATATTTAAACTCGGACCAAATAAAACAAGCAGCAAATCAAGATCGCAGCTCACACAAGATGTCGTTCATCTCATGGAATGTGAACGGTATCAAAAATAAGCTAATTCATCCCGACTTTGTTCTCTACTTGAAAACATTTGATGTAATATGTTTATCGGAAATATGGTGTAACAGGGACATTAACCTTCACCGTTATTTTCCCGAGTATCACGAGATATTCTGTATACGTGGTAACGGTAAAGAGCGCGGAGGCTTAGTTGTGCTCCACAGACACACACTCTCACCAGGTATAGTGCGTGTGAATAAAAACGCACAAGAGTCGATATTTCTCAAATTCGATGGCGAGGTTTTCGGTTGGTCTCAAGACATTGTATTGTGCGTTGCATATATTGCACCAGAAGGTTCAAAAATACACGGGACAGGTTGTGGGTTCAACAAGTTTGAGGACAATCTGTTCAATATCGTTGCAGACCATTCGAATGCAAATTTAATATTACTTGGTGATTTTAATGCGCGAACAGGTACCCAGCGAGATTATATAATCTGCGATTCAACGAAACACATTCCGGGTTTGGATGAAGCTGACTATGTGGTCGACAACTTTAATAAAATACGTTCATCAAGACACAGAGACGAATAGTTTTGGATTTAAACTACTAACGTTGTGTTCAGTGTTCAATATCCATATATTATAGTGAATGGCCGTGTTGATGGAGATAGCGATGGTGAGTTCACATGTATCAAACACAACGGTGCCAGTGTCGTGGATTACCTCGTTGTATCGTCAGATATTTTCGACAATATCGAACACTTTGCGGTTGAAAATCGAACGGAATCAGACCACCAGCCACTCACTTTTCTGCTTAAATGTAAAGTTTTAAAAACTGCGGCGGTTAACGAAAACGAGGTCGACTACTCCTAATACATTAAATATAAGTGGTGCGAAAATGCTAGTGAAAGCTTTAAAACTGAATTTGAAACAAGATTAAGTATTCTCAATCAAGATTTCGAGAATATACTGACTAACAATATCGATAAGGCGGGTTTAACTTCTGCTCGGTCAATGATTTGCACATCCAATAGTAATTTTCAAAATATAAGTGCAATAAAGCAGCCTCCCTGGTTTGACAACGATTGTATATTCAGCAAGAAGATAAAATACGATAAATTCAGAAAAAGTAACTGTAATCATGATTTAATTATGTATAATGTAAACCAAAACAAATTCAAAGCCCTATGTAAAACAAAGCATCAAGAATACCATCAGGTATTATGCGAGACTTTGCACAAGAATCTTCACGATCCTAGCAAGTTCTGGAAGACAATCAAGAGTTTCCAACCTAAATCCCAAATTGCCCAATCCATTAAACTCCACGATTGGGTGAATCACTTTAAAACCATACTCAATCCTATAAAGTTGCAGCAAATACCTGATTGCTCTCTAGTTGATACAGTCGATACCAACTCTTTATCTGAACCCGATGATATTGGGGGGCCAGATGGAATCGACACGTTGAATTGTCCTATTACTGAATCAGAGATCCGAAATAGTGTTGCTCGTATGAAATCAGGAACCTCCCCAGGTCCAGATGGAATTGGTATCGACTTCTACAAAATTAGCATTGAGGCTTTATTTAATTATGTGTTTGATCAAGGTAGTTTTCCTGAAAATTGGTCTAAAGCCCTGATAATACCATTACATAAGAAAAATTCTTTAGAAGATTGTAACTACAGAAGAATTTCCTTACTTGATTGTATAGGTAAAATATACAGCTCAGTTCTAAACAATAGATTACAAAAATGGGCCGAACATGAAACCAAATTATGTGAGGCACAGGCAGGTTATAGCAGTTGATCAAATTTTCACTCTGTAGGGTCTAGTCCATAAAGGTCGTCTATATGTACTTTTCGTAGACTTTTTCTAAAGCCTTCGATTCTATTAACCGGTTGAAATTAATGGTCCTAGTATCCAAACTAGGTATTCAAGGTAAATGTATAATGCGTTAAAAAGCATGTACAATCCAGTCTCCTCCTGTGTCAAGGTAGATTCAAAACTAACGCCTTATTTTGATTGTACTTCCGGGGTTAGACAAGGCTGCATACTGAGTCCGATATTATTTTGCTTTTACATAATCAATTAGTAGAGTATATGGAGACAGGGGGTGTTAGAGGTATTTTCACAATTCAAGAGATGGAGGATATAATTATGCTCCTGTATGCAGACGACCTTGGAATCGTCTCAGACAGTGTAGGGGACCTACAGAAAAAAACTTAATATTTTGCAGAAATTCTGTCATGAATTTGATCTTGATGTAAATATTTCGAAAACAAAAGTTGTTGTATATAGAAATGGAGGTGTATTAAGAAACAATGAAATCGATTAAAATAGAATGTGTGACATATTATAGCTATCTAGGACTCGTACTCTCCTCCAGGCTATGTTGGGGTAAGACATTGAATAATCTGTCACTAAAAGCTAGAAAAGCGCTGGTTCCAATTCAATGCTTACTTCGAAAAGCATGTAATCCATCTATTCATATCTCATTTAAAATTTTCGATTCTATTAGAAAAGATATAGAATCTGTGCAATCGTATTATTGTAAATATATTCTACAAATTCACAAAAGCAGCTCGACAACTGGTATATTGGGTGAGTGTGGTCGACATGACCTTGCAGTGTTTTATATACTGGATCAAGTTAATTCAAATGCCAAATTCCAGATATCCAAAACAAGTTTATATTATGCTAAGAAAACTTGTTTCTGTGAATAGAATAACATGGGCAACAAAAATCAAGCTGCTATTAAACTCCCTCGGTTTTGGTTATGTTTGGGAATCAGAATGTGTTGGCAACAATTCTCATTTTATAAATTCTTTTAAACAGCGACTCATTGATACCAATATTCAAAGTTGGTCAGCAAAGATACACAATAATGAAAGTTTAGCATATTATTCAAGCTTTAAGCTTGATTTGTGCCAAGACATCCAGCCCTGCGTGTCTCTTATGTGGACATGAAATACACGATTTATTTCATTTTGTACTTGAATGTAAATATTTAAATGATTTAAAATGTACATATATTCCAATGAAATTTCACACCTTTACTAATAGGCAAAGTTTCTCAAATTTGTGCTCTAGTAACAATAGAGAGGAAATTATAGCCATTTCAATTTATTTGGACAAAGCACTCTCACATAGGAACAACGCAACAGGCCTAAATAATTCATAATTGTATATTGACATTAAGAATATTACAGAATTCTATCACTGTATCCTTGGAAGCCTACATAATTGTGATGTAAATATCTATAAATGTGAGTTATTGTGTCCCAAAAAGTGTGACGGACAGACGGACGGACGGGGACAGGGGCTGTTAGAGGTATTTTCACAATTCAAGAGATGGAGGCTATAATTATGCTCCTGTATGCAGACGACCTTGGAATCGTCTCAGACAGTGTAGGGGACCTACAGAAAAAACTTAATATTTTGCAGATATTCTGTCATGAATTTGATCTTGACGTAAATATTTCGAAAACAAAAGTTGTTGCATTTAGAAATGGAGGTGTATTAAGAAACAATGAAATATTTTATTAAAATAACATTAAAAGATGGGTTGCCAGGCAACGAAACATACGCCCACAGCAGCTAAATCGTCCGGGCAGTCAACAAAGGTTGTCGCATATTTTTACTTTTTTTGGTAATGAAACATTTGTAATACACTAAAATCTGATTAAGAGTAACAACCCATTATGTAATTATCTGAAAATCATAAGAATTTGTTTGCTTTTTATAAAGTTTTGCCCCACGCTAACAATTAGTATAGGAAACATTTAACATCATGGATTTAGCTGTTCAGTTATCGTAATTCAATGAAAATCAAAATACTTGTTCGTTTTCAACACCTTAAACTCTGTGTATCAATCTGAAGTCAATCGGATGATAAGTTTGGAATCTATAGCGTCACAAGGTTTTTTGAAGTGATCAAGGGAGATAAATCTGGAAGTAATTATTTGAAATCGCTGAAAATCAGTAGGCTTCTTCGTCTCATGACCTTAAACAGTGTGTGTAAATTTAAAGTCAATCTGATATTAACTTTGGCCTCTAGAGCATCCACAGGAGTTTTTGATGTGATCAAGGGCCATAACTCTGGTAATAATTATCAGAGATCGCTGAAAATCATTAGGCTTCTTCGTCTCATGACCTTAAACACTAGTGTATAAATTTAAAGTCAATCAGATATTAACTTTGTCCTCTAGAGCATCCACAAGATTTTTTGAAGTGATCAAGGGCCACAACTCTGGCACTAATTATCAGAAATCGCTGAAAATCAATAGGCTTCTCATGACCTTAAACACTGTGTATAAATTTAAAGTCAATCGGATATTAACTTTGGCCTCTAAAGCATCCACAAGATTTTTTGAATGATTAAGGGCCATAACTCTGGCACTAATTATCGGAAATCCCTGGAAATCTATAGGCTTCTTCGTCTCATGACCTTAAACACTGTGGATGAATTTAAAGTCAATCGGATATTAACTTTGGCTTTTAGAGCGTCCACAAGATTTTTTGAAGTGATCAAGGGCCATAACTCTAGCACTAATTATTGGATATCGCTGAAAATCAATAGGCTTCTTCGTCTTATGACCTTAAACACTGTGTATAAATTTAAAGTTAATCGGATATTAACTTTGGCTTTTAGAGCGTCCACAAGATTTTTTGAAGTGATCAAGGGCCATAACTCTGGCGGTTATTATCGCTGAAAAACAATAGGCTTCTTCGTCTCATGACCTTAAACACTGTGTATAAATTTAAAGTCAACCGGATATTAACTTTAGCCTCTAGAGCGTCCACAAGCAATTGTGGACGCCGGACCGACGGACGGACGGGGGCGACGACAATATACGACCACATTTCAATGTGGGCGTATAAATAGAATGTGTGACATAATATAGCTATCTAGGGCTCGTACTCTTCTCCAGGCTATGTTGGGGTAAGACATTGAATAATCTGTCACTAAAAGCTCTGTCCGTCACACTTTTTGGGACACAATAACTCGCTTCCTAATTGAGCTAGAATGTTCAAACTTGGTGTATGTGTTTATTAGATCAATGCCTTGATGGAGTTCGAAGATTGGTTGATGCTTTGGGACACGATAACTTTAGTTCTAATTAAGTGAGAGTGATGAAACTTGGTGTATAGTTTCACTACAGTAATACCTTGACTAAGTTCGATAATGAGCATTTTCTGCTCAGGGTAAGCAGAGCGATACGCAATTTGATTGGTCGAGACTTTGGAACACAATAACTCTCCTTCCAATTGAGTTTAAAAAATGTTCAAACTTGGTGTATATGCTTATTAGGTCAATGCCTTGATGGAGTTCGAAGATGAGCATTTTCCGCTTAGGGTAAGCAGAGATAAGCAATTTGATTGGTTGATGCTTTGGGACACGATAACTTTAGTTCTAATTAAGTGAGAGTGATGAAACTTGGTGTATAGTTTCATTACAGTAATGATGAAGGAAAGCTTTTTAAGAGTTCCTACAAAGAATCAACCAGTTTTATCCACTAAAATATCCGGGAATTTCCGATAATGAGTATTTTCTGCTCAAGGTAAGCAGAGCGATAAGCAATTTCATTTGCCGAGACTTTGGAACACAATAACTCTCCTTCTAATTGAGTTAAAATGTTCAAAATTGGTGTGTATGCTTATTAGGTCAATGCCTTGATGAGCATTTTCTGTCTAGGGTTGGCAGAGATATAAGCAATTTGACTGGTTGATAATTTGGGACAAGATAACTTAGATTCATCTTGATTGATGATTTTTATGCCAATACAATGACTGCATTCTCATTCAGTAATGGATTCGACAGTAACAGTGTATATAAACGATTGACTCGGACACGAGGGCCCTTTCCCTTGGCCAGAGGGGCCCTTTTGTCAAGCGTGGGGCCCTTTTATCTGCCTTTAGGGTCCCCCTAACTAGGGTACATTTTCATTTTTCTCGTCGGTTTTAGCATTTTTCTTTATAAAACACTTTTGGATGACACTTCGTGTACAGTTTGATTACTCGATAAGTTTGAAAAAAATAAATGTGCGATTAATTAATATGTGTCATCTATTTATTTTGGGATTTCGGCGGGGGACATCAGCCTCGCTGTTGGCTTGTTATTATTATAATGGTGATATATCTAAACGGTTTTCAAAATTGGAAAAAAAAATGCCTAAAGAATCCACAAGTAGGGTGTCCCGAGCTGTCCAATATAGCCTCTAAGAAAGTTTGTCTTACCTCGAGAGGTGTTTACTGTGCCAAGACGAATTTCTCAATGATGACAATACAGGCTCGGGGGGCACAATGGGAGCTCGTGCACGGACCAAATATTCACCGTATACAGCCATGCACGTGGTATTGTCACAACATAAAATTGTAAATAAAGACACGTTAAAAATATTTTCATCACGCGTTTGTCTTTCAATATTATTGGATCGCTAACTACGTTAAAAATTCTAAAAATTATTGTCGTTTTTATTTTTCAATTCGCTATTTATTTACAGAGTGCTGGCGTTTAGTTTCGGCGATTTAACATCTCCTAATAACTCGTTTTGGGCAAGATAAGAGTACAACCGGTATTTTTCTTTTAATTTTGAAAGGTTCGTGAAATCGTCGTTGTATTGCCCCAGACGAGTTTTACCAAATTAGAAAATATAACAATTGTTTCGCATTTTTAAATTTGCTACCGGAAATTTATCGAAGCGAAATGTAGTCTCGGTTGACCCGATTTACTGTTCGAGACAACTGGCTTTTTAGGGTTAAGGGGAAACAAATCTTTTTATTTTGTTAAGGAATTGACCGACGGACTTTTTAAAATTGTTGTCAATTGATTCAATTAGCAGGCATGACGTCCAACGATGAATTACTATCCAGCAGTGGTTTGGGCGATAGCTATGATCTCGGCACAATAATAAAATTTGCCTTTGCAAGAATTACAGGCTAGTACTAGGTATCATCAATAAATAAATTTCCGACCAATACAGAGCGCCAGTCTATAATTACTGCTCTACATGACGACAGTGTAACGTTTGATGACAACGGTATTCGAAGGAGGCTGATCAGACTAAGACAAGGACGAGAAAGCTGGGTAAACATATACAAACTTCTAATAAATCTTTAAAATTATATAACGAGTATCTCGACAACCCATTTTTCCCCGACAATACACCATCGAAAGATACCAGCAAGACACATTTAATTAATAGAGAGACACATATATCTGTCGATTCGACTTTGACCAAATTAAATAGGGAAAATAGGAATTTAGTAAGTAGGATCAATAGGTATAAAAAAAAACAATTTTCAGTTTAACAAATCGACTAAGGAAGACCTTAAAAGAATTGATTCACACGAAGTCTAATAATAATATAAAGTTTGGTTGCAAGTCCCAACCTCGTGTGGACGAAGTAATTTTGTATGATGTCGAAAATCAAATATACGCTCCAGAATGCCATAATCTGGCCATGCAACTAAAAAACCTCAACGTTCCCGATAGGAATGTAGACGCGGTTATAACCGCATTTATTGCTGTCGTGGGACTCAAATCTAATTACACTCCAACAAATGCCACAGTCCAAAGAATATCATGTGAGCGCGTCGGTGTATCTTTAAAACATGTTTCGGAAACCCCAAAGTCGGCAAAAAACACCACTTTATATACGGACGAAACACCAAAATATGGCTCCAAATTCGGCACACATATGCAATAACCGCTGACTCGACTCATACGCCAATGATTATTGGACTTCGAAATATGGCTGATAAATCTGCGCAAATTATTTTGGCAGATCTTGATGATATAGCTGGGCCCATTAGTAAATCCGTAATTTTGAAATTAGAAATACAATGCTGCAATTTGTGCATTATATGGCCAAGCATATAACAAATTTTCTTGGTGATTTTAAAACAGAAAATAGATTGGCATACCGTTACGAAAGAAGATCTAACATACTGGTCACGAAGACATGTGTTTTTGTTAATGTAATCGATCGCTTTCAGTCCCAATAAAGTTATAGGAATTAGCCCAGTTCAGAGCAGAACGGTAGGACGTTAAACCCCATTTCGTTTCATTTATAGGAAATACATAATATATTCAGCATATTTATTCTTGTGTGAATGCTATCATACAGTAAGGCACGGGATCCCGAATTTGAATTTGTTCTTAATTATGTATCTTCTAGTTTGTATTCACTTATTCAAATCTAACTTCAAAATGTCAAGGTACATCTCAAATCTGTATATAACTTGATCAGCTATTGCATATTTTTCATTCAGATTGATTAAAATAGTCTGTCATTATTCATTTAATACTCTTAATTATTCCATAAAACTTTCCTGAAATAAACATACTTCCTAACATTATACAAGGGTTTTTTCGGGTCCCCAGGACCCTATCATTAACGTTTGTGAGAAATTGGTTCATAATTGTCTAGCGAGAATGTTATACATTGTCATGTACTTAATGTCGAGTATAATGCTGCAAATAGAATGGATGTGAGGCAGTGGCAACATTCATCATTTGACAAGGAATCGGACACCAGGGGTCTTGTGGACCCCCCCATCCTCCCCCTTCCTTTCAATATTTTGCTTTTTACAGGTGTCTGATCTGTTCTGTAATCGGTGCTAGCTTTGTATTAGGAATCTTTCTTACTGATGATATTGTTTTGGTTAGTAATCCAGATCGGAAAGCAAATCAAGGTACCCTACCAACCCCACCAATAGACGATTCTACATGGAACATGACAATTACGATATTTTTAGATTTGTATGGTTTCAAAAAAAAATTTATAATTCCTATCGTCAGTGACAATACCTGAAATAATTTGTTTTAGTTTGATTGATTATTGTTCAGTCTTGATGTGAAGCTGTAGTTTGATCGTATTTGAATACAATTATTCATCCAAAATCTATTTATGTTTGGGGTCTTAGGTTACCCCTTGTTGCCGACAACATTTTTCGCGCGACGTGTACGCACAAGGGTTAAATGGGACATCAAATATAAATTTACAAAGGCACGTTCACATCTATGGGTATAGAAGCTATAAGATTGGTCCATTGTATCAACAAAAACTTAAACAAATGTAAATAGGGCTACACACATAAATTACACAGGAATGGCCGATCCACACACTGAGCCGTATTGCGCATGCTTGGAGATCTGAAATCCAATCGATACATGAAGCAGATTTTGTTAGATAGCGAATTACGATTTAAACGAATAGTCCCGAATGGTAGTAGTGGTTAATTCTTATCGGAAAAGAAATTCATAACATTTCTGTCAACATTGAAATCCCAAAATACAAATGTCCGCCGCTAGTACACAAAAGCATTGTATTTTACCGTACAGTCGAATGAATATATCTTGTGAAATAAAGCACGCAGGTAGTTTCTCGACAGTTTATAATAAAGGATTATCTGGGGTTGTTGTTTGTATAGATATAGTGCAATAACTGTAAATAGTTTTCGAGATTTTTTTTAGCTCGGGGCACCCTACGACAAGCTAAAATTGCCATTTTCGACCAATCAGGGGTCATAATCCAGAAAGTTACAATCCAGTATGCACGAAAATCATAAGGAACCATGATATGCGCGAATATCAAAAACAATCAAAATATCTGGGTTATAAACATGCATGTCAAGTTTAATCAAAATCGGTTCAAAATTTTGACCTTTACAGGGTCCACAACCTTCATATACCATATTTTTACACTATTCCCCTAGAAGCGGCGGTCATTCCATCCAGCAGTTTTGGTCCCATTTCACGAAATTCGAACTCAACCTTCATTACGGTGAGATTTTTCGGATAATCAGGGGTCATAATTCAGGAAGTTACGATCCTATGGGCGCAACAATCGAAAGGAACCAAGATCTTTAGGTTATAAGCATGCATTTCAAGTTTCATCAAAATTGTGACCTCTAGAGTGTCCTGGGGGGGGGGAGTGGATGGCCGAATGGTTAGCAGGTGTGTGCTGTATCATAAAGCCTGTAATTGAGTCAACTGGCGTGGTTTTTCTCTGGGTCCCCCGGTTTCCTCCCACTGCTAAAGACCCCTACGCGCAAGCGAATCACTGAAATAAAATTAAAGCATATGTTAGTCCCGTAATGACCTGGTTTGTGTCGAGTGGACGTTAAACCCCATTTCTCTCTCTCCCAAGACTACTTGTATCATACGGCCTGTCATCGAGTCAACTGGCGTGGTTTCTAATCCCCGGTTGTACGTGGCAAGGACTAGGTCGCCTGTCCAACCTCGTGGGTTTTCTCCGGGTACTCCGAATTCCTCCCACTGCTGAGGATACCTAAAATATGTTTGTCTCGAAATGAACTAGTTTGAGTCGAGTGGACGTTACACCCCATTTCTCTCTCTCTCAATAGTTCATGGAATTGGGCTCTCGTTTGAATAAGATGCTGCATTAAAGAGTTATGTTTGGATTTTACGGGCTTTTGTTTATCAAAACTATTTGCCGTGAAACAAATATTACAAAATGCAGAAACATTGCAAAAGAAGGGGGGGGGGGGGGTAACGGTCATTCGGTTAAATCGTCCACTTCGTCAGAATGGTATTCATAAAGTCTATTGTTCTGTTATTTTGACAATGGCAAGTCATCATCAACTATTGACATTTTGGCAATGTTGATGCTTAGAGTGGTAAGTTCTGAAATGTTAGACATGGCAAGGTTTGGGGGCGTTTGGAAAAGTAGACCATGTCTAAATTATGGCCCCCGCCCTTTTTAGCTTGCGGTCCCTCTGGAGGATATAATTATTGTCCGATTTTTAAAAAAAATCATTTGATTATATCACTGTTACACTATAATAAAGGTTGAGTTCGAATTTCGTGAAAAGCGGAGCAAAATTGCCGGACAAAACGGCCCTCGCTTGTACACGAATGGTGTAAAAATATGTTACAGCACGCACTTGCTAACCATTCGGCCATCCAGCCCCCTTCTCCAAGGAGCAAAATTGCCGGATAAAATGGCCGCCGCGTGTTCGCGAATAGTGTTAAAATATGGTATACATGTATAAAGGTTGTGGACCATGTAGAGGTCACAATTTTAATCTCCCGCTTGTACACGAACGTAAACTGATCCCGCAGTGAATATTCGCTTGGCCGCTACAATCACTGATAAGCATGACATCGACGAGGCTTAATGAGCACGGCATATTAACTTTTTTACTCCGACAAATTAAATTCTCAAACATTTTTATGAAGTATAAGAAAAATAAATAAAGACGTTTGGAGTATTTGTAGTTAAAAAATATTACCTATTTAGTGTAAATGGGTATTAAAATGAGTAAAATGCATCATTTTGCCCGAAGCAGTTAGGTGTTATGTAAACATTGCACGAGCAGTTGAGCCAATGACTGACGCCACGTGCAGTCAACGCACTTGTTGTGGAGAGCCATCTGTTACAGAGATAATTCGTAAGTAATTCTTTCTGTGAAACAGATTGACACGAATGGTGTAAAAATATGTTACAGCACGCACGTGCTAACCATTCTGCCATCCAGCCCCCTTCCCCAAGGGGAGATAACTTGCTATTGACATGGCTGAAGTTGGATCAAATAGATCTACTTAAATTCCTAACTCCATGAAAATTGTACTAATATTCAAGAAGTTGTCATGTTCGTTTTACTTCCGGGGCGAGATATCAATGACGTAATTTTCGAATTTCTAAAATAAGAAATAACAGATTAAAAGTAAATGTTTAAAGGTACTCAAACAAAAAAGAATTAGTAAAATAGGTCCGAAAATCACAAAGTTACAGCTATGTAGGTGACTTTGGATTCGTAAAAAGCTTTGAAATTATTGATCCCAAAGCCACCACCCATCATTGGAAGAAGGCCAACCAGAAATGTATTAATTTAGGGGACGGCGGCTGATTTCGATTATTTTCAGCAGAATTCTTTACTGGTAAACAGCTTTGTCGGCACGGAAAACGTCAAAGGTGTAATTCGAATTTTTGAAATATTCAAATACCAAAGCATTGATCATGAGACAGGCTATAGGAGACGTGTAGAACATACTACGGTCTATTGTGTTTATTTACAAGCCCGTTAACGTAGACTTCAAGGATTCAGGAAATATAATTACCATAGCTGTAAGTAAAATATCGCAAAAACATTAGGGGATTTCTCAAGTTTCAAGATGGTGGTACTTCTGGTTCGATCGACAAACTCCATATTCTGTGTATTCGTCCGCAATAATTACTTATGAAAATCGTGCTACTAATAAAGAAGTTGTCAATTTGGTCTCAACTTCAGGTTCGAAATCTCAGCGACAAATTTTCAAAATTCGAAAAACTGAAACTGCAGATAAAAATGATTTTTTTTTTCACTCAAAGAAAAAAGAATTAGTAAAGTTTTTACGTTCGTGAAATTCGGTGATTATGAATTCGTAAAACGTTTTAAAAATATATTTAATCCGCAGCCACCACCCATTCTTGAGGGGGGGGGGTAGCATTAAGCTTCATAAGAATCCCATGATTAGATTCTGACATAGAAGATTTATGGAAAAATACAAAAAAATACCAGATCCGCAATACAGATTACGTCATCTGCGCACACGCTCCGCTTTACTTCAAAGGAATACACACTGGTCACTAAGCATGCCATGACGAAATCACCAACGCCGGATTAACCATGGTGGGGGCCCTTGGCCTGGTACATGTGGGCGCCCCTGATCACCGACCGCTTAGGTGTGGCCGGCGAGCAAGGGAAGTCTGGAGGGGGGGGGTCTTTCCCCAGGAAATTTTCAGAAATTGGAGGCCGGAAACGTGATTTCCTGGCATTTCAGGCACTTGTGTCGGAGCCATTTAGAAGTACCTCCCCAGAAAAAAAAATAAAATTCGGCCCAAAAATTAGCGCATTCTGGCGTTATTTCAGTGGACCAATCTATGCGAGTGCTATGAAATGATGGCATTTCTAGAGGAGGGGGCGGGAGCCATTGAGCCTGTAAAATCCGCCACTGTAAGTGAGCAGAGCTACATCAAACCTAATTTTGAAGTCGCTCAGTGATAAATAACGGGGTCACTTGATTCGGAATCGTATTATATCCCCCACGATGATTTGATGAATGGTGGCCGTAACGTTACCACCAAGCCGGACTCGATTTTTGACGAACGTCTAAAACTGTAAGTACCAAATGGTAATACGAGATTTAATCAAGAAATCTGAATATTTCGTGTGATCATGATGTGCATCTCATCAAATTCAGCTTATACCCACAACAAATATCAACAACAACATGGATTGAGGGTCCCCAGGGACTTCCGATGGAGGGCCGTCGGATCATCTCATCTCGGTCACCGGCCGTTGGAGTCCTCGGTCCGACCATGCTCGAGGCGCGCAACTGGGATTTTTGTGGGGGCCCCCTAATGTGGGGGGGGGGGCCCTGGGGCATGTGCCCCATGGTTAATCCGGCGTTGGAAATCACCAACAAAAACAAAAACCAAAAGACTGCTAGGAACAGAAAATGTGTGTGATCGTTGTTTTACGGTGAGTCATTTTGTTTTTAAAAGAATGTAAATTATACTTGTTTATTTAGGAGATATACACCGACTGCTTAGAATTTGGAGGATTGTTATTGTCCATTTGATACCGCTTAAATCATTAGACACCGAGATCACACAGCGATCGAGCGCCTCCAATGAAAAATTTAAGCGGTATCAAATGAACAATAACAATCCTGACAATAACAAACTGATCAGCAATGAATATTCGCTAGGCCGCTACAGTCACTGATAAGGATGACATCGACGCGACTTAATTAGTCTCCCATATTAACTTTTTTCTTTCAACAAATTAAATTCTAAAACATTTTTTGTATGTATTAGAAAAATAAGTAAGGACGTTTGAAGTATTTGTAGTTAAAAAGTATTTCCTATTTAGTGTAAATGGGTATTTAAATGAGTAAAAGGCATCATTTTGCCCGGAGCATAATTTTGAACACATATTTTGGCTTTTAAAATGAATAGTAACAAAATATTAAGATGTTTATATTTAAAAGTAAAATATTTCGTGATTGTTTGGCTGGAATTGAGCTAAGATCCTAATTAAGAAGTGCTTGAATAGACGGTTTAATAGGTTTTGCATCGTCCATCGCTGTATTTGCAGTTAAGACATTAACCCACAAACATTCACATAGTATTCACGGGTTTATCTCCTATCTTTTTTGTGTATGTTTTCTATTTACCCCGACGTAACAGAGAAGTTTTTAAAGAGTTTTACCTCGTAAATACGAGAAATTTGTATTCTGATTAAGAACAATCGGTAGTCCCTCACAGAAGAAGGGTCCAGCTTGAGTTAGAAACGGATGTGATGTTTTGTGTTTTGATAATTTTAATTTTGATAATTTCTTTGGAAAATGTCTTTTTAGAATTTGTAAAATGTGTTCACATCATCAATTATCATTTATCTGAAGTAAAAAACAACATGGCAAAATCCTATGTTAATTCATTTTCTATATGGATTTGATATAGTTATATGTGTTACTGTCGTAGTCTAGTTCCCGTACACGAGTTTCCTGTATTATTTTGTATGTAAATGTGTCATATACCTGATGTAAATTATAAACCATATATTTACAAAACTGATCTCTATTATCACTGAGATAGTGCTACATATAATGGATCCGGTCAAAATAACACTGCTTCCGGTGATAATGAAAATGTCAAATTAGTTTTATGAAATCAGAAAATGTCAAATTAGTTTTATGAAATCAGAAATGGCATCATCACAAGGTGAAAATTTTGTGAAAATTGAATAAAAATTGACACTTTTATAGACCGAAAACCTAGTTCTCCGCAACCGAACAAGTTAGAAACAATTCTATGATATCTTTATGACGGGTGTCAATTTTAAATTGTAATCAATTTGATATGACGCATACTTGCTTTTAGAAGCAAACGGTGTCACTTTTATGAAAATCCAATAATAATTGACTATTTTACATGCAAAATAACTAAAATAGGTTGCCAGGCAACAAAACATACGCCCACACAGCAGCCAAATCGTCCGGGCAGTCAACAAGAGTTGTTGCATTTTAAGTAATCATAAGAAAATCATAATTCAACCTCGCCCATTACTACGGTGTAACTGTGATATAATCAAACTTTTTTTTAAATCAGATAATAATTGTGACCTCCAGAGGGACCACAAGCTAAAAAGGGTGATTTTTCGTACAATCAGGGGCCATGATTCAGGAAGTTACGATCTGATATGGGCAAATATGCAATGGAACCAAGATCATTAGGTTATAAACATGTATTTCAAGTTTCATCAAAATCAGTTCAAAATTGTGACCTCTATAGGGTCCACAACCTTGATATAACATATTTTTACACAATTCGCGTACAGACGGCGGCCATTTTATCCATCAACTCTGGTCCGATGAAACCGTGATATAATCAAACGTTTTTTTTAAATCGGATAATAATTTTGACCTCCAGAGGGACCACAAGCTAACAAAAGCGATTTTTCGGACAATCATGGGACATAATTCAGGAAGTTATGATTCGATGGGCGCAAATATCGAAAGGAACCAAGATCTTTGGGTTATAAACATGCATGTCACGTTTCATCCAAATCGGTTCAAAATTGTGACCTCTATAGGGTCCACAACCTTGATATAACATATTTTCACACCATTCGCGTACAAACGGCGGCCATTTTGTCTGTCAATTTTGGTCCGATTTTCACGAAATTCGAACTCAACCTTCATAACCATGGAACGGCGATATAATCAAACGGTTTTTTTTAAATCGGATAACAATTTTGACCTCCAGAGGAACCACAAGCTAAAAAGGGCGAGTTTTCGGACAATCGGGGGTTATAATTCAGGAAGTTACGATCCGATGGGCGCAAATATCGAAAAGAACCAAGATCTTTGGGTTATAAACATACATGTCAATTTTAATCAAAATCGGTTCAAAATTGTGACCTCTATAAGGTCCACAACCTTGATATAACATATTTTCACACAATTCGCGTACAAACGGCGGCCATTTTGTCTGTCAATTTTGGTCCGATTTTCACGAAATTCGAACTCAACCTTCATAACCATGGAACGGTGATATAATCAAAGGTTTTTTTAAATCGGATAACAATTTTGACCTCCAGAGGGACCACAAGCTAAAAAGGGCGATTTTTCGGACAATCAGGGGCCATAATTCAGGAAGTTACGATCCGATGCGCGCAAATATCGAAAGGAACCAAGATCTTTGGGTTATAAACATACATGTCAAGTTTCATCAAAATCGGTTCAAAATTGTGACCTCTATAAGGTCCACAACCTTGATATAACATATTTTCACACTATTCGCGTACAAACGGCGGCCATTTTGTCCGTCAATTTTGGTCCGATTTTCATGAAATTCGAACTCAACCTTCATAAGCATGGGACGGTGATATAATCAAACGGTTTTTTAAATCGGATAACAATTTTGACCTCCAGAGGGACCACAAGCTAAAAAGGGCAATTTTTCGGACAATCAGGGGCCATAATTCAGGAAGTTACGATCCGATTGGCGCAAATATCGAAAGGAACCAAGATCTTTGAGTTATAAACATGCATTTCAAGTTTTATCCAAATCGGTTCAAAATTGTGACCTCTACACTGTTCACAAGCTAAAAAACGTGATTTTTCGTACAATCAGGGGCCATAACCCATGAAGTTACGTTCCGATACATGCCAATATCGAAAGGAACCGAGATCTTAGGGTGATAAACCTATATTTTAAGTTTCATTGAAATCGGATAAAAATTGTGACCTGTAGACTGTTCACAAACAATTGTGGACGGACGGACGGACAGGGGCGACGACAATATACGTCCACATGAAAATGTGGGCGTATAAAAACAGCGACTTATGCAAAATTGCTCAATTCTAGGCAACTGCTTATATTACAAACTAAAACCCATTTCTCCGCAACCGAACAAGTTAGAAACAATTTTATGATATCTTTATGACCGGTGTCAATTTTAAATTGTAATCAATTTGATATGACGCATACCTGCTTTTTGAAGCAAATGGTGTCACTTTTATGAAAATCCAATAATGATTGACTATTTTACATGCAAAATAACGAAAACAGCGACTTGTGCAAAATTGCTCATTTCTAGGCAACTGCTTATATTACAAACTAATTCCAACATACATTTTATTCGTATGGATTATACAGTGGGCTCTGTCACATCCGAACTCTTACCACTCCGGCACAAGTTACAAGTTTATAAAGATAACGTAGAAATATTTTAAAATCTGAAAAGCCTGAATGGGCGGTAAATAGGTTAATTTTCAACCTTCTTTTACCTCTTAATCGAATTTGCTTGAAAATAAAATCGAAATGTAAAGATAGGTTGCCAGGCAACGAAACATACGCCCACAGCAGCTAAATCGTCCGGGCAGTCAACAAGGGTTGTCGCATATTTTTACTTTTTTTGGTAATGAAACAACTCATTATGTAATTATCTGAAAATCATTAGAATTTGTTTGCTTTTTATAAAGTTTTGCCCCACGCTATCAATTAGTATAGGAAACATTTAACATCATGGATTTAGCTGTTCTGTTATCAAAATTCATTGAAAATCAAAATACTTGTGCGTTTCAACACCTTAAACTCTGTGTATCAATCTGAAGTCAAACGGATGATAAGTTTGGCATCTGTAGCGTCACAAGGTTTTTTGAAGTGATCAAGGGAGATAACTCTGGAAGTAATTATTTGAAATCAATGAAAATCAGTAGGCTTCTTCGTCTCATGACCTTAAACAGTGTGTGTAAATTTAAAGTCAATCAGATATTAACTTTGGCCTCTAGAGCGTCCACAGGATTTTTTGATGTGATCAAGGGCCATAACTCTGGCAATAATTATCAGAGATCGCTGAAAATCAATAGGCTTCTTCGTCTCATAACCTTAAACACTGTGTATAAATTTAAAGTCAATCGGATATCAACTTTGGCCTCTAGAGCATCCACAAGATTTTTTGAAGTGATCAAGGGCCATAACTCTGGCACTAATTATCGAAAACAGCTGAAAATCAATAGGCTTCTTTGTCTTATGACCTTAAACACTGTGTATGAATTTTAAGTCAATCGGATATTAACTTTGGCCTCTAGATCGTTCACAAGATTTTTTGAAGTGATCAAGGGCCATAACTCTGGCACTAATTATCGGAAATCGCTGAAAATCAATACGCTTCTTCGTCTTATGACCTTAAACACTGTGTATAAATTTAAAGTCAATCGGATATTAACTTTGGCTTTTAGAGCGTCCACAAGATTTTTTGAAGTGATCAAGGGCCATAACTCTGGCACTAATTATCGGAAATCGCTGAAAATCAATAGGCTTCTTTGTCTTATGACCTTAAACACTGTGTATAAATTTAAGGTCAATCGGATATTAACTTTGGCTTTTAGAGCGTCCACAAGATTTTTTGAAGTGATCAAGGGCCATAACTCTGGCACTTATTATCGGAAATCGCTGAAAATCGATAGGCTTCTTCGTCTTATGACCGTAAACACTGTGTATAAATTTAAAGCCAATCGAATATTAACTTTGGCCTCTAGAGCGTCCACAAGATTTTTTGAAGTGATCAAGGGCCATAACTCTGGTAGTTATTATCGGAAATCGCTGAAAAACAATAGGCTTCTTCGTCTCATGACCTCAAACACTGTGTATAAATTTAAAGTCAATCGGATATTAACTTTAGCCTCTAGAGCGTCCACAAGCAATTGTGGACGCCGGACCGACGGACCGACGGACCGACGGACCGACGGACGGACGGACGGACGGACGGACGGACGGACCGACGGACGGACGGACGGACGGACAGGGGCGACGACAATATACGACCACATTTCAATGTGGGCGTATAAAAAAACCCAGAGCTAACAGCTTTTGCGACTGTAAAGGGCACACTCTTTTAGTTATATGAGTTTTAAAACAAACTGTCAAAATTGTAGTTTTTGGTAATATTACGCCCCTTCCGGTATCGACAGATAACTCTATCCATAACAACAACAGAACATATGAACTTTGTTTTATAAAAATCGAACAATATATACCGGTAATTCGTCTAGGACTGAATTAGCCAATGGCGGCCAAGGAAAATTACTGAGAAAAAACACTTCACATTTTTGCTCAAGTCAGATGACTCTTTAATTCTGTGTAAAACATGACTAAAAATATTCATAAATAAAAAAGTTTTTTGTAAAAATTTAAATTTTCTAAATTTGGCTCCTGATAACAGCAAAAATTTACCGAAAATCAAAAATCAAAAGTAGCCTAGCAAAGTGCCGTGTCTTCGGCTATGCCAAAATATATAGACTGAAAATTAAATTCCAACGATTATTGTTCACATTACTAGTGTATCTTTAAAAATGACAAGGTACAAGTTTAATGTACTTGCCCTCTGATTTCACAATCTGGTTCATTAGTCTGGTAGCCACATCTCCATATTGATGACGTATATCTTCTTTGATTGGCATTTAGTAATTGAACATTAGATTATGCAACAATTTGACATTTTTAATGCGACGTAGAGATAGTGCCATTAATGTGTTAAACTTTAATTGTATTTATTCTTATCTGTGTTGCATATTCTGTATATATTTGCCTACTATTCACATTTTTGTATCATTTGCTTGATAAAGACGAGAATATCCTCGTCGAAACGTCACTTAGTATTAAACTCAGTAATAGACCAGGGGCCTATTTCACGAAATTTTAACTAAGATAAGATCCCAATTTTAGTAATTTGATTGGATAATATTAGCTTGATTTTAGTGCTTAGCCAATCAAAATTGAAGTATCTACTAAAATTGGATTTTATCTTAAGTTAAAATTTCGTGAACAGGGCCCAGGAGCCCAGAGGGTCGAACCTAGACGAACGAGGTACCAATATCTGACCATATAGGCATCTACATACTAACCTGGGAAGCACAGAAGTGGGCGTCTGCCTCGGCCCAGTCCATGGGTGTGACCCCGGTGACCCCTATAATGACCCCAAAAATGGGCTAAACTCATACATTCGAGGTACCGGTCAAAACCAATTTTAAATGAAAGAATACACTCTACTGAGTACAAAATTGCCCATAACAGACGATTTTGGCCCTGGGATGGCCCAAACTGACACCCCAAATATGAACCCCAGAGGGCTTGAAAAAAAAATTATATTCATACATTCGAGGTACCAGTTGTAACTAATTTTAAATGAAAGAGTATATCCCACTGAGTACGAAATTACCCATAACCGACGATAAGACCCCTGGGGTGGCATAGACTGACACCCCAAAGCCGAAGGGAGTGGGGTGGGGCAAAAATAGAGTTTGCTCATACATTCGAGGTACCAGTCAAGACCAACTTTAAATGGAAGGGTACATCTCACTGACTGCGAAATTGCTCATAACAGACGATTTGGCCTTGGGACTGCCCAAACTGACACTTTAAATATGACCCCCCCCCCCGTCCTCCCTGGGCGGCTTAAAAAAAGGGTTATATTCATACATTCGAGTTATTAGTAGAAACTAATGTTAAATGAAAGAGTATATGCCGCTGATTACGGAATTGTCCATAACAGACGATTGGGCCCATGGAATGGCCCAAATTGACGCCCAAAGACGATGGGGCCATAAATTCGCGGTACCGGTCAAAACCAACTCTAAATGAAAGAGTGCATCTCACTAGGTACGAAGTTGCACATAACAGACGCTTGTGGCCCTTGGACGGCCCAAACTGACACCCTAAATATGGACCGCAGAGCCAAAGGGTCAAAAATAGGTTATACTCATATATTCGAAGTACCAGTCAAACCAATTGTAAATGGAAGAGTACATCTCACTGAGTTCGAAATTGTCCATAACAGTTGGTTTCGGCCCTGGGGGCCAAGCTGACACCATAATATCGACCCCGAGGCTCGAGAAAAAGTTATATTCACACATTCGAGTTATCAGTTCAATTTAATTTTAAATGAAAGCGTGCATCTGGCTGATAACGAAATGACCCATAAAAGATGATGGTTCAAACTGTCAAAATTTATACCCCATCACCTCGGTGGAAGCGGACGTTAAATAAAACTAATTCACACACACTGTCAAAATGCATAAAATGGTATTGTGAGGCCAGATTGAAACAGACTTTTGCCACCAAAAAGTACAATCATAGACATAAGAACTGCACCTGCAGTGTTAATATTGTTTTCATACCAGACCATCTTGTGATTAACCCATCAGGAATCACCAGAAATGGACAAAACTGGCTATAGGGCAGCTATCAAATATCTGCCAACTGAAAGGACTAACCCTAACACAAAAGTAACTTGTCAGCCCTCATTTTCTTAGTTAAGATGACACCATTTCAGCTATGTGAATTTTTTTAGGGGGGGGGGGGATAAAAAATAAAAAAAAAATTGTTAGAATAACTTTTTTCAAGCCTAGGGATGTAAAATTTAGGGTGTCAGTTTAGACCAAAATCGTCTATATACATGTACAAGGTACAAACGATGTTTCCACAAGGATACTCTCGACGTTATCAAGCAAATGATACAGATATGTTCGCTCGTTCCTGGGGTTTTACGTCCACTCCCACCTAGGGTGATAACACAGACAATGCAAATATATAAATAGTACACAAATATACAAAGAACATGCAACACCAACACAACAATGAAATACAATAAAATCGCAAGACCTTCGATTAGGGGGCCATTTATAACTGAACCATCACAGCGGAATCTCTTTCGGACATTAAAAGGCAGTGGGCTGGCAACCTATTGATTTATCAAGATCAATGTATTTAACACTATTAAAGGGAAACCAATTAACCTGGACCATATATAACAAATAATTTAAAAACAATGTGGGGGTATAAATCTGTTATGAGCCATTTTGTACTCAGTGGGGTCTATACTTTCATTTAAAATTAGTTTCAACTGGTACCTCGTTTGTATGAATATAACCATTTTTAAGCCCCAAGGGTCATAACTATGGCGTCAGTTTGGGCCGTTTCAGGGTCACAAGCGTCTGTTATGGACAATTCCGTACTCAGTCACATGTAATCTTCTGTTATGGACAATTCCGTACTCAGCGGGATATATTCTTTCATTTAGAATTAGTTTGAACTGTTACCGTGAATGTATGAGTATAACCCTTTTTTAAACTCAGGGGATCATGTTTTGGGTGTCAGTTTGGGCAGTCCCAGGGCTGAAATCTTCTGTTATGAGCAATTTCGTACTTAGAGAGAATTGGTTTTGAGCGGTACCACAGATTCTATGAGTATACCCTATTTCCCCCCCCCTCCTCAACCACCCCTTTTCGACTTTGGTGTGTTGGTCTGGGCCATCCCTGTACTCAGTGGGATATACTCTTCCATTTGAAATTAGTTTCAACTGGTAACTCGAATGTATGAATATGACCCTTTTTTAAGCCCCTGGGATGGGGTGCCACTTTGGGAAGTCCCAGGGCTGAAATCTTCTGTTATGAGCAATTGTGTACTCAGTGAGATGTACTCTTTCATTTTAAATTGGTTTTGACCGGTAGCTCGAATGTATGAGCAAACCCTATTTTTGCCCCACCCCACCCCCTTCGGCTTTGGGGTGTCAGTCTGGGTCACCCCTGGGGTCTAATCGTCTGTTATGGGTAATTTCGTACTCAGTGGGATATACTCTTCCATTTGTAATTGGTTTCAACTGGTACCTCGAATATATGAATATAATTTTTTTTTCAAGCCCTCTGGGATCCATATTTGGGGTGTCAGTTTGGGCCATCCCAGGGCCAAAATCATCTGTTATGGGCCATTTCGTACTCAGTAGGATGTATTCTTTCGTTTAAAATTGGGTTTGACCGGTACCTCGAATGTATGAGTTTAACCCATTTTGGGGGTCAGTATAGGGGTCATCAGGGTCACACCCATGGACTGGGCCCCGGCAGACGCCCACTTCTGTGCATCCCAGGTTAGTATGTAGATGCCTATATGGTCAGATATTGGTACCACGTTCGCCTAGGTTCGACCCTCTGGGCTCCCGGTCTATAATTGTGTATCCATAAAATTGTACCTTGTGTTATATGTTCAATTACTAAATGCCAATCAAGGAAGATATGGTCTTATTTCACTTTAAAAGCTGGTTGATCTTATTACAAATTCACAGTATTTAATTAAAAGAAAAGTAAAATTAGTGTTTTAATAGATTTTGAGCACGAAATAACATTTTTTTTTGTATTGACTTTACCCGCCTGCCCTTAAAGTCAGATTGCCTATGGTGAAATTTTTTTCAGAAATAACGGAAAATTTCAATTTTGAAGCTGAATTTGCGATATTGGCGTATTATGATATTAGGATATGAACATTACTGTATAAACATTTGAAGGAAGAAATACGACTTAAACCTATCTATACTAATTAATGAGAAAAATGAAAAGTTCGGAATCGTTTTAGAGTGCAACTTGTTTAAATTTTGAAAATCATCACGCCATTTTCGGAGCCCAATTCACGTGACTGGGATGAGACACCCCACAAATCATGCCGTTTGAATTTTGAAGATAATCACGTTGTTTTGGGTGCCTAATTCATTCGTGGGCGACTGACAAATATTATGGGCGTCCTTGATCTCGTCATTATGGGCGTGACTCTTGGATGAGGCACCCCACAAACAATGCGTTTGAACTTAAAAAATTATCACGCCGTTTGGGCGCCAAATTCATTCGTAGGCGGCTAACAAATATCACTAGCATTATATTATGGGCGCCCATGATCTCTGCATGTTGGGTGCTCATCTGGGATGAGGCACTCCACAAATCATACCGTTTTGGGTACACCATTGATCAAGTCGTGGGCGCATAACCATTCTGATTCGGGATTATGCACTATTGGCGCCCTATCAGTTGTGGTGTTAATCGTGTTGGTCATTATGAGGCCTCTAACCTTTTGGGGATCGCCTCATATATAACGACATGATTGGAGAGGCGCCATAAAACCAAGTGACATTGGTTGGGCGCCAATCTCGTCCTGGGCGCAACCAATGTCACTCGGCTTTATGTGGCGCCCATACTAATATGGAGACGTTGGTCGTTGGCCTCGAATTGAGTCCTTTGGCGCCAATTGAGGGAGCCGATTTTTCCCATATGCCCATCAGGGGCGCCGAAATTTTCCAGAGGGGCAACTGCCCCCCCCCCGCTAGCTACGAGCCTGATATCATATAAAATTGTTTATCCAGTGTAAGCTACAGTCATGTCGGTTTTACACCACTTCGTCAAAAGTTTTATAATCCATAAATTTGTGAAAGCATATAAACTTTGTATATGATGTGTTGAAAATGCATATCTTTAACATATCTGTCCTTGTCGATGAAACTGACAAACGTTTTGGCTATTGAGTGTTAAATATGCATATCTATTATCTTTCATTGTCGGTCATGTTTTGTAATACTTTGGAGGGTACCAACAAAAGAAAACGCTCTTGACGGTGATTAGTAGTCCACCTTCCCTGAGGAGATCCATCTTATTGCACCGTGTTCCTGTATCGTTTGATAGATCTGCGGTTAGGTTTGCCAATTGGTTATAACATGCATATCAATTACGACAGTTAAAGAATTAGTCTTATATATCCTTAGTCACAGACGTTATATTCTCAGGATGTACTTTTACATAATTTTCTTTTAAGACAAAATATTAATGTAACGGATATACCTTGTTGAGACAACTTAATAAAACATTCGAACATGTCTACAATAAATTACATTTTATTCATAATTATTGATAAAGATAAACTTACATGAACTGATATTTAAGTTCAATGGAGTATTTTGTTGTTATGAGCGTTCACTTACACAGATCAATTAAGAATCTTTATCTCCAAACAATGAACAATCGATTCACTGATATTTATAAGCATACCCTGGTTTCCAGAGAATATTTTTTTTATAATTGGTTCATTCTTAATTTAAATTTATTTCAATAAATTCGAAGATAAGTTCAAGCTATTTTCGCTTCAAATGGCAACATTTAACAATAAAGATAAATAAGATCTCCATACATGTGCAATGAATAATCCGTTCATTTTTTTTTATAACCACACCCTAGTTGCCAGAGAATAGCTTTTGATTATTGATTCATTCTTAATTTAAATTTATTTCAATAACTTTGAAATAAAGTTCAAGCTATTTTTAGTTAAGTGGCAATGTTTTACAATAGAAATAGAAAAGATATTACTTAATTTCGTTAATTCCGTGCACTCTAGATGTCCAAATTTTATACAAGGTCTAACACTTACATAAATAGATCAGAAGGGTGGCACTAGTCATTTATTTATATTTATATCCATTATCAATTATTAAAGTAGCTAAGTCTCTAATTCAATATCATCAAAAATCTTCAACATTGAAAACACGAATTATTTGTCAATTTAAATCAACATTGATTCTGTGATTTTACCGGAAGAAGACGGGCATCTGATATCCAGTATTTAAGACAAAATAAATATTTTACCATTGGTACACGAATCGTGTACCATAATGTGTTTCAGCCCCAGTTCTAGCAAGAGACTCAAGGAACAAGGCTAGAAACATTGCACCAAATCAAACGACATATGTAGACTGGAATAACCTGCCCCTGAAATTTGCATTCGATTGAGAATGCTGGCTTATTCCGCCGAACATAGCTGATTTGAAATAAGTAAAAATCGAAACCATTGAATGTAAATCAGGTAATATACATTCATATTACAGTATTATATGCGCTGCGACATGCTTGTGTCAATTTCTAGGTCCCAAATGTTAGCGATTTAGCTCCTTTAAAATAGTTTAAGAAATGCATATCTCCAATTGCAAATCAATACAACTTAAATTAATACGCAGACTGTCACGCCATCATGATAACTGCCAGTCACGGTTTATAAACAAACCACGCCCCCGTGGTACTCTAGCAATTCTCCGTTACAAAATTTATTCAATCGAATAGCACTTGCAGCTCTTTTATCATATGAACATAGACTGACAGCTCCTCCCTTGATAACGTCATAAGCGGTGTGTTAATGGGCCAGTTAAACTATAAATATTTTGTATTTCGAGTTTGATATTTTGGAAAGTATTTCAGTATTTCTTCTACATGTATATGAATATGTGTATGTATATCCGTCTATATGTATGTAGATGTATGTTCGCACATGGATTATATCCACTCGTATTCCTTTATTGTTTTTTTCATTCCAAATCAGGATGTGTTTTATCACATTCCATTCGGAAATACATAAATCTACATATGGTGTGTACTGTTTGCCTAGGCTACATGAGAAATTGTGAATGGTAATCAAACCCAAAACCATACAGTAATGAGCATATGTGTTACTATATATAGATACCCTAATTAATAGAGATTTGTGTAATTAATAGAGATTTAATTAGGCTATACATCGGCTGATGATATATTTATAAATTTATATATGTATAAAATATAAAAATAACACCGATTTGCTTCTACATGTTTCAATATATTTTCATCAGGAAGCCATTGATACTAATAACGTTGCAAGGTTACCCTCGTGACGTCACAATAGAGGTACATTACATTGCATGAATGAATGAATAAATGAATGAATAGTGATGAATGAATAAACAAATATATATATATAGAGAGAGAGAAATGGGGTTTAACGTCCACTCAACACAACCAGGTCATTTCGGGACTAACATACGGTTTTAATTTTATTTCAATAGTTCGCTTGCGCGTAGGGGTCTTTAGTCGTGGGAGGAAACCGGAGTTCCCGGAGGAAACCCACGAGGTTGAGAAGGCGCCCCTATCTCCATGCCACATACGCTCACACCAGGGCTCGAAACCACAGCCGCAAGCCAGAGGTGACCGGCCAGCTAGAGGTCGAAGCGCGGCACTCTAGACCACTAGGCCATCCCAACCCCCCCCCCCTACCTTTCAAATAATTTGTCGTTGCCGTTGATTAACAATCACAACACGTACGAATAGCCCTTATCCATTTAATAAGCAACCTACATTTAAAGGAAAAGTGAAATACGCAGTCATGAAACTGACCTAAAATGCACAGTGTAAGCTATATGTATATTTTGTACATCGTAATATCATGACGAAATATATCGGTACGTGAAAAGGATATTATAAATCACAGACTAAGAGCCAGCTGCAGCGCCAGCGGTTAATGCATTTTTATTGTTCCACGTACTATAATGTGTATCGACCGCTTTTAACCTAAACAGTTTAAGACTTGACCGATCGAAGAAGTCATTGAACAAAATCATAATATAAAATTCTTACCGTCTACACGCAGTTCTCCAATACTCCACACCAGACCATGTCAATAACAAACTATGATATGTATAAAACGTCACCACAACACGTGTAGTGGTATATGTGCTTGTGTGTTTCTATTATAACAAAGGGTTATAGTTAAAGCAACTCTCAGGAGCTAGATATTAGAAATAAAGTTGTTTTAGTTAAGAAAAAAACTAAGTTTTTACGAGTACTTTCCGGTTTATGGTTTATTAAGCTTCTTCAGACAAACTTTACCAACAATTGATGTGACATAATAACATAATGATTACAACAATGAACAAAATGGATATAATAATAATATGCATATCATTAACAATTAAACATTGATAATCAAACTGATTTTTTTAAAAACCGAAATTTACCAACTACAATTTCGGCTCAGGGGTATTAAGAATATCTTGTCCCTTACAGCCCGGAAAAATTATAGCATGAATAATGTAATCGGATTAACAAGTCATAGGCTGTTTTACATGAAATGTACAATTGTCCGTGATATTTCTGGATTAATCCTCAAAAATAATTGAACACATTTTACATTTGGATTCATTATACTTGTTAAAGATACATTAAGATAAGAGCTGGCAGTTCTCACTATAATAGTTAAAAACTAGACAATATAAAGGGAATTAATTTGCTGGAAATTTTAGTCAAATTGATCCACTTTGAACAGAGAATTTAACGATTGAATTTTCGGTATAGTCTCCATCATTATAGCTGCAAAGCTATGGGGGTTCCTCTATTAGCACATCCTCTGCAATACTCATTATTTCGTCTATTATAAGCGTTTATGATTTCTTTATACGTTACAAGTCATTTCACACATTTTAAACCATTATACGTTGATATATATAGAGAATCTCCTACAAGTGTTTTTTGATATCAAAAAATATCAACACAAGTTGATAATGTAAAAAAAACAAGGCTCTGCCGAGTTTTTTTTACTTTATCAACGAGTGTTGATATTTTTTGATATCAAAAAACACGAGTTGGAGATTTTATTTATCACCCAATCCTTTTTTACATGCACAAATGAATAAATATAATTCTTTGGTATAGATTTCATTTTTACTGACGCTTATTACATTACTGCGTAGTGATACATACATCAGATTTTTGACATCAGTTTAGCTATTGCAAAGTCCTATATATTGAACAAGTATTTCCTACAAGGTCAATTAAATAAAAACAGTTTTTCTTTAACAAAAAAAAGTCACTTTTTATCTAAAATAAGTGGTTTCTTTAAAATAAAAGAAAGTAGTTCCTTTTTGATTGACCAATCAAATTCATGTAAAGCGATATCTCCTAAGGAGATATCGCAGTAGATTATGTAATTTATCATACAAGCGATATCTACTGTCAAATAAGATATTGGGTGATAAAATCTAATCTAGAGAGAACTGAATGGTGGATGTCGAATGGATGAGTGAATGAATGGAATGTTTTTTCTACAAAGAAACAAAAAAGATCATATTTAACCAGCGGCCGGCAGGCAGGATATGCCCAAATTTTCAAAGAGATGGATAGTGTAGCGATGTCAAGTCGACACGCCTTGCATAGTTTAGTTCTGGTTTACATTTATTGTTATGGTGTTCTCCTTTAAATACTAACGCGGCATGAATATATTGGTCTGATGACCTAAGTGTATTATCGTAGTTACCTCCCTTGTTAGGCGAGATTATCTAGGCTTGTATTTGGTGAGCACGTGTAGTGGACGTTGATAATAAAGATGGGAATGAACTGTGATCATGCTTTATCTTTATGTAATTATTTGGTCCTGGTTAACCTGTAACACCCCTACGAGTTACGCAGGAGTGGGCTATGTGGACAGGAGCCCTGAAGTCGTAACATATGGTGGAAATGCCGAAGGTTATGGTGGAAATGCCGATGGTTATGGTTTGAATAATTTCGTTACTTTTTGTGAGGCCACCGCTGATTTTAGTGAATACAAAATGGCTACCGGTGGAAATATAAAGATTGACAGTTTTTTTGGAACGCCAAATGAAGACGCTCGAATGTGGCTGAACCGATTCCAGGCATGGGTCGTTTTACAGAGTATCCGAAATGAGCGAAGAGGTGCTGCAATGATGATGTTGATGTTATTACTCCAGGGAGAAGCGCTGATGTGGTTCAATGGGTTGCCCGAGCTGGTGAAATTAAATTCTGCTCGTCTCTATCACCATTTTATGGAACATTTTATTGCCAGACAGACAGCCAGTTCATGGTTAATTGAACAACAGTTATCGTATCGAAGCATCCGTGATCAAATGAACTTAGAAACTTACATTTTCAATTTGCCAATTGTCATAAATTCAATGTGCTTGACACGTTTCGATACAAACGTTTCTGGATCAAAATCAGATTATGGAAGACGAGAAATCTAAACTGAGAGCTTTTTCACCCACATTTTCAGTTGGTGACACAGTATTTTTATATAAACCTGTTTTAGTTGGTGGACAGACCAGAAAGCTACTCCGGCCTTGGTGTGGTCCATATTACATAATCCAAAAACTCTCTGATATCCATGTGAAATTGCGCCGCAAAAGTGATGGACACTTAGTTACAAATAGAGTGAATACCAATCGTCTTAAACATGGTTATTTACGAAATGATGAACCAGATGATCCTACACCACCAAGCAATATCGATAGCGTAGAACCAGTTGTATTATCTTCTGCAGAGGTTGATGATAATCTTGTACCCGAACCTGATTTTGTACCTACTGATAATAATCCTAATTTGTTACAAAATGATCAAGATTTAAAAACGTTTGAAATCGAAAAGATTCTTAAGAAGAGATTTTGCAATAAGTCTTGGCAATATAGAGTTAAATGGCTTGGCTATAATTCACGAGATAACTCTTGGGTTAATTTTTCTGATTTAACTGATAAGTGCCAAAAGCTTGTAACAGAAACCCATGATAAAATCCCTAATTTGAAAAGACGATAGATGAAAATTGTTTCATATTCCTAATATAATGTCTTTTACTGTTAATTTAAAATAAGTTGTAATGATGTTTTAGTGAGAAGCCTGTGTTATTTGAAGAATGGCTTTGATGTTACGTGTGTTATTTATGATTGTTCAAGTTGAGTAATTCACAGGCTTTATTTATGATATTATTAAGTGATAATTTGATAATAAATTTACCAAAGCTTAAGAAATTATATCTACATAATAAGTGCCCAATAAGCTCTACTTGTTAATCTGATAATGTTTACAATGTTTGTTGTGAAAATAACACTTAACATAGCACACTGTAAAAGTTGGTACTTGTGAAAAAAAATGAATGTAGTATTATTATGAGATATTTTGAGATTTTAAGGTAAAGGGATGATGGTATAACTTGTGTACTCTGTATGATTCCTTGATAATGTACCCCATTATTCCACTGGTTTATAGTAAGTCACAATGTGTTATAAAATGGTCACCCACTGTAGATAAGATACACTGTAAAAATGTTAATGGTTAATTTTGTACGTTATATTATTTGAAAGTGTTAACCCTTTATAGTTCTGATAGGTTAATGTTAACCCTTTGAATCCTAAAATTATTGTGTATGTTATCACTTTCATTGTTTCTACTTCATACATTATTTTGTATCGATACTTATCACATCATATGAAATATTGTTAGACCTGTGATTTGCAATATGCCTGATAAACATGAACGCTATTTCCAGGCTTTGAAACGGACGACTGTTTTACAGCTTCGTCATTCGAGTGTAACTCATAATTTTGAGGCGGGGGTGATGTAGCGATGTCAAGTCGACACGCCTTGCATAGTTTAGTTCTGGTTTACATTTATTGTTATGGTGTTCTCCTTTAAATACTAACGCGGCATGAATATATTGGTCTGATGACCTAAGTGTATTATCGTAGTTACCTCCCTTGTTAGGCGAGATTATCTAGGCTTGTATTTGGTGAGCACGTGTAGTGGACGTTGATAATAAAGATGGGAATGAACTGTGATCATGCTTTATCTTTATGTAATTATTTGGTCCTGGTTAACCTGTAACACCCCTACGAGTTACGCAGGAGTGGGCTATGTGGACAGGAGCCCTGAAGTCGTAACATAAGAGAACAAATTAAATCAAAAGCGATTTTTCATACAATAAGGGAGCATAATCCAGACAGTTATGGTCTGAAGTGCGCAAATATGGGAAGGGACCGAGATCTTTAGGACAAATTGTGACTTCTAGAATGTCCACAAGCTAAAAATGTGATTTTTCGAACAACCAGGGACCATATATGGGAAGGGACCGAGATCTTTAGGACAAATTGTGACTTCTAGAATGTCCACAAGCTAAAAATGTGATTTTTCGAACAACCAGGGGCCATGTATGGGAAGGGACCGAGATCTTTAGGACAAACTGTGACTTCTAGAATGTCCACAAGCTAAAAATGTGATTTTTCGAACAACCAGGGGCCATAATTCAGGAAGTTACGATCCGATATGTGCAAATATCAAAAGAAACCAAGATATATGGGTTATAAACATGCATTTTATTCGGATTAAAATTGTGACATCAACAGGGTCCACAACCTTGATATACCATATTTTTACACGATTCAAACTCAACCTTCATTATGGAGTAACGGTTATATAATCAAACGGTTTGTTAAATCGGATAATGATTGTGGCCTTCAGAATGACCACAAGCTAAAATAGGTCATTTTTTGTATAATCAGGGGCCACAATTCAGGAAGTTACGATCCGATATATCAACAGGAACCCAGATCTTTGGTTTATAAACATGCATTTCAAGTTTCATCAAAATCGGTTCAATATTCTGACCTCTATAGGGTCCACAAGCAAAAACTGTGATTTTTCGGACAATCAGGGGCCATAATCCATGAGGTTTTGATCCGATACATGCCAATATCGTTAGCAGCAGAAATCTTATGGAGATAAAGCTTTATTTCAAGTTTCGTCAGAATTGCGAAACAATTGTGGACGGACGGACGGACAGGTGCTACGGCATAATGCACCAACATGAAAATACTGACGTATAAAAATTATGCATCATTATACATGTACATAACTGTTACAACTATTCTTAACAAAACGGATGACAAGTACAAATATATATTGCAGTTATATATCGCTATAATACATTCTTGTGAATGTGTTTTAAATCAATTTATTCTGACACTGCACCCAGTTATTTAAAAGAACTCTTTGATGTCTATATTCCCCGGCGTTCAAACCTTCATTGTTCAAATGATCGTAGCATATTGAGGTTTCCTACATATAATAAACGTTATGGTAAATATACTTTCTCCGTCAGAGCAGCTAAACCGTGGAATGATCTTCCCAAAACTTTACGACAGTCCTCTTCCATCCAGATTTTTAAGACTAACTTAAAAACATATTTATTTCAAAAATGTTTTTGAACTTTTGTGTTGTGAATGCGCTTACAAACATTTGTGTAATGAAGCGCTATATAAATCGAACAATGATAATAATAATAATAATAATGTATGTACATGTACTTAGGAATTGCAAGGTAACTGAGGAGTTTACAACATGATTAGGCCTATAAACGCGTTATCACGTTAGTACGTTAATAAACAAAAATGAATAAAACTATTAAAAGCACATGACTTCAAAAATACAATAGGGCTTATAGCCCAGACCTTGGGTTAAGACAGGAAACACGCATCTCAAACATTGGTTTGAATATAACACAAGAAAAAATAATGGAATGGGATCTACACAAACGAAATTTGACCCTAACATTCCGGCCCCTTTAACGTACGGTTTAACTAAATACATATTAGGACAAAATAAGTAATAATTTTAAGATAGGTCTTTGAAATTCTGACTGAACCCACTTTTCCCTGATATATGATGTTTCTCGGTGGATTATTGTTGGGTAGGGTCCCCTTGATTTTCCCAGGGGTGGGTGTGGCCGTGTCACTCTTGGAGAAAATTTAATATTCAAGGTGGCGCCCAAAAGTGGCGGGAAAAATACAAAAAATCATTTTTCACCATCCTAGGTCGTGCAATATATCATTTTGTAGGTTTTCAGGGTCGCTGAACACGAAGGCGGGCATATTTTTTAAATCCGACAAAGATATTCAAAATAGCGTCCCAAAATGACGACGGCAGTACCAGAATTTCATATTTCACCCTACTAGGTCGTGTAATACATCATTTTTTATGTTTTGGGAGTAGCTTAACGCGAATTCAGATATCTTTTGTAATATTAGACCCACCGTTAAGGCGGGGAATAGAAAAGGCAAGTTCACACAGCTGGATTTGTGATAAATCGTTCCAGAAATTTAAATTTTAGCTAAAACTATATAAGTAACAAAAAGATACGATATGTGAAACATATAATGAAAGCAATTTTAATATATCATACTGTGTGATCTTCATCACCTTCTTCGTCTTCATCATCCCTATTCTGTATTCCAATCTCAAATGAGATTTAATTGAAGTATTTGTCTGAATTAAAACAACAATAAAAACCAGAACATGATAAATCTGACTTTTTACAGCCACAAAAACGGCCGCTTTGACATAGCGGCTCAGAGTGACATCCGCATTTTATAACTTTTATTTAGATTGTGGTCCTTCTGAAGGTCAAAATTATTATCCGGTTTAAAAAAAAACCCGTTTGATTATATCACCGTTGCTTGGTAATGAAGGTTGAGTTCGAATTTCGTGAAAATTGAACCAAAATTGACGGACAAAATGTCCGTCGTTTGTACGCGAATAGTGTAAAAATATGTTATATCAAAGTTGTGGACCCTATAGATGTCAAAATTTTAATTTGATTTTGATAAAACTTAAAATACATGTTTATAACCTAAAGATCTTGGTTCCTTTCCATATTTGCGCACATCAGATTGTAACTTCCTGAATTATGGCCCCTGATTGTCCGAAAAATCGCCTTTTATGGCTTGTGGTCCCCCTGGAGGTTGCAATTATTATCCGATTATAAAAACCATTTGATTATATCACCGTTACACCGTAATGAAGGTTGAGTTCGAATTTCGCGGAACTTTATAAAAAAAAACAAACAAATTCTAATGATTTCTGATAATTACTTAATTAATATGCGACAAACTTTGTTGAATGCATGGACGATTTAGCTTCTGGTGGGCGTATGTTTCGTTGCCTGGCAACCTATTTTTTTCTATTTTCCGCCTTCGTGATGGGTTAAATGTTAACAAGATGTCCGAATTCGCGTTAAACGACCCCAAAATATATAAAACGATTATATTACACGACCTGGTAGGGCGAAATATGAAATTCTAGTACTCCCGCCGCCATTTTTGGACGCCATTTTGAATATCTTTGTCGGATGTTAAAAAATATGCCCGATTTCGTGTTCCGCGATCCTGAAAACCTATAAAACGATGTATGACACGAACTAGTAGGGCGAAATATGAAATTCGTGTACTCCCGCCGCCATTTTTGGACGCCATTTTGAATATCTTTGTCGGGTGTTAAAAATATGCCCGATTTTGTGCTCCGCGATCCTGAAAACCTACAAAACGATGTATGACACGACCTAGGATTGTGTAAAATGGTTTGTTTGTATTTTTCTCGTTATTTTTGGTCGCCATCTTGAATAATAAATTTTACCCAAGGGTGACACGACCACACCCGCTTTGGAAAAATCAAGGGGACCCTACCAATCAATAATCTATCGAGAAAAATTATACATGTATATCAAACAAAAATGGGTTCTCGGCCTCGACGTCCGGACTAGAACTGTGTCTTAACACAAACGCTTCTAACTAAATCTTTACAATCATAAAATACACTTGCAGCACAGTTTCGTTTATACAAACATTCGGTTTCTACCGTACAATTTAGGAAGCTGCATAATGCTATTTTCACTAATGTTACATACTTCTAAATCATTATAATTTAAACAAAAATGGGTTCTCGGCCCCGACGTCCGGACTAGAACTGTGTCTTAACACAAACGCTTCTAACTAACTCTTTACAGTCATAAAATGCACTGGCAGCACAGTTTCGTTTATACAAACATTCGGTTTCTACAAAATCTGATTAAGAGTAACAACTCACTATGTAATTATCAGAAAATCATTAGAATTCTTTTGCTTTTTATAAAGTTTTGCCCCACGCTAACAATTAGTATACGACACATTTAATATCATAGGTTTAGCTGTTCAGTTATCAAAATTCATTGAAAATCAAATTACTCTGTGTATCAATCTGAATTCAATTGGATGAAAAGTTTGGCCTCTATAGCGTCACAAGATTTTTTGAAGTGATCAAGGGAGATAACTCTGGCAGTAATTATTTGAAATCGATGAAAATCAATAGGCTTCTTCGTCTCATGGCCTTAAACACTATGTATACATTTAAAGTCAATCGGATATCAACTTTGGCCTCTAGAGCGTCCACAAGATTTTTTGAACTGATCAAGGGCCATAACTCTGGCATTAATTATCGGTAATTTCTGAAAATCGATAGGCTTCTTCATCTTATGACCTTAAACACTGAGTATAAATTTGAAGTCAATTAACTTTAGCCTCTAGAGCGTCCTCAAGATTTTTTGGAGTGATCAAAGGCCATAACTCTGGCAGTAAGTATCGGAAATCGCTGAAAATCAATAGGCTTCTTCGTCTCATAACCTTAAACACTGTGTATAAATTCAAAGTCAATTAACTGTAGCCTCTAGAGCGTCCACAAACAATTGTGGACGCCGGACGGACCGACAGACGGACGGACGGACCGACAGACGGACGGAGGCGACGACAATAATAATTTTGGGTAGGGTTCATGAACCTACTCTACCCCAGACACGGATATGCCCGCTACGAAGCCTTGCAGTTTCACGGGTAACCATCTGTAACAAAGGCCCTTAGTGGCTTAAATTGTTGTGCAGGTTACCAGCCAGCTAAACCATAATCTTGAATCAAAATTGGATGGGAGTCCATCTCAAAAGCTACTTTGATTTATTAAACTGTTCAGCCTCTTGGGATTTTATCAAACGGCGGGTTAAAGGAGGGAGTTCCTAGAATTTTCCTCCCGGAAACCGTAATCCACCTATAACGGCTTTGTTTCTCAACCGACATCACAAAGAATGAATTAACGCACAAATATACAGATTTAAAATACCGAGGAACCCTCACCCCCAACCCGCGTGGAAAATCCACTGGAGAATCAGTGTCCCCTGGGTAAAGAGTGTAGTTGCCTTAATACAAAGGCAAACATTTCAATATATGACACAGATATGTTGCGAATACACAGTTCTACCTAAGTTTTAGTTTTAGCCTTTTCCATCAATTGGCAATCTTTAACGTGTTGAATTGCCGAGTCGCAAAACTAGCCCTTCCAAAAAAACGTGGTCTTGAGGTTGATAACCCGGAAAACCGAATCCTTGAAAAGGAAAAACCATTGAGGGAGGTGGATAATATACTATTCAAAAAAAGTAGGGGATATTTGATTTTTAAGTGTTATTAAAGTCACCTAATGAAACTAACGAAGAAACAAATGACAAAATGAAATGAAGTTCACATTCATCGATTTATTCCAAATGATCGTTAGACTAAGTAAGGCACAGACTGACCATTATAAGGGTAAAATGATACCCGGGGTCAAACAGCAAAGTTACCACAGCATCACAACAAAGTTAGTAACGGGTAAATCCTTCTCTGTTTGCCAAACAAGCATTGATCCGACGAGGCATACTCCTAATGAGACGTCTAAGGTCATTTTGGTCCAGATTGTCCCATTCCTGTTGCAACGCAGCAGCAAGTTCTTGGACATTGGCAGGACGTTGTTGACGTTGACGCAACCTCTGTTCAAGCATGTCCCAGACATACTCGATGGGGGAGAGGTCGGGACTCAGTGCTGGCCAAGTTAATGTGGTGATGTTCTGTTGTTGGAGGTAACCTGTAACGATCCTGGCCCTGTGACATCTTGCGTTGTCATCCTGGAAGATGAAACGGCGGCCATGACGTCGTGCGAACGGCACAACATGGACTGCCAACACGCCCTGCAACAACATGTAAAGCCGTTCTTCCAGCAACAGTGATGCCTCCCCACACCATAACAGAACCACCCCCAAATCGATCATGTCTGATGACGTTAACGTGTTGGAAGCGCTCGTTTCGACGACGCCACACCCTCCTACATCTGTCCAAAAAATCAACAGTGAACCTTGACTCATCTGAAAACATCACATTGCTCCAGCGTCGATTATCCCACTGTTGACGATCCCTACACCAACGACGTCTGGCCTGAATGTGATGATCTCTCAAACAAGAGATCACGCGGGGACGTCAGGCGCGAAGGTGACCCCTATGCAGTCGATTCCGAATCGTCTGGCCACTCACTCTCACACCAGTGTCTGTTTGAAGACGAGCGCTGATCTGATTTGCTGTGATGACACGATTTCTCAAGGCCAAGGTACGGATAAATCGATCCTGGGCTTGAGTTGTCGCCCTTGGTCGACCTGGGCGTGGTCTGTCCTGTACAGATTGTGTATCACGGTATCTGGACCATAGCCTGCTTATGACAGACTGAGAAACATTCATCGTCCGCGCCACAACCGCCTGTGTTGTGCCGATCTGTAGCATGCCAAGGGCATGTAACCTTTCATTTTGGGTAAGCCGACGCATATCAAAATTTGTTTTCTGGTCACTAAAACAATTAAACTGATGTTTCCATCCTGGAATTCAATGCCACAATGAATGTAACATTCAAAGTCAGAGTCGTGCGTGCAAATCTTGGGTTGGACCCCCATGATGATCCCAAGCATCACCTGCATTCATTGCGGTAGCTATTGGTGCGTTTGGGCGTCACATGTAACTGGAAATGTTTCTTCTGTTAGGTTCTATAGTGACTTTTTTCGTAGTCATTTGCATATTTTAGTATTATGCCCCCAAAATCAAATATCCCCTACTTTTTTTGAATAGTATATTAAAAATAGGGGATTGTGGCATGGATTCTAACTCTTCCCGTTCCCCATCAGTGGATTTAGTTAGATCAGTGGACTTTTCCTTCATGCACTATGCCAAAGCTTTTGAAATCTTATCGACAGCAGCTCCTTCCTAACCCGAAAGACAAAGTTGACAAGTTGATTTTTCCCTGATGTCTGGATGCCTGCCTGGCAAGTTCCCCCAAAATATCCCGATCTTCATGTCCGTAAGATTTCGGAAGACTTTTCCGCCTAATCACACCTCTTGGGACCGACACGCTCTTCTTGGTAACCTCAAGTCCCTTTACCATTACCCTGCCATTCCAAGGATCTTATCTATTTCTTCGCAAGGCACCCCCCCCCCCTAAAACCTGTCTGAATTCCCTAAAATTTAAGGAGTTTGTGAGGGCTGCCAAACGAAGAAAGACTTTTAAGTAAAACTAAGTCTTGAGGCTAAAATCCAAAACACAAGGTGAACTAACATGAAAATCGACGTTTTTTATTCGGTCACCCAATTTAAGTCTGGCTGATTCGCCCACATCTGTTGCCCCCGTCTCTTATTCGTCTCACTAAGTGGATAAGGAGGGTCTTTTCTTCAACACTTTGACCACCATGATAACTAAGGGAAGACCAAAACAACGTTCTAAATACTGATGGCCAAAATTCAATAATAGAACCGGTAATACAAATCACGAAGACACAATAACAACACAAGCGAGAAAATCTCATCACGATGGACCTTAAGATCACAACTTACACGGCCAGAGCCGGACGCAAGAGAAATGGTAAGGGGGTGCGGTGTCCAAAATGATTCTTGGCGCATATCTAAACCCAATTATAACATAAACTCCGCCTGCGGCTTCAATACAAACCAGTAAAACTTCAGAATTCGCACATTTCAAAGGAATAGAAAACTAACAGAATAAAACGATTATTATGGGGGGTCGGGATGCAGTCACTTAGCGCCGCCTACCTGGGTCACTGTACACCGTCTTTAACCCAGTATAGTTGACCTACTCACATACACCATGCAAAGTAAACGAAATCATTAGACTACTACATATCCATTATTATTTACCGAATTATAGAACTTGGAACAGACCGGACAAAGAGAGTTAAAATGATCTGCGAAAAACAAAACAACAAAAATTGCCGGACAAAATGTAAGGAAAACATTTTATTTGAAAATTGAAAAATGGCGCCTATAATGCACGTGATTCTATCAAAGTCATGGTCTATTATGGCTTTCCTAACCAAGTTCATATCCCCTGGCTCTCAAAGCACAACAAAACGAAGCTTCCCACAGCTATCTGAACTAGACAAAAAGGCTCTCTCGACCTAGCTTCCAACCACCCGATTCAACTGATGTTAGTCGCTTCAAGAGGACTTGGGTTAGTGATGTTAGCCGCTTCAAGAGAACCTATATTATTAATTTATCATACATATTATTAATTTGGCTTATTGAAGCGGCTAACATTAACACACATTTATTCTCTATGGAGAAACTTTGACCAATCAAAATCGAGGATTTGGACTTTTTCGCGCACAACCAGACGATCAGCTTTTTGTAATGCCAGGTACATCTGCCGAGGCCTAGTGTATGATTTGTGGTGAGGTTGGGTGCGAATTGTGTGAGTGTTGCCAGGAGGGGGTCAGTATGTTTCTGGTGGCATTTATTTCACCATTGCAACGTTTGGTGCATATTTGTATTATAATGATATTAATAACAGTGCATTTTTAACGCGCTAAACTCCACACACTAAGAAGTATGCTCATAGTAAGTATATGCTCATGGCGCTACAAACAGTATTAGCAGCGGGAACGGCGGGCCCAGGCATAGTTTAATGACCATTTTACCCTCGCCTCTTCCCCAGTCATTCCTCCAAACACAAGCACCGACTAAATAGAATAGTTTTGGTCAAATTGCGACCTTGCTTTATAATAATATACCGAATGGCCCCGAACTGTCAACGTTGGCGCCTATGGGGCGGCACCACGGATTTTTGCGCTTAATTTCGGAGAACGCTAGATCGGAGACGGGCCCTACGCATATTATGACGTCATATGCGGATTGTGGGTTAGGGTAAGGGTTAGGCTTGGCCCGAGGGGGGGGGGGAGCCAGAAAAATTTTCGCGCATGCGCAAAAAAGTTTTTCTATAAGTCACTTTTCGCGTTTTTACGCTTTTTGGTCTCTCTGGTGTGGTTTCCGGAAGAAAAACAATAGGGGTGGGAGTGCATGCCCATTTTTATCATTTTTTCCGTTCCCTCTGGCCGCGTCTCCAACCCCCCCCCCAAATCTAAGGTGAACCGAGGTATGTAATCCGGACGATATGACAAGCCATGTTTGCGACCCTTTCCCGTATCCAATATTTTGTCCAGGTGCCCGAAATTCTTATACATGCTAGTTGTATGCATGGACTAGCGATCCCTCCATTCTAATGCATAGGGGGGACAAACATCGCCCCTCGTTTCCGGCAATCACTGAAAACTTAGCCAGTTGCACCCACAGGGGGGTTACGAGGTTTGGTATTCAAATTCCCCTCCCCCCAACCACCGGAAGTGGGTAAAATTGTTATCTTTTGCAGCAAAATGTCCAAAAGGTCTTCTTTGCCTGACCGGAAGTGGATTCCGACGGCATTTCTTGATTCCCAGGGGCCGATTTAGTGGGCAGGGGGTCGGAGTGGCGCTCACTACCGGGACCCTTGCTCCCTTTTCTGAACTTTGACCTGAAAAAAAGCAGCTGCAGGGCTTCATTTTATTTTATTTTTTTGTGCCCAATGGGCGTCTTCGCTAGAGATAAAGGGACATAATTTCATAGAGGAGCGGGCCCTACGTGACCCCATTGTATACCGTACAGCATTGTTTTCCTGTACATTCAATACGAACTGATGTGTTGATAAACGTTAGTTTTAGTCGCTTATATGGAATTTAACTCCTATACGTCGAAACACGGTCCTTTTACCATCGATAATGTCACGTGGAACCGCCTTTTTACTGGCGACGTCTGGTGGGAATTCCTTCAGCGAGGACGCCCATTCAGGAACCGGAACTCTAAGAATTCTGAATTTTGGGGCCCTCTCGCCGAATGGTCCCGCACACAGGGCCCCATGCTCAAATGGCCCAACCGGGGTCCCATGAGGCTCCAGTGCCCAAAATGTCCTATTTCATTCGTTATTTTTTCTAATTTTTTCGAGTCTTCCGCGGAACTAGTCCTCCCGGCTAGCCCCACTAAATCCACCCTCGCGCATCACGTGGTGCCCTCGAAAAATTTCTAGGGCGATCGGAAGTGGGACAAAAAGGTCAATGATGGTCATTTGACCTTGCCCTGTAGGGGTCAAACCAAGGTCACAACGCGACGCCCAGGGGTCGATTTTGCTTAAGAGGTCGCGGCCTCATGGTCATCGGATGCGATTCGGGAGGGGCGAGTTATCTCCCCTTAGACCACGGCAGTAAAAAGCGAGCTAATTGACTTTCTCAGACAATTTTGCCCAAAAAATGTCTTCCGATCGGCCCAAGATTTGGTGATCCGATAGATCGACCCCACATTTGTTCTTCATTTTTTAAAATCGCCCACCAAAAGTCGTGACCTTGACCCGCTAGGGGCCCCAAAATATTTTTGTTTTTGCCCCACAGGTGCCCCACTGATTGAGCCAGGACAACAGGACCTTGACCTTTTCACATGGTATCGGAGCCTACGTGACTTTGGTAGGTCAAGGTCATCTGAAAGGGTCAAGGTCACTAAAATATCTAGCAACTTGAGGTCTCCGGGACCTCTGAATGGGCCACAGGATCACGTGGCATGTCAAAGGTCATAAACTTGGGTGGACATCTTAGTGACCTTACAAATGAGACCTTGACCTTTGATGCTATCTTTGACTGTGAGATCGAAAAACTCCCAAAACTTCATGTACCATCCAAACTTTCGCCAGAAATGTAAACGTCAATGTCAAGGTCACGACCCACAAGCCTGGTGACGGGGCTGTTCTGTGGGTCAAGGTCATGACCTTGACTGACATAACCTGCCCCCGGCGAAAACTTAGGGAAAACTCACATTCAGACACTCACTCTCGTCTGTAAACGCCCCGAAGGACTATTGGCCGAGGTCCCAGATTGGGTATTCGTTAAGTTTATCGACCCCGAAAAGTTGTCTGGTCACTTCAAAATCGACTTCCGGCGACCGGAAGTTGGTGAAACCGGAGCCCAAAACACGGTTGACCTTGACAACTGGGGGCCAAACCATATTCAATTTCTAACTAGAGAGGCCAGTAATTTGCTTTTCTTTAGTTAGTTTAATTCATTCTGTGTGTCTGACTAGTCTGTATCTACGGTTGTATTCCGTCTATGACTTGCCATGTTTTTATTTTGCAAACATCAAATATTTTTCAAATATATTTAGTCATGTGTGCCGCTATTTACTCATGTGTTCCAAAGTGTGCCGGTGTTAAAAAAGGGCTGAGAACCACTGATTTAGATCAACAGGCCGCGAGCTCAAGCTGCACAGACCGGGCTGGAATTGTGTTTCGCCCCTCTCCTTGATGGGTGACGTCGGTCAAGGTCGTCCGAACGGTCGGGGACAAGGTGACCCGATAGACCGTCTCCACTTTTGTTCTTCATTTTTAAAAATCGTCAACCAAAAGTCGTGACCTTTACCCGCTAAGGGCCCCAAAAATATATCGGTTTTTGCCCCACAGTGCCCAACTAATTGAGCCAGGACCACCAGATCTTGATCGTTCAACATGGTATTAGGGCCCACGTGACCATGGTAGCTCAAGGTCATCTGAGAGGGCCAAGGTCACCAAATCATCTAGCAACTCGAGTGCTCTGGGGCCTCTGAATGGGCCCTGGGACCACGTGGCATGTCAACGTTTATGACCTTGGGTGGAAAACTCAATGTCCTTTGATCCGACGTTTGACCTTGAGAATGAAAAATGGGCCATGACCTCGGATGACATTTCCGTGAGATTAATTGTCATCGTATAAAATTGTTATATTTTTTGTATTTCGTTCAATAAGTATACCACCGTGTACGACTAACTTTCGATTACGTCGGATTTTCATCAAACACCCAGAAGGGGCCATGGGCCGGGCCCAAGGTTGGATATTCTTGAACTATATCGGCCGCGAAAAGACTTCTGGTGCCGTCAAAATTGACTTCCGGTCACCGGATATGGGCAAAATCGATAAAAAAATTATCGCGATTGACCTTGAGCCTGCCATTTTAAGGTCAAATTGCAGTGACCAAGCGCATCCCCGGGTTCAAGAGGCGGTGACCTCCGGGTGGTCGGTACAGATGGGCTTGTCGAGTGGGCCATGATTGGTGGGGTGGGTCAAGGTCGTTGGATCGTGTTGGGACTCGGGGACCTGATAGATTGACCCAACCTTTGTTCTTTATTTTTTAAAATCGCCAACCAAAAGTTGTGACCTTGATCCGCTGTGGGCCCGGGAATCATTTTTTTTTTAAAGTTTTGTCCCCTAGCGCGCCGCCGGATGAGATTACGCCCACCGGATCTTGACCATTGAGCATGTCCTGTGGCCTCGCATAACCTTGCTAGGTCATGGTCATCTCAAATATTCAAGGTCATCAAGCAATTACGAATATTCATATACCGAGATTGTCGCCTGTAGATTCAAGGTCAAATTCAAGGCCAGGGTAGGGAAGGTCGGTCACGTGGCTGTCAACCAAACCCAAGGTCATGACATTGTCTGACACCTACCGCCCACGTAAGCTCTCGATATTTTCGGTGTAATTAAGTATTCATGTAACCGAAAATTTCACCCGCTGACACACGACCTTCATTGGTAAACGCCAAAAAGGGCCCACGGGCGGCTCCCGGATGGGAATTTCGTGAACTATATCGACCCTGGGAAGTCCCTCGGTGACCTCAAAATGAACTTTCGGTGACCGGAAGTGGGTGAAACGGGCAATGTGTCATTTGACCTGACCTTGACCTGTGAGGATCCAATTAAAAACACCACAAGCGTCCCCGGAGTCGATTTAGTTTAAAGGGCCCTAAAGTTGATTTAACGGTGTGGTTACTTGTATAACGGAATTTATATGCTTGCATTCCTAATTCTTGCAACATATGACAGATCATGACTCATACTGACATTATATAATTATTTCCTTGGGTTTTATTCCCAATTTGTTTTCAAATATGAGTGAAGTCTGTGTCACCACAGGCCCGGGACTGTACAGCGCAGTGGACGCTTACGGCTAGCCCCCGGATCCATTCACTCTTTTTGAATTGTTTATATTTGTGGTCTCTGAGTGTGGTGTCTTGTCTGTATATTTGTTTTTGAAGAAATGTTTTTAGAGAAATGTTTTGCAAGATTTGTATTTGGAGATTTGTATTTTGAAATTTGTTGTTCGAGAACTGTTTTTCATTGTATTTCTCTGATGAAATGTAAATATTGATTATATTATCTTATATTAAAATACATTTTACAAATCTGATATGACAAATGTCTGATTTGTGAAACAAATATTGATTTTAAGATACAAATGTTAATTTTAGTGTACAAATGTCGAAATACGACAACAAATAAAGAAGTACGAATTAAGGACTATGAATTAAGAACTAAGAACACTGAATAAAGAGGTGTTTGGTCTTCCATATACAATTAACATGACAACCTGATTGATCTGTGGTGTCCTTATCCCGGTGGGGTGCCTTGTATGATTGTCGGGACGCACAAAATGTATAATGCCGAGTAATGGATAATGGTTTGGCATGATTGGTGGAGTGTCTCAGCATGGAGAAGTACCCATAATGACGAGATTGGTGGCTCCCATAATTTTGGGTGAGTCTGGTAAGGTGCCAAAAAATGAATTGGGCACATAAAACTGTGTGACAATATTAAAAATTCAAACAAGCCGCACTCTAACCCGATTGCAAACTTTTTGTTTTTCTCAGTCGCATCCCTTCCTTCAAATTTTTATAATGTTCATATGAAAATATCATAATGAGCTAATATGGCAAAGTCAGCCTGAAAATTGTGTATAGGAATCTGTCCAACAATGAAACATCGAAAATTTGAAGTTGGGTTCTAATACAATTTTCCTAATTATGTTGGCTTGCAAATCATTTTCAAATAGGATTTTTTTTTTATTCTCACCCGCCTTATAAGAAAAAACCCATAAATAACAACATTTTCATGGTTTTGAAATAAAAAGATGAATTAGATTGTACACAAAATGTTAAATAGCTGCATACATTCCACCTGTCTTTTAGACATCCATACAGGTCAATACTAATAATTTCCATCAGTATCAGTTATGTAAGAATCTTGCTATATAGTTCCATCATAGCAAAAGCAAAATGAATATATTGAATATTTAATTCAAATTACTTTTTTCTGAGTGTTACTTGTTAATCAAGACTCCGTCATGCTTCTCCATTTTTCAATTAAATGGCGATCATATTTCAATCTGTTTACATCTGCGCCATCCAATAATTTCATCATGACCAGCCAGCTAGAGGACGAAGCGCGTTACTCTAGACCACTAGGCCATCCCACCCCTCTACATGTTTAGAGTAAAATGTTAAACAAACCCTCAAGAAAATTCACAAAAACATTTATTTCCACTTTTATGTTCATCACAACTTCATTGTATATTACTAACCTGTGCACAAACATAGGTTGCCAGGCAACGAAACATACGCCCACACAGCAGCTAAATCGTCCGGGCAGTCAACAAGAGTTGTCGCATATTATGTTCATCACAACTTCATTGTATATTGTATATTACTAACATGTTCACCATGTATACACAAAAATAGGTTGCCAGGCAACGAAACATACGCCCACACAGCAGCTAAATCGTCCGGGCAGTCAACAAGAGTTGTCGCATATTAAGTAATTATCAGAAAATCATTAGAATTTGTTTGGTTTTAATAAAGTTCTGCCACATGCTAACGTTAAGTATACGAAACATTTAATATTATGGATTTAGCTGTTCAATTATCGATTTTGAAGAAATTCACTCATCCATCATTAATGTGTAAGAGGGATATAGTTAAACGTTTTTATAATTCGGAATAAAATTGTGACCTCCGTAGGGTCCACAAGGTAAAAAACATGATTTTTCATACAATCAGGGGCCATAATTCAGGTAGTTATGGTCCAATGTGGGTTATAAACTTACATTTCAAATTTCATCAAAATCGGATTAAAATTATGACCTACGTTTGATTATATCACCGTAATGAAGGTTGAGGTCGAATTGCGTAAAAATCGGACTTAAACTTCCGGGCAAAATGGCTGCCGCTAATACGCGAATAGTGTAAAAGTATGATATATCAAAGTTGTGGACCCTGGCACTGCTGAAAATCAATAGGCTTCTTTGTTTCATGACCTTAAACACTGTGTATAAATTTAAGATCAATCGGATATTAACTTTGGCCTCTAGAGCGTCCACAAGATTTTTTGAAGTGATCAAGGGTCATAACTCTGGTAGTTATTATTGGAAATCGCTGAAAAACAATAGGCTTCTTCGTCTCAAGACCTTAAACACTGTGTATAAATTTAAAGTCAAACTGATATTAACTTAAGCCTCTAGACGGACGGACAGGGGTGACGACAATACGACCACATTTCAATGTGGGCGTATAAAAATGGCAATTTTCTTACAATCAGGGGCCATAATTCAGGAAGTTACGATCAGATATGTGCAAATATGCAATGGAACCAAGATCTTTAGGTTATAAACATGTATTTCAAGTTTCATCAATAGGGTCCACAACCTTGATATAACATATTTTCACATTATTCGCGTACAATCGGCGACCATTTTGTCCGTCAATTTTGGTCCGATTTTCACGAAAATCACACTCAAACTACGTTACCCTGTAACGGTGATATAATCAAACGTTTTTTTAAATCAGGTAATAATTTTGACCTCCAGAGGGACAAGCTAAAAAAGTCATTTTTCGGACAATCAGGGGACATAATTCAGGAAGTTACAATCCGATGGGCGCAAATATCAAAAGGAACCAATATTTTTGGGTTATAAACATACATGTCAAGTTTCATCAAAATCGGTTCAAAATTGTGACCTCTATAGGGTCCACAAACTTGATATAACATATTTTCACACTATTCGCTACAAACGATGGCCATTTTGTTTGTCAATTTTGGTCCGATTTTCACAAAATTCAAACTCAACCTCCATAACCATGTAACAATGATATAATCAAATGTTTTTTTAAATCGAATAACAATTTTGACCTACAGAGGGACCACAAGCTAAAAAGGGCGATTTTGTGGACAATCAGGGGACATTATTCAGGAAGTTACGATCTGATGGGCGCAAATATCGAATGGAACCAAGATCTTTGGGTTATAAACATACATGTCAAGTTTCATCACAAACGGTTCAAAATTGTGACCTCTATAGGCTCCACAACCTTGATATAACATATTTTCACACTATTCGTGTACAAACGGTGGCCATTTTGTCTGCCAATTTTGGTCTGATTTTCACAAAATTTGAACTCAACCTCCATAACCATGTAACGGTGATATACTCAAACGTTTTTTTAAATCGGATAAAAATTCTGACCTCCAGAGGGACCACAAGCTAAAAAGGGAGATTTTTCAAACAATCAGGGGCCATAATTCAGAAAGTTATGATCCGATGGGAACAAATATCCGAAGGAACCAAGATCTTTGGGTTATAAACATGCATTTCAGGTTTCATCCAAATCGGTTCAAAATTGTGACCTCTACACTGTTCACAAGCTAAACACGTGATTTTTCGGACAATCAGGGGCCATAACCCATGAAGTTACAATATCGAAAGGAACCGAGATCTTAGGGTGATAAACCTATATTTTAAGTTTCATTGAAATCAGATAAAAATTGTGACCTGTAGACTGTTCACAAACAATTGTGGACGGACGGACGAACAGGGGCGACGACAATATACGTCCACATGAAAGAGTATCAGTAAACAGGACTGACAGAATTACGACAGAAAACTTTTGTTTATAAACTAATTCAATTTCGGATGGCAGAGATATACAGGGATTAAAACACAGTTGCCATATAATGATTTAATTTAACAAACAGTGGCCATGCAAAATACGCCCCCATTTTGCAAAAGATGGGACGAGGAGCAGGGAAAATCAATAGGGCTTTGATTTAGTTTTGATGTGGACCAAAAGATCTTTTGCATATTATTTAAGTTTCATTGGAATCATACAAAACTTCATACATATTTCACATTTTACGTAACAAGCAGGGGCTATAACTCTAGAATGGAAGGTCTGATGTGTACCAAAAACAAAATCACCTAAGAACAATTTTTCCTTAAAGACATATTTTACGTTTCATCTGAATGAGTCAAACATTGTCGCCTCTGGAGGGTCCACAAAATTTGTAAATATTTCACATTTTTTCGTAAAAGGCTAGAGGCATAACACGAAATTGAACTCATCCAAGAACCTTTGTCATTTATAACCTTTCTCGAACAACACCAGGAGCAAACCTGTCAATTCCAGGTTAGCAGGCTAGGGTTAGGTCTAACTCACTAGCTCATGCGACTAACTTACAGTTCAATTTTACTTCAATTATTTGCTTGTGCATTGGATTCTTTAGGGTGAACGTATGAAACAGAAATTAGAATGTCACAAACTGTTTAAGTGAGATTTGTAACAAATAGACTTTTAGTCTACTTTCCCATGGCTTTATTTTCTCGGAAAAGAAAGGGTTCAACTTCAAAACTCATGTATCTGCGACTGAAAACCTAATATGTTGAGAAAAGAATGATTGGCGAATGACTCTTTACAATCTGGGTGGCGAATATCCTCTGCCTTTCTTTTTTTTTATCTACACATATAATGTCATTTTCAACTGCATGTTTTATTTCCCATACACATTTTAACATATCTATATTTATCGAATTAACTTTTCCTTTCCTCTCAGTGATCTAAAAGTCTGAATTAGAATTTAATAGACAGTTTGCTAGGCTAAACAGGAAAGGAAGCGGGTCAATAACGAGTGCCTCTTCATTGCCCTTGGGTGGTAAACTCCTCCTGCAACAAAATCTGAACACCTAATTTTTCTACACAAATTTTAAAAGTACACATTGAAAAAAACGAAAATTCACTAACGCTGGGGCAGTCATCAAAAACAAACGTTGACACCCGTAGACTATATAAGGAATACATAATATGCCAAGTACCAAGCTGACCAATTCAAAACTTGTGGCCTGTAAACGAAAATTGGGCGTGGCTCTGCCCCTGAGGAACACAAGGAAAAATGGGTGTGGCCCTGCCCCTGGGATCGGACAATCACCAAAAAACAATTGGGATTATCCTTAGGGTATAAGGAATAGGTATGCAAAGTTTCAAAAGGATCTGTTAAGAATTGCGGCCTGTAGGCGAAACACAAGACACAAAACAATTGGGCGTGGCTCTGTCCCGAGGGGTTGAGCATGCACCAAAAATAATAGAGGTCAGCCTTAGGGTATAAAAAGTTTTCAAGACGATCGATTACGAATTGCGACCTGTTGATGACAGGCAGACACACAAAAAGAAAATGGGCATGACTCTACCCCTGGGGGTTGGGCATTAACCACAAACATTAGGAACATTCCTTAGAGTACTAGGAATAAGTTTGCAAAGTTTCAAGATGATACTTAAAGAAATGTGGCCTGCAGGTGACAAACAAACAAATACAATGAATGGCCGTGGCTCTGCCACTGGGGGTCTGGCATGGACCAAAAACAATGGAGATCACCATAAGGGTATAAGAAATAAATATGAACATTTTCCCAGATGATCAATTAAGAATTGTAGCCTGTAGGCGACATACAAAAAGAAAATGGGTGTGAGGAATAAGGATATAAAGTTTCAAGATGATCACTTAAGAAGGTGGCCTATAGGCGAGACCCAGACAGGGGCCCTGGCAATATATGTCCACATTCATTGGATGCATAAAAACGAGAGAGAGAGAGAGAAATGTGTATAAACGTCCACTCGACACAAACTAGGTCATTTTGGGACTAATATATGGTTTCAATTTTATTTCAATAATTCGCTTGCACGTAGGGGTCTTTAGCAGTGGGAGGAAACCAGAGTGCCCGGAGGAAACCCACAAGGTTGAGAAGGCGCCCCTATCTCCATGCCACATACGCTCACACCAGGGATCGAAACCACAGCCGCAAGCCAGAGGTGACCGGCCAGCTAGAGGTCTAAGCGCGGCACTCTAGACCACCCCAACCCCCCAGTATAAAAACAAGTCTTTCGGATCATATCAATGCATTTCCACAGTACCTTCATTGCCACCAGCTGTCTTACTATATTGTCACAGATGTTTACAGATAGAAGGGATGACTTAGGTCTTTTTGGAGTTACATATAAGTAAACAGATTGGGAATTTTATAACAATCACCATAACACACATATAATACAGTCTTGTTCATATAATAAAATAGTGCACAATATTTGATGTATGTAAAACATTTATATGTTCAATAAACTAGGGAAAAGGTATCTCTGACATCTAGGGTATCACTCTAGTTTAACCTGTACACGGCAAACAGGACAGGAGGCATTATTCTATAAAAAAAAAAAAATAAGGAGAACATATGAATAATAATCCACTTAATTTTTTTGGTTGATTATATATCTTCCATAGGTGTAGATTAGGAATCCTGATGATGGCACCCTGGCATCCTTGGGGAAATATAAATATTCAGGATGGCCGGAATGAGGCATCTTTTAGTTATTAACACGTTCAGTGCTAGGACGTAATATGTGACTCTGTATATCAAACTGAGTCGGAATACACAAAATCTAATTTTAAGCTAGAGGCAAAATAAGTGAAAATATTGATTTTGATCGAAATTGAGATTTTCACAAAAGTGAGTCTATTAATATAATATCCATCGACACAAAAGATCAAAATAGCAATAAAAGATTTTAGAACACCTTTATTTGAACGTTTTGTAAGAGTACCGTATTCTTAAATCTGTCCTATTTCTTAAAATTCTCGACGAAATTAGTTTTTCTTCGCTCGCAGTGGGACGACCGGTCATTCCTCTTTCATAATAATTGGCATCGTTGTAAAGCGGAGAATCTGTAGTTTACAAATATGATCCCAATACTGTCGATGAATTGATTTTGAACAGATACAATAGAGTTTTAAACCCCCTAAAAAATTTAAACATACTCGACTTGTTGCTATGCTGTCTACACAACTCGTTTGCTGATTGGCCCAGACACTGCGTGCAAAACATTGTGGTTACGTGGCTGGCTCGAGCGGACGATAAATATTTGATTTTGGCAATAATGTTTTGGGGTACATACATGCGGTTCACGCTGATAAGTGGCCAAAAAAAGTAATTCTGATCGTATAGAGATTGCCGTTGAGTGTTGAATCAAAACCACGTGGCAGATTATGTAAATTAATCGACAAGCAGGTGTGTGTCAATTAGTAATACTAATCAACTGTCACGAGTCAATGATAAAGCCGTCAACGACTCATTATTTACTCCGAAAAATTATTCCTGGCAGTGATTATTTGATAACTCATATCATCTTTGAAAAAAAAATTTATAGGCCTTAAATGAAAATAAACGAAGTGGCCAATAATTTTCTTTTCGAAGAGAATTTTATTGATAGCTGAATTCCGTTTACTGTCGCTTCTTCATGCAATAGATAATACGACATGCAAAGTAAGGAATGCATCTTGGATATTATTGTTTAAAATTCTCTTATCACCATGGGTCGAAAAATGAGAACGATCAACGAGCCGAAATGCGACGATTCTCGGGTCTGCAATTGTTTAATAACATCAAAGCCAAATTGCACGAAAGTGAACGTGAGTATTTCCAGACTATGAAATCGACATTTCTATAGCGGCTCATATTTTGATAACGTTACGGTACCTGAAAATAATAATAAACCTATCGTACACGCAGAATCTTAATTTAATTCACGTGTTAAATGAACACACATACAGCTGTGGCGGCTTCTTTGGTGATTATCTCCTGAACACTAGCTTGCACTAAGGTGCTAATTAATCGATGAGATTAAGTTAATTTCACAATCAACAATCTTAATCTCCTCACCACTAGCTGGCACTAAGGTGTTAATTAATTGATGAGATTAAGTTAATCTCACAAACTTATAATATAACAGACTACTAATGTATAGATTGTTCTTCAGTAACACTATCATGTGAATATGACGGGCGTGTTGTGGATGTTTTGTTACAAAAATTGTGCATTTACTACGATTTTCGTTTTCAGCACCCTTAAAATCAAAAATAAAAAAAATATATTAAACGACAGAAATCGTCAGAACAAATTTGTACTACGATTTTTGTCTTCAGTACCCCTGAAAACCCACAGAAATATATATTCAACGACAAAGCAGCAAATAAATTGCCTGGTTGCTATGGGATTTTGTTTTGGAACATACCAAATCTTTAACTTGCTTTTTCTCAAAACTTACATTTGTGAGTTGGGTGGCTTCAAATGGACACAGCTCAGTCAATTTTTGTCCAATTCAAACAAACTATACATCAAATTGAAGGTAATGAGTTGGAGAATGTGAAAATAACAATAAGTCAATTTTCAAAATTTCCTCATAGTGACTCAGTATGCCGTGTCGGGTCACATATAATGTTTTGGAGTTATTTTCCCCAACCTATTCTTAAAACATAGTTCGTCACTTGCAGGAATTCCTTGGGAATTCCCCCACGATCGCAGCATGTGTAGGACATTATATTACGCCTGGTCAAGGAAATCTTTGCCTGAACATTTGCAAGACGACACAACCTCCTTCTGACCAGATGTTTGCTGTTTCAGATAAAAACCTGCTGATATTGTTTTGTTCCTTCATTCTTTTACTTACAATTTCGACCAAGACCAGCCATTTCCCAAGTTATTTTACGGAAAAAACAACATCTAAGAGAAATAACTGCAATTAACAAGCATGTGGAATCAGATCATAGACATTATCAATTATCTTCGAATTTACTTTCTTTCCAAGTTTGATTTTCTCTGACACAGTAATCAGTCAAATTAATAACACAATGGGGGGAAGTTAACGTTTTAAAAACTACACACTTAACAGGTTAAGTAGGGTAAAATATGTGACAGATTCTCTTAGACCCACTGAATCCAATGAGCATGAGTATTCCTCCTAAAAAATGACGGCTAATTCCACTAGGATTTTAAAATAAAAATGGTGGCTCATTTTGGCAAGAAACATATAAAGTTCCCCAAAAAAGGTGTGTAATATAGTGAAATATAGCTTTTTGATGTATTATCCATCTGCAATATGTGTAGTTTCAGAATCCGGATGATGCCGGTCTGGCATCCTTGAGGAATTTTTAAAAAATTCAATATGATGGCCATCATGAGGCATTTTCTGGTTATTTAATTTAATTTAGTGGGGTAAAATTCAGGACAGATTCTCTCAGTATGAAGGTGATTTCTACCAGAATTTGACCAGCTGAATCCAATGGACTTTGGTATTCTTCCTAAAAAAAGATGCCTTATTCCACTAGGGGGCCAAATTCAAAATGGAGGCAAATTTTGGGGGAAACTCATAAACTCCTCCAAAAAGCTGTGCAATATATGTAACTATAGATTTTCGGTGGCATTTACTTTCGATATAAACATAAAAACATGTTCCGACAACAAAGTATTCCGGGTTGAGCTTATATTCAAACAGGTGCCCATATTTGGGAGAGAGAGAGAGAGAAATGGGGTTCAACGTCCACTCGACACAACTAGGTCATTTCGGGACTAACATATGGTTTAATTTTATTTCAATAATTCGCTTGTGCGTAGGGGTCTTTAGCAGTGGGAGGAAACCGGAGTGCCCGGAGGAAACCCACGAGGTTGAGAAGGCGCCCCTATCTCCATGCCACATACGCTCACACCAGGGCTCGAAACCACAGCCGCAAGCCAGAGGTGACCGGCCAGCTAGAGGACGAAGCGCGGCACTCTAGACCACTAGGCCATCCCAACCCCCCTTCCCATATTTGGGAAGACATAACAATATTAGAAACGTATTAAACTATATGTTTTCGAGTTTGCCAAATTGATGTCTGAATGGTGAAATGTGGCATAACCAAACGAAACGCCAATATGTGACCCGACATGGCATACTGAGTCGGGATGCGGAAATTTTGAAAATTGAGTTATGGTTATTTTCACATTCTCCAACTCATTACCTTCAATTTGATGTATAGTTTGTTTGAATTGGACTGAGCTGTGACCATTTGAAGCTACCCAACTCACAAATGTAAGTTTTGAGAAAAAGCAAGTTAAAGATTTGGCATGTTCCAAAACAAAATCCCATAGCAATCAGGCCATTTATTTTCTGTTTTGTCGTTGAACATATCTTTTCAGGGGTTTTCAGGGGTGCAAAAGATGAAAATCGTAGTAAAAATTTTGATCAGACGATTTCCAACATTTATTTGCTATTTTGTCGAAGACGAAAATCATAGTATATGCATCATAGTGTTATACTGAAGAACAATCTATACATTAGTAGTAATTTGTATATTATAACTTTGGTGAGATTAACTAGTTAATCTCATCAATTAATTAGCACCTTAGTGCCAGCTAGTGGACAGGAGATTAAGATTGTTGATTGGAAAATCATCAAAGCAGCCGTCACAGCTGTATGTTCATTTAACACGGGAATTAAAATAAGATTTCGAATGTACAGTATGTCTATTATTAGAGACGTTTGGCAAGCGGAATTTTCCTATCCGTAACGCATACGTCATACGTTGCATCAATGTAGTTTTAGTAGTTTTGGTATTGATGTAATTAAACAATGAGAATCGTCGCATTTCGGCTCGTTTGTCGTTCCCATTTTTTCAGCCCATGGTGATAAGAGAATTTTAAACAATGATATCCAATACGCATTCCTTACCCTACATGCCGTATGAAGAAGCAACAGTTAACAGAATTCAGCTATCAATAAAATTCTCTTCGAAAAGAAAATTATTGGCCATTTTGTTCATTTCCATTTAAGGCCTATAAATTATTTTTTAAAAGATGGTATGAGATATTATTCTGAGTTAATAATGAAATTGTCGACGGCTTTATCATTGACCCGTGACAGTTGATTAGTATTACTGAATGACACACACCCGATTGTCGATTAATTTGCATGTCAGTCACATGGTTTTGATTAACACTCAACGGCAATCTATACACAATCAGAATTTTTTTTTTGCCATTTATCAGAGTGAATCGCATGTAGGTACCCAAAACATTATTGCCTAAACCAAATATTTATCGCCCGCTCAACCAGGCACGTAACCATAATGTTTTGCAAGCGATGTCTGGGCCATCAGCAAACTAGTTGTGTAGACAGCATGGCCACATGATATTTGTTTATAGGGGTTTTAAAACTCAATTGTGTCCATTGAAATTTAATTCATCAATAATATTTTGATCCTATTTGTAAACTAAAGATTCTCCGCTTTACAATGATGCCCATTATTATGCAAGAGGAATGACCGGTCGACCCATATTGAGCGAAGAAAAATAACTAATTTCGACGAGAATTTTCAGAAATAGGAGAGATGTATATTTATGTCTAGACTCATTTGTGTGAAAATCTCAATTTCGATCAAAATCAATATTTTCACTTATTTGGTCTCTAGTCTATGTCACCTTCTTTACTAGTAAACAGAGTCGAATAAGGGATGGAAAATGTTTGTCAGTCTTATACAAACCTCAGCTTTACCAGCGCGAATGAACGACCAAATAATTTGCAAGACAAATGTCACCCCTAAGGTCTGAAATAAAGGTTTTAGATGTAACTGACAAAATGTCAGGCACTAATGAAATAGTACCGGAACATTTTCAACTTAGTGCCGTACATGTATTAATATCATCAATAAAGACAGGTTGCCAGGCAACAAAACATACGCCCACCGCAGCTAAATCGTCCGGGCAGTCAACAAGGGTTGTCGCATATTTTTACTTTTTTCTGTAATGAAACATTTGTAATACACTAAAATCTGATTAAGAGTAACAACTCATTGATAAAGTTTTGCCCCACACTAACAATTGGTATACGAAACATTTAATATCATGGTTTTAACTGTTCAGTTATCAAAATTCATTGAAAATCAAAACAATTGTTCGTTTCAACACCTTAAACTTTGTGTATCAATCTGAAGTCAATCGGATGATAAGTTTGGCCTCTATAGCGTCACAAGATTTTTTGAAGTGATCAAGGGAGATAATTCAGGCATTCATTATTTGAAATCACTGAAAATCAAAAGGCTTCTTCGTCTTATAACCTTAAACACTGTGCATAAATTTAAAGTCAATAGGATATTAACTTTGGTCTCTAGAGCGTCCACAAGATTTTTTGAAGTGATCACACTATAAACCTCAGAATGCCTCGTTCGGCATTTCTGTCCAAACGAGGTAAAAAAAATGCCTCGTTGTCTGCAGTTCCAAAACGAGGTTTTTTAAATTGCCCTTTTTTTGGAACGAGGTATTTTGTTCAGAACGAGGCTTGGTAAAATGCCTCGTTTACTAAACATGGTTTTTTTCAAGATAGTTATTAGCGGTATATCGGCCAATTTGTAAAAATTAAAATTTATGTTATTTAATACGAAAATAAAACCAGTTCAAACTATATTATTGACAAGACAAGAATACACGCCATTGGTGGAGGTGTAAAACTATTGCAGACACATAGCTACCTTGATTGATTTATTGCCCCAATCAGGTATAGGCAGGGCTCGAATTAGAGGGCGACGTGGGCGAAATAGTCGCCTAACCCATAGCTGACTTCGCCCTAAAAGGCAATAGGGCGAAGCTGAAGTCGCCCTCACTTCGCCGTACATTTGTGTAAGGGCGAAGTAGTAACTGGCATCGATATCAACGGTAAATAAAGCATTTCCAAAACAACACAACACGTGGTTCGCATTGTGAGCTTCGAAAGGAAAAAGGGAAATTAGATGAGTTGTGAAAACCTAAACATGTATTAATATTTTGTTTTTCGACTTTCTCTGTGTTAGCTGTGATAATGTGTAATAGTTTCAATGATAAACATTGTATTTGATGTCAACAGGAAATACAATTCTTTAAAATAAAGTGAAAGACTCGAATCATAAATCTCCGTTACAACCTCTAGTTTAGTCCAAAAATAACAGCCAATCAAATGCCATTATGATCAATATGGCGGCGGATACGAGGTTTTTCATGTATTTCTGTCTAGATAAAGACAAAATGCTGATTTGGTTCTCTCTCGTTGAAATAATTAAATGATAAAAAGAATAATAATTATAAATATGTGACTGAAAGGGGCAAAAGGTGTATATATTGTTCTATAAACATACGATACACTTGGTAAAGAACAACACGTCTGTGGTGATAGTGAAAATTTCTGCAGAACGATAGAGATTCAGATAGCAAAACAATTTGTCAATTGTTATCAAAATGAAAACAAATTTAACGAAATGATATATAATGTCGGGTTGATGATTAAAGCTACAGCAATATTATTAGTTCCACTAATCTAAACACATGAACCTTAAACAAACAATGTAAATGAGTGGGGTGTCAAAAGAATAATTTCTTACTGAGTGAGTTACGTATACTGTCGTCAGAAATAAGAGACAGTGAGAAATGGGGTTTAACGTCCACATGACACAAATTAGGTCCTTTCGTGACTAACACATGGTTAAATTTTATTTCAATAATTTGCTTGCGCCTAGGGGTATTAAGCAGTGGGGGGAAATCGGAGTACCTGGAGAAAACCCACAAGGTTGGCGTAGGATATAAATATATATTTGCAGCTAAAAGATGTTTGTTAATTTATTTAGCATGTTGTGTAACTTAATAAATGTGTTGGTGTCAATGTATGAAATTTGACCTCTCCTTCGAGTCTCCCTATGTCTCCCTCACTTCTCCCTATTCTGCCTATGTCTCCCTCACTTCTCCCTAAAATTTGCCCCTAGTTTGAGCCCTGGGTATAGGTGATAAAAAACAACTGTGGTGTTGTGACATTTTATTGGGGGCAATCAATTAATCAAGGTATAGCTGTGTGTCTGCAATTGTTTTACACCTCCACGTAACTGATATCGCAGACAACAAATTAGTGTTTATCTAATCTAAGTACAACAAATAAATAATCCATTCTTATTAATCAAAAAAGCATAAAATTTCATTTCATATTTCTAATACGCCTGTTTATTTTTTATATATTAAAATTTAATTAAAACGTTTAATTAGGAAGACATATGGATATTAATAATGATTATAATATCATAGTTTGGACTGGTTTATTTTCGTATTAAATAACATAAATTTTAATTTTTACAAATTCGCTGATAGCAAATACCGCTGATAGTAAACGAGGCATTTTTACCAAGCCTCGTTCTGAACAAAATACCTCGTTCCAAAAACAGGGCAATTTAAAAAACCTCGTTTCGGAACTGCAGACAACGAGGCATTTTCTTTACCTCGTTTGGACAGAAATGCCGAACGAGGCATTCTGAGGTTTATAGTGTCAAGGGCCACAACTATGGAACAAATCAGAAATCACTGAAAATCAAGACTTCTTCGTCTTATGACCTTAAACACTGTGTATAAATTTAAAGTCAATCGGATATTAACTTTGGCCTTTAGAGCGCCCACAAGATTTTTTTAAGTGATCAACGGCCATAACTCTGGCACTAATTATCGGAAATCGCTGAAAATCAATAGGCTTCTTCATCTCATGACCTTAAACACTGTGTATAAATTTAAAGTGAATCAGATATTAACTTTGGCCGCTAGATCGTCCACATGACTTTTTGAAGTGATCAAGGGCTATAACTCTGGCACTTATCAGAAATCGCTGAAAATCAATAGGCTTTTTCGTCTTATGACCTTAAACACTGTGTATAAATTTAAGGTCAATAGGATATTAACTTTGGCCTCTAGAGCGTCCACAAGATTTTTTTAAGTGATCAAGGGCCATAACTCTTGTAGTTATTATCGGAAACTGCTGAAAAACAATAGGCTTCTTCGTCTCATGACTGTAAACACTGTGTATAAATTTAAAGTCGGATATTAACTTTGGCCACTAGAGCGTCCACAAGCAATTGTGGACGCCGGACCGCCGGCCGGACAAGCTAACGACAATATACGACCACGTTTCAATGTGGGCGTATAAAAAAGACAAATCAGTGTCGGACAAAAAGACAGGCACCAGAGGTTTAGTGCCTGACAAAGCTTGAATCTGATCTGTACCGGGCATTGTCAGTGACAGGTGCCTTATTTCCAGACTTGATGGTCCGATAGTTGATTGCATTTGACCATGTCTACTTTCTGTCCTTATAAGAATATATGGGGAAGAATATCATCGGGATGGAACACCTTTTGGTTGAACCTTTATTAAGCTTTCATATCTATTACATATGAAACTTGAAAGCTTATTGTTTCAGTTAAGATTATTATTATTCATTTTTTTGTGTGTGCGTTTCCTGCAAATCAGATTTTTCAGAATCTAACCATAGGATCTTTCTAGGACTTTGACCTCCCCTCCCCCCCCCCCCCAAAAAATGGGTGGTGAGTATTCTTTAAATATATTTTTGAAACATTTTAAGCATTCGAAATCAGCTAACTTTACAAACGAAAAAACTAAAGATAGGTTGCCAGGCAACGAAACATACGCACACAGCAGCTAATTCGTCCGGGCAGTCAACAAGAGTTGTCGCATATTCTTACTTTTTTCGGTAATGAAACATTTATAATACTCTGAAATCTTATTAGGATTAACAACTCATAAAATAATTATCAGAAAATCATTAGAATTTGTTTCGTTCTGCCCCATGCTTACACTTAGTATGCGAAACATTTAAAATCATGAATTTAGTTGTTCAGTTATCAAAATTCATTGAATATCAATATACTTGTTCGTCTCAAGACCTTACAAAAGATTTTTCAAAGTGATCAAGGGCGTTAACTCTGGCAGTAATTATCGGAAATCGCTGAAAATCATTAGGCTTCTTCGTCTCATGACCTTAAACACTGTGTATATATTTAAAGTTAATTGGATATTAACATTGGCCTCTAGAGCATCCACAAGATTTTCAGAGGTGATCAAGGGCCATAAATCTGGCGGTAATTATCAGAAATCGCTAAAAATCAATAGGCTTCTTTGTTTCATGACCTTAAACACTTTGTATAAATTTAAGGTCAATCGGATATTAACTTGGGCATATTAACTTTAGCCTGGACGGACGTGGGGCGACGACAATATACGAACACATTTCAATGTGGGCGTATAAAATTGCATAGTCGTGACTTTGTCATTCATTGACCTATTTTACTAATTCTTTTTTCTTTGAGTACCTTGACGAAAGCCATTTTCACATGCAATTTCAAATTTTTTGAAAAATTCGTTGCTGTAATTTTACAACATTTTTAATAGATGCACGATTTTCATGAAATTAGGAATGTAATTTTCCAACTTGTGTACAAGTGCCACCATCTTAAAATGTGAAATATCCACAGGGCTTTTTTGATATGTTACTTACAGACACAGGAGTTATATTTTCTGAATCCTTGAAGGAATGCCCCAAAAGATTTCAGAGCAGAATTTTGATTTAGATCAATTGATAGCCACCATATTGAATTGAATATGAAAGATAGGTTGCCAGGCAACAAAACATACGCCCACCACAGCTAAGTCATCCGGGCAGTCAACAAGGGTTGTCGCATATTTTTTCTTTTGTCAGTAAGGAGAACGTTTACAACATATGAAAATCTTATTACCAGTAATAACCTGTTGCTTGTGGACGCCAGACGGACAGATGGGGGCGACAAAAATATGGGCGCATAAAAACGGTGATGACAGCAATCAGTTTCATAAATGTATGGTTTTATTTACAACGGGAACAGAATATCAAATAGATACATAAATAGGCCTACATCTACACTACAGAAACTAGTCTATATATACTGGACCTATATGTCTACGACAGGAACACATATAACCATATTGCATCTTCCATTCCGTCTCTCTGTCAAGGCAGCAGTTGAACTCGGGTGAGTCCATGCGCCTGACTGTGTTTCTCCCTTCTCCGGTGAGCTTCCAAGCTCCACTCATTTGAATCAAAAACTTATCCAATTTAAAGGCAAAAAGTTAATTAGTATATACATACATTTTTGATATTAAATATAATAACCATGTACTTAAAGGTCAGGGGTTCTCCCACATGACCATTTGTGTGTACTCGAAGATTATTTGACAATAGTCATTGATGTTAGTGACCGCACATCAAAAGTACAGCAGGAATATGTCTCCTATTTCCAAAATGAATATATTTCTGGATAGCCAGGATCAGGGTCGAACTACTGTTATTTGAAAACGTCACAATTTCGAATTTTGCCTTTGATATTTTTTGTGCCTTAACAAAGATGTTTACTTTTGACCGATTTTAATGATTATTTTTTCTTATTCAGATTATTTATGAATGAATGTGAATATGAAAGCTCTAATATCTGATTCGCATATCTAGTTTAATTTTATATCTGAAGATGTTGACAACAAAACTTATATTAGATTCATCGGGTCTAATTCTTACAGACACCATCTTCATAGCAAAGTCTGAGAGAATTTTTCATGAATAGTACCCCACTTAATTAAAGTAAATAACCAGAAAATGCCTCATGATGGCCACCTTGAATTTTGTTAATTTCCTCAAGGATGCCAGGGTGGCATCATCCAGATTCTGAAACTACACATATTGAAGACATATAATACACCAAAAATCTATATTTCAATATATTACACGCCTTTTTAGGGACCTTTATGGCTACCTGTTAAATTTAGCCACCATTTTGAATTTGGCACCCAAGCGGAATTAACCGTCAGTTTTAGGGGGAATACCCAAGCTTATTGGATTCATCGGACTGAATTCTTACAGAAACCATCTTCAAACCGAAGTCAGAGAGAATCTGTCACATATTTAGCCCACACTAGATAACCAAAAAATAAGTTGCCAACGAAACAGGCCTACGCCCACACAGCAGCTAAATCGTCCGGGCAGTTAACAAGAGTTGTCGCATATTAAAATAGCATTATGCAAGCATAGATCGTATATAATATGGATAACTGACCCTGCAGTATCTGTCATTGGACGATGAATTATGTTGTTCATCGCATGCGCGAAGTCAACAGAACCGAAGTTACTTCCGGTCGAAGGCTTTGCTATTGTTTATAATGAAGCCGAGTCGTGTGAGCTGATATTAATGTTATTATTTTGTAATAATTGTAATTGAGATAGCGACTGGAAATTTTGAGACATGGTTCCTATATTTATGAAGCTAATAATAACACGAAGACCGTATTTTTTACTTCAGTATTTATATTTTTAAAAAGTACTTAAATATAGATCCCATACTATGGGCCATATAGCAGTAGATTGCAAGGCCTATGCGTGAACTGATATTTGATGTTATTGTTATTATTTTGTAATAATTTTGAAATAGCGGCTGGAAATTTTGAGACAACTTTCCTATATTTATGAAGTTAATAATAACATGAAGACTGCATTTTTTTACTTCATTTTTTATATTTTATCGATCTACAGATTTTCTTTAAATTTTTGTAAAAATAAAATTACTGTTTTGTTTTGGGTCCATTATTTAAGGATGTAAATATCATGTGTATTTTTGTAACCAAACTGATTCTTTAAATTTATTTTCACAGAGAAAAAAAAAGATGCACTTAAAATATTTTCGTTTATAAATAATTTTTTATATTTTATCGATCTACAGAATTTCTTGTAAAAATAAAACTACTTTTTTGTTTTGGGTCCATTATTTAAGGATGTAAATATCATATGTATTTTTGTAACCAAACTCATTCTTCAAATCTATTTTCACAGAAAAGAAAAGATGCACTTAAAATATTTTCGTAGCAAAAATAAAAATCTTGATATTAGAATCATTGTCTTCATACTTGATCTTTTTAATTCAAATTGATTCATTATAATTTTTTCCAAAGAAAATCTATTTTCACAGGAAAGAAAAGATGCACTTAAAATATTTTCGTAGAAAAAATAAAAATCTTGATATTAGAATCACTGTCTTCATACTTGATCTTTTTAATTCAAATTGATTCATTATAATTTTTTCCAAAGAAAAAATATACCAATCTGAATATATACCGTAAGGATTATATATGCTGGTGTTATTCAATAAAGTTCTCCAGCATTTTGCAGCATGGTTTCTCCCAGTCAGTAGTGTAGGAGGGACAGCATGGCAAAGAACAGTGTCTAGTTGTGTAGATGGGACAAAAAACACAAGCTCATTGGTACACATTGGCATCATAATTTTGTAAACAAACTGATTCTTCAAAACTATTTTCAATGAAATAAAGAAAGGAGAGTTTTGCCCAGACAGCATCTGTCTGTCCATGCTTCTTCAATTTTGAACTATATGGAATTGGGTTTTAACATTATCTTGTCAACACATGCAATCCTTCAGTATTTCGTTACGATAACCAGTAGTCTTTATTCTATGACTATTTGCAAAATCCAAGGAAGGAGAATTTTGCAAGGACAGCATCTTTCTGTCCATGCTTCTTCAATTTTGAACTGTTGTTCTTAAGAGTTAAACGACAACTTCCACCGAAGGTGATATAGCAGACAAGTCTTATTTTGCATTGTTATTATCAAAGCGCACGTGTAGGTGTCTTTCGTGTGGGAGTAAACCCATGAATTTGAGAAGGCGCCCCTATCTCCAAGCCACATACGCTCACACCAGGGATCCTCACACCAGGGATCGAAACCACAACAGCAAGCCAGAGGTGACCGGCCAGCTAGAGGTTGATGCACAGCACTCTATACTATCCCAACCCCCCAATTTTGAAGTACATATGTACAGGGGTCTTTTCTTGTTAGAAGAATATTACTAACAAATATTTCAACAACAATAAGATACATAAAAAAAGAACCCCTTTATTCATTTTAACAATTACAGACATTAAAAAAAATAACCTGAAAACCTCCGAATAGCAATAGAGGATCAGTTTTTTCTGAACACGATAGAGGCTGCATATTTTAACAGATGGAGGTTTATCTCCTATTTTTCTGCATGCAGGTTTGGCAAATAATGACAAGTGTTTGTCATACAGTGTGCTATGAAGTAAATTTTGTCCAGACAGCAGACTAATTAATTACCTACTCTTATTTCGAAAATTGTCAAGGATTCTTTTACATGTACTCCAACGAATCGAATAGACAATGTCCTTGCCAGGCCCTCTTCCTTTAAAGGGGTATTAATAAAAATATTTTCAACATAATCCTAACAGACAGTTTTCAGATCCAATAATTATGTATTATTAGATAATGTTATACTCATTAAATAAATATGGTGTAAGAATGGAAAAAAAACACGACACTATCTGACATTTAGACTTACATTCATGCAAATTTTATAATGTTAATACGACCAATATTTAAAAGGATTATCCTAATTTGAACATAGTCGGAAAAATAAAAGTCTGGGTAGGTATGAAATTTCAACGTAAAAATATAGAGCAATGGTGTATATAGGCCTACCTTGTCTCAAAATTTGATTTCCAAAAATTGAGTTGTTTTGACTAAGAATGGCTAAGTTGCTTATCCGGACACGTAACGCTTTTAAAATTTCGGGTCATTTTTTTTCGTTGGGTGACCTGAAAATCGATTCCCTATAATACAGTGAATGGCCTATGCAGTGTAGAGACTAGGTGCCAAAAACGGGCTAAATTTTGGATGTTTATCTTGTGTCCAGTTCACTGACATTTAATTCGCTGGTATGTTAGTCTAAACAACATGTCCCACTTGATAGCATTATTACCCTGTTAAGTGTTGACAACTTTTAACCTGCCTGCTATTGAGAGTATCAAATGCCATCATTTTGATTTAGAAAATAAAAAGCTCTTTACTATAATTGGTATCAGTTGTTTATTTCTTCCCAAAACCAAGTTTTATCATTAAAATGAATGGTATTGGATGCCAGAATAAAAAAATGACATCTTTCAATAAAGGTGAGCTATTTATAATCATTTTTTTTCTGAAAACAGAAGATATGTAGTTTAATTGGACAAGGATTTGTAGGGTTAGATCCAAGACAAAGTAGTGTGTATTTTTGTACAGAATTTACAAATATTTTAAGATTAAAGGTGCTAAATTGATAATATTTGGGACCTAGAAATTGTTACAAATGGGTCGCAACGCATATATACTAATGTAATATGAATGTAAATTGATTTACATTCAATTGTTTCCATTTTTACTATAATTTCAAATTATTTATGTTCGGCGAAATACGCCAGAAGTCTCAATCGAATAGCAATCTAAAGCATCTGGTTATTCCAATCTACCTCCATAGTATTTATTGTGCATGCTCTACAGATAAGAATACAGGTCACCGTTTGACAGGACTTGTGGAATATGTCTAGCCTCGTTCTTTGAGTCCCTTGTAAAAAAATTGCCCGAAACCAGAGCTGTTATTTTAATTTGAGGAAGCTCATTTCGTCCAGTCCTTATTTTTATACGACTACATTTTGTTGTGGATGTATACTGCTGTCGACCCTGTCCATTTATCTGTCCATAATTTATTTGTGGACACTCTACATGTCACAATTTTTATCCCATTTTGACTGAACTTGAAATATGGGCATTTCTCCCAAAGATTTTGGTTTCTCTCGATATTGGCATGAATCGAGCCAGATCTCGTTTTAGCTTCCAAATCCTCTAGAGGTCACAATTTTCATCCAGTTACATATTTATATCCCAAAGATCTGGGTTACTAATCTTGATACTTCAGACCGTAACTTGCTGGATTATGACCTCTGATTGTACAAAAAACGCCTTTTGTAATCTTGTTCTGTCCATCAAATAAAGACGGACATTCGCTAAACAATGTGTTATGACAGGAATTTTGTCCAGACAGTTGCATCATGGCCTACCCTTATATCGAATTCCAACTGCCAAGGGATCATTTACATGCACGCATTGTATACCCTGGGCCTCGGTTTTTCGTACCATCCGAACCACTGACAAGGTGAAGCCAGACAGAAATATCCCGATGAACTTTCTTGTCCAATGTAGGGATCGAACATGCGGCCTCCAGCCAGGCTAGCGAGCCAGTGTCTTACTACCGTGGTTCTCAACAATTTAAGATACTGATGATGAATAGAAATTTTAGAATGTTTAGGATCTTTTGTATACAATTTGTTCATGTCTTTGTAAAGATGTGTATCTTTGTATAATTATGTACATGTAAACATATTTATCTTTGCTTATTGGGTGTATCTTTCTTTTATTTCTATTTGTATATGCACATGACCTTATAAATTTTTTTATGCAATAAATTAAAGCTTCTTCTATTATCTTATTTAAAATACATGTATCATAAGCTTAGTAGTATAACCTTAGGTAATATTTGAACCAAATGTAATTTTTATTTATTAAATATTTTCTTTATTTTTTTTTTTTAATTTGAATGTGATTTGAAAGTCTTATAGAATCTGACCCAAAAGGCTTATAACTTGAACAATCTAAATATATAGAGCAGTGTAATATGATACTTAACATGCCCTATACACCACATCATCACAAGGTATTGTCTTTGACAACTTGATGACAGGATTCTCTTTAACAAAACTGTATTGTCTGTGGGGGTCACATTCCAAAATTTGAAGAAAACTGGCTGATTTTCACCTAGTCCCACGACTGTATGTGCTGTACTTGATAGCGATCGGTATTTTTCACCTAAACATATAATGTTTTCAATATTAAATGAAGGCTTAGAAACAGAACATCCATTCAAATGATTTTTTTAAAAAGTTTACCTTGAAATTTCAGTGTGCAAACATATTGTTTTAAAATACTGATGGTCTAAATGTTACAGAAAATTTCCTTAGGATATTATTTGATTTTTCCTACATATTTAATTGATAAAGACAGATTTTTTATTTATTTATACACGAAAAGACGTATATATACGGTATATCTAATTATAAAAACAGTTTTTCTTACAATCTAAAACTAAAAGGGAAATTTTAGCTATTAACCTACTTTTTTTGAGGGGGGGGGGGCTATGAAGACACCTTGAAGTAATGAATATTGATACACAAAAAAAAACAACGTAGGCCCAAAGTAAAGATAAAACATGACTATCGGCCTACATGTATATAGGCCTATATAATTAGAAAATTGTAGATTCTAGACTAGCTGCATAGTTTTTATTACGTTTGACGAAATATTATTATATCGAATAGAAACAAATTGAGGTTTTATGATACAATAGAATGCGTCCTCACTGAAAATGATTATTCAATAACTTATCATACTTTTTTATGTGTTATTGTTGTAGGCCTGTGTCGGCTGGGTACCGTAGTATCCTTTTAATTTTTATACGAACGAAACATGCACTGACAACTAACCGTATTGATACAAAATAACTTACACATGGTTAAACATTAATTTCGGATATATCTTGGTAATTGGAAGTTGTGCAGACGATGTTTTTTTCTTATTTTATTCCGAAGCTCACAGGACTCCATACGCATTTCTTCAGGGTTTTGTTTAACCGGAAGTAACTTGGGTTTTCTGATTTCGCGCATGCGATGTATAACATAAACCACCAGTCGGACTTCCTTTCTAGTACAGTTCTATGATGCAAGAGCAAAATCTGCTTATTACAGGTCTTTCTTTAGGCCTGAGATGTTATCTAAATAATCAATTAGACATTAATTAACATATCCAGACCATAATAAACTCTTTATGTTAAGACTGGCTTTCGATGTTGGCGGAATAAATTCTTATATGCCGCTTAATGGCCGTTGATAATTAAATCAATCAAGTGGATAATCGAGACTATGCTGTTTATATTTATGATTTGAGTAATGATGACCGAGGCTATGTGAATATTTCAAACGCTTTTTTCTCAGCTAATATTGGATCAATTTGACTGAAATTTTCAGCACATTATCCCTACACTACCTAGTTTTTAACTATTATAGTGAGAACTGCCATCTCTTTATCTTATCTCCCATAATGTAACTTTAAGTAATTATCCGAAAATCATTAGAATTTGTTCGGTTTTCATAAAGTCCTGCCCCATGCTAACGTTTAGTATACGAAACATTTAATATTATTTCTAAAATTAGATAATAATTGAGACCTCTAGAGGGACCACAAGCTAAAACATAGGTTGCCAGGCAACGAAACATAAGCCCACAGCAGCTAAATCGTTCGGGCAGTCAACAAGAGTTTGTTTGGTTTTCATAAAGTTTTGCCCAAATGCTAACGTTTACACTAAGAAGTAGCTATAGTGTGATTTGTACGTTTAGAGTATATATAGCTACCAACCTGGTTTAATTTGTACGAAACTCGGTAAAATTCTAATTATGGCAATATATCTAATAGAGGTTAAACTCTGTAGATACGGTGTGTTAATTAACAGGGGTGAGAAATTGACTAAGGATGATTTAATTATCGCTAGGAGTGAAAATCTCAGCGACAGTGTGTTTTCTGTAGTGGGTGTGGGTTAAAAACAACTGACACGGTGTGTATTCTACGTTTGGTGAGTTTTCTCGAAAGCGTGTTATAACTGCACCAAAGTGTCTTATCAAGGACTAGCAGGCTAAATCTGACACGTAGGTGTCAAATCTAATTTATCGTGCGATTTCTTAATCGACCGTGTGTTTTACGCAGATCGGTCTTTGTTAAGGGTAGGTCTTTATACATGGATTTATACGTGCTGTAGTTACATGTCTGTCCTCTTTAGTCTATGCGTATTTCATTTGTTGATGAATACTACCTTTCTTATACTGCATACCATTGTCTTGCTACAGTTATTTATATTTCTTGTCTTTTTGTGTGTTTCATTTGTTAGCATTACCGTGGTACTACTGAACTATAAATGCATGTGTCTTAAAATCGGTTGCACTCAATATCGTTATTTACCGATATCCGGTCCAACCTCATTTTGATTATCCGACGTATTTTAATCTCTATTGATATCAGATGCTCTAATCTATTTCGAAAACACAATTATAAAAAAAAAAATCTCGCAACTAATGATAACCTGTAAGTTTTGTCGCTGTTATATTTTATAAGATTATTTCTTACCTGGGTCGTAAATAGGGCTTTTCAAGGAAACAGGATTGCATCACTAATAGATAAATCATATACCTAATTTAGGCATATAATAATATGATGATAAAGTCGTCCACAAGCTTGAGCGGCCCGTTCGTGAATAAATAAAGTAAATCATGCAGACATATATTACTACACCGCTCCCAAACGACCCAGTCATTATTTTACAATTCATACTGTCAATTCATGCACGTTTTTCACACGGAATTGTCCTTTGATGTTGAGAGATGAAACACAGTGAGTTCTGCTCTCTGATGTTGACAAACGAGGCACAGCACTAATGGATTAGCTGATATAGTTGGTTGGAATTTGGCAATTGTTACAATTTATCCCAATAAGTCAAGGGTTGAAATGTTTGTGAAATTTTAGAAATATTTTTTACTTGTCAAGTTGTCAACATGGATTTTCATTTTTAATTAAAACAATTTTGCGTTGCAACGCCTCTAGTCGGGGACGCACTTCCTTGGAGCAAACCACACATAAACTAGCCATAATAAATTATTAGATTTCAATTTATGATATTTTTTTTATCAGTAAGAACTTATGAAGGTAATGAATGTGACATTTTACGGTCAATATATACCGTTTTGTAATTAATATCACAGTGAGTTAAATTTAGCTTATCTCCTAGGGGCGGCGTTTTTAATCTTCAGACAAATTGTGGCTAAAATCGTAACGCCAAATAACAATCAAGACTTTATCACAAAAACATTGTTAATACTAATTAAAAATAGGTTGCCAGGCAATGAAACATACGCCCACACAGCAGCCAAATCGTCCGGGCAGTCAACAAGAGTTGTTGCATTTTAAGTAATCACCAGAAAATCATAATTCAAACTCACCCATAACTATGGTGTAACTGTGATATAATCAAACGTTTTTTTAAATCAGATAATAATTGTGACCTCCAGAGGGACCACAAGCTAAAAAGGGTGATTTTTCGTACAATCAGGGGCCATGATTCAGGAAGTTACGATCCGATATGGGCAAATATGCAATTGAACCAAGATCATTAGGTTATAAACATGTATTTCAAGTTTCATCAAAATCAGTTCAAAATTGTGACCTCTATAGGGTCCACAACCTTGATATAACATATTTTTACACAATTCGCGTACAGACGGCGGCCATTTTATCCGTCAACTCTGGTCCGATTTTCACGAAATTCAAATTCTCTCTTCATTACCATGAAACCGTGATATGATCAAACGTTTTTTTAAATCGGATCATAATTTTGACCTCCAGAGGGACCACAAGCTAACAGAAGCGATTTTTCAGACAATCAGGGGACATAATTCAGGAAGTTATGATTCGATGGGCGCAAATATCGAAAGGAACCAAGATCTTTGGGTTATAAACATACATGTCAAGTTTCATCAAAATCGGTTCAAAATTGTGACCTCTATAAGGTCCACAACCTTGATATAACATATTTTCACACTATTCGCGTACAAACGGCGGCCATTTTGTCCGCCAATTTTGGTCCGATTTTCACGAAATTCGAACTCAACCTTCATAACCATGGAACGATGATATACTCTAACGGTTTTTTAAATCGGATAACAATTTTGACCTCCAGAGAGACCACAAGCTAAAAAGGGCGATTTTTCGGACAATCAGGGGCCATAATTCAGGAAGTTACGATCCGATGGGCGCAAATATCAAAAGGAACCAAGATCTTTGGGTTATAAACATACATGTCAAGTTTCATCAAAATCAGTTCAAAATTGTGACCTCTATAAGGTCCACAACCTTGATATAACATATTTTCACACGGCGGCCATTTTGTCCGTCAATTTTGGTCCGATTTTCACGAAATTCGAACTCAACCTTCATAACCATGGGACGGTGATATAATCAAACGGTTTTTTAAATCGGATAACAATTTTGACCTCCAGAGGGACCACAAGCTAAAAAGGGGCCATAATTCAGGAAGTTACGATCAGATTGGCGCAAATATCGAAAGGAACCAAGATCTTTGGGTTATAAACATGCATTTCAAGTTTCATCCAAATCGGTTCAAAATTGTGACCTCTACACTGTTCACAAGCTAAAAAACGTGATTTTTCGTACAATCAGGGGCCATAACCCATGAAGTTACGGTCCGATACATGCCAATATCGAAAGGAACCGAGATCTTAGGGTGATAAACCTATATTTAAAGTTTCATTGAAATCGGATAAAAATTGTGACCTGTAGACTGTTCACAAACAATTCCGGACGGACCGACGTCCGGACGGACGAACAGGGGCGACGACAATATACGTCCACATGAAAATGTGGGCGTATTAAAATCAAAACTGCTAAAATCATAACGCCATGCAATTAACAAACAATACAAGATCCTTCATTAACGAAATCATCGGTGATTCGATCTGAAATCAAATAACAAAATAGTCAACGAGTACTAGCTATTTCTTATAATACTGCAACAACAACTATAATACTCCACGGCTACAGTCTCATCCTTATTGTATAATTTATTCTATCCAGAGAGCACGCTTTTCACACGAAATTATTCTTTCGACTCCGACCTATATGCTCTTTGATCTCAGATGGAAAGGCGACACTATTCTAATGGATTAGATAACATGATTGGTCGGAGTGTGATTTTTTTTACCTGTAACTAACAGTTTATTCCCTGGATGACAAAGTACCACAAAAAGAACAATTTTGTCATGTGTGTGCATACTGTGGTCTATTCAGCGTTGGTCTTATTGTAATGACATAAATGTATGTTTCTCTTTTCTATCATCTCATTTAAATAAAGCTTGATATTTTAATTATTTTATTAACATGTATACGATTAATTTTGTTTCTCATAGTAAATTGCAGTTGGTATCTCAAATGAAAAAAAACTCAACCCCAACCATTATATTATAATCAGAGAAATGTTCAAACAAACAACTAAAAAAGACGAGACATTATTGATATGCATATGCCTTCATAACTAAACGTTTTAATTAAATTGTAACGTATTAATTATATGCTTTATTTATTTTTTCTTTGATTGGCAGTTTGTATGGGCCGAAGCATTCGCTTCTACACGTATAACCTCTGCTCCAATAATGACATTTTGTGGAATATTAGGGCGATTCAAAAGAAACATTATCAACAATGGAAATTAACAGTGAGCTGGAAAAACGTGATAACATTGAAGTGGAGAGATGGAGGGCTTTCCCTGTGCCTATATATGCCGACATGGCGTCCTAAAGTTATAGGACTAAGTTATTTTTCTACAGTATATTTCAAAACAAAAAGAATTGTTGTATCGAAAATATGCGAAAATTTGATGCCATTGGTTGTTCTTCTTGAATTTTTTAAATTATTAAACGTATTTCCAAGTCACATATTACCACACAGACTGCCATCAGAGCAGGAATTACGCTTCGCTGAACACCATTTGGATCAACGTTGACCTAGATGTTATATAACAACTGTTAATTGCCAGTTTTTATTAGGGTAATAAAATTGATCATCACCGCAGCTCAACAATTTTAGTGAAAGTGTATTATAAACCTGGGACCTGTTTCACGATTTTCTCTTAATCAGAAGACAACAATAATTTTCTTGAATTAACATGGTTTATTAAAATTCAAAATATGACCCTGTAAGGTAAATATTTTTGTGTTGTGTACCCTTTTTCAAAACCTTAATTTGTCAAACGAACAAACGCCACCTCTCGAGATATTTTAATTACACAAAAGGTGTATTAGAAATTATCGTTGTTCTGAAATAGTTTTTATACGCCCACATTTTTATGTGGACATATATTGTCGTCGCCTCTGTCCGTCCGGACGTCCGTCCGTCCACAATTTGTTTGTGGACTCTCAACAGGTCACAATTCTTATCTGATTTTGACGAAACTTGAAATATAGGTTTATCCCCAAAAGATCTCGGCTGCTTTCGATATTGGCATGTATCGGATGAAAACTTCATGGATTATGGCCCCTGATTGTGCAAAAACTCATGTTTTTAGCTTGTGGACCCTATAGAGGTCACAATTTTGAACCGATTTTGATGAAACTTGACATGCATGTTTATGACCCAAAGATCTTGGTTCCTTTCGATATTTGCGCCTATCGGAACGTAATTTCCTGAATTATGGCCCCTGATTGTCCGAAAAATCACCTATTTTAGCTTGTGGTCCCTCTGGAGGTCACAATTATTATCCAATTTAAAAAAACGTTCGATTATATCACCGTTACACCCTAAGGAAGGTTGAGTTCGAATTTTGGGAAAATTGGACAAAAATTGCCATACAAAATGGCCGCCGTTTGTACGCAAATACTGTTAAAAAATGGTATATCAAGGTTGTGGACCCTGTAGAGGTCACAATTTTAATTCGATTTTGATGAAACTTGAAATTCATGGTTATAACCCAAAGATCTTGGTTCCTTTCGATATTTGCGCATATCGGATCGTAACTTCCTGAATTATGGCCCCTGATTATACGCAAAATCGCCTTTTTTTAGCTTTTGGTTCCTCTGGAGGTCACAATTATTATCCGATTGAAAAAAACGTTTGATTATATTACCGTTACACCGTAAAGAAGGTTGAGTTCGAATTTCGGGAAAATCGGACCAAAATTGCCATACAAAATGGCCGCCGTTTGTACGCGAATACTGTTAAAAAATTGTATATCATGGTTGTGGACCCTGTAGAGGTCACAATTTTAATTCGATTTTGATTAAACTTGAAATGCATGGTTATAACCCAAAGATCTTGGTACCTTTCGTTATTTGCGCATATCGGATCGTAACTTCCTGAATTATGGCCCCTGATTGTCCGAAAAATCACCTATGGTCCCTCTGGAGGTCACAATTATTATCCGATTTAAAAAAACGTTTGACTCTATCACCGTTACACCCTACGGAAGGTTTGAGTTCGAATTTCGAGAAAATCGGACCGTAATTGCCTGAAAAAATGGCCGCCGTTTGTACGCGAAAACTGTAAAAATATGGTATATCAAAGTTGTGGACCCTGTAGAGGTCACAGTTTTAATTCGATTTTGATGAAACCTGAAATGCTTGTTTATAACCTAAGGATCTTTATTCTTTTCGATATTTGCGCATATCAAATTGTAACTTAATGAATGATGGCCTTTGATTGTAGGAAAAATCACTTTCGGTATTGCTTGTTTTAGCTTGTGGTCCCTCTGGAGGTCACAATTATTTTCCGATTTAAAAAAAACGTTTGATTATATCACCGTTACACTTTAAGAAAGGTTTGAGTTCGAATTTCGGGAAAATCAGACCAGAATTGACAGAAAAAATGGCCGCCATTTGTACGCAAATACTGTTAAAAAATGGTATATCATGGTTGTGGACCCTGCAAGGTCACAATTTTAATTCGATTTTGATGAAACATGAAATGCATGGTTATAACCCAAAGATCTTGGTTCCTTTCGTTATTTGCGCATATCGGATTGTAACTTCCTGAATTATGGCCCCTGATTGTCCGAAAAATTGCCTATGGTCCCTCTGGAGGTCACAATTATTATCCGATTTAAAAAAACGTTTGACTCTATCACCGTTACACCCTACGGAAGGTTGAGTTCAAATTTCGAGAAAATCGGACCATAGTGTAAAAATATGGTATATCATGGTTGTGGACTCTCTACAGGTCACAGTTCTTATCCGATTTTGATGAAAAGTCACATTTCTAGGTTGTGTACAGTCAACCCATAATCATTGTCAGCTTCGAATTTCATGAATATCAGACTGGAACTGACCAACAAAATGGCTGCTCCCAATACAGTATGAAATGTAGGACTTAATGATGTAGGAAAAATCACTTTCGGTATTGCTTGTTCTCTATCCATCTCTCAAAAATGTGGGCGTATCCTGCCTGGAAGTGCCAGCCTATCTTCTTTTATTAAATTTATTAGTTAAGCTGTTACCACCAAATTCTGGACATAACGTGTTCTATGCACGGTTCTAAATATCGCAAATGACAGTAGTCTAATTCTTTAACACAATTTTGCATGTCAGATGTTCATATTATACGGTACTAAGTTACTAACAGACCTTTAACAAATAAATCATTCTATAACACTATTCTGAACGTGTATCCATAATTAATGTTTTTCGTCCAATATTTAGATTTAGAAATGTTCACAATTAAACCGAATTAACCATAAAAACAAAATCACAAATTACTATGGCACATTATTTAAATCTTTTCAAATAAAGCGACCAAAATAACAAAAGAAATTATAAAGTCGTTTGATGGCATGCTTTTATAAATAGAACAAGTTGGGGACTATTGCAGTCCGTGCTCTCGATCTGTCATCACGTATTTCTATACATGCTAAATTACAATTGGATCCACTCACCTCGTAGTTATTAGTACCGGGAGAAAAATAATAAAGCTATGCCATACAATCGTAAACAATAGAAATATTAACACGTGTTTAAATTTAGTTGTTCTTATTAAATTAAGCCCCTATTTCCATATTAAGTTAGAGGTCTCTATTTTGCACGCAAAGACAACTTTGGGACACAACGTTTATTGAATCACAAGCGGCTATATGGACACGTGTCAAAGATAAATAGTCATTCATAGCACAGTATTTTCACGCAACGACAAGCTGATTACACCGAGTTCGACCATGCAATATCGCCACAGGTCCGTGTCCCTATTTGCATTAGTGTTATTTGATATGTGAATTATCGTTTGTTATATATGTGGAAATAGATTAGAGCATCTGATATCAATAGAGATTACAATACATCGTATAATCAAATTGAGGTTGGACCGGATGTCACTAAATAACGATATTGAGTGCGACCGATTTTAAGAAACATGCATTTATAGTTCAGTAGTAACACGATAATGTTAACAAATGAAACACACAAAAAGACAAGAAATATAAATAACTGTAGCAAGACAATGGTATGCACTATAAGAAACGTAGTATTCACCAACAAATGAAATACGCATAGACTAAAGAGGGCAGATATGTAACTACAGCACGTATAAATATACTATTCAAAAAAAGTAGGGCATATTTGATTTTTAAGTGTTATTAAAGTCACCTAATGAAACTGACGAAGAAACAAATGACAAAATGAAATGAAGTTCACATTCATCGATTTATTCCAAATGATCGTTAGACTAAGTAAGGCACAGACTGACCATTATAAGGGTAAAATGATACCCGGGGTCAAACAGCAAAGTTACCACAGCATCACAACAAAGTCAGTAACGGGTAAATCCTCATCTGTTTGCCAAACAAGCATTGATCCGACATGGCATACTCCTAATGAGACGTCTAAGGTCATTTTGGTCCAGATTGTCCCATTCCTGTTGCAATGCAGCAGCAAGTTCTTGGACATTGGCAGGACGTTGTTGACGTAACCTCTGTCCAAGCATGCCCCAGACATGCTCGATGGGGGAGAGGTCGGGACTCAGTGCTGGCCAAGGTAATGTGGTGATGTTCTGTTGTTGGAGGTAACCTGTAACGATCCTGGCCCTGTGACATCTTGCGTTGTCATCCTGGAAGATGAAACGGCGGCCATGACGTCGTGCGAACGGCACAACATGGACTGCCAAGATGTTGTCCCGGTAGTACTGGCCTGTAACACGCCCTACAACAACATGTAAAGCCGTTCTTCCAGCAACAGTGATGCCTCCCCACACCATAGAACCACCCCCAAATCGATCATGTCTGATGAGGTTAACGTCTTGGAAGCGCTCGTTTCGGCGACGCCACACCCCCCTACGTCTGTCCAAAAAATCAACAGTGAACCTTGACTCATCTGAAAACATCACATTGCTCCAGCGTCGATTATCCCAGTGTTGACGATCCTTACACCAACGACGCTTTGCCTGAATGTGATGATCTCTCAAACAAGGGATCACGCGAGGACGTCGGGCGCGAAGGTGACCCCTATGCAGTCGATTCCGAATCGTCTGGCCACTCACTCTCACACCAGTGTCTGTTTGAAGACGAGCGCTGATCTGATTTGCTGTGATGACACGATTTCTCAAGGCCAAGGTACGGATAAATCGATCCTGGGCTTGAGTTGTCGCCCTTGGTCGACCTGAGCGTGGTCTGTCCTGTACAGATTGTGTATCACGGTATCTGGACCATAGCCTGCTTATGACAGACTGAGAAACATTCATCGTCCGCGCCACAACCGCCTGTGTTGTGCCGATCTGTAGCATGCCAAGGGCACGTAACCTTTCATTTTGGGTAAGCCGACGCATATCAAAATTTGTTTTCTGGTCACTAAAACAATTAAACTGATGTTTCCACCCTGGAATTCAATGCCACAATGACTGTAACATTCAAAGTCAGAGTCGTGCAAATCTTGGGATGGACCCCCATGATGATCCCAAGCATCACCTGCATTCCATGCGGTAGCTATTGGTGCGTTTGGGCGTCACATGTAACTGGAAATGTTTCTTCTGTTAGGTTCTATAGTGACTTTTTTCGTAGTCATTTGCATATTTTAGTATTATGCCCCCAAAATCAAATATCCCCTACTTTTTTTGAATAGTATATATGTATAAAGACCTACCCTTAACAAAGACCGATCTGCGTAAAACACACCAGGGGCGTAAAAATCCACTAGCCCGACGCCTGGGACTACCAAACAAAACATACGGGCTAGTGACCTATTTAGCCGTACTAGTCCTGGGCTAGTGCCCTTTCATTGCTCATTTTTTCTGTGATTTAAACTAAATAAATGATATATGAAATAGTGCACTTTTATTTCTCCAATCCAAAGGAAGCATAACAATAGTTTTTCTGTGACTATAGTGAACACGGGAAGGTTGAACCTCTTCTATTTATAGTGGGGCTAAATATAGATCTCAGTCAATACAATCTAAAGTCATGTGATAATCTAGACTACAATGCATGATGGGGGATGTAAGCAGCACTTCCCACCTCTCGCAATTTAAAAGTCATGTGATAATCTAGACTACAATGTATGATGGGAGATGTCTACTTTAGTTTTTAGTTATATCGTAGAAATAGATAAGGACCTGCGTTGTCCGCTATTTATCGGATATATTGAAATAAAAACTCGTTCAAATTAACCAAGAACAAAACTTGGAATATTAATCAAAGTAGTCCTTCTTTTATAAACTGATTATTTTACATTAATTAATAATATAGGCCACTTTCTGTTGGCGTACGTCGGCACAGTATTAGACCAGGAACAGTGTCCCGTGCGGTAATTTGATATGCGGTGGAGTTGAAAAACATTCGTCATATGGATTGAGGCCCGGAAAAACTGTATACTCCACATCGACTCATCCCGTATAATATGGAATACAGTTCAGTTAGAAAGAATACATTTAATGTGGTCAAATGGGTGACAATCTGCAGTGTACATTATTGACGATTAAAGTTTGTACCTTGTCCAACTACGGACTTTAAGTTTGTACCTTGTCCAACTACGGACTAGTAGAACTGGATCCGGGCTAGTGTCTGACAGTAGACTACTAGCCCGGGGCTAGTGGATTAAAAAATATTTTTACGCCCCTGAAACACACGGTCGATTAAGAAATCGCACGGTAAATTAGATTTGACACCTACGTGTCAGATTTAGCCTGCTAGTCCTTGATAAGACACTTTTGGTGCAGTTATAACACGCTTTCGAGAAAACTCACCAAACGTAGAATACACACCGTGTCAGTTGTTTTTAACCCGTCCGTTAATTAACACACCCAGTACAGAAAACACACCGTCGCTGAGATTTTCACTCCTAGCGATAATTAAATCATCCGTAGTCAATTTCTCACCCCTGTTAATTAACACACCGTATCTACAGAGTTTAACCTCTTTCTATTAGATATATTGCCATAATTAGAATTTTACCGAGTTTCGTACAAATTAAACCAGGTTGGTAGTTATATACACCCTAAACGTACAAATCACACTATAGCTACTTCTTAGTGTTAGTATACGAAACATTTTGGGCACCAAATTCTGGGAAAATTTGGGCACACAATTGTACTTTGTAAAAGTTGTATAAAAAAATATTGTGTTCTTGAATGTGTCCAATTTAACAGCAAATTTAAATTCAGAGTGTCTATAGTTAGGCAATTAAATAGAAATCTTATGAGGAACACCTCACTTTCCCCGCATCTATTGGAGTCTATTGGCCATTACTAAGTAATCAACAAAGGGGGTTTAAAGTATAGTCTGTAACAAGTTTGTGACACCTCAACAACATGAATTAAATAATATTAGTGAAAAAGATTACATGTAAACAAATACATATAATATTATTATATTATACCATTTCCAGAATTTTAATAATACTACGCCAGGACTTAACTCTGTATTCAAAACCATCTAGCACTAAATTCTGACCACCTTTGGTATTAGCAATGTATCTAAAGTTAACCAAAGCATTCGCCATTTTGGAATGACCATTTATGATTCAGAAAAGCTGTATCAACTGATAAGCTATGATTACATATCAGTAGTTTATTTGCTTTTGTTTGAAATTAATTATTACATCAAAACAGCTCACAATTTTAATTGAATAGTATACTGATTTCACTTATTTGTACCAATCTACTGATAGTGGTAAGTGTTCATCAGTAACAATAATTAGAGTGAGAAGTTTACACCAGTGATACTAATTAATTAGAACAGACTATAGTCTAACACCCACGTTCTAGTAACCTCCTAATCCTTTATCAAAACCATAGGTGTACGAGCCAGGAGCCAGGGGCCAGGGGGCGGAGGGGCAGCTGCCCCCCTAACTTTCGGGCAAGCTGACTTTTCAGGCAGACGGGTAAAGTGAAAAAAACTAAAATTATTTCTTCAACTTGGCAAAATAAATTGCCAAAATCTAATAAAAACACTAATTTTATGGGCTGGAATAGCAGGAAAACGCGTTAGCGACCGTCGAATATTCCAAAATTTTCTTGGCCGCTGTCTGTAAACCCGAAATTTTTCGGGCATTTATAGTTTTGCTTCTCGAATTGTCATCGAGCCCTAATATAACACAAATTTTACTTTTCATTTAATTGAATATTCCACAAATTTATACTGAGTTGACTATGAATTCAAAATTTTGTCTGAAGCCACTCTACTTTGTGCGACATTCTTCGGGCATCGATTATTATTTGTGAATGCAGCTGCAACAGTCTGATTGGATGGTTGGAATTCAGAGTGGGATTTCGGTTACAAAACCATTGAATATTTTAGGGGTTGTTTACACGGGCTAGAATATCAGAAAACGCGTTTGCGGTGGTTAAATTTTCCAAAACATTTTCCTGGAGGGTAAGACCCCAAAACACAGGGACGACTGATTGGTTGTTTGGAATTTGGGTCATCAAGGTAGGCTATAACTGGACAGCATCTGGAATAGCAGGAAAACGTGTTTGCGGCAGTTACATTTTCTCCCAACGCCTCCTTCTTCGTGGACTGTAAACGATGGATTGGAATTTGAGTCAGCCATCTTGATTAGGCTATATTAAACTACTTTGAAGCTGCTTTGTTCACGGGCTCAAATAGTAGGAAAACCTGTTTGCAGCCATCAAACATTCCAAAATTTTCTTTTCGGGGGGAGATGCACGGTAAGCTGCGCTTTTTAGCCTCTCGATGAAGACCGGCGCCGCTCTTTCGGGCATTTCAGGTTCTGCACCCCTAACTGTCATCAAATGTGGGGAAAGTGAGGTTAAACCATCTTAAGACCAAAACCCTCTATTGTTTTGAGTACAGTAAGCCACGAGTTACAGTTACATAAACAATTGTTTTTAGCTGTGTATATTTTGTACACGGTGAACAGTCCATTTGCTGATTACACTATTTTGCCTCGACCGTTTTTTAGGACTTTGAATTTTGACTAATGGTTTGGATTGTTCGTACTTGGTTTTATTTTATTTCAAGTAAATAAAATTTAGTTCTCTTTTATTGATGTTTTAGAACTTAAGAACTTATTCATCGCAAAAGAGATATTGTAGAACCTGTCATGCACGGGCCTTCAAACATTGAACTTCTTTTTATTTGGTAAAAACTCCTCAGAATCACTTCAAATGCATATTTATTCATACACAATTTGGTAAAAAAAAACCAACACAGTCACCCTTAGCAGCATTTGAGTCGGAAATATAGTCGGTACTCGGTCTGTTAGTTTAGTAAAAGAATCTGCACACTTCGTTTCCATCCTGCAGGCCTGGTACATGAACCTATATATTTTGTATTAATAATATTAAATTGTAGTTGCCATTACCCATTATTATGTAACATACTAAGAACCTGTCACAGTTCTTTGGCTTAAACTGAGTTGTATCAGTGAGTTGAAAATCGTCTGTGTTCCTGGAATTGTTCTCGTTTACAAATAGTTCAAAGTTTTGTGATAGATAAACCATAGCAAAGTTCTGTGTTAAACTTAGATTTTTAATGTAATATTGGTGTTGTTAGACCCTTTTCTTAATTGTTTCAATTTAAATGTCTGCTTTTATTCTATTACATCATACATTTATCTTTTAAAATAAAGTATAGATACTTGTAGTACATTTTGTTGTAATTTTGGGGGGGATCACATGGATAAGTGGGTAAGACACTGGCTCACTAGCCTGAAGGTCAGGTGTTCGATCCCTGCATTGGCAGAGAAAGTTCATCCAGATTTGGCATGGTTATCCCTTGTCAGTGATGCAAGATGTAGAAGAAATGAAATGAAATGAAATGGGGTTTAACGTCCTACTCTTCTGCACATGACCTGGGCTAATGGAAGACCGGCATACGCAGTACAGTGTTCTATGAGGGAAATTTTGCCTGGGCAGTGGCGCTACGGCCTACTCTTATATCGAATTCCAACTGCCAAGGGATCTTTTACCAATGTGTACACGAGACCTTGGTCTTTTGTATCGTCCAAACGACTAGACAGCTGTCCTTCCCAGGCCCTCCTTCTGCATCACTGACAAAGGGAAACCACGCCGGAAAATCGAAATGAACTTTCTCTGCCAATGCAGGGATCTAACACACGACCTCCAAACTAGTGAGCCAGCGCCTTACCCACTTAGCCACTGTGATTCCCTGCAAGATGGAGGGCCTGACAAGGACTGTTGTCTAGTTGTTTGGATGGGATGAAAAACCAAGGTCCCATGTACTCATTGGTGTGCATGGAAAGATCCCTTGGCAGTTGGAATTCAATATAAGCGTAGGACGTAGCACTACTGCTTGGGCAAAATTTCCCAAATTTCTTGTGCTAGGGATGATACAGAGAAAATTCATGTTCACGCCTGGGTAAATAGAGAGAAATGGGGTTTAACATCCAATAGACATAAACTGTGAATTCAATGTAAGTTTATTAATTTAGTAGTTGGAGGACCCAAAGAAAATTCACGTTAACATCTGGAATGGAAACCAGGCCACTGGCTACCAATGACAGACTTTATGATCTAAAGGGCATACGTTAGACCACTTGACCATCCAGCCCTTCCTGTGGTTAAAGAAGGTTGGTTATTGGTTGAATTAATATAGATTACATTATCGGTTCTAATTGTTTGTTATATACTATTCAAAAAAAGTAGGGGATATTTGATTTTGGGGGCATAATACTAAAATATGCAAATGACTACGAAAAAAGTCACTATAGAACCTAACAGAAGAAACATTTCCAGTTACATGTGACGCCCAAACGCACCAATAGCTACCGCATGGAATGCAGGTGATGCCTGGGATCATCATGGGGGTCCAACCCAAGATTTGCACGACTCTGACTTTGAATGTTACAGTCATTGTGGCATTGAATTCCAGGGTGGAAACATCAGTTTAATTGTTTTAGTGACCAGAAAACAAGTTTTGATATGCGTCGGCTTACCCAAAATGAAAGGTTACGTGCCCTTGGCACGCTACAGATCGGCACAACACAGGCGGTTGTGGCGCGGACGATGAATGTTTCTCAGTCTGTCATAAGCAGGCTATGGTCCAGATACCGTGATATACAATCTGTGCAGGACAGACCACGCTCAGGTCGACCAAGGGCGACAACTCAAGCCCAGGATCGATTTATCCGTACCTTGACCTTGAGAAATCGTGTCATCACAGCAAATCAGATCAGCGCTCGTCTTCAAACAGACACTGGTGTGAGAGTGAGTGGCCAGACGATTCGGAATCGACTGCATAGGGGTCACCTTCGCGCCCGACGTCCTCGCGTGATCCCTTGTTTGAGAGATCATCACATTCAGGCAAGACGTCGTTGGTGTAGGGATCGTCAAGACTTGGATAATCGACGCTGGAGCAATGTGATGTTTTCAGATGAGTCAAGATTCACTGTTGATTTTTTGGACAGACGTAGGAGGGTGTGGCGTCGTCGAAACGAGCGCTTCCAAGACGTTAACGTCATCAGACATGATCGATTTGGGGGTGGTTCTGTTATGGTGTGGGGAGGCATCACTGTTGCTGGAAGAACGGCTTTACATGTTGTTGCAGGGTGTGTTACAGGCCAGTACTATCGGGACAACATCTTGGCAGTCCATGTTGTGCCGTTCGCACGACGTCATGGCCGCCATTTCATCTTCCAGGATGACAACGCAAGATGTCACAGGGCCAGGATCGTTACAGGTTACCTCCAACAACAGAACATCACCACATTACCTTGGCCAGCACTGAGTCCCGACCTCTCCCCCATCGAGCATGTCTGGGACATGCTTGGACAGAGGTAACGTCAACGTCAACAACGTCCTGCCAATGTCCAAGAACTTGCTGCTGCGTTGCAACAGGAATGGGACAATCTGGACCAAAATGACCTTAGACGTCTCATTAGGAGTATGCCACGTCGGATCAATGCTTGTTTGGCAAACATAGGAGGATTTACCAGTTACTGACTTTGTTGTGATGCTGTGGTAACTTTGCTGTTTGACCCCGGGTATCATTTTACCCTTATAATGGTCAGTCTGTGCCTTACTTAGTCTAACGATCATTTGGAATAAATCGATGAATATGAACTTCATTTCATTTTGTCATTTGTTTCTTCGTCAGTTTCATTGGGTGACTTTAATAACACTTAAAAATCAAATATCCCCTACTTTTTTTGAATAGTATATTTTCATCACGTTGCTCATCCGAATTTGATATTAGAATTGCATCTGAAAATGATGTTTATTTAATGTCAGGAAATGATGATAATCTAACACAAAGATTACGTCATTTTTACGTAACTATCAAGGGTCAATCGAAACAACTGAACAAGTCGGCAGAGTAATACTTTTCCGGGTAGACTGATCACCGGAATTCACCGGAATCCATTTACAATCACCAGAATTCACATATAATCACAGGAATTCACTTCAAAAACCCTTGATTCCTCCCACAAAACTCATTTATTTTAAATGCATGATACATACGTTATAATTAATATAATATAAAGAATAACTATTTTGATCCCTCTCCAGGCCAGATGAAGGCGCTGTAGGTGTATTTATTTGAAAGACTACCGGAATTCATTTCAAATATATGCATCATGATTATAATAACGTAAGGCGCACATCTTAATAGTCTACCCAAAATAATAATTTGCTTCAAATTACCCATGAACTCCAAAATAACAGCCAAGATAACTCGTGTATGTGATTTTTGTTGACAAGAAACAAATGTACATGTATACTTCTGTTGCAATTCATTGTAATGTATTGTAATTAGACATTGATTAATAGTTTATTAAAACAGTAATTATATGCATGAAACATTGGTAGCTTGGAGGAAAGATGATAAATCAATACTATTTCAGAAAACTTTCTGTGTCCCGAAAGTCAACTTGATCGTCTGGATGACTAAACCAATGTATTTCTACAATTAAACTAAGTCACGTGGACGACTCCACCAACGGGTGTGGATGACTTCATCAACTGGACGACTTCACATTTACTAATATTTTACAGTGAGAATTCAGATATTTTGTAAGTGAATTCCAGTGTTTTAAAGTAATTTATTTTTAAGTGCGAATTCCGATATTTTGAAAGTGAATTGTGGTGTTCATATGTTTTCAGTGTGATTCCCGGTGATTTTATGTATTTTTAAGCATGATCCTTATAATACATTATAATGTCCATGTTTTAAGTAATTCAAGATTAATATTAAAATAGCATTATGCAAGAGCAAAATCTGCTTATTACAGGTCTTTCTTTAGGCCTGAAATGTTATCTAAATAATCAATTAGACATTAAAATTAACATATCCAGACCATAATAAACTCTTGATGTCAAGGCTAGCCTTCGATGTTGGCGGATTAAATTCCTATATGCCGCTTAATGGCCATTGATAATTAAATCAATCAAGTGGATAATCGAGACCATGCTGTTTATATTAATGATTTGAGTAATGATGACCGAGGCTATGTGAGTATTTCAAACGCTTTTTTCTCGGCTAATAGTGGATCAATTTGACTGAAATTTTCAGCAAATTACCTTTACACTTTCTAGTTTTTGACTATTATAGTGAGAACTGCCATCTATTTATCTTATCTCCCATAATGTAACTTTAATTTAAAATATAAGTTCAAAAAACGTTAAAAATACTGCAACTCGAATCATATCAGTCGATTAAACAGGAACTCGCACATTACATCAGCACTTGAAGATCTTCGTTGGCTGCCTATTAAATCAAGAATAGATTTTAAGCACTTGTGCCTTGCGTATAAGTGTTTACATGGATCTGGGCCTTCCTATCTAGCAGTCCTGTTAATACTATAATACCATACTTTCCAAGACGTCCACTTCGTTCTCAACAAGAACATCTTCTTATAATCCCAAAATATAAACTCAAATCATTTGGATACAGATCGTTTGTTCATATTGTGCCTGTTCTGTGGAATTCATTACCGCTGAACATTAAACTGTCATCAAGCCTTGAAACATTCAAATCAAATTTAAAAACTCATCTATTTACGGCCTATTATGGCACCTAGTCTGTGTAGCACCTTGAGCATGCATTCTAGCATGGAACTGTGTGCGATATAAATGTACATATTATTAAATAGGAAGATTTTACGGGCGAATTCTAATATCTTCAAAGTGAATTCAGGTGATTGTACCGATGATTGTAAATGAATTCCGGTGTAAGGATTTGGTCAAATAATATTTTAAGTTAAAATTAGGACTGGAATGCTGAAAAAAGAAGGCATTTTGACGAAATTAAAAAAAGGTTCTCGTCATAATTGTTTTAAAACACCTCAAATTTGACGAGTTACAAGATTGTCTTCACGTATGTAGAGTTATCTCCCTTTAATAATCAAAATATCGGATTTACGAATCCCATAAAATTTAAATATTATCATCATAATAGGTGCCAAATCATATACAATCACAACATAATACACTATCATAACATGGGAATACTCTGAGTAGAGACAATTAATTGTCAGCGATACTTGGCTGAATTGATTTCAATATAAAGATAGATAGGGAACCCTTCGGGACTAAATCTTATAAAACTATATAGCCGTCCGATGCAAGCGTTTTAAAGTGTGAATCCATTTCGATCTAAAAAGATTCAAAAATTACTCAACGTGACATATCATTTATGTCTCAGTCGGGCTCAGTCATTGCAATCCCAATTATTTGTATCGTAACATTTTTACATATTATCAGTATTTTAAACGATTTGGGAGTGCTTACTAAATTGAACACTGGTATGATCATAAACCGTTATATAAACGATTGAATTTCGATTCGGTTAAGTAAAAATAATTTTCACTCCGCTTTGGGTGTTCATATTTTTTATATAAGGTGCATAAGGACCAGAATAAATTTTTGGTCTATACGATTATAGTGATCTACATTTAATCAAAGTCGCCTTAATTTCTTAATCATATTCCGGAGAATTTTGACTCCGGTATAACGGTATGAATTTGTTGTGCAATTTATGGAGTATTTTGTACTCCATTGTAATGGCTGAAGGCAAAACAAACGCTTGCTTTCTGATTGGCAGATATACTCCGGTAATGTTCCGGACGTATAATCTTTCTGAGTCGTTTGGGTAAAGTGGAACTTCTCCCTAGTAATGTTTGACTCTGGGTACGGTTCCTCGTTTGAGGTGACCGGAGTTATGAAATTCTTAGCTGGTAAGGTTACTCCGCAGTGAGTGTAATAAAATTAGAAATCTATGAGTGGCGGGTAGCCGTCCCAGATTTCTCTCAAGAAGCTACTAGTTTCGTTCATTTCGAACTCGTCAGGCTTAAATGAAATTGTGCGGGTGTTCCCTTTATATAGTCGTTGGGGACCGGAGCACAAAAAGGGTCTCGGATGGACCTGCGCAGTGCTGTGTCACCGGAGCAACTGCTTCCGTTTATTGTGAACAGAGGGACGACTAAAGAATTGTCGTTTTAAAAAAATGCTGATTTGCATAGACTCTAAGGCTCCCAGCCCATTTGACTGTGGCGTTTAAAATTATATAAACAAGTGGGAATTATTTAGATAACCGGACTGGGTTGTTGAATGATGTGATATGTGTACTAAGCTTTTCTAGTATTACATTGCATAATTTGGAACTCATCCAGACATGCACACTTAGTCTATAAACGAACTTAGTATTCAACTGCTATTTGGCAATTGTGCTGTCGGGTTATATTATCAGGAAATGATAAAAATACCTAGTTGTGGTCACTAAGTTTGGAAATGCCATGTATATCGCGTACATTGATGCGATAAACAGGCCGGCTCTCTAACTAAACTGAAAGAACCGATCAACTCTATCGTTACAGGTTTCCCGTTTATAACTGTGGGATAGGGAATATGACGACCTGTCGCGTATTTCTTCTGCTGGTTTGCGAAAAAAGCCGGAAGTAATAGCACTACGGTTTATAGTGGAATTACGAAGCCTAGACATCATTTCTCGCGTTGAGAATAAGTGAGCGACAGTGTTTTAAAGTGTGAATAATTGGGATTGCAATGACTGAGCCCGACTGAGACATAAATGATATGTCACGTTGAGTAATTTTTGAATCTTTTTAGATCGAAATGGATTCACACTTTAAAACGCTTGCATCGAACGGCTATATAGTTTTATAAGATTTAGTCCCGAAGGGTTCCCTATCTATCTTTATATTTATATCTTCTTCTCACTGACCCTTCCGCACTATTTTCTTCAAATTCTGTTAGCTATTTCTCTCTTGTGCACATTTTTTGCAGGACCTTCTTTTATCAATTTTTATCGACTATATAAAGGGAACACCCGCACAATTTCATTTAAGCCTGACGAGTTCGAAATGAATGAAACTAGTAGCTTCTTGAGAGAAATCTGGGACGGCTACCCGCCACTTATAGATTTCTAATTGAATTGATTTCATTCATTTATTTCAAAACAAGTTACGATGTAGACGACTGAAAGTGACAATCGACACAATTTGCAATTGTAGCCTTTCAAATATATACAAATAAATAAATATTGTTATAATATTGAATTATCTATTGAACTATACTATATGTTTGATGCATATAATTACTGTTTTAATAAACTATAAATCAATCTCTAATTACAATAAATTACAATACATTGTCAACAAAAATCACATACACGAGTTATCTCCCGAGGCGTCTTAAATTCAACTAAATTGTTATTTTGTGTTTCCAGTCAACATTTTTGAAGTTATTGGCTGTTACTTTGAAGTTATTGGGTAATTTGACGCAAATTGTTATTTTGGGTAATCAGACGAGCGCCCTACGTTATCATAATCACGATGCATATATTTGAAAAGAATTCTGGTAGCCTTTCAAATATGTACACCTACAGCGCCTTCATCTGGCCTGTGCAGAGATGAAAATAGTTATTATTTACATTATAACGTATCATACATTTAAAATAAATGAGTTTTGTGGGAGGAATCAAGGGTTTTTGAAGTGAATTCCGGTGAATTCCTGTGATTATACGTGAATTCCGGTGAATACCGGTGATTAGTCAGGCCCATACTTTTCTGCAATTTCATTGGACAATAATTCCCAAGTCTCGATTACCATGATTTTAATTTTCTACATTGACACGCCAATTGAAACATACTCTGGTTAACCTTGTTTAAATAGACTACATTATCCAAACTATGCTTAGCGCCATGGTTAATAATCAGACTTGACAACAAAATTACCAGTCCAGGACTTGAGATTTGACGGGTGTGATCGCAAATCCAAACCAGCGAACATGAATTATCGCGCCAGCAAATTATTCAATTTTATTAACATCGATCATGGATGAATTCTCCCCCAAAAAGCCCTGGTCGATATAAGATGTCACAATCACATTGCTGTTTTTATACGTCCACATTCATAATGTGGACGTATTATGCCGTCACCCCTGTCTGTGTGTGTGTGTGTGTGTGTGTGTGTGTGTGTGTGTGTGTGTGTGTGTGTGTATGTATGTATGTATGTATGTATGTATGTATGTATGTATGTATGTATGTATGTATGTATGTGTGTGTGTCTGTGGTTCGCCTACAGGGCACAATTCTTAATGGATTTTCTTCAAACTTTGTATACTTACTCCTTATACCCTAAGGATGATCCCTATTGTTTTTGGTGCATGCCCGACCCCCAGGGGCAGAGCCACGCCCTTTGTAAGATAAGGAACATCCCTATCATTTGGGGTGCATGCCCAACCCCCAGGGGCAGAGCCACGCCCATTTTCTTTTTGTATGTCTGTGTGTCGCCTACAGACCACAATTCTTAATCGATCATCTTGAAACCTCACATACATATTCCTTACACCCTAAGGATGATCCCTGTTTTTTTTGGTGCATGCCCGACCCCCAGGGGCAGAGCCACGCCCATTTCTAGTATTTGTTTGTTTGTCGTCTACAGGTCACATTTCTTAATGTATAATCTTGAAACTTTGCATACATATTCTTTGTACCATAAGAAACATCACTATCATTTGGGGCGCATGCCCAACCCCCAGGGGCAGAGCCACGCCCATTTTCTTTTTGTATGTCTGTGTGTCGCCTAAAGACCACAATTCTTAATCGATCATCTTGAAACTTCACATACATATTCCTTACACCCTAAGGATGATTCCTATTGTTTTTGGTGCATGCCCGACCCCCAGGGGCAGAGCCACGCCCATTTCTAGTATTTGTTTGTTTGTCGTCTACAGGACACATTTCTTAATGTATCATTTTGAAACGTTGCATACATATTCTTTGTACCATAAGAAACATCCCTATCATTTGGGGCGCATGCCCAACCCCCAGGGGCAGAGCCACACCCATTTTCTTTTTGTATGTCTGTGTGTCGCCTACAGACCACAATTCTTAATCGATCATCTTGAAACTTCACATACATATTCATTACACCCTAAGGATGATCCCTATTGTTTTTGGTGCATGCCCGACCCCCAGGGGCAGAGCCACGCCAATTTCTAGTATTTGTTTCTCTACAGACTGCATTTCTTAATGTATCATCTTGAAACTTTGCATACTTATTCTTCGTACACCAAGGAACATCCTATCGTTTGAGGTGCATGCCCAACCCCCAGGGACAGTGCCACGCCCATTTTCTTTTTGTGTGTCTTTGTGACACCTACAGGCCACAATTCTTAATCGATCGTCATGAAAACTTTTTTTATACTTATTCATTATACCCTAAGACTGACCACTATTGTTTTTTTGGTGCATAACCAACACCCTGGAACAGAGCCACGCCCAATGTTTGTGTGTCTTGTGTTCGCCTACAGAATGCAATTCTTAACATATCCTTTTAAAACTTTGCATGCCTATTCCGTATACCCTAAGGATGACCCCTATTGTTTTTTGGTGATTGACCAACCCCCAGGGGCAGAACCGTACCCATTTTTACTTCGTGTCTGTGTGTGTTGCCTACATGCCACGATTGTTAATGGATCGTCTTTAAACTTGGCATATGCATTCCTTATAGCCCGATTTTGGTGAATGTCCCGACCCCCAGTGGCAGAGCCACGCCCACTTTTTGCCTTCAGCGTCTGAAAGCCACAATTCTGAATGGATTATCTTGGTATTCCTTATAGTCTAAGGACGGCAACTATTGATGTTGATGCAAGACGCTCAACGCTAAACAAACCAAACGCCTAGTCTTCTTGACAAAGTACCATATCAATCAAAGCGGGAATGTGGACGTATATTGTAGCGTTAGCGTTATGTTTTTATTCAGGTGGAATTATCATTTTAATGAATTAATGAGCGATGCCGAGGTGAAGAAACACAAGCGAGGCTGGAAGGGAAACGTGAAATTTAGATCAGTTGTAAAAAATACATCGATGCGCATTTCTGCATATTTATTTCAGAATTTTGCCAAAACTATTTAAAAACATTGACAGTTATTTTTGAAATTACTTACAAGACTATAAAACCACCAAATATACACTTTGAATTTAATGTAATTTGTAAACTAGTTATAATAAGCATTGTGTCAGATAGAAATTTTGTGGTGTTAAACAGCTCCCGCAAAATATATGGCTAACACATTTTATCACACCAGCGTGATTTTCAGATCTCAAGGCCTGCCAGTCCTGCTTTTAGCTACCTTTTAGCACATGGTGAGGACATAATAATATAGAAATAAATATCGTCAGACAAAGTCAAAAGACTCTACCACCATGCCCCAAATTTATATTGCAAATTTAGATGATTTACGGAAATGACCCACGGCGATGAAAAAAGCGGAAATCTGTTAAATAACGGAAAAAAATCATGCCTGAATATATTTTCTAAAACTTTTCAGTTTCTCGGGATGTTTTTAGAAATGAACACTACCATTTACATTTAAAAGGGGTTTAGTTTTTAGACTAACACAAGGCGTTCAGATTTTACGCCAAAATACCACTTTACCGAGAGCCGTCGGTGTGGTTAAAATTGATGTGTTTACGATTTATGTGGTTACAATTAATAGAAAAAAAAGATTTTAAAAATATTCACTGATTCAACTTGGTCATCGTTTTATTTTTTCTGTTATTCATATTCCATCAAGAGGTAATTTTATAAAAATGGCTGATGTATTACTACGTGCACAAAACAACAATAATTTTTCATTGGTCAGGAAAGAAATCTTACGGTTCTTAGCACATTCTACAATAACATCGGGATTATCGGTTAATCAGCTTTAAAATTTTATCCCGCTTTGATCTTTGCTATTTCTAATACTTTCCACAGAAAAACATTGCTTTGTACGCACTAATTTTTTGTACGATTGGTATTGCTAAGCTTGTCGAGGAATGGGTGTGAACGTGCAGCTCACCTAGATACTTGTAAAAATAGTGCATGTCATGTAAATATTTATTTTTGTGTAGGTCATTTTCAAATAAATTCATTAGCATATTATTGGTTTTAAACAAATACATTAGTTTTACGTGAAACGATGATTATCAAAGAACCGTAAGTAAGTGCAACTAAAGTTTTATCGTTTGGTGGAGCATTTCACTAACCACGTGTTTCATGTTAATAAATATTTTCTTTCGCATTTTAAATTGGCCTATTTCTAATAAATTCATCAGTAACTTTTTTATATACATCGTACAGATACATTTCTGGACAAAGTCTGGGAAAATAAATGCTGTGTCTAAAAACTAAACCCCTTTTAAATCTAAATGGTAGTGTTCATTTCTAAAAACCTCCTGAGAAACTGTATGGTCGTAAAGTAGACGGTCTAGGTCAAAACTAAACGGTGTTTCGAAATCTACATGGTAGCACAAACTGGGTGTTTTTTTGATGAATCTGGACCGCATTTAACACATTCTAGACGGCAATCTATTTAATGGATACGTGTATTAGATTCTAGACGGTAAGCGTAGTTTCTTTCCTTTTTTTGTAAAATCCGGACGATACCCGGTCCCTAGTGTTGGTAGATTGAGATTATGGATCCTCGAATACACAGAGCTTTAGATGCCTGGTTTTTAATTCTTTGTTGCATTTGCCCAAAGCTGCATCCTTTAGAGAATACAATGCCCAGATAATTGTATGAGTCACATATTTCTAAATCATGATTTAGTAAAGAGAAAGTTGCATTAGACTGACCTCTTGATCCGAAAATCACTACCTTGGTTTTATTTATGTTAACATTTAGTTTCCATCGAGTACAATATTAGTATCAGAAGTACAAATATCTTTAGGAAGTTTAATAATTCATCTTCTTAGTATTGTGTTGAAACGCCTCCACAGTCATGGTTTAATAAAAAGTATTCGAGATCATTAAATACAGTGCAAATAAAAGAGGTGAGAGATTTTCACCTTGTCAAACTCCTGTCTTACAGGGAAAGGCTTCAGATGTTTTGTTTTTATATTTCACAGAGGACTTTATGTCTTGATACATGTTATAAATAACATTAAAACATTTACCAGTAATACCAGAATTGAGAACTTTATATCAGAGGCCTATTCTCCATACCTTATCAAAAGCTTTACAAAAATCTATAAAGGTACAAAAAATTTCTATATCTGAAACCTTAAATAAGTTATAATTGCATACTATCGGGACAGGGTATCGTCCAGATTTTACGAAAAAATGAAAGAAACTACCCTTACCGTCCAGAAACTAATACATGTATCCAGTCCATAGATTGCCGTCTAGATTGTGCTACTGTGTAGATTTCGAAACGCCGTATAGTATTGACCTCGATCGTCTAGTTTACGATCGTTCAGTTTCTCAGGATGTTTTTAGAAATCAACACAACCATTTACATTTGAAAGAGGTTTAGTTTTTAGACACGGCATTTATTTTCTCCGACGTAGTCGAGAAATGAACCGAGTGTTTGACAACACAAGGCATTCAGATTTTACGCCAAATTACCACTTAACCGAGAGCCGTCTATGTGGTTACAATTTATAGAAAAAAGATTTTGAAAATATTCACTGATTCTACTTGGTCATCATTATTCTTGCTGTTATTCATATTCCATCAAGAGGGAATTTTATTTAAAAAAAATGGCTGAAGTATTACTCCACGGAATCCATGACCACTCAGACCAAAGACCATTCGGATCTGGACCAGTTGGACTAACTGATAGACCACTCGATCGGCCCAAACAAAAAGACTACTCGGACCATACAAAAAGCCCACTCGGACCAAACAAAAAGCCCACTCGGACAAATAATAAAGTGTTGTTTTAATGAATTGATAATTGTGTTCGCTTTAATATGACAACTCGAACCAATAATAAAGTGTTTGTTTTAATAAATTGACAATTGTGTTTGTGTTAATATGACTACTCGAACCAATAATAAAGTGTTGTTTTAATACGGATTAAATAGTTATTTATTATGTAGAATTTGATAATACACATGTTATAAACAACAATATTTTGATTGTTGAATTCGGAATAACGAAGATTCTCGAGTGAGAAAACGCTGAGTTTATTTATATATACATATTTTTTCAATTAAAATTAAAAACGAAAATCAATGGTGACAATTTGAAATGACCAAGTGTGACAACAGTCCGGCAGCCAAACCCCATTTTGAGGCTTAACCTGGAAATATAGTCCACCTAATGCTTTTTGATGGATTATATATCTTCAGTATGTGTAGATTCAGAATCCGGATGATGCCACCCTGGCACCCTTGGGGAAATTTAAATATTCAAGATGGCCGCCATAACGCATTTTCTGGTTATTCAATGGGGTAAAATTCATAACAGATTCTCTGGGACCATGGTTTGAAGGTGGTTTCTGTAGGAATTCGACCCACTGAATCGATTGAGTTTGGATATTACTCCAAAAAATGACGGCTAATCCCGCTAGAGGGCAAAATTCACAAAATTCCAGGAGTTCCCTATATAGGGTGTGTAATATATTGAAATAAAGGTTTTTGGTGGATTGTGTATCTCCAATACGTGTAGATTCACAATGTAAATGACACCCTTGAGGAAATTCAAATATTCAAGATGGCCGCCATGAGGCATTTTCTGTTTATTCAGTGGGGTAAAATTTGTGACAGATTCTCTCAGACCTCGGTTTGAAGGTTGTTGCTATAAGAATTCGACCCGATGAATCCATTGAGCTTGGGTATTCCTTCAAAGTTTAAGGTTAATTCCGCTAGGGGTCCAAATTCAAAATGGAGGCTCATTTTGGCGGGAAACTCACAAAGTTCTCTCTGAAAAAAAAAGTGCGCAATATATTGAAATATAGGTTTTCGATGTCAATTATTTTGGATTTAAATTTAAAAACATGTTCCAACCAAAGTTATTCGAGGCCGAGCTCATATTCAAAATGGTAACCATATTTGGCGGGACATTTCGATGTTAGTAATGTGATATTGTCATACGTCAAACTATAGGTTTTTCGGGGGCACTGAATTTATATCTGAACAGCTGAATGTCTTATAATATCCTAACAAACAGCCCATTCGATAAGATTTTTGGCCCAAGGATGAGGCGTGAACACAATACAGCAGAAAACTTATACCAAATCTGTATGCTTTCTATAGAGCCCAGTGAGCGTGCGTAACTTTAAGTAACTTGTCACTCAGAGAATGGTTATAAATAAAGGTAAAAGAGATGGCTAAATTGTTTGGCGGTTTCGACTAATATTTAGGGCCGTTTCGACTATTTTTTTGTGCCGTTATGTTTTAGGGCTGTTATGTCTATAACCCAGGGGTTACATCTTCAAGAATATAAATATGATACCCTCAAATTTTTGCCCAGTGCTTGCCCAATGGGTGTTTTTGGGGTAATCCTGTATTTTCCTATGTCTATAATTTATAACCTAGGGGTTACATCTTCAAGAATATAAATATGATACCCTCAAAATTTTGCCTAGTGCTTGCCCCAGGGGTGTTTTTTGGGTAATCAAGTATTTTTCTATGAAGAACGATTGGGCTTCTATACTTTCCATATACCAAATTTATCACTGAAACATGACATCATCAACACAGTAATTAGTGACCAAATTTTGATTGTTTATGGCTTCTAACATAGGTTATCTCTAAAAATGTGCTTAAGACATAAATTATATGTGATGCAGTGACAGAAGCACTCAACTAACGGGAACACAGTGGCTTAGAGGGTAAGACGCTGACTCGCTAGCCAAGAGGTCGGGTGTTCGATCCCTGCATTGTCCGAGAAAGTTTATCCAGATTTTCCGGCGTAGTTTCCCCTTGTCAGTATGCCAGTCTTCATTAGCCCAGTTAAGAGCAGAACAGTAGGATGTTAAACTCCATTTCATTTCATTTCCTCTACCAACATGGACAATAATCAGGAGTTTTCTCTGCATTATGAATATGATTGTGTACTTGTAATATATGGCTTGGTCCACATATTTAAATCTCGGTCATTGACCAAATAACTGTTGACCATTCCTGTGAAAGAGTAGCCTTGTTAACAAGGAAATGTCGCTGATTGATGACTAATTACCTATTAACTGAGTTAGATAGGAACCCATTAACTTAATTAGAGTGATTAAGATTAATGGATGTTGATTGCATTGGAATGTCTCTGTTCCCTTTATAAGAGCTGAGATTGTATCATAAGAAGAGTGAGTACTGGACTGTTACCAAGGTTCTAACCTGCAGACAACTTAAACTTTGGTGTCCGTTTGTTGTATTACTTTGTATACAATAAAAGGCTGTATCTCTAAATATCAGAAGAACCTGTTGTTGTTTAAGCCTCTGTGTTACATACTGTCCACTTGAAATACTATAAAAGCTTTACTTACTTGTAACCATTGATCCACACATCTTGAATGGAATCTATGAAAACATGGTAAAATACGAACATTCTCATCTTCTTCATATTCACACATGCATATAGAACAGTCTTCAGAATCTGTAGAAGATTTATCTGAAGTTTTATACTTTTTAACGGGTAATCTATTAATCTGTCGATCACAAATACCTTTCTGACGCACATCTCCCAACTCTTCAGCTAGTTGTAATAATGTCTGAAAATAAACAAGCCAACAGTGAGGCTGATGTCCCCCGCCGAAATCCCAAAATAAATAGATGACACGTATATTAATTAATCGCACATTTATTTTTTTCAAACGTATCGAGCAATCAAACTGTACACGAAATGTCATCCAAAAGTGTTTTATAAAGAAAAATGCTAAAACCGACGAGAAAAATGAAAATGTACCCTAGTTAGGGCGACCCTAAAGGTAGACAAAAGGGCCCCCACGCTTGACAAAAGGGCCCCTCTGGCCAAGGGAAAGGGCCCTCGTGTCCGAGTCAATCGTTTCTATACACTGTTACTGTCGAATCCATTACTGAATGAGAAGAATGCAGTCAATGTATTGGCATAAAAATCATCAATCAAGATGAACCTAAGTTATCTTGTCCCAACGTATCAACCAATCAAATTGCTTATCTCTGCTTACCCTAAGCGGAAAATGCTCATTTTCGAATTCCATCAAGGCATTGACCTAATAAGCATATACACCAAGTTTGAACATTTTAACTCAATTAGAAGGAGAGTTATTGTGTTCCAAAGTCTCGACCAATCAAATTGCGTATCGCTCTGCTTACCCTGAGCAGAAAATGCTCATTATCGAACTTAGTCAAGGTATTACTGTAATGAAACTATACACCAAGTTTCATCAATCTCACCTAATTAGAACTAAAGTTATCGTGTCCCAAAGCATCAACCAATCAAATTGCTTATCTCTGCTTACCCTAAGAGGAAAATGCTCATCTTCGAACTCCATCAAGGCATTGACCTAATAAACACATACACCAAGTTTGAACATTCTAGCTCAATTAGGAAGAGAGTTATTGTGTCCAGAGTGTCGGAATACCCAGTTTTGTCAAACTCGCAATAATTGTAACTTCGAAAACCGGAAGTATTATTATAATGTTGATTCGAATCACCAGAACGTTATTCCCTTTAAAAATGATAAACTATTCTGTACATTCAAAATTTTTCTAACATTAATTTTTATTTCATTCAACATGCATAGTCATTTTTAATAGGTCAGGTCTGACGTTAATTTATCCCCTTCGTCGTCTTCAGTTGATCGCACAGTTGTGTTTGCCATCACGTGTTCATTGATAATCTGTCGTTCTATGTCAAGTTCGTCGTCACACGGTCCAGTGAGGTCCGTGGGGTTAACAATCATTGAGCTGAAGTGAGCAGACGTTACGTTGTCAGTGGCCGTTTTATGACCTTGACCCTCATCGGCAAAAGCTGCAGTCAATGGTTAAAATACTACGGGCGTTTGTTAGACATTTCATCCGCTCACGTAAACGGCTATACACTGTGTTAGTTAACCGCAGCTATTGACGATGAGGGTCAAGGTCATAAACCGTAACTTCCGCTCATTTCAGCTCAACGTGGACAAACTTACGTTATTCGGGTTCAATCGGCATGCGCAACAAATGTTTTTAACAGGTACTAGGAATATTCGTGGGAAAATTCATAGATATTCTTGAGTATTTGTCACATAATTACTATCTTACAAGAGATTATAAAATTATCAAGGTAATCAACAAAGACCTACACGATTGCGAGTTTTAATCTTACCGATAATTGATTGGTGATTGATTGTTAATCTTTTGTGGCTTCACACCCGTCAAGTTTTAATCTAACGTACAATTGATTGGTAATTGCCTGACACCTACCGATTTAAGGCCGGATTATACGGTGACGATTCAATAGAAATTATGTGACGGGACGGCTGATTGATGTCGAAATCCGGAACTAACAGAATCCAGACTTATCACATTTTTTTTGGCTGAAGTAATAAGGAAATAAATCGGGACATGAAAATCATGTCAGACACTATAAACCTCAGAATGCCTCGTTCGGTATTTCTGTCCAAACGAGGTAAAGGAAATGCCTCGTTGTCTGCAGTTCCGAAACAAGGTTTTTTAAATTGCCCTGTTTTTGGAACGAGGTATTTTGTTCAGAACGAGGCTTGGTAAAAATGCCTCGTTTACTAAACGTGTTTTTTTTTCAAGATATTTATCAGCGGTATTTACTATCAGCGAATTTGTAAAAATTAAAATTTATGTTATTTAATACGAAAATAAACCAGTCCAAACTATGATATTATAATCATGATATGATAATATAATCATTATTAATATCCATATGTCTTCCTAATTAAACGTTTTAATTAAATTTTAATATATAAAAAATAAACAGGCGTATTAGAAATATGAAATGAAATTTTATGCTTTTTTTGATTAATAAGAATGGATTATTTATTTGTTGTACTTAGATTAGATAAACACTAATTTGTTGTCTGCGATATCAGTTAGGTGGAGGCGTAAAACAATTGAAGACACACAGCTATACCTTGATTAATTGATTGCCCCCAATAAAATGTCACAACACCACAGTTGTTTCTTAACACCTATACCTGATTGGGGCAATAAATCAATCAAGGTAGCTATGTGTCTGCAATAGTTTTACACCTCCACAGATGTCGTGTATTCTTGTCTTGTCAATTTCTCTGATAATAATATAGTTTGAACTGGTTTTATTTTCGTATTAAATAATATAAATTTTAATTTTTACAAATTGGCCGATATTCCGCTAATAACTATCTTGAAAAAAAAACCTTTTAGTAAACGAGGCATTTTACCAAGCCTCGTTCTGAACAAAATACCTCGTTCCAAAAAAAGGGCAATTTAAAAAACCTCGTTTTGGAACTGCAGACAACGAGGCATTTTTTTTTACCTCGTTTGGACAGAAATGCCGAACGAGGCATTCTGAGGTTTATAGTGAGATGTCACAGAAATCCGGAGTGATAATCAGACATCGGATGTGACAGAGTCCACTGTATATACAAGATTATCACAAAATTACACATTAATTACAAATATATGGTAAAGTTATGTTTGTTGTTGACCTTGACTTTATAAAATTGAAAAGTAAAAAAAAAAAAATAAATGGCCAACACCAAGCAGCATGCATGCTATTTGATCAGGAGCTACCTGAACAAACTGTTCCATTGCATACGGACTTATGCTATGCCGGAAATTTTGCCAGGGCAGCGGCGCTCTGGCCTGCTTTTATTTAGAATTCTGTCAATGTTTTTTTTACGTGAATGCCATTGAGTATGTGGAACCTCTGGACGCCTTGTATTATGCAGTGTACTAAAAGGGATTATTTTCCTGGACAGTGGCGCAGATATCAAAATCTAAATGCAAATTGTGAATGCTTTCTAAAAATATGACTATATTGAAATGGGATAAAGATAGGTTGTCAGGCAATGAAACATATGCCCACAGCAGCTAAGTCGTCGGAGCAGTCAACAGAGTTTCGCATATTTTTTTTTCTATTGTCGGTAATGAAACATTTATAATACACTAAAATCTGATTAAGAGTAACAACTCATTAAGTAATTATCAGAAAATAATTAGAATTTATTTGGTTTTTAGTGCTGCCCCATTATACGAAACATTTAATATCAATTGTTCAAGTTATCAAAATTCAGTGATGAAAATCAATATGGGTCATTCCATGAAGTTGACACTTTGTTACCTACGATAATTAATGTGATGATAAAATACTCAAGAAACAGAATTCAATATATGAATATATGTCTGGCACATTTATTTAATTATTTGTTAGATCTTTACAAAAACTTATCTCTTGAAATAGTTCATGGTTCTATAAACGGCATTGCGACTTCGTTGTCATCCTTATGTACCTACACCTGTTCAATGCTGTTAATGAAAATGATAGTGACTGTTGGTAACAATGACTGCTCATAAGACATTTTGCCAACACAGTAATATTTCTTGTTGTTTAGATTTTATGCAATAATGGATGTTCTTATTTAATTTGCATGTAATAAACACATTGTGGGCTATTTAACATTGATTTGCAAAATAGTGTTGAATTAACCTAGTTGTACTTGTGTTTAAATTAATTTCTTTCCAGGTTGTTGGTTGGTCATGTGTCAAGTACTACAAACCAGCAGAGAATTTTTGGTTGGAAAGTGAACTGTTACTTGAATCTCTAATAGGAATAGCAGTCCAAAATTGATTTGATTCTGTTTACAACATGAAAATGCTGCTCCCTATGTAAACAAGCCTTCCGTCATTTTTGTTTCGCAAAATCTGATGACCAAAAAAACCTTTCGTCATCTTTGTTTCGCATTTAATCTGATTGAATCTATGCAGGGAAATTATCTAGTGCTGATGTTTTGATTTCTTAGTTAAGTATACTATTAAGTCAGTCAATGTTGAGTTTCAGCATTGGTTACGAAGAACAAGACATTTTCTGAAAATGCAAATCCCATGTCGTTACTTGAATTAAATCAGGACTGATGCCTTATCAGTCCAATTTATTTAAATAGTATTGATGCTTTATCTGTCCCATTTAATTAAATCAGTATTGATGCTTTATCTGTCCATTTTAATTAAATAAGTATTGATGCTTTATCCGTCCAATTATTTTACCATTATTGTAATGTCATTTACATAAAACCCCATTTTATTTGTAATGTCATTTTTATTTTGTCTTTACACTTATCACTATGTTACATGTTGAATAATAAATGAAATATTAAATCATATTTCCAAAGTCGTTCCTTATTTAATGAAGGTTGTTCGAGAGAGATGGACTTTAACTTGACTCTAGTTTATTTCAATAAGTGGCTTGTGAAAGCTTTAGCAGTGGGGGTAAATGATAGTCCTTGGCAAAACTCACAAGGCACAAGGTTAGACAAATGACCCTTGTGCTTGTCACATACATGACTAAAATCAACGTTATCATTTGTATTTGAAGGCCACAGCTTCTTCGGATGGTTAACACAATTTTTTATCCCCGATTACTGAACAATATATCACGATTCCAAAAGAATTTGATGTGGTCAATGTTACCAACTCTTTTTACCCAGGATATGTATTTTTTTTAATTATAGTCCTTGGCATAACCCACAAGGCACAAGGTTAGACAGATGACTAAAATCCACGTTATCATTTGTATTTGAAGGCCATAGCTCCTTCGGATGGTTAAAGCAATTTTTTATCCCCGATTACTTAACAATATATCACTATTCCAAAAGAATTTGATGTGGTCAATGTTACCAACTCTTTTTACCCAGGATATGTAAAAAAAATTTTCTTATTACACAGTACAATCAACAGGACAAAAACTGTACAAGGCAAATAGATGTACAATATTAAGAATTAATTTCCAAAGGAATTTGATGTGGTCAATGTTACCAACTCTTTTTACCCAGGATATGTAATGGTTTTTATTATTAGATGGTAAAATCAACAGGTCAAAAATCGTAAGGCAAATAGATGTACAATATTAGGAATTGATTTTGCATTTTTTATATATATGAGTATTGTTTTATAGAACTTTAACGTGTGTTTTTGGTCATTGTTACCCGCAGTCTCATTTTGAGAGATGTTGTAAAATAAATTACATCTTTTTACATTTTGATACCACAATGATAGCCACTTTAGTATTGAGTACTAAGTTGCCTTTGATCATGATTTATTTATCTTAACATGAAGAAAAAGAGGACAATATTTTGTCAATGTTACACGCATTCATTTTAGTTTGTCAGCGTTTTTACAGAAAATTGTAAAGATTTTACCTTTTTACCACATTGGTACATCAGGTGACATTCAAAACAAAACAAACCAAGTGTTATTTCCCTCCAAATACATTTTGAAATTTTAATGCTCATGTCACACTTTAGGTGCCAACTTCATGGAATGACCCATATACATAGGCGTACAGGGAAATTTTTGACTGGGGGGGTGGTGGTGGTTGGTGCCCAAAAAATGTAGTTAGGTTCTTAGTATGTTACATAATAATGGGTAATGACAACTACAATTTAATATTATTAATACAAAATACATAGGTTCATGTACCAGGCCTGCAGGATGGAAACGAAGTGTGCAGATTCTTTTAATAAACTAACAGACCGAGTACCGACTATATTTCCACTAATGCTGCTGAGGGTGACTGTGTTTTTTTTATACCAAATTGTGTATGAATAAATATGCATTTAAAGTGATTCTGAGGAGTTTTTACCAAATAAAAAGAAGTTCAATGTTTATTTGAAGGCCCATGCATGACAGGTTCTACAATATCTCTTTTGCAATGAATAAGTTCTTAAGTTCTAAAACATCAATAAAAGAGAACTAAATTTCATTTACTTGAAATAAAATAAAACCAAGTACGAACAATCCAAACCATTAGTCAAAATTCGAAGTCCTAAAAAACGGTCGAGGCAAAATAGTGTAATCAGCAAATGGACTGTTCACCATGTACAAAATATACACAACTAAAAACAATTGTTTATGTAACTGTAACTCGTGGCTTACTGTATTCAAAACAATAGAGGGTTTGGGTCTTAAGATGGTTTAACCTCACTTTCCCCACATTTGATGACAGGGGTGCAGAACCTGAAATGCCCGAAAGAGCGGCGCCGGTCTTCATCGAGAGGCTAAAAAGCGGAGCTTCCAGTGCATCTCCCCCCCCCCGAAAAAGAAAATTTTGGAATGTTTGACGGCTGCAAACAGGTTTTCCTACTATTTGAGCCCGTGAACAAAGCAGCTTCAAAGTAGTTTAATATAGCCTAATCAAGATGGCTGACTCGAATTCCAATCCATCGTGTACAGTCCACGAAGAAGGAGGCCTTGGGAGAAAATGTAACTGACGCAAACACGTTTTCCTGCTATTCCAGTTGCTGTCCAGTTGTAGCCTACCTGTATGACCCAAATTCCAAACAACCAATCAGTCATCCCTGTGTTTTGGGGTCTTACCCTCTAGGAAAAAGTTTTGAAAATTTAACCATCGCAAACGCGTTTTCTGATATTCTAGCCTGTGTAAACAACCCCCAAAATATTCAATTGTTTTGTAACGGAAATCCCACTCTGAATTGCAACCATCCAATCAGACTGTTGCAGCTGCATTCACAAATAATAATCGATGCCCGAAAAATGTGTCACAAAGTAGAGTGGCTTCAAACAAAATTTTGAATTCACAGTCAACTCAGTATAAATTTGTGGTATATTCAATTAAACGAAAAGTAAAATTTGTGTTATATTAGGGCTCGATGACAATTAGGGAAGCAAAACTATGATTGCCCGAAAAAATTTCGGGTTTACAGACAGCGGCGCTGGTTTTCTTCAAGAGGCGAAGAGGCGGAACTGATTTTGTATGAACCCCCAAGAAAATTTTGGAATATTCGAAGGTCGCAAACTCGTTTTCCTGCTATTCCAGCCCGTAAAATTGGTGTTTTTATTAGATTTTGGGCACTTTATTTTGCCAGGTTGATGAAATATTTTAGTTTTTTTCACTTTACCCGTCTGCCCGAAAAGTCAGCTTGCCCGAAAGTTAGGGGAGCAGCTTCCCCCCCCCCCCCCCGGCCCAGGGCTCGTACGCCTATGGTTTTGATAAATGATTAGGAGGTTACTAGAACGTGGGTGTTGGACTATAGTCTGTTCTAATTAATTAGTATCACTGGTGTTAGGTATGCAAAAACATGGTTTTCTTTCGTATAAGTTTTACAGATTGAACAAGCCAACAGTGAGGCTGATGTCCCCCGCCGAAATCCCAAAATAAATAGATGACACATATTAATTAATCGCACATTTATTTTTTTCAAACGTATCGAGCAATCAAACTGTACACGAAGTGTCATCCAAAAGTGTTTTATAAAGAAAAATGCTAAAACCGACAAGAAAAATGAAAATGTACCCTAGTTAGGGGACCCTAAAGGCAGACAAAAGGGCCCCCACGCTTGACAAAAGGGCCCCTCTGGCCAAGGAAAAGGGCCCTCGTGTCCGAATCAATCGTTTCTATACACTGTTACTGTTGAATCCATTACTGAATGAGAATGCACGATGAACCTAAGTTATCGTGTCCCAAAGCATCAACCAATCAAATTGCTTTGCTCTGCTTACCCTAAGCGGAAAATGCTCATCTTCGAACTCCATCAAGGCATTGACCTAATAAGCATATACACCAAGTTTGAACATTTTAACTCAATTCGAAGGAGAGTTATTGTGTTCCAAAGTCTCGACCAATCAAATTGCGCATCGCTCTGCTTACCCTGAGCAGAAAATGCTCATTATCGAACTTAGTCAAGGTATTACTGTAATGAAACTATACACCAAGTTTCATCACTCTCACTTAATTAGAACTAAAGTTATCGTGTCCCAAAGCATCAACCAATCAAATTGCTTATCTCTGCCTACCCTAAGCAGAAAATGCTCATCTTCGAACTCCATCAAGGCATTGACCTAATAAACATATACACCAAGTTTGAACATTTTAACTCAATTAGAAGGAGAGTTGTTGTGTTCCAAAGTCTCGACCAATCAAATTGCGCATCGCTCTGCTTACCCTGAGCAGAAAATGCTCATTATCGAACTTAGTCAAGGAATTACTGTAATGAAACTATACACCAAGTTTCATCACTCTCACTTAATTAGAACTAAAGTTATCGTGTCCCAAAGCATCAACCAATCAAATTGCTTATCTCTGCTTACCCTAAGCGGAAAATGCTCATCTTCGAACTCCATCAAGGCATTGACCTAATAAGCATATACACCAAGTTTGAACATTTTAACTCAATTAGACGGAAAGTTATTGTGTTCCAAAGTCTCGACCAATCAAATTGTGTATCGCTCTGCTTACCCTGAGCAGAAAATGCTCATTATCGAACTTAGTCAAGGTATTACTGTAATGAAACTATACACCAAGTTTCATCAATCTCACTTAATTAGAACTAAAGTTATCGTGTCCCAAAGCATCAACCAATCAAATTGCTTATCTCTGCTTACCCTAAGCGGAAAATGCTCATCTTCGAACTCCATCAAGGCATTGACCTAATAAACACATACACCAAGTTTGAACATTCTAGCTCAATTAGGAAGCGAGTTATTGTGTCCCAAAAAGTGTGACAGACAGACAGACAGACGAACCCATTTTAATAGTCCCCCAACTTTCTTCGAATAAATGGGATCAAATTTCGGAGGAAGGGTGATTTACTAGACAGAGGTGAATATTCCATGACTTTACACGATAAAATACTCATATTCCAGGTTTTCCAGGCCTGGAATTTTCATACGTGGAATTAAATGACTTTCCAGGTTTTCCAGGAAGCGTACGAACCCTGTCTAAAGATACATGTGTAGACAATTATAGTACAATTCAATATAAATAAAATATTTAAATAATATAATATACACTCTAAGAGTTGATCAGCAACTTATATGAAGACATATAATATAGAAAATCAGTAATAGTAATATAGAAAAGAGAAAGTTATAAGTTAATAATCAGAGTATACATGTGCTGTACTTGGTTCAGGGGAGGGGGGGGTGCTTTTTGTTGTACTTTTACAATTAAATTTTATATTTCCATTTTTCTTCGATTGTATTGTTGCCAACAAACAAATCCAATTCTGTCTTTGACACAGTTCTCAAAAAGTTTAAATACTGATCTTTATTTGGGAATTCATAGATCGATGCAATATTTTGTAAGGAGGATGAGGTGATTTACAAATAATCATTCATGTTTGACATTAAACATTTCTATATTATATACTCCCAGATGTATTGATTCTTGACAGATTTTGATATTAATATGGTTTTTTAATAGGATTTCAGAAAGATTGGTTAATATTGTTTGTGTTACTGGGACATAAGTAGAATAAGTGTTCCAGGGTTTCAAGGCATGAGTTTACAGAGGGTACAAAGAGAACTCTCAGTGAATTTGAGCTTACATGGTTTTGTATTACGGTAGTGTATATTATTCTATGTACATACTTAAAATGAAAGCTGCTCAAACTTTTGTGTCACAGCATACAGTTTTTGTCAACTTAAATATTTTTCTGGTTTCAATATTATCAATAACGGTATTTAGAATTGTTTCCCACTGGTTTATGTATTTTGGTGTAACAAATGAATTTGCTACTCTTACATTATAGATATCCTTAGATTTTATGTCAAATAATGTTTTGTCATATATATCCTTTAGATTATTGCTAATATCTTCTGTTATTGTATTCTTTGTGGATCCTGTTATATTTTCATAGTTCACATTAGATTGCCTCTTTATAGCATGTGCTACTTGTATTAATGCATCAGTTGTATAATTTTCAAAACTTGTTGCATTCTGTGTATTGCTAATGATATCTGCTACATACAGATATTTGTTTTGAATTAAGACTTAATCAACTACATATATTACTGTTATGTAGTTTAATATGTTTATTGTTCCAGACAATTTGTTTTTCAAGCGGAATTTTGCTGTCAAGAAAATTAGTATATATTTCATACCAATTAGTTAATAATTCCGTATAGAACAGATTTTGTATTTTTATGCCTTTTTCATAATTACAAGCTGGTAGAACAGTTCCTTTGTATTTTTCAAAATTAAGTTAAATGGAATAATCCATGACTGATTGCTGTTTGAAATTATTTTTTTTTATCCAAAAGATCCACTGACACTTCAGAAATTTTTCTATATTTAACATGCATTGACCCCCATTTGGTATATCTTGGGTAATAACACTTCTTTTAATTTTATCTGGACCATTCCACAAATATTTATAAACTATTTGATTAAATTTAAATATTATGTTAGTAGGAACTTTTAGTGCCCAGGCTGGATATGAAATCTTGGGTAGACACAATGTCTTTATTATTTGTATTTTTCCAAGTATTGTTAAGTGTCTGCTATTCCATTTTGTTATAACAGATTCTATGTCTAATAATTTATTTTCAAAGTTTAGCTTGTCACAATCACTTTGATTTCGTGAGAAGTAGATTCCAAGTATTTTTACTGGTGTTTTACTAATTTTAATACCTTGGCTTGCAATTTGATTAGTAAATTTATTATGGGGTATAGTCAAGTTTTAGTAAGGTTAGTTTCCAATCCTGAGTTGTCTTGCAGGTTTAAAGTCTCTAAGTAAGCATGTGAGGTCGTCAGCAAAGGCTATGCTTTTTAATGATTTATTTCCAAATTCTATTCCTTTAATTCCATTTGTATGTCTTATGCAGTGGCATAGGCGTACGGGCCGGGGGGGGGGGGGGGGGGCGGCGGCTGCCCCCACATTTTGGGCACCAAATGCTGGGAAAATTTGGGCACACAATTGTACTTTGTAAAAGTTGTATATAAAAATATTGTGTTCTTGAATGTGTCCAAATTAACAGCGAATTTAAATTCAGAGTGTCTATAGTTATGCAATTAAATAGAAATCTTATGACTCGAACCCTCTTTTTTGTTTGGAGTACAGTAAGCCACGAGTTACAGTTACATAAACAACTGTTTTTAGTTGTGTATATTACAAGTAAATAAAATTTAATTCTCTTTTATTGATGATTTAGAAATCAAGAACTTATTCATCGCAAAAGAGATATTGCAGAACCTGTCATGGGCCTTCAAATAAAAATTGAACTTTTTTTTATTTGGTAAAAACTCCTTAGAATCACTTAAAATGCATATTTATTCATACGTGATTTGGTTAAATAAAAACACAGACAGCCTTAGCAGCATTCGAATCGGAAATATAGTCGGTACTCGGTCCCTTAGCTTTGTAAAAGAATCTGCACACTTCGTTTCCATCCTACAGGCCTGGTACGTGAACCTATATTTTGTATTAATAATATTAAAGTAGGTAAGTCCCTAACTCAATATCATCCAAAATTTTCAACATTGAAAACACGAATAATTTGTCAATTTAAATCAACATCGACCCCCTAACTTTCGGGCAAGCTGACTTTTCGGGCAGACAGATAAAGTGAATAAAAAATTTTTTCACCTACTTAGCCCGAAATCTAATAAAACACTAATTTTACGGACTGGAATAGCAGTAAAACGCGTTTGCGACCTTCAAATATTCCAAAATTTTTCTTGTGAGGTCTATCAAGGTCAACTCCGCTTCTTCGCCTATCGAAAAAAACAGGCGCAGCTGTCTGTAAATGATTGTTTTTAGAATTCAGGTCAGCAGGTGGGCTGTATTTGACCAAATTGAAGTTACCCTAATTAAGCTAAATTTGATCACTTTGAAGTTGCTTTTTTCACAGGTTGAAATAGAAGGAAAACAGCCGTCAATATTCCAAAATTTTCTTGAGGGGGAGGGGGGGGGTGCGTCTGTAAACCCGAAAAAACACGCAAATTATATAAGCAATACACACAATTGACATTCATTTTTTAACGGTCGGTTAATTAACACACCTCTACAGGAAACGCACCTAGCGTTAATTAACTCACCTCTCAGGCAGTTTTTTACCCTCATTAATTAAAGTTACATTATGGGAGATAAGATAGAGAAATGGTAGTTCTCACTATAATAGTTAAAGATAGGCTGGCACTGCCAGGCAGGATACGCCCACATTTTCGAGAGATGGATAGAGAACAAGCAATACCGAAAGTGATTTTTCCTACATCATTACGTTAGAATATCGAAATGAATTAGGATCTTTGGGTTATAAAGGTGCATTTCAGTAGGCTTCAAATTCTACTGGGGATCATGTTGCTAAGTGGGTAAGATGCTGGCTCGGTAGCCTTGAGGTTGGGTGTTTGATCCCTGCATTGGGTCACAAAGTTCATCTAGATTTTCTGGCGTGATTTCCCCTTGTTAGTGATGAAGGATGGATGACCTGACAAGAACAGCTGTCAATTTTGGTTCGATTATCACGAAATTCGATCTCAACCTTCATTACGATGTAACCAGGGGCGTAGCTGTGAAATATATATTGGGGGGGTCCGCAGCGGTGGGGGGGTACACCCATAAATTTTGTTTAAAGTCTCAGTCTTCTGTAAACATTGTTTGGCATATTTTACGGGGTTAAACTAAAACATCACACCATTACAACGTTTATCATGTTTACAGACAGCGGCACTGGTCTTCCCCGAGAGACGAAGAAGCGTGGCTTACCCCCACCTAAGAAAATTTTGGAATATTTGACGGCTGCAAACACCTTTTCCTGCTATTTCAGCCCATGAACAAAGCAATTTCAAAGTGGTCTAATATTACCTAATTAAGGTGGCTTGCTGACTCGAATTCCAATCAATCGATTACACCCATGAAGACGGGACCGTTGGGAGAAAATTTTGAGAATTTAACTGCCACAAACGCGTTTTCCTGCTATTCCAGTCTGTAACCTGTGAATACAGCAACTTCAATTTGGTTCAATATAGCCTACCTGGCTGCCCAGAATTCCAAACAACTAATCAATCGTCGCGGGCTATGGGAGCCTCACCCTCCCGGAAAATTTTTTGAAAATTTAACCACCGCAAATGCTTTTTCTGCTATTCTAGCCTGTGTGAGCAACTCCAAAAGTGTCCAATGGTTTTATAACCGAAATCCCACTCTGATTCCAATCATCCAATCACACTGTTGCAGTTGCATTCACAAGTAATAATCGATGCCCGCAAATGTCGCACAAAGTAGAGTGGCCCCAGACAAAATGTTTTAATCAAGTCAACTCAGTATAAATTTGTGGTATTCAATTAAAAGAAAAGTGAAATTAGTGTTTTATTAGAAAGTTAGGGAAGCAAAACTAGAAATGCCCGAAGCAGGTTTACGGGCTGCGGACAGTTTGTTTTCTTCGCGGGGCGAAGAAGCGGAGCTGACCTTGTATGGACCCCCCAAGAAAATTTTGGAATATTTGATGGCCGCAAACGCGTTTTACTGCTATTCCAGTCCTAAAATTAGTGTTTTATTAGATTTCGGGCACTTTATTCTGCCAAATTTTGGGGGGGTCCAAGTATATTCAGACCCCCCCAGGAAAACAATTGGGGGGGTCCGACCCCCCCCCGAACCTCCCCATGTGTGACGCCCATGGATGTAACGGTGATATAATCAAACGTTTTTTTAAATGGGATAATAATTCGGACCGCAGAGGGACCACAAGCTAAAAAAAAAGGTCATTTTTCTAATAATTCTGACCGCAGAGGGACCGCAAGCTAAAAAAAAGATAGGTAGCCAGGCAACGAAACATACGCCCACAGCAGCTAAATCGTCCGGGCAGTCAACATGAGTTGTTGCATATTTTTACTTTTTTTCGATAATGAAACATTTATATTACACTAAAATCTGATTAAGAGTAACAACTCATAAAGTAATTATCAGAAAATCATTAGAATTTGTTTGGTTTTTATAAAGTTCTGGCCCATGCTAACATTCAGTACAGTATACAAAACGTCTAATATCATGGATTTAGCTGTTCAGTTATTATGGGAAATCACTGAAAATCAATTAGGCTTCTTCGTCTCATGACCTTAAGTACTGTGTATCAATTTAAAGTCAATCGGATATTAACTTTGACCTCTAGCACGTCCATAAGATTTTTTGAAGTGATCAAGGGCCATAACTCTGGCAGTAATTATCAGAAATCTCTGAAAATCAATAGGATTCTTCTCTTCATGACCCTAAACGCTGTGTATAAATTTAAAGTCAATCGGATATTAACTCTGGCCTCTAGAGCATCCACAAGACTTTTCAAAGTGATCAAGGGCCATAACTCTCGGAGTAATTATCGGAAATCTCTGAAAATCAATTGGATTCTACGTCTCATGACCTTAAACACTAAATTTAAAGTCAATCGGATATCAACTTTGATCTCTAGACCATATACACAAGATTTTTCAAAGTGATCAAGGGCCATAACTCTGGCAGTAATTATCGCAAATCGCTGAAAATCAATAGGCTTCTTTGTCTGATGACTTTAAATACTGTGTATAAATTTAAAGTCAATCGGATATTAACTTTAGCCTCTACAGCGTTCAGAAGATTTTTCAAAGTGATCAAGGGTCATAACTCTGGCAGTAATCATCGGAAATCGCTGAAAATCAATAGGCCTCTTCGTCTCATGACTTTAAACAATGTGTATAAATATGAAGTCAATCAGATAATAACTTTAGACTCTACAGCGTTCACAAGATTTCTCAAAGTGATCAAGGGTCATAACTCTGGCAATAATTATCAGATATTGCTGAAAATCAATAGGCTTCTTCGTCTCATGACTTTAAACAATGTGTATAAATTTAAAGTTAATCGGATATTAACTTTAGCCTCTAGTGCGATGGACGGACGGACGGACGGACCGACAGACGGACGGACGGGGGCGACGGCAATATACGTCCACATTTCTATGTGGGCGTATAAAAAGGTCATTTTTCGTACAATCAGGGGCCATAATTCAGTAAGTTACAATCCGATATGCACAAATATCGAAAGGAACTAAGATTGTTAAGTTGTAAACATGTGTTTCAAGTTTCATCAAAATTGAATGAAGATTGTGACCTCTACAGGGTTCACAACCTTGATATAACATATTTTTACACTCTTCGCCTATAAGCGGCAGCCATTTTTTCAGTCAATTTTGGTCTGATTTTCACGAAATTCGACCTCACCCTTCATTACGATGTAATGGTGATATAATCAAAAGTTTTTTTTAAATCGGATAATAATTTTGACCTCCAGTGGGACCACAAGCTAAAAAGGGTGATTTTTCGTACAATCAGGGGCCATAAGTCAAGAAGTTAAGAACCAATGGGCGCAAATATCGAAAGGAGCCAAGATCTTCGGGTTATAAACATGCATGTCAAGTTTCATCAAAATCGGTTCAAAATTATGACCTCTATAGGGTCCACAACCTTGATATAACATATTTTCACACTGATCGCGTACAAACAGGGGTCATTTTGTCTGTCCATTTGGGTCCGATTTTCACAAAATTCGAACTCAACCTTCATTTCCATGTAACGGTGATATAATCGAACGGTTTTTTAAATCGGATAATAATTTTGACCTCCAGACGGACCACAAGCTAAAAAGGGCGATTTTTCGGACAATCAGGGGCCATAATTCAGGAAGTTAAGATCCGATGGGCGCAAATATCGAAAGGAACCAAGATCTTGGGGTTATAAACATGCATGTCAAGTTTCATCACAATCGGTTCAAAATTGTGACCTCGTCCACAAGCTAAAAACATGATATTTCGTACAATCAGGGGCCATAATCCATGAAGTTTCCATCTGATACATGCCAATATTGAAAGCAGCCGAGATCTAATGGGGATAAACCTATATTTCAAGTTTCGTCAAAATCGGATAAGAATTGTGACCTGCAGAGAGTCCACAAACAGTTGCAGTATTTTTAACGTTTTTTGAACTTATATTTTAAATTAAAGTTACATTATGGGAGATAAGATAAATAGATGGCAGTTCTCACTATAATAGTCAAAAACTAGAAAGTGTAAAGGTAATTTGCTGAAAATTTCAGTCAAATTGATCCACTATTAGCCGAGAAAAAAGTGTTTGAAATATTCACATAGCCTCGGTCATCATTACTCAAATCATTAATATAAACAGCATAGTCTCGATTATCCACTTGATTGATTTAATTATCGACGGCCATTAAGCGGCATATAGGATTTTAATCCGCCAACATCGAAGGAGTTTATTATGGTCTGGATATGTTAATTAATGTCTAATTGATTATTTAGATAACATTTCAGGCCTAAAGAAAAGACCTGTAATAAGCAGATTTTGCTCTTGCATAATGCTATTTTAACACTCCTTTTTACAATTTTGACAGAGTAATGTCCAGTAGTAGTCCGCAAATTAATTTTCTTCCACCAGACGTACAAATAACAACCATGAGAATTCTATGAGGGCTGTGCTCAGATCAACCCCTTAGTAGTTCTCAGTGACATTGACCTAATAAACACCAAGTTTAAACATTCTAGCTCAATTAGAAAGAGAGTTATTGTGTCCCAAAAAGAGTGACGGACAGGCTGACGGACAGGCAGACAGATAGACAGAGAGAGAGGTCATTTCTGGACTAAGATATTTTAATTTTATTTCAATAATTTGCTTGCCCATAGGGGTCTTTAGCAGTGGGAGGAAACCAGAGTGCCCAAAGGAAACCCACGAGGTTGAGAAGGCGTCCCTACCTCCATGCCACATACGTTCACACCAGGGATCGAAACCACAGCCGCAAGCCAGACGTGACCGGCCAGTTAGAGGTCGAAGGGCGGCACTCTAGACCACTAGGCCATCCCAACCCCCCTATGGATAGACAGACAGACGAACCCATTTTAATAGTCCCCCACTTTCTTCGAAAAGCGAGGGCCAAAAATGTATTGGTTCGAGAAGGTTTAATGATCCGGAACATAAATTCCATGAATGCACACTCATGAGATAATTACCCATCAATTTAAAGTCAATCGGATATTATTTTAAGCCTCAAACAAGATATTTGGAAGTGATCAAGGGCCATAACTCTGGCAGTAATTATTGAAAATCGCTGGCTGAAAATCAACAGGCCTCGTCGTCTCTTGACCTTAAACATTGTGTATAAATTTTAAGTTAATCGGACATTAACTTTTGCCTCCACAAGATTTTTTGAAGTGATCAAGGACCATAACTCTGGCAGTAATTATTGAAAATCAATAGGCTTCTTCCTCTCTTGACCTTAAACATTGTGTATGAATTTAAAGTCAATCAGATATTAATTTAAGCATAAAGAGCATCTACAGACGGACGGACGGTGACAATATACTATATACAACCATATTTCAATGTGGGCGTATAAAAAGACTTCTAGAAATATTGGTGGTACAATTTTGATATATATTCTATTAAAAAGGATAAAATATTGAATAATACCTCATAATCATTACCATCACTAACAGGAGAGTAAAAGCCTGTGCCATATGTTCGAGGATTACGTCTGTTACCCCGTCTTCTACCTCTTCTCAGCTAGAAATTGTAATCAATATGGTTATATTTCATTCATTCACATAAGGAACGGAATGGAAATAATGAGCTTAACTTAATTGAATGCTCTGAGATAAAAGAAGTGAACTGTCCTATCTTTCTGCACCAACCAGGCCCATGACAGGAAAACAGGTAAGGCAAGATATACCCACATTTTGCAAGCGATGGATGACGAACAAGCTAATTAAAAATTGCAATATTTTGTACTATCAAGGGCAATAATTCAAGAAGTCACGATCCAATATGTGTTAATATAAAGATAGGTTGCCAGGCAACGAAACATACGCCCACAGCAGCTAAACCGTCCGGGCAGTCAACAAGGGTTGTTGCATATTTTTACTTTTTTTGGTAATGAAACATTTGTAATACACTAAAATCTGTTTAAGAGTAACAACTCATTATGTAATTATCAGAAAATTATTAGAATTCGTTTGCTTTTTACAAAGTTTTGCCCCACGTTAACAATTAGTATAGGAAACATTTAATATGATGGATTTAGCTGTTCAGTTATCAAAATTCATTGAAAATCAAAATACTTGTTCGTTTCAACACCTTAAACTCTGTGTATCAATCTGAAGTCAATCGCATATTAAGTTTTGCCTCTAGAGCATCCACAAGATTTTTTGAATGGAACAAGGACTACAAATCTTGCCCTAATTATCAGAAATCGCTGAAAATCAATAGGCTTCTTCGTCTCACGACCTTAAAAACTGTGCATAAATTTGAAGTCAATCGGATATTAACTTTGGCCTCTTGAGCATCCACAAGATTTTTTGAAGTGATCAAGGGCCATAACTCTGGCACTAATTATCGGAAATCGCAGAAAATCAAAAGGCTTCTTCGTCTTATGACCTTAAACACTGTGTATGAATTTAAAGTCAATCAGATATTAACTTTGGCCTCCAGAGCGTCAACAAGATTTTTAAAAGTGAACAAGGGCCATAACTCTGGCACTAGTTATCAAAAATCGCTGAAAATCAATACCGGGTAGGCTTCTTTGTCTCATGACCTTAAACACTGTGTATAAATTTGAAGTAAATCGGATATTGACTTTGGCCTCTAGAGCACCCACAAGATTTTTTGAAGTGATCAAGGGCCATAACTCTGGCACTAATTATCGGAAATCGCTGAACATCTATAGGCTTCTTCGTCTTATGACCTTAAACACTGTGTAGGAATTTAAAGTCAATCGGATATTAACTTTGGCCTCTAGAGCGTTCAGAAGATTTTTTTGAAGTGATCAACAAATACAAAAGACGCATTGAAGAAACGGCCCCGTACAACTCCACATATAAAGACGTGTCCTTATACACGTACTGTGTCTTATGTTCATCAACAAATACAAAAGACACATTGAAGAAACGGCCACGTACAACTCCACATATAAAGACCTGTCCTTATACACATATAAAGACCTGTCCTTATACAAAGACCTATTTGCATAAAACACACCGGCGAATGAAAAATCGCACGGTAAAATTAATTTTCCTTTTTAAGTTTTGATTTAACACTCACACGTCAGATAATGCCTGTTGGTGGGGTGCCCCACGTGCCTACTGAAAAGTTGTTCTTGACACGTTGATTGTGCACGGTTTAGTTGAATGACTAACTACTAATTTCTGACAGTCTCGCACACTCGTTGAGGCTATAAATAGCAACAGCATGCGGGAATGTTCAAAACACTATAAACTACTACAGTCGTAAAAAATCTATCATTGACGATTCTGAATAGCAATAATATTTAACTTTTTGGTTATTACGGCATCTTTAGAAATTACGCTTGTTTTATTTTTTAAATTGCCTTATAATTAACTGTACCATTAGAAGCTGCATATTTTGGTTTAGTACAAATAATATCTCTGACTCACATCCGTAAAGTAAGAATATGATGCTAGCAATAGTTTCATTTTACTTTTACAAGGTTCTTTAAAATATTGTTGAGGTGTCTAATGTGTGTGTTTCTAAATTCAATTTCTTGTTCCATGTTTCGTAAAAAAGTCGTCTTGATTAATCCGACCTGTCAATTAGACGTAGAATGATCGGTAGACTGTTTAAGAGAGACTAATTTCAAAACAAGGGCACGTAACCTATCTTTTACTCAAAAGTGTCTGGATGTTATGGACGCCACTCCAAACCATTTTTCAGTATTATTTATGTATGGTTAAATGGCCATAGCTTATTAAGTACAACATGGTCGTTTATTTAGTGACTATAAACGTGTAAAACAGATTTAAGGCTTGGTAAATATATTAGTATTGTGGTGTAATTGTCGAGATATTTGGAGATATTCATTTGGGGTGGGGCACCCTACTGTTGGTCCTTGATTATACCCTTTTGGCACAGTTATAACAACTATAGAGAAAACACACCAATTAAACAATACACACCGTGTCATTCGTTTTTAACCCGTCGGTTAATTAACACACTCAGTACAGAAAACGCACCGTCCGAGAGTTGTTCAACCCTACCGATAATTAACTCGCCTTGCAGTCCATTTTTCACCCTTGGTAATTAACACAGCTTATCTAGAGATTTTAAGCCATAATGAGGAGTTATAATCCAAAATTTATTTTTTTATGAGGCAAACGTACTTATTGACACTTTGGGATCGTTTTTAATGCGGCAAACGTACAGTTTAACCCTTACCTATTTCTCAGTGTAAAGTATCATATATATCTAGTGTCTTAATTGTTACGTGAAGATTGCGCATTCCAGGAAGACATGTGTTTTGGAAAAACTTGGATTAGATTAGAGCAGAGTTGGGATTTCGCCCGTATATTCCGGACTTGTCCGAATTTTTTTTCCAAACGAACAATGTTGTCCGACCGGGAATATGCCCAATCGGACATCAAGACATAGCGAATAATATTCAAAGTTCCAAAATTAATATAGTGTACTGCGAGTATAACTACCACTCAACCCGATTATCGTTGACAATAGGCAGGATTGATTAGGTAATTAAGTGATCAACGTATTTATCTTGTTATACCGTCAATAAACCTACCTTGATTAACTACTTAATCTGTCTTGATTGATTGACTTAATCCTTTGTCGGACAATTCATCAATCTAATCTGAAACAGAAGTCATTGCTTTCCCTTTGTCGGACTATTCATCAATCCAATAAGAGTGATTATAATTTTAATTCACATGTTTACCTCGTGGTCGTCAATTGTCGGGCATTTTAATCGCATTGATGTGAGCCGACAGCACCTATCAACTAATCATAGATGTCGCATATCGTAAGAGTATATTATTTTATAACACCCTAATTCATTTTGTCTACGATATCTTTTACGTCTTTTAAGAATCCATATATAAATTTTCATCCACAGTGGCACTTTCCCGTGACCTCGAGCGCCGCACGAATATTACTTAACATGTAAGTAAGGCAGTGCTTACTATGAAGCTGTGTGCTGTAAGTCACGTACGCCATAGCGACAATACGCTGAAGTCAGCTATGCCTTTTGTCATCACCACAAGTAATGTATGAAGCTGTGGGTCACATACGCCATAGTGGCAATACGCTGAAGTCAACTATGCCTTTTGTCATCACCACAAGTATTATTTCGAACGCTTTTCTTTCATTTGCTGTCGTGTCCTTATTTCTATTACGCACGGATTTGAATATTTTGTTGACATTTTATAAAGAAAAAACGATGTTCTGACATCACAAACTATTCTTATTTCGGAAGTTCGGCATTCATTTGCTGCCACGTAAATCTAAAGGAATATTACCGTTGTGAATTTTATGCCAAAGCAGGATCGGCAAGCTTTCATTCAATGTATTACGAAAATGCTTAATTTTGTACGACATTTACTGACATAAATTTGAATGCCGTACTGGAATTAGGTGTGAAAAACAGCGAAGTTCACCAATTTTTATTACGTACGGGATTTGAATATTTTGTTGACATGTGATTTTTAATTGTGGTATGAATTGAATACCGTACGGGAATTAAATATGAAAAATAGCGAGGTTCACCTAATTTTGTTATGTACGTGATTTGAATATTTTGACATGTGACTTTTAATTCTGGTATGAATTCGTCTGCTTAAATAATGATAAGAGTTATGCCCCTTTATTTTCGGTAAAATGTCCGACACGAAAATTTTTGAAATCCCAACTCTGGATTAGAGTAATTAATGCCTTTAATTTGTCTATTTTCTGGTTGGTTCCTCAGAGTTGAAATAACACGTATTCGACGCCTCTTATTTCTTCCCCCTTGACAACCCCTTCTTTTGATTTTCGAGACTTTCTGAGTTCAGTGAAATTTTTCAACAGTTGTGCGTTTATTGGTTTTAGTTCTCTGCTGTAAGTAAGTAACTCTTCTCTGCTGTAAGATATCATGGTGATTAAAGGTTCAGTGACTATAATCTGTTTAAACAATTGGTGAGTAGCACGGAGAGCTGCTAAGGAATGAATTTGTGCACAGCCATCATAGAATTCTTGATGTCATATTATTTATCAACAAGGAGATTTCTGTTTTATGGATATTGCTATTGAAGGTAAGATGCACAATTTACGCATTGTGGCCCGTTTTTGTTGGATTGACTCTCTATATTCACCTTGACATTCAATTTGGGCGCTGAAGGCTTGTTATTTATAAATGACGACATTACATTCGCCTTTCCGTATACGTTAGATTAATCCATATTTTTATTTCATAAATACAACTTTACACTAGACATAAGTGAAACGTATATCATAGCGAGCACACACGCCTATCTAAAGACCTCTCTTTATTTTACAAAGACCTGCGTCAAACACACGGCGGAATGATTAATCGCACAGTAAAACAGTTTTACTTCTCAAATTTTGATTTAACACGTTTGTGTCAGATAAAGCATGTTGGTCCTTGATAATACTCCTTTTGGTGCAGTTATGGCAACAAGCAAGAAAACATGCCAATTAAACAATACACAACATTGACATTCATTTTTTACCGGTCGGTTAATTAACACACCTCTACAGAAAACGCACCTAGCGTTAATTAACCCACCTCTCAGACAGTTTTTCACCCTCGTTAATTACCACCCCTTTTTACAGTTTCAAACTGGTAATTCCAAGTAATAGTCCGCAATTAATTAATTATCTTCCGACAGACGTACAAATAACAACGATCATTAAGAATTCTATGATGGCTGTGCACAAATTCACTCCTTAGCAGTTCCCAGTGTAGAGATCTGCCCATAATGAGTTAGTTTTATTGACAGTCCAGAAGTAAACATAATGCTAAAGCTACAATATACGTCCACATTCCTGCTTTGATTGATATGGTACTTTGTCAAGAAGGCTAGGCGTTTGGTTTGTTTAGCGTTGAGGGTCGTGCTTCAACATCAAGATAATCCATTCACAATTGTGGCTTTCAGACGCTAAAGGCAAAAAGTGGGCGTGGCTCTGCCCCTGGTGATCGGGACATTCACCAAAATCAATAGTGGACGCCCTCAGGCTATAAGGAATACATATGCCAAGTACCTAGCTGATTCATTCGGCCTGTAAACGACAAACACAAAAATTTGTCGTCCTTTGGCTATAAGGAATACATATCCCAAGTTTAAAGACGATACATTTAGAATCATGGCCTGTAAACAACACACACAGACACAAAGTAAAAATGGACAGGGCTCTGCCCCTGGGGGATAGGAAATCACCAAACACAATTTGGGTCATCCTTAGGGTATAAGGAATAGGTATGCAAAGTTTTAAAAGGATCTATTAAGAATTGCATCCTGCAGGCGAACACAAACATTGGGTGTGGCTCTTTCCCAGGCGGTCCGGCATGCACCAAAAATAATAGTGGTCAGCCTTAGGGTATAAGGAATAAGTATAAAAAATTTTTCAAGACGATCGATTAAGAATTGTGGCCTGTAGGTGACACACAGACACACAAAGAGAAAATGGGCGTGGCACTGTCCCTGGGGGTCGGGCATGCGCCCCACTGATAAGGATGTTCCTTTGGGTACAAAGAATATGTATGCAAAGTTTCAAGGTTATAAGTTAAGAAATGCAGCCTGCAGATGACAGACAAACAAATACTAGAAATGGGTGTGGCTCTGCCGCTGGGGGTCGGGCATGCACCCCAAACGATAGGGATCATCCTTAGGGTGTAAAGATTAAATATACAAAGTTTGAAGAAAATTCAGTAAGAATTGCGCCCTGTAGGCAACAAAAAGACACGCGAAAAGAAAACGGGCGTGGCTCTGCCCCTGGGGGTTGGGCATGCACCCCAAAAGATAGGGATGGTCTTTCGGGTACAAAGAATATGTATGCAAAGTTTCAAGGTTATAAGTTAAGAAATGTGGCCTGTAGACGACAAACAATCAAATACTAGAAATGGGCGTGGCTCTGCCCCTGGGGGTCGGGCATGCACCCCAAACGATAGGGATCATCGTTAGGGTATAAGGAATAAGTATACAAAGTTTGAAGAAAATCCATGAAGAATTGCGCCCTGTAGGCGACCCACAGACACATGCACACACATACATACACACACACACAGACAGGGGTGACGGCATAATACGTTCACATTATGAATGTGGACCTATAAAAAGTAGGTCAGTAGAAATTCACTAATACACAGTATTGCATGCAATAAAACTATAAATATCTGCATAATCCAAGATAATTTGAACACAAAATCTGCACAAAATGATGCACAAGATAGTCACACACAACTTGGCACAAATACATGCAATGAAGCCATCTTGAGCTTGTGAAATATTATAAAAATATCTGAGCACATAAACACTGCAGCGACTCAGGCGGCTGTTACAAATTACATAACTGCATTATGAAAATATGGGCGTATAAAAATAAAGTTACCTACCGGTGTATTATCGTCTAATAAAGCCATCAAATGACTTTCCATCATTTCTGAAATTCAAAACTTTATTATTATTATCTTAACATGTTTTTGTGGAATGATCCCTGCAACTATGCTAGTTTCTTGCAAAGTCACATAAAGATGGTTGCCAGGCAATGAAACATACGCCCACAACAGCTTAGTCGTCTGGGCAGTCAACAAGGGTTGTCGCATATTGTTTCTTTTGTCAGTAAGGAGAACATTTACAACACATGAAAATCTTATTACGAGTAATAGCCCATTAAGTAATTATCAGAAATGATTAGAAATGTTTTGATTGTTTGTCTCAAGGCCTTCGTCCACAAGATATTTCAAAGTGATCAAGTGCTATAACTCTGGTAGAAATGATCAGATATCACTGAAAATTAATAGGATTCTTAGTCTCATGACCCTAAACACTGTGTACAAAATATCAATCGGATATTAACTTTAGCGCGTTCAGAAGGTTTTTCAAAGTGATCAAGGGTCATAACTCTGGCAGTAATTATCGGATAATGCTGAAAATCAATAGGCATCTTCGTATCATGACCTTAAACACTGTGTATAAATTTAAAGTCAATCGGATATTAAATTTAGCCTCTAGAGCGTTCACAAGATTTTTCAAAGTGATCAAGGGTCATAACTCTGGCAGTAATTATAGGATATTGCTGAAAATCAATAGGATTCTTTTTATCATGACCTAGTCAAACACTGTGTATAAATTTAAAGTCAATCAGTATTAACTTTAGCCTCTAGAGCGTTCACAAGATTTTTCAAAGTTATCAAGGGTCATAACTCTGGTAGTAATTATCGGATATCACTGAAAATCAATAGGCTTCTTCATCTCCTGACCTTAAACACTGTGTATAAATTTAAAGTCAATCGGATATTAACTTTAGCCTCTAGAGCGTTCACAAGATTTTTCAAAATGATCAAGGGACGGACAGACGGACAGACAGACAGACGGACAGGGCGACGACAATATACAACCACATTTCTATATGGGCGTATAAAAATGTTTTTCCTTGATCAATAACTCGTTATTTTTGTGCATTACAATCGGTTGCCACTTGCCATGCAGCATATGCCCACTTTTTTGCAAGAGAAGGACATAAGACAAGCTAAAACTACAACTGCTATGCAGTGATGGCGGGTTTCACCAATTATCTCGCCTTGAGATTTGATGGGCCCGCTCGCAAATTCAAACTAGCAAACATGAATTATCGCACCAGCAAATTATTAAATCTTCTAAAGCATGAATGAATTCTCCCACACAAAGTCTTGTTCGATATAAGATATGTCACCATAACACTGAGATATGGAATTCTCAATTAAATGAGCGATTCTGAGGTGAAAAAACACCAGCCAGACTGGAAGAGAAACATGAAATATAGATCGGTTGTAATACATAGATCCACATTCTACATATTTCAGAATTTTGGTCAAACTATATAAAAACACTGACAGCTATTTTTAAAATTACTGAAAAGAATATAGCAGCGGCTGCTAGACAAGATACACACATATTTTGCAAGAGATGGATAAAGAACAAGCTAAAAAAAATTTTGGTTGCCAAGCAATGAAACATACATTCACAGCTGCTAAATCATTCAAGCAGTTGACAATTAAGCAAGTGTTGTCGCATATTTATTCTTTGTAGATAACTGGGGGCATTTAAAAGACAATAGTGGTGCCAGCCATAATCACATATGTTATAGAATTGGTTAAACACATTCCATTTATAATTTTAACACAGAGCTTATTGCTACGATAGATGTGTAATAAAGGTTTCATGAATTGAAAGTGACTAACGCAAAAGGAGAATATGAGTTATCCTTCTTTATAACTGACTGAAATGACGAATGACTGATAACTAGGGCCGAAAGGATTCACCGGTGAACCGCGATTTTTTCCATGAAAACGATGAACGATATTTTTTTTAAGAAAAGCGATAACCGAGATTTTTTTTTCAATTTACGGTTCACGATTATTTTCATACTATATCGCGATATTTGTTTTAATAAATGAGACATGTAGAAGTTAAAAATTTCCTATCAGTCAGTTCTAAACTAAATAATGTAAAGAAAAACCCGGTAGCTATAAACAGACTAGCATGCGTCTTCAATAGACCCGGTCATCCAGATTTCACAATCAATGCAAAACTGACCTACTAATCGCGTGCAAAATACGACTCGGAAACTGGATAAGACAATTTTTTCCATTGGACAAAATACCGGAAGCCATCCATTTTGCATCAATGAAATCGTATTTTACTTTACAGTCATTTCTTCCTCGTGATGCCGGAGGAGCTTATGAATTAAATGAATGTGGTGAAGTTTTGGTTAACACTAACAGTATATCTTAGTCTGTGGACTATTATGTTTACGCCGCCTAGTACTGCTAGTAGTAGTACGATACTTGTTGGTGAAGTTGAAATAGAAAAGCCGCACGCCTGTTACCGGTCGAAGGTGTGGGAGAATTTTGGTTTCCTGTTTCGTACTTACACGGTATCAGGAAAGTAAATAAAGACACTTCAGTGTGTAAAATATGCTATACCCAATTGCGGTATACAGGAAACACCACCAACATGGCTACCCACTTAGCATGTCATCATTCCATTTCACCATCTCCTATCTCAAAACGAGTTCGATTCCAGGAGGGCACCAAAGCTAACTCTATTTCGGAAAGTCCTGTCAATACATCTGACCTGACCTTTGTGTCAGTGGCAAAACATAGTGATACTTCTACTTGTGGTTCAGACACAGTTCATATGTAAGGTGTTGGACAGCTCCGAATGCAATCCTTTTTGCAACACAAAGCCCCCTTAACACCTGGTTCAGCTCTAGCTCAGTTAATAACTAGGCATATTGGACTTTTCATCACTCATGACATGCGACCATTTTCAGTAGTTGAAAACACCGGCTTCAAGAAAATGGTAACGATTTTGGAACCAAGGTATAACCTACCATCAAGAACTCATTTTGCCACCAACGTAATTCCGAGATTGTATAGTGAATCAAAGGAAAAACTATCAGACAAACTAAATGTTGCCAGTAGTGTTAGCCTCACAACAGACGGATGGACTGCAAGGGGGACCAATAGTTACGTAACTATTACAGTTCAGTTTATTGATCAGAATTGGGAAATACAGAACCATGTATTGCAAACACAGCTTTTCAACGAATCACATACTGCCACCAATTTGTCCACTATCTTGTTGAATGCAGTGGATGAATGGAAATTAAAAAGAGATGGACTTACAATCCCGGTGACATCTAACAATGCTGCAAATATAATAAATGCAGTACAGGTTTCTGAAAGCCTTGAACCTAACATAAGGTGCTTTGCACACACTATTAATCTTGCAAGCCAGAAGGGACTAGCCGTCCCATCTGTCAATCGCATCCTTGGTAAAGTCAGGAAAATAGCTTCATATTTTCACCATAGCCCCTTGGGGTCTCATATTCTCCATGTCAAGCAGGATATGATAGAAATACCACAGCACAATTTAATCATAGATGTATCTACAAGGTGGAATTCCAGTTTTGATATGATAAACCGATACAGGGAACAACATGAAGCTGTGTTTCTCGCTAGTATTGATTTGAAAAAATCGAATAAGGACCTTGCTGTGCCTAACGACGAAGAGATGAGTCTAATTGATGACATTATAGAGGTAATGGGTCCTTTAAAAACGGTTACAACAATATTATGCTCAGAAAAAATACCAACAGTTTCAATTATTTTGCCACTGAAAACCAAAATCATAAATTCCATGAACATTAAACAAACAGACTCAAAACTGTGAAAGATTTGAAAAGTGCAGTTTCAGATAATTTGGTACCTCGATATGGAGATCAAGGTCTTCTACATTTTCTTGAAGAATCCACAACATTAGATCCACGATTTAAGATTATACAAAACTTTGATGAGGATGAAATTTATTCAAGAATAGCTGATAAATGTCTAAATTTGGTAAGATGATACAATAATATACAAGTGGCGTATAGTAGATAGTAGTACTAGTCTATCAATTATTCTAATACAATATATTGCTTGAAGCATACTGTAAGGTCAATTAACATCGTCTGTTTTAGTGTTTCCATTAAAGTAGCCTATTTCGAGTGTTTGCATTTGGCTATCAGATTCTTCCTACATTGTACTTGTGTTGAGCAGTTAGATCGTTATTCATTTCGTCAATCAAATATCAATACCCTATTATCAGTCAATAACATAGATGAACCATATATATATATATATATATATATATATATATCCATTTAATATTTTGCAGAAAAATGACAAAGATGATGATATTGAGGAGTTAGATGATATCTTGGAACAACCTGTTGATAAAAAAAATCAAAACAGCATTAGAAGATTTGCTTTGATATATTGTTGAAAACGATTGTAATTCTTATGTAAATGATAAAAATACAAAAGCTGCTATTCAAGAAGAAATTAAAACTTACAAAAACATTCCAAAAGCTCCAATGAATTCTGATCCATTACAATGGTGGAAAATAAATGCATGTAGAATTCCACATTTGGCAAGATTAGCAAAGATTCATCTTTGTGTCCCAGGGACATCTGTCCCTAGCGAAAGGGTTTTCTCCACTGCCGGTGATATTGTTACTGCACAAAGAAATTCTTTGAGCTCAGAACATGTTGATACTCTCGTTTTCTTGAAGAAAAATGTGTCTTTGATGGACTGAAATCTTGTGATTTACACTGAGCCTACCAAACCAGGTTCATAAAACTATCGGTATCCTATCCTTGATCTTTCATATATTGAACTGATATTGCGCCCGAGCCAAATATTACTGTGATTGAATAACAACTTATTTTTTACTCTTTCACACACTTAATTTTGATTGTCAATTGTCCCCTTAATATAGCCAAATATTACTGTGATGGTAAAACTGAACTCTGTTTTACTGTTTGATTAACTCATTGTATTCAATTTTGATTGCCGATGGTTCCATTAATTTTTCAGTTGAGGAATTTTGATATTTGTTGCCATTTTGTACCAGGCAATTAATTCAAACAGATTTTTAAAAATGGAAACTATCAAACACCAAGCTATAATTGTTATTTTCAGATACCAATTTTGCTTTTAGTTTTCTTTTTTTATATATACATGTGTATTCTTTAAGAATCAACAATAGTTGCTATTTTATTTTAATTGCCAAAGGTATTGGTAACTTAATAATTAATTTATTTATATATTCGTCGATGTTGTGATCTTTATACAGGACAGATTGCAAATATATCTAGTCTTTCATCAGTATTTTGATTTTGAATTATGCCTGTGCCTTGTTCAAGTATTCATCTCTGTCAAAGTTCAAAAGATGCTAAATCACTGGATGGATATCTTTGTGAATTGTTAGATGTACATTTACCAGCAGTGTCATTGTTTATTAAACTTATATGTGTAAAACCTAAAAGTCAGATAAGAATCTTGTTGCACAAATGTGCTAAACTGTGTTTTGTTTGATTGTATTCATATGTGAATCTGATAAACTTGACTTGATTGTGTGATAGCATACTGAATTTTATGTCAGAGTAACTCTGTGTGTGTGTGTGTGTTTTGGTTCGATTTGTGTAAAAAAAAATGCCAAAAATATTGGTTAAATATAAATTTTAATTTATCTAATAATAAACAATATAAATTTAAAATATTGTGGTTTTTTTCTTTATTTCAAACAAACTTTAGTCAATTTCACATTAAAGCGTGTGTATCGTGATGCACCCGTATCGTTTGGCTAGGACATCATGCTGTATCATATCGTGGCACAACGTATCGTTTCGGCCCTACTGATAACTAATAATTCCTTCTACGACCAAAAGTTATTATATGAGACTGCAAGAGGATATTTGACAATTCAATAAAGTAATTGAATGTCATTAGATAAGAGAACACGAAAAAAATAGAAATAGTCCACACATTCCCTTGTTTTTATTCCTTCTACACGTTATAAAAACATGGTAATGCACAGGCTTTTTCTGTTTTCCTTTCGTGTTCTCTTATCCAGTGCCAGTCAATTCTTTTTATGAATTATCAGATATCCTCTAACAGTCCCACACAAGTTACCAAAATAATTGAAAAGCAATATACTTGTTCATTTCAAGACTTTAAAATCTGTTAATCAATCTAAAGCAAGCGGTGATGGGATTTCACCAGTATATTCCGGATATGTCTGACGCTATTTTCAAAACGTCCTAAATTGTCCGACCAGGAATATGCCCAATCGGACTTCCAAGACATGGTGAATAATATTCAAAATTCCAAAATTAATATAGTGTACTCAGTGTATAACTACCACTCAACCGATTATCGTTGATAATAGGTATATAAGTACCACTCAATCCAATTATCGTTGATAATAGTCGGGATTGATTAGGTAATTAAGTGATCAACGTATTTATCAGGTTATACCATCTATACACCTACCTTGATTAACTACTTAATCTGCCTTGATTGACTGACTTAATTCTTTGTCGAACAATTCATCAATTCAATCTGAACAAGTCATTGCGTCTTCTTTGTCGGACAATATATCAATCCAATTTAAAACTCAATCTACATGATTAACCCGTGATTTCTTCACTGTCTTGCGTTTTAATCTCCTTGATGTCGGCCAACACGTATAAATTAGTCATTTTATATGTCACATATCCTAATAGTATATAACACTCCAAATCAATATACATTATATCCGATAACTTGTCTGTGATATTTCATCGGTGAAAGCCAAAGTTAAATAAAGCTATTTCACACACACACATGGTGGCTATAATATGAAAGTAGAAATCTCGCGCCACACGTGGAATTAAGAGATGTTTAAAACGTGCTGAATCCAATACGCCTGATGTCGGAGAAAAGATTCTTCAATTTTTATGGCATATTGTCGGATTTATGACGATATTTTGAATGGGGTTTATACTTTTAAATAAATAAACACGCCGCTAAGAAATATTGACGAATATTTCGATGGGAATATGTAAGTAGTTAATTGTTTTAGACGATAGCGCATGCTAGAGTCAAATACGATTATTTAGCAGTTGGTGTCACTCGCTCGTTGTATTAGAGTGACATTTACTATGGTTTACTGCCAAATAAATTTTGTTGTCATTTTTTTTACCTTCCGTCCATATGTAAATCGAAGACTATCGACTTATGACCCGAAAAATACAGTAATTTGAACCAGTTACTGATCGGCAGTAGTCAGCACGCTATCATTCTATGGTATTACAATGTCATGTGATTCTGTAGGAATATTATTGACATAAATTTGAATACCGTACAGGAATTAAACATGAAATATAACACTGGTAACCAGGTACCATGGAACTACAGGTAAATAGCGTTAATTTCTAATCTATGTGGAAATATTCATAAATATTGTTGAATTTATACTAATACTGTCCAATATGTACTTCTATGGAATTTAAATCTCACTGTGTAATTTTGATTACCAAGCGTTAATTAACTAGCGTTTAGTTTGTCGACAGGTGTGGAATAATAAGCGTCCTGCTTAATTATTACGACTGTTGAATAATTACTTGGATCGTTGAACTTCCCGAGCCGTGAATAAGAATAATTTTAGTCATGGTGTCCAATTACGCAAGATGTTCAATATAGTTGTCAAACATCCAATTTCACGTGCGATGTTCAGATATTACTTTGTGTTTAGTTGTGGGTCATCGTTCAGTTTTGCTGCACGAGGTTTAAATACTGTAATAAGCGTTAGTTTTAGTACTGACCTGTACGGTGAAATATTTTTCAGGATTCCTACGACGGCATGTATCTATATGCCTGTCATTGTCCTGGGATTATTTTCCAAGATCACTACGGTAAACAAATTCTGGATTTTTAATGGCGACGGGAGATCCACATAACGTTTCGTCTCCAATTATAAAACGTTTATCTATATATCCATTTAAATTTTCCCACGCTGACATAACACATTCACGAATGATAAATCTCGCGCATCAGATTTTCGTGTGTGTACACGTCGACTCCCTGATTAAATCCTATTGTTTAAATGTCTTCGCAATTAAGACTAGCGGCAGCTTGGATATTGCACTTGCTTAAAATCACATGACGTACGCAACACACATTGGCCGCCGCCATCTTGGTGGACAACAGACAGCACGTGGCACGATATTTATGTTGAATAAATTGTCTATGTATTTTAAAGTTTACATTTATTTTCTATTAATATGCGAATTCGACCGTGACATAACGCGTTTATAGCGAAAGAACTGTGTTTGTTTATTATAGGCTATATAATTAAAATAATTTCTATTAAAATATGATTTCGCGACATATAAAGGCGTTTGTTTATAATATACAAAAACAACAAATTCTGTTTTTCTACGGGGTAAGAATTTGAAAAAAAAATTATGTTTTTTTTATTATTTTGGCGAACTAGCCCTGCATCGTGTTTATGTACCTACATGTAGGCCTACATGGATAATGTCTGACATGGGAAATTATAAGTTAGTTGCTGAACCGACATTTCAAAACCTACATATGTAAATTCATCTTTTATTTTTATTTTTTTTATTACAAAAAAAGAACCCATTAATTAAACACACACACTTATAATAGAAAACGTGTGAGAAGCTGGATACCGTAGGCATACGTAAAATTATCAATCGAACGTTTGGAAAAATTGTTCTGAGTCAATGGACATATTTTCTTTCTTTGTTTGTAAGTTTTAATTTGGGGTTTATTAATTATTCAATGATTCGATATAATCATCGTTTATTGTTTCAATAATTCATCTTTAATCAAGTGAAAATAGCATAAAAATGCGGATTGTTCGATCGATGTCGCCAACTATTTTATCATTGGTTAGAGCCGTCTAAACGCGGGAAAATTCACAATAACTATTTGCTAACATTGTGCAAGCACGGAGGTCAACGATCTTATTTTCATATTGCATAGTTTATAGACCGATATCCTCAATGACCAATATGTAGTACCGTAGGTATATATAGTGTACAGTTGCTATATAATTTGCCATTAGGTCAAATTAAAAAAATAAGAAACTAATAGAATTATTTCACGTCAAAAAAATATTATAAGGGGCAATTAATACACGTGTCTGAAGCTAACAATAAGTCTATTTGTAAGACAACGTGAAATTCAACCAATAATACGATTTTTGTCTATTTCTTTGTATTATGACATGTATTTATAGCACGGCCCTTTTTCTCTGAAAATCAAATAAACCAAAATATACTTCATGCATATTTGTAACGCATAACTTTGCCAAACTTTATTTCAGAGAAAGCCAATTTAAAAAGGAATTGTATCATAAAGAATGGGGATTACAAAAAAAAAAGTTAGTTCGATGTTTTTGTTGGATGTACAATATGAGATGATATCGATAGCGCATTTTAGAATAGAGGTTACGAACCACAAGGAAGGTGGAATTAATAGGTCGATTGGAACTGTTCTGCAGATTTAAAGGCGACGCCAATCATTAAATTTTACAGAGTTCGTGCTGCCAGACTGCTCTTTGGAATTAATGTCTTCGTTAGAAATTTTGGCATTTACCTGTGATTGAATTTTTAAAGGATATTTTGACATTTATACAGAAACTTAGGTGGTTTTCTGAAATTAGGCGAATTTTAGGATGAATAATGTATGTAACTGGACAGTGTGTAACAAGACAAATGATATAATTATGGTCTAAGTTACATTTATACTTCTTGTCTTGGGGACCTTAATATGTGTCTAAACAACATCAATATTGATTAAAAGGGACCAATATTAATTCTGAATATTGAATTATATTGTGGATAATTTTGAGCTAGAGATTCAGTTCTTTTAATTAAATAGTGAATTCTTATATTTTTCAGATCACTTCAGTGGAGCCGCTTGGAGTTACTTATTTCAAGAAATTCAACCGGGGTTTTTATATTCATGAAGATGTTGATTACTACATATGTACAGATGACATTCTATCGACTATTAAAAGTCCTGAGCTCCAACTTTTTGGATCACGCATTTTTAATAAATTCTGTTGTTGAAGTCCATACATTAACAATGTTTTGTTTGACAAGATAGTGTTGATTGTCAAGTACCATTGTTAATTATTATATTCAGACGGCATTCTATCAATCATTAAAAGTCCCAGGTTCCATCTTTGTGGATCGTGCATTTTTTATTTTTATAAAGTTTTGTTTTTCAAGTCGAAACATTAACAAAATTTATAAGCCAACTGCAATGGTGGTTTAAAAAATCGTAATTGACAGATAAGTTGCCTTTCGGAAGAAATCGATATCGACTGATGCCGAGCCATTTGGTCAAAACTGAAGTCACCGATATTTGTTCAAAAAGACTTGGTAAATAATTCTTAATATCATTTTAATTGTAAACTTATTAAATCATTAATTTGCTTGACACTAGGTACAATCATTTTTTTTTAATCCACACATTGTTTGAGAGTTCAGGTGTCTTGATGCGTTTTTTAAAGAATAATTGCATGATGATCAAAAAGTTAAAATTAGAGAATGCATCGATACATCATCATGCAGTAGACTTATTCCAGAAATAAAGAGATTGCAATGATCCTCCTTTTATCACTGTCACTGATGTGAAATAGTTCAAATTTTACTACTTTGCGTCGTTTTCCCCCCTTTTATGTAACTCACTACAGTTCAGGTACAGTACTATACGCATGATTGGGTGGAAAGGTGTGGAAGAATGTCACATGATCGCCACTGTTGACAGATGAGAAGCTATTGCTTTGATGTTGTATCCATCACATCTATTTATTATTCATTTGTTGTTGTCTGTTTAAATAATGCATCGTTAATAATTTATTTGAATTATAAGTATATACATTTATAAATTCCTACATAAATAACTGTTTTAAGTTTTTTTGGTCAAGGAACTGGCTATGTTAATGGGTAGGCTAAATGATCGTATCCTTCATCGTGCAATATGTTTGCAGTTTCTATGCATGTAGATCAGATTTTATGAGACCAAGGTGCAGTGTTGGATGTTGACAAAATGCAGAAGGTCACAAGTTTGTTACCTAAGAAAGATGCATTGGGGAGGGGGGGGGGGGGGCAACATAGATCAGAAAACAATCCCAGATCACATGAATACCATCTTTAAGTGTGTCTGTGAAGGCATGATATTGATAGAAATCAAAGTAAAAGCAGACTTATGTGGAGAACTGAATTTTACACATGGCAGGTACATGTCTTTATCATGCTGGTTGGTGCTCTAAACTTGAATGCCATCTTTAAGTGTGTCTGTGAAGGCATGATATTGATAGAAATCAAAGTAAAAGCAGACTTATGTGGAGAACTGAATTTTACACATGGCAGGTACATGTCTTTATCATGCTGGTTGGTGCTCTAAACAGTAACTTGAACTTCATTCCAAAACCCTCACTCCCATAGCAATCATTTTGAAATGTTAAAAAGGAAAGGATAAACCATATCTACCATAAAAACATGCAATTCAGAGCAATGTGCTTTTGATTGTTGATATGTAACAATGAGCACTTACATGCTGTGTCTTTTCTCAATACATCACCGATGCACGTGACATTAGAAGGGTTCCTTTCAAGTGATATTTTGTGTTCTTAAAGCCTTGTGTGTTGCTAATGCTATATAAGCACAGTTTTATAACATTCAAAATATTTACCAAATGGAATATAAGATCGCGTAAAGAAAAAAATAACAATTTCAGGGCAAAAAACACTTTTAAATGGAAACACCAATGTCCATGTTACATACATACCCACATTGAAATTATTCAGTGTGAAAAGAAATTGCCTTGCAATTGGTAAACTATGATTTCCTGATTTCTTTGGGGTAATTTTTTGCTATCGATAAGCAGTTTTCATACGCTTTTTCCACATTTTTATAAAATGCCCATGTTACATGCTGTTTTATCATTTCTCATTTCCAATTGGCTTGTGGAGATGGTTTGATTCTGATGTAAAAAACTTTTTACCATTAATAACTTATAGATTTCTTATATTGTTGACCATTAAAATAATGCTGTAGACTGAGAGATTATGAAAGTAAAGATTGTGTCCTGGTTACATACAGTTCCTTGTTCAGATAATATTGTACTCAATAATTAAAAAATAGGTTGCCAGGCAACGAAACATACGCCCACACAGCAGCCAAATCGTCCGGGCAGTCAACAAGAGTTGTTGCATTTTAAGTAATCATCAGAAAATCATAATTCAAACTCACCCATAACTACGGTGTAACTATGATATAATCAAACGTTTTTTTAAATCAGATAATAATTGTGACCTCCAGAGGGACCACAAGCTAAAAAGGGTGATTTTTCGTACAATCAGGGGCCATGATTCAGGAAGTTACGATCCGATATGGGCAAATATGCGATGGAACCAAGATCATTAGGTTATAAAAATGTATTTCAAGTTTCATCAAAATCAGTTCAAAATTGTGACCTCTATAGGGTCCACAACCTTGATATAACATATTTTTACACAATTCACGTACAGACGGCTGCCATTTTATCCGTCAACTCTGGTCCGATTTTCACAAAATTCAAATTCTCTCTTCTTTACCATGAAACCGTGATATAATCAAACGTTTTTTTAAATCGGATAATAATTTTGACCTCCAGAGGGACCACAAGCTAACAAAAGCGATTTTTCGGACAATCAGGGGACATAATTCAGGAAGTTATGATTCGATGGGCGCAAATATCGAAAGGAACCAAACATGCATGTCACGTTTCATCAAAATCGGCTCAAAATTGTGACCTCTATAAGGTCCACAACATTGATATAACATTTTCACACCATTCGCGTACAAACGGCGGCCATTTTGTCCGTCAATTTTGGTCTGATTTTCACGAAATTGGAACTCAACCTTCATAACCATGGAACGGTGATATAATTAAACGTTTTTTTTAAATCGGATAACAATTTTGACCTCCAGAGGAACCACAAGCTAAAAAGGGTGATTTTTCGGACAATCAGGGGCCATAATTCAGGAAGTTACGATCCGATGGGCGCAAATATCGAAAGGAACCAAGATCTTTGGGTTATAAACATACATGTCAATTTTAATCAAAATTGTGACCTCTATAAGGTCCACAACCTTGATATAACATATTTTCACACAATTCGCGTACAAACAGCGGCCATTTTGTCCGTCAATTTTGGTCAGATTTTCACAAAATTCGAACTCAACCTTCATAACCATAGAATGGTGATATAATCAAACGGTTTTTTAAATCGGATAACAATTTTGACCTCCAGAGGGACCACAAGCTAAAAACGGCGATTTTTCGGACAATCAGGGGCCATAATTCACGAAGTTAGATCCGATGGGCGCAAATATCAAAAGGAACCAAGATCTTTGAGTTATAAACATACATGTCAAGTTTCATCAAAATCGGTTCAAAATTGTGACCTCTATAAGGTCCACAACCTTGATATAACATATTTTCACACCATTCGCGTACAAACGGCGGCCATTTTGTCTGTCAATTTTGGTCCGATTTTCACGAAATTTGAACTCAACCTTCATAACCATGGAACGGTGATATAATCAAATGTTTTTTTAAATCGGATAACAATTTTGACCTCCAGAGGGAGCACAAGCTAAAAAAGGCGATTTTTCAGACAATCAGGGGCCATAATTCAGGAAGTTACGATCCGATGCGCGCAAATATCGAAAGGAATCAAGATCTTTGGGTTATAAACATGCATGTCAAGTTTCATCAAAATCGGTTCAAAATTGTGACCTCTATAAGGTCCACAACCTTGATATAACATATTTTCACACTATTCGCGTACAAACGGCGGCCATTTTGTCTGTCAATTTTGGTCCGATTTTCACGAAATTCGAACTCAACCTTCATAACCATGGGACGGTGATATAATCAAACGGTTTTTTAAATCGGATAACAATTTTGACCTCCAGAGGGACCACAAGCTAAAAAGGGCGATTTTTCGGAGAATCAGGGGCCATAATTCAGGAAGTTACGATCCGATTGGCGCAAATTTCGAAAGGAACCAAGATCTTTGGGTTATAAACATGCATTTCAAGTTTCATCCAAATCGGTTCAAAATTGTGACCTCTACACTGTTCACAAGCTAAAAAACGTGATTTTTCGTACAATCAGGGGCCATAACCCATGAAGTTACGGTCCGATACATGCCAATATCGAAAGGAACCGAGATCTTAGGGTGATAAACCTATATTTTAAGTTTCATTGAAATCGGATAAAAATTGTGACCTGTAGACTGTTCACAAACAATTGTGGACGGACGGACGGACGGACGTCCGGACGGACGGACGAACAGGGGCGACGACAATATACGTCCACATGAAAATGTGGGCGTATAAAAAGAGTTGTTGTAAAGCTTTTAAACTGAACAAGACCACTCTATTTCGAACTTAAATGTACCAGTAATCTATATTTTAATATTTTATTGGAAATGTAAGGCTAACTGGCATGGAACTTTAGTCCATGTTACCTACAGCATTGCAGATGAAATCTTTCAATAACTGATTCACTTCCTAGAAAGTTATCCCAATACCATAGCAAGGTCGTGACATGGATCATATTGCAGAAATTCAGACAATATCTATTTGAAAGAAATGAATTTTAATTTTCTGTTTCACAGATAAAATTCTTGTACCAGTACTGTGGCCTTACCCATATAGCTTTTTATGCTTGATTAAACAATGTTACAGTGTGAGAACCTTATCCTTATAAGAAGGGTAAATTTGAATACTTAACATAACTTCATACCAGTCGTTGCTAGTCTTCTATTTCGTACACCAGCAGCAGCACGAGCATTATGAGCTGCTCTCCTTCTGGGTGGAGAATGCCAGTGGTGAGGTCCAAAGTTTGAATTATTAACATGTAGAAAATCTAGATTACGTCCGTTAGTTGGATCTGTAGGGAATGGTTGTGATAATGGTGCAGGCACTTGAGTTGTGTCATGGTAACCTTGATCTTGTACCAATGAAAAGGCCAATTCTTTATCCATTTCTTCCTGTGTATAAAAAAGACAGCTAATTAATGTTGAGCTTGAAGCTAATTAAGTTGTCTTTAGATGAAAACAAAACGATTAAAACACTTGAAATTGTTTATAAAAACTTAATGCTAGGGAATTACATAGTACAAGTGCATCCAGATGAAAATGTGGGTGTATACAAATTGACCATACAACTAGCATATATTTCAAACTAATTTTTCCAACATGACTTCTTTTAACCTCTAGAACCCATGTCTGCTTACGATTGGTATTATAGATTATGTGTTTGTTGATAAATAAAAGTATAATCAGGGGGTCATAATCCAGGAAGCTAGGGTTCGATATGTGCACGCATCGAAAGGGGCCAAGATCTTTTGGATATAAACATGCATTTCTAGTTTCATCAAAATCAGATGAAAACTGTGACCTCTAGTGTGTTCATTTTGTCCAGCAGTTTTTGTCCTATTTTCACAACATTCGAACGTAACCTTTATTATGGTGTAACAGTGATATATTCAAACGGCTTTTAAAACCACAAACTAATAACACGATTTTTTGCACAATCCGGGGCCATAATCCATTAACTTACTATCCGATCTGCACGAAAATTGAAAGGAACCGAGATCTATGGGTTATAAACATACATTTCCAATTGGCTAAAAATTGTGACAAGTTAAAAACGCAATTTTTCGTACAATCTGGAGCCATTATCCATGAAGTAATGGTCCAAGACATTTTGGAGATAAACCTTTAATTCAAGTCTTGTCTAAATCGGATAAAAATTGTGACCTGTAGAATGTCCACAAACAAATTGTGAACGGAAGTCCGGATGTATAAATGTGGGCATATAAAAATCAATAACAATGATGTGTGTACTTCAATGAAGATTACCGCTTGTTGAAAGTGTTATATGCCTACAAGATGCTTTTACCAGAGGCTGCCAGGCAGGATACATCCATATTTTGCAAGAATTGGATAGAGAACAAGCTAAAAAAACATACGCCCGCAGCAGCTAAATCGTTTTGGCAGTCAACAAGGGTTGTCACATATTTTTACTTTTTTTGGTAATAAAACATTTGCATAACACTAAAATCTGATTAAGAATTTGTTTATTTTTTTATAAAGTTCTGCCCCATTAGTATAGGAAACATTTAATATCATGGATTTAGTTAGGGGGTGGTGTTATTTTACAAATGTTGATGTTCTCAAATTCGGGGGAACCCTCCAAAAGTTGTAGTTACACTACCCATGTATGAACATACGATTTTTATTTCTTTCAGACCCCTTTAACCAGGGATCTTAATCGGCTGTTTTATGTCGGCTTTAGCCGATTGATCTTTAATCTAGCCGAATCGTAAAACAATGAATCGGCCACTTCGGCCGATTTACAAAGAATTAATTATCATGCTGATTGATAAAACAATGAACAACAAGCCACTACGGTGTCATATATCAATCTATTTTCGGACGATTACAAAGAGGTAATTATTACTCGTCGATTAATTAACCCATCAAAGAGTCAATCAATGCAATGAATACTTTCTCGGCTCAATTCGTAAATAAACAACTTCGTTGAGTTAATTCATGCCAAGTACGGTAAAAGAATAGCCGAAAATAATGGCGGCTTGACCTTGAACTTCAAGCATGCACGTAGGCATAGTATTTGGAAGTTCCAAAAGCTTGAGATCCTCCCACGTCCAATATAGGTCACCTAAAGTTGAAGACTAGAAGATATTTTAGATCCGAACAGTTAGCTCCTTTCAAACGTCTTTTGTTTGATAAAAATTCACAGATAATGTTTTGTTTCATATAAGTTATTAAAGTCTACTTTTTGCGAGTATCGGTAACACTAAAAATAAACTAATCTGAATCACGTGACCTTTCGCCCGTACGGCATATTTCCGAGCCCCGACTATTCACGGAAAATAATTGTGCTACATTGTTTTATTATTGACACGTGCTTACAAATATTCTTTTATATATTGACAAGTGACGTATAAAATAATTAAAAATGAACTTATTTGTATTTGCTTGTAGTTTTTCTTTTTACTAAATTAATTCTAACTTCCGTTTGTTTGGATGAAAGCAAAAGTAGATTATGCATTATGCAAGTTGCCCAAATCTGACTATAAATTTCGATAATGTATGGATATATGAATACTAGTATGGAATAACAACACAGGCTTTGTTTATTAGAAGTTATTATTATAATATCATACGGAATACCGTAACGTTATGCAATTATTGACGTGAATAAAGTATGCATAAACCAACATGTCTGTTGTTCAAAAGACGACTATCCGTAAGGGGTGCCCGTGGCCGGTTCATTTCAAAATGAATTAAAAACCCTGCCTTTAACCCCCTTGTACATACCCCATGAAGATAGTGGGGGTTAAACTGATGGTGATAATTTAGATTTTATTAAAAATCTTCATTGGTGATGTTAAATTTAAGATTTGAAAATCCAAGATGGCGGTAAATATTTCCACAAATTCCATGTGTTGATATTTTCTCACTCGGCAAATCTCGGCAGATTCCGTAAACTACATCTAGCCTCGGCTGTATGACAGTAAGTGATATGTACCTACGCCCATACATTTGCGATGCGGCTGCTGGTTTACTTTAACAGGAAAACTTGACGCTATTACACAAATTGGGAACCTATTCGGCTAGCGACCTATTCGACCGATCGAGCTGCAACCTGTTCGTTGGAAACCTATTTAGAATAAAGACAACAGTCGCCTTAACTCATCTATTAATCAACCAATAAAATCCAACGTTATGTCTATCAAATGAAAGTAGAATATATTATTTTTTATCCATTCCTTTAGCTCAGAATAGAAGTGTAATTTCGTCATTATCTTACAGCTGGATCGGTCGAATAGGTCGCTAGCCAAATAGGTCGCCAACTTGTGTTCAGAATGGGCGCAGCCATGTTTCATCCGGGACCTTTAAAGTAGTTCCAATATGGCGGAATTTATCATACAGCAGAGTTTAGATTGTCCGAAATCTTCCGAGGTTTGCCGAGTGGATATTTTCTCAGTGTTTAACAACATGTCTAACATTTTACTGTAACATTTTCTTGTCTATAAAACTTTTTTATGTATACTTATCTATATTTGTCTATATATACTCACCTGTGTGTTTATTGTGTGCTTTTTCCGGCGTGGTATCCCCTTGTCAGTGATGCAGAAGAAGGGCCTGATAAGGACAGCTGCCTAGTCGTTCGGATGGGACAAAAAACCAAGGTCCCGTGTACATATTGGCGTGCACGTAAAAGATCCCTTGGCAGTTGGAATTCGATATAAGAGTAGGCCGTAGCGCTGCTGCCCGGGCAAAATTTTCCTCATAGCACACTGTATGGCGCATGCCCGTCTTCCACTAGCCCAGGTCAAGTGCAGAAGAGTAGGACGTTAAACCCCATTTCATTTCATTTATTGTGTGCTTGCAGACTAAAGTAATACCATAATAATTTATTTTATTTACGTGTCATTTATAACATCCAAAATATACATACAAACATACAATTACAATAAAAGTGATGAATAATACCCAGCCGTTATCGACTTATGAGACACGATCTAAAAATATGAACATAAAACAAAAGTCAACAGTATCTTTGAACGAACTAAATACATTAAATTAAAAGTCATTGATATATTTACAAGTAAAATCATCTAGTTTTGAGCATATTTAAAATACAATTAGCAATTAAAGGAATATTTTCTGAAGACATCATGATGGTTAAAAACTTGTTCATAGAATCAGAATTTATAAGATCATCAAAATTGAAGGCATTAAGAAGTTTGTATCGGATATCGTCTAAAAATTCACAATTAATTAAAAGATAGGTTGCCAGGCAACGAAACATACGCCCACAGCAGCTAAATCGTCCGGGCAGTCAACAAGGGTTGTCGCATATTTTTACTTATTTTGGTAATGAAACATTTGTAATACACTAAAATCTGATTAAGAGTAACAACTCATTATGTAATTATCTGAAAATCATTAAAATTTGTTTGCTTTTTATAAAGTTTTGCCCCACCCTAACAATTAGTATAGGAAACATTTAACATCATGGATTTAGCTGTTTAGTTATCAAAATTCATTGAAAATCAAAATACTTGTTCGTTTCAAGACCTTAAACTCTGTGTATCAATCTGAAGTCAATCGGATGATAAGTTTGGCATCTACATTGTATAGCGTCACAAGGTTTTTTGAAGTGATCAAGGGAGATAACTCTGGAAGTAATTATTTGAAATCGTTGAAAATCAGAAGGCTTCTTCATCTCATGACCTTAAACAGTGTGTGTAAATTTAAAGTCAATCGGATATTAACTTTGGCCTCTAGAGCGTCCACAGGATTTTTTGATGTGATCAAGGGCCATAACTCTGGCAATAATTATCAGAGATCACTGAAAATCAATAGGCTTCTTTGTCACATGACCTTAAACACTGTGTATAAATTTAAAGTCAATCAGATATTAACTTCAGGTTCTAGAGCATCCACAAGATTTTTTTGAAATGATCAAGGGCCACAACTCTGGCACTAATTATCAGAAATCGCTGAAAATCAATAGGCTTCTTCGTCTCATGACCTTAAACACTGTGTAAAAATTTGGAGTCAATCGGATATCAACTTTGGCCTCTAGAGCATCCACAAGATTTTTTGAAGTGATCAAGGGCCATAACTCTGGCACTAATTATCGGAAATCGCTGAAAAACAATAGGCTTCTTCGTCTTATGACCTTAAACACTGTGTATAAATTTAAAGTCAATCGGATATTAACTTTGGCCTCTAGAGCGTCCACAAGATTTTTTGAAGTGATCAAGGGCCATAACTCTGGTAGTTATTATCGGAAATCGCTGAAAAACAATAGGCTTCTTCGTCTCATGACCTTAAACACTGTGTATAAATTTAAAGTCAATCGGATATTAACTTTAGCCTCCAGAGCGTGGACGCCGGACCGACGGATGGACGGGCGGGGGCGACGACAATATACGACCACATTTCAATGTGGGCGTATAAAAATGAATTTCGTTTTCAATTTCTATATTACAAAGAGGGCAGATACGATCTTTTAAAGGAATGGGGGGCTTACAGTAACGACCGGTTTCTATGGCAAGGGGGAGAACTCCACATCTGAGTTTGGCAATAACACTACGTTGTTGTCTGGTCATAGCACATGTTACATAAAATTCTGGATACAAATCCTTTTTAAACAGTCGGTAAGTTCTCAGTTTATTTCCATTTAAAACATTTTGTCTGTCATTCCACAATTTACTAAACCATACGAATTCATCATAATTAAAAACCTTAGTAAACATAGATTTGATGAAGAGTTTTGTTGAGCAATTAGTATGCGCTTGAGCAATCTCATTAGAGACATTAAATGTTTTGGCTAATGTGAGGACGCGTTTCTCCCATGACTTGGATATTCGCGATGACCATTGATGGACCTTGAACACTAGTCTGTCCGCATCACTCTTTTTAAGTTTATGCCACCACCTAAACACTTCTAGCGCTTGTTTATTTTTTGAAATTATCCACCCCACATCTCCGTATGCGGCTGCGTTAGAGCTGCGTTTTGGTAGACCAAGAAATAGCTTACAAGCTCTTGCACGCACATTGTTAATCGCACTGTGTTCACTAGTTCCCCAGATGGCAGCACCATATAACAAAACAGGTTCAACTAGACATTCATATAGCTTATTGAATACAGTAAACGACATTCCTCCAAGTGCAAAGAATTTATTCCCGAGAGCCCCTAACACTATAAACCTCAGAATGCCTCGTTCGGCATTTCTGTCCAAACGAGGTAAAGAAAATGTCTCGTTGTCTGCAGTTCCGAAACGAGGTTTTTTAAATTGCCCTGTTTTTGGAACAAGGTATTTTGTTCAGAACGAGGCTTGGTAAAAATGCCTTGTTTACTAAACGTGTTTTTTTTCAAGATAGTTATCAGCGGTATTTGCTATCAGCGAATTTGTAAAAATTAAAATTTATGTTATTTAATATGAAAATAAACCAGTCCAAACTATGATATAATAATCATAATATGATAATATAATCATTATTAATATCCATATGTATTCCTAATTAAACGTTTTAATTAAATTTTAATATATAAAAAATAAACAGGCGTATTAGAAATATGAAATGAAATTTTATGCTTTTTTGATTCATAAGAATGGATTATTTATTTGTTGTACTTAGATTAGATAAACACTAATTTGTTGGTTAGGCGGAGGTGTAAAACAATTGCAGACACACAGCTATACCTTGATTAATTGATTGCCCCCAATAAAATGTCACAACACCACAGTTGTTTCTTAACACCTATACCTGATTGGGGCAATAAATCAATCAAGGTAGCTATGTGTCTCCAATAGTTTTACACCTCCACCGATCGCGTGTATTCTTGTCTTGTCAATTTCTCTGATAATAATATAGTTTGAACTGGTTTTATTTTCGTATTAAATAACATAAATTTTAATTTTTACAAATTGGCCGATATACCGCTAATAACTATCTTAAAAAAAACACGTTTAGTAAACGAGGCATTTTACCAAGCCTCGATCTGAACAAAATACCTCGTTCCAAAAAAAAGGGCAATTTAAAAAACCTTGTTTTGGAACTGCAGACAACGAGGCATTTTTTTTTTTACCTCATTTGGACAGAAATGCCAAACGAGGCATTCTGAGGTTTATAGTGTAACGCACGACTGGCTGATTTAGCTAATTCTTTAACCGCTATTTTATAACACAAATGTTCGTCAAACCAAAGTCCTAGATATTTATATTTCTCACTGTACAAAAGAGTTTCCTGTCCACATTTAAATTCGAACTTTTACCTTTCAGTGTTTACTGTGTTCTGAAGTGTAAAATATTTGATTTGGAGTTATTGATCTGTAAACGCCATTTATAGCACCATTCATTAACACAGTTTAGCATCAGTTGAAGGTTCTTTATTTCTTGAGCTAGATCGTTAATATATATTGTGAATAAAGAGGGCGAAAGCAGACAACCTTGTTTCACACCTAAAGTCACGTCAAACCAATCTGTTAAATGGTTGTTTACATACGTTGACCGCACACTTTGTGTTATTGTACAACGAACGCAGTGCATTTAATATCTTCCTGTTCACACGAAATTGCAACAGTTGAAACCACAAGCACTCTCTATCGACATTATCAAACGCTTTCTTCAGGACTATAAAGCAAGCAAATGTGGACTGCTTGACATTTTTCCTGTTATTAATGACACTGTGTAGGGTATATAGTTGATCCATACAGCTACGTTTTTCTCGAAAACCGCATTGTTCATCCACCAACAGATTCTGTGATTCAGTCCAATTAGCTAGCCTCTTATTGAGAATATCACAGTACACTTTACTTGGCACAGATAAGAGTGTTAATCCACGATAGGTGAGAGGGACCAGAGGATGAGTAGAGTTCGCTTTAACAATGGGTTTTATAATCCCTGTCGTCCAAAGCTCCGGTACAGTTCCATTTTCGAAACAATATGAAATTATGTTGAATAACTTGTCGATGCAAACAGTATTTTTTAAAGCCTCTGATGGAATATCGTCAAACCCGACAGCTTTTCCTCGTTTGAGTCGTGATATAGCATCTTTCACTTCATCTTTTGTTATTGCTTCGTTTAGAATTGCATTATTCATATCGATATTAAACAAAGTTTTATAATTTTCTTTGACTGACTGTTTATGTTGTTCATCGAAGTTAATGTGTTCACTATTATATAGTTCACTATAATCTGTTTTCCATTTGTTCAATACATCGTTTAGATCACTGTTGATTGTTCCATTATCATCAATGACTTCAAGGGGTAAGCTTAACTTTCGGTCATTCACCGTTCTGATCTTTCCGAACGTTTTCCAGAGATCATGTGTGTGTTTAATACCTGGGTTCATCAGCTTGTCTGTTAAATCTTGTTGCTTTTGTAGCTGATAACGTCTCTTATATTTCCTGTGAAGTTTGTCGAAGTCTGGACGACTGTCACAGTACTCTCGTTTGAATAGTTGTCTCTCAGCGCTATTATGTTTACATCTTAACCATGCTTTTTCTTTCATGCACATATCGTCACGCATAGCTTGCAATGTTTCATCCCAATAAGGTTTAAACACACTTTTACTTTTGTTCGTGTCACCCGAGGGAATAGTTCTCTTTAATCCACAATTATCCATTTCTACTTTGAGAAAGTTCACAAGAGTTTCATAAGCTGAATTCACACTTTGGTTTCCAAAAATTTCATCTTCTATTCTGGCTATTGTTTCGTGTATCATCTGTTGAGTAGACTCATTCTGTAAGAAATTTAATGGAAAGTTTTTCACGTTATAAGAGTTCACTTTTGCTAATCGCTTGGGTTCGTTTTTATTGATGTTCGGTAAAAATAATTCAGGTGTCTTCATTGACCATTAAAGAACAGAGTGATTAATTATATCAGTAACTGTTTTAACTTTAAACTCAGTGTAAACCGATAACTGTTCATGGGGAACGAATACATAATCCACAACTGATTTGCCCTTTATAGATATACACGTGAAAACATTTTCAGCACCAACTCGTCCGTTTAGCATACACATATTATTATCTATTAGAAAATCTAGTAATTAATCACCATAATGGTTAACAGTCGAATCCACACATGATCTTGATGAGACATCGTTGACACCCTCAATGAAATCACTATTATTTCCAATACGTGAATTGAAGTCACCACAAATACACAGTAATCCTTGATTTTGATAACTGTAAATTTGTTGAGATAGTGTTAAGAAAAACAGATCTGGGTCCAGTCTGCACCATTAACTTTTAAACTCACTTGCCCTGCGGGCAAGTACATTGACAACTTTTACTTACCCCAAATTTTTTTACTGTACCGACAGCAGTCAGATGGAAATGCAGGGCAATGCAGGCCACAAAATTTCACGCAAACGATACCAACCGGTTACATGCTGTCGCGGGTCGCGCCAGGTCAAAAACACGCGACCAATTTCCTGGTTACGCAAATTGAAATATCGGTTACGTTAACAAATTTCAGTGACAAATTTATTCACATTTGATCAATATTTATACACGCTAATTTTGAGACACAGGTCTAAATTATTAGTATTATATAGCACAACTCAATTCATTCATTCTTGGTATTTTATTTCTCCATTTCTTCACTGGGCATCAGTCTTACCGGTAGGCCTACTTTCAGTTTGACAGATCAGGTATTTTTGACATCACCAGTTGCAAGCAGGTAAAATGATTTCAAAATGCCCCCATCCTAATTCTTTAAATGATTAGTTACAATCTGTTTCACAGAGAATTACTTACGAAATATCTCTGTCACAGATGACTGTCCATAACATGTGCATTGACTTCACGTGGCGTCAGTCATTGGCTCAACTGCTCGTGCATCGTTTACATAACACCTAACTGCTTCGGGCAAAATGATGCATTTTACTCATTTTAATACATTTACACTAGATAAGAAATATTAAAAAGATAAGTGTAGAAGTATGAAGGATCTTAGTTCAGAGCTGAACTAGAAGGATGTATGACGTCTTCAATGACCAAAAACAATGTGGTAGCTACCATGTCAGATATGATATAAAAACGAAAATCCATTAGTTATTTTTGGAACCGATTGATAAAATAATTAAAATATAGGGATTTAGCGAAGTGGAACAAATATTTCTAATGTTTAAATGGGAACACAGTGGAGTGGGATTAAAGTCATAATATAAACACTTTACCTCAAACTTTGTATTAAATATAAAAGAATATTAGTCAAGTTTTTTTTTTTTACTTTTTCAAATACATCCACTGCAAGTGGAGATGGATAGCAGCAGCATTTAAAAACTTGGATAAAACATGCATGGTTACGCAAGGATCATCTGACGGTTACGCAGAGCATAATAAACCCCCTAAAATTTGAAATTTCGTGTCCTGGAAATGGTCAATTGAAATAAAAAAAAAGAACAAAACACAAGTGTAGAAGTTGACGGGTAATCGGACAAGCGCTAATGTCGCAGACTGTATGGAGGTATTAGATCCTATTATTCAATGTCTTGCCGGGCTGTGCCCCTTCCACCCATCTTAACATCTCCCGACGAGTGAAAGACAAACAACAGTGCAGAAAAACGAAAGTCAAGGAAAGCCGTCAACAAGATCACAGTTTCAAGGTCATTAATGTCAAAGCGGAAGTAGACAAGCATTAAATGGAATTGTCTCCCTTGGAGTAAAAACTGCGCTCTACGCTTTTCTTCGATCTTTTGCCGAACCCCAAACTTTATCAGTGTGAGCAACGGGAAAATGGATATTTATCATTTTTTTAGCGAAATTTTTGCGTGTCATCTTCATCAATGTACATGTGTATCTAATTCTATTGAAAAACAGTACTGTACCGGCGGGCTTGCCTTATTATGCTTTCGCTTACTTGAAGACATATTCACAGTAAAAATATAGACTTTAAAACTACTAAAATCCAACAGAATTGAACGAATGTATCGTCACAGTTGACTGAACTCTTCCGCTAACTAAAAACGCTCCTTTCACCTCGACGACCTAACATACAATCAAATGACCTTGCTAAAACCTAAATCAACTCGCTCTTTGGTGCGAAAACAGTTAGAGGAGGAATTGCATAAAGAAACAGCTTGATTTGCCACTTGAATCCTACCTTTTAAAAATGATATCATAACTAATATGATGTATCTGATGAGAACTACTAGGGCTGGTTAAAGTGGACGTTAAAAAAAAAAATGCAGCTCTAGTTCTGGCATATGTGCTTTCAGAACACTGGTTATTTTGCAACGACTTTCGTAATATTAGATATACTATCACTACCAAATATATCAAAACGAATATACTAACTCCTTACCCAAGATTTCAAAATCTCACTCAAACGCGCCAAGCAAGGAAACTATTTAACACTGGACGTTTCCAACTGTTTGTTATCTATTGTGACAATACAGAGGTTAGAAAGCACATAGTTTTCATGGTGTGAAAATGACCTGAATGGAGATATTAAGGCATTACAGAAGCGTACTAACGAGCAGACGAAGAAGTAACTTCTCTACTTCGTAATTATGGGAAGTTTGGTCCATTAGCTCTTTCACTACAACCAGTCACAAGTCTGTTTGAACGTTATTACCAACTAAACTTCCCATAATTTCGAAGTAGATAAGTTACTTCTTCTTCTGCTTGCTAGCACGCTTCTCTAATGCCTCAATGTCTCCCTAGTTTTCATTCATTGTTCATCAATGCAGTTTTCACTTAACATTTTCATCCCACATGGTATCTTCAAAGAAACCAAATTCGCCTGAGGTCATATTCATACCATGATAACTAAGCACTTTCTAACCTTTGTATCGTCACAAAAGATATCAATCAGTTGAGAATATTCAGTGTTAAATAGTTTAACATTCTCTTTATATTTTTCATTTTCCCTGGCCTGGCGCGTTTGGATGAGATTTTCGAACTGTGTGAAGAGGTTAAGTATATTCATTTTGATATGTTTGTGTGAGATTTCGAAATCTTGGGTAAGGAGTTAGTATGTGAGAATATAGACAAACATAGCTTACATAGGTGAGAATATAGATAAATATAGGTGAGTATATAGATAGGTACACATAAAATGTTTTATAGACAGTAAATGTTAGACAGGTCGCTAACAACTGAAAAATATCAACACATAGGAAATTTGCAGAAATATTGCCGCCATCTTGGATTTACACTATTTTGGATTTTAAAATCTTAAATTTAAGATCACCAATGAACTCAGGTACCCGAAAACCCCAATATAGAGACAAGATGTGGTTTATACAGGGAAAAATAATGAAGATTTTTAATAAAATCTAAATTATCACCATCAGTTTAACCCCCACCATCTTCAGAGGGTATGTACAGGGGGGTTAGGAGGGTCAGAAATTTAAAAAAAAATATGTTCATACATGGGTAGGGTCACTACAACTTTTGGAGGGGGCCCCCCAAAAATCCATACTTCAATCGGATGATAACTTTGGCCCAGACATGAGATTGGTGAGAAGTGAAATTGGCTGAAAATTTTCAATGCTGCCAATGCCACCCCCCCCCCCTCCAGAAAAATTTTGAAATTAAGGCATGGCTTTAAGCTATTTCAAGTGTTTGGAATTTTTGAGAAATAGAACTGACACTGGTAATAAGGGATAAGATTTTTACTGTAACATTTAATATGAAAAGTGGCAAGAATTAATCATTCATTTATGGCACTTAGGTACTGACTAAGGGGAAGTCAAGTTGCCGACAATAGCTAATAGTTAGTCAAACGGCACAGTGCAGCCTTCATGTGTTTTGAACTTTGACAATGACGAACGAAGCTCATGAATCCCCTTTCTCCGTACGACCGTAGTTAATTTCTTCATTACACCAAAGGCAACATGCTTTTCCCGGCAGTTCAATTTCACGCAGAAATTCACTCACGCAACCCTTTTCCCCCCCACTATCCTTCATCAAATCGACTTCCTTTTCAAGTCAGTACCATCTCCATTTCTTTTTAGATCCGCTATCTATCTCTCGCGCACGTGTTTGTCAGTTCTGTTGATTATTGACAACGTACTTCATTTACATAATTATGAATAGAGAAAAGCGATGACCTCGTAGCGAGAATAACCGACACGTTTTAACCAATCAGAATGCCGTTTAGCTGATTACGGAAACTGACGACTTTAACCGAATCAAGCCAAATGTGAAGGGAAAGCCAATCAGATCATTGAAGAATTTTTCCGTTAGAAGTCATCATGAGCGTGGCGTAGATAACTGAAGGGTGTCCGATTGAAGCGAAAGCTATCTGCTGGAGTTATGTTCGTTTTCATATGTTTTCATACTCCGATAATTTTTGTTTGGATAATTTTCACCTGGCTTTTTTTGGTTTGTAGTCGAATTTAGCAAAATTGCTTTAGGTCGATTGGCGGAAAAATCTCATGTCTGTTTGGCCTCTAGAGTATCACAATATTTTTCAAAATAATCAAGGGAGATAACTCTGGCAGTAATTATTGAAAATCACTGAAAATCAATAGACTTCTTTGTCTCATGACCTGTAACACTGTGTATAAATTTAAAGTCAATCGGATATTAACTTTGGCCTTTAGAGCGTCCACAAGACTTTTCAAATTGGTCAAGGGCCATAACTCCGGAAGTAAATATATCGGATATTGCTGAAAATCAATAGGCTTCTTCGTCTCATGACTTTAAACCAGTGATGGGATTCCGCCCGTATATTCCAGACATGTCCGACGTTATTTTCCAAACGTCCTAAATTGTCCGACCAGGAATATGCCCAATCGGACGTCAATGAAAGTAGAAATCTCGCGAGACTCTTGAAATTAAGAGATATTTTCGTGCCGAAAGTAATACGCCTGATGTCAGAGAAAAGAGTCTATTTTGATGGCATATTGTCGATTTATGACCATATTTTGTATTGGATTTATGTCTTTAAATAAATAAAGAAACACGCTAAGAAATGTTGACAAATATTTTTATTGGAATTTTAAAGGTCAGACTTTCCCTTTCCAACTAACAATGCAGTATAATCACAGTCAGATAGAGACTGGAAAAGTTTTAAAAAAGAAGAAACTGCGCTTGAAAGTCAACACGAGGAGGCTGATTCAAGAATGATATTCCACCTCAATTCCCTTGTAGCTCCTAGTAATGTTGCCATCTGAACAGCTGATACTGATGTGCTGATAATCCTATTGGGTAATTTGCACATTATTGTTCCAGGGATTAATGCAAACCAAAGCAATTTATCAATCCAATAAATACTTTCCACTCACAGGTATTAACTTTGAAAATCAAGAAAGCAAATTATATTTGTAATGTCTGGATAAATGCGTCAAAGAATAATCCCAATTTCCATCCACAGAATATACATGTAGTGGGCGAGTTTTAAATGATGATGGTATGTATGAATTAAAGTGGTTTGATGGTGATGTTGCTCCTATGTCAGTTGGGAGTATTTGCAGAGATGAAGATAGTGACCAAGAAAGCAAGGACTCTGATGACGAATCAAACAACTCTTGTAGTGATGATGAAAGTGAGACAGATTAACTATTAAGTTATACATATTAAAACTATAAATAGATTTCATAATTCATCATTGACTTACATTTTTTTAAAATCCATTAGGTTGTTATTCAATATCAAAGATCAGAAAAAAGCAAACCAAAGCAACTTATCAATCCAATAAATACTTTCCACTTTGTTATAAGATGTTAAAGAACATTCTGAATCATTGTTTAATGGGCCAATGTGATGGAATACGGAACGTTTGAAGACTTAAATTTAACAGCAGTCCAGTCCGAACTATATATTCATGACAAGCGTCGTGAATGGGGTATGATATGCTTACTCTTCCTATAACAGTACCATTTTAGGAATTCACATAGCTTATAAAAAAATATTCCACTTTTGTGCTTATAGCTAATAAACATTTCTGCTATTTTTGTGCTTCAAAAATGTATTATCGATTTTAAATTATTATAAGTTCATATAAAAGGGGTGGGTGGGGCTTCAATTTTAAGGCCCATCTGACTTGGGGAAAGTCCTCACATTTATGGTTAGATTTTCAAAAATACATTTTCCACGCATTAAACAATAATTCTGGTAAGTTTCGGCCATGTAACTGATAACCATATAATAAGTCCCATTGTTAGGCGTGGTCAGGTGGAATTTAGGACAATCTGACTTGAGGAAAGCCCCAACATTTTTGGTTAGATTTTTGAAAAATATGTTTTCCAAGTATGGATCTTTGTTTCTGGTACGTTTCAGCCATGTAACTGGTGACCATATAAAAAATCCCTCTTTTAGGGTGTGGTCGGGTATACTTTAGAGAGTTCTGACTTTGGGAAAGCCCCCAAACTTTTGGTTAGATTTTTGAAAATTGTATTTACCAAGTGTGGATCTATGTTTTTGGTAATTTTCAGCCATGTAACCGATGACCATATAAAAAGCCCCATTTTTAGGGAGTGGTCAGCCACACTTTTGAGCGATCTGACTTCGGGAAAGCCACCAATCTTTAGGTTAGATTTTTGAAAATTGTATTTACCAAGCGTGGATTTTTGTCTCTGTTAAGTTTCAGTCATGTAACTGATGACCATATATAAAAAGCCCCATTTTTAGGGCGTGGTCGGCCATACTTTAGAGCGATCTGACTTGGGGAAAGCCCCCAAACATTTGGTTAGATTTTTGAAAATTGTATTTACCAAGTGTGGACTGTGGATCTTTGTTTCTGGTAAGTTTCAGCCATGTAACTGATGACCATATAAAAAGCCCCATTTTTAGGGCATGGTTGGCCATACTTTAGAGGGATCTGACTTGGGGAAAGGCCCCAAATTTTTGAAAATCATAATTACCAAGTGTGGATCTTTGTTTCTGGTAAGTTTCATCCATGTAACTTATGACCTTATTATTGGTCCCGTGAGGAGATAAATTGGACGTGGTCTGACTTGGGGAAAGCACCGGAAATTTTGGTTAGATTTGCGAAATATTTACTCGGATACCATTGTCCCTAGAAAGTTTCAGCCATGTAACTTATGACCTAATTTTAGGTCAAGTCTAGAATGGTTATTCAATCTTTTAATTACTAGAACTTATATCTGCAAATGACAATTCAATACATACAATGTATACCTACAGCACAGTGGATGACCGACGTAGCTGCTACTAAGTCGGGTGGCCTAATGACTTGCCTATTGATGTACATTATACATTAGTCTTTATATATGGGTCATTCCATGAAGTTGACACTTTGTTACCAACGATAATTAATGTGAGGATAAAACACTCAAGAAACAGAATTCAATAAATGAATTGTTGATAATTATTTTGGGGATCTGATGTAAAGATAATATTTAAATGTCATTTTGTGAAATAAAAAGGATTTATTTGAAAAAAAGACATGTCAAATGCATTTTCTGCAGTTTGACATGCACCAAAAGTGTGACATTTTCATACTCCTGAACTTTGATTTGATCTCCTCTTTTTATTATGTGTTTAAATCTTCTATACGAGGTGTAGTTGCAAAGATTTAATTTATCTTTTGAAATAGTTCACGACTTCGTTGTCATCCTTATGTACCTACACCTGTTCAAGACTGTTGATGAAAATGATAGTGACCGTTCGTTTGTTGGTAACAATAACCGGTAACAATAACCAAACAACTGCTCTTAAGAAATTTTTGTTACCAACACAGTTATATTTCTTGTTGTTTAGATTTTATAGAATAATGGATATGTACTTATTTAACTTGCATGTACTGACAGTAAGAAGTAGCTATAGTGTGATTTGTACGTTTAGGGTGTATATAACTACCAACCTGGTTTAATTTGTACGAAACTCGGTAAAATTCTAATTATGGCAATATATCTAATAGAAAGAGGTTAAACTCTGTAGATACGGTGTGTTAATTAACAGGGGTGAGAAATTGACTAAGGATGATTTAATTATCGCTAGGAGTGAAAATCTCAGCGACGTTGTGTTTTCTGTACTGGGTGTGTTAATTAACGGACGGGTTGAAAACAACTGACACGGTGTGTATTCTACGTTTGGTGAGTTTTCTCGAAAGCGTGTTATAATTGCACCAAAAGCGTCTTATCAAGGACTAGCAGGCTAAATCTGACATGTAGGTGTCAAATCTAATTTACCGTGCGATTTCTTAATCGACCGTGTGTTTTACGCAGATCGGTCTTTGTTAAGGGTAGGTCTTTATATATTTATACGTGCTGTAGTTACATATTTGCCCTCTTTAGTCTATGCGTATTTCATTTGTTGATGAATACTACCTTTCTTATAGTGCATACCATTGTCTTACTACAGTTATTTATATTTCTTGTCTTTTTGTGTGTTTCATTTGTTAACATTATCGTGTTACTACTAAACTATAAATGCATGTGTCTTAAAATCGGTCGCACTCAATATCGTTATTTTGAAATTTTAATGCCCATGTCACACTTAAGGTGCCAACTTCATGGAATGACCCATATTCTAATAATAATAATTGGATAAACTCAAGAGTTGACATCAAAACATATATTATACGAGATTATCACTAGAGACATTAATATGAATAAACAATAATGGATTAAATACTTAACTAATTAGTTTCTACCCTGGTTTATAACAAACCATGACACATTTAAAACTATCTAAAACTGACTGGTCATTATGTCTGGTTATAACAGAACAAACCCACTAAGCTATCCAAATATGAATTTTAAATTCATAAATTGGTCCCTTGGTATGAATCAAAATAGATAAATGGCCTATTATTACATTTTGTTTCATCTCCCTGTTGGGAGTAATATGTCCCTTTACTGTGCAAATAGTCATATATACAACCACATTTCAAAGTGGTGTATAAAAATAGATTGCCAGGCAACGAAACATACGCCCACACAGCAGCTAAATCGTCCGGGCAGTCAACAAGAGTTGTCGCATATTAAGGAATTATCAGAAAATCATTAGAATTTGTTTACCGGTAGTTTTTATAATCAAACTTTTTCTTAAATCAGGTAATAATTGTGACCTCCAGAGGGACCACAAGCTAATAAAGGCGATTTTTCGTACAATTAGGGACCATAATTCAGGAAGTTACGATCCGATATGCCCAAATATGCAATGGAACCAAGATCTTTAGGTTATAAACATGTATTTCAAGTTTCATCAAAATCGAATTAAAATTGTGACCTCTATTGGCTCTATAGGGTCCACTACCTTGATATAACATACTTTCACACTATTCGAGTATTAACGGCAGCCATTTTGTCCGTCAGTTTTGGTCCGATTTTCACGAAATTCGAACTAATCCTTCAATACCATGTAACAGTGATATAATCAAACGGTTTTCGAAATCAGATAATAATTTTGACTTCCAGAGGGACCACAAGCTAATAAAGGCAATTTTTCGTACAATCAGGGGCCATAATTCAGGGAAGTTATGATCCGATATGCGCAAATATCGAAAGGAACCAGGATCTTTTGGTTATAAAAAACATGTCAAGTTTCATCAAAATCGATTTAAAATTGTGACCTCGATAGGATCCTTGATAAAGCATATTTTCACACTATTCACATACAAACGTCGGCCTTTTAGTCCGTCAATTTTGGTCTGATTTTCACTAAATTCAAACTCAACCTTCATTACCATGTAACTACGCTTTTTTAAATCGGATAATAATATTGACCTCCAGAGGGACCACAAGCTAAAAAGGGCAATTTTTCGGACAATCAGGGGCCATAATTCAGGAAGTTACGATCCGATTGGCGCAAATATAGAAAGGAACCAAGATCTTTGAGTTATAAACATACATGTCAAGTACAGGATCCCATTCAATCATTCATAGTTGCCAAGGAATACTGTGTGAGTTGGATTACGCTACATTTGTGTGTTTATTTTACGCAAAATAGCGGTTTTTTGTCCAGTTTTCTGCTTCACGTAGAAATCGTAGATATTTAAAATTTGTGATTCAGTTTAGTTTGATGAGTGTACAAAATGTATAACAGCAGCAGTAGTGACTCGGATGATGATATCCCCTTAGGCCTTTCCAAAAGGACCACCATATATTTTTCAAAAGTCTGCTGTTGTAAAGTTATTGGATATTTTCAAAAAGATTTACTGTATTGTTGTCCAAAGAGATGCCTCTGACAGCAGCATACTTCATTTCTATCATTCTGCATCAATAAATATTTTTTATTGCACTCCGAATTGGGAACTTTTTTTTTTCTTTTTCCCTGATTTCTAGTTGTCAATTTTACCTCCACCTACATTCATGTAAAAAATATTTCCCTTATTTTCTTTTAGAGATTCAGAAAGCCCTTTTTATACTCTTTCTACTTTGTAGGGTCTGTCATTGTCAGAAAATACTTTTTTCCTCAATTTTGTATTTGGCACCAATTTCCGCCGCAATGCCAGGAATAAGGCTTATGCCCGAAAGGGGTTTGGGAACCAAAAATGGTTATGCACTTATGGGTTAAGTTTCATCAAAATCGGTTTAAAATAGTGACCTCTACAGTGTACACAATCAGGGGCCATAATCCAATAAGCTACAGTCCGATACACGCTAATATCGCAAGGAACCAAGATGTTAGTGTGATAAACTTATATTTCAAGTTTCGTTGAAATCCGATAAAAATTGTGACCTGTAGAGTGTTCACAAACAATTGTGGACGGACAGGGGCGATAACCATACCGGTGTAATGTGGGTGTATATAAAGTATTAAGTCACAGTACAATACACTGACCTGTAATTTTCTAGCATAATCTTCATCAGTAGTTATCTGTTGTATTACCTGTACAACATCATCAACTTGAGCTACAGCTGGTATATTATTCATTTTTCTAGTGGCTATAAGCATAAAATTCAAGACTATAAATAATCAGGCAATAATTAGAATATAGTATTAGTATACAAACTAATTAATGAATTATTTTGGTTGAAGTGTTATTCTAACATTTGACTAACATTTGACTAACGAATAACTTTATGCTACGGCAACCGGAAATTCACGTAAAATTGTTTCAAATAGCAAAGAAAAGTCCACAATTTCGGGACACTTTGGTTTTCGAGAAACTTAATAAAAGTTATGCAATTTCCCGAAAATATAAACCATGACTTACCAAGACAAATAACAACCATAAAAGTAGGGTAGGGTAAATACAACACTTTTTTACAAAACACTGAAACTACAAGTGTTTTTTAAGGCGAAATTCGACACTGAATCCAAATCTGAAGAGATTTTTGACCTAAAATGTGTGCCTAGGTCAGTACAATCGCATTTTTTCAAAATGGTGGTCAAAATATGACTTTTTTGCTGATATACTCTAAAATGATGCGAAATATGGTGTGATATATGTTTTCTATGTTTTTCTGGGTCGCTGAGTATGAAGCCGTGTTAAAAAATATGATTGTATGGATCAGTAATGATTTTAGTCCACCTTTACGCCCAAAATTGGTTTGTTTTGTGCAATTACATCATATCTACGGTGATGGAAGTGTTCGATGAATGTTATTTTTGAGTATCGGAGATGATTTGTGAATGTTCTCTTCCAGGTTGTAATTTTTTATGTGCTCTAGCTTATCAGAGATTTAAGTTTTTTGTTATTTGTGTAAGCTTACTTCCAGAGATAATATGATATGATGGCATCAGCTACCAAAGCGAAAACAACTCGTAGCGATGCTATAGTTCATGAACTTAAATGTGTTAGCTACAATAAAGAGGAAGAATTCCGTTCCAAATGTAAGCTCCAAGTCATATAATTGGATGTATGTTATTATAATAATAATAATAGTAATGTATTTATATAACGCCTATTATCCAGTAGACTGCTCAATGGCGCGGAGTTGTCTGTCAAAAGAAATGTTATATTGAAATAAAGAGATTAGTCTTTAGTTTCTTTTTGAATTCTGCAATAGTTCCTTCTTCTTTCACATGTCGGGGTAACTTGTTCCACGGGACTGGTGCTGCTCAATAGAAGGCCCTATCACCACATGATACGAGATTTGTTCTTGGAATATCAAGTTGTTGTATATTTGACGACCTGGTTGTTCTCTGATGAGATTTTATTTGAATTAGGTCCTGGTTGATAGTTTGGAGCTATGGCATGAAGACACTTGTATGTCAACAGTAGCCAATGAAGTTCCCTAGGGATTGGTTAAATATGATCATGAAGTTTGGTTTTAGTTTGGTTTGACTGTGTTTTGAATCTTCTGTAGACGATTTAATGAAGTTATTAGGAGACCGTAAAGTAGGAAGTTACAATAGTCTAGGCGAGAAGTTATGAAGGCATTGACAAGAGTTTTGGTCGAATCCACATCAAGATATTTTCGAATTTTACTTATTCGGTGCAGCTGAAGGAAACAGGACTTGATTACAGAGGAAATCTGTTTATTAAAGTTCATGGATGAATTGAAGATAACACCAAGATTTCTGGCTGATTTGACCACAGGAATTACACATTCTCCAACAGATATTTGACTGTTGTTGGAATCTGCTGTGGAGGTTTGTATGCTCGGTCTATAGATCGAAAGAAATTCCGTTTTATCTGAACAAGTTTCAAGTAATTTTCATGCATCCACACACTGATTTTTTCAATGCAGTTTTCCAGTTGGTGTTTTTTCTTTGGGACGTCGCAAGGTTGGCCTCTGAGATACAAATGGGTATCATCAGCGAAGAGGTGAAAATTTGCATCACATTCCCTGATAACATCGCCAAGAGGCAGCGTGTAAATTGTGAAAAGAATTTGGCTGAGGACTGATCCTTGGGGAACCCCGTACTGTAGTACTGTTGGCTGTGATTTTGCACCCCCAACACACACTAATTGCGATCTACATGTTGAATAGGATAAGCCCCAATGATGAATCAGATAGCTTCATTGTTTGCTTTAAGCGCTGCAGGAGACGTTGGCGATCTATGATGTCGGATGCGGCTGATAAGTGCAATAATACGAATAGATAAACATGTTTTTTGTCCATCGCTCGGAGAATATCATTGTGAACCCTTGTTAAGGCCGTCTCTGTACTATGCAGATTTCTGTAAGCAGACTGGTATGTTTCTAGTAGAGTGTGTTGTTTCACGCGGTCTTTTAGTTGATCCGCAATGATTTTTTCAATAACTTTAGAAATGAAAGATAGATTTGAAACTGGTCTGTAATTTTTCAGTATATCTTGGTCAAGGTTCGGTTTTTTCAGAAGTGGTTTCACATAAGCTGTCTTAAATAGTTCGGGAAATTCTGAGCTGTTTATTGTACCATTGATAAGGCCAAGGAGATATGTTGTATTCGCACAGGAAATTTTCTTAAAAAGCCATGTAGGTAATACATCCAATTCACATGATTTTGTTGGAGCTTTCTGGATTAACTTCGTAAGGTAGTCTGCGGATATCTCTTTTACCTCAAGCGTTTGAATGTAATCATCCTTCTGGTCATTATGGTCAATAAAATCGTTTTCAATTTGAAAGCTCTGTCTTATTTTCTCAATCTTCTCTGTAAAGTATCTGGCAAAGATAGCGGGGAGTTGGTTTGCTTTATAGCATGATGGCATAGCGTCTGAAAACGAATTCTTCGTGAGACTTTTGCTGATATTGAATAATACTTTACTACCGGGCGTCCCGGCAGCATTTTTAATCTTCTCTTTTAAAAATTAGGTTTTGGTATAAGCGATAGCATTATTATACTGGTTTTGTTTTTCTTTGAAGATTTGGTGATGAACTTCTAGCCCAGATTTTCGCCAAGACTTCTCCGCTTCTGTTGTGCTTCAGTGGCCGCAAATGCGAGACAAATATCAGATTTTTACACCGATACTTGATTATAAATTTCCACTATGACGCTTGTATTAGTTTTAATTGCATTTTTGAACATGACATCGTACTCAGCAACCCAGAAAATCATACAAAAGACATATTAAAGGCCACATCTAACATAATTGTAGGAGTTTAACGGGCAAAAAGTCATATTTTGGTCGCCATTTTCAAACATGGTGTCTGTACTGACCGAAAGACTTAAATTGGGTCGAAAATTTTAACGGATTCGGATTCAGCGTCGAATTTCGCCTCTAGAAACACTCGTAGTGAAGAAAAAAGTGTATTTACCCTACCCTAATAAAAGTTAAACAACTATTAAAACTATTCAAAATAAAATGTGTATTATAATAAACTAAGTCTTTATTGAAAGTATTGCAATACTGCAATATATTGCAATCCTTTTTTTCGCGTATCGCAATATATTGCAATACGATTTTTGGCCGCAATACACAGCCCTACTGTTTAAAATAACAAACGTGTCATCTACTTTGCGAAAATAGGCTATGGGTTTAACAGGTGATATTGCCAAGGCTTTCTCTCAAAACGCGGTCATAAAAATTTCAAAATTTCAGTTAGTAGAGGCGATAACGGGCTCCCCATAGGTAAACCATGAATTTGTTGATAAAAATCATCCCCCCAGGTGAAACAGGTTGCTTGGATACATGTTCTAGTGAGGTTAATTATGTCGTTGTTAGAAAGTGAGCTGTCAAGTGGTTCAGACAGGTTGTTTAATCTTATCTTAAGGGTATCATTAATTTCAGTTTCTGATGTAAATGTTCTGTTGGTTAAGATGTTGTAGCAGGGTAGTATGTTTATCTATGCTGTTTAAGATAACAAACGTGTCATCTACTTTGCGAAAATAGGCTATGGGTTTAACAGGAAATTGTGGACGATGGACGGAATGACCGACAGACGGACTGACGCGGGCGACAGCAATATACGTCCACATTTCCATGTGGGCGTATGAAAATATGAAATTGAAGCTTTAATTAAAGCGACGTTTCGTTGAGGATCTCTCAACGTTTTCAGGCAAATCATAATGAAAATAATGTACAGCGGGTTTATATACAAAAAACAGCTAAATAATCATAATGAATAGTGAAACCATAAATATATAAAGTCAACGAGACCATATACATAAAATCTATAATAACTAATTATAGCTAATTGACCATTAAGGAAGCCACTGATCATAGTAAAGTTCCTGTTCAAAGGTAAACAATTATAACAACATATATATACATTAAATTACATTTGATAAAACAATAATAATAATAGACTAGACCTGCATGCAGGAATGACGGGTTTCACTGGTGCCACGTTAACTTTAAACTTATGTCACTTTCGCTCCCATGTTGCCCTTGAACCAATGGCAACAATAAACAGATTTCCACATAAACATTGCACACATCAAATAAAAGGGAAACAGAATCAACAAAAATCCAGCAATATCAATTCATTTTATACAGTTGTAACATGTAATTGATCCTGATAAAATTACAGTACTTCCGGTGATAATGAAAATATTCAATTAGTTTCATGAAATCAGAAATGGCATAAGATATCATATAGTGAAAATTTTATGTAAATCGAAAAATAATTGCCACTTTTATTGACCAAAAAACTTGAAAAGTGACTTGTAGAAAATCGGCTATTTCTCTGCAACCGTACAAGTTAGAAACCATTTTGTGGTATCTGTATGATCGTATGGGTTCATTCTATTTGTTGATTGGCATCAAATATCATAATTTGAAAAAGATTTCAAAACAGACTTATTTGAATAAAATATCTGTTTTGAAGGCTAAAAATACAGTTTTTGCCAAAATGACATTACTTCCGGTGTTACTAAAATGTTGAATTAAGTTTATAATATCGTCTATGACATTAGGCATCAAATGATGAATCTTTTATGAAAATCGAATAATAATTGACACATTTACGGGCCAAAAACCTTTAAAAGTGACTTGTAGAAAACCGCCTATATCTCGGCAACCGAACAAGTCAGAAACAATTTTATGATATCTGTATGACCATATGAGTTTTGTTAATATGTGAATTTAAACCAAAAGTTAATTTTATTATTACATATGACATAATTCTTGGTTGAAAAAAATAGTAATCAACATGATATGACGCACACTTGCTTTTTGAATCAAATGATGTCACTTTTGTGAATATCCATTAATAATTGACTATTTTAAAGGCAAAATTACGAAAACAGTGACTTATGCAAAACTGCCCATTTCTTGTCAACTGCTTATATTACAAACTAATTTTAACATACATTTTCTGCGTATGGATCAAAGCTACAAGTTTATAAAAGTTACGTAGAAATATTTTAAAATCTGAAAAGCCTGAATGGGTTGCAAAAGGTCAATTTTACACCTTTTTTCAACTCTTAATCGAATTTGCTCGAAAATGTAGTCGAAATTAAAAAAAACTGAGCTCAACCTTTTTTGCGCATTTAAAGGGCACACTCTTTTTGTTATATCAAGTTTTAAAAAAAATAATATTGTCTCTTGAAAAATGGTACCTAACTGCCAAAATTGTAGATTTTGGTAGTTTTTGGTAAACTTATGCCATTTCCGGTGCCGACAGATAAAACTATTGGTAACAAAAAAAATGACAATTGAGACAAGGTGTGAACTGCAAGCGAAGACAACTCTGCTTGGGAGATCGATGCACAAGACCAAAGCGCACATTGTCCATAATATTGTTGACTCGGCATCAACAAACTACGCTCACCATTTGAATAAAGACAAACACTTTAATCTGACCCTTCAAAAGTCTGCATTGATTAATACACGAAACAAATATAATATCCCTTCTTTCATTGTTTCCCCCATTTTGGTCAAATGTGAAAAACATACTAAGGGATACACGACATGTACATAATCACTGACGCCGACGGGTAATAAATAACATTAAGATACTAGATCATAGCCCACAAATGGTTCTGAGTTTTTTTTTATAAATCTTTCCAACAAATTAACAAACACAATTTGTAAGCGATGGATAGTGAACAAGCTAAACAAAAAGCGATTTTTCATACAATCATATTTAATTCAGGAAGTTACAATCCGATATGCGCTAATTACCACAGGAACCAATCCATTTTATACATGTGTTACATGTAAGTGATCCTGACCATATCACAGTACTTCCAGCGATAATGAAAATATTAAATTAGTTTCTTAAAATCAGAAATAATAATCACATGGTGAAAATTTTATGTAAATTGAATAAGAATTGCCACTTTTATAGACCCCAAACCTTGAAAAGTGACTTGTAGGAAATCGTCTATTTCTCTGCAACCATACAAGTGAGAAACCATTTTGTGGTATCTGAATGATCGCATGGGTTCATTCTATTAGTTGATGGCAACTAAATATCATAATTTTAAATATATTACAAATCAGACTCATTTGAAAAAAATATCTGTTTTGAAGACTAAAAATACAGTTTTTGCCAAAATATAATTACTTCCGGTGATACTGAAAATGTTAAATTAGTTCTATTAAATCATAAATGACGTAAGATATCATATGGTGAAAATTTTATGAAAATCGAATAATAACGGACACTTTTATAGACCAAAATCCTCGAAAAGTGACTTGTGGAAAATCGCCCATTTCTCTGCAATCGTACAAGTTAGAAACCGTTTTGTGATATCGGTATGATCGCATGGGTTCGTTCTATTTGATGAATGGAATCAAATATCATAATTTGAAAAAAAATAACATGTACGACCCACTTGAATAAAATATTGTTTTTTAATGCTAAAAATTAAGTTTTGAGCAAATGACGTCATTTCCGGTGGCAGCGTATGAGGTAGAATGGTTTGACCTTGTCCACTATGGCATTAGGCATCCAACGGTGAAAGAAAATTGAAAATAACATAATAATTGATTCTTATACTGCCAAAATAACGTGAAAAGTGGCTCATGCAAAAATGACTTTTTCTCGGCAACTGCGCATATTACAAATTAATTTTCACATACATTCTCTTCGTATGGGTTATTGCTACGAGATTATGAATGTTACGAAGATAAATTTTTTAATATGAAGACGCTGGATGGGTTGTAAATAGCTCATTTTGACACCTTTTTTCACCCTTTAATCCAAATTGCCCGAAAACGAAATCGAAATTAAAAAAACTGAGCGCGATGTTTTGTGTGCCTTTATATGGCACATCTTTTCAGTCATATTAGATTTGAAAAAAATAATTTTTGCTTTCAAAAAGTGGTACCGAACTGTCAAAATTGTAGTTTTTGCTAAATTTACGTCACTTACGGTGCCGACAGGAAACTTTGCCGGTAACAAAAAAAATGACATTTTGGACCATGGAGCATATAAACTTTGTTTTATACAAATGGGACAATAAATAATTTATATAGAACCGATAAACTGAATTAGCCAATAGCGACCAAGAAAAATTATCCAGAAAAAAAATGTTCACATTTTTGCCCAAATCAGACGACCCTTTAACCCTTGGTAAAAAGTCATTAAAAAATATTCATTAATAAAAAAGTTTTTTGTCAAAATTTGGCGCCTTATTTTCCCGAAGATTCGGCGAAATTTAAAACTCTAAAGACCCGTAGCTATGTGCCATGTCTCTGGCTATGTTAAAAACTATCAAACGATAAAATCCAACAATTGTTGTTAATATTACGGCAATATTTCAAAAAACGACAACTTCGGTGATTTCGGACATTTCGCATTGTCGCAGAATGCCGGAAATAGCTTTAATCTCTAAGTCACACCCACTTTCGCAGTAAAAATTAAGACATTGCATCGATCCGACAAGTAGATCCTGAGATATAAGCAAATTGGAAAAAAAAAATAATAATAATAAGAATAATAATAATAAGAATTTTAACAAAAACAATAGTGTTTCACACAAGCTACGCAGTGTGAAACCCTAATAAGGGAAAACCACTCAATCATAACCATAATAAATAATATAGTAACAGATCAAAAGGAAACTTAGCAAAACGTATAAGATTATTTAGCACAACAATATCAGGGTAAACACTTATTATTTCTCCGTAGATGATGGAGGGAGGGAAAAATAAATAAATAAATAGGATAACACTTATTATTCGGTAATATTCCAGTTTAAATAGATAAATTTACACCCACACAACACACAAACCGACGGTATACTACGGTACTAATGTTATTTAGAGTTTATGACTGTAATTATATAATATTGTCTCATGTTCAATTTATTATATTGGCGATCATTGCAGTTAAATTATATTAGCGATTATTGTGGCAGATAGACACCTTCGTCTCTATTTAATGCTGGTTTGTAGCGTTTTATTTTGATGGCTTCCAAAATCTTTCTTTTCTTAGTGTGGTTTTGGTGGATTGCTAATTTCTTCGTCTTTTCCCATAGTATCTTGTTTTTTGGATTTTGTCTGATGTGGTCAGCTACAGCGGAGGTCTGGTTAGATGGCTTTGGTTGGTGTTGGCTAAGCCTTACATCTAATGGTTGCCTACTTTCTCCAATGTAGCTGCTGTCACATGAACCTAAGACTTGATAAATGCATCCTTTTGGTGACGTTGGTTTCGTTGATTTACATTTACCATTAGCTTGGAGTATGTCTTTTATGGTGTTAGTGCCTGAGAAGGTTACCTGGATACCTGCTTGTTGCAACAATCTTCTAATATGGTACGATGTTTTGCCATTAAAGGGGATAGTAACTCTGATTGGTGGTTTGTCTTGTGCCTTGAATTCAGTGTTGTCTGATAGTGCTTTTTTGATTACTTCTTCTACTAATTTAGGTGGGTAGTCATTATAGGTGGTAAAAACTTCTTTGAGGTGGGTCATCTCTGCATCCAGTTTCTCAGGTGTTGAAATTCTTTTTGCGCGTTTAACTAACGATGATAATGTTACTCTTTTGAAGCTGATTGGTTGGTTCGATTTGAAGTGTACAAACTGGTCTGTGTGCGTTGGTTTTCTATATACACTGGTTTTTATGGTGCCGTTTTCTGTCTCTACTTTTACATCAAGGAATGGAAGGGTATCATTAATTTCAGTTTCTGATGTAAATTTGATGCTGTCGTTCTGTTGGTTAAAGCCCCAATAACACTCTTGTTGTAACTGAATAATATGTCCCAATCTTCATTCTGGTCAACAAATTGTATTATTTTACAATATTCCAATATTCAACTTATTGATTTGAAAAGTCTAACGTAAACCTTTTCAAATGTGACTTTGATTTAATTTATTTTCGAACTCTCTGGACAAGTAAAATAGGTCGTAATGGATAATTTACACAACAGGTAGGACACTTAAACATCTAGTACTTAGAATAAGGCTATTACTTATTTTCTGGAGCTGCCAAGCCAGCAAGGGTGTTATTGTCCCTTTAAGATGTTGTAGCAGGGTAGTATGTTCATCTATGCTGTTTAATAGGGCTGTCAAAAATAATTGCAATATCGAAATATTGCAATACGACCTTCCCGCGATACACTGTATCGTTATGCGTTTTTTTTGTATCGATATTTTTCTACTTTCGTTTTATTTTTGCCGGTTGTCGTAAATCTTATTTATAATTTTTTTAACACGACGTTCGTACTTAGAATTATTATTTTCTTTCCTATTTTAGACCATAGTCACTCGTTATAGCATTATATTGTCATAATGCGTAAATAAAACAAATCTCGGTCAAATTTACGACAACTACGAATTACTATGATAAAAGTCGGCAAAAATGAAGTAAAATTTAGTAAATGTTTTCATGAACAATAAAATGTCAGCGGACAAGATTTTTGCGGTAGATAATGAGATAAGATAGCAATATTTTTACTTTCATTGGTTGATATTAGAAGCCAATAAATGCGACAAGTCATAAAAAGTTTGTTTTACAAACAAACTGCACGTGAAGAAATTGGCACCATGATGGCAGGGAGCCAAGTCACATAAATTGCGGCTACTCATTTTATCGGTCCAATTGTCATGTAATGTGCCATAGGCTAAGAAAATAATAATTAATATCCTATTCATCTGAATATATTCAAATTTGAAGTGATCTTGTCTTGCATCTATGTAAGCTATTCTAGATTACCGGTATTTCAAATTCGTTTTTGTTTTTCTTCATATGCAACATTCATTTGACCTATAGTATTGTTAAAAATCGTCGACTAACAAATAACTTTATGCTACGGCAACCGGAAATTCACGTAAAATTGTTTCAAATAGCAAAGGAAAGTCCACAATTTCGGGACACTTTGGTTTTCGAGAAACTTAATAAAAGTTATGCGATTTCCCGAAAATATAAACCATGACTTACCAAGACAAATAACAACCATAAAAGTTAAACAACTATTAAAACTATTCAAAATAAAATGTGTATTATAATAAACTAAGTCTTTATTGAAAGTATTGCAATACTGCAATATATTGCAATCCTTTTTTTCGCGTATCGCAATATATTGCAATACAATTTTTGGCCGCAATACACAGCCCTACTGTTTAAGATAACAAACGTGTCATCTACTTTGCGAAAATAGGCTATGGGTTTAACAGGTGATATTGCCAGGGCTTTCTCTCCAAACGCGGTCATAAAAATTTCAGAATTTCAGTTAGTAGAGGCGATAACGGGCTCCCTATAGGTAAACCATGAATTTGTTGATAACAAGCCAACAGTGAGGCTGATGTCCCCCGCCGAAATCCCAAAATAAATAGAAGACACATATTAATTAATCGCACATTTATTTTTTTCAAACGTATCGAGCAATCAAACTGTACACGAAGTGTCATCCAAAAGTGTTTTATAAAGAAAAATGCTAAAACCGACGAGAAAAATGAAAATGTACCCTAGTTAGGGGGACCCTAAAGGCAGACAAAAGCGCCCCTCTGGCCAAGGGAAAGGGCCCTCGTGTCCAAGTCAATCGTTTCTATACACTGTTACTGTCGAATCCATTACTAAATGAGAATGCAGTCATTGTATTGGCATAAAAATCATCAATCAAGATGAACCTAAGTTATCTTGTCCCAAAGTATCAAACAATCTCTGCTTACCCTAAGCGGAAAATGCTCATCTTTTAACTCCATCAAGGCATTGACCTAATAAGCATATACACCAAGTTTGAACATTTTAACTCAATTAGAAGGAGAGTTATTGTGTTCCAAAGTCTCGACCAATCAAATTGCGTATCGCTCTGCTTACCCTGAGCAGAAAATGCTCATTATCGAACTTAGTCAAGGTATTACTGTAATGAAACTATACACCAAGTTTCATCACTCTCACTTAATTAGAACTAAAGTTATCGTGTCCCAAAGCATCAACCAATCAAATTGTTTATCTCTGCTTACCCTAAGCGGAAAATGCTCATCTTTGAACTCCACCAAGGCATTGACCTAATAAGCATATATATCAAGTTTGAACATTTTAACTCAATTAGAAGGAGAGTTATTGTGTTCCAAAATCTCGACCAATCCAATTGCGTATCGCTCTGCTTACCCTGAGCAGAAAATGCTCATTATCGAACTTAGTCAAGGTATTACTGTAATGAAACTATACACCAAGTTTCATCACTCTCACTTAATTAGAACTAAAGTTATCGTGTCCCAAAGCATCAACCAATCAAATTGCTTATCTCTGCTTACCCTAAGCAGAAAATGCTCATCTTCGGACTCCATCAAGGCATTGACCTAATAAGCATATACACCAAGTTTGAACATTTTAACTCAATTAGAAGGAGAGTTATTGTGTTCCAAAGTCTCGACCAATCAAATTGCATATCGCTCTGCTTACCCTGAGCAGAAAATGCTCATTATCGAACTTAGTCAAGGTATTACTGTAATGAAACTATACACCAAGTTTCATCACTCTAACTTAATTAGAACTAAAGTTATCGTGTCCCAAAGCATCAACCAATCAAATTGCTTATCTCTGCTTACCCTAAGCGGAAAATGCTCATCTTCAAATCTCCATCAAGGCATTGACCTAATAAGCATATAGACCAAGTTTGAACATTTTAACTCAATTAGAAGGAGAGTTATTGTGTTCCAAAGTCTCGACCAATCAAATTGCTCTGCTTACCCTGAGCAGAAAATGCTCATTATCGAATTTAGTCAAGGTATTACTGTAATGAAACCATACACCAAGTTTCATCACTCTCACTTAATTAGAACTAAAGTTATCGTGTCCCAAAGCATCAACCAATCAAATTGCTTATCTCTGCTTACCCTAAGCAGAAAATGCTCATCTTCGAACTCCATCAAGGCATTGACCTAATAAACACATACACCAAGTTTGAACATTCTAGCTCAATTAGGAAGAGAGTTATTGTGTCCCAAAAAGTGTGACGGACAGACGGACAGACAGACAGACAGACAGACAGACAGACAGACGGACGGATGAATCCATTTTAATAGTCCCCCAACTTTCTTCGAAAGGCGGGGGACAAAAAATCATCCCCCCAGGTGAAACAGGTTGCTTGGATACATGTTCTAGTGAGGTTAATTATGTCGTTGTTAGAAAGTGAGCTGTCAAGTGGTTCAGGCAGGTTGTTTAATCTTATCTTAAGGGTATCATTAATTTCAGTTTCTGATGTAAATTTGATGCGGTCGTTCTGTTGGTTAAGATGTTGTAGCAGGGTAGTATGTTCATCTATGCTGTTTAAGATAACAAACGTGTCATCTACTTTGCGAAAATAGGCTATGGGTTTAACAGGTGATATTGCCAGGGCTTTCTCTTCAAACGCAGTCATAAAAATTTCAGTTAGTAGAGGCGATAACGGGCTCCCCATTGGTAAACCATGAATTTGTTGATAAAAATCATCCCCCCCAGGTGAAACAGGTTGCTTGGATACATGTTCTAGTGAGGTTAATTATGTCGTTGTTAAAAGTCAGCTGTAAAGTGGTTCAGGCAGGTTGTTAATCTTATCTTAAGTTCTTCTAATGCTAAATCATGGGGAATATTTGTAAATAAATCTATGACATCGTACGATACCATTACCTCTGCATTGTTTTGTTGATGTAGTTCCTGACAGAATTTGGCGGTGTCTTTGATGAATGAAGCTGCTGGCTGCTGACTTTCCTAAGGTAATAATAAAATGAATCTATATTCCGAGTTTCATTGCCCTCACTTCATTATAACCAAAGTTAACGTGCCCCAAAGTATCAACCAATCAGATTGCTTATGTCTGCTTACTGTAAGCAGAAAATGTTAATCTCGATCACCATCAAGGCATTCACCTAATACAGGCCTATACCACGTTTGAACATTGTAGCTCTGTTAGAAGGAGAGTTATTGTGTTCCAAAGTCTCAGCCAATCCAATTGCTTATCGTTCTGTTTACGCTGAGCAGAAAATGTTCATCATTGAACTTAGTCATGGTATTGATGTAATGAAACTATACACCAAGTTTCATCACCCTAACTTAAACATGCATTATGCAAGAGCTAAATCAACATATTGAAATTCTTTATTTAGGCTTCAGATTTTTAGTAATGATTAATTGGACCTTTACTTACACAACAAGCACAAAATCAACTCTGTAGACCAACGGATGGCTCGGATACAGGTCAGATTTAAACAGTTGTCCTTCTAAAATTAATCAGCAAATGGCTGACCAAGATAACGTTTACTGTTACACAGTGACGTCACTACCGGAAACTGGTGATGAAAGGCCTGTCAAGCGCTGGTAGTATTGCTGTTGAGCACTTACTGGATAATCAAGAATAAGTGGTTGGTGCTATCGTCTGTCAATCAAACGATCAACAATTCTGGTAGAAGGTGTAGATGCAGTTTGTACCCATTTCTTGTCCAAATTTCCAATGATTTGACTGAAATTTTCAATTTTTTTAATCATCTGTTTTTGAATTATTATAGCAAGAATGGACAACAACTCTTTATTAAACTCCTAGTCCTAACTAATGTATCTTTAATTAGAACTAAAGTTATCAGGTCCCAAAGCATCAACCAATCAAATTGCTCACCTCTGCTTACCTTCAGCAGAAAATGCTCATCTTCACAACTCCATCAAGACATTCACCTGATAAACACATACACCAAGTTTGAACATTCTTGCCTAGTTAGAAGGAGAGTTCTTGAGTTCCAAAGTCTCGTTCAATCAAATTGCTTATTGCTCTGCTTACCCTGAGCAGAAAATGCTCCTTATTAGACTTAGTCAAGGTATTGATGTAATGAAACTATACACCAAGTTTCATCACTCTCACTTAATTAGAACTAAAGTTATCATGTCCCAAAGCACCAACCAATCAAATTGCTTATCTCTGCTTACCCTAAGCAGAAATTGTTCAACTTCAAACTCAATCAAGGCATTGACCTAATAGTAATAAACACCTACACCATATTTGAACATTCTAGCTCTATTAAAAGGTGAGGGACAAAAATAAGTTAAATTATTAAGTACACTGACTAAGGCTGACAACGGCTCAAGTTTTAACTAGCCGTTGCCATGAAAGATATGCCAAAATTTTGCAAGCAATGGAGAGAATACAATAAGGGTCCATAATCCAGGATGTTATGGTCCAACATGCATCAATATCAAAAGGAACCGCAATTATGAAAAAATTTAAACTCAACTTAAATTACTGTGTAATTGTGATATATTATGAACATTTTTTTTAAATCAAATAAAACTAGATCTGCAAAGCAGATATTAAAGCTTTCATATTCACAGTCACTTCCTGTCATGGGTCCTCGAAATAAAAAAAATCATTAAAATCAGCCAAAATCTAATGCAATTTAGCACGTTAATGCAATTTAGCACGAAAATCATCAAAGGCAAAATTTGAAATTGTAAATACCAATAATTCGACCCTGATCCGGGCTATCCAGAAATGTATTCATTTTGTAAATAGGAGACTTATTCTCCAAACTACGGTCAATTGTTTTCATTTTCATGTCGGTTATAGTGGATTTTTCACTTTTTCTCAAATTCTCCAAACTACGGTCAATTGTTTTCATTTTTATGTCGGTTATAGTGGATTTTTCACTTTTTCTCAAATTCAGTTCAAAATGGTGACCATCATTTGACCGAAATCAAAATTCTGATCCGATAAATTTTTAGGTATTCCTTCATGGATTCAGAAAATATAACTCCCATGTCTGTAAGTAAAATATTGCAAAAGCGTTATTGATTTTTCACGTTTCAAGATGGTGGCACTTCTGGTTTGATCGACAAACTCCATATTTTGTGTACCAATCAGTAATATCCTTAGTATCGAAACAAAAATTCATGGACCTATATTTTGTCCATTTTTTTAAAAACTTTGATCCTTAATTTCTTCAAGGGGAGATGATTTAGACAATTTCTAATAGCATCTTTCATGTTGAGTCAGTAAGATTTACTTTCATACTAAATTTCATGAAAATCGTACAACTATTAACGAAGTAGTCAAGTTGGTCTCAACTTCCGGTTCGGAATCTCAGCGACGAATTTTCGCATTTGAAAATCCGAAAATGCAGATTTTATGTAATTGTTTCAAGGTACTCAAAGAAAAAAGAATTAGTAAAATAGGACACAGTCACATAGTTACAGCAATGCAGGTTAAACGCACTCAACTTCCGGTTTGGAATCTCAGCGACGAATTTTCGCATTGGAAAATCCGAAAATGCAGATTTTATGTAATTGTTTCAAGGTACTCAAAGAAAAAAGAATTAGTAAAATAGGACACAGTCACATAGTTACAGCAATGCAGGTTAAACGCACTCAACTTCCGGTTTGGAATCTCAGCGACGAATTTTCGCATTGGAAAATCCGAAAATGCAGATTTTATGTAATTGTTTCAAGGTACTCAAAGAAAAAAGAATTAGTAAAATAGGACACAGTCACATAGTTACAGCAATGCAGGTTAAACGCATTCATTCGTAAAAATTCAGTGATTTCAGATTCGTAAAACGTTTTGAAAATATATTTAATCAAAAGCTATCACCTTTCTTTGGGGGTTTATTAAAGGTTTCAGAAAGATGCTATGGTTAGATTCTGTGAAATCCGATTTTCTTATATCTATATAGACATATATATAGAAATATGAAGTTTCTAGAAAGAAAAAACTAATAATTTCATCTTAGCTAGCGCTTTCACCCACTACGGGGATCGTCAGGCTTTTAATAATGAGATAGTATACAATTACATGACGTCATGGCGTTATAACAATAATAATATAAACTATGAATATTTTACAATATCAAGATATCATATAAAATTATGAAGCATTTAATTTAGGGTGATACTTGTTAATAAAATGCCGTTCTTTATTTTCTAGCAAATTATTATCCGACCAGTTGAGTTTATATAAGGGGAATACCCTAAATTTTCCCTTTCCACATGTATCTAAGTGTTCACTTAAAGGAATCATTCTATTTTTGGGATCAGCAATGTGGGATCTGTGTAGGTTCATCGTTATGTTTAGTTGTGATTCAGTTTTGCCGATATATTCTCCATTACAACCTGGACATATTATCAAATATATAACATTATTACTTTTACAGTTCATAGATTGTTTTACTTTAAAATGTACATTTCCATTAATTTTTACTGCTTTACCTTCAATAATGTTGTCACATGTTTTACATCTATTGTTACCACACTTTGTGACACTCGATTCTGTGACTTTAAAATCAAATTTTGAAGACGTAAGTATTCGTCGTAAATTTGGGGGTTGTTTGTAAGAATTGATAATTTTTGTGGTATCCCATATTTCCGACATTTTTTTGCTATTTCTTAATAAATATGTATGTTTATTTATTACATCCCTGGCTTTTTCTTGAGTTTTTAAATCTGTAGGATTTTCTATACAAATTAGACCCGATCTGTTGTTGTTTATTTCTTTCTGTATTTGAGGGCTCTTATGAACTTTAGGTAAACCATAAAAATATGCTGTTTTTGATTCATAGTTGGTCAAATAGTCTTGTTCTTTTTCGCGGAGACATGTACTTTGACTTTCGATGAATTTAGATACCAATTTCTTTATATTAGATTCATTTTTAGGGACAAACGGTACATAGTATTCTTTATCCTCAAGCATGTTTAATATTTTGGCTTTGTAAAATGCCGTATTCATTAGGACTATGGCTCCGCCTTTATCCGCTTCTTTTATGGTAATGTTATTATTTTTCCGTAGATTATTAAGTGCTTGATTTTCAATTTTCAAAAGATTATATTTATGGTCATTATTTTGTATTTGGTGAGATGTAATATTGTTTATAAATTTATCAAGATATTCATCCCTTCCCGAAACCGGTGTAAACTTTGATTTGTTTTTAATTTGATGTAATATTTGAGTTTCATTATTTGTATCATTAGGATCTATATCGTAAAAGTATTCCATTAATCTTACTTTTAATCCTACAGAATTTGAAAAGTTCTGAATTAAGTAATGAATTGTTAATCATTGGATTATATATTCACAGTATTTTCCGTGTTCAGTTCCAGTCGGTTAAAAACACGTGAAAATCTACAGACAACACATTGTTCGGTGACTTTGTTGACTACCAAACACCAAACTGTCATTAACAATTAAACATGGTGTAACATTCCACCTTTTGTGGTAACCAGAAGTTAAATACGTGACTCTACCCGCCTAGACTGACTTTATATTATCAAACAAACTCTAGAGATTAAACTCTTTAGAGAGAGAGAGACAAATGGGGTTTAACTTCCACTCGACACAAACTAGGTGATTTCAGGACTACCATATGGTTTAATTCTATTTCAATAATTCATTTGCGCGTAGGGGTCTTAAGCAGTGGGAGGAAACTGGGGATTCAAAACCATGCCAGTTGACTCAATGACATGCTTTACGATGCAGCGCGCACATGTATGCTACCCACTCGGCCATCCAACACTCCTTAGGTCACATGTTGTAGAATAATAAGTGCTGTAGCAGAACTTTTATTTCATAATCATATTTCCGAATCCTTGATGGATGCCATTTTGAATTGAAAATGAAAAATAGCAGCAATTTGATTGGCCCAGACTTTGGAGCACAAAAAGTGATAGTGATGAAACTTGGTGTATATAGCTTTAATACATCAATTGTAACTATTTTACCGATTTTACTTATTCTAGTTTGAGTACCTTGAAAAAAATCATTTTTATTTGCAGTTTTGGATTTTCGAATTTCGAAAATTCATTACTGTGATTTTGAACAGGAAATGAAAATGAAAAATTTGTTGCTGCGATTTTGATGCGGACATGACAATGAAAACAATAGGCCGTAGTTTGAAGAATATGTCTTCTTTTTCCAAAATGAATACATTTCTAGATAGCCGTGATCAATTTTGAATATTTGAAAATGTCACCATTTCGAATTTTGCCTTTGACGTTTTTCGTGACGAGAATGTTGTTTACGAGTGAAAATTCACAGATTTTACTGATTTTTTTTTCTCGTTGAGATTCTTTATATGACCCATGAAGAGACATTTTGATCACATCTCAGAACCTACTTGTTAGATTGATCCAATTATTTCGGTCTTACTGAAAGAGTGGTGTGACTTAAAGATTAAAGCTATTTCAAATGTTCTGCGATAATGCGAAATGTTCGAAATCACCGAAGTTGTTCCTTGAAATAATTCTGTAAAATTAACAACAATTGTTGGATTTTAACATTTGATAGATTTTTACATAGCTAGAGACATGGCACATACAGGCCTGGAAATAACCAAAAATGTATCTCGAATCGTTTGGACTGCACACGATGGTAGATTGTATTAAGATAGGTTGCCAGGCAACGAAACATACGCCCACAGCAGCTAAATCGTCCGGGCAGTCAACAAGGGTTGTCGCTTATTTTTACTTTTTTGGGGAATGAAACATTTGTAATACACTAAAATCTGATTAAGAGTAACAACTCATTATGTAATTATCTGAAAATCATTAGAATTTGTTTGCTTTTTATAAAGTTTTGCCCCACGCTAGTATAGGAAACATTTAACATCATGGATTTAGCTGTTCAGTTATCAAAATTCATTGAAAATCAAAATACTTGTTCGTTTCAACACCCTAAACTCTGTGTATCTATCTGAAGTCAATCGGATGATAAGTTTGGCATCTATAGCGTCACAAGGTTTTTTGAAGTGATCAAGACAAATAACTCTGGAAGTAATTATTTGAAATCGCTGAAAATCAGTAGGCTTCTTCGTCTCATGACCTTTAACAGTGTGTGTAAATTTAAAGTCAATCGGATATTAACTTTGGCCTCTAGAGCGTCCACAGGATTTTTTGATGTGATCAAGGGCCATAACTCTGGCACTAATTATCAGAAATCGCTGAAAATCAATAGGCTTCTTCGTCTCATGACCTTAAACACTGTGTATAAATTTGAAGTCAATCGGACATCATTTTTGTCCTCTAGAGCATCCACAAGATTTTTTGAAGTGATCAAGGGCCATAATTCTGGCACTTATTATCGGAAATCCGTGAAAATCAATAGGCTTCTTCGTCTTATGACCTTAAATACTGTGTATAAATTTAAAGTCAATCGGATATTAACTTTAGCCTCTCGAGCATTCACAATATTTTTCAAAGTGATCAAGGGTCATAACTCTGGCAGTAATTATCGGATATTGCTGAAAATCAATAGGCTTCTTCGTATCATGACCTTGAACACTGTGTATAAATTTAAAGTCAATCCAATATTAACTTTAGCCTCTATAGCGTTCACAAGATTTTTCAAAGTGATCAAGGGTCATAACTCTGGCAGTAATTATCGGATATCGCTGAAAATCAATAGGCTTCTTCGTCTCATGACCTTAAACACTGTGTATAAATTTAAGGTCAATCGGATATTAACTTTAGCCTCAAGAGCGTTCACAAGATTTTTCAAAGTGATCAAGGGTCATAACTCTGGCAGTAATTATCGGATATTGCTGAAAATCAATAGGCTTCTTCGTCTAATGACCTTAAACACTGTGTATAAATTGAAAGTCAATCGGATATTAACCCTGGCCTCTAGTGCGTTCACAAGAAATTGTGGATGGACGGACGGGCGGACGGACGGACCGACGGACGGACGGACGGACGGGGCGACGGCAATATACGTCCACATTTCTATGTGGGCGTATAAAAATCGCTGCCATGAGAAAACAGAACGACCGTATATTATGAAACAAATTCTAAATTAGAATAACAATACTCTTCTAACGAAAATGTATCTCCAATCGTTTTGACTGCACACGATGGTAGATTGGATTAAAATCGCTGCCGTGAGAAAACGGAACGATCGTACATAATGAAACAAATTCTAAATTAGAACCACAATACTCTTCTTACGGAAATGTATCTCGAATCGTTTGGACGGTACACGATGGTAGAGTGTATTAAAATCGCTGCCGTGAGAAAACAGAACGACCGTACATTTATGAAACAAATTCTAAATTGGATCTTGAATTAAAATGAATTATAAAACAAATTATTCCGCAGTCAATTGTTTTATTTAATCAGGGGGATTAAGGAATCAGTCAGGCATTAATGAATACACACGCCGGGTGTATATAAGTAATTAAGGAATAAACATTCCGAATATGCTTTCGGTCACTTTGACGTCACTGGCGTCTGAGGGGATTATGAGTGTTTTTGATAATTGGCAAAGTCGTTTTTATGGGAGGTCTATTTTTACGACTTTGAGTGAAGATAACTGAATTAATTTTAGTCGGATTGATGTGAATTTGCCGTAAAGTGGATAAAATAACCATTTTCTACAAATATAGAACAAATTTTAGAGCCATTTTATGTGCACTTTAAACACCCTGTATAAATTTAAAGTCAATTGGATATTAACTTTAGCCTCTAGAGAGTCCACAAGCAATTGTGGACGCTGGACGTCCGGACTGACGCGACAACAATATACGACCACATTTCAATATGGGCGTAATGAATTAGCTGAGACACAAACACTCCATAAGCTGGTGATACAGGAATGTTACTACTAATAAACGGAAAGTTAACAATCTGAAAGTCAAAGTCATCACGTTTATCATACAATTTAACGCTCAGTCTATGGCAATTGTCAAAATCGAGACGCAGATCCAAGTAGGAAGCGTAATTGTCACTGTCAGTAGTATTTTTAATTTCAAGCTCATCAGGATATATGAATTCTACATAATCACTAAATTTAGGATTATTCAGTGATAGAACATCATCGATATACCGATAAGTAAAATTAAAATGTCTGACTAATCGTTTATTTGTTTTAGCTAGTGCCTGTATGTACTCGGCTTCATAGGAATAGAGAAATAAATCTGCAAGCAAAGGTGCACAGTTGCTGCCCATGGGGATACCAACCACTTGCTGATATATTTCCTATCCAAATTCAATAAAGATGTTATCAATTAAAAAATCCAACATTTGAATTATCTTGATCGGTTGTAATAGTTGTAGGCCTCTAATTTTACATTCCAAATAAACCACAGTAGACAAGAATTCGACAATCGAAATATTTAATTCTCTGTTGAAAGAATTGTCGGATATTTTTTATTTTATTTTTTAAAACAAAACGAAACATCCAATGACAGGCTTTATTTATTACATTATATTTATATAATATATTCACTACAATTTTATGCATGCCGCCTGTTCGCCACGTGGTTGTGATTGGCATTCAAATTTCAAGGTAATTGAATTAGGCCTCAAGCAAGGACATAATATATAATACGATTAGAATTTTAAGATTTTTTTTACTTCCATGTACCCCAAAACATTATCGCCAAAATTAAATTTTGATCATAACTTCCATTTTAATATCGCAAATTTGATGACCTTCAGCAGAGCCTGATTGTCAAGGATTATGTTTTAGTGGGTGATTAAAAAGGAATAACCAATGGCATTACGGCTTTCACAGAATCAGTAGTGTTACTATTTTAATGCAAAGAAACCTTTTCCAGACGTATAGAAGTTTAATAGAACAAACAATGTACTTTTATAACAATGCGTATTATCAAATGAACTACACAATAAATAATTAGTTAATCTTTAATCGTCTTAATTGTTTTATTACTTCCCATACAAATCCTATATATTATAATTAACCTGACACGAAAAAACTCACGTAGCGGGTGTCAAACCAGCTCGGTGTCGAAAGAACTAGGATTCCGATAAATCAGTCGGCCCCGTAACACAGCACTGATTTATATATATATATATATATAAACATAGTTTTTAAAAATATCACTGGAAAAAAATCACTGGTTTTATTCATATATATATATAATTAAATGATTTAAACCGAAAATACTAATATTTGGATGGAATAATCTATATTTAAATAAATATATTTCTCTCATTTGAATAATGTTTTGGCTTGTGAAATCTTGTCTGTGTGTACAATTTTATTGTAAATACTCCCGTTATCGAGGTCATTATTTTAATAACGGTATATTTGAATCATAACTAGTATAAAATGATTAATGGTCAGCCCCAAATGTGGTCAGTAGCCACAAGATATCTTCGACCCTAGCATATGCGACTGGTCTTGACAATCTTAGCAAATCAATGTAATTGTTCAGGTGGCGCCACTGGATTATGGGTTACTCTTTCACAGCAGACGACGAAATCATGGCGGAAAATAATTACGGTCGATTTACTGTTGGGAAATTGAAAGACGAGTTAGCTAAACGAGGATACGAGGTGCAAGGACAACGGGCAGAAAAGAGGCACTTGTTGAGAGGTAAGTGTCATCGAGTAAACATTATATACCTAATTATGTCCTGTTCCCATTCCAGCGATTTCCTTGTGACATATTGTCCTCCAGAGTCCAGGATTTTTCTCTTCGTGCGCTTCACAAACCTGCCTCACTCTTAAGTTTATAAGCGGTTCAGACATTCATTCGTCGGCACCCAGAAACAAACAGCAGTAGTAGGTGATCAATTAAACATGTAGTATAGGTACTGTTTTTGTCATTACTCACATTGGTCTGTAATTTATTGATTTTTACTGGTCTTCTACTCAAGCTACGCCTATCTATATAGGCCTATGTCCTATAGCAACTAAGCAAGGCCATGAAAGTTAATCTGAATAATTAACTAACCATGGAAGACTGTTGTCAGCGTATATTTTAGGTCGAAATAGGAAACTTAGTCTATTCTCTTGTGCCACAGTATGTACCATGTAGAGAGCATGCTGATTACGGTATAGATAGGCCTATTATAATATTATTATCAACTTTGTTCCAAGTAATCCAAGTGGTGATTGACTTGCTTTGTGGTGTTTATATTTAGTATAAGCCTTGTGTTCTTTTTATCTAAATTAAATTAAGACAATATATATAGACTGTCGTCTGTATAGGGAAAATGTGCTTAAAAATCGATTTTTGTTGCACCCCCCCCTGGGTCTAAAAAATGTTGCCATTTTCTTATAATACAAGGTTTCTAGTGATGGAAAATCCATATTCCCACCTTCAGATATTGCCAGTTTTTAAAATATTACCCATTTACCCAGGGTCTCGGTCACTTTATCATGCTTGTCTAACATGACTTAGACGTCGTGATTTTGGATGATAAAATTACTGCAGGTGAATAATTTTTTTTGTGTGTACTGCCAAAATGCACAGCAACATTTGAAAAAAAAAAATTATGGAAATATCTCAATTTGTATATGCACAGGACCAATTATAAGCGCCCACAAAGCAGTAATGTTGCACATCGTAGCATGTTTTTGTCCATTTATGAAAATACAGCGTCATTGTATTGATATTGAATTTAATTTATTATCAGAAATCATACATAAATTTGATAATTGCATAGACATATTTGATTTCAATCAAAAAAACAATACATAAACGTGATATTTCAAAGAGGGGTCCCAGGTAAAAAGGTATAAGGGGAGATAACTCGTACCATAAATGACCTATAAATATTGAACAAAGACTAAATTTCTCCTTGGCAACCCACCCTATCACCAAACAAAGAATGAAAACAAATTTAAAACATTAATCTTTTATGTAATGACTAGTATTAGGCCTTTGTATTGCAATTTACAACAACATTTCAATATCAATATTTTTTTAAAATACAGAAAACATTTTTTCATTTTTAATAACTGTTATAAAATTTTTTTAAATGTTGCTGTAACAGTTGTGCAATAATTAATGCTTAAATAGTTAAAATATAAAATATAAAAAAATATAAAAACAGTTAAACAAAGTACTAAAATCAACAAATAGAAAAGTATTTACACATTTATTTATCTTTCGATATAGTGTTTGGTTATCTTTTAAAGATATGAATCATGCCTGTGTATTATAATTAAAAACAACATTTCAAAACTAGTTTAAAATACAGAAAACCCTTTGTTTTGTTAAAATAATAATTCAATTAAATCTGGACATAAAGTAGTTGAATATTATACACGTAGTTAGTATGTAAAATACAGGTAAAACAAACAGTTAAACAAAATACTAAAATCAAAAAATGGAAAAGAATGTACATATTTATTCATCTTTATCTAGTGATATATTTTTTTTAAAGGTTAAAATAGATATAAATCATGTCTGTGTAGTGTAATTTAAAACATTTCAAAACTAGTAAAAGTGCTAGTAAAAAATGTTGACACATTCTTAGAACGGATGTTTTAGTGCATTTGGACACCACAATCTAGTCTTTTTGTGCCAATTCACTTGCCATCAAATATACCAGCACTACTTATACTATAGAGTATATAATAAATCGGCTACTCCCACACCTTGTCATTGAGGTCGCTGATAATGGGATTCGAACTCAAGTCCATTGATGACAGACCTTTTTGTAACCACTTGGCTATATAAATCCCTTCCCACCCACTAGTTGCCTATGTAGGCCTATGATATAAAATAGATATAACAACAAGCCACAAGGACATAACAACTACTACAAGTATGAAATAAATTTACCCTGACGACTGAACTGTGGGTTTTCTTGTTAAGAATCGAACATAATCCTTGTAGCATCGTAGATGGTACCTAACTTCAACAGCAACACAGTCTTTATCTCTGATGTGCCTGAGAATGGTTTCATCTTCTTTCTTAATTGCTGCTTCTCTAAGTCGCCCTTAAAAGATATTGAAAATTGTAAATATCATGGATATCATAAACCAACTAGAAGTAGAATGCATATTCGTTTTCTGGTTACATATGCATAAATAAAAAAAACCCATAAAATTCTTTTTGCAATAGTTTTTATGTGTATAATAGGCTTTGTATGGAGCAGCCTACTTTTAACAATGAACTAGACAACTTTTGGCAGACCTGGTAAATACATGTACATAACCCTGCGTGTTTAGATAGGCTACTCCCATACGTTTTCACTGAGATCGCAGAGAATGAGACTCGTACCCTCGACTATTGATGACAGACTGATAGATAACACCTATCGGCCACCCGACCACTCTCCCCAATAAACGCCTTTTACGACACGCTGAGGAGGGTCGATGGGCCTATTCCACTAGGTAACACTGGGCATAGCCAGGAAAGGAGGGTGGGGGAGACAATATTAAATCACAACGGTTGAACAAATAATAAAAACTTACCCCCATCTTTAATTTCTGATAAAACCAGCTTATCAGAGACAGTCTTATTCTGACACCTGTAGAACAAAGGTACTTTTTTGCAGATAATGCACACAGGAGGAAAGACATGTCCTCGCAGGTGGACAGCTTGGGTGGTTGATGATTTAGTGGAGGCTGATTGCAAACCTTGTCTAGAGGTGGATTGACTCTCATCACTCGCTTGCTTCTCACCAGACTGTAGCCTAATGCAACTCTTTTAGTAGCTCGTTCAATCTTTGTTCTGTCTGTGAATCTCGAATAACACTTGGAATGATAGCCATACACCCATAGTCACATAGTGCATCATCTTTATTCCCTATAAACACTCCTAATTTTATTGCACACATAAACAAAATAAGCAAATTAGAACCTGAGAGAAGAATTTAGGTGGCAACAAATATCCATAATAAAAATTACTTTTCTTTTATGAAAAACAATAAGACACTGCCACCTGTTTGCACTTGATTTGTGAAAAGACACTTAGACAATCTGGGGTTAATAAAATAAAACCAAAGGCTAGCGTGAATGCTATCGATTTTAAAACAAACCTATCTCTATGAACTATATAACGAGACTATACAATGTGAATATCAACAAACATTATTATTATTTATCGTAACTTGCACACAGCAATGACAACAAACAAGAAATATTATATACGGACGTAAGCTCTCGTTGTGTTGTACAGTCCCGACCATTTGTGATGAGTACAGGTGTCTATAAAATTTAATCCGCCTATCATTTTGTGTTTCGCTGAAAAATAAAATGGCGACTCTACTTTCAATTTTAGTTTGATTTAGTTGATAAACTGACCATCAAATACATTTTTATATTGTTGGCACACTTTTAGCTCGTTTCCATCAAGATTTGTCCATTCTTTAAAACTTAAAACAACCTTATTCCAACTGGTATCTGTAAATTTAATCAGCTTTCCACAATCTTTGTCTACGAGGTGGATAAGGCACTTCATCGTCTTAAAAGTAAACACGCTAACTCAGACTCACCTTTTGACCTGTGAACTTGAGGTCAAATTGGCTCTAGAGTGTTTTTGATTGGTTGTTTGTTTTAATGATATGCATCAGGTGTAAATAGTGGTTGATAAACTTCATGGCGCTACAGAAACTTGCGACGACTCGTTTATAAAAACTGGGACATTCTAGAAGCGGGAAGGCGGCTTTTTATCCATATAAATTCACATTTTACTAATGTGTGACTTTACAACTAAACTCATTTTATAGAAATTTTTTGAAACAATAGCTACTGACAGACGACAGTCTAATATTATGTGTTCTATACTTCTAATAAAATTAATATATTTAGGCCTCATTAATAATATTCTTCTCTTTTAAGGTTAGATGCCTATGCTAAAAATAATAACTTTAGAAATCCTGTTATCCATCTTCCTGAGTACACAATTCCACAGTGGCCTAGTTCAGGATTTCGACAACTTGTATCTGAACACAGATCAACCAACGCCGGATTAACCACGGGGCACCATGGGGCACATGCCACAAAAATCCCAGTTGCGCGCCTCGAGCATGGACGGACCGAGGACTCCAACGGCCGTTGACCTGTTGACTGAGCTCCTCCGATGATCCGACGGCCCTCCATCGGAAGTCCCTGGGGACCCTCAATCCATGTTGTTGTTGTTATTTGTTGTGGGTATAAGCTGAATTTGATGAGATGCACTTTTAGACGTTCGTCAAAAATCGAGTCCGGCTTGGTGGTAACGTTACGGCCTCCATTCATCAAATCATCGTGGGGGATATAATATGATTCCGAATCAAGTGACCCCCTTATTTATCACTGAGCGACTTCAAAATTAGGTTTGATGTAGCTCTGCTCACTTACAGTGGCGGATTTTACAGGCTCAATGGCTCCCGCCCCCTCCTCTAGAAATGCCATCATTTCATAGCACTCGCATAGATTGGTCCACTGAAATAACGCCAGAATGCGCTAATTTTTGGGCCGAATTTTTTTTTTTTTCTGGGGGAGGTACTTCTAAATGGCTCCGACACAAGTGCCTGAAATGCCAGGAAATCACGTTTCCGGCCTCCAATTTCTGAAAATTTTCTGGGGAAAGAGAAAGAAGCCCCCCTTCAGACTTCCCTTGCTCGCCGGCCACACCTAAGCGGTCGGTGATCAGGGGCCCCCACATGTAGCAGGCCCCAGGGCCCCCACCATGGTTAATCCGGCGTTGAGATCAATGTTACCAAAAATTGATAGATGTCAAATAGATGGTTATTTCAAATACAGAATGGTATCTGATCATGGGATGGCTCATGATTTAAAAGCACTGCAGAAGGGAGAGAAGTTGATGGAAAGCGATCAAGTTTCTGCATGCAGTTTATATGAAATAGATACTTGTATTTACTTCAAAGGAATTGTTGCTGCTGCAATGAAAAAGAAGGTAATTTGTGAGCTTAAATTAAATCTTTATTTATGTTACAAAATAGGGAGAACTGGTGAGCTGATCAGAGAATTTTGTTTCCTGTTTTATTTGCTAGATATTAAAGTCTACCTCTGTCAATCATGCCAATCACATTATCTGCATCACATTTTTGTAAACAACAATTAGATTTCTTGTAGAAAAGAAATGACCAGATTCTGAAATTACTCCTGATTTATTTCTTATGACCATTGATAGAGATATTCTTCTTTGCAAGAGATAATTTATTACTTGTATTGTATACGTGTATAGATTGATTAGTAGCAGGCTACAGTTCATGTGAAGGAATCATTCCATTTCCCAAATGATATGTGAGCAGCTCCAGCAAAACCAGGCTCTTGGTCAATTTTATGAAAATTGAGTTGATAGTATAATTGCACAGTCTACATCCTGGGCTTTCCAAAAATGTAACTCTTTTTAAATTCGGACCAGAAATAATAAAATTTATGATATTTTGAAGTTTGCGGGTGTTTCGAAATGGGAAAAACGCCAAATTGAGAAAACGGACTTCAAAGTCTTGGGATATTTTCAGAATAAATTTCGCTTAATAGTCCTTAGCAACCTTCAATTTAGATATCTAAACCCATGCTTTTCTAGTAGTATAAACCAAAAACACCACCCAAGGCATAGTTCCAACTCGGTTGGGACATTATTACTTTTTTCTTAATGGACAAAATCAAATCCCAGATTTTTTGTCGCATTTTCGAAAAATAACCAAACAGGGAAAGATAGGTTGCCAGGCAACGAAACATACGCCCACAGCAGCTAAATCGTCCGGGCAGTCAACAAGGGTTGTCGCATATTTTTACTTTTTTTGGTAATGAAACAACTCATTATGTAATTATCTGAAAATCATTAGAATTTGTTTGCTTTTTATAAAGTTTTGCCCCACGCTATCAATTAGTATAGGAAACATTTAACATCATGGATTTAGCTGTTCTGTTATCAAAATTCATTGAAAATCAAAATACTTGTGCGTTTCAACACCATAAACTCTGTGCATCAATCTGAAGTCAAACGGATGATAAGTTTGGCATCTGTAGCGTCACAAGGTTTTTTGAAGTGATCAAGGGAGATAACTCTGGAAGTAATTATTTGAAATCAATGAAAATCAGTAGTCTTCTTCGTCTCATGACCTTAAACAGTGTGTGTAAATTTAAAGTCAATCAGATATTAACTTTGGCCTCTAGAGCGTCCACAGGATTTTTTGATGTGATCAAGGGCCATAACTCTGGCACAAATTATCGGAAATCGCTGAAAATCAATAGGGTTCTTCGTCTTATGACCTTAAACACTGTGTATGAATTTTAAGTCAATCGGATATTAACTTTGGCCTCTAGATCGTTCACAAGATTTTTTGAAGTGATCAAGGGCCATAACTCTGGCACTGATTATCGGAAATCGCTGAAAATCAATACGCTTCTTCGTCTTATGACCTTAAACACTGTGTATAAATTTAAAGTCAATCGGATATTAACTTTGGCTTTTAGAGCGTCCACAAGATTTTTTGAAGTGATCAAGGGCCATAACTCTGGCACTAATTATCGGAAATCGCTGAAAATCAATAGGCTTCTTCGTCTTATGACCTTAAACACTGTGTATAAATTTAAAGTCAATCGGATATTAACTTTGGCTTTTAGAGCGTCCACAAGATTTTTTGAAGTGATCAAGGGCCATAACTCTGGCAGTTATTATCGGAAATTGCTGAAAATCAATAGGCTTCTTCTTCTTATGACCTTAAACACTGTGTATAAATTTAAGGTCAATCGGATATTAACTTTGGCTTTTAGAGCGTCCACAAGATTTTTTGAAGTGATCAAGGGCCATAACTCTGGCACTAATTATCGGAAATCGCTGAAAATCGATAGGCTTCTTCGTCTTATGACCGTAAACACTGTGTATAAATTTAAAGCCAATCGAATATTAACTTTGGCCTCTAGAGCGTCCACAAGATTTTTTGAATTGATCAAGGGCCATAACTCTGGTAGTTATTATCGGAAATCGCTGAAAAACAATAGGCTTCTTCGTCTCATGACCTCAAACACTGTGTATAAATTTAAAGTCAATCGGATATTAACTTTAGCCTCTAGAGCGTCCACAAGCAATTGTGGACGCCGGACCGACGGACCGACGGACGGACGGGGGCGACGACAATATACGACCACATTTCAATGAGGGCGTATAAAAACAATCTATTCCAAACATTCTTCATTTATTTTGGATTTGAAGTCAATAGAATAACAGCAAGAAGTTGTCCTTAAATGCTTAGTACAACACATTTCTGATTACACAAAATTAATGTGCCCATCAGATCTAACCATGTTGGTTGCCATGGTAACGGCGCCCAAAAGGTTTTTGCTCCTAAGTTATTTCATGTAAACTGAATGTAACAAATCAACAATAGCCCATTCCCAAAATCATGTGGTTTTGTGCTGCACACTGTATTAAGGGGCAGTGCTCGCTTAGCAACATCTTGATGCGACGTCATAACGTCAGGCACAGATCAACTCTTAAGAGACCCAGATGTGTGATATCATAACAAATCATGACGTCAGGCACAGATCGACTCTTAAGAGACCCAGATGTGTGATATCATAACCTCATAACAAATCACCAATAGCCCATTCCCAAAATCATGTGGTTTTATGTTGCACACTGTATTAAGGGGCAGTGCTCGCTTAGCGACATCTTGACGCGACGTCAAGATGTGACGTCATGACGTTAATCACAGGTCAACTTTAAGAGACCCAGATGTTTGACATCATAACCTCACAACAAATCACCAAAAGCCCATTCCCCAAATCATGTGACCTTTGGCTTTGGGGTTGTATTAAGGGCAAAGCTCTGTGACCGGCGACATAATGTGATGTCATGACGTCAATCACAGTTTAAAAAAAAACTAGCGACTGCCATGCAAGACAGGCCCATATTTTGCACGAGATAAACATACATTTCAAATTTCATCAAATTTAGACAAAAATTGTGACCTATACAGTGTCCACAATCTAAAAACATCATTTTTCGTATATTCAGGGGTCCTAATCCATCAAGTTATGGTCCTGTACATGCCAATATCGAAAGAAATCGCGATCTTGGAGAAATAAACCTATGTTTCTGTATGGACAGTGGCGACCACTATTTTCATGTGGACATGTAAATGTTACTATACTCTAACTTAGATATTTCATGCAAAATTCATGTTGTGAACTAAAAACCAATAATAGTATTACAGTGAATCTTTTTTTTAAAACATGAATTATGCAAGAGCTAAATCTACCTATTGCAGGTTGTTCTTTAGGCTTTAAGTGTTATAAAAACTATATATTAGACATTTATTTACATGACCAGACCAAAGTGAACTAAGATGCCATCGTATGGGGCTGATTTTCAGTACGTAAAAATTGTTTGACAATTTAATGAATTAAGTTAAAAACAATCTCGAACAACTAGTACCGTGATAGCAATCAGTGCACACATCTTGCACCTTTAATTATTTTAACTAATGCATCTTTAATAATTTATTTGTATCACAATCTAACACAAAAATATCAAACTCTACACTATCCATAAAATCTATATCATTCCCATTAATAGAACATTTAATGTATAGGCCTATCTTCAGCATGGTATTGGCATAGACATATCACCATTTTATTATAGGAGCCATGGTGACTAAGTGAATAAGACGCTGGCTCGCTAGCCTGGAAGTTGCTGCATGATTCTGGTCTTGACCGAGAAAGTTCATCAGGAATTTTCGGCATGGTTTATGTCGGATGAAGGGACTAACAAGGACAACTGTCTAGCCGTTTGGGTGGGATGGAAAACCTGAGGTCCTGTGTAGGCCTACACATAAGCTTGCGGGTAAAAGATTTCTTGTAAGTTGGAATTCAATATAAGAGAAAGCCGTAGCTCTGCAGTCCTGTCAAAATTTCCTTCATATATTATTATTGAGCCATATATATATGTATTTGCCAGGGCTGGGGTAATGGAATGGGAATGTAATTATTATTGCATTTTTTATAAGTAAAGGCTATAATGATTAATGGGAGATTTCAAAACTAATGAGTAATGGAATTAATTACTTCCAAAAATCATGAAATGGTAAATTACATTTCAGTTACATTGTAGGCCCTTGACTCATAAATATTTTGAATCAAACTGATTCCGGAGTGAATATTCGCTTGGCCGCTACAATCACTGATAAGCATGACATCGACGAGGCTTAATAAGTACGGCATATTAACTTTTTTACTCCGACAAATTAAATTCACAAACATTTTTTGAGGTAAAAGAAAAATAAATAAAGACGTTTGAAGTATTTGAAGTTAAAAAATATTTCCTATTTAGTGTAAATGGGTATTAAAATGAGTAAAATGCATCATTTTGCCCGAAGCAGTTAGGTGTTAAGTAAACATTGCACGAGCAGTTGAGCCAATGACTGGCGCGGTGAGCAGTCAACGCACTGGCTGTGGACACTTATCTGTTACAGAGTTAATTCGTAAGTAATTCTCTGTGAAACAGATTGATTTTGAATATGATAAGCCACAAATTTGTATAGCACCAAAGAATTAATTGAATAAGTGTATCTAACATAAATCTAATTCCTTATAATTTTAAGAAAAAGATTAAAACCAGTTTAGCAAAGTATAATAAGAAGGCTTAAATATTCTTTTATATTAATACTTTTGATGAAGGATCCTTTTTTAGAATATTTAGACATAGGCCTACCACTACTATAATTAGTAATTTACCTACGGCAACGATCGGATATTTACCGTTGCGCACGTTTACTCGGTCGAACGTATACCTAAACCTCCTTGGAAATACATTCTACATTAGTCCAAATACTACATTTAACCATAAAACATACGTACTATGCCAAAAAGTATTCATTTATTGTCAAGGAGCGAATTTTTTCGGTTCACTGAACACATACTCACATAGTAGTGTGACACAGATAGTGCCAACGACATTTCCGACCTTTCTATCGGAAGCCGGGAAGGCGTTTTCTATTGGTGCTCTCGTAGTTGACATTACTTATACTTCTGCTGTTAAAATGTATTTCAATAGGATAATCAGTAAAGATGCATAGAAATTAAACAGAAGCGGAGAGGGTTAGTTCTTACGTAATCAGTCGAGTCTGGTGGAAAAGTCAGCGACTGAGCGAGAAGTCACGTGATATAAACAAGCTCGATATTTCACGACGTGCTCCTATCGGTGGTTTATATAACAAGCATAAAATATCGTATATATAGGCCTGACATAAAATGATTTTTTTCCCCAATATTTATGTTAAATATCACATAGATTCCATATAGGAGGTTAGTAATACTAGGAGAAACATCAAACCCGCCATCGCCGATACAGTAGAAATTCATCGCCCCCGGCTCTGGGCTCTTGATTGAAATACCGATTTGCTTGGCCGAATTCAGGAGTCGTGCAAAATGAACAGCAGGTCTAGACTTGGATGACATTTTTCAAACTATTATGTTTGTTATCAATGCGAAATGGCGAAATTTTCATTCGTTAAACTATTGAGAAAAAGATGAATTTGACAGATTTGCACAGGTCAACAAATCTGTGTTTACATCCTTTTTGCGCATGCTCTTGTTACACTCTAAGCGCGTGCCAGAACTTTAAGCCAATGAAATCGCGTATTATTATCGGGAGGTCGGCCATTCGTGACAACGAGAAGGCCTATGGTCTATCTTGTTTAACTGATTCTGATTCGTTACTAACAAACAATTCGTCCTTGATTACTCCAAATATGGAAAGTTAAGTTCACGACCGTTCCAATGATGTATGGAGATTAGCATCAAGCACCGCGTGCGTTTTCAAAACATTGGATTAATTTCGCTGATTTTTTAACTGAATAGACGTAATTTCTTGGGCCTTTTTAATCAGGTAGGCTCAAAAAATTCCCCCAAAACACCGTTTTCAGTTTTCTGATGGTCAAAATCCTTCTCAAATCACAAAGTTCTTTTGTATTTCTTGATGTTCCAACCTCAATCTCAAAATCGAGAATTTGACCCAAATTCATTGTTATCAATGCTTTTGTGCCCGTAGCACAAAATGACGTCGCGCGACAAGGGCCTGGTTTTGGTAAAGCGGATCACATATAATATATCTGGCACTCATTATTGAATATCCACATACATTGTAATAAGAAAATCAGCTGAAATGAAATTTCTGTTTTTTATTTCAGGTAACTTACAACTATAAACTCAGCGTTGAAAAAAGTAGTGGTGAAATTGTAAATAGTCACTGTGAATTTCCTGCTGGTAACACTGTAAGGCTGGTACCGTTCAATCTCGGGTAAATACCGTTATTTTCTAAGCTATGTGGATTTATTCATAAATATTGTTGAATTTGGGATAATACCGTTCAATTTGTCCTTGTATGTAACTTAAATCTCAACGTTCAATTTTAATTACCAAGCGTTAATTAACTAGCGTTTAGTTTGTCGACAGGTGTGGAATAATAAGCGTCCCGCTTAATTATTACGACTGTTGAATAATTACTTGGATCATTGAACTTCCCGAGCAGTGAATAATTTTAGTCATGGTGTCCAATTATGCAAGATGTTCAATTTAGTTATCAAACATCCAATTTCACGTGCGATGTTCAGATATTACGATGTGTTTAGTTGTGGGTCATCGTTCAGTTTTGCTGCACGAGGTTTAAATACTGTAATAAGTGTTAGTTTTAGTACTGACCTGTACGGTGAAATATTTTTCAGGATTCCTACGACGGCATGTATCTATATGCCTGTCATTGTCCTGGGATTATTTTCCAAGATCACTACGGTAAACAAATTCTGGATTTTTAATGGCGACGGGACGGTTCTGAAGCAAAGCTTTCTTGAGATCCACATAACGTTTCGTCTCCAATTATAAAACGTTTATCTATACATCCATTTAAATTTTATTTCCCACGCTGACAGAACACATCCACGAATGATAAATCTCGCGCATCTGATTTTCGTGTGTGTACACGTCGACTCCCTGATTAAATTCTATTGTTTAAATGTCTTCGCAATTAAGACTAGCGGCAGCTTGGATATTGCACCTGCTTAAAATCACATGACGTACGTCACACACATTGGCCGCCGCCATCTTGGTGGACAACAGACAGCACGTGGCCCGATAGTTACAATGTGATTGCAGTTGGAATTATGATTGTAGCGCTTCTGTCATATGTGATATTTATTTTGAATAAATTGTCTATATATTTTAAAGTTTACATTTATTTTCTATTAATATCCGAATTCGGCCGCGGCATAACGCGTTTATAGCGAAAGAACTGTGTTTGTTTATTATAGGCTATATAAGTAAAATAATTGAATTCGTGACATATAAAGGCGTTTGTTTATAATATACAAAAATAACAAATTCTGTTTTTCTACGGGGTAAGAATTTGAAAAAAAAAATATTTTTTTGATTATTTTGGAGAACTAGCCCTACATCGAGTTTATGTACCTACATGTTACATGTAGGCAGGCCTACATGGATAATGTCTGACGTGGGAAATTATAAGTTAGTTGCTGAAGCGACATTTCAAGACCTACATATGTAAATTCATCTTTTATTTTTATTTTTTTATTATAAAAAAGAACCCATTAATTAAACACACACACTTATAATAGAAAACGCGTGAGAAGCTGGATACCGTAGGCATACGTAAAGTTATCAATCGAACGTTTGGAAAAATTGTTCGGAGTCAATGGACATATTTTCTTTCTTTGTTTGTAAGTTTTAATTTGGGGTTTATTAATTATTCAATGATTCGATATAATCATCGTTTATTGTTTCAATAATTCATCTTTAATCAAGTGAAAATAGCATAAAAATACGGATTGTTCGATCGATGTCGCCAACTATTTTATCATTGGTTAGAGCCGTCTAAAAGCGGGAAAATTCACAATAACTATTTGCTAACAGTGTGCAAGCACGGAGGTCAACGATCTTATTTTCATATTGCATAGTTTATAGACCGATATCCTCAATGACCAATATGTAGTACCGTAGGTATATATAGTGTACAGTTGCTATATAATTTGCCAATGGGTCAAATTAAAAAAATAATAAGAAACTAATAGAATTATTTCACGTCAAAAAAATATTATAAGGGGCAATTAATACACGTGTCTGAAGCTAACAATACGTCTATTGTGTAAGACAACGTGAAATTCAACCAATAATACGATTTTTGTCTATTTCTTTGTATTATGACATGTATTTATAGGATTACATGTCATTTCGGTCCCGCGTCATTTCGGACTTACGACATTTCGGACTCCAAAAAATATGGCCTCGAGGTTTCGGACTCGGTATATGACAATTCGGACTCGGGTAGGTGACGCTTCGGACCCTGGAATAAGTTGAAAGGAAAGGTTGAACACAACTGTCAAATAAATATATAATACGCCGTGGCTATTCTTAATAGCCCAACAAAAAATAACATGCAGGTTAAATTATATAATTTTCCGCTCGCCATCAAGTTGAAGTGGGCCTTCAGCATGTGGAGTCGTGCATAACGAACCCACACGACAAAATTTCCAATGTTGAATGTTTACGAACAGAACGTTTTACTTCTTTATACATGTATCGCTGTACTATGTATATAAAAAAAGTTGCTGATGAATTTATTAGAAATAGGCCAATATTTATTAACATGAAACACGTGGTTAGTAAAAGGCTCCACCAAACGATAAAAATTACTTGCACTTACGGTTCTTTGATAATCATCGTTTCCCGTAAAAGTAATGTATTTGTTTAAAACCAATAATATGCTGATGAATTTATTTGAAAATGACATACAGCATATATAATTATTTACACGACATGCACTCTTTTTACAAGTCCCTAGAAATTGTTAACGATAGGGCCTAATCCGTGCTACACATTGACATACATTCCTCCCGCTTGGCAATACCAATCGATAAATTAATGCATACAAAGCAAAATGTTTGTGTGGAAAATATTAGGAATAGCAACGATCAAAGCGGTTCTTTGGTGGATGATGAAAAACATGAGTTGTCAATCATTGATAATGGCGGCCGTGTGTTGATTGCAATTAATCCGTTTCACAAAAAAAACCTTTAGCACTAGCAGTGATCGGTCAATCAAGCTCGTTTACTATTTGACAAAAGAAAAACAATGAAGTATTACTAAGAATACACAAATTTTTCAACAATATTTTGATTGCCAAGTTGAATACTCGTCGATGAAACAAAACAAAAGAGAACAAGCAGTGTTAATCGCGACATCAACAATCGCTGATCAATTAAATAAGAATACGACAACTATCAGTCTCACATAAAATGAACAAACGAATATATGTACCATTACATATATTTTCTACAGTCTTTTAATTATTAATCAGAGTCCGAAAAGTCGCTTGACTGAGTCCGAAACGACGCCAAGTAAGTCCGAAAAGTCAGAAACGACGTTTGTGTTTTCTCTGAAAATGAAATAAACCAAAATATACTTCATGCATATTTGTAACGCATAACTTTGCCAAACTTTATTTCAGAGAAAGCCAATTTAAAAAGGAATTGTATCATAAAGAATGGGGATTACAAAAAAAAAGTTAGTTCGATGTTTTCGTTGGACGTACAATATGAGATGATATCGAAAGCGCATTTTAGAATAGAGGTTACGAACCACAAGGAAGCTGGAATTAATACGTCAAAAGGAACTGTTCTGCAGATTTAAAGGCGACGCCAATCATTAAATTTTACAGAGTTCGTGCTGCCAGACTGCTCTTTGGAATTAATGTCTTTGTTAGAAATTTTGGCATTTACCTGTGACAATAATTTTTGCGATATTTAAGGATGTAGAATGGTTGATGCGCCATGCAAAGCTCATGAAGCATAATATAGTAGTTTCAACTTGTAAGAAATATTAGAAAATGACTAACAAACAATTAACATTGTTGATTGTAAAACATCCTTGGTTCATTTTCTGCTTGAACGATTACATGTCCCATGTTTTAAGTTTTATTGCCCAATCAAGACCATTACGTAATATCTAGGTCAGGGTTTTTATTTGGCTGTGATCAACGAACCGTACTGTGCTTATAACCTGTAAATACTCACCTCACCTCATTTTGTTAACCGAAACTGGCACTAACATCGTATTAAAAGATGACATAGAAAATGTACATCATATTTTCTGTTGTGTATTTTGTACACAGTAAAACAGCCCATTCGCTGATTACACTGTTTTGCTTATAACGTTTTTTAGGACTTCGAATTTTGTCTAATGCTTTGGATTGTTCGTACTTGGTTTTATTTTATTCCTATAGTCATTATATCGTGAATTGCAAATGTGAAAATCGCAAACACTTTAACAAAATATTTAGTTGTATGCAGCTCTAACCCCTCAATGCTGACAGCGTGGATGTTTAGCAACATCCAGACAAGTAATAGCACATGTAACTGTGATGAAATTGAAGACGGGTTTCATGCTCTGTCAGTTTGTCCATCTTATAAAGTATATCAGAGAAAAGTACATCGAAAAATACTATTAGTTAAAACCATCAATGTATTGTTAGTTTGTCCATCTTATAAAGTATATCATAGAAAAGTACATCGAAAAATACTATTGGTTAAACCCATCAATGTATTGACATTGCTATTAAAAAGTACAAAAATTCAACATTGAATAGACGCCCGTATTCACAAACACTCACTCCACTTTCAACGCAAGATAATTCAAAAACGCAGATAGAACGTGCCGATTTTACAATATGGCGCCAAGGCGTCTGGCTCCAATCCCAAACTGTCAATCAACATTCCATTATTTAGACTTCAAAAGAAAAAAAAGGACCGGTACAAGACAGAATTGTTTTTTCACAAGTCGAATAATGACACGGCACGGCATATACACCATGGAACTGTGTGCGATACCAATCTACATATTATTGATATATATTTGTAATATTGATATCGGAAACGAATTAATATATGCCTAACAATGTGATGTCCGTCTGTTTTTATGATGTAATATTTAAAATAAATCCTTGGCGGTTTAATAAACAAATTTATTACTAAATATCGACATCGAATCGTCGCCAATATTCACACATACAGAGAGAGAGAGAGAGAGAGAAATGGGGTTTAACGTCCACTCAACACAACCAGGTCATTTCGGGACTAACATATGGTTTCAATTTTATTTCAATAATTCGCTTGCGCGTAGGGGTCTTTAGCCGTGGGAGGAAACCGGAGTGCCCGGAGGAAACCCACGAGGTTGAGAAGGCGCCCCTATCTCCATGCCACATACGCTCACACCAGGGCTCGAAACCAGAGCCGCAAGCCAGAGGTGACCGGCCAGCTAGAGGTCGAAGCGCGGCACTCTAGACCACTAGGCCATCCCAACCCCCCTCACACATACAGACCTTTGCGTGACGCATCAACCATTCTATACCTTTATATATCGCTAAAAGTATTGTAACAGGTAAATGCCGAAATTTCTAACCAAGACATTAATTTCAAAGAGCTATTTCGGTTTAGAAATTCTGAAGCTATTCTTAATTTATAAAAATGGTTGCTGAGCCAGAATTCGAATATGCACGAAATTTAAACCTCAAATTGATAAAGCATAAATAAATGATTTGATCAAATCCAAGGCTATGCTAAATTTTTAAATATGGCTGTCAAACGAGAATTAGCTACGATGATTTAATAACAAAAAGCAAATTGTATGCATTGATATAATAACAGGAATATAAAACATTTAAAGTATACCACAGTCTGTTGAAATATTATGAAGATAAAAAAAAAACGCGTCACGATGCAAATCCATCAAATAGATTCCGTATTGTTAATACCCCGTGATATAACAGTATATACTGTACGGTGCATATTAACAGATCAAAGAAACGCGTACGTCAATATTTGCACGTAGGCACCTTTGATACTTGCTGTGTTCTATTTTTAGACTCAAATAACCCAAGCATCGCAGAAAGCATGCGGTCCCATCTTACAATGATATAAATAATACAATGTGTCGCATTTTGGAATTCTTAGTATATTCAATCGTTTATAACAACCTCCAGTTAATTATCTTCTATAATCACAACTCACTGAGCAGAATGGGTGCAATAATCAACACCAGATAAAATATTTTTCAGTCGTTCTTTAATTAATCAATTGTTAATAATTACCACTCAATGAGCAGAATTGGTTCAATATCAACACCACATTAAACAATAGACAGGTGATCGTTTATGATTTCAATTTATTTCAACAGGATATAGGAACAGATGCGGTTCAGTTGAGGTATACAGATCACGTGTATATTCTAATTCGCCGTTGGATTTGATCAAATCGAATTATATATAGCCTTTATTACAATTTCTTTCAATTTCATTTGGGAACTAATGAATTTGCGGTACATATTCTGGTTCGGTATATTAATATTCAATTTCTTTAAACTGATTTCAACAATAAAGGAAAGGTACGAATAAATTTGAGGTACGAAGTAAAGTACGAAACGAAACGGCTTTTGTGACGTATAAGCGTTCTGTTTTTATTTGATTTGCATCAAAAAAGGGCCGTGCTATAATAATAAAAAGAAATCGAATTATTAGTTTATTTTCGCGTACTGCCTTACACAATAGACATATTGTTAGCTTCAGACACATGTGTATTAATTCCACAAACGTTCTATGTTTATTGCCAAAGATAATCGCACTACCCTTCAACCCAAAATGCTTTCTATAGATCCTATGTAATATATGGTTGGTGCAATATCCAAGCTGCCGCTAGTCTTAATTGCGAAGACATTTAAACAATAGGATTTAATCAGGACAGGGAGATGCGCGAGATTTATCATTCGTGATGTGTCATGTCAGCGTGGGAAATAAAATTTAAATGGATATATAAACGTTTTATAATTGGAGACGAAACGTTATGTGGATCCCAAGAAAGCTTTGCTTCAGAACAGTCCCGTCGACATTAAAAATCCAGAATTTGTTTACCGTAGTGATCTTGGAAAATAATCCCAGGACAATGACAGGCATATAGATACATGCCGTCGTAGGAATCCTGAAAAATATTTCACCGTACAGGTCAGTACTAAAACTAACACTTATTACAGTATTTAAACCTCGTGCAGCAAAACTGAACGATGACCCACAACTAAACACATCGTAATATCTGAACATCGCACGTGAAATTGGATGTTTGATAACTAAATTGAACATCTTGCGTAATTGGACACCATGACTAAAATTATTCACGGTTCGGGAAGTTCAACGATCCAAGTAATTATTCAACGGTCGTAATAATTAAGCGGGACGCTTATTATTCCACACCTGTCGACAAACTAATCGCTAGTTAATCAACGCTTGGTAATCAAAATTGAACGTTGAGATTTAAGTTACATACAACAAGGACAAATTGAACGGTATTATCCCAAATTCAACAATATTTATGAATAACTCCACATAGCTTAGAAAATAACGGTATTTACCCGAGATTGAACGGTACCAGCCTTACAGTGTAAAGGCCCACATGGAACCTGCAAACATCTGGCTGCAGTTTTACTGATGCTGGTCAAATTCATTGAAGATGGGCAGTGTAAAATCAAAAGAAGTGGTACTGAAAAGTTGCAATCTTTCCACATGCCAAAAAGGTAATATGAAGGTAAGAGAGTACCGGTATGTTTAGATACAAAATTTTCATTTCCCTCTTAGTCAAGGAATCTGGGGCAGAGTTGGGGGTTTATTTTTGCTTATGTGCCTTGGTTGACAATGTAATTCCTTAACATGACCTTGCCTTAAGCTATCTAATTGACAATCATTTTACTTCAAGCGATAATTTCATATTTTCGAAGAATGTCAAATCATAATTATTTCTATGTCTTTTGCTCAACTGGTTGTCAACTCACTATTATACGACCACAGGCATTATTCCTGACACTTTAAAATCATTGGCATGGGAAATAATGACACAATTACCTCCCTTGTTTTTCTATTGCCCGCATGGGATAGCTATCTTCAAACGTTTGAATTTGAAGTTGAAAATGATATATTTGCCAATTTCTCAGCTGTCAATAGTAAATTATTGGATTAATAGGATTATTCTTTAAAGGGACAATAACACTCTTCCTGGCTTGGCAGCTCTAGAAAATAAATAATAGTCTTATTCTAAGTACCAGATGTTTATGTATCCTACCTGTTGCGTAAATTATCCATTACATCATATTTTACTTATCCAGAGGGTTCGAAAATATTTTAAAATCCAAGTCACATTTGAAAAGGTTTACGTTAACCTTTTCAAATCATGTAGTTGAATTTTTCCAATTTTTCAAATTAAGTGTGTTACGATGAAATTTGTATCATCAATTTATTTGAATATTGTAAAATAATACAATTTGTTGACCAGAATAAAGATTGGGACATATTATTCAATTACAACAAGAGTGTTATTGGGGCTTTAACAAGATAGGATGGTTTATAGATACCATCTATTTTAAGGCTTTCTTTTCATACATTTTAAAAATATAACTTAAAAATATGAAATTGGAGCTTTAAACATTTACTTAAACATACATTATGCAAGAGCTAAATCTGCCAATAGCAGGTCTTTCTTTAGGCCTGAAATGTTATCTAAATTATTAATTAGACATTAATTAATCTATCCAGACCATAATCAACTCTCAATGTCATCGCTAGCCTGCGATATTTACTGACATCTTGTTTTGCAAAATGGAAAAGATCTTGTTCATATATCGTGATATTTTTTAAAATTATTGCGTATATCGCGATATGGCGATATTTGAGATTTCAGACGAAAATTTTATCATTATCACAATATATTGCCATCCCCGGGTTATCGCTGTAACCTTACTGTGGCAGTAATTATCGGAAATTGCTGAAAATCAATAGGCTCTATCTTTTCATGACCTAAACACTGTGTATAAATTTAAAGTCAATCGGATATTATCTTTAGCCTCAAGAGCGTCCATAAGATTTTTTGAAGTGATGAATGGCCATAACTCTGGTAGTAATTATCAGAAATTGCTGAAAATCAATAGGCTTCTTCATCTTATGACCTTAAACACTGTGTATAAACTTAAAGTCAATCGGATATTAACTTTGGCCTCTAGAGCGTCCACAAGATTTTTTGAAGTGATCAAGGGACATAACTCAGTCAGTAATTATCGGAAATTGCCAAAAATCGATAGGAATCTTCGTCTCATGACCTTAAACAATGTGTATAAATTTAAAGCGTTGGCCTCTTAGAGCGTCCACAAGCAATTTTGAAATTATCAAGGGCCATAATCTGGTAGTAATTATTGGAAATTGCTAAAATTCAATAGGCTTCTTCGTCTCATGACCTTAAACAATGTGTATAAATTTAAAGTCAATCTGATATTACCTTTAGCCTCTAGCGTATCCACAATTCTTCCACAAGTAATTGTGGACACCGGACCGAGCGCCGGACAGACATATGCGACGACAATATATGACCAAATTTCAATGTGGGCGTATAAAAAGGGATATATATACATATAGAACATACAATATTAAGGTTATATCTTACTGTGTCTTGTAGCTCTATGATTTCGGAGGTCAGCTGCTCTTGTTCCTGTTCTCTGTTGTTTACCTCGATGCTGAGTGGCTGTTAAGTTTGGTGGAGAATTACCAAGCAAAATGAAGTCTGGTGAATCAATACGAGGTGGGTGGGAAGCAGAAACATCCCCAGAACTTAGATTCCCTGACTCTGCTGATGTGGTAACTTCAGGAAATGTCTGCTGTTGTTTCGAATTATTATGTAATCTTTCAGAATGCATTGGTGGAATCGGCCAATGCTCTTCTATTTGCATATTAATTCGCTCTGTCAGAGTTGGGGATGAACTTTTATTTTTATTCAATCGTGTAACACACTTGTTTCCTGTATAGAGAAATGGTGATAAAAATATGTCATCGCAATTCGATGCTGGGTGGATTAAAGCAGTACTAGGACTTCTTGAAATTTTTGCTTTCACCCTTCCCTTTACAGATATTTTGATTTTTGGTATGGCACCAATTGATGTAGAATTTGTAGTCTGATGAATTTCTGCATCAATTTTTTTATGTGTAATAACTTGATGATTTTTTAAAGATCCTGAGCCTATTATTTTTTCATAATCACAAGGTAACTTTTGTATTAAAGTGGAGGAAGGATATTGTGATTTATCACAGCTATTGCTCAGAGAAAGGACTTGTTTCAACGTTCTTGGTTTGGCTTTCCTTGCACCAGATTCACAGTTTGTATTCACTTTAAATGCACTAGACTTGAAATTAGAATAGTTGGTGACATTGTGCTTAGATTTAAAACTTTTACTGCTTATATCCACAGAACTACATGGAATGAAATCTTCACCCTCACTACTAGACTCTGATTCCGACGGCCAACCTAAATACCCAGAATTATATCGAGGAAATTTATTACTGCCATCTGGTTTTACTGGTGATATTTCACCTCGAGACTTCCTTTTTTCGCGCATAACTTTTAATCTTTCTAAGGCATCTCTATGTTTCTTATCCTCATTGCGACATTCTCGGGTACCCGTTCCACCATCAGATTCACAACATCTATCAGCATTGTAGCCATATTTACAACCAATAGTTTTCAAGACATTAGCAGCAGTTTCCATACAGTTTTCATGGTCTTTTTTGTCTAAAGTTAGAGTGTTTGACCTTCCTGCAGTCATGGAATCTAATCCAGGTGTTAATTTGAGATTAAAATCTTTTTTAAAACCTTTTTTCTGGCTACCTTTTGTTGTTTTTTCTGCTTTCTGAATACTTGAATTGCTACTTTTTTTCTGCACTTTTTTGGAAAAATTAGGGCTGAAATATGAAGTAAAGATAATGGATAACTTTTACCTTTGAGATATACATGTATGTGAACAAGCTGGATTGTTGTCTTAAAGTTATCTTCAACTAAAGTCAGAATAAATTAATGTTTTATAGGTTATCAGTCGATTGAAATTTGGATTATTCTACTACAGCCAGTATCAGAAAATAAGCTGATACGACACCATGGCATTTCTTCATTAATATTTAACACAACGCAACATGGATGATAGACCAATGGACCAATAATCACATGACAACCATTATAATTAAGCTTTCCCCTCTGGTGAAAGACTATTGTTATTATTAAGATTGTTGGGGCATTCCACGTCAAGTGTGCACACTTTCCGAGCGAAAATTGACAAGACATCTTAGATTTCGTTTATTTGATGTCTAATGGTGAGGTGGGATGAAAAACGTGTAAAAACCAAATTTCAGGCGAATCGACCCAAAAATGACGTGTCCGGGCAGAAAATCAGATGACCTCAATTTTTTCTCAAAATCATGTTCTATATATGCCAAAAATGAAAATGGGATCTCTATGGGATCATGCCTAAAAATGCCACCTGGGTTGAGTCTGCATGGTTGAGCCTGTGGTCAAGTGTATGTTTGACTGGTATCCAGCATCTTCTGAGAAACGAAAGTGAATATTTTCTGTTATTTCTAAAAAGGAAAATTTTGAATAATGGATTTAACTAGCACTAGGAAACTGGAATCGTTTAACTTGGGGTTTTTAGACTTTAAAAAATGCTATAGAGTTTAATTTCAAAACATTGTTTGATAATTGATTATAATCGTTTGAAAATTACAAAAATGGTTTAATTAGTACTATGGTTTAATTTAATGATACAGCGTTTAATTTCTCAGAGAGGGGTTTAGAAATGGACGGACCCTTTAATTATGTCAAGCGTCTAATTACTAGCCGAGTACTTTAATTTCCCGAGATGCATTTATAAATTAAATATTAGACGAAACTTTTAATTTCCCGCGAGTCGTTTAACCGATCGGCTCATTTTGATTACGATTATTTAAATGTGAAGTACGAATAAAAAATATGAATATAAAAAAATAATGCGCACCAAATAATTGCTAATCTTCCCGCGAGTCGTTTAACCGATCGGCTCATTTTGATTACGATTATTTTAATGTGAAGTACGAATAAAAAATATGAATATAAAAAAATAATGCACACCAAATAATTGCTAATCTTCCCGTGAGTCGTTTAACCGATCGGCTCATTTTGATTACGATTATTTAAATGTGAAGTACGAATAAAAAATATGAATATAAAAAAATAATGCCCACCAAATAATTGCTCATCTTACCTTGGCCGTAGTATTTTTATCCATTATCGATTAAAGAATGATTCCACCATTGACAAACATCAAAAATCGGTAAATCATGCCCAATGTTATTATACAATCAGGAATCGGTAAAGCACATCCCAGGTAATGTATTTTCTTTAAATCACAAAAGAATGAACATAGCCTTCCACCTGTACGCGTCGCTATTTGTTGGAAATCGGTAAAGCACATCCCAGGTAATGTATTTTCTTTAAATCACAAATGAATGAAAATAGTTTTCCACCTGCATGCGCCGCTAGAAGACATCACAATGTACGTTATCATGGAAGAGTGATAATCTCGCGAGACTTTTACACTGGCGCCAAAAAGAAGCTATTACTATTTGTCGATCTCTATAGACAAGCTGTCGATCATTTTTAGACAGGACTATAGAATGGCTTCAAACAGTATCAATGACTGATCACAGCCTTGATGTTACGTAATCACTTGGGACAATATAATGTTGACTGCAGAAGAACGATATCAAACGATATTGCTAAATCAACATTTAGTCCCTCAATATATAAAAAATAATGTGTGTTGGTGAGGTATCGGTGGGTTTTTTTTGTACTATTCAAAACAAAATCTACATTAGATCTTTATCCCACGAATGTTTCACCCCCCAAAATTACGCGGGTCGTTTCATCCCACAAATTAAAAAAAAAACCAATTAATACGTATTTTTAATCTTTTATTGATACATTAATAACAAGATGATATCAGTGCTTCGCCTCAAAATAGGAGAGCTTTTTATTGCTCTTCCTCGAGGATAAAAGCGCTCGTCATATTTTACATATTTGTCAAAAAACGAACCCCCAAACTGCATATAAAGCCCATGAAATACAATTTTCGAATAATTGTCGAATGGAAATTTCGGTATTCGCCTGCAGAAAAATATCGCTAAATTTGATTCTGGGTGCTGGAAACATGACGCGTCAAGTAAATATTTTTTTTTCCTTTGTTTTATCTAGTTCACTATATTGTCTGTCAGAAGATTTGGAAAAGGTGGGAAAATATCACATGTTTTGCGTGTGGTAGAATGAAGGATGAAAGGGGGGATATTCCTTTGATGTCATGTAATCACTGTCTAATACATTCCGGCTTCTCGAAGCCGATATAAATTTAGAAATAATTTAGCGATTTATATTGTTACTCTTGACTATTGTGTTGTCAAATAAAAACTCATAATACAAATCATACTTTATTAATTAATAATATTATCAACAAATAGGTTCCCATTAGATGTTTTATTTTTAAAAATAGTTCTAGAAATGTCGGGAGAATGTCACGTGATAGCCACTGTTGACAAACAGGTCAGGAAGTTATCGCTTTGATGTATCATTTTATTACCGCATGAACTAATGCACGTCTAGACGTGCTGTGACTGTTAGGAATTATATTGTATTCAATACTTAAAATGTGATAATCTCGACCATTGATGGTACAGCATTTAATTAAGTTCATAATGGATGGTGTATATTTTTGATTGCGTAGGAAGCGTAGCCCAATTATTACGTCGAAAACACAGGGTTCGTATTCGATTCACGCAGTAAAATAGTATTATGCGTTCCTCGACTAATAAAGACAAATATCTACATAGATCATCACGTCATTCGAGACATTTTAATGTGTAATAGTTTTATATCCACCACTATCGGTAATTTATCCGTGTCGGCCGATATGTTTCGCTGTCAATATCTGATATCGGTAAAACCGATAGGTGCCATATCGGACCATCACTAGTTATTAATGTATCAATAAAATATTTAAAATACGTAATAATTGTCTTTTTAATTTGTGGGACGAAACGAGCTGTGTAATTTAGGGTGGCGAAACGGTCGTAGGATGAAAGCTCTAACGTGGATTTTGAATAGTACAAAAAAAAACACCGATACCTCGCCAACACACATTATTTTTTATATATTGAGGGAGTAAATGTTGATTTAGCAATATCGTTTGATATCGTTCTTCTGCAGTCAACATTTTATTGTCCCAAGTGATTACGTAACATCAAGGCTGTGATCAGTCATTGATACTGTTTGAAGCCATTCTATAGTCCTGTCTAAAAATGATCGACAGCTTGTCTATAGAGATCGACAAATAGTAATAGCCTCTTTTTGGCGCCTGTGTAAAAGTCTCGCGAGATTATCACTCTTCCATGATAACGTACATTGTGATGTCTTCTAGCGGCGCATGCAGGTGGAAAACTATTTTCATTCATTTGTGATTTAAAGAAAATACATTACCTGGGATGTGTTTTACCGATTTCCAACAAATAGCGACGCGTACAGGTGGAATGCTATGTTCATTCTTTTGTGATTTAAAGAAAATACATTACCTGGGATGTGCTTTACCGATTCCCGATTGTATAATAACATTGGGCGTGATTTACCGACTTTTGATGTTTGTCAATGGTGGAATCATTCTTTAATCGATCATGGATAAAAATACTACGGCCAAGGTAAGATGAGCAATTATTTGGTGCGCATTATTTTTTTATATTCATATTTTTTATTCGTACTTAAATAATCGTAATCAAAATGAGCCGATCGGTTAAACGACTCGCGGGAAGATTAGCAATTATTTGGTGTGCATTATTTTTTTATATTCATATTTTTTATTCGTACTTCGATCACATTTAAATAATCGTAATCAAAATGAGCCGATCGGTTAAACGACTCGCAGGAAGATTAGCAATTATTTGGTGCGCATTATTTTTTTATATTCATATTTTTTATTCGTACTTCACATTTAAATAATCGTAATCAAAATGAGCCGATCGGTTAAGCGACTCGCGGGAAGATTAGCAATTATTTGGTGCGCATTATTTTTTTATATTCATATTTTTTATTCGTACTTCACATTTAAATAATCGTAATCAAAATGAGCCGATCGGTTAAACGACTCGCGGGAAATTAAAAGTTTCGTCTAATATTTAATTTATAAATGCATCTCGGGAAATTAAAGTACTCGGCTAGTAATTAGACGCTTGACATAATTAAAGGGTCCGTCCATTTCTAAACCCCTCTCGGAGAAATTAAACGCTGTATCATTAAATTAAACCATAGTACTAATTAAACCATTTTTGTAATTTTCAAACGATTATAATCAATTATCAAACGATGTTTTGAAATTAAACTCTATAGCATTAGTCTAAAAACCCCAAATTAAACGATTCCAGTTTCCTAGTGTAGTAAAAAGGGGTGGGGGGGTTGTAAGTTTTGTGCAGATCCTTTCAAATGCCATGGCAAACTGAAACTGAAGGACCTGAGAGATGTGTCTAAAGTAATGATTGGGAAATACCCGTCAATGGTAAAAGAAGGTGACCGTGTATATTCAGCATGCAGGAAAAGAACGTCGCAACTGCCACCTGAGGCGAGTGTAGTGTCGTCGGACGACGAACAGGGGAATCGTGAGGATGCTGTGCCGGATGATGAGCATAGGACACTGAGTGTGCGTTGAGTGAAGGAGCTAGGGATGTTGATTTCATTGAATTAGAGACAGAATTAGAACATCTAAATGAATTGCTGGAAATGATGGGCAAACGAAAGACGGAACTTATGCCCAGTTACGTGGGAACGAAACGGGCCAAAATCGAAGGGGTAGTGAGAAACAGATTGGACTTGATTGCGCCAGGTAATACTGACACCGGGGAAATACCAGACAAAAAGTGCGACGGGAGTGGATGTGAGGTTTTTGCCACGCTGAAGGCAAAGTATAATGAAAATGATACTACCCGCGCTGAGAAAATAACAATCATGACAGTTTTTTCCCCAAGCATGAGTGTGAGAAAGTTGATGACTGAATTTGGTTGTTCTCAAAGAATGGCTGTCCAGGCAAAAAAGCTTCAGTTGGAAAAAGGCATTTTATCGTCCCCGAATCCGAAACTCAGCAAAATGTTGCGATTATTGACTTTTACAAGTCTGAGAGTCGCGAAATGCCGGGTAAAAGAGATTGTCTAACTGTAAATGGTAAAATGAAAGTTCAGAAAAGACTTGTGTTGTGCAATCTCAAAGAATTGTTTCAAAAATTCAAAGAAGACCATGCCGATGTGAAGATTGGTTTTTCAAAAATTTGCAATGTTGCGCCCTCATGAATGTGTTTTGGCGGGAAGCAGCAGAACGCACTGTGTGCCTGTCTGTACAATCCACTAAAATGTGAAGTTGATGATGATTGGGTCAAAAATGAGTGAGCTTGAACTTGATTTGAACGGAAACAACTTGAACTTGTATGATTATCATTACGTGATGTCGCTTTTTGTTTGTAACCCCGCCCAACCAGCATGTTATTTCCGTCAATGCGAGAACTGTGCGGGGAAGTTGGACGATCTTGAAAATTCTCTCCTTGCCGCATTTGAACAAGGCAACGTCGATGAAATTCAATTTAAGCAGTGGATGACTGCTGATCGTTCGGAATTGAAAACTGAAGTGGTGGCGGTTGAAGATTTTGTTCGTGAATTTTGCTCGAAAGGTGAAGAAACTGTCAAGGCACGATTTCGTGTCGCAAATGCAATCACGATTTCTCAAGGAAAAGAAGACAGAATTGAAACCTGGGGAGTTTCTCGTAATTGGAGATTTTTTCAGAAAACTTTTCCTTTGTAGTTCAGGACTGCGCCCAGGGTTTTCATTGGAACAACTCCTAGGCGACCATTCACCCCTGGCTCTGCTATTACAACGACAGGGATGATCTGCGACACGTATCTTATACCGTCATATCAGAACACAACAAACATGACGTCATTAGTGTCCACCTATATCAGGGCCTCTTGGTCAATTTCCTGAAATTGAAATTTAAAAGTGTAAACAAGATTTTCTACTTCACCGATGGCTGCGCAGCCCAATATAAGAACTGTAAATAGTTTCTGAATCTTTGTTTGCACGAAAAGGACTTCGGTGTGAAAGCTGAGTGGCATTTTTTTGCTACCATCCACGTGAAGGGGCCGTCAGATGGGGTGGGAGGCACCATCAAAAGGGAGGCAACTAAAGAAAGTCTACGGCGCCCTTAGGACAAACAAATTATCGCACCAAGAGACTTGTCTGACTTTGCCAATGAAAACTTAACAAATATGAATTTTTGCTTCGTGACAGAAACCATGTACGACTCGGAAAAAGTGAAGCTGGCAGGTAGAGTGGAAAAGACCAGGACTATCGGCGGTACTCTCAAGCTGCACAATTTCGTGCCGTTGTCTGAAACGTGTCTCCGTGTCAGCACCAAGATTTATTTAAAGGACCTTTGGCGGAATACACCACGGTACGTTATGGCTGACACTAGTGGCTATCCTACATAGAAGAAGCCTTTGACGACACACATGAAGTTAGAGTGAAATTACTTCACCCGAGCGAACCCGCAAAAAGCTTTGTGTATCCCAAGACGACAGAAAGGTGTCTCCTCGACATCAGCGACATGCTCCTCAAAGTTGACCCCCGAACATCTACCGGCACAACGTATGAACTGTCAAAGAAAGAGATTGCCGATTCCAGCAAGGCTTTAGAAAAACGTAAGTCAATTTAAAGTTCCATGAAATGAAAATTTCAATTGAAATGGTGAAATTTAAGTCTGTTTATGAGTTAGAAGTCATAAATCAAAGATTATGTACGGTACTTTGCTGCTCACCACTCAACCATACTTGTACACTCAAGCTATCGCTATCGGATGATAGCCTACAGTCAGGGATGCCTATTATACCATGTGTGTTGCTTTGTTGCCTGAATGGCATTGTAATATTGTGCTCAAAAGTTGAAATTGCAAAACCCTATGACTTTGGTCTTCATTTTCCCCCTGATCCCATTTTCATTTTTGGCATACAGGTGGATGATATATAGAACATGGTTTTGAGAAAAAATTGGGGTCATCGAATTTTCCGCCCGGACAGGGTCAAAGGTCAAGGTCAAACAAATAAAAAGAAAATATGAAAACATTATCTGATAACATCGTGTAATACACCAAATGAAAGGTCTTGATTTCCTGATCACTTTGGTACCAAATTTGTTAGGAGTAAAATGATTGCTGTTGGAAGGTTCTTGGTCCACCGGATTACGCAAAAATTGGGTTTTAGGTTTTCAAACCTGAAACTTCACATAAATTGTTTTCTTGGTGGGGCTAACATTTGGAGAAAAATTGAAAAGAATCTGTTACCACGGTGTCAATGAGGTGTGTACACTTGACATGGAATGCCCCTATTAGGGCTGTTTGTATTATATTTTTTTTGTTATTTTCCAATAAATCTTATTATCTCAGAATCTAAACATGGGATTTTTTTAAAATTTTACCTAACCCCAAAGAGTTTGTGGTGGCTGCGGATTAAATACATTTTCAAAACATTTTAGGAATTTGAAATCAGCGAATTTTACGAACGTAAAAACTTAAAATGAATAGTGTAACTTTGTGGTTTTTGACAACTTCTTTAATATTTGCAAGATTTTCATGAAATTTGTACAGTACGTAGATATTACTTATGTGACTTGAAAAATGTCATTATAAATTTTCTAACTTATCTCCCCTTGGAGAAAAGATTTTTTTAAAAAATCAGCAAAATATAGGTCAGAATGACTTAAATAATACATTTCTGGATAGTCTGACTCATGGTCAAATTTTTGTACTTGAATATTTCCAAATTTCGAATGTGACGTTTTTGTGCCGACAAAGTTGTTTTCGTATGAAAGATTCCCATTGGAATCAATAAATCTTCAAAAGCTTTTACGAATCTGAAATCACCAAAATTTACTGATGATAAAATTGACCTACATAGCTGTAACTTTGTCACTTTTTGTCCTATTTCAGTAATTCATTTTTCTTTGAGTACCTTAAAATATTTACTTTGAATGGGCCATTTCCGAAATAGGAATATTTCAACCCGGAAGTAAAACCAACATGACAACTTCTTGAATATGAGTACGATTTTCATGATATTAGGAATGTAATAGATTTGGTTGATACAACTTCAACGATGTCATTAGAAATTTTGTAAGTTATCTCCCCTTGAAGAAAATAAGGATCAAGGTTTTCAACCGACAGGATATGCCCATATTTTCCAAGAGATGTATAAAGAACAAATTAAATCAAAAGCGATTTTTCGTACAATCAGTGGCTATAATCGAAATAGTTATGGTCTGAAGTGCACAGAATTTTATGAAATTCAAACTCAACCTCATTGATGTTCAACGGTGATATATTGAAACGCTTTTTTAAAATGAATACAAATTGTGACTTCTAGTGGGTCCATAAACTAAAATATGATTTTTCAAACAATCAGGGGCCATAATCCAGACAGTTATGTACAGATATATGAGCGATTATCAAAAGGAACCAAAATCGGAAATAAATTGTGGCCTCCAGAGGGTCCACAATATTTGATATACCATATCTTTACACTATTTGTGTACAAGGGACAGCCATTTTGGGTCTGATTTTCACGAAATTTGATCTCAACCGTCATCGGGGTGTAACAGCGATATATTCACATGTTTTTTTTTAAAATTGGATAACCAGCGGCTGACAGGCAGGATACGCCCACATTTTCGAGAGATGAATAGAGAACCAGCTAAAAATAAATTGATTTTTCCTAAAATCAAGGGCCATAACACTGTACAATTGGTACCGTGGAATCTTGCGTAAATAGGGTTATTTCTTTATATTATAAAAATCCCAAGAAGAGGACGATCAAACCTCACACACGATAGGAATAGAGGGGCGGAAGAGTCCCCATAACAGTGCAGGCAAGTTTGGATCTCAGTGATGCATCCGAGGAGAAGCAGGAACCAATAACAAAGAAATAAGAAGATTTATCTATACACACTTGGGTTTTATTTAGAAAAACCTACTTCATCCTCAAGAAAATTAAAATACCACCAGTGCATACCAGATCAAGGAATACCTATTGAACCCTAATCTACAGTTTAGTTTAACAGCACCCGTTTATGCGATAGATTTTTAGAGAAACTGTTGTTCGGACAACTTCACCTTTTAACTATACTTCGTTCATCTTTCTCCTGTTGCCCTCTAAATTATAGAATCTACTTTTATTCATAGAGGTGACCAACATCCTTCCTATTTACTCGTCCTTCAGCATCACCGATTTCACGATCCAGAGTTAAACTACTAGCTACTCATTTGAAGTCGTCATAACTACGCATTTTAGAGCCGATCGCAGCACACTCCTTACGTATAGGCCCATTCTACCTCTGCACATTTGAAGACTAGGGGGTTCCGGATGATCGAGTCTATATGTATTCATCTCTACAGAAACCACCACCATTGATTTTACCTGACAATAGTCACTTGATGATAGTCGGCGTTCATATATATGTATTTTTTTTGTTTTGTTTGGTATTTTAAAGATAACTTAATGTTGTTTGTATATCCATTTTTTTAATATTATCATTTTTTAAAATTTTTTTATTTATATAAGTAACCTAAATTTTGTCTATATTAATTATTACTTTTATAATCCCAGTATAGGGATTAAATAATCCTAGTAGTTTGGGGATTATTAATTCTGAACATTATGCGCATGCGCAACAATTCTATTGTCTATATAACCGGTAACAGGATTATTTTTGTAACCAGATGATAAAGGGCGAACGCCCGAAACGCGTCCTGGATAAAAACTTCTTATATCTACGCAGTCTTTATATTATAGTTGGAATTTCGGCTACCAGTGTTCAATTTGTAGTTGTATCCAATTTAAATCTCACTATTTAATTTTGATTACCAAGCGTCTAATTAACTAGTGTTTACATTAGTTTTCCATTAATTGTAACCACATAAATCAAACACTCGCGGTTCATTTCTCGACAACGTCTAAAAACTAAACCCCTTTCAAATCTAAATGGTAGTGTTCATTTTTAAAAACATCCCGAGAAACTGAACGGTCATAAAGTAGACGATCCAAGTCAAATCTTAACGGCGTTTCTAAATCTACATGGTAGCACAAATTGAGCAGTTTTTGATGAATCTTGATGGCATTTAACACATTCTAAACGGCAATCTATTTACTGGATACGTGTATTAGATTCTAAACGGTAAACGTAGTTTCTTTCTTTTTTTTCGTAAAATCTGGACGATACCCAGTCCCTAGTGTTAGTAAGTCAACAGGTGTTGAATAATAAGTGTCCCGCTTAATTATTACGACTGTTCAATAATTAGTTGGACCGTTCAACTTCCCGAGCCGTGATTAAAATTAGTCATGCTGTCCAATTATGCAAGGTGTTCAATTTTGTTGTAAAACATCCAATTTCACGTGCGATGTTCAGATATTACGTGTTTAGTTGTGGATCATTGTTCAGTTTTGCTGCCGAATGTCTATTTTGACGCACGATGTTAGATGCACTGAAAGGTGTTTAAATTTAAATACTGTAATAAGTGTTAGTTTTAGTATTGACCTGTTATGATACAGTGAAATATTTTTCAGGATTCATACGATGGCAGATATCTGTTTGCCTGTAATTGTCTGGGGATTATTTTTCAAGATCACTACGGTGAAACAAATGCTGGATTTTTAATGGTGATGGGACGGTCCTGAAGCAAAGGTTTCTTGAGATCCACATAATGTTCTGTCTCTTATCATAAAACGTTCCTTTACATATTGGTATGTACATGGGACCGTAACTTTATGGATTATGGACCCGGATTGTACACACTAGAGTTCACAATTTTTAGCTCATTTTGATGAAACTGTACATGTGTGTTTATAACCCAAAGATCTTGATTATTGCCCCTGATTGAACAAAAAAGGTGTTTCGAGCCTGTGGAACCTATACAGGTCACAATTAAGAATATTATCAATACAGTAGACTCTGTGACATCTGATCACTCCGACACTCTGTGACATCTGACATGATTTTCTTGTCCCGATTTATTTCCTTATTACTTCAGCAAAACAATCTCTGGTTAATCCGGATTCTGTATGTTCTGGATTACGACATCAATCAGCCGTCCCGTCACATGATTTCCATTAAATCAACACAGTATAATCCGGCCGTCTATCGATAGGTGTGAAGCAACCAATTATTAACAATCAATTATTGGTGAGATTAAAACTCGATGGGTGTGAAGCCACAAAAGATAAACAAGCAAACACCAATCAATTATCGGTGAGTTGAATACTCGCTACCGTATGTCTTTGTTGATTACTTTGATAATTTTATTATCTCTTGTAAGAAAGTAATTGTGACAAATACTCAAGCATATCCACAAATTTTCTCACGAATCCGCAGTCGTAAAAATCGAAAGGAACCAAGATCTTTGGGTAATAACCACGAATTTCAAGATTCATCAAAATCAAATTAAAATTGTGACCTGTACAGGGTCCACAACATTGATATACCATTTTTTAACAGTATTCGCGAACAAACGGCGGCCACTTTGTATGGCAATTTTGGTCCGATTTTCCCGAAATTCGAACTGAACCTTCCTTAGGGTGTAACGGCGATATAACCAAACGTTTTTTTGAATCGGATAATAATTGTGACCTCCAGAGGGACCACAAGCTAAAAAAGGTGATTTTTCAGACAATCAGGGGCCATAATTCAGGAAATTACGTTCCGATAGGCGCAAATATCGAAAGGAACCAAGATCTTTGGGTTATAAACATGCATGCCAAGTTCCATCAAAATCGGTTGAAAATTGTGACCTCTATAGGGTCTACAAACTAAAAACGTGATTTTTCGTACAATCAGGGGCCATAATTAGGGTTGTCACGATTACAAAATTCTTGAATCGGTTAATCGTCCAGCCAAAAATCGTATCGGTGCCGATTAATCGGATGCCGTATAAATGCTGTAATGTCAATCAATGTCTGTACAGCGTTCCGGGTTTTTTTTCATGTGATTGTTTGTTGATAAAGAAATTATAAAATGATGTGTCAACACCGAATAGCTGATTGTATATTATTGTAGTACATTTATTTGAGTTTATACTAAAGACATGTCGGAATAAATCGTTTAAATTGGCAGTTACGAGGTTGAGCTAAGTAAGACATTCCCGTGTTGTGACTTACCCCTACGGCTTTAACTGCTAATTAAAAATCCAAAACTGGCAATAGATTACAATTCATGTGTACAACAATTCCCTTACATGATATTTAAACATATATAGCGATAATCATATTGACGAAAAACAACGAGAGAAGCCGCAAAAGATGGTACAAAAAAACACGTGACATTTAAAAAGACGGCAATATATGCCGAGGGGGGCAAATAGAAGATCCTCCTGATTGGCAATGTTAGGAACTCGTTTATTCGTTGTCTCGTATGCAGTAACGACACGTTCTGATTCTGAATTTAATAATAAATTACAACTGGATTTAAAATTAATTTATACTGGAGGAATTTCTGAGGAAATCGTATGATTATATTGTTCTTCTTTATAAAACGGAATTTCAATAAAATTACATTGCTAGTTTATCACTCGTAAAAAGGCACAGCCAACTTCCCCGTCTCGTGCGGCATGCTTTCAGTCCATGCCTAAGATATTATCGAATGTCTGTTATTGTCCGTTGTTGACAACTATTTCACGCCAATATCAACTATTTTACACATTTCGTAGTAAGTCATGCCTAATATGGTAGGCGAAGAATTCCGTGCGACATTGAGATCGTGCCACTGTATTGCGTCTTGAAAGACGTAGTTTCCTTATGGTTTTAATAGGCAGCAATTCAGCAGTGTGTTTAACAGAGAGTAAAAGTCAAACATTATATGTATTTGTATAAATATAAATTGGATGAAACGGCTACCGATTTTTCAAAGTGTGAATCGGTTTGAGTTAGAAACCGAATCGACTACGACTAAACCGATTAATCGTGACAACCCTAGCCATAATCCATGAAGTTTTGATCCGATAGATGCCAATATCGAAAGCAGCCGAGATCTTTTGGGGATAAACCTATATTTCAAGTTTCGTCAAGTTTTCGGATAAGAATTGTGACCTGTAGAGAGTCCACAAACAAATTGTGGACGGATGGACGGACGGACAGGGGCGACGACATAATACGTCCACATGTAAATGTGGGCGTATAAAAAGGCGATTTTGCGTATAATCAGGGGCCATAATTCAGGAAGTTACGATCCGATATGCGCAAATATCGAAAGGAACCAAGACCTTTGGGTTATAACCATGCATTTCAAGTTTCATCAAAATCGAATTAAAATTGTGACCTCTACAGGGTCCACAACCATGATATACCATTTTTTAACAGTGGCCATTTTGTATGGCAATTTTGGTCCGATTTGAACTCGACCTTCCTTAGGGTGTAACGGTGATATGATCAAACGGTTTTTTAAATCGGATAATAATTGTGACCTCCAGAGGGACCACAAGCTAAAAATGGTGATTTTTCGGACAATCAGGGGCCATAATTTAGGAAATTACGTTCCGATAGGCGCAAATATCAAAAGGAACCAAGATCTTTGGGTTATAAACATTGATGTCAAGTCTCATCAAAATCAGTTCAAAATTCTGACCTCTATAGGGTCCACAAGCTGAAAACGTGATTTTTTGTACAATCAGGGGCCATAATCCATGAAGTTTTGATCCGATAGATGCCAATATCGAAAGCAGCCGAGATCTTTTGGGGATAATTCTATATTTCAAGTTTTGTCAAAATCAGATAAGAATTGTGACCTGTAGAGAGTCCACAAACAAATTGTGGACGGACGGACAGGGGCGACGACAATATACGTCCAAATGAAAATGTGGGCGTATAAAAATGAACACTACCATTTAGATTTGAAAAGGGTTTAGTTTTTAGACGTCGAGAAATGAACCGCTAGTGTTTGATTTATGTGGTTATAATTAACGGAAAAAATAGGTTGCCAGGCAACGAAACATACGCCCACACAACAGCCAAATCGTCCGGGCAGTCAAAAAGAGTTGTTGCATTTTAAGTAATCATCAGAAAATCATAATTCAAACTCACCCATAACTACGGTGTAACTGTGATATAATCAAACGTTTTTTTAAATCAGATAATATTAATAATTGTGACCTCCAGAGGGACCACAAGCTAAAAAGGGTGATTTTTTGTACAATCAGGGGCCATAATTCAGGAAGTTACAATCCGATATGGGTAAATATGCAATGGAACCAAGATCATAAGGTTATAAACATGTATTTCAAGTTTCATCAAAATCAGTTCAAAATTTTGATCTTTATAGGGTCCACAACCTTGATATAACATATTTTCACACAATTCGCGTACAGACAGCCGCCATTTTATCCGTCAACTCTGATCCGATTTTCACGAAATTCAAATTCTCTCTTCATTACCATGAAACCGTGATATAATCAAACAGTTTTTTAAATCGGATAATAATTTTGACCTCCAGAGGGACCACAAGCTAACAAAAGCGATTTTTCGGACAATCAGGGGACATAATTCAGGAAGTTATGATCCGATGGGCGCAAATATCGAAAGGAACCAAGATCTTTGGGTTATAAACATACATGTCAAGTTTCATCAAAATCGGTTCAAAATTGTGACCTCTATCGGGTCCACAACCTTGATATAACATATTTTCACACTATTCGTGTACAAACGGCGGCCATTTTGTCCGTCAATTTTTGTCCGATTTTCACGAAATTCGAACTCAACCTTCATAAACATGGAACGGTGATATAATCAAATGTTTTTTTAAATCGGATAATAATTTTGACCTCCAGAGGGACCAAAAGCTAACAAAAGCGATTTTTCGGACAATTAGAGGACATAATTCAGGAAGTTATGATCCGATGGGCGCAAATATCGAAAGGAACCAAGATCTTTGGGTTATAAACATACATGTCAAGTTTCATCAAAATCGGTTCAAAATTGTGACCTCTATAAGGTCCACAACCTTGATATAACATATTTTCACACTATTCGCGTATAAACGGCGGCCATTTTGTCAGTCAATTTTGGTCCAATTTTCACGAAATTCGAACTCAACCTTCATAACCATGGAACGGTGATATCATCAAACGGTTTTTTAAATCGGATAACAATTTTGACCTCCAGAGAGACCACAACTAAAAAGGGCGATTTTTTGGACAATGAGGGGCCATATTTCAGGAAGTTACGATCCGATGGGAGCAAATATCGAAAGGAACCAAGATCTTTGGGATATAAACATACATGTCAAGTTTCATCAAAATCGGTTCAAAATTGTGACCTCTATAAGGTCCACAACCTTGATATAACATATTTTCACACTATTCGTGTACAAACGGCAGCCATTTTGTCCGTCAATTTTGGTCCAATTTTCACGAAATTCTAACTCAACCTTCATAATCATGGAACGGTGATATAATCAAACGTTTTTTTAAATCGGATAACAATTTTGACCTCCAGAGGGACCACAAGCTAAAAAAGGCGATTTTTCGGTCAATCAGGGGCCATAATTCAGGAAGTTACGATCCGATAGGCGCAAATATCGAAAGGAACCAAGATCTATGGGTTATAAACATGAATGTCAAGTTTCACCAAAATCGGTTCAAAATTGTGACCTCTATAAGGTCCACAACCTTGATATAACATATTTTCACACTATTCGCGTACAAACGGCGGCCATTTTGTCAGTCAATTTTGGTCCGATTTTCACGAAATTCGAACTCAACCTTCATAACCATGGAACGGTGATATAAACAAACGTTTTTTTAAATCGGATAACAATTTTGACCTCCAGAGGGACCACAAGCTAAAAAGGGCAATTTTTCGGACAATCAGGGGCCATAATTCAGGAAGTTACGATCCGACTGGCGCAAATATCGAAAGGAACCAAGATCTATGGGTTATAAACATGCATTTCAAGTTTCATCAAAATCAGTTCAAAATTGTGACCTCTATAAGGTCCACAACCTTGATATAACATATTTTCACACTATTCGCGCACAAACGGCGAACATTTTGTCAGTCAATTTTGACCGATTTTCACGAAATTCGAACTCAACCTTCACAACCATGGAACGGTGATATAATCAAACGGTTTTTTAAATCGGATAACAATTTTGACCTCCAGAGGGACCACAAGCTAAAAAGGGCAATTTTTCGGACAATCAGGGGCCATAATTCAGGAAGTTACGATCCGATTGGCGCAAATATCGAAAGGAACCAAGATCTATGGGTTATAAACATGCATTTCAAGTTTCATCCAAATCGGTTCAAAATTGTGACCTCTACACTGTTCACAAGCTAAAAGATAGGTTGCCAGGCAATGAAACATACGCCCACAGCAGCTAAATCGTCCGGGCAGTCAACAAGGGTTGTCACATATTTTTACTTTTTTTAGGGAATGAAACGTTTGTAATACACTAAAATCTGATTACGAGTAACAACTCATTATGTAATTATCAGAATCAGAAAATCATTAGAATTTGCTTGCTTTTAAAAAAGTTTTGCCCCACGCTAACAATTAGTATACCAATCATTTAATATCATGGATTTAGCTGTTCAGTTATCAAAATTCATTGAAAATCAAAATACTTATTCGTTTCAACACCTTAAACTCTGTGTATCAATCTGAAGTCAATCGGATGATAAGTTTGGCCTCAAGGTTTTTTGAAGTGATCAAGGGAGATAACTCTGGAAGTAATTATTTGAAATCTCTGATAATTAATAGGCTTCTTCGTCTCATGACCTTAAACATATATAAATTTAAAGTCAATCGGATATTAACTTTGGCCTCTAGAGCGTCCACAAGATTTTTTGAAGTGATCAAGGGCCATAACTCTAGCACTAATTATTGGAAATTGCTGAAAATCAATAGGCTTCTTCGTCTTATGACCTTAAACACTGTGTATCAATTTAAAGTCAATCGGATATTAACTTTGGCCTCTAAAGCGTCCACAAGATTTTTTGAAGTGATCAAGGGCCATAACTCTGGCACTAATTATCGGAAATTGCTAAAAAATCAATAAGCTTCTTCGTCTTACGACCTCAAACACTGTGTATAAATTTAAAGTCAATCGGATATTAACTTTGGCCGCTAGTGAAGTGAAGTGATCAAGGGCCATAACTCTGGCACTAATTATCGGAAATCGCTGAAAATCAATAGGCTTCTTCGTCTGATGACCTTAAACACTGTGTATAAATTTAAAGTCAATCGGATATTAACTTTGGCCGCTAGAGCGTCCACAAGATTTTTTGAAGTGATCAAGGGCCATAACTCTGGTAGTTATTATCGGAAATTGCTGAAAAAAAATAGGCTTCCTCGTCTCATGACCCTAAACACTGTGTATAAATTTAAAGTCAATCGGATATTAACTTTGGCCTCTAGAGCGTCCACAAGATTTTTTGAAGTGATCAAGGGCCATAACTCTGGTAGTTATTATCAAAAATCGCTGAAAAACAATAGGCTTCTTCGTCTCATGACCTTACACACTGTGTATAAATCTAAAGTCAATCGGATATTAACTTTAGCCTCTAGAGCGTCCACAAGCAATTGTGGACGCCGGACCGACAGACGGACGGACGGACGGGATGACGACAATATACGACCACATTTCAATAAAAACGTACAATCAGGGGCCATAACCCATGAAGTTACAGTCCGATACATGCCAATATCGAAAGGAACCGAGATCTTAGGGTGATAAACCTATATTTTAAGTTTCATTGAAATCAGATAAGAATTGTGACCTGTAGACTGTTCACAAACAATTGTGGATGGACGGACGGACGGACGGAGGCAACGACAATATACGTCCACATGAAAATGTGGGCGTATAAAAAAGATTTTGAAAATATTCACTGATTCAGCTTGGTCATCGTTTTATTCGTCATAAAAATGGCTGATGTATTACTCAACGCGTGTACAACACAACGATAATTTTTCATTGGTTAAAGCCGTATAAATGCGGGAAAATTTACAGTAGCTATCATGTTCCTTAAGCAACGTTCGCGAGTTATACAACATCTCTCAGTTGCTTGAATACTCAGTAATTCCCCGAACTTTGCACTAGTTGTTTTTACAAGTGACTAATTAGCATTGTCAAATCAGAGTTCGTGGCACCAAACACACTATAAACAAACAGGTTTTTTTAAATTGAGAAACTCGTGGGAAAACAGCAACCGTGACATTGATCAATCTTTGAACTTTACAACTCGATTGTCACATGTAGGCATTTTAGCTATAAAGCATGAGACTTGGTATTCACAACGACCGATGAATCTGATAGGTTCCCAAGCTGGGCTTGTGACAATCGAACTTAGTGGCGAAATATACAGGGTATTACGTGAAGGGCTTGATAAGATGTATGTAGTTAAGGCGAGATCAAGCCTTCTATTGAAGATGAGTAGCTATTGGCTAACGCATAAACAAACTTATTTGCATACTATTTATAGTATTATAATTAGCTGGAATTAGAGTCGAGTAGGGTAGCATAGAATTGTAATAATACATAGTATGCAAGTCTAAATAATTATATTCGTGAAAAATTGTCTTACATTAGGGGTGGTCCAAACTGATTTAGGTTAATCCATATTAAGTGCACAATGATAAAACTATAGCGTATACTAGAAATCAAAGATTACACAGGTGCAGATCATTTCATTTGTTCGCTTCTCGGGTTTAACGACCAGAGAGAGATTTTATTTACCATCCTTTTTTATATTAACCGGGAAGGTGTTGAACTTTCGCATGGAACCCAGGCATGTGTCTGGTTTACGGGATTAATTAAATAATAGGTAGCAGCCATTCAAAGAATCTAACGACGGACATGACTGTTGTATATTCCATGCGACTGTGGTATGTAATTGGGTCATTCCATGTCAAGTGGGTCAATTTTCAGAAATTTGGGAAATTGACCCCCTTGAAAAAATCTGGAAAAAATATATGTTATTGTACATCTAAAATCTAGAAACTGTCCAAAATATTTGGTCTGTAGCATGAAAATTGACTGAGATACGGGCATTTAAGTTTCATGAGTTACCAATAAGTTTTCGAAACAAAATATATATCACTAATTTACTTGAGTTCCAGATATCTTGATTTTACCTTTATAGTGAAGATATACCGCTCAAATTTGGTAGTCTTGGAGAACTTTTTGTGTAGATTATGAATCTGCACTCAGATTACCGGTGAGTTGTAGGGTTCGCATGCTACTTGGCCACGAAAATGACAAAAATTTGGTGCAGTTGTATATTGTCTGGATTTTGAAGTGCTCCAGGTGCTACAAAGTAATAGATTTAGACCCAAATATTGGTATATCCAGAGATTGCCAGTAGTACTACATACAAAATGAATGAAAACGCACCAGTCTTGAATAGATTCCCAGAAAATTGACCGCGAAAATGGTTTCAGACACAAATTTTCGAAAATTGTCTCATATTTTCGAGCCGATATAACCCGGTAGATGAGCACCGAAAAATCTGATTATAGTTTGTAAATATAGTTTGTGCTTATGTTTTCAACATATGTAAAAGCCATTCTTGTCCCGGGCCATTTTGATATTTTTTCAATTTTTTGAAAATCCGTGATTTGGGTCATTCCATGTCAATTATCACCCAACGAGGTAAACAGTACCCGATTCGATTTTGCCAAATTTTATTTTATATGTCTTTTAGGGCTGAAAAAGCTTATATTCCTAATTTTAACTTTGTCCGACTAACAGTTCCTAAGATACTGTCCACCAAATTTTGGAGATTTTCAGTTAAAATGGGTTTCATCGACATTATTCAAATGACCATAACCCAGTAACCAAAATGTTAAAATTGCTGGAATAAGTGTTTTTGGAATGGGAAAGATAATAACGTGCTGTTTGAATCATAGATATCCTTCTTTAGGAAAGTCAGCTGAAGGTTACTATGTATCCTCAGAGCTTATCCATGAAGACAATCCTGCTTTAAGTGTGAAGACACTGATTTTAAGTCTCACGTGTGAATATTTAACTTGATTTTACATGCTTATAAAAGATATTATACCTCCAGTTGTTTAACGGTGTGTAGAAAACATGTTGAGCTAAACTTTTCATGCAAGTTCATCCCAAGGTCACATGGTCTATAAGGTCAATTCAAATTCAAAAGGTCTTCACTCTTTTAAAACACACCCGGATGTCAAAAATAAGTGTAGATTTAGAATTCTTGTGGAATTCCCATCCCTGGAAGACATATTCCAGCAATTTTGACCAATCAGTTACTGGGTATGGTTATTTGAATAATGGCAGCCACGCCCACTTTTGCCGAAATCCCCCAAATTTGGTGGACCGTATCTCAGGAACTGTTGGTCGGATCAAGCTAAAATTGGGAATATTAGCTTTTTCAGCCCAAATAAATGTCTAAACCAAATTTCAGCAAAATCGAAGGTGATTCGGTTTAAGTCATTGGGTGATAATTGACAAGGAATGGCCCATAACACAGATTTTGAAAAAATCTTAAAAATATTGAGATGACATGGGACAAGAATGGTTTTAACATATGTTAGAGACATTAGTACAAACTATAATTCCACCAAGTTTCAGATTTTTAGGCGCCCATCAAACAGGGTTCAGTCGGCTCCAAAATACGATTGTTGACATAGATTAACACAAAACACAGATTTTCAAAAAATTGAAAAAATATCAAAATGGCCCGGGACAAGAATGGCTTTTACATATGTTGAAAACATAAGCACAAACTATATTTACAAACTATAATCAAATTTTTAGGTGCTCATCTACCGGGTTATATCGGCTCGAAAATATGAGACAATTTTCGAAAATTTGTGTCTGAAACCATGTTCGCTATCAATTTTTGGGGAATCAATTCAAGACTGATGCGTTTCAATGCGTTTCTTATGTAGTACTACTGGCAATCTCTGGATATACCAATATTTGGGTCTATATCTATTACTTTGTAGCACCTGGAGCTCTACAAAATCCAGACAATATACAATTGCACCAAATTTTTGTCAGTTTTCATGGTTAAGTAGCATGCCAACCCTACAACTCACCGGTAATCTGATTGCAGATTCATAATCTACACACAAAGTTCTCCAAGACAACCAAATTTGAGCGGTATATCTTCACTGTAAAGGAAAAATCAAGATATCTGAAACTCGAGTAAATTAGTAATACATATTTTGTTTCGAAAACTTATTAGTCACTCATGAAACTTAAATGCCCGTATCTCAGTCAATTTTCATGCTACACACCACATATTTTGCACGGTTTCTAGAGTGTAGATGTACAATAACATATATTTTTTCCAGATTTTTTCGAGGGGGTCAATTTCCCACCACTGGCCCACTTGACATGGAATGACCCAATTACAAGTCTGCAAAACAGGTGGCTGGATTTTTTGCGTTATATAACAATAGCAGGCAGTCATTCAAAGAATATAATCTAAATTGTAATGTAATGACGAACATTTATGACTGTATATTCCAAGCGACGGTGGCCTTATTCGTAGACTGAAACCCATCATAGGCCATTGTGTGTAATAGTATTAGGGTTGGGTAAATAATAGCTTAATTGCAGTTATCCAATAATGATTTGTGGTTTCTATGGCCATTTTGGACACTGAACACGAATCCGTCAAAATTTTTGACCTGGAATGACCTTTGACCCTGGATAATTCAACTTTTTCAAAATGGCGGTCAAATTTCACGTTTTTGGTCAAATATATCATAAACATACCGTCAAACACCTCTATATATAGGTTTTAGAGGTAGGAAAGAATGAAAAACAACATTTCAGAACAGAATCCGTCGTAATTTTTTAACCTAGGATGACTTTTGACACTGGAAAATTCAATTTTATTCAAAATGGCGGCCAAATTTCATGTTTTTGGTCAACTATACTATCTAATACGTCCACATGAAGGTTTAAGAGGCAGGAAATCATGAAAAACAACATTTCAGAACAGTTGAAAAATATCTAAGCTTTCAAATTGTCAAAAGCTACGAAAATCATGAGAAGAGCGTCATTTTGTAGCAAAATTTGACAATTATATTTAATTCAATACTTTCCAGATTCAATAACTCTACATACAGGTTATAGAGGCAGGAAATCATGAAAAACAACATTTCAGAACAGTTGAAAAGTATCTAAGCTTTCAAATTGTCAAAAACCACGAAAAATCATGAGGATAGAGTCATTTTGTAGCAAAATTTGACAACTATTTTTAATTCAGTAGGCTACTTTCTAGATTGAAACGGTTGACATAGTAAACAAATTTTCACCCAACAGTTCAGTTTATATCCCCAAATACTCCTCTAAGAAGTAAATCATGCCAATAGCAATGCCACTTTCTGGCCATAAAGCGTTCTTTACAGAGTTCCGTAATTCTACCAAGTTGAATTTCTTCATTTTGTTGTCTAATATACCAGGTGCAGTTGTTAGCCCCGGGTAGTTGATTTCCTGAATTTATTCTTTTTCGCTAAGACTAACTTTTTACACAATTTAAGAGTAGCCACGATGTCCTTTAGTTTTCTTACTGCCCATGTAGGTTCCGACTTACGGGTCAGGCCCATTGCCACCTCTCTTTCTGGTCTTTTAGTAGACTTTCGAGTCCTTGAGTGAAGAGGAGCGGTAAGAGAGGTGGAAGTGGGCCCATAAGTCGGATGCTCCCGTGGCAGCAGGAAAAATGGAGATAGACATTAAGGCTACTCTGAAATTGATGTAGCAAAATAAAAAAGACGCAATTCAAGACACGATTACTTCAAACGATCGATTAGTGCAAAGAGCATGGTGGACCACAAACAGCTGACAGTCTTTAACTTGTTGACAGGAATTTGACTACCCGAGGGCTGAGGCTTACAACTGCATCTGGTATTAGACAACAGCCACGTGGTGGAATTACGGAACTCTATAAAGAATTTTTTATGGCCAGACAGTGACATTGCTATTTACAATGATTAACTTCTGAGAGGAGTATTTGGTGATGTAAACTAAACTATTGGGTGAAATTTTGTTTACTATGTCAAGCATTTGAATCTGGGAAGTATTGTTTTAAAAAAATGTCAACTTTGCTGCAAAATGACATTTTTTCTCATGATTTTTCGTAGTTTTTGATATAGTTTGAAAGATCAGAAGCTTCACAACTGTTCTGAAATGTTGTTTTTCGTGCTTTCCTACCTCTATAACCTATATGTAGAGTTAATGAATTTGGAAAGTATTGATATTAAATATAATTGTCAAATTTTGCCACAAAATGACGCTCTTCTCATGATTTTTCGTAGCTTTTGACAATTTGAAAGCTTAGATACTTCTCAACTGTTCTGAAATGTTGTTTTTCATGATTTCCTGCCTCATAAACCGATATGTGGAGGTATTAGTAGGTACCGGCAGCTAAATTTTCAAACTTCAGAAATGCTGATTATTTTGCCATGTATTTACTCATTTATGACCCAAATAGAAGCACAGAAAATTTGAGTCAACTATCTTTAACGTTTTTTGAGATATGGGGGCAGGAATTTCGTGCCCCCGCCCAGGGGTGTCAAAATATCACGAAGTGGCGTTTTCGTAGCACAATAAAAAGAAAAATAAATACCAGAACACAGTTGTTTTGTTATTTCCTGGTAGACTTCACCCCAAGGTACTAGTAAAAGTAATATTAGAACAATGGGAGATCAATTTTTTGATTGAGTGACTTTCAAAAATGCCGATTTTGTTCATTTTGAGGGTCCGTAAATAGCCGCAGGGCATTTTCGGATGGTATTTATTTTTCAAATAGTGCTTTCAATACAGATCAAATCACATTTTACCATACAGATCTCCAAAGGAAATCAGTCTAATTAATTTGGGGACTCATTATGAAAAATTAAGGGGATAGATAAGGGGCAAAACCCTGTGTCGGACGCTTTTTTGATCGCGTGGACAAAATGCCAAAAAATGAGTAAAAATGGCAAAATACCAACATATTCAGTATGCTACCAAAATGTTATTTCTTGACCGATTTGAATGAAAAATTGGCATCTAGGTTAATATGAGGCTTTTCTCTTCAATGAAACAATCAAAATTGGGCTATCTATTACGGTTTGGGGGTGAGGGCAGGGGCAAGGGGGTATAAATGTCAAAAATCGCAAAATTTGCCGAAAAAGACCTACTTTCAAATGACCACCAAAATTTATTTTATTGGCAGATGGCATTAAAAAATGGCATCTAGACTAATATTGAGCTCCTGAACCCAATGAAATAACTAGAATTTAGCTATCTGTTATGGTTGTGAGTGAAGGGCATGGGGAAGGGGGTTATGATTACCAAAGTTTGAACATGACAGAGCGTGGAGAAAAAGGCAATTTCAGATGGCCACCAAATTATAACTTTTTTGCAGCATCATTGATCACCCTAATCCAATAAAATCCACAAAACTGAGCTAGGACTACATGTGATTGTTTTGAAGTATGAACAGCTATTTTTTCTTATTAAATTGAAAGCTTTTTTTTTTTTAAAAAATTCATCTAAAGATCAGTATCGTATCAATAACTTTGATTTGAATTGGAATTTTTTACAGATAGATATTTCAAAATTTATCTTATTTTTAAAGTGAGTGCTCATGGATAATAAATCTTTATTCCGTGGTCATAGAGCAATAGTAAATATACAGTATGATTAATATTATAATAAAGTTACCTGCGGAGGAGCTAGTATTGTTTGCATAAGTAATAAACTAATATTACATACATGCATTTGTACACTTTCAGAACACAAACATCAAACATAATGTATATCAAAAAATCTTTTTATTTATTAAAGTATCATTGTATCCAATCACAATTTTATTATTTATTAACACAGTTGAATAGTTTCGACTATATACATGTTTTTAAGATAAATTATGGAACATCAGATAACAAAAGTTGGCAGTTCTCACTATAATAGTTAAAAACTAGATATGCAATGGGAATTTGCTGCAGTGCAGCCCTTCTTCCACGTCCTGTGGCCCACAAATGCCGATGAAGATATCAAAGTTTTCATCACCTGAAAATAGTTAAAATCAAGGTGAACAAATTTGTGACAAGTTCATCCATGTGTTGATTTTTATTATTCTATCCAGTATTTATTAATATTATTTATATTACTAATATTATTACCAGCATAAAACTAGAAAATGAAACTAGAACAGAACTTGACAGACAGAAGTGGAATAAATATTGGCGAACTATTAATGTTATCACTGACTATTTTGTCTCTGAATCTATATTCTGCCTTATTATTCAATATTCATTAATAAAATAAAGATTACAGGTCTTGATAACATTGCAATTTGATTGCGAATTACTTTTCTTAAATAAAATTAAACTGACGGAAGTTTGGACCGAACCAAGCACTCGGAAGTCGAAAATCGAATCGACATTATCGAGCGCGTGTTCGCTAAAATCAGCTAAACATTGAACAGCAATGACAGACAAGCATATTCTAAGAAATTATTAGACTCGTCTACGATATTTACAAATCATTTACTTACGTAAAACGGGTGCAATCCGCTCTAAAAAAAGCGATATTCTGTTCGCTTCCCCTTTCATACATGGGCGCCGCCATTTTAGCCGGTCGTAACGTCATAGGAAGTGGCACCGCGCTTGCGCGACCTGGGTTTAAAATACCTCTCGCGAAGCCGCCATTGATAAGAGAAGCTCGATACGAACTTTATTTAAAAGTTCTTTTTAAGGGCTTTATATCGGTACTAAATATGTAGGGGGTATTTATATTGGTTCTTGCCGAATTTTCGCCTTGAATCTAACCCATGACTTTGATTATAAAATTAAGGATTTTAGGGAAATAATTTTCTACGCAAATAAGATACGAAACGATTGCTTGTTTCAATACCTAACTATTCATCTAGGTTATGATGTGTCAAGGCCATTGGCGGTGAAGCGCAACGTGTTTTTCTGAACCCCCTATCATTTTATTGTTGACATAACGTCACTAATTAGAACAATAAATGAGTAAAAACAAGAAATGACGCAACTTTGGACATAATTATTGACGATAAGATAATAAAAGAATATTATAATGTTTGGTATTTTTGAAAAGGTTAATTAACCAACTTTTTACATATAAAAAATCAGTTTATTTTGATGAAGTGTCAACTCGCACTAAAAGTTGCAAGCCAGCTGACTTTTAGTACTGATTAGCACGTTCATTGTTTTCCAGCCAGCTGACGTCATGTTTGCCGGTACCTAGTATTAGACAGTATATTTTAACAAAAACATGAAATTTGGCCGCCATTTAGAATAAGTCAAAAGTCATCCTAGGTTAAAAAATTCCGACGAATTCTGTTCTGAAATGTTGTTTTCCATTCTTTCCTACCTCTAAAACTTATATATAGAGGTGTTTGACAGTATGTTTATGATATATTTGACCAAAAACGTGAAATTTGGCCGCTATTTTGAAAAAAAATGAATTATCCAGGGTCAAAGGTCATCCTAGGTCAAAATTTTCGACGGATTCGTGTTCAGTGTCCAAAATGGCCATCTAAACCACAAGTAATGGAAAAAAGTTCATATTTACCCAACCCTAATAGTATGCAAATAAGTTTGTAGCCAATAGGTACTGTAAATCTTCCCGCATTTATACGGCTTTAACCAATGAAACATAACGCTAATGCTACAATATAGGTCCACATTCCTGCTTTGATTGATATGGTACTTTGTCAAGAAGGCTAGGCGTTTGGCTTGTTTAGCATTGAAGGTCGTGCTTCAACATAAATAGTTGCCGTCCTTAGAATATAAAGAACAAGTCAACAGTGAGGCTGATGTCCCCCGCCGAAATCCCAAAATAAATAGATGACACATTAATTAATCGCACATTTATTTTTTTCAAATGTATCGAGCAATCAAACTGTACACGAAGTGTCATCCAAAAGTGTTTTATAAAGAAAAATGCTATAAACGACGAGAAAAATGAAAATGTACCCTAGTTAGGGGGACCCTAAAGGCAGACAAAAGGGCCCCCACGCTTGACAAAAGGGCCCCTCTGGACAAGGGAAAGGGCCCTCGTGTCCAAGTCAATCGTTTCTATACACTGTTACTGTCGAATCCATTACTGAATGAGAATGCAGTCATTGTATTGGCATAAAAATCATCAATCAAGGTGAACCTAAATTATCTTGTCCCAAAGTATCAACCAATCAAATTGCTTATCTCTGCCTACCCTAAGCAGAAAATGCTCATCTTCGAACTCTATCAAGGCATTGACCTAATAAGCATACACACCAATTTTGAACTTTTAACTCAATTAGAAGGAGAGTTATTGTGTTCCAAAGTCTCGGCAAATCAAATTGCTTATCGCTCTGCTTACCCTGAGCAGAAAATGCTCATTATCGATCTTAGTCAAGGCATTACTGTAATGAAACTATACACCAAGTGTCATTACTCTCACTTAATTAGAACTAAAGTTATCGTGTCCCAAAGCATCAACCAATCAAATTGCTTATCTCTGCTTACCCTAAGCGGAAAATGCTCATCTTCGAACTCCATCAAGGCATTGACCTAATAAACATATACACCAAGTTTGAACATTCAAGCTCAATTAGGAAGAGAGTTATTGTGTCCCAAAAAGTGTGACGGACAGACAGACGGACGAACCCATTTTAATAGTCCCCCAACTTTCTTCGAAAGGCGGGGGACAATAATATTGCTCTAGTGATTCAAAGCTACATTATAATATAATAATACTTCCAGTTTTCAAAGTTAAAATACTTCAAGTTTGATAAAAATGGGTATTCCGACATTCTGCGTGATTCAACATATTGTAACGATCCCGTACGATGTCGGATTTGACAGAGTCCACCGCATCTAAATCATTTCGTGAGCTGCCTTTCCATCACAACTTTGACTGCTTTTATCCCTCACAATTTTTACAGCTATTAAGTATTATCTTCCATACTGAGTACATTACCAAATGTAAACAGTATCTAAATGCTTATCACCTTTATTCTCAATCAAATAATAACTTCAGTTTGGCCTGTAGATCTTGAAGTTAGCAACACCGTTATACTTTAATTGACTAATTGTGTATACTGATGCTTTGATTTTCAAAGGATTTCTTGATTTTCTTATTGAAATGATTTGTAATAAAAGCCGAAATATTTACACTTGCATAGATAATTGACCTTCTGATCTACAATGCATGTCTACCATCTTCTTTAACAATGCACAACCCACCCCTGCACATATGAGTGTTATGCTTGTTTTTTCATCTTGGTTTTACAATACATGTAAATGAAATACTTTAAATACTATTAAATAAAGCCATTGAAAATTTCAAGTCAATGATTTACGGTAAAGTTATTACCTTGGTGTGTCAAGTACAAATAACTGATCTTCTTTAGGCATTAATTGACATGACTCTGGACTGCTTGAAACATCTAGATTAACAATGCTATTCCTCACAATGTCTCCATCATTATCCTCATGTGGTGTTGGTATATCATTTGCATTCCTATTTTGTTGTCTCTTTTTTTGTATTCTTTCAAATAAACTGAGATCAACATCCATTCCTATATCAAACAGACCAATAATCTGGAACTTAAAGATAAAAATAATGTTTCGAAACTTTTAAACCTTGGACTACTGAGACAGTCCAATGTTTAAATTCTTCATTGGAGGGCTTTAGCCTCTCATTGTCTCCTCTGTTAACAATCACAGCATTGTGAACATCATACAATAATAACAAGCCAACAGTGAGGCTGATGTACCCCGCTGAAGTGCCAAAATAAATAGATGACACATATATTAATTAATCGCACATTTATTTTTTTCAAAAGTATGGAGCAAACAAACTATACACTAAGTTTCATCACCCTCTATCAGATAGAATCAAGATTATCTTGTCCCAAAGCATCAACCAATGAAACTGATTAGCTCTGCTTAGCTTCAGCTCAAAATGTTAATCATTTAACTCAGTCAAGACATTCACCTAAGGCTGCGTTTCCACCAAATTTCACGTGTCATGCATGACACGTGATACGTGACATTACGAGTTTCCACTGGATTTCACATCGAACATGTCACATGTCCTGTGCCCCCCAACGTCTTTCCATTGATATATCTGTGAAAAAATATCAGATTAATATCATTTGATGAATCACATGGCTTTCGTGTATTCCATAATGGATAGAAAGGCTATTTTATATAAGCTTGTTACATTATCTGCCAATTCTAAAATGGACACAATTTGCAAGACAGAAAAATATGAAAGACGTTTTAAAAGGCTAAATGGACGCAATTGGCAAGACAGAATGAAAGAGCCTTTATTTATTTCAATTTTGTGACTTTTCTTGGGCCTATTAGTCCTATTTTTTCAATATAGTCTATACACAAGTTTTAATGGGATAAAATTATTATGTTTACCTGTAATTAGCTAATTAATTGGATTCACGCTAATCATAGAATGTCTATTTAATTAATTGGATTTAGTATAATCTGTTTATCTACATGATGTGTATTTTTACTGAACTCCCTGGTACGTGTAGACCAAGTGATTGTATAAGCTAATACTTTATTATATCACTTTTACTTTATTGGAAATGTCAAAATAACATTATAATACGATCATAAGCGCTCCCTTTAATTGTGTATAAAAGACTATACCTTTTCATTAGGCTATATAACTGTGGAAAACCCAGGGGAAAACCCAGATCGGACAGACGTGAAACATGACACGGGTAAAAAGAATGAACATGTTCATTCTTCAAAAACGTGTCATTTCACGCGTGAAACGTGAAAAGTGACATTGATGGAAACGGTTCCTACCAAAATCATATGTTTCTATTTCTTGTCACGTGACACGTGACGTGTCACGTGTCACGTGAAACTTGGTGGAAACGCAGCCTTATGAACATCTACATCAAGTTTAAACATTCTACCTCAAATAAAAGCAGAGTGTTATGTTCCAAAGTCTTTACAAATCCAATTGCTTATCGCTTCTTAGCCTAAGCAGAAAATTATCACAGTTATCGAACTGTAATGATATAATGAATCTGTACTCAATACTCTCAAGGTTCGCATCACTCCATCACACTATCACCATGAAACGATCTTTTCGCTAACCACTATAAACTTAGGTATATCAAGTATTTTGTACATTTTTATCATCAAGGTGAATAAATATGTTTTGCTCTTGTAATCTTTAACTGCATGTAATTTAAGTAATAATAATTATAAACAATGTATTTATAAGTCTGTAAATAATTTATTACAGGAAATGGATTTATATAAGCTTCGGCTCGTTTTCAGATCCCATAATTGAAGATTATATCTTTAATAATATGTAAATATTGAATAAATATTGTTAGAAAAAAACAAGATGACTAGTCATCAAACATCCCGCGCCACCCCGGTGGTGAGATCGCCGTAGGGTCCATGAAATGTCGGTGAGACGAGGTCAATTTCCTGTCATACTATGTCCTAAATGATGTAAAAAAAACACGAAAATTAAAATCATTTATAGACGCCATTTTGAGTAATAAGCGATTTCCGTTTTTGAAAACAAAATTTTCGTAAAGCGACCGAAATTGACAAGTCGGATGTATCATTTGTTAAATGAGCGTTTATTAGTCAATCAAGAATACGAAGTACAAGTAAACAAAGTATTAGGTAGCGTATTAGTGAAGCAAAATATAGATTAACGGTGTCTGGACGAGTAAGCAACAACGCAGGCTAAAAGTTTTGTGCCGTATTCTGAATGCTCAATCTCTCGTTTGTGAGAGAGAGAGAGAGAGAAATGGGGTTTAACGTCCACTCAACACAACCAGGTCATTTCAGGACTAACATATGGTTTCAATTTTATTTCAATTATTCGCTTGCGCGTAGGGGTCTTTAGCCGTGGGAGGAAACCCACGAGGTTGAGAAGGCGCCCCTATCTCCATGCCACATACGCTCACACCTGGGCTCGAAACCACAGCCGCAAGCCAGAGGTGACCGGCCAGCTAGAGGTCGAAGCGCGGCACTCTAGACCACTAGGCCATCCCAAGCCCCCCCTCTCGTTTGTATCTACGCCACATGAGGCTGAAATCAGCATGGTCACACTCTGAAACCTGTTTTGAAAAATAGCCCAAGCCTTTTTCACGTCCCTGCCTGTCTATAAAAGCCTCCACATGGTCAAAAATCGCGTGTGCTTTGCTTGTCACTGGTATGTTTAAAACTTTAAATCTTTATAGGTACTTTCAAAAGCTCGAATCGATTGATCGTACTCAGGAAGCAACTTCATGGAGAAACATTTCTGTCTAACGTCTTCAAACATCTTGAATGTTTGAACTATTTTGTTTATGCTTTCGCCAGTACCATCCGATTCGATTAGTCTCTCTAAAATGTGAACGCTTTGAAGGAGTTTCTTGCAGTGTTTGAACTCCATTAAATTCACCCATGGTTGAGGAGGTCGTTTGATACTCAACTTATCTGACCAATCGATGGTTCGTAGGTCGCATCCCTCGATGCCGCGGAAAGTTGCGTCAAGATGATCATATAATCTGTTTACAATTCCCAACACCAGGAGAAGTTCCATCACTGGAATAACGTCAAGAACAACCGTGTCATTGGTTAGATTCTATAGAAGCAGAACGTTCTGACAACTCTTGAAGTCGGCTGCAGAGAGTTTCGTCTTCCTGTTGTGATTTACCAAGGCAGCTTGATACATCGTTGCATTGTCCCGGATGGACCCCAAGGTCCGCATCTCGACTCGTTCGGGATCAGAGAAAGAGGATTTCGGAACTTCACACCATGGGCATGGAAATGTGGACGAATGTGTTCCAATGCCCAAGAAGGCATTAGCTAATTTTAAATCAAATGCACAGACGAAATCAATCCTATCTAGTCCTATGAGATCCAGTACACATTCTAGAAGATAACTCTGGAAGTAATTATTTGAAATTGCTGAAAATCAGTAGGCTTCTTCGTCTCATGACCTGAAACACTGTGTATAAATCTAAAGTCAATCGGATATTAACTTTGGCCTCTAGAGCGTCCACAAGATATTTTGAGGTGATCAAGGGCCATAACTCTGGTAGTTATTATCGGAAATCGCTGAAAATCAATTGGCTTCTTCGTCTCCTGACTGTAAACACTGTGTATAAATTTGAAGTTAATCGGATATAAACTTTGGCCTCTAGAGCGTCCACAAGATTTCTTGAAGTGATCAAGGGCCATAACTCTGGTAGTTATTATCGGAAATCGCTGAAAAACAATAGGCTTCTTCGTCTCATGACCTTAAACACTGTGTATAAATTTAAAGTCAATCGGATATTAACTTTAGCCTCTAGAGCGTCCACAAGCAATTGTGGACGGACGGACGGGGGCGACGACAATATACGACCACATTTCAATGTGGGCGTATAAAAATGTAAATCACAGAAATTCAGTTTCATGAAGATATCTTGTATGGTGTATGAAATATGCCCGGAAACAAAATTGTACACCAAAAACTAAGTCAAACTTGTTTCCATGGAAACACAAAAAATGTAAATCCCAGAAATTCCTAAATAGCAAAAGGCACAACTACTATAATAAGTTGATGTGTGTACAAAGTTTCAAAAAGATATCTTGAACAGTTTATGAGATATGCCCCGGAAACAAAATTGTACACCAAAAACTAAGTCAAACTTGTTTCCATGGAAACACAAAAAATATAAATCCTAGAATTTCCTAAATAGCAAAAGGCACAACTACTGTAATAGGTTGAAGTGTGTACAAAGTTTCAGAGAGATATCTTGAACGGTTTATGAGATATGCTCCGGAAACAAATTTATACACCAGAAAATAAGTCAAATTTGTTTCCATGGAAACACAAAAAATAGAAATCCCAGAAATTCCTAAATAGCAAAAGGCACAACTACTGTGCTCTGTTGAAGTGTGTACTAAGTTTCAGATAGATATCTTGAACGGTCTATGAGATATGCTCCGGAAACGAAATTGGGACGGACCCCGTTTCAATATCCCTCCCTAACTTCGTTCGGCACAGGATAAACAAGCCAACAGTGAGGCTGATGTCCCCCGCCGAAATTCCAAAATAAATAGATGACACATATTAATTAATCGCACATTTATTTTTTTCAAAAGTATCGAGCAATCAAACTGTACACGAAGTGTCATCCAAAAGTGTTTTATAAAGAAAAATGCTAAAACCGACGAGAAAAATGAAAATGTACCCTAGTTAAGGGGACCCTAAAGGCAGACAAAAGGGCCCCCACGCTTGACAAAAGGGCCCCTCTGGCCAAGGGAAAGGGCCCTCGTGTCTGAGTCAATTGTTTCTTTCCACTGTTACTGTCGAATCCATTACTGAATGAGAATGCAGTCATTGTATTGGCATAAAAATCATCAATCAAGATGAACCTAAGTTATCTTGTCCCAAAGTATCAACCAATCAAATTGCTTATCTCTGCCTACCCTAAGAAGAAAATGCTCATCTTCGAACTCCATCAAGGCATTGACCTAATAAGCATACACGCCAATTTTGAACATTTTAATGCAATTCGAAGGAGAGTTATTGTGTTCCAAAGTCTCGGCAAATCAAATTGCTTATCGCTCTGCTTACCCTGAGCAGAAAATGCTCATTATCGATCTTAGACAAGGTATTACTGTAATGAAACTATACACCAAGTTTCATCACTCTCACTTAATTAGAACTAAAGTTATCGTGTGTCAAAGCATCAACCAATCAAATTGCTTATCTCTGCTTACCCTAAGCGGAAAATGCTCATCTTCGAACTCCATCAAGGCATTGACCTAATAAGCATATACACCAAGTTTGAACATTTTAACTCAATTAGAAGGAGAGTTATTGTGTTCCAAAGTCTCGACCAATCAAATTGCGTATCACTCTGCTTACCCTGGGCAGAAAATGCTCATTATCGAACTTAGTCAAGGTATTACTGTAATGAAACTATACACTAAGTTTCATCACTATCACTTAATTAGAACTAAAGTTATCGTGTCCGAAAGCATCAACCAATCAAATTGCTTATATCTGCTTACCCTAAGCGGAAAATGCTCATCTTCGAACTACATCAAGGCATTGAGCTAATAAGCATATACACCAAGTTTGAACATTTTAACTCAATAAGAAGGAGAGTTATTGTGTTCCAAAGTCTCGACCAATCAAATTGCGTATCGCTCTGCTTACCCTGAGCAGAAAATGCTCATTATCGAACTTAGTCAAGGTATTACTGTAATGAAACTATACACCAAGTTTCATCACTCTCACTTAATTAGAACTAAAGTTATCGTATCCTAAAGCATCAACCAATCAAATTGCTTATCTCTGCTTACCCTAAGCAGAAAATGCTCATCTTCGAACTCCATCAAGGCATTTACCTAATAAGCATATACACCAAGTTTGAACATTTTAACTCAATAAGAAGGAGAGTTATTGTGTTCCAAAGTCTCGACCAATCAAATTGCGTATCGCTCTGCTTACCCTGAGCAGAAAATGCTCATTATCAAACTTAGTCAAGGTATTACTGTAATGAAACTATACACCAAGTTTCATCAATCTCACTTAATTAGAACTAAAGTTATCGTGTCCCAAAGCATCAACCAATCAAATTGCTTATCTCTGCTTACCCTAAGCGGAAAATGCTCATCTTCGAACTCCATCAAGGCATTGACCTAATCAACACATACACCAAGTTTGAACATTCTAGCTCAATTTGGAAGAGAGTTATCGTGTCCCAAAGTATCAACCAATCAAATTGCTTATCTCTGCTTACCCTAAGCGGAAAATGCTCATCTTCGAACTCCATCAAGGCATTGACCTAATAAACACATACACCAAGTTTGAACATTCTAGCTCAATTAAAAGTTATCGTGTCCCAAAGCATCAACCAATCAAATTGCTTATCTCTGCTTACCCTAAGCGGAAAATGCTCATCTTCGAACTCCATCAAGGCATTGACCTAATAAACACATACACCAAGTTTGAACATTCTAGCCCAATTAGGAAGAGAGTTATCGTGTCCCAAAGCATCAACCAATCAAATTGCTTATCTCTGCTTACCCTAAGCGGAAAATGCTCATCTTCGAACTCCATCAAGGCATTGACCTAATAAACACATACACCAAGTTTGAACATTCTAGCTCAATTAGGAAGAGAGTTATTGTGTCCCAAAAAGTGTGACGGACGGACAGACAGACGGACAGACAGACAGACAGACGAACCCATTTTAATAGTCCCCTGCTTTCTTCGAAAGGCGGGGGACAAAAAAAAATCTATACTCTCACAACATTATAACCAAAGTTATCGTGCCCCAAAGCATCAACCAATTAGATTGCTTATCTCTGCTTACTGTAAGCAGAAAATGTTCAACATCGAACTCCATCAAGACATTCACCTAAGTTTGAACATTCTAGCTCAGTTAGGAGTGTCATTGTGTTCGAAAGTCTTGGCCAATCAAATTGCTTATTGCTCTGCTTATCCCGTGTAGAAAATGTTCATTATCGAACTCCGTCAAGGTAAAGATGTAATGAAACTATACACCAAGTTTCATCCCCTTCACTTAATTAGTTATTGTGTCCCAAAGCATCAACCAATCAAATTGCATATCTCTGCTTACTCTAGAAGGAGAGTTATTGCGTTACAAAGTACCGACCAATCAAATTGCTTATCGCCCTGCTTACCCTGAGCAGAAAATGCTCATTATCGAACTTAGTCAAGGTATTGCTGTAATGAAACTATACACCAAGTTTCATCACTCTCACTTAATTAGAACTAAAGTTATCGTGTCCCAAAGCATCAATCAATCAAATTTCCTGTGTCTGCTTACCATAAGCAGAAAATGTTCATCTTCGAACTCCATCAAGGCATTGACCTAATAAATATCTACACTAAGTTTGAACATTCTAGCTCAATTACAGAGAGAGAGAGAGAGAAATGAGGTTTAATGCCACACAAATTAGGTCATTTCGGAAATAACATGGTTTTTAATTCTATTTCAATAATTCGCTTGCGCGCAGCAGTCTTTAGCAGTGGAAGGAAACCGGAGTGCCGGAGGAAACCAACAAGGTTGAGAAGGCGTCCCTATCTCCATGCCACGCACGCTCACACCAGGGATCGAAACCACAGCTGCAAGCCAGAGGTGACCGGCCAGCAAGAGGTTGAAGCGCGGCACTCTAGACCACTCGGCCATCCCAACCCCCCAGCTCAATTAGAAAGAGAGTTATTGTGTCCCAAAAAGTGTGACGGGCAGGACGGGACGGGACGGGACAAGACAGCCAGACAGACGAACCCATTTTAATAGACGGACGGTTTTTCGATATTTGAATTGTTCCGATATGATAATATCGCCGATGATTTTATCACAGTTTATAACGAAAAACCGGTATATAGTGATAACCAAAATTATCGCGATATGATAAATTATCATGTCCCAATTTTGATGATAATATGCTATATCATACAGAGTCGAAATTGCAATGGACAGTCACGCAATAGGCTACATACATGTTTATTTTATTATTAGTAAAACAGTGTGATCGCCAGTCACGTGCAGAGCAAAAGCCTGTATTTTTTTACTTTCTATTTATCAGAGATATTGGAATAAAAAAAGGGTTCGAATGAATCGAGAACAAAACTTAGAATAATACTCAAGTTTGGCAACTAATTATTTTACATTAATCAAATTTTTTTTACTTAGATCGGCACAGTATAAGTAGTGGCATCAAGCGACGATTCTCAGACCAAGTAATCAAAAATTGACTTCTTAAAGGAGCTAAATCGCTAACATTTGGGACTAGAAACTTGCACAAGTGGGTCGCAACGCATATAATACTGTAATACGAATGTATATTAAACTGATTTGGTGCAATGTTTCTAGCCTCGTTCCTTGAGTCTCTTGCTAGAACTGGGGCTGAAATGCATTATGGTATACGATAATAAAAAGGATTCTTCGTCTCATGACCTTAAACACTGTGTATAATTTTAAAGTCAATCGGATATTAATATGACCGGGAGAATTAGAGCATTGTTAATTTGAAGTCCCAGCCATTGCAGATTAGACAGAAGCCTAATCAAGTTCAACTCTCTAATTATATTAGAGACATTGTTTTATGAATTATGATCTATGGTCCCATTAATCCTGTAGGCATTAATGTATTAAGGATTATTATAAAGTTTAAATGTATAAAGTATTATTTATTGTTTATTGTTACCAAGTAACCTCTTAGTATATAAGAGGAAAGATTGTAGATCAAAGAGGGTAGTTGACCACAGGCAGGCAGTAGGAAATACTGAAGGGCAGGTCTCTGATAAGTTAATTCTTAGATGCTGTTCCTTATTAGATTACCTAGCCTGTGGGTCATTATTGTACATGTATATATTATTATTGTTAAGTATTGTTAGAGAATATAAGATTACACCCAGATGAAGTGAATTGTTGGAATTATTGTATGTTCAATCTTACACCCCCAGCTAGATTGAACATATAAACCATCGTCCGAAGATTGGGCCATAAGCAGGTCCCGGAAACTCCGGATGATATATAGGGAGATAGCCAAGTCGATCTGTGAGTATCTCTCAAGCCGTGCGAGTGCTTCTTTGAGTCTTTACACCCCCATCAAGACAAAAGAAGATAATTGTAACACAAGATGGAGCGCCAGATGATTTACAATACAATGTTTGAAGGAGTCGAATTGAAGTTTTCTGGAGATGAAGGACATGAAAATCCAACAAAATTTGAATTTGCTTGAGAAATATTAGAGGTAACAGAGGACAGCAAAATTGAATTCTTTTCTTCATTTATGACAAAAAGAGCATCAGTTTGGTTTCTGTCATTTCCAACAACGATAAAAATGAATTTTAAGGAATTAGAAAATGCTTTTAAAGATGAATATGGTCATGAAGTTATTGTTGACTATAGACAAGAATTATGTAGAAGGAAACAGATATATGGTGAAACAGTAACACAGTATATTCAGGAAATGAAGAAACTCGAAAGCTGCTTAGATTCACCATTACCTGATAAGGTTCTGATGAACGTAACACGGGCAGGAATGTTACCACAACTACAAGACCAAATGGGAAGAACGCGATCAAAAAACATGCAAGAATTAGAAAAACTGGCCCAATTTGCTGAAAAATATATGGTAATATCTGATTGGATGGATCAGATGCTCATGGATCAAAATGGAACTACAACACCTATGGATTTAGACGTGTCAACAACCAGTGGCCACACGGACCAAAACAATGAATTTGGTAACATGTTGTTAAAACTGCTAGAGCCTGATGATGTTCAGGTAGAACCAGAGGAAGTGCCGGACTATGGTACTGCTAGTGTATTAATGGAAGACAGAAATGAAGAAACCATGGAAGAAATTAAAAACAGAGAAATTTTGACCAACACCTGGCCAGCGATAATAATGACAGATGTAGACAATAATAATAGTGGTGTTGAAACCTGCAACAAAGTTATAATCGATTTAAAATCATGTGAAAACATTAAAATTCGAAAAACTATCAGACGTGAAAAAATTACAAGTTGTGTGTTGAAGATATTAACTAAAGAGATAAGCTTATGTGAACAAAACTCCAAAGATTTTCTGACAAGGTCTCAACCTACTTATGAATATTTTGAGAATAAAGTGTTAACAGAAATTAAAGGAAACAAGAAAGTTAAGTGGAGAAAAAGTATTAAAAATCAGACTAAAAGCAATTTTTGCAAGATGAAAAATCGAACAAAGGGAAACCATCTGAATTCTAACCCATGCACAGGCTTTAAACATTCACTCAAAGTATTTCATAAACCTGTGATTGACTGTAAAATGTCTGAACTAAGCAGAATAGATAAATTGGATAAATTAAGATCAATTGTACATGTTAGGTTTAAATGCATAATTTAGATTCAACTGAAGAGAGTGTTTCATTGGCCTTGAAAGACATTGGAATAAAGGCTGCTCACCTTTAATTCGATGTCTGAAGAACATTTTAACTAGCCTGAGCAACTAGATAAAATGGATCTTAATAAAATTATTTAATATCATCTCTCATCAAGCCAAATATATCAAGAAATCAATTTAATACGAATTACAATCTTGTCTCAACATTATCAATTATATAAAGCAGAATAATTTTTCAGTATCGTATAATAATTAAAATGTGAGTTAAATGTTTATATATTAGTAGGTATTTTACTAAGAGTCATACTAGAATTAGATGTTATTTATTTACATTGTTCCTTGAATGTGGAAATTAATTAATATGGCAATGTATATAAGCCTTATTGAGATTTAATATGTATGAAAAATATTTTATTTTATGAGATGGTAGGCAACTTTTATGATCAGATTTATTCTTTGATAAGACTGACTTTTGTTTAGGCTACATACATGTATAGTCTTATATGATATGGATTTATTAGTTAATTTGGGATTTACTAGTATCTAGGGTACATTGTCTTATTTGATAATTATTTCAATGTGCAATAATCGTGTAAGCAGATATAGCTTAATCAGTAAGAAGTCAAACTTTATTTTACATGTATGTACATTGTCTTATTTAATAGTTATTACAGTGGACATTAAGCTTTTCTAATCAGTTGAAGTTAAACTTTATTCTATGTATTTGTATTAGGGATTTTTATGTATTGAGAATATTGATGTATTGAGAATTTACTTCTTATATCAAGTGCAATAATGGTATTTAATATGATTATACAAATAGCAAATGTCTTTTAATTTAGAGCTGAGGTCAGCTCTAACGGGAAGGTGACCATATATGACCGGGAGAATTAGAGCATTGTTAATTTGAAGTCCCAGCCATTGCAGATTAGACAGAAGCCTAATCAAGTTCAACTCTCTAATTATATTAGAGACATTGTTTTATGAATTATGATCTATGGTCCCATTAATCCTGTAGGCATTAATGTATTAAGGATTATAAAGTTTAAATGTATAAAGTATTATTTATTGTTTATTGTTACCAAGTAACCTCTTAGTATAATATTAGAGGAAAGATTGTAGATCAAAAGAGGGCAGTTGACCACAGGCAGGCAGTAGGATATACTGAAGGGCAGGTCTCTGATAAGTTATTTCTTAGATGCTGTTCCTTATTAAGTCACCTAGCCTGTGGGTCAATAGTGTGTATATATTATTATTGTTTAATAGTGTTACAGAATATAAGTTATACCAAGAACAAAAAGTGAGTTGTTGAATTATTATATGTTCAATCTTACACCCCCAACTAGATTGAACATATAACCCATCGTCCTAAGATTGGACTATAAGCAGGTCCAGAAACCCCGGATGATATTAACTTTGGCCTCTAGAGCGCCCACAAGATTTGTTGAAGTGATCAAGGGCCATAACCCTGGCAGTAATTATTGGAAATCGCTGAAAATAAATAGTCTTCTTCGTCTCATGACCTTAAACACTGTGTATAAATTACAAGTCAGTCTGATATTAACTTTAGCCAGCCAGACGGACAGGGTTGACGACAATATACGACCACATTTCAATGTGGGCGTATAAAAATAGGTTGCCAGGCAACGAAACATACGCCCACACAGCAGCCAAATCGTCCGGGCAGTCAACAAGAGTTGTTGCATTTCAAGTAATCATCAGAAAATCATAATTCAAACTCACCCATAACTACGGTGTAACTGTGATATAATTAAACGTTTTTTTAAATCAGATAATAATTGTGACCTCCAGAGGGACCACAAGCTAAAAAGGGTGATTTTTCGTACAATCAGGGGCCATGATTCAGGAAGTTACGATCCGATATGGGCAAATATGCAATGGAACCAAGATCATTAGGTTATAAACATGTATTTCAAGTTTCATCAAAATCAGTTCAAAATTGTGACCTCTGTAGGGTCGACAACCTTGACATAACATATTCTTACACAATTCGCGTACAGACAGCGGCCATTTTATCCGTCAACTCTGGTCCGATTTTCACAAAATTAAAATTCTCTCTTCATTACCATGAAACCGTGATATAATCAAACAGTTTTTTAAATCGGATAATAATTTTGACCTCCAGAGGGACCACAAGCTAACAAAAGCGATTTTTCGGACAATCAGGGGACATAATTCAGGAAGTTATGATTCGATGGGCGCAAATATCAAAAGGAACCAAGATCTTTGGGTTATAAACATGCATGTCACGTTTCATCAAAATCGGTTCAAAATTGTGACCTCTATAAGGTCCACAACCTTGATATAACATATTTTCACACCATTCGCGTACAAAAGGTGGCCATTTTGTCCGTCAATTTTTGTCCGATTTTTACGAACTTCAAACTCAACCTTCATAACCATGGAACGGTGATATAATCAAACGTTTTTTTAAATCGGATAACAATTTTGACCTCCAGAGGAACCACAAGCTAAAAAGGGCGATTTTTCGGACAATCAGGGGCCATAATTCAGGAAGTTACGATCCGATGGGCGCAAATATGGAAAGGAACCAAGATCTTTGAGTTATAAACATACATGTCAAGTTTCATCAAAATCGGTTCAAAATTGTGACCTCTATAACCTTGATATAACATATTTTCACACCATTCGCGTACAAACGGCGGCCATTTTGTTTTTCAATTTTGGTCCGATTTTCACGAAATTCGAACTCAACCTTCATAACCATGGAACGGTGATATAATCAAACGTTTTTTTAAATCGGATAACAATTTTGACCCCCAGAGGGACCACAAGCTAAAAAGGGCAATTTTTCGGACAATCAGGGGCCATAATTCAGGAAGTTACGATCCGATGCGCGCAAATATCGAAAAGAACCAAGATCTTTGGGTTATAACCATACATGTCAAGTTTCATCAAAATCGGTTCAAAATTGTGACCTCTATAAGGTCCACAACCTTGATATAACATATTTTCACACTATTCGCGTACAAACGGCGGCCATTTTGTCCGTCAATTTTGGTCCGATTTTCACGAAATTCAAACTCAACCTTCATAACCATGGGACGGTGATATAATCAAACGGTTTTTTAAATCGGATAACAATTTTGACCTCCAGAGGGACCACAAGCTAAAAAGGGCGATTTTTCGGACAATCAGGGGCCATAATTAAGGAAGTTACGATCCGATTGGCGCAAATATCAAAAGGAACCAAGATCTTTGGGTTATAAACATGCATTTCAAGTTTCATCCAAATCGGTTCAAAATTGTGACCTCTACACTGTTCACAAGCTAAAAGATAGGCTGGCACTGCCAGGCAGGATACGCCCACATTTTCGAGAGATGGATAGAGAACAAGCAATACCGAAAGCGATTTTTCCTACATCATTAAGTCCTGTATTTCATACTGTATTGGGAGCAGCCATTTTGTTGGTCAGTTCCAGTCTGATATTCATGAAATTCGAAGCTGACAATGATTATGGTGTGACGGTACAAAACCTAGAAATGTGTACAAACGGCGGCCATTTTGTCTGGCAATTATGGTCTGATTTTCTCGAAATTCGAACTTAACCTTCCGTAGGGTGTAACGGTGATAGAGTCAAACGTTTTTTTAAATCTGATAATAACTGTAACCTCCAGAGGGACCATAGGCGATTTTTCGGACAATCAGGGGCCATAATTCAGGAAGATACGATCCGATGTGCGCAAATAACGAAAGGAACCAAGATCTTTGGGTTATAACCATGCATTTCACGTTTCATCAAAATCGAATTAAAATTGTGACCTATACAGGGTCCACAACCATGATATACCATTTTTTAACAGTATTCGTGTGCAAACGGCGGCCATTTTGTATGGCAATTTTGGTCCGATTTTCCCGAAATTCGAACTCAACCTTCCTTACGGTGTAACGGTAATATAATCAAACGTTTTTTTAAATCGGATAATAATTGTGACCTCCAGAGGGACCACAAGCTAAAAAAAGGCGATTTTGCGTATAATCAGGGGCCATAATTCAAGAAGTTACGATCCGATATGCGCAAATATCGAAAGGAACCAAGATCTTTGGGTTTTAACCATGAATTTCAAGTTTCATCAAAATCGAATTAAAATTGTGACCTCTACAGGGTCCACAACACTGATATACCATTTTTTAACAGTATTCGCGTACAAACGGCGGCCATTTTGTATGGCAATTTTGGTCCGATTTTCCCGAAATTCGAACTCAACCTTCCTTAGGGTGTAACGGTGATATGATCGAACGGTTTTTTAAATCGGATAATAATTGTGACCTCCAGAGGTACCACAAGCTAAAAAAGGTGATTTTTCGGACAATCAGGGGCCATAATTCAGGAAATTACGTTCCGATAGGCGCAAATATCGAAAGGAACCAAGATCTTTTGGTTATAAACATGCATGTCAAGTTTCATAAAAATCGGTTCAAAATTGTGACCTCTATAGGGTCCACAAGCTAGAAACGTGATTTTTCGTACAATCAGGGGCCATAATCCATGAAGTTTTGATCCGATACATGCCAATATCGAAAGCAGCCGAGATCTTTTGGGGATAAACATATATTTCAAGTTTCGTTAAAATCGGGTAAGAATTGTGACCTGTAGAGAGTCCACAAACAATTGTGGACGGACGGACGTCCGGACGGACGTCCGGACGGACAGGGGCGACGACATAATACGTCCACATGAAAATGTGGGCGTATAAAAACGTGATTTTTCGTACAATCAGGGGCCATAACCCATGAAGTTACGGTCCGATACATGCCAATATCGAAAGGAACCGAGATCTTAGGGTGATAAACCTATATTTTAAGTTTCATTGAAATCGGATAAAAATTGTGACCTGTAGACTGTTCACAAACAATTGTGGACGGACGTCCGGACGGACGGACGAACAGGGGCGACGACAATATACGTCCACATGAAAATGTGGGCGTATAAAAATGGAATTCCAGGTGATGACTGGTGGCGGGGCTTAAAAGTCTGCTATCCCGAATTGACAACCAGAAAGCCTGAAAAACTCTGTACAACTAGATCAAGGATGCTGAACAGAGTCAGAAAATATTATGCTGATCTGGGGAACATTATATCAACCTCGAACCTGAGTGGAGATCCTGAAAAGATCTGGCTGGAATTGTGACAAAACAGGCATATCTTTTCAGCATGACCCTGTTAGGATTATTGCCCGAAAAGGAGTCAAGTCCCTTCGTGGGGGAGTTTCTAATAACTGCCAAAATATCACAGGACTAGGTTGCGTAAACGCTGTAGGGTTTTGCATGCCCCCTATGTGCATTGTAAAGGGGAAAACCCACAAATCGTTACCATGTTTTGCAACCTATGATGCTCCACAAGAAACGGTGAGGACATATCAGGAGCGTGCCTGGATGTGTGACGTGTTAGTTAAAGAGTGGTTCCACGATGAAAAATGAAAACGTTCTACCGAGCCCTTTTCCAGAAATTCACAATTTAACAAATAACTGTGATTTCGGAAAAACTGCTTCCAATCACTCGAATTTTGTCAGATGAGAAATCATTCATTCATATTATCCATCGAAATGTAACACTGGTAAATGGATACAGCGCCTGTGATTACCATACGCATACATAAGATGAGTAAGCAATAATATACGCATGGCATTCTTATAGTCGTATAATAGTAGTGTTGAAACTACTATTCGGATATCCGTTAACGGATACAAAATAAGGGTTATCCGAATATTTTTACTATCCGTTCGAATATATTCTGGCATTCCGTATGCTCTATATTTAGCCATTTTTACATCTGATTACTTTGAAAGTTTCCCCAAGGCAATTGATCACGTACAACGCAGCTCTGAGAATTATTGATGCAGTGCGACGAAAACGGTCGTCTAAATTTAAAAAAAACATGCATTCATTCCCTGGGCTGGTTTACGGGATACGAGTTTAGCCATTTTTACATCTGATTACTTTGAAATTTTCACCAATACAATTGATCACGTACATGTACATGTAGGCCACTCAGCTCTGGGCGTAAATATCAATTTGCGTATTATTTTGTGCTAGTTACTTATAAAATTATTAATGCAGTTCAATGAAAACGGTAGTCTAAATAAAAAAAAATATGCATTCATTCCCTGGGCTGGTTTACGGGATACGAGTTTAGACTGCGTTTTGATTTCCCGCAAAGAAATTTATTCATAACGACCTAGGTCACGTACATGTATATTCTCAATTACTGATTGGTTCAACAGTAGTAAATTATCAGAATGAAGCGAACGACCTTGGCGGAATAAATCACTCGGCAAATTCCGGTAACCTACATCTGGATTGTACCGGAAGCTGCCAGCCGATCGAGTTCGGAATAAACGTGAGATGACATTACTTTTGTTATTCGTGCTGATTGAGCAAAATGATAGGTATTTGGGCTACGAGAGCAGTTATACTCAGATTTCTTCACCTCACTGATTTTTTGGGATATCATGGATGGATAGTCGTAATAATTGCGCCTAACGGTAGGAAGGTTTTCTTCGCTGCTCAAACAATTTGCAAATCGAAAGTACGATTTCATACTCGGCATGAACAGACACTCATAAACTTTTGATGTAATTTTGTTCAAGAATTTTACGTTTCCGAATTATCCGAATAGTTCGGATAGCAACCAAAAGTATTTGGATCACAAATCTCGATCTGATTTTCAACACTATATAATCGTGATCTTTCATTCCTGAGGTAAAAATTAAATCCCAAGCATCACCTGCATTCCATGCGGTAGCTATTGGTGCGTTTGGGCGTCATATGTAACTGGAAATGTTTCTTCTGTTAGGTTCTATAGTGACTTTTTTTGTAGTCATTTGCATAATATCCCCTACTTTTTTTGAATAGTATATTTGAAATAACCGATTTCCGTTGCTACTTTATTGCTGGTATTAGTTTTCAAATTTGTATGGTTTAAACATTATTTCTATAAAATAATTACACACAATATATGTACATGTATAATGGTTTCGGATTTCCGTTATGCTACTGTATTGCTAGGGGCTAGTACCGGTATTAGTTGTCAAATTTGTATGACTTAATTGCAATTAGCATAAATTGGTTTAAACAGTATTTCTAACATATAATTACACACAATGTATAGGCTATAATGGACTATAATTATAGTCACGTTATAGATATAAAACTCCTTTAATTTATATTAAAGGGCCAATCCCGATAACTTTTTGGGGAATAAAACTGCTTAATTTTGTGTTAAAATCCCTTAAAACCCATTACTTAAGGACGACCAACTAACATGGTATTTGTGATACGCTTGTAAATAACTTTAACCTGACAGTCTTCAACTGGAAATGGAGAGGTCCCGTTGTATTATACAGTATCTGTATAAAACCACACTTTTTTCTATAAAAATAATATGTAGGTGAAATTTACCTTTTGTTATCAAGTACAGTACATGGGTCATTCACTGTATAGACCTTTCAAGAAACGGGAATCGATTATCAGGTCACCCAATGAAAAAATTGACCCGAAATCTTAAAAGGGTTACGTGTCCGGATAAGCAGTGTTGACGTTCACGTCCAAACGACTCAATATTTTGAGCTGAAATTTTGCGACATGGTAAATACACCACGCCTCTATATTTTGGTCCATAAATTTCATAAATACTCGGACTTTAATTTTTGAGACTCTGTTCTTATCGGGAGGGTCCCTTTAAACTTAATTCAATATCAAAACCTAAGTTTCTAGTATTTTTTAATCGTGTGGTCCGAATCAGCCTAGTGGTGGTCCCAATCAGCTTTGACTTTTGTCCCAATCAGCCATGGTCCCAATATGAATAAAAGCCATGCATGGTCCCAATCAGCTTAGTTTCGGACAGACAATACTAATAGTTTTATATTTATTTGTGATAACAATATAACATTCACACAACAGCTTCGTTCTACTCAGGAAAGGCCTGTGGCATATTATTCATCTAACATTAACTATTTAGACGTTTTAACATGAATATCGTCATTTAAAAGGTGTGGTATACCTCTTTATTTGTATATCAGGGTCATCTTTAACAAATAACCGACGGGCAGGAGGACACATGAAACATCGCCGAGTTGTAAAGTACAATGCGCAGAGACGAGTGCGCATCGAGTTGCTGGCCACAGATAATTATTTCCCATAGAGTTATATATAGAAACTATGTTATTTCCCCATTGACTTCAATGTTAATTCTCGTCTCTTAGACCGGTTGTAACTTTTTCCCAAATATTCGTTGGGTAAAACGCTTTCTACCACAGATGGAGCAACATGTGGCAAACTCTTGCCCAAAAGCATGTACGAGGTTCTTCATGAAAAACTTGAGATAGACAACCTGGAAGTAGAGACAGCTAACCTTGCAATTTTCGGCCCTCCCTTTCAACGTAAACAACCTCACAACTCTTGTATCCTTCCGCCTCAAAATCATGAATCTTCACCAAAACCTTGCAGAAAATGTATTTTCAAACCCTGTTCTTCAATTCTACACCAAAAACTCAACAAAAATCGCCATGCAAAAGGGGGGAAAAGGGAAAGGGAGAGAAAGACTAAAAATAACTTTCGCCCTTGTTTCGTGATCTGTGTCCTGCTGCTCTCGTTTTCATAGACCCAGCATGCAACGCGCGTCTGATGTGGTTCCGGTTTCGAGTCAAGGCCGTATCGACCAAGGAACAATGTAGTGTCGTCTGCTAATTGTAATAAAGACGTAAAAGCTTTATCCCATAGAAGTATTATAAAATTGTGTAAAGATTTAAATTTAGAACATAAAAACATTGGTCGAGATTCTCTAGACATTTTAATTTGTAATTTTTTTGGGATAAATACAGATAACTGTGAGTCACAGTTATCTGTATTTTAAATTATCCCCCCAAAAATACAAATACAGTCTGTGACAGTAAAGTTTGTGTAATTCAGATAACGTCATCGGTAGCACTAGCGGCCCATATATTAATCACTATGGGGCGCCGATTGCGACTTTACTGTTAACTCAAAATATATGCTAAACTCTAGTTACTCTAAGTAACGTAAATGTTTCGGCTCTGCTCTCAACTACGTTACTGTCCGCCCTTATAGACAACTAGTCTGAAAATAAGGCTTTTCCCTCATCTCCGTTCTAAGACTATTTTGGAATCCTTACCGTCTATTTTTCACCGTGATTCTGCTTTAGTCGCCAAAAGGAATCATTTCTTGTCACATCCGACACAAATTTATAAAAATCCAACGCTATTTTCATGTAGAATTATGCGATACAAATAGATAAACAACTTTCATTTGAATGCAGCCGCCATTTTCAATCTACTGCTCAACCACTATTCCAAATTTCGGAATGGAATTTTACCGTAAACGAAAATTCGTGCTGTACACGGTCACTAAAGTTTTTTTTTATTCAACATGCGTGATTAATTATTACACAAAATCTATAAAACAGAACAACGCATTATATTGACCTTCATAAAATATTTTAAATAGTCTATGTGTTATTCCATGTACAGCGAGAATTTTCGTTTACGGTAAAATTCCATTCCGAAATTTGGAATAGTGGTTGAGCAGTAGATTGAAAATGGCGGCTGCATTCAAATGAAAGTTGTTTATCTATTTGTATCGCATAATTCTACATGAAAATAGCGTTGGATTTTTATAAATTTGTGTCGGATGTGACAAGAAATGATTCCTTTTGGCGACTAAAGCAGAATCACGGTGAAAAATAGACGGTAAGGATTCCAAAATAGTCTTAGAACGGAGATGAGGGAAAAGCCTTATTTTCAGACTAGTTGTCTATAAGGGCGGACAGTAACGTAGTTGATAGCAGAGCCGAAACATTTACGTTACTTAGAGTAACTAGCTAAACTCTATAAATATGACAAACTTCGTTTTATTTCTTTGGTAAACTTTAAATTGATGCTAAACTCCAAATATATATGACATGTCTTAGACGTATGATGCTAAACACAAAATATATATGATCAACTCCAAATATATGACGTTCTTCTTTTATAGATGACAAACTAAATATGCGAAACTAAGTGCTAAATATCATGAAGCGGGGACGATTTTGCTAAATTCTATAAAGCGAGTATAATTTAAGCCCCGCCCTTTTGTTGTTTAGGCCCTTCCCACTTTTCTGAAGGTTAAGGTTGCAAGGGGCCGTTTATTATTATTATCTTATGATGAACATAAAACTTATTCTCCCTGAAGTTGAGACTATTATCGTTGGATCTTTCTCTGAGGCAGTACGATTTCCAATACCACATATGTCTACAGAAGTATTTCAATCTGATGAAAATTTTTAATAAGTTTGTTGAAAATTTTGAAGTTAATTCCAAACCACGTTTTGTCGTGTCATATAACAGAAACTTTAATTTAACAGGCACAGTAATTTGTTTATAACTCAGTTGCGTTCGGAGCCGTGTGCGTATTTTTAATTTTTAAAATTTATGTAATCACCCTTTCCATTCGTCGGTCCGTCCACACTTTTTGTCTGCGGAATAGAGGATACAGGGAAGCATATTGAATTGCAACAATTTTCGTTAATCACTTCAAGAGTTTATATGGTCCTTGTTTCACTTTGCAAAAATTGTGAACGCGGTAACAAAAGTTATCATGCGATCTGTATGAAATTTATATGCATTATTTTAGATTAGTGAAACCAAGAATCCTATTGAATTTCAACAATTTCTGTTAATTACTTCTAAAGTTATGGACCGTGTTTCACTTTGCAGAACCTTATGTGAACACTCTGATGACAAAAGTTATCATCCGATCTGTATGAAATTAATATGCCTTATTTATTTAAATTAGCGAAACAAAGAATCCTATTGAATTTCAACAATTTCCGTTAATTCCGTTAACTTATCATCTGATCTGTATGAAATTTGTGTATTAGTTAAATTAGTTAAGTGAAATTGAATTTCAAGAATTTCTGTTAATTATTTCTAGAGTTATGGCCCTTGTTTCACTTTGTAGAACATTGAGAGCGTTCTAATGACAAAAGTTATAATCCAATCTGTATGAAATTTATATGCATTATTTAAATTAGTGAACCAAAAAAGTCGATTAAATTTCAGCAGTTTTTGTTAATTACCTCTAGGATTATGGCCCTTGTTTCACTTTGTGAAGCCTTGTGAGTGCTTTAACGACAAAAGTTATTATCCGATCGGTATGGAATTAATATGCATTATTTAAATTAGTAAAACAATGAAGCCTGTTGAATTTCAAAAATTTTCGTTAATTACTTCTAGAGTTATGGCCCTTGTTTCACTTTTTGTAACCTTGTGCGCGCTTTAACGACGAAAGTTATCTTCTGATCTATATGAAATTAATATGCCTTATTTAGATTAGTTTAACTAAGTAACCTATTGAATTTCAAAAATTTGCATTAATTACCGGTACTTCTAGAGTTATGGCCCTTGTTTCGCTTTTTGGAACCTTGCGAATGCTCTAATTACAAAATTTATCATCCGATCTGTATGAAATTTATATGCTGTATTGAAACCACGCCACTTGACTCAATAACAGACCTTGTGATCTTAAGCGCACGCTTTCAACCACTCTACCATCAAACTCCCACTAGTGAAACGAAGAAGACTATTGAATTTCAACAATTTTTGTTCATTAATTAAAGAGGTATGGCCCTTGTTTCACATTGTGAATGCTCTAACAACAAAAGTTATTATCTGATCTGTATGAAATTTATAAGCATTATTTAAACTAGTGAAACGAAAAAACCTGATGAATTTCAGCAATGATATAAAACGGCCTAAAGATTTAGCCTTGTAGACTGCCCGGACGACTAAGCTACTATATCTATATCGGATTTCAGGAAACTTGTATAATGAAAAATGACATCAATCAGAGGGTGTTCATAAACCAATGAATAACATCATTACAGATATGTTTTAGTTAGACTTGTTTTTTTTTATTACTTCTAATGAACAACCGTGTATCAAAAGTGTGTTATCTCATTCTACGAAACATTGGATGCAGCAGGAAGTTTCTTAATGCTGATTCTACGAGTATACTCTGTGTTATACATTTCAGCGTAGGACAGAGGGCCTGGCAAGGGACAACGTATAGTCATTCGGATGGGATGAAAAACCGAAGTCCCGTGGACACATTGGCGTGCACGTAAAAGATCCCTTGGCAGTTGAAATTCGATGTAAGAGTAGGCTGTAGTGCCGCTGTCCGTGCAAAATTTCCCTCATAGCATACCACTGTATAGCAAAACTATATTAATAGGTTGTTTATTATAATATAAAGACTTGTGCAGTTTTTTCTAACTAGCATTAAAAAGCATTATTTTAGATTTATTAATATTGAGGTTAAGCTTACAATCACTACAAAATCGATGAAGCTGATCTATACTGTTTTGAAGATCTTTTGGAGATAATGAAAATATAATTAAGTCATCAGCAAACAATACGTGAGATACAGTTTCACTATCAATAATAGGTGCATTTGCATTTGAAACATAATGTTGTAGGTCGTTCATAATTATTTAAAGCATATAAATGTTATATAGCATAGGAGTCAAGACGCAACCTTGCTTAACTCCTGTCATTGAATAAATAGTATCACTTACTTCGGAATTTGTTTTAAATTTATAGATTGCTGTCTTATAAATAGAAGAAATTAAATTAAGAATACTTCCATTAAGATTATGTTTTAGTAGTTTGAAAATCAGCCCCCTTCTCCAGACAATATCAAATGCTTTTGTAAAATCTATGAAAAAAATGTACAAAGGCTGTTTTTTTTTTATATTTGATATTCATTAATGATTGTTTTTGAAATAAAAATGTTATCCGTGGTTCTATGCTTTGATTTATATCCACATTAGGAATGGTCAATAATGCCATTGTCTTCTAAATAAGTTTAACATTTGGACAAACAGTTGGCCAGAACAATATCCCTGTCGTTATTTGGATCTTGATTTCAGCTTCCTCGTGAATTCGGACAAGGAAAGACACTGACCATGACCCTGGAATAAATCCAGATTCGAGAATCAAATTAAAATATTTCAAATATTGGTCAATCATTATATTCATAGAAGCAATGGGCCTTTCATTTAAAATTAAATCTGGACGAGGGGACTTATTTGTCTTCAATGATTTAAAGCAGAGATACTTTCATTTAGCCTTCTGTTGTCTTCAGATGTTCGGAATAACTTACTGATTTTGTTTATTAATTTTAGTGTCATATTGTTTAATTTCAGAATTGGAAAATAATTTAGAAAAATGAACACGTCAATGGTTTAACGGAATGTTGTCAGTTCCGTTCTTGTCAGAACCCTGTCCCGGTTCTCACGTAGAATATTTGAATCTAAATTGTCAAGCTTAGTTAAAATTTCACTTTTGGCACTTCTATTTTTGTACTTTGCCACCGCTTTATTCCCCCCTTTTCGTTTAAAATAGAATTTTATTATGAGAATTTTTATTAAATTGAAAAGAGCATTTATTATGTGGTATGAATGAAATGAAATGGTGTGTAAGGGCACGTCAGCACCAACCGGGATATATTGCGCGAAACATATGGTGTCGTCAATGAGACAAACTAAATATAATCACAATACTACTATTACATTACATACATAAATAAAAACAAATATCACAGATAGTAAAACAGAAAACTAAAAATAAATAACTCCTCTATGTATATAAATAGTTAAAATGAAAAATACAGGTTACATTATATACAATTAAAATTTATAATAAAAATGTGTCTCTGTTAAAAAGTCTATCAACTTACCGTATAATCCCGGTTAGATATGGTATAGGATGATAATTTTCCATATTTCTAGGATAATATTCTTATATAATGAAATCATTCAAATATATTTTTATGGAAATTAATTGATAAAAATACTCCAAAATCATATAAAAAGACTCACTATAAAGCCAGATCGATTCGGTTCTATGTGGCGTATAAGGATATATAGATAATATGTTTAATTTATATAATAAAATCATTCAAATATCCTTGTTTTTATAAAAAAAAAATTACTTGAACAAAAATACTCCACAATCCTATAAAGCAAGGCCGATTGGTATAAGGCAACCATTTTCTCTATATGTAGAATATAGAGGATGATATTCTTACTTTATATAATCTTATCATCTTAATATCGATTTTATTTTAATAGAAATTAATTGAAAAAAATACTCAAAAATATTTTAAACATAAAAAAAAGATTAACTATAAAGCGAACCGATTGGGTTCAATGTCCGGTATAAGGCAATGATTATCTCTATTTCTGGGATATTTAGGGTAATATTCTTAATTTATACAATAAAATCACCATAACATCTTTTTTTATAGGAAATTAATTGAAATAAATAATCCAACATCTTTTAAACACAAGAAAAAGACTCACTGTCATTGGGTTCAATGTGCCGTATAAGGCAACGATTTTCTCTATATCCAGGATATATAGGAAAATATTCTTAATTTATATAATAAAATCACCCTAATTTCTTTTTTTGAATGGAAATTAATTGAAAATATACCCCAACAAGAAAAAGACTCACTACATTGGGTTTTATATGTGGTTAAGGCAACTATTTTCTCTATATCTAGGATATATAGGATGATATTCTTAATCTATATAATCTAATCACCCTAATATCGATTTTTTTTTAATTAGAAATTAATTGAAAAAATACCCCCAAATCTTTTAAACATAAGAAAACGACTCACTATAAAGCGAGGACGATTGGGTTCAATGTGTGATATAAGGCAACGATTTTCTCTTTATCTGGGATATAGAGGGTAATATTTTTGATTTATATAATAAAATCACCCTGATATCGTTTTTGAATAGAAATTAATTGAAAAAAATACTCCAAAATCTTTTATACATAAGAAAAAGACTAACTATAAAGCGAGGACGATTGGGTTCAATGTGTGATATATTTATAAGGCAACGATTTTCTCTATATCTAGGATATATAGGATAATATTCTTAATTTATATAATCAAATCGCCCTAATGTCATTTTTTGAATGGAAATTAATTGAAAAGAATACTCCAACATCTTTTAATCATTAGAAAAAGACTCACTATAAAGCGAGGACGATTGGGCTCTATATGTGGTAAAGGGCAACCATTATTTTGTCAATATCTAGGATATATAGGATAATATTCTTAATTTATATATTAAAATCACCCTAATATAGTTTTTTTTATGGAAATTAATTGAAGAAATACTCCACAATCCTTTAAACATAAGAAAAGAACTCGCTATAAAGCGAGGCCGATTGGGTTCCATGTATGGTATGAGGCAACGATTTTCTCTATTTACAGAATTTATAGGGTAATATTCCTCATTTATATAATAAATAAAGCTTATATCGTTTTTTGAATGGAAATTAATTGAAACTAGCCAACAGTGAGGCTGATGTCCCCCGCCGAAATCCCAAAATAAATAGATGACACATATTAATTAATCGCACATTTATTTTTTTCAAACGTATCGAGCAATCAAACTGTACACCAAGTGTCATCCAAAAGTGTTTTATAAAGAAAAATGCTAAAGCCGACGAGAAAAATGAAAATGTACCCTAGTTAGGGGGACCCTAAAGGCAGACAAAAAGGCCCCACGCTTGACAAAAGGGCCCCTTTGGCCAAGGGAAAGGGCCCTCGTGTCCGAGTCAATCGTTTCTATACACTGTTACTGTCGAATCCATTACTGAGTAAGAATGCAGTCATAGTATTGGCATAAAAATGATCAATCAAGATGAAATTAAGTTTATATCTTGTCCCAAAGTATCAACCAATCAAATTGCTTATCTCTGACTTCCCTAAGAAGAAAATGCTCATCTTCGAACTCCATCAAGGCATTGACCTAATAAGCATACACACCAATTTTGAACATTTTAACTCAATTATTGTGTTCCAAAGTCTCGGCAAATCAAATTGCTTATTGCTCTGCTTACCCTGAGCAGAAAATGCTCATTATCGATCTTAGTCAAGGTATTACTGTAATGAAACTATACACCAAGTTTCATCACTCTCACTTAATTAGAACTAAAGTTATCGTGTCCCAAAGCATCAACCATTCAAATTGCTTATCTCTGCTTACCCAAAGCGGAAAATGCTCATCTTCGAAAACCATCAAGGCATTGACCTAATAAGCATATACACCAAGTTTGAACATTTTAACTCAATTAGAAGGAGAGTTATTGTGTTCCAAAGTCTCGACCAATCTAATTGCGTATCGCTCTGCTTACCCTGAGCAGAAAATGCTCATTATCGAACTTAGTCAAGGTATTACAGTAATGAAACTATACACCAAGTTTCATCACTCTCGCTTAATTAGAACTAAAGTTATCGTGTCCCAAAGCATCAACCAATCAAATTGCTTATCTCTGCTTACCCTAAGCGGAAAATGCTCATCTTCGAACTCCGTCAAGGCATTCACCTAATAAGCATATACACCAAGTTTGAACATTTTGACTCAATTAGAAGGAGAGTTATTGTGTTCCAAAGTCTCGACCAATCAAATTGCGTATCGCTCTGCTTACCCTGAGCAGAAAATGCTCATTATCGAACTTAGTCAAGGTATTACTGTAATGAAACTATACACCAAGTTTCATCACTCTCACTTAATTAGAACTAAAGTTATCGTGTCTCAAAGCATCAACCAATGAAATTGCTTATCTCTGCTTACCCTAAGCGGAAAATGCTCATCTTCGAACTCCATCAAAGCATTGACCTAATAAACACATACACTAAGTTTGAACCTTCTAGCTCGATTAGGAAGAGAGTTATTGTGTCCCAAGAAGTGTGACGGACAGACGGGTTCAATGTGTGTTATAAGGCAACGATTTTCTCTATATCTATGATATATAGGAAAATATTCTTGATTTATATAATCAAATCACCCTCATATAGTTTTTGAATGGGAATTAATTGAAAAAAAAATACTCCAACATCTTTTGAACATCAGAAAAAGACTCACTATAAAGCGAGGACGATTGGGTTCTATATGTGGTAAATGGCAACCATTTTGTCTATATCTAAGATATATAGGATAATATTCTTAATTTAGATATTCAAATCACCCTAATATAGTTTTTTTTATGGAAATCAATTGAAAAAATACTCCTCAATGCTTTAAACATAAGAAAAGAACTCGCTATAAAGCGAGTCCGATTGGGTTCCATGTATGGTATAAGGCAACGATTTCTCTATTTCCAGGATTTATAGGGTAATATTTCTCATTTATAAAATAAAATCAAGCTAATATCGTTTTTGAATGGAAATTAATGGAAAAAAATACTCCAACATCTTTTCAACATAAGAAAAAGAGTCACTATAAAGCGAGGAAGATCGGGTTGAATGTGTGTTATAAGGCAACCATTTTGTCTATATCTATGATATATGGGAAAATATTCTTGATTTATATAATCAAATCAACCTCATATAGTTTTTGAATGGGAATTAAATGAAAATAATACTCCAACATCTTTTGAACATCAGAAAAAGACTCACTATAAAGCGAGGACGATTGGCTTCTATATGTAGTAAATGGCAACCATTTTGTCTATATCTAGGATATATAGGATAATATTCTTAATTTGGATATTGAAATCACCCTAATGTAGTTTTTTTTATGGAAATCAATTGAAAAAATACTCCACAATCCTTTAAACATAAGAAAAGAACTCGCTATAAAGCGAGTCCGATTGGGTTCCATGTATGGTATAAGGCAACGATTTCTCTTATTTCCAGGATTTATAGGGTAATATTCCTCATTTATATAATAAAATCAAGCTAATATCGTTTTTGAATGGAAATTAATGGAATAAAATACTCCAACATCTTTTAAACATCAAAAAAAAGACTCACTATAAAGCGAGGACGATTGGGTTCCATATATGGTAAAAGGCAACCATTTTGTCTATATCTATGATATATAGGAAAATATTCTTGATTTATATAATCAAATCACCCTCATATAGTTTTTGAATGGGAATTAATTGAAAAAAATACTCCAACATCTTTTGAACATCTGAAAAAGACTCACTATAAAGCGAGGACGATTGGGTTCTATGTAGTAAATGGCAACCATTTTGTCTATATCTAGGATATATAGGATAATATTCTTAATTTAGATATTCAAATCACCCTAATATAGTTTTTTTTATGGAAATCAATTGAAAAAATACTCCACAATCCTTTAAACATAAGAAAAGAACTCGCTATAAAGCGAGTCCGATTGGGTTCCATGTATGGTATAAGGCAACGATTTCTCTATTTCCAGGATTTATAGGGTAATATTCCTCATTTATAAAATAAAATCAAGCTAATATCGTTTTTGAATGGAAATTAATGGAAAAAAAATACTCCAACATCTTTTAAACATCAAAAAAAAAAGACTCACTATAAAGCGAGGACGATTGGGTTCTATATATGGTAAAAGGCAACCATTTTGTCTATATCTATGATATATAGGAAAATATTCTTGATTTATATAATCAAATCACCCTCATATAGTTTTTGAATGGGAATTAATTGAAAAAAAATACTCCAACATCTTTTGAACATCAGAAAAAGACTCACTATAAAGCAAGGACGATTGGGTTCTATATGTAGTAAATGGCAACCATTTTGTCTATATCTAGGATATATAGGATAATATTCTTAATTTAGATATTCAAATCACCCTAATATAGCTTTTTTTTTTATGGAAATCAATTGACAAAATACTCCACAAACCTTTAAACATAAGAAAAGAACTCGCTATAAAGCGAGTCCGATTGGGTTCCATGTATGGTATAAGGCAACGATTTCTCTATTTCCAGGATTTATAGGGTAATATTCCTCATTTATAAAATAAAATCAAGCTAATATCGTTTTTGAATGGAAATTAATGGAAAAAAAATACTCCAACATCTTTTAAACATCAAAAAAAAAAGACTCACTATAAAGCGAGAACGATTGGGTTCTATATATGGTAAAGGCAACCATTTTGTCTATATCTATGATATATAGGAAAATATTCTTGATTTATATAATCAAATCACCCTCATATAGTTTTTGAATGGGAATTAATTGAAAAAAAAATACTCCAACATCTTTTGAACACCAGAAAAAGACTCACTATAAAGCGAGGACGATTGGGTTCTATATGTAGTAAATGGCAACGATTTTGTCTATATCTAGGATATATAGGATAATATTCTTAATTTAGATATTCAAATCACCCTAATATAGTTTTTTTTATGGAAATCAATTGACAAAATACTCCACAATCCTTTAAACATAAGAAAAGAACTCGCTATAAAGCGAGTCCGATTGGGTTCCATGGATGGTATAAGGCAACGATTTCTCTATTTCCAGGATTTATAGGGTAATATTCCTCATTTATAAAATAAAATCAAGCTAATGTCGTTTTTGAATGGAAATTAATGGAAAAAATACTCCAACATCTTTTAAACATCAAAAAAAAAAAGACTCACTATAAAGCGAGGACGATTGGGTTCTATATATGGTAAAAGGCAACCATTTTGTCTATATCTATGATATAAAGGAAAATATTCTTGATTTATATAATCAAATCACCCTCATATAGTTTTTGAATGGGAATTAAATTGAAGGCAGCGATTTTCTCTATATCTAGGATATATAGGATAATATTCTTAATTTATATAATCTAATCACCTTAATATCAATTTTATTTTAATAGAAATTAATTGAAAAAAAATACTCCAAAATCTTTTAAACGTAAGAAAAAGACTAACTATAAAGCGAGGACGAATGTGGTACTAAGGCAACCATTTTCTCTATATCTAGGATATAGAGAATAATATTATTAATTTATATATTCAAATTACCCTAATATCGTTTTTATTATGGAAATTAATTGAAAAAAATACTCCACAATAAAATCCCTCTAATATCTTTATTTTATAGAAATTAATTGAAAGAAATACTCCAAATTTCTTTCAAATATAAGATAAAGCGAAACCGATGGGTTCTAATTCTATGTGTGGTATAATGCGATGATTTTCTCTATTTCTAGGACATTTAGGATAATATTCTTAATTTAAAATAATAAAATCACTCAAATTTCGTGTTTTTTATGGAAATTATTTTAAAAGGTATTCCAAAATCTTTTAATTTAAACAGACGCAGTTACAGTGAGGCCAAACAAATTAATATTTACAAGTAGATCCAACATCTGATTTTAGCCTCTACTATACATAATGTCAAGGCCGTACATTGAACTGTCAATCAAATTGACTGACATGTTCCTCGCTCTATATCTTACTCGCTTTACTAAATACATGCTAAGTTAGACTCGGGTTACCGGTCTTAGAAGTTTACTTCGTCTACGTCATGTTATTCGAGTCTAGTCTATGAGTTGTTTTGCCCCATGGAGGTGTCCCAAACTTGTAAGGCTTCGACGTCAAATATAAATGAAATGGAATGGGGTTTAACGTCCTACTGTTCTGCCTAACCTGGGATAATGAAGATGGGCATACGGCACAGTGTGCTATGAGGGAAATTTTGCCCGGGCAGCGGCGCTACGGCCTACTCTTATATCGAATTCTAACTGCCAAGGGATCTTTTACGTGTGTACACGGGACCTCTGTTTTTCGTCCCACCCGAACAACTAGACAGCTGTCCTTGTCAGGCCCTCCGTCCTGCATTACTGGCAAGGGGAAACCAAGCTGAACGTCAAATCTGAGAGGTTATTAGATCCAAATTGCGTCTAACATGACCGTAGTACATGTATATAACTATTATAATCCTAACCCAACGCTAAAATCCGGCTCAAAAATATGTGTCGGCAATACTGGACTCGTAGGACTACCATAGATGATGTTAATGTTGTGCGGTGGGGGTGCAGCAGGGTGTTGGGGCGCCAATATAATGCCCAAGTTTCCACGCACTTGGAGCCGCAATCAAAGTCGCTAGCAAGTGATCCCGTGTGTCAATTTCGGCCGCGTTATTTCTTATTTTGATGTGAAATACACCAAAATGAGAAACTTTTTGTCCTCTAAACTAGAACTAGTCAGAAACACCAATAAGGCCATGTAGATAGGGTGACCATAACGAGAATCTCGAATAATTTCATTTGATGGCGGCACCCCCCAAAGACCGATAAGGCCCCATCAATTGTGGATAGGACAACCAAAACCAGAGCCTTATATAAAGATATATAAGGCTCTGGCTGCGCCCATTCCGAACACAAGTTGGCGACCTATTTGGCTAGCGACCTATTCGACCGATCCAGCTGACGAAATTACACTTCTATTCTGAACTAAAGGAATGGATAAAAAATAATATATTCTACTTTCATTTGATAGACATAACGTTGGATTTTATTGGTTGATAAATAGATGAGTTAAGGCGACTGTTGTCTTTATTCTAAATAGGTTTCCAACGAATAGGTTGCAGCTCGATCGGTCGATTAGGTCGCTAGCCGAATAGGTTGCCAATTTGTGTAATACCGTCAAGTTTTCCTGTTAAAGTAAACCGGTAGCCGCATCGCAAATGTATGGGCGTAGGTACATATCACTGACTGTCATACAGCCGAGGCTAGATGTAGTTTACGGAATCTGCCGAGATTTGCCGAGTGTGCTTCGGGCAAAATGATGCATTTTACTCATTTTAATACCCATTTACACTAAATAGGAAATATTTTTTAACTTCAAATACTTCAAACGTCTTTATTTATTTTTCTTTTACCTCAAAAAAATGTTTGAGAATTTAATTTGTCGGAGTAAAAAAGTTAATATGCCGTACTTATTAAGCCTCGTCGACGTCATGCTTATCAGTGATTGTAGCGGCCAAGCGAATATTCACTGCGGGATCAGTTTGCATGCCCAAATCGTGGTCCAATGATACTCGGCAAACCTCGGAAGATTTCGGATAATCTAAACTCGGCTGTATGATGAATTCCGCCATATTGGAACTACTTTAAAGGTCCCGGATGAAACATGGCTGCGCGCTTTCCAAACACAAGTTGGCGACATATTTGGCTAGCGACCTATTCGACCGATCCAACTGTAAGATAATGACGAAATTACACTTCCATTCTGAGCTAAAGGGATGGATAAAAAATAATATATTTTACTTTCATTTGATAGACATAACGTTGGATTTTATTGGTTGATAAATAGATGAGTTAAGGCGACTGTTGTCTTTATTCTAAATAGGTTTCCAACGAACAGTTTGCAGCTAGATCGGTCGAATAGGTCGCTAGCCGAATAGGTTCCCAATTTGTGTAATAGCGTCAAGTTTTCCTGTTAAAGTAAACCGGTAGCCGCGTCGCAAATGTATGGGCGTAGGTACATACCACTGACTGTCATACAGCCGAGGCTAGATGTAGTTTACGGAATCTGCCGAGATTTGCAGAGTGGGTCCAATGACTACGCTATTTTCAGCTTCCGGTGTTTGATAAAACACGCCCTCTTTTATGTCTTCCTGGCAACGCAAAAACAATTTGTGAAGAGGCCATTCTGTTCTTGAGAGGTATGAATAGATTGCATTTTGCTTGCATAAAACTAATATTTATCGAGAGTATATCAAAAGTGTGACATTTCAAATTATAGATCTTTAATTTAGCTGTAGGTTACCGGTACTAGAGTGATACCGTAATATTTTAATTTAATGAAGTAGCCTACTGACTCAAGGTAAATAATAAAGGCAGTGGATATTTTACCGAATTCGGCACTTTACTCTGATTCGCTATTTTGCCGTACCTTCCGTTTGACATGCGCAGTTCTCTGTTTCCTCGACTTAGCCGTTTTCGCTAAGGTAATGATGCCGGCTATTTTACCGTCTGACATTTACCCATAACACAAACCCTAACCCTAACCCAAAATCTACACCATAGCAAGCCCTCACCCTAACCCAACAGTTCTATCCGTCCCGTGACTAACAATACTTCTTTCTCCTTTTATTATAAAGAGACGAAAATAGCCTACTTGAATTTCTATGGTAGAATTTGATAGAATTATTTTTTAAAAAAAATAAGATAATAAATGTAAATTGTAAAAAAAACATTTAGAATTTTACTCTATTTTGGTCGAGGTCGCATTTCTGCAGATTTTGGTTTTTAATTTAAGTACTAAGACTGTCAGTGGTGTTTGTGTTTTTCCGGTAAAATCGTGCTTTGCGCCAAACTTGATATACAGAGTAATCAAAATGGTGGAATATATCAAGAATCGCACAACTGCGCATGTCGAACGGAAGTGACGGAAGTGGATATTAAACCAATCAGAAACGATGTACGGTAAAACAGCGAAAGTAGATACTTTGCCGAATTCGGTAAAATATCCACTACGAATAATAAACGTATTTCTTCGATATGAACTAACTTTGGTTAATATAAACTTACCTGTGTGTTTGAAATGAACTCCCGTTAAATAAAATCCCAACGAATAAAAACAGTTCTCTCTTGAAAAATTGAAATCCCACAAACTTGCGACTAAGATGGCAGCTGGTTAGGCCCCTACGCCACACCTCGGGAGATATCACTTTGTATTAGGGGTGACAGCATAGGAAATGTGGCATTTTTACAACAATTCAAGTTTGGTTTAAGCGCGTCTCGACCCGGCATTGAGTTTGAGCGTTCGCACACATAACAACCTGTATTTTTTAAATTTGTTACCGTCTTAATTATTTGATTAGCGACTCGGATGGGATAATTTAACACGCACGAGACACAAAAATAACTACCGGGTACATTCGTTTCACGGGCTTTAAATATTACCCATCTTTAATATGATATGATAATATTATTATTTAACATGTGCAGGCCATTTACAATTAATGTTCCGCTTCTTACTGGGTCTTACGGGCTTATCGGCACTGTATATACCCACCCAATGCCAATTGGCACTTTGAACGCTTAAAAATGTTACTGAAGCGGTTATTATTTGATCGAAAGAATGAGATCAAATTAATAATACACTCAGACACTTCGAAGGTGTGTTTCGTGATTAGGGTGACCACCCGTCCCGCATTTCGCGGGACAGTCCCGGAAAACGCTCTAAAGTCCCGCGTCCCGCAAATTCTTCATAAACACACAAAATGTCCCGAATTTTCTCACATGGAAGGTTTCTATGTAGTAATATGCATGAATCTAGTCGCAATATAGTCTTTTGGTGTTTCAATTTGCATTACTATATACGATTTACTGTAAGCGGATGCATATGAGCAACAATTTATTGTGGGAATGGCAGTAGGCCACAGATCACTAATTATTTCCCCATTGACTTCAATCTTAATTCTCGTCTCTTAGACCGACTGTAACTTTTTCCAAAATACTCGTTGGGTAGAACGCTTTCTGCCACAGATTGAGCAACATGTGGAAAACTCTTGCCCAAAAGCATGTATGAGGTTCACTATGAAAAACTTGAGATACACAAGCTTTCTGCCACAGATTGAGCAACATGTGGAAAACTCTTGCCCAAAAGCATGTATGAGGTTCACTATGAAAAAACTTGAGATACACAAGCTGGAAGTAGAGACAACTAAACAAGCAATTTTCGACCCTCCCTTTCAACGCAACCAACCTCATAACTCTTGTATCCATCCGCCTCAAAATCATGAATATTCACCAAAACCGGGCAGAAAATGTATATTCAAACCCTTTTCTTCGATTCTGCACCAAAAAGTCAACAAAAATCGCCATGCAAAAGGGGGAAAAAGGGAAAGGGAGAGAAAGACTAAAAATAACCCTGGCCCTTGTTTAGTCGTGTTTGCACTGTCGAATACTGTTGATGATATTCTTTGCTACTTTAACGTTCGACTGTTTGTTGAAATTCAATGGCTGTAGGCTACACAATTCTTCGAATTATTTTATTTGCAAAATTTTAGAAGTCATCATAAACTAATTAAAGAATTTAACTCAGTTATGTATTCAGGAGAAAATTAAAAGTTATCACTACAAAATCAGAGTATTCCATTGCCACATTTTTTGTGTCAGATTGCTGGAAATGGCGTTTCCGGGCTTCTCTACTTTTCAAAAATTCTCGGGTGAGGGCCCCCCGAACCCCCCGTTGCTGTCTCGTGCCTTACGGCACTCGAGGTAAGCGGCTCCGCAGATAGTAACAGGGGTTTGGAGCAAAATATATTTTTTCATAAATGTCCCGCAATATGATAAAGTAAAGGTGGCCACCCTATTCGTGATCCTTGTTAAACTATTTATAACATAAAGAAGATAGGATATTAAAATTTATATTTTATATGACTTTATTGTTACGAGTATCCGTGCAATCAGTGATGCCTTCATTGTTAATTAAAATTTGATAGACTGGCAATCAATGGTTTCAATATAAAGCTCCTCTATGTAATGCCTTCAATTGATATTTTCGTCACCCAAACTCAAACGACCGTAATGGTGGCGCCTTGTTTTGAGTATAGCATGTGGTTGCCAAAATATGCATCAAATTTAAACCAACCTCGCTTCAGTGTGTTGGATTCGTCCAATATGTGACGAAAGCAATGTTGTTATCCACTCTGTCAAAATTACAAGAAAATATTCAAATTTTTCAAGAGGGAACTGTTTTTATTCGTTGGGATATTTAGTGGTCCAATGGATTTTATTTAACGTGAGTTCATTTCAAACACACAGGTAAGTTTATTAACCAAAGTTAACTAGTTTGTTCATGTTCGTAGAAATCCGTTTATTATTTACCATGACTCAAACAGTAGCTAAACTAAGCTTAGTCTCTAACTCACTATCAACTTCAAGTAAGTATCATCCAAAATCGTCAAAATAAAAACATGAATTATTGGTCAATTTAAATTAACATTGATGTTGTGATCTTACCGGAAAAGGATGGGCTTCTGGCATCCAATATTTAAGACAAAATAAACATTTTCTAATTGGTACATGAATCCTGTACCATAATCATTATCATAATGCGTTTCAGGCCCAGTTCTAGCAAGAGACTTGAGGAACGAGGCTATAGAAACATTGCATCAAAACAAACGGTGTATGTAGACTGGAATAACCAGACACTAGAAATTTGCATTCGATTTAGACTGCAGGCTTATTTAGCCGAACATAACTGATTTGAAATTAGAAGTAAAAACGGAAACCATTAAGTGTAAATCAGTTTATAATGTAGCCTACATTCATATAACAGTATTGCGTTGCGACCCACTTGTGTCAATTTTTAGGTCCCAAGTGTAGCTAAGTCTCCAACTCAACATCATCCGAAATCTTCGACAATGAAAACACAAATTATTTGTCAATTTAATTCAACATTGATGTTGTGATCATACCGTGAAAAGATGGGCTTCTGACTGATATCCAATGTAAAATAAAAAAAATTATCAGTAGGCCTAGTGGTACAGGAGTCGTGTACCATAATCCGTTTGAGGCCCATTTTTAACAAGGGACTTGGAGAACGAGGCTAGACAGTGGTGCATGGAGAGCATACGCAATAAATAATGTATACTGGAATAACCAGATGCAATAAAGATTGGTATGCTATTGAGACTTCAGGCAGAAATTTCGACGAACATATATATGACACAAGCCACGAAAAGGTGTAGAACTTCAGATGAAAAAGCACTTAAATTTAAATAAATTTTTTCGAATTCTTTGGGGGTTAAAAACATGTATTAATAATTCATCTTTCAAATTTTGTAAAGGAAAAGATAACTTGTTGTTTTGTTTTTGTGCAAATACATATTTTGCGGACCACATAAGCTTGTAACAGACGTTACATGTCCAATTAATATTTGCCCCAAATTTGCTAATAACTATCGGCGCAGTTGATTTGCAGTGTGATAATATCAAAATCTATATTCTAGAATGTAAAAAAATGTCTTTGTGCCCAGTTTACCCCCAAAAATTGGCAAAGATCTTTCATGGACATCTGGTTTAAAAACAGTGTGAAATGTCTGAACTGATAACTCTTCTACACTCTTTCTTGAGCATGATTTCATTGTCATTCTTAGCCATTATGTTACAATATTTGATCAATAATTATTTTGTTATTAAATTTTACTTCTCTGTACTGTTTTGTCAATATTGCACAAAATATTTGTAACAGACGTGACTCCCGACTATGTAACGGACGTGACCTTTTGTAACGGACGTCACCTTTTGTAACGGACGTCACTATTGACCCAATTAACAGTGCGAGGTGTATCTGAGTACAATGTCGGTGTTTAACGATCCTTTCCATGCTTAGTTTAAGGAAATTTAAAAAAGAAGGCAATCTATGTTATTTTATTAAATTTAATAAAGCATGATAATTTTATTTAGGTCATCTTAGCTTCTTTGTGTAACGGTAGTGATGTTTGACATCATCAATTTCGTCCACCATCACGTCCGTTACACGTAAAACCGAAAGTCAAACTGTTATCAATCAAATTTGCATGATTCTTTCATTTTTTTCGATCACCCGAATGTGTGGAACGGCTCTTGATTTTGAGCGCAAAGCAGGCGGCTTTGATATCTTTAATATCCTCAATTTTGCCAAAATTCTTGTAATAATATAACAGACGTGATTTTGATATAACGGACGTGACGACCACAAAAGTTTGAGGACGGAATTTACTTGTGGGGTCCCCGCGTCGACCATTTTTAATTACCCGCAAAATCGTGAGGTATACCAACTGTGTGTAGAACAAGGGAGCTAATAACCGCGGAAGAGCCATGGATTTAAAACGGGAGGGGAAATATCGATCATCGTAAACGCAAATAACGGACGTGATTCTTTGACGGAATCTCAAGTGGACGATCGAAAATGCGAATAGTTTCTACTCAGACGTCTCTAAATCAACATAAATACGTACATCATATCATTCAATTATGCCTCTTGATTTGTAACATAAACATACATATGGCCACAGATCACTAATTATTGCCCCATTGACTTTAATGTTAATTCTCGTCTCTTAGACCGGTTGTAACTTTTTCCCAAATATTCGTTGGGCAAAACGCTTTCTGCCACAGATGGAGCAACATGTGGCAGACTCTTGCCCAAAAGCATGTATGAGGTTCTTCATGAAAAACTTGAGATAGACAAGCTGGAAGTAGAGACAGCTAACCTTGCAATTTTCGGCCCTCCCTTTCAACGTAACCAACCTCACAACTCTTGTATCCTTCCGCCTCAAAATCATGAATATTCACCAAAACCTGGCAGAAAATGTATTTTCAAACCCTTTTCTTCGATTCTACACCAGAAATTCAACAAAAATCGCCATGCAAAAGGGGGAAAAAGGGAAAGGGAGAGAAGGACTAAAAATAACTTTCGCCCTTGTTTCGTGGGTGACTGCCCATGAATATTTGGTGATCTGTGTCCTATATAGGGGTGAAACTTCGGATATCACCAAAAGGCCTTTTGTATTTGCTTCCCATATGTTCTGGCAACATGCTGGTGAAAGGAAATCAAAATCAAAGAATAACTGCAAAAATGATGGCCCTTTAAGTATACATGCTGCTTTAAGTACAGTGGTGCATCTCAGGTCCCTGGGCCTTTTGTGCTAAAATTTAAAAAATCTTTTTTAATAGAGGCAGTATTTGAGCTCTGTGAAAGAATTAGACAAGTTGCAAACAAACTACATAGAAAACACCCATAATTTAGAATTTTTATCAAAAATATATTTTTTTACTGCCATGTCATGAAAAATGTACAAAATTTACATGTAGCATCTTTCAAAAAACCAATAATTTTCCACTTTTTTAGATAGCCAGACTGGCAAGTAATATATTTTTGGAAACCCTGGACAATATGCAAACAGAAAAATCACAAAACTGTTGCATTGATTGAAATTATAAAGGTCTGTACTGAAACATGTAACCCCACCCCCTAAAAATGTCAATGACTGAATCAATCTTATCTTTGGTTGCAGAGCCAACTTTACCAAAGGAATCTGTCTAACAGATATGATTTACCATCCCTGGCTAATATATGAACATAAAAACTAAAATAGGTGCAATAAATGTGAACTATGGTTAAAATAGGCCTTGCTGAAAGAAAAAAATGCCATAATTGGCCTATGTCCACCCCTCTCTAACAAACGGGTCACAGAATACACAATTTTCACAAATTTGGAAATAGTTTAATGTTTTCAACATCCCAAACCTCAGAGGCATCATACAAATCTTTATTGCAATTATTGTACTGAAGCAAGATGTCTGGACCTTTACATCAATTGCTTTAAAAAATGAAGTCAAAAAGGTAGTTATGACATAGTTGACAACATAAAAGAGGCCTGAAAAGGAGCAAAATTAACATTTTACTGTTCTATAAGTGACATAAATGCAACAAACACCACAAATCCTAGATTTTGATAAGAAAATATTGACCATTAAGCTGACATTTACACATCTACACCAGTTCTGTATCAGGGTGTGGTCTTACTGGCCTGACATGTCTCAAGGTCATGGGTTCCACGTCGACCGTATATGCCGGTCGGGACCGGGGGCTATATAAAATGACCGTAACTAGATCTGACCCAACGGTCATTTTGCACGCCGGAAAAATAGGCTTTTTTTTCCTAACCCAAATTTTCAAACATGGCTACGATCGACATCGGCAATAAAATTGTGCGGCCAGCGCACGTAAAGATAAGAGAAGCCACATAATCTCATGATTGGTGTTATAAGAGTTGTATACATAGTCGTCAATAGATTATACTGGGCTTTGTGTTGATAATTAATGATGATTGTCTTGTAGTAGAACAATAAAAGTTAATTGATATTTGGGAATTTTATCAAAGGCGTGAAGCGGTCCACGCTTTGTCGGTCACCTATTGTCCACGTGTCATAAGAATTTTCTAGAACAAAGCCGTTTACCGCTATTACAGTTACGTACGATATAAACGAGATTATTATGATCTTCGAAAAAAGGGCCGTTATGAAGTACTGCTCTTCGAATCCAACCAACTGTCATATTAAATAAAACAGCATAGAAATTACGTAAATCCTCAACAACGTACGTGTTTGGAGAAAACTGCATTATAATTTGTTATAGTGATATTACGGCTTTGCGGGAATTGTAGAAATAAAATCTAGAGATTAGTTAACTTGCTTACCCAAAAATTTAGAAGATTACGTATTCCAGTGCTATCGTGTAGCAATATTGATGATTCCACATGTTATAAAAATGCCGTGTATATATGGAAGCCGAGCTCTTACACACGACGATATTATAGGGAGCGCTAGCTTGGAAGTTAGCAGCCCGAAGTTAGTTATACATTATTAACATTTGCGTCACAATTTTGCGGCCCTTAACGCCGTAAGAGATGTTCTAAAACAAATAAATGTGAGATATATGTCATGGATACTTATATATTTATCAGCATATCGTATTTTTTGTATTACAACTCCTAAATTATCCAGGTCAGTGTGTTTTCTATAGAGCATGTGGTAATTACGTGTCACCCACTGGAATGGTTTTTCTACGGCCAATTCAGCTATTTCGATTAAGTAGCCCAAAGGGAATATTTAATTACTAAATAATTATCATAAGTCTTACTAATATTTAATTCTTAAGTCCAATATATATTTTTTTGTGTACCCCATGCTGACAAAGTGGTGTAGACACGTGAATTCACAATACTCCACGTTGAATAAAAAATATGAAATATGAATTTACTTTGCAAAGTTTTCGTGCGTTATCAAAAATGACCGGTAGTGAAAATTTTGAAGTGGAAGCCCTGCTCAAGGTTCTAAGTTTGACTATGAACAAAAAAGGTCAGAAATCCTTGAAATGTACAAAATGACCATTTATTGGCAAAAAATAACATTCCCATCTGTAATTCAACAACAAATTCCAATTGTTATCATTTAATTGTCAACACTGGTGCAATTAAATCTCTCAAAACAAATTCATAAAAACGGGTGGGGTGGGGCATTTATAGCCCCTCTAAACAGAAAGATGGGGTGAAAAATGTCTATAAAGACTGGGATATTGCTTCCTACATGAAGAAAATGCAAGAATTTAATGCTTCAAAGAAGAAAAAAATGCTTGTTCTGGGTAAAATAGTGGCCAAATTGAGCCTACCCCTGTTTTGAACATTTTGTACAAACCCATCTGCTGTATATTATTAACTCAGTGTTGCCAATTTTCCATTTTCTGTAGGAAAGCTGGAGCTATTTCTAAACTTGACAAACTTATAGATCCCATCTAAGTTACATTGGCAATGAAAATAAGGGCATTTTAAGAAATTTTGAGTCATTTGAGTAGGTATGAAAGCATTAATTTTTACATCAAAATGGGAGAATCTGGAGATTTTCTGTGAATATTCCTGATTTTTAGACAAAATTAGGTGAAATTACAATGTTGTTCACTTTATCTGTGCTTTCTGAGGCTGAATACACCAAAATTGGACATTGAAATAAAAACTGAAAATTGGAAAATTTGCAGTAAAATCACAATTTTTCCCAAAACTTTGATAAGTTTTTTTTTAAATTTAATTTTTTTTAGTTTTTCTGTAGTCAAGGTATTTTATACATATTTTCTGACAAATTAGTCATCATATTTTCAAAACTAAGGCATATCAGTCACAGCCTTGTCATACGCAGACAGGCCACAGATCACTAATTATTGCCCCATTGACTTTAATGTTAATTCTCGTCTCTTAGACCGGTTGTAACTTTTTCCCAAATATTCGTTGGGCAAAACGCTTTCTGCCACAGATGGAGCAACATGTGGCAGACTCTTGCCCAAAAGCATGTATGAGGTTCTTCATGAAAAACTTGAGATAGACAAGCTGGAAGTAGAGACAGCTAACCTTGCAATTTTCGGCCCTCCCTTTCAACGTAACCAACCTCACAACTCTTGTATCCTTCCGCCTCAAAATCATGAATATTCACCAAAACCTGGCAGAAAATGTATTTTCAAACCCTTTTCTTCGATTCTACACCAAAAATTCAACAAAAATCGCCATGCAAAAGGGGGAAAAAGGGAAAGGGAGAGAAGGACTAAAAATAACTTTCGCCCTTGTTTCGTGGGTGACTGCCCATGAATATTTGGTGATCTGTGTCCATATAGATGTAGGTGGTGGGCAACTCTTTCAATGTATTGAAAAATCTTTTTTTTTGGACGGAATTTGTCACGTCCGTTACACACTTTTTAAACAATTTTTTTTTATTGAAAAATATTAAGATTTTTGGAATTTGACACTTCTGATGGATAGAAACATCCTTTATCTTCAATTTAAGATACAACTTGTAGATTTCAATCTATGTCTTCAGTATCAAAATACTTACCCTTTTTTAACACCACCAAGAGGGACAAATTTAGACCCCAAAAAAGGGGGTATTTTTATTTTTGTCTCGCAATAAATACTTTATTTGTACTATTTTGATCATGAAGTTGTGTCTATTATCTCTTTATTATATTTTGTGTATAACCATACCAAAAATTACATTGGATTTGTCCTAGCTTCGAAAAAAATCAATTTTCGCAAAACCATATGTTAGTTCTACACCTTATTGTGGCCTGTGTCATATAAGTGATTTGAATACAGTTGAGTTTGAGCGAGCCAAACCAACTCTAATATATAAAAGTATTACTGTGGATGAATATAGATAAATAAATTAGGTTGGTCATTATCTATATGTTAGGCGCAATTTTCACCCCTCGCGCAGATTGCACTCCATGTGCGCAGACTGTAACATTGCAAACAGGTTTTCAGATACAACCAATGACTCAAAAATGACAGTGATACTGTAATTGTGAACTATCCAGGGTTCAATTTAGTCTAAAACGAATGAGTAGCAAATTTTTGTGACGGTTCACATTTTGGCTAATCAATTCAAAATTTGAATAGCATTTGCTCAGATTTGAGGAGCAGTAAAACGTAGCCTACATAACAAAAATTTACAATTCTGATTTTTCGGGGTATAAATGGATACGTTTTTGCGCCGAAGTCCGGCCATCGTTGTATACTCCGTTTCGACTTATGCATGGATGATGAAAAAAAAAAATTGACATCTCCAAAAAAAAAAAAAAAAAATTCAGTTACCGTCTCTCCACGATTCCGGACGCACTAATCGTCTAAAACAAAACTACACATACTTTATGTTAAACCATTCCAATCGAAATATTTGTAGACGTGGCTTTGCTTGTTTATTTCTTTATTTAAATATCCCCCCCCTCCACCTTCAAAATATTATCAACCCGAGAATATGCCATAAGCATCAAATATATTCAGACATTCGTCAAAAATGGCTTGTTTCACGCGTCTCGCGAGATGTCTACTTTTAGTTTTCAGTTAAGTTAACCAATCATACTATACTGCGTTGTTTTATTCTATTTTTAGTAACACTTTATAAACACGTGTGATTAAAAACGGAGTCTGCATTGTCTTCTAGTTATCGGTTCAAATTAATCACGACCACAACTTGGAATATTGAACAAGTTAGTCCTGCATTTATAAATTGATTCATTCGTAGGCCTAAATATACTCCACATTCATCCAAAATATAATGAATCGCTCTTCACAAGTTTGAAAGCAATTTTTGGCTAATGAATAAAATAATTCTATCGCCATTACTGCGATTTGAGTCGCTTTTTGCGATGCGATACTGCTTAAATTGAACCCTGGAACTATCTAGAATGAATAATCGGAAAAAATATTGAAAATTAAAAAATAGGTTGCCAGGCAACGAAACATACGCCCACAGAGCAGCTAAATCGTGCGGGCAGTCAACAAGAGTTGTCGCATATTAAGTAATTATCAAAAAATCATTAGAATTTGTTTGTTTTTTTATAAAATTCTGCCCCATGCAGAATAATTTAATATTATTTCTAAAATTGGATAATAATTGAGACCTCTAGAGGGACCACAAGCATACAATCAGGGGCTATAATTCAGGAAGTTACAATCCGATATTATCCTTTGAATATCAAAAGGAACCAAGATCTTTGGGTTATAAACATGCATTTCATGTTTCATCATCAGATTAAAATTGTGACCTCTGCAGGGTCCACAACCTTGGTATACCATATTTTTATACGCCCACATTTTCATGTGGACGTATTATGTCGTCGCCCCTGTCCGTCCGGACGTCCGTCCACAATTTGTTTGTGGACTCTCTACAGGTCACAATTCTTATCCGATTTTGACGAAACTTAAAATATAGGTTTATCCCCATAAGATCTCGGCTGCTTTCGATATTGGCATGTATCGGATGGAAACTTCATGGATTATGGCCCCTGATTGTACGAAATATCATGTTTTTAGCTTGTGGACCCTATAAAGGTCACAATTTTGAACCGATTATGATGAAACTTGACATGCATGTTTATAACCCCAAGATCTTGGTTCCTTTCGATATTTGCGCCCATCGGATCGTAACTTCCCGAATTATGGCCCCTGATTGTCCGAAAAATCACCCTTTTTAGCTTGTGGTCCATCTGGAGGTCAAAATTATTATCCGATTTAAAAAAACGTTTGATTATATCACCGTTACATGGTAAAGAAGGTTGAGTTCGAATTTCGTGAAAATCGGACCAAAATTGACATACAAAATGGCCGCCGTTTGTACGCGAATAGTGTGAAAATATGTTATTTCAAGGTTGTGGACACTATAGAGGTCACAATTTTGAACCGATTGTGATGAAACTTGACATGCATGTTTATAGCCCCAAGATCTTGGTTCCTTTCGATATTTGCATACATCGGATCGTAACTTCCTGAATTATGGCCCCTGATTGTCTGAAAGAATTTTAAGAAATAGGACAGATTTAAAAATACGGTACTCTTACAAAACGTTCAAATAAAGGTGTTCTAAAATCTTTTATTGCTATTTTGATCTTTTGTGTCGATAGATAGTATATTTATAGACTCATTTTTGAGAACATCTCATCAATATTTTTACTTATTTGCCTCTACTCCAAAATTAGATTTTGCTCGATCCGACTCAAGATGGCGTGTTCAATGACAAATATTACGGGACGCTGAAGATCTAGTATTTTCCTTTTTGGACTTTTATATGATATCAGAATGATACAAATTCGATGGTTAGGCAGTAGATTATGAGATGCCGAAAATGTAGTATTTTCCTCTTTTTTTGGAGCCTTTTCAGACCCGTTTATCTCGAAAACTACTTCTATTTCACTTCTTAAACTTCTGTTACCCCGAGTCCTATCGATCGTTTACAGTATAAAGGTAAATTTAAAAGCATGGCAATGATATAAAGGACCCTGAAAGCCAATTCAGCACTGCTATGCAGGTCTAGTTAGGCTTTCAGACTTTCGTCTGAAAGACTATTGTTTTTACTAAAATTATTAGGCTTTCAGACTTTCGTCTGAAAGACTATTGTTTTTACTAAAATTATTATTATTTAAGCTTTCATATTACATATGAAAGCTTATTGTTTTTGTTAAGATTATTATTATTATTATTTTTTTTTTTTGTGTCATTTCTGCAAATCGGATTTCTCAGAATCTAACCATGGGATCTTTCTGAAACTTTGACCTACCCCCCCAAAACTGGGTGGCAGTTTTTGATTAAATATATTTTCAAAACGTTTTACGAATTCGAAATCACAGAATTTTACGAACGAGTGAATTTGACCTGCATTACTGTAACTCTGTGACTATTTGACCTATTTTACTAATTCTTTTTTCTTTGAGTACCTTGACAAAAATCATTTTCAACTGCAGTTTCAGATTTTCGAATTTCGAAAAAATCGTCGCTGTGATTTCGAACCGGAAGTTGAGACCAACTTGGCAACTTCTTAAATAGTTTGACGATTTTCATGAAATTTACTATGTAAGTAGAACTTACCCATGTGACTTCAAAAATAGAAATAAAAATTTTCTAAATTATCTCCCCTTGGTGAAATTAAGGATCAAAGTTTTCAAAAAAATCAAAGAAATATAGGTCAGAATGACCTGATGGTTTTTTTTGTATACTAGATAAGTAAATACTGATTCGTACACAAAATATTGAGTTTGTGGATTGAACCGGAAGTGCCGCCATCTTGAAACGCGAAAAATCACAAAGGCTTTTTTGCTATTTTACTTACAGACACGGGAGTTATATTTTCTGAATCCTTCAAGGATGGCCTAAAAAACGTTCGGAGTAGAATTTTGATTTAGGACAATTGATGGTCGCCATTTTGAAGTGAAAGTGAAAAATAGAAGCAATTTGAAGGGCCGAGAATTTGGAACACAATAACTCTCCTTCTAATTGAGCTAGAATGTTCAAACTTGGTATAGACGTTCACTAGGTCACTGTCTTGATTTAGTTCAAAGATGAGCATTTTCTGCCTAGGGTAAGCAGAGATAAGCAAGCTGATTTGTTGATTCTTTAGGGCACGATAACTTTGGTTATAATGAAGGGAGGGCGATGAAACTCTTGTCAATCGAGAGTCTAATAGCTAACCTGTTGTGTGAAATCATTGTATCATTTTTTCTTAAATGTCCAGGGTAGCCGAAAAAAAGAGATTGAAAATCCAAAGAGTCATATTTTTACAATTTAGAGCATGTTTAAAGGCCTTTCTAGTAAAGTCAACATGTGTTTCCTGCAAATCGGATTTCTCAGAATCTAACCATAGGATGTTTCTGAAACTTTGACCTACCCCCCCAAAAATGGGTGGTGAGTATTGATTAAATATATTTTCAAAACGTTTAAAGCATTCGAAATCACCGCTTTTTACGAACGAGGGAAATTGACCTGCATTACTGTAACTCTGTGACTATTTGACCTATTTTACTAATTCTTTTTTCTTTGAGTACCCTGACAAAAATCATTTTCAACTGCAGTTTCAGATTTTCGAATTTCGAAAATTCGTCGCTGTGATTTCGAACCGGAAGTTGAGACCAACTTGACAACTTCTTTAATAGTTGTACGATTTTCATGAAATTTACTATGTAAGTAGATCTTACCGATGCAACTTTAAAGATGTCCTTAGAAATTTTCTAAATTATCTCCCCTTGGTTAAATTAAGGATCAAAATTTTCAAAAAAATCAAAGAAATATAGGTCAGAATGACCTGATGTTTTTTTTGGATACTAGATAAGTAAATACTGATTCGTACACAAAATATGGAGTTTGTGGATTGAACCGGAAGTGCCGCCATCTTGAAACGTGAAAAATCACAAAGGCTTTTTTGCTATTTTACTTACAGACACGGGAGCTACATTTTCGGAATCCTTGAAGGAATGCCTAAAAATCTATCGGATCAGAATTTTGATTTCGCTCACGTGATGGTCACCATTTCGAACTGAATATGAGAAAAGGTGAAAAATCGACATTAACGAGCACGTGAATGAAAGCAATAGGCCGTAGTTTGGAGAATATGTCTCCTATTTCCAAAATGAATACATTTCTGGATAGCCGGGATCAGGGCCGAAATAATGTTATTTGAAAATGTCACATTTTCGAATTTTGTCTTTGATGTTTTTCGTGCCGATAAAGTTGTTTACGATTGAAAAATCAGAAAAACTTCGCTATTTTTTGACCGATTTGAATGATTTTTTTTTTGTTGATGAGATTATTTACATGACCCATGACATGTGACAGGAAGTGACTGTTGATATGAAAGCTTTAATATCTGCTTTGCAGATCTAGTTATTATTATTATTTTATTTTTCGGGGGAGCCTATTTCTCAGCGCCTGTAACAGATTCCGATCTGGGACCTAATTCTCTATAGGGAAACCATGTGTTGGCTACTTGTTAAACTATTTTTGAAACTTCTGCGCAGACCGGAAGTGTTCGAATTTCGTGCTGTGTCAAAAAATTAAAAAACGGCCGTAGATTCGTCAATTCTGTACCTATTTTCATACAAATGACATTTTCGGAAACCTTGAGTCTTTTCTCGGACGATAGTAGTTGAAAATTTCGATATTTCGAAACTTCATCGCTGACTTCTTGCGATCGAAAAATGAAAAATTTTATTTGAGAGACAATTTTTGTTATTTTTCAAAATTTTCAAATTTGACCTACATTTTTGGATACCTGAAGGCAATCTGGTTCCATTAATATAAGTTTCATTCCGAGTTATCGCCCTTTATTTTTCGATTTTTTTCGAATTTTCTTCACATTTTGTGAGCTTAAGTTTCGTTTTACGGCCGGATCAACGTTTTTCAAATTCCTGATACATGAAGCAATATTGTCAAACCACCGTTTAAAGCAATTTCAACAACAATCCGTAAACCGGAAGTAGTCGAAATAATATGCGATATTTTGAAAAAAACGTGAAAAATTGGTGTCTTGGGTAAAAACACGATTTCTCCGTCCGATATCAACGGATTAAACAAATTAAGGTATCATTTGGTCTAGCGGTGATTGGACCACTGAATGATACCCAATTCGTACGGATACGATGAGCTGGAAGCAAAATATGGCACGCTGAAAATCAAGTATTTTCTGATTTGGAGCGTTTTTGGACGCCTTTATCTCGAAAACTGCTCCAGCGATTTTTCTTAAAGTTTCTCTATTAAGAGACCCTTCGATGGTCTTTAGCATGAAGCAATACATTACAATCTTCCAATAATTGGAATAAGACAAAAAAGGGACTGAAAATCGAAAAAAGTCAAAAAATCGTGAAATTTTGGAAAATGCTCTACTATTTTTTTATTTTAAGAGATTTTAAAAAAACAGATATATATTTAAAAAGCTGACCTAATTACGATTCTAATGATGTATAATATGTATGCAGTTATTGAAATTTAATTTTCAATATTTTGACATTTTTAACACTTTTGAACATAGGATTTCTCAGAAATATTTTATTTGATCGTATGGTGTCGTATATCATTAGAGAGCCCTGTTCCCATGCAAACTCCAAAACTGGATGCGAAAACAACTCGACAATGATTCGTATACCGGAAGTAGTTCAAAAAACGACAAAAAATGTAAAAAAGATGAAAAAAAATTGGAGCTCTTGCCAAAAGTTCGAATTCTCCGTCACATATTAGCGGACCAAAACAATTAAAGTGTCGTTGGATAGTTCCATTAATAGACGATCGTATAACATCTAAATAACACGAATTTGATTCTTAGGAAATAAATTATGGTACGCTGAAAACTAAGTATTTTCCGTTTTGGAGCATTCTGAGACGCCTTTTTCTCGAAAACGACGCCTACGATTTTTCTTAAATATTTTTTACTCAGAGTCCTATCGGTGGCCTAGCGTGTGCATTTAATAATAAAAGTGTTGCAATATTATAGGTGGTCCAAAAATGACTTCAATCTTTGAAAAAAGTTGAAAAATCATTAAATTATTGAAAATGCTCTTTTATTTATCTTTTTTTCGAAAATTACTCAATGAATGTTTCTGACATTTCTGGTACAGGAAGTTAAGTATCTAATCAACTTGTTAAAGCTAGTCCGACAATGATCGTAAAACCGGAAGTAGTCGAAAAAATCTCCGATATTTTGAATTTTTTTTACATTTTTACAGAAAACTTTTTTATTTATGAATATTTTTTGATGGTAGTTTACACAGAGTTAAAGTATCACCCTACTTGAGCAGAAGTGAGAAAGAATTTTGTCTCAGTAATTTTCTTTAGTCGCCATTGGCTAATTTAGTTTTTCGTACCTAGATTAATTATTTATTGTTCGATTTGTATAAAACAAAGTGCATATGCTCCGTGGTCTAAATTGTAATTTTTTTTGTTACCGTGAATTTTTTCTGCACGCAACGGAAGTGGCGTAATATTAACAAAAACTACAATTTTGACAGTTCAGTACCACTTTTTGAAAGCAAATATTATTTTTTTCGAAATCTGATATAGGAAAAAAAATGCGCGCTGTAAAGGGGCATAAATTGTTAGCTCAGATTTTTTAATTTCAATTTCATTTTCGGGCAATTTCGAATAAATGTAAAAAAAAGTGTAACAATCAGTTATTTACAACCCATTCAACGTCTTCATATTTTGAACTATTTATTCGTAACTTTCATAAACTCGTAGTAATAATCCAGACGAGGAGAATGTATGCAAAAAATAGTTCGTAATATGAGCAATTGCCGAGAAATATGCAATTTGGCATGCATCACTTTTCACGTTATTTTGCCTATAAAAGAGTAAATTATTATCCGATTTTCAATATTTTTTTTTCATTCGATGCTTAATGCCAATTTGGACTAGTTTAAACCAATTTTACAGTTTCACTGTTACCGGAAATGACGTCATTTTGGCAAAAACTGTATTTTTAACCTAAAAAACAAATATTTTATTCAAATGTGTCTTTTTTATAATATTTTTAAAATTATGATATTTGAATCCCATCACCGAATAGCATGAACCCATACGATCATACAGATACCACAAAAAAGTTTCTAACTTGTACGGTTGCCGTGAAATAGACGATTTTCTACAAGTCACTTTTCAAGCTTTTTGGTCTATAAAAGTGTCAATTATTATTCAATTTTCATACAATTTTCACCATTTGATGCCTTATGCCATTTATGATTGCATTAAACTAATTTAAGATTTTTATTATCACCGGGAGTAATGTCTTTTTTGCAAAAACTGTATTTTTAGACTTCAAAACAAATATTTTTTTGAAGTGAGTTATATTTGTTATTTGTTTAACGTTATAACGTTTGATTCTAATGGCCATTTAGATTGGATCAATATAATCATACTGATATCAAAAAATTGCTTCTAGCATGTTCCCTTGTCGAGAAATAACCAATTTTCTAAGGATCACTTTTACGTTTTTTTACCTTTTAATTTCAGTTTATGGGTTCCAAGTTTATTATTTATTGCCTGATATGTATAAAACAATTCTCAATTGCGAATTCTCAACTTATTTGTTACCGATAATGATTTCTTTTGGCACCGGAAGTGAAGTAATTTTGCCAGATTTTAAAATTTTGACCGGCGTATTTGCAAGCATATATTACTTTTACAAATCTGATAGAGGGTGTCACTGAATCATAACAACTACAGTATCGTTTGGTAGCTCGATGGATCGGCTATTGTATGACGCACTTCCTGTCTGATTCCTGAAAGCCAATTTAGCACTGCAGGTCTGCAGAGGTCGTTCAATAGCGAGCGAAGAAACATAACTAATTTCGCCGAGAATTCTAAGAAATAGGACAGATTTAAAAATACGGTACTCTTACAAAACGTTCAAATAAAGGTGTTCTAAAATCTTTTATTGCTATTTTGATCTTTTGTGTCGATAGATAGTATATTTATAGACTCATTTTTGAGAACATCTCATCAATATTTTTACTAATTTGCCTCTACTCCAAAATTAGATTTTGCGCGATCCGACTCAAGATGGCGTGTTCAATGACAAATATTACGGGACGCTGAAGATCTAGTATTTTCCTTTTTGGACTTTTATATGATATCAGAATGATACAAATTCGATGGTTAGGCAATAGATTATGAGATGCCGAAAATGTAGTATTTTCCTATTTTTTTTGGAGCCTTTTCAGACTCGTTTATCTCGAAAACTACTTCTATTTCACTTCTTAAACTTCTGTTACCCCGAGTCCTATCGGTCGTTTAGAGTATAAAGGTAAATTTAAAAGCATGGCAATGATATAAAGGACCCTGAAAGCCGATTCAGCACTGCTATGCAGGTCTAGTTATTATTAAGCTTTCATATTACATATGAAAGCTTATTGTTTCTGTTAAGATTATTATTATTATTTTTTTTTTTTGTGTGTTTTCTGCAAATCGGATTTCTCAGAATCTATCCGTAGGATCTTTCTGAAATTTTGACCTACCCCCCCAAAAATGGGGTGCGAACCTTGATTAAATATATTTTCAAGACGTTTTACGAATCCGAAATCACCGAAATTTACGAACGACAAAATGGACAATGCATAGTCGTAACTTTGTTATTTTTTGACCGATTTTACTAATTCTTTTTTCTTTGAATACCTTGAAAAAAATCATTTTCATCTGCAGTTTCACATTTTCGAATTTCGAAAATTCGTCGCTGTGATTTCGAACCGGAAGTTTAGACCAATTTGACAACTTCTTTAATAGTTGTACGATTTTCATGAAATTTAGTATATATGTAGACCTTACCGATGTGACTTCAAAAATATAATTAGAAATTTTCTAAATTATCTCCCCTTGACGAAATTAAGGATCAAAATTTTCAAAAAAATCATCGAAATATAGGTCAGAATGACCTGATTTTTTTTTTGGATACTAGATAAGTAATACCTGATTTTTACACAAAATATGAAGTTTTTTGATCGAACCGGAAGTGCCACCATCTTGAAACGTGAAAAATCCCTAAGGCTTTTTTGCTATTTTACTTACAGACACGGGAGTTATATTTTCTGAATCCTTGAAAGATGGCCTAAAAATTGTTCAGAGCAGAATTTTGATTTAGGTCAATTGATGGTTGCCATTTTGAAGTGAATATGAAAAGTAGTAGCAATTTGAAGGGCCGAAACTTTGAAACACAATAACTCTCCTTCTAATTGAGCTAGAATGTTCAATCTTGGTGTAGACGTTCACTATGTCAATGTCATGATTGAGTTTAAAGATGAGCATTTTCTGCCTAGGATAAGCAGAGATAAGCATGCTGATTTGTTGATTCTTTAGGGCAAGATAACTTCGGTTATAATGAAGGGGGGGCGGTGAAACTCTTGTTAATCGAGAGTGTAATAGCTGGCCTGTTGTGTGAAATCGTTGTATCTTTTTTTTTAAATATCAGGGATAGCAGAAAAAAAGAGATCGAAAATCCAAAAAGTCGTATGTTTACGATTTGGAGCATCTTTAAAGGTTCTTTTCTCTTAAAGTCAACATAATACTTTTTGAGAACTTCTTCTACAAAGAGTCTTATCGGTAGTCTTTTATATGAAAACTTCGATCAACAGTCCAAAATATCTGGAGTAGAAGAATAAAAGGATCGAACATTGAAAACGGCACCCTTTCATTGTTAAGCGAAACATGCAGTGTGGGTGACTACAATCTGCACATTTAGCCATCGTATAGAGCTTATTCAACAGTATCGAATTCCAACTACTTAGGGATATTTTACGTGCACTCCAATGTGTACACGCGACCTTGGTTTTTCGTCCCATCCGAACGACTAGACAGCTGTGTTTGTCAGGCCCTCCGTTCTGTCTCACTGACAAGGGGAACCACGCCGGGAAATCGAGATGAACTTTCTCCGTGCAGAACTTTCAATTCAGGCAAAACGTTTATTGCATACGATTAAGCTGGTCAGTTGGAGCTTATTTTCAAAAGTTTTGTAATAATCGGTTGGTAATTAAAATACTGTGCGAATTAAACTGTTAAAACAGAATATTTCGCCCGGTTAAAATTGTTTCTTGCTATAAGTCAGCAATTTCCAGATTTTAGGGAGGCTGAATGGTTAGCATACGCGCGCTGTATCGTAACGTCTGTCATTGAGTCAACCGGCGTCGTTTCGATTTCCAAGTTGCACGTGACATGGAGTATGGTGTCCAACCTCGTGGGTTTTCTCCGTGTCCTTCGGTTTCCTCCCACGGCTAAAGACCCGTACGCGCAAGGGAAGTTTATAAATAAAATTAAAAAACATATGTTAGTCCCGAAATGACCTAGTTTGTGTCGAATGGACGTTGAGCCGCATTTCTCTCTTTCTCTTTTATTTTTAAAGTTTTGTAATAATCGGTTGGTAATCAAAGGTACTGTAAAAGTGATAAAACATAAAATTTCGCCCGGTTGTAATGTTTCTCACTTTAAAGTCAGCAATTTGCCGATTTTAGAGGGCAAATGTTTATTGCGAACAATTAAGCTGGTCAGGGGGAGCTTAATTATTTTTAAGGGAGGCTGAATGGCTGAATGGTTAGCATGTGCGCGCTGTATCGTAACGTCTGTCATTGAGTCAACGGGCGTCGTTTCGATTTCGAGATTGTACGTGACATGGACATGCATACGATTAAGCTGGTCAGTTGGGGCTTATTTTCAAAAGTTTTGTAATAATCGGTTGGTAATTAAAATACCGTGCGAATTAAACTGTTAAAACAGAAAATTTCGCCCGGTTAAAATGTTTCTTGCTATAAGTCAGCAATTTCCAGATTTTAGGGAGGCTGAATGGTTAGCATACGCGCGCTGTATCGTAACGTCTGTCATTGAGTCAACCGGCGTCGTTTCGATTTCCAAGTTGCACGTGACATGGAGTATGGTGTTCAACCTCGTGGGTTTTCTCCGTGTCCTTCGGTTTCCTCCCAACAGCTAAAGACCAGTACGCGCAAGGGGAGTTTTTAAATAGAATTAAAAAACATATGTTAGTCCCGAAATGACCTAGTTTGTGTCGAATGGACGTTTAGCCGCATTTCTCTCTTTCTTTTTTTTATTTTTTAAGTTTTGTAATAATCGGTTGGTAATCAAAGATACTGTAAAAGTGATAAAACAGAAAATTTCGCCCGGTTGTAATGTTTCTCACTTTAAAGTCAGCAATTTGCCGATTTTAAGGGGAAAACGTTTATTGCGAACGATTTAGCTGGTCAGGGGGAGCTTATTTTTAAAAGTTTTGTAATATTCGGTTGATAACTAAAGGTACCGTGCAAATTAAACTAATAAAATAGAAGATTTCGCCCGGTTGAAATGTTTCTATCTGTAGGTCAGCAATTTGCCGATTTTAGGGAGGTTGCGTGACTGAATGGTTAGCACGTGCGCTGTGTATCATAACGTCTGTCATTGAGTCAACTGGCGTTGTTTCGATTTCTTGGTTGTACGTGACAAGGAGTATGGTCGCCTGTCCAACCTCGTAGGCCGTAACGCCGCTGCCCGGGTAAAATTTCCCTCATTGCACACTTTATGGCGTATGCCCGTCTTCATTAGCCCATTTTAGGAGTAGGACGTTAAACCCCATTCAATTTGATTTCATTTTCTCTATGTTGCTTATTTATTATAGTGGATAAATGTTTTTCTGGTTCTATTAATTATTTCATTTCTGCATAGAAATCTTGCTTTGACCAGTTTTTTTATTGCAGAGTGCGATTCTTGTATATTGCAGTCTATGATCCTTTGTTTAAAACATGCTTACGAAGTCGTCACGATTTCCTACTTATAACCAAACATATTGGAAACCATAATTATATAACATATCTCTAATTTTGGAAGCCCGATTACAGCTATACAAGTTTCCCTTTACTTTAAAGATTATTTTTTTGCCCGGGTGCAATGTTTCTCACTACATTTAAATTTGTAACTTTGTGTGTTTTTGACCGATTTTGATAATTATGTCTTTATAATTTTACAAATCTACATATTTAACGTACATATTCAAACAGTTGAGTTAAACCTGATTCAAAAAGTTTTAGTTTTGTTCAAAGTTATCTCATTTAATTTTTCGATGTTTTCTTACCATTTTCATTTCATTTTTCTGAAAGTTTTGAAGTCGGAAGTCATCCCGATTACAGCAACAAAAGTATTAGTTATTTCCCTTTAGTTTTCAGATTATGCAATGTTTCATACTATATTTAGACTTGTAACTTCGCGAGTTTTTGACCAATTTTGATAGTTTGTTATTCGTATCCTTTTATTTGAGATACTTGATATAATCGATGACACGTGACGATGAATATGAAAGCTTTCATATCTGCATGGGACAGTAGCAGATCTAGTTATTATTATTATTATTATTTTTTACCGCGGGAGCCTATTTCTCCATGATCGAAAACAGATATCGATCTGGAACAAACTTTTCTATTTGGAAAACATGTGGTGGCTAGTGCATAAACTATTTTTCAAACTTCTGCGCATACCGGAAGTGGCCGAACTTTGTAGGTTGTCATGATATTGAAAATCGGCCATAATCTCGTCAATTCTTTACCCATTTTTAATCAAATGACATTTTCGGAAACCCTGAATCTTTTGCAAGATAATGGCTATCTCACATTTTTCAATTTCGAACATTCGTCTATGACTTCTATCGTTCGAAAATTGAAAAGACATTGTTTATGAGACAATTTTTGTTATTTTTCAAAATTTGCAAATATGACCTACATTTTTGGATTTCTGAGGTCCAAGCGATTCCAGTAATATAAGATTCATTCAGAGTTATCGCCCTTTATTTTTCGAATTTTTCCAAATTTTCTGCCCATTTTATGCCCCTTATATTTTTTGGAAAGGATAAAACGATATTTCTGAAACCCCTGAAACATAAAGCCATATTGCCAGACATCCGGATAAATCAATTTCAACAACGATTCGTAAACCGGAAGTAGTCGAAATAATGTCTGAATTTTTGAAAAAAACTCAAAAAACGGGGGCTTTGGGAAAAACGTGATTTCGTCGTCCCATATCAACCGATCAAACGGGTTAAGGTACCGTTGGTTTACATCGGAATTGGAGTATCGTATGATACCCAATTCATACAGATACTATGATCCTGAAGTAAAATATGACACGCTGAAAATCAAGCATTTTCTGATTTGGAGCGTTTTTGGACGCCTTTATCTCGAAAACTGCTCCAGCGATTTTTCTTAAACTTTATCTATCGATGGTCCTTCCGGTAGTCTTTAGCATGGATCCATCCATTAAGACCTTCATATAATTGGAATAAGACAAAAAAGGGACTGAAAATTGAAAAAAGTCAAAAAATCGTGAAATTTTGGAAAATGCTCTACTATTTTTTTATTTGAAGAGATTTTCAAAAAAAAGATATATATTTAAAAAGCTGACCTAATTACGATTCTAATGATGTATAATATGTATGCAGTTATTGAAATTTAATTTTCAATATTTTGACATTTTGACATTTTTAATACTTTTGAACATAGGATTTCTCAGAAGTATTTTATTTGATCGTATAGTGTCGTATATCATTAGAGAGCCCTGTTCCCATGCAAACTCCAAGACTGGATGCGAAAACTACTCGACAATGATTCGTATACCGGAAGTAGTTCAAAAAACGAAGAAAAATGTTAAAAAGATGAAAAAAAATTGGAGCTCTTGCCAAAAGTTCGAATTCTCCGTCACATATTAGCGGACCAAAACAATTAAAGTGTCGTTGGATAGTTCCATTAATAGACGATCGTATAACATCTAAATAACACGAATTTGATTCTATTCTTAGGAAATAAATTATGGTACGCCGAAAACTAAGTATTTTCCGTTTTGGAGCATTCTGAGACGCCTTTTTCTCGAAAACGACGCCTACGATTTTTCTTAAACATTTTTTACTCAGAGTCCTATCGGTGGCCTAGCGTGTGCATTTAATAATAAAAGCATTGCAATATTATAGGTGGTCCAAAAATGACCTCAATCTTTGAAAAAAGTTGAAAAATCATTAAATTATTGAAAATGCTCTTTTATTTATCTTTTTTTTCGAAAACTACTCAATGAATGTTTCTGACATTTCTGGTACAGGAAGTTAAGTATCTAATCAACTTGTTAAAGCTATTCCGACAATGATCGAAAAAACGGAAGTAGTTGAAAAAATCACCGATATTTTGAATTTTTTTTACATTTTTACAGAAAACTTTTTTATTTATGAACATTTTTTGATGGTAGTTCACACAGAGTTAAAGTATCACCCTACTTGAGCAGAAGTGAGAAAGAATTTTGTCTCAGTAATTTTCTTTAGTCGCCATTGGCTAATTTAGTTTTTCGTACCTAGATTAATTATTTATTGTTCGATTTGTATAAAACAAAGTGCATATGCTCCGTGGTCTCAATTGTAATTTTTCTTGTTACCGTGAAATTTTTCTGCACGCAACGGAAGTGGCGTAATATTAACAAAAACTACAATTTTGACAGTTCTGTACCACTTTTTGAAAGCAAATATTATTTTTTTCGAAATCTGATATAGCAAAAAGGATGCGCGCTGTAAAGGGGCACAAATCGTTAGCTCAGATCTTTTAATTTCAATTTCACTTTCGGGCAATTTCGAATAAATGTAAAAAAAAGTGTAACAATCAGTTATTTATAACCCATTCAACGTCTCCATATTTTGAACTATTTATTCGTAACTTTCATAAACTCGTAGTAATAATCCAGACGAGGAAAATGTATGCAAAAAATAGGTCGTAATGTGAGCAATTGCCGAGAAATATGCAATTTTGCATGCATCACTTTTCACGTTATTTTGCATATAAAATAGTAAATTATTATCTGATTTTCAATAAATTTTTTTCATTCGATGCCTAATGCCAATTTGGACTAGGTTAAGCCAATTTTACAGTTTCACTGTGACCGAAAATGACGTCATTTTGGCAAAAACTGTATTTTTAACCTAAAAAAACAAATATTTTATTCAAATGAGTCTTGTTTATAATATTTTTAAAATTATGATATTTGAATTCCATCACCGAATAGCATGAACCCATACCATCATACAGATACCACAAAAAAGTTTCTAACTTGTACGGTTGCCGAGAAAGAGATGATTTTCTACAAGTCACTTTTCAAGCTTTTTGGTCTATAAAAGTGTCAATTATTATTCAATTTTCATACAATTTTCACCGTGTGATGCCTTATGCACTTTAGGATTGCAATGATCTGATTTAACATTTCCATTATCACCGGAAGTAATGTCATATTTGCAAAAACCGTATTTTTAGACTTCAAAACATATTTTATTCAAATGAGTCTGATTTGTAATGTTTATACAATTATGATATTTGATTCCAATCAACAAATAGATTAAGCCCATACGGTCATATAAATACCAAAAAATGGTTTCTAACTTGTACGGTTGCCGAGAAATAGACGATTTTCTACACGTCACTTTTCAAGGTTTTTAGTCTATAAAAGTGGCAATTATTATTCGATTTACATATAATTTTCACCATGTGATGCCTTATGCCATTTATGATTGCAATGATCTGATTTAACATTTCCATTATCACCGGAAGTAATGTCATATTTGCAAAAACCGTATTTTTAGACTTCCAAACAAAATTTTACTCCAAAATTAGATTTTGCGCGATCCGACTCAAGATGGCGTGTTCAATGACAAATATTACGAGACGCTGAAGATCTAGTATTTTCCTTTTTGGACTTTTATATGATATCAGAATGATACAAATTCGATGGTTAGGCAATAGATTATGAGATGCCGAAAATGTAGTATTTTCCTCTTTTTTTGGAGCCTTTTCGGACTCGTTTATCTCGAAAACTACTTCTATTTCACTTCTTAAACTTCTGTTACCCCGAGTCCTATCGGTCGTTTACAGTATAAAGGTAAATTTAAAAGCATGGCAATGATATAAAGGACCCTGAAAGCCGATTCAGCACTGCTATGCAGGTCTAGTTCTTATTATTATTATTTTTTTCCGCGGGAGCCTATTTCTCCATGATCGAAAACAGATATCGATCTGGAACAAACTTTTCTATCGGGAAAACATGTGGTGGCTAGTGCATAAACTATTTTTCAAACTTCTGCGCATACCGGAAGTGGCCGAACTTTGTAAGTTGTCATGATATTGAAAATCGGCCATAATTTCGTCAATTCTTTACCCATTTTTAAGAGCCACTTTCTGTAAGATTCAGGCAAGACACTTTAGTGACCACCTTCAAATTCTCTATTTTTTGAACATATTATACCATTTAGTACTACAATCACAATTCTAAAAAAAAAAATCAAAAAATTTTTCTGGTTGCCGAGATATGGGAGCTTGAAAATTGACCGGAATTTTCAAAAACAGCTTTTGGAGAACTTTAACTGTAAAAATATAACAAAGTACATGGTTACCCATAGGTTATTTGGGTGGTTCTTGTTAACTGCAGTGAGTAGAGATGAAAAATAGTGAAAAACCTGTGGGATACCTTTGGCTTAAAAATGTGTCGTGGCTCAAAAGTGCGCGAAAATGAATTTTTCGAGCTTTTTCAACGGTCATTTTCTCTAAAAGCCATGGGTATCCCATAAGTTTCTTTTGTGATATTGCAAGACTACCTACATAATGTCTCTAAAATACAAAAACATTCATGGGACAGTAAAGGCTTTTGGATATATTTCAAGTCAAAAAAAATTTTTTTGTCCATTTTAACACACTTTGTACCCCAATAACAGCTGATGCCCCGCGTTTGTAAAAAAAACGAAGCACTAAAATTAAACCTGAAACATAACAATATTACTTTTTAAGGAGAAACCTATGGGATATTGACCTTCTCCTTTAAAAACTAATCTTTTGTAACATGTTTTATTACAAAAAAAACTTTACTTTGACCTTGACCTTGTGACCCACGTGACCTTGAGATGACCTTTTACTTTAATTAAAAATTTAGCCTACACAATATCAAAAATTGAAGATATAATTTTGATTATTTATGATTGTCTGTAAAATCAAGGTCATTTCAATTTGAGAAACTTACTTGAATGTTGAGCTACTTAGTTAATAATTAATCATTTATTATAATTAAGTTATATAACATGGGGTTTTTTTACGGTAGAAATAGCAGTGGATGCTTATAAGAAGGCTAATATCCGTATCCACTCAGTTTGATTTTATGTAAAACTTTTGGTATTTATTGCTTGCAATGTCTGTGGGTTTGTCTTGTGGATTTCTGTGTGGGGTGGTCCTCCTGCATTTACTATGACGTAAAATGTGGTGACTTTGACATGCTTTGGAAAATTGTCATCGCCAAGTGGTCATATTATGTTTGTATGGTATGATGACCCAATAACTTTAGCAATATTATTTCAATGTTAACAGTGCAAAATGCAAATGTCAGCAGTTCAAAATATGTAGGCCCCTATTTTAGTTTTACAAATTGCAATTTTCATTGCTCCACAACACCAAATCGGCCATAATTTCGTCAATTCTTTACCCATTTTTTTAAAATCAAATGACATTTTCGGAAACCCTGAATCTTTTGCGAGATAATGGCTATCTCACATTTTTCAATTTCGAACATTCGTCTATGACTTCTATCGTTCGAAAATTGAAAAGACGTTGTTTATGAGACAATTTTTGTTATTTTTCAAAATTTGCAAATTTGACCTACATTTTTGGATTCCTGAAGTCTATGCGATTCCAGTAATATAGGTTTCATTCAGAGTTATCGCCCTTTATTTTTCGAATTTTTTCGAATTTTCTGCCCATTTGGTAACCCTTATATTTTTTGGAAAGGATAAAACGATATTTCTGAAACCCCTGAAACATAAAGCCATATTGCCAGACAGTTGCATAAAGCAATTTCAACAACGATTCGTAAACCGGAAGTAGTCGAAATAATGTCTGATTTTTTGAAAAAAAATCAAAAAATGGGGGCTTTGGGCAAAACGTGATTTCTTCGTCCCATATCAACCGATCAAACGGATTAAGGTATCGTTGGTTTACATCGGAATTGGAGTATCGTATGATACCCAATTCATACAGATACGATGATCCAGAAGTAAAATATGACACGCTGAAAATCAAGCATTTTTTGATTTGGAGCGTTTTTGGACGCCTTTAACTCGAAAACTGCTCCAGCGATTTTTCTTAAACTTTATCTATCGATGGTCCTTCCGGTAGTCTTTAGCATGGATCCATCCATTAAGACCTTCATATAATTGGAATAAGACAAAAAAGGGACTGAAAATTGAAAAAAGTCAAAAAATCGTGAAATTTTGGAAAATGCTCTACTATTTTTTTATTTTAAGAGATTTTCAAAAAAAAGATATATATTCAAAAAGCTGACCTAATTATGATTCTGATGATGTATGATATGTATGCAGTTATTGAAATTTAATTTTCAATATTCAGTGACCGCCCTAGACATTCGCCAATTAGTCAATGACGACAAATATTTTTATTGGCGAATAAAGTGATGATTCTGGCGAAAATTTTGGCGAATGAATTATTTTGTAAATCTGTTAATATTAAAGTTGAAATCGTTTCGTTAAACGCTTCTTTCGATCATTAAATGGAATGTCTATTTTTAGTACATTAATTACTCTAGTCTCAATCGTACAAGTCCCAAATCAGTCAATGTCACGCATTAAAACGACTGAAAGATCGAGTCTAGAGACTATACAACAGAATTACGCCCCTTTTGTGTGGCACTGCACTGTTTATCATGCTCGCCGCTTGCCGAGTGTACATTCGCTTCACTACAAGTAGCGATGTTCCGATATGACACCTATCGGTTTTACCGATATCAGATATTGACAGCGAAGTATACAAATAAATTACCGATAGTGGTGGATATAAAACCATTACACATTAAAATGTCTCGAATGGCATGATGATCTATGTAGATATTTGTCTTTATTTTAGTCGGGAAACGCATGGTACTTTTACTATTTTACGGCGGGAATCAACATAAACCCCGTGTTGTTGAAGTAATAATTGGGCCACGCTTCTTACGCAATCGTCAAAAATATACACCATCCATTATGAATTAAATTATTTGCTGTATCATTAATGGTCGAGATTATCATATTTTAAGTGTTAATTATATAATTCCTTACAGTAATCGGCACGGCATCTGTATATATATATCTATATCTATACGTGTGCATTAGTTCATTCGGTAATGAAATGAGACATCAAAGCGATACCTTCATGACCTGTTTGTCAACAGTGGCTATCACGTGACATTCTCCCGCCATTTCTAGAACTATTGTTAAAAATAAAACATCTAATGGGAACCTATTTGTTGATAATATTATTAATTAATAAAGTATGATCTTTATTATGAATTTTTATTTGTCGATACAATAACCAAGCATAACAATATAAATCACTAAATTATTTCTAAATTTATATCGGCATCTAGAAGCCGGAATGTATTAGACAGTGATTACGTGACATCAAAGGAATATCCCTACTTTCATCCTTTATTCCACCACGCGCAAACCACGTGATATTTCCCACCTTTTCCAAAACTTCTACTCATATATTGACAGACAATATAGTGAACTAGATAAAACGAAGTAAAAAAAAAAAAATACGTAGCAATTTAGATAAAGGATACTCATAAGGATTTTGTACTGTTTATTATTTCCTTTCTACGGCTGCTATGAGTCTTGTATTACCGGTACGTTTAAAAAGCAACAAGCACGTAGTTTCATTTTTAATTAACAAACATATGAATAAAAATAATATAAAATATTTGGCTATAACTTTCTGAATTGGCTAATAAAATTTTGATTTGGCTAAAAATTTGGCTAATGGTTTTAAGGGTCTAGGGCGGTCACTGAATATTTTGACATTTTTAACACTTTTGAACATAGGATTTCTCAGAAGTATTTTATTTGATCGTATAGTGTCGTATATCGTTAGAGAGCCCTGTTCCCATGCAAACTGCAAAACTGTATGTGAAAACTACTCGACAATGATTCGTATACCGGAAGTAGTTCAAAAAACGAAGAAAAATGTAAAAAAGATGAAAAAAAATTGGAGCTCTTGCTAAAAGTTCGAATTCTCCGTCACATATTAGCGGACCAAAACAATTAAAGTGTCGTTGGATAGTTCCATTAATAGACGATCGTATAACATCTAAATAACACGAATTTGATTCTTAGGAAATAAATTATGGTACGCCGAAAACTAAGTATTTTCCGTTTTGGAGCATTCTGAGACGCCTTTTTCTCGAAAACGACGCCTACGATTTTTCTTAAACATTTTTTACTCAGAGTCCCATCGGTGGCCTAGCGTGTGCATCTAATAATAAAAGCGTTGCAATATTATAGGTGGTCCAAAAATAACCTCAATCTTTGAAAAAAGTTGAAAAATCATTAAATTATTGAAAATGGTCTTTTATTTATCTTTTTTTCGCAAATTACTCAATGAATGTTTCTGATATTTCTGGTACAGGAAGTTAAGTCTCTAATCAACTTGTTAAAGCTAGTCCGACAATGATCGAAAAACCGGAAGTAGTCGAAAAAATATCCGATATTTTGAATTTTTTTTACATTTTTACAGAAAACTTTTTTATTTATGAATATTTTTTGATAGTAGATTACACAGAGTTAAAGTATTACCCTACTTGAGCAGAAGGGAGAAAGAATTTTGTCTCAGTAATTTTCCTTAGTCGCCATTGGCTAATTTAGTTTTTCGTATCTAGATTAATTATTTATTGTTCGATTTGTGTAAAACAAAGTGCATATGCTCCGTGGTCTCAATTGTAATTTTTTTTGTTACCGTGAAATTTTTCTGCACGCAACGGAAGTGACGTAATATTAACAAAAACTACAATTTTGACAGTTCAGTACCACTTTTTGAAAGCAAATATTATTTTTTTCGAAATCTGATATAGCAAAAAGGATGCGCGCTGTAAAGGGGCACAAATCGTTAGCTCAGATTTTTTAATTTCAATTTCATTTTCGGGCAATTTCGAATAAATGTAAAAAAAAGTGTAACAATCAGTTATTTACAACCTATTCAACGTCTTCATATTTTGAACTATTTATTCGTAACTTTCATAAACTCGTAGTAATAATCCAGACGAGGAGAATGTATGCAAAAAATAGTTCGTAATATGCAATTTTGCATGCATCACTTTTCACGTTATTTTGTCTATAAAAGAGTAAATTATTATCCGATTTTCAATATTTTTTTTTCATTCGATGCCTAATGCCAATTTGGACTAGGTTAAGCCAATTTTACAGTTTCACTGTTACCGGAAATGACGTCATTTTGGCAAAAACTATATTTTTAACCTAAAAAACAAATATTTTATTCAAACGAGTCTTTTTTATAATATTTTTAAAATTATGATATTTGAATCCCATCAACGAATAGCATGAACCCATACAATCATACAGATACCACAAAAAAGTTTCTAACTTGTACGGTTGCGGAGAAATAGACGATTTTCTACAAGTCACTTTTCAAGCTTTTTGGTCTATAAAAGTGTCAATTATTATTCAATTTTCATACAATTTTCACCATGTGATGCCTTATGCCATTTACGATTGCAATGATCTGATTTAACATTTCCATTATCTCCGGAAGTAATGTCATATTTGCAAAAACCGTATTTTTAGGCTTCAAAACAAATATTTTCTAGAATGAGTTTTATTTATTATTTGCTTAACGTTATAACGTTTGATTCTAATGGCCATTTAGATTGGATCAATATAATCATACTGATATCAAAAAATTGCTTCTAGCATATTCCCTTGTCGAGAAATAACCAATTTTCTAAGGATCACTTTTTAAGTTTTTTACCTTTTTAATTTCAGTTTATGGGTTCTAAGTTTATTATTTATTGCCTGATATGTATAAAACAATTGTCAATTGCGAATTCTCAACTTATTTGTTTCCGATAATGATTTCTTTTGGCACCGGAAGTGAAGTAATTTTGCCAGATTTTACAATTTTGACCGGTGTATTTGCAAGCAAATATTACTTTCACAAATCTGATAGATGGTGTCACTGAATCATAACAACTACAATATCGTTTGGTAGCTCGATGGATCGGCTATTGTATGACGCACTTCCTGTCGGATTCCTGAAAGCCGATTCAGCACTGCAGGTCTGCAGGATAACTAATTTCGCCGAGAATTCTAAGAAATATGACAGATTTAAAAATACGGTACTCTTACAAAACGTTCAAATAAAGGTGTTCTAAAATCGTTTATTGCTATTTTGATCTTTTGTGTCGATAGATAGTATATTTATAGACTCATTTTTGAGAACATCTCATCAATATTTTTACTTATTTGCCTCTACTCCAAAATTAGATTTTGCGCGATCCGACTCAAGATCGTGTGTTCAATGACAAATATTAAGGGACGCTGAAGATCTAGTATTTTCCTTTTTGGACTTTTATATGATATCAGAATGATACAATTTCGATGGTTAGGCAATAGATTATGAGATGCCGAAAATGTAGTATTTTCCTCTTTTTTTGGAGCCTTTTCAGACTCGTTTATCTCGAAAACTACTTCTATTTCACTTCTTAAACTTCTGTTACCCCGAGTCCTATCGGTCGTTTAGAGTATAAAGGTAAATTTAAAAGCATGGCAATGATATAAAGGACCCTGAAAGCCGATTCAGCACTGCTATGCAGGTCTAGTTTAAATTATTTTTATTTTATGGGGTGGTAGTATTATAAATTTTGGCAAGGAGGAGAGTATTATAAATTTTATGATATAGAAATATGGGTATGTGGATAAATAATTTTATTTTATGTATTTATTTATATCTTTCTTTTTTTTTAAATATTTTGTTAACATGTACTTATCTGTTATTTTTAGTATTTGAATACTCAGAAACAAAGTCTTGTTTAAATATGTTGATTCCATTGTATAATTGTTAATGATTTATACCCTAAAGTTAAAGTTTACGTAATTTTTTAATCTTCTGTACCGTTATTACAAACATTATAAAATAAACTTCTAGACCTAAATATGTAAAGTGTTTGCATGTTTGTGTTGGTGGGTACTACATAAGCTTAATTTTGGTGAAATAATTATGTCTGTAGGACTTTTGGTTTCTGAGATATGGAGTGGGGTTGAAAATTGAAGCAAAATGGCCAATTTGGCAAACAAGGGGTGTGCCAGTTCGCGTTACTAAACGGACTGTAACTAAGCCAATTCTGTGCCGATTTTGATAAACTTGGTGTTGTTACAATACTGAGATGTACAGCTTTCAGAAAATATCAAGCGTCTAGAGAAAAAAAATAATATTTCAAAATAGCTGCCGGTCGCTAGTTGTAGTCGGCTTCCATGTAGTTTGGAAATACATGAGTAAAACATTTCATTCGACCTGGCATTACCTTTGGTCAAATGTAACCGCAATCTGTTTCAGAGAGAATTACTTACGAATTACCTCTGTAACAGATGACTGTCCACAACACATGCGTTGACTGCACCTAACTGCTTTGGGCAAAAAAATGATGCATTTTACCCATTTTAATACCCATTTTTTTAACTACAAATACTTCAAACGTGTTTATTTATTTTTGTTTTACCTCAAAAAATGTTTGAGATTTTAATTTGTCGGAGTAAAAAAGTTAATATGCTGAACTCATTAAGTCTCGTCGATGTCATGCTTATCAGTGATTGTAGCGGCCAAGCGAATATTCACTGCGGGATCAGTTTGATGTAACCGTTGTAGATCCATATGGTATTACCACCACATTGGATCTTCCTGTTCTATTTCTGACCATATATTCTTAATCAGCACCCTCAAAAACATAGAAAAATACCTACAAACAAATTATTGCGTTATTTTGGTTATCTATGTCAGAAAAAGGTTGTTTTTAGCTGCCATGTTGGATTTCGGCCATATTGGATTTTCAGAGGTTATTTCTACGGCCATGAAAATGTTGGCGTATATTGTCGTCGCCCCTGTCCGTCCAGACGTCCGTCCACAATTTGTTTGTGGACTCTCTTCAGGTCACAATTCTTATCCGATTTTAACGAAACTTCAAATATAGGTTTATCCCCATAAAATCTCGACTTCGTGGATTATGGTCCCTGATTGTACGAAAAATCATGTTTTTAGCTTGTGGACCCTATAGAGGTCACAATTTTGAACTGATTTTGATGAAACATGACATGTATGTTTATAACCCAAAGATCTTGGTTCCTTTTGATATTTGCACCCATCGGATCGTAACTTCCAGAATTATGGTTCCTGATTGTCCGAAAAATTGCCCTTTTTAGCTTGTGATCCATTTGGAGGTCAAAATTATAATCCGATTTAAAAAAACGTTTGAATACATCACCGTTACATGGTAATGAAGGTTGAGTTCAAATTTTGTGGAAATCGGACCAAAATTGACGGATAAAATGGCCGCCGCTTGCACCCGAAAAGTGTAAAAATATGGTATAATATATAGGTTGTGGAACCAGTAGAGGTCACAATTTTAAATCAATTTTGATGAAACATGAAATACATGTTTATAACCTAAAGATCTTTGTTCATTTCGATATTTGCGCATATCGGATCATAACTTCCTGAATTATGGCCCCTGATTGTATACAAAAAATCGCCTTTATTAGATTGTGGTCCCTCTGGAAGTCAAAATTATTACCTGATTTAAAAAACTGTTTGATTATATCACCGTTACAATGTAATGAATGTTGAGTTCGAATTTCGTGACAATCAGACCAAAACTGACAGACAAAATGGACGCTGCTTGTACACGAATACTATAAAAATATGGTATATCAAGGTTGTGGACCCTGTAGAGGTCACAATTTTAATCTGATGTTGATGAAACTTGAAATGCATGTTAATAACCCAAAGATCTTGGTTCCTTTTGATATTCAACGGATAATATCGGATTGTAACTTCCTGAATTATAGCCCCTTTTTTAGCTTGTGGTCCCTCTAGAGGTCTCAATTATTATCCAATTTTAGAAATAATATTAAATGTTTCGTATACTAAACGTTAGCATGGGGCAGAATTTTATAAAAACCAAACAAATTCTTATGATTTTCTGATAATTACTTAATATGCGACAACTCTTGTTGACTGCCCGGACGATTTAGCTGCTGTGTGGGCGTATGTTTCGTTGCCTTGCAACCTATTTTTGGACTCGGCACCGTCAAATATCTGTACAAAGTTGCGTAATATGCAACTATTTGATGTAATTCAAGCTCAAAATTGAAATAAATCCGCAAATAGGGTTAAATTAGAGGGTAAATTTTCAGAGGGCATGTACAGGGGGGGTTAATATGGTCGGGAACAACATTTCTTTTTTATTATTGTTTTTTACTATATTCTCCTTATTTTAAGCAGGGGTTTATGTTGAAAATAACACCCCCCCCCTATTTCTGTCATGTTTCGTAAAAAAGTAGTCTGGATTATCCCGGCCTGTCAATCAGATGGAGAATGTTCGGTAGACTGGTGAAGTGAGACTCATTTCAAAACAAGGGCACGTGACCTATTTTTTACTCGAAATTGTCTGGATGTTATGGACGACACTCCGAACCATTTTTCAGAGTATTAACTATTATTTAGGATGGTTAAATGGTCATCATAGCTTATTAAGTACAACATGAACGTTTATTTAGTGACTATAAATGTATGAAACAGATTGAAGACATAAATATTGTGGTGTAATTGTTGAGCTGTTTGGAGATATTTATTTATGGTGGGGCACCCCACTTGTTAGAATTTGTTAGGCAGCAGCTTGATTCCAGAAGGGTAAAGATGTAACAATTTATATCAGCAGACTCGCTCAGCGAGTATGGCTGGCTAGTGTTTGAGAATGATTTTAGTATTGTAATCTTCTATACTATGCTTGTATCCATGTATCCGGCTATGATATATAAAATGTGAAAATAAACTGTTGCATTGTTATAACTACTGAGAAGACAAACTAAAAAAATAGTAAAAGGAAAATTCATGTGAAGGGGAAAAAAAGACGGCAGGAGAAAATACTAGACGATCACAAGGCTACTAAAATATGTACAGTGAACTCTGTCAAATCCGACATCGTACGGGATCGTTACAAAATGTCTGCAATCGAAGAGTGTCGGAATACCCAGTTTTGTCAAAACCAGAAATATTGTTAACTTCAAAAACGGGACGTATTATTATAATGTACCTTCGAATCACCAGAACTTTATTCCTTTTAAAAATGATAAATTCTTCTGTACATTCAAAATTAAGGTGAAAATAAAAAAATAAGTTGGAATATTATCGCAAAATGGCTACCCTCAAATAATGGCTTCCCATACTATGAAGACCTACGAGTCAGAAAAAATGTCAACATTGTTTTTTTGTAATCAAACATCAAAACCTACAAAATAAAGCTTATTCCACGATTTCTACCTGAAAAGCCAACGAATTTACGTTTAAGATCGGACGAATAGGAGTTAAATCATTCTGTTGATATTACACCAATGCATTCCATTCGTTGTAATTCACTCTTGAACTTTTGTAATTCACTCTTGAACTTATAATATTAATGTTGACAGAGTGTGGAGCATTTACCAATATGATATGGTTCTCTTGGGAATAAACTAATGTCAGTAAACGTTTCTTTATAATCTTCTAATAAAGAGTCTTCTAAGGTGATTTAGATGTGATTTTGTCCTTATTGACAGCAAAGTTGACTTGAACTTCAATGAGTTGCATTTTTAAACAACTATGAAGACCTAGAATTGCCGGACCATAACCATCGGTAACATTGAATATGACTGGATAGGCTTTATCTGGAGATAGATGACATCGTGTTGAGTCTTCGTTGTATTAATGGGACTGATATTGCTTGATTTGTTGGCTAATTTTGCATCCATTTGGCACTGGTGAAACTCATCATTACTGCATAGCATTATTGTTTGCATTGGAATTAAAAAATCATCTCTGAGTTACAGGAATCAAAGAAATGCTTTAAAAAAACATGTGATAGAACTTCTTTCTTAGCATGATTTTTTTATTTGAATGGAAAATGAAAACAAAACTCCTCCTCAGATTCTACGGTATTCTTATAGTTGCACAGTAATTTCCAGCAGTTGAAAATTATGAAAGGGTCGATTTCAATATTATCATAATTTTTGCAGGCATTTTGGTTTTGCTTAATAATGATTAATTGTGCAGAAGTAAAAATTAAAAGTGTTTCTAGTAGGTTTGTTTTTAATGAAAACTCGACATGGTTTTTTTTTTTGATTCACAATGGTCATCTCCGTATTACTCAAAAATGAGGCTTTGATACATTTACACCCCAATCAGTCTTTTTATGTTTGGGTTGAAAAAAAAAGAGTAGCAAGATTAATAAAAATATTATGAATTCAATTGATTTCTGCTTCTTTGCTTTTAAACTTAATACTGGTAATTGCGCGAAGGGAGGTCATTTTGCCATGGCACAAAATTCTAAAGGCTTCGTGGTCGTTGCCTGTCCATCTATACAATACACGGTCCATGGAAATACTTATAGTTATTTAGGCCAAATTAAAACAAATACAGTGTGTGTACAAAGAGCGGTCATTTTACATTTTATCATGCAGTTTCATTTCAAAATCAGATAAAAATTGTAACCTCTAGTGGGTCCACAATCTTTGTATTACATACTTTTACTGAATTTGTGTACAAAGAGCTGTGATATTGTTGTGTAGTTGTATTGCAATTTTCCCGTAATATACATCATATATTTAAACGTTTTTTAAATTCACATAAAAAAAAATTGTGACCTGAGAATCGGCAAGCTAAAAAATACAATTTTTCGTACAATCAGCGGCCATAATTCATGATGTTACGATTCGATGTGTTTGAATATCGAAATCAACAAAGATCTTTGGGTTATGAACATACCAGATGTTTAAATTATTTGCGTAGCGGGGTGGCCATTATGTCAGAGGTGTTGGTCCCATTTTCACAAAATTCAAACTTAACCGACAGAACTGTGAAATGGTGATATATTCAAACGTTTGTTTTTGAAATTGGATAATAATTGTGACCTCCAGAGGGACCACATGCTAAAATTGTGATTTTTCGTACAATCAGGGGCCATAATCCATTAACTTTCGATCCGATATATGCCAATATCGAAAGCAACCAAGATTTTTTGGAGATCAAGTTTTGTCAAAATTGGATACGAATTGTGACCTCTAGAGTGCCCACAAACAATTGCGGATGGGCGGACGTTTGGACGGACAGGGGCGAAGAAAATATACGTCCACATGAAAACTTATATCTGTCAGTAATTTAATATTGGACAATGATTTGTTATTAACCATTTTTCAATTACTCCTAAATTTTTCCTGCAGGTTTTCTGTGCCTTATCAAGTTATAGATATTGGAAACTTTCAAACAGGAACAAAGTCTACCATTAAGAAAGTATACTAGAAAAAACAAGGAAGGAGCTGGATCTGATTTGGCAAATTTTGGAACAACTGTTAGAGTGCGACAGACTAGAAGCTCAACAAAATATAGTTAACTCACCATTACCAAAAGGGTTCACCTCAGTTATAAATTTTCTTGCTGAAATAGACATTCAGTCTCTACCTCGCAATCCAATTCAAAGGAAAGACATTTCAAGTGACTCCCCTAAGATTTGAATCTGCTGATGTCGATGAGAGTCCTCCAATACGGTACTATCATAGAAATAATGACAAAAACCCTCGCATAACGCATTCGATGACGGACTTACCAGACACATTAACAAAATACAAGATGAATTATTTAGTGTCAAGGGGCTATGAAAGAGAAGAACTTAAGCGTATCAACGAACGGTTCAGCACTTACATACAACATGTACGACAGCTAAGTCATGTCAGTAATCAAGTTGATTCATCAGCATTTCTAAAATCCATCAAAATTCTAGAGGAAGAAATTAATAGTTTGAAAAATCTTTATGAAAATGAATTGGATAAACTAAGGTAAGGTCATTTTATTTCTTAAAAAGTTGAAAAATGATTTAATATTTGCGACCTGTAATCTGTGCATGAGTCACCATAAGTTTTCATTATTTTAATAAACCCTGTTTACATTACAAATTTTAAGCATACCAGGAATGGTACCAGGTATGGCGCGCTTCGTCTTTATACGCCCACATTTTCATGTGGACGTATATTGTTGTCCGATTTATCACCCGTAAAATCACGTTTTAAGCGTGTGAACACTGTAGAGGTCACAATTTTGATCCGATTTGGTTTAAACATGAAATGTATTTTTATAACCCACAGATCTCGCGCATATCAGACCATAACTTCCTGAATTATGGCCTGATTGTATGAAAGATCACGTTTTTAGCTTGTTGAACCTATAGAGGTCACAATTATTATCCGATTTGAAAAAACGTTTGATTATATCACCGTTACACCGTAATGAAAGTTGAGTATGAATTTTGTGAATGACCACGTGAATAGAGTAAAGTATGGTTGTGGACAGGGGATAACTAAAAAAAAATGCAAACACTACGTCAACTGGGGGGTGGGGTGGGTCTGCCAGCCGAAAAAAGTGCAAGAAAAAAAGCATTTCTGGGTAAGAAAATTGCATGGTCTAACTGAGTTCTGAAAGACAAAAAACATTTCCGGGTAAGAAAATTGGGTGGTCTAACAGAGTTCTGAAAGAAAAAAAGCATTTCTGGGTAAGAAAATCGGGTGGTCTAACAGAGTTCTGAAAGAAAAAAAGCATTTCTGGGTAAGAAAATTGGACGGTCTAATGGGTCTGTGCAAGAAAATTGCATATAACGGGATACGAAGTGTTTCAGTTCATATCAATAACAACTCGGATTCTATGTTAACATAGACACAAACATGAACAGTAAATTATAAGTTTGCTTGAATGAAGGTATTATCAAAATAGAATCGTATTTTAGACCGTATCCAAAATTATAGTTTACATACATGATACGTCTACAAAAAATAGGGATATAAAATTGAAAGCTACCGGTATACAGGGGTCAAAATTCACGACGGCACCCGCGGCAATTGCCGTAGTATTTAGCAAAATTGCCGTAGAAAACGAATAATAACTACGGCATCGTTTGACGTGGCAATTTATTTAAGAATATGACTATTATGACGACGGCAATTTGCCGTAGTCGTCACTGAAATTGCCGTTGTACAACTGCGTAATCCACGGCATAACAGAAAATAGCAATTTTGTGTTTTGTTTCTTTCCTGGGTTTTCGTGACTGAAGTTTTCTAGCTGTCACAGCTACTAAAAATAGATCGCACGGTGTGGAATTTTTATTGGCTATTTACCGTGACGTCACATTACCGGACGCACGTACGCAGATACCAATAACACAAGTCGTTCATTCAGTTGACCATAAAACGGATAGCCTATACGGTCGTGATCGTATGATTACTCAGCTAATTTTATAACAACGAATTTCACACCATCTACGCACGTTTTCGTCAGTTTGACACTAGTTTATAGCATTATGAAGTACATGTATTTATATCAAAATAAATAAAACACATATCCCCCTAAGTCCAACTCATCTGACCCACTTCTACCGCAACTGGAATGGAAATGCACACGGCTCGTTGTCTGGCGTATTAAATCATTTATTAAGTTCAAAACAATTTCCAGAAATAAAGGCTATGAAGAATTTACTGGAAAAATATGACGAAATCAAATATAATTTTTAGCGTAAAGCCGCAAATATAGACGTAATGTGAGAAATGCATTCCAGGGGGCGTTACACGTCCACTGCATGATGTTCGTGTAATGTCATGCACAGGTGTGAAGTTGTCTTTCGATATTCAAATTACGGTACTACGGATATTTTACATGTATAATCGGAATTCCACACCTCAACGGCGAAGTATTCATTTAAAACGCAAGTTGTGTGCCATCATACTTATTAATATTTGGTGAAATTCACGTAGATAAGGATTATATAGAATTGCACGAATCTCCGTGTCGCTGAGCCAAAGCAGATTTGCAGGCTTGCAATAATTTTTATACCTCCTAATTTCGGAGAAATAAAACGGATTTATTACGATATTTATATGGACTGCGGTTGACGTAAAGTGCTAAACATTTTAGGGTGTTTGTGGTGACCTAATCCTGTTATAATAATATACTGAACACACATTATAAATGAAAACAACAATCTTTATTAATCAAATTTCTCTGTTTAAAAAAATGCCGTAGTGATGAAAGTCAAATGAAAGTTTTGCCTTAGTGTACATAAAAACTGCCGTAGTGAAGAAGGGATTACAGTGGCATTTTTTAAAAAAACTGCCTTAGTTCCAATTTCACGAATTTTGACCCCTGGGTATATCATACTTTTTGTCTCAGTAATTACAATGAATGCGCTGTATTGAGCTCCAAATGAGTTGACGTTGGGTACTATACGACTAGATATCATGTCGGCCAAATGCAACAAAATCTGAATTCTATAGAATTGATATGTAATTATTACTAATTATTACTAATAACAACGGCAGTTCTAGAAACTATGGCTCTACTCTTTCAATAGAGAATGATTATGCAAAATATACTTTGATTATCAAGCAAATATCAAGATATTTTTATGCGATATGATAGACAGTTTAGTTTTAAAAATAGTTCAGAAATTTCGGCAATTGACTCAATATAACTTCTTCAATATTTTGTCATAAAATATTCAAGAAGATAATGCACCTCTTAGGAGATAAACACTTCCTGTTACGTATTTAGAGGGGGTTTATTGTCCATTTAACCATGCTTGAATCATTAAAACACAAGACGCGACAGCGTCGAGTTGTTCGAATGGACAATTAACCCCTAATAAATAGGAACTTGTTTATCAATATTGTAGCTCAAATATTTAGAGATTTTCTTCAGAACTATTTAGGAAACATTTTTACACCCATTTTAAAAAGCCGTTATTTGCTCACGTGCTTGCGTTCACTTTTCAAAATATTCTCAATATAGATTGAGACTGTCCTGGCTTACCTGCTAATTTTAAAATGCTTGAGTCTTGAGTTGCTAGTAAATGAATTATGAAAGAAAATGTTATTACGATATCGATCAAAAAATATTTTTAACGTTTTAAAAGAACGGCCAATTTATTTTATAAGGTTCGCGTTGCAGCCATTTTTATAAAATTATCGTAGTGGTTTGATATTATCACTAGTGACCGGGTATCGTCCAGATTTTACGAAAAAAGGAAAGAAACTACGTTTACCGTTTAGAATCTAATACACGTACCCAGTAAATCGATTGCCATTTAGAATGTGTTTAATGGCGTCAAGATTCATCAAAAAACGCTCAGTTTGTGCTATAACACAAAACACAGTTCTATGGATAACAATCACTATATTATACACACACGACGTTTCGACAAGAATTCACTGGTCGTTATCAAGCATACAAATTACAAATGAGGAAAAATGTGACAGTGTTATATATAGGTACATTAAACAATAATAAATAATAAGAGAAACCATAAGTAACAATGATGAAACCCTAGCTTAACGTCGAAACGTCGTGTGTGTATAATATAGTGATTGTTATCCATAGAACTGTGTTTTGTGTTATATTATGTTCAATCGCTAAATGCCATTCAAAGATTATATCAGTTTGTGCTACTGTGTAGATTTAGAAACGCCGTTCAGTTTTCACCTCGATCGTCTACTTTACGACCGTCCAGTTTCTCGGGATGTTTTTAAAAATGAACACTACCATTTAGATTTGAAAGGGGTTTAGTTTTTAGACGTTGTCGAGAAATGACCGCGAGTGTTTGATTTATGCGGTTACAATTAATGGAAAAAAAGATTTTGAAAATATTCACTGATTCAGCTTGGTCATTGTTTTATTCTTTATCAAAATGGCTGATGTATTACTCAACACGTGTACAACACAATGATAATTTTTCATTGGTTAAAGCCGTATAAATGCGAGAAAATTTACAGAAGCTATTGGCTAACGCATAAACAAACTTATTTGCTTACTATTTATAGTATTATAATTAGCTGGAATTAGAGTCGAGCAGGGTAGCATAGAATTGTAATAATTAATACATAGTAAAATAATTAAATTCGTGAAAAATTGTCTTATATTAGCGATGGTCCAAACTGATTCAGGTTAATCCATATTATTAAAACTATAGCGTACATATGCGTTCGTTCGTTTCTCCGGTTTAACGTCCAGAGAGAGATATTTTACTACTACTACTACTTGGTGTTTTAACGTCCGCTTCCACAGAAGTGATAACGCAGACAAGACATAGGAGAGCCGAGGTTTCTTCCTGTTTTTATACGCCCACATTTTCATGTGGACGTATATTGTCGTCGCCCCTGTTCGTCCGGACGTCCGTCCGTCCGTCCACAATTGTTTGTGAACAGTCTACAGGTCACAATTTTTATCCGATTTCAATGAAACTTAAAATATAGGTTTATCACCCTAAGATCTCGGTTCCTTTCGATATTGGCATGTATCGGACCGTAACTTCATGGGTTATGGCCCCTGATTGTACGAAAAATCACGTTTTTTAGCTTGTGAACAGTGTAGAGGTCACAATTTTGAACCGATTTGGATGAAACTTGAAATGCATGTTTATAACCCAAAGATCGTGGTTCCTTTCGATATTTGCGCCAATCGGATTGTAACTTCCTTAATTATGGCCCCTGATTCTCCGAAAAATCGCCCTTTTTAGCTTGTGGTCCCTCTGGAGGTCAAAATTGTTATCCGATTTAAAAAACCGTTTGATTATATCACCGTCCCATGGTTATGAAGGTTGAGTTCAAATTTCGTGAAAATCGGACCAAAATTGACGGACAAAATGGCCGCCGTTTGTACGCGAATAGTGTGAAAATATGTTATATCAAGGTTGTGGACCTTATAGAGGTCACAATTTTGAACCGATTTTGATGAAACTTGACATGTATGGTTATAACCCAAAGATCTTGGTTCTTTTCGATATTTGCGCGCATCAGATCGTAACTTCCTGAATTATGGCCCCTGATTGTGCGAAAAATTGCCCTTTTTAGCTTGTGGTCCCTCTGGAGGTCAAAATTGTTATCCGATTTAAAAAAACGTTTGATTATATCACCGTTCCATGGTTATGAAGGTTGAGTTCGAATATCGTGAAAATCGGACCAAAATTGAAAGACAAAATGGCCGCCGTTTGTACGCGAATGGTGTGAAAATATGTTATATCAAGGTTGTGGACCTTATAGAGGTCACAATTTTGAACCGATATTGATGAAACTTGACATGTATGTTTATAACTCAAAGATCTTGGTTCCTTTCGATATTTGCGCCCATAGGATCGTAACTTCCTGAATTATGGCCCCTGATTGTCCGAAAAATCGTCGTTTTTTGGCTTGTGGTTCCTCTGGAGGTCAAAATTGTTATCCGATTTAAAAAAACGTTTGATTATATTACCGTTCCATGGTTATGAAGGTTGAGTTTGAAGTTCGTGAAAATCGGACCAAAATTGACGTACAAAATGGCCGCCTTTTGTACGCGAATGGTGTGAAAATATGTTATATCAAGGTTGTGGACCTTATAGAGGTCACAATTTTGAACCGATTTTGATGAAACGTGACATGCATGTTTATAACCCAAAGATCTTGGTTCCTTTCGATATTTGCGCCCATCGAATCATAACTTCCTGAATTATGTCCCCTGATTGTCCGAAAAATCGCTTTTGTTAGCTTGTGGTCCCTCTGGAGGTCAAAATTGTTATCCGATTTAAAAAAACGTTTGATTATATCACCGTTCCATGGTTATGAAGGTTGAGTTTGAAGTTCGTGAAAATCGGACCAAAATTGACGGACAAAATGGCCGCCTTTTGTACGCGAATGGTGTGAAAATATGTTATATCAAGGTTGTGGACCTTATAGAGGTCACAATTTTGAACCGATTTTGATGAAACTTTGTAACCCAAAGATCTTGGTTCCTTTCGGTATTTGCGCCCATCGAATCATAACTTTCTGAATTATTTCCCCGGATTGTCCGAAAAATCGCTTTTATTAGCTTTATATCACGGTTTCATGGTAATGAAGAAAGAATTTGAATTTCGTGAAATTGGACCACAGTTGACGGATAAAATGGCCGCCGTCTGTACACGAATTGTGTGAAAATATGTTATATCAAGGTTGTGGACCCTATAGAGGTCACAATTTTGAACTGATTTTGATGAAACTTGAAATACATGTTTATAACCTAATGATCTTGGTTCCATTGCATATATATTTGCGCCAATCGGATCGTAACTTCCCGAATTATGGCCCCTGATTGTACGAAAAATCACCCTTTTTAGCTTGTGGTCCCTCTGGAGGTCACAATTATTATCTGATTTAAAAAAACGTTTGATTATATCACAGTTACACCGTAGTTATGGGTGAGTTTGAATTATGATTTTCTGATGATTACTTAAAATGCAACAACTCTTGTTGACTGCCCGGACGATTTGGCTGTTGTGTGGGCGTATGTTTCTTTGCCTGGCAACCTATTTTTTATATTAACCGGGAAGGTGTTGTTTCGCATGGAACCCAGACATGTGTCTGGTTTACGGGATTAATTAAATAATAGGTAGCAGCCATTCAAAGAATCTAACGACAGACATGACTTGTATATTCCATGCGACGGTGGTATGTAATTACACGTCTGCGAAACAGGTGGCTGGAAATTTTGCGTTATATAACTATAGCAGGCAGTCATTCAAAGAAATCTAAATTGTAATGTAATGACGAGCATTTATGACTGTATATTCCAAGCGACGTTGGCCTTATTCGTAGGCTGAAACCCATCATACTATAGGCCATTGTGTGTAATAGTATGCGAATAAGTTTGTTTATGCGTTAGCCAATAGCTACTGTAAATTTTCCCACATTTATACGGCTTTAACCAATGAAAAATTATCGTTGTGTTGTACACGCGTTGAGCAATACATCAGCCATTTTTATAAAGAATAAAACGATGACCAAGCTGAATCAGTGAATATTTTCAAAATCTTTTTTTCTATTAATTGTAATCATATAAATCAAACACTCGCAGTTCATTTCTCAACAACATCTAAAAACTAAACCCCTTTCTAATCTAAATGGTAGTGTTCATTTTTAAAAGCATCCTGAGAAACTGGACGGTCGTAAAGTAGATGATCGAGGTCAAAACTTAAAGGCGTTTCTTAATCTACACGGTAGCACAAACTGAGCGGTTTTTGATGAATCTTGACGGCATTTAAAACATTCTAAATGGCAATCTATTTACTGGATACGTGCATTAGATTCTAGACGGTAAGCGTAGTTTCTTTCCTTTTTTCGTAAAATCTGGACGATACTCGGTCCCTAGTGTATTAAGTTGCCGTGTTTCAACTTAATTTCAACAACATAAAAAGGTAAGAATCAATCTGTGAGGTACGAATGAACTAAGTATGAAACAACCAGGTTACAAACAGCCTGCCCCCGGGTCAGCATTAGTGAAATAATTCTGGCCTGCTATTCGAGACTAAAAGAGGAGTAACTCTCTGGGCAACAAAGATGACTTCGCTTTGGGAGTTTCATGTAAGTTTTCAGCTGTTATTATTTTATTTGCAGACTATTATTACAATGATATACATGTAGCTAGTTCTTGTTCCAACAATTGTAGTTTGTACCTATATCGTCAAAATTACGCTATAAAACTATGACGTTGATGTCTAGCCTAAGATTCTAGTGTTTGCTATCCTATGCCGTTATGACGTGTCGTGTTGTCAAGTCACTGTTGTCAACAAAATGATGTCAATTTTGGCATAACGAATAGGCCTACATTTAAGCTGCTATTTTCGGCAACCCCATTGTATTTTTAAGCAATTGCTTGTGACTAATAACTTATTAATATTATTATAGATCATTCTAGCCAGACAGATCAAAGCGTAATTTTAAAAAAAAATCCATCTGATTAAGTAAAGAATGGTGAGTGAAGCTAGGCCTATATATTGTCAATACTGTCACTGCAGCCTAGTTACGAATATATTTGGATATCTGAAAACAGTTTTAATTAATATATGACTGATTTTCTACTATTTTATGTATTTCAGAAATGTGTTTTCATAAAAAGATGATGTTTGATAGTCATAGTCATATGTGCAGAATATAGATTAGAGTTGAGGAAGATCATTGAGCTCAAAAATGAAATAAAGTACATTGTTGATACAAGTTATCGTTATACCGAAAATATAAAACATAGTGTCATGGAAAATGTGATTGAATTGATTGATGTGGATTCATGTCCGTACTTTGAAATATTATACAAAGTCAAAACTGTTCATTGTCGGAATACATAATATGTTCTGACTATTATATAATGGTCTCTGAATACAGTAAAACATGGGAAAGAAAGAATTAGGTAGAAACAGGTTTTCAATTTTCAGCCACCACAGCGGTCAAGATATTTTATCGGTGTCAATTCCTGAAGACATCAATCAAACATGCTGAAGAAGGCCCCTGTGACGACCGAAAAATTAAACCATGAACTCTGTGAATAGTTGGGTACGAGACCTAAAATCTGTGACCAATTTGCGGGGAAGTTGTTTTGAAGGTGGTTTCTATATGAAAAAAACCTGTTGAAGCTATTAAGCTTGAGTCCCTCTTTCTAAAATGCTGGCTGAAGCCGCTAGAGGGCCAAATTCAAAATGGTGGTCAGATGTGACAGGGAAAATATAAAATTATGCAATATAGGCTTCTGATGTGTCTATTCGTATGTTTTAAGGGTCTCTGTGTCGAAATATTGTAATGAAAAATCCATCCAGCCACAAGTTTTGCCAATATGGCCGAAATATCCAAGATGGCCACCATTTTTGCCTGGAAAATAGTTTCGGGGTCGATGTCTTCAATTTTGATGAATTTGTGTCGATAGATGGCAACCAGCAATAATACTCATGATATTTATCATCTGATATACTCTGTAGTCAACTGATTTTGATTTTAATTTAATCAACGCTTAATAATGGACCCATGTAATATTTAATCACGCATGATAATCAACATCACCAACTTATCCAGTCAAAGTTAAAGTTTTACTTATCAGAATCACAGTCATCCGATTCAAAAGATAGATCTAGTTTTGATTGTTCAGATTCAGAAGGAATCTTCATCACTTGCACTATCACTGCAATGAACAAGTCACTGAAACGTCCTGGTAATGCTTGGTTCGCGGATCTAATTGAGCCGCACTGTCCATTATGGAGCAGTTTCCAACCATTACCAACAGAAGAGTGTGTGATCTCAGACGTTTTATGCTTGGCCATTTCTTGGCTCTCGCTTCTGTCAGTTTCTGTATTAAAACAAACCTGCTAAAGTGATTAAGCTTGGGTGGAATGCGATAGGGTGCCAAACTCAAAATGGAGACCAAATTTGGCGCTAAAAATATACATTATTTAATATAGGTTTCCAAGGTGGCTATTCCCGTGTTTTGAAAGGTCTCTGAATCAAAATGTCATTATCAAAAATTCATGCCGCCACTAGTTTGGCCGATATGGCCGAAAATTGCAAGAAGGTCGCCATTTCCTGTTGGGACTTTCTTTTCAACTATGCCCTCAAGTTTGATTTGACTGATGCGAGCCACAGTGAAAGTGTTCCCATGAAATGAACCGATTTCATAGCTGTTTGGCCTGATTAAACTTGCATCATATTGTTTCTATTTGCTTGAAATTCCCTGGGCGTCATAGCCTCCATGGTGATCCATGCTAAAGGGTCCTGATATGGTCGGTAGAGTAATAAAGGATGCTTTTCTTGCTCTTGTGCTCATGGTGCTCCACGCTAAAGGGCCCTGATATGGTTGGTAGAGTAATAAAGGATGCTTTTCTTGCTCTTGTGGTCATGGTGCTCCACGCTAAAAGACCCTGATATGGTCGGTAGAGTAATAAAGGATGCTCTTCTTGCTCTTGTTTTTCGAGCAATTGCTCTATACCCAATTTATCCCTGCTACTGTTGGAAAACTGACTATCTTCATGGAAAAAAATCTTACTGGTCCCTCGTCCCGTGTTACAGGCTCAAAAACCGTTCCAAAAGTGTCCAGTCTTTGTCATTTGAGGGCATATTCCTCCTGCTCTCGGCAAGAATCTAATGGATAAACACCCGATCACATGGTTTACCACAGAGAATAAATACGTTAGCATTGATGGCAGCAGCAGGTCATTTTAATCTAACTGGCTTTATATGAGGGGTCGACATCAGGATTTTTTAAAATCTAAATCACAAACTAACAAACAATACAAATTATATATATGAGCCTTTTTTTGGACATATTGGCCAAACTAGTGGCGAGATGAATCTTTGATTATGATATTTTGGATCAGAGACACCTAAAACGCAGGAAGAGCTACCTCAGAAAACTATATTAATTTTTTATATTTTTAGCGCCAAATTTGGCCTCCATTTTGAATTTGGCACTCTAGTGCATTCCAGCCAATCTTAATCACTTTAGCAGGTTTGTTTTAATACAGAAACTACCTTCAAAGCATATTACTGACAGAAGCGAGAGCCAAGAAATGGCCAAGCATAAAGCTTATTTAAACTTGGATTATGCAAGAGCAAAATCTGCCAATTACGTGTCTTTCTTTAGGCCTGAAATGTTATCTAAATTACCAATTAGACATTAATTAACTTACCCAGACCATAAAAAACTCTTGATGTCAAGGCTAGCCTTCGATGTAAGCTGGATTAGATTCAAATATCCCGCTGAACGGCCATTGTAATTAAATCACAACATTTTTATTAATGATTTTAGTAATGTTGACCAAGGCTGTTCACACACTCCGTTCTCGGCCTATAGTGGATCAATTTGACTGAAATTTTCAGCAAATTACATTTACACTATATAGTTTTTAACTATTATAGTGAGAACTGCCAACTCTTTATCTTATCTCCCATAATGTATCTTTGATGCTTAATTAGTGAAAGTCTGAGATCACACACTCTTCCTTTGGTAATGGTTGGAAACTGCTCCAACTGTTTAGTGTTTGCACATTCTTAGTCAAGAATGCTACATTTTTTTACAATCAGAGAACAAACAATCTGAAATCATTTGTAAGTAATCCCAATACCATGAAATAAAAATATTGTCAATGTCAAGTAAAACAATCAAACGACTAATTCATCAATAATTGAAATGTTTATATATAATGTCAGTCTCAATATTAAGATTCATTTGACAAAAAATATTAAACAATTAAAATTTCAAATAATAGACAGACTATACATCTAAAAAGCAAAGATGCCACATCACTCTTTCAATGTTTTCAATATTCTGTAAACTTGCATCAAAGGAAATACATGTATAAGTCGGAATGCATGACGTAATTTTTATACGCCCACATTTTCATGTGGACGTATATTGTCGTCGCCCCTGTTAGTCCGGACGTCTACAGGTCACAATTTTTATCCAATTTCAATGAAACTTAAAATATAGGTTTATCACCCTAAGATCTCGGTTCCTTTCGATTTTGGCATGTATCGGACCGTAACTTTATGGGTTATGGCCCCTGATTGTACGAAAAATCATGTTTTTTAGCTTGTGAACAGTGTAGAGGTCACAATTTTGAACCGATTTGGATGAAACTTGAAATGCATGTTTATAACCCAAAGATCTTGGTTCCTTTCGATATTTGCCCCAATCGGATCGTAACTTCCTGAATTATGGCCCCTGATTGTCTGAAAAATCACCCTTTTTAGCTTGTGGTCCCTCTGGAGGTCAAAATTGTGATCCGATTTAAAAAACCGTTTGATTATATCACCGTCCCATCGTTATGAAGGTTGAGTTCAAATTTCGTGAAAATCGGACCAAAATTGACGGACAAAATGGCCGCCGTTCGTATGCGAATGGTGTGAAAATATGTTATATCACGGTTGTGGACCTTATAGAGGTCACAATTTTGAACCGATTTTGATGAAACTTGACATGTATGTTTATAACCCAAAGATCTTGGTTCCTTTCGGTATTTGCGCCCATCGAATCATAACTTTCTGAATTATTTGCGCCCATCGGATCGTAACTTCCTGAATTATGGCCCCTGATTGTCCGAAAAATCGCCCTTTTTAGCTTGTGGTCCCTCTGGAGGTCAAAATTGTTATCCGATTTAAAAAAACGTTTGATTATATCACCGTTCCATGGTTATGAAGGTTGAGTTCGAATTTCGTGAAAATCGGACCAAAATTGACGGACAAAATGGCCGCCGTTTGTACGCGAATGGTGTGAAAATATGTTATATCAAGGTTGTGGACCTTATAGAGGTCACAATTTTGATCCAATTTTGATGAAACTTGACATGTATGTTTATAACCCAAAGATCTTGGTTCCTTTCGATATTTGCACCCATCAAATCATAACTTCATGAATTATGTATCCTGATTGTCCGAAAAATCGCTTTTGTTAGCTTGTGGTCCCTCTGGAGGTCAAAATTATTATCCGATTTAAAAATCCGTTTGATTATATCACGGTTTCTTGGTAATGAAGAGAGAATATGAATTTCATGAAAATCGGACCAGAGTTGACGGATAAAATGGCCGCCATCTGTACGCGAATTGCGTAAAAAATATGTTATATCAAGGTTGTGGACCCTATAGAGGTCACAATTTTGAACTGATTTTGATGAAACTTGAAATACATGTTTATAACCTAATGATCTTGGTTCCATTGCATATTTGTACGAAAAATCCCCCTTTTTAGCTTGTGGTCCCTCTGGAGGTCACAATTATTATCTGATTTAAAAAAACATTTGATTATATCACAGTTACACCGTAGTTATGGGTGAGTTTGAATTATGATTTTCTGATGATTACTTAAAATGCAACAACTCTTGTTGACTGCCCGGACGATTTGGCTGCTGTGTGGGCGTATGTTTCGTTGCCTGGCAACCTATTTTTAACTTTTAACCTAATGCGTATGCTAATATTCTTACTTAGATATGGAAAACTGGCTTTATTTCTTGTAAAAGTGCTAACTTATAAAATTTATTTCTTAAAGATACATTATGTAAGATTTAGGTAAAGAGCTAACCATTCTTGCTATAGATCAAAAGTAGATAATGTAAAATGAATAATTTGAAAATTTCATTCAAATTACTCTATTGCGAGCAAAAATTAGCCTTTGAAGGTTACACAAGACGTGTGCGATAATTTCAACCGCTGTACTGGTTGTTCGAAGCTAAGTCTCACTCCTTCAATTTTTAGATTAAATCAAAATATGGCTGAACCGTTCTCATCAATGTAATATCTGAGAAATCTGATGCCATAAAGAGTTTATTTTGGTCTGGATCAGTTGATGTCTAATTAATTTATTTAGATAAGATTTAAGGCCTGAAGAAAGACCTGCAAAGGGCAGATATAACTCTTGCATAATAGGTGGGTAAAGATAACAATATGAGAGGGGGTACCTGGAACAAACTGCAACAGAAATTATTTCTTTGGCAACTGTTCCGATATGGTCTCTAGTACCCCCATAACAAAAGCGGCCATTATCAGGCTTGGGGAAATTTGCATAATTAACATAAATCCAAGATGGCCACCAGTAGACCAGAAAAACGCCGAAATCTCAGAAATGGTTGGCTGTAGTGCAAATAAATGTATTACCGACCTATAGGAAATTGATACTCGCGAGTTCAAAAATGCCGACATTTATTTACTACGATTTTATTGTAACGTCGTAACGTCATTTTGACGGCATTACGTTGTTCTTGTGACGTCATTATCAAATTTAATTGTAACTGCGCCCAGAAAACTCCTGGAAACCACGAACCGCTGTATAATTTGTATAAAAGAACACATCTCCACCCAAACTGAAACTATATATCATCATTCATCTATAGTCTGAAGCCACGGTGGCTCAATGGGTAAGACGTTGCCTCGCTTATCTGGGGTTTCTGTGTTTGAACATACTGCGTTTTACAAGAAGTGGTCAGAAAAGTAGTCTCTACCAGCAACTGAAGATGCTACAGAGAAGTCAGGTCAAAATACAGTTTAACCCTAAAAAAGATGCTGCAAAAGGTTGCTCAACTGATTCTTAGACTTCATTGCACTTTTTAACATACCTGGAAAAGTGTTTTTTCCAAGATGGCCACCGAAACCTCTTAATGATCACAACTAGGTAACTATTATCCTATATTTGATGACCTTGATATCTAACCTTAGGCTTTTTTGGAGCAGAGAACACATTTTAATGATGTTGGCCATGAAAATAATCCGCTGCAACGGTTCGGGTGGGGGGTGTTCAAATCCTCTGCTGCTGTATGTTGCCCTTGACACTCATGTGGTCGATACCGAGGAGGATGACACTTAAAACTGAACGCCCTGAAACTTATTGTATGGAAAGGCGTGTTTGTGCATTAGGTGATAGTGGATATCTATCCCTAGGTTTTTGGAGCAGATGCTATTGAGTCTCCTCTACTGTATGTGGACAGGAGTGTTTGTGCATTAGATCTTCATTAGCCCAGGTAAGGAGCAGGACAGTAGGACTTTAAACCCCATTTCAAATTCAATTAGGTGATAGTGGACAGCTGAAGGTCATGAATTCAATATAACAATTATGCAGCAGCTCGGTGATATCCAAAGTTTTCTTAATATGTTTCTTGACCCCCAAACCCGGGGATAGACATCAAAATCATTATATTTGAGTCAATAGTTATGGACTTGCTGTCATTTGGAGGTTTTGGAGATCATATTTGACGTCATATAGACCAACATCATTTTTTATGATCTTAATGTGTTTTTTGCTCCCACAAACCTAGGGATAAACACCAAGATCATGAAATTTGGGTTGATGAAATGGAGTGAAATGGGTTTAACTTCCTACTGTTCTGCTTCTAAACTGGGCTAATGAAGACGGGCATACGCCATACAGTGTGCTATACGGGAAATTTTGCCCGGGCAGCGGCGCTACGGCCTACTCTTATATAAAATTCCAACTTCCAAGGAATATTTTACGTGCGCGCCAATATCTACACAGGCCCTCGGTGTTTCATCCCATCCGAACGACTAGACAGCTGTCCTTGTCAGGCCCTCCGTCCTGAAATTTGGGTTGATAGTTACATAGTTATGATTATTAAGACGTTTCGGTTGCCATCTTGAAAAAACTCCCAGTTTTCCGCCGGTCCTACTTCGGTAAACTTTTAGTATGTTTTAAAGTACACTAAACCCTTCAAGAATCAATTGAGAAACATTTTGTAGCAATATTTGGAGGGTTGAGGGGGGAATTTCATGTATCGAATTGACTACAATGTCACAGCTACATATAGTGTACCAGCAGGTTCAAACCTGAACTAACGTGGTCACAGAACTAAATCCAGAACATTGAGGTTGACAAAAAGTAGGTTGCGAAGACGATGGACAGCCCCCGAGCGCCCGAATCACTGCGGAAAATCATATGTTGTAATTGCAAACGGGACTGTAACTCCCAAGCGATGGAGGCCGTAAGCATGATTTGGCTTGCGCTACGGATATATCTTGGTACAAACCCCGAAAGAGTGATAAGTTATGCATTTGAAGATTTGGGCGATATTTTCTATTTTTGGTCTCATAAGCTGGCCCTGGGAACTTCAGATACGTTTTATTTCATTGATATTTTTATATTCTGGAAATAAATATTAAAATGCCGATTTAATATATTTTTGTTTTCATATTCTAAATAGGTAAACAATTCTTATCGGCTTTTATTAGATGACAATATATGAAATGATGAAATGGGGTTTAACGTCCTATTGTTTTGCTCCGACTGGGTTAATGAAGACTGACATACGCCAAACATGTGCTGTAAGGGACATTTTGCTCGTACATTGACCTACTCTTATATTGAATTCCAACTGCCAAGGGAACCTTAACTTGCACACCATTGTGTACACGGGATCTCGGTGTTTCTTACAATACAAAGGACTACACGTTATCCCTTGTCAGACCCTCTGTCCCGCACCAATGACAAGGGAGAATCACGCCGGAAAGTCCCAATGAACTTTCTCGGCCAACGCAGGGATCACACACTGAATCCCCAGGTGAGCAAGCTAACGTCTTACTCACTGAGCCACCATGACCCCCGGCTACAGATCAACGGTGATATTTAGTTTCAATTTGGGTGAAGATGTGTTCTTTTATACAAATTACACAGTGGTTCGTAGTTTCCAGCAGTTTTCAGCGCGCAGTTACAATAAAATTTGATAATGACGTCACAATGAGAACAACGTAATGCCGTCAAAATGACGTAACGACGTTACATAAAGATCGTAGGAAAAAAATGTCGGCATTTTTGACTTCGCTAGTATCGATTTCCTATAGGTCGGTAATACATTTATTTGCACTTTAAAGTCAACGGTTTCGGAGATTTGGGCGATTTTCTGGTCCACTGGTGGCCATCTTGGATTTATGTTAATTATGCAAATTTCCCCAAGACCGATAATGGCCGCTTTTGTTATGGGAGTACTAGAGACCATACCTGAACAGTTCTCAAAGAAATGATTTCTGTTGCAATTTGTTCTAGGTGCATTCTTATTTTTACCCGCCTATAATGTATGTTTGAATACTGTAGTTTGATTTTGTTCTACAGTATTTACCACTATTGCTTTTCATTTATTGATATATTTTTTATATTAAAGCCGATTGTATTCAGATTTGTTTCGTAAACATTTTGACATTTCATAATTTTTAATACTGGATCTAAATAAGCCCATATAGCAGAAGGACCATGCCTGGTCTCACAACTGACAGTCCCGATACACTTTGTCACCAACTTCTTTAATTCAAGACAATATATATAGCATGGGGGGCTCTATGAATGCATTATATGATTAATATCGGTAACTAATTCATGCAGTAAAGTCTTTTAGTTATTATATGTGTCATTTACCAAAAATAACATCAACAATAAGTATAAATTTCACTTAAATCTGTCATTCTTCAAAGATAAGTCTTTACCGTAATGCCAATCTGTAAAGACAGAATGTTATGGCGGTAAAGACATAGTTTAGTGCTTGGATGTCATATGTATGGTCTAAGCCCTGGGTTTAATGATGTATTTATTTTGCTGTATATTCTCAATAGTTTATGCTTATTAATGACAGACTTTGACAATCATTGTAATGTCGGTAAAGACACTCCAAAAGTGTGACATTCAGCTTTCAGAACTTCAAAATTCACGTTCTGTCATTTCATCACATCTTCTGGCTAAGGCTTTATGCTAGAAGGACACTCAAAACATACTGGCACTTTGAAGTTCAAAAAGCGCCCTCTATATCTAAAGACCTAGTGAATTATCTCCCTTAAAAAAATGGTTATAATAATAATAATAATAATAGTTTATTCACAACTACATGTTAACATACATGAGTATGGAAATGTAAAGGTATAATGCATAATACATAATAATATATAATAATTGTTCGTGCACATAACATGATAACAAACATAGCAATAAATCTTATATATATTTTACTTGAGCATTATAGAGATAACAAATACATGGGCTATTTAATTATATTTTAAAACCTCTTTTCTTAAATAGTTTTAAAATGTATTTGCCATTCAAAGTTATTTTGGTATAATCATTATTTTGTAATATCATTTTAATTTTAGTAGCATCAGAATAATTTGTTTTAAAACAGTCTAAATTGTATTGCTCTCTTATATCTTTATAGAAAGGGCAATATAATAACATATGTAAAGACACTGAATTTCAAATTTTAGGTTCAAAAATTGATGCCACATAAAAATTTACCTTTGATTAAACTAGACATATTGTGTGTTTGATATTAAAGCTCTGTGCTATATGTTTTAAACCATTTAAATATTTATTGACTTGAATGTCATTTTTGATGTTGAAAAGATAATTTTTCTCTCTATATAAAAATTTTGCCATGTCGGTAGGGACATTTGAGCCTGTTTTTTCCACCAAAGTAAATTATATATTGGTTGTAGAAAGAAAATAGTGTGTGCCCTCCACACCTAACTATATTTCACATACTCTGTGTAAAATTTATTACCATCAGATCATTAAATGTGACAAAATATTGTGTTGACTGTTTTGACTAAATTTTGTGAAAAACACCCAGTTATGTTTTTATTTCTTATGCCAAAAATTATGCTAAAATGTTGGTTAATTAGTTACATTGGGGATTATGAAAGTGTAAATTCGTATCATAATAATCTATAACACCATTGTTACGTTTTTAATCCATTTTAATCCCTAGGAGCTGGATTCCTGCGAAGTCGTCGAAAACGACCTCTTTTAATCCGTTACGGTCAATAACTGTGCCTTCGCGGGAATAAACCATTTTATTATTATAATGTCAGCTTCAGGTGTGTTGAACTGTAGCCTATTACCTTATTAATTAATGATTGAGTTGAATTCTGACAAAATTCAAGTTCATTTAATTCAAGTGAACTATTTTCATTTTATTAAACATGCATTATGCAAGAGCTAAATCTGCCTATTACAAGTCTCTCTTTAGGCCTGAAGTGAAATTTCTCTAAATTATTAATTAGACATTAATTAACTTATCCAGACCATAATCAACTCTCGAAGTCTGGCTAGCCTTCAATGTTGGCTGGATTAGATTCCTATATGCTGCTTAACGGCCATTGATAATTAAGTTTAAAATGTGGATAATCAAGACTATGCTGTTTATATAAGGCCTAATGATTTTAGTGAGGACCGAGGCTAGGCGAAAATTTCAGCAAATTACCTTTACACTATCGAGTTTTTAACTATTATAGTGAGAACTGCAAACTCTTTATCTCATCTTATCTCCCATAGTGAGTGAGTTGAATTCTGATAAAAATCAAATTAAGTGAACTATATGAATAATGACTGGCCCCTGTCTCATTAACGTTTTTAACCCATCAAAGAGTGCTGTGGTCGACTTTCCAAATTCTGGTGAGTTGGCGATATGGGAAGACCCCTCAGTTGGTAACCAAAGGTACTGTGCAAACAGAAAATTTTGCCCGGTTGAAATTTGTTATAATCGCAAATTTTTTACGATTTTAGGGGAAGGGGATGGCTTAATGGTTAGCATGTGTGCGCTGTATCATAATGTCTGGCAGAAATGACCTAGTTTCTGTCGTGTGGAGGTTAAACCCCACTTCTCTCTCTTTTGCCGATTTTAATAATTCTTTTCCCTTTTTGGGATTCTTTATTTAACTCCGTGACATGTGACAGGAAGTGACTGTGACAGGGTTCAATTTAAGCGGTATCGCATCGCAAAAAGCAACTCAAATCGCAGTAAAGGCGATGGCCAAAAATTGCTTTCAAACTTGTGAAGTGCGATTCATTATATTTTGGATGAATGTGGAGTATATTTAGGCCTACGAAAGAATCAATTTATAAATGCAGGACTAACTTGTTCAATATTCCAAGTTGTGGTCGTGATTAATTTGAACCAGTTTTTATTTCAATATATCTGATAAGTAGAAGACAATGCAGCCTCCGTTTTTAATCACACGTGTTTATAAAGTGTTACTAAAAATAGAATAAAACAACGCAGTATAGTATGATTGGTTAACTTAACTGAAAACTAAAAGTTGACATCTCGCGAGACGCGTGAAACAAGCCATTTTTGACGAATGTCTGAAAATATTTGATGCTTATGGCATATTCTCGGGTTGATAATATTTTGAAGGTGGAGAGGGGGGTATTTAAATAAAGAAATAAACAAGCAAAGCCACGTCTACAAATATTTCGATTGGAATGGTTTAACATAAAGTACGTGTAGTTTTGTTTTAGACGATTAGTGCGTCCTGCATCGTGGAGAGACGGTAACTGAATTTTTTTTTTTTTTTTTTTTTTGAGATGTCATTTTTTTATTTACCTTCATCCGTGCATAAGTCGAAGCGGAGTATACAACGAAGGCCGGACTTCGGTGGAAAAAAGTATCCACTCATACCCCAAAAAATCAGAATTGCAAATTTTTGTGATGTAGGCTACGTGTTACTGCTCCTCAAATCTGAGAAAATGCTATTCAAATTTTGAATTGATTAGCCAAAATATGAATCTGTCACAAAAATTTGCTACTCATTGGTTTTAGACTAAATTGAACCCTGGACCGTGAATATGTTAAAATGGTGAATTTTACCTGGTTGAAATGTTTAGTAGCGTTATAATTAAGTCAACAATACTTTTATCTTTTTGACAAAGTCAGTCTGGTTGAAATGTTTCCCTTTTTAACCCGGTCAGATTTTAGCCGATTTTTTTTTAAATTAAAGCCATGTTATTCAATTTAATTTTTTAAAAACTGCAAAAATACAGGTCAAACATTGTTCGCAAACGATTAATCTGTTCAGTAAGCTTATTTTTTAAGCTTTGTAAAAGTTGGGTACGAGACATAAATTCCTTGACCAATTTGCGGCACAGGCACTTGAAGGGATTAAAATATAACTTCTTACTACTGCTTGACTATAATAGTATAGTATCATAGTATACAATATAATACAAGGTACTGCAGACGACATCTTTGTTATGACTTGTTTATGATATATTGTCTGCTGTCATCTCGCAATACTAACTAGTTCTAACACTTCATGTCATTTTTATTGCCAACGAGACTTTATTTGATCATTATTCACCTTCCGATGTAATTAAATTGGTCCTTTTACAGCGTTATTAATAACAAATCAAACTTAAAAAGCTATCACTTATCGATATCAAACTTCGCCAGCCCGGAAGTAGCCCAAAATATGGCCCCAGATTGTACGAAATATCATGTTTTTAGCTTGTGGACCCTATAGAGGTCACAATTTTGAACCGATTGTGATGAAACTTTACATGCATGTTTATAACCCCAAGATCTTGGTTCCGTTCGATATTTGCGCCCATCGGATCGTAACTTCCTGAATTATGGCCCCTGATTGTCCAAAAAATCGGCCTTTTTAGCTTGTGGTCCGTCTGGAGGTCAAAATTATTGTCCGATTTAAAAGAACGTTTGATTATATCACCGTTACCTGGTAATGAAGGTTGAGATCGAATTTCCGGAAAATCGGACCAAAATTGACATACAAAATGGCCGTCGTTTATACGTGAATAGTTTGAAAATATGTTATTTCAAGGTTGTGGACCCTATAGAGGTCACAATTTTGAACTGATTGTGATGAAACTTGACATGTATGTTTATAAGCCAAAGATCTTGGTTCCTTTCTATATTTGCGGCCATCGGATCCTAACTTCTTGAATTATGGCCCCTGATTGTCCGAAAAATCGCCCTTTTTAGCTTGAGGTCCCTCTGGAGGTCAAAATTATCATCCGATTTAAAAAACCGTTTGATTATATCACCGTTACATAGTAATGAAGGTTGAGTAAAAATTTTGTGAAAATCAGACCCAAATGGACAGACAAAATGGTCCCCGTTTGTACGCGATTCGTGTGAAAATATGTTATATCAGGGTTGTGGACCCTATAGAGGTCACAATTTTGAACCGATTTTGATGAAACTTGACATGCATGTTTATAACCCGAAGATCTTGGTTCCTTTCGATATTTGCGCCCATTGATTCGTAACTTCCTGAATTATGGCCCCTGATTGTACGAAAAATCACCCTTTTTAGCTTGTGGTCCCACTGGAGGTCAAAATTATTATCCGATTTAAAACAACGTTTGATTATATCACCGTTACATGGTAATGAAGATTGAGTTCAAATTTTGTGAAAATCGGACCAAAATTGACAGACAAAATGGCCGCCGTTTGTACGCGATTAGTGTGAAAATATGTTATATCAAGGTTGTGGACCCTATAGAGGTCACAATTTTGAACCGATTTTGATGAAACTTGACATGCATGTTTATAACCAAAAGATCTTGGTTCCTTTCGATATTTGCGCCCATTGGATCGTAACTTCCTGAATTATGGCCCCTGTTTGTCCGAAAAATGACCTTTTTATACGCCCACATTTTCATGTGGACGTATTATGTCGTCGCCCCTGTCCGTCCGGACGTCCGTCCGTCCGTCCGTCCGTCCGTCCACAATTTGTTTGTGGACTCTCTACAGGTCACAATTCTTATCCGATTTTGACGAAACTTGAAATATAGGTTTATCCCCATAAGATCTCGGCTGCTTTCGATATTGGCATGTATCGGATGGAAACTTCATGGATTATGGCCCCTGATTGTACGAAATATCATGTTTTTAGCTTGTGGACCCTATAGAGGTCACAATTTTGAACCGATTTTGATGAAACTTGACATGCATGTTTATAACCCCAAGATCTTGGTTCCTTTCGATATTTGCGCCCATCGGATCGTAGCTTCCTGAATTATGGCCCCTGATTGTCCGAAAAATCGCCCTTTTTAGCTTGTGGTCCGTCTGGAGGTCAAAATTATTATCCGATTTAAAAAAACGTTCGATTATATCACCGTTACATGGTAATGAAGGTTGAGTTCGAATTTCGTGAAAATCGGACCAAAATTGATATACAAAATGGCCGCCGTTTGTATGCGAATAGTGTGAAAATATGTTATTTCAAGGTTGTGGACCCTATAGAGGTCACAATTTTGAACCGATTTTGATGAAACTTGACATGTATGTTTATAAGCTAAAGATCTTGGTTCCTTTCTATATTTGCGGCCATCGGATCGTAACTTCCTGAATTATGGCCCCTGATTGTCCGAAAAATCGCCCTTTTTAGCTTGTGGTGGCTCTGGAGGTCAAAATTATCATCCGATTTAAAAAACCGTTTGATTATATCACCGTTACATGGTAATGAAGGTTGAGTTCAAATTTTGTGAAAATCGGACCCAAATGGACAGACAAAACGGCCCCTGTTTGTACGCGATCAGTGTGAAAATATGTTATATCAAGGTTGTGGACCCTATAGAGGTCACAATTTTGAACTGATTTTGATGAAACTTGACATGCATGTTTATAACCCGAAGATCTTGGTTCCTTTCGATATTTGCACCCATTGGTTCGTAACTTCCTGAATTATGGCCCCTGATTGTACGAAAAATCACCCTTTTTAGCTTGTGGTCCCTCGGAGGTCAAAATTATTATCCGATTTAAAAAAACGTTTGATTATGTCACCATTACATGGTAATGCAGATTGAGTTCAAATTTTGTGAAAATTGAACCAAAATTGACAGCTGTCTTGTCAGGATATCCATCCTTCATCACTAACAAGGGGAAACCATGCCAGAAAATCTAGATGAACTTTGTCACCCAATGCAGGATCAAACACCCAACCTGAAGGCTGCCGAGCCAGCATCTTACCCACTTAGCAACATGATTCCCAGTCGAATTTGAAGCCTACTGAAATGCACCTTTATAACCCAAAGATCTTAATTCATTTCGATATTTGCACATATCATATTCTAACTTAATGATGTAGGAAAAATCACTTTCGGTATTGCTTGTTCTCTATCCATCTCTTGAAAATGTGGGCGTATCCTGCCTGGCAGTGCCAGCCTATCTTTTAGCTTGTGGTCCCTCTGGAGGTCAGAATTATCCCATTTAAAAAAACGTTTGATTATATCACCGTTACATGGTAATGAAGGTTGAGGTCGAATTTCGTGAAAATCGTACCAAAATTGACTGAAAAAATGGCCACCGCTTGTACGCGAAGAGTGTAAAAATATGGTATATCAAGTTTGTGAACCCTGTAGAGGTCACAATCTTCATTCAATTTTGATGAAACTTGAAACACATGTTTACAACTTAACAATCTTACTCTTAGTTCCTTTCGATATATGTGCATATGGGATTGTAACTTCCTGAATTATGGCCCCTGATTGTACGAAAAATGACCTTTTTCTTTAGCTTGTGGTACCTCTGCGGTCAGAATTATTATCCCATTTAAAAAACCGTTTGATTATATCACCGTTACATCGTAATGAAGGTTGAGGTCGAATTTTGTGAAAATCGGACCCAAATGGACAGACAAAATGGCCGCCGTTTGTACGCGATTAGTTTGAAAATATGTTATATCAAGGTTGTGGACCCTATAGAGGTCACAATTTTGAACCGATTTTGATGAAACTTGACATGCATGTTTATAACCCGAAGATCTTGGTTCCTTTCGATATCTGCGCCCATTGATTCGTAACTTCCTGAATTATGGCCCCTGATTGTACGAAAAATCACATAGCTTGTGGTCCCACTGGAGGTCAAAATTATTATATCACCGTTACATCGTGATGAAGGTTGAGGTCGAATTTCGTGAAAATCGAACCAAAATTGACAGCTGTTCTTGTCAGGCCATCCATCCTTCATCACTAACAAGGGGAAACCACGCCAGAAAATCTAGATGAACTTTGTCACCCAATGCAGGGATCAAACACCCAACCTCAAGGCTACCGAGCCAGCATCTTACCCACTAAGCAACATGATCCCCAGTCGAATTTGAAGCCTACTGAAATGCACATTTATAACCCAAAGATCTTAATTCATTTCGATATTTGCACATATCAAATTCTAACTTAATGATGTAGGAAAAATCACTTTCGGTATTGCTTGTTCTCTATCTATCTCTCGAAAATGTGGGCATATCCTGCCTGGCAGTGCCAGCCTATCTTTCATTTTGGCCCCAACGACTCAGCCTTCAATGCATACTATCAATCATAAGTCAATATGTGAACTTACGGGAACAAGTTGTTTCGACATCGAGCTGGTTCGACACCCACTACTGGAGTTGTTTCGACACTATCTATTTGGGTCAGTTTGACTAGGATTTGATTCGATTATATAAGATTTGTGCATGGTTGATTTAAATAATAAAGATTTTATAATTTTAGCGACAGTCTTTTCTTTCATAAACATCAACCCTTTTGAAATAAAGTAATTATTATTATTATAAACATCTGTTTTACGCAGATCAGTCTTTATTAAAATAGCATTATGAAAGAGCAAAATCTGCTTACTACAGGTCTTTCTTTAGGCCTGAAATGTTATCTAAATAATCAATTAGACAATAATTAACATATCCAGAACATAATAAACTCTTGATGTCAAGGCTAGCCTTCGATGTTGGCGGATTAAAATCCTATATGCTGCTTATGGCCGTTGATAATTAAATCAATCAAGTGGATAATCGAGACTATGCTGTTTATATTAATGTTTTGAGTAATGATGACCGAGGCCATGTGAATATTTCAAACGCTTTTTTCTCGGCTAATAATGGTGAATCAATTTGACTGAAATTTTCAGCAAATTACCTTTACACTATCTAGTTTTTATACGCCCACATTGAAATGTGGTTGTATATTGTCGTCACCCCTGTCCGTCCATCCGTCTGTCGGTCCGCTCTAGAGGCTACAATTAAGATCCGATTAACTTTAAATTTATACACAGTGTTTAAGGTCATGGGACGAAGAAGCCTATTGTTTTTCAGCGATTTCCGATAATAACTGCCAGAGTTATGGCCCTTGATCACTTCAAAAAATCTTGTGGACGCTCTAGAGGCCAAAGTTAATATCCGATTGGCTTTAAATTTATACACAGTGTTTAAGGTCATAAGACGAAGAAGCCTATTGATTTTCAGCGATTTCCGATAATTAGTGCCAGAGTTATGGCCCTTGATCATTCAAAAAATCTTGTGGATGCTCTAGAGGCCACAGTTAATATCCGATTGACTTTAAATTTATACACAGTGTTTAAGGTCATGAGACGAAGAAACCTATTGATTTTCAGCGATTTCTGATAATTAGTGCCAGAGTTGTGGCCCTTGATCACTTCAAAAAATCTTGTGGATGTTCTAGAGGCCAAAGTTAATATCTGATTGACTTTAAATTTATACACAGTGTTTAAGGTCATGAGACGAAGAAGCCTAATGATTTTCAGCGATCTCTGATAATTATTACCAGAGTTATGGCCCTTGATCACATCAAAAACTCCTGTGGATGCTCTAGAGGCCAAAGTTAATATCCGATTGACTTTAAATTTACACACACTGTTTAAGGTCATGAGACGAAGAAGCCTACTGATTTTCAGCGATTTCAAATAATTACTTCGAGAGTTATCTCCCTTGATCACTTCAAAAAAACCTTGTAAGCTATGATGCCAAACTTATCATCCGATTGACTTCAGATTGATACACAGAGTTTAAAGGAATAATCCCAGTTACATTTTGGGGCTTAAAATTGCTTAATTTTGTATGAAAGGCCTTTAATAACTTATAACTTAGCCCCTAGCAACTACCTCAAGCGTTGTGATACGTTTTCAAAAAATTTCCAATTGTCGGTATTGCTCTGTGTTTGAAGACTGGCGTCTTGGTTGCATCCTAAAAAGTGCCTGGATAATACGCGTCTACATGCTTAGTGTGCGCAGTGGCATTTCTCATGTTATCGCTTACCGCAAGCTCTCTATTTATGAAGTGTACAATAGGTATCGCATGTAGTCGCATTTATCAAGTGGTTGGCCCGAACTATTTAAAAAGTCTAGTGTCCGGATATTTGATTGTGGTGCGATTTTGACGTTCACGTCCAAACGACTGAATATTTTGAACTGAACTTTTCAGACAAGGTAAATACACAATTCCTCTGTATTTTGGCGTTAAAATTTCATACGTATACGAACTTGTAATTTTCAGATTCTATGAAATTCGGGATTCGCACTTTAAGGTGTTGAAAACGAACAAGTATTTTGATTTTCTCTGAATTACGATAACTGAACAGCTAAATCCATGATGTTAAATGTTTCCTATACTTATTGTTAGCGTGGGGCAAAAAGCAAACAAATTCTTATGATTTTCAGATAATTACATAATGGGTTGTTACTCTTAATCAGATTTTAGTGTATTACAAATGTTTCATTACCAAAAAAAGTAAAAATATGCAACAACCCTTGTTGACTGCCCGGACGATTTAGCTGCTGTGGGCGTATGTTTCATTGCCTGGCAACATATCTTTAACTATTATAGTGAGAACTGCCAGCTCTTTATCTTATCTCCCATAATGTAACTTTAAGTGTAGGTCTTAATATGGATTTATACATGGTGTAGGCCTACATGTAGTTACATATATGCGTTCTTATACGCATTTCATTTCTTGATGAATACAACGTGTTTTATACTTCGTTCCAATTTAATTATCTGATATATTCTAATCTCCATTGTCAAATCTCAGAGCCTGCTAAGAAACCATAGGTTTTTGCAGTGACCGCCCTAGACCCTTAAAACCATTAGCCAAATTTTTAGCCAAATCAAAATTTTATTAGCCAATTCAGAAAGTTTTAGCCAAATATTTTATATCATTTTTATTCATATGTTTGTTAATTAAAAATGAAACTACGTGCTTGTTGCTTTTTAAACGTACCGGTAATACAAGACTCATAGCAGCCGTAGAAAGGAAATAATAAACAGTACAAAATCCTTATGAGTATCCTTTATCTAAAATGCTACGTATTTTTTTTTTACTTCGTTTTATCTAGTTCACTATATTGTCTGTCAATATATGAGTAGAAGTTTTGGAAAAGGTGGGAAATATCACGTGGTTTGCGCGTGGTGGAATAAAGGATGAAAGGGGGGATATTCCTTTGATGTCACGTAATCATTGTCTAATAGATTCCGGCTTCTAGATGCCGATATAAATTTAGAAATAATTTAGTGATTTATATTGTTATGCTTGGTTATTGTGTCGACAAATAAAAACTCATAATAAAGATCATACTTTATTAATTAATAATATTATCAACAAATAGGTTCCTATTAGATGTTTTATTTTTAACAATAGTTCTAGAAATGGCGGGAGAATGTTACGTGATAGCCACTGTTGACAAACGGGTCATGAAGGTATCGCTTTGATGTATCATTTCATTACCGCATGAACTAATGCACACGTATAGATATACATGTACAGATGCCGTGCCGATTACTGTAAGGAATTATATAGTAATTAACACTTAAAATATGATAATCTCGACCATTAATGATACAACAAATAATTTAATTCATAATGGATTGTGTATATTTTTGATTGCGTAAGAAGCGTGGCCCAATTATTACTTCCAACAACACAGGGTTTATGTTGATTCCCGCAGTAAAATAGTAAAAGTACCATGCGTTTCCCGACTAAAATAAAGACAAATATCTACATAGATCATCATGCCATTCGAGACATTTTAATGTGTAATGGTTTTATATCCACCACTATCGGTAATTTATTTGTATCGGCCGATATACTTCGCTGTCAATATCTGATATCGGTAAAACCGATAGGTGTCATATCGGAACATCGCTACGTGTAGTGAAGCGAATGTTACACTCGGCAAGTGGCGAGCATATGTAAACAGTGCAGTGCCACACAAATTGGCAAATTGGGCGTAACTGTGTTGTATAGTCTCTAGACTCGATCTTTCAGTCTTTTTAATGCGTGACATTGACTGATTTGCGACTTGTACGATTGAGACTAGAGAAATTAATGTACTAAAAATAGACACTCCATTGAATAATCGAAAGAAGCGTTTAACGAAACGATTACAACTTTAATATTAACAGATTTACAAAATAATTCAATAGCCAAATTTTTCGCCAGAATCATCACTTTATTCGCCAATAAAAATATTTGTCGTCGTCGGTCACTGTTTTTGTGATTGTGAATCCAGCCTTTGTTTTACAATACTGTCAATTCATGCACGCTTTTCACACGGAATTGCCCTTTGATGTTGTCAGGCGACACACAGTTAGCTCTGCTCTTTGATGTTGACAAGCGAGGTACAGTTAAATCGTGCACTTACGGACTAGCTGATATAGTTGGTTGGAATTTGGCAATTATTACAGTTTATTCCAATAAGTCAGGCGTTGAAATGTTTGTAAACTTTTAGAATTATTTTTTACTTGTCACTTGGTCATTTCAAGTTGTCACCTTTGATTTTCGTTTTTAACTTTAATAATTAAAGAAAATTAATAAACTCAGCGTTCACCTTAGCATATTTTGGCGGAAGTAATGAAACAAATGACCACCGTTTTCTCACTCGAGAATCTTCGCTATTCCGACTCGTTCGTTGTACACACGTTTCCGACCCATTCCATGGTCATGCCGATAATATATAATTTCAATTAATATCGTTATTGGTTGTATATTTTACATTCCTAATGAACAACAGTAGACAGGAATTCAACAATCAAAATATTAAATTCTCTTGCATTTCGTGCGATAGATTAGGGTCAATATTTTTATTTTATTAAATGCAACTTTATCTGTAAGTAGGGTGACTTACTGTATTGGGTCTTTGAAAAATTGTTGGTTCACTCTTTCTTATAGATTAAAATCCGACGTACTAAAAAAGCGGACGACATGTTTAAATATGTAAAACAATGGTGATATTTTGGTAAAATATCAATCAAATTCCATCTGTTTATGATATATGCTTTGGTAGACCAAATAAGGCAATGTTCTACCTCTGGTCTTGGGGAAATGGGGTGGTTTATTCCATTTGGCCAGGAAATGAAAGTCAAGGTCAGCCTATAGGACGTGCAGAAAAAAGGGGGGTTATAAAAGAGGGTGTTGAGCGAGACTGATAAGAGCTCAACATGTATTCCGAGCAGCTATCATTTATTGAGAACAAGCGTTTTCTTCGAAATCCAATCCAGCTTAATAACATAGTTGTAGATACGAACTGGCCTGTAGTTTTATATGTTACGATCACAAAGAAAACATAACCAGGAAATCCAATATTACTATGAAGTCTCGAAAAATGATTACGTGTCAACTCGGGCGTATGTGTTTCTTCTGTAATTGCATAAAAACGCCTATTGAAAGTTACGAGTTCTGGAATGAGGATCGTTGGATTGATGCAATGTAAATTTAGTGAAAAACTAAAATAATTTCAGCTTAAATACCATTTGCGTGGGAATTACCACTGTTCGGTTGGTTGTTGTGTCATAATATTTATCAACAAGGAGATTTCTGTTTAATGGATATTGCTATTGCAGGCAAGATGCACAATTTACGCATTGTGGCCCGTTTTTGCTGGATTTACTCTCTCTATTTCACGTTGATATTCAATTTGGGCGCTGACTGCTTGGTATTTATAAATGATGACATTACATTCGCCTTTCCGTATATATACGATAGATTAATCCATATTTTTATTTCATTAATTGCAACTTTATATATATGATACGTAATAGGCCTACAATAGACATAAGAGAAACGTAGATCATAGCGAGCACACACGCCTATCTAAAGACCTCATTATTTTACAAAGACCTGCGTAAAACACACAGCCGAATGATTAATCGCACGGTTAAACAGTTTTACTTCTCAAATTTTGATTTAACTCGTACGTGTCAGATAAAGCATGTTGGTCCTTGATTATGCTACTTTTGGTGCAGTTATCGCAACTAGTGAGAAAACACGCCAATTAAACAATACACAACATTGACATTCATTTTTTACCGGTCGGTTAATTAACACACCTCTACAGAAAATGCACCTAGCGTTAATTAACCCACCTCTCGGACAGTTTTTCACCCTCGTTAATTAACACACCTTTTTACAGTTTTAAACCGGTAATACCGAGTAATAGTCCGAAAATTAATTATCTTCCAACATACGTACAAACAACGAGGATTAAGAATTCTATACGGGCTGTGCACCTTTTAACTCCTTAGCAGTTCTCAGTGTATGATACTACACTATTTATTATAGTCAAGCAGTAGTAAGAAGTTTTATTTTAATCCCTTCAAGTGCCTGTGATTTGCAGGGAAGTTGTTTTGCTATAGGGTCAAATTCAAAAGTTGTTTATTACAATTCCACATATTTTGTTAAGAACCATGTTTATTCCAAAAATAAATTCACTGCCAATTAACAATAGGGATAATTCAGATGTTGAATTTTTTAATTGATAATATCTTTGTTGAATTTGGAGGGGAAAGATCAGCAAGTAGTAGGTATCCCCATGGGCACCAACTATGCACCTTTGCTTGCTGACTTATTTTGGGGGTTGGGATGGCCTAGTGGTCTAGAGTGCCGCGCTTCGACCTCTAGTTGGCCTGTCACCTCTGGCTTGCGGCTGTGGTTTCGAGCCCTGGTGTGAGCGTATGTGGCATGGAGATAGGGGCGCCTTCTCAACCTCGTGGGTTTCCTCCGGGCGCTCCGGTTTCCTCCCACTGCTAAAGACCCCTAAGTGCAAGCGAATTGTTGAAATAAAATTGAAACCATATGTTAGTCCCAAAATGACCTAGTTTGTGTCGAGTGGACGGTAAACCCCATTTCTCTCTCTCTCTTGACAACTTGGTGGGGTTACCAGGGTTGCCTCTTGGCGGGGTTTGCGAATTTCTTACCGGGGTCGGTAGCTCGCTTTGCGGGGTTGTGCAGAGACTTGACCACTGATCGTTGAGATTGAAGTACTAGTGTCCATGATTTTGCTCACTAGAAGTAGAATGCCTTTGGTTGGTTTGTAACAATGTTTGTGATAAACCCAGAGGAAATAAAACTAACACAAAGCTTTTGTTTACACTCCTTTATGGCAGCCATTAATATCTTACACTAAAGATCATATAAGGGGAGACAACAACTAAATAATTCAGACCACAAATAGTAATAATTCAACATTAAAGCTGAACTCCGGTTACAAAAATACCGAAATGATTAAATAAAAAAAAAGTTAACGCCCTCAAGCCGCCATACTTGATTCCAATTTGTGAAATAAATATGGCGGACATTGAGGCTTATGACCTGGAAAGGTTAGCCGATCTCACTTCCAGTTTGTTTATTGTCAGCTAGCTATACACATCCGGCGTTATTCTCTCGCACGCTTCACTGATTGTTCTATTTTTCCCAACACAGTATACCAAATTATTGAAGATTGCAAAATAGGTAATTTTTGCACATATTCAGAATGATTCATAACAATTTTATTGTCACTTTGGCTTATTTGAAAACCAATATACTTAAAAGTTTTCTCCTCGATTTTGCCAGCTGAAAATCTTATCCTAAGCTTAATCATTAAACGTTCGAATTGGTTTTCACCTGCATGAAGAAAATCATCTACATGACAACAGATGATTCCACACAGTTTATTTTCGCAAATAAGATAAAACATAGCTGGATCTAATGAACATTGACTGAAACCTAACTTTAAAAGTTCTTCCTTCACACTAAGATAAAATTGTCTGGCACCATCTTTAAGTCCGTAAAGTGTATGTTTTAATTTCCAAATACAATCCTGTTTTCCTCTATATTCCACAGGGGGTCTTAAATACACATCCCTCTCTAACTCTTTACCCTGCAGAAAGGCTGACTTAATGTCAGTTGTCTTAACTGTCCAATTCCTCATTGCTGAAATTGTTAAGAACACACGAACAGATCCCTTACTGACAGTTGGGCTGTCTCTAGGTAAAAGGTAGGTTTCCTCAAAACCTCTTACTACTAATCTAGCTTTATATGTATTATCCTTCTGTGTTATAACCCATCTAGTGGAAAGTGTATTCTGACCAGAGTCTGGAACCTCTATATGTGTTGAACTGATGTAATTTATCAAGCTCCTGCTGCTTTGCTACTCCAATTTCTAATTCGTTTTCACTCGATATAGAATTAACATTTACTTCATCTTCATCTGTATTTTCTACATCATCAGTTTTCTCCCATGTTACGCTGGATAAATCAATACTTTTTTGTTCCTCATCTTCTCCAATTTCAATGTTATACCAATTGCTGTATTTACCTGTAACTTTTCCAGCTCTACCAAGAATTTTTGCTGAAATCCATTGATCTTTGTCCTTGTATTTTATCATATCATTAATTTTAAGTGTTTCTGACTTGTTTGTTGTTTGTAAATTGTCCTCACTGTTTAATGTTTTGGGAATATGTTCTGATATGATATTTTCAGTTTCATCCCTGTTATTTGTATTATATTCATTGTTTATGTTTTCTTGTTCGGGATTATTATCTATGTAGCTGTCTCCAACTTTAATTAACCTATTTGGCGATACCCTGACAAATACACCACCATGTCGTACAAATATTACTTTACCATCTTGAAATACCACTCGACCAGGACCTAGCCATCTATCTTTTCCTTCTCTTTTATAATATACCTTATCTCCATTCTGAAATATCTGTTCTGATGCTCTTATTTTTGTTCTCAACGCCCGACGTACTCTTTCATTTGCTTCTAATTGTATGTATGATTTTCTGGATGCATGTAAGGTATTTAGATGGCTAGCAAATGTTTCACTGGTTGTTGTACCTTGTATGGATGGTGGAGTATCATTCATTATATTGGGTAAGTTTGGACTGCGACCAAATACTAATTGATAACTACTGAAACCATTGTACATTTGAAGTGAGTTTCTAGCCATGTTTGCCCAACTGAGTAAAGTCTGTTTGTCTACATCTTTGTTTTCCGCCTCTAATTTTAATAACATTGAATCTGTAATGGCATGCACCCTTTCACATAAACCATTTTGAAATGGACTTTCACCTGCTGTTGTATATACTTTGATGTCCAGTATTGATGCCACTTCTCTCATCTCATCAGAACTGAATTCACCGCCATTATCAGTCATTATTGCACCCATTACACCATAAACACCAATCCAGTTAGTCATCATTTTATCGATTACATCAGATGGTCGTTTTCTGTTTATGAAGACAGAAATTGTGTATCTGGACCACATGTCAATCATATGAAGAATCCATGCGTTGTTCCACTTTTTCAAATCCATGGCTACTTTCTCATTGAAGTCTTTAGCGATAGGTAAAGATACAGATGGTCTTGGTGGTGTCTTTGCATACACTTTGCACAATTGACAATTGCTTTGAATGTTACTTATTATCCCTGTAAACGCATTATTCCAAACTCCAGCATCCTTTAACAGTGAAGTGAGTCTATGTGGGGGTGGATGCGCAAATTGCCTATGTAATTTTAATAACCTGGCATGCAGCTGCTCACCAGATAGCTCCTCTAGTTTTACTGCACACACACTTTCCACACTCAGAGTCTCATCCTTATCAATCGGTATGCAGTAATGCCCTAACGATGTTAAATTGAGTGACACTTCTGTTCCAAAAATTGTGGCTGTATCATTCTGTAAGTCCATTTTAACACCTGCGGCTTTCATTGCAGTTCTAGATAGTAACAACGGGATATCTGATGATACTACGTCTGTCTTAATTGTTACATCTCTTCCTGCAATTACTGCCGGAAATATATACTGTCCCTCAGACTTTAACTTCTCTCCGCCACCAAATTTAAATACTTTACTTCCTTTGCTCTGTTGAACTTTTTGTCTGTCTGTTGGGTCTAATGCACTAATATAGCCTTCGAACCAATTTCTCCCACATACTGTACTACTACATGCACTATCAAGTACTCCGCATTGCCGAGCTTCAGTGCCTAATTGACTAAATCCAGCTTTTCCTGTGAATAAAACAGCATGTTCCTCTTGTTCTTCTGATATATTTACTTTCGCCATATTCTCCCAACTGTCCGGGCAATCTAAGAGCATATGCCGATAGGATCCACAGGAACTGCAAGTTAATATCCTGCCATCAAATCCAGTTGCATTGACTTTCTTAGTAGCACTGACAGTGGGTGTAGTAGACCTGCCAGTTATTGGAGTTCTTTCCCTTTGATAACCTCTATTATAACCAAATCCACGCCTAAAACCGCCTCTACCCCGTCTGTATCCATATTGATTTGGTTGTCTAAACTTTGTATATCCTGCAGCTAGTAAAGCTTCTTCGTTTTCTGCTAAGAAGGCTGGCTCTAATTTCATGCTCGGTTCTGGAGCACTGCTACTGCTTTTGTCTAAAATTGTTTCTGATTTAAACTTTTTCAGTGATTTCTTTGCCTCTTCATACAGTAGCTCTTTGTTCTCATAGTGCATACCAGTTAACACCAGCATTTTCTCCTCTTTAGTGATATTTGCCATTCTCAGTAACTTAAAAGCAAGAATAAAGGGGGGCAGTTTCATATCCTTCTTTTCTATCTTTCTATAATTCGCATCAAATATAGACACGTATTCAATTATGCTTTGGCCATCACTTCTCTTGTAATCTTCAAACTCTTCGAATTTCTCTAAACTATCTGTCAAGTCATCTTTAGCTAAATGTTTATCTAAAAATTTGATCAATTTTTCTAGTCCATCATCTTTCTTCAAATCTTCTAATTTCATCTGATTAAAAACTTTCTCTCTGATATTGTTAGCATCTTCTTCTGGTAGAGTAAGTGCTATAGCTACACCCATTTTCTTCTTGTCTAAATCAGTGACCTCTTTCCATGCTAACAACTCTTGTTTATACAATTCATACTCTTTTCCTTTCAACACTGGCGGGTTTATTTTGGTTGTCATTTCTCACACTTTTAAAAATACACTATAAATCTTTCACTAAACGTTTCTTCTATGTCTACACTAAATTTTCCTTTGGTAACCACGCTCTGCTACCATTTGATAAACCCAGAGGAAATAAAACTAACACAAAGCTTTTGTTTACACTCCTTTATGGCAGCCATTAATATCTTACACTAAAGATCATATAAGGGAAGACAACAACTAAATAATTCAGACCACAAATAGTAATAATTCAACAGTTTGGATGCAGCTATGGCAGGTGTGGCGTCAGGCATGGTAGGCTTACTCTTCCGTACACCTGTTACCACTGTTTGTCTGTATTTTGTACACGATGAACAGTCCACTTGCTGATTCAATGATTTTGCCTCGACCGTTTTTTTTGGACCTTGAATTTTGTCTAATGGTTTGGATTGTTCGTACTTGGTTTTATTTTATTTGTATTCACAAGTTTGATGAAACTTAATTATATCTTTATATTCCAAAAATCTCAGTCCCTTTTATAATTTGCGTATTTCAGACCATAACTTCCTGGGTTATTGCCCCTGATTGTACAAAAAATCTTTGTAGTTTTTAGCTTGTTCTCTATCCATCCCTTGCAAAATGTAGGCCTATCCTGCCTCGCAGCCGCTGGTTGGTGTTACATCTCCCCAGTCATATATCTTAAGGATTGCATCAGATTTAACTCAAATTAAAATACACACATACGAATCTAATCAAACACGTTTTATTCCTCTTATTCTTATACACGCAACTCTAATTATATATTAACAATAGAGGGGTACAACAATTGAAATAATTATATATTAACAATAGAGGGGTACAACAATTGAAATAGTGATCATAAGTAACCTTATATGGAATACATACATATTCATCAGACACTACAGTTGGTGTTAAAGTAATAAAAGTCGGGACATGAAAATGTTGACAAATTTCACAGAAAGAGGTAGTATTCAGATGTATTTTTTTGTATTTTCAGATCAGAGATAGATGATGGTAATAAAGAAAAGAATTCCTACCAGTTACAATATAGTGAAACTGTACGTACAGCTAGTGAACTAGAAGATAGGTAAGGTTTAATCTTCTAAAAAAGCAAAATTATGAAATGATCAAATGCTAACCTGAAATTTATATTAAGGACGAATTTACAAATACTCTGACCCAGTGGAATATCCACTGCAGACAGCTACTATTGATTAGTGATGGTCCGATATATGTGACCCCCAAAGCATACTGAGTCTCAATTAGGAAATTTTGTTATAAGTCAAAGATTTGGTATGTTTCAAAACAAAATACCATAGCAACCAGGTCATTTTTTTGCTATTTTGTCGTTGAATATTGTTGTTCTTTAGGTTTTCAGAGGTGCTGAAGACGAAAATTATAGTAAAAATTTCATCTGACAATTTCCGCCATCTTTTTTTTCAAAATGGACACCAAAATGATAAATTTACGAGTTTTCGTAAGTTATGTTAGGGTTGGGCGATAATGAAAAAAATATATCATGATAATATTAATAATTCATAAAATATCACGATATACGATATTATGATAATTTATATCAATAGATATTTGTGTCAAATTTTGAATACTTGGACCAAGAATTGTCGCTTGATCATTGATGCCACATTTATCGTTGGTGATTGAGATTTAACTTACAACCGGAAAGGTTCTAAAATCTACTTTTTGAAATTTATATGAGATGGTGACAGTTGTGACTGAGGTAAATACAGTATTTTATGGGGTGTAGTGTAAGACGAATGTTTTTCCAATCATTTCGGGTGGTAATCTTTCGAGTTATGGTTGTGTTATTTATATCCTATCCTAATAATGAGCTGATGTGCGTAAAAAAAATCAATTAATGTAAAATAATTTGTTGTTAAATGTAGGACTTACTTGAGCAGGGCTCTATAAAAGTTGAGTGTGCCTGCGCACACACTTGAAAATGTGCCTGCTGGGTCATACTCAAAAAGAGAGCATTCAATTGCCAGGTATATTGTATGATTGATTGTGGGGAGGGGGGGGGCTTATGAAAGCTTCTTTGGTTGGACTCGGCAGAAAAAGAAATTATAAATAATTTTTAGTACCTTTTTTATTGTGGTTTCTAAATTGTATTAATGTATTATAGATTACTTTAATAATAAAGATAATGTTTGATGTGCATATTGTTGTTGTTTGGGGTTGATATAAACATAGAATAGATGCCTACCGGCTTCAAACAAGTTCTGTACTTAGCTCAGTATCCGACACATCAACATCTATAGCTTAGACAATGGCTGCCATTTTATCATGACAACCGGACACCGAAGGCTTAGAATCAGCAGGTTTTGAAAAAAAGAATGTCATGGACTTATCCAATGTGAACGACAGACTCACCCTACCTGCGGAGAAGCTACCATTTAATTTTCATAGGTTAGTTAGCCTACGTACGGGACTTGTCTGCTTTTGATCGTTGGACATTGCAGTCTTCGGCAGGGTGATTTCTCTGTATGTACTTTATAATTTTGAAATAAAATAACATCACCACAAACTCGGATAGAGACTTTGTTCTTGTTTGCACTTGATACTCGATAGGAAGCCATCGTTATAGAGTGTAAGTGTGGTTACTACACAGTACTGGTGTTTAGGGTTCGCCGAGGTCACAGGTGATAGTTCATACGTCGCGTGTTATTCTTTTATTCATCGACTGGCATTCTACTAGAATTGTCACTAAATTAAGCAGAGGTCACAGGTGATAGGTCATAAGTCACAGGTGGAATCGCTAACGTCGCGTGCTGATGTTTTTATCATCGACTAGCTTATTCTAGTAAATTATTATACGGTAATCAAAGTAAATAAAAAAACAAACGAAAAAACAACAACAATAAAAACTAGATCTGCTACTGTCCCATGCAGATATGAAAGCTTTCATATTCATCGTCACGTGTCATCGATTATATCAAGTATCTCAAATAACAGGATAAGAATAACAAACTATCAAAATTGGTCAAAAACTCGCGAAGTTACAAGTCTAAATATAGTATGAAACATTGAGTAATCTGAAAACTAAAGGGAAATAACGGATACTTGTGTTGCTGTAATCGGGATGAATGAGATAACTTTGAACAAAACTAAAACTTTTTGAATCAGGTTGAACTCAACTGTTTGAATATGTACGTTAAATATGTAGATTTGGAAAATTATAAAGACATAATATCAAAATCGGTCAAAAACTCACAAAGTTACAAATTTAAATGTAGTGAGAAACATTGCACCCGGGCAAAAAGATAATCTTTAAACTAAAGGGAAATAACTGAAACTTGTATAGCTGTAATCGGGCTTCCAAGATATGTTATATAATTATGGTTTCCAATATGTTTGGTTATAAGTAGGAAATCGTGACGACTTCTTAAGCATGTTTTAAACAAAGGGTCATACACTGCAATATACAAGAATGACACTCTGCAATAAAAAAAACTGGCCAGAGATTTCTATGCAGAAATTAAATAATTGCTAGAACCAGAAAAATATTTATCCACTATAATAAATAAGCAACATAGAGAAAATGAAATGAAATTGAATGGGGTTTAACGTCCGACTGTTCTGCTCCTAAAATGGGCTAATGAAGACGGGCATATGCCATAAAGTGTGCAATGAGGGAAATTTTACCCGGGCAGCGGCGGTTACGGCCTACGAGGTTGGACAAGCGACCATACTCCTTGTCACGTACAACCAAGAAATCGAAACAACGCCAGTTGACTCAATGACAGACGTTATGATACAGAGCGCACGTGCTAACCATTCAGCCACGCAACCTCCCTAAAATCGGCAAATTGCTGACCTACAGCGAGAAACATTTCAACCGGGCCAAATTTTCTATTGTAACAGTTTAATTTGCACGGTACCTTTAGTTATCAACCGAATATTACAAAACTTTTAAAAATAAGCTCCCCCTGACCAGCTTAAGCGTTCGCAATAAACGTTTGCCCCTTAAAATCGGCAAATTGCTGACTTTAAAGTGAGAAACATTACAACTGGGCGAAATTTTCTGTTTTATCACTTTTACAGTACCTTTGATTACCAACCGATTATTACAAAACTTTAAAAAGAGAAAAAGAGAAATGCGGCCTAACGTCCATTCGACACAAACTAGGTCATTTCGGGACTAACATATGTTTTTAAATTTTTTTTAAACCCCCCACCCCCCTTGCGCGTACTGGTCTTTAGCCGTTGTGAGGAAACCGAAGAACACGGAGAAAACCCACGAGGTTGGACATCATACACCATGTCACGTGCAACCTGGAGATCGAAACGACGCCCGTTGACTCAATGACAGACGTTACGATACAGTGCGCACATGCTAGCCATTCAGCCATCCAGCCTCCCTGAATTCAGAAAATTGCTGACTTATAGCAAGAAACATTTCAACCGGGCGAAATTTTCTGTTTTAACAGTTTAATGTGCACGGTACCTTAATTACCAACCGATTATTACAAAACTTTTGAAAATAAGCTCCAACTGACCAGCTTAATCGTATGCAATAAACGTTTTCGCCTGAATTGAAAGTTCTGCACGGAGAAAGTTCATCTAATTTCCCAGCGTGGTTCCTCTTGTCAGTGAGGCAGAACGGAGGGCCTGACAAGCACAGCTGTCTAGTCATTCGGATGGGACGAAAAACCAAGGTCCCGTGTACACATTGGAGTGCACGTAAAATATCCCTAAGCAGTTGGAATTCGATACTGTTGAATAAGCTCTATACGATGACTAAATGTGTAGATTGTAGTCACCCACACTGCATGTTTCGCTTAACAATGAAAGGGTGCCGTTTTCAATGTTTGATCCTTTTGTTCTTCTACTCCTGATATGTTGGACTGTTGATCGATGGTTTCATATAAAAGACTACCAATAAGACTCTTTGTAGAAGAAGTTCCCCAAAAATAGTATGTTGACTTTACGAGAAAGACCTCTAAACATGCTCCAAATTGTAAAAATACGACTTTTTGGATTTTCAATCTCTTTTTTTCGGCTATCCCTGATATTTAAAAAAAATGATACAATCATTTCAAACAACAGGATAGCTATTACACTCTCTATTGACAAAAGTTTCACCGCCCTCCCTTCATTATAACCGAAGTTATCGTGCCCTAAAGATTCAACAAATCAGCATGCTTATCTCTGCTTACCCTAAGCAGAAAATGCTCATCTTTGAACTCAATCAGGACATTGACCTAGTGAACGTCTACACCAAGTTTGAACATTCTAGCTTAATTAGAAGGAAAGTTATTGTATTCCAAAGTCCCGGCCCTTCAAATTTCTTCTATTTTTCATTTTCAATTCAAAATGGTGACCATCACGTGACCGAAATCAAAATTCGGATCCGACAGATTTTTAGGCAGTCCTTCAAGGATTCTGAAAATATAACTCCCGAGTCTGTAAGTAAAATAGCAAAAAAGCCTTTTTGATTTTTCACGTTTAAAGATGGTGGCACTTACGGTTCGATCGACAAACTCCATATTTTGTGTACGAATCAGTAATTACTTCTCTAGTATTCAAAAAAAAAATTAGGTCATTCTGACCTATATTTCGACGATTTTTTTGAAAACTTTGATCCTTAATTTCACAAAGGGGAGATAATTTAGAAAATTTCCAAGGACATCATTGAAGTCGCATTGGCAAGATCTACTAACATTCTAAATTTCACGAAAATCGCACAACTATTAAAGAAGTTGTCAAATTGGTAAAAACTTCCGGTTCGAAATGACAGCGACGAATTTTTGATTTTTCACTTTTAAATATGGCGGCACTTCCGGTTCGATCGACAAACTCCATATTTTGTGTACAAATCAGTAATTACTTATCTAGTATCCAAAAAAAAAATCAGGTCATTCTGACCTATATTTCGATGATTTTTTTGAAAATTTTGATCCTTAATTTCGTCAAGGGGAGATAATTTAGAAAATTTCTAATTATATTTTTGAAGTCACATCGGTAAGATCTACTTAAATACTAAATTTCATGAAAATCGTACAACTATTAAAGAAGTTGTCAAATTGGTCTAAACTTCCGGTTCGAAATCACAGCGACGAATTTTCGAAATTCGAAAATGTGAAACTGCAGATGAAAATGATTTTTTTAAAGGTATTCAAAGAAAAAAGAATTAGTAAAATCGGTCAAAAAATAACAAAGTTACGACTATGCATTGTCAGTTTTTTCGTTCGTAAAATTCGGTGATTTCGGATTCGTAAAACGTTTTGAAAATATATTTAATCAACAGCCACCACCCATTTTTGGGGGGATAGGTAAAAGTTTCAGAACGATCCTATCGTTAGATTCTGAGAAATCCGATTTGTGGACAAAACACAAAAAAAAAAATAACAATAATAATCTTAACAGAAACAATAAGCTTTCATATGTAATATGAAAGCTTAATAAATAGTATTCTCTATTTTACATGATTTACGCGACAGTAATAATTTTTAAAAATGTGCCTGCAAAAAAGTTTTTTAAAGCAAATGTGCCTGCGCACGCCGTGCGCATGTGCGCGGAAATATCGATGCCTGTACTTGAGTATTATTCTTGATTTGATTTGAACCTCTTTTTTTTATTCCAATATCTCTCATATACAAAATAATGGTTTCTCTTCGTATGTGACTGGCGAGCATACTGTGTTACTAATGATAGAATAAAATAGAATAGAAGGCGTTTATTGATTGGACAATAAAAAAATTATTACGGCCTTTCAATGTAGAATTTTTATGATTGGTTATAAATTTAACTGAAAGACAAAATAAGTGAAAATATTGATTTTGATCGAAATTGAAATTTTCACAAAAATGAGTCTATAAATATACTATCTTTCGACACAAAAGATCAAAATAGCAATAAAAGATTTTAGAACACCTTTATTTGAACATTTTGTAAGAGTACCATATTCTTTCATCTCCCCTATTTCTGAGAATTCTCGGCAAAATTAGTTATGTTTCTTCGCTCGCTGTGGGTCGACCGGTCATTCCTCTTGCATGATAATTGGCATCAGTGATGGGATTTCAAAATTGTTCTTGTTGGACATTTTTACCGAAAAAAGGGGAATAACTCTTATCGTTATTTAAGAAGACAATTTTAGACCACACACAAAAATCACATGTCAACAAAATATTCAAATTCGTACCTAATAAAAAAAAATAGTTTCATTTCGTTATTTTTCATATTTAATTCTCGTACGGTATTCAAATTTATGCCAGTAATAATATTTGTACAAAATTATGTCATACGTGATGTCATAATACAATAGATGCCAATTCATTGTAAAGCGGAGAATCTTTAGTTTACAAATAGGATCAAAATATTATCGATGAATTGATTTTGAATGGACACAATCGAGTTTCAAAACCCCTAAAAAATATAAGTACAAATACCATGTGGACATGCTGTCTACACAACTTGTTTGCTGATTGGCCCAGACATATTTGGTTTAGGCGATAATGTTTTGGGTACCTACATGCGATACACTCTGATAAATGGCAAAAGAGAATTCTGATCGTATATAGATTGTCTTTGAGTGTTAATCAAAAACATGTGGCTGATTATGTAAATTAATCGACAACCGGATGTGTGTCATTCAGTAATACTAATCAACTGTCACGGGTCAATGATAAAGCCATCGACAACTCATTATTAACTGCGAATAATATCTCATACCATCTTTTCAAAAATAATTGATAGGCCTTAAATGGAAATGAACAAAATGGCCAATAATTGTCTTTTCGAAGAGTATTTTATTGATAGCTGAATTCTGTTAACTGTCGCTTCTTTATACGGTAAGGAATGCGTATTGGATATCATTGTTTAAAATTCTCTTATCACCATGGGTCGAAAAAATGAGAACGACAAACGAGCCGAAATGCGACGATTCTTGAACCTGCCATTGTTTAATTACATCAATACCAAAACTATAAAACTACATTGACGCAATGTATCACGTATACGATACGAATAGGAAATTTCCGCTTGCCAAATGTCTCTTTTAATAGACCTATCGTACGTATGCAAAATCTTATTTTAATTCACGTGTTAATGAACATGCGTACAGCTGTGACGGCTGGCACTAAGGTGCTAATTAATTGATGAGATTAACTGAAGTTAATCTCACCAAAGTTATAATATACAAATTACTACTAATGTATAGATTGTTCTTCAGTATAGGCCTAACACTATGATGTTAATACGCTGCATGTGTTGTGGATGTTTCGTTACGAAAAGAGTGCATTTACTACGATTTTCGTCTTCAGCACCCTTGAAATTCTAGATAAATAATCATTAAGTGACAAAATAGCAAATAAATGTCGAAAATCGTCTGATCAAATTTTTACTACCTGAAAAGATATGTTCAACGACAAAACAGAAAATAAATGGCCTGGTTGCTATGGGATTTTGTTTTGGAACATACCAAATCTTTAACTTGCTTTTTCTCAAAACTTACATTTGTGAGATGGGTAGCTTCAAATGGACACAACTCAAGTCAATTTTTGTCCAATTCAAACAAACTATACACCAAATTGAAGGTAATGAGTTGGAGAATGTGAAAATAACAATAACTCAATTTACAAAATTTCCTCATCCCGAATCAATACATTCTAGTCAGCAGAAAGATTCTATCTTAATGACATTTTCTAGCCTTTATTGCATGAATGTTGGTTATGTTAAAAAAAGAAAAAAAAAACACATTATATACAAGTATTTGTATTAGAATAACAAGTGCAAAAGTCGGAACAAAGTGCGTGATATTTAGCAATCAATGTCAGTCAACATCGTACTTCGTTACAGAGAAAGAATTTTTTTTCTCATTTTTTTTTTTTTATCATTATATACACATCGATGCAGACTATAAGACCAAGCCTGAATTCGCGAAAAAAAAAGTATAGACTTATACCCCGGGAAATACTGTCAATCCTTGACCTTGCCAAACAACTGTTCCTAGATTACGAGTCCTTCATCAATCATGACCTGGCATTGCAATTGCAACTTTGTATGGTATAGCATATTATCATCAATATTGGGACATGATAATTAGTGCTGGCACGATAAATCGGTGAATCGATGTATCGCGATTCACCGTCTCACGATACCTGTATTGAATCGCGGGATGCCGAATCGATTTTTCACGATTCTTTTTTGCTTTTTATCAACTATATTATGAACTTTAAAATCTTTAAATTATATCCTCAACCCTAAACTTTATTTGAAACAATGACACTTCGCAAACGATGTCCAGTAGTCTTGACATGTGTGTTACTATAAATAGCGCACGACCGTAATTACCGTTAGTTTAGTAGGTTATTAAGATTAACAACATTTTAACATCTTTTCGTTTTGTTTCCGAATTTTAAAGTTTGTTATAAGGCTTAGTTAATAAAACATACATATTTGAATACATAAAACAACATTTTACTCTCGAATTTTATAAATTTAGAAAGTAAATATAATAGATAGTAGCTCTTGTAAAAATCAAAATGGCGGTAAACACAATCGCAATAACAAATCCTCCAACAAAATATAAATCTAAAGTTTGGGAACATTTTGGGTTTTTAAAGGGTGACACAACGAAAGTTGTTTGAAGAATATGCAAAACTATTCTAAAATATTGTGGTTATACAACCAATCTCATCACTCACTTGACAAGACACCATAGTGTCCATAGTGGCAACTGTCTTCTTGTCTTAACTTAAGTTCGTCTGCTAGGATTAGAGTTTACTACTAAATATGGTAGGCCTAATCAAGTTTATTTATTTCCTGGTTTTAGTGACTTCATTAAAAACACAATCACATATTTAATTGGCTGTTTTATTTATAAATCTGTGACCTAGTTATGAATCGCGATATGTATCGTATCGTGGTACATGAATCGCAATACGTATCGTATCGTGACTGCAGTCGCAATACCCAGCACTAATGATAATCATCATAACGCGAAAATTTTGGTTATCACGATATATCAGTTTTTTGATATGATAATATCACCGATGATTTTATCGGGGTATACTGAAAAAAGCGGTATATCGGCCAACCCTAAGTTATGTGTTTATTAATGTCATTGAATGGGTTTTGGGGGTGCTGCATCAAAACATTGGATTTTTTTCGTAGGACACGGTTACGATACCAGTGTATACATTACAGTGGATATAATTGCATTACAAGAATTTAATTTATTAATTCATCAGGCATGAGTGAATGTTGAAACTGTTACGGTCCCTCGATTCCCTTAGCGAAGAAAGTAAATAAAATTAGAGTTCGCTCCAGTCTAGTGCAAAACCAAAAGAATAAGACAAACAACAAGTTAAAAGTTAATAAATTTTATTACGGGGAAAAACAATTAATTTATTGTATGCCTATATATTATAGACTCCACAACAATAAATAATAAACAAATCGACAAATTGAATAAATTATGAGATATTGGTAGGCAATATTAATTTTATATTAGTTAACACCAAATACCCCGTCCTAACTGCAGGATTGCAATCCTATGTTTTTCCCCCAAAATGACAAAGGCGGGTAATTTTCCCCAAGAGTGACAAAATGGGGATTTTCCCCAAAATTGACAAAAGTGGGTAATTTTCCCTCAAAATGACAAAGGGCAGGTAATTTCCCCCAAAAGTGACAAAATGGCGATTTTCCTCTAAAATGACTACGGCAGGTAATTTTCCCCAAAAGTGACAAAAAATTTTCCCCAAAAATGACAAAGGTGGGTAATTTTCCCCAAAAGTCACAAAAGCAGGTAAATTTCCCCAAAAGTCACAAAATGGGTATTTTTCCCCAAAAGTGACTAAGGTAGGGAATTTTCCCCAAAAATGACAAAAGTGGGTAATTTTCCCCAAAGGCGACAAAATGAAAAAAGTGGGGATTTACCCACTAAAAATGACTAAATGGGAATTTTTCCCTAAAAGCGACAAAATGGGGATTTTTCCCCAAAAATGATAAAAGTGGGGATTTACCCACTAAATATGATGAAATGGGGATTTTTCCCCAAAAATGATAATTCTGATTCACTTCAGTACTTCAGGTTTATTTCACCTGCATAAGAAATCACTTTATTTTAATATTAATAATATTCTGATTCTCCAAAGCTCTACAGGCCTATTGGAGTTAAATTCTCTATGGTAAATATTCCCAAGATTAAACAATATTAGGCGAACAATTCACTTCTTTGTGAATTTGATATGATAAACCTGAAACAAATTTTGCCCCTGACCAAAGCTGGCTAATAATAAAACCCAACATGGCTAAACGAGAAATCCCCGTACAAATGGAATTAGATCAAAAATGCTAGCTTACTCCTTTCTTGGGTCATGAGTCCTAATCCCATGATTAAATAGCACCGAGTCTATTTCCCCATGAGTTTCTAGTAACTAAACATAAATGATTCCATTCTCCTTGTTGTGGAGATGTCGTTTAGGAGGGCAATGTCAAACTCTAGGCTGATGGCGACCGAAGTGTCAAAAGCAGACGCGCTCAAGGCCTTATCTAAAATATTAACCAATCAGAGCGATTGGAACATTGATCGCGTGAATCTTGACCAATCACAGCGTTTAGAACATGAGTACGAGATTATCTTAATGGCGGATGTAAAAAAAACACGCAAATACATTGATGATCACAATTTGAGGTCAGTAAATAGGGACGCGATTCCAGCAAGCATCGTAATACATTTATGCTGGCACAATTCAAAGATTGTTTAGGCACGACGTCAAATTACTATTGTGACATGACAAGTACCGGTACGACAGTTTAACCGAAGAAAATGATTATCGTTCGACGAAGATCTGTCATACACACATGTCACGTGGTTTCGAGTACATTTCACATTTTTATACGCCCACATTTTCATGTGAACGTATATTGTCATTGCCCCTGTCCGTCCGTCCACAATTTGTTTGTGGACTCTCTACAGGTCACAATTCTTATCCGATTTTGACAAAACTTAAAATATAGGTTAATCCCTGTAAGATCTCGGTTGCTTTCGATATTGGCATGTATCGGATCGAAACTTCACTAATTATGGCCCCTGATTGTACGAAAAATCATGCTTTTAGCTTGTGGACCCAATAGAGGTCACAATGTTGAACTGATTTTAATGAAAGTTGACATGTATGTTTATAACCCAAAGATCTTAGTTCCTTTAGATATTTGCGCCCATCGGATCGTAACTTCCTGAATTATGGTCCCTGATTGTCCGAAAAATTGCCCTTTTTAGCTTGTGGTCCCTGTGGACGTCAAAATTATTATCTGATTTTAAACAACTGTTTGATTATATCACTGTTACATGGTAACGAAGGTTGAGTTTTAATTTTGTGAAAATCGGACCAAAATTGACAGACAAAATGGCCGCCGTTTGTATGCAAATAGTGTGAAAATATGTTATATCAAGGTTTTGGAACCTATAGAGGTCACAATTATGATCCGATTTTGATGGAACTTGAAATGTATGTTTTTAAACCAAAGATCTTGGTTCCTTTCGATATTCAGGCACATCAGATCGTAACTTCCTGAATTATGGCCCTTGAACGTACGAAAAATCGTCTTTATTAGGTTATGGTCCCTCTGGAGGTCACAATTAGGCCTGGGTATCGATAGTGATTTTTACTATCGATAATCGGCAATAAAATGTTGGTCGATAATCGATAGTATCGAAAACAAACTTATTTTCACGGTCGTCATCAAGACTGGATGCACCCCAAACAATAGGGATCATCCTTAGGGTGTAAAGAGTAAATATACAAAGTTTGATGAAAATTCAGGAGGAATTGCGCCCTGTAGGCGACACAAAGACACGCGAAAAGAAAATGGGCGTGGCTCTGCCCCTGGGGGGTTGGCATGCACCTTAAACGATAGGGATGGTCCTTTGGGTACAAAGAATATGTATGCAAAGTTTCAAGGTTATAAGTTAAGAAATGTGGCCTGTAGACGACAAACAATCAAATACTAGAAATGGGCGTGGCTCTGCCCCTGGGGGTCGGGCATGCACCAAAAACAATCTGGGGGTCGGGCATGCACCAAAAACAATAGGGATCTTCCTTAGGGTATAAGGAATAAGTATACAAAGTTATGACCCGGGGTCATAAACATAGTGTATCTCAGAAGACGGACCCATCCCTATATACAGAGGGTACGACAGTACACTAACTGTCAAAAATTGGGTCATACGGTGAAGTACTGTAAAGGAAAAGCCGTATGCGCCCAATGTGGGTGAGAACACGCGGTGGCTGAGTGTAGGGTGGGTAGCAAAATTAGCTTCTCAAACTGCAAGGGCAGCCACGCAGCTAACTCCCCCCAATGCCCACGAATTCAAGCAACAAAAGCAGCGCTACGTCTGCAAAGTAAAGAAAAACTTACCTTTAGGGAAGCGACCCAACAAGTAAAGAACAAGGAGAGGGAAGCAAAAGTAGTCAGAGAACCGGTGATGGAACCAAAACAAGCTCCAGTCCCGATTCTCTCGACGTCCGATGCAACCCCCACCCCTAAAGGTAAAGAGAAGAAAATATCTGTCAAACCTGTAGATGTCAAACAGAAGACAAAATCATCCAGGAAGAAAGAATTAGAGGAACCGAAAACGAAGATTCATGAAGAACACTTCATTCCTAAATTTAAAACGGAAAAGTGGCTTCATGAACTTCATGATCGAGTTCCTCAGGGTGGCCGTATCCAATGAGGACCAAACTACCAAGATGGCAAGCTTACTCGACAAAATAAGGACACACATGGTCAACGCCGATATCCTGTGTCTCATGATTAATTCAATCAACACGGTAAAAAAAAGATCAAGAGAAGAAGGTCGACGATGAAGAAACGACAAAAGGCGATCAAACGGCAAACCTCGCACTCCGTAGAAGGATATCTCATGTTCGTCACTACAGCACTGGCGATATGCCCAGTTGCTTGCCCGGTTTAACACCAAAGACGAACACTAATAAGGTACCTCCTATGGAATGTGAAACGCCAATTGACCAATAAATAGACAAGACAGAGAGGCATCCACCCGGACAGTCATCATGGCCGGCCAGGTAAAAGTTCTACAGCTAAACGTTAATGGACTGGTCCCCAGATGTGCTGAGCTGAGGAAATACATCACCCGCAACCCCAAAGATGTAATATGCCTCCAAGAAACCAAGCTACTACCAACCAAGAAAGACATCCACCTACCCGGATACAGTTGTCAGAGAAGGGACATACCGGGCAGCACGCCAGTGGCGGCGGCCTTGCCATCTACGTCAGTGATAACTTAAATTATATTTCTGTTACGCTGGACGTAGTGGGCCCTCTAGAAGCAATGGGCATAGACATCACATTGAGCAAAAATACAAAATTGACAATAGTGAATGTCTATGTTCCCCCATTAGTCACGATAGAATTACTAGACTTTTAGTCACTTCTCGACCAGCTTCCGCAGGGCAAATCTGTGTTTTGCGGGGATGTCAACGCAAAACACTGTCTGTGGGGGTCACAGAGGAATGACTGTCGGGGGACTAGCCTGTGCTCAATAATAGAAGGGAACGACCTATGCGTACTGAATGACGAGAGCCCTACTTTTGTTGGAGGAAATGCCCCACCTTCACACCTGGATCTCACGCTCTGTATGCTTGGTATGGCAAACCGCTGCAACTGGCAAGTACACGAAGATGAAACACTTGGCAGTGACCATCGACTGATAGAACTCTACATCCAGGGAAGTCTATAATGGGAAACCGAATTGGAAAATAAAAGAACCTGATTAGGCTAACTTCTGTGTAGTCTGCCTTGGGTGGAAAGAAGAAGACATCTTCGCTGCCAACATCGATGTGTACGCTGCCAACATCACAAGTGCTATTATAGGTGCCGCAGACGACTCCATTCCCAAGACTTCTGAAGGGAAACCAAGGATTAGAAAACCTTGGGGGGCACTGCGCCTACGGAAACGCCACTACAATGAAGTCAACCACCAAAACTACCTGAAGTTGAAATATGCCGCAAGAGACACCATCCAGAAGGCACAAAGTGGGCACTGGATGACATTCTGTAATGCGTTGAATCAGAACACGCAAACAGGTGTCGTCTGGAAGAAGCTGAATGCCATGAACGGGAAGCGCAGATCATTCAACATACCAAACCTAGAGAATGGAGATGAGTACATTACCAACGGCAATAGAAAGGCAGATCTACTTGCAAAAGCTTTCGCTGATGCAAGCAGGGATGAAAACCAATCACCAGAGTTCCTGAAGAGAAAGGAAATCTTTTACTCACAGAACCCTTCATTAGTAATTGAACCTAACGAAGGGGCTAAATCAATCAATCTACTGGGGAAGAGTTAAATAAGGATAGTGCGGCTGGTGAAGTAAAGTACTCAATGCTCAAACATCTGCCTAGAAATGCCAAAACGATACTACTAAACTTCTTCAACACATCCTGGCTAGCAGGAGAGGTACCTAAAGAATGGCGGAAAGCCAACGTCATCAATCTTCTAAAACCAGGGAAAGAGAGAACAAAGGCAAAGTCCTATTGTCCAGTAAGCTTGACATCCACACTATGCAAAATCTTGGAAACAATGGTTAACATCCGACTACAGTTCTATCTGGAGAGCAACCGACTGATCGACGATAATCAAAGCGGGTTCAGGAAAGGGCGATCAACAATGGACCACTTGGTGAGACTACAGCAAGTCATGTCGCAGGCACTCCTCTCTGGGAACCTGTTATGTGCCTTGTTCGTAGATTTAACTAAGGCTTTCGATTTAGTTTGGCTGGATGGGCTGCTCTTCAAGTTAGGACGTATCGGTATAATGGGCAGGGATGTAGCCACTCTGGGCGGCGCCGGGCGCTTGCGCCCGGCACTGTTTCTGGCCGCCCAGCACAAAGAAAAAATCGAGGAAACCCGCCCAGTCGTATTTAATAAACCCATTCATGATTCATCCTTCTTTCACTCTGACTGTACACAAACTCATCGCTCGAAATTTACCACGGCAAACGGCAAAGCCATAGTCAAAGTAAAAGCCGACGCAAACCATGTCTGCCACGACATAATTTAATTTTGTGTGCCGTAGTAAACCCTTCCATCCTAAATTAGTTTAAAAAAGGAGTATTCATCAATTTATAATTCTGATTCTATACGGTCTTTGCCGTAAGTAGGCCACCCAGACCAATTTACGGCATTTCAATGTTAAAAGTGTTGGATGTCGTAAATGGTGTCGTACGTCTGGTTTTACGACCAATTTTTAATGTACTCATTCTTGCGGTAATTCTACCGAATCTAAATTAAATCCGAGAGACAGTTGGGCTACAGATACAGTCCATTTTATTTACACTTGCCACAAAATAAATCAATTAGGCGGCAAGGCGAGTGTAACTGTTTTACTTATCATTCACTATTACGTTAGTCACTACATCATGTAATTAATATAAGTACGACTACCACTACGACGAGAGACTTTTGACTTCGAATCTTTGAAACTGATCTTTGTTTTAGTAAATTAATTTGAAATGGTATATATGTAATACCAATTATCATATATAAGTTTTTAGCTCCCTGCAAGAGTCTCTGTATCATTGTATCATTGATGAAATTAAGTTAATTTGGTAAAAATTTGATGAATATGTAAGTATAAAAGTTAAGGAAATTTGATTTGTACTGAAGCAAATACAACAAAAAGGCAGCAGATGCTCTGGAAATACACCAGGAAGGATTGAATTTTCATAAAAGACCACGCCCCCCTCCAAAAAATTTTTTTGGTTCCACCACTCAGCAAATCCTGGCTACATCCCTGAATGGGCACAATGTTTTGATGGATCAAAAGCTTTCTGAGCGATAGAAGGATACAGGTGAATGTTGGCAGATTCCTGAGTGCCGAGCAAACATTAGAAAATGGCACACCTCAGGGGTCGGTCATAAGTCCCACTCTCTTCAACATCATGATCAACGACATACAGAAATCGTCCTACCTCGATGCCAAAACTGAGTTAACTAAATTTGCTGATGACAGTACAATATGGAGGAAAGGGAGGAACTTCTGTGAACTACAAAAGAACATGCAAAAGGCGTTAGACAAATTCATGACATGGGCAAACGACTGGGGATTTAAAGTCTCAGAGAAGAAACCGGTCGGCATGCTTGTGAGCAGGGATAGTGGGATAAGCAGAATGACTGTATATGAACGGGAAAACCATTGAGTTTAAAGACCAAACCAAGTTCCTTGGCATAATCTTTGACCGAAGGCTGACCTGGAAACCGCACATCGACTTGACTTTAGATAGGTGCTCCAAAATCCTAAACTTAATAAGAAAAATAACGGGTAGCACATGGGGTTTGGCCTTCATGAACTGCGCGCCAAAACCCTTAAAGCTGCAATTTCACATTTTTAAGTTATATTTTTAACACATATTAAAATAAAGCCTTAAAATTGATGGAATCTGTGAACAGTCCTACCTAGTTAAAGAATAATCCTATAATTCACTATTGCCAGTTGAGAAATTGGCAAAAAAATCATTTTCAACTTCAAATTCAAACGTTTGAAGATAGCCATTGCAAGGGGGGGATGGAAAAACAAGGTAGATAATTGTGTTATTATTGTCGATATGAAAGATTTGTAAGTGTGGAAAATAATGCCTATGATTGTGTAATAGTAAGTTGACAACCTATTGAGCAAAAGACGGAGAAATAAATATGTTCTGACTTTCTTAGAAAATATGACATTCCCGCTTTCAGTAAGCTTGACACCATCCAATACAAAGCTCTGTGTATTGCGACTGGCGTAGAGTTGGGACTTGACCCTATACCGCCGGTCAATCTAGATCTTTTACAGAAAACCGACAAGAAAAACAACCCCACTGCTGCACGTGCTTTCTCTTTAGAACACCTGGAAGACAACTGGCCGTCTGATGACTGGGACCATGTGTGCACGGATGGCTCACGCAACCCTGAAAGGGGCACCAGCTCGTTTGGAATATACCTGCCAAACAGGGAATAAGCAGGAAACTGCCCAATAACTGTTTGGTATACACTGCAGAGCTTGTGGCCATTGGTGATGCTATATCATGGATCTCCCATCAAAAGACTATTAAGTTCGTCATCCCAAGCAACTCTCTGAGCAGTCGGATTTCAATCCAAAATGACAACTCGGACTCAAGACCAGAAGTCATTTTGGAAATCAGGCAGCTGTACCAGAGGGTCCTAGAGAAGGGAAGCAAAATAGAGCTTGTGTGGATTCCATCACATGTCAACATTAGAGAAAACGAGGAGGCAGATCGATCCGCCAACGAAGGTCTCAAGGACACAGCACCACTCCGCACCATAGACTGCAGCACCACGGAAATCTACAGTATGGTTAAAAGACAGGTCAATTCAATCTTGGAATTAAAACTCGTTGAACTTGACACATACAGATTCCGGCTGGATGACAAGATCTACACGAAGACAGCGATCAATCACCCTAGAAGAGATATATGCAGACTCATATCAAAACTAAGGGTGAAAGAGCGGCTGCGAGACTACAAACACCAAGTCATCGTCTGTGAGTGCAGAGAAGAATGTACCACCAACCATGTCCTGGTAGACTGCGAGGTATACAAGGAGGAGAGAAGGGAACTAGTGAGAATGATGGAGACCAACAACATACCATTCAACACTAAGAACTTACTCTTCCAGAGACCAGATCTGAAACTGCAAATCTTCGAACAAATCCATGCCCTAATGGACACGGTTGGACTAAGTAGAATAGTGAAGTAAGAGGGGGCCACGGTTAGATGGGCCTGGCATCTAAACACTAAACTACATAGGGGATTTATACCAAACTGGCAGGATAGTGGAGTAAGGGAGAGTCACGATCAGACGGACTCGGCATCTAAACACTATTCCGTCAAAAAACAGACACCAAACCTACAGAGTGGGACAGTGGGGCAAGGGGAGGTCACGATAAGACGGGCCTGGCACCTAAACACAAATCCCACAAAGATGACATCTACCAAACTAGCAGGATAGTGGAGTAAGGGGGAGTTACGGTCAGACAGACTCAGCATCTTAACACTATTCCGCAAAGGAAACAGATACCAAACCCATAGAGTGGGATAGTGGAGTAAGGGGAGGCCACGATAAGACGGGCCTGGCACCTAAACACTAATCCCAAACGGTGACATCTACCAATCCAGAAGCAGAAGAGATCATCTACCAAACGATATGTTTTATTAAATAAAGGGAAGAACTTCCCACTAAACACAATCCATGGCCTAAGGCCAAAATGGAAAGATTGCAAAATCATATTCTAAAAACAGGAATGAGCTTCGCCTCTCTTACGTCTTGTCTGCAATATCACTTATGTGGAAGCAGACATTAAACACCAAGAAGATAGATAGATATAAAATCTCGTCTCTCTGGACGTTAAACCCGAGAAACGAACGAATGAAATGATCTGCACCTGTGAAATCTTTGATTTCTAGTATCCGTACGCTATAGTTTTAGTTTTATCATCGTGCACTTAATATGGATTAACCTAAATCAGTTTGGACCATCGCTAATGTAAGACAATTTTTCACGAATATAATTATTTTAGACTTGCATACTATGTATTAGTACAATTATATGCTACCCTGCTCGACTCTAATTCCAGCTAATTATAATACTATAAATAGTATGCAAATAAGTTTGTTTATGCGTTAGCCAATAGTTACTATAAATTTTCCCACATTTATACGGCTTTAACCAATGAAAAATTATCGTTGTGTTGTACACGCGTTGAGTAATACATCAGCCATTTTTATAAACAATAAAACGATGACCAAGCTGAATCAGTGAATATTTTCAAAATCTTTTTTTCCATTAATTGTAACCACATAAATCAAACACTCGTTCATTTCTCGACAACGTCTAAAAACTAAACCCCTTTCAAATCTAAATTGTAGTGTTCATTTTTAAAAACATCCCAAGAAACTGGACGGTCGTAAAGTAGACGATCGAGGTCAAAACTTAACGCCGTTTCTAAATCTACAGGGTAGCACAAACTGGGCGGTTTTTGATGAATCTTGACGGCATTTAACACATTCTAAACGGCAATCTATTTACTGGATACGTGTATTAGATTCTAAACGGTAAACGTAGTTTCTCTTTCCTTTTTTCGTACAATCTGGACGATACCCGGTCTCTAGTGTATGGTGCCGAATATGGTGTTCTCAGGGTCGCTGAAATCAAATATTGGCCCAACCATTAATTTTGGATAAATTCAAGATGGCGGACAAGACTGTTAATGAAAGTTAGGCAGATTCACGGTCTTTTTTTTAGCTCATAATGACGTAGAATTATTATAATGAGTAACACAAGCAGCAAGGGGGAACCCTTCTGTTTATACTGATACCCGTATGTTGGGAAATCCCTGCTTGAATATTTTACGGAAACGGCATGTAAATGAACGATTGTTTTGCTTTATTCCGTAATAATTAATGACTTCCTTACTGATTGTCTTTTACAAAATGCGATTCTTGAACACTAATAGATGTTATTTTCATGAAAATTAAACTTTTAATCGATGAAAGAGGTACTTATAGTTATGTGGCTTTTAATGAGGAAAAGTGAATTTTTTAAAAATTTTGACCTACTGAACCATTATTGCACTCTATCGCGGAATCTAACTTTGCGACTTCCGACTCAATTAGCTGTGCCAGGTCACATAACAATGCGGTCTATATGTGACTATCAACTGGACGCACTTCAATATCTTATAGGCTAAACTACGTAATATTTTAGGGCTATGAATAGTAAAATTGAAGAAATCATTATTTGATTTTGAGGCCCTGTTTTAAGCATGTGTACATTTTGTAGATGTTTATTTAAATGGAGTGACTACAGCCATTTTATTCAGTTGTATGAAATTAAATAATCCCGATTTTTAAAATAATATTGCCATTGCGAATATAGATCTCTACCTTTAAGTCGTCGATTTTTTGAAAATTAACTTTCTCTGTGTTACATTTATTTAGGTCAAATTACAACATATTCGTTGGACACCTTTCAAACGTGTCCAGAATCTACTAATAATACTAAAACTAATATAAGGATTAAATTAAATATATTTTTGTCGTTACAGAGCTTTGGTTTGGCACACAGCAAATTGTACACACACGCAATAAAATAATATCTAAATTTCTAGAAATTTTGACAGAATTTAAATTGGTTAAAAGGCCACATAACGAATCACTGACTCAGCTTTTATTTAATAAGTCAGATTATTTAAATTACCCTAGCATGTAATTAATAGTAACAAAGATGGCGAAACCTTGAGTGTTGTTTATGCACATGAGAAATTTTACCCAAATTAATTGGTTTTATTTCCTTGCATGTTGCTTAATTTGTCTTCATGATGAGCACATTACAGGAATTTTTGCATGTGAAGCGACAACTTGAATGATCATCAAATATGTCAAATATCAGCGATCATCACTGCGATAGTCGCTGGCAACAAGAAATCGCTAGCGACTGGTTGAGCACATTAGATGATTTCTTTTTGTTTTTCATCATCGACTACCGAAATCTCCTATGTCGAAGTGTGCACCAGGGGATCATGTGGGTAAGACGCTGGCTCACTAAACTGGAGGTCGGGTGTGGACCAACTCTTGATATGACACACTTTTTCATGCATTATCATTATTTGTTTTCCCTTTTGGTGATGATTTAGGTTGCAAAACCACATAAAAAAAGGCTAGTTATATGACCACTTTCGAGTTGTATTTGTAGTCACCCCCCGTTGCCATAGTAGCTAAGTGAGTAAGACGCTGGCTGGCTAGCTTGGAGGTAACAGGATCGCTCCAAGTTTTGAGAGAGAGAAAAATGGGGTTTAACGCCCACTCGACACAAAATAGGTCATTTTGGGACTTATCCAGAAAAAACAAACAAGGTTGGAAGGCGACCCTACTCTTTGCTACGTACAACCGAGTATTCAAAACCATGCCAGTTGACTCAATGACCGGCTTTATGCTCTCCATTTGGCCATCCTCTCCCCCCCCCCACCACAAGGACAACTGTCTAGTCATTCAGATGGTACAGAAAACTGAGGTCCCATGGACACGTTGGCATGCATGTAAAAGATCCCCTAGCAGTTGGAATTCAATATAAGAGTAGGCCTTAACACTGCTGTCCGGACAAAACTCCCTTGGCGCGAGGTTAGATGGCCACTTGTAATGATTGCTAAAATGTTATAAGCCACGGTGGCTAAGTGTGTAAGAAGCTTACTTGCTCGTCTGGAAGTCGTGTGTTCGATCTTGCATTGGCCGTGAAAGTTCATTGGGATTTTCCAACGTGGTTTCCTCTTGTCAGCTGTTCTTGTCGCATACAACCAGGGAATAGAAACCACACCAGTTGGCTCCATGACATACCTTAAGATACAACATGCACGCGCTAACCATTTGGGCGTCCACCACCTGCCAGTGTGTTAACAGGGAATTTTGTCTGTACAGCAGCACTAAACCCTTCTCGTATATTGAATTCAACTGCCAGTGACAGGTGTATGACAGAGGGCCTGACAAACAGCGGTCTAGTCATTCGAATGGTACGAAAAATTGAGGCCCCATGTACATACTGGCATGTACGTAAAAGATCCCTTGGCAGTTTGAATTCTGCCCAGGCAGAATTTCCCTCATAGCACACTGCATGGTGTATGCATTAGCCCAGTTAAAGCAGAACTGTAAGACCTTAAATTTCATTTAATTTTTTGGGTTAGGGAATTCTTTTAAACTGATTGCATTTAAGCCAGGAGATTATCAGCCGTTGTTATTTTGATTTTGTTGTCTTAATTAAACATACATTATGTAAGAGCTTAATCTACCTACCTAATCTGCGATCCTAATACAACATTTTGAAAATTCAAAAATTTCAAATTGGAGCAACTTTGACTGGGGTTTCCCAGAAATTTCTTAAGTTAGCCAACTGTTTTGGAAGAATTACCGTAGCTTGTTGATGATTACAGCTGAACTACCAAATAATAAAAAGCGATCAATGACAAAGGATCTATCAAAATTCAACAATGTTATTACAAGCATCCTGAGACTATTTGAAGGTACCGGTAATAAAATGTGATGGACAGGGACACATTTCAAATACAATTTTAACTTTGTTGATTCATGTTAGATGTAATTCATGATATGGTCTGAATCAGCCGTATAAAGGAGGAGATAGCTATTACAGTTAAACTTCTAGAAACTTCTCAGTGTATTCTTAAAGAGATTATACACACTGCACACACTAAGAAGTAGCTATAGTGTGTTTTGTACTTTATAGGTATGTATAACAACCAACTTAGTTTAATTTGTACGAAACTGGGTAAAATTCTAATTATGGCAATAAATCTAAATACGAAGAGGTTAAACTCTGTAGATACGGTGTGTTAATTAACAGGGGTGAGAAATTGACTAAGGATGATTTAATTATCGCTAGGAGTGAAAATCTCAGCGACAGTGTGTTTTCTGTACTGGGTGTGTTAATTAACGGACAGGTTAAAAACAACTGATACGGTTTGTATTCTACGTTTGGTGAGTTTTCTCGAAAGCGTGTTATAACTGCACCAAAAGTGTCTTATCAAGGAATAGCAGGCTAAATCTGACACGTAGGTGTCAAATCTAATTTACCGTGCGATTTCTTAATCGACCGTGTGTTTTACGCAGATCGGTCTTTGTTAAGGGTAGGTCTTTATACAGTGGACTCTGTCTAATCCGACATCGTACGGGGTCGTGACAATATGTCGGAAGTCACAGAGTGTCGGAATATCCAGTTTTGTCAAAACCGCAAATACTGTAACTTCGAAAACCGGAAGTATTATTATAATGTTGATTCGGATCACCAGAACGTTATTCCCTTTAAAAATGATAAACTATTCTGTACATTCAAAATTTTTCTAACATTAATTTTTATTTCATTCAACATTCGTAGGCATTTTGAGTAGGTCAGGTCTGACGTTAATTTATCCTCTTAGTTGTCTTCAGTTGATCGTACAGTTGTGTTTGCCATCACGTGTTCATTGATAATCTGTCGTTCTATGTCAAGGTCGTCGTCACACGGTCCGGTGAGATCTGTAGGGTTAACAATCATTGAGCGGAAGTGAGCGGACGTTTTAAGACCTTAACCCTCATCGGCGAAAGCTGCGGTCAATGGTTAAAATACTACAGGCGGTTTTTATACATTTCATCCGCTCACGTAAACGGCTATACACTGTGTTAGTTAACCGCAGCTATTGACGATGAGGGTCAAGGTCATAAACCGTAACGTCCGCTCATATCAGCTCAACATGGACAAACTTATGTTATTCGGGTTCAATCAGCATGCGCAACGAATGTTTTTAACAGGTGCTAGGAATATTTGTACAACCTAATTAGTGGGAAAATTCGTAGATATTCTTGAGTATTTGTCACAATTACTATCTTACAAGAGATTATAAAATTATCAAGGTAATCAACAAAGACCTACACGATTGCGAGTTTTAATCTTACCGATAATTGATTGGTGATTGATTGTTAATCTTTTGTGGCTTCACACCCATGAAGTTTTAATCTAACGGACAATTGATTGGTAATTGCCTGACACCTACCGATTTAAGGCCGGATTATACGGTGACGATTCAATAGAAATTATGTGACGGGACGACTGATTGATGTCGAAATCCGTAACTGACAGAATCTGGACTTGCCTGACACCTACCGATTTAAGGCCGGATTATACGGTGACGATTCAATAGAAATTATGTGATGGGACGGCTGATTGATGTCGAAATCCGTAACTGACAGAATCTGGACTTATCAGATTTTTTTGGGCTGAAGTAATAAGGAATAAATCGGGACATGAAAATCATGTCGGATGTCACAGAAATCCGGAGTGATCAGACATCGGATGTGACAGAGTCCACTGTACATGGATTTATACGTGCTGTAGTTACATATATGCCCTCTTTAGTCTATGCGTATGTCATTTGTTGATGAATACTATGTTTCTTATACTGCATACCATTGTCTTGCTACAGTTATTTATATTTCTTGTCTTTTTGTGTGTTTCATTTGTTAGCATTATCGTGGTACTACTGAACTATAAATGCATGTGTCTTAAAATCGGTCGCACTCAATATCGTTATTTACCAATATCCGGTCCAACCTCAATTTGATGATACGATGTATTGTAATCTCTATTGATATCAGGTGCTCTAATCTATTTCCACATATAACAAACGATAATTCACATATCAAATAACACTAATGCAAATAGGGACATGGACCTGTGGCGATATTGCATGGTCGAAATCGGTGTAATCTGCTTGTCGTTGCGTGAAAATACTGTGCTATGTATGACTATTTGTCCCCCGCCTTTCGAAGAAAGTTGAGGGACTATTAAAATGGGTTCGTCCGTCTGTCTGTCTGTCTGTCTGTCCTTCTGTCTGTCCGTCTGTCCGTCACACTTTTTGGGACACAATAACTCTCTTCCTAATTAAGCTAGAATGTTCAAACTTGGTGTATGTGTTTATTAGGTCAATGCCTTGATGGAGTTCGAAGATGAGCATTTTCCGCTTAGGGTAAGCAGAGATAAGCAATTTGATTGGTTGATGCTTTGGGACACGATAACTTTAGTTCTAATAAAGTGAGATTGATGAAACTTGGCGTATAGTTTCATTACAGTAATACCTTGACTAAGTTCGATAATGAGCATTTTCTGCTCAGGGTAAGCAGAGTGATACGCAATTTGATTGGTCGAGACTTTGGAACACAATAACTCTCCTTCTAATTGAGTTAAAATGTTCAAACTTGGTGTATATGCTTATTAGGTCAATGCCTTGATGGAGTTCGAAGATGAGCATTTTCTGCTTAGGGTAAGCAGAGATAAGCAATTTGATTGGTTGATGCTTTGGGACACGATAACTTTAGTTCTAATTAAGTGAGAGTGACGAAACTTGGTGTATAGTTTCATTACAGTACTACCTTGACTAAGTTCGATAATGAGCATTTTCTTCTCAGGGTAAGCAGAGCTATACGCAATTTGATTGGTCGAGACTTTGGAACGCAATAACTCTCCTTCTAATTGAGTTAAAATGTTCAAACTTGGTGTATATGCTTATTAGGTCAATGCCTTGATGGAGTTCGAAGATGAGCATTTTCTTCTTAGGGTAAGCAGAGATAAGTAATTTGATTGGTTGATGCTTTGGAACACGATAACTTTAGTACTAATTAAGTGAGAGTGATGAAACTTGGTGTATAGTTTCATTACAGTAATACTTTGACTAAGATCGATAATGAGCATTTTCTGCTCAGGGTAAGCAGAGCGATAAGCAATTTGATTTGCCGAGACTTTGGAACACAATAACTCTCGTTCGAATTGAGTTAAAATGTTCAAACTTGGTGTGTATGCTTATTAGGTCAATGCCTTGATGGAGTTCGAACTAGGGTACATTTTCATTTTTCTCGTCGGTTTTAGCATTTTTCTTTATAAAACACTTTTGGATGACACTTCGTGTACAGTTTGATTGCTCGATACGTTTGAAAAAAATAAATTTGCGATTAATTAATATGTGTCATCTATTTATTTTGGGATTTCGGCGGGGGACATCAGCCTCACTGTTCGCTTGTTATCTTTGACACGTGTCCATATAGCCGCTTGTGATTCAATAAACCTTGTGTCCCAAAGTCGTCTTTGCGTGCAAAATAGAGACCTCTAACTTAATACGGAAATAGGGGCTTAATTTAATAAGAACGACTAAATTTAAACACGTGTTAATATTTCTATTGTTTACGATTGTATGGCATAGCTTTATTAATAACTACGAGGTGAGTGGATCCAATTGTAATTTAGCATGTATAGAATACGTGATGACAGATCGAGAGCACAGGCTGCAATAGTCCCCAACTTGTTCTATTTGTAAAAGCATGCCATCACCTTTGGAAATCAGTTAGTTTCCAGTCTAAAACGACCTTATAATTTCTTTTGTTATTTCAGTCGCTTTATTTGAAAAGATTTAGATAATGTGCCATAGTTATTTGTGATTTTGTTTTTATGGTTAATTCGGTTTAAATACATGTGAACATTTCTAAATCTAAATATTGGACGAAAAACATTAATCATGGATACACGTTCAGAATAGTGTTATAGAATGATTTATTTGTTAAAGGTCTGTTAGTAACTTAGTACTGTATAATATGAACATCTGATATGCAAAATTGTGTTAAAGAATTAGACTACTGTCATTTACGATATTTAGAACCGTGCATAGAACACATTATGTCTAGACAAAACTTACAGGTTATCATCAGAATTGCGAGATTTTTTGTTTATAATTGTGTTTTCGAAATAGATTAGAGCATCTGATATCAATAGAGACTAAAATACGTCGGATAATCAAAATGAGGTTGGACCGGATATCGGTAAATAACGATATTGCGTGCAACCGATTTTAAGACCCATGCATTTATAGTTCAGTAGTACCACGGTAATGCTAACAAATGAAACACACAAAAAGACAAGAAATATAAATAACTGTAGCAAGACAATGGTATGCAGTATAAGAAAGGTAGTATTCATCAACAAATGAAATACGCATAGACTAAAGAGGACAGACATGTAACTACAGCACGTATAAAGACCTACCCTTAACAAAGACCGATCTGCGTAAAACACACGGTTGATTAAGAAATCACACGGTAAATTAGATTTGACACCTACGCGTCAGATTTAGCCTGCTAGTCCTTGATAAGACACTTTGGTGCAGTTATAACACGCTTTCGAGAAAACTCACCAAACGTAGAATGCACACCGTGTCAGTTGTTTTTAACCCGTCTGTTAATTAACACACCCAGTACAGAAAACACACCGTCGCTGAGATTTTCACTCCTAGCGATAATTAAATCATCCTTAGTCAATTTCTCACCCCTGTTAATTAACACACTGTATCTACAGAGTTTAACCTCTTTGTATTAGATATATTGCCATAATTAGAATTTTACTGAGTTTCGTACAAATTAAACCAGGTTGGTAGTATATATACCCTATACGTACAAATCACACTATAGCTACTTCTTAGTGACAGTTAATAACCAGTTTATATGATACAGATATGCCAGTATCATCATTTTCAACCCCTATCTTATTACAAAAGAGCAAATTAAATTTGGGCTGCTAAATCATAATTACTTTTCAAAAGTGTCCAACAACTTTGGTGCATGGTATTTTGGGGGTAACATTAGACAGATAAAACATCAACCAAATTTAAATAACTTCATTATAACTACATTGAAAAAAAAAATGCATTGAACTTTCTCTTCCTCATTTTATTTTTGTTAAGATGTGGAACATTAGCATGTAATTTCTTGATAGTTGAGTTGCAAAGTGCAAGATTAGTTCAATGTCAAGATGTCAGTGGAGGTCGCTATGTCACAACCTCTGATTGGACGCTACTGTCTGTAGATAACATAACTATAAGTTCGGGAATGCTGAAGTAATCAAGCAACCTCCAGATGTTGTAAAACTCTTCAGGAATGCTGAAATAATCTAGCCATCTCCAGATGTTGTAAAACACTACGAGTCATAGCTGGTGAAAATGTGTACATGGAAAGCGGTCCTTGGATTCAATAGAAGTTATTCCTGTCTTTTAACAACTTGTGAAATACCAACTTTATGTTAGTCTTGATAAAAAATATCTCGTTAAAGTTGATCACCAGTTATTATTTTCTTACCATATAATTCTTTTTTAGTTTGTCATCAGAAATTGATAGAAATCGAAAATTGAACGATGAACTGAATAACTATCAAAGACGAATAGCAGATTTAGAATCAGAAGTAAATGATGCCAAATCAGCAGCTAATAATTCATTGGTAGAAATAGAAAAATTACAACAAAATGAAGAAAATTTAACTAGAGAAAATAATACATGGAAACATAGGTAAAGTTTTGTCTTCTTGTATAGTGCTTGGAATTCCTTATTCAATAAAAGCTTGGCACATTCTGTGCCAAAGTTAATGTTTCAATAGTTGCATACATTACATGTGGCATACCAATACCGTATTGAATATGTTTATATGAAGATGTATGAGTGACAATATCAACTGATCTGTCTGATATTGTCTAGTAAGACACAAAAACAGTAATAATTTTATCAGATATTCTTGTATAAAAATATAATATATGAAATGGGGTTAAAAATCTTACTTTTCTGCACCAATGAAAAGGGGCATTCACATTCTTATTTCTATTTCCAATTGTCAATGGTCTATGACCTCAGTTATCTGTCACATTCAGAGCGACTGGTGACTTTTTCTTGCACTACTGAGAAGTGGGAGAACCAGGCTGCAAGATCTGGAGAAACTTTCTCGGCCAGCAACGATGGGACCTTTGCATTATTGACAAGTAAGAAATTATAACATGGGAAATCAAATTTTTTTATTCTGTTCCAATTTCGTTAGGTACGAACATGAAGAACTAGCAAGACTGGAAGATCAAGAAAGAGTACAACAGCTAATTCAAAAGATTGAATTTAATGATCAGGTTCACAAAGAACAAGCTAGAGAACTACAAAAACGATTGGACAGTTCTACTGACACAATTCTCAGGCTGGAAGCTAAAATCCGAGACCTAGGTAAATCTGATGCTAATGTTAGTGAAGTTTTAAAACAAGTCCGAGAGGCCTCTGATGTTGAACTTAGAAAATATCAGGATGAATCTAAAGAACAACAAACTAGAACTGTAAGTATGTTTTGCCTTTATCGTAGACATTGAGATTTGAGGTATAATTTGTTAGCTGTGAGTTGTTGGCTTAACAAAATGATGCTACATGTACTTCTGGTTATTCTGTTTTTATATTGCCACATTTTCATGTGGAAGTATATCTTGGTTCCTTTCGATATTGGCATATAGCTGACCATAAATTCATGAATTATGGCCTCTGATTGTATGAAAATTTCATCTGATTTTAGCCTCTCATTGAGTCAACTGGCGTGGTTTCAAATTCCCTGTTTGGACATGACAAGGAGTAGGGTCGCCTGTCCAACCTTGTGGTGTTGTGGGGGGGGGGGGGCCCTCCGGTTTCCTCCCACTACTAAAGACCCTGATGCGCAATGCAAGCAAATTATTGAAAAAAAATTAAACCTTCTCTCTCTCTTTCTGTTTCTCTCTCGTCTGATTTGGATGAAACTTGAAATGCATGTTTATTTCGATATTTGAGCATATTTGATCATAACTTGTGCCCATGTTTGTATGAAATGTCAAGTTTTTAGCTTTTGGTCCCTGTAGAGGTCACAATTATCATCCGATTTAAAAAACGTTCAAATATATCACCGTGTAATGTGGATTGACTGTGAATTTCATCAAAATTGACTAAAACTGGCCACACCTCAACCAATCAAATTGCTTATTGCTTTGCTTAACAAACAATTGGCAAACAACATTCAAGACCAAATGTTTTACTAGGTGCAATATATCAGCAACTATTTTTGCAGTCTTCAATAAAACTCTCCTCAGTATATGTAGGAACTGGTTCCACCTACATAACAATATAATGTTAATTTTACGTTAAGTTTACGTAAAAATGGTCAGTCAGTTTACCATCATTTTGCTCATCTTTTTAACGAAAAATTTTACGTCAGGAAATGACGTTAGTCTAACGTAAACTTTACGTCATTTTTATGTTATCTTTACATCATTTTCTGATGTAAATCTACATCATTTTCTGATGTAAATCTAACGTAAAGTTTACATCATTTTCTAACGTAAATCTAACATAAATTTTGCGTTAAATTTACGTCACTTACGTTAGATTTACGTTGGAAAATGGCGTAAACTTTACATTAGATTTAAGTCAGAAAATGAAACTATATTAACGTCATTTCCTGACGTTAAATTGTCGTTAAAAGGATGAGCAGAATGATGAAAATCTACCCGACCATTATAATGTAAAGCTTTTACGTTATCTTTACATCCTTACGTTAGTAGGGAGTTCAGTCAGTAACGTCATACGTCATAAAGAAATGGCGAATCTATAAATTTTCATGTTTCATAATTCATCAGTAGAAATAATATTGTAGGCCTTAACAAGCAAAATACTTTATTTTTATTTCATTTAAATATCATTCTTCAAGATAAACTATTTGGTGTGGGTTTTAAATGTTTTGTAGTAATAAATATTTATCGTTAAAACTACGTTACTTTCTGCTACCGCTCGAATTACGGCACCGTTTTTACGCTCTCGATAAAATGGGTTCCCCGCTATGTTTATAAATAGACACGATTTCGCGTTTTCCCACCTAGTTGAACCTTATATGGGTATTTTCGGCATTTTCCGTAGATTCCCGTCGTGTGTGACGCGTGTTGATACAAGCAGACGCCCGGAAACCCTCCGTCAAAACCTGGAGGTAAGTGACATTTTCAATCGTTTTAGTAAAATTTCGGTAGACTCAATTTTTTTTTCCATTGGAAGCACCCATTTTAAGATAGTTAAACATGTTAGCTAATTAATGATTATAATTATGAAATGGTTTCCATTTATAAAATGATGTGCAAATTGGGTTTTTTATCGGTTGGTTTTCTCAACTTACGGCGCTTGACGGCAAAATGGCCGAACTTGACAGTTCACCACTTGCACCTCAACTTGCAGATACAACAAACCACATAAATGTTGATTGTTTGAAAAATCCGCCTAGTATTGGTAAGAATTTTTTTTTTATCGAAATGTATGTTTGGTTTGAACAAAATAGGCTAAATACTCTTGTTTATTGTAAAAAAAAATAACAAAACGGTAAAGTGTCACAAAATACGAGGGTGGAAGGACAATAACTAGAATAGCTCTGTTGGTGGCATTTGTACTTACTTGCTGTTCAAATTTTTATTTTTCGCGCATGCGCAATGATAAAACGGCGATTCTGTTAGTCATCTTCCCTCCCTCGGCACGCACACGTTGATTTTTTTTTTGTTTAATTATTAACAAATAATAGGTAGTACAGGGCTGTAAATTCATACGAATCTCCGTAAACGATTGCGAGCGAATTCTAATAAATTGTGACAACTGTCATTTACTTTTTATTCACTTATTGATGTCAACAAACACTGAATTGACAAGACGAATCTTCGACTCGCTCATATCGGCATCGCTGTCGAGTGTCGACCAGGACAACATTGAAACAAAATATCTTTTACATTGAAGTATTTTTATTTTCAAGAATGTTTTAAGAACAAACGGATATCCATTTATTATTCGGCAATATTATAAAATCATCAAATTGTCTTGTCAATATTTTAAATAGCAATTTTTTGCCGAAACTGGCACAGTTGTTTATACTCTGTTAAATGGCTTCGATGATAACGAAATGATATAAACAGGGTCAAAGAGGCTCAAAATATGCAAATTAGGTGCATATTATGCAAATTAAGTATACCTTATGATAATTAACTATCTAGGTTTTTGTGAATAATTCCTCTCAATTACATGTACAGTTGTTCAGTACACTTTATACTCTGTTAAATGGCTTAGATGATAACGAAATGATATAAACAGGGTCAAAAAGGCTCAAAATATGCAAATTAGGTGCATATTATGCAAATTAAGTATACCTTATGATAATTAACTATCTAGGTTTTTGTGTATAATTCCACTAAATTACATGTACAGTTGATCAGTACACTTTATACTCTCTTAAATGGATTAGATGATATCGAAATGATGAAAACGGGTCAAAAAGGCTCAAAATATGCAAATTAGGTATGTATTATGCAAATTAGATGATCTAATTTGCATGGTTTTTTTTGTCATCACATAAAAAACGAATAACTGTTTAATTGTGTTAAATTTTGAATAGTTGTAATTCATAGTTTAAGAAATATGTTACCTTAAAGTGAGAAAACAGACAATTTTATGCTAATTAGATACACATTAAGCTAATTAGCATAAATTATTTGAATTAGTTTTTTTAATTATTTTTCAAATTCCCATTAAAAAATGTTTTATTGTTAAAGGTGCGAAATTTTTAATAAGATATCTCGTAAAATAAAAAAGTTATGATTTAAATAACAATAAAAAATCAAAATAATGTGACATTCTTGGTGCCATTGTGCAATTAACCTCTATGTTAAATCGCTATTGTTTTAAGCCGCAAATGTCCTCAATATGTCGCATTTTTTAAGAATAAAAACATGCATAAAATCTGAACCCCTTAACCGATTTTAAAAAAAATTATGTTTTATAAAAGCTTGGAATCTCAACTGTCATAATATTATATTCTTGATTGTGTTTCTGTATTTATGATTTTTTGACTGAACTCCCTAACGTTAGATTTACGTCAGAAAACGGCGCAAACTTTACATCAGATTTAAGTCAGAAAATGACGCAAATATAACGTAAAAATGACGTAAACATCACGCTATATTAACGTCAGTTCCTGACGTTAAATTGTCGTTAAAAGGATGAGCAAAATGATGGAAATCTAACCGACCATTATAACATAAAGCTAACATTAAATAAACATCATTATCGGCTAAACGGTGATGTGGTCTGAAGTATGCACTTTAGATCATAAGGCCTGTCGTTGATACCTAGTGGCCTGGTTTAGATACTAGACGTGAGCATGGATTTTCTCTCGGTCCTCCAACTACTAAAGACTCCTAGCGCAACCAAATTATTGAACTTGTATTGAATCGCGGGTCGTCCCAAAATAAGTTTAATTCTATTGGGTGTTAAACCTCATTTTTCTCTCTTTGCGTTGCATTATTAGATCTGTCATTGTATCAAGTGGCGTGATTTCGATTCCCTACTTGTGCTAGAATATCCCATGGGTTTTCTTTAGGTCATCCAGTTTTCTCTCACTGCCAACAACCTCTACATGCAAGCCAATGACCTAGTGTGAGTCAAGTGGATTTTAAACCCGATTTCTCTCTAAAAGTAATTATACCAAACGTAAAAAAACAATAAAATGAAATGAAATGGGGTTTAACGTCCTACTCTTCTGCACCTAACCTGGGCTAATGGAAGACCGGGAAAAAACCGAAACAACTTACATAATTATATACTGAGCACCATAGAAAACGCATCACTTATATTTTCGTATAACAAACTGATCCTGTAAACATATCTTTTTCATTTTGCTTCTTATTGTGAACAATATTCAAATGGGAACGCATCAATAACAACACATTTGTACACTTATGGATGTTTAATCTGTAATCAACGGTACAAAGTCAGAGGGGTCAAAACCAAAAGTACGACACAGATGGTTAATTCCATGCTACGTCGCTGCACAGCGTGCGTAAGACCCAGTGGTTCACTCTTTCTATAGATTCAAATCCCACGTACTAAAAAAGCGGACGACATGTTTATATTAAAAAAACGTGATATTTTGGTAAAATATCCATCAAATTCTATCTGTTTATGACATATGGTTTCAGGGGGCAAATTTTAGGGACTTCTCCCTACAGGCAGAATAGGGAGAACTGAGGGAGACATAGGGAGACTCGAAGGAGAGATCAAATTTCATACATTAACACCAAAACGTTTATTAAGTTACACAACATGCTAAATAAATTAACAAACATCTTTTAGCTGCAAATATATATTTATTTCCTACGCCAACCTTGTGGGTTTTCTCCGGGTACTCCGGTTTCCCCCCACTGCTAAAGACCCCTAGGTGCAAGCGAATTATTGAAATAGAATTAAACCATGTGTTAGTCACGAAAGGACCTGGTTTGTGCCGAGTGGACGTTAAACCCCATTTCTCTCTCTTATTTCCTACGACAGTATACGTAACTCTCTCAGTGAGAAATTATTCTTTTGACACCCCACTCACACACACTCATTTACATTGTTTGTTTTACATTCATGTGTTTAGATTAGTGGAACTAATAATATTGCTGTACCTTTAATCATCGACCCGACATTATACTTATCATTTCGTTAAATTTGTTTTCATTTTGATAACAATTGACAAATTGTTTTACTATCTCTATCGTTCTGCAGAAATTTTCACTATCACAGACGTGTTGTTCTTTACTGAGTGTATCGTATGCTGATAGAACAATATGTACACCTTTTGCCCCCTTTCAGTCACGTATTTATATTTATTATTCTTTTTATCATTAAATTATTTCAACGAGAGAGAACCAAATCAGCATTTTGTCTTTATCTAGACAGAAATACATGAAAAACCTTGTATCCGCCGCGATATTGACCATAGTGGCTTTGGATTGGCTATTATTTTTAGACTAAGCTAGAGGTTGTAATGGAGATTTATGATTCGAGTCCTTCGCTTTATTTTAAAGAATTGTATTTCCTGTTGACATCAAATACAATGTTTATCATTGAAACTATTAAACATTATCACAGCTAACACAGAGAAAGTCGAAAAACAAAATATTAATACATTACATGTTTTGGTTTTCACAACTCATCTAATTTTTCTCTTTTTTTTCGAAGCTCACAATGCGAACCACGTGTTGTGTTGTTTTGAAAATGCTTTATTATTTACCGTTGATATCGATGAAGGGTTACTACTTTGCCCTTACACAAATGTACGGCGAAGTTAAGGCGACTTCATCTTCGCCCTACTGCCATGTAGGCGAAGTCAGCTATGGGTTAGGCGACTATTTTGCCCATGTCGCCCGCTAATTCGAGCCCTGTATGGTTTGGTAGACCAAATAAGGTAATGTTCTCCTCCCTGGTCTTGGGTAAATGAGGAGGTTTATTCCATATTTGGCATGGAAATGAAAGTCAAGGTCAGTCTATAGAACGTGCGGAAATAAAGGGGTTATAAAAGAGGGTGTTAAGCGAGACTGATAAGAGCTCACCAGGTATTCCGAGCAGCTATCATTTATTGAGAACGAGGGACCTTCGAATCCAATTTAGCTTAATAATAAAGTTGTAGAAACGTAGTTTTATATATACTATTCAAAAAAAGTAGGGGATATTTGATTTTTAAGTGTTATTAAAGTCACCTAATGAAACTGACGAAGAAACAAATGACAAAATGAAATGAAGTTCACATTCATCGATTTATTCCAAATGATCGTTAGACTAAGTAAGGCACAGACTGACCATTATAAGGGTAAAATGATACCCGGGGTCAAACAGCAAAGTTACCACAGCATCACAACAAAGTCAGTAACGGGTAAATCCTCCTCTGTTTGCCAAACAAGCATTGATCCGACGTGGCATACTCGTAATGAGACGTCTAAGGTCATTTTGGTCCAGATTGTCCCATTCCTGTTGCAACGCAGCAGCAAGTTCTAGGACATTGGCAGGACGTTGTTGACGTTGACGTAACCTCTGTCCAAGCATGTCCCAGACATGCCCGATGGGGGAGAGGTCGGGACTCAGTGCTGGCCAAGGTAATGTGGTGATGTTCTGTTGTTGGAGGTAACAATCCTGGCCCTGTGACATCTTGCGTTGTCATCCTGGAAGATGAAACGGCGGCCATGACGTCGTGCGAACGGCACAACATGGACTGCCAAGATGTTGTCCCGGTAGTACTGGCCTGTAACACGCCCTGCAACAACATGTAAAGCCGTTCTTCCAGCAACAGTGATGCCTCCCCACACCATAACAGAACCACCCCCAAATCGATCATGTCTGATGACGTTAACGTCTTGGAAGCGCTCGTTTCGATGACGCCACACCCTCCTACGTCTGTCCAAAAAATCAACAGTGAACCTTGACTCATCTGAAAACATCACATTGCTCCAGTGTCGATTATCCCAGTGTTGACGATAGGGTAGGCAGAGATAAGCAATTTGATTGGTTGATACTTTCACAGTAAAAAATCATTTTCCTATTTTAAGAAAAATAAGAAAATAATCTTATAACTAGAAATTATTTTCTTAAAATAAGAAAATATCGGGATAATTTTCTAGAGATTATTTTGAATGTCAAAATATTTACTTAAATTAAGAAATATATTCCCAATTAAGATTAAAATTCTTAAAATAAGAAATTTTTCTTGGAATAAGAAAATTATCCTAAGAATATTTTCTTGTATCAAGTTTATGTATAAGAAAGAAAATGAGACTTCTGGATATTTTTTATAATTTTCTTATATCTAGATTTTGTGTCTTGTTTCCGTTGAAATAAGATAACAGCTAGATTATAATTATCTAACCTATATCGATATTCGAATCGGCATTCCAAAACCGTTGTCAATTTTATATGCTCCCAGTGCCTCCCACATTGAAACACTGTTGTATCTTGTTGTTGCCTCCGTCAATCTGTCAACAAAGGCTTGTGGTTAACTTGACATTCAACCTATCACAGTGTAATTGCTTACATCGAAATTTCACTGTGATATCTCGTAATTTTCTGGGATAACTAAGTTTATACTTGCAATAGAGAGAAAAATACTGAAATTATAACCAACCTTAAACAAGGATAGTTGGGTGGCTTATATGAAAATTTAAATGAATTATTACTATAGGAAATTATGTATTGGTTTTATGGAAGTAGATCCACCTCACAAAAATTCTCAATTTGTTTATTCATTCATTGATTGATAGGACAGACATAATTCTTTCGATGATTTTCATTGTCTTTTTTTTTTGTCCCCCGCCTTTCGAAGAAAGCAGAGGACTATTAAAATGGGTCTGTCTGTCTGTCTGTCTGTCTGTCTGTCTGTCTGTCTGTCTGTCTGTCCGTCCGTCACACTTTTTGGGACACAATAACTCTCTTCCTAATTGAGCTAGAATGTTCAAACTTGGTGTATGTGTTTATTAGGTCAATGCCTTGATGGAGTTCGAAGATGAGCATTTTCCGCTTAGGGTAAGCAGAGATAAGCAATTTGATTGGTTGATGCTTTTGGACACGATAACTCTCTTCCTAATTGGGCTAGAATGTTCAAACTTGGTGTATGTGTTTATTAGGTCAATGCCTTGATGGAGTTCGAAGATGAGCATTTTCCGCTTAGGGTAAGCAGAGATAAGCAATTTGATTGGTTGATGCTTTGGGACACGATAACTTTTAATTGAGCTAGAATGTTCAAACTTGGTGTATGTGTTTATTAGGTCAATGCCTTGATGGAGTTCGAAGATGATCATTTTCCGCTTAGGGTAAGCAGAGATAAGCAATTTGATTGGTTGATACTTTGGGACACGATAACTCTCTTCCTAATTAAGCTAGAATGTTCAAACTCGGTGTATGTGTTTATTAGGTCAATGCCTTGATTGAGTTCGAAGATGAGCATTTTCCGCTTAGGGTAAGCAGAGATAAGCAATTTGATTGGTTGATGCTTTGGGACACGATAACTTTAGTTCTAATTAAGTGAGATTGATGAAACTTGGTGCATAGTTTCATTATAGTAATACCTTGACTAAGTTCGATAATGAGCATTTTCTGCTCAGGGTAAGCAGAGCGATACGCAATTTGATTGGTCGAGACTTTGGAATACAATAACTCTCTTTTTAATTGAGTTAAAATGTTCAAACTTGGTGTATATGCTTATTAGGTCAATGCCTTGATGGAGTTCGAAGATGAGCATTTTCCGCTTAGGGTAAGTAGAGATAAGCAATTTGATTGGTTGATGCTTTGGGACACGATAACTTTAGTTCTAATTAAGTGAGAGTGATGAAACTTGGTGTATAGTTTCGTTACAGTAATACCTTGACTAAGTTCGATATTGAGCATTTTCTGCTCAGAGTAAGCAGAGCGATACACAATTTGATTGGTCGAGACTTTGGAACACAATAACTCTCCTTCTAATTGAGTTAAAATGTTCAAACTTGGTGTATATGCTTATTAGGTCAATGCCTTGATCGAGTTCGAAGATGAGCATTTTCCGCTTAGGGTAGGCAGAGATAAGCAATTTGATTGGTTGATGCTTGGGACACGATAACTTTAGTTCTAATTAAGTGAGAGTGATGAAACTTAGTGTATAGTTTCATTACAGTAATACCTTGACTAAGATCGATAATGAGCATTTTATGCTCAGGGTAAGCAGAGCGATAAGCAATTTGATTTGCCAAGACTTTGGAACACAATAACTCTCCTATGAATTGAGTTAAAATGTTCAAAATTGGTGTGTATGCTTATTAGGTCAATGCCTTGATGGAGTTCGAAGATGAGCATTTTCTTCTTACGGTAGGCAGAGATAAGCAATTTTTGGATGACACTTCGTGTTCAGTTTGATTGCTCGATACGTTTGAAAAAAATAAATGTGCGATTAATTAATATGTGTCATCTATTTATTTTGGGATTTCGGCGGGGGACATCAGCCTCACTGTTGGCTTGTTTTTTTTGATTCATGTCTTTTGCAAAATTCATGTCATACATATACCTATAAAGCTATCAAAACATAATCATTCCTTCATGGTCCCCCCACTATGTGCAAGTTCCATACCCATGACTTCTCAAAGCTGTACTAATATTCCATCTAGATCTATGCCCATGGTATCCTTATAAGGCGAAATAAAAAAAAAATAGTTGGTGATCGTCCCCGCCCGCCCAGAAAATTCTACCCGACCAGATTTTTTTTTGATTTTTTATTTTCAAAGTTGACCCTCTTACGATGTTTAAAACCAGTGGTAATAGTTCCAAAATGTAGCCAGGCTACGAAATTCCTAAGCGGATATAATTATTGACACAGTTCCAATACTCTTAAAATGCATAGGACTGAATGAGTGAATGAAATTTGTAAACAAATTGCGACATGTTATTACGGCAGTGATGGCCGACATTTTCGTTTGCACGCGTACAGCGCCAAATACAATAGATGGTTCTTCGTAGACAGGAATTACCCATGATTCATTGCGCCGTCGCCATCTTGTATGGCAACTCCTGGTTACTATGTACGCTGTCCTTGTATTATAGTGCAGCACTATGCAACACAAATTACCCTTTAAAATCAAATAAACGTCGTAAAAATGGCTAAAAAACATATAAAAAAACCACATTAGATAGACGGGCATATCGTTGGCTGATATACACGTCAATCATATCCTGTGCGTAAATTACAAAATGGCAAGCGATGACTCTAGGCCTAACACCACTTCTTACTTCATACTCGTCGCTTCATCAACTAACATGTCACTCTTTTCTTAATTATCATCGTCACACCTTATCCATAGGTACACACACACTCTTCAATTGATTTTATCCTTATTTTGATCCGCATGAATATCGTGAATTAAAACAGTTTTATTTCTTCGACATTGGCATGACATACATTTTTCGCCATCAGCGACTCGGAAGACTCATGCAATTAGTGTAGTTACACAGTGCGAATTAAAGTGGATTCCTCCCAGTAAAACATGTACCCAAATCCAACATTTTAATAAATGAAAAGTAAAGTCGTTGAAAAATGTTTTGAATTCTGAATTATCCATAATGAGATATCAAAACACGGCTCTGATGCACATGAAGGCTACCCTTGCTTCACAGCATTTATTCTACGTTTGGATGGCATCCCGACTAGATTTACGTTAAAAATTGTATTTATAAGATACTTTTTTGACCAATTTATAAGCATACAGGCCTTTGAGCCAGGAAAAACAATCTTGCCCAGAATCCAGAACCTTTATTGAAATTATTGACATATTAACGCTGAAAATTATATTTCTAAATTTACCCTCCTTACCAAATCATAGGCGCACGGGCAAATAATTGGCGGGGGGGGGGTGTCGATCATCAAAGTTTTCGAACAATGGCCAAATGGTGTAAAACTTGATTAATTTTAGTGGATATATGAAAAGAAATATGAAAATCCCGCAAAAAAATTAAGTGCTCGAAATCCGGAACTTTTATTACTGACATTGGGTGGGGTGGTACAATTCCCAAGCTGAGTTAGGGTTTCTGAAAATTACACAATTCTGATTTTGAATCAGGGTGTCCAGTTCTCAAATTAAAAATATAATTTCAGAATATTCGATACACTAGGCGCTACTTGCCGTTATTTTTCGAGATTTAAATACGGTTATTTTATGTAGGTTCATTGCTCGGGCACTGCTGTCGCATTTTTCAGGCACAAATGATACAACCCGCCTAAAGGAAAATCGGCCCGTACGCCTCTGGACAAAATTATTTGATTTTGTTATACAAATGTTTAAATACAATGCAATAAGTCTTGCGCTTTTTTAATTCGATTATTTCGAGCCACAATATTTGTCGTGACACCGTAGATCCACGCACCGTCCCCTATAGCCTATTATAATATATACGGTCCATGGCAGATCTTACGGCATTAAGAATTAGATATATATAGATCACTTGAATGTGACTTTAGAGGATATGTGTCCAAATCATACATAAAATTAAGCGTATCGGTTATTTATGTTGTGTATTATTGTATCACAATTGACTGTTGCTCGTACTTTAGTAGCCATGTAAACTAATGTCTTGCCATACAAGATGGCCGACAGTGCATTGTGGGTAACCTGCGTGACGTCATAAGAAAACCATCTATATTTTGAGTACCGGTACAATACAACCTGGAACTATATGTTAAGATGGGAATACGTCTCACCGATTCTGAATAACATGGAACAGTCTCTCGAAGAAATGACTAAAAAATCGACCGATTTTCGGAATGACCATGCGGGGCAAAAATGACTAAATCGACCGATTATACTTATATAGTGATCGTTAGTCGTTATGCAAAACATTTTTTCTTTTTTTTTTACGGGTTCTTCTGGTCTTACTCTTACTATTCGCAAACAATAATATTATGAAAGTTGAATGTTTAAAAAAAATATCAGTCCAAAGGCATGATAGGCCTATGCTTTATGAATTGAAAATTTTGCAACATTTGATATCCTGCAACATTAAACCAGTCAGCACCATCTATAGGCCTAAATGTTCAGTTATAAATCTCTTTGTATTATCTCATTGAATCCAAGCCGGAATATCTAAAGTTTAAATAATTAATCTGATGATTCAAATGACGATCAGTGGCTTTATGTGCAGATGAGTTGTGTTTTGACATGAAATAAAAGGTCAATATTCCTGAAGTATATTGCTTATTCTGTATATTCATTATAAATAAAAATAAAAACCGCCCTCCCTCCCACATTTTTTGAAAAAAAAAGGACGATCACCAACTATTTTTTTTTTAGGTGGCCTAAAATGCAAATCATATACATACAATACTCATTGCTAGACCAAGACTAGTTCAGCTCTGAACGTCGGTCTCATTATTACACTCACCCTGAACCCTAACCCTAGTTCAGGGTGAGTGTAATGAGACCGACGTTCAGAGCTGAACTAGACCAAGACCTACCCAACAAGACATTTAATTATGATAACCCAGATGTCTGGGAATTGTATTGTTATTTTTTTAGTAAATCAATCAACAAGCAGCACCATATGCGCCAACTAGAGCTGGGCGATATTTAGGTATTTCCATACAAAAACGTCACAGAAATAAAAACCGTGAAAAATACCGTCTTCAGAAAAATATCGAAAAACCGAACATACCGCGATTTTCTAGATGATATTTAACATAAATATTGAACAAAATGTTTTCTTTTTCATGTTATTTACAATATTTTATTGCTTTACGATGAAAAATACTGCTATAAACTCCCAAGTATTCATTCCTTAAAAATTGCAAATGCCGACATAGCATAAGGAGCTTTGTTTACGTCGATCACGTGACTTCTCGCTCACCTTTCCACCCGTTAGAATTATCCCGGTTTCTGTTCAGTTTCTATACATATTGACGAATTGTGAAGACCGATACTTTGATTTTCGATTGTAATCATTGATTTTAGGATAAGATTAAATTTTAATAAAGCGGAAATATAAATAATACCAATTACATTGAGAGTTCCGGTAGACTGATAGTTATCATTCAGTGTCATTCAGCGTCGGACGTGTCATGACTGTCGTGATCCGGGAAAAATATTTGACTAAATCAATGGCATAGAGTTATATATAGAAACTAGAGTCCGCACTGATCACGTGACAGCGTGCCGACATGGAGCCTTGTCCGCCATGTTAGTTCCGGGGAGTATGAACGTAAATACCCGGATGTTCACTATGTTATTGCATCAATCAATCGGTGTCGAACTGTTTTAAAACGTGCACAAATATTACATTTTTAAATTTTCTCACCCAAATACTTATTGTTTAATAAAAAATAATAATAAAGATCAATGGCCCGACTTATCTCCGGACCCCTCTTTCCACGTAAAGGTTATAGAATAATTTATTTTGACATGTCCGCGATCTCGACAACAACAGTGTCTCTGCGTCTACTTACATTACCTTTTTTACTAATAATAATACTCTATGACATAGGCCTCAAAAAGTTAAGCAAACTTTATGACAGTAAGGTAAGATTTCAATTTATAAATTTATTAGTCACATTTACTATAGAATACACATTCGGGACATAATTTAAAGTATCAAATATTAAACTGGAAATTAAAGTGAAAGTAGAGTAGGCCTACGGGATCGCTGACACTGACGTCACTTTTCATTACATAATTTTCTAAAACAAATTAACAAATAAATAATTAATAATACAACATTTTCTGCAGGCTGTTTTTAGTTTCTCTTCCCTTTTCAGTTCCATATATTTCTAAAAATAATTAATAAATATTGAAATAAATCAATAGCGGGCGGTAAATAGAAATAGGCCTACAACATTATACATACGTAGGCTATTTATTTTTCTTCACTTTGCATTCCCAAATTTCCTGAAATAAAAAAATTAACAAATAAATAAAAATACCAGTACATATTTACTATAGAATACACATTCGGGACATATTTTAAAGTATCAAATATTATACTGGAAATTAAATTGGAAGTGAAAGTAGAGTACGGGATCGCTGACAATGACATGTCACTTTTCATTCCATAATTTTCTAAAACAAATGAACAAATAAATAAAGAAATAAAAATACATTTTCTGCTGTCTGTTTTTAGTTTCTCTTCCCTTTTCAGTTCCATATATTTCTGAAAATAATTAACAAATAAATAAATACCGGGCGGTAAATAGAAATACAACATTTTACGTAGACTATTAATTTTTCTTCACTTTCCATTCCCAAATTTCCTGAAATAAAATAATTAACAAATAAATAAAAATACCAGTACATATAATTCTGTTAACTTTTAGTGCTTAAATTAAAAAAACCCAAAAAACATTCATTTCTCTACACTCTTTATTAATTAGTTCTATAAATTTTTAAAACAGATTTACTGTATAAGAATTCATATTGTGGACATTGCACTAATTCAAAAGATGAATGTTTTAATAAAAATTAAAACAGAAAGCGAAGGTAAAGTAAATAGGCCTAGTAGCGTATAGTCAGATAGAGACACTGCGGTCGAGATCGCTGATATGTCAAAATAAATTATTCTATAACCTTTACGTGAAAAGAGGGGCCCGGAGATAAGTCGGTCCATGGATCTTTATTATTATTTTTATCAAACAATAAATATTTGGGTGAGAAAATTTAAAAATGTAATATTTGTGCACGATTTAAAACAGTTCGACACGGATTGATTGATGCGATAACATAGTGAACATCCGGGTATTTACGTGCATACTCATCGGAACTAACATGGCGGCCGGCAAAAACCTTTAACGTTGTAGTCATGGGAGTCACGTGATCAGTGCGGACTCTAGTTTCTATAAATATAACTCTATGATCAATGGACACTTTTTGGCGCTATTGCACTTTCGCACCTCTACCAGTTCCCGTGGTCCTAGAAACTTGAAATTTTTAGGGGATGTTAAGGGGGACTAGCGTTGACCTCACGCCAAATTTCAACCGAATCGATCAATAACTTGTCATTTTACCGACCGTTTACGTTCCGCCGCACAGATAATCTTATCCGTTCGACGCCATTTTCTTTGTTGACTATTTAGACTCGAATAACAAGACACTCAGGCGGACCCGACACTCTGCACTACACGCCTAACGATGCAGTTCATAATAATAATAATAATTTTGGTATATTTTAATTTTTGCGCTAAGCCACCATTTTCTGTAAATGACTATTTGGCGTTGACCATTGGATTGTCGTTTACGTGTGAATAACGTTGTGACCTTGATGCTGACCCTGACTTTAAATTTTCCATTGAGCTCGGGGCCTTTGCGTTTATGCTTGCTGTCCCCAAACTTCAAGCTGTATTATCAAATTAAATATTCGAGGTGAAAGAAGAGACGATGTCCTTCAAAAAAGGTAACAGGGTCAAAGTCGTGGGTCAAGGTCATGCTACAGAAAACTGAACTTAAACTTTTCAAAGTCAGTTTTTGGACACTTGACCTTGGGGCACGACCTTCACCCAATACTATATATTGAAGTTCACAATCTGGACTTGGACCACCGACCTTGACCTTGGTCCTGTCACACACTGCTTGGTCAGAAAACTGTCAAATGCCGAGGGTCCGTGACGAAAAGGAAGTCAATGGGCGTGGTCAATGTAGACGGTCGTGGTGACCTGCACTAGTCAAGGCTAACCAGCCGTGACCTTGACTTTGACCTTGAGTCCAAACTTCCTATAGTTCTCGGGGCCTTTGCGTTTATGCTTGCCATGACCCTATTTCTCGCTGTATTATCAAAGTCAATGTTCGAGGTGAAAGCAGAGACAATGTCCTTCAAAAAAGGTAATTGGGTCAAAGCCGTGGGTCAAGGTCATGTTACAGAAAACTGAACTCAGACTTTTGGACACTTGACCTTGACTTACGACCTTCATCCAGTAACCATTTTCAAAGACCACAATCTGGACTTGGATCACCGACCTTGACCTTGGTCCTGTCATACACTGCTTGGTCAGAAAACTCTCAAATGCCGAGGGTCCGTGGCGAAAAGGAAGTCAATGGGCGTGGTCAATGTAGACGGTCGTGGTGACCTGCACTAGTCAAGGCTAACCATCCGTGACCTTGATTTTGACCTTGAGTCCAAACTCCCCATCGTTCTCGGGGCCTTTGTGTTTATGCTTGCCATGACCCTATTTTTCGCTGTATTATCAAAGTCAATGTTCGAGGTGAAAGCAGAGACAACGTCCTTCAAAAAAGGTAACTGGGTCAAAGCCGTGGGTCAAGGTCATGTTACAGAAAACTGAATTCAGACTTTTGAAACTCAGTTTTTGGACATTTGACCTTGACTCACGACCTTCATCCAGTAACCATTTTCAAAGGCCACAATCTTAGCTTGAACCACCGACCTTGACCTTGGTCCTGTCACACACTGCTCAATCAGAAAATGGTCAAACGCAGAGGGTCCGTGACGAAAAGGAAGTCAATGGGCGTGGCCAATGTAGACGGTCGTGGTGACTTGCACTAGTCAAGGCTAACGAACCGTGACCTTGACTTTGAGCTTGAGTCCAAACTTTCCGTTGATCTCGGGGCCTTTCCGTTTATGCTTGCCATGACCCTATTTCTCGCTGTATTATCAAGTTCATTATTCGAGGTGAAAGCAGAGACGATGACCTTCAAAAAAGGTAATTAGGTCAAAGCCGTGGGTCAAGGTCATGTTACAGTAAACTGAACTAAAACTTTTCAAAGTCAGTTTTTGGACAATTGACCTTGACTTACGACCTTATCCCATAAACCTCCTTCAAAGGCCACAATCTTGGCTTGAACCACCGACCTTGACCTTAGTCCTGTCGCACACCGCTTGATCAGAAAACGATCAAACGCTGAGGGTCCGTGTCGGAAAAGAAGTCAATGGGTGTGGTCAATGTGAAAGGTGCATGTGACCCCCACAGACGGGGAAAAAATTCGAACAGGCCACAATATTTTTATTAGATGACTGTGACATGCCGGAGCCTTTGTGTTTAAAAAGCATTAAGATCATAGGAATGTTACTGGAAAAATGTTATAGGCCAAGAAATATTGATTTTCCGCTAAAGTAAAACTGTAGAGAATTACCTGTCTCATCCCTAATATGTTAAACAGGAGTTACTTCCCTTAGACCTAAACCTAAAATGTTAAACAAAGAAAAAGGCGTCGACCGGATAAGACTATCTGTGAAACTGAACGTAAAAGGTCGGTAAAATGACAAGTTATTGTTCGATTCAGCTGAAATTTGGTGTAGGGTCATCACTAGTCCTCCTGAACATCCCCTGAAAATTTCAAGTCGCTACGACCACGGGAACTGGTAGAGGTGCGAAAGTGCAATAGCGCCCACTTTTTGACATAGTACTTAGTAGGGGCCTATACATTATAGTTTAATTTAGTATCCTTGTATTGTATAATGCATTTTCAAAAAGGTATACTCGTGAATGAGAAAAAAACGAGTTTACAAGTTTAAATGAACCGCATTCACTCGGAGCGTAGCTATACAATATGCACGGCCGAAAGAGCGGGCAAATACTAAACTTCTCAGACAAACATAAAGTTGTTAGATTATACAACGATAGAATCATAGAAATATAGACTAGAATAGCAATGACGTCTTTTACAACGACGTCATAAGTCGGCCATATTGGAAGTTGTATGACGTGAAAAGTAAACACTGCAAATCGCGCTATATAGTGCGAGGCGCTTTCTATTCTTTGCGTTTTTATGATACTGCAACCTATTATTTTGAACTATGACCGTGCGGCAATTTTGTTTTCACGTTGATGTTACAATTTCTAATAAAAGTACTTGTATAAATAGTGCCAATTAATTTATATTATCTTGCCCGTACGCTTATTTCATTAATGACATTATTTGGCGCAGAAGTTGTGGAATTTACCGAAGAATTTAATATTTGTTGCGAAAAAGTATTCGGTTGGAAAATATCGTTAATAAATGTCTCTTAGTCTTGAGTTCACAGAATTTAGGCCTAATTTACACCTATTAACAATTTTTAAAATTAATTACTGATTTGTGTATTCGTTGCTCTACAGTAGTATTAATCTTTCAATCCTATACTGACTCGATAAACAAAAGCCACAGACAAAATACCTTCTTAACTTTGATATAAAATTATATATCCATATTTTAGAATCCAAATTCTACATATTTTTCAACAGCAGTGTCATACCCCTTTCCTTAACATTAAATTTAAAGCATGGTTTGAGACGCATGCTATTACTTAGCGGAATCTACGTCAATACGGATTATGGAATTGCATAAATCTTCGAAACGGATGCTAATTATAGGAAATCGCACGAGAAACTCGATCAAACAACTATTTTTTTCATTGGTCAGAGGTGTCTAACCGCGGGAAAATTTACCGTTACTATTGGCTGACAGCATGCATGCACGAATCAAATCATCTAATTGGAGAGAGAGAGAGAGAGAGAGAGAGAGAGAGAGGTGGGGTTTAACGTCCACTGGACATAAACTAGGTCATTTCGGGACTAACCTATGGGTTAATTTTATTTCAATAATTCGCTTGCGCGTATGGGGTCTTTAGCAGTGGGAGGACCCGGAGAAAACCCACGAGGTTGGCATCTTATTTGGATATTGCATACTTTATAGAATATTGGTTGTACACTTTATAGAACAATGCTTGGACCGATAACCTCAATGGCCAACATGTATTACCTTTTATTAGTGTGCTTCCTAGTTTGCCATAATATACAATAAAAATAAGAAATATTTTCGCGTGAACAAAAATATTTACTTGCCATTTGGTTTCGCGGGCCAAAACCAAAATTCCCATTGGACAATTATACGAAGATTGTTTTACATGGGCTTTATTTGTAGTATGACGACAGCGATTTTATCCTCGGAGTACAGCAAAAAAAAAAAAAGAAGCTCTTCTATTTTGACGTTTGTGCGAGTCGAGAAAAGCGTATGAAACACTGCTATCATATCGTTACTAATGTATGAATGAAATATTAAAAATACATAATACTTGTTTTTTATACGCCCACATTTTCATGTGGACGTATATTGTCGTCGCCCCTGTTCGTCCGTCCGTCCGTCCACAATTGTTTGTGAACAGTCTACAGGTCACAATTTTTATCTGATTTCAATGAAACTTAAAATATAGGTTTATCACCCTAAGATCTCGGTTCCTTTCGATATTGGCATGTATCGGACTGTAACTTCATGGGTTATGGACCCTGATTGTACGAAAAATCACGTTTTTTAGCTTGTGAACAGTGTAGAGGTCACAATTTTGAACCGATTTGGATGAAACTTGAAATGCATGTTTATAACCCAAAGATCTTGGTTCCTTTCGATATTTGTGCCAATCGGATCTTAACTTCCTGAATTATGGCCCCTGATTCTCCGAAAAATCGCCCTTTTTAGCTTGTGGTCCCTCTGGAGGTCAAAATTGTTATCTGATTTAAAAAACCGTTTGATTATATCACCGTCCCATGGTTATTAAGGTTGAGTGCGAATTTCGTGAAAATCGGATTATAATTGACGGACAAAATGGCCGCCGTTTGTACGCGAATAGTGTGAAAATATGTTATATCAAGGTTGTGGACCTTATAGAGGTCACAATTTTGAACCGCTTTTGATGAAACCTGACATGTATGTTTATAACCCAAAGATCTTGGTTCCTTTCGATATTTGCGCGCATCGGATCGTAACTTCCTGAATTATGGCCCCTGATTGTCCGAAAAATCGCCCTTTTTAGCTTGTGGTCCCTCTGGAGGTCAAAATTGTTATCCGATTTAGAAAAACGTTTGATTATATCACCGTTCCATGGTTATGAAGGTTGAGTTCGAATTTCGTGAAAATCGGACCAAAATTAAAAGACAAAATGGCCGCCGTTTGTTGTATGCGAATGGTGTGAAAATATGTTATATCAAGGTTGTGGACCTTATAGAGGTCACAATTTTGAACCGATTTTGATGAAACTTGACATGTATGTTTATAACTCAAAGATCTTGGTTCCTTTCGATATTTGCGCCCATCGGATCGTAACTTCCTGAATTATGGCCCCTGATTGTCCGAAAAATCGCCCTTTTTAGCTTGTGGTCCCTCTGGAGGTCAAAATTGTTATCCGATTTAAAAAAACGTTTGATTATATCACCATTCCATGGTTATGAAGGTTGAGTTCGAATTTCGTGAAAATCGGACCAAAATTGACAGACAAAATGGCCGCCGTTTGTACGCGAATTGTGTGAAAATATGTTATATCAAGGTTGTGGACCTTATAGAGGTCACAATTTTGAACTGATTTTGATTAAAATTGACAGGTATGTTTATAACCCAAAGATCTTGGTTCCTTTCAATATTTGCGCCCATCGGATCGTAACTACCTGAATTATGGCCCCTGATTGTTCGAAAAATCGCCCTTTTTAGCTTGTGGTTCCTCTGGAGGTCAAAATTGTTATCCGATTTAAAAAAACTTTTGATTATATCACCGTTCCATGGTTATGAAGGTTGAGTTTGAATTTCATGAAAATCGGACCAGAATTGACGGACAAAATGGCCGCCGTTTGTACGCGAATGGTGTGAAAATATGTTATATCAAGGTTGTGGACCTTATAGAGGTCACAATTTTGAACCGATATTGATGAAACGTGACATGCATGTTTAAAACCCAAAGATCTTGGTTCCTTTCGATATTTGCGCCCATCGAATCATAACTTCCTGAATTATGTCCCCTGATTGTTCGAAAAATCGCTTTTGTTAGCTTGTGGTCCCTCTGGAGGTCAAAATTATTATCCGATTTAAAAAAACGTTTGATTATATCACGGTTTCATGGTAATGAAGAGAGATTTTGAATTTTGTGAAAATCAGACCAGAGTTGACAGATAAAATGGCCGCCGTCTGTACGCGAATTGTGTAAAAATATGTTATATCAAGGTTGTGGACCCTATAGAGGTCACAATTTTGAACTGATTTTGATGAAACTTGAAATACATGTTTATAACCTAATGATCTTGGTTCCATTGCATATTTGCCAATATCGGATCGTAACTTCCTGAATCATGGCCCCTGATTGTACAAAAAATCACCCTTTTTAGCTTGTGGTCCCTCTGGAGGTCACAATTATTATCTGATTTAAAAAAACGTTTGATTATATCACAGTTACACCGTAGTTATGGGTGAGTTTGAATTATGATTTTCTGATGATTACTTAAAATGCAACAACTCTTGTTGACTGCCCGGACGATTTGGCTGCTGTGTGGGCGTATGTTTCGTTGCCTGGCAACCTATTTTTAATTTGTGGGATAAAACGGCCCGATATAAGCGGGATGAAACGACCCGTGTAATTTCAGGATGAAACAGCCCGGGGTGAAACTGCTCCCTATCAGATTAGGCCTAAATTCTGTGACAAGAGACATTCATTAATGAATATTTCATATATTCAAGTCAACATTTATTGCGGTAATTGCATTAAAGGAATATCGCGCGGCAATGCAATTTTATTTATGAAGACTTGATGGCAGGCTTACATTCCACAATTGTTTGCTATTAATGATAACAAAAAAACCCAACGAATTATTCAGACGTACATTTATGATTTTGCCCATAAGAAGTCGTAGAATGATGGGAACAGAAGCTTCGCCAGAACCGTGCAAAAATGGCGGGAAGATCCACAAACTTAGTACATATTTGTCTTTCACGTTCTGTGTAAAAACGAGGGGTCATAACCAAAGGTATATGTGCATTAATTGTTTTTCCAATATTTTGGCAAAGGGTGTGCCCTTGGTTTGATAACAGTTTATTTTACATGATAAACTGGTTCCTGGGGGGGGGGGGCTTAAAAAGCCACTAATTTTTAAAGCAGATCTGCGCCACAATGTCTGGCACTGGTTGACCATTATGATTGTGGTATTGAAAACTACATTGAGACCCCATATTTTCTATTTGACAGGGGGTGCAAAAACTACGGGGACACAGAATCTCTATTCCATGTGACCAAAGCGTATCATTGCGTCCGCTCAGTTAGAACTCAGCCCGATGAATGCAGTTTCTCTGTTCATAACCATACATGTAATTTTTAGAAGCACGGAGTTTTCATCACGAAGTACATCTTCTGTAGGCAAGTTAAAATAGGCTATGGACAACATACAACTATAACACATGTTTTGATTTTATGTAATTTACAGACATGATACAAGTAACATGGTGGCTCAGTGAGTAAGATTTTGGCTCGCTGACCATGTTCGATCCCCGAACCGAACAATAGACTTTAAATCACTGGGAGGAAATCCCAAGAAACTCTTCAAATATACTATATAGTTCACAATCAACTAATAACATGTTGTTTGCATTCCAACTCCATTTGTCGGTAAATTTCATCTCTGCTTCTTGCTTCTTCTTTTTAGTTTGAATCTTTATTTCGGCTATCGAGAATTCTACAAAAGCCCAACGTCGTCTTTCAGATTTCGGAGAGTGTGTCGTACTCCTACCACTTCTGGAACTACAAGTGCTTTAGTCTCAACATCCAAATCTCTGCCTGCTAAACTATCTCTTTTTAAATTAAACTGTCTAGGGAACCCCAGTATTATTTCTGCAGTAATATCATACAGTGTAGTGTCTTCATTAAGAACGGTCTCGTCTTGAAGTGTTAGATATTCAATTTTACTCAAACTTTCAGTAAATTCAATTCCGTTAAGGACTATCAAGATTTTATTAATATCGGGACTTTTAATTTATCCAAACGAGTTTTTATTTCTGTGAAGAATTTGTCAATGTTCTGCACAGCAAACGAGAAGGCCCCACTAGCCTTGTCAATTTGTAAACGTCTACCTTTCTCTTACATCATCTGCGATGGAGAGAGTCTTCCTGTTGGTTTCTGGTGCTGTGAGTATGTCAGTGCTTCAATTTGTTATCACCACCGGGACCGGGCTGCCGTAGAATAGCCTACAACTGACTTTATGATTTGGTTGTCGAATCAATTTTGGGAAATGTTTAAAACTGTGGCTATGCGCAAACCAATCTCTTTTCTGAATAAAAATTATGTCTGTTTGTCGATCTGTTATTCAGGTGTCACAGACTGGCCAAAGGTTTTCTGCAAAATATAAACAAAAACTTCTGTTTAAGATGTCTGATCTAATTCAAATTGGAGTGAGGGAGTAAATACTACGAATTATGAAATAAGTAAACAAATACTTGAAATACCACGCCATGAAATGTTGTGAGGAAATATCAAAGGCGTTTTATAGCTGAGGCGCTGGAGGCGCTGAACAAATAAAACAAGAGAAAAATGCCAAAATCGATGAGAAAAAAAATGAAATGTACCCTAGTTAAGGAGGGCCCTAAAGGCAGACAAAAGGCCCCCTCGTCTGACAAAAGGGCCCCTCTTTCCAAGGGAAAGGGCCCCCGTGTCCGAGTCAATCGTTTTCTTTACACTGTTACTGTCGAATCCACTACTGAATGAGAATGCATTGCATTGCACTGGTATAAAAATCCTCAATCAAGATACCCCACCCTCAACCCCCGCGAAAGAGGGCCCTCAAAATAGTATAGCCTCCGCCGTGATAAACCTTAAAACGTCCCTGCTAAATATGATTGTATTTACAAACATTGATTTCCCAAAGTCTTGGACATAGTTAAAGAGGTGTAAAACGTATAAAATTCAAGTTTTTAATCTGCGGCCGGGCTGTCAAAGACCACGTTATTGGGCGTTGTTATAGCTATATTCTCGAATATACATGCGAGAAAAACCGTGTACGCGATTATTAAAACAGGAGTAGGAGTAAAATTACTTTTTGAGACAATAAAAGGGAGGTGACATTAGAAATTCTTTTATTAAATAAAAGTAGAAAACTAGAAGTTGTGTTCATCAGTATAGATTAATTTGTCATGTTTGTTTTCTTATTCTTATTATTAAAAAAATAAGTTTACTTACTTAAAATTGCAAAAGTATACGCCAAGGCCTAATAGGCCTAACATAGAAAAGGGTAGAGTTAAGAATAGACTCTGTTGTTAGTAGTAGACCCTAACACAGCCATAGAGTAGGCCTACTTCTAGGCTACACAAGTTCAAAGCAAATTCTCTTCATTTAAAAGTGTAACTAACTTAATGAGCGATATTCATTGGAAATGGGCCTATTCCTAATTTCTGTATAACTGCTATTGTATGACGGCACCACTACCAGCATGTGGAACCTCGGCATATAATGATAATATATAGGCCTAGGCCTAGATGAGAGTTTGGGCCTAGCGACCAAAAAAAGAAAAAAAAAACACCACGAGAAAATGCAATGCCATCTTTTAAGATTTATTTTTTAAAAAATCGAAGTTTAGTTATTACGATTGCACGGTAAAATTGCACTAGGCCTAGTGACACTATAACTATAAATTAATAGTATTACTCTAATACTAATATTATAAGGTGTAGTACTAGGCCGAGATTTTGATTTGGCTTTTCCTAACCTATTTAATTAAATGTTCATACTTACTTGTGAGAACTAACACCCTGTGCTGTCGCCGAGCGATTTTTGTGGAGAAAACACCAAAAAGCAATATACTTTGGTCCGCATAGATCGTTTTTCGTGTGTGGTTTAGTGGATGGATACGAGTGAACGGCCATATTGTTTACACTGACTACAACTTCCAAGATGGCGCCTGGCAGTCGCGTCACCAGGTGTCAAAAGTCACGTGATTGCTATTCTAGTCTATATTTCTATGGATAGAATTGCCGAACATCACGTGCATTTGACGTCATTTTGCATGTAACGTCATACATGATTATGTGACGTACGTCTTCAAAACGACGTATTAGTTTCAAAATGGCAACCCAACTGCAGACAGTAATTGTATTTCACCGTTTATAATACAACACGATAAGTGATAAATATTCAACAGAAATTGCAGGCACATCCAAGGGTAAGTAACAGTGGTTTTTTTTATCTATTATTTATTATACCATGCTGCTCATGCTCGTAATGGATTAGCTACCCTAGGCCTGGATCTGTCATAACTGCTTACTCTTACTCTAACTCTTAGCCTTAGAGTCTACTTCGACTTAGGTATTATTATTATGTCTATGATCTATATCATTAATATTCATTATCAATCATGAATTATTAATATTATTTATTATGATCAGGCCTAGTATTGAATAAGCTAAGACTGTAAGAATAAGGTTTAAAATTAAGTAGGCCTAGTTTATTATAAATATTGTCTAATTATAATTTTAAACTAGACCTGCATGCAGGAATGACGGGTTTCACTGGTGCCACGTCACTTTCGGTGCCACGTTACCAAACATATGTCACTTCCAATACCAATGAAACCGTCAAACTGGTTTCCACATAAGCATTGTAAACATCAAATAAAATGGACGAAGAATCAACCAAATCCAGCAATATCAATTCATTTTATATATATGTTACTTGTAAGTGATCCTGGCAAAATTTCATTACTTCCGGTGATAATGAAAATGTTCAATTAGTTTTATGAAATCAGAAATGGCATAAGGCATCATATGGCGAAAAATTGTATGTAAATCGAATGAGAATTGCCACTTTTATAGACCAAAAACCTTGAAAAGTGACTTGTAGAAAATCGTCTATTTCTCGGCAACCGTACACGATAAAAACTATCTTTTGGTATCTATATGATCGTATGGGTTCAATCCATTTGTTGATTGGAATCAAATATCATAATTTGAAATATATTACAAATCAGACTCATTTGAAAAAAATATCTGTTTTGAAGGCTAAAAATACAGTTTTTGCCAAAATGACATTACTTCCGGTGATACAGAAAATGTTAAATTAGTTCTATGAAATCATAAATGACACAAGATATCATATGGTGAAAATTTTATGAAAATCGAATAATAACTGACACTTTTATAGACCAAAAACCTTGAAAAGTGACTTAAGGAAAATCGCCCATTTCTCTGCAACCGTACAAGTTAGAAACCATTTTGTGGTATCTGTATGATCGTATGGGTTCAATCTATTTGATCAATAGAATCAAATATCATAATTTGAAAAAAATAACAAATACGACTCATTTGAATAAAATATTGTTTTTTGAAGGCTAAAATTTAAGTTTTGAGCAAATGACGTCATTTCCGGTGGCAGCGCAAGGGGTAAAATGGTTTGACATAGTCCACTATGGCATTAGGCATCCAATGGCGAAAGAAAATTGAAAATCGAATAATAATCGATTCTTTTACAGCCAAAATTACGTGAAAAGTGACTCATGCAAAATTGCCTATTTCTCGGCAACTGCTTATATTACAAACTAATTTTCACATACATTCTCTTCGTATGGATTATAGCTACAAGTTTATAAAAGTTACGTAAAGATATTTTAAAATCTGAAAAGCCTGAATGAGTTGTAAATAGGTCAATTTTACGCCTTTTTTCACCTCTTAATCCAATTTGCTAGAAAATGAAAAAGAAATTAAAAAAACTGCTTCCGACATTTTTTGTGCCTTTAAAGGACACACTCTTTGAGTCATATAATTTTTCAAAAAAATAATATTTGTTTTCAAAAAATGGTACCTAACTGTCAAAATTGTAGTTTTTGGTAAAATTATGCCACTTTTGGTAATAAAAAAAATGACAATTGAGACAACGAAGCATATGAACTTTGTTTTATACAAATTGAACAATAAAAAATTAATCTAGGACTGAAAAACTGAATTAGCCAATGGAAAATTACTTAGACAAAAAATTTTAAAATTTTTGCGCAAGTCAGATGACTCTTTAATTCTGTGCACAACACGACTAAAAAATATTCATAAATAAAAAAGTTTTTTGTAAAATTTTAAATTTTCGAAATTTGGCGCCTAATATCTTCGAAGATTTGCCGAAAATCAAAAATCGAAAGTAGCGCAGCTATGTGCCCTGTCTCCAGCTATGCCAAAATGTATCGAAAGTTAAAATCCCATGATTATTGTTAAAATTACCGCAATATTTGTAAAAACGATAACTTCGGTGATTTCGGACATTTCGCATTGTCGCAGAACGTTCAAAATAGCTTTATCCTCTAAGTCACACCCACTTTCCCAGTAAAACAGAAGAAATCGTAACGATGCGACAAGTAGTTGCTGAGATCTACTCAAAACAAAAGAAGAATAATAATAATAATAATAAGAATAATAATTTTAACAAAAACAATAGTGTTTCACACAAGCTTCGCAGTGTGAAACCCTAAAAATCTGTCTCTAGCACAAACACTAACCTAACACAGCATTTCTCATTCATTTTAAGTTAACAGTTACGGAAAAGTGTAGCTCTACTAGGGTGTTGTTTTATATTTGACTGAGGCCAGGCTAACTTAAGTGAAGTTCTGTTCATTCGTGGTGATTTTTATGTTCACCTTCTAATCTAATTCTAGTTGTGCCATGGCTTCCAGTCCACTCCAGTTTGTGCATGTGTTCAAGCAAAAAGGTTAATTTATAAATTACCACAGCGCATCCCAAACAAATGACAACAAAGGGCCTTAAAAGGTGCATAGTTGTTTGGATTATTATTATTATGCAAAAACCGAGGTTTTAGAACTATTCACAATCACAGTGTGAAATATAGGCTACCACACAGGTGACTACTTATCGCATAGGCCTACAAACTGTTGAATACAAACTAGATGAGTGCCTTTACATGCACATGACTGACAGTTTTAAGTTTTACATACCATCCAAATTAGTATGCAACATATCTTTCCATTTTAAAATTACCTTGTATTTAGTAATAGAAATATAAGATTGGTTTTAACTATATTTCAGCTTTTAGAAGAAATACAGAGAGAGTTGAGGCGGGAGAATACTTTTGTTCCAGCCTGCATGGAGAATTGGGACAAGATAACTTAGGTTCATCTTGATTGATGATTTTTATGCCAATACAATGACTGCATTCTCATTCAGTAATGGATTCGACAGTAACAGTGTATAGAAACGATTGACTCGGACACGAGGGCCTATTCCCTTGGCCAGAGGGGCCCTTTTGTCAAGCGTGGGGGCCCTTTTGTCTGCCTTTAGGGTCCCCCTAACTAGGGTACATTTTCATTTTTCTCGTCGGTTTTAGCATTTTTTTTTATAAAACACTTTTGGATGACACTTTGTATACAGTTTGATTGCTCGATACGTTTGAAAAAAATAAATATGCGATTAATTAATATGTGTCATCTATTTATTTTGGGATTTCGGCGGGGGACATCAGCCTCACTGTTGGCTTGTTTATCAGCATGGAGATTTCTGTTTTATGGATATTGCTATTGAAGGTAAGATGCACAATTTACACATTGTTGCGCGTTTTTGCTGGATTTATTCTCTACGTTTATATTCAATTTGGGTGCTGACTGCTGGGTATTTACGAATGACGACATTACATTCGCCTTTCCGTATACGATAGATTAATCCATATTTTTATTTCATAAAATATAACTTTATATTAAAGACCTCTCTTTATTTTACAAAGACCTGCGTAAAACACACGACCGAATGATTAATCGCACGGTAAAACAGTTTTACTTCCCAAATTTTGAGTTAAAAACATACGTGTCTGATAAAACATGTTGGTCCTTGATTATACTTCTTTTGGTGCAGTTATCGCAATTAGCGAGAAAACACGCCAATTAAACAAGACACAACATCGACATTCATTTTTTACCGGTCAGTTAATTAACACACCTCTACAGAAAACGCACCTAGCGTTAATTAACCCACCTCTCGGACAGTTTTTCACCCTCGTTAATTAACACACCTTTTTACAGTTTTAAACCGGTAATACCGAGTAATAGTCCAAAAATTAATTTTCTTTCGACAGACATACAAATGACAACCATGACTGAGAATTCTATGAGGGCTGTGCACAGATTCACTCCTTAGCAGTTCTCAGTGATATCTTTGGATCTTGTCTGCCTTGGTGCTTAGCCAGTCACCTGCTGCGGGCCCACCAAAATGACCAGACATACATGGCAAAGAAGGCTGCCTTCAACAACATTCGCTCCTCGGTTCAAACGAAACTGATTGTACAAAACGTTTTGTGCTTAGATTGTTCTCTATCCAATCCATCTCATGCAAAATGTGGGCCTATCTTGTATGGCAAAAATATTTGAGGTTTTACACTATGATATTGTTAAGTTTTAAGCTATGAGGTTCTATTGTATTTACCTCTCATTTACCCCTCAGAAATTGCTTCAATTTATTTGTCTCCAGTTTTCCCTCAAGTCGCTTCTCGAAAAGTAAGGTTCCTCTTCTAGTTTCCTCTTTGAAGTTCCTTCCAGTTTGATGTGTCGACATCCTCCATGTTGGATAAGAGTATGTGTCTACTTTGTTATACGTCCACATTCATACTGTGGATCTATTATGCCGTCACCCCTGTCTGTGTGTGTGTGTGTATGTATGTGTGTGTGTCTGGTTCGCCTACAGGGCACAATTCTTAATGGATTTTCTTCAAACTTTGTATACTTATTCCTTATACCGTAAGGATGATCGCTATTGTTTTTGGTGCATGCCCGACCCCCAGGGGCAGAGCCACGCCCTTTTCTAGTATTTGTTTGTTTGTCGTCTACAGGCCACATTTCTTAACATATAATCTTGAAACGTTGCACACCTATTCTTTGTAAGATAAGGAACATCCCTATCATTTGGGGTGCATGCCCAACCCCCAGGGGCAGAGCCACGCCCATTTTTTTTTGTATGTCTGTGTGTCGCCTACAGACCACAATTCTTCATCGATCATCTTGAAACTTCACATACATATTCCTTACACCCTAAGGATGATCCCAATTGTTTTGGTGCATGCCCGACCCCCAGGGGCAGAGCCACGCCAATTCTAGTATTTGTTGGTTTGTCATCTACAGGCCACATTTCTTAACATATAATCTTGAAACTTTGCATACATATTCTTTGCACCATAAGGAACATCCCTATCATTTGGGGCGCATGCCCAACCCCCAGGGGCAGAGCCACGCCCATTTTCTTTCTGTGTGTCGCCTACAGACCACAATTCTTAATCGATCATCTTGAAACTTCTTACACCCTAAGGATGATCCCTATTGTTTTTGGTGCATGCCCGACCCCCAGGGGCAGAGCCACGCCCATTTCTAGTATTTGTTTCTCTACAGCCTGCATTTCTTAATGTATCATCTTGAAACTTTGCATACTTATTCTTCGTACGCTAAGGAAAATCCTATCGTTTGAGGTGCATGCCCAACCCCCAGGGACAGTGTCATGCCCATTTTTTTTTTGTGTGTCTTTGTGACACCTACAGGCCACAATTCTTAATCGATCGTCATGAAAACTTTTTTATACTTATTCCTTATACCATAAGACTGACCACTGTTGTTTTTAGTGCATGCCCAACCCCCTGGGACAGAGCCACGCCCAATGTTTGTTTGTCTTGTGTTCGCCTACAGGATGCAATTCTTAACATATCCTTTTAAAACTTTGCATACCTATTCCGTATACCCTAAGGATGACCCCTATTGTTTTTTGGTGATTGCCCAACCCCCAGGGGCAGAACCGTACCCATTTTTACTTCGTGTCTGTGTGTGTTGCCTACATGCCACGATTGTTAATGGATCGTCTTTAAACTTGGCATATGTATTCCTTATAGCCCGATTTTGGTGAATGTCCCGACCCCCAGGGGCAGAGCCACGCCCACTTTTTGTCTTCAGCATCTGTTTTTACCTTATTATAGATGTCAATATTGAAGAATCATATGGATCAAGACAAAGAGACTATTAACAGATTATCCAGTGATAAAAATCAGCTACAGGCATTTGTAGAAGAATTACAATCTAAGAAAAGATCGTTTGAACGACAGGTAAATTTAAATGTCACAATTGGGATGGAATTCAATCAAAAATGTTAAATTTTTGTCAAAAATATTGTGTAAAGTCCAGTTCAGAAGTGTAAAAATTTGCATATTTAAAAGTAATGTCAGGTTTAAAAGCGTGATCACTGTATTTATTTTGCTGTTAATTCTCCCAGATATCAGCATTAGAACAAGAGAAAGGATCATTAGAAGATTTGGTAAATGAAGAGAGAAGAAGAGCTGTGGATCAAACTAAATTACTAGAAAGTAAACTACAAGATTTAGAAGATGTTTTATTTACTAAAATACAAGAGGTTAACAGTGCCAGAGATGCTAATCTTCCTCTTAAAACAGAAATAGAGGCTTTAAAAGTTTTACTGGAAGAAGAGGAATGCAGGTAATTTTTATACATCCACATTTCAGTCTATGAAATTCAATTTGGGGGCATATTATCACTTTGAGATTGGTACAAATAACAAGCCAAACAGAGGTTTATATAGGGGCTGTGCACAGATCAACCCCTCAGTAGTTCTTGTGTTGGTGTTGATATTTAGTATATTGTAAATGGGGATCCCCATGAAAAGGTGATTTTGAGATAATGATTATACATTTGATTTTATTGGGTTTTCAAGTAGATCTCATCATTTTTCTCACAAAACTTTTTACAGATTCAAAATCTGATGAAATTTGTGATTTTTGACTTTTCGCGGAAGAAAGGTTTTCCAACGCTTTGAAAAAGTCATTTTTGGTGATTTTTGTGATGTCATATTTCAATTACTAGCAAAGCAATATAAAATGTAGATGTAAATTCATGAAATATAACTAATTATGTTTTAATTTTCACATTTTTGTACCAACTGTTCAGATTTCACCAGCAACTCCAAAATACATGGCTTTTCTCAAAAATTTCATTTTGTCAGAGTGATTTTGGACAATTTTTTCATCAAATATGGTCTTATCCCTGTTATATCTGAAATATGGAACCTGGTTGTTATGCATTTTAAAATCAGTAGCTATGAAGTAAGAATAACAGAAAAAAAAGAATAAAAATATATGGGTCACTTTTTGGTATTGGGCACTTTTTGAATGCTTTAATATAAATTCAATTTATAAATAAAATTTTGATATTTCAAATATTTCATAACTTTCCATCCATGCACCAATATCTGCTGTAACATTGTAAATAAAACTGGTGCAGTGAATATTTTAAAAAAAAAAAATTTATCTATCAACAATTGTCAAAATTCGTTATTTTCAACCTGCAAATTTGTGACATGGAAATCTGAACCTTTTCATTCTATGATTTCTAGTAATACTGGCAAAGAAATGAAGCATGCTGGCTTTTAATGAAATAAATAATTGTTCAAATCATCATTTAAAACCGTATTTGACATTCCCCTGTTTGTTGATTTTTTTTTATGTTCATCTGACTATGAGGTAGCGTACGTTACCTTTCGTGTCCACAAGACACATAAGATTAACTCAAAGACAGTGGAATTCGGTTGTCTTCGATTCACTTTGAGATTTGCCGATGGCAGGGTCTGAGTGTACCGCAGACAAGGTGAACGTTACGCTCAAGTATGCGTCAGAGAAGTTGACCGATTTGGTGGCGGCAGTGTCATGGTTTGGGGTTCTTTTTGTGCACATGGACGTTCTCCTCTTGTTGTTGTCCAAGGGAACTTAAATGCTGTACAGTATAGGGATCAGATTTTGCAACCTGTTCTTCTTCCATTTATGCAGAGACGTGGGCCTGGATTAACGTTTCAACAAGACAATGCCAAACACCATACGGCAATTGCTACCCAGAATTTTTTAAGAAATGCTTGTGTCCAAGTCCTGGATTGGCCGTCGCTTAGCCCCGACCTTAATCCTATTGAACACATCTGGGTCTAGGTGTTCGTCAGCAAGTGATTCCACCACTGATGTTGCAGGACCTTCAGCATGCTCTTGCTGAGCAGTGGCGACGTCTTCCACGGGTAGTGTTTACTAATGTTCTGAGATCCATAAGAAGACGTTGTGTGGCAGTACCAGACGCTAGAGGAGGCCACAACCGTTACTAAACACTTTATTCCGATTGTTCTCCAAGTCTGTGAATTTCATTTTGGGGGGTACTGTGACATCACGAATGTTATCAATGTCAAGGACTTTCGGCGAGACGGATTCTTGTTTTCTGTTGATGTCAAGGTTGTCTGTGCACAACATAACACTAAAATAGTTGCCTTAAACCAAATATTAAAAATCTAGTCCCAAAAATCCTGAGTGTCAAGTTTTTAATTTGGCTGAGTATCACTGAGAAGTAGTAATGATGTTTCTTGTACGTTTTGGGTATTGTTTTCTAGCGATGATCGTAAATTTGTACGATTATCGGTAACATTCTAATTATCGCAACAAATCTAATACTGCAAGGCTAAAATCTGTAGATACGGTGTGTTAATTAACAGGGGTGAGAAATTAACTGAAAGGTGATTTAATTATTGCCAGTGGTGAGTTTTCTCGAAAGCATGTTATAACTGAAGCAAAGGTGTTTTATCAAGGACCAATAGGCTTTATCTGACGTGTAGGTGTCAAATCAAATTTACCGTGCGATTTCTTGTTCGATCGTGTGTTTTACGCAGATCGGTCTTTGTTAAGTGTAGGTCTTTATACATGAATTTAAATGTGATGTAGTTACATACCAAATTAACGAATCTGTTTCGAAAGCAAATTTATACATATAAAATGGCGCAATTGATGAAAACCTATTAGTTTCGTCATTGCTATATTTTATACACGTGGGCGTTTTAATATATAAATGATTGATTCTTATATCATCCGGGGTTTATGGACCTGCTTATAATCCAACCTTCGGCGGGGTGTAAGGTTGAACATACAATAATTGAACAACTCACTTCTTCTTGGTGTAATCTTATATTATCTAACAATACTTAACAATAATAATATATATATATATGTACAACAATGACCCACAGGCTAGGTAATCTAATAAGGAACAGCATCTAAGAAATAACTTATCAGAGACCTGCCCTTCAGTATGTCCTACTGCCTGCCTGTGGTCAACTCCCCCTCCTTGAATATACAAATTTCATAACTTTTATACTTTAGCTTTGTTTGTTAGTAACCCTAACTTATAATCCTTAATACATTAATGCCTACTGGATTAACTGTACAATAGATAATAATTTATAAAACAATGTCTCTAATATAATTAAAGAGTTAAACTTGATTAGGCTTCTGGCTAATTTATAATGGCTGGGACCTAAAATTAACTATGCCCTAATTCTACCTGGTCATATATGGTCACCTTCCCACAAGGGCTGACCTCAGCTCTAAATTAAAAGACATTTACTATTTGTACATATAATCATATTAAATACCAGTATTGTACTTGATATAAGAGGTAAATTCTCAATACATCAATATTCTCAATACATAAAATCCCTAATACACATACATAGAATAAAAATTAACTTCAACTGATTAGATAAACTTTTAAGTATGTCCACTGAAATAACTATTAAATAAGACAGTGTAGTACTAATAAATGTACATAAAATAAAGTTTGACTTCTTACTGATTATAAGCTATATCCGCTTACACGATTATTGCACATTGAAATAATTATCAAATAAGACAATGTACCCTAGATACTAGTAAATCCCAAATTAACTAATAAATCCATATAATATAAGACTATATGTAGCCTAAACAAAAGTCAGTCTTATCAAAGAATAAATCTGATCATAAAAGTTGCCTACCATCTCATAAAATAAAATATTTTTCATACATATTAAATCTCAATAAGGCTTATATACATTGCCATATTAATTAATTTCCACATTCAAGGAACAATGTAAATAAATAACATCTAATTCTCGTATGACTCTTAGTAAAATACCTACTAATATATAAACATTTAACTCACATTTTAATTATTATACGATACTGAAAGATTATTCTGCTTTATATAATTGATAATGTTGAGACAAGATTGTAATTCGTATTAAATTGATTTCTTGATATATTTTGAATTGATGAGAGCTGATATTAAATAATTTTATTAAGATCCCTTTTATCTAGTTGCTCAGGCTAGTTAAAATGTTCTTCAGACATCGAATTAAAGGTGAGCAGCCCTTATTCCAATGTCTTTCAAGGCCAATGGAACATTCTCATAAGTTAAATCTTAATTATGTATTTAAACTTAAAAGTTTTAATCTTACATATGCACTTGATCTTAAATTAATAAATTAAACGAGACTTACCTTAAGTTGAAGTTTGATTGTAATTCTTCTACGTCACACAAACATTAGAGATCAAGTGAGATTGCATCAGAGCCCATGTGACCTCAGTTTTCAAATCAACTTGAACTCAAATCATAACAAGATACCACAACCAACCAAAAAACATAATAAGCAGCAATGCTAATAGCGTATTTCATTGTAAATGCATAAACAAGGGAAAAGGGATAATTTGGGAGGGCACTTGATCTCTAATGTTTGTGTGACGTAGAAGAATTACAATCAAACTTCAACTTAAGGTAAGTCTCGTTTAATTGATTAATTCTTCTACGTCACCAACATTAACGAGATCACGTGAGATTTCACAGCTGATTGAGTTCAACTTATTAAAATATAACACATAAATATCCAATATATATATATACATATTTATTATGTAATCTACTTTCAAGTCTTTTATATGATAAGATACACAACAATCTGAAACAAATCAACTAAAATCCTTAACTGAAGGAAAATTTTGTTATTGTTATTCAAAACATAAGACTAAATTCGTTTACTGAAGAAAAAATTTGTTATTCCAATATAGCAGATGTAAATTGTGAACTACTTGACTTAACAATAGATAATTTGTAATGCTTGACAAATGTAGATTGAGTCGACCAACCAGCAGTTTTAAGAATATCTGAAATTGGAAGACATGAATCTAATGCTTTTGATGTCGAGGCTGCCCTTGTACTATGAGCACTATACTTGGCGATATCTATATTACACATAGCTAGAAATGTTTTAATCCATCTACTTACACTACTTACTTGAAGTAACTTTTTTATAAGGTTTTAAATAACTGATCAATAACTTGGTTTCTGCACCCTTTATCTCAGCTGTTCTAGCAATATAACATTTTAAAGCACTGACAACACATAAATTATCATTATTTGGATATTTGTGCAAAGTGACAAACATAGAACCAAAACTAGGTCTTGATTGTTTAACTAAAGATATTCTAAATTTTACATAATTCTCTGATTCAACCATCTCTGTTAAATCTAAAAGTTGTAAAGTTTGCACTCTTTGAGCAGATATTAGAGCAATAAGTGAAACAAGTTTTAAACTTAAATTTTTTAAAGACAGATCTTCATTTTTATCCCCGTTTTTTATAAATTCTAACACAACATTTGCATCCCAAATGTCATTATATCGAGACTTTGTGGGTCTTTTAACATAATACTCCTTTCATAAATCGTTTAATTAACGGATTTAAACCAATCATTTCTAATTTAACATTTGAAGAAGATAAGGCACTTTTGGCAGTGTTTATAGCACTATAACTGTAACCTGAGTTATATAATGAAGTCAAAAATTCAATTACATTTGTTATAGTTGGTTGAAAATGATCAATTTTCCTTTCAAAACAGAATAAAAGCCACTTTTTAAGATATACTGTATATTGTTTGTGTGTGGATGGCCTCCAAGAACCGAGGAATATGTCTTTAGCTTCTGTTGGAACTCCTTGCATTGTTTCCAGATATAAGACAGACTAGTAATCTCATCTTCGCATGTAGAGGATGAACTTTCTCTGGAGCATGTGGTAATTTGAGTAGATGTTTCTTTGCAGGTAGGATGATTGGTATTGCTATTAACATGGACATTAACATCAATTGGGTAAAAACTTTGCGTTGGCCAATTTGGTACGATCATCACTCCTTCGGCCCCATCTTGATTTACTTTCGGTAAGCACCTGTCAATTAAACAAAAAGGTGGGAAAGCATAAAACTTTATATTTTTCCAATCAATATGGAAAGCATCAATAAAGACTGCATTTGGTTCAGCCCTAAGAGATGAATAACGTTCTATTTGTCTATTAAGGTGTGATGCAAACAAATCAATCTCAAACCGTCCAAAAATACATTCAATATCATGAAACATTTTAGTGTCAAGCATCCACTCCTTATTGTCATTAAATGTTCGAGATTCTTTATCTGCTAAAACATTTTCACTTCCGGGTATATGGGCAGCACTTACCCAGTTATTATTTTGGATACAAAACATCCATATCTTACGAGCAATGATATTACACGGGCGAGATTTGCTACCCCCCATGTTGTTCACATAACATACAGCAGTACTGTTATCAATCAACAATCTTATATGATTGTTACGTGTATTAGTACATAATGCTTGGAGTCCAAAGTACACGGCTATCAATTCTAATTCATTAATATGATTTAATTTTTCAGATACAGACCAACGTCCCCCTATGGAGTGTCCTCCATATTCCTTCCCTAAATGCGCCCCCCAACCTTCTTTAGAAGCATCTGAAAACATTTCAAGATTGGGTTGATTATGCGCTAGCTTTAAATGTTGATGTGATATTGTCTATCCACCAATTTATGTCAAGTATCACATATTCTGGTATTTTAACATGCCTGTCAAAATCACCTTTACACTCTTTCAAAGCATCAATTTTGAAATTTTCTAAAGAATGATAGTATAATTTAGCCAATTCAACACCAGGAGAACTAGCTATCATCAGTCCTAAAGTCTTAGCAACGTCTCTGAGTTTTATACTTTCATAATGATTTAAAGTTACTATACAAATGTTTTTCAGATATATTGCTTTTTCATCAGTTAACTTCACAGTCATATTAACAGAGTCCAATACAAAACCTAAGAAAATTACTTTCTGGGAAGGAATAAAGTGTGACTTATTAGGGTGAATTATGAACCATACAGATTGCAGCAAATCTATAGTTTTGACAACATTATCCCAACATTCTTGAGCTGAATCAGCTTGTAAATAGCTGTCATCTATATATGGAACATTGGCATATCCAGCTTGTTTTAGTGTACAAAAGACAGGTTTTAGTAATTTTGTGAACTTTCGAGGACAACATGCTAACCCATTTGGAAAACAAGTAAATTGAAAAACAGAATCTGACCATATAAATCTTAAAAATTTTCTATGTTCTTCCGCAACACTTACTCCGTAATATGCATCACATAAATCAATAGATGCCATGTAACATTTCGGTTTCATGAGTTTTATTGCAGAGAGCACACTCTCCATTTTGAAATGGTGATATTCTACGTTTTGATTAAACCTTTTCAAATTTAAAATTAATCTAAATTTTCCATCTTTTTTAGGCCTAATAAAAATTGGGGATATAAATTCTCCCTGGCTATTATCAGCCTGTTCAATTACTCCGAAATATAATAAACGAGATAATTCTTGATCAATTATGATCTCCTCTTTCTGATTTACAAAAGTTTTTCTAAATGTACAATTAATTTCATCATCATATAATTCAATATGAGAGTGTGCAACTGTGTCCAAAATTGTTGGATCAGACGTAAGTTTCTCCCAATTTGAAAGAAAAAATCTTAAACGTCCCACCTTAAACACATTTCTATCAATAAGGCAAAGTTCATGTATATTAAAACCTGACTTTGGTTTTTGTTTCATTATTGACGTACAAACCTCATGTTCATTACCTGAAGTATTACCATCTATTGGTTTCTTTTTACTACCATTATTATTATTACCATCGTAATATCGTCTACCAGTTACATAATTCATATTGGGTCTGTATTGTCCTCGACCCCCTCTACTATATGGGTGCTGTCTGAAGACTGGACGACGTCTTGCACCAGTGTAGCCTCTCATGCTCATGTAACGATTACCACCATAATTGTTTAAATAGTTAAAATTTGCTCCGCCGCCACGCATGGCTTTACGAACCACCTTGTTTGTTTTCTCAATATCGTCTAATCGTTTCGACGTGTCCCCAGCAAATAGGAAAGTGTTCATTGGTACCGTTTTGAATACTAAACTTTTATAGTCATTATTCAAATCGGGTTTTATACATTCCCTTCGTCTCATATTAAGTTCATAATTGGCTTCCGCAAAAATTCCTGTAGCATAGATTCCCTCCTTAATTATAATTTCACTTTTTGGGATATTGTCTTTCTCCTTTAAAATTATATATCCAGAATTTTTACAGTCTTGATGAGGCCCTTGATCAATAGTGATTGGAGGTACTGTAATTTTAAATCAAACGTTTTTGTTTTTGTTTGTAACCTACTCCAAATTAACTCATCAACTTTTGTGTTTACCAGCGATGCACAATTTTCAGGCCGTTGAGTTTTTTTAACCGGTCTTTAAACTTTTCATCAGGTTCCGAGTCTCTGCCTGGCCTCAACACAAGACTATTGACTAAATCAGCCAGTTCTGTATTTATTTTTTCTGATGTCTGTTCTCCTGCACTCAATTCAGCAGCTATGTGTTGCAAAACATCCTCTTTCGTCGTGTCAACATTGACAACATTATTTTCATCTCCAGTATCTACTTCCGGCTCGTCCAAATTTGTGGACTTGGATCGTTTTCGTTCACAATCAACATTTTGAACATTTGATGAACATAATTTTTCAATTTTGTCCTCTTGGTCATCGTAATAATAATTGTCATAATCATCTTCATAATCTTCATGTTCATAATCACAATCGTTATACATAAATGGATGTTCATAATCATAATGTCTTGAAGCTGCACTTGATTTTATGTCATTCAGACCTTTTCTGATTTGTTCAGTAATTGTCGAAGTCATTTGTTGACACAACACTGACAGTTCGTTACTAGCACTTGGTAAGCCTACTTGACTTGTAGGTTGTCTATTAGTATTACTAAAATTAGCGTCAATGCCATCAGCATCACTAATACTACTAGTCATGCCACGGCATGTCTTTTCCGGTCAGCTGCGAACTTTGACCTAGGCCTACTTTTCTAGTCTCGACTAGTGTTTTCTTTGACCGTTTTGGAGAAGATAGTTGGTCTGGCCTTTTCTTCGTCGATTTTAACGACTTGGATGTGTCTTTTATATCATCTTTATCATTAGATGGTAATTTATCTGTCAACATTTTCTCAGTCATACTATTAATTAATATTTATTCTGATTTTCCATACAGTTTTTTAATCTAATAAGTTCTTTGTTTCTTTGAGTTAACACTTTGTTCTCCAAATATTCAGACCTAGGTTTAGATTTCGTCAAAAAGTCTTTGCAGTTTTGTCCACACATCTCTTTAGGTGATTTCTTCAACACAGAACTTGTAAATGTTTTGCATTTAACACTTTTCCTATTTTTAATGTTTTTATTTGATTGTAAATCTATTATCCCTTCGTTGTTGTGTTCAATATCTGTAATAGTTGTGCCCTTTTCTATAGGACTATTCTCCATTTGTACTGCACCATTGTGAATGTCTTCAACATTTTGTACTATTGTTGGCATGGTATTGGCTACTTCATTTGTCAAAATTTCTTTACATGGTTTTCTCTGTTTTGCATTTCTTCTTTCACTGTTTCTTCATTTCCGTCTTCCTTTAATACACTAGTAGTACCGTAATCAAGCACTTCCTCTGGTTCTACCTTAACATCATCATGCTCTAGCAGTTTCAACAGCATGTTACCAATTTCATGGTTTTCAACAGTATGGCCACTGATTAATCTTGTTGACGCTTCTACATCAGTAGGTTTTGTTGTTGCATTTACGTCCATAAGCATATGATCCTTCCAGTCAGATATTAGCAAATATTTTTCAGCAAATTGGGACAGTTTTTCCAACTCTTGCATGTCTTTTGTGCGCGTTCTTCCCATTTGATCCTGTAGTTGCGGTAACATTCCTGCCCGTGTTACATTCATCAGAACTTTATCCGGTAATGGTGAATCCAAGCAGCTTGCCAGTTTCTTCATTTCCTGAATATATTTTGTTACTGTTTCTCCTTCTAGCTGTTTCCTCCTACATAGTTCTCTTCTATAATCCACAATAACTTCATGACCATATTCATCTTTAAAAGCATTTTCTAATTCCTTAAAATTCATTTTTATTGTCATTGGAAATGACCAAAACCAAACTCTAAACCAAAATAATCGTGAATTCCAGGTCAGTGAATGGATTGGGAATAATATTATTGTTCTTTGTCATAAAATCTAAGTATACCCTTGGTTTATAATACGCATTAGTTACAATGAAATTGTTGGTCAATTTTATTGCCCCTAATAAAATCTGGCAATAAGCAGTTGTTATATAACAGATGTAGGTCACGTTTTTGTTACCGTGAAATTTTTCTGCACGCAACGGAAGTGGCGTAATATTAAAGACCACATAAAATAATAATTTTTAATTGCATATATTGATAGCCAAGGGTTACTACATTCATTTTACGGCAAGTTCACTCCAATCTGAATAAAATTAATACAGATATTAACGTTTAAACATGCGACAGCCAAAAACGGTTTTCAAATTTTCAATTACGACCTTAATCTGGTTGATTGGCTGGTGACGTCACAGGCACTACACATAATCTATACACATTATCTATACAATATATCACTATCTGTCAATATATCACTGTATACACACAGCCAGTTAACACGTGTGTATTTATCGGTCCAATTAACATTTGACTGGCGTAATCATTAACTCGTAATTTTACACGTAAGCAGGGATCGAATTTGACGGACGCAAACACGCAAAATGCGTGTTGATTTTGTAGACTGCGTGTTACAAAATATGTCACACGAAAAAAAATGCGTGTAACATTTTTTTGCTTGTTGAAAATTGTTACTGAATAAGATGATTTCTTTTACGTAAAATCAAGACCATAATTATGACCAAAAACGGAAATTCTACTATTATTTTCCTTCCTAGCAAAATGTAAATAATTCGATGTTTATATTCGGCGTATTGTGACATCTACGCATGCGTTACTCATTCAGAATTCTTCGTCGAACATTCGGAATTCTTTTGTTTTTCCTGAACTGATCGTTTTTATTGTGGTAAAAATCTTATATTTCATCAGCTATAATTAATAAGAGTTTACCCTATTCGATAAAAACAATACACAAATATCATAATTGACCTCTTTTAGTGTTCGACTATCTGTACTTTCATTATTGTCGTTATCTTCCATTGAACAAATTCCGACATCGGTCAAAAATAGACGTTATTTATCATTATTGCCGAATGACTTTCACGCGACACAAAAAAACCCAACATGTGCCGCCGACAGAGCTGTGCTGCGATATATATATCGCAGTTTTGATTTTTCTGGGTGATATTTAAGATAAGTATTGAAAAATTGTTTCCTTTTGATGAATAAAAATTGTTAGAAACTCCTTAGTTTGCATTCCACGAAGTTTGCAAATGCCGATTCGGAGCTCTTGTTTATGTCACGTGACTTCTCGCTCACTTTTCCACCCGTTAGCATTATCCCTGTTTCTGTTCAATTTCTATACATCTTGACAATCTGTACCGATACTTTGATTTTCCAAAGGATCATTCATTTTCAGATTGAAATAAATTCTATATAAATGATGCTAAAATTGCCAACTATCGAGAATTCCGATAGACTGATTTACTGATTATCAGTCACCGTCGGCGTCGGACGTATCATGCATAGCGGTCCGTGATCTGATAAATCGCTATTTGACTAAATCAATGGACACTTTTTGACGGAGGACTTTAATTTACTATCCTTGTATTAAATAATGCATCTTAAAAAGTATACGCTTGATTGAGAAAAAACAAGTCCAAGGGTAGCTATAAAAGTAAATATGCACGGCCGAAAGAACACAAACTTTTTTTTAAATGTTTTTCTTGTGCCTCCATCATATGTAAGTATTTTTAATTTAAACTGAATAATAATAATTAATATTTTGCCATTAGCTTTTTAATGGTAAGGACCATGTGTACACTCCAATGTATAACATAACTTGTATTTTGTACATATAATCCAAAGATAATAAAAATATTTTCATTAAAGAAAAAATTGCCCCTTGAATTTCTTCAGAATCCTATTTTTGCTTGTAGATTTGAAATCAACAAGCAAAATTTTGCTTGTATGTTTTCAAGTAAAGTTCAATCCCTGACGTAAGCTACGTATCACTATACTATATATTAAGTCAAAGCATTTTCAAAAGCCGACCTTTCTCGTCTTGAGTTGTAATAGATTATATATTTGTGACTATAATATTTCGGAGTGTATTTCAAGATGCCGTATTATCGTTGTGTTATTGAGAGTTGTGGAAATTCCAGCAAGGAAAAGGGGAATAATGTACCGTCGTTTCGTAAATTTCCCAAGGATGAAATCTTACGGAAAGAGTGGATTAAGCCGGGATTCCATGTGTACGTACTGTGTAATGCGGAATGCGTAGTACGTAATGCGTATTTAACACTTTGCACTAAAATGGTAGGAGTTGATTTCATGTACACGTAATATGTAAAGCGTGATGCGCAGCGCGTAGTACGTGTTTCTCGGGACGTTCACAAGAGTGTCCGAATACGCAATACGCGTGTATACGGAGACCGGAAACGGGGATTCCCCAGGGGTTTTCCAATCGGGATGGCAATATTCGGTTCTCATCCACATATAATACGCCACTCACACACAAATGGAAACTGACAATACGCCTTATGCAATACGCAACACGCATCACATACGCACTGCGTACACATGGAATCCCGGCCTTAATCGTATTGTTTGTGTGATCGTATGATTATTGTTGATTGTTTGATTAGTACTCGTTGACTATTTTGTTATTTGATTTTAGATCTAATCACCGATGTTTTTGTATTAAAGTAATCGTATTGTTTGAATGATCGTATGATTATTGTTGATTGTTTGATTAGTATTGACGATTTTTTTGTAATAAAGTTAGCGTAAATTAGTCGAATAAAGTTAGCGTAAATTAGTCGAACGTGAGAAAGAAATTCGAGGGGGGCGTGATCGGCTGTCCTCTGCGTGTGATTAGAATAGTGTCAAGTACAGGTGCAACGTCGTGTTTGATATTCAATTTTATACCGATATTTTAGAATCCGAATACTACACATTTCTTTAATGGTAGTGTCATATTTATTTCTATTTATGTAAATTCTTTTTATTTGGAAACCATTAAAACAGCACTTATAGTTAAATTATAGAAAATCGCACGAGAAGCTCGAATCCTCGATTGAAGGGTGTACGTACGTGATCAAACAACAATTTTTTTGATTGGTCAGAGGCGTCTAACCACGGGAAAATTTACAGTTACTATTGGATGACAGCATGCATGCATGAATCAAACCATCTTATTTGCATATTGCATATTTTATAGAATAATGGTTGGATCGATAACCTCAACGACCTAAATGTATTACTTTTTGTTAGTGTGCTACCTAGTTTGCCCTAATATACAATACAAATAAGGAATATTTTCACGTTAACAAAAATATTTACTTGCCATTATATACAATAATAAATGGGATATTTTCACGTTATATAATTACTTGACGCATCATGTTTCCAGCACCCAGAATCAAATTTAGCGATATTTTTCGCGTGGGCCAAAATCAAAATAAAGTTTTGTTAGGTCCCGTATTCTCTACATCGCCATCCTCTACGGAACTACTACAGTCAGATAAATACGGCTCAAACATATATGGCGCTATATTAATCATTTCTCGCGACGTATCTGTATCCGATACACTGCCCGAGCTAAAAGAACTACTGCTACATGATAATTCTGAATATTCTGCCTCCATTTCGCTCGGTGTATGATAAAATGATCAATAATACAAATGTTGATGATCTAAGTTTATATGATTATTATTTGAAACCATTTCGTTTCTTAAAAGCCGACAATTGATTATTTCTATCGGCTTAAAAGATGTCCGTAGCGCCGGCTATAACAATTTCACACCAATCTTGTTTCAATCAGAAGCCAATTATTGTTGGCTTACGGTCGGCCTATTCTGATAAAAAAAAACAAAACATGGGGAATATGGCTACAACAACTGTCTTTAAATTACAAAACAAATTATTCCGTAGTCAATTGTTATTTAATTAGGGGGATTAAGGAATCGGTCAGGCGTTAACGAATACACACGCTGGGTGTATATAGGTAATTAAGGAATAAACATCCCGAATATGCATTCGGTCACTGTGACGTCACTGGCGTCTGAGGGGATTAAGAGTGTTTTCAATAATTGGCCAAGTCGTTTTTACGGGAGGTCTATATTTGCGACTTTGAGTGACGATATCTGAATTAATTTTCATCAGATCGATGTTAAACTGCCGTAAAATGCATATAGTAACCGATGTCTATAACCTCAATGAATTTAGTTTTCTTATTTTATGTGCTCTTTAACAAAAACTACAATTTTGACAGTTCAGTACCACTTTTTGAAAGCAAATATTATTTTTTTCAACATCTGATATAGCCAAAAGGATGCGCGCTGTAAAGGGGCACAAATCATTAGCTCAGATTTTTTAATTTCAATTTCATTTTCGGGCAATTTCGAATAAATGTAAAAAAAAGTGTAACAATCAGATATTTACAACCCATTCAACGTCTTCATATTTTGAACTATTTATTCGTAACTTTCATAAACTCGTAGTAATAATCCAGACGAGGAGAATGTATGCAAAAAATAATTCGTAATATGAGCAATTGCCGAGAAATATGCAATTTTGCATGCATCACTTTTCACAATATTTTGCCTATAAAAGAGTAAATTATTATCCGATTTTCAATATTTTTTTTTCATTCAATGCCTAATGCCAATTTGGACTAGGTCAAGCCAATTTTACAGTTCACTGTTACTGGAAAGGACGTCATTTGGCAAAAACTGTATTTTTAACCTAAAAAACAAATATCTTATTCAAATGAGTTTTTCTTATAATATTCTTAAAATTATGATATTTGAATCCCATCAACGAATAGCATGAACCCATACGATCATACAGATACCACAAAAAAGTTTCTAACTTGTACGGTTGCCGAGAAATAGACGATTTTCTACAAGTCACTTTTCAAGGTTTTTGGTCTATAAAAGTGTCAATTATTTATTCAATTTTCATACAATTTTCACCATGTGATGCCTTATGCCATTTATGATTGCAATGATCTGATTTAACATTTCCTGTATCACCGGAAGTAATGTCATATTCGCAAAAAAAGTATTTTTAGACTTCAAAACAAATATTTTTTTTTTAAGTGAGTTATATTTATTATTCGTTTAACGTTATAACGTTTGATTCTAATGGCCATTTAGATTGGATCAATATAATCATACTGATATCAAAAAATTGCTTCTAGCATATTCCCTTGTCGAGAAATAACCAAATTTCTAAGGATCACTTTTTAAGGTTTTTTACCTTTTTAATTTCAGTTTATGGGTTCTAAGTTTATTATTTATTGCCTGATATGTATAAAACAATTCTCAATTGCGAATTCTCATCTTATTTGTTACCGATAATGATTTCTTTTGGCACCGGAAGTGAAGTAATTTTGCCAGATTTTACAATTTTGACCGGTGTATTTGCAAGCAAATATTACTTTTACAAATCTGATAAAGGGTGTCACTGAATCATAACAACTACACTATCGTTTGGTAGCTCGATGGATCGGCTATTGTATGACGCACTTCCTGTCTGATTCCTGAAAGCCGATTCAGCACTGCAGGTCTGCAGGTCTAGTTATTAGGCTTTCAGACTTTCGTTTTTACTAAAATTATTATTATTATTATTATTTAGGCTTTCAGACTTTGTCTGAAAGACTATTGTTTTTACTAAAATTATTATTATTATTATTATTTATCGCGGGAGCCTTTTTCTCCATGATCAAAAACAGATATCGATCTGGAACCAAATATTCTATCGGGAAACTAGGTGGTGGCTACTCATTAAATCACTTTTGAAACTTCTGCGCAGACCGGAAGTAACCGAATTTTGTGAGGTACCAAAAAATTAAAAAACGGCCGTAGCTTCGTCATTTCTGTACCTATTTTCATACAAATGACATTTTCGGAAACGCTGACTTCTAGCGTTCAAAAACTGAAAAAAAGAGACAACAGAGACATTTTTGTTTTTTTTCAAAATTTTCAAATTTGACCTACATGAAGACCATCCGATTCCAGAAATATAAGTTTCATTCCGAGTTATCGCCCTTTATTTTTCGATTTTTTCAAATTTTCTGCCGTTTCCCGAACCCTTATATTTTTGGGAAAGAATAATCCGATATTTCTGTAAGCTCTGGTACATAAAGCTATATAGTCAGACCTTTTTTTAAAGCAATTTCAACAACGATCCGTAAACCGGAAGTAGTCGAAATAATTTCTGATGTTTGGAAAAAAATGCAAAAAATGGGTGCTTTAGAGAAAAACGTGATTCATTCGTCCGATATCAACGGATTAAAGAGATTAGGGTATCCTTGGGTTGCACGAGAATTGAAGTATCGCATGGTACCCATTTCATAAAGATACGATGACCCGGAAGTAAAATATGGCGCGCTGAAAATCAAGTATTTTCTAATTTGGGGCGTTTTTGGACGCCTTTATCTCGAAAACTGCTTCAACGATTTTTCTTAAACTTTATTTATCGATGGTCCTTCAGGTAGTCTTTAGCATGGATCCATCCATTAAGACCTTCAAATAATTGGAATAGGACAAAAAAGGGACTGAAAATCGAAAAAAGTCGAAAAATCGTGAAATTTGGGAAAATGCTCTACTATTTTTTTATTTGAAGAGATTTTCAAAAAAAAGATATAAATTCAGATAGCTGACCTAAGTACGGTTCTAACGATGTATAATATGCATGTAGTTATTGAAATTTAATTTTCAATATTTTGACATTTTTGCATGTTTGACTCTTTTGAACGTAGGATTTCTCAGAAGGGTTTTATCTGATCGGATAGTGTAGTATATCATTATAGAGTCCTGTTCCCTTTCAAACTCCAAAACCGGATGTTAAAACTACTCGACAATGATTCGTCTATCGGAAGTAGTTCAAAAAACGGCAAAAAAGCATAAAAATGATAAACAAAATTGGCGCTCCTGCTAAAAACTGAAATTCTCCGTCACATATTAGCGGACCAAAACAATTAAAGTGGCGTTGGATAGTTCCATTAATAGACGATCGTATAACATCTGAATAACACGAATTTGCTTCTTAGGAAGCTATTTTGATCTTTTGTGTCGATAGATAGTATATTTATAGACTCATTTTGAGAACATCTCATCAATATTTTTACTTATTTGCCTCTACTCCAAAATTAGATTTTCCTTTTTGGACTTTTATATGATATCAGAATGATACAAATTCGATGGTTAGGCAATAGATTATGAGATGCCGAAAATGTAGTATTTTCCTCCTTTTTTGGAGCCTTTTCAGACTCGTTTATCTCGAAAACTACTTCTATTTCACTTCTTAAACTTCGGTTTCCCCGAGTCCTATCTGTCGTTTGGAGTATAAAGGTAAATTTAAAAGCATGGCAATGATTTAAAGGACCCTGAAAGCCGATTCAGCACTGCTATGCAGGTCTAGTTATTTATTATTATTATTCTTTACTACCGGAGCCTATTTCTCCATGATCGAAAACAGATATCGATCTGAAACCAAATTTTCTATCGGGAAACCATGTGGTGGCTACTTGATAAACTATTTTTGAAACGTCTGCGCATACCGGAAGTGGTCGAACTTTGTACGTTGGTCTGAAATTGAAAATCGGCCATAGTTTCGTCAATTCTTTATCCATTTTCAAACAAATTACATTTTTGGAATCCCTGAATCTTTTCCGACACAATGGCTATCTCACATTTTTCAATTTCGAACATTCGTCTATGACTTTTATCGTTCGAAAATTGAAAACATGTTGTTTACAACACAATTTTTGTTATTTTTCAAAATTTTCAAATTTGACCTACATTTTTGGATTCCTGAAGTCCATCCGATTCCAGTAATATAAGTTTCATTCAGAGTTATCTCCCTTTATTTTTCGATTTTTTTCGAATTTCCTACCCATTTTCAAACCCTTATATTTTTTGGAAAGGATAAATCGATATTTCTGAAACCTCTGGAACATAAAGCCATATAGTCAGACAGTTGGATAAAGCAATTTCAACAACGATCCGTAAACCAGAAGTAGTCGAAATAATTTCTGATATTTGGAAAAAAATGCAAAAAATGGGTGCTTTGGGGGAAAACGTGATTATTTCGTCCGATATCAACGGATTAGAAGAGATTAGGGTGTCGTTGGGTTGCACGGGAATAGAAGTATCGTATGGTACCCATTTCATAAAGATACGATGACCTGGAAGTAAAATATGGCACGCTGAAAATCAAGTATTTTCTAATTTGGGGCGTTTTTGGATGCCTTTATCTCGAAAACTGCTTCAGCGATTTTTCTTAAACTTTATCTATCGATGGTCCTTCCAGTAGTCTTTAGCATGGATCCATCCATTAAGACCTTCAAATAATTGGAATAGGACAAAAAAGGGACTGAAAATCAAAAAAAGTCGAAAAATCGTGAAATTTTGGAAAATGCTCTCCTATTTTTTTATTTGAAGAGATTTTCAAAAAGATATATATTTTAAAAGCTGACCTAATTACGATTCTAATGATGTATAATATGTATGTAGTTATTGAAATTTTTTTTTCAATATTTTGACATTTTTACATTTTTAACGCTTTTGAACATAGGATTTCTCAGAAGTATTTTATTTGATCGTATAGTGTCGTATATCATTAGAGAGCCCTGTTCCCATGCAAACTCCAAAACTGGATGTGAAAACTCCTCGATAATGATTTGTATACCGGAAGCAGTTCAAAAAACGAAGAAAAATGTAAAAAAGGTGAAAAAAATATTGGAGCTCTTGCCAAAAGTTCAAATTCTCCGTCACATATTAGCGGACCAAAACAATTAAAGTGTCGTTGGATAGTTTCATTAATAGACGATCGTATAACATCTAAATAACACGAATTTGATTCTTAGGAAATAAATTATGGTACGCCGAAAACGACGTATTTTCCGTTTTGGAGCATTCTGAGACGCCTTTTTCTCGAAAACGACGCCTACGATTTTTCTTAAACATTTTTTACTCAGAGTCCTATCGGTGGCCTAGCGTGTGCATTTAATAATAAAAGCGTTGCAATATTATAGGTGGTCCAAAAATGACCTCAATCTTTGAAAAAAGTTGAAAAATCATTAGATTATTGAAAATGCTCTTTTATTTATCTTTTTTTAGAAAAATACTCAATGAATGTTTCTGACATTTCTGGTACAGGAAGTTAGGTATCTAATCAACTTGTTAAAGCTATTCCGACAATGATCGAAAAAAACGGAAGTAGTCGAAAAAATCTCTGATATTTTGATTTTTTTTTAGATTTTTACAGAAAACTTTTTTATTTATGAATATTTTTTGATGGTAGTTTACACAGAGTTAAAGTATCACCCTACTTGAGCAGAAGTGAGAAAGAATTTTGTCTCAGTAATTTTCTTTAGTCGCCATTGGCTTATTTAGTTGTTCGTACCTAGATTAATTATTTATTGTTTGATTTGTATAAAACAAAGTGCATATGCTCCGTGGTCTCAATTGTAATTTTTTTTGTTACCGTGAAATTTTTCAGCACGCAACGGAAGTGGCGTAATATTAACAAAAACTACAATTTTGACAGTTCAGTACCACTTTTTGAAAGCAAATATTATTTTTTTCGAAATCTGATATAGCCAAAAGGATGCGCGCTGTAAAGGGGCACAAATCGTTAGCTCCGATTTTTTAATTTCAATTTCATTTTCGGGCAATTTCGAATAAATGTAAAAAAAAAGTGTAACAATCAGTTATTTACAACCCATTCAACGTCTTTATATTTTAAACTATTTATTCGTAACTTTCATAAACTCGTAGTAATAATCCAGACGAGGAAAATGTATGCAAAAAATAGTTCGTAATATGAGCAATTGCCGAGAAATATGCAATTTCGCAAGCATCACTTTTCACGTTATTTTGCCTATAAAATAGTAAATTATTATCCGATTTTCAATAAATTTTTTTCATTCGATGCCTAATGCCAATTTGGACTAGGTTAAGCCAATTTTACAGTTTCACTGTGACCGGAAATGACGTCATTTGGGCAAAAACTGTATTTTTAACCTAAAAAACAAATATTTTATTCAAATGAGTCTTTTTTATAATATTTTTAAAATTATGATATTTGAATCCCATCACCGAATAGCATGAACCCATATGATCATACATATACCACAAAAAAGTTTCTAACTTGTACGGTTGCCGAGAAATAGACGATTTTCTACAAGTCACTTTTCAAGCTTTTTGGTCTATAAAAGTGTCAATTATTATTCAATTTTCATACAATTTTCACTATGTGATGCCTTATGCCATTTATGATTGCAATGATCTGATTTAACATTTCCATTATCACCGGAAGTAATGTCATATTTGCAAAAAACGTATTTTTAAGCTTCAAAACAAATATTTTTTTGAAGTGAGTTTTATTTATTATTTGCTTAACGTTATAACATTTGATTGTAATGGCCATTTAGATTGGATCAATATAATCATACTGATATCAAAAATTTGCTTCTAGCATATTCCCTTGTCGAGAAATAACCAATTTTCTAAGGATCACTTTTTAAGTTTTTTACCTTTTTAATTTCAGTTTATGGGTTCTAAGTTTATTATTGTATAAAACAATTCTCAATTGTGAATTCTCAACTTATTTGTTACCGATTTTGAACATAGGATTTCTCAGAAGGGTTTTATCTGATCGGATAGTGTAGTATATCATTATAGAGTCCTGTTCCCTTTCAAACTCCAAAACCGGATGTTAAAACTACTCGACAATGATTCGTCTATCGGAAGTTGTTCAAAAAACGGCGAAAAAGCGTAAAAATGATAAACAAAATTGGCGCTCCTGCTAAAAACTGAAATTCTCCGTCACATATTAGCGGACCAACAACCCATTCAACGTCTTCATATTTTGAAATATTTATTCGTAACTTTCATAAACTCGTAGCAATAATCCAGACGAAGAGAATGTATGCGAAAAATAGTTTGTAATATGAGCAGTTGCCGAGAAATATGCAATTTTGTATGCATCACTTTTCAAGTTATTTTGCCTATAAAAGAGTAAATTATTATCCGAATATTTTTTTAAAAATTCCATTTGTTGCCTAATGCCAATTTGGAATAGGTTAAGCCAATTTTACATTTTCACCGTGACCGGAAATGACTTCATTTGGGCAAAAACTGTATTTTTAACCTAAAAAACAAGTATTTTATTCAAATGAGTCTTATTTAAAATGTTTTTAAAACTATGATATTTCATTTCAATCAAAAAATAGCATGAAGCAATGCAATCATATAGATACCACTAAATGGTTTCTAACTTGTACGGTTACAGAGAAATAGGCGATCTTCTATAAGTCACTTTTCAAGGTTTTCGGTCTATAAAAGTGTCAATTATTATTCGATATTCATAGAATTTTCACCATTTGATCGCTTATGCCATTTATGATTGCATTAAACTAATTTAAGATTTTTATTATCACTGGAAGTAATGTCTTTTTTGCAAAAAACGTATTTTTAGACTTCAAAACAAATACTTTTTTGAAGTGTATTATATTTTTTATTTGTTTAACGTTATAATGTTTGATTATAATGGTCATTTAGATTTGTTTGGTGATAAGAACATTGATATCCAATATGCATTCCTTATTTTACATGCCGTATAAAGAAGCGACAGTTAACAGAATTCAGCTATCGATAAAATTCCCTTCGAAAAGAAAATTATTGGCCATTTTTATTTACATTTAAGGCCTATAAATTATTTTTTAAAGATGGTATGAGATATTATTCGCAGTAAATAATGAGTTGTCGACGGCTTTATCATTGACCCGTGACAGTTGATTATTATTACTCAACGACACACACCCGCTTGCCGATTAATTTACATAATCAGCTACGTGGTTTTGATTAACACTCAACGGCAATCTGTATACGATCAGAATTAATTTTTTGTCACTTATCAGAGTGAATCGCATGTAGGTACGCAAAAACATTATTGCCTAAACCAAATATTTATCGCCCGCTCAGTCAGCCACGTAATCATAATGCTTTGCACGCGATGTCTGGGCCAATCAGCAAATGAGTTGGTTAGACAGCATGGCCACATGGTGTTTGTTTATATTTTCTTGGGGTTTTAAAACTCGAGAGTGTTCGTTCAAAATCAATTCAGCGATAATATTTTGATAATATTTGATATCTGGAGATTCTCCGTTTTACAACGATGCCATTTATTATGCAAGAGGAATGATCGGTCGTTCCATAGCGAGCGAAGAAACATAACTAATTTCGCCGAGAATTTTAAGAAATAGGACAGATTTAAAAATACGGTACTCTTACAAAACGTTCAAATAAAGGTGTTCTAAAATCTTTTATTGCTATTTTGATCTTTTGTGTCGATAGATAGTATATTTATAGACTCATTTTTGAGAACATGTCATCAATATTTTTACTTATTTGCCTCTACTCCAAAATTAGATTTTGCGCGATCCGACTCAAGATGGCGTGTTCAATGACAAATATTACGTGACGCTGAAGATCTAGTATTTTCCTTTTTGGACTTTTATATGGTATCAGAATGATACAAATTCGATGGTTAGGCAATAGATTATGAGATGCAGAAAATGTAGTATTTTCCTCTATGTTTGGAGCCTTTTCAGACTCGTTTATCTCGAAAACTACTTCTATTTCACTTCTTAAACTTCTGTTACCCCGAGTCCTATCGGTCGTTTAGAGTATAAAGGTAAATTTAAAAGCATGGCAATGATATAAAGGACCCTGAAAGCCGATTTAGCACTGCTATGCAGGTCTAGTTATTATTATTATTCTTTACTACCGGAGCTGAAGATCTAGTATTTTCCTTTTTGGACTTTTATATGATATCAGAATGATACAAATTCGATGGTTAGGCAATAGATTATGAGATGCCGAAAATGTAGTATTTTCCTCTTTTTTTGGAGCCTTTTCAGACTCGTTTATCTCGAAAACTACTTCTATTTCACTTCTTAAACTTCTGTTACCCCGAGTCCTATCGGTCGTTTAGAGTATAAAGGTAAATTTAAAAGCATGGCAATGATATAAAGGACCCTGAAAGCCGATTCAGCACTGCTATGCAGGTCTAGTTATTATTATTATTCTTTACTACCGGAGCCTATTTCTCCATGAACGAAAACAGATATCGATCTGAAACCAAATTTTCTATCGGGAAACCATGTGGTGGCTACTTGATAAACTATTTTTGAAACGTCTGCGCATGCCGGAAGATCTCGGTTCCTTTCGATATTGGCATGTATCGGACTGTAACTTCATGGGTTATGGCCCCTGATTGTACGTTTCTTAGCTTGTGAACAGTGTAGAGGTCACAATTTTGAACCGATTTGGATGAAACTTGAAATGCATGTTTATAACCCATAGATCTTGGTTCCTTTCGATATTTGCGCCAATCGGATCGTAACTTCCTGAATTATGTCCCCTGATTGTCCGAAAAATCGCTTTTGTTAGCTTTTGGTCCCTCTGGAGGTCAAAATTGTTATCCGTTTGATTATATCACCGTATCGTGGTTATGAAGGTTGAGTTCGAATTTCGTGAAAATCGGACCAAAATTGACGGACAAAATGGCCGCCGTTTGTACACGAATAGTGTGAAAATATGTTATATCAAGGTTGTGGACCTTACCCACTTAACAATATGATGTTAATTTTACGTCAAGTTTACGTAAAAATGGTCAGTCAGTTTACCATCATTTTGCTCATCTTTTTAACGATAAATTTACGTCAGGAAATGACGTTAATCTAACGTAAACTTTACGTCATTTTTACGTTATCTTTACGTCATTTTCTGATGTAAATCTAACGTAAAGTTTACGTCATTTTCTGACGTAAATCTAACGTAAATTTTGCGTAAACTTTACGTCACTTACGTTAGATTTACGTCAGAAAATGACGTAAACTTTACGTTAGATTTACGTCAGAAAATGACGTAAATATGACATAAATATGACGTAAAATTTACGTCATTTCCTGACGTTAAATTGTCGTTAAAAGGATGAGCAAAATGATGATAATCTAACCGACCATTATAACGTAAATCTAACATTAAATAAACATCATTTTCAGATGCAATTCTAACGTCAAATCTATTATTTGCGTTTGTAAACATGACATTCAGTCAACCAATAACCAAATGTTCTTTAACCATAGGAAGGGCTGGATGGTAATGTGATCTAATGAATGCACTTTAGATCATAAGGTCTGTCAGTGATACCTAGTGGACTGGTTTCGATACTAGACGTGAACAGGGAATTTCTCTGGGTCCACCAATTACTAAAGACTCCTAGCGCAACCAAAGTATTGAGAGAGAGAGAGAAATGGGGTTTAACATCCACTCGACAGAAACCAGGTCATTTCGGGTCTAAAATATGGTTTAATTTTATTTCAATGATTCGCTGGCATGTAGGGGTCTCAATAACAGGCCTTCTGATACAGCATGCATGTGCTAACCATTCAGCCATCCCCTCCCTCCTCAAATTATTTAACTTGTATTGAATTGCAGGTGAGTCCCAAAGTCTGTCTATTGTACGTTAAAAACCATTTTTCTCTCTAAGCGGTGCATTATAAGATCAGTCATTGAATCAGGTGGCATGGTTTCGATTGCTGAGTAGATTTTCTCCAGGTCATCCAGTTTTATCCCACTGCTAAAGGCCCCTAAATGACCTAGTGTGAGTCGAGTGGATGTTAAACCCAATTTCTCTCTAAAAGTAATTGTAACCAAACGTAAAAAACTACACACTTTACATAATTATATAACAAAATACACAACAAGTATCTATACTTTATTTAAAAGATAAATATATAATGTAATAAAGTACAAAACAGGCATTTAAATTGTCACAGTAATTATCCACAGCACCAAATTAGTGACAATTTAGGAAACAGCTCTATGAGAAAAAGATCTGTATAGCACTTTGAAAATGTGGAAATATGGCCACAGTCTGTCGCATATTTGGAAGGAAAACTGTGCCATTGACCAAATTTGATAAAAGAAAAACTATAGCCTATCACCTTTGCATAAGGTTTTCAAACTAACTTTGGATAGGAAATTTGTGGAATACTGAATATTGAAACACGTCTGAAAAAATGAAATGGGATTTAGCGTCCTACTGTTCTACTTCAAACTGGGCTAATGAAGACGGGCATTATCATATAGTGCGCTATGGGGAAAATTTTACCCAGGCAACGGCGCTACGGTCTGCTCCAAATGCCAAGCGATTTTTTGCGTGCATGCCAATGTGTACACGGGACTTCGGTTTTTCATCCCATCTGAAGAACTAGACAGTCTGTCCTTATCAGTCCCTGCATAACTGACAAGGGGGAAAGCACGCCGGAAAATCTGGATGAACTTTCTCGGCCAATGCAGGGATCTACACCAGAGCTCCAGTCTAGCGAGCCAGCATCTTACCCACTCAGCCACCGTGATCTCCGAAATGAAAAAAAACTATAAAGCAGTATTCACATGTTTTGCAGTAAGGGGGGGTGGGAGAGATATGTTTTTAATAAAGAAATAAACAAGCTAAGAAATGTCGACAAATACATGTACCTTAATCCATATATAACTCGATGTGGAGTACAAGACGAAGGCCCAATTTCAGCGAAAAGGGATATAGACTAATGCCCCAATGAATATAGTAATCCTAAACGAGAAAGTTGCGAAAAGCTGAATATTATTTGCTGCAGTAGATTTTCAACTCACTGATACAAATCAGTTTAAGCCAAAGAGCTGTTACATGTATATAAGACTGACAGGATATCTGCTTGAGGCAAACTATTCATAAACAATTGACTGTCACAAGATCAGACGGAAAATATTTTAGGCTTACTGCTTGTAAAGTAAAGCTTTTGGCCTACATTCTGGTGTATTTTGTGCTACCATAGATAAATATAATATATTAGTTCGGTACATATAATAATTTATATTGGTTCGGTACATGATTAAAAAGTCTTTATTTCTTTGACATCTGGACAGTTTCGTAGATGAGTGCTCTGATAAATGTGCTTTCGACCATGAAGATGATTAATACTGCTCTGATAAATGTGCTTTCGACCATGAAGACGGTTAATACTGTTATTGAGTTCAATGCATGGTTTCAATCCCAAGTTGGTATGATAAGCAGTGATGTCATCTAGCTTCCATATATAAAGCCCTTATCAACCTTCTTATATCTTCCTCGACATGACTTCCACCAATGATGCTCAAATTTTCCTTACATATAAATATAGGATCTCTAAAAATAACAAAAAAAAAAATAAAAGCAACTTTTATACTCCAAAATAAAAATGAAATTATGTTTAAGGAATTCCTTTCTCACATTCCGACTAATTTACGCTAAATACATAGATCAGTGATTAATTTTAATTGTTAGATTATCTGGCTTCTTTACTTACTTAAATGTGTAAATACAACTTACAGAAATCAGTTCATTTTTTACAGTTTGTCGAAAAAAATAGAAACAAAATATTATGTTGATTAATCGTAAACTTCTACTTGAAAATAGTATTGGATTGTTAAAAAAAAATCGTCAGATGTTGTGACAAATGATTCCTTTCGAAAAATAATAAAGAATTACGGTGAAAAAATGTAAAATAGGGATACAGCAGAAATATATAGCTGTGGTGTGGTCATGGAAGTTCTTTTCACATCCCTGAATTTGTAAGCTCAGTAATACATCAGCAGTTGGGGATATAAGAAAAAACTTACTTTCAAATCCAATCACTCATTTATCTGGTATATTCTACTTTTCTAGTTCTCTGTTTGTGTAATCCAAGAACTGTATATTGTACATTTATCATGCAATTTAGGAAAAAAATCCATTCCGCGCGCCATCTTGCATTCCCAGGATACCTAGCTTCCTGGTTCATGCTGTGTTGAGAAAAAATGCGTATAGATATAAAAGAATAAAAAAATTATTTAATAATGATTGTTTAATCAGTGTGGCCAGCATACGGAAAACGACAACAAAAATAGACCAGCTAATATTGAAATACGTTAATAGATATTAAATTTAATAATTTAGAGTAATTTATCTTGACCTTGACCCCTGCCCCAAAATGGCGCCATATACGTATGTTTCTTATGTGACCATCAACTGTTCGTTCGTTCGTTTCTGGAGTTTACAAAATCAACTGTACGCACTTCAATACCTTATATGTAGGCTAAACTATTTTAGGTATATGAATAGTAAAATTGAAGAAATTATTATTTGATTTCGAGGCCTTATTTTAAGCATATGCATGATATAAATAATACGCCATACGAATGGATGTAGCTATATTATAGTTAGTTATTTTGTTGATGTTTAATGAAATAGATCGACAACAGTCATTTTATTGAGTTGTATCAAATTCAATAATCCCGATTTTTAAACCAATATTTCGATTGCGAATATATAAGTCTCTACTTTTAAGTTGTTGGAATTTGTTAATTTTTACTTTCTCAGTGTTAAATTTATCTAGGTCAAACTACACCATATTCGTTTGACACCTTTCAAACGTGTGATAGAATCTACTAATAATACTATATAACGCTTAATTAAATATATTTTTGTGGTAACAGAGCTAATTATTTCTTCTATTTTGAAAAAATAAAATTATCAAGAAAAGGCAAAAACGGCGCTCGTCACTGAAAATAAACATAGGGGCCTATTTTCTCATAGAATGACCCCTGTATCAATTAAAGGAAATAAATTATATAGCCCAAATTTGAAAATTACAATAAATAGTTAAATGGTTGGAAGGGTATTTCCTGAAAATTTCATGCCTATGTCTTCAATTTTTTTAAAAAAGTGTATACGGACATTGATCAATTTTGTGCCTTAAAAGTGCAATAACTTTCTTATTTCTTTATTGATTTTCAAAATTTTTTGGGTTTCTTAAATGTGAGAGGAATTGAAAAACTAGTAAATATTCAATTTTAGTCAGATTCAAAAATTTAAAAAAAGCTTTTGCATTAATTGCTACATCTTGTTGAACACATTGAGACAGTAAATTTAATATTCAAATAAGCTTCAAGTTAAGAACATTTATTGCTGAATGTTATTATAACGTACACAGCATATATGCACGTGACTTCAGTATTTCTGCACCACTACCGAGATGAAGCCAGCCATGAAAATCACTAAAACCTTGATCGGCCAACACATACCTATGTGAACGTAACTAAAATTGTTGAGATATACTGATGTGTTTGCTTCTAGCTATGACTGGATTTTTAAAATTAGCTTCACCTAACAAACCATTCAGCACAGGGAGATCCATCTACTTCCTTCCTAGAGAATATATCTCTGCCCTAAATGCCCGCCATACTCCGTTTTACATCTGTCATACACACATTTTCAGTTTTATTAAATGGAAGCAGAATAAATACTCAACAATTTTGAACCGATTTTGATGAAACTTGACATGTATGTTTATAACCCAAAGATCTTGGTTCCTTTCGATATTTGCGCCCATCGGATTGTAACTTCCTGAATTATGGCCCCTGATTGTCCGTGAAAATCGGACCAAAATTGACTGACAAAATGGCCGCCGTTTGTACGCGAATAGTGTGAAAATATGTTATATCAAGGTTGTGGACCTTATAGAGGTCACAATTTTGAACCGATTTTGATGAAACTTGACATGCATGTTAATAACCCATAGATCTTGGTTGCTTTCGATATTTGCGCCAATCGAATTGTTACTTACTGAATTATGGCCCCTGATTGTCCGAAAAATCACCCTTTTTAGATTGTGGTCCCTCTGGAGGTCAAAATTGTTATCCAATTTAAAAAACCGTTTGATCATATCACCGTTCCATGGTTATGAAGGGTGAGTTTGAATTTCGTGAAAATCGGACCAAAATTGACGGGCAAAATGGCCGCCGTTTGTACACAAATAGTGTGAAAATATGTTAAATCAAGGTTGTGGACCTTATAGAGGTCACAATTTTGAACCGATTTTGATGAAACTTGACATGTATGTTTATAACCCATAGATCTTGGTTCCTTTCGATATTTGCGCCAATCGGATCGTAACTTCCTGAATTATGGCCCCTGATTGTCCGAAAAATCGCCCTTTTTAGCTTGTGGTCACTCTGGAGGTCAAAATTGTTATCCGATTTAAAAAACCGTGTGATTATATCACCGTTCCATGGTTATGAAGGTTGAATTTGAATTTCGTGAAAATCGGACCAAAATTGACTGACAAAATGGCCGCTGTTTGTACGCGAATAGTGTGAAAATATGTTATATCAAGGTTGTGGACCTTGTAGAGGTCACAATTTTGAACCGATTTTGATGAAACTTGACATGCATGTTTATAACCCCTAGATCTTGGTTCCTTTCGATATTTGCGCCAATCGGATTGTAACTTCCTGAATTATGTCCCCTGATTGTCCGAAAAATCACCCTTTTTAGATTGTGGTCCCTCTGGAGGTCAAAATTGTTATCCAATTTAAAAAAACGTTTGATTATATCACCGTATCGTGGTTATGAAGGTTGAGTTCGAATTTCGTGAAAATCGGACCAAAATTGACGGACAAAATGGCCGCCGTTTGTACACGAATAGTGTGAAAATATGTTATATCAAGGTTGTGGACCTTATAGAGGTCACAATTTTGAACCGATTTTGATGAAACTTGACATGTATGTTTATAACCCAAAGATCTTGGTTCCTTTCGATAATTGCTCCCATCGGATTGTAACTTCCTGAATTATGGCCCCTGATTGTCCGAAAAATCGCCCTTTTTAGTTGTGGTCCCTCTGGAGGTCAAAATTGTTATCCGATTTAAAAAAACGTTTGATTATATCACCGTTCCATAGTTATGAAGGTTGAATTCGAATTTCGTGAAAATCGGACCAAAATTGACGGACAAAATGGCCGCCGTTTGTACGCGAATAGTGTGAAAATATGTTATATCAAGGTTGTGGACCTTATAGAGGTCACAATTTTGAACCGATTTTGATGAAACTTGACATGTATGTTTATAACCCAAAGATCTTGGTTCATTTCAATATTTGCGCTCATTGATTCATAACTTCCTGAATTATGTCCCCTGATTGTCCGAAAAATGGCTTTTGTTAGCTTTTGGTCCCTCTGGAGGTCAAAATTGTTATCCGTTTGATTATATCACCGTATCGTGGTTATGAAGGTTGAGTTCGAATTTCGTGAAAATCGGACCAAAATTGACGGACAAAATGGCCGCCGTTTGTACACGAATAGTGTGAAAATATGTTATATCAAGGTTGTGGACCTTATAGAGGTCACAATTTTGAACCGATTTTGATGAAACTTGACATGTATGTTTATAACCCAAAGATCTTGGTTCCTTTCGATATTTGCGCCCATCGGATCATAACTTCCTGAATTATGTCCCCTGATTGTTAGCTTTTGGTCCGTCTGGAGGTCAAAATTATTATACGATTTAAAGAAAACATTTGATTATATCACCGTTCCATGGTTATGAAGATTGAATTCGAATTTCGTGAAAATCGGACCAAAATTGACGGACAAAATGGCCGCCGTTTGTACACGAATAGTGTGAAAATATGTTATATCAAGGTTGTGGACCCTATAGAGGTCACAATTTTGAACCGATTTTGATGAAACTTGATATGTTTGTTTATAACCCAAAGATCTTGGTTCCTTTCGATATTTGCGCCCATCGGATCATAACTTCCTGAATTATGTCCCCTGATTGTCCGAAAAATCGCTTTTGTTAGCTTGTGGTCCCTCTGGAGGTCAAAATTATTATCCGATTTAAAAAAACGTTTGATTATATCACGGTTTCATGGTAATGAAGAGAGAATTTGAATTTCGTGAAAATCGGACCAGAGTTGACGGATAAAATGGCCGCTGTCTGTACGCGAATTGTGTGAAAATATGTTATATCAAGGTTGTGGACCCTATAAAGGTCAAAATTTTGAACTGATTTTGATGAAACATGAAATACATGTTTATAACCTAATGATCTTGGTTCCATTGCATATTTGCCCATATCGGATCGTAACTTCCTGAATTATGGCCCCTGATTGTACGAAAAATCACCCTTTTTAGCTTGTGGTCCTTCTGGAGGTCACAATTATTATCTGATTTAAAAAAAACGTTTGATTATATCACAGTTACACCATAGTTATGGGTGAGTTTGAATTATGATTTTCTGATGATTACTTAAAATGCAACAACTCTTGTTGACTGCCCGGACGATTTGGCTGCTGTGTGGGCGTATGTTTCGTTGCCTGGCAACCTATTTTTGGATTCCTGAAGTCCATCCGATTCCAGTAATATAAGTTTCATTCAGAGTTATCTCCCTTTATTTTTCGATTTTTTTCGAATTTTCTACCCATTTTCAAACCCTTATCTTTTTTAGAAAGGATAAATTGATATTTCTGAAACCTCTGGAACATAAAGCCATATAGTCAGACAGTTGGATAAAGCAATTTCAACAACGATCCGTAAACCGGAAGTAGTCAAAATAATTTCTGATATTTGGAAAAAATGGGTGCTTTGGGGAAAAACGTGATTATTTCGTCCGATATCAACGGATTAAAGAGATTAGGGTGTCGTTGGGTTGCACAGGAATTGAAGTATCGTATGATACCCATTTCATAAAGATACGATGACCCGGAAGTAAAATATGGCACGCTGAAAATCAAGTATTTTCTAATTTAGGGCGTTTTTGGACGCCTTTATCTCGAAAACTGCTTCAGCGATTTTTCTTAAACTTTATCTATCGATGGTCCTTCCGGTAGTCTTCAGCATGGATCCATCCATTAAGACCTTCAAATAATTGGAATAGGACAAAAAAGGGACTGAAAATCAAAAAAAGTCAAAAAATCGTGAAATTTTGGAAAATGCTCTACTATTTTTTTATTTGAAGAGATTTTCAAAAAAAAGATATATATTTAAAAAGCTGCCCTAATTACGATTCTAATGATGTATAATATGTATGCAGTTATTGAAATTTAATTTTCAATATTTTGACATTTTTACATTTTTAACACTTTTGAACATAGGATTTCTCAGAAGTATTTTATTTGATCGTATAGTGTAGTATATCATTAGAGAGCCCTGTTCCCATGCAAACTCCAAAACTGGATGTGAAAACTACTCGACAATGATTCGTATACCGGAAGTAGTTCAAAATACGACGAAAAATGTAAAAAAGATAATAAAGATTTGGAGCTCTTGCCAAAAGTTCGAATTCTCCGTCACATATTAGCGGACCAAAACAATTAAAGTGTCGTTGGATAGTTCCATTAATAGACGATCGTATAACATCTAAATAACACGAATTTGATTCTTAGGAAATAAATTATGGTACGCTGAAAACTAAGTATTTTCCGTTTTGGAGCATTCTGAGACGCCTTTTTCTCAAAAACGACGCCTACGATTTTTCTGAAACATTTTTTATTCAGATTCCTATCTGTGGCCTAGCGTGTGCATCTAATAATAAAAGCGTTGCAATATTATAGGTGGTCCAAAAATGACATCAATCTTTGAAAAATGTTGAAAATCATTAAATTATTGAAAATGCTCTTTTATTTATCTTTTTTTCGAAAATTACTCAATGAATGTTTCTGATATTTCTGGTACAGGAAGTTAAGTATCTAGTCAACTTGTTAAAGCTATTCCGACAATGATCGAAAAACCGGAAGTAGTGGAAAAAATCTCTGATATTTTGATTTTTTTTGATATTTTTACAGCAAACTTTTTTATTTATGAATATTTTTTGATGGTAGTTTACACAGAGTTAAAGTATCACCCTACTTGAGCAGAAGTGAGAAAGAATTTTGTCTCCGTAATTTTCTTTAGTCGCCATTGGCTAATTTAGTTTTTCGTATCTAGATTAATTATTTATTGTTCGATTTGTATAAAACAAAGTGCATATGCTTCGTGGTCTCAATTGTAATTTTTTTTGTTACCGTGAAATTTTTCTGCACCTAACGGAAGTGACGTAATATTAACAAAAACTACAATTTTGACAGTTCAGTGCCACTTTGTGAAAGCAAATATTATTTTTTTCGAAATCTGATATAACTAAAAGGATGCACCCTGCAAAGGTGTATAAAGTCTTTAGCTCAGATATTTTAATTTCGCTTTCAATTAGTTGCTGAGATCTGAATAATAATAATAATAATAACTAAACCTGCAACACACATTATTTTTTATATATTGAGGGAGTAAATGTTGATTTAGCAATATCGTTTGATATCGTTCTTCTGCAGTCAACATTTTATTGTCCCAAGTGATTACGTAACATCAAGGCTGTGATCAATCATTGATACTGTTTGAAGCCATTCTATAGTCCTGTCTAAAAATGATCGCAGCTTGTCTATAGAGATCGACAAATAGTAAAAGCGTCTTTTTGACGCCAGTGTAAGAGTCAAGCGAGATTATCACACTTCCATAATAATGTACATTGTGATATCTTCTAGTGGCGCATGCAGGTGGAAAACTATTTTCATTCATTTGTGATTTAAAGAAAATACATTACCTGGGATGTGCTTTACCGATTTCCAACAAATAGCGACGCGTACAGGTGGAAGGCTATGTTCATTCTTTTGTGAATTAAAGAAAATACATTACCTGGGATGTGCTTTACCGATTCCCGATTGTATAATAACATTGGGCGTGATTTACCGATTTTTGTCAATGGTGGAATCATTCTTTAATCGATAATGGATAAAAATACTACGACCAAGGTAAGATGAACAATTATTTGGTGCGCATTATTTCTTTATATTCATATTTTTTATTGGTACTTCACATTTAAATAATGGTAATCAAAATGAGCCGATCGGTTAAACGACTCGCGGGAAATTAAAAGATTTGCAATTATTTGATGCGCATTATTTTTTTATATTCATATTTTTCATTCGTACTTCACATTTAAATAATCGTAATCAAAAAGAGCCGATCGGTTAAACGACTCGCGGGAAATTAAAAGATTAACAATTATTTGGTGCGCATTATTTTTTTATATTCATATTTTTTATTCTTACTTCACATTTAAATAATCGTAATCAAAATGAGCCGATCGGTTAAACGACTCGCGGGAAATTAAAAGATTAGCAATTATTTGATGCGCATTATTTTTTTATATTCATATTTTTTATTCGTACTTCACATTTAAATAATCGTAATCAAAATGAGCCGATCGGTTAAACGACTCGCGGGAAATTAAAAGATTAGCAATTATTTGATGCGCATTATTTTTTTATATTCATATTTTTTATTCGTACTTCACATTTAAATAATCGTAATCAAAATGAGCCGATCGGTTAAACGACTCGCGGGAAATTAAAAGTTTCGTCTAATATTTAATTTATAAATGCATCTCGGGAAATTAAAGTACTCGGCTAGTAATTAGACGCTTGACATAATTAAAGGGTCCGTCCATTTCTAAACCCCTCTCGGAGAAATTAAACGCTGTATCATTAAATTAAACCATAGTACTAATTAAACCATTTTTGTAATTTTCAAACGATTATAATCAATTATCAAACGATGTTTTGAAATTAAACTCTATAGCATTTTTTAAAGTCTAAAAACCCCAAATTAAACGATTCCAGTTTCCTAGTGCTATTGTTTTTGGTGATTTCCTAACCCCCAGGGGCAGAGCCATGACCATTTTACTTTGTGTCTGTGTGTGTTGTCTACAGGCCACTATTCTTAACGGATCGTCTTTAAACTTGGGATATGTATTACTTATAGCCAATTACGACAACTGCATGTCCCGACTCCCACAGACAAGACACGCCCAATTTTTGTGTTTGTCGTTTACAGGCCGCAATTCTGAATGAATCAGCTTGGTACTTGGCATATGTATTCCTTATAGCCTGAGGGCGACCACTATTGATTTTGGTGAATGTCCCGACCCCCAGGGTCAGAGCCACGCCTCAACACTAAACAAACCAAACGCCTAGCCTTCTTGACAAAGTACCATATCAATCAAAGCAGGAACGTGGACGTATATTGTAGCGTTAGCGTTATGTTTGATGAATCTTGACGGCATTCAACAGATTCTAGACGGCAATCTATTAACTGGATACGTGTATTAGATTCTACACGTTAAGGGTAGTTTCTTTCCTTTTTATACGCCCACATTTTCATGTGGACGTATTATGTCGTCGCCCCTGTCCGTCCGGACGTCCACAATTTGTTTGTGGACTCTCTACAGGTCACAATTCTTATCTGATTTTGACGAAACTTGAAATATAGGTTTATCCCCATAAGATCTCGGTTCCTTTCGATATTGGCATGTATCGGATCGGAACTTCATGGATTATGGCCCCTGATTGTACGAAATGTCATGTTTTTAGCTTGTGGACCCTATAGAGGTCACAATTTTGAACCGATTGTGATGAAACTTGACATGCATGTTTATAACCCCAAAATCTTGGTTCCTTTCGATATTTGCGGCCATCGGATCGTAACTTCCTGAATTATGGCCCCTGATTGTCTGAAAAATCGCCCTTTTTAGCTTGTGGTCCCTCTGGAGGTCAAAATTATTATCCGATTTAAAAAACCGTTCGATTATATCACCGTTACATGGTAATGAAGGTTGAGTTCAAGTTTCGTGAAAATCGGACCAAAATTGACAAACAAAATGGCAGCCGTTTGTACGCGAATAGTGTGAAAATATGTTATATCAAGGTTGTGGACCCTATAGAGGTCACAATTTTGAACCGATTTTGATGAAACTTGACATGTATGTTTATAATCCAAAGATCTTGGTTCCTTTCGATATTTGCACCCATCGGATCGTAACTTCCTGAATTATGGCCCCTGATTGTCCGAAAAATTGCCCTTTTTAGCTTGTGGTCCCTCTGGAGGTCAAAATTATTATCCGATTTAAAAAAACGTTTGATTATATCACCGTTACATGGTAATGAAGGCTCTATTAGAATTTCGTGAAAATCAAACCAAAATTGACGGACAAAATGGCCGCCGTTTGTACGCGAATAGTGTGAAAATATGTTATATCAAGGTTGTGGACCCTATAGAGGTCACAATTTTTAACCGATTTTGATGAAACTTGACATGCATGTTTATAACCCGAAGATCTTGGTTCCTTTCGATATTTGCGCTCATTGATTCGTAACTTCCTGAATTATGGCCCCTGATTGTACGAAAAATCACCCTTTTTAGCTTGTGGTCCCACTGGAGGTCAAAATTATTATCCGATTTAAAAAAACGTTTGATTATATCACCGTTACATGGTAATGAAGGTTGAGTTCAAATTTCGTGAAAATCGGACCAAAATTGACAAACAAAATGGCAGCCGTTTGTACGCGAATAGTGTGAAAATATTTTATATCAAGGTTGTGGACCCTATAGAGGTCACAATTTTGAACCGATTTTAATGAATCTTGACATGTATGTTTATAATCCAAAGATCTTGGTTCCTTTCGATATTTGCATCCATCGGATCGTAACTTCCTGAATTATGGCCCCTGATTGTCCGAAAAATTGCCCTTTTTAGCTTGTGGTCCCTCTGGAGGTCAAAATTATTATCCGATTTAAAAAACCGTTTGATTATATCACCGTTACATGGTAATGAAGGCTCTGTTCGAATTTCGTGAAAATCAAACCAAAATTGACGGACAAAATGGCTGCCGTTTGTACGCGAATAGTGTGAAAATATGTTATATCAAGGTTGTGGACCCTATAGAGGTCACAATTTTGAACCGATTTTGATGAAACTTGACATGCATGTTTATAACCCGAAGATCTTGGTTCCTTTCGATATTTTTACTCATTGATTTGTAACTTCCTGAATTATGGCCCCTGATTGTACGAAAAATCACCCTTTTTAGCTTGTGGTCCCACTGGAGGTCAAAATTATTATCCGATTTAAAAAAACGTTTGATTATATCACCGTTACATGGTAATGAAGATTGAGGGAAAATTTTGTGAAAATCGGACCAAAATTGACAGACAAAATGGCCGTCGTTTGTACGCGATTAGTGTGAAAATACGTTATATTAAGGTTGTGGACCCTATACAGGTCACAATTTTGAACCGATTTTGATGAAACTTGACATGCATGTTTATAACCCAAAGATCTTGGTTCCTTTTAATATTTGTGCATATCGGATTGTAACTTCCTGAATTATGGCCCCTGATTGTACGAAAAATGACCCTTTTTTTAGCTTTTGGCCCCTCTGGGGTCAGAATTATTATCCCATTTAAAAAAACGTTTGATTATATCACCGTTACATCGTAATGAAGGTTGAGGTCGAATTTCGTGAAAATCGGACCAAAATTGACAGCTGTTCTTGTCAGGCCATCCATCCTTCATCACTAACAAGGGGAAATCACGCCAGAAAATCTAGATGAACTTTGTCACCCAATGCAGGGATCAAACACCTAACCTCAAGGCTACCGAGCCAGCATCTTACCCACTTAGCAACATGATCCCCAGTCGAATTTGAAGCCTACTGAAATGAACCTTTATAAAGATCTTAATTCATTTCGATATTTGCACATAGGGAAAATCACTTTCGGTATTGCTTGTTCTCTATCCATCTCTCGAAAATGTGGGCGTATCCTGCCTGGCAGTGCCAGCCTATCTTTTCGTAAAATCTGGACGATACCCGGTCCCTAGTGTTTCATGTTTGGTGTTACAGTGTTGTATAGCCATCAATAAATTATACTGGGTGTTGTGTTGATAATTAATGATGAGTGTCTGGTAGTAGAACAATAAAAGCTTATTGATGTTTTGGAATCTTATCAAAGGTGTGTAGCGGTGCATTGTCAATCACGTATTGTCCACGGTTCATAAGAATTTTCTAGAACAAAGCCGTTTACCGCCATTACAGCCGCGCATGATGCAAACAAGATTATTATGATCCTCGAAAAAAAGGCAATTAATATGAAGTTGACGTACTGCTCTTCGAATACAACCAACTGTCATATTAAATAAAAATGTTGTGCATATATGGTAACTCTAATACACCACAATATTCTAGGGGGCGCTAGTGTCGCTAGCTGCGAAGTTAGTTTTCTGTTAGTTATTCATGATTAAAATTTAAGTCACAATTCTGCAGTCCATAACGCCTTAAGAGATGGTCTAAAACCAAAAAATGTGAGATATATGCCATCAATAATTATATATTTATCTACATCTCCAAGTTTTTGTATGTATTACAACCCATAATTATCCAGGTCAGTGTGTTTTCTATAGAGCACATGGTAATAACGTGTCAGCCACTGGAATGGTTTTTCTACGGCCAATTCAGCTATTTCGATTAATTAAGTAGCCAAAAGGGAATATTTAATTAATAGTTATCATAAGCCTTACTAATATTTCATTTTTAAGTCCAATATATAATTTTTTGTGTAGGCTACTCTATGCTGACAAAGTGGCATAGACACGTGAATTCACAATCCCCTACCATGAATAAAACACAATTATCAAAAATAACTGGTAGTGAAAAGTGGAAGTCCTGCATAGACACGTGAATTCACAATCCCCTACCATGAATAAAACATCAAAAATAACCGGTAGTGAAAAGTGGAAGTCCTGCATAGACACGTGAATTCACAATCCCCTACCATGAATAAAACACATTATCAAAAATAACCGGTAGTGAAAAATGGAAGTCCTGCATTGGACCCTCCAGAGGCCACAATTTTGTTTGGTATATATATACTATTCAAAAAAAGTAGGGGATATTTGATTTTTAAGTGTTATTAAAGTCACCTATTGAAACTGACGAAGAAACAAATGACAAAATGAAATGAAGTTCACATTCATCGATTTATTCCAAATGATCGTTAGACTAAGTAAGGCACAGACTGACCATTATAAGGGTAAAATGATACCCGGGGTCAAACAGCAAAGTTACCACAGCATCACAACAAAGTCAGTAACGGGTAAATCCTCCTCTGTTTGCCAAACAAGCATTGATCTGACGTGGCATACTCCTAATGAGACGTCTAAGGTCATTTTGGTCCAGATTGTCCCATTCCTGTTGCAACGCAGCAGCAAGTTCTTGGACATTGGCAGGACGTTGTTGACGTTGACGTAACCTCTGTCCAAGTATGTCCCAGACATGCTCGATGGGGGAGAGGTCGTGATTCAGTGCTGGCCAAGGTAATGTGGTGATGTTCTGTTGTTGGAGGTAACCTGTAACGATCCTGGCCCTGTGACATCTTGCGTTGTCATCCTGGAAGATGAAACGGCGGCCATGACGTCGTTCGAACGGCACAACATGGACTGCAAAGATGTTGTCCCGGTAGTACTGGCCTGTAACACGCCCTGCAACAACATGTAAAGCCGTTCTTCCAGCAACAGTGATGCCTCCCCACACCATAACAGAACCACCCCCAAATCGATCATGTCTTATGACGTTAACGTCTTGGAAGCGCAGGTTTCGACGACGCCACACCCTCCTACGTCTGTCCAAAAAATCAACAGTGAACCTTGACTCATCTGAAAACATCACATTGCTCCAGCGTCGATTATCCCAGTGTTGACGATCCCTACACCAACGACGTCTTGCCTGAATGTGATGATCTCTCAAACAAGGGATCACGCGAGGACGTCGGGCGTGAAGGTGACCACTATGCAGTCAATTCCGAATCGTCTGGCCACTCACTCTCACACCAGTGTCTGTTTGAAGATGAGCGCTGATCTGATTTGCTGTGATGACACGATTTCTCAAGGCCAAGGTACGGATAAATCGATCCTGGGCTTGAGTTGTCGCCCTTGGTCGACCTGAGCGTGGTCTGTCCTGTACAGATTGTGTATCACGGTATCTGGACCATAGCCTGCTTATGACAGATTGAGAAACATTCATCGTCCGCGCCACAACCGCCTGTGTTGTGCCGATCTGTAGCATGCCAAGGGCACGTAACCTTTCATTTTGGGCAAGCCGACGCATATCAAAATTTGTTTTCTGGTCACTAAAACAATTAAACTGATGTTTCCACCCTGGAATTCAATGCCACAATGACTGTAACATTCAAAGTCAGAGTCGTGCAAATCTTGGGTTGGACCCCCATGATGATCCCAAGCATCACCTGCATTCCATGCGGTAGCTATTGGTGCGTTTGGGCGTCACATGTAATTGGAAATGTTTCTTCTGTTAGGTTCTATAGTGACTTTTTTCGTAGTCATTTGCATATTTTAGTATTATGCCCCCAAAATCAAATATCCCCTACTTTTTTTGAATAGTATATATGAATCTTGAAATATATCTTTATTAGCCAAAGATTTTGGTTCCTTTCGATATCTGCAAGTATCAAATTGTAACTTCCTGAATTATGGCCCTTCGTTGTACGAAAAATCACTTATAATAATAAAAGGTTAATAATAAAACATACATTTCAATTTAATCATTTCAGATTACAACTACCCTCAACAAGTCCGATGATTTACCCAACATCTGGAACTACATCAACCAATTTTAATACCAATAATTATACAAATGGTTATACCCATCCTGTCCCCTCCCCCAAACCATTCACCTCACTTTCTTCTGGTAAATTTCCTGCTAATCCTTACTCTCACAAACTTCTCTCACAATCATTTAATGGAAATCTGACAAGTACTTTCCCAGATCCCATACCTTATCCATATCAATCATCCTATGAACCTGTGGCTAATGATGTAACTCCCTTATTAGATGACGGAGACATTGCATCTCCAGAGGTTCTCCTACCCACAGATCAGTATTACTATGAGACCACGCCTAGCATGAGTCACATGCAATGTGGTACCAATTCTGCCAATGATGTTAGACCCATTGGACCAGTTCGAGCTAAGTCGGCCCAAGGTAAGACTTTCCTTAGATTATATTTATATTATCATCGCCCCTGTCTGTCCGTCCACAATTTGTTTATGGACACTCTACAGGTCACAATTATTATCAGCTTTTGCCGAAATATAGATTTATCTCCTAAATATCTTGGCTCCTTTTGATATTTGCATGTATCGGACTGACATCATGGATTATGGTTCTTCATGGTACGAAAAATCATGTGGGCATATACACTAGGGACCGGGTATCGTCCAAATTTTATGAAAAAAGGATAGAAACTACTCTTACCATCTAGAATCTAATACACATATCCAGTTAATAGATTGCCATCTTGAATGTGTTAAATGCCGTCAAGATTCATAAAAAACTGCCCAGTTTGTGCTACCGTGTATATTAAGAAACGCCGTTTAGTTTTGACATCGATTGTCTACTTTACAACCGTTCAGTTTCTCAGGATGTATTTAAAAATGAACACTACCATTTATATTTAAAAGGGGTTTAGTTTTTAGACAAGGCATTTATTTTCCCGGACCTTGTCGAGAAATGAACAGAGTGTTTAATAACACAAGGGGTTTAGATTTTACGCCAAAATACCACTTTACCGAGAGCCGTCTATGTGGACCCTGTAGAGGTCACAATTTCGATTCGATATTGATCAAACTTGAAATACATGTTTATAACATTATATACTATTCAAAAAAAGTAGGGGATATTTGATTTTTAAGTGTTATTAACGTCACCTAATGAAACTGACGAAGAAACAAATGACAAAATGAAATGAAGTTCACATTCATCGATTTATTCCAAATGATCATTAGACTAAGTAAGGCACAGACTGACCATTATAAGGGTAAAATGATACCCGGGGTCAAACAGCAAAGTTACCACAGCATCACAACAAAGTCAGTAACGGGTAAATCCTCCTCTGTTTGCCAAACAAGCATTGATCTGACGTGGCATACTCCTAATGAGACGTCTAAGGTCATTTTGGTCCAGATTGTCCCATTCCTGTTGCAACGCAGCAGCAAGTTCTTGGACATTGGCAGGACGTTGTTGACGTTGACGTAACCTCTGTCCAAGTATGTCCCAGACATGCTCGATGGGGGAGAGGTCGTGATTCAGTGCTGGCCAAGGTAATGTGGTGATGTTCTGTTGTTGGAGGTAACCTGTAACGATCCTGGCCCTGTGACATCTTGCGTTGTCATCCTGGAAGATGAAACGGCGGCCATGACGTCGTGCGAACGGCACAACATGGACTGCCAAGATGTTGTCCCGGTAGTACTGGCCTGTAACACGCCCTGCAACAACATGTAAAGCCGTTCTTCCAGCAACAGTGATGCCTCCCCACACCATAACAGAACCACCCCCAAATCGATCATGTCTGATGACGTTAACGTCTTGGAAGCGCTCGTTTCGACGACGCCACACCCTCCTACGTCTGTCAACAGTGAACCTTGACTCATCTGAAAACATCACATTGCTCCAGCGTCGATTATCCCAGTGTTGACGATCCCTACACCAACGACGTCTTGCCTGAATCTGATGATCTCTCAAACAAGGGATCACGCGAGGACGTCGGGCGCGAAGGTGACCCCTATGCAGTCGATTCCGAATCATCTGGCCACTCACTCTCACACCAGTGTCTGTTTGAAGACGAGCGCTGATCTGATTTGCTGTGATGACACGATTTCTCAAGGCCAAGGTACGGATAAATCGATCCTGGGCTTGAGTTGTCGCCCTTGGTCGACCTGAGCGTGGTCTGTCCTGTACAGATTGTGTATCACGGTATCTGGACCATAGCCTGCTTATGACAGACTGAGAAACATTCATCGTCCGCGCCACAACCGCCTGTGTTGTGCCGATCTGTAGCATGCCAAGGGCACGTAACCTTTCATTTTGGGAAAGCCGACGCATATCAAAATTTGTTTTCTGGTCACTAAAACAATTAAATTGATGTTTCCACCCTGGAATTCAATGCCACAATGACTGTAACATTCAAAGTCAGAGTCGTGCAAATCTTGGGTTGGACCCCCATGATGATCCCAAGCATCACCCGCATTCCATGCGGTAGCTATTGGTGCGTTTGGGGGTCACATGTAACTGGAAATGTTTCTTCTGTTAGGTTCTATAGTGACTTTTTTCGTAGTCATTTGCATATTTTAGTATTATGCCCCCAAAATCAAATATCCCCTACTTTTTTGGAATAGTATATGTCGGTAATTATAATCATTCTCGTTGGGCAGTATTTTTTAGCTTCCATTATTATGTTGATATTTAATTTCATCCACGCTTGGATATTTATTTTTCATCCATGCTTGGATATTTATTTTTCATCCATGTTTGGATATTTACTTGTATTATGTTGGGTATCCATGTTTTGATTTTTATTATCATCCATGTTTGGATTTTATTTCATCCATGCTTGGATATCTGTTTCATGAATATCTAGCCCCATCCAGGCTTAATCTTTTCCATGTTTGGATCTAATTAAAACCTTGATTCATCCTCCGTTTAGGACTGTTCCATTCTATTGTTATTATTATCCATGTTTGGAATTTTGTTATTTTGTTATTTCCGTTCTATTGTTATTGTTATTTATTTTCATCCAATGTTTGGATAGTTATTATGTCGGTAATTATAATCATCCACGTTGGACAGTATTTTTTAGCTTCCATTATTATGTTGATATTTAATTTCATCCACGCTTGGATATTTATTTTTCATCCATGCTTGGATATTTATTTTTCATCCAAGTTTGGATATTTACTTGTATTATGTTGGTTATCCATGTTTGGATTTTGATTATCTTCCATGTTTGGATTTTATTTCATCCATGCTTGGATATCTGTTTGATGAATATCTAGCCCCATCCAGGCTTAATCTTTTCCACGTTTGGATCTAATTCAATCCATGTTTGGATCTAATTAAAACCTTGATTGGATAGCTAGTTATCCCCTTTTCGGATAATTGTAGCCTACACCACCCCCTCTTTTTACAGAGATTACATCATGCCGAAGCGAAAGTTACAGGCCCAAGGTTCCCAAAGCTCCAGTGAAGAGGAGGTATCTCCTAATTCGAACATCCGTCCGACTTCTTCAGCAGAAGACAGATTGTCAGAAATCATCCTGCAGAAAATGCTTGACAGAGGCTTGGTTCACAAAGCCCTTCGCCTACATGTAATGAACCTGCGGGTCCAAGTGTTACACCTCTGATGCAGACACTGTCTTCTTTGCCACAGTCCCCTGCAGTCCCGCACTGTGCAGCTAATACCCGATGGGGCTTAGTATGAGCTGTCAAACCTTTGAGCGGTTTAGCTCCGCCTTACAATGGATTATGGAAAATATAATTTTCGCAAGTGTTAGTCACATGATAGACGATTTCCTTTTTATTGGACCTAACAATTCACCCGAGTGTGCGACATCATTACAGTCCTTTCTTGACCTTGCCGATTACTTGTCTGTACCCATTAAAGAATCCAAGACCGTTCGTCCAACTACAAATATCACAATTTATGGTATAGAAGTTGATTCAGTTTCCCTGGTGTACCGTTTACCCTTTGATAAGCTCTCCCGAATTCGTTTGGCCCTAGAGAATACCTTGATCAAGAAAAAACTGTCGTTAAAAGAGTTACAATCATTGTTGGGATTTCTTAGTTTTGCTACACTAGTGGTAGTACCAGGAAGAACCTTTTTACGTCGGTTATTTGACCTAACGATAGGTGTCAAAAAATCTTATCACTTGATCAGAATCACTAATGCCGCACGACTTGATTTTAAAATCTGGAGTCAGTTTATGCAGGGGTTCAATGGTCGATGCATGTTTTTGAATGATGCCTGGGTCGGCTCCGATACTATCAAATTGTTTTCAGATGCAGCCCAATCTTTGGGTTATGCTGCAGTATTCGGATCTAAATGGTTTTCTGGGTCTTGGCCCGAAGGCATGCAACTTTTGAATATAAGTGTCCTGGAACTTTTTCCTATTGTTTTAGCATTGGAGCACTGGAGCCATTTATTGACTAATCACAAAGTTTTATTGCTTACTGATAATGAGGCCATTGTTTATGTTATCAATAAGACCGCGTCCAAATGTCCTATTTTGATGTCCTTGGTTCGCCGTTTGATAACTGCTTCCATTAAGTATAATGTGCTCATAAGGGCGAAGCACATAGCTGGAAAATCTAACAAGGTTGCTGATTGCCTTTCTCGTTTCAACTTTCAGCAAGCACGAGAATGGGCACCATTAATGTCTTAATGTCGAATTTGTAAATTTTTTGTATTTTCTTACTTTGTGTTTGTTTGATTATTCTGAATCACAATGAATGATTTGTCATTCATTATCTGACAATGTATATAAACATGATATTTATACATTAAAATATAAAAATAATATAGTTTTGCAAAAGTAACTAACAATGAAAAATATTACTATGAGAACCTGCGCCTGTTACCAAATATTTACATTTTTGCTCTCTCATTCATATGATTTATGTATGGAATTGTTTAAAACTTCATTATCTAAAGCAAGAATAACCCATTCTTATAATACTGTCCATAAAAAGAAAAGATTTGAAAAAATTCTCAATAAACTTTGGTTTTCATAGATGCACGTCCAGTCCATTAATTTTCACAGTATTTCATGTAATCAAATATTTACAGTTTATCTCTCATTCATATTTATTTATGGAACTGTTCAAAAACTCATATTCAAAGCTAACATCACCCATTCTTGATATTATGACTGTAAAAAGAAAACATTTGACAAAATTCCCTGATTCACTTGTGGGATTTCAAGGATAAATATTAGTATGAGAACCTGCGCCTGTTACCAAATATTTACATTTTTTCTCTCTCATTCATATGATCTATGTATGGAATTGTTTAAACCATTCTTATAATAAACCATTCATATAATACTGTCCATAAAAAGAAAAGATTTGAAAAAATTCTCAGTAAACTTTGGTTTTCATAGATGCACGTCCAGTCCATTAATTTTCACAGTATTTCATGTAATCAAATATTTACAGTTTATCTCTCATTCATATTTATTTATGGAACTGTTCAAAAACTCATATTCAAAGCTTACATCACCCATTCTTGATATTATGACCGTAAAAAGAAAACATTTGACAAAATTCTCTGATTCACTTGCGGGATTTCAAAGATGTATGTTCGTCAGCTACCAAAATTTTAGGGTCACAATATTTTATTCAAGGAGTAATGTTTTTTCGAAAGTAACTGCTCCATTAATTCAAATGAGTTAATAATTATTATTATGTATCACTCCGATTATTTGAAAGTTTACATATCTCATGTAATGGGTTTGCTATTTGTACTCGTACATCTGTTACAAGAAAATATGTACGTCCATTACCACAATAATTTCTAATTTACTGGATTACAAGAATGGGTGATGTTTTTTCGAAAGTAACTGCTCCATTAATTCAAATGAGTTAATAATTATTATTATGTATCACTCCGATTATTTGAAAGTTTACATATCTCATGTAATGGGTTTGCTATTTGTACTCGTACATCTGTTACAAGAAAATATGTACGTCCATTACCACAATAATTTCTAATTTACTGGATTACAAGAATCCAAATGTGACCATACAGTAGACATTTATAGTATTAGTGTCATTTTTTACAAGGAGAAAAACTTTTCAATTCCACCGGACAATTCAGAGTTTTGCAACTATATGTTCATGCAGGCAAATCATGGTGCTCATTTCTGTACGTCTATTACCTATACTTTGAGGAGCCAATATTTATTTCCGGTGTTCATGAACAAATAAAATCATATGTCAATTGATATTTTAATCATATGTTTTAATACTAAATAAAACCAAAACGGTTAATTATTCATGGTTAGATAATATTGGAAGTAATAAAAATATGACAAGTTCTAAATGTACGTTTGATACGGTGGAATTGCCCTTTAGCAGATTTAACTGTAGAAACTACATCAAAGAGAAATTTGAAAGATATTTAGACAGCCTCTTTCTCATTTGGAAAACTACGTGTAATCTTGGCCATATTACAGATTTGCACAAACGTTTAAATGATATTAGATTCATGTTGAAACAGATACAGGTGTGAGTAACCCCATATGGATACCACATTGGAATTACAATGTAGATATATATTATATGTGGTAAATGCCATATAGATATATTGGCCCCTGATACACGCGTGGGTAATCCCATATGGATACCATGTTGAACCCACATACATAATACACATGAATGTGGTCATATCATATCCATACCACGCAGATTCCAGGTGCACATGTTGGCAATCACATCTGCGCATATCGGTTCAAGGTACATACAACTAAAAGTGTGGGTTCAATAATGAGCTAACATATGCAAATAAGTAATCCCATATGGATACCATGTTGGCCCCAGATATACAAAATTTATCATGTAATCCCATACAGATACCATATTATCCCCAGATACACAAATGGGTAATCCCATACGGACACCATATTGGCCCCATGTTTACAAAACAGAGTTTTAATGTGGGTAATACCATATCAAACCATATTGGCCCCAGACATGATATGCACACTATAAGGTCAGATTATCAATGTAAGAAAGAAGTTCATGTAACCATTATATCATTTGGCGTATCTCTGGGATATTATTATACATGTATATGAAAATAAAGCGTATTTGCCTACATTTGCATGTGGGAAGATAATATGGGTTCAGTATGGGAACCATGTGGTATGATCTGGGCCCACAGCCCATTTTCTTCCCATAATGGTCCCCATATTGCAATGTTTATGGGGCCCATATGGATACCATATTGGACCCAGACCTATATAATTATTTTATATGTGGTAAATAAACCATATATATTATTTTGGACCCAGAAACACACGTAGGTAACTCCATATGGATACCATATTAGAATTAGATATATTATATGTGGGGGAAATGCCATATAGATATATTGACCCCAGATACACATGTGGGTATTTCCATATGGATACCATATTGGGCCCATGTACATAATATACAGGAATGTGGTTATATCATATCCATACCACACAGATCCTGGGTGCACATTTTGGTTCAAGGTATAAACAAATAAAAGTATGGGTTCAATAATGAGCTAACATACGCAATCCCATATGGATACCATGTTGGTCCCAGATATACAAAAGTTAATATGTAATCCCATAAAGATACTATATTATCCCAGATACAAGCATGGGTAATCCCATGTGGACACCATATTGGCCCCATGTTTACAAAAACAGAGTGGTTAATGTGGGTAATCCCATATACATCCCATATTGGCCCCAGATGCACAAATGGGTAATCCTATATGGACACCATATTGGCCCCATGTATACAAAAACAGAGTTGTTAATGCGGGAAATCACATATAGATCCCATATTGGCCCCAGATACATACACTATAAGCTCAGATTATCATTGTAAGAAAGAAGTAAGCATTATATCATTTGGCTTGTCTCTTTGATATTAATATATATGAAAATAAAGTGTATTTGCCTACATTTGTACGTGGGAAGATAATATGGGTCCAGTATGGGAACCTTGTGGTATGATCTGGGCCCACAGCCCCTTTTTTCCCCATATGGTCCCCATGTTGCAATGTTTATGGGGCAGTTTTAGTCCTGCCCAACTCCTATTCGGTAGAAAAATTAGATGCCAAATTCCTGCTTCTCCCGAGAAGTTAAATCCCCAGTGGCCTTATTTGCCTTTAGTAAGGGAGAGGGAAGAAATAAACAGATCTAAAACTATGCTTAACTTCGATAAACGTCATAAGACAATCTCACTCAAAAAGTTGAAACCGCAAACTAATGTCTTTATACATGACAGGAATAAGCATGGCACTGTCATAAATAAAACACCTCAAATCCCAGGTCATTTAAGACGTAATCGTACTAGTTTGGACCCTTGTAATCAGCCCAAAATCATACCAGGTAATGATAGGTTTATAAAGGGACTGGGTGATACAGACTTCTTTTGACCTCAATTCGTCGTAATTCCGGTCCGTTCAAGATATGATTAGCCAAGTGAACACACTTTAAGTTTGATTTGTAATTAATAACGCTGTAAAATGACCAATTTAACTACATTGGAGGGTGTATAATGATCAAATAAAGTCTCGGCAATTAAAACGATGGAAAGTCTTAGAACTAGTGAGTATTGTGAGATAATAACAGACGATATATCGTAAACCAGTCATAACAAAGATGGCGTCTGAATTACCTTCTATTATACTATACTATATAGTCAAGCAGTAGTAAGAAGTTTTATTTTAATCCCTTCAAGTGCCTGTGAATGGTATATAGCAAAGAAAAGCTGAGAAAACTTCATAGTATATATGACAAGGCTGTAATTTTTACAAGCATTATCCGATTTTGACAAAACTGGAAATATAGGTTTATCCCCATAAGATCTTGGCTGCTTTCGATATTGGAATGTATCGGATGAAAATTTCACGAATTATGGTCCCTGATTGTACGAAAAATCATGTTTTTAGCTTGTGGACACTATAGAGGTCACAATTTTGAACTGATTTTGATGAAACTTGACATGTATGTCGTTAATTCAAAGATCTTGGTTCCACTGGATATTTGCGCCCATCGGATCGGATCGTAACTTCCTGAATTATGGCCCCTGATTGTCAGAGAAATCCCTCTGGACGTCAAAATTATTATCCGATTTAAAAAGACGTCTGGTTATATCACCGTTACATGGTAATGAAGGTTGAGTTCGAAATTCGTGAAAATCGGACCAAAATTGACGGACAAAATGGCCGTCGTTTGTACGCGAATAGTGTGAAAATATGTTATATCAAGGTTGTGGACTCTCTGCAGGTCACAATTTTGACAAAACTGGAAATATAGGTTTATCGCCATAAGATCTCGGCTGCTTTCGATATTGGAATGTATCGGATCAAAACTTCATGGATTATGGCCCCTGATTGTACAAAAAATCATCACGTTTTTAGCTTGTGGACACTATAGAGGTCACAATTATGAACCGATTTTGATGAAACTTGACATGTATGTTGATAATCCAAAGATCTTGGTTCGTCTGGTGTGCCCATTGGATCATAACTTCCTGAATTATGGCCCCTGATTGTCAGAAAAATCGCCCTTTTTAGCTTGTGGTCCCTCTGGACGTCAAAATTATTATCCGATTTAAAAAAATGTTTGATTATATCACTGTTACATGGTAATTTAGCATGGGACAGAACTTAATAAAAACCAAACAAATTTTAATGATTTTCTGATAATAATTTAATATGCGACAACTCTTGTTGACTGCCCGGACGATTTAGCTGCTGTGTGGGTGTATGTTTCGTTGCCTGGCAACCTATTTTTTGTTTATTAAAAGACCATGAAAAGTTTCCAGCATCTGTTTTTAGGGCCAATTTGAAGGTCTACCTAATCAATCTTAGCTGTAAAGCAGATGTAATGATGAGTGATTTGAATTCAGCCCGAGATAGCTTCATTTTGCCAAAATAATGATACTATGTAACCTTATTCGAATTGATCAATATTTCACCACCTGATAAATATGTTGTTAGTGGTTCCTGCTTTGATTGAAATCGCCACAAATTCGGATTCTACGACCTCAAAAACATAGTAGTCGACATATTCCAACACTATGTTTGGTCAAAAAGCACAGAATAGATATTTGCAGGGCCATATTGGATTGCTGTGGGCCATTTTCAATGTCATATTGAGACTCACAGACCACAAAAACCTACATATAAACCTGTCAAAGGCATTCTAAACAAACTTGTTAGTGGTGAAATGAAATAAAAACTGATATTTTGGCTCATTAAGGGGCACCCATATTCAGGGGGTATGTACATGGGGGTTAGGGGTGTTGAGGGTCGAAATTTTTGTTATATTATTAATTATTATACCCCTCCACATGTTTTTAACACCGCACCAAAGGAATCGACTATTAACACACCCCCTAATGCTGGTGATGACCCCGTTATCATCTGTTTCAAGAAACTTGGAGATTATATCATCTTAACTGAGCTGGTGAAGGGTGACTTCCCTACGCAGGTCAAGGAATTCATCTGTTCCATTAAACCTACCAGCATGTTGTTGGCAATTGTTTAGTTGGCAACTTTTGAGTGAGAGGTGTTTCATATATGGGGTCGGCATGATGAACAAACCCAGAATAAACTTCAGATCATGAAAATCCAAAGATTATTGACTGAAATCAATCCGAGTTTGATACCGGAGATTGGTATTCCACACCGGAAGTCAATGAAAACTACATCCAACGCTTTCAGATGATGAAAACACACGAGAAAGAACTGCAGATCATGAAAATCCAATCATTATTGCCGGAGAAAGCCACGTCCTCGTTCATAGGGGTCCCGATTTCAAAAATGCCCGTCCCAGGGGGGTCAAGTGGTCGAAAAATTTGAATCCCAACATTTTTGCATAGCTTGGTCCTTAATCAACCCAAAACGACAAAAAAATCAATTTTAGCTTACAAATCCTGTGGGATGACATGTCATACCACACTAATATATTCGCCTCGAAGATCTCATAGATGCATAAGACCTATAAAAAGGCTTATCTCAGAAATGTAAAATATGTATTGATTTCTTGTAACATTTAAATGAAATTAGATCATCATAATGTCCATCTATGATTTTTATATCTGTAAAATTATGTTTGTGCATGAAGTATTATTATACATGATACATTGTAAAGAGTAGTCAGAACGTCTAAGAAAAAGGGATATTGTATTATCAAGTACGTATGGATCATGTTACGTGATACATAATAAGTTCTGACAACCCTCGTTGTGGAGTTGCCACATGGTTTGGATTGAATATAATAAGTTGACTGTAAGATGTCTCCAGGAATAAATGTTTCAAACTAAACATATGTCTTGATTATGTCTTGATTTGTTAATGAAATTTGTTAACGTAACCGATATTTCAATTTGCGTAACCAGGAAAACGGTTGCATGTTTTTGAGCTGGTGTTGAGCGCACGTCACCGATTGGTATCGTGTTAGAATTGTTTATGTCTAGGAAATGTTTAAATCTATTCCATCGCACATATATTTAAAAGGGATACATGTATCCATTAAATATGAGGGCCAAACTAGGGACAAAGTCTGTTACTACTGCGGCCTGCATGGTCTTGTTGGTCGCGAATGTACAAAACCAGACAAAAGATATAGTCTGACAGCCAACCCTAATGGACCAAATCCAGACAATCCAATGGAATTTCCTGCACTTTGCCCCAAAACTAGTCCGAACAGCAGTAAAGCATTTGCAGATACAGTCTATGAATCGACCCTTAATAATGATAATATTAATGAAACTAGTTATGAGCACCAAGATATCATAAACCATGTCATAGGTAATGACCCCAGGGAAGAAAACCACCCTGGTGTCAATACTATTACCCTCGCTAAGAATAACACGACAAAAACTAATGTCAATATAACTGGTCAAGTCAAACCTGAAAACCCAGGAGGTCTATACCAGGTCTTGCCTACTCAAAATTCCATAAAAAAAAAAACCAGTAGTCAACAATGACAACCCTATCGCTACCAATACAACAAATGTTATCCTCGACCCTGATATTTATGCTATGAATGATACATCTAGTGGTCATGTTTCTTCCACCCCAATTAATACTACAAGGAATACTACAAGGAAATCTTGAAAAGATTAAACAATTTAGCAATATATTTAACAAACTAGATATTGTTTGTATGTAAGAAATTCTAAAATCAAATGTCCATCAAATAGAAAATGTTGAAACCGTATCTGGCTATAACTTATACAGTGCATATAATGAAACAAAGATTGGCGTTGCCCTATTAATAAGTCCAAACATAACACATAAATTCTACAATACACCTGACAGTTGTCCAGGGGTATCACAAACAATTATTTAGAGATGGGCAGTCCTAGAAATTTATGTTTATATGCCCACATTATGGCACCTGATTGTCCGAAAAATCACCCTTTTTAGCTTGAATTATGTCCCCTGATTGTTCGAAAAAAAGCTTTTTTTCAGCTTGTGCCTCTGGAGGTCAAAATTATTATCCGTTTTAAAAAAACGTTTGATTATATTTTATATCACTGTTACATGGTAATGAAGCATGAATCTGAATTTCGTGAAAATCGGACCAAAAGTGACGCACAAAATGGCCGCCGTTTGTACGCCAATAGTGTGAAAATATGTTGTTACATCAAGGTTGTGGACCCTATAGAGGTCACAATTTTGAACCGATTTTCATGAAACTTGAAATACATGTTTATAACCTAAAGATCTTGGTTCCATTGCATATTTGCGCATATCGGATCGTAACTTCCTGAATTATGGCCCCTTATTGTACGAAAAATTGCCTTTATTAGCTTGTGGTCCCTCTGGAGGTCAAAATTATTACCTTATTTAAAAAAAACGTTTGATTATATCACCGTTTTCGTGAAAATCAAACCAAAATTGACAAACAAAATGGCCGCCGTTTGTACGCCGTGTAAAAATATGGTATATCAAGGTTGTGGACCCTATAGAGGTCACAATTTTAATTCGATTTTGATGAAACTCGAAATACATGTTTATAACCTAAAGATCTTGGTTCCTTTCGATATTTGCACATATCGAATTTTAATTTCCTGAATTATGGCCTCTGATTTTACGAAAAATCGCCTTTATTATCTTGTGGTCCGGCTAGGGGTCACAATTATTACCTGATTTAAAAAAATATTTGATTATATCACCGTTACACTGTAATGAATTTCATAAACATTGGACCAATGGTATATCAAGGTTGTGGACCCGATAGAGGTCACAATTTTAATCTGATTTTGATGAACTTTGAAATGTTAGTTTATAACACAAAGATTGCGGTTCCTTTCGATATTCGCGCACATTGGACCATACCTTCCTGAATTATGGCCCCTGATTGTATGACAAATCATGTTTTTTACCTTGTGGACCCTATGTATGTCCAGCTAAATCCATAATATTAAATGTTTTGTATACTTAACGTTAGCATGGGGCAGAACTTTATAAAAACCAAACAAATTCTAATGATTTTCTGATAATTACTTAATATGCGACAACTCTTGTTGACTGCCCGGACGATTTAGCTGCTGTGTGGGCGTATGTTTCGTTGCTTGGCAACCTATTTTTTAATTAATATACAACATGATCATCATTTATGTCAACATAATGACACCCCCCTCCACATACGCACAGCTACACCTGCTACCCCCACCCCACCTCCCCACAAATCAAAACAGTTGTCCAGGGCATCATCAACACTTATTTAAAGATGGGCAGTCCTAGAAATTTATGTTTTATTTTTATTAATATATTATGTCAATCCTCCACCCCCACCACACACACACACGTCCATTGTAGACATTTGACCCCCTATATCTCGAAAACGCCCCCTCAAATGCCTGATCACCACCCAGATTCGGGATCTACACAAAAAACTGGTCTAGAAAAATTTGGTCTGATAAATTCACAGCTCGGGTGACGATTTCTCCCTTCAGCCACTGGACTAAAATATTGTAAATAAATGGTCTATCAAGGTTGTGGACCGTCTAGAGGACACAAATTTGATCCAATTTTGATGAAACTTAAAATACATGTTGATAACCCAAAGATCTTAGTTCCTTTCAATATTCATGTATATCTGATCGTAAATTCCTGAATAATGTCCCTTGATTGTACAAAAACTTGCTTTTTTTTAGCTGGTTCTCTGTCCATCTCTTGCAAAATGTACAATCAGGAGCCATAATTTAGAAAATTACGCTCCGATATGAGCAAATATCGACAGGAATCGCTCATGTAAAATAATGGATTGCTCCTCTATTTTGAGTTGAGAAGTGCCATTTTTGCAGTGAGCGATTGTAATCTTAAAAGAACTTTTTATGGCTCCTGTATTTTTTACCAACGTGAAGCTCCGTATATGAGTGGTATTGTCATCCAATATGAAAAATTATGGTACATAATTACATATACATTTGAAGTCATCCATCTTGAAAACATGTGCTGCTCCTTTTGTACCACCTCAGGTTATAGAGTAAGGGGGACAGTGTCAAACCAATACCCTTGTCACTTGATTTGTATTCAATGTAACCAGGTAGAACAATCATTAAATCAGATATGCCAAATATATTTTACTGAACAGTGTTCTGAACACAACTCATTCATAGAGAAACGAAAATATTGAAACTAAAGAGGATTGACTGTACAGTTATCAATGTTATCCTATATACAAATATTTTCAGTCCAACCACATGGTGTTCAGCTTGTTCCAACGAGTTTAGGACAAGGGCAGGATTATTTTGATGAAATGTTTAAAGATCTGGCTCAAGATACACTGCAACCTAAACTACGACCAATGACATATCCGTTAGACCGTACCTTACCTTCAACATATCATGATTATACTGTAGCTACGACAAGGTGAGTATTGCCTTATTGGCGGTGATGAAAAACCTTTTATAAATGTTTCAGAAATGTAACTATTTCTCCGTTTGAAATGGCGGGTAAACAGTAAAAATATGTAAATACACTGGTGTATTCCCACGAAGGCGCAGTTACAGAGCGTGACCAAAATTAATCCTTCCCACGAAGTGCAGGTATAGACTTGTCGGTTTTCCTTTGAAGAGAGACATGTTGTTATTAGGACCCAATTAACAGTGTTAAAGATTTTATGAATTGATCTTCACTTTAAATTTCATTCACAATTTGGCAACTAATTATTAAAATTATCCAAGTATTCAGTATGAATCTTAATCACCAATTGGCAACTTATGATGAATATCATTAAAACGTCTAAGTAGTGTTCACCTATTTTATTAACCAATTTGCAACTAATGAATTAGCAGCCCAGCAAGTAGTGTTCGAAATCCGAAAAACAGTGTATTAGGAGACGAACACAGATTGTAGTTCTACAATTGCAATTTAAAGAAGATTAAGAAATACAGAAGGTAGCCCGCGGATGTGCACCTCTACCGTTGGTACCAGTAGAAAGGGTAGGTGTATTTTATTATGTCTTGCTGTATTGGCCTTGGACTTCTCTTTTGGAATAGAATTGGAACGTTTGACCACTATGGTTGTCACATTCGTATTTGTTATCAAATTTATTTACCAAGCATATTTTACTTACAGGTTGAATATGCCTACCTTCACATTATAGCAGAAATGACAGCCAATCCAAAAACAATAGAATTGGCCAACTATGTAACATATCAATCAAGGGTGAATTTGCAACTCATCAGTGGAACCACTGCGACACAGAGGAGCACAGAACCAACAATACTTTGGAAGGATGATAATCAAGGATCAAGAAGCTAGTTGTTAACTCATCCAAATGTTTTTGAAATGGTCACATTTTTACAAGAACAAAATGTGACTGGTGACCCCGAAATGAGTTTTAACGACCCAAAATGAGTTATATATGTCATAAGCTGTCTAATGATACCAAAATCATTTCTCTACCTTACTCCATCGCCGAGATATTCAAGTTCAAAGTCGGGAAGTCAAGAAAGGCCTATTTCGAGAAAACTTTGTTTAAAGATTATGTTCAAAATTTCTGCTATGCATGACAAAAGTTGTGGTTAAAAATGCCAAACAGCCACTAAACTTGACAGTTGTTAAGAAAATCAGATTTCAACATAACACACATAATTGCAATGAATTCATTCTTTCAGGAATTTTCCTATTTAATGTTGTCACAAAATTAATCCAAAACGAGATCGTTCCATTGTTGAACACTGGCTGATGCAGACAAATTAAAAGCTGTCAAACTGTTCATACATTTTGCCACGGTTTGCTTTTTCGAACAAAGCGCCATTTAAACAAGGAATGTTTGTTTACTAAAAGTACGCAATTTTTAAAAATTAACTTAGTTTTAATTCATAACCTTCCTTATAATTGTCTGTCTGTTGACAAAAACTTCGATAGGCTGCCGTCATCTTGGTTGAGACATCGCCAAAGTTCAACCAATCAGACGTCACGATAAACGTGTCACGTCATTGACATTACCGGGTCACGACCTCCGCTACGTCACATAGCAATGAGGCAGGTTTGTTTACTATTTGAAACACTGCTATTGGCTGAGTAGTGGTGTTGAATATTATAATGAGTACTATAAATAGAAAGAGGGGATTTCACAGGTTGTGTTGGTATAAAATGGCTACATTTTCCAGCGAAATAGGTCAATTATGGCTTTGTTTCAAGTAAATTGACCTACTTTGAGTAAACTGCTGTTGACTAATTGCTCAATTTCCACCCTTTATCGACATTTTCTTGCCAGTAAAGTGTGCCAGGCTGAATTTTAACGTGTTAAAGTATACAAAAATGGTCAAAACCACCAAGGAAGAGATATAAATGTGCTCAAATCCAAAGCCAGCTCCTGGAATTAAAAGGCAGACACGAGGAAGAGGAATTGACTAATTAAATTAATTTTTATTTTAGTATAGTTATGTTTTATTTCTTATGTCAAAAGTGTTGGTTAATTGGTTACATTGGGGTTTATGAAAGTGTAAATTCTTATAACAATCTATAACACCATTGTTACGATCTTAATCCATTTTAATTGCTAGGAACTGGATTCCCACGAAGTCGTTGAAAATGACCTCCTTTAATCTGTTACGGTCAATAACTGCACCTTCGTGGGAATAAGGGGATGGCGCTTTATCATACGGCCTGCCATTGAGTCAACTGGTGTGGTTACGAATCCCTGGTTGTGCGTGCCTGTCCATTCTCGTGGGTTTTCTCCAGGTACTCAGGTTTTCTCCCACTGCTAAAGGCCGAACTGTAAAACTGGTCCTCAGATACATCCAAAATGGGCAGCATCAGCAGTTTTTATTTTTTAGATAATTAAAAAATAAAGTTAACTAGACCTGCGTAGCAGGAATGACAGGTTTCACTGGTGCCACGTTACCTTTGAACTTATGTCACTTTCGGTGCCACGTTACCCTTGAAGTCATGTCACTTCCTGTACAAATGGAACCGATAAACAGATTTCCACATCCACATTGCACACATCAAATAAAATGGAAGCAGAATCAACCAAAACCAGCAATATCAATTTATTTTATACACTATTACATGTAAGTGATCCTGACAAAATTACAGTACTTCCGGTCATAATGAAAATGTTCAATTAGGCTGACGACGATATTTTCAATGTCTGTTTTCGAGAAAAATGAAGTCACAACCCGTACGATCTTTTAAAACGTGTTGAAGGAAATTTGAAACGAAAGCCGACAGGTCGATATTTTCGCCTTTGAGGGAAGGATTAATTTTGGTCACGCTCTGTAACTACCATGTGACCTTAACGATGCAATTAACAATAAGTCACCTTCATCAATTATACCATACCATATTTTTTTAAAAAGAAAACAATACACTTATTATAAGAGAGTATATATAGAGAGAAATGAGGGTTTAACCATCCTCCACTCGACTTAAACTAGGTTCAATTTTATTCTAATAATTCGCTTGTGCGTAGTGGTCTTTAGCAGTGGGAGGAAACCGGAGGACCCGGAGAAAACTGACGAGGTTGGGAGAGAAATGAGATTTAACGTCCACTCAACACAAACTAGGTCATTTCGGGACTTACATATGGTTTAGTTTATTTCAATAATTCGCTTGCGCATACAGATCTTTTAGCAGTCGGAGGAAACCGGAGGACCCGGAGAAAACCCATGAAGTTGGACAGACGACCATACTCCTTGTCATGTACCACTGGAGATTCGAATCCACGTCAGTTAAACTAATGACAGGCTTTGTGATACAGCGCGTGCCTGCTAACCATTCAGACATCCACACACACACCCTCCACAAGGTTGGACAGGCAAGCATTCTCCTTTGTCATGTACAACCGGGGAATCTAAACCACACCAGTGGACTCAATGACTGACCTGCACACCCACCCCACTATAAGAGTAAAAGATATGTACATTTATTTGAAAAAAGAAACAAATAAAAAAAAATAAACAAATGCAATAATATAAATTTCCTCATACACAACAATACTATACACTACTAGTAAATGAAATGAAATGAAATGGGGTTTAAAGTCCTATTCTTCTGCATCTAACTGGGGTATTGGAAGACGGGCATACGCTATACAGTGTGCTATGAGGGAAATTTTGTGTGCACAGTGCCGCTACAGCCTACTCTTATATCGAATTCCAGCTGCCAAGGGATCTTTTACGTGCACGCCAATGTGTACACAGGACCTCGGTTTTCCATACCATCCGAACTACTAGACAGCTGTCCTTGTCAGGCCCTCCGTTCTGCATCACTGACAAAGAGAAACCACACCGGTAAATCTAGAAAAATTTCTCGGCCACTGCAGGGATCGAACACACCAATATAGTATTGATGAAAAATGTATGTATACAAGGGACCTCGGTTTTTCGTCACATCCGAACGACTAGACAGCTGTCCTTTGTACCTTGTCAGCCCCTCTGCCTGCAGCACTGACAAGGGGAAACCACGGCTTACTCTTATATCGAATTCCAACTGCGACGGGATCTTTTTACGTGCACACCATTATATACAAGGGACCTCGGTTTTTCGTCACATCCGATCGACTAGACTGCTTTCATTGTACCTTTTTACATGTACACCAATGTATACAACAGACCTCGGCTTTTCGTCACATCCGAACGACTAGACAGCTGTCCTTGTACCTTGTCAGCCCCTCCGCCTGCACCACTGACAAGGAGAAACCAAGTTGGAAATCTGCGTGCTTGCTTAGTCTAGTGTGCGCCATTTTAGTGTGTGTACAGTAATGACTTAATGTGGTTATTTTGGGTTTAATACTTATATTATGCATTAATGTGTTTTAAACCGTAATGTTGTCATACAAAGGGAACAATTATTATCGATTTTCATTGACGTTCAAAATGAAATGCGGGGGTTTATCACCCACTCGACAAATCCATCAATTTTGGGACTAATAATTCGTTTGCGCTTAGGAGTCTTTCACAGTTATTTATTTTTTTGATGGTGGGGGTGAGGTTGGACAGATGACCCTACTCCTTGTCACATATTAGCGGGGATCGAAAACGAGCCCCCCCCCACACACACACACACACCACCACCATCACGCCAATGTGTATACGAGACCTCTGTTTTCCATGCCATCAGAACGACCAACTGTCCCTTGGCCTTCCGTCCTACACTGATAAGAGGGTACCTCCCCAGAAAAGTCTTGACTACGCACTGAGTCACCGCAGCTCAAACTTCAAACAGGACCTTGCTCTTTTTTTAACCCATCCTTCCTTCTTCACTGGCATGGGTAAACCCCGCCAGAAAATTTCCGATGAACTATGAGGGAAATTGTGCCCGGGAACCGGCACCTAGGTCTCGTCTTACTAGTCTTACATCGAATTCAGACTGACAAGGGATCTTTTATGTGCACGCCAATTTATAGCCTCGGTTTTTCGGCTCATTCGAACAAATAGACAACTGTCCTTGCCAAACCTTCAGGCCTGCACCAATGACATAGGGAAACCACGTCGGAAAACCCGATAAACTTTCTAGTCCAATGCAGGGATCGAACACGTGACCTTCAGTTTAGTGAGCCAGCATCTTACCCACTTAGCAGCCATGGCTCCAAACATTAACGTCCTACTCATTCAGCCACCATAGTTCCCACTTCATTTTGATTCCAAACACGGGACATTGTTTTTCTATGCCATCCGAACGACTGTATGTGGTCCCCTGTCAGGTCGTTCCTCCTACACCACTGAAGTAAGAGAGCAAACACCCCACTCACTGACCCACCGTAGCTCCTAATTCAATTAGATTCCGGAAAAGGGAGCTCGGATATTTTTATTCCATCCAAACGATTGTACTTGGTCTCTTGCTAAGCTCTCCGTCCTACACCACTGACATGGGTGAACATCGCCAGAAAAATCCCTTTGAAGATTTTAAAGAGCAAAAGTCCTACCCACTGAGCCACCGTAGAACCAACTTCATTTTGATTCCGGGCTCGGGACTTGGGTTTTTAAGTCCCATTTGAACGACTATACATTGTCCCTTGTCAGGCTGTCCATCCTAACGCACTAACAAAACCACGCATCAAGTGAAAACATCCGATGAAGGCTGATTAAGTTAGAGAGCAAAGAAAGATTTGACTGAAGACTTAAAATCGATTACAGATTACAATACTAACTGTAATTAAACTTGTTTACTGCTATTAAATATTCTAGAACTTCAAATATTTCCGTTTATTATAATCCATTTCCAAATACAAATGCCGATAACCTAGTCTGTGGACATGCGTATAAACTGCACTTCCGAGGCGAGAAGACGAGATTGTGACGAAGCGAGGTAGCGAGAACATGAGAGGACGAGATTAACTCAAATCCGAGGGAGCGAGAAGTTGAGGTTTTTCAAAGGCAAGAGAGCGAGAAGTTGGGGGTGAGAAGTCGAGGGTGAGAGTGCGAGAACACAAGGTTTTTCAAAGGCAAGAACACGTGAGAAGTCGAGGTGGAAGTAATACAAGGATCTCGCCCTGTTTCCTCGTGTTCTCTCGCCCTCGACTTCTCGCGGCGAGAAGCCGAGATTGTGAAATGGCCGCAATAGGCTTCCATAATTTTACGGCTGCTTCCACCGATGTGATATAGCAGACAAGGTTTGACTTATTGTTATATAGTGGTATCCTTGTAGATAGTGTGTACCAATCACAGTACCAGTTTAGTCGTCTAGTATTACCTCAGACATATTCATGTAATTGAATACGGGAAGGGCTAGGTTGGTTTGGAGATTGGTATAGTAGAGAGGGGGACAATTAGACATAGAGAGCACTGTCATTAGCTTCTATCTGTATATATACACTTATTTAGAATAAAGGATATAACTCTACATCATATTGTGTGTCTTAGTGTTTCTACACCAACTCCCACATAACTTTATATACCGCTTCGACTTATGTACGGCCGAAGGTCGGAAAAGTCCTAAAATTCGTCAATTCGACTTATACTGCACATCGACTTATACTTTCCTGAAAACCTATCTTTAAAGCCAACGATCATCAATCATGAAAGAAAGAATTCTAGGAAAAATGTTAAATATTTTGGGCTACAATATCGATAAACATCTGTTTAAATTTTTCTTTATCGGCTAATAATTGCAGCTGTATCATATGAACACTAACAGTCCTCTAAATTCTAAACAGTTGGTTATATCACTGGATAGTGATATTAATTTTAATTTCTTTTTGTCCCCCGCCTTTCGACGAAAACAGGGGGCTATAAAATGGGTTTGTTGATCTGTTCGTCAATGGGTCTGTCTGTCTGTATGTCTTTCATCAGTCCCTCACACTTTCTGGAGACAGTCGATATCTCTATCAACCTACCCGAGGTTGATATGATAAGAGAACACGTGGGCGCAGCCCACGTGTTCTCTGTCATATCAAATTGAGGGAGAGTAGGTTTATATCTGACATATACAATGCGTTCACCCTTAAATTTAATGGGCTCTTCTAAAACAAGGCAACAGTGATTGGTTAATTACTCGATAGTTTCCGCCAAAAAGTGAAAATTACCGAAGCTATCACGTGCAGGTCTTTGTTTATACGTCGCCATTTTGGAGTAATTGAATAGAAAGCAAAAACAAAATGGAAAGTAAAAGGAAGTCAGGCGAATAATCAATCCATTTTCTTCACCATAATGACGATAGAATAGATGTGAATGCAAATATGATGAGGATCTATCTAAAGCCTGAAGAAAACTTGGAGTGTGTGGAGAAATAATGTAGGCGGAAAGAAAATTCTGAAAGATATCTTAGACATGGAGTATGGATAACCGATTTAAATATGCCGATAAGTACGCCGTCTATTTCGTTACTGAATGCTACAAACTGTACTATAACAATGTTTTTTATATTGTCAAAAGGATAAAACTTTATTTCTTTATTTTCAATCATCTAGGTCATCAGCAGTTGATATGAGCCGAATATCAACCTATGAAATGATGACGTCATGAGAGGTTGTTATGAGATATAACTGCTATGGACATCAAAGAAAAAACTACACCCAGTTGTATATTCAAAATTAAACACTGAGAATTAAATTGGATACAACTACAAATTGAACATTTTAAGCCGAAATTCAACAATATTTATCAATAATTAAACACTGAACAGCAAATAATGGTGTTTATGTAAGATTAAACAGTACCAATGTTACAGTGTATAGAATCAATATCAATAGCCTTAGTTGGATCAAACATTTTTATACGACCACGTTTTCATGTCTTCATATTATGCCGTCACAACCGTCCATAATTTGTTTGTGGATACTCTACAGGTCACAACTTTTATCTGATTTCAACGAAACTTGAAATACAGGTTATCTCCCTAAGATCTCAGTTCCTTTCGATATTAGCATGTATTGGAATGTAACTTCGGACTTGTCTGAAACTATTTTCCAAACGCCCAAAATTGTCCAACCGGGAATATGCCCAATCGAACATCAGGACATGGTGAATAATATTCAAAATTCCAAAATTAATATAGTTTACTGAGTGTATAACAACCACTCAACACGATTATTGTTGATAACACGATGGATTCATTAAGTGATCAACGTATTTATTGTGTTATACCGCCAAGCACCTACCTTGATTAACTAGTTAATCTGCCATGATCCTTTATCGGACAATTCATCAATCCAATCCTGAACAGAAGTCATTGTTTCTCCTTTGTCGGGATATGTATCAATACAATAAGAGTGATTATAAACTTACTCTGCATGATTGACCATGATTTTCCCATTGTCAGATTTTTAATCCCCTTGATGTCGGCTGACAGCACGTAGAAATTAGTCATATGTGTCACATGTTCTAATTGTACACCTCGTCTGCGATATCACTTTGGTGTAAGCGAGCGGCCCCGTACAACTCCAAATATGAAGACCTGTCCTTATACAAAGACCTATTTGCGTAAAACACACCGCCGAATGAAAAATTGCACAGTAAAATTAATTTTCCTTCCCAAGTTCTGATTTAACACTCACATGCCAGATAAAGCCTGTTGGTCCTTGATTATACCCTTTTGGCGCAGTTATAACAACTATCGAGAAAACACACCAATTAAACAATACACACCGTGTCATTTGTTTTTAACCCGTCGGTTAATTAACACACTCAGTACAGAAAACGCACCGTCCATTTTTCACCCTTGTTAATTAACACACCTTATCTAGAGATTTTAAGCCATAATGAGGAGTAATAATCCTAAATTTATTTTTTTATGAGGCAAACGTACTTATTGACACTTGGGATCGTTTTTAATGCGCCAAACATACAGTTTAACCCTTACCTATTTCTCAGTGTGATATTATCTGTATTAAAGGGACAATAACACTCTTGCTGGCTTGGTAGCTCTAGAAAATAAATAATATCTTATTCTAAGTACTAGATGTTTATTTGTCCTACCTGTTGTGTAAATTATCCATTTCATCATATTTTACTTGTTCAGAGGGTTCGAAAATATTTTAAAATCCAAGTCACATTTGAAAAGGTTTACGTTAACCTTTTCAAATCATGTAGTTGAATTATTCCAATTCTTTAAATTAGGTGTGTTAAGATGAAATTTATATCATCAATTAATTTGAATATTGTAAAATAATACAATTTGTTGGCCAGAATAAAGATTGGGACATATTATTCAATTACAACAAGAGTGTTATTGGGGCTTTAAAGGACAATATTGGTGCCAGTCATTATCACATATGTGATAGAGCTGGTTAAACACATTCCAAATATACTTTTAACAGAGAGATCAATGCTACGATAGCTGAGTAATACACGTTTCCCGAATAGGAAGTGACGAACGCCAAAGGAAAACACGAGTCACCGCTTTATATAACTGACTAAAGCGACGAGTGATAACAGATACACAGCCGAATATCTGCTCACTGATAATTCCTTCGAAGACCAAAAGTTGTTATATGGGACTGTAAGAGGATATCTGACAATTCAATAAAGTAATTGAATGTCATTAGATAAAAAAACACGAGAAAAATAGAAATAGTCCGTACATTCCCATGTTTCTATCCATTCTATACCTTATAAAAACATGGTAATGCACAGACTTTTTCTGTCCTTCTTTCGTGTTTTCTTATCTAGTGACAGTCAATTCTTTTTATGAATTGTCAGATATCCTCTCACAGTCTCACACAACAACTTTTGGTCTTCGAAGGAATTATTAGTGAGTAGAAATTCGGCCGTGTATCTGTTATCACTCGTCGCTACAGTCAGTTAAATAGACCGGTGACTCGTGTTTTCCTTTGGCGTTCGTCACTTCAGATTTGGGAAACCTGTATTACTCAGCTATCGTAGCATTGATCTCTCTGTTAAAAGTATATTTGGAATGTGTTTAACCAGCTCTATCATATATGTGATAATGACTGGCACCAATATTGTCCTTTAAGAGATTATTAACCATATTACACTGTATACATTTTAGAGAGTTTACACCTAGAAACCAGTTCATATCTAAACATAGTCAGAATGACTCCAAGGTGACTTCTGCTATTCTGCTATTGTGATGCATGATTGGGTGTTGATATTATAATTGTCAATGTATAGAAATCTTGGGATTCTGAAAGTAAAATTTTTAAAAAGTTAAACAAAATTCTTATTTTGACGGTCCGTCTAAAAACAAAATGGTGTTTTCTTCCAGTTCTACAGGAGATATAAAGATATTAGAGGCAAATCAAGATGGCAAGTTTATCCGCCTGGTAAATGAAGGTCCAAAGGTTAGTACTATTTTGAAGTACTTAAAGATAAATTATGGGAGATTAGATAATGTAAAGGCTATTTGCTGAAAATTTCAGTCAAATTGATCCACTATGAACAGGGAAATTGAAATTTCTGCCTAGCCTCGATCATCATTACTAATGTCGGCATGACAAAAACCATAGTCTCCATTATCCATTTAATCATTAATTCGTGAAGGAAAGTTATGCCATCAAGAGTTGATTATGGTCTGGATAAGTTAATTAATGTCTAATTAATAATTAAGATAACATTTCAGGCCTAAAAAAAGACCTGCAATAGGCAGATTTAGCTCTTGCATAATGTATGCTTAATGACAGTTATAACAGTTTATCCTAGTTTTTTGCAACTATTGCATTATCTGTATCACTTTACCAATGTTCATAAGAGGTTTTAGAGTTCATTTCCATGTAGTTTAACTTGCATACTTGAACCCAGGGCAAATTCTTAAACCAAGTAGTCTAAGATCACTAGATCTGTTGATTAAGTCAAAGCGTTTCAATCTAGGCTTGTATGTGACAAGCAGTAGGTTCGTCTACATAACCTCGTCTTATTTCTTCTGGTTCTCTGGGTTTCCCACCTTTTATATGTTCACATTTCGATGAGGACGTATATAGTGGACACCTAACCAATATCACTAGCATTGTGAGCACCACACTAATTATATTATTGGCGCCCATGATCTCGTCGTAGGATGCCCACCAATCTCGGCATTATGGGAGCCCCTCCAGGATGAGGAACCCCACAAATTCTGCAGCTTTGGGCGCCCCATTGATCAATTCGTGGGCGCCCAACTATCTTACTCGGCATTAGCAATCTTTATCGGCTGTTTTTTTGTCGGCTTTAGCCGATTGTTCTTTAATCTAGCCAATTCGTAAAACAATGAATGGGCCACTATGGTATCATATATCATTCTACTTTCGGCCGATTTACAAAGAGTTAATTATCATGCTGATTGATAAAACAATGAACAAGCCACTACGATGTCATATAATATCAATCTATTTTCGGCCGATTACAAAGAGGTAATTATTACTTGTCGATTAATTAACTCATCAAAGAGTCAATCAATGCAACGAATACCTTCAGTGTCAATCCTTATCTGCTTATTTCATAAATAAACAACTTCGTTGAGTTAATTCATGCCAAGTACGGTAAAAGAATAGCTGAAGATAGTGATGGCGGCCTTGACCATGAACTTCAAGCATGCACGTAGGCATTGTATTTGGAATTTCCAAAAGATGGAGATCCTCCCACGTCCAGTATAGGTCATAAGTTATTAAAGTCTATTTTTCACAAGTACCGGTAAAGCTAAAAATAAACTAATCTGAATAACAATTAGTCACGTGACCTTTCGCCCATACGGCATATTTCCGAGTTCCGACTATTGTTGGAAAATGATTGGTTCTACATTGTTTTATTATTGATATGTGCTTACAAATATACTTTATTTTTATATATTGACAAGTGTTTACGCAGGGGCGGATCTTGGAATTTTGAAAAGGGGGGGCGCCGCAAAATGAGGGCACTGACCACGGAGACGGGGCATGCTGTTGAGAGGGGGTGGGGGCCCCAAGAAAATTATCCGTCATTTCCTTGCATCTGTAGCCAATTCAAGAGCTATTTGGCTGATATTTTCGTCTAAATGTTCTGAAACCGTAGAAAAAGAGCCTCAAAATCGAGCAAAAAAGCTAGTTGAAAGGCACTTTCAGTAGTAAAAAAGGGCACTGTCGAAAATTAGGGGGGCGCACGCCCCCCCATTGAATCTGCCTTTGGTTTAGGTATAAATTTATTAAAAACGAACTTATTTGTATTTGCTTGTCTTGTAGTTTTTCTTTTTACTAAACTAATTATATAACTACTTCCGTTTGGATGGATGAAAGCAAAAGTAGATTATGCATTATGCAAGTTGCTAAAATTTGACTATAAATTTCGATATATGAATACTAGTATGGAATAACAACAACAACACAGGCTTTGTTTATTAGAAGTTTCAGCTATTATTATAATATTATACGGAATACGTTATGCAATTATTGACCTGAATAAAGTTTGCATAAACCAACATGCCTGTTGTTGAAAAGATGACTATCCATTAGGGATACCCGTGGCCTCTTCATTTCAAAATGGATTAAGAACCCTGCTCAGCATATATTATATATATCATTATAAGGCACCCCACCAATCATGTCATTATGGGGGCCTCTCCGGGATAAGACATCCCAAAGATCAAGCTGTTTTGGTACCCTATCAGCTGTGGTTTGGGCTGTGTATTGCGGCCAAAAATTGTATTACAATATATTGCGATACGCAAAAAAAAGTATTGTAATACTTTCAATAAAGGCTCAGTTTATTATAATACACATTTTATATTGAATAGTTTTATTGTCCATGTAAAATATATAATAAAAAAAATGGTGTTTACAACTTTAATAGTTGTTTTTGTCTTTGGTAAGTCATCGGTTTATATTTTCGGGAAATCGCATAACTTTTATTAAGTTTCTCGAAAACCAAAGTGTTCCGCAATAATGAACTTTCCTTTGCTGTTAGAAACAATTTTACGGTTACCATAGCATAAAGTGATTGGTTAGTCGACGATTTTTTAACAATAATAGGTCTAATGAATGTTGCATATGAAGAAAAAGAAAAACGAATTTGAAATACCGGCAATCTAGAATAGCTTAGATAGATGCAAGACAAGATTATTTGAATGCATTGTAACCAGCTTGGTCCTTAGTGTTGTTGATAGTTCATCCTACTGGGTTCTTCTTGTTATTAATTATAACAAACACTTGATTCAGCTAATTGTAGAGTTTTATGTAGACACAGCAATAACAATTATAACAGACAATATATACAGAGTGGTATAATAACTACACAATTATGTACAACTAAAGAAGTAAAATATCAAGAGTTGACATAACTATGAGTGTAGTCTTTAGTAGGGATGTAACGATACATCGAATAACCGATGCATCGCGATAGTTTGACTGTCAATAGTATGTATCGATAGTAAAAAGAAACTATCGATAAAAATTGCGATAGTCAACCAAACTATCGTTGGTTTCGATAGTTTGTAATAGCGAAAGTTAAATGGCTCAAATTCATTCGTATTTGTCGAATATTTACTCTGGATTTTTAACAAAGAGCTCTGTTATCACTAAAATAATGTTACACGGTCTTGATGTCACACGGAACTCTTCGCCTACCATATTAGACATGGCTTACTACAAAATGTGTAAAATGGTTGATTTTGGCGCGAAAAAGCTGAAAATAGTCACGTACGCCCAAAACAGACATGATGAAAGCATGCCGCACGTGACGGGAAAGTTGGCTATGCTTTTTTTTTACAAGTTGTTAAACTAATCAATTAATATTAATAATATACCATTTTATATAATAATATAAAGAAAAAAACAATGTACTTTATTATTTAATTCACAATCAGAATGTGACGTTACTGTGTACCATCTTGTGTCGCTTCTGTTGTTTTTGTCGATATGATTACCGATATCCGTGTTAAAATATTACGTACTGATGTACAAGAGATGTTGAACTAGTGAATTGTAATCTTTTGCGAGTACTGGATTTTTGATTAGCAGTTAAAGCAGGGGGGGGGTGTAAGTCAGAATGTGGGAATGTCTTACACAGTCCAACCGATACGATTAGTATGGGAAAAGTATTCCGGTCACCGATAATATAATCAGTAATATCATCATTTTGTTCTGCTTATTCGAGAGTCAGTTATAAAAACGGACTTGTACATTGATTTGTCGATTAGGAACAAATGAAAATCGTCTGTTATAAACGACTGTCCGTTATAGAGTGTCCGCTATAAAAGACTTTGAAAATAAGAAATTTCTATTACAAAAATCGGAACCAAACTGTTGTGTCTGTTATAAGCGATCGTCCGTTATGCGCATCAGGTATATGCAGAGTCTACTGTAGTATAATTATTATCTATAATTTTCTAGTGTTTCATTGATTTTAGTTTGATTAAATGTAATAATGTATACCTGACAGTGAGTTTTAAACCTAAACTGATAAACAGATCAAACTATCGCAGTAGTCCAATAGTATCGCAATATTTAATCCCCAATAGTAATAGTATTGCAATAGCTGTTTACTCAATAGCAATAATATCGCAATAGTGAAAATTACCAACTAGTCATCTCTAGTCTTTAGCTGTATCTCCAACCTAACTTGTCCTTCATACTACTACTACTACCTGGTGTTTTAACGTCCGCTTCCACATAAGTGACACATCGCAGACAAGACATAGGAGAGCCGAGGCTTCTTCCTGTTTTTAGAAAATGATTTTGCAATCTTTCCATTTGCGGCCTTGGGCCATGGAGTAGGTTTAGTGAGAAGTTCTTCCCTTTATTTAATAAAACACATATTGTTTGGTAGTTGATCTGTAGAGACAGCATTTATGCAGACATATATGCGTCTCGTCTCTGGATTGGTAGAAGTCATCTTTTGGGGTTTAGTGTTTAGGTGCCAGGCCCGTCTTATCGTGGCCTCCCCTTACTCCACTTATCCCACTTTGCAGGTCTGGTGTCTTTGTAGTGGATTAGTGTTTAGATGCTGAGCCCGTCTTACCGTGACCCTCCCTTACTCCACTCTCCTGCTACTTTGGTGTATATCCCCTGTGTAGTTTAGTGTTTAAATGCCGAGCTCGTCTTATCGTAGCCCCCTCTTACTTCACTATTCTACTTAATCCAACGGTGTTCATTAAATTGTGAATTAGTTCGAAGATTTGCAGCTTCAGATCGGGTCTTGGAAAGAGTAGGTTCTTAGTGTTGAGCGGTATGTTGTTGGTCTCCATCATCTCCACTAGTTCCGTTCTCTCTTCCTTGTATACCTCGCAGTTTACCAGGACATGGTTGGTGGTACATTCTTCTCCACACTCACAGACGATGACTTGGTGTTTGTAGCAGGGATCTTATTTGGCTGTTTTTTGTCGGCTTTAGCCGATTGATCTTTAATCTAGCCGATTGATAAAACAATGAATCGGCCACTATGGTATCATATATCAATCTACGTCGGCCGATTTACAAAGAGTTAATTATCATGAATCGGCCACTATGGTATCATTAATCAATCAACTTTCGGCCGATTACAAAGAGTTAATTATTACTCGTCGATTAAGAAACCCATCACGGCCGATTACAAAGAGTTAATTATTACTCGTCGATTAAGAAACCCATCACAGAGTCCGTCAATACAATCTGATTACCTTCAGCTTCAATCCTTATCGGCTTGTTTCCTAAATAAACAATTTAGTTGAGTTAATCATGCCAAGTAAAAGAATGTATATAATCCAATGTCGGTTCAATCATTTATATCTAACACAATGTTGAAGTACTTGAACACCTCGCAGAATGACAATAGAAAACGTAAACGAGATATAGCCGAAGATAGTGATGGCGGCGCTGACCTTGAACTTCAAGCATGCACGTCGTCATTCCAAAGTTGAAAACTGCCCATACGAAACCGACGCGGTGTTATCAGAATGGCCCATTATGCGCCAGATGATCATTTTTAATTATAAGGGGCTAAATTATTCTGAATTACTGGTGAGCTGTCATAACAATTCTATGAAAGAACAATTTCCAAATGTAATAAAACTGATGGAAATAGGGAGGACGCTACCACTTAGTAGTGTCGAGTGTGAGAGGGGTTTTTCTAAGCAGAACATTATCAAAACTAAGCTTAGGTGCCGTCTAAACGTAGAAACTTTAGATAACTTGATGCGGATAAGTTTAGAAGGCCCCCCTCTATCTTCCTTCGATCCACATAATTGTTTACTAAAGTGGAAAGGCATTAGATCCCGGCGACTGTATGCAGGTGACACTAAAAATAAATTAATCTGAATCGAGACAATTGGTCACGTGATCGGCATCTTTCCGACTATACACGGAAATAAATTTGTGCTACGTTGTTAACTTGTTATACTATTGATATGTGCTTATATATTTTGTTGTTTTTATATATTTACCAGTGATTAAGAATAAAAATAGTTTTAAAAAACATATTTGTATTTACTCGTATTTTTTTTTATTATTAAATTATAACTTCCGTTTGGTTGGACGAAACAATGAAAGCAAAAGTAGGACTAGGAATATGCATTTTGCAAAGTACTGAAATTTGACTGTAAAAGTGTGAATATATCGACTTATGAATACAAGTATGCTATTAAAACAAAGGTTTTGTTAATTAAGGGTTTATATTCAGGGTTTAAGGTAATATTATTCTTAATACGATATGCAATTATGGTCGTGAATAGAATATGCATAAAGACGACTATCTGTTAGGGCGACCCGTGGCCGGTTCATTTCAAAATGAAGTAAGAACCCTGGTTTGTAGTCTCGCAGCCGCTCTTTCACCCTTAGTTTCGATATAAGTTTGCATATATCTCTTCTAGGGTGATTGATAGCTGTCTTAGTGTAGATCATGTCATCCAGCCGGAATCTGTATGTGTCAAGTTCAACGAGTTTTAATTCCCAGAGTGAATTGACTTGTCTTTTTACCATACTGTAGATTTCTGTGGTGCTGTATTCTATGGTGCGGAGTGGTACTGTGTCCCCGAGACCTTCATTTGCGAGTCGATCTGCTTCCTCGTTTCCTCTAATGTTCACATGTGATGGAATCCACACGAGCTCTAATTTGCTTCCCTTCTCTAGGATCCTCTGGTACAGCTGCCTGATTTCCAAAATGACTTCTGGTCTAGAGTCCGAGTTGTCATTTTGGATTGAAATTAGACTGCTCAGAGAGTCGCTTGGGATGACGAACTTACTAGTCTTTTGATAAGAGATCCATGATATAGCATCACGGATGGCCACAATCTCTGCAGTGTACACCGAACAGTTATTGGGCAGTTTCCTGTTTATTCCCTGTTCCCCGTTTGGCAGGTATATTCCAAACGAGCTGGTGCCCCTTTCAGGATTGTGTGAGCCATCCGTATAAACATGTTCCCAGTCATCCGACGGCCAGTTGTCTTCCAGGTGTTCCAGAGAACGAGCCCGTGCTGCAGTAGGGTTGTTTTTTTTGTCGGTTTTCTGTAGCAGATCTAGATTGACCGGTGGTATTGGGAGTGTCCAAGGAGCGATCGATGGTGGGTCGTGTTCGTTTATCACGAGCTCCTCCAGTTGTAGTTCCTTGACTGTTTCCCTGATACCCTGGCCGAAGCTTTTCTTTCTAGGATCTCTTACATATCTTGTCTGCTTTAGGCTGACAAAGGCCGGGGATCTCTCGCCCAATTGCGAGATCTTAGCCCAATACCTTGTTGCTAGTTCTTTTCTTCTTAGGGATAGGGGCAACTCTCTGGCTTCCTGTAGTAATGCCTCTCTCCTGGTCCCAAGCCCCACGCCAGTTGCAATACACAGAGCTTTGCAATGTATGGTGTCAAGCTTACTTAAGAGTGTTGGCGCGCAGTTCATGAAGACCAAAGATCCGTAGTCTAATACAGAGCGTATTAGAGCACGATACACCATTATAAGTGTAACTCTATTGGCTCCCCAAGTGCTACCCGTTATTTTTCTCATTAAGTTTAGGACTTTGGAGCATCTATCTACAGTCCAGTCGATGTGCGGTTTCCAGGTCAGCCTTCGATCAAAGATTACGCCAAGGAACTTGGTTTGGTCTTTAAACTCGATGGTTTTCCCGTTCATACACAGAGTCATTCTGCTTATCCCTCTATCCCTGCACACAAGCATGCCGACTGTTTTCTTCTCTGAGACCTTAAATCCCCAGTCGTTTGCCCATGTCATGAATTTGTCTAAGGCCTTTTGCATATTCTTTTGAAGTTCACAGAATCTTGTCCCCTTTCCTCCATATTGTGCTGTCATCAGCAAATTTTGCTAGCTCAGTTCTGGCGTCGAGATATGAAGATTTCTGTATGTCGTTGATCATGATATTGAAGAGAGTGGGACTGATGACCGACCCCTGAGGCGTGCCATTTTCTAATGTTTGCTCGGCACTCAGGAATCTGCCAACATTCACCTGTATCCTTCTATCGCTCAGAAAGCTTTTGATCCACCGAAACATTGTGCCCGTTATTCCGATACGTCCCAGCTTGCAAAGCAGCCCGTCCAACCAAACTCGAAAGCCTTGGTTAAATCTACGAACACGGCACATAGCAGGTGCCCCGAGAGGAGTGCCTGAGACATGACTTGCTGTAGTCGCACCAAGTGCTCCATTGTTGATCGTCCCTTCCTGAACCCGCTTTGATTTTCGTCGATGAGTCGGTTACTCTCCAGGTAGAACTGAAGTCGGATGTTAACCATTGTCTCCAAGGTTTTGCACAGTGTGGATGTCAAGCTTACTGGTCGATAGGACTCTGCCTTTGTTCTCGCTTTCCCCGGTTTCGGAAGATGACGTTGGCTTTCCGCCATTCTTTAAGTACCTCCCCTGTCAACCAAGATGTGTTGAAGAAGTTCAGTAGTATCTTTTTGGCATTTCTGGGCAGATGATTGAGCATTGGGTACTTTACTTTGTCCTCATCAATCGCACTATCCTTCTTGAGGGAAAGAGCCTTATTTAACTCTTCCTCGGTGAAGGGCAGATTAATTGTGTAAAAGATTTCCTTCCTCTTCATGAATTCTGGAGGTTGGTTTTCATCTCTACTTGCATCTGCAAATGTCTTAGCAAGTAAATCTGCCTTTTCATCTTCTAGGTTTGGTATGTTGAACGATCTGCGTTTTCCGTGCATGGCGTTCAGTTTCTTCCAGACGACACCTGTTTGCGTGTTTTGGTTCAACGCGTTACAGAATGTCCTCCAGTGCCCACTTTGTGCCTTCTGGATAGTGTCTCTTGCGGCGTATTTCAACTTAAAGTAATTTTGGTGGTGGACTTCATTGTAGTGGCGTTTTCATAGGCGAAGTGCCTTCTTTCTTTCCTAAACTGCCTCTTGACATTCTGAAGACCACCAGGGTTTTGTATTCCTTCGTTTTCTGCCAGAAGTCTTTGGAATGGAGTTGTCTGCTGCACCTATAATTGCATTCGTGATATTGGCGGAGTACACGTCGATGTCGGTGTCGATAATATCCTCTTCCTTCCAATCGAGGCAGCCTACACGGAATTTAGCCCAATCAGTTTCTTTCATTTTCCAATTGGGTCTTCCGTTATAGACTTCTCTGTTGGTTTCAGCTTGGATGTTAAATTCTATCACCAAATGGTCACTGCCATGTGTATCATCTTCGTGTACTAGCCAATTGCAGCGGTTTGCCATACCAAGCGTGCAGAATGTGAGATCTAGGTGTGAAGGTGGGGCATTTCCTCCAGCAAATGTAGGGCTCACATCATTCAGTATGCATAGGTCGTTCCCTTCTATTATTGAGCATAGGCTAGTCCCCCTGCAGTCATTCCTTGGTGACCCCCACAGATGGTGCTTTGCGTTGAAATCTCAACAAAGCACCGATTCGCCCAGTGGAAGCTGATCTAGAAGTGACTGGAAGTCATCTGGTTCTATTGTGACCTCTGGGGGTGCATAAACATTCACTATTGTCGACTTTGTTTTATTGCTCAATGTGATGGCTATGCCTATTGCTTCTAGGGGGTTGGTTACATTCAGTGGAACAGAAATGTAATTTATGTTGTCACTGACGTAAATGGCAAGGCCGCCGCCACGTGTCATGCTGCCCGGTCTGTCCCTTCTCTGACAAGTATATCCGGGTAAGTAGATGTCGCTCTTCGTTGGTAGTAACTTGGTTTCTTGGAGGCATATTACATCTTTGGGGTTGCGGTTGATGTATTTTCTTAGCTCAGCACACCTGGGAGCCAGTCCATTGATATTAAGTTGTAGGACTTTTACCTGGCCCGCCATGATTACTGCCTGGATGGATGCCTCTCAGTCTTGTGGGTTTACTGATCTATCGGCGTCTCACATTCCGTTGTAGGTACCTCATTAGTGTTCGCCTTTGGTGTTAACACCGGCAAGCAACTGGGCATATCTGTCAAGTCTTCGAGAATTTCCTCCCCGGTATATTCTGCTGGTATCCCATGGACAACCACCTTGTCTATTGACAAGGTGACAGGTTCGGACACCGTCAAGGACATATCAAGAAGTGCCTTCTGTCCCAACGCCAGATCCATGTCAGACCTGCTTTTTAGGGCAAGTCTGAGATGGCCTGGCACTGCGATCTTGATATTGGGTATGCTGGTGATACCCCACTTACTTTTTATCTCCTTCCCCACAGCCGTAAGTTTGGCCCCTTGGAAGGACTTGCCTTCAAGCGGCTTCACAGCAAAGAACTTTGGTGCAGGGCTGCTTTTAAAAGCGTCAGCCATGGACATGGTTGAGCTAGCCTCTGATGCCATCGTTCTTATGCTGCCGAAATAATCAAAAAACAAAAGGAGGGACCGAACAGTGTTGATTGGAGTTTAAAGCTGTGGTTAATTAAGCTCGTAAGCTGATTTAACTGTTGTTAACCCTTTTCACAGAGAGCCGCTAGTCAATCAATGTTATTTAAAGCTAATTTACTATGGGCTCTTATTGCTTACGTGAGTTTACTTAACAGTTGTCAGGCTTGTTAACTAAAAATAGTTTAGCTTGTTCTTGTTTTTATTAAGAAGCTTGTTATGAGTACAATCAGTTGATTGGCTTGTTCACTGAGCTTTTCGACTAGTGAGTGATGGATGGAAAGACAAAAAGAATAAATAGAAAGAAAAAGTAACTAAATAGCATAGATTATAAATGAGAGATGGGTAAAAATAGAATAATAAAAAAAGCCTATATTATACGTTGAATAAGTAAGAAGAGATATTATCCTGATAATAAAGCACGGAAGAAGGGATATTTGACAAAAGAAAAATGAAATTAACAAAAAAGAAAAAAGGTAAATAGTAATGAACAAAAAAAAGTAGAGAAAAATAAAAGAAAATAAAGACTTGCATACTACATGTATGTATTAGTACAATTATATGCTACCCTGCTCGACTCTAATTCCAGCTAATTATAATAAGTTTGTTTATGCGTTAGCCAATAATTACTATAAATTTTCCCGCATTTATACGGCTTTAACCAATGAAAAATTATCGTTGTGTTGTACACGCGTTGAGTAATACATCAGCCATTTTTATAAACAATAAAACGATGACCAAGCTGAATCAGAGAATATTTTCAAAATCTTTTTTTCCATTAATTGTAACCACATAAATCAAACACTCGTTCATTTCTCAACAACGTCTAAAAACTAAACCACTTTCAAATCTAAATTCTAGTGTTCATTTTTAAAAACATCCCGAGAAACTGGATGGTCGTAAAGTAGACGATCGAGGTCAAAACTTAACGGCGTTTCTAAATCTACACAGTAGCACAAACTGAGCGGTTTTTGATGAATCTTGACGGCATTTAACACATTCTAAACAGCAATCTATTTACTGGATACATGTATTACATTCTAAACGGTAAACGTAGTTTCTCTTTCCTTTTTTCGTAAAATCTGGACGATACCCGGTCCCTAGTGTATGGTGCCGAATATGGTTTTCTCAGGGTCGCTGAAATCAAATATTGGCCCAACCATTAATTTTGGATAAATTCAAGATGGCGGACAAGACTGTTAATGAAAGTTAGGCAGATTCACAGTCTTTTTTTTAGCTCATAATGACGTAGAATTATTATAATGAGTAACACAAGCAGCAAGGGGGAACCCTTCTGTTTATACTGATACCCGTATGTTGGGAAATCCCTGCTTGAATATTTTACGGAAACGGCATGTAAATGAACGATTGTTTTGCTTTATTCCGTAATAATTAATGACTTCCTTACTGATTGTCTTTTACAAAATGCGATTCTTGAACACTAATAGATGTTATTTTCATGAAAATTAAACTTTCAATCGATGAAAGAGGTACTTATGTGGCTTTTAATGAGGAAAAGTGAATTTTGAAAATTTTGACCTACTGAACCATTATTGCACTCTATCGCGGAATCTAGCTTTGCGTCTTCCGACTCAATTAGCTGTGCCAGGTCACATATATATAATATACGTATATTTTTTTTTTATAACAATGGGGTCTATATGTGACTATCAACTGGACGCACTTCAATATCTTATAGGCTAAACTACGTAATATTTTAGGGCTATGAATAGTAAAATTGAAGAAATCATTATTTGATTTTGAGCCCTGTTTTAAGCATGTGTACATTTTGTAGATGTTTATTTAAATGGAGTGACTACAGCCATTTTATTCAGTTGTATGAAATTAAATAATCCCGATTTTTAAAATAATATTGCCATTGCGAATATAGGTCTCCTTTAAGTCGTCGATTTTTTGAAAATTAACTTTCTCTGTGTTACATTTATTTAGGTCAAATTACAACATATTCGTTGGACACCTTTCAAACGTGTCCAGAATCTACTAATAATACTAAAACTAATATAAGGATTAAATTAAATATATTTTTGTCGTTACAGAGCTTTGGTTTGGCACACAGCAAATTGTACACACACGCAATAAAATAATATCTAAATTTCTAGAAATTTTGACAGAATTTAAATTGGTTAAAAGGCCACATAACGAATCACTGACTCAGCTTTTATTTAATAAGTCAGATTATTTAAATTACCCTAGCATGTAATTAATAGTAACAAAGATGGCGAAATCTTGAGTGTTGTTTATCGTCGGCTCGGTGACAAACTGTCGTATCTACATTTTTATGCAAAACAACTTTTTTATATGGCGGGAATTTCCCTGTCTTGGCCCATCTTCTGACAAACTCTCGTACCTTAAAGCCAATTAGAAATGGTTATATGGTCATGTGCCAAAAACTTGTACCGTGATTGGCTAAAAAAAAAATTCTTCCAAAATAGTGTATCTGACAAGAGTGTGCGAACGTAAAGCCGTGTTCCACTTTAAAAGAGAATTTCAGTAAGTTTTGTCTATTTTAGAAGTTGTATTTAAAGCAAAGATGTTTTGCATTTATAATTATCAAAATCACATTGATGTCATAGCAGTTTAATCTACGTATTCTGTACAATGGGTAAAATTCACCAACAGTTTACTCTATAAAGATTAAAATATTTTTCCCAAATCGTGAAAATGCATCCCGATTTTATAATATGTTGATGAAAATCCAAATTGATGGTGTTTTAAATGTGCTAAACGTTTTAATTTGTCATTTTTTTGCCAAATGTAAAGTTACGACATTTTGGAAATAAAGGTCGAAAAAAGACACAGTGAAGTTACGATGTTTTGTTTCTGTAATTTAAAACCCCGATGTCTTTTCATTAGACTAATGATCGAACAATGGGATCTGAAATGAAACGAAATGGCGGAAATTTTGCACTACGGCCTTCGCTTATATCGAATTGCAACTCCTTGACAGGCCCGTAGCTAGCCCAATATTGTTAGGGGGTAAGGCTTACAGGGGCGCCGATGGTGCTCTCGATAGGCGTACGGTGAATGTTAGGGAAACACAACTGAAATGCCCGAACAAATTTCGAGTCAGCCCTACAGACATCTAGGGACGGTCCCCACCCACCAAGAAAATTTGGAAAATTTGATTTCAAACGGGTTATCTTACTATTCCAGTCCCTGAATACAGTAGGTAGTCTGATATAGCCTAACGTCGGCGACTGAGTCGAATTCCAATCATTCGTTTATATTCCACGGAGACGGGCAGCTGGGAGCAAATTTTGACTGCCGCATTCTAGCCCGTGAATACAGCAACTTAAATGTGGTCCAATATAGTCTACCTAAGTTGGCTTGCCATACACCTTGCAGTGTTTCGTTTGAAAGCTAATCGCACTTAGCACTGCTTTAATGGAAGCAAATTTCTGTTCCAAATTATGACTGGTCAAAAGTCCAATTAACAACCAATAGCTAACCCAAGAGTAAAGCAACTTCCAATTTTCGAATCGTTTTGTAACCGAAATCCCACACCATGCCGACCTGAATTCCAACCATCCGATCGAACTATTGCAACTGGATTCACAAATAATAATCGATGCCCGAAAAATGTGGCACAAAGTTGAGTGGCTCCAGACAAAATGTTTTAATCCATAGTCAATTTAGTACAAATTCGCGGTATTGAATTAAAAGAAAAGTAAAATTAGTGTTTTATTAGATTTAGGGCACTTTATTTTGCCAACTGGATGAAAGGATATTTTTTTTTGTTTTCAATTTACCCGTTTGTCCCAAAAGTCAAGATAAGCTATGTTGCTCTCCTCCAGAAATTTAGGAAAATAGGGTTTGCACCTGAAAATGACGGAAAATTTCAATTTTGATGCTGAATTTGCGATATTGGCATGTTATGATATTTTGATATAAACATTATAAACATATGAAGGAAGGGATACGACTTTAACGTACCTATTATAATTTATGAGAAAAATAAAAAGTTCAGAATCGGGTTAGAATGCGACTGGTTTGATTTTTGAAGATTAGCACGCCGTTTTGGACGCCCAATTCTTTCGTGGGAGCCTAACTAATCTCATAAGCATTATATTATGGGCGCCCTTTCGGGATGAGGCACCCAACAAATCATGCCGTTTGAATTTTGAAGATTATCACGCTGTGCTGGCCGCCCAATTCATTCGGATGAGGCACTCCACAAATTATGCCGTTTAAATTTAGAAAATTATCACGCCGTTTCGAGTGCCCAATTCATTCGTTGGCGCCTAACCAATCTCACTAGCATTATATTATGGGCGCCCGTGATCTCGGCATTATTGGCGCCCCTCACAGACGAGGCACCCCACAAATCATGCCGTTTTGTGCGTCCATTGCATTGATCAAGTCGAGGGCGTCCAACCAATCTGATTCGGTATTATTCACTATGTGTGGCCCGACAATATAAGGCGCCCCACCAATCATGTCATTATGGGCGCCGCTCTGAGATAAGGCACCCCATCAGTTGTGGTGTTAATCGTGTGGGTCATTATGAAGCGCCTCACCATTTGGGGAGCGCCCCATATATAACGACATGATTGGCGAGGCACCCATCATACCAAGTGACATTGGAAGGGTGCCGATCTCGTCGTGGACGCCCAAATAGTGTCACTCGCCTTTATGTGGCACCGATACTAATAAGGAGCCATTGGTCTTTGCCTCGTATTGCGTCCTTTGGGTTTGAGTGCGACTTGTTTGATTTTTTGAAGATTATCACGCCGTTTTGGGCGCCCAATTCTTTCGTGGGCGTTTAACTAATCGCATTAGCATTATATTATGTACATCCCTCTGTGATGAGATACCCCACAAATCATGTCTTTTGAATTTTGAAGATTATAACGCATGGGCGCATAATGCCGAGATCATGGGCGCGCATAATATAATGCTAGTGAGATTGGTTAGGCGCCAACGAATGAATTGGGCGCCTCATATATAACATGATTGGCGAGGCGCCCATAAAACCAAGTGACACTGGAGAGAAAGAGAGAAGTCATTTCGGGACTAACATATGTTTATTCAACAATTCGCTTGTGCGTAGGAGTCTTTAGCAGTGGGAGGGAACCCATGAGGTTGGACAGGCGACCCTACTCCTTGCCACGTGCAACCGGGGAATCGAAACCACGCCAGTTGACTCAATGGAAGGCCGTATTATACAGCGCGCACGCTAACCATTCGGTCATCCACCCACCCCAAAGTGACACTAGAAGGGCGCCACTCTCGTCGTGGGCGCCCAACCAATGCCACTCGGCTTTTTTGGGGCGCCGATAATAATATCGAGCCGTTGGTCGTTGGCCTCGTATTGCGTCCTTTGGCGCCCATTGAGGGAGCCGATTTTTCAAACAATGGGCAAAAAGTGCCGTAGGTGCCATTCGCGAGAGCCGAAATTTTTGCTTGGCCAGTAGAAATGTTTCGTGTGTTAATATTTCCAAATTGTTCCCGACAACGTACAACGCAACGTCATTCGGGTAGTACCACAAGTCGAGGTCCGGTGTACACATTGACGCACACGTTAAGAACGCCGTGACCGTTGTAATTTGACATAAGAGTAGGCCGTAGCACCGCTGTTCAGGTAAAATTTCCCTCAAAGCAAATTGTATGGTGCATACCCGTCTTCTTTAGCCCAGACGGGACAGAACAGTGGTACATTTCATTCATTTTCTTTTTTTAATATAACGTTGTTTGGCAACTTTTGTGGGTTGAAATGTCGTAAGTACCCACATATCTTAAAGATGAACTTGAGACTAGAATATTTTTCTTTAAACAAATAGCAATAATTCTAAAACCCCTAAATAAAAAAAAAATGACGAAAATAGGTCATTCCGTTATCGATATATTTAGATTGGAAAACCCCCTTTGCACCTGCCTGGTGAAATCCAATCAGCGTACGAGTCAACTTCCGGTAATTCCCTGAAATATGTTATGACGTCATAAGTGTGAGACGAATGTAAACAAAATGGCGACATGTGTTCGTTCGGATAGGGCATCAATTAAAAAGGAGTTCTAGGCGAGTTAAATTTGTCATATAAATAATCGTCGTTTGAGGATTCCGAAAGAGGTGTCAATGAGGACGAAGGCAGAGTCAATCCACATCAATTTGAGCCTTATGCAGACTGGTATGAGTCAGACAAAGACGACCGTATCAACGACTTGAACAACCACGGAACTACGATCGTCTGGATTCCACGGCAATGAATGGTTAGTTTTATTATTACCTACATTACAATTTATATTTTAACCATCCTGAATTATCTATCAGTAATATTGTGTTTGTATCAAATTAAAATTCAAACGTTCTTTTGACTTAGATATCGATTTTTTAAAACAATCATTAACCAAACACGAGTATAGATTATTTAGTAGGCCGCCAGTACTAGTACTAGTAGTATCGATCTATTCTGTGAGTAGAGCTAGGCCTAGTAAATGGTATCTAAGACAAAGGATTTCTTTTCAAATTCATAAAAGAAAATTATAAAATACACCTATCTAGGCCTAATTGTTAAATTGTATGCATAACACACAATTATTATATTATATATTTTTAGATCTGTTATTACTTAGGCCTAGGCCTATATTCTTATTATTGACATTATTGTCAAAACAAATATTTTTTATTATTATCTGACTAATTGTTAAATTGTATGCATAACACACAATTATTATATTATATATTTTTAGATCAGTTGTTACTTAGGCCTAGGGCTATATTCTTATTATTGACATTATTGTCAAAATAAATATTTTTTTATTATTATCTTTGGAGTTAGCCAGATTGGGAAAAAAGTCATGTTTTTTTTTTCATAATAACATTTTTAAAATTGAATCACATTTTTTTTCCAATAAAATTATTTAATTAAGATTGTACCATATTAGGTTATGAATTCATAAAATTTCCTGATTTGTGTTGTTGACCCTCTAAACATAATATTAAAGATACATTATCAACCGAAAATTAAGCAATTGCAATTTCCGCCTAGCCTCGGTCATCATAACTGTAGTCGATATGGAAAAAAGCATAGTCTTGATTATCAATTTAATAATCAGTAAATCGGATAATAATCCACCAAAGATCGCAGGCTAGCGATGCTATCGAGAGTTGATTATGGTCTGGATGTGTTAAATAATGTTTAATAAATCAGAAAAGATTTCAGGCCTAAAGAAAGACCCACAATAAGCAGATTTAGAAAAGACAATTAAACAATGTATAAAATACCTAGTTTAATGAATAAATTGTGTAACACAGAAATACACAATTATATTTCAGATTTTCCGGTGTGGTACCCCCTTGTCAGTGATGCAGGACGGAAGGCCTTGACAAGGATAGCTGTCTGGTTGTCCATTAGCCCAGTTTGGAGCAGAACAGTAGGATATTAAACCCCCATTTCATTTTATTTCTGTAGATCGGATACGATTGTCAATTATTTTTAGGCTTAGTCCTGTATGATTATTGTCAAAATTTGGCAAATTATATTAGGTGGTAGCTGGGTTAGGAAAAAATCTGATTTCTATTATTTTGGGTAAACATCAGTTGTAACATGTCCAGAGGGATATAATATTGTGATTATTGTACTAACAAATAAGAAATGGAATGGGGTTTAACTTCCTACTGTTCTGCTCCGACTGGGCTAATGAAGACGGACTTACACCATACAGTATGCTATGAGGGAAATTTTGCCTTGACAACGGCGCTACTGCCTTCTTGTATATCGATTTCAAACTGCCATAGGATCTTTTACGTGCGTGTGAATGTGTAATCTCAGTTTTTCGTCCCATCCTGCATCACTGACAAGAAGAAACCGCCTCGGAAAAACCTGGTGAACTTTTTCGGCAAACACCAGGATCTAACTAGCTATGTCCAAGCTATATAGCAAGCTAGCATCTTACACAATTATCAACCTCGGTCGGTTCCTAAAAAAAAAATTAGCAACAAAAATCTTGGAGATATACATTTGATCACACACTTCAACGTGCCTATCCTTATGGGTTTGCATTACCATTTGCCATAGGTGTATGTTATTCCTAAATTTGTGCAGTGGATATTAAACATAATAATATGTATATTAATTATATTTTCAGGAGACATTAATATGGAACATGGCTTAATAACAGTTTGTCAGGAGTTATTGGGCCTGGTTGGGAAGACAAAATGCTGACATTGTACCAAAAATTTATCAGAGAGGCCTTTGTATAAGAAAAAGCCATGTAGGATTTATGTGGAAATAAAACAATATATGTATTCAGACAATTTTTTTTATTATTTTTCTGTTGGCATTCCTACATGATAACTACATCAATCAACCACATGCAAGTACTACTTAGTACCATATTGAGCTAAATGTTTTTTTTTATGTCAATGATGGGCTGGCACAAATGTGGCACCTTGAACAGAGGCTCAGCAAATGTTCTTTCTTCACTACTATTCCTGCAAATGAATTTGACAGTTATGCATTAAAATATTATAAGTTTAATCTAGCTATAGAAGAGAACAAAATGAATCATTGTCAAGTCACCACTCACAAAAATCCACAATATAATTTATGACCTTCACTGGGAATGAAATAAATCTTTGACTGGCAATGAAAATCGAAATGTACGTAAATTGTAAATCAAATGGGGTTTAACATCCTATTTTCCTGGGGTGGGGGTGGGATGGCCTAGTGGTCTAGAGTGCCGCGCTTTGACCTCTAGCTGGCCGGTCACCTCTGGCTTGCGGCTGTGGTTTCGAGCCCTGGTGTGAGCGTATGTGGCATGGAGATAGGGGTGCCTTCTCAACCTTGTGGGTTTCCTCCGGGCACTCCTGTTTCCTCCCACTGCTAAAGACCAATACGCGCAAGCGAATTATTGAAATAAAATGAAACCATATGTTAGTCCCAAAATGACCTAGTTTGTGTCGAGTAGACGTTAAACCCCCATTTCTCTCTCTCCCCTATTTTCCTGCTCCATCCAGACTAATGAAGAAAGCCAAATGTCATGCAAAGAGCTACTATGAAACTTTTGCCCGGGTAGTGGCGCAATGACCTACATGTATTCTTATTTTTTAACTCAAACTGTCAAGGGATCTTTAACATGCACACCAATTTGTACACAGTACCTAGACATTGTATCTTGAAATGGGGTTTAACATCCTACTTTTCTGCACCGAACCTGGGCTAATCAAGACAGGCCCTACATCGTGCACCATTGACATGGATGATGGAAACCACACAGGAAAACCCTGGTTATAATTATGTATTTTATCTACCTTGCATCATCACTATGGATAGGCCTACTTTCTGAATCTGTATGAAGGCCTCGAATACTGAAAAATCAAAATGTTCATCAGCACTGTCATAACATTGTCTTCAATAGTGTCAGGTGATGGAGGCTGGGACTGGAGTTTTATTCCTCTTCACTGGCATTTAAAAATGGTCTGCAAAAGACAATATTTTTTTTTTCTTTTAACATTTTTTATAATGAAGTCTCTTCAATTATTACTCACTGCTTGTACCTATAATCCAGGGGCTGGATACCAAACTAAACCAAAAGAGCCTAATATAATTACATAAATATCTTTTCTACAAAAAAAATAGGAGAGATATCAATATAAAAAGAATTTGACTCACCCAAATATTTTCTCTCGTTGCTGAGTCTCTTGTCTTAGTCAGACTCAGTAGGCCTATTACTTTTGTAGTTGTACCTTGTCTACGTAGTATGCCTATAATACCGTCTCGGGTGGCTTGCTTGGGTTTCTACGACCGAATCACAAATAAAATCCACAGTAAGAACATTTGATAATACACGTGTGACTGGCGATTGTCCCATTGCTTCCAAAATTAAATGGTTGAAAGGGGTAGTAGTCTGTCTAGTACTCGTATGTAAAAAAAAAAAATGCGACGAACAAAACACGTGTCGCCTCGGAGATCCTGTACATTCGTCTCGATTTGTCGCCACAAAACTAGCCTATCGTTTTAAAATAACTTATTTTCAAACGGAATTTAATTGAGTGAAACGTTATTGAGTTTGCATTATCATAGCCATAAGCAATACACCTCTTGCGCGATCTTTTGTTGTCATTAATATTGGTCCCGTCAACAGCGTCCGCCATTGTCCCCGGGATTCCCTTGTTTACGTCTTTCACACTTGTGACGTCAATCGGTCAAAGGTCACGAGAGGTTCCACTCGGCTTATCGCTTCAGGTGAGAATTTTAGTTTTCCGTCTATATCGTGAGAACGAGTTATTGGATTTCGTTAAAACTTTCAGGAACGTTCTATGGAGGCATTTCAGATATAATAATAATAAAATATGAGAGGTTTCAAGTTCATCTTTAACTTTTGGGAATCAAATTGTCATAAGTGTAAATTACGTAATGATTATGTAAATAACATTTCCCCATAAAAATTAACTGCTACGTGTTCTTGATTTACTACGAACAGTACTATCAAAGACTTCTCTGTGATAAAATACTTTTGACAGATACGTTTTTTGTGCCTCCTGAAAAGTAGGTCAAATGTAGTTACGAGCGTTTGTCACCGAGCCGACGTTATGCACATGAGAAATTTTACCCAAATTAATTGGTTTTATTTCCTTGCATGTTGCTTAATTTGTCTTCATGATGAGCACATTACAGGAATTTTTGCATGTGAAGCGACAACTTGAATGATCATATCAAATATGTCAAATATCAGCGATCATCACTGCGATAGTCGCTGGCAACAAGAAATCGCTAGCGACTGTTTGAGCACATTAGATGATTTCTTTTTGTTTTTCATCATCGACTACCGAAATCTCCTATGTCGAAGTGTGCACCAGGGGATCATGTGGGTAAGACGCTGGCTCACTAAACTGGAGGTCGGGTGTGGACCAACTCTTGATATGACACACTTTTTCATGCATTATCATTATTTGTTTTCCCTTTGGTGATGATTTAGGTTGCAAAACCACATAAAAAAAGGCTAGTTATAAGACCACTTTCGAGTTGTATTTGTAGTCACCCCCCGTTGCCATAGTGGCTAAGTGAGTAAGACGCTGGCTACCTAGCTTGGAGGTAATAGGATCGCTACAAGTTTTGAGAGAGAGAAAAATGGGGTTTAACGCCCACTTGACTGAATGAAAATGCAGTCATTGTATTGGCATAAAAATCATCTATCAAGATGAATCTAAGTTATCTTGTCCCAAAGTATCAACCAATCAAATTGCTTATCTTTGCCTACCCTAAGCAGAAAATGCTCATCTTCGAACTCCATCAAGGCATTGACCTAATAAGCATACACACCAATTTTGAACATTTTAACTGAATTAGAAGGAGAGTTATTGTGTTCCAAAGTCTCGGTAAATCAAATTGCTTATCGCTCTGCTTACCCTGAGCAGAAAATGCTCATTATCGATCTTCGTCAAGGCATTACTGTAATGAAACTATACACCAAGTTTCATCACTCTCACTTTATTAGAATTAAAGTTATTGTGTCCCAAAGCATCAACCAATTAAATTGCTTATCTCTGCTTACCCTAAGCGAAAAATGCTCATCTTCGAACTCCATCAAGGCATTGACCTAATAAGCATATACACCAAGTTTGAACATTTTAACTCAATTAGAAGGAGAGTTATTGTGTTCCAAAGTCTCGACCAATCAAATTTGCGTATCGCTTTGCTTACCCTGAGCAGAAAATGCTCATTATCGAACTTAGTCAAGGTATTACTGTAATGAAACTATACACCAAGTTTCATCACTCTCACTTAATTAGAACTAAAGTTATCGTGTCCCAAAGCATCAACCAATCAAATTGCTTATTTCTGCTTACCCTAAGCGGAAAATGCTCATCTTCGAACTCCATCAAGGCATTGACCTAATAAGCATATACACCAAGTTTGAACATTTTAACTCAATTAGAAGGAGAGTTATTGTGTTCCAAAGTCTCGACGAATCAAATTTGCGTATCGCTCTGCTTACCCTGAGCAGAAAATGCTCATTATCGAACTTAGTCAAGGTATGACTGTAATAAAACTATACACCAAGTTTCATCACTCTCACTTAATTAGAACTAAAGTTATCGTGTCCCAAAGCATCAACCAATCAAATTGCTTATCTCTGCTCACCAAAAGCGGAAAATGCTCATCTTCGAACTCCATCAAGGCATTGACCTCATAAGCATATACACCAAGTTTGAACATTTTAACTCAATTAGAAGGAGAGTTATTGTATTCCAAAGTCTAGACCAATCAAATTTGGGTATCGCTCTGCTTACCCTGAGCAGAAAATGCTCATTATCGAACTTAGTCAAGGTATTACTGTAATGAAACTATACACCAAGTTTCATCACTCTCACTTAATTAGAACTAAAGTTATCGTGTCTCAAAGCCTCAACCAATCAAATTGCTTATCTCTGCTTACCCTAAGCGGAAAATGCTCATCTTCGAACTCCATCAAGGCATTGACCTAATAAACACATAAACCAAGTTTGAACATTCTAGCTCAATTAGGAAGAGAGTTATTGTGTCCCAAAAAGTGTGACAGACACACGGACAGACAGAAGGACAGACAGACAGACGGACGAACCCATTTTAATAGTCCCCCAACTTTCTTCGAAAGGCGGGGGACAAAAAATCACACTCCGACCAATCATGTTATCTAATCTCACTTAATTAGAACTAAAGTTATCGTGTCCCAAAGCCTCAACCAATCAAATTGCTTATCTCTGCTTACCCTAAGCGGAAAATGCTCATCTTCGATCTCCATCAAGGCATTGACCTAATAAACACATACACCAAGTTTGAACATTCTAGCTCAATTAGGAAGAGAGTTATTGTGTCCCAAAAAGTGTGACGGACAGACAGACAGACGGACGAACCCATTTTAATAGTCCCCCAACTTTCTTCGAAAGGCGGGGGACAAAAAAATTGAAAGCCAGTGTGAGCCCTACTTATAAGTGTGTATATAATAATTATTTTGAAGGATATAGAATTTGGTGGATACATGTTACAACAAAATGTTGGAGGTCACCCTGTTGCTGTTTATAGATTTCCACCTCATACCAAGTTTGCTGGTAATACTACAATAACTGTGTGGTCTGGTATGACTGACCCTATTAAACATCAACCACCAACAGATTATGTATGGAAAGAACAACAGAAATGGGGAACAGGTCCAGAATGTACAACTATACTATGTAAACCTAATGGCCAGGTAATCTTTGATATATTTTTCTACTGTCGTGGAATTGGAAACCGGGCATGATGCTGAAGGTTTTACACACCCCTGTCCGTCCAGACGTCTGTCCATCCACAATTTGAGGAAACTTAAGATATATGTCTATCTCTCAAAGATCTTGGTTCCTATGGCTATTGGAATAAATCGGACCATATCTTCATGGATTATGGCCCCTAGTTGTACGAAAATCACGTTTTTAACATGTAGACATCCTACAGTTTACAATTTTCATCCAATTTTGATAAAACTTGGAAAGCATGTTTATAACCAAAAGATCTTGGTTCCTTTCGATATTTGCGAATAATGGCCCCTGATTGTACGAAAAATCAAGTTATCAATTTGTGGTTCCTCTAGAGGTCACAATTATTATCCCATTTAAAAAACTATCGAATATATCACGGTTACACCCTAATGAAAGATGAGTTCCAATTTAGTGAAAATTGAGCCAAAACTGCCTGACAAAATGGCCACCATTCACTGAGAACTGCTAAGGAGTTAAAAGGTGCACAGCCCGTATAGTAATCTTAATCCTCGTTTTTATTTGTACGTATGTCGGAAGATAATTAATTTTCGGACTATTACTCGGTATTACCGGTATAAAACTGTGAAAAGGTGTGTTAATTAACGGGGGTGAAAAACTGTCCGAGAGGTGGGTTAATTAACGCTAGGTGCGTTTTCTGTAGAGGTGTGTTAATTAACCGACCGGTAAAAGATGAATGTTATTATCCGATTTGAAAAAAAACGTTTGATTGTATCACCGTTACATAGTATTGAAGGTTGAGTTCAAATTTCATGAAAATCAGACCAAAACTGACAAACAAAATGGCCGCCGTTTGTACGCGAATAGTGCGAAAATATGTTATATCAAGGTTGTGGACCCTATAGTGGTCACAATTTTGAACCGATTTTGATGAAACTTGACATGTATGTTTATAACCCAAAGATCTTGGTTCCTTTCGATATTTGCACCCAATCGGATCATAACTTCCTGAATTATGGCCCCTGATTGTCCGAAAAATTGCCCTTTTTAACTTGTGGTTCCTCTGGAGGTCAAAATTATTATCCCATTTAAAAAAACGGTTGATTATATCACCGTTACATGGTAATGAAGGCTGAGTTCGAATTTCGTGAAAATCGAACCAAAATTGACGACAAAATGGCCGCCGTTTGTGCGCGAATAGTGTGAAAATATGTTATATCAAGGTTGTGGACCCTATAGAGGTCACAATTTTGAACCAATTTTGATGAAACTTGACATGCATGTTTATAACCCGAAGATCTTGGTTCATTTCAATATTTGCGCTCATTGATTCGTAACTTCCTGAATTATGGCCCCTGATTGTACGAAAAATCACCCTTTTTAGCTTGTGGTCCCACTGGAGGTCAAAATTATTATCCGATTTAAAAAAACGTTTGATTATATCACCGTTACATGGTAATGAAGATGGAGGTGAAATTTCGTGAAAATCGGACCAAAATTGACACACAAAATGGCCGCCGTTGGTACGCGATGAGTGTGAAAATATGTTATATCAAGGTTGTGGACCCTATAGAGGTCACAATTTTGAACCGATTTTGATGAAACTTGACATGCATGTTTATAACCCAAAGATCTTGGTTCCTGTCAATATTTGCGCCCATTTGATTGTAACTTCCTGAATTATGGCCCCTTATTGTCCGAAAAATTACCTTTTTTAGCTTGTGGTCCCTCTGGAGGTCAGAATTATTATCCCATTTAAAAAAACGTTTGATTATGTGAAGGTGGAGGTCAAATATCGTGAAAATCGGACCAAAATTGACTGAAAAAATGACTGCCGCTTGTATGCGAAGAGTGTAAAAATATGGTATATCAAGGTTGTGTACCCTGCAGGGGTCACAATCTTCATTCAATTTTGATGAAACTTGAAACACATGTTTACAACTTAACATTCTTAGTTCCTTTCGATATTTGTGCATATCGGATTGTAACTTCCTGAATTATGGCCCCTGATTGTACGAAAAATAACCTTTTTTTTAGCTTGTTGTCCCTCTGGGGTCAGAATTATTATCCCATTTAAAAAAACGTTTGATTATATCACCGTTACATCGTAATGAAGGTTGAGGTCGAATTTCGTGAAAATCGGACCAAAATTGACAGCTGTTTTTGTCAGGCCATCCATCCTTCATCATTAACAAGGGGAAACCACGCCAGAAAATCTAGGTGAACTTTGTCACCCAATGCAGAGATCAAACACCCAACCTCAAGGCTACCAAGCCAGCATCTTACCCACTTAGCAACTCAGTCGAATTTGAAGCCTACTGTAATGAACCTTTATAAACCAAAGATCTTAATTCATTTCGATATTTGCACATATCAAATTCTAACTTAATGATGTAGGAAAAATCACTTTCGGTATTGCTTGTTCTCTATCCATCTCTCGAAAATGTGGGCGTATCCTGCCTGGCAGTGCCAGCCTATCTTTTTAAATATCAGGGGTAGCAGAAAAAGAGATTGAAAATCCAAAAAGTCGTATTTTTACGATTTGGAGCATTTTAAAAGGCCCTTTTCTCTTAAAGTCCACATAATATTTTGTGGGAACTTCTTCTACAAAGAGTCTTATCGATAGTCTTTTATATGAAACCATCGATCAACAGTCCAAAATATCAGGAGTAGAAGAATAAAAGGATCGAAAATTGAAAACGACACCCTTTCATTGTTAAGCAAAACATGCAGTGTGGGTGGCTACAATCTGCACATTTAGTCATCGTATAGAGCTTATTCAACAGTATCGAATTCCAACTGCTAAGGGATCTTTTACGTGCACTCCAATGTGTACACAGGGGTGGGGGGGCACGCCAGAAAATCGAGATGAACTTTCTTGGCCAATGCAGGGATCGAACACCCGACCTCTTGGCTAGCAGGCCAACGCCTTAGCCACTTAGTGTGGACACCCATCGTACATTTCATCCGTCAAATCAAAACATTGCATTGCCATCAGACCAGTAATTAATTATTCTTAATTTAAAACTTTATTTTAATATTATTAAATCCTAATTTTATTGGTAGACGCTCGTCTTATTTAAAATTAAACTTTCATGTAACTATGAACAACCCTTAACGTCTCTCTTTAAAACAATTAAATACTCTAAAACAGCTCAAGCTTTTGACCTAAGCTCATTAATTTACCATTTTGTATGTGAGCGACTTGTTATTCTTCTTATATGACATATAGCACGTGTCTGATTTCAAAGAGGAGTTGGGTGGCTGAATGGTTAGCACGCGGGCGCTGTATCATAAAGCCTGTCATTGGGACAACTAGCGTGTTTTCGAATCTCCGGTTGTACCTGACAAGAAGTAAGGTCGCCTGTCCAACTTGGTGGGTTATCTTCATTTCCTCCGGTTTCCTTCCACTGCTAAAGACCTCTACGCGCAAGCGAAATATTGAAATAAAATCGAACTATATGTTAGTCCCAAAATGATCTAGTTTGGGACACAATAACTCTCTTTCTAAATCAGCTAGACTTGGTGTAGGTGTTTATTAGGCCAATACCTTGATGACTCTGGAACACAATAACTCTTCTTCTAATTGGGGTACAATATTCAAACTTGGTATAGGCATTCACTAGGTCAATGTCTTGATGACGTTCGAATAGCATTTTCGGCGTTGGGTAAGCAGAGATGAGCAATTTGATTGGTTGATGATTCGACACACAATAACATTAGTTCTGATTAAGTGATAGTGATAAAACTTGGTGTATAGTTGGTGTACGCAAATTGATTGGTCGAGACATTGAAACACAATAACTCTCAGTGTTATTCGACTAGAATGTTCAATTTGGCGTAGGTCTTTATTGGGTCAATGCTTTGATGGAGTTCGAAGATGAGCATTTTATGCTTAGGGTAAGCAGAGATAAGCAATTTGATTGGTTGATGATTTCGGACACTTTCACTTCAGTTCTAATCCGAAATCACTGAATTTTACCAACGAATGCATTTGACCTACAATGCTGTAACTTTGTGACTATTTGACCTATTTTACTAAATCTTTTTTCTTTGAGTACCTTGAGACAATTACTTTAAAGGGCTAATCCCGATATTTTTTTGGAAGAATATAACTGCTTAATTTGGGGTTAAAATCCCCTACCAAAGAGCCGAGCAACTAACTCAGTATTTGTGATACGTTTTCCAAAGGCGTTTTATAGCTGAGGCACTGGAGGCGTCAGCCTCCACGATAAAAAAAATCAAAGAAGTTGAAAAAATAAAACTGTAGAAAAATGCTAAAACCGATGAAAAAAATGAAAATGTACCCTAGTTAGGGAGGGCCCTAAGGCAGACAAAAGGGCCCCACGTCTGACAAAAGGGCCCCTATGGCCAAGGGAAAGGGCCCCCGAATCCGAGTCAATCGTTTTCTATAATACACTGTCACTGTCGAATCCACTATACTGAATGAGAACGCTGTCATTGCATTGGCATGAAAATCATCAATCAAGACCCCCCCCCACCCAGCCCGCGCGAAAGAGGGCCCTAAAAATAGTATAGCCTCCGCCATGATAAACCTTAAAACGCCCCTGACGTTTTCAAATAACTTAAACAAGTCAGTCGTCTTTTGGAAATTGATACCGGTGTCCCAAGTTGTATTATGCGGTGTCTGGATACGTAAAACCAGACTTTCTTTTAAATAAAAATAATGTGTAGATGATATTTGCCTTTCGCTATCAAGTAGAGCACATGGGCCATTCACTATATAGACCTCTCAAGGAACTAGAATCGATTGTCAGGTCACCAACGAAAAAACTGACCCGAAATCTTAAAAGGGTTACGTGTCCGGATAAGCAGTTTTGACGTTCACGTCCAAACGACTCAATATTTTGAGCTGAAATTTTGAGACAAGGTCAATACACCATTCTCCCATATTTTGGCGTTTAAATTTCATAGGTACTCCGACTTTTATTTTTGAAACTCTGTTCAAATCGGGACTGTCCCTTTAAATCTGCAGTTTCAGATTTTCGAATTTCGAAAATTCGTCGCTGTGATTTCGAACCGGAAGTTTAGACCAATTTGACAACTTCTTTAATAGTTGTACGATTTTCATGAAATTTAGTATATAAGTAGATCTTACCGATGTGACTTCAAAAATATAATTATAAATTTTCTAAATTATCTCCCCTTGACGAAATTAAGGATCAAATTTTTCAAAAAAATCAAAGAAATATAGGTCAGAATGACCTAAAAAAATTTTTCGATACTAAACAAGTAATTGCTGATTCGTACACAAAATATTGAGTTTGTGGATCGAACCGGAAGTGCCGCCATCTTGAAACGTGAAAAATCACAAAGGCTTTTGGGATATTTTACCTACAGACATGGGAGTTACATTTTCGGAATCCTTGAAGGAATGCCTAAAAATCTATCAGATCAGAATTTTGATTTCGGCCACGTGATGGTCACCATTTTGAAGTGAAAGTGAAAAATAGGAGCAATTTGAAGGGCCGAGAATTTGGAACACAATAACTCTCCTTCTAATTGAGCTAGAATGTTCAAACTTGGTGTAGACGGTCACTAGGTCACTGTCTTGATTGAGTTCAAAGATGAGCATTTTCTGCTTAGGGTAAGCAGAGATAAGCACGGTGATTTGTTGATTCTTTAGAGCCCGATAACTTTGGTTATAATGAAGGGAGGGCGATGAAACTCTTGTCAATCGAGAGTCTAATAGCTAGACTGTTGTGTGAAATCATTGTAGTTACATTTTCTGAATCCTTGAAGGAAAACCTAAAAAACGTTCAGAGCAGAATTTTGCTTTAGGTCAGCTGATGGTCGCCAGGATAGCCGGAATACAGGTCGAATTTTTGGTATTTGAATATTTTTGTGTATTTTCTGCAAATCGGATTTCTCAGTGAATCCTTGTAAGAAGGCCTAAAAAACGTCGGCAGTAGAATTTTGATTTAGGTCAACCGGGAGTCACCATTTTGAATTGAAAATGAAAGATAGGCTGGCACTGCCAGGCAGGATACGCCCACATTTTCGAGAGATGGATAGAGAACAAGCAATACCGAAAGTGATTTTTCCTACATCATTAAGTTAGAATATGATATGTGCAAATATCGAAATGAATTAAGATCTTTGGGTTATAAAGGTGCATTTCAGTAGGCTTCAAATTCGACTGGGAATCATGTTGCTAAGTGGGTAAGATGCTGGCTCGGTAGCCTTGAGGTTGGGTGTTTGATCCCTGCATTGGGTGACAAAGTTCATCTAGATTTTCTGGCGTGGTTTCCCCTTGTTAGTGACGAAGGATGGATGGCCTGAAAAGAACAGCTGTCAATTTTGGTTCGATTTTCACGAAATTCGACCTCAACCTTCATTACGATGTAACGGTGATACAATCAAACGTTTTTTTAAATGGGATAATAATTCTGACCGCAGAGGGACCACAAGCTAAAAAAAAGGTCATTTTTCGGACAATCAGGGGCCATAATTCAGAAAGTTACGATCCAATGGGCGCAAATATCGCAAGGAACCAAGATCTTTGGGTTATAAACATGCATGTCAAGTTTCATCAAAATCGGTTCAAAATTGTGACCTCTATAGGGTCCACAATCATATTTTCACACTAATCGCGTTCAAACGGCGGCCATTTTGTCTGTCAATTTTGGTCCGATTTTCACAAAATTTTACCTCAATCTTCATTACCATGTAACGGTGATATACTCAAACGTTTTTTAAAATCAGATAATAATTTTGACCTCCAGTGGGACCACAAGCTAAAAAGGGTGATTTTTCGTACAATCAGGGGCCATAATTCAGGAAGTTACGAACCAATGGGCGCAAATATCGAAAGGAACCAAGATCTTCGGGTTATAAACATGCATGTCAAGTTTCATCAAAATCGGTTCAAAATTGTGACCTCTATGGGGTCCACAACCTTGATATAACATATTTTCACACTGATCGCGTACAAACAGGGGCCATTTTGTCTGTGCATTTGGGTCCGATTTACACAAAATTTGAACTCAACCTTCATTACCATGTAACGGTGATAGAATAAAACGGATTTGTAAATCGGATGATAATTTTGACCTCCAGAGCGACCACAAGCTAAAAAGGCGATTTTTCGGACAATCAGGGGCCATAATTCAGGAAGTTACAATCCGATGGCCGCAAATATAGAAAGGAACCAAGATCTTTAGCTTATAAACATACATGGCAAGTTTCATCACAATCGGTTCAAAATTGTGACCTCTATAGGGTCCACAACCTTGAAATAACATATTTTCACACTATTCGCGTATAAACGGCAGCCATTTTGTATGTCAATTTTGGTCCGATTTTCACGAAATTCGAACTCAACCTTCATTACCATGTAACGGTGATATTATCTAACGGTTTTTTAAATCGGATAATAATTTTGACCTCCAGTGGGACCACAAGCTAAAAAGGGTGATTTTTCGTACAATCAGGGGCCATAATTCAGGAAGTTACGAACCAATGGGCGCAAATATCGAAAGGAACCAAGATCTTCGGGTTATAAACATGCATGTCAAGTTTCATCAAAATCGGTTCAAAATTGTGACCTCTATGGGGTCCACAACCTTGATATAACATATTTTCACACTGATCGCGTACAAACAGGGGCCATTTTGTCTGTCCATTTGGGTCCGATTTACACAAAATTTGAACTCAACCTTCATTACCATGTAACGGTGATATAATAAAACGGATTTGTAAATCGGATGATAATTTTGACCTCCAGAGCGACCACAAGCTAAAAAGGCGATTTTTCGGACAATCAGGGGCCATAATTCAGGAAGTTACAATCCGATGGCCGCAAATATAGAAAGGAACCAAGATCTTTAGCGTATAAACATACATGGCAAGTTTCATCACAATCGGTTCAAAATTGTGACCTCTATAGGGTCCACAACCTTGAAATAACATATTTTCACACTATTCGCGTATAAACGGCAGCCATTTTGTATGTCAATTTTGGTCCGATTTTCACGAAATTCGAACTCAACCTTCATTACCATGTAACGGTGATATTATCTAACGGTTTTTTAAATCGGATAATAATTTTGACCTCCAGTGGGACCACAAGCTAAAAAGGGTGATTTTTCGTACAATCAGGGGCCATAATTCAGGAAGTTACGAACCAATGGGCGCAAATATCGAAAGGAACCAAGATCTTCGGGTTATAAACATGCATGTCAAGTTTCATCAAAATCGGTTCAAAATTGTGACCTCTATGGGGTCCACAACCTTGATATAACATATTTTCACACTGATCGCGTACAAACAGGGGCCATTTTGTCTGTCCATTTGGGTCCGATTTACACAAAATTTGAACTCAACCTTCATTACCATGTAACGGTGATATAATAAAACGGATTTGTAAATCGGATGATAATTTTGACCTCCAGAGCGACCACAAGCTAAAAAGGCGATTTTTCGGACAATCAGGGGCCATAATTCAGGAAGTTACAATCCGATGGCCGCAAATATAGAAAGGAACCAAGATCTTTAGCTTATAAACATACATGGCAAGTTTCATCACAATCGGTTCAAAATTGTGACCTCTATAGGGTCCACAACCTTGAAATAACATATTTTCACACTATTCGCGTATAAACGGCAGCCATTTTGTATGTCAATTTTGGTCCGATTTTCACGAAATTCGAACTCAACCTTCATTACCATGTAACGGTGATATTATCTAACGGTTTTTTAAATCGGATAATAATTTTGACCTCCAGAGGGACCCCAAGCTAAAAAGGGCGATTTTTCGGACAATCAGGGGCCATGATTCAGGAAGTTACGATCCGATGGCCGCAAATATAGAAAGGAACCAAGATCTTTAGCTTATAAACATACATGGCAAGTTTCATCACAATCGGTTTAAAATTGTGACCTCTATAGGGTCCACAACCTTGAAATAACATATTTTCACACTATTCGCGTATAAACGGCGGCCATTTTGTATGTCAATTTTGGTCCGATTTTCACGAAATTCGAACTCAACCTTCATTACCATGTAACGGTGATATTATCAAACGGTTTTTTAAATCGGATAATAATTTTGACCTCCAGAGGGACCTCAAGCTAAAAAGGGCGATTTTTCGGAGAATCAGGGGCCATAATTCAGGAAGTTACGATCCGATGGCCGCAAATATCGAAATAAACCAAGATCTTGGGGTTATTAACATGCATGTCAAGTTTCATCACAATCGGTTCAAAATTGTGACCTCTATAGGGTCCACAACCTTGAAATAACATATTTTCACACTATTCGCGTACAAACAGCGGCCATTTTGTATGTCAATTTTGGTCCGATTTTCACGAAATTTGAACTCAACCTTCATTACCATGTAACGGTGATATACTCGAACGGTTTTTTAAATCGGATAATAATTTTGACCTCCAGACGGACCACAAGCTAAAAAGGGCGATTTTTCGGACAATCAGGGGCCATAATTCAGGAAGTTACGATCCGATGGGCGCAAATATCGAAAGGAACCAAGATCTTGGGGTTATATACATGCATGTCAGGTTTCATCAAAATCGGTTCAAAATTGTGACCTCTATAGGGTCCACAAGCTAAAAACATGATATTTCGTACAATCAGGGGCCATAATTCATGAAGTTTCCATCCGATACATGCCAATATCGAAAGCAGCCGAGATCTTATGGGGATAAACCTATATTTCAAGTTTCGTCAAAATCGGATAAGAATTGTGACCTGTAGAGAGTCCACAAACAAATTGTGGACGGACAGACGTCCGGACGGACGTCCGGACAGGGGCGACGACATAATACGTCCACATGAAAATGTGGGCGTATAAAAAGAGAAGCAATTTGAAGGGCCAAGACTTTGGAGCACAATAACTCTCCTTCTAATTAAGCTAGATTGTTCAAACTTGGTGTAGACGTTCACTAGGTCAATGTTATGATTGAGTTCAAAGATGAGCATTTTCTGCTCAGGGTAAGCAGATATAAGCATGCTGATTTGTTGATTCTTTAGGGCACGATAATTTCGGTTATAATGAAGGGAGGGCGGTGAAACTTTTGTCAATAGAGAGTCTTAACTGTTGTGTGAAATCATTGTATCATTTTTTTTAAATATCAGGGATAGCCAGAAAAAAGAGATTGAAAATCCCAAAAGTTGTATTTTTACAATTTGGAGCATGTTTAGAGGTCTTTCTCGTAAAGTCAACATAATATTTTTTGGGAACTTCTTCTACAAAGAGTCATGGTAGTCTTTTATATGAAACCATCGATCAACAGTCCAACATATCTGGAGTAGAAGAACAAAAGGATCGAACATTGAAAACGGCACCCTTTCATTGTTAAGCGAAACATGCAGTGTGGGTGACTACAATCTACACATTTAGTCATCGTATAGAGCTTATTCAACAGTATAGAATTCCAACTGCTTAGGGATATTTTACGTGCACTCCAATATGTACAGGGGACCTTGGTTTTTCGTCCCATCCAAACGACTAGACAGCTGTGCTTGTCAGGCCCTCCGTTCTGCCTCACTGACAAGGGGGAACCACGCCGGGAAATCGAGATGAACTTTCTCCATGCAGAACTTTCAATTCAGGCCAAACGTTTATTGCATACGATTAAGCTGGTCAGTTGGAGCTTATTTTCAAAAGTTTTGTAATAATCAGTTGGTACTTAAAGTACCGTGCACATTAAACTGTTAAAACAGGAAAATTTTGCCCGGTTGAAATGTTTCTTGCTAGTATAAGTCAGCAATTTTCCGAATTCAGGGAGGCTGAATGGCTGAATAGTTAGCATGTGCGAGCTGTATCGTAACGTCTGTCATTGAGTCAACGGGCATCGTTTCGATCTCCAGGTTGCACGTGACATGGAGTATGATGTCCAACCTCGTGGGTTTTCTCCGTGTCCTTCGGTTTCCTCCCAACGGCTAAAAACCAGTACGTGCAAGGGGAGTTGTCACGATTTCCTACTTATAACCAAACATATTGGAAACCATAATTATATAACATATCTCTAATTTTGGAAGCCCGATTACAGCTATACAAGTTTCAGTTATTTCCCTTTAGTTTAAAGATTATTTTTTTGCCCGGGTGCAATGTTTCTCACTACATTTAAATTTGTAACTTTGTGAGTTTTTGACCGATTTTGATAATTATGTCTTTATAATTTTCCAAATTTACATATTTAACGTAAATATTCAAACAGTTGAGTTCAACCTGATTCAAAAAGTATTAGTTCGTTCAAAGTTATCTCATTTAATTTTTCGATGTTTTCTTACTCTTACCATTTTCATTTCATTTTGAAGTGGGAAGTCATCCCGATTACAGCAACACAAGTCTCAGTTATTTCCCTTTAGTTTTCAGATTATGCAATGTTTCATACTATATTTGGACTTGTAACTTCGCGAGTTTTTGACCTATTTTGATAGTTTGTTACTCTTATCCTTTTATTTGAGATACTTGATATAATTGATGACACGTGACAATGAATATGAAAGCTTTCATATCTGCATGGGACAGTAGCAGATCTAGTTATTATTTTATTGTTCGGGGGAGCCTACTTCTCAGTGTCTGTAACAGATACAGATCTGGGACATAATTTTCTATCAGGAAACCATATGGTGGCTAATTGATCGACTGTATTTGAAACTTCTGCGCAGACCAGAAGTGGCCGAATTTCGTGCGGTGCCAAAAAATTAAAAAACGGCCGTAGATTCGTCAATTCTGTACATATTATCATACAAATTATATTTTTGGAATCCTTGAGTCTTTTCTCGGACGATAGCAGTTGAAAATTTGGCAATTTCGAAACTTCGCTGCTGACTTCTAGCGTTCGAAAAATGAAAATATGTTGTTTAAGACACATTTTTTGTTATTTTTCAAAATTTTCAAATTTGACCTACATTTTTGGATACCTGAAAGCAATCCGGTTCCAGTAATATAAGTTTCATTCAGAGTTATCGCCCTTTATTTTTCGATTTTTTTCAAATTTTCTTCACATTTTGTGAGCTTAAGTTTCGTTTTACAGCCGGATCGACGTTTCTGAAATTCCTGGAACATAAAGCAATATGGTCAAACCATTGTTTAAAGCAATTTCAACAACAATCCGTAAACCGGAAGTAGTCGAAATACATGCGATATTTTGAAAAAATCCGATATCAACGGATTAAACAAATTAAGGTATCATTTGGTCGGGCAGTGATTGGACCACTGAATGATACCCAATTCGTATGGATACGATGAGCAGGAAGAAATATATGGCACGATGAAAATCAAGTATTTTCTGATTTGGAGCGTTTTTGGACGCCTGTATCTCGAAAACTTAACCTACAATTTTTTTTTAATTTTTTCTATTGAGAGTCCTTTCGGAGGTATTTTGCATGAAGCCATCCAATAAGACTTTGAAATGTCTGGAATAGGATAAAGAAGGGACTGAAAATCAAAAAAAGTCGAAAAATCGTCAAATTTTGGAAAATGCTCTATTATTTGTTTATTTTAACAGATTTTCACAAAATGGTTACACATTCAGATAACTGACCTAAATCCGATTCTAACGATGTATAATATGTATTGAAATACTGAAATTTAATTTTTGATATTTCGATATTTTTGGCACTTTTGAACATAGGATTTCTCAGGTGTATTTTATCTGATTAGATAATGTAATATATCGTGGGTCTCCGCTTAAAACCTCGTATAACGGAAAAATGCTGAAAATTACTAAAGGAGTTAATCGATAAAATTTGTTTTGCATAATACTGCCGTATTTTGTTGTGTATGCAATGCATTCTCCCCTGTCCTCCGCCGCCATTGCCATTGGTTACGGAGGGCTAATCGCCTGACGCAAACACGATCAATTCTGATGCATACCATATAAATCATTATAATTTTAAGTACAGACATCTGCTTACAAATTTGTGGTTTATAATGCATGTCCTGATTTTTTACGCCATCGATAAAAATTAGCCACGATGACGTCACAGCATTCATAGCCCTACTTATTCAAGGACACAAGAACTCGGCGCACAATTCGGGTCTTGAACCTGCAACCATTCAGTCAAAAATCCTACTCTAACCATTGCCCCAAATCACTCCCCATAAATATGGTAAATTTATGCAGATTCAATGAGATCTAGTTGCGTAATAGACAGTAGTATCAAAGCTTGCAATCTGTTAAGAGCTGTAAAGAATGACGTTTTGTTGCTAGGTTGTGGCTCTTTTGAACACGCTGACTGGTCAATCTTCTCTTGCGCATGCGCTAAAATGTACTTGCGCTTTACGGCTCAAGAGAAACGGAAGCAGTCATTAAACCATAGATCGTGTACAGTTCTATGATTAAACCAGTGTCATAACATTGCTTGACTTACTTCGAGCTATATACGTGTGAAAAATAATGTCTTCCGCCAATTCTACCACAAGAATAGCTCGTGTGCTAAATTCCACCTGTGAATTTGGCTTTGGTGACGGAGAAGTGCTTGGTGTGTTCAACTTTTTTATTTGCATATTACGTCCATTAAGAACAGTATACAAAACATCAACATACATATGCATGCAAAAGATACATTTGTCATGGAATACTATATAAATAATGAAAATATAATGAAATTATAATGGGATATATCTATGTACATGCACCATTGGGATGATACCAATGAAAACAACAATGAAAGTATGACAATGAAATAAAAATAATCATAAAATATGTAGTAAAAAGTGGGGGGTTGGGATGGTCTAGTGGTCTAGAGTGCCGCGCTTCGACCTCTGGCTGGCCGGTCACCTCTGGCTTGCGGCTGTGGTTTCGATCCCTGGTGTGAGCGTATGTGGCATGGAGATAGGGGCGCCTTCTCAACCTCGTGGGTTTCCTCCGGGCACTCCGGTTTCCTCCCACTGCTAAAGACCCCTACGCGCATGCGAATTATTGAAATAAAATTGAAACCATATGTTAGTCCAGAAATGACCTAGTTTGTGTCGAGTGGACGTTAAATCCCATTTCTCTCTCTCTCTGTAGTAAAAAGTATATCGGTGTACATAAGAGTATGATGATCAAATGGGGAAAAAGCATTCAGCAGATACTAAGAGAGAATATGCCCGACAGGTACACCCCTTTCCCGAAAAGCATGGTATGTGTACATGGCTACTGCCTTAGCAAGGAAATTTGGCGGATTAAAAAGAATTTCAAAAGTTAATTGTCAAGATGGTATTAAAGTAGCGTAGATATATCTCAGACGCAGGTTTTCATATTGGAGACACTGTGAAAGAAAATGGAATTCATCTTCAACGGCAGAAAGAGAACATTGCGTGCATAACCTTTGATCAGGTGGAATATTCTTGTATCGGCCTCTCTCTATTTCCAATTAGTGCGAGCTGAGTCGAAGGGATGAAAAGGATGATTTAAAGTTTTTATTTTTAACCTGCAGAAGGTAACGCGCGGGGTGGTTTATTACGTTTTTATATAGTCCATACGTTTTTAACTTTGTTCCTGATTTAGTTAGTTCTGTAAAATGATTGTTGAATTTAGTTTGAAGTTTTAGTTTAGTTGCTGAGGATGAGGGGTTATTTGGGAGATCATAAAATATATTTTTGTTATGGCTGCTGTCCAAGAATATTTAATGTCATTGTTTGCAATGAGGTTGCTATCAGTAATGAAGGCAGAACGTAAAAGAACACTTTTAGGAAAACTGTCTACATTAGAATTCTTTGAAATATGTCAAGGCTGGCCGGGAAAATACCCAGTTCTGCTAGACAGCCAATGTTTGATGTTTTTGATTGTTGTGCCAGTATTGACTTGCAGATCTTAATGGTTAGTTTATTATGAGAAATTTGGTCCCATTTGCTAATTTCGAAAGTTTTGCTGTGGACCAAACTAGATCCCCAGATCTCCGACGCATATATAGCTATCTGCTTAACAAGTATAGTTTAATGAGAACCTCGGTCGGAAGAAAATCAGTCGTACCAATTTTATTGCACAGGCAGAACCATGCACGTCTAGCCTTACTATTAAGTTGACTGATCGCAGACTTAGAGGTTGAGTTGTTGGAAAAGCAGACCCCTAGATAGACGTATGATTTGACTGTTTCATGATTAATATTGCCAAAATGAAATATGTTCTTTATTTTTTGTTGATTATTTTTGATAATCATTATTTTTGATTTTGTTGGGTTAAGGTCAATCTGCCAATCACTGCAAAATTTATTAAGTTGGTCAAGGCTAGTTTGTAAGCCAGTTTCAGTAGTGGAGAGCATGATAAGGTCATCCGCAAACAACAGGTGGGAGACATTATTAGATTCTAGTGAAGGAGGATTTGTGTTCGCATTATTAATATAAAACTGTAAGTCGTTAATATAAATATTGAATAGTACGGGACTTAACACGCATCCCTGTTTCACACTCATGAAAGAGTTTATGGTGTTGGAGAATCCCTTGGGAGTTTTCACAGTATATGAAGTATTTGAATACATGGATGTAATTAAATCAAAAATTGGTCCGTTGATATTAGTTTTTAGTAATTTATAAAAGAGGCCTGTTCTGCATATAGAGTCAAAAGCTTTTTTGAAGTCCACAAAGGTCATGAAAAGATTTTGTTTATTACACTTATATTTATTGATAATCACTTTGAGTATGAAAATATTATCAACTGTCCGATGATTTTTACGGAACACGCCCTGTGCTTGGTCAAGTAAATTGTTGTCTTCGAGGTAATCTGTTATTCGATTATTGATAATGGACAGAAAACATTTGCTAAAGCAACTGGACAGGGAAATGCCACGATAGTTATTTGGATCGTCCTTACTGCCCTTTTTGTGTATTGAAACAAAATATATTTCCATCCAGGACGTTGGATAGAAACCCGTCGATAAAATCATATTGAACAATTTTAAGAGCTGATCAATCAAAATTTCTGAGGAAGATATTAACATTTCATTAGGAAACAAATCAGGCCCATTCGACTTTTTTCTTTTGAGTTTTTTTTTTTTTTTTTTTTTTTACAGCTTTTCGAAGTTCGCCTACAGAGATAGGCTCATTAAGGTTGGTATTGATAGGTTCCTGTTTCAGATAATTCAGAGAATTTGGCCTGATCATGCTTTTTTTCAAGAAGTGTGGTAAAATGATTTTCCCATACGTTGATGGTTATGTCATCACCCCCCTCTGTTTTGTCTTTAAGAAGGGAATTAACAAGTTTCCAGTATTCACGTGGGTTATTGCTATCCAGATCATCAAGTTTTTCTAAAATTACATTTTTAGCCTGTCGGTTTTTGTATTTAGTTGTTTTCTTATACTCCTTCTTTCTCTTATAATAGTCTTTCATCAAGAAATTATTAATAGCTAATTTAGCGCATGGCTTATGCAGTTCTAACTGGAGCGCTTGGTCAGATTCCGCTTGCCATATAAATTTCAATGGTGATTTTCGGCGGAGGGGGGCCATGTTTATATTATTATTACTATTACTAGTGCTATATTTTATATTATCATTATTATTATAAGTGCTATCATTTATATTATTATATTTGCTATCATTTATATTATTATAATTACCATTATTATTATTGTTAGTGCTATCATTTATAATATTATAATTACCATTAATATTATTAGCAGTGTTATTATTTGAAGATTACTTTTCGACTTCATTAGTTTGTATGCAGTCAAATTATTACTAAATTAATAAAATAGAAATAAAACTGTCGGACCGGTGCTGTAGGCCTATTGTACTGCTCTAGCATGGCAAATATCTATATCTGTTCGTTGACTTACTTACATGAAACATGCATTCTATAGAGGTCCAGCTGCATTCATAATATAGCCAACTAAACAATAATGCAGCCTACCGTATGTGGGTCAATAGGTCCTATGCATGGTTGTTTAGTAGATATATAGGTCATACTCATTGGTGACATTATAAATTTGGAGTATATTAGGCCTATGGATGACTGATCCCGCCTTGTCACCAGGCCTATAGTCAGATTTCCTAAACACCCTTCTCTGGAACTTGGGCTAGTGGGTAGGGCTGAGAGAAGGTCTCTGTCCATCATAGGCCTATCTGGCCCAGGACGATTTGTCCCACACATACACACAAAAGAAGGAAAATGAATCCGGGGTTGGTAAAAAAAAAAAACCTTGCATGTTATTGAATTGGTTTTAACTTGATAAAAACCCCATTGTACATTAGGACAGACTTTGGTGGAATAGGCTTCATTTTGAACATTTTGAAATTGAAATCCAAGATGGTCGTTCGGTTGAGCTGTTGCTATGGTAACAGTAGGTGATGCTCTCATATGCCAAAGCGGTGTTATTTTATTAGGGTTTCACACTGCGTAGCTTGTGTGAAACACTATTGTTTTTGTTAAAATTATTATTATTATTAGGCTTTCAGGTCTGAAAGACTATTCTTTACTAAAATTATTATTAGGCTTTCAGACTTTCGTCTGAAAGCCTATTGTGATTACTAAAATTATTATTATTATTATTATTTACCGCGGGCGCCTAGATCTCCATGATCGAAAACAGATATCGATCCGGAACAAACTTTTCTATCGGGAAAACGTGGTGGCTACTGCATAAACTAATTTTCAAACTTCTGCGCATACCGGAAGTGACCGAACTTTGTACGTTGTCAAAAAATTGAAAATTGGCCATAGTTTCGTCAATTTTTTACCCATTTTCAAACAAATGACATTTTCGGAAACCCTGAATCTTTTCCGAGCCAATAGCAATCTAAGATTTTGTAATTTCGAAACTTCGTCGCTGACTTCTAGCGTTCGAAAATTGAAAAATGTTGTTTAAGAGACAATTTTTTTCATTTTGTCAAAAACTTTCAAATTTGACCTACATTTTTGGATACCTTAAGTCCATCCGATTCCAGTAATTTAAGTTTCATTCGGAGTTATCGCCCTTTATTTTTCGATTTTTTTCAAATTTTCTACCTATTTTGTGAGCGCGGGTTTCGTTTTATGGCCGAATTGACGAATCTGAAACTTCTGAGGCATGAAGCCAAATGACCATTGCAAGGACTAAAGCAATTTCAACAATAATCCGTAGACCGGAAGTAGTCGAAATAATGTGCAATATTTTGAAAAAAATGCAAAAAATGGATATTTTGGGGGAAAACGCGATTTCTCCGCCCGATATCAATGGATTAAAGAAATTAGGGTACCATTGGAGTGCACTAGGATTGTACTATCATATGATACTCAATTCATACGGATACTATGATCAGGCAGCAAAATATGGCACGCTGAATATCAAGTATTTTCTGATTTTTAGCATTTTTGGACGCCTCTATCTCAAAAACTGCTCCAACGATTTTTCTTAAACATTCTGTATGGATAGTCCCTTCGATAGTCTTTACCATAGAACCATCCAATAACACCTTTGAATAATTCGAATTGGAAAAAAACGGGACTGAAAATCGAAAAAAGTTGAAAAATCATGAAATTTTTGAAAATGCTCTTCTATTTTTTTATTTTATGAGATTTTCAAAAAAAGGAAATATATTCAGATAGCTGACCCAATTACGGTTCTAACGATGTATAATATGTATACAGTTATTGAAATTTAATTTTCAATATTTTGACATTTTGACATTTTTATCTCTTAATAGGATTTCTCAGAAGTATTTTTTCTTATCGTATAGTGTAGTATATCATTAGAGAGCCCAGTTCCCATTCAAACTCCAAAACCGGATGTTAAAACTATTCAACTGTGATTCGAATACCAGAAGTAGTTCAAAACACGAACAAAAGGATAAAAAAGATAAAAGAAATTGGGATCTCTTGCCAAAAATTCGAATTCTCTGTGACATATCAGCGGACCAAAACAATGAAATTGCCGTTGGATAGTGCAATGAATGGACTATCTTATGACATCTGAATGATTCGAATTCAATTGTTAGGAAATAAATTGTGACACGCCGAAAATGAAGTACTTTCCGTATTGGAGCATTCTGAGACGCCTTTTTCTCGAAAACCACGCCTACAATTTTTCTTAAACTTCTTTTACTCAGAGTCCTATCTGTGGTCTAGAGTGTGCATCCAAAGAGAAAAGCATTGCAATAATGTAGGTGTTCTAAAAATGGCCTCAATCTTTGCCAAAAATTGAAAAATGGTAAAATTATTGAAAATGCTTTCTTATTTATTTTTTTTCTCGAAAAATACTCCATGAATGTTTCTGACACTTATGGTACAGGAAGTTAAGTATCTAAACAACATGTTAAAGCTATCCCGACGAAGATCCCAAAACCGGAAATAGTCGAAAAAATATTCCATATTTTGAAAAAAAGTACAAAAATGCCCATCTTGCGAAAATAAGTGATTACTATGCCAGATGGGGGGTTGGGATGGCCTAGTGGGCTAGAGTGCCGCGCTTCGATCTCTAGCTGGCCGGTCATCTCTGGCTTGCGACTTTGGTTTCGATACCTGGTGTGAGCGTATGTGGCATGGAGATAGGGGCGCCTTCTCAACCTCGTGGGTTTCCTCCGGGCACTCCGGTTTCCTCCCACTGCTAAAGACACCTACGCGCAAGCGAATTATTGAAATAAAATTAAAACCATATATTAGTCCCAAAATGACCTAGTTTGTGTCGCGTGGACGTTAAACCCCATTTCTCTCTCTCTCTCACTAAGCCAGATTTCACCGATTTAAAAAAAAAAAAAAAATGTGTCATTGGATAACCCGAACAATGGACGATATTTAGACAGTCAACTGGTAAATATTCGCTGATTAGGCAAAATATTACAGGACGCTTAAGATCTAGTATTTTCCTTTTTGGACTTTTATATATCAGAATGATATAAATTTCGATGGTTAGGCAATATATTATGAGATGCCGAAAATGTAGTATTTACCTCTTTTTTTGGAGCCTATTCAGACTCGTTTATCTCGAAAACTACTTCTATTTCTCTTCTTAAACTTCTGTTACCCCGAGTCCTATCGGTCGTTTAGTATATAAATGTACATTTAAAAGCATGGCAATGATATAAAGGACCCTGAAAGCCGATTCAGCACTGCTATGCAGGTCTAGTTATTATTATTAGGCTTTCAGACTTTCGTCTGAAGGACTATTGTTTTTACTAAAATTATTATTAGGCTTTCAGACTTTCGTCTGAAAGACTATTGTTTTTACTAAAATTATTATTATTATTAGGCTTTCAGACTTTCGTCTGAAAGCCTATTGTGATTACTAAAATTATTATTATTTTTTTTTTTTATTATTATTATTATTTACCGCGGGAGCCTATTTCTCTATGATCTAAAAGAGATACTGATTTGCGGTTCATCTTTCTATCAGGAAACCAGGTGGTGGCTACTCAATAAAGCAATTTTTAAACTTCTGCGCAGACCGGAAGTGACCGAACTTTGTACGTTGTCAAAAAATTGAAAATTGGCTTTAGTTTCATCAATTCTTTTCCAATTTTCAAACAAATCACATTTCTGGAAAGCCTGAAACTTTTCCGAGATAATAGCAACCTCACATTTTGCAATTTCGAAACTTCGTCGTTGACTTCTATCGTTCGAAAATTGAAAACACGTCGGCTAAAAGACAATTTTTGTTATTTTTCGAAATTTTCAAATTTGACCTACATTTTTAGTTACCTGAAGTCCATCCGATTCTAGAAATATAAGTTTCATTCAGAGTTATCACCCTTTATTTTTCGATTTTTTTCGAATTTTCTTCCCATTTTGTGAGCTGTGGTTTCGTTTTACGGTCGAATTGATGTTTCTGAAACTTACGGAACATGAAGTTATAGTCCAATACCAACTGATAAAGCAATTTCGACAAGGATCCTTAAACCGGAAGTGGTCGAAATAGTGTGCAATATTTTGAAAAAAATGCAAAAAATGGATGTTTTGGTGGAAAACGTGATTTCTATGCCAGATATCAACAGATTAAACAAATTAAGGTACCCTTGGATGCCAAGAGGAATGGACTATCGTATGATACCCAAATCACACGGATACTATGAAATGGCAGTAAAATATGGCACGCTGAAAATCAAGTATTTTTTTATTTGGAGCGTTTTTGGACGTCTGTATCTCGAAAACTACCCCAGCGATTTTTATGAAACATTCTCTATCGAGAGTCCTTTCGGTAGTCTTGTGTACGAAACATTCCATTACGACTTTGAAATATCTGGAATAGGTCAAATAACGGACTGAAAACGAGAAAAATCGTGAAATTTTGGAAAATGCTCTATTATTTTTTTATTTTAAGAGATGTTCTAAAAATGTTTATATTTTCAGATAGCTGACCTAATTACAATTCTAAAGATATATAATACGTATGTAGTTATTGAAATTTAATTTTCCATATTTGTCATTTTTGCATTTTTGACAATTTTAAACATAAGATTTCTCAGGGGCATTTTATCTGATCAGATAATGGAATATATCATTACAGGGCCCTGAGGCTATTTTAGTGCCCAAACCGGTTATTAAAACTATCCCGACAATAATCTCCATACCGGAAGTATTCAAAAAATGAAAAAGAAGGTTACAAAAATTGGCACTCTTACGAAAAACTTATATCTTCGTTAGATAAAAGCAGACCAAAAGAACTAAAGTGCCGTCGGATAGCCCTATTAATGGACTATCTTATGGCATCTAAATAATACGATTTCGATGATAGGGAAATAAATTATTATATGCCAAAAAATCTAGTATTTTCCGATTTTTTGACATTCTGAGACGCCATTTTCTCGAAAACGACGCCTACGATTTTTATGAAACTTTTCTTACTGAAAGTCCTATCGGTTGTCTATATAGTGAATCCAAGATGAAAAGCATTGAAATAATATGTGGTCAAACAATGGCCCCAAACTTTGAAAAAAAAATGAAAAATCGTTAAATTTTTGTAAATGCTCTTTATTTATCTTTTTTTCCAAAACTACTCAATGTATGTTTCTGACACTTCTGTTACAGAAAGTTAAGTATCCAAAGAACTTCTTAAAGCTATCACGACAATGATCGTATAACCGGAAGTAGTCGAAAAAATGTCCGATATTTTGAAAAAAAATATTTTTTTTACGAAAACCTTTTTTATTTATGAATATTTTTTGATGGTATTTTACACGGGGTTAAAATATCATCCTAATTGAACAGAAATGGGAAAAAAATTGTCTCGGTAATTTGCGTTAGCCGCCATCGGCTAATTTAGTTTTTCGTACCCAGAAAAATTATTTATTGTTCGGTTTGTATAAAACAAAGTTCATATGCTCCGTGGTCCCAATTGTAATTTTTTTTGTTACGGTGAAATTTTTCTGTCGACAACGGAAGTGACGTAATATTAACAAAAACTACAATTTTGACAGTTCGGTACCACTCTTTGAAAGCAAATATTATTTTTTTTCAAAACTGATATAACTAAAAGGATGCACCCTGCAAAGGTGCACAAAATCTTTAGCTCAGATTTTTTAATTTCAATTTCATTTTCGGGCAATTTCGAATAAAATGTAAAATAAAGTGTAAAATTCAGTTATTTACAATTCATCCAGCGTCTTCATATTTTGAAATATTTATTTGTAATTTTCATAAACTCGTAGCAATAATCCAGACGAAGAGAATGTATGCGAAAATTAGTTTGTAATATGAGCAGTTGCCGAGAAATATGCAATTTTGCATGCATCACTTTTCACGTTATTTTGCCTATAAAAGAGTGAATTATTATTCGATTTGCAATATTATTTTTCCAATTGATGCCTAATGCCAAGATTTGGACTAGGTCAAGCCAATTTTACATTTTCACTGTGACCGGAAATGACGTCATTTGCGCAAAAACTGTATTTTTAACCTAAAAAACAAATATTTTATTCAAATGAGTCTGCCTTATCATATTTTTAAAATTATGATATTTGATTCCCATCAACGAATAGAATGAAGCCATACGACCATACAGATACCACAAAATGGTTTCTAACTTGTACGGTTACAGAGAAATAGGCGATCTTCTATAAGTCACTTTTCAAGGTTTTTGGTCTATAAAAATGTCAATTATTATTCGATTTTTATAATTTTTTTACCATTTGATGCCTTATGCCATTTATGACTTCTATGAACTAAGTTAACATTTTCAATATCACCGGAAGTAATGTAATTTTTGCAAAAAACGTATTTTTAGCCTTCAAAACAAACATTTTTTTGAAGGGATTTATATTTATCATTCGTTTAACTTTATAACGTCCGACTCTAATGGGCAGTAAGATTGAATCAATACCATCATATTGATATCAAGAAAAGGCTTCTAGCATGTTCCCTTGTCGAATAATAGCCAATTTTCCCAGTGTCACTTTTAAGTTTTTTATCTTCTTAATTTCAGTTTATGGGTGATACGTTAATTATTTATTGCCCGATATGTATAAAACAAAGTTTGTATTTTGTATTTTGCGAATTTTCGACTTATTTTTCACCTATAAAAATTTCTTTCGGCACCGGAAGTGACGTAATTTTGCCATAATTTACAATTTTGACCGGTCTTTTCGCCAGCAAATATTACTTTTACATATGATAGAGGGTGTCACTGAAGCAAAACAACTATAAAGTATAGTTTGGTAGCTCACTGGATCGGTTATGGTATAATAAACTTCCTGTATGATTCCTGAAAGCTGGTTCAGTGCTGCTTGCAGGTCTAGTTATTATTATTTTTTTTTTCGCCGGAGCCTATTTCTCAGTGCCTGTAACAGATACCGATCTGGGACCTAATTCTCTATCGGGAAACCATGTGTTGGCTACTTGATAAACTATTTTTGAAACTTCTGCGCAGACCGCAAGTGGTCGAATTTCATGCGGTGTCAAAAAATTAAAAAACGGCCGTAGATTCGTCAATTATGTACCTATTTTCATACAAATGACATTTTCGGAAACCCTGAGTCTTTTCTCGGACGATAGCAGTTGAAAATTTCGATATTTCGAAACTTCATCGCTGACTTCTTGCGATCGAAAAATGAAAAATGTTATTTTTCAAAATTTTGAAATTTGACCTACATTTTTGGATACCTGAAGTCCACCCGATTCCAGTAATATAAGTTTCGTGCAGAGTTATCGCCCTTTATTTTTCGATTTTTTTCGAATTTTCTACCCATTTTGTGAGCTCGGGTTTCGTTTCGTTTTATGGCCGAATTGACGTTTCTGAAACTTCTGAGGCATGAAGCCAAATGGCCAATGCAAGGAATAAAGCAATTTCAACAATAATCTGTACACCGGAAGTGGTCGAAATATTGTCTGATATTTTGAAAAAAATGCAAAAAATGGGTATTTTTGGGAAAAACGCGATTTCTCCGTCTGATATCAATGGATTAAACAAATTAGGGTACCATTGGACTGCACTAGTATTGTGCTATCGTATGATACCCAATTCATACGGATACTATGATCAGGCAGCAAAATATGGCACGCTGAAAATCAAGTATTTTCTGATTTTTAGCATTTTTGGACGCCTGTATCTTGAAAACTTAACCGCAACTTTTTTTTTATTTTTTCTATCGAGAGTCCTTTCGGAGGTATTTTGGATGAAGCCATTCAATAAGACTTTGAAATATCTGGAATAGGTGAAACAACGGACTGAAAATCGAAAAAAGTCGAAAAATCATGAAATTTTGGAAAATGCTCTGCTATTTTTTTATGTTGAGAGATTTTCAAAAAAAGATTGTATATTCAGATAGCTGACCTAATTACGATTCTAACGATGTATAATGTAGTTATTGAAATTTAATTTTCGATATCTTAAATTTTGTGCATTTTTGGCACTTTTGAACATAGGATTTCTCAGGGGCATTTTATCTGATCAGATAATGTAATTTATTCTATGACTACATGCAAATACAAGCAAATATCATTGAATACAGCCATTGAATACAGCCATTGAATAACCTATGGTTGTATTCAATGGCTTGAAAACGTACTACTTTTGCCCAGAATGACGTCATTTTCATAATTACGTCAAACCGGAACATGTGATGAATTGTAACGTTATTGGTGATGATTTTTTTGACAATCTGAATAGTACAGTGTATTTTGAGATTTGCATGTAGTTATAGAATAAAAACAGAACTCAATGACCATTGAATACCGCTCGGGTTATTCAATGGTTCACTCGAGTGTATCCCTGCCGCATTCCACTCGCTATCGCTTGTGGAATACTTGCGCAGGGATACACTCTCTTGAACCATTGAATAACCCGAGCGGTATTCAATGGTCATTGAGTTCTATCTATATATCATTACAGAGCCCTGTGGCTATTTTAGTGCCCAAACCGGCTATTAAAACTATTCCGACAATAATAACCATACCGGAAGTATTCAAAAAATGTAAAAAAAGGTTAAAAACATTGTCGCACTTGCGAAAAACTTGATTTCTCCGTTAGGTAATAGCGGACCAAAAGAACTAAAGTGTCGTTGGATAGCCCTATTAATGGACCATCATATGGTATCTAAATAATACTATTTCGATGGAAAAACTTCATATCTTCGTTAGATAAAAGCAGACCAAAAGAACTAAAGTGCCGTCGGATAGCCCTATTAATGGACTATCTTATGGCATCTAAATAATACGATTTCGATGATAGGGAAATAAATTATTGTATGCCAAAAATCTAGTATTTTCCGATTTTTTAACATTCTGAGACGCCCTTTTCTCGAAAACGACGCCGCAGATTTTTCTTAAACTTTTCTTACTCAAAGTCCTATCGGTTGTCTATATAGTGAATCCAAAATGAAAAGCATTGAAATGATATAGGTGGTCCAAAAATGGCATCAAACTTTGAAAAAAATTGAAAATTCGTTAAATTTTTGGAAACGCTCTTTAATTCATCTTTTTTTCCAAAACTACTCAATGGATGTTTCTGACACTTCTGGTACGTAAAGTTAAGTACCCTAATGTGAAAATTAGTTTGTAATATAAGCAGTTGCCAAGAAATGGACAGTTCTGCATAAGTCACTGTTTTCTTTATTTTGCGTGTAATAAGGTCAATTATTATTGGATTTTTATAAAAGTGACATCATTTGATTCAAAAAGCATGTACCGTCATATCAAGTTGATTACAATTTAAAATTGACACCAGAAGTGACGTCATTTTGTCAAAAACTGCATTTTAAACTTTTTAAATCAATATTTTATTCAACCAAGAATAACTTGATATGTATTAATAATTTTAACTTTTGGTTTAGATTCACATATAAACACAACTCATATGGATATCATAAACTTGTTTCTAACTTGTTCGGTTGCCGAGAAATAGACGGTTTTCTACAGGTCACTTTTGAAGGATTTGGGGCCATAAAAGTGTCAATTATTATTCGATTTTCATAAACGTTACACCATGTTATAACTAATGCCATTTGGGATTTCATACAAGTAATGTAAGATTTTCATTATCACCGGAAGTAACGTCATTTTGGCAAAAACTGTATTTTTAGCCTTCAAAACAGATATTTTATTCAAACGAGTCTGTTTTGAAATGTTTTTCAAATTATGGTATTTGATGTCAATCAACAAATAGAATGAAGCCATACGATCATACAGATACCACAAAATGGTTTCTAACTTGTACGGTTGCCGAGAAATAGCCGATTTTCTACAAGTCACTTTTCAAGTTTTTTGGTCTTTAAAAGTGGCAATTATTATTTGATTTACATAAAATTTTCACTATATGATATCGTATGCCATTTCTGATTTCATAAGACTAATTGAACATTTTCATTAACACCGGGAGTAATTTAATTTTGTCAAGATCATTTACAAGTAACAAATGTATAAAATGAATTGATATTGCTGGATTTGGTTGATTCTGCGTCCATTTTAAATTTTATTTGTGTGCAATGTTAATTTGGAAGCTTAATGACCTTATTTCCTGAAGAGGACAACATAGTCTGGTGACTCAAATCTTGACCCCATTAACACCAAATAAAAATGTCTGATGGCAATATTTTGAAATAGCATCCCTAATGTTTATTCTTACAACTCTTGTGTCTGGATATCAAAACTCATTTTATATGGATTAAACCAAGATTTTGTTTCAGTAATATCTTAAATGACTTTATAACCTTCTTTCAGGCTGTTGCTTGGACTACCGCAGCTCATAGATTTACACAAAATAATAAAGAAAAAGATCACGATCAGAAGACGCCAGAACAATTTGAATCTTTAGGTAGGTTTTACAAAATGTAAAACAAAGATGAGGATATATTTTGTACATAAAAGCATGATTTTATGCATCCACATGCCATTGCCCTGTTTTTTTCTTTGTCCGTCCTGATGTCCTCCACAATTTGTTTGTGAACACTCTACAGGTCATAATTTTTATATGATTTTGATGATAAGTACTTAAAATGCATGTTGATAACCCGAAGATCTTGGTTCCTTTCGATAATCGCACATATCCGAACATAACCTAGTGGATTATTGCCCCTGATAATTTTAACTTGTGGCATCATGTTTTATTATAAAGTGTACCAGTGGGTTTTATAAGAAAAAGGAAAAAGAGTTTGTAAATATTTTTCTTAATTTCAAAATCAGCAACAGCATATATTGAACATATAAAATACTTAATACCAGGTTTTAAATAAATTACAAATAATTTAATGAATTGCATCATTTAAGACAGACATTTTTCCCATCATTTTTTATCAAGATTTTAGAATACTTTGAAATAACATTTGTTTTGAAATTTTTAATTTGTTTTTGTATACTTATAATGGTTAAGGTGTCTTCGTTAAAACAGACTTAAAAATATACTGGTTAGAAAAAAAAAAGATTTGGAAACTTAATTGTTCAAACCCGAGTGAAAATTTGACTGGACTGTCCATCCCCTACATTATTGAAGTGGTCTTACATTTGTTATGTAAACTTTGTATTTTTATGTCACATGGAAATAAATTTTACGCATTGTGGAATGGCTGTTTATGTTTTTCTATATGCAGGAAAATGGTTTGGAAAATCAAATTTCAATGCTTATATTTTGCTAATGTTTCGTCCATTTATGTCTGTCCAGTTTTACTAAGTTTTAGCGAAACATTAGCATTATTTTAAGTTTTTAACATAATTTCAAGAAAACGTTCTGGATACAACATTACTTTATTCTTAGTATATATATGTATATATACATCAGAATTACAAGAGGGAGAGACCCTTCTTTGGTGAGCTTTCAAACTCAACTGATTTGAATCAAAAAACTAATCCAATTTAAAGACAAAAAGTTAATTAGAAAATACATACATACTTATTAAGTACACATATATATATACCCACATTATTGATATTAATAATAACTAGACCTGCAGACCTGCAGTGCTGAATCGGCTTTCAGGAATCAGACAGGAAGTGCGTCATACAATAGCCGATCCATCGAGCTACCAATTATATTGTAGTTGTTATGATTCAGTGACACCCTCTATCAGATTTGTGAAAGTAATATTTGCTTGCGAATACACCGGTCAAAATTGTAAAATCTGGCAAAATTACTTCACTTCCGGTGCCAAAAGAAATCATTATCGGAAACAAATAAGTTGAGAATTCGCAATTGACAATTGTTTTATACATATCAGGCAATAAATAATAAACTTAGAACCCATAAACTGAAATTAAAAAGGTAAAAAACTTAAAAAGTGATCCTTAGAAAATTGGTTATTTCTCGACAAGGGGGGAATATGCTAGAAGCAATTTTTTGATATCAGTATGATTATATAGATCCAATCTAAATGGCCATTAGAATCAAACGTTATAACGTTAAACAAATAATAAATATAACTGACTTCAAAAAAATATTTGTTTTGAAGCCTAAAAATACGGTTTTTGCAAATATGACATTACTTCCGGTGATAATGGAAATGTTAAATCAGATCATTGCAATCATAAATGGCATAAGGCATCACATGGTGAAAATTGTATGAAAATTGAATAATAATTGACACTTTTATATCCAAAAAGCTTAAAAAGTGACTTGTAGAAAATCGTCTATTTCTCGGCAACCGTACACGTTAGAAACTTTTTTGTGGTATCTGTATGATCGTATAGGTTCATGCTATTCGTTGATGGGATTCAAATATCATAATTTTAAAAATATTATAAAAGAGACTCATTTGAATAAAATATTTGTTTTTTAGGTTAAAAATACAGTTTTTGCCAAAATGACGTCATTTCCGGTAACAGTGAAACTGTAAAATTGGCTTAACCTAGTCCAAATTGGCATTAGGCATCAAATAAAAGAAAAATATTGAAAATCGGATAATAATTTACTCTTTTATAGGCAAAATAACTTGAAAAGTGATGCATGCAAAATTGCATATTTCTCGGTAACTGCTCATATTACAAACTATTTTTCGCGTACATTCTCTTCGTCTGGATTATGGCTACGAGTTTATGAAAGTTATGAATAAATAGTTCAAAATATAAAGACGTTGAATGGGTTGTAATAACTGAATTTTACACTTTTTTTTACATTTTATTCGAAATTGCCCGAAAACGAAATTGAAATTTAAGAATCTGAGCCAAACATTTTATGCGCCTTTACAGGGCGCATACTTTTTGTTATATCAGTTTTCGAAAAAAAATAATATTTGCTGTCAAAAAGTGGTACTTAACTCTCAAAGTTGCGTGCAGAAAAATGTCACCGTAACAAAAAATATTCCAATTGACATCACGAAGCATATGCACTTTGTTTTATACAAATCGAACAATAAATAATTAATCTAGGTACTAAAAACTAAATTAGCCAATTTCGACTAAAGAAAATTACTGAGACAAAATTCTTTCTCACTTATGCTCAAGAAGGGTGATACTTTAACTCTGTGTAAACTACCATCAAAAAATATTCATAAATAAAAAAGTTTTCTGTAAAAATGTAAAAAAAAATCAAAATATCGGAGATTTTTTCGACTACTTCCGGTTTTTCGATCATTGTCGGAATTGCTTTAACAAGTTGATTAGATACTTAACTTTCTGTAGCAGAAATATCAGAAACATTCATTAAGTAATTTTTGAAAAAAAGATAAATAAAAGAGCATTTTCAATAATTCAATGATTTTTCAACTTTTTTCAAAGATTGATGTCCTTTTTGGACCACCTATAATATTGCAACGCTTTTATTATTAGATGCACACGCTAGGCCACCGATAGGACTCGGAGTAAAAAATGTTTAAGAAAAATCGTAGGCGTCGTTTTCGAGAAAAAGGCGTCTCAGAATGCTCCAAAACGGAAAATACGTAGTTTTCAGCGTACCATAATTTATTTCCTAAGAATCAAATTCGTGTTATTGAGATGTTATACGATCGTCTATTAATGGAACTATCCAACGACACTTTAATTGTTTTGGTCCGCTAATATGTGACGGAGAATTCGAACTTTTGGCAAGAGCTCCAATTCTTTTTCATCTTTTTTACATTTTTCGTCGTTTTTTGAACTACTTCCGGTATACGAATCATTGTCGAGTAGTTTTCACATCCATTTTTGGAGTTTGCATGGGAACAGGGCTCTCTAATGATATACTACACTATACGATCAAATAAAATACTTCTGAGAAATCCTATGTTCAAGAGTGTTAAAAATGTAAAAATGTCAAAATATTGAAAATTAAATTTCAATAACTGCATACATATTATACATCATTAGAATCGTAATTAGGTCAGCTTTTTAAATGTATATCTTTTTTTTGAAAATCATTTCAAATAAAAAAATAGTGGAGCATTTTCCAAAATTTCACGATTTTTTGACTTTTTTCAATTTTCAGTCCCTTTTTTGTCGTATTCCAATTATATGTAGGTCTTAATGGATGGATCCATGCTAAAGACTACCGGAAGGACCATCGATAGTTAAAGTTTAAGAAAAATCGCTGGAGCAGTTTTCGAGATAAAGGCGTCCAAAAACGCTCCAAATCAAAAAATGCTTGATTTTCAGTGTTTCATATTTTACTTCTGGATCATCGTATCTATATGAATTGGGTATCATACGATACTCCAATGCCGATGTCAACCAACAATACCTTAATCCATTAGATCGGTTGATATGGGACGAAGAAATCACGTTTTTCCCAAAGCCCCCATTTTTTGAGTTTTTTTCAAAAAATCAGACATTATTTCGACTACTTCTGGTTTACGAATCGTTGTTGAAATTGCTTTATGCAACTGTCTGGCAATATGGCTTTATGTTTCAGGGGTTTCAGAAATATCGTTTTATCCTTTCCAATAAATATATGGGGCACAAAATGGGCAGAAAATTCGAAAAAAATCGAAAAATAAAGGGCGATAACTCTGAATGAAACTTATATTACTGGAATCGCATAGACTTCAGGAATCCAAAAAGGTAGGTCAAATTTGCAAATTTTGAAAAATAACAAAAATTGTCTCATAAACAACGTCTTTTCAATTTTCAAACGATAGAAGTCATAGACGAATGTTCGAAATTGAAAAATGTGAGATAGCCATTATCTTGCAAAAGATTCAGGGTTTCCGAAAATGTCATTTGTTTAAAAATGGGTGAAGAATTGACGAAATTATGGCCGATTTTCAATATCCCGACAACCTACAAAGTTCGGCCACTTCCGGTATGCGCAGAAGTTTGAAAAATAGTTTATGCACTAGCCACCACGTTTTTCCGATAGAAAAGTTCGTTCCAGATCGATATCTGTTTTCGATCATGGAGAAATAGGCTCCTGAGGAAAAAAATAATAATAATAATAATAACTAGACCTGCAGACCTGCAGTGCTGAATCGGCTTTCAGGAATCAGACAGGAAGTGCGTCATACAATAGCCGATCCATCGACCTACCAAACGATACTGTAGTTGTTATGATTCAGTGACACCCTCTATCAGATTTGTAAAAGTAATATTTGCTTGCAAATAAATACACCGGTCAAAATTGTAAGATCTGGCAAAATTACTTCACTTCCGGTGCCAAAAGAAATCATTATCGATAACAAATAAGTTGAGAATTCGCAATTGAGAATTGTTTTATACATATCAGGCAATAAAATAATAAACTTAGAACCCATAAACTGAAATTAAAAAGGTAAAAAAGTTAAAAAGTGATCCTTAGAAAATTGGTTATTCCTCGACAAGGGAATATGCTAGAAGCAATTTTTTGAAATCAGTATGATTATATTGATCCAATCTAAATGGCCATTAGAATCAAACGTTATAACGTTAAACAAATAATAAATATAACTCACTTCAAAAAAATATTTGTTTTGAAGTCTAAAAATACGTTTTTTGCAAATATGACATTACTTCCGGTGATAATGGAAATGTTAAATCAGATCATTGCAATCATAAATTGCATAAGGCATCACATGGTGAAAATTGTATGAAAATTGAATAATAATTGACCCTTTTATAGACCAAAAAGCTTGAAAAGTGACTTGTAGAAAATCGTCTATTTCTCGGCAACCGTACAAGTTAGAAACTTTTTTGTGATATCTGTATGATCGTATGGGTTCATGCTATTCGTTGATGGGATTCAAATATCATAATTTTGAAAATATTATAAAAGAGACTCATTTGAATAAAATATTTGTTTTTTAGGTTAAAAATACAGTTTTTGCCAAAATGACGTCATTTCCGGTAACAATGAAACTGTAAAATTGGCTTAACCTAGTCCAAATTGGCATTAGGCATCAAATAAAAGAAAAATATTGAAAATCGGATAATAATTTACTCTTTTATAGGCAAAATAACTTGAAAAGTGATGCATGCAAAATTGCATATTTCTCGGCAACTGCTCATATTACAAACTATTTTTAGCATACATTCTCTTCGTCTGGATTATGGCTACGAGTTTATGAAAGTTACGAATAAATAGTTCAAAATATAAAGACGTTGAATGGGTTGTAATAACTGAATTTTACCTTTTTTTTTACATTTTATTCGAAATTGCCCGAAAATGAAATCTAAATTTAAGAATCTGAGCCAAACATTTTATGCGCCTTTACAGGGCGCATACTTTTTGCTATATCAGGTTTCGAAAAAAAATAATATTTGCTGTCAAAAAGTGGCACTTAACTCTCAAAATTGTAGTTTTTGTTAATATTACGCCATTTCCGTTGCGTGCAGAAAAATGTCACCGTAACAAAAAATATTACAATTGACATCATGAAGCATATGCACTTTGTTTTATACAAATCGAACAATAAATAATTAATCTAGGTACGAAAAACTAAATTAGCCAATGGCGACTAAAGAAAATTACTGAGACAAAATTCTTTCTCACTTATGCTCAAGTAGGGTGATACTTTAACTCTGTGTAAACTACCATCAAAAAATATTCATAAATAAAAAAGTTTTCTGTAAAAATGTAAAAAAAATTCAAAATATCGGAGATTTTTTCGACTACTTCCGGTTTTTCGATCATTGTCGGAATTGCTTTAACAAGTTGATTAGATACTTAACTTCCTGTAGCAGAAATATCAGAAACATTCATTAAGTAATTTTTGAAAAAAAGATAAATAAAAGAGCATTTTCAATAATTTAATGATTTTTCAACTTTTTTCAAAGATTGATGTCATTTTTGGACCACCTATAATATTGCAACGCTTTTATTATTAGACGCACACGCTAGGCCACCGATAGGACTCTGAGTAAAAAATGTTTAAGAAAAATCGTAGGTGTCGTTTTCGAGAAAAAGTCGTCTCAGAATGCTCCAAAACGGAAAATACGTAGTTTTCAGCGTACCATAATTTATTTCCTAAGAATCAAATTCGTGTTATTGAGATGTTATACGATCGTCTATTAATGGAACTATCCAACGACACTTTAATTGTTTTGGTCCGCTAATATGTGACGGAGAATTCGAACTTTTGGCAAGAGCTCCAATTCTATTTTATCTTTTTTACATTTTTCGTCGTTTTTTGAACTACTTCCGGTATACGAATCATTGTCGAGTAGTTTTCACATCCAGTTTTGGAGTTTGCATGGGAACAGGGCTCTCTATTGATATACTACACTATACGATCAAATAAAATACTTCTGAGAAATCCTATGTTCAAAAGTGTTAAAAATGTCAAAATGTCAAAATATTGAAAATTAAATTTCAATAACTGCATACATATTATACATCATTAGAATCGTAATTAGGTCAGCCTTTTAAATATATATCTTTTTTTTGAAAATCTCTTAAAATAAAAAAATAGTAGAGCATTTTCCAAAATTTCACGATTTTTTGACTTTTTTCAATTTTCAGTGCCTTTTTTGTCTTATTCCAATTATACGAAGGTCTTAATGGATGGATCCATGCTAAAGACTATCGGAAGGACCATCGTAAAAATATGACTTTTTGGATTTTCGATCTCTTTTTTCTGCTACCCCTGATATTTAAAAAAAATTATACAATGATTTCACACAACAGGCTAGCTATTAGACTCTCAATTGACAAGAGTTTCACCACCCTCCCTTCATTATAACCGATGTTATTGTACCCTAAAGAATCAACAAATCAGCATGCTTATCTCTGCTTACCCTAGGCAGAAAATGCTCATCTTTGCACTCAATCATGACATTGACCTGGTGAACGTATACACCAAGATTGAACATTCTAGCTCAATTAGGAGAGTTATTGTGTTTCAAAGTCTCGGCCCTTCAAATTGCTACTACTTTTCATATTCACTTCAAAATGGCAACCATCAGTTGACCTAAATCAAAATTCTGCTCCCTGCGATTTTTGGGCCATCCTTCAAGGATTCAGAAAATATAACTCCCATGTCTGTAAGTAAAATAGCAAAAAAGTCTTAGGGATTTTTCATGTTTCAAGATGGTGGCACTTCCGGTTCGATCGACAAACTCCATTAATTTTGTGTAGGAATCAGTAATTACTTCTGACCTATATTTCGACGATTTTTTTGAAAACTTTGATCCATAATTTCACCAAAAGCCTATTAGTAATTTTAGTAATCTCAAAGCCTAATAACCATGACGAAAGTTGAACTCTAGTATATGTACTTAAAAGGTCAGAGGGTTCTTGACATGACTATTTCAACTTGGTGATAGCTTAATTCTTTACAAAAACATAATAATATTGATATTAGTGTGTCAGCAGTTAAGAAGAAAATTTATTTACTGGTGAAGGACAGGTCGAAAGTACCTCAGAGATTCACCTTTTGTAACAATAGTACTTGTCGGCTCCGTATTATGTGATAGAATTTGAATAACCACTTTAAATGAAAGGTGTTTGTAGTCTTGATCAGAGCCTTATTATATATAGAGAGTCTGGCCAACCCGTGTCCCGATTATGATTGACTTTAATGATGGTCAAGTGACACATGGACTCCATTATTTCGCCCATCTGAAAAGAATCGTCTGCATAGTAGCCTATGATGTGACGTCCTACACACAGTGAATGACAGTTGTCCAGGACGTAATATAACGTCTTACGCACTTAACTGGGACACAATAACTCTCTTCCTAATTGAGCTGGTGTTTATTAGGTCAATGCCTTGATGGATTTCGAAGATGAGCTTTTTTCCCCTTAGGGTAAGCAGAGATAAGCAATTTGATTAGTTGATGCTTTGGGACACGATAACTTTAGTTCTAATTAAGTGAGATTGATGAAACTTGGTGTATAGTTTCATTACAGTAATACCTTGACTAAGTTCGATAATGAGCATTTTCTGCTCAGGGTAAGCAGAGCGATAGGCAATTTGATTGGTCGAGACTTTGGAACACAATAACTCTCCTTCTAATTGAGTTAAAATGTTCAAACTTGGTGTATATGCTTATTAGGTCAATGCCTTGATGGAGTTCGAAGATGAGCATTTTCCACTTAGGGTAAGCAGAGATAAGCAATTTGATTGGTTGATGCTTTGGGACACGATAACTTTAGTTCTAATTAAGTGAGAGTGATGAAACTTGGTGTATAGTTTCATTACAGTAATACCTTGACTAAGATCGATAATGAGCATTTTCTGCTCAGGGTAAGCAGAGCGATAAGCAATTTGATTTGCTGAGACTTTGGAACACAATAACTCTCCTTCGAATTGAGTTAAAATGTTCAAAATTGGTGTGTATGCTTATTAGGTCAATGTCTTGATGGAGTTGGAAGATGAGCATTTTCTTCTTAGGGTAGGCAGAGATAAGCAATTTGATTGGTTGATACTTTGGGACAAGATAACTTTGGTTCATCTTGATTGATGATTTTTATGCCAATACAATGACTGCATTCTCATTCAGTAATCGATTCGACAGTAACAGTGTATAGAAACGATTGACTTGGCCAGATGGGCCCTTTTGTCTGCCTTTAGGGTCCCCCTAACTAGGGTACATTTTCATTTTTCTCGTTGGTTTTAGCATTTTTCTTTATAAAACACTATTGGATGACACTTCGTGTACAGTTTGATTGCTCGATACGTTTGAAAAAAATAAATGTGCGATTAATTAATATGTGTCATCTATTCATTTTGGGATTTCGGCGGGGGTCATCAGCCTCACTGTTGGCTTGTTTTTTTAAACACACACACACACACACCCACATACATGTATATGGTGTAAATCGAGGACTTTGACTGGATCCTGCTAATCGAGGTCTTGATAAATACTGCATGTAGCTGAAAAACACCATTATTTCTGAACTCTATTACATCAAAGGATTATGAAAAGGTATAAATTATACATAAATTCATATATTTTTTGAATTTGACTTTTTACGGAAGAAATGCGGACACACAGGAGTTTGCGAATATTTGGGGAAATACGGCCAAACGAGTCCCTATGCTAGATACACCTAATCGAGGACACACATGGTGTGTGTTGGGAACGCTGCCAAACGAGGTCATTTTGCTCTATACTACCATACTGTGGACTTGACACTTATTGTGGTCTTTAACCTGTAAATAACTACATTTTTGTCTCCCCTTTGACCACACATGGGAGAAATTCAATATAACTGTTAAAACTTGATGTATGGCACAATATCGCGGTAGAACAGTCATTTATTTATCAATGTGATCAACCGAGGACGCACATTATGTTTTAATACCGTCAAATGGGGACTTTGTGTATGGTGAACACCAGCAACCGAGTACATACACACTCACATCCGAGGACGTTACAGGTGTATGCCAATAATATAAATTGAGTTGGTTCAACACTCTATATCCGAGAACAGGCCCCCTTTGACCACAGGAGCAGCTCAATGAAAAAACATTTTTTATTGATTCAAACATTTAAAACTTGTAATTTTCTAAACTAATCTGACTGAGGTCTTACAGAGTGTATGTAACCAATCGAGGACCTCTGGACGTGAAACTCACTGTGGTCTTAAACCTTTAAATAACTAAATTTTTGTCCCCCCTTTGACCACACATGGGATAACAAGACAAATTAACCTTTTATAATTGATGTTCGGTGCATAATACCGCGATATAACAGTTATTTATTAATGTGACCAACCGAGGACGCACATTATGTTTTAATACCGACAAATGGGGACTTTGTGTATGGTGAAAACTAACAACCGAGTACACACACACTCACATCCGAGGACTTTAGAAGTGTATACCAATGCGGTGTGTACAAACTCTCTAATGCTCCTTTGTTGTATAATGTAATATTACAACAAACGATAATCCCAAAACGGATCCTCATTTAATTATCAACAAGCTGTTACTTACTTTTAAAGACATAAATGTGAATTTTCAAGATATGACCATGAATTTCAAAGGCACTAACTTGATTTGTAAGAAACACTTTACATCTGAGGATTGCCCTTCGGGTAAAAGGTTAGGTAAAACTAATTTTTCTTGAAAAGTCAAGTTGACATTTGAAAAGTCAAGTTGACATTTGAAAAGTCAAGTTGACATTTGAAAAGTCAAGTTGACATTTGAAAAGTCAAGTTGACATTTGAAAAGTCATGTTGGCAGTAATTCCAGCTCCAATACCTCGTTTTTCTCCTTCGCGGGAGAGAACCCGCTGCATTTTCTGTCTACCTTGAAAACATTAAGAGTGCTAAAGCCAGGCTAAAACCCCCTAGCCTGAATATTTCGTCGTTGGAATAAGTTGGCATGCTCTTTTCCGGAGGGTGGTCCGGTCGACTTGGTGACGTCTCTTTTGCTTTCAGTTTCGCCGGAGAGCTACGTAGGGTTCGAGAGGAACGGAGGGGCGAGCGTACCAGGTGGGGAGAAGAGGAAAGTGCAAGTACCCATGGTCTTGGTTTGGTCAGACGAGGAACCCGCCCCGAGAGGGGAGGTTGGGATTGTTTCTTCGGGGGCAGTCTCGCCTACAACGGGTTAACCGTGCCAATGGTCTTCGTGCTGGGGATCGGGGCTTGCAACTCCGTGAAGGAGGACTTCCGAGTAGGCGCCCGTCATCAGCCGGCGCCGATTAAGTTCCTGCCTTTTGTACACACCGCGGGTCGCTACCTCCGATAGAATGACTAAGCGAGGCCGTTAGACTGGGCCTGTCTTTGGACGGGCTCGGAAAGGTCGTTCGAGCTTAAATCATTTAAATGAAGTAAAAGTCGTGACAAGGTTTCCGAAGGTTAACCTGCTGAAGCATCATTACCGTATCTTCGGTCTCTTTCTCCTCTGTGCGAGAGATGACGGAACCCTAACCATCGAAACTTTACCGTTTCACCAGGTCGCTCTTGTTTTACTTCAGACGCTAGGTTGTGGCTTCTCTCTTGTCGGTACGTGTTTCGCAAAATACTATTCCAGAGGCACCCGATTTAAATATCCTCAAAAGTCCCCTGACACTTAGACAAGACATCTCACATGCTTCGCTGATGCCCCGGAGTTTACTTGTGGGTCTGAAAGGATCCGGGAATGCCCCCGGTCTGACAATGCAAGCATTAAAACATTTCGCAGTTCTCCACAAGGCTAGCTATGCCCCAGGAGCTCACCTGGGACACCGACAAACCTGTTCCCGACGCCTAACCCTGTTCCTGAAACAAGGCAATCATCCCCGGAGTTCCCATGTGGATCTGGAAAGCTCCGTTGATGCCTTCCCGGCCTGTTTTCCTGGCAGTTCTCCTGTGGTCTCCCGTTGAGTAAGCCTCCCGAGGTTCACCATTTTTCTTTCTGTAGTACATCCGCAAGGCAAAAATTGTCCAGAGGTATCTACACATTATATTAGACAATTGTGACTGTCTTAATACGTCCTAACAGGTGTCACTATTTCAAATTCCGTGACTTACTAATATTTCAATTGCTCTTGTTTTTTTTTTAAATTTACGCTTATTATTGCGGCAATAATCTTATTGTATGTTTAGCCAGATAAAAATTTCGAAATTTCAGACAGAAATAATGTAATGACTAGATGGCTAGATTTTTTAAATATCGCACGGGTAGAAAATGGTTATAAATTTAAGATATAGCAGGATATCCCACGTGACCATATATGATGTGTATGGCCGAAATCGGTTAACCGAGGACTTGATACACTCGCTGTACAATAAACACTAACTGCGGACTTGATATACACAATCATATTTTTGCCTTTTGAGATCACACACACGACAGATACACCCTAACTGTAGAATACCGCCTAACGCGGAACATCTCAGATCGACCTTAAAATTAAAGGGGATATCAAATCCAGGCTTCTGAACATCGTGGCAGTCCTGGTTTCAGTTCAAAAAGTCTGCGGTTTGACAGAGGTCCGCGATTAGAAGGTGTGTATTCAGATGTGTGTCCTTGATATACACCATATACAAACGCACACACACACACACTCACACAGACACAAAAGCAACTAACTACAACTACAAGTAGTCTACTATACAATTCCAAAACGATGGGCACAATGAAAAACCCAACACAGCAATATAATAATGTACTGACAGAGTACAACAATGTCAAAATTGCCCAACTGAGATGTGGGAAGCAAACAAAACCAGCGGAAATGTCTCAGAATGGCATCTCTCACACTGCGACCGAAAAGTGGGCAATCGATCTCCTTTGATAAATGAATACAGTCAGTCTCAAGGATTACGGGCTGGATTTATTAGCCCTGCTCTATGGTGCCATAATGAAATATTAAGATAGGTTGCCAGGCAATGAAACATACGCCCACAGCAGCTAAATCGTCCGGGCAGTCAACAAGGGTAGTCGCATATTTTTACTTTTTTCGGTAATGAAACATTTGTAATACACTAAATCTAATTAAAAGTAACAACTCATTATGTAATTATCAGAAAATCATTAGAATTTGTTTGCTTTTTATAAAGTTTTGCCCCACGCTAACAATTAGTATACGAAACATTTAACATCATGGATTTAGCTGTTCAGTTATCAAAATTCATTGAAAATCAAAATACTTATTTGTTATGACTCATGCTGACATTATATAATTATTTCTTTGGGTTGCATTCCCAATTGTTTTTCAAATATGAGTGAAGTCTGTGTCACCATAGGCCCGGGACTGTACAGCGCAGTGGACGCTTACGGCTAGCCCCCAGATCCATTCACTCTTTTTGATTTGTTTATGTTTGTGGTCTTTGAGTATGATGTCTTGTCCATATTTTTGTTTTTGTGTAGAATTGTGTGTGGTGCAGCATTCCTGCACTTACTATTAAACTCTGTGTATCAATCTGAAGTCAATCGGATGATAAGTTTGGTCTCTATAGTGTCACAAGGTTTTTTGAAGTGGTCAAGGGAGATAACTCTGGAAGTAATTATTTGTAATCGCTGAAAATTGATAGGCTTCTTCCTCTCATGACCTTAAACATTGTGTGTAAATTTAAAGTCAATCGGATATTAACTTTGGCCTCTAGAGCGTCCACAAAATTTTTTGAAGTGATCAATTGCTACAACTCTGGCACTAATTATCAGAAGTCGCTGAAAATCAATAGACTTCTTCGTCTTATGACCTTAACCATTGTGTGTAAATTTAAAGTCAATCGGATATTAACTTTGGTCTCTAGAGGGTCTACAAAATTTTTTGAAGAGATTAAGGGCCACAACTCTGTCACTAATTATGAGAAGTCGCTGAAAATCAATAGGCTTCTTCATCTCATGACCTTAAACACTGTGTTTAAATTTAAAGTCAAGCGGATATTAACTTTGGCCTCTAGAGCGTCCACAAGATTTTTTAAAGTGATCAAGGGCCATAACTCTGGTGGTTATTATCGGAAATTGCTAAAAATCAATAGGCTTCTTCGTCTCATGACCTTAAACATTGTGTATAAATTTAAAGTCAATCGGATATTAACTTTAGCCGGACCGACGGACGGACCGACAGACGGACGGGGGCGACGACAATATACGACCACATTTCGATGTGGGCGTATAAAAACGATCAATGCACAATGATGCCAATATTTTATTTGTCTCAGCTACTTTCTGGTTTAATAAGTGGAATGAGTCACTAGTTTGCGGGTAAAAGTTCCGAAATTACTACGCACTTTGGATTCCATCCATGAACAATATAATCGGTAAAGGACACAATGGCTAACGCCATTTGATATGAATTACTGTTCAAATCTGACAAATCATTTGAGCACATGTGTAACAATATAATATCGTCATTACGAAAATCTAAATTGTTTGATCGCCTCTAACACGTAAAGTGCCATAACCGCGTAAACTAAACCTACATAATCGAGGGTCTAATCCTAAATTTGAATAAGACTGATAGAAATTAGTGAAATCACGAAGCCGTTTTATGTAGCAAGAAGTAGAACTTGGAACAAAGGAAATGCCACCATTTTTTGGCGGAGATTACACCAAAGCAGATGAATGGCGATACTGGCCGAAAACAAAAATGTTCACGTACACCACACATCAATACAATCGACAGAAAAAATATGGATACATAACTTATGACAATAATTGGTGCAAAAACACTTTCAAAAGGTACCAAACAAAAATTGAAGTCTGCCGCTATTGTTCACGTGTGGTCTCTCACTGGCATATACGCTTCGAATGAAATCTCGCGACCACCATGGTCACGAGGTCAGCTCAAATTACATTATAGTAATAATATCAAGGTTGTGAACCCTGTAGAGGCCACAATTTATGTCCGATTTTTATGGCCCTTTAAATTTATGTTTAGATCTTGGTTCTTTTCGATAATTGCACATATCCGAATGTAACTGCCTGGATTATGGCCCCTGATTGTCCGGAAAATCACACATTTAGCTAGAAGTCACAATTCATGAAAGTTGAGTTTGAATTTCGTAAAAATCTATGCAATGCGAAGAATGTGGAGCCTCTAGAGGTCACAATTTTTATCCATTTTGATAAAATTTTAAATATATGTTTATGTCCCAAAGATCTGAATCCCTTCCCATTTTCTCTATCCTCCTCTTGGAAAATGTAGGTGTATCCTGCCTGGCAGCCCTTGTTATTATCCAATTTAATAAATACATTCGATTAAAACACTGTTACACGGTTGAGATGGAATTTTAATAATAATAATGTCGATTTCTAGAGTGCCAAATCCATCCATAAGCATGCTCAAAGCGCTTTTCACTCGGCAAACTTCAGCAGATTCTGGGACCTACATCTAGCCTGGGCTGTATGACAGTAAGTGATATGTACCTACGCCTATACAATTGCGATGCGACTCCGGTTTACTTATGAGGAAAACTTGCCACTTTTAGAAAGAAGTTCTCAAAATTGCGTCGTTCAGTGCCAACTTGTCCTTGAATAAAGAAAATCAGATAAACTCGAAACAAGAAACAAAAACAGCAAGTAGTAGGGTCGCCAGTCCAACCTCGTGGGTTTTCTCCGGGTACTCTGGCATCCTCCCACTGCTAAAGACCCCTACGTGTTAGCAAATTACTGAAATAAAATTAAACCCTAGGTTAGTCCCGAAATGGCCTACTAGTAGTTTGTGTCGAGTGGACGTTAAACTCCATTTCTCTCTCTCTTCAAAGGTGTCGTTATGGGTAACGCCGTTGGTAATCCGGGAAGTAGTTCTAATGACGGGCTCAGTCATACAGCCGAGTCTAGATGTAGGGTACTGGAATCTGCTGAGGTTTGCTGAGAGAGCGCTTTTGTGAAAATCTGACCAAAACCGCCAGACAAAATGGTCGCCCCTTTTATGCAAATAGTGTATTTTTGGTATATCCAATTTAAAAAAAACATTTGAATATATCACTGTACAGTGTTACACCGTAATGTTGGTTGAGTTCGAATTTCGTGAAAATGGGACGCCATTCGTACGCAAATAGTATAAACATATAGTATATCTAGGTTGTGGAACTTCTACAGGTCACAATTTTGATCTGATTTTGATGAAACTTAAAATATATCTTTATAACCCAAAGATCTTGGTTCCTTACGATGTTCGGGCATATCAAATTGTAGCTCCTCGAATTATGGCCCCAGAGTGTACAAAAAAACACTTTTTGTTTTAGCTTGTTTTCTATCCATATCTTGCCTGGCAGCCGCTGGTTAAAATCCGACACATAAGATGGCATCAAGAGTTGATTTAGGTCTTTTCATGTTCTTATTGTCTAATTAATTAATACTTTATATAACATTTCAGGTTCAAAAGTTTTAATTTGGTATTTTTAATTTTATTCTTTTTAGGGGAGGAAGAAAATTTGACTGAATTACGTCTAGAGACAAAGCAAGATCCAGTTTTTTTAAGAAGGTATGAATCCTTAAAATTGATATAGAGATTTCCACATTGTGCTACATTCTAGAATGAAATTACTGGTGTGGCTTGCACTTTATAAATTGTTTTTGAATAGGAAGTGTTCTAGGAAGAGTTGAGCTTTGTTGTGGGCACCACAACATTGCTTCTTGGTTTATCTCCAATACTTCAGAGTAATGGTTAAATGTGAAGAATTCATTTAACTGAAGAAAGTCACTAATTCTAGCTGATTGGTTATTTACCAAATGGATCTATTTGTTCTGCCATATTGACTTTTCATATTCACATTCTTATTATATATACAGAAAAAAGCAGCAGCCTCCTAGTCTGGTACCACAGAAACATCCACATGGAACCAGTCCTGCTGTACCTACACACCCACATGGCAACAATCCTGTTGTTTCTACACATGTTAATGGTGTTAAATCATACATACAGGGTGGTGTAGCTTCATATAGAACACCAACTAGATCACAACTTAGACCTGATGTCATTATGAGTAAATACTAAAGCTTTATCTACCGTCTAATGACAGGGTGCCTACTGATTCTTCCTCAGCAAAATGGTTTAAGGGTCATTCCATGTCAAGTGGGCCAGGGGTGGGAAATCGACGCCCTTTGAAAAAATCCTGAAAAAATATATATGTTATTGTACATGTAAAAACTAGAAACTACAAAATTTGTGGTCTGTAGCTTAAAAATTGACTGAGATACAAGCATTTGAGTTTCATGATTTATCGATAAGTTTTCAAAACAAAAGAAACTTTTGTGTAAATTATGAATGTGCAATCAGATTACAGGTGAGTGATAGGGTTCGCATGCTACTTGGCCATGAAAACTGAAAAAAATTGGTGTAATTGTATATTTTCTGGATTTCGTAGTGCTCCAGGAGCTACAAAGTAATATATATAAACCCAAATATTGGTCTATCCAGAGATTGCCAGTAGTATTACATAAAAAACGTATGAAAACGCATCGGTCTTGAATAGATTCCCAGAAAATTGGGCTCAAAATGGTTTCAGGCATAAATTTTCTAAAATTGCCTCATATTTTCGAGCCGATATAACCCGGTAGATGAGCACCTAAAAATCTGATTATAGGTTGTGATTATAGTTTGTACTAATGTCTCCAATATTATGTGAAAGCCATTCTTGTCCCGGGCCATTTTGATATTTTTTCAATTTTTTGGGTTAATCTATGTCAACAGTCATATTTTAGGGCTGATTGAACCCTGTTTGATGAGAACTAGGTGGAATTATAGTTTGTACTTATGTCTCTAACATTTTCATGTGGACGTATATTGTTGTCGCCCCTGTCCGTCTGTCCACCCGGATGTCCACAATTGTTTATGAACAGTCTACAGGTCACAATTTTTATCCGATTTCAATGAAACTTGAAATATAGGTTTATCACCCCAAGATCTCGGTTCCTTTCGATATTGGCATGTATCGGACTGTAACTTCATGGATTATGCCCCCTGATTGTACGAAAAAGCACGTTTTTAGCTTGTGAACACTGTAGAGGTCACAATATTGAACCGATTTGGATGAAACTTGAAATGCTTGTTTATAACTCAAAGATCTAGGTTCCTTTCGGGGGGTTGGGATGGCCTAGTGGTCTAGAGTGCCGCACTTCGACCTCTATCTGGCCGGTCACCTCTGGCTCGCGGCTGTGGTTTCGAGCCCTGGTGTGAGCGTATGTGGCATGGAGATAGGGGCGCCTTCTGAACCTCGTGGGTTTCCTCCGGGCACTCCGGTTTCCTCCCACTGCTAAAGACCCCTACGCGCAAGCGAATTATTGAAATTAAATTAAAAACCATATGTTAGTCCCAAAATGATCTAGTTGTGTCGAGTGGACGTTAAACCCCATTTCTCACTCTCTCTTTAGGTTCCTTTCGATATTTGCGCCCATTGGATCATAACTTCCTGAATTATAGCCCCTGATTGTCCGAAAAATGACCTTTTTTAGCTTGTGGTCCCTCTGGAGGTCAGAATTATTATCCCATTTAAAAAACCGTTTGATTATATCACCGTTACATCGTAATGAAGGTTGAGGTCGAATATCGTGAAAATCGTACCAAAATTGACTGAAAAAATGGCCGCAGCTTGTACGCGAAGAGTGTAAAACTATGGTATATCAAGGTTGTGAACCCTGTTGAGGTCACAATCTTCATTCAATTTTGATGAAATTTGAAACACATGTCATGTTTACAACTTAACAATCTTAGTTCATTTCGATATTTGTGCATATCGGATTGTAACTTCCTGAATTATGGCCCCTGATTGTACGAAAAATGACCTTTTTTTTTTAGCTTGTGGTCCTTCTGCGGTCAGAATTATTATCCCATTTAAAAAACTGTTTGATTATATCACCGTTACATCGTAATGAAGGTTGAGGTCGAATTTCGTGAAAATCAAACCAAAATTGACAGCTGTTCTTGTCAGTCCATCCATCCTTCATCACCTTTATAACCCAAAGATCTTAATTCATTTCGATATTTGCACATATCAAATTCTAACTTAATGAACCTTTATAACCCAAAGATCTTAATTCAAATTCTAACTTAATGATGTAGGAAAAATCACTTTCGGTATTGCTTGTTCTCTATCCATCTCTCGAAAATGTGGGCATATCCTTTAAGTAAAGTATTAAACACTAAAGTCCTCAGAAATAAGGTAAAGTAAGTTGTATTGAGAGGTCCTCTCGTGGTAATATATGTAAACTACTATAAACTCAAGTCCCCATAAGTGTATCAGTGTAAATCAATCTTACACAGGTCCTCAGATAGTCCTTAGAGTAAAGTATTAAACATTTAAATCCTCAGAAATAAGGTAAAGTAAGTTGTATTGAGAGGTCCTCTCATGGTAATAAATGTAAACTACTATAAACTCAAGTCCTCTCTAGTGTATAAATGTAAATCAATCTTACACAAGTCCTCTGTAGATATTAAATATAAGAAAAGGCCTCATATAGTCTGTAAAACATGTTATATTTTTATGACTGAATCAATGCAATCTACTTAGCAGACAATGTGCATGGTGGCGCTGACAATAACTGTATAAAATATTAAAGCCGTAAGACGACAGGAAACCTGGGTCCTCGGGAGGCTTTGAAAAACCATAGTCCTCACATAATGAGCTATGCAAGTATGTGTGTGTGTGTGTGTCTGTAGTTCGCCTACAGGGCGCAATTCTACATGGATTTTCTTCAAACTTGGCATACTTATTCCTTATACCCCAAGGAAGATCCCTATTGTTTTTGGTGCATGCCCGACCCCCAGGGGCAGAGCCACGCCCATTTCTAGTATCTGTTTGTCTTCTACAGGCCACATTTATTAACTTATAATCTTGAAACTTTGCATACACATTCTTTGTACCCTAAGGAACATCCTAATGTTTGGGGTGCATGCCCAACCCCCAGGGACAGAGCCACGCCCATTTTCTTTTCGTGTGTCTTTGTGTCGCCAACAGGGCGCAATTCTTACTGGATTTTCTTCAAACTTGGTATACTTATTCCTTATACCCCAAGGAAGATTCCTATTGTTTTAGGTGCATGCCCGACCCCCAGGGACAGAGCCACGCCCATTTTCTTTTCGTGTGTCTTTGTGTCGCCAACAGGGCGCAATTCTTACTGGATTTTCTTCAAACTTGGTATACTTATTCCTTATACCCCAAGGAAGATTCCTATTGTTTTAGGTGCATGCCCGACCCCCAGGGGCAGAGCCACACCCATTTCTAGTATTTGTTTGTTTGTCGTCTACAGGCAACATTTCTTAACTTACAATCTTGAAACTTTGCATACACATTCTTTGTACCCTAAGGAACATCCCTATCATTTGGGGTGCATGCCCAACCCCCAGGGGCAGAGCCACGCCCATTTTCTTTTCGTGTGTCTTTGTGTCGCCTACAGGGCTCAATTCTTACTGGATTTTCTTCAAACTTTGTATACTTACTCTTTATACTCAAAGGATGATCCCTATCGTTTGGGGTGCATGCCCAGTCCCCAGGGGCAGAGCCACGCCCATTTTGTTTTTGTGTGTCTGTGTGTCGCCTACAGGCTGCAATTCTAACTGGATTTTCTTAAACTTTGTTACTTACTCTTTACACCCTAAGGATGATCCGTATTGTTTTTTGGTGCATGCGGGACCCCTAATGGCAGAGCCACGCCCATTCCTAGTATTTATTTGTTTGTCGTCTACAAGCCACATTTCTTAACGTATCATCTTGAAACTTTGAATGCTTATTCTTTGTAGCCTACGGAACATTCCTATCATTTGGGGTGCATTCTCAACCCCCAGGGGCAGAGCCACGCCCATTTTCTTTTTGTGTGTCGCCTTCAGGCCACAATTCTTAATCGGTCATCTTGTTGCCTACATGGCGCAATTCTTACTGGATTTTCTTCAAACTTTGGATACTTACTCTTTATACTCTAAGGATGATCCCTATCATTTGGGGTGCATGCCCAACCCCCATGGGCAGAGCCACGCCCATTTTCTTTTTGTGTGTCTGTGTGTCGCCTACAGGCCGCAATTCTAACTGGATTTTCTGAAAACTTTGTATGCTTACTCTTTACACCCTAAGGATGATCCGTATTGTTTTTTGGTGCATGCCCGACCCCCAATGGCAGAGCCACGCCCATTCCTTGTATTTATTTGTTTGGCGTCTACAAGCCACATTTCTTAACGTATCATCTTGAAACTGGGCGTGGCTCTGCCCCTGGGGGTTGGGCATGCACCCCAAACGAAAGGAATGTTCCTTAGGGTACAAAGAATATGTATGCAAAGTTTCAAGATTATAAGTTAATAAATGTGGCCTGTAGAAGACAAACAAATACTAGAAATGGGCGTGGCTCTGCCCCTGGGGGTCGGGCATGCACCAAAAACAATAGGCATCTTCCTTGGGGTATAAGGAATAAGTATACCAAGTTTGAAGAAAATCTATGAAGAATTGCGCCCTGTAGGCGAACTACAGGCACACACACATACTTGCATAGCTCATTATGTGAGGACTATGGTTTTTCAAAGCCTCCCGAGGACCCAGGTTTCCTGTCGTCTTACAGCTTTAATATTTTATACAGTTATTGTCAGCGCCACCATGTACATTGTCTGCTACGTAGATTGCATTGATTCAGTCATAAAAATATAACATGTTTTACAGACTATATGAGGCCTTTTCTTATATTTAATATCTACAGAGGACTTGTGTAAGATTGATTTACATTTATACACTAGAGAGGACTTGAGTTTATAGTAGTTTACATATATTACCATGAGAGGACCTCTTTATACAACTTACTTTACCTTATTTCTGAGGACTTTAGTGTTTAATACTTTACTTTAAGGACTACCTGAGGACCTGTGTAAGATTGATTTACATTAATAAACTAGAGAGGTCTTGAGTTTATAGTATTAGTAGTTTACATTTATTACCATGAGAGGACCTCTCAATACAACTTACTTTACCTTATTTCTGAGGATTTTAATGTTTAATACTTTACTCTAAGTACTATATCTGAGGACCTGTGTAAGATTGATTTACACTGATACACTTATGGGGACTTGAGTTTATAGTAGTTTACATATATTACCACGAGAGGACCTCTCAATACAACTTACTTTACCTTATTTCTGAGGACTTTAGTGTTTTTATACTTTACTTAAAGGATATGCCCACATTTTCGAGAGATGGATAGAGAACAAGCAATACCGAAAGTGATTTTTCCTACATCATTAAGTTAGAATTTGAATTAAGATCTTTGGGTTATAAAGGTTCATTAAGTTAGAATTTGATATGTGCAAATATCGAAATGAATTAAGATCTTTGGGTTATAAAGGTGATGAAGGATGGATGGCCTGACAAGAACAGCTGTCAATTTTGGTTCGATTTTCACGAAATTCGACCTCAACCTTCATTACGATGTAACGGTGATATAATCAAACAGTTTTTTAAATGGGATAATAATTCTGACCGCAGAGGGACCACAAGCTAAAAAAAAAAAGGTCATTTTTCGTACAATCAGGGGCCATAATTCAGGAAGTTACAATCCGATATGCACAAATATCGAAATGAACTAAGATTGTTAAGTTGTAAACATGACATGTGTTTCAAATTTCATCAAAATTGAATGAAGATTGTGACCTCTACAGGGTTCACAACCTTGATATACCATATTTTTACACTCTTCGCGTACAAGCTGCGGCCATTTTTTCAGTCAATTTTGGTACGATTTTCACGAAATTCGACCTCAACCTTCATTACGATGTAACGGTGATATAATCAAACGGTTTTTTAAATGGGATAATAATTCTGACCTCCAGAGGGACCACAAGCTAAAAAAGGTCATTTTTCGGACAATCAGGGGCTATAATTCAGGAAGTTACGATCCAATGGGCGCAAATATCGAAAGGAACCAAGATCTTTGGGTTATAAACATGCATGTCAAGTTTCATCAAAATCAGTTCAAAATTGTGACCTCTATAGGGTCCACCAGAGCCTTATATAAAGAGAGTCTGGCCAACCCGTGTCCCGATTATGATTGGCTAATGGTGGTCACGTGACACATGGACGCCATTATGTTACCCATCTGAAAAGAATCGTCTGTATAGTAACCTATAATTTGACGTGTTTTAAATGACATTTATCCGCGTTTTTTTATATTATTGGTCTGTTTTGTGGCTGTGAAATGCCACACAAATGATGGGCAAGGGATTTATTTGCACAGGTTCCCAAAAAATGCGAAAAGGCGTCGATTGTGGCAAAAATTACATCTTGTGTTACTTAGTAGCCTAGGCCTACCGTACCGGTAATTATTATCCTGTCATTCGCGTTTTTAATGATTTCAAGTGACCATAGATTCTCATTGTAGTTTGAAGAAATTCCGAATCTAATGACATATTCACGTCATAGGTTATTATTTTTTGATGAATGAATTTTCAAAGATTTGTTATGAATTGAAAAAGACGCTTTGACAGTGTAGGCCCAAATAGGCCTTTTGGCCTAGCCTTTGTTAATTAGTAGATGTTTTTTTCAATTTAAATTTCGTCTATATGGCATAAAGTGTTGTGGTTTGCGTTACTTTGTATATGTTTAATGAATTTATCCACGAGTGAATTTTCGAAAAAGATTTATGTACTTGGGAATAACACTTTTGAGTTTGATAGCCTACCGTGTAGGGCCAGGCCTGGTCTGGCCTAGTTAGTACTGCAGTAGATGTTTTTCGAATTTTAACTTCATCGATATAGTCATTTTTATTTTCATTTTTTTTATAAGTGATTATGTTTGATATCTCCATCCAGGGGTGAATCTTCAACAATTTATGAGCTTGAGACACACAGTGTAGGCCCAGCAAAGTTCCCGCTTGACTGATGTCATCAATATTATTAATTATTCGGATTAAGCCGTTCAGCTTAAAAAAATTCTTTTTATTCAGATTATTATTTTTCTTTTTCTGGTCTTTGTAGGGAGTCGAAGTTTGAATTTCGTTTTCCGGCAATTTTGAATAAAAGGCTAAATCATTTATTTTTGCTCCTCTGAATAAAAATTGTACACCAAAATCTACCTCGAATTTGTTCCCATGGTGGGAGAGAGAGAGAGGGGGGGGGTAACGTCCACTCGACACAAACTAGATCATCCATATGGTTTAATTTTATTTCAATTATTCGCTTGCGCGTAGGGATCTTTAGCAGTGGGAGGAAACCGGAGGACCCCGAGAAAACCCACGAGACTGAACAGGCCATCACTTACAACCTAGTGGGAGGACCCGGAGAAAACCCACGAGATTGGACAGGCGACCCTACTACTTGTCAATTACAACCGGAGATTCGAAAGAGAGCTAGCGTATGGTAGGCTACACCTTTAATAATTCGCTTGCGCGTTGGGGGTCTTTAGTAATGGAAGGAAATTGAAGGACAAGTAGAAAACCCACAAGGTTGGACAGGCGACCTACTCCCTGTCACGTAGAATCTTTAGGTCGAAACATCGCCGCTTGATTCAATAAAAGAAATTATGATTAAAGCGCACGTGTTAGATCACACGACCACCAACGTCTCTATGGAAACACACAAATGATTAAATCTTAAAGATTTCTAATTAGCAAAAGGCACAACTACTATAATGATGTGTTTACAAATAAAGTTTCATAAAGATACTGCAGGGATGGACAGAGCCCGTTTCAAGATCTCCCCCTTACTTCCTTCGACGCGGGATAATAACATAGGCCCTACGATAAAAATTAAATAAAAAATTATATTGGTTCAATGCAGTATTTTTAATGTTAATTTAAAAACAAAATCAGAAACGAAATCGGAATCAATGGAACCCGTTTCAATATTTCACCCTTAAAATATAATAAAAAAAATTGTTTCTAATTTCAAAGGTAATCTTTGAATCGTTATTCGATACTTTCAATTTAACCTTTAGATAAACGATATATTGGATTATTGCGGTGTTTTTAAATGTTTAAAAGGTAAAAAAAATAAATATCGTCAATATTCTGATTGATTTATTAAAATTATTGTCTACCCCTACACACGAGTGAACATAAAAATACATTTGCACAAATCTAAAACATATAAATCGGTCACACGCTGTACTGCGGCTCTATGTGCAACGTAAAAATGGGTAACAAAATGGCGCCCACGACGTCAGTTGGCCAGACTCTCTATATATAAGGCTTTGGGGTCCACAACCTTGATATAACATATTTTCACACTAATCGCGTACAAACGGCGGCCATTTTGTCTGTCCATTTGGGTCCGATTTTCACAAAATTTGAACTCAACCTTCATTACCATGTAACGGTGATATAATCAAACGTTTTTTTTAAATCGGATGATAATTTTGACCTCAAGAGGGACCACAAGCTAAAAAGGCCGATTTTTTGGACAATCAGGGGCCATAATTCAGGAAGTTACAATCAAATGGCCGCAAATATAGAAAGGAACCAAGATCTTTGGCTTATAAACATACATGTCAAGTTTCATCACAATCGGTTCAAAATTGTGACCTCTATTAGGGTCCACAACCTTGAAATAACATATTTTCACACTATTCGCGTATAAACGGCGGCCATTTTGGATGTCAATTTTGGTCTGATTTTCACGAAATTCGAACTCAACCTTCTTTACCATGTAACGGTGATATAATCAAACAGTTTTTTAAATCAGATAATAATTGTGACCTCCAGAGGGACCACAAGCTAAAAATGGTGATTTTTCGGACAATCAGGGGCCATAATTTAGGAAATTACGTTCCGATAGGCGCAAATATCGAGAGGAACCAAGATCTGTGGGTTATAAACATGCATGTCAAGTTTCATCAAAATCGGTTCAAAATTGTGACCTCTATAGGGTCCACAAGCTAAAAACGTGATTTTTCGTACAATCAGGGGCCATAATCCATGAAGTTTTGATCCGATACATGCCAATATCGAAAGCAGCCGAGATCTTTTGGGGATAAACCTATATTTCAAGTTTCATCAAAATCGGTTCAAAATTGTGACCTCCATAGGGTCCACAAGCTAAAAGCGTGATTTTTCGTTATAATCAGGGGCCATAATTCAGGAAGTTACGCTTCAATGGGCGCAAATATCGAAAGGAACCAAGATCTTCGGGTTATAAGCATGCATGTCAAGTTTCATCAAAATCGGTTCAAAATTGTGACCTCTATAGCGTCCACAACCTTGATATAACATATTTTCACACTAATCGCGTACAAGAGGCGGCCATTTTGGTCCGATTTTCATGAAATTCAAATACAACCTTCTTTACGGTGTAACAGTGATATAATCAGACGTTTTTTTAAATCAGATAATAATTTTGGCCTCAAGAGGGACCACAAGCTAAAAAAGGCGATTTTTCGTACAATTCAAGAAGTTACGATCCGATATGCGCAAATATCGAAAGGAACCTAGAGAGAGAATGAGAAATGGGGTTTAACGTCCACTCGACACAACTAGATCATTTTGGGACTAACATATGGTTTTTAATTTTATTTCAATAATTCGCTTGCGCGTAGGGGTCTTTTGCAGTGGGAGGAAACCGGAGTGCCCGGAGGAAACCCACGAGGTTCAGAAGGCGCCCCTATCTCCATGCCACATACGCTCACACCAGGGCTCGAAACCACAGCCGCGAGCCAGAGGTGACCGGCCAGATATAGGTCGAAGTGCGGCACTGTAGACCACTAGGCCATCCCAACCCCCCGAAAGGAACCTAGATCTTTGAGTTATAAACAAGCATTTCAAGTTTCATCCAAATCGGTTCAATATTGTGACCTCTACAGTGTTCACAAGCTAAAAACGTGCTTTTTCGTACAATCAGGGGGCATAATCCATGAATTTACAGTCCGATACATGCCAATATCGAAAGGTAGCGAGATCTTGGGGTGATAAACCTATATTTCAAGTTTCATTGAAATCGGATAAAAATTGTGACCTGTAGACTGTTCACAAACAATTGTGGACGTCCGGGTGGACAGATGGACAGGGGCGACGACAATATACGTCCACATGAAAATGTGGGCGTATAAAAAGGTGATTTTTCGGACAATCAGGGGCCATAATTCAGGAAGTTACGATCCGATGGGTGCAAATATATATAGGAACCAAGATCTTTGGGGTTATTGACTTAATTTGCAACCGATGTCACGTGTCATTGGAATTCAGCATCGGAGATGCCATCGGGAAAATATATGATAAGATAGGCTGGCACTGCCAGGCAGGATACGCCCACATTTTCGAGAGATGGATAGAGAACAAGCAATACCGAAAGTGATTTTTCCTACATCATTAAGTTAGAATTTGAATTAAGATCTTTGGGTTATAATTATAAAGGTTCATTAAGTTAGAATTTGATATGTGCAAATATCGAAATGAATTAAGATCTTTGGGTTATAAAGGTGATGAAGGATGGATGGCCTGACAAGAACAGCTGTCAATTTTGGTTCGATTTTCACGAAATTCGACCTCAACCTTCATTACGATGTAACGGTGATATAATCAAACAGTTTTTTAAATGGGATAATAATTCTGACCGCAGAGGGACCACAAGCTAAAAAAAAAAGGTCATTTTTCGTACAATCAGGGGCCATAATTCAGGAAGTTACAATCCGATATGCACAAATATCGAAATGAACTAAGATTGTTAAGTTGTAAACATGACATGTGTTTCAAATTTCATCAAAATTGAATGAAGATTGTGACCTCTACAGGGTTCACAACCTTGATATACCATATTTTTACACTCTTCGCGTACAAGCTGCGGCCATTTTTTCAGTCAATTTTGGTACGATTTTCACGAAATTCGACCTCAACCTTCATTACGATGTAACGGTGATATAATCAAACGGTTTTTTAAATGGGATAATAATTCTGACCTCCAGAGGGACCACAAGCTAAAAAAGGTCATTTTTCGGACAATCAGGGGCTATAATTCAGGAAGTTACGATCCAATGGGCGCAAATATCGAAAGGAACCTAGAGAGAGAGTGAGAAATGGGGTTTAACGTCCCCTCGACACAACTAGATCATTTTGGGACTAACATATGGTTTTTAATTTTATTTCAATAATTCGCTTGCGCGTAGGGGTCTTTAGCAGTGGGAGGAAACCGGAGTGCCCGGAGGAAACCCACGAGGTTGAGAAGGCGCCCCTATGTCCATGCCACATACGCTCACACCAGGGCTCGAAACCACAGCCGCGAGCCAGAGGTGACCAGCCAGATAGAGGTCGAAGCGCGGCACTCTAGACCACTAGGCCATCCCAACCCCCCGAAAGGAACCTAGATCTTTGAGTTATAAACAAGCATTTCAAGTTTCATCCAAATCGGTTCAATATTGTGACCTCTACAGTGTTCACAAGCTAAAAATGTGCTTTTTCGTACAATCAGGGGGCATAATCCATGAAGTTACAGTCCGATACATGCCAATATCGAAAGGAACCAAGATCTTGGGGTGATAAACCTATATTTCAAGTTTCATTGAAATCGGATAAAAATTGTGACCTGTAGACTGTTCATAAACAATTGTGGACATCCGGGTGGACAGACGGACAGGGGCGACAACAATATACGTCCACATGAAAATGTTAGAGACATTAGTACAAACTATAATTCCACCTAGTTCTCATCAAACAGGGTTCAATCAGCTCTAAAATATGACTGTTGACATAGATTAACCCAAAAAATTGAAAAAATATCAAAATGGCCCGGGACAAGAATGGCTTTCACATAATATTATGTGTCTACCTTTCGGTCTGACATCAGGGCCCCCGCTATTCACAAATTTATGAAGACAGTTATAACCTTTTGCAGGCAGATAGGGTTAGTGGTGTTAATTTATCTGGACGATATGATCATACTGAATCAGGATCAGAATCAGTTACAGATGGACAGAGATTCCGTAATATATATGTTAAAACACCTAGGGTTTATAATAAATTGGGAGAAATCGGAACTTGTACCGACTCAGGAGATAGAATTCCTGAGGTTTGTCATCAATTCCCTGAACATGACTTTGTCTTTACCAAAAGCCAAGGTTCTGACCATAATAGAACAATGCAGGGAGCTCTCAGTCAGTCCGCAAAAGCGAATGCCAGACGGTTAGCACAACTGATTGGCAGGATGAGGGCATCATTGATGGCGATTATTCCCGCTCCTTTGCATTACAGACACCTCCAAATGTTAAAAACTCAGACTTTCCTGATGGAAAAGAGTTACGACACTGTAGTGAAATTAACTCCACAATGCAAGGAAGAGCTCTTTTGGTGGGTGGATCACCTAAAAGAGTGGAATGGGAAGAGTTTCATATCTCAGAGCCCCTAGTTAGTGATAACGACAGATGCTTGTCAAAAGGGGTGGGGGACAGTTTGTGGCTCGACCTGAACCCAAGGCCCTTTGGAACAATCAGGAAATGACCCATAATATCAATATATTAGAATTTTAAGCGGGTCTGTTAGCAGTTTGAAAGGACAATCTGGAGGCCGATTGGCAATCCAGAAACTTTCAAGACTCTAGCGATTGGAAGTTGAGCCCGGACATATTTCAACAGATTCAGACTGTGTTGGACCCAATGGAATTGGATTTGTTTGCGAACAGACTAAACAAACAGCTTCCAAATTATGCCAGTTGGAGGCCGGATCCCCTAGCCCAGTTCACAGACTCGTTCCCCCATTTTGTCTAATAAGCAGAGATTTGGCAAAGGTCAGGAAAGAGAAGGCAAATTTGGTGTTGATTACTCTGACATGGCAAATTGGTTTCCAAGGATCATGAGGCTTTCAGTGAAGGAGCCAATATTGCTGCCTCCACATCCGAAACTTCTGACAAATCATTTAGGAGAAAGTCATCCGCTTCTAGATCAGGGGTCGTTGTCTCTGGCGGCATGGACTGTCTCAGGCAACAAATCTCTATGCCAGGAATTTCAGAATCAACTTCCACTCTCCTCTCAAAATCTAGACGAGAGGGAACCAGGAAGGTTTATAACCCCTCCTGGAAGAAGTGAAGTGGCTGGTGTAATTCTACGGAGGTTGATCCATTTCAGGCCACTCTGGTTGATGTAATCAATTTTTTGAGTGATATGTTTGACGAAGGTTTTTCGTATTGTACATAAATGCTGTTTCGACCATTCACCCACATATCTGTGATCTGCCAGTGGGTCAAAGTGCAATAGTAAAGGAGACAATGTCGCCGATATTTAATGAACGACCCTCAGAACCAAATTATGCAGATACCTGGGATGTAAATTTGGTCTTGAAACAGTTAACTAACTTAGGTCAGTTATGTTATGTTATTGGCTCTTACAAATATTAGTAGAGCATCTGAATTAAAAAACATGAATCCGTTGCATATACAGGATTTTGGCGATCGGATAGATTTGTTGATACAAAAAATAACTAAGACCCGTAGGACCGGTTCGGTACCAGCTAAGTTTTTCTTGTCTAACTTTCATATACAGGAATTGGACCCTGTGTTAACTCTAAGGGCCTATTTAAAAAGGTCCAGTGCTTGGAGAATTAGTCCTAATCAAAAGTCTCAACTATTTTTGGGTTGTTTGAAACCACATAAGCCCGTAGTTACGTCTACAATATCTAATTGGCTTAAGAAACTTATGGTTGAATCAGGAATTGATATTGAGAAATTTCAAGCCCATTCTACATGATCAGCAGCAACATGCAAGGCAAAGATAATGGGTTTATCAGTTGAAGATATTGTCAAGTGCGCAAATTGGACCAATTCTGGCACATTAAAAAAATTTTATAAGTTCTAAGGGAAATGAAGCTTTTGCAAATCTAGTATTGCACAAATGAAAGCTTTGAACCATCGTATTTAGAACTTATTTCAGTTGACGAAATAAAATTTAAAATTTTATAAGTACAACAAAGATGGTTAATTGTCAGTAGCGTGTGTGTCCTTCGCTGGCTCTTACGCTCACTGTGCAGCACAATTAACCATCTTTGTCGTACTTTTGGTTTTGACCCCTCTGACTTTGTACCGTTGATTACAGATTAAACATCCATAAGTGTACAAATGTGTTGTTATTGATGTGTTCCCATTTGAATATTGTTCACAATAAGAAACAAAATAAATAAGATGTTTACAGGATCATTTTGTTATACGAAAAACTAAGTGATGCGTTTTCTATGGTGCTCAGTATATATATACCAAGAATAACATTAATGTTGCATCCACAATGTGTTCTTGAAGTTATGTTATATATCTTTACGTGCGCATTATTCTTTACTGGCCGTACAATTTTATAGCTACATAGTGGATGTCGATTGTAGCCATGTTTGAAAATTTGGGTTTGAAAAAAAGCTATCTTTCTGGCGTGCAAAATGACCAATGGGTCAGATCTAGTTACTGTCATTTTCCATAGCCCTGGGTCCCGACTGGCATATACCGCGAATGTGGAACTCATGATATGAACAATATTTTGTGTATAATTTTGTAGATGCTCCAGAGCAGAGAGAGGTAAGTTTTCCTGTTGGAAAATCTGCTTCTAAACAACAACCTACTTTAAAAGGAAATGGAATTTTGAACAACAAACCAGTAAGTAGTAGTTATTAATTGGTTTAAAATATACTCTTTCAACAGCTTGAATAGATTAAGGACACAGTATTCAAGATGAAACAGCAAACACAATAATAAGTAATCTTGAAAGAATACTTGTGCAAAAATTATATCTCCTGTTCGTTACCTAAGTTATAGTCCTTACCTGCCACCCATCATTATTATCAAATGAAGAATAAATCATTTGTATCGATGAACATTGTGGGGAAGATGGCATTCTGGCTATATTTTGTTTTAATGGTTTAAATTATTATGCAAAGAATGTACTAAAGTTAAATAAAAGGAAATTGGTTATAACGAGAGTTCACATCAAGGGTCAAAAGAGTGGCTGTAGACCCTATGACATCAGACATTGATTAATCAATCAGCGTTGATGTTTAAATTATTTGGATAGCATTTTAAAAACATACTCCTACTCTCCTTCGAGATGTCATTAGCTTTTTATACGTCCACATTTATAATATTGTCTTGTGTGTCGCCTACATGCCACAATTCGTAAGTGATCATCTTCAAACTTTACAATACTTATTCCTTATATCATCAGGATCATCCTTATTGATTTTGTTGCATGCCACACCCATTCCTTGTATTTTTTGATTTCATCTATAGGCCATATTTCTTAAGTATCATTTTGAAACTTTGCGTACTTATTCCTTCTATCCTAAGGAACATCCCAATTGTTTGTGGTGAATGCCAACCCTCAGGGCAAAGTCATGTCCATTTTCTTTTTGTGTGTTTGTGTTTCACTTACAGGCCGCAATTCTTTAATCGATCGCCTTGAAAACTTACACCCTAAGGCTGACCGATTATTTTTGGTACATGCCCGACCCCCTGGGACAGAGCCACGCGCAATTTTTGTGTGTGTCTTGTGTTTCGCCTACAGACCAGAATTCTTGACAGATCCGTTTGCATACTTATTCCTTCTATCCTAAGGAAGATTCCAATTGTTTGTGGTGAATGCCAACACTCAGGGCAAAGTCATGTCGATTTTCTTTTTGTGTGTTTGTGTTTCACTTACAGGCCGCAATTCTTTAATCGATCGCCTTGAAAACTTACACCCTAAGGCTGACCAATTATTTTTGGTACATGCCCGACCCCCTGGGACAGAGCCACGCACAATTTTTGTGTGTGTCTTGTGTTTCGCCTACAGACCAGAATTCTTGACAGATCCGTTTGAAACTTTGCACCTATCCATTATACCCAACGATGACCCCCAAATGTTTTTGGTGATTGCCTGACCCCTGTATTTATCAGCTTGGTACTTACTAACTATTGATTCTGGTGGATGCCCCAACCCCCAGGGGCAGAGCCACGCCCAATTTTTGATTATCTTTTGATGTTGGTGCAATTCTGAATGGATCATCTTGGAACTTTGCATATTTATTTCTTATACCGTAAAGACAGCAACTATTTATTTTGGTGTGTGCCCTGAACCCCTGGGGCTGTGTCACACCCACTTTTTATACGCCCACATTTTCATGTGGACGTATTATGTCGTCGCCCCTGTCCGTCTGTCTGTCCGCAATTTGTTTGTGGACTCTCTACAGGTCACAATTCTTACCGGATTTTGACGAAACTTGAAATATAGGTTTATCCCCAAAAGATCTCGGCTGCTTTTGATAGAGGTCACAATTTTGAACCGATTTTGATGAAACTTGACATGCATGTTTATAACCAAAAGATCTTGGTTCCTCTCGATATTTGCGCCTATCGGAACATAATTTCCTGAATTATGGCCCCTGATTGTCTGAAAAATCACCTTTTTATACGCCCACATTTTCATGTGAACGTATTATGTATTAGCCCCTGTCCGTCCGTCCTTCCGTCCGTCCACAATTTGTTTGTGGACTCTCTACAGGTCACAATTCTTATCCGATTTTGACGAAACTTGAAATTTAGGTTTATCCCCATAAGATCTCGGCTGCTTTCGATATTGGCATGTATCGGATGCAAACTTCATGGATTATGGCCCCTGATTGTACGAAATATCATGTTTTTAGCTTGTGGACCTTATAGAGGTCACAATTTTGAACCGATTGTGATGAAACGTGACATGCATGTTTATAACCCCAAGATCTTGGTTACTTTCGATATTTGCGCCCATCGGATCGTAACTTCCTGAATTATGGCCCCTGATTGTCCGAAAAATCGCCTGTTTTAGCTTGTGGTCCGTCTGGAGGTCAAAATTATTATCCGATTTAAAAAACCGTTTGATTATATCACCATTACATGGTAATGAAGGTTGAGTTAGAATTTCGTGAAAATCGGACCAAAATTGACATACAAAATGACCGCCGTTTATACGCGAATAGTGTGAAATGTTATTTCAAGGTTGTGGACCCTATAGAGGTCACAATTTTGAACCGATTGCGATGAAACTTGACATGTATGTTTATAAGCCAAAGATCTTGGTTCCTTTCTATATTTGCGGCCATTTGATTGTAACTTCCTGAATTATGGCCCCTGATTGTCCGAAAAATCGGCCTTTTTAGCTTGTGGTCCCTCTGGAGGTCAAAATTATGATCCGGTTTAAAAAAACGTTTGATTATATCACCGTTACATGGTAATGCAGGTTGAGTTCAAATTTTGTGAAAATCAGACTCAAATGGACAGACAAAATGGCCCCTGTTTGTAGGCAATTAGTGTGAAAATATGTTATATCAAGGTTGCGGACCCTATGGAGGTCACAATTTTGAACCGATTTTGATGAAACTTGACATGTTTATAACCCGAAGATCTTGGTTCCTTTCGATATTTGCGCCCATTGATTCGTAACTTCCTGAATTATGGCCCCTGACTTCAGATTGATACACAGAGTTTAAGGTGTTGAAACGAACAAGTATTTTAATTTTCAATGAATTTTGATAACTGAACAGCTAAATCCATGATATTAAATGTTTACTATACTAATTGTTAGCATGGGGCAAAACTTTTATAAAAAGGAAACAAATTCTAATGATTTTCAGATAATTACATAATGAGTTGTTACTCTTAATCAGATTTTAGTGTATTACAAATGTTTCATTACCAAAAAAAGTAAAAATATGCGACAACCCTTGTTGACTGCCCGGACGATTTAGCTGCTGTGGGCGTATGTTTCGTTGCCAGGCAACCTATCTTTGGAGTTGATTATGTCCTTGCACGTGCACTATGCATTTTCCATGAACAGTTTTGGCATTAAAAAAACCTTCCATGACCGTGCTGCTCTTTGTTGAAATTTCAACATGGTCAGACGTCAGCTGAGTGAACTTGACAGAGGAAGAGCCATTGCGTGGCTTCAACAGAGTTTTACACAGAGGAATGTGGCACAAAGAATCGGTTGTAGCCAGAGTGTGATTGGGAGACTATGGCAGCATTTCCAGGCAACCCATTCAATTCCGAATCGCCCACGGTCTGGTAGGCCAAGATCAACGTTGCAACGTCAAGACCGGCATGTCATTCAAATGGCCTTACGTCAGCGCGTTGTTACAGCGAGATATCTGAGAGATGAACTGTGAAATGCAAGTGGTGTTCAGGTATTGGAGGAGACCATAAGAAATCATTTGCGATGACAAGCGGTTCGACCACCTCTTCTTCAACGTCATAGGGCAGCACATCGTGACTGGTGCACATGTCATAGAGACTTAGGGCGGTGACAATGGGGGCGGGTACTCTTAACTGATGAGTCCTGATTTGCATTACAGTTCAGTGATGGCAGACTTCGCGTCTATAAGCGGCAAGGAGAAAGATTTGCTGATGTTAACGTGAGAGAACGCCATCGCTTTGGAGGTGGTACAATAATGGTGTGGGCTGGAATTTCGGTACATCACAGGACTCCTCTTTTCGTCGTCCAGGGAAATTTGACGGGTATCAGGTAGTATCAGGTACAGAGACGAAATTTTACAGCCTTTTTTCATCCCAAGTCTTCGTCAAATTGGTTCTGTTCTTCAAGATGACAATGCTTGACCGCATAGAGCACGAGTTGTTAATGATTTTCTCACCCAAAATGGTATTGAACGAATGGATTGGCCTGCATAGTCTCCTGACTAGGCACCAATTGATCACGCATGGGATGAATTGGGCAGGCGTGTGAGAGACAATCATAGGCAACCTGACAATCTTCAAGAATTGGTGCAATTCCTTCAGACAGTGTGGCAGGCTATTCCCCAGATGTTTTTTCGACGTCTGATCGACAGCATGCCTCCTCGTTGTGTCGACTGCTTTCGAGCACGTTGTGTTTTCACTCGTTATTAACAAAGTTATCGAATTTGAGGCACTTTTGATGGACCTCATTAAGCTCAAAATGGCGAATTTTCATCAGATCCTCAGAATAGTTGTGTATAAAAGGTGCATATGCTTTGCATAACAGACACAACATTGAGACATATTGAACTCATTCTGACCAAATGAAATGAAATGGGTTTAACGTCCTACTCTTCTGCACCTGACCTGGGCTAATGGAAGACGGGCATACGCCATACAGTGTGCTATGAGGGAAATTTTGCCTGGGCAGCGGCGCTACGGCCTACTCTTATATCGAATTCCAACTGCCAAGGGATGTTTTACGTGCACGCCAATGTGTACATGGGACCTCGGTTTTTCGTCCCATCCGAACAACTAGGCAGCTGTCCTTGTCAGTCCCTCCTTCTGGATCACTGACAAGGGGAAACCACGCCAGAAAATCGAGATGAACTTTCTCGGCCAATGCAAGGATCGAACACTCGACCTCCAGGCTCATTCTGACCAAAAGTGTGCTTAAAAATTTTGATTTACATGTTCCCTGTGTCTAATAAAATGTCAAACAAAAATAATTGGTTGACCCTTAACTTAAAGGGGAAGACCAACGATTTTCAACAAGGTTTCCATAAATCTTAAATATATATTCAGAAATAATCCCCTCTGTAACACAAGTAAAAAACTTTTTGTAAAAGAGAAATTAATTTTTATTAAAACCGGAAGTGACATAGTTGGTTCAACACGCTCACTGGGCTCTATAGAAAGCATACAGATTTGGTATAAGTTTACTGCTGTATTCTGTTCGCGCCTTATCCTTGGGCCAAAAATCTTATTGAATGGGCTGTTTGTTAGGATATTATAAACACGAATTTATTATGTTTTTTACGTTTAGTACACAAAGCCGTCGCGTAAAATCACTCGTACAAAACAGTACGCTGTGGCCCAATTCACACCGCTTGGCTAATTATTTACATCACATGGTTTGATTGACAGCTTACACGTGAGATTATGTCGTCTGCTTCGATGTTTTTATGCGTGCTGAATCTGCTGACAGTGTTTGTATTTATTTTAACGGACTTGTGACACATGCATATTCAAATATATATATTAATTTCCAAACGTTTGTCAACGTCTGACACCAACGTATTGGAATATAAAATATCTCTTCTATGGGTCTACAGTAATGTCGTATAAACATTCGAGCCCACTCATTCTCAAGAGGAAATAGAAGAATAAAGGAAAAGCAGCTCATGTCGACATTGTGTGCCAAAATGCACTATATTATATGTCTCACATGCCCATAATTTTGGTCTGTTTATGTTGATAAACGCTGTCAACAAGCACAAAAACACCGAAGCAGACGATATATATGTCACTTGTAAGCTGACAATCAAACCACGTGATGTAAATAATTAGCCACGCGGTGTGAATTGGGCCACAGCGTACTGTTCAGTGTAAGTGAATTTACGCGACTGCTTTGTGTACTAAACGTTAAGAAAACATAAATTCGTGTTTATAATATCCTAACAAACAGTCCATTTCATAAGATTTTTGGCCCAAGGACAGGATGTGAATACAATGCATCAGTAAACTTATGCCAAATCTGTATGCTTTCTATAGAGCCCAGTGAGCGTGTTGAACCAACTATGTCACTTCCGGTTTTAATAAAAATTAATTTCTCGTTTACAAAAACTTTTTTACTTTTTTTACAGAGGGGATTCTTTCTGAATATATATTTCAGATTTATAGAAACCTTGTTGAAAATCGTTGGTCTTCCCCTTTAATTCTTTTGAGTTGTATACATACACTTCATTATTTCTTGTGATGTTCTGTGAAGCGCGAACATAATTTTTCAGCATAATCTCCTTATTATCTTGCGTATGTTGTACAATCTGACCGACATTACCACTTTGAAAAAATTTATAGCTTTCTAAACTTTAAAAGTTTGTCATTTCTTGTCCATCGACTGTTTTAGATGAAATTAGATAATTATAGATATCTCCGTACATCTCATGTCGTCAACCCAAGCAGGAATTTTTTTTATCTAAATCGGTAGGTTTTGAATTATTACTTTTTGAATCCATTACACCGTTAATAAAATTTATTGAAGAACAGACGCCCAAACATGACGCCCAAATAATATTGCCGCCCTAGTGGCGGCTTGGGGTACTAGGGGCGATAACTGAAAAAAAGTGTCTATAGTTCTAAGAATGTTTCGTTGAAGTATTGATTCAGTGCTGCATTAAAGTTACAGAGATGGAGATGGCAGTTCTCAGTGTAAAGGTAATTTGCTGAAAATTTCAGTCAAATTGGTCCACTATTAGCCGAGAAAAAAGCGTTTGAAATATTCACATAGCCTCGATCATCATTACTCAAATCATTAATATAAACAGCATAGTCTCGATTATCCACTTGATTGATTTAATTATCAACGACCATTAAGCGGCATATAGGAATTCAATCAGCCAACATCGAAGACTAGCCTTGACTTTAAGAGTTTATTATGGTCTGGATATGTTAATTAATGTCTAATTGATTATTTAGATAACATCTCAGGCCTAAAGAAAGACCTGTAATAAGCAGATTTTGCTCTTGCATAATGCTATTTTAATAGAGTTCGTATATTCTTCAGCTTTGGTTTGATTCCATCTGAGTCGATTCCATTTGTTAACTACATTTGGTTGTGAATTTTGTTCAATTACATTATCGCTTAAATATTAATGCCAAAGGTTAAAGGGAAGTGGTCAGAGCAGTCTTTACACAATAAAGATTTCAAAATTTGACACATTTGGGGAAAATTCTTGTTGATGCCAAAACATATTCATTAACACTTTTGTCTACATAGAGACAAAAGTGAATTCACCTTCATTATCTCTTAAAGCACGGCCGTTGAGCATATGAATGTTCATAGCTCTGCACAGCGATATAAGTGAACTACCTCCTAGTAGAATTAAACTCTCAGATACAGGCTGGATCACCGATATTATTTCTTTTTTATTTATTAATCAAGAATCACCGAAATAATTATTGACAAAGAAGAGGGCCAAAATAAATGTGAAATAAATTTAGCTTGTTACATGAATGTTAAAAATGCTGTATTCTGCTTGGAGTTTTACTTCCACTGGGAACAGGTACAAATAGTGTGACGAAACAAAACTTGCCACTGACTGAGCATTTAAATGCATATATAAATATGAAGGTATATGTATCGATCTGTCTAGCGCATCTTAGTGACTTTTGTACCCTACTACGATGGTAATCGAAATTGCAACAGTCCTGTTGTTCACTTATATCCTTTATTCTTTAAAAACAGTTACCCCAATTCAAAAATATTATTAAATAATTAATCATTTGTTCAGATGTAGTGATGATTTAACAGAAAAATCACTATTTTATCGATACTAATCACTTACTTGAAAAACTCACCAGGAATTTATAAAGTTTAAGATTTGACACTCAACTGACGTCAATTCCAGTTACTGACACAGATCAAAGATAACTTGCAGTTCCATTTAGATAGTAAATGGTAGCCCAAATAGTGAGGTTTTCTAAATTAGTCAAGCGTAGCACAAACTGGCTGTTATTTCATGAATCTTGATGGTATTTAACACTTTCTTGATGGCATTTTATTAACTGAATATGTGTATTAGATGGTAATTGGTAAGCTCATTTTCTTTCCTTTTTTAATCAAATCTGAAGGATACCCCGGTCCCATGTGTAAGCTTGTTACATGCATGTTAAAAATGTGTTTCAATTCTTCCAGGTAAACAATGGTGAATGTAAAACAAGCCTACCACCCAGTGCGTTCATGCAACCTAAAACTCGTTTTTTAACTGGAATAGTCCAAGTTCAATCACAGCACCATTCAGACTTTCTTCCGCCTATGCCACAACCTCCACTGAACTCTGTATGGTAGAAAATCTCACTAATTTATATACCAATAATTTGTTAAACCAATCACATAGTTTGTTAGATTGTTTGTTAGATTATTTGGTGACATATGTTATTTCTATATACATGTACATTCAATTTCTTTATATGAGGAACACACATATTCAACCATAATGGTCTTAGGCTGATGACTTTTGCATTTTGTACATTAGAATTAATGAAATATAATTTCTTGTACATTAGAATTACAGTAGAATCTCTATGAGCAGATATAGGCCTGCAGCCAAAATTTCTAGCTTGCTTAGAAACGCAATTCCGCTACACGGTCCTTCCAAAAAAACAAACTATACATTTTTGGAAAGCTTATGACACCAGGAACACAAATCCAGAGAGTTCCAAGCAAAAAGTCTGCAATTAATCGATTTAAGGCCAGATGAAAATTGTGATACTATATTTATACTAATAATTATGACCTGGACATAAAACTAAATATTGGCGAAAACACCCATTTTCTTCCTTCCAAAAAAACAAACTATACATTTTTGGAAAGCTTATAACACCAGGAACACAAATCCAGAGAGTTCCAAGCAAAAAGTCTACAATTAATCGATTTAAGGCCAGATGAAAATTGTGATACTATATTTATACTAATAATTATGACCTGGACATAAAACTAAATATTGGCGAAAACACCCATTTTCTTCATCCTCTGCGAAGAATGTGGTATTGGTTAAATTTTGATTTAAACCAAAATGCAGAAAACATAATGGACAAGGGAACATAAATAATTTTGGAAAGCCATTAGGCATTAACGTAATAGAGAATTATCCCCCTTTCTGTCAAATATCTGCAATTGATAACAGCATTTCAGGTGTTTACTGCTGATGTTGCATGACGCACAAGACCATGTATGAGCACACAAATCCAACATTTATATCGTTAATGGGGTGTTGACCCAGAAATTATGGATGTAGCGCCTAGTCTGATGAGCAAGGAGATATGTTTGACATTGGTTGAGCAATATGTCTATGAAGTAATGGAGACCAGACTATGTCCATTGTTTTGTAAATCGCATTGAAACCACATGATTTTTTCCACTAAAACGTAAATCCAGCCATTCAATTAGACCCTGCATTAATTTTACTACAGGTCAACTTCAAGTTAAGATATTTAGGCCGAATTACAAACATTTAAACTGACACCGTATATAATTGTGTAATTTGCTAACAAATATAAATTCAAGGCAAAATTTATTTATTGAAGTAAATCAATTATTGAAAATAAAAATTACACAGTTACCCTTCACTTCAAATGTCATCAAAGTTTAAACAATATTTGATTCAACAAACTGAATCGGATTAAACAATAGGTAAGGGGCTACATGGTTGTAGGGGGCTAATCACAGTTGGGTGGGGGGGCTGAGCCTATTTGCCTGAAAAATTTGTCACCCAAATTTTCTGAATGAATCAATCATTAACTAAAATGAATCTTCAACAAAGCTGTGAAAGTTGTTTATTTTGAATTAATTACACAAATATACATTTATATTTCCATCAGATATGGTCGCGTTCTCCATTCTCTGAAGATTGTACCCAAAAAACTGAAATGCATTGCCTGAAAAATGGACGGTTCAACGAATCTGGAAGGGAGGGCGGGTTGGCATACAGGCTCTCTCAAAACAGTATTTCTACTAATATATATGTAAGCTTTTAATTCAGATTAGATTTGGGGCTTTTAAGCAATTCTTAACAAATATTTGAATTTAAACAAAGCATCTATATGTAATCTTCTCACTGAAATAGATATATATGGCAAAACCTAAACAATGAAGAGAAAAAAAATCAACTGTCATAATGAAGATGTATAAGCTTATACGCTCGCCATACATTATGCTATAGGGGAGATTTGGTCCAAACAGCAACGTTACGGCCCTTTACTGACTCACCGCTGCTCCATTACACACACAATAACGTATGACTTACGCCCATCTTCATTATACAGGTTGGTACAGAACAGTAAGACATTAAACTCCATTTGATATCTTTTCTCTTTATTGCAATATTGTCACCATTTTAGTCAGAAAACTAAATATCTGTAGAAGCTATGTTTCAGTTGAATATTTGTTAGACCCTTAACCTGTAATCCTATTTGAAAATAAAGGTATATAGGCCCTTGTCTGTAGTTATACCTGTTACTATTATCAATAATTATTGATATTTTCCATAAAGGGAGATGACTCCTTTTAAGAATAAATGGTTTTCCGGAATTATGTTTCCCTGTCCATAATGTTTTCTGCATTTTACTTTAAATCAAAATTTAACCAACAGCATATTCTTTGCATAGGATGAAGACATAGTGTGTTTTCGCCAATATTTAATTTTATGCCAACTTCACAATTATTAATATAAATATAGCATTTACTTTACAATTTTCATAATTTTCATCTCGCCCTAAATCGATTAATTGCAGACTTTTTGCTTGGAAATCTTCGGATTTGCATTCCTGGTTTTAAAAGCTTTCCAAAAATGTATAGTTTTTATACGTTCACATTACGTATTATGCCGTCACCTCTGTCTGTCTGTGTGTGTGTGGTTCGCCTATAGGGCGCAATTCTCCATGGATTTTCTTCAAACTTTGTATACTTATTCCTTTAACCCAAGGAAGATCCCTATTGTTTTTGGTGCATGCCCGACCCCCAGGGGCAGAGCCACGCCCATTTCTAGTATTTGTTTGTTTGTCGTCTACAGGCCACATTTCTTAACTTATAATCTTGAAACTTTGCATACATATTCTTTGTACCTAAGGAACATTCCTTTCGTTTGGGGTGCATGCCCAACCCCCAGGAGCAGAGCCACGCCCATTTTCTTTTCGTGTGTCTTTGTGTCGCCTACAGGGCGCAATTCTCACTGGATTTTCTTCAAACTTTGTATACTTACTCTTTATACACTAAGGATGATCCATACCGTTTGGGGTGCATGCCCACCCCCCAGGGGCAGAGCCACGCCCATTTTCTTTTCGTGTGTCTGTGTCACCTACCGGGCGCAATTCTAACTGGATTTTCTTAAAACTTTGTTTACTTACTCTTTACACCCTAAGGATGATCCGTATTGTTTTTTGGTGCATGCCCGACCCCCAGGGGCAGAGCCACGCCCATTCCTTGTATTTATTTGTTTGTCGTCTACAAGCCACATTTCTTAACGTATCATCTTGAAACTTTGAATGCTTATTCTGTGTACCCTAAGGAACATTCCTATCAATTGGGGTGCATGCCCAACCCCCAGGGGCAGAGCCACGCCCATTTTCTTTTTGTGTGTCGCCTTCAGGCCACAATTCTTAATCGGTCATCTTGAAACTTAAAATACTTATTCCTTATACCCTAAGGATGATCCCTTTTGTTTTGGGTGCATGCCCGACCCCCGTGGGACAGCAACGCCCATTTCTTGTATTTGTTTGTCTGTCGTCTACAGGCTGCATTTCTTAATGTATCATCTTGAAACTTTGAATACTTATTCTTGGTACCTTAAGGAAGATCCCTATTGTTTTTGGTACATGCCCGACCCCCAGGGACAGTGTAACGCCCATTTTCTTTTTGCGTGTCTGTGTGTCACCTACAGGCCACAATTCTTAATCGATCGTCTTGAAAACTTTTTTAAACTTATTCCTTATACCCTAAGGCTGACCACTATTATTTTTGGTGCATGCCGGACCCCCTGGGACAGAGCCACGCCCAATGCTTTTGTGTCTTGTGTTCGCCTACAGGATGCAATTCTTAACAGATCCTTTTAAAACTTTATATACCTATTCCTTATACCCTAAGGATGACCCCTATTGTTTTTGGTGATTTTCTAACCCCCAGGGGCAGAGCCATGCCCATTTTTACTTCGTGTCTGTGTGTGTTGTCTACAGGCCACGATTCTTAATGGATCGTCTTTAAACTTGGGATATGTATTCTTTATAGCCTAAGGAAGACAACTGCATGTCCCGACTCCCACAGCCTGGCACAGGCAAGACACGCCCAATTTTTGTGTTTGTCGTTTACAGACCGCAATTCTGAATGAATCTGCTTGGTACTTGGCATATGTATTCCTTATAGCCTGAGGGCGTCCACTATTGATATTGGTGAATGTCTCGACCCCCAGGGGCAGAGCCACGCCCACTTTTTGCCTTTAGCGTTAGGAAGGCACAATTCTGAATGGATTATCTTGGTATACTTATTCCTTATACTCTAAGGATGGCAACTATTGATGTTGAGGCACGACCCTCAACGCTAAACAAACCAAACGCCTAGCCTTCTTGACAAATTTAAAGTACCATATCAATCAAAGTAGGAATGTGGACGTATATTGTAGCGTTAGCGTTTTGTTTTTTTTTTTGGTAGAACCGTGTAGCGGAACTTCAGGCTAGAAATTATGGCTGCAGGCCTAATACTCCTATTCAGCGACATCTCCTTGTAAGCGGTCACGACAAATTCCCCCGTAAAAATAAAATTCTTTTGTTTCATCTCTTTATTCAACAGTCACTCCTCTAACGTGGCCAGTGGTCACTATTTTACTATTAAATTTAACAAAATATCGCCCATTGATTGGCCATTGTTAAATGATATTATCTTATCATTCTTCATAACACCCCTGCTTATCCTGTGATTAATAGTTCATGAACTGGACTCCCACTGATAGGTAAAAAGAAATGTGAAAATAACAGTAAACCTGGGATTATCTGTTAATTAATCTTTTGTTTTATTAAACAAATGACCTGATCATTGTTTTCACATGTAACAAAACATTATTTGATACCGATTGAATAAACTAAAAGTACCTACGAAGCCCGATCATCTAGTATCTCTTTTACATTGCATCACATTGGTAGACTTTAGTATCAATGTTGATACAAAATGACATGTACAGAAATTATGTCAGAGATTTGAGCTAAAGAATTTTCATTCCAAGCAATTTACAGCAACGGCCAAATTGGCCGATGCAAGTATTGATGTTTGCTTAGAATGCATCCAAGCGTAACATTAAAGAGGCCACTCCTGTTAAGCAGCCACTCAAGGGAATTTTCATGACTGACTACTTAACATAGATTCTACTGTAATGAAATATAATTTATGTATATTTTTTTGATCATTTTTTTATATGGCTCTAAACTTTTATTGTCCTCCGCCTTTCGAAGAAAACAGGGTACTATTAAAGTGGGTCTGTCTGTATGTCCGTTTGTCCGTCCGTCTCCCTTTTTGGATCGCAATAACTCTTTCTAATTGAGCTAGAATGTTCAAACTTGGTGCAGGTGTTTATTAGGTCATGGCCTTGATGTAGTTCAGATCAGCAATTTGATTGGTTGATGCTTTGGGACACAATAACTTTAGTTCTAAGTGAGTGTGATGAAACTTGGTGTATGGTTTCATTACATCATTACCTTGACTAAGTTCGGTAATGAACATTTTCTGCTGGGGGTAAGCACAACAATAAGCAATTTGAATTGCCGAGCCTTTGAAAAACAATAACTCTCCTCCTAATTGAGCTAGAATATTTAAACTTGGTGTAGGTGTTCAATAGGTAAATGCCACAATGTAGTTTGAAGATGCATCTTTCCTGCTTAGGGTAAGCAGAGATAAGCAATTTGATTGGTTAATGCTTTGGGACACGATACTTCGGTTACAATGAGTGAGAGTATTGAAACTCCAAAAGTAAAGATTCATTACCTTAACCATGCATTATGCAAGAGCTAAATCTGCCTATTGCAGGTCTTTCTTTAGGCCTGAAATGGTTTCTAAAGTATTAATTAGACATTAATTAACTGACCCAGGCCTTAATCAACTCTCGATGGGATCAGATTTCTCCGATATTAAATAGATAAGAATGGCTCAACGATACTTTGATTTAATCAAATATGAAGGACAGATACTTAGCTTCGATCAACCAGTACGGTGGTTGAAATTATTGCACATGTCTGTCAAACCTTCAAAGGCTAATATGCTTGCAATAGAGTAACGTGAATGAAATTTTCAAATTATTCATTTTACATTATCTACTTTCGTAGTATTATAGCAAAAAAGGCTAGTTCTTTATCTAAATCTTACATAATGTATCTTTACCTAAGTTTGATGATGAGAATTTTCTGCTGAGGCTTGGCAGATCTAAGCAATTTCATTGGTCGATGCTTTGGGACAATTAAATAACCTTGGTTCTATCTGATAGAGAGTTATGAAACTTTGTGTAATTAATTAATGTGTAATCTATTTATTTTGGAATTTCGGTGAGGGACATCAGCCTCACTGTTGGCTTGTTAATATGGCTACGACCTTCTAATTGTTTACATGCACATTTATAACATATATCTCTATTTAATACGCCTATATTTTCATGTGGACTTACCTTGTCGTTGCTATGTCCGTCCATCCACAATTTGTGGACACTCGCGCAAATGGGATTGTAACTTCCTAATTAAGGCCCCTGTTTGTTCAAAAATTTGCCCAAAACTTAAAATATATGTTTTTATCTCAAAGAACCCTGTTCCTTTCAGACCATAATTCAATGGATTATGGCACCTGATGGTACCAAAAATTGTGTATTTTGTCCCCCGCCTTTTCGTCTGAAGTTGCAGGTATGTTGGAAGTTGTTAGAGACCAAGCCCAGGTTTCTTATGGCATTCTGTCTTCTTGCGCCTATTGAAAATGAGTGCAGCGACTATTCAGAATGCGGTGATCTGAGAAAGTGTGAGTGATTTGTCATTCCAGGATACAATGTAAGGACAATTCAGTAAAAGCCCTTACTCTTTACACTGAGATTAGAACTGCTAAGGAGTGAATTTGTACACAGCCATCATAGAATTCTTGATGAACATTGTTATTTGTACGTCTGTCGGAAGATAATTAATTTGTTTCTTAGCTTGACATGAGCAGGAAATTCTCATCATCGAACTTAGCTAAGGTAATGACATGATGAATCTGTACTCAGAGTTTCATCACTCTCACTTCATTATAACCAATGTCATTGTGCCCCAAAGCATCAACCATTCAGATTGCTTATCACCGAACTCCATCAAGGCATTCACCTAATGAAGCCTACACCAAGTTTGAACATTCTACCTCAAGAGTTATCATGTTCCAAAGTCTCGACCAATCAAACTGCTTATCGCTCTGCTTATCCTGAGCAAAAATGTTCATTATCGAACTTAGTCAAGGTATTGATGTGATAAAACTATACATCAAGTTTCACCAATCTCACTTTATTAGAACTAAAGTCATCGTGTCCCAAAGCATCAACCAATCAAATTGCTTATCTCTGCTTACCCTAAGCAGAAAATGCTCATCTTCGAACTCCAACAAGGCATTGACCTTTATCTGCCTTAATCCTTTAACATCCTACTCTTCTGCACCTGACCTGACCTCGATATTATTGCCTGATTATTAATGTTGGTCTGATTAGAGGTGTTATGATGAAACAAACTGATCCCGCAGTGAATATTCGCTTGGCCGCTATACAATCACTGATAAGCATGACATCGACGAGTCTTATAGATGTTTGAAGTATTTGTAGTTAAAAAAATATTTCCTATTTAGTGTAAATGGGTATTAAAATGAGTAAAATGCATCATTTTGCCCGGAGAAGTTAGGTGTTATTATGAAACAAACTGATCCTGCAGTGAATATTCGCTACAATCACTGATAAGCATGACATCGACGAGACTTAAAGATGTTTGAAGTATTTGTAGTTAAAAAAAATATTTCCTATTTAGTGTAAATGGGTATTAAAATGAGTAAAATGCATCATTTTGCCCGGAGAAGTTAGGTGTTATGTAAACATTGCACGAGCCGTTGAGCCAATGACTGACGCCACATGAAATCAATGCACGTCATCTGTTACAGAGATAATTCGTGAGTAATTCTCTGTGAAACAGATTGATGATGAAACCCTATTAGTTTGGCCTTCGATCTTGAGTACTGTTTAATCTATGATTTTTCTACCAAGAGAGAGTGATTATTATTGTTTGGATTATGTATTGTTATTGTATGTACTTCAAATTATTTTAATGTTTTCTTCCGATTATTAATAAATTGGTCTGATTAGAGGCGTTATGATGAAATCCTATTTAGTGTCGCCTTTGATCTTGAGTACTAATTAACCTATGATTATCCTACTAAGAGTTAATTACGGGCTTATAAACTAACACGATAGGGCATAGTATGTTCATACGTCTCTTATTTCTGAAATTAATAGATTTCAGGATAGCCGGGATATGGGTCAAATTTTTGGTATTTGATTATTTAAAAAATTCGAATTTTGCCTTTGACATTTTTTGTTTACGAGTGAAAAATCACATTAACTTCACTTGATTGTGACTGATTTTAATGATTTTTTTTCTTGTTTGGATTATTTATATGACCCATGACATGTGACAGGAAGTGACTGTGAATATGAAAGCTTTAATATCTGCTTAGCAGATCTAGTTATTATTAAATTTGTGTAAGCTAAAATTAGGTATAAATAGGCTGACTAGATGCATTTTTGTCTTGTCTACGATACCACCAATCTGAACGACAGACTCACCCTACCTGCAGAGAAGTGACTCTGACACAGTGTGAATAGCCATGATATCCATATGACGTTATCTAAATGTCACAGGTCATGAGGTCACATCAACAAACAAAATGCCAACATTACAAGACACAATGTTACATTGTAAACAAGCCTTTAGGACTGTAAAACCGCACAGCCATAACGTCTTATCGCTTCTTCAAATGATTTTTCACAGAAATAACACCTACAACTCTAGATTTGACGTCGGCATATTGGCACTATTTTGTGCTTCGGTCGTGTCTATTTCAGATATACACAATCAATTCTGTTAATGTTTTTAGCATGGTGATTGACTTATAGTTAATTTATTTCAGTTCTAAACAAAAATTTAAAACTTTAACTCAATTTTAAAAAAATAGCCAAATTCTGGCTGGGATTACTGAGCAGAATGGCCATTCATTGTATACGTGCGAGAAAAAAAAGCCAGCTACCATTTAATTTTCGTATATTAGTTACGTACGCAATATCACCCAAGGTGGAAGTGGACGTTTAAACTCCAGTAACGAACAAACGGATATTTGTCATTAACTTGAAAACGTGACCTGCATGTGTTACGAAACGTCGTTATTAAATTTTAGAGAAGTAGTTATATCCATATATACCTTGTGTTGTGTTCTGTTATGAATAGTAATCCGTGCTTCAAGATGTCATTGAAAGAAAGAAAAGGATATCAAACTCAGACCATGGATATTTTAGTAACTCCTAAAGTAACTATCATAGATATTGTAGTTTCCTGTATCCTTTGTAGTTTGTGATTGATAAATAACTACAATAATGTTCAACCCATTGGAAAAAGTACCTTTAAATATGCTAACAAAGATTGTGACGGACGTACAAAAACGGTACCAAATTTCATCACACAGAAATTAACATGGAATTGCCCTGCTTACCCTAAGCAGAAAATGTTCATCTTTGTTCTTCATCAAGGTATCACCTACGCGCTTCGGGAGCTATTCTTCGTTCGAATATGCACCCAGGTGATACATATGTACATATGTAATATTTCATACATATGGATGAGCTAGGATTGGGGGTGTAGCATAGCTCATTCGTGGAGAAGTATTCTGGTGAAGGCGGTCACTGTTCATTAAAGGTCCAAGTCCAAATCCATTTCAATATTACTTTATATACAGTTTAAAAATACATTATTTACAAATTATATACAAGGCATTCGATCTCCTTGTCTGTGTGTGTCTGGTCTGTTTGTGTATGGGTCTTTTAAAGACACTAATTTGCATACACACAAAGGAACAATTTTGACAAATCACATGAAAGATAAAATTATTGTAACACATCAAATGAAAAGAAGTTAAATAAATATATAAATTTCATTGGTTGAAAGTTTCATAGTGAAATATAATTTATAGGATCTAATAAGCTTTAAGCCATAACAATTAAAAAGCATTGACACTTGATTGGCATTGATCAGACTGCATTGTTAACTGTATAAATCTTTGCTCAAGGTTTCTCTTAATAAGCCTCCTGGCATTCAAAGAATATAAAACAGTCAACACCAATCATGCTTTTAGGCAATTACTTTAAATCAAACAAGCCAACAGTGAGGCTGATGTCCGCCGCCGAAATCCCAAAATAAATTGATGACACATATTAATTAATCGCACATTTATTCTTTTCAAACGTATCGAGCAATCAAACTGTACACGAAGTGTCATCCAAAAGTGTTTTATAAAGAAAAATGCTAAAACAGACAAGAAAAATGAAAATGTACCCTTGTTAGGGGGACCCTAAAGGCAGACAAAAGGGCCCCCATGCTGGACAAAAGGGCCCCTCTGGTCAAGGGAAAGGGCCCTTGTGTCCAAGTCAATCGTTTCTATACACTGTTACTGTCGAATCCATTACTGAATGAGAATGCAGTCATTGTATTGGCATAAAAATCATCAATCATGATGAACCTAAGTTATCTTGTCCCAAAGTATCAACCAATCAAATTGCTTATCTCTGCCTATCCTAAGAAGAAAATGCTCATCTTCAAACTCCATCAAGGCATTGACCTAATAAGCATACACACCAATTTTGAACATTTTAACTCAATTCGAAGGGAGTTATTGTGTTCCAAAGTCTCGGCAAATCAAATTGCTTATCGCTCTGCTTACCCTGAGCAGAAAATGCTCATTATCGAACTTAGTCAAGGTATTACTGTAATGAAACTATACACCAAGTTTCATCAATCTCACTTAATTAGAACTAAAGTTATCGTGTCCCAAAGCATCAACCAATCAAATTGCTTATCTCTGCTTACCCTAAGCGGAAAATGCTCATCTTCGAACTCCATCAAGGCATTGACCTAATAAGCATATACACCAAGTTTGAACATTTTAACTCAATTAGAAGGAGAGTTATTGTGTTCCAAAGTCTTGACCAATCAAATTGCGTATCGCTCTGCTTACCCTAAGCAGAAAATGCTCATTATCGAACTTAGTCAAGGTATTACTGTAATGAAACTATACTCCAAGTTTCATCAATCTCACTTAATTAGAACTAAATAAGTTATCGTGTCCCAAAGCATCAACCAATCAAATTGCTTATCTCTGCTTACCCTAAGCGGAAAATGCTCATCTTTGAACTCCATCAAGGCATTGACATAATAAACACATACACCAAATTTGAACATTCTAGCTCAATTAGGAAGAGAGTTATTGTGTCCCAAAAAGTGTGACGGACAGACAGACAGAAGGACAGACAGACAGACAGACGGACAAACCCATTTTAATAGTCCCCCAACTTTCTTCGAAAGGCGGGGGACAAAATATTGACATTAAAAGTAACGAAAGACCAACTGATAACCTTAATATTAGTTATATTGTCTATATACTTTAAGAAATAAATTATGTATATTCTTAAAAATAAAATTTGAAAAAGAAGTAAAATTTAGTATCACTATTTGGTGATAAATGCCCCCGTCCTGAAAATTTCATGCGTCCTTGAATGATATATGTATATACAATATACTTGATGAAATTATTAATAATTATATAAAAGAAAAACATATGCTTATAATTAAATATTTGTATAAAATTTTGTATCACAATATATTGAGTGGATTATGTTGTTATATGATTATACAGGCTAAAGTCACTAAGGTAATCCTTTGTTGTCGCCTTATGTATAATACATCCTTGTCACATGCATAAATATCACTTGCAATAATTATGAGAAGAAAATTTTTTTTTTTTTTTTAAAAGGAATGCAAAATTCTTATTAAATGTTTTTCGGTCAGTTATTGAACTGAATAAAGATAATGAAATATAAAAAGTCAATGGTAATTAAGAGTCACATAATAAAATATTAGCACTATGCTGAAGGAAATTTTAATATCTTCACTTTTAAAGTTAAAGTCTGCATCACTGGAATATTTATAATTTGTGGAGGTAATTATTTCTAGCAGTAGTTGTTAATTGATTGTTTCCAATGCAGTCCACATACACATATTAGCTATTTACAAGGTTATATAAAAAAATAATTTCTGCTGCAACACACAACTTTAATGAATTTACTGCACTTATATACACAAAATTTTATCAGGAACACGCTTTAAATCTTCAGCAATATCTGGAACATTACAATTTACTAGATCAGGGATTATGACTGTAAGGTTCACCACATTCATCTTATTGATCGAGCACATTTTGTTATCTGGTTACCTTGCAGTCTGTCTGGTTATGAACCATGCGCTGGTACTTCTTCTTCTTGACATGGAGAAATCTCACTTGGTTTGACAAAGTCAACCTTCCCCAGAATTGAAGATATCAGCTTCAAACTTCTTTGGTCCAGTCTGTTATCAGAGATGTTGTTCAGCAAGATGAAACCTGAAATATTTCTTGACCATCTCATATAATAACATTCAATGTGTGACAATAAATCAATTATGTTAAATAATTTTGAATCAAAAGAATGTGGTCATTCCTTGTACTCAACCTGACTAAATGTAATACCATTCTCACTTTTCGTTCCAAATATAATTATGTATGTCTTCAGCACTGTCAAATTGTCAAGACTGTACAAAGGCTCAGAAGATACTCTATTCTTTTATTCACTATTTTCCATAAAGTATTATGCAATATTTTAGTTACTATCATGATCATTTCTTATTCTTATGATCATTTCTTATTCTGATATGATAATCATTTCTTAATCTTATATTATGATCGTTTCTTTACTTATGTGATCATTTCTTATTCTTATGATCATTTCTTATTGTGATCTAATTCATTTTCTTATTTATTCTCATATATTATTTATGATCTAATAATTCTAATATTGTCATACCGGTATGTCATTTATTCGCTTATTTATTTTCATGTTATAATTATTAAACAAAAAAAAAATTGGGGGGTATTTTTCACAAAATGTGAAAAAGAAAACAATTTATATTTATATAATACATATCATTCAATATATTAATAATCAATATATTAATTAAGTAAAAGAACTAAGTCTATGTGGTCTAATCAAACTTAGTAAAATGCTATGCATACTGATCGTCACCAATATGGCACAGCGTTGGAATGTCAGTCCCTATACCTTACATCATTAATTATTAGGTTTTTATTTACAATGAAATTTTTAGGATTTCTGACTTTTGAGGAATCTTTGGAAAATACTGGTACCGAGTCTTGTCCAATACATTTTAATTGATTGACTTTCTTAATTGACAAATCATTACCAATTATTATGACATAATTACTTGAAGTAGACCTTATGAGATAAAATTTATGTAATATGATTGTGTCTGAAACTTCAAAATCAAGTAGAACAGATCCTAAAATTTTGACAACTTGACCTTCACAACTAATACTAAGACCAGGGGTTATGTCAGATGGCAAGATTTTGGTAGTTGGTCTGATTTGATCTAACAGTGTCTCAGAGATAAAAGATATGCTTGTTCCTTTGTCAAAAAGGCTTTTAACAATACATGTATTATTACCTATAGTGACAGTCACAAAATCTTTGTTCAGGAAGACAATAGCATTTTTATCGGTTTTCAAAGACTTGGTATTACAATTTAGGTCTTTTGAGTGAGAATAACCCATCTTAATGATTCTGACTGAGGTTGAAATCAACTAGTAAATAAGTCTATTTTAAAAAAGAATGATAATTATTGTCAAACACTAAATGTAAATTTTCGAGAATGGTACAAGAAATAGTTGATTTAACTTACCAAACTAATTCTCTGATCTCATATGAACCAAATCTAGGAATCCACTTGTATCTCCAATCTGTTCTTGAATGTCTTTGTTCAAACCATTAGATCTCGCTTGGCATGTTAGAGGTTCCGAGTCTTGAATTCATCTTCCACCATTATATCACCCACGCGTTTCGGGAGCTATTCTTCGTTCGAATATGCACCCAGGTGATACATATGTACATATGTAATATTTCATACATATGGATGAGCTAGGATTGGGGGTGTAGCATAGCTCATTCGTGGAGAAGTATTCTGGTGAAGGCGGTCACTGTTCATTAAAGGTCCAAGTCCAAATCCATTTCAATATTACTTTATATACAGTTTAAAAATACATTATTTACAAATTATATACAAGGCATTTGATCTCCTTGTCTGTGTGTGTATGGTCTGTTTGTGTATGGGTCATTTAAAGACACTAATTTGCATACACACAAAGGAACAATTTTGACAAATCAGATGAAAGATAAAATTATTGTAACACATCAAATGAAAAGAAGTTAAATAAATATATAAATTTCATTGGTTGAAAGTTTCATAGTGAAATATAATTTATAGGATCTAATAAGCTTTAAGCCATAACAATTAAAAAGCATTGACACTTGATTGGCATTGATCAGATTGCATAGTTAACTGTATAAATCTTTGCTCAAGGTTTCTCTTAATAAGCCTACTGGCATTCAAAGAATATAAAACAGTCAACACCAATCATGCTTTTAGGCAATTACTTTAAATCAAAATATTGACATTAAAAGTAACGAAAGACCAACTGATAACCTTAATATTAGCTATATTGTCTATATACTTTAAGAAATAAATTATGTATATTCTTAAAAATAAAATTTGAAAAAGAAGTAAAATTTAGTATCACTATTTGGTGATAAAGGCATGGACCTAATAATTATCTACATCAAGTTTGAACATTCTAGCTCAATGACAGACAGATGGACAAACCCATTTTGATAGTCCCCTGGTTTCTTCGAAAGGCGTAGAACAAAAATATCAGACTTAAAATGTAATAACTCAGTTTTAGTGTCAAACCCTTATCCAAAATATGAATTCTCTATTTTAAAAAAAAAAATATAAACAAAATCATACTTTTTACACAAAACAATGAAAAGAAGTTTTAATACCAATTATGGCGAACCTTTCCGATCAGCTAATCCTACTAAATAACCTTTGACCTCAGAATCATAATCAGCACTGCTTGGTTTTTCAGTCAATACCCAGGTATCATCAGTATTTTCTACTTTACTACGACACAGGGGACACGTATTATGAGACACATTCCTGAAAAAGTGTTTTAATATAGAGTTACCTCATGATCACTAACATGTAGTCTGATACTGTCTGTCAAATTCATTTTTGGCAAACATACACCAACATGTCAGCTAAGTAGACAGAGCAGTCCATAATTGACAAGACCCTGAAAATTGATAAATACAAACAACATTTAAATCAATTGTCATAAATGGTTAAACTTTGACAAATAAAATATTTTGCCTGTATCGCATTCACAAGGTTTTTGGCCAAGGGAGAATAACTCTGGACTGAAAGGTTGTACATTGCTGATTGTCGATAAAAAAACATTTTGGGAAACTGAAAAGTACACAGTTGATGATATAATGCCAAAGGGCTAATATGAGTAGGACAACGGGATCCGCAGTGGCTCAGTGAGTAAGGCACTGGCTCGAGAACCATGATGTCGCGGGTTCAATCCCGCTGGTGTCGTCACTCAGGATTTTCCAGCTGTCAGCGGTGCAGGTTGGGAGGGTCTGACAAGGAACATCGCCTAGTCGTTCGTATGCGCCCTCCCCCACTCGAACTAAAACGTCAGATACATGCTATAGGGATACCACGTCTTCCGACATCATACAGCACGTACAGCATATTTCCGAGTTACAACTATACATGGAACTATAAAATGATTTAAAACAAACTTATTTGCATTTACTTTTGACATGTGCTTACAAATATACTTTGTTATTTTTATATCCCGTCTTCCATTAGCCCAGGATAGGTGCATAAGGCCTTGTAAAATTGATACCTTGTTTCTTCTCCCCATGCTCTGGGTACTATGAATTTGATATCCTTTTCAATATGATATTGATGTACACCTGAGTTTTTTTCATGCAAACAGCTACAATTTATAAAAGACTAAATGTAAAACACATCTGAATTTATATCTTTTATTTTGACTTACAAATTACATTTCCACAGACTACATTAATGTAGTTTTAAAAACTTAAAATGGCCTGAGATATAGGACAGCTATCCAACATTCAAATTTGACGCAATTTGAATGATGTTTTTATCTTCCTACAAAAAATTTATGGCAAAAATCAGCTGACGGCAAATCTTTTTGAAACAGGTTTTGGGGTACTACGTGTATATCATCAATATCATCATTCACGCTGTACGCCGACTCCACAATGCCATCAAAAAAAAATTTTTACAGCACACCAATGACTGTCCAGTCAAGAAATATCGTTGCTTTCCGACTAGGGTGACCACCTTTACTTTATCATATTGCGGGACGTTTATGAAAAATTATATTTTGTTCAAAAGCCCCGTTATTGTCGGCGGAGCCTTGAGCGCCAAAGGCGCGAAACAGCAACTGGGGGTTCTGGGGGCCCTCCCCCGAGAATTTTTGAAAACTAGAAGCCCGGAAACGCCATTTCCAGCAATCTGACACAAAAAATGTGGCAATGGAATACTCTGATTTTGTAGTGATTGTAGGTTACACCTGTCATTGTCACTCAGTTTCTGCACGTGCATTAAATCATTGCTTGATATGTCATTGAATAAAAGACACAACCAAGATGTGCATCGTGTTATTATTTTTATCCAAATCATAGTGTTACAGTGATAACTTTTAATTTTCTGTTGTTATCTTTATTCTTACTCTTGCCGTGAACGGATGGGCTTCTGATATCGAATAGGCCTATTTAAGACAAAATGAAAATATTAAAACTGGTGCACGAATTGTATGCCAAAGACTGTCAATTAATTTGAACTCTTCGCATATTTCGCCGAACATAAATGATTAGAAAGTACAGTAAAAACACTTACGAGGTTAAAACAGAAACGATTGAATGTAAATCAGTTTATAATATATATATATATACATTGAAAGATATACAACCAAAACTTCAAGATTTAAAAGAGTACTTTTTGTTTGACTTCGCAGCTTCTAATAATCTGCGATTTCTTAATATATACTTGTGAAACTCCTGACACGAATATTTAAAGTTTAATTTGATTTGAATTTCACATCTGATAAGTTTTACTGATGCCTGGTTTCTGTCGTCTCTCCAATAATTTTTCATAAGTGAAAATATGCGCTCAACATAGGCATTGCAAACAGGCATAGAAAGAACAAAGGAAACTAATTTGATTAAATTTGCTGGTGTGGTGGAAGATACATTTGAGGAATTAATTACTTTCATCCATTTCTCGCCAATGTTTGAGGGATCAGAAGCAATGACAGATAATACTGGTTTGATAGAGGAGAATTCTTCATACAAATCGTCTAAATTGATATCAGTTTTCAAACTCAGAGACATAACAATGTCTTTCAAATTGCTGTAACTTAGATTTGGATCACTCAGAGATAGACATCCATTTTTTTTAAAAAGGTTTTCATCACTGAATTGAAACCATTTTTCTAAATATTTAATAGCATTGGAATAAAAAAAGAAGGAAGTAAGTTATAACTGGTGAAGATTTGCTGTCGTTTAATTGGCTGAGGTATTCATCAGTTTGTTCACCGAAAAACTTATCATCATGTCTTTGGTGAAGTTTTGAGTAAAGTTGGTGCATGTAGCTGTATAATTCTGGTGTTGTAGTCGTGTCTTTCTCCAATATCTGGATGGTAGACTGGAACGGCCCAAGGGTATTTTTAAAAAATGACAAGTATGCTGGTAAAATACATGATTCGCCATCACCATCATCGCCATTTTCACAATCCTTGAGATACTTCCAGACTATGTTAGGACAATCATCCGGACCCAAAGATAGAAAGTATGCCTTCACCGCGGGCCAGCATTCACTTAATCTAGTAACTGCAGGAAAAAGAGACAACCATCTTGTGCCAACATGCCTCAAAAGAGGGGCATAGTCCTGATCGACAAACTCTGACATTTGTTTCAAGGCCTTAACTCTCTTTGCGGATGAAGAAAAATGATTAAAAATCTTGATAATCAAGGTTTCAATATCGATTTGAAGTTTGTCACCGGCATGTTTTGCGCAATTATGAATGATATGGGCAGGGCAGTTTGTTTTAACAATTCGGTGATTTAGGAGTTTCAATTTTTGATACACAGAATAGTGTTTTCCATAATTAACGCTAGCATTATCTGCAGAATACGAAGATATTTTCGTGGCTGGGAGTTTAAAGGCATCTAATCTTGATACAATTTGAGTGTAGATAGCCTCAGAGGATTCATTTGAATCCTCATAGAAATCTAATACTTTGTTAGATACACCCTCTAAAGGCGTCCAATACCCCACAGCTATAGCGAAAAGCTTAGTATTACCATGATTTGAAGCATCTGAGGCTACAGAGAAATATGATATTGATTCAAGATCGCGGAGTGTATCTTCAGCTGATGCTGGAGCAAGGACCTCGGTCACAATAGCTTCAGCTTTTGTCCGGCCACAAGACATTTTCTTTCCAATTTCACAGTCTTTAAAGATCTGACTGTTTAATTTGATCATACAATCGGGAGATCTGTAAGACTGTTCATGTTGGACAGCATGATACACCTCTGCAGCAGTGATATCATCAAAACTTTTGCTATTTTGTGTGGTTAAAAATGAAGACATGACACTATTTTGATTCGTGTCCCTTTGACACTTTGTATGCTGAACCCCTTGGGCGTGCTTTTTGACATCAGATTCTCCTCCATGAGTAATAGTAAACGATTTACTGCATAACGTACATAGTGCCTTTTTATCGTCTCCATGAACTTTGTTAAGCCAAGTATATTTTGATAGCCATGTAGAATTAAATTTGCACAATCTTTTGCTTGAATGATTTGAAACAGTTTCAGGATCGGAAGATCGTTTTAAAGATTGGAACATCATCAATCATTAATTAATTTGCCTAGGCTAAGAATTTGTATTTCCCGCACTAACGGTAAATATAGTCAAGATTATCTAGACCCCATATGACACGTACGAACGAAGATGTGTAAAACAAAAGTTCGAAGGCATCAGTTATTATTTTGAAAACTTACTAAGCTAAAAAAAGAAAAGAAAAAAGGTGTGTGTGTGTGTTGGGGGAGGAGATATGCTACCATTTTAACCTTGTGTGTGAAGGGACTGTTCGTAATGTACTTCGATGATGGAATATGACCCTGAAAAGAAAAACATTTGCGGATAGGTCTTTCAGTGTTGCCGGTCCACGGCTATGGAATGGTCTACCCGACAGCTTAAAAATAGGTTGCCAGGCAACGAAACATACGCCCACACAGCAGCCAAATCGTCCGGGCAGTCAACAAGAGTTGTTGCATTTTAAGTAATCATCAGAAAATTATAATTCAAACTCACCCATAACTACGGTGTAACTGACTGTGATATAATCAAACATTTTTTTAAATCAGATAATAATTGTGACCTCCAGAGGGACCACAAGCTAAAAAGGGTGATTTTTCGTACAATCAGGGGCCATTATTCAGGAAGTTACGATCCCATATGGGCAAATATGCAATGGAACCAAGATCATTAGGTTATAAACATGTATGTCAAGTTTTATCAAAATCAGCTCAAAATTGTGACCTCTATAGGGTCCACAACCTCGATATAACATATTTTTACAGATGGCGGCCATTTTATCCGTCAACTCTGGTCCGATTTTCACGCAATTCAAATTCTCTCTTCATTACCATGAAACCGTGATATAATCAAACGTTTTTTTAAATCGGATAATAATTTTGACCTCCAGAGGGACCACAAGCTAACAAAAGCGATTTTTCGGACAATCAGGGGACATAATTCATGAAGTTATGATTCGATGGGCGCAAATATCAAAAGGAACCAAGATCTTTGGGTTATAAACATACATGTCAAGTTTCATCAAAATCGGTTCAAAATTGTGACCTCTGTAAGGTTCACAACCTTGATATAACCATTCGCGTGCAAACGGCGGCCATTTTGTCCGTCAATTTTGGTCCAATATTCACGAAATTCACACTCAGCCTTCATAACCATGGAACGGTGATATAATCAAACGTTTTTTTAAATCGGATAACAATTTTGACCTCCAGAGGGACCACAAGGTAAAAAGGGCGATTTTTTGGACAATCAGGGGCCATAATTCAGGAAGTTACGATCCGATGGGCACAAATATCGAAAGGAACCAAGATCTTTGGGTTATAAACATACATGTCAAGTTTCAGCAAAATCGGTTCAAAATTGTGACCTCTATAAGGTCCACAACCTTGATATAACATATTTTCATACCATTCGCGTACAAACGGCGGCCATTTTATCCGTCAATTTTGGTCCGATTTTCACGAAATTCGAACTCAACCTTCATAACCATGGAACGGTGATATAATCAAACGTTTTTTTAAATCGGATAACAATTTTGACCTCCAGAGGGACCACAAGCTAAAAAGGGCGATTTTCGGACAATCAGGGGCCATAATTCAGGAAGTTACGATCCGATGGGCGCAAATATCGAAAGGAACCAAGATCTTTGGGTTATAAACCTACATGTCAAGTTTCATCAAAATCGGTTCAAAATTGTGACCTCTATAAGGTCCACAACATAACATATTTTCACACTATTCGCGTACAAACGGCGGCCATTTTGTCCGTCAATTTTGGTCCCATTTTCACGAAATTCGAACTCAACCTTCATAACCATGGGACGGTGATATAATCAAACGTTTTTTTAAATCGGATAACAATTTTGACCTCCAGAGGGACCACAAGCTAAAAAGGGCGATTTTTCAGACAATCAGGGGCCATAATTCAGGAAGTTACGATCCGATTGGCGCAAATATCGAAAGGAACCAAGATCTTTAGGTTATAAACATGCATTTCAAGTTTCATCCAAATCGGTTCAAAATTGTGACCTCTACACTGTTCACAAGCTAAAAAACGTGATTTTTCGTACAATCAGGGGCCATAACCCATGAAGTTACGGTCCGATACATGCCAATATCGAAAGGAACCGAGATCTTAGGGTGATAAACCTATATTTTAAGTTTCATTGAAATCGGATAAAAATTGTGACCTGTAGACTGTTCACAAACAATTGTGGACGGACGGACGGACGTCCGGACGGACGGACGGACGAACAGGGGCGACGACAATATACGTCCACATGAAAATGTGGGCGTATAAAAAACTCTACTTCTCAGGAAAGTTTTAAGAAATCACTTTTTCAAAGGACCTTCACAAATTAATTAATTATTAATATACTATATTTATATTCTTGTACATACTAAATTATTTATTGTAATTGTAAAGTGCCATTGAATGCATGTATTGCAGTAATGAGCGCTATATTAAATGTAATAAACTTAAACTTAATCGTAGACTAAGATTGGTCGCAAATCTGACATATTCGTAACTCAAGTCTGTTTCTCGAAACTACACGTAAGTCGTAGGTTTACATGTAAATAGTAAAGAAGGAATATTTCATTACCATTTTTCATACTTTCTAAAGATATCAGGAATAAACGAAGTTCGCCGAATGGTGAAAGGTACTATAAAGTGTCTTGAAAATGAGACTACTGCAGGGGAGGTAACTCATAGCTGAAAAATTTATTGACTTTCCTACAATACGTCATTGCTTGTTGCCCATTTGCATCCGCTTACAGTAGGCCTATAATAATGCAAATTGAAACACTAAAAAAGACTCTCGAGACTAGATTCATGCACATTACTGCATAGAAATCTTCCATGTGAGAACTTTCGGGACATTTTGACTGTTTATAAAGAATTTGCGGGACGCGGGACTTTAGAGCATTTTGTGGGACTGTCCCGCGAAATGCGGGACGGGTGGTCACCCTATTTCCGACAGATTTTGAGCGAAACTATCAGTCCATACCCTCAACCAGACCCTGCCATGTTGATTTTTCACAAGCCAGGATTCGCCTGAGGGTCGCTTTTTCATTGGTCAATGTCGATGAGATTACACGTTTCCTGTCACTTTCATCCAATAAAAAGTATTCATATTTTCATTAGACGATATTATCAAAAACAGACAAGACGCCTCTGGCTAAAATGAAAGGCAATTTTGACTATCGATCTACGGTATAGCGAAGCCCTAACTATGTATAATCGATGGCTATAGACCTGAACCGACATACTATGAACTTGTAAGCATTCGGAGATCGCTTATTCGGTTAAAAATTAGTATTTTTTTTTGGCAGTGGATATTTTACCGAATTCGGCACTTTACTCTAATTTACTATTTTGCCGTACCTTCCGTTTGACATGCGCATTTTTCTGATTCGCTAAGGCCGGCTATTTTGCCGTCTGACATTAACCCATAACACAAATAACCCAAAATCTAAACCTGACCCAAAACCCTAACCCTAACCCAACTGTTCAATTCGTCCTGTGTCTAACATTGCTTCTTTCTCCTTTTCTTATAAAGGAACAAAATAGCCTACTTGAATTTCTATGGTAGAATTTGATAGAATTCTGTTTAAAAGAAAATAAGATAATACATGTAAATTGTAGAAAAACATTTAGAATATTACTCTATTTTGGTAGAGGGCGCATTTCTGCGGATTTTGGTTTTTAATTTAAGTACTAAGACTGTCAGTAGTGTTTATGTTTTTCCAGTAAAATCGTGCTTTGCGCCAAACTTGAAAGACAGAGTAATCAAAACGGTGAAATATATCAAGAATCGCACAACTGCGCATGTCGAACGGAAGTGGATATTAAACCAATCAGAAACGATGTACGGTAAAACAGCGAAAGTAGATACTTTGTCGAATTCGGTAAAATATCCACTACGTTTTTTTTTTTTAAATTTTTATTTTGTGTTGAGAGGATGTGCGGGCCATTTTCATGTCCCTATTCCTAAACGTGCGGGCGAGAAGAAACAAGGTATCAATTTTACATGGCCTAAGAGTAGGACATTAAACCCCATTTCATTTCATTTTTTTATTTTTATATATTGACAAGTGTTTAATTATTTGTATTTACTTGTAGGTTTTTTTTTTTTTTAATAAATTATAACTTCCGTTTGGTGGAATGAAAGCAAAAGCAGGAATATGCAAGTTGCTGAAATTTTATACATTTCGATATATATATATGGGTAAGGCCACAGTACTGGTACATAGGTTACTACATTGAGCAAAACCTTTATAAAATTAACAAATTCAGTATTACCTGGATTTTTTTTATTTGCATACTTAGAAAAGACCCTGCAGAGATAACATATGCTAAATTAAAGTGTTTCTTTAAAAGTCTAGATGATAAATTGTCTTTGTCCATCACTAATTTCCCACATTTTGTGAAAGAATCTCTGTAAATCTGAATGCAGCACTGACTGATAATCGAATTACACGTTTAACTTTTCATTGAAAAAATTATGTCGGCGATTCATGTTAGAGTAGTATAAAAAGACTTTCTGCAGGCAAAGGTCACAATTTTATTTTATTTATTTTCTATGTGAATTTAAGCAAAATACTTGCGACTGTCGCACGTAACGCCTTGGTAGTGTCCAATTCCGTTACGTACGTTCTCCAACGGTTTAGTTCTCAACGGTCGGTTGAATGAAGCGGGGGGTCATTTCGTAAAATGCGTACGATCTCCACGCTTTTTGTAACCGCGAGGAGGGTGATGATATTTTTCATTTTCAGTTATTTCTGTGTGTCAACTCATCAGTACTTGATTTCGTGTCCAATATCAAGTTACGTGCGCAAACACTGACAAACGCTTTATAATTAACACGACTTAATATTTACGACTTTTAGATACTCGAATAAACAATACAGACCTAATTGCGACTATCAATTTCCGGCAAAATGGCGGCGAACATTGAAACAGGTGAGTCGTTAAAAAGTTTTGTCCCAAAATGTCCGAAATGTTACGTGCTCAGTATCAAAAATGGTCCGATTACGCACATTCTCAGATACATTAACCACGAATGAAATAATTTTTAATAATCACGGTTGCTTTTCAAATACAAAAACGTATTTCCGAAGACATTCATCTGAACGATTGGCGCGAAAATATTCATTCTGGTTCAGCAGAACAGTACGCAGGTAACCGGGACAAGTTATGGTCTTCTGTACTTGCATTTTTTACCGAAATTCCCAGAAACATTAGAGCAGATTAGACAGTTCTTTCCTCGGATTGAATTTTTGAAGGATATTTTGACATTTGTACAGAAACTTGTTTGGTTTTTTGAAATTAGGCGAATTTTAGGATGGATGCCAGTCAAGTCGTCCACAAGCAAAGTCGTCCACACGAAAAACCTGGTGGAGTCGTCCACACCCGTTGGTGGAGTCGTCCACACTCGATGGTGGAGTCGTCCACACTCGATGGTGGAGTCGTCTACAAGTCTTTGTTTAATTTGAAGATATAGTAATACCTTGGTGGAGTCGTCCACAAGACTTAGTTTAATTTGAAGATATAGCAATACGTTGGTAAAGTCGTCCAAGTGACATAGTTTACTTTCGTGATATGGATATTCTTTTGATAATCCGGTAAAATAAACAAAACAAGCTTTGCTTGCACGTCTTCCACGCTCTGTACGTGTGAATTTCAGGTACCGGTAGATATTAAAAAAATAACTGGATAATACATTGATGGATTCACTGACCAGTTGTTAGGTAAATTTAAATCATCATTGAATATAATTCCCTGATGGAACATCGAATACACGAAGAAAGAGTGGATGTTTTCCCCGACAGAATCTCCATTGGAGAATCCCAATGACACGTGACAAATCGATTGGCATTATGCCAATAAACCAGTTCTAAATCATAGAACTGTACGTCTAAATATTTGCGTTTATGATTTTTTATTTCATACACTACTGACAGGGGGTTAATTTTAAAAATATTGAAGGCTATATCATAGTCGTACAAAACTTTTATTTTGATTTTGGCCCACGCGAAAAATATCGCTAAATTTGATTCTGGGTGCTGGAAACATGATGCGTCAAGTAATTATATAACGTGAAAATATTCCATTTATTATTGTATATAATGAATGGCAAGTAAATATTTTTGTTAACGTGAAAATATTCCTTATTTGTATTGTATATTAGGGCAAACTAGGTAGCACACTAATAAAAGCTAATACTGTAAATTTTCCCGCGATTAGACGCCTCTGACCAATCAAAAAAATTGTTGTTTGATCACGTACACCCTCCAATCGAGGATTCGGGCTTCCCGTGCGATTTTCTATAATTTAACTATAAGTGTGTGTTTTAATGGTTTCCAAATAAAAAAGAATTTACATAAATAGAAATAAATATGACACTACCGTTAAAGAAATGTGTAGAATTCGGAATCTAAAATATCGGTAGAAAATTGAATATCAAACACTATTCTAATCACGCGCAGAGGACAGCCGATCACGCCCCCCTCGAATTTCTTTCTCACATTCGACTAATTTACGCTAACTTTATTACAAAAACATCGTCAATACTAATCAAACAATCAACAATAATCATACGATCACACAAACAATACGATTAACTTTAGTACAAAAACATCGGTGATTCGATCTGAAACCAAATAACAAATTAGTCAACGAGTACTAATCAAACAATCAACAATAATCACACGATCATACTTTAGTACAAAAACATCGGTGATTCGATCTGAAATAAAATAACAAAATAGTGAACGAGTACTAGCTATTTCTTCCATACGATTAAATTGTGTACGAGTCTTATTCAATAGTTGTGGATACAATTAAACTGTGTACGATTCTTATTCTTAGTTGTGTACGAGTCTTATTCTTAGTTGTGGACGACATAACCAATAGTTGTGGACGACATCACCAATAGTTGTGGACGACTCCACCAACGGGTGTGGACGACTCCACCAACGGGTGTGGACGACTTCACTGTGGACGACTTTGCTTGTGGACGAATTGACTGGTACCCTTTAGGATGAATAATGTATACATACTGGACAGTGTGTAACAAGACAAATGATATAATTATGGTCTAAGTTACATTTATACCTCTCGTCTTGGGAACCTTAAAATGTGTCTAAACAACATCAATATTGATTAAAAGGGACCAATATTAATTCTGAATATTGAATTATATTGTGGATAATTTTGAGCTAGAGATTCAGTTCTTTTAATTAAATAGTGAATTCTTATATTTTTCAGATCACTTCAGTGGAGCCGCTTGAAGTTACTTATTTCAAGAAATTCAACCGGGGTTTTTATATTCATGAAGATGTTGATTACTACATATGTGCAGATGACATTCTATCGACTATTAAAAAAAGTCCTGAGCTCCAACTTTTTGGATCACGCATTTTTAATAAATTCTGTTGTTGAAGTCGATACATTAACAATGTTTTGTTTGACAAGATAGTGTTGATTGTCAAGTACCATTGTTAATTATTATATTCAGACGGCATTCTATCAATCATTAAAAGTCCCAGGTTCCATCTTTGTGGATCGTGCATTTTTTATTTTTATAAGTTTTGTTTTTCAAGTCGATACATTAACATAATTTATAAGCCAACAGCAATGGTGGTTTAAAAAATCGTAATTGGCAGATAAGTTGCCTTTCGGAAGAAATCGGTATCGACTGATGCCGAGCCATTTGGTCAAAACTGAAGTCACCGATATTTGTTCAAAAATAGATCAGAAAAAGGTCCCAGATCACATGAATACCATCTTTAAGTGTGTCTGTGAAGGCATGATATTAATAGAAATCAAAGGAAAAGCAGAGTTATGTGGAGAACTGAATTTTACACATGGCAGGTACATGTCTTTATCATGCTGGTTGGTGCTCTAAACAGTAACTTGAACTTCATTCCAAAACCCTCACTCCCATAGCAATCATTTTGAAATGTTAAAAAGGAAAGGATAAACCTTATCTACCATAAAAACATGCAATTCAGAGCAATGTGCTTTTGATTGTTGATATGTAACAATGAGCACTTACATGCTGTGTCTTTTCTCAATACATCACCGATGCACGTGACATTAGAAGGGTTCCTTTCAAGTGATATTTTGTGTTCTTAAAGCCTCGTGTGTTGCTATAAACACAGTTGTATAACATTCAAAATATTTACCAAATGGAATATAAGACCGCGTAAAGAAAAAAATAACAATTTCGGGGCAAAAAACACTTTTAAATGGAAACACCAATGTCCATGTTACATACACAACCACATTGAAATTATTCAGTGTGAAAAGAAATTGCCTTGCAATTGGTAAACTATGATTTCCTGATTTCTTTGGGGTAATTTTTTGCTATCGATAAGCAGTTTTCATACGCTTTTTCCACCTTTTTATAAAATGTCCATGTTACATGCTGTTTTATCATTTCTCATTTCCAATTGTCTTGTGGAGATGGTTTGATTCTGATGTAAAAAACTTTTTACCATTAATAACTTATAGATTTCTTATATTGTTGACCATTAAAATAATGCTGTAGACTTTGAGAGATTATGAAAGTAAAGATTGTGTCCTGGTTACATACAGTTCCTTGTTCAGATAATATTGTACTCAATAATTAAAAAAGAGTTGTTGTAAAGCTTTTAAACTGAACAAGACCACTCTATTTCGAACTTAAATGTACCAGTAATCTATATTTTCATATTTTATTGGAAATGTAAATGTAAGGCTAACTGGCATGGAACTTTAGTCCATGTTACCCACAGCATTGCAGATGAAATCTTTCAATAACTGATTCACTTCCTAGAAAGTTATCCCAATACCATAGCAAGGTCGTGACAAGGATCATATTGCAGAAATTCAGACAATATCTATTTGAAAAAAATGAATTTTAATTTTCTGTTTCACAGAAAAAATTCTTGTACCAGTACTGTGGCCTTACCCATATAAAAACATGAAAAGACGACTATATGTTAGGCCTATCCGTGGCCAGTTGATTTCAAATTGGATTAAGAACCCTTGTTCAGTCAATGTTATGTGGGTATAGTGGAGGGCTGAGGGGGTAACATGCCCATGAGGCAACACTTCTTGGAGACGGCATATTATCTAAGTGCATTCATGAATTATTTGAAAGGGGACACGTTGAATATTGATGGACTACCCTCCTTGGAGGCTCAGGTAGCAAGTCACTGGCCTTTGCTTCGCCCCTGTCCTTTCGATATTGGCATGTATCGGACCATAACTTCATGGATTATGGCCCCTGATAGTTTTAAAAATTACATTAGAACTTGCTCTGGTGTGCACTCCTAATCAGCGAACACTTGCTTCAACTAGCACCAAAAAATAGGTTGCCAGGCAACGAAACATACGCCCACACAGCAGCCAAATCGTCCGGGCAGTCAACAAGAGTTGTTGCATTTTAAGTAATCATCAGAAAATCATAATTCAAACTCACCCATAACTAAGGTGTAACTGTGATATTATCAAACGGTTTTTTAAATCGGATAACAATTTTGACCTCCAGAGGGACCACAAGCTAAAAAGGGTGATTTTTCGGACAATCAGGGGCCATAATTCAGGAAGTTACGATCCGATAGCCGCAAATATCGAAAGGAACCAAGATCTTTGGGTTATAAACATGCATTTCAAGTTTCATCAAAATCGGTCCAAAATTGTGACCTCTATAGGGTCCACAACCTTGATATAACATATTTTCACACTATTCGCGTACAAACGGCGGCCATTTTGTTCGTCAATTTTGGTTTGATATTCACGAAATTCAAACAGAGCCTTCATTACTATGTAACGGTGATATAATCAAACGGTTTTTGAAATCGGATAATAATTTTGACCTCCAGAGGGACCACAAGCTAAAAAGGGCAATTTTTCGGACAATCAGGGGCCATAATTCAGGAAGTTACGATCCGATGGGTGCAAATATCGAAAGGAACCAAGATCTTTGGGTTTTAAACATGCATGTCAAGTTTCATCACAATCGGTTCAAAAACATGATATTTCGTACAATCAGGGGCCATAATCCATGAAGTTCCGATCCGATACATGCCAATATCGAAAGGAACCGAGATCTTATGGGGATAAACCTATATTTCAAGTTTCGTCAAAATCAGATAAGAATTGTGACCTGTAGAGAGTCCACAAACAAATTGTGGACGGACGGACAGGGGCGACGACATAATACGTCCACATGAAAATGTGGGCGTATAAAAACGTCATTTTTCGTACAATCAGGGTCCATAACCCATGAAGTTACAGTCCGATACATGCCAATATCGAAAGGAACCGAGATCTTGGGGTGATAAATCTATATTTTAAGTTTCATTGAAATCGGATAACAATTGTGACCTGTAGACTGTTCACAAACAAATTGTGGACGGACGGACAGGGGCGACGACAATATACGTCCACATGAAAATGTGGGCGTATAAAAAGCGGAAGACTAGAGCTGTATACTCCGTGTAGATTTTGTTTAAAAACACTGATCTAAAACCATTTACTGCGAGAAACTGGGGAAAATTTAGGGTATGTGCTAACCAGTGGATCAAATTAGAAGGAAACGGAAGGCTTGTTACAGGAGACAAAATGCTATATTGATTTGTTGGACAAAGAATTCTAGTTCTAGGAGTAGGAATGTGCAGACAAGACTCTCATTGGGGCATACTAACTATACAGACTTCTCACATTCCACGTACGTACATTACCAACGTAAAAAAACAAAACAACAACTGTGTATGAATAAAGTTATGTTTAGAGCAGCTAATATTTTACCAGTGAAATAAGAAAAAAATAATAGGTCTGGTTAATTTGTTGAGGGGATCATATCTTAACATTTTCCCATTTTATTACAAATGCAAGTTGATGAAGATATTCTCCTATTCCTAAATAGGCCTTGGCCTACATGACAACTCAGACCAAGACAGAAGACCACTATGGTAAAGACTGTCACCATTGAGGTGAAATACCATGCGCAGTACTCTATAAGAAATATAGGGGGCATATTCTGGCACATTCCCCCCTGGTTGCCTTACTGTACTGCGGAAATTTATGCCCTTCTTGTTAAACTCAATTGTAACAAATGACAGGGTTAGGTTGACTATAGAGATCAAGAACCAAACGATATTTTCACTGCGGATGCAAATCAAGCTGCATTAGGGTACAGATAGTTGTATTTGTTACAAGTGAAAGCTTTTAGTATGGATTTGTGAAAATTGTTTGAATATGAAAGTGACAGCAAAATGATATTGATGAAATTATGTGATTTTTTTATGAATAGGCCTAAACCTGTATACATGTACATATGTATTTTTGTAAGCGGTTTGTACATTGGTGTGCACGTAAAAAGACCCCTTGGCAGTTGGAATTCTATATAAGAGTAGGCCATAGTCATAGTGCTGTGCCGGCAAAATTTCCCTCATAATAAACTGTATAGTGCATGCCCGTCTTCCTTAAGCCAGTACATGTATGAGAGCTACAGATAGATGTATTTTTTAAAAGTGAAAGTGAAAGCTTTCTAGAATGGATTTGTGAAAATTGTTCGAATATGAAAGTGACAGCCAAATCATATTGATGAAATTATGTGATTTGTATTAGTAGGCCTAAACCTGTATACATATGTATTTTTGTAACTTTTGTAAGCGGTTTTTACATAACATATTTTAAACATGTTTTACTTAAATGTACTGTACATGTCGATATATTTTCATATCATATTTAGTTATTTTAAGCTGACATATATGTTTTTATTTTACTTTTTTATTCTAATTCAATGCAGACGTGTTTTCTCCTTGTCAGTGGTGCAGGCAGAGTGGCAAGGTACAAGGACTGCTGTCTAGTTGTTCGAATGTGACAAAAAAACAAAGTCCTCTTTAAAATTGGTGTGCACATAAAAATTTAAGATCCCTTGGCAGTTGGAATTCGACATAAGAGTAGGCCATAGTGCTGTGCCGGGGCAAAATTTTCCTCATAGTACACTGTATAGCGTATGCCCGTCTTCATTAGTCCAGTACATGTATAAGGGCAGAACAGTAGGATGACGTTTAACTGCATTTCATTTCTTATTCATTTTACTGGAACCATTATATTTAGTTAACTGTTTGTTTTTCTCTTATATGTACTTTTCTTTACTGGTATATATCTTTTGATTTTGTACAGTGTATATGCACACAAGACCTGATCTGTGTGTAAATACATGTATTCTGTGCAGCTTAGCCCCCCCACCTCCAAAAAAAAAAAATTGATGATTTCTTAGGAGTATTCTTAGCCGGCCACATCCTCAGCCCTTCCAAAAAATTCCGTAGCCCCCACCCCAATTTTATGAGCTGGCGACGGGCCTGATTCTGTGGATATAAAAATCTGAAAAGCAGATTAGAAACCATTCTCCACTATATAAATGATGTTATTATTATATACATTTTTCATTGAAGATACATTATATAAGATTTAGATAAAGAACTAGCCATTCTTGCTATAATAGTTCAAAAGTAGATAATGTAAAATGAATAATTTGAAAATTTCATTCAAATTACTCTATTGCAAGCGAAGATATTAGCCTTTGAAGGTTTGACAGACGTGTTCAAAAATATCAACCACTGTACTAGTTGATCGAAGCTAAGTCTCGGTCCTCCATATTTGATTAAATCAAAGTATCGCTGAACCGTTTTAATCTATTTAATATCCGAGAAATCTCATGCCATCGAGTGTTGTTGTTGAATACTGTATGAGGAAGTATATAAAATTGCATTCATTAGGGTTTCACACTGCGAAGCTTGTGTGAAACACTATTGTTTTTGTTAAAATTATTAGGGTTTCACACTGCGAAGCTTGTGTGAAACACTATTGTTTTTGTTAAAATTATTATTTATTATTATTATTTTTTTTTTCGCCGGAGCCTATTTCTCAGTGCCTGTAACAGATACCGATCTGGGGGCAGTTTCACAAAAGTTCGTAACTTTAAGAAAAAAAACTACGTTAAGAAAAACTTACGAAAAAGATACGAATTGTTTACGTCGGTTTCACAAAGGCCGGCGTAAATTTTTTCTTAACTTAAATACGTCACGAATGGTCGCGTGTCACGTTGCGTCACTTCATTCAAAATTCTGTAAACATTCCCACGGTCTAAATGTTGACAATGTCGGCATTATATCCGTTATGTTTTATGTCAAGTTTCGTGGTCAAGTGGAAGGCTATTAATAATCGTAATGGGTGAAGAAGGCAACATGTTTTATTATGGCGGTACATTTCCATGTGACAATATGACATCATCCTACCACGTGACATATTTAGCGGTACCATGTATGGTATGCAATCTTTGCCAAAAATATTAAATACCAATGTACAATATAATCCTATACTATTAATGAAATACATCACATGCCTCCTTTCTAAGATTAAAAGTTGTGCGTAGCAGAAGGCTTTCTATGAAAAACAAACAAAAATTATATTTCAGTTCTACTCTGAAAATGAAAACACCTGAAAATTATGAATCTTAACAACTGTTAATCATTTCATAATGAACTAAAATATTGTTTTTATCAACCTGATAAATCACCTCAACAATTTTAATATAGTATCGTTCAATCATTTGTAATCACTACTTAAGAATAAATTAACACTTTTCAATCAGTCTTTCAGTTTTATTCGCGATTCTTGAAGAACGTCTGACATTTAACTCTGTAGAACAGCTATTCATCTCACTCTGATATCGTGGTCGTTCACCTGGTTCTTTCGATTTGGGTGTAGATGTTCTTAGATTATCGCTTATGTTCAAATCTCTTGTACTTGAAGTATCAATTGGCATATCTATTATTGATGTATTCAGATCATGACCTACATGTTTATGACATGCTGTTTCATCCAAAATAACATTATCTCTGCGTCTTACTGCTGTAGGTTGTTGTTGAATATTTCCACGCGGTTGAGCTGGTATGAACTCATTATTCTCTCCCTCACTATTTTCAACAATAACATTGTCCTCAAGACTATTATCGCCTTTCCTGATTTGATCAATGTGTCTCTTCCAAACACGCCCATCACGTAAAACTACTACATATGATTTTGGAGCGGTTCGTTCTGCAATTGTTCCAGGCCACCAGGTACCCTTATGTCTAAAGTCTTTGATCAACACTGAGTCACCTGGGTCAAATTCACGTAAAGCACTTAGATTATCATGATTAGACTTTTGATCACTTTGATGATTGATTACAGTAGTTTTTACTTCCGGGTGTAAGAGAGTCAATCGGGTTCTGACCTCTCGTCCAAGAAATAATTTAGCTGGAGTACATCCGGTTGTTGGATGTTTCGTAGATCTGTACGTAAGAAGAAAAGAGTCTATACGTTGTTGTAAAGATATGTCCATATTACAACTAGCACTTAATGACCTCTTAAATGATTGAACCATCCGTTCTGCTGCTCCGTTGCTTGCAGCATGGTATGGTGCAACTAAAATTTGTTTGATACCATTACGTTTTAAGAATACCTTAAATTCCTCACTAACAAATTGCGGACCGTTGTCACTAACCAACTGACAAGGAATACCGTATTTACTAAACAAATCTCTCAACACAGTGATTGTTGCTTGAGATGTCGTACTTCTTATTAAAATGCATTCCGGCCACTTTGAGTAACTGTCCACAATGATCAAATAATTTTTACCATCTTTTTCCGCATAATCTATGTGAACTCGTGTCCAAGCCGAACCCGGCCATAACCATGGCATTAATGGTGCTGCTGCTGGTAAACTTCTGGTTTGTTGACATGACGTACAACTTTTTACCATATCAGAAATGTTTTGATCTATATTTGGCCACCAAACATGACTTCGCGCAATTTCCTTCATTCTCACAATTCCTGGGTGTGATGAATGTAATTCTGCTAAAATTTCTGAGATAAATTTCGAAGGCAACACAACTCGCAATCCCCACAGAATAACATTCTGCTCCACTGTAAAGTCAAATCTACGCTGGAAGTATGGTTTTAATCGTTCATCGTCCACTTCGTCTGGCCATCCAGTTTTCGTAAACTGTAATATTCGTGATAAAACTGGATCAACTCTTGTAGCCGTTTCAATCTGTTTACTCGTTATAGGAAAACTGTCTAATATTTTGTCTTGGATGTTGTAAATTTCATCAGATCCTTGACGTTCAAAATTCTTACACGGTAAGGGTAAACGTGACAGAGCATCAGCGAAAAAGTTCTCCTTTGAAGAAATGTACTTCAATTCGTAATCTAAAGCTGAAAGTTCTATCGCCCATCTCTGCAACCGTTGTGCCGCTAATGTTGGTACTGCTGTTTTAACACCTAAAATTCGTTCCAATGGTTTATGATCATTTAGAATCACAAAATGTCGCCCATAGAGAAAATTCCTGAAGCGTCGTATACCAAACATAATTGATAATGCTTCTTTATCAACTAGGGCATAATTACGTTCATGTTTATGCAATGTTCTTGATGCGTAAGCAATGGGTCGTCGCACACCATCGATTATGTGAAACAGCACTGCACCTACTCCGTAAGGTGAGGCGTCTGTGGCCATTTCTATAGGTAATTGACTAATAACCGATCTGAACTAATGAATCGTTTCACCAAGTCAAAAGAATGTTGACAATCTTTTGTCCATTGCCACTCACGATTTCCTAACAATTCATTCAGTGGATGTAATTTCGTTGATAGATTTGGTAAAAACTGAGCTTGAAAATTCACCATCCCAAGCCAGGATCGTAGTTCTGTAACATTAGTTGGAACTGGGGCTTGACGAATTGCATCAACTTTGGAGTCTGTTGGTTGTATACCATCTGCAGATAATTTTCGTCCCATGTAGATTACACTGTTCTGTAAGAATCTACATTTGTCCAACTTAACACGTAGCTGGTATTTTTGAAAACGTTCGAAAAGTTTCTCAAGATTTTCTAGATGTTCCTGGTCGTCTTTTCCAGTTACCAATACATCGTCCATGATAGCACATGTTTTGTCCAGTCCTGTAAGTACTTGGTCTATAAAACGTTGCCAAATCGCAGGACTTGATGACACACCAAACGGTAATCTCGTGTACCGGAATAATCCTTTATGCGTATTTATCGTAACTACTTCCTGTGAAGCTTTGTCTAAGATCAGTTGTTGATAAGAACAGCGAAGATCAATCTTTGAATATTTTTGTCCTCCTGCTAGCTTCTCAAACACTTCTTCTGGTGTGGGTATAGGATATTGATCCGTGTTGATATGCTGGTTCACCGAAACTTTATAATCTCCACAAATTCTAACCGTACCATCAGATTTGGCTATACACACTAAGGGTATACCCCAATCACTAAAGTCTACCGGTACAATGATTCCATCATTTTGTAAACGTAACAGTTCTTTCTCAACTGCTGGTCGTAATGCGTATGCTACAGGTCGTGCCTTATGAAATACCGCTTGAGTATTTTCTTTCATGTGAAGATGTGCTGTCACACCTTTCACTCCTATAAGTTGCTCTGAAAATATTTCTGCGTACTTTGTCTTTAATTCTTCTAAAGAAATTCCTTGAATTGAGTATTGCCCTTCAGACAATAAATTCCACCACTCTATTTTGAGTGCACTGAGCCAATCACGTCCCATCAATGGCGGTGCATACTTGTCTGCCTTTATGATAATTAATGGTAGAAGCTGTCTATCGTTTTGGTATTGAACGTTTACCATAATTTGGCCCTTAACCTCAATTCTATATCCCGTATAGGTGTGAAGTTTCTGTTTCGTCGGCTCTAACTTATGATTTCCTAGAATCTTAGTATAATCTTCGTAGCTCATAACTGAAACTGAAGCACCCGTGTCTGCTTCCATCGTAGTTGTAACACCAGATAAGGCTAAGACCACTCTGATTGGTTGACAACTTTTATTTTTAATCGTGTAAATAGCATGTGTAAATTCATCTTGTGAACTATCTGTTTCATCACTAGTTCCTACATTATGTACGTCTTTTCGCCTTGTTCTAGATCTATTTTGTTTTGGTTTCGTTTGTCTGTATTGTTGATCATTTCGCCGTTGTTGGCATTCTGATCGCAAATGTCCAAATTGTTTACACTTGTAGCATTTATAATTCTTATAATTACAATCATCTCTTGAATGGTTTGATAATCCACACCGATCACATTTTTGATAAGATGCTGGGTGCCTTGAACATGCGCTGTAAGGAGTCTCTGGAGTCGTATGCTGTGTAGGAGCTTTCCTATAATTTCGTGAATAAACTTTGTTTACATTATTGTTACCTGCCGAATCCCCTTGCGGATGATTCATTGTTTTAACGTTCTGTGCTGCAGCTTCTTCAGACTGGGCAAATGTAACACATTCACGAAAAGTTTTGTTGTCAGCCAACAATTTCTTCTGGATACTTCGATTTGCTAATCCACAAATGAATCTATCTCTCAAACTTTGTTGTAAATTAGCAGCTGTAAATTCACAATACGTTGCAAGATGATTCAATTCCCTCGCAAAATCTGCAATTGACTGACCTTTCTCTTGTACTGCATTATTAAATTTAAATCGTTCCGTAACAGAATTCCGTGGTGGTTTGTAGTGCTCCTCCAAAAGTTCAACAATGGTATCGTAGCTTTTCTCGTAAGGTGCATCAGGGAAACATAAATCCGTCAAAACTCTGTATGTTTTGTCCCCAATATTACTAAGAAGAACTGCACGTCGTTTGACAGCCCTATCCCTATTTATTGGAATGTCTTCCGCTATGAAGTGCTGTGTCAATCGTGCCAAATAACTTGTGATGTCGCCATTACTGACATCAAATTCTTCGAAGTACCTCGCCGTATTTCGTGCAGCCATAATTTTATCGTTTTACATACGTTTTGCCGTTAAAAATTCTTCCCCGTTCACTCCTTCCACATAAGGTTTAAAATTGGAACCCTGTAGCTCTCCGTGTTTTGATTGAGGGCGTTGAGCAGAACTATGGAACTCTAAAAGGAAAATTAAGCAGCAGCCTGACCAAGTCATCGAAAGGCTTACTCTTTAGGCCCTAATTAGTTATAGTAATACCGAGCGTTAGCCATAATCTTGTTTAATGAAAACTAGCCTATTGATATTATTTTTCCTTGGTTCCTGTTTGTGATAAATTAGATTAAATACTATGTTGTAGTTCTACTTGTAGTGTAAAAGCTTGCTTACAACCGAAGGCCCACGAGTACTTAAGTTTAAGCCCAAGTCTGTCAAGCCTATAAATATAGGCATACCGGTCCGGTACTATAGGACTAGTAGGTAAATCCGACCCTGACTATAAAACTTAAAAGGCGATTAGCCTAGACACTGATGGTACCGGTACGCTAACCATATGTGCCATTAGCAATACGTTTTGGGAAGCTACTTGTGGCATAGTAGCCTATCGTAATGCAATCTGGACTTGTAGTTTGCACACTACATATGACAAGGATTTCGATCGGCAAGTTGCTGTTTCGATATCACCATTCATACAGTTAAAGTAGCTAAGTCTCTAACTCAAAACATTGAAAAAACAAATTATTTGTCAATTTAAATCAATATTGATGCTGTGATCTTACCGGGAAAAGATGGGCTTCTGATATTCAATGTTTAAGACAAAATAAACATTTTACCATTGGTACACGGATCGTGTACCAGAATGTGTTTCAGCCCCTGTTGTAACAAGAGACTTGAGAGACGAGGCTAGGCACATTGCACCAGATCAAACGGCGTATGTAGACTGGAATAACTAGACGCTAGAAATTTGCATTCGATTGAAACTGCTGGCATATTTTGCTGAACATAACTGATTTGAAATTAGAGTAAAAACGGAAACTATTGAAGTTAAATCAGGTTAGATACATTCATATGACAGTACTTCATGCGTTGCGACCCACTTGTGTCAATTTCTAGGTCCCAAATGTTAGCGATTTAGCTCCTTTAATAACATTTAATATATTGGTCCGATCAAGTTTGCACAGCGAAACTTACTCCTCGTCTGTATGGGTGTCGAGCGAGAGGGTTTAATCTATCTTTGAATATTCTTTCTCGCCAAAGTTCCTTTAAGAAAAAAAGTTACGTTAAGAATTACTTACGAAAAAGATACGAATAATTTACGTCGGTTTCACAAAGGCCGGTGTAAGTTTTTTCTTAACTTTTTCTCGTATCTTTTTTCGTAAATACGCCACGAATGGGCGTGGCGTGACGTGACGTCACTTCATTCAAACGCCTGTAAACATTCCCACGGTCAGAATGTTGACAAATTCGGCATTACAGCCGTTATGTTTGGTTTTATCCTAACTTTTTGAAACATAAACATTTAAATGATATATTCCTTATATATACGCTAAGATGTAGCTGTGTATTTATAAATAAAAAGCTATTTTCATGCTTTTGTTTACTTGTTTTTGTTTGCTACGTCATAGCGCGTGACATAGTTGCATACGTCGTCTGTCAGTCTGCCAAAAGTTGCAAAAGCCAAAATGGAGCCGAAAAAGCGAAAACAAAATTGGAACCCTGCAGCTCTCGGTGTTTTGATTGAGGGCGTTGAGCAGAATTATGGAATTCTGAAAGGAAAATTGAGCAGCTGTCTTACTAGGTCATCGAAAGACAGAGTTTGGGAGAATATTTGTACCAAGTAAGTGTCGATCTTGCCACGATAGACTTAGGCCTAATCTACAGGCCTTAATACGGGGCCTAGTAGTAAAACTACTAATAATAGTAATTCAGTTAGCCATAGTCTTGTTTAATGAAAACTAACCTACTGAGATTAATTTTAATTAGCCTACAATATTGTAATGCTGGCTTACAACCGAAGGCCCATCGTTAGGCCTACTATAGGCCTAGTATGAAGTCTGAACTCTAGGTTATTCTCAAATTTTACTTACAGAGTAAACAGTGTTTCCTCAGACAACAGAAGTATTGATGAAATAAAGAAAAAATGGAGTGACTATAGTAGCGGGCTGAAGAAAAAGGAAGGCGCCAGAAGGAAAGAGATAAGGAAGACAGGCGGGGGCGATGCTCCGCCTGATCTAACAGACATGGAACAAAAGGTGCATGGCATTATATTGATAGTCACCAGTAAAATAAAATAATCTTTATTTGTTAATACTAATACATACCCCCCCCCCTCTCTCTCTGGTTCAGACTGTGTGCGATAAAAAGAAGTCTGTATTCTAATGATAATATATTTACAGGTGATTAATATCATTGGAGACGTGGCTATTGACGGTGTTATTGGCGGTATTGACACTATGGGTAAGATCATTTATACTTATAGGGTGCCCCACGTGCCAACTGAAAAGTTGTTCTTGACGCGTTGATCCTGCACGTTTTAGTTGAATAACTTACTACTGATTTCTAACAGTCTCGCACACTCGTTGAGGCTATAAATAGCAACAGCATGCGGAAATGTTCAAAACACCAAACACTACTACCGCCGTAAAAAATCTATTGTTGACGATTCTGAATAGCAATAATATTTAACTTTTTGGTTATTACGGCATCTTTAGAAATTACGCTCGTTTTATTTTTTAAATTGCCTTATAATTAGCTGTACCATTAGAAGCTGCATAGTTTGGTTTAGTACAAATAATATCTCTGACTCACTGCGGTACAGCAAGAATATGATACTAGCAGTAGTTTCATTTTACTTTTACGAGGTTCTTAAAAATATTGTTGAGTTGCCTGATGTTGGTGCTTCTAAATTCAATTTCTTGTTCCATGTTTCGTAAAAAAAGTAGTCTTGATAATCCCGACCCGTCAATTAGACGTAGAATGATCGGTAGACTAGTTAAGCGAGACTAATTTCAAAACAAGGGCACGTAACCTATCTTTTACTCAAAAGTGTCTGGATGTTATGGACGCCACTCCAAACCATTTTTCAGTATTACTCATGTATGGTTTAATGATCATAGCTTATGAAGTACAGCATGGTCGTTTATTTAGTGACTATAAATGTGTGAAACAGATTTAAGGCTTTCTAAATATATTAGTATTGTGGTGTAATTGTCGAGATATTTGGAGATATTCATTTTGGGTGGGGCACCCTAATACTTATACTCCTTTTTGGGTCGGGGGTTAGCGTGCGCGCGCTATATCATAAGTCCTGCCATTGAGTCAACTGGCGTGGTTTCAAATCCCCGGTTGTACGTGGCAAGGTGTAGGGTCGCCTGTCCAACTTCGTGGGTTTTCTCCGGGTACTCCGGTTTCCTCCCACTGCTAAAAACCCCTACGCGTAAGCGAATTATTGAAATAAAATTAAACCATATGTTAGTCCCGAAATGACCTAGTTTGTGTCGAGTGGACGTTAACCCCCAGTTCTCTCTCTCCCTCTCTCCTTTTTGGGTCTCAATCGGATTATCTAAATAGAGGATATTTGTCGTTTTAGAGTGAATAACATATTTCATTTCATCTCTAAGCAAGAAAACATTTATATTTTCACTCATGCTACGCATTCGTAAAAATATAAGTTTTCTTGCTTCTCGATGAAATGAAATATGTTATTCACTCTAAAACGACAAATGTTCTATTTATTTTATGATTTTACAATCAATTCAGGTAAAACAACAAAGTAGTCCCGGCGGCCAGTGGAATAACACTTTTATTTCACTGATAAAACGCGGTATTCCACTACTGATCATAAAATAAAATACCTTATTCAATTGAACATAGGTCTTAAAATATTAAATTTCTGTATACCATTGCTATTTTCACAGATCAAGATATGCAATGTACTGGTAGCTCGTCTGCCTCAGCATCAGTCATTGATGTTATGGACTTAGTCTTAACGCCACAAGACACTAGTGTCGTCTCGATAACTGGTAAGTACTAGACCCAGACAAATAAATTTATTCTAACTCTGTGAAATTTAATAATATACAAATATACTTTTATTGTTTCTATATAATAAAGAGAGCATTGAATATGCCCTTTGAGATTTTGTTCCAAAAAACAATTTGTATAATATATTGATAAATCAACAGTAAAGGTACATCTTGTGACCTTCTACTATATTTTCAGACTGGGCATCCAACACAAATACGAAAAAAGGTGATAAAGTATCGATAAATGATAAATTGTTAACTATAGAAAAGGAGCGACTTCTAATAGAGAAAGAAAGATTGGTGGTAGAAAAGGAAAATCTGAAAATAAACAAAGAGAGACTAAAGGTGGAGAAAGAAAGGCTAAATTTAGAAAAACAAAAGTGTTCAGTTCCATTCGATGACGACATGTCCCCTGTTATTAAATTTTATTGATTTAACACTTATTTATGGTGGCTGATAGTGGCCATGTTAAATCTCGCCCTTTTCGTAACGCGACAACACGACACTATTGACGCAAGCATACGACACTTTATTCTGTCGTATCATCGTGTTATTTTTATCGTAACGTCGAGATGTCGACTTATTGTACTAGACTCTTTCTATAAGTCACAAAAATAAAGCTGTACTCATTACATCATGTATAAGTAGCAGATTAGATGAATATAAAAAAAGATAAGATAATAGAAAAACGTTGATTAATCCGTTTTCTCAAAATAATGAAACATTATGTGTCCACAATGAATTATATTTGTATTATATTTTAAAAATCTAGAATAACAATAACAGGGCCAACGTGAGTTAGCTAAGTTAATTCCTTTAATAAAAAGTGGTGCCGGAAGGTATCGAACAAGTAAGCATTCATTGCCTCGTGTACGACACCCACCAAAATTAACAGATAACTGGGTCGATAGTTTAGAAGGGATTTCAGAAGACTTTATATTTGTTTTATTACAGTGTGGGAAGGGGAATTTAGGAAAAACCAAATCGGGCCACATTCTTTAAAATCAGAACAGTATTATAGTGCAGCACGTCACCCAAATAGTTGCAGGAGTTTATGAGGTGGAGAAAACGATTCGCAGCCATTATTGACCCTATATACCTACATTCCCCTTCCCACCCTGTAATAAAACAAATGTAAAGTCTTCTGAAATCCCTTCTAAACTATCGACCCAGTTATCTGTTAATTTTGGTGGGTGTCGTACACGAGGCAATGAATGCTTACTTGTTCGATACCTTCCGGCACCACTTTTTACTAAAGGAATTAACTTAGCTTACTCACTTTGGTCCTGGTATTGTAATTGTGGATTTTTAAAATATAATACAAAATAAAATTCATTTGTGGACACATAATGTTTCATTATTTTGAGAAAACGGATTAATCAACGTTTTTCTATTATCTTATCTTTTTTTATATTCATCTAATCTGCTACTTATACTTGATGTAATGAGTACAGCTTTATTTTTGTGACTTATAGAAAGAGTCTGGGACAATAAGTCGACATCTCGACGTTACAATAAAAATAACACGATGATACGACAGAATAAAGTGTCGTATGCTTGCGTCAATAGTGTCGTGATGTCGTACTGTCGCGTTATGAAAAGGGCGAGATTTAACATGGCCACTATCAGCCACCATACTTATTTATGAAAATGAACATTGTTAAATACAATTTAGTCAAACCTTCTAGCTGTATAGTTTGTTTGCTTTATATTACAAATCTTTGTCTAACTAGATTATTACGGAAAGTCGTAGCATTGAGGTTTTGCACATGTGGGTTTTGGTTAACAGGATTGTGGTCCTCAATATCATCAGGTTCCACTTCTGGAAGGGGTAGATTATTGGTTATACACAGGTTGTGCAGTTTACACACTGCAATGATAATGTTAACACACTTCTGCGGCACATACATTAAACATCCCCCAGACTTGTGATGAATACATCTGCAAAATAATTATTGTATAAAGCTGTTCATTCCGTATCGGTATAATTTATAAATCATATAATGTTTTGAAATCTCGCTTGCCCTAGATGTTGGTTTAATAATCTGAAATTTATTTTTTCATTCTTTCAGTATTGGAATAAATTACGTGTATATCCCGCTTGTCCCAAATGTTGGGTAATAAAAATGTCATGTTGTCAGAATATAACCCGTTGGACATTGAGATGGGGGCGGGAGGCATCCATATATTTATTCACTGTTTCTCTATAGTGCAGTGAAATAAGTAATTTCACGTTGAGTCCTCTTATCGCTTTCCACATTTGAGTCACACATAAATGCGTCATGTTGAAGCTTTAAGTTAAAACAAGACGATAATTCATACATTTACCTGAGTTTAGAATCAGCGGTTGCTTGAACATTAATTGAATGAAACCCTTTCCTGCAGACGAACAGCGGCTCATTTTCTCCCGATGGTGCTATAATAGCAACTTGCGTACCATCAATCGTTCCTACTACATTCGGGAAACCTGCTATTTGGTGAAAACCCTCCTTTGTAGAAATGATATCTTCCATGGTAGAGGGGAAATTTATTGATAATTTATCGTCAATACAGGTTGTTATTGCTCGTGAAACACGATGAATTACTCTAGACACTGATGGTACACTAACCCCATGTGCATCAGCAATGAGTTTTTGGAAGCTACCTGTGGCATAGTACCGTAATGCAATAAGGACTTGTACAGGTGATGACAAGGATTTCGATCGGTAAGTTGCGGTTTCGAGATTATCATTAATACAGTTAATGACATGTAATATACTGGTCCGATCAAGTCTGTACCGTGAAACTAACTCCTCGTCCGTATGGGTGTCGAGAGGGTTTAATCTGTCCCTGAATATTCTCTCTCGCCGAAGTTGCCGATCCGCATAATGTAACAAGGCGGCCATTTTGTCAAAGATACGAAAAAAATTCCAACTTACGACAGGGTGAGAGTTGTCGTAGACTTTACGATAAAAGTTACGAATTTCGTAAGTTAAGAATTTTAGTGAATCGCGATTTTTACCTAAGTTTACATTACGATAAACTTACGCAAAGTTTTCATCGTAAGTTGCTTTGTGAAACTGCCCCCTGGGACCTAATTTTCTATCGGGAAACCATGTGTTGGCTACTTGATAAACTATTTTTGAAACTTCTGCGCAGACCGGAAGTGGCCGAATTTTGTGCGGTGTCAAAAAATTAAAAGATAGGTTGCCAGGCAACGAAACATACGCCCACAGCAGCTAAATCGTCCGGGCAGTCAACAAGGGTTGTCGCATATTTTTACTTTTTTTTGGTAATGAAACATTTGTAATACACTAAAATCTGATTAAGAGTAACAACCCATTATGTAATTATCTGAAAATCATAAGAATTTGTTTGCTTTTTATAAAGTTTTGCCCTACGCTAACAATTAGTATAGGAAACATTTAACATCATGGATTTAGCTATTCAGTTATCGTAATTCAATGAAAATCAAAATACTTGTTCGTTTTCAACACCTTAAACTCTGTGTATCAATCTGAAGTCAATCGGATGATAAGTTTGGCATCTATAGCGTCACAAGGTTTTTTGAAGTGATCAAGGGAGATAACTCTGGAAGTAATTATTTGAAATCGCTGAAAATCAATAGGCCTCTTCGTCTCATGACCTTAAACACTGTGTAGAAATTTAAAGTCAATCGGATATTAACTTTGGCCTCTAGAGCATCCACAAGATTTTTTGAAGTGATCAAGGGCCATAACTCTGGCACTAATTATCAGAAATCGCTGAAAATCAATAGGATTCTTCGTCTCATGACTTTAAACACTGTGTATAAATTTCAAGTCAATCGGATATTAACTTTGGCCTCTAAAGCATCCACAAGATTTTTTGAATGATCAAGGGCCATAACTCTGGCACTAATTATCGGAAATCGCTGAAAATCTATAGGCTTCTTCGTCTTATGACCTTAAACACTAAATTCATACACAAAGTCAATCGGATATTAACTTTGGCTTTTAGAGCGTCCACAAGATTTTTTGAAGTGATCAAGGGCCATAACTCCGGCACTAATTATCGGAAATCGTTGAAAATCAATAGGCTTCTTCGTCTTATGACCTTAAACACTGTGTATAAATTTAAAGTCAATCAGATATTAACTTTGGCTTTTAAAGCGTCCATGACCGTAAACACTGTGTATAAATTTAAAGTCAATCGGACGGGGGCGACGACAATATACGACCACATTTCAATGTGGGCGTATAAAAACGGCTGTAGATTCGTCAATTCTGTACCTATTTTCATACAAATGACATTTTCGGAAAACCTGAGTCTTTTCTCGGACGATAGCAGTTGAAAATTTCGATATTTCGAAACTTTATCGCGGACTTCTTGCGATCGAAAAATGAAAAATGTTGTTTGAGAGACAATTTTTGTTATTTTTCAAAATTTTCAAATTTGACCTACATTTTTGGATACCTGAAGTCCATTCGATTCCAGTAATATAAGTTTCATTCAGAGTTATCGCCCTTTATTTTTCGATTTTTTTCTAATTTTCTACCAATTTTGTGAGCTCGGGTTTCGTTTCATGGCCGAATTGACGTTTCTGAAACTCCTGAGGCATGAAGCCAAATGACCATTGCAAGGAATAAAGCAATTTCAACAATAATCTGTAGACCGGAAGTGGTCGAAATAATGTCCGATATTTTGAAAAAAATGCAAAAAATTGGTATTTTGGGGAAAAACGCGATTTCTCCGTCCGATATCAATGGATTAAACAAATTAGGGTACCATTGGACTGCACTAGTATTGTGCTATCATATGATACCCAATTCGTATGGATACGATGAGCAGGAAGCAAAATATGGCACGCTGAAAATCAAGTATTTTCTGATTTGGAGCGTTTTTGGACGCCTGTATCTCAAAAACTTAACCGCAACTTTTTTTTTAACTTTCTCTAACGAGAGTCCATTCGATAGTCTTGGTCATTTCAAGTTGTCACCTTTGACCACCATTTTCTCACTCGAGAATCTTCGCTATTCTGACTCGTTGGTTGTACACACGTTTCCGACCCATTCCATGGTCATGCTGATAATATATAATTTCAATTAATATCGTTATTGGTTGTATATTTTACATTCCAAATGAACCACAGTAGATGGGAATTCAACAATCAAAATATTAAATTCTCTTGCATTTCGTGCGATAGATTAAGGTCAATATTTTTATTTTATTAAATGCAACTCTATCTATAAGTAGCGTGACTTACTATATTGGGTCTTTGAAAAATTGTTGGTTCACTCTTTCTATAGATTCAAATCCGACGTACTAAAAAAGCGGACGACATGTTTATATGTAAAAAAAAATGGTGATATTTTGGTAAAATATCCATCAAATTCCATCTGTTTATGATATGTTTTGCTAGACCAAATAAGGTAATGTTCTCCCCTGGTCTTGGGGGAAATGGGGTGGTTTATTTCATTTGGCCTGGAAATGAAAGTCAAGGTCAGCCTAATAACAAAGTTGTAGAAACGAACTGGCCTGTAGTTTTATATGTTACGATCACGAAGAAAACATAACCAGGAAATCCAATATTACTCCAAAGTCTCGAAAAATGATTACGTGTCAACTCGGGCATATGTGTTTCTTCTGTAATTGCATACAAACGACTATTGAAAGTTACAAGTTCTGGAATGAGGATCGTTGGATTGATGCAAATTTTAGTTTAAATACCATTTGCGTGGGAAATGCCACTGTTCGTTTGGTTGTTGTGTCGTAAAATTTATCAACAAGGAGATTTCTGTTTGATTGATATTGCTATTGAAGGTAAGATGCACAACTTACGCAATGTGGCATGTTTTTGCTGGATTTACTCTCTATTACGCAATGTGGCCCGTTTTTGCTGGATTTACTCTCTATTTCACATTGATATTCAATTTGGGCGCTGACTGCTTGGTATTTATAAATGACGACATTACATTCGTCTTTCCGTATATGATAGATTAATCCATATTTTTATTTCATAAAATGGTACGTAATAGGCCTACAATAGACATAAGAGAAACGTAGATCATAGCGAGCACACACGCCTATCTAAAGACCTCATTATTTTACAAAGACCTGCGTAAATTACACGGCCGAATGACTAATCGCACGGTTAAACAGTTTTACTTCTCAAATTTTGGGTTTAACACGTACGTGTCAGATAAAGCATGTTGGTCCTTGATTATACTCCTTTTGATGCAGTTATCGCAACTAGTGGGAAAATACGCCAATTAAACAATACACAACATTGACATTCATTTTTTGCCGGTCGGTTAATTAACACACCTCTACAGAAAATGCACCTAGCGTTAATTAACCCACCTCTCAGACAGTTTTTCACCCTCATTAATTAACACACCTTTTTACAGTTTTATACCGGTAATACCGAGTAATAGTCCGAAAATTAATTATCTTCCGACACACCTAGAAATAACAAGGATGATGAAGAAAACTATGGTGTCTGTGCACAAAGTTACTCCTTCGCAGTTCTCAGTGTAATAACGTTAAATGTACATCATGTGTTAGCTGGGTAATACATTTTGTCCGCTGTGTAAAGCTTGTCAACAACAGGAACAAAACATGAGTCAAAAGCGGACTTACTATTTTCATAGCTTGAAATATTTTCACAGTGTCTCTAATTTTTAGTGTTCACTGATGATGCGTTTTCCACTAGAGAAGTTTCTGACTCTCTCCACACAACGTGTTATTCAGGGTGGGCTGGCAAACTAAGTTGACAAGACAACAGTCAACACTTGAATCACAGGACAACACTTGAAATGATAACGCCTTGCAATGTTAATGAATATTTATGTAAATAAATATTATATACAGAAAACAGTAGTTACAGCACAAAACATTTATAAAAACAAGCTGACAGTTTTCCTTGTTGACACTAATTCAATAACACCGAGTTAATGATTCACAGAGTTCACAAGTCACAGTGTTCATGGTTCACAGAGTTCACAGGTCACAGAGTTCACGGGTCACAGATGAGAGTTCACGGAAGTCCGCCATGTTTAAGGACATGGGGTTTCACAATAAGAAGGTTCACCTTCCTGGAAGAATTGCAAAATCAGTCACGGTCTTCACCCCATGACACGAACAAATAAAGTTTCTATGTTTATTCAGACACAGTTCACCATTCTTTGGTCGTATATAGCAATCGTCCTAAACATAGTTACCAAACTCCCACCGCGATGCGGTGAAAAACGGTATCAACACACGCCATTACACACAACCTCATACCGAGGCCACAGGAAGTTCAACAGTAAAGATCACAAAGTCTCTTTCACACAAACTAATAACAACACTACAGACACGATCACACAGTCACTCAACACTAAAAGGCAAACGACTTCACACACACAACATACAAACAATATTTTGGACATTACAGTCTTCGTCTCACTACCTTAAACACTGTGTATAAATTCGAAGTCAATCTGATATTAACTTTGGCCTAGAGACATCCACAAGATTTTTTGAAGTGATCGTGGGCCATAACTCTGGCAGTAATTATCGGAAATTGCTGAAAATCAATAGGCTTCTTTGTCTCATGACCTTAAACACTGTGTATAAATTTAAAGTCAATTGGATATTAAGTGTCATTCCATGAGAAAACCATGCAAAATCATGCAGAATCGGGAAGGTGGGAGGTCGGCAGATCGAGTTCATCTTGGGGGGATTTTATGGACTCCTCAAGACTACTTCACAGCCAGAAGAACCGATCTCAAAATTTAACCGTTACTGAGATACAGCCTTGGGCTGATTTTTGGCCAATTTTGCCCTTTTTCAGGTCATTTTTGGTCAATTTTCAGCCACTTATTCTGGTGAGTCTAGGGTTTGGATAAAAATGGTGGCGGTTGGTGATGGTAGTGGGGGGTCTTCCCGTGGCCCCATGTACAGACCTTAAGGTCACATCTGTTCTCTGGGAGTAATGGTTAGCAAAATTGTAACATATGGCGAATAAAGTAGAAAATATACACCTTCGGAGATTAGCCCTATTTTCTATGATGCTGGGGTAGGTCAAAATATCGAAATGGTTTTATGCACAGCTTGACCCCCTCTATCGATATAAGAAATAAAAATGTGAAATCATAAGTCAAAGTTGGTGAATTTTCAATATTGTAAATCTCTGATTCTCTATTAAATGGCCAACAACTTCATACAGGGTAAGCCAACTTTCTCCAATTCTTTGCCAAATCATTCGCCCATGCTCGCTGGTAGCAGCAGTAAAACTGGTCTCTTTGATGAAGCTTGGTATCCAATCCAAGATGGCCGCGCCCGGGGCCGCAGAAAATTTAGGTTTTTCGTCATTTTTGGCCATTGAATGTGGCACATATCCCACACATGAGAACTAAAATTACCTCATACAATTGAAAGAGTGTACTAAAAACATTAAGGTCCACTCTTTAGCACATTACATAGCAATAAGAGATGTGAGAACCTAATGGGAACTGATTTCTTGACGAAGTGGAAATTTTGATCCTAATGTGCTGCCTATTGCTTTCACCTGGATTTCAAACGAAATATTCCTAAAGGATGTAAACATCCCCTGCATGGTACCACACCTAAGGGAAATGCATAGAAAAACCGCGATGTGTCAATTAGAATCAGCTAATTCCGACTGGATAGGTTAAGTGAAATAAAATACTATTGAAACAAAGGAAGGAATAAATTGTGTCTTTGAAATATCAATAAAAACCTTCTACGTGTGCTTGACCACAACTACTTTAGCCGAAAAGAGTTGTGCGGTACACACACAATTAGCTGAAAAGAGTTGTGCCATGGGCTTCAGAGGTCCCCAAACGTGCTGTCTTGAGCCTGATATAGTTGTAGTACCTTTACTGAAGGTGCTGGGTTTTTTTAACCTGGCAGCATTAAAAAATTCTTGTTAGTTTTAAAATTTTTTTCTTCTATTCCAGGTACATGTCGGAAATGTTATGCAGTCCATAATAAGGAAATGGAGCGTGAAAAAAAAAGGCTAGTTCTTCAAATAAATAATATGGCAGGGTTCCAAAATTCAACTTCATCATATGATCATTTTCAGAGCCCAAAATGGATCTTGCCAGACCTTGTAAAACTAAATGTGTACATGAAGGGTATTCAAAGGTTGTATCTGGCATATTTTGCAAAATTCACGTTTTTGCTTTGTCAGAATGAGAATGTTCTTGCGCATCTTTTCATAAAGCCAATAAAAAGAGGGTTTATAGATACTATTTCAAAATGTCGTATATGGGGTGTTCCCCAAATAATTATTAAGAGCAAAAATGTTGCATTTTCTTGAAAAAAAATCAACTTTGTATCTTACCTAAATATTTCAATCAAACGAAATATAGTGTTTCAATAATTAAATACGTATTATTGAAATTATTGTTGAGGATTTACTTTGTGAAATCTATGAAATTGAAGCAGGTAAAGGTGAATATTTTCCGGAGATACGTCTTTGCTGTATAAAATTGCAAATAACGAGCTTTCACTCATTATTTATGTACTAGATGTTGAGCTTGATATGTGCAGATTGTTACATACTGTTTAAATGGCTACACATACATTTTGTAAATAAATATTTGAGAAAAGCTTCAGAAATACAACATTTTACATGCAACATTTTGACGTGACGATTTTATAAGACATTTTGATTCTTATGCTTGTTCTGTGCTTGTTTAGGCTCCCCTGGACAATTTCGCAAAATAGAGATACGACCTTTTGACTCCCCACCGATGATATTTCTATCAGGGACCACCTCTCAAAATATTCTTAATATCAACCGCAACGTATATTTGCCATTGTAAATTTTCTAGTATCTAGTCTCCGAATGATGGACTCGCTGGTAACAGGGACCAGGCCAGTTGATCAGTTGGACACTTGATTTCTAAAGAAAATATTTCAAATTTTGATACATGCAAATAAAATAATTTAGTAAATTATTTTATATGGAATAAGTTTAGAAAATTATTTTATGAGGTTTGAAGTTACCGATGACATCCCTCCCACTTTTGGCAGTTCTAAGTACTAGTAGCTGTTACAGGAAGTGGGGGCGGTATGTCAATTCTACTACCCATAGCAGCAGATGATGTAGTAGCAGTAGATTGATAATGGGTGTAAGAGGCACTACCAGTAGTTGCAGATGATGTAGCAGTGGGATGGATGTCACCAGTTCCCTAGGTAATATCAAACCACGTGAAATAATTTAGTTTTAAAAGCCCTGTCAAGATCCATTCATCACATGATGAAGTTGAATTTTTTAACCCTATACCATATTATTTATTTGAAGAACTAACCTCAGTAACCTGGCTCTTTTTACGGTCCATTTCCTCATTATGGACTTGTAACATTTCCAGCATATACCGGTACATAGAACAGAAGAGAAAAATTCTAAAATTAACAAGAATATTTTTAATGCTGTCAAAGTTTAAAAAACCCTCATAGCTAGCCTCCAGTAAAGGTATTACAGCTATATCAATGCAGCCAGTTTCTGGACTTCTGAAGTCCATCGCTTAACTCAGTCAATTGTTTTCAAGCACACATACTAGATTTTTTATCGATATTTCAAAGACACAATTTTTTCCCTCATTATTTTTGAAATGTATTTGATTTCACTTGCCCCGTGCAATAGGAATAAACAGATTCTAAGTGACACACATCAAGGTCTTTGAATGGATTCCCCTTGTGGTATCATGCACTGGATGTTTACATCCTTATGGAATATTCCGTTTGAGACCCGGGCGATAGCGATGGGCAGCACATATCACCTTTCCATCTAGAATCGACGAATCAAGATAAGAAAAATACACTTCGTCAAGCAATCAGCTCCCATTCGGTTCTCACATCACTTAATGCTATGTAATGTGCTAAAGGGTGGACTTTAATGTGATGTTCTTACATTAGTACACTCTTAGTACACAGCACAGTCTTTGTATGGATTCCCCTTGGGTGTGGTACCATGCAGGGAATGTTTACGTCCTTTTGCATTTGAGATCCAGGCGGTAGCGACTGACAGCACAATAAGATCAAAATTTCCACTTTGTCAAGAAATCAGTTCCCATTTGGTTCTCACATATCTTATTGCTATTTTATGTGTTAAAGAGTCGACCTTAATGTTTTTAGTATACTCTTTCAATTGTATGAAGTAATTTTAGTTCTCATATGTGGGATATGTGCCACATTCAATGGCCAAAAATAAAGAAATCCCTCAATTTCCTGCAGTCCCGGGCGCGGCCATCTTGGATTGGATACCAAGCTTCATCAAAGAGACCAGTTTTGCTCGAGTTGGTTTACTGCTGCTACCAGCGAGCATGGGCGAATGATTTGGCGAATGATTGGAGAAAGCTGGCTTACCCTGTATGAAAGTAGTTGGTCATTTCAAAGAGAATTGAGATTTATAATATGGAAAATTCACCAACTTTGACTCATGATTTCGCATTGAATGAAACGAGGTGACAGAGATTTTATTTCTTATATCGATAGAGGGGGTCGAGCTGTGTATAAAACCATTTCGATATTTTGACCTACCCTTGCATCATAGAAATTGGGGCTAATCTTCGAAGGTGTATATTTTATATTTTATTCGCCATATGTTACAATTTTGCTGACCATTACTCCCAGAGAATAGATGTGACCTTAAGGTCTGTCTGTACATGGGGGCACAGGAAGACCCCCACTGACATCACCAACCACCACTATTTTCATCCAATCCCTAGACTCGCCAGAATAGGTGGCTGAAAATTGACCAAAAATGACGTGCAAAAGGTCAAAAATGCCCAAAAATCAATCTGAGGTTATATCTCAGTAACGATTAAATTTTGAGATCGGCTGTTCTGGCTGTGAAGTAGTCCAGAGGAGTCGATAAAATCCCCCTGAGATGAACTCGATCTGCCGACCCCCACCTTCCCACCTTCTGCATGGTTTTCTCGTGGAATGACTCTTAACTTTAGCCTCTGGAGCGTTCACAAGAAATTGTGGACGACGGATGGGGGCGACGGCAATATACGACAACATTTCCATGTGGGCATATAAAAATGGACAAGTCAACAGTGAGGCTGATGTCCCCCGCCGAAATCACAAAATAAATAGATGACAGATATTAATTAATCGCACATTTTTATTTTTTCAAAAGTATGGAGCAATCAAACTATACACTAAGTTTCATCACTCTCTATCAGATAGAATCAGGATTACCTTGTCCCAAAGCAAAAAATGAAATTGTTTAGCTTGAAATGTTAATCATTGAACTCAGACAAAACATTCACTTAATGAACATCTACATCAAGTTTGAACATATACATCAAGTTTAAACATTCTACCTCAATAAAAAGCAGAAATGTTATGTTCAAAAGTCTTGACCAATCGAATAGCTTATCGCTCCTTAGCCTAAGCAAAACATTCTCACTATCAAACTTAGTCAAGGTAATGATATAATGAATCTATATTCTGAGTTTCATCGCTCTCACCAAAGTTACCGTGCCCTAAAGTATCAACCCATCAAATTGCTTACCTCTTCTTACCCTAAGCAGAAAATGCTCATCTTTGAACTCCATCAAGACATTGACCTCATAAAAACATACACCCAGTTTGAACATTTTAACTCATGGAAGGAGAGTTATTGTGTTCCAAAGTTTCGCCAATGAAATTGCTTAATACTCTGCTTACCCTGAGCAGAAAATGCTCAATATCTAACTTCAAGGTATTGATGTAATGAAACTATAAATCAAGTTTGATCACTCTCACTTAATCAAAACTAAAGTTATTGTGTCCCAAAGTATCAACCAATCAAATTGCTTATCTCTGCTTACACAAAGCAGAAAATGCTCATCTTCGAAACTCCATCAAGGTATCGACCTGATAAACACCTACACCAAGTTTGAATATTCTAGCTCAATTAGGAGGAGAGTTATTGTTTCCCAAGAGACGACGGACTGACAGACAGGGTACATCAAAATTATCAAAAGCAGCCATGAGCAATGACAACAAAAAGACACCGCTGCCATGACCACGTGCGGATTGCAATACCTTGTTTTCACTTTCACTTTCATCCCAAAGTCCCATATCATTATCACTATAGTTCGTCAATAGATCTACAAGTTGGGGACTCAGGAATTGCCCACGTCTTTTACGATCCAGCAGCCCAGCATTAATATCAACATCTGAATTATCGCTAGAATCTACTGCAGACATACCACATAGGGCTTTCGTGTTCACATTGGAGACACAGCCATATGTGGAACGTCGTGCAACAAATCACACGCTTCAAACTACCAATCATTGTCATGGCTACTATTATTATCGCTACTAATATAATCAAATAACTGGAAACGAATTACGTGTATCAGTACCCGCCTCGAAATTGTCCACCCTGTCTTAGTCAGCGAAGATGTAATTCATGACTTGCATCGTCAACGTTGTCACTACACACTCCACCATTTTACGGTTTCCGCTTTGATGTATCTAAACTATTTTGAGCATTCGATCTATAAATACACCATTTCTCTAAATTTTGGTAATTAAATTGCATGCATAAAGAGACTTTCTGAGATTCTGCGAAAATTGCAAGGTTCCATTTAAATTAATGCCAGACCCGATGAATATAAGATAGAGACCGCCACGCCAAACCTTCCTCCCAACCCAATGTACAAATAGAAGATATAATTAGAAATAATTTCAATTCCAAATGAATTACCTACCATGAATCAATACAAGTTTCACAGAATTCATGACTACAAGGAAGAATGATTTCTGATTTACGTTCCATACAAATACAACATTCTACATCAGCATTGGTTATCTCACCATCTTTTACTCTGAAAACACCATCTTTTAATATCATCACCATTGCAATATTATCACATAATATAAAGATAGGTTGCCAGGCAACGAAACATACGCCAACACAGCAGCTAAATCGTCCGGGCAGTCAACAAGGGTTGTCGCATATTTTTACTTTTTTCGGTAATGAAACATTTGTAATACACTAAAATCTAATTAAGATAGGCTGCCAGTCAACGAAACATACGCCCACAGCCATACATGTGATACCTCCCGCAATTCGCGGGAGTCTCCCGATTTCACCCCTGATCTCCCGAGCTCCCGATCGAGCGACAAATACTCCCGCTTTTTCAATTCTTGTAATTTTATTTTTTGGTAGTCAAAATTCTAATCAAATAGCATCGAAATAAAACAACACAGGTCTAAATTATTAGTATTTGTATTATACAGCACAACTCAATTCATTCATTCTTGGTATTTTATTTCTCCATCAGTCTTACCGGTAGGCCTACTTTCAGTTTGACAGATCACATATTTTTGACATCAGTTTTTTATCACGTATTGTCCAGTTACAAGCAGGTTAAATGATTTAATCAATACCCCCGTCCTAATTCTTTAAATGATTAGTTATGTCATAAATATTTGAACATGTCGGCTATATTTCCAAAGAATTTACTACATGTGTTCTTTTCACTGTAGCCATGCTGTACGGTAGTACCTCAGAAAACCAATGACCCGTATGCATGTCGTCAACTTTGACCCCCAACCCACACATGGCATCACTTAGACACTTGACTGCTGATGTAAACGATTTTACTGTCCTGTCTTTTTTAATACTTTTTTCATCACATTAAACTATAACTTTTTATGTTTCCTTTTGATTGAGCTTTTGTTTGTAGAGTTCCGTGGTTAATAAATATTATTAATTTTGTCAACCGGTCGCTACCTATGATTGAGGCTATCTCATGTTACGTGCTTGGAAAAAAGATTACAAATGACAAGTCTAGTACTAGTAGTAGTATTTATGAAAGATGTATGCGGTGTCTTCAATGACTGGAAACAATGTGGTAGCTACCATTCCTGGTTTTTGAATGTCAAATATGTTATAAAAACGAAAATCCATTTAGTTATTTTTGGACCGATTGATAAAAGAAATATTAAAATATAGCGATTTAGAGAAGTGGAACAAATATTTCTAATGTTTAAATGAGAACACAGTGTGTTGTCATGTGTTTTGTTAAGTTTGTGTAATGATAACAATCAAATGATAGTAAAATATATGAATTAATTTGTCTTTTATTCATGGTGGATGGTTAATTTTAACGCGCGTGATAAAGTCTCCCTCTTTTGACCTTAATTCTCCTGACATTTTTACAAAAATCTCCTGACATTTTACTTGTGGCCAATCACATGTATGCCACAGCAGCTAAATCGTCCGGGCAGTCAACAATGGTTGTCACATAATTTTACTTTTTTCGGGAATGAAACGTTTGTAATACACTAAAATCTGATTACGAGTAACAACTCATTATGTAATTATCAGAAAATCATTAGAATTTGCTTGCTTTTTAAAAAGTTTTGCCCCACGCTAACAATAAGTATACGAATCATTTAATATCATGGATTTAGCTGTTCAGTTATCAAAATTCATTGAAAATCAAAATACTTATTCGTTTCAACACCTTAAACTTAAACTCTGTGTATCAATCTGAAGTCAATCGGATGATAAGTTTGGCCTCTATAGTGTCACAAGGTTTTCTGAAGTGATCAAGGGAGATAACTCTGGAAGCAATTATTTGAAATCGCTGAAAATTAATAGGCTTCTTCGTCTCATGACCTTAAACATTGTGTGTAAATTTAAAGTCAATCGGATATTAACTTTGGCCTTTAGAGCGTCCACAAGATTTTTTAAAGTGGTCAAGGGCCATAACTCTGGCACTAATTATCGGAAATCAATAGGCTTCTTCGTCTCATGACCTTAAACATTGTGTATAAATTTGAAGTCAATCGGATATTAACTTTGGCCTCTAGAGCGTCCACAAGATATTTTGAAGTGAAAAAGGGCCATAACTCTGGCAGTAATTATTGAAAATCGCTGAAAATGAATATACATCTTCGTCTATTCACTGTAAACACTGTGTATAAATTTAAAGTCAATCGGATATTAACTTTGGGCTCTAGAGAGCATCTACAAGATTTTTCAAAGTGATCAAGGGCCACAACTCTGGCACTAATTATCAGAAATCGCTGAAAATCAAGGCTTCTTCGTCTCTTGACCTTAAACACTGTGTATAAATTTAAAGTCAATCGGATATTAATTTTGGCCTCTAGAGCGTCCACAAGATATTTTGAAGTGAAAAAGGGCCATAACTCTGGCAGTAATTATTGGAAATCGCTGAAAATGGATATACCTCTTCGTCTCATGACTGTAAACACTGTGTATAAATTTAAAGTCAATCGGATATTAACTTTGGCCTCTAGAGTGTTCACAAGATTTTTCAAAGTGATCAAGGGCCATAACTCTGGCGCTAATTATTGGAAATTGCTGAAAATCAATAGGCTTCTTTGTCTTATGACCTTAAACACTGTGTATCAATTTAAAGTCAATCGGATATTAACTTTTTTGGCCTCTAGAGCGTCCACAAGATATTTTGAAGTGAAAAAGGGCCATAACTCTGGCAGTAATTATTGGAAATCGCTGAAAATGAATATACCTCTTCGTCTCATGACTGTAAACACTGTGTATAAATTTAAAGTCAATCGGATATTAACTTTGGCCTCTAGAGCGTCCACAAGATTTTTCAAAGTGATCAAGGGCCATAACTCTGGCGCTAATTATTGGAAATTGCTGAAAATCAATAGGCTTCTTTGTCTTATGACCTTAAACACTGTGTATCAATTTAAAGTCAATCGGATATTAACTTTGGCCTCTAGAGCATCCACAAGATTTTTTGAAGTGATCAAGGGCCATAACTATGGCACTAATTATCGAAAATTGCTGAAAATCTATAGGCTTCTTCGTCTTATGACCTTAAACACTGTGTATAAATTTAAAGTCAATCGGATATTAACTTTGGCCTCTAGAGCGACCACAAGCAATTGTGGATGCCAGACCGCTGGACGAACGGATAGGGGCGACGACAATATACGACCACATTTCAATGTGGGTGTATAAAAACGACAGATTTTAACTCAACACAGATAAGGCTCTAAACATCCCGCCCCATTTTTATTAACATTTTTATACGACCACATTTTCATGTGGACGTATTATGTCGTCGCCCCTGTCCGTCCACAATTTGTTTGTGGACTCTCTACAGGTCACAAAATTTCTTATCCGATTTTGACGAAACTTGAAATATAGGTTTATCCCCATAAATTCTCGGTCCCTTTCGATATTGGCATGTATCGGATTGGAACTTCATGGATTATGGCCCCTGATTGTACGAAATTTCATGTTTTTAGCTTGTGGACCCTATAGAGGTCACAATTTTGAACCAATTGTGATGAAACTTGACATGCATGTTTATAACCACTAAATCTTGGTTCCTTCTTGAATTATGGCCCCTGATTCTCCGAAAAATCGCCCTTTTTAGCTTGTGGTCCCTCTGGAGGTCAAAATTATTATCCGATTTAATTATATCACCGTTACATGGTAATGAAGGCTGAGTTTAAATTTCGTGAAAATCGGACCAAAATTGCCAAACATAATGGCCGCCGTTTGTACGCGATTAGTGTGAAAATATGTTATATCAAGGTTGTGGACCCTATAGAGGTCACAATTTTGAACCGATTTTGATGAAACTTGACATGCATGTTTATAACCCAAAGATCTTGGTTCCTTTCGATATTTGCGCCCATTGATTCGTAACTTCCTGAATTATGGCCCCTGATTGTACGAAAAATCACCCTTTTTAGCTTGTGGTCCCACTGGAGGTCAAAATTATTATCCGATTTAAAAAAACTTTTGATTATATCACCGTTACATCGTAATGAAGATTGAGTTCAAATTTTGTGAAAATCGGACCAAAATTGACTGATAAAATGGCTGCCACTTGTACGCGAAGAGTGTAAAAATATGGTATATCAAGGTTGTGAACCCTGTAGAGGTCACAATCTTCATTTAATTTTAATGAAACTTGAAACACATGTTTACAACTTAACAATCTTAGTTCCTTTCGATATTTGTGCATATCGGATTGTAACTTCCTGAATTATGGCCCCTGATTGTACGAAAAATGACCTTTTTATTAGCTTGTGGTCCCTCTGGGGTCAGAATTATTATCCCATTTAAAAAACCGTTTGATTATATCACCGTTACATCGTAATGAAGGTTGAGGTTGAATTTCGTGAAAATCGAACCAAAACAAGGGGAAACCACGCCAGAAAATCTAGATGAACTTTGTCACCCAATGCAGGGATCAAACACCCAACTTCAAGGCTACTGAGCCAGCATCTTACCCACTAAGCAACATGATCCCCAGTCGAATTTGAAGCCTACTGAAATGCACCTTTATAACCCAAAGATCTTAATTCATTTCGATATTTGCACATATCAAATTCTAACTTAATGATGTAGGAAAAATCACTTTCGGTATTGCTTGTTCTCTATCCATCTCTCGAAAATGTGGGCGTATCCTGCCTGGCAGTGCCAGCCTATCTTTAGAGATTTAATTGCACCTGTGTTGACATGTAAATAGTAATTGGAATTTGTGGTTGAATTACAGCTAAGACTGATATTTTTCACCCAAAAATAGTTATATTAATTTATAATACTTATATTGTACATTTCAAGGATATTTAACCCTTTTTGTTCTGCTGTGTCGAACTAACAACCCTAATGCCTCTGGGGTTTGAGATGTTGGAAACATTGAAATAGTCCCAAAATTGTGAAAATTGTGTATTCTGTGACCTTTGTTACAGAGGGGTGACCATAGACCAAAGCCTATTTTTAACCACAGTTCATATTCAATATTGCACATATTTTAATTCACATGTACATACGGTAGCCAGGGATGGTGAAACATAGCTGTTTGGCAGATTCCTTTGATTATGTTAGTTCTGCAACCAAAGATTAGATTTTCAGTCTGTGGCATGTTCAGGGGATAGGGATACATGTTTCAGTATAGATCTCTAATATCAATGCAACCGATTTGCAATTTTTCTGTTTGCATATTGTCCACAGATTCTAACAACTGTGAGGCTGATGTCTCCCGCTGAAATCTCGAAATAAATAGAGGATACATATTAATTCATTGCATATTTATCTTTTTCAAAAGTGTCGAGGAATCAAACTGATTATCAACTATACACTAAGTTTCATCACCGTCTATCTGATAGAATCAACCAAATGAACATCATCATCAACTTAAAACATTCTAACTCGATTAAAAGCAGAGTTGTTATGTTCCAAAGTCTTGATCAATCAAATTGCTTATCTCTGAGCTGCTTAACCTCTGGCGATAATGTTCATTATCGAACTTAGTCAAAGTATTGATGTAATGAAACTATACACCAAGTTTCATCACTCTCATTTAATTAGAACTAACGTTATCATGTCCCAAGGCATCAACCAATCAAATGGCTTGTCTCTGCTTACCCTAAGCCGAAAATGCTCATCTTTGAACTCCATCAAGGCATCGCCAGCGCTCACGCTGTCGATCGCCATTTCCGCCAATTGCGATAAAAATATAATTTTGGCGTTAAAATATTCAATCTGGCGAAATTTTTGGCGATTCTTTTTTAACCATGGCTAAAAAATTTTCTTCCCACAAAGTTTTGATTTCCACGCCGTGCATACACGTTACAATCTATCACGCTTGGTTCCGTCAGTTATCAATCAATCAAGTACTAATCCTTTGTCTCCTGATCAATCGCGGATTAGCGTTGATTAGTATATACAGTAAGAGTAGTAATAAACTAATCAAGAGACAAACGATTTAATTGTTTGTCTCCCAATACGAATCGGTGGCTTTTTTGACGGTTTCTATATATTCAAAATGGCGGACACCGTGAATAATACTCGTTCGATTTGTTTGGGATTATTGGATTATGACATCTGTTTTATCTTTTTCCTGTTGCCCGTTATCGTTAATAAATAAAGCCAGGTTTGTTGTTAAAGTTTATATGGAAGTCGATATTAAACGCCAGAAACGAACGAAGGAAAGTCAGTTATTTTCTAATCACATGCCATTAATAATAATGGGCCGTAAGCGAAAACTTGAACAGCCTTCGTCAACGTCCGATAGAAGAATTTCAAACTTACATGTATTTATTTTTTGTATTTCACCACCAAAATACTCCCGAACTGACTATATAATAGTTAAAAAATAGATAACGTAAATGAAATATGCTGAAAATTTGAGTCAATTTGCTTCCTTTGAACCGAGATTATTAGCTTTTCATTAAAAACAAATACACTGTGTGGTTACCCCATATGTTGAAAAATCTCTAAAAAAATGGGCTTCTGCAAAGCAGTGAAGAATTTTGTAAATTGTAATATCATGTATATTACTGAAAAAAAATGATAGAATAGTTATTAAGGGGGTTCGTTCCTTTTTTTTTTGGCGGAAAAAGTATATGGCTAATAAATTAAAATGAAAAATTGGCGGAAGAAATATTGAACTCAGAGTGAGCACTGGGCATCGCCCTAACAAACACCTACACCAAGTTTGAACATTCTAGCTCAATTAGAAAGATAGTTATTTTGTCCCAAAAAGTGTGACGGATAGACAGACAGACGGCAGACCAGGGTTCTTAATCCATTTTGAAATGAACCGGCCACGGGCACCCCGAAAATAGTCGTCTTTTGAACAACAGACATGTTGGTTTATGCATACTTTATTCACGTCAATAATTGCATAATGTTACGGTATTCCATATGATATTATAATAATAACTTCTAATAAACAAAGCCTGTGTTGTTATTCCATACTAGTATTCATATATCCATACATTATCGAAATTTATAGTCAAATTTTGGCAACTTGCATAATGCATAATCTACTTTTGCTTTCATCCAAACAAACGGAAGTTAGAATTAATTTAGTAAAAAGAAAAACTACAAGCAAATACAAATAAGTTCGTTTTTAATTATTTTATATGTAAACACTTGTCAATATATAAAAGAATATTTGTAAGCACGTGTCTATAATAAAACAATGTAGCACAATTATTTTCCGTGAATAGTCGGGGCTCGGAAATATGCCGTAGGGGCGAGGTCACGTGATTCAGATTAGTTTATTTTTAGTGTTACCGGTACTCGCAGTAAGTAGACTAATATATGAAACAAAACATTTTCTGTGAATTTTTATCAAACAGAAGACGTTTGAAAGGAGCTAACTATTCGGATCTAAAATATCTTCTAGTCTTCAACTTTAGGTGACCTATATTGGACATGGGAGGATCTCTAGCTTTCGGAACTTCCAAATACAATGCCTACGTGCATGCTTGAAGTTCAAGGTCAACGCCACCATTATTTTCGGCTATTCTTTTACCGTACTTGGCATGAATTAACTCAACGAAGTTGTTTATTTACGAAATGAGCCGAGAAGGATTTTTTTTTTGTATAAACATATTTTATTCAAACAACATGAATAGGATTGGGTAACAGGCAGAGCCTATGTGAAAACCCTCTCCTTGTATGCAGTATAATTTACAATAATAAAGTATTTACATATATACAAGATATTTACAGTACATGTAATTATATTATATAAAAAATGAAATACTTGTAGTATAATATCTATTAAATTAGGGAATTTTAATGAAAAATGAAATTAATAATTTTTAGAATCGATGAGAAAGGTTAAAAAACTCATGTAAGGTCTTAAAAATGGTAATATTTTCAGCAACGGAAAGATTATTTGATCCAAATAACAGATGATTGCTATTTCTATATTCGAGAGGCAAGGTGTTTTTCGTTCTGTTGCGTGCATCTGAGTGGTTTGTACATTTAAAAAGAAAATGTTCAGTATCTTCAAATGGATGACCACAAGTACAAGCTGGATCATCTGATATATGTCTCGAAAACATGTGACCTTTAAGATCGCTACATCGGAGTCGGAATTTAGAATGAATAATTTCGTTTTTTCGCGAACCAAAAAAATAATATATCGGAATGTTTGTGTCATTTTTGGAAAGTTTTTGTTTAAAGCCAGATAGTGATGTTGCTCTACGAACCGAGGTGTCTAACTGGTTCCATTCCCTGATGGAGGAGGGTATAAATGTATTAGAAAAGAGATGTGTTCGGGATTTAAATTCCGTAAAATCATTATGGTTCCTTAATGAATACTGTAATGTTGGCGATTTTTCAAAAAGATTTAAAAGATATTTAGGAGCAATATTATTGAAGACTTTGTACACAAGATGCAATTTGTGACGCTTCCGTCTCTCCATCAAAGGAATAAAACCAGTTTCTCTGTACAGTGATTCGTGATTGGTTCCTTTAACCGCCCCGCAAATAGTCCCAAGCGCTGAAATAAGGGGCCGGACATGGACAATGTCTGGGCGAATTGATCCCCTTTGACAGGCCGAATTGCCTTTCGTCCGGACATAAATGTCCGACCGATTCTGGGTAAAACAGTAAGTCAAAAATAGTAATTTCATTCGCGAATTCGAGTCGATCGCTAATTATTACTAGACTCGAAAATCCAGACACAAAAATATCAACGACTCGAGTCATAGTGAAAATGTTACTATTTATATCTCGGCAGCGTGCAGATAAAATGATCAATAATTTTTAGAATCGGCTTTTTTACGCTGGTTTTATCAACGACCCGAGTCCTAGTTAAAATATTACTATTTTTTTTTATAGAATTGACTCAAAATCCAGGCCCAAAAATATCAACGACCTGAGTCATAGTGAAAATGTTACTATTTATATCTCGGCTGCGCGCGGATAAAATAATCAATAATTATTAGAATCGGCTTTTTTACGCTGGTTATATCAACGAACCGAGTCATAGTAAAAATATTACTATTTTTTAGAATAGGCTCTTTTTCGCTGGTTATTTCAACGACCCAAATCATACTAAAAATATCACTATTTACATACATGTATCTTGGCTACGTGAAGATAAAATAATGAATAATATTGAGAATCGACTCTTTTACGCTGGTTATTCGAGTCTACGTGTAGTAGCTAGCTTTGCGTTACTTTCGTATAAATATGATTAGCTCTAAATCACACCTAACATGACATGTAATTATACAAATTATTAGTAATAAAAGTAATAATATTTATAATGTTACAAGAAAATGTTCAAGTTGACTATGGTGTAATTAGGGAGAGACTTTTTATACGAAAATTAAAATATCTCACTTTGTTGGACACTTCCGATCATCGATGTGAATGTAAATAGACGAGCTTTGAAAACATGTCGAATAAAATAACTTCTTATTTTCCTCAACCCATGGACACGGGATATCCCGGCTAGTGGGACCGTTCCAGAATATTTTAAAACTGGTACTGTGTCTAATGTCTCTCAAAATGACACTTCTAAACAGGGGCCATCGCCGTCACTAGTTCGAAAATTACATACAATAAAGAACCGTAGAAAAGTGAATCAAACCTGATGTAGCAAAATGCAATGCTGACGTGTGGTTAACATACGAAGAAGACGATGGTTTTGTGACTACATTAAATTGTGAACTCTATATAAAGTATTTTAAAAATATGAATTATATGAGGGAATTTTCCACTGCATGGAATAATGGTATTTTTATTTGTCAGGCTGAAAATCTGAAATGTCCGGCCGAAAATCAGTTCAGCCTGACATGATGTCAGGCTGAACCTTAGCAGTTATTTCAAGGCTTGAATAGTCCTAAGTGCATCAAGTTGAAGGCTTTCTAATTTATTAGCTAGTACATTTGAACAACCGTCCCAAATAATATCCGCGTAATCAAAATGAGGCAAAATAAAGAAAGTGTATATTGTTTGTAGCTTTTTCCGCTTTAGTCTGTATTCTAGTGATTTTAGACAATTTATCAATTTTGAAATTTTCTTACATAAATTCTCAAGATGGACATTCCATTTTCCGTTACTTTGAAAAATTAAACCAAGATGTTTGTGACAGGTGACCTCTTTAATCTGTGTTGTGCCAAAGAACAAGGGTGGATTAGTTGTTTGTGATTTTGTGCTTATGGTCATTGTTTCCGTTTTTAGAGGGTTAAAGGTTACCAACCACAAGTCTGCCCAGTCATTTATTTTCTTTAAATCATTATTCAGAATATCCGAATTTGTACTAGGGTCGTCCATTTTTACAAATAGTGATGTGTCGTCTGCAAATAGTCTAACATTGGAATTTAGGTTATTCACAATATCATTAATATAAATTAAAAACAATAGAGGTCCCAAAACAGATCCTTGTGGTACACCAGCATGGATGGTTCTTGGATCGGAGGATAAGTGTTAGTTCTATTAGTTGAAAGATGGCGGAGTCACCGCGAAGAAAACCACTTTGAAAAGACGTTAGTATTTTGTTCCCTCTCAAAAAGTTAAAGACATGTTTGTATATAACCTTTTCAAATACTTTTATAATGATACTAAGAAGAGAGACTGGCCTATAGTTACCACAATCGTTTGGTGATCCTTTTTTGAAAATAGCCGTGACATTTGCAAATTTCCATATACTGGGTACTTTACTTACTTTTAATGACAGTTCAAACAAGGAGCATAGCAGAGATGAAATTTCCGTGGATATTTTCTTTAGTAATTTGGCACTTATGTCGTCCGGACCGGAGGCTTTTGAGGTGTCTAAACTGTCGATAATGTCTTTAACTTCTTGGGGGGTTGGTACGATCTGATCTAATGAGTTAGCATTTCTGTCAATGGAGGGTAAAGATTTATTAGCATCATTAAGTTTAGATTGTTCAACAAAAAAGTTATTCAGTGCGTTTGCCTTGTCTAGCGGTGTGAATAAAGTGTTGTTATTTACAGTTAAGGGTGGTGTGTCTTGTTAAGTGCAGCCTTGTGTTTTTACAAATGAATTAACAATTTTCCACCAGCTTTTATTGCCAAACTGCGATTTGTCATTTATCTTTTCATCTAAGTTATCATAATATGCTTGTTTTGCTTGTCTTATCAAATTTATATATTGGCAGGCATCGATATTTCCGCGCACATGCGCACGGCGTGCGCAGGCACATTTGCTTTAAAAAACTTTTTTGCAGGCACATTTTTAACAAATTATTACTGTCACGTAAATCATGTAAAATAAAGAATACTATATATTTTTTTTTGTTTCCTTTGATTACCGTATAATAATTTACTAGAATAAGCTAGTCGATGATAAAAACATCAGCACGCAAAGTTAGCGATTCCACCTGTGACTTATGACCTATCACCTGTGACCTCTGCTTAATTTAGTGACAATTCTAGTCGAATGCCGGTCGATGATTAAAAGAATAGCACGCGACGTATGAACTATCACCTGTGACCTCGGCGACCCGTAAACACCAGTACCGTGTAGTAACCACATTTACACCTGATAATTCTATAACGATGGTTTCCTATCGAGTATCAAGTGGAAAAAAGAACAAAGTCTCTTGCCGAGTTTGTGGTGATGTTATTTTATTTCAAAATTATAAAGTGCATATACAGAGAAATCACCCCGCCGAAGACTGCAATGACCTACGGTCAAAAACAGACAAGTCCATGACATTCTTTTTCTCAAAACCTGCTGATTCTAAGCCTTCGTTCGGTGTCCGGTTCTCATGATAAAATGGCAGCCATTGTCGAAGCTATAGATGTTGATATGTCGGATACTGAGCAAAGTACAGAACTTGTTTGAACCCGGTAGTCTTCTATTCTATGTTTATATCAACCCCAAACAACAACAATATGCACATCAAACTTAATCTTTATTATCAAAGTAATCTATAATACATTAATACAATTTAGAAACCATAATAAAAAGGGTACTAAAATTTATCTATAATTTCTTCTTTTGCCGAGTCCAACCCAAGAAGCTTTCGTAAGCCCCCCTCCACCCACCCACAATCAATCATACTATATATACCTGGCAATTGAATACTCTCTTTTTGAGTATGACCCTCATGCAGGCACATTTTCAAGTGTGTGCGCAGGCACACTCAACTTTTTTAGAGCCCTGTATATTGGTTCCGAATGTTCCTAAAAGATTGCCAATGATTGTCATGATTTGTGCTGGTGTAGACTGGCCCAGTCTCTTCTATTTATTTTACATTTCAATTTATATAAAAGTATTAATTTTTAGTAAACCAACACTTTCGTTTCCATTTGTATAAAAAAAAAAATTTGAGTAAACCTGTAACCAGCACCAGAGACTGGACAATTTGCGAGCTTCACAATAAAATGGGCGTTCCTGTCCTGTTTTACGTTGTTCCTTATTTGGAATGATTGACAGTTGTCAAACAAGCCCCGAGTCACGTGTGTAATTATTTATGTTCATTCACCTCATCCCATACGTTGTATCCGTTCATTCGACAGATATTGTCCGTCAACAAAATTCTTAGATCGTTAAAGTATCACTAAATAACAATAACTGTTATCCACAACAAACATCTCGCACCGACACCAGTTTGCCAGTTAGTCGACAGCCATGTTTATTATCACGTGATGTTAGATATGTCGTGATCACGTGCATAATGCAGATTGACCTACTAGATGAGAATGAAGCTCTATTTGCCCAGTCTCTAGAGATTACGTTTTTTTTCGTTTTTTTTTTTTTTTGAGAGGACTGGCCAATTTTTGGTGTGTGAAGAAGACTGGCCACCAGTCTAGTGCTGGTGGCACGTTTATGAATTTTATTCTTTTTCCTTCTAATTTTCCTAATTTCGCTTGTCATCCAAGGTTTGTCGTTAGGTCTAATGGTTACTACTCTATTTGGGATATTTCTTTTAGCTAAATTGATTAATTCACTTGTAAATTTCCTACTCGAGTCATCAATGTCGTCATCTTGTATCAGATCGTACCAGTTTGTCGAAATGACCTCATTTTTTAGTTTCTCATTATCTATGTTTTGGTAATCCCATATCATTCATCTGAAACACTTTGATTTGGGAGCATTAAACGAGAGCGTACACGAAACAGGACAGTGATCACTACAAAAGTTATCAGAAACGGTGATATTGTTTACGAAATTTGGTTGGTTTTGTGATTAGTTGTTGAAAATCAAAAAGGTTTATGGCGTCATGTACAAAAGTACCCGATTTACTCAGCATGTCTATGTTAAAGTCACCCAAGACCAGACACTTGCTAATATTGTCATTAGGGGCAGAGTATAGAGCTTCAAAAGTGCGTGTGTCATTTTCATGGGAAGTTTGTGGGGGTCTGTAGAAAATTCCCAGAAGAAATTTATTATTGCAAGAGTTAATTTCAAGCCAAATTGATTCTGTATTACTGTCTTCCAAATCTAAACGACGAACGAATGCTTTAGAGTTACGAACATAGATAATTACCCCACCCCCAATGGAGTCGGTCCTATCCTTTCTAATTGGTGCATAGTAAGACGGAAGAAGAAGTGATTCGGTGGGTATGTTATTGTCAAGTCATGTTTCACTTAAAGTAATTATATCAAATAAAGAGAGCTCTGCTTCAATAAGGTCAAGTTTTTTACGTAGACTTCTAGCATTCAGATGCACGACCGACAGACGATTGACAGGGGGACCTGGGTTTGGTTCAACATTACCTGATAGTGTAAGTTTAAGTTTTATGACATTGTACGGAATTGAGCTAAGTGCATACAAAAGTAAGATTTTCAGGCAATACTGAAGATTAACAAAATAGTGTTTACATAGTTTTCTTTTTAAAACAGTATAAAACTTGCTTGGCCTTATGATATATACGTATATTAAATTATTATGCAATTTGATAGGATTATGAAACATGTAGACAAGTTTACTTAAAAGTGGAAGTAATTGTATATGGGGACGAAATGTCCATAAACAAAAATATACTAACACATATTGTTGTCGAATACAGAAATAGCAATAACATTGTTTACTATAGTTGAGTCTTTTGGTAGTAAAATTAAAATATATTATAGAGACATGGAAAAGTATTTTACCTTTGTGAAGTGTGTGATAAAGGGGAAAATTATATAATGTGTATATAATTTCACATACTGCATTATTTACTCGTTGGCTTATCAAGGTTTGAGGTAAGAGCTTAAGTTGCTCTGGGAAAACAGAAAGTATTAATGGATATGTGCAACTTTAATTTCAAATATGGTGGTTGTCTATGATTAAATATAGGGTAGTCCCAGATAAATCCCAGTGTCTCAAGAATAATGATAATGCAATTTAAAGGAATAGCGACATAAACGCCTTACCTGGTAAAGTTCCCTTGAAGTATTTAAGCGTTTTGACCCTTTTATTCTCCAGGAGTTATCTCGGACCGTCCCTTTAAATGATACTTACAGTACAACACAAATATGTCTTAAAATTTAAATTAAGGTCCGTTATATCTAAATATTATTTGGGAATTATGGGTAACACATAACAGATTATACGGGTTAATAGTTTAACACAAAATCATCATAAACTAATACTGAATTCTGCACCTTCTGAATTGAATTAGACATTAAGGTTTAACTATGACATAAACTCATAATTTAGTCTGTACTACGATTACATTTCAAATTAAGAGTTTAACACAAGTGTGATACATTAATAATGAAATCTGCAAGATCTAGAATTATGCTGACAATTAAAATTAACAACAAATATGTCATAAACATATAATGATTCTTTGCTATCTAAGTTTATATTAAACATTAAAATTTAACACAAATATGTCATAAACTTATAATGACTTCTTCACTATCTAAGTTTAAATTAGACATTTAAGTTTAACACAAATATGTTATAAATTTATAATGACTTCTTTACTATCTAGACATTAAATTTCAACACAAATATATCATAAGCCTATAATGACTTCTTTATCTAAGTCTAAATTAAGCATTTAAGTTTAGCAACAATATGTCATTAACTCTTATGCATTTTGTACTTAGTTTAGATTTGGCTTCGATGTTTTACACAATAATCTGACATAAACTCACACTAAATTATGTACTAAATGTATCTAAATTTAAATTAGATATTAAAGTTTAACCCGTGATATGTCAGAAACACAAATATGTCTTAAACTCTAATGAATTTTGTACTAAGTTTGGATTTGACTTTAATGTTTAACACAAATATACCAATCACTAATATGACCAAGAAGTCATAATGAATTATGTACTATCTAACTTAAATTAAACCAGAGGCTGATCCAGAGGGGGGGGGGGCAAACCCTACCCTGCTCATCAAAAAAAAAAAAAAAAAAAAAAAATTAATGCCTTACATAAATAGAATGAAATCACAATGTGATTCTACATCATTATAAAAATGATTCCTCTCTTTAAAAGCTCAATTTGTATGTATGCCTATGTAATTTAGGGACGATGATGGCAGATTTCCTTAACTGGAACCTGGCAAAACCCCCTCCTACAAAAATTCCTGGATCCGCCCCTGTTAAACTTCAAAGTTTAACTCAAATATGACATAAATTTTTAATGAATTTCGTACTAAGTTTAAATTAGCCATTAAAGTTTAACACAAATATGTCATAAGCTCATAGTGAATTGTGTACTATCTAACTTAAATTAAACTTTAACCTAGTAATGAGTTCTTTACTATGTTTAAGTCAGACACAAGCCATAAGATCCTAATACAGTCTATACAAACTAGATTTAGATTGGAAATTACAATTCTATATTGTGTAAATTTAAACTCGATAATGAAGTACAAAGATAAATATATCAAGCTAGTTATGTATTGTCCGTATTATCTCACATTATATGATTTAATAGTGTAACTTAAAATCGTCATAAACTAATAATAAATTCTGCAACATCCAAGTTTAAGTATAGACATTAATGTTTAACTATGTCATAAACTCATAATGTAGTCTGTACTATTTAAGATTGAATTAGAAATTAGAAGTTTAACACAAATGGCATACACTAATAATGAAATCTGCAATGTCTACAATTATGCTGACAATTTAAGTTCAACTCAAATATGTCGTAAACCTATAATGACTTCCTTACTATCTAAGTTTAAATTAGACATTAAAGTTTAAAACAAATATGTCATAAACTTATAATGAGTTCTTTACAATCTAAGTCTAAATTAGGCATTTAAGTTTAACACTACAATTAGACAGTCATAAACACATAATGCAATCTGTACTATCTAAGTTGAATTGAAAAGAAGAGTTTAACACAATATGTCATAAACTTACATTGTGTTCAGTACTATCTATATTTAAATTAGACATTAAACTTAATCAAACATATGTCATAAACTTATAATGAGTTCTGTACTATTTAAGATTAAATTAACACAATACGTGTATATTGTTGTACTCATAATACAAGAAACCCAAATACATGTACATTGTAATACTCAGCTTTAAAAGTTTAACACATATATGTCATTATCGTATATTGTGTTAAGTTTAAGTCAGACATTAAAGTTTAACCTGTTTTACATAAGTTTGACCTAAACTATAATGAAATCTGTACTATTTAAGATTTAATTGAACATTTCAGTTTAAGACAAATATGTCATAAACCAATAATGAATTCTTTAATATGCTTAAATTAGATAAAATAAATTCTGCAGTCTATACAATCCAGGTTTAATTTGTAAAATTTCAACTCTATATTGTGTAAGTTTTAAAACATTTTTTAAAAATTGAAATCTGCACTCTTTAATAAATTAAACAATTAAAGTTTAACACAAATATGTCATAAACACACAATTAGACCAGGAGCCCAGAGGGTCGAACCTAGACGAACGAGGTACCAATATCTGACCATATAGGCATCTACATACTAACCTGGGATGCACAAAAGTGGGCGTCTGCCGGGGCCCAGTCCATGGGTGTGACCCTGGTGACCCCTATAATGACCCCAAAAATAGGTTAAACTCATACATTCGAGGTACCGGTCAAAACCAATTTTAAATGAAAGAATACACTCTACTGAGTACGAAATTGCCCATAACAGACGATTTTGGCCCTGGGATGGCCCAAACTGACACCCCAAATATGAACCCCAGAGGGCTTGAAAAAGAAATTATATTCATACATTCGAGGTACCAGTTGTAACTAATTTTAAATGAAAGAGTATATCCCACTGAGTACGAAATTACCCATAACAGACGATTAGACCCCTGGGATGGCCCAGACTGACACCCCAAAGCCGAAGGGAGTGGGGTGGGGCAAAAATAGAGTTTGCTTATACATTCGAGGTACCAGTCAAGACCAATTTTAAATGGAAGGGTACATCTCACTGAGTGCGAAATTGCTCATAACAAACGATTTTGGCCTTGGTACTGCCCAAACTGACACTCTAAATATGACCCCCCGTCCTCCCTGGGCGGCTTAAAAAAAGGGTTATATTCATACATTCAAGTTATTAGTAGAAACTTATGTTAAATTCGCGGTACCGGTCAAAATCAACTCTAAATGAATTTGAAATAGTACATCTCACTAGGTACGAAGTTGCCCATAACAGACGCTTGTGGCCCTTGGACGGCCCAAACTGACACCCTAAATATGGACCGCAGAGCCAAAGGGTCAAAAATAGGTTACACTCATATATTCGAAGTACCAGTCAAACCAATTTTAAATGGAAGAGTACATCTCACTGAGTACGAAATTGTTCATAACAGTTGGTTTCGGCCCTGGGGGCCAAGCTGACACCATAATATCGACCCTGAGGCTCGAGAAAAAGTTATATTCACACATTCGAGGTATCAGTTCAATTTAATTTTAAATGAAAGTGTGCATCTCGCTGATAACGAAATGACCCATAAAAGATGACGGTTCAAACTGACAAAATGGTATTGTGAGGCCAGATTGAAACAGACTTTTGTCACCAACAAGTACAATCATAGACATAAGAACTGCACCTGTAGTGTTAAGATTGTTTTCATACTAGACCATCTTGTGATTAACCCATCAGGAATCACCAGAAATGGACAAAACTGGCTATAGGGCAGCTATCAAATACCTGCCACTGAAAGGACTAACCCTAACACAAAAGTAACTTGTCAGCCCTCAGTTAAGTTAAGATGACGCCATTTCAGCTATGTGAAATTTTTTAGGGGGGGGGGGGGGGTGAAAAAATTCTTCCTGGCCGGCATTCAGGCCTTGCAGCATCGTTGGCAAAAGTGTAGAAAACTTTATGGAACCATCGGCTTTGTACAATTTTTTCAAAGAATTGCCCAGAACATTTCACGCAGCCCTCGGCAAATCAAAGTGGAGGTGGGGAGGGGGGGCAAAACATCTACTTCCATCTAGAAAGGTAGGGGGTCAAGATTTGTTAGAATAACTTTTTTCAAGCCTAGGGATGTAAAATTTAGGGTGTCAGTTTAGACCAAAATCGTCTATATACATGTATACATGTACAAGGTACTAAACGATGTTTCCACAAGGATACTCTCGACGTTATCAAGCAAATGATACAGATGTGTTCACTCGTTCCTGGGGTTTTACGTCCCCTCCCACCTAGGGTGATAACACAGACAATGCAAATATATAAATAGTACACAAATATACAAAGAACATAATGCAACACAACCACAACAATGAAATACAATAAAAACGCAAGACCTTCGATTAGGGGGCCATTTATGACTGAACCATCACAGCGGAAACTCTTTCAGGCATTAAAAGGCAGTGGGCGGGTAACCCATTGATTTATCAAGATCAATGTATTTAACACTATTAAAGGGAAACCAATTAATCTGGACCATATATAACAGATAATTTAAAAACAATGTGGGGGTGTAAATATGAGCCATTTTGTACTCAGTGGCGTCTATACTTTCATTTAAAATTAGTTTCAACTGGTACCTCGTTTGTATGAATATAACCATTTTTAAGCCCCAATGGTCATAACTATGGCGTCAGTTTGGGCCGTCTCAGGGTCACAAGCGTCTGTTATGGACAATTCCGTACTCAGTCACACGTAATCTTCTATTATGGACAATTCCGTACACAGCTGGATATATTCTTTCATTTAAAATTAGTTTGAACTGGTACCTTGAATGTATGAGTATAACCCTTTTTTAAGCTCAGGGGGGGCATATTTTGGGTGTGAGTTTGAGCAGTCCCAGGGCTGAAATCTTCTGTTATGAGGAATTTCGTACTCAGAGAGAATTGGTTTTGAGCCGTACCACAGATTCTATGAGTATACCCTATTTTGCTCACCCCCTCCCCAACCACCCCTTTTCGGCTTCGGTGTGTTGGTCTGGGCCATCCCAAGGGTCTAATAGTCTGTTTTGGGTAATTTCGTACTCAGTGGGATATACTCTTCCATTTGAAATTAGTTTCAACTGGTAACTTGAATGTATGAATATGACCCTTTTTAAGCCCCTGGGGTGGGGTGCCACTTTGGGAAGTCCCAGGGCTGAAATCTTCTGTTATGAGCAATTGTGTACTCAGTGAGATGTACTCTTTCATTTTAAATTGGTTTTGACCGGTACCTCGAATGTATGAGCAAACCCTATTTTTGCCCCACCCCACCCCCTCGGCTTTGGGGTGTCAGTCTGGGCCACCCCAGGGGTCTAATCGTCTGTTATGGGTAATTTCGTACTCAGTGGGATATACTCTTCCATTTGAAATTAGTTTCAACTGGTACCTCGAATGTATGAATATATTTTTTTTTTCAAGCCCTCTGGGATCCATATTTGGGGTGTCAGTTTGGGCCATCCCAGGGCCAAAATCGTCTGTTATGGGCCATTTCGTACTAAGTGGGATGTATTCTTTCGTTTAAAATTGGTTTTGACCGGTACCTCGAATGTATGAGTTTATCCCAATTTTGAGGTCATTATAGGGGTCACCAGGGTCACACCCATGGACTGGGCCCCAGCAGACACCCACTTTTGTGCATCCCAGGTTAGTATGTAGATGGCTATATGGTCAGATATTGGTACCCCGTTCGTCTAGGTTCGACCCTCTGGGATCCCGGTCTAAATGCAGTCTGTACTATTTAAGTTTAATTCATACACTGAAGTATACCGTAATAATAACTATTTCATAAACTTATAATGAGTTCTGTAGGGTACTATTTTTGTCTAAATTATACATTATCAGATATGTCATAAACATATAATGCAGTCTGCACTATCTAATTTGAATTGGAGAAAAAAGTTTATCACAAATATGTCATAAGCTAATAATGAGTTCTGTTTTATTTAAGTTTAGAGTATTGTGAGTATGTAAATTAGTTATCAAATAGATGCCATTGTCTAATTTACATTAAAGATAGGTTGCCAGGCAACGAAACATACGCCCACAGCAGCTAAATCATCCGGGCAGTCAACAAGGGTTGTCGCATATTTTTACTTTTTTTGGTAATGAAACATTTGTAATACACTAAAATCTGATTAAGAGTAACAACTCATTATGTAATTATCTGAAAATCATTAGAATTTGTTTGCTTTTTATAAAGTTTTGCCCCACGCTAACAATTAGTATAGGAAACATTTAACATCATGGATTTAGTTGTTCAGTTATCAAAATTCATTGAAAATCAAAATACTTGTATGTTTCAACACCTTAAACTCAATCGGATATCAACTTTGGCCTCTGGAGCATCCACAAGATTTTTTGAAGTGATCAAGGGCCATAACTCTGGCACTAATTATCGGAAATCAATGAAAATCAATGACCTTAAATCTTATGACCTTAAACACTGTGTATATTAACTTTGGCCTCTAGAGCGTTCACAAGCCTTTTTTTAAGTGATCAAGGGCCATTACTCTGGCACTAATTATCGGAAATCGCTGAAAATCAATAGGATTCTTCATCTTATGACCTTAAACACTGTGTATAAATTTAAAGTCAATCGGATATTAACTTTGGCTTCTAGAGCGACCACAAGCAATTGTGGATGCCAGACCGCCACAAGATATTTTGAAGTGATCAAGGGCTATAACTCTGGCACTAATTATCAGAAATCGCTGAAAATCAATAGGCTTCTATGTCTTATGACCTTAAACACTGTGTATAAATTTAAAGTCAATCGGATATTAACTTTGGCTTTTAGAGTGTCCACAAGATTTTTTGAAGTGATCAAGGGCCATAACTCTGGCACTAATTATCGGAAATCACTGAAAATCAATAGGCTTCTTCGTGTTATGACCTTAAACAATGTGTATAAATTTAAAGTCAATCGGATATCAACTTTGGCTTTTAGAGCGTCCACAAGATTTTTTGAAGTGATCAAGGGTCATAACTCTGGCACTAATTATCGTAAATCGCTGAAAATCAATAGGCTTCTTTGTTTTATGACCTTAAACACTGTGTATAAATTTAAAGTCAATCGGATATTAACTTTGGCTTTTAGAGCGTCCACAAGATTTTTTGAAGTGATCAAGGACCATAACTCTGGCACTTATAATCGGAAATAGCTGAAAATCAATAGGCTTCTTCATTTTATGACCTTAAACACTGTGTATAAATTTAAAGTCAATCGGATATTAACTTTGGCTTTAGAGCGTCCACAAGATTTTTTGAAGTGATCAAGGGCCATAACTCTGGTAGTTATTATCGGAAATTGCTGAAAAACAGGTGTCTTCGTCTCATGACCTTAAACACTGTGTATAAATTTAAAATCAATCGGTATTAACTTTAGCCTCTAGAGCGTCCACAAGCAATTGTGGACGCCGGCCGGCCGGACGGACCGACAGACGGACGGGGGTGCCGACAATATACGACCACATTTCAATGTGGGCGTATAAAAACTATGAGATAATATGTTGATGTATACCTAAAAAATATTAGTTTCAGCTTTATATAATATATTTGACTTTATATAGTATGCCTATGATATTACATTTTGTGATCTACTTTTCGAGTTTGATGCTGTAGCAATAGGTGTTGATGTAACAATTCCAAAGTCGACAAGAGATGGTTGTTTTAGCATTGTAGTCGTTGCATCTTCGGATACTGGGATTTCGAATCGTTTTGGTGTCTGTTTGTTTGGGTAGAACTGGTTCAAGTCCTCTTCACTGGTAATAAGATAATTGCTGATGAGTGGTCGGACATAGATTCGTCCATCATATGTCCAGCAGTTTTTGATCAGTTTTTTAGGATAAAGTTGTCTTGTCGGTTTATATAAGAGTGCACGTTTCTGGGTTAGAGCTTCATTTACAAAGGCTTTGGTACAATTCTGTTCATTGTAAAGTTTAAGATTCCTCTTGTTGGCGTATACTAATGCTCGGTCCCTATAGCTTACGAACCGTACAATTATGTCACTATTGAGCCTACTGTTTTTCTGGCCAACTCTGTGGCTACAACCGATTTGATTTAGGGATAAATGCTGTGTACCACTGGGTATGACATGGTTGTTAATCAGATCTAGAACGATTTTATCGGTGTCCTCACCTGTTCGTTCTTGAATTCCACTTATCTTGAGACAGGTTCTTCGCGAGTACTATTCGAGTTCATCTATTCTATCTTCTAAAGACTTTATTTGTTCATCATAATATTGTGTCTTTTCTAATTTAAAGACCTGGATCATGGGGGTTACAATTGACTCCCTTTTGAAAATTTCCTCTATGAAGCATTTTAGTGATTCGTCGTCAGTTGTACCTGTATCAGGCCTCTACTGTGTTAAACAAAACACCAAGGTAGACAGGTGAGTTAAATTCAGCTGAGTTCACAAACTCAAGGTGTTCAATATAATATGTACGTTAAATTACGTGAGTCTGCAAACTTTTGTCTTCAAATTAAGTTTCAAATTGAAGATGAATGCCCGAACTATCTTGATATTAAGTTTTAAGTAAAGTACCTTTTATCTATATTGAATTAAATAAAGAAATATCTCCCGTTTTCCACACCTGCTTTACATGTCAGATTGACTTTTTGATGGGTTAATTAATCGACGAGTAATAATTACCTCTTTGTAATCGGCCGAAAATAGATTGATATATGACACCTTAGTGGCTTGTTGTTCATTGTTTTATCAATCAACATGATAATAAATTCTTTGTAAATCGGCCGATACCATACCATTCATTGTTTTACGATTCGGCTAGATTAAAGATCAATCGGCTAAAGCCAACAAAAAACAGCCGATTAAGATCCCTGCGGCAGACCCATTTTAATAGTCCCCCACTTTCTTCAAAAGGCAACAAAAAGTGTAACGGACAGACGGATGGAGTCAGATGGACCGACAGACAGATGGATAAACGAACCCATTTTAATAGTCCCAGGGCTGCTTTTTAGCTCAATTACGAAGAGTTATTTTGTCCCAAAAAGTGTGACAGACAGACGGACTGACAGACAGACGGATGAACCCATTTAAATAGTGCCCTGCTTTCTTCGAAAGGCGGGAGACAAAAATTCCAAATTATGAGTGTTTTCTATGTACTTTGCTTGTAACTTGTCTAATTTTTTTCAAAAAATTCAAATACTGCCTTTAATAAGAAAGATTTTTAAATTTTAGCACAAAAGATACATTAAGTAAAGCAGCATGTCTAATAAAGGGACATCATTTTTGCAGGTATTCTTTGATTTTGATTTTCTTTCACCAGCATGTTGCCAGAACACATGTCGTTTCTGGAGTTTAACGACAAATGGAGATATCTGAGATACCACCACCAGGGGTCAAATTTTGTGAAATCTGAACTAAGGCAGTTTTTTTCAAAAATTGTCACAGTGATTCCTTCTTCACAACGGCAGTTTTTATGTACACTAAGGCAAAATGTTCGTTTTACTTTCGTCACTACGGCATTTTTTAAACTAAGAAATTTGATCGATTAAAGATTATGAATAATAAATAAACTATAAGCATTTATAATCTCTATTTAGTCATATCATTATTATGGTAAGAACTAGGTCACAAGAAACACCTTAAAAATATTTAGGACTTTACGTCCATCACAGTCAATATATAAATATCGAAATGAATCGAAAGGTATAAAAAATCTTGCAAGCCCACCAATCTGCTTTGGCTCAGCGACACGAAATTCGCGCAATTCTATATAATACATATTCACATGCATTCCACCAAACATAAGTATCTTGCATTTTAAATGAGTATTTCGTCGTTGACGAGTTTAATTCCAATTACATGCATAAAATATCTGTAGTACTGTAATTTGATTATCAAAAGACAACTTTACACCTGTGCATGGCATTATATCACAGGAACCTAATGCGGTGGACATGCAACGCCCCCTGGAATTCCTTTTTAACATCTCGTCTGTATTTAACCTAAAAATAGGTTGCTAGGCAACGAAACATACGCCCACACAGCAGCTAAATCGTCCGGGGAGTCAACAAGAGTTGTCGCATATTAAGTAATTATCAGAAAATCATTAGAATTTGTTTGGTTTTTATAAAGTTCTGCCCCAGGCGCACGTTAAGCATAGGAAACATTTAATACTATGGATTTTGCTGTTCAATTATCGATTTTCAAGAAATTCACACTCAACCATGTGTAACGGGGAAACGTTTTTTTAATTCAGAATTGTGACCTCCATAGGGTCCACAAGGTAAAAAAACATGATTTTTCGTACAATCAGGGACCATAATTCAGAAAGTTATGGTCCAATGTTAGGGTGCCCCACGTTCCTACTGAAAAGTTGTACTAGACACATGGAATATGCACGCTTCAGTTGGTTAACTACTACTGATTTTCTGACAGTCTCGCACATTCGTTGAGTCTATAAATAGCAACAGCACAGGGAAATTCTCAACACACTATGAAGAATTACAGTCATAAAAAATCTATTGTTGACGATTCTGAACAGCAGTTTAATTATTACGGCATCTTTAGAAATCATGCTCGTTTTTTTTTTTATATTGCTTTATCCTTAATAAGACCGAAAGGAGCGACATATTTTGGTTTAGTACAAATAATATCTCTGAATAACTCGGGTTGGACAGGAACATGATACCAGCAGTAGTTTCATTTTACTTTTACAAGGTTCGTAAAACAATTGTTGAGTCGCCCACCGTGCATTTTGTCTAAATTCGATTTCTTGTTCCAGCTTTCTGTCATGTTTCGTAAAAAAGTAGTCTGGATTATCCTGGCCTGTCAATCAGACGGAGAATGGTTTATTACCCAAATATCTTGGTTCCTTTTAATATTTGCGCCTATCGGATCGTAACTTCCTGAATTATGTACCCTGATTGTACGAATAATAGCTATTCTTTTTAGCTTGTGGTCCCTTCTGGAGGTCAAAATTATAATCCGATTTAAAAAAACGTTTGAATATATCACCGTTACATGGTAATGATGTACGAGTCTGAATTGACAGACAAAATGGCCGCCGTTTGTACGCGAATAGTGTGAAAATATATATGTTATATCAAGGTTGTGGACCCTATAGAGGTCACAATTTTGAACCGATTTTGATGAAACTTGAAATACATGTTTATAACCTAAAGATCTTGGTTCCATTGCATATTTGCGCATATCTGATCGTAACTTCCTGAATTATGGCCCCTGATTGTATGAAAAATCGCCTTTATTAGCTTGTGGTCCCTCTGGAGGTCACAATTATTACCCGATTTAAAAAAAAAAACGTTTGATTATATCACCGTTACAGGGTAATCTAGGATTAGTTTGAATTTCGTGAAAATCGGACCAAAATTGACAAACAAAATGGCTGCTGTTTGTACACGAATGGTGTATAAATATGGTATATCAAGGTTGTGGACCCTATAGAGGTCACAATTTTAATTCGATTTTAATGAAACTTGAAATACGTGATTATAACCTAAAGATCTTGGTTCCTTTTGATATTTGCACATATCGGATTGCAACTTCCTGAATTATGGCCTCTGATTATACGAAAAATCGCCTTTATTATCTTGTGGTCTGTCTGGAGGTCACAATTATTAACTGATTTAAAAAAAATATTTGATTATATCACCGTTACACTGTAATGAATTTTCGGTTTGAATTTCATGAACATCGTACCACAATTGCTGAACAAAATGGCTGCCACTTTTACGCGAATAGCGTAAAAATATGGTTTATGCAACATAACACAAACTCGGATTGACATTTAACAATAACACTTTATTTATTTGGCATATGGGGACTACAGTATGTATATCTTGGCAATACACACTAGGAAACTGGAATTGTTTAATTTGGGGTTTTTTGACTTTAAAAAATGCTATAGAGTTTAATTTCAAAACATCGTTTGATAATTGATTATAATCGCTTGAAAATTACAAAAATGATTTAATTAGTACCATGGTTTAATTTAATGATACAGCGTTTAATTTCTCCGAGAGGGGTTTAGAAATGCACGGACCCTTTAATTATGTCAAGCGTCTAATTACTAGCCGAGTGCTTTAATTTCCCGAGATGCATTTATAAATTAAATATTAGATGAAACTTTTAATTTCCCGCGAGTCGTTTAACCGATCGGCTCATTTTCATTACGATTATTTAAATGTGAAGTACGAATAAAAAATATGAATATAGAAAAATAATGCGCATCAAATAATTGCTAATCTTTTAATTTCCCGCGAGTCGTTTAACCGATCGTCTCTTTTTGTTTACGATTATTTAAATTTGAAGTACGAATAAAACATATGAATATAAAAAAATAATGCGCATCAAATAATTGCTAATCTTTTAATTTCCCGCGAGTCGTTTAACCGATCGGCTCATTTTGATTACGGTTATTTAAATGTGAAGTACGAATAAAAAATATGAATATAAAAAAATAATGCGCACCAAATAATTGCTAATCTTTTAATTTCCCACGAGTCGTTTAACCGATCGGCTTATTTTGATTACGATTATTTAAATGTGAAGTACGAATAAAAAATATGAATATAAAAAAATAATGCGCATCAAATAATTGCTAATCTTTTAATTTCCCGCGAGTCGTTTAACCGATCGGCTGATTTTGATTACGATTATTTAAATGTGAAGTACGAATGAAAAATATGAATATAAAAAAATACTGCGCACCAAATAATTGCTCATCTTACCTTGGTCGTAGTATTTTTATCCATTATCGATTAAAGAATGATTCCACCATTGACAAACATCAAAAATCGGTAAATCACGCCCAATGTTATTATACAATCGGGAATCGGTAAAGCACATCCCAAAAAATGAACATAGCCTTCCACCTGTACGCGTCGCTATTTGTTGGAAATCGGTAAAGCACATCCCAGGTAATGTATTTTCTTTAAATCACAAATGAATGAAAATAGTTTTCCACCTGCATGCGCCGCTAGAAGACATCACAATGTACGTTATCATGGAAGAGTGATAATCTCGCGAGACTTTTATGTTGGCGCCAAAAAGAAGCTATTACTATTTGTCGATCTCTATAGACAAGCTGTCGATCATTTTTAGACAGGACTATAGAATGGCTTCAAACAGTATCAATGCCTTGATGTTACGTAATCACTTGGGACAATAAAATGTTGACTGCAGAAGAACGATATCAAACGATATTGCTAAATCAACATTTACTCCCTCAATATATAAAAAATAATGTGTGTTGGCGAGGTATCGGGGGGTTTTTTTTGTACTATTCAAAATCCACGTTAGATCTTTCATCCCACGACCGTTTCGCCACCCTAAATTACACAGCTCGTTTCATCCCACAAATTAAAAAGACAATTATTACGTATTTTAAATATTTTATTGATACATTAATAACTAGTGATGGTCCGATATGGTACCTATCGGTTTTACCGATATCAGATATTGACAGCGAAACATATCGGCCGACACAGATAAATTACCGATAGTGCGGTGGATATAAAACTATTACACATTAAAATGTCTCGAATGACGTGATGATCTATGTAGATATTTGTCTTTATTAGTCGAGGAACGCATAATAATATTTTACTGCGTGAATCAAATACGAACCCTGTGTTTTCGAAGTAATAATTGGGCCACGCTTCCTACGCAATCAAAAATATACACCATCCTTTATGAACTTAATTAAATGCTGTACCATCAATACAATATAATTCCTAACAGTAACAGCACGTCCATACGTGCATTAGTTCATGCGGTAATAAAATGATACATCAAAGCGATAACTTCCTGACCTGTTTGTCAACAGTGCCTATCACGTGACATTCTCCCGACATTTCTAGAACTATTGTTTAAAATAAAACATCTAATGGGAACCTATTTGTTGATAATATTATTAATTAATAAAGTATGATTTGTATTATGAGTTTTTATTTGACAACACAATAGTCAAGAATAACAATATACATTGCTAAATTATTTCTAAATTTATATCGGCTTCTAGAAGCCGGAATGTATTAGACAGTGATTACGTGACATCAAAGGAATATCCCCCCTTTCATCCTTCATTCTACCACACGCAAAACGCGTGATATTTTCCCACCTTTTCCAAATCTTCTGACAGACAATATAGCGAACTAGATAAAACAAAGGAAAAAAAATATTTACTTGACGCGTCATGTTTCCAGCACCCAGAATCAAATTTAGCGATATTTTTCTGCAGGCGAATACCGAAATTTCCATTCGACAATTATTCGAAAATTGTATTTCATGGGCTTTATTTGCAGATTGGGGGTTCGTTTTTTGACAAATATGTAAAATATGACGAGCGCTTTTATCCTCGAGGAAGAGCAATAAAAAGCTCTCCTATTTTGAGGCGAAGCACTGATATCATCTTGTTATTAATGTATCAATAAAAGATTAAAAATACGAATCAATTGGTTTTTTTTTTAATTTGTGGGATGAAACGACCCGCGTAATTTTGGGGGGTGAAACATTCGTGGGATAAAGATCTAATGTAGATTTTGTTTTGAATAGTACAAAAAAAACCACCGATACCTCACCAACACACATTATTTTTTATATATTGAGGGAGTAAATGTTGATTTAGCAATATCGTTTGATATCGTTCTTCTGCAGTCAACATTTTATTGTCCCAAGTGATTACGTAACATCAAGGCTGTGATCAGTCATTGATACTGTTTGAAGCCATTCTATAGTCCTGTCTAAAAATGATCGACAGCTTGTCTATAGAGATCGACAAATTGGCGCCAACTAAAAGTCTCGCGAGATTATCACTCTTCCATGATAACGTACATTGTGATGTCTTCTAGCGGCGCATGCAGGTGGAAAACTATTTTCATTCATTTGTGATTTAAAGAAAATACATTACCTGGGATGTGCTTTACCGATTTCCAACAAATAGCGACGCGTACAGGTGGAAGGCTATGTTCATTTTTTTGGGATGTGCTTTACCGATTCCCGATTGTATAATAACATTGGGCGTGATTTACCGATTTTTGATGTTTGTCAATGGTGGAATCATTCTTTAATCGATAATGGATAAAAATACTACGACCAAGGTAAGATGAGCAATTATTTGGTGCGCAGTATTTTTTTATATTCATATTTTGTATTCGTACTTCAAATTTAAATAATTGTAATCAAAATGAGCCGATCGGTTAAACGACTCGCGGGAAATTAAAAGATTAGCAATTATTTGATGCGCATTATTTTTCTATATTCATATTTTTTATTCGTACTTCACATTTAAATAATCGTAATCAAAATGAGCCGATCGGTTAAACGACTCGCGGGAAATTAAAAGATTAGCAATTATTTGGTGCGCATTATTTTTTTATATTCATATGTTTTATTTGTACTTCAAATTTAAATAATCGTAAACAAAAAGAGCCGATCGGTTAAACGACTCGCGGGAAATTAAAAGATTAGCAATTATTTGATGCGCATTATTTTTCTATATTCATATTTTTTATTCGTACATCACATTTAAATAATCGTAATGAAAATGAGCCAATCGGTTAAACGACTCGCGGGAAATTAAAAGTTTCGTCTAATATTTAATTTATAAATGCATCTCGGGAAATTAAAGCACTCGGCTAGTAATTAGACGCTTGACATAATTAAAGGGTCCGTGCATTTCTAAACCCCTCTCAGAGAAATTAAACGCTGTATCATTAAATTAAACCATGGTACTAATTAAATCATTTTTGTAATTTTCAAACGATTATAATCAATTATCAAACGATGTTTTGAAATTAAACTCTATAGCATTTTTTAAAGTCAAAAAACCCCAAATTAAACGATTCCAGTTTCCTAGTGACATTTAATGAAACATTAAAATGTTGAATACTACAGTGAATGACTGGTTTTCACAACCCTCCGCTCCAAACATGTTTGACATGGCTGAATGTCGAATACATGGGAATTGATGTATTGTGAAAACCTCGTCCTTGTAATGACTGAATTGGCAGCAAGCTTAAAGACCACATCAAATGATTCAGAAAATTTTTACGTACGGGTACTCAATAGTTACAAAATCCATTACGGCAAGATCAAACTAATCTGATTAAAATTAATTCAGGTATTTACGTTTTAGTATCCGACTGCCAAAAGCGGTTTTCAAATTTTCAATTACAACCTTAATCCAGTTGATTGGCTGGTGACGTCACAGGCACTACACATAGTATACACATCATCTATACAATATATCACTGTATACACACAGCCAGTTGACACGTGTGTATTTGTCGGTCCAATAAACATTTGACTGCTGTAATCATTAACGAGTAATTATTTACATGTAAGCTACATATCACTATCACTAGGGACCGGGTATCATTCAGATTTGATGAAAAAAGGTAAGAAACTAAGCTTACCATCTAGAATCTAATACACATATTCAGTTAATAAATTGCCATCCAGAAAGTGTTAAATACCATCAAGATTCATCAAAAACCGCCCAGTTTGTGCTACCATTTAGTTTAAGAAATACCGTTTAGTTTTGACATCCATCATCTAGTTTATGACCATTTAGCTTAGTTTTGATATTGGTCATCCAGTTTATAACCCTTTAGTTTCATAATCTAGACAAATGATGTCAAACTAAATGGTAGCACAAACTGGGCGGTTTTTGATGAATCTTGATGGTATTTAACACTTTCTGGATGGCAATCTATTAACTGAATATGTGTATTAGATTCTAGATGGTAAGCTCAGTTTCTTACCTTTTTTCAACAAATCTGAATGATACCCGGTCCCTAGTGTATATCAGTCAAAAGCCGACCTTTCTCGTCTTGAGTTGTAATAGATTATATATTTGTGACAAGAATATCACCGAGTGTATTTCAAGATGCCATATTACCGTTGTGTTATTGAGAGCAAGGGAAAGGGGAATAATGTACCGGCGTTTCATATATTTCCCAAGGATGAAATCGTACGGAAAGAGTGGAATGCGTTTGTAAACAATTCAAATCCTGATTGGCAACCTACAGTCACAACAGTGATATGCAGTGAACATTTTACGAACAATTGCTTAATTACCTATACACACACGGCGTGTGTATTTATTAACGCCTGACTGATTCCTTAACCCCCCTAATTAAATAAAACAATTGACTACGGAATAATTTGTTTTGTAATACATTTTAATTCAAGATCCATTTTAAAATTGTTTATTATGTACGGCCGTTCTGTTTTCTCACGGCAGCGGTTTTAATACAATCTACCATCATGTGCAGTCCAAACGATTCGAGATACCTTTTCGTCAGTATTGTGGTTGTAATTTAGAAGGGTAATTATCATTTTTTGTTACACCGGCCAGATCAATTTGTAATAATGAATATCCAATACACTTGATCAAATGTGGAGTTCCTGGTGCCGTTTGGTGAGTGATTAAACTGTCAATTTAATTGTAAAATACTTGTATTCTTTATAAAAAAGTTAAATGATGTTAGACATTATAACCTTATCTTATCACAAACGTATATCCATCGAATGATTTATATTTAGATGTTGTTTAAACACCAATCAACAAATAATACGAGGCTACTCTATTACAAAAACATCGGTGAGCAAAGAAAAAGATAATTAATTATGACCCAATCACTGTTCAAATTTAGTCTGATTGATTAATGACAGGTATTAACAACACTACACTTGCGATACACATAGATAGTTAGGTGACCCTTCTCAATCTGTTAATTCTAACGTATATTGAGATATTTTTTCGTATTTTATTTTTACGGTCTATTTCAGAGTAATAAAGTCAAATTCGCAAGCAGAAAGAAAGGCGCCGTACGTCGATAACGGATCGTCATTTACAAATCGCGTTTCAATCATGTTTGACGTTTACGATATATTTTGCGTGACCACATCTTTTAACTCCTACACTCTTTTACTCGGGGAAATTCGAACCACAATACTCTTCTGACGAAAATGTATCTCGAATAGTTGGGACTGCACTCATATGAGAGTGTATGACATCGCTGTCGTGAGAAAATGAACGACCGTACATTATGAAACAAATTCTAAATTAGAACGACGATACTCTTCTGACGAAAATGTATCTCGAATCGTTTGGACTGCACACGATTGTAGATAGTATTAAAATCGCTGCCGTAAGTAAACAGATTGACCGTACACAATGAAACAGATTCTAAATTCGAACAATAAACTTCTGACGAAAATGTATCTCGAATCGTTTAGACCGTGCACGATGGTAGAGTGTATTAAAATCGCTGCCGTGAGAAAACAGAATGTACAATATGAAACAAATTCTAAATTGGATCTTGAATTAAAATGAATTATAAAACAAATTATTCCGTAGTCAATTGTTTTATTTAATTAGGGGGATTAAGGAATCAGTCAGGCGTTAATGAATACACACGCCGGTTGTATATAGGTAATTAAGGAATAAACATTCCGAATATGCATTCGGTCACTGTGACGTCACTGGCGTCTCAGGGGATAAAGAGTGTTTTCAATAATTGGCAAAGTCGTTTTTACGGGAGGTCTATTTTTACGACTTTGAATGAAGATAGCTGAATTAATTTTAGTCGGATTAATGTGAATTTGCCGTAAAGTGGATAAAATAACCATGAACTGCTCACATAGAGAAATTTTCAGGGCCATTTTATGTGCACTTTAAGGCTGCCGCATTCAGTGTGAGTGAACGAAGTGAGCGAAGCTCGAGTGTTAGTACTGACAGAGGAGCGAAGCTCCTGATCAGAGTGAAGTGAGCGAAGATCGAGTGTTAGTACTGATGGATGAGCGAAACTCCAATTGTAAGATTGAGGAGCGAAGCTGCAGACCAATCTTAACCTGTACCTGAAATAGATTCCCTTTAATACATAAACATATATACATGTATATAAATTTAACAATAATATTCAATACTGAGTTCAAACCAAATAGGTAACCCCATACTTTGGGTTAGAATAGCTAGTTTATGGCAGACAAGAGGGTAGCGGGTCCGTAAATTCATCCACACAATTCTATTACCAATACACTTTGGGGGCTACACAGATGCTTTCATCTGCACACCTTGGCATTTTCACAGTTTATGGTTAAACTAGCTGTGAAAATGCCAAGGTGAGCAGATGCAAGCATCTGTGTAGCCCCCAAAGTGTGTTGGTAATAGAATTGTGTGGATGAATTTACGGACCCGCTACACTCCTGTCTGCCAGCAAGAAGAAAGATTGACTTAAACAAACAAATATTTTAAACTACATTTGATAAAGATTCAATAAACTAACAGTCACTAATAAAATGTTCTTTCTAATATGACCTGTTCTTTCTATTATGACGGATTGTTTGAACACCCATATACATTTAACTCTTCCGTTGTAGCCTTGTTCATGCATGGCAATGGAAGTTAGGAGTGCGCAGAATGGAGGCTTGATCCTGAATAGACACATATTCACACTTGAATTCTGCTTCCACATTACATTCTAAAAATGCAGGCCTTCGATGTATATTGTCAGTATGACACAGAATAATATTGAAATTGTTACACTTGAGTTTCACATAACTCCTGTTGTACAACTTGATATTTCTCACTTGAATTATATATTTCACACTGAATTTATATTTCTCGCTTGAATTATATATATATTTCACACTGAATTTATGATCACATAAATTTAATTTCACACTTGAAATATATGTTCACACTTAGATTTAATTTTACTTTTTTTAACACTTGATTGTGATGTTCCACCGTTGAATATACACTGGGGTATTGCGATGAATTATAGATATTCGCTTAATCGATTGGAATATCTATTGCTACCAGCAACTGACACGTGTATGTATATATGTATAGTAACAATAGTATCTTGCTATCAAACTAATTCAGTAAACTATTTTGTGCATCTCGTAGAGTGTCTGTTGTGGTCCTAATGTATCGAGTATAACAATTTGATGACCACCTTCCCATACTCTTAATTAGATGAACTTCAATTCTAGCCTTGGCAGCCGAAGTTGCTGCATCTATTCTAAATGAATGGCCATTAGATGACTGTTCATTAACACCTATTTTGCTCAAGACATGTTTCAGGCATTTAATAAAAAAGTTTCGAGATACCGATTTTGTGTCTTCAGTCATGAAGAAAAGCATGTCTGTTTTAGAGAACATTCAATTCCTTAAGTGTCTATACTGGGAAAGCACTGCAACAGGACATAGTCTATGACCACTTTTAAAAAAGGTAATTGAAACCCCTTTAGCGTAAGGATCAGTTTTTGACTTTCTCAATTTCAAGACAGCTTTATCGCTAAAAATTTGCATGTCCTCGTATGTAATGTCTACTTGAGGATTGAACTTGCCTGAAGTGGTGATTTCTCCACATCTCAAGAAATCAAAAAGTGTGGTGATATACAAAGCCTCTAACAGACAATCTGTGTATTTGCTAAAAACACCCAATCTTAACACATTACATATTTGTTTCAAGATATCACTAGTTATTGGAAGTCTTGTTTTGAGATGAGTCGGTTGTAGTCGTCTTACTGCGTTGAGGATAGTGTACACGTGAATGTTCCTATCAGGGTTTTCGAAATACTCTGAGTGGCCATACTTAATATATATAAACCGAACACCACTCAAGTAAAGTTTAATTGTGGAGTAACTTAATTTTAAAATGCTCTGACAATATGAAATGAAATATAGAATTAACGTCTGAGAAACTGGTGGAAGTATTGCTATCGATCTGTAATTATACTGGGCGAGGAATCGTTGATATGCATTGAATCCAGTTTGATATACCTTAAATGTTTTTGACGAAACACTGTGATTCCATAAATGCTCTAAAGTTCCATTCAGTTCTGCTAAACAATGCTGCTCATATGTGGAACTACCACGGACTGCTCTTGTGCTTGTGGTGCCGCTTGACGAAATCGTTGTAGCTGAAATCGCGAAAGTGCATCAGCTATAACATTTGAATTGCCTGGCATGAACCTACTATATAACATAAAACTATTTTGAGCTGCTGTGAAAGCCAAAGTTCTCATTAATTTAGAACTGGCGGGATCAGATTATCTCCCTTTATTTAGAATATTTACCACAGCCATATTGTCACAGTTAAATAAGATTTTCAGCCCTTTCCGACGGTTTCCCCAAATCACACTTGCGACTACGATAGGATACAACTCCCTGAAGGTCATAGAGACAATTTTGTTACTTTTAAACAAGTTTATGTCGGAAGGCCAAGATGCGGAGAACCATTCACCTTGGAAATACCCGCCAAAGCCGAAGTTAGACGAAGCGTCCGTAAATAATTCAATATCTGCGCTTGAAATAAGTGTTTTATTATGGAAACATAGAAACTCCAATTGCATAAAAATTTGTACCACATTAAGAGATCTTCCCTTGCTTCATGATTTAGCCTTATATGGTGGTGCAATTTAGATACTTTAGTGGTAGTATCAATTAGGAAGGATGTAAAAGCTCTGCCAGGGAGAATTACCCTTGCTGCAAAATTAAAGTGTCCTAATAGTTGCTGAGCTTCTCTTTTAGTTAAAGATTTCTTGTGCAGAAATTGACTTATAAATTCTTTAATCCGTTAAGTTTGTCAATAGGGAGTCGACATTCCATATTGACTGTATCTAAAATGATTCCCAAATATTGAAGAACATAGGACAGACCCTCAGTCTTTTTCTGAGAGATGGGGATATTCAATCTGTGAAATAAAGTGAGCAATGAAGCCAATGTTTCTTCGCCCTTAGACTTGGGAGGGTAGACGCACGAAAATATAATATTGATTTCTCCACTTAGCACAGTATAGGTGCCACTGATTAGGAATACTCTAATTTTTTCGATAGCGTCATCCAATTTCACATACTTCAAAGAGCACAATTGTTTCTCCATCAAGTCATTTATGCTATCAACATTGCTATCTTCGTGAGGTGAAGACAAATCAAGAATTAAGTGTTTCTTTCCTGAATATTTCCCGGTTGCTAGGCCTACGGAACTGACCCTATAATGATCAAAAGGTAAGTGGGAAAAAGGACCGTTAATAAAACCCTTTCCAATTTCTGATTTAATAAGCTCATCAACTATTTCCGGATTGTCTCTAGCTGACTTTAAATTTTTACATTCGAATGTATCTGAAACAGAGGTTTTAACTAATGTATCAAAACCGTTTCTTAATCCTGAACGTAAATATTGAACAAATTGTCTATCAGGATGATTTGCTAATTCAAATTCAAGTCTTTTTATATTGATAGGAGTGCTAGCTTTAAATTCAAACTGTCAAAAAATGTTATCCTGTTTTTTGGTTTGATTTTCACTAAATTTCTCTGTAGTTGGACATGAACTTAGTATGTGACTATTGCTTAGGCAGCGATAGCAACAATGTTCTCTGTTTCAATTGGCCTGGTTACAACCTTGGTTATTATGATTATTACAAATTTGTCTACCATCCTTTGACTTGATGGGACGATTGTACTTGTCATTTAAAGAATTCCCTGAAACACCTTGAGGTACATGTAAGCGTCTATATGGAAGGTTTCGCTGACTATGTCCATGTAATTCGGCTTTCAGGGAGCACATGTGTGTTGCATGTGAAGTTGATTGACATATATTACAGGAGTTAACGTGTGCCCCTGCTACAACTCTTCTTAGCAGATCAGGATCTCCTGAAGCCCAATTTATCAAAATATTGTGTTGCATAAGTGCATTGGCACATTTGATTGTAAATAACTTGTGGTATTCATAGAACTTGTCTGGCCATGTATTATAGATTTCTATGATGTGCGATAAGTACAAATCTAATTCGGAATTCCTATGTGGGAATGCATCCGGGGAACAAATAATACGCTTGTAACGATTAAAGGCAATTATAAATTCTCCAATTGACAAATTTCTTATAAGTCTCTTGTCTAACTTTTGATCCTTCTCGTGAGGAATCAAAAGTAAATTAAGGTTAATGTTCTCACCCCTGACGATCTTTCGTTGTATATCTGGTGATACCATATCGATATATTCTAGATCGGCAGCATTCCTCCTGATCCTATCAGGCATAGCACTAAGACTATTAGTACATCTATCGGGAGTTGATAGAGTGCAGGTGTTATCAAGATGGTCTGCATGTTCATTCTGCTTATGAGCGTCAGAATTTCTGTCATTAAAATCATTCTCAACACCAACAGAACGATAAGCACTTTGAGTTTGACTGTCCCCAAATGATTGTTTGAATTTATCTAAAGCGTCACTGGTATGTTCACCTCCGAGTGGTTATTAATAAACACAAACATGCATCAGTTGATGAACATTAATATATTCTATGAAGGAGAGACATGTTACATTTAACAGCATGCGTGAGTTGGGTTGTCTTATCTCCAAGGGGCACAACTCCAAATCAACTACAATAGACTTTTACATCTAGACACAATTAGAATCATAATAGCATCCATCTCCCTCTCTTCTAAAACTAAATACATATTCAGATACTTTCTGATTACATTACTAACATGTACTAAAATGTCATTTAAGTATTTAAGTTGCGCGAATACTTTAAAAGAACAGCAGTTATTATTTCAGTTTATAATCTGCGAAATGCACTGGTACACGTCTAGAACGCATTCACTTTCTTGATGTTATTTCTTGTGAGGTAGATGATGATTGTTTGAGTATTGGTGGTGGCATCTTATCAGGAACATTTTGTTCTGGCCTTGGAGGTTCCTTTACCCTGACCATAGGTAATTGATTCATAAAATCATCACTGTCACTGTCAGAGTCACTATTATCCTGTTGTTGAACAGCTGGATGTTGTACATTGTAACCAATATTATTATGATTTTTTAATGTACTATTCTGATCCACCCCATCATGGCTAATTACTGGAGACCATAAAGATGTACCTCCATTCTGGTTCTTCGGTGGATGTCGTAACCGAAGATCTCTACGATTACGAACTGTTATCAGACTAGAAGGTAACCGAACAAGATATTTCCGAACATCACGGTTGCATTCTTGGATTATACCATATTTATCCCAGCGATTAGTTAGTCGGTTTTGAATAACAACTGGCGAACCTACTTTGAGTTCTGGAAGGAGCATTCCCGGTCTGAGTTTGTCAATTCTTTGACGTTCCTTAGCAATGTATTTGTCATAATTACTGAGCTCTTTATGCCAGTCCTTTGATAGGGCACTTTTATGAGCTGGGACTGTATCACAAACTGAGTGTCCATAAACCAATACTGCTGGTGATAATCCAGTCGATTTGTGAGGAGTATTACGTATTTGCAAAAGTCCTTTTGTCCATTTTTCAAAATCAATTTTACCTTTAGTAACACATTTTCGTAGTAGCGCTTTTGCCTGTTTAACACCATTTTCTGCATAAGAGTTACCTTGAGGATAGTATGCAGATGATGATATCCATCTCACTCCCCAAGACTTCGGGAACAGTTGTATCAGCAAAAAAGTTTCGTAGTTCGTGTATTGTTACATCACATGTGGTTCGAGACATTCGCGAAACACTAAACCAACCACTTTTTCAATCAGTGATCATCAAAAATTTGATATTATCACACTGAGAAATAGGTAAGGGTTAAACTGTACGTTTGCCGCATTAAAAACGATCCCAAAGTGTCAATAAGTACGTTTGCCTCATAAAAAAATACATTTCGGATTATAACTCCTCATTATGGCTTAAAATCTCTAGATAAGGTGTGTTAATTAACAAGAGTGAAAAATGGACTGCACGGCAAGTTAATTATCAGTAGGGTTGAACAACTCTCGGACGGTGCGTTTTCTGTACTGAGTGTGTTAATTAACCGACGGGTTAAAAACGAATGACACGGTGTGTATTGTTTAATTGGTGTGTTTTCTCGATAGTTGTTATAACTGCACCAAAAGGGTATAATCAAGGACCAACAGGCTTTATCTGGCGCGTGAGTGTTAAATCAAAACTTGGGAAGGAAAATTAATTTTACCGTGCGATTTTTCATTCGCCGGTGTGTTTTACGCAAATAGGTCTTTGTATAAGGACAGGTCTTCATATTTGGAGTTGTACGAGGCCGTTTCTTCAATGCGTCTTTTGTATTTGCTGATGAAGATAAGCCTCAGTACTGTTTTATAGTCATGCCATTTATAAAATTGCATAATAAAATATAAATATGGACCTTCATCTGTCGTAAAATGGCAAAAATAATGTCGTCATTTATAAGTATCTAGCAGTCAGACCCCAGTTTGAATATATCCGGGTACATAGCGATAATCTAAATTTACCGCATGTCTATATATATTCTTTTGTTCTGACAATTTATTGTTTTGCGTGTTTAAATGGGTACCACGTAAACGGTAACTCGTTGCCAGTTTATTGTTTTGCATGTTGAAATGGGTACCATGCAACCCGTAACTCATGGCCAGTTTATTGTTTTGCGTGTTGAAATTAATACAACGTAAGTAACTCGTATTTATTTCATTGCAACTTTTAATAGATAAAGACAAAAGTTTAACGAGTTTGCAATTTTATTTATTATTATAAACAAAACAACTCTAGATATGTTAGCAGTTCAATAATAATTATTATATAGCAAGCGTTGGACGGACAGATAAAGTAGTGATTAGTACCACGTAACTCATTCCCAGCTTATTGCTAGGACTGATCGCTTGGCACCCCCTTAAATAAAACCACAGAAACCTGTAAAAAACAAACAACAAAGCCAAGTGGTGCGTAAAAACTTATTACTGTATCACCATTAATTATTTGATTGTCTGCGATACAATAGAAAAAAACTATATTTATATCAATAACATATACTTTATACAGTTACAATAAAATGCTTCTCCGTCAGAATAAAATCGAGTTAAAACTGGAGGTCAAGCGATTGGTAGCTCTAAAAATGATTTAAGGAAATTATGATTAAAGAACTAAATTCTATGGATTAAGCAATAATATGTAAATTTACAATAGAGTACATATGATCAATTGAGTGGTAATTAAAACAGCAGGCCTAAAATATAAATTTACAATAGAATCACTGAGAACTGCTAAGGAGTTAAAAGGTGCACAGCCTGTATAGAAATCTTAATCCTGGTTGTTATTTGTACCTATGTCGGAAGATAATTAATTTTCGGACTATTACTCGGTATTACCGGTTTAAAACTGTAAAAAGGTGTGTTAATTAACAAGGGTGAAAAACGGTCCGAGAGGTGGGTTAATTAACGCTAGGTGCGTTTTCTGTAGAGGTGTGTTAATTAACCGACCGGTAAAAAATGAATGTCAATGTTGTGTATTGTTTAATTGGCGTGTTTTCTCGCTAGTTGCGATAACTGCACCAAAAGGAGTATAATCAAGGACCAACATGCTTTATCTGACACGTACGTGTTAAATCAAAATTTGAGAAGTAAAACTGTTTAACCGTGCGATTAATCATTCGGCCGTGTGTTTTACGCAGGTCTTTGTAAAATAATGAGGTCTTTAGATAGGCGTGTGTGCTCGCTATGATCTACGTTTCTCTTATGTCTATTGTAGGCCTATTACGTACCATATATATAAATTTGCATTTTATGAAAATTGAAATATGGATTAACCTCTCGTATACGGAAAGGCGAATGTAATGTCATTTATAAATACCAAGCAGTCAACATGAAATAGAGAGTAAATCCAGCAAAAACAGGCCACAATGCATAAATTGTGCATCTTACCTTCAATAGCAATATCCATCAAACAGAAATCTCCTTGTTGATAAATATTACGACACAACAACCAACCGAACAGTGGTAATTCCCACGCAAATGGTATTTAAACTAAAATAATTTTAGCTTTTCAATAAATTTAAATTGTATCAATCCAACTATCCTAATTCCAGAACTAAACTTGTAACTTTACCGTATGTAAATATACTTATTCTCGTAAATATACTTCCGACAAGTTATTATTTGTGTTCATGATCAAAAAAATAATATAATTCAAATCAATGTTAACCCATCCATTGGCATTTCAGACTTCACGTCTCCCCGGTTCATGCATTGTCCGTGCAGATTCGACAATCTCAATTACGTCTCCTTGATCAAAGCAACACTTCTGTTTATAGAGGCTTGCTTTATTTGAGAAGATATTAATAATAAACTATAACATTTGGCAATTTTTCTTTGAAAATTCTGATAAATTGGTAGCTCTTCGGGAAGCGCTGATCATATAGCTTACCCTGTTTGTGTGTGTTGTAAGTTTTTATAATAGCTAGCAAATAATTTAGGATATCTGAATACTTTCTGAATGAACATATATCTCGTTATTAGGTTTTAAAAGACTTTTTTTTCTGATAGTCGGATATCATTCACAGATATCAAATATAAATCAAAATAGATAGACCAGGAATAGTCCAATGCAGATTTGAAACAAACAGCATTGTAATTTTATGCAAAAATACATTTACCTGTTTCCTAATTCGATTTAATATTTGATTTAAACTTCACAGTCCAATTAGACCTTAGACAATTATGTTTCCAACTGGCTCGGAAAAATAATTCAAATCAAATTTATTATCAACATCGGGGAGATGTTTTGCAAATAACGGGAACAAATTAATAATAATACTATAAATCGAAATTTTGTTACTGTTAATCCATATACAGTGTATTAAAGTTTAAGAACGGATCCTAGTCAAACTGACCCAAATAGATGGTGTCGAAACAACTCCAGTAGTGGGTGTCGAACCCGCTCGATGTCGAAACAACTTGTTCCCGTAAGTTCACATATTGACTTACGATTGATAGTATGCATTGAAGGCCGAGTCGTTGGGGCCAAAATGAAAAATAGAAATCAGCATGGTATTGTATCTGTCGCGTTAATCCAGCAAAAATTATAAATCTGCTCCCGATAGAACTAGACGATATTAATACTTGGGATGTTTTGCGAACATTTAAATAGTTCATCAATAACACCGCCTATATTTCTTACCGTTTTTCTAAAATACAATATTAAAGCACTTGTATCTTGTATATACAGTCAAACTGGGGGAAAGTATTGTCATCTTTTTGTTTTGGTTGATTGATCAGAATGTTTGAAAACGTTGATCTATATAGGTGTTGCGTAACACTTGATTGGTGTCATAAAGTAATAAACTAATCACAAGCTACATGGATTATTTACTTCAACTAAAATGTGTATTAGAATTTGCTGTCTGAATTACAGTTGTTAATTTTGTTTATAGATTTATTAATTAAATGTTTTCGATAACTTAAAAAATCGTGCAAAATGAAAAATAAGGTAATTTATGTTTAAAACTTTTATGGCATGTAAATAGAATACATATATAGAAGCGTGTATTGTAAAAATTACTGCAACCAGTAACTAACTCTCTCTTGATACAGGCGTATCTGTTTTATGGAATGATCTACCATTTACTTAGTTTAAGATGTTGCAAATATCTTTATTCTCTAAATAAAAGGATATTTAAAACAAATTAATTATATTGGCTTTGAATATATTTTTTATATGATTAAATTGTCACTTTGTAAAGCGTCCCTAAACAAGTTATGAAGAGCTCTTTATCTTATCTCCCATAATGTAACTTTAAGTGTAGGTCTTAATATGGATTTATACATGGTGTAGGCCTACATGTAGTTACATATATGCGTTCTTATACGCATTTCATTTCTTGATGAATACAACGTGTTTTATACTTCGTTCCAATTTAATTATCTGATATACTCTAATCTCCATTGTCAAATCTCAGAGCCTGCTAAGAAACCATAGGTTTCTGTGATTGTGAATCCAGCCTTTGTTTAACAATACTGTCGATTCATTCACGCTTTTCACACGGAATTGCCCTTTGATGTTGTCAGACAACACACAGTTAGCTCTGCTCTTTGATGTTGACACGAGCCACAGTTAAATCGTGCACTTACGGACTAGCTGATATAGTTGGTTACAGTTTATTCCAATAAGTCAGGCGTTGAAATGTTTGTAAACTTTTAGAATTATTTTTTTACTTGTCACTTGGTCATTTCAAGTTGTCACCTTTGATTTTCTTTTTTAACTTTAATAATTAAATTTTTTTAATAAACTTAGCGTTCACCTGAGCACATTTTGGCGGAAGTAATGAAACAAATGACCACCGTTTTCTCACTCGAGAATCTTCGCTATTCCGACTTGTTCGTTGTACACACGTTTCAGACCCATTCCATGGTCATGCCGATAATATATAATTTCAATTAATATCGTTATTGGTTGTATATTTTACATTCCAAATGAACCACAGTAGACGGGAATTAAACAATCAAAATATTAAATTCTCTTGTATTTCGTGCGATAGATTAGGGTCAATATTTTTATTTTATTAAATGCAACTTTATCTATAAGTAGCGTGACTTACTATATTGGGTCTTTGAAAAATTGTTGGTTCACTCTTTCTTATAGATTCAAATCCGACGTACTAAAAGATAGGTTGCCAGGCAACGAAACATACGCCCACAGCAGCTAAATCGTCCGGGCAGTCAACAAGGGTTGTCGCATATTTTTACTTTTTTTTGGTAATGAAACATTTGTAATACACTAAAATCTGAGTAACAACTCATTATGTAATTATCTGAAAATCATTAGAATTTGTTTGCTTTTTATAAAGTTTTGCCCCAAGCTAACAATTAGTATAGGAAACATTTAACATCATGGATTTAGCTGTTCAGTTATCAAAATTCATTGAAAATGAAAATACTTGTTCGTTTCAACACCTTAAACTCTGTGTATCAATCTGAAGTCAATCAGATGATAAGTTTATCATCTACAGCACCACAAGGTTTTTTGAAGTGATCAAGGGAGATAACTCTGGAAGTAATTATTTGAAATCGATGAAAATCAGTAGGCTTCTTCGTTTTATGACCTTAAACTGCCTTAAACACTGTGTATAAATTTAAAGTCAATCGGATATTAACTTTGGCTTTTAGAGCGTCCACAAGATTTTTTGAAGTGATCAAGGGCCTTAACTCTGACACTAATTATCGGAAATCGCTGAAAATCAATAGGCTTATTCGTCTTATGACGTTAAACACTGTGTATAAATTTAAAGTCAATCGGATATTAACTTTGGCTTTTAGGGCATTCACAAGATTTTTTGAAGTGATCAAGGGCCATAACTCTAGCACTAATTATCGGAAATCGCTGAAAATCAATAGGCTTCTTCGTCTTATGACCTTAAACACTGTGTATAAATTTAAAGCCAATCGGTTATTAACTTTGGCCTCTAGAGCGTCCACAAGATTTTTTGAGGTGATCAAGGGCCATAACTCTGGCACTAATTATCGGAAATCGCTGAAAATCAATAGGCTTCTTCGTCTTATGACCTTAAACACTGTGTATAAATTTAAAGTTAATCGGATATTAACTTTGGCCTCTAGAGCGTCCACAAGATTTTTTGAAGTGATCAAGGGCCATAACTCTGGCACTAATTATCGGAAATCGCTGAAAATCAATAGGCTTCTTCGTCTTATGACCTTAAACACTGTGTATAAATTTAAAGCCAATTGGATATTAACTTTAGCCTCTAGAGCGTCCACAAGATTTTTTGAAGTCGTCAAGGGCCATAACTCTGGTAGTTATTATCGGAAATCGCTGAAAAACAATAGGCTTCTTCGTCTCATGACCTTAAACACTGTGTATAAATTTAAAGTCAATCGGATATTAACTTTAGCCTCTAGAGCGTCCACAAGCAATTGTGGACGCCGGACCGACGGACGGACCGACGGACCGACGGACGGACGGACGGACGGACGGGGGCTACGACAATATACGACCACATTTCAATGTGGGCGTATAAAAAGCGGACATGTTTATATGTAAAACAATGGTGATATTTTGGTAAAATATCCATACAATTCAATCTGTTTATGATATGTGACCTTCCGCTACAAAACCAGTCACATGTTTCAATTTTTAAAAACTGTGATTTAATGCTTATCTTAAAGGGGGCTGAAACAGCTTCCTGTTGATATATAAAATATGTAAATCACAAAAAATTTGGCTAAGTTATGGCCATCTGAAGTTTCCATAACCGCGGTCCTGCTAAATACAAAATGATGAGAAATGTGCATTTTAAAACAGCCAAAAAAAATCCGATAGCAACACATATAACTATTGCTTACAGCAAAATAAAATTTTGTGAATATAATAATGCGTGGTGTACCAACATTTGTACACAAATTTATTAACATATTCTTTTAGTACCGTAACATGTTTTTATTTTTTAATTTTTTTTTATTTCTTATTTTTTTTTTGAGGGGGGGGGGGGGGGTCTGAAATTTACCTAAAATCTATATTTCTTCGAATTGACTGTGTTATGATCATGGCTACAAAGGCTTGGTTCCACATCTTATATATAATTTTTGCCACAAAAGATCATTTTCCACAACTTAATTAGTTTTGTTTTTTAAGTGATAACATTTCTAGGGACACCCAAATAAAATTACTTTTGTCCGTTACCATGGTAACCGTTTTACAAATAATTGATTTTATATCACATTCGAAGGCGAAAACCAAACCAAACCCTCTTATTAGAGTAGAAATATTAGCAAATGGCCCCTTTTCACATAATCTTATATGGTGATATTGAATTAAACAATAACATAAACAACTCTTTTTTTTTTTTAACTTTCTAAAATACTTGGAATCACATGTTTTATTTTAGTTAAGTTTACGAAAACCAATTCCTATGTTAACAAAAGATTGACACTTTAAAATATGAATTTATTACTTTTACATATCAAGACAGATTAGCTTAGGCCTGTGTTTGATATCTAAGAACTATAAAGTACTGATTTTGGCTGGTTACCATGGCAACACTTTTCTAAAACAAGAATTTAAATCATATTCCAACCCATTTTTATTTGATTGAAATCCTGAAATAACACATATGAATTCCACCTGATTATAATGTTTCTTTCCTACAATGATTTTAAGTAACTAGCAATAGAATTACGGCATTTACAGTTCGTTTTTTTCACAGCCTCCACAAAATTCCCATTTTTATGCATTTTTTATAACATTTTCGCAAAAATGATCGAATTTATGAAAAATAGATGCTTTTTTTAAGCGTTTAGTGCTAAAAAAAAAAATTTCGATAGTTTTGACCCAAATAGTGTATTTTGCCATGGGGTCATTCCATGTCAAGTGGGTCAATTTTCAGAAATTTGGGAAATTGACCCCCTTGAAAAAATCTGGAAAAAATATATGTTATTGTACATCTAAAATCTAGAAACTGTCCAAAATATGTGGTCTGTAGCATGAAAATTGACTGAGATACGGGCATTTAAGTTTCATGAGTTACCAATAAGTTTTCGAAAAAAAAATATATATCACTAATTTACTTGAGTTTCAGATATCTTGATTTTACCTATATAGTGAAGATATACCGCTCAAATTTGGTAGTCCTGAAGAACTTTTTGTGTAGATTATGAATCTGCAATCAGATTACCGGTGAGTTGTAGGGTTCGCATGCTACTTGGCCACGAAAATGACAAAAATTTGGTGCAGTTGTATATTGTCTGGATTTTGAAGTGCTCCAGGTGCTACAAAGTAATAGATATAGACCCAAATATTGGTATATCCAGAGATTGCCAGTAGTAGAACTACATACGAAACGAATGAAAACACACCAGTCTTGAATATATTCCCAGAGAATTGACCGCGAAAATGGTTTCAGACACAAATTTTCGAAAATTGTCTCATATTTTCGAGCCGATATAACCCGGTAGATGAGCACCTAAAAATCTGATTACAGTTTGTAAATATAGTTTGTGCTTATGTTTTCGACATATGTAAAAGCCATTCTTGTCCCGGGCTATTTTGATATTTTTTCAATTTTTTGAAAATCCGTGATTTGGGTCATTCCATGTCAATTATCACCCAACGAGGTAAACAGTACCCGATTCGATTTTGCCGAATTTTATTTTATATGTCTTTTAGGACTGAAAAAGCTTATATTCCTAATTTTAACTTTGTCCGACTAACAGTTCCTAAGATACTGTCCACCAAATTTTGGAGATTTTCAGCTAAAATGGGTTTCATCGACATTATTCAAATGACCATAACCTAGTAACCAAAATGTTAAAATTGCTGGAATAAGTGTTTTTGGAATGGGAAAGATAATGACGTGCTGTTTGAATCATAGATATCCTTCTTAAGGAAAGTCTGCTGAAGGTTACTATGTATCCTCAGAGCTGATCCATGAAGACAATCCTGCTCTAAGTGTGAAGACACTGATTTTAAGTCTCACGTGTGAATATTTAACTTGATTTTACATGCTTATAAAAGATATTATACCTCCAGTTGTTTAACAGTGTGAAGAAAACATGTTGAGCTAAACTTTTCATGCAAGTTCATCCCAAGGTCACATGGTCTATAAGGTCAAATTCAAATTGTCTTCACTCTTTTAAAACACACCCGGATGTCAAAAATAAGTGTAGATTTAGAATTCTTGTAGACATATTCCAGCAATTTTGACCAATCAGTTACTGGGTATGGTCATTTGAATAATGGCAGCCACGCCCGCTTTTGCCGAAATCCCCCAAATTTGGTGGACCGTATCTCAGGAACTATTGGTCGGATCAAGCTAAAATTGGGAATATTAGCTTTTTCAGCCCAAATAAATGTCTAAACCAAATTTCAGCAAAATCGAAGGTGATTCGGTTTAAGTCATTGGGTGATAATTGACAAGGAATGGCCCAGAACACAGATTTTGAGAAAATCTTAAAAATATTGAGATGACATGGGACAAGAATGGTTTTAACATATGTTAGAGACATTAGTACAAACTATAATTCCACCAAGTTTCAGATTTTTAGGTGCCCATCAAACAGGGTTCAATCGGCTCCAAAATACGATTGTTGACATAGATTAACACAAAACACAGATTTTCAAAAAATTGAAAAAATATCAAAATGGCCCGGGACAAGAATGGCTTTTACATATGTTGAAAACATAAGCACAAACTATATTTACAAAGTATAATCAGATTTTTAGGTGCTCATCTACTGGGTTATATCGGCTCGAAAATATGAGAATTTTCGAAAATTTGTGTCTGAAACCATATTCGCTATCAATTTTTGGGGAATCAATTCAAGACTGATGCGTTTCAATGTGTTACTTATGTAGTACTACTGGCAATCTCTGGATATACCAATATTTGGGTCTATATCTATTACTTTGTAGCACCTGGAGCTCTACAAAATCCAGACAATATACAATTGCACCAAATTTTTGTCAGTTTTTATGGCGAAGTAGCATGCGAACCCTACAACTCACCCGTAATCTGATTGCAGATTCATAATCTACACACAAAGTTCTCCAAGACTACCACATTTGAGCGGTATATCTTCACTGTAAAGGAAAAATCAAGATATCTGAAACTCAAGTAAATTAGTGATATATATTTTGTTTCGAAAACTTATTGGTAACTCATGAAACTTAAATCAGTCAATTTTCATGCTACAGACCACATATTTTGGACAGTTTCTAGAGCTTAGATGTTCAATAACATATATTTTTTCCAGATTTTTTCGAGGGGGTCAATTTCCCACCACTGGCCCACTTGACATGGAATGACCCCATGTACAGTGGACTCTGTCACATCCGATCTCTGATAAATCCGAATCTCTTTGACATCCGACATGATTTTAATGTCCCGATTTATTTCCTTATTACTTCAGCCAAAAAATCTCTGGTAGATCCGGACTCTGTACGTTCCGGATTCCGACATCAATCAGCCGTCCCGTCACATGATTTTTCATTGAATCGTCACCGTATAATCCGGCCTTAAATCGGTAGGTGTCAAGCAATTACCAATCAATTGTCCGTTAGATTAAAACTTGATGGGTGTGAAACCACAAAAAATTAACAAGCAATCACCAATCAATTATTGGTAAGATTAAAACTCGCTATCGTCTAGTTCTTTCTTGATTACCTTGATAATTTTATAATCTCTTGTAAGACAGTAATTGTGATAATTACTCAAGAATATCTACGAATTTTCCCACGAATTCGTTCGTACAAATATTCCTAGCACCTATTAGAAACATTCGTTGCACATGCCGATTGAACCCGAATAACGTAGCCTAAGTTTGTCCACGTTGAGCTGAAATGAGAGGACGTTACGGTTTATAATTATGACCTTGACCCTCATCGTCAATAGCTGCGGTTAACTAAACACAGTGTTTAGGAAACAGATTAAGTGTTTAGCCGTTTATGTGAGCGGATGAAATATAACAAACGCCCCGTAGTATTTTAACCATTGACCGCAGCTTTCGCCGATGAGGGTCAAGGTTATAAAACGGCTGCTGAGAACATAACGTCCGCTCACTTCAGCTCAATGTTTGTTCACCCTGCGGATCTCACCGAACCGTGTGACGACGACCTTGGCATAGGACGACAGATTATCAATGAACACGTGATAGTAAACACACGCGTGCGATCAACTGAAGATGACGAAGATGATAAATTAACGTCAGACTTGACCTATTCAAAATGCCTACGCATGTTGAATGAAATAAAAATTATGTTAGAAAATTTTGAATGTACAGAAAAGTTTATCATTTTTAAAGGGAATAACGCTCGGGTGAATCGAAGCAACATTATAATAATACTTCCGGTTTTCGAAGTTACAATATTTCCGTTTTTGACAAAACTGGGTATTCCGACACTCTGTGACTTCCGACATATTTTAACGATCCCGTACGATGTCGGATTTGACAGAGTCCACTGTATATAGAAATGGTGCCATGGACAATGCGACTGATTTTGTGCTGGAAGGTAACATATATGCTTTGGTAGACCAAATAAGGCAATGTTCTCCCCCTGGTCTTGGGGAAATGGGGTGGTTTATTCCATTTGGCCTGGAAATGAAAGTCAAGGTCAGCCTATAGGACGTGCAGAAAAAAGGGGGTTATAAAAGAGGGTGTTGAGCGAGACTGATAAGAGCTCAACAGGTATTCCGAGCAGCTATCATTTATGGAGAACGAGGGTTCTTCGAATCCAATCCAGCTTAATAACATAGTTGTAGAAACGAACTGGCCTGTAGTTTTATATGTTACGATCACGAAGAAAACATAACCCGGAAATCCAATATTACTACGAAGTCTCGAAAAATGATTACGTGTCAACTCGGGCGTATGTGTTTCTTCTGTAATTGCATAAAAACGGCTATTGAAAGTTACGAGTTCTGGAATGAGGATCGTTGGATTGATGCAATGTAAATTTAGTGAAAAGCTAAAATAATTTCAGTTTAAATACCATTTGCGTGGGAATTACCACTGTTCGGTTGGTTGTTGTGTTGTAATATTTATCAACAAGGAGATTTCTGTTTGATGGATATTGCTATTGAAGGTAAGATGCACAATTTACGCATTGTGGCCCGTTTTTGCTGGATTTACTCTCTATTTCACGTTGACTGCTTGGTATTTATAAATGACATTACATTCGCCTTTCCGTATACGAGAGATTAATCCATATTTCAATTTTCATAAAATGCAAATTTATATATATGGTACGTAATAGGCCTACAATAGACATACGAGAAACATAGATCATAGCGAGCACACACGCCTATCTAAAGACCTCATTATTTTACAAAGACCTGCGTAAAACACACGGCCGAATGATTAATTGCACGGTTAAACAGTTTTACTTCTCAAATTTTGATTTAACACGTACGTGTCAGATAAAGCATGTTGGTCCTTGATTGTACTCCTTTTGGTGCAGTTATCGCAACTAGCGAGAAAACACGCCAATTAAACAATACACAACATTGACATTCATTTTTTACCGGTCGGTTAATTAACACACCTCTACAGAAAACGCACCTAGCGTTAATTAACACACCTCTCGGACCGTTTTTCACCCTCGTTAATTAACACACCTTTTTGCAGTTTTAAACCGGTAATACCGAGTAATAGTCCGAAAATTAATTATCTTCCGACATAGGTACAAATAACAACCAGGATTAAGATTTCTATGCGGGCTGTGCACCTTTTAACTCCTTAGCAGTTCTCAGTGAATACAGATAAACAATAACAATGATCATTTGACTGCTGTAATTATCATTTGCGGAAAATGTACATGTGGGTTTTAATTTTTATAGTATAATTGGTATAATTTGTTACTGATGAAATTGAGACAACAAATCTTTTACGCATACCGTACGGATTTTTATTGTTGTTTCCGAAATCTATAAATGTCTGGCTTGGGTATACTTGGGATGTGTTGCGAACATTCATTTAAATAGTTCATCAATAACACCGCCTATATTTCTTACCATTTTCTAAAATACAATACTGGTATCTCGTATATGCTGTCAAACTGGGGGAAAGTATTTCCATCTTTTTGTTCTGGTTGATTGATCAGAATGTTTGAAAACGTTGACCTATATAGGTGTTATGTAATGCGGTTTATAGAGTTTAGACACAGACACTTGATATGGTGTCATAAAGTAATAAACTAATTAACAAGCTACATGGATTATTTATTTCAACTAAAGTGTGTATTACAATTTTCTATCTGAATTACAGTTGTTAATTTTGTTTATAGATTAATTAATTAAATGTTTTTGATAACTTAAAAAATAGTGCAAAATGAAAAATAAGGTAATTTATGTTTAAAACTTTTATGGCATGTAAATAGAATACATTGACACGTGTATAGTAAAATTTACGACAACCAGTAACTAACTCTTGATACTGGCGTATCTTTTTTATGTAATAATCTACCATTTACTTAGTTTAAAATGTTGCACATAACTATATTCTCTCTAAAAAAACAAAAGGATATTTAAAACAAAGTCATTTAAACTGGCTTTTAATATTATTTTATATGATTAAATTGTCACTTTGTAAAGCGTCCCTAAACAAGTTATGAAGAGCACACTATAATTATCACGTGTAGTGTATCAATATCCGTTCTTAAACTTTAATATGTATTAACAGTAACAAAATTTCGATTTATAGTATTATTATTACTTTGTCCCCTTTATTTGCAAAACATCTCCCCGATGTTGAGAATAAATTATATTTGAATTATTTCTCCGTGCCAGTTGGAAACATAATTGTCTAAGGTCTAATTGAATCGTGAAGTTTAAATCAAGTATCAAATCGAATTAGGAAACAGGTAAATGTATTTTTTCATAGAATAACAATGCTGTTTGTTTCAAATCTGCATTGGACTATTCACGATCTATTTATTGTGATTAATTTCAGTGCATCTGAGACAATTTAGGCAGCAGTTTCATTGACGTTTAGAATTCGTTGGCAATTAGAGTATTTTAAGCTCCGTCCGGGATAGAATTGGGGTGGGGGGAACATTTGTCCCACCACTTTGCCTAGACTCGGTACGGATTTGAAAGGAGAAACCACTACCTGAAGAAAAGAAAAATGAAGGAAGAAACGAATAAGTAAATATACACATACGGAAAATTTAGCTTACTCGCTGTGTACCCAGGGATATTCAAATTTTGGATTTTGTGTGGGATATCTATATAATTATGACGACATTATATTCACCTTTCCGTACATTTTTATTTCATTAAATGCAAATTTATATATAAATAACGTGAAAGTATAAAACGCGTACGGGTTTTATACAAATACAAAAAGACGAGATGAGAGAAACGTGAATCATATAGCGAGCACACGTCCATATAGGCAATTTTATAAATGGCGACTATAAAACACGTAGTGTGTCTTATGTTCATCAACAAATACATTGAAGAAACGACCCCGTACAACTCCACATATAAAGACCTGTCCTTATACATGTACTGTGTCTTATGTTCATCAACAAATACAAAAGACGCATTGAAGAAACGGCCCCGTACAACTCCACATATAAAGACCTGTCCTTATACAAAGACCTATTTGCGTAAAACACACCGGCGAATGAAAAATCCCACGGTAAAATTAATTTAATTTTCCTTCCTAAGTTTTGATTTAACACTCACACGTCAGATAATGCCTGTTGGTCCTTGATTATACCCTTTTGGCGCAGTTATAACAACTATCGAGAAAACACACCAATTAAACAATACCCACCGTGTCATTCGTTTTTAACCTGTCGGTTAATTAACACACTCAGTACAGAAAACGTACTGTCCGAGAGTTGTTCAACCCTACCGATAATCAACTCGCCTTGCAGTCCATTTTTCACCCTTGTTAATTAACACACCTTATCTAGAGATTTTAAGCCATAATGAGGAGTTATAATCCGAAATGTATTTTTTTATGAGGCAAACGTACTTATTGACAATTTGGGATCGTTTTTAATGCGTCAAACGTACAGTTTAACCCTTACCTATTTCTCAGTGTCAATATCAGCAAAATCCGCAGATACATACTGAAAACACCTTTGTGGGCTGGGTAAATGGATTTCTGGTTCTTTCGGTTGACTTGGCCTATCTTCAATACACATCAAACATTGTTTACATTTTTGTTCAATCTGAAAGTCAATTCGGGGCCAATACACAACAAGTCTAGCTCTGGACTTAATGCCAACAATATCTCTATGACCAGAATGTAATTCATCTAGAATCTGTGATCTGAGACATTTTGTTATTATCAGTCTAACACCATATAAATAATATAAAGTCATCATCACTAATCAAAAGATCGTTTTTGACATTCCAATATTCTCAAATTGATTCATCCAAATCTTTCTTGTTTTCAGGAAAACCATTAAGAATAGTTGTTTTCAATAACTGGTATTCAGGGTCATTCTGAGCTACATTCTTAATGTTTTCTAAATCTAATGTACATTGAGCTTGGTCCATAGATGCTGTCTGAACGGCTTTGATGTAAAAAGAAATAGCTTGGGACTCCTCAATGTCTTCATTATCAGGTTTGGAAACAGGATTTCTGGAAAAAGTATCAGCAATGATATTAACAGATCCTGGTATATATTCTACTGTGAAATTAAAATCCATACATTTTAATAAATTCCGCAGAATTCGTGTATTGGAAACTTTGTCTAATCGTCTTGAATTAACAAGAGACACTAGTGGTCTGTGATCAGTGAACACTGTGAATTTTGGACCTCCTAGTAAAAATTTCCGGGCTTTTTTCAGACTCCATGCTAAAGCTGTAATTTTCGCTCTCAGTAGGAGCATACCGGGTTTCGGCATCTGTTAGACTTCTACTGCCAACAACAACTGGTGTCCATTTACCATCAACTTGTTTTTGTTTGAGTACAAAACCGAATCCAGTTATACAAGCAGCATCAGTATATAACTGTAATGGACCACTTGGTCTAAAGAATGCTAAAGTCGACGGAGATACTAGGTGCTTCTTGACTTCAATAAAAGCTTCCTTTTCATCTTGAGTCATCTGAAATGTACCATTTTGTTTTTTCAACAAATGTCGGATAGGGGCTAGCTTCTTAGTTAATTCTGGGTCATAGGGTGAAAGTTGATTCGCTAGACCATGAAATGACCTCATTTTCTTCAGACTGTTTGGTTCAGGAAAATTTAAAATAGTGTCTACCGTTTTAGCATGTATTGAATAACCATCTTTACTAATTTTAAAATCAGCAAATTCTATTTCTGTCTGATGCCATACACTTTTTTTAATGTTCAAACGAATATTTTCGTTTCGACATCTCTGTAAAAACTGTCGCACATTTTGTTAATGTTCAGCACTGTCTTTACCATAAAATAATGTGTCATCCACAATTCTTGATATCCCTTTTAAGCCTTGTACTGCCTCACTGATACGCCGATTATAATGTTCTGGGATTGAATTAATTGCAGATGGTGCTCTTTCAAAACGAAACCTGCCAAAAGGCGTGAGGAAAATTGTTAGATCTTTGGAATTTTCAGAAAGTGCTATTTGGTGCTAACCTTTCTTGGCATCAAATGATGAAAAATACACAGCAGATTCGGACTGAATCGATTGAGCACAGTCAACAACACCGGGCGATAGAAAATATTCACGTTTACAGTATTTATTTAACTTTCTAAAGTCAACACACATTCGGATATCTTCAGTATCCTTTTTCGATGCGATCACAATCGGGCTCACCCATTTTGTCGGGTGTGTCACTTTAGAAATGTTTCCATCTGCTTTTTGAGTTTATCGTAATATGCTACTGGTAAATTTCTAGGGAAAAATACTTTCGGTGGCACAGCATTTTCTTCAAGTTCAATATGAAAAGGTCCCCCTTTAAGCGGTTCAGTTTGAGCGGAAAAGACATCAGCATATTCATTTATGTCATCAAAAGTCACTTGATCGGCAGGTTGCAACCCGATACTACTTTGAACTTGAACATTATTGACCTGGCAATTTCTTGAGTTCATTACCACTGGCTTCAGTCGTTCTGGCGGCTGTAAGACAACATTTAATGTAGTTCTCTGTCTGTTGTCTTGCTTTGTGTCTATTTTAGCTATGTGGGTGTTTGGTGGTTTGTAATTAATTACTACAATACCTAATTTAACTAAAGCATCTCTAGACAGTATGAATGAATTCAAATCATTGAAAAATTCTAATGGGCATGTAATTTCAGTGTCACCAAACTTGACTGTGCCATCAAAGTATCCTTTGAAATCCATTTGATTTCCACTTGCATTGTATGTATTTATCATTTCATTGGTTGGGGTAATTAGATTATGAACATCTTCACCCAGTTCTGTAATCTTCGTTACAGGAGCACAGCACCAATCAGCACCAGTGTCAATTTCAGCCTTAATTGATTTTCCCTCAATGACAACTTGAACTGTTTCTGCAGCTGTCTGTAAATGACTATATAATAGCATCCACATCCCTGTATAACAATATAACTGGCTTTGAGATTGCAGATAGTGATACCTCTGACCACGTCCCCTTATGATGTTCTGTGAAACTTATGGCACAGACAGACTTAAAATCTAATGAAACCCCGAAACCGTGGCACAGGCTTAAATGGAAAGCTGATCAAGCAGATAATTTTGTGAATAATGTTAAAAAGTATTTGAATGCTGACCTGCATATTTTCTTTCTAGAATGTAAAGATAGCGGGGATAACAATGGTATGGTTATATTATTACATGAAGCCATATCTAATGCTGGAAAACACAGTGGAATGATGATATGTAGGAATCCAGTAAAACTTCACACAACAGAGAAACAACCAATATGGTGGGACAATGAATGTAATCTGAGTAAAAACAACAAATATATGTTACTAAACAGATGGAGATTGTCAAATACAGATGATGACTTAGCTAAGTACCAAAAAGCAAAGAGCAAATGTAAAATTCTATGTAACTTGAAAACAGAAAATAAAGAAATAAGAGATGATCTGTCACATATATTACCTTCTAATACTACAGATACCGTGCAACGATGGAGAAGTTTGAAGAGATATATAAGAGGAACCAAAACTACAAGCAATATTTCGCCAAATGATTGGTATACATACTTCAATGGTTTCGTACAACGATACGAAATATGAACTTGATCCGGTGTTCACAGAATATGTCAAGAGTTATGTTGAAGATTATGAAGCGGACTGTGATATTAAATGAAGAGATGGATGGTTGTATTTTAGATGAACCAATAAATGTTAATGAGATAGAAAATGCCATAAAAAGTCTACCCAGATGGAATTCTGAATGAGCACGTAAGGCACTCTATGCTCCTTTTGCTCCCACTTCTAACCATACTGTTCAACACAATCTTACAGAGTGGAAATTATCCAAAATTATGGTGTAAAGCCGTCATTGTTCCATTACATAAGCAGGCTGAGAAAACTGATCCTGGAAACTACAGAGGGATTTCTTTATTATCAGTGATAGGAAAAGTATTTACCAAAATCCTTAATACTCGTCTGTCTGAAATGTGTGAAGCCGAGGATATATAATAATGAAGAACAGTCAGGTTATAGAAAAGGATATAGTACATCTGATAATATCTTTTGCTTACACTGAGAACTGCTAAGGAGTTAAAAGGTGCACAGCCCTTATAGAAATCTTAATCCTCGTTGTTATTTGTACGTATGTCGGAAGATAATTAATTTTCGGACTATTACTCGGTATTACCGGTTTAAAACTGTAAAAAGGTGTGTTAATTAACGAGGGTGAAAAACGGTCCGAGAAGTGGGTTAATTAACGCTAGGTGCGTTTTCTGTAGAGGTGTGTTAATTAACCGACCGGTAAAAAATGAATGTCAATGTCGTGTATTGTTTAATTGGCGTGTTTTCTCGCTAGGTGCGATAACTGCACCAAAAGGAGTATAATCAAGGACCAACATGCTTTATCTGACACTTGCATGTTAAATCAAAATTTGAGAAGTAAAACTGTTCTACTGTGCGATTAATCATTCGGCTGTGTGTTTTACGCAGGTCTTTGTAAAATAAAGAGAGGTCTTTAGATAGGTGTGTGTGCTCACTATGATCTACGTACGTTTCTCTTATGTCTATTGTAGGCCTATTACGTACCATATATATAAAGTTGCATTCTATGAAATAAAAATATGGATTAATCTATCGTATACGGAAAGGCGAATGTAATGTCCTCATTTATAAATAGCAAGCAGTCAGCGCCTAAATTGAATATCAACGTAAATATAGAGAGTAAATCCAGCAAATGCGAAAATTGTGCATCTCACCTTCAATAGCAATATCCATAAAACAGAAATATCCTCGTTGATAAATAATACGACACAACAACCAACCGACCAGCGCTAATTCCCACGCAATTATTTAAACTAAAACTACTATAGCTTTTCAGTAAATTAACATCGCATACACTCCAATGATCCTCATTCCAGAATTTGTAACTTTCAGTAGCCGTTTTTATGCAATTACAGAAGAAACACATACGCCCTAGTTGACACGTAATCAATTTTCGAGACTTCGTAGTAATATAGGATTTCCTGATTATGTTTTCTTTGAGATCGTAACATATAAAACTACAGGCCAGTTCGTTTCTACAACTTTGTTATTAAGCTGGATTGGATTCGAAGGTCCCTCATTCTAAATAAATGATAGCTGCTCGGAATACCTGGTGAGCTCTTATCAGTCTCGCTCAACACCCTCTTTCATGACCCCCTTATTTCTGCACGTCCTATAGACTGACTTCAACTTTCATTTCCAGGCCAAATATGGAATAAACCTCCCCGTTTCCCGCGACCAGGGGGAGAACATTACCTTATTTGGTCTACCAAAGCATATGTCATAAACAGATAGAATTTGATGGATATTTTACCAAAATATCACCATTTTTTTACATATTAACATGTCGTCCGCTTTTTTAGTACATGGGATTTGAATCTATAGAAAGAGTGAACCAACAATTTTTCAAAGACCCAATATAGTAAGTCACGCTACTTATAGATAAAGTTGCACATTTAATAAAATAAAAATATTGACATTAATCTATCGCACGAAAATGCAAGAGAATTAAATATTTTGAATGTTGAATTCCCGTCTACTGTGGTTCATTTGGAATGTAAAATATACAACCAATAACGATATTAATTGAAATTATATATTATCGGCATGGCCATGGAATGGGTCGGAAACGTGCATACAACGAACAATTCGGAATAGCTAAGATTCTCGACTAAGAAAACAGTGGCCTTTTGTTTCATTACTTCCGCCAAAATGTGCTAAGGTGAACGATGAGTTTATTAAAAAAATTTATTATTAAAATTAAAAACGAAAATCAAAGGTGACAACTTGAAATGACCAAGTGACAAGTAAAAAAATATTTCTAAAAGTTTACAAACATTTCAACCCCTGACTTATTGGAATAAACTGGGGGGGTTGGGATGGCCTAGTGGTCTAGAGTGCCGCGCTTCGACCTCTAGCTGGCCGGTCACCTCTGGCTTGCGGCTGTGGTTTCGAGCCCCGGTGTGAGCGTATGTGGCATGGAGATTGGGGCGCCTTCTCAACCTCGTGGGTTTCCTCCGGGCACTCCGGTTTCCTCCCACGGCTGAAGACCCCTACGCGCATGTGAATTATTGAAATAAAATTGAAACCATATGTTAGTCCCGAGGTGACCTGGTTGTGTTGAGTGGACGTTAAACCCCATTTCTCTCTCTCTCTCTCTGGAATAAACTGTAACAATTGCCAAATTCCAACCAACTATATTAGCTAATCCATTAGAGCACAAATTAACTGTGCCTCGCCTGTCAACATCAAAAAACAGAGCTAACTGTGTGTCGCCTGACAACACCAAAGGGCAATTCCGCGTGAAAAGCGTGCATCAATCGACAGTATTGTAAAACAAAGGCTGGATTCACAATCACAGAAACCTGTGGTTTCTTAGCAGGCCCTGAGATTTGACAATGGAGATTAGAATATATCAGATAATCAAATTGGAACGAAGTATAAAACACGTTGTATTCATCAAGAAATGAAATACGTATAAGAACGCATATATGTAACTACATATAGGCCTACACCAGGTATAAATCCATATAAAGACCTACACTTAACAAAGACTGATCTGCGTAAAAGAGATGTTTATGAAAGAAAAGACTGCCGCTAAAATTATAAAATCTTTATTATTTAAATCAACTATGCACAAATCTTATATAATCAACCAAATCAAATTCTAGTCAAACTGACCCAAATAGATAGTGTCGAAAAACTCCAGTAACGGTGTCGAACCAGCTCGATGTCGAAACAACTTGTTCCCGTAAGTTCACATATTGACTTATGATTGATAGTATGCATTGAAGGCCGAGCCGTTGGGGCCAAAATGAAAAATAGAAATCAGCATGGTATTGTAACAAAGACTGATCTGCGTAAAAGAGATGTTTATGAAAGAAAAGACTGCCGCTAAAATTATAAAATCTTTATTATTTAAATCAACTATGCACAAATCTTATATAATCAACCAAATCAAATTCTAGTCAAACTGACCCAAATAGATAGTGTCGAAAAACTCCAGTAACTCCAGTAACGGTGTCGAACCAGCTCGATGTCGAAACAACTTGTTCCCGTAAGTTCACATATTGACTTATGATTGATAGTATGCATTGAAGGCCGAGCCGTTGGGGCCAAAATGAAAAATAGAAATCAGCATGGTATTGTATCTGTCCCGTGGATCCAGCAAAAATTATAAAACTTTTGAACGATAGATCTGCTCCCGATAGAACTAGACGATATTAATACTTGGGATGTGTTGCGAACATTTAAATAGTTCATCAATAACACCGCCTATATTTCTTACCCATTTCTAAAATACAATATTAGAGCACTGGTATCTTGTATATACAGTCAAACTGGGGGAAAGTATTGCCATCTTTTTATTTTGGTTGGTTGATCAGAATGTTTGAAAGCGTTGACCTATATAGGTGTTGTGTAACAGATGCGGTAACCTGCCAAAACTTAGACAGCCATATCTTAGACAGCTTAAAACAACAACATTTACAGTCAAGTGCACAACTAATCCTCAATTTGTTACCTATATTTGATAATGGAATAGTCCAAGAAAATCTAGAAAAAATCCCAAAACAAATTGTAACATTGGCTCTCTCTGTGTGGTAGCCGAGCTGACAAGACGTGTCTTGATAGCTCTCCCTCTACTGGCGTTTATAAAGAGTTATTTATTTAGTGTCCGACAATGGCCATCTTATCTTTTATATAGATACGACCCAGATACCCTGTAATGGATTAATATCACAGAGTTAGATAATTGTATAAACCATTCGAGTTGTACTGTGATAAGACATTTGAATTCTCAGTGTTGGTGTCAGCCATATTGTCATGGCCGGTCTATCATAGCCACTGTGATTCACCACCTTTAAACTCTAATTAAGACCACATACAAGCTGTTGAAGTGTTTTATTGACAATGTGTTACATAAAATCGACAAAGATGACAATTAACCCTAATGGGGAGATGAGTGTAACAAAGCATCTAATTCGTGACAATACGGTTGAACTGAACTGATTCCCGACGATGATAAACCCTCCACTGGTATTGCCTCAGTAGACATATTATATTTCCTACTAGCTAAGGATTTTAACATCAGCAATATAAAATGTCTCCAAAATGTAGGTAAGGGCAAGTTTTGCCTACTCTTAAGGTAGATCTCATTTGACACAGATTACAGGCTTTATAATAATAAAGTGGCATCAAATGAGGTGTGGAAAAACAATTTACATTACAAATACAAAACATGTTAATTTAGTAAAAAGAAAAAAGTATATACATATTATTATACAGAATGCTATAAATGTATTAAAGTTATATCTTCAATTCAAACTTTTAAACTTAGTTTTAAAAACTTATTCATACATATATGTATGTACATATTATAGATTTGATTACACAATGTAGAGCAGATAATAACAGAGACATCTTTTCTATTTAAATAGTATTATTACCCCAGTTTAAATATAACCCCTATTTTTTTTCAGCGTTTTAAGACACCAAGCCTACAGACAGTTCACATATTGGATACATCAAAGATTGGGAAGACACATCAGAAAAGTAATACCATCCTGTGTTGTTGCTAAAATAAGGACAGTGTTCCCATCTTCAACTGGTCATTATACTGGTTTCAAGTGGGCAGAATAAATTTGTAAAATTCACTATGTTGATTAAGATAATCAAGACTTTGTTTTTTGTCTTGTGAATATAGTGCTTGGCAATCGAAACAACATTATTTCTTGTCAAAATTTCAAACACTCATAACAGCCTCCAGAATGCAGTAATTTGACTGAAATTTTCAATATATCCATTTTAAATTATCTATTTTTAAACTATTATATCGAGAATGTCAACTGCTTATCTAAACCTAACATAATGCATCTTAATAAAACAAATGTCACATTTATGATTTAAAGATATAAGAATGTCAGTATTTTGTAACCTATTCACAAAATAATTCCGATACGGCTGGTGACTGGTCTAAAATTGATTTAGACATGCGCGATCAGTGTTTCTTAACAGTTTCTTCCTTGGGCGGCTTAGGCACAGAAGCAATATTTTCTGGCACAACAGGTAACTCAAATACTGGTAATAAGATTCCAGCAGTTCTCACTTCAACGGTTCTGGCCATCAAATTTCTCTTAAACTCGTACTTCTTTTTTTCAAAGATAGGCTTTGCCACCCAGACAGACGTGCGTTTTGGAAACACTTGATTGTATTTGTAAGTGCCTTCATTGGGGCCGCTGGATGCTATGGCTTTATCCCTGCCAACTCCATTGTTATGGTCCAGAGCAGCAAGCTGGGTCCGAGCAACCATACCTTCAAATGAAAAATGCTGTCGTTTCGGACAATACTTCAGCATCATTGAATGGTAAACTTCAAGGTCTCCAGTGTGACATGCTAGTGTAAGTTTTTCTAAAACTTTCAAAAATGACTTATCCAAGACAATGTCTTGTAATACTTGGAATGCTGCAGATCCAGGTTTTAACCACTTTTTTTGGGCTTCTTCATTTTTTGAAAGTTTTGGGTGTTCACACTGATGAAACTGTTCATTTGATGTCCTCTCATGGATGTTAGAACAGTGTTTTAGAACTGAAATCCATTTTTCTTTCAAAAAAATGATATTGCCGTCACATGTTGTGACACACCACCAAAAATGGTTTCTGATAGACTGAATCCATGGTTTTAAGGCCTCATTCTGTTTAGACTTAGCTTTCTCTGATAATTTTTTTATTAATGATTTTGATACATGCCAGACATCATACTGATGGATAATATTTGGATAATCTTTTCGTAACATGCATCCAACCTGTATGTGTCTGTCTGTTGCCAAAATATTAATATTCAAGCGTTCGTCCAGTGTTGTTAAACATTGCCTTAGACCTTCTTTCTCCATGTTTGTGGATTTCAGTTCAACCTGCCCAACATGTATGACACTGAAGTTAATTAACTTTCCAGTGCCACTATCAAGCAAGGAATAAGTACAATATTTTGCACTGAATCCTGGACTGTCACATCTTCCATCTCCAGATAAACACAGTTTATCTCAACAGATAATCTTTCTTTTGTCCAGGCCTCGTTAATTATAGTAAATAAATCTGTTTGGATTTTATAATATGTTGAATGTCCCAAAAATTCTAGATTTAATAAATTGGCAAACTCTTCCATTTTAGCATAAGAGCACCCAGCATAGAGTAAAGCTGCAGCAATGAGTAAATTTCCAGCAGGCATTTTGCGGATGTACGGTTGTGAGTTCCAAGTACTACTATGTCCAAAAGCACAAACACTTTTCACCTTTAATAATGAACCACTAGTACTTTTTGTTATATTAATATTGTTACTACCACAAATTTGGCAAAATTTAAAAAGCTGACATAATGAACTTTCAAAAACAATATATTTTCTATCTTCATGTGGTTCTAGTGTATTTAATTTAGTTAAACAGATGTAAGGTTTGCATCATCACTGGAAAAACTACCACTACTTGAATAAAATGAGCTATCCGCAACATCTTGACTAGGTTTGTAATCGGTGTCACATGAATCAGATGATGATGATGTTGATGAATCCGAAAGAAATTCTATTGGTACTTTCTTTTTTGGTGTACTGGTTTGTGGATCATGTGAATGATCAATAGAGTGAGTTGATGTTGAACAGTATGAATGACACTCTAGTAAACTTTGCACATCCAGGAAATCTTCTTCTCTGTACTGGGTTGACGAATTACAAAATTTCTGAAATGTTTGCGTCCCCCTTGAAACAGTTTCTTTCAAGGTATTGGCTGGAAAAACATCCGGAAATAAAATGTAATCAGTTTGGCAGCCCCTATCTTCAATTCTTTCATCTATGTGTTCCGTAACCAAAGTTGTAATATCTGATTCAGGATTGACCTGTATTAGATTACCAGTACTGGTACTGATGTTGGATACATCACTTGAAATTATGTTATGGATTTCCTGTAAAACAATAAAAAATATACATGTATCTAGAGATTTAAAAAAGAGAGAAATGTGGTTTGATGTCCACTCGACACAAACTATGCCATTTTCGGGCTTACACATAGTTCAATTTTATTTCAATAATTCACTACTGCGTAGGGGCCTTTAGGCCTTTAATGATGACAGGAAACTGGGGGACCCTGAGAAAACAACGGATTGGACATGCAAACCTACTCCTTGCCACGCACATTCGTGGATTCAAAACCATGCACTACTTTCCCTAGATTTCCTTTGTTATACCTAGTGTTACCTAGATGATTTTGGCTTAAAACTATAGAATAAATGTATTTCTCACTGAAATTCATTTTCATTTCATATAGTAGATTCAAAATATTCTACAGTAATTTTAACAAACATAAAATGCCACAAATCTTTTTAGTTTACCACTGGCATCCGATCCCGTGTCAGTAAACAAAATATCTGCATAATTATTTCGCTTACCGATTTTCTTTGTTTTGCATTCAGACGTTGTTCCGTGTGTAGTCTCCGTTTTGTTGGTAAATTCTTCATACCATGTCGGTAAGGTAAATTCTTCATACCATGTCGGTAAGGCGTCATCTTTAATCTTACGTGGCCTCGTAATTTTTAAAAGTTCTGCCTGCAAATCTCGAACGAAACAGCTCTCTTCAAAATGATCGGAACAAATACAAGAGTGTGCCGTGACTACGTAGTTTTTTCGTCGTATATTTATCAACCATTTCTTCTGTATATCAACTGCTCGAGACTGGATTTTATAATAACTAATTCCAGTCGTTCTTCTTGAATCATTATTACAACCAACAGCCGCACAAAGAACCATTTTTGTAAAAAATTCGCTGATCAGTTGCTAAGAGTTTCTATACCGCAAGCTTGTAAACAAAGGCTTTGGTTCGATCGTGACGTCACAGCATACCAATCGTAATTTAATGGCGAAAGAGCTAACTAGGGAAAGATAACCCGTTTATTTTTTATGTTTTTTTTGCCGTTTTACTTTATAAAAAAAAAAAAAAAATAATTTCTTAAACTTAAATTGCCTTTTTATTTATAAATTATCATAAATCGCGAAAAGTTTGTAAAATGGAGTACTCCTTTAACTAAAAACGGTTATTTTATATTTTTGAATACCATTCAGGGAGCAGTGGAATATTTTGTTCAAAATGAGTGGGAATATTTTTATCTCCCTAATCTAAATAATAATGATTAGTGTTGATCATTGTTCCTGCAATAATGCTTAAAGATTTTAAAACCTGTTAATGATTCTTGCAATAATGAATTTTGAAATATTGGTTATGTTGATTGGAATGTTGAAATAATGATTGAATGTTGATTGAAATATTGATATTGGTGACTGAAATATTGATGATAATGGTAATTGAAATACTGATGATAATGGCGATTGAAATATTAATGATAATGGTGATTGAAATATTAATGATCATGGTGACTGAATTATTCATGATATTGGTGATTGAAATATTGATGATAATGGTAATTGAAATATTGATGATAATGGTGATTGAAATATTGATGATAATGGTGATTGAAATATTGATTACAATGATGATAGTATTATTGTTGATGGAAATTGTGGTGCTTGAAATGGTGATTTTAATAATGTTTGTGAAGCATTGTTAATGACTACTGTCCATGATGCTTGTCATTGTTGTGTAGGGCTAGTTGGTCACAGCATATTGTGCCCTGCCCCCAGTTGGCGGTGACCATGTCACATACATGGCCATTTGGCGATTGCGTGCACAATATGAATATGTTTTTTCTATTTATGTTGATAACTATGGTATTTAAGCTATTAATGAATAATAATTAAGACTAACAGTAAATATGACTTTGGTAACCCAAGTCCAATTTAATGTTAGGCCGCGGTTAATTAATTGTTTGTTTCTCATGACCCGCCCGCATGTCCGTTTTGATCCGTAATAATCACGCACTTCCTTGATTATTTGGTCAAATTTAGTGAGGTCAACAATTTGTCCTGTAAAACTATGTTTGTTTGCCTTTGAATATGAACAATGAATTGAGGAATTAAAATCCACTATTTATTGATGAAAATGACACCGTAGGCGATAAGTAAAGTAGGCTAGAATGTGAATAAATAGTAAATACAGAGTCCGTCCGTAAAACAGGAAGTGAATCAAGCCGTATAATATCTATCATCCAAACCAAGGAATGGAAGCTGCAACATTCACCACAGCCCACATAAACTCTATTAGAATTAGGCACTTGTCATTTGTAATAAAATTCACAGAGAGATATAATGTCTTTAAATTCCTGCTAAATTATTTTATTTACGTGAGCAACGGTCTCAAATCTGTCGCCACGAGATAGCCCCGATCATGAGTTACGGACTGATTGACACCGCTTCACGGCACTATAATATAAACAGTCTCAAAAGGACACAAAGATACAAATAAATGTAAACAGTTTGATTATGACAGACACAATAATAAAACTATTTATATTATCATGATGCCATGTGCTGATGGGTTCAAAGTTGAAGACAATTAGCCTAACATACGGCACGGGCCATTGCATTGACAATGCCCTTGTTGCTGTCTTCCATCACGACTAGAGAGAAACGACCACGTGTGTAGTAAATTCTTTCGAAAGAAATGTTAAATAATCTATCTTATTTTGTATATCCAAGGGTATGCTTTTAATTATTTATGTCAGAAAAAATCACCCACTAGTTTGAAACCGGTCATTTCTTAACCTGTTAAAGTAGGGATAGATAAAGAAATGAAATGCCAAGAATGAATGAATTAACGAATCGTTAACTTAGAAGCATATCACTAATATCAAAAGATATGTATAAATATTTTTTAAATTATTAAATATGAATAAATCAGGGACACTGGTTACCCATGTGTTTTCAAGGACCAAGAAACTGACCTTAGTTATTGCTGAAATAGATACAGCGTTTAACTAAAAAAAATAAATTTCATCTCAATAATTAATAATTACCTCATGTAGCATGTATATTTCACAAACTCAGGTCATGAGAAACTGACAATTAATTAACCACGGCCTTATCTGAGTTGAAGTTTTGTAAACCAAATGATTATGGTTGATTTATTTAAATTAAAGAAATTAAAATATATAATTAGCTGTGGCCAAAGTATGCCAAAAGTAGGAGTCGGTAATTGTGGAAATAATAACAATATACATCAATTATTTGAGACATTACTTAATATGGAAAAAATATGTATGATTTATTATTTGTGTTTATTGTTACTCTTCTGAGAAATAAGCATTTCTATTCATATCAGATCACTCTCCTTAACTTCTAAATCACTCTTCTTATCGAAACTGGGAGAGCTTTTTTAGGAGAGTGATTTTTTCAATTTCTTCATTAAGGGGAGCTTTTTTCGGCTCTCCTCTAAAATACAACAAGCCAACAGTGAGGCTGATGTCCCCCGCCGAAATCCCAAAATAAATAGATGACACATATTAATTAATCGCACATTTATTTTTTTCAAACGTATCGACCAATCAAACTGAACACGAAGTGTCATCCAAAAATTGCTTATCTCTGCCTACCGTAAGAAAAAAAAATGCTCATTTTCGAACTCCATCAAGGCATTGACCTAATAAGCATACACACCAATTTTGAACATTTTAACTCAATTAGAAGGAGAGTTATTGTGTTCCAAAGTCTCGGCAAATCAAATTGCTTATCGCTCTGCTTACCCTGAGCAGAAAATGCTCATTATCGATCTTAGTCAAGGTATTACTGTAATGAAACTATACACCAAGTTTCATCACTCTCACTTAATTAGAACTAAAGTTACCGTGTCTCAAAGCATCAACCAATCAAATTGCTTATCTCTGCCTACCATAAGCGGAAAATGCTCATCTTCGAACTCCATCAAGGCATTGACCTAATAAGCATATACACCAAGTTTGAACATTTTAACTCAATTAGAAGGAGAGTTATTGTGTTCCAAAGTCTCGACCAATCAAATTGCGTATCGCTCTGCTTACCCTGAGCAGAAAATGCTCATTATCGAACTTAGTCAATGTATTACTGTAATGAAACTATACACCAAGTTTCATCACTCCCACTTAATTAGAACTAAAGTTATCGTGTCCCAAAGCATCAACCAATCAAATTGCTTATCTCTGCTTACCCTAAGCGGAAATGCTCATCTTCGAACTCCATCAAGGCATTGACCTAATCAGCATATACACCAAGTTTGAACATTTTAACTCAATTAGAAGGAGAGTTATTGTGTTCCAAAGTCTTGACCAATCAAATTGCGTATCGCTCTGCTTACCCTGAGCAGAAAATGCTCATTATCGAACTTAGTCAAGGTATTACTATAATGAAACTATACACCAAGTTTCATCACTCTCACTTAATTAGAACTAAAGTTATCGTGTCCCAAAGCATCAACCAATCAAATTGCTTATCTCTGCTTACCCTAAGCGGAAAATGCTCATCTTCGAACTCCATCAAGGCATTGACCTAATAAGCATATACACCTAGTTTGAACATTTTAACTCAATTAGAAGGAGAGTTATTGTGTTCCAAATTCTCGACCAATCAAATTGCGTATAGCTCTGCTTACCCCGAGCAGAAAATGCTCATTATCGAACTTAGTCAAGGTATTACTATAATGAAACTATACACCAAGTTTCACCAATCTCACTTAATTAGAACTAAAGTTATCGTGTCCCAAAGCATCAACCAATCAAATTGCTTATCTCTGCTTACCCTAAGCGGAAAATGCTCATCTTCGAACTCCATCAAGGCATTGACCTAATAAACACATACACCAAGTTTGAACATTCTAGCTCAATTAGGAAGAGAGTTATTGTGTCCCAAAAAGTGTGACGGACGGACAGACAGACAGACAGACAGACAGACAGACAGACAGACAGACAGACAGACAGACAAAAAACAATGACTGATGCTTCTGAGCAAGCGGTTTCCACGTGTTGCTCCATCTGTGGTATAAAAGCGTTTACCAACAAAAATTGGGGAAACAAGTCAACAGTGAGGCTGATGTCCCCCGTCGAAATCCCAAAATAAATAGATGACACACATTAATTAATCCCACATTTATTTTTTTCATAAGTATGGAGCAATCAAACTATACACTAAGTTTCATCGCTCTCTATCAGATAGAATCAAGATTATCTTGTCCGAAAGCATCGACCAATGAAATTGATTATCTCAGCTTTGCTTCAGCTCAAAATGTTAATCATTGAACTCAGTCAAGACATTCACCTAATGAACATCTACATCAAGTTTAAACATTCTACCTCAATTAAAAGCAGAGTTGTTATGTTCCAATGTCTTGAGCCTAAGCAGAAAATTCTCACTATCAAACTTAGTCGATCTCACTTCATTATAAACCAAAGTAACCGTGTCCGAAAGCATCAACCAATCAAATCGCATATTTCTGCTTACTGTAAACAGAAAATGTTCATCATCGAACACCACTCACCTAAGGAACGCCTACACCACGTTTGAAAGCTCAGAAAGTAAGTTATTGTGTTAACCCTGAGCAGAAAATGTTCATTATCGAACTTAGTCAAGGTATTGATGTAATGAAACTATACACCAAGTTTCATCACTCTCACTTTATTAGTTATTGTGTCCCAAAGCATCAACCAATCAAATTACTAACCTCTGCCTACCCTAAGCATAAAATGCTCATCTTCGAACTCATGAATCAAGGATTCCACCTGATAAACACCAACACCAAGTTTGAACATTTTAGCTCAATTAGGAGGAGCGTTATTGTGTCCCAAAGAGTGTGACGGACGGACAATACCCATTTTGATAGTCCCTCACTTTCTTCGAAAGGCGGGGGACAAAAATTAGTCTGTCAGTGGGGAAATCATTAGTGATCTGTGACTGAGAACTTATTTACTGACTTTTGCAAATATATTTCTATCTATATTAAACATTTTCAATTTCATTAATTAAGGTACTCTATCATCAAGCAATTGACAGAATATTTTACCTACATTCAAAAGTAAGGCTGGTAACTCTTCCAAAACTTCTAGAGTATCCCCTTACACCACAAAATAAATAATATAAGAATGGAAGTAGCACTTGTCAGACTACATAAATTACTTTTGTGCAACAAAAAAAAAAGACACTCACCCTTCAAATATACAGGAGGCTGTGATGTCATTAGATTTGAGTGTTGGTTGAGTACAAGATACATGTAAACTGGATACTTGCTCTGTTATTTCTTTATACATCATTATATACTGTTTTAGATTTAATAATCTTGATGATTCAACTCTTTTTGTCAATGAATTGAGCTGAAATCAACAGAAAACAGTGTTCATTTGATAATAAAATGCTGGTTTGAAAAATTGTTGTTTATCTATTTTAATACTAATAGAAAATACCGGATAGATTTAATTCAGTTCTTCTCAAATCATTTGGTTCAATTATGAATATCTTTGATTTCTACAAATAACTAACAAAACCTACATACAGAAACATACACAAATTTAAACATAACTAGACCTGCGATGCAGTTATGACGGGTTTCACCGTTGCCACGTTACCTTTGAACATATGTCACTTCCGGTACCAATGAAACAATTAAACAGGTTTCCATATAAGCATTGCAAACATCAAATAAAATGGACGCCAAATCAACCAATATCAATTCATTTGATACATGTGTAATATGTAACTGATCCTGTCAAAATTACAGTACTTCCGGTGATAATTAAAATGTTCAATTAGTTTTATGAAATCAAAAATGGCATAAGGCATCACATGGTGAAAATTTTATGCAAAGCGAATAATAATTGCCACTTTTCTAAACCAAAAACCTTGAAAAGTGACTTGTAGAAAACTGTCTATTTCTCGGCAACCATACAAGTTAGAAACCATTTTTTGGTATCTATATGTTCGTATGGGTTTAATCTATTTGTTGATTGATATCAAATATCATAATGTTAAAAACATTACAAATCAGACTCATTTGAATAAAATATCTGTTTTGAAGTAGGGAGCGGGGTTATTTTACAAATGTTGATGTTCAAATTCGGGGCCCCCTTCAAAAGTTGTAGTTACCCTATTCATGTATGAACATATCCTTTTTATTTCTTTCTGACCCCTGTAACCCCCCTGTACATACCCCCTGAAGATAGCGGGGGTTAAACTGAAGGTGATAATTTAGATTTCAATAAAAATCTTCATTATTTTCCCTCTATAAACCTCATCTTGATACTACATTACGGTTTTCGGGGTCAGTAAGTTCATTGGTGATGTTAAATTTGAGATTTGAAAATCCAAAATGGTGGAAATCCAAGATGGCGGTAATATTTCCATAAATTCAATATGTGTTGATATTTTCTCCGTGTTAACGACCTCACACCCCTGGTGAGATGCCGGCAGGGTATAAAAAAAGTACACAGGTATTGAAACATTATCTGGGGAAAGTACACCCATTAGGCATCAAAAATATCAAAAAACGAAAATCGCCTATAGAGGGCTTTTTCCATTGTGAGCCAATAACTATTTTCTTTAATTTTTACAAGGCTATATAGCACATTAAACACGCTCATTGGTTTTTTCCAACTGTAGTTATATTAGGTCATTGATACGACCATTTGTTTCAACAATTCTGACGTCATTCGCAGTAAGTCGTTCATTCAATTTGGTAAATATTTTGATATCAAATATGACGAGAGCAATACACAATTATTTGTGTACATGCTTGTAGTTTCGCTAAGTACTTTGAGTGCTTCGTGTCTCGTTTAAATTTGTAGCCCCTGTTCTGTCGTAGTGTCTTTAAGACTCGGAGGACTGTTGACTCCAGCGGCCAAGTTTGTCTCTCCACACACTGGTCGATATGATAAAACATAGCATGAACTTTTGTTCCTTACTGGAATTTCTACTTCGGAACCATTGAAAAGCCCACCATGCATTTCAGAGCGATGAAGGCTCAATGCATCAGCTCAAGCCTGCACTGTAGGGATCGAGAGAATGCTGCTTCTAGGTGTTCATGGCGACGGTTGTCTACGGTGAGAAGGAGATGCAGTTCCATCACTGGAATGAAATCGATCACAAGCGTCTCGTCTGAAAGGTGGTAGACCTCATTCTTGTAATGAAACTGCATCTCCTCACCGTAGACAACTGTCGGTAGGATCACCTAGATGCAATGCACTATTCTCTTCATAAAAACGTCCAACGCACTTGTTTCGGCAACAAACTGGATGGTGGTTTCAAACAAGCGGTAAAGTCTTTCAAAAGTTCATATAATGAGCTAGTAATTCTAGTGACAACCAAAAGTTCATGCTATGTTTGACCATATCGACCAGTTTCTGGAGAGACGAACGCTTGAACCAAATCTCGATATCAGACTAAATCTAATTTAAATAATGCATATAAATTTCATACAGATCGAATGATAACTTTTATCATTCGAACATTCACAAGGTTCATGCAGTAAAACAAGGGCCATAACTCTAGACATAATTGACGGAAATAGCTAAAATTCAAATAGACCTCAGTTTCACAAATTTGAGTGATGCATATTCATCATGTATCAGATGATAACTTTTATCAATTAAGCATCAAGTGCCAAAACTCTTGAAGTATTCATTGTAAATGGCTGAAATTCATTAAGTTTCATGTTTTCACTAATCTAAATGATGTGTATCAATTTCATACAGATCGGATAAGTTTCATGTTTTCACTAATCTAAATCATGCATATCAATTTCACACAGATTGGATGAGTTTTGGCGTTAAAGCATTTCACAAGGTTCAACAAAGTGAAACAAGGGCCATAACTCTAGACATAATAAACTGAAATTGCTGAATTTCAATCAGAGTCTTCTTTTTACTAATTGAATTGATGCATATAAATTTCATATAGATCGGCAGATATCTAGAGATGTTATAGCATTCATGAGGTGCAACAAAGTGAAACAATGGCCATAACTATAAAGTAATAAACGGAAATTGCTAAAATTCACACATTTAAATGATGCATATATAAATTTCATACACTGATAAGTTTTGATGTTAGAGTATTCACAAGGCGAAACAAAGGCCATAACTCTAGAAATAATTAACGGAAATTGATGAAATCCAATAGGCTTCTTCTTTTAACTAATTTAAATAAAGCATATAATAAATTTCACAAAGATCGGATGATAACTTTTAACAGCAGAGCGTTCACAAGGTTCAATAAATTGAAACAAAGGCCATTACTCTTAAAATAATTAAAGGAAATTGCTGAAATCCAATAGGCTTTTTCTTTCTACTAATTTAAATAATGCATACAAATTTCACAAAGATAGGATGATAACTCTAAACATAAGAAACAAAGATAGGTTGCCAGGCAACAAAACATACCCCAACAGCAGCTAAATCGTCCGGGCAGTCAACAAGGGTTGTCGCATATTTTTACTTTTTTGGGGAATGAAACATTTGTAATACACTAAAATCTGATTAAGAGTAACAACTCATTATGTAATTATCTGAAAATCATTAGAATTTGTTAGCTTTTCATAAAGTTTTGCCCCACGCTAACAATTAGTATAGGAAACATTTAACAACATGGATTTAGCTGTTCAGTTATCAAAATTCATTGAAAATCAAAATACTTGTTCGTTTCAACACCTTAAACTCTGTGTATCAATCTGAAGTCAATCGGATGATAAGTTTGGCATCTATAGCGTCACAAGGTTTTTTGAAGTGATCAAGGGAGATAACTCTGGAAGAAATTATTTGAAATCGCTGAAAATCAGTAGGCTTCTTCGTCTCATGACCTTAAACAGTGTGTGTAAATTTAAAAGTCAATCGGATATTAACTTTGGCCTCTAGAGCGTCCACAGGATTTTTTGATGTGATCAAAGGTCATAACTCTGGCAATAATTATCAGAGATCGCTGAAAATCAATAGGCTTCTTCGTCTCATGACCTTAAACACTGTGTATAAATTTAAAGTCAATCAGATATTAACTTTGGCCTCTAGAGCATCCACAAGATTTTTTGAAGTGATCAAGGGACACAACTCTGGCACTAATTATCAGAAATCGCTGAAAATCAATAGGATTCTTCGTCTCATGACCTTAAACACTGTGTATAAATTTGAAGTCAATCGGACATCATCTTTGTCCTCTAGAGCATCCACAAGATTTTTTGAAGTGATCAAGGGCCATAACTCTGGCACTAATTATCGGAAATCCAAGAAAATCAATAGGCTTCTTCGTCTTATGACCTTAAACACTGTGTATAAATTTAAAGTCAATCGGATATTAACTTTAGCCTCTCGAGCTTTCACAAGATTTTTCAAAGTGATCAAGGATCATAACTCTGGCAGTAATTATTGGATATTGCTGAAAATCAATAGGCTTCTTCGTATCATGACCTTGAACACTGTGTATAAATTTAAAGTCAATCCAATATTAACTTTAGCCTCTAGAGCGTTCACAAAATTTTTCAAAGTGATCAAGGGTCATAACTCTGGCAGTAATTATCAGATATCGCTGAAAATCAATAGGCTTCTTCGTCTCATGACCTTAAACACCGTGTATAAATTTAAGGTCAATCGGATATTAACTTTAGCCTCTAGAGCGTTCACAAGATTTTTCAAAGTGATCAAGGGTCATAACTCTGGCAGTAATTATCGGATATTGCTGAAAATCAATAGGCTTCTTCGTCTCATGACCTTAAACACTGTGTATAAATTTAAAGTCAATCGGATATTAACCCTGGCCTCTAGTGCGTTCACAAGAAATTGTGGACGATGGACGGACGGACCGACAGACGGACGGACCGACAGACGGACGGGGGCGACGGCAATATACGTCCACATTTCTATGTGGGCGTATAAAAATTATTGAAATTGAATAGACTTCTTCATCTCGCATGTAGACTGTCCACAAACACATTGTGGACAAATGGACAGACAGGGGTGAGACAATATTTACAACAACATCAAGGTGAACCTGCCAGAAAAATCCTGATGAACTTTGATTAAGTCAGAGCACAAGCATCCTTCTCACTGTGCCTGTGTAGCTCCCACCATATTTTGTTCCTTCCAAGGCCCTCCGTCCTACACTGCTGACAAGAGGGAACCCCACCAGAAATGACCCTGATTAACTTTGATGAAGTTAGTGAGCAAATGCCCTGCTATATGTTGTCCACTGCCAGGCCATCTGACCTACACCACTGACAAGGATGAACTCCGCCAGAGAAATTCATTTCGATTCTGAACACGGGAATTCTTTTTTTTTATATCTCATTCCTCGCATTTTATTTCTCATGGCGAGAAGCTGAGAATATGAAATGACCACTGTAGGCTTCCATATCATTACAAACCTTTACACATCGAACTCTAGTTAATCCTTTCCACCATATAGAATCATCAGTTCCTTTTTTAATAGAAAAATGTAGTTGTTTTCCTCTATGATCAGTAAAACTATGTGTTCTGTAAATATAATTATATCAATTATTAGCAATACTTGTAGCGGTAAAAAGAACACAAATGATACCAGCAGTTGCCAGGAAGGATACCCTCACATTTTGCAAGAGATGGATAGAGGACAAGCGAAAAAAATATAAAGACACAATTTTTAGTACAATCAGGGGCCATATTCCAAGCATTTTTGGTCTGAAATGTACGAATAACTAAAGGGACTGAGATGTAAAGATATATTTTAAGTAAGGCTGTGCAAAAATATTGATATAATCGATAATCGGTAGAAGTTATTTAGCGATTCGATAATCGATATTGAAATTGAAATATTGATTATCGGTTTATTTAGTATTTACCTTCTGACAGCAAGTGACTTTCACTTTCACATGACTGAGCTTGATGTAGTCTGGCATAAGCAGACAAATGAATGAATAGACAACGTCAACCAGGCGTGTCAACTAACCTGTTTTTTCCGTGAGCCTCATGGATTCACGACCTTTCTCCCGATCTCCCGCACGTGAGGAAATTTCTCACGGAAAACGGTCATACACCAATGCTAGTTTTACTTTTACCAAGGGAGGTAACTCGTTTATTTCCGTTTAATAAATCGACTTCATGATTTGCTGAATTTGACCGTAAACTTCTATTTCGGTAATAATTATGCGGTACATCCCAAGGCTTGTTTGTGATAATTATTTGGAGTAAGTAAAGTATATTTGTAATGGTAGCAGAGTACACGAGCGTACCTGATGAAATAGAAACCTGCACAAGGTTATTTCCATTATTGTAATTTAGCCCTGTGGTTAATAAATGTCTATCTATGCGATTTTAACCCTTTGAACCCTGCCTCCTGGCACTTAACAGTACTGGTACCTAGCCTCCTGGAGGAAAATCAGCTGTTTACAAACATATATGAAAAACAGTTGAAACATGCATTTAATAACCTATAATCAACTCAAAAGCATGCCAAATGATAATTATAGCATGTACTAGCTAAAATTATCCCAAATATTCAATCTTATTGTGCCAGTCCCTGCAGCATGTTGTGCCTTACGTTTTCTATGGGGGCGTGACTTGTGCCTCGGCCGTGTCAGGAATACCTGGGTCAATATCTTTCGAATTATTCGAATTATGGTCTAAAACCACATTGTCAAATTCTTCGATAAAATATCATCGGCAGGATAATCTTCGTCTAAGTTTTGTTCGTCTGAGCTCTAATAAATTAGCGACTTCTTTGACTGAATAGAACTGACGCTTCCTGTTAGTTCCGCTGCCACTTGGTTCCATTTTGACAGGTAGAAATTAGCTTCGATATTATCAAAAAATCAACCTCAAAATCAAATCAAAGATAAAAGCATGGAGGCTGACATCTTTGTGACGCTATCCCAGCATTACCACACAATTCTTACCCCTGATTGGTCGTTATATTTAGCGTTCTTTAAATAGGTATGACAGCATACCTTGAATCCCGGTGTATCGGGATTACGGTGTATGGGCACTTACTAAAATTCCAGATAGATCGGGACTACGGGTTCAAAGGGTTAACAATTATCCCTCGAAGAGAAAACATTTCACGCCATAATGACTTCGGCGTAAAATCAGAAGCCATTGACTAAAATTTAGACGACTTTTCAATGCGATTTTGGATTACATTTACATTTAAATATATTACTAGCGATTGTATTATAATACTTTGATATCGGTCTCAATATGTGCAAATAATCTGACTCAAAAATTATCGAAATATAAGCGCAATTACTGTTGATGTATGGGAGACACTTGTCAAATAAATGTAACAGTTATCTACCTTTATGTTCTCTAGTAATGAAGATAAATAACTCCAATTTACTTTCGTTTGTTTTTTTTTATTACGATTGAGATTGTATAAGAATATTGATAAATATAATCTGTTTAAATAAACAGTGAAAATGTTTTGGAATATTTTTATTATAAAACATGACCGTTGAAGAACAAATACAACAAAATAGTGGTAGCCTGTGTCGACCAACAAAATAACAGGTCGGTAAAGTTCGGATTTTTCCGGAAAAATGATAATCGATTATCATCCATAATCGCTGACAACTTCTTGCCGATAATCGATATTGGAATTTCATATCGATTCCCAGCCTTAATTTTAAGTTTCATCTAATTCGCACAAAAATTGTGAACTCTATAGAGATTTCACAACCTTCACATTAAATACTTGTACACGAGGGGCAGCTGTTAGGGTGTTCAGTGATATATTCAAACAGTTTTTAAAATTGGATTAAAATTGTGACCTCTAGGAGGACCAAAAGCTTGAACTGTTATTTTTCATACAATCAGGGGCCATAATTCAGGAAGTTAGGATCCAATATGCGCAAATATCGAAAGGAACCAAGATCTTTGGATTATAAACATGCATTTAAAGTTTCATCAAAATCAGATTAAAATAGGTTGCCCGGCAATGAAACATACGCCCACACAGCAGCTAAATCGTCCGGGCAGTCAACAAGAGTTGTCGCATATTAAGTAATTATCAGAAAATCATTAGAATTTGTTTGGTTTTTATAAAGTTCTGCCCCATGCTAACGTTAAGTATACGAAACATTTAATATTATGGATTTAGCTGTTCAATTATCGATTTTCAAGAAATTCACACTCAACCATCATTAATACGTAACGGGGATATAGTCAAACGTTTTTTTAATTCGGAATAAAATTATGACCTCCATAGGGTCCACAAGGTAAAAAACATGATTTTTCATACAATCAGGGGCCATAATTCAATAAGTCATGGTCCAATGTGCCAGAATATCGAAAAAAAACTGCGATCTTTGGGTTATAAACTTACATTTCAAATTTCATCAAACTCGAATTAAAATTGTGACTTCTACACAGTCCACAACCTTGATATATCATATTTTTACACTATTCGCGTATTAGCGGCAGCAATTTTGTCTGGCAGTTTTGGTCCGATTTTTACGAAATTCGACCTCAACCTTCATTACAGTGAAACGGTGATATAATCAAATGTTTTTTAAAATCAGATAATAGTTGTGACCTCCAGAGGGACCACAAGCTTAAAAGGCGATTATTAGTACAATCAGGGGCCATAATTCAGGAAGTTACAATTCGATATGCGCAAATATCGAAAGGAACCACGATCTTTGGATTATAAACATTCATTTAAAGTTTCATCAAAATCAGATTAGAATTGTGACCTTTACAGGGTCTACAACCTTATATACCATGTTCTTAAAGTGCACATAAAATGGCCCCAAATTTTTTTCTATATTTGTAGACCATGGTTAATTTATCCAGTTTATGGCAAATTCACATTAATCCGACTAAAATTATTTCAGATATCTTCACTCAAAGTCGTATCCCGTAAAAACGAGTTTGCCAATTATTGAAAACACTCTTAAACCCCTCAGACGCCAGTGACGTCACAGTGACCAAATGCATATTCGGAATGTTTATTCATCAATTACCTTTATACACCCGACGTCAGGGATGTGCCTACTATAACAATTACCGGGCGGCACCGCCCAGCACCAATATTGTCCGCCCGGCAAAAATATTTTGAAGCAGATTTCCGCCCACCTCCATTTTCTTGTAAATGAAGATAATTTAAAGTGGTAAAAGTATTTTTATTTGTTGCTTTCAACCTCATAAATTAAATTATTTTGACTCTCGTCAAACTGACCTCGTACCATAGACATCTAAATATACGTTTTCGACGAAATACAGTAACTTCATTATAACAGACACCTCGGGACCGGAAGAAATCGTCCGTTATATTCAAAAAATCTACTGTCCATGGTGAAGATAATTGCTACACTAAGAACAAGAGGTCGAAATCACCAGTCGTAAGCTTATTCACAGCGTGACACGCTTCAGTGAGCTGCAGGGTTTCCACACGTTGATTTCCAATTTTTTCTGGAGCTCTATTATCACTAAAATACCGTTATACGATCTCAAAGTCACATGGAACTCTTTGTCTACCATATTTAGGCATGGCTTACTACGAAATGTGTAAAATGGTTGATTAGGGCGCGAAATAGCTGAAAAAGATCACGTATGCCCATAACAGACATGCTGAAAGCATGCCGCACGTGAAGGGGAATTTGGCTTTGCTTTTCTACATATAAGTAAACTACCAATGTTATATTAATAATATATCATTTCATAAAGAAGAAAACAATGTACTTTTATTGTTTATATTTAATTCCCAATCAGAATGTGACGTTAACGTTACTGTGTACCTGACATTACCAGTCAGGAGGCTCTTCTATCTTCCCCCCACCGCTTTTTTCTCACCTGTAGGCCTACCGTTTTGTGTCGTATTGGATTTTTGATTAGCAGTATGGATATTTTCTGGGAAAAGTATATAATATGACATATTTTCCCGACCTAATTATTTGATTTGGTCATATTTTCTAGTAAATTATTGGCAGCCTTTATTTCTGGAAATTGTTTTGAACGTTTTAAATGATTAAATAAACCAGACGAGCCGTGTGCATTTCCATTCCAGCATGTGATGTTACGGTAGATTTAGGTCAGATGACTTGGGGGGGGGGGGGGGGGCTCGTGTTTTATTTATTTAGATATCAATTAATACTTCATGGGAAGGTGGTGTGAAATTCATTGTTATAAATTTGACTGCTAGTGCTACTTGACTTCCAACCATCAGAGTAACCGTACAACAATGTTATACGTTCCATGGTACAACTGAACAGATGCCGACTTGTGTTTTCGATAGAAAAATGCAGTCACGCAAACGATAAATTCCTATGTTCGATTACGCAGGTACATGTATACAACGGTGGTTTCAGTGCCATCATCGACAAATTGCTGTCTTCATATTCTTAAATAAATGACCGCGGAAAGATTACGTTTTTCTTATTTATTTTCTACGGCAATTTCGCTAAATACTACGGCGCCGTCGTGACTTTTGACCCCTTGGAGTCACTCATGAAATTGCGCATTTTCGATCGAAAAAAACCCGATAATTTTCTGCTAAAGATTACCGCCCGGCATGAAAATTTTTCTGGGCACATCCCTGCGACGTGTGTATTCATTAACGCCTGACTGATTCCTTAATCCCCCTAATTAAATAAAACAATTGGCTACGGAATAATTTGTTTTATAATTCATTTTAATTCAAGATTCAATTTAGAATTTGTTTCATAATGTATAGTCGTCCTGTTTTCTCACTGCAGTGATTTTGATACACTCTACCATCATCTGCAGTCCAAACGATTCGAGATACATTTCCATCAGAAGAGTATTGTGGTTCTAATTTATAATTTGTTTCATTATGTACAGTCATTCTGTTTTTTCACGACAATCTATCATCGTGTGCAGTCCAAACGATTCCAGATACATTTTCATCAGAAGAGTATCGTGGTTCAAATTTAGAATTTGTTTCATTATGTACGGTCGTTCTGTTTTCTCACGGCAGCGATTTTAATACAATCTACCATCGTGTGGAGTCCAAACGATTGGAGATACATTTTTGTCAGAAAAGTATTGTGGTTCTAATTTAGAAGGGTAATTATCATTTGTTTTTACGCCGGCCAGATCAATTAGCTTTGCTCACCGATGTTTTTGTAATAATGAATATCAACTAGACCTGCATGCAGGAATGACAGGTTTCACTGGTGCCACATTGCCCTTGAACATGTCACTTCCGGTGCCAAGTTACCCTTGAACATATGTCACTTCCGGTACCAACGAAACCACTAACCAGGTTTCCAAATAAACATTGCTCACATCAAATAAAATGGACGCAGAATCAACCAAATCCAGCAATATCAATTCATTTTATACATTTGTTACTTGTAAATGATCTTGACAAAATTACAATACTTCTGGTGTTAATGAAAATGTTCAATTAGTTTTATGAAATCCGAAATGGCATAGATATCATATAGTGAAAATTTTATATAAATCAAATAATAATTGCCACTTTTAAAGACCAAAAAACTTGAAAAGTGAGTTGTAGAAAATCGGCTATTTCTCGGCAACCGTACAAGTTAGAAACCATTTTGTGTATCTGTATGATCATATGGGTTCATTCTATTTGTTGATTGACATCAAATATCATAATTTGAAAAAGATTTCAAAACAGACTCTTTTGAATAAAATATCTGTTTTGAAGGCTAAAAATACAGTTTTTGCCAAAATGACGTTACTTTCGGTGATAATGAAAATTTTAAATTACTTGTATGAAATCCTAAATGGCTTTAGGTATAACATGGTGTAAAGTTTATGAAAACCGAATAATAATTGATATTTTTATGGATCCCAAACCTTCAAAAGTGACCTGTAGAAAACCGTCTATTTCTCGGCAACCGAACAAGTTAGAAACAATTTTATGATATCTATATGACCATATGAGTTGTGTTTATATGTGAATTTAAATCAAAAGTTAAAATTATTAATACATATTAAATAATTCTTGGTTGAATAAAACATTGGTTTAAAAAGTTAAAAATGCAGTTTTTGACCAAATGACGTCCCTTCCGATGTCAATTTTAAATTGTAATCAACTTATTATGAAGCTACATGCTTTTTGAATCAAATGATGTCACTTTTTAAAAATCCAATAATAATTGACTATTTTACAGGCAAAATTACGAAAACAGTGACTTATGCAAAACTGCCCTTTTCTCGGCAACTGCTTATATTACAAACTAATTTTTACATACATTCTCTTCGTATGGATTATAGCTACAAGTTTATAAAAGTTATGTAAAAATATTTTAAAATCTGAAAAGCCTGAATGGGTTGTAAATAGGTCAATTTTACGCCTTTTTCACATCCTAATCCAATTTGCTAGAAAATGAAATAGAAATTAAAAAAACTGCTTCCAACATTTTTTGCGCCTTTAAAGGACACACTCTTTGAGTCATATAATTTTTCAAAAGAATAATATTTGTTTTCGAAAAATGGTACCTAACTGTCAAAATTGTAGTTTTTGGTAAAATTATGTCACTTTCGGTGCCGACAGATAACACTTTCGGTAATAAAAAAAAATGACAATTGAGACAACGAAGCATATGAACTTTGTTTTATACAAATCGAACAATAAAAAATTAATCTAGGAATGAAAAACTGAATTAGCCAATGGCGGCCAAGGAAAATTACTGAGACAAATTTTTTTAACATTTTTGCGCAAAAAAATATTTATAAATAAAAAAGTTATTTGTAAAATTTTAAATTTTCGAAATTTGGCGCCTAATATCTTCAAAGATTTGCCAAAAATCAAAAATCGAAAGTAGCGTAGCTATGTGCCATGTCTCCAGCTATGCCAAAATGTATCGAAAGTTAAAATCCAATGATTATTGTTAAAATTACTGCAATATTTTTAAAAACGATAACTTCGGTGATTTCGGACATTTCGCATTGTCGCAGAACGTTCAAAATAGCTTTATCCTCTAAGTCACACCCACTTTTCCAGTAAAACCGAAGAAATCATAATCTGAATAATAATAATAATAAGAACTAGATCTGCTACTGTCCCATGCAGATATGAAAGCTTTCATATTCATCGCCACGTGTCATTGATTGTATCAAGTATCCTAAATAAAAGGATAAGAAGAAAAAATTATCAAAATTGGTCAAAAACTCGCAAAATTACAAGTCTAAATATAGTATGAAACATTGCACCCAGGCATAACAATAATCTGAAAACTAAAGGAAAATAACCGAAACTTGTATTACTGTAATGAGACGGATGAGAAAATGAAATGAAAATTGCCGGAAAAAAATTAAAAATGACAGGTTGGACAGGCGACCTTACTCCTTGTCACGTACAACCGAGCATTCGAAAACACGCTAGTTAACTCAATGACAGGCGCGCGTGCTAACCATTCAGCCACCCCCCCCCCTTTGAAATCAGACACGTACAAGCCACTCGACACAACAAAATGGTAAATTAATGAGTTTAGGGCAAAAAGGCGTCTACAGCACCCGGTGTTCCCAGGCGGTCACCCATCCTAGTACTAACTGGACCCGACGTTGCTTAACTTAAGTGATCGGACGAGAACTGGTGTTTTCAACATGGTATGACCGTAGACGAGAGAAGGTGGACAGAACCCGTAGTTATACATACTTGAATTGACCCGTTTATTGATTTTTTGGGGCGGTTTTTGTCGGTTTTAAAAAGGCGTCTATAGCACCCGGTGTTCCCAGGCGGTCACCCATCCAAGTACTAACCGGGCCCGACGTTGCTTAACTTCAGTGATCGGACAAGAACTGGTGTTTTCAACGTGGTGTGGCCGTAGATGAGAGAAGGTGGGCAGAACCCGTAGTTATACTTACCTGAATTGACCCGCTTATTGATTTTTTTTTTGGGGGGGGGGGGGGTGTCGGTTTTAAAAAGGCGTCTACAGCACCCGGTGTTCCCAGGCGGTCACCCATCCAAGTACTGACCGGGCCCGACGTTGCTTAACTTCAGTGATCGGACGAGAACTGGTGTTTTCAACGTGGTGTGGCCGTAGACGAGAGAAGGTGGACAGAACCCATACTTGTGCTTACTCAAATTCTTTTTGTGTCTTATTCCCTGGGGAGACGGGCCGAGTGCAGAGCTGGAGTGGTGCAAAAGAGTGCGCGCTGTGGTCTGATTGGCGGAAAATTGATTTTTTCACGAAGAATCAGGGCAAAAAGGCGTCTACAGCACCCGGTGTTCCCAGACGGTCACCTATCCAAGTACTAACCGGGCCCGACGTTGCTTAACTTCAGTGATCGGACGAGAACTGGTGTTTTCAACGTGGTATGGCCGTAGACGAGAGAAGCTGGACAGAACCCGTAGTTATACTTACCTGAATTGACCCGCTTATTGATTTTTTGTTTTGTTTTTTGTTTTAGAGTATTTAATTGTTTTAAAGAGAAACGTTAAGGGTTGTTCATAGTTAAATTAAAGTTTAATTTTAAATAAGACCAATAAAATTAGGATTTAATAATGCCAGACTAATATTAAATAAAGTTTTAAATTAAGAATGATTAATTATTGGTCTAATGCAATGAAATGCTTTGATTTGACGGATGAAATGTACGATGGGTGTTCACACTATGTGGCTAAGGCGTTGGCCTGCTAGGCAGGAGGTCGGGTGTTCGATCCCTGCATTGGCCGAGAAAGTTCATCTCGATATTCTGGCGTGTCCCCCCATCCGCCGTGTACACATTGGAGTGCACGTAAAAGATCCCTTAGCAGTTGGAATTCTATATTGTTGAATAAGCTCTATACGATGACTAAATGTGCAGATTGTAGCCACCCACACTGCATGTTTTGCTTAACAATGAAAGGGTGCGGTTTTCAATTTTCGATCCTTTTATTTTACTACTCCTGATATTTTGGACTGTTGATCTATGGTTTCATATAAAAGACTACCGATAAGACTCTTTGTAGAAGAAGTTCCCCCAAAATATTATGTTGACTTTAAGAGAAAAGGACCTTTAAAAATGCTCCAAATCGTAAAAATACGACTTTTTGGATTTTCGATCTCTTTTTTCTGCTACCCCTGATATTTAAAAAAAATGATATAATGATTTCACACAACGGGCTAGCTATTAGACTCTCGATTGACAAGAGTTTCATCACCCTCCCTTCATTATAACCGAAGTTATTGTGCCCTACAGAATCAACAAATCAGCATGCTTATCTCTGCTTACCCTAGGCAGAAAATGTTCATCTTTGCACTCAATCATGACATTGACCTAGAGAACGTCTACACCACGATTGAACATTCTAGCTCAATTAGAAGGAGAGTTATTGTGTTTCAAAGTCTCGGCCCTTCAAATTGCTACTACTTTTCATATTCACTTCAAAATGGCAACCATCAGTTGACCTAAATCAAAATTCTGCTCCCTACGATTTTTGGGCCATCCTTCAAGGATTCAGAAAATATAACTCCCGTGTCTGTAAGTAAGATAGCAAAAAAGTCTTAGGGATTTTTCATGTTTCAAGATGGTGGCATTTCCGGTTTGATCGACAAACTCCATATTTTGTGTAGGAATCAGTAATTACCTGTCGAGTATAGAAAAAAATTTTCAGGTCATTTTGACCTATATTTCGACGATTTTTTTTAAAACTTTGATCCTTAATTTCACCAAGGGGAGATAATTTAGAAAATTTCTCATTATAATTTTGAAGTCACACTGGTAAGATCTACTTAAATACTAAATTTCATGAAAATCGTACAACCATTAAAGAAGTTGTCAAATTGGTCTAAACTTCCGGTTCGAAATCACAGCGACGAATTTTCGAAATTCGAAAATGTGAAACTGCAGATGAAAATGATTTTTTTCAAGGTATTCAAAGAAAAAAGAATTAGTAAAATCGGTCAAAAAATAGCAAAGTTACGACTATGCATTGTCAGTTTTTTCGTTCGTAAAATTCGGTGATTTCGAATTCGCAAAACGTTTTGAAAATATATTTAATCAACAGCCACCACACATTTTTGGGGGGGTAGGTCAAAGTTTCAGAAACATCCTATGGTTAGATTCTGTGAAATCCGATTTGCAGGAGAAACACAAAAAAAAAAAATAATAATAATCTTAACAGAAACAATAAGCTTTCATATGAAATATGAAAGCTTAATAACTAGACAAGCATGCAGGAATGAGGGGTTTCACTGGTGCCACGTTACCCTTGAACATGTCACTTCCGGTGCCAAGTTACCCTTGAACATATGTCACTTCCGGTACCAAGGAAACCACTAAACAGGTTTCCAAATAAACATTGCTCACATCAAATAAAATGGATGCAGAAAAAACCAAATCCAGCAATATCAATTCATTTTATACATTTGTTACTTGTAAATGATCTAGACATAATTACAATACTTCCGGTGTTAATGAAAATGTTCAATTAGTTTTATGAAATCAGAAATGGCATAGATATCATATAGTGAAAATTTTATGTAAATCGAATAATAATTGCCATTTTTAAAGACCAAAAAACTTGAAAAGAGACTTGTAGAAAATCGGCTATTTCTCTACAACCGTACAAGTTAGAAACCATTTTGTGGTATCTGTATGATCATATGGGTTCATTCTATTGGCATCAAATATCATATGACGTTACTTCCGGTGGCAATGAAAATCTTAAATTACTTGTATGAAATCCTAAATGGCATTAGGTATAACATGGTGTAAAGTTTATGAAAATTGAATAATTAGGGTTGGGCGATAATGACAAAAAAATATCATGATAATAATTTATTAACTAGACCTGCATGCAGGAATGACGGGTTTCACTGGTGCCACGTTACCCTTAAACATGTCACTTCCGGTGCCAAGTTACCCTTGAACATATGTCGCTTCTGGTACCAACGAAACCACGAAACAGGTTTCCAAATTAACATTGCACAGAAATAAAATGGACGCAGAATCAACCAAATCCAGCAATATCAATTCATTTTATACATTTGTTACTTGTAAATGATCTTGACAAAATTAAATTACTCCCGGTGTTAATGAAAATGTTCCATTAGTCTTATGAACTCAGAAATGGCATACGATACCATATAGTGAAAATTGTATGTAAATCGAATAATAATTGCCACTTTTAAAGACTAAAAAACTTGAAAAGTGACTCGTAGAAAATCAGCTATTTCTCGGCAACCGTACAAGTTAGAAACCATTTTGTGGTATCTGTATGATCGTATGGCTTCATTCTATTTATTGATTGACATCAAATACCATAATTTGAAAAAGATTTCAAAACAGACTCATTTGAATAAAATATCTGTTTTGAAGGCTAAAAATACAGTTTTTGCCAAAATGACATTATTTCCGGTGATAATGAAAATATTACATTACTTGTATGAAATCCCAAATGACATTAGGTATAACATGGTGTAACGTTTATGAAAATCGAATAATAATTGACTCTTTTATGGCCCCAAATCCTTCAAAAGTGACCTGTAGAAAACCGTCTATTTCTCGGCAACCGAACAAGTTAGAAACAATTTTATGATATCTATATGACCATATGAGTTGTGTTTATATGTGAATTTAAACCAAAAGTTAAAATTATTAATACATATTAAGTAATTCTTGGTTGAATAAATCATTGATTTAAAAAGTTTAAAATGCAGTTTTTGACAAAATGACGTCACTTCCTGTGTCAATTTTAAATTGTAATCAACTTGATATGACGCTACATGCTTTTTGAATCAAATGATGTCACTTTTATAAAAATCCAATAATAATTGACTTTATTATACGCAAAATAAAGAAAATAGTGACTTATGCAGAACTGCCCATTTCTTGGCAACTGCTAAAATTACAAACTAATTTTCACATACATTCTCTTCGTATTGATTATAGCTACAAGTCTATAAGAGTTATGTAAAAATATTTTAAAATCTGAAAAGCCTGAATGGGTTGTAAATAGGTCAATTTTACGCCTTTTTCACCTCTTAATCCAATTTGCTAGAAAATGAAATAGAAATTAAAAAAACTGCTTCCGCCATTTTTTGCGCCTTGAAAGGACACACTCTGTGAGTCATATAATTTTTCAAAAAAATAATATTTGTTTTCGAAGAAGGAAAATAACTGTCAAAATTGTAGTTTTTGGTAAAATTATGCCACTTCCGGTGTCGACAGATAACACTATCGGTAACACAAAAAATGACAATTGAGACAACGAAGAATATGAACTTTGTTTTATACAAATCGAACAATAAAAAAATAATCTAGGACTGAAAAACTGAATTAGCCAATGGCAGCCAAGGAAAATTACTGAGACGAAAATTTTTAACATTTTTGCGCAAGTCAGATGACTCTTTACTTCTGTGTACAACACGACTAAAAAATATTCATAAATAAAAAAGTTTTTTGTAAAATTTTAAATTTTCAAAATTTGGCGCCTAATATCTTCGAAGATTTGCCGAAAATCAAAAATCAAAAGTAGCGTAGCTATGTGCCATGTCTCCGGCTATGCCAAAATGTATCGAAAGTTAATATCCCATGATTATTGTTAAAATTACTGCAATATTTTAAAAAACGATAACTTCGGTGATTACGGACATTTCGCATTGTCGCAGAACGTTCAAAATAGCTTTATCCTCTAAGTCACACCCACTTTCCCAGTAAAACAGAAGAAATCGTAACGATGCAACAAGCAGTTGCTGAGATCTACTCAAGACAAAAGAAGAATAATAATAATAAGAATAATAATTTTAACAAAAACAATAGTGTTTCACACAAGCTTCGCAGTGTGAAACCCTAATTATCACGATAAACGATATTATCGTGATAATTTATATGTGTGTGCCACATTTCTCCTTGTGCCGATCTACGTAAAAAAAAAATCAATTAATGTAAAATAATAAGTTTCCAAATGTAGGACTAACTTGAGTATTATTCTAAGCTTTGTTCTTGATTCATCTGAACCTTTTTTTTTATTCCAATATCTCCAATAAATACAAAGAAAATACATAGTTTCTTTCCGCACGTGTCTGGCGATCACGCTGTGTTAATAAAAATAGAACACAACATAGAGGGCGTTTATTGATTGGACAATTAAAAAAAAAATGGCGGGCTTTCAAAGTAGAATTGTTATGATTGGTTAATTTAGCTGAAAACAAAAGTAGAATTCTTGCGAGAAATAACGAGAGACAGATGTTTCATGTCGTCAGAAAGGTTTATCTAATGACATTACTAGCCTTTATCGACTGTTGTTGATTATGTTAAAAAAAAAATAAACACATGCTATATATTTAGAAACTGCGACAAGAAGTCAGAACAATATGCGTTCCGCGTAAAAAAGCATCGGCTTATTTATTATACCCCGACGACAATTGCACTACTGTCCAACCTTGACCTTGCCAAACAACTGTTCCTCGATTAGGAGTTCTTGCCTCAATCATGGACTCTGGCATTGCAATTTCGACTTCGTATGATAAAGCATATTATCATCAATATTGGAACATGATAATTTATCATATCGCAATAATTTTGGTTATCACGATATACCGGTTTTTCGATATTGTTAAATAAGTCCGATATGATAATATCACCGATGATTTTATCACGGTATACCGAAATACCGGTATATCGCCCAACCCTATGAATAATAATTGATGCTTTTATGGCCCCCAAACCTTCAAAAGTGACCTGTAGAAAACCGTCTATTTCTCGGCAACCGAACAAGTTAGAAACAATTTTATGCTATGTATATGACCATATGAGTTGTGTTTATATGTGAATTTAAACCAAAAGTCAAAATTTTTAATACATATTAAATAATTCTTGGTTGAATAAAACATTGATTTAAAAATGCAGTTTTTGACAAAATGACGTCACTTCCGATGTCAATTTTAAATTGTAATCAACTTTATATGACGCTACATGCTTTTTGAATCAAATGATAATAATAATAATAATAATGATATTTTTATCGCGCAACTATTCAATCCACTAGGGAATGCACTAGGCGCTGGAAAATGTTCTCACTTTGGAGTGTTAATAATAGTGACTAAATAACCAAGTTTTCACTTTGGATTTAAAAACCGACAGAGATTCACATTGTCGGATATTTTCTGGAAGTGTATTCCAAACAATTGATGCACTGTATCGAAAAGTTCTAGATCCAAAAGATTTAAATTTATAGGCAGGTACATCTAATAATAGTTTCCCTTCTGATCTTAATGATCGTTTAGGTTGATACAGTGATACTAGATTTTGAAGGTAACCTGGCGCGGATTTATTTATCGATTGATATGTTAACGAAAAGACTTTAAAGTTGATCCTTTCTCGAACACGGAGCCAATGTAATTTGTTCAAGACTGGGGTGATGTGTGATCTTGATTTAGTTTTTGTGACAATGTAAGCAGCACGGTTTTGTAATCTTTGGAGTTTTGAAATCTGTTCGTTCGTAATACCAGTTAGTACTGAATTACAATAGTCTATTCTGGACAGGACGAAGGATCGAACTAAGGTTGCAGCAGCATCTTCAGTTATTAGATGACGAATGGACCCTATCCTTCGGAGATGGAAAATGACATATTTTACAAATGTTGTTCACATGGTTTTCAAAGCTGAGACGAGAATCAACAAGAATTCCAAGATTTCTCACAGATTTAGACATAGGAATTTCGGTGTTTCCAATGCTGATCTTTCGAATGTCACATTTCTTAAGTCTGCTGGCAGGACCCACCAGAAGAAACTCAGTCTTTTCATCGTTGAGTTTAAGCATATTGGATGACAGCCATTTTTTGACATTTTCAAGACACCCTTCCTGATTCTTAATGACGGCATTTTGATCGATCGGAAGTGGCTTGAAGCTGTCAAGGAGCTGAGAATCATCAGCATAAAAATGATACAGCAGATTGTCATCATGAATAAGTTTGCCTAAAGGCTTAGTATACATTGTGAAGATTATCGGGCCCAAGACAGATCCTTGGGGAACACCACATAAGAGTTGTTGATGACTTGATGAGGAGTTGTTAACTTCAACATACTGAAATCGTCCAGTGAGATAGGATGAAAACCATTTTAGAATGTTTCCAGTTAGTCCATAGTCTGATGAAAGTCGATTCAGTAGGTAGCCGTGGTCAATAGTATCGAAAGCTGCTGATAAATCCAACAGGACCAGTACTCCAATCTTTCCTTCATCAACAGATGATTTTATGGCATCAAGAACACATAGTAGTGCTGTCTCAGTGCTGTGGCCAGAGCGATAAGCGGACTGGAACTCCTCAAGAAGTTGAAATTTTTCTAAATGACTAAGAAGTTGCTGCTTGACAACCTTCTCCAGAATTTTAGACAGAAAGGTCAAATTTGATACTGGTCGATAATTTTTCAGTAGTTGTGGGTCAAGTGTCGACTTTTTTATAAGTGGTTTGACTACTGCAGTTTTAAAACATACCGGTACTATTCCAGACTGCAAACTCGTATTTATGATGTTAGTAATAATGGGTAAAATTGTATCAAGAATTTTAAGCAGGAAATGTGTTGGTATGACATCCAAGGAGCAAGACGTTGGTTTGGATTGACATATTATCTTCCTTATCTCCTCAGGTGAGACTGGATTAAAGGAGTCAAATTGAATTGATGGAAATACGAACCTACTGTCATCACACCCTTGTGTGTTGATAGAACCAAGACCATGACGAATCTTATCGATTTTATCAATGAAATGATGTCACTTTTATAAAAATCCAATAACAATTGACTATTTTACAGGCAAAATAACGAAAACAGTGATTTATGCAAAACTGCCCATTTCTTGGCAACTGCTTATATTACAAACTAATTTTAACATACATTTTCTTCGTATGGATTATAGCTACAAGTTTATAAAAGTTACAAAGAAATATTTTAAAATTTGAAAAGCCTGAATGGGTTGTAAATAGGTCAATTTTACGCCCTTTTTCACCTCTTAATCCAATTTGCTAGAAAATGAAATCGAAATTAAAAGATAGGTTGCCAGGCAACGAAACATACGCCCACAGCAGCTAAATCGTCCGGGCAGTCAACAAGGGTTGTCGCATATTTTTACTTTTTTTGGTAATGAAACAACTCATTATGTAATTATCTGAAAATCATTAGAATTTGTTAGCTTTTTATAAAGTTTTGCCCCACGCTATCAATTAGTATAGGAAACATTTAACATCATGGATTTAGCTGTTCTGTTATCAAAATTCATTGAAAATCAAAATACTTGTGCGTTTCAACACCTTAAACTCTGTGTATCAATCTGAAGTCAAACGGATGATAAGTTTGGCATCTGTAGCGTCACAAGGTTTTTTGAAGTGATCAAGGGAGATAACTCTGGAAGCAATTATTTGAAATCAATGAAAATCAGTAGGCTTCTTCGTCTCATGACCTTAAACATTGTGTGTAAATTTAAAGTCAATCAGATATTAACTTTGGCATCTGTAGCGTCACAAGGTTTTTTGAAGTGATCAAGGGAGATAACTCTGGAAGTAATTATTTGAAATCAATGAAAATCAGTAGGCTTCTTCGTCTCATGACCTTAAACAGTGTGTGTAAATTTAAAGTTAATCGGATATCAACTTTGGCCTCTAGAGCGTCCACAAGATTTTTTGAAGTCATCAAGGGCCATAACTCTGGTAGTTATTATCAGAAATCGCTGAAAAACAATAGGCTTCTTCGTCTCATGACCTCAAACACCGTGTATAAATTTAAAGTCAATCGGATATTAACGTTAGCCTCTAGAGCGTCCACAAGCAATTGTGGACGGACGGACGGACGGACGGACGGACGGGGGCGACGACAATATACGACCACATTTCAATGTGGGCGTATAAAAAACTGCTTCCAACATTTTTTGCGCCTTTAAAGGACACACTCTTTGAGTCATATAATTTTTCAAAAGAAAAAAAAAAATAATATTTGTTTTCGAAAAATGGTACCTAACTGTCAAAGTTGTAGTTTTTGGTAAAATTATGCCACTTCCGGTGACGACAGATAACACTTTCGGTAATAAAAAAGATAGGTTGGCAGGCAACGAAACATACGCCCACAGCAGCTAAATCGTCCGGGCAGTCAACAAGGGTTGTCGCATATTTTTACTTTTTTTTGGTAATAAAACATTTGTAATACACTAAAATCTGAGTAACAACTCATATTATGTAATTATCTGAAAATCATTAGAATTTGTTTGCTTTTTATAAAGTTTTGCCCCAAGCTAACAATTAGTATAGGAAACATTTAACATCATGGATTTAGCTGTTCAGTTATCAAAATTCATTGAAAATCAAAATACTTGTTCGTTTCAACACCTTAAACTCTCCTGTGTATCAATCTGAAGTCAATCGGATGATTTATAAGTTTGGCATCTACAGCGCCACAAGGTTTTTTGAAGTGATCAAGGGAGGTAACTCTGGAAGTAATTATTTGAAATTGATGAAAATCAGTAGGCTTTTTCGTCTCAGGACCTTAAACAGTGTGTGTAAATTTAAAGTCAATCGGATATTAACTTTGGCCTCTAGAGCATCCACAGGATTTTTTGATCTGATCAAGGGCCATAACTCTGGCACTAATTATCGGAAATTGATGCAAATCAATAGGCTTCTTCGTCTTATGACCTTAAACAATGTGTATAAATTTAAAGTCAATCGGATATTAACTTTGGCTTTTAGAGCGTCCACAAGATTTTTTGAAGTGATCAAGGGAGATAACTTTGGCACTAATTATCGGAAATCGCTGAAAATCAATAGGCTTCTTCGTCTTATGACCTTAAACACTGTGTATAAATTTAAAGTCAATCGGATATTAACTTTGGCTTTTAGAGCGCCCACAAGATTTTTTGAAATGATCAAGGGCCATAACTCTGGCACTAATTATCGGAAATTGCTGAAAATCAATAACCTTCTTCGTCTTATGACCTTAAACACTGTGTATAAATTTAAAGTCAATCGGATATTAACTTTGGCTTTTAGGGCGTTCACAAGATTTGTAAAAGTGAACAAGGGCCATAACTCTGGCACTAATTATCAGAAATAGCTGAAAATCAATAGGCTTTTTCGTTTCATGACCTTAATCACTGTGTATAAATTTGAAGTAAATCGGATATTAACTTTGGCCTCAAACGGTCGATTCGACAGACCATTTGATTGGCTGACCCCTCATTTCAGGCAGAACACGACTTAAATAACAAGTCCTCCAGATCCAAGAGTAGTAAAGACAAGTAAAAACGAAATTTTGAACTATAAAAAACGAAACGAAATTGGATCTGTGTTTTAATCAGATTGTCTCAATTGTCAAACCCAAAGACTAAGTAAGTATAGTATCACACATATCCATGTAGGTACACACACGTTTGTTTAGGTATTGACGTACATTGCTTCATATAAATATGGTAACATGAAACCTTTCTATTTCTTCGACATCGGAATGCCTAAAAGTTCTTGAAAGTCGGCGAATCTGCTTTGGCTCAGCGACTCGAAGATTCGTACAACTACCGGTACAATTCTATCATCCGTAGCCATGTAGATTCAGCAAATTTTCATGGTATCACACCTCCGTGCTAAATCGAGGTGCAGAATTCAAATTTTAAAATATCAGTATTGAATTGAATATCAAAACACAAATCACACCTGTGCATCGCACAGTAAGAAATATGCCCCGTGCGAAAGACAGGTAGTGCCACCTGGAATTCCCGTCTCACCACATACAATGTATCGGGACTATATTTACGCTACAAATTATATTAATATCCGAGATATTTTTCCGACCTGATTATTTGATTTTGTCGAATTGTCTTGTAAATTATTTAAATGATTAGATACACGTACTTACGAAACATAGATCTATCGAGCCGTGTGTATTTCCCTTCCACTCCAACCGCTTTCTAATATTTACTGTGGTGTCGTTACGGTAGAATTTTTTCAGGTGACGTTTTAATTTACTTAGATATACTACTCCATAATGCTATAAACTAATGCCAAGTAGATGAAAACAAGCGTAGATGGTGTGAAATTCGTTGTTATAAAATTGTCTACTTCCAAACTGAGTACCTGTAGACTGCGACAGAGCGAAATGTAAACAATGCAAATGGCAGCTTTTCACGGTATTTCCGTGCTCAATTCTTGCATTTAGAAACGACTCTACAAATAAATAAATACGGCCTACATGTACATGACGTGGACGTGAGTATTGTGGTTAATTTACTGAACATCAAGTAAAATTTAGTCCATCTGTCGCAAGCAACAGGTAGTTTTATTTGCTACCTGTCGGACGAAAAAATCGCCTGTCGGCGACAAGTAGACAGGTGAACATTTCGAGCCATGAATTAACGGATATCGCTGAAAATCAATAGGCTTCTTCATCTTATGACATTAAACACTGTGTATAAATTTAAAGTCAATCGGATATTCACTTTGGCTTTTACAGTGTCCACAAGATTTTTCGAAGTGATCAAGGGCCAGAACTCTGGCACTAATTATCGGAAATCTCTGAAAATCAATAGGCTTCTTCGTCTTATGACTTTAAACACTGTATATAAATTTAAAGTCAACCGGATATTAACTTTAGCTTTTAGAGCGTCCACAAGATTATTTGAAGTGATCAAGGGCCATAACTCTGGCACTAATTATCGGAAATATTAATAGGCTTCTTTGTCTTATGACCTTAAACAATGTATATAAATTTAAAGCCAATCGGATATTAACTTTGGCCTCTAGAGCGTTCACAAGATTTTTTGAAGTGATCAAGGGCCATAACTCTGGTACTTATTATTGGAAATCTCATGACCTTATACACTGGGTATAAATTTAAAGTCAATCGGATATTAACTTTAGCCTCTAGAGCATCCGTAAGCAATTGTGGACGCCGGACGGACGGGGGCGACGACAATATACGACCACATTTCAATGTGGGCGTTTAAAAATGCTAAAACCGACGAGAAAAATGAAAATGTACCCTAGTTAGGAGGACCCTAAAGGCAGACAAAAGGGCCCCCGCGCTTGACAAAAGGGCCACTCTGGCCAAGTGAAAGGGCCCTCGTGTCCGAGACAATCGTTTCTATACACTGTTACTGTCGAATCCATTACTGAATGAGAATGCAGTCATTGTATTGGCATAAAAATCATCAATCAAAATGAACCTAAGTTATCTTGTCCCAAAGTATCAACCAATCAAATTGCTTATCTCTGCCTACCCTAAGCAGAAAATGCTCATCTTCGAACTCCATCAAGGCATTGACTTAATAAGCATACACACCAATTTTGAACATTTTAACTCAATTAGAAGGAGAGTTATTGTGTTCCAAAGTCTCGGCAAATCAAATTGCTTATTCCTCTGCTTACCCTGAGCAGAAAATGCTCATTATCTATCTTAGTCAAGGCATTACTGTAATGAAACTATACACCAAGTTTCATCACTCTCACTTAATTAGAAATAAAGTTATCGTGTCCCAAAGCATCAACCAATCAAATTGCTTATCAAGGCATTGACCTAAAAAGCATATACACCAAGTTTGAACATTTTAACTCAATTAGATGGAGAGTTATTGTGTTCCAAAGTCTTGACCAATCAAATTGCGTTTCGCTCTGCTTACCCTGAGCAGAAAATGCTCATTATCGAACTTAGTCAAGGTATTACTGTAATGAAACTATACACCAAGTTTCATCACTCTCACTTAATTAGAAATAAAGTTATCGTGTACCAAAGCATCAACCAATCAAATTGCTTATCTCTGCTTACCCTAAGCGGAAAATGCTCATCTTCGAACTCCATCAAGGCATTGACCTAATATAAACACATAAACAAAGTTTGAACATTCTAGCTCAATTAGGAAGAGAGCTATTGTGTCCCAAAAAGTGTGACGGGCAGACAGACAGACAGACGGACGAACCCATTTTAATAGTCCCCCAACTTTCTTCGAAAGGCGGGGGACAATAATGGACAGATTTTAATATATGATACATTTTGAATTAGGCCGTGTAAAATCGATACCTTGTTTCTTCTCCCCATGCTCTGGGTAAACCTAAACGGGTGTGGTAGTGTGGAGGCTCAGTGCGGGGAGTTGTCCATCAAATGGGCACAAAACCAGACCCAACTTTTCTAGGCTAAAATTTTGCGTAGAATACGATGCTGACTGGTAATCAGTCCGCCGTTGGGGCGTTTTCGAGTTATTTGGGGTCAAAGGTCAAATGAGCTCATATGTACTGAAAGTGAATACGCAGCCATTCTTGTATCATGAAAATATGCTAAAAATAATCAAAAATAATCACTTTTTCAATAAAAATGTACACTTACTAAATTCATCTTTGGTCAAAAGGTCAAATTGTCTGTTTTTGCACTAGGAAGATATAAAGCAATAAAATGTCAGCGTAACATATAAAGATAGGTTGCCAGGCAACGAAACATACGCCCACAGCAGCTAAATCGTCCGGGCAGTCAACAAGGGTTGTCGCATATTTTTACTTTTTTTGGTAATGAAACATTTGTAATACACTAAAATCTGATTAAGAGTAACAACCCATTATGTAATTATCTGAAAATCATAAGAATTTGTTTGCTTTTTATAAAGTTTTGCCCCACGCTAACAATTAGTATAGGAATCATTTAACATCATGGATTTAGCTGTTCAGTTATAGTAATTCAATGAAAATCAAAATACTTGTTCGTTTTCAACACCTTAAACTCTGTGTATCAATCTGAAGTCAATCGGATGATAAGTTTGGCATCTATAGCGTCACAAGGTTTTTTGAAGTGATCAAGGGAGATAACTCTGGAAGTAATTATTTGAAATCGCTGAAAATCAGTAGGCTTCTTTGTCTCATGACCTTAAACAGTGTGCGTAAATTTAAAGTCAATCGGATATTAACTTTGGCCTCTAGATCATCCACAGGAGTTTTTGATGTGATCAAGGGCCATAACTCTGGTAATAATTATCAGAGATCGCTGAAAATCAACAGGCTTCTTCGTCTCATGACCTTAAACACTGTGTATAAATTTAAAGTGAATCAGATATTAATTTTGGCCTCTAGAGCATCCACAAGATTTTTTGAAGTGATCAAGGGCCACAACTCTGGCACTAATTATCAGAAATCGCTGAAAATTAATAGGCTTCTTCGTCTCATGACCTTAAACACTGTGTATAAATTTAAAGTCAATCGGATATTAACTTTAGCCTCTAGAGCGTCCACAAGCAATTGTGGACGCCGGACCGACGGACGGACGGGGGCGACGACAATATACGACCACATTTCAATGTGGGCGTATAAAAACTAAAGCGAAACCTGCTTTAATTGATAAAAAGAACATTTAAAACTTATCTTTAGGTGGTCTTAGCACCAAACTTTAATTTGGAACGTCGAAAAAGATCTTGAATAACAGATCCAAAACACTTTGAAACCTACCTAAAAACTATCAAATCGAAATCTTCCCGATTTAGTTTTACAACGATTGTTATACATAATTAAACTAGTTGTCCAAAAAACAATTGAATAGTTTCATAGTTTTACTCCAGCCTGCATGCTGCGTTGATTTCCGGGCATCCCAATCTAGGAAAACTGACGTTTCTCTGTGACTGGAAAACACGTATCTGACAACGTGATTAAAAGTTTGAAAATTTTTATGAATTTTGATGAATTTCGCCAGAGCATGGACACAGATAAAACTGGCGAATGCATTGTACATAATAGCTCACGGGGTATAAATGTCTTATTGGTAGTTGCTACCGGGAAAAAGTTTCGAAGGTTTTGACGCGACATGCAGACTGGAGTTCATCCATTAAACTATTCAATTGTTTTTTTCAGACAACTGATATCATTATGTATAACATTCGTTGTGAAACTAAATAGGAGAGATTTTTTATTTGACAGTTTTTCCGCATTTTCGAAGCAGGTTTCGAAGTGTTTTGGATCTGTTATTCAAGATCTTTTTTGACGTTCCAAACTTAAAGTTCGGTGCTAAGACCACCTAAAGATAAGTCTTAAATGTTCCTACCATTATTAATTAAAACAGGTTTCGCTTTAGTTTTTATATTTCACGCTGACATTTTATTGCTTTAAATCTTGCTAGTGCAAAAACGGACAATTTGACCTCCGGTGTCACTAAGAACAAAGATGAATTTAGCAAGTTTACATTTCTATTGAAAGAGTGATTATTTTTAGCATATTTTCATGATACAAGAATGGCTGCGGATTCACTTACAGAGCATATGAACTCTTTGACGCTGAATACAGGGGTCAAAATTCGTGAAATTGGAACTAAGGCAGTTTTTTTTAAAAAATGCCACAGTAATCCCTTCTTCACTACGGCAGTTTTTATGTACACTAAGGCAAAACTTTCATTTGACTTTCATCACTACGGCATTTTTTTAAACAGAGAAATTTGATTAATAAAGATTGTTGTTTTCATTTATAATGTGTGTTCAGTATATTATTATAACAGGATTAGGTCACCACAAACACCCTAAAATGTTTAGGACGTTACGTCAACCGCAGTCCATATTAATATCAGTCCATATTAATATCGTAATAAATGCGTTTTATTTCTCCGAAATTAGGAGGTATAAAAATTATTGCAAGCCTGCAAATCTGCTTTGGCTCAGCGACACGGAGATTCGTGCAATTCTATATAATCCTTATCTACGTGAATTTCACCAAATATTATTAAGTATGATGGCACACAACTTGCGTTTTAAATGAATACTTCGCCGTTGAGGTGTGGAATTCCGATTATACATCTAAAATATCCGTAGTACCGTAATTTGAATATCGAAAGACAACTTCACACCTGTGCATGACATCATATTACACGAACATCATGCAGTGGACGTGTAACGCCCCCTGGAATGCATCTCTCACATTACGTCTATATTTGCGGCTTTACGCTAAAAATTATATTTGATTTCGTCATATTTTTCCAGTAAATTCTTCATAGACTTTATTTCTGGAAATTGTTTTGAACTTAATAAATGATTAAATACACCAGACAACGAGCCGTGTGCATTTCCATTCCAGTTGGGGTAGAAGTGAGTCAGATGAGTTGGACTTAGGGGGATATGTGTTTTATTTATTTTGATATAAATACATGTACTTCATAATGCTATAAACTAGTGACAAACTGACGAAAACGTGCGTAGATGGTGTGAAATTCGTTGTTATAAAATTAGCTGAGTAATCATACGATCACGACCGTATAGGCTATCCGTTTTATGGTCAACTGAATGAACGACTTGTGTTATTGGTATCTGCGTACGTGCGTCCGGTAATGTGACGTCACGGTAAATAGCCAATAAAAATTCCACACCGTTCAATCTATTTTTAGTAGTTGTGACAGCTTGAAAAATTCAGTCACGAAAACCTAGGAAAGAAACAAAATACAAAATTGCTATTTTCTGTTATGCCATGGATTATGAAGTTGTACAACGGCAATTTCAGTGACGACTACGGCAAATTGCCGTCGTCATAATAGTCATATTCTTAAATAAATTACCACGGCAAACGATGCCGTAGTTATTATTCATTTTCTACGGCAATTTTGCTAAATACTACGGCAATTGCCGCGGGTGCCGTCGTGAATTTTGACCCCTGTGAATATCTCGAAAACGCCCCAACGGTGGAGTGATTACCACTGGGCATTGTATTCTACGATAAATTTTAGTCTAAAAAAGTTGGGTCTGGTTTTGTGCCCATTTGATGGACACCCCTCATCATCAGATCGTTTATTCAGTTAAAGGTTCGTATTTTTTATATTTTTATTTTGTGTCGGGAAGCTGTGCGGGCAATTTTCGTGTCCCTGTTTCTCACCGTGCAGACGAGAAGAAACAAGGTATCAATTTTACATGACCTTAGCCATAGACTAAGCAAATAGCCATGGTACTTTAGATTTTTGATTTTCTGCAAATCTTAGTAGATATTAGGCAACAATTTTAGAAAATTGAAATTTTTACAAAAACATTTTTATTTACGACTATTTTCATGCAGGATTAAAGAGTTATCTGACGTGAGCAAAAATGTAAACCAATTGGCAAATTCAGATTTTCGGTTCTAGTTCCATCGTAATATTAAACATACATAATGCAAGAGCTAAATCTGCCTATTTCAGGTCTTTCTTTAGGCCTGAAATGTTATCTTAATTATTAATTAGACATTAATTGAACTTTTCCAGCCCATAATCAACTGTTGATGGCATCGCTAGCCTGTGATCTTTAGTGATTATGATCCAATTTACTGCATAAACATTCTTCACCATTGAATGATTAAATGGTTACTTGAGATTGTGATTTTTCTTGTACCGACTTTAGTAATGATGATCGAGGCTAAGCAGAAATTTCAATTGCTTAATTCTCAGTTCATTGTGGATCAATTTGTCTGAAATTTTCATGAAATTGCCTATACATTATTTAGTTTTGAACTATTATAGTGAGAACTGCCAACTCGTTATCTAATCTCCCATAATGTATATAATTCAAACCAATTAAAGACACTGCATAAGCTGTGAAATCATGGACTGCCACTTCCTTTCATTAAACAAAAGTTTTAATTTCTTGCTTTATTATTCAGCATCCTCCCAATTTCGTTGACAGGATATATTTGACCCGCAGCCACAAAACCAGGCGCTTGTTGTCGTGAATCGAATGAGCCAAACATAATTCCAGTTGTTTCGACAAATTTACAAAGAATTGCATTTTTTGAGAGCTTAGGTTGAGGACTATTCAATATAGTGCCAACTCTATTTTTATAACCAGCGGCTGCCCAACAGGATACACCCACATTTTGCAAGAGATGGATAAAGAACAAGCTAAACACAAAATCAGTTTTCTGTACAATCAGGGGCCATAATGCAGAAAGTTATGGTCTGAAATGCACAAATATCAAGAGGGACTGAGACTTTTGGAATATAAAGACTAAAGATATGTTTTAAACATACAATATGCAAGAGAAAAATCTGCCTATTGTAGGACTTTCTTTAGGCCTGATGTTATAAAACCTATTAATCAGACATTACTTAACTTATCCAGATCATAATCAACTCTTGATGTCAAGGCTAGCCTGCGATAGTTGTTGGATTGTAGTTCAAATTGCTGAAAATTTTTCCTTCGTGATTTAACGATTAATTGGATAATCAAGACTACTAGTACTAGTTTTGTCTTACAGACTTTAGTAATAATTATCAAAGCCAAGCAAAACTTTCATTTGCGTAGTTCTCTGTTCATAGTGGATAAATTTGACTGAAATTTTCAGCAAATTGCCTACATAAGCTAGTTTTCAACTATTAAAGTGAGAACTTTCAACTTGTTATCTAATCTCCCATAAAGTATCTTTACTTTTTATTAAAATTGGATAAAAATTGTTCCTCTACATGGTTCACAACCTTTGAATTACAAATTCACAAACTAAAAACGTGACTTTTCGTACAATCAGGGGCCATAATTCCTGAACCTTCGATCCAATATGCGTGAATATAGAAAGCAACCAAAATATTTGGGTTAAAAACATGCATTTCAAGTTTAATCAAAATCGGCACAAAATTGTGACCTTCAGAGGGTCCACAACTTTGATATATCAGATGTTTAAACTATTTGCATACGAGGGGCAGCCATTTTGTCTGGCAGTTTTGGTCCGATTTTCACGAAATTCAAACTCAACCTTCATTACAGTGTAACAGTGATATAATAAAACCTTTTTTAAATCGGATAATAATAGTGACATCCACAGCGACTTAAGCTACAAAAAAATAGGTTGCCAGGAAACCAAACACAGCAGCTTAATCATCCGAGCAGTCAACAAGAGTTGTCGCATATTTTTACTTTTTTCGGTAATGAAACATTTATAATACACTAAAGTTCTGCCCCATGCTAAGGTTTAGTATATGAAACATTTATAATATCATGGATTTAGCTCTTCAGTTATCAAAATTCATTAAAAAAAATATACCTTAATCTCAAGACCTTAAACTCTGTGTATCAATCTGAAGTCAATAGGATGATAAGTCTGGCCTCTAGAGTGTCCAAAAGATTTTTTGGACTGATCAAGGGCCATAACTTTTCAGGAATTATCGAAAATTGCTGAAAATCCATAGGCTTCTTTGTCTCATGACCTTAAACACTTTGTATAAATTTAAGGTCAATCGGATATTAACTTTGGCCCCTAGATCATCCACAAGATTTTTCAAAGTGATCAATTTGGCAATAATTATCAGAAATCGTTGAAAATCAATAGGCTTCTTCATCTCATGACCTTAAACACTGTGTATAAATTTAAAGTCAATCAGATATTAACTTTAGCATCGAAGGCTTCTGCAAGCAAATGTGGACGCCAGACCCATGGACAAACGGACAGACAGACAGACAGACAGACGGGGGCGACGACAATATATGACCAAATTTCAACGTGGGTGTGTAAAATGGCAATTTTACGTACAATCTGGGGCCATAATTCAGGAAGTAACGATCAGATATGCACAGATAGTGCAAGGAACCAAGATCTTATAAACATGTATTTCAAGTTTAATCAAAATCGGATCAAAATTGTGACCTCTTGAGTATCCACAAGCTAAAAACACGATTTTTTGTACAATACATGAAGTTACGCTCTGATACATGACAATATTAAAAGGAACTGAGATGTTAGGGAGATTAACCTATATTTCAAGTTTTGTTGAATACGGATAAAAATTGTGACCTGTAGAGTGTCCACAAACAAATTGTGGACGGACAGACAAACTGGGTCGACGGCATAATACATCCACATGAAAATGCTGAGCAGGTCACATATGGCCACAGATCACTAATTATTGCCCCATTGACTTTAATGTTAATTCTCGTCTCTTAGACCGGTTGTAAATTTTCCCCAAATATTCGTTGGGTAAAACACTTTCTGCCACAGATGGAGCAACATGTGGAAAACTCTTGCCCTTCTCCATGAAAAACTTGAAATAGACAAGCTGGAAGTAGAGACAGATAACCATGCAATTTTCGACCCTCCCTTTCAATATAACCAACCTCACAACTCTTGTATCCTTCCGCCTCAAAATCATGAATATTCACCATAACCTGGCAGAAAATGTATTTTCAAACCCTTTTCTTCGATTCTACACCAAACACTCAACAAAAATCGCCATGCAAAAGGGGAAAAAGTGAAAGGGTGAGAAAGACTAAAATTAACTTTTGCCCTTGTTTCGTGGGGGACGACCCATGAATATAGGGGTGAAACTTCAGATGTCACCAAAAGGCTATTTGTATTTGCTTCCTATATGTTCTGGCAACATGCTGGTGAAAGGAAATCAAAATCAAAGAATAACTGCAAAAATGATGGCACTTTAAATATACATGCCGCTTTAAGTACAGTGGTGCATTTCAGGTCCATGGGCCTTTCGTGATAAAATTTTAAAAAATTTTTTTTAAAAGGGGCAGTATTTGAGCTCTGTGAAAAAATTAGACAAGTTGCAAAAAAATTACATAGAAAACACTCATAATTTGGAATTTTTATCAAAAATATATTCTTTACTGCTAATTCATGAAAAATAGGTTGCCAGGCAACGAAACATACGCCCACACAGCAGCCAAATCGTCCGGGCAGTCAACAAGAGTTGTTGCATTTTAAGTAATCATCAGAAAATCATAATTCAAACTCACCCATAACTACGGTGTAACTGTGATATAATCAAACGTTTTTTTAAATCAGATAATAATTGTAACCTCCAGAGGGACCACAAGCTAAAAAGGGTGATTTTTCGTACAATCGGGGGCCATGATTCAGGAAGTTACGATCCGATACGGGCAAATATGCAATGGAACCAAGATCATTAGGTTATAAACATGTATTTCAAGTTTCATCAAAATCAGTTCAAAATTGTGACCTCTATAGGATCCACAACCTTGATATAACATATTCTTACACAATTCGCGTACAGACGGCGGCCATTTTATCCGTCAACTCTGGTCCGATTTTCACAAAATTAAAGTTCTCTCTTCATTACCATGAAACCGTGATATAATCAAATGGTTTTTTAAATCGGATAATAATTTTGACCTCCAGAGGGACCATGGGCACAAGCTAACAAAAGCGATTTTTCGGACAATCAGGGGACATAATTCAGGAACTTATGATTCGATGGGCGCAAATATCGAAAGGAACCAAGATCTTTGGGTTATAAACATGCATGTCACGTTTCATCAAAATTGGTTCAAAATTGTGACCTCTATAAGGTCCACAACCTTGATATAACATATTTTCACACCATTCGCGTACAAACGGCGGGCATTTTGTCCGTCAATTTTGGTCCGATTTTCACGAACTTCGAACTCAACCTTCATAACCATGGAACGGTGATATAATCAAACGTTTTTTTAAATCGGATAACAATTTTGACCTCCAGAGGAACCACAAGCTAAAGATAGGCTGGCACTGCCAGGCAGGATACGCCCACATTTTTGAGAGATGGATAGAGAACAAGCAATACCGAAAGTGATTTTTCCTACATCATTAAGTCCTACATTTCATACTGTATTGGGAGTAGCCATCGTGTTGGTCAGTTCCAGTCTGATATTCATGAAATTCGAAGCCGACAATGATTATGGGTTGACGGTACACAACCTAGAAATGTGACTTTTCATCAAAATCGGATAAGAACTGTGACCTGTAGAGAGTCCACAACCATGATATACCATATTTTTACACTATGGTCCAATTTTCTCGAAATTTGAACTCAACCTTCCGTAGGGTGTAACGGTGATAGAGTCAAACGTTTTTTTAAATCGGATAATAATTGTGACCTCCAGAGGGACCATAGGCAATTTTTCGAACAATTCAGGAAGTTACAATCCGATATGCGCAAATATCGAAAGGAACCAAGATCTTTGGGTTATAAACATACATGTCAATTTTAATCAAAATCGGTTCAAAATTGTGACCTCTATAGGGTCCACAACCTTGATATAACATATTTTCACACAATTCGCGAACAAACGGCAGCCATTTTGTCCGTCACTTTTGGTCCGATTTTCACGAAATTCGAACTCAACCTTCATAACCATGGAATCATGATATAATCAAACGTTTTCTTAAATCGGATAACAATTTTGACCTCCAGAGGGACCACAAGCTAAAAAGGGCGATTTTTCGGACAATCAGGGGCCATAATTCAGGAAGTTACGATCGGATGGGCGCAAATATCGAAAGGAACCAAGATCTTTGAGTTATAAACATACATGTCAAGTTTCATCAAAATCGGTTCAAAATTGTGACCTCTATAAGGTCCACAACCTTGATATAATATATTTTCACACCATTCGCGTACAAACGGCGGCCATTTTGTCTTTCAATTTTGGTCCGATTTTCACGAAATTCGATCTCAACCTTCATAACCATGGAACGGTGATATAATCAAACGTTTTTTTAAATCGGATAACAATTTTGACCTCCAGAGGGACCACAAGCTAAAAAGGGCGATTTTTCGGACAATCAGGGGCCATAATTCAGGAAGTTACGATTGGATGGGCGCAAATATCGAAAGGAGCCAAGATCTTTGAGTTATAAACATACATGTCAAGTTTCATCAAAATCGGTTCAAAATTGTGACCTCTATAAGGTCCACAACCTTGATATAATATATTTTCACACCATTCGCGTACAAACGGCGGCCATTTTGTCTTTCAATTTTGGTCCGATTTTCACGAAATTCGATCTCAACCTTCATAACCATGGAACCGTGATATAATCAAACGTTTTTTTAAATCGGATAACAATTTTGACCTCCAGAGGGACCACAAGCTAAAAAGGGCGATTTTTCGGACAATCAGGGGCCATAATTCAGGAAGTTATGATCCGATGGGCGCAAATATCGCAAAGAACCAAGATCTTTGGGTTATAAACATACATGTCAAGTTTCATCAAAATCGGTTCAAAATTGTGACCTCTATAAGGTCCACAACCTTGATATAACATATTTTCACACCATTCGCGTACAAACGGCGGCCATTTTGTCCGTCAATTTTGGTCCGATTTTCACGAAATTCGAACTCAACCTTCATATCCATGGGACGGTTATATAATCAAACGTTTTTTTAAATCGGATAACAATTTTGACCTCCAGAGGGACCACAAGCTAAAAAGGGCGATTTTTCGGAGAATCAGGGGCCATAATTAAGGAAGTTACAATCCGATTGGCGCAAATATCGAAGGAACCAAGATCTTTGGGTTATAAACATGCATTTCAAGTTTCATCCAAATCGGTTCAAAATTGCAACCTCTACACTGTTCACAAGCTAAAAAACGTGATTTTTCGTACAATCAGGGGCCATAACCCATAAGTTACGGTCCGATACATGCCAATATCGAAAGGAACCGAGATCTTAGGGCGTATAAAAATGTACAAAATTTACATGTAGCATCTTTCAAAAAACCAATAATTTTCCACTTTTTTAGATAGACTGGCAAGGAGCAATATATTTTTGTGGAAACCCTGGGCAATATGCAAACAGAAAAATCAGTTGCATTGATTGTAATTATAGAGGGGGTACTGAAACATGTAACCCCACCCCCTAAAAATGTCAATGACTGAATCAATCTTATCTTTGGTTGTAGAGCTAACATTACCAAAGAAATCTGTTTAACAGTTATGTTTTACCATCCCTGGCTAATATATGTACATAGAAACTAAGGTAGGTGCAATAAATATGAATTATGGTTAAAATAGGCCTTGCTGAAAGAAAACAAGCCAACAGTGAGACTGATGTCCCCCGCGAAATCCCAAAATAAATAGATGACACATATTAATCAATCGCATATTTACTTTTTTCAAAAGTAAGGAGCAATCAAACTATACACTAAGTTTCATCACTCTACCAGATAGAATCAAGATTATTTTGTCTCAAAGCATCAACCAATGAAATTGATTAGCTCTGCTTAGCTTCAGCTCGAAATGTTAATCATTGAACTCAGTCAAGACATTCACCTAATGAATATCTATATCAAGTTTAAACATTCAACCTCAATTAAAAGTTGTTGTGTTCCATAGTCTTGACCAATCGCTCCATAGTCTAGGCAGAAAATTCTCACTATCAAACTTAGTCAAGGTAATGATATACATGTATAATGAATCTATATTCTGAGTTTCATCGCTCTCACATCATTATAACCAAAGTTACCGTGCCCCAAAGCATCAACCAATCAGATTGCTTATATCTGCATCAAACTCCATCAAGGCATTCACCTAATGAACGCCTACACCAAGTTTGAACACTCTAGCTCAGTTAGATGGAGAGTTATTGTGTTCCAAAGGCAATGGATAAACAACCCCACAGTGTGTCTGTCATACTCTAGCATATCATATAGTGGTACCCCACATGGTTATGGACGAACAACCCCACACTGTGTCCATCATACTCTAGCATATCATATAGAAATACCCCATAAGGTTGCAGACAAACAACCCCACACTGTGTCTGTCATACTCGAACAAATCATATAGTGGTACCCCACAATGTAATGGATAAACAACCCCACAGTGTGTCTGTCATACTCTAGCATAACATATAGTGGAACCCCACATAGTTATGGACAAACAACCCCACACTGTGTCCATCATACTCCAGCATATCATATAGAAATACCCCATAAGGTTACAGACAAACAACCCCACACTGTGTCTGTCATACTCTAGCAAATCATACAGTGGTACCCCACAAGGTAATGGATAAACAACCCCACAGTGTGTCTCTAACATATCATATAATGGTACCACACATGGTTATGGACAAACAACCCCAAACTGTGTTCATCTCGGATGACTTCATTTGATTTATGGAGTTGTCCAAACAAATCACGATTTCAAGTGTCCATGGAAATGGACAAAATCAAAGAGGGGTTGAATTTTTAATGGATCCTGTAACCCCATATAGCTGTTTGAGACAGAAATAATGAAATACATGTGGGGTCGACCCCACATGCCAAAACAACCCCATAATGTACTTGTGTACAGAAAAATAACCCCAAATAGTTACTCTTCTAAGAGCGGACGGACGGACCCATTATAATAGTCCCCCAACTTTCTTCGATAGGCAGGGTAAAAAAATGACATATTTGGCCTATGTCCACTCCTCTCTAACAAAAGGGTCACAGAATACACAATTTTTACAAATTTGGAAATAGTTTAATGTTTTCAACATCTCAGAGGCATCATACAAATCTTTATTGAAATTATTGTGCCGAAGCAAGATGTCTGGACCTTTACATCAATTGGTGGAAAAATGAAGTCAAAGATAGGTTGCCAGGCAACGAAACATACGCCCATAGCAGCTAAATCGTCCGGGCAGTCAACAAGGGTTGTCGCATATTTTTACTTTTTTCGGTAATGAAACATTTGTAATACACTAAGATCTGATTAAGAGTAACAACTCATTATGTAATTATCAGAAAATCATTAGAATTTGTTTGCTTTTTATAAAGTTTTGCCCCATGCTAACAATTAGTATACAAAACATTTAATATCATGGATTTAGCTGTGCACTTATCAAAATTCATTGAAAATCAAAATACTTGTTCGTTTCAACACCTTAAACTCTGTGTATCAATCTGAAGTCAATCGGATGATAAGTTTGGTTTCTATAGCGGCACACGATTCTTTGAAGTTATCAAGGGAGATAACTCTGGCAGTAGTTATTTGTAATAACTGAAAATTATTAGGCTTCTTCGTCTCATGACCTTAAACACTGTGTTTAAATTTAAAGTCAATCGGATATTAACTTTGGCCTCTACAGCGTCCACAAGATTTTTGGAAGTGCTCAAGGGCCATAACTCTGGCACTAATTATCGGAAATCACTGAAAATCAATAGGCTTCTTCGTCTCATGACCTTAAACACTGTGTATAAATTTAAAGTCAATCGGATATTAACTTTAGCCTCTAGAGCGTCCACAAGCAATTGTGGACGTCGGACCGACGGGGCGACGACAACATTGAAATGTGGTCGTATAAAAAGGTAGTTATGACATAGTTAACAAAAAAAGAGGCTTGAAAAGGAGCAAAATTAACATTTTACTGTTCTATAAGCGACATAAATGCAACAAACATCACAAATCCTAGATTTTGAGAAGAAAATATTGACCATTAAGCTGACATTTACACATCTACTCCAGTTCTGTATCAGGGTATGATCTTATTAACCTGACTTTAAATAAAACAGGTCAGAAATCCTTGAAATGAACAAAATAACCATTTATTGGTGAAATATAACATTCCCAGCTGTAATTCAACAACAAATTCCAATTACACGTATTATCGTTTAATATTCAACACAGGTGCAATTAAATCTCTCAAAACACATTAATAAAGATAGGTTGCCAGGCAACGAAACATACGTCCACAGCAGCTAAATCGTCCCGGCAGTCAACAAGGGTTGTCGCATATTTTTATATTTTTCGGTAATGAAACATTTGTAATACACTAAAATCTCATTAAGAGTAACAACTCGTTATGCAATTATCAGAAAATCATTAGAATTTGTTTGCTTTTTATAAAGTTTTGCCCCACACTAACAATTAGTATACGAAACATTTAATATCATGGATTTAGCTGTTCAGTTATCAAAATTCATTGAAAGTGATCAAGGGAGATAACTCTGGACGTAATTATTTGAAATCGCTGAAAATCAATAGGCTTCTTCGTCTCATGACCTTAAACATCGCATATTAACTTTGGCATCTAGAGCGTCCACATGATTTTTTGACGTGGTCAAGGGCCATAACTCTGGCAGTAATTATTGGAAATCGGTGAAAATGAATATACCTCTTCGTCTCATGTCTGTAAACACTGTGTATAAATTTAAAGTCAATCAGATATTAACTTTGGCCTCTAGAGCGTCCACGAGATTTTTTGAAGTGAATAAGGGCCACAACTCTGGCACTAATTTAATTATCAGAAATCCCTGAAAATCAATAGGCTTCTTTGTCTCATGACCTTAAACACTGTGTATAAATTGAAAGTCAATCGGATATTAACTTTGGCCTCTACAGCGTCCACAAGATTTTTTGAAGTGATCAAGGGCCACAATTCTGCCACTAATTATCAGAAATTGCTGAAAATTAAGAGGCTTCTTTGTCTCATGACCTTAAACACTGTGTATAAATTTAAAGTCAATGGGATATTAACTTTAGCCTCTAAAGCGTCCACAAGATTTTTTGAAGTGATCAAGGGCCACAACTCTGGCACTAATTATCAGAAATCGCTGAAAATCAATAGGCTTCTTCGTCTCATGACCTTAAACACTGTGTTTAAATTTAAAGTCAATCGGATACTAACTTTGGCCTCTAGAGCGTCCACAAGATTTTTTGAGGTGATCAAGTGCCATAACTCTGGTAGTTATTATCGGAAATCACTGAAAAACATTACAACATATAAATTTAAAGTCAATCGGATATTAACTTTAGCATCTAGAGTGTCCACAAGCAATTGTGGAAGTCGGACAGACCGACGGATGGACGGACGGAGGCGACGACAATGTACGACCACATTTCAATGTGGGCATATAAAAAAGGGTGGGTGGGGCATTTATAGCCCCTCTAAACAGAAAGATGGGGTGGACAATGTCTATAAAGACTGGGATATTGCTTCCTACATGAAGGAAATGCTCATTCTGGGTAAAATAGTGGCCAAATTGAGCCTACCCATTTTGAACATTTTGTACAAACCCATCTGCTGTATATTATTAACTCAGTGTTGCCAAGTTTCCATTTTCTGTAGGAAAGCTGGAGCTATTTCTAAACCTGACAAACTTATAGATCCCATCTACGCCAAAATTGGACACTGAAATATGTTTCTTACTGTTAGAAATTAAATAAAAACTGAAAATTGAGAAATTTGCAGTAAAATCACAATTTTTCTCCAATTTCTTTTTAAATTTAACTTTTTTTTTAGTTTTTCTGTAGTCAAGTTATTTTATACATATTTTCTGACAATTTAGTCATCATATTTTCAAAACTAAGGCATATCAGTCACAGCCTTGTCATACACAGACAGGCCATAGATCACTAATTATTGCCCCATTGACTTTAATGTTAATTCTCGTCTCTGAGACCAGTTGTAACTTTTCCCCAAATATACGTTGGGTAAAACGCTTTCTGCCACAGATGGAGCAACATGTGGGAAACTCTTGCCCTAAAGCATGTATGAGGTTCTTCATAAAAAACTTGAGATAGACAAGCTGGAAGTAGAGACAGCTAACCATGCAATTTTAGGCCGTCCCTTTCAACGTAACCAACCTCACAACTCTTGTATCCTTCCGCCTCAAAATCATGAATATTCACCAAATACCTGGCAGAAAATGTATTTTCAAACCCTTTTCTTCGATTCTACACCAAAAACTCAACAAAAATCACCATGCAAAAGAGGGGAAAAGGGAAAGGGAGAGAAAGACTAAAAATAACTTTCGCCCTTGTTTCGTGGATGACGGCCCATGAATATTTGGTGATCTTGTCCATAACTACATGTACTTACATTGCATTGAGTTCTTTAATAGAGTTTTTAAAATCTTCATGGTTTAAATTTGCTATTCGATGCATTATTTCAATGTTAGCCTGGAGACGTCCAACATGATGAGCAGGATCTGAAAAACTTTGGCCTTGACCCATCCTCAATACTGCAAGGTGCAGTGTACATACACATACATCAATATTCTATCAGCCAGCCTACCTGAAAAGGGACAATACCTATCAACAGGCCCGTAGCTAGCCCAAAATTGTTAGGGGGGCAAAGGCTTCTAGGGGTGCCGATGGGGCTTCTGGAGGCACCAATGGGGCTTCTGGAGGCACCAATGTATCTAGTCTTGATGGTCAACGGCGAATGGTACCGTGGATACGCCAACTTTCGGGGAAGGGGGTCTAGGTTGTTCTCCATGGGGTAGGGATCGATTAATGTTAGAGGGGCAGAAACAGAAATACCCCCCAAAAATGTCAGGTTACAGACAACTAGCGACGCTCCTCCCAATCCTCAAGACACATTATTTTGCTATTCAAGTTCCCGAATACAGTAAGTGGTCTGATATAGCCTAACCTAGGTGGCAGAGTCGAATTCCAATCAACCAATCAACTGTTTATAGTCCACGGAGACGGGACCAAATTTTGGAAATTTAACAGTCACAAACGTGTTTCCTGCTATTCCAGACCATGAATATAGTGACTTAAATGTGGTCCACTATAGCCTACCTTAGGTGACTTACCTGAATCCCAAAGAACCAATCGATCGTCGCAGGGTATGGGCGCTTCGAGAGAGAGAGACACACACACACACCCCGAGAAAATTTCAAAAATTTAACCGCCACATATGCGTTTTTATGCTAACCTATGAATTAAGCAACTACAATTGTTTTGTAATCATAATCCCACTCTATGCCGACCTTAAAATTCCACCCATCTAATTGGACTGTTGCAGTTGCATTCACAAATAATAATCGATGCACGAAAGGATCTGTTAAGAATTGTATCCTGAAGGCGAATACAAGCCACAAAAACATTGGGCTTGGCTCAGTCCCAGGGGGTCTGGCATGCACCAAAAATAATAGTGGTCAGCCTTAGGGTATAAAGAATAAGTATAAAAAAGTTTTCAAGACGATCGATTAAGAATTGTGGCTTGTAGGTGACGCACAGACACAAAAAGGAAATGGGCGTGGCAATGTCCCTGGGGGTCGGGCATGCACCAAAAACAATAGGGATCTTTCTTAAGGTACCAAGAATAAGTATGCAAAGTTTCAAGATGATACGTTAAGAAATGCAGCCTGTAGATGACAGACAAACAAATACAAGAAATGGGCGTTGCTGTCCCAGGGGGTCGGGCATGCACCCAAAACAAAAGGGATCATCCTTAGGGTATAAGGAATAAGTATTCAAAGTTTCAAGATGATACGTTAAGAAATGTGGCTTGTAGACAACAAACAAATAAATACAAGGAATGGGCGTGGCTCTGCCCCTGGGGTAGGGCATGCACCAAAAAACAATACGGATCATCATTAGGGTGTAAAGAGTAAGTATACAAAGTTTTAAGAAAATCCAGTAAGAATTGCCCCCTGTAAGCAACACACGGGTAAACTAAAAGAAAATGGGCGTGGCTCTGCCCCTGGGAGTTGGGCATGCACCCCAAACGATAGGGATCATCCTTAGGGTGTAAAGAGTAAATATACAAAGTTTGAAGAAAATTCAGTAAGAATTGGGCCCTGTAGGGGACACAAAGACACACGAAAAGAAAATGGGCGTGGCTCTGCCCCTGGGGGTTGGGCATGCACCCCAAACGATAGGGATGTTCCTTTGGGTAAAAAGAATATGTATGCAAAGTTTCAAGGTTATAAGTTAAGAAATGTGGCCTGTAGACGACAAACAAACAAATACTAGAAATGGCCGAGGCTCTGTTCCTGGGGGTCGGGCATGCACCACAATAGGGATCTTTATGGATGCTGGACTGGAGCTGATGGACGAGGTTTAGTATCTCCCATATACAAAGGTCGTAACATCGTAGGGCGCATTTGGCCAGGAGCTTCGTTCCAGTCTAGCGACAACATGGATGATAGTGGTGGGGACCTTACAGGGTAGTAAGCACGTAGCCAGGAGCTTTGTTCCAGCTTGGCGACAACGTGGATGATAGTGGTGGGGATGTGGTTATAAATGAAATACTTCCTAAGAGTAAGAAGCCCCTGCGGCATAGATAATCTTATCAACTGACAACACGGATGATAGTGGTGGGGACGTGGCTGTAACTGTAAATGAAATACTTGCTAAGAAGCCCCTGAGGCATAGATTATGTTATCAACTGACTTCCAAGCTAAATGGAGAACGAGCATGTGGAATACTGTTGTGTTGGAAACATAAAGTATGTCACTATCCACCACCATGTGACTGGCTACTTTGACTTCACTGCCGTCAGTTCTTTCAGTGGAGATGGCAGAGATATCATAAATGACGGGTCACGGCAGTGTTTAAAGATAGGTTGCCAGGCAACGAAACATACACCCACAGCAGCTAAATCGTCCGGGCAGTCAACAAGGGTTGTGGCATATTTTTACTTTTTTTGGTAATGAAACATTTGTAATACACTAAAATCTGATTAAGAGTAACAACTCATTATGTAATTATCTGAAAATCATTAGAATTTGTTTGCTTTTTATAAAGTTTTGCCCCACGCTAACAATTAGTATAGAAAACATTTAACATCATGGATTTAGCTGTTCAGTTATCAAAATTCATTGAAAATCAAAATATCCACAAGATTTTTTGAAGAGATCAAGGGCTACAACTCTTGCACTAATTATCAGAAATTGCTGAAAATCAATAAGCTTCTTCGTCTTATGACCTTAAACACTGTGTATAAATATTTAAAGTCAATCGGATATTAACTTTGGCTTTTAGGGCATTCACAAGATTTTTTGAAGTGATCAAGGGCCATAACTCTGGCACTAATTATCAGAAATCGCTGAAAATCAATAGGCTTCTTCGTCTTTAGACCTTAAACACTGTGTATAAATCTAAAGTCAATCGGATATTAACTTTGGCTTTTAGGGCATTCACAAGATTTTTTGATGTGATCAAGGGCCATAACTCTGGCACTAATTATCGGAAATCGCTGAATCGCTCAATAGGCTTCTTCGTCTTATGACCTTAAACACTGTGTATAAATCTAAAGTCAATCGGATATTAACTTTGGCTTTTAGAGCGTCCACAAGATTTTTTGAAGTGATCAAGGACCATAACTCTGGCACTAATTATCAAAAATCACTGAAAATCAATAGGCTTCTTCGTCTTATGACCTTAAACACTGTGTATAAATTTAAAGCCAATCGGATATTAACTTTGGCCACTAGAGGTCCACAAGATTTTTTGAAGTCGTCAAGGGACATAACTCTGGTAGTTATTATCGGAAATCGCTGAAAAATAATAGGCTTCTTCGTCTCATGACCTTAAACACTGTGTATAAATTTAAAGTCAATCGGATATTAACTTTAGCCTCTAGAGCGTCCACAAGCAATTGTGGACGTCGGACCGACGGACGGACGGGGCGACGACAACATTGAAATGTGGTCGTATAAAAAGGTAGTTATGACATAGTTGACAAAAAAAGAGGCTTGAAAAGGAGCAAAATTAACATTTTACTGTTCTATAAGCGACATAAATGCAACAAACACCACAAATCCGGACGGACGGACGGACGGGGGCGACGACAATATACGACCACATTTCAATGTGGGCGTATAAAAACGATAACTTCGGTGATTTCGGACATTTCGCATTGTCGCAGAACGTTCAAAATAGCTTTATCCTTTAAGTCACACCCACTTTCCCAGTAAAACCGAAGAAATTGTAACGATGCGAGACCTAGTTGCTGAGATCTATTGAAATTTGAATCTGAATAATAATAATAATAATAAGAACTAGACCTGCATGCAGGAACTACGGGTTTCACTGGTGCCACGTCACTTTCGGTGCCACGTTACCCTTGAACATATGTCACTTCCGATACCAATGAAACCATCAAACAGGTTTCCACATAAGCATTGTAAACGAGAGAGAGAGAGAGAGAGAGAGAGAGAGAAATGGGGTTTAACGTCCACTCGACACAACTAGGTCATTTCGGGACTAACATATGGTTTAATTTTATTTCAATAATTCGCTTGCGCGTAGGGGTCTTTAGCAGTGGGAGGAAACCGGAGTGCCCGGAGGAAACCCACGAGGTTGAGAAGGCACCCCTATCTCCATGCCACATACGCTCACACCAGGGCTCGAAACCACAGCCGCAAGCCAGAGGTGACCGGCCAGCTAGAGGTCGAAGCGCGGCACTCTAGACCACTAGGCCATCCCAACCCCCAGCATTGTAAACATCAAATAAGATAGATTGCCAGGCAACGAAACATACGCCCACAGCAGCTAAATCGTCCGGGCAGTCAACAAGGGTTGTCGCATATTTTTACTTTTTTTGGGAATGAAACATTTGTTATACACTAAAATCTGATTAAGAGTAATAACTCATTTTGTAATTATCTGAAAATCATTAGAATTTGTTTGCTTTTTATAAAGTTTTGCCCCACGCTAACAATTAGTATAGGAAACATTTAACATCATGGATTTAGCTGTGCAGTTATCAAAATTCATTGAAAATCAAAATACTTGTTCGTTTCAACACCTTAAACTCTGTGTATCAATCTGAAGTCAATCGGATGATAAGTTTGGCATCTATAGCGTCACAAGGTTTTTTGAAGTGATCAAGGGAGATAACTCTGGAAGTAATTATTTGAAATCGCTGAAAATCAGTAGGCTTCTTCGTCTCATGACCTTATACAGTGTGTGTAAATTTAAAGTCAATCGGATATTAACTTTGGCCTCTAGAGCGTCCACAGGATTTTTTGATAAGATCAAGGGCCATAACTCTGGCAATAATTATCAGAGATCGCTGAAAATCAATAGGCGTCTTCATCTCATGACCTTAAACACTGTGTATAAATTTAAAGTCAATCAGATATTAACTTTGGCCTCTAGAGCATCCACAAGATTTTTTGAAGTGATCAAGGGACACAACTCTGGCGCTAATTATCAGAAATCGCTGAAAATCAACAGGCTTCTTCGTCTCATGACCTTAAACATCCACAAGATTTGAAGTGATCAAGGGCCATAACTCTGGCACTAATTATCGGAAATCCGTGATAATCAATAGGCTTCTTAGTCTTATGACCTTAAACACTGTGTATAAATTTAAAGTCAATCGGATATTAACTTTAGCCTCTCGAGCATTCACAAGATTTTTCAAAGTGATCAAGGGTCATAACTCTGGCAGTACTTATTGGATATCGCTGAAAATCAATAGGCTTCTTCGTCTCATGACCTTAAACACTGTGTATAAATTTAAGGTCAATCGGATATTAACTTTAGCCTCTAAGTCTAGAGCGTTCACAAGATTTTTCAAAGTGATCAAGGGTCATAACTCTGGCAGTAATTATCGGATATTGCTGAAAATCAATAGGCTTCTTCGTATTATGACCTTGAACACTGTGTATCAATTTAAAGTCAATCCAATATTAACTTTAGTCTCTAGAGCGTTCACAAGATTTTTCAAAGTGATCAAGGGTCATAACTCTGGCAGTAATTATCGGATATCGCTGAAAATCAACAGGCTTCTTCGTCTCATGACCTTAAACATCCACAAGATTTGAAGTGATCAAGGGCCATAACTCTGGCACTAATTATCGGAAATCCGTGATAATCAATAGGCTTCTTAGTCTTATGACCTTAAACACTGTGTATAAATTTAAAGTCAATCGGATATTAACTTTAGCCTCTCGAGCATTCACAAGATTTTTCAAAGTGATCAAGGGTCATAACTCTGGCAGTACTTATTGGATATCGCTGAAAATCAATAGGCTTCTTCGTCTCATGACCTTAAACACTGTGTATAAATTTAAGGTCAATCGGATATTAACTTTAGCCTCTAGAGCGTTCACAAGATTTTTCAAAGTGATCAAGGGTCATAACTCTGGCAGTAATTATCGGATATTGCTGAAAATCAATAGGCTTCTTCGTCTCATGACCTTAAACACTGTGTATAAATTTAAAGTCAATCGGATATTAACCCTGGCCTCTAGTGCGTTCACAAGAAATTGTGGACGATGGACGGACGGACCGACGGACGGACGGACCGACAGACGGACGGACCGACAGACGGACGGACCGAGGGACGGACGGACCGACAGACGGACGTACGGGGGCGACGGCAATATACGTCCACATTTCTATGTGGGCGTATAAAAATGGACGAAGAATCAACCAAATCCAGCAATATCAATTCATTTTATATATATGTTACTTGTAAGTGATCCGGGCAAAATTTCATTACTTCCGGTGATAATGAAAATGTTCAATTAGTTTTATGAAATCAGAAATGGCATAAGGCATCAAATGGCGAAAATTGTATGTAAATCGAATAAGAATTGCCACTTTTATAGACCAAAAACCTTGAAAAGTGACTTGTAGAAAATCGTCTATTTCTCGGCAACAGTACATGATAAAAACTATTTTTTGGTATCTATATGATCGTATGGGTTCAATCCATTTGTTGATTGGAATCAAATATCATAATTTGAAATATATTACAAATCAGACTCATTTGAAAAAAATATCTGTTTTGAAGGCTAAAAATACAGTTTTTGCCAAAATGACATTACTTCTGGTGATACTGAAAATGTTAAATTAGTTCTATGAAATCATAAATGATACAAGATATCATATGGTGGAAATTTTATGAAAATCGAATAATAACTGACACTTTTATAGACCAAAAACCTTGAAAAGTGACTTAAGGAAAATCGCCCATTTCTCTGCAAACGTACAAGTTAGAAACCATTTTGTGGTATGTGTATGATCGTATGGGTTCAATCTATTTGATCAATAGAATCAAATATCATAATTTGAAAAAAATAACAAGTACGACTCATTTGAATAAAATATTGTTTTTGAAGGCTAAAATTTAAGTTTTGAGCAAATGATGTCATTTCCGGTGGCAGCACAAGAGGTAAAATGGTTTGACATAGTCCACTATGGCATTAGGCATCCATTGGCGAAAGAAAATTGAAAATCGAATAATAATTCTTTTACAGCCAAAATTACGTGAAAAGTGACTCATGCAAAATTGCCTATTTCTCGGCAACTGCTTTTATTACAAACTAATTTTCACATACGTTCTCTTCGTATGGATTATAGCTACAAGTTTATAAAAGTTACGTAGAAATATTTTAAAATCTGAAAAGCCTGAATGGGTTGTAAATAGGTCAATTTTACGCCCTTTTTCACCTCTTAATCCAATTTGCTAGAAAATGAAATCGAAATTAAAAAAGCTGCTTCCGACATTTTTTGCACCTTTAAAGGACACACTCTTTGAGTCATATAATTTTTCAAAAATATAATATTTGTTTTCGAAAAATGGTACCTAACTGTCAAAATTGTAGTTTTTGGTAAAATGCCACTTCCGGTGCTGACAGATAACACTTTCGGTAATAAAAAAAATGACAATTGAGACAACGAAGCATATGATCTTTGTTTTATACAAATCGAACAATAAAAAATCAATCTAGGACTGAAAAACTGAATTAGCCAATGGCGGCCAAGGGAAATTACTGAGACAAAATTTTTTAACATTTTTGCGCCAGTCAGATGACTCTTTAATTCTGTGCACAACACGACTAAAAAATATTCATAAATAAAAAAGTTTTTTGTAAAATTTTAAATTTTCGAAATTTGGCGCCTAATATCTTTGAAGATTTGCCGAAAATCAAAAATAGAAAGTACCGTTGCTATGTCCCCTGTCTCCGGCTATGCCAAAATGTATCGAAAGTTAAAATCCCATGATTATTGTTAAAATTATTGCAATATTTTTAAAAACGCTAACTTCGGTGATTTCGGACATTTCGCATTGTCGCAGAACGTTCAAAATAGCTTTATCCTCTAAGTCACACCCACTTTTCCAGTAAAACCGAAGAAATCATAATCTGAATAATAATAATAATAAGAACTAGATCTGCTACTGTCCCATGCAGATATGAAAGCTTTCATATTCACAGTCAATTTCTGTCAATTCATGGGTCATATAAATAATCCGAACAAGAAAAAATAAATCATTAAAATCGGTCACAATCTAGCGAAATTAATGTGATTTTTCACTCGTAAACAACTTTGTCGGCACGAAAAACATCAAAGACAAAATTTTTGGAATATTCAAATACCAAAATTTCGACCCGTATCCCGGCTATCCTGAAATGTATTAAATTTTAGACATAGGAGACGCATTGAACATAATATGTCCTATTGTGTTTGTTTACAAGTCCGTAAATGTTGATTTTTCACTATGTTTCATATTCACTTCAAAATGGCGACCATCAGCTGACCTAAATCAAAATTCTGCTCTGAACGCATTTTAGGTTTTCCTTCAAGGATTCAGAAAATGTAAGTGACTAAGTCCCATGTCTGTAAGTGCAATATTGCAAAAGTTCTATTGTTTTTTCACGTTTCAAGATGGTGGCACTTCCGGTTCGATTAACACGCTCCATGTTTTGTGGACGAATCAGTAATTACTTGTCTTGTATCGAAAAAAAAAATTAGGTCATTCTGACCTTTATTTCGACAATTTTTATGAAAAATTTGATTCTTAATTTCACCAAGGGAAGATAATTTAGAAAATTTTAAAAGTCATTTTTCAAGTCGCATCAGTAATGTCTACTTACATACTAAATTTCATGAAAATCGTACAACTATTAAAGAAGTTGTCAAGTTGGTCTCAACTTCTGGTTCGAAATCACAGCGACGAATATTACAAAACTTTTAAAAATAAGCTCCCCCTGACCAGCTTAATCGTTCGCAATAATCGTTTGCCCCTTAAAATCGGCAAATTGCTGACTTTAAAGTGAGAAACATTACAACCGGGTGAAATTTTCTGTTTTATCACTTTTACAGTACCATTGATTACCAACCGATTATTACAAAACTTTATAAATAAAAGAGAAAGAGAGAAATGCGGCTTAACGTCCATTCGACACAAACGAGGTCATTTCGGGGGTAACATATGTCTTTTAATTGTATTTAAAAACTTCCCTTGCATGTACGGGTCTTTAGCCGTGGGAGGAAACCGAAGGACACGGAGAAAACCCACGAGGTTGGACACCATACTCCATGTCACGTGCGACCTGGAAATCGAAACGATGCCGGTTGACTCAATGACAGACGTTACGATACAGCGCGCACATGGTAACCATTCAGTCATTCAGCCTCCCTAAAATCGGGAAATTGCTGACTTATAGCAAGAAACATTTCAAAAGGGGCATTTCAATCGAAACAACGTCAGTTGACTCAATGACAGACGTTACGATATAAAGCACAGGTGCTAACCATTCAGCCACGCAACCTTCCTAAATTTGGCAAATTGCTGACCTACAGCGAGAAACATTTCAACCGGGCGAAATTTTCTATTTTAACAGTTTAATTTGCACGGTACCTTTAATTATCAACCGAATATTACAAAACTTTTTAAAATAAGCTCCCTCTGACCAGCTTAATCGTTTGCAATAAACGTTTGCCTATTAAAATCGGCAAATTGCTGACTTTAAAGTGAGAAACATTACAACCGGGCGAAATTTTCTGTTTTATCACTTTTACAGTACCATTGATTACCAACCGATTATTACAAAACTTTATAAATAAAAGAGAAAGAGAGAAATGCGGCTTAACGTCCATTCGACTCAAACGAGGTCATTTCGGGACTAACATATGTTTTTTAATTTTATTTAAAAACTTCCCTTGCGTGTACTGCTCTTTAGCTGTTGAGAGGAAACAGAAAAGAGAAAGAGAGAAATGCGGCTTAACGTCCATTCGACACAAACGAGGTCATTTCGGGGGTAACATATGTCTTTTAATTGTATTTAAAAACTTCCATTGCACGTACGGGTCATTAGCGTCACAAGGTTTTTTGAAGTGATCAAGGGAGACAACTCTGGAAGTAATTATTTGAAATCGCTCAAAATCAATAGGCTTCTTCGTCTCATGACCTTAAACAGTGTGTGTGTATTTAAAGTCCATTGGGTATCAACTTTGGCCTCTAGAGCGTCCACAGGATTTTTTGAAGTGATCAAGGGCCATAACTCTAGCACTAATTATCAGAAATCAATAGGCTTCTTCGTCTTATGACCTTAAACACTGTGTATAAATTTAAAGTCAATCGGATATTAACTTTGGCCTTTAGAGCGTCCACAAGATTTTTTCAAGTGATCAAGGGCCATAACTCTGCCACTAATTATCGGCAACCGTACAAGTTAGAAACCATTTTTTGGTATTTATATGATCGTATGGGTTTAATCTATTTGTTCATTGGAATCAAATATAATTGTATAAACATTACAAATCAGACTCATTTGAATAAAATATCGGTTTTGAAGGCTTAAAATACAGTTTTTGCCAAAATGACGTTACTTCCGGTGATAATGAAAATGTTAAATTACTTTTATGACATCGTCTATGACATTAGGCTTCAAAGGGTGAAAATTTTATGAAAATCGAATAATAATTGACACTTTTATGGGCCAAAAACCTTCAAAAGTGACTTTTAGAAAACCGCCTAAGCTTATATCTCGGCAACCGAACAAGTTAAAAACAATTTTATGATATCTATTTGACCGTATGAGTTTTGTTAATATGTGAATTTAAACCAAAAGTTAATTTTATTATTACATGTGACATAATTCTTGGTTGAAAAAAATATCGATTTTAAAAGTTAAAAATTGAGTTTTTGACTAATGATGTCACTTCCGGTGTCAATATTAAATAGTAATCAACATGATATGACGCACACTTGCTTTTTGAATCAAATGATGTCACTTTTGTGAATATCCCTTAATAATTGACTATTTTACAGGCAAAATTACGAAAACAGTGACTTATGCAAAACTGCCCATTTCTCGGCAACTGCTTATATTAGAAGCTAATTTTAACATACATTCTCTTCGTATGGATTATAGTTACAGGTTTATAAAAGTTAAGTAAAAATATTTTAAAATCTGAAAAGCCTGAATGGGTTGTAAATAGGTCAATTATACGCCTTTTTTCACCTCTTAATCCAATTTGCTAGAAAATGAAATAGAAATTAAAAAAACTGCTTCCGACATTTTTTGCGCCTTTAAAGGACACACTCTTTTAGTCATATAATTTTTCAAGAAAATAATATTTGTTTTCGAAAAATGGTACCTAACTGTCAAAATTGTAGTTTTTGGTAAAATTATGCCACTTCCGGTGCCGACAGGTAACACTTTCGGTAATAAAAAAAATGACAATTGAGACAACGAACCATATGAAATTTGTTTTATACAAATCGAACAATAAAAAATTAATCTAGGACTGAAAAACTGTATTAGCCAATGGCGGCCAAGGAAAATTACTGAGACTGAGACAAATCTTTTTAATATTTTTGCGCTAGTCAGAAGACTCTTTAATTCTATGCACAACACGACTAAAAAATATTTATAAATAAAAAAGTTTTTTGTAAAATTTTAAATTTTTGAAATTTGGCGCCTAATATCTTTGAAGATTTGCCAAAAATCAAAAATCGAAAGTAGTGTACCTATGTGCCATGTCTCCGGCTATGCCAAAATGTATCGAAAGTTAAAATCCCATGATTATTGTTAAAATTATTGCAATATTTTTAAAAACGCTAACTTCGGTGATTTCGGACATTTCGCATTGTCGCAGAACGTTCAAAATAGCTTTATCCTCTAAGTCACACCCACTTTCCCAGTCAAACCAAAGAAATCGTAACGATGCTACAATTAGTTGCTGAGATCTATTCAAATTGGAATCTGAATAATAATAATAATAACTAGACCTGCTTGCAGGACTGAAGGCTTTCACCTTACCCAAGGCAGCACAAAATGCCCACCACTCACCCCTTAAAAAATACCCACACACATTTAAACAACTCAGATATTGACACTTTCTGTGCATGCGCATCACTTCGATCGTTATCGCATCCGCAATATCCCCCGCTGAAAATCGGTTGGGAATTGACATAATTAGGACCGATTTTCATTGGCGCACGTTAAAGATTTACATCACTTCCGGTCTGTTCACAACTTTCGCAATAGATCTAAGTACTAAATGTTTAAAACATAGAAAAAAAAACAATATTCAGAACTCTATCAGTTTTAGTCTCAGAAATCTAAACGACTATAGAAAAAAACAGTTTTCCGAATGAGACAAAAAAATACCTTAAGTATCAGGTAATAACCAAAACCCAAAATCGCACCTTTCAACATTAATTTTTCAACACTGTAATTGAGGGGTACCTTATTTATAGATAGCTTCATTAGAGAGCTTCATTTTCACTGGTGTCAAATGATGACGTCATGTAGACAAAAAACCTGGGATATTAATTTCAGGAGTAACTGTTAATTACTAAAATGAATTATTTTCATTCTAGAAGCACCGGTACCAGATATTGGTTACCATTCAAACACCCTTAGTTCAAATATTGCCAGTTTTAAAAAAAAAGCTCTCTATATATGCTTTATACGTATGCAAAACGTTCCATTTATAACCAATTCGGATTTTTGTCGATGTCACACCAATGTGTTACACGGGACTTTGGAATCGCATTCATGTCAGCTACTCAAATATGTAACTGGTTCAAAAATTGATTTAATATGCAATGAAATATCGACAATTTTCTGAGTTCGTGCACGTTAAAGATTTGGCACCACTAACATATAAAAATTTATTATTTATTACAGATAGAGTATATGCTCAAACTACATCATGCCTTCTGTCACAGGTGCAATATTCGTACTTCTACACGATACTACTGCAAGATACAACTGCATCCTCTTAAGACTGGACTTGCTTATAAACAGCGCGAGTCGTCGATTTATGTCGAGATGATTACGGTTATGAGGTAATTTTGACAAAGAAGAAACAATATTAATTCAAAGATTAATTATTACACACAGTAATCAACTATATCTGTTACAGGGTCACTAACCCCATATTCTGAATATAAGTTAACTCTTAAAGTTGAAATAGTTTTCGCTCAAATATCGTCACCGTGAGAGAAAAACAGACTTTTGAATAGGCTCTAAACGTAGGTAATACGTACAGTTTATATCAACTCTAACTGCATGTTTCACTTAACAATGAAAGACTACTGATAAAACTCTCTGTAGAATAAATTCCAAAAAAATATTACATTGACTTTTCGAGAAAAAGAACCCTAAACATGCCCCATAACGTAAAAATACACCGTTTTCAATTTTCAATCTCTTTTTTCGGCTACCCATGACATTTAGAAAAATTGTACAATGGTTTCACACAATACACCACCTATACGACTCTCGAATGAGAAAGTTTTAAAAAAATCGTAGGCGGCGTTTCCGAGAAATACGCGTCTAAAGTTGATCGAATTAGCAAAATAGCTTACTTTTTAAACTCAGATAACTTTTTTATTTTTTGATAGAAACTTGTCGCTATAGTACCATCTTGTAGATAATTCACGTGGCTATCAAACGATATAATACTTTAACTACTCGGTAAACAACCAATCGATACATCTTATTTGGCGCACAGGCACCTATTTTTCTGAATTTTGTCAAACTTTGGATACCTTTCTTGACTACTTCCGGTGATTAGAGGATTTTCATTTATAGTTCATGGACTGGTTTGGGCCTTCGACTTCATATTCCTGAAGATTCAGAATCGTTGGAGCCGTTTTAAAAAAATAAGAACTCTACGATTTGACCAAAATGCGAAAAAAAGTGAAAAATCAAAGTTAACATTTCAGAACAAAACTTATATCGTTGGAATCGGACTGATGTCAGCTATCCAAAAATATAAGTCAAATTTCAAAATTCCAAAAAATAAAAATTTTGGAAAATTTTGAAAATTTTCCAATTTTCACCGAAAAAATGAAAGCGACAAAGTTTATAAATTCGACATTTTTGAACTGCTATCTGCTTTGGAATGTCTCAAGCTATCCAAAAATATACATATCTGAAAAATCCATTGACATTTAAGAGAATTATGGCCAATTTTCAATTTTCGCGCACGTTAAAGATTTCACGCACTTCTCTATCCGTACAAATTTCGAAATAGCTTTAAGCACTAACCACCACCCATTTTCCCGGCAGAAAATCAAACTTCTGACCTCTATCTCTTATAGTTGCTGAGATCTCGCTTCCCCCAATAAAGAATAAATAATAATAATAATCTTAGTAATAACAATAGCCTTTCACCATTAAAAATGGTGAAAGCCTAACTAAACCTGCATGCAGGAATGACAGGTTTCACTGGTGCCATGTTACCTTTGAACTTGAACTTGTGTCACTTTCGGTGCCACGTTACCTTGAACATATGTCACTTCCTGTACCAATGAAACCAATATACAGGTTTCCACATAAGCATTGCACACATCAAATAAAATGGAAACAGAATCAAACAAATCCAGCAATATCATTTCATTTTATACATTTGTTACATGTAATTGATCCTGACAAAATTACAGTACTTCCGGTGATAATGTAAATGTTCCATTAGTTTTATGAAATCAGAAATGGCATAAGGCATCACATGGTGAAAATTTTATGTAAATCGAATAATAATTGCCACTTTTATAGACCAAAAACCTTGAAAAGTGACGTGTAGAAAATCGTCTATTTCTCGGCAACCGTACAAGTTAGAAACCATTTTTCGGTATTTATATGACCGTATGGGTTTAATCTATTTGTTGATTGGAATCAAACATCATAATTGTATAAACATTACAAATCAGACTCATTTGAATAAAATATCGGTTTTGAGGGCTTAAAATACAGTTTTTGCCAAAATGACGTTACTTCCGGTGATAATGAAAATCGAATAATAATTGACACTTTTATGGGCCAAAAATCTTCAAAAGTGACTTTTAGAAAATCGCCTATATCTCGGCAACCGAACAAGTTAGAAACAATTTTATGCTATTTGGAAAATTTTGCTGGTTTTTGATAACTGTCAGATCACCTTGTGACCTTGAGATCTCCTTCAAAATGGTATTTTTAGCCTCGCTTCAAGGTATTTAGCCATTGAAATATGTACCACGGCACTTGGAATATGTGCCTATTCCCCCCCCCCACGATTGACCTGGTCTTGCACTGTGCACCAGAGTTACATAGATAGAATAGATCCGTCGTAAAAGGTGACTAGGCCTATTGGGGAGAGTAAGAGTAACCGATACTATTATGCGATATGTTATCTAGGCCTATCGTTCAGTCATCGTTTGGGTCTAGCTAGGGTTCGTGTCCTGTTTTCTGCAATCTCAGACAATACAAGGTGTGAGTGTAGCCTATCCGATCACATTTACCCCTGCAGCGTAAGTACTTCAAGTGCATAAGCAGATTATCTGTGATAATATGTGGATTGTCGCAAATTGACCTGATTTACAGTGTCAGCGTGCCATAAACAATATTCATTTACTTGATCTTAACATGCTTACCTTTTATCTTTACAGGTTTTTAGAATGCCAGCAAAGAAGAGAAAAACAGGCCCACAGGCCGATGCAAAGGCCGGAATTTCAAGGAGCTACCTGCAGGAACATTTTTCGGTGCTTCCCCCAGTGAGTGCCGATTTGCTGAACGGACACGTCCTACATTCGTTTAATTCATGTCATGGTAGCCGTAAGGAAACTGCTGTGAAACTTATGACATTGTTCTCAGAAATGTCGGGTGATGATCAGAGTTACAACTTTGATGAGAAGTGTAAAGAAAAATTTCAGAATAGTAAGTCGCCTGCTCCTGTTTTAGATGAGTCTGCCATTCTTGATGAGCCTGTGGATGAGCCAGCTGTTCTTGTTGAGCCTGCTGCTGTTCCGGGTGAGACTACACACCTAAGTGTTCCAGCTCCTCAGATTAGTCCATTGAAAACTAAGAAGCTCACAAAATGTGGTCATTGTAAAATTTTGCGGAAAACATCCCAGAATCTCCGTAAAACAATATTAGAATTGAAACGGCAGAAGGTCATTAACCATAAATTGAATGCGACAAAAAGGTACGCCATTTCAAGACTGCACCAGAAGGTAAAGATAGGTTGCCAGCCAACGAAACATACGCCCACAGCAGCTAAATCGTCCGGGCAGTCAAAAAGGGTTGTTGCATATTTTTACTTTTTGAAATGTGGTCGTATATTGTCGTCGCCCCCGTCCATCCGTCCGGCGTCCACAATTGCTTGTGGATGCTCTAGAGGCTAAAGTTAATATCCGATTGACTTTAAATTTATACACAGTGTTTAAGGTCATGAGACGAAGAAGCCTATTGTTTTTCAGCAATTTCCGATAACTACCAGAGTTATGGCTCTTGATCACTTCAAAAAATCTTGTGGACGCTCTAGAGGCCAAAGTTAATATCCGATTGACTTTAAATTTATACAAAGTGTTTAAGGTCATAAGACGAAGAAGCCTATTGATTTTCAGCGATTTCTGATAATTAGTGCCAGAGTTATGGCCCTTGATCACTTCAAAAAATCTTGTGGACGCTCTAAAAGCCAAAGTTAATATCCGATTGACTTTAAATTTACACACAGTGTTTAAGGTCATGAGACGAAGAAGCCTATTGATTTTCAGCGATCTCTGATAATTATTGCCAGAATTATGGCCCTTCATGACATCAAAAAATCTTGTGGACGCTCTAGAGGCCAAAGTTAATATCCGATTGACTTTAAATTTACACACACTGTTTAAGGTGATGAGATGAAGAAGCCTGCTGATTTTCAGCGATTTCAAATAATTACTTCCAGAGTTATCTCCCTTGATCACTTCAAAAAATCTTGTGGACGATATAGATGACAAACTTATCATCCGATTGACTGCAGATTGATACGCAGTATTTTGATTTTCAATGAATTTTGATAACTGAACAGCTAAATCCATGATGTTAAATATTTCCTATACTAATTGTTAGCGTGGGGTAAAATGATTTTCAGATAATTACATAATGAGTTATTACTCTTAATCAGACTTTAGTGTATTACAAATGTTTCATTACTAAAAAAAGTAAAAATGTGCGACAACCCTTGTTAACTGCCCGGACGATTTAGCTGCAGTGGGCGTATGTTTCGTTGCCTGGCAACCTATCTTTTGGTAATGAAAGTTTGTAATACACTAAAATCTGATTAAAAGTAACAACTCATTATGTAATTATCTTAAAATCATTAGAATTTGTTTGCTTTTTATAAAGTTTTGCCCCACGCCAACAATTAGTATATAGGAAACATTTAACATCATCAAAATTCATTGAAAATCAAAATACTTGTTCATTTCAACACCTTAAACTCTGTGTATCAATCTGAAGTCAATCAGATGATAAGTTTGGCATCTATAGCATCACAAGGTTTTTTGAAGTGCTCAAGGGAAATAACTCTGGAAGTAATTATTTGAAATCGCTGAAAATCAGTAGGCTTCTTCGTCTCATGACCTTAAACAGTGTGTGTAAATTTAAATCCACAAGATTTTTTGAAGTGATCAAGGGCCATAACTCTGGCTAACATGCTAACAATTAGTATACAAAACATTTAATATCATGGATTTAGCTGTGCACTTATCAAAATTCATTGAAAATCAAAATACTTGTTCGTTTCAACACCTTAAACTCTGTGTATCAATCTGAAGTCAATCGGATGATAAGTTTGGTTTCTATAGCGGCACACGATTCTTTGAAGTTATCAAGGGAGATAACTCTGGCACTAATTATCGGAAATCGCTGAAAATCAATAGGCTTCTTCGTCTTATGGCCTTAAACATTGTGTATAAATTTAAAGTCAATCGGATATTAACTGTGGCTTTTGGAGCGTCCACAAGATTTTTTGAAGTGATCAAGGGCCATAACTCTGGCACTAATAATCGGAAATCGCTGAAAATCAATAGGCTTCTTCATCTTATGACCTTAAACAATGTGTATAAATTTAAAGCCAATTGGATATTAACTTTGGCCTCTAGAGCGTCCACAAGATTTTTTGAAGTGATCAAGGGCCATAACTCTGGTAGTTATTATCGGAAATCGCTGAAAAACAATAGGCTTCTTCGTCTCACGACCTTAAACACTGTGTATAAATCGGATATTAACTTTAGCCTCTAGAGCGTCCACAAGCAATTGTGGACGCCGGACGGACGGGGGCGACGACAATATACGACCACATTTCAATGTGGGCGTATAAAAAGGAAGGAGCGACAGATAAAAAATCTTCAAACTTCAGATCTTGCTTTAGACCAGAAGTCTACCAAACAGGAACTGAGTTCATTGCGGAGTAAACACCAGCGCGCAAAAAGGTACCACCGGTCTTGTAAGAAGAAACTTTAATCCCCAGGGCCTTCTTCATATGAGTCAGAACTGGCCGAATTGCAAGCTGAAGTTTCTGTCAAAGAAAGTGAAATTTGTTACTTACAGTCTGAAAATTTGGAATTGGAAGCGACAGTATGAGAAATGCAGGAGGACACTGTAACAAGAAAACTTATTCCCCACAGACAAGGATGATGGTTTTTGATGCTATCACGAGCCAGACCCCAACTGCCCAGATAACAAGGATGATTAAGAATATCTCTAGTCGTTGTGGTGTAACTTTGAAGGATATCCCAACACGCTGGACTGTGGAAGCTATGGCCCGTGAATTGGGGACAATTTCTGACCTTCAGACTGCAGAATTATTGATCAAGCATGAACACTCAATAATTGGCTTTGACGCAACAACAGTACACAAGACGGCTGTCATGTCAATGAAATCCACTTCAACACAACATCAGGCACCCTGTCAGCTGCTGTAGACGAGCTACCCGGTGGTACTGCAATTGACTACCATAATCATATTTGTGAAACTGTAGACCACCTTGCCACCATTTATGCTCATTTCAATCAAGATGATCAGTATGATGACGTCAGAGAGAAGTTGATATCAAACAATAACATATCAAACTCATTGACAGACCGTTGTGCGGCCAACCATGCCACTATTCAGCTACTCAATGAAACATGGGATACCAACATACATGAGTTAAATTGCCACCTTCACCCGCTTGACTCTATAGCCTCAAAGACCAGGGGCGGTATTTATAAAAATTCTAAGAGTTGGAACCAACTCTTAACTGTCAAAAATTACTCCTAACTTTGTAGATTTTCCTAAGACCTATTTATAAAACATTTTACTTTAAGAATTACTCCTAACTATGACACATATTTAGGAGTCCTCCTGTAGCACTCCTAACTTGTTAAAAGTACTCTTATCTTGGTTAACATGGCCGTCCGTGTACGCCGCCTAAGAGAGTTTAAAACAAGAAGACGAGTTGATAAGGAGATATCTAATGGACATGGGTGGGATTCTTTTTGTGACAGATTTAGTTCGGCATCTACTTACGAGTCCTACTAAACGAAATTTCTCAATCGACGCTGAGATGAAGATCCCCATTACGCTTCGTTTCCTAGCTACTGGTAAAATGCAACTGTGTAGTGGTGACGATTTCGGCGTCAGTCAACCTACAGTGAGTAGAGTGATTGCAGAAACGTTAGATGAACTGTCTGATCCGCATGACATCAACACTGAGCTATAAATAACTTCAGGGAATCCCCGGATTCCCCATGGTTACATCGCTAAGAGTTTGGTTAGGACCCAAGTCTTACATTTAGTTAAAAGTAACTCTAAGACCCTTTATAAATATTTCTAAAGAGTAACTTTTAACTAAATGTTGTTTTAGGAAGTCTTAGAGTAAAAGTTATGAAAACTCTAAGAATTTTTATAAATACGGCCCCAGATCTGCAATAAAATGTATGAAAAAGATAAAAGAGTACCTAAAAAGATCTTTGGTACTGACTGTGTTGTTGCAGACATAATAGTACAAATAAATAAGTTGCGATACAAAGATGTTAAAGGCGATCCTAAGGGATTCGTAACTTTTCTTACTAAGAAGAAGCTGCCAAGGGGGATTCTGCCTCGTTACAGGGGTAATCGTTTGCATATCATGTTCCATATATGTGGAGTGCTGTTCGAACACTACACCTTATTTGAGGAATACTTGAAAACTGGACATGCCCTTGGTGGCCTCTGTGCTTGTGTTCAAGCCGATTTCTCCTCTGCAGCAGGCATTTCAGGTTTGCATGTTTTAGGACTCCTCGGAAAGCTTCTGACTGGGCCTTGGATGAACTTGTTCTACAGGTTATCTGCTGAGCAAATTGATCATGTAGATGGGATCGCACGTGTGAAAATTGTGATAGAGAACTTAAAATTTTTGAAAGAGAACCCGAATGATTCGTTGATCAGGGAGCGAGACCCGTTTGGCAATGAGCTTCAAGAATCTGATACAACACTTCGAAGGCTAAGAGAGACCCCTACATTCAAAGAGATGTTCGCTGACATGATGATAGCCTGCCTTGACAGTACCATAGAGGTACTTGAGAGACAATACAAAAAGTATTTCGAGTTGGACATTACTGAAGTTTTAAGAGCTGAGACCAAGTCGGCCAAGTCACACAATATCGACTCTGAAGAAATGATGGGGATGTTCTCAGCTCTGAAGGCTAAAGCCCCAAGTGCTACATTATGTTATATATCCTGCAAAATGCGAGCTGTAAAGAACAAAACTGTTGATCCCATGCCACAAGAGAGAAGAGACAGAATCATAAAGAGGGCTATTAACCTAGGAGAGAAACAGAGACAAAGGAGGCGAAGGAATCAGAAAGAATTAATGGAGGAGATAACGGGACGGCTAGTTGATAGAGAGCAGGATAAAGATCAAAAAAGAAGAATCGTCATTGAGAAAACTCTGAAGAAAACAAAGATCGATCAGGATTCTTTAGAAAAGGCCTTTCCAGATTTGAGCGAGGCCCATGTGGAGACTTTGGTGGCCCTCCTTACAGGGAATTATGTTGTGCAGTACATATGCCACATATGGCATGAAGATAGACTGCAAGTCCCCTACAATGGACTTCTGGAGAAGGTGTTTGGTAAGGGTGCTACGAAGAAGTATGTCGTGTCATACTGGCCCCTTAATCAAACAATAGACAGATCCGAAGATTTCGAATACGACATGGGAGTGTTTGCCCTTGGTGCAGATTATTTTAAAGGGGAGAGAGAGAGAAATGGGGTTTAACGTCCACTCGACACAAACTGGGTCATTTTGGGACTAACATATGGTTTAATTTTAATTCAATAATTCGCTTGTGCGTAGGGGTCTTTAGCAGTGGGAGGAAACCGGAGTGCCCGGAGGAAACCCACGAGGTTGAGAAGGCGCCCCTATCTCCATGCCACATACGCTCACACCGGGGCTCGAAACCACAGCCGCAAGCCAGAGGTGACCGGCCAGCTAGAGGTTGAAGCGCGGCACTCTAGACCACTAGGCCATCCCAACCCCCCTATTTTAAAGGACTTGACTATCTAAACAAGCAGGTACTAAGTGATTGATGTTTAATGTACTTTTGAACATATCAGACTGTTGAGTATCATACAATAAACATTTCATGCAAGTTTCATTAGGCTATCTTGAATATTACTGGAGTTATTCTCTGAAAACAAGGAAAATCCGGTTATGCTAATTAGGCTAATTAGTGCTAATTAGGGCTTTAATTATATTTTTATGTCATTTTAAACATTCCAAACTGTAGAGTTTCTCACAAGAAACATTTCATGCAAGTTTCATTGGACAATCTTGACTATAACTAGAGTTATTCTCTGAAAACGAGGAAAATCCCGTTCGGCTAATTAGGGCTTAATTAGGGGCCTAATTATATTTTCATTAAATTTTTAACATCCCAAACTGTAGAGTATCTCACAATAAACATTCCCTGCAAGTTTCATTAGGCTATCTTGTTTATTACTGGAGTTATGAAGAAAAGATGTTGAAAAAAGCCCTTATTGTATCACACGCCCCTTTCATTAATACCATATAAATTCGTAACAAAAACAATGTCCGTTAATTAAACTTCAAAATATTGTTACTCAGGCTGTAGTAGTCCAAATTGGATGATTTTGGTGTCATTATTTCAGGTTTTTCAAGCTATATCTGCCTGTACTCATAGTTTTTGCATAATGTGTAATTGTAATTTTTGTCCACATACCTACATTACATATTGTTTTAAGTTATTGATTACCTCACACAAAATCACATGATGACAATAATCTGTTTAAACAAAATCTTGTTTTATTGTAGTCTCTGTTGGCTGCCCCTAAAGCAGTCCAAAGTCCAAGCTAATTTTTTATGCAAATACTTTGACTAGCATCAAATTATCATTTTCGTGACTGTTTCAGTGTTTGAAGTATTGAACACTAGGCCTAAAACGTACGGTCTGTACTCTGTACTCTTACCTCTTTCTTTAACGCTTTTCAGGACTGTGTTCTTCTTTGCTGCTGTGACACGCTGGTAGACGCAAGAGTCCACCATCTGTGTGACTACTAGGAGTAAACAAACAAACAATTCAAAAAGTTTTTGAAAAAGAGGGAACGGAACCTGGGGCTCGCCTAAGCGTCAATTACTAGGCAACAGTGGTGTCACTGTGACAGTCGACTTTATGATTATCATGAACACACATTTTTACATTAGGATTTGGTCTACTCATTACATCAATTGTTCCAAAAATTTATGTAACCTACAAGTTATTTCTTAAAGTTTATGAGTTAATCAACATAACTATATGAAAAGATAGGAATATTAGTGAATTATACCACGTGAATATGTGCAAATTTTTATGATAATCTAACATTCAATTCGACTTTGCACTTCATTTAGTTCTATGATTTGGATGATGCCCTTGTGAAATACGTCACAAATCATGTGTTCGTGACATCATGAAAATATGTGTACACAGATAGAGGGTAGACGGACTAGACGAGAGGGGAACTGTTTTGTGAACTCGTAGTTTGTCGAATTTCTTGACAGTTTTCTCATATTTGTGTAAGTATATACCAGATTTATTCGTCTTCATGTTTATTATACATTTCTCCGCTGTCAGGTTCCATTAATATTCCTCATAAAAATATTTATTCCAACAGAAATGAACATGTGTTGTGTGGATATTCTGAAAGTCATTTGTCAAAAATTTTAGTATTCGATGTCCCATGAAATGAAGGAAAAGACCTGTCAAAAATTGTCATTTCGTGTTCAGACATTACAGAGCCTAAACGTGACGGTGCGCGGAAAAAAAGGCACAGGAAAAAAAGGCACAGTAAAAAAGTCACACATTTGCCTATTGTGTGTCCCATGGTAAATAATAAACGGATTTCTACGATTATGAACAAACTACTCTACTTAAGTTATTATAAACTTACCTATGTGTTTAAAGTCACCTCCGGTTAAATAAAATTCATTGCACAATTAAACATCCCAACGGAAAAAAGAGGTTTTCTCTTGAAAATTCAATGTTTTTGCTTGTATTTTCGTCTGTGTTCATCACAACATTACACACGTGACGTTATGGGCTAAACCATCGTAATTATGTTGAAGGGGGTAATTTATGATAACCACGTGTGTTGTAATCAAAACAGCACACTGCCTTTTCGATCGTTTGAGTTTGGGCAAGAAAAAAGCAACTGGAGACAATGACATTAATTTTAAACCATTTGATTGTCAGTCTACTAAATTTTATTTACCGATTATACGAATACTCGTAAATACATGTATAATATTGCTTTTCACCCCGTAATTTCACCCGTGTATATTATATATATATTTTTATAAAACACATTACAGCTCAGTCAATCATAATTTTAATTGACTCTTATTCGTATGAAAAAGACCACCGCTTCCCAATAATTTCCATATTTTATTCACGGTCCGACTGTTCATATCATTATCGTCTTTATAAAAATGTATTTAAAACAAAAAATCACACGACAGATTGTGTGTAGGCCTATTATTTGGTTTTGTGTGTTAATTATGCAGACCGCGGGGAAAATTCGTGCAAGTTTCGCGGCACTAAATTTAACCATCTGTGTAGCATACAATAACTCATATGACATGGTACCTTTTACGGCAATATAATTCAAAGCGTTGATTAGCTGGGACATGATCGCGATCTACGAAATGCCATCGGAAAATTCAATTCTCCGTGGATTTCAAAATCTTATGGATAAACAGCCTTGTGAATTTCACGATTATAAAATTCTAACACACCAGAAATAATATTTAAAGAGAAATAGAAAGATATGGAACTATCTACCGATAATAAAACCGATGCGCGGTATGATTTGGTGATAATAATTATTGATATTTATCTATAAAAAAAAACGTTATATACCTATTCAATGATTCAATGGCCTCGGCTATTAATTTTGCCGAGGCAAATGTAAAATACATCGGAATTTAGGCCTACCTCGTCCACAGCAGATTGTCGGGGTTAACTGGCAGGACTGCTTAAGTTCATCATCAGGAAATATTAAAAATATTCAACGGTGATATTCAAGGCCAGTAAAACAAATGTAATTCAAAAGAAAAAAAATTCCCCCAGAACTCTCTAACCAAATAATTAATACAAGGCGGAAACAAAATATCGGACTATGGGCGTATTTATGTTTGTAAACGCTCAAACTCATTACTGGGTCTCAGAGCAAAAGCTTATTCATGCATGTCGCGTTCGATTATTTGCTCCGTGCTTACTCGGCCAGGATCCTCGAGTACCTTTCGACATGCGCAGTGGGAATGGGTAATCAAACGGCGCGGCACTTTCTTCGGATATCAAAATGGAAGATGAACGCCACTAAACAATTAATTGTGCTCGATGTTCTGATGAATAACAACGAGCAGACAATAATCCATCAACAAACTTTAGACTTTTTCATTGGTATCTCATAGTGCTGGGTATTGCGACTGCAGTCACGATACGATACGTATTGCGATTCATGTACCACGATACGATACGTATCGCGATTCATAACTAGGTCATCGATTTATCAATAAAACAACAAATTAAATATGTGATTGTGTTTTAAATGAAGTCACTAAAACCAGGAAATAAATAAACTTGATTAGGCCTACTATTTAGTAGTAAACTTTAATCCTAGCAGACGAAATCGAGACAGTCGCCACTATGGACACCATGGTGTCTAACAGTCTTGTCAAGTGAGTGATGAGATTGGTTGTATTACCACAATATTGTAGAATAGTTTTGCATATTCTACAAACAACTTTCGTTGTGTCACCCTTTAAAAACCCAAAATGTTCCCAAACTTTAGATTTATATTTTGCTGGAGGATTTGTTATTGCGACTGTGTTTACCGCCATTTTGATTTTTACAAGAGCTACTATCTTTTATATTTACGTTTTAAATTGATAAAATTCGAGAGTAAAATGTTGTTTTATGTATTCAAATATGTATGTTTTATTAACTAAGCCTTATAACAAACTTTAAAATTCGAAAACAAAACGAAAAGATGTTAAAATGTTGTTAATCTTAACCTACGAAACTAACGGTAATTACGGTCTTGCGCTATTTATAGTAACACACATGTCAAGACTACTGGACATCGTTTGCGAAGTGTCATTGTTTCAAATAAAGTTTAGGGTTGAGGATATGATTTAAAGTTCATAATATAGTTGATAAAAAGCAAAAGAGAATCGTGAAAAATCGATTCGGCATCCCCCGATTCAATACAGGTATCGTGAGACGGTGAATCGCGATACATCGATTCACCGATTTATCGTGCCAGCACTAGTATCTCATTGGAATTATCAAATCCAGAGAAGCGAAATAAAGCCCATATTATGCAGAACATATTTTAAATCACATTTTCGTTCAACCAATGTAACCTTTGGTTAGCTTTGTTAACGAGCTCCGGCCATAGCTTACAAGAATTGTAGTTAGAAGGGCAAGGTTATGATCGCATAGAGACCTGTGTTAAACCTGGTAGCGAATGAAGCGTGATATAAATGATTGTAATACTGATACCTGCTCAACATGATCGTTGTTATTGCACGGAAAACCCATCCAACTTCTCTATATGATTTCTACTAAAACTAGCGTAAACCAGCAAAAGTGTGCAACAACACTGCAAATGTCTATTTATTGCACAGTTACGCCCCAGTGAGTTTAGCAGGGGTAAAACAATCTGCGAAAAGAACAAAGGAAGATCTCCTGTCCGTGTTACATATACTTACAATTGCCCATTACCCCACAAACGTGAAGAAATTTATTACGGATTTGCTAAATATTGTAAATTTCCCGGATTGGAATAATCGGAGGTATGGATGGCTGTCACATTCGAATATGGCGCCCAAGATGAATGACTATCGAATATCATACATAAACCGCAAAAAGGTCACTCAGTCGTACTCCAGGCTGTAGGCTATGTGATCATCGAGTTCGATTTACTCATGTTCACATCGGCTGGTCTGGGTGTACACATGACGCTAGGGTTTTGAAGACTTTCCTCTAATCAGATACCAAATTCAGTAGGAAGAATTCCTACTTGGAGACCCAGTCTGCTCTCTATAGCCACCATGGCTTATGACACTATACATTGATTTGGGGAAACTGACCCGTTATCAAGAAAAAAATAATATTTAATAAACATCTCAGTTCTGCGAGTGGATTTTTCTAATTCTTGAAATCGTTAAACCAAGATGTGGAATCACCAAAATAAACACAACACTACTGAGACAATTGTCAACAATAATTCTTCCGTCGCCTAAACTTTATCGGCAAATATAACTTCGATCAAATAATTTATTTGCTTCCATGTTGAATAATGGGTTACTTCCAGAAGTAACCCGAACGCATTCGCGATGGCTAGAGTAAGCGCTGCGCCAGTAATCAAACGCATCAACACAAAAATAGCCTTGCTTTGACCCCCTCATACGAAATGATCTATTCCGATAAGTGACGTAATAAGCTTCCATTTTTTATTTCTCGGTGTCAAAGTTTGTGATAAGTTCAATTTTACAAGAGAGAACTTTTTTATTCGTTGGTATATTTAGTTGTATAATGGATTTTATTTAACCGGAGGTGATTTTAAACACATAGGTAAGTTTATAATAACTTAAGTAGAGTAGTTTGTTCATAATCGTAGAAATCCGTTTATTATTTACCATGGGACACACAATAGGTAAAAAAAACACAGGAAAAAAAGTCACAATTTTTTTATTACATCTCAAATTCAATAACACTAACATACATATTTAACCTTTCATTACACATGTTCATTACACAGATTTAACCAGATTGTTTTAGTCTTTAGAAATCAGTACATTTTGATATCATAGCACATTTGACATGTTAGCACATATGGCATAATATGTAACAGGCCTTGTCTGAGTAGATCCGAAGCTGGTTTTTGCAAAAAGAACAAAAAAGTGTGAGAATTTTCATTGACGTCAAAAATATGTGACGTTATTCATTGTAGCCCAAAAAGGAAATTTCTTGGATTCTGATTGGTCGAAAAGTGGCGTCGAATGAGTATAACAGTCCTCTAAATTTCCTAGGCGACTCACTGCGAATGAATATTTTGTGAGTGCTAGACTCTTGTTTGCAGTGGCCAAAACTTCTTCACCTCAAAACTTTATTCCTGGAAATCTTCATGATTTTCTTTTGTATGTCATCAACAATGAAATTCAACCATTGGCTTATTGAAACACACACCTGAAACACACAAAAAAATAAAGTTAGTGAGTGTATCAGAAAGATAATAGGAAAATTTCATTTGAAGGCTGGTCTGACTATAATGGTTGCTATAGTCCTTCTGTCATAATCAGACTGGTCAAAATCGAAAAGTGAATAAAAATACTACTATTTACTGAACTCCGTTGGGACCCTAAATAACTGATGGTGATATAATTTAAAAGTCGAACTGGTTGATACTGATATGAATAGGACAGAGACTAATTTCCATACAGGGTTTTGTAGCGAAGTAAAACATCACACCGTCGAAATGACAACGTGGTACAGTTTTCAAACAAGCATAGCAACCGCATGTGTACGCTACACAGCATGTATCTACACAGTCGCCCCAATGTATAGACATTTATCAAACGTGATATGCAATTTACTTCGAGCCTAGTTACCGCTGAAGTTCAAAATCATTTAAAAAGTACATAATTACACTTACGATTTCTGTTTCCGATCTTCAAAATAATCGCAGAGTGACCTCCCTTTCCAAACAGACACAAATAACCAGTCGCTCAGTGATATTTTCATTACGTCAAAATTGTTTTATTTGGTTTTTACGTCACATAAACCAGAAAACGACCGTCAGCAATCGCGAAAGAAAGAATCCCATTAAAAATGTTAAATATTTTGGGCTACAATATCGATAAACACCTCCTGTTTAGAATTTATCGGACTGTTATTGTCCATTTGATACCGCTTAAATTTTTCATTAGAGGCGCTCGATCGCTGCGCGATCTCGGCCTCTAATGATTTAAGCGGTATCAAATGGACAATAACAGTTCTCTAAATTCTAAACAGGAGGTATTTATCTCCTAATTGGACGCGTCATGCACGATACTGGATCTTTCCGAACGGACAAATATTTTTCCGTGTTTATAGCCACAATTCTAACCCTAACCCTTCAGAATAGTTTTAGATAAACCTAACCCTAACCCAAGGGAAAATATTTGTCCGTTCGGAAAGATCCAGTATTGTGCACGCGTCATAGAAATATTTCTTAGAGACGCGAAATCTTGCTTGGGCGAGATTTGTTAAGTTGACATGCGCATTGCCAGACATGCGCATTGCCAATTTTGCCCAGTGTATCCGGTTCCGGTCTGAAATTTTTTTTAATCAACAGTCTGTGGGTGACATTTTGCTTACACGCCTGTGTTACCGGAAAAGAGCTTTGCTCAAGCACCACGCTTCGCGCGATGCTTTAGAGCTTCGCTCTATATCAGCACATCTGACATTTTAATACATTTTAGCACATTTCACATATCAGTACATCAGACATTTTAGCACATTCTAGCTCATTCAACATTCTAGCACATCAATACTCTTTGTTAATTCTAATGTTCCATCCAACTCAAACTCAAAGACAAAATAACTTAAAAGATCAAAGATATACTCACTCTACAAAACAATATATAAGTTGTGACTTTTTTACCTGTGTTTTTATTACTGTGACTTTTTTACCTGTGACTTTTTTTCCTAGATTCAACGTGACATCGATGGTCAGTTTATCACAAAGAGCAAACGTAATTTAAATGAAATTAGCGTTGCCAAAAGGTTTTTAAATACGCAAAATGTCTCTAAAATTAAGATGACTCGATTTCTATTTGTTGATTTTGAGTAAGCTTATCACTCCAAGTGTCAACTATTATTAGGTCTATTAGAAGTTTTTAGATTCAAAAATCTGAAGGAATTTTGAAAAAAAAATGAAAATTAAAAAGGTTATCACATTTTAAGGATCAAGAATTTGAGGCACTAATTAAAATTTAACATTTTTTCAAAAACACAAAAAACCTGACCGAAGCTAATATCTCAGAAACTATAAAAGTTAGATCAATGAAACATGCCGAAATTGAAGTCAAGTTCACAACTAGTTACTAGTTCACAACATACTTGATCTAATAAAATTATCACCAGACTGTTCAGTTACATAGTTTTTGTGCTACTGACTCTTATAAAGTTTGAGGCGAGACCATTTTCGTTCAAGGTCACAGCCAAAAATTGATGTAAACGATTAAGAATGAATCTGCGAGAAAACCATGCAAATTCGGAAAAAAACGCCAAAGTACCAAGTTCGAAATTTTTAACCTTACTCTGGTTATTGGACCACCTAAGCATTGCTATAAATGTGGTGAAGTCCCATAGCCCAAAACCTATCCTGAGGCCCACAGCTGTAACAGTAGTTTTTCAGGGCTGAGGGCTATTTGCCACATATGGTAAGACAATTCGGGGGCTATTTGCCACATGTACGTCTCCGCACAGCAATTATCAACCAATATCCACGAAACTCACAGAATATGATAACATTAATAATATCTCGGAGTAGCCAAAATTTCGACCACTTCCAGTTTGCAGTTTCCGAGATATCAGGTTACCACACATTTCATGTGGCACAGCTATAGACCACAATTATCAACCGATATCCACGAAACTTACAGAATATAATAACAACTAGACCTGCATGCAGGAATGACGGGTTTCACTGGTACCACGTTACCTTTGAACTTGTGTCACTTTCGGTGTCACGTTACTCTTGAACTCATTTCACTTCCAGTACAAATGGAACCGATAAACAGATTTCCACATAAACATTGCACACATCAAATAAAATGGAAGCACAATCAACCAAATCCAGTAATATCAATTCATTTTATACAACTGTAGCATGTAAGTGTACAGTACTTCCGGTGATAATGAAAATGTTCAATTACTTTTATGAAATCAGAAATGGCATAGGCATCACATGGTGAAAATTTTATGCAAACCGAATAATATATGCCACTTTTATAGACCCAAAACCTTGAAAAGTGACTTGTAGAAAATCGGCTATTTCTCGGCAACGGTACAAGTTAGAAACGATTTTGTGACATCTGTATGATCGTATGGGTCCATTCTATTTGTTGATTGGCATCAAATATCATAATTTTAAAAACATTACAAATCAGACTCATTTGAATAAAATATCTGTTTTGAAGGCTAAAAATACAGTTTTTGCCAAAATGACATTACTTCCGGTGATAATGAAAACGTTAAATTAGTTTTATAACATCGTCCATGACATTAGGCCTCAAAGGGTGAAAATTTGATGAAAATCGAATAATAATTGACACTTTTATGGGCCAAAAACCTTCAAAAGTGACATTTAGTGCGCCTTTAAAGGACACACTCTTTGAGTCTTATAATTTTTCAAAAAAATAATATTTGTTTTCGAAAAATGGTACCTAACTGTCAAAATTGTTGTTTTTGGTAAAATTATGCCACTTCCGGTGCCGACAGATAACACTTTCGGTAATAAAAAAAATGACAATTGAGACAACGAAGCATATGAACTTTGTTTTACACAAATCGAACAATAAAAGATTAATCTAGGTTTGAAAAACTGAATTAGCCAATGGCGGCCAAGGAAAATTATTGAGACAAAAAATTTTAACATTTTTGCGCTAGTCAGATGACTCTTTAATTCTGTGAACAACACGTCTAAAAAATATTCATAAATAAAAAAGTTTTTTGTAAAATTTTAAATTTTCGAAATTTGGCGCCTAATATCTTCGAAGATTTGCCGAAAATTAAAAATCGAAAGCAGCGTAGCTATGTGCCCTGTCTCCGGCTATGCCAAAATGTATCGAAAGTTAAAATCCAATGATTATTGTTAAAATTACTGCAATATTTTTAAAAACGATAACTTCGGTGATTTCGGACATTTCGCATTGTCGCAGAACGTTCAAAATAGCTTTATCCTCTAAGTCACAAGCAGTTGCTGAGATCTACTCAAAACAAAAGAAGAATAATAAGAATAATAATTTTAACAAAAACAATAGTGTTTCACACAAGCTTCGCAGTGTGAAACCCTGATGATAATATCTCGGAGTAGGCAAAATTTCGACCACTTACGGTTAGCGGTTTCTGAGATATCAGGTTACCACACATTTCATGTGGCACGCCTACAGACCACAATTATCAACCGATATCCATGAAACTTGCAGAATATAATTACATTAATAATATCTCGGAGTGGGCAAAGTTTCGGCTACTTTCGGTTAGCGGTTTCCGAGATATCAGGTTACCACACATTTCTTGTGGCACCTCTACAGACCACAATTAGCAACCGATATCCATGAAACTTACAGGATATAATAACAATAATAATTTCGACCACTTCCGGTTACCAGTTTCCGAGATATCAGGAATCAGGTTACCACACATTTCATGTTGCACGCCTACAGACCAAAATTATCAACCGATATCCACGACACTTACAGAATATAATTACATTAATCAGACCTCGTCAGGAGGCGCGAGTCATTACTCGCGCGCGGTATACTCGCCTGAAATGTTATTCGCGAGAGTAAGGCATTACTCGCGCAATCATTTCTGGAAACTTTTCTTTAATGAAGGCAATAGTCATTAGATTTTAATTCAATTCAATATCTACGATAAAATACAAGACAACAGGCGATAAGAAAACGATTTCACAATGTTACTAAGAATAGAATAAAGTAAACATAGAAGGCGTCTATTGATTGGACAATAAGGAAGTTGTATTCCGAGCTTGTAACGTAGAATTTTTATGATTGGTTAATTTAACTGAAATCTAAAGTAGAATTCTCGCGAGAAATATTACGAGATATGAAAATTTGTAGAATGTTGTAACGAATATATGTCATTTTCTAGTTTTTATTATACGCCCACATTGAAATGTGGTCGTATATTGTCGTCGTCCCCATCCGTCCCTCCGTCCGTCGTCCACAATTGCTTGTGGACGCTCTAGAGGCTAAAGTTAATATCCGATTGACTTTAAATTTATACACAGTGTTTAAGGTCATGAGACGAAGAAGCCTATTGTTTTTCAATGATTTCCTATTATAGCTACCAGAGTTATGGCCCTTGACGACTTCAAAAAATCTTGTGGACGCTCTAGGGGCCAAAGTTAGTATCTGATTTTCTTTAAATTTATACACAGTAAGGTCATAAGACGAAGAAGCATATTGATTTTCAGCGATTTCCGATAATTAGTGCCAAAGTTATCTCCCTTGATCACTTCAAAAAATCTTGTGGACGCTCTAAAAGCCAAAGTTAATATCCGATTGACTTTAAATTTATACACAGTGTTTAAGGTCATGAGACGAAGAAACCTATTGATTTTCAGCGATTTCCAATAATTAGTGCCAGAGTTATGGCCCTTGATCACTTCAAAAAATCTTGTGAACGCCCTAAAAGCCAAAGTTAATATCCGATTGACTTTAAATTTATACACAGTGTTTAAGGTCATAAGACGAAGAAGCCTATTGATTTGCATCAATTTCCGATAATTAATGCCAGAGTTACGGCCCTTGATCACATCAAAAAATCCTGTGGACGCTCTAGAAGCCAAAGTTAATATCCGATTGACTTTAAATTTACACACACTGTTTAAGGTCCTGAGAGGAAGAAGCCTACTGATTTTCATCAATTTCAAATAATTACTTCCAGAGTTATCTCCCTTGATCATTCAAAAAACCTTGTGGCGGTGTAGATGCCAAACTTATCATCCGATTGACTTCAGATTGATACACAGAGTTTAAGGTGTTGAAACGAACAAGTATTTTGATTTTCAATGAATTTTGATAACTGAACAGCTAAATCCATGATATTAAATGTTTCCTATACTAATTGTTAGCGTGGGGCAAAACTTTATAAAAAGCAAACAAATTCTAATGTTTTTCTGATAATTACATAATGAGTTGTTACTCAGATTTTAGTGTATTACAAATGTTTCATTACCAAAAAAAAGGGAAAATATGCGACAACCCTTGTGACTGCCCGGACGATTTAGCTGCTGTGGGCGTATGTTTCGTTGCCTGGCAACCTATCTTGATTAAATTTTGAATGGTGGTTTCATATTAAAATAAATAATAAACAAGCTAGAATATAGTTAGAAATGCCGAGAGGTATTTCAGGGGTCAAAATTCGTGAAATTGGAACTAAGGCAGTTTTTTCAAAAAATGACACGTAATCCCTTCTTCACTACGGCAGTTTTTATGTACACTAAGGCAAAACTTTCATTTGACTTTCATCACTACGGCATTTTTTTAAACAGAGAAATTTGATTAATACAGATTATTGTTTTCATTTATAATGTGTGTTCAGTATATTATTATAACAGGATTGGGTCACCACAAACACCCTAACATGTTTAGGACTTTGCGTCAACCGCAGTCCATATAAATATCGTAATAAATCCGTTTTATTTCTCCGAAATTAGGAGGTATAAAAATTATTGCAATCCTGCAAATCCGCTTTGGCTCAGCGACACGAAGATTCGTGCAATTCTGTATAATCCTTATCTACGTGAATTTCACCAAATATTAATAAGTATGATGGCACACAACTTGCGTTTTAAATGAATTCTTCGCCGTTGAGGTGTGGAATTCCGATTATAAAATATCCGTAGTACCGTAATTTGATTATCGAAAGACAACTTCACACCTGTGCTTGACATCATATTACACGAACATCATGCAGTGGACTTGTTACGCCCCCTGGAATGCATTTCTCACATTCCGTCTATAGGCCTATTTACGGCTTTACGCTAAAAATTATATTTGATTTGGTCATATTTTTCCAGTAAATTCTTCATAGCCTTTATTTCTGGAAATTGTTTTGAACTTTATAAATTATTAAATACACCAGACAACGAGCCGTGTGCATTTCCATTCCAGTTGCGGTAGAAGTAGGTCAGATGACTTGGGCGGGGGAGGGTGGGGGGTGTTTTATTTATTTTGATATAAATACATGTACTTCATAATGCCATAAACTAGTGACAAACAGACGAAAACATGCGTAGATCGTGTGAAATTCGTTGTTATAAAATTAGCTGTATAGGCTATCCGTTTCATGGTTAACTGAATGAACGACTTGTGTTATTGGTATCTGCGTACGTGCGTCCGGTAATGTGACGTCACGGTAAATAGCCAATAAAAAATCCACACCGTTCGATCAATTTTTAGTAGCTGAGACAGCTGTGTGGTTCGAGATCTAATTCGATAGAAAAATTCAGTCATGAGAACTCAGGAAAGAAACAAAACAATAAATTGCTATTTTCTGTTATGCCATGGATTACGCAGTTGTACAACCGCAATTTCAGTGACGACTACGGCAAATTGCCGTCGTCATAAAAGTCATCTTTTTAAATAAATTACCACGGCAAACGTGAATTTTGACCCCTGGTATTTGGATTGCCGCAATTACAAGTGCTATTAAATTACTGTTATTACATAGCAGACAATGTCACGGTCAACATCGTGTGGCGACAGTAAGTTGGATTCTACGATTTTCGAACATCAAATGCACATTACAAATGCCGATGGGTAGGGACGTATTTTTGAAAACCTTCAGATCTTGCTAAACAGGATAACGGAAAACATATATCATAAAGATGAATATGACCCCAAATGACAAGGTTTTTATACGTCCACATGAAAATGTGGGCGTATATTGTCGTCGCCCCCGTCCGTCCACAATTGTTTGTGAACAGTCTACAGGTCACAATTCTTATCCGATTTCAATGAAACTTAAAATATAGGTTTATTACCCTAAGATCTCGGTTCCTTTCGATATTGGCATGTATCGGAGTGTAACTTCATTGGTTATGGCCCCTGATTGTACGTTTTGTGAACAGTGTAGAGGTCACAATTTTGAACCGATTTGGATGAAACTTGAAATGCATGTTTATAACCCATAGATCTTGGTTCCTTTCGATATTTACGCCAATCGGATCGTAACTTGCTGAATTATGGCCCTTGATTGTCCGAAAATCGCCCTTTTTAGCTTGTGGTCCCTCTGGAGGTCAAAATTGTTATCCGATTTAAAAAACCGTTTGATTATATCACCGTTCCATGGTTATGAAGGTTGAGTTCGAATTTCATGAAAATCGGACCAAAATTGACTGACAAAATGGCCGCCGTTTGTACGCGAATAGTGTGAAAATATGTTATATCAAGGTTGTGAACCTTATAGAGGTCACAATTTTGAACCGATTTTGATAAAACTTGACATGCATGTTTATAACCCATAGATCTTGGTTCCTTTCGATATTTGCGTCAATCGGATCGTAACTTCCTGAATTATGGCCCCTGATTGTCCGAAAAATCACCCTTTTTAGCTTGTGGTCCCTCTGGAGGTCAAAATTGTTATCCGATTTAAAAAACCGTTTGATCATATCATCGTTCCATGGTTATGAAGGTTGAGTTCGAATTTCGTGAAAATCGGACCAAAATTGACGGGCAAAATGGCCGCCGTTTGCACACGAATAATGTGAAAATATGTTATGTCAAGGTTGTGGACCTTATAGAGGTCACAATTTTGAACCGATTTTGATGAAACTTGACATGTATGTTTATAACCCAAAGATCTTGGTTCCTTTCGATATTTGCTCCCATCGGATCGTAACTTCCTGAATTATGGCCCCTCATTGTCCGAAAAATCGCCGTTTTTAGTTGTGGTCCCTCTGGAGGACAAAATTGTTATCCGATTTAAAAAAAACGTTTGATTATATCACCGTTCCATGGTTATGAAGGTTGAGTTCGAATTTCGTGAAAATCGGACCAAAATTGACGGACAAAATGGCCGCCGTTTGTACGCGAATAGTGTGAAAATATGTTATATCAAGGTTGTGGACCTTATAGAGGTCACAATTTTGAACTGATTTTGATGAAACTTGACATGTATGTTTATAACCCAAAGATCTTGGTTCCTTTCGATATTTGCGCCCATCGGATCATAACTTCCTGAATTATGTCCCCTGATTGTCCGAAAAATGGCTTTTGTTAGCTTTTGGTCCCTCTGGAGGTCAAAATTGTTATCCGATTTAAAAAAACATTTGATTATATCACCGTTCCATGGTTATGAAGGTTGAGTTCGAATTTCGTGAAAATCAGACCAAAATTGACGGACAAAATGGCCGCCGTTTGTACGCGAATAGTGTGAAAATATGTTATATCAAGGTTGTGGATCTTATAGAGGTCACAATTTTGAACCGATTTTGATGAAACTTGACATGTATGTTTATAACCCAAAGATCTTGGTTCCTTTCGATATTTGCGCCCATCGGATCATAACTTCCTGAATTATGTCCCCTGATTGTCCGAAAAATGGCTTTTGTTAGCTTTTGGTCCCTCTGGAGGTCAAAATTATTATACGATTTAAAAAAAACATTTGATTATATTACCGTTCCATGGTTATGAAGGTTGAGTTCGAATTTCGTGAAAATCGGACCAAAATTGACGGACAATATGGCCGCCGTTTGTACACGAATAGTGTGAAAATATGTTATATCAAGGTTGTGGACCCTATAGAGGTCACAATTTTGAACTGATTTTGATGAAACTTGATATGTATGTTTATAACCCAAAGATCTTGGTTCCTTTCGATATTTGCGCCCATTGGATCATAACTTCCTGAATTATGTCCCCTGATTGTCCGAAAAATGGCTTTTGTTAGCTTTTGGTGCCTCTGGAGGTCAAAATTGTTATCCGATTTAAAAAAACGTTTGATTATATCACCATTCCATGGTTATGACGGTTGAGTTCGAATTTCGTGAAAATCGGACCAAAATTTACGGACAAAATGGCCGCCGTTTGTACGCGAATAGTGTGAAAATATGTTATATCAAGGTTGTGGACCTTATAGAGGTCACAATTTTGAACCGATTTCGATGAAACTTGACATGTATGTTTATAACCCAAAGATCTTGGTTCCTTTCGATATTTGCGCCCATCGGATCATAACTTCCTGAATTATGTCCCGTGATTGTCCGAAAAATGGCTTTTGTTAGCTTTTGGTCCCTCTGGAGGTCAAAATTATTATCTAATTTAAAAAAACATTTGATGATATCACCGTTCCATGGTTATGAAGGTTGAGTTCGAATTTTGTGAAAATCGGACCAAAATTGACGGACAATATGGCCGCCGTTTGTACACGAATAGTGTGAAAATATGTTATATCAAGGTTGTGGACCTTATAGAGGTCACAATTTTGAACTGATTTTGATGAAACTTGACATGTATGTTTATAACCCAAAGATCTTGGTTCCTTTCGATATTTGCGCCCATCGGATCATATCTTCCTGAATTATGTCCCCTGATTGTCCGAAAAATGGCTTTTGTTAGCTTTTGGTCCCTCTGGAGGTCAAAATTATTATACGATTTAAAAAAAACATTTGATTATATCACCGTTCCATGGTTATGAAGGTTGAGTTCGAATTTCGTGAAAATCGGACCAAAATTGACAGACAATATGGCCGCCGTTTGTATACGAATAGTGTGAAAATATGTTATATCAAGGTTGTGGACCCTATAGAGGTCACAATTTTGAACCGATTTTGATGAAACTTGACATGTATGTTTATAACCCAAAGATCTTGGTTCCTTTCGATATTTGCGCCCATCGGATCATAACTTCCTGAATTATGTCCCCTGATTGTCCGAAAAATGGCTTTTGTTAGCTTTTGGTCCCTCTGGAGGTCAAAATTATTATACGATTTAAAAAAAACATTTGATTATATCACCGTTCCATGGTTATGAAGGTTGAGTTCGAATTTCGTGAAAATCGGACCAAAATTTACGGACAAAATGGCCACCGTTTGTACACGAATAGTGTGAAAATATGTTATCTCAAGGTTGTGGACCCTATAGAGGTCATAATTTTGAACCGATTTTGATGAAACTTGATATGTATGTTTATAACCCAAAGATCTTGGTTCCTTTCGATATTTGCGCCCATCGGATCATAACTTCCTGAATTATGTCCCCCTGATTGTCCGTAAAATCGCTTTTGTTAGCTTGTGGTCCCTCTGGAGGTCAAAATTATTATCCGATTTAAAAAAACGTTTGATTATATCACGGTTTCATGGTAATGAAGAGAGAATTTGAATTTCATGAAAATCGGACCAGAGTTGACGGATAAAATGGCCCTGCTGGGGATCAAGACAAGGCCAAATGATTCAATAATATACCTTATACAACAGTCCCCACCTCATTTAAACAGTTGACTGTGTCTATTAATGTTAAACTAGGCTTTTTACTTTCATATACAGACCTTTATATATATCGAAAATGAATACTGAACATGAATACTGGCAACCTATTTTTGTACAATTTTGAAAACATGGAGACAACTGCATTTAGATGTAAAGGAAATTAAGCTTATCTTTATATTGAAAGAGAAAACTGGAATTTTAATGTGCACTTGCATCAAACTATGTAATCTTGAGACTAACATGGCACAAATTTATTTCAATAATTCACAGTTGGAGGAAAGAAAAAAACGATGGGACGGATTTCCCTACTTCTTGTCATGTAGATGCTGGGGATCAAGACAAGGCCAAATGATTCAATAACATACCTTATACAACAGTCCCCACCTCATTTAAACAGTTGACTGTCTATTAATGTTAAACTAGGCTTTTTACTTTAATATACAGACCTTTATATATATCGAAAATGAATACTGAACATGTTAACTTTTTTTGCTACCAAGTTAATTGCATACTGAGTACTGACTCTTGCTTGTAGAATTATACATGAAATTAAAACATGATTATTTTTATACGCTCACATTTTCATGTAGACGTATATTGTGGTCGCCCATATCTGTTCGGACGTCCGTCCGTCCGTCCACAATTTGTTTGTCGACTCTTTACAGGTCACAATTCTTATCCGATTTTTACAAAACTTCAAATATAGGTTATCCCCATAAGATCTCGGCTGCTTTCGATATTGGCATGTATTGGATCGAAACTTCATGAATTATGGCTCCTAATTGTACGAAATATCATGTTTTTAGCTTGTGGACCCTATAGAGGTCACAATTTTGAACCGATTTTGATGAAACTTGACATGTATGTTTATAACCCAAAGATCTTGGTTCCTTTCGATATTTGCACGCATCAGATGGTAACTTCCTGAATTATGGCCCCTGATTGTCCGAAAAATCACCCTTTTTAGCTTGTGGTCCCTCTGGAGGTCAAAATTATCATCCGATTTAAAAAAAAAACGTTTGCTTATATCACCTTTACATGGTAATGAAGGCTGAGTTCAAATTTCGTGAAAATCGGACCAAAATTGACGGACAAAATGGCCACCGTTTGTACGCGAATAGTGTGAAAATATGGTATATAGGTTGTGGAACCTGTAGAGGTCACAATTTTATATCAATTTTGGTGAAACTTGAAATACATGTTTGTAACCTAAAGATCTTGGTTCCTTTCGATATTTGTGCATATTGGACCATAACTTCCTGAATTATGGCCCCTGATTGTATACGAAAAATCGCCTTTATTAGATTGTGGTCCCTCTGGAAGTCTAAATTATTACCCGATTTAAAAAAACGTTTGATTGTATCACCGTTACAATGTAATGAATGTTGAGTTCGAATTTCGTGGAAATCGGAACCAAACTGACAGACAAAATGGCCGCCGCTTGTACACGAATACTATAAAAATATGGTATAAGGTTGTGAACCCTGTAGAGGTCACAATTTTAATCTGATGTTGATGAAACTTGAAATGAATGTTTATAACGGAAAGATCTTGGTTCCTTTTGATATTCAACGGATAATATCGGATTGTAACTTCCTGAATTATAGCCCCTGATTGTACGCAAAATTTACTTTTTATACGCCCACATTGAAATGTGGTCGTATATTGTCGTCATCCCGTCAGTCCGTCGGTCCGTCCGTCCGTCCGGCGTCCACAATTGCTTGTGGACGCTCTAGAGGCTAAAGTTAATATCCGATTGACTTTAAATTTATACACAGAGTTTAAGGTCATGAGACGAAGAAGCCTATTGTTTTTCAGCGATTTCCGATAATAACTGCCAGAGTTATGGCCCTTGATCACTTCAAAAAATCTTGTGGATGCTCTAGAGGCCAAAGTTAATATCCGATTGACTTTAAATTTATACACAGTGTTTAAGATCATGAGACGAGGAAGCCTATTGTTTTTCAGCAATTTCCGATAATAACTACCAGAGTTATGGCCCTTGATCACTTCAAAAAATCTTGTGGACGCTCTAGCGGCCAAAGTTAATATCCGATTGACTTTAAATTTATACACAGTGTTTAAGGTCATCAGACAAAGAAGCCTATTGATTTTCAGCGATTTCCGATAATTAGTGCCAGAGTTATGGCCCTTGATCACTTCAAAAAATTCTTGTGGACGCTCTAGCGGCCAAAGTTAATATCCGATTGACTTTAAATTTGTACACAGTATTTGAGGTCATAAGACGAAGAAGCCTATTGATTTTCAGCAATTTCCGATAATTAGTGCCAGAGTTATGGCCCTTGATCTCTTCAAAAAATCTTGTGGTGGCTCTAGCGTCCAAAGTTAATATCCTAAATTTATACACAGTGTTTAAGGTCATAAGACAAAGAAGCCTATTGATTTTCAGCGATTTCCGATAATTAGTGCCAGAGTTATGGCCCTTGATCACTTCAAAAAAATCTTGCGGACGCTCTAGCAGCCAAAGTTAATATCCAATTCGCTTTAAATTTATACACAGTGTTTTAAGGTCATGAGACGAAGAAGCCTATTGATTTTCAGCAATTTCCGATAATAATGCCAGAGTTATGGCCCTTGATCACTTCAAAAAATCTTGTGGTGGCTCTAGAGGCCACAGTTAATATCCGATTGACTTTAAATTTATACACAGTGTTTAAGGTCATAAGACGAAGAAGCCTATTGATTTTCAGCAATTTCCGATAATTAGTGCCAGAGTTATGGCCCTTGATCACTTCAAAAAATCTTGTGGGCGCTCTAGAGGCCAAAGTTAATATCCGATTGACTTTAAATTGATACACAGTGTTTAAGGTCATGAGACGAAGAAGCCTATTGATTTTCAGCGATTTCCAATAATAAGTGCCAGAGTTATGACCCTTGATCACTTCAAAAAATCTTGTGGACGCTCTATAGGTCAAAGTTAATATTCGATTGACTTTAAATTTATATATGTTTAAGGTCATGAGACGAAGAAGCCTATGAATTTTCAGCGATTTCAAATAATTACTTCAAGAGTTATCTCCCTTGATCACTTCAAAAAACCTTGTGACACTATAGAGGCCAAACTTGTCATCCGATTGACTTCAGATTTATACACAGAGTTTAAGGTGTTAAAACGAATAAGTATTTTGATTTTCAATGAATTTTGATAACTGAACAGCTAAATCCATGACATTAAATGATTCGTATACTAATTGTTAGCGTGGGGCAAAACTTTTTGAAAAGCAAGCAAATTCTAATGATTATCTGATAATTACATAATGAGTTGTTACTCGTAATCAGATTTTAGTGTATTACAAACGTTTCATTCCCAAAAAAAGTAAAATTATGTGACAACCCTTGTTGACTGCCCGGACGATTTAGCTGCTGTGGGCGTATGTTTCGTTGCCTGGCAACGTATCTTTTAGCTTGTGGTCCCTCTAGAGGTCTCAATTATTATCCAGTTTTAGAAATGATATTAAATGTTTCGTATACTAAACGTTAGCATGGGGCAGAATTTTATAAAAACCAAACAAATTCTAATGATTTTCTGAAAATTACTTAATATGCGACAACTCTTGTTGACTGCCCGGACGATTTAGCTGTTGTGTGGGCGTATGTTTCGTTGCCTGGCAACCTATTTTTATATAAGACTTTACACATGGTGACACGACTACTTTTATTTTCACCGGTTCTCTTTTTTTTTCTTTGATATTGTGTTTTTTGTGTAATTATATTCTGTAAGTTTCGTGGATATGGGTTGATAATTGTGGTCTGTAGGCGTGCCACATGAAATGTGTGGTAACGTGATATCTTAAGAGTTAGAAACCACTAACCGGAAGAGGTCGAAATTTTGGCTACTCCGAGATATTACATGTATGATTGTTATCATATTCTGTAAGTTTGATTGAAATCGGTTGGTAATTGCGGTCTGTAGTCGTGAGGATATTTTGAAATTATTGCTTACCACATGTGGCAAATAGCCACTTCCGTTTTTCACCGGTACCGTAGCATGTTTACTCAATTCTACCCAAATCCTCCAATATTTCAACTGATATCACAATAATTTAAATCGATATTTGATAATATACCGTTCTTTCTGTCAAATTGTCATTTTTAAAAAATAAATCGTAGCGTTTTTGTGTCAGGATGTGATTTCCAGGTAACTTTGGAATTTGTAACAAAGGGACATAACTCCTCTAATACACAAATCTAATTATCAAAACAACCATTATTTCAACTCATATCACAATATTTTATATAGATTTTTGATAACCTGTCGTTCCTTTTGCCAAATTGTCATTTGAATTATCAGTTTTTTCGTGTCATTGGGAGTTTTGAAAAGAGAAGATTTGGGTATATACACGAGTTATGTCCCTTCCATACGACGACCAAACAAGCATGAATTGTTGGATTTTAACACAAGAAGACTGTGATTTTAATATACCACCATTCAATTAGCTAAATATGGCATAATTACTTTTAAAAAAACACCGATATACATGATTGTGATGTATATATGTAGAAATAATGGTTATTTTGGGTAGATTTACATGTATGTATTACATGAGCTGTGTCGCTTAGTTACAACTTCTAGACTTACTTGGAAATCGCATTTTGAGGGGCATTTTCATACTAAAAAGCTGTGATTTTAAATAAAACATAACGCTAACGCTACAATATACGTCCACATTCCTGCTTTGATTGATATATAGTACCTTGTCAAGAAGGCTAGGCGTTTGGTTTGTTTAGCGTTGAGGGTCCTGCCTCAACATCAATAGTTGCCGTCCTTAGAGTATAAGGAATAATTATACCAAGATAATCCATTCAGAATTGTGGCTCTCAGGCGCTAGAGGCAAAAAGTGGGCGTGGCTCTGCCCCTGGGGGTCGATACATTCACCAAAATCAATAGTGGACGCCCTCAGGCTATGAGAAATACATATGCCAAGTAGTAAGGTGATTCATTCAGAATACAACTCCAAAGTTTAAAGACGATCCATTAAGACTCATGGCCTGTAGACCACACACACAGACACAAAGTAAAAATGGGCATGGCTTTGCCCCTGGAGGTTAGGGAATCACCACAAACAATAGTGGACGCCCTCAGGCTATGAGAAATACATATGCCAAGTACATGTACCAAGCTCATTCATTCAGAATACATCTCCAAAGTTTAAAGACGATCCATTAAGACTCGTGGCCTGTAGTGCTGGGTATTGCGACTGCAGTCACGATACGATACGTATTGCGATTCATGTGCCGCGATATGATACGTATCGCGATTCATAACTAGGTCGTACATTTATCAATAAAACAACAAATTAAATATGTGATTGTGTTTTTAATGAAGTCACTAAAACCAGGAAATAAATAAACTTGATTGGGCCTACTATTTAGAAGTAAACTCTACTAATTCTTAGACAAGACAGTCGCCACTATGGACACTATGGTGTCTTGTCAAGTGAATGCTGAGATTGGTTGTATTACCACAATATTTTAGAATAGTTTTGCATATTCTACAAACAACTTTCGTTGTGTTCCCTTTTAAAAACCCAAAATTTTCCCAAACTTTAGATTTATATTTCGCTGGAGGATTTGTTATTGCGACTGTGTTTACCGCCATTTTGATTTTTACAAGACTATAGTCTATTATATTTACGTTCTAAATTTATAAAATTAGAGAGTAAAATGTCGTTTTATGTATTCAAATATGTATGTTTTATTACCTAAGCCTTATAACAAACTTTGAAATTCGGAAACCAAACGAAAAGACATTTAAATGTTGTTAATCTTTACCTACGAAACTAACGGTAATTACGGTCATGCGCTATTTATAGTAACACACATGTCACGACTACTGGGCATCGTTTGCGAAGTGTCATAGTTTCAAATAAAGTTTAGGGTTGTGGATATAATTGAAAGTTTTTAAAGTTCATGATATATTTGATAAAAAGCAAAAAAGAATCGTGAAAAATCGATTCGGCATCCTGCCATTCAATACAGGTATCGTGAGACGGTGAATCGCGATACATCGATTCAACGATTTATCGTGCCAGCACTAGTGGCCTGTAGACCACACACACAGACACAAAGTAAAAATGGGCATGGCTTTGCCCCTGGAGGTTAGGGAATCACCACAAACAATAGGGGTCATCCTTAAGGTATAAGGAATAGGTATGCAAAGTTTTAAAAGGAGAATTGCATCCTGTAGGTGAACTCAAGACACAAAAACATTGGGCCTGGCTCTCTCCCAGGGGGTTTGGAATGCACAAAAAATAATAGTGGTCAACCTTAGGGTATAAGGAATAAGTATAAAAAAGTTTTCAAGACGATCGATTAAGAATTGTGGCCTGTAGGTGACACATAGACAAACAAAAAAAAAATGGGCATGGCACTGTAAGTATACAAAGTTTTAAGAAAATACAGTTAGAATTGTGCCCTGTAGGCAACACACAGACACACAAAAAGAAAATGGGCGTGGCTCTGCCCCTGGGGGTTGGGCATGCACCCCAAACGATACGGATCATCCTTAGGGAATAAAGAGTAAGTACAGTGTATACAAAGTTTGAAGAAAATTTAGGAATACTTGTGTCCTGTAGGCGACACAAAGACACACGAAAAGAAAATGGGCATGGCTCTGCCCCTGGGGGTTGGGCATGCACCCCAAACGATAGGGATGTTCCTTAGGGTACAAAGAATATGTATGCAAAGTTTCAAGATTATAAGTTAAGAAATGTGGCCTGTAGACGACAAACAAATAAATACTAGAAATGGGCGTGGCTCTGCCCCTGGGGGTCGTGCATGCACCAAAAACAAAAGTGATCTTCCTTAGGGTATAAGAAATAAGTATACAAAGTTTGAAGAAAATCCATGAACAATTGCACCCTGTAGGCGACCCACAGACTAGGTCATTTTGGGACTGACATATGGTTTCAATTTTATTTCATTAATTCGCTTGCACGTAGGGGTCTTTAGCAGTGGGGGGAAACCGGAGTAAACCCACGAGGTTGAGACGGCGCCCCTATATCCATGCCACATACGCTCACACCAGGGTTCGAAACCACAGCCGCAAGCCAGAGGTGACCGGCCAGCTAGATGTCGGAGTGCGGCAATCTATATCGCTAGGCCATCCCAACCCCCCCACACACACACAGACATACAGACAGGGGCGACGGCATAATACGTCCACATTGTCCACGTTATGAATGTGGACTGTGGACGTATGAAAATGAAAATTCGGCATAAATTATTGTGATATGAATATGAGTTGAAATAGTGGTGGATTTGGGTAGATTTGAGTAAACCGTTCTTCACTCAGAAATAGCTATTTTTTCATTGAATTTTCATTGAAAATAGCAAATATTTGAAATATTGTTGTTCATAAAGTATGTTATGTAGGGTAGTTGTCATGTTTCCGACTTTCTAACATGGGCACCATTTTTGAACGCCCACATTCCACATTGAAATGTGGTTGTATATTGTCGTCGCGTCCATCCGGCATCCACATTTGCTTGTGGACGCTCTACAGGCTAAAGTTAATATCCGATTGACTTTAAATTTATACACAGTGTTTAACGTCATGAGACAAGGAAGCCTAGTGATTTTCAGCGATTTCCGATAATTACTGCCAGAGTTATGGCCCTTGATCACTTCAAAAAAGCTTGTGGACGTTCTTGAGGCCAAAGTTAATATCCGATTGACCTTAAATTTATACACAATGTTTAAGGTCATGAAAGTAGAAGCCGAATGATTTTCAGCAATTTAGGATAATTACTGCCGGAGTAATGGCACTTGATCACTTCAAAAAATCTTGTGAACGCTCTAGATGCCAAAGTTAATATCAGATTGACTTTAAATTTATACACAATGTTTAAGGTCATGAGACGAAGAAGCTGAATGATTTTCAACAATTTCGGATAATTACTGCTGGAGTAATGGCCCTTGATCACTTCAGAAATCTTGTGGACACTCTAAAAGCCAAAGTTAATATCCGATTGACTTTAAATTCATACACAGTGTTTAAGGTCATGAGGCGAAGAATCTTATTGATTTTCAGTGAATTCCGATAATTACTGCCAGAGTTATCTCCCTTGATCACTTTTGAAAAATCTTTTGTAACGCTCTAGATGCCAAACTTATCATCCAATTGACTTCAGATTGATACACATAGTTTAAGGTCTTGGATTTAGCTTTTCAGTTATCAAAATTCATTGAAAATCAATATACTTGTTCGTTTCAAGACCTTAACACTGGCAGTAATATATATTAACATTGGCCTAGAGCGTCCACAAGATTTTTTGAAGTGATCAAGGGCCATAACTCTGGCAGTTATTATCGGAAATCGCTGGGAAATCAATAGCCTTCTTCGTCTCATGCGCTTAAACACTGTGTATAAATTTAAAGTCAATCGGATATTGACTTTGTCCTCTTAGAGTGTCCACAATGTTACTCCTATGTGTGGACTGTAATTTGGTTTTATAAAACTAACAAATCATTTGGACAAAAGCTTTAGACACTCTTTAGGAAATCTCTACACATAGCTATCTTAATAAATTACCACCGAAATTAGAACATGTAAGAGAAATTTCTATGGAAAGTTTAATTTATGAGTTACATAATTTGAGGCCTTTAGAGAAAGACAAACCCTGGTATTTATGGTATTATATCATAATAATTGTTGGTTCGGCACTTGTAATTCTCATTGGTTTTATATGTTGCTATAAATGCAATCCAAAATTTCAAAAATTCGTAAGTCATTATTGTAGAATGAAACAATGTGGAAATCGTCCTGAGATCAGTACAAGAGAAGAAATGGCTCTATCAAGAAAAGGCGAGTTAACAACTAATGGGAATGAATCAGCAACCATTTCGCCACTGACCACTGTTGATCAATCAACGTCAGTACTTGGTACACCTACTACGACTGTTTCTGTCGCTACTGGTAAGAGGATTCCAAAGGAAAGGAAATTAGTGGAGAAATTACCTCCCGACTTTATTCTGCCTGATATAAAGGAAATTTTCCACGTGACTTCATAAGAAGTGTTGTGTTAAACAGTCATTCACGGAATGTGTGTATTTTATACAACTGTTGTTTTATGGGTGAATAACCCACTATTCAGTGACTGTTTGTGCGCGCGTCGCCAGCTTTTATATAGTATAACTATTGCGCTTATATAATATGTCCATATTATACTTGTATCTATATAGACATATATATTCACAGTGTTTCAGTTCCAGTACACATTGTTCGGTAGCTGGGTTGTCTATCAAACTGTCATTAACAATTAAACACGGTGTAACTTTTCACCTTTTGTTGTAACCAGAAGTCAAATATGTGACCCTGCTCGTGTAGACTGAGTGTATATTATCAACACACTATGGAGGTCAACTTCATTAGGTCACATGTTATACAATGTGTGTTGTTGCAGGACTGTATTTCATATCATTTGATAACGGACTGATTGTTTGTTTCTGGAATGTGAATTGGACTTAAAGAATGCCAACCGATGAACGTTTAACAACAGTGTTGTGTCGTGCTTTACTATACTTGTGTAGTAGTGTGAATTGTTATCGTGTTTAGGACACTTCAAGAATCTAAAACTTTTTGAATTTGACTTAGTTTTTTTAAAGTGAAATTTTATCATATGGAATTATTTTATGCATGAAATTTTATTATATTGATGTAATTCTATGTTTCCTTGCAAAGGTTTCCTTGTTCTCCAGTTTTCCCTTACTCCCCTTAAGACCTATATTTTTTTATTACATGTTTTTACTATGGTAAGAACATGTCTTTAGTGAGGGAAGGTATGTAAGAATATGGTCTTTAAGACCATATTGTGTCTTTGGGAAATTGTTAAAAACAACTATTTTTATAAAGTCAAATTCACATGCACCTAGTGCACTGAATGAAAAGCTATACATAAAAAACAAGTGATATTTTGGTAAAATTCTAACCACTGTCAAAATATTCGTCAAGTTCTACCTGTTATTTAACCTATGGTTGGAAGACCATATAAGGAGTATCACCTGATTGTAGTGGTGAGAATTGTAAGGCTTTATTCCATATTTGGAATGGAATTTAGGTTCAAAGTTAATCTTGAGCCTGCAGGAACTGGGGGATATAAAATAGGGGTAGAGCAAGATTCGTTAGAAACTCACCCAGATTTCAAGCAGCCATTATCTATTGAGAACAAGGGACCTGCGAAACCATTTAGCTTGTAATAAAGTTATTTACAACTAATGCTGTAGTATCATTGTCGATCACAAGAAGAACACAACAAAGAAGTCCTACAATACCTATAGTACTACAATGGTTAGAACGAATAATGAGAAATATGCAAAATAAATCCGAGAGGCCCGAAGGGCTTATATGGAATATAACCCTTGTTGACTGCCCGGACGATTTAGCTGCTGTGGGCGTATGTTTTGTTGCCTGGCAACCTATCTTCTTTCATTGTTGCCAGTTTCACCACTTCCGCCTCATTGTGCATGGCAATATACATACATACTGATGGTGACGTTTACCTAATCTCATCAATTTACATTTGTCAGGGTGGAAGTTCATACACCATTCTTTAGCCCAATCTTCGAAAGTCTGGATGTCTTGTTGGACTGAGTCACAGCTTGCCTGAGAGGATGCATCACCAAAGAGTTTTGTGTCGTCAGCGAATAACTTTACAAAGTTTGCTGCTAGAGCAGCTAGATTGTTAATGATTATTAGGAATAGAATAGGGCCAATAACGCTACCTTTGGGACACCATTGCATACTGCTGCTGATTATAACAACCTACCATTTACTGCAACTTGTGTACGGTTAGATAAGTAGTTTGTAACCCATGTGAGGACATTACAACTGATGCCATACATCTCCATTTTTATACGCCCCCATTGAAATGTGGTCATATATTGTCGTCGCCCAACCGTCCGTCGGTCCGGCGTCCACAATTGCTTGTGGACGCTCTATAGGCTAAAGTTAATATCCGATTGACTTTAGATTTATACACAGTGTTTAAGGTCATGAGACGAAGAAACCTATTGATTTTCAGCGATTCTGATAATGACTGCCAGAGTTATGGCCCTTGATCACTTCAAAAAAATCTTGTGGAATTAGACGCCAAAGTTAATATCCAATTGAACTTAAATTTATACACAGTGTTTAAGGTCATGAGCCGAAGAAGCCTATTGATTTTCAGCGATTCCGATAATGACTGCCAGAGTTATGGCCCTTGATCACTTCAAAAAAATCTTGTGGAATTAGAGGCCAAAGTTAATATCCAATTTAACTTAAATTTTTATACACAGTGTTTAAGGTCATGAGCCGAAGAAGCCTATTGATTTTCAGCGATTCCGATAATGACTGCCAGAGTTATGGCCCTTGATCACTTCAAAAAATCTTGTGGACGCTCCAGAGGCCAAAGTTAATATCCGATTGACATTAAATTTATACACAGTGTTTAACCCTTGTGCGTATACAAGGGGTATTTTTGGACCCCACGACCATATCCTTAACGTTTGTGAGAAATTGGTTCATAATTGTCTAGCGAGAATTTTATACATTGTCAGCTACTTAATGTCGAGTATAATGCGGTAAATAGAATGGATGTGAGGCAGTGGCAACATTCATAATTTGACAAGAAACTTCGAGTATTAGGTTGTCGGTCACCAGGGGTCTTGTGGACCCCCCTCCCCTTTCCTTTCAACATTTTGCTTGTTACAAGTGTCTAATCTGTTCTGCAATCAGTGCTAGCCTTTGTATTAGGAATCATTCTTACTGATGATATTGTTTTGGTTATTCTAGTAATCTAGATCTGAGAGCAAATCAAGGTACACTACCAACCCCATCAAAAGACTTATTCTGCATGGAACATGACAATTACGATATTTTTAGATTTGTATGGTTTCAAAAAAATCTTATAATTCCTATCGTCACTGATAATACCTGAAATATTTTGATCTAGCCTGATTGATTATTGTTCAGTCTTGATTTGATGCTGTAGTTTGATCGTATTTGAATGCAATTATTCATCCAAAAACCTTTTTATACGCCCACATAGAAATGTGGACGTATATTGCCGTCGCCCCCGTCCGTCCGTCCGTCTGTCCATCGTCCACAATTTCTTGTGAACGCACTAGAGGCCAGGGTTAATATCCGATTGACTTTAAATTTATACACAGTGTTTAAGGTCATGAGACGAAGAAGCCTATTGATTTTCAGCAATATCCGATAATTACTGCCAGAGTTATGACCCTTGATCACTTTGAAAAATCTTGTGAACGCTCTAGAGGCTAAATTTAATATCCGATTGACCTTAAATTTATACACAGTGTTTAAGGTCATGAGACGAAGAAGCCTATTGATTTTCAGCGATATCCGATAATTACTGCCAGAGTTATGACCCTTGATCACTTTGAAAAATCTTGTGAACGCTCTAGAGGCTAAAGTTAATATTGGATTGACTTTAAATTTCTACACAGTGTTCAAGGTCATGATACGAAGAAGCCTATTGATTTTCAGCAATATCCGATAATTACTGCCAGAGTTATGACCCTTGATCACTTTGAAAAATCTTGTGAATGCTCGAGAGGCTAAAGTTAATATCCGATTGACTTTAAATTTATACACAGTGTTTAAGGTCATAAGACAAAGAAGCCTATTGATTTTCACGGATTTCCGATAATTAGTGCCAGAGTCAAGGCCTTTGATCACTAAAAAAAATTTGGGGATGCTCTATAGGACAAAGATGATGTCCGATTGACTTCAAATTTATACAGTGTTTAAGGTCATGAGACGAAGAAGCCTATTGATTTTCAGCAATTTCCGATAATTAGTGCCAGAGTTATGGCCCTTGATCACTTCACAAAATCTTGTGGATGCTCTAGAGGCCAAAGTTAATATCTGATTGACTTTAAATTTATACACAGTGTTTAAGGTCATGAGACGAAGAAGCCTATTGATTTTCAGCGATTTCGGATAATTATTGCCAGAGTTATGGCCCTTGGTCACATCAAAAAATCCTGTGGATGCTCTAGAGGCCAAAGTCAATATCCGATTGACTTTAAATTTACACACACTGTTTAAGGTCATGAGACGAAGAAGCCTACTGATTTTCAGCGATTTTTAATAATTACTTCCAGAGTTATCTCCCTTGATCACTTCAAAAAACCTTGTGACGCTATAGATGCCAAACTTATCATCCGATTGACTTCAGATTGATACACAGAGTTTAAGGTGTTGAAACGAACAAGTATTTTGATTTTCAATGAATTTTGATAACTGAACAGCTAAATCCATGATGTTAAATGTTTCCTATACTAATTGTTAGCGTGGGGCAAAACTTTATAAAAAGCAAACAAATTCTAATGATTTTCAGATAGTTACATAATGAGTTGTTACTCTTAATCAGATTTTAGTGTATTACAAATGTTTCATTCCCCAAAAAAGTAAAAATATGCGACAACCCTTGTTGACTACCCGGACGATTTAGCTGCTGTGGGCGTATGTTTCGTTGCCTGGCAACCTATCTTTATGTCTGGGGTCTGAGACTACCCCTTGTTACCGACAACGTTTTTCGTGCGAAGTGTACGCACAAGGGTTAACGCCAAGAGACGAAGAAGCCTATAGATTTTCAGCAATTTCCGATAATTACTGCCAGAGTTAGTTTTGTAAGAGTTTTTGATTGTGAAATTTGAATAAATATAACGTTATGAAATTCTGTCGTGGTCATATAGAAAGCGTCTGGATAATCACGATATACACATTCCTTTCTCGTCTTTGGCATGGAGCCAGAGATTTACTCGAATGTCCAAGGTAGTGTTTTCTGTTGTAAGCATAATAGCAGTAAATGGAGTACTTGACAACCAATGGCATGTATTTAACTTTTAGTTGTCAGATAATAACTAATAAGTACTATTAAGTAAATAAATAAATTGGATTTTTAACTGTTTTTTTTTTTTACGCCATCTGGATAGATGGTAAAAAAAAGCTCTTGCGAGCAAATTTGCGGATGCGTTTTATGTGCTCCCTGTAATTTAAGTGCAAGAGCTTTTTGTGACTTTTATGAAATGAAGCCCTGATGTTTCATACAATTATTATAATTATACCTGTGCTTCAATGTATACTGGCCCGTTCCCTGCATTTAGTTTTAGAGTTAGGAGTGCTGAAATTTAGAGAGAAAGAAGGAAAATTGGGTTTATCGACCACTCGACAGTCGACACAAACTAGGTCATTTGGGGACTTAGGTATGGTTCAATTTTATTTCAGTAATATGCTTGCGCGTAGGGGTTTAGGAGGAAACCAGAGGACCCTGAGAAAACCCACGAGGATGGACGGGCGATCCTATTCGGGGAATCGATGCTGAAATTGAAAACAACATCAAGCGTGATACGGTTGACAAATACTATTTCAAATATAAGCTAAACAATAATTGTTCATTCTTTTTGATTCCTTCCTTTACTGACCTGGGGCCTGTTCCACGAAATTAGTAATTTGATTGGATAAGATTAATTTTAGTGCTTAGCCAATCAAAATTGAAATATCTAGTAAAATTTGGACTTTATCTTTAGTTACGATTTCGAGAAACAAGGCCCAGACTAACTTTATGGTAGTGTTTTTCCAACAATATTTATTCAAGTTGCATGATGCGATACAGAATTTCATAGATAGTGCTGTTCTTGACGAAATTAAACCGAAATATAATGGGGTTTATCGTCCTACTTTTCTACATGATACTTTTATTACGAATTAAAGCGGCCAGGGATTTTCGTACGATCCGAACGACTAAACACTGTCCCTGTCTACAATAACGGCAGCCTCTGCAAATCACAGGGACGGTAAGGCCATGTAGAATTGATACCTTGTTTCTTCTCGCCCGCGCGGTTAGGAATCAGGACACGAAAATCGCCCGCACCACTTCTCAACACAAAATAAATTTTTTTAAAAAATACTAATTTTTAACGTAATAAGCGATCTCCGAATGTTTACAAGTTGATAGTATGCCCGTTCAGGTCTATAGCCATCGATTGATTATACATAGTTAGGGCGTCCGTTATGGATCTGTCAATGCCGGCATGCTAAAGTGAAAGTCTAACTCTTTAAGTTAGAATAACAGATTTCAGACCTAAAATTGGTCCTTTTTCTCAGAATATTTTAATCTTTAAAAACTACATTAATGTATTATTATTATGTAGTCCGTGGAAATGTAACTGCTCAGTCAAAATAAAAGATATAAATTCATATGTGTTTTACGTAAAGTCTTTTATAAATTGTAGCTGTTAGCATGAAAAAACGAATTAAAGCCGCCAGGGATTTTCGTACGATCCGAACGACTAAACACTGTCCCTGTCTACAATAACGGCAGCCTCTGCAAATCACAGGGACGGTAAGGCCATGTAGAATTGATATCTTGTTTCTTCTCGCCCGCGCGGTTAGGAATCAGGACACGAAAATCGCCCGCACCACTTCTCAACACAAAATAAATTTTTTTTAAAAATACTAATTTTTAACGTAATAAGCGATCTCCGAATGTTTACAAGTTGATAGTATGCCCGTTCAGGTCTATAGCCATCGATTATACATAGGTAGGGCGTCCGTTATGGATCTGTCAATGCCGGCATGCTAAAGTGAAAGTCTAACTCTTTAAGTTAGAATAACAGATTTCAGACCTAAAATTGGTCCTTTTTCTCAGAATATTTTAATCTTTAAAAACTACATTAATGTATTATTATTATGTAGTCCGTGGAAATGTAACTGCTCAGTCAAAATAAAAGATATAAATTCATACATGTATGTGTTTTACGTAAAGTCTTTTATAAATTTTAGCTGTTAGCATGAAAAAAAAAAAAAAATCAAGTGTATATCATATGAATGAAAAGGATAGCAAATTCATGGTGTATAAAGGCCTTGCAAAAGTTTGTGTTGAAAATTACAGTTTGTGTTGTGTTTACCGCACCCCCTCTTAGGTTTACCCACAACATGGGGAGAAGAAACAAGGTATCAATTTTACACGGCCTTATTATAATGTAAGAAATATTACAAAGCTTAGTTTTGCCAGTGTGTATACCAGCTGACCGGGGTTTGGCAGTGACATTGGCTAGTCTTTTGGATGGTATAATAAAGAGACATATTTTTAGAGCGGTAAAAGATTATAGACCAACAAGAATATAAATATTAATTGGCTTAACTGTAAATAAAAATCAATAAATTCTCCATATCCTGCACTTGTCTTCAACAAAAAATGAACAAATGCTGTTTATCTGATACTTGAAATAGTATTTGCAAACCTGACAAAGAGTGAGTCGTCTGTATCAAACATAATGGTCTCTATCAGGTGCTCAATCGCCAAACTGAGCACACAGTGGTGAAATCAAACGCATCATAATGACCTTAATAATAGACATAAGATGAAACAGAATTAAAATTTACACTGAACAAATAATGAAGTTGGATCATACGTTGTCTTATAGAAATTAGACGATAGTTTGTTAGAATTTTGAATCAAATATACCGCCATACATATCACCGTGAAACCTATTAACTCTGAATTATCCTACCTCTAAATCATGAATACTCACCAAAACCTGGAAGAAAATATTAATTCAAACCCCCTTCATCCATTCTTGACCAAAAATGGACATACAAAAGTGGAGGAGAGAGAAAGAGAGAATTGGTATAAAAAGACAACTACATTTTAATGGTTGTCTGCCGGTTAGATCTACTAGATAAGGCCAACTTCAAGAGATGTAAGCCGGGCTAGCAGTAATCCCAACCTTATTTCAGAAAAAAATCATCGACTATTAGACACTGAACTGAAAGTAAGCTGAAAGAAAGATACCCACGGACAATATGGTAATTATATTCTTGACGGCCCTTGTTACATGGGATACACATTTGACGTCATTTACCAGAGTTATCTACCTTACATCACTAAGACGTTAATGATTATTTTTCACTCGTAAACAACTTTGTCGGCACTGAAAACGTCAGAGTAGGCGAATTTTGAAATAATCAAATACCAAAAATTCGACCATGAGCCAGGCTATCCAGAAATGTATTAATTTAAGAAATACTAGACGAACTCACCAAACTACAGCGTCTTGTGTTTATTTACAAGCTCGTTAATGTAGACTTTTCAACGTTTTTCATATTCAATTCAAAATGGTGACCGTCAGTTGACCTTAATCAAAAATTAGCGTGGACCATTTGTTAGGGATTCTTTCTAGGATACTGAAAATATAAGCTTACCTCCCATGTCTGTAAGTGAAATATCAAAAAAGCCTGAGGGATATTTCACATTTCAAGATGATGGCACTTCCGGATTGAGCTACAAACACCTTTTTTTGTGTACGAATCAGTAATGTCGTAGTTAGGGGAGATAAGTTAGAAAATTTCTAGAAGCATTTTTCAAGTCGCATCAGTAAGATCTACTTACATATTGCAAAAACATTAGAGGATTTCTCAAGTTTCAAGATGGTGGTACTTCCGGTTCGATCGACAAACTCCAGATGCTGTGTATTTGTCCGAAATAATTACTTACATTCTAAATTTCATGAAAATTGTGCTACTATTAAAGAAGTTGTCAAGTTGGTTTCAACTTACAGTTCGAAATCACAGCGACGAATTTTCGAAAATCTGAAATTTCAGATGAAAATGTTTTTTTTATCAATTTTCATGTACATGTACTCAATGAAAAAGAATTAGTAAAATCGGTCAAAAAAAAACAAAGTTAATTTTTTTGGTTCGTAAAATTCAGTGATTTCGAATATATATTCATTTCAAAGCCACCACCCATTCTTGATTCTTGGGGGGGGGGGGTCAAAGTTTCAGAAAGATCCCACTGTTAGATTCTGAGATTTAAGATTTGCAGGAAAAGAACAATAAAAAAAAAATAATCTTAACAGAAACAATATATGAAAGCTTAATAATTGTCTTCTAAAGCGCTAAACATTGTCATTGAACTGCTCTGTGGCACCTTACAATGTAGATATGATTACAAAAACATGCATTTATATACAAATACATGTAAACAAAACAATACAAAGGAATAGTAAAGTTACAATATGGAATTTGAAGCATTTATATAGTTCAAAAGTTTGGGTAAAAAATAGGGTTTTTAGACGTTGTTTAAATATAGCCAAGTTTGGACTATTTTTGACTTCCAGAGGCAATTTGTTCCTTTTTTCCTGTGCTTGGTATGCAAAAACTCTTACGCCTAATTTTGACTTCTCTACTTGACACACTAAAGTTGGTTTTTATTCAATGAACATAAGGAACGAGAAGGTACATATTGTATAATCCCATCGGATAAATAGGATGGTGCCAAAGGATTGTTTAAACATATATCCGATTTAAAAAATGCTCAAATAACCGTTACACCATAAAGATGACTCAGTTTGAATTTCATGGTGAATCATGGTGGCTAAGTTGGTAAAATCCTGGCTTGCTAGCCTGTAGGTCGGGTGTTTGATGCCTTAATTGGCCGAGAAAGTTCATCCAGATTTTCCTACGTGATTCTCCCTTGTTAATGATGCAAGACAAAGAGCTTGACAATACATCACTGTTACACAGTAATGTTGGTTGAGTTTGAATTTCATGAAAACCGGACCAAAACTGCAAACAAAGTGTTTTTAAAAAAATATATCACCATTCCACCATAATGAAGGTTGACTTTGTATTTCGGGAAAATCAAAGTAATCAACATGACAAAATGGCTCTGTACGCAAATTGTGTAAAAATATGTAATATGAAGGTTGTGGACCCTTTGTATGCAAATTGTGTACAAATATGTAGTACGAAGATTGTGGAGCCTCTGGAGGTCACAGTTTTTATCCGATTTTGATGAAACTTAAAATATATCTTTATATAACAAAGTTCTCCTCAGTCCCTTTTGATATCTGCGTACCTCCGACCATAGCTTTCTGGATTATGGCTCCTGTTTGGTTTTTAGCTTGTTCTCTATCCATCTCTTGCCAAATGTGGGCGTCTCTTGTCTGGCAGCCGCCAGTTTGTGAGATAATATCACAATATTTAACTATTTCTGTTTAATACAGTTCTAAAAATTCATTTTACTTTCAGATATACATGTAGTATCACATAGGATTGATGAGTAATCACACCAAGGACAGTATTTAACAACTGTATTGAAGAAGATAGCTACACTATTATAGATATGTATTGATATCTGACATATGAAGTATATGCAAAACAATAACAATACAAGTAGTAGATTAAGTAAAGGCACGGCCCATATGTCTCACTTTTAAGAATTAGATGTTTACATAGCCTTGACAACCACTTGAAACAGCGTAATTCAGTATGTAGGATAAAGCATTAAAAGATACTTTTTGTGATGTTGATTTTGATAAATACATCATGGAGTTAAAAGTTTGGGTAGATGGAGTACAAAGAGTTATCTGTGGTGTGACTAATGAGACGACATGTCATGATGTCATCATTGCCCTGGCCAATGCTATGGGTCGCATAGGAAGGTTTACATTGGTTGAGAAATGGCGTGATATTGAAAGACCATTACCACCACATGAATTTCCAGCTTTAGCTTTACAGAAATGGGGGGAATATGCAGTTGAGGTGAAGCTTCATCTGTGTCATTTGGATTCAGAAAAGAAGAAAGGGAACTGCAACAAACAAAACAAGACTGTTGATAAATTGTCTCATAGCTTTTCTCCTCCAGAGCAGGCAGCAGAGACTTCAAGCTCAATCAAAAGATCATCAACTTTTAGTGGTGCTCATAATTTAAATCCCATCCCTAAATCACATCATGAGAAACTTGTATCCAGATTACAATCAATCACAGAGAATAATCATTCAGAAGGCTTACATCCCCTCCCTCATTCTTCTAGTTTTACACAGCCAGTTCCTTCGCCAAGATGTACATTATCGTCAAATCGAACAGTCTCACCTTTAGACTTAACCTCAGGAAGTAAATCTTCCGATGATATAATGCATCCTTTAATTAATCATCCTTTTCCAAACCATAATATTCAAATTGGTTTAGCCAAACAGCACCATTATTCTAATCACGAGCACTTTGCGCTGGCTCAACTTGATATAAATAATACACCATTTGGTGTAAGAAACAGTATTGGACGTAGTCGAAGCCCCCGACATCAGAAGGATGAATTGGTCGCCATTGAACATACTTTAGAAGGTGGAAATAGTTCGCATGGTTCTAGTCTAGAAATTGAGGAGTACGATTTGGACAGGAATTTTCCGGATATCTTACGTGATTCTAATAGAAATGATCTGCCATTTCTTCATACAGAATACAAGTTATATCACAATATAGAAATAGAGCGTGATCCTGAACATGCCAGATTAGTGAGATTGGTGACTGCTCAACAAGATCGTCTCAAAACACAAGGATCTCAAATAGATCATGTAAATACAGGTATGTATAAATGGTTAAAGATGCATTATGTAAGAGCTAAACCTGCCTATTGCTGACATTTATTCTCATGACAAGCCTATCAAGTCGTTTGGATTACTAAGATTGAGTGGATTAGACAATGTTTGACATATCTTCAGTAAACATTAATATGGACACTACTCACAGAGACTGTCGGTTGAAGAACTGAAAATTGAGACTTTGTTTATTAGGGTTTCACACTGCGTAGCTTGTGTGAAACACTATTGTTTTTGTTAAAATTATTATTCTTCTTATTATTAGGCTTTCAGACCTTTGTCTGAAAGCCTATTGAGATTACTAAAATTATTGTTATTATTTACAAGAATCGACAAGAATCCTTAGACTGAAAGTGGTCGAAATAATGTGCAATATTTTGAAAAAAATGCAAAAAATGGATATTTTGGGGAAAAACGCGATTTCTCCGCCCGATATCAATGGATTAAAGAAATAAGGGTACCATTGGACTGCACTTGGATTGTACTATCGTATGATACCCAATTCATACGGATACTATGATCAGGCAGCAAAATATGGCACGTTGAAAAGCAAGTATTTTCTGATTTTTATACGCCCACATTGAAATGTAGTCGTATATTGTCGTCGCCCCCGTCCGTCCTTCCGTCCGGCCGGCGTCCACAATTGCTTGTGGATGCTCTAGAGGCTAAAGTTAATATTATTTAATATCCGATTGACTTTAAATTTATACACAGTGTTTAAGGTCATGAGACGAAGAAGCCTATTGTTTTTCAGCGATTTCCGATAATAACTACCAGAGTTATGGCCCTTGATCACTTCAAAAAATCTTGTGGTAGCTCTAGAGGCCAAAGTTAATATCCAATGACTTTAAATTTATACGCAGTGTTTAAGGTCATAAGACGAAGAAGCCTATTGATTTTCAGCGATTTCCGATAATTAGTGCCAGAGTTATGGCCCTTGATCACTTCAAAAAATCTTGTGGACGCTCTAGAGGCCAAAGTTAATATCCGATTGACTTTAAATTGATACACAGTGTTTTAAGGTCATGAGACGAAGAAGCCTATTAATTTTCAGCGATTTCCGATAATTAGTGCCAGAGTTATGGCCCTTGATCACTTCAAAAAATCTTGTGGACGCTCTAGAGGCCAAAGTTATTATCCGATTGACTTTAAATTTATACACAGTGTTTAAGGTCATGAGACGAAGAAGCCTATTGTTTTTCAGCGATTTGCGATAATTAGTGCCAGAGTTATGGCCCTTGATCACTTCAAAAAATCTTGTGGACGCTCTAGAGTCCAAAGTTAATATCCGATTGACTTTAAATTTATACCCAGTGTTTAAGGTCATGAGGTGAAGAAGCCTATGTTTTTTCAGCGATTTCCGATAATTAGTGCCAGAGTTATGGCCCTTGATCACTTCAAAAAATCTTGTGGACGCTCTAGAGTCCAAAGTTAATATCCGATTGACTTTAAATTTATACCCAGTGTTTAAGGTCATGAGGTGAAGAAGCCTATGTTTTTTCAGCGATTTCCGATAATTACTGCCAGAGTTATGGCCCATGATCACTTCAAAAAATCCTGTGGAAGCTCTAGAGGCCAAAGTTAATATCCGATTGACTTAAGATTTACACATAGTGTTTAAGGTCATGAGACGAAGAAGCCTATTGATTTTCAGCGATTTCAAATAATTACTGCCAGAGTTATCTCCCTTGATAACTTCAAGAAAAAATTTGGGGATGCTCTAGAGGCCTAAGTTAATATTCGATTGACTTCAAATTTATACATAGTGTTTACAGTCATGAGACGAAGACGTCTATTGATTTTCAGTGAATTTTGATAACTGAACTGCTAAATCCATGATATTAAATGTTTCATGTACATAATAATTGTTAACATGGGGTAAAACTTTATAAAAAGCAATCAAATTCTAATGATTTTCTGATAATTACATAATGAGTTGTTACTCTTAAAGGACAATATTGGTGCCAGTCATTATTACGTATGTGATAGAACTGGTAAAATACATTCCAAATATAATTTTAACACAGAGATCGTTGCTACGGGAGATGTGTAACAAACTCTTAAATATACGGGAAGTGACGTCAAACATGACAAACACGAGTTGTGCTTCTATATAAGTTACTGAGCTAACGAGCGATAACAGACACACAGGCGAATTTCATTTCACTCACAATTTCATTGACGATGAAAAGTTATTATATGAGAAGGTGAGAGGATATCTGACAATTCGCAAAAAGAATTGGCTGTCAGTAGATAAAAGATAACGAACAAATTAGAAAAAAGTCCGTGCATTACCATGTTTTTATTAAGAGCTGGATGAATAAAAACAGGGGAATGCACGGGATTTTCCTATTTTTTTCGTTTTGTCTTATCTTGTGACAGCCAGTTTTATTTTTGAATTGTGAGATATCCTCTCATCGTCTTGTAAAACAACTTTCCATCTTAAACGAAATTATCAGTGAAATGAAATTCGCTTGCGTGTCTGTTATCACTCGTTAGTTCAGTCACTTATATAGAAAGACAACTCGTGTTTGTCATGTTTGACGTCACTTCCCGTATATATAAGAGTTTGTTACACATCTCCCGTAGCAATGATCTCTGTGTTAAAATTATATTTGGAATGTATTTTACCAGTTCTATCACATATGTAATAATGACTGGCACCAATATTGTCCTTTAATCAGTTTTTAGTGTATTACAAATCTTTCATTACCAAAAAAAGTAAAAATATGCGACAACCCTTGTTGACTGCCCGGACGATTTAGCTGCCGTGGGCGTATGTTTCGTTGCCTGGCAACCTATCTTTGGCATTTTTGGACGCCTATATCTCGAAACTTAACCGCAACTTTTTTTTTTAATTTTTCTTTCGAGAGTCCTTTCAGAGGTATTTTGCATGAAGCCATCCAATAAGACTTTGAAATATCTGGAATAGGTGAAATAACGGACTGAAAATCGAAAAGAAAAAAGTCAAAAAATCTTGAAATTTTGGAAAATGCTCTGCTATTTTTTTATTTTAAGAGATTTTCAAAAAAAGATTGTATATTCAGATAGCTGACCTAATTACGATTCTAACGATGTATAATATGTATGTAGTTATTGAAATTTAATTTTCGATATTTTAAATTTTTTGCATTTTTGGCACTTTTGAACATAGGATTTCTCAGGGGCATTTTATCTGATCAGATAATGTAATAATCATTACAGAGCCCTGTGGCTATTTTAGTGCCCAAACCGTCTATTAAAACTATTCCGACAATAATAACCATACCGGAAGTATTCAAAAAATGAAAAAAAAAGGTTAAAAACATTGTCGCACTTGCGAGAAACTTGATTTCTCCCTTAGGTAATAGCGGACCAAAAGAACTAAAGTGTCGTTGGATAGCCCTATTAATGGACAATCATCTCGTATCTAAATAATACGATTTCGATGGTAAGGAAATAAATTATTGTATGCCAAAAATCTAGTATTTTCCGATTTTTTAACATTCTTAGACGCCCTTTTCTCGAAAACGCCGCCGCAGATTTTTCTTAAACTTTTCTTACTCAAAGTCCTATCGGTTGTCTATATAGTGAATCCAAAATGAAAAGCATTGAAATAATATAGGTGGTCCAAAAATGGCATCAAACTTTGAAAAAAATTGAAAAATCGTTAAATTTTTGTAAACGCTCTTTAATTTATCTTTTTTTCCAAAACTACTCAATGGATGTTTCTAACACTTCTGGTACAGAAAGTTTTTAAGTATCCAAAGAACTTCGTAAAGCTATCGCGACAACGATCGTAAAACCGGAAGTACATGTAGTCGAAAAAATGTCCGATATTTCAATATGATTTCACTTTTAACGCGAACGATTGATCTTGCTCTTCTCGGCTCGTGCAAACGTCAAAAAATTCTCAAATTGCGACTAATTTACGCTAAAAATGATATGTGTAAAATACTCTTTTGACCAAATTGTTTTCTATTGTCAAATTGTCCTGTAAATTATACATATACTTTATTTTCGGACATTGATCTGAATTGATATTTTCATGAGAGACAAAACGGAAACATTTAATTGTTACGGTTAATTTATCTGGCTTATTACTAAAATGGGTAAATACAACTCAACTCTCCCCCATGTTTTTATTACAATTCCATAACAATTAATTACGTGTTTATTTAATAATAAAAGTACGCGTTTATTTAATTATAAAAGTACAACTCAGTTAATTAGCTGCTATGTCGGGCCACCCGAATATCCCTTTTACAAGACAAATTAGATTGATATGTTTCGGCATCATAAATAATTGAAAACTAACCGTTAATCGACTTTCCGTGCATAAAATGAACTAAACAATATCCAAAATGCATGCTTTCTTACTTTGGGTTGTTTGGATAACACATCTAAGAAGTGGCTACGTGTAATTTTATCCTTTGATCTTTTATATCACGGGAGATTTCTGTTTTTCAACTTGCATGAAAATGACGACATTACATGTTGACAGTTCAGCAATGAGGATCGTTTACGCTTGGTAGAGAATTGGGAAGTTGATAAGAATCGAAGCATTTTGGAAGTTATGACTGTCCATTGATTTGAGATTTAGGTGGAATAGACTCTTCGGTCGAAATACAATTATTCTTTTCTAAAATAAAACGAGTGCCTTGGATTTTGGTGTGGATTCGATAGTGGTTACTTTTCTTTTAATCGGAGACTTGGGTTGCGTTCATCTCATTTTTACGGTAAGTACGGGCTTTCAAATCCCGTTGCAAGTTCATCTTTATAGTTTGCAATTTAAAAGTATTTTTTTACGCCGTGATTCGAGAGCAATTCATAACCATCCACTCTCAATACAGTAAATATACAAAACAATGTGAAGACAGCAAAAATATTTGAATACAGCATGAATATCTAAACTGTGAATATAGTCTTGTGCATACGTGTACTAGATACGCAGCTTTACATGAGTGCGTGGAAATTTAACCGCAAATATATCGTGTAGAATACAATGTATGTGAACATGCATGTTCACACTATATAATCTAAGCAATTGTGTCCGTATTATTAACAAAAATATTTAACATTCATAACATCGTGGCAGTATATCGTTTTGACATCAATTGTTTATGACAGATAAATATCGTTAATTTTACCTATCAAATTACACCGAGGCCCTTCGTGTCACGCGACTATCGTGGCACAGGATTGCAACCGCTACACCAAGTTATTTATCGTGGCAATATCGTGCCGTTATCGTGGAAATTTTTAACAAAAACGACATGATAATCGTGTCCCGTCAAAGCTACTCGATATCCGTACTGTAGTCGAAAAAATGTCCGATATTTTGAAAAAAAAAAAAAAAAATTTTACGAAAACCTTTTTTATTTATGAATATTTTTGAAGGTATTTTACACAGGGTTAAAATATCATCCTACTTGAACAGAAATGGGAAAAAAAATTGTCTCGGTAATTTGCGTTATCCGCCATCGGCTAATTTAGTTCTTCGTACCCAGAAAAATTATTTATTGTTCGATTTGTATAAAACAAAGTTCGTATGCCCCGTGGTCCCAATTGTAATTTTTTTTGTTACCGTGAAATTTTTCTGTCGGCAACGGAAGTGACGTAACATTAACAAAAACTACGATTTTGACAGTTCGGTACCACTTTTTGAAAGCAAATATTATTTTTTTCAAAACTGATCTAAAAGGATGCATCCTGCAAAGGTGCACAAAATCCTTAGCTCAGATTTTTTAATTTCAATTTCGTTTTCGGGCAATTTTGAATAAAATGTAAAATAAAGTGTAAAATTCAGTTATTTACAATTCATTCAGCGTCTTCATATTTTGAAATATTTATTTGTAATTTTCATAAACTCGTAGCAATAATCCAGACGAAGACAATGTATGCGAAAATTAGTTTGTAATGTGAGCAGTTGCCGAGAAATATGCAATTTTGCATGCAACACTTTTCACGTTATTTTTTCTATAAAAGAGTGAATTATTATTCGATTTGCAATATTTTTTTTCCATTTGATGCTTAATGGCAATTTGGACTAGGTCAAGCCAATTTTACATTTTCACTGTGACTGGAAATGACGTCATTTGGGCAAAAACTGTATTTTTAACCTAAAAAACAAATATTTTATTCAAATGAGTCTGCCTTATAATATTTTTAAAATTATGATATTTGATTCCCATCAACGAATAGAATGAAGCCATACGACCATACAGATACCACAAAATGGTTTCTAACTTGTACGGTTACAGAGAAATAGGCGATCTTCTATAAGTCACTTTTCAAGGTTTTTGGTCTATAAAAGTGTCAATTATTATTCGATTTTTATAATTTTTTTACCATTTGATGCCTTATGCCATTTATGACTTCTATGATTCACTATGAACTAAGTTTACATTTTCAATATCACCGGAAGTAATGTAATTTTTGCAAAAAACGTATTTTTAGCCTTCAAAACAAACATTTTTTTGAAGGGATTTATATTTATTATTTGTTTAACTTTATAATGTCTGACTCTAATGGGCAGTAAGATTGAATCAATACCATCATATTGATATCAAGAAAAGGCTTCTAGCATGATCCCTTGTCGAATAATATCCAATTTTCCCAGGCTCACTTTTAAGTTTTTTACCTTCTTAATTTCAGTTTATGGGTTATTTTTCACCTATAAAAATTTCTTTCGGCACCGGAAGTGACGTAATTTTGCCATGATTTACAATTTTGACCGGTCTTTTCGCCAGCAAATATTACTTTTACATATGATAGAGGGTGTCACTGAAGCAAAACAACTAAAGTATAGTTTGGTAGCTCAATGGATCGACTATGCTATAATTAATAAACTTCCTGTATGATTCCTGAAAGCCGGTTCAGCGCTGCTTGCAGGTCTAGTTAGGCTTTCAGACTTTCGGACCAAAACAATGAAATTGCCGTTTGATAGTGCCATGAATGGCCTATCTTATGACATCTGAATGATTCGAATTCAATTGTTAGGAAATAAATTATGACACGCCGAAAATGAAGTACTTTCCGTATTGGAGCATTCTGAGACGCCTTTTTCTCAAAATCCACGCCTACGATTTTTCTTAAACTTCTTTTACTCAAAGTCCTATCTGTGGTCTAGAGTGTGCATCCAAAGAGAAAAGCATTGCAATAATGTAGGTGTTCTAAAAATGGCCTCAATCTTTGAAAAAAAGTGAAAAATGGTAAAATTATTGAAAATGCTTTTTTATTTATTTTTTTTCTCGAAAAATACTCCATGAATGTTTCTGACACTTATGGTACAGGAAGTTAAGTATCTAAACAACATGTTAAAGCTATCCCGACGATAATCCCAAAACCGGAAATAGTCGAAAAAATATTCCATATTTTGAACAAAAGTACAAAAATGCCCATCTTGCGAAAATAAGTGATTACTATGCCAGATTTCACAGAATCAAAAAAATCAAAGTGTCATTGGATATGGTACAGGAAGTTAAGTATCTAAACAACATGTTAAAGCTATCCCGACGATAATCCCAAAACCGGAAATAGTCGAAAAAATATTCCATATTTTGAACAAAAGTACAAAAATACCCATCTTGCGAAAATAAGTGATTACTATGCCAGATTTCACCGAATCAAAAAAACCAAAGTGTCATTGGATAACCCGAACAATGGACAGTATTTAGACAGTCAAATGGTAAATATTCGCTGATTAGGCAAAATATTACGGGACGCTGAAGATCTAGTATTTTCCTTTTTTGGACTTTTATACTGTATATCAGAATGATACAAATTCGATGGTTATGCAATATATTATGAGATTCTGAAAATGTATTTTCCTCTTTTTTTGGAGCCTATTCAGACTCGTTTATCTCGAAAACTACTTCTATTTCTCTTCTTAAACTTCTGTTACCCAGAGTCCTATCGGTCATTTAGAGTATAAATGTACATTTAAAAGCATGGCAATGATATAAAGGACCCTGAAAGCACTACTATGCAGGTCTAGTTCTTATTATTATTCCAATTCCACTTTTACGATTTCTTTGGTTTTACTGGGAAAGTGGGTGTGACTTTGAGGATAAAGCTAATTTGAACGTTCTGCGACAATGCCAAATGTCCGAAATCACCGAAGTTATCGTTTTTAAAAATATTAAAGTAATTTTAACAATAATCATTGGATTTTAACTTTCGATACATTTTGGCATAGCCGAAGACAGGGCACATAGCTACGCTACTTTCGATTTTTGATTTTCGGCAAATCTTCAAAGATATTAGGCGCCAAATTTCGAAAATTTAAAATTTTACAAAAAACTTTTTTATTTATGAATATTTTTTAGTCGTGTTGTACACAGAATTAAAGAGTCATCTAACTTGCGCAAAAATGTTAAAAAATTTTGTCTCGGTAATTTTTCTTGACCACCATTGGCTAATTCAGTTTTTCAGCCCTAGATTAATTATTTATTGTTCGATTTGTATAAAACAAAGTTCATATGCTCCGTTGTCTCAAATGTCATTTTTTTTGTTACCAATAATGTTATCTGTCGGCACCGGAAGTGGCGTAAATTTACCAAAAACTACAATTTTGACAGGTACCATTTTTCAAAAGAAAATATTATTTTTTTTTAAAACTTATATAACTAAAAGAGTGTGTCCTTTAAAGGCGCAAAAAATGTCGGAAGCAGTTTTTTTTAATTTCTGTTCCATTTTCTAGCAAATTGGATTAAGAGGTGAAAAAAGGCGTAAAATTGACCTATTTACAACCCATTCAGGCATTTCAGATTTTAGAATATTTTTACGTAACTTTTATAAACCTGTAGCTATAATCTAGGGCTGTGTATTGCGGTCAAAAATCGTATTGCAATATATTGCGATACGCACAAAAAAGTATTGCAATATATTGCAGTATTGCAATACTTTCAATAAAGGCTTAGTTTATTATAATACACATTTTATTTTGAATAGTTTTAATAGTTATTTAACTTTAATAGTTGTTATTTGTCTTGGGAAGTCATGGTTTATATTTTCAGGAAATCGCATAACTTTTAATAAGTTTCTCGAAAACCAAAGTGTCCCGAAATTGTGGACTTTCCTTTGCTATTTGAAACAATTTTACGTGAATTTCCGGTTGCCGTAGCATAAAGTGATTCGTTAGTCGACGATTTTTAACAATAGGTCAAATGAATGTTGCATATGAAGAAAAAGAAAAACGAATTTGAAATATGTCCGGTAATCTAGAATAGCTTAGATAGATGCAACACAAGATCACTTGAAATTTGAATATATTCAGATGAATAGGATATTAATTATTATTTTCTTAGCCTATGGCACATTTCATGACAATTGGACCGATAAAATGAGTAGCCGCAATTTACGTGACTTGGCTCCCTCACCCTGCCATCATGGTGCCAAATTCTTCACGTACAGTTTGTAAAACAAACTTTTTATGACTTGTCGCATTTATTGGCTTCTAATATCATATCTAATATGAAAGTAAAAATATTGCTATCTTATCTCATTATCTACTGCAAAAATCTTTTCCGCTGACATTTTATTGTTCATGAAAACATTTACTAAATTTTACTTCGTTTTTGCCGACTTCGTGGTTGTCGTAAATTTGATCGAGATTTGTTTCAGTTACGCATTACGACAATAAAATGCTATAACAAGTGACTATGGTCCAAAATAGGAAAGAAAATAAGAATTCTGAGTACGAACGTCGTGTTAAAAAAATTATAAATAAGATTTACGACAACCGGCAAAAATAAAACGAAAGTAGAAAAATATCGATACAAAAAAAACGTATCGATACAGTGTATCGCGGGAAGGTCGTATTGCAATATATCGATATTGCAATTATTTTTGACAGCCCTACTATAATCTATACGAAGAGAATGTAGGTGAAAATGAGTTTGTAATATAAGCAGTTGCCGAGAAAAGGGCAGTTTTGCACAAGTCACTGTTTTCGTAATTTTGCCTGTAAAATAGTCAATTATTAATGGATATTCGCAAAAGTGACATCATTTGATTCAAAAAGCAAGTATGCGTCATAACAAGTTAATTATAATTCAAAATTGACACCGAAAGTGACGCCATTTGGTCAAAAACTGCATTTTTAACTTTTTAACTTTTTTTCAACCAAGAATTATTTAATATGTAATAACAATATTAACTTTTGGTTTAAATTCACATACTAACAAAACTCATACGTTCAAATAGATATCATAAAAGTGTTTCTAACTTGTTCGGTTGTCGAGATATAGGCGGTTTTCTAAAAGTCACTTTTGAAGGTTTTTGGCCCATAAAAGTGTCAATTATTATTCAATTTTCATAAAATTTTCACCCTTTGAAGCCTGATGTCATAGACGATGTTATAAAACTAATTTAACGTTTTCATTATCACCGGAAGTAACGTCATTTGGGCAAAAACTGTATTTTAAGGCTTCAAAACAGATATTTTATTCAAATAAGTCTGATTTGTAATGTTTATAAAATTATGATATTTGATTCCAATCAACAAATAGATTAAACCCATACGGTCATATAAATACCAAAAAATGGTTTCTAACTTGTACGGTTGCCGAGAAATAGACGATTTTCTACACGTCACTTTTCAAGGTTTTTTGGTCTATAAAAGTGTCAATTATTATTCGATTTACATAAAATTTTCACCATGTGATGCCTTATGCCATTTCTAATTTCATAAAATTAATGGAACATTTACATTATCACCGGAAGTACTGTAATTTTGTCAGGATCAATTACATGTAACAAATGTATAAAATCAATTGATATTGCTGGATTTGTTTGATTCTGTTTCCATTTTATTTGATGTGTGCAATGCTTATGTGGGAACCTACCTGTATATTGGTTTCATTGGTACCGAAAGTGACATATGTTCAAGGGTAACGTGGCACATAAGTGACACAAATTCAAGTTCAAAGGTAACATGGCACCAGTGAAACCCGTCATTCCTGCATGCAGGTCTAGTTATCATTGAGATGGTACGTGATAATCGAGACTACCGTAGTTAGACTTGTAATGTCAAAACTTTGAACGTTCATAACTTGCTTAGAATGAAGTAAAGTTGGATGGAATTTTCAATATATTCAATTTTCATTATCTATTTTAAACTCATTATAGCAAGAATGGTCGACTTTTTCTACAACTACATGCAGTTATTTTTAAAATTCTTTTTCAGAAATTTTGACATTAGAAGAAAAGGAAAAAGAGTATGAAGAACAATTGCAGAAAATAACTACTGAATTATTAATGTTAGAACAGAGACAAAAGGAAGAGGAATCAGAAGTTATACTATTAGAATCTGTTCCAATGGATGAAAAACTTGTGAATTCTCAGAAACAGGAACAAAACCTTCAGTTACAAATTTCTAAATTGAAAAGCAAAAGACAAATTTGTGAAAAACAGATCAATGACAATCAATTTAAAGAGACACAGCTTTATAAAAATATTGCAGATATCAAAAATGACATTCAAGATTCTGAAAAGAAACTTTACGAAGAGGAGCAAGGATTCAAGGTGGAAATCAATCAATTAAAAGAAAAACAGGCTATTAAACAAAAAGACTGTGATAAGATAGAAAGAGAAGTACAAAGTGTAGATAATGATTTAAAAACTTTAGAAAGTATCTATCAACAAAAAGTGAAAGAAGTAGATAAGATAGAGGAGGAATTAAAAGAAGAAAACTTAAAAAGTTTAGAAGACTTAACTCCACTGGAATCAACTTTAGAACCTGTCAATACCTGTAATGGTGAAGGTAAAGTATGATATTGTCAAACACTATAGCTACAGTGTATAGAATTGTTTTAAATAGGGTTTTTACCGCTAATTAATATTAGATGTCACAGCTCCATTGCCCGCGTTGGAAGAAAGTCGTTTTTATACGCCCACATTGAAATGTGGTCGTATATTGTTGTCACCTCCGTCCGTCCAGCGGTCTGGGGTCCACAATTGCTTGTGGACGCTCTACAGGCTAAAGTTAATATCCGATTGACTTTAAATTTAAACACAGTGTTTAAGGTCATGAGACGAAGCCTATTGATTTTCAGCAATTTCCGATAATTACTGCTAGAGTTATGGCCCTTGATCATTTCAATAAATCTTGTGGTCGCTCTAGAGGCCAGAGTTAATATCTGATTGACCTTAAATTTATACATTTAAGGTCATAAGACGAAGAAGCCTATTGATTTTCAGTGATTTCCGATAATTACTACAGAGTTATGACCCTTGATAACTCAAAAAAATCTTGTGGACGCTCTTAGAGGCCAAAGTTAATATCCGATTGACTTTAGATTTGTACACAGTGTTAAAGATCATGAGGAAGAATCCTATTGATTTTCTGCTATTTCCGATAATTACTGCCAGAGTTATGGCCCTTGATCACTTAAAAAAATCTTGTATATCCGATTGACTTTAAATTTATACACGGTCTTTAATGTCATGAGACGAAGAAGCCTATTGATTTTCAGCGAATTCTGATTATTACTGCCAGAGTTATCTCCCTTGATCACTTTGAAAAATCTTCTGTAACTCTCTAGAGGCCAAACCTATCATCCAATTGACTTCAGATTGATACAGAGTTGAAGGTCTTGAGATGAACAAGTCTATTGATATTCAATGAGTTTTGATAACTGAACAGCTAAATCCATTGATTTTAAATGTTTCGTATACCGAAAAAAGTAAGAATATGCGACAACTCTTGTTGACTGCCCGGATGATTTAGCTGCTGTGGGTGTATGTTTCGTTGCCTGGCAACCTATCTTTTTCCCGATTTGTAACCCTTTTTATACGCCCACATTGAAATGTGGCCGTATATTGTCGTCGCCCCTGTCCGTCCGGCCGTCCGACGTCCGCAATTGCTTGTGGATGCTCTAGAGGTTAAAGTGTTTAAGGTCTTGAGACGAAGAAGCCTATTGTTTTTCAGCGATTTCCGATAATAACTACCAGAGTTATGGCCCTTGATCACTTCAAAAATTCTTGTGGACGCTCTAGAGGCCAAAGTTATTATCCGATTGACTTTAAAATTATACACAGTGTTTAAGGTCATGAGACAAAGAATCCTATTGATTTTCAGCGAATTCCAATAATTACTGCCAGAGTTATCTTCTTTGATCACTTTGAAAAACTTTTGTTGCGCTCTAGAGGCCAAACTTATCATCCAATTGACTTCAGATTGATACACAGAGTTTAAGGTCTTAAGACGAACATCGAACAAAACAAAACAAACTAGATCTGCAAAGCAGGAATGACGAGTTTCACCGGTGCCACGTTACCTTTAAACTAATGTCACTTTCGGTGCCACGTTACCCTTGAACCAATGGCACTGATAAACAGATTCCCACATAAACATTGCACACATCAAATAAAAGGGAAACAGAATCAACCAAGTCCAGCAGTATCGATTCATTTTATACATTTGATCCTGACAAAATTACAGTACTTCCGGTGATAATGAAGATGTTTAATTAGTTTTATCAAATAAGAAATGGCAAAAGGCATCACATGGTGAAAAGTGTATGTAAATCAAATAATAATTGCCACTTTTATAGACCAAAAACCTTGAAAAGTGACTTGTAGAAAATCGTCTATTTCTCGGCAACCATTCAAGTAAGAAACTATTTCTGGATATCTATATGATCGTATGGATTCAGTCAATTTGTTGATTTGAATCAAATATCATAATTTCAAAAACATTACAAATCTATTAAAATATCTGTTTTGAAGGCTAAAAATACAGTTTTTGCCTAAATGATGTTACTTCCGGTGATAATGAAAATCTTAAATTACTTTTATGAAATTGAAATGGCATTAGAGAGAGAGAGAGAGAGAGAAATGGGGTTTAACGTCCACTCGACACAAGGTCATTTCGGGACTAACATGGTTTTTAATTTTATTTCAATAATTCGCTTGCACGTAGGGGTCTTTAGCAGTGGGAGGAAACCACAGCCGCAAGTCAGAGGTGACCGGCCAGCTAGAGGTCGAAGCGCGGCACTCTAGACCACTAGGCCATCCCCAAGCCCCAAAATGGCATTAGGTATCACACAGTGAAAATTTTATGAAAATCGAATAATAATTGACACTTTTATGGACCAAAAACCTTGAAAAGTGACCTTTTGAAAATCGCCTATTTCTTTGCAACTGAACAAGTTAGAAACCATTTTGTGAAATTGTGATATCTATATGATCGTATGGGTTCATTCTATTAGTTGATTGGAATCAAATATCAAAATTTTAAACAAATAACAAATACGACTAATTTGAATAAATTATTTGTTTCGAAAGCTATAAATAGAGTTTTTGCCCAAATTACGCCATTTCCGGTGATCATATTGAAAATGTTAGATTGGGCTGGCCTAGTTGAAATTGACATTATGCATCAAATGGTGTCACTTTTATGAAAATCCAATAATAATTGAATCTTTTACAGGCAAACTAGCATAAAAAGTGACTCATGCAAAATTGCCCATTTCTTGGGAACTGTTAATTTTACAAACTAATTTTCTCATACATTCTCTTCGTATGGATTATTGCTACAAGTTAATGAAAGTTGCGAAGAAATATTTTAAAATATATGAAAAGCCTGAATGGGTTGTAAATAGCTCATTTTTTCACCTTTTTTCTCCTTTAAATCGAAATGACCCGAAAACGAAACGTCAAAATCGGATTTTTTATCAAAATTGCGTCACATGTGGTGCTGATAGAAAAGTTTACCGGTAACAAATTGAGCATTTGCACCATTGTGATTGAGCATATGCAATTTGTTTCATAAAGATCGGGCAGTAAATAATTAACCTAGAACCGATAAACTGAATTAACCAAAAGCGACCAAGAAAAATTTCAAGGCAAAACCTTAATAAAAAAGTTTTTTGTCAAAATTTTGCTCCAAATATCTCCCATGATTCGTTGAATATCAACAATCTAAAGAGCTATATCTATCTGCCTTGTCTCTGGCTATGTCAAAATGTATCAAATGTTAAAATCCAATGATTATTGTTAATATTACGGCAATATTTCAAAAAACGACAACTTCAGCAATTTTGGACATTTCGCATAGTCGCAGAATGTTTGAAATAACTTTAATCTCTAAGTTACAGTCCCAGGAAAACCGAAGACATCGAATCTATCCGACAAGTAGTTTCTGAGATATGCTCAAGTGGAAAATAATAATAAGAAGAACTAGATCTGCTACTGTCCCATGCAGATATGAAAGCTTTCATATTCACAGTCACTTCCTGTCGCATGTCATGGGTCATATATAAATAATCCGAACAAGAAAAAATAAATCATTAATATCGGTCACAATCTAGCGAAATTAATGTGATTTTTCACTCGTAAACAACTTTGTCGGCACGAAAAATATCAAAGGCGAAATGCGAATTTTTTAAATATTGAAATACCGAAAATTCGACCCGTATCCTGGCTATCCTGAAATGTATTAAATTTTAGACATAGGAGACGCATTGAACATACTATGCCCTATTGTGTTTGTTTACAAGTCCGTAAATGTCGATTTTCCACTATGTTTCATATTCACTTCAAAATGGCGACCATCAGCTGACATAAATCAAAATTCTGGCCTGAACGTTTTTTAGGTTTTACTTCAAGGATTCAGAAAATGTAACTCCCATGTCTGTAAGTGCAATATCGCAAAAGTTCTATTGTTTTTTCACGTTTCAAGATGGTGGCACTTCCGGTTTGATTGACAAACTCCATGTATTGTGTACGAATCAGTAATTGCTTGTTTAGTATCAAAAAAAATCGTACAACTATTAAAGAAGTTGTCAAGTTGGTCTCAACTTCCGGTTCGAAATCACAGAGACGAATTTTCGAATATTACAAAACTTTTAAAAATAAGCTCCCTCTGACCAACTTAATCGTTCGCAATAAACTTTTGCCCCTTAAAATCGGCAAATTGCTGACATTAAATTGAGAAACATTACAACCGGGCGAAATTTTCTGTTTTATCACTTTTACAGTACCATTGATTACCAACCGATTATTACAAAACTTTAATAATAAAAGAGAAAAATGCGGTTTAACGTCCATTCGACACAAACGAGGTCATTTTGGGACTAACATGTCTTTTAATTTTATTCAAAAACTTCCCTTGCGCGTACAGGTCTTTAGCCGTGGGAGGAAACCGAAGGACACGGAGAAAACCCACGAGGTTGGACACCATACTCCATGTCACGTGCAACCTGGAAATCGAAACGAAGCCGGTTGACAGACGTTACGATACAGCGCGCACATGCTAACCATTCAGCCTCCCTAAAATTGGGAAATTGCTGACTTATAGCAAGAAACATTTCAACCGGGCATTCAATCGAAACAACGCCAGTTGACTCAATGACAGACGTTAACATACGGAGCGCAGGTGCTTACCATTCAGCCATGCAAACCTACCTAAATTTGGCAAATTGCTGACCTACAGCGAGAAACATTTCAACCGGGCGAAATTTTCTATTTTAACAGTTTAATTTGCACGGTACCTTTAATTATCAATCGAATATTACAAAACTTTTAAAAATAAGCTCCCCGTGACCAGCTTAATCGTTCACAATCACATTAAACGTTTGCCCCCTAAAATCGGCAAATTGCTGATTTTAAAGTGAGAAACATTACAACCGGGCAAAATTTCCTGTTTTATCACTTTTACAGTACCTCTGATTACCAACCGATTATAACAAAACTTTAATAAAAGAGAAAGAAATGCGGTTTAACGTCCATTCCACACAAACTAGGTCATTTCGGGGCTAACATATGTTTTTTAATTTTATTTAAAAACTTCCCTTGCGCGTACAGGTCTTCAGGAGTGGGAGGAAACCGAAGGACACGGAGTAAACCCACGAGGTTGGACACCATACCCCATCTCACGTGCAACCTGGAAATCGAAACGACGCCGGTTGACTCAATGACAGACGTTGCGATACAGCGCGCACATGCTAGCCATTCAGCCTCCCTAAAATCGGGAAATTACTGACTTATAGCAAGAAACATTTCAACCGGGCGAAATTTTCTGTTTTAACAGTTTAATTTGCACGGTACTTTAATTACCAACCGATTATTACAAAACTTTTGAAAATAAGCTCCAACTGACCAGCTTAATCGTATGCAATAAACGTATGGTCTGAATTGAAAGTTCTGCACCGAGAAAGTTCATCTCGATTTTCCGGCGTGGTTTCCCCTTGTCAGTGAGGCAGAACGGAGGGCCTGACAAGGACAGCTGTCTAGTTGTTCGGAAGGGACGAAAAACCAAGGTCCCATGTACACATTGGAGTGCACGTAAAATATCCCTAAGCAGTTGGAATTCGGTACTGTTGAATAAGCTCTATACGATGACAATGCAAACCATTATTAATTGATGAATGTGTTAAAATCACAGGCATTTGAAGGGATTAAAATAAAACTTCTTACTACTGCTTGACTACATATACAATAATACACGGTATTACAGACGACATCTTTGTTATGACATTTTTATGATATATAGTCTGCTGTCATCTCGCAATACTCACTAGTTCTAACACTTCATGTCATTTTTATTGCCAACGAGACTTTATTTGATCATTATTCACATTCAGATGTAATTAAATTGGTCCTTTTACAGCGTTATTAATAACAAATCAAACTTAAACAGCTATCACTTATCGATATTCAACTATCACGTGATAGAGCCTACGAAGCGAGGCCGCTGTTGAAGCGAGACTTGATCACCCAGTTCCTATGCACATATCGAGTAATGATAGGTTTATAAAGGGACTGGGTGATACAGACTTCTTTTGACCTTATTTCGGGTTACTTCCGGGCTCGGCAAGTTGAATATCGATAAATGATAGCTTTTTAGGCCCTATCACGTGATAGAGCCTACGAAGCGAGGCCGCTGTTGGAGCGAGACTTGATCACCCAGTTCCTATGCACATATCGAGTAATGATAGGTTTATAAAGGGACTGGGTGATACAGACTTCTTTTGACCTTATTTCGGGTTACTTCCGGGCTCGGCAAGTTGAATATCGATAAATGATAGCTTTTTAAGTTTGATTTGTTATTAATAACGCTGCAAAAGGACCAATTTAATTACATCTGAATGTGAATAATGATCAAATAAAGTCTCGTTGGCAATAAAAATGACATGAAGTGTTAGAACTAGTGAGTATTGCGAGATGACAGCAGACAATATATCATAAAAAAGTCATAATAAAGATGTCGTCTGTAATACCTTGTATTATATCGTATATGTAATCAAGCAGTAGTAAGAAGTTTTATTTATATCCCTTCAAGTGCCTGTGGTTAAAATGTACAGAATATACACAGTATCAATCTAAATCAATAACATAAATGATTGCAATTTTTTTTTAGATAGTTTTAAAATAGAAAACAAATAATTATAACAAATCAAACCTATTCAAATGAGGACTGGCTGCAAAGTTCTAAGCCTATGTGTGCAAGACCTATATAATGTTGATGTTTCCTTTTATTTTTCTATATATAGTTTCCATCCAAGCTCAATTTTTTCATCAGTTATATTCGGTGATTTTGGATTCGCAAAACGTTTTGAAAATATATTGATTCCAAGGCCACCACCCATTTTTGAAAGGAGGCTAACCAGAAAAGTAAAATAGATCACAAAATCACGAAGTAACACAGCTGTCAAGGTCAATTTTTTCATCAGTTGTTTTCGGTGATTTTGGATTCGCAAAACGTTTTGAAAATATATTGATTCCAAGGCCACCACCCATTTTTGAAAGGAGGCTAACCAGAAATGTATTGATTTCCCAGATTTGAGACGAAATCGCGAAACTGCGATCTATTTAATTATTTTCAAGCTGTTAATCGGAGTTATTCACGCGAAAACAACTTTGTCGGCACGGAAAACATCAAAGGTGAAATTTAAAATTTTGAAATTTGCAAATACCAAAAATTCGACAACGAGCCAGGCTATCCCCAAATGTATTAATTTCAAAGATAGGAAACAAATTCAACAAACTACGGTCTATTCTGATAATTTACATGCCCGTTAATGTCCATTTTTTACTATTTCTGATATTCAATTCAATATGGTGACTATCCATTGACTTTTAAAAATCAAAATTCTACTGCCAACATTTTATAGCCATCCCTTCAAGGATTCAGAAAATATAACCCCCGTGTCTGTATGTAAAATAGCAAAATGGCGTTTGAGGTTTTTACATTTCAAGATGGTGGCACTTCTGGATTGAGCTACGAACTCCATTTTTTGTGTACGAATCAGTGGTCTTGTAGCTAGTACCTAAAAAAAATTCAAGATGATCTGACCTATATTTCGTCGATTTTTTTGAACATTTCGATCCTCAATTTCTCCAAGGGGAGATAATTTAGAAAATTTTTAAAGTCATTTTTAAAGTCACATCGGTAAGATCTACTTACATTCCAAATTTCATAAAAATAGTGTATCTATTAAAGAAGTTGTCAAATTGGTCATGACTTCCGGAACGAAATCACAGCGACGAATTTTCGAAATTTGGAAATTTGAAATTGCAGGTGAAATTCGTTTTCGTCAAGGTTTTCAAAGAAATTTTTTTTTAATAAAATAGGTCTATCAATAACAAAGTTTCGACTATGCATTGTTAATTTTTTCGTTCGTAAAATTTGGTGATTTCGAATTCGCAAAACGTTTTGAAAATATATTTAATCAACAGCCACCACCCATTTTTGGGGGGGTATGTCAAAGTTTCAGAAACATCCTATGGTTAGATTCTGTGAAATCCGATTTGCAGGAAAAACAAAAAAAAAAAAAAAAATAATAATCTTAACAGAAACAATAAGCTTTCATATGAAATATGAAAGCTTAATAATCTTAACAAAAACAGTAGTGTTTCACACAAGCTACGCAGTGTGAAACCCTAATAATAATCACTTTGTAAAATGATTCTGTATATAATGCACTGATTCCAGTCATGAAATTTAGTAAGTAGATCTTACCAATGCAACTCCAAAGATTTCATTAAATATTTACTGAATTATCACCCCTTGATGAAATTAAGGATCAAAGTTTTCCGAAATATAGGTCAGAATGACCTGATTTTTTTCCGAAACTAGATAACTAATTACTAATTCGTACATGAAATATGGAGTTTGTTGATCCAACCGAAGTACCACCATCCTGAAACGTGAAAAATCAATAAGGCGTTTGCTATATTTTACTTACAGACATCCTTGAAGGAATGCCTAAAAAACTTTCATAGCAGAATGTTGATTTAGGCCAACTGATGGTCGCCATTTTGAAGTGACTATGAAAAACAGTGAAAAATCAACAATTACGGGCTTGTAAACAAACACAATAGGCCATAGCATGTTCAATGCGTCTCATATTTGTGAAATTAATACATTTCAGGGATACGGGTCAAATTTTTGGTATTTGAATATTTCTAAAAACTGAATTTCTTCTCTGTTTTATTTGTGCCGACAAAGTTGTTTACGAGTGAAATGAAATGAGGGAGAGAGAGAGAGAAATGGGGTTTAACGTCCATTTGAAGCAAACTAGGTCATTTCCGGATTATATTGTTTAATTTTTATACGCCCACATTGAAATGTGGTCGTATTTTGTCGTCGCCCTTTCCGTCCGTTGGTCGGTCCGTCGTCCACAATTTCTTGTGAACGCTCTAGAGGCTAAAGTTGATATTCAATTGACTTTAAATTTATACACAGTGTTTAAGATCATGAGACGAAGAAGCAAATGTATTGATTTTCAGCGATATCCAATAATTACTGCCAGAGTTATGACCCTTGATCACTTTGAAAAATCTTGTGGACGCTCTAGTGGCCAAAGTTAATATCTGATTGAGTTTAAATTCATACAGTGTTTAGAGTCATAAGATGAAGAATCCTATTGATTTTCAGCGATTTCCGATAATTACTGCCAGAGTTCTGGCCCTTGATGACTTCAAAAAATCTTGTGGAAGCTCTCTAGAGGCCAAAGTTAATATCAGATTTACTTTAAATGTATACACAGTGTTTAAGGTCATGTAATGTAAAAGCTTATTGATTTTCAGTGAATTCCGATAATTACTGCCAGAGTTATGGTCCTTGATTACTTCAAAGAATCTTGTGGATGCTTTAGAGGCCAAAGTTAATATTCGATTGACTTCGAATTTAAGGTAATGAGACGAAGAAGCCTATTGATTTTCAGCGATTTCCGATAATTACTGCCAAAGTTATCTCCCTTGATCACTTTGAAAAATTTTGAGACGCTCTAGAGGCCAAACTTATCATCCGATTAACTTCATATTGATACACAGGGTTTAAGGTCTTGAGACAAACAAGTATGTATAGTGATTTTCGATGAATTTTGATAACTGAACAGCTAAAACCGTCTTATTAAATGTTTCGTATACTAAACTTTAGCATTGGGTCAGAACTTTATAAAAACCAAACCAATTCTAATGATTTTCTGATTATTACTGAGTGAGTTGTTACTCTTAATCAGATTTAAGTGTAGTATAAATGTTTCATTTCTGAAAAAAGTAAAAATATCCGGCAACTCTTGTTGACTGCCCGGACGATTTAGCTGCTGTGGGCGTATGTTTCATTGCCTGGCAACCCATCTTATTTCAATAATTTGCTTCTGCGTAGGGGTCTTTATCCGTGGGAGGAAACCGGACGACCCAGAGAAAACGTACGACCGTGGATTCGAAACCACGCCAATTGACTCAATGACATGCTTTATGATACAGCACGGACATGCTAACCATTCGGACATCCAACCCTAAAAGGGTCAAAGTAATGAAAAAAATGGGCCAACCTCAAAAAAATTGCAAGAAAACGTTTTATGGTTATTTCTTGTAGTATATGGTCTAGACAACAACATATCAAAAGTTTTCTGAAATTGGGCTACCGCAAAGGGTCTAAATATGACGTCAAACAAAATGGCCGCCATTGACCAAAATTCCCTTTTTTCTGCTCATATTCCATCAAAGCCATTGTTTGATAAGGCTCAGGTGTAAGACAATGCTATTATAAAAGCAACATCTTAGTAATTCATCATTTTGTGAGTGTTGTGCAGTGTTTTCAAGTGACATCATGGCGTTATAAGGGGTCATTATAAAATTCGAATTTTTCAAAATGACAACTTTTGGTGTCAAAATATACGTTTTGGAGGCAGCTGATTCCATTTTCGACTCACTTTCTCGTGGTGGCAATTAACAGGTTCCCCTGGGTCAAAATATGTAGACATCCCATTGGCGAATTGGGGATTATGAGAGGTTGAGTCTGCCTCAGATTTAATACTATTGCATTCATCAAGCATCAACTAAATTCCATTTAGACTATCCGGCCGACCAATGCTCATTGTGAAAGCTGGCATGATGAAAGGGGCCTTTCTCATCATCATCATCGGTGAGGTCTTTTGTAGGTCAGCGACCTTTTGGCCTATCAGGTTGTCAATACAAAGGTTCCATAGCATTTATTAGAGTCTTACTATTACATTATGAATTCTGTTGTGGACTTAATTAAACTGAATGTGTCTGATTTCGATCACCAACATCGACAGTGGAGGCAAACCAATGTATTTCAGAAAATGTATGACCAATACGAGAGCGACACAAAAAAACCTCATTTTAGACCTGTAGGAGCTAGGCCAATCTGTAACACTATAGAGGCTATATACTGTAGAGGTTACTTAAGTTATGTAAGTTGAAGTTGTTAGCTAGCACCAGTGACAACAAGAACTAGGCTAACAAGAATATGTTTGGAAGTTTAATAAAATCGGGCAATGACATCATAGTCTGATAATCCAAATATGGTAATCCCATGCCTTAGAAACGTGGTTAGCTACCCCCCTAGGTGCCCATATAAGTACACTGTGTTGAAATCCAGGGTAGCGTCTGTGCAGCTGACCAATCCGATAAAGGAACTACCTGGTCTATTTCCCGGGGCTCAATACTGACTCATGCGCGTAGCCTCTTTATAAAGAACATTCACTGTTTAAGTTTCTCCAGATATCATTTAGAGGCTTCCCAGGGTAAGATCATTCCACCAGCCTCCTAGTCTGAGAGACGGGGACACTAAGAAAATTATTCGGACATCAATTAGACACACTTGGATTAGACCACCCTGTTTAGTCGTTGGAGAGCCATATGATGTTGAGGGGTAGCGTCAGTAAACTTGTCCTACGAAATGGTGGGGTAAAGAGAATCAAGCTGGGGAATGAGAACTTATATTTGATGTCATAGATATGTGTGTAGTTTACTGTATCATGGATGATATAAAGATATAAACACACAGTTAATGTAATAAGTCTTCCAGACTTATGAACATTGGAAATAGTTATCATGACGTGAAGTCCAAGAGAATCCTAGACGATAAGTGACCAGGATAGTCACAATCCATCCCCATAGTGTCACAAATCTCCAAGGAGGGGCTTGATGTGATGAAGTTTATTTGTGTCTGCAAGATTTTAAGACCGTTGCCAGCGGTCATATGGCTGATACAAGCTTAAAATTCTGTGATGGATAAAAGAAGTTGAGATATGGGAAGATCTAAAGCAGTCTTAGCAGCTGAATCTGCTTAATCATTCCCTTTAATATCAACATGACTGGGGAACCGGCAAAGTCTAAAGATATCAACATGAACATATATAGCTGCAATCAAGAAGTAAGTAAGAAAAACAAGTATCAACAGGGACCGACATTCCTTACAAAAGGGTAGGGGTTTAGAATTGAAAGTAGACTGACAACCCCAAGAACGAGAAGACGATCAAGTTACTTATTACAGATTATAGTTCATGGTGACGGTAACTAGCGTATTGCACATTGTGCAGTAGTGAAAGTTGTGACATTCCACATAGTTTTTTTTCACCGAAATAATATTGGGCAGTTTATTATCAATTGGTTCACTGCACATGTGTATAAGCTTTAAGGTAAAAGTATCATATTTAACTTCCATACCCTAATTTGTTATCTAAATCCCTAATTGGAATTTTCCTATATTGACACAGATAATCACTTAATCACTAAAATATGTACAAAAATGGATTCTGCTACCTCGAAAAGGTATAAAGTTGATCCTTGTGTAAAATACAAACTTTCCCGCCAAAAATGTCCGCCATCTTGTATAACCCCCAATATTGATTCAGCGGTAACACTTATCACAAAAGTATTTATGGAAATGGATTGAGTTACCCCGAAAATGCATAGGTTGATACCAAACTCGATTATATTAGGCCGCGGTTAATTAATTGTCAGTTTCTCATGACCTGAGTTTGTGAAATATACATGCTACATGAGGTAATTATTAATTATTGAGATGAAATTTATTTTTTTTAGTTAAGCGCTGTATCTATTTCAGCAATAACTAAGGTCAGTTTCTTGGTCCTTGAAAACACATGGGTAACCAGTGTCCCTGATTTATTCATATTTAATAATTTAAAAGAATATTTATACATATCTTTTGATATTAGTGATATGCTTCTAAGTTAACAATTCGTTAATTCATTCATTCTTGCCATTTCATTTCTTTATCTATCCCTACTTTAACAGGTTAAGAAATGACCGGTTTCAAACTAGTTGGAGATTTTTTCTGACATAAATAATTAAAAGGATACCCTTGGATATACAAAATAAGTTAGATTATTTAAGATTTCTTTCCAAAGAATTTACTACACACGTGGTCGTTTCTCTCTAGTCGTGATGGAAGACAGCAACAACTTACAAGGCCATTGTCAATGCAATGGCCCGTGCCGTATATGCGTATGTTAATTGTCTTCAACTTTGAACCCATCAGCACATGGCATCATGATAATATAAATAGTTTTATTATTGTGTCTGTCATAATCAAACTGTTTACATTTATTTGTATCTTTGTGTCCTTTTGAGACTGTTTATATTATAGTGCCGTGAAGCGGTGTCAATCAGTCCGTACCTCATGATCGAGGCTATCTCGTGGCGACAGATTTGAGACCGTTGCCCACGTAAATAAAATAATTTAGCAGGAATTTAAAGACATATCTCTCTGTGAATTTTATTACAAATGACAAGTGCCTAATAGAGTTTATGTGGGCTGTGGTGAATGTTGCAGCTTTCATTCCTTGGTTTGGATGACAGATATTATACGGCTTGATTCACTTCCTGTTTTACGGACGGACTCTGTATTTACTATTTATTCACATTCTAGCCTACTTTACTTATCACCTACGGTGTCATTTTCATCAATAAATAGTGGATTTTAATTCGTCAATTCATTGTTCATATTCAAAGGCAAACAAACATAGTTTTACAGGACAAATTGTTGACCTCACTAAATTTGACCAAATAATCAAGGAAGTGCATGATTATTACGGACCAAAACGGACATGCGGGCGGGTCATGAGAAACCAACAATTAATTAACCGAGACCTTATGATAATTGAGTGGAAAATGGAATTTACCGGCCAAAACAGGCGGCCATTTTGAATTTCGGCCACATTGACCCATATTGGCATGGATTTCAGACTGGAACTTTTTTAGGTGATAATATAGGTCTAGACAGGTCATAAATCGCCATTGGCAATTCTATTGCCGCAATCGTCATCTTGAAACTTAAAATTTTCAAACGCACAAAATTGTCCGACCGGAATTATGCCCAATCGGACATCAAGACATACTGAATAATATTTTTAAAATTCCAAAATTAATATAGTTTACTGAGTGTATAACAACCACTCAACCCGATTATCGTTGATAACACGCTGGATTGATTAGGTAATTAAGTATCTACATATTTTTTGTGTTATACCACCTAACACCTACCTTGATTAACTAGTTAATCTGCCTTAATCCGTTATCAGACAATTCATTAATCCAATCCTGAACAGAAGTCATTGCTTCTCCTTTGTCGGGATATGTATCAAGACAACAACAGTGATTATAAACTTAATCTACGTGATTGACCCATTGTCGGATGTATTACTATTATAAACTCCTTGATGTCGGGCGACAGCAGGTAGAAATTAGTTGTATATTTCACATATCCTAATCTGTGATATCACTTTGGTGGAAGCGAACTCTGTTTCTGATCGCACGGTTATAGTTTCTGATCGCACGTGGTAATAGCACTCGGCAAACCTCGGTGAATTCTGTTACTCTACATCTTGCCGCGGCTGTATGACGGTAAGTGATATGTAATGTACCTACGCCTATACAGTTGCGATGAGGTACGGGTTTACATATTGGGTAAACTTGCTGATTTTAAAAAGAAATTATCAAAATTGCGTCATTCAAAGCGTATTTAGAATTTTCAGAGCAAAGTTGTCCTTGTTTTAAACGGAAGTAAAATCTCGCGAAAAAAGTGAAACTATGAAATGAATACCACTTGGTAACCTTGACAGATTCCGAATGAATACGTGACTAATTTCACGCGTCTAATTTCGAATAAAAGATTCTATTTTGATGGCATATTGTCGGATGTATGTTCATATTTTCAATGAGGTTTATGTTTTTAAATAAAGAAATACGTACGATAGGCAATGTTGACGAATATGTTGAATGGAATAGTGTTGGATTTGAGTGTTATTATTTAGCAGATGGTGTCACCACGAGCAACGTTTACTGCCAAATGAATATGGGAATAACATATTTTTTTATCCTCGGTATATAAGCCGAAACGGATCATAAGATTAATGCCGAACTTCCGCTGAAGAATGTATCGAATTAAATGACCCGAAAATACGGTACTTTTCGAGGAATTTGAAACAGTACGGATCGACAGTAGTCGGAAGTCAGCTTTCATTCTATTGTATTACGACATCACATAATGTTTTAGAAATATTATTACTGGCATAAATTTTTATACCGTACAGGAATTAGATATGAAAAGATAACGAAGTGCACCTATTGTTTTTATTACGTACGAATTTGAATATTTTGTTGACACATGATTTTATTGTTTGGTCTAAAAACTACCTTCTTAAAAAAAACGATAAGGAGTTATGTCCCTTTATTTTCGGTAAAAATGTCCGACAAGAAAAATTTTGAAATCCCATCACTGGTCTACAGGCTGCATTTCTTAATGTATCATCTTTAAACTTTGAATACTTATTCTTGGTACCTTAAGGAAGATCCCTATTGTTTTTGGTGCATGTCCGACCCCCAGAGACAGTGCCACGCCCATTTTCTTTTTGTGTGTCTGTGTGTCACCTACAGGCCACAATTCTTAATCGATCGTCTTGAAAACTTTTTTTATACTTATTCCTTATACCCTAAGGCTGACCACTATTATTTTTGGTGCATGCCAGACCCCCTGGGACAGAGCCAAGCCCAATGCTTTTGTGTCTTGTGTTCACCTACAGGATGCAATTATCATGCAATTTTTAACAGATCCTTTTAAAACTTTACGTACCTATTTCTTATACGGGTCCTAAGTATGACCCCTATTGTTTTTGGTGATTTCCTAAACCCTAGGGGCAGAGCCATGCCCATTTTTACTTCGTGTCTGTGTGTGTTGTCTACAGGCCACGATTCTTAATGGATCGTCTTTAAACTTAGGATATGTATTCCTTATAGCCTAAGGACGACAACTACATGTCCCGACTCCCGCAGGCAAGACACGCCCAATTTTTGTGTTTGTCGTTTACAGGCCACAATTCTGAATGAATCAGCTTGGTACTTGACATATGTATTCCTTAAAGCCTGAGGGCGTCCACTATTGATTTTGGGGAATGTCCCGACCCCCAGGGGCAGAGCCACGCCCACTTTTTGCCTTTAGCGTTAGGAAGGCACAATTCTGAATGGATTATCTTGGTATACGTATTCCTTATACTCTAAGGACGGCAACTATTGATGTTGAGGCACGACCCTCAATGCTAAACAAACCAAACGCCTAGCCTTCTTGACAAAGTACCATATCAATCAAAGCAGGAATGTGGACGTATGTTGTAGCGTTAGGGTTATGTCTCGCAGTTCTCCTGAGGCCCCCTGATGGTTCCACGTGGCTCACGACCCCGAAGCTTCCCCTGCATACCGGGAAACCTGTTTCCTACGCTTCCTGGGGATCATCAATTGCCCGATAAAACCTAGATCTCCCGACATGAATATTCACCGATGAGGTTGATTGTCGGCGAAGATACCCCAGAGCTTTCCCAATTATTGGAAGCCATCCTGACGATTCACGGCAATTGCTCGAGGGGGGGGGCATTCCCTGAAATTATGTGACCATTACCATAGTATCAGTGCATATTTCTTCAGGCAAAAACACTGAGAAAATTTGTTTATGCCGTAGTATCAGTGCATATTTCTTCGGTACCTAGGCATTAGTTCGTAAAATATGCACTTTAGTTAGTGTTGGTGACCTGCGATTTTCCAAATTGTATGAAAGAATTGCATAAAATACAGGGTTTGCTTAACTCGAACAGTGTATTTCATTGTACCGGTATGTCGAATAAACACACATAACTGGTAAACCTGTCTTGTTATGAAAATCTCTAAGTAAATATCTTGAAAATACAAATTAGTATTTAGCCTTAGATGGAGCTTGCCACCCGCTTTGAGTTGCGATCCCAGGCAGCTCAACTCGCAGGTACCGACTGCGCGGGGCAGAAGACCCAGATCGAACTGAAGGCCTCACACCCACTCTGGGAGCACACCTGTCCCGCGGGACTTGTTCGGACGGCCAGACGCCTGATGAGTCGGACCCTTACGCAACAATTCCCAAACCGCCGAGGTCGGACGGGGGATTCGATGATGGGCTCTTCCCGCTTCGCTCGCCGCTACTAAGGGAATCCCGGTTGGTTTCTTTGCCTCCACTTAGTGATATGCTTAAGTTCAGCGGGTAGAGAAGCCACAACCGAAGCCGTGCGTCTCACCACCACCCAGGACAGGATTGGAGTTGGCGGCAAGCCTCTGCACGGATTGGTTGGCTCGGGACGAGCCTCCTAGCATCTGAAGTAAAAGAAGGGCGAAATGGTGAAACAGTAAAGTTTCAAGGGTTTGGGTTCTGTCTCTCGCACGGAGAAGAAAGAGACCGAATGTACGGTAATGATCCTTCCGCAGGTTCACCTACGGAAACCTTGTTATGACTTTTACTTCCTCTAAATGATTTAGCTCAAACGCCTTTCGGGGCTCGTCCGAAGACAGGTCAAGTCTCATTTAGCCATTCTATCGGAGGTAGCCACGGGCGATGAGTACAAAGGGCAGAGACTTAATCGGCGCCAGCTGATGACGGATGCCTACTCGGAATTCCTCATTCACAGGGCTGAGTTGCAAGCCCAGAACCCCAGCACGAAGACGATTGGCACGGTTAACCCGTTGTTGGGGAGACTGCCCCCAAAGGAACAGTCCCAACCTCCCCGCTCGGGGCGGGTTCCCGGCCTGACCAAACCAAGACCGTAGGCACTCGCGCTTTCGTCTTCTCCCCTGCCCAGTAGGCTTGCCCCAACCGTTCCTCTCGAATCCTAGCCAACTCGGCCGAAGCACTGTCCGGAAAAGAGTACCCCCACTTATTCCACGCACGAAATATTCAGGCTCAGGGTTTTAGTCTGCTTTTAGCACTCTACTTTTTTCAAGGTAGACAAAAAATGTGGCGGGTTCTCTCCCGCGAAGGAGAAACACGAGGCATGACCGATGTAGGCTATTGGAGCTGGAAGTACCGATTTAAAAAAACGTTTGATTATATCACCGTTACATGGTTATGGAGGTTGAGTTCAAATTTCGTGAAAATCGGACCAAAATTGACGGACAAAATGGCCGCCGTTTGCATGCGAATAGTGTGAAAATATGTTATATCAAAGTTGTGGACCTTATAGAGGTCACAATTTTGAACCGATTTTGATTAAACTTGACATGTATGTTTATAACCCAAAAATCTTGGTTCCTTTCGATATTTGCGCGCATCAGATCGTAACTTCCTGAATTATGTCCCCTGATTGTCCGAAAAATCGCTTTTGTTAGCTTGTGGTCCCTCTGGAGGTCAAAATTATTATCCGATTTAAAAAAACGTTTGATTATATCACTGTTACATGGTAATGAAGAGAGAGATGGAATTTTGTGAAAATCGGCCATAATTGACGGACAAAAATGCCGACGTTTGTACACGAATAGTGTGAAAATCTGTTATATCAAGGTTGTGAACCCCATAGAGGTCACAATTTTGAACCGTTTGTGATGAAACTTGACATGTATGTTTATAACCCAAAGATCTTGGTTCCTTTCAATATTTGCACCCATCGGATCGTAACTTCCTGAATTATGTCCCCTGATTGTCCGAAAAATCGCTTTTGTTAGCTTGTGGTCCCTCTGGAGGTCAAAATTATTATCTAATTTAAAAAAACGTTTGATTATATCACCGTTACATGGTAATGAAGACTAAGAGAGAATTTGAATTTCGTGAAAATTGGACCATAATTGACGGATAAAATGGCTGCCGTTTGTACGCGAATAGTGTGAAAATATGTTATATATACAAGGTTGTGGACCCTATAGAGGTCACAATTTTGAACTGATTTTGATGAAACTTGAAATACATGTTTATAACCAAAAGATCTTGGTTCCATTGCATATTTGCACATATCGGATCGTAACTTCCTGAATTATGGCCCCTGATTGTACAAAAAATCACCCTTTTTAGCTTGTGGTCCCTCTGGAGGTCACAATTATTATCTGATTTAAAAAAACGATTGATTATATCACAAGTACACCGTAGTTATGGGTGAGTTTGAATTATGTTTTTCTGGTGATTACTCTTGTTGACTGCCCGGACGATTTAGCTGCTGTGTGGGCGTATGTTTCGTTGCCTGGCAACCTATTTTCTTTTTGTGTGTCTGTGTGTCATTTTGAAACTTAAAATACTTATTCCTTATACCCTATTGCATGGCTCGAAATGTTCACCTGTCTACTTGTCGCCGACAGGCGATTTTTTCGTCCGACAGGTAGCAAATAAAAACTACCTGTCGCTGCGACAGGTGGACTAAATTTTACTTGATGTTCAGTAAATTGACCACAATACTCACATCCACGTCATGTACATGTAGGTCGTATTTATTTATTTGTAGAGTTGTTTCTAAATGCAAGAATTGAGCACAGAAATACCGCGAAAAGCCGCCATTTGCATTGTTTACATTTCGATCTGTCGCAGGCTACAGGTACTCAGTTTGGAAGTAGACAATTTTATAACAATGAATTTCACACCATCTACGCTTGTTTTCATCTACTTTGCACTAGTTTATAGCATTATGGAGTATTATACCTAAGTAAATTAAAACGTCTCCTGAAATAATTCTACCGTAACGCCGTAACGACACCACAGTAAATATTAGAAAGTGGCTGGATAGATCGATGCTTCGTAAGTTCGTGTATCTAATCATTTAAATAGAGAGAGAGAAACGGGGTTTAACGTCCACTCGACACAACTAGGTCATTTAGGGACTAACATATGGTTTAATTTTATTTCAATAATTCGCTTGTGCGTAGGGGTCTTTAGCAGTGGGAGGAAACCGGAGTGCCCGGAGGAAACCACATATGCTCACACTGGCACTCTAGTCCATCCCAACCCCCTTTAATCATTTAAATAATTTACAAGACAATTCGACAAAATCGAATAATCAGGTCGGAAAAATATCTCAGATATTAATATAATTTGTAGCGTAAATATAGGTGGAAAAGGTGATTTTGAGATTATAATTATACATTTCATTTTATTAGTTTTTTAAGTAGATCTCATCATTCTTCTCACAAAACTTCTTACAGATTCAAAATCGGATGGAAATTTTTTTTTTATTGAGGTTCAAAGTTGCGATTTTTGAGTTTGCGCGGAAGAAAGGTTTTTCAACGCTTTGAAAAGGTCATTTTTGGTGTTTTTTGTAAAGCCATAGTTCATTTCCTATCAAATACATGAAATACAACTTTAAGGCTAATGATGTTTCAATTCACAAATTTGTATAACAATTACTCCGGTTTCCCCAGCAACTCCCAAATACATAGGTTTTCCCAAAAATCCCACTTTTTTCAAAGTGATTTTGGTCAATTTTTTCATTAAAAATGGTCTTATCCATGTTTTATATGAAATATTGAGCCTGGTTGTTATACATTTTAAAATCAGTAGCTATCAAGTAAGATTAAAAAAAAAAAAAGTGTAAAATATCTATATGCCTTTTCTCAAGAGCTGGATTTGTGCTCATTTTTGAACAATTGTCCGCGGCACACTTTTGCCTATTTTTGGGGCGTTTTGGGGACATTAATAAAATAAGAAAGAATGGAGATAAGAAAGTGAAATTATGGGAATATGTCAAAAAGTTGGTGAATTTTTTTAAATTACATATTTCCAATCCGCCAAATATTATCAATTTTGGTTGTCATAGCAACCAAAATTAAAAAAATGCCATTTTTGACCATTTTCAACGCTATTTACCATAACCCAAAAATTGATCACCACATTTAAAAATAAGTATTTTAAAATATTTGAAACACATGTATTGTCAAATGATATGGATTGTATAAGTTTGAGCCAAATATTAAGGAGTTTGAGTGGTTACCATAGCAACCACTGTATATTTTTTAAAAAAGGCATAATTTTCCGATAATTTTCTCATTAATTAATATTAATTTTTATATTATTTTAAGTCAGTAGCTGTCAGGTAATAATTGAATAAATAAATAATAACAAAATATTTATATGCCATCTCTTTATACCTGGAAAGGGGTTCACTTTGAAAAACATTCTGCAATTGGAAATCGCACAATTTAGGCTTAAAAAAATTAGGAAGGAATTGAGATATTCAAGTGAAATTTGTGTACTGTACTGGTAAATGTAGTGAATTTTTAAAATCACTTATCTTTTCTCTTCTATAATACTTAATATTTGGTTGTTATAGCAATCAAAACAAAAAAAAAAGCCCAAAAAGGCAATGTTATTCAATTTTCAAACCAATTGATCACCATGACAAACCAATTGATTATGGTACATTTTAAGTACGGTAGCAGAAATCGTTTTAGCACATATTTACAGCCAATGTAATATAAAATATTATGAATTGTATAATTTTAGTGAAATATTAAGGATTTTGGATGGTTGCCATAGCAACCACATAATCTTAAAGGACAACTGTTTCATTATCAATGTAAGCATTCGTTGCTTACATTATTGTTAGAATTCTGCTTTTACATATTATTTCTACTCAGAAGATAACAACATTGACAAATAGAAAAATATTCTCTAGCTAGTCTAAGGACTAAATAGTAAAAGTAGGTTACTCAGTTACTGATAGGCTATGGCCTAGTCGTGTTTAAGGCCTGGGCCTGGAACCTACCATGTTGACTAGTCAAAGATTTTTTTGTTTTTACTTCACTTTTGAATATTTCTATTATTCCTTCAAATCAGTATATGTAGCTTATTGAGCAACTTTATTATTTTTTATACGCCCACATTGAAATGTGGTCGTATATTGTCGTCACCCCCGTGTGGACGCTCTAGAGGCTAAAGTTAATATCTGATTGACTTTTAATTTATACACAGTGTTTAAGGTCATGAGATGAAGAAGCCTATTGTTTTTCAGCGATTTCCGATAATAACTACCAGAGTTATGGCCCTTGACGACTTCAAAAAATCTTGTGGACGCTCTAGAGGCCAAAGTTAATATCCGATTGGCTTAAAATATATACAATGTTTTTAAGGTCATACGACGAAGAAGCCTATTGATTTTCAGTGATTTCCGATAATTAGTGCCAGAGTTAAGGCCCTTGATAACTTCAAAAAATCTTTTGGACGCTCTAAAAGCTAAATTTAATATCTGATTGACTTTAAATTTATACACAGTGTTTAAGGTCATAAGATGAAGAAGCCTATTGATTTTCAGCAATTTCCGATAATTAGTGCCAGAATTATGGCCCTTGATCACTTCAAAAAATCTTGTAAATGCTCTAAAAGCCAAAGTTAATATCCGATTGACTTTAAATTTATACACAGTGTTTAAGGTCATAAGACGAAGAAGCCTATTGATTTTCAGTGATTTCCGATATATAGTGCCAGAGTTATGGCCCTTGATCACTTCAAAAAAATCTTGTGGACGCTCTAAAAGCCAAAGTTAATATCCGATTGACTTTAAATTTATACACAGTGTTTAAGGTCATAAGACGAAGAAGCCTATTGATTTTCAGTGATTTCCGATAATTAGTGCCAGAGTTGTGGTCCTTGATCACTTCAAAAATCTTGTGGATGCTCCAGAGGCCAAAGTTAATATCTGATTGACTTTAAATTTACACACACTGTTTAAGGTCATGAAACAAAGAAGCCTACTGATTTTCAGCGATTTCAAATAATTACTTCCAGAGTTACCTCCCTTGATCACTTCAAAAAACCTTGTGACGCTATAGATGCCAAACTTATCATCCGATTGACTTCAGATTGATACACAGAGTTTAAGGTGTTGAAACGAACAAGTATTTTGATTTTCAATGAATTTTGATAACTGAACAGCTAAATCCATGATGTTAAATGTTTCCTATACTAATTGTTAGCATGGGGCAAAACTTTATAAAAACAAACAAATTCTAACGATTTTCAGATAATTACATAATGAGTTGTTACTCTTAATCAGATTTTAGTGTATTACAAATATGTTTCATTACCAAAAAAAGTAAAAATATGCGACAACCTTTGTTGACTGCCCGGATGATTTAGCTGCTGTGGGCGTATGTTTCGTTGCCTGGCAACCTATCTTTGTATATTCTAATCAATGTAAATAAATATCAAATAAAGGCCTAAAAGGCCTTACGCTTGTCGTTTCTTTCAATTTGTTATTGTTAACTGATTAACAAATGTGATACTTGAGGTGTTAATTAGTTCCCCTAAAAAACAAGAATTAAAATTATAATATCAGTATGAGTGACAACTGTAATATGATGCAAAATTATCTAATAAAAAGTTTTGCAAAATTGGGTATCCGTATCGACATATTATTTATTGTTGACATATGACTGACCTAATTTAATTCAGATCTATGATTCTATGTCGGTCGGTTCTATCAATCATCTCAAAACAAAATGTTGTAAATCGCCAACGACAAATCCAGAAATAGTAATTCAAATTATTTCAACTGGCGTTGATTCTTTTGTTGGTCCTACTTTATTTGGTTACAATTCTCTTTGTAAGTGGAAAGAAATCGTATGTATACGGTACTACATTATCGTCCACACGCCGACTCGCGGCTACAGTCAGTACAGACCACACGGACAGAGACCTGTGTGGATATTTTCCGGTTTCATTTCCATTCGCGTGCACAGAAATACATTAACATTGGGCTTGGATAATTCATTAAACAGCGAATTTATGATTTCAGGGCATTGAAACAGTCGACAATTTTACAGAATTTTTCCATTCTTGAAATATGTTTAGTGTTAAAGCCCCAATAACACTCTTGTTGTAATTGAATAATATGTCCCAATCTTTATTCTGGTCAACAAATTGTATTATTTTACAATATTCAAATAAATTGATGATACAAATTTCATTGTAACACACCTAATTTAAAAAAATGGAAAAATTCAACTACATGATTTGAAAAGGTTAACGTAAACCTTTTCAAATGTGACTTGGATTTTAAAATATTTTCGAACCCTCTGGACAAGTAATATATGATTTAATGGATAATGTACACAACAGGTAGGACACATATAAACATTTGGTACTTAAAATAAGACTATTATTTATTTTCTAGAGCTGCCAAGCCAGCAAGAGTGTTATTGTCCCTTTAAAAGTAGAGACGTGTGTGGTAACTCGTAGGAAATTTCCATTCGATCCTCAGATCCTGTCACATGGTTATAAAAGCGCGCAAATATGAGTAATGTGTTGTAAATAAAGTCAACTCTGTGAAAGACGTAAAAAAATGGATTTTAAGTATGTTATTTATTTTCAGGCAAGTCTTTATACATTTAACATAACGCTTACTTCATAAATTAACATCGGATTTGCCTTTCGAAGTAATTTACCGCGAATATGAGCCTTAGGAACTTGGAATACATTAATTAGGGTTTCACACTGCGTAGCTTGTGTGAAACACTATTGTTTTTGTTAAAATTATTCTTATTAAGCTTTCATATTACATATGAAAGCTTATTGTTTCTGTTAAAGGTATTATTATTATTATTTTTTTTTTTTTTGTGTATTTTCTGCAAATCGGATTTCTCAGAATCTAACCATAGGATCTTTCTGAAACTTTGACCTACCCCCCAAAATTGGGGTGCAATCTAATTAAAATATAGATCTATATTTCGTTTCGTTTTTTTATACTTTCGATGGCCTACACTCATGTAGATCTAACTAGTTATAGTGGAAGCTCACGTTCTATGACGTCAGGTATCAAGCACGGGATATTTGACCCGATAAAGTCAGTCATTCGATTAACCAATCAGCGACCGCCATGTTTTTCAAAATCTACGTTTGTTTTGTTATGATTTCTATCCGCTGGTGTTTATAGTATAGACGTCGTTGGCTGGTAATATCTACCCACAGTTCCACGCATGAAAAGGTCAAACGGTCGATTCGACAGACCATTTGATTGGCTGACCCCTCATTTCAGTCAGAACACGGATTAAATAACAAGTCCTCCAGATCCAAGAGTAGTAAAGACAAGTAAAAATGAAATTTTGAACTATAAAAAACGAAACGAATTGGATCTGTGTTTTAATCAGATTGATTGGGGTGCGAACCTTGATTAAATATATTTTCAAAACGTTTTACGAATCCGAAATCACCGAATTTTACGAACGAATGCCTTTGACCTACAATGCTGTAACTTTGTGATTATTTGAGCTATTTAATTAATTCTTTTTTCTATGAGTACCTTGAGACATTTACTTCAAATCTGCAATTTCGGATTTTCGAATTTCGAAAATTCGTCGCTGTGATTTCGAATCGGAAGTTTAGACCAACTCGACAACTTCTTTAGTAGTTGTACGATTTTCATGAAATTTAATATGTAAGTAAACCTCAATGATGCGACTTGAAAAATGACTTTAGAAATTTTCTAAATTATCTCCCCTTGGAGAAATGGAGGATCGAAATTTTTAAAAATGTCGACGAAATATAGGTCAAATCATCTTGAATTTTTTTTTAGATACTAGCTACGAGACCACTGATTCGTACACAAAAAATGGAGTTTGTAGCTCAACCCGGAAGTGCCACCATCTTGAAATGTAAAAACCTCAAACGCCATTTTGCTATTTTACATACAGACACGGGGGTTATATTTTCTGAATCCTTGAAGGGATGGCTATAAAATGTTGGCAGTAGAATTTTGATTTAAGTCAATGGATAGTCACCATATTGAATTGAATATCAGAAATAGTGAAAAATGGATATTAACGGGCATGTAAATTATCAGAATAAACCGTAGTTTGTTGAATTCATTTCCTATCTTTGAAATTAATACATTTGGGGATAGCCTGGCTCATTGTCGAATTTTTGGCATTTGAAAATTGCAAAATTTCAAATTTCGCCTTTGATGTTTTCCGTGCCGACAAAGTTGTTTTCGCGTGAAAAACTCCGATTAACAGCTTGAAAATAATCAAATAGATCGCAGTTTCGCGATTTCGTCTCAAATCTGGGAAATCAATACATTTTTGGTTAGCCTCTTTTAAAAAATGGGTGGTGGCCTTGGAATCAATATATTTTCAAAACGTTTTGCGAATCCAAAATCACCGAAAACAACTGATGAAAAAATTGACCTTGACAGGTGTGTTACTTCGTGATTTTGTGATCTATTTTACTTTTCTGGTTAGCCTCCTTTCAAAAATGGGTGGTGGCCTTGAAATCAATATATTTTCAAAACGTTTTGCGAATCCAAAATCACCGAAAATAACTGATGAAAAAATTGAGCTTTGATGGAAACTATATAGAAAAATAAAAGGAAACATCAACATTATATAGGTCTTGCACACATAGGCTTAGAACTTTGCAGCCAGTCATCATATTAATTGAAATTGAATAGGTTTGATTTGATATAATTATTTGTTTTCTATTTTAAAACTATCTAAAATAATATTTGTAATCATTTATGTTATTGATTTAGATTAATACTGTTTATATTGTGTACATTTTAACACCTTCATCGATTAATAATGGTTTGCATAGTCATCGTATAGAGCTTATTCAACGGTATCGAATTCCAACTGCTTAGGGATATTTTACGTGCACTCCAATGTGTACACGGGACCTTGGTTTTTCGTCCCACCTATATGATAGTCCCGAAATGACCTAGTTTGTGTCGAATGGACGTTAAGCCGCATTTATCTCTTTCTCTTTTATTTTTAAAGTTTTGTAATAATCGGTTGTACTGTACTGTAAAAGTGATAAAACAGAAAATTTCGCCCGGTAGTAATGTTTCTCACTTTAAAGTCAGTAATTTGCTCATTTTAGGGGGCAAACGTTTATTGCGAACGATTAGCAGGTCAGGGGGAGCTTATTTTTAAAAGTTTTGTAATATTTGGTTGATAATTAAAGGTACCGTGCAAATTAAACTGTTAAAATAGAAAATTTCGCCCGGTTGAAATGTTTCTTCTTGTAGGTCAGCAATTTGCCAAATTTAGGGAGGTTGCGTGGCTGAATGGTTAGCACCTGTGCACTGTATAGTAACGTCTGTCATTGAGTCAACTGGCGTTGTTTCGATTGAAATGCCCGGTTGAACTGTTTCTTGCTATAAGTCAGCAATTTACCGATTTTAGGGAGCCTGAATGGCTGAATGGTTAGCATGTGCGCGCTGTATCGTAACGTCTGTCATTGAGTCAACCGGCATCGTTTCGATTTCCAGGTTGCACGTGACATGGAGTATGGTGTCCAACCTCGTGGGTTTTCTCCGTGTCCTTCGGTTTCCTCCCACGGCTGATTTCAGATTATTGTTATGCCTGGGTGCAATGTTTCACACTATATTTAGACTTGTAACTTCGCGAGTTTTTGACCAATTTCGATAATTTTTTCTTCTTATCCTTTTATTTAGGATACTTGATACAATCAATGACACGTGACGATGAATATGAAAGCTTTCATATCTGCATGCATGGCTCGAAATGTTCACCTGTCTACTTGTCGCCGACAGGCGATTTTTTCGTCCGACAGGTAGCAAATAAAACTACCTGTCGCTTGCAACAGGTGGACTAAATTTTACTTGATGTTCAGTAAATTGACCACAATACTCACGACCACAATACTCACGTCCACGTCATGTACATGTAGGCCGTATTTATTTATTCGTAGAGTCGTTTCTAAATGCAAGAATTGAGCACGGAAATACCGCGAAAAGCCGCCATTTGCATTGTTTACATTTCGCTCTGTCGCAGGTTACAGGTACTCAGTTTGGAAGTAGACAATTTTATAACAATGAATTTGACACCATCTACGCTTGTTTTCATCTACTTGGCACTAGTTTATAGCATTATGGAGTATTATATCTAAGTAAATTAAAACGTCACCTGAAATAATTCTACCGTAACGACGTACACCACAGCAAATATTAGAAAAGTGGCTGTGGAGTGGAAGGGAAATACACACGGCTCGATAGATTGATGCTTCGTAAGTTCGTGTATCTAATCATTTAAATAATTTACAAGACAATTCAACAAAATCAAATAATCAGGCCGGAAAAATATCTCGGATATTAATATAATTTGTAGCGTAAATATAGTTACTCTAAGTAACGTAAATGTTTCGGCTCTGCTCTCAACTACGTTACTGTCCGCCCTTATAGACAACTAGTCTGAAAATAAGGCTTTTCCCTCATCTCCGTTCTAAGACTATTTTGGAATCCTTACCGTCTATTTTTCACCGTGATTCTGCTTTAGTCGCCAAAAGGAATCATTTCTTGTCACATCCGACACAAATTTATAAAAATCCAACGCTATTTTCATGTAGAATTATGCGATACAAATAGATAAACAACTTTCATTTGAATGCAGCCGCCATTTTCAATCTACTGCTCAACCACTATTCCAAATTTCGGAATGGAATTTTACCGTAAACGAAAATTCGTGCTGTACACGGTCACTAAAGTTTTTTTTATTCAACATGCGTGATTAATTATTACACAAAATCTATAAAACAGAACAACGCATTATATTGACCTTCATAAAATATTTTAAATAGTCTATGTGTTATTCCATGTACAGCGAGAATTTTCGTTTACGGTAAAATTCCATTCCGAAATTTGGAATAGTGGTTGAGCAGTCGATTGAAAATGCTGGCTGCATTCAAATGAAAGTTGTTTATCTATTTGTATCGCATAATTCTACATGAAAATAGCGTTGGATTTTTATAAATTTGTGTCGGATGTGACAAGAAATGATTCCTTTTGGCGACTAAAGCAGAATCACGGTGAAAAATAGACGGTAAGGATTCCAAAATAGTCTTAGAACGGAGATGAGGGAAAAGCCTTATTTTCAGACTAGTTGTCTATAAGGGCGGACAGTAACGTAGTTGAGAGCAGAGCCGAAACATTTACGTTACTTAGAGTAACTAGCGTAAATATAGTCCCGATACATTGCACGTGAGACGGGAATTCCAGGTGGCGCTACCTGTCTTTCGCACGCGGCATATTTCTTACTGTGCGATGCACAGGTGTTATTTGTGTTTTGATATTCAATTCAATACGGATATTTTAAAATTTGAATTCTACACCTCAACGTCAAACTATTCGATTTAGCACTGAGGTGTGATACCATGATAATTTGCGGAATCCACGTGGCTACGGATGATAGGATTGTAGTTGTACATGTAGATGTACGAATCTTCGAGTCGCTGAGCCCCCTAAAGCAGATTCGCCGACTTACAAGAACTTTTAGGCCTTCCGATGTCGAAGAAATAAAAAGGTTTCATATTACGATATTTATATGAAGCAATGTACGTCTGCAATACGTAAACAAACGTGTGTGTAGTACTACATGTATGGATATGTGTGATACTATACTATTACTTAGTCTTTGAGTTTGACAATTGAGAGTGACAGGTTATTTACTGAAGCGACAGGTATGATGAAAAGCTACCTGTCGCTTGCGACAGGTAGCTTTTTTCAAACATTTCGAGGCCTGGCATGGGACAGTAGCAGATCTAGTTATTATTCTTCTTCTTATTATTTTTTTTTTTTCCAATTTGCTTATGTCTCAGCAACTACGTGTCGGATCGATACAATGTCTTCAGTTTTACTGGGAAAGTGGGTGTGACTTAGAGATTAAAGCTATTCCCGGCATTCTGCGACATTGCGAAACGTCCGAAATCACAGAAAATGTCGTTTTTTGAAATATTGCCGTAATATTAACAATAATCATTGTATTTTAGCATATGATGCATTTTGACATAGCCAGAAACAGGGGACATAGCTATGTTACTTCTGATTTTTGATTTTCGACGAATCTTGGAAGATATTAGGCGCCAAATTTTGAAAATTTAAATTTTTACAAAAAACTTTTTTATTTATTAATATTTTTATATGACATTTTAACCAAGGTTAAAGAGTCATCTGATTTGAGCAAAAATGTCAACATTTTTTGTTTTCGTAATTTTCCTTGGCCGCTATTGGCTAATTCAGTTTTTCAGTCCTACATTCATTATTTATTGTTCGATTTGTATAAAACCATGTTCATATGTTCCGTGGTTCAAAATGTCATTTTTTTTGTTACCGGTAAAGTTTCCTGAAGGCACCGGAAGTGACGTAAATTCAGCAAAAACTGCAATATTGACAGTTCGGTACCACTTTTTGAAAGCAAATACTATTTTCTACAAATCTGATCTTACTCAAAAGATGCGCCCTGTAAAGGTGCACAAAATCTCAGACTCAGTTTTTTTAATTTCGATTTTGTTTTCGGGCCATTTCGATTAAAAGGTAAAAAAAGGGGTAAAAATAAGCTATTTACAACCCATCCAGTGTCTTCATATATTAAAATATTTCTTCGATACTTTCATAAACTTGTGTAGCAATAATCCATGCAAAGAGAATGTATGTGAAATTTAGTTTGTAATATGAGCAGTTGCCGAGAAATGGGCAATTTTGCATGAGTCACTTGTCACATTATTTTGGCTGTAAAAGAATCAATTATTATTCGATTTTCAATTTTTGTTTTCACTGTTTGTTGCCTATTGCCACAGTCGACTATTCCAAACCATTTTAACACTTTCACTGTCACCGGAAGTGACGTCATTTAGGCAATAACTGGATTTTTAGCCTTAAAAATACATTTTTTATTCAAATGAGTATTACTTGTAATATTTTTAGAATTATGAAATTTGGTTCCCATCAACAAATAGAATGAACCCATACGATCATATAGATACCACAAAATGGTTTCTAACTTGTACGGTTGCAGAGAAATGGACGATTTTCCACAAGTCACTTTTTACTTTATTTTGGCTCTAAAAGAATCAGTTATTATTCGATTTTCATAAAATGTTCACCATATGATGTCTTATGCCATTTACGATTTCATAGAACTAATTTAAATTTTTTGGTATCACCGGAAGTGATGCCATTTTGGCAAAAAACTGAATTTTTAGCCTTCAAAACAGATATTTTATTCAAATGAGTCTGATTTGTAATGTTTTCAAAATTATGATATTTGATTTCAATCAACAAATAGATTGAACCCATACGATCATACAGATACCACAAAATGGTTTCTAACTTGTGCGGTTGCAGAGAAATAGGCGATTGTCTACAAGTCACTTTTCAAGGTTTTTGGTCTATAAAAGTGGCAAATATTTTTCTATTTACATAAGATTTTCACTATATGATATCAAAAGGCAATTCGGATTTCATAAAACTAATTGAACATTTTCATTATCACCGGAAGTAATGTATTTTTGTCAGGATCACTTACAAGTAACAAAAGTATAAAATGAATTGATATTGCTGGATTTGGTTGATTCTGCGTCCAATTTATTTGAAGTGTGCAATGCTTATGGGGAAACCTGTTTAATGGTTTCATTGGTTCCCGGAAGTGACATATGTTCAAAGATAACGTGGCACCGGAAGTGACATGTTAAAGGGTAGCGTGGCACCAGTGAAACCCGTCATTCCTGCATGCAGGTCTAGTTAGTTTTGGTGTTGAAATGATGTCATAACAAGGCAAAACTACGCGATTTATTTTTGACAATATTGCTCATTGTATACAATTTTCAAATGCTCCGCTCAGGTTCTTAAAATGCTCTGATTTTGTTGATTTTAATAGCATTGAAACGACAATAAAATGAACTTTCGATCGGTGGGGGGTGATATCCTGGCAAATCGCCACAAAAAAAGATTACGTGAATTGAAGCCTTCAACTTAAAAAAAAAAAGGCATGGTATTTCGAAATACCAACAAAGCACCACCAACCCCCCCCCCCCCCCGATCGAAAGATCGTTCAATTATCTTTCTAATGATATTAAAATGGAAAAGAAAATATTAAAAATTGAAACCTGAGCGGGGCACTTGAAGTGGGGTACCCTCGTTTAAAAACGTGACAAAAAATTTTAGCGTAACGTCAAAACACGCGAAATTGACGTTTTTTAATTTACGTTTTTGAAATTAATATAAGGAACACATACGGTATATAAAAATTATAATTATACCACACAAAAGAACAATTTATCTGCTTCCAAAATAAATTATTACAAATGATAAAATTGTGACTGTGTGACGTCAAGTTGAAGAAAGGTTACAAATCGGGAAAAAATGATTTTCTTTCAACGAGAGCAATGGAGCTGTGACACATAGTAATATAGTCCCGATACATTGTAATTGTATGTGAGACGGGAATTCCAGGTGGCGCTACCTGTCTTTCGCACAGCTGTGATTTGTGTTTTGATATTCAATTCAATACGGATATTTTAAAATTTGAATTCTACACCTCAACGTCGAACTATTCGATTTAGCACAAAGGTGTGATACCATGATAATTTGCGGAATCTACGTGGCTACGGATGATAGAATTGTAGTTGTAAGAATCTTCGAGTCGCTGAGCCAAAGCAGATTCGGCGACTTTCAAGGACTTTTAGGCATTCCGATGTCGAAGAAATAAAAAGGTTTCATATTATGATATTTATATGAAGCAATGTACGTCAATACCTAATCCATACGTGTGTACCTACATGTATGGATATGTGTGATACTATACTATTACTTATGAAAACTCCCACTCAGATATTAAAAACAACTAATCTTGACCACCATATTCATTAAAAAACAACCTTGACCTTAAACAATATATAGATAACTCTATTACAAAACATGAGAGGATTCAGACCACAATATATCAATACTAACACATTCCTCTCTTTCTTTTTTGATGACACACTGCATGCATTGTATAGAGTAAATATGGCAAAGTATGAAATGTAAAATAATATTGAATACCCACACTTGGAGTAAAGTAGATAAACAGAATGAGCAATCTGTTAAGAAATAAAATTAAACATTAATTACAGAGAGTTGTTCATTTGTCCAATAAAATACTTAAGTGTCAGTTTCTGAATGTTTCAGTTAATTTAACACAAGAAGCACCATGCTTAGTTAAAGCGTCAGAAATCTGATGACAACTTTCTATCCACATGATCTGTGATATTTCACCTTGTTGCACCATTTGTTTAATACTAGCTATGTCTATACGTAGCCTTTTCTCAGCTACGACTTTAGTGGAATGAATGTTTTCGTATAATGATTTATTGTCAGTATATGTGAAGATAGGAATAGAAGAGTTATTTCCACAGAACAAAATTTCACTTATCAGGTGCCGTAAATATATTACTGTATCAATTCCTTCAACCATTGAAAGAGTTTCTGCTGCAAGCGAACTCTTGACTACACAGCGAATTTTGCATGATTTCCATGCTAGTGGACATGACTTATTTCCTGGGCCCACTAGGAAGACAACAAAACCACATGCACTTGATGTTCCATCTTTTAAATTGGCATAGGATGCATCGCAAAACAAAACCAAGTGTAGGTCATTTACTCATCCCAAATTTGGAAATTTTAAATAGCAAGAGTCAGTTTTTAATTTCTTCACTACTTTATTAGCATGAAGAATGTCAGTAACGTGTGGATCCTTTAAAGCAGTACTCAACTGTAAAACTTCAAAACACACATCAGGTCGCATCTGATTGGCAACCCAATTGATTTGTCCTATAACACTTCGAAGTTGAGCTGTCTCGATACTATTTAAGTGTCTCAAATTTTTGTGATGATCGATTACAACTAATTAGGGTTTCACACTGTGTAGCTTGTGTGAAACACTATTGTTTTTGTTAAAATTATTAGGGTTTCACACTGCGTAGCTTGTGTGAAACACTATTGTTTTTGTTAAAATTATTATTCTTCTTATTAGGCTTTCAGACTTTCGTCTGAAAGACTATTGTTTTTAAAAAAATTATTATTATTATTATTATTATTTTTTTCCGCGGGAGCCTATTTCTCCATGATCGAAAACAGATATCGATCTGGAACAAACTTTTCTATCGGGAAAACATGTGGTGGCTAGTGCATAAACTATTTTTCAAACTTCTGCGCATACCGGAAGTGGCCGAACTTTGTAGGTTGTCGGAATATTGAAAATCGGCCATAATTTCGTCAATTCTTTACCCATTTTTAAACAAATGACATTTTCGGAAACCCTGAATCTTTTGCGAGATAATGGCTATCTCACATTTTTGAATTTCGAACATTCGTCTATGACTTCTATCGTTCGAAAATTGAAAAGACGTTGTTTATGAGACAATTTTTGTTATTTTTCAAAATTTGCAAATTTGACCTACATTTTTGGATTCCTGAAGTCTATGCGATTCCAGTAATATAAGTTTCATTCAGAGTTATCGCCCTTTATTTTTCGAATTTTTTCGAATTTTCTTCCCATTTTGTGCCCCATATATTTTTTGGAAAGGATAAAACGATATTTCTGAAACCCCTGAAACATAAAGCCATATTGCCAGACAGTTGCATAAAGCAATTTCAACAACGATTCGTAAACCGGAAGTAGTCGAAATAATGCCTGATTTTTTTGAAAAAAACTTAAAAAAATGGGGGCTTTGGGAAAAACGTGATTTCGTCGTCCCATATCAATCGATCAAATGGATTAAGGTATCGTTGGTTGACATCGGAATTGGAGTATCGTATGATACCCAATTCATACAGATACGATGATCCAGAAGTAAAATATGACACGCTGAAAATCAAGCATTTTTTGATTTGGAGCGTTTTTGGACGCCTTTATCTCGAAAACTGCTCCAGCGATTTTTCTTAAACTTTATCTATCAATGGTCCTTCCGGTAGTCTTTAGCATGGATCCATCCATTAAGACCTATATATAATTGGAATAAGACAAAAAAGGGACTGAAAATTGAAAAAAGTCAAAAAATCTTGAAATTTTGGAAAATGCTCCACTATTTTTTTATTTGAAGAGATTTTCAAAAAAAAGATATATATTTAAAAAGCTGACCTAATTACGATTCTAATGATGTATAATATGTATGCAGTTATTGAAATTTAATTTTCAATATTTTGACATTTTGACATTTTTAACACTTTTGAACATAGGATTTCTCAGAAGTATTTTATTTGATCGTATAGTGTAGTATATCATTAGAGAGCCCTGTTCCCATGCAAACTCAAAAACTGAATGTGAAAACTACTCGACAATGATTCGTATACCGGAAGTATTTCAAAAAACGACGAAAAATGTAAAAAAGATAAAAAAGAATTGGAGCTCTTGCCAAAAGTTCGAATTCTCCGTCACATATTAGCGGACCAAAACAATTAAAGTGTCGTTGGATAGTTCCATTAATAGACGATCATATAACATCTAAATAACACGAATTTGATTCTTAGGAAATAAATTATGGTACGCTGAAAACTACGTATTTTCCGTTTTGGAGCATTCTGTGACGCCTTTTTCTCGAAAACGACGCCTACGATTTTTCTTAAACATTTTTTAGTCAGAGTCCTATCGGTGGCCTAGCGTGTGCATCTAATAATAAAAGCGTTGCAATATTATAGGTGGTCCAAAAATGACATCAATCTTTGAAAAAAGTTGAAAAATCATTAAATTATTGAAAATGCTCTTTTATTTATCTTTTTTTCAAAAATTACTTAATGAATGTTTCTGATATTTCTGGTACAGGAAGTTAAGTATCTAATCAACTTGTTAAAGCAATTCCGACAATGATCGAAAAACCGGAAGTAGTCGAAAAAATCGCTGATATTTTGATTTTTTTTTACATTTTTACAGAAAACTTTTTTATTTATGAATATTTTTTGATGGTAGTTTACACAGAGTTAAAGTATCACCTTACTTGAGTATAAGTGAGAAAGAATTTTGTCTCAGTAATTTTCTTTAGTCGCCATTGGCTAATTTAGTTTTTCGTACCTAGATTAATTATTTATCGTTCGATTTGTATAAAACAAAGTGCATATGCTTCGTGATGTCAATTGTAATATTTTTTGTTACGGTGACATTTTTCTGCACGCAACGGAAGTGGCGTAATATTAACAAAAACTACAATTTTGAGAGTTAAGTACCACTTTTTGACAGCAAATATTATTTTTTTTCGAAAACTGATATAGCAAAAAGTATGCGCCCTGTAAAGGCGCATAAAATGTTTGGCTCAGATTCTTAAATTTCAATTTCATTTTCGGGCAATTTCGAATAAAATGTAAAAAAAAAAGGTAAAATTCAGTTATTACAACCCATTCAACGTCTTTATATTTTGAACTATTTATTCGTAACTTTCATAAACTCGTAGCCATAATCCAGACGAAGAGAATGTATGCCAAAAATAGTTTGTAATATGAGCAGTTGCCGAGAAATATGCAATTTTGCATGCATCACTTTTCAAGTTATTTTGCCTATAAAAGAGTAAATTATTATCCGATCTTCAATATTTTTCTTTTATTTGATGCCTAATGCCAATTTGGATAACGTTAAGCCAACTTTACCGTTTCACTGTTACCGGAAATGACGTCATTTTGGCAAAAACTGTATTTTTAACCTAAAAAACAAATATTTTATTCAAATGAGTCTCTTTTATAATATTTTTAAAATTATGATATTTGAATCCCATCAACGAATAGCATGAACCCATACGATCATACAGATACCACAAAAAAGTTTCTAACTTGTACGGTTGCCGAGAAATAGACGATTTTCTACAAGTCACTTTTCAAGCTTTTTGGTCTATAAAAGTGTCAATTATTATTCAATTTTCATACAATTTTCACCATGTGATGCCTTATGCCATTTATGATTGCAATGATCTGATTTAACATTTCCATTATCACCGGAAGTAATGTCATATTTGCAAAAACCGTATTTTTAGACTTCAAAACAAATATTTTTTTGAAGTGAGTTATATTTATTATTTGTTTAACGTTATAACGTTTGATTCTAATGGCCATTTAGATTGGATCAATATAATCATACTGATATCAAAAAATTGCTTCTAGCATACATGTATTCCCTTGTCGAGGAATAACCAATTTTCTAAGGATCACATTTTAAGTTTTTTACCTTTTTAATTTCAGTTTATGGGTTCTAAGTTTATCATTTTTTTGCCTGATATGTATCAAACAATTCTCAATTGCGAATTCTCAACTTATTTGTTATCGATAATGATTTCTTTTGGCACCGGAAGTGAAGTAATTTTGCCAGATTTTACAATTTTGACCGGTGTATTTATTTGCAAGCAAATATTACTTTTACAAATCTGATAGAGGGTGTCACTGAATCATAACAACTACAGTATCGTTTGGTAGCTCGATGGATCGGCTATTGTATGACGCACTTCCTGTCGGATTCCTGAAAGCCGATTCAGCACTGCAGGTCTGCAGGTCTAGTTATTATTATTATTATTATTCAGATTCCAATTTGAATAGATCTCAGCAACTACTTGTCGCATCGGTACGATTTCTTCGGTTTTACTGGGAAAGTGGGTGTGACTTAGAGGATAAAGCTATTTTGAACGTTGTGCGACAATGCGAAATGTCCGAAATCACCGAAGTTAGCGCTTTTGAAAATATTGTAGGGGTAATTCCAGCTTAACTTCCCACTTTTGTAGAATTTTCAAATTTTTCGTATTAACTTACTTTTAGGTTTTAATTAGTAAGCATATATCCTAGTTTAATTTTACAAAAAAATTTAAAATCCTATGGGACGGTTATGAAAATATGTGTATTTACATGCGCCTATGTGAAATACGCATCAATTTTGTATCTTTTCCTTTCTTTTCCAGCCTTGAAAAGAATAAATATAATTATTCAAAGACCTGTTATTTTATTACTAATAGCTACTTTCATGTGATGAAATTAAAGACAAAAGCACTTGGTTTTGGTTTTTACTCTATATCCTCCACAAACGGCACCACAAAATCAGCAATATTGTTTGTCCCGTCTGTCACAATTTTAATGAATTTTTCTTTTAAAAAGTATTTTTTGATAAATATGAAAATAAATTATGATATTAATATCTTCTATATGCAAGCCATAAAGTAAATATATGGCTGTATTTTTCTTGATTTAGTTTTGCAATAAATAAACTGGAGATTTCATGGCGTCCCATCTGTCACAAATCCCCCGCTGTCCCATCCGTCACAGAGTTTTCGTCCCATCCGTCACAATGAACTTAGTGCCTGAAATCCAGACACCTGCAGATTTCATGCTTAAAAAACTTTGTTGACTATCTACTAAGCAATAATATTGCATCTGAAGACCAGAGTAATAAAAATCATAGCAGTGCAACATTTTATTGGCAATATTAACTGTATACTGAACAGAAAGTCCTAGAAGGCTGGAAATCGGCACGGTTCTTTTCAATGCTTCCCCCCAAATTTGAAAAAAAGTCCATTAAAAATTGTAGCCTGTACCACTTTCATTATGTTTTCGGTAAAGGGAGCATAATTGCTGAACAGAAGGCAGTATATGTTGGAAATCGAAAGGATCAGTCCTTTCATGATACCAATCCTTCACATCAATTGTGTGAAAAAAAAAAAAAAAAAACATCTGATAAAAACTGTAGCCTCTTTTGTGTGCACACGTTTTGGAAAAGGGGCAATCACTCTGGATCAAAAGGTTGCACCCTTCATAACCCCAAATCAATTGGGTCTATACACCAGTATACACATTCACAATAGATTTGAAAAAAATCTTTTAAAAACTGAACCTTGTATTATGTTCACAAGGTAACTCCAGAATGAACGGTCCTAGAAGACTGTAAATAACATTAGTCTATTGATTACCCCAATTCTTCACACCAAACTTAACAAAAATATGTTAAACTGTAGCCTCAATCGCGTTCACAAGGTTTTCAGCAATTAAGGTCTTCCAACAAGTTGGGTAACTCTGGAACGGAATACCATACCATGGAATGCTGAATATGGATGGATTAGTCCTCGTATTACCCAAATGCCTCACACCAAATTTGAAAAGAAAGCTGTTCAAAAAAATCAAAACGGTAGTCTCTATCAAGTTTTGGACGATATGGGGGTAACTCTAGAATGGAAGGTTGTGTAATGCTGAAAATAGACAAGTTTTGTCATATCATGACACCAATAGTTCACACCAAATAAGAAAAAAGTCTATTAAAAACTGTAGCCTCTATCATGTTCAGAAGGCTTTCGCAAACAGAGGATGACTCTAGAATGGAAGGTCGGCATTAAATTCTTATCCTGAATAATCAATTTGTTGCATATATTTAATGTCCCATCCGTCACATATTCTGATGTCCCATCTGTCACAGTGTTGATGGTGCCACTGTGGCATAATGACAAATATGAAAACATAGCTATTTTACCTAAATCCACTTAAATGATACTATTTTAACATAGGCATGTCAGTTAAACTAAACTTTAGTAATTGAGATAAATCAATGTTCCGGTACCAAGGTTACATAAAACGGTGGTCTAGAAATGTCCCATCCGTCACATCAAACATAATCCCAAAATGCTCAGTAATAATTTTATCTGAAAAAAAATTTTTTGTTAGATATTAAAGGGATGATATGGTGGTTGTCAAAAATACTTTCAATTGCATGATTTCAAATAACTAGATTTCAAAGTTACTCTGAAAATATTATCATTTGTCACGCTGGAATTACCCCAAAATGAGTTCAAAATTGTGACCTCTATAGGGTCCACAACCTTGATATAACATATTTTCACACTATTCGCGTACAAACGGCAGCCATTTTATCCGTCAATTATGGTCCGATTTTCACGAAATTCAAATTCTCTCTTCATTACCATGTAACGGTGATATAATCAAATGTTTCTTTAAATCAGATAATAATTTTGACCTCCAGAGGGACCACAAGCTAACAAAAGCGATTTTTTGGATAATCAGGGGATATAATTCAGGAAGTTACGATCCGATGGGTGCAAATATCGAAAGGAACCAAGATCTTTGGGTTATAAACATACATGTCAAGTTTCATCAAAATTGGTTCAAAATTGTGACCTCTATAGGGTCCACGACCTTGATATAACATATTTTCACGCTATTCGTGTACAAACGGCAGCCATTTTGTCCGTCAATTCTGGTCCGATTTTCACGAAATTCAAACTCTCTCTTCATTACCATGTAACAGTGATATAATCGGATAATAATTTTGACCTCCAGAGGGACCACAAGCTAACAAAAGCGATTTTTCGGACAATCAGGGGACATAATTCAGGAAGTTACGATCCGATGGGGGCAAATATCGAAAGGTACCAAGATCTTTGGGTTAGATATCTGGATAAAATATGTTTCGGATATAAATATGGGCAATATAAATATTTTCAAAGGAGAAATTGATACTGATAGAACCATGAACAAAATATCCCTGACAAAAACAGTCGGCTCACAGGGCCGACCCCCCATCTTCAAAATAATGATACCCATTCAAATTGTAAATCTTCATTCCAGCCTTGTTCGATTATTGGTTTTGCAGTCTGTCTCCATATTGTTGCAATGCAACATATAATTATTGCGTTTAATGTGCAGCAAAAGACTACTCAGGCCAGATATGGTAATAAAGAAAGAAAGTTTTGTTATTTTTCATTACAATTAAAATTCCTCCAGAAGATCTTTCTTCGAGTGTCATCTACAGATTTAAGTCGGTTTTCGCCGTACAAGGTACAGACAATTTTTTCTAAACCAGCAATTACATCATCAGAGCTCTTTAAAAATTGTTAGAATGTTGGGATTATCTTGTAAAAGACAGGTAGTCATTACCACTGAAAACATGTACCGTAGGCCGAAACATTCTCGAAATTGTCAATACTAATCTTGACCAGATCAAAATATATCAAGATTAGTATTGAAAGCGTCGAGAATATCCTAGAACTGGCAACCAACCACAAGGACACCAAAATATCTTACCTACTACTCTTCACATTTCAAATTAATGGAGGTGCTGAAAAATACTGTATTTTGCATTCTTCGGGCGAAATATACATTCCAATCATTCTTTTGCAAACGATGATCCAAATATTCAAATTTTGATAGATAATGAGTCGGGTAAAGGTAGAAAATAGCGCAAAAGGCGACTTACTTCAGCAGATGACGCTAGAAAAAAGATTTTCTGGGTGAAAAAATAACAGACCTGTCTTTATTACCACTTTGCTGTATACATGGTCTTTTGCTGCATTTTCGGCTCAGGAGATCAGGAGACAAAGAAGCCTGTAGGCGTTCACTAGATCAATGTCTTGATGGAGTTCAAATATGAGCATTTTCTGCGTTGGGTAAGCATAGATGAGCAATTTGATTGGTTGATGCTTCGGCACACAATAACATTAGTTCTGATTAAGTGATAGTGATGAAACATGGTGTATAGTTTCATTACATCAATACCTTGACTAAGTTCAATAATGAGCATTTTCTTCTCAGGAGATCAGGAGACAAAGAAGCCTATTGATTTTCAAAAATTTCTGATACTTACTCCCAGAGTTATGACCCAAAATCAATTTGAAAAATCTTGTAGACTCTCTAGAGGCTTAAGTTAGTATCCAATTTTCTTCAAATTTATAGTGTTTAAGGTCATGAGACAAAGACGCCGATTTCTGATAATTGACTTTGATATTTATACACAACACAGTGTTAGCGATCATCAGACTTCAACAGCTAAAGGGGGGTTGGGGTGGTCTAGAGTGCCGCGCTTCGACCTCTAGGTGGCCGGTCACCTCTGGCTTGCGGCTGTGGTTTCAATCCCTGGTGTGAGCGTATGTGACATGGAGATGGGGCGCCTTCTTAACCTCGTGGGTTTCCTCCGGGCACCCCGGTTTCCTCCCACTGCTAAAGACCCCTACGCACAAGCGAATTATTGAAATAAAATCAAACCATATGTTAGTCTTGAAATGACCTAGTTTGTGTCGAGTGGACGTTAAACCCCATTTCTCTCTCTGTCTCTCAACATCTAAATTCGTGATGATAAATGATTTGCATACTAAACGTTAGCCTGTATTAGAACTAGAAGCCAAACAAATAGTAATGATTTCTTATAATTACATGATGGAATTTTACTCTTAATCAGTTTCTAGTGTGCTAAAAATGTTTTCATTATAACAAAAGAAAATATAGGCAGCTGCCCTAATGACTAAGCGACTGTGGGCGTGTGTTTCGTTGCCTGGCAATCTAGTTGTCTGAAAGCTACAATTCTTATTTTGAGACAAATCTGCTACATGTGCGTATTCCGTACTTGGAATACTATCTTAATTCACCTTCAAACAGCACCATCTTTATAGCCTGTATTAGAACTGGAAGCCAAACAAATTGTAATGATTTCTTATAATTACATAATGGTATTTTACTCTTAATCATTTTCTGGTGTGCTAAAAATGTTTTCATTACGACAAAAGAAAAATTAGGCGGCTGCCCTAACGACTAAGCGACTGTGGGCGTATGTTTCGTTGCCTGGCAACCTAGTTGTCTGAAAGGTACAATTCTTATTTTGAGACAAATCTGCTGCCTGTGCGTATTCCGTACTTGGAATACTATTTTAATTTACCCTGGAACAGCACGATCTTTATATTAAAATTATTCTGTATTTCAGCCATTCTCAAGATATTGGAAGGTACACTATCACCAAAGCCTGGTTCTACTTCTAGCAAGCTCAACACTCCTCAAATCTTTATTAACTCTCTCTCCACTAAAAACCCCAATGGTGTGTGGGTTTAAAACTTGTATCAGCATATCTCTGATTTTTGTCTCTTTTTTTTTGCCTGCAGTAATACACGTTTACAATCCTGTTCAAATAATGTTATACATAACGTCATTGAGTCCCATATTCACACTTAAGGCCTGTGCATACCATGGATTCTTAGTCGCCAACAGCCCAGAACAGTCTCATGTTTGGACAGCATTGATATTATACACAGGAAATCCACACCACTATTATTATTGTTACATGGTAATACCTGTATCTATTTCAGTGTTTCTCAAGCAGTGTGCTGTGGCACACATGTGTGCTGCGAGATCTACGTAAGTGTGCCGCAAAATTTTGAACAGCACACTAAGAATATTTGAAACACCATGTGCATACATGCCAACTATTCCGATTTTGTCGGAATCATTCCGATTTTCTGAGTCGAATTCTGAATTCCGATTTTACTCTTTATAATTCTGTTTTTTAAAATTTATTGGAAGAAATTTATTATATTTCATTGCTGACCTTTTGATTGATAAAATCCCTCTCGTTTTATTTTTACATTGACGACTGTCTCGGCATTCTCGCTGTTTGTTGTGAATCTGATTGCAATACTGTTTATCGTAGTATGAGTCGGTAAAACAACGGAAATAGTCGAGAACATATGTCATGTTTTCCTTATTATTATTAATATAAAATGGAATAAGCTATTATGTCTGGACTAATCAAGATCAAAATGTCATGTGGTTATTTCCGTCATTTGCCGTGTCTAATTTGCATAATCCGCGGTAAAACGACGGAAATAGCTGAAAACATGTCTCCAGTTTTCTCGATCATTATTAATATAAAATAAGCTAATATGTCTGGAATAATCGATCGATTAAAATGTCATGGGGTTATTTCGTCATAGGCCATGCCTAATTTGCATACTTCGCGGATATTATTTGCTTCGCGGAGCCATTCTCGCATACACTCGTACAGTACATGGCGGATTTACCGTTAGTTGCCAGTAACGTTGTGGCATCTTCCTTAGCCATATTTCCTTCTGACTTGATAAAAAATGTTTTCAAGCTGTTTTCCATGTGTGAAAAAAACAAATTACAAGTATAAATAATTTACGACTTCTACGCGTTGGTCGTCAAGACAAACAAAATTTCTTCCAAAACAAATGTTAGACAAAAATATCGGGAAACTTACGGCAAAGAATTTCCAGGAATCATTACGTCCTCGCGTAGAGGGGACGAAGTCGCATTTTGTTTAGTCTGTAGGAGTGATTTATGTGTTGCTTACGGTGGTATTACGGACATTAGAAAAACATTTTGAAACTAAAAAACACTTGAGCTGCTCAAACCTAAAAGCCTCTTGCGAAAAATCTTCTAGGCCTACACAAACATATTTTCAGTTCGGACTACCCCTTTAACTAACATAGTTATATACTTAATGTCGATCCCAACTAAGCACATAGCTAATCGTAATCTATTATCTTCACTTAACAACAAATTTAGGTCATGTAAACATGTAAATATACATACTTTCAAATAATAATAGGTAAAAAAAAAATCAGATGCATGGACCTAAATCACCAGCTGTTTTTACCCAATAATACAAGGTACTGCTTTAAATAGGTGCTAATTTCTCAAAATTTTCTAGGGGCCCTTAGGCGGCCCCAAACCCCACGCCCTGCGACACCTACGGCGCTCACGGTGCTTTGCACCGTTCGAACTTGAACCTACGCTCCTCGCTCTACCATCAATACAAGGCATTCTGATTTTCAATCTCCTCAGGTTGGCATGTATGCATGTGATACCAATTGAGTATTCACTGGTGTCTACTGATAATTTCATAGCTCTGTTTTTCTTTATTGTCACCTGCCTTTCGATGAAAGAGGGAGACTATTAAAATGGGTTCGTTCGTCCGTCTGTCTGTCTGTCTGCCCGTCTGTCTGTCACACATTTTAGGACACATTAACTTTCCCCCTAATTGAGCTAGAATGTTCAAACTTGGTGTGGGTGTTTATTGGGTCGATACTTTGATTGAGTTCAAAGATGAGCATTTTCTGCTTAGGGTTAGCAGAGATAAGCAATTTGATTGGTTGATGCTTTGGGCACGATAATTTCAGTTCTAATTAAATGAGAGTGATTAAACTTGGTGTATAGTTAAATTTCATCAATACCTTGACTAAGATCGATAATGACCATTATCTGCTCAGGGTAAGCAGAGCGATAAGCAATTTGATAAATCGTTGAGACTTTAGGCCACAATAAGTCCCCTTCTAATTGAGCTAGAAATTTCAAACTTGGTGTAGGTGTTTATTAGGTTGATACCTTGATGGAGCTCAAGATGAGCATTTTCTGCTTAGGGTAAGCAGAGATAAGCAATTTGATAGGTTGATGCTTTGGGACACGATAGCTTCAGTTCTAATTAAGTGAGAATGATGAAACTTGGTGCATAGTTTCATCACATCAATACCTTGACTAAGTTCGATTATGAACATTATCGCCAGAGGGTAAGCAGAGCTCAAGACTTTGGAACATAACTCTGCTTTTAATTGAAATAGAATGTTTAAAGTTGATCATGATGAACATTAGGTTGATTCTATCTGATAGAGAGTGATGAAACCTAGTGTATAGTTGATAATCAGTTTGATTCCTCGATACTTTTGAAAAAGATGAAATGAAATGAAATGGGGTTTAACGTCCTACTCTTATGCACCTAACCTGGGCTAATGGAAAACAGGCATACGCCATACAGTGTGCTATGAGGGAAATTTTGCCCGATCTGCGGCACGACGGCCTACTCTTATATCGAATTCCAACTGCCAAGGGATCTTGTACGTGCACTCCAATGTGTACACGGGACCTCAGTTTTCCGTCCCATCCGAACGACTAGGCAGCTATCCTTGTCAGGCCCTCCGTTCTGCATCACGGACAAGGGGAAACCACGCTGGAAAATTGAGATGAACTTTCTCGGCCAATGCAGGGATCGAACACCCGACCTCCCGGCTAGCAACCTAGTGACTTAGCCACGTGATCCCCTTTGAAAAAGATAAATGTGCAATTAATTAATATGTGTCCTCTATTTATTTCATGATTTCGGCAGGGGACTTCAACCTCACTGTTGGCTTGTTTAATTTGAGTCATTCTATACTATGACTAATCTCTGTCTAGGTTGTATTGCGCCAGACTTACCATGTTTTTATTTTGCCAAATTCAAATATTTTTCATATATATTAAGCCAGGTTTGCCTCTATATTTTCATGTGTTCCATAAGAGAACCACTGATCTATTAAGACTCAGAGCTTCTTGGCATGATTAGAGTGATATAGTTACCCCATGCCAACTATGATGATGTTGTAAAAGTAAAAATCCCCTGCAAACTACAACAATTTTGTAAAAGGTTAATCTCTAACGGGAATATCGGTCAGGAAATGGTTCAGTTCTGTTCAGTAAGTACAAAGATATGATGAACAGAAATACCATTGATCTATGATGCCCACTACGTAAATGGTACAGGTTAAGTTTTTTCACTTGTTTTTCACTTGACAGACTTGGGTCAACAACACAGGTCACGATTTTTCAATATACATTGGGATATTTTGTTTTTTTTAATTAAGTGTTAAATATTTATCTGAGTACATAATACCTTGGATTAATTAAAATTATGCAAGTTACTTAAAGTGTTCACCCAAACACAGGGGCAGATCTAGGAATGTTTGCAGCTTTTGGGACAATCTGATTAAAATACAGATCTATATTTCGTTTGATTTTTATACGTCCATATTGAAATGAGGTCGTATATTGTCGTCACCCCTTGTCCGTCTGTCGTCCACAATTGCTTGTGAATGCTCTACAGACTAAAGTTAATATCCGATTGACTTTGAATTTATACACAGTGTTTAAGGTCATGAGACGAACAAGCCTATTGATTTTCAGCGATTTCCAATATTTACTGCCAGAGTTAAAAAATCTTATGGAGGCTCCAGAGGCCAAATTTAAAATCCGACTGACTTTAAATTTATACACAGTGTTTGTACTTGAAGGTCGTGTCAGAAGTCATACCAGCGACATTTGACGCAATGACATCAGACATTGATTAATCAATCAACGTTGACGTTTCTAGTTGTTTATCCACAGTTCCACATATGGCATACCAAGAAGTTGACGTACCGTTTCATTGGCTTATCCCTCACTATAAAAACGAAACGAAATAGGATCTGGTGGAGGGGAGGGGCATTACCTGACACAATCTATCTTGGGAGGGGTCTGGGTCTATTCTCTCCCCAAATGGTCTCTATCACCATTTTGGCATATAATACACCAAGCTACTTATATACAGAAAAATCCAACACCTTGTTTAGGGCGTCAGTTTGCTATTATGAATTTATTCGATGACATTGTGATTCAGTTTCATTGATGCAAGTCTTTAATTATGTCTTTATCATTATCGCGTGCTTTGAATGTCCATCCCATACCGACATCTGACAATAAAGGATAAAGCACACGTTATCTCCTCAGTCAAAGGCTTTAACAAACAATCTCCATTATATAATCTTGCATTTTGATTAGCTAGGGTGTCCATATAGCCCCATTATTTTTATGTATAAAATTATCTGTCCCTCTGGTCAAATTTCCCATTAAAAATCAAATATGTGAAGTTTGATCATGATCAGCAAAAGTTTATGTGGTCCACCACCCTGATGAAAATTAGTATTAGGAATAGGTTTACCTATACATACAGAACTGTTATATTTACATTGGTCCATGACATACCAAAAGTAATGCAACTCACTCATGTATAAAAAAAACCCCAAGCAACATGGTTTTGGTTCATGATAGGTTTATATATTAACCTTTTACAAAACTTTTACAAGATAAAGATGTTAATTAAGAAACTTTCAGTGGACTTGAGATTGCTATTAGTACTGACTGATAGTAAACTCCAAAGCTACATTTACTTTCAACTAAAGCGGAATGAATCAAACACCAGTTGGTTAATAAACAATCTTCTTTTTGAGAAGATTATGGATGTCCTTTCGATTCTTTTCCACTCCCTGCAATATGTTCTGATAGTTGTCTTCCTTTTTTAGCTGAACATAGAAAGTCTGAGCTCAGCTTTACACCACGTTCAGCACAGTCATTTATTTATTGCCGAAACATTATGCAGATTTTGATTGTACTGGTCACACTCTTCCCATTCCTTTGCATAGTGTCGAGTAGGGTAGCACAGAATTGTAATAATACAAAGTACGCAAGTCTAAAATAATTATATTCGAGAAAAATTTATATTTATATTATTATTGGTTGGAATTATTTTCAAGTCAACAGCCTCAAGGACCAACTTACCATGTTTTATGGTAAGTTGGTCCTTGAGGCTGTTGACTTGAAAATAATTCCAACCAATAATAATATAAATAATATGCAATATGCAAATAAGGTTGTTTATGCGTGCTGTTAGCTAATAGCTACTGTAAATTTTCCCGCAATATACGGCTCTAACCAATGAAAATTGTCGCTGTTTGGTGCACGCCATTTTTATTAAAAAAAATTCCTCTTGTTGGAATATTAATAGCAGAAAGAATAAAACGATGACCAAGTTGAATAAGTAAATATTTTCAAAATCAAAGTAAATATGTAACCACATATATAGACGGCTCTCGAGTCGGTAAAGTGGTAATTTGGCGTAAAATCTGAACGCCTGGTGTTATAAAACACTCAGTTCATTTCTCGCAAATTTCACTAAGGCAGTGATCCATGGTGATTACCGATTAAGATTAAGCGGATTATTATCATCGCAGTAATTCATTAAATTGCCCGGACAAAGTTCACTTCGCGCGCGCAGATTGCTCATCGAAAATTAGACGGAGATACACGCATGCGCAGGGGTAATCTGCGCAAGGAGGGCAATCTGCGCCTAACAATTACATGTGAATCAGACAAATTTAATACAATTTCATCAGTGTTCTCACCTTGCGTTTCGCGGATTACACTCAGCTTGAGGCTAGTCCTCCTTGAATATTGTTCCAAGTCGTCTATCCTTGTTTTTTATTCAAGTATCTAGGTACAGTTTCACAAAAGTTCGTAACTACGTTAAGAAAAACTTACCAAAAAGATACGAATTATTTACACCGGTTTCACAAAGGCCGGTGTAAATTTCTCGTATCTTTTTTTCGTAAATACGTCACGACGTCGAGACGTCATTCATGTTACGTCACTTCATTCAAACTTTTGTAAGCATTCCCACGGTCTGATCGATCAATGTTGATAATGTCGGAATGAAAGCTGTTATGTTTGATTGATCCCTACCTTCTGAAACATACACGACGAAACAATATATTCTTTTTATATACGCCAAAATTTAGCTGTGTATTTATGAATAAAATGCTATTATCGTGTAGTTTTTGTTTGCTACGTCCACTGTACAGCGCAGTGGACGCTTACGGCTGGCCCCCGGATCCATTCACTTGATTTGATATTTTCCGCAGGTTAATCTTATAGGTTTTTATACGCCCACATTGAAATGTGGTCGTATATTGTCGTCGCCCCCGTCCGTCCGTCCGTCCGTCCGTCCGTCCGTCCGTCCGTCCGTCGGTCCGGCGTCCACAATTGCTTGTGGACGCTCTAGAGGCTAAAGTTAATATCCGATTGACTTTAAATTTATACACAGTGTTTAAGGTCATGAGACGAAGAAGCCTATTGTTTTTCAGCGATTTCCGATAATAACTACCAGAGTTATGGCCCTTGACAACTTCAAAAAATCTTGTGGACGCTCTAGAGGCCAAAGTTAATATCCGATTGACTTTAAATTTATACACAGTGTTTAAGGTCATAAGACGAAGAAGCCTATTGATTTTCAGCGATTTCCGATAATTAGTGCCAGAGTTATGGCCCTTGATCACTTCAAAACATCTTGTGGACGCTCTAAAAGTCAAAGTTAATATCCGATTGACTTTAAATTTATACACAGTGTTTAAGGTCATAAGACGAAGAAGCTTATTGATTTTCAGCAATTTCCGATAATTAGTGACAGAGTTATGGCCCTTGATCACTTCAAAAAATCTTGTGGACGCTCTAAAAGCCAAAGTTAATATCCGATTGACTTTAAATTTATACACAGTGTTTAAGGTCATAAGACGAAGAAGCCTATAGATTTTCAGCGATTTCCGATAATTAGTGCCAGAGTTATGGCCCTTGATCACTTCAAAAAATCTTGTGGACGCTCTAAAAGCCAAGGTTAATATCCGATTGACTTTAAATTTATACACAGTGTTTAAGGTCATAAGACGAAGAAGCCTATTGATTTTCAGCGATTTCCGATAATTAGTGCCAGAGTTATGGCCCTTGGTCACATCAAAAAATCCTGTGGACGCTCTAGAGGCCAAAGTTAATATCCGATTGACTTTAAATTTATACACAGTGTTTAAGGTCATGAGACGAAGAATCCTATTGTTTTTCAGCGATTTCCGATAATAACTACCAGAGTTATGGCCCTTGACGACTTCAAAAAATCTTGTGGACGCCCTAGAGGCCAAAGTTATTATCCGATTGACTTTAAATTTATACACAGTGTTTAAGGTCATAAGACGAAGAAGCCTATTGATTTTCAGCGATTTCCGATAATTAGTGCCAGAGTTATGGCCCTTGATCACTTCAAAAAATCTTGTGGACGCTCTAAAAGTCAAAGTTAATATCCGATTGACTTTAAATTTATACACAGTGTTTAAGGTCATAAGACGAAGAAGCTTATTGATTTTCAGCAATTTCCGATAATTAGTGACAGAGTTATGGCCCTTAATCACTACAAAAAATCTTGTGGATGCTCTAAAAGCCAAAGTTAATATCCGATTGACTTTAAAATTTATACACAGTGTTTAAGGTCATAAGACCAAGAAGCCTATAGATTTTCAGCGATTTCCGATAATTAGTGCCAGAGTTATGGCCCTTGATCACTTCAAAAAATCTTGTGGACGCTCTAAAAGCCAAAGTTAATATCCGATTGATTTTAAATTTATACACAGTGTTTAAGGTCATAAGACCAAGAAGCCTATTGATTTTCAGCGATTTCCGATAGTTAGTGCCAGAGTTATGGCCCTTGGTCACATCAAAAAATCCTGTGGACGCTCTAGAGGCCAAAGTTAATATCCGATTGACTTTAAATTTACACACACTGTTTAAGGTCCTGAGAGGAAGAAGCCTACTGATTTTCATCGATTTCAAATAATTACTTCCAGACTTATCTCCCTTGATCACTTCAAAAAACCTTGTGGCGCTGTAGATGCCAAACTTATCCTCCGATTGACTTCAGATTGATACACAGAGTTTAAGGTGTTGAAACGAACAATTATTTTGATTTTCAATGAATTTTGATAACTGAACAGCTAAATCCATGATATTAAATGTTTTCTATACTAATTGTTAGCTTGGGGCAAAACTTTATAAAAAGCAAACAAATTCTAATGATTTTTAGATAATTACATAATGAGTTGTTACTCAGATTTTAGTGTATTACAAATGTTTCATTACCAAAAAAAAGTAAAAATATGCGACAACCCTTGTTGACTGCCCGGACGATTTAGCTGCTGTGGGCGTATGTTTCGTTGCCTGGCAACCTATCTTTGTTTTTCGTGTAGTGCGATCCTCCTGCACTTACTAATAGAGCGTGTCTTTGTAGCATACGCCAAAAGCCGAAAGGAGCCTAAAATTGGAACACTACAGCTCTCGGCGTTTTGAGATTATTTTTCCTGCGCTCCAGTTTGTGATTAATTAAATTAAATACTATGCTGGCTTACACACCGATGGCCCATGAGACCCTAGGTTTCAGCGTGTGTCTGCCAAGCTTATAGGATATAGGACACAGATCACTAAATATTTCTACGCCGGTACCCGTTCCAAGTTATTTTTAGTCTTTCTCTCCCTTCCCTTTTTCCCCCTTTTGCATGGCGATTTTTGTTGACTTTTTGGTGCAGAATCGAAGAAAAGGGTTTGAAAATACATTTTCTGCCAGGTTTTGGTGAATATTCATGATTTTGAGGCGGAAGGATACAAGAGTTGTGAGGTTGGTTACGTTGAAAGAGGGGGGGCGAAAATTGCTTGTTTAGTTGTCTCTACTTCTAGCTTGATTTTTATCATGAAGATGGCGGACTGACAAGGCGGGTTGATTTCGGCTCTGCAAAAGATCAAGAAATGAATCCAAATACAGTGAGTTTAATCAAAGAATCTAATCACATTCTGTTATACGATCACACTAATAATTTGAGTATGGGTGAACACGGGCCAGAATTGAATTACATCTACCATATTGATCCACAGAATGATAACGTGGCAAATGTGATGAATGGAGCTTGTGCGCCATCATGGCCACAACTGATGCATACGTCCACATCCCGAGCAAGTATACTTCAACCTCGCCTGGTCAGTCCAAGGTTGATACACCAAGAGCAACAAAACACCTCCATACCTTTCTGGGCTAATGATATTCTGTTAAAAATGTCAAATCTGATGACTAGAACAGAAGAAATAAACAGTAAACTGGAACAACTGAGACAAGAATTTCAGCCCGAGTTTAGAGAAGTTAAAGAGAGCATATCATGTCTTAGGAACGAAATTACAGAAGTAAACAAAGAAACTAAAGCAATCAATGATAGAACAAATATTCTAGGCAGGTCAGTGAATAAATTGGAAAACGATTACTCAAGAGTAAGAACTGAGCTAATACACATGAAAGCAAGAAGTGTGAAAAATAACCTTATATTCACTAATATCAATGACAGTGGGGAGAATGACCACAAAGAAAATGAAGGGAAGATAAGATCTTTTATGGTGGAGATGTTACAGATACCTAGCCAGTTGGTTGACTCTATCAAAATAGATAAAATCAGTAGATTTGGTGATCCTAAGAAGTCTCCAAGAAATCTATGTGTACAGTTTAACAACCCAAAAGACAAGGATGAAGTGAGATATCATGGTGCAAACCTGACAGGTACAGGGTATTCAATGTTCGAACAGTTCCCTCCAGAAATAGTGGACCAAAGGAGAAAACTAGTAAAATTATGAAGGAGAAGAAACTTAATGAGCCTAACAGTAAAATAAAATTGGTATATAATAAACTGTATGTCAACGGGGAATCGTATCAAACATAGGACAAACAAAAGAGCAACACAAAAAAGGAAATTAAAATATGTGCATGGAATTGTCAGAGAGGTCTATTCAGGAAGTTAAAATCAGCAAGCTTTGTAGATATATTTAAAAAGTGTGACATAACTTTTCTTAGTGAATGTTGGTTGAAAAATCGGGTCACCCTAAAGTTACAGGTTTTGAAACTGAAGTCTTTAAAAGAAAAAAGTGTAAAGGCGGAGACTGTGTCTTGCTGTATAAAAGTTGGATTAAAAAATACCTGACAGTTTTCAGTGTCAGAGAAGGAGAAGACAGTTTAGTGTTGCTCAAACTTGACAAACATCTGTTTCCTAATAATGTTGATCTTTATATATGCTGTGTATATATACCACCCGAAAAGGCAGAATATTACAAATATTATGATTGCGATTTATTTGACAAAATAGAGGAAGACATAATAGATATCACCAATAAAGGTAATGTGGCTTTAATGGGCGACTTTAATGGGCGGGTAGGAGAAGGGAGCTCAGAGATCTACCATGACAAACTGGATAGAAATCTATCGAAACAAATAGAAGAATTAATATATTTTGAAGAAGAGCCTGAGAAATGTGTCCCAATAATAACTGAGGATATAATAAGTCCAAATAAATTTGGGAACAAACTCTGGTCCTTGTGTAAAACCACTGGGCTGTCCATTCAAAATGGCCAATCTGAGAAAAATAATTCACATTTCAAAACAAAAATGGGTCGAGTATTATCGATTATTTAATTACAGATAAGAATAGCAGTCATTTCTTCAGTGATTTTGCGGTTAGTCCCTTTAACGAATTTTCAGACCACGCCCCTTTGTTTACTTCATTAAAATGCGTCGAACAGGCGGGTCTCAAACAATCAAGTCGATACACTGGAATGCAGACAAGAAGCAGACGATTTTTAAAATTTTGATAGCGAACATCGACGCAATAAAAAACAGCATTGTTGTATCATGTCAGAACAAAAAACATGTAGAGAATGTTGTCTATAATTTTGTTAATTCTGTTACTGATATTTTTGCCCCACATTGTGAAAAATTAACTAAAAGGAAGGAAACGTGCAAGCTTTGTTATCCTAATAAAAGTGGGCTTATGTTAACAAATAAGCCATAGTTCGACAATAAGTGTGTAAGATTGTATAAGAATTATAAAGGTGCTTTGTATCGTTTCAATAGCAATCGTAGTAAGCAAAATAGAATACCTCTTGCGGAGGATAAGCAAATATACAAACGTAAAGAAAGACAGATTCGGGCGCAATACTTAAATCATGATGGTAATATGATGGAGCACATTAGGAAGTACCAGCCGAAATTTTTTTATAGCAGAATAAGCAGGAGGAAACCACAACCCAACACAGCATTATCGATCGACGAACTGTTTAGACATTTTAAAGGAATAGTCGGAAATATCGACAGTACCCCTGTTGAAAATACTGGCATACCTGAAACGCTTTTTGTGGAACTGGACGCCCCAATCACCACGAAAGAAATTGAAGAAACTATTCTACGTTTGAAGCGTGATAAAAGTGCGGGAATAGATAATCTTATAAATGAATACTTCTTAGAATACAAGACGATATTCATCCCAATTTTACATGTATTATTTAATTATATTATTGATTGTGGTGTATCTCCAAATAGTTGGTCAACGGGAGTTATTGTACCGTTATATAAAAAGGGTGACCCCCATGATGCTGACAATTATCGTGGTATAACTCTGAATAGTCATTTAGGTAAAATGTTCACGTCGATTTTTAATAAGAGATTGCAAACCTTTAACTCTGAACATAATATACTGTCTGACGCAATGTTTGGAATTCGAGAGGGTTTGGGTACTAGGGATGCTATTTTCGCTTTACATAATCTAATACTTAAGACTTTGTCACAGAAAAGGCGACTGTATTGCTGCTTCATCGACTACTCCAAAGCATTTGATAATGTCTCCCACATCAAACTATGGCAGAAAATAATCAAACATGGTGTAACTGGGAAACTCCTGAAATTGTTAAAATCTATGTACTCCCAAATACAGTCATGTGTCAAGTTTAAAGGGGAATTTTCAGATTACTTTACATGTACATGTACAAGGCGAGTCTCTCTCCCCACTTTTGTACTCATTCTATGTCACAGATTTAGAAACTAAACTACTTGGCTGTAATACTGAACCTATAAGTATTGGTGACATAAACTTATGTTTACTAATGTATGCAGACGATACCGTATTACTTAGCTATTCACCTGATAATTTACAGAATATGTTGAATGGTATAGATGAATATTGTTCGAACAATTGCCTCGATTTAAATGTAAATAAAACGAAAATCGTCGTTTTTAGAAACGGCGGTAAGATCTCGTGCAATGAATCGTGGTACTATAGAAATATTTTAGTTGAAGTAGTCAGTAGCTTTAATTACCTTGGTATAGTTTTCAATTATAACGGCAAATTATCTGTTACTCGGAAAACGATAGCCTTACAGGGACTGAAAGCTTGTTTTAGTTTAATGCAAATCATTAAAGACAACCACTTTAATATACAAACTAGTTTAGCATTATTTGACACATACGTGGCCCCTGTTCTAAATTATGCATCAGAAGTATGGGGATATCAGGAAGCCGATAATATCGATATGTATAGAGCTCTAGAGAGCGGTAAATGCTACGACCCTTGGATAAGTTATGTAAAATCTATATTATTTAGTAATGGATTTGGAAGTGTGTGGCAATCACAGTCTGTTATAAATGAACGTGCATTTCTTTCAGAGTTTGTACAGCGAATAAAAGATTGCCAGCTACAATCATACGATAATATAACTAGATCTTCTTCAAAATGTCAGTTATATAATTTAATTAACGATAAACTTGAATTACAGGCGTATCTACAAAGAAATATAATACACAAAGATCTTATATGTAAGTTCAGGATATCAGCACAGCCTAATGATTGAAACGGGTGGATACTCTAATATCGAAAGAGCTGTGAGATTCTGCACTTTTTGTGACATGCGCGATGTGGAGGATGAGCTCCATTTCATTTTAGTATGTCCTGTCCACGAGGAATATCGGCATAAGTATATAAAAGAATACTATAGAAAAAAAGCATCAGTACATAAATTATCACTCTTACTGAGCTCAACAAATAGCAATGTATTGAAAAATCTAGGTATATATTTATACCTGGCTATGAAAAAAAGAAACACGCTAGTATCAAGTATATAACAACCCTTGCCTATAATATCTGTTTTGAAAATTTTCAAGTATATAACCTTCTTTATAATAACACTTTTGCGAAGTGCATTAATTTAATTTAATAAGCAAACTGTTTGTATATTATAGTTATTGTTGACTAACATTCTAATGTATATATATACTCAAGAACAATATTTATTGCCCTGTATCCGCCATCTAAAGATATGTAAAGTATGTAATGTAATACCTATATGCATACGCATTTGGAATAAACAATACAATACAATCTCAAGTTTTTCATGGTGAACCTCATACATGCTTTTGGGCAAGAGTTTGCCACATGTTGCTCCATCTGTGGCAGAAAGCGTTCTACCCAACGAATATTTGGGAAAAAGTTACAGCCGGTCTAAGAGACGAGAATTAACATTAGAGTCAATGGGGAAATAATTAGTGATCTGTGGCCTGTCTGTGTATTACAAGGCTGTGACTGATAGGCCTTAGTTTTGGAAATATGATGATTAAATTGTCAGAAAATATGTATAAAATATTTTGATGACAGAAAAACTAAAAAAAAGTTAAATTTAAAAAAAAATATCAAAATTTGGAGAAAAATTGTGATTTTACTGCAAATTTCTCAATTTTCAGGTTTTATTCAATTTCCAACAGTAAGAAAAATCTTTCAATGTCCAACTTTGGTGCATTCAGCCTTAGAAAGCACAGATAAAGGGAACAACAATGTAATTTCACAAAAAATCTCCAGATTTCTCCTATTTCGATGTAGAAATTAATGCCTTCATGCCTACTCAAATGAATCAAAATTTCTAAAAATGCCTTATTTTCATTGCTAATGTAACTTAGATGGGATCTGTAAGTTTGTCAGGTTTAGAAATATACTATTCAAAAAAAGTAGGGGATATTTGATTTTTAAGTGTTATTAAAGTCACCTAATGAAACTGACGAAGAAACAAATGACAAAATGAAATGAAGTTCACATTCATCGATTTATTCCAAATGATCGTTAGACTAAGTAAGGCACAGACTGACCATTATAAGGGTAAAATGATACCCGGGGTCAAACAGCAAAGTTACCACAGCATCACAACAAAGTCAGTAACGGGTAAATCCTCCTCTGTTTGCCAAACAAGCATTGATCCGACGTGGCATACTCCTAATGAGACGTCTAAGGTCATTTTGGTCCAGATTGTCCCATTCCTGTTGCAACGCAGCAGCAAGTTCTTGGGCATTGGCAGGACGTTGTTGACGTTGACGTAACCTCTGTCCAAGCATGTCCCAGACATGCTCGATGGGGGAGAGGTCGGGACTCAGTGCTGGCCAAGGTAATGTGGTGATGTTCTGTTGTTGGAGGTAACGATCCTGGCCCTGTGACATCTTGCGTTGTCATCCTGGAAGATGAAACGGCGGCCATGACGTCGTGCGAACGGCACAACATGGACTGCCAAGATGTTGTCCCGGTAGTACTGGCCTGTAACACCAGTGCTGGCCAAGGTAATGTGGTGATGTTCTGTTGTTGGAGGTAACCTGTAACGATCCTGGCCCTGTGACATCTTGCGTTGTCATCCTGGAAGATGAAACAGCGGCCATGACGTCGTGCGAACGCCACAACATGGACTGCCAAGATGTTGTCCCGGTAGTACTGGCCTGTAACACGCCCTGCAACAACATGTAAAGCCGTTCTTCCAGCAACAGTGATGCCTCCCCACACCATAACAGAACCACCCCCAAATCGATCATGTCTGATGACGTTAACGTCTTGGAAGCGCTCGTTTCGACGACGCCACACCCTCCTACGTCTGTCCAAAAAATCAACAGTGAACCTTGACTCATCTGAAAACATCACATTGCTCCAGCGTCGATTATCCCAGTGTTGACGATCCCTACACCAACGACGTCTTGCCTGAATGTGATGATCTCTCAAACAAGGGATCACGCGAGGACGTCGGGCGCGAAGGTGACCCCTATGCAGTCGATTCCGAATCGTCTGGCCACTCACTCTCACACCAGTGTCTGTTTGAAGACGAGCGCTGATCTGATTTGCTGTGATGACACGATTTCTCAAGGCCAAGGTACGGATAAATCGATCCTGGGCTTGAGTTGTCGCCCTTGGTCGATCTGAGCGTGGTCTGTCCTGTACAGAATGTGTATCACGGTATCTGGACCATAGCCTGCTTATGACAGACAGAAACATTCATCGTCCGCACCACAACCGCCTGTGTTGTGCCGATCTGTAGCATGCCAAGTGCACGTAACCTTTCATTTTGGGTAAGCCGACGCATATCAAAATTTGTTTTTCTGGTCACTAAAACAATTAAACTGATGTTTCCACCCTGGAATTCAATGCCACAATGACTGTAACATTCAAAGTCGTGCAAATCTTGGGTTGGACCCTCATGATGATCCCAAGCATCACCTGCATTCCATGCGGTAGCTATTGGTGCGTTTGGGCGTCACATGTAACTGGAAATGTTTCTTCTGTTAGGTTCTATAGTGACTTTTTTCGTAGTCATTTGCATATTTTAGTATTATGCCCCCAAAATCAAATATCCCCTACTTTTTTTGAATAGTATATCTCCAGTTTTGCTAAGAAAATTGAAAATTGGCAACCCTGAGTTAATAATATACAGCAGATGGGTTTGTACAAAATGTTCAAAACAGGGGTTGGCTCAATTTTGCCACCAATTTAGCCAGAAAAAGCATTTCTTTCTTCTTTGAAACATTAAATTCTTGCATTTCCTTCATGGAGGAAGCAATATCCCAGTTTTTATAGTAATTGTTTACCCCATCATTCTGTTTAGAGAGGCTATAAATGCCCCACCCCACCCCTTTTATTAATGTGTTTTGAGAGATTTAATTGCACCTGTGTTGACAATTAAATGATAGTAATTGGAATTTTTTGTTGAATTACAGTTAGGAATGTTATTTTTCACCAATAAATGGTTATTTTCTACATTTCAAGGATTTCTAACCTTTTTTGTTTAAAGTCAAACTTAAAACCCTGAGACATGTCAGGCCAATAAGACCACACCCTGATACAAAACTGGTGTAGATGTGTAAATGTCAGCTTGATGGTCAATATTTTCTTATCAAAATCTAGGATTTGTGGTGTTTGTTGCATTTATATTACTTATAGAGCACTAAAATGTTAATTTTGACCCTTTTCAGGCCTCTTTTATGTTTACAACTCTGTCATAACTACCTTTTTGACTTCATTTTTTCAGGCAATTGATGCAAAGGTCCAGACATCTTGATTCATCACAAGAATTGCAATAAAGATTTGTATGATGCCTCTGAACTTTGAGATGTTGAAAAACATTGAACTATTTCAAAATTTGTGAAAATTGTGTATTCTGTGACCCTTTTGTTAGAGAGGGGTGGTCACAGACCAAATATGACATTTTTTTTTTCTTTCATCAAGGCCTATTTTTTACCATAATTCATATTTATTATGGCGGTATATTAGTGCCAAAATTCTAACATGCTATCGTCTAATTTCTTACTTCTGTCCATGTAATTTCTAACCTCCATTCATGTAACTTCTAACTTCCATTCATGTAATTTCTAATTTAAGACAATGTATAACCCAACTTCTTTATTTGTTCAGTGTAAATTTTAATTCTGTTCCAACTTGTTTCTTTTATTTAAACGAAAAATCGCTTCTTAATAGATGCTTTACATGTTTAGCATCAACATCAACGAATTTAGAATTTATACATTTTTAGCCTAGCAACCATCATTATGAAGACGTTTGGTGTCGCCACTGCGTGCTCAATTGGGTGATTGCGCACCTGGTCGGGACCATTATTTGGTATAAACGACCCATTCTTCGTTTGGTTGAAGGTTGGAAGGCGTGCTGAGAGAGAGAGAGAGAGAGAGAGAGAGAGAGAGAGAGAGAGAGAGAGAGAGAGGGTCACTTAAACTCAGTATCTGTGTAGGCCTATCCATAACATTTATACCCTGTGTTAATATAGACCAACTGCATATAAATATTAATTATTGGCTCAACCGTAAAAAAAAATAAAATAAAATTCTCCAAGTTTAACTTATATTTGAAATAGAAAATGAAATGAAAGAGGGTTTAACGCCCTACTGTTCTGTTCCGAACCGGGCTAATGGAGACGGACATACGCCACCCAGTGTGCTTTAGGGAAATATTGCCCGGAGAGCGGATCTACGACCTGGACTTATATCGAAGTCTAACGGTCACGGGATCTTTTACGTGCACGCCAACATGTACATGGAACCTCGGGTTTTTCATCTCATCGGAACGACAAGACACTAATAAGGGGGAACCACGCCAGAAAATCTGGATGAACTTTTTTCGACCCATGTCGGGATCGAACCCCCGACCCACAGCCTAGCGAGCCTGTGTCTTACCCACTTAGCCACGGTATTCGAAATAGTATTTGCAAACCATACATTTATATCACGTTCAATGTTGTTTAGAGGGTAGGATGACCGAATGGTTAGCACGTGCACGCTGTAACATAAGGTCTGTCATTGAATAAACTGGCGTGGTTTCGATTTCCAGTTTTTACGTGACATGGAGCAGGCCCGCCTTTCCAACCTCGTGGGTTTTCTCCGGGTCCTCCGGTTTCCTCCCACTGTTAAACACTCCTACGCGCAAGCGAATTATTGAAATACAATTGAACGGTGTTAATACCGAAATGACCTGGTTGGTGTCGAGTGGATGTTAAACCCCATATCCCCATCTCTCTCTCCCGATGCTGTTTTCAATTTTACCACTCAGGCAAGCCACTCAATCTGACGAAGAGCGAGTCGTTTGTATCAATAGAATGGTCCCGATCAGGTGCTCAATCGCCAAACTGAGCACATGGTGGCGACACCAAACGACATCATAATGATGGTTGCCAGGTAGAAGTATCACAATTCTAAATTTGTTTGCCGTTCATGCTTAACATGTAATACCACAATGAAGTAGACATTTTTCGCCCCAATAATAGAAATAAGATGAAACAGAATTGATATTTACACTGAACAAATAAAGAAGTTGAATTATACATTGTCTTGATTTAGAAATTACATGAATGGAAGTTAGAAGTTACATGAATGGAGGTTAGAAATAACATGAATAGAAGTAAAAAATTAGACGATAGCATGTTAGAATTTTGGCACTAATATACCGCCATAATTTATTGCACATATTTTAGTTTTTATGTACATATATTAGCCAGGGATGTTAAAACATAGCTGTTAGACAAATTCCTTTGGTAATGTTAGCTCTGCACCTAAAGATAAGATTGATTCAGTCATTGCCATGTTTAGGGGGTGTGGTTACATGTTTCAGTACAGACCTCTATAATTTCAATCAGTGCAACAGTTTTGTGGTTTTTCTGTTTGCATATTGCCCATGGCTACATAAAAAAGTGGAAAATTATTGGTTTTTTGAAAGATGCTACATGTAAATTTTGTACATTTTTCATGACATGGCAGTAAAAAATATATATTTTTGAAAAAAATTCCAGATTATGAGTGTTTTGTGTGTAATTTGTTTGTAACTTGTCATATTTTTCACAAAACTCAAATACTGCCTTTAATAAGAAAGATTTTTAAATTTTAGCACAAAAGGCCCAGGGACCTGAGATGCACTGCTGTACATAAAATAGCATGTATACTTAAAGGGCCATCATTTTTGCAGTTATTTTTTGATTTTGATTTTCTTTCACTAGTGTGTTGCCAGAACATGTGGGAAGCATATAAAAAAGCCATTTTGGTGATACCCGAAGTTTCACCCCTATATAGGACACAGATCACTAAATATTTCTACGCCGGTAGTTCCAAGTTATTTTTAGTCATTCTCTCCCTTTCCCTTTTTCCCCCTTTTGCATGGCGATTTTTGTTGACCTTTTGGTGTAGAATCGAAGAAAAGCGTTCGAAAATACATTTTCTGCCAGGTTTTGGTGAATATTCAAGAGTTGTTAGGTTGGTTACGTTGAAAGGGGGGCCGAAAATTGCTTGTTTAGTTGTCTCTACTTCTAGCTAGTGTATCTCAAGTTTTTCATGGTGAACCTCATACATGCTTTTGGGCAAGAGTTTGCCACATGTTGCTCCATCTGTGGCAGAAAGCGTTCTACCCAACGAATATTTGGGAAAATGTTACAGCCGGTCTAAGAGACGAGAATTAACATTAGAGTCAATGGGGAAATAATTAGTGATCTGTGGCCTGATATAGCATACCGATCTGGTACTATAGTAGGTAAATCCGACCCTGATAACAAAACTTTTAAAGGCGATTAATGCAATCAGGACTTTTGCACTACACATGACAAGGATCGCGATCGTTAAGTTGCGGTTTCGATATCATCAATAATACAGTTAATAACATGTAATATATTGGTCCGATCAAGTCTGTGCCGCGAAACTAACTCCTCGTCTGTATGGTTGTCGAGAAGGTTTAATCTATCTCTGAATATTCTCTCACCGGAGTTGCCAGTCCGCGTAAAGTAAAAAGGCGGCCATTTTGTCAAAGATACGTAAAAATTTCCAACTTACGACAAGGTAGACTTTACGATAAAAGTTACGAATTTCGTAAGTTAAGAATTTTAGTGAAACACGATTTTTACGTAAGTATACGTTACGATAAACTTACGCAAATTTTTCATCGTAAGTTGCTTGTGAAACTGCCCCCTGGTCATTAAATTCTTGAGTCTTATTGTGTTGATGAGACGGGACATACTTACTTCTCTTTTTAAAAGTTCCCAAATAAATGACTTTAAGGAATTGTCGTCTTTGAACATATATAGTGTGTAGTAATTCATTTATGCTTGTCGAGTAATCTGACTCGTCTGGCTTGGGCCTTTTATTTTTTGGACGATGTCAAAATAAATACTATTGTCAAGGTTTAGTTTTTTCTCACAGGTGAGGGTATGGGTGGCTTAATGGTTAGCGTGCGCGCGCGCTGTATCATACGGTCTGCTATTGAGACAACTGGCGTGGTTTCGAATCCCCGGTTGTACGTGGCAAGGAGTATGATCGGTTGTCCAAACTCGTGGGTTTTCTCCGCAAGCGAATTATTGAAATTAAATTAAACCATATGTTAGTCCCGAAATGAACTAGTTTGTGTCGAGTGGACGTTAAACCCAATTTCCGTCTCTCTCTCTCTTCTCACAGGTTGAGTACAACGAAGGTGAATGGTGTTAACTACCTGTTTCTTGTTATTTAGATAATGCTGAAATAGCATATATTTTAATGATTTGAGATTATTAACTAATATGACTGAATTCAATACTATGCATACCAAGTATCTTGCAAGAGTTTGTCACAATCAGTACATTAACGCACTAGTAATCTGTGCCGTTGTCCATGTCAACTTCACTCCGCTATCTTTGATGGCCGGGAGCGAGCTCAAGTCGTCCTGGTTACCGAGCCTTTGACTTACTCATTGAGACGCGACGGTTCCTTATGATTTGGAAGACTGGCCCGATATGGATTAGTTTAATGATACCAAAAATACTTTACTTGTGCGTAAAATATTATAATCTTGAGGGGAAGAGATAAACTAAACTAAGCATTAACAATTTATATTTATTTATTCACTTTCATGCATGACGTAATTAGTTCTTGTTATATATTATTCTTTTAGAAAACAAAAGTAGTAGGACTGTCTGAGAGAGAAAGAGAGAGGGGGAGAGAGAGAGAGAGGGAGAGAGAGAGGGAGAGAGAGAGAGAGAGAGAAGAAGAAGGGGGAGGAGGAGGGAGGAACAACTCTTTTTGCATTGGCTAAGTTGGCCCTGACAAGGGCCGTTGTCCTCACTCGAATGTGAGCACTAGAATGTGAGGGTGCATCTAATGGCCTCCACCAATTCGGGAGGAGGTCTTTTCCTGGGAGGTGTTTTTAATACGTCGTCAGGTAAGACGAAGATATCGCCAGGGGTAATCACGCCAAGAGTATGATCCTTGAGGAATACGAGAGTGTCCATGGTGCGGTTGTCTTCGATGCGTAGATAGGTAGCCAGGCAACGAAACATACGCCCACAGCACCTTAATCGTCCGGTCAGTCAACAAGAGTTGTCGCATCTTTTTACGGTAATGAAACATATAATACACTAAAATCTGAGTAACAACTCATTAAGTACTTGTCAGAAAATCAGTACAATTTGTTTGGTTTTTATAAAGTTCCGCCCCATGCTAAGTTTAGTGTACGAAAACATTTAATACCATGGATTTAGCTGTAAATTAATCAAAATTCATTGAAAATGAATATACTTGTTCGTCTCAAGACCTTAGACTCTGTGTATCAATCTGATTTTTTGAAGTGATCAAGGGCCATATCTCTGGCATTATTTATTGGAAATCGCTGAAAATCAATAGGCTTCATTGTCTCGTGATCTTAATCACTGTATAAATTGAAAGTTAACTGCATATTAACTTTAGCCTCTAGAGCATCCATAAGATTTTTCAAAGTGATCATAACTCTGACAGTAATTATTGGAAATTAATTGGATTCTTCGTCTAATGACCTTAAACACTGTGTATAAATTTAAAGTCAATCGGATATTAACTTTAGCCTCTAGAGCACCCACAAGATTTTTCAAAGTGATCAAGGGCCATAACTCTGACAGTAATTTTTGGAAATCAATAGGATTCTTTGTCTCATGACCTTAAATACTGTGTATAAATCTAAAGTCAATCGAATATTAACTTTAGCCTCTACAGCGTACACAAGATTTTTCAAAGTGATCAAGGGCCATAACTCTAGGAGTAATTATGGGAAATAATTGAAAATAAACAGGCTTCTTCGACTAATGACCTCAAACACTGTGTATAAATTCAAAGTCAATGGGATGATAACTTTAGCCTCTAAAGCGTCCACGCGATATTTCAAAGTTATAAGTTATAAGTTGTACACTGACACAGTACACCCCGGACAGCAGTTGATCGACTTGCCAAGGATGTATTTAATATATAATTTCTTTCATTTTTAAAAAAAGGATTTCAGCATTAGCTTCTTAAAGTAGCATATCAAATTCAAACATTCCCAAAGCCATAAGAACAAACAATTATATTTAATAAATGTTCTTCAAATTTTGGATATTCTTGAATGGCTTTAATATCAGAAAAGGTTATGGAGGGGGCACATGTATTTACACAAGATAAATTGTTTGAACTGTGATCAAATGTAATAATTCCACTCTTCAATGTCCGTGGAAGGGAAGAACTTCCAATTAAGGATTGAAGAACATGGCCTGTATTTAAACGGACAATACTTTCTGTATTTTCATCTGGATTTATCCATGGTGTAGTGATTTTCTCACCTGCAATAAACATGGAAGGTAATTAGGTTAAACTGACATATTAGTATTACTATGTTAACACAGCCATCAAAAATAAAGATAACCTTGCAAAATTATTGGGATACAAGCATCCGGCCATGATAAGAGTATAATCCAAATAACTGTAAATAAATGTGGTGTGAATTCAAGAAAATATCGATAAATACATAAACCAGAGTGGTTCAATCTCAATATCCAAAGAGATGGGAATATAACACTATCTGACAAGAGTTTTTAACAATAATATACATACGCTCAACTCTTTTCAAAAACTTCTGAAAATTATACATAACTTCTTCGAGAGCTTTTTCTCCAGTGTTGATGGAAAATGATGTTAAATAAAATTTCTCTATGGCAGCAACACTACAAAGTTCACTGGTGCCTAAAACCAATCTCCCTTCGGCTTTATATTTCCTTAAGAGGTTAAGTACATTCCGAAACTCCAGACCTAAAATCACGAAAAAAGGGAAGTATTAAACCCTACAATAATTCACAATGAATAAATTTATTAGAGAGATACAAGTACAAGATTAATGGTGTTAATTGAAATATTCTACAAATATTTTGACAGCATTGAACAATTGAAACAATCAACCTAATGTTTATTTACAGAAAAAGAGAAGAATGTTTTGACTTCACAAGCTATGACCCTCACAATGTCACCAATCATTTGAAGTCAAGGGAGTTTACATCGGCAGACACAATAAGGTTTTATCCATCTTTGTCTTGTGAATTTGCAAAACTGTAAACATAATTAAGATACCTTCCATGAACTGTAGTATGGGTGCCATTATTTTATATAAAGTGAAATAGCCTTTAACTGCGGTAATTGCTTCTTCTCTGTTTTCAGTGGTGAGTAGTTTTGAAAAACCTGTTGCAGCAATCATATCTATGTGTGTTTCATGTACTTCCCTAATATTACACGCATCAGCATTTTTAATCTGCAAAAAGAGAGCATCATCATATCTATACATTTTCTAATTTACAGTATTTGGGAAGAAATGGGGTTTAACGTCCACTTGACATAACCTTGGTCATTCCTGGACCAACATATGGTTTTATTTTGTTTCAATAATTTGCTTGCACATGGGGATCTTTAGCTGTGGGAGAACCCAGAGAAAGCCCACAAGGTTGGATAAGTTACCCTACAAATAGTGTTAATGAATAATTCAGAGTGGTGTTGTCGTATTCACACTAATGTATTCACATTTATTATATGTCGATCCGAGTCCATATCTTATATTAGTTAGTGTAGATCCAAATACCAACCACTCAGTACCACACATCCACTGTGCAAATATCTGTCACTGAATAAATGGGTTGTCACTCACTCTGTATTCTCAACTCAATATCGTACCCAAGATATGGCTCGAAATGTTCGCCTGTCTACTTGTCGCCGACAGGCGATTTTTTCGTCCGACAGGTAGGAAATAAAACTACCCGTCGCTTGCGACTGCCAAACATTTGCATTTACACTGTTTACATTTCGCTCTCTCGCGCGTCGCCTTTTCCAATGTTAAGCTATAGGGAGAAAAAAGCGACGCGAAGTTTTTAACACGACGTCGCCCTTAAAAAGGCGAAGCGTCGCGTCGCCTTTGCTAAGGTGATGAAATGCGCATGTACCAGGAGAATTCATTTGCAGTTTATTTGCCGTTTGGTATTTTATCTTACATACAGTAATTTATTTTGGACACAAAGAACTGCCATTAGTATCCTTTATATAACAATATATTTCTATACTACCCAGATTATATGTTATATTTTAAATCTCTGCTCTAAACTTAAATTCTGGTGTGAATGAATGACCTCGTGTTGTCTGCAGATAGTACACTATTACAGTTAAACAAACGATGACAGGGTACTGATAACGATGTGGATATGGTTTCCGTTATTTACATCAGCTGTTTTATAGGTTCTCTAGTGTTGTATTACTTATAGTATGAACATTCCTTGACATTTATACAGACAGAATTAATATGAGAATACCCGAAGACCAAAGATGATATTTTAAAATTTTTTTGATCATCATAATTCAACTGAGCGAAGACATTGAAAAAAGCAGTTACAGTATGCAATGGCTGGGGGGGGGGGGGGGCGTCATTGAAACGTTTGCCCTGGGGCGCCACATAGGCTTGTGAAGGCCCTGCTAGTAGCAGCCTGTGTGACTATGTTAACTAGTGCAGAAGTGAACCTAATGTTGAAATCTTTCAAACTTTTAACCTGATTTCTTTGGGATAGCTAATATATTCGTCGTGGAATATCCACAATAAAACAATTCTCGTATTAATTCTGTCTTGAAAACCTATAAAACAACTGATGTAAATAACGGAAACCACACCTACATCGTTATCAGTACCCAGTCCCCGTGTGTTTAACTATAGTGTATTACTGTATCTGCAGAGAACAGGTCACTCTTTCACAGTAGAGGACACGAGGCCACTCTTTCGCAGTAGAGTTTAAAATTTTAAGTTTAGAACAGAGATTTAAAATATAACACATAATCTGGGTTTTATAGAAATGCAAAAAGGATAGTAATGGCAGTTCCTTGAGTCCAAAATAAATTATTGTATTGAAGATAAAATACCAAACGGCAAATAAACTGCAAATGAATTCTGGTACATGCGCATTTCATCACCTTAGAAAAGGCGGCGGGACGCTTCGCCTTTTTAAGGGCGACGTCGTGTTAAAAACTTCGCGTCGCTTTTTTCTCCCTATAGCTTAACATTGAAAAAGGCGACGCGCGACGCACGACGTGGCCGAAATAGAACACCATATATAACAGTGAATTTCACACCATCTACGCTTATTTTCATCTCCTTGACACTAGTTTTTAGAATTATGGAGTTGTATATCTAAATAAATTGAAACGTTATCTAAAATAATTCTACCGTAACGACACCACAGTAAATAATATAATATATGTTTCAAGGTATTTATTGAATGAGTTCAGGGCGGAGGCATTGTGAACAGAAAGAGGGAGAGAGTTCCATAATCGAGAAGCGGCATTAGCGAAGGCACGCTTGTCGTGCGTCACTTTGAGGAACGGTCGCGCTGGCTCATTTCAATATAGACTGTTACTTACTTCATTAATGACTGCCAAGGCATCAGCACCCAAAACATCATTTGTAATTGCGTCTTTAAATTGAGGAATGTGTCCTGTTAAAATGAAATCCGTGACATATCTATTTAAAGACTGTGGCCCAGGATGACCATGGCAAACAGCCATGGCAACGGCTTTTCCCACAAGTTTGTAAATTCCATTTTCTAGTAAATTTGGATTAAGTGAAAAACTATTTCCATTGAATGCATTAGATGATTTGAAAAACAGTGTGAAAAATTCCCTCGTTAAACCCCCATGATCTACCCCCTCTTCCCTAATGAACTTGACTTTAATTTGTCTATCCCAGTCACACTCATCTGCTTCAATCAGTTGGTCTTCTGAAGTTTGTGTAAATTTGCCTCTCACTACCGAAATTAACCATGGTTCACCTGAGTCATCTTTTTGGTAATGGAACAGTTCATCGTCAAATGTTTTTTCAATACTGCAAAATAGAGTCAATAGGCATAATAATCAGTCCACACTGGAAGCGTTGATTCTCACAAGATAATTTCCTGCATACAAATAGTATGATTTGATGATTTATTTGGACTAAAAGAATATTTAAACTAATTAAAGATACATTATGGGAGATTAAATAACGAGTGGGCAGTTCTCACTACAATAGTTAAAAATAGGTTGCCAGTTGGATAAGACAAAACCAGTAGTCTCGGTTATTCATTTTTATGGGTAAATCACGAAGGAAAATCGAACTACAATCCAACAAAAATCTTATGCTAGCCTCGATATCGAGAGTTGATTATGGTCTGAATAAATTAATTAATTAATGTCTAATTAATAGTTTTTATAACACTTCAGGGCAGATTTTGCTCTTGCATAATGCATGTTTAATCTATCAAAAATATGCTTTAAATTTAAATCCCCCTTAAAACTTTTAGTAATCCAGTATTCTCCTTTTAACTTTAAGATTAGGCATCTATAATTTCAATATATACCAAAATTTGCCATAATTTTATTGAAAAAAATCACCTGATAAATACTTTCGGGACAATGTATTTTTAATTTAAATTCAAATTATTAAATTGAATAATTTAATTGAAAATTCATGGTACCTTAAACAACAATTTGCTGAGTGAACCCCAATATAACTGGAATCAAACATTTCCATGCAGATCGGGCACTCCACCTGTACTGATTCACCATCAAATTCCCTACAAACAGACAAAATCAACATATTAAATTTTCACCATCACATACACGTAGGATATATCACTGAATCATGATACATATATTCTGTTATATATAAGCTGTGTGAAGATCAGGATCCAACATTAAACTAAAAAAAAAACAACATGCAAACAAATTTTAATAATTAAATTGAATAATTAAACATACATTTTGCACAAGAGCTAAATCTGCTTATTGCAAGGCTTTCTATATGCCTGAAAAGACCATATAAAGAAAAGACCATAATCAACTAATGATGCTGATTTTCATTGGATTTAAATCCGATCGGCTGTTCAAAGCACATTCATGATTAAACGCAAAAATGGATAATCAAGACTTTGTTAATTATCGTCACAATGGTGTCAATGGACCATCGAGGCTCCAATGATTTTAAAAAAAAGGTTTTTTCGGCTTAGAATGAAGCAATTGAATTAAATTTTGAGCATGTTCCCTTCAGATTATCTAGTTGTAAACTGTTACAATGAGAACTGTCTACTCTTTATTTAATCTTCCATAATGTATCTTTAACTTTCAATACTTTTCAAAACCACATATATTCTTAAAAAGAACTAATAAACTGATTTCTTATTAGAGCATGCATTAATAATAGAATATGAATTCAATAAACCAAGTTACTTTCTGATAACTTTTTCCAGATCTTCAGATTCTGTATCCTAAGGAATAAGATGAATAAATGGTTTCTTTAAATATTTTATAAAAAAAGATATGGTATCTTGCAATGGCTCAGTGGTCTGATCATTTGGCCGCCAACAAGGACATCCCGGTTTCAAAATAGTGGTACTCAACACTGAGTATTATATATATTTATATACTTATAATACCAAAATTAGAGTGTTATATTTCAATCCAAGCTTATCAGCCATTAATGATTATTTTCAGCCGCACAATTCATGTGATCTTGTAAATAGACTTGAAACTGTCTTCTCAAACGGTTTAGAAAGTCAAATAAGTTCTAAATCCACAGTTTTCAATATATACTGTTATAATTTCAATACCTTGGTATTATAATAATAACTTTTTTGTAATGGTGAACATGGCACTAACCTTACTATAAATAGTGTACTGGCACATAGTTCTTTCCACTTTTCTTTTTTTTTTGTAATAGGTAATTCATCTTCTTCATTCTGAAACAAAGGAAAGTAAATAACGGGCAATCTTGAACAAGAAGTAATCACCACAATAATCATAGGAGTGGGAGAGAGAGAGAGAGAGAAAGAGAGAGGGGTCATTCCGTGTCAAATCACCCCAAAAAATGAAAATCTGTATACATGCTTATTTAGCACTCGAAAGACGATATTTCAAATTTTAGTAGCCTACTAATAAAAAGAATTTTAGTATTAAAAGGTTATGTTTTAGAAACGTTGAGGTTTGTAAAATTCAATAAATTTGTTTATTATCACGATATAGTTTGTTTTAACTACATGGATATATGTAATACCATGGGTCTTTTTGTCTGACGTGGCGAGCGTCTATGGGTAACCGGTCGCCACATCCTACGTATGACCCATGCATCTTTTCTTGCTACATATTTTCGTAGCCTTGTGATCGTCTAGAATTTGTCTCTAGCTGTCTTTGCTTCTCCTTCACGTTGTGTTCACTTCTTACTGGTTTCTTAAGACGTTTGTCTTCTTCAGTTATAACAATGCAACAGTTCGTTTTTACCTTTTATGTAGCATAGGTATACATATAAGCATAGTACATATTACAATTATAGTCAATACTAACTAAACTCTTCTCAACCTAGACACCTCTTAGATGGTAACCCTCTGGAATCTAATCGAAGTCTGATTTAATGAAATAATATAGTTTCCTTTGTAGCCGCAAGGGTATCACGCAGACCCATGCGTGTTCATGACCATGAACCTGTGCAATTAAGAATATGATTGGATAAATTTAAGCCAAATGACGCAATAGGTAAACTTCTATGCACATGTAATTTGTTGAAAGATAGAACTAGTTTGTTATGCCTATACAACTCTTTTTTATGTAACCATGTCAATCATTGACTAAGTTGATTTTAGTACACACCTACATATGTGTGAACCAAAGATATTAATTAATGAAATAATATGCCATCTTATTTCTCGAGCAAAAATTCTTCTAAAAGTATTACATAGAGAGGATGAGGTTGGTTGGCTTTTATAACTATTAAAGATAGTAGGGGTGTTTAGGAGTGCGAGGAAACCCACAAGGTTGGATAGGCGACTCTACTCATTGTCACGTACAACCGGGAAATCAATAATCATAGACCCTAGCGTGGAATACAGAACATGTTCTAGAAGAAACTTACTTCATGTTCTTTTTCTAAATGTTTCTTTACAAAAGTTATAGGCACCTCTATATTACAGACCAGGCATTTCTCCATAAGACAATCTTCTGTTGGCTAAAACAAATATTTCACTCATTGTTTATCAATTCGGGAAAATGAACAGTTCTAACACAGTACAATAAGTATGAGATTTAAAAATACACTATTCAGATAAATTAAAAGCTAGGAGGCTTGCTAAAATATCTGATATTTATGATAAATGTCTATTAAAAACATGAATAGGACAAGGCCTATTTTAAACACAAAAAATAATAATCAAGCAAAACAAACTTGACATTGGTGCTCACAATGAAAACTTTATTATGCAAGTGAATTTTAATTGTCAGTGAGACAAGTAAAATAATAGTACTGTTAAATATTACCTCATCAGCTGCTGGACAATCCAGATTTAATTCTTTTTGTATTGGACGTATATACACCACCGATTGGCCAAGACTACAAGAGTCAGCCAAAAATGCACTAGTATATCCACTCCGTGGGAGGGGTATGACCTCCAAGCAGAAGCGATTACATGATCTGAGGAGATCATACCCACCACCTTCTTTTAATTTTGGATAGGAATCCAGTAGAATCATTTTTAAATAAAGTGGATCAGTATTTTTTTCTACTACCAATCTTTTTTCTCCTAGCCCGGCCATTAAAAGTTTTGTTTTGTCCTGCTTACTTGGGATGTAATCCTAAAAAATAAATATTTTTATCAAAATTATATATCTCAAAGTATGCAAGTAGATGTTAGTTCATACCAGCTTGCTGCTGGTGCCTCTAGCAAACCCAGAAAAAGGAAGTACCGGCAGTTGGAAGACAGACTGGTAACAGAAAAGCGGCGCCTCCATGAAGGGCATTACACCGTCATCGAGTACGGGGATGCTGTCTCCCATTTTGTTGGATTGTAAGATGCATTTTGTTGAAGATGAATTATTAATAGGAAAATGTTTGATTAAATAAAATGTTTAAATGATAACTTGTACATTATATGCTAAAAATTTTAAATATTGTATTTTAGTATAATAATGTGTACAAAAAGGTAGATTTAAAATGGAATAAAATATTAAATTAAACTGTTAATCCTCTGGTAAACCCTTAACCCTTAATCGTAACTAATCCCCATTGTTGTATCGTTAATTATTTGATTAATCCCTAAACAATAAAACTGGCACAGTGGGAGTAAACCATATATATGTTTGGATGGTGTGTTCCCACTTAGCCGGCAGACTGTTAATCCTTTGATTGATCTTAAAACTATAGTCTGTTTAAAAGTAGTCACTCAAGAACTGTTCACTAGTGTTCAGCGTTAATGAGCTCTTAATCCCTCTTAATAAAATTTATTAACCAACTAATTAATGACATTTTGAACACAGTTCATGCCGGCGTTATGATTTCAAATATGAATTCAATTCACTATATTAATATAAATAGATGGTCGATCTGCGTCTACGATATCACCTCAGGTGGAAGTGGACGTTAAACTCCTAGTAACGAACGAATGAACGTGTCGAAATTATATTTATTTTAAAATGGCAAACGTTCAGGTTAATATTCGCTTTATTTCCAATAATCGAGGTTATGTTGTAAGGCATTTATTTATAAATTATATAATGCTATTTAATAAAAGTTAAATGTGTAAATGGTAATGCATTTTTATATGTGTAAATCATTTAATGTTATTTAATAAATATCAAATTTGTTAAAATCAATATATTTTTTTTAATGTGTAAGCTATTTAATGTTATTTAATAAAAGTTAAATTTGTTAAAATCAATACAGTTTTAGTCTTAAAAAAAAGATATGGACTATAGTTTATAACACCATTGTTATAGGATTAACTCTGGATTAGCGGCAAAATTTGACATCAAAGCCTGCCGGCTAAGTGGAAACACCCCGTTTGGATAATAAGTGAAAAATTGAACAGAATACCCTATTATAACATTATGAGAAATTAATCTATTATGAAAACATTATGGACATTATAAATGCTAGTGGTCCGATATTGTAATTGAGTTACATAGGCATCTAGTAATGTGATTTGCTAATATATATATATAGAAAAAATAGAAACATACAACGTGAACTTATCACAAATTGACAGTTAGGGGATTATAAATATGGGGGATGTAGTATGGAATATACAATATTTGGAATAGGATGATGCCAGAAGTTGAATAAGGTTTGCATGGGGAATTACTTTAGAGGAACCGTGTTTACAATTTAATGATGCGGTCATATGCTCTGGGGATATAAACGCCTGGGTCTCGATTCAATGTTGATTCGTGTCTTCTAATGTTGATCGCGTCATGCATTCTTCTGTTTCTTTTGTTGTGGTGGTTCACAGCCAATGTTTTTACTTTGGTCCAATCAACTCGGTGTCGTGGGTTCTCGTTCAAATGTTCAGCAACTGCAGATTGGTTGGTGGGGGCTTTTGACATGTGTTCTTTTAGTCGGATATCTAATGGTCTTTTGCTTTCTCCAATGTAACTCTCCTGACAACTGCAGTTGATTTTGTAGACACAGCCTTTTGGTGCGAAAGGTTTGGTGGGGTTTAACTTTCCATTGGCCTTTACCAAGTCTTTGGTTGTTGCGCCCTTCAAGAAGGTGGTTTCAATTTCTGCTTCTGTTTTCAATAATCTTCTAATCTGGTGGGAAATGTTGCCGTGGAATGGTATAAAGATTCTAATGGGAGGTTTGTCGTTTTTTGGTTTGTAAGGTTTTGGTAGATCGAATAGTGTGGCATTGATGACCTTGTTGACCATTTGCTTTGGGTATCCGTTGGTGGGTAAATACTTCTTTAAGGTGTTGAATTTCTACAGGGAAGGATCCAGGGTCACAAATGTTCTTGGCTCTTTTGGTTAAAGTGCTTATAATACCTGCTTTTGTGCTGTTGGGGTGGTTAGATTTGCAGTGAATATATTGGTCTGTATGTGTTGGTTTTCGGTATAATGGTGTGGTGACATTGACATTCTCTCTTTTTACCAGTACATCAAGAAACGGGAGACTGTTGTTGGTTTCATTTCCAATTGTAAACTTCATTATTGGATGTTGGTTGTTGGGGTGATTCAGGAGAACGGTCGCGTCTTCTTCTTCTTTTAGCATGACGAAGATGCTGTAAACATTTCTGAGCCAAAATAGCGGTTGAAATGGAGCAGTTAAAATCGCTTCTTCCTCTAGTGATGACATGTAGATTTCAGAAATCAGGGGGAATAATGGGCTCCCCATAGGCAATCCATGAATCTGTTTATAATAATGATCTCCCCGCGTGAAGTAAGTTGATTCAAGACATTGCTTAATCAGTCGAATAATTGTGTCTACTTCTAGTGAGGTATCCAGCGTTCATTACCTGGTTTGGATCTGCCAAACATATATATTTATGGGACCATTTTTGATTGGTAGACCGAGGCCCCTTTCTGTAGGGTGCAAACAGCCTCCTGACCTCGGTAACTTGATTTGTAATAGGCCTAGTGGCACTGCCAGTACTGCAGCTGGTACTTCTACTAGTACTGCTAGTACTAGTAGTATTACTGTCACCGGTACCGGCACTTGAAGTCCTGACAGCAGAGCTGCTCAGTTTACTGGCTACTTCCTCTGCAGTGCGACGAAGCAGCTCTGCTGCCCTCATATTCAGTTCTTGGTCTGCTGACATGACAGTAATTATACCTGAAATAAAAATATGTGTCTGTTATGATAATGTAATGATCACATGAGTTGACTCATTGAGAGGTTCAACCACAAAAAAAGGAAAGGAAAAGTACTAAGTACTAATCTAGGCCTTTTTAGAATTTTAATATGAATTAGAATAGGTTTACAGATACTGAGATATTTAACGATGTTTCTTATAGAGTTATACAGCTAGACTCTAATATTTTCATTTTATTTGTACCCTTCGTAATTCTTTATATTTTCGTAGGCACACATATTTGGTAAATTTATCTTTATTTAATCTTGTTCTATGATAAATTTGGAATCATTAGCAATGTAAATTCAATATGTGCCTAATTATGTTTTATGATGCCGATTAATTAATTATCCCATTGTTTAGCATAGGAGAGCATTTTGATTTCATCGGCAAGAATCGGCAGTAGATTATTTTCATGATTTTATTGTCTATATTTGTTTGGAATGTTTTCCCGAAGCAGTGCCTATTCGTATTTTTATTGTGCCTTAATCGTGCCGGAAATTATAATCATTTTTGTATTTACTTATTGAGTGAATATAGGGTTGATCCAAGGGAGATAATTTTGTTTTTACGTGTTCAATTTCTATAAATTGTATTATTCTGTTGTTCCCGTATTTTATTTTAGTTGAGGCGGGGGTTCTTTATTTTATTAGTGTATGTTGTTCGATAAGAGTATGCCATTCACTTTTGTGGAGCTTAATATAAATAGATATGGCTTCGCATAGTGAGGGAATTGATCTGGTCTGACTATCGAATACGTCATGTGGTGACTTAGATTGAAGACTGATTCGTAGAAGAATTTAATTAAATAATTTTCTTGTGGTTTTATGATAGAATTTTTAATATGAGTACACTGGACGATATTTGTACCGGATGTTTTTATTAAACTGAATTGAGGAAGACATTGTTTTTATACATTGTTAGTAAGGCTGGGAATCGATATGAAATTTCAATATCGATTATCGGCAAGAAATTTTCAGCGATTATCGATAATAATCGATTATCACTTTTCCGGAAAAATCCGAACTTCACGGACCTGTTATTTGTGTTAGTCGACATAGGCTACCAGTGGACCACTATTTTGTTCTTCAACAGTCATGTTTAATAATAGTAATGTATAATAAAAATATTCGAAAACATCTTCAGTCTTTATTACTGTTATTTAAACACATCATATTTATTAATATTCTGATACAATATGTCAATACTCAATCGTAATAAAAAAAAAAAAAACAAACGAAAATTAGTTTGTTGTCTTGACGTCATGTAGGCTTATTCATTCATTCGTCTGCTAATGACAGACTACGGCAAGTTTATTCGTGTGAAAGTGACCGTAACTTGCCGTCAGAAGGTAAGTATAACGATAATCGATATTTGAATTTCATTATCGATTATCGTATCGCTGAATAACTTCTACCGATTATCGATTACATCGATATTTTTGCAGATTCAGACTCAATTTAATTAGGTAAATAAAACTTACAAATATCTATTCAGTGTGTTACTACAGCAGACGACAACAAACTTGACAGTGTCATTGAGAGTTGTCTTTCCTTTTTGGGAGCATTTATTTTAACAATTTTATATGTAACCTGGTGACCTTTGACCGTTGACCCTAAGATGTGTTAAAAGACAAATGTCAAATGTCAATGTTGCTTTGTTGAAGTGCATTATGTAAAAAGATTGTGCTTTTTGTAACGTTAGTGGATTTTTTCCCAAAAACATTTGTAATTTGACATTTGGCTTTTACTTTAACGGTATTATGTATGCAATGTATTTTACATCTTAGGTATTAGGTATTTTCTATGTTATATAATAGCACTTTCAACATACATTTAGTTTTGGCCTTTAAACCCCGCCATACAGAACAGCCATTCTGATACTGAGAGAAGGGTATTGTGTCGTTTTATAACCGTAAGGACGTTTCCATTTGAGGGGTATGACGTCACAGACGAGTCCATTTATGGAGTGGCGTCACAGTTTTGAGGATAACGTGATGCATCGTATGTTGGAGACTAAAACTAGACGTTATGCATCGTAGGGTGTACGTTGGAGGCTAAAAATAGACGTGATGAAACGTTATACAACGCATGTACAACGTTATACCGCGTAGCATGTACCAGACAGAGCCCTATATATAGAGAGTCTGGCCAACTGATGTAGTGGGCGCCATTTTGTTACCAATTCGTACGTTGCACATAGAGCCTCAGTACAGCGTGTGACCGATTTATATGTTTTATATTTGCGCAAATGTATTTATTAAAATATGTCTTCGCTTGTGTAAGGGTAGACAATAATTTTAATAAATCAATCACAATATGTAAATTTTATTGACAATGTTTTTTTTTTTTATCTTTTTATTAAAAACGCCGCAATAATCCAATATATCGTTTGGCTAAAGGTTAAATCTAAAGTATCGAATAATGATTACCTTTGAAATTTTATTTTTATACGTCCACATTCATAATGTGAACGTATTATGCCGTCGCCCCTGTCTGTGTGTGTGTGTGTGTGTGTATGTATGTATGTGTGTGTGGGTGTGTGTGTGTGTGTGTGTCTGTGGTTCGCCTACAGGGCGCAATTCTTCATGGATTTTCTTCAAACTAGGTATACTTATTCCTTATACCCCAAGGAAGATCCCTATTGTTTTTGGGGCATGCCCGACCCCCAGGGGCCGAGCCACGCCCATTTCTAGTATTTGTTTGTTTGTCGTCTACAGGCCACATTTCTTAACTTATAATCTTGAAACTTTGCATACACATTCTTTGTACCCTAAGGAGCATCCCTATCATTTGGGGTGCATGCCCAACCCCCAGGGGCAGAGCCACGCCCATTTTCTTTTTGTGTGTCTTTGTGTTGCCTACAGGGCGTAATTCTTACTGGATTTTCTTCAAACTTGGTATACTTATTCCTTATACCCAAGGAAGATCCCTATTGTTTTTGGTGCATGCCCGACCCCCAGGGGCAGAGCCACGCCCATTTCTTGTATTTGTTTGTTTGTCGTCTACAGGCCACATTTCTTAACTTATAATCTTGAAACTTTGCATACACATTCTTTGTACCCTAAGGAACATCCCTATCGTTTGGGGTGCATGCCCAACCCCCAGGGGCAGAGCCACGCCCATTTTCTTTTCGTTTGTCTTTGTGTCGCCTACAGGGCGCAATTCTTACTGGATTTTCTTCAAACTTTGTATACTTACTCTTTATACTCTAAGGATGGTCCCTATCGTTTGGGGTGCATGCCCAACCCCCAGGGGCAGAGCCACGCCCATTTTCTTTTTGTGTGTCGCCTACAGGCCACAATTCTAACTGGATTTTCTTAAAACTTTGTATACTTACTCTTTACACCCTAAGGATGATCCCGTATTGTTTTTTGGTGCATGCCCGACCCCTAATGGCAGAGCCACGCCCATTTCTTGTATTTATTTGTTTGTCGTCTACAAGCCACATTTCTTAACGTATCATCTTGAAACTTTGAATGCTTATTCTTTGTACCCTAAGGAACATATTCCTATCATTTGGGGTGCATGCTCAACCCCCAGGGGCAGAGCCACGCCCATTTTCTTTTTGTGTGTCGCCTACAGGCCACAATTATTAATCGGTCATCTTGTCGCCTACAGGGCGCAATTCTTACTGGATTGTCTTCAAACTTTGTATACTTACTCTTTGTACTCTAAGGATGATCCCTATCATTTGGGGTGCATGCCCAACTCTCAGGGGCAGAGCCACGCCCATTTTCTTTTTGTGACTGTCGCCTACAGGCCGCAATTCTAACTGGATTTTCTTAAAACTTTGTTTATTACTCTTTACACCCTAAGGATGATCCGTATTGTTTTTTGGTGCATGCCCGACCCCCAATGGCAGAGCCACGCCCATTCCTTGTATTTATTTGTTTGAAGTCTACAAGCCACATTTCTTAACGTATCATCTTGAAACTTTGAATGCTTATTCTTTGTACCCTAAGGAACATTCCTATCATTTGGGGTGCATGCCCAACCCCCAGGGGCAGAGTCACGCCCATTTTCTTTTTGTGTGTCGCCTACAGGCCACAATTCTTAATCGGTCATCTTGAAACTTAAAATACTTATTCCTTATACCCTAAGGATGATCCCTATTGTTTTTGGTGCATGCCCGACCCCCAGGGACTGTGCCACGCCCATTTTCTTTTTGTCTGTCTGTGTGTCACCTACAGGCCACAATTCTTAATCGATCGTCTTGAAAACTTTTTTTATACTTATTCCTTATACCCTAAGGCTGACCACTATTATTTTTGGTGCATGTCGGACCCCCTGGGACAGAGCCACACCCATTGCTTTTGTGTCTTGTGTTCGCCTACAGGATGCCATTCTTAACAGATCCTTTTAAAACTTTACATACCTATTCCTTATACCCTAAAGATGACCCGTATTGTTTTTGGTGATTTCCTAACCCCCAGGGGCAGAGCCATGCCCATTTTTACTTCGTGTCTGTGTGTGTTGTCTACAGGCCACGATTCTTAATGGGTCCTCTTTAAACTTGGGATATGTATTCCTTATAGCCTAAGGACGTCAACTGCATGTCCCGACTCCCACAGACAAAGACACGCCCAATTTTTGTGTTTGTCGATTACAGGCCGCAATTCTGAATGAAGCAGCTTGGTACTTGGCTTATGTATTCCTTATAGCCTGAGGGCGTCCACTATTGATTTTGATGAATGTCCCGACCCCCAGGGGCAGGGCACACGCCCACTTTTTGCCTTTAGCGTTAGGAAGGCACAATTCTGAATGGATTATCTTGGTATACTTATTCCTTATACTCTAAGGACGGCAACTATTGATGTTGAGGCATGACCCTCAACGCTAAACAAACCAAACGCCTAGCCTTCTTGACTAAGTACCATATCAATCAAAGCAGGAATGTGGACGTATATTGTAGCGTTAGCGTTATGTTTAGGATGAGGTATTGAAATGGGCTCCGTTGATTCCGATTTCGTTTCTGATGTTTTTTTCTAAAAATTGACATTATAAATACCGCAATGATCCAATATATCGCTTGACTGTAGATTAAATCGAAAGTATCAAATAATGATTACCTCAGAAATTAGAAACTAATTTTCTTATTTAATTTTCATCGTGTGTTATTATCCCGCGCCGAAGGAAGTAAGAGAGAGATGTTGAAACGGACTCTGTCCATCCCGTTCTTTATGAAACTTTGTTATTTTAAAACACATCATTATAGTAGTTGTGCCTTTTGCTAATTAGAAATCTTATGGATTTAATGATTTGTGCGTTTCCTTGGAGACAGGGTGTTGGGTGGTCGTGTGATCTAACACGCGTGCTTTAGGTCAAAAGGTCTGTCATTGAATCAAGCGGCAATGTTTTGATCTAAAGATTCTACGTGACAAGCAGTAGGGTCGCCTGCCCAACCTTGTAAGGGTTTTCTACTTGTCAACCAGTTGCTTTCCATTGCTTAAGACCCCTACTACGCACAAGCGAATTATTAAAAGTATACTATACCCCCCCCCCCTCTCTCCCCCCTCTCCCTCTCTCCATGGGAACAAATTCAAGGTTATTTTTTAGTTTACAATTTTTTATTCAGGAGCAAAAATAAATGTTTTACTAGTTTTAGCCTTTTTACAAAAAATGCAGGAAAAAGAAATTAAAACTTTGACTCCCCACAAAGACCAGAAAAAAAAATAACAATCTTAAAAAAAAGACATTTTTCGGGCCCAACGGCTGAATCCGACTAACTAATAATAATAATAATGACTTCTTACAATCCTGCATAACATATTGTCTGGTGGAAACTTTGCTAGGCCTATACTGTGTGTCTCACGCTCATAAAAATTTGTTGGAGATTTACTCCTGGATGGAGATATCAAACATAATCACTTATTATAAAAATGAAAATAAAAATGACCATATCGATGAAGTTAATGCTATAGGCTAGATACTAATTACTCTAGGCCTACGCTGTGTAGGTGTTATTCCCTCCCAAGTACAAAAACAATTCGAAAATTCGCTCGTGGATGAAATCATAATTAAACATATACAAATTAACCCAAACCGCCACTTTATGCCATACATACAGACGAAATTTAAATCGAAAAAACGTCTACTTAACAAAGCTATGCGTTATACTTATATTTGGGTCTACATTGTCAACGTGTCTGTCTCAAGTTCATAAATCTTAGAAAATTCATAGTAGTTAGTGGGCTTGTCTGGCAATTTTTTTGCACGTGCGTGCACGCATGCGCGTGCGTGCATGGGCATGCACGTGGCCTTGCACTGGATGACCTTTAGCACGTGCATGACCCCTTGCACGTGCGTGACCTTGCACGTGTGATTGCACGTACAAGGAGGGGCACGCGCGGGAAAAGAGAGAGAGAGAGAGAGAGAGAGAGAGAGAGAAGAAGAAGAAGAGGGAAGGGGAAACAACTCTTTTGCATTGATTAAGTTGGCCCTGAAAAGGGCCGTTGGTCTCACAATGTGAGGGTTAACAGGAGCACTTCGGCTGCTCCCACCGATTGGGTTTCTTCGTGCATTTAACCAAGTGTTTCGACCTCCTATGACAGGTGTTACCAATTTCGGTGCCACACCAGAAACAGACCAAGTAATCGACATCTGGTCGATTACCCCTAAACATGGGGTGATACCCTCCACAATATCTGAAATCTTTACGATCCATGGTGTTTGTGACTTCTTTTGGCTTGGACACTCCTATTTATGGCTGGAGTCGGGACGAGTCTAATGTGTTGGGACGATACCATTTTCCACCAATCAGAATAGCATGACGTCACAAAAACAGACACGTAATATGTTGCTTACAAAGCATTTTATTGAACTTGAACACATTTACAAAGCATATTATATTCCACTATAGCCCTTCGGGCTTCTCCGATTTATGATTGCATGTTTCTTGTGACGTCACTAGAATATGCACTAAATTCAACGTTTAAAGTAAACAAAACTCACACGTGCGTGTGTATATAACCATCACGTGTCCCCAGATCAGGGTACATGTATATAAACAGTAATCTAGCCATCATCAATGTCTTTCTTCTTGTTGATCCTCGACCATTGCACTACGTACGTTCCGTTGGTTCGTATTTCAGAATCGCTGATTCGTTTACCTTATAGTTTTATTATCCATATTCTAGTTTTTTATCATTGTTGTAAGCGATCGTGGACCTATCGTTGATTTGTCCTTTGTTTTTATATTTATCGCTATCAATCCGTTGGGTTGATAATTACAAGCAGATATGGATAATTTTGAGGATGGTCACATACCATCTAATAACAACGATCTAATAATTGATTATGATCCTTTGGATCTTAATAATTTTGGTTTTGGTGATGACCTTAACCATCAATCGTCCAATGAAAACACGGCTGTCGTCAGCAATGTTTCTATCGGATTCCCCGGAAGTAGTATTACCAAAAAAGAATGTAAACAAACTCCGGTGAATACCAGAAAACGAAAGGAAGGTAAAATTACATCTATAAAGACGATCAAAAACCCCAAAAGTCGCAAAATTGAAGGTGATTTAGTTAGTGTGATTGATCCGACTGTTGTCGGGTCGGCTGAGAAGATCGCACCCAGAATAACTATTAAAAAAGCTCCAAATATTGCCACGGTCACTCAGCGTAATACCAAGCAATCTAATTCTAACACTAGTAGTTGTCATACTAATGTTTCGCATTCTACTTTTAGAAAAAATAATCTTAGGCCTGCACCTAGTGCTACTGTCACAAGCAATCCTAATCAGCATATTGATATTCCTGTACCTATTTCTAATAATAGTTTTGGTTATAATTATGAGGCACCGAATAATAGTAATAATAATAATGTTCTCATTGATAGGGCCGAATTTGATCAAATAAAACAGAGTCTGGCAGCTGTAAATGAGTTTTTACAATTCAATATGGGGGAACAAGAGGTTTATGTCAATAAATCAGATACAGGCCCATCTATTTCTTGTAATGCAACTGAAATGTATGATGGTGATGATTATACCAATGAACCAGTATTAGATATTGTTGACCCGCAAACCATGTATGACGAATTCCAAGAGGAACCGACTGAATCAGATTCTTTTGATGTGCCTAAAATTTTTCAAGGCGATGACTTTTATGGCAAGCCCGTTGGTGACACTTTGCTTAATATAGTCAATATTGCGACTTCAAAAAAAAAAAAAAAAAAGAGGTTAACAAATTGGTAACAAAATATCCAATCCCTGAGAATTGTAAGAGGTTACAACCTCCTCTGGTTGAACCTGATATTGGCAGGTATTGCCCAGACCTGCTCAAGCGCAGGATAATTCACTACAGGAAGTGCAAAAATTAATAGGCCTGGGCATTGCCCCCTTACTAGGTTTACTACCCAAGTCTAATAACCAGGAATTTAAAAATACCCTGGTGGATTCAATTATCACTTTAGGCAATAGCATATTAGAACTTTCCCTTAGACGTCGGATATTTCTTAAGAAATTTATGAGTAGACGTTATCACCCTCTTTGCTCAACAACAAGACCTGTAGGAGAAACACTTTTTGGGCCTGATGTTGCCAACAGAATGAAGGAGATTGATCAATCTAATAGGCTTTCATCCTCTCTCAATTTGTCAGGACGTTTGAATCCTAGGTCTAACAGGAGATCTTTTTTAGGACAGGGTTTCCAGAACAGAAGACCTCAGGATCGGAGAGGAAACTTCAGAGGAAGACCCTATACAAGCAGGGGGAGAGTACGAGGAAGGGGTCAGAGACCATTCCAAAATCAATATCAACAGTACCAACAACAATACCAATAAATAATTCAGTAAGTACTGATTTTACTGCTGGTAACATATCTAAATTTTACCATAATTGGTGTAATTTAGCTTCTGATCAATGGATTCTTGATATTGTACAAGGCTATCAAATAGATTTTATATCTAAACCAGTTCAGTTTTCCATTCCGGGTTCGCCTCCCTTTAATGAGGAGGAAATGGACTTAATTGATGCTGAGGTTTCGACTTTACTAGCAAAAAACGGCATTGTTCGTGTCTTTAAATCTGACTCTGAACAATTTATATCAAATATTTTTTTAGTAGAGAAAAAGAATGGCAAATTTAGACCAGTCATTAATTTGAAATATTTAAATGAGTTTATTGCATATGAGCATTTTAAACAGGAAACTTTAGCCTTTACATTGAAAATGATTAAACCTAATGATTATCTTGCATCTATTGATCTCAGCGATGCTTATTTTTCAATCCCTATTTTTAAAGGTCATAGAAAATACCTTCGATTTGTTTGGCGAGATGTTCTGTATGAATTCACATGTTTGCCGTTTGGGATTTCGTCGGCGCCTAGAGTTTTTACTAAAACCCTGAAGCCTATATTTGCATGTCTTTGTGGTCAAGGCATTGTGTGTTCCTATTTTATAGATGATTCTATTTTTGCTGCTGTTAATGAACAGGAAAGTCTGTTAGCAACTAATAAGGCCGCCAACCTTTTTAACAAGTTAGGTTTTTCTGTTAATAAAGAAAAATCACATTTTACACCTAGTAAGGAATTAGTTTTTCTCGGCTTTCTTATCAATACCGAGACCTATACCGTGTCTTTAACTCATGAAAAAATTGATAAAATTAGATCACTTGCACATGATATTCTTCTTGCACCGAAATTGACCATTCGTAAAATTGCTTCATTTATTGGGCTGTGTTCCTTTACAAGGACAGCTGTTTTAGTCGCACAACTATTTATTCATTGTATGGCTTACAATGTTTTTCCTCAATTATTGAATGGAAGCACGTTTCAATTTTGTCCGATAGTATGGTTGCTGTCTCATATATAAATAATGTAGGGGGATCAAGTGATCCATTATTTACCATTACTAAAGAAATATGGTTGTGGTGTTATAAAAGAAGCATTTTTTTGTCAGCTAAACATTTACCAGGCAAAGAGAATCAGACAGCTGATAGATTGTTTCGAGTTTTTTCTAACTCAACTGAGTGGAAACTTAACGAATATATATTTAATAAAGTTTGTAATAGATTCTTTCTGCCAGATGTGGATCTTTTTGCATCCAGAATAAATGCACAGATGGATTGCTATGTTTCCTGGGACCCTGACCCTTTTGCGGTTGCTTTTGATGCTTTTTCAATTTCATGGTCTAATTATCATCCCTATATGTTTCCACCTTTCAGTATTTTACCAAAGGTACTTTCAAAGATGAAGGAAGATTGTGTCTTGAAGGGTATATTAATAGTTCCAGCTTGGCCGTCCCAGGTATGGTTCCCTACTTTACTTTCCATGTTGATCGCCGAACCAGTGCTTCTACCTCTCAGGAAAGATCTCCTTCGTTTAGCACACAACAATTGCCTTCATCCTTTAAGGGGAAAACACATGTTCCTAACCGCTTGCCTTGTATCAGGCAATATCTCTCTAACAAAGGACTTTCAGACAAGTCTAGAGACCTCATTATTGGATCTTGGCGAGCAGGTACCAATAAACAATATGATCTTGCCTGGAAACGATGGTGTTTTTGGAGTATTCAGAGGAAAATTGATCCGTTGGATCCATCTGTAATTGATGTTAATAATTATTTGAGGTTTTTTTATCAGACCATCGTTCCTACAGTGTGGTCAATATTCATAGATCTGCGATATCTCAGACTTTGCAAATTTTAGGCAAAATTACTCTGAAAAATGAGCCACTAGTCTCAAGATTCATGAAAGGATTGTATGACAAAAATCCGCCTAAACCCAAGTACACTTTTACTTGGGATGTTTCAATTTTATTGAAGTATTTAAGTTCTTTGTTTCCTTTGGAGGATTTACCTCTGAGACTATTAACATATAAAACAGTGGCCTTATTAGCTCTCGCTTCAGCCCATAGATGTCAGACTCTTACGGCTCTCACTATTAATGGTCTGATTGATAGTGGTTTCTGTATAACTTTGATCACAGATAAGGTCCTTAAAACAACCAAGGCCTCCAATCCATTAAAACTAATTAAAATTAAAAGTTTCAAAAACACAAAAATTTGTCCATGTTTTACTCTAAGACAATACTTGAAGTCCACTAAAAGCAGAAGAAAGTCTAAGCAACTCTTTGTGTCTTATGTAACTTTTAACTGTATTTCTGCTTCTACCATAAGCAGGTGGATTAAAGAAACTATGGCCCTTGCTGGAATTAATACTTCTGTTTTTTCTGCCCATTCTATGAGAGGAGCTTCGACTTCTAAAGCTTATTTGTCGGGCTGTCCAATTTCAGAATTGCTAGAGACCGCCAGCTGGAAGAATGAGCAGACGTTTTTTAAATATTATAAGAGGGAAGAGGTTACAGAAGCAAGTACAGTGTTTCAAGATTATGTTTTCACTGATAAATGATTTACAGTATTAAAATTATTTAACTACTTTAAGTGTTGTTTAATGTTACTAAGTGACCAACCCTTTAAATATGCAATCATAAATCGGAGAAGCCCGAAGGGCTATAGTGGAATATAATTCCACTCTCATCCGAGCGCCCGAAGGGCGCGAAGGATGAGAAGAATTATATGAATATATAGCCCGAGGGCTCGAGGATTTATCTTCCCTCCCTCTGTCCTCCCTTGGCTATATTATTCATTTGGTTGTCCACTTATGGTTACACTTTACTTTAAAAAGACATTGATGATGGCTAGATTACTGTTTATATACCCTGATCTGGGGACACGTGATGGTTATATACACACGCACGTGTGAGTTTTGTTTACTTTAAACGTTGAATTTAGTGCATATTCTAGTGACGTCACAAGAAACATGCAATCATAAATCCTCGAGCCCTCGGGCTATATATTCATATAATTCTTCTCATCCTTCGCGCCCTTCGGGCGCTCGGATGAGAGTGGAATTATTCAACACAAAATTGAACTTGAACACAAAGGCATTGAACACAAAAAACATATTTACAGAGCAAAAAAGCATCGACATCGTTGTCCCTTCTTCTGGTCTTTTTGCAAGTCGGGAAAATGATCCCTAGCCCATTGTTCGACGAGTATATCATTCACACGATACACGTGCCCGAACACAGAAAGGGCGTGCGGGGAGGGAACGTGAAAACGATGACACAAATAATACAAACAATAATGTCCGCAGACGACACTCTCAAGTCCCTGAATCCATCAGGGTTGGTAGTGGAGTCGTAGATCTTGCACGAAACGTCGAAAGGCTTCTCCGTAGACATCAGGGGGACACCCGTAGGAATCGAAGAAGGTAATGTGATCTGGTCCTTCGCACACAAACACGGTCCAGTGTCTACCAGGTTGGTCTTCGTCGTCCGTGTTGATGACATAGGCTTTGGGGTACGAGGTCGGGCGCAGTATATCCAGATGATTACGAGCCCACACGCCCCCGAATACGTTAGCGGGGAGATGTTTTTCTAAAGCCCGTGTCAGTTGTCGGTTGGAGAGAGCCTCACCAATCTGTGATGACTTGTCGGTTGGCGTCGATTTCCAAGACATTGTCGTATTCGGCAAACAGAACAAGACTGAGGTGATTGGTCGGGGCCGCACCGAACTTGAGTTCCAAAGACAGGTTACCCGCCGCTTTGTGATGAAAGTAGTTACCGTCGGCTCCGTGGTCATTGGTCAAATCGAAACAATACAAAGTGTACCCATTGATATAGTCGTGGAAAGGGAGGTCCAGGTCTTCTCGGGTGTTTAAGACGGCCACCCGTTTCATCAAATCCAGGTAAGGTGCGATGGCTTGTCGCTGGGGAAAGTTGACATCGGATTCGTCCACAATTTCCCCGTTCTTGGTCAATTTGATGTTTTCCAATTGATTGTGTTGGAATTCGAAGGGATTTCTGTTTTTTCTTCCATCGTAGGCCGTGTTACGCACCATACCCACGATTAATCTATTGGGTAGGCTTTCGTTGACAAACAGATTGTCTAGGACGTGCGATTGTCGGGAATGACCATGTCGCGGAACACCACGCGCTTCAGGGGATAATTGGCGTTGGACGATTGAAGTTGCGCAGCCACCCGTGTGTAGGTACTGGGAGCCAGGGTGACGAACGGGATATCCAGGTAAGCTTTGGTGAACTCGACTTTGTAATCTTCTGCATCGTTGCCTTCGCCGTACATCAGAAAAAATTTCGGGGATTGCTTTTCCAATTTCAACCGCAGGTCTACACCGTCCAACAGATATCGATCTTGTAAACACATGTCCAAGTGTAGACGCGACTGCAATTCAAAGGTGCGACTTTCAGCGATGGTTTTCTGACGTTGTTCCAATCCCTTGTTATTCGGGGCCTGTTGTCGTCCACCGTCCCCAGCGGTGGCGACGGATTTCGTGGAATTGAACTGACTGGCGGTGTCTTTTTCCCACAAGACTTGTTTCGACAGGTGATCGTTCTTGGCTCCCTTACCGAAACTCAACAAATTCTCCAAGTAAGCCCGGTAGGGATAATTGGGCAGAGAGGTGGTCACCAAGGTTTCGGCATCTTTTCCCAGGCGTAATTTGACGTCTTTAAACAACGAATGAAACAGGTTGTTAATGGGTGCGACTTGACTATCCGCATCCAGGTCATCACCGTTGTTCTTGGTCACCTTTAGGGCCAAGTGCAGTGTCATGTTGGCCAGATCGATGAAATCGATGGTGGCATTGGAAATATAAAATTCAATGGGTCCGTCGTGGTTCAAGTCGGGCGTCAGTGGATACTTTCGGATTTTGGTCACCTTGTTTATGGCCGTCTGCGTGTCGGGTACACTGAACAAATCCTGCAATTCGTCTCACGCGCAGGGACAGGAATCATTGCGCATTACCTGCGTAGCCATGGTCGAAGATATCTAGTTTACGTCGTTTGTGAGAGGTGACCTGTGTCTTCTTCTTCCTCTTCGGACGATGTGAAGTGGACAGGGGTCGTGAGGGGTCTTTTATAGGTTCCAGGTGGGCGACCACGTTCTTGAGTGTGTCGGACATCGTGTTTGACAACGCGGGGCGAAGCGTGTCCTGGGCCACTTTCTTCCAGTTCCATTTTTCACGACCACTGACGGCGTCGAGCACGCTTTGTCCCACTTTGGGTAACACTTGGGCCACATTCTTTTTCACGGCCTCTTTACCGGCCGACCACAAAGTCTTCCCGACCGATTTGACGGCATTCAATAACCCCGACCATCGACCGGCACCCTGTTGTCTCAGAATTCCCCCCTTGTACACCACCAGACCATTGCCAGCCCCTCGCTGTCTGAGCACTCCACCTTTGTACACTCGAATCATCATCGGCGGCGAAAAAGAAGTTGGACCACCACCACCTTACCGTCGAGAAATGGCACGGCTTTCCCCATTCCGTTCCTTATATAGAGACCAATGGAGTTTAGTCGACTGTACTTCAGAGGTAAGTATTGAATCCTGGCGGGACGGTGATACAATCGTCGACTGGGAATCACGTCCAACAAAGTAGCCTTCACGTCGCCCACGATCTGGGGTTCGATAATGTCCGTGTAGATGTAAAACAGATCGTACTGGATTTGAAGATTTGGGGTGTGGTGGGCGTAGAAATACCGTAGACTTTGGCCATCTTCGCCGGTCATAGCGATTGACTGCAGGGAAACCAACAGTTCGTTTCCAGTCCATCCCAACATGGACACGATGGGTCCACACAGACGAAGTTCGATTTTCGGCAACACGTCAAACCAGAAAAGCGTCTGCACGTGATTGCCGCGAATCAGGTTTCCAATACACTCACACACACCGTCGACGATGGGTTGGGTCTCGAGTAAAAGAGGACGGTCTTTCGGTGCAGTGTTCAATAGATACCGCAGTGTCTCCATGAATGAGCTCGGGGCCGTTCTCCGGTTCCCTTTTTATACCTTTCTGTCCACAGGGTTATCCACCAAATAGTTTAGATAGCTCGGCAGCCATAGCGTTCGCTCTGTCGCGCCTTCTAAGGAAGGGATGTTTAGCACCCTTTTGTCCACCCAATAGATTAGATACCAAGGGGGCCAAAGCCGGGAGGGCCATGGCCAGCAATGCCCCGATGGCACCACCCTGTTGATCGACAAGTCGTCGTTTGACGTCGGGCGATGTTCGTGGATTACTCAGTTTGCGAAGCAACGCTCGATGCTGGTTCAATTCTTCGGTACTCAGACCCCTTCCGCACTGGGCGGTCCGTCGAACGAATTGATTTCGTTTCTTGTTTCTTTCCTCTTGCAGTCTTTCCTTCCATCGCAGCAAGATACGAATCAACACCCCCCCAAAAACCCCACGTCCCCCGGGTTTCATGATCAGGGAGAGTTTTTCGGTCGTCGGCATGTTTCTCTCCGCCAGTTGAGTCAACACTTGTCGATTTCGTTCCACCCATTTCTTGTGCTGGGCATGTAGTGGCTGAATGTTACCCTTCAGCAAATGGTTGGCCGCCAACTTGAACCACTGCAACAATCCAATACGTGCCCGGCCCGTATTCTTGACCAACTGTCCATAAGCCATATCCGGAGTCAGATGTTGTAATTTGCGAATGAAGGACTTGAGTCCTTTCATAGAATTCTTCTTTTCTCTTCGTGGTCTGCGAAAGATCGGAGAGAGAGACCGAGAAGGAGAGGGTGGTGACGTGGGGCGTGGAGGTGTGGACGGTAAGGTGAGGCGTGGAGGTGTGGCTGGTAAGGGAGACATGGGACTCGTGGGTGGTGTCAACGACGGGGGTAACCACTGTGTTCTGGGGGCCCTCATTCTCGGGCGAGTCTGACTTAGTACCGTGGGATCACGAAGGCCCGGTGCCAGGGTCGGGAACGTCGCCCTGGGAAGGGTGGGAGGTGGGTGTTTCCTCTGCGTATTCTTCGTGCGAGCCATCGTGACAAACAAGAGTCATTTCGAGGTACAGGCCCCCCTTTTATACTTTTTGGACGTAGACGATGGGTGGTTCCTCTTGGGGTAAAATGTGTCGGGCTTCAAATCAACGAGTAAGTAACTGCGAGGGGTACTCGTCGCATCTTCATAAGCTTCCTGCATATACTTGGAGCGGGAAGGGTACATCTGACGGGCCAACACACCAATTTGCGAGGCGTCTCGGGGATTTTTGAACAAGACCAAGTAATGGGCATTCAGGCTGATGGTACGCTGTTGCTTGTCAAACAAGTTTTGCACAATGTAAATGACACTCGTGTCGTGGTGATGACTCTTTTTCGTGAACCACTTTTGCAATATCTCCGTGTCTTCTCCCATCAAATCGTCCACGACTAAGATTTGTGGACCTTTGACTTGACCCATCACGTCGTCAATATCAGTCAAGCCTTGGACACAAGTGTAGGGAAAGCGATCGTAACTCTCTTGCCATTCACCATAAGCCCACACGATACGTTGAGGAGGGACGTCGAACAGGGACGCTTGAAGAAATTTCTGCACAAAGACCGTCTTTCCAACACCCGTTGGACCACTGACTAACATGGTAAAGGGATGTTTGAACGTCACATCCATCTTGCACTGTTTCCCCCCATCCCCTTTCCCCCTGCCTTTTATACCTTCGCGCCAGAACAACAGACGTGGAATGAAATTAGAACACAATTTATTTTACAAAAAATACAAAAAGAACATTCAATGCAACAATTCAAAAAACATATCATACAAAGGAAAAGAAAAAAAACAGTTAGTTATCGCGTTCTCTCTTCAGGATCTCTTGTCTCACCCAGGGTACATTTCTCAGGTCGCGAGGAATCCAATACACATGTCCCAAAAGCTTCTGCATCGTGTCGTGTGGGTGCCAGTCTTCCACTTCAGCAAACGTGACGACGACGGGTATCCATTCACTCATATCGAAACAAGGGGGATACGACAAGACTTCGGTCATATCTCTCGGACCCGCATATTGAATGAGTGCTCGGGAAAAACTTTCTGCTTCCTTCTCTGCCAACAAGAGGACAGCCGGCTTCGGGGTTTCACCATTTTCACTGGTAGTTGGGAGAATAGGAGATGGGATGGAAAGCTTCGTCGGCTGTTTTCTTTTTCTCTTTGTATCGTCTGTAGAGCTCGAACGCTTCTCCGCACCAGTACCAGTATCGCTGACTGCGGGTGTTGTCTCTGGGCATGTCGATGTTGTTGTCGAACATGCGACCGGCAACGGCTTCAAAGTTGTTTTCTGTTTGGATTTCTTCTTGGCACTCGAACAGGCCGTGTCCGAGCTGTCGACAGTTGAGGCACTTGTGATTTTCGTCGGTGGGTCTCTTGATTCCGTAACACTTTCTTTTGACAGTTTCTTTTCTTTCTTCATCACTCTTCGCTTTTTGGGCTTCGGCTCGTTTTCCACACTGGGGTGCCCAGTGTCCTGGTTCTCCACAGAGGTAACAATTTCCATAGGAACCATAGGCTGGTCTGTCTTGTCTTGGTTTTCATTGCTGTTGTTGTTGGGAACGAGCAGGGCAGTCTCTATACCAGTGTCCGACATTGTTACAGGAGAAACAAGCTTGACTAGCCATCGAGAGCAGAATGAAATTTCAGTCTGACACTTCGCTTGTTATAGTCCTGGTCGTGACGTCACTCGCTTTTGATTGGTTCTTTCTTTCCCTCGTTTTGATTGGTTCGTTGTTTAGTCTATGATTTCCAGGCTTTCCACGTACTTTTTCACTTCGTCCCAATCGACCAAGGCCTCACTCACGTGACAGGCTTCCAAAAACGTCATCAGGTCGGCTCGATTACCGTGTTTTTGTCGCCAATGGTTGAACACGGTGAAAATTTGCATGCGCGCGTTGTTAGGATGACTCATCTTGGCTTGACTGATTCGCGCTTCTCTGATCCCCAGTTGTCTGCCAATACATTCCCAGCCTTCTCCTAGTTGACGTTGATATCCATTTGATCCAGAGACCATCGTTTCTTTTTCTTCGGCAAGTCGTCCATCCACTGGCGTATGGGGTCTTCTTTCTGTTCGACGAACTCGTCTTTGCGTTTGATCAGTATCCATAGGGGTAAGTGTTGCTCGGTTGGCCATCGTCATTGAATTGAACAAACCGCTTGTCATACACGATTTTATATCGTTTGTTCTCGGGGCGTGTCCAAATACGGCGGTCACGTGATCTGGTAATCTTGAACGGATTGGCTATGACCAGAGGTTCGTTTTGATTGACGTGCCATACATTCTCCTTCATGATGGCGTAATTCAGCTGTTGTGAGGCACGATAATTCAAGGTGAATCCCCGGACTTTACATACAGTTTTACCATCGCTCTGGCGGTACACGTAATTCTTTGGCCCTCCGCTAACAAATTCTCGAATGGTGACATCTTCGGGCAACTCGTTCTTCCACTGACCCAAACTAGAACCTTCCGGGGGATTCCATGACGTGGCGTGGTATTGATAGATGACGCTATCGGTGTCAAAATAGCATACCCTTTCTCCCAATTTTTCCAAGACGGAATAGAGTTTTAAAGGGGCCTGGGCAGTGACAAAGGCGGCGATAACCACGTTGGTGATTGGAAAGGGTGCCACGTGTTCTTCTTTTTTCAGCGTTTCCATCAAGACCATATTGTCGTTGACTAACTGCACATCTCGTACGGTCTGGGTCACGTCCAACATTTTTTCAAAATAGACGCTGGGCTCCGTGATGTATTCTGTTTTGGGAAAGTTGTCTCTCTGTCCGAATTTACCCCATGCTGTGTTGAGTTGTAACTTGCTAAACGCCCGCATCCCTTTGTTGGGTTTTATCGTACACGTCGTTGACGAAGCGGGTCTTGTCTTCTTCGGTGTGACAGGTGTCGGGATAACCGCTGCTTTCCATCTTCTTCTTGAGGTAGTGATTAATATACCCAGTAAACAGACCGCCCGTTTTGGCCTCGGGATCGTAAGTGCTGAATTCTTTCCAGTGCCAGACTTCGTAATTTTTAGTACTTGGTATCCTAGGGCCACCGCTTTCTTGAGTTCCAGGGTAACAAACGTACCCACCCAGGCTCGCTGTTCGTCAGTGTGCTCACACGGTTGGTATTCGGCAATCTCCCCTTGTTGCATGTGTTCGTCGACGCAGCTTCGACACAGGGCAAACACCAATTTCTGTTTGCGTCGAAACGGGAGCACTGGATGGTACAGGCCACGGGGCGGCAAGACGGAACACTGGATCAACCCTTCGTACTGTTGCCACTGGTCTTGGTCGGGCTGTGTGACGATCGTGGGTTCCTTGATGGGAAAGGTACCGTACTTGCAGATGTAAGGGTACAGGGACACCACGTTGATGTAGCGCATGTCTTCCACCGACTCGTTCACCAACAGTTGGATGGCATTGGTTCGCCCGCCGAAGAAAGCGTTGTGGGGCATCAGAGGTTCGGGAGCGAGCCATTGCTGATCTTCCAAGCCTTGTAAAAATTCGTTCATCTCGGGATCGTGGCGTCGTTCGTCCTCCAGCTCACACTCCCACATGACGCGGATGGTCTGCATATCGTACTGTTCCTGGAGTCGACGGTGACGTTCTTGTGTCTTCTGGTACAAGTCCCTCATACTGCGAGATGGATCGTAGGGATGTTTATGCTGAAGGTCTTGGACGGGACCCGGATAACATTTGGGACAACCGTGAAAGGCACACCCGTGAAACTCGTACACCGTACCTGTGGTCGTGTCCATACGATCTAAACTATAAGGGCCAACTCGGCATTCACTTCCGTTACGGGCGTGTCGAATGTTGGGTAGTGGCGTCTGGTTTCGGAATGCTGCCATGGTCTGTCGGTGTTGTTCCCATTCCAACCATCGAAGGGCTTTGTTGGACTGTTGTCGAGGCTGGAAGCGGTGCCAGTCCTTACCAGGTTTCGGCTCTTGCATCAAAGCTCGAGGAATGACGACGAGGGTGTCTTTTGTGAGGTAGTGCGTGCGTAACACGCGACTGCAGGCGGAGGCCAGGGTCAAACTTTTTTCAAAGGGATCGATTCCAGTGTCCATGAGAAATATCTCGCGAAACACATCACAGCATCGGCGGAGGACATCGACGTCACTCTTACAGTAGGCGAGAATTTCCTGGCGAAAATCAAAGATGTCGTGACTGTGTTGTTCGTACCACTCGTGAAATTTTTCTCGTTCAGTCACACTCATGCCATCCGGATCGTAATCGGTGTCGGGAGGATAGGCACCCACGTAATCTTCGTTCTCCGGTCTGTTGAAGTGGTGAGGGAAATAACCTTTCTTGAGTTCTTGCAGGCCAAAGGTCTTGGGCATGTCCCGTAAAGCCATCGGTAGAAAGTTGAGGGAATCGATGAATTTTACCGTACCGACAGTGATCGTCATCGCTTTACCACCATTCATAATCACTTCGGGTTGCGCCACGGAATGTTTGTGCAGCGTCTGTAAAATCAGCAGTCCGTCGTAACCTTTAAAGTTGTGAGCCACGGCAATCACGGGACTCGATTCGTGACTGTCATGTTTCCGACCATCTACCACCGTACCGTGAGCAGCGAGTTGCAAAAACCATTTTTCCACATCGTCCAGCGTGTCTTGGCCTTTAAACACAATTTCCCGTTGGTGATTCCAATACGTGTCACAGTGCTCACAGGGATCTTGGTTGTCGATGCAAAAGTGACAGCAGGTTTGCAGGACACATATGTTGGGAATGTGTTCATCGGTATCTTGCTGGCATTCAAAGTCAAAGAAGACGAAGCGGGTCAACGTTGATTTCTGTAGTTTGTCGATTTGGGTCTTGCGGTCTCCGTTCATGTCGATGGGTGATTTCAGTGGTTGGATGTAACAAAACTGTTTCTCGGCCGTGTGCCACTCTCGGCAGATGGAACACTCGTATTCTCCGCATCGATGTTGTTCTAAATTTCGCTTGGCCTTAATGACGTCCCACTCTTTTTGACATTTCTCACATTTCTTCCATCGATGACATATACTGCACTTGGCTCTGGAACGGGTGGCGAGATGATTGTCGAAACACTGGCGGCTCACAAACACACGATGACATCGGTAACACGTCTTTTATTGGGATCAGGTGGACAGGGTGGACCCAATGTCTTACATCCTTGACACATGGCATGACACAAATGATTCTCTGCAGCATTGTATCCTACGACCTTTCCACAAAAGCGGGCATGGAGGCAATGACGTCGTAATGCCTGTCGTGTAAATACAGGTTGAGATGTTTTGGGGTCCCGGTGACGTGTTTTGTTCACCGATAGATCGCCTTCCCAAAGATGGCCCGAGAGAAAACGTTGAGCTGATATCCTTGCTCTCCCAAATACTTGGCGTACAATTCCCAGGTTTCCATCCCCGTGCAGGCTTGCCTGGCTCCACCGACGGCATCGATGAGGGCTTTCGTTTTTCTGGTCTGCCATGTTCGGGGTCCTGTGTTGTTGGTTAATCTCTTCTTCTCTCTTACCCATTCAGGTGTGTCTTGTTTGTTGGCATAATGACGGGCGACGACAATAGCTCGCTGAAAACAGAGTTCGTCAGCATTCTTAATGGTGACCAAACATTGCTTTCTCTTCAAATATTCGTCAAAATTAGCGCAGTGTCTCTTCTTCATGTTTGTTCCACCGCTACCTCGACCATCGGGAGGGGACACGTGACAAATACTCATGGACATTCTTTGATCTAGTCTAAATTCTTCATTACTCTGTAATACGGCAGCCACTTTCTGCAAAACGTCTTCGGCTTTTAACAAACGATGCTCACGGAAAGGTAACCAAATAGGTGTTTTGAGTCCTGGGTGACTGATGGCGATTCTAACATAATCACTTTCTCGGGCGTCCAAGGTTCGGCGAATTTCCTCGATGATGGCCTCAAAAGTGTCGTGTAGTTGTTGTGGTACATCATTGGCTGGAACGTGGGACCAATCTTCCAAAAAGTCTATCTCCACACACAGTGATTCCGTTCTAAACAATCGGCTGTATCGTCTATCCATGGGTCGTAAAGAATAACTCATCTTGCTTCGCTCGCTGATCGCATATAAATGTTCGAAGCTCTCGCTTCCTGGCCTTTTATTCCCGTCACCCATGAATGGACTCGTCCATGACGTCATATCCTTCAAATGGACTCGTCCGTGACGTCATATCCATGCCATTACACATAGATTGTGCAATACTTAACGTCAGAAGAAATGTTACATGCGGTTGTGTAATACTGGATTTTCCATACGTCTATTTTTAGCAACAAACATACACACATGCGCTGTATAACGTTACATCGCGTCTATATTTAGCCTCCAACGTACGCATAACGTTGCATCACGTCTATATTTAGCCCACAACGTTCAACCTATGATGCATAACGTTATGCTCAGTACTGTGTCGTCACTCCATGAATGGACTCGTCCGTGACGTCATACCACTCAAATGGATTCGCCCTTACGGTTTTAAAACGACACAACACTCGTCTCTCTATCAGTATGACAATGGCTGCTCCGGTCGTACGCATCGAAGAAAACCGCAGCACGGATACTCTCATGTATCTCAGGGGTCACACTCTTGCCGTGATTACCCCTGACGATATCTTTGTCTTACCTGACGAGGTATTAAAAACACCTCCCAGGAAAAGACCTCCTCCCGAATTAGTGGAGGCCATTAGACGCAACCGACATAAAGTGCGTCGTACCCTCACATTTGAGTGAGGACAACGGCCCTTTTCAGGGCCAACTTAATCAATGCAAAAGAGTTGTTTCCCCTTCCCTCTCTTCTTCTTCTTCTTCTTCCCCCTCCCTGCTTCTCCTCTTCCCCCTTCTTCTTCTTCTCCTTCCTCTCTCTCTCTCTCTCTCTCTCTCTCTCTCTCTCTCTCTCTCTCTCTCTCTTTTCCCGCGCGCGCCCCTCTTTGTACGTGCAATCACACGTGCAAGGTCACGCACGTGTCAGGGGTCACACACGTGCAAGGGGTCATGCACGTGCTAAAGGTCATCCAGTGCAAGGTCACGTGCACGCCCATGCACGCACGCGCATGCGTGCACGCACGTGCAAAAAAAATTGCCAGACAAGCCCACTAACTACTTTCATTCATCAAAAAATAATAACCAATGACGTGAATATGTCAATAGGTTCGGAATTTCTTCAAACTACAATACGAATCTACCGTCGCTTGAAATCATTAAAAACACGAATGACAGGAGGATACTAATAGTACAGGTAATTACTAATACCATTAGTATACATGTATTAATACAGTTACTAGCATCATGCAAGAAGGAATTTTTACCTTTTCGCATTTGTTGGGAACTTGTGCAAATAAATCCATTGCCCATCTCTTGTGTGGCATTCCACATCCACAAAACAGACCAATTATGTCATAAAACACACGTCAAATTATAGGCTACTATGTAGACGATTCTTTTCAGATGGGTAACATAACGGCGTCCATGTGTCACGTGACCACCATTAGCCAATCATAATCAGGACACGGGTTGGCAGACTCTCTTTATATAAGGCCCTGGCGTGTACGATATCGAACGTTTGATGACGTCACGAAATACGGGCGATAAAAGGACGGGACGCGATAGTTTTTCTTTACGACCCGTGGGCAGACGATACAGCAGATTGTTTAGAACCGAAAAGCTATGAAAGGAAATAGACTTTCTTCAAAATTGGACTCACGTTCCAGCCATGAATGTTCCACAACGATTACACGACACCTTTGAGGCCATCATTGAAGGAATTCGTCAAACCTTGGACGTCAGAGAAAGTGACAACGTCAGAATCGCCATTAGTCACCCAGAACTCAAATCACCCATCTGGTTACCGTTCCGTGAGCATCGCTTGTAAAAGGACGAAGATGTGTTAGAGAAAGTGGCTGCCGTGTTACTGGATCAAAGCATGTCTATGAGTATTTGTCACGTGTCCCCTGCCGATGGCAGAGGTATTATACACAAAAAAAACACCTTTTGTAACTCCCTATTGAGAATTAAGCAAATCAAACTGAATACATAATCAAATGGTATTCTTGACTTTTTTATGTCCGGTTTTAATTTGATAAATATTTGTCCCTTTATTTGTCTTTTACAGATGGTCAACACATATGGAAGAGGATCTCCAAGCAGTTAGCTAATAACACAACATTGATAAACAAAAAAAAATGCAGCTGGCACCATTTATGAAAATCGGATTTAAAGATGTAGTTGACATTAACTCGAACCTATTTGATACAGATCCTTATTGTGAAATCACCAAAGAACAACGCTGTATGATTGATGTTTATATGCTTCTTGAAAGATCTAATCAAGAGTTAGAAAGCACAGAATTTGAGAAACAAAAACTCATTGATAACATTTCTTCCCAATGTGTAAAGCTAAATGAAGAAATTGATAGAATAAAATATACTGACAATTCTCGATTTAATAATGGTGTGTCTAACTTTCTCCATTATCACATTTTCGTGTTAGAAAATTTATTTAAAGAATGGAATCTAAAACCCATCAATGATTCTGATGTAGAATCTGATGAGGATCCTGGTGAAGATGAGGATGGTGATCCCACTGGTGCAGATGAGACTGAGAGTACTGATGAAGACTCTTAACTATTGTTATCATATTCTTAAATATTTGTGAGTCTATCGATCCAGAGCCCGGTTCCTAGAAAATTCTTAAAGTAAGCACAAAGTTATGCCTCACATTTTCTTACGTAAGAATCTTAATAAAATACCGTCTCTAGAAAATTCTCAAGACCGTTCTTACGTAAGCAAAACTCAAGTAGGAGTCTAAGCACATTGTGACTGGTAAAATGAGACTATGGTGCCCTCAAACGTCATATAAACAGTTATGGTATGCGAATTACGTCATAAATTTGTAGTCTGCTTCCCGGCAAATAGTCGATTTTGATAAATTGTCTCCTACGTACCAAATGATGAGACTCGTGGAACGAGGCTAGAAACATTGCACCATAGAACTGTACTAGAAAGGAAGTCCGACTGGTGGTTTATGTTATTTATCGCATGCGCTAAGTCACAGAACCTAAGTTACTTCCGGTTAAACAAAACCCTGAAGAAATGCGTATTGAGTCCTGTGAGCTTCGGAATAAAATAAGAAAAAAAAATCGTCTGCACAACTTCCAATTACCAAGATATATCCGAAATTAATGTTTAACCATGTGTAAGTTATTTTGTATCAATACGGTTAGTTGTCAGTACATGTTTCGTTCGTATAAAAATTAAAAGGATACTACGGTACCCAGCCGACACAGGCCTACAACAATAACACATAAAAAGTATGATAAGTTATTGAATAATCATTTTCAGTGAGAATGCGTCCAGGACGCATTGTATTGTAATATAAAACCTCAATTTGTTTCTATTCGGTATAATAATATTTCGTCAAACGTAATAAAAGCTATGCAGCTAGTCTAGAATCTACAATTTTCTAACTATATAGGCCTGTATACATGTAGGCCTATAGTCATGTTTTATCTTTACTTTAGTCCTACGGTTTTTTTTTTTGGTGTATCAATATTCATTATTTCAAGGTGTCTTCATAACCCCCCCCCCCTCAAAAAAAGTAAGTTAATAGCTAAAATTTCCCTTTTAGTTTTAGATTGTAAGAAAAACTGTTTTGATAATTAGATATACCGTATACGTCTTTACGTGTATAAATAAATAAAAAATCTGTCTTTATCAATTAAAGATGTAGGAAAAATAAAATAATATCCTAAGGAAATTTTCTATAAAATTTAGACTTTAATGAATGGTCTCAGCATTTTGTCAAATTCAAATGTGCTATCAGTATTTTAAAACAATATGTTTGCACACTGAAATTTCAAGGTAAACTTTTAAAAAAAATCATTTGAATGGATGTTCTGTTTCTAAGCCCTCATTTAATATTGAAAACATTATATGTGTAGGTGAAAAATACCGATCGCTATCAAGTACAGCACATAGGCCATTCACTGTATTATAGACCTTAGGGAATCGATTTTCAGGTCACCCAACGAAAAAAAATGACCCGGAATTTTAAAAGCGTTACGTGTCCGGATAAGCAACTTAGCCATTCTTAGTCAAAACAACTCAATTTTTTGAGCTCAAATTTTGAGACAAGGTATATACACCATTGCTCTATATTATTACGTTGAAATTTCATAGGTACCCAGACCTTTATTTTCCCGACTATGTTCAAATTAGGATAATTCTTTTAAATATTGGTCGTATTGACATTATAAAATTTGCATGAATGTAAATCTAAATGTCAGATAGTGTCATGTTTTTTTCCATTCTTACACCATATTTATTTAATGATACATAATTATTGGATCTGAAAACTGTCTGTTAGGATTATGTTGAAAATATTATTATTAATACCCCTTTAAAATCCTCAATTTCTTTATGAAAATGTTAATATCCGTTACCCTGTACTTTCTTTCTTTTGTAGGCCTCTGAATATAAGATAAGCTCTTCACTGCTACAACCTTCCATAAATAATAAAGTGTGAAAAATACTTTGTCAGTAATTTCGGAAGAGGGCCTGGCAAGGACATTGTCTATTCGATTCGTTGGAGTACATGTAAAAGAATCCTTGACAATTTTCGAAATAAGAGTAGGTAATTAATTAGTCTGCTGTCTGGACAAAATTTACTTTAAATTCTCCTTCCTTGGATTTTGAAAATAATCATAGAATAAAGACTACCATATGTTATCGTAACGAAATACTGAAGGATTGCATGTGTTGACAAGATAATGTTAAAACCCAATTCCATATAGTTCAAAATTGAAGAAGCAGAACTCTCCTTCCTTTTTTTCATTGAAAATTGTTTTGAAGAATCAGTTTGTTTACAAAATTATGATGCCAATGTGTACCAATGAGCTTGTGTTTTTTGTCCCATCTAAACAACTAGACACTGTTCTTTGCCATGTTGTCCCTCCTACACTACCGACTGGGAGAAACCATGCTGCAAAATGCTGGAGAACTTCATTGAATAACACCAGCATACATAATCCTTATATATTCAGATTGGTATTTTTTTTCTTTGGAAAAAATTATAATGAATCAATTTGAATTAAAAAGATCAAGTATGAAGACAATGATTCTAATATCAAGATTTTTATTTTTGCTACGAAAATATTTTAAGTGCATCTTTTCTTTTGTGTGAAAATAGATTTGAAGAATGAGTTTGGTTACAAAAATACACATGATATTTACATCCTTAAATAATGGACCCAAAACAAAAAAGTAGTTTTATTTTTACAAGAAATTCTGTAGATCGATAAAATATAAAAGTTTATTTATAAACGAAAATATTTTAAGTGCATCTTTTTTTTTCTCTGTGAAAATAAATTTAAAGAATCAGCTTGGTTATAAAAATACACATGATATTTACATCCTTAAATAATGGACCCAAAACAAAACAATTCAAGAAAATCTGTAGATCGATAAAATATAAAAAATGAAGTAAAAAAATACAGTATTCATGTTATTATTAACTTCATAAATATAGGAAAGTTGTCTCAAAATTTCCAGTAGCTATTTCAAAATTATTACAAAATAATAACAAAAACATCAAATATCAGTTCACGCATAGGCTTAGTTACTTTAGCGATTGAATTCGCCTGACAGTTGCTGGTCGTGTCTATTACGAATTAGTATGAAAATAACGCTTTTTCACATCTCGGTTCTAAGGCTATTTTAGAATCCTTACCGTCTATTTTTCACGGAAATTCCTCTTTTATCACCAAAAGGAATCATTTCCTGTCACATCTAACACAAATTTGTAATAATCCAACACAATTTGCATCTAGAATTATCCTCTAAAAAACGTACACAACTTTCATTCAAAACTGAGCGCCATTTTTAACTGACGCCTGCGCAGATCGGTTCATAGCCAGCATTCCAAATTTAGGAATGGAATTTTTACCGTAAACGAAAATTCGTGCTGTACACCAAAGTTAACAACGGAATAAACTTGCGATCTGATACCACTAAAGTTTTTTTATTCAACATACATGAACAATAATTACATAAAATCTATATAATTTGTGGTGTTTTTTTTAATAGTTTTATTGACATCGTTTTATTTATTTATTGAATATTTAAAAGACATTTTTGATAAAATGTGTTTTTTCCGTTTCATAGGTTTTACATAATTATTCTTCATGTGTGTTAATTGGTTGGGGTAAAAAATACGGTCTTCGTGTTATTATTAGCTTCATAAATATAGGAACGTTGTCTCAAAATTTCCAGTCGCTATCTCAATTACAATTATTACAAAATAATAACATTAATATCAGCTCACACGACTCCGCTTCATTATAAACAATAGCAAAGCCTTCGACCGGAAGTAACTTAGGTTCTGTTGACTTCGCGCATGCGATAAACAACATAATTCATCGTCCAATGACAGATACTGCAGGGTCAGTTATCCATATTATATAGGATCTTATATACGATCTATGATTGCACCATAGATATCCTCTATGCATTGCACCAAATCAAACGGCGTAGACTGGAATAACCAGACACTTGAAGTGGCCACTCAATTGAAACTTCAGGCGTATTACTCCGAGAAACTAATTTGAAATTACAGTACAGACGAAAACGATTGAATGTAAATCAGTTTGTATACATTCATATTACATTATTATATGCGTTGCGACCCGTTTGTGGCAATTTCTAGGTCTCAAATATTAGCGATTAGCTCCTTTATGATTGGTAAGCAAGCCCAATACCTATATAGCTTGAAACCTTTGCTTAGATAAGAAGAAAGTTGCGCTTAAGTTTTTTCTTGGAACATATAATAACGTACTTGTGCTTACAATGAAGTCTACTTAAAATCTAAGGCCGTTCTTAAGAATTTTCTAGGAATACAAAATGGGAGAAGTTTACTTAAATGCAAAGTCTACTTGAAACCTAAGCACAAGAACGTGCTTAAGAATTTTCGAGGAATCGGGCCCAGATCTAGTTTGTGTTTAGTTTGATTACATTGCCACATTCCTTCCATACTTTTTAAAAGTTATTTTTTTTATTGAGTAGGCCTATATATAGTTGGATTTTTATACACACAAAGTATGAGCATATAATGTTTTGAATGATCTAATGCTATTATTAAGATTATGTGCTCTAGTCCAACAACCTCTGACACATTATGTCATGTAGGTTTATAAGTTATAATAAAAGTGCATTCTTACATATTATGTAATAAAATTGAGCTGAAAGTAACGACGCAAGCATGTAACTTTTATTCACATTTATGTAATTTACTTTTAGGAAAGGAATATAGTTAAAAATACAGCAGTTAAAGTATTTGCTTTTACCTTAAAACGTTAGGAATATTTACCAATATTCAAAAGGCACATTATTATGTAATATTTCAAAATTGAACGGAATATAACATAACCAGCATGTCATTTTACATATATAATTGCGTCTAGCAACCTTAGTTTTTAAATTTACCCAGTGGGTAATGTAACATAACCAGCATGTCATTTTACAGATTTACGTCTAGCAACCTTAGTTTGTAATCGGTAAATTTACGATCTCTTATTTTATTTGATTATTCCAAATAGCAACATAACATTCCTTATAATATCTTATTATAGCATTCATTTCAATTTGATAACCATAATATGGTCAATCACATTTTGTAAATATTTGTATATTGCATGTCACGTATATCTTGTTTCCATTATTTATAAAATCGATGAAGTGCATTATTATTTATCGTGCGTTAATCAGTCTGTAAGTTTTTTCTTGAAGATATAAGAAATTTTTTTTGACTTAATGGCCGTTTTGTCTACGATACACCCTCGGTGGAAGTGGTCGTTAAACCCCAAGAACGAACGATTAGTGGCTGTTGTATCATCTTGGTTTCAAGTTCGCTTGAAGAAGATTAATCAAACCGATTCGATTGGCCAGTGTAAGTTGGACGGGACTGTCTGTAAAGCAGGATTTTAATGCCTGCAAATAGCTAGTACTGCGAGCTTGCATCTGAAAGCCTGGAACCATGCTCCCGTCTACCAAACAGGCTTATTGATATTCAATATATTGAAGGAATGTTAATCATCGATAACCGCAATGACATGTAGTACCGTAGGTATATATAATGTGCAGTTGCTATATAATTTGCCAATATGAAAAAATAAGAAACTAATAAAATAATTTCACGTCAACACCAACATTTCAAGCAGCTATAATTACTAGTATTAAAATACTTTAGGCATCGTGATTCCAGAACAGGGTATCGAATTCATCGATACTTATTTTTGGTGCCGAAAATAAAATGTTAATTGGACGATATTTGAGGATTTGTTTGCATAGGCTTTATTTGCATTCTGGCGGTTCGGTTTGTTTTTGGTTTTTATTTTTGACAAATTTGTAAGAAATGTTGACAAACATTGCTCGATTGAATAGTCTACGAAATTATATTTATCCTTTTACTTCACCTACCACTGAAAAGCACGTTATTGTCCTTTCCAAGTAATGAAACAATTTTCCAGGACAGTCATATTTACGTGCCTTGAAAAGTGATGAAAGTCCAGTGGTACGGAACTCTTATTATTTGACGGGGATAGGGGTATTTAAATTAAAAATACGGGGTTTAATACAAAATTTCAGATAAAATATTACGTATCACTGAAAAGCATATTCATTGCTCTTTTCAAACGTGTAAATTAATTTCGGGCGCATTTATATTTATTTACTTTTAAAAACAATCAATGTTGGATGGTACTTAAATGTAATAGGTATAGAGACTATTTATCTACTCATGAAATTATAAATTATCCTTACTCAATGAAATGAACCTGATATTTGTGTAAGTCAATTTCTATTACACATATAGCTCTCATGTGTACATGTATTCAGTAAACTGCAAAAATTTTCACTTTCGAATTGAATTTACTTGCACCCCCCTTTATGATGGCATAAAACCATTTTTTTTAACCTATACACAGATCACAATTTTCAAAATATTTTTGGGACACTAGAGATTTATTCACATAAGATATTTTCACATTTGGCCACATTTACCTGTGAAATCTCAAAATTTCCTTTAATTAATTTAAAGAACATTTCTTTTTGCCTTTAAATGTAGGAAAGACTTTCACGTACGTACATGTAAATAGAACATTTTACAATGCAACTCTGTTGAATTTATGTGTACATGTATGTAGCTTTACGTGCCTTTTAATTTTAAACATACACTAACAAATGTATGATATTACTTCCAATCTGATTAAAACACAGATCCAATTTCGTTTCGTTTTTTATAGTTCAAAATTTCGTTTTTACTTGTCTTCACTACTCTTGGATCTGGAGGACTTGTTATTTAACTGGCGTTCTGCCTGAAATGAGGGGTCAGCCAATCAAATGGTCTGTCGAATCGACCGTTTGACCTTTTCATGCGTGGAACTGTGGGTAGATATTACCAGCCAACGACGTCTATACTAACACCAGCGGATAGAAATCATAACAAAACACAAGTGGATTTTGAAAAGCATGGCGATCGCTAATTGGTTAATCGAATGACTGACGTTATCGGGTCAAATGTCCCGTGCTTGATACCTGACGTCATAGAACGTGAGCGTCCACTATAACTAGTTAGATCTACATGAGTGTAGGCCATCGAAAGTATAAAAAACGAAACGAAATATAGATCTATATTTTAATTAGATTGATATTACTTCCATACTGTTACAAGAAATTTATTGGGCTACATAAATGCATTGATAAGTTTAATTTATCTAACAATTGGCAATGAAAACTAAACATGTACACATGCAGTGAATGAAAATGTCATACTTTACTTTTGCCATGTATCTGGTAAAGTTTCTCTTTGATCATGTAAATTACCAAATGTGTATGCTTTCTTAAGCAAAATTTCAATTAATCGCTTTCGCGTAAGGGTCTTTAGCAGTGGGTCGAAACCAGAGTACCCGACGAAACCCCACGAATTAGGACAGGCGACCCTTCTCCTTGCCTATAATGTATAGGGATAAATCAGCATAGTTCAGTCTTTAGATTGCAATGTAAATACACACATAAGCTTTCTAATCCACAACTATTCATATTTCAGATATATTATTTCCATTAAAAAACAAAATTAATTATTTCGATCTGATTCGCAGACCGCCAAATATTCTTGGTAGTCTATGAGAAATGAACTTGGTCCCAATCCAAACTCAGTCTTGATATCTAATTCTCTCTCTATTTTAAAATATGCTTCTTTTCAAACATCAGTTTGCTTGCAGCTTGCATAATATTTACAATGCTATCTGAAATGTAGAAAATTGAAATGAAATAAAATTAAGAATATTTAACTGAACTGCAACTCCACAGCCTACCCTTATTCTGAATTCTAAATGTCATTGGTTCATTTACGTGCATGCCAACAGACCCTTGATATTTCATCCCATCAGAATGACTAGACATTGGTCCTTTCCGGATGCGCCTGGAAATTTTCTCCCTGTTAGTGAGCGAACATTTCTTTCATTGTAAATGTCAATTAGTGTAAAACATGAAATTTTGCATCAGTTGTTGATTGGCAACCATCAGCAGTAAAAATAAATGTGTTCTGAATTAAATGAACAACATTAGGCAATCATATTAGAGAAATGAAATGGGGTTTAATGTCCTACTCCGACTGAGCTAATGAAGACTGACCGGCTTAAACAAAACAGTGTGCTATTGTATAGTAATGATGTAACTATATGTGTTGTCCCTCTAATGTAAGGTTGTACGTATATGTGAGAGAGTGCACTCCAGTTAACTTGAGGTGGTCTCTCTGGAAGGACATCATTCTTGTGTTGTGGAGATAGGGGTGCCTTCTCAACCTCGTGGCTTTCCTCCGGTTTCCTCCCACTGCTAAAGACCCCTACGAGCATGCGAATTATTGAAATAAAATTGAAACCACATGTTTGTCCCAAAATGACCTAGTTTGTGTCGAGTGGACGTTAAATCCCATTTCTCTCTCTCTCTCGTGTTGTGACAGTTGATTGGAATAAACGCCTCAAGAACTTATAATTATAAATACTTGTTCGTCATCTATACTATTCAAAAAAAGTAGGGGATATTTGATTTTCAAGTGTTATTAAAGTCACCTAATGAAACTGACGAAGAAACAAATGACAAAATGAAATGAACTTCACATTCATCGATTTATTCCAAATGATCGTTAGACTAAGTAAGGCACAGACTGACCATTATAAGGGTAAAATGATACCCGGGGTCAAACAGCAAAGTTACCACAGCATCACAACAAAGTCAGTAACGGGTAAATCCTCCTCTGTTTGCCAAACAAGCATTGATCCGACGTGGCATACTCCTAATGAGACGTCTAAGGTCATTTTGGTCCAGATTGTCCCATTCCTGTTGCAACGCAGCAACAAGTTCTTGGACATTGGCCGGACGTTGTTGACGTTGACGTAACCTCTGTCCAAGCATGTCCCAGACATGCTCGATGGGGGAGAGGTCGGGACTCAGTGCTGGCCAAGGTAATGTGGTGATGTTCTGTTGTTGGAGGTAACCTGTAACGATCCTGGCCCTGTGACATCTTGCGTTGTCATCCTGGAAGATGAAACGGCGGCCATGACGTCGTGCGAACGGCACAACATGGACTGCCAAGATGTTGTCCCGGTAGTACTGGCCTGTAACACGCCCTGCAACAACATGTAAAGCCGTTCTTCCAGCAACAGTGATGCCTCCCCACACCATAACAGAACCACCCCCAAATCGATCATGTCTGATGACGTTAACGTCTTGGAAGCGCTCGTTTCGACGACGCCACACCCTCCTACGTCTGTCCAAAAAATCAACAGTGAACCTTGACTCATCTGAAAACATCACATTGCTCCAGCGTCGATTATCCCAGTGTTGACGATCCCTACACCAACGACGTCTTGCCTGAATGTGATGATCTCTCAAACAAGGGATCACGCGAGGACGTCGGGCGCGAAGGTGACCCCTATGCAGTCGATTCCGAATCGTCTGGCCACTCACTCTCACACCAGTGTCTGTTTGAAGACGAGCGCTGATCTGATTTGCTGTGATGACACGATTTCTCAAGGCCAAGGTACGGATAAATCGATCCTGGTCGACCTGAGCGTGGTCTGTCCTGTACAGATTGTGTATCACGGTATCTGGACCATAGCCTGCTTATGACAGACTGAGAAACATTCATCGTCCGCGCCACAACCGCCTGTGTTGTGCCGATCTGTAGCATGCCAAGGGCACGTAACCTTTCATTTTGGGTAAGCCGACGCATATCAAAATTTTTTTTCTGGTCACTAAAACAATTAAACTGATGTTTCCACCCTGGAATTCAATGCCACAACGACTGTAACATTCAAAGTCAGAGTCGTGCAAATCTTGGGTTGGACCCCCATGATGATCCCAAGCATACCCTGCATTCCATGGGGTAGCTATTGGTGCGTTTAGGCGTCACATGTAACTGGAAATGTTTCTTCTGTTAGGTTCTATAGTGACTTTTTTCGTAGTCATTTGCATATTTTAGTATTATGCCCCCAAAATCAAATATCCCCTACTTTTTTTGAATAGTATACTTTTATAAATAGGCTATAAGCCTATTTGACACTAAGAGGGAAATTTTGCTACAGCCTACTCTAATATCGAATACGTAGTCTGGACCTTGGTTTTTTGTACCATCCAAACAACTACACAGCTATCCTTGACAGGCCCTCCGTCAACCACACCGGAAATTGTTGAACTTTCTTGGCCAACACCGGGATCTAACCTGTGACCTCCCGGCTAGTAAGCCAGCATCTTACTCACTTTTTCTGACACAATTAGAACCATATCTACCTTTAACAGAACACCAAGTTCTATTTCATTAACATTATGGTATAACCCGTCACAATGTTTTTTCCCTTTTCATTCACCCCAGGAAGAAAATGTAATAAATATCAGATAAATGTACTGGCAAACAATTTAAATATTCCACATATTGTGTCCTTATTTATTTTTTTTTTGATAGTTGATACTGTTTGTTTTAGAAATAGGTTGGCCAATATCATGATGACTACTAGTATTGTCTTAACTTCACAAACTGCTGTGAGATATCCTGCCTGCACATCGTGACTTTTTTTTTTGAGAAATGATCACCTTTTCCTTTAGAAATATATAGGCCTATCACAAGGCCTAGTATTATTTTAAATTTAATTTACAAATCTTCACAAACTGTTGTGAGGTAACCTGCATGCATATTTTGACCTTTTTTTTGAGAGCTGATCACCTTTTGTTCTTATAAATTTATATAGGCCTATATCACAAGGCCTAGTATTTTTTTAAATTTAGTTTTCGAATCTTCATAAAATACAGTGAGAATTCTGCCTGCATATTTTCACCTTTTTTTTTTGGACAGCTGATCACGCTTTTTAGAAATAGGAAGGCCTATTTCATGAGGCCTAGTAGGCCTATAATATTTCAACTTTACAAATCCTCACAAAATACAGGCCGGGATATTTAGCCTGCTTGTCGGTACTTTTTTGTGAGAGCTGATCATTTTCTAAAAATATTTATGGTAGACCTATATCATTTGGCCTAATATTTGAACTTTACTACAAATCTTCACAAAATGCAAAATCTTCATGGGAGGCCTAGTATTATTTTAATTTTTAGAAATCTTCGGAGAATGCCGTGAGATAGGTCTGTCAAGTAAAACCACAAAATACAAACAGATAGGTACTAAATTATACGGAATATAGGCCTAAGTAAAATCATAGATAATACCTAATCTATGGTAAAATTAAATATTTCAATACTCGTCCATATTCGTTATTTGACAAATTACCTTCAGAACACCTTCCACGTGTGCTACACGGCCGTTTTTCGCCCATCCTCTCTGCGCTAAAAACTTGAATCTCCTCGCCATCATATTATTATAATCCATCAATCTGCTGAGATAAAACACAGTAACTAGTACTAGTAGTACCAGTAAAGTTTTAACTTGTCGAAAAATTCAAGAGAGATCGCGATACGACATCATACGTACGTAATTTTTAGAATTTTCTTTTTATTTTATTACTTACATAAGTATAACATATTTTCCATGTTTGCATTTTACCGGTACTTAGAATTATAACCCGTGGGGAAAATGGTTTTAACAACGCCTGCTTCGAGAGTCATTCCATTACATTAGAGAATGAAGATATATATCTTACGTTCTACAAACTAGTAAAACAAAACCTGTGAGTAGTTATGGCAATGGGTTGTTTTACAACCCTTCTTTCTTTCAAGCGTAACGTGAAACGAAGCTGGATACATTGAGTTCACAGCACGCGACGTCAGTCAATGTACAAACATGGCGGCCGTATTTACATGTCGCGGGTCACGTGACGGCCATTCTAGTCTATTTATATATTTCTATGAGTTAATATATATATACATCATTGGGTTTTGTCGTCAGGATATCGTGAACCAATTTTGACACGATTTCCGCTAATAATTTCACATATATATCTGACATGTGCATAAACAATTACCCGGTAGAAAAAAAGGTCTGACCTTTAACTTCTTTTGAGTAGTATCAGGGGCGTGGTGAGAATGAGTTCATGAGTAGCCATACTCATGCGCCAAAAAGTTTTTGCGCCAAAATCACAATCAAATTACTCAAAAAATGAAAAACATTTGTAAGTGGAAAAATTGTTTCATCTGACCCAATTAAAAAAATTTTGAAAGAGTCAAGTTGGAAAATTTAATCATATTTTATTACCGTATTTCTTGTCTCGGATTGCTGGAGATTGCGTTTCTGGGCTTCTAATTTTCGAAATTTTCCCGGGGGAGGGCCCCCCGGACACCCCGCCGCGGGCTCGCGCCTTCGGCGCTCGCGGTGGCCGGCTTCGCCGGCCACAGCTCCGCGGTCAGTAAAAGGGTTTTTGTGCCAAAATCTTTTTTGTTACTCATAATTTCTTCTCAATAATTGCCCTCACCACGCCCCTGAGTAGTATATATGAAAATCAACGATACAATAGCCTAGAATAATATTTTATTATTTTTGACAGAAAAATGCCGTCATGTCTGTGGAGACGAGGAAAGGGCGCGATTTTACATGTTCTCTATGAGCCGCTATACAATTGTAAACAGCGAAATTTGTTACCAAAGTGAGCTTTAGCATAATGACGCCTTTACCTCCAAACATCTGTTTTGTTTGTCAATATGTTAACGAAGCTAGATTGCAATAATAATAATGGAAATAGAACAAAATACAAATTCTAACTGCAATATTAAAAAAAATAAGTTATATAAATTAGCATTTTTGCACGTGTAAATAGCCAATTTAATATGTTTTAGTAACAAGTTACGTGCATAGAAGTAAACATATTAGCATTAAAAAAAATAAGTTATATAAATTAGCATTTTTGCACGTGTAAATAGCCAATTTAATATGTTTTAGTAACAAGTTACGTGCATAGAAGTAAACATATTACTAGGTTAAGAGTTAGAATTATGGGAGAAATTTCGATCCATAAGTTTCTGTGCTGGTATTAAAAAGTACGTCCTGTTAATCATGGACAATTATTAGGGCCTATCGTGACAACGTTGTCAACTGTATTAAATATAGCAGGGGAGCAGAACATTATAACTCGAAAAAAAGATTAAAGTTGAAATAAAGGAGGGGGGAGGGTTTCAAATGTCAAACTAAAGGTCTTAATACGAGATTCCAGTTATCGTGTTATACATTACTGAATAGTATATTTCTATGGCTCTTATATGTTAATAAGTCACGGGATATCCTACATATGCATATCAAAGTTAAGACAGCGTGAAGGACGAAATGAGATGCGACAGAGCGCAAATGTAAAATGTAATGACAGAAGTGTACAAGCGGTTGCCATGCACTGATATATTTAAACGTTTCTTTTAAAATTGGGTAAAAATTGTGACCTCCAGGAGGGCCACAAGCTAGAAACGCGATTTTTCATACCATCGGGGGCCATAATCTAAGACGTTGCGGTCCGATATGGGCAGATATCGACCGAAACCGACATCTTTGGGTTATAAACATACATTTAAAGTGTCATCTAAATCGGATAAAACTTGTAAACTGTAGAGTGGCCACAAGCTAAAAACGTGATTTTTTGTACAATCAGGGGCCATAATAATCCATTAAATTTTGACCCGATACATACCAATATCGAAAGGAACCGAGATCTTTTTTTAGATAAACCATTTAATATTGGCAGCAATACCCTTCCATAGATGATGTTATGAGTCTTAATGTATTGCTTGCAAAATCATATATTTATGTGTCCTGTAGAAAATGACTTTAGTTGATGTCACGACATTCGCCTATGGCAACCATCACGTAATTATAGCACAATTACATGTTGTCGTATGATCGCGTTAATATCGTGTAATGCCGTGTAATGCAAAGTGTGAGATCCTTCGTGGCCACTATCATCCACCAAGAGGGGAAATTCTATGGTGGCTGATCTATGGAAGCGTATTTGGGTCACTACTTATTGAGATAATATCTCAACATATCAACAAAAAATATGTCAACTTTATGAGTTATATTACAAGAAATCGACTTAATAAAGTTGACATGGCGCATTAAATTCACCCTATGCCGACATGAACTATGTCGATATGTTTACATCATGTCAATAGTCGATTTGACTCTAAATCGATATGTCAGGTTTTATTGCATAATATATAAATTTAATAATATGGCCACAGACCACTAATGATTTCCCCATTAACTTTAATGTTAATTATCGTCTCTTAGACCGGCTCTAACTTTTTTCCAAATTTTTGTTGGATAGAACGCTTTCTTCCACAGATGAAGCAACATGAGGCAAACTCATGACCAAAAGCATGTATGAAAATGAAATGAAATGAAATGGGGTTTAACGTCCTACTCTTCTGCGCCTAACCTGGGCTAATGGAAGACGGACATACGCCATACAGTGGGCTATGAGGGCAATTTTGCCCGGGCAGCGGCGCTACGGCCTACTCTTATATCGAATTCCAACTGCCAAGGGATGTTTTACGTGCACGCCAATAAGTACACGGGGCCTCGGTTTTTCGTCCCATCCAAACGACTAGACAGCTGTCCTTGTCAGGCCTTCCGTTCTGCATCACTGACAAGGAGAAACCACGCCGGAAATTCGAGAGGAACTTTCTCGGCCAATGCAGGGATCGGACACCCGACCTCCAGGCTAGCGAACCAGCGCCTTGCCCACTTAGACACCGGATCCCCCAAGCATGTATGAGGTTCACCATGAAAAACTTGAGATACACAAGCTGGAAGTAGAGACAAGAAAACAAGCAATCTTCGGCCCTACATTTCAACGTAACCAACTTCTCAACCCTTGTATCCCTCCGCCTCAAAATCATCAATATTTACTATAACCTGGTCGAAAATGTATTTTCAAACCCTTTTCTTCGATTCTACACCCATCGCTTTTGGTTTATCCTGTTTTCTATCCATCACTTGCAAAATGTTGCGTATCCTGCCTGGTAGTCGCTGGTATTTTAAAGATGCAAAATGTAAATTTCGTAGAAGAAAAAAAATCAAATTTTGAGTGTTTTCTGTGTAATTTGTTTATATCCTGTCCCATTTTTTTTTTTATAGAACTCAAATACTGCCTTTAACAAGAAAGATTTTAGCCCAAAAGACCCATGGACCCGAGATGCACCGATGTACATAAAGCAACATGTGTACTTAATTTTTCTTTTTCTTTCACCGGTATGTTTTCAGAACATATAACAAAGGCCTTTAGGTGATACCTGAAGTTAACCCTATATATACGACACATCTAACCAAATATTTCCAAGCCGTAGGACGATAGTTATTTTTAGCCTTTCTTTCCCTTTTCCCCTACCACCCCCGCCCCCCTCCCCCCCCGTATGACCGAAAATTTCATGTTTACTTGTCTCTTCTTCAAGCTTGTGTATCTCACATTTTTCATGGTGAACCTCATACATACTTTTAGAGAAGAGTTTGCCACATATTTTGCTTCATCTCTGTGGCAGAAAGCGTTCTACACAACAAAAATTTGCGGAAAAGTTAGAGCCGGTCTAAGAGACGAGAATTAGTGGTTTGTGGCCAATATTATCACTACCCTCACTACCAAATTTGCTGGGTGACCATGACTTGGGTGAAAGCATGTGCTCGGTATGGGCTAATCCGAGCCTTTAGGAGCAGAACAGTAATCCGAGCCTTCTATAAATAAAATGAATTGAAAGTAGTCTAATTTTTAGTAACCCAGCAAATGTTGTAGTGTCGGGTTAAAAATGTCGTGATGTCGTGATGTCGGGTTGTCGTGTTATAATGTCGTGATGTCGGGTTGTCGCCTTATGAAGGACGACATCACGACATCAGGACATGATACCAATCAGCCACCATAGAATTCCGTGAAATGACATTTTTATATATATGTGTGAGTAAGACGTGCACTTATTCACGTAATTTTATTTGCTAGCACGTGGTATCTACCGTAATCTTAATACCGCTATTGATCTCTGCCGGCCAGCATGTAGGCCTATTCATCTCTAGGTATGTAGTATAAATTTATTGTATTTACTGACGAACGTTATCTCACTGCACAACTTTCTAACATTTTTCTTAGAAATGAGTATCTTTATTTCACCATAATGAGAAGTATGAATATGTTTTTGTTATGACTGTAATAATATATACACTGTCATGCTATATTTTAGACACCCATCTATTAAAATATTTCATTAAAGGAGTGAAGATTAACGTCTCAATACCAATCGTCAGTCATACGTGTCCAATGCTAGGGATGAACTTATTGCCCGGACAGCAGCGTTTCAACATGCTCGTCGCCAATTTCCAAATGCCGTGAGCTCTTCCACGCGTACGCCAATGTGTACTCAGGTGAACCTCGACAACGCTTTATTTTTTGGTCTTGACAAGTGGGAACCGGATTGTAATCCAGTTATTTTACGTCCCCTGGACCACAAAGTTCCGAATATTTTTAAAAAAGTGACTTGTCGATTTCAAAGGAAAACCAGATACGTTATCACTTCGCGATGGGAACGTGGGTCATTTTGATATGTACTGTAACACCAATTTGTTATTTAATGATTATGAATTTTTGATTATCCTTTGTGGTCGATTTTACTAAACTTTATAATACTATTCGATTCTATTTTACTATATTTTTATGCTACACACATTCTACTATGTAATATACTATTCAAAAAAAGTAGGGGATATTTGATTTTAAGTGTTATTAAAGTCACCTAATGAAACTGACGAAGAAACAAATGACAAAATGAAATGAAGTTCACATTCATCGATTTATTCCAAATGATCGTTAGACTAAGTAAGGCACAGATTGACCATTATAAGGGTAAAATGATACCCGGGGTCAAACAGTAAAGTTACCACAGCATCACAACAAAGTCAGTAACGGGTAAATCCTCCTCTGTTTGCCAAACAAGCATTGATCCGACGTGGCATACTCCTAATGAGACGTCTAAGGTCATTTTGGTCCAGATTGTCCCATTCCTGTTGCAACGCAGCAGCAAGTTCTTGGACATTGGCAGGACGTTGTTGACGTTGACGTAACCTCTGTCCAAGCATGTCCCAGACATGCGCGATGGGGGAGAGGTCGGGACTCAGTGCTGGCCAAGGTAATGTGGTGATGTTCTGTTGTTGGAGGTAACCTGTAACGATCCTGGCCCTGTGACATCTTGCGTTGTCATCCTGGAAGATGAAACGGCGGCTATGACGTCGTGCGAACGGCACAACATGGACTTCCAAGATGTTGTCCCGGTAGTACTGGCCTGTAACACGCCCTGCAACAACATGTAAAGCCGTTCTTCCAGCAACAGTGATGCCTCCCCACACCATAACAGAACCACCCCCCAAATCGATCATGTCTGATGACGTTAACGTCTTGGAAGCGCTCGTTTCGACGACGCCACGCCCTCCTACGTCTGTCTAAAAAATCAACAGTGAACCTTGACTCATCTGAAAACATCACATTGCTCCAGCGTCGATTATCCCAGTGTTGACGATCCCTACACCAACGACGTCTTGCCTGAATGTGATGATCTCTCAAACAAGGGATCACGCGAGGACGTCGGGCGCGAAGGTGACCCCTATGCAGTCGATTCCGAATCGTCTGGCCACTCACTCTCACACCAGTGTCTGTTTGAAGACGAGCGCTGATCTGATTTGCTGTGATGACACGATTTCTCAAGGCCAAGGTACGGATAAATCGATCCTGGGCTTGAGTTGTCGCCCTTGGTCGACCTGAGCGTGGTCTGTCCTGTACAGATTGTGTATCACGGTATCTGGACCATAGCCTGCTTATGACAGACTGAGAAACATTCATCGTCCGCGCCACAACCGCCTGTGTTGTGCCGATCTGTAGCATGCCAAGGGCACGTAACCTTTCATTTTGGGTAAGCCGACGCATATCAAAATTTTTTTTCTGGTCACTAAAACAATAAAACTGATGTTTCCACCCTGGAATTCAGTGCCACAATGACTGTAACATTCAAAGTCAGAGTCGTGCAAATCTTGGGTTGGACCCCCATGATGATCCCAAGCATCACCTGCATTCCATGCGGTAGCTATTGGTGCGTTTGGGCGTCACATGTAACTGGAAATGTTTCTTCTGTTAGGTTCTATAGTGACTTTTTTCGTAGTCATTTGCATATTTTAGTATTATGCCCCCAAAATCAAATATCCCCTACTTTTTTTGAATAGTATATATATTATTGTCCAGAAGCTGTGAATATGGAGGGGAGTGGGGACGCAGATCTAGGGCGTCATTCACAATCCCATCCCATAATGCATGTCAATAAGATACGTAATAAAATACATAAGTCGTACGGGGCGTGTATACAGAGCGCGAACCCGAACGCGAACGCGGCTTTTCGTCCTGGAATGCTTTATTTATTTTTAGAGGCTCTGTTCATACAGAGCGCGAACTCAAACCCGAACAAATATTGGTTCGCACGAACGACCGCCCTGATTGCCTACCGAGCGAATTTTTCAGACGTTCGCGCGAACTTTTTCTCAATGAACCAATCAGCGGGCACTTCCCATGACATAATTTCCACGAATAGAAACAAATGGCCAGTGGCTCGCTTGGGTTGATGGCCTTCTTCCAGTTAGTGTCCTGATTGCATTATGTCGTCTCTAATCTATTGCAATATGTAGTCAAATTGCTCCTCTGTCATTCGAAAATACTGTTGGAATTTTTGCAGATGAAAATATAGTTCTTCTATGAGGTGACGGTATTCTCCAAACTCACTTCTTCTCTGTAAAATTTCATACACTGATATTCGCCTCTTTCTCTTCCTTCGTTATTTTATGTACAAATACAGTGCCAAGATCTCGTCTGTGTCTGCTGATTCCACCTGACCTACGATAGCAAATGAAAAATTTTATCTCTCACAGCTAGAAAAAAACAAGCCGTCGACGATTTTCCGCGTTCGGATTTGCGTCCTATTTGAACGGGGAAACTGCTCAAAAGTCGCGTTCGCTTTCGGGTTCGCGATGGACGCGTTCGACTTCGCACTCTGTATAAACGGGGCTTTATGTTCAAAAACTTAGTCAGCGGCCCTATAGAGCAAAGATCGTATTGCCTATATGGTTAAACCTGTAGCTACCAGGCAGGATACGCCCACATTTTGCAAGAGGTAGTTAGAGAACAACAATATTGTTTGTGGACTCTACAGGTCACAATTCTTATCCGATTTTGACGAAACTTGAGGTATAGGTTTATCTCCATAATATTTCGGCTTCTTTCGATATTCATAAGAATACACATATTGGCATGTATTGGACCAAAACTTCATGGATCATGGCCCCTGATTGTACGAAAAATCACGTTTTTAGCTTGTGGACCGTATAGAGGTCACAATTTTGAACCGATTTTGATGAAACTTGACATGTATGTTGATAATCCAAAGAACTTGGTTCCTCTGGATATTTGCGCCCATCGGATCGTAACTTCATGCATTTTGGCCCCTGATTGTCCGAAAAATCGCCCTTTTTAGCTTGTGGTCCCTCCGGACGTCAAAATTATTATCTGATTTAAAAACCGTTTGATTATATCACCGTTACATGGTAATTTATCATGGGGCAGAACTTAATAAACACCAAACAAATTCTAATGATTTTCTAATAATAACTTAATATGCGACAACTCTTGTTGACTGCCCGAACGATTTAGCTGCTGTGTGGGCGTATGTTTCGTCGCCTGGCAACATATTTTTTTTTAGCTTATGGTTCCTCTGGACGTCACAATTATTAATTATTATCCGATTTTTAACAAAAAGCGTTTGATTATATCACCGTTACACCGTAATGAAGGTTTGGTTCAAATTTATGAAAATCGGACCAAAATTGCGTGACAAAATGACCGCTGCTTGTACGCGAATAGTGTAAAAAATATGGTATATCAAGGTTGTGGACCCTATAGAGGTCACAAATTTTATCCGATTTTGATGAAACTTGAAATGCATGTTTATAATCCAAAGATCTTGGATCCTTTCGATATTTGCGCATATCGAATTGTAACTTTATGAACTATGGCCCTTGATTGCAGGAAAAATAGCTTTCTTTTTAGCTTGTTCTCTATGCCTGTCAACCGTTGGTTCGAACAATCAAGGGCCATAATTCATAAAATGGACATAGTGAATATTTTTAAATTGTTATGAATATTTTTTATTATGTAACTCTGTTATATTTGGTAATTGTCAGTTTATCTAACTTGACCCCGAGATCAAGGTCGATAACTGACTTACACACTGGATTCTTTGTGTAAGAAGTTGAATGAGTGAATGAAAATGGACGGATACGAGAGAGACGCATGTTTATCACAGACCCTTTATCACAAAAAATCGTTCTACCAGTTGGTCTATAACAAGTACCAATATGCATTATGCACGTGATACATTGTTGTTTACTCAGCAGCCTGGGGAGTGGGTCAATAACCTGAATATGCGTATACCTGTTTATTTGCAATGCATACAAATCAGATCATTAAAATGTCAGGTTTTTGAAATACAATTTTAAGAAAGTTGGATTGGCATATGAAAAATAAATGTCTATTAATGCTATTTTCAGGTTTTGGACACTATTTTGTATTCGCCAACATGCCCTATATTGTCGTCGACACCCCTTATTGACTACCCGGACGACTTAAGAGCGTGTCCGCGAGAAAATCATGCAAATTTGGTTTATAAGTTGGGATAGTCCCAAAACACATATATGTGCAATATTAGATAAATCTTTCAATTCCTGACGGAGAAAATTGACAAAAAACATTTTTCATATGGTGAAATTGCCAAAATCTGTCTTTTCTTAAATACCAACTTTGGCAAATCCTCACAACTTTACTATACATAGCAAAAAGACCACACTCACACAGTTTGTAGATGACCTAGTGCTGTTTACACAAAATTAATTTCAGAGGATTCTGGCGAACGAGAGCTGTATACGGACTGGATATCAAAGCCTATCTAAATTCCCCATTTTTCGTCACCCAAAGTTTGACGTCCTATAGCTACTTTTTATGCTCACGTGAACAAACAACCTCCCAACATTTGATACAAAAAATAAAAATGACGGAATCGAATTGACAGAAACTAGGTAAAGGAAACAATAACCCATGAAATTAACCTGTAATTTCCTTATTTTGGCAAAAATTAATCGTAGTAGATAAAAAAAAACCTAACATTTTTTTCCTTTTTATTCATATTGTATTTACTACCAGCCCTAGAATACATTAGTATTTGTTTTATAAAAATGTCTTGAAAAAAAATACCTAAAACGGCCTGTAATCGTTTATTGTTCATTTGGCGCCGATGGGAAATCAAAAGGACTGCCACAGTTGTCCACGAGTTGAAGTATCGACGTGCTCAATGAAATGATCTTCAACATATCCATCAATCTTATATAGACATTAAAAGAAACAGCCCAGACCTCAACCGCGACACAGGGATATTCCTGCCCAGTGCTTATGATGAACTCATTAAATAACAACATTTGTGTTTCTCCATCATTCCTACTTTTATTAGTATTTATTAATTTCATTTTCCTAACATCATTATCAATTATTATCTGTTACATCCACCTTTTCCAATTAAACAATGAGAAAGTTAGTTTAGTCATTACTCAACTAATCACAAAGAGATCATAGCTATTACAAGTTAATTAGCGTTATCTAAACTCAACATGCTATATATCCATATTAGTTGGTAGTATTGTACATATCATCATAGTTATTAATTGCTTAAATCAACTCATGGCTACAATTAAGCTTAGTGTTAATTAGTTTGTTTTGAATAACTCCTTTGATCTTGTTGTTGTCCTGTATGGTTTCATGAATTGTTGTTATAGTTTTTCTGTATATATTGATCTCATAATTCTTGTTTTACTGTATTAGCTTGATAACGTTGAGAGAATACTCTTCGAAACGTCGCCTAAATAAATTAAGTAGCTGTTACTCCATAAGTATGTGTTTTTGTGTATTGCTCTATCCAGTTACTAAATGCCTCTAAAAGATGACATTATTTTAAATGAAATAATCCAAACAGATAGGTTGCCAGGCAACAAAACATACGCCCACAGCAGCTAAATCGTCCGGGCAGTCAACAAGAGTTGTTGATATTTTTACTTTTTTCGGTAATGAAACATTAATTATAATACACTAAACTCTGATTAAGAGTAACAACTCATTCAGTAATTATCAGAAAATCATTAGAATTTGTTTGGTTTTTAGAAAGTTCTGCCCCATGCTAACGATTAGTATATGAAAAATTTAATATCATGGATTTAGCTGTTCAAGTTATCAAAATTCATTGAAAAATCAATATACTTCTTCATTACGAGACCTTAAATTCTGTGTATAAATTTAAAGTCAATCTGATATTAACTTTGGTCTCTAGAGCATCCACAAGATATTTTGAAGTGATCAAGGACCATAACTCTGACAGTAATTACCGGAAATTGCTGAAAATCAATAGGCTTCTTTGTTTCATGACCATAAACACAGTGTATAAATTTAAAGTCAATTGGATATTAACTTTAGCCTTCAAAGTGATCAAGGACCATAACCCTGCCAGTAATTATCAGAAATTTATGAAAATCAATAGGTCTCTTCGTCTCATGAACTTAAACACTGTGTATAAATTTAAAGTAAATTGGATGTTAACTTTAGCCTCTAGGGCGTCCACAAGATGTTTTGAAGTGATCAAGGGCCATAACTCTGTTAGTAATTATCGGAAGGCTTCCTCGTTTTATGACCTTAAACACTGTGTATTAATTTAAGTCAATCTGATATTAACTTTAGCCTCTAGAGCGCCCACAAGCAATTGTGGACGCCGGACAGACGGAGGCGACGACAATATACGACCACATTTCAATGTGGGCGTATAGAAATGGAAAAACTTACCTAAAAGTGCGATTCTAACCACCAACCGCATGACTGCCCCCGGACCACAAGGCATCCTCGTTTTATGACCTTAAACACTGTGTATTAATTTAAAGTCAATCTGATATTAACTTTAGCCTCTAGAGCGCCCACAAGCAATTGTGGACGCCGGACCGACAGAGGCGACGACAATATACGACCACATTTCAATGTGGGCGTATAAAAATGAAAAATTCACCTATAAGTGAGATTCGAACCACCAACCGCATGACTGCCCCCGACCAACCTCATCACCGAATTGCTTGTCCCAGGACTCCAAGGCCCAAGGTCCATGTCGCGGGGCTTGTTCAGGGGTATTGCCATGCCTCTCTTATTCTAAATCCGGTCCTGAAAGTGTAGCCGACGGGGCTCAAGAGCCGTAGCTACCATACTACACTGTTCAGCGTCGATTTAACGTCGCCCATTTCGACGCAAGGTTGCGTTGCTGTTAAAATTTAAGCTTCCACTTTTCTAGATTGTAGAAATCAGTGGATGTGTCCCAAAATGAATAGTGGAAACAAGCTCTAAAATTGGTAGCCATTTTCGCTAACCTGTTGGAAAATGAAACCTTAAAGAGACAATAGATACAACAAATATGTTAAAGGAACAATACAACAATACCAAATATACAATAAATACAAATACACACTTATATACAGTACCACATGGTACACATGATGGCTATGGATATGGTAATAATAATAATAATGTACATTTGTAATTGCGCTAACTCCATCCATATTGCATGCCCCAAGCGCGAAGATAATAGCTAATCCTGATAATATGTCACAAACAAATGAGTTTTGAGTTTGGATTTGAACACAGCTTATGATTGAGAACTGTGTATCTCCAATGGTAAGTTATTCCACAAACGCGGTCCACAGACACTGAAGGCTTTATCCCCATATGATTTCAGTTTAGCTTGCGGCACATCCAATGAGGGCTTATTTTGTGAGCGAAGTGGTCGATTTGGTTGATATGTTTTAATGAGATCAGTGAGGTAAGATGGGGAAAGATCATGTTGACACGTATAAACCAATGTTAGAATCTTGAAAGTTATCCGGGCTTCTGTAACCAATGTAATGATTTTAAGATGGGAGTTATGTGAGAATACTTTTGTGTTCTTGTTATTATTCTGGCAGCGGTGTTCTGAATTTTTTGGAGTTTTGCACAGAGGTTTTAGGGAATTCCAATCCAAGCACTGTTGCAGTAATCAAGCCTCGAAAATATCAAGGAACGCACAAGCAGCTTACAGGCTTCCACTGTCAAGAGGTGTCGAATATTGCCAATACATCGAAGATGGTAATTGCACGTACGGCAAAGTTGCTGCGGACAGATCCAAGAGAATTAAGGATGAAAGCCTACCACCATCAACTATCCGCAGGAGATCATTCAACACCCGAACTATAGTTGTGTCAGTACTGTGATGAGATCGGTACGCCGATTGAAATTTATCCAATAAGTTATTATTGTTGACAAAAACCTGTACTCGATTGTTAACAGCCATTTCTATTAATTTGGAGAGAAAGGTCAGATTGGACACGGGTCTGTAATTTTTGAGGATGTTGCGATCCAGGCCAGATTTTTTGATTAGAGGTCTAACCACAGCCTGTTTAAGTAATTCTGGAAAATAACCTGTTGTCAGACTGGTATTAATAATTACTGTAATGACCGGCAGAAGAATATCTAGGTGTTCAGTTAAAAGTTTGGTTGGTATGGTAAAAATGTATAAAAGCCACAAATTGTATTCTTCTAATCAAATTTGCCAAAAAATGTACCACCAAAGCTTATTTTTAGCACTTTTCAATAAGCTGTATATTTAAAGTATGTTGCATTCCGGTCATTTTTTTACACCTAATGTGACAGTTGTCCTTTAAACGTTGTCGCATATCGACGGAATTTCCCTTTAAATTGTACACATTGAGCTGTCAGGTGTCACGTGACTAATAGTTCGCCGTTTTTTCGCGTCTGCAAACACGCATGGTAGCCGAATAATACTTTGTGTAGGCGCATGGAGGTATGTTTCTTCAGTTTATTAAATTGTATTGTATTCGGTACTTTCACTAACGTTCGATTATCCATTTTGTATGTGTATTAGATATTAAGTAGCTTTTTCGTTCGTATATTTTCAGTTTTCATGTCTGTGAGTCTGTGAGAGAAAGTATGGTCCACGATGGCTATTGCATAATCTACGTCTGCAATGAATGACTCTTATGCATTACCATTGACTTTCTAATGTATTGTTGTTGATCACGTCCGTTACTTTTATCAAAAATGATAAACATCAACCTGTCACAGTTAGTCGAGACTTCCATGTTTTTGTTCGTTCGTTAAAAATCCCATAATGACAGTCTCTGTCCTAGTGTCATGCCTGCTACCATGAATACGATTCCGATTCGTTGACAGCGACTGCCGTTACAGTGAAAACTCCCAGCTTGTTCGTATAAGATTGGATAATTTAGTTGGGAATTGTAAAACTCTTATAAAATGGCTGAGGCAAACGTAGATTGCTCAGATTTGCATTCGGAAAAGGAAGAGAATTCATATTCTCAGCGTGAAAGAAAATTAACCCAAAAAGGCCTTGAATATCAGATACAACAGAAACAGAATAGTTTTCGCAGAGCTGTTTCCAAGTGGCGTCAACAGGCTAACACACTGGGAAAACTTTTATCAGATTCAAGGGACATTCCGCTTATTCGTAAAGAAAGAGACACTTAGAAAATGTCATCGGCGAAATTTCTTACATTTTATCAGAGTTAAATGAATCTTATTACGAACGATATGACATTATTGAAGAAGATCACTGTAATCTTTTTGAAGAAAGTCTCGTCATATTTGCATGACTTTTTATCGGATCGTGGTTCTCAATCATCTTCTAAAAATAAAAAATCGTCGAAATCATCCGGCTCAAGAAAGGCTGATATATTGGTAGAAGCTGCAGAACTTAAAGTTAAATTAATGTACGTTGAGATTGAAGCTCGCAAGAAAGCGGAACTTGAAAAGCTGCGCATAGAAAAAAAATTGTGTGTCGCTGAAGCTAAAGTAAATGCAATCGTCAAAGTTGAAGAAGACATGAATTGCCAAAAGAAACTGTTACAAATTTCGTTGAAAATTTTGTCATATCGACTGATCCATATATTAACCCTTTAACCACCTCTGCTTCAACTTTATCAAGTAGTTTGAATCCGAATGTTCATGAATTTCGAGCTGTATACGCATCGTCGTCATCACACACTACACATGATTCACCTTCTCACATTAATCGCATCATCGTCAACAAACCCGGTTCCAGATAACCCGCCTCCGGTCAATTATCCGTACAGATCTAATGTTAACAATTCGCAAAGTTACTTGTTAGCTTTATCAAAATGCTCACTGAACAGTCGCATTTAAACCGTTTGCCCCCTCCCGAGCCAAGTGTGTTCAGTGGCGATTCATTGAAGTATCCGAGTTGGAAATGTGCATTCGAAACATTGATTGAAAACAGAAATATTCCAGTCTCGCAACGAATGCATTATCTTTGGAAATATTTAGGTGGACCAGCCAGAGATGCAGTTGAAAATTACTTCTTATTAAACACCGACGGTGCTTTTCAAGATGCGAAAAATCTCCTTGAGAAAAGATTTGGTCATCCATTCGTCATAGCAAACGCCTTTCGTAACAAGTTAGATTCGTGGCCTAAAATTCCCCCTAGGGATGGTATTGAACTTCGTAAATTTGCTGTTTTTTAAGACAATGTGAAATTGCTATGTCGACAATTAATAGCTTGCAGATATTAAATGACAGTCACGAAAATAAGAAACTATTGAGTAAAATTCCTGAATGGTTAGTCCCGCGTTGGGCTCGAATGGTTTATGACTGGCAAGAAGAAAGGTATACGTTTCCCCCTTTTAGTCTTTTCGTTAGATTTATTGCGAAAGAAGCAGATATTGCGTGTGATCCAGTGACTACGTTACCAACGTTCTGGAAAGATTTGAACACTTACAAGTCGAGTACTTATAATAGATATAATCCTAGCAAATCAAGTAGATCTATTAGTCTTGCGACCGAAGTTAAAGAGAATCAGTTAGGGTCAACTCAGTCAAGGTTATGGAAGAAACATGAATGTTTCCTCTGTAAAGGTCCACACAATATTGATGTCTGTAAGTCATTTCTAGACAAATCATTACCTGAGTGTAAAGAATACTCTGCTCGGAATGGACTTAGTTTAGGACATAGATCTCAATTTTGTCGTTCGAGATTATTTTGTAACATTTGCTCGAAAGGACACCCCACTTCGTTACATGGTGATAGTGGAAGGCCAGTATCCCATCCAGAAGCTGAAAATACGACGCCGAAATCTGTCTTGTCTCATAATACTAGTATTAAGGAAAGTGTAAGTAAAAGTTCGACCACAGTGTTAGTGTGGTTATCACATTGTAACAATCCTGAGATTGAAATTCTCACATATGCCATGCTGGACACTCAGTCAGATTCAACATGGGTTACAGACAGTTTAGTGGGGCTGATATGTGAAATGGGCGTGCACTTCCGGAAAGAAGCATCAAAATTTGGCCTAAGGGGTTTTTGGGTATGCTGATTTCAAAAATGGCGGGAGCCACGACGTCACTCTAGCCGTTCCCGCCAAAAATTGTAAATTTCAAAATGGCCACCCTAAAACACGTTCTGGCCCATAAAATTTCTGTAAATGCCCCGATTTCAATGATGTTGCTGATTTAAAAAATGACGGGAACCACGATGTCACTCCAACCATTCCCGCCAAAAATTGAGAAATTCAAAATGGCCACCATAAAACACGTCCTCGTCGATAATGTTTCTGTAAGTGCCCCGATTTCAATGATCTTGATGTCTATACCTATGTTTTTAAGGTCAAGGAATCCAGTAAAGCACATACGAAGACTCATAGTGTTCTCCTTCATAGTGTTTTCTAAACATGGTCATAATTCTAATCAAATGGGTGAATTACTTACATCTTCCCCTTTGCTAAACGGATATCAAGAATCTATTATGTTCCATTTCAGTAGAAACTAGCTATTACGCATTTTAAAAACACAATCAGTCCACGTTTGATTATCAATCACCATGTTATATATGCACACGATTGTGTTATGAAAATATTCAATAAGCCTCTGAACTTTCTACACAAATCCGATATATTCGGTGAAAATACATTTAATAAGGCATCAGTATCATTCAATTTTTCAGAAACAAGTGATGGTCATCTAGTCAATCACCTACCGTGTCCAAAAGATTTAAACTTGCTCCTTGGGCATGTGCTACAGCTACATCTGTTCAATCGACCAACTGACCAACTGGGACATTTGTTCTCCTTGTCAAGCACATGGTGGAACACTCATAAATCCATCAGCAACAGGTTACTCGTCGCTGGCCACTAATTTATCAGCCTTTCATGAATTGAACAAAGTGTCCTGATTAGATGATGGTGATAGCATGGAATAAACGATGGTAAAGCAGAAATCTAGATGGAATAAAAGTTGTTACACCCTGTGTAATGCAACAAAAGTGGAGAGAGCCAGGAAGCTGCAAGAAAAAGCTTGTATGAACACAATCCAATCACTGCATTAAACCACTCGAGCCACATTAGTCAGCTTGTCCTTTCTGTGATGGAACCACGGGAGATTTTCACAAAGCAGAAACAATGTCCTTTGATACCCATGTTGTGACACCACCTAATCTTTGTAGTCTTTCACTATACAAAGTCGTGAGATCAGCGAGTTTGAAAATATGACCCTCAATATATGAAACCACCTCAGCAAATGCAAGTGGTTTGGTGACACTTCCCCGTCGAATACCTTTGTTGAGATCTATGTTTGTTATAAAATGATGTCATGCACTTGCATTCATACACAGCATCAATTGCTTTGTGAAAATCTCCCGTGGTTCCATCACTGAAACGACAAGCTGGCTTATGTGGCTCGCCTGTATCCACGGGACATGCTGAAGTGGTTGAACTACGAAGGTGTTTTTATGCGGCGATTGGGTTGTGTTCATACAAGCTTTTTCTTGCAGCTTCCTGGCTCTCTCCACTTTTGTTGCACTACACAGGGTGTAACAACTTTTATTCCATCTAGATTTCTGCTTTACCATCGTTTATTCCATGCTATCACCATCATCTAGTCAGGACACTTTGGTCAATCCACGAAAGGCTGATAAATTAGTGGCCAGAGACGAGTAACCTGTTGCTGATGGATTTATGAGTGTTCCACCATGTGCTTGACAAGAGGCACAGATGTCCCAGTTGGTCGGTTGAACAGATGTAGCTGTAGGACATGCCCAAGGAGCAAGTTTAAATCCTTTGGACATGGTAGGTGATTGGCTAGGTGAACATGGCTAATTGTTTCTGAAAAATTGAATGATACCGATATCTTGTTAAATGTATTTTCACCGAATATATCGGATTTGTGTAGAAACTTCAGACGTTTATTGAATATTTTCATAACACAATCGTGTGCATATATAACATGGTGATTGAAATCAAACGTGGACTGATTGTGTTTAATGCGTAATAGCTAGTTTCCACTGAAATGGAACATAATAGATTCTTGATATCCGTTTAGCAAAGGAGAAGATGTAAATAATTCACCCATTTGATTAGAATTATCACCATGTTTAGAAAACACTATGAAGGAGAACATTATGAGTCTTCGTATGTGTTTTACTGGATTCCTTGACCTTAAAAACATAGGTATAGACATCAAGATCATTGAAATCGGGGCACTTACAGAAACTTTATGGACGAGAATGTGTTTTATGGTGGCCATTTTGAATTTCTCAATTTTTGGCGGGGAAGGCTGGAGTGACGTCGTGGTTCCCGCCATTTGTGAAATCAGCAAGATCATTGAAATCAGGGCACTTACAGAAAGTTTATGGACGAGAACGTGATTTATGGTGGCCATTTTGAATTTTTCTATTTTTAGCGGGAACGGCTGGAGTGACGTCGTGGCTCCCGACATTTTTGAAATCAGCATACCCAAAACCCCCTTCGGCCAAATTTTCATGCTTCTTTCCGGAAGTGCACAACTCAGCCAAAAAATGTAACATATCAGCCCCACTAGTTCGTATAATAAGCTTAACGTTGACTCACATGATGTTGTTTGATCGCTTTCTACGATGTTGGCAAAGGACCAAGTAGTTAACAGTCGTAAAGTTTCTGGATTGATGGTTCGTGGTTATTAAACATCCCCCTGCCTTCTGTCTATACCAGGGAGTCTATACCGGTAAATCGTTCGCATATTCCGACACCGGAGATGGCCCGGAAATGGCCCCACTTGGTCAAAATATCCGATGAACTCGTACATTTAAAGGATGTCGACGCTGGACTGTTTATTGGATACGATTGTGCACGAGCATTAGCACTCGCGACGTCATCCCACCAGTTGGAGATGGTCCCTTTGCACAGCGTACAGACTTAGGTTGGGGAATAGTTGGTGTGATAGATCCCAGTCCGTCCGATATTGATTCTATTGGTGTTAGTCACACGACACTTTCATACCCTGTACCTCCTGCCACGATTCTACGCCGGATCATGTCTATATTTCGCTACGTTCGGAAGTAAATGAAATTATCGATCTGAACAATCTTCAGAAAATGTTTGAGATAGACTTCATAGAAAACAAATCCCACCAGATTTCGTATTCGCGAGAAGAGAAGAAGTTTCTCGATTTGATGTCTGATAAGGGTCATGTAACGGCCGATGGACATTACGAAATGCCGTTTCCCTTAAAAATAATTACCCTGTGTAACCGAACAATAAAGCTTTCGTTTTGAATCGCTTAAGTCAGCTTAAGAATCGCCTGCAGAAGAATTCTCAACATTTAGATGATTACTTGGCTTTTATGAAAAATCTGATTGATAAGGGCTACGCAGAAATCGTTCCGGATACCGAACAGCAAGGCGATCGATCGAATATATGGTATATATGATAGATCCCAGTCCGTCCGATATTGATTCTATTGGTGTTAGTCACACGACACTTTCATACCCTGTACCTCCTGCCACGATTCTACGCCGGATCATGTCTATATTTCACTACGTTCGGAAGTAAATGAAATTATCGATCTGAACAATCTTCAGAAAATGTTTGAGATAGACTTCATAGAAAACAAATCCGACCAGATTTCGTATTCGCGAGAAGAGAAGAAGTTTTTCGATTTGATGTCTGATAAGGGTCATGTAACGGCCGATGGACATTACGAAATGCCGTTGCCCTTAAAAATAATTACCCTGTGTAACCGAACAATAAAGCTTTCGTTTTGAATCGCTTAAGTCAGCTTAAGAATCGCCTGCAGAAGAATCCTCAACATTTAGAGGATTACTTGGCTTTTATGAAAAATCTGATTGATAAGGGCTACGCAGAAATCGTTCCGGATACCGAACAGCAAGGCGATCGATCGAATATATGGTATATACCCCACCACGCCATGTATAACCCTACTAAGCCCGGACATCTTCGAGTTTTGTTTGGTTGTAACGCCGAATTTCGAGGTCACTCATTAAACGATTATTTAATGAAAGGTCTGGATCTTACAACTACTTTGATAGGTGTGCTTTGTCGATTCAGACTAGATCATGTAGCCTTTCTGTGCGACATTGAAAAAATGTTCTATCAATTTCGAGTTAACGTAGAGCATCGTGACTATTTGCGCTTTTTGTGGTGGAAAAATGGGGATTATGATACCGTGCCGTTAGAATTCCGCAGGACTGTACATTTGTTTGGAGCCGGTTCCTCCCCAGGATGTTCCAATTTCGGACTGAAACAAGCGGCGAATGATCATCAGTTGGAGTTTGGTGTTAATGTTTCAGATTTTATTCGCCATGATTTTTACGTCGGTGACGGACTTAAGTCAGTTGGCTCGGAGAAAGAAGCCATATAGTTAATCGATAATAGTCGTAGGTTGTTATCTAAATTCGGTTTACGATTACACAGGTTCATATCAAACTCTAAAACAGTAATCTATACCACTCGAAGATCGAGCTAAAGGCATAAAGGACCTTGACCTTTTTGTTGAAGAACTTCCGATAGATGTGCTCTCGGCGTTCAGTGGCGCGTGGAATCGTACAAGTTTCAGTTTCACATGGCATCCTTTCGACTGTTAGTTCCATTTATGATCCGTTGGGATTTGTCGCTCCTTTCCTATTAATTGGAAAACAGATTCTACAAGAAATGTGTCGAATTAATGTTCATTGGGATAGCGACTTATCTGATAGTCTACGACCTCGTTGGGAGCGCTGGAGGAACGATATTTTCAAGTTGGAATCCCTTAAGATAAACAGATGTTATAAACCTAGTAATTTTGGAGATGTAGTTACCGCAGAAATCCATCATTTCGCCGATGCTAGTACATTAGGTTACGGTCAGTGCTCTTATCTTCGCCTGGTGGATAACAAGGAATTTGTTCACTGCTCATTAGTTTCAGGAAAATCTCGTGTTGTACCGCTTCGCCCCATTACAATTCCGAGGTTAGAGCCAAATGCTGCGCGTTAGTATCAGTTCGAGTTAGCATACTTCAAAGAAGGAACTGAATATCACTGGAATGAATTAAACATTTTGGACAGACAGTAATGTCGTGCTTGGTTATATCAATAACGACGTTCGTAGATTCCACACTTTTGTAGCAAACAGCATCCAGAAAATTCGTGACAACACCGAAACACACCAATGGAGACATGTCAAGACTTCAGATAATCCAGCCGACATAGCTTCACATGGATTATACGCCGAAGAACTAGTTAATCAATCTATGTGGTTCACTTGACCCGAGTATCTTTGGCAAAAAGATATATCTACCTATGGAGAAGAGCAGCAACATGAACCCGCATCAGACGAAATAAAGAAACAACTTACCTTATCAACCGTTATATCCAGTTCATCGTCTTCTTTTGAGTTGGAACGCTTAGAAAATTTTTCAACATTGTTTAAAGTCAAACGAGCTGTTGCGAATTGCCTGAAGTTGAAACGTTTTCTTTTACTTCGTATTAGAAAGGATGTTAATACGCCTTCATCTGAAACTGCTGTTGATTCACTTGTATCAGATTTGCAGGACGCAGAAACCCAGATAATCAAATTAGTACAATCAGAGACATTTGCAGATGAATTGAACGACTTGGTGGACGACTTGGTAGATCTAATCTTCGTGCTGATGAAAAGAACCCAGCTGTTCTACCTGGAAATCATTTCATCACTGAACTGATAATACGTCACTTTCATGAACTATCCGAACATCATGGTTTTTGGACCATAGGATGCAGTTCCGCTGTGTATAATTTTATCAATAAGTGTGTCAAATGTCGTAAGTTCAGAGGATGTCTTCAAGAACAGAAAATGTCAGATCTACCACAGGATCGTCTCGATCCGACACCTCCCTTTACGTACTGTTTCGGACCTTGGATAATAAAAGAGGGTCGAAAAGAGATGAAACGATATGGCATATTGTTTACCTGTATGTGTTGTCGAGCAATCCATATCGAGACCGCAAATATGCTATCAACAGACTCCTTTATTAATGGACTACGTCGTTTTCTGTCTATTCGCGGTCCTATAAGCCAACTGCGTTGTGATAACGGTACCAATTTCGTGGGAGCTCAAAGAGAATTGAGAGAATCTTATGAACGCATGGATCATGATCGAATTCGTCAGTATCTCCTTGAAAGAAATTGTGACTATTTTGAATTTAAGATGAATGTTTCCTACGCTAGCCACATAGGTGGTGTCTGGGAGCGCCAGATAAGATCAGTTCGCGACGTGCTTTCGTCTCTAATGCATCCATCTGGCACTCAACTTGATGATGAAGCCCTGAAAACTTTCATGTATGAAGCAGCGGCTATTGTAAATAGTCGCCCACTAACCGTGGATAATCTCAATGATATTACGTCATTAGATCCGCTTCCGCCAAATCATCTTCTTACTCTGAAATCGAGAGTGATACTTCCGCCTCCAGGTGAATTTCAGAGAGCTGATATTTACTCAACTAAACGATGGCGTCGTGTATAATATTTAGCTAACGAATTCTGGACTCGCTGGAAAGTAGAATTCTTACAAAATCTACAGATACGCTAGAAGTGAAACAAGTCCGTTCGTGATATTAAAGTCAATGATATCGTTTTGATGAAAGATGAAAATCTTCCGCGGAATAACTGGCATTTGTGTCGCGGTGTTGAACTCATTCCAGATGAGCTTAATTGTGTTCGAAAAGTGAAGCTTCTCGTTGGAAATCGTAATCTGAACTCTAAGAGAAAACGAATCAACCCAGTGTCACAATTAGAACGCCCGATTCACAAATTAGTTTTACTATTGGAGCCTTGGAGGAATAATGAGACTTTGTTAGAGACCATTGGTACTTCCCCATCGAGGAGCCTGTGTAATGAACATTTAAGTTCCATGAACATTTCGAGTTAATTTAGTTCATATTTGAATTTTGTCCATCCATTAGTTTATATTTTGTATAAGTATTATGTTTACATGTCGTTCGGATAGGTCTATACTTACATTTACTTTGCCATGGTTTTTCGATGCTTTTCGGTTCGTACGACATTTTGAAAATTTGAGCATCAATTTTAGGGAGCCATGTGACAGTTGTCCTTTAAACGTTGTCGCATATCGACGGAATTTCCCTTTAAATTCTACACATTGGGCTGTCAGGTGTCACGTGACAAATAGTTCGCCGTTTTTTCGAGTCTGCAAACACGCATGGTAGCCGAATAATATACTATTCAAAAAAAGTAGGGGATATTTGATTTTTAAGTGTTATTAAAGTCACCTAATGAAACTGACGAAGAAACAAATGACAAAATGAAATGAAGTTCACATTAATCGATTTATTCCAAATGATTGTTAGACTAAGTAAGGCACAGACTGACCATTATAAGGGTAAAATGATACCCGGGGTCAAACAGCAAAGTTACCACAGCATCACAACAAAGTCAGTAACGGGTAAATCCTCCTCTGTTTGCCAAACAAGCATTGATCCGACGTGGCATACTCCTAATGAGACGTCTAAGGTCATTTTGGTCCAGATTGTCTCATTCCTGTTGCAACGCAGCAGCAAGTTCTTGGACATTGGCAGGACGTTGTTGACGTTGACGTAACCTCTGTCCAAGCATGTCCCAGACATGCTCGATGGGGGAGAGGTCGGGACTCAGTGCTGGCCAAGGTAATGTGGTGATGTTCTGTTGTTGGAGGTAACCTGTAACGATCCTGGCCCTGTGACATCTTGCGTTGTCATCCTGGAAGATGAAACGGCGGCCATGACGTCGTGCGAACGGCACAACATGGACTGCCAAGATGTTGTCCCGGTAGTACTGGCCTGTAACACGCCCTGCAACAACATGTAAAGCCGTTCTTCCAGCAACAGTGATGCCTCCCCACACCATAACAGAACCACCCCCAAATCGATCATGTCTGATGACGTTAACGTCTTGGAAGCGCTCGTTTCGACGACGCCACACACTCCTACGTCTGTCCAAAAAATCAACAATGAACCTTGACTCATCTGAAAACATCACATTGCTCCAGCGTCGATTATCCCAGTGTTAACGATCCCTACACCAACGACGTCTTGCCTGAATGTGATGATCTCTCAAACAAGGGATCACGCGAGGACGTCGGGCGCGAAGGTGACCCCTATGCTGTCGATTCCGAATTGTCTGGCCACTCACTCTCACACCAGTGTCTGTTTGAAGACGAGCGCTGATCTGATTTGCTGTGATGACACGATTTCTCAAGGCCAAGGTACGGATAAATCGATCCTGGGCTTGAGTTGTCGCCCTTGGTCGACCTGAGCGTGGTCTGTCCTGTACAGATTGTGTATCACGGTATCTGGACCATAGCCTGCTTATGACAGACTGAGAAACATTCATCGTCCGCGCCACAACCGCCTGTGTTGTGCCGATCTGTAGCATGCCAAGGGCACGTAACCTTTCATTTTGGGTAAGCCGACGCATATCAAAATTTGTTTTCTGGTCACTAAAACAATTAAACTGATGTTTCCACCCTGGAATTCAATGCCACAATGACTGTAACATTCAAAGTCAGAGTCGTGCAAATCTTGGGTTGGACCCCCATGATGATCCCAAGCATCACCTGCATTCCATGCGGTAGCTATTGGTGCGTTTGGGCGTCACATGTAACTGGAAATGTTTCTTCTGTTAGGTTCTATAGTGACTTTTTTCGTAGTCATTTGCATATTTTAGTATTATGCCCCCAAAATCAAATATCCCCTACTTTTTTTGAATAGTATACTTTGTATAGGCGCATGGAGGTATATTGCTTCAGTTTATTAAATTGTATTGTATTCGGTACTTTCACTAACGTTCGATTATCCATTTTGTATGTGTATTAGATATTAAGTAGCTTTTTCGTTCGTATATTTTCAGTTTTCACGTCTGTGAGAGAAAGTATGGTCCACGATGGCTATTGCATAATCTACGTCTGCAATGAATGACTCGGTCGACTCCTATGCATTACCATTGACTTTCTAATGTATTGTTGTTGTTGACCACGTCCGTTACTTTTGTCAATAATAATAAACATCAACTTGTCACAGTTAGTCGAGACTGCTACCATGATACGATTCCGATTCGTTGACAGCCGCTGCCGTTACACCTATTGATACTATGTGCTTAGCACTTCAAAACCACCCGATCGGTGTAAGCTCGATTAGATTCAAATATGCCGCTGAACGGTCATTGTGTTTAAATCACAACATTGGATAATCGAGACTACTCTGTTTTTATTAATGATTTTAGTAATGATGACCGAAGCTATTCAGAAATTTCACGCACTCCGTTCTCGGCCTATAGTGGATCAATTTGACTGAAATTTTCAGCAAATTACATTTACACTATATAGGTTTTAGGGGATATTTGATTTTGGGGGCATAATACTAAAATATGCAAATGACTACGAAAAAGGTCACTATAGAACCTAACAGAAGAAACATTTCCAGTTACATGTGACGCCCAAACGCACCAATAGCTACCGCATGGAATGCAGGTGATGCTTGGGATCATCATGGGGGTCCAGCCCAAGATTTGCACGACTCTGCAAAAAATTTGACCTTTAATTTCTCCAAGGGGAGATCATTTAGAAAATTTCTAAGGACATCGTTGAAGTCGCATTGGTAAGATCTACTTACATTCTAAATTTCATGAAAATCGTGCAACTATTAAAGACGTTATTAAGTTGGTCTCAACTTCCGGTTCGAAATCACAGCAACGAAGTTTCGAAATTCGAAAATCTGAAATTGCAGATTTGAAGTAAATGTTTTGAGATAATCAAAGAAAAAATAAGTAGTAAAATAGGTCAAATAGTCACAAAATTACAGCATTGTAGGTTAAATGCATTCGTTCGTAAAATTCGGTAAATTCGGATTCGTAAAACGTTTTAAAAATATATTTAATCAAGGTTCGCCGATGTACCCACGCCGTGGAAGGATTTATAGGGTGCCCTGCATAGGCGTACGGGGGTTCGGATTAGCCTTACAGACGTCTAGTGACGCCCGCCCCCACCCCTTGCCCCAAATTGGGAATATTTGTAATTGACGATCTCAAACGCGTTTTCTTGCTATTCTAGTCTCTGAATACAGTAGGTGGTCTGATACAGCCTAACTTAGATGGCTGAGTCGAATTCCAATCAATCGTTTATATTCCACGGAGACGGGGCCGTCGGGAGCAAAGTTTGACTGCCGCAAACGTGTTTTCCTGCTATTCCAGCCCGTGAATACAGCAACTCAAATGTGGTCCAATATAGTCTACCTTCGGTGGCGTACCATACTCCTTGAAGTGTTTCGTTTGATTAGAGCTAATCCCACTTAACACTGTTGTAACGGAAGCAAATTATGACTGGTCAATAGTCCGATTAACAACCAATAGCTAACTGCGTAACAATGCCATTACAATTTAAAAATAGATCCAAATTAGACCAAATATTTTTATAAAACGTCACGTCATGGCTGACGATTTTATTATACCCAATTAACCAGTGCATAGCAGAATGTTGCAGAAAAAATAATTGCGTGCGAACGAGGATATATAAATGAATACAATACCTTAAATCACCGTCTAAAATTTTTTGGAAGACCCCAGATTAAACGAAGAGCTGTCATGTTGCTGACCAGAGAGGGATTTCACGGGCCATTGTAGCATTTGAATTCACAAAAAAATAATCAATGCCCGAAAAATGTACAAAGTAGGGTGGTTACAGACAAAATGTTTTAATCCATAGTCAATTTAGTACAAATTCGCGGTATTCAATTAAAAGATTTCGGGCACTTTAATTTGCCCACCAGATGAAATAATATTTTTTTTGTTTTCACTTTACCCCTCTGCCCGAAAAGTCAGATTGCCTATGGTGTCCCCCCCCCCCCGAAAAATTTGGAAAATAGTGTTTGCACAAGAAAATGATATTGGCTGAATTTATGATATTGGCGTTTTATGATCCTTGGGTATGACATTATCAACATTTGAAGGAAGGAATATGACTTTAACGTACCTATGATAATTTATAAGAAATATGAAAAGTGCGGAATCGGGTTAGGGTGCGACTTGTTACAATTTTGAAGATATCACGCCATTTTCTGAGACAGATTCATTCGTGTGCGCCTAACTAATCTCACTAGCATTATATTATCGGCGCTTAACTAATCTCAATAGCATTATATTATGGGCGCCCATGATCTCGTGATTATGGGCGCCCCTCCGGGACGAGGCACCCCACACATTATGCTGTTTGAATTTTAAAGATTATCACGCCGTTTTGGGCGCCTATTTCATTTGTTGGCGCCTAACCAATCTCACACTAGCATTAAATTATACGCGCCCATGATCTCGGCATTATGGCCGTCCCTCTGGGATGAGGCACCCCACAAAACATTATGGGCGCCTCTCTGGGGTAAGGCACGCCGCAAATCATGCCGTTTTGGGCGCCCCATTGATCTAGTCCGTATTATGCACTATGTGCGGCCAACTTTATAAGGCGCCCACCAATTATGTCATTATGGGCGCTTCTCCGGGATAAGGCACCGCACAGAACAAGCCGTGTTAGGTGCCTCATCAGTTGTGGTGTTAATCGTGTGGGTCATGATCTCGGCATTATGGCCGTCCCTCTGAGATAAGGCGCCCCTCTTGGATGGAGCACTCCACAAATCATGTCGTTTGAATTTTGAAGATTATCAAACCGTTTTGGGCGCCCAATTCATTCTTGGGCGCCTAACCAATCTCACAAGCACTATATTTTGGGTTCCCATGATCTCGGCATCATGCGCATCCCACTGAGATGAGGCACCCCACAAAACATTATGGGCGCCTCTCTGGGGTAAGGCGCCCCATTGATCTAGTCGGTATTATGCACTATGTGCAGCCCAACATTATAAGGCGCCCACTAATGATGTCATTATGGGCACCTGTCCGGGATAAGGCACCGCACAGATCAAGCCGTTTTGGGCGCCCCATAAGTGTTAATCGTGTGGGTCATTATGTGGCGCCTCACCATTCGGCGGGGCGCCCGTAAAACCAAGTGGCATTGATCGGGCGCCAATATCGTCGTGGTCGCGCAACCAATTTCACTCGGCTTTATGTGGCGCCCATACTATTATGGAGACGTTGGTCGTTGATCTCGTATTACGTCATTTGGCGCCCCCTTACCCCCTCCCCTCCGCTAGCTACGGGCGGGGAGGTAGATCAAAGTTTCAGAAAGATCTGAAAATCAGACTCTGGGAAATCAGATTTGCAGAAACTACACACACAAAAAAAATAATAACTAGATCTGTCACATGTCATGGATCATATAAATAATCCGAACAAGAAAAAAAATCATTAAAATCGGTCACAATCAAGTGAAGTTTATGTGATTTTTCACTCGTAAACAACTTTGTCGTCACGAAAAACGTCAAAGGCAAAATTCGAATTTTTGAAATAGTCAAATACCAAAAATTCGACCCATATCCAGGCTATCCTGAAATGTATTAATTTCAGAAATAGGAGACGCACTGAACATACTATGCCCTATTGTATTTGTTTACAGGCCTGTAAATGTCGATTTTTCACCTTTTTTCATGTTCACTTCAAAATGGCCTTTTTTAAGCATTCCTTCAAGGATTCAGAAAATCTAACTCCCATGTCTGTAAGTAAAATATCGAAAAAGCCCAGAGGATTTTTCACATTTCATGATGGCGGCACTTCTGGATTGAGCTACAAACTCCATTTTTTGTGTACGAGTCAGTTGTCTCGTAGCTAGTAAAGAAAAAAAATTCAAGTTAATCTGACCAATAATTCGTCGATTTTTTGGAAAATTTTGATCCTTAATTTCTCCAAGGGGAGATAAGTAAGAAAATTTCTAAAGACATTTTTCAAGTCACATCAGTAAGATCTACTTGCATACTAAATTTCATAAAAATCGTACAACTATTAAAGAAGTTGTCAAGTTGGCCTCAGCTTCCGGTTCGAATCACAGCGACGAAGTTTCGAAATTTGAAAATCCGAAACTGCAGATTTGAAGTAAATGTCTTAGGATAATTAAAGAAAAAAACTCAGTAAAATAGGTCAAATAGTCACAAAGTTACGGCATTATAGGTCAAATGCATTCGTTCGTAAAATTCGGAGATTTCGGATTCGTTAAACGCTATTAGAATCTATTGAAACAATAGGTATAAATGTCATCAGGTATCTAAAAAATTACATGGTGATTTTAAACAAAAAACTGATTAATTTAATTAAAATAGTATATACATTTTACTTCGTTCTTTATACATGACAATTATTTATACACATAGAGTAACATCACAACTTCAATTTGAGCCTTGGTTTTTGACTTTCAGCAATATATATTTTTCTCGATAAACAAATGAAATAATGGGTTTTTTAAAAGTGAAAATTTTGTCAATGTAGACCGATATACGGATTGCCATAAAATATGAATTCAAGTATATATCACAAAATTTTAATGAAATTCATAAAATGAGACCATTGTGTCACTTACATATATAAGTGAAAAGTAGCAACTACCAAAAAAAAAGATTGTCTTGATGTGTAGTTCTTGCAAAAATCGCCCATAACACAAGAGAAGCACACGTCGAGAAGCTATAGAAAGACAGAAGTATTTTGCTTGGGGAGAAAAAATCAGTAGTTCTTATATATATATATGAGCCACGGGACTTTGAGTTTGACATTTCAAAGTCACATGGCCCATTTTTAATTTATTTTTAAGGCCAATGGAAATTACATTTCAAATATAGGTATTGAAAGAAAGACTACTTTTGGAATGAGTATTTTTGGTAGAAGAGTTTCAAAATAATGACAAACTTTTTAAAGTTCATCTCGATTTTCCGGGGTAATTTTCCCTTGTCAGTGATCCGGAACTATTAAAAAAAAACCCATTATTTCATTTGTTTATCGAGAAAAAATAAATATTGCTTAAAGTAAAAAACCAATGCTGAAATTGAAGTTGAGATGTTACTGTATGTGTATAAATAATTGTCATGTGTAAAGAACGAAACAAAATGGATATACTATTTTAATTAACAATTTTTTGTTTAAAATCACCATGTAATTTTTCAGATACCTGATGACATTTATACCTATTGTTTCAATAGATTCTAATAACCCCGTTTGCAGTTTATAAGAAAGCTTTGATATCTGCTATGCAGATCTAGTTATATTTTTTTGTTATTTTCCTGCAAATCTTATATCTTAGAATCTAACCATAGGATCTTTTTGCAACATTGACCTATCCCACACCCCACCCCAAGAATGGGTGGTGGCTTTGGAATGAATATACTTTCGAAACGTTTTACGAATTCAAAATCACCGAATTTTTGCAGATTTTCGAATTTCGAAAATTCGTCGCTGTGATTTCGAACCGGAAGCTGAGACCAATTTGACAACTTCTTTAATAAATGAACGATTTTCATGAAATTTAGTATGTAAGTAGATCTTATTGATGCAACTTGAAAAATGACTTTAGAAAATTTCTAACTTATCTCCCCTTGGAGAAATTAAGCATGTAAGTTTTCAAAGAAATCGATGAGATATAGGTCAGATCAACTTGAATTTTGTTTCTAGTACTAACTACGGCATTACTGATTCGTACACAAACAATGGTGTTTGTAGCTCAATCCGGAAGTTCTTTTTTGATATTTTACTTACAGACACGGGAGTTATATTTTCTGAATCCTAGAAGGAATCCCTAAAAAATGGTCAACGCAGAATTTTGATTTAGGTCAACTGATGGTCACCATTTTGAATTGAATATGGAAAACGTTGAAAAGTCTACAATAACGAGCTTGTAAATAAACACAATAGGCCGCAGTTAAGTTTAGTATTTCTTAAATTAATATATTTCTGGATAGCCTGGCTCGTGGTCGAATTTTTGGTATTTTAATATTTCAAAATTTCAAATTTCTCCTTTGACGTTTTCAGTGCCGAAAAAGTTGTTTACGAGTGAAAAATAGGCACTAACTCTGGTAAATGACGTCAAATGTGTATCCCATATAACAAGGGCCGTCAAGAATATAATTACCATATTGTCCGTGGGTATCTTTCTTTCAGCTTACTTTAAGTTCAGTAATTAAAAGTCTATGATTTTTTTCTGGAATAAGGTTGGGATTACCGCGAGTCCGGCTTACATCTCTTGACCTTTGACCAAACTTGAACTTGGCCTTATCTAGTAGATCTAACCGCCAGACAACCATTGAAATGTAGCTCTCTCTCTCTCTCTCTCTCTCTCTCTCTCTGTCCATTTTTGGTCAAGAATGGATGAAGAGGGTTTGAATTATTATTTTCTGCCAGGTTTTGGTGAATATTCATGATTTAGAGGTAGGATTACAGAGTTAATAGCTTTTACGGTGATATTTAGGGCATTATAATTGATTCAAAATTCTAACTTCAAAATTTCAAATTTCGCATTTGACGTTTTCAGTGCCGACAAAGTTGTTTAGGATACACATAGATTCATAAAAATGGTATGACACTACATATCAGCGTCTAAGAGTAGTAAAAAGGATGGTAAAAAAAGACAATTTTATACGGACCTTTTTCATATGAACGCTCATCTGTACGTGCGGTCATATGTGTGTCCCGTATCCACGTGTCATAAATGCACATTAATTGATGGCGTCACATTAAAACTCGGCACATCATAATTATTAATAATATCTTTGATTTGCGCCTATGGCCTATTTACAAACATGCCGTCAATGCGTGCCAGACTAAATTCCAGTCTTTTTCATGGTTAAGTATAATACATCTTCGAGTTTTAGGGTTCACAAACTACATAGCTTCATAAAAACGCAATCCAGAGTATGACACATTTCAGTGTCTAAGTTAGCAAAAAGACGGTAAACAAACGAAGATTTTAATTGCTATACCTTTTCAATCATAATCATAGGGTTGCACGATAAACAGACTTATATCAGGCCTATTATTTTAATGAAATGGAGGAAAGAGAAAGGAATTCACGAGTAAAAAAAAAACAAATGAAAACCGATCGGCTTTAAAGATTAAGGCCAGACATGTAACTATTTATAGGCCTACCATAAGGCTAATTACAACAGTCATATTTAAGGTATTTTTATATATTTCTTCAAGTTTTTCTCTCTTTTTTTTGTTATATATATTTCTTGTTATTGTAGGCAGGGACAGTCTTTAGTCATTCGGATCGTACAAAAATCCCTGGCTGCTGTAATTTGAAACAAAAGTAGACCGTCTATCCGGGCTAAATTTCACAGATGGCATAAGTCCGTCTTAGCCAATTGGTGTAGAACAGTAGGACGATAAACCCCATTATATTTTGGTTTAATTTCGTCAAGAACACGCTATCTATGAAATTCTGTGTCGTTTCATGCAACATGAATAAATATTGTTGGATAAACACTACCATAAAGTTAGTCTGAGCCTTGTTTCTCGAAATCTTAACTAAAGATAAAATCCAAATTTTAGTAGATACTTCAATTTTGATTGGCTAAGCACTAAAATTAATCTTATATTTTCCAATCAAATTACTAATGTTTGGATTTTATCTCAGTTAAAATTTCGTGAAACAGGCACCAGGTCGGTAAAGGAAGGAATCAAAAAGAATGAAAAATTGTCATTTAGTTTATATTTGAAACAGTATTTGCCAAGCGTATCACGCCCGATGTTGTTTTCAATTTCAGCATCGATTCTGCGATTGTACGTGACAAGGAATAGGGTCGCCCGTCCAACCTCGTGGGTTTTCTCAGGGTCCTCTGGTTTCCTCCCACTGCTAAACCCCTACGCGCAAGCAATTTATTGAAATAAAATTGAACCATACGTTAGTCCCAAAATGACCTAGTTTGTGTCGTAAGACGCTGACTCGCTAGCCTGGAGGTCGGGTGTTCGATCCCTGCATTTGCCGAGAAAGTTCATCTCGATTTTCTGGCGTGGTTTTCCTTGTCAGTGATGCAGAACGAAGGGCCTGACAATGAAAATGACAATGACAATGAAAATGCACGTAAAGTACCGTATATTGCTCCTGCTAATGATAGCATGTGATTCCATCAGTTGCAAGAATGGGTGGTATCAATATGCATGTATAAATATAACGCGTCCACTGAAACATTCATGGTTTTTGTCCAAACTGCAAATCTGAATGACATGAAATGGGGTTTAACGTCCAAATCTTCTGCACCTAACCTAGGCTAATGGAAGACGGGCATACGCTATACAGTGTGCTATGAGGGAAATTTTGCCTACTCTTATATCGAATTCAAACTGCCAAGGGATCTTTTACGTTCACGCCAATGTGTACACGTAATAGGCAGATTTTGCTCTTGCATAATGCAAGTTTAAGCGAAGTCGTTCTTTCCATAAATCTTACTTGTTTTAATGTCATTATGTAAGGATAAAAGAAATTCATTATTGGTTTTAAATGTAGTGTCACTAATGGTGACTGGTCATCCTTTTTGTCGAAATTTGTCATCGCTTGATTGCGCGAAAAACATGAATTTAACAACATCGCGAGCTTTTCGCATGGAACCTAAATCTAAGGCCTTTAAAAACCCGGGGTTCACGGTTTGCAAATCAGTTGCAGATGCCACATTTGAACGAAGACCAATGCAACAACGCTATTGGTCGGTTACTAGCAGGTGAATCCAAGACAGATGTAACCAGGCTGCTGAATGTTTCCCTTAGTTCCATTTCTCGCCTTTGGGATAGGTACCGACAACAAAGTTCAATACGTGACAGCCCAAGCTCAGACCAAACAAGAGTGGCCCCAACTTCCTGGAATCGTCACTTCCGGTTACGTCATTGGCGTAAATGGTTTTCAACCAAGGAGTATAAATAGACTCTATATAATACTCCTTGTTTTCAACAGCGACCTCTTCTGCAGCAGCAATTCCCGGACGGCGTAGAATATCGTACCACCAGACAGTCCGTAAACGCCTACGTGAAACCGAATAACGAGGCAGGCGTCCCCTTTAGAGCTTCTGTTCTGAAATACGCCGACGCCATGAAATCCAACTTTAAAGGGTTCAGAGAGAGAGAGAGAGAGAAATGGTGTTTAACGTCCACTCGACACAAACTAGGTCATTTTGGGACTAACATATGGTTTCAATTTTATTTCAATAATTCACTTGCGGGTAGGTGTCTTTACCAGTGGGAGGAAACCGGAGTGCCCGAAGGAAACCCACGAGGTTGAGAAGGCGCCCCTATCTCCATGTCACATACGCTCACACAAGGGATCGAAACCACAGCCGCAAGCCAGAGGTGACCGGCCAGCTAGAGGTCGAAACGCGGCACTCTAGACCACTAGGCCATCCCTACCCCCTTTAAAGGGTTCAGACACTGAGGGTATGGCCACAACAACACTGGAGAGCTGTTTGGTTCAGCGACGTGTCGCGGTTCTTGTTGCAACAAGGCGATGGCAGAGCAAGGATATACCCACGACGAAATGTAACTTAGCGTTTCTTTTTTGGGAGAGTATATATACAACTGGTAGAAGTTTTTTCTTTCATGTCCATAGCAGTTATATCTCATAACAACCTCTCGTGACGTCTCCAGAGGTTGATATATTCGGTTCATATCAACCGCTGATGACGTCACCCCAGGTCGATATATTCGGCTCATATCAACCGCTGGTGACGTAGATGATCGAAATAATACACAGAACACAGAAATAAAATTTTATTTTTTGACAATAAAAAACATTGTTATAGTACAGTTTGTAGCATTCAGGACCGAAATAGACGGCGTACTTATCGGCATATTTAAATCGGTTATCCATACTCCATGTCTAAGGTATCTTTTAGAATTTTCTTTCCGCCCACTATATTTCTCCACACACTCCAAGACTTGAAAGTATTTATCGCCCAAGAGTTCCTTTGTAAAGTATTTTTGGATACAGTCCACTTAAAACAGTCGGTCAAATCCTTCTCTGAACATACTAAAAACTTCAATCACGGTTCATTGTCAGAATTATCGGAAAAGATTGCCTTTTGATCGAAATTTTCTTCAGTCTTTGAAAGATCCTCATCATATTTGCATTCACATATATTCCATCGTCAATATGGTGACTAAACTTGGATTGATTATTCGTCTGCTTCGTTTTACTATCCATTTTGTTTTTGCTTTCAATTCAATTACTCCAAAATGGCGACGTATAAACAAAAATGTGCACGTGATAACTTCGGTAATTCTTGTTTTTTGGCGGAAACTATCGAGCAATTATCCAATCACTGTTGCCTTTTTACAAGAGTCCATTAAATTTAAGGGTGAACAGCGTTGTATATGTCAGATATAAACCTACTCTCCCTCGGATTGATATGATAGAGAACACTTGGGCTTCGCCCGCGTGTTGTCTTATCATATCAACCTCGGGTAGGTTAATATCCAATACATAGCACTGCTCTATATAACACTGCTTCGCCGGCGTGTTCTCTTATCATATCAACCTCGGGTAGGTTAATATCCAATACATAACACTGCTCTATATTTAGATTGTACAAGTTTACTATATAGTTTTTTTTTCTAAAAAATATTTATTCATAGAAACTGGATTGGAGATCAGGCAGAAGCCGATAGACCCCCTAGTGGGAGACTATTGAAATTTGTCTGTCTGTCTGTCTGTCTGTCTGTCTGTCTGTCTGTCTGTCTGTCTGTCTGTCTGTCTGTCTGTCTGTCTGTCTGTCTGTCTGTCTGTCTGTCTGTCTGTCTGTCTGTCTGTCTGTCTGTCTGTCTGTCTGTCTGTCTGTCTGTCTGTCTGTCTGTCTGTCTGTCTGTCTGTCTGTCTGTCTGTCTGTCTGTCTGTCTGTCTGTCTGTCCGTCCGTCTCCGTCCGTCCGTCCGTCCGTCCGTCTTCATCCGTCTCCGTCCGTCACACTCTTTCGGACACAATAACTCTCCTCCTAATTAAGATAGAATGTCCAAACTTGGTGTAGGTGTTTATTAGGTCGATACCTCGATGGAGTTCGAAGATGAGCATTTTCTGCCTAAGGTAAGCCGATATAAACAATTTGATTGGTTGATGCTTTGGAACACGATAACTTTAGTTTTAATTAAGTGAGAGTTATGAAACTTGGTTTTTAGTTTCATTACATCCAATACTTTGACTAAGTTCGATAATGAGCATTTTCTGCCCAGGTTAAGCAGGGCGATAAGCAATTTGATCGGCCGAAACTTTGGAACGCCTTTAACTCTCCTTCTTATTGAGTTAAAATGCTCAAATTTGGTATATCTGTTTATTAAGTTAATGCCTTGATGAAGTTCGAAGGTGAGCATTTTATGCTTAGGGTAAGCAGAGATAAGCAATTTGATTGGTTGATGCTTTGGGACACGAAATAACTTTAGTTCTAATTAAGTGAGAGTGATGAAACTTGGTGTATAGTTTCTTTACATCTATACCCCGACTAAGCTCGATAATGAACATTTTCTGATGTAGTTTCTGCAAATCGGATTTCTCGGAATCTAACCATGGGATCTTTCTGAAATTTTGACCTAAAAAAAAATTGGGTGCGAACCTTTATTAAATATATTTTCGAAACGTTTCACAAATCCGAAATCACCGAATTTTACGAACGAATGCTGTAACTTTGTGACTATTTGACCTATTTTACTACTTATTTTTTCTTTGAGTATCTTGAGACATTTACTTCAAATCTGCAATTTCGGATTTTCGAATTTCGAAACTTCGTCGCTGTGATTTCACACCAAATTGACGAAGTATAGGTCAGAATGACCTGATTATTTTTTTCGATACTAGCTACAATACTACTGATTCGTACACAAAAATGGAATTTGTAGCTCAATCTGGAAGTGCCACCATCTTGAAATGTGAAAAATCCACAGGGCTTGTTTGATATTGTAGCAGCCCCGGCAAGGGTGGTCTCGCCTCTAAAGAAGGAAAATACGATTTTCGGTAACAAATATAATATGAAACTTTATTCCAGGTTCACTTGGACATCAAATGTTGAACATACACTTGGAAATATAACTTAGTAGATCCTTCTTAGACTTTCCTTCCGGTGGCTTTGAATTTAGGACTAGCGATCAGAACAGTATACAAAAATGATGGCTATTTAATTGGGGAAAATTGAGTAATTTGTGAAAATATATTTAAGATTTACTTTATATGTTACTTTGGAAAATTTACTTTACTAAAAAGAATAATCATGGAATGTGCCCTTTAAGACTAGGTTCTAAGAATTAGGGAGGGAGGAGTTAGTGCTGTTGACTCTTACCAGGCAAGCGCCAATGAGTGAATGACAATGGAAAGCCTGCGGGCCTTATATAACTTCGCTTTAGGTGTCACGTGATCGTCTCGACCAATCAAATGACGTAAAAAGGGGACGTATTTTGCCTAGGAAGGATCTTCTTTACAATACTGGTACCTGAAATGTAATCATTATCAATAAACAACTACTCTTTGAGGAGGCAAAAAGTTGGCAATACAAATATATAGCTAATCTGACTAATAAACAACTCTTAGAATACTAATTGATGTACAGAATAATAATAAAATTAACGTAATAACAATGCGTCATTGATTACGTCTCGATTACGTCCCACGACGTTACCATGACCGAACATTACGCCTCAAATACAAAAGACTAATTTTAACAAGGTAGAACTCAAAATCGCTATATACAACCGTTACAAATTATGCGAGGAATAACATACTCCATCCAATTCCAATGAAGATGAAAAGGTAAAGTAACGGACAATTATATCATTAGCCCCGAAAATATTAGCATAATCGCTGTTGCTAAGATGACCACGGGGTATGAATTTCCTAGTCCTACTCAAACAAGTCAAACAAGTAAACAAGGCCTTGCTTGAACCGAGCGTAATGTTTAATCTAAGCACAATAGACTTAATTGAACCTAGATACGATAATCTAACAACCCTCTATAAGTATCACTTTATTAGCGATCATCTCTTGAACATTTATTTATTATTTGTAATAACTAGAAATAAGAAGTATTTGTGTCCCCGTTATCGACCTCGCTCTAACAACCGTTTTCGAAAATGGCGGCTTCCAAGACCCTCGTAGAAAACGAGAGGAAGTTTAAAGGATTTACTCTTTGAATCAGGATTATAGCAGTTCATGGATATAATAGTGAACATAATATGAAGGTAAGGTAAATTACTGAGATTTAATTGACACGTTTAATGTTACTGAAACGACGATACGCATCAAAATTCATGTAGTAAACGACGTGTCGTTCAACGGACACAAATACTAGGGCCGTCTTCACTCCTTATAGCCTAACTCTAAATTTAGACAACACATGATGGCATTAAACTCGATTAATAGCTTACATCACTCAACAATTAATATTACTTATGCTAATCATAGTTTCTATAAAATGTATCATTACAACCACTGTAAATAATCACCGACTACATACGTTATCATAAAGAAACGAAAGACATCCCCATGTTACTATAATTAGAATAAAGGCTCACGAACGTCAACAAGCGAACGAGTGAAACATAAACAACAAGAATGGCCCAGGCCATTTCAATATTTTACTTACAGACACGAGAGCTATATTTTCTAAATCCTTGAAGGAATGCCTAAAAAACGTTCAGAGCAGAATTTTGATTTAGGTCAACTGATGGTCGCAATTTTCAAGTGAATATGAAAAATAGTGAAAAATCGACATTTACGAGCTTCTAAACAAAAACAATAGGGCATAGTATGTTCAATGCGTTTCCTATTTCTAAAATGAATACATTTCAGGATAACCGGGATACGGGTCGACGTTTTGGTATTCCAAAAATTCGAATTTTGCCGTTGATGTTTTTCGTGCCGACAAAATTGTTTACGAGAGAAAAACCACATTATCTTCACTAGATTGTGACCGATTTTAATGATTTTTTTTTCTTGTTCGGATTATTTATATGACTTATGACATGTGACAGGAAGTTACTGTGCATATGAAAGCTTTAATATCTGCTTAGCAGATCTAGTTATTATTTTTTTCTTGCGTGTTTAGCAGACCTAGTTAAGATTTCATATTTCATATGAAAGCTTATTGTTTCTGTTAAAGTTATTAAGCTTTCATATTTCATATAAAAGCTTATTGTTTTTGTTATGATTATTAAGCTTTCATATTACATGTTAAGATTATTAAGCTTTCATATGTATTACATATGAAAGATTATTGTTTCTGTTAAGATTATTATTATTTTTGTGTGTTTTATTTACAAATCGGATTTCTCAGAATCTAACCATAGGATGTTTCTGAAACTTTGACCAAATGTGTGGTGACTGTTGATTAAATATATTTTCAAAACGTTTTAGGAATTCGAAATCACCGAATTTTACGAACGGAAAAACTTACAATGCCTAGTCGTAACTTTGAGTACCTTGAAAAAAATCATTTTCATCTGCAATTTCAGATTTTCGAATTTCGAAAATTCGTTGCTGTGATTTTGAACCGGAAGTTGAAACCAACTTGACAACTTCTTTAATAGTTTCGCGATTTTCATGAAATTTAGTATGTAAATAGATCTTGCTAATGTGACTTGAAAAATGACTTTAGAAATTTTCTAACTTATCTCCGCTTGGAGAAATTAAGGACCAAAGTTTTCAAAAAAATCGACGAAATATAGGTCAGATTGCCTTGATATTTTTTTCTTTACTAGTTTAGTAATTACGGATTAGTACACAAAATATGGAGTTTGTCGATCGAACCGGAACTGCCACCATCTTGAAACATGAAAAGGAATGCCTAAAAAACGTTCAGAGTAGAATTTTGATTTAGTGCAAGTGATAGTCACCATTTTGAATTGCATATTGAAAACAGTGAAAAGTCTACATTAACGGGCTTGTAAATAAACACAATAGGCCGCAGTTTGTGCAATTTGTCTTGTATTTCTTAAATTAATACATTTCTCGATAGCCTAACTCATGGTCGAATTTTTGTTATTGGAAAAATTTAAACTTTCCAGTTTCGCCTTTGACCTTTTTCATGCCGACAAAGTTGTTTACGAGTGAAAAATAGGCATTAAATTAACGTAATATGTGTCCTGTGAATTGACCAATCAAATGCCAGCGCGCACTTCCACAAACAGATAAAGCGTGCTGTGGTCTATTCAACCCGATGACCCGCCATAAACGCATGAAAAGACATGCTGCAGGTAAGTTGTTTTATTAACGCCAATTGACAGTAGGCCTAGCGGTAATACGAACCAGCCTCAACAAGTCAATGTCACGACAGTCGCTAGGTTAGTAGGTAGGTTAGCGCAGGTTGGAGAGGCCTAGAATCTTTTGTTGAATGAGGTAGATATTATTTTTAGCTAATGCAGGTGACAATATATATCCACAATTCCATGACCTAATATGTTATGACTTAACTTTATGTTATGTTATGACATAACTATTTCCTGATTCGTAATTGCTTATGCCTGCCATTCCTACTCCTAGCGGAATGCCAATGGCAAAGTTCTGTAAATTTGTAAACAAAGAAATTTAGCAGTCAGAAGCACAGCAAGACAGGACAACTCTGGATTTTCCTGCATCTGGTTTCAAATTGATTACTTATATAGATAAGTAGAATACTTATTGAAGTCATGTGGTGCAATTTAGATGCACGATTTGGATTTTGGATACAGTCAGTGTCTGATTATCTTTTCCTTGTTCAATTAACGTTCGCGATCTACCTAATGGCAACCTGTCCAGTGTGTAGATTCACTGATGTAAACGTTTGTTTACTTTTGTTTATGTCTATTCTGGTTTCAAAGACCCTCAAAAAGATTTTTGGATTTAAAAAAAGAATCCTAAATTTTCATTTCTTTCTCGAATAAAATACTAGATCTATTCTATAGACTAGGCCTATTATAGTTATAGGGCCTAGTTCAATCCAAATATATTTCTTAAATACCGGTAATATTTATTGACTGTTTTAATAAATTTAGCTCTAGTATTAATTTATAGGCTTATACAATGCCTCGGCATTTAGCATACTCTTATATAAAAAGTTATGATTTTCATAAAAAAAAGTTATTTTTTACAATTTTATATTTCAGAACAACAAGTTAATAAGAAAATTGGTCTACTCAGATCATTTATAATAAAGAGTTGGCCAAGGTGAAGAAGTTTGGCAGTGGTCAATCTACTTCCAGTGTTTACAGGAATATGTGGCAGTACTTTGACCTACCGGATGTCTTTTTGGGGGATAACACAATCCCATGAAAATCAAACAACAATTTAGGCCTAGTAGTTGTAAGTGATATAGAATCTTTTGTATAAATGTTTAAACTTAAATCCTTTGGATGCTGTTTGAATTAGTGTTACTTTAAAAAGATATTTTGGAATATGTGAACTAACAATGGGCCATTTTACATTTATTAGTCTCAAAATGACCAAGTATAAATTGTTGGTTACAATCCACAGTCTCATGTTTGAAGATATATTGAGCACTAGTAATTGCACAATGCAGGACTATCATCATTTAATGTCAATAATGCCATTATTTTGTAATGTAGTGTATACAGATTTCTACTTGTCAAAATAAACAATTTTAACATGTCCCACCAGAAAAAGATTTTCCTATTGATATGTTTAAGTGTGGTTATCTACCTTGAAGATAGTTGTCCTAATTGTATGGTTGACGGGGTTGTCTCCCATTATTATTGTAATTTGTTTGACATTTGTATTGTGGCCTTATTAAAAAGTGGACAGTAGTTATTTGGTGCTGTAACCAAGTCGTATTGGTTAATGTGTTTTTTTAAAATATATTTTCAGGAGTCAACTGAAGCTGATGATTTTGTCAACTCAGTGCTCTCAGCTGAAGTTACTTTTGAAAAGGACAATAAAATCAGTTACATTTGTGAGAAATTGACACTTATTATAAATCCAAGAAAACGTGCTAAACTGGAATTAGACACCCATACGCTGATTAACACAGCTTTAATAATCACATATAAAAATGAAGAATTGATCAATTTCTAGATCAAATAAATGTTCATTGTTATTTGATATGTTAGATCAATATGATGATGAACAACTGACCAATTTAAGTACCCCTTGTATTGTATTTATTTATTTATAAATTACATGACATGTACTTATAAATTATTTATTTATTTATAAATTATTTATTTATTTATAAATTATTTATTTATTTATAAATTATTTATTTATTTATAAATTATTTATTTATTTATAAATTATTTATTTATTTATAAATTAATTATTTATTTATAAATTAATTATTTATTTATAAATTAATTATTTATTAATATAAATTAATTATTTATAAATTAATTATTTATTTATAAATTATTTATTTATTTATAAATTATTTATTTATTTATAAATTATTTATTTATTTATAAATTATTTATAATGTATTTATTTATTTATAAATTATTTATAAAGTATTTATTTATTTATAAATTATTTATAAAGTATTTATTTATTTATAAATTATTTATTTATGTACATACACAATTAAATTTATTCAATTACTATAACGTTTGCATCTGTTTGATTTCTGTTTTCCCCCTGGTTGACAAAATCACTATTAAAGTTGTATCTTCCTTTACCCTCAAAAAGTGAAACAATTGCTTGAACAACCAACTCTGCATTACCAGGTTGCAGTAACATTGGTTTCCGCAGAACCCCAAACCTCTGTGTAATTATACCAAAAACATTCTCTGAAATCCTACGTGCCCTGCTCAATCTATAATTAAAAATTCTTTTTTCAATAGTTAGTCCCCTCATAGGAAAAGGTTTCAATAAATTGATTTTCAGAGAAAGGGCATCATCTCCAACATTCACACATGGTACTGGTGTTTCTCTACCTGGTAGAACTTTGAAAAGAGGGAGGTTTAATGTGTTCTCTTCTAAAGCTGATGAAATGGGTGAATTGGCAAATAAACCTGCATCCCCTACCCTGCCATTAGCCCCAATATCAACACAAATAAATTTGTATTCCGCGTCAACTAAAGTCAGCAATATAATGCTGCAGAAGCCTGTGTAATTATAAAAAAAGTAGCACCACTGTGAAATGGCTTTCTTAGATAATATGTTTGCCATCCAGCGCTCCGATACAGTTTGGGAAATTCCATTTGCTGTTGAAGTCAGTCTCCCAGTCATCTGGTTTGTTGGGGATCTGAAAAAATTAAATTGAAACTCGATTACCTGTTGCTACAAAACGCAGAGTAGGAGCCAACCTCTCTCCTGGTGGTATGCTTTCACACATTTGTGTATCCTTTCTTGTAATGTAAGGAGGACCTGACAGGGACAATATGACTAGTCCCTTGGATGGGACAAAAATATGGCCCTGTGTATACATTGGCGTGCACGTAAAAGATCCCTTGGCAAAACAAAATACTGCTGTTTGGATTTTATCTTTAGTAAAAATTTCATGAAACAGGCCTCAGGTCGTTAAAGGAAGGAATCAAAAAGAATGAAAAACTATTGTTTAGCTTATATTTGAAATAGCATTTGCCAACCGTATCAGGTCCGATGTTGTTTTCAATTTCAGCATCGATTCCCCGATTGTACGTGACAAGGAATAGGGTCGCCCGTCCACCCCCGTGGTTTCCTCCCATTGCTAAACCCCTACGAGCAAGCATATTATTGAAATAAAATTGAACCATACGTTAGTCCCAAAATGGCCTAGTTTGTTTCGAGTGGTCGATAGACCCCATTTCACTCTCCCTCTCTCTAAATTCCAGCACTCCTAACTCTAAAACTAAATGCAAGGAACGGGCATGTTTACAATGAAGCACATGTATAATTATAATAATTATATTAAACGTTCCTGAAATTACATGCTTGAATTATATCTTTGTCATTGGCAAAGTGGGTAAGACGCTGGTTCGCTAGCCTGGAGGTCGTCTGTTCGATCCCTGCATTGGCCTAGAAAGTTCATCTCGATTTTTTCGGCGTGGTTTACCCTAGTCAGTGATGCAGAACGGAGGGCCTGACAAGGTAGTCGTTATGATGGTACGGAAAACCGAAGTCTCGTGTACACATTGGCGTGCACGTAAAAGATCCGTTGGCAGTTAGAATTCGATATAAGAGTAGGCCGTAGCTCCGCTGCCCGGGCAAAATTTTCATCGGCCCAGGTTAGGTGCAGAAGACGTTAAATAGGAACATTACACATTTCTACTTATAATTTATTTTTATCATAGGGCTGTACACTGCATATCATTATGACAAAAAACAATGTTTAATATTAAAAATATTTAATTTTCTTCCATTTTAAGTTATCTTTCTTACATCTATATTTATAGTTTGCATGAAAAACATAATTAATGATTGAATGTGTAAAAATCAATAAGAATATGGATGAATAAATATTTCAAATCTTTATAAACCATTGTATGTTTAATTGTTCAATAATTATTAAAAGCGCTGATTTTTAAAATAGTTTAAGGCGTATTTTCAAAAAGTGAATCAACATGATACATAAGTTGTAACGGCCATTTGTCTGGAATCCAACAAAATGGGTCTTTTAAAATTGTCAGAAGTGTATCGAAAATGAAATGAAAAGGGGTTTAACGTCCTACTGTTTTGCTCGAACTGGATAATGTATCGAAATCCATCTGCCAATGGATCTTTTACGTGCACGCCAATAATATATACACAGGGCCACATTTTTGTCCCATCCACGGGACTAGTCATATTGTCCTTGGCAGGTCCTCCTTTCTACATTACCAACAAGGACAAACCGCGCCGGAAGATACTGATGAACTGTCTCTGCCAATACTGGGAGTGCCACAGTTATGGCCCTTGATCTCTTTGAAATATCTTTTGAACGCTCTAGAGGCTTAAACATACATTATGCAAGAGATAAATCTGATTATTGCAAGCCTCATTAATTTGGTCCATTCTTTTCAAACTTTAAAATTCTGCTGCCGACTTTCTCTTCTTATCTACATATTAAAAGTCTTAATTCTAATTTGTAGTAGGAAATAAATATAATACGAGTTGAGTTGCAGCTCGTGATTACGTAGGTGGAGTTAACGCCTGTCAATCAAACGATCGGCCATCGGTGAAGATGGAGTTAAATCCCATTTCTAGTCAAAAATAACAGTGGTGATAACTATGTTCAGAATAAAGTAATTTGAGTGAAACTTTCAATATATTCTTCTTTCATCATCTATTTTTGAACTGTTATAGCAAGAATAGCTAACTCTTTATAAAAATCTCCCATAATGTATCTTTAAGTTAATAACCGATTGTCTTTAACTTGATACACAGTGTTTAAAGTCACAAGAGGAAGAAGCCTAGATATTTTCAATAATTTCCGATAATTACTCTCATAGTTATGACCCTTGACCACTTTCAAAATTCTTTTTGATTGACTTTAGATTTATACACAGTGTTTAAGGTCATGAGACGAAGAAGCTTATTGATTTTTAACGATTTCCGATTCACACATAGCTCTAAAATTAAATGCAAGAAACAGACCTCTTTACATTGAAGCACAACTACTTCCTGTCCTGCATACGAGAAACTAATAAAATAGTTAACATACTCTGTATATGATATACTGTTCTAAATTTTTAATTTGTATTTTTCCCATCTTGTTCATAAGATAGATGTAATTTTTCAGATACCTGATGACATTATACTTATTGTTTCAATAGATTCAAATACCCCTTTTGCTGTTTATATGAAAGCTTTCATATCTGCTATGCAGATCTAGTTATTATTTTTTTGTGTATTTTCTGCAAATCAGATTTCTCAGAATCTAACAACGGGATCTTTCTGAAACTTTGACCTACCCCCCCAAAAATGGGATGCGAACGTTGTTTACATATATTTTCAAAACGTTTTACGAATTCGAAATCACCGAATTTTACGAACGAAAAAACTAACAATGCATAGTCGTAACTTTGTTATTTATTGACCTATTTTACTAATTCTTTTTTCTTTGAGTACCTTGTAAAAAACATTTTCATCTACATTTTTAGACTATCTTATTTCGAAAATTCGTCGCTGTGATTTCGAACCGGAAGTTTAGACCAACTTTACAACTTCTTTAATGGTTGCACGATTTTCATGAAATTTAGTTTTAAGTAGATCTTACCAGTGCGACTTGAAAAATGGCTTTGAAAATTTTCTAACTTATCTCCCCTTGGAGATATTAAAGGTCAAATTTTTCAAAAAAATCAACGAAATATAGGTAAAAATGACCTAATTTTTTTTTCGATACTAGACAAGTAATTACTAGTTCGTACACAAAATATGAAAACATCTGGAAACGTAAAAAACAATAGGGCTCTTTTGATATTGTACTTACAGACAGTTTATATTTTCCGAATCCTTGAAAGAAAGCCTAAAAAACGTTCAGAGCAGAATTTTGATTTAGGTCAACTGATGGTCGCCATTGTGAATTGAATATGACAAATAGTGAAAAATCGACATTTACGAGCGTCTAAACAAACACAATAGGGCATAGTCTGTTCAATGCGTCTCATTTTTCTGAAATTAATACATTTCAGGATAGCCAGGATACGGGTTAAATTTTTGGTATTTGGATATTTCAAAAATTCGAATTTTGCCTTTGATGTTTTTCGTGCTGACAAAGTTGTTTACGAATGAAAAACAACATTAACTTCACTAGATTGTGACCGATTTTAATGATTTATTTTTTCTTGTTCGGATTATTTATATGACCTACCCATGGGATCTTTCTGAAATTTTGACCTACCCCACCCCCCACCACAAAAATGAGGTGCGAACCTTGATTAAATATATTTTCAAAACGTTTCACGAATCCGAAATCACCGAATTTTACGAACGAATGCATTTGACATACAATGCTGTAACTTTGTGACTATTTGACCTATTTTACTAATTCTTTTTTCTTTGAGTATCCTAAGACATTTACTTTAAATCTGCAATTTCGGATTTTCGAATTTCGAAACTTCGTCGCTGTGATTTCGAACCGGAAGTTGAGACCAACTTGACAATTTCTTTAATAGTTGTGCGATTTTCATGAAATTTAGAATGTAAGTAGAACTTGCCAATGTGACTTCAATGATGTCCTCAGAAATTTTCGAAATTATTTCCCCTTGGTGAAATTAAAATCGTCGAAATATAGGTCAGAATGACCTGAATTTTGGGGTGATACTAGATAAGTAATTACTGATTTGTACACTAAATATGAAGTTTGTCGATCGAACCGGAAATGCAACCATCTTGAAACGTAAAAGTAAATAATGCTTTTTTGATATTTTACTTACAGACACGGGAGTTATATTTTCTGAAACATTGATAAAATGTCTCAAAAAGGTTCAGAGCAGAATTTTGATTTAGGTCAAATTTGGATGGCTGAATGGCGCAGAACTTTCAATTCAGGCCAAACGTTTATTGCAAACGATTAAGGTGGTCAGTGGGAGCTTATTTTCAAAAGTTTTGTAATAATCGGTTGGCAAATAATGTACCGTGCAAATTATACTGTTAAAATAGAAATTTCGCCCGGTTGAAATTTTTCTTGCTATTAGTCAGCAATTTGCCGATTTTAGGGAGGCTGAATGGTTAGCGTGTGCGCGCTGTATCGTAACGTCTGTCATTGAGTCAAACGGCGTCGTTTCATTTCCAGGTTGCACGTGACATGGAGTATGGTGTCCAGCCTCGTGGGTTTTCTCCGTGTCCTTCGGTTTCCTCCCACGACTAAAGACCCCTACGCCAAAGGGAAGTTTTTAAATAAAATTAAAAACCATATGTTAGTCCCGAAATGACCTAGTTTTTGTCGAATGGATGTTAAGCCGCATTTTTCTCATTCTCTTTTATTTTTAAAGTTTTGTAATAATCGATTGGTAATCAAAGGTACTGTAAAAATTAAAGTGATAAAACAGAAAATTTCGCCCGGTTGTAATGTTTCTCACTTTAAAGTCAGCATTTTGCCGATTTTAGGGGGCAAACGTTTATTGCGAACAATTAAACTGGTCAGGGGGAGCTTATTTTTAAAAGTTTTGTAATATTCTGTTGATAATTAAAGGTACTGTGCAAATTAAACATTTAAAATAGAAAATTTCGCCCGGTTGAAATGTTTCTCGCTGTAGGTCAGCAATTTGCCGATTTTAGGGAGGTTGGATGGCTGAATGGTTAGCACGTGCGCGCTGTATCGTAAGGTCTGTCATTGAGTCAACTGGCGTTGTTTCGATTTCTCGGTTGTACATGACAAGGAGTATGGTCGCCTATCCAACCTCGTAGGCCGTAACGCCGCTGCCCGGGTAAAATTTTCCTCATTGCACACTTTATGGCGTATGCCCGTCTTCATTAGCTCATTTTAGGAGCAGAACAGTAGGACGTTAAACCCCATTCAATTCCATTTTATTTTCTTTATGTTGCTTATTTATTATAGTGGATAAATCTTTTTCTGGTTCTAGCAATTATTTAATTTCTGCATAGAAATCTTGCTTTGAACAGTTTTTTTTATTGCAGAGTGCCATTCTTGTATATTGCAGTCTATGACCCTTTGTTTAAAACATGCTTAAGAAGTTGTCACGATTTCCTACTTATAAACAAACATATTGGAAACCATAATTATATAACATATCCCTAATTTTGGAAGCCCGATTACAGCTATACAAGTTTCAGTTATTTCCCTTTAGTTTAAAGATTATTTTTTTGCCCTGGTGCAATGTTTCTCACTACATTTAAACTTGTAACTTTGTGAGTTTTTGACCGATTTTGATAATTATGTCTTTGTTATTTTCCAAAATTAACATATTTAACGTAAATATTCAAACAGTTGAGGTCAACCATATTCAAAAAGTATTAGTTTCGTTCAAAGTTATCTCATTTAATTTTTCGATGTTTTCTTACCATTTTCATTTCATTTTTCTGAAACTTTTGAAGTCGGAAGTCATCCCGATTACAGTAACACAAGTCTCAGTTATTTCCCTTTAGTTTTCAGATTATTTTTTTACCCGGGTGCAATGATTCTCTCTATATTTAGACTAGTAACTTCGCGATTTTTTTTCCGATTTTGATAATTATTTTTTCTTGTACTTCAATCTTTTAAGATTCTTGATATAATCCATTCCACGTGACGATGAATATGAAAGCTTTCATATCTGCATGGGACAGTAGCAGATCTAGTTCTTTACTTTAAAACCGCCATTTCCTAATTTCGAATATTATTTCATTGACATCTCATCCTGGAAGTAAAACAAAAATGACAACTTCTTAAATATTAGTACAATTTTCATGAAATTAGGAATGTAAGTAGATCTGGTTGGACCAACTTCAACGGTATCATTAGAAATTTTCAAAGTTATCTCCCCTTGGAAGAAATAAGGATTAAAGTTTTCAAAAAGATCGACAAAATAAAGGTCAGATTGCCTTGATTTTTATCCCCTGTACTAGCTAAGACATTACTGATGCGAACACAAAATATAAAGTCTATCGTTCGAACCGGAAGTGCAACAATCTTGAAATGTGAAAATGCCCCAGGCCTTTGCGATATTTTACTTACAGACATGGGAGTTATATTTTCTGAATCCTTGAATGAATGCCTAAAAAACTTTCAGAGCAAAATTTTGATTTCGGTTAAATGAAGGTCTCCATTTTGAATTGAATAATGAAGAGCGGTTAAAATTCCACTTCAACGGACGTGAAAATAAACCCAATAGGCCGTAATATGTTCAATGTGTCTCCTATTTCTGAAATCAATACATTTCAGGATACGCGGGATCAAGGTCAAGTTTTTGTTGTTTGAAAATTTCAAAATTCAGAATCTCGCCCTTAACCTTTTACGTGCCGACAATGTTGTTTACAGGACAACTTATGTCTTTAATTTTCAAGATGTTCAAATTTAAGCTTAATATTCGAACAGCTGAGCTCAATCTAATTCAAAAGTTATCTCATTTAATTTTCGATATTTCCCTGCCTTTTTCTTAGTTCCCTCCCGCCATTTTCATTTCGTTTTCTCATTCATCCCGTTTTTTAAATCACTTGATCCATTTTTCTGAAACGGAAAGACATTCTGATTACTGCAATACAAGTTTCAGTTATTTCTTTGCCCGGGTGAAACGTTTCTCACTATATTCAGACTTGTATCTTTGCGAGGTTCTGACCGATTTTGATAATTATTTTTTCTTGTTCTTTTTTTAAGATACTTGATATAATCGATGACACGTGACGCTGAATATGAAAACTTTCATATCTGCATGGGACAGTAGCAGATCTAGTTAAGCTTTCATATTACATATGAAAGCTTATTGTTTCTGTTAAGATTATAATTATTTTTTTTTGTGTGTAGTTTGACAAAATGGCCGCCTTGTTATTTTATGCAGATCGGCAACTTCGGCGAGAGAGAATATTTAGGAAGAGATGAAACCTTTTCGACACCCATACGGACGAGGAGTTAACTTCACGGTACAGACTTGATCGGACCAGTATATTACATGTTATTAACTGTATTAATGATGATATCGAAACCTCAACTTGCCGATCGAAATCCTTGCCATCACCTGTATAAGTCATTACGGTACTATGCCACATGTAGCTTCCAAAAACTCATTGCTGATGCACATGGGGTTAGTGTTCCATCAGTGTCTGGAGTAATTTGTCGTGTTTCACGAACAATAACAACCTGTGTTGACGATACATTATCAATAAATTTCCCCTATTGCATATCAATTCACCAAATAGCAGACTGACAAACGACGTATGCTACTACGTCACGCGCTATGACATAATAAACAAAACCAAGTAAACAAAAGGCATAAATACACATCTACATCTTAGCGTATATATATTTAAGGAATATATCATTTTTTCGTTTATGTTTCAAAAGGTTGGGATAAATCTAACATAACGGCTGTAATGTCGAATTTGTCAACATTCAGACGGTGAGAATGTTTACAGAAGTTTGAATGAAGTGACTCAAAATGACGTCACAAACATTCGTGGCGTATTTACGAAAAAATATACGAGAAAAAGTTAAGGAAAAATTACGCCGGCCTTTGTGAAACCGGTGTAAATAATTCGTATCCTTTTCTAAAGTTTTTCTGAACTTTTGTGAAACTGCCCCCTGTCTGTACTTTCATTTGTTCGTTTTGTACGTTCCAGTATTTTTATTTTTTGAGAATGTATCTTATGTACTTTTGCGTGTATTGTATTTCAATATCGTTTTTCAGTCTACTGTGGTCATATTTCTTGGTAACAGTTTAACTGGTCGTGATCATTAATATCATCCGGGTTTAATCACTATACTTTTTCTGAATATTATACATCGTGTGGGTTTAATCACTTTTTAAAAGTACGTTTTTCATATTTCAGTGCCAAACATTGTGTTATAATGTATTTAAAGGACAATACACGTATCCTGCAAATAAATGTGAATTTTGGGGCAGTTATGATATGAGTGCTATTTTTGGTCAATTTTCATCGATAAATACGGGGAACAATTTCACAGGCTCCTAATTAGAAAGGGTCTCATAAGCATAATATGAAAGCGTCTACGATTTTGCATTGTTTGATTATACATGCTAATCTAAAAAAAACATTGCTAAAGTATTTCCAGAGATATTTAAAGTCGCTTATACCAGTCCATGGGTTTTCGATAAATGTCCGAAGAAAGTTTGGGACTATTGAAATGGGTTTGTCCGTCTATCTGTCCGTCACACTCTTTGGGACACTATAACTCTCCCTCCTCCTAATTGAGCGAGACTGTTCAAACTTGGTGTAGGTGTTTATTAGGTTGACACCTTGATGGAATTCGAAGATGGGCATTTTCTGCGTAGGGTAAGCAGAGATAAGCAATTTGATTGGTTGATGCTTTGGGGGCACGATAACTTCAGTTCTAATTAAGTGAGAATGTTGAAATTTGATTCATAGTTTCATCACATCAATACCTTGACTAAGTTCGATTATGGTAAGCAGAGCGATAAGCAATTTGATTGGTCAAGACATTGGAACATAACTTTATTTCGGGATTCCGGCGGGGGACATCAGCCTCACTGTTGGTTTGCTTGTTGAGTCTACGTGATATTAGATCATGCAATTTTAGTTTTCAGAAAACGAGACGGCCTCTTTTAAAAAAATAGGCCATTCGATAACAACATAAGAGGTTATCATTATTACAATATCATTACTTTTAATCCGAATGATAATTAATCATAATTTATCAGAATATGCAGGTTTTAATTTGATAATATTTGTTTTCATATTTCGTGAAAGTGAGAATACTGGGTTAGCCATTATTAGTTGTTAATTTTAATCAGTGATAGAAGATTCATTTTCTTTTTAAAGTTTAAATTCTGCTACAGTGGTTACATTACATTAGCCAGCAGCATAACATAACACCAGTGTCATCTGATGAGATTGGTTGATTTTCTACAGGTAGGATCTATGGTCATACATGTATGTTATTGTTACTGGTTGTTTATTACATTTTTAACGTTAAATATTATGATATTATTGAAAGTTTGATTTGATTAAGATTATTTATCCGTGAAGGGTTAATAAAACAGGAATAACAGGAAGAGGGGTATTACGTACGCAAAGCCTGTTCCCCAATCCCATTCAGACAACCTGAATAAAACCCACATTAAAAAGGAATTCCTGTATGTAAAAAGGTCACTTTGAAAAACTATGTTAAATTTCGCTGTCGTGACAGGGGCGGCGGAAGCAATTCTTGATGGGGAGGGAGGACATCCTAAGTCTTTAGGCGAGAGTCCATTGGCTGCCTAAGCCTCGGAAGCTCTTGGAGGTCTAGATCGTCGGGGACGCTTTCTAGGCGATTTCTGGCTTATAAAAGTACTCAGCAATGAAGTGAATTTTTTTTAACTCCCTTACTATAACAACACAATCTATGGTGGTTTTATTCCTGTGATGCTGTACTTGACAAAAATTACATAATAATACCACGGTTATGGACACTCTAAATGTGACAATTTTTCTTCGATTTTGATGACACTTATATGTTTATTACCGAAAGATCTCGGTTCCTTTGTATATTATTGGTGCACATAAGGCAGGATTATGGCCCCTGTTCGTACGAACAATCTGCAGAAGTAATAATTTTCATTTGATTGTAAAAACCGTTCAGTTATATCAGGTCACACTTTTTATCCGATAATGACGAAATTTGAAATAAAAATCTATCGCCCTGAGACATCGGTTTTGTTATTTTCGAAATTGGAATGTATTGGTCCGTGACTACATGGATTATTACCCCTGATTGTACGAAAAATCACATTTTAGCGAGTTTGGTTCCTTCCATATTTTCCCATATCGGATTGTAACATCTTGAATTATAGTCTTGATTGTACGACAAATCGCGTTTTTATCTTATGCAGGTTACTTCGAATATATCATCATCATACCAGAGTTACGGTTGAGTTCACATTTCCTGACCGAGCTACCCGACAAAATGGTCGCTCCCGAAACACATGTAATACCAAGGTTAGATCTAAATGTTAAGTTCACCTACAGATTTTGCCGAGGCCACGAGACGTCAACTGGGATGCGCCAATCCTAATCCAAGATCTAGCCCTTACCTTACAGACAATCGTCGGCAACAATCACATGCTTTAGCCCTGATTACATCTCGTGACCTTGACGAAATCTGCCGGTGGCTTTAATATTTAGATCTGACCGTAATACCCAGGTTGTAGACCATCTAGCGACTGGAATTATTTATCCACTTTTGATGAAACTTAAAATATATATTTACACTCAAAAGATATCGGTACCTTTCGGTATTGGTGCGTACTGGATCGTAACTTTCTTGATTATGACCTCCTGGTTGTAGGAAATATCACTTTTGCAGATAATTTTCCAAAGTGTTCAAATATATCACTATTACATCACACATACATATTTCCTCAAAATCGGACCAAAACTTCACCGTCAAATCGACACTCCCCTTTACGAAAATAGTATAAGAAAAGCATGTAATATCAAGGTTGTGGACCGTTCAGAGGTTGCAATCATATACTAAATTTAGATGAAACTTAAAACGAGTATCACTAGTTCTTTTCGTGCGCATCTGCCTCTGAATTCTACATGAATGAGGTTTGTGGACCTTTCATGGTGAAAGTTTTTGGACCTTTTACAGTGATACTTAAATTATGTTAAAGGACAATATTGGTGTCAGTCATATTCACATATGTTATAGAACTTGTTTAGCACGTTCCAAACATAATTTGATCACAAAGATCATTGCTGCGGTAGATGCGTAATGTCCGTTTCTACAAAATGAAGTGACAAATTCAAAAGGAAAACACGAAGTGACGATTGGTAACAGATACACGGGCGAATTTCTGCTCACTAACAATTCCTTCGAAGATAAAAAGTTGTTATGTGAGACTGTGAGAGGATATCCGACAATTCAAAAAAGTATTTGGATGTCATTGGTTACTAACATTTCGTACATTCATTTGTTTTTATTCATTCTATACATGAAGATACATTATATAAGATTTAGATGATAAAGGGCTAGTCATTCTTACTATACTAATTCGAAAGTAGATAATGTATAATGAATAAGATATTAGCCCTCGGAGGTTTGGCAAGACATGCAATAATTTTACCCACCAGCTAATTTGTTAAGATTCGCTCCATTATTTTTAAATTAAATCAAAATATGGCTGAACCGTTCTAATCTATTTCATATCGGAGAAATCAAATACATCGAGAGTTGATTATGGCCTGGATCAGTTAATTAATTTCTAATAATTTAGAAAACATTATGTGTTTAATAAAACATGGTAATGCACGTACCTTTTCTATATTTTATCGAGTTCTATCACATATGTGATAATGACTGACGCCAATAACGTCCTTTAAAGATCAAAAGCATTCATCAAACCTTACATTCTAAAGCTATAGCCCCTGTTTTCCACGCAAAATTTGAAATATATACGGATTGTATAGGCCCTCAGCATAAGCTCAAAAATGTATTTATTAACTAAGGAATCATAAGGAAACGGAATAGGGAATAAAATAATTATCTCCGGTCTATGTAAGAAAGGAATTCGGAATTGGAGATTTTGCGCGGGTGACACGAAACTCCATAAGAATTCTTCTTCTCGAGGCATAGATCGTAACTATATTTCGAAAAGTCTATAGAGAGGTTGTTAGTACATGAATGTAATGTACCTGTATATGTATCTGTGTTTAATAGCATTATTTTAAAGTATAAACCTATGTAATCGCGAGTAGCGTTTAGATTTTTAGGGTAAAGGAAAATGCCCAAGGTAAATTTAAATTGAATGGCTCTTTGTATAAATTCGCAGGATAGCGGGTGGGTCGGTATAAGGTTTTAAATAAAATGTTCAAGTGAAACACGGCTTCCTGCAAAAGCGAATAGCTCAATTAAGCAATGTGCCGGTTTCAAGATATTCATGTTGTTTAGTAAAACAGAAGTATAAAGGAGAATAAGTTCAAAGTATTTGTTAAAAACATACCATGGTAAAATGGGTCATTTAACGTTGAATTGGAATGTGCGGTCAGCTGTCGAATAAATTTTGAATTCTCGGAAATTGCATGCGTAATGTAAACATAAACCATATACTTAATGTCAAAGAAGAAGTCACGAACTTATTAGTCAATTGTTGTATGTGTTGAAAGTAAGAAATATAATAACTTACGGTTGTGTTTGGTTATTAAAACCATGAGTATAATCCAATTGGTCTTGAATAAATATTGATTACAGTTATTTTAAGACGGCGTTTGGTAATTAAAAAAATGCGATGTCGGTTGAATTCGGAAAGAAAGGAATTCACTGAAAAGCGTTTAAAATGTTAAGATGAGGTATATAGGCCTATGTTATTTAGAAACATACTGTATCACAGGTGTTGAAAATAGGCGTACCCGTCAAAAATTGATTAATGGAGGCAGCGATATCACAGAGCCCGATTTTTCTATATAAGCTTGGAGGGTATACAAAAGCGGTATATAGCTCCCATGTTAAGAAGAGTGTAGTTTTAACGAGACGATATAAAAGGAATGCCAGTACAGAGTCTGGTTTTTATAAATGATTTGCTAATCAGTACTTATGAGGTATAAAACGGTTCACTGTTAACAGGTAGTACTAATAGGTAGAACGCTAGTATTGTAATTACTGAAGCCATATTTGGGTTGAGTGAGGTGCCCGTGGTATAGTTCCAGATAAAGTAGGATGTCATTCAGATAGTGGCCACGTTTGTATGGTATCCTTACTAATGTAACACTGGAAGACAAAAAGGTAGGTTAATGAGACTAGGTCAAAACGTGAATTCTCTGATGGTGAATTATTAAGGTAACCATGTAATGGTTTTGGCGGGAATTATGAAAATAAAGGAAATTATAAAATGGTAAATTAATGAGGCCAAATGTAACTTAATACTGTTTAAGAATTCTGATGATTAAAGAGACACATCGCAGTGTATTAATAATTAACAGAAGTTAATTTTAATCAAGAGTTAATAATAAGGTTAAGACATAATGTTAGGCTAATGTTGAAATGAAGTTTTAGATTAGGACTACTTTATGGTCTAATAACAATGACATGTATGATTTGAGGATGAATGAATTCATCCCAACACAAGTCGTCAAAAGAAGTGCTGATTGAAAATTTGTAGAAGTCGGTACTTGTGACAAACAATATACCTTTCTTAGAAGAAGACAAGAAGACGATGACAGCTGAAACTGACCTATGGAAATCCAAATGATGATTTGGCGAAGTTAAAGTGAAACTGAACTTAAGCAATATTGAACCCGTGAAGGACCCGTGAAGAATTTTGAACATTTTAGTTATTCTGTGTTAAGGTTAAAGTGGACGAAAACGAACAATATGACAGTGGACTTACAAGGATTTCGAAACAGTGTTATTTATTATGTTATAACGTGTATCAGTGCATTTATGTTATTTTAGCATGCATATCTATATCAGTGTAATGATATTATACTAGAAGTAGGACTTGCAAAATGTGATGGGCTACTGGAAGGTTTTAGTAACTATTATTAGTGATTATTTAAACACTGTTCGCGACATGGAATGACAATTTTGAAATGTCATTCTGAAAGTATTTGTTTATTGTATTTAATACATGTTAGATGACGACGTTAATTAAGCAACGGTGCTTACTTAACGCATTGCAAAGGGAGGAATTTGCAATATTATAGGTTCTATATACTGTAGAAGTTATAAAGTTCTGTAAGGGTCTGTTTAATATATTGAAGGTATTAGCTAGTACCAGTGACAACAAGAATATGTCTTCGTGGCCGTCTTCCATGAGCCCGGGTTAGGCGCAGAAGAGTAGGACGTTAAACCCCCGTTTCATTTTATTTTCAACTTCATGGATTAAGCGCCCTGATTGTACGAAAAATCGTGTTTTTAGCTTGTGGACACTCTAGAGGTCACAATTTTCACGAAACTTCCAGATGTTGTTTCCTTGTGCTAATTGCACATACCGGATCGTAATTTCCTGAATTATGGCCACTGATTGTACGTAAATTCGCCTTTTTAGCTTTTGGTCCATCTTGAGTTCACAATTATTATCCGCGTTTTTTTTAAAAAAAAAAATTGATTATATCACCGTAACGACTAAACCTAGTTATTTTGTTGAAATTGGGAACCATATTGGCGTTTCGTTCTGTCACGGCATATTTTTCCATTCAGATAGGAATTCGGCGAACTCGAACCCCTATTGTTTATTACATTACTAATATTGTTATTTCTTGCCAAATATGACCACCATTTTGAATTTAAACTCAATCTGAAATATTTTTAGGTCGGAACAGGTTTTTATGTTTATATAGGAAGCAAATGACACTGAAAACCTACAGTTATTGAACAGGTTTTTGTAGGTACTTTATGAGTTCGTCCCCCACCTCCCAAAATAAGCCTCCATTTTGATTTTGGACCCCTAGTGGATGAAGCCTTTTTAGGAAGAATGCACAATTTCATTGGATTCATTAAGCCAAATTCTGATAGAAATAACTTTCACATCGAGGTCCGAGAGAATCTGTCTCGAATTGTACCCCACTAAGTTAAAGTAAATAACAAGAGAATGCTTCATGACGGCCTTTTGGAATATTTCAGTTTCCTCAAGGATGCCAGGGTGGTATCATCCGGATTCTGAAACTACATATACAGAAGATATATAATACACCCAAATTCTCTATTCCAATATATTGCACATCGTTTTAGAGAACTTTATAAGTTTTCTGCCAAAATCAGCCATCATTTTGAATTTGCCCCCTAGCGGAATTAGCCGTCACCTGTAGGAGGAATATCCATGCCCATTGCATTCAGTGGGTCGAATTCTTATAAAACGCATCTTCAAACCGAGGTCCGAGAGAATCTGTCACATATTTACCCCACCAAGTAACCAGAAAATGCCTCATGGCGACCATCTTTAATATTCCAATTTCCCTAAGGGTGCAAGGGTGTCATCATCCGGATCCTTAATCTACACATACTGAAGATATATAATCCATCAAAAAACATTAGGTGGACTATATTTCCAGGTTAGGGCTTAAAATGGGGTTTGGCAAATGGACTATACATGCGTGCTGGATTGACAAATAAATTAGAAACGATGAATGGAGAAATTGTATTTTTTCATAATCTCTAAATAGAGCCAGATCAATTAACTTATGTACATTTTCTTTTACAGACTTCTTAGAAACTTTTTTTCATAATCTCTAAATAGAGCCAGATCAATTAACTTATGTAAATTTTCTTTTAAAACTGGGATCGATTGTTCCTTACCGGCAACAGAAAAATAAAATACAGACTTCTTAGAAACTTGCTGAAACCTTTTGATATTTGCTCATATCGGATCGTAAATTCCAGAATTATGACCCTTGATTGTACGGAAAATCGCGTTTTTGGGCTTGTGGTCCCTCCAAAGGTCACAAAAAGAAATTTAGGAACAAATCTTTTAACAAGCGATTTTAATTATTTTATCTACGTGATAAAGACTGGCAATACAATAACCTTGATAAACCACATACCTATTCCAATTTATATTTTTCATATTTGTATTCCATATACATGTACTTAGTGTGTGTTTCATTATGATTTTTTTATATTGTTTTATGATTTTTATTAAAAGGGGGTAGGGCACCCATATCCACTATGTGTCGATTCCCATCCGCTATACAGAATTGATTAAAGAGCACATAAAACGAGGAACCTAAATTGGTTGTACTTGTGTCCAGTGGTTAATATATGCACTTTACGGAAAGTTAACATCAATCGGATGAAAATTAATTCTGCTATCGTCACTCAAAGTCGCAAATATAGACCTCCCGTAAAAACGACTTGGCCAATTATCGAAAACACTCTTAATCCCCTCAGACACCAGTGACGTCACAGCGACCGAATGCATATTCGGAATGTTTATTCCTTATTTACCTATATACAGTCGGCGTGTGTATTCATTAACGCCTGACTGATTCCTTAATCCCCCGAATTAAATAAAACAATTAAACTACGGAATAATTTGTTTTGTAATTCATTTTAAATTAAGATCCAATAAAGAATTTGTTTCATAATGTACGGTCGTTTTGATTTCACACGACATAAGTTTTAATACCCTCTCTTTACCATCGCGTGCAGTCCAAACGATTCGAGATACATTTTCGTCAGAAGAGTATTATTGTTCTAATTTATAATTTGTTTCATAATGTAGGGTCGTTCTATTTCCTCATGGTAGCGATTTAATACCCTGTACCATGTTATATAATATTATGGACAGGTTGATAATAATAAATTATCTACACTTCATGGGTTGAAAGTTAGTAAAAACCTACAATTGGTTAAGACACAATCAAAAAGTTAATTTAAATCACACTTATAAAACCATTGTCCTGAGAAGAGAGGGCGGGCCATCTTCTCCCTTTGTTATAATAAAAACATGTTAAAAAAAAGTCCTTGTATATCAAAAAGTCAATTTAAATCACACTTATAAAACTGCTGTCGTCAGAGCGGGTCATCTTCTCCCTTTGTCGTAATAAAACATGTTACAACAGTAGTTAAAACAGTAGGTCCAGCTGACAGGGCGCCATCAGTGCGAGAGGGCGGGCCATCTTCTCCATTTGTTATAATAAAAACATGTTAAAAAAGTCCTTGTATATCAAAAAGTCAATTTAAATCACACTTATAAAACTGCTGTCGTCAGAGCGGGTCATCTTATCCCTTTGTCATAATACAACAGTAGTTAAAACAGTAGGTCCAGTTGACAGATGTTTGGCGCCATCAGTGCGGATAGAAAAAAAAACCCGTGGGAAAAAAGAACCCACTTGCGTTATGTGGAAAAGCGAAGTGCCTGCACCGTTGATTATTTACATATTAAAATATGTTCGTCCAATATGGTTAAAAGTTTAAAGTCCTGTAATACGCTTCACAGCGCCGTTCGTTCGTTTCTGGAGTTTAGCGTCCACTTCCACCTGGGGTGATATCCATTAAAAAATAAAAACATTCCATTTGGGTTTTCTTTGCGCTAAACTCTCCCTGGATAAACGTTACCTGAAAAGAGAAATAAGAGCCAGCAGCAACACAAAACAAAACAAATTAAACCATTTATAGAAGACAAAATACATGACATTTAAGAACGTATCCGCGAGAGCACCATGCAGGGGGTGACAAGGGTCATGTCAGCGATTTCGGCCATATTTTCCATGTGGGATGGGTTAGGGCCCAAATGCACGCAAAAGCGATATTTGACAGATTGGACCCTCCTTATCTTCAGGAATGGGGTTTGAAGTTTTATCCTCAGAAAAACAGCAAAAATCGATTTTTTTGAGGCCGAACTTTGCGAGGCTGCCCCAAGTAAACCAATCGAGATACAATAACCTAATTGGAATATAATATAGTCAATGTTGTGGTCTAACAACACATATTAGTTAAAGTTTGAAATCTGCACAGTGGTCCATAATCAGACTGGATGCCAAACCCAATCCTAGGAACCATAGATTTGATGCCCTAACTTTGAGCGGATGCGGGAGAAATATGGTACCTGGGGAGAAAAAGCATGACCACTAGAATCATATTCAAGAAAAAAATCCATTGCAGCCCAATGTTGTGGATCACAGTGAACGATCCAAAATAGAGAAAAAAGAAGAAAATTTAATAAAAATGGAGAATTTGATATGTCAATCATAGCTTATTTCTCAATATTATCGTCGTAAAAGGCTATAAAAGAGTAAAGAACATCGCACCAATCATCGTAAAAAACGTACTAGATAATTTTTACACCAGTAGTGGGCGTAATACCTTCATTATTGCTTATCAGGGTGCGGTGGGGGGATGGTATCATAAAGCCTGTCATCGAGCCAACTGGCCTAGTTTCGAATCCCCGTGTACGTGGTAAGAAGTATGGTCGCCAGTCCAACATCGTTGATTTTTCCCGGTTCCCCGGTTTCCTCCCATTTGATATAAAATTAAATCAAATGTTAGTCCCAAAATGGCCTAGTTTGTGTCGTGGACGTTAAACCTAGGACAGTGAAAACAATCTGGATTCTATCGTAGTCTCACTGCCCTATGACTAGACTCATTAGAAAAATAAAATGCAGCAATGAGAATGGTACAATTTTTTACAAGTAAAATAAAATGCAGCTATGAGAAAGGTACACAGTTTTGGATCTTAGTGAAACAAATTTCTGTCGTGAGTTAAGGCAGACTACTGATAGTCACTGACATAATTTTACGAACACACAGGAAAGTTACGTTGGTGATCCTACCGAGTTATTCATCAATATCTTTGATAATCCTCTGACGAAGCTGATAACGTGTTTGTGCGTCATCAGCGGCTTTGGCTTCTTCATTGTCATCCAGTAGATTCATCTGGACATTCACGTCATTCAGTCGACCCGATTTTTGTAACGCAGATAGTCGAGAGAAATACGCGGCAATCTGGCGAGCCGATATCCAGTCACCTTTTGGAAACGAGGCCTTTATGCGTTTACTGACAGCAGCTGGGTCTTCCTTTCTGCCAGTGTCTACTCCTTTTAGAAACTCTTCTACTAGGCGTTTTTTTACACTGACAGAGTATACCTGTCGCTTTGACGCAATCTTCAGAGCCCAACCGGCAGAAACTGGCTCCAATAAACTTTCACCAGACCCAGTCTGAATGCTCAGACCAGCTACAGTCCTTTTCTGAGTTATATCACCTACACAAGTTCCCCATTTCCTAGCAATTTTGTCAAATTTAGTGTCCATTACAGCTATCATTGAGTGTTTGCTCACAGACATATGTCGCGTGAGCAGTGCTTCCGTAGTGAAAGACTTAGTACAGCCTTCCTCGTTGCAGCAGAATGTTACCGAGCTAGAACTATCCAACTGTCTAATTGAGCCAGTTACCACGAGGGGCTTGGTATACTGCCTCACAGTAAAACTGGTTTTTCCCTGTGGCTTACCCTTTTTGAAAAGTTTGTCGTAGGGAAAGAACGTACCATGACCTATATTGTACGCCTTCCAGGCGCGTACGCCTTTCTCCTCATAAAGAAAGTTATTATAAGAAGTTATGCCAGACCACGCCACGGGATTATTCATGGCAGACTCATCTACAGTCATGACAGTCACATAACAGCCACGCACTCCATTATGTGACCTACACGCTTCTAACATGTCCTGGGCTGTAGTCACATCATTTCCCTCGTTGATGTAACGCTGAATATGACTTTTCAGCGAGGCAATTTTCCTGTCACATATATCTTTCCCAGCCTGTGCCTCACTGAAATCATACCGTGTCACTTTGATGTTGTGGCGCTCAGACAGGCCTGGCATAGCTAAAATAGTGGATGCAGAATGATAACATCCGGCATTGTCCGAACGAACATCCAGAGTTCTGATATTCGGTAATCTAGTTTTTAGCTCACACAATGTTGCTTCTACTATGGTTATTACACTGTACCAGTTTTGAGTGCACTTTTCAATAAGATGTACGAAGCAGTGAATCTCGTAATCATCCTCTACTTTAGGCCTGGTCACAAGAGCAGAAACATGCCACGAAATTCCCTTTTTGCCGTACCAGTCTTGCTGAGATTCTCTAAATCTAGTTGGAAGGAATTTCATGGCCCAGTCCATAGTTAAAAATCCCTCATCTGGACGCAAGTCATCTAATATCTTCTCCTTTCCACGTTCTTGGTTAATTTTGCGCACGATATGCGATCTCAAATTTGATACGCTCTTTCTAGCTTGTTCAAAATCATACCAAATTTCGTCTCTACGAGAAGGATACATATATTTTACACGTGGGTCGTCGAAAGCAGCAGCAATTTTATCCAGAATCTTACGAAATGAGTCACAATTTGAGCACCATACATCGTGATCTGTGCTGCAGTTTGGCTTATCACAAAGAGCATATTTGAGACAGTGATCTGGGCATGGAGATTCAATGGCCAAATGCAACTTATAGTCCGTTTTGAGGTACAATTGAGACTGTTTCAGGGCAGAAGTTACATGTTGTTGCCACAGGGATGGCATGCCACACTCAACAAGTAATTTAGTCGTATTATGGAGAATTTTGAATCCGTTTGCACCTTCTTCAGCAATATTGTCCAGGCCAGCTAATGACACCTTTTTTGAGGCCGAACAAACACTGATAATATTGTATAGTGTGGTTCTTTTTAGTGGCTGAAAATTTGATTCAGCACAGTATTGAGTATATAAATCAATTATCCTTGAAGATATAACAGTCCTGACGACATTCGGTATCTCTAATATTTCACCATGACTCAATTTCAGTTTCCTTGTACCAAAAGCCACGTCCTGTACAAATTCGGGGCGGGAAATAAAGTCTAAAAAATGGTCTACATTTGCGCCATCAAGGCGACATCGATGGATAGGCTGGATATCCATGGGCAGGGCCTCACCAGTCGTCCTTGCATGTTTACGTGCCTCATCTATGCGGTAAACAGTAAGGCCCGGCACCATGCGCATAAGTTCTGTTTTCGTGTATTTACTAGCGAATATTGACAAGATCTGTCTTTGAACAAACCACTGCTCTGCTGTATTATAACACTGAATCAATGTATCCAACAGTTCGTCAATATTCTTTTGTGACTCTGGCGCTTTCCCTAACTCGTTTTCTATCACTAGTTTCATCAGTTTATCCTCTTGAGATGGAGCGAGGAGATGCAACGACAACGAAAATGCCTCAGAGACTTTCTTTTTATAGTACCTCACTGTAGATTTTGAAGCACTTTCAAGTGGAGTGGTCAGCGTCCACTTTACAGGATCATATCTACCTGCTTCTAGAAACCTATTCAAAACAGCTAAATCACTTTGTGGTGCTGGTGTTGGGGCCCATGTTTTGTCACATACGGGTATACTCGAATCAGAGTCGCTTGAAGAAGGGATAGCTAAGTGTAGATAAGTAGAATCCGCTGGTCTGTCTAGGGATGTTTGTGGACTGTCTTGAGGTGTTTGCGAGGGCCCAGCGACAGGAGATGGTAGAGAAAATTCGTCCTGCGAAGTGCTTTGTATTGTAGCTGCAGGCGGGGGGGTCGAATGTACTGGTAGTAATATTGGGTGATCGTCAGCTTCCAGTAATGGATTGGGATTTGGTCCTGCGACTTCTTTGGTTTCACCAGCATCGGATTTTGGTTTCATCAGTGTCTTATGTTGATCCCAGCAAGCCCGGCACATACCTGAAAAGAGAGAAACACTTGAGTATTTTATGCCAACATTATAAATTCAATATATTCACTCATTGTATTGAAACTCAGAATGACAAAGCGGAAAATATCCAGTGAATCAGTTTATCATGCTGTCATATTCAGAGTAGTGGATTTTGCTTAATTCGGGGGATAATCCTAGTATTTAATCAATACTCTTTTCATACTGACATTAGAGTCTCTACTGAATGTACTTAAAATGTTCCCGAAAATGATGCGATAATTGTGCTGAAAATGCTTTTCATGGATAAGTGCGAGCTGTTTTTGATGCAGCAGGTAACTGCTCTTGACAAAATTTTTAGGCCTTTGTATCCAACGTGTCTTCTGAACATGAAAACAACCTCGCTGTGCCGGCGAGCAAGAGCAAAATGCAAGCTGAGGCACTCGTCCAAAATAATGGATTACAGAGGCGAGAGAGAGAAATGGGATTTAACGTCCACTCGACACAAACTAGGTCATTTTGGGACTAACATATGGTTTCAATTTTATTTCAATAATTCGCATGCGCGTAGGGGTCTTTAGCAGTGGGAGGAAACCGGAGTGCCCGGAGGAAACCCACGAGGTTGAGAAGGCGCCCCTATCTCCATGCCACATACGCTCACACCAGGGATCGAAACCACAGCCGCAAGCCAGAGGTGACCGACCAGCCAGAGGTCGAAGCGCGACACTCTAGACCACTAGATGACTGAAATGTCGTGTACGTAATGTTCAAAGCACATCTATAAGAGTTCATGCTATCCTCATTTTCTCCTATTATAACATACCTGATCCTACTGGCACAGTAACATTCCACTTCTTATTTATTTCAATCGACATCATCAGTTTTACATGGCCACATATCTTCCGTTTCTTGTTGCCGCGTGGATGTTCTGGGTATTGACACTGTCTGGATGGTTGCCAGCTCAGACCCAACTTGTATCGATGAGTTGGGCATATAGTTTTTGAACAGTCAAACTTTTGAAATTCAAAATGTCCAACTCTAGCCAGAATGAGTTTCCATTCAGTTTGAACATCATGTTTGGGAAGATGTAATCGTCCTAAATGACCAGTAATGTCCTTTTTACAACTGTCTAGCGTTACTATTGTCCTTTCACTTGGATATGCGCTACATAATCCACACTCTATGGATGGGCAAAGGGCCGAAAAAGCGCATTTTAGGCCCAAATTTGACATGTTTTTAGAAATTTTCTGAAGGGAGGGTCTCTCGCGTTACTAAAGTCCAGACCTCACTGGTCAGCACGCGTCTTGTAGGCACTGTTGACACTGTGTTTAATACTCAGAAAATTTGAAAGATGGAATGAAGCAGAATTAAACGACCTGAAACAGGGAATCAACAGTGAGGGAATATATCATAAAGATCCAATTTTTAACATTTTTACGGGTGCCACTGCTCATCCCACTATTGCGTTGCATCCAATTTTATTTTTTATTTTGATAAAACATGGTATGAACTTCACAACGACCATATGAGATACTAAGACATACCTGCAAAGGGGGTGCTACAAGGATTTTTGAGAAAGGTGTATTTTGCCTCTTAAAAGATATACCATTTTCACTGAGCTCTGAAACCCCCATAATACATCATTTTCTAAAAATGGTGTCCATGTTAGAAAGTCGGAAACATGGCCTTTGCAATGAGAGCATGCCAACTACCGTACATAACATACTTTATGAACAACTATATTTCAAACATTTGGTATATTTAATGAAAATTCAATGAAAAAATAGCTTTTTTCGAGTGAAAAAATCCTGTTCCAGCTGTAGGCCCCAGGGTAGGTTTTGGGCTCTGTGACTTCACCACATTTATTGCAATGCTTTGGTGGTCCAATAACCAGAGTAAGGTTAAAAATTTCAAACTTGGTACTTTGGCGTTTTTTTCGAATTTTGCATGGTTTTCTCGCGGATTCATTCTTAATATTTAGACATAAATTAAATTGATTGATATGCACTGTCATTGTTAGTAATGGTTGTGTAGGCCCCTATTCTTTTATTAGGGGTTCACACTGCGTAGCTTGTGTGAAACACTATTGTTTTTGTTAAAATTATTCTTATTATTAGGCTTTCACTAAGGCTTTTGATGGTGACAGGCTATTGTTATTACTAAGATTATTATTATTTTTTATTCCTATATCTCAGCAACTATAAGAGATAAAGGTCTGAAATTTGATTTTCTCTCGGGAAACTCGGAGGTGGTTAGTGCTTAAATGTAAAACGAAATTTGTGTGCATAACGCAAATCCATCAAATCTTTAACTTGCACGAAAATTGAAAATCGGCTACAACTCCGTTAATTCTTAATCGATTTTTCAGATATGTACATTTTTCGATAGCGGGAGACATTTTCGAGTGGATAGCAGTCCAAAACTATGGAATTTAGAAACTTTGTCGCTCTCATTTATTTGGTGAAAATTGGAAAATTTTCAAAATTGTCTAAAATTTGTATTTTTGGGAATTTTTAATTTTGAGTTATATTTTTTGAATAGCTGACATCAATCCGATTCCAACAATATAAGTTTTGTTCTGAAATGTTAACTTTGATTTTTCACTTTTTTTCGCATTTTGGTCAAATCGTAGAGTTCTTATTTTTTTTAAACGGTGCCCGCGATTTTTTCTAAACTTATGGAATATTAAGTCGAAGGTCCAAACTAGTCCATAAACTATAAATGAAAATCCTCTAACCACCGGATGTCGTCAAGAAAGATATCCAAAGTTTGACAAAATTCTGAAAAACGGGTGCCGATGCACACAATGAGATGTATCAATGGTTGTTTACCGAGTAGTTAAAGTACTATGTCGTTTGATAACCACATGAATTATCCACAAGTTGGTACTATAGCCACAAGTTTTTCCAAATAAAAAAGTTATGGGACTTTCAAAAGTAAGGGTATTTACGATTTCGATCAATTTTAAGCGCATTTTTCTAAATCGATTTAAACAATTCCAAGAAAATACTGGGGGAAGTGTAAAGTAGTGATCAGGGGTGTTTAGGGGGTTCTCTATTGTCTATTGATCGGAAATGGCCAAAAAGTGAACCGATACATTGATAAAATTATGGAAAACGGGTGCATGTGCGAAAAAGGCGATGCATCAATTGGTGGATGTTCTTCTTCCGGTAGTAACTGTAAATGTTAATACTAGCCTGAAGAATGGTACTGTACTTCAGGCGTCTAAGCATGCTATCATTAAACCCCTATTAAAGAAGTCAACACTGGATATGGAAGTTCTAAAAAACTACCTACCCGTTTCAAATTTACCGTTTTTCTCCAGGATCCTTGAAAAGGTGGTCAAATTGCAACTTGTGAATTTCTTGGAACGAGGCAATCCGTGGGATAAATTCCAGTCTGCGTACCGAGTAGCACACAGCACAGAAACTGCTCTCAATTGTGTATTAGAAGCAGCTAAGCCATCTGTTGACAATGGTGACGTGTCAATTTTGGTGCTACTTGATTTATCAGCAGCCTTTGACACAATTGATCACAGTAAGCTTCTGCATCGTCTTGAGGGTGATTATGGAATCAGTTCAGTTGCCTTAAATTGGTTCTCGTCATATTTGTCTGGAAGGTCACAAGCTGTAGTAATCAAAAACGCTGTCTTAAACTCAGTGACTCTAACTTGTGGTGTGCCTCAAGGATCCGTCTTTGGACCAATACTGTTTTGTTTCTACACTAAACCCCTTGTGGGACTATTGAATCGACATCTGGTTTCCCATCACTGCTATGGTAATGACACCAAGCTCATCGACAGCTTCTCTCAATCACACACATGTCAACTTTCTGCGTGTCATAAAATGGAACAGTGTATCCGAGACATTCAGCAATGGACGAATCAAAGTATGCTGAAATTAAACACCAACAAGACAGAGGCTATCCTGTTTGCACCCCCTGGTCGACTGCAGAAATGTGCGATTACTTCTCTTAATGTCAACGATACAAATATCCATTTCTCTTCATCTATAAAAAACGTGGTATTCATCTGGACTCGTCTCTTACAATGGAACCCCACATCAGCTACTTATGCAAGATTTCACACTATCACCTACGAAACATAGGATCGATAAGACACCTCGTAACCAGGGATGCATGCAGCCGCCACCCTTGTACGTTGTATGATCATGCCAAGGCTTGATTACGGAAATAGTTTGTTAGCAGGCATTTCGAAAGAACAGCTATATCGACTTCAACAAATTCAGAACCGCTGTGCCAGAATCGCCACAAGGACTAAGTTGCGTTCTCACATATCTCCGGCTCTAAACTCTCTACACTGGCTTAGAATTCAGGAACGGATCAAATTTAAAGTGCTCTCCTTAACGTTTCAAACGGTTTCCAAAATGGCTCCACCTTACCTACAGGATATTGTTCATCCATATGTTCCATCCAGGTCCATTTGCTCCACTGATCAATGTCTGCTTGAGACGCCCAAATTCAAATTGTAAACATTTGGTGCAAGATCTTTTTCGCATATCTCTGCAACGCTTTGGAATTCATTGCCCCTAAAAATAAAGTCTGCTGAAACATTAACTTCATTTAAATCAAACTTAAAGACCCATCTTTTCAAACGTTATATTTGAATTTTTGAATAGGGCATGTGCATTTTGTATTTTAGTGTGTTTTGTGTGTGGTCAGCGCTTCGAGCATTTCCCGATTGTGACGTGGGTTTTAGCGCTTTATAAGACTCCTTATTATTATTATCATTATTGTTCACGGAGTAGTTAAAGTACCATGTCGTTTGATAGCCACCTGAATTATCTACAAGATCGTACTATAGCGACAACTTTCTTTTTCAAACTAAAAAAGTTATGGGTCTTTCAAAAGTAAGGGTATTTACGATTTCGGTTAAGTTTAAACGCCGCCAATGATTTTTTTCAAATTTCTCAATCGAGAGTCTAATGGGTAGTTTATTGTCTGAAACCACTGTACAATTTTTCTAATTATCATTGGTAGCCGAAAAAAGAAATCGAAAATTGAAAACGGCGTATTTTTACGATTAGGAGCTTGTTTAGGGGTCTTTTTCTCCAAAAGTCAGCGTACAACTTCTTCCACAGAGAGTTTAATCGGTAGTGTTCTGTATGATAACATTGCACAACAATCCCAAATATCTGGAAGAGGAAAACAAAGGGGTCGAAAATTGAAAACAGCGTATTTCATTGTAAAGGGAAACATGTAGTAGAGTGGATAAAATCTATACGTATTACCGACGTTCAGAGCATATTCAGGGGTGTTTTTTTTTTCTTTCTCGGTAACGATATTTGAGCTAAAATTATTTCAACTATGAGTGTTTTCTTCTACTTAGAATATGGGATTAGTGAGCATAAACAGAAATAGTTGATTTCGTTGTCTCATAATTTGTCTTTGAATTAATATTGTTTCTTTTTGTGAAAATTATCTCATAACGGTAATCATCTCGACCGGATCGACGGCTCACGCTGTTTATAAGCAAGTCCAATTTGTTCATCCATTTAGTCTACGATATCACCTTAGGTGGAAGTGGACGTTAAACTCCCAGTAACGAACGAACGAACGTTCATTCATTGCAGTGGTATCGAATATTGCACTTGTGACAGGATGTTTGACGAGGTTTATGAAAGGACTCTATCAGTATATACTTTTGTATTTTAACATGTCAGTAACGCCAAATCTTTAACGTGCACGAAACCAGAAAATTTGCTATATTTCAATGAATATTCAACTAATTTTTGAACCAGTTACATATTTGAGTAGCTGACATGAACGCGATTCCGAAGTCCCGTGTACACATTGGTGTGGAAGTAAAAGATTCCTTGGCAGTTGGAATTATATATAAGAGTAGACTGGCGCCGCTGTACGAGCATGTTCAGAGGTCTTTTTCTCAAAAAGGCACATTTCATTGTTTAGCGAACCATGCAGTTCGGGTGGATACAATCTGAACGTTTTGTCAACATATAGAGCATATTCAAAAGTGCTTTTTTCTTTCACGGTAACGATATTTGAGCTAAAATTATTTCAACAATGACTGTTTACTTCTACTCAAAATATAGGATTTAGTGAGCCTAGAACAGAAATTGTTTCTGTGTGTAATTATTAGTCTTTGAATTAATAGTGTTGATTCTTTCTTGCTGTTTATAAGCAAGTCCAATTTGTGTGCTGATCGTGGTAATATCGAATATTGCACTTGTGACAGGATGCTTGACGATGATAAAGAATGGATATGTTAGTTACGTAGAATCTTTAACGTGCACGAATCCACGAAATTGGCTATATTTCAATGAATATTCAATTTACTTTTGAACCAGGTACATATTTGACTGACATGAGCGCGATTCCGAAGTCCCGTGTACACATTGGTGTGACCGTAATAGATCCCTTGGCAGATGGAATTCAATAAAAGAGTAGACTAGCGCCGCTGTACGGGCTTGTTTAGGGGTCTTTTTCTCCAAAAGGGGGGGGGGGTGGGATGGCCTAGTGGTCTAGAGTGCCGCGCTCCGACCTCTAGCTGGCCGGTCACCTGGCCGAACCCTGGTGTGAGCGTATGTGGCATGGAGATAAGGGTGCCTTCTCAATCTCGTGAGTTTCCTCCGGGCACTCCGATTTCCTCCCACTGCTAAAGACCCCTACGCGCAAGCGAATTATTGAAATCAAATTGAAACCATATGTTAGTCCCAAAATGACCTAGTTTGTGTCGAGTTGACGTTAAACCCCATTTCTCTCTCTCTCTCCCCCTCTCTCTCCAAAAGGCAATCTAATATTGTTTTGGGAACTTCTTCTATAGAGCCTATATTTTTGTGTATTTTTGTGTATGAAACCACCGTAAGTTGTGAACAGACCGGAAGTAATGTAAAACTTTAACATGCACGGTCATAATTATGTCAATTCCCAATTGATTTTTGAAAAAGTTATATTGTTGTACAGCCGAGGAAATTGCAGAAGCGATAAAGGTCTAATTGAGATACCACGCCGTTACTTTTTTTCTTGAAAATTTGAAAATGTACTAAAATAGTAATTTCTTGAAATTTTTGAGTTTTTCATTGCGTATTTAGAATTCTTGCGTCTGTCCGATTCTACCGATCAAAGATCATTATGTTGTAAATTGTTCAGCTATATTTTTCAGTCCCATTCTATCGTAATGCACATGCAAAGAGCATGTCAATATCTGAGTTCTTCAAGTCTGTGGTATTTTTAGGGGTGAGTGGTGGGTATTGTCTTTGTCATGCAAATGGCGATTTGAGTGCTGCCTCGGAGTTGGTGAAAGCCTTCAGCCTTGCAAGCAAGTCTAGTTATTCTTCTTATTATGCTTCATATTTCATATGAAAGCTTATTGTTTCTGTTAAGATTATTATTTTCTATTATTTTTTTTGTGTGTTTTATCCACAAATTGGATTTCTCAGAATCTAACCATAGGATCGTCCTGAAACTTTTACCTATCCCCCCCAAAATAGGTGGTGGCTGTTGATTAAATATATTTACGAATCCGAAATCATCGAATTTTACGAACGAATGCATTTGACCTACAATGCTGTAACTTTGTGACTATTTGACCTATTTTACTAAATCTTTTTTCTTTAAGTACCTTGAGACAATTACTTCAAGTCTGCAATTTCAGATTTTTTGAAAATTTGTCGCTGTGATTTTGAACCGGAAGTTTAGACCAATTTGACAACTTCTTTAATAGTTGTACGATTTTCATGAAATTTAGCATGTAAGTAGATCTTACCGATGCAACTTCAAAAATATGATTAGAACATGTCTAAATTATCTCCCCTTGGTGAAATTAAGGATCAAAGTTTTCAAAAAAATCGTCGAAATATAGGTCAGAATGACCTATTTTTTTTTTGATACTCGACAAGTAATTACTGATTTGTTCACAAAATATGAAGTTTGTCGATCGAACCGGAAGTGCCACCATCTTTAAATGAGAAAAGTCTCATAAGCTTTTTTGCTATTTTACTTACAGACTCGGGAGTTATATTTTCTGAATACTTGAAGGAAGGGGGGGGGGGTGGCCTAGTGGTCTAGAGTGCCGCGCTTCGACCTCTAGCTGGCCGGTCACCTCCGGCTTGCGGCTGTGGTTTCGAGCCCTGGTGTGAGCGTATGTGGCATGGAGATAGGGGCGCCTTCTCAAACTCTTGGGTTTCCTCCGGGCACTCCGGTTTCCTCCCACTGCTAAAGATCCCTACGCGCAAGCGAATTATTGAAATAAAATTAAAAACCATATGTTAGTCCCGAAACGACCTAATTGTGTCGAGTGGACGTTAAACACCATTTCTCTCTCTCTCTTGAAGGAAGGCCTAAAAACGTCGAGAGTAGAATTTTGATTTAGGTCAACTGGTAGTCACCATTTTGAATTGAAAATTAAAAATAGAAGCAATTTGAAGGTCCGAGACTTTGGAACACAATAACTCTCCTTCTAATTGAGCTAGAATGTGCAAACTTGGTGTAGACGTTCACTAGGTCAATGTCTTGATTGAGTTCAAAGATGAGCATTTTCTGCCTAGAGTAAGCATAGATAAGCAAGGGCACGATAACTTTGGTTATAATGAAGGGAGAGCGATGAAACTCTTGTCAATCGAGAGTCTAATAGCTAGCTTGTTGTGTAAAATCATTTTTTTTAAATGTCCGGAGTAGCCGAAAAAAAAGATTGAAAATCATGAAAGTCGTATTTTTACGATTTGGAGCATTTTTAGAGATCTCTGTCTCGTAAAGTAAACATAATATCTTTTGGGAACTTCTTCTACAAAGAGTCTTATCGGTAGCCTTTTATTTGAACCATCGATCAACAGTCCAAAATATCAGGAGTAGAAGAACAATAGGATCAAAAATTGAAAAACGGCACCCTTTCATTTTTAAGCGAAACATGCTGTGTGGGTGGCTACAATCTGCACATTTAGTCACCGTATGGAGCTTATTCAACAGTATCGAATTCCAACTGCTAAGTGGTCTTTCACGTGCACTCCAATGTGTACAAGGGACCTTGGTTTTTCGTCCCATCCGAACGACTAGACAGCTGTCTTTGTCAGGCACTCCGTTCTGCCTCACTGACAAGGGGGAACCACGCCGGAAAATCGAGATGAATTTTCTCGGCCAATGCAGGATCGAACACCCGACCTCCTTGCTGGCGGGCCAACGCCTTACCCACTTAGTGTGGACACCCATCGTACATTTCATCCGTCAAATCAAAACATTTCATTGCCATCAGACCAATAATTAATTATTCTTAATTTAAAACTTTATTTTAATATAAGTCTGGCATTATTAAATCCTAATTTTATTGGTAGACGTTCGTCTTACTTAAAAATTAAACTTTTATTTAACTATGAACAGCCCTTAACGTGTCTCTTTAAAACAATTAAATATTCTAAAACAGTAGCTCAACCTTTTGACCTAAACTCACTAATTTACCATTTTGTATGTGAGCGACTTGTTATTCTTCTTATATGACATATTGCACGTGTCTGATTTCAAAGGGGAGTTGGGTGGCTGAATGGTTAGCACGCGCGCGCTGTATCATAAAGCCTGTCATTGAGTCAACTAGCGTGTTTTCGAATCTCCGGCTGTACGTGATAAGGAGTCATTTCCTCCGGTTTCCTTGTACTGCTAAAGACCTCTACGCGCAAGCGAAATATTGAAAAAAATCAAACTATATGTTAGTCCCGAAATGATCTAGTTTGGGACACAATAACTCTCTTTCTAATTTAGCTAGACTTGGTGTAGGTGTTTATTAGGCCAATACCTTGATGACTTTGGAACACAATAACTCTTCTTCTAATTGGGGTACAATGTTCAAACTTGGTGTAGGCATTCAATATGTCAATGTCTTGATGGAGTTCGAATATCAGCATTTTCTGCGTTGGGTAAGCAGAGATGAGCAATTTGATTGCTTGATGATTTGACACACAATAACATTAGTTCTGATTAAGTGATAGTGATGAAACTTGGTGTATTGTTTCACTAAACGCTACCTTGACTAGGTTCGACAATGAGCATTTTCTAATTGAGGCAGAATGTTCAATCTTGGTGTAGGCGTTCATTGTGTCAATGCCGTGATGGAGTTCAAAGATGAGCATTGTCTGCTTAGGGTAATCAGAGATAAGCAATTTGATCGGTTGATGTTTAAGGACACGATGACTTTAGTTCAAATTAAGTGTGAGAGTGATGAAACTTGGTGTATAGTTTCATTACATCAATACCTTGACTAAGTTCAATAATGAGTATTTTCTGCTCAGGGCAAGAGGACGATAAGCAATTTATTTTTTTTTTTTTTAAACAATATTTTATTCAGGTTGTCTGAATGGGATTGGGGAACAGGCTTAGCCTATGTAAAACCCCTCTCCCTAAGTAATTTGTATACATATTATTAATGAAAAATGGGTGTATATACAGAGTTAAAATGGCAAACACATACATATCATATAAAACATAATAAAATGGGTGAAAATGTACAGTATATATAGTAATTAATAATTATACATATGCAAGTAGAATGAGGATTATTTAATAATAAGCAACATTAGATAGACTAGCCAAGATTATACATGAAAATATTACTTCATCGAATTGAGTTTAGAATCTGTTTGACATATTAATAAACTTATGGACCTGGTTAAAAATATTAGTATTAGTTTCAAGACTGTAGGATTTGGAGCCGAATAAAAGACAGTTTATATTTTTAAAATCATATTGTAATTTGTCAATGGTTTCTGTTCGTGCATTTGAATGTAAGGAACATCGCAGAAGGTAATGATCGGGATCTTCAAATATGTGAGCGCAGAGGCATGCGGGACTGTCGGCAATGTGTCGAAGAAAATTATGACCCTGCAGGTCAGAGCATCGAAGTCGTAATTTACAGTGGATTATTTGAGATTTCCTATGGCCATTATAATAAAACGAAGGAACTTTGATATCAGATTTGGATAGATGGTCTGAGAAAATTTTCAGAGATCTAGAATTCCTTGCATCGGTACTGAGTTTATTCCACTCTCTTATACTAGATGGGATGAACGATTTAGCAAAGATTTCAGTACGACATCGAATTTCGTTTAAATTGTCTTCATTACGAAGGGAATATTTGTTTGAGGGTTCTAGATTTATGAGATTCTTAAGATAAGCAGGGGGTTAGGTTATTGATGATTTTGTATAGTAGTTTTAATTTATGTCGGTTTCGTCTTTCTTTGGGTGGAATAAACCCAGTTTCTGCGTAGAGGGAGGCATGGCTAGTACCCTTAACTGCCCCGCAAATAGTGCGTCGTGCGTCAAGCTGTAAGTATTCGAGGTTATTACATAAGTAGTCAGTGCATCCGTCATAACATCGGCATAATCAAAGTGTGGTAGAATAAAGGAAGAATATAGGGTATGTAGCGATTTTCTATTTAGGCGATATTTCAAGGAGCGAAGGCTGTTTACTAATTTTGATACTTTACTAATTATACTATCGATGTGGCTGTTCCATTTGCTTTGAAAGATAAGTCCGAGGTGTTTATGTTCTGTTACTTCCTTTATTCCTATTGAGTTCATTAGAAGGGGTGGTTTCAAGACATTGCGTTTAGTGGAAAGGATTAGAGTTTCTGTCTTGAGGGGGTTAAAGGGACAATAACACTCTTGCTGTCTTGGCAGCCCCAGAAAATAAATAATAGCCTTATTCTAAGTACTAGATGTTTAAGTGTCCTACCTGTTGTGTAAATTATCCATTACGGCCTATTTTACTTGTCCAGAGGGTTCGAAAATATTTTAAATCAAAGTCACATTTGAAAAGGTTTACGTTAGACTTTTCAAATCAATTAGTTGAATTTTTCCAATTTTTTAAATTAGGTGTGTTAAGATGAAATTTATATCATCAATTAATTGGAATATTGTAAAATAATACAATTTGTTGACCAGAATGAAGATTGGGACATATTATCTAGTTATTGGGGCTTTAAAGGTCACTAGCCATGTTTCCGCCCATGTATTGATTGTTTCAAGATCTTTGTTTAATGTAAGTGCGCATGCCTCTGGGTCATCTATTTTTAGGTACAGAGATGTATCATCAGCAAAAAGTCGGATGTTCGATTTTATATTATTGACAATGTCGTTTATATATAATAAAAATAATAATGGTCCCAAAACCGGCGGGGATACCCCTGGGGTCAGAGGATATTCCGTTTATGATAACGCATTGTTGTCGATTTTCAAGATAATTCTTGAACCATGAAAGCAAACCCCCTCTGACCCCAGCAGCCTCCAGCTTATGACAGAGCCCAGCGTGCCAGACTCTGTCAAAAGCCTTGCTGATGTCACAAAAGACGATCCTAGTATGTTTGTTAAGATCAATGGCGATGACATTTGCAAATTTCCATATCTTTGGAATAGTGTGTGTATCAAGAGAGAAACGGAAAAGTTGACATAAGGGATTACTAATCTCATTACTAATTTAATTGGCCGAGACTTAGGAACACAATAACTCTCCTTCTAATTGAGTTATAAAGGTTCAAACTTGGGATATGTTATTATCAGGTCAATACCTTGACAAAGTTCGATAATGAGCATTTTCTGCTCAGGGAGAGCAAAGTGATAAGCAATTTGATGGGCCGAGACTTCGGAACACAATAACTCTCGATGTTATTCAGCTAGAATGTTCAAACTTGATGTAGGTCTTTATTAGGTCAATGCTTTGATGAGCATTTTCTGCTTAGGGTAAGCAGAGATAAGCAATTTGATTGGTTGATGATTTCGGACACTTTCACTTCAGTTCTAAGTAAGTCAGAGTTATGAAACTTAGTGCATAATTTCATTACATCGATACCTTGAATACATTTGGCAATGAACATTGTCTACCATGGATAAGCAGAGCGATGAGCAATGTGATTGGGCGAGAATTGGAAACAAAATAACTCTTCTTCTAATTGGGGCAGAATGTTCAATCTTGGTGTAGGCGTTCATTGGGTCAATGCCGTGATAGAGTGCGAAGATGAGCATTGTCTGCTTACTGTAAGCAGAGATAAGCAATCTGATTGGTTAATACTTTGGGGCACGATAACTTTGGTTAGAATGAAGTGAGAGCGTCGAAACTCCAAATATAGATTAATTATGTCATTACCCTTGACTAAGTTTGATGTTAAGAATTTTCTGCTTAGACTTAATTAGGAGCGATAAACAATTTGGTTGATCACATTGGAACATAACACCTCTGTTTTTAATTACGGTAGAATTTGAACCGGTTGAATTGTTTCTCGTTAGAACTCGGTGAGTTTTCGGCCGATTTGAAAAATTCTTTTTCCTTTTTAAGATTCTTTATTATAACTCATGAGATGCGACAGAAACTGACCGTGAATATGAAAGTTTTAATATCTGCTTAGCAGATCTAGTTATTATTATTATTTTTTCCAATTTGCTTATATCTCAGCAACTACTTGTATCGATACAATGTCTTCAGTTTTACTGGGAAAGTGGGTGTGACTTAGAGATTAAATCTATTTCCGACATTCTGTGACAATGCTAAATGTCCGAAATCACCGAAGATTACGTTTTTTGAAATTTTGTCGTAATATTTTAAAACAATAATCATTGGATTTTAGCATATGATGCATTTTTACATAGCCACAAACAGGGGACGAAACATACGCCCACCCAGCAGCCAAATCGTCCGGGCAGTCAACAAGAGTTGTTGCATTTTAAGTAATCATCAGAAAATCATAAATCAAACTCACCCATAACTACGGTGTAACTGTGATATAATCAAATGGTTTTTTTTAAATCAGATAATAATTGTGACCTCCAGAGGGACCACAAGCTAAAAAGGGTGATTTTTCGTACAATCAGGGGCCATAATTCAGGAAGTTACGTTCCGATGTTGGCAAATATGCAATGGAACCAAGATCATTAGGTTATAAACATGTATTTCAAGTTTCATCAAAATCAGTTCAAAATTGTGAACTCTATAGGGTCTACAACCTTGATATAACATATTTTTACACAATTCGCGTACAGCCGACGGCCATTTTATCCGTCAACTCTGGTCCGATTTTCACAAAATTCAAATTCTCTCTTCATTACCATGAAACCGTGATATACTATTCAAAAAAGTAAGGGATATTTGATTTTGGGGGCATAATACTAAAATATGCAAATGACTACGAAAAAAGTCACTATAGAACCTAACAGAAGAAACATTTCCAGTTACATGTGACGCCCAAACGCACCAATAGCTACCGCATGGAATGCAGGTGATGCTTGGGATCATCATGGGGCCCAACCCAAGATTTGCACGACTCTGACTTTGAATGTTACAGTCATTGTGGCATTGAATTCCAGGGTGGAAACATCAGTTTAATTGTTTTAGTGACCAGAAAACAAATTTTGATATGCGTCGGCTTACCCAAAATGAAAGGTTACGTGCCCTTGGCATGCTACAGATCGGCACAACACAGGCGGTTGTGGCGCGGACGATGAATGTTTCTCAGTCTGTCATAAGCAGACTATGGTCCAGATACCGTGATACACAATCTGTACAGGACAGACCACGCTCAGGTCGACAACTCAAGCCCAGGATCGATTTATCCGTACCTTGGCCTTGAGAAATCGTGTCATCACAGCAAATCAGATCAGCGCTCGTCTTCAAACAGACACTGGTGTGAGAGTGAGTGGCCAGACGATTCGGAATCGACTGCATAGGGGTCACCTTCGCGCCCGACGTCCTTGTTTGAGAGATCATCACATTCAGGCAAGACGTCGTTGGTTTAGGGATCGTCAACACTGGGATAATCGACGCTGGAGCAATGTGATGTTTTCAGATGAGTCAAGGTTCACTGTTGATTTTTTGGACAGCGCTTCCAAGACGTTAACGTCATCAGACATGATCGATTTGGGGGTGGTTCTGTTATGGTGTGGGGAGGCATCACTGTTGCTGGAAGAACGGCTTTACATGTTGTTGCAGGGCGTGTTACAGGCCAGTACTACCGGGACAACATCTTGGCAGTCCGTGTTGTGCCGTTCGCACGACGTCATGGCCGCCGTTTCATCTTCCAGGATGACAACGCAAGATGTCACAGGGCCAGAATCGTTACAGGTTACCTCCAACAACAGAACATCACCACATTACCTTGGCCAGCACTGGTGTTACAGGCCAGTACTACCGGGACAACATCTTGGCAGTCCATGTTGTGCCGTTCGCGCGACGTCATGGCCGCCGTTTCATCTTCCAGGATGACAACGCAAGATGTCACAGGGCCGGGATCGTTACAGGTTACCTCCAACAACAGAACATCACCACATTACCTTGGCCAGCACTGAGTCCCGACCTCTCCCCCATCGAGCATGTCTGGGACATGCTTGGACAGAGGTTACGTCAACGTCAACGACGTCCTGCCAATGTCCAAGAACTTGCTGCTGCGTTGCAACAGGAATGGGACAATCTGGACCAAAATGACCTTAGACGTCTCATTAGGAGTATGCCACGTCGGATCAATGCTTGTTTGGCAAACAGAGGAGGATTTACCCGTTACTGACTTTGTTGTGATGCTGTGGTAACTTTGCTGTTTGACCCCGGGTATCATTTTACCCTTATAATGGTCAGTCTGTGCCTTACTTAGTCTAACGGTCATTTGGAATAAATCGATGAATGTGAACTTCATTTCATTTTGTCATTTGTTTCTTCGTCAGTTTCATTAGGTGACTTTAATAACACTTAAAAATCAAATATCCCCTACTTTTTTTGAATAGTATATAATCAAACGGTTTTTTAAATCGGATAATAATTTTGACCTCCAGAGGGACCACAAGCTGACAAAAGCGATTTTTCGGACAATCAGGGGACATAATTCAGGAAATTATGATCCGATGGGCGCAAACATCGAAAGGAACCAAGATCTTTGGGTTATAAACATACATGTCAAGTTTCATCAAAATCGGTTAGAAATTGTGACCTCTATAAGGTCCACAACCTTGATATAACATATTTTCACACTATTCGCGTACAAACGGCGGCCATTTTGTCCGTCAATTTTGGTCCGATTTTCACGAAATTCGAACTCAACCTTCATAACCATGGAACGGTGATATAATCGAACGGTGATATAATCAAACGGTTTTTTAAATCGGATAATAATTTTGACCTCCAGAGGGACCACAAGCTAAAAAGGGCGATTTTTCGGACAATCAGGGGCCATAATTCAGGAAGTTACGATCCAAAGGGCGCAAATATCGAAAGGAACCAAGATCTTTGGGGTATAAAAATACATGTCAAGTTTCATCAAAATCGGTTCAAAGTTGTGACCTCTATAGGGTCTACAACCTTGATATAACATATTTTCACACTATTCGCGTACAAACGGCGGACATTTTGTCCGTCAATTTTCTTTTGATTTTCACGAAATTCGAACTCAGCCTTCATTACCATGTAATGGTGATATAATCAAACGGTTTTTTAGATCGGATAATAATTTTGACCTCGAGAGGGACCACAAGCTAAAAAGGGTTATTTTTCGTACAATCAGGGGCCATAATTCAGGAAGTTACGAATCAATGAGCACAAATATCGAAAGGAACCAAGATCTATGGGTTATAAACATGCATGTCAAGTTCCATCAAAATCGGTTCAAAATTGTGACCTCTATAGGGTCCACAACCTTGATATAACATATTTTCACACTATTCGCGTACAAAAGGCGGTCATTTTGTTTGTCAATTTTGGTCCGATTTACACGAAATTTGAACTCAACCTTCATTACCATGTAACGGTGATATAATCAAACGGTTTTTTAAATCGGATAATAATTTTGACCTCCAGAGGGACCACAAGCTAAAAAGGGCGATTTTTCGGACAATCTGGGGCCATAATTCAGGAAGTTACGATCCGATGGGCGCAAATATCGAAAGGAACCAAGATTTTGGGGTTATAAACATGCATGTCAAGTTTCATCACAATCGGTTCAAAATTGTGACCTCTATAGGGTCCACAAGCTAAAAACATGATATTTCGTACAATCAGGGCACATAATCCATGAAGTTCCGATCCGATACATGCCAATATCGAAAGGAACCGAGATCTTCTGGGGATAAACCTATATTTCAAGTTTCGTCAAAATCGGATAAGAATTGTGACCTGTAGAGGACAGGGGCGACGACGTAATACGTCCACATGAAAATGTGGGCGTATAAAAAGGGTGATGGACAGAACGGGGATACATGCTGGAATCAGAATTAAGAATGAATCCGCGAGAAAACCATGCAAAATTCGAAAAAAACGCCAAAGTACTAAGTTTGAAATTTTTAACCTTACTCTGGTTATTGGACCACCTAAGCATTGTTATAAATGTGGTGAAGTCCAAGAGCTCAAAACCTACCCTGGGGCCTACAGCTGGAACAGTAGTTTTTCACTCGAAAATAGCCATTTTTTCATTGAATTTTCATTGAAAATACCAAATGTTTGAAATATCGTTGTTCATAAAATATGTTATGTACGGTAGTTGTCATGCTCTCATTGCAAAGGCCATGTTTCCGACTTTCTAACATGGGCACCATTTTTAGAAAATGATGTATTATGGGTGTTTCAGAGCTCAATCAAAATGGTATATCTTTTAAGAGGCAAAATACACCATTCCCAAAAATCCTTGTAGCACCCCCTTTGCAGGTATTTCATAGTATCTCATACGGCCGTTATGAAGTTCATACCATGCTTTATCAAAATAAAAAATAAAATTGGATGCAACGCAATAGTGGGATGAGCAGTGGCACCCATAAAAATGTGAAAATTGGATCTTTATGATATTTTCCTTCAGTGTTGATCCACTGTTTCAGGTCATTTGATTCTGCTTCATTCCATCTCTCAGTATTAAACATGGTGTCAATAGTGCCGACAAGACGCGTGCTGATCAGTGAGGTTTGGACTCCAGTCATGCAAGATCCCCTGCCTTCAGAAAATTTCTAAAAGCATGTCACATACAACCGGGGATTCGAAACCACGACAAGCCCCATTTTAAGCCTTAACGTGGAAATTTAGTCCATCTAATGTTTTTTGATGGATCATATATCTTCAGTGTGTGTAGATTAAGAATCCGGCACCCTTGGGGAAATTTAAATATTCAAGATGGCTGCCATGAGAGCTTTTCTGGTTGTTGAGTGGGGTAAAATATGTGACAGTGTCTCTCGAACCACGAGTTGAAGATGGGTTTTACAAGAATTTGACCCACTGAATCCGTTAGGAGGCCAAATTCAAAATGGTGGCTTATTTTGGCTGGAAATGTATAAAGTTTCCTGAAACGGTGTGTAATTTATTGAAAGATAGGTTTTTGGTGTATTATATATCTTCAATCTGTGCAGTTTCAGAATCCGGATGATGCCCTCCTGGCATCCTTGAGTATATTAAAAGAATTCAAAATGGCCGTCGTGAGGCATTTTCTGATAATCTACTTTAGTTTAGTGGGGTAAAATTCGTGACAGATTCTCTCGGATTTCGATATAAAGGTGATTTCTGTCAGAATGTGACCCTCTGAATCCAAAAAACTTGGGTATTCTTCCTTAAAAAGCTGTCCAATTCCACAAGGTGTCCAAATTCAAAATGGAGGAAAATTATTTGGTGAAACTCATAAAGTCGCCCCAAAAGGCTGTGCAATATATTAAACAATAGGTTTTCGGTGTCATTTACTTCAGATATAAACATAAAACATGTTCTGATCAACAAGTATTCCAGATTGAGCTTAAATTCAAAATGGTGGCCATATTTGGCAAGACATAACAATATTCATAATGTATTAAACTATAGGTTTTTTTCGGGGTCGCCAGATTTCATATCTGATGGTGAAATATGCCATGACCGAACGAAACACCAATATGGTTCCCAAGTTCAACAAAATAACTAAATTTAGTGACCATGGAAAATAATAGAGCCGTTAACGTAAAAACTTATGTATCACTTGACTAAGAGCACAAATCAGAGAACCATATGAACAAAAGCTACGGAGAGCGAATTGTCAAGCATAAATTATGATCCACTATGACACCTGTCCGTGTCACCTCCTCTAATAGAAAACTGAGTAGAATGAGGGATGACAAATGTCATCCCCGTTGCATAACATGGATGAAATGGGAAGAATCAGAATGTTATACCGATTGCGAGTATTCCAGTGATTCAAGAGAGGGTGAGTTAGACAAATTCCCAAGACTGCACAAGACAAATATGTGACAATATGTGACAAATTGCTATCAACTCACGATGGTCTGATAGTTGATTGTGTTTGACCGTGTATACTCTGTGTCCTTATAAGAATATTAAGGGAAGAATATCATCGGATTTCAACACTTTTTTCTTGAACATGTATTTATGTTTATATATGAAGAAACTGACAATGAAAACCTATTTTTCAATATATTACACACCGTATAGGGGGACACTATGAGTTTACCTCAAAAAAGGAGCTACCATTATGACTTTGGCCCCCCCAGCGGAATTAGTCGTCACTTTTAGGATGAATACCCAAGCTCATTAGATTCAGCGGATCAAATTCTTACAGAAACCACCTTCATACTGAGGTCCGAGAGATTTTTTTCCGAATTATACCCCATTAAATTAAAGGAAATAACCAGAAAATGCCTCAGGGCGGCCATCTTGAATATAGAATTTCCCCAAAGGTGCCAGGGATGATATATAATCAATTAAAATATATTAGGTGGACTATATTTCCAGGTTCGTCGACCTGCTGCCGGACTATATTGAGAAATACAATATGATAGATATATCAAATTCGCCGTTTTTCTTAAATTTTCTTCTTTTTTCACTATTTTTGACCGTTCACTGTGATCCACAACATTGGCCTGCAATGGATTTTTTTCTTGAATACGATTCTACTGGTCATACTTGTTCTCCCTGGGTACCACATTTCTCCCGCAACCCCGCAAAGGGGGCGCTACAACTGTTCAAAGTTAGGGTATCAAATCTATGGTTCCTAGGATTGGGTTTGGCATCCAGTCTGAATAAGGACCACTGTGCAGATTTCGAACTTTAACTAATATGTACTGTTAGAGAACAACCTTGACTATATTATATCCCAATAAGGTTATTGTATCTCAATTGGTTTACATGAGGCAGCCTCTCAAATTTCAACCTCAAAAAAATCGATTTTTGCCGTTTTTCTGAGGATAAAACTCCAAACCCCATTCCGGGGGATAAGGAGGGGTCCAATCGGTCAAATATCGCTTTTGCGTGTATTTGGGTCCGAACCTATCCCACATGGAAAATATGGCCGAAATCGCTGACATGACCCCTGTCACCACCTGCATGGTGCTCTCGCGGATACGTTCTTAATAGATGACACTTTAATTACACACTTATCTTCATCAAAAGTATCTAGCCCTTATATTTCAATTTGAAGTAGAGTTATTGTGTTCTGAAGTATTGACCAATCAGATTGAAGTCTTTGTGTGGTGGCTAAGCAGAATATGCTTAGACAATTGTGATGGGGGCAGGGACGAGGCAATATATGTCCACATGTCAGATAAAGTTGATAACAGTACTTATATGTGAAGATTTTAAAAGGCAGATATGGTGTTTTTTGGGGGATGATAGGAGCAATATTGTAGTACTTTAAGGATTATTTTAAGGAATATAGATTCTTTTACTTTGTGTAGATTGTTGTGGCTAAATACTTACAATAATCTGCGTCGTTGATGTTGTGTTAATTGTTTTTACTCTATTGAATTCAGAAATAACGACATTCTTTAATGTTATTTTCTGCTTTGTTTGCAATGGTTTTTCACAATATTGGTTCCATAATTTAACATGTGCCTGTGGTTCACTGGTTTCAGTGTCAGAATTTGTTGATAAACGTATTAATTTTCTTCTTGAGTTTTCCCCGGAGTATACTTCTCCAATCTGCAAAATATAATCAATTGCAATATTACAAACAGTTAAGTTTTGTAATGGTAGAAATATTATTGTCATACAGAGTTAGTTTGGATATTTTGTTGCTTTTGTATCATAGTAGAAAATGGTATTGAAAACTTGTAAACAGAAGAGCATGTAATTTGTTTCTTTGGAAATAGCATGCTTAAATATGTGAAAATAACCATTCAAAGTATTGAAATATGCGCATACTTGTGTTTTGTTCAGAAAATATTGTTATTGACAACAGTTGAACTACATGTAGGATAGGCTGCAAGGCAATGAAATATATGCCTACAGCAGCTAAATCAGTTGTTGACAAGGGTTGATGCATATTTATTCTTTTGTTGTTATTTGAGGATATTTACAATTGTGAATGGATGTACAGGGGTGACAACAATATACGTTCACATTTTCATACTATGTGAAGGCATTATACATGAAGTTTCGATCTGATACATATGAATATTGAATGGAAACAAGATTTTTTTAAAAATAAACCAATAATTTAAGTTTTGTGAAAGGGCAAAAATTGTGACTTGTAAAGTGTCTATGAACAAATTGTGGCATACTGGAGTGATGACAACAAACATCCACATGAAAATGTGAGTGTATAAAAAAAGATGCAAATAAAACTTACATGTTGAATAAATCCACAAACACTAAACCTTCTCTTTGTTGGGGATGACACAGCATCTGGAATGGATACTACTGGTGCGTTTTTGAAGAGTTGCAAGGCAGTGTTATTTATTGCACAAGGCTTTGTAGAAAAGATCTATGAAATAAACATATTGAACAGGTGATATAGGGTTTATTTATATAGCCATTACTGTGATAAATTCAACGTATATTCAAAAAATGATTTGAAATATATTATTCAATGTAGAGATTAGAGAACAAAAGTAACTTTAAAGTTTATTATTGTTTACTGCTTTGGTCAAATTTGTAATCGGGGAAGGTGTTATCTCTAATTAGGACAGTGTACTGATCTCTCTGGATTGCCCCTTTGCCCTGTAGATATAAGTATTGGAGGTATAGTGCGCTAACACTATAAAGACTACAGGACAAAGTGCATTTGAGGGTGGGGGTTTTTTTTCATCTTTTCCCCTCCTCGTGTCTTATCTCCCATTATCCAATGCTTAGACTCCACAACCTCTGCCTCCCTCCGTAGATTTCCCTTTTCTTTGGGGGATCAAGGTGGCTAAGTGGGCAAGACGCCGGCTCGCCAGCCTTGGGGCCGCGTGCTCGATCCCCGCACCGGCCGAGAAAGCCCACCCAGACCCCCGGTGTGACCCCCCACCCTTTGTCAGTGGTGCAGAACGGAGGGCCCGGTAAGGACAGCCGTCCAGTCGCTCGGATGGGACGGAAAACCGAAAGCCCCGTGCACAAATCGGCGTGCACGCAAAAGATCCCGTCAGCTGGAACTCTATGCAAGGGCAGGTCGCAGCGCGGCTGCCTAGGCAAAACCTTCCCCATAGCACACTACACGACGCATGCCCGCCCCCACAAGCCCAGTTTATGTGCAGCACAGTGGGACGTTAAACCCCATTTCATTTCATGTCCTTTTCTTTGGCCTCCACAAAATCACCTGGCCAAGTGTTGAATGCACGTGCATGGTCGCTTATACTAGCAGCCAAAGGGGGACAATCCAGAGAGTGAACAGTGTACTGATCTCTCTGGATTGCCCCTTTGCCCTGTAGATATAAGTATTGGAGGTATAGTGCGCTAACCCTCCTACCACTATCGACAAGTAATATACAACAAAACAACATATTTTCAACACTAATTTAATCCCATCACACATTTAAATTATCCCATCACCAATTTAAATTGAGCCATAACATGTTTATTTAATGCCACGGTAACACATGTGATAGTGTTAAAGACTCCCGACCAGGTATTTAACTACACAACATAATGTATATTCATTATCTATAATCTCCTCAAACTGTTCATAAATACATCGACCCCTTTATTATTCAAGTGTAATCCATCACGTAAATGATTTACCGAGATATCATGTTTTACAAATTTCCAATTATTTTCTCTGCACAGCCTTTCATACAGTTCATTTAACATTAAAATCCCCTTGTTAACGTTTTTGTTCATCGTGAGCAATACCTGCGATATAAAAACAGAACAGCCAAATCTATTTTTCAAGTCGGACAAACATCTCTTTTTCAGCTTAACACTTGCTTCGCAATTTTCAATAACAGTCGATTGGGTTAAATTTGACACATTTAAATCATTTGAGCCAACATGGACCAGAACATAAACCGGTTTATAACGAGAGACGAATTCATCCCTTATCCGCCCTCCACTAACAGACCTTACGGCCCATTGTACCTTATCTTTTAATACCCTTACAATCGAATCGCCAATAATAACTTTTAATTCCGGTAAAACTGCAGGGGGTTCGTAACGGATACATTTACTGAGCCGTGTAGGATATATGTGGAAAACTAACAAATTCCATGGCAAACCATTCTTATCACGTATATACCCCTTCTTAGATGGATACAATAAAATATCTTTATCCCCTTTCATTCCTAACGTAACGCACAAACTGCTAAAATAAACTAAATTTGGCCACCATGACTGTTTGACAGGGAAATCCGGTACAATTAAAGTGCAGGACAAGTTTTGTTGTAAAATAAAAGCTAAAACTGCCTCAATACATTTAAATGGTGGGAACACGTAACAAATCTCCGCGGGATCAATATCTTGTGCAAACATGTTTATTCCAGCCGAGTGGGGTGTGGCATATGGGGTAAAGTGCTTAATTTGCTTACCATCCCTTGCTACCATAGCGTTCGAGTCGAGTGCCATTAAATCTAATGTATGACAGTTTCCTGTCCTTAACTGCTGTACCCTTTCCCAGGCTATATTCGATAGCATAGTATCCTCTTTGGAAAATGATCTCGATAAATCATCTACAGGATTTTGTTCGGAAGTAACAAAACAGAAATTTAAATAAATTCTCAAATCTCTCACTAAAATGAAAAGTTCTTTAAGCACTACAGTTACCTCCGGAGACTTTGAACCTTGACCATTCCAAGCATCAATAAACGACTTGCAATCACATAAAATATCAATGCGCGAGTCTAGAATATAATTCTTAACCGACCTCAAAGAGAGAATTATAGCCCTGGCCTCTTTTACAATGATATGAGAATCCAAAACGTCGGCATGCCAATAATCACCGAATTCTAAACTAATGTCATTAGTTTCAAATTTTCCAGCCCACTTATAATTCGAGTAATCGGTTGTTAATTTTACTACCTTATGCTTTTCTAATTTCCAAGGTAAGAAACCGTCCCAATTATCTACGAATCGCCAAAAAATGACCTCGTCCTTTAACGTACCCGTAATCACAATTGAAAAGCTGCCGGACCTATAATTCTCTGACAGTGCTATACATATGTCTGAAATATAAAGCCGTGCACCAGGCACAGTCAGCATAAATGAGATGCATTTACCCATAAACCGTTGAAGTACTTTTAAAGATACTGATTTCTTAGCCAAAATAGACTCTCTCAAAATAGCAAATGTTTGTAACTTTTCTTTGGGAACCAAAAATGCCTGTTTTTGTGAATCTATGCACATGCCCAAAAACACAATTGATCGTACGGGTGTGAAAACTGACTTTCTAAACCAACAAAATAGCCCAACCGAACAACAATTTGACATGTCACATACAAGGCAACTGCGGCCCTCAAGAAAGAATCAGTATCTGAATACCTGTGATTTGAAATTTGACCAATAAGACGGTCATCGATGTAAATTAAATTATTAATTGATAACGTCCTTAAATATGAGGCCACTGTTAAATTAAGACTATGGTAAACGAAAGCTGAATTTTTCCACCCAAAAGGAATGGTATTACATACATAGTACACCTCATTCCACGAAAATCCTAACAATGGCTTTGAATTGTCGGAAATTAACACGTGGTCATACCCAGATTTATCATCTAATTTTGACATAAATGTATCTTTCTCTATAATTCTAGGTACATCATTAAGAGTGTCCAATGTAAAAGGCGTATCTTTCATCCAGCAGTTCAAAAATAGGTTGCCAGGCAACGAAACATACGCCCACACAGCAGCCAAATCGTCCGGGCAGTCAACAAGAGTTGTTGCATTTTAAGTAATCATCAGAAAATCATAATTCAAACTCACCCATAACTACGGTGTAACTGTGATATAATCAAACGTTTTTTTAAATCAGATAATAATTGTGACCTCCAGAGGGACCACAAGCTAAAAAGGGTGATTTTTCGTACAATCAGGGGCCATGATTCAGGAAGTTACGATCCGATATGGGCAAATATGCAATGGAATCAAGATCATTAGGTTATAAACATGTATTTCAAGTTTCATCAAAATCAGTTCAAAATTGTGACCCCTATAGGGTGCACAACCTTGATATAACATATTTTTACACAATTCGCGTACAGACGGCGGCCATTTTATCCGTCAACTCTGGTCCGATTTTCACAAAATTCAAGTTCTCTCTTCATTACCATGAAACCGTGATATAATCAAACGTTTTTTTAAATCGGATAATAATTTTGAACTCCAGAGGGACCACAAGCTAACAAAAGCGATTTTTCGGACAATCAGGGGACATAATTCAAGAAATTAGGATTCGATGGGCGTAAATATCGAAAGGAACCAAGATCTTTGGGTTATAAACATGCATGTCACGTTTCATTAAAATCGGTTCAAAATTGTGACATCTATAAGGTCCACAACCTTGATATAACATATTTTCACACCATTCGCGTACAAACGGCGGCCATTTTGTCCGTCAATTTTGGTCTGATTTTCACGAAATTCGAACTCAACCTTCATAACCATGGAACGGTGATATAATCAAACGTTTTTTTTTTAAATCGGATAACAATTTTGACCTCCAGAGGAACCACAAGATAAAAAGGGCGATTTTTTGGACAATCAGGGGCCATAATTCAGGAAGTTACGATCCGATGGGCGCAAATATCGAAAGGAACCAAGATCTTTGGGTTATAAACATACATGTCAATTTTAATCAAAATCGGTTCAAAATTGTGACCTCTATACGGTCCACAACCATGATATAACATATTTTCACACAATTCGCGTACAAACGGCGGCCATTTTGTCCGTCAATTTTGGTCCGATTTTCACGAAATTCGAACTCAACCTTCATAACCATGGAATGGTGATATAATCAAACGGTTTTTTGAATCGGATAACAATTTTGACCTCCAGAGGGACCACAAGCTAAAAAGGGCGATTTTTCGGACAATAAGGGTCCATAATTCGCGAAGTTGCGATCCGATGGGCGCAAATATCGAAAGGAACCAAGATCTTTGAGTTATAAACATACATGTCAAGTTTCATCAAAATCGGTTCAAGATTGTGACCTCTATAAGGTCCACAACCTTGATATAACATATTTTCACACCATTCGCGTACAAACGGCGGCCATTTTGTCTGTCAATTTTGGTCCGATTTTCACGAAATTCGAACTCAACCTTCATAACCATGGAACGGTGATATAATCAAACGTTTTTTTAAATCGGATAACAATATTGACCTCCAGAGGGACCACAAGCTAAAAAGGGCGATTTTTCGGACAATCAGGGGCCATAATTCAGGAAGTTACGATCCGATGCGCGCAAATATCGAAAGGAACCAAGATCTTTGGGTTATAAACATACATGTCAAGTTTCATCATAATCGGTTCAAAATTGTGACCCCTATAAGGTCCTCAACCTTGATATAACATATTTTCACACTATTCGCGTACAAACGGCGGCCATTTTGTCCGTCGATTTTGGTCCGATTTTCACGAAATTCGAACTCAACCTTCATAACCATGGGACGGTGATATAATCAAACGGTTTTTTAAATCGGATAACAATTTTGACCTCCAGAGGGACCACAAGCTAAAAAGTGCGATTTTTCGGACAATCAGGGGCCATAATTCAGGAAGTTACGATCCGATTGGCGCAAATATCGAAAGGAACCAAGATCTTTGGGTTATAAACATGCATTTACAGTTTCATCCAAATCGGTTCAAAATTGTGACCTCTACACTGTTCACAAGCTAAAAAACGTGATTTTTCGTACAATCAGGGGCCATAACCCATGAAGTTGCGGTCCGATACATGCCAATATCGAAAGGAACCGAGATCTTAGGGTGATAAACCTATATTTTAAGTTTCATTGAAATCGGATAAAAATTGTGACCTGTAGACTGTTCACAAACAATTGTGGACGGACGGACGAACAGGGGCGACGACAATATACGTCCACATGAAAATGTGGGCGTATAAAAATCTGAGGTCTAAGCATAACCGGGGCTTCGTAGGCTCTACCGTTAATGGCGAAATTAGATACGGTTTATCACTTGAACTACAAATCGAAATTGCTCCCGTTTTCAATCTCACTACTGATGAAAGCCCGAAACTGTTCGCAACTTTTAGCATTAGGAAATTGTTTAGACGGTGGAAAATTTTCTTGATATTCCTGCCCGGCGAAAGTTCCACAAAAAGGTCGTATATATTCCAGAATATTGACACGATTTTTAATGACATCCAAAACATCAATGTTATCTATGCGATTGTTCTCGACAATTTTTTCCCACTCTTGAAAACAGTTATGAATATTACCGGCCCTAAATCTGTCGGTTCTTCTAAAGGGGATTAAGCGCAAATCTGGATGTAATACTTTGTCAATTACGTCCTCTGCCCGTGGATGTTCTGTACACAATAATGTATTGCCGTCATAAGATATCCGGGAGACCAAGTTGTCTTTGTAAACTCGAACATTCGACTAAAAAATAAAATATTTTGATTGGGGTGAACTCATTTTTTGAAACAATTTCTAGCAAAATGCCCAAATTCATTACAATTATAACATCTTGGACCTGATCTTTCTGGTGTAGGTCTATACCCATTACGGGTCGGTTCCGGAAAAAAAACCACCATGCATTTGTGGCATCGGTTTTAGAAACGACTTCATGAATTCGTGTTCCTTTTTCAAAATCTTAGACTCGTTAGCTGTTGACAGCATGGCTACGGTTAAGCTCCCTACTCGAGTATGAAACTTATTATGATTAAAGCGTTGTAAAACAAACGAGAAGGATTCACTTTCAGGATGATTTGTCTTCCTAGCTCTTTGTTCCAAAGTAATTAGCTTCTGCAGAAAGACGTCTGGGTTAAAATCAAATGTTCGACTACCGTATTCTTTCACCTGACGTAAAGCGGATTCGACCGATTCTTCATTTTGAACTTTCTGCTGTTGATCAAGTACCCTTTTTAACTCCGCAACCTCTTTCTCAATTTCAGTCTGAAATAACAAAATTATATTACGTATCTCGCTACTCACACTAAATCACTTTCAAGTTGAACCAATTATTCAAATCAGAACTCATTTCTGACACCTCATTTGTTCTATCGTCACAAACCAACTCCTTCGACAGCATCGCTGCCGATGCCTTATTCTAGACCAACGACATCACAGATGTATATTTTTGTAACATTTTTGATGACTTCCAACCAACATGAGCTTGAATATTTTGATCAGAAACGCCCAATAACTTTAATGTCATAGGACATGCGCCTCTTGCACCGTGAGGCGTTTCACCAGCCCACAGACCTGCATTATGCAAATGTTTCTTTAGACACATATTCATACCAGACGATGAAACCGGTTTATTTTTACCTACATCGACAAGAGAACGACATGAGCGAAATAAAAAACCCTGTCTTAGGTTATCATTAGTTTTAGAATCGCAGAATGACAAATAGTCCTGCAAACCAACAATAGGACACAATTCTCTATTCTCATTAAACATTAACACAAAAACTCCCGGCGTCCCCTGGATAGTTTTCCCTTCAACCATATGTACTAATATCCCTCCGTTATCCGGTAAGTATCTTACATTTTCTGCTCTCAATCTCCCCAGATCGCCAGCTCTATCCCCTGAAAAGCCTATGAACCTAAGGTAGGCATCATCCCTATGTAATAAATATTGTTCCTTTAAAGATAAATTAGGGTTAGACAGGAGTAACTTTAAATATCGAGAAAGCTTCAATATCTTCTCTAAAACAAGGGTTTCGCCTGTTTCGTGACAACCATAGCAACACTTTGCTAAATTTTCGTTGCTTCCGAATGTTGTTTAATAGCCAAAGATGCCATAGGATTCCCTAAACCAAGTTGCTCATTCCAAATTGAGCCCCTACCTCGATCTCTAAAAATTGCCCTTAACTGTCCTATCAAACTGTCAAGTGAGGAGGCTGCCCGGCGGAGAGGGCAACTACACTTTTCGAATCCACTACCTTTAAAGACACACTCAGGAATATGAACTTGAGTTTTGCATCCAACATACTTAACTACTAAAAATTCTCTCATAGGCAAATTCGAGACGGATTCTATTGTCTGAGAAGGAACTAACGCGGCTAGAAAGTGCTCTAATTCTTTCTCGAGTTTCTTTTTCTGACGTATGTATTTTCTACAACCAACAATTTCATCCAAATATGAAATTCTCTCTTTTATTTCATTTCTATTGACACCAGACACCGATGCTAGCCGGGGAATTGTTACCTAGAAGAGAAATATAGGCTAGTAAACAGAGGGAATGATTCGGTCTACTGGCCCAATTGACCTAAATATATATCAAGGTTTTATCACCCAATCTCTAAAAATTCTTTGCCGAATCTTTTTACCGTTTTCAGTTCAAATTCACCACTTTATCCAGTTTCCTACACCTATCTCTTATTTACTTATATCTCCCTGCTCCCATTTTTACATCTCATGCTCTATTTACCTTTCATCGTCAGTTCATCTCTTCTGTCCCTTATCCCCCCTATGTTCACTTATTTCTTTCACAAACTTTTAAGGTATATTTGTAATCCAATACTCATCTCATTGCTCTACCTCTCCGACCCCCACCCCATCTTTTAAAACATCCTATGTTTTCAAATTCTCTCGACCTCTTCTGTTCTTTCTCTAATCTCAACATGATCTACCCTATCCTACTCTGCCTCATTTACTTTCTTACTCATTTCCCTCACTAAAACCGCTATATAATATAGTTTTACTTAATCATATCCTCTTACAAATTCTCAAATACCATTTCAAAGTTAACAAGCTGTCTAAAGACGTGAAATAAAATATCAAATAAAACATGTGCCATTTAATTGGCCACATGTAAAAATCTACTTTCACAGTCTACGCAAAACATGCGCCATTTAATTGACCACATGTAAAATTATACTTTCACAGTCTACGTAAAACATGTGTCATTTAATTGACCACATGTAAAAATTACTCTCACAATCTACCTAACTATGTGCTAAATAAATGGTCCCATGCTTGCGAGTTGGTCATGACCAATATCCACCAACGTGAGCCATTTTCAAAAGATTCTCATAACCGCATTCAATATACTCATTTAGATTCTAATAAAATGTTTAGCATATCGTCAAGAACTGGTATAACGCAACGCGCAGTAGGTTACCCATTTCCCCGGGAATCCGTCGATATGAACTATGCGAGTTCAACTAATAGTCATGATAGAGCTTTAACTATTTATTTTAGATTCTAACTGATAAAACGTTCTTAAAATTAAATTATATTGAGAGATGAACGCCTGTACTCATCTCCAAACATACGCGTAAATCAACTCATGTGATTACTAACTAACCTGACCTAGATTTATTCAGTTTATCAATGTGTACTCGTAAAGACGCCCAGCCAGTCCCGCTCATTCATGACACTCGGCGCCTCAAACAATAAATACATTTATAGTCAACGTCTCAAAGAATATATACCTTTGCCGGTTCCTTAGTGCGTTTTTTTCTTTCGGGCGGGCTCCTCATCAGATTCATCTAACTGCGCTTCCTCTTCTTCCTCATTCGCCACTAAAATTGCCGCCATAGCGAGAAGGACAAGGTTTTCTCTTTTTATTTCAATGCCTAAAATGTCACACAACTCGGTGGTATTCAATTTCATCTGTTTCCAAATAATTCTTTAATTTCTGCATTGATAAGGTCTCTGTATTCTTTCCTGCTTCAAAATTGACAACAGTATTGGGTGGATTACCATTTACTCTGTATTTCTTCAAAACTGATAATACTTGCACTTTCTTATTGCCATTCCAAATAGCACGATCCATCTTGAAAGACTGAACTTAACCTGTTGTCACCTCAAAATCACCTGGCCAAGTGTTGAATGCACGTGCATGGTCGCTTATACTAGCAGTCAAAGGGGGACAATCCAGAGAGTGAACAGTTATTGTGTTCCAAAGTGTTGACTAATCAAATTGCTTATTGCTGGCATTACAGTGAGGAGAAAATGCTTATTATCAAACTTATGTCATGGTACTTTTGTTATTAAATTATACGCCAAATTTAATCACTCATTTAATATGAACCTAACTTGGCAAATGAGAATTTTTGTCTATATTTTATGAGCATCTTATTTTGAAAGCAAAACCCATAAATTTAGAAGCCTTTGATTTAGGTTCCATGCGAAACGCTTGAGAAGTTGATTAACTGGCGTTTTGGTGCAATCAAGCAGAAATTTTTTTTGGCATAATGTATCATTTACAATTACTGTACGTGTAAAACCAATAATGAATTGGTTTAATTTTTTTATTAATAACAATTTGTCTGTAATTTCAAATCAGTTGTCTTTGAAGAAATATTGTAAGTTTCAATTAAAGCTGTTCTTCTTGCTGTAAGATCACAACATCAATGTTGAATTAAATTGAAAAAACAATAAATGTTTCCAACATGTAAGACTTGACATGATACTGAGATAGAGAATCAGGTACTTTATAAAAAACCCAATGGTTTTGTTGTATTAAAAGATAGGCTGGCACTGCCAGGCACGATACGCCCACATTTTTGAGAGATGGATAGAGAACAAGCAATACCGAAAGTGATTTTTCCTACAATCAAAGGCCATAATTCATTAAGTTACAATTTGATATGAGCAAATATCGAAAAGAATAAAGATCTTTAGGTTATAAACAAGCATTTCAGGTTTCATCAAAATCGAATTAAAATTGTGACCTCTACAGGGTCCACAACTTTGATATACCATATTTTTACACTGTTCCCGTACAAACGGCGGCCATTTTTTTCTGGCAATTATGGTCCAATTTTCTCGAAATTAGAACTCAACCTTCCGTAGGGTGTAACGGCGATAGAGTCAAACGGTTTTTTTTAAATCGGATAATAATTGTGACCTCCAGAGGGACCATAGGCGATTTTTTGGACAATCAGGGGCCATAATTCAGGAAGTTACGATCCGATATGCGCAAATAACGAAAGGAACCAAGATCTTTGGGTTATAACCATGTATTTCAAGTTTCATCAAAATCGAATAAAAATTGTGACCTCTACAGGGTCCACAACCATGATATACAATTTTTTAACAGTATTCGCGTACAAACGGCGGCCATTTTGTATGGCAATTTTGGTCCGATTTTCCCGAAATTCGAACTCAACCTTCCTTACGGTGTAACGGTAATATAATCAACCGTTTTTTTCAATCGGATAATAATTGTGACCTCCAGAGGGGCCACAAGCTAAAAAAAGGCGATTTTGCGTATAATCAGGGGCCATAATTCAGGAAGTTACGATCCGATACGCGCAAATATCGAAAGGAACCAAGATCTTTGGGTTATAACCATGAATTTCAAGTTTCATCAAAATCAAATTAAAATTGTGACCTCTACAGGGTCCACAACCTTGATATACCTTTTTAACAGTATTTGCGTAAAAACGGCGGCCATTTTGTATGGCAATTTTGGTCCGATTTTCCCGAAATTCGAACTCAACCTTCCTGAGGGTGTAACGGTGATATATAATCAAACAGTTTTTTAAATCGGATAATAATTGTGACCTCCAGAGGGACCACAAGCTAAAAAAGGTGATTTTTCAGACAATCAGGGGCCATAATTCAGGAAATGACGTTCCGATAGGCGCAAATATCAAAAGGAACCAAGATCTTTGGGTTATAAACATGCATGTCAAGTTTCATCAAAATCGGTTCAAAATTGTGACCTCTATAGGGTCCACAAGCTAAAAACGTGATTTTTCGTACAATCAGGGGCCATAATCCATGAAGTTTTGATCCGATACATGCCAATATCGAAAGAGCAGCCGAGATCTTTTGGGGATAAACCTATATTTCAAGTTTCGTCAAAATCGGATAAGAATTGTGACCTGTAAAGAGTTCACAAACAAATTGTGGACGGACGGACAGGGGCGACGACAATATACGTCCAGATAAAAATGTGGGCGTATAAAAACGGAAATGGGCTGGCTATACATGCTCATTTTTGAAGAGTATATATATGTTTTTTTGAATATTAATGGATGCTATACCTCACTATGGTTTTTATAACCGATATCCATCTGGACTATTGTAAACATTTTTCAATATGTAAAATTTGTTTTGATCCATTTCGTCTATAAATTGTTTAGGGAATGAGATAAAGTAGACATCATTTGATGTCACAAAGTGAGATATACCATATCTTGATCCTTGGTTGTTTTTTCTGATTTCAGTCTGATAAACCAACATGCCTTTTATTGTTATGGCATTACTCCGAAAGATAAAATATATGAGAAATTATAAATGGCCATCTCTAGTTTGGAAAAATATGTATGAATTATTTCTGAATATGTGTGGTTTATTGGTAACTGGTATATGGTGAATGGGAGATAACTGTTTACATTTCATAGGAGGCAATTCTTGTGTTTTGGTGGAGTAATTTGACAGGAAATCATTAGAGATGACTGTAAGACAGTGTAAGGGGAAAATTTCCAATTATTCACTCATTGGAAGTAATAATAAGTAATAATAACAACATACACAACAAACAAAAGGGAAACCATATATGATACTATACATCAGAGAGCTAGTAACTCCAGATAAATTAAATGGGGATTAAATGTTTGGACCATAATTGGGTTAATATAATTAAGAACATTAAATACACACAAAACAGCACAACCCGCACGCCCCTTCTTTATAGTCCCACCCTCTTCCATCTGATTGACACCAACACATTATGCACAAGTTAAACAAAAGAAACAGTTGACCAGTTACTAAATAATAATTATGTACAAGACCAGGATTAAAAAGGGTATAACTATTGAATTATGAATATTTAGAAAGTCACGCCTCAGTCCTATTCACAGGCTTCCCTTTTGTTTGTTGTGTATGTTGTTATTATTACTCATTATCAATCGGCTACTATCCCTTTGATGTAACCTAGCCTAGCACCCTCAGTTCATATATGGTTTCGGATTTGTCATGATTGGTTGTCTAAGTTTAATAATTTATCCCTACAATTACTTATTAATATCCCTCTAATGTTAATTAATGCCAATTATCAGTGGCCTCACTAATCCTTCATATGCACCTTGCCTTTGATCATGTTGTTATATGCCTTTGATCTTGTTGTTGTCATGCATGGTTTCAGAATTGTTGTTATTGCTTGTCTATATATAATTGCCATACACATTTGTTGCTGCACTTGCTTGAAAACGTTGAGAGAATACTCTTCGAAACGTCGCCTAAATAAATTAGTAATTGTTCTTCCATAAGTATGTGTTATAGTTTAATGAGTCTAATTTGTTCTCCTGTATTTTGTAAACTAGATTCTGTATTTCCACCGTTATTAGCTGTCGCCATGATTGACACTGTATGTATACAAGCGCGAGGTAAATAAAGAATACTTCACCTGATCAGGTATACACTAACTTCAAGGAATGAAAAATGCTTTTAAAGAAAAAAAAAATCAACATTTAAAAATCAACATTTAATCAACATTTAAATTTTTTTACATTAATTGCGGTAAGTTTAACCCCAATGTTTTTATTTTAGCATTTGAAATATATTGAAGAAAAATAAAAGTGGTTACTTTATTAAAAACACGGATAATATTACATTATGTGTTTAACAGATGTTTTTCGGGGTAGTAGGTGAACTTTTGACCGATATTCTAAAAAGAAATGCTATGAACTTATTTAAATATGCCAGGTTTTTTTGTCGAGTTGTTAAAAAATTACAAGCAATATGCTGTTAATACATAAGAAAATGGTTTAAAAAAGCAAAACAAAAATGACCAGATAATCGTAGTAATCAAGTTATTAATTACTATTTTTAGGTCATGGGTCACTCGTTGACCGATATACTAAAACACAACCTTGAACTATTTAAAATATGTCTGTGAACTTTCGTAAACTTTTCCATTGACATGAATACATCACAAAATGCAAATGACTTGTGAAATAAATAACTACCATTGCTTATCTTAAAATTCGCTTTACCTTGCGTGAACTGGAAATTCACCAAACATGCAAATTAGTTGTGAAATACGCTCCCTCATTGGTTCTGTTAGATAACCTTTATGTCGCTTGAACTGTATATGCAAATGACGTTGCTTTTGTAGTATATAACCGCGCTTCCATAAGACCATCTTACCATTTTTTCAAACGTGTGTATCAAAGAAGGGGTTGCCGTGTAAATTGTTGGACATTTTAAACAGGTATGTTCATATTCATTTTTTTTATATTAAAAAAACACTCCAAATTATTGATCATTTTAATCAGGTATGTTAAAAAAGTCACTCCCTATTTTTGTTAAATAATGTTTTCATATTGTTAACTTGGTTGATAAATTAGTTATCATGTATTTGTTTGTTTGTAACAGAATGAGTAATTTTGAAGAATACACCAGCCAGGAACTAGAAACAATATCTGATATCACTGACGAATTCGAATTTTGGTCACCAAATCAAGTTGGGGAGGTCTGCGATTTGCTGGACAACCTCGAATCAAACAATTAGAACAATGAAAATCAGTGCAATCATAATGTGAAATGAAGAATGACGGATGAAAGTTGTGAGGATGATGATGACATTAATATTGAAGTGGACTGTGACTTATTTTCGGACTGCGAACCATTAGAGGTTAGTAACCATTTTACATCTGATATATTCAATATCCAAGATATCAATAGTAGTAAGACTGCTATCACCAGCGAAGTAATTGATGAAAACTCCATGTTCTGTTTTGAAAATTGGGATGGTATGACGAGTGGTAATGTTACCAGCAGGGCTGGCATTCACCATTTAATTGATGAAGAACCTACCACATTGCATAATCACAATGCTATAGATCCAGTACTATCGCTCCTAATTGACGAGTCTCCCAACAGTTTCACATCATTAGTGAACATGTGTGGGAGTGATTTTGAAATCGATATTTTAGACGTCTTAACACCAGAGGCCTTTAAAGACTAAAAAAATAATATATTTCATTTTAAGATTTGTCAAGTGGGGGCGTGGTGCCTATTTAATAAAAATAAAGTCAATTTAATGTGGCCTCAGAAGTTTTACAGTTGGAGATTGTTAACAGCGACACATCACTGGACCCCAACTGGTTAGACCAACTGATCACCGAGATATTAAACACCATCAGAACCAATTTTAACATACAGAGACAGGAAAGAGTAAGATTAACCATAAATCACCCCACTTTAGACACGCCCATTATGCAGTCGAATAAAACCTTCATTTTAGATAACGAAACCACTACATCGGTTATTTACATTCCCACAAAAAGTGATGGCGTGTTTCCATCTCATGTGGTTTTAAATCAGGCTTTTATGAAAGCTAAAATGAAAACCTTTCTGACAACGGAAACCAACCCTGGCTATCAAACATGTTTCGGACAATCTATTATTCTGGGTATAAATGAAATGTTTCATCAAAAAACGCCACAGACACCCGAACAAATCAAGTATTACAACCAAATAGAAACTAACCCTAAACGACAACCACTACAGATTAATTTGACCATGAAATTGTACGAAGAGACTGGTGTTGACCCCACATTACCCTCTGGCCGAACAGAATGGAATAAGTTTCAAGATCTTTTAAAAGATAGATATCAGATTGTGATAACTGTATTATATACAGAGGAGATGCTGCTGTTCCAGGGGTTCCTGTTCTAAGATTGTATTGATGGAAAACATTTCTATTACATCAAAAAAATTCATAGTCTCTTTAACTGTAGCTATTATTGTGACAAATGTGAAAAACCCTATAAGGACAAGAAGCAACATGTTTGTGAAAATGCGTGTAAATCATGCCGACACCCTAGATAATGTTCGTTGATGGAGGCAAGGATACACCGATATTTTCGTGGACAGACCTGTTTTGATCGACATAAGAAAAATTTACCCATGTAAACTGTTTCAACATGTACGAAATGCAAGGCCTGCCTTAAAGGACAATATTGGTGCCAGTCATTATCACATATGTGATAGAGCTGGTTAAACACATTCCAAATATACTTTTAACAGAGAGATCAATGCTACGATAGCTGAGTAATACATGTTTCCCGAATCGGAAGTGACGAACGCCAAAGGAAAACACGAGTCACCGCTTTATATAACTGACTGAAGCGACGAGTGATAGCAGATACACGGCCGAATATCTGCTCACTAATAATTCCTTCGAAGACCAAAAGTTGTTAAATGGGACTGTAAGAGGATATCTGACAATTCAATAAAGTAATTGAATGTCATTAGATAAAAAAACACGAGAAAAATAGAAATAGTCCGTACATTCCCTTGTTTATATTCAAACTATACCTTATAAAAACGTGGTAATGCACGGACTTTTTCTGTTTTTCTTTCGTGTTTTCTTATCTAGTGACAGTCAATTCTTTTTATGAATTGTCAGATATCCTCTCACAGTCTCACTCAACAACTTTTGGTCCTCGAAGGAATTATTAGTGAGTAGAAATTCGGCCGTGTATCTGTTATCACTCGTCGCTTCAGTCAGTTAAATAGACCGGTGACTCGTGTTTTCCTTTGGCGTTCGTCACTTCCGATTTGGGAAACCTGTATTACTCAGCTATCGGAGCATTGATCTCCCTGTTAAAAGTATATTTGGAATGTGTTTAACCATCTCTATCATATATGTGATAATGACTGGCACCAATATTGTCCTTTAAATGTTATACCACGGTAGATACACATGATGAAAAAGTTGACCCATCCAATAAGCATATTTGTGATGTGCGTAAATGTAATAATTGTGCTCAACTGTGTAACCCTAATCACAGGTATTACATGAAACGTTTAAATGAAGATTTCGAAGGTGAAAGTATCAATTATTTTATTATTTATGATTTTGAAACTAAGCTAGATAAAAATAATATTCACGTCCTTATATTATGCATAGCCCGTCGTGTATGTCCTTTATGCATCGACAAAGAACTCAATGAACCGTGCGATGCTTGTGGTGCAAAGAACCCCGACAGAGAGTACATTTTTTACGCCAACCATTGTCTCGCAGAATTTTGTCAATGGATCATCCACACAGAAGTGGTGCAAGACCGTTTTGGTAAAAACAAAACCCTTATGGCCAACAGACATTCTAGATTTATAGCTCACAACAGTCAAGCATTTGATGGTTTGTTTGTGTTGAGATACTTTGTTACGCATACGAGACTTCAACTAAAAATAATTGCCAATGGATCTTAAATTATCTGTATATCTTTACCTGATAATATACGTTTTTTTTAGATAGTCTAGCCTTTATGCATATGAATCTTTCACAATTTAGTAAAACATTTGACCTTCCTATTTCAAAGGGGATATTTCCTTATATGTTTTTTAAACCCGAGAATCTAGATTATGATGGGGTTTTACCTGATTTGGACTTTTACGAAACGTCTTCCATGTCACCTACCGATCGAGATAAGGTATTGAAATGGTAAAATAAACGTCGAGAGGACAACAACCATTTTAACACGAAACAGGAAATTATAGAATACTGTTGTGACGATGTTAATTTATTGCGTGATGGTTGTGGTAAGTTTAGATAATTATTCCTGGAGTTGACCCAAATCTCACCTTTTTAAAAATACGTTACGATTGCATCTCTATGTAGTCTTGTCTACCATCGAAATTTTTTGCCACCATTTACTATAGCCGTAGAACCACAGGGACAGTATACAATATGTCGTCGGAATACGTTACATGCAATATCTTGAATATACCGAAAATCGACATATACGACATGCACGTAACGGCGGCGAAAAGATCGTTTTAAATATGTCAGTAGATGGTTGGTATATTGACAATGACGATGATGTAGAGGTGTGTGTCGAATTTCTTGGTTGCGTTTTCCATGACTGTCTCTGCATCAAAAACAGAGATCTAACATCACCTTACAACAACAAAATAATGGGTGAGTTGTATGAGGAACACGTGGCACGTATGCTATGTTTGGCAGGGTCCAACAGACGCATTCGCTGTGTATGAGAATGTGAATTCAGGCGACTCACAGAAACCCCCATCTTCAATAGAAGGCTTGATCTCGTCTTAACTACATACATCTTATCAAGCCCTTCACGTAATACCCTGTATATTTCGCCACTAAGTTCGATTGTCACAAGCCCAGCCTGGGAACCTATCAGATTCATCGGTCGTCGTGAATACCAAGTCTCGTGCTTTATAGCTAAAATGTCTACATGTGACAATCGAGTTGCAAAGTTCAAAGACCGATCAATGTCACGGTTACTGTTTTCCCACGAGTTTCTCAATTAAAAAAAACCCTGTTTGTTTATAGTGTGTTTGGTGTCACGAACTCTGATTGGACAATGCTAATTAGTCAATTGTAAAAACAACTAGCACAAAGTTGGGGGAATTGCTGAGTATTTAAGCAACGGAGAGATGTTGTATAACTCGCGAACGTTGCTTAAGGAACATGAGAAACCCCCTGCGTATCTAGACTTTGCACAGCGTGTACCTCAACTAATTGAACCTTTACGGGTACGCGACGCCTTCTACGGTGGAAGGACATATCCCAGGCTTCTCTCTTTGAACAGTTACCGCCTGAAGATCTATTTGGTGATTACATCTACATGTTCTCAAAAATCAAACAAATGAGTTCCGGTTACCCACATGACCTCAACCCAACGTGCTTAGCATGTAAAAACCTAGATACGTGTGGTCATATTGACTGGCCTGTACTCAAGCAAAAGCGTAAGGAATATATTGATGATTACAAACTACATGAAAATATTTTGTTCGGGGAGAAGAATATATCCAGAAACACGGGTCTGCGTTACGTGTCACATTTATGTCTTAACTCTCTCTGGGGTAAATTTGCTGAACGATCCGACGCAAGAGTGCAATCAGTTATCGTGGTTGACCCCACAGTCTTCTACTTGTTGTACGACGGGACGAAAGAAGTGAAAAATATTGAAATCATCTCTGAGGACGTTGTTTTGTTTCAGTTTACAGTATGCAGCGATCTCATACCCCTCCTCCACATGTCAATGTACCTATTGGAGCTTTTACCGCCGCATACGGACGTATGAAACTGAACGAGTAATTAGATAAATTGAATGATAGGGTACTCTATTGCGACATAGGCTCTATCAATTTCACAGAAACAGACGACGACGTCACTGTTTCACTAGGCAATTACTTGGGGGATTTTACAGATGAAATAGTACCTTCCTGTCGCATACGGGAAAATTGGGCCACGGCCCCCAAGAGCTATGCCTTGAAAATCGAAAATGAAAACACACACGAAAACTCTTAAACCATCTCTTATACTTTAAATCACGATATCGGCCAACGGATCGATTTCCAAACGTTTGTCACATTAGTTCACGATCATACCCATAAAGTCAAAGTATCTTATCCCAAAGCATTCCATCGAAACAAAGAGTTCGTGGTGTCTATGAAAGAAATAACAAAAACTTTATCCTTTAATTACAATAAACGTGTTGAAATCAAAGAATCATATGACACTGTACCTTATGGTTTCCTAGAAACCCTTTAGCCTTGTATACGGTTATATTTAATGAATGTACACCCCATATTGTAGCTGTTGTAAATAAACTATATTGTGTATATTGTAAAATAAATAATAGAAAATAGAGGTCTTTGTTTTCTTTCTTCTGAAAGATTTTTTTTTATTTGGCAATTCTAGAGTAACAGAGATGTGGAGACAATGAATAGATTATATAGATGGACATTTTACATTTTAGGTTTCATTGTTACAAATCGTCTGACATGTCTGTCGTTTTGACGATAATTTCGAGAAAATGTTTTTACAATTGTTTTCATACTTTTACCACAACATCGCTGATAAGCATAAAACACAAAATAATGTCAACAAACATCACTGAGCAAACTTTGCAGGCATTTTCTGTTGTAGACAAGAAGTAAACCTGTTTTCGAAATACGGTGCAAAACGTCTCCGTGGTAAGGTTTTAGCCCGAAAGAGTCAAAGTATTCCACTATATTAGTACCCACATGAAGCAGGTATTCAGAGGTATGGGAATTGTAAATATAGAGTCCTTTACCTAAACGTCGAGGCAGAGTATCACGTGCGAAGACACCCTGAAAATAAGCGGCTGTTTGGGGGTTGCTTTTCATAATAGCCGTCAGCTGATTGGTATTCATCCTCAAAAAAAAAGGTCTGTTATAACATTTCGGGCACTGTCTATTTCTATCTTATTTTCAAACTCACTATAGAGAATTACGTTCACCGTTGATTGTAGGGCCGTTCCAAAACGAACTTCGAGTTTTGCATTACCCGTTTTGTTCAAATGGAATGTATTGTCATCTGAAGGTTCCGGAGCGTAATCAAAACAGAATACACAAAATCCGTTTCTGTAGGCGTTAAGAGTTATTGCTGGTCCCCTGTCTTGAAAACGGCTGGATGTCCCCGAAAATAAGGTATTGAATGACCTGGTATATCCATAACCCAAATTTTCACTAAAATTAGGACTCAAAGGTTTGGCGAAAACATCTCCACCATTAACGTGAAGTGATATATGATTAATGTCCAAATTTTGTAACTTGATTGGTTTTTTATTCATAGATCCAGAAAACGCCTCATTCGAGACAAACGTCACGATGACACGTCTGGGTGTTTGTCCTAGAAATAGATTGTCTTTATCCAAACTACAATTTCCGGTAGGGATAGTAAAACTTTTCACATCAAAGCGTCCAATAGGGTAAATGGCATTGCGTTTCATCGGTGCACTTGCATGTGCGACAGTAACAGAGGGATTCAATTTTAGTCTTCGAATGAAAAGAGATGCTTTTTCGATAACCACTTTGAAATTGTCGTTGGCTGCCATGAGACAAAAAGTATCTTGAGTGCGAACCATACGGATTCGCATGTCAAAGCCATTGATTAAGTATTTATTCTGACTAAACATGTTTTCCCAACATGTCTACGGATTTGCTCTCTTTAAAATGTTTGGTTCTGTTCTTGAACCCTGTATTTGGGCCAGCGTCAGAGACATCGTTGCTATCGAATTGGCCTGGTGTGTCCAGGCGCCATTGACACGATAACAGGTGAGATTTTTGTGCATCCGACCCATAACTTGGTGAAGGCTGTGAGACCCGCTTTCCGTTTAATGACATGTCGATTTTACTAAACAGACTGTGTAAGAAATTATTTACAGGCCCCACATTAGCGTCGGCTGCTATATTGGTACCGTTGGTATTTACGACCTTGGCATGGACAGTGAAAAAACTCTGGGCCAAATCTAGATACTCGTCACCTGAACCCGACAAATAGAATTCAAGTGGTGAACCGCCATCCAGATTAGATATCGGATGATATTTCCACTTTCTATGTCTATCTTGGTATTGGGCACAGTAAAAAGGTCTAATCCACTGCTTAAGCACTCACAAGACCTAGGATCGATCATTTTGAGCGGCTAAAATATGTCATGATTTCAGCTGAAAATGTCTGACTGTGTACGCTTCCGCCTCTTTCGCTTCTTACCGCTGGTGTTTTGGAGCCGTTTGACTGACCCTCTCGGAGAAGACACTTTTATAGGTTCAGCAATTGACCTAAGAGCTTTCGCGCCAAGGTCACGACTCGCTTGTAATATGTGATTTTTTCCCCCAAGAACGTCACCAAAAATCTGTGCTCCCGTCGTTAAGGCCCTTTTACCCACAGTTCTGGCCGCGGACTTTAAGAGTGGTGTAGCTGCTCTGAAAAGACTTGACACAATAGACCCAAGACCATACCCCGTTTGATATGGTGTTCCTGCAAAGACCGGAAATCCGTCTCCCGTTTGACCTAGATAATAACGTCGTATCTTGGCATCGTCACATCGATATGGATGTAAACAGGTCATTCTTCTCGTTTGAAATGTACTTTAACTAAAACGTGACCAAATTCAAATGGCACCAACTGTCCTAATTCAGCGTACAATCCTAGCCCAATCGTGTCTATGTAATTTCTATCACTTCTCACACTATTTGTAAATTCATTTTCTTTCATAAAGACAAATATCTTAGCTAAATTCATAGATAAATGAACTTTTCGACCCTCTTTACCTAACAGTAATAGAATGTGGCCATCCTGATCTTTCATGATGGTGTTAATGAGGCCCCAACTTTCAACGTTGTTTTATTGAAGTAATTGATTACATCATTCCCCGTATCATAGTACCCATTTGGTATAGAAAAGCGTAAGCGATGGGGTCCTTCTACTTCTGTTTTGCTACGGTACGTCAACCAACAATCTTTGACGTAGATTTTGTTCGAACTGCATGGGTAATGAATTTCCACGGGACAACATGACCATACTCCCTACAACTGTAGAGGCTTTGCTAATTTTGTGGTAAAATGGCTGATCTTGTTATGCGGATAATAGTCGAAACTACTATTTGAAGGGAGTGTAACGTAAAATTAATCTTCTGTCATGGTTGCAAAAACAAGTCTTGAATGTCATTCATGTGGATACACACCTCCTTTTAATAAAAACAAAATTATTTCGGTTGCGAGGCATTGTTATTCACTAACTGTTCGTTCGTTTACAAGTATCATAGACAGTATCGCAAGAGCTGTGATCGCATAAAGAACAGTCTCACAGACCCCTTCTACACAATCTGGACCCTTTAGCCCTTGTAAAAAAAGCCCTTGCACGCGCTTGAACTCGGGGATTTAAAGTTGTCATTTTCGGACAACGTCCGAGGCCTTTACCCAGCAATCAAATTCTTTACCGTACCCTTTCCAACGCACTAATAAATATTTTGTACCACGAACTGACTTTCTAGGTATGACTTGCTCGATATCGTATTGACTGGGTGGAATAACTTTGATCAGTTCTTTGGTGTAAAATGTACCTTTTATAGTTGTACCTTGTAGATCCTTTAGTTTATAGACGACCCTGTCTCTTCTGAACCTCTGATATATTTGGAATATCTCCTCATTGTAGGATCCTAAATAATCTTTTTTAAAAGGGTGTTTAGACTCTGATATGCGTACATTATCACCAATTTTATACTTGTATTTCTCCGTCGATTCCCCGTGTGTTTTGTAAATAATGTCTAAAACTCTATCTTGGTTGGTTAGTGTAACATCAATAGGTGACATTTGTATGCTTCGATGTTTCGATTTGTTGTAACCATTGACTAACTTTTGTAAAACCCCTATGTAGTTGTATGTATTGTTTTTCGTAAAATAACGGAACATACGCCCATTGAGCGTACGTTGAAAACGTCCAACAATGGAAGCCTTCACACCCGCATCTTGACTTACATAAAATCCAATCCCCCTTTTCTTGAGCATCAATTGAAAGGATTTGTTCAAAATTTCTGTCCCTTTGTCCGTCTGTAGGGCAAGAGGTTTTCGCTTTGAGCTTTCCAAAATATATGTAAAGGCTTGGACAAGACTTTGAGCGTTTTTATTTTTCATGGGGTAAACCCAGGCATGTTTACTTAAAACATCTATGACATGTATGACCGTGATTGTGTTTTTTCAAGGTTGATAGATCACTCAGGTCAGCTTACCAGATGTGGTCGATACCACCATGTACGATGACTCTGTCTCATTTGTACCTTCTCCTGGGTGTTACAAGCTTGGTGTAAGTAGGTTGCTCTGCTAACCATTCTTGAATGTCTTTAAGGGGTATCGCGTGTTTGTTCTGTCTAAGATATCTATAAAGTTTGTACAGACCGCCATACCCCGCAAGATGCCCTGGGTCATAGTAAATCTTTGTCAGAAGTTTTTTTACACCCTTTCTCATTTTTTTGTGGTAGGGCAACCAGTCAGATGACACTTGGATCCGACGTGTTTTTCGTCGTGTGGGTGTGGATTCAAGATCTTCTCCATTTGGCGTATCGATTATATACGCAGTGGGCATTGCACGGTTCTTCCACCCTATTCTTGACATCAACTCAATCGACGGTGAACGTCGGCGTTGTTTGTAAACTGGCGTACCCTTGGGCGTACCCTTGGGAGGTGGATTAGTCATGTAATGATATCTGTCTGCGCTACCTATCAAGTCTTGAGGTAAATTATAGCCGGATAATGCCTAACCCAACTCTTGCCACCCTACTGGATTAAAATACTTTCTTTTTGTAACAAATCGTAGACGAGATCTGTTATATTTGAACCGGGTACATTCTTACCCTGAATAGTCACCGTACCTTCACCGTAATTTTTCTATTAAGAGCCCAGCTTTAGTTTTTAAAGATTTCGGAACTGTAGTAAGTATGTCTGATTTTAAAGGTGGCATGGATATAACTTGGGACGGCATAACTTGCGATGACTCATCGATTGTAACTTTGTCACTTACAACAGAAATTCTCTTAGCTTTTGACTGTATTTTTCAGCTTTTTCCGAATCACTCAAGCCAGAATCCTCAAGGATGTGTCGTATTTCTACATCTAATTCCGGAGTCTTTCTCACAGAGGAAAGCTGTAATATCTTAGGTCTAGCTAGGTGTTTGCAAAATGTCTAACATAATCTCCGGGATTAGTGTCATTTTTTCAGTATATTCCATCACGCACCAAATAGTTTAGGTAACACCCCCCCCCCCCTAGAATCCCTACTAGTGGTGAAAGCAATGCTCCGAGAAAACCACCCTTCTGCACTTTACCTTTCAAGATATTAAGACAACAGTCGTACAAGGCATCAATGGTAGGTTTACCAGCGTTTTTAATAATATGCAATCGTGGTTTGGGATGGACTGTTTCAGTACTAGCAATAGTTTTGCGTGTCGTGATAGACCGAGTGCCATCCTTTTTTCAATCAACTATGTAGAGTTTGTGTTAAACAATAAGCTTTTATACTTTTGGGACGTAGACTGTGGGGTTTTCACTTGGGGAAATACTGTTACGAAGTCTTAAAATGTCGGGGGTAGTACTTTTCGGATCAAGGCATAAATAAGAATAGGGTTTTCGGGTAGCATCCTCATAGCTTTCTCGAACAAATTTAGTTTTTCCGGGATACATCTGTTTTGCCAGTTGCGTTTTCCGTGGGTTCTTAAATATAATCATGTAATGGACATACAGACTGATGGTCCTGTAATGTTAAACTTTATGAAACAGATTTTGTACAATATAGATGACAGAGGCATTTTCGTGATGACTCCCCTCGTAAATAGTTTTGAAACTTTGTCTGTGATGTTATCCATCAGATCGTCAATGATCAACAGCGTTCGTTTGCACGGGTTAGGGCTAACCCCTAAACCCTCAACAAACTCTATACTCCCAGATAATTCAGCATACAGAGGTTACCAAACGCCGTAACACCACGGTTTGATCCACAACATGTCGTAATTCAAGAATCAAACGCCTGACCAGTTGACTTTTACCCGATTGCGTTGGTCCCGATATCATGCAAGTAAAAGGCCACTTTAATCTCACATCCATCCTAGACTACCTGATCAAAATAACTAACATCTTTTTTTATAAATGATTGCTATTTTATTATAATTAAGTGCACAATAATACACAGAACAATATACAATCATAAAAAAACATGCAATCGTAAAACAACAACAATTATTTGGCTAGTTTGTGCACACATTCTAAGATTTATTCTTTCCAATAAAGAGTTTCAAACAGAAACAGTTCTTCAACATGTTCACGAATCTCAGGGACATATCGGCTTATCTGTAAAAACCGTTCTTTTTCCAACTCGATCAAACACGACTCGAAGTATAAGTCCACATGATTGATTTCATTGAACCAATAGTCCACCCCTAGGCACGAATGTTCCAACTGGCCTCCTTGATTATTCAGACACCCCTCACAGTATTTCGTGACACCTTTTGCAATCTCAGTGTTGATCAGGTCAGCCAATATTTGAACGACTAACGTGCGTACATTTTCGGAAGGACAGAAAAGTTCATCTCCGCCGTGTACAGGTTTCCAGCACCGTGAATGTTTACAACCTCGTCTACTAGAAGATCTTCGTGAAAAACAAGTTGATCATCCTCATAAACACCTTCCACTCTCACTTCTGATCTGTAACAATCTGGTTGATCCCAACCTTCTTTTCCAGCGGCAGAAATACATTCATCAGGCATATTGTCCCAATCTGACGCGTCAATACTCGCCTTGCTGAGAGCACACCTAAATACCTGATATCCACCCCGTTTGAACGATCTTTTAACTTTGGTTACAGCAGAGTGAGCTCAGAAAAGGTTTTTTCGGGTATCAACATCTGTCGACCACTTTTCCGTAGCAGCACCATTTGACAAGTCGTGCCTAGTTCACATCGTAATTCATTGTTAATGTCAAATGTTTTGGGTTTCGGTTACGCCAAATATCTCTTGAAACGACCAACAACAATACTCCATTCTCTTAAAGTCATCTTTAAAGCCATTTTTCTTTTGAGACCAAGATAACCAGCACGTAGTAAAATTTCAGGTTGTCCCTTTCAGTGTCACCTAAAGGCAATGTCACACCAACTGAAACCTCGGATATCTTTGCTGCTGATAATGATAATACTAACAGTTCTCCTATATGTATCTATATACAGACAGACACATCTGTCGATAACCAATGGAAATTGTTGGAGGCGTTTTTCAGAGGCCGGTCCTTTTCGTACACCAATCGTGTTCGGAGTAGGATCTATGGTACTAAACTTGTTTTCACGCATCTCTTTCAAACATGCTTTCACAATTTCCCATTGGGTCAAGTTTAAACGAACGCCCTTTTGTGTAGGCTTGGGCATACGCTCCTCCTCTTCACATCCGTACTCTGTAAATACTTCTCCACGTCAGGCACTATGTTCATTAACTTTTGCCATTGCTCCTCGAAAAACATAACCCCAATCGGTGTAGGATAGCGGTAACCCGTTAGTGTGTGACCATATTTTCTGATATGATAACACACAGTTTCTTGCTAAACACATTTTACAACGAAATAATCATTTCCAATATCTTTGCGGTACAAATCAACCGTACTCATGATGTCTACCTCTCGATCAATGCAATGAAGCAATGCTACATTATAAAATGTATCCACCTTTTTTATACTAGGGCGACGAGGCATGGCGAAGCGGGCCTCATGCGCGGTACAGAAAAAACAATTCGCGAACCATTATGAACTAGTACAGCTGATGACTTCAACCATTCAAATTACGTAGTTGCCGCATTTGTAAATGGCACGAAGTGCTGCAGTGGTCAAAGCCCCACATAGTCAAAAGTGCCGCAGCGAGAAACTGCCGCAGGCAAATACCTCGGGGTACCCTAACCAAACCGGAAGTGCCGTAAGCTCAAATCGGAAGTGACGCAACCAAATACCTCAAAGTGCGTTGGCCAAAAAGCTCAAAGTGCCCTAACCACCCTGGAGTGCCCTGGTAACTACTGAGGATTTTTATTTGGCTCAAAAATCTAGATCAATTATTATCCGTCTTCAGTGAAATTCTAAATAGAATTCACGCAAAAATACAATTTACCGTTGAAACAAGTGACAAGAAAATATCATTTTTGGATAGTAGGGTGCTAAAAGATGATGATAATAAAATAGAAACAGACATTTTTTTTACGAAAGTACGGACACCAAACAATATTTATATTTTGACTCTTGTCATCCGAGTCATACCAAAAAAGCATTGTCTTACAATCTTGCAAGGAGAATTTGCGCACTCGTCTCAAATCCTTTAACGTTAGATCTCAGATTATCAGAATTACGAACCTTTCTATACATGACCGCAAATATCAACTTACTTTAATCAATGACGGTACACCGAAAAAAAACTTGTGTTGGACTGTCCCAGCTGGTGTCCCACAGGGCTCCGTTCTCGGACCCCTTTTGTTCCTTATTTATATCAATGATATTGTGAAAAACATCGACTCGATCATCAGACTATTTGCAGACGATACAAGTTTATATATAAAAGTAAGTGACCCAACAGCATGTGCGAATGTTTTTAATGCTGATCTAGAAAAATAAATATTTGGGCAAAAACATAGCTGGTATCCTTTAAACTGAAACACTTGCACTTACTACTAAGAAGAAAATTATACTACCGACACTAAACTTAGACAGCATTCCAATTCAAGAAGTTTCGTATCACAAGCACCTGGGACTGACATTTCAAAATAATTGTAAGTGGGATATTCATATCAATAACATCTTAACAAAAACTGGTAAACACGTGAACTGTCTTCCATCTCTAAAATACCGACTTAGTCGCAAATCCCTAGAAATAATGTACACATCTTACATTCTTCCTCATATTGACTACTGTGATATAATATGGGACGAGAGCACTACTGAACGGACTAACAAACTAGAATATTTACAATTAGATGCACTCAGGACTATATGCGGTGCTGTAAAGGGTACCAGTCATAGGCTAATATATCAGGAGACCAGGTTTATATCACTGAAAGAACGAAGAAGGCGGCACAAACTAATATTAATGTATAAAATTTTTAATCATTTTACTCCCGACTATTCATTTAAACTTTTTCCTTGTAATCAATGATATTCATACAATTTACGAAACCAAAACAATTTACCAGATTATTTTTGAAGAACAACTCTTTTCTCTTCTACTTTCATACCATCCACTATTAAAGAATGGAATACACTTGATAATGCTACCAAAAACGCACTTACAATTTCTTCTTTTAAATCAAAATTACGATCTATAGACAACTCTGTTGTTGAATCTGTCTATTTTTCTGAAATCTTGCATAATTAACATTAGTTGTTCGGCGCTACGATGTTACAGAATCACATTAAACCAGAAACGGCTCGACTTGAGCCAGTAGGTAAGAATCTGTTTTAAAATTATACCTAGGGTGGTTGGATTGACGGCCATCTTGTTTCCAGGTTTTTTTTATAAAAGCTTGTTGGCAAGAGTAGACATAAACCCGGGCACGGACTAGAAAATAACTTTTTACACTTTTGTGTTAGTTGAAATGTAATCTAATTTATGTTTTAAAAAGACCCTCTCTAATCAAATAAGCAGATATTTTCCACACACAATCCGTTCAACCTCTGTGTAATTATTTCACTGATTCATTTCAGTCAATAAAAAGGATAGAATTTAGAATGAGCCTTTGGAAGTTTCTCTTTAGTTTCATTTTATTTTTCAATCAGTGCTGCTATGTGACTTTCCACCTGCCAGTTTTTAAGCAATTATTGAGAATTTAACAAGTACTCCATATAGAAGAGAAGAAAAACTGGTAACAATTTCATTTTTATAATTTATATTTTCTTTTTTTTTTACCAATGTCCTACAATTATTAGTGTATGTGAAGAGACAATCCCACATTAAGTATTTTTATGGCACTTATATGCAACAGACAGAGAGGGGATTGACATAAACAAGGCCTATATATACTTGCATTTGCCGAATCAAGTTTCCAACTATGTCCTACTCCTACATGCATAGGCTACCGGTAATCAACCACAACGAGAGGCGACTTCCGTTTCCAACCTCTCTCCATTTTCTGCCTCATTCTACATGTATTAAAAATTGGTTTATTGTGCAATATTAATTCTGCATGAACCTAGTAGGACGTTATCTACTTACTGACTCTAGGTCGTTTCCGGACTAAGGTATGGTTAAATTTAATATGAATAATTCGCTTGTGCGTTTGGGTATTTAGCAAAAAGAATAAACCGTAGAACCCACAGAAAATTCAAGAGGTTGGACAGACGATAGCACAACACTTTGGTTCAGCGTCATTTCGGACTCAACACAGGCGATCTGTTGGACTCGGTCTGACGACTCGGTCTGAAGACTGTTTTGAATTGCCCTATTTCTGATAAATTCATCAGCAACTTTTTTTTATATACATAGTACAGATATAAAAAGAAATAACATTCTTTTCGTAAACATTCAAAATTGGAAATCTTGTTGTATGTGCGTTATGAACGTGCTGTATATTGATGGTGAGCGGTAAATTTTACCTGCATTTTTTTTAAAAATCGTTTTTAGCTTATTATATATTGATTTAACAATCTTGTTCAACCTTCCCTTTCAACTTATTCCTGAGTCCGAAGTGTGACTGACCCAAGTCCGAAATGTCACCTTACCGAGTCCGAAACGTTGAGGCCATAGTCCGAAATGACACGAGACCGAAATGACATGAAATTGGACAGACGAAACCATGCCACTCGCCAGAATGACTGACTGTGTGATTTCATGTTCATGTATTAAACCACTAGTAGACCATTCACCCCACCCCATATCGAAAAAAAAACCCATGGCTTATGAAGATATTTGCTCCAATCTTAGCCTTACAAGCAAAATACTGGATTACTTGAAATGAAATGGGGGTATATCACACGGTTTGTGAAATGAAATGAAATGAAACCGGGTTTAACGTCCTACTGCTCTGCTCCTAACCTGGGCTAATGAAGATGGGCATATGCCATACAGTGTGGTATGAGGGAAATTTTGCCTGGGCGGCGGCTCTAAGACCTACTCTTATATTGAATTCCAACTGCCAAGGGTCTTTGAATTCCAACTGCCGAGGGGTCTTTGAATTCCACCTGCCAAGGGGTATTTTACGTGTACGCCAATTTGTACACGGGACCTCGGTTTTCCTTCCCATCTGAACGACTAGACAGCTGTCCTTGTCAGGCCTTCCGTCCTGCATCACTGGATGAACTTTCTCGGCCAATGCAGGGATCGAACACCCGACCTCCAGGCTAGCGAGCCAGCATGATCCTCCACACAGTTGATATATGGTAAAGTATCTTTAATGGTTAATTACATGTCATGTATTTATTTTTTCAGTTTCAGTAATGGATGCATATGAAAATCCAACAGAAAAAGATCATACAATAAAAGAAATTATAAAAGAAAAAAATGGAAGAAGAAATGGCTGAATAAATGATAGAGCAGCTTGTTGTTGGTAACTATTCAACCTTAGTATAAAAGATTGTTGTTATGCTATTTTGATATATTACGTCAAAACTATAAGATTGATGCAATTTTACATACTTTCATAATGAATATTATAAAGCCTTCAAATGCACGAATTTATAAAATATAAATAATTTCATATTATATTACTGTATACAATACTGTATTCACTCTTGTTTTAGTGGAGCTGGGGCTAATTGGGTAAGACGCTGACTCCCCGCATTGGCCGCGAAAGTTCATCCAGATTTTCCGGCGTGGTTTTCCCTCGTCAGTGATTCAGGACAGAGGGTCTGAAAGGGACAGCTGTCTAGTCGTTTGGATGGGACAAAAAACCGAGGTCCCGTGTACACATTGGCGTGCACGACAAAATTTTCCTCATAGCACACTGTATGGCGTATGACCGTCTTCATTAGCCGAGTTTAGGAGCAAAACAGTAAGACAATAGACCCAACAGATACGCTCGACAATCCTATTTTCAAGTTTTAAGACAACACTAAAGACGCATCTGTTTACCGAATATTTGTGCAAAAACAATTAGTTGACATCACTGTGAAGCGCTTAGAAATGACCAGCGGACATAATTTAGCGCTATATAAGACAATTTATTATTGTTATTATTATTATTATTATTTATATTGTCATTTTTTCAAGAGTTTTGTTATGGCTTCTTACCCATTGAGGCATAATAATCTGCCCGAATGAGTTGTTCATTTAAACATTCTGAACCATAGAAAGTATATTTATTGCCTACTATAATAATATATAATATTTTTTTTTCAGGCTGGAGAGCATTTGATGTATGATTCCAGCAACAAGAGAACTCAACAATATACCTTTTGAATATTGAGCCATCAAATTATTTTATAATTTTGAAAAAGAATGCAGTGATTATAAAAGCTAATAGGTTATCTGTTGCATTTGGTCTGTTATATAAATATTTTATTGTTGTTGTTAATGTTAAATATCCTTTGCAAAAACAATTATATATAGACTGTAAAGTGACCTTCAAATCACTCAGAATTTGGTCGTCAATCATTAAGTATTATATAGGGCACTCAGGTACATTAAGGTGACTTTCCCTTGCTTATTAAATGAATGGGGAGAGGGTAGAACGTGCATGCTGTATCATAAGGTCCGTCATTGAGTCAACTAACATAGTTTCGATTCCCCCTGTGTTCATGATGAGTAGGGTCGCGTGACCAACCTTGTCGGTTTTCTCCGGGTCGTCCGGTTTCTTCCCACTGCTAAAATCCCCTACATGCAAGCTAATTATTGAAATATAATTGAACCATATCTTAGTCCTGAAATAACTTGGTGTCGAGTGGACATTGAACCCCATTTCTCTCTCCCTCTCTTTAAAAGCTGAAAAGGGGTTTAACATCCTACTTTTCTTTGGGGGGGGGGGGATGGCCGAATGGTTAGCATGCGCGCTGTATCATACGGCCTGCAATTGAGTCAACTGGCTTGGTTTCGAATCCCCTGTTGCACGTGGCAAGGAGTAGGGTCGCCTGTCCAACTTTGTGAGTTTTCTCCGGGTACTCCGATTTCCTCCCACTGCTAAAGACCCTTACGCGCAAGCGAATTATTGAAATAAAATTAAACAATATGTTAGTCCCAAAATGACATAGTTTGTGTCGAGTGGACGTTAAACCCCATTTCTCTCACTCTCCCTACTTTTCTTTGTTATGTAGGCCAACACCGGGATCCAAAAAGAATCATCATGCCCCCCCCCCTTGCTTATGACTTGTATATAAATATTTTCAGTTTTTGTGCATAATTTATGTCTTTAATGCTTGTTTTAACTGTTATTTAAAACGGCAATTTCATATTTTTTAGTTATATTTTTAAAATATATTAAAATAAAGCCTTAAAATAGATGGTATCTGTAAACAGGCCTACCTTGTTAAAGAATAATCGTATTAATCCTATAATTCCCTGTTGCCAGTTGAGAAATTGGCAAAAATATCATTTTCAACTTTAAATTCAAACGTTTGAAGATCGCCATTGCATGGAGGGGAATGGGAAAACAAGGGAGGTAAGTGTGTTATATTTTCTGTGTCAGCGATTTTAATCCTTCTGAAATATTGCCCATGATCGTATAATAGTGAGTTGACAACCTTTTGAGCAAAAGACATAGAAATAAATATGTTTTGACTCTCTTAGAAAATATGAAATTATCACTTTAATTTAGATATACAATGTATGTAAATCCCATTTTAGGCGGCATGGAGTAAGGATATTGTGTACATAGCGTTTAAATTCTCATTTCTTTTTTAAGGAGGTAACTTTAACACAATTTTATTAGCATTGGAATTAACTTTGTTTATTAGTATTCCAAATGTCTCGGTGCTTGTTTTGAGGAGTTTTTTTCAATTTAAATAGCTATGCTTATTTTATGTTTTGTTTATTGTTTATTTTTTTATTTGTCCGGAGGGGGGTGGGGTCATTATATACCACAATTTTATTGGTATTGGATTTTCTTTGTTTTTATTATCCATCGAAATGTCTGTCTAGTTTTGATTTGGCATTAATTTTATGAATAAAGAATAATTTTGTGAATAAATAATAATTTTATGAATAAATAATAATTTTATGAATAAATAATAATTTTAATTTTATGAATAAATAATAATTTTAATTTTATGAATAAATAATAATTTTATGAATAAATAATAATTTTATGACTAAATAATAATTTTATGACTAAATAATAATTTTATGACTAAATAATAATTTTATGACTAAATAATAGTTTTATGAATAAATAATAGTTTTATGAATAAATAATACTTTTATGAATAAATGATAATTTTATGAATAAATAATAATTTTATGAATAAATAATAATTTTATGAATAAATAATAATTTTATGAATAAATAATATTTTTATGAATAAATAATAATTTTATGAATAAATAATAATTTTATGAATAAATAATAATTTTATGAATAAAATTTTTGCCACGTCATTTATCAAACATTACATTTAACCACTTGTGGTGGTTATACACAAGTTTGTATGAAACAACACAAGTTTCAGAAATTTCAACACAAGTTTCAGAAATTTCAACACCAGTTTCAGAAATTCCAACACAAGTTTTAGAAATTTTAACACAAGTATTGCGTAGATTTTCACAAGTTTGTGTTGTTTGATCAATTTTAACACAAGTTTTGTGTTGTTTCGACATTTAACACAAGTTTGTGTTGTTTCAAAAACAAGTTTGTGTTGTTAAATAGTAACACCTAACTTGTGTTGAAAACAACACAAGTTTGTGTTGTTTCAACACAAGTTTTTTTTCAGTGTATAAAACGGGCGAAGGTATTTGATATTTTAGAACTTAGAACAGTGAGACCAAAAATAACAAAAGAAAAGTGCATACCGTACATCTACGCACAATCCTCGAAATCATTGATCATATTCGGATTCCGAGGATTGTGCGTGGAGATGTACGGTAGGACTACGCACTTTTCTTTTGTTATTTTATTAAAAAGTACATGCCCTCCTTAAATTGGAAAATTGGTTAATTGAATATTAATAATGTGGCACTCCGGTTTCCTCCCACTGCTAAAGACCCCTACGCGCAAGCGAATTGTTGAAATGAAATCGAAACCATATCATATGTTTGTCCCAAAATGACCTAGTTTGTGTCGAGTGGACGTTAAACCCCATATCGCTCTCTCTCTCTTTCTCTCTCAGAGGTTTAAACATGTGTGTATTTCTTTTTTCATTGTAATTTTTAATATATTTCTCTGAGAGTAGTTCAAGGCCTTATATTCCAGACAGCAGATCAACAGAATGAAATGGGTTTTGATGCTTTCATTTCTATAGCAACCGGGATAATGAACTCTGGCATACGCCATGCAGTGTGCTATGAGGGGTATATTTTTCCAAGGATAGTGGCGTTTCAGTCAGTTCGAACTGTCATGTGTTCTTTTACGTGCATGCCAACGTGTACATGGGTTGTATTGACTTCGGCTTGACGTTTCGCTTTTTAGGTCCCCACGCCCTGCACCACTCATAAGGGGGAGCTTGGTAAAGTCAGCACCAAGCCATTGAGAGAAAACATGAATGAAAGAAATACGTTTGCCCCTGCCAGTTGGTATTCTGATGTTCTAATTCGTCTGCTGGTTGTGGATCGGTTATCTATTTGCACCTCGTCATTAACCCCTTTAAAATTGCAATCCATTAAATAATGTCAATTGTTAGTTAAACGATATTGTGAGATTATTGCTAACGAGTGGGTAAAATGCAAACATTAGCAAATATTTATGAAATTCCGATTTAAAAAAGGTGAAACTACTGGTCATTTTACGAATACGACATCATTTTTATCATTCTATTTTCATGTAAATGGTATTCGTATTGGATTTGATCGTATTCGTATTATCATTGCTAATATTTTTTCTTTTCTTTATAGTAAGAATTAAAGCTAATTAATAATGATGAATAACTAAAACAGATAATCCATAGCTTATGTAGGTTGCTGTTACACGATACAGGAATATAATTTAATTCTTGTGCGTGTCACAGTAACAAAACATTTCTGTGGTACCCATCTTAGTATGGTGTAGGCAATTAAGACAACAGAAATAACGACTGTGAAATATCCATCCTGAAACTAGAAAGTCAAAACAGAAACCAAATTATTAGCGACCACGGGAATTATATTTGCAAGTGGTGACGAAAATAGATATGATAAAAAAAAAATCATCAATGATTAAACAAAGAAAACGCAAGTACGCCATACACAACTTCAAGGGCGAGGGAACGATTCTTTTATCAGTACTTTACTTTTCCCAATCACGCTCTAGAGCGGCGTTTCTCAACCTGGGGTGAATTCACCCCCAAGGGGGGAATGGCTCGCGTCCAGGGGGGGAATGACCACACTCCCAGTAACTTCAAAAATGGTCATATAAAGGTTGTGTAGTTGTTCCAGCAGTCCTATGAGAGGTGAAGTTGCATTTCAAGATTTCAGTTGTCAACTTTTTCTCAATGTCAATTTGAATTGATGATCGTGCTCGATCCAGGCAGCCTAGGCCTCGATCTCGCGATCCGCTCATCTGTGGTTGCCATGTGATAGCTAGTTTACTTGGCTGTGTGAGTGGGAAACGGCGCAGGTGTCCATTGTCATTGTATGGCTAGCTCATTCAACAAAAGAGTCCCCAATTTAGTTTCATTTTGAATTTTTATAAGTGCTTTTGATTCCATGTGATTTTGATTCAAAATCATGCCTCCAAAAAAGCGTAAATACCAAGAAGAGTATTATGTTCGGATTCAAGTCGATAAAAGGCGCGGATGGCGTCGAGAAGCCTCAGTGTTTCAACTGTGGTAAGGTTTCCGGGCTTTTCAGTAACCTCCTCAAAACTCTGGGGGTAAATGGGTCGGTTGAGAATTCATTTAGGGGTGAACGGTGAGAAAAGGTTGAGAAACGTGGTTATATTGTCCAATCAAATAACTAAAATTCAGATCTTATCTTAGTTAAAATTTTGTGAAATAGGCCCCTGGAACATTGAAAACGCATTTCTTTGTACTTTTGTTTATCACAAAGTATATAAAATACAAACTTAGACTAATTCCATTCCTGTCGAGCGAAAGCAATAGAGGCTTATTGAAATTGTTCTATTTGATCTGCCCGACCGCCTACCCATATATTTCGTTGCCAAACGCATGTTTTATCTGCGACCTGTACTTTATATATTTTATTTTCCATTCCTATATTTCATTCCCTACCAATAGAGAGAGAGGGAGAGAGTTTAACGTCCACTTGACACAATGTAGGTCATTTTGGGACTAACACAAGGTCCAATTTCATATCAATAATACGCTTCCGCGTAGGGGGTCTTTAGCTGTGGCTAGATATCGGAGGGGGTGGGGGAATTGGGGACTAACATATGGTTCAGGGTTTTTTTTATTTGAATAATTCCCTTGCGCGTAGGGGTCTTAAGCAGTGGTAGGACCCAGAGAAAACCCACGTGGTTGGACAGGTGACCCTACTCCTGAACATGGCCCAACAAAAGGTATTTCTCCACGTATAAATTATAAATATAAATGGTGAACAAATTAAGTAATTTAGAGAGAGAGAGAGAGAGAGAAATGGGGTTAACGCCCACTCGACACAAACTAGGTCATAGCGGGACTAACATATAATATGGTTTTAATTCTATTTCAATAATTCGCTTGCGCGTAGAGGTTTCTAGCAGTGTGAGGAAACCGAAGTGCACGGAGGAAAGCCACGAGGTCGAGAAGGCGCCCCTATCTCCATGCCACATACGCTCACACCAGGGATCGAATCCACAGCTGCAAGCCAGAGGTGACCGGCCAGCTAGAGGTCAAAGAGCAGCACTCTAGACCACTAGGCCATCCCTACCCCCTAGTAATTTAACCCTTTTATTCTACAGCATAGGCCCAGCATGAAATTCATATTGATGTATTCCGATCAGAACATTCTGATCTACTGGAACCTTTCATTTTCGAAAAATGCTTATTTCCAATTCATATACTTGAATAAAACTATTTTGTCTTATTTAAACTGACAGGTCATAAGGTATGGTACTCTTTCGGGTTGTCACCGCTAGGCTATAAATAGACCTCCAATGGCACTCTGCCAAACGACGTTTGTTGTAGTATTTATTTTCGCATTTTTACTGCAACGAAAATGATATATGTTCATTTTGTAGGATGAGATTAAACTAGTTGAAGTGCGTTGTGGCATTACCACTCGACCAGACATCGTGATAGGCCAGAGAATATCGATTTAAAAAAAAGAATGGCGAATAACAAAAACGAATGGCAAATAACGTAAACGAATGGCGAATAACTCTTTGCCATGCGCATGGCGAATATCCTCTGCCTCGAATTATCGGTAAATTAGATCAAATATGTGGGCCTAAAATGTAATACTAATAGTAATAGTACTACAGTAGTATATTTCTCGGTCACGTGCGTATGGCGGAGTACGCACATGGCTGACTTGATGAAAAGGGGATGTTTTCTATTTCAATTAGAAAATTTTGGCATGAAATGCAGAAACCCGCGTACAGTTATTCAAATTTCAAAAAGGCTTGGCCACTAATTATTGTCAGTTTTCGTTTGTTTGCTTTCGTTCCAATTCCAGCGATGATCGAGGGGTTGGACCGTTGTTGGGACTAGGCCTCTAGGCCTCGGGCAAGTAAGGCTAAATCACTTATGATAATTTAGATTTCTATCTCTACCCTTTGGTAAAAATAAATAATAGGCCTACACATGTATATTATAAATGCCAAACGAAAGCGTGTGTGACTATCCTTCTGTGTTTTACATGTACACTATTTAATCAAAGTGTGTTATTTAATTTTTTTCCTAGGCCTTCAACCTCAGTTGAAGATACTGCACATGGACATGGTAGGCTAATGATAGTCTTAGGCCTTAGGCCTTATGGTACTGATACAGGCATGGATTTGGATGTGTGAGTTTTGTTTGTTATGTATAATGTATATGTTTTTACATTCAAATTATTCAAAACAAGTATAAACCTAAAATGTCTAAATGTTCTACAGCTTTAGATTGTGTGCCTAGATTTACTATAGTATAAAATATTGATTTATGACCTTCCTCTTTCAAATTATTTTACCTAAGGTTACTCAATGTAGAAGTCTTTTGGGTTTTTTTTATTGCACTGAATGCTTTACATTTATTTATTTATATATGAAGGCCCTTATCTGAAGATGGAAATAGGTGGACCCAATGATATTGTTGAGAAAGTTTGGGTACAACAGTATAACAAAAGTACATGTACCACCAGGTCAAGGGGTCAAGAAACATAGAAGCTTTTCTATGCAGAAGATTCTTGTGAAGAAAAATTACCATTGAAGAGAACACAACAAAACATAGAAGCTTTCCTATGCAGAAGATTCTTGTGAAGAAAATTTACCATTGAAGAGAACACAGCCATCTGCATCCCAGCCTTGTGGTCATCAGAAGATAAGTCATAATATTAGCACAGAAGAATGGAAGCATGGACAGTGTATAGACACAGAGCCCAGTAGGCTATACCGAAGTTTATTCCAAGACATGGAATTGGAGTTTCATGAGTTGGCAGTTGACACAATGGAATTTAGTCTGTTTGACCGGGTGAAAACTAGATAACATATAGCAGATTTTTTGTCATTGTTATATTTATTGTTAATAACATAATTATTGATTGTTGCATGATTTTCCTAGGCCTGTGTACATGTATCTACTTGATTGTATGTATTCCTTCTGAATTTTTGTTACCCGCCTTGTGCCTACTTTCATATTTCGGTGTAAAAAAGGGCTATTGTCTTTGGGATCGTGTTTACCTTATGGCAAATGCTGTAATATTTTCATAATAGCAGCTGTGGGTATTATTTTAACAACAGAAGTATAAAAAAAACTAATTTGGGGGTCGAAAGTCAGTGTGGCAGGTCAAAGGTCAACCCATTGAGTCAAAGGTCAATAGTTTGGTCAAAGGTCAATAATATGTCAAAGGTCATTTGCATAATTACTTAATTATGTCTTTATTTTTTAATTCTAATCATATATTTGTGATATTTTATTTTGTTATCTTTAAATCCATTCATTAAATCACAATTGCTACAATGTGAATACTTAAAGCTCCATTGCTGTATTTTATCACAATGTTTATCATCTTTGATGTCTTATAACTTTTTTGATTTTAGTGCTACAATTATGAATAATACAGATTTGTGGCAAAATAGTTGTTTTCTTTTTCATCCGTCTCATTACAGTAATACAAGTTTCAGTTATTTCCCTTTAGTTTTCAGTTTATTGTTATGCCTGGGTGCAATGTTTCATACTATATTTAGACTTGTAACTTCGCGAGTTTTTGACCACTTTTGATAATTTTTTCTTTTTATCCTTTTATTTAGGATACTTGATACAATCGATGACACGTGACGATGAATATGAAAGCTTTCATATCTGCATGGGACAGTAGCAGATCTAATTATTAAGCTTTCATATTACATATGAAAGCTTATTGTTTCTGTTAAGATTATTAAGCTTTCATATGTATTACATATGAAAGCTTATTGTTTCTGTTAAAGTTATTATTAAGCTTTCATATTACATATGAAAGCTTATTGTTTCTGTTAAGATTATTATTATTTTTTTTTTGTGTATTTTCTGCAAATCGGATTTCTCAGAATCTAACCATGGGATCTTTCTGAAACTTTGACCTACCCCCCCCCCCCCAAAAATGGGGTGCGAACGTTGTTTAAATATATTTTCAAAACGTTTTACGAATCCGAAATCACCGAATTTTACGAACGAAAAAACTGACAATGCATAGTCGTAACTTTGTTATTTTTTGACCGATTTTACTAATTCTTTTTTCTTTGAATACCTTGAAAAAAATCATTTTCATCTGCAGTTTCACATTTTCGAATTTCGAAAATTCGTCGCTGTGATTTCGAACCGGAAGTTTAGACCAATTTGACAACTTCTTTAATAGTTGTGCGATTTTCATGAAATTTAGTATACAAGTAGATCTTACCGATGTGACTTCAAAAATATAATTAGAAATTTTCTAAATTATCTCCCCTTGGTGAAATTAAGGATCAAAGTTTTCAAAAAAATCGTCGAAATATAGGTCAGAATGACCTAATTTTTTTTTTTGATACTAGACAAGGAATTACTGATTCGTACACAAAATATGAAGTTTGTCGATCGAACCTGAAGTGCCACCATCTTTAAACGTGAAAAATCAAAAAGGCTTTTTTGCTATTTTACTTACAGACTCGGGAGTTATATTTTCAGAATCCTTGAAGGAATGCCTAAAAATCTGTCGGATCCGAATTTTGATTTTGGTCACGTGATGGTCACCATTTTGAATTGAAAATGAAAAATAGAAGCAATTTGAAAGACCGGGATTTTGGAATACAATAACTCTCCTTCTAATTAAGCTAGAATGTTCAAACTTGGTGTAAACGTTCACTAGGTCAATGTCATGATTGAGTTCAAAGATGAGCATTTTCTGCTTAGGGTAAGCAGAGATAAGTATGCTGATTTGTTGATTCTTTAGGGCACGATATCTTCGGTTATAATGAAGGGAGGGCGGTGAAACTTTTGTCAATAGAGAGTGTAATAGCTAGCCTGTTGTTTGAAATCATTGTATCATTTTTTTAAATATCAGGGATAGCCGAAAAAAAGGGATTGAAAATCCAAAAAGTCGTATTTTTACAATTTGGAGCATGTTTAGAGGTCTTTCTCGTAAAGTCAACATACTATTTTTTGGGAACTTCTTCTACAAAGAGTCTTATTGGTAGTCTTTTATATGAAACCATCGATCAACAGTCCAACATATCAGGAGTAGAAGAACAAAAGGATCGAACGTTGAAAACGGCACCATTTCATTGTTGAGCGAAACATGCAGTGTGGGTGACTACAATCTACGCATTTAGTCATCGTATAGAGCTTATTCAACAGTATCGAATTCCAACTGCTTAGGGATATTTTACGTGCACTCCAATGTGTACACGAGACCTTGGTTTTTCGTCCCATCCGATGGACTAGACAGCTGTGCTTGTCAGGCCCTCCGTTCTGCCTCACTGACAAGGGGAACCACGCCGGGAAATCGAGATGAACTTTCTCCGTGCAGAACTTTCAATTCAGGCAAAACGTTTATTGCATACGATTAAGCTGGTCAGTTGGAGCTTATTTTCAAAAGTTTTGTAATAATGGGTTGGTAATTAAAGTACCGTGCACATTAAACTGTTAAAACAGAAAATTTCGCCCGGTTGAAATATTTCTTGCTATAAGTCAGCAATTTTCCGAATTCAGGGAGGCTGAATGGTTAGCATGTGCGCGCTGTATCGTAACGTCTGTCATTGAGTCAACGGGCGTCGTTTCGATCTCCTGGTTGCACGTGACATGGTGTATGATGTACAACCTCGTGGGTTTTCTCCGTGTTCTTCGGTTTCCTCCCAACGGCTAAAAACCCGTACGCACAAGGGGAGTTTTTAAATAAAATTAAAAAACATATGTTAGTCCCGAAATGACCCAGTTTGTGTCGAATGGACGTTAGGCCGCATTTATCTCTTTCTCTTTTATTTTTAAAGTTTTGTAATAATCGGTTGGTAATCAAAGCTACTGTAAAAGTGATGAAACAGAAAATTTTGCCCGGTTGTAATTTTTCTCACTTTAAAGTCAGCAATTTGTCGATTTTAAGGGGCAAACGTTTATTGCGAACGATTAAGCTGGTCAGAGGGAGCTTGTTTTTAAAAGTTTTGTAATATTCGGTTGATAACTAAAGGTACCGTGCAAATTAAACTGTTAAAATAGAAAATTTGGCCCGGTTGAAATGTTTCTCGCTGTAGGTCAGCAATTTGCCGACTTTAGGGAGGTTGCGTGGCTGAATGGTTAGCACGTGCGCTCTGTATCATAACGTCTGTCATTGAGTCAACTGGCGTTGTTTCGATTTCTTGGTTGTACGTGACAAGGAGTATGGTCGCCTGTCCAACCTCGTAGGCCGTAACGCCGCTGCCCGGGTAAAATTTCCCTCATTTCACACTTTATGGCGTATGCCCATCTTCATTAGCCCATTGTAGGAGCAAAACAGTAGGACGTTAAACCCATTCAATTTCATTTCATTTTCTCTATGTTGCTTATTTATTATAGTGGATAAAGATTTTTCTGGTTCTAACAATTATTTAATTTCTGCATAGAAATCTTGCTTTGGCCAGTTTTTTTATTGCAGAGTGCCATTCTTGTATATTGCAGTCTATGACCCTTTGTTTAAAACATGCTTAAGAAGTCGTCACGATTTCCTACTTATAACCGAACATATTGGAAACCATAATTATATAACATATCTTGGAAGCCCGATTACAGCTATACAAGTTTCAGTTATTTCCCTTTAGTTTAAAGATTATTTTTTTGCCCGGGTGCAATGTTTCTCACTACATTTAAATTTGTAACTTTGTGAGTTTTTGACCGATTTTGATATTATGTCTTTATAATTTTCCAAATCTACATATTTAACGTACATATTCAAACAGTTGAGTTCAACCTGTTTTAGCTTTGTTCAAAGTTATCTCATTTAATTTTCCGATGTTTTCTTACCATTTTCATTTCATTTTTCTGAAAGTTTTGAAGTGGGAAGTCATCCCGATTACAGCAACACAAGTATCAGTTATTTCCCTTTAGTTTTCAGATTACTCAATGTTTCATACTATATTTAGACTTGTAACTTCGCGAGTTTTAGACATATTTTAATAGTTTGTTATTCTTATCCTTTTATTTGAGATACTTGATATAATCGATGACACGTGACGATGAATATGAAAGCTTTCATATCTGCATGGGACAGTAGCAGATCTAGTTATTATTTTTTTTTTGTGTGTTTTCTGCAAATCGGATTTCTCAGAATCTATCCATAGGATCTTTCCAAAATTTTGACCTACCCCCCCAAAAATGCGGTGCGAACCTTGATTAAATATATTTTCAAAACGTTTTACGAATCCGAAATCACCGAAATTTACGAACGAAAAAACTGACAATGCATAGTCGTAACTTTGTTATTTTTTGACTGATTTTACTAATTCTTTTTTCTTTGAGTATCTTGAAACATTTACTTCAAATCTGCAATTTCGGATTTTCGAATTTCGAAAATTCGTTGCTGTCATTTCGAACCGGAAGTTATTACCAATTTGACAACTTCTTTAATAGTTGTGCGATTTTCGTGAAATTTAGAATGTTAGTAGATCTTGTCAATGCAACTTCAATGATGTCCTTGAAAATTTTCTAAATTATCTCCCCTTGGTGAAATTAAGGATCGAAGTTTTCAAAAAAATCGTCGAAATATAGGTCAGAATGACCTAATTTTTTTTTTTTGAATACTAGAAAAGTAATTACTGATTCGTACACAAAATATGGAGTTTGTCGATCGTACCGGAAGTGCCACCATCTTTAAACGTGAAAAATTAAAAAGGCTTTTTTGCTATTTTACTTACAGACTCGGGAGTTATATTTTCAGAATCCTTGAAGGAATGCCTAAAAATCTGTCGGATCCGAATTTTGATTTCGGTCACGTGATGATCACCATTTTGAATTGAAAATGAAAAATAGAAACAATTTGAAGGGCCGGGACTTTGGAATACAATAACTTTCCTTCTAATTAAGCTAGAATGTTCAAACTTGGTGTAGACGTTCACTAGGTCAATGTCATGATTGAGTTCAAAGATGAGCATTATCTGCTTAGGGTAAGCAGAGATAAGCATGCTGATTTGTTGATTCTTTAGGGCACGATAACTTCGGTTATAATGAAGGGAGGGCGGTGAAAGTTTTGTCAATAGAGAGTGTAATAGCTAGCCTGTTGTTTGAAATCATTGTATCATTTTTTTTAAATATCAGGGATAGCCGAAAAAAAGAGATTGAAAATCCAAAAAGTCGTATTTTTACAATTTGGAGCATGTTTAGAGGTCTTTCTCGTAAAGTCAACATACTATTTTTGGGGAACTTCTTCTACAAAGAGTCTTATTGGTAGTCTTTTATATGAAACCATCGATCAACAGTCCAACATATCAGGAGTAGAAGAACAAAAGGATCGAACATTGAATACGGCATCCTTTCATTGTTAAGCGAAACATGCAGTGCGGGTGACTACAATCTACGCATTTAGTCATCGTATAGAGCTTATTCAACAGTATCGAATTCCAACTGCTTAGGGATATTTTACGTGCACTCCAATGTGTACACGGGACTTTGGTTTTTCGTCCCATCCGAACGACTAGACAGCTGTGCTTGTCAGGCCCTCCGTTCTGCCTCACTGACAAGGGGAACCACGCCGGGAAATCGAGATGAACTTTCTCCGTGCAGAACTTTCAATTCAGGCAAAACGTTTATTGCATACGATTAAGCTGGTCAGTTGGAGCTTATTTTCAAAAGTTTTGTAATAATCGGTTGGTAATTAAAGTACCGTGCACATTAAACTGTTAAAGCAGAAAATTTCGCCCGGTTGAAATGTTTCTTGCTATAAGTCAGCAATTTTCCGAATTCAGGGAGGCTGGATGGCTGAATGGTTAGCATGTGCTCGCTGTATCGTAACGTTTGTCATTGAGTCAACGGGCGTCGTTTCGATCTCCAGGTTGCACGTGACATGGTGTATGATGTCCAACCTCGTGGGTTTTCTCCGTGTTCTTCGGTTTCCTCCCAACGGCTAAAGACCAGTACGTGCAAGGGGAGTTTTTAAATAAAATTAAAAAACATATGTTAGTCCCGAAATGACCTAGTTTGTGTCGAATGGACGTTAGGCCGCATTTCTCTCTTTCTCTTTTTAAAGTTTTGTAATAGTCGGTTGGTAATCAAAGGTACTGTTAAAGTGATAAAACAGAAAATTTGGCCCGGTTGTAATGTTTCTCACTTTAAAGTCAGGAATTTGTCGATTTTAAGGGGCAAACGTTTATTGCGAACGATTAAGCTGGTCAGGGGGAGCTTATTTTTAAAAGTTTTGTAATATTCGGTTGATAACTAAAGGTACCGTGCAAATTAAACTGTTAAAATAGAAAGTTTGGCCCGGTTGAAATGTTTCTCGCTGTAGGTCAGCAATTTGCAGATTTTAGGGAGGTTGCGTGGCTGAATGGTTAGCACGTGCGGTCTGTATCATAACGTCTGTCATTGAGTCAACTGGCCTTGTTTCGATTTCTTGGTTGTACGTGACAAGGAGAATGGTCGCCTTACCAACCTCGTTGGCCGTAACGCCGCTGCCCGGGTAAAATTTCCCTCATTGCACACTTTATGGCGTATGCCCGTCTTCATTAGCCCATTGTAGGAGCAGAACAGTAGGACGTTAAACCCCATTCAATTTCATTTCATTTTCTCTATGTTGCTTATTTATTATAGTGGATAAATATTTTTCTGGTTCTAGCAATTATTTAATTTCTGCATAGAAATCTCTGGCCAGTTTTTTTTATTGCAGAGTGCCATTCTTGTATATTGCAGTCTATGGCCCTTTGTTTAAAACATGCTTAAGAAGTCGTCACGATTTCCTACTTATAACCAAACATATTGGAAACCATAATTATATAACATATCTTGGAAGCCCGATTACAGCTATACAAGTTTCAGTTATTTCCCTTTAGTTTAAAGATTATTTTTTTGCCCGGGTGCAATGTTTCTCACTACATTTAAATTTGTAACTTTGTGAGTTTTTGACCGATTTTGATATTATGTCTTTATAATTTTCCAAATCTACATATTTAACGTACATATTCAAACAGTTGAGTTCAACCTGATTCAAAAAGTTTTAGTTTTGTTCAAAGTTATCTCATTTAATTTTTCGATGTTTTCTTACCATTTTCATTTCATTTTTCTGAAAGTTTTGAAATCGGAAGTCATCCCGATTACAGCAACACAAGTATCAGTTATTTCCCTTTAGTTTTCAGATTACTCAATGTTTCATACTATATTTAGACTTGTAACTTCGCGAGTTTTTGACCAATTTTGATAGTTTGTTATTCTTATCCTTTTATTTGAGATACTTGATATAATCGATGACACGTGACGATGAATATGAAAGCTTTCATATCTGCATGGGACAGTAGCAGATCTAGTTATTATTTTTTTTGTGTATTTCCTGCAAATCGGATTTCTCAGAATCTAACCATGGGATCTTTCTGAAACTTTGACCTACCCCCCAAAAATGGGGTGCGAACGTTGTTTAAATATATTTTCAAAACGTTTTACGAATCCGAAATCACCGAATTTTACGAACGAAAAAACTGACAATGCATAGTCGTAACTTTGTTATTTTTTGACCGATTTTACTAATTCTTTTTTCTTTGAATACCTTTCATCTGCAGTTTCACATTTTCGAATTTCGAAAATTCGTCGCTGTGATTTCGAACCGGAAGTTTAGACCAATTTGACAACTTCTTTAATAGTTGTACGATTTTCATGAAATTTAGTATACAAGTAGATCTTACCGATGTGACTTCAAAAATATAATTAGAAATTTTCTAAATTATCTCCCCTTGGTGAAATTAAGGATCAAAGTTTTCAAAAAAATCGTCGAAATATAGGTCAGAATGACCTAAATTTTTGTTTTCGATACTAGACAAGGAATTACTGATTCGTACACAAAATATGGAGTTTGTCGATCGAACCGGAAGTGCCACCATCTTTAAACGTGAAAAATCAATAAGGCTTTTTTGCTATTTTACTTACAGATTCGGGGGTCATATTTTCGGAATCCTTGAAGGATGGCCTAAAAATCTGTCGGATCAGAATTTTGATTTCGGTCACGTGATGGTCACCATTTTGAATTGAAAATGAAAAATAGAAGCAATTTGAAGGGCCGGGATTTTAGAACACAATAACTCTCCTTCTAATTAAGGTAGAATGTTCAAACTTGATGTAGACGTTCACTAGGTCAATGTTATGATTGAGTTCAAAGATGACCATTTTCTGCTTAGGGTAAGCAGAGATAAGCATGCTGATTTGTTGATTCTTTAGGGCACGATAACTTCGGTTATAATAAAGGGAGGGCGGTGAAACTTTTGTCAATAGAGAGTCTAATAGCTAGCCTGTTGTTTGAAATCATTGTATCATTTTTTTTAAATATCAGGGATAGCCGAAAAAAAGAGATTGAAAATCCAAAAAGTCGTATTTTTACAATTTGGAGCATGTTTAGAGGTCTTTCTCGTAAAGTCAACATAATATTTTTGGGGAACTTCTTCTACAAAGAGTCTTATTGGTAGTCTTTTATATGAAACCATCGATCAACGGTCCAACATATCAGGAGTAGAAGAACAAAAGGATCGAACATTGAAAACGGCACCCTTTCATTGTTAAGCGAAACATGCAGTGTGGGTGACTACAATCTACACATTTAGTCATCGTATAGAGCTTATTCAACAGTATCGAATTCCATCTGCTTAGGGATATTTTACGTGCACTCCAATGTGTACACGGGACCTTGGTTTTTCGTCCCATCCGAACGACTAGACAGCTGTGCTTGTTAGGCCCTCCGTTCTGCCTCACTGACAAGGGGGAACCACGCCGGGAAATCAAGATGAACTTTCTCCGTGCAGAACTTTCAATTCAGGCCAAACGTTTATTGCATATGATTAAGCTGGTCAGTTGGAGCTTATTTTCAAAAGTTTTGTAATAATCGGTTGGTAATTAAAGTACCGTGCACATTAAACTGTTAAAACAGAAAATTTCGCCCGGTTGAAATGTTTCTTGCTATAAGTCAGCAATTTTTCGAATTCAGGGAGGCTGAATGGCTGAATGGTTAGCATGTGCGCACTGTATCGTAACGTCTGTCATTGAGTCAACGGGCGTCGTTTCGATCTCCAGGTTGCACGTGACATGGAGTATGATGTCCAACCTCGTGGGTTTTCTCCTTGTCCTTTGGTTTCCTCCCAACGGCTAAAGACCAGTAAGCGCAAGGGGAGTTTTTAAATAAAATTAAAAAACATATGTTAGTCACGAAATGACCTAGTTTGTGTCGAATGGACATTAGGCCGCATTTCTCTCTTTCTCTTTTATTTTTAAAGTTTTGGAATAATCGGTTGGTAATCAAAGGTACTGTAAGTTTTGTAATATTCGGTTGATAACTAAAGGTACCGTGCAAATTAAACTGTTAAAATAGAAAATTTGGCCCGGTTGAAATGTTTCTCGCTGTAGGTCAGCAATTTGCCGATTTTAGGTAGGTTGCGTGGCTGAATGGTTAGCACGTGCGCTCTGTATCATAACGTCTGTCTTTGAGTCAACTGGCGTTGTTTCGATTTCTTGGTTGCACGTGACAAGGAGTATGGTCGCCTGTCCAACCTCGTAGGCCGTTACGCCGCTGCCCGGGTAAAATTTCCCTCATTGCACACTTTATGGCATATGCCCGTCTTCATTAGCCCATTTTAGGAGCAGAACAGTAGGACGTTAAACCCCATTCAATTTCATTTCATTTTCGCTATATTGCTTATTTATTATAGTGGATAAATATTTTTCTGGTTCTAGCAATTATTTAATTTCTGCATAGAAATCTTGCTTTGGCCAGTTTTTTTTATTGCAGAGTGCCATTCTTGTATAATTCAGTCTATGATCCTTTGTTTAAAACATGCTTAAGAAGTCGTCATGATTTCCTACTTATAACCAAACATATTGGAAATATTAGTCTGGCATTATTAAATCCTAATTTTATTGGTCTTATTTAAAATTAAACTTTCATTTAACTATGAACAACCCTTAACGTGTCTCTTTAAAACTATTAAATACTCTAAAACAGTAGCTCAACCTTTTGACCTAAACTCATTAATTTACCATTTTCTTGTGAGCGACTTCTTATTCTTCCTTTTCCTATATGACATATTGCACTTGTCTGATTTCAAAGGGGGGTTGGGTGGCTGAATGGTTAGCACGTGCGCCTGTCATTGAGTTAACTAGCGTGTTTTCGAATGCCCGGTTGTACGTGACAAGGAGTAAGGTCGCTTGTCCAACCTGCCATTTCTAATTTTTTTTCCCGCCATTTTCATTTCATTTTCTCATCCGTCTCATTACAGTAATAAAAGTTTCAGTTATTTCCCTTTAGTTTTCAGATTATTGTTATGCCTGGGTGCAATATTTCATACTATATTTAGACTTATAACTTAGCGAGATTTTGACCAATTTTGATAATTTTTTCTTCTTATCCTTTTATTTAGGATACTTGATACAATCAATGACACGTGACGATAAATATGAAAGCTTTCATATCTGCATGGGACAGTAGCAGATCTAGTTATTTTTTTTTTGTGTGTGTTTTCTGCAAATCGGATTTCTCAGAATCTATCCATAGGATCTTTCTGAAATTTTGACCTACCCCCCCCCCCCCAAAAAAAAACTGGGTGCGAACCTTGATTGAATATATTTTCAAAACGTTTTACGAATCCGAAATCACCGAATTTTACGAACGAATGCATTTGACCTACAATGCTGTAACTTAGTGACTATTTGATCTATTTTACTAATTCTTTTTTCTTTGAGTATCCTAAGACATTTATTTCAAATCTGCAATTTCGGATTTTCGAATTTCGAAAATTCGTCGCTGTGATTTCGAACCGGAAGTTTACACCAACTCGACAACTTCTTTAGTAGTTGTACGATTTTCATGAAATTTAATATGTAAGTAGACCATAATGATGCGACTTGAAAAATAACTTTAGAAATTTTCTAACTTATCTCCCCTTGGTGAAATTAAGGATCAAAGTTTTCAAAAAAATCGTCGAATTATAGGTCAGAATGACCTAATTTTTTTTTTCGATACTAGACAAGGAATTACTGATTCGAACACAAAATATGGAGTTTGTCGATCGAACCGGAAGTGCCACCATCTTTAAACGTGAAAAATCAATAAGGCTTTTTTGCTATTTTACTTACAGACTCGGGAGTCATATTTTCTGAATCCTTGAAGGAATGCCTAAAAATCTGTCGGATCAGAATTTTGATTTCGGTCACGTGATGGTCACAATTTTGAATTGAAAATGAAAAATAGAAGCAATTTGAAAGGCCGGGACTTTGGGATCAACAAATCAGCATGCTTATCTCTGCTTACCCTAGGCAGAAAATGCTCATCTTTGAACTCAATCATGACATTGACCTAGTGAACGGCTACACCAAGTTTGAACATTCTAGCTTAATTAGAAGGAGAGTTATTGTGTTGCAAAGTCTCAGCCCTTCAAATTGCTACTACTTTTCATTTTCAATTCAAAATGGTGACCATCACGTGACCGAAATCAAAATTCTGATCCGATAGATTTTTAGGCATTCCTTCAAGGATTCCGAAAATATAACTCCCGAGTCTGTAAGTAAAATAGCAAAAAAGCCTTTTTGATTTTTCACTTTTAAAGATTTTGGCACTTCTGGTTCGATCCACAAACTCCATATTTTGTGTACGAATCAGTAATTGCTTGTCTAGTAACGAAAAAAAAATAGGTCATTCTGACCTATATTTCTTTGATTTTTTTGAAAAATTTGATCCTTACTTTCGTCAAGGGGAGATAATTTAGAAAATATCTAATAATATTTTTGAAGTCACATCGGTAAGATCTACTTACATACTAAATTTCATGAAAATCGTACAACTATGAAAGAAGTTGTCAAATTGGTCTAAACTTCCGGTTCGAAATCACAGCGACGAATTTTCGAAATTCGAAAATGTGAAACTGCAGATGAAAATGATTTTTTTCAAGGTATTCAAAGAAAAAAGAATTAGTAAAATAGGTCAAATAGTCACAAAGTTACAGCATTGTAGGTCAAATGCATTCCTTCGTAAAATTCGGTGATTTCGGATTCGTAAAACGTTTTGAAAATATATTTAATCAACAGCCACCACCCATTTTTGGGAGGATAGGTAAAAGTTTCAGAACGATCCTATGGTTAGATTCTGAGAAATCCGATTTGTGGACAAAACACAAAAAAAAAAGATAACTAGATCTGCTACTGTCCCATGCAGATATGAAAGCTTTCATATTCATCGTCACGTGTCATCGATTATATCAAGTATCTCAAATAAAAGGATACGAATAACAAACTATCAAAATTGGTCAAAAACTCGCGAAGTTACAAGTCTAAATATAGTATGAAACATTGCATAATCTGAAAACTAAAGGGAAATAACTTGATACTTGTGTTGCTGTAATCGGGATGACTTCCGACTTCAAAACTTTCAAAAAAATGAAATGAAAATGGTAAGAAAACATCGAAAAATTAAATGAGATAACTTTGAACAAAACTAAAACTTTTTGAATCAGGTTCAACTCAACTGTTTGAATATGTACGCTGAATATGTAAATTTGGAAAATTATGAAGACATAATTATCAAAATCGGTCAAATTACAAATTTAAATGTAGTGAGAAACATTGCACCCGGGCAAAAAAATAATCTTTAAACTAAAGGGAAACTTGTATAGCTGTAATCTGGCTTCCAAAATTAGAGATATGTTACATAATTATGGTTTCCAATAGGTTTGGTTATAAGTAGGAAATCGTGACGACTTCTTAAGCATGTTTTAAACAAAGGATCATAGACTGCAATATACAAGAATGGCACTCTGCAATAAAAAAAACTGGCCAAAGCAAGATTTCTATGCAGAAATTAAATAATTGCTAGAACCAGAAAAATATTTATCCACTATAATAAATAAGCAACATAGAGAAAATGAAATGAAATTGAATGGGGTTTAACGTCCTACTGTTCTGCTCCTAAAATGGGCTAATGAAGACGGGCATACGCCATAAAGTGTGCAATGAGGGAAATTTTACACGGTAGCGGCGTTACAGCCTACGAGGTTGGACAGGCGACCATACTCCTTGTCACGTACAACCAAGAAATCGAAACAACGCCAGTTGACTCAATGACAGACGTTATGATACAGAGCGCACGTGCTAACCATTCAGCCACGCAACCTCCCCAAAATCGGCAAATTGCTGACCTACAGCGAGAAACATTTCAACCGGGCCAAATTTTCTATTTGAACAGTTTAATTTGCACGGTACCTTTAGTTATCAACCGAATATTACAAAACTTTTAAAAATAAGCCCCCCCCTGACCAGCTTCATCGTTCGCAATAAACGTTTGCCCCTTAAAATTGGCAAATTGCTGACTTTAAAGTGACAAACATTACAACCGGGCGAAATTTTCTGTTTTATCACTTTTACAGTACCTTTGATTACCAACCGATTATTACAAAACTTTAAAAATAAAAGAGAAAGAGAGAAATGCGGCCTAACGTCCATTCGACACAAACTAGGTCATTTCGGGACTAACATATGTTTTTTAATTTTATTTAAAAACTCCCCTTGCGCGTACTGGTCTTTAGCCGTTGGGAGGAAACCGAAGAACACGGAGTAAACCCACGAGGTTGGACATCATACACCATGTCACGTGCAACCTGGAGATCGAAACAACGCCCGTTGACTCAATGACAGACGTTACGATACAGTGCGCAAATGCTAACCATTCAGTCATTCAGCCTCCCTGAATTCGGAAAATTGCTGACTTATAGCAAGAAACATTTCAACCAGGCGAAATTTCTGTTTTAACAGTTTAATGTGCACGGTACTTTAATTACCAACCGGTTATTACAAAACTTTTGAAAATAAGCTCCAAATGACCAGCTTAATCGTATGCAATAAACGTTTTGCCTGAATTGAAAGTTCTGCACGGAGAAAGTTCATCTCGATTTCCCAGCGTGGTTCCCCTTGTCAGTGAGGCAGAACGGAGGGCCTGACAAGCACAGCTGTCTAGTCATTCGGATGGGACGAAAAACCAAGGTCCCGTGTACACATTGGAGTGCACGTAAAATATCCCTAAGCAGTTGGAATTCCATACTGTTGAATAAGCTCTATACGATGACTAAATGTGTAGATTGTAGTCACCCACACTGCATGTTTCGCTTAATAATGAAAGGGTGCCGTTTTCAATGTTCGATCCTTTTGTTCTTCTACTCCTGATATGTTGGACTGTTGATCGATGGTTTCATATAAAAGACTACCAATAAGACTTTGTAGAAGAAGTTCCCAAAAAATATTATGTTGACTTTACGAGAAAGACCTCTAAACATGCTCCAAATTGTAAAAATACGACTTTTTGGATTTTCAATCTCTTTTTTTCGGCTATCCCTGATATTTAAAAAAAATGATACAATGATTTCACACAACAGGCTAGCTATTAGACTCTCTATTGACAAAAGTTTCACCGGCCTCCCTTCATTATAACCGAAGTTATCGTGCCCTAAAGAATCAACAAATCAGCATGCTTATCTCTGCTTACCCTAAGCAGAAAATGCTCATCTTTGAACTCAATCATAACATTGACCTAGTGAACGTCTACACCAAGTTTGAACATTCTAGCTTAATTAGAAGGAGAGTAATTGTGTTCCAAAATCCCGACCCTTCAAATTGCTTCTTTTTTTAATTTTCAATTCAAAATGGTGACCATCACGTGACCGAAATCAAAATTCTGATCCAACAGATTTTTAGGCATTCCTTCAAGGATTCCGAAAATGTAACTTCCGAGTCTGTAAGTAAAATAGCAAAAAAGCCTTATTGATTTTTCACTTTTAAAGATGGTGACACTTCCGGTTCGATCGACAAACTCCATATTTTGTGTACAAATCAGTAATTACTTATCTAGTATCCAAAAAAAAAATCAGGTCATTCTGACCTATATTTCGATGATTTTTTTGAAAATTTTGATCCTTAATTTCGTCAAGGGGAGATAATTTAGAAAATTTCTAATTATATTTTTGAAGTCACATCGGTAAGATCTACTTATATACTAAATTTCATGAAAATCGTACAACTATTAAAGAAGTTGTCAAATTGGTCTAAACTCACAGCGACGATTTTTCGAAATTCGAAAATGTGAAACTGCAGATGAAAATGATTTTTTTCAAGGTATTCAAAGAAAAAAGAATTAGTAAAATCGGTCAAAAAATAACAAAGTTACGACTATGCATTGTCATTTTTTTCGTTCGTAAAATTCGGTGATTTCGGATTCGTAAAACGTTTTGAAAATATATTTAATCAAGGTTCGCACCCCATTTTTTTTTGGGGGGGGGGGTAGGTCAAAATTTCAGATGCAGATATGAAAGCTTTCATATTCATCGTCACGTGTCATCGATTATATCAAGTATCTCAAATAAAATGATAAGAATAACAAACTATCAAAATTGGTCAAAAACTCGCGAAGATACAAGTCTAAATATAGTATGAAACATTGCATAATCTGAAAACTAAAGGGAAATAACTGATACTTGTGTTGAAATAATTAATAGAACCAGAAAAACATTTATCCACTATAATAAATAAGCAACATAGAGAAAATGAAATGAAATTGAATGGGGTTTAACGTCCTACTGTTCTGCTCCTAAAATGGGCTAATGAAGACAGGCATACGCCATAAAGTGTGCAATGAGGGAAATTTTACCCGGGCAGCGGCGTTACGGCCTACGAGGTTGGACAGGCGACCATACTCCTTGTCACGTACAACCAAGAAATCGAAACAACGCCAGTTGACTCAATGACAGACGTTATGATACAGAGCGCACGTGCTAACCATTCAGTCACGCAACCTCCCTAAAATCGGCAAATTGCTGACCTACAGATAGAAACATTTCAACCGGGCGAAATCTTCTATTTTATTAGTTTAATTTGCACGGTACCTTTAGATATCAACCGAATATTACAAAAGTTTTAAAAATAAGTCCCCCCGGACCAGCTAAATCGTTCGCAATAAACGTTTTCCCCTTAAAATCGGCAAATTGCTGACTTTAAAGTGAGAAACATTACAACCGGGCGAAATTTTCTGTTTTATCACTTTTACAGTATCTTTGATTACCAACCGATTATTACAAAACTTTAAAAAGAGAAAGAGAAAGAGAGAAATGCGGCTCAACGTCCGTTCGACACAAACTAGGTCATTTCGGGACTAACATATGTTTTTTAATTTTATTTATAAACTTCCCTTGCGCGTACGGGTCTTTAGCCATGGGAGGAAACCGAAGGACACGGAGAAAACCCACGAGGTTGGACACCATACTCCATGTCACGTGCAACTTTGAAATCGAAACGACGCCGGTTGACTCAATGACAGACGTTACGATACAGCGCGCGTATGCTAACCATTCAGCCTCCCTAAAATCGGGAAATTGCTGACTTATAGCAAGAAACATTTCAACCGGGCAACGAGAACGTTCATCTCGATTTTCCGGCGTGGTTCCTCCTTGTCAGTGAGGCAGAGCGGAGGGCCTGACAAGGACAGCTGTCTAGTCGTTCGGATGGGACGAAAAACCAAGGTCGCGTGTACACATTGGAGTGCACGTAAAATATCCCTAAGCAGTTGGATTTCGATACTGTTGAATAAGCTCTATACGATGACTAAATGTGCAGATTGTAGTCACCCACACTGCATGTTTCGCTTAACAATGAAAGGGTGCCGTTTTCAATGTTCGATCCATTTATTCTTCTACTCCAGATATTTTGGACTGTGGATCGAAGTTTTCATATAAAAGACTACCGATAAGACTCTTTGTAGAAGAAGTTCCCAAAAATATTATGTTGACTTTAAGAGAAAAGAACCTTTAAAGATGCTCCAAATCGTAAACATACGACTTTTTGGATTTTCGATCTCTTTTTTTCTGCTATCCCTGATATTTAAAAAAAAAGATACAAAGATTCCACACAACAGGACAGCTATTACACTCTCGATTAACAAGAGTTTCACCGCCCTCCCTTCATTATAACCGAAGTTATCTTGCCCTAAAGAATCAATAAATCAGCATGCTTATCTCTGCTTACCCTAAGCAGAAAATGCTCATCTTTAAACTCAATCATGACATTGACCTAGTGAACGTCTACACCAAGATTGAACATTCTAGCTCAATTAGAAGGAGAGTTATTGTGTTTCAAAGTCTCGGCCCTTCAAATTGCTACTACTTTTCATATTCACTTCAAAATGGCAACCATCAGTTGACCTAAATCAAAATTCTGCTCTGAACAATTTTTAGGCTATCTTTCAAGGATTCAGAAAATATAACTCCCGTGTCTGTAAGTAAAATAGCAAAAAATCCTTAGGGATTTTTCACGTTTCAAGATGGTGGCACTTCCGGTTCGATCAACAAACTTCATATTTTGTGTACAAATCGGTAATTACTTATCTAGTATCCAAAAAAAAAATCAGGTCATTCTGACCTATATTTCGATGATTTTTTTGAAAATTTTGATCCTTAATTTCGTCAAGGGGAGATGATTTAGAAAATTTATAATTATATTTTTGAAGTCACATCGGTAAGGTTTACATATATACTAAATTTCATGAAAATCGTACAACTATTAAAGAAGTTGTCAAATTGGTCTAAACTTCCGGTTCGAAATCACAGCGACGAATTTTCGAAATTCGAAAATGTGAAACTGCAGATGAAAATGATTTTTTTCAAGGTATTCAAAGAAAAAAGAATTAGTAAAATCGGTCAAAAAATAACAAAGTTACGACTATGCATTGTCCATTTTGTCGTTCGTAAATTTCGGTGATTTCGGATTCGTAAAACGTCTTGAAAATATATTTAATCAAGGTTCGCACCCCATTTTTGGGGGGGTAGGTCAAAATTTCAGAAAGATCCTACGGATAGATTCTGAGAAATCCGATTTGCAGAAAACACACACAAAAAAAATAATAATAACTAGATCTGCTACTGTCCCATGCAGATATGAAAGCTTTCATATTCATCGTCACGTGTCATTGATTGTATCAAGTATCCTAAATAAAAGGATAAGAAGAAAAAATTATCAAAATTGGTCAAAAACTCGCAAAATTACAAGTCTAAATATAGTATGAAACATTGCACCCAGGCATAACCATAATCTGAAAACTAAAGGAAAATAACCGAAACTTGTATTACTGTAATGAGACGGATGAGAAAATGAAATGAAAATTGCCGGAAAAAAATTAAAAATGGCAGGTTGGACAGGCGACCTTACTCCTTGTCACGCACAACCGGGCATTCGAAAACACGCTAGTTAACTCAATGACAGGCGCGCGTGCTAACCATTCAGCCGCCCAACCCCCCTTTGAAATCAGACACGTGCAATATGTCATATAGGAAGAATAACAAGCCGCTCACAACAAAATGGTAAATTAATGAGTTTAGGGCAAAAAGGCGTCTAAAGCACCCGGTGTTCCCAGGCGGTCACCCATCCAAGTACTAACCGGGCCCGACGTTGCTTAACTTCAGTGATCGGACGAGAACTGGTGTTTTCAACATGGTATGGCCGTGGACGAGAGAAGGTGGACAGAACCCGTAGTTATACTTACTTGAATTGACCCGCTTATTGATTTTTTGGGGGGGGTTTGTCGGTTTCAAAAAGGCGTCTACAGCACCCAGTGTTCCCAGGCGGTCACCCATCCAAGTACTGACCGGGCCCGACGTTGCTTAACTTCAGTGATCGGACGAGAACTGTTGTTTTCAACGTGGTGTGGCCGTAGACGAGAGAAGGTGAACAGAACCCGTAGTTATACTTACCTGAATTGACTCGCTCATTGATTTTTTTTTTGTTTTTTGTCGGTTTTAAAAAGGCGTCTACAGCACCCGGTGTTCCCAGGCGGTCACCCATCCAAGTACTGACCGGGCCCGACGTTGCTTAACTTCAGTGATCGGACGAGAACTGGTGTTTTCAACGTGGTATGGCCCTAGACGAGAGAGGGTGGACAGAACCCGTAGTTATACTTACCTGAATTGACCCGCTCATTGATTTTTGGGGCGGTTTTTGTCCTTTTTAAAAAGGCGTCTACAGCACCCGGTGTTCCCAGGCGGTCACCCATCCAAGTACTAACCGGGCCCAACGTTGCTTAACTTCAGTGATCGGACGAGAACTGGTGTTTTCAACGTGGTGTGGCCGTAGACGAGAGAAGGTGGACAAAACCCGTAGTTATACTTACCTGAATTGACCCGCTTATTGATTTTTTTTTGGGGGGGGGGGTCGGTTTTAAAAAGGCGTCTACAGCACCCAGTGTTCCCAGGCGGTCACCCATCCAAGTACAGACCGGGCCCGACCTTGCTTAACTTCAGTGATCGGACGAGAACTGGTGTTTTCAACGTGGTGTGGCCGTAGACGAGAGAAGGTGGACAGAACTCGTAGTTATACTTAACTGAATTGATCCGCTTATTGATTTTTTTGGGGGGTTTTGTCGGTTTTAAAAAGGCGTCTACAGCACCCGGTGTTCCCAGACGGTCACCCATCCAAGTACTGACCGGGCCCGACGTTGCTTAACTTCAGTGATCGGACGAGAACTGGTGTTTTCAACGTGGTGTGGCCGTAGACGAGAGAAAGTGGACAGAACCCATACTTGTGCTTACTCAAAATCTTTTTGTGTCTTTTTCCCTGGGGAGACGGGCCGAGCGGAGAGCTGGAGTGGTGCAAAAGAGATCACTTCTGTGATCGGACGAGAACTGGTGTTTTCAACGTGGTGTGGCCGTAGACGAGAGAAGGTGGACAGAACCCGTAGTTATACTTACCTGAATTGACCCGCTTATTGATATTTTTTTTTTGGGGGGGGATGTCGGTTTTAAAAAGGCGTCTACAGCACCCGGTGTTCCCAGGCGGTCACCCATCCAAGTACTGACCGGGCCCGACGTTGCTTAACTTCAGTGATGGGACGAGAACTGTTTTTTTTAACGTGGTGTGGTCGTAGACGAGAGAAGGTGGACAGAACCCATACTTGTGCTTACTCAAATTCTTTTTGTGTCTTTTTCCCTGGCGAGACGGGCCGAGCGGAGAGCTGGAGTGGTGCAAAAGAGTGCGCAATGTGGTCTGATTGGCGGAAAATTGATTTTTTCACGAAGAATCAGGGCAAAAAGGCGTCTACAGCACCCGGTGTTCCCAGGCGGTCACCCATCCAAGTACTAACCGGGCCCGACGTTGCTTAACTTCAGTGATCGGACGAGAACTGGTGTTTTCAACGTGGTATGGCCGTAGACGAGAGAAGGTGGACAGAACCCGTAGTTATACTTACCTGAATTGACCCGCTTATTGATTTTTTTTTTGTTTTTTGTTTTAGATTATTTAATTGTTTTAAAGAGACACGTTAAGGGTTGTTCATAGTTAAATGAAAGTTTAATTTTAAATAAGACCAATAAAATTAGGATTTAATAATGCCAGACTAATATTAAATAAAGTTTTAAATTAAGAATAATTAATTATAGGTCTAATGCAATGAAATGCTTTGATTTGACGGATGAAATGTACGATGGGTGTCCACACTATGTGGCTAAGGCGTTGGCCTGCTAGCCAGGAGGTCGGGTGTTCGATCCCTGCATTGGCCGAGAAAGTTCATCTCGATATTCTGGCGCGTCCCCCCATCCGCCGTGTACACATTGGAGTGCACGTAAAAAATCCCTTCGCAGTTGGAATTCGATATTGTTGAATAAGCTCTATACGATGACTAAATGTGCAGATTGTAGCCACCGACACTGCATGTTTTGCTTAACAATGAAAGGGTGCGGTTTTCAATTTTCGATCCTTTTATTCTACTACTCCTGATATTTTGGACTGTTGATCGATGGTTTCATATAAAAGACTACCGATAAGACTCTTTGTAGAAGAAGTTCCCCAAAAATATTATGTTGACTTTAGAGAAAGGGACCTTTTAAAATGCTCCAAATCGTAAAAATACGACTTTTTGGATTTTCGATCTCTTTTTTCTGCTACCCCTGATATTTAAAAAAAATGATACAATGATTTCACACAACAGGCTACCTATTAGACTCTCGATTGACAAGAGTTTCATCACCCTCCCTTCATTATAACCGAAGTTATTGTGCCCTAAAGAATCAACAAATCAGCATGCTTATCTCTGCTTACCCTAGGCAGAAAAAGCTCATCTTTGCACTCAATCATGACATCGACCTAGTGAACGTCTACACCAAGATTGAACATTCTAGCTCAATTAGAAGGAGAGTTATTGTGTTTCAAAATCTCGGCCCTTCAAATTGCTACTACTTTTCATATTCACTTCAAAATGGCAACCATCAGTTGACCTAAATCAAAATTCTGCTCCCTACGATTTTTGGGCCATCCTTCAAGGATTCAGAAAATATAACTCCCGTGTCTGTAAGTAAGATAGCAAAAAAGCCTTAGGGATTTTTCATGTTTCAAGATGGTGGCATTTCCGGTTCGATCGACAAACTCCATATTTTGTGTAGGAATCAGTAATTACTTGTCGAGTATCGAAAAAAAATTTCAGGTCATTCTGACCTATATTTCTTCCGGTTCGAAATCACAGCGACGAATTTTCGAAATTCGAAAATGTGAAACTGCAGATGAAAATGATTTTTTTCAAGGTATTCAAAGAAAAAAAGAATTAGTAAAATCGGTCAAAAAATAGCAAAGTTACGACTATGCATTGTCAGTTTTTTCGTTCGTAAAATTCGGTGATTTCGAATTCGCAAAACGTTTTGAAAATATATTTAATCAACAGCCACCACCCATTTTTGGGGGGGTAGGTCAAAGTTTCAGAAACATCCTATGGATAGATTCTGTGAAATCCGATTTGCAGGAAAAACACACAAAAAAAATAACTAGATCTGCTACTGTCCCATGCAGATATGAAAGCTTTCATATGCATCGTCACGTGTCATCGATTATATCAAGTATCTCAAATAAAAGGATAAGAATAACAAACTATCAAAATTGGTCAAAAACTCGCGAAGTTACAAGTCTAAATATAGTATGAAACATTGAGTAATCTGAAAACTAAAGGGAAATAACTGATACTTGTGTTGCTGTAATCGGGATGACTTCCGATTTCAAAACTTTCAGAAAAATGAAATGAAAATGGTAAGAAAACATCGAAAAATTAAATGAGATAACTTTGAACAAAACTAAAACTTTTTGAATCAGGTTGAACTCAACTGTTTGAATATGTACGTTAAATATGTAGATTTGGAAAATTATAAAGACATAATATCAAAATCGGTCAAAAACTCACAAAGTTACAAATTTAAATGTAGTGAGAAACATTGCACCCGGGCAAAAAAATAATCTTTAAACTAAAGGGAAATAACTGAAACTTGTATAGCTGTAATCGGGCTTCCAAGATATGTTATATAATTATGGTTTCCAATATGTTTGGTTATAAGTAGGAAATCGTGACGACTTCTTAAGCATGTTTTAAACAAAGGGCCATAGACTGCAATATACAAGAATGGCACTCTGCAATAAAAAAAAAACTGGCCAGAGATTTCTATGCAGAAATTAAATAATTGCTAGAACCAGAAAAATATTTATCCACTATAATAAATAAGCAACATAGAGAAAATGAAATGAAATTGAATGGGGTTTAACGTCCTACTGTTCTGCTCCTACAATGGGTAATGAAGACGGGCATACGCCATAAAGTGTGCAATGAGGGAAATTTTACACGGGCAGCGGCGTTACGGCCGACGAGGTTGGTAAGGCGACCATACCCCTTGTCACGTACAACCAAGAAATCGAAACAAGGCCAGTTGACTCAATGACAGACGTTATGATACAGAGCGCACGTGCTAACCATTCAGCCACGCAACCTCCCTAAAATCGGCCAATTGCTGACCTACAGCGAGAAACATTTCAACCGGGCCAAATTTTCTATTTTAACAGTTTAATTTGCACGGTACCTTTAGTTATCAACCGAATATTACAAAACTTTTAAAAATAAGCTCCCCCTGACCAGCTTAATCGTTCGCAATAAACGTTTGCCCCTTAAAATCGACAAATTGCTGACTTTAAAGTGAGAAACATTACAACCGGGCCAAATTTTCTGTTTTATCACTTTTACAGTACCAAGAAATCGAAACAAGGACAGTTGACTCAATGACAGACGTTATGATACAGAGCGAACGTGATAACCATTCAGCCACGCAACCTCCCTAAAATCGGCAAATTGCTGACCTACAGCGAGAAACATTTCAACCGGGCCAAATTTTCTATTTTAACAGTTTAATTTGCACGGTACCTTTAGTTATCAACCGAATATTACAAAACTTTTAAAAATAAGCTCCCCCTGACCAGCTTAGTCGTTCGCAATAAACGTTTGCCCCTTAAAATCGACTAATTGCTAAATTTAAAGTGAGAAACATTACAACCGGGCCAAATTTTCTGTTTTATCACTTTAACAGTACCTTTGATTACCAACCGATTATTACAAAACTTTAAAAAGAGAAAGAGAGAAATGCGGCCTAACGTCCATTCGACACAAACTAGGTCATTTCGGGACTAACATATGTTTTTTAATTTTATTTAAAAACTCCCCTTGCATGTACTGGTCTTTAGCCGTTGGGAGGAAACCGAAGAACACGGAGAAAACATACGGGGTTGGACATCATACACCATGTCACGTGCAACCTGGAGATCGAAACGACGCCCGTTGACTCAATGACAAACGTTACGATACAGCGAGCACATGCTAACCATTGAGCCATCCAGCCTCCCTGAATTCGGAAAATTGCTGACTTATAGCAAGAAACATTTCAACCGGGCGAAATTTTCTGTTTTAACAGTTTAATGTGCACGGTACTTTAATTACCAACCGATTATTACAAAACTTTTGAAAATAAGCTCCAACTGACCAGCTTAATCGTATGCAATAAACGTTTTGCCTGAATTGAAAGTTCTGCACGGAAAAAGTTCATCTCGATTTCCCGGCGTGGTTCCCCTTGTCAGTGAGGCAGAAGGGAGGGCCTGACAAGCACAGCTGTCTAGTCCTTCGGGTGGGACGAAAAACCAAGGTCCCGTGTACACATTGGAGTGCACGTAAAATATCCCTAAGCAGTTGGAATTCGATACTGTTGAATAAACTCTATACGATGACTAAATGCGTAGATTGTAGTCACCCACACTGCACGTTTCGCTTAACAATGAAAGGGTGCCGTTTTCAATGTTCGATCCTTTTGTTCTTCTACTCCTGATATGTTGGACTGTTGATCGATGGTTTCATATAAAAGACTACCAATAAGACTCTTTGTAGAAGAAGTTCCCCAAAAATAGTATGTTGACTTTACGAGAAAGACCTCTAAACATGCTCCAAATTGTAAAAATACGACTTTTTGGATTTTCAATCTCTTTTTTTCGGCTATCCCTGATATTTAAAAAAAATGATACAATGATTTCACACAACAGGCTAGCTATTAGACTCTCTATTGACAAAAGTTTCATCGCCCTCCCTTCATCATAACCGAAGTTATCGTGCCCTAAAGAATCAACAAATCAGCATGCTTATCTCTGCTTACCCTAAGCAGAAAATGCTCATCTTTGAACTCAATCATAACATTGACCTAGTGAACGTCTACAACAAGTTTGAACATTCTAGCTTAATTAGAATGAGAGTTATTGTGCTCCAAAGTCTCGGCCCTTCAAATTGCTTCTATTTTTCATTTTCAATTCAAAATGGTGACTCCCGGTTGACCTAAATCAGAATTCTATTCCCGACATTATTTAGGCCTTCCATCAAGGATTCAGAAAATATAACTCCCGAGTCTGTAAGTAAAATAGCAAAAAAGCCTTATTGATTTTTCACGTTTAAAGATGGTGGCACTTCCGGTTCGATCGACAAACTCCATATTTTGTGTACGAATCAGTAATTCCTTGTCTAGTATCGAAAAAAAAAACTAGGTCATTCTGACCTATATTTCGACGATTTTTTTGAAAACTTTGATCCTTAATTTCACCAAGGGGAGATAAGTTAGAAAATTTCTAAAGTCATTTTTCAAGTCGCATCATTAAGGTCTACTTACATATTAAATTTCATGAAAATCGTACAACTACTAAAGAAGTTGTCGAGTTGGTGTAAACTTCCGGTTCGAAATCACAGCGACGAATTTTCGAAATTCGAGAATCCGAAATTGCAGATTTGAAGTAAATGTCTTAGGATACTCAAAGAAAAAAGAATTAGTAAAATAGATCAAATAGTCACAAAGTTACAGCATTGTAGGTCAAATGCATTCGTTCGTAAAATTCGGTGATTTCGGATTCGTAAAACGTTTTGAAAATACATTTAATCAAGGTTCGCACCCCATTTTTGGGGGGGTAGGTCAAAATTTCAGAAAGATCCTATGGATAGATTCTGAGAAATCCGATTTGCAGAAAACACACACAAAAAAAAAATAATAACTAGATCTGCTACTGTCCCATGCAGATATGAAAGCTTTCATATTCATCGTCACGTGTCATCGATTATATCAAGTATCTCAAATAAAAGGATAAGAATAACAAACTATCAAAAACTCGCGAAGTTACAAGTCTAAATATAGTATGAAACATTGAGTAATCTGAAAACTAAAGGGAAATAACTGATACTCGTGTTGCTGTAATCGGGATGACTCCCGACTTCAAAACTTTCAGAAAAATGAAATGAAAATGGTAAGAAAACATCGAAAAATTAAATGAGATAGCTTTGAACAAAACTAAAACTTTTTGAATCAGGTTGATCTGCTACTGTCCCATGCAGATATGAAAGCTTTCATATTCATCGTCACGTGTCATCGATTATATCAAGTATCTCAAATAAAAGGATAAGAATAACAAACTATCAAAAACTCGCGAAGTTACAAGTCTAAATATAGTATGAAACATTGAGTAATCTGAAAACTAAAGGGAAATAACTGATACTCGTGTTGCTGTAATCGGGATGACTCCCGACTTCAAAACTTTCAGAAAAATGAAATGAAAATGGTAAGAAAACATCGAAAAATTAAATGAGATAGCTTTGAACAAAACTAAAACTTTTTGAATCAGGTTGAACTCAACTGTTTGAATATGTACGTTAAATATGTAGATTTGGAAAATTATAAAGACATAATATCAAAATCGGTCAAAAACTCACAAAGTTACAAATTTAAATGTAGTGAGAAACATTGCACCCGGGCAAAAAAATAATCTTTAAACTAAAGGGAAATAACTGAAACTTGTATAGCTGTAATCGGGCTTCCAAGATATGTTATATAATTATGGTTTCCAATATGTTCGGTTATAAGTAGGAAATCGTGACGACTTCTTAAAGTTGGGTTCCCAGATAAGTATTTATCGGGTGGTCATTGCCAATAAAAGTATGGCAATTTTGGTATATATGGAAAGAAGAGATATCCAATCTTACTAGAAAAATACTGGATTCCCTGAAAAACACTCATGGAGCGTAAACAGGACAAAAATGTAAGGGGTTCCCTTAATAGTCAACCCGACGAATAAGGGTACCTGCACGCTTGGCGTTGAAGGCTGCACGCGAACTTGAGTGATTTGTGTACATTTTGAAAAACTTTATGAAGAGTTAAACATACAACAATTTCTGGGGTAAAAATCACGGAAAATGACGCATGCAGTGGATAATCCGAGAATTTAATTAGGATTCTATATTTGTAGTAAATAGTCAGCGCTTACAGACAACATCGTCTTGTGTATGCAATGCATTCTCCCCTGTCGTCTGCCACCGTTGCCATTGGTTACGGCGAGGGGTAATCGCCTGACGCAAACATGGTCTCTTTCGATAGATTTTTATAGCAGGCTATTCTCGTCAATTACAATGTTATGAGAACGATTTGAAGCAAAATTATGATAAGATAATTAGTTTGAATATGTTTTTAATTCTAATATATCCTAAAATCACCCAGTTTGTATCCGGGAACCCAACTTTAAGCATATTTTAAACAAAGGGTCATAGACTGCAATATACAAGAATGGCACTCTGCAATAAAAAAAATGGCCAAAGCAAGATTTCTATACAGAAATCAAATAATTGCTAGAACCAAAAAAATATTTATCCACTATAATAAATAAGCAACATAGAGAAAATGAAATGAAATTGAATGGGGTTTAACGTCCTACTGTTCTGCTCCTACAATGGGCTAATGAAGACGGGCATACGCCATAAAGTGTGCAATGAGGGAAATTTTACCCGGGCAGCGGCGTTACGGCCTACGAGGTTGGACAGGCGACCATACTCCTTGTCACGCACAACCAAGAAATCGAAACAACGCCAGTTGACTCAATGACAGGCGTTATGATACAGAGCGCACGTGCTAACCATTCAGCCACGCAACCTCCCTAAAATCGGCAAATTGCTGACCTACAGCGAGAAACATTTCAACCGGGCGAAATTTTCTATTTTAACAGTTTAATTTGCACGGTACCTTTAGTTATCAACCGATTATTACAAAACTTTTAAAAATAAGCTCCCCCTGACCACCTTAATCGTTCGCAATAAACGTTTGCCCCTTAAAATCGACAAATTGCTGACTTTAAAGTGAGAAACATTACAACCGGGCCAAATTTTCTGTTTTATCACTTTTACAGTACCTTTGATTACCAACCGATTATTACAAAACTTTAAAAATAAAAGAGAAAGAGAGAAATGCGGCCTAACGTCCATTCGACACAAACTAGGTCATTTCGGGACTAACATATGTTTTTTTTAACTTTATTTAAAAACTCCCCTTGCGCGTACTGGTCTTTAGCCGTTGGGAGGAAATCGAAGAACACGGAGAAAACCCACGAGGTTGGACATCATACACCATGTCACATGCAACCTGGAGATCGAAACGACGCCCGTTGACTCAATGACAGACGTTACGATACAGCGCGCACATGCTAACCATTCAGCCTCCCTGAATTCGGAAAATTGCTGACTTATAGCAAGAAACATTTCAACCGGGCGAAATTTTCTGTTTTAACAGTTTAATGTGCATGGTACTTTAATTACCAACCGATTATTACAAAACTTTTGAAAATAAGCTCCAACTGACCAGCTTAATCGTATGCAATAAACGTTTTGCCTGAATTGAAAGTTCTGCACGGAGAAAGTTCATCTCGATTTCCCGGCGTGGTTCCCCTTGTCAGTGAGGCAGAACGGAGGGCCTGACAAGCACAGCTGTCTAGTCCTTCGGATGGGACGAAAAACCAAGGTCCCGTGTACACATTGGAGTGCACGTAAAATATCCCTAAGCAGTTGGAATTCGATACTGTTGAATAAGCTCTATACGATGACTAAATGCGTAGATTGTAGTCACCCACACTGCATGTTTCGCTTAACAATGAAAGGGTGCCGTATTCAATGTTCGATCCTTTTGTTCTTCTACTCCTGATATGTTGGACTGTTGATCGATGGTTTCATATAAAAGACTACCAATAAGACTCTTTGTAGAAGAAGTTCCCCAAAAATAGTATGTTGACTTTACGAGAAAGACCTCTAAACATGCTCCAAATTGTAAAAATACGACTTTTTGGATTTTCAATCTCTTTTTTTCGGCTATCCCTGATATTTAAAAAAAATGATACAATGATTTCAAACAACAGGCTAGCTATTACACTCTCTATTGACAAAAGTTTCACCGCCCTCCCTTCATTATAACCGAAGTTATCGTGCCCTAAAGAATCAACAAATCAGCATGCTTATCTCTGCTTACCCTAAGCAGAAAATGCTCATCTTTGAACTCAATCATAACATTGACCTAGTGAACGACTACACCAAGTTTGAACATTCTAGCTTAATTAGAAGGAGAGTTATTGTATTCCAAAGTCCCGGTCCTTCAAATTGCTTCTATTTGTCATTTTCAATTCAAAATGGTGACCATCACGTGACCGAAATCAAAATTCGGATCCGACAGATTTTTAGGCATTCCTTCAAGGATTCTGAAAATATAACTCTCGAGTCTGTAAGTAAAATAGCAAAAAAGCCTTTTTGATTTTTCACGTTTAAAGATGGTGGCACTTCCGGTTCGATCGACAAACTCCATATTTTGTGTACGAATTAGTAATTACTTCTCTAGTATTCAAAAAAAAAATTAGGTCATTCTGACCTATATTTCGACGATTTTTTTGAAAACTTTGATCCTTAATTTCACAAAGGGGAGATAATTTAGAAAATTTCTAAGGACATCATTGAAGTCGCATTGGCAAGATCTATTAACATTCTAAATTTCACGAAAATCGCACAACTATTAAAGAAGTTGTCAAATTGGTAATAACTTCCGGTTCGAAATCACAGCGACGAATTTTCGAAATTCGAAAATCCGAAATTGCAGAATTGAAGTAAATGTTTCAAGATACTCAAAGAAAAAAGAATTAGTAAAATCGTTCAAAAAATAACAAAGTTACGACTATGCATTGTCAGTTTTTTCGTTCGTAAAATTCGGTGATTTCGGATTCGTAAAACGTTTTGAAAATATATTTAATCAAGGTTCGCACCCCATTTTTGGGGGGGTAGGTCAAAATTTCGGAAAGATCCTATGGATAGATTCTGAGAAATCCGATTTGCAGAAAACACACAAAAAAAAAAAATAATAACTAGATCTGCTACTGTCCCATGCAGATATGAAAGCTTTCATATTCATCGTCACGTGTCATCGATTATATCAAGTATCTCAAATAAAAGGATAAGAATAACAAACTATCAAAATTGGTCAAAAACTCGCGAAGTTACAAGTCTAAATATAGTATGAAACATTGAGTAATCTGAAAACTAAAGGGAAATAACTGATACTTGTGTTGCTGTAATCGGGATGAATGAGATAACTTTGAACAAAACTAAAACTTTTTGAATCAGGTTGAACTCAACTGTTTGAATATGTACGTTAAATATGTAGATTTGAAAAATTATAAAGACATAATACCAAAATCGGTCAAAAACTCACAAAGTTACAAATTTAAATGTAGTGAGAAACATTGCACCCGGGCAAAAAAATAATCTTTAAACTAAAGGGAAATAACTGAAACTTGTATAGCTGTAATCGGGCTTCCAAGATATGTTATATAATTATGGTTTCCAATATGTTTGGTTATAAGTAGGAAATCGTGACGACTTCTTAAGCATGTTTTAAACAAAGGGTCATAGACTGCAATATACAAGAATGGCACTCTGCAATAAAAAAAACTGGCCAGAGATTTCTATGCAGAAATTAAATAATTGCTAGAACCAGAAAAATATTTATCCACTATAATAAATAAGCAACATAGAGAAAATGAAATGAAATTGAATGGGGTTTAACGTCCTACTGTTCTGCTCCTACAATGGGCTAATGAAGACGGGCATACGCCATAAAGTGTGCAATGAGGGAAATTTTACCCGGGCAGCGGCGTACAACCAAGAAATCGAAACAAGGACAGTTGACTCAATGACAGACGTTATGATACAGAGCGCACGTGCTAACCATTCAGCCACGTAACCTCCCTAAAATCGGCAAATTGCTGACCTACAGCGAGAAACATTTCAACCGGGCCAAATTTTCTATTTTAACAGTTTAATTTGCACGGTACCTTTAGTTATCAAAACTTTTAAAAATAAGCTCCCCCTGACCAGCTTAATCGTTCGCAATAAACGTTTGCCCCTTAAAATCGACAAATTGCTGAATTTAAAGTGAGAAACATTACAACCGGGCCAAATTTTCTGTTTTATCACTTTAACAGTACCTTTGATTACCAACCGATTATTACAAAACTTTAAAAAGAGAAAGAGAGAAATGCGGCCTAACGTCCATTCGACACAAACTAGGTCATTTCGGGACTAACATATGTTTTTTAATTTTATTTAAAAACTCCCCTTGGTCTTTAGCCGTTGGGAGGAAACCGAAGAACACAGAGAAAACCCATGAGGTTGGACATCATACACCATGTCACGTGCAACCTGGAGATCGAAACGACGCCCGTTGACTCAATGACAAAGGTTACGATACAGCGAGCACATGCTAACCATTCAGCCATCCAGCCTCCCTGAATTGGGAAAATTGCTGACTTATAGCAAGAAACATTTCAACCGGGCGAAATTTTCGGTTTTAACAGTTTAATGTGCACGGTACTTTAATTACCAACCGATTATTACAAAACTTTTGAAAATAAGCTCCAATTGACCAGCTTAATCGTATGCAATAAACGTTTTGCCTGAATTGAAAGTTCTGCACAGAGAAAGTTCATCTCGATTTCCCGGCGTGGTTCCCTTGTCAGTAAGGCAGAACGGAGGGCCTGACAAGCACAGCTGTCTAGTCCTTCGGATGGGACGAAAAACCAAGGTCCCGTGTACACATTGGAGTGCACGTAAAATATCCCTAAGCAGTTGGAATTCGATACTGTTGAATAAGCTCTATACGATGACTAAATGCGTAGATTGTAGTCACCCACACTTCATGTTTCGCTCAACAATGAAAGGGTGCCGTTTTCAATGTTCGATCCTTTTGTTCTTCTACTCCTGATATGTTGGACTGTTGATCGATGGTTTCATATAAAAGACTACCAATAAGACTCTTTGTAGAAGAAGTTCCCAAAAAAATAGTATGTTGACTTTACGAGAAAGACCTCTAAACATGCTCCAAATTGTAAAAATACGACTTTTTGGATTTTCAATCTCTTTTTTTCGGCTATCCCTGATATTTAAAAAAAATGATACAATCATTTCACACAACAGGTTACCTATTAGACTCTCTATTGACAAAAGTTTCACCGCCCTCCCTTCATTATAACCGAAGTTATCGTGCCCTAAAGAATCAACAAATCAGCATGCTTATCTCTGCTTACCCTAAGCAGAAAATGCCCATCTTTGAACTCAATCATAACATTGACCTAGTGAACGTCTACACCAAGTTTGAACATTCTAGCTTAATTAGAAGGAGAGTTATTGTGTTCCGAAGTCCGGGCCTTTCAAATTGCTTCTATTTTTCATTTTCAATTCAAAATTGTGACCATCACATGACCGAAATCAAAATTCTGATCCAATAAATTTTTAGGCATTCCTTCAAGGATTCCGAAAATATAACTCCCGAGTCTGTAAGTAAAATAGCAAAAAAGCCTTTTTGATTTTTCACGTTTAAAGATGGTGGCACTTCCGGTTCGATCGACAAACTCCATATTTTGTGTACGAATCAGTAATTCCTTGTCTAGTATCGAAAAAAAATTTTAGGTCCTTCTGACCTATATTTCGACGATTTTTTTGAAAACTTTGATCCTTAATTTCACCAAGGGGAGATAATTTAGAAAATTTCTAATTATATTTTTGAAGTCACATCGGTAAGATCTACTTGTATACTAAATTTCATGAAAATCGTACAACTATTAAAGAAGTTGTCAAATTGGTCTAAACTTCCGGTTCGAAATCACAGCGATGAATTTTCGAAATTCGAAAATGTGAAACTGCAGATGAAAATGATTTTTTTCAAGGTATTCAAAGAAAAAAGAATTAGTAAAATCGGTCAAAAAATAACAAAGTTACGACTATGCATTGTCAGTTTTTTCGTTCGTAAAATTCGGTGATTTCGGATTCGTAAAACGTTTTGAAAATATATTTAAACAACGTTCGCACCCCATTTTTGGGGGGGTAGGTCAAAGTTTTAGAAAGATCCCATGGTCAGATTCTGAGAAATCCGATTTGCAGAAAATACACAAAAAAAAAATAATAATAATCTTAACAGAAACAATAAGCTTCCATATGTAATATGAAAGCTTAATAATAACTTTAACAGAAACAATAAGCTTTCATATGTAATACATATGAAAGCTTAATAACTAGATCTGCTACTGTCCCATGCAGATATGAAAGCTTTCATATTCATCGCCACGTGTCATTGATTGTATCAAGTATCCTAAATAAAAGGATAAGAAGAAACAATTATCAAAATTCGTCAAAAACTCGCAAAATTACAAGTCTAAATATAGTATGAAACATTGCACCCAGGCATAACAATAATCTGAAAACTAAAGGGAAATAACCGAAACTTGTATTACTGTAATGAGACGGATGAGAAAATGAAATGAAAATTGACGGAAAAAAATTAAAAATGACAGGTTGGACAGGCGACCTTACTCCTTGTCACGTACAACCGAGCATTCGAAAACACGCTAGTTAACTCAATAATAGGCGCGCGTGCTAACCATTCAGCCGCCCAACCCCCCTTTGAAATCAGACATGTACAAGCCACTCACAACAAAATGGTAAATTAATGAGTTTAGGGCAAAAAGGCGTCTACAGCACCCGGTGTTCCCAGGCGGTCACCCATCCTAGTACTAACCGGGCCCGACGTTGCTTAACTTGAGTGATCGGACGAGAACTGGTGTTTTCAACATGGTATGACCGTAGACGAGAGAAGGTGGACAGAACCCGTAGTTATACATACTTGAATTGACCCGCTTATAGATCTTTTGGGGGGGTTTTGTCGGTTTTAAAAAGCACAGCACAGCACCCGGTGTTCCCAGGCGGTCACCCATCCAAGTACTGACCGGGCCCGACGTTGCTTAACTTCAGTGATCGGACGAGAACTGGTGTTTTCAACGTGGTGTGGCCGTAGACGAGAGAAGGTGGACAGAACCCATACTTGTGCTTACTCAAATTCTTTTTGTGTCTTATTCCCTGGGGAGACGGGCCGAGCGCAGAGCTGGAGTGGTGCAAAAGAGTGCGCGCTGTGGTCTGATTGGCGGAAAATTGATTTTTTCACGAAGAATCAGGGCAAAAAGGCGTCTACAGCACCCGGTGTTCCCAGGCGGTCACCCATCCAAGTACTAACCGGGCCCGACGTTGCTTAACTTCAGTGATCGGACGAGAACTGGTGTTTTCAACGTGGTATGGCCGTAGACGAGAGAAGCTGGACAGAACCCGGACAGAACCCGTAGTTATACTTACCTGAATTGACCCGCTTATTGATTTTTTGTTTTGTTTTTTGTTTTAGAGTATTTAATTGTTTTAAAGAGACACGTTAAGGGTTGTTCATAGTTAAATTAAAGTTTAATTTTAAATAAGACCAATAAAATTAGGATTTAATTATGCCAGACTAATATTAAATAAAGTTTTAAATTAAGAATAATTAATTATTGGTCTAATGCAATGAAATACTTTGATTTGACGGATGAAATGTACGATGGGTGTTCACACTATGTGGCTAAGGCGTTGGCCTGCTAGCCAGGAGGTCGGGTGTTCGATCCCTGCATTGGCCGAGAAAGTTCATCTCGATATTCTGGCGTGTACCCCCATCCGCCGTGTACACATTGGAGTGCACGTAAAAGATCCCTTAGCAGTTGGAATTCTATATTGTTGAATAAGCTCTATACGATGACTAAATGTGCAGATTGTAGCCACCCACACTGCATGTTTTGCTTAACAATGAAAGGGTGCGGTTTTCAATTTTCGATCCTTTTATTCTACTACTCCTGATATTTTGGACTGTTGATCTATGGTTTCATATAAAAGACTACCGATAAGACTCTTTGTAGAAGAAGTTCCCCCAAAATATTATGTTGACTTTAAGAGAAAGGGACCTTTAAAAATGCTCCAAATCGTAAAAATACGACTTTTTGGATTTTCGATCTCCTTTTTCTGCTACCCCTGATATTTAAAAAAAATATGATACAATGATTTCACACAACGGGCTAGCTATTAGACTCTCGATTGACAAGAGTTTCATCACCCTCCCTTCATTATAACCGAAGTTATTGTGCCCTAAAGAATCAACAAATCAGCATGCTTATCTCTGCTTACCCTAGGCAGAAAATGTTCATCTTTGCACTCAATCATGACATTGACCTAGTGAACGTCTACACCAAGATTGAACATTCTAACTCAATTAGAAGGAGAGTTATTGTGTTTCAAAATCTCGGCCCTTCAAATTGCTACTACTTTTCATATTCACTTCAAAATGGCAACCATCAGTTGACCTAAATCAAAATTCTCCTCCCTACGATTTTCGGGCCATCCTTCAAGGATTCAGAAAATATAACTCCCGTGTCTGTAAGTAAGATAGCAAAAAAGTCTTAGGGATTTTTCATGTTTCAAGATGGTGGCATTTCCGGTTTGATCGACAAACTCCATATTTTGTGTAGGAATCAGTAATTACCTCTCGAGTATCGAAAAAAAATTTCAGGTCATTCTGACCTATATTTCGACGATTTTTTTTAAAACTTTGATCCTTAATTTCACCAAGGGGAGATAATTTAGAAAATTTCTCATTATAATTTTGAAGTCACATTGGTAAGATCTACTTGAATACTAAATTTCATGAAAATCGTACAACTATTAAAGAAGTTGTCAAATTGGTCTAAACTTCCGGTTCGAAATCACAGCGACGAATTTTCGAAATTCGAAAATGTGAAACTGCAGATGAAAATGATTTTTTTCAAGGTATTCAAAGAAAAAGGAATTAGTAAAATCGGTCAAAAAGTAGCAAAGTTACGACTATGCATTGTCAGTTTTTTCGTTCGTAAAATTCGGTGATTTCGAATTCGCAAAACGTTTTGAAAATATATTTAATCAACAGCCACCACCCATTTTTGGGGGGGTAGGTCAAAGTTTCAGAAACATCCTATGGATAGATTCTGTGAAATCCGATTTGCAGGAAAAACACAAAAAAAAAAATAATAAATATTCATCGTCACGTGTCATTGATTGTATCAAGTATCCTAAATAAAAGGATAAGAAGAAAAAATTATTAAAATTGGTCAAAAACTCGCGAAGTTACAAGTCTAAATATAGTATGAAACATTGCAACCAGGCATAACAATAATCTGAAAACTAAAGGGAAATAACTGAAACTTGTATTACTGTAATGAGACGGATGAGAAAATGAAATGAAAATGGCGGGAAAAAAAAATAAAAATGGCAGGTTGGACAGGCGACCTTACTCCTTGTCACGTACAACCGCGCATTCGAAAACACGCTAGTTAACTCAATGACAGGCGCGCGTGCTAACCATTCAGCCACCCAACCCCCTTTGAAATCAGACATGTGCAATATGTCATATAGGAAGAATAAGAAGTCGCTCACAACAAAATGGTAAATTAATGAGTTTAGGTCAAAAGGTTGAGCTACTGTTTTAGAGTACTTAATAGTTTTAAAGAGACACGTTAAGGGTTGTTCATAGTTAAATGAAAGTTTAATTTTAAATAAGACCAATAAAATTAGGATTTAATAATGCCAGACTAATATTTCCAATATGTTTGGTTATAAGTAGGAAATCGTGACGACTTCTTAAGCATGTTTTAAACAAAGGATCATATTTGTTTAAACAAGAATGGCACCCTGCAATAAAAAAACTGGCCAAAGCAAGATTTCTATGCAGAAATTAAATAATTGCTAGAACCAGAAAAATATTTATCCACTATAATAAATAAGCAACATAGAGAAAATGAAATGAAATTGAATGGGGTTTAACGTCCGACTTTTCTGCTCCTAAAATGAGCTAATGAAGACGGGCATATGCCATAAAGTGTGCAATGAGGGAAATTTTACCCGGGCAGCGGCGGTTACGGCCTACGAGGTTGGACAGGCGACCATACTCCTTGTCACGTACAACCAAGAAATCGAAACAACGCCAGTTGACTCAATGACAGACGTTATGATACAGAGCGCACGTGCTAACCATTCCGCCACGCAACCTCCCTAAAATCGGCAAATTGCTGACCTACAGCGAGAAACATTTCAACCGGGCCAAATTTTCTATTGTAACAGTTTAATTTGCACGGTACCTTTAGTTATCAACCGAATATTACAAAACTTTTAAAAATAAGCTCCCCCTGACCAGCTTAAGCGTTCGCAATAAACGTTTGCCCCTTAAAATCGGCAAATTGCTGACTTTAAAGTGAGAAACATTACAACCGGGCGAAATTTTCTGTTTTATCACTTTTACAGTACCTTTGATTACCAACCGATTATTACAAAACTTTAAAAATAAAAGAGAAAGAGAGAAATGCGGCCTAATGTCCATTCGACACAAACTAGGTCATTTCGGGACTAACATATGTTTTTAATTTTATTTAAAAACTCCCCTTGCGCTTACAGGTCTTTAGCCGTTGGGAGGAAACCGAAGGACACGGAGAAAACCCACGAGGTTGGACATCATACTTCATGTCACGTGCAACCTGGAGATCGAAACGACGCCCGTTGACTCAATGACAGACGTTACGATACAGTGCGCACATGCTAACCATTCAGCCATTCAGCCTCCCTGAATTCAGAAAATTGCTGACTTATAGCAAGAAACATTTCAACCGGGCGAAATTTTCTGTTTTAACAGTTTAATGTGCACGGTACTTTAATTACCAACCGATTATTACAAAACTTTTGAAAATAAGCTCCAACTGACCAGCTTAATCGTATGCAATAAACGTTTTCGCCTGAATCGAAAGTTCTGCACGGAGAAAGTTCATCTCGATTTCCCGGCGTGGTTCCCCTTGTCAGTGAGGCAGAACGGAGGGCCTGACAAGCACAGCTGTCTAGTCATTCGGATGGGACGAAAAACCAAGGTCTCGTGTACACATTGGAGTGCACGTAAAATATCCCTAAGCAGCTGGAATTCGATACTGTTTAATAAGCTCTATACGATGACTAAATGTGTAGATTGTAGTCACCCACACTGCATGTTTCGCTTAACAATGAAAGGGTGCCGTTTTCAATGTTCGATCCTTTTGTTCTTCTACTCCTGATATGTTGGACTGTTGATCGATGGTTTCATATAAAAGACTACCAATAAGACTCTTTGTAGAAGAAGTTCCCAAAAAATATTATGTTGACTTTACGAGAAAGACCTCTAAACATGCTCCAAATTGTAAAAATACGACTTTTTGGATTTTCAATCTCTTTTTTTCGGCTATCCCTGATATTTAGAAAAAATAATACAATGATTTCACACAACAGGCTAGCTATTAGACTCTCTATTGACAAAAGTTTCACCGCCCTCCCTTCATTATAACCGAAGTTATCGTGCCCTAAAGAATCAACAAATTAGCATGCTTATCTCTGCTTACCCTAAGCAGAAAATGCTCATCTTTAAACTCAATCATAACATTGACCTAGTGAACGTCTACACCAAGTTTGAACATTCTAGCTTAATTAGAAGGAGAGTAATTGTGTTCCAAAGTCCCGACCCTTCAAATTGCTTCTATTTTTCATTTTCAATTCAAAATGGTGACCATCACGTGACCGAAATCAAAATTCTATTCGCGACATTTTTTAGGCCTTCCATCAAGGATTCAGAAAATATAACTCCCGAGTCTGTAAGTAAAATAGCAAAAAAGCCTTATTGATTTTTCACTTTTAAATATGGCGGCACTTCCGGTTCAATCGACAAACTCCATATTTTGTGTACAAATCAGTAATTACTTATCTAGTATCCCAAAAAAAAATCAGGTCATTCTGACCTATATTTCGACGATTTTTTTTGAAAATTTTGATCCTTAATTTCGTCAAGGGGAGATAATTTAGAAAATTTCTAATTATATTTTTGAAGTCACATCGGTAAGATCTACTTAGATACTAAATTTCATGAAAATCGTACAACTATTAAAGAAGTTGTCAAATTGGTCTAAACTTCCGGTTCGAAATCACAGCGACGAATTTTCGAAATTCGAAAGTCTGAAACTGCAGATTTATAGTAATTGTCTCAAGGTACTCAAAGAAAAAAGATTTAGTAAAACAGGTCAAATAGTCACAAAGTTACAGCATTGTAGGTCAAATGCATTCGTTCGTAAAATTCGGTGATTTCGGATACGTAAAACGTTTTGAAAATATATTTAATCAACAGCCACCACCCATTTTTGGGGGGATAGGTAAAAGTTTCAGAACGATCCTATGGTTAGATTCTGAGAAATCCGATTTGTGAATAAAACACAAAAAAAAAAAATAATAACTAGATCTGCTACTGTCCCATGCAGATATGAAAGCTTTCATATTCATCGTCACGTGTCATCGATTATATCAAGTATCTCAAATAAAAGGATAAGAATAACAAACTATCAAAATTGGTCAAAAACTCGCGAAGTTACAAGTCTAAATATAGTATGAAACATTGAGTAATCTGAAAACTAAAGGGAAATAACTGATACTTGTGTTGCTGTAATCGGGATGAATGAGATAACATTGAACAAAACTAAAACTTTTTGAATCAGGTTGAACTCAACTGTTTGAATATGTACGTTAAATATGTAGATTTGGAAAATTATAAAGACATAATATCAAAATCGGTCAAAAACTCACAAAGTTACAAATTTAAATGTAGTGAGAAACATTGCACCCGGGCAAAAAAATAATCTTTAAACTAAAGGGAAATAACTGAAACTTGTATAGCTGTAATCGGGCTTCCAAGATAGGTTATATAATTATGGTTTCCAATATGTTTGGTTATAAGTAGGAAATCGTGACGACTTCTTAAGCATGTTTTAAACAAAGGGTCATAGACTGCAATATACAAGAATGGCACTCTGCAATAAAAAAACTGGCCAGAGATTTCTATGCAGAAATTAAATAATTGCTAGAACCAGAAAAATATTTATCCACTATAATAAATAAGCAACATAGAGAAAATGAAATGAAATTGAATGGGGTTTAACGTCCTACTGTTCTGCTCCTACAATGGGCTAATGAAGACGGGCATACGCCTACGGCCTACGAGACTGGTAAGGCGACCATACTCCTTGTCACGTACAACCAAGAAATCGAAACAAGGCCACTTGACTCAATGACAGACGTTATGATACAGAGCGCACGTGCTAACCATTCAGCCACGCAACCTCCCTAAAATCGGCAAATTGCTGACCTACAGCGAGAAACATTTCAACCGGGCCAAATTTTCTATTTTAGCAGTTTAATTTGCACGGTACCTTTAGTTATCAACCGAATATTACAAAACTTTTAAAAATAAGCCCCCCCCCCCCTTACCAGCTTAATCGTTCGCAATAAACGTTTGCCCCTTAAAATCGACAAATTGCTGACTTTAAAGTGAGAAACATTACAACCGGGCCAAATTTTCTGTTTTATCACCTTAACAGTACCTTTGATTACCAACCGATTATTACAAAACTTTAAAAAGAGAAAGAGAGAAATGCAGCCTAACGTCCATTCGACACAAACTAGGTCATTTCGGGACTAACATATGTTTTTTAATTTTATTTAAAAACTCCCCTTGCACGTACTGGTCTTTAGCCGTTGGGAGGAAACCGAAGAACACGGAGAAAACCCACGAGGTTGGACATCATACACCATGTCACGTGCAACCTGGAGATCGAAACGACGCCCGTTGACTCAATGACAAACGTTACGATACAGCGAGCACATGCTAACCATTCAGCCTCCCTGAATACGGAAAATTGCTGACTTATAGCAAGAAACATTTCAACCGGGCGAAATTTTCTGTTTTAACAGTTTAATGTGCACGGTACTTTAATTACCAAACGATTATTACAAAACTTTTGAAAATAAGCTCCAACTGACCAGCTTAATCGTATGCAATAAACGTTTTGCCTAAATTGAAAGTTCTGCACGGAGAAAGTTCATCTCGATTTCCCGGCGTGGTTCCCCTTGTCAGTGAGGCAGAACGGAGGTCCTGACAAGCACAGCTGTCTAGTCGTTCGGATGGGACGAAAAACCAAGGTCCCGTGTACACATTGGAGTGCACGTAAAATATCCCTAAGCAGTTGGAATTCGATACTGTTGAATAAGCTCTATACGATGATTAAATGCGTAGATTGTAGTCACCCACACTGCATGTTTCGCTTAACAATGAAAGGGTGTCGTATTCAATGTTCGATCCTTTTGTTCTTCTACTCCTGATATGTTGGACTGTTGATCGATGGTTTCATATAAAAGACTACCAATAAGACTCTTTGTAGAAGAAGTTCCCAAAAAATAGTATGTTGACTTTACGAGAAAGACCTCTAAACATGCTCCAAATTGTAAAAATACGACTTTTTGGATTTTCAATCTCTTTTTTTCGGCTATCCCTGATATTTAAAAAAAATGATACAATGATTTCAAACAACAGGCTAGCTATTACACTCTCTATTGACAAAAGTTTCACCGCCCTCCCGTCATTATAACCGAAGTTATCGTGCCCTAAAGAATCAACAAATCAGCATGCTTATCTCTGCTTACCCTAAGCAGAAAATGCTCATCTATGAACTTAATCATGACATTGACCTAGTGAACGTCTACACCAAGTTTGAACATTCTAGCTTAATTAGAAGGAGAGTTATTGTATTCCAAAGTCCCGGTCCTTCAAATTGCTTCTATTTTTCATTTTCAATTCAAAATGGTGACCATCACGTGACCGAAATCAAAATTCGGATCCGACAGATCTTTAGGCATTCCTTCAAGGATTCTGAAAATATAACTCCCGAGTCTGTAAGTAAAATAGCAAAAAAGCCTTTTTGATTTTTCACGTTTAAAGATGGTGGCACTTCCGGTTCCATCGACAAACTCCATATTTTGTGTACGAATTAGTAATTACTTCTCTAGTATTCAAAAAAAAAATTAGGTCATTCTGACCTATATTTCGACGATTTTTTTGAAAACTTTGATCCTTAATTTCACAAAGGGGAGATAATTTAGAAAATTTCCAAGGACATCATTGAAGTCGCATTGGCAAGATCTACTAACATTCTAAATTTCACGAAAATCGCACAACTATTAAAGAAGTTGTCAAATTTGTAATAACTTCCGGTTCGAAATGACAGCGACGAATTTTCGAAATTCGAAAATCCGAAATTGCAGTTTTGAAGTAAATGTTTCAAGATACTCAAAGAAAAAAAAATTAGTAAAATCGGTCAAAAAATAACAAAGTTACGACTATGCATTGTCAGTTTTTTCGTTCGTAAAATTCGGTGATTTCGGATTCGTAAAACGTTTTGAAAATATATTTAATCAAGGTTCGCACCCCATTTTTGGGGGGGTAGGTCAAAATTTCGGAAAGATCCTGTGGATAGATTCTGAGAAATCCGATTTGCAGAAAACACACAAAAAAAAAAATAATAATAATAACTTTAACAGAAACAATAAGCTTTCATATGTAATACATATGAAAGCTTAATAATATTAATCTTAACAGAAACAATAAGCTTTCATATGTAATACATATGAAAGCTTAATAACTTTAACAGAAACAATAAGCTTTCATATGTAATACATATGAAAGCTTAATAATCTTAACAGAAACAATAAGCTTTCATATGTAATATGAAAGCTTAATAATAATAACTTTAACAGAAACAATAAGCTTTCATATGTAATACATATGAAAGCTTAACTAGATCTGCTACTGTCCCATGCAGATATGAAAGCTTTCATATTCATCGTCACGTGTTATCGATTATATCAAGTATCTCAAATGAAAGGATAAGAATAACAAACTATCAAAATTGGTCAAAAACTCGCGAAGTTACAAGTCTAAATATAGTATGAAACATTGCATAATCTGAAAACTAAAGGGAAATAACTGATACTTGTGTTGCTGTAATCGGGATGACTTCCCACTTCAAAACTTTCAGAAAAATGAAATGAAAATGGTAAGAAAACATCGAAAAATTAAATGAGATAACTTTGAACAAAACTAAAAAAAATTGAATCAGGTTGATCCCAATTGTTTGAATATTTACGTTAAATATGTAAATTTGGAAAATTATAAAGACATAATTATCGGTCAAAACTCACAAAGTTACAAATTTAAATGTAGTGAGAAACATTGCACAAGGGCAAAAAAATAATCTTTAAACTAAAGGGGAGAGAGAGAGAGAAATGGGGTTTAACGTCCACTCAACACAACCAGGTCATTTCGGGACTAACATGGGTTTTTTCAATTTTATTTCAATAATTCGCTTGCGCGTAGGGGTCTTTAGCAGTGGGAGGAAACCGGAGTGCCCGGAGGAAACCCACGAGGTTGAGAAGGCGCCCCTATCTCCATGCCACATACACTCACACCAGGGCTCGAAACCACAGCCGCAAGCCAGAGGTGACCGGCCAGCTAGAGGTCGAAGCGCGGCACTCTAGACCACTAGGCCATCCCAACCCCCTTAAACTAAAGGGAAATAACCTAAACTTGTATAGCTGTAATCGGGCTTCCAAAATTAGAGATATGTTATATAATTATGGTTTCCAATATGTTTGGTTATAAGTAGGAAATCGTGACAACTTCTTAAGCATGTTTTAAACAAAGGGTCATAGACTGCAATATACAAGAATGGCACTTTGCAATAAAAAAAAACTGGTCAAAGCAAGATTTCTATGCAGAAATGAAATAATTAATAGAACCAGAAAAACATTTATCCACTATAATAAATAAGCAACATAGAGAAAATGAAATCAAATTAAATGGGGTTTAACGTCCTACTCCTAAAATGGGCTAATGAAGACGGGCATACGCCATAAAGTGTGCAATGAGGGAAATTTTACCCGGGCAGCGACCATACTCCTTGTCACGTACAACCAAGAAATCGAAACAACGCCAGTTGACTCAGTGACAGACGTTATGATACACAGCGCACGTGCTAACCATTCAGTCACGCAACCTCCCTAAAATCGGCAAATTGCTGACCTACAGATAGAAACATTTCAACCGGGCGAAATCTTCTATTTTATTAGTTTAATTTGCACGGTACCTTTAGTTATCAACCGAATATTACAAAACTTTTAAAAATAAGCTCCCCCTGACCAGCTAAATCGTTCGCAATAAACGTTTTCCCTTTAAAATCGGCAAATTGCTGACTTTAAAGTGAGAAACATTACAACCGGGCGAAATTTTCTGTTTTATCACTTTTACAGTATCTTTGATTACCAACCGATTATTACAAAACTTTAAAAATAAAAAAAAGAAAGAGAGAAATGCGGCTAAACGTCCATTCGACACAAACTAGGTCATTTCGGGACTAACATATGTTTTTTAATTTTATTTAAAAACTCCCCTTGCGCGTACTGGTCTTTAGCTGTTGGGAGGAAACCGAAGGACACGGAGAAAACCCACGAGGTTGGACACCATACTCCATGTCACGTGCAACTTGGAAATCGAAACGACGCCGGTTGACTCAATGACAGACGTTACGATACAGCGCGCGTATGCTAACCATTCAGCCTCCCTAAAATCTGGAAATTGCTGACTTATAGCAAGAAACATTTTAACCGGGCGAAATTTTCTGTTTTAACAGTTTAATTCGCACGGTATTTTAATTACCAACTGATTATTACAAAACTTTTGAAAATAAGCCCCAACTGACCAGCTTAATCGTATGCATGTCCATGTCACGTGCAACTTGGAAATCGAAACGACGCCCGTTGACTCAATGACAGACGTTACGATACAGCGCGCACATGCTAACCATTCAGCCATTCAGCCTCCCTTAAAAATAAGCCCCCCCCTGACCAGCTTAATTGTTCGCAATAAACATTTGCCCTCTAAAATCGGCAAATTGCTGACTTTAAAGTGAGAAACATTACAACCGGGCGAAATTTTATGTTTTATCACTTTTACAGTACCTTTGATTACCAACCGACTATTACAAAACTTTAAAAATAAAAGAGAAAGAGAGAAATGCGGCTCAACGTCCATTCGACACAAACTAGGTCATTTTGGGACTAATATATGTTTTTTAATTTTATTTATAAACTTCCCTTGCGCGTACGGGTCTTTAGCCGTGGGAGGAAACCGAAGGACACGGAGAAAACCCACGAGGTTGGACACCATACTCCATGTCACGTGCAACTTGGAAATCGAAACGACGCCGGTTGACTCAATGACAGACGTTACGATACAGCGCGCGTATGCTAACCATTCAGCCTCCCTAAAATCTGGAAATTGCTGACTTATAGCAAGAAACATTTTAACCGGGCGAAATTTTCTGTTTTAACAGTTTAATTCGCACGGTATTTTAATTACCAACCGATTATTACAAAACTTTTGAAAATAAGCCCCAACTGACCAGCTTAATCGTATGCAATAAACGTTTGGCCTGAATTGAAAGTTCTGCAACGAGAAAGTTCATCTCGATTTTCCGGCGTGGTCCCCCCTTGTCAGTGAGCAGAACGGAGGGCCTGACAAGGACAGCTGTCTAGTCGTTCGGATGGGACGAAAAACCAAGGTCGCGTGTACACATTGGAGTGCACGTAAAGTATCCCTAAGTAGTTGGAATTCGATACTGTTGAATAAGCTCTATACGATGACTAAATGTGCAGATTGTAGTCACCCACACTGCATGTTTCGCTTAACAATGAAAGGGTGCCGTTTTCAATGTTCGATCCTTTTATTCTTCTACTCCAGATATTTTGGACTGTTGATCGAAGTTTTCATATAAAAGACTACCGATAAGACTCTTTGTAGAAGAAGTTCTCAAAAAGTATTATGTTGACTTTAAGAGAAAAGAACCTTTAAAGATGCTCCAAATCGTAAACATACGACTTTTTGGATTTTCGATCTCTTTTTTTCTGCTATCCCTGATATTTAAAAAAAATGATACAACGATTTCACACAACAGGCCAGCTATTACACTCTCGATTAACAAGAGTTTCACCGCCCTCCCTTCATTATAACCGAAGTTATCTTGCCCTAAAGAATCAACAAATCAGCATGCTTATCTCTGCTTACCCCAGGCAGAAAATGCTCATCTTTGAACTCAATCATGACATTGACATAGTGAACGTCTACACCAAGATTGAACATTCTAGCTCAATTAGAAGGAGAGTTATTGTGTTTCAAAGTTTCGGCCCTTCAAATTGCTACTACTTCTCATATTCACTTCAAAATGGCAACCATCAATTGACCTAAATCAAAATTCTGCTCTGAACAATTTTTAGGCCATCTTTCAAGGATTCAGAAAATATAACTCCCGTGTCTGTAAGTAAAATAGCAAAAAAGCCTTAGGGATTTTTCACGTTTCAAGATGGTGGCACTTCCGGTTCGATCAACAAACTTCATATTTTGTGTACAAATCAGTTATTACTTATTTAGTATCCAAAAAAAAAATCAGGTCATTCTGACTTATATTTCGGTGATTTTTTTGAAAATTTTGATCCTTAATTTCGTCAAGGGGAGATAATTTAGAAAATTTCTAATTATATTTTTGAAGTCACATCGGTAAGGTCTACATATATACTAAATTTCATGAAAATCGTACAACTATTAAAGAAGTTGTCAAATTGGTCTAAACTTCCGGTTCGAAATCACAGCGACGAATTTTCGAAATTCGAAAATGTGTAACTGCAGATGAAAATGATTTTTTTCAAGGTATTCAAAGAAAAAAGAATTAGTAAAATCAGTCAAAAAATAACAAAGTTACGACTATGCATTGTCCATTTTGTCGTTCGTAAATTTCGGTGATTTCGGATTCGTAAAACGTTTTGAAAATATATTTAATCAAGGTTCGCACCCCATTTTTGGGGGGGGGAGGTCAAAATTTCAGAAAGATCCTACGGATAGATTCTGAGAAATCCAATTTGCAGAAAACACACACAAAAAAAATAATAATAATAATCTTAACAGAAACAATAAGCTTTCATATGTAATATGAAAGCTTAATAATCTTAACAGAAACAATAAGCTTTCATATGTAATATGAAAGCTTAATAATCTTAACAGAAACAATAAGCTTTCATATGTAATATGAAAGCTTAACTAGATCTGCTACTGTCCCATGCAGATATGAAAGCTTTCATATTCATCGTCACGTGTCATCGATTATATCAAGTATCTCAAATAAAAGGATAAGAATAACAAACTATCAAAATTGGTCAAAAACTCGCGAAGTTACAAGTCTAAACATAGTATGAAACATTGAGTAATCTGAAAACTAAAGGGAAATAACTGATACTTGTGTTGCTGTAATCGGGATGAATGAGATAACTTTGAACAAAACTAAAACTTTTTGAATCAGGTTGAACTCAACTATTTGAATATGTACGTTAAATATGTAGATTTGGAAAATTATAAAGACATAATATCAAAATCGGTCAAAAACTCACAAAGTTACAAATTTAAATGTAGTGAGAAACATTGCACCCGGGCAAAAAAATAATCTTTAAACTCCCCTTTAGCCTTTAGCCGTTGGGAGGAAACCGAAGAACACGGAGAAAACCCACGAGGTTGGACATCATACACCATGTCACGTGCAACCTGGAGATCGAAACGACGCCCGTTGACTCAATGACAAAGGTTACGATACAGCGAGCACATGCTAACCATTCAGCCATCCAGCCTCCCTGAATTCGGAAAATTACTGACTTATAGCAAGAAACATTTCAACCGGGCGAAATTTTCTGTTTTAACAGTTTAATGTGCACGGTACTTTAATTACCAACCGATTATTACAAAACTTTTGAAAATAAGCTCCAACTGACCAGCTTAATCGTATGCAATAAACGTTTTGCCTGAATTGAAAGTTCTGTACAGAGAAAGTTCATCTCGATTTCCCGGCGTGGTTCCCTTGTCAGTAAGGCAGAACGGAGGGCCTGACAAGTACAGCTGTCTAGTCCTTCGGATGGGACGAAAAACCAAGGTCCCGTGTACACATTGGAGTGCACGTAAAATATCCCTAAGCATTTGGAATTCGATACTGTTGAATAAGCTCTATACGATGACTAAATGCGTAGATTGTAGTCACCCACACTTCATGTTTCGCTCAACAATGAAAGGGTGCCGTTTTCAATGTTCGATCCTTTTGTTCTTCTACTCCTGATATGTTGGACTGTTGATCGATGGTTTCATATAAAAGACTACCAATAAGACTCTTTGTAGAAGAAGTTCCCAAAAAATAGTATGTTGACTTTACGAGAAAGACCTCTAAACATGCTCCAAATTGTAAAAATACGACTTTTTGGATTTTCAATCTCTTTTTTTCGGCTATCCCTGATATTTAAAAAAAATGATACAATCATTTCACACAACAGGCTACCCATTAGACTCTCTATTGACAAAAGTTTCACCGCCCTCCCTTCATTATAACCGAAGTTATCGTGCACTAAAGAATCAACAAATCAGCATGCTTATCTCGGCTTACCCTAAGCAAAAAATGCTCATCTTTGAACTCAATCATAACATTGACCTAGTGAACGTCTACACCAAGTTTGAACATTCTAGCTTAATTAGAAGGAGAGTTATTGTGTTCCGAAGTCCGGGCCTTTCAAATTGCTTCTATTTTTCATTTTCAATTCAAAATTGTGACCATCACATGACCGAAATCAAAATTCTGCTCCCTACGATTTTTGGGCCATCCTTCAAGGATTCAGAAAATATAACTCCCGTGTCTGTAAGTAAGATAGCAAAAAAGCCTTAGGGATTTTTCATGTTTCAAGATGGTGGCATTTCCGGTTTGATCGACAAACTCCATATTTTGTGTAGGAATCAGTAATTACCTGTCGAGTATCGAAAAAAAATTTCAGGTCATTCTGACCTATATTTCGACGATTTTTTTGAAAACTTTGATCCTTAATTTCACCAAGGGGAGATAATTTAGAAAATTTCTAATTATATTTTTGAAGTCACATTGGTAAGATCTACTTGTATACTAAATTTCATGAAAATCGTACAACTATTAAAGAAGTTGTCAAATTGGTCTAAACTTCCGGTTCGAAATCACAGCGACGAATTTTCGAAATTCGAAAATGTGAAACTGCAGATGAAAATGATTTTTTTCAAGGTATTCAAAGAAAAAAGAATTAGTAAAATCGGTCAAAAAACAATAAAGTTACGACTATGCAATGTCCATTGTGTCGTTCGTAAATTTCGGTGATTTCGGATTCGTAAAACGTTTTGAAAATATTTTTAATCAACAGCTACCACCCATTTTTGGGGGGGTAGGTAAAAGTTTCATAAAGATACTGTGGTTAGATTCTGAGAAATCCGATTTGTGGATAAAACACAAAAAAAAATAATAATAATCTTAACAGAAACAATAAGCTTTCCTATGTAATATGAAAGCTTAATAACTAGATCTGCTACTGTCCCATGCAGATATGAAAGCTTTCATATTCATCGTCACGTGTCATTGATTGTATCAAGTATCCTAAATAAAAGGATAAGAAGAAAAAATTATCAAAATTGGTCAAAAACTCGCGAAGTTACAAGTCTAAATATAGTATGAAACATTGCACCCAGGCATAACAATAATCTGAAAACTAAAGGGAAATAACTGAAACTTGTATTACTGTAATGAGACGGATGAGAAAATGAAATGAAAATGGCGGGACAAAAAATTAAAAATGGCAGGTTGGACAGGCGACCTTACTCCTTGTCACGTACAACCGGGCATTCGAAAACACGCTAGTTAACTCAATGACAGGCGCGCGTGCTAACCATTCAGCCACCCAACCCCCCTTTGAAATCAGACACGTGCAATATGTCATATAGGAAGAATAAGAAGTCGCTCACAACAAAATGGTAAATTAATGAGTTTAGGTCAAAAGGTTGAGCTACTGTTTTAGAGTAATTAATAGTTTTAAAGAGACACGTTAAGGGTTGTTCATAGTTAAATGAAAGTTTAATTTTAAATAAGACCAATAAAATTACGATTTAATAATGTCAGACTAATATTTCCAATATGTTTGGTTATAAATACGAAATCGTGACGACTTCTTAAGCATGTTTTAAACAAAGGATCATAGACTGAATTGTACAAGAATGGCACTCTGCAATAAAAAAACTGGCCAAAGCAAGATTTCTATGCAGAAATTAAATAATTGCTAGAACCAGAAAAATATTTATCCACTATAATAAATAAGCAACATAGAGAAAATGAAATGAAATTGAATGGGGTTTAACGTCCTACTGTTCTGCTCCTAAAATGGGCTAATGAAGACGGGCATATGCCATAAAGTGTGCAATGAGGGAAATTTTACCCGGGCAGCGGCGTTACGGCCTACGAGGTTGGACAGGTGACCATACTCCTTGTCACGTACAACCAAGAAACCGAAACAACGCCAGTTGACTCAATGACAGACTTTATGATACAGAGCGCACGTGCTAACCATTCAGCCACGCAACCTCCCTAAAATCGGCAAATTGCTGACCTACAGCGAGAAACATTTCAACCGGGCCAAATTTTCTATTTTAACAGTTTAATTTGCACGGTACCTTTAGTTATCAACCGAATATTACAAAACTTTTAAAAATAAGCCTGATGTCCATTCGACACAAACTAGGTCATTTCGTGACTAACATATGTTTTTTAATTTTATTTAAAAACTCCTCTTGCACTTACTGGTCTTTAGCCGTTGGGAGGAAACCGAAAGACACGGAGAAAACCCACGAGGTTGGACATCATACTTCATGTCACGTGCAACCTGGGCCCGATTCCTAGAAAATTCTTAAGCACGTTCTTGTGCTTAGATTTTAAGTAGACTTTGCAATTAAGTAAACTTACCTTATTTTGTAGTCCCAGAAAATTCTTAAGAACGTTCTTGTGCTTAGATTTTAAGTAGACTTCAGTGTAAGCACAAGCACTTTATTATGTGTTCCAAGAAAAAACTTAAGCACAACTTCGTTCTTACAATTGCCAATCTAAGCAAAAGTCCCGAGCAAGGTATAGGGAGGGCTTGCTTACCAACCTTAAGCCTGTTTCTGCTTCAAACAATATGGCTGACCGTATAGTTAGTTATTCGACGGCATTTACTACATCTTTTGATACCTAAGAGACATTTGGAAGACGGAAAATCCGTAAGAAATATATTCTCGACAAGAATGCTATAGAATATTTCCGCTTCTACACTAAAAACATTTTATTTATTTACAAATTGGTAAACAACACAAACGCAGGCAACTTGAAAGGAGCTAAATCGCTAACATTTGGGACCAAGAAATTGACACAAGTGTGTCGCAACGCATATAATACTCTAATATGAATGTATATAAACCGATTTACATTCAATGGTTTCCGTTTTTACTCCAATTTCAAATCAGTTATGTGCGGCGAAATTTGCCAACAGTGTCAATCGAATGCAAATTTCTAGCGTCTAGTTATTCCAGTCTACATGCGCCGTTTGATTTGGTGCAATGTTTCTAGCCTTGTTCCACCGAGTCTCTCGCTAGAACTGGGCTGAAACGCATTATGGTACACGATTCGTGTACCAATGGCAAAATATTTATCTTGTCTTAAATGTTGGATATCAGAAGCCCATCTTTTTCCAATAAGATCACATCATCAATTTTGATTTAAACTGACAAATAATTCGTGTTTTCAATGTCGAAGATGCTGGATGACATTGAGTTAGAGACTTAGCTACTTTAAAATCAGGCGCTGTCTCAGTCATTCCGTCTGTTTGTATGTGCTTGCGTTTTGGGGTATTTTTTAGCTTATAGACCTATAGGGGCCATGTCAAAAGGATCACGTGATTAAGTGGGTAAGACGCTAGCCAGGGCCAATTCCTAGAAAATTCTTAACAGCAAGCACAAAGTTATGCTTCACTTTTGCTTACGTAAGAAACTTTATAAAATACCGTCTCTAGAAAATTCTCAAGACCGTTCTTACGTAAGCACAAGTTAAGTACGAGTCTAAGCACATTGCGACTGGTAAATTGAGAGTACGATGCTCTCTAACGTCAAAAAAACATTTTTGGTATGCAAATTACACCGTAATTGTAAATTCGTCTGCATCGCAGAGTTTCTATATATAGCTCTATGGTCTGCATGGAGTTATAAATAGACCAATGACATTAACACCCCCCCCCCCGAAAATAGTCGATTTAGATGTATTTTATTATTTAACAAATTAAATGAAATGAAATTTAACGTCCTACTATTTTGTTCCTAATCTGGGGTAATGAAGACGTAGATACGTCATACAGTGTGCTATGAGGGAAATTTTGCCCTGGCAGCGGCACTACTCTATCGAATTCCAACTGCCACGGAATCTTTTACGTGTACGCCAGTTTGTACACGGGACCTCGTTTTTTCGTCCCATCCGAATGACAAGACAGCTGTCCTCCGTCCTGCATCACTGACAAGGAGAAACAACGTCGGAAAATTTGGATGAACCTTCTCGGCCAATGCAGGGATCGAACACCCGACCTCCAGGCTAGTGAACCAGCGTCTTACCCACTTAGGCAAGTGATCCTCTGATACCGTTGACGTGTCCCCTATAGGCCTACACATATAAAATATACCACAGACTAAACAAAAGAAAACAACCCAAAACGCAAGTACATGCAAAACAAACCGGATAATAATTGTGAGAGCGACTGATCTTTAAGTAGCCCGCGTGTGTGTTGTTTACCAATTTGGAAATAAATGAATTGTGTTTAGGGTAGAAGCGAAATTTCCTATAGCATTCTTCTCGAGAATATGTTTCTAAAGGATTTTCTGTCTTTCAATTGACTCTTAGGTATCAAAAGATGTAGCAAATATCGTCGAATAAATCCACGGTCAGCCATATTGTTTGAAGCAGAAACAGACTTAAAGGTTGGTAAGCAAGCCCTATACCTTGCTTGGGATTTGTGCTTAGATTGACAATTTTAAGAACTAAGTTGTGCTTAAGTTTTTTCTTGGAACACATGATAACGTGCTTGTGCTTACACTGAAGTCTACTTAAAATCTAAGCACAAGAACGTTCTTAAGAATTTTCTGTTAACACAAAATAAGATAAGTTTACTTATTTGCAAAGTCTACTTAAAATCTACATGTAGGCCTAAGCGCAAGAACGTGTTAAAGAATTGTTTATGAATCGGGCCGAGGTAGGGTGTTCGATCCCTGCATTGGCCGAGAAGGTTCATCCCCTTGTCAGCGATGCAGACGAAAAAATAAGGTCCCATGTAAAAATTGGCGTGCACGTCAAAGATCCCCTGGCCGTTGTAATTCGATATAAGAGTAAGCCGTAGCGCCGCTGCCCGGGCAAACTTCCCTCATAGCATACTTTATGGCGTATGCCCGTCTTCATAAGCCCAGCTTAGGAGCAAAACAGTAGGAAGTTAAAACCAATTTCATTTCATGTCATTTGTCAAATACTTCTAAATCGACTGTTTGAAGTTAATGTCATTGATCTATTTATAACTCTATATGCAGACGAATTTACGGTGTAATTTGCATACCAAATTTGTTTTTATGACGCTAAAGAGCATCTTAGTCTCAATTTACCAGTCACACTGTGCTTAGACTCGTACTTGGCTTGATCTTACGTAAGAACGGTCTTGAGAAGTTTCTATAGAGACGGTATTTCATAAAGTTTCTTACGTAAGCAAAAGTGAAGCATAACTTTGTGCTTACTTTTAAGAATTTTCTAGGAACCGGGCCCTGGAGATCGAAACGACGCCCGTTGACTCAATGACAGACGTTACGATACAGCGCGCACATGCTAACCATTCAGCCATTCAGCCTCCCTGAATTCGGAAAATTGCTGACTTATAGCAAGAAACATTTCAACTGGGCGAAATTTTCTGTTTTAACAGTTTAATGTGCACGGTACTTTAATTACCAACCGATTATTACAAAACGTTTGAAAATAAGCTCCAACTGACCAGCTTAATCGTATGCAATAAACGTTTGGCCTGAATTGAAAGGTCTGCACGGAGAAAATTCATCTTGATTTCCCGGCGTGGTTCCCCGTTGTCAGTGAGGCAGAACGGAGGGCCTGACAAGCACAGCTGTCTAGTCGTTCGGATGGGACGAAAAACCAAGGTCCCGTGTACACATTGGAGTGCACGTAAAATATCCCTAAGCAGCTGGAATTCGATACTGTTGAATAAGCTCTATGCGACGACTAAATGTGTAGATTGTAGTCACCACACTGCATGTTTCGCTTAACAATGAAAGGGTGCCGTTTTCAATGTTCGATCCTTTTGTTCTTCTACTCCTGATATGTTGGACTGTTGATAGATGGTTTCATATAAAAGACTACCAATAAGACTCTTTGTAGAAGAAGTTCCCAAAAAATATTATGTTGACTTTACGAGAAAGACCTCTAAACATGCTCCAAATTGTAAAAATACGACTTTTTGGATTTTCAATCTCTTTTTTTCGGCTATCCCTGATATTTAAAAAAAATGATACAATCATTTCAAACAACAGGCTAGCTTTTAGACTCTCTATTGACAAAAGTTTCATCGCCCTCCCTTCATTATAACCGAAGTTATCGTGCCCTAAAGAATCAACAAATCAGCATGCTTATCTCTGCTTACCCTTGACAGAAAATGCTCATCTTTGCACTCAATCATGACATTGACCTAGTCAACGTCTACACCAAGTTTGAACATTCTAGATTAATTAGAAGGAGAGTTATTGTGTTCCAAAATCTCGGCCCTTCAAATTGCTACTACTTTTCATATTCACTTCAAAATGGCAACCATCAGTTGACCTAAATCAAAATTCTGCTCCCTACGATTTTCGGGCCATCCTTCAAGGATTCAGAAAATATGACTCCCGTGTCTGTAAGTAAGATAGCAAAAAAGCCTTAGGGATTTTTCATGTTTCAAGATGGTGGCATTTCCGGTTTGATCGACAAACTCCATATTTTGTGTAGGAATCAGTAATTACCTGTCGAGTATCGAAAAAAAATTTCAGGTCATTCTGACCTATATTTCGACAATTTTTTTTAAAACTTTGATCCTTAATTTCACCAAGGGGAGATAATTTAGAAAATTTCTCATTATAATTTTGAAGTCATATTGGTAAGATCTACTTAAATACTAAATTTCATGAAAATCGTACAACTATTAAAGAAGTTGTCAAATTGGTCTAAACTTCCGGTTCGAAATCACAGCGACGAATTTTCGAAATTCGAAAATCTGAAACTGCAGATGAAAATGATTTTTTTCAAGGTATTCAAAGAAAAAAGAATTAGTAAAATCGGTCAAAAAATAACAAAGTTACGACTATGCATTGTCAGTTTTTTCGTTCGTAAAATTCGGTGATTTCGGATTCGTAAAACGTTTTGAAAATATATTTAAACAACGTTTGCACCCCATTTTTGGGGGGGTGGGTCAAAGTTTCAGAAAGATCCCATTGTTAGATTCTGAGAAATCCGATTTGCAGAAAATACACAAAAAAAAAAATAACTAGATCTGCTACTGTCCCATGCAGATATGAAAGCTTTCATATTCATCGTCACGTGTCATTGATTGTATCAAGTATCCTAAATAAAAGGATAAGAAGAAAAAATTATTAAAATTGGTCAAAAACTCGCGAAGTTACAAGTCTAACTCCTTGTCACGTACAACCGGGCATTCGAAAACACGCTAGTTAACTCAATGACAGGCGCGCGTGCTAACCATTCAGCCACCCAACCCCCCTTTGAAATCAGACACGTGCAATATGTCATATAGGAAGAATAAGAAGTCGCTCACAACAAAATGGTAAATTAATGAGTTTAGGTCAAAAGGTTGAGCTACTGTTTTAGAGTACTTAATAGTTTTAAAGAGACACGTTAAGGGTTGTTCATAGTTAAATGAAAGTTTAATTTTAAATAAGACCAATAAAATTAGGATTTATGTTTGGTTATAAGTAGGAAATCGTGACGACTTCTTAAGCATGTTTTAAACAAAGGATCATGTTTGTTTAAACAAGAATGGCACTCTGCAATAAAAAAACTGGCCAAAGCAAGATTTCTATGCAGAAATTAAATAATTGCTAGAACCAGAAAAATATTTATCCACTATAATAAATAAGCAACATAGAGAAAATGAAATGAAATTGAATGGGTTTTAACGTCCGACTGTTCTGCTCCTAAAATGGGCTAATGAAGACGGGCATATGCCATAAAGTGTGCAATGAGGGAAATTTTACCCGGGCAGCGGCGGTTACGGCCTACGAGGTTGGACAGGCGACCATACTCCTTGTCACGTACAACCAAGAAATCGAAACAACGCCAGTTGACTCAATGACAGACGTTATGATACAGAGCGCACGTGCTAACCATTCAGCCACGCAACCTCCCTAAAATCGGCAAATTGCTGACCTACAGCGAGAAACATTTCAACCGGGCCAAATTTTCTATTGTAACAGTTTAATTTGCACGGTACCTTTAGTTATCAACCGAATATTACAAAACTTTTAAAAATAAGCTCCCCCTGACCAACTTAAGCGTTCGCAATAAACGTTTGCCCCTTAAAATCGGCAAATTGCTGACTTTAAAGTGAGAAACATTACAACCGGGCGAAATTTTCTGTTTTATCACTTTTACAGTACCTTTGATTACCAACCGATTATTACAAAACTTTAAAAATAAAAGAGAAAGAGAGAAATGCGGCCTAATGTCCATTCGACACAAAATAGGTCATTTCGGGACTGACATATGTTTTTAATTTTATTTAAAAACTCCCCTTGCGCTTACAGGTCTTTAGCCGTTGGGAGGAAACCGAAGGACACGGAGAAAACCCACGAGGTTGGACATCATACTTCATGTCACGTGCAACCTGGAGATCGAAACGACGCCCGTTGACTCAATGACAGACGTTACGATACAGTGCGCACATGCTAACCATTCAGCCATTCAGCCTCCCTGAATTCAGAAAATTGCTGACTTATAGCAAGAAACATTTCAACCGGGCGAAATTTTCTGTTTTAACAGTTTAATGTGCACGGTACTTTAATTACCAACCGATTATTACAAAACTTTTGAAAATAAGCTCCAACTGACCAGCTTAATCGTATGCAATAAACGTTTTCGCCTGAATTGAAAGTTCTGCACGGAGAAAGTTCATCTCGATTTCCCGGCGTGGTTCCCCTTGTCAGTGAGGCAGAACGGAGGGCCTGACAAGCACAGCTGTCTAGTCATTCGGATGGGACGAAAAACCAAGGTCTCGTGTACACATTGGAGTGCACGTAAAATATCCCTAAGCAGCTGGAATTCGATACTGTTGAATAAGCTCTATACGATGACTAAATGTGTAGATTGTAGTCACCCACACTGCATGTTTCGCTTAACAATGAAAGGGTGCCGTTTTCAATGTTAGATCCTTTTGTTCTTCTACTCCTGATATGTTGGACTGTTGATCGATGGTTTCATATAAAAAACTACCAATAAGACTCTTTGTAGAAGAAGTTCCCAAAAAATATTATGTTGACTTTACGAGAAAGACCTCTAAACATGCTCCAAATTGTAAAAATACGACTTTTTGGATTTTCAATCTCTTTTTTTCGGCTATCCCTGATATTTAGAAAAAATAATACAATGATTTCACACAACAGGCTAGCTATTAGACTCTCTATTGACAAAAGTTTCACCGCCCTCCCTTCATTATAACCGAAGTTATCGTGCCCTAAAGAATCAACAAATTAGCATGCTTATCTCTGCTTACCCTAAGCAGAAAATGCTCATCTTTAAACTCAATCATAACATTGACCTAGTGAACGTCTACACCAAGTTTGAACATTCTAGCTTAATTAGAAGGAGAGTAATTGTGTTCCAAAGTCCCGACCCTTCAAATTGCTTCTATTTTTCATTTTCAATTCAAAATGGTGACCATCACGTGACCGAAATCAAAATTCTATTCGCGACATTTTTTAGGCCTTCCATCAAGGATTCAGAAAATATAACTCCCGAGTCTGTAAGTAAAATAGCAAAAAAGCCTTATTGATTTTTCACTTTTAAATATGGCGGTACTTCCGGTTCAATCGACAAACTCCATATTTTGTGTACAAATCAGTAATTACTTATCTAGTATCCAAAAAAAAAATCAGGTCATTCTGACCTATATTTCGACGATTTTTTTGAAAATTTTGATCCTTAATTTCGTCAAGGGGAGATAATTTAGAAAATTTCTAATTATATTTTTGAAGTCACATCGGTAAGATCTACTTAGATACTAAATTTCATGAAAATCGTACAACTATTAAAGAAGTTGTCAAATTGGTCTAAACTTCCGGTTCGAAATCACAGCGACGAATTTTCGAAATTCGAAAATCTGAAACTGCATATTTATAGTAATTGTCTCAAGGTACTCAAAGAAAAAAGATTTAGTAAAATAGGTCAAATAGTCACAAAGTTACAGCATTGTAGGTCAAATGCATTCGTTCGTAAAATTCGGTGATTTCGGATACGTAAAACGTTTTGAAAATATATTTAATCAACAGCCACCACCCATTTTTGGGGGGATAGGTAAAAGTTTCAGAACGATCCTATGGTTAGATTCTGAGAAATCCGATTTGTGAATAAAACACAAAAAAAAAAAATAATAACTAGATCTGCTACTGTCCCATGCAGATATGAAAGCTTTCATATTCATCGTCACGTGTCATCGATTATATCAAGTATCTCAAATAAAAGGATAATAATAACAAACTATCAAAATTGGTCAAAAACTCGCGAAGTTACAAGTCTAAATATAGTATGAAACATTGAGTAATCTGAAAACTAAAGGGAAATAACTGATACTTGTGTTGCTGTAATCGGGATGAATGAGATAACTTTGAACAAAACTAAAACTTTTTGAATCAGGTTGAACTCAACTGTTTGAATATGTACGTTAAATATGTAGATTCGGAAAATTATAAAGACATAATATCAAAATCGGTCAAAAACTCACAAAGTTACAAATTTAAATGTAGTGAGAAACATTGCGCCCGGGCAAAAAAATAATCTTTAAACTAAAGGGAAATAACTGAAACTTGTATAGCTGTAATCGGGCTTCCAAGATATGTTATATAATTATGGTTTCCAATATGTTTGGTTATAAGTAGGAAATCGTGACGACTTCTTAAGCATGTTTTAAACAAAGGGTCATAGACTGCAATATACAAGAATGGCACTCTGCAATAAAAAAAAACTGGCCAGAGATTTCTATGCAGAAATTAAATAATTGCTAGAACCAGAAAAATATTTATCCACTATAATAAATAAGCAACATAGAGAAAATGAAATGAAATTGAATGGGGTTTAACGTCCTACTGTTCTGCTCCTACAACGGGCTAATGAAGACGGGCATACGCCATAAAGTGTGCAATGAGGGAAATTTTACCCGGGCAGCGGCGTTACGGCCTACGAGGTTGGTAAGGCGACCATACTCCTTGTCACGTACAACCAAGAAATCGAAACAAGGCCAGTTGACTCAATGACAGACGTTATGATACAGAGCGCACGTGCTAACCATTCAGCCACGCAACCTCCCTAAAATCGGCAAATTGCTGACCTACAGCGAGAAACATTTCAACCGGGCCAAATTTTCTATTTTAACAGTTTAATTTGCACGGTACCTTTAGTTATCAACCGAATATTACAAAACTTTTAAAAATAAGCTCCCCCTGACCAGCTTAATCGTTCGCAATAAACGTTTGCCCCTTAAAATCGACAAATTGCTGAATTTAAAGTGAGAAACATTACAACCGGGCCAAATTTTCTGTTTAACACTTTAACAGTACCTTTGATTACCAACCGATTATTACAAAACTTTAAAAAGAGAAAGAGAGAAATGCGGCCTAACGTCCATTCGACACAAACTAGGTCATTTCGGGACTAACATATGTTTTTTAATTTTATTTAAAAACTCCCCTTGCACGTACTGGTCTTTAGCCGTTGGGAGGAAACCGAAGAACACGGAGAAAACCCACGAGGTTGGACATCATACACCATGTCACGTGCAACCTGGAGATCGAAACGACGCCCGTTGACTCAATGACAAAGGTTACGATACAGCGAGCACATGCTAACCAGTCAGCCATCCAGCCTCCCTGAATTCGGAAAATTGCTGACTTATAGCAAGAAACATTTCAACCGGGCGAAATTTTCTGTTTTAACAGTTTAATGTGCACGGTACTTTAATTACCAACCGATTATTACAAAACTTTTGAAAATAAGCTCCAACTGACCAGTTTAATCGTATGCAATAAACGTTTTGCCTGAATTGAAAGTTCTGCACAGAGAAAGTTCATCTCGATTTCCCGGCGTGGTTCCCTTGTCAGTAAGGCAGAACGGAGGTCCTGACAAGCACAGCTGTCTAGTCCTTCGGATGGGACGAAAAACCAAGGTCCCGTGTACACATTGGAGTGCACGTAAAATATCCCTAAGCAGTTGGAATTCGATACTGTTGAATAAGCTCTATACGATGACTAAATGCGTAGATTGTAGTCACCCACACTTCATGTGTCGCTCAACAATGAAAGGGTGCCGTTTTCAATGTTCGATCCTTTTGTTCTTCTACTCCTGATATGTTGGACTGTTGATCGATGGTTTCATATAAAAGACTACCAATAAGACTCTTTGTAGAAGAAGTTCCCAAAAAATAGTATGTTGACTTTACGAGAAAGACCTCTAAACATGCTCCAAATTGTAAAAATACGACTTTTTGGATTTTCAATCTCTTTTTTTCGGCTATCCCTGATATTTAAAAAAAATGATACAATCATTTCACACAACAGGCTACCTATTAGACTCTTTATTGACAAAAGTTTCACCGCCCTCCCTTCATTATAACCGAAGTTATCGTGCCCTAAAGAATCAACAAATCAGCATGCTTATCTCTGCTTACCCTAAGCAGAAAATGCTCATCTTTGAACTCAATCATGACATTGACCTAGTGAACGTCTATACCAAGTTTGAACATTCTAGCTTAATTAGAAGGAGAGTTATTGTGTTCCGAAATCCGGGCCTTTCAAATTGCTTCTATTTTTCATTTTCAATTCAAAATTGTGACCATCACATGACCGAAATCAAAATTCTGATCCGATAGATTTTTAGGCATTCCTTCAAGGATTCCGAAAATATATCTCCCGAGTCTGTAAGTAAAATAGCAAAAAAGCCTTTTTGATTTTTCACGTTTAAAGATGGTGGCACTTCCGGTTCAATCGACAAACTCCATATTTTGTGTACGAATCAGTAATTCCTTGTCTAGTATCGAAAAAAAAAATTAGGTCATTCTGACCTATATTTCGACGATTTTTTTGAAAATTTTGATCCTTAATTTCACCAAGGGGAGATAATTTAGAAAATTTCTAATTATATTTTTGAAGTCACATCGGTAAGATCTACTTGTATTCTAAATTTCATGAAAATCGTACAACTATTAAAGAAGTTGTCAAATTGGTCTAAATTTCCGGTTCGAAATCACAGCGACGAATTTTCGAAATTCGAAAATGTGAAACTGCAGATGAAAATGATTTTTTTCAAGGTATTCAAAGAAAAAAGAATTAGTAAAATCGGTCAAAAAATAACAAAGTTACGACTATGCATTGTAAGTTTTTTCGTTCGTAAAATTCGGTGATTTCGGATTCGTAAAACGTTTTGAAAATATATTTAAACAACGTTCGCACCCCATTTTTGGGGGGTAGGTCAAAGTTTTAGAAAGATCCCATGGTTAGATTCTGAGAAATCCGATTTGCAGAAAATACACAAAAAAAAAATAATAATAATCTTAACAGAAACAATAAGCTTTCATATGTAATATGAAAGCTTAATAATAATAATTTTAGTAATCTCAATAGGCTTTCAGACGAAAGTCTGAAAGCCTAACTAGATCTGCTACTGTCCCATGCAGATATGAAAGCTTTCATATTCATCGTCACGTGTCATCGATTATATCAAGTATCTCAAATAAAAGGATAAGAATAACAAACTATCAAAATTGGTCAAAAACTCGCGAAGTTACAAGTCTAAATATAGTATGAAACATTGAGTAATCTGAAAACTAAAGGGAAATAACTGATACTTGTGTTGCTGTAATCGGGATGAATGAGATAACATTGAACAAAACTAAAACTTTTTGAATCAGGTTGAATTCAACTGTTTGAATATGTACGTTAAATATGTAGATTTGGAAAATTATAAAGACATAATATCAAAATCGGTCAAAAACTCACAAAGTTACAAATTTAAATGTAGTGAGAAACATTGCACCCGGGCAAAAAAATAATCTTTAAACTAAAGGGAAATAACTGAAACTTGTATAGCTGTAATCGGGCTTCCAAGATATGTTATATAATTATGGTTTCCAATATGTTTGGTTATAAGTAGGAAATCGTGACGACTTCTTAAGCATGTTTTAAACAAAGGGTCATAGACTGCAATATACAAGAATGGCACTCTGCAATAAAAAAACTGGCCAGAGATTTCTATGCAGAAATTAAATAATTGCTAGAACCAGAAAAATATTTATCCACTGTCTGCTCCTCCTACAATGGGCTAATGAAGACGGGCATACACCATAAAGTGTGCAATGAGGGAAATTTTACCCGGGCAGCGGCGTTACGGCCTACGAGGTTGGTAAGGTGACCATACTCCTTGTCACGTACAACCAAGAAATCGAAACAAGGACAGTTGACTCAATGACAGACGTTATGATACAGAGCGCACGTGCTAACCATTCAGCCACGCAACCTCCCTAAAATCGGCAAATTGCTGACCTACAGCGAGAAACATTTCAACCGGGCCAAATTTTCTATTTTAACAGTTTAATTTGCACGGTACCTTTAGTTATCAACCGAATATTACAAAACTTTTAAAAATAAGCTCCCCCTGACCAGCTTAATCGTTCGCAATAAACGTTTGCCCCTTAAAATCGACAAATTGCTGAATTTAAAGTGAGAAACATTACAACCGGGCCAAATTTTCTGTTTTATCACTTTAACAGTACCTTTGATTACCAACCGATTATTACAAAACTTTAAAAAGAGAAAGAGAGAAATGCGGCCTAACGTCCATTCGACACAAACTAGGTCATTTCGGGACTAACATATGTTTTTTAATTTTATTTAAAAACTCCCCTTGCACGTACTGGTCTTTAGCCGTTGGGAGGAAACCGAAGAACACGGAGAAAACCCACGAGGTTGGACATCATACACCATGTCACGTGCAACCTGGAGATCGAAACGACGCCCGTTGACTCAATGACAAAGGTTACGATACAGCGAGCACATGCTAACCATTCAGCCATCCAGCTTCCCTGAATTCGGAAAATTGCTGACTGATAGCAAGAAACATTTCAACCGCGCGAAATTTTCTGTTTTAACAGTTTAATGTGCATGGTACTTTAATTACCAACCGATTATTACAAAACTTTTGAAAATAAGCTCCAACTGACCAGCTAAATCGTATGCAATAAACGTTTTGCCTGAATTGACAGTTCTGCACAGAGAAAGTTCATCTCGATTTCCCGGCGTGGTTCCCTTGTCAGTAAGGCAGAACGGAGGGCCTGACAAGCACAGCTGTCTAGTCCTTCGGATGGGACGAAAAACCAAGGTCCCGTGTACACATTGGAGTGCACGTAAAATATCCCTAAGCAGTTGGAATTTGATACTGTTGAATAAGCTCTATACGATGACTAAATGCGTAGATTGTAGTCACCCACACTTCATGCTTCGCTCAACAATGAAAGGGTGCCGTTTTCAATGTTCGATCCTTTTGTTCTTCTACTCCTGATATGTTGGACTGTTGATCGATGGTTTCATATAAAAGACTACCAATAAGACTCTTTGTAGAAGAAGTTCCCAAAAAATAGTATGTTGACTTTACGAGAAAGACCTCTAAACATGCTCCAAATTGTAAAAATACGACTTTTTGGATTTTCAATCTCTTTTTTTTCGGATATCCCTGATATTTAAAAAAAATGATACAATCATTTCACACAACAGGCTACCTATTAGACTCTCTATTGACAAAAGTTTCACCGCCCTCCCTTCATTATAACCGAAGTTATCGTGCCCTAAAGAATCAACAAATCAGCATGCTTATCTCTGCTTACCCTAAGCAGAAAATGCTCATCTTTGAACTTAATCATAACATTGACCTAGTGAACGTCTACACCAAGTTTGAACATTCTAGCTTAATTAGAAGGAGAGTTATTGTGTTCCGAAGTCCGGGCCTTTCAAATTGCTTCTATTTTTCATTTTCAATTCAAAATTGTGACCATCACATGACCGAAATCAAAATTCTGATCCGATAGATTTTTAGGCATTCCTTCAAGGATTCCGAAAATATAACTCCCGAGTCTGTAAGTAAAATAGCAAAAAAGCCTTTTTGATTTTTCACGTTTAAAGATGGTGGCACTTCCGGTTCGATCGACAAACTCCATATTTTGTGTACGAATCAGTAATTCCTTGTCTAGTATCGAAAAAAAAAAATTAGGTCATTCTGACCTATATTTCGACGATTTTTTTGAAAACTTTGATCCTTAATTTCACCAAGGGGAGATAATTTAGAAAATTTCTAATTATATTTTTGAAGTCACATTGGTAAGATCTACTTGTATACTAAATTTCATGAAAATCGTACAACTATTAAAGAAGTTTTCAAATTGGTCTAAACTTCCGGTTCGAAATCACAGCGACGAATTTTCGAAATTCGAAAATGTGAAACTGCAGATGAAAATGATTTTTTTCAAGGTATTCAAAGAAAAAAGAATTAGTAAAATCGGTCAAAAAATAACAAAGTTACGACTATGCATTGTCAGTTTTTTCGTTCGTAAAATTCGGTGATTTCGGATTCGTAAAACGTTTTGAAAATATATTTAAACAACGTTCGCACCCCATTTTTGGGGGGGTAGGTCAAAGTTTTAGAAAGATCCCATGGTTAGATTCTGAGAAATCCGATTTGCAGAAAATACACAAAAAAAAAATAATAATAATCTTAACAGAAACAATAAGCTTTCATATGTAATATGAAATCTTAATAATAATCTTAACAGAAACAATAAGCTTTCATATGTAATATGAAAGCTTAACAAGATCTGCTACTGTCCCATGCAGATATGAAAGCTTTCATATTCATCGTCACGTGTCATCGATTATATCAAGTATCTCAAATAAAAGGATAAGAACTAGATCTGCTACTGTCCCATGCAGATATGAAAGCTTTCATATTCATCGTCACGTGTCATTGAAGAAAAAATTATCAAAATTGGTCAAAAATTCGCGAAGTTACAAGTCTAAATATAGTATGAAACATTGCACCCAGGCATAACAATAATCTGAAAACTAAAGGGAAATAACTGAAACTTGTATTACTGTAATGAGACGATGAGAAATTGAAATGAAAATGGCGGAAAAAAAATTTAAAATGGCAGGTTGGACAGGCGATCTTACTCCTTGTCATGTACAACCGGGCATTCGAAAACACGCTAGTTAACTCAATGACAGGTGCGCGTGCTAACCATTCAGCCACCCCCCCCCCCTTTGAAATCAGACACGTGCAATATGTCATATAGGAAGAATAAGAAGTCGCTCACAACAAAATGGTAAATTAATGAGTTTAGGTCAAAAGGTTGAGCTACTGTTTTAGTGTAATTAATAGTTTTAAAGAGACACGTTAAGGGTTGTTCATAGTTAAATGAAAGTTTAATTTTAAATAAGACCAATAAAATTAGGATTTAATAATGCCAGACTAATATTTCCAATATGTTTGGTTATAAGTAGGAAATCGTGACGACTTCTTAAACATGTTTTAAACAAAGGATCATAGTCTGAATTATACAAGAATGGCACTCTGCAATAAAAAAAACTGGCCAAAGCAAGATTACTATGCAGAAATTAAATAATTGCTAGAACCAGAAAAATATTTATCCACTATAATAAATAAGCAACATAGACAAAATGAAATGAGATTGAATGGGGTTTAACGTCCTACTGTTCAGCTCCTAAAATGGGCTAATGAAGACGGGCATATGCCATAAAGTGTGCAATGAGGGAAATATTACCCGGGCAGCGGCGTTACGGCCTACGAGGTCGGACAGCGACCATACTCCTTGTCACGTACAACCAAGAAATCGAAACAACGCCAGTTGACTTAATGACAGACGTTATGATACAGAACGCACGTGCTAACCATTCAGCCACGCAACCTCCCTAAAATCGGCAAATTGCTGACCTACAGCGAGAAACATTTCAACCGGGCCAAATTTTCTATTTTAACAGTTTAATTTGCATGGTACCTTTAGTTATCAACCGAATATTACAAAAGTTTTAAAAATAAGCTCCCCCTGACCAGCTTAAGCGTTCGCAATAAACGTTTGCCCCTTAAAATCGGCAAAATGGCTGACTTTAAAGTGAGAAACATTACAACCGGGCGAAATTTTCTGTTTTATCACTTTTACAGTACCTTTGATTACCAACCGATTATCACAAAACTTTAAAAATAAAAGAGAAAGAGAGAAATGCGGCCTAATGTCCATTCGACACAAACTAGGTCATTTCGTGACTAACATATGTTTTTTTAATTTTATTTAAAAACTCTCCTTGCGCTTACTGGTCTTTAGCCGTTGGGAGGAAACCGAAGGACACGGAGAAAACCCACGAGGTTGGACATCATAAACCATGTCACGTGCAACCTGGAGATCGAAACGACGCTCGTTGACTCAATGACAGACGTTACGATACAGCGCGCACATGCTAACCATTCAGCCATTCAGCCTCCCTGAATTCGGAAAATTGCTGACTTATAGCAAGAAACATTTCAACCGGGCGAAATTTTCTGTTTTAACAGTTTAATGTGCACGGTACTTTAATTTCCAACCGATTATTACAAAACTTTTGAAAATAAGCTCCAAATGACCAGCTTAATCGTATGCAATAAACGTTTGGCCTGAATTGAAAGTTCTGCACGGAGAAAGTTCATCTTGATTTCCCGGCGTGGTTCCCCGTTGTCAGTGAGACAGAACGGAGGGCCTGACAAGCACAGTTGTCTAGTCGTTCGGATGTGACGAAAAACCAAGCTCCCGTATAGACATTGGAGTGCACGTAAAATATCCCTAAGCAGTTGGAATTCGATACTGTTGAATAAGCTCTATACGATGACTAAATGTGTAGATTGTAGTCACCCACACTGCATGTTTCGCTTAACAATGAAAGGGTGCCGTTTTCAATTTTCGATCCTTTTGTTCTTCTACTCCTGATATGTTGGACTGTTGATCGATGGTTTTATATAAAAGACTACCAATAAGACTCTTTGTAGAAGAAGTTCCCAAAAAATATTATGTTGACTTTACGAGAAAGACCTCTAAACATGCTCCAAATTGTAAAAATACGACTTTTTGGATTTTCAATCTCTTTTTTTCGGCTATCCCTGATATTTAAAAAAAATGATACAATGATTTCAAAACAACAGGCAAGCTATTAGAGTCTCTATTGACAAAAGTTTCATCGCCCTCCCTTCATTATTACCGAAGTTATCGTGCCCTAAAGAATCAACAAATCAGCATGCTTATCTCTGCTTACCCTAAGCAGAAAATGCTCATCTTTGAACTCAATCATGACATTGACCTAGTGAACGTCTACACCAAGTTTGAACATTGTAGCTTAATTAGAAGGAGAGTTATTGTGTTCCAAAGTCCCGGCCCTTCAAATTGCTTCTATTTTTCATTTTCAATTCAAAATGGTGACCATCACGTGACCGAAATCAAAATTCGGATCCGACAGATTTTTAGGCATTCCTTCAAGGATTCTGAAAATATAACTCCCGAGTCTGTAAGTAAAATAACAAAAAAGCCTTTTTGATTTTTCACGTTTAAAGATGGTGGCACTTCCGGTTCGATCGACAAACTCCATATTTTGTGTACGAATCAGTAATTACTTGTCTAGTATCAAAAAAAAAAATTAGGTCATTCTGACCTATATTTCGACGATTTTTTTGAAAACTTTGATCCTTAATTTCGTCAAGGGGAGATAATTTAGAAAATTTTTAATTATATTTTTGAAGACACATCGGTAGCATCTACTTATACACTAAATTTCATGATAATCGTACAACTATTAAAGAAGTTCTCAAATTGGTATAAACTTCCGGTTCGAAATCACAGCGATGAATTTTCGAAATTGGAAAATGCGAAACTGCAGATGAAAATGATTTTTTTCAAGGTATTCAAAGAAAAAAGAATTAGTAAAATCGGTCAAAAAATAACAAAGTTACGAGTATGCATTGTCAGTTTTTTCGTTCGTAAAATTCGGTGATTTCGGATTCGTAAAACGTTTTGAAAATATATTTAATCAACAGCCACCACCCATTTTTGGGGGGATAGGTAAAAGTTTCAGAACGATCCTATCGTTAGATTCTGAGAAATCCGATTTGTGGACAAAACACAAAAAAAAAATAACAATAATAATCTTAACAGAAACAATAAGCTTTCATATGTAATATGAAAGCTTAATAACAAACTATCAAAATTGGTCAAAAACTCGCGAAGTTACAAGTCTAAATATAGTATGAAACATTGCATAATCTGAAAACTAAAGGGAAATAACTGATACTTGTGTTGAAATAATTAATAGAACCAGAAAAACATTTATCCACTATAATAAATAAGCAACATAGAGAAAATGAAATGAAATTGAATGGGGTTTAACGTCCTACTGTTCTGGTCCTAAAATGGGCTAATGAAGACGGGCATACGCCATAAAGTGTGCAATGAGGGAAATTTTACCCGGGCAGCGGCGTTACGGCCTACGAGGTTAGACAGGCGACCATACTCCTTGTCACGTACAACCAAGAAATCGAAACAACGCCAGTTGACTCAATGACAGACGTTATGATACAGAGCGCACGTGCTAACCATTCAGTCACGCAACCTCCCTAAAATCGGCAAATTGCTGACCTACAGATAGAAACATTTCAACCGGGCGAAATCTTCTATTTTATTAGTTTAATTTGCACGGTACCTTTAGTTATCAACCGAATATTACAAAAGTTTTAAAAATAAGCTCCCCCTGACCAGCTAAATCGTTCGCAATAAACGTTTTCCCCTTAAAATCGGCAATGTGAGAAACATTACAACCGGGCGAAATTTTCTGTTTTATCACTTTTACAGTATCTTTGATTACCAACCGATTATTACAAAACTTTAAAAATAAAAAAGAAAGAAAGAAATGCGGCTTAACGTCCATTCGACACAAACTAGGTCATTTCGGGACTAACATATGTTTTTTAATTTTATTTAAAAACTCCCCTTGCGCGTACTGGTCTTTAGCTGTTGGGAGGAAACCGAAGGACACGGAGAAAACACACGAGGTTGGACACCATACTCCATGTCACGTGCAATCTCGAAATCGAAACGACGCCCGTTGACTCAATGACAGACGTTACGATACAGCGCGCACATGCTAACCATTCAGCCATTCAGCCTCCCTTAAAAATAAGCTCCCCCTGACCAGCTTAATTGTTCGCAATAAACGTTTGCCCTCTAAAATCGGCAAATTGCTGACTTTAAAGTGAGAAACATTACAACCGGGCGAAATTTTATGTTTTATCACTTTTACAGTACCTTTGATTACCAACCGATTATTACAAAACTTTAAAAATAAAAGAGAAAGAGAGAAATGCGGCTCAACGTCCATTCGACACAAACTAGGTCATTTCGGGACTAACATATGTTTTTTAATTTTATTTATAAACTTCCCTTGCGCGTACGGGTCTTTAGCCATGGGCGGAAACCGAAGGACACGGAGAAAACCCACGAGGTTGGACACCATACTCCATGTCACGTGCAACTTGGAAATCGAAACGACGCCGGTTGACTCAATGACAGACGTTACGATACAGCGCGCGTATGCTAACCATTCAGCCTCCCTAAAATCGGGAAATTGCTGACTTATAGCAAGAAACATTTCAACCGGGCGAAATTTTCTGTTTTAACAGTTTAATTTACACGGTATTTTAATTACCAACCGATCATTACAAAACTTTTGAAAATAAGCTCCAACTGACCAGCTTAATCGTATGCAATAAACGTTTGGCCTGAATTGAAAGTTCTGCAACGAGAAAGTTCATCTCGATTTTCCGGCGTGGTTCCCCCTTGTCAGTGAGGCAGAGCAGAGGGCCTGACAAGGACAGCTGTCTAGTCGTTCGGATGGGACGAAAAACCAAGGTCGCGTGTACACATTGGAGTGCACGTAAAATATCCCTAAGCAGTTGGAATTCCATACTGTTGAATAAGCTCTATACGATGACTAAATGTGCAGATTGTAGTCACCCACACTGCATGTTTCGCTTAACAATGAAAGGGTGCCGTTTTCAATGTTTGATCCTTTTATTCTTCTACTCCAGATATTTTGGACTGTTGATCGAAGTTTTCATATAAAAGACTACCGATAAGACTCTTCGTAGAAGAAGTTCCCAAAAAATATTATGTTGACTTTAAGAGAAAAGAACCTTTAAAGATGCTCCAAATCGTAAACATACGACTTTTTGGATTTTCGATCTCTTTTTTTCTGCTATCCCTGATATTTCAAAAAAAAGATACAACGATTCCACACAACAGGCCAGCTATTACACTCTCGATTAACAAGAGTTTCACCGCCCTCCCTTCATTATAACCGAAGTTATCTTGTCCTAAAAAATCAACAAATCAGCATGCTTATCTCTGCTTACCCTAGGCAGAAAATGCTCATCTTTAAACTCAATCCTGACATTGACATAGTGAACGTCTACACCAAGATTGAACATTCTAGCTCAATTAGAAGGAGAGTTATTTCAGCCTCCCTGAATTCGGAAAATTGCTGACTTATAGCAAGAAACATTTCAACCGGGCGAAATTTTCTGTTTTAACAGTTTAATGTGCACGGTACTTTAATTACCAACCGATTATTACAAAACTTTTGAAAATAAGCTCCAACTGACCAGCTTAATCGTATGCAATAAAAGTTTGGCTTGAATTGAAAGTTCTGCACGTAGGAAGTTCATCTCGATTTCCCGGCGTGGTTCCCCCTTGTCAGTGTGGCAGAACGGAGGGCCTGACAAGCACAGCTGTCTAGTTCGGATGGGACGAAAAGCACGGTCCCATGTACACATTGGAGTGCACGTAAAATATCCCTAAGCAGTTGGAATTCGATACTGTTGAATAAGCTCTATACGATGACTAAATGTGTAGATTGTAGTCACCCACACTGCATGTTTCGCTTAACAATGAAAGGGTGCCGTTTTCAATGTTCGATCCTTTTGTTCTTCTACTCCTGATATGTTGGACTGTTGATCGATGGTTTCATATAAAAGACTACCAATAAGACTCTTTGTAGAAGAAGTTCCCAACCAATATTATGTTGACTTTACGAGAAAGACCTCTAAACATGCTCCAAATTGTAAAAATACGACTTTTGGGATTTTCAATCTCTTTTTTCGGCTATCCCTGATATTTAAAAAAAAATGATACAATGATTTCACACAACAGGCTAGCTATTAGACTCTATATTGAGAAAAGTTTCACCACCCTCCCTTCATTATAACCGAAGTTATCGTGCCCTAAAAAATCAACAAATCAACATGCTTATCTCTGCTTACCCTAAGCAGAAAATGCTCATCTTTGAACTCCATCATAACATTGACCTAGTGAACGTTTACACCAAGTTTGAACATTCTAGCTTAATTAGAATGAGAGTTATTGTGCTCCAAAGTCTCGGCCCTTCAAATTGCTACTATTTTTCATTTTCAATTCAAAATGGTGACTCCCGGTTGACCTAAATCAAAATTCTATTCGCGACATTTTTTAGGCCTTCCTACAAGGATTCAGAAAATATAACTCCCGAGTCTGTAAGTAAAATAGCAAAAAAGCCTTAGTGATTTTTCACGTTTAAAGATGGTGGCACTTCCGGTTCGATCGACAAACTCCATATTTTGTGTACGAATCAGTAATTCCTTGTCTAGTATCAAAAAAAAAAATTAGGTCATTCTGACCTATATTTCGGCGATTTTTTTGAAAATTTTGATCCTTAATTTCACCAAGGGGAGATAATTTAGAAAATTTCTAATTATATTTTTGAAGTCACATCGGTAGGATCTACTTATATACTAAATTGAATGAAAATCGCACAACTATTAAAGAAGTTGTCAAATTGGTCTAAACTTCCGGTTCGAAATCACAGCGACGAATTTTCGAAATTCGAAAATGTGAAACTGCTGATGAAAATGATTTTTTTCAAGGTATTCAAAGAAAAAAGATTTAGTAAAATCGGTCAAAAAACAATAAAGTTACGACTATGCAATGTCCATTTTGTCGTTCGTAAATTTCGGTGATTTCGGATTCGTAAAACGTTTTGAAAATATATTTAATCAACAGCTACCACCCATTTTTGGGGGGGTAGGTAAAAGTTTCATAAAGATACTGTGGTTAGATTCTGAGAAATCCGATTTGTGGATAAAACACAAAAAAAAAAATAACAACTAGATCTGCTACTGTCCCATGCAGATATGAAAGCTTTCATATTCATCGTCACGTGTCATTGATTGTATCAAGTATCAACTGAAACTTGTATTACTGTAATGAGACGGATGGGAAAATGAAATGAAAATGGCGGGAAAAAAAAATAAAAATGGCAGGTTGGACAGGCGACCTTACTCCTTGTCACGTACAACCGGGCATTCGAAAACACGCTAGTTAACTCAATGACAGGCGCGCGTGCTAACCATTCAGTCACCCAACCCCCCTTTGAAATTAGACACGTGCAATATGTCATATAGGAAGAATAAGAAGTCGCTCACAACAAAATGGTAAATTAATGAGTTTAGGTCAAAAGGTTGAGCTACTGTTTTAGAGTACTTAATAGTTTTAAAGAGACACGTTAAGGGTTGTTCATAGTTAAATGAAAGTTTAATTTTAAATAAGACCAATAAAATTAGGATTTAATAATGCCAGACTAATATTTCCAATATGTTTGGTTATAAGTAGGAAATCGTGACGACTTCTTAAGCATGTTTTAAACAAAGGATCATGTTTGTTTAAACAAGAATGGCACTCTGCAATAAAAAAACTGGCCAAAGCAAGATTTCTATGCAGAAATTAAATAATTGCTAGAACCAGAAAAATATTTATCCACTATAATAAATAAGCAACATAGAGAAAATGAAATGAAATTGAATGGGGTTTAACGTCCTACTGTTCTGCTCCTAAAATGGGCTAATGAAGACGGGCATATGCCATAAAGTGTGCAATGAGGGAAATTTTACCCGGGCAGCGGCGGTTACGGCCTACGAGGTTGGACAGGCGACCATACTCCTTGTCACGTACAACCAAGAAATCGAAACAACGCCAGTTGACTCAATGACAGCCGTTATGATACAGAGCGCACGTGCTAACCATTCAGCCACGCAACCTCCCTAAAATCGGCAAATTGCTGACCTACAGCGAGAAACATTTCAACCGGGACAAATTTTCTATTGTAACAGTTTAATTTGCACGGTACCTTTAGTTATCAACCGAATATTACAAAACTTTAAAAAATAAGCTCCCCCTGACCAGCTTAAGCGTTCGCAATAAACGTTTGCCCCTTAAAATCGGCAAATTGCTGACGTTAAAGTGAGAAACATTACAACCGGGCGAAATTTTCTGTTTTATCACTTTTACAGTACCTTTGATTACCATCCGATTATTACAAAACTTTAAAAATAAAAGAGAAAGAGAGAAATGCGGCCTAATGTCCATTCGACACAAACTAGGTCATTTCGGGACTAACATATGTTTTTAATTTTATTTAAAAACTCCCCTTGCGCTTACAGGTCTTTAGCCGTTGGGAGGAAACCGAAGGACACGGAGAAAACCCACGAGGTTGGACATCATACTTCATGTCACGTGCAACCTGGAGATCGAAACGACGCCCGTTGACTCAATGACAGACGTTACGATACAGTGCGCACATGCTAACCATTCAGCCATTCAGCCTCCCTGAATTCAGAAAATTGCTGACTTATAGCAAGAAACATTTCAACCGGGCGAAATTTTCTGTTTTAACAGTTTAATGTGCACGGTACTTTAATTACCAACCGATTATTACAAAACTTTTGAAAATAAGCTCCAACTGACCAGCTAAATCGTATGCAATAAACGTTTTCGCCTGAATTGAAAGTTCTGCACGGAGAAAGTTCATCTCGATTTCCCGGCGTGGTTCCCCTTGTCAGTGAGGCAGAACGGAGGGCCTGACAAGCATAGCTGTCTAGTCATTCGGATGGGACGAAAAACCAAGGTCTCGTGTACACATTGGAGTGCACGTAAAATATCCCTAAGCAGCTGGAATTCGATACTGTTGAATAAGCTCTATACGATGACTAAATGTGTAGATTGTAGTCACCCACACTGCATGTTTCGCTTAACAATGAAAGGGTGCCGTTTTCAATGTTCGATCCTTTTGTTCTTCTACTCCTGATATGTTGGACTGTTGATCGATGGTTTCATATAAAAGACTACCAATAAGACTCTTTGTAGAAGAAGTTCCCAAAAAATATTATGTTGACTTTACGAGAAAGACCTCTAAACATGCTCCAAATTGTAAAAATACGACTTTTTGGATTTTCAATCTCTTTTTTTCGGCTATCCCTGATATTTAGAAAAAATAATACAATGATTTCACACAACAGGCTAGCTATTAGACTCTCTATTGACAAAAGTTTCACCGCCCTCCCTTCATTATAACCGAAGTTATCGTGCCCTAAAGAATCAACAAATTAGCATGCTTATCTCTGCTTACCCTAAGCAGAAAATGCTCATCTTTAAACTCAATCATAACATTGACCTAGTGAACGTCTACACCAAGTTTGAACATTCTAGCTTAATTAGAAGGAGAGTAATTGTGTTCCAAAGTCCCGACCCTTCAAATTGCTTCTATTTTTCATTTTCAATTCAAAATAGTGACCATCACGTGACCGAAATCAAAATTCTATTCGCGACATTTTTTAGGCCTTCCATCAAGGATTCAGAAAATATAACTCCCGAGTCTGTAAGTAAAATAGCAAAAAAGCCTTATTGATTTTTCACTTTTAAATATGGCGGCACTTCCGGTTCAATCGACAAACTCCATATTTTGTGTACAAATCAGTAATTACTTATCTAGTATCCAAAAAAAAAATCAGGTCATTCTGACCTATATTTCGACGATTTTTTTGAAAATTTTGATCCTTAATTTCGTCAAGGGGAGATAATTTAGAAAATTTCTAATTATATTTTTGAAGTCACATTGGTAAGATCTACTTAGATACTAAATTTCATGAAAATCGTACAACTATTAAAGAAGTTGTCAAATTTGTCTAAACTTCCGGTTCGAAATCACAGCGACGAATTTTCGAAATTCGAAAATCTGAAACTGCAGATTTATAGTAATTGTCTCAAGGTACTCAAAGAAAAAAGATTTAGTAAAATAGGTCAAATAGTCACAAAGTTACAGCATTGTAGGTCAAATGCATTCGTTCGTAAAATTCGGTGATTTCGGATACGTAAAACGTTTTGAAAATATATTTAATCAACAGCCACCACCCATTTTTGGGGGGATAGGTAAAAGTTTCAGAACGATCCTATGGTTAGATTCTGAGAAATCCGATTTGTGAATAAAACACAAAAAAAAAAATAATAACTAGATCTGCTACTGTCCCATGCAGATATGAAAGCTTTCATATTCATCGTCACGTGTCATCGATTATATCAAGTATCTCAAATAAAAGGATAAGAATAACAAACTATCAAAATTGGTCAAAAACTCGCGAAGTTACAAGTCTAAATATAGTATGAAACATTGAGTAATCTGAAAACTAAAGGGAAATAACTGATACTTGTGTTGCTGTAATCGGGATGACTTCCGATTTCAAAACTTTCAGAAAAATGAAATGAAAATGGTAAGAAAACATCGAAAAATTAAATGAGATAACTTTGAACAAAACTAAAACTTTTTGAATCAGGTTGAACTCATCTGTTTGAATATGTACGTTAAATATGTAGATTTGGAAAATTATAAAGACATAATATCAAAATCGGTCAAAAATTCACAAAGTTACAAATTTAAATGTAGTGAGAAACATTGCACCCGGGCAAAAAAATAATCTTTAAGCTAAAGGGAAATAACTGAAACTTGTATAGCTGTAATCGGGCTTCCAAGATATGTTATATAATTATGGTTTCCAATATGTTTGGTTATAAGTAGGAAATCGTGACGACTTCTTAAGCATGTTTTAAACAAAGGGTCATAGACTGCAATATACAAGAATGGCACTCTGCAATAAAAAAAACTGACCAGAGATTTCTATGCAGAAATTAAATAATTGCTCGAACCAGAAAAATATTTATCCACTATAATAAATAAGCAACATAGAGAAAATGAAATGAAATTGAATGGGGATTAACGTCCTACTGTTCTGCTCCTACAATGGGCTAATGAAGACGGGCATACGCCATAAAGTGTGCAATGAGGGAAATTTTACCCGGGCACCGGCGTTACGGCCTACGAGGTTGGTAAGGCGACCATACTCCTTGTCACGTACAACCAAGAAATCGAAACAAGGCCAGTTGACTCAATGACAGACGTTATGATACATAGCGCACGTGCTAACCATTCAGCCACGCAACCTCCCTAAAATCGGCAAATTGCTGACCTACAGCGAGAAACATTTCAACCGGGCCAAATTTTCTATTTTAACAGTTTAATTTGCACGGTACCTTTAGTTATCAACCGAATATTACAAAACTTTTAAAAATAAGCTCCCCCTGACCAGCTTAATCGTTCGCAATAAACGTTTGCCCCTTAAAATCGACAAATTGCTGACTTTAAAGTGAGAAACATTACAACCGGGCCAAATTTTCTGTTTTATCACTTTAACAGTACCTTTGATTACCAACCGATTATTACAAAACTTTAAAAAGAGAAAGAGAGAAATGCGGCCTAACGTCCATTCGACACAAACTAGGTCATTTCGGGACTAACATATGTTTTTTAATTTTATTTAAAAACTCCCCTTGCACGTACTGGTCTTTAGCCGTTGGGAGAAAACCGAAGAACACGGAGAAAACCCACGAGGTTGGACATCATACACCATGTCACGTGCAACCCGGAGATCGAAACGACGCCCGTTGACTCAATGACAAACGTTACGATACAGCGAGCACATGCTAACCATTCAGCCATCCAGCCTCCCTGAATTCGGAAAATTGCTGACTTATAGCAAGAAACATTTCAACCGTGCGAAATTTTCTGTTTTAAAAGTTTAATGTGCACGGTACTTTAATTACCAACCGATTATTACAAAACTTTTGAAAATAAGTTCCAACTGACCAGCTTAATCGTATGCAATAAACGTTTTGCCTGAATTGAAAGTTCTGCACGGAAAAAGTTCATCTCGATTTCCCGGCGTGGTTCCCCTTGTCAGTGAGGCAGAACGGAGGGCCTGACAAACACAGCTGTCTAGTCCTTCGGATGGGACGAAAAACCAAGGTCCCGTGTACACATTGGAGTGCACGTAAAATATCCCTAAGCAGTTGGAATTCGATACTGTTGAATAAACTCTATACGATGACTAAATGCGTAGATTGTAGTCACCCACACTGCATGTTTCGCTTAACAATGAAAGGGTGCCGTTTTCAATGTTCGATCCTTTTGTTCTTCTACTCCTGATATGTTGGACTGTTGATCGATGGTTTCATATAAAAGACTACCAATAAGACTCTTTGTAGAAGAAGTTCCCAAAAAATAGTATGTTGACTTTACGAGAAAGACCTCTAAACATGCTCCAAATTGTAAAAATACGACTTTTTGGATTTTCAATCTCTTTTTTTCGGCTATCCCTGATATTTAAAAAAAATGATACAATGATTTCACACAACAGGCTAGCTATTAGACTCTCTATTGACAAAAGTTTCACCGCCCTCCCTTCATTATAACCGAAGTTATCGTGCCCTAAAGAATCAACAAATCAGCATGCTTATCTCTGCTTACCCTAAGCAGAAAATGCTCATCTTTGAACTTAATCATAACATTGACCTAGTGAACGTCTACAACAAGTTTGAACATTCTAGCTTAATTAGAATGAGAGTTATTGTGCTCCAAAGTCTCGGCCCTTCAAATTGCTTCTATTTTTCATTTTCAATTCAAAATGGTGACTCCCGGTTGACCTAAATCAGAATTCTATTCGCGACATTTTTTAGGCCTTCCATCAAGGATTCAGAAAATATAACTCCCGAGTCTGTAAGTAAAATAGCAAAAAAGCCTTATTGATTTTTCACGTTTAAAGATGGTGGCACTTCCGGTTCGATCGACAAACTCCATATTTTGTGTACGAATCAGTAATTCCTTGTCTAGTATCGAAAAAAAAAACTAGGTCATTCTGACCTATATTTCGACGATTTTTTTGAAAACTTTGATCCTTAATTTCACCAAGGGGAGATAAGTTAGAAAATTTCTAAAGTCATTTTTTAAGTCGCATCATTAAGGTCTACTTACATATTAAATTTCATGAAAATCGTACAACTACTAAAGAAGTTGTCGAGTTGGTGTAAACTTCCGGTTCGAAATCACAGCGACGAATTTTCGAAATTCGAAAATCCGAAATTGCAGATTTGAAGTAAATGTCTTCGGATACTCAAAGAAAAAAGAATTAGTAAAATAGATCAAATAGTCACAAAGTTACAGCATTGTAGGTCAAATGCATTCGTTCGTAAAATTCGGTGATTTCGGATTCGTAAAACGTTTTGAAAATACATTTAATCAAGGTTCGCACCCCATTTTTGGGGGGGTAGGTCAAAATTTCAGAAAGATCCTATGGATAGATTCTGAGAAATCCGATTTGCAGAAAACACACAAAAAAAAAAAATAATAATAATAACTTTAACAGAAACAATAAGCTTTCATATGTAATACATATGAAAGCTTAATAATATTAATCTTAACAGAAACAATAAGCTTTCATATGTAATACATATGAAAGCTTAATAATAATCTTAACAGAAACAATAAGCTTTCATATGTAATATGAAAGCTTAATAATATTAATCTTAACAGAAACAATAAGCTTTCATATGTAATACATATGAAAGCTTAACTAGATCTGCTACTGTCCCATGCAGATATGAAAGCTTTCATATTCATCGTCACGTGTCATTGATTGTATCAAGTATCCTAAATAAAAGGATAAGAAGAAAAAATTATCGAAATTGGTCAAAAACTCGCGAAGTTACAAGTCTAAATATAATATGAAACATTGCACCCAGGCATAACAATAATCTGAAATCAGCCGTGGGAGGAAACCGAAGGACACGGAGAAAACCCACGAGGTTGGACACCATATTCCATGTCACGTGCAACGTTACGATACAGCGCGCACATGCTAACCATTCAGCCATTCAAGCTCCCTAAAATCGGTAAATTGCTGACTTATAGCAAGAAACAGTTCAACCGGGCATTTCAATCGATACAACGCCAGTTGACTCAATGACAGACGTTACTATACAGTGCGCAGGTGCTAACCATTCAGCCACGCAACCTCCCTAAATTTGGCAAATTACTGACCTACAAGGAGAAACATTTCAACCGGGCGAAATTTTCTATTTTAACAGTTTAATTTGCACGGTACCTTTAATTATCAACCGAATATTACAAAACTTTTAAAAATAAGCTCCCCCTGACCAGCTTAATCGTTCGCAATAAACGTTTGCCCCCTAAAATGAGAAACATTACTACCGGGCGAAATTTTCTGTTTTATCACTTTTACAGTACAGTACAACCGATTATTACAAAACTTTAAAAATAAAAGAGAAAGAGATAAATGCGGCTTAACGTCCATTCGACACAAACTAGGTCATTTCGGGACTATCATATAGGTGGGACGAAAAACCAAGGTCCCGTGTACACATTGAAGTGCACGTAAAATATCCCTAAGCAGTTGGAATTCGATACTGTTGAATAAGCTCTATACGATGACTATGCAAACCATTATTAATCGATGAAGGTGTTAAAATGTACACAATATAAACAGTATTAATCTAAATCAATAACATAAATGATTACAAATATTTTTTTAGGTAGTTTTAAAATAGAAAACAAATAATTATATCAAATCAAACCTATTCAATTTCAATTAATATGATGACTGGCTGCAAAGTTCTAAGCCTATGTGTGCAAGACCTATATAATGTTGATGTTTCCTTTTATTTTTCTATATAGTTTCCATCAAAGCTCAATTTTTTCATCAGTTATTTTCGGTGATTTTGGATTCGCAAAACGTTTTGAAAATATATTGATTTCAAGGCCACCACCCATTTTTGAAAGGAGGCTAACCAGAAAAGTAAAATAGATCACAAAATCACGAAGTAACACAGCTGTCAAGGTCAATTTTTTCATCAGTTGTTTTCGGTGATTTTGGATTCGCAAAACGTTTTGAAAATATATTGATTCCAAGGCCACCACCCATTTTTTTAAAAGAGGCTAACCAAAAATGTATTGATTTCCCAGATTTGAGACGAAATCGCGAAACTGCGATCTATTTGATTATTTTCAAGCTGTTAATCGGAGTTTTTCACGCGAAAACAACTTTGTCGGCACGGAAAACATCAAAGGCGAAATTTGAAATTTTGCAATTTTCAAATGCCAAAAATTTGACAATGAGCCAGGCTATCCCCAAATGTATTAATTTCAAAGATAGGAAATGAATTCAACAAACTACGGTTTATTCTGATAATTTACATGCCCGTTAATATCCATTTTTCACTATTTCTGATATGGTGACTATCCATTGACTTAAATCAAAATTCTACTGCCAACATTTTATAGCCATCCCTTCAAGGATTCAGAAAATATAACCCCCGTGTCTGTATGTAAAATAGCAAAATGGCGTTTGAGGTTTTTACATTTTAAGATGGTGGCACTTCCGGGTTGAGCTACAAACTCCATTTTTTTGTGTACGAATCAGTGGTCTCGTAGCTAGTACCTAAAAAAAAATTCAAGATGATTTGACCTATATTTCGTCGATTTTTTTGAAAATTTCGACCCTCAATTTCTCCAAGGGGAGATAATTTAGAAAATTTCTAAAGTCATTTTTCAAGTCGCATCATTGAGGTTTACTTACATATTAAATTTCATGAAAATCGTACAACTACTAAAGAAGTTGTCGAGTTGGTCTAAACTTCCGGTTCGAAATCACAGCGACGAATTTTCGAAATTCGAAAATCCGAAATTGCAGATTTGAAGTAAATGTCTAAATGTACTCATAGAAAAAAGAATTAATTAAATAGCTCAAATAATCACAAAGTTACAGCATTGTAGGTCAAAGGCATTCGTTCGTAAAATTCGGTGATTTCGGATTCGTAAAAGGTTTTGAAAATATATTTAATCAAGGTTCGCACCCCATTTTTGGGGGGTAGGTCAAAGTTTCAGAAAGATCCTACGGTTAGATTCTGAGAAATCCGATTTGCAGAAAATACACAAAAAAAAAAAATAATAATAATAATAACTTTAACAGAAACAATAAGCTTTCATATGTAATATGAAAGCTTAATAATAATCTTAAGAGAAACAATAAGCTTTCATATGTAATATGAAAGCTTAATAATAATAATCTTAACAGAAACAATAAGCTTTCATATGTAATATGAAAGCTTAACTAGATCTGCTACTGTCCCATGCAGATATGAAAGCTTTCATATTCAGTCACTTTCTGTCACATGTCATGGGTCATAAAAATAATCCGAACAAAAAAACCCCCATTAAAATCGGTCATAATCTAGTGAAGTTAATGTGATTTTTCACTCGTAAAGAACTTTGTCGGCACGAAAAACATCAAAGGCAAAAATCGAATTTTGAAATATTCAAATACCAAAAATTTGACCCGTATCCCGGCTATCCTGAAATGTATTAATTTCTTCAAACATAGGAGACGCATTGAACATACTATGCCCTATTGTGTTTGTTTACAAGTTCGTTAATGTCGTTTTTTCACTATGTTTCATATTCACTTCAAAATGGTGACTACCAGTTGACCTAAATCAAAATTCTACTCTAAACGTTTTTTAGGCCTTCCTTCAAGGATTCAGAAAATATAACTCCCAAGTCTGTAAGTAAAATAGCAAAAAAGCCTTATGGACTTTTCACGTTTCAAGATGGTGGCACATCCGGTACGATAGACAAACTTCATATTTTGTGTACAAATCAGTAATTACTTATCTAGTATTGAACAAAAATAACTTAGGTCATTCTGACGTATATTTCGTTGATATTTTTGAAAATTTTTCATCCTTAATTTGGTCAAGGGGAGATAATTTAGAAAATTTCTAATCATATTTTTGAAGTCGCATCGGTAAGATCTACTTACTGCTAAATGTCATGAAAATCGTACAACTATTAAAGAAGTTGTCAAGTTGGTCTCAACTTCCGGTTCGAAATCACAGCGACGCATTTTCGAATATTACAAAACTTTTAAAAATAAGCTCTCCCTGACCAGCTTAATCGTTCGCAATAAACGTTTGCCCCTTAAAATCGACAAATTGCTGAATTTAAAGTGAGAAACATTACAACCGGGCCAAATTTTCTGTTTTATCACTTTTACAGTACCATTGATTACCAACCGATTATTACAAAACTTTAAAAATAAAAGAGAAAGAGAGAAATGCGGCCTAACGTCCATTCGACACAAACTAGGTCATTTCGGGACTAACATATGTTTTTTAATTTTATTTAAAAACTCCCCTTGCACGGACTGGTCTTTAGCTGTTGGGAGGAAACTGAAGGACACGGAGAAAACCCACGAGGTTAGACACCATACACCATGTCACGTGCAACCTGGAGATCGAAACGACGCCCGTTGACTCAATGACAAAGGTTACGATACAGCGAGCACATGCTAACCATTCAGCCATCCAGCCTCCCTGAATTCGGAAAATTGCTGACTTATAGCAAGAAACATTTCAACCGGGCGAAATTTTCTGTTTTAACAGTTTAATGTGCACGGTACTTTAATTACCAACCGATTATTACAAAACTTTTGAAAATAAGCTCCAACTGACCAGCTTAATCGTATGCAATAAACGTTTTGCCTGAATTGAAAGTTCTGCACAGAGAAAGTTCATCTCGATTTCCCGGCGTGGTTCCCCCTTGTCAGTGAGGCAGAACGGAGGGACTGACAAGGACAGCTGTCTAGTCGTTCGGATGGGACGAAAAACCAAGGTCCCGTGTACACATTGGAGTGCACGTAAAATATCCCTAAGCAGTTGGAATTCGATACTGTTGAATAAGCTCTATACGATGACTAAATGCGTAGATTGTAGTCACCCACACTTCATGTTTCGCTCAACAATGAAAGGGTGCCGTTTTCAATGTTCGATCCTTTTGTTCTTCTACTCCTGATATGTTGGACTGTTGATCGATGGTTTCATATAAAAGACTACCAATAAGACTCTTTGTAGAAGAAGTTCCCAAAAAATAGTATGTTGACTTTACGAGAAAGACCTCTAAACATTCTCCAAATTGTAAAAATACGACTTTTTGGATTTTCAATCTCTTTTTTTCGGCTATCCCTGATATTTAAAAAAAATGATACAATCATTTCACACAACAGGCTACCTATTAGACTCTCTATTGACAAAAGTTTCACCGCCCTCCCTTCATTATAACCGAAGTTATCGTGCCCTAAAGAATCAACAAATCAGCATGCTTATCTCTGCTTACCCTAGGCAGAAAATGCTCATCTTTGAACTCAATCATAACATTGACCTAGTGAACGTCTACACCGAGTTTGAACATTCTAGCTTAATTAGAAGTAGAGTTATTGTGTTCCGAAGTCCGGGCCTTTCAAATTGCGTCTATTTTTCATTTTCAATTCAAAATTGTGACCATCACATGACCGAAATCAAAATTCTGATCCGATAGATTTTTAGGCATTCCTTCAAGGATTCCGAAAATAAATATAAAAGCCTTTTTGATTTTTCACGTTTAAAGATGGTGGCACTTCGGTTCGATCGACAAACTCTATATTTTGTGTACGAATCAGTAATTCCTTGTCTAGTATCGAAAAAAAAAATTAGGTCATTCTGACCTATATTTCGACGATTTTTTTGAAAACTTTGATCCTTAATTTCACCAAGGGGAGATAATTTAGAAAATTTCTAATTATATTTTTGAAGTCACATCGGTAAGATCTACTAGTATACTAAATTTCATGAAAATCGTACAACTATTAAAGAAGTTGTCAAATTGGTCTAAACTTCCGGTTCGAAATCACAGCGACGAATTTTCGAAATTCGAAAATGTGAAACTGCAGATGAAAATGATTTTTTCAAGGTATTCAAAGAAAAAAGAATTAGTAAAATCGGTCAAAAAATAACAAAGTTACGACTATGCATTGTCAGTTTTTTCGTTCGTAAAATTCGGTGATTTCGGATTCGTAAAACGTTTTGAAAATATATTTAAACAACGTTCGCACCCCATTTTTGGGGAGGTAGGTCAAAGTTTTAGAAAGATCCCATGGTTAGATTCTGAGAAATCCGATTTGCAGAAAATACACAAAAAAAAAATAATAACTAGATCTGCTACTGTCCCATGCAGATATGAAAGCTTTCATATTCATGGTCACGTGTCATCGATTATATCAAGTATCTCAAATAAAAGGATAAGAATAACAAACTATCAAAATTGGTAAAAAACTCGCGAAGTTACAAGTCTAAATATAGTATGAAACATTGAGTAATCTGAAAACTAAAGGGAAATAACTGATACTTGTGTTGCTGTAATCGGGATGAATCCCGACTTCAAAACTTTCAGAAAAATGAAATGAAAATGGTAAGAAAACATCGAAAAATTAAATGAGATAACTTTGAACAAAACTAAAACTTTTTGAATCAGGTTGAACTCAACTGTTTGAGTATGTACGTTAAATATGTAGATTTGGAAAATTATAAAGACATAATATCAAAATCGGTCAAAAACTCACAAAGTTACAAATTTAATTGTAGTGAGAAACATTGCACCCGGGCAAAAAATTAATCTTTAAACTAAAGGGAAATAACTGAAACTTGTATAGCTGTAATCGGGCTTCCAAGATATGTTATATAATTATGGTTTCCAATATGTTCGGTTATAAGTAGGAAATCGTGACGACTTCTTAAAGTTAGGTTCCCAGATAAGTATTTATCGGGTGGTCATTGCCTATAAAAGTATGTCAATTTTGGTATATATGGAAAGAAGAGATATCCAATCTTACTAGAAAAATACTGGATTCCCTGAAAAACACTCATGGTGCGTAAACAGGACAAAAATGTAAGGGGTTCCCTTAATAGTCAACCCGACGAATAAGGGTACCTGCACGCTTGGCGTTGAAGGCTGCACGCGAACTTGAGTGATTTGTGTACATTTTGAAAAACTTTATGAAGAGTTAGACATACAACAATTTCTGGGGTAAAAATCACGGAAAAAGACGCATGCAGTGGATAATCCGAGAATTTAATTAGGATTCTATATTTGTAGTAAATAGTCAGCGCTTACAGACAACATCGTCTTGTGTATGCAATGCATTCTCCCCTGTCGTCTGCCACCTTTGCCATTGGTTACGGCGAGGGGTAATCGCCTGAAGCAAACATGGTCTCTTTCGATAGATTTTTATAGCAGGCTATTCTCGTCAATAAAAATGTTATGAGAACGATTTGAAGCAAAATTATGATAAGATAATTAGTTTGAATATGTTTTTAATTCTAATATATCATCAAATCACCCAGTTTGTATCCGGGAACCCAACAAAGGGTCATAGACTGCAATATACGAGAATGGCACTCTGCAATAAAAAAAATGGCCAAAGCAAGATTTCTATGCAGAAATTAAATAATTGCTAGAACCAAAAAAATATTTATCCACTATAATAAATAAGCAACATAGAGAAAATGAAATGAAATTGAATGGGGTTTAACGTCCTACTGTTCTGCTCCTACAATGGGCTAATGAAGACGGGCATACGCCATCAAGTGTGCAATGAGGGAAATTTTACCCGGGCTGCGGCGTTACGGCCTACGAGGTTGGACAGGCGACCATACTCCTTGTCACGCACAACCAAGAAATCGAAACAAGGACAGTTGACTCAATGACAGACGTTATGATACAGAGCGCACGTGCTAACCATTCAGCCACGCAACCTCCCTAAAATCGGCAAATTGCTGACCTACAGCGAGAAACATTTCAACCGGGCGAAATTTTCTATTTTAACAGTTTAATTTGTACGGTACCTTTAGTTATCAACCGATTATTACAAAACTTTTAAAAATAAGCTCCCCCTGACCACCTTAATCGTTCGCAATAAACGTTTGCCCCTTAAAATCGACAAATTGCTGACTTTAAAGTGAGAAACATTACAACCGGGCCAAATTTTCTGTTTTATCACTTTTACAGTACCTTTGATTACCAACCGATTATTACAAAACTTTAAAAATAAAAGAGAAAGAGAGAAATGCGGCCTAACGTCCATTCGACACAAACTAGGTCATTTCGGGACTAACATATGTTTTTTTAACTTTATATAAAAACTCCCCTTGCGCGTACTGGTCTTTAACCGTTGGGAGGAAATCGAAGAGCACGGAGAAAACCCACGAGGTTGGACATCATACACCATGTCACGTGCAACCTGGAGATCGAAACGACGCCCGTTGACTCAATGACAGACGTTACGATACAGCGCGCACATGCTAACCATTCAGCCTCCCTGAATTCGGAAAATTGCTGACTTATAGCAAGAAACATTTCAACGGCGTGGTTCCCCTTGTCAGTGAGGCAGAACGGAGGGACTGACAAGCACAGCTGTCTAGTCGTTCGGATGGGACGAAAAACCAAGGTCCCGTGTACACATTGGAGTGCATGTAAAATATCCCTAAGCAGTTGGAATTCGATACTGTTTAATAAGCTCTATACGATGACTAAATGCGTAGATTGTAGTCACCCACACTGCATGTTTCGCTTAACAATGAAAGGGTGCCGTATTCAATGTTCGATCCTTTTGTTCTTCTACTCCTGATATGTTGGACTGTTGATCGATGGTTTCATATAAAAGACTACCAATAAGACTCCTTGTAGAAGAAGTTCCCAAAAAATAGTATGTTGACTTTACGAGAAAGACCTCTAAACATGCTCCAAATTGTAAAAATACGACTTTTTGGATTTTCAATCTCTTTTTTTCGACTATCCCTGATATTTAAAAAAAATGATACAATGATTTCAAACAACAGGCTAGCTATTACACTCTCTATTGACAAAAGTTTCACCGCCCTCCCTTCATTATAACCGAAGTTATCGTGCCCTAAAGAATCAACAAATCAGCATGCTTATCTCTGCTTACCCTAAGCAGAAAATGCTCATATTTGAACTCAATCATGACATTGACCTAGTGAACGTCTACACCAAGTTTGAACATTCTAGCTTAATTAGAAGGAGAGTTATTGTATTCCAAAGTCCCGGTCCTTCAAATTGCTTCTATTTTTCATTTTCAATTCAAAATGGTGACCATCACGTGACCGAAATCAAAATTCGGATCCGACAGATATTTAGGCATTCCTTCAAGGATTCTGAAAATATAACTCCCGAGTCTGTAAGTAAAATAGCAAAAAAGCCTTTTTGATTTTTCACGTTTAAAGATGGTGGCACTTCCGGTTCGATCGACAAACTCCATATTTTGTGTACGAATTAGTAATTACTTCTCTAGTATTCGAAAAAAAAATTAGGTCATTCTGACCTATATTTCGAAGATTTTTTTGAAAACTTTGATCCTTAATTTCACAAAGGGGAGATAATTTAGAAAATTTCCAAGGACATCATTGAAGTCGCATTGGCAAGATCTACTAACATTCTAAATTTCACGAAAATCGCACAACTATTAAAGAAGTTGTCAAATTGGTAATAACTTCCGGTTCGAAATGACAGCGACGAATTTTCGAAATTCGAAAATCCGAAATTGCAGATTTGAAGTAAATGTTTCAAGATACTCAAAGAAAAAAGAATTAGTAAAATTGGTCAAAAAATAACAAAGTTACGACTATGCATTGTCAGTTTTTTCGTTCGTAAAATTCGGTGATTTCGGATTCGTAAAACGTTTTGAAAATATATTTAATCAAGGTTCGCACCCCATTTTTGGGGGGGTAGGTCAAAATTTCGGAAAGATCCTATGGATAGATTCTGAGAAATCCGATTTGCAGAAAACACACAAAAAAAAAATAATAATAACTAGATCTGCAAAGCAGATATTAAAGCTTTCATATTAACAGTCACTTCCTGTCACATGTCATGGGTCATGTAAATAATCTCATCAACAAAAAAAAAATCATTAAAATCGGTCAAAATATAGCGAAGTTTTTATGATTTTTCAATCGTAAACAACTTTATCGGCACGGAAAACATCAAAGACAAAATTCGAAAATGTGACATTTTCAAATAACAATATTTCGACCCTGATCCCGGCTATGCAGAAATGTATTCATTTTGGAAATAGGAGACATATTCTCCAAACTACGGCCTATTGCTTTCATTCACGTGCTCGTTAATGTCGATTTTTCAACTTTTTTATATTCAGTTCGAAATGGTGACCATCACGTGACCGAAATCAAAATTCTGATCTAATAGATTTTTAGGCATTCCTTCAAGGATTCCGAAAATGTAACTCCCATGTCTGTAAGTAAAATATCGCAAAAGCCTTTGTGATTTTTCACGTTTCAAGATGGCGGCACTTCCGGTTGGATCCACAAACTCAATATTTTGTGTACGAATCAGTATTTACTTATCTAGTATCCAAAAAAAAAATCAGGTCATTCTGACCTATATTTCTTCGATTTTTTTGAAAACTTTGATCCCTAATTTCACTAAGGGGAGATAATTTAGAAAATTTCTAAGGACATCTTTAAAGTTGCATCGGTAAGATCTACTTACATACTAAATTTCATGAAAATCGTACAATTATTAAAGAAGTTGTCAAGTTGGTCTCAACTTCCGGTTCGAAATCACAGCGACGAATTTTCGAAATTCGAAAATCTGAAACTGCAGTTGAAAATGATTTTTGTCATGGTACTCAAAGAAAAAAGAATTAGTAAAATAGGTCAAATAGTCACAGAGTTAGAGTAATGCAGGTCAAATTCACTCGTTCGTAAAATTCGGTGATTTCGAATGCTTTAAACGTTTTGAAAATATATTTAATCAATACTCACCACCCATTTTTGGGTGGGTAGGTCAAAGTTTCAGAAACATCCTATGGTTAGATTCTGAGAAAAACGATTTGCAGGAAACACATGTTGACTTTACGAGAAAGACCTTTAAACATGCTCTAAATTGTAAAAATACGACTCTTTGGATTTTCAATCTCTTTTTTTCGGCTACCCCGGACATTTAAGAAAAAATGATACAATGATTTCACACAACAGGTTAGCTATTAGACTCTCGATTGACAAGAGTTTGATCGCCCTCCCTTCATTATAACCAAAGTTATCGTGCCCTAAAGAATCAACAAACCAGCTTGCTTATCTCTGCTTACCCTAGGCAGAAAATGCTCATCTTTGAACTCAATCAAGACAGTGACCTAGTGAACGTCTACACCAAGTTTGAACATTCTAGCTCAATTAGAAGGAGAGTTATTGTGTTCCAAATTCTCGGCCCTTCAAATTGCTTCTATTTTTCACTTTCACTTCAAAATGGCGACCATCAATTGACCTAAATCAAAATTCTACTCCGAACGTTTTTTAGGCCATCCTTGAAGGATTCAGAAAATATAACTCCCGTGTCTGTAAGTAAAATAGCAAAAAAGCCTTTGTGATTTTTCACGTTTCAAGATGGCGACACTTCCGGTTCAACCCACAAACTCAATATTTTGTGTACGAATCAGTATTTACTTATCTAGTATCCAAAAAAAAAATCAGGTCATTCTGACCTATATTTCTTCGATTTTTTTGAAAAATTTGATCCTTAATTTCACCAAGGGGAGATTATTTAGAAAATTTCTATTTATATTTTTGAAGTCACATGGTTAAGATCTACTTACATACTAAATTTCATGAAAATCGTAGAACTATTAAAGAAGTTGTCAAGTTGGTCTCAACTTCCGGTTCGAAATCACAGCGACGAATTTTCGAAATTCGAAAATCTGAAACTGCAGTTGAAAATGATTTTTGTCAAGGTACTCAAAGAAAAAAGAATTAGTAAAATAGGTCAAATAGTCACAGAGTTACAGTAATGCAGGTCAAATTCACTCGTTCGTAAAATTCTGTGATTTCGAATTCGTAAAACGTTTTGAAAATATATTTAATCAAAAACTGCCACCCAGTTTTGGGGGGGTAGGTCAAAGTTTCAGAAAGGTCCCATGGTTAGATTCTGAGAAATCCGATTTGCAGAAATGACACAAAAAAAATATAATAATAATAATAATCTTAACAAAAACAATAAGCTTTCATATGTAATATGAAAGCTTAACTAGATCTGCTACTGTCCCATGCAGATATGAAAGCTTTCATATTCATCGTCACGTGTCATCGATTATATCAAGTATCTCAAATAAAAGGATAAGAATAACAAACTATCAAAATTGGTCAAAAACTGGCGAAGTTACAAGTCTAAATATAGTATGAAACATTGAGTAATCTGAAAACTAAAGGGAAATAACTGATACGTGTGTTGCTGTAATCGGGATGAATGAGATAACTTTGAACAAAACTAAAACTTTTTGAATCAGGTTGAACTCAACTGTTTGAATACGTACGTTAAATATGTAGATTTGGAAAATTATAAAGACATAATATCAAAATCGGTCAAAAACTCACAAAGTTACAAATTTAAATGTAGTGAGAAACATTGCACCCGGGCACAAAAATAATCTTTAAACTAAAGGGAAATAACTGAAACTTGTATAGCTGTAATCGGGCTTCCAAGATATGTTATATAATTATGGTTTCCAATATGTTTGGTTATAAGTGGGAAATCGTGACGACTTCTTAAGCATGTTTTAAACAAAGGGTCATATGTAGTAATATAGTCTAGTGACATATTATGGACAAGGAATGAGGAGATAAGATATAGTTTGATGTTTCTAAACATATTCACATATATGCAGGTGTACTGAGATAAACTAACATTTGGTTGACGTATTGTTATATAAAAAGGGCTATTGAGGCAGAGCATACTGATTCTATATTTCAACAACATGATAACAGATATCTTATGCACAATATTTCTGGAGTAAATTTTCATAACCATGTAAGGGCGGGTTTTGACCTCACGCTTTTAGAATGGGGGATGACGTCAAGGCTTTGTCTTGGACGTGCAGGGAGGGGGGTATAAATTCCAGTGTAGACCAGGCCCCATCAGAACTCACCCAGACATTCGAGCAGCCATTATCTGTTGAGAACAAGGGACCTGGGAAATCATTCAGCTGGAAATAAAGTTCTTATACTTTAAATACTGTGGTATTATTTTACGATCACAAGAACACAACAAAGAAGAAGTCCTATAAAAGAAGCAGTATAGTACTACAGTGTTGATTTGGAGCCGTGAATTCCAGGGACGGATAGAATTAGCCAAATTTTATTTTTGTGAGTATCTCTTTTCGATTTTTCACTGATTTCTATCTGTAATAATGGCTGACGAATTTTATAGAAATTTAGGTGCCCACTTGGTAGGTTTGTCTTCCTCAATATCCACGAATTCAGTAGCTAATATAATTGAACCGTATAAGGGGGATCCAAAACGATTTAAAGAATGGATCAAAAATATTGAAAAATACTGTGTTCTCGCCACAGTACCTGAAGATCGGGTAAAGTTAGTCGCTTTTCAATCAAGTAGGGGGGTCGTAAGTCATTTTATTCAAAGAAAAATGATGGCAAATGACAATTTAACGTGGGATGCTTTAAAACAGGATTTGATTAACACTTTTTCGGAAATAACAGACACACAACAGGCATTTGCAATTTTAGCAAAAATCAGACAAAAACCTGAGGAAAACGTGCAAGTTTTTGCCGAAAGAATTCTATCTTTAGCCGCTGAAGCATTTCCAGGTTATGCCGGACAGCGAGAATTTGATAGGCAATTAATTAATTTCTTTGTTGACGGACTTCAGCTCGAAAATATAAAAACTAAAATTTTACGGGACGACCCGCAGACTTTCGGCGCTGCCGTAGATTTGGCCAGTCAAGAACAAAATATTAGGAAAAGATTTGCGTTACGATTAGGCGGACAACACGCGCGGGTACATACAAATAGCGAACATGAACCCATGGATGTCGATTATGTAAGAAATCGCACGTGTGGAATATGTTTTCGTCGGGGTCATGTAAGCCGCGAATGCAGACAAAAGCGAAGTGTAAATGAGGTTAAGACGAGTTTTCAAAGAAATATGACTTGTTGGTTTTGTGGCGTAGAGGGACATTTTAAACGTGACTGTAGACAATTTGATGACTATCTTAAATCAAATCCAAGATTTAAACGACGGGGTACTTCAGTTAAGCCTAAAACTCCACATACACGGGGAAACTAAGGTACTCTTGTCGGGGGGCTTACGGGAAGAGTAGATATAAAAAGCCCTTTTCTGGTATCAATGTTTCAGGTTGTTCAAGTTCATGTTTGATTAAAATAGAAAAACGAAATTTTCGATCATTAGTTGACACCGGGGCTCAAGTATCTTTAATTAGTAAGCAGGTATATGATTCTTTAAAATATAAACCAAAGTTGGACAAAAGCAAAATTATATTACAGTCAGTAAATGGACTTGAACTTAAAGTGGTAGGTTCTACAAATTTGGAATTTCAAATAAAGGGCAAAAAGTTAAGACACGTATTTCATGTTGTTTCCAATATGAATAGAAACGTAATTTTAGGTCGGGATTTTCTCGTTTCTCATGGTTGTAGACTTTTCTTTGATTTGGGATGTATGAAAATTGGAAAAATGTATATTTCTTTGGATAATGACGCAGAAATATCTTCTGTTTTGCGAATAGCAAACGATGTAATTTTAAAACCCCAGACAAGGTACATCGTTCATGCGAAATTGAAGAGACATAGTTACGACAGTGGACAAGATGTTTTCATGGTTGAACAAGCAACTAAAGGGTTTGTGAGTAGCGAACCGGGACTTATGGTCAGCAATTCTTTGTTCAGCATGGGACGTGCTAAAACTTTTGGTAAAAGAATCCCCGTCTTTATTGTAAACGGTACCAACAAAACGTTTCGATTAAAAAGCGGATGTGTTATAGGTCGTGCTGTCGATGCGTTTGACAGTACGATAGCGTCTGTGGATCAGGTTTTACGGGGTGCTTCGCAGTGTAATGATGCTAATTTAAATGAAAAATTTTCTAAGATCAAGGTGCCAGATACGGAACGCGTTAAGTTATTTAATCTTTTGAGGAAAAATCATGATTTATTTGCGATAAGTGACTCAGAGTTAGGACATACAGATACGGTAAAAATGACTATTGATACAGGTAACCATTTCCCCATCAAACAGCGGGCATATCGTACTCCATTAACGTCTAGACCCATTGTTAATGAGGCTATCGATGACATGTTACGTAATAATATCATAAAAGAAAGTAACAGTCCTTGGTCATTTCCTATTGTCTTAGTAGACAAGAAAGATGGAACAAAACGATTTTGCGTTGACTTTCGGAAGCTTAATAAAATCACCAAGACCGTCAGTTGGCCCCTACCACTCATTGAGGACATGTTAGGGCGATTAGATAAATCAGCATACTTCACAACTCTTGATATGAAATCAGGCTATTGGCAAGTTTTGGTCGATGAAAAAGATAAGGAAAAAACAGCGTTTGTATGCCATAGAGGCTTGTTTGAATTCAACGTTATGCCATTTGGAATCAATAATTGTCCAAGTATTTTTTCGCATTTAATGGCACGCGTTCTTAAAGGACTTGAAGATTTTGCAATAGCATATATCGATGATATACTAATTTATTCGCGTTCCAAGCGAGAACATTATGAACATATTAAGCTTGTGTTTGATCGTTTGCGTCAACATGGGTTGAAATTAAAACCCTCTAAATGTAATTTTTTTCAACAAGAAATTAAATATTTGGGTTTTGTCATCACTCCCGAAGGAATTAAAACAGATCAGGATAAGGTTTGTGCTATTAAGGGTATGGATCAACCTCGTACGGTAAAAGAAGTTAGGAGTTTTATGGGAATGTGTAGTTATTATAGACGCTTTATACCAAATTTTTCTAACATTGCTGAACCTTTAATCAACTTAACGAAAAAATATGCAAAATTTAAATGGACATTTGAATGTCAAACTGCTTTTGAATTTTTAAAAGAGAGTTTAACAACAGTGCCGTTATTAGCTTACCCAGATCCTAATTTACCGTATATACTTTATACTGATGCAAGCGATACATCTATAGGCGCAGCGTTAGTGCAGGTGCACGAGGATGGAAACGGAGGAAAAGTCGAACGCCCAATTTACTTTTTGTCACACAAGTTGTCAAAGTCTCAGGTGAAGTGGAGTGTAGTAGAACGTGAGGCTTATGCCATCCATTACGCGTTACAAAAGTTGGATTATTATTTACATAATGCCAAATTTACGATTCGAACTGATCATAAGCCGTTGCAATATCTTTTGGAATCACCTATGCAAAATAAGAAAATACAGTTATGGGCATTGGGGATCGCGGGATTTAATTGTACGATTCAATATGTACCGGGCAAACAAAATTCTATAGCTGATCTTCTCTCTAGAGTTCCATCAAAACAAGAAGCAAATGATGAAAACGCTGTCGGTGAAACAATCGAGCCGCGCACAAGTGATAATATGTTTGAGATTAGTGCATTCAATTCAAATGAATTCGTTCCACATAATTATGCGAAATGTACTGTTCCGGATAAAGATCTGCCGGATAAAATAGATTTAAATGTGGATAATTTTGACATAGAAAAAGACCAAAATGACGATCCGGAAATTGTATCTATTATTAAACAACTAAAGGCCAATACGGGTGGTAATAAGACAAAAAATAGATTTCTGCTTATAGACAAAGTATTATATTTCATCTCAAGTCCTGATGATGATCCAACACTGAGGCTATACATACCTCAACACCTTCAAAATACTGTTATAAAACAATATCATGACAATAACGGACATTTAGGCATAGATAAAACACATGATACCATAAAAAGGCATTATTATTTTCCAAACATGTATGTCCGTATTCATAATCATGTAAATGAATGCGTGTTATGCCAATCGAGGTCTTTAACTAAGCAAATTCCACCTATGCAGTTCTATGATATACCACCATATGCTTTTGCGAAGATAGGGTTAGACTTATCGGGGCCGTATCCCACAACACTTTCGGGGAACAAATATATAATTAGTTTTATTTGTCATTTTTCGGGTTATGCGGAGGCCTTTGCAGTAAAGAGTAAATCTGCTGAGAATGTCGCCCACTTACTTATAGAGGAAATTTTCCCTCGTTATGGGGCGCCATTAGAATTGGTTACAGACAATGGTAGCGAGAACGTAAATAGGGTAATGAAGAAAACACTTCAAGAATTAAATATTAAACATGTCCTTACGTCGTTTTACCACCCACAATCAAATGCGCGCGTTGAGAGAATGCACCGCACGATGCACGACATATTATCTAAAAAGACTGCAGAAAGTTATAACACTTGGGATTTATACTTAAATCAAACTTTGGCCGCTATTCGATTTAATGTCAATGAATCCACAAAATGTTCTCCTTTTTACTTGTTGTATAATTGCGACCCTGTATTGCCATTGGACAACATTTTGAAACCTCGAAGGAAATATTTGGGAACCGATCCTCACGAAATAGCGTTGCAAAATCAGCACAAGGCTTTTCTTTTGGTTCACAAGAGGTTAAGGAAAACACAGCGTAAAAACGCTGAATATGTGAATAGAAATGCAACTGACACCCTTTTTAAGGTGGGTGACCCAGTGTATTATAAAAACCACCTTCGAAAACATAAATTACAAGAAAGATGGACGCCATATTATCGCATAATCGAACAAACGTCGCCGGTCTCCTTTATAATACATAATCAATTAACAGGCCGAACTACAAAATCGAATGCACAAGATCTGCGTTTAGCGAAACTTGATAATTGGCAAATTCCGGAAAAACAATCCGATAAGGAAAAGTTGCTACGGAAGGCACAATATGTTGAAGATCCATCGAGTTCCGATTCTAGCTCAGAAAGCGAAACCAGTGAGCCCGATGATGATGTACCATTGGCACAACTGGCTACTCGATTTAGGCGGGAAAGATCGGAAAGCGCGTCGGACGGGGAAGATGTTCCATTAATGGAATTGTCCAAGCGTTTGAAGGCTCGTGACGATCGAGATGCGGAAACTACAATGGACACGAATAGCTTGTCATCGAGTGGTAGTGACGCCTCTGATGATGAACGCAACCTAGATGCGGGTGTCCTTGAATGCGATATAAAGAGCGATGGTAAATTAAAACCTGAAAAATCGCCGAACAAAAAGACGAAACAGTTGTTAAAACTGATTGCCAGTATGCTATAATGTTTGATTTTTTTACGTTAATGATTAATTAACTGAGGCGATTTTTAGTTAGGAATGCCAAAACCAGTTGTGTTGTTCCAAAAATGGTTGGGTTACTAAGATTCGTAGACTTACTAGACTCACGATTTCCCTTGATTGAAATGTTACTCCTATGTGTGGACTGTAATTCGGTTTCATAAAACTAACAAATCATTCGGACAAAAGCTTTAGACACTCTTTAGGAAATCTCTACACATAGCTATCTTATTAAATTACCACCGAAATTAGAACATTTAAGAGAAATTTCCATGGAAAGTTTAATTTATGAGTTGCATAATTTGAGGCATTTAGAGAGAGACAAACCCTGGTATTTATGGTATTATATCATAATAATTGTTGGTTCAGCACTTGTAATTCTCATTGGTTTTATATGTTGCTATAAATGCAACCCAAAATTTAAAAAATTCGTAAGTCATTGTTTTAGAGTGAGACAATGTGGAAGTCGTCCTGAGATCAGTACAAGAGAAGAAATGGCTCTTTCAAGAAACGGCGAGTTAACAACTAATGGGAATGAATCAACAACCATCTCGCCACCGACCACTGTTGCTCAATCAACGTCAGTATCTGGTACATCTACTTCGTCATCAATAACTACGACTGTTTCTGCCGCTACTGGTAAGTGGATTCCAGAGGAAAGGAAATTGGTGGAGAAATTACCTCCCGACTTTATTCTGCCCGATATAAAGGAAATTTTCCATGTGACTTCATAAGAAGTGTTGTGTTAAACGGTCCTTCACGGAATGTGTGTATTTTATACAACTTTTGTTTTATGGGTGAATAACCCACTATTCAGTGACTGTTTGTGCGCCTGTCGACAGCTTTTCTATAGTATACATATAACTTTTGCGCTTATATAATATGTCCATATTATACTTGTTTCTATATCAACATATATATATATATATCCAGAGTGTTTCAGTTCCAGTGCACATTGTTCGGTAGCTGTGTTGTATATCAAACTCTCATTAACAGTGAACACGGTGTAACTTTTCACCTTTCATGATAACCAGAAGTCAAATAACCAGAAGTCAAATATGTGACCCTACTCGTGTAGGCTGGGGGCATATTATCAAACAAACTATGGAGGTCAACTTCATTAGGTCATATATTGTAGAAGGGTGTGTTTTGTAGCAGGACTTTATTTTATATCGCTATCTATTTGATAAGCGAATGCTTGGTTCTTTCTGGAATGTGAACTGGACTTAAAGAATGCCAACCGATGAACGTTTAACAACAGTTGTGTGTAGTAGTGTGCGGTGTTAGCGCGTTTAGGACACTTCAAGAATCAAAAACTTTTTGAATTTGATTTAGTTTTTTTTTAAAGGTGAAATTTTATCATAGTGAAATATTGTATGCATGCAATTGTATTATATTGATGTACCCTTATGTTTCTTTCCCAGGCTTCCTTGTTCTCTAGTCTCCCCTTATTCCCCATACGACCTATAGTTTTGTGCATAATTAGTTAGAATATCTATCTTCTATATATATTCTTAAAGGGGGAAGTAGTGTAGTAATATAGTCTAGTGACATATTATGGACAAGGAATGAGGAGATAAGATATAGTTTGATGTTTCTAAACATATTCACATATATGCAGGTGTACTGAGATAAACTAACATTTGGTTGACGTATTGTTATATAAAAAGGGCTATTGAGGCAGAGCATACTGATTCTATATTTCAACAACATGATAACAGATATCTTATGCACAATATTTCTGGAGTAAATTTTCATAACCATGTAAGGGCGGGTTTTGACCTCACGCTTTTAGAATGGGGGATGACGTCAAGGCTTTGTCTTGGACGTGCAGGGAGGGGGGTATAAATTCGAGTGTAGACCAGGCCCCATCAGAACTCACCCAGACATTCGAGCAGCCATTATCTGTTGAGAACAAGGGACCTGGGAAATCATTCAGCTGGAAATAAAGTTCTTATACTTTAAATACTGTGGTATTATTTTACGATCACAAGAACACAACAAAGAAGAAGTCCTATAAAAGAAGCAGTATAGTACTACACATAGACTGCAATATACAAGAATGGCACTCTGCAATAAAAAAAACTGGCCAGAGATTTCTAAGCAGAAATTAAATAATTGCTAGAACCAGAAAAATATTTATCCATTGTCTGCTCCTACAATGGGCTAATGAAGACGGGCATACACCATAAAGTGTGCAATGAGGGAAATTTTACCCGGGCAGCGGCGTTACGGCCTACGAGGTTGGTAAGGCGACCATACTCCTTGTCACGTACAACCAAGAAATCGAAACAAGGACAGTTGACTCAATGACAGACGTTATGATACAGAGCGCACGTGCTAACCATTCAGCCACGCAACCTCCCTAAAATCGGCAAATTGCTGACCTACAGCGAGAAACATTTCAACCGGGCCAAATTTTCTATTTTAACAGTTTAATTTGCACGGTACCTTTAGTTATCAACCGAATATTACAAAACTTTTAAAAATAAGCTCCCCCTGACCAGCTTAATCGTTCGCAATAAACGTTTGCCCCTTAAAATCGACAAATTGCTGAATTTAAAGTGAGAAACATTACAACCGGGCCAAATTTTCTGTTTTATCACTTTAACAGTACCTTTGATTACCAACCGATTATTACAAAACTTTAAAAAGAGAAAGAGAGAAATGCGGCCTAACGTCCATTCGACACAAACTAGGTCATTTCGGGACTAACATATGTTTTTTAATTTTATTTAAAAACTCCCCTTGCACGTATTGGTCTTTAGCCGTTGGGAGGAAACCGAAGAACACGGAGAAAACCCACGAGGTTGGACATCATACACCATGTCACGTGCAAACTGGAGATCGAAACAACGCCCGTTGACTCAATGACAAAGGTTACGATACAGCGAGCACATGCTAACCATTCAGCCATCCAGCCTCCCTGAATTCGGAAAATTGCTGACTTATAGCAAGAAACATTTCAACCGGGCGAAATTTTCTGTTTTAACAGTTTAATGTGCATGGTACTTTAATTACCAACCGATTATTACAAAACTTTTGAAAATAAGCTCCAACTGACCAGCTTAATCGTATGCAATAAACATTTTGCCTGAATTGAAAGTTCTGCACAGAGAAAGTTCATCTCGATTTCCCGGCGTGGTTCCCTTGTCAGTAAGGCAGAACGGAGGGCCTGACAAGCACAGCTGTCTAGTCCTTCGGATGGGACGAAAAACCAAGGTCCCGTGTACACATTGGAGTGCACGTAAAATATCCCTAAGCAGTTGGAATTCGATACTGTTGAATAAGCTCTATACGATGACTAAATGCGTAGATTATAGTCACCCACACTTCATGCTTCGCTCAACAATGAAAGGGTGCCGTTTTCAATGTTCGATCCTTTTGTTCTTCTACTCCTGATATGTTGGACTGTTGATCGATGGTTTCATATAAAAGACTACCAATAAGACTCTTTGTAGAAGAAGTTCCCAAAAAATAGTATGTTGACTTTACGAGAAAGACCTCTAAACATGCTCCAAATTGTAAAAATACGACTTTTTGGATTTTCAATCTCTTTTTTTCGGCTATCCCTGATATTTAAAAAAAATGATACAATCATTTCACACAACAGGCTACCTATTAGACTCTCTATTGACAAAAGTTTCACCGCCCTCCCTTCATTATAACCGAAGTTATCGTGCCCTAAAGAATCAACAAATCAGCATGCTTATCTCTGCTTACCCTAAGCAGAAAATGCTCATCTTTGAACTCAATCATAACATTGACCTAGTGAACGTCTACACCAAGTTTGAATATTCTAGCTTAATTAGAAGGAGAGTTATTGTGTTCCGAAGTCCGGGCCTTTCAAATTGCTTCTATTTTTCATTTTCAATTCAAAATTGTGACCATCACATGACCGAAATCAAAATTCTGATCCGATAGATTTTTAGGCATTCCTTCAAGGATTCCGAAAATATAACTCCCGAGTCTGTAAGTAAAATAGCAAAAAAGCTTTTTTGATTTTTCACGTTTAAAGATGGTGGCACTTCCGGTTCGATCGACAAACTCCATATTTTGTGTACGAATCAGTAATTCCTTGTCTAGTATCGAAAAAAAAAATTAGGTCATTCTGACCTATATTTCGACGATTTTTTTGAAAACTTTGATCCTTAATTTCACCAAGGGGAGATTATTTAGAAAATTTCTAATTATATTTTTGAAGTCACATCGGTAAGATCTACTTGTATACTAAATTTCATGAAAATCGTACAACTATTAAAGAAGTTGTCAAATTGGTCTAAACTTCCGGTTCGAAATCACAACGACGAATTTTCGAAATTCGAAAATGTGAAACTGCAGATGAAAATGATTTTTTTCAAGGTATTCAAAGAAAAAAGAATTAGTAAAATCGGTCAAAAAATAACAAAGTTACGACTATGCATTGTCAGTTTTTTCGTTCGTAAAATTCGGTGATTTCAGATTCGTAAAACGTTTTGAAAATATATTTAAACAACGTTCGCACCCCATTTTTGGGGGGGTAGGTCAAAGTTTTAGAAAGATCCCATGGTTAGATTCTGAGAAATCCGATTTGCAGAAAATACACAAAAAAAAAATAATAATAATCTTAACAGAAACAATAAGCTTTCATATGTAATATGAAAGCTTAATAATCTTAACAGAAACAATAAGCTTTCATATGTAATATGAAAGCTTAATAATCTTAACAGAAACAATAAGCTTTCATATGTAATATGAAAGCTTAATAACTTTAACAGAAACAATAAGCTTTCATATGTAATACATATGAAAGCTTATAATAATCTTAACAGAAACAATAAGCTTTCATATGAAATATGAAAATATGAAAGCTTAACTAGATCTGCTAAGCAGATATTAAAGCTTTCATATTCACGGTCAGGTTCTGTCGCATCTCATGAGTTATATAAAGAATCTTAAAAAGGAAAAAGAATTAATGAAATCCGCCAAAAACTCACCGAGTTATAACGAGAAACAATTCAACCGGTTCAAATTCTACCTTAATTAAAAACAGAGGTGTTATGTTCCAATGTGATCAGTCAAATTGCTTATTGCTCCTAAATCTACGTAAAAATTCATCAAACTTAGTCAAGGTAATGACATAATGAATTTATATTTGGAATTTTGTCACTCTCACTTCATTATAACCAAAGTTATCGTGCCCCAAAGAATCAACCAATCAGATTGCTTATCTCTGCTTACTGTAAGCAGACAATGCTCATCTTCGCACTCCTTCATGGCACTGACCTAATGAACGCCTTCACCAAGATTGAACATTCTGCCCCAATTAGAAGGAGAGTTATTTTGTTTCAAATTCTCGACCAATCAAATTGCCCATCGCTCTGCTTATCCAGGGCAGACAATGCTCATTGTCGAACGTATTCAAGGTATTGATGTAATGAAACTGTACACCAAGTTTTATCACTCTGACTGAAGTGAAAGTGTCCGAAATCATCAACCAATCTAATTGCTTATCTAAACCAATTTAAATGCTCATCTCCGAACTCCATGTTTTTAATGTGTGGGGATCATGGTGGCTCAGTGATAAGACACACTGATTAACTAACCAGTAGGTCTTGGGCTCTCTCCCGGGGTTTGACCAGAAAGTCAATTGTACAGGCTTGACTGCCCTTGTAAGCTGTACAGGACAGTAGGTCTGCCCGGTCTGACAGGGAATGGTGTCTAATTGTCAGGATGGGACGAAAAGCAATGTTCAGTGTACACATTGGCGTGCACGTAAGAGATTCCTTGATAGAGTATATCGTAATGTAGATGTCCGGGCAAAATCTATCTGTTTGTCTTCATTGGTCCAGTCGGTGTATAAAGTAGGACTTTTGCCCTACTCCGTATAAGATTTCAAATCTTTGAAGTTTTAAGATAAGCATACCCGGTCCCTGAAATCTTAAATGGACTTGCTTTTTCGCCCTTCTGTTCTGTACAAACTGGGCTAATACAGTAAAACATTGTAACAATCTACAGAGAGTAAATTTAACTTGTTGACTAAATAATCTTCAATACTTCCAATTAGCGGTATGTAGTGACAAGGATCGTGACCCAGATGGGATATACTTGAACTTTCTAGACAAGAAACCTGATATCTAATTTGGTATAGCACTAATAAGTTTCGTTACATACTAAATTTTTATATGATTGCTTATCGCACTTGGCATTCATACCCATAGGTCCATCTTTAAATTTAAAACTGGTAGAAATTACCGAGGGTTGAACATGGTATTGCATCGTCACCGTTGTTGCTTATCGCCCTTGACATTGTATTAAAGGCAGTTTTATATTCATAGGGCCAGAACGGTAAATTATAAAAAGTGTAAATTATTACCCAGAGTTGAACATTTTTTTTCTTTTTCAGGCTTTCGTCGCTTTCGCTGTCTGTTTGACAGTAGCTGCTTCCCAATACATCGATGCTAAAATCGGACACGGTTTCGGGCATGGTGTTGGTGTCTTTGGAAACGGAATTGGTAAAGGATTTGGAAGAGGACATGCCGGTGTTGGACATGGTCTTGTTGGTGTAGGAGCTATTGGCAACGGACTCAACCATGGTATTGGACATGGTATCCAAGGAAACCGACTGGTAGGAATCGGACACGGACTTATTGGACATGGAAAGATTGGTAACGGCATTGGGCATGGCATCGTTGGTAACGGTATCGGACACGGTATTGTTGGAAACGGAATTGGCCATGGTATCGTTGGTAACGGTATCGGACATGGTATCATTGGAAACGGAATCGGACACGGACTTATTGGACATGGAAAGATTGGTAACGGCATTGGGCATGACATCGTTGGTAACGGTATCGGACACGGTATTGTTGGACACGGAATTGGTCATGGTATCGTTGGTAACGGTATCGGACACGGTATAATTGGAAACGGACTTGCTGGACATGGAAAGATTGGAGCTTACAATCATACAACTACAACGGGTACAACAACGGGCCATACAAACGATACAACAACGGACCATACAAGTACAACCAATACAATAATAAAGGATACAATAGTTACAACGGCCCCTACAATTACGACAAGGGTTACAACAATGGCCACAATAACAACGAATATGGGAAGGGATAAAACAACTACTATAGCAACGGATACGGTAACGGATACAACAACTACAACCGTTATCCTTCTTACAATAACTATCAAGGTTGCGGTTACAACAAATATTAAGACAATACGGCTATTTGATATCATAATATTACCATCGCTTTAATACTTATAAATACTAGTATATAGTTTCTATTGTTCATGCATAATGTATATATACGTAAATCAGGGAGTTAAGATATATATAAATTTAATAAAATAATATACATATAAACTCTTGTTATTTATCCGTTTTATAGCTTACTACTAGTCCGGTCTATAGCTTGATAACCTCAATGTGCATATATACGTCACATCCTGTCTTCATTACGTTTGGTCAAAGATCACGAGATGTAAATAGGGATATCGCTAATCCTAACCCAAGACCTAACCTTAGCGCTTACCCTAACCCTAACCTACAATCTCGCCTGTCCAATCTCCTGGGTTTACCCCGGGACCTGCGGTTTCCTCCCACTGTTAATATGCGCAAGCAGATTATTGAAATAAAATTAAACCATATGTTAGTCCCAAAATGACCTAGTTTGCGTCGAGTGGACGTTAAACCTCTCTCTCTCTCTCTCTCTCTCTCTCTCTCTCGCTCGCTCTCTCTCTCTCCGTGTCATGGTTATTCAGTGCATATAACTGTAATTTCGATATGTCAATTATTTCACGCAAACCTTAAAGTAATGTACAATTATTCCACCCTCGCATATTGTTTAGGGATTTTCCCACAAACAGGTCTCATCTTACCGCTCCTATGGAAGACAGCGAATAGAATGTAGCATACCTGGAATGCCGAATGATTCTTGAAGAAACGAGTGAGTTACCATTACTGCTAGTACTGCTAGTTCAAAAGCGTTTTATAGCTGAGGCGCTGGAGGCGCCAGCCTCCTCGCGAAAAAAATCAAAGCAGTTGAAAAAATAAAACGGGAGAAAAATGCGAAAGATAGGTTGCCAGGCAACGAAACATACGCCCACAGCAGCTAAATCGTCCGGGCAGTCAACAAGGGTTGTCGCATATTTTTACTTTTTTGGTAATGAAACATTTGTAATACACTAAAATCTGATTAAGAGTAACAACTCATTATGTAATTATCTGAAAATCATTAGAATTTGTTTGCTTTTTATAAAGTTTTGCCCCACGCTAACAATTAGTATAGGAAACATTTAACATCATGGATTTAGCTGTTCAGTTATCCAAATTCATCAAAAATCAAAATATTTTTTCGTTTCAACACCTTAAACTCTGTGTATCAATCTGAAGTCAATCGGATGATAAGTGGCATCTATAGCGTCACAAGGTTTTTTGAAGTGATCAAGGGAGATAACTCTGGAAGTAATTATTTGAAATCGCTGAAAATCAGTAGGCTTCTTCGTCTTATGACTTTAAACACTGTGTATAAATTTAAAGTCAATCAGATATCAACTTTGGCATCCACAAGATTTTTTGAAGAGATCAAGGGCCACAACTCTGGCATTAATTATCAGAAATCGCTGAAAATCAATAGGCTTCTTCGTCTCATGACCTTAAACACTGTGTATAAATTTGAAGTCAATCGGATATCAAGTTTGGCCTCTAGAGCATCCACAAGATTTTTTGAAGTGATCAAGGGCCATAACTCTGGCACTAATTATCGGAAATCGCTGAAAATCAATAGGCTTCTTCGTCTTATGACCTTAAACACTGTGTATGAATTTAAAGTCAATCGGATATTAACTTTGGCTTTTAGAGCGTCCACAAGATTTTTTGAAGTGATCAAGGGCCATAACTCTGGCACTAATTATCGGAAATCACTGAAAATCAATAGACTTCTCCGTCTTATGACTTTAAACACTGTGTATAAATTTAAAGTCAATCGGATATTAACTTTGGCTTTTAGAGCATCCACAAGATTTTTTGAAGTGATCAAGGGTCATAACTCAGGCACTAATTATCGGAAATCGCTGAAAATCAATAGGCTTCTTTGTCTTATGACCTTAAACACTGTGTATAAATTTAAAGTCAATCGGATATTAACTTTGGCTTTTAGAGCGTCCACAAGATTTTTTGAAGTGATCAAGGGTCATAACTCAGGCACTAATTATCGGAAATCGCTGAAAATCAATAGGCTTCTTTGTCTTTTGACCTTAAACACTGTGTATAAATTTAAAGTCAATCGGATATTAACTTTGGCTTTTAGAGCGTCCACAAGATTTTTTGAAGTGATCAAGGGCCATAACTCTGGCACTAATTATCGGAAATCGCTGAAAATCAATAGGCTTCTACGTCTTATGACCTTAAACACTGTGTATAAATTTAAAGTCAATCGGATATTAACTTTGGCTTTTACATCGTCTACAAGATTTTTTAAAGTGATCAAGGGCCATAACTCTGGCACTAATTATCGGAAATCGCTGAAAATCAATAGGCTTCTTCGTCTTATGACCTTAAACACTGTGTATAAATTTAAAGCCAATCGGATATTAACTTTGGCATCTAGAGCGTCCACAAGATTTTTTGAAGTGATCAAGGGCCATAACTCTGGTAGTTATTATCGGAAATCGCTGAAAAACAATAGGCTTCTTCGTCTCATGACCTTAAACACTGTGTATAAATTTAAAGTCAATCGGATATTAACTTTAGCCTCTAGAGCGTCCACAAGCAATTGTGGACGCCGGACCGACGGACCGACGGACGGACGGACGGACGGACGGACGGACGGACGGACGGGGGCGACGACAATATACGACCACATTTCAATGTGGGCGTATAAAAATGAAAATGTACCCTAGTTAGGGAGGGCTCTAAAGACAGACAAAAGGGGCCCACGAATCACAAAAGGGTCCCTAGGGCCAAAGGAAAGGGCCCCCGAGTCCAACTCAATCGTTTTCTATACACTGTTACTGTCGAATCCACTACTGAATGAGAATGCAGCCATTGCATTGGCATGACAATCATCAATCAAGAACCTCCCCTCGCGACAGAGGGCCCTCAAAATAGTACAGCCTCCGCCATGATAAACCTTAAAACGCCCTATGCTAGTCCTGTAACTGAAAGTCAAAATGGTGAAAGATGTTATTTGGTCAACATTTATTAACACTAACACAGACATTTTCAGATGAGGCGTGTAATAAAGTGGCTTAAATATATGAAAATCTTGAAAGAACTGATCGCAACCTATACCCTGCATTTGTTAGGGTGTGTGGTTGCGAATGGGATATAGCGTCTTGTGCCACAACCCCCACCCCATCACACAGACATATACCACCCCGATTCTTCAATTCAAACTGATTGGAACCTGAATCATAATCAATCGATCTAGTAGCAATCATACACAGTCGATATCAAAAATTGATTTCCAATCTCAAAGACGGCTTATCTCCCCTGAAACTGTTGAGTAATACGCGATTCCCAATTCACACAACTTTCATAGATTTAAGGAAATGGAATGAACTGAACAGAAATGGTTTTAACGATCTACCCCTCTGACTGAATTAACTAAATTTTGATCGGACAGCGTCGTTACGGTCTTTTCTTTCGAATTCCAACTGTTAAGTAGTCTTTTACGGGCATGTAGATATTGTTCTTAGCCGGGCCATTTAGGTTTCAAAATTTCACAGTGTATTGATAGCCTTCTGGTTTCTGCTATGATTCGTTCATTGTTTCACTGTTTTTTCTACTATGAACTCGTCTACTATTAATTCGTTGATTGTTTCACTCTTATTTCGGCTATGATTTCGTTGAACGTTTCATTGTTATTTCTGCTACGAATTCGTTAATTGTTTCACCGTTATTTCTGCTACGAATTCGTTAATTGTTGAAGTGTTATTACTGCTATAAATTCGTTGATCGTTTCATTGCTATTTATGGGAATCACGGTGGCTAAGTCGGCAAGGCGCTGGCTCGTTAGCCTGGAGGTCGGGTGTTCGATCCTTGCATTGGCCGAGAAAGTTCATCTCGATTTTCCGGCGTGGTTTCCTCTTGTCAGTGATGCAGAAGGAGGGCCTGATAAGGACAGCTGCCTAGTCGTTCGGATGGGACGAAAAATCGAGGTCCCGTGTACACATTGGAGTGCACGTAAAAGATCCCTTGGCAGTTGGAATTCGATATAAGAGTAGGCCGTAGCGCCGCTGCCCGGGCAAAAATTCCCTCATAGCACACTGTATGGCGTATGCCCGTCTTCCATTAGCCCAGGTCAGGTGCAGAAGAGTAGGACGTAAAACCCCATTTCATTTCTGCTATTTATGCTATGAATTCGTTAAGTTTTGCACTGTTATTTCTGCTATGAGTTCGTTGGCCGTTTCACTGTTTTTTCTGCTGTGAACTCGATCAAGACAATGACCTAGTGAACGTCTACACCAAGTTTGAACATTCTAGCTGACCTACAGCGAGAAACATTTCAACCGGGCCAAATTTTCTATTTTAACAGTTTAATTTGCACGGTACCTTTAGTTATCAACCGAATATTACAAAACTTTTAAAAATAAACCGCCCCTGAACAGCTTAATCGTTCGCAGTAAACGGGGTTGGACATCATATTCCATGTCACGTGCAACCTGGAGATCGAAACGACGCCCGTTGACTCAATGACAGATGTTACGATACAGCGCGCACATGCTAATCATTCAGCCATTCAGCCTCCCTGAATTCGGAAAATTGCTGACTTATAGCAAGAAACATTTCAACCGGGCGAAATTTTCTGTTTTAACAGTTTAATGTGCACGGTACTTTAATTACCAACCGATTATTACAAAACTTTTGAAAATAAGCTCCAACCCACCAGCTTAATCGTATGCAATAAAAGTTTGGCTTGAATTGAAAGTTCTGCACGGAGAAAGTTCATCTCGATTTCCCGGCGTGGTTCCCCCTTGTCAGTGAGGCAGAACGGAGGGCCTGACAAGCACAGCTGTCTAGTTCGGATGGGACGAAAACCACGGTCCCGTGTACACATTGGAGTGCACGTAAAATATCCCTAACCAGTTGGAATTCGATACTGTTGAATAAGCTCTATACGATGACTAAATGTGTAGATTGTAGTCACCCACACTGCATGTTTCGCTTAACAATGAAAGGGTGCCGTTTTCAATGTTCGATCCTTTTGTTCTTCTACTCCTGATATGTTGGACTGTTGATCGATGGTTTCATATAAAAGACTACCAATAAGACTCTTTGTAGAAGAATTTCCCAACAAATATTATGTTGACTTTATGAGAAAGACCTCTAAACATGCTCCAAATTGTAAAAATACGACTTTTTGGATTTTCAATCTCCTTTTTTAGGCTATCCCTGATATTTAAAAAAAAATGATACAATGATTTCACACAACAGGCTAGCTATTAGACTCTCTATTGACAAAAGTTTCACCGCCCTCCCTTCATTATAACCGAAGTTATCGTGCCCTAAAGAATCAACAAATCAACATGCTTATCTCTGCTTACCCTAAGCAGAAAATGCTAATCTTTGAACTCCATCATAACATTGACCTAGCGAACGTCTACACCAAGTTTGAACATACTAACTTAATTAGAATGAGAGTTATTGTGCTCCAAAGTCTCGGCCCTTCAAATTGCTTCTATTTTTCATTTTCAATTCAAAATGGTGACTCCCGGTTGACCTAAATCAAAATTCTATTCGCGACATTTTTTAGGCCTTCCTACAAGGATTCAGAAAATATAACTCCCGAGTCTGTAAGTAAAATAGCAAAAAGGTCTTAGTGATTTTTCACGTTTAAAGATTGTGGCACTTCCGGTTCGATCGACAAACTCCATATTTTGTGTACGAATCAGTAATTCCTTGTCTAGTATCGGAAAAGAAATTAGGTCATTCTGACCTATATTTCGACGATTTTTTTGAAAACTTTGATCCTTAATTTCACCAAGGGGAGATAATTTAGAAAATTTCTAATTATATTTTTGAAGTCACATCGGTAGGATCTACTTATATACTAAATTGAATGAAAATCGCACAACTATTAAAGAAGTTGTCAAATTGGTCTAAACTTCCGGTTCGAAATCACAGCGACGAATTTTCGAAATTCGAAAATGTGAAACTGCCGATGAAAATGATTTTTTTCACGGTATTCAAAGAAAAAGGATTTAGTAAAATCGGTCAAAAAACAATAAAGTTACGACTATGCATTGTCCATTTTGTCGTTCGTAAATTTCGGTGATTTCGGATTCGTAAAACGTTTTGAAAATATATTTAATCAACATCTACCACCCATTTTTGGGGGGATAGGTAAAAGTTTCATAAAGGTACTGTGGTTAGATTCTGAGAAATCCGATTTGTGGATAAAACACAAAAAAAAAATAACAACTAGATCTGCTAAGCAGATATTAAAGCTTTCATATTCACGGTCAGTTTCTGTCGCATCTCATGAGTTATATAAAGAATCGTAAAAAGGAAAAAGAATTAATGAAATCCGCCAAAAACTCACCGAGTTATAACGAGAAACAATTCAACCGGTTAAAATTCTACCTTAATTAAAAACAGAGGTGTTATGTTCCAATGTGATCAGTCAAATTGCTTATTGCTCCTAAATCTACGCAGAAATTCTCAACATCAAACTTAGTCAAGGTAATGACATAATGAATCTATATTTGGAATTTTGTCACTCTCACTTCATTATAACCAAAGCTATCGTGCCCCAAAGAATCAACCAATCAGATTGCTTATCTCTGCTTACTGTAAGCAGACAATGCTCATCTTCGCACTCCTTCATGGCACTGACCTAATGAACGCCTTCACCAAGATTGAACATTCTGCCCCAATTAGAAGGAGAGTTATTTTGTTTCAAATTCTCGACCAATCAAATTGCTCATCGCTCTGCTTATCCAGGGCAGACAATGCTCATTGTCGAACGTATTCAAGGTATTGATGTAATGAAACTATACACCAAGTTTCATCACTCTGACTGAAGTGAAAGTGTCCGAAATCATCAACCAATCTAATTGCTTATCTCTGCTTACCCTAAGCATAAAATGCTCATCTCCGAACTCCATGTTTTTAATGTATGGGGATCATGGTGGCTCAGTGATAAGAGACACTGATTAACTAACCAGTAGGTCTTGGGCTCTCTCCCGGGGTTTGACCAGAAAGTCAATTGTACAGGCTTGACTGCCCTTGTTAGCTGTACAGGACAGTAGGTCTGCCCGGTCTGACAGGGAATAGTGTCTAATTGTCAGGATGGAACGAAAAGCAATGTTCAGTGTACACATTGGCGTGCACGTAAAAGATTCCTTGATAGAGTATATCGTAATGTAGATGTCCGGGCAAAATCTATCTGTTTGTCTTAATTGGTCCAGTCGGTGTATAAAGTAGGACTTTTGCCCTACTCCGTACAAGATTTCAAATCTTTGAAGTTTTAAGATAAGCATACCCGGTCCCTGAAATCTTAAATGGGACTTGCTTTTTCCCCTTTCTGTTTTGTACAGACTGGGCTAATACAGTAAAACATTGTAACAATCTACAGAGAGTAAATTTAACTTGTTGACTAAATAATCTTCAATACTTCCAATTAGCGGTATGTAGTGACAAGGATCGTGACCCAGATGGGATATACTTGAACTTTCTAGACAAGAAACCGGATATCTAATTTGGTATAGCACTAATAAGTTTCATTACATACTAAATTTTTATATGATTGCTTATCGCACTTGGCATTCATACCCATAGGTCCATCTTTAAATTTAAAACTGGTAGAAATTATCGAGGGTTGAACATGGTATTGCATCGTCACCGTTGTATTATTGCTTATCGCCCTTGACATTGTATTAAAGGCAGTTTTATATTCATAGGGCCAGAACGGTAAATTATAAAAAGTGTAAATTATTACCCAGAGTTGAACATTATTTGTGATTTTGCCTGGTAACGCCAAAACTCGATCATGTACTAAATAATGGCGGCACAGTAAAATTTCTTGATTGTCAAGTTTTTGGTTATAAATAAACCCTCGCGATTTTTTTTTAGTATGGAATCAAATCTACGGCTATTTCTGTAAAACACATGTTTTTTTTTTCTTTTTCAGGCTTTCGTCGCTTTCGCTGTCTGTTTGACAGTAGCTGCTTCCCAATACATCGATGCTAAAATCGGACACGGTTTCGGACATGGTGTTGGTGTCTTTGGAAACGGAATTGGTAAAGGATTTGGAAGAGGACATGCCGGTGTTGGACATGGTCTTGTTGGTGTAGGAGCTATTTGCAACGGACTCAACCATGGTATTGGACATGGTATCCAAGGAAACCGACTCAGACACGGAATAGTAGCTGTTGGCAAAGTCGGTGTTATTGGTAACGGAATTGGTCATGGTATTGTTGGTAACGGTATAGGACACGGTATTGTTGGAAACGGAATTGGTCATGGTATCGTTGGTAACGGTATCGGACATGGTATCATTGGAAACGGAATCGGACATGGACTTATTGGACATGGAAAGATTGGTAACGGCATTGGGCATGGCATCGTTTGTAACGGCATCGGACACGGTATTGTTGGAAACGGAATTGGTCATGGTATCGTTGGTAACGGTATCGGACATGGTATCATTGGAAACGGAATCGGACACGGACTTATTGGAGCTTACAAGCAATCATACAACTACAACGGGTACAACAACGGGCCATACAACCGATACAACAACGGACCATACAAGTACAACCAATACAATAATAAAGGATACAATAGTTACAACGGCCCCTACAATTACAACAACGGTTACAACAATGGCCACAGTAACAACGAATATGGGAAGGGATATAACAACTACAATAACAACGGATACGGTAACGGATACAACAACCACAACCGTTATCCTTCTTACAATAACTATCAAGGTTGCGGTTACAACAAATATTAAGACAATACGGCTATTTGATAGCATAATATTACCATATATAGCTTTAATACTTATAAATACTAGTATATAGTTTCTATTGTTCATGCATAATGTATATACATAAATCAGGGAGTTAAGATATATATAAATTTAATAAAATAATATACATATAAACTCTTGTTATTTATCCGTTTTATAGCTTACTACTAGTCCGGTCTATAGCTTGATAACCTCAATGTGCATATATACGTCACATCCTGTCTTCATTACGTTTGGTCAAAGGTCACGAGATGTAAATAGGGATATCGCTAATCCTTATCCTAACCCAAGACCTAACCTTAGCGCTTACCCTAACCCTAACCTACAATCTCGCCTGTCCAATCTCCTGGGTTTACCCCGGGACCTGCGGTTTCCTCCCACTGTTAATATGCGCAAATTAAACCATATGTTAGTCCCAAAATGACCTAGTTTGCGTCGAGTGGACGTTAAACCCCATTTCTCCCTCTCTCTCTCTCTCTCTCTCTCTCTCTCCGTGTCATGGTTATTCAGTGCATATAACTGTAATTTCGATATGTCAATTACTTCACGCAAACCTTAAAGTAATGTACAATTATTCCACCCTCGCATATTGTTTAGGGATTTTCCCACAAACAGGTCTCATCTTACCGCTCCTATGGAAGACAGCGAATAGAATGTAGCATACCTGGAATGCCGAATGATTCTTGAAGAAACGAGTGAGTTACCATTACTGGAAAAACGGTATTATGTCAATAGTACTGCTAGTTCAAAAGCGTTTTATAGCTGAGGCGCTGGAGGCGCCAGCCTCCTCGCGAAAAAAATCAAAGCAGGTGAAAAAATAAAACTGGAGAAAAATGCTAAAACCGATGCGAAAAATGAAAATGTACCCTAGTTAGGGAGGGCTCTAAAGACAGACAAAAGGGGCCCACGAATGACAAAAGGGTCCCTAGGGCCAAGGGAAAGGGCCCCCGAGTCCAACTCAATCGTTTTCTATACACTGTTACTGTCGAATCCACTACTGAATGAGAATGCAGCCATTGCATTGGCATGACAATCATCAATCAAGAACCTTCCCTCGCGACAGACGGCCCTCAAAATAGTACAGCCTCCGCCATGATAAACCTTAAAACGCCCCTATGCTAGTTATGTAACTGAAAGTCAAAATGGTGAAAGATCTTATTTGGTCAACATTTATTAACACTAACACAGACATTTTCAGATGAGGCGTGTAATAAAGTGGCTTAAATATATGAAAATCTTGAAAGAACTGATCGCAACATATACCCTGCATTTGTTAGGTGTGTGGTTGCGAATGGGATATAACCTCTTGTGCCACCACCCCCACCCCATCACACACACATATACCACCCCCATTCTTCAATCCAAACTGATTAGAACCTGAATCACAATCGATCTAGTAGCAATCATACGCAGTCGATATCAAAAATTGATTTCCAATCTCAAAGACGGCTTATCTCCCCTGAAACTGTTGAGTAATACGCGATTCCCAATTCACACAACTTTCATAGATTTAAGGAAATGGAATGAACTGAACAGAAATGGTTTTAACGACCTATCTTTCTGCGCCGACTGAATTAGCTAAATTTTTATCGGACAGCGTCGTTACGGTCTTTTCTTTCGAATTCCAACTGTTAAGTAGTCTTTTACGGGCATGTAGATATTGTTCCTAGCCGGGCCATTTAGGTTTCAAATTTCACAGTGTATTGATAGCCTTCTGGTTTCTGCTATGATTCGTTCATTGTTTCACTGTTTTTTCTACTATGAACTCGTCTACTATTAATTCGTTGATTGTTTCACTCTTATTTCGGCTATGATTTCGTTGAACGTTTCATTGTTATTTCTGCTACGAATTCGTTAATTGTTTCACCGTTATTTCTGCTACGAATTCGTTAATTGTTGAAGTGTTATTACTGCTATAAATTCGTTGATCGTTTCATTGCTATTTATGGGAATCACGGTGGCTAAGTCGGCAAGGCGCTGGCTCGTTAGCCTGGAGGTCGGGTGTTCGATCCTTGCATTGGCCGAGAAAGTTCATCTCGATTTTCCGGCGTGGTTTCCTCTTGTCAGTGATGCAGAAGGAGGGCCTGATAAAGTCAGTTGCCTAGTCGTTCCGATGGGACGAAAAACCGAGGTCCCGTGTACACATTGGAGTGCACGTAAAAGATCCCTTGGCAGTTGGAATTCGATATAAGAGTAGGCCGTAGAGCCGCTGCCCGGGCAAAAATTCCCTCATAGCACACTGTATGGCGTATGCCCGTCTTCCATTAGCCCAGGTCAGGTGCAGAAGAGTAGGACGTAAAACCCATTTCATTTCTGCTATTTATGCTATGAATTCGTTAAGTTTTACACTGTTATTTCTGCTATGAGTTCGTTGATCGTTTCACTGTTATTTCTGCTGTGAACTCGATCAAGACAATGACCTAGTGAACTTCTACACCAAGTTTGAACATTCTAGCTGACTTACAGCGAGAAACATTTCAACCGGGCCAAATTTTCTATTTTAACAGTTAAATTTGCACGGTACCTTTAGTTATCAACCGAATATTACAAAACTTTTAAAAATAAGCTCCCCCTGAACAGCTTAATCGTTCGTAATAAACGGGGTTGGACATCATATTCCATGTCAGGTGCAACCTGGAGATCGAGACGACGCCCGTTGACTCAATGACAGACGTTACGATACAGCGCGCACATGCTAACCATTCAGCCATTCAGCCTCCCTGAATTCGGAAAATTGCTGACATTTCAACCGGGCGACATTTTCTGTTTTAACAGTTTAATGTGCACGGTACTTTAATTACCAACCGATTATTAAAAAACTTTTGAAAATAAGCTCCAACTGACCAGCTTAATCGTATGCAATAAAAGTTTGGTTTGAATTGAAAGTTCTGCACGGAGAAAGTTCATCTCGATTTCCCGGCGTGGTTCCCCCTTATCAGTGAGGCAGAACGGAGGGCCTGACAAGCACAGCTTAGCTGTCTAGTTCGGATGGGACGAAAACCACGGTCCCGTGTACACGTAAAATATCCCTAAGCAGTTGGAATTCGATACTGTTGAATAAGCTCTATACGATGACTAATGTGTAGATTGTAGTCACCCACATTGCATGTTTCGCTTAACAATGAAAGGGTGCCGTTTTCAATGTTCGATCCTTTTGTTCTTCTACTCCTGATATGTTGGACTGTTGATCAATGGCTTCATATAAAAGACTACCAATAAGACTCTTTGTAGAAGAAGTTCCCAACAAATATTATGTTGACTTTACTAGAAAGACCTCTAAACATGCTCCAAATTGTAAAAATACGACTTTTTGGATTTTCAATCTTTTTTTTTCGGCTATCCCTGATATTTAAAAAAAAATTATACAATGATTTCACACAACAGGCAAGCTATCAGACTCTCTATTGACAAAAGTTTCACCGCCCTCCCTTCATTATAACCGAAGTTATCGTGCCCTAAAGAATCAACAAATCAACATGCTTATCTCTGCTTACCCTAAGCAGAAAATGCTCATCTTTGAACTCCATCATAACATTGACCTAGCGAACGTCTACACCAAGTTTGAACATTCTAGCTTAATTAGAATGAGAGTTATTGTGCTCCAAAGTCTCGGCCCTTCAAATTGCTTCTTTTTTTCATTTTCAATTCAAAATGGTGACTCCCGGTTGACCTAAATCAAAATTCTATTCGCGACATTTTTTAGGCCTTCCTACAAGGATTCAGAAAATATAACTCCCGAGTCTGTAAGTAAAATAGCAAAAAAGCCTTAGTGATTTTTCATGTTTAAAGATGGTGGCACGTCTGGTTCGATCGACAAACTCCATATTTTGTGTACAAATCAGTAATTCCTTGTCTAGTATCGAAAAAAAAATTTAGGTCATTCTGACCTATATTTCGACGATTTTTTTGAAAACATTGATCCTTAATTTCACCAAGGGGAGATAATTTAGAAAATTTCTAATTATATTTTTGAAGTCACATCGGTAGGATCTACTTATATACTAAATTTCATGAAAATCGTACAACTATTAAAGAAGTTGTCAAATTGGTCTAAACTTCCGGTTCGAAATCACAGCGACGAATTTTCGAAATTCGAAAATGTGAAACTGCTGATGAAAATGATTTTTTTCAATGTATTCAAAGAAAAAAGATTTACTAAAATCGGTCAAAAAACAATAAAGTTACGACTATGCATTGTCCATTTTGTCGTTCGTAAATTTCGGTGATTTCGGATTCGTAAAACGTTTTGAAAATATATTTAATCAACAGCTACCACCCATTTTTGGGGGGATAGGTAAAAGTTTCATAAAGATACTGTGGTTAGATTCTGAGAAACCCGATTTGTGGATATAACACAAAAAAAAATAACAACTAGATCTGCTACTGTCCCATGCAGATATGAAAGCTTTCATATTCATCGTCACGTGTCATCGATTATATCAAGTATCTCAAATAAAGGGATAAGAATAACAAACTATCAAAATTGGTCAAAAACTCGCGAAGTTACAAGTCTAAATATAGTATGAAACATTGAGTAATCTGAAAACTAAAGGGAAATAACTGATACTTGTGTTGCTGTAATCGGGATGACTTCCGATTTCAAAAGTTTCAGAAAAATGAAATGAAAATGGTAAGAAAACATCGAAAAATTAAATGAGATAACTTTGAACAAAACTAAAACTTTTTGAATCAGGTTGAACTCAACTGTTTGAATATGTACGTTAAATATGTAGATTTGGAAAATTATAAAGACATAATATCAAAATCGGTCAAAAACTCACAAAGTTACAAATTTAAATGTAGTGAGAAACATTGCACCCGGGCAAAAAAATAATCTTTAAACTAAAGGGAAATAACTGAAACTTGTATAGCTGTAATCGGGCTTCCAAGATATGTTATATAATTATGGTTTCCAATATGTTTGGTTATAAGTAGGAAATCGTGACGACTTCTTAAGCATGTTTTAAACAAAGGGTCATAGACTGCAATATACAAGAAAGGCACTCTGCAATAAAAAAAACTGGCCAGAGATTTCTATGCAGAAATTAAATAATTGCTAGAACCAGAAAAATATTTATCCACTATAATAAATAAGCAACATAGAGAAAATGAAATGAAATTGAATGGGGTTTAACGTCCTACTGTTCTGCTCCTACAATGGGCTAATGAAAACGGGCATACGCCATAAAGTGTGCAATGAGGGAAATTTTACCCGGGCAGCGGCGTTACCGCCTACGAGGTTGGTAAGGCGACCATACTCCTTGTCACGTACAACCAAGAAATCGAAACAAGGCCAGTTGACTCAATGACAGACGTTATGATACAGAGTGCACGTGCTAACCATTCAGCCACGCAACCTCCCTAAAATCGGCAAATTGCTGACCTACAGCGAGAAACATTTCAACCGGGCCAAATTTTCTATTTTAACAGTTTAATTTGCACGGTACCTTTAGTTATCAACCGAATATTACAAAACGTTTAAAAATAAGCTCCCCCTGACCAGCTTAATCGTTCGCAATAAACGTTTGCCCCTTAAAATCGACAAATTGCTGACTTTAAAGTGAGAAACATTACAACCGGGCCAAATTTTCTGTTTTATCACTTTAACAGTACCTTTGATTACCAACCGATTATTACAAAACTTTAAAAAGAGAAAGAGAGAAATGCGGCCTAACGTCCATTCGACACAAACTAGGTCATTTCGGGACTAACATATGTTTTTTAAATTTTATTTAAAAACTCCCCTTGCACGTACTGGTCTTTAGCCGTTGGGAGGAAACCGAAGAACACGGAGAAAACCCACGAGGTTGGACATCATACACCATGTCACGTGCAACCTGGAGATCGAAACGACGCCCGTTGACTCAATGACAAACGTTTCGATACAGCGAGCACCTGCTAACCATTCAGCCATCCAGCCTCCCTGAATTCGGAAAATTGCTGACTTATAGCAAGAAACATTTCAACCGGGCGAAATTTTCTGTTTTAACAGTTTAATGTGCACCGTACTTTAATTACCAACCGATTATTACAAAACTTTTGAAAATAAGCTCCAACTGACCAGCTTAATCGTATGCAATAAACGTTTCGCCTGAATTGAAAGTTCTGCACGGAAAAAGTTCATCTCGATTTCCCGGCGTGGTTCCCCTTGTCAGTGAGGCAGAACGGAGGGCCTGACAAGCACAGCTGTCTAGTCCTTCGGATGGGACGAAAAACCAAGGTCCCGTGTACACATTGGAGTGCACGTAAAATATCCCTAAGCAGTTGGAATTCGATACTGTTGAATAAACTCTATACGATGACTAAATGCGTAGATTGTAGTCACCCACACTGCATGTTTCGCTTAACAATGAAAGGGTGCCGTTTTCAATGTTCGATCCTTTTGTTCTTCTACTCCTGATATGTTGGACTGTTGATCGATAGTTTCATATAAAAGACTACCAATAAGACTCTTTGTAGAAGAAGTTCCCAAAAAATAGTATGTTGACTTTACGAGAAAGACCTCTAAACATGCTCCAAATTGTAAAAATACGACTTTTTGGATTTTCAATCTCTTTTTTTCGGCTATCCCTGATATTTAAAAAAATGATTCAATCATTTCACACAACAGGCTAGCTATTAGACTCTCTATTGACAAAAGTTTCACCGCCCTCCCTTCATTATAACCGAAGTTATCGTGCCCTAAAGAATCAACAAATCAGCATGCTTATCTCTGCTTACCCTAAGCAGAAAATGCTCATCTTTGAACTCAATAATAACATTGATCTAGTGAACGTCTACAACAAGTTTGAACATTCTAGCTTAATTAGAATGAGAGTTATTGTGCTTCAAAGTCTCGGCCCTTCAAATTGCTTCTATTTTTCATTTTCAATTCAAAATGGTGACTCCCGGTTGATCTAAATCAGAATTGTATTCGCGACATTTTTTAGGCCTTCCTACAAGGATTCAGAAAATATAACTCCCGAGTCTGTAAGTAAAATAGCAAAAAAGCCTTATTGATTTTTCACGTTTAAAGATGGTGGCACTTCCGGTTCGATCGACAAACTCCATATTTTGTGTACGAATCAGTAATTCCTTGTCTAGTATCGAAAAAAAAAACTAGGTCATTCTGACCTATATTTCGACGATTTTTTTGAAAACTTTGATCCTTAATTTCACCAAGGGGAGATAAGTTAGAAAATTTCTAAAGTCATTTTTCAAGTTGCATCATTAAGGTCTACTTACATATTAAATTTCATGAAAATCGTACAACTACTAAAGAAGTTGTCGAGTTGGTGTAAACTTCCGGTTCGAAATCACAGCGACGAATTTTCGAAATTCGAAAATCCGAAATTGCAGATTTGAAGTAAATGTCTTAGGATACTCAAAGAAAAAAGAATTAGTAAAATAGATCAAATAGTCACAAAGTTACAGCATTGTAGGTCAAATGCATTCGTTCGTAAAATTCGGTGATTTCGGATTCGTAAAACGTTTTGAAAATACATTTAATCAAGGTTCGCACCCCATTTTTGGGGGGGTAGGTCAAAATTTCAGAAAGATCCTATGGATAGATTCTGAGAAATCCGATTTGCAGAAAACACACAAAAAAAAAAAATAATAATAACTAGATCTGCTACTGTCCCATGCAGATATGAAAGCTTTCATATTCATCGTCACGTGTCATCGATTATATCAAGTATCTCAAATAAAAGGATAAGAATAACAAACTATCAAAATTGGTAAAAAACTCGCGAAGTTACAAGTCGAAATATATTATGAAACATTGAGTAATCTGAAAACTAAAGGGAAATAACTGATACTTGTGTTGCTGTAACCGGGATGAATGAGATAACTTTGAACAAAACTAAAACTTTTTGAATCAGGTTGAACTCAACTGTTTGAATATGTACGTTAAATATGTAGATTTGGAAAATTATAAAGACATAATATCAAAATCGGTCAAAAACTCACAAAGTTACAAATTTAAATGTAGTGAGAAACATTGCACCCGGGCAAAAAAATAATCTTTAAACTAAAGGGAAATAACTGAAACTTGTATAGCTGTAATCGGGCTTCCAAGATATGTTATATAATTATGGTTTCCAATATGTTTGGTTATAAGTAGGAAATCGTGACGACTTCTTAAGCATGTTTTAAACAAAGGGTCATAGACTGCAATATACAAGAATGGCACTCTGCAATAAAAAAAATGGCCAAAGCAAGATTTCTATGCAGAAATCAAATAATTGCTAGAACCAAAAAAATATTTATCCACTATAATAAATAAGCAACATAGAGAAAATGAAATGAAATTGAATGGGGTTTAACGTCCTACTGTTCTGCTCCTACAATGGGCTAATGAAGACGGGCATACGCCATAAAGTGTGCAATGAGGGAAATTTTACCCGGGCAGCGGCGTTACGGCCTACGAGGTTGGTAAGGCGACCATACTCCTTGTCACGTACAACCAAGAAATCGAAACAAGGACAGTTGACTCAATGACAGACGTTATGATACAGAGCGCACGTGCTAACCATTCAGCCACGCAACCTCCCTAAAATCGGCAAATTGCTGACCTACAGCGAGAAACATTTCAACCGGGCCAAATTTTCTATTTTAACAGTTTAATTTGCACGGTACCTTTAGTTATCAACCGAATATTACAAAACTTTTAAAAATAAGCTCCCCCTGACCAGCTTAATCGTTCGCAATAAACGTTTGCCCCTTAAAATCGACAAATTGCTGAATTTAAAGTGAGAAACATTACAACCGGGCCAAATTTTCTGTTTTATCACTTTAACAGTACCTTTGATTACCAACCGATTATTACAAAACTTTAAAAAGAGAAAGAGAGAAATGCGGCCTAACGTCCATTCGACACAAACTAGGTCATTTCGGGACTAACATATGTTTTTTAATTTTATTTAAAAACTCCCCTTGCACGTACTGGTCTTTAGCCGTTGGGAGGAAACCGAAGAACACGGAGAAAACCCACGAGGTTGGACATCATACACCATGTCACGTGCAACCTGGAGATCGAAACGACGCCCGTTGACTCAATGACAAAGGTTACGATACAGCGAGCACATGCTAACCATTCAGCCATCCAGCCTCCCTGAATTCGGAAAATTGCTGACTTATAGCAAGAAACATTTCAACCGGGCGAAATTTTCTGTTTTAACAGTTTAATGTGCACGGTACTTTAATTACCAACCGATTATTACAAAACTTTTGAAAATAAGCTCCAACTGACCAGCTTAATCGTATGCAATAAACGTTTTGCCTGAATTGAAAGTTCTGCACAGAGAAAGTTCATCTCGATTTCCCGGCGTGGTTCCCTTGTCAGTAAGGCAGAACGGAGGGCCTGACAAGCACAGCTGTCTAGTCCTTCGGATGGGACGAAAAACCAAGGTCCCGTGTACACATTGGAGTGCACGTAAAATTACCCTAAGCAGTTGGAATTCGATACTGTTGAATAAGCTCTATACGATGACTAAATGCGTAGATTGTAGTCACCCACACTTCATGTTTCGCTCAACAATGAAAGGGTGCCGTTTTCAATGTTCGATCCTTTTGTTCTTCTACTCCTGATATGTTGGACTGTTGATCGATGGTTTCATATAAAAGACTACCAATAAGACTCTTTGTAGAAGAAGTTCCCAAAAAATAGTATGTTGACTTTACGAGAAAGACCTCTAAACATGCTCCAAATTGTAAAAATACGACTTTTTGGATTTTCAATCTCTTTTTTTCGGCTATCCCTGATATTTAAAAAAAAATGATACAATCATTTCACACAACAGGCTACCTATTAGACTCTCTATTGACAAAAGTTTCACCGCCCTCCCTTCATTATAACCGAAGTTATCGTGCCCTAAAGAATCAACAAATCAGCATGCTTATCTCTGCTTACCCTAAGCAGAAAATGCTCATCTTTGAAGTCAATCATAACATTGACCTAGTAAACGTCTACACCAAGTTTGAACATTCTAGCTTAATTAGAAGGACAGTTATTGTGTTCCGAAGTCCGGGCCTTTCAAATTGCTTCTATTTTTCATTTTCAATTCAAAATTGTGACCATCACATGACCGAAATCAAAATTCTGATCCGATAGATTTTTAGGCATTCCTTCAAGGATTCCGAAAATATAACTCCCGAGTCTGTAAGTAAAATAGCAAAAAAGCCTTTTTGAGTTTTCACGTTTAAAGATGGTGGCACTTCCGGTTCGATCGACAAACTCCATATTTTGTGTACGAATCAGTAATTCCTTGTCTAGTATCGAAAAAAAAAATTAGGTCATTCTGACCTATATTTCGACGATTTTTTTGAAAACTTTGATCCTTAATTTCACCAAGGGGAGATAATTTAGAAAATTTCTAATTATATTTTTGAAGTCACATCGGTAAGATCTACTTGTATACTAAATTTCATGAAAATCGTACAACTATTAAAGAAGTTGTCAAATTGGTCTAAACTTCCGGTTCGAAATCACAGCGACGAATTTTCGAAATTCGAAAATGTGAAACTGCAGATGAAAATGATTTTTTTCAAGGTATTCAAAGAAAAAAGAATTAGTAAAATCGGTCAAAAAATAACTAAGTTACGACTATGCATTGTCAGTTTTTTCGTTCGTAAAATTCGGTGATTTCGGATTCGTAAAACGTTTTGAAAATATATTTAAACAACGTTCGCACCCCATTTTTGGGGGGGTAGGTCAAAGTTTTAGAAAGATCCCATGGTTAGATTCTGAGAATCCGATTTGCAGAAAATACACAAACAAAAAATAATAACTAGATCTGCTACTGTCCCATGCAGATATGAAAGCTTTCATATTCATCGTCACGTGTCATTGAAGAAAAAATTATCAAAATTGGTCAAAAATTCGCGAAGTTACAAGTCTAAATATAGTATGAAACATTGCACCCAGGCATAACAATAATCTGAAAACTAAAGGGAAATAACTGAAACTTGTATTACTGTAATGAGACAGATGAGAAATTGAAATGAAAATGGCGGGAAAAAAAATTAAAAATGGCAGGTTGGACAGGCGACCTTACTCCTTGTCATGTACAACCGGGCATTCGAAAACACGCTAGTTAACTCAATGACAGGCGCGCGTGCTAACCATTCAGCCACCCCCCCCCCCCCCTCTTTGAAATCAGACACGTGCAATATGTCATATAGGAAGAATAAGAAGTCGCTCACAACAAAATGGTAAATTAATGAGTTTAGGTCAAAAGGTTGAGCTACTGTTTTAGTGTAATTAATAGTTTTAAAGAGACACGTTAAGGGTTGTTCATAGTTAAATGAAAGTTTAATTTTAAATAAGACCAATAAAATTAGGATTTAATAATGCCAGACTAATATTTCGAATATGTTTGGTTATAAGTAGGAAATCGTGACGACTTCTTAAACATGTTTTAAACAAAGGATCATAGACTGAATTATACAAGAATGGCACTCTGCAATAAAAAAACTGGCCAAAGCAAGATTTCTATGCAGAAATTAAATAATTGCTAGAACCAGAAAAATATTTATCCACTATAATAAATAAGCAACATAGACAAAATGAAATGAAATTGAATGGGGTTTAACGTCCTACTGTTCAGCTCCTAAAATGGGCTAATGAAGACGAGCATATGCCATAAAGTGTGCAATGAGGGAAATATTACCCGGGCAGCGGCGTTACGGCCTACGAGGTCGGACAGCGACCATGCTCTTTGTCACGTACAACCAAGAAATCGAAACAACGCCAGTTGACTCAATGACAGACGTTATGATACAGAACGCACGTGCTAACCATTCAGCCACGCAACCTCCCTAAAATCGTCAAATTGCTGACCTACAGCGAGAAACATTTCAACCAGGCCAAATTTTCTATTTTAACAGTTTAATTTGCACGGTACCTTTAGTTATCATCCGAATTTTACAAAACTTTTAAAAATAAGCTCCCCCTGAGCAGCTTAAGCGTTCGCAATAAACGTTTGCCCCTTAAAATCGGCAAATTGCTGACTTTAAAGTGAGAAACATTACAACCGGGAGAAATTTTCTGTTTTATCACTTTTACAGTACCTTTGATTACCAACCGATTATCACAAAACTTTAAAAATAAAAGAGAAAGAGAGAAATGCGGCCTAATGTCCATTCGACACAAACTAGGTCATTTCTTGACTAACATATGTTTTTTTAATTTTATTTAAAAACTCCCCTTGCGCTTACTGGTCTTTAGCCGTTGGGAGGAAACCGAAGGACACGGAGAAAACCCACGAGGTTGGACATCATACTTCATGTCACGTGCAACCTGGAGATCGAAACGACGCTCGTTGACTCAATGACAGACGTTACGATACAGCGCGCACATGCTAACCATTCAGCCATTCAGCCTCACTGAATTCGGAAAATTGCTGACTTATAGCAAGAAACATTTCAACCGGGCGAAATTTTCTGTTTTAACAGTTTAATGTGCACAGTACTTTAATTACAAAACTTTTGAAAATAAGCTCCAACTGACCAGCTTAATCGTATGCAATAAACGTTTGGCCTGAATTGAAAGTTCTGCACGGAGAAAGTTCATCTTGATTTCCCGGCGTGGTTCCCCGTTGTCAGTGAGACAGAACGGAGGGCCTGACAAGCACAGTTGTCTAGTCGTTCGGATGGGACGAAAAACCAAGCTCCCGTATAGACATTGGAGTGCACGTAAAATATCCCTAAGCAGTTGGAATTCGATACTGTTGAATAAGCTCTATACGATGACTAAATGTGTAGATTGTAGTCACCCACACTGCATGTTTCGCTTAACAATGAAAGGGTGCCGTTTTCAATTTTCGATCCTTTTGTTCTTCTACTCCTGATATGTTGGACTGTTGATCGATGGTTTCATATAAAAGACTACCAATAAGAAGTTCCCCAAAAATATTATGTTGACTTTACGAGAAAGACCCCTAAACATGCTCCAAATTGTAAAAATACGACTTTTTGGATTTTCAATCTCTTTTTTTCGGCTATCCCTGATATTTAAAAAAATGATACAATGATTTCAAACAACAGGCTAGCTATTAGACTCTCTATTGACAAAAGTTTCATCGCCCTCCCTTCATTATAACCGAAGTTATCGTGCCCTAAAGAATCAACAAATCAGCATGCTTATCTCTGCTTACCCTAAGCAGAAAATGCTCATCTTTGAACTCAATCATGACATTGACCTAGTGAACGTCTACACCAAGTTTGAACATTGTAGCTTAATTAGAAGGAGGGCTATTGTGTTCCAAAATCCCGGCCCTTCAAATTGCTTCTATTTTTCATTTTCAATTCAAAATGGTGACCATCACGTGACCGAAATCAAAATTCGGATCCGACAGATTTTTAGGCATTCCTTCAAGGATTCTGAAAATATAACTCCCGAGTCTGTAAGTAAAATAGCAAAAAAGCCTTTTTGATTTTTCACGTTTAAAGATGGTGGCACTTCCGGTTCGATCGACAAACTCCATATTTTGTGTACGAATCAGTAATTACTTGTCTAGTATCAAAAAAAAAATTTAGGTCAATCTGACCTATATTTCGACGATTTTTTTGAAAACTTTGATCCTTAATTTCGTCAAGGGGAGATAATTTAGAAAATTTTTAATTATATTTTTGAAGTCACATCGGTAGCATCTACTTCTACACTAAATTTCATGAAAATCGTACAACTATTAAAGAAGTTCTCAAATTGGTCTAAACTTCCGGTTCGAAATCACAGCGACGAATTTTCGAAATTGGAAAATGCGAAACTGCAGATGAAAATGATTTTTTTCAAGGTATTCAAAGAAAAAAGAATTAGTAAAATCGGTCAAAAAATAACAAAGTTACGAGTATGCATTGTCAGTTTTTTCGTTCGTAAAATTCGGTGATTTCGGATTCGTAAAACGTTTTGAAAATATATTTAATCAACAGCCACCACCCATTTTTGGGGGGATAGGTAAAAGTTTCAGAACGATCCTATCGTTAGATTCTGAGAAATCCGATTTGTGGACAAAACACAAAAAAAAAATAACAATAATAATCTTAACAGAAACAATAAGCTTTCATATGTAATATGAAAGCTTAATAATAACTTTAACAGAAACAATAAGCTTTCATATGTAATACATATGAAAGCTTAACTAGATCTGCTACTGTCCCATGCAGATATGAAAGCTTTCATATTCATCGTCACGTGTCATCGGTTATATCAAGTATCTCAAATAGAAGGATAAGAATAGCAAACTATCAAAATTGGTCAAAAACTCGCGAAGTTACAAGTCTAAATATAGTATGAAACATTGCATAATCTGAAAACTAAAGGGAAATAACTGATACTTGTGTTGCTGTAATCGGGATGAGTTCCGACTTCAAAACTTTCAGAAAAATGAAATGAAAATGGTAAGAAAACATCGAAAAATTAAATGAGATAACTTTGAACAAAACTAAAACTTTTTGAATCAGGTTGAACTCAACTGTTTGAATATGTACGTTAAATATGTAGATTTGGAAAATTATAAAGACATAATTTTCAAAATCGGTTAAAAACTCACAAACTTACAAATTTAAACGTAGTGAGAAACATTGCACCCGGGCAAAAAAATAATCTTTAAACTAAAGGGAAATAATTGAAACTTGCATAGCTGTAATCGGGCTTCCAAAATTAGACATATGTTATATAATTATGGTTTCCAATATGTTTGATTATAAGTAGGAAATCGTGACGACTTCTTAAGCATGTTTTAAACAAAGGATCATAGACTGCAATATACAAGAATGGCACTCTGCAATAAAAAAAACTGGCCAAAGCAAGATTTCTATGCAGAAATTAAATAATTGCTAGAACCAGAAAAATATTTATCCACTATAATAAATAAGCAACATAGAGAAAATGAAATGAAATTGAATGGGGTTTAACGTCCTACTGTTCTGCTCCTAAAATGGGCTAATGAAGACGGGCATACGCTATAAAGTGTGCAATGAGGGAAATTTTACCCGGGCAGCGGCGTTACGGCCTACGAGGTTGGACAGGCGACCATACTCCTTGTCACGTACAACCAAGAAATCGAAACGCCAGTTGACTCAATGACAGACGTTATGATACAGAGCGCACGTGCTAACCATTCAGCCACGCATCCTCCCTAAAATCGGCAAATTGCTGACCTACAGCGAGAAACATTTCAACCGGGCCAAATTTTCTATTTTAACAGTTTAATTTGCACGGTACCTTTAGTTATCAACCGAATATTACAAAATTTTTAAAAATAAGCTCCCCCTGACCAGCTTAATCGTTTGCAATAAACGTTTGCCCCTTAAAATCGGCAAATTGCTGACTTTAAAGTGAGAAACATTACAACCGGGCGAAATTTTCTGTTTTATCACTTTTACAGTACCTTTGATTACCAACCGATTATAACAAAACTTTAAAAATAACAGAGAAAGAGAGAAATGCGGCCTAACGTCCATTCGACACAAACTAGGTCATTTCGGGACTAACATATGTTTTTTAATTTTATTTAAAAACTCCCCTTGCGCGTACTGGCCCCGAGTTCACAAAACATTCTCAGACTTAAGTTAAGAATTTACTCAAAATTGTTCGCCTTATTGTAACAAAAATATAGCCCTTTATACAACTTTTGTTGTTTTAATGTATCAAATACCCTTATAAGAAACTGTATGCAAAGTTTTGTGTTTCTGGATCAAAGATATTACTTATAAACAGTGATTGAAAGTTGAGTAAATTCTCAACTTAAGTCTGAGAATGCTTTGTGAACATGGGGCCTGGTCTTTAGTCGTTGGGAGGAAACCGGAGAACACAGAGAAAACCCACGAGGTTGGACATCATACACTATGTCACGTGCAACCTGGAGATCGAAACGACACCCGTTGACTCAATGACAGACGTTACGATACAGCGCGCACATGCTAACCATTCAGCCTCCCCGAATTCGGAAAATTGCTGACTTATAGCAAAAAACATTTCAACCGGGCGAAATTTTCTGTTTTAACAGTTTAATGTGCACTGTACTTTAATTACCAACCGATTATTACAAAACTTTTGAAAATAAGCCCCAACTGACCAGCTTAATCGTATGCAATAAACGTTTTGCCTGAATTGAAAGTTCTGCACGGAGAAAGTTCATCTCGATTTCTCGGCGTGGTTCCCCTTGTCAGTGAGGCAGAACGGAGGGCCTGACAAGCACAGCTGTCTAGTCGTTCGGATGGGACGAAAAACCAAGGTCCCGTGTACACATTGGAGTGCACGTAAAATATCCCTAAGCAGTTGGAATTCGATACTGTTGAATAAGCTCTATACGATGACTAAATGTGTAGATTGTAGTCACCCACACTGCATGTTTCGCTTAACAATGAAAGGGTGCCGTTTTCAATGTTCGATCCTTTTGTTCTTCTACTCCTGATATGTTGGACTGTTGATCGATGTTTCATATAAAAGACTACCAATAAGACTCTTTGTAGAAGAAGTTCCCAAAAAATATTATGTTGACTTTACGAGAAAGACCTCTAAACATGCTCCAAATTGTAAAAATACGACTTTTTGGATTTTCAATCTCTTTTTTTCGGCTATCCCTGATATTTAAAAAAAATGATACAATGATTTCAAACAACAGGCTAGCTATTAGACTCTTTATTGACAAAAGTTTCACCGCCCTCCCTTCATTATAACCGAAGTTATCGTGCCCTAAAGAATCAACAAATCAGCATGCTTATCTCTGCTTACCCTAAGCAGAAAATGCTCATCTTTGAACTCAATTATAACATTGACCTAGTGAACGTCTACACCAAGTTTGAACATTCTAGCTTAATTAGAAGGAGAGTAGTTGTGTTCCAAAGTCCCGACCCTTTAAATTGCTTCTATTTTTCATTTTCAATTCAAAATGGTGACCATCACGTGACCGAAATCAAAATTCTGATCAGACAGATTTTTAGGCATTCCTTCAAGGATTCCAAAAATATAACTCCCGAGTCTGTAAGTAAAATAGCAAAAAAGCCTTATTGAGTTTTCACTTTTAAAGATGGTGGCACTTCCGGTTCGATCGATAAACTCCATATTTTGTGTACGAATCAGTAATTACTTCTCTAGTATCGAAAAAAAAAATTAGGTCATTCTGACCTATATTTCTTTGATTTTTTTGAAAAATTTGATCCTTAATTTCGTCAAGGGGAGACAATTTAGAAAATTTATAATTATATTTTTGAAGTCACATCGGTAAGATCTACTTATATACTAAATTTCATGAAAATCGTACAACTATTAAAGAAGTTGTCAAATTGGTCTAAACTTCCGGTTCGAAATCACAGCGACGATTTTTCAAAATTCGAAAATGTGAAACTGCAGATGAAAATGATTTTTTTCAAGGTATTCAAAGAAAAAAGAATTAGTAAAATCGGTCAAAAAATAGCAAAGTTACGACTATGCGTTGTCAGTTTTTTCGTTCGTAAAATTCGGTGATTTCGGATTCGTAAAACGTTTTGAAAATATATTTAAATAACGTTCGCACCCCATTTTTGGGGGTGTAGGTCAAAGTTTCAGAAAGATCCCATAGTTAGATTCTGAGAAATCCGATTTGCAGAAAATACACAAAAAAAAAAAAAATAATAATAATCTTAACAGAAACAATAAGCTTTCGTATGTAATATGAAAGCTTAATAATAATCTTAACAGAAACAATAAACTTTCATATGTAATATGAAAGCTTAATAACTAGATCTGCTACTGTACCATGCATATATCAAAGCTTTCATATTCATCGTCACGTGTCATTGATTGTATCAAGTATCCTAAATAAAAGGATAAGAAGAAAAAATTGGTCAAAAACTCGCGAAGTTACAAGTCTAAATATAGTATGAAACATTGCACACAGGCATAACAATAATCAGAAAACTAAAGGGAAATAACTGAAACTTGTATTACTGTAATGAGACGGATGAGAAAATGAAATAAAAATGGCGGGAAAAAAAAAATAAAAATGACAGGTTGGACAGGCGACCTTACTCCTTGTCACGTACAACCGGGCATTCGAAAACACGCTAGTTAACTCAATGACAGGCGCGCGTGCTATCCATTGAGCCACCCAACCCCCCTTTGAAATCAGACACGTGCAATATGTCATATAGGAAGAATAAGAAGTCGCTCACAACAAAATGGTAAATTAATGAGTTTAGGTCAAAAGGTTGAGCTACTGTTTTAGAGGATCTAATAGTTTTAAAGAGACACGTTAAGGGTTGTTCATAGTTAAATGAAAGTTTAATTTTAAATAAGACCAATAAAATTAGGATTTAATAATGCCAGAATAATATTTCCAATATGTTTGGTTATAAGTAGGAAATCGTGACGACTTCTTAAGCATATTTTAAACAAAGGATCATAGACTGAATTATACAAGAATGGCGCTCTGCAATAAAAAAAACTGGCCAAAGCAAGATTTCTATGCAGAAATTAAATAATTGCTAGAACCAGAAAAATATTTATCCACTATAATAAATAAGCAACATAGAGAAAATGAAATGAAATTGAATGGGGTTTAACGTCCTACTCTTCTGCTCCTAAAATGGGCGAATGAAGACGGGCATATGCCATAAAGTGTGCAATGCGGGAAATTTTACCCGGGCAGCGGCGGTTGCGGCCTACGAGGTTGGACAGGCGACCATACTCCTTGTCACGTACAAACAAGAAATCGAAACAACGCCAGTTGACTCAATGACAGACGTTATGATACAGAGCGCACGTGCTAACCATTCAGCCACGCAATCTCCCTAAAATCGGCAAATTGCTGACCTACAGCGAGAAACATTTCAACCGGGCCAAACTTTCTATTTTAACAGTTTAATTTGCACGGTACCTTTAGTTATCAACCGAATATTACAAAACTTTTAAAAATGAGCTCCCCCTGACCAGCTTAAGCGTTCGCAATAAACGTTTGCCCCTTAAAATCGGCAAATTGCTGACTTTAAAGTGAGAAACATTACAACCGGGCGAAATTTTCTGTTTTATCACTTTTACAGTACCTTTGATTACCAACCGATTATTACAAACCTTTAAAAACAAAAGAGAAAGAGCGAAATGCGGCCTAATGTCCATTCGACACAAACTAGGTCATTTCGTGACTAACATATGTTTTTTAATTTTATTTAAAAACTCCCCTTGCGCTTACTGGTCTTTAGCCGTTGGGAGGAAACCGAAGGACACGGAGAAAACCCACGAGGTTGGACATCATGTTTCATGTCACGTGCAACCTGGAGATCGAAACGACGCCCGTTGACTCAGTGACAGACGTTACGATACAGCGCGCACATGCTAACCATTCAGACATTCAGCCTCCCTGAATTCGGAAAATTGCTGACTTATAGCAAGAAACATTTCAACCGGGCGAAATTTTCTGTTTTAACAGTTTAATGTGCACGGTACTTTAATTACCAACCGATTATTACAAAACTTTTGAAAATAAGCTCCAACTGACCAGGTTAATCGTATGCAATAAACGTTTGGCCTGAATTGAAAGTTCTGCACGGAGAAAGTTCATCTTGATTTCCCGGCGTGGTTCCCCGTTGTCAGTGAGGCAGAACGGAGGGCCTGACAAGCACAGCTGTTTAGTCGTTCGGATGGGACAAAAAACCAAGGTCCCGTGTACACATTGGAGTGCACGTAAAATATCCCTAAGCAGTTGGAATTCGATACTGTTGAATAAGCTCTATACGATGACTAAATGTGTAGATTGTAGTCACCCACACTGCATGTTTCGCTTAACAATGAAAGGGTGCCGTTTTCAATTTTCGATCCTTTTGTTCTTCTACTCCTGATATGTTGGACTGTTGATCGATGGTTTCATATAAAAGACTACCAATAAGACTCTTTGTAGAAGAAGTTCCCAAAAAATATGATGTTGACTTTACGAGAAAGACCTCTAAACATGCTCCAAATTATAAAAATAAGACTTTTTGGATTTTCAATCTCTTTTTTCGGCTATCCCTGATATTTAAAAAAAATGATACAATGATTTCAAACAACAGGCTAGCTATTAGACTCTCTATTGACAAAAGTTTCACCGCCCTCCCTTCGTTATAACCGAAGTTATCGTGCCCTAAAGAATCAACAAATCAGCATGCTTATCTCTGCTTACCCTAAGCAGAAAATGCTCATCTTTGAACTCAATCATGACATTGACCTAGTGCACATCTTCACCAAGTTTCAACATTCTAGCTTAATTAGAAGGAGAGTGATTGTATTCCAAAGTCCCGGCCCTTCAAATTGCTTCTATTTTTCATTTTCAATTCAAAATGGTGACCATCACGTGACCGAAATCAAAATTCGGATCCGATAGATTTTTAGGCATTCCTTCAAGGATTCTGAAAATATAACTCCCGAGTCTGTAAGTAAAATAGCAAAAAAGCCTTTTTGATTTTTCACGTTTAAAGATGGTGGCACTTCCGGTTCGATCGACAAACTCCATATTTTGTGTACGAATCAGTAATTCCTTGTCTAGTATCAAAAAAAAATTAGGTCATTCTGACCTATATTTCGACGATTTTTTTGAAAACTTTGATCCTTAATTTCGTCAAGGGGAGATAATTTAGAAAATTTATAATTATATTTTTGAAGTCACATCGGTAACATCTACTTATACACTAAATTTCATGAAAATCGTACAGCTATTAAAGAAGTTCTCAAATTGGTCTAAACTTCCGGTTCGAAATCACAGCGACGAATTTTCGAAATTGGAAAATGCGAAACTGCAGATGAAAATGATTTTTTTCAAGGTATTCAAAAAAAAAGAATTAGTAAAATCGGTCAAAAAATAACAAAGTTACGACTATGCATTGTCAGTTTTTTCGTTCGTAAAATTCGGTAATTTCGGATTCGTAAAACGTTTTGAAAATATATTTTATCAACAGCCACCACCCATTTTTGGGGGGGTAGGTAAAAGTTTCAGAACGATCCTATGGTTAGATTCTGAGAAATCCGATTTGTGGACAAAACACAAAAAAAAAATAACAATAATAATCTTAACAGAAACAATAAGCTTTCATATGTAATATGAAAGCTTAATAATCTTAACAGAAACAATAAGCTTTCATATGTAATATGAAAGCTTAATAATTTTAGTAAAAACAATAGTCTTTCAGACGAAAGTCTGAAAACCTAATAATAATTTCAGTAAAAACAATAGTCTTTCAGACGAAAGTCTGAAAGCCTAACTAGACCTGCATAGGACCTGCATAGGCTTTCAGGGTCCTTTATATCATTGCCATACTTTTAAATGTACATTTATACTCTAAACGACCGATAGGACTCGGGGTAACAGAAGTTTAAGAAGAGAAATAGAGGTAGTTTTCGAGATAAACGAGTCTGAATAGGCTCCAAAAAAAGAGGAAAAAAACTACATTTTCGGCATCTCATAATCTATTGCCTAACCATCGAATTTGTATCATTCTGTTATCATATAAAAGTCCAAAAAGGAAAATACTAGATCTTCAGCGTCCTGTAATATTTGTGATTGAACACGCCATCTTGAGTCGGATTGCGCAAAATCTAATTTTGGAGTAGAGGCAAAATAAGTGAAAATATTGATTTCGATCGAAATTGAGATTTTCTCAAAAATGAGTCTATAAATATAATATCTATCGACACAAAAGACCAAAATAGCAATAAAAGATTTTAGAACACCTTTATTTGAACGTTTTGTAAGAGTTCCGTATTCTTAAATCTGTCCTATTTCTTAAAATTCTCGGCGAAATTAGTTATGCTTCTTCGCTCGTTATGGAACGACCGGTCATTCCTCTTGCATAATAATTGGCATCGCTGTAAAGCGGAGGATCTCTAGATATCAAATATTATCAAAATATTATCGCTGAATAGATTTTGAACGGACACTAGAAAATATAAACTAACACCATGTGGCCATGCTGTCTACACAACTCGTTTGCTGATTGGCCCAGACATCGCGTGCAAAGCATTATGGTTACGTGGCGATAAATATTTGGTTTAGGCAATAATGTTTTGGGGTACCTACATGCGATTCACTCTGATAAGTGACAGAAAAAAATTAACTCTGATCGTATATAGATTGCCGTTGAGTGTTAATCAAAACCATGTGGCTGATTATGTAAATTAATCGGCAAGCGAGTGTGTGTCGTTGAGTAATAATAATCAACTGTCACGGGTCAATGATAAAGCCGTCGACAACTCATTATTTACTGCGAATAATATCTTATACCATCTTTAAAAAATAATTTATAGGCCTTAAATGGAAATAAAAATGGCCAATAATTTTCTTTTCGAAGGGAATTTTATCGATAGCTGAATTCTGTTAACTGTCGCTTCTTCATACGGCATGTAAAATAAGGAATGCGTATTGGATATCATTGTTTAAAATGTTCTTATCACCATGGGTCGAAAAAATGAGAACGACCAACGAGCCGAAATGCGACAATTCTCGAACCTGCCATTGCTTAATTACATCAAAGCCAAAATGCACGAAAGTGAAGGTAAGCTTTACTTGACTATGAAATTAACAGCTATCTATAGTGACTCATATTTTCATAACGTTACGGTATCTGAAAATACTATAGACGTATCGTACACCCAAAATCTTATTTTAATTCACGTGTTAAATGAACACACGTACAACTGTGGCGGCTGCTTTGATGATTACCCAATCAACAATAATCTTAATCTCCTGTCCACTAGCTGGCACTAAGGTGCTAATTAATTGATGAGATTAACTTCAGTTAATCCTACCAAAGTTATAATATACAAATTACTACTAATGTATAGATTGTTCTTCAGTATAACACTATGATGTTGTGGATTTTTCGTTACGGAAAGAGAGCATTTACAACGATTTTCGTCTTCAGCACCCTTGCAATTCTAAATAAAAAATTATCAATTGACAAAATAGCAAATAAATGTTGGATATCGTCTGATCAAATATTTACTACGATTTTCGTGTTTAGCACCCCTGAAAACCCCTGAAAAGATATGTTCAACGGCAAAATAGAAAATAAATGGCCTGCTTCGTAGCCGCTGACTTTCATATTCCATCAAAAATATGCACTCTCAGGGTGGAAATCTTACTGCAAAGGCCATAGCGCAGCTGTCCAGACAGATAATCCCTTGTAACAAACTGCATGACATATTCCACTTTTCATAAGCCAGGTTATTCTTGGTAGGCATTCCTTTTGGTAGCCCAGCTTGTAACTCACTAACTTGTAGGTCCCATGTCCAATCCCTGCATTTATCGAGAAATATTCAGATTTGTCAGCATAGTTCCTCCCTTGTCAAAGGTGTAGGGATGGTGACCTAAAATAGTAGATCAGAGTAGATGCGAAACCGAGGTCCTATGTACACATTTGCTTGCACGTAAAACACCCCGGGTGCCAGTCACATGTTTAAGGAGGGGAGGGGATGTCCAAATGTACATGACAAGGACTAGGTTGTCAGTCCAACCTGCTGCATTTCCTCCACAGCACTGAATCGACTTTCAGGAATCAGACAGGAAATATGTCATACAATAGCCTATCTATCCAGCTACCAAACGATACTGTATTTTTTTTTTGATTCAGTGACACCCTCTATCTGACTTGTAAAAGTAATACTGTATTTTTTTTTTGATTCAGTGACACCCTCTATCTACTTGTAAAAGTAATATTTGCTTGCGAAAAGATTGGTCAAAATTGTAAAATCTGGCAAAATTACGTCACATGCGGTGCCAAAAGAAATCATTATCGGCAGCAAATAAGTTGAGAATTTGCAACATGAAACATACAAACTTTGTTTTATACGTATCAGGCAATAAATACTAAACCTAGATCCCATAAACTGAAATTAAAATTGTAAAAAAACTTAAAAAGTGATCCTGAGAAAATTGGTTATTTCTCGACAAGGGAATATGCTGGAAGCAATTGTTTGACATCAATATGATTGTATTGATCCAATCTAAATGACAATTATAATCAAACATTATAACGTTAAATAAAAATATAATACACTTAAAAAAAATATTTGTTTTGAAGTCTAAAAATACGGTTTTTGCAAAAAAGACATTACTTCCGGTGATAATAAAAATCTTAAATTAGTTTAATGCAATCATAAATGGCACGAGGCATCAAATGGTGAAAATTCTATGAATATCGAATAACAATTGACACTTTTATAGACCGAAAACCTTAAAAAGTGACTTATAGATGACCGCCTATTTCTCTGTAACCGTACAAGTTATAAACCATTTAGTGGTATCTATATGATCGTATTGTTTCATACTATTCTTTGATTGGAATGAAATATCATAGTTTTAAAAACATTTTAAATAAGACTCATTTGAATAAAATACTTGTTTTTTAGGTTAAAAAAACAGTTTTTGCCCAAATGACGTCATTTCCGGTCACAGTGAAAATGTAAAATTGGCTTAACCTATTCCAAATTGGCATTAAGCAACAAATGAAATTTTTTTTAAAAAAAAATCGGATAATAATCAACTCTTTTATAGGTAAAAATAACTTGAAAAGTGATGCATGCAAAATTGCATATTTCTCGGCAACTGCTCATATTACAAACTACTTTTCGCATACATTCTCTTCGTCTGGATTATTGCTACGAGTTTATGAAAGTTACGAATAAATATTTCAAAATATGAAGACGTTGAATGGGTTGTAATAACTGAATTTTACACTTTTTTTTAAACATTTTATTCGAAATTGCCCGAAAATGAAATTGAAATTTAAGAATCTGAGCCAAACATTTCATGCGCCTTTACAGGGCGCATACTTTTTGTTATATCAGTTTTCGAAAAAAATAATATTTGCTGTCAAAAAGTGGTACTGAACTGTCAAAATTGTAGTTTTTGTTAATATTACGCCACTTCCGTTGCGTGCAGAAAAATGTCACCGTAATAAAAAGAATTACAATTGAGATCACGGAGCATATACACTTTGTTTTATACAAATCGAACAATAAATAATTAATCTAGGTTCGAAAAACTAAATTAGCCAATGGCGGATAACGCAAAATACGGAGACAAAATTCTTTATCACTCCTGCTCAAGTAGGGTGATACGTAAAATACCATCAAAAAATATTCATAAATAAAAAAGTTTTCTGTAAAAATCTAAAAAAATTTTAAAATATCAGATATTTTTTCGACTACTTCCGGTTTTTCGATCATTGTCGGGATAGCGTTAACAAATTGTTTTGATACTTAACTTCTTGTACAAAAAGTGTCAGAAACATTCATTGAGTAGTTTTTGAAAAAAAAAAAGATAAATAAAATAGCATTTTCAGTAATTTAATGATTTTTCAACTTTTTTCACAGATTGAGGCCATTTTCGGACCACCTATAATATTTCAATGCTTTTAATTTTGGATGCACACTCTAGACCATCGATGGGTCTCTTAGTAAAAAATATTTTAGGAAAATCGTAGGCGTCGTTTTCGAGAAAAACGCGTCTCAGAATGCTCCAAAACGGAAAATATGTGGTTTTCGGCGTACCATAATTTATTTACTAACAATCGAATTCGTATCATTTAGATGTCATAAGATAGTCCATTCATAGGACTATTTAACGACTTTTTAATTGTTTTGGTGTGCTAATATGTGACGGAGAATTTCAGTTTTTAGCAGGAGCGCCAATTTTGTTTATCATTTTTACGCTTTTTTGCCGTTTTTTGAACTACTTCCGATAGACGAATCATCGTCGAGTAGTTTTAACATCCGGTTTTGGAGTTTGAAAGGGAACAGGACTCTATAATGATATACTACACTATCCGATCAGATAAAACCCTTCTGAGAAATCCTGTGTTCAAAAGAGGCAAAAATGTCAAAATATTGAAAATTAAATTTCAATAACTACATACATATTATACATCGTTAGAACCGTAATTAGGTCAGCTATCTGAATTTATATCCTTTTTTTTTTGTAAATCTCTTCAAATAAAAAAATTGTAGAGCATTTTCCAAAATTTCACGATTTTTCGACTTTTTTCGATTTTCAGTCCCTTTTTTGTCCTATTCCAGTTATTTGAAGGTCTTAATGGATGGATCCATGCTAAAGACTACCGGAAGGACCATCGATAGATAAAGTTTAAGAAAAATCGTTGAAGCAGTTTTCGAGATAAAGGCGCCCCAAAACGCTCCAAATTAGAAAATACTTGATTTTCAGCGTGTCAAATGTTACTTCCGGGTCATCGTATCTTTATGAAATGCGCGCCATACGATACTTCAATTCCCGTGCAATCCAACGATACCCTAATCTCTTTAATCCGTTGATATCGGACGAAATAATCACATTTTTCCCCATAGTAGGGTGCCCCGAGCTGTCTAAGAAAGTTTGTCTTACCTCGAGAGGTGTTTACTGTGCCAAGACGAATTTCTCAATGATGACAATACAGGCTCGGGCACGATGAGAGCACGTGCACGGACCAAATATTCACCATATACAGCCATGCACGTGGTATTGTCACAACATAAAATTGTAAATAAAGACAGGTTAAACATATTTTCATCACGCGTTTGTCTTTCAATATTATTGGATCGCTAACTACGTTAAAAATTTTAAAAATGATTGTCGTTTTTATTTTTCAATTCGCTATTTATTTACAGAGTGCTGGCGTTTAGTTTCGGCGATTTAACATCTCCTAATAACTCGTTTTGGGAAAGATAAGAGTACAACCGGTATTTTTCTTTTAATTTTGAAAGGTTCGTGAAATCGTCGTTGTATTGCCCCAGACGAGTTTTACCAAATTAGAAAATATAACAATTGTTTCGCATTTGTAAATTTGCTACCGGGAATTTATCGAAGCGAAATGTAGTCTCGGTTGACCAGATTTACTGTTCGAGACAACTGGCTTTTAGGGTTAAGGGGAAACAAATCTTTTTATTTTGTTAAGGAATTGACCGACGGACTTTTTAAAATTGTTGTCAATCGATCCAATTAGCAGGCATGACGTCCAACGATGAATTACTATCCAGCAGTGGTTTGGGCGATAGCTATGATCTCGGCACAATAATAAAATTTGCCTTCGAAAGAATTACAGGCTACTAGTAGGTATCATTAATAAATTTCCAACCAATACAGAGCGCCAGTCTATAATTACTGCTTTACATGACGACAGTGTAACGTTTGATGACAGCGGTATTCGAAGGAGGCTGGTCAGACTGAGACAAAGGCGAGAAAGCTGGGTAAACATACAAACTTCTAATAAATCTTTAAAATTATATAACGATTATCTCGACAACTCCCTTTTCCCCGGGATAGTGGACAATACACCATCGAAAGATACCAGCAAGACACATTTAATTAAAGTTCCAATTTCATATTTTCTAAGAAAGTCAAAACATAATTATTTCTATGTCTTTTGCTCTAAAGGTTGTCAACTCACTATTATACGATCATGGGCAAAATTGTTTGGGCATTACAATGGCTGACACAGGCTGATTGAGGAAATAGTTATTCAATTACCTCCCTTGTTTTCCCATTCCTCTCCATGGACGGCCATCTTCAAACGTTTGAATTTGAAGTTGAAAATGATATTTTTGCCAATTTCTCAACTGGCAATAGTGAATTATAGGATTAATAGGACTATTCTTTAACAAGGTAAGACTGTTTATAGATACAATCTATTTTAGGGCTTTATTGTAATACATTTTAAAAATATAACTTCAAAAAATGCTATTGGAACTTTAATAGAGAGACACAGATATCTGTCGATTCGACTTTGACCAAATTAAATAGGGAAAATAGGAATTTAGTAAGTTGGATCAATAGGTATAAAAAAAACAACAAACAATCGACTAAGGAAGACATTAAAAGAATTGATTCACACGAAAGCTAATAATAATAAAGTTTGGTTTCAAGTCCCAACCTCGTGTGGAAGAAGTAATTTTGTATGAACGTCGACGCGGTTATAACCGCATTTTTTGCTGTCGTGGGACTCAGGTGTAATTACACTCCAACAAAAACTACAGTCCAAATAATATCATGTGAGCGCGTCGGTGTATCTTTAAAACATGTTTCGGAAACCCCAAAGTCAGCGAAAAACACCACTTTATATACGGCCGAAACACCAAAATATGGCTCCAAATTCGGCACACATATGCAATAACCGCTGACTCGACTCATACGCCAAAGATTATTGGTCTTCGAAATATGGCTAATAAATCTGCGCAAATTATTTTGGCAGATCTTGATGATATAGCTGGGTCCATTAGTAAATCCGTAATTTTGAAATTAGAAATAAAATGCCGCAATTTGTGAATTATATGACCAAGCATATAACAAATTTTCTTGGTGATTTTAAAACAGAAAATAGATTGACATACCGTTACGAAAGAAGATCTAACATACTGGTCACGAAGATATGTGTTTTTGTTAATGTAATCGATCGCTTTCAGTCCCAATAAAGTTATAGGAATTAGCCCAGTTCGGAGCAGAACAGTAGGACGTTAAACCCCATTTCATTTCATTTATAGGAAATACATAATAATATATTCAGTATATTTATTCTTGTGTAAATGCTATCATACAATAAGGCACGGGATCCCGAATTTGAATTTGTTCTTAATTATGTATCTTCTAGTTTGTATTCACTTATTCAAATCCAACTTCAAAATGTCAAAGTACATCTCAAATCTGTATATAACTTGATGAGCTATTGCATATTTTTCATTAAGATTGATTAAAATAGTCTGTCATTATTCATTTAATACTCTTAATTATTCCATAAAACTTTCCTGAAATAAACATACTTCCTAACATTATACGAGGGGTTTTTCAGGCCCCCAGGACCCTATTATACTATTCAAAAAAAGTAGGGGATATTTGATTTTTAAGTGTTATTTAAGTCACCTAATGAAACTGACGAAGAAACAAATGACAAAATGAAATGAAGTTCACATTCATCGATTTATTCCAAATGATCGTTAGACTAAGTATGACACAGACTGACCATTATAAGGGTAAAATGATACCTGGGGTCAAACAGCAAAGTTACCACAGCATCACAACAAAGTCAGTAACGGGTAAACCCCCCTCTGTTTGCCAAACAAGCATTGATCAGACGTGGCATACTCCTAATGAGACCTCTAAGGTCATTTTGGTCCAGATTGTCCCATTCCTGTTGCAACGCAGCAGCAAGTTCTTGGACATTGGCAGGACGTTGTTGACGTTGACGTAACCTCTGTCCAAGCATGTCCCAGACATGCTCGATGGGGGAGAGGTCGGGACTCAGTGCTGGCCAAGGTAATGTGGTGATGTTCTGTTGTTAGAGGTAACCTGTAACGATCCTGGCCCTGTGACATCTTGCGTTGTCATCCTGGAAGATGAAACGGCGGCCATGACGTCGTGCGAACGGCACAACATGGACTGCCAAGATGTTGTCCCGGTAGTACTGGCCTGTAACACGCCCTGCAACAACATGTAAAGCCGTTCTTCCAGCAACAGTGATGCCTCCCCACACCATAACAGAACCACCCCCAAATCGATCATGTCTGATGACGTTAACGTCTTGGAAGCGCTCGTTTCGACGACGCCACACCCTCCTACGTCTGCCCAAAAAATCAACAGTGAACCTTGACTCATCTGAAAACATCACATTGCTCCAGCGTCGATTATCCCAGTGTTGACGATCCCTACACCAACGACGTCTTGCCTGAATGTGATGATCTCTCAAACAAGGGCTCACGCGAGGACGTCGGGCGCGAAGGTGACCCCTATGCAGTCGATTCCGAATCGTCTGGCCACTCACTCTCACACCAGTGTCTGTTTGAAGACGAGCGCTGATCTGATTTGCTGTGATGACACGATTTCTCAAGGCCAAGGTACAGATAAATCGATCCTGGGCTTGAGTTGTCGCCCTTGGTCGACCTGAGCGTGGTCTGTCCTGTACAGATTGTGCATCACGGTATCTGGACCATAGCCTGCTTATGACAGACTGAGAAACATTCATCATCCGCGCCACAACCACCCGTGTTGTGCCGATCTGTAGCATGCCAAGGGCACGTAACCTTTCATTTTGGGTAAGCCGACGCATATCAAAATTTGTTTTCTGGTCACTAAAACAATTAAACTGATGTTTCCACCCTGGAATTCAATGCCACAATGACTGTAACATTCAAAGTCAGAGTCGTGCAAATCTTGGGTTGGACCCCCATGATGATCTCAATCATCACCTGCATTCCATGCGGTAGCTATTGGTGCGTTTGGGCGTCACATGTAACTGGAAATGTTTCTTCTGTTAGGTTCTATAGTGACTTTTTTCGTAGTCATTTGCATATTTTAGTATTATGCCCCCAAAATCAAATATCCCCTACTTTTTTTGAATAGTATATTAACGTTTGTGAGAAATTGGTTCATAATTGTCTAGCGAGAATGTTATACATTGTCAGCTACTTAATGTCGAGTATAATGCTGCAAATAGAATTGACGTTAGACATGGCAACATTCATCATTTGACAAGAAACTTCGAGTATTACATTATCGGAAACCAGGGGTCTTGTGGACCCCCTCCCCCCTTCCTTTCAATATTTTGCTTTTTACAGGTGTCTAATCTGTTCTGTAATCGGTGCTAGCTTTGTATTAGGAATCTTCCTTACTGATGATATTGTTTTGGTTATTCTGGTAATCCAGATCTGAAAGCAAATCAAGGTACCCCACTCCACCAATAGACGATTCTACATGGAACATGACAATTACGATATTTTTAGATTTGTATTTTTTCAAAAAAAAACCCTTATAATTCCTATCGTCATGAGTGACAATACCTGAAATAATTTGTTTTAGTCTGATTGATTATTGTTCAGTCTTGATATGAAGCTGTAGTTTGATCGTATTTGAATACAATTATTCATCCAAAACCTATTTATGTTTGGAGTCTCAGGTTACCCCTTGTTGCCGACAACATTTTTCGCGCGACGTGTACGCACAGGGGTTAAATGGGACATCAAATATAAATTTACAAAGGTACGTTTACATCTATGGGTATAGAAACTATAAATAGATCGGTCCATTGTATCAACAAAAACTTAAACAAATGTAAATAGGACTGCACACATAAATTACACAGGAATGGCCGATCCAAACACTGAGCCGTATTGCGCATGCTTGGAGATCTGAAATCCAATCGATACATGGAGCAGATTTTGTTAGATAGCAAATTACGATTTAAACGAATAGTCCCGAATGGTAGTGGTGGTTAATTCTTATCGGAAAAGAAATTCATAATTTTCAATTTCCAAGAAAACATAACTCTGTCAACATTGAAATGGACTCAGACTAGTAATTATTTGCCCATTGACTTCAATGTTAAAAGCATGTAACATCACAGGCTGTAGTTTTTTTCTCAACATTCCGTTGGTTCCAATCTTTTTAGGCACAATGGGGACCACATTTGGCAATCTCCTCATCATAAATTTGTAGGGGGTTGACCATTTAGATTTTTTGCTACGGGGATTTGAAGTTCGCTGGGGTAAAAATCTCACTTCCGACACAATGATTGCTCCGCAGAAAGACATTTTACACCCCCTATCCCTCCGCTCTAATATCCTCAGTATTACCCAAAACTGCTATGAAATTGAAAATTTGATGCCTTTTCTCCAATTCTAGACCAAAAAGTCAACCCAAAAATGCAGGAAGAGGGGAGAAAAAAAATAAGGGAAAAATTGTCTATTTATAAATCGCACTACATTCGTCCATCATGAAATGAGGGGAAATAATTACTAGTCTTAGTCCTATATACCTCACATGTTGCTGCTATTTGAACAAATCTTTTGTAATCTAATAAACAAACATATATGCAATTCCCTGGCCAAAGATTATGAAAATCCATGCATTTTCAGATGAGCAGTGCTGCATTCTGCAAACACTATAATACGTCAGAAAACTGCGGAATTTCAGAGAGAAATTTCAAAGGGCATGAATTTTGAATTCCACACAACATTTTTATTGTTGAACAAAAATGCATTCTGTAAAAAGATGAGATAAATTCAATGTAAATCAAATATGAAAATACTTTAAAACAGCAATCATGATGCAATATTACACTTTTTAAGACTTTCATCAAAAACCACACAGTTTTTCGCAGTTAACGTAGTTTCAAGTGCCAAATTATGGTTAAATCTAAGATGTTGAAACCTGCAGTGCCTATCAATTTTAAACTGTCTCCTATATAGCTGTATTTCCATAGGATAAGTAAGTTGAAATAATCTGATTGTGTAACACTACAACAGCTTTTTCAACCCCACCCCCCAGTATGAAATCGTATAATTTGAAAGCACATGAATTTTGAATTCCACAGAACATTTTTATTATTGAACATAAATGCATTCTGTAAAAAGATGAGATAAATTCAATATAAATGAAACATGAAAATACTTTAAAACAGTAATCATGATGCAATATTAGACTTTCTGACACTTTCATCAAAAATCACACAGTTTTCTCTGTTAACATAGCTTCAAGTGCCAAATTGTGGCCAAATCTAAGATGTTGAAACATGAAGTGCCTATGAATATCAAAATATCACCTATATAGCTGTATTTCAACAGGATAAGTTAGTGGAAAAAATCTGATTATGTAACACTACAACAGTTTTTTTCATCCCCACCCCATAGTATTGAATCAGATACACTGCTGACCAATCATAGGTCACCCTGTTCACTCTGGTCTGTCAAATGATTTACAATGGTGATGGTGCCTACAACTTTCCTGGCAAAGAGATATGAACAACCGTCAACACACAGGCCATTTATTGGCATTTATGTTATCTTCCAATATGAGAGGTCATGATAAACACAAGGGTGTCCTGTTCAAGCTCGGAAATGAAATCATCATCAAAAAGCAAACTTTACAGGGGTCCTCGGCTGGAACCCAAACTGATTACGATTTGCCTTCCACTTTCACCACAGGTGACATAGAGAGAGATCAGGGATGAAATTGATATGCATCATCATTCTACAAAAGCCAGTCCAGGAAGTCATCGGGTTTCAAGATGTAGACCTGAAATGTTAAATTTGGATGAGAATGAGCATTCTGGGGCGAATACTATCCAGGGAAATGGATCATTGACATCCAGAAAATGGTCAAAATGTGCAATTCTGTCTTTCAGTTACATGCTAAGGGGACAAGAAAACCCTGTGCAGTACCAAATTTCCAGCCCATTAGTCAGCAGAAGTGGGGATCAGGTTGGATGTACTTCGTAAAGTGTATGAAATGCCCATTTATCTCACCTGTTCTGCTTCTTTTTTTCTTTTTAAAGCTTGTGTTGAGGTCAATCAATCCACTCTATGAATGAAACATTAGCCTTGGCACCTGAAATGATAGAAAGCTGGGGATAAATATGCAATAAAAAAAACTGTGGGATAATAAGAAAGGAAAAAAAATGGTCTCAATTGGAAATAGAAATAAACCTCTTTGTTTCTAGCGAACATCCCGTCACTGGACCTACAACTAGAAACCAGTTCACAGTCAGTAGTCAGTAAAAAAGTAAACTCTGAGTGTCACATAAGTCTATGGCAATCTCAAAGGTAGACACCATCTTTTGAAGTTTGGTCTAAATGTCAAGGCCAATTGCAGATTTGGTCAAATGTCACACAGGTGTAAATTTTGGAGTGTACCTGTTAACATATCATTGTGTGTAGGCCAAATATTTTAGGTCTAAATATTAAGGCTAACTGCAGACTTGGTTCAAGGTCACACATAAATTGGGGTGTGGGCGCATGATTTTTGGACAAAATTGTGGGTTAGGGCTAGGGTCAGGAATGGGTTTTGGCTTGGGCCTGGGGCACATGCTTGTTGACGAGATTGCAGGTTAGGGTTATGGTTAGGGTAAGGTCTTGGGTTAGGGTTAGGGTCAGCTCTATTTACATCTCGGGACCTTCAGGCCAAATCTGCAGTTGAATAGGCCTTAATATTGAGACTTAAAACCACGTTTTGACACCATAGCGAACGAAATTTTAACATCTGCAAATCAAATTCACCCTCGGCCAACAGATACCCCCAATAATGGCTATTTTGATATGAAATACACACAAAACTTACTGCTGAGCAATAAAAAAACAGTATTCTTACCATTTCTGATACTTTCCATTCAAAACTTCAGGAAATAAGTCCAAATGGACTAAGACTAGTAATTATTTCCCCTCATTTCATGATGGACGAATGTAGTGCGATTTATAAATAGACAATTTTTCCCTTATTTTTTTTCTCCCCTCTTCCTGCATATTTGGGTTGACTTTTTGGTCTAGAATTGGAGAAAAGGCATCAAATTTTCAATTTCATAGCAGTTTTGGGTAATACTGAGGATATTACAGCGGAGGGATAGGGGGTGTAAAATGTCTTTCTGCGGAGCAATCATTGTGTTGGAAGTGAGTTTTTTACCCCAGCGAACTTCAAATCCCCGTAGCAAAAAATCTAAATGGTCAACCCCCTACAAATTTATGATGAGGAGATTGCCAAATGTGGTCCCCATTGTGCCTAAAAAGATTGGAACCAACGGAATGTTGAGAAAAAAACTACAGCCTGTGATGTTACATGCTTTTAACATTGAAGTCAATGGGCAAATAATTACTAGTCTGAGTCCTGATATAACAATAAGCATGGACGATGAATATTTTCTGAGCCACTTATTTCCTGAAGTTTTGAATGGAAAGTATCAGAAATGGTAAGAATACTGTTTTTTTATTGCTCAGCAGTAAGTTTTGTGTGTATTTCATATCAAAATAGCCATTATTGGGGGTATCTGTTGGCCGAGGATGAATTTGATTTGTAGATGTTAAAATTTCGTTCGCTATGGTGTCAAAACGTGGTTTTAAGTCTCAATATTAAGGCCTATTCAACTGCAGATTTGGCCTGAAGGTCCCGAGATGTAAATAGAGCTGACCCTAACCCTAACCCAAGACCTTATCCTAACCCTAACCCTAACCTGCAATCTCGTCAACAAGCATGTGCCCTAGGCCCAAGCCAAAACCCATTCCTGACCCTAGCCCTAACCCACAATTTTGTCCAAAAATCATGCGCCCACACCCCAATTTATGTGTGACCTTGAACCAAGTCTGCAGTTAGCCTTAATATTTAGACCTAAAATATTTGGCCTACACACAATGATATGTTAACAGGTACACTCCAAAATTTACACCTGTGTGACATTTGACCAAATCTGCAGTTGGCCTTGACATTTAGACCAAACTTCAAAAGATGGTGTCTACCTTTGAGATTGCCTTAGACTTATGTGACACTCAGAGTTTACTTTTTTACTGACTACTGACTGTGAACTGGTTTCTAGTTGTAGGTCCAGTGACGGGATGTTCGCTATAAACAAAGAGGTTTATTTCTATTTCGGGGGGTTGGGATGGCCTAGTGGTCTGGAGTGTCTCTCTTCGACCTCTAGCTGGCCGGTCACCTCTGGCTTGTGGCTGTGGTTTCGATCCCTGGTGTGAGCGTATGTGGCATGGAGATAGGGGCGCCTTCTCAACCTCGTGGGTTTCCTCCGGGCACTCCGGTTTCCTCCCACTGCTAAAGACCCCTACGCGCAAGCGAAATATTGAAATAAAATTGAAAAACCATAGGTTAGTCCGAAAATGACCTAGTTTGTGTCGAGTGGACGTTAAACCCCATTTCTCTCTCTCTCTCTTATTTCTATTTCCAATTGAGACCATTTTTTTTCCTTTCTTATTATCCCACAGTTTTTTTTATTGCATATTTATCCCCAGCTTTCTATCATTTCAGGTGCCAAGACTAATGTTTCATTCATAGAGTGGATTGATTGACCTCAACACAAGCTTTAAAAAGAAAAAAAGAAGCAGAACAGGTGAGATAAATGGGCATTTCATACACTTTACGAAGTACATCCAACCTGATCCCCACTTCTGCTGACTAATGGGCTGGAATATTGGTACTGCACAGGGTTTTCTTGTCCCCTTAGCATGTAACTGAATGACAGAATTGCACATTTTGACCATTTTCTGGATGTCAATGATCCATTTCCCTGGATAGTATTCGCCCCAGAATGCTCATTCTCATCCAAATTTAACATTTCAGGTCTACATCTTGAAACCCGATGACTTCCTGGACTGGCTTTTGTAGAATGATGATGCAAATCAATTTCATCCCTGATCTCTCTCTATGTCACCTGTGGTGAAAGTGGAAGGCAAATCGTAATCAGTTTGGGTTCCAGCCGAGGACCCCTCTAAAGTTTGCTTTTTGATGATGATTTCATTTCCGAGCTTGAACAGGACACCCTTGTGTTTATCATGACCTCTCATATTGGAAGATAACATAAATGCCAATAAATGGCCTGTGTGTTGACGGTTGTTCATATCTCTTTGCCAGGAAAGTTGTAGGCACCATCACCATTGTAAATCATTTGACAGACCAGAGTGAACAGGGTGACCTATGATTGGTCAGCAGTGTATCTGATTCAATACTGGGGGGTGGGGATGAAAAAAACTGTTGTAGTGTTACATAATCAGATTTTTTCCACTAACTTATCCTGTGGAAATACAGCTATATAGGTGATATTTTGATATTCATAGGCACTTCATGTTTCAACATCTTAGATTTGGCCACAATTTGGCACTTGAAGCTATGTTAACAGAGAAAACTGTGTGATTTTTGATTAAAGTGTCAAAAAGTCTAATATTGCATCATGATTACTGTTTTAAAGTATTTTCATGTTTCATTTATATAGAATTTATCTCATCTTTTTACAGAATGCATTTATGTTCAATAATAAAAATGTTCTGTGGAATTCAAAATTCATGTGCTTTCAAATTATACGATTTCATACTGGGGGGTGGGGTTGAAAAAGCTGTTGTAGTGTTACACGATCAGATTATTTCAACTTACTTATCCTATGGAAATACAGCTATATAGGAGACAGTTTAAAATTGATAGGCACTGCAGGTTTCAACATCTTAGATTTAACCATAATTTGGCACTTGAAACTACGTTAACTGCGAAAAACTGTGTGGTTTTTGATGAAAGTCTTAAAAAGTGTAATATTGCATCATGATTGCTGTTTTAAAGTATTTTCATGTTTGATTTACATTGAATTTATCTCATCTTTTTACAGAATGCATTTATGTTCAACAATAAAAATGTTGTGTGGAATTCAAAATTCAGGCCCTTTGAAATTTCTCTCTGAAATTCCGCAGTTTTCTGATGTATTATAGTGTTTGCAGAATGCAGCACTGCTCATCTAAGAATGCATGGATTTTCATAATCTTTGGCCAGGGAATTGCATATATGTTTGTTTATTAGATTACAAAAGATTTGGTCAAATAGCAGCAACATGTGAGGTATATAGGACTAAGACTAGTAATTATTTCCCCTCATTTCATGATGGACGAATGTAGTGCGATTTATAAATAGACAATTTTTCCCTTATTTTTTTTCTCCCCTCTTCCTGCATATTTGGGTTGACTTTTTGGTCTAGAATTGGAGAAAAGGCATCAAATTTTCAATTTCATAGCAGTTTTGGGTAATACTGAGGATATTACAGCGGAGGGATAGGGGGTGTAAAATGTCTTTCTGCGGAGCAATCATTGTGTTGGAAGTGAGATTTTTACCCCAGCGAACTTCAAATCCCCGTAGCAAAAAATCTAAATGGTCAACCCCCTACAAATTTATGATGAGGAGATTGCCAAATGTGGTCCCCATTGTGCCTAAAAAGATTGGAACCAACGGAATGTTGAGAAAAAAACTACAGCCTGTGATGTTACATGCTTTTAACATTGAAGTCAATGGGCAAATAATTACTAGTCTGAGTCCAAATCCCAAAATACAAATGGCCACAGATCACTAATTATTGCCCCATTGACTTTAATGTTAATTCTCGTCTCTTAGACCGGTTGTAACTTTTTCCCAAATATTCGTTGGGTAAAACGCTTTCTGCCACAGATGGAGCAACATGTGGCAAACTCTTGCCCAAAAGCATGTATGAGGTTCTTCATGAAAAACTTGAGATAGACAAGCTGGAAGTAGAGACAGCTAACCTTGCAATTTTCGGCCCTCCCTTTCAACGTAACCAACCTCACAACTCTTGTATCCTTCCACCTCAAAGTCATGAATATTCACCAAAACCTGGCAGAAAATGTATTTTCAAACCCTTTTCTTCGATTCTACACCAAAAATTCAACAAAAATCGCCATGCAAAAGGGGGAAAAAGGGAAAGGGAGAGAAGGACTAAAAATAACTTTCGCCCTTGTTTCGTGGGTGACTGCCCATGAATATTTGGTGATCTGTGTCCTATATAGGGGTGAAACTTCGGATATCACTGATAACACCTAATGAACCAGAGCTCTCGACTAAATTTATCTTAAAGATAAAGTAGCCTAGCAAAGACTCGAGAAAGACTCTCCACTCGACTTTAAGACTCTACAAAGATTCTTCAGTCCCAAGGTTGTCTTTCTACTTTCATTAATTATTTTATTTTTCTTTCTTTTCTCTTATACCTGAATAAGGTATAAGATTTTTTCTTTTTTTGTTTGCTCTACGTCTTTCTATTTTATTTTCCCTTTACTTTTGACAGCTCCTTTTCAGTTATTTTATTAAATTATTTCATTATTTCATTTCATTTTTTACTATTTTTTCCTCCTTTTACACTTAGTTGGACCATCTCATTTTGTTTTCTCAGGTTTTATACTTTGACTTCGATTTCTAGTTTTACTTTTCTTGCATCATTAGCCTCATACTTTTGTTTATAATTTTGATAGTTACTTCTCATATTTCCCCTCATATTCATATATTTTTTTTTCTCGATTACTTTAGATTAGTTTTTTTTTTGTTTTATACTTTAATTTTGGTCTCTAGTTTTACTTCTCTTGTATCATCAGCCTCATATTTTTGCTTATTTTTATATCTTTTGGTAGTTATTTCTCATATTTTCTACTCACTTACTTTCTTTGTTACGTTTCCGCCACAAGGGCTTCAGTTCTACTTCTTTGTTAGACAATCAGTACCCAAGCGATCAGAGATTAGCTCAAGCGATTGAACTACACTCAGATCAAAGATATTAAATCAAAGGCTTTACCGCCTTTGTTGAGGTGACAATCTGATAACTAATCTGCCTACTGACCTATACAAACATCAGGAACCTATAGTTAATTAGTATAACCAAATCTGATTGACTAGTGGATCTGTGTGGAAGGGGTCAATAGCAGACCATCAGTTAATCAATCAACCCAATCACTACTCAATCTTAAACACTCTACTACAGAGTACTAATTACAATCATCTCTTGTTGATCCCTCTTTTTAATTTAGACTTTTCGAGGCAGGAAAAGGGAAATGGAGTCCGTGACTGAGCACACCATGTCGATGGTTGAGGCTTTCAACAGCAGTCCGGCACCATCGACCTTTCCGGCAGCTAGAAAGAGGGAGGAACAAGCCTTCGTAGTCCAGGTGAGGCCCGCTGAAGGCAAGTCCTTCAAAGGGACCAAACTGACGGCGATAGGGAAGGAAATCAAGAAGACCTGGGGTATTATCGATATCCCAGACATCAGAGTAACTGTCCCTGGACATGTCCGACTGGCTTTTAAATCACAGAAGGACATGGACAGGTCGGTGAACCAGGTATCCCTTCTCGGCATAGAAGTGAGGGTATCCCAGCCGTCAACCTTGTCAACCGAAAAGGTGGTGGTACACGGGATTCCCTCCGAGTATGACGGAGAAGAGATCCTGGAAGATCTAAGAGACAGAGGGTATGCGGTCGCGGAGGTATACCGATTCAGGATCGCCGAAGGTAAAGGCCAGGGAAGCGTCGCCCTAACCTTTAAGAACAAGGCACCTGAGATGGTAAAGATAGTATACCTATCCCGAAGGACCCACGTATATATCAACAGGGTAAGGCAATGTTCCAATTGCCAAAAGCTTGGCCACACAGCCAAGTACTGTAAGGAAAAGACTGTGTGTGCCAAGTGCGGTGGGAGTCACGCGGTGGCCGAGTGCGGGGCGGGCATTCAAACAAAATGCTCGAACTGCAAGGGCGGACACGCAGCGAACTCCCCCGAGTGCCCGAAGATACAGAGCACCAGGGCTACCCTAAAAATACAAGGCAAGGAGAAAGTGAGCTTCAGTGAGGCTGCACTGATTCTCAAAAAGAAAGAGCGGGTGACAAAAGAAGTCAGGAAGACGGCTCCGGTTAATAAACCAAATACGACGGAGCCAATTCCATCGACATCGACGCCGGAAGAACCACCAAAGGCTCCCCGCTCAGAACCACCACCAAAAAAGACGACCAACACAAAGAAAATGGAGGAACAGAAAACGAAGGCTAATGAAACTCACTTCATTCCGAAATTCAAAACGGAGATTGGTTTCATGAGTTTTATGATTGAATTCCTGAAGGTAGCAGTATCAAATGAGGACAAGACAACAAAGATGGCAAGCCTCCTAGGGAAACTAAGATCATACATGGTCAATGCAGACGCTCTAATCAACTCCATCAACACAGTCAAGAAAAGAGCTAGAGATGACGACGAGGACACTGAAAAGAAAGATCAAGAGGTAAATCTCGCTCTACGTAGGAGGATATCACATGTTCGCCACTACAGCACTGGCGATATGCCCAGTTGCTTGCCGGTGTTAACACCAAAGGCGAACAACAATGAGGTACCTTCTATGGAAAGCGAGACACCAGTAGATCAATAGAAGACACAAATTGAGAGGCATCAATCCGGACAGTCATCATGGCGGGCCAGGTAAAGTTTCTTCAACTTAACGTTAATGGACTGGCCCCCAGATGTGCTGAGCTGAGAAAATACATCACCCGCAACCCCAAAGATGTAATATGCCTCCAAGAAACCAAGCTACTACCAACTAAGAACGACATCCACCTACCCGGTTATACTTGTCAGAGAAGGGACAGGCCGGGCAGCACGACTAATGGTGGCGGTCTTGCCATCTACGTCCGTGATAACATAAATTATATTTCTGTTTCATTGGACGTGGAGGGCCCTCTAGAAGCAATGGGCATAGCCATCACATTGAGCAATAAAACAAAGTTGACAATAGTGAATGTCTATGCACCCCCAGGGGTCACAATAAAACCAGATGACTTCCAGTCACTTCTCGACGAACTTCCACAGGGCGAATCTGTGCTTTGCGGTGATTTCAACGCTAAGCACGCTCTGTGGGGATCACCGAGGAATGACTGCAGGGGGACTAGCCTGTGCTCAATAATAGAAGGGAACGACCTATGCGTACTGAATGATGAGAACCCAACATTTGTTGGAGGAAATGCCCCACCTTCACACCTGGATCTCACATTCTGTACGCTTGGTCTGGCAAACCGCTGCGACTGGCAAGTACACGAAGACGAAACACTAGGCGGTGACCATCTGCTGATAGAATTCTGCATCCAAGCCGAAACAATCAGGGAAGCCTATAACGGAAGACCCAATTGGAAAATGAAAGAAGCCGATTGGGCCAACTTTCGTGTAGGCTGCCTCGATTGGAAGGAAGAAGACATCATTGACACCAACATCGACGTGTACTCTGCCAACATCACGAGTGCTATCATAGGTGCAGCAAACGACTCGATTCCCAGGACGTCTGGTAAAAAACCAAGGACTAGAAAACCTTGGTGGTCCCCTGATTGTCAGAAGGCAGTTGACCAACGAAAGAAGGCACTCCGCCTCCGGAATCGCAACTACAACGAAGTCAACCACCAAAACTACCTGAAGTTGAAATACGCTGCAAGAGACACCATCCAGAAGGCGCAAAGTGGGCACTGGATGACATTCTGTTATGCGTTGAACAAAAATACGCAAACAGGTGTCGTCTGTAAGAAACTAAACGCAATGAACGGAAATAGCAGATCTTTCAACATACCAAACCTCGAAAATGGAGATGAGTACGTTACAAACGGCAATGAAAAGGCAGACCTGTTAGCAAAAGCATTCGCAGACGCCAGCAGGGATGAAAACCAATCACCAGAGTTCCAAAAGAGAAAGGAAATCTTCTACTCACAGCATCCTTCATTAGTAATTGAGCCTAATGAGGATGCTGAACCAATCAACCTGCCCTTCTCTGAGGAAGAGTTAAATAAAGCTCTTTTCCTCAAGAAGGACAGTGCGGCCGGTGAGGACGAAGTAAAGTACTCAATGCTGAAACATCTACCTGAGAATGCCAAAACGATACTACTCAACTTCTTCAACACGTCTTGGCTGACAGGAGAGGTACCTAAAGAATGGCGGAAAGCCAACGTCATCCCTCTACTGAAACCAGGAAAAGAGAGAACAAAGGCAGAATCCTATCGTCCAGTAAGCTTGACATCCACACTATGCAAAACCTTGGAGACAATGGTTAACATCCGACTACAATTCTATCTAGAGAGTAACCGACTGATCGACGAAAATCAAAGCGGGTTCAGGAAGGGACGATCAACAATGGACCACTTGGTGCGACTACAGCAAGTCATGTCTCAGGCACTCCTTTCGGGGAACCTGTTGTGTGCCGTGTTCGTAGATCTAACCAAGGCTTTCGATTTAGTTTGGTTGGACGGGCTGCTCTTCAAGCTAGGACGTATCGGTATAACGGGCATAATGTTTCGGTGGATCAAAAGCTTTCTGGGTGATAGAAGAATACAGGTGAATGTTGGCAAATTCCTGAGTGCCGAGCAAACATTAGAAAATGGCACGCCTCAGGGGTCGGTCATCAGTCCCACTCTCTTCAATATAATGATCAACGACATACAGAAATCGTCCTACCTCGACGCCAGAACTGAGTTAGCAAAATTTGCTGACGACAGCACAATATGGAGGAAAGGGAAGAGATTCTGCGAACTACAAACGAACATGCAGAAGGCCTTAGATAAGTTCATGGCATGGGCAAACGACTGGGGATTTAAGGTCTCAGAGAAGAAAACGGTCGGCATGCTTGTGAGCAGGGATAGTGGGATAAGCAGAATGACTCTGTGTATGAACGGGAAAACCATCGAATTCAAAGACCAAACCAAGTTCCTTGGCGTAATCTTTGATCGAAGGCTGACCTGGAAACCGCACATCGACTGGACTGTAGATAAATGCTCTAAAATCCTTAACTTAATGAGAAAAATAACGGGCAGCTCGTGGGGAGCCAACAAAGTAACACTAATGATGGTGTATCGTGCTCTTATACGCTCTGTATTAGACTACGGCTCTTTGGCCTTCATGAATTGCACGCCAACACTCTTAAGCAAGCTTGATACAATCCAATACAAAGCTCTGTGTATTGCGACTGGTGTAGGGCTTGGGACTAAGAGAGAAGCATTACTACAGGAAGCCGGAGAGTTGCCCCTATCTCTAAGAAGAAAAGAACTAGCGACGAGATACTGGGCTAAGATCTCGCAATTAGGCGATAGATCACCAACCTTCGTCAGCCTAAAGAAGACAAAATATGTAAAGGATCCTAGAAAGAAAAGCTTCGGACAGGATATCAGAGAAACAGTCAAGGAACTACGATTGGAGGAGCTCGTGATAAATGAACACGACCCACCAGTTGTCGCCCCTTGGACACTCCCGATACCTCGAGTGAATCTAGACCTACTACAAACAACCGATAAGAAAAACAACCCAACTGCTGCACGGGCACTATCCCTAACACACATGGAGGACAACTGGCCGTCTGATGACTGGGAACATGTTTACACGGACGGCTCACGCAATCCTGAAAGGGGCACCAGCTCGTTTGGAATATACCTGCCAAACGGGGAACAGGGAATAAGCAGGAAACTGCCCAATAACTGTTCGGTGTACACTGCAGAGATTGTGGCCATCCGTGATGCTATATCATGGATCTCCCATCAAAAGACAAGCAAGTTCGTCATTCCAAGCGACTCTCTGAGCAGTCTGATTTCAATCCAGAATGACAACTCTGACTCAAGACCAGAAGTCATACTGGAAATCAGACAGCTGTACCAGAGGGTCCTAGATAAGGGAAGTAAACTAGAGCTCGTGTGGATTCCATCACATGTGAACATTAGAGGAAACGAAGAGGCAGATCGACTCGCCAACGAAGGTCTCAAGGACACAGCACCATTCCGCACCATAGACTACAGCACTTCGGAAATCTACAGTATGGTCAGAAGACAGGTCAATTCAAACTGGGAAATAAAACTCGTTGAACTTGACACATACAGATTCCGGCTGGATGACAAGATCTACACAAAGACAGCACTCAATCACCCTAGAAGAGATATATGCAAACTTATATCGAAACTAAGGGTGAAAGAGCGGCTGCGAGACCACAAATACCAAGTCATCGTCTGTGAGTGCGGAGAAGAATGTACCACCAACCATGTCCTGGTAAACTGCGACGTATACAAGGAGGAGAGAAGGGAATTAGTGGAATTGATGGAGGCCAACAACATACCGCTCAACACTAAGAACCTACTCTTTCCGAGACCAGAAGTCAAGCTGCAAATCTTCGAACTAATCAACGATTTAATGAACACAGTTGGATTAAGTAGAATAGTGAAGTAAGAGGGAGTCACGGTCAGACGGGCTCGGTATCTAAACACTAAACTACATATGGGATATTTACCAAACTAGCAGGATAGTGGAGTAAGGGAGGGTCACGATCAGACGGACTCGGCATCTAAACACTACTCCGCTTAATGGGATTGTGGAGTAAGGGGAAGTCACGATAAGACGGGCTTGGCACCTAAACACAAAATTCCAAACAGAGTACACAGAACGGGTTAGTTGAGTAAGGGGAGACCACGATAAGACGGGTCTGGCACCTAAAAACTATACCCAGAAAGAAGACATCAACCAATCCAGATAGTGAGTTTTTACTAGTAAATAAAGGGAAGACCTTCCCACTAAACCTAATCCATGGCTTATGGCCGATAATGGAAAGATTGCAAAATCATATTCTATCAAACAGGTAGCAGCTTCGGCTCTCCTATTTCTAGTCTGCGATATCACATTAGTGGAAGCGGACGTTAAACATACCATTCCAGATATCACCAAACGGCCTTTTGTATTTGCTTCCCATATGTTTTGGCAACATGCTGGTGAAAGGAAATCAAAATCATAGAATAATTGCAAAAATGATGGCCCTTTAAGTATACATGCTGCTTTAAGTACAGTGGTGCATCTCAGGTCCCTGGGCCTTTTGTGCTAAAATTTAAAAAATCTTTTTTAATAGAGGCAGTATTTGAGCTCTGTGAAAAAATTAGACAAGTTGCAAACAAACTACATAGAAAACACTCATAATTTGGAATTTTTATCAAAAATATATTTTTTTACTGCCATGTCATGAAAAATGTACAAAATTTACATGTAGCATCTTTCAAAAAACCAATAATTTTCCACTTTTTTAGATAGCCAGACTGGCAAGTAATATATTTTTGGAAACCCTGGACATTATGCAAACAGAAAAATCACAAAACTGTTGCATTGATTGAAATTATAAAGGTCTGTACTGAAACATGTAACCCCACCCCCTAAAAATGTCAATGACTGAATCAATCTTATCTTTGGTTGCAGAGCCAACTTTACCAAAGGAATCTGTCTAACAGATATGATTTACCATCCCTGGCTAATATATGAACATAAAAACTAAAATAGGTGCAATAAATGTGAATTATGGTTAAAATAGGCCTTGCTGGAAGAAAAAAATGCCATAATTGGCCTATGTCCACCCCGCTCTAACAAAAGGGTCACAGAATACACAATTTTCACAAATTTGGAAATAGTTTAATGTTTTCAACATCTCTAACCTCAGAGGCATCATACAAATCTTTATTGTAATTATTGTACTGAAGCAAGATGTCTGGACCTTTACATCAATTGCCTATGTCAAAAAGGTAGTTATGACATAGTTGACAACATAAAAGAGGCCTGAAAAGGAGCAAAATTAACATTTTACTGTTCTATAAGTGACATAAATGCAACAAACACCACAAATCCTAGATTCTGATTAGAAAATATTGAACATTAAGCTGACATTTACACATCTACACCAGTTCTGTGTCAGGGTGTGGTCTTACTGGCCTGACATGTCTCAAGGTTCTAAGTTTGACTATGAACAAAAAAGGTCAGAAATCCTTGAAATGTACAAAATGACCATTTATTGGCAAAAAATAACATTCCCATCTGTAATTCAACAACAAATTCCAATTGTTATCATTTAATTGTCAACACTGGTGCAATTAAATCTCTCAAAACACATTAATAAAAACGGGTGGGGTGGGGCATTTATAGCCCCTCTAAACAGAAAGAAGGGGTGAAAAATGTCTATAAAGACTGGGATATTGCTTCCTACATGAAGAAAATGCAAGAATTTAATGCTTCAAAGAAGAAAAAAATGCTTGTTCTGGGTAAAATAGTGGCCAAATTGAGCCTACCCCTGTTTTGAACATTTTGTACAAACCCATCTGCTGTATATTATTAACTCAGTGTTGCCAATTTTCCATTTTCTGTAGGAAAGCTGGAGCTATTTCTAAACTTGACAAACTTATAGATCCCATCTAAGTTACATTAGCAATGAAAATAAGGGCATTTTAAGAAATTTTGAGTCATTTGAGTAGGTATGAAAGCATTAATTTTTACATCGAAATGGGAGAATCTTGAGATTTTCTGTGAACATTCCTGATTTTTAGACAAAATTAGGTGAAATTACAATGTTGTTCACTTTATCTGTGCTTTCTGAGGCTGAATACACCAAAATTGGACATTGAAATATTTTTCTTACTGTCAGAAATTAAATAAAATCTGAAAATTGGAAATTTGCAGTAAAATCACAATTTTTCCCGAAACTTTGATAATTTTTTTTTTAAATTTATTTTTTTTTAGTTTTTCTGTAGTCAAGGTATTTTATACATATTTTCTGACAAATTAGTCATCATATTTTCAAAACTAAGGCATATCAGTCCCAGCCTTGTCATACGCAGACAGGCCACAGATCACTAATTATTGCCCCATTGACTTTAATGTTAATTCTCGTCTCTTAGACCGGTTGTAACTTTTTCCCAAATATTCGTTGGGCAAAACGCTTTCTACCACAGATGGAGCAACATGTGGCAGACTCTTGCCCAAAAGCATGTATGAGGTTCTTCATGAAAAACTTGAGATAGACAAGCTGGAAGTAGAGACAGCTAACCTTGCAATTCTCGGCCCTCCCTTTCAACGTAACCAACCTCACAACTCTTGTATCCTTCCGCCTCAAAATCATGAATATTCACCAAAACCTGGCAGAAAATGTATTTTCAAACCCTTTTCTTCGATTCTACACCAAAAATTCAACAAAAATCGCCATGCAAAAGGGGGAAAAAGGGAAAGGGAGAGAACGACTAAAAATAACTTTCGCCCTTGTTTCGTGGGTGACTGCCCATGAATATTTGGTGATCTGTGTCCAAATGACCGCCGCTAGTACACCAAACAGTGTATTTTACCGTACAGTCGAATGAATATATCTTTGAAATAAAGCACGCAGGTAAAATTTCTTGACAGTTTATAATAAAGAATTATCTGGGGTTGTTGTTTGTATATATATAGTGCAATAACTGTAAATAGTTTTCGAGATTTTTTTTAGCTCGGGGCACCCTACCCATAGCACCCATTTTTTGCATTTTTTTCCAAACATCAGAAATTATTTCGACTACTTCCGGTTTACGGATCATTGTTGAAATTGCTTTAAAAAAAGGTCTGACTATATAGCTTTATGTACCAGAGCTTACAGAAATATTGGATTATTCTTTCCAAAAAATATATGGGTTCGGGAAATGGCAGAAAATTCGAAAAAAATCGAAAAATAAAGGGCGATAACTTGGAATGAAACTTATATTTCTGGAATCGGATGGTCTTCAGGTATCCAAAAATGTAGGTCAAATTTGAAAATTTTGAAAAATAACAAAAATGTCTCTTTTGTCTCTTTTTTTCAGTTTTCGAACGCTAGAAGTCAGCGACGAAGTTTCGAAATTTTCAACTGCTATCGTCCGAGAAAAGACTCAGGGTTTCCGAAAATGTCATTTGTATGAAAATAGGTACAGAATTGACGAATCTACGGCCATTTTTTAATTTCTTGGTACCGCACGAAATTCGGTCACTTCCGGTCTGCGCAGAAGTTTCAAAAGTGATTTAATGAGTAGCCACCACCTAGTTTCCCGATAGAATATTTGGTTCCAGATCGATATCTGTTTTCGATCATGGAGAAAAAGGCTCCCGCGATAAATAATAATAATAATTTTTAGTAAAAACAGTAGTCTTTCAGACAAAGTCTGTAAGCCTAATAATTTTAGTAAAGATAGGTTGCCAGGCAACGAAACATACGCCCACAGCAGCTAAATCGTCCGGGCAGTCAACAAGGGTTGTCGCATATTTTTACTTTTTTTGGTAATGAAACATTTGTAATACACTAAAATCTGATTAAGAGTAACAACCCATTATGTAATTATCTGAAAATCATTAGAATTTGTTTGCTTTTTATAAAGTTTTGCCCCACGCTAACAATTAGTATAGGAAACATTTAACATCATGGATTTAGCTGTTCAGTTAGCAAAATTCATTGAAAATCAAAATACTTGTTCATTTCAACACCTTAAACTCTGTGTATCAATCTGAAGTCAATCGGATGATAAGTTTGGCATCTGTAGCATCACAAGGTTTTTTGAAGTGATCAAGGGAGATAACTCTGAAAGTAATTATTTGAAATCGGTGAAAATCAGTAGGCTTCTTCGTCTTATGACCTTAAACAGTGTGTGTAAATTTAAAGTCAATCGGATATTAACTTTGGCCTCTAGAGCGTCCACAGGATTTTTTGATGTGATCAAGGGCCATAACTTTGGCCATAATTATCAGAGATCGCTAAAAATCAATAGGATTCTTCGTCTCATGACCTTAAACGCTGTGTATAAATTTGAAGTCAATCGGATATCAACTTTGGCCTCTAGAGCATCTACAAGATTTTTTGAAGTGATCAAGGGCCATAACTCTGGCACTAATTATCGGAAATCGCTGACAATCAATGGGCTTCTTCGTCTTATGACCTTAAACACTGTGTATAAATTTAGAGTCAATCGGATATTAACTTTGGACTTTAGAGCGTCCACAAGACTTTTTGAAGTGATCAAGGGCCATAACTCTGGCACTAATTATTGGAAATTGCTGAAAATCAATAGGCTTCTTCGTCTTATGACCTTAAACACTGTGTATAAATTTAAAGTCAATCGTATATCAACTTTGGATTTTAGAGCGTCCACAAGATTATTTGAAGTGATCAAGGGCCAGAACTCTGGCACCAATTATCGGAAATCACTGAAAATCAATAGGCTTCTTCGCCTTATGACCTTAAACACTGTGTTTAAATTTAAAGTCAATCGGATATTAACTTTGGCTTTTAGAGCGTCCACAAGATTTTTTGAAGCGATCAAGGGCCATAACTCTGGAAGTTATTATCGGAAATCGCTGAAAAACAATAGGCTTCTTCGTCTCATGACCTTAAACACTGTGTATAAATTTAAAGTCAATCGGATACTAACTTTAGCCTCTAGAGCGTCCACAAGCAATTGTGGACGCCGGACCGACGGACGGACGGACGGGGGCGACGACAATATACGACCACATTTCAATGTGGGCGTGTAAAAACAATAGTCTTTCAGACAAAGTCTGAAAGCCTAATAATAATAATTTTAGTAATCTCAATAGGCTTTCAGACGAAAGTCTGAAAGCCTAACTAGATCTGCTACTGTCCCATGCAGATATGAAAGCTTTCATATTCACAGTCACTTCCTGTCACATGTCACGGGTCATATAAATAATCGGAACAAGAAAAAATAAATCATTAAAATCGGTCACAATCTAGCGAAATTAATGTGATTTTTCACTTGTAAACAACTTTGTCGGCATGAAAAACACCAAAGGCGAAATTCGAACTTTTGAAATATTCAAATACCAAAAAATTCGACCCGTATCCCGGCTATCCTGAAATGTATTAAATTTTAGACATAGGAGACGCATTGAACATACTATGCCCTATTGTGTTTGTTTATAAGTCCGTAAATTAGTATAGGAAACATTTAACATCATGGATTTAGCTGTTCAGTTAGCAAAATTCATTGAAAATCAAAATACTTGTTCATTTCAACACCTTAAACTCTGTGTATCAATCTGAAGTCAATCGGATGATAAGTTTGGCATCTGTAGCATCACAAGGTTTTTTGAAGTGATCAAGGGAGATAACTCTGAAAGTAATTATTTGAAATCGGTGAAAATCAGTAGGCTTCTTCGTCTTATGACCTTAAACAGTGTGTGTAAATTTAAAGTCAATCGGATATTAACTTTGGCCTCTAGAGCGTCCACAGGATTTTTTGATGTGATCAAGGGCCATAACTTTGGCCATAATTATCAGAGATCGCTAAAAATCAATAGGATTCTTCGTCTTATGACATTAAACACTGTGTATAAATTTGAAGTCAATCGGATATCAACTTTGGCCTCTAGAGCATCTACAAGATTTTTTGAAGTGATCAAGGGCCATAACTCTGGCACTAATTATCGGAAATCGCTGACAATCAATGGGCTTCTTCGTCTTATGACCTTAAACACTGTGTATAAATTTAGAGTCAATCGGATATTAACTTTGGATTTTAGAGCGTCCACAAGACTTTTTGAAGTGATCAAGGGCCATAACTCTGGCACTAATTATTGGAAATTGCTGAAAATCAATAGGCTTCTTCGTCTTATGACCTTAAACACTGTGTATAAATTTAAAGTCAATCGTATATCAACTTTGGATTTTAGAGCGTCCACAAGATTATTTGAAGTGATCAAGGGCCAGAACTCTGGCACCAATTATCGGAAATCACTGAAAATCAATAGGCTTCTTCGCCTTATGACCTTAAACACTGTGTTTAAATTTAAAGTCAATCGGATATTAACTTTGGCTTTTAGAGCGTCCACAAGATTTTTTGAAGTGATCAAGGGCCATAACTCTGGCACTAATTATCGGAATTCGCTGAAAATCAATAGGCTTCTTCGTCTTATGACATTAAACACTGTGTATAAATTTAAAGCCAATCGGATATTAACTTTGGCCTCTAGAGCGTCCACAAGATTTTTTGAAGCGATCAAGGGCCATAACTCTGGAAGTTATTATCGGAAATCGCTGAAAAACAATAGGCTTCTTCGTCTCATGACCTTAAACACTGTGTATAAATTTAAAGTCAATCGGATACTAACTTTAGCCTCTAGAGCGTCCACAAGCAATTGTGGACGCCGGACCGCCGGACGGACGGACGGGGGCGACGACAATATACGACCCCACATTTCAATGTGGGCGTGTAAAAACAATAGTCTTTCAGACAAAGTCTGAAAGCCTAATAATAATAATTTTAGTAATCTCAATAGGCTTTCAGACGAAAGTCTGAAAGCCTAACTAGATCTGCTACTGTCCCATGCAGATATGAAAGCTTTCATATTCACAGTCACTTCCTGTCACATGTCACGGGTCATATAAATAATCGGAACAAGAAAAAATAAATCATTAAAATCGGTCACAATCTAGCGAAATTAATGTGATTTTTCACTTGTAAACAACTTTGTCGGCATGAAAAACATCAAAGGCGAAATTCGAACTTTTGAAATATTCAAATACCAAAAAATTCGACCCGTATCCCGGCTATCCTGAAATGTATTAAATTTTAGACATAGGAGACGCATTGAACATACTATGCCCTATTGTGTTTGTTTATAAGTCCGTAAATGTCGATTTTTCACTATGTTTCATATTCACTTCAAAATGGCGACCATCAGCTGACCTAAATCAAAATTCTGCTCTGAACATTTTATAGGTTTTCCTTCAAGGATTCAGAAAATGTAACTCCCATGTCTGTAAAGTGTAAGTGCAATATCGCAAAAGTTCTTTTGTTTTTTTTTACATTTCAAGATGGTGGCGCTTCCGGTTCGATCGAAAAACACCAAGTTTTGTGTATGAATCAGTAATTACTTGTCTATTATCGAAAAAAAAATTAGGTCATTCCATGATTTTATTTCGACGATTTTTTTTTAAAATTTGATTCTTAATTTCACCAAGGGGAGATAATTTAGAAAATTTTAAAAGTCATTTTTCAAGTCGCATCAGTAATGTCTACTTACATACTAAATTTCATGAAAATCGTACAACTATTAAAGAAGTTGTCATGTTGGTCTCAACTTCCGGTTCGAAATCACAGCATATGTTTTTTAATTTTATTTAAAAATTTCCCTTGCGCGTACGGGTCTTTAGCCGAGGGAGGAAACCGAAGGACACGGAGAAAACCCACGTGGTTGGACACCATACTCCATGTCACGTGCAACTTGGAAATCGAAACGGCGCCGGTTGACTCAATGACAAACGTTACGATACAGCGCGCACATGCTAACCATTCAGCCTCCCTAAAATCGGGAAATTGCTGACTTATAGCAAGAAACATTTGAAACGGGCGAAATTTTCTGTTTTAACAGTTTAATTTGCACGGTACTTTAATTACCAACCGATCATTACAAAACTTTTGAAAATAAGCTCCAACTGACCAGCTTAATCGTATACAATAAACGTTTGGCCTGAATTGAAAATTCTGCACCGAGAAAGTTCATCTCGATTTTCCGACGTGGTTCCCCCTCGTCAGTGAGGCAGAACGGAGGGCCTGACAAGGACAGCTGTCTAGTCGTTCGGATGGGACGAAAAACCAAGGTCCCGTTTACACATTGGACTGCGCGTAAAATATCCCTAAGCAGTTGGAATTGTAGTCACCCACACAGCATGTTTCGCTTAATAATGAAAGGGTGCCGTTTTCAATGTTCGATCCATTGGTTCTTCTACTCTTGATATGTTTGTTGGACTGTTGATCGATCGTTTCATATAAAAGACTGATAAGACTCTTTGTAGAAGAAGTTCCAAAAAATATCATGTTTACTTTACGAGAAAAAGACCTCTAAATATGCTCCAAACCGTAAAAATACGACCTTTTGGATTTTCGATCCCTTTTTTTCTGCTATCCCTGATATTTAAAAAGATAGGTTGCCAGGCAACGAAACATACGCCCACAGCAGCTAAATCGTCCGGGCAGTCAACAAGGGTTGTCGCATATTTTTACTTTTTTTTGGTAATAAAACATTTGTAATACACTAAAATCTGAGTAACAACTCATTATGTAATTATCTGAGAATCATTAGAATTTGTTTGCTTTTTATAAAGTTTTGCCCCAAGCTAACAATTAGTATAGGAAACATTTAACATCATGGATTTAGCTGTTCAGTTATCAAAATTCATTGAAAATCAAAATACTTGTTCGTTTCAACACCTTAAACTCTGTGTATCAATCCGAAGTCAATCGGATGATTTATAAGTTTGGCATCTACAGCGCCACAAGGTTTTTCGAAGTGATCAAGGGAGATAACTCTGGAAGTAATTATTTGAAATCGATGAAAATCAGTAGGCTTTTTCGTCTCAGGACCTTAAACAGTGTGTGTAAATTTAAAGTCAATCGGATATTAACTTTGGCCTCTAGAGCATCCACAGGATTTTTTGATCTGATCAAGGGCCATAACTCTGGCACTAATTATCGGAAATTGATGCAAATCAATAGGCTTCTTCGTCTTATGACCTTAAACAATGTGTACAAATTTAAAGTCAATCGGATATTAACTTTGGCTTTTAGAGCGTCCACAAGATTTTTTGAAGTGATCAAGGGAGATAACTTTGGCACTAATTATCGGAAATCTCTGAAAATCAATAGGCTTCTTCGTCTTATGACCTTAAACACTGTGTATAAATTTAAAGTCAATCGGATATTAACTTTGGCTTTTAGGGCGTTCACAAGATTTTTTGAAGTGATCAAGGGCCATAACTCTGGCACTAATTATCGGAAATTGCTGAAAATCAATAGGCTTCTTCGTCTTATGACCTTAAACACTGTGTATAAATCTAAAGTCAATCGGATATTAACTTTGGCTTTTAGAGCGTCCACAAGATTTTTTCAAGTGATCAAGGGCCATAACTCTGGCACTAATTATCGGAAATCGCTGAAAATCGATAGGCTTCTTCGTCTTATGACCTTAAACACTGTGTATAAATTTAAAGTCAATCGGATATTAACTTTGGCTTTTAGGGCGTTCACAAGATTTTTTGAAGTGATCAAGGGCCATAACTCTGGCACTAATTATCGGAAATTGCTGAAAATCAATAGGCTTCTTCGTCTTATGACATTAAACACTGTGTATAAATCTAAAGTCAATCGGATATTAACTTTGGCTTTTAGAGCGTCCTCAAGATTTTTTGAAGTGATCAAGGGCCATAACTCTGGCACTAATTATCGGAAATCGCTGAAAATCGATAGGCTTCTTCGTCTTATGATCTTAAACACTGTGTATAAATTTAAAGCCAATCGGATATTAACTTTGGCCTCTAGAGCGTCCACAAGATTTTTTGAAGTCGTCAAGGGCCATAACTCTGGTAGTTATTATCGGAAATCGCTGAAAAACAATAGGCTTCTTCGTCTCATGACCTTAAACACTGTGTATAAATTTAAAGTCAATCGGATATTAACTTTAGCCTCTAGAGCGTCCACAAGCAATTGTGGACGCCGGACCGACGGACGGACGGACCGACGGACCGACGGACGGACCGACGGACGGACGGGGGCGACGACAATATACGACCACATTTCAATGTGGGCGTATAAAAATGATACATTGATATCACACAACAGGGTAGCTATTAGACTCTCTATTGACAAGAGTTTCACCGCCCCCCCCTTCATTATAACTGAAGTTATCGTGCCCTAAAGAATCCACAAATCAGCATGCTAATCTCTGCTAACCCTAGGCAGAAAATGCTCATCTTTGAACTCAATCATAACATTGACCTAGTGAACGTCTACACCAAGTTTGAACATTTTAATTAGAAGGAGAGTTATTGTGTTCCAAAGTCCCGGCCCTTCAAATTGTTTCTATTTTTCATTTTCAATTGAAAATGGTGACCATCACGTGACCGAAATCAAAATTCTGATCCGATAGATTTTTAGGCATTCCTTCAAGGATTCCGAAAATATAACTCCCAAGTCTGTAAGTAAAATAGCAAAAAAGCCTTATTGATTTTTCACGTTTAAAGATGGTGGCACTTCCGGTTCGATCGACAAACTCTATATTTTGTGTTTGAATCAGTAATTACTTGTCTAGTATCGAATTTTTTTTTTTAGGTCATTCTGACCTATATTTCGACAATTTTTTTGAAAACTTTGATCCTTAATTTCACCAAGGGGAGATAATTTAGAAAATTTCCAAGGACATCATTGAAGTCGCATTGGCAAGATCTACTAACATTCTAAATTTCACGAAAATCGCACAACTATTAAAGAAGTTGTCAAATTGGTAATAACTTCCGGTTCGAAATGACAGCGACGAATTTTCGAAATTCCAAAATCGCAGATTTGAAGTAAATGTTTCAAGATCCTCAAAGAAAAAAGAATGAGTAAAATAGGTCAAATAGTCACAAAGTTACAGCATTGTAGGTCAAATGTATTCGTTCGTAAAATTCGGTGATTTCGGATTCGTAAAACGTTTTGAAAATATATTTTAATCAAGGTTCGCACCACATTTTTGGGGGGGGGGTAGGTCAAAGTTTCAGAAAGATCCTATGGATAGATTCTGAGAAATCCGATTTGCAGAAAACACACACAAAAAAAAAATAATAATAATAACTTTAACAGAAACAATAAGCTTTCATATGTAATACATATGAAAGCTTAAAGGAATAATCCCAGTTACATTTTGGGGCTTAAAATTGCTTAATTTTGTATGAAAGGCCTTTAATAACTTATAACTTAGCCCCTAGCAACTACCTCAAGCGTTGTGATACGTTTTCAAAAAATTTCCAATTGTCGGTATTGCTCTGTGTTTGAAGACCGGCGTCTTGGTTGCATCCTAAAAAGTGCCTGGATAATACGCGTCTACATGCTGAGTGTGCGCAGTGGCATTTCTCATCTTACTGCTTACCGCCAACAATCACACTCAAACCAAGCTCTCTATTTATGAAGTGTACAATAGGTATCGCATGTAGTCGCATTTATCAAGCGGTTGGCCCGAACTATTTAAAAAGTCTAGTGTCCGGATATTTGATTGTGGTGTGATTTTGACGTTCACGTCCAAACGACTGAATATTTTGAACTGAACTTTTCAGACAAGGTAAATACACAATTCCTCTGTATTTTGGCGTTAAAATTTCATACGTATACGAACTTGTAATTTTCAGATTCTATGAAATTCGGGATTCGCACTTTAATAATAACAATTTTAGTAAAAACAATATTTAGTAATGGTACAAAGAATATGTATGCAAAGTTTCAAGATTATAAGTTAAGAAATGTGGCCTGTAGACGACAAACAAACAAATACTAGAAATGGCCGTGGCTCTGCCACTGGGGGTCGGGCATGCACCAAAAACAATAGGGATCTTCCTTAGGGTATAAAGAATAAGTATACAAAGTTTGAAGAAAATCCATGAAGAATTGTACCCTGTAGGTGAACCACAGACACACACACATACATACATACATACACACACACACCACACACACTGGTGTTGAAAATCGGATCGAAATGAAATGAAATGAGGTTTAACGTCCTACTCTTATGCACCTATCCTGGGCTAATGGAAGACGGGCATACTCCATACAGTGTGCTATGAGGGAAATTTTGCCCGGGCAGCGGCGCTACAGCCTACTCTTATATCGAATTCCAACTGCCGAGGGATCTTTCACGTGCACTCCAATATGTACACGGGACCTCGGTTTTTCGTCCCATCCGAACGACTAGGCAGCTGTCCTTGTCAGACCCCCCTTCTGTATCACTGACAAGGGGAAATCACGTCGGAAAATCGAGATGAACTTTCTCGACCAATGCAGGGATCGAACAATCGACCTCCAGGCTAGCGAACCAGCGCCTTATCCACTTAGCCACCGTGATTCCCGAAAATCGGATCAAGATTTGAGATCCGAATACTTTTGGTTGCTATCCGAACTATTCGGATAATTAGGAAACGTAAAATCCTTGAACAAAATTACATCAAAAGTTTATGAGTGTCTGTTCATGCCGAGTATGAAATCGTACTTTCGATTTGCAGATTGTTTGAGCAGCGAAGAAAACCTTCCTACCGTTAGGCGCAATTATTACGACTATCCGTGATATCCCAAAAAATCGGTGAGGTGAAGAAATCTGTGTATAACTGCTCTTGTAATCCGTAGCTCTCCTGCTTATCATTTTGCTCAATCAGCACGAATAACAAAAGTAATGTCATATCACGTTTATTCCGAACTCGATCAGCAAGCATTGGCAGCTTCCGGTACAGATGTCGGTTACCGGAATTTGTCGTTCGCCTCATTCTGATAATTTACTACTATTGAACCAATCAGTAATTGAGAATACACGTGACCTAGGTCGTTATGAATAAATTTCTTTGCGGGAAATCAAAACGCAGTCTAAACTCGTATCCCGTAAACCAGCCCAGGGAATGAATGCATATTTTTTTTTTATTTAGACTACCGTTTTCATTGCAATGCATTAATAATTTTATAAGTAACTAGCTCTAAATAATACGCAAATTAATATTTACGCCCAGAGCTGCGTCGCCTACATGTACGTGATCAATTGTATTGGGGGAAATTTCAAAGTAATCAGATGTAAAAATGGCTAAACTCGTATCCCGTAAACCAGCCCAGGGAATGAATGCATGTTTTTTTTTTAAATTTAGACGACCGTTTTCGTCGCACTGCATTAATAATTTTATAAGTAACTAGCTCTAAATAATACGCAAATTGATATTTATGCTCAGAGCTGCGTTGTACGTGATCAATTGCATTGGGGAAACTTTCAAAGTAATCAGATGTAAAAATGGCTAAATATAGAGCATACGGAATGCCAGAATATATTCGAACGGATAGTAAAAATATTCGGATAACCCTTATTTTGTATCCGTTAACGGATATCCGAATAGTAGTTTCAACACTAACACACACACACAGATAGGGGTGACGACATAAAAAGTGTCTGGAATGGAAATACACATGTCTCGGTCGTTGCTTCGTGTATTTAATCATTTAAAACAATTTCCATAAATATAACGGCTATGAATAATTTACAAGACAAGCTAAACAGAAAGTGATTTTTTCAACAATCAAGGGCCATAATTCAGGAAGTTACAATCTGATATGCGCAAATATGGAAAGGAACCATGCATTTCAAGTTTCATCAAAATTGGATTAAAATTACGACCTCTACAAGGTCCACAACCTTGATATACCATATTTTTACACTATTAGCGTACAAACGGCGGCCATTTTGTTTGGCAGTTTTTCTTTGATTTTCAGGAAATTTGAAGTCCACCTTCAATACGATGTAACAATGATATAATCAAACGTTTTTTTTAAATCGGATAATAATTGTGACCTCCAGCAGGACCACAAGCTAAAAAGGCGATTTTTAGTAAAATCAGGGGCCATAATTCAGGAAGTTACGATTCGATATGTGCAAATATCGAAAAGAACCAAGATCTTTGGGTTCTAAACATGCATTTCAAGTTTCATCAAAATCGGTTCAAAATTATGACAAGCTAAAATCATGTTTTTTCGAACAATCGACAGGAGTCATACTCCATGAAGTTTCAATCCAATACATGCCAATATCGAAAGCAGCGGAGATGTTATTGGAATAAACCCTATATTTCAAGTTTCGTTAAAATCAGATAAGAATTGGGACCTGTAGAGTGTCCACAAACCAATTGTGGACGGACGCATGTCCAGGGGCGACGGCATAATACGTCCACCGGAAAATGTGGGCGTATAAAAACTTAATATAAAGGCAATTTGTTGAAAATTTCGGTCAAATTGATCCACTATGAACCAAGCGCAAAGCGGATGGAAGTTCCACTCAGCCTCGATCATCATTACTGAAGTCGGTAAGACAAAACTAATAGTCTTGATTATCTATTTAATCGTTAATCACGAAGGAAAGTTTTGAGTGTTAATTGGACTATAATCCAACAAATACCGCAGGCTAGCATTGAGATGGAGAGCGGATTATGGTCTGGGTAAATTAATTAATGTCTTAATAATTTTTATAACATTTCAGGTCTCTTTAGGAGTGGGAGGAAAACGGAGTGCCAGGAGGAAACTTGAGAAGGCGCCCCTATCTCCATGCCACATACACTCACACCAGGGATCGAAGCCACAGCTGCAAGCCAGAGGTGACTGGCCAGCTAGAGGTCGAAGTGCGGCACTCTAGACCTTTAGGCCATCCCAAGATTCCCAACCCCCCTACAATTAGATAGAGTATGTACAATTAGATAGAAACAAAGTTATTGTGTCTAATAAAGTGTGATGGGCAGACAGACGAACCCATTTTAATAGTCCCCTGTATTGGTTATCCAAAAAGAAATATTGAGCGAAGAGTTGTAGAAATCTGATTGATTAAATTTTCCAGGAAACAACTTGAATTTTGATACAGGTTAAATTACTATATCTTCAGCCAAAGAAGTATTATTATTCTTAGGAGTAAATCTTGAGATTTTTCCAAGATTGGTAGGCCAGATATTTTAATATACACATAATATATTGAACACTGACACTTTTGTAATAAATAAGGATAGTTCTTATATTTCAACATTTATTATATCTAAAGGACATGATGTAATAAAAAAAAAGAAATAAAAAAGAATAAAAACATATGCTGACTACATTGCCAAACCTTGGGATGATGATGAATTTAGTGTAAATTAAAATTAATGTGTAAAAAAAAAATATCAAGTACATATACAATATATGAATCTTAAATCTATTTCTGTTAGATCTTCTTGTAGTTTTATCTTCCACTTTCTTGTTTGTTTTAGTGTTTTACAATATACAGCTTAAAACACATTACAATAATTTGTTTCACATGATACAGTAGTACATGGATAATACAAGTCGGTTAAAGCCATCTTTTATACAGTTTACCTAGAAAAAGAAAAAATTAACACAGATAATTCATATGCCATCAGTAAATCAGTTATCTGAGCTTGCAGCAACTTTTTTATATCTCCTATACTATACTATACTGAGCGCCATAGAAAACGTATCACTTAGTTTTTCGTATAACATTAACAAAATGATCCTGTAAACATATCTTATTTATGTTGCTTCTTATTGTGAACAATATTCAAAGGCTTCTTATTGTGAACAATATTCAAATGGGAACACATCAATAACATATTGATATGTTCCCATTTGAATATTGTTCACAATAAGAAGCAAAATAAATAAGATATGTTTACAGGATCATTTTGTTATACGAAAAACAAAGTGATGCGTTTTCTATGGAGTTCAGTATATACAAACACTATGGACAAAACTAATTGCAATTCTGGTACCACCAGGGACCGGGTATCATCCAGATTTTACGAAAAAATGGAAAGAAACTACCCTTACCATCTAGAATCTAATACACGTATCCAGTCTAGAATGTGTTAAAATGCCTCCCAGTTTGTGCTACCGAGTAGATTTATGACCGCTCAGTTTTTAAAAATGAATACTGTCATTTAGATTTGAAAGGGGTTTAGTTTTTAGACACGGCATTTATTTTCCTGGACTTTGACGAGAAATGAACTGAGTGTTTGATAACTAAGGCATTCAGATTTTACACCAAATTACCACTTTACCGAGAGTCGTCTATGTGGTTACAATTAATGTGGTTACAATTAATAGAAAATTTTTTTTTGAAAATATTCACCGATTCACTTGGTCATCGTTTTATTATTTCTGTTATTCATATTCCATCAAGAGGAAATTTATAAAAATAGCTGAAGTATTACTACGTGCACCAAACACAGGTAAATTTACAGTAGCTATAGGCTAACAGCATGCATAAACAACATTATTTGCATATTGCATATACTATTTATAGTATAGTGTTTTGTGTTGGATAGCATGCAGCGCTAAATAAGACGATAACCTCGCGCGTACTATACTATTAAGGTTGCAGCGATAACCCAGGGATGGCGATATATTGCTAGGGTTACCAGATTAGTCAAAGAAGAAACCGGGACATATATTTTCCTGCGAAGACCAAAGTATAACTCGGCACGGAGCGCCCACAGGGCGCCACAAAATGAGTGGCCTATGGGCGCGAATCATTGAGCGCCGAAGGCGTGAACTAACTAGGGGGGTTTGGGGGCATGCCCCCCCAAGAATTTTTTTCATTTCTAGCAACCGGGAGATGCGTTTTCAGCCATTTTTGTGACGGTAGTTACACTAAAAATATATGTTGTTGAATGGGCATTGACGGGCATTATTTCGATTGTCACGTGTTAGTAATGTAGAATTTTTGCTGATGACCGTAACACATACGGTGTCTATTGAACAGGGCCCGTTCATTAGCCGGGACTATAACAGAGAAACCAATAAAATTATACCCAAGATCATACGTCAATTTCTATATTTATGCACATTCGGAACACCTTGGTTAATCTACGAACGCCGATGGATGCCGACTGAACTATATTTTTAGATCAGAAGTGGTGTGCCTTCGTGTTGAAGTAGGCTACAAGTGTTTGCAGCAAACGCTACTTTTTTACATTAATAATCAATAGTTATTAAATGTTATGTGTTATTATTTTCAATTGAAAAACACCTCTGATTTGAAAACCGGGACATTTTGGGCACGTGAGAAGCCTTGGGACGGGACGACTAAAGGGACCCCCAAAACCGGGACTGTCCCGGTAAAACCGGGACGTATGGTAACCCTATATATTGCGATAATTAGGTCAGACGATAAAGTCATCGTCTGAAATCTCATATATCGCCTTATCGCGATAATTTTAAAAAATATTGCGACATTGAAATTTTAAGTCATAATTCACGTAAAATACGCGAAAAATGGAGAAGAAATCAAACTTCAACAAGTGCCGACGAACGAGATCTTTTCCATTGTGCACAACGCCAGGGGTCGACTGTCACTAGTTCACCTCATGTATTTTTTTAAGTAGGCTATATTTCACTGAATAATAGTTTATTAGTAATCATAATTTTCCACGTGTAGGCAACAGCATCCACAATATTAATAATTATGACAGACTAGGAATGATGCACGCAACAATATATGATTGTCGCCATAGTAACGGAAGTGGTGGTTTATCTTTGATTACCCAGTCCGTTGAAAATTACATTGATAACATACATAGAAAAGCCGCCTGGATAATATTTCCTTTGTTTTTTTAATAACATGGCTTCTTCTGAGGCATCCCAGATCGAAAATGCTGATGTTCCCGGTGATAGTTCAATACCGCAGGTGCCAAAAGATGAAAAAGAACACATCTTCTGTGGTGTGGGAATATTTTAGTTTGAAAAACACAAATGACAAGGACGTGGCAATGTGTAAAGTGTGTTAGAAGGAAATTTAAACGTCCAGTGGAAATACGTCAAACCATTGGCATCAGTTGTGAACTAAGCCAGCTGATTAGAATAGAATTGCGGTCACGATACCTGCATGAATATTCTTACTCCAGGTTATACTTCTATCAATGCAACTCACATACAATGCTCAATAGCAAACAGATATACTTGATACATAATCCATTTATATACCCGTTACACCACACTTATGTAAATTTCACATCAGTAATCATCATGATAATGAATTTTTGAACCACGATAATTCTAATTATCGCGACAATTTATTTTAACAATATCGTGATAATTTTTTTCAGTATCGTTGCAACCTTATATGCTCTAATTAATATATAACATTTATTTGTTTCATTTCTCGACAACGTCCAGGAAAATAAATGCCGTGTCTAAAAACTAAACCCCTTTCAAATCTATATGGTAGTGACCATTTTCAAAACATCCAGAAAAACTGAACGGTCGTCAAGTAGACGATCAAGGTCTAAACTAAACAATGTTTCTAAATCTACAGGGTAGCACAAACTGGGCGGTTTTTGATTAATCTTGACGGTATTTAACACATTTAGACTGCAATCTATTGACTGGATACATGTATTAAATTCAAGACGGTAAAGGTAGTTTCTTTCCTTTTTTCGTAAAATCTGGACGATACCCGGTCCCCAGTGCACTTCATATAAATATATCTTTGTATGATTAACACATTTTCAAGAATCTTTAATATAATACTCAATTATTAAAGACAGTTTGCCACAGAAAATATTGAAGTCTGATAATTATTTGCATTTTTGGGACAATATCTAATAATTCACAACTTAATTCATGTTATAAAGGAATTAAAATTGATTACTTAATATATGTAATAAAGAAAACCAAATCAAAGTCAGATTAAAAAGTGGTTCAACAAGAATTTTAATCTTGTGTGATTTTGACTTTAGCCCATTTTGACCAATTTTCAAATATCAAATCTGTGTAAATACTTAAAAAATAAAGAAGTGGCTGCTAGGCAGGATACGCCCACATTTTGCAGAGGTGGATAGAGAACCAGCTGAGAAAAAAAAAAGTGATTTTTCGTACAATCAAGCGCAATAATTCAGGAAGTTACAATCTGATGTAAATGTAGAAAGCAACCACTCTTTGGGTTATAAAGATATATTTCAAGTTTCATGGGCCATAATTGAGGAAGTTATGACCCGATATATGTGAATATCAATAGAAACCACATTTTTGGGTTATAAACATGTGTTAAAAGTTTCATCAAAATTGGATCAAAATTGTGTCCTCTAGAGGGTCCACAAATTGGATCTACAATATTTCTACTATACTATTCAAAAAAAGTAGGAGATATTTGATTTTGGGGGCATAATACTAAAATATGCAAATGACTACAAAAAAAGTCACTATAGAACCTAACAGAAGAAACATTTCCAGTTACATGTGACGCCCAAACGCACCAATAGCTACCGCATGGAATAAGCAGGCTATGGTCCAGATACCATGATACACAATCTGTACAGGACAGACCACGCTCAGGTCGACCAAGGGCGACAACTCAAGCCCAGGATCGATTTATCGTGTCATCACAGCAAATCAGATCAGCGCTCGTCTTCAAACAGACACTGGTGTGAAAGTGAGTGGCCAGACGATTCGGAATCGACTGCATAGGGGTCACCTTCGCGCCCGACGTCCTCGCATGATCCCTTGTTTGAGAGATCATCACATTCAGGCAAGACGTCGTTGGTGTAGGGATCGTCAACACTGGGATAATCGACGCTGGAGCAATGTGATGTTTTCAGATGAGTCAAGGTTCACTGTTGATTTTTTGGACAGACGTAGGAGGGTGTGGCGTCGTCGAAACAAGCGCTTCCAAGACGTTAACGTCATCAGACATGATCGATTTGGGGGTGGTTCTGTTATGGTGTGGGGAGGCATCACTGTTGCTGGAAGAACGGCTTTACATGTTGTTGCAGGGCGTGTTACAGGCCAGTACTACCGGGACAACATCTTGGCAGTCCATGTTGTGCCGTTCGCACGACGTCATGGCCGCCGTTTCATCTTCCAGGTTGACAACGCAAGATGTCACAGGGCCAGGATCGTTACCGGTTACCTCCAACAACAGAACATCACCACATTATCTTGGCCAGCACTGAGTCCCGACATCTCCCCCATCGAGCATGTCTGGGACATGCTTGGACAGAGGTTACGTCAACGTCAACAACGTCCTGCCAATGTCCAAGAACTTGCTGCTGCGTTGCAACAGGAATGGGACAATCTGGACCAAAATGACCTTAGACGTCTCATTAGGAGTATGCCACGTCGGATCAATGCTTGTTTGGCAAACAGAGGAGGATTTACCCGTTACTGACTTTGTTGTGATGCTGTGGCAACTTTGCTGTTTGACCCCGGGTATCATTTTTCCCTTATAATGGTCAGTCTGTGCCTTACTTAGTCTAACGATCATTTGGAATAAATCGATGAATGTGAACTTCATTTCATTTTGTCATTTGTTTCTTTGTCAGTTTCATTAGGTGACTTTAATAACACTTAAAAATCAAATATCCCCTACTTTTTTTGAATAGTATATTTAAGTTCGGCAGTTTTGGTCCGATTATAAACACGAATTTCAAGATTCATCAAAATCAGCTGTTATTTTTAACCTCTAGATAGTCCCTTAAGCCAATCAGGGGTCATAATAAATTTAGTTTCGACTCAATACATGCCAATATCAAAAGAAGCCAAGATCTTTTGGAGATAAACCTATATTTCAAGTTTCGTCAAAATCGGATAAGAATTGTGACCTGTAGAGTGTCCACAAACAAATTGTGGACGGACATGGACGGCAATATACGTTCACACGAAAATGTAGGGTCAGAAATACACCTCAAGTCGTTTTGATTATTAATATTCAATATTGAACTTCCAATGTTCTTTTTTTAAAAATACAGATATATTATTAGAATACATGAATGATATTGCCACTGTTTCTTCTGCAAATTATCTTTAATAATTTCAGACATTAATAACACAGTTCAAATCATGCAGGTATATATATATATAACATTTGTCAAAATATCGAGTATATAAATTTATGTTGTACATAAACAAAAAAATAAAAAAAACCTAAATGCAGATTCATATTTAAATAAAACTTATATCAGTGCACCCCCATGTCGGTAGAACAATTTTATCACTGATTTCTGGACATTGTTAGGGATACAAATTAAGATAGATTAACAGGTAACAAAACATGCCCACAGCAGCTAAATCGGCCAATTGGTCAACAAGGGTTGTTGCATATTTATTCTTTTGAGGGTAATTAGGGGCATTCAATACATAATTTCATACAGATGACAATATAATTTTCGTCGTTTGAGGGTTCACAAAGTTCTAAAAACTAAAACGAGGGCCGTAACTCTGGAAGTAACCTACAGAAATTGTTGAAATTCGACATGCTCTTTCGTTTTACTAATTCAAATAATGCATATATAGATTTCATACAAATCAGATGATAACTTTTGTCGTTCAAACGTTTACAATGCTCAACAAAGTAAAACACAGGCCATAACTCTATACGTAATTGACAAAAATTGCTGACATTCATTTCACTAATTTAAATGATGCATATGAATTTCATACAGATCGGATAATAACTTTTGTCAATAAAGCATTCAAAAGGTACAACAAAGCGAAACAAGGGCATAATTAACGGAAATTGCTGAAATTCAATAGGTTTCTTCGTTTCACTAATTTAAATGATGCATATAAATTTCAGACATATCGGATGATAATTGTTGTCATTAGAGCGTTCACAAGATTCAGCAAAGAGAAACAAGGGCCATAACTATATACGTAATTAAAGGAAATTTACTGAATATCAATTTCAAAACAATCAGATGATAAATGTGGTCTGTTCATAAGACATTGTGTCAACGGACGGCAATATACGACGACATTTCCATGTGGGCATATAAAAGGCATTCTATGTATACTATCTTTTTATTCTTAATAATGCCATGCTAAAGTATACAATAATAAAATCACAATGACCATCAGATTAGGTATACATGTCAAGTGGTGGTCATCTAGCGGTTGACATGCAAAATATGCCCACATTTGTGAGATGAACGAGCACTGCCCCTTTGCGGTTGAGCATGCATGAAAATCAATTATCCTAAAACTGTTGAGTCTAACTGGTGCCATACTCTCGTTTGTATAGGATATTAACGTACACAAGGTTGATATGATTGAGAACACGAGGGCGAAGTCCAAGTAAGTATTCTCTATCATATCAATCCGAGGGAGAGTAGGATTATATATCTAACATATACAACGCCATTCACCCTTAAATTTAGTGGGCTCTTCTATTAACAGGCAACAATGATTAGATAATTGCTCGATAGTTTTCGCCAAATAGCGAAATTTACCGAAATCATCACGTGCATGTTTTGTTTATATGTTGCCATTCTGGAGTAATTGAATTGACAGCAAAAACAAAATTTGGATCAAAAGGCAATCTTTTCCGATAATTCTGACAGTGAAGTGATTGAAGGTTCTCGGGACGTTCTGAGAGGATTTGACTGACTGTTTTAAGTGGAGTGTAGCAAAAATACTTTATAAAGGAATTCTTGGAGTGTGTGAAGAAATAATCAAACTGTGGAAGGAAAGAAAATTCTGAAAGATATCTTAGACATATGGATAACCGATTTAAATACACCGTCTATTTCAGTCCTGAATGCTGCAAACTCTACCATAACAATTTTTAACTGTCAAAAGAATAAAAATTTATTTCTGTGCTCTTTGTATTATTTCGGTCGTCTACATCATCAGCGGTTGATATGAGCCGAATATATATCGACCCGAGATGACGTCATCAGCGGTTGATATGAACCGAATATATCAACCTATGATGACGTCATGACAGATTGTTATGAGATGTAACTGCTATGGACATCAAAGAAAAAAATAGGTTGCCAGGCAACAAAACATACGCCCATACAGCAGCCAAATCGTCCGGGCAGTCAACAAGAGTTGTTGCATTTTAAGTAATCATCAGAAAATCATAATTCAAACTCACCCATAACTACGGTGTAACTGTGATATAATCAAACGTTTTTTTAAATCAAATAATAATTATGACCTCCAGAGGGACCACAAGCTAAAAAGGGTGATTTTTCGTACAATCAGAGGCCATGATTCAGGAAGTTACGATCCGATATGGGCAAGTATGCAATGGAACCAAGATCATTAGGATATAAACATGTATTTCAAGTTTCATCAAAATCAGTTCAAAATTGTGACCTCTATAGGGTCCACAACCTTGATATAACATATTTTTACACAATTCGCGTACAGACGGCGGCAATTTTAGTCGTCAACTCTGGTCCGATTTTCACGATATTCAAATTCTCTCTTCATTACAATGAAACCGTGATATAATCAAACGGTTTTTTAAATCGGATAATAATTTTGACCTCCAGAGGGACCACAAGCTAACAAAAGCGATTTTTCGGACAATCAGGGGACATAATTCAGGAAGTTATGATTCGATGGGCGCAAATATCGAAAGGAACCAAGATCTTTGGGTTATAAACCCAACCTTGATATAACATATTTTCACACCATTAGCGTACAAATGGGGGTTACTTTGTCCGTCAATTTTGGTCCGATTTTCACGAAATTCGAACTCAACCTTCATAACCATGGAACGGTGATATAATCAAACGGTTTTTTAAATCGGATAACAATTTTGACCTCCAGAGGGACCACATGCTAAAAAGGGCGATTTTTCGGACAATCAGGGGCCATAATTCAGGAAGTTACGATTGAAAGGAACCAAGATCTTTGGGTTATAAACATACATGTCAAGTTTCATCAAAATCGGTTCAAAATTGTGACCTCTATAAGGTCCACAACCTTGATATAACATTTTCACACTATTCGCGTACAAACGGCGGCCATTTTCACAAAATCGAACTCAACCTTCATAACCATGGGACGGTGATATAATCAAACGGTTTTTTAAATCGGATAACAATTTTGACCTCCAGAGGGATCACAAGCTAAAAAGGTCTATTTTTCAGACAATCAGGGGCCATAATTCAGGAAGTTAAGATCCGATTGGAGCAAATATCGAAAGGAACCAAGATCTTTGAGTTATAAACATGCATTTCAAGTTTCATCCAAATCGGTTCAAAATTGTGACCTCTACACTGTTCACAAGCCAAAAAAACGTGATTTTTCGTACAATCAGGGGCCATAACCCATGAAGTTACGGTCTGATACATGCCAATATCGAAAGGAACCGAGATCTTAGGGTGACAAACCTATATTTTAAGTTTCATTGAAATCGGATAAAAATTGTGACCTGTAGACTGTTCACAAATGATTGTGGACGGATGGAAACCGGACGAACAGGGGCGACGACAACATGCGTCCACATGAAAATGTGGGCGTATTAAAATACTGCTAGTTCTATATGAATAGAATAATGATACCAAGTTTGTACAAACATACTAACTTAAAGGAGCTAAATTGCTAACATTTGGGATCTAGAAATTGACACAAGTGGGTCACAACGCATATAATACTCTCATATGAATGTATATAAACTTATTTACATTCAATGGTTTCTGTTTTTACTCTAATTTCAAATCAGTTATGTTTGGCGAAATAAGCCAGCAGTGTCAATTGAATTCAAATTGCTAGTGCCCAGTTATTCCAGTCTACATGCACAGTTTGATTTGGTGCAATGTTTCTAGCCTCGTTAATATACAAAACATTTAATGTCATGAATTTAGCTGTTCAACCTGCGGAAATTGTTGAAAATCAATAGTGGGCCAGTAGCTGACATCAAATATCGTGTCACTTTAGCTCCAACCAGCGGCTGCCAGCCAGGATATGCCCACATTTTCGAGATGGATAGAGAACAAGCTAAAAAGAAAGTGATTATTCCTACAATCAATGGCCATAATTCATGAAGTTACAATTTGATATGCGCAAATATCGAAAGGAACCAAGATCTTTGGGTTACAAACATGCATTTCAAGTTTTTTCAAAATCGGATTAAAATTGTGACTTCTACAGGGTTCAAATTTTGCGTACAATCAGGGACCATAATTCAGGAAGTTAAGATCTGATATACGCAAATATCCCAAGATCTTTGGGTTATAAATATTCATTTCCAGTTTCATCAAACTTGGATAAATTGTTACCTCTACTGGATCCACAACCTTGTTATATTATACCATATTTTTACACTATTCATGATCTTCCTTAAGATACAAAGGATAAGCATGCAAAGTTTCAAGATGATACGTTAAGAAATGCAGCTACGCATCCTGTAGACGACAAACAAACAAATACAAGACATGGGCATGGCCAGGGCTCGAAATTCGTTTTTTCGATCTAAGGCCAACATTGGCCTACGATAGGCCAAAGTGCAACCTTGATCGTAGGCCAAAAATTAAAAATCCAAGGCCAAGTCATAAATTATTATATTATTAACTTAATATGTAACATTACGTTATAAATCTGTTTATTGTAGATCTTTTTTCTCAGTCAAATGGTTGTTACAGGTTGTTATTTAATTTATTACTTTTACAAAAATAATGCATCCTTACAGTTTAGGGTGAGGGGGATAAAACTCTTATCGTACCGTTTTTAGTACGATTTTTTTGTTCTAAAAATATTTTTAAAAAATCAGCATTTTTATTAGGAGTTGAAAGTATTACTATATCATCGGTAGAGCTTCGTAAAATATCAATACAAGTCGATAGTATTGATAAGATATGCCAAAAAGCACTATCAAGTATCATTCTCTTCGTCTATATTTCGTGTGTGCGTTGAGCCTGAGGAGTCGACTCAATGTTTTCCGTGACTTAATCCTTCGTATATATAATAATACAATAGCCTACATCGGTCACTTTATATTTATATTTCGAAGTCTCAATCCAGTCTCAATGAACAATAAAGCTCTTTAGCCTTACTTTAGACAATTCATTTTTCCATAGTTTTTGCACGCGAATCGACAACGAATTATCCGCCATGTTGGTATTTGTCACGCTCACGTACGCAATGCTTTGAATCGACTCGTGATTTTATTTTGGTTCCTCCACATACATCGGCCTATCAACGGTTTTTCGTCATTTAGAACCACGGCTACATTATTTAAAAATTAAGTACAATTTATACGTAATATGAGACGGATTATTATTAACTAGACGAACAAAAAACAACTATCGCAAAACATCGTATGGTTTTGACTTTTAAACACATAATCCAGTCTTGATTACGACCGTGAAAATAAGATTGTTTCGATATTATCAATCGACACTTCAATGCCGATTATCGATAGTAAGAATAACTATCGATACCCAGCTCTAATCGGCGGCCATACATGGCTGTGGATAATTGAAAATCGGCCACGAATCTGTGGCCAAATTCTAAAATTCGGAGGCCATGGCCGCCGTCAGTGTCGAGTCCTGGGCGTGGCTCTTTCCCAGGGGGTCGGGCATGCCCCAAAAACAATAGGGATCATCCTTAGGGTATAAGGACTAAGTATGTTAAGTTTCAAGATGATCAATTAAGAATTGTGGCCTTTAGGCGACACAGAGACACACAAAAAGAAAATGGGCGTGGCTCTGAATCTGGGGGTTGGGCATGCACCCCAAATGATAGGGATGTTCCTTAGGGTACAAAGAATAAGTATGCAAAGTTTCAAAATGATACATTAACAAATATGGCCTGTAGACGACAATCAAATACAAGAAATGTGCGTACCTCAGCCCCCGGGGGGTCAGGCATGCACCAAAAAACAATAGGGATCATTTGAATTTTCATCCAAATTGAAAAGATAGGTTGCCAGGCAATGAAACATACGCCCACAGCAGCTAAATCGTCCGGGCAGTCAACAAGGGTTGTCGCATATTTTTACTTTTTTTGGTAATGAAACATTTGTAATACACTAAAATCTGATTAAGAATAACAACTCATTATGTAATTATCTGAAAATCATTAGAATTTGTTTGCTTTTTATAAAGTTTTGCCCCACGCTAACAATTAGTATAGGAAACATTTAACATCATGGATTTAGCTGTTCAGTTATCAAAATTCATTGAAAATCAAAATACTTGTTCGTTTCAACACCTTAAACTCTGTGTATCAATCTGAAGTCAATCGGATGATAAGTTTGGCATCTATATTGTCACAAGGGTTTTTGAAGTGATCAAGGGAGATAACTCTGGAAGTACTTATTTGAAATCGATGAAAATCAGTAGGCTTCTTCGCCTCAGGACCTTAAACAGTGTGTGTAAATTTAAAGTCAATCGGATATTAACTTTGGCCTCTAGAGCGTCCACAGGATTTTTTTTATGTGATCAAGGGCCACAACTCAGGCAATAATTATCAGAGATCGCTGAAAATCAATAGGCTTCTTCGTCTCATGACCTTAAAAACTGTGTATAAATTTAAAGTCAATCGGATATTAACTTTGGCCTCTAGAGCATCCACAAGATATTTTGAAGTGATCAAGGGCCACAACTCTGGCACTAATTATCAGAAATCGCTGAAAATCGATAGGCTTCTTCGTCTCATGACCTTAAACACTGTGTATAAATTTGAAATCAATTGGATATCAACTTTGGCCTCTAGAGCACAAGATTTTTTGAAGTGATCAAGGGCCATAACTCTGGCACTAATTATCGGAAATCGCTGAAAATCAATAGGATTCTTCTTCTCATGACTTTAAACACTGTGTATAAATTTAAAGTCAATCGGATATTAACTTAGGCCTCTAGAGCGTTCACAAGATTTTTTTGAAGTAATCAAGGGCCATAACTCTGGCACTAATTATCGGAAATCGCTGAAAATCTATAGACTTCTTCGTCTTATGACCTTAAACACTGTGTAAAAATTTAAAGTCAATCGGATATTAACTTTGGCTTTTAGAGCGTCCACAAGATTTTTTGAAGTGATCAAGGGCCATAACTCTGGCACTAATTACCGGAAATCGCTGAAAATCAATAGGCTTCTTCGTCTCATGACTTTAAACACTGTGTATTAATTTAAAGTCAATCGGATATTAACTTTGGCTTTTAGAGTGTCCACAAGATTTTTTGAAGTGATCAAGGGCCATAACTCTGGCACTAATTATCGGAAATCGCTGAAAATCAATAGGCTTCTTCTTCTTATGACCTTAAACACTGTGTATAAATTTAAAGCCAATCGGACATTAACTTTGGCCTCTAGAGCGTCCACAAGATTTTTTGAAGTGATCAAGGGCCATAACTCTGGTAGTTATAATCGGAAATCGCTGAAAAACAATTGGCTTCTTCGTCTCATGACCTTAAACACTGTGTATAAATTTAAAGTCAATCGGATATTAACTTTAGCCTCTAGAGCGTCCACAAGCAATTGTGGACGCCGGACCGACGGACGGACGGACGGACCGACGGACGGACGGACAGGGGCGACGACAATATACGACCACATTTCAATGTGGGCGTATAAAAACGAAGTATAAACTTCAAGATCAAAAGAAAAAGAAGAAGTGATTGTTTGTCTGCACGAACAACTCAGAAGATTAATAACTTCTACTATGTTAATAGTAGACCATTGCCAAACAAACGGTATGCCACTAAACATGGTCCGGGATACCTTCTACAACTCACACTAAAGAAGGCTTTTTGCATGTTTAGAAAAGAAAACCCATCCAGTTTTCTTGTGAGTTTCTCCAAATTTTGTATGATGCGACCGAAAAATATCAGATTACTGTCAAAATCGCATTGGGAGTATTGTGTTTGTACAGTCTGTCAAAAATACAAGTTACAAGCTCTTAATTCAGTTGCTGTCAAGGCAGGGTTACCACATTTGAAGATTGAGGCTGATCTATTCCTTAGTGAAATTGCACCTTTACTCCTATGTAAAAAAACCAGAAACCTCCAGATTCCATGAGCATGCATGTATTTACAGCAAATGTGAGCTTTGTAGAGACTAAGGGACAACTTTAGAAACACATTACAGCAAACTGATAGATATGAATACAGAGATGGTATGGTATCACTGGGAAAGACAATTAGAATCTGATGACCAAAAACGGCACTGTGAGAGAAGCTGTTGAAGAATTAATATCTGATGTAACCAAACCAGTTCAAGGATCTTCATTTTTCAAACACGCATTCCAAGGAAACTGGCAACAAAATCAGTTTCTATCACTCAAATCCAATCTACCCATCGATGTTGAACTTATGGTTGTTGATTTTGGTAAAAACCGGAACATACATCACCAAGATCAAGCAGCCCTTTCCACCAGAAAAACCTTGATTGAATGGAACTTTTTTGGTTCAGACCACGGGAAAAGCGAAGCAGACGGAGAGCTTGGCAGCCTGAATAGAGCACTCGATTTAGGCATTCTTGGAAGACAGGTTATAATTCGATGTGCACAAGACATAGTTGATTGGGCAAACGATAGAGAAAACTTTAGATTAGATGAAGCCGGTTCCAAACGTCATTTCCATTACGTTCCCACAGATGCAATCAATAGAGATGAAACTGTGAAAGCCGCAACTGTGAAGGGCCTCAGAAATTTTCACCAAGTAAAGAATGTTTGTAAAGATTATGAAATTTTAGTCCGGTCATTATCCTGCTATTGCAGAGGTTGTATTAACTATACAGAATGTCTAAATGGGGATTACATCGAAAATTTTTTGAAAAGGACAATTGAAGTTAAAAAGTCTACTGTAGAAACTGAAGATATGACAGACACAGTCCCAGCTGACACTCTTTTAGTGTTCGATGGAAAGGTTAACAAAGAATTTCAAAACTTTTCAAACTTTGATTCTGTACAGAAATTCGTTAATGAAAATTTTAGTAAAATCCCGCAACTTCCTACACCTGATGTCAACATTTCTCTTCTGTCAACCAGAAAAAAGATAGATCAAAACTCTCTGACACTTGTACCTGATGATTTAGAAGAATATGGAGAATTGTATCCTGCTATAATAAATGGTGATGGCAATTGTCTGCCGAGGTGTGGGAGTCTTTTAGCTTATGGAACTAAAAGTAAGTTAAATGAAATTCGACAGCGAATAGTCATAGAACTGGTCAATAATGAAAAGCTATATTTGGAAGATGAAAACAACAAGATATTTTCAATGTTTTCTGATCATTATCATGGTCAAAAACTGACTCCATCTGGAATACGAAACATATTCAGAGCTGAAGTATTAGAAATCTGTAAAAATGGAACTTTTATGGGTGTTTGGCAAGTAGCCGGTTTGGCTAATGTATTAAATAGACCTATAAGATCTGTGTATCCAGTATATGGTAGTAAAACTGTCCGCAATGATCTCAACAGAATGTTCTATCCATTTCAACATAAAATGGTTCCATCAGGTTTTCCTAAAGCACATATTATGTGGACTAATGTTCAGGGTGCAGAATTACCAGAGAACAAGTGGATGCCGAATCATTTTGTGGTACTTTTGAGGACTCATCATGAAGACGGAATTATTGAAGAAATGGTTTCTGATGACGAAGAAATGGAATCCAATACAGATGAATTTGATGAAATGGTATCAGTAATATCCGTGGAACAACAACCTGATTATTCAAAGCCAAAGTGAGTAGGAAAATTTTAAATTTATGAACCAGTAACAGTAAATGTAGTTACATAGGTACTGCTAGAAACAAAATGTCAACTTGGATTATCTATGAAACCTTATTATTGCATGTTAGTATCCTACACCTTATTTAGGTTGTAAGCTTCTGTCTTAAGTCCGTTAAGGGGGTCGAGTGGGTTAGGATGCTTGCCGCTCATGGTGGAGATCCCAGGTTCGCATCCCGGCAAATGCCTGTATCTTGTTAACCTAATCAGTGCGTAAAATGGGGCATTAAACTCCATTTCAATTCATTTATGTCTTAAGTTTTATGTTATTAATTCACTTATTTAGTGTATATCTTGATGGGCAGTATGTTTGTGTAAAACATGGAATGTCTACTTTTCGTGCTGTTGTAAGTAAAAACAAAGTTCGAAGTTTACCCTGTTTGAGTTCAAGAAATTATAATTTGCGACATTGTTGTTTTTTTATTTAATTTGTTGATCTTTTATTTGTTGTTCGTTAATTGTTTTTGTTTATTTTATTTTCTTACAAAAGTTGTAAATAGAGGATCTTACATGAGTGTCCATTTGATTATAGCACAAGCCTTTAGGCTAGTAAAATTATTGAACGAGTTTAATAAATTCAATATGCCATGGACACGAATGTAAGATTCTATTTATCACATAGCATTCATAATTTGAAAAAAAAAAACCTTCTGGATTATTTGGATGTAGTTCTCAGTCTCCAGATGAAGTCAAATGCACATGACGTCACATAACTCAGGACGTTATATATGTGTGTCAAGCTCCAATACGTTGACGTCATAATTAATATGACGTCCTGTAAATCCAGGGAGGGATGTGCAACACCCCATGTATAGTCAGTGTTCTAAAGGGTGTTGCACGTCCCTCCTTGGATTTACAGGACGTCATATTAATTATTACGTCGACGTCATAATTGCTTGTATCATTGATTCTCAAGACAGGTTAGTTCTCATTCTCCAGTCTCTTCCGATGATGTCAAATGCTGATCTGGCATAATCCATGACGTTATAGATCAGTGCATGGCAACTTGTTTTACGCAGCTCTCATGAATGAAATGGTTCTTGCAGATCAATAAACAGGGGGTTAATTGTGAAGAAACCCCCTTTAATTGACATCAAATTTCTAGAAATTCATAGCCTCCCATAGTAACAAAGTACAATTGAACGTAACCATACCAATGTATTTTTATTTTGTAGGTTGTTAATTGGCCATGGGTGTTTTTTTATACACCAACTTGTGATGGCTTATGGATAGAAGGTGAAACGAAGTATACACTCATAGACACAGATGTTGTTAAAGTTTTAACTCCACCTAGCATTGAGGTTAAAGGACATCGCCTTTATTACAAGTTTGATGGTAAATTTACTTTCAAAATATTTTTTTAGGTAACATGCTGAGCTGAGGGATTGTTGCATGCAAGTAGATAAATTATAGCTTGTGGACGAATTCCGAGAAGCTGATTTACATGCAACAATCATTTTGACATCACATGTGTACTTCATTTTTATGTAGAACCCACTGGGCAGAATCCATCTTTGAAGATGTCACTTGCACATCTTTGATTTTGATAAATAAAAAGCACAAGCGAAGATATAAGCGTTCTTTTATATTTTCAGAACACATTGGTTAGTACATGGGTCCTGAAAGAAACTAAACTGTTCTACTGTTACCGTGTTATACTGCCACTGTTACAGCTGTTATATGCATTAAAGATACATACTTTTACTGTTATCGCTGTTATATGCATTAAAGATACATAAAGAAACTAAACTGCTTTTTATTCTTCATATATATGTGAGATGATAATATACAAATAGTGTGGGGATTAAAATGCTGTTCAGTCCTTGCGCTCCTGTTAAAAGTTCTGATTTGTCCTGAAAATAACAAAAGATTCCATCCTTGTGCTCCTATAAAAAAATGTCTGCTCCGTCCTGAATATAAGGTGTCTGCGATATCATTGAGTTGGCAGCGGACGTTACATAAACTAATTCACATACACTCCTGAAAATAACAATATCACCCATCATTCCATCCTTGTGTTCCTGTTAAAATGTCTGCTCCGTCCTGAAAATAACAATAGCACCCATCATTCCGTCCTTCTGCTCCTGTTACTGCAAATTTTCCGTCTACTGTAACAGTAGACATTTCAGTTAATACTAATAGGCCTCTCATTACACATGATTTTCTCTTTTATAGTACAAGAAACTGTTCTTTTATTACGTAATGATTCATACTGTCTTGTTAAATAACTATTAATACATTTATTGATTAATTCATTTAAAATTGGTAACTTTATTCCTTGCAGTTTTCCGTCTTTTTTCTAAAATTGTTTAAAGAGCACATAAAATGAGAAGACTAAATTCATTGAGGTTATAGACATTGGTTACTATATGCATTTTACGGCAGTTTAACATCGATCTGATGAAAATTTATTCAGATATTGTCACTCAAAGTCACAAATATAGACCTCCAGTAAAAACGACTTGGCCAATTATTGAAAATACTCTTAATCCCCTCAGACGCCAGTGACGTCACAGTGACCGAATGCATATTCGGGATGTTTATTCCTTAATTACCTATATACACCCGACGTGTGTATTCGTTAACGCCTGACTGATTCCTTAATCCCCCTAATTAAATAACAATTGACTACGGAATAATTTGTTTTGTAATTTAGAATTTGTTTTATATAGACAGCTGTTGTAGCCATATTCCCCATGTGTTTTTTTTTATCAGAATAAGCCGACCGTAAGCCAACAATAATTGGCTTCTGATTGAAACAAGATTGGGTGTGAAATTGTTATAGCCGGCGCTACGGACATCTTTTAAGCCGATAGAAATAATCAATTGTCGGCTTTTAAGAAACGAAATGGTTTCAAATAATAATCATATAAACTTAGATCATCAACATTTGTATTATTGATCATTTTATCATACACCGAGCAAAATGGAGGCAGAATATTCAGAGTTATCATGTAGCACTAGTTCTTTAAGCTCGGGCAGTGTATCGGATACAGATACGTCGCGAAAAATGATTAATATAGCGCCATATATGTTTGAGCCGTATTTAACTGACTGTATTAGTTCCGTAGAAGATGGCGATGTAGAGAATATGGGATCTAACAAAACTTTATTTTGATTTTGGCCCACGCGAAAAATATCGCTAAATTTGATTCTGGGTGCTGGAAACATGATGTGCAAGTAATTATATTAACGTGAAAATATTCCATTTATTATTGTATATAATGGCAAGTAAATATTTTTGTTAACGTGAAAATATTCCTTATTTGTATTGTATATTAGAGCAAACTAGGCAGTACACTAATAAAAGTAATACATTTAGGTCGTTGAAGTTATCGATCCAACCATTATTCTATAAAATATGCAATATGCAAATAAGATGGTTTGATTCATGCATGCATGCTGTCATCCAATAGTAACTGTAAATTTTCCCGTGGTTAGACGCCTCTGGCCAATCAAAAAAATTGTTGTTTGATCACGTACACCCTTCAATCGAGGATTCGAGCTTCTCGTGCGATTTTCTATAATTTAACTATAAGTGTTGTTTAAATGGTTTCCAAATAAAAAGAATTTACATAAATAGAAATAAATATGACACTACCATTAAAGAAATGTGTAGAATTCGTATTCTAAAATATCGGTATAAAATGGAATATCAAACACGACGTTGCACCTGTACTTGACACTATTCTAATCACACGCAGAGGACAGCCGATCACGCCCCCCCTCGAATTTCTTTCTCACATTCGACTAATTTACGCTAACTTTATTTGACTAATTTACGCTAACTGTATTCGACTAATTTACGCTAACTTTATTACAAAAAAATCGTCAATACTAATCAAACAATCAACAATAATCATACGATCATACAAACAATACGATTAACTTTAATACAAAAACATCGGTGATTCGATCTAAAATCAAATAACAAAATAGTCAACAAGTACTAATCAAACAATCAACAATAATCATACGATAACACAAACAATACGATTAATCCACTCTTTCCGTAAGACTTCATCCCTGGGAAATTTATGTAACGCCGGTACATTATTCCCCTTTTCCTTGCTGGAATTTCCACAACTCTCAATAACACAACGATAATACGACATCTTGAAATACACTCCGAAATATTCTAGTCACAAATATATATAATCTATTACAACTCAAGACGAGAAAGGTCGGCTTTTGGAACTGGAACTGGAATGGTATGTTTAACGTCCGCTTCCACTAATGTGATATCGCAGACTAGTCGGCTTATTGTTGTTCTTGGTGTTTAACGTCCGCTTCCACCGAAAGTGATATCGCAGACAAGTCTTATTTTTCATTTTCATTATCTTAGCGCACGCGTCTTTGCTGTGGGAGGAAACCGGAGTGCCCGGAGGAAACCCACGAGGTTGAGAAGGAGCCCCTATCTCCAGTCGGCTTTTGAAAATGCTTTGACTTATATAGTATAGTGATACGTAGCTTACGTGTAAATTACGAGTTAATGATTACGCCAGTCAAATGTTAATTGGACCGACAAATACACACGTGTTAACTGGCGGTGTGTATACAGTGATATATTGACAGATAGTGATATATTGTATAGATAATGTGTATAGATTATGTGTAGTGCCTGTGACGTCACCAGCCAATCAACCAGATTAAGGTCGTAATTGAAAATTTGAACACCGTTTTTGGCTGTCGCATGTTTAAACATTAATATCTGAATTAATTTTAATCAGATTGGAGTGAACTTGCCGTAAAATGAATGTAGTAACCCTTGGCTATAAATATATGCAATTAAAAATTATTATTTTATGTGGTCTTTAATTAAATATTATTCTAGAAAGTCTAATTGAGTTATCATCTTGTAGGTGACAAAATTAGAAACTTGAAAGTGTCCTTTAAATTTGGGGTTGTAATTGTACACTTTCATAATTTTTTCATATGCTACACCCCCTGTTAAAATTCAGAATAGTAACAGGAGCACTCTGTCAACACAAGCAGAAAAAGCTTCAATATTTATAGATAGAGTGGCATAATCTACTGTTTTCTTCTTCGAAATGATAAAAAGATCAGTGTTGAACAGACTTAAAACGGTATTTCAAATCCAAAGCTACTTTTAAAATTATTTGTATTTGGGAAGTTGTCGAGTCAATTACTGTAGAATCTGCCATATGTTATTGTTGTTTATTACAGTTTATGACAACTGGTGAACATGGTTTCAGATTGTGGTAATAAAGTTGATTTATAAACCTTTGATTTCATTGTTTATTTGTAAGATGTATGATAGTTAATATTTGCCAAGGTAGAGTTATTCACTTGTCTGATTGCAGGTATGATTGCATTGAATGCATGTGGACTGCCTGTTTTGTTGTCGTGGTTTGATTGGTTGTGAGTGAAACTATAGTTTACGTGGTGGGAGATATGAATTTATATTGTTACTCTTGCTTGATTTTGGGAGAATCACACGTGTCAATTAATCATCATTCATTCATGAATCATTCCTATAAATTATATTTCAACTAAATGGGTGTTAGACTGTGTGTCGTTGGTTTAGACTGTGTGTCGTTATAATGGTAATCTGTGTGATTTATGAGTAATAATTAGTACAAATGCTTTTAAGTATTGTTTGATTTTTGTAATGTTGATAATCGTAGAAATGTAGAAATATTTTGATTATTTGTTAAACATTGTGTTATGTTTTATAGGTGACCGGATTCTGGTTCTGATTCTGATTTTGATTATGACATGATTATGTCCTGATTCTGATCATGTTAATGTGCTACGGTTAGTGTTACCGATATTGTTGCTGGGATCGATCGTTACTGTTATTTTATGGTGTTGAAAATAATGAAACGATCTACATGAATAACTCATCAACCTGATCACCTTAATCATCTTAAATGTGCTGTGGAGAGTCAGATATTTAATTTAATGACGGCTGTGTGCGCGTGTTTCGTCATTTCATCAATTTTAGAACTGTGATTCGTCTTGTTTGAATCCGCGAAACTAGAGAATATACCATAAATATATATTATTGTATTATATTGTAGTTATATAAAGATATTTAAATCATATTGTGTTTTTGTTAATGGGAACTATATAAGTACATGACCGTCAATCCGCCCCCAAAAGAACCAAAGGTCCAATTTTGTGACACATTTCAAGTTTCATCAAATTCGTTTCAAAATTGTGACCTCTACAGTGTTCACAACCTTGACATACTGTATTTTTACACTTTTCGCGTGTAAGCGGCGGCCATTTTGTTTGTCAATTATGGTCCGATTTTCATGAAATTCGAACAGAACCTTCTTTACGGTGTAACGGTGATATGATCAGACAGTTTTTCATATCGGATAATTTTGTCCTCAAGAGGGACCACAAGCTAAAAGACAGGTTGCCAGGCAACGAAACATACGCCCACAGCAGCTAAATCATCCGGGCAGTCAACAAGAGTTGTCGCATATTTTTACTTTTTTTGATAATGAAACATTTATGTTACACTCAAATCTGATTAAGAGTAACAACTCAGAAAATCATTAGAATTTGTTAGGTTTTTATAAAGTTCTGACCCATGCTAACATTTAGTATGGTATACAAAACATTTAATATCATGGATTTAGCTGTTCAGTTATCAAAATTCATTGAAAATTAATATACTTGTTGATCTAAAGGCCTTAAACTCTGTGTATCACTTTGAAGTCAATCGGATAATAAGTTTGGCCCCTAATAAAGTATCACAAGATTTTTCAAAGTGATCAAGGGAGATAACTTTGGCAGTAATTATGGGAAATTGATGAAAATCAATAGGCGTATTTGTTTCATGACCTTAAACACTGTGTATAAATTTAAAGTCAATTGGATAGTAACTTAAGCTTTTACAGCGTTCACAAGATTTTTCAAAGTGATCAACCATCATAACTCTGGCAATAATTATCGGAAATCGCTGAAAATCAATAGACGTCTTCGTCTCCTGACCTTAAACAGTGTGTATAAATATAAAGTCAATCGGATATCAACTTTAGCCTCTAGGGCGTTCACAAGAAATTGTGGACGATGGACGGACGGACGGACCGACAGACGGACGGACGGGGGCGACGGCAATATACGTCCACATTTCCATGTGATATAAAATAAGTAGTAGAATACAATATCAAAAAACCATCGTTTTATCCAACGTTTCAAACGTTGGATAAAACGATGGTTTTTTGATATTGTATTCTACTACTTATTTTATATCAACTTATCTGAATATCATATGCATCATTTTGACTTTCTCAAAATCGATCCCATCAAATCGTCTGTATTTGGTTTGTGTTTCCTGTTTCTATTGATTGGAAGTTTCACATTTCCATGTGGGCGTATAAAAATGGTATAGTTCTACATTGTTTACACCCTGTCAAATTTCTATATTATGCTCCCGTTGAGGGGTTCCCGGGTAATTGCCGCCGCCTCTCCCCTTTATTATTTTAATGTGTCCAAATGAAATGGAGGTTAACGTCCTACTGTTCTGCTCCGAACTGAGCTAATACGCCATACAGTGTGCTATGAGGGAAATTTTGCTCGGACAGCGGCACTACAGCCTACTCTTATATCGAATTTCAACTGTCAAGGGATCTTTTACGTACACTAGACAGCAGTTTTTGTCAGGCCCCCCTGTCCTGCGTCACTGACTAGGGGGAAGGGGGGGGAAACCACGCTGGAAAATCTGAATGAACTTTCTCGACCAATGCAGGGATCGAACACCCGACCTCCAGGCTAGCGAGCCAGTGTCCTGCTTGCTCAGCCACCGTGACCCCCCCACCCCCAATTAATGTTGCCAGGCCTGTACATTATTTGAAATCAATAAATTTATACCAATGATACCTGACAGGAATATAACATTAAAATTGATTAGACAACATAGGGTAGTATAGACAAATATTATTCTTTCAAGCCTTTGCATCCATTCAAATTTTAATTTTCATGTGCACGTATTATGCCATCACACTTGTCCGTGTGTGTGTCTACAGATCCCAATTTGTTATCAGACTTTGATGAAACTAAAACTGTATGTTGATATCCCAAAGAGCTCGATAATATTTAGTAGTGTAGCTCCTGATTGCACGAAAGTCGCACACACAGCTTGTGGATCACAATTTATACACAACAATCACTGATAAATTTGATTTTAGCTGAAATCGGTCCGTAACTTCTCGTTAAAATTGCTCAGCGCAAATACATGCAGTTACAAAGAATGTAATACATGTTCACAATGGGTCACCATATAGTAACCAGCGCCACCTGTTACCATAATGAGAAAGCTCATCTAAATTTACTAGCGTGTTTTCACCTTAGCAGTGAATCAAAACGTAGGATCTGACAAGGACAATTCTTTAGTCATTCGGATGGAACGAAAAACCAAGGTCCTGGGTACACTTTGGCCATAGCGCCGCTGCCCGGGCAGAATTTCCCCCATTTCACACAGTATGACGTATGCCCGTCTTCCATTTAGCCCAGGTGCAGAAGAGTAGGACGTTAAACCCCATTTCATTTGTCAGGAACCCCGTCCAACAGCACTGAATAGGGTTAATCACACTGGGTAACCCGAGGGACTTTCTCTTCCAACACCGGGAGCGAACCCGAGACCGAGTCAGGGACATACCCATCGAGCCACTGCGGATCATGAAAATTTGGAAGCTTGAGCCGATAAAAAGCTAAAATAATATCAATTTTTTTTTACCTATGTGCGTGAAATATTTCATAAATTTGAGTGGAAAAATGGTTACCTATTTATATTTATTTTTTCACTACCGTGCATTACGTAATTAGTTCTTACTATATATTGTATTGTTCTTTTAGAAACAAAATATGCCAAATCAATCGATTTAGCAGTACCTATTTATATATTTTAAACATATATAGAATAGTTCATGATTTTGATCTATACTATTCAAAAAAAGTAGGGGATATTTGATTTTTAAGTGTTATTAAAGTCACCTAATGAAACTGACGAAGAAACAAATGACAAAATGAAATGAAGTTCACATTCATCAATTTATTCCAAATGATCGTTAGACTAAGTAAGGCACAGACTGACCATTATAAGGGTAAAATGATACCCGGGGTCAAACAGCAAAGTTACCACAGCATCACAACAAAGTCAGTAACGGGTAAATCCTCCTCTGTTTGCCAAACAAGCATTGATCCGACGTGGCATACTCCTAATGAGACGTCTAAGGTCATTTTGGTCCAGATTGTCCCATTCCTGTTGCAACGCAGCAGCAAGTTCTTGGACATTGGCAGGACGTTGTTGACGTAACCTCTGTCCAAGCATGTCCCAGACATGCTCGATGGGGGAGAGGTCGGGACTCAGTGCTGGCCAATAGTCCAGGCAATATAGCATATAACCTAGGACTAATTGCAAAAGTTTTCATTTTGCGATTTTTTATCTCTAATAACATCATAAATAAACATACTAAAAATATAGATCGAAATATTTAGTGGAAGTTAGTTAAAAATAGGCCTCAAATTACTAACAAAATGCGAGTTTGCTGCTGGCCCCGGCAGACCACCATACCAATCAAGGGAGACTACTCAACGTACACTGAAGAGCGATCGGCCGTCAACGCTGACAACAGTTATGAGGATTTTCCGGAAATAGCACCCTTATACATGGTAAGTAGTAGCTACAAATACGTTTTATGTCGTAAATATGCGTTAATGTAACTGTGAAAACAAACAATTGGGATAAAATAGCGAAATCATGCGAATTTCGTGATACGTAATCGCACGCATTTTGAATCACGTCTGCTGACGGCAATAACATCAATTACATCATTCTACACCTAATAAACAAGGAAGAAGCTAGAAATAGTTGAAAATGTTTATGAAATTGTTGTTTATGTAAAAGAATATTACATATGTGTCAAAATGTCATCAAAACATCATTAATATGTACACGTCGGTTTTTCCGTGAAAAAAAAGTATGAAAACCAATTCGGGCCAAAATTGTAAATACAAATGTATGTGACAAAAGCCGCATTTCGTAGACTCTTGTGTACTTTAGGCTTTTAAATGAGGCAGAATCATTTTTTATTTAATATTTTACTATAGCTATGTTCAGTATATGTTCTTATCAGATAACATATCATTTTGCATGCAAAAATCATATTTTAAAAAACATCAAAACTCTTTTAGAAAAAAGTATGACATGGTTTATTCATGGTATATATTTTAGAAAATATTTTTCTTATATCTTGATTAATTATTTTCTTTTTATAATGATGATAACCGACAGCTTTGGAAATAAATGTTAGTGTTGCTATATTTATAATTTTGTTAATTCCACAATATATAGAAATCATTATGTAAACTATAAACATATAATGTTTTGAAGAATTTATTGTCATTAGTTTCTAAACTCAAGTACTTACCTTTATTCTTTATAATTTCAGATTAAATGGTGTGATGGAAGAGTGCACTTTTTGCAAAAGATCCTTGTCAGGTGACGAACCAACGGTTACCTTAACAGCCAAAGGATGTGAAGGAATACTCAAAGCAAACGAAGAGAGGCAAACTAACATACAAACTGTTCCCGGCCAGCATGTACATACAAAATGTAGGCGTGAGTTTGTTAATCCAAACCTGGTAAAAGCAAAGAAGAGGCAATATTTTGAAGATTTACAACTGAAGATAAATACACGGTGTGCTCTAAGATCAGATGGAAGCCACTTTGACTTTAAGAACATGTGTCTTTTCTGTGGTTGCAGAGACGTGTATGATGGTAAGAAACAGGAGCATCGTCTAATTCCAGTGAGGACAATGGACTTCCAAGCAAAAATAAGCAACATCTGTAATGAAGTCATCAATGATTGGTCAAAGGCTGTGCAAGATCGCATCTCTGTTGTTGGAGATTTGCCAGCAGCTGATGCTGTGTACCATCAACAGTGCAATGTGTCTTTCAGAACTGGTAGACAGATACCAAAGATCTTTACTGCCAGCGATAGCCCAAACCCACCAAAAAGAAAAATGAGTGGAAGACCCAAGGATTCCATACGATCAGAAGCATTTATCAAAGTGGTTTCATATCTAGAACAAAATGAAGATGAACAACTCACCATCACAGACCTAATACAGAAAATGTCTGACTTCACTTCTGATGAAAATATAGAACCATACAGCTTCAAACATATGAAGAAGGAACTCAAACAACACTTTGGAGACAAGCTCATAATTTCAGAGATCCGTGGAAAGTCCAACGTTGTCTCTCTCGAAAGTACAGCATCAGCAATTCTGCAAGAATTTCATCAGAAACAGCAACGGAGTGTCATCGATAAGGAGTCACAGATCATAGAGACTGCAGCTCGTTTCATCAAAAATGACATCAAACAAGTACAACAAAACAGAGATGTATATCCTGATGCTCATGACTTGTCAGACGTAGACAAGGCTTTGGAGTTCCTACCATCCAATCTGAAGCATCTTTTGAAGTTTATATTTCAAGGAAAGAATGTGAATGTGAAGTTGGCTTCTGTAGGACAAGCAATCATGCAAGCATCTCGGCCACGAAGTACTCTAGCTCCAATGCAGATAGGATTGGGTGTTCAGCTACATCATCACTTCCAGTCCAAGTTCCTCATCGACTCTCTTAACGAACATGGGTTCTGCTGTTCATATTCAGAAGTCAAGAGATTTGAGAGATGTGCTGCTGTAATACAAGGGACTGAAATCCATAACCATTCACCTGAACACTTTCTTCAGTATGCAGCAGACAATGTGGACCACAATATCAGAACCCTTGATGGAGAAAAGACATTTCACGGTATGGGAATCATCTCTACAATAACACCAAGTGCAAAAGTGACCACACAAATAAAAAGAGCAGACATTTCAGTTGAAGAAATCATAAGGATTGGTAGGATCAACATCAAGTCTTTCATTCTGAGAAATGATGCTTTGTCAGATATGTACTATGGACCACTCGTGTATCCAGCTGCACAAGAACCTCACCAGAACATTGATCTGCTTTGGAAAACATCTTTGTTGCTGAAAACATTGAGACCACAGTGGTCTGGCTTTATGCAACTAGTAAATCAAAAAAGCCACACAGGACCATCATCAGTCATGTTTCTTCCTATGATAGACTTGGATCCGAATGACCTGTCATGCATCTATTCAACTCTTGTATTTGTGACATCCCATGCTAAACGGTACAACTGTACTCCCGTCATAACGTTTGATCAACCTTTGTGGTGGAAGGCCAATGTGATTCTTGAGAATGAAAGAGGCAGTGCTGACATAAAGGGCATGGTTATTCGTCTTGGAGGGTTCCACATTCTCATGAGTTTCCTGGGATGCATTGGACATCTGATGGGAGGATCAGGACTTCGTGAACTACTCGAGCTAGTGTATGCTACCAATACAGTAACTCACATGATGACAGGTAAAGCAGTTGCAAGAGCTGTTCGTGGACACATGCTGATGGATGCTGCTCTGAACACTATGTTGTGCTCGAAGGCCATGAGCCCACAACACACAAAACAAAGTGATTCTGCAGAACCTGAACACAACAGCCATGTATGCAGTCCAGACATCACGAAGCTTTCTCACCTTATGGAACAAACATTATCTGGCAACATTTCCTCAGAAGAACTTGACAACAATGCAGATCTAAATGAACTTTATACTAAACTTGAAGAGTTGAAGACATCATTCCGAGATCAGAAGACACCTAAGTTGTGGATCCAGTATCTCACAATGCTTGACTTACTACGCAAGTTCATGAGAATGGGAGATTGGCCTCTGCACCTGCAATGTCTTCACGACATGTTACCATTCTTTGCGTCATCTGGACACAACCTGTATTTGAAGTCTGTCTATCTCTACCTCCAGAAAATGTCAAGATTAGAGGAAGAGCACCCATCAGTCTACCAACAATTCTGCAGTGGAAAACATGTTGTTCGAAGATCAGACAGGGCATGGGCAGGTCTCTCTGTGGATCTTATTATAGAACAGTGTCTCATGCGCAGTATCAAAACAACTGGTGGTTTGACAAGAGGGCGAGGATTCACAGAAGCACAGAGACTCATATGGGTCATGTCTACTCCAGCTTGTGCCGAGGTGAACCGTTCAATGCAAGAACTGACTGAAGTTGTATATACAACCAGTGACCAACATAAAGAATGCACGAATGCCAGAATCACCAAGGACATGGAAGATGCCGGTATCATTCTGAAACATCTGACTGAAATGGATCCCTTTGGAGCAGATTCGACTCTAAGAAGTATTGCCATCGGCGTTGTTGCTCATCCTACAGTCAATGTCTATGATGCGAAGTCAGTTGGTGATAAGATAGTTCAGTCCATGGAGGGTACAAGTGTGGCTGCTCACTCATTTCAGAAGAAAAATCAGGCAGTGACAATGGATATGAAGATAACAGTGAAGGTGAAAGGAGAAGAGATTCAAGTAGATCCCCACCTACTGTTCCAACGACTAGTGACCGCAGGAAACAGGTCATGTGATCTCTCCGATATTTTCAAACACGAACTCTGTTCATTTCCAACGGCTCTGTTTGATTCGAAAACTGTCATGAGACTTGCCAACAAATCATCACTTGCGAATGCTCTCTGGACAACACTTTCTGCAGAGTTTTAAAGGCCAAACACTGAAGAGGTCAGGTATGTTCTTGACGGAGGTGCTTTACTTCATAGAACCCCGTGGACCAAGGGCAACACATGGTCTTCTATTTGTGGACAGTATGCTCACTATGTAAAAACCAGGTATCCTGAGGTAACTGTTGTGTTTGATGGTTACACTGATGGTGCAACAACAAAGGACTGTACACATGCAAGAAGAAGTTCTCAGGGTATTGGTGCCAAGGTCAATTTCAAAAGCAACATGCCTCTACAGATGAAAGATAGGTTGCCAGGCAACGAAACATACGCCCACAGCAGCTAAATCGTCCGGGCAGTCAACAAGGGTTGTCGCATATTTTTACTTTTTTTGGTAATGAAACAACTCATTATGTAATTATCTGAAAATCATTAGAATTTGTTTGCTTTTTATAAAGTTTTGCCCCACGCTATCAATTAGTATAGGAAACATTTAACATCATGGATTTAGCTGTTCTGTTATCAAAATTCATTGAAAATCAAAATACTTGTGCGTTTCAACACCTTAAACTCTGTGTATCAATCTGAAGTCAAACAGATGATAAGTTTGGCATCTGTAGCGTCACAAGGTTTTTTGAAGTGATCAAGGGAGATAACTCTGGAAGTAATTATTTGAAATCAATGAAAATCAGTAGGCTTCTTCGTCTCATGACCTTAAACAGTGTGTGTAAATTTAAAGTCAATCAGATATTAACTTTGGCCTCTAGAGCGTCCACAGGATTTTTTGATGTGATCAAGGGCCATAACTCTGGCACTAATTATCGGAAATCGCTGAAAATCAATAGGCTTCTTCATCTTATGACCTTAAACACTGTGTATGAATTTTAAGTCAATCGGATATTAACTTTGGCCTCTAGATCGTTCACAAGATTTTTTGAAGTGATCAAGGGCCATAACTCTGGCACTAATTATCGGAAATCGCTGAAAATCAATACGCTTCTTCGTCTTATGACCTTAAACACTGTGTATAAATTTAAAGTCAATCGGATATTAACTTTGGCTTTTAGAGCGTCCACAAGATTTTTTGAAGTGATCAAGGGCCATAACTCTGGCACTAATTATCGGAAATCGCTGAAAATCAATAGGCTTCTTCGTCTTATGACCTTAAACACTGTGTATAAATTTAAAGTCAATCGGATATTAACTTTGACTTTTAGAGCGTCCACAAGATTTTTTGAAGTGATCAAGGGCCATAACTCTGGCACTAATTATCGGAAATCGCTGAAAATCAATAGGCTTCTTCTTCTTATGACCTTAAACACTGTGTATAAATTTAAGGTCAATCGGATATTAACTTTGGCTTTTAGAGCGTCCACAAGATTTTTTGAAGTGATCAAGGGCCATAACTCTGGCACTAATTATCGGAAATCGCTGAAAATCGATAGGCTTCTTCGTCTTATGACCGTAAACACTGTGTATAAATTTAGAGCCAATCGAATATTAACTTTGGCCTCTAGAGCGTCCACAAGATTTTTTGAAGTGATCAAGGGCCATAACTTTGGTAGTTATTATCGGAAATCGCTGAAAAACAATAGGCTTCTTCGTCTCATGACCTCAAACACTGTGTATAAATTTAAAGTCAATCGGATATTAACTTTAGCCTCTAGAGCGTCCACAAGCAATTGTGGACGCCGGACCGACGGACCGACGGACGGACGGACGGACGGACGGACGGACGGACGGACGGGGGCGACGACAATATACGACCACATTTCAATGTGGGCGTATAAAAAGGAAGACTTTCTCTCAAACAAAGATAACAAGCAGCAGTTTGTTAACATGCTTGGCGACTGCCTCAAGAGTGATGGAAATCATGTTCGCCATGCAAGTGGAGATGCAGACGTTCTGATTGTTCTAACAGCCATTGAATCAGCACAACACCATGATACAGTGCTAATAGGTGAAGACACAGATTTGCTGGTCCTATTGTTTCACCACATAAAGGATGCCAAGAACAAAGTCTTCTTTACGACGGAACCAAAGAAGATAGGCTGGCACTGCCAGGCAGGATACGCCCACATTTTCGAGAGATGGATAGAGAACAAGCAATACCGAAAGTGATTTTTCCTATGTGCAAATAAATCGAAATGAATTAAGATCTTTGGGTTATAAAGGTTCATTTCAGTAGGCTTCAAATTCGACTGGGGATCATGTTGCTAAGTGGGTAAGATGCTGGCTCGGTAGCCTTGAGGTTAGGTGTTTGATCCCTGCATTGGGTGAGAAAGTTCATCTAGATTTTCTGGCGTGGTTTCCCCTTGTTAGTGATGAAGGATGGATGGCCTGACAAGAACAGCTGTCAATTTTGGTCCGATTTTCACGAAATTCGACCTCAACCTTCATTACGATGTAACGGTGATATAATCAAACGTTTTTTTTAAATGGGATTATAATTCTGACCCCAGAGGGGCCAAAAGCTAAAAAAAAAAGGTCATTTTTCGTACAATCAGGGGCCATAATTCAGGAAGTTACAATCCGATATGCACAAATATCGAAAGGAACCAAGATCTTTGGGTTATAAACATGCATGTCAAGTTTCATCAAAATCGGTTCAAAATTGTGACCTCTATAGGGTCCACAACCTTAATATAACGTATTTTTACACTAATCGCGTACAAACGGCGGCCATTTTGTCTGTCAATTTTGGTCCGATTTTCACAAAATTTTACCTCAATCTTCATTACCATGTAACGGTGATATAATCAAACGTTTTTTTAAATCGGATAATAATTTGACCTCCAGTGGGACCACAAGCTAAAAAGGGTGATTTTTCGTAAAATCAGGGGCTATAATTCAGGAAGTTACGAATCAATGAGCGCAAATATCGAAAGAAACCAAGATCTTCGGGTTATAAACATGCATGTCAAGTTTCATCAAAATCGGTTCAAAATTGTGACCTCTATAGGGTCCACAACCTTGATATAACATATTTTCACACTATTCGCGTACAAACGGCGGCCATTTTGTCCGTCAATTTTGGTTTGATTTTCACGAAATTCGAACAGAGCCTTCATTACCATGTAACGGTGATATAATCAAACGGTTTTTTAAATCGGATAATAATTTTGACCTCCAGAGGGACCACAAGCTAAAAAGGGCAATTTTTCGGACAATCAGGGGCCATAATTCAGGAAGTTACGATCCGATGGGTGCAAATATCGAAAGGAACCAAGATCTTTGGGTTATAAACATACATGTCAAGTTTCATCAAAATTGGTTCAAAATTGTGACCTCTATAGGGTCCACAACCTTGATATAACATATTTTCACACCATTCGCGTACAAACGGCGGCCATTTTGTTTGTCAATTTTGGTCCGATTTTCACGAAATTTGAACTCAACCTTCATTACCATGTAACGGTGATATAATCGAACGGTTTTTTAAATCGGATAATAATTTTGACCTCCAGAGGGACCACAAGCTAAAAAGGGCGATTTTTCGGACAATCAGGGGCCATAATTCAGGAAGTTACGATCCGATGGCCGCAAATATCGAAAGGAACCAAGATTTTGGGGTTATAAACATGCATGTCAAGTTTCATCACAATCGGTTCAAAATTGTGACCTCTATAGGGTCCACAAGCTAAAAACATGATATTTCGTACAATCAGGGGCCATAATCCATGAAGTTCCGATCCGATGCATGCCAATATCGAAAGGAACCGAGATCTTATGGGGATAAACCTATATTTCAAGTTTCGTCAAAATCAGATAAGAATTGTGACCTGTAGAGAGTCCACAAACAAATTGTGGACGGACGGACGTCCGGACGGACGTCCAGACGGACGGACGGACGGACAGACGGACGGACGGACGGACGTCCGGACGGACAGGGGCGACGACATAATACGTCCACATGAAAATGTGGGCGTATAAAAATGTCATTGAAACCTACCAAGTGTTGGGACATTACAACAGCAAGGTCTCTGCTTGGCCCTTCACTGTGTGAACATCTCCTGTTTCTGCATGCTGTAAGTGGTTGTGACACTACTTCTCGGCTGTATGGTGTTGGCAAACAAGCGGTGCTAACCAAAGCTAGAAAAGATGACTTTCTCATCCAACAAGCACGTGTATTCATGGATCAAACAAGTTCGAAAGAGGAGATTGTCAAAGCTGGCGAAAGAGCAGTTGTACATCTGTACAATGGAAAACCACATGAAAGTGTTGATGTTCTTCGACTGCAGAAATTTCACGATAAGGCAAGATCTAGTGTTGTTCAACCACATGCATTGCCACCTACTTCAGCAGCTGTAAAGTACCACAGTCTCCGTGTGTATCTGCAGGTTCAAACATGGATGTCAAACACATGTACCTTGTCACCGGATCAATGGGGATGGAAATCGGTACAGGGAAAGTTAGTTCCAGTGCTAACAGATCTACCTCCAGCGCCTCAAGAGCTTCTGGACATTGTGAGATGTAACTGTAAATCAGGTTGCAATACTGCACGGTGCACATGTCTCAAGAATGGACTAGAGTGTTCCATGGCTTGTGGTGATTGCAAAGGAGTTTGTGAAAACTGTTCTGTCTTTCCCTCCGATGTTATGGAGGAAGATGTTGATGATGAGTCTCTTCTCTAAATCGTGTACGTGTGTCTATTTAGAGCAAAGAAGACATTTAAAGACTTTATAGATCATGTATGCTATTGACAGATGTGAACTATTCAATTGTGATAAATGATATGCTTTGACAGCGTATTCCGGTTATCAGTCATTATCTGATTCACTGTTCTGACAGGGTAAAAAACGTTCAATATTATATAGTATATATCAAGAATGTATCTTCAATAATCTTAAAGGGGCTGTGGCACTTTTACTGAGGGAAATAAAGTGATCTCTCGAAATATTAAAGAAATGTGTACTGCGATGTTTAACCCTTTAAAATAATATATATTGCAGAAACTTATTTATAAACGGTAAATATATTTAATGAAAAATAATGAGCTACAGCCCTTTAAAGACTTGATATCATTAAGCAATTTATTAATTATTTGGTTCACTAATGAATATTTTAATTTGTAATCTGATATGAATGACAACAATAGTGTATCTAGCATTGCATAATAATTATGAATTTGTAATTTCAGACAAAAATTTGTAATTTCAGACAAAAATATGTATTTTCAGAAAAAATATGTATTTTCAGAAAAAAATATGTATTTTCAGACAAAAATATGTAATTTCAGAAGAAAAAAAATTAAATTATCGAATTACATGCTATTCTGAAACTTAAAATAGCTTTCTTCAGTTATTTCCCTAGGTTTAATGGTCAAATACAAACAAATATTCATGTAAAACCTGTTGCGACGTAAAAGTGTGTTCACGAATTTGGTCAAAATACGTCCAAAATAGGATGGGGGGTACCTGTCTTTGAGCGTAAAATACAATATGTTCCACTAATTATATTTTTCTATATTTTGGATATGATACGGTACATATATTTATCTTCAAAATAAGCCTACTTTAGTTACTTTTGCAATTTGTCCTAGGTTAACCCTAATTTGGTCCTAGATTGCCTGGACTACAAGGTAATGTGGTGATGTTCTGTTGTTGGAGGTAACCTGTAACGATCCTGGCCCTGTGACATCTAGCGTTGTCATCCTGGAAGATGAAACGGCGCCCATGACGTCGTGCCAACGGCACAACATGGACTGCCAAGATGTTGTCCCGGTAGTACTGGCCTGTAACAGGCCCTGCAACAACATGTAAAGCCGTTCTTCCAGCAACAGTGATGCCTCCCCACACCATAACAGAACCACCCCCAAATCGATCATGTCTGATGACGTTAACGTCTTGGAAGCGCTCGTTTCGACGACGCCACACCCTCCTACGTCTGTCCAAAAAATCAACAGTGAACCTTGACTCATCTGAAAACATCACATTGCTCCAGCGTCGATTATCCCAGTGTTGACGATCCCTACACCAACGACGTCTTGCCTGAATGTGATGATCTCTCAAACAAGGGATCACGCGAGGACGTCGGGCGCGAAGGTGACACCTATGCAGTCGATTCCGAATCGTCTGGCCACTCACTCTCACGCCAGTGTCTGTTTGAAGACGAGCGCTGAACTGATTTGCTGTGATGACACAATTTCTCAAGGCCAAGGTACGGATAAATCGATCCTGGGCTTGAGTTGTCGCCCTTGGTCGACCTGAGCGTGGTCTGTCCTGTACAGATTGTGTATCACGGTATCTGGACCATAGCCTGCTTATGACAGACTGAGAAACATTCATCGTCCGCGCCACAACCGCCTGTGTTGTGCCGATCTGTAGCATGCCAAGGGCACGTAACCTTTCATTTTGGGTAAGCCGACGCATATCAAAATTTGTTTTCTGGTCACTAAAACAATTAAACTGATGTTTCCACTCTGGAATTCAATGCCACAATGACTGTAACATTCAAAGTCAGAGTCGTGCAAATCTTGGGTTGGACCCCCATGATGATCTCAATCATCACCTGCATTCCATGCGGTAGCTATTGGTGCGTTTGGGCGTCACATGTAACTGGAAATGTTTCTTCTGTTAGGTTCTATAGTGACTTTTTTCGTAGTCATTTGCATATTTTAGTATTATGCCCCCAAAATCAAATATCCCCTACTTTTTTTGAATAGTATATGTCGGGTTATGAAAAGGGCGAGATTTTGCATGTCCCCAATCAGCCTCCATACAATTGTAAACAGCGCCGTCTGTTATCAAAATGAGCTTAGAATTATGACAGTTTTACCGCGTAACATTTGTGAAATGTCAAAATGTTAATGAAACTAAACAGACTACAATAAATTAAAAGTAATAATGGATGATAAAAAAAAAAAAAAAATATGTATTCGAACTGCAATATTTAATAAATAAGTCATATAAATTAGCATTTTTACAAGTGTAAATAGCCAATTTAACATTTGTAAGTAAGAAGTTACATGCATAGAAGTAAGCATATTAGCATACGCATTACTAGGTTAGCAGTTAGAATTATGGGGGAAATTCCGCTCCATAGTTAACCACGCTAACAAGTTGTAGGCCACGACTACAATATTACATACAGAGTTACACCTTCTGTGAATCGGTGGCAATATCAGCAATGTTTTTTTGTTTGTGTGCTCTTTTGATAAAATAAAATTAGTTCATCGATTTTTTTTCCACAAAAATGGATAAATATTATCGATTGCATCACAATGACAGACAGTAGTATTGAAGGTTGATACAAAATGACAAGTTTACAGAAGTTATGTCCGAGATTCAGCGACAGTCAAATTTACCTATGCAAGTATTTGTGTTTGCTTCCAATGCACTCAAGCATAATATTAATTGATGTTAGCACAAAAAACACAAGATTTTATTAAGAGGCCACTCCTGCTAAGCGGTCAATTGTAAAAATTCCCTTGGGTGGTTACTTATAATGCAGATTCTACTGTAGTTCAAAATGAGACTGTTAAACATAAACATCTCGGGGAAATAATCAAGATATTTTGTTAATTTTTTTTTTTTGCTGGGTTTCTATTGGTGGCTACTTTCACGATAAACTATCAAATATCAGAAATAATAAGAAATTAGATCTGCTAAGCAGATATTAAAGCTTTCATATTCACAGTCACTTCCTGTCACATGTCATGGGTCATAAAAATAATCTGAACAAGAAAAAAAAAAAAAATCATTAAAATCAGTCACAATCAAGTGAAGTTAATGTGATTTTTCACTCGTAAACAACTTTGTCGTCACAAAAAACATCGAAGGCAAAATTCGAATTTTTGAAATAGTCAAATACCAAAAATTCGACCCATATCCCGGCTATCCTGAAATGTATTAATTTCAGAAATAGGAGACGCATCGTAAGATCTACTTACATGCTAAATTTCATGAAAATCGTACAACTATTAAAGAAGTTGTCAAATTGGTCATAACTTTCGGTTCAAAATCACAGCGACGAATTTTCGAAATTCGAAAATCTGAAACTGCAGATGAAAATGATTTATTTACAAGGTACTCAAAGAATTTTTTTAGGTAAAATAGGTAAAAAAATAAAGTTACGACTATGCATTTTCATTTTTTTGGTGATTTTTGGTGATTTCAAATGCCTAAATAGTTTTGAAAATATATTTAATCAACGTTCGCACCCCATTTTTGGGGAGGGCAGGTCTAATTTTCAGAAAGGTCCTATGGTAAGATTTTGAGAAATCCAATTTGCAGAAACTACACACACAAAAAAAAAAAAAATTATAATCTTAATAGAAACAATAAGCTTTCATATGTTTAACATATGAAAGCCTAATGAATTTTGGCTGCGGGTACCTACTTCTACTCACTTCCATGTTAAAATAAAGAGTCTTGTTTGTTATTGAAAGGTTATGTACATGCAATAACCTGGAAAAAGAGTACTTGCCGCCAAATTATTGGGGGGGGGGGGGTAGCTTCTATCGCATTCCCAAGTTCTCGGAAAAGGGGGCGAATAAATCAATAATGGAAAGTTGAAAGATAGGTTGCCAGGCAACGAAACATACGCCCACAGCAGCTAAATCGTCCGGGCAGTCAACAAGGGTTGTCGCATATTTTTACTTTTTTGGGTAATGAAACATTTGTAATACACTAAAATCTGATTAAGAGTAACAACTCATTATGTAATTATCAGAAAATCATCAGAATTTGTTTGCTTTTTATAAAGTTTTGCCCCATGATAACAAGGAAACATTTAATATGATGGATTTAGCTGTTCAGTTATCAAAATTCATTGAAAATCAAAATACTTGTTCGTTTCAACACCTTATACACTCTGTGTATCAATCTGAAGTCAATCGAATATTAAGTTTGGCCTCTAGAGCATCCACAAGATTTTTTGAATGGAACAAGGACTACAACTCTTGCACTAATTATCAGAAATTGCTGAAAATCAATAGGCTTCTTCGTCTCATGACCTTAAAAACTGTGTATAAATTTGAAGTCAATCGGATATTAACTTTGGCCTCTAGAGCACCCACAAGATTTATTGAAGTGATCAAGGGCCATAACTCTGGCACTAATTATCGGAAATCGCAGAAAATCAATAGGATTCTTTGTTTTATGACCTTAAACACTGTGTATCAATTTAAAGTCAATCGGATATTAACTTTGGCCTCTAGAACGTCCACAAGATTTTTTGAAGTGATCAAGGGCCACAACTCTGGCACTAATTATCCGAAATCACTGAAAATCACTAGGCTTCTTCGCCTCATGACCTTAAACACTGTGCATAAATTTAAAGTCAATCGGATATTAACTTTGGCCTTTAGAGCGTCCACAAGATTTGTTTGAAGTGATCCAGGGCCATAACTCTGACACTAATAATCTGAAATTGATGAAAATCAATAGGCTTCTTTGTCTCATGACCTTAAACACTTTGCATAAATTTAAAGCCAATCGGATATTAACTTTGGCCTTTAGAGCGTCAATAATTATCGGAAATCGCTGAAAATCAATAGGCTTCTTCGTCTTATGACGTTAAACACTGTGTATAAATTTAAAGTCAATCGAATATTAACTTTGGCCTCTAGAGTGTCCACAAGATTTTTTGAAGTGATCAAGGGCCATAACTCTTGTAGTTATTATCGGAAATCGCTGAAAAACAATAGGCTTTTTCGTCTTATGACCTTAAACACTGCGTATAATTTAAAGTCAATCGGATATTAACTTTAGCCTCTAGAGCGTCCACAAGCAATTGTGGACGCCGGACCGCCGGAGGGACGGGGGCGACGACAATATACGACCACATTTCAATGTGGGCGTATAAAAATGCTGAATATTGATAGGAGATGAAATGAAATGACCACAATGCTTCACACCAAACTTCAAAAGAATCTGTCAACAAATATTGTAGCCTCTATCTTGTTCACAAGCCAATTGTTGATGGACGTACAGTATGACAACATAATACATACACACTGAAATGTGGGTGTATAAAGAAACCTATATCAAGACATGATACAACATCAATCCTATCTTACTAATTCTATAGATCACAAGTAATACATCTGTCACTCATACACTCACTCATTTAAGTCAAATAATTTCAATAAAAATTTATAAAAAATATAAAATAAAATTCTCCTTTTGTAAAATGATTAAAAAAAGTATAAAGTCATATACATGTATATATAAAAGATAGATTGCCAGGCAATGAAACATACGCCCACAGCAGCTAAATCATCCGGGCAGTCAACAAGAGTTTAGGGCTGGCAATCGATCTTGTTTCAAGTATCGATTAAGGCCGACCATCCACCAATCAATTATCGATAATATCAGCAAATTATTTTGACTTACAATTGGTTTGAAAGCAATCATAATTTGTACACGAAGAACGAATTGTATGCGAGTTTATGTTGTGACATCATTCTCTATACCGTACATGTAGAATTTTTTTTCATTTATTAATAGCATTCCATAGCAAAACGAGGTATATAAAGAAACTCGATCAACTTCGTTGGGAAGACAGAACCGCAATCGCTCGCCATGTTTTTGTCGCTAATGACCTGAATAATAATGAGTAAAATGTAGTTATTTCTCTTTGAAAACATCAAACGAATTCTTCATCCATCCATAGTTCTATGATCCATCCAGTTCGCCGTAACAGTTTATTTCTTGCGGTGATTTCTCTTGCGCATATAACACTCCTGGTCACAGCGTGATCTAATAATTGCAATAGTCCAGAAATTGAGAGATAAAATATGGAGCACAACTGAATGTTACGTGAAACCATTAGCTCTCATCATGAAATAAGCGGCTAACATTTCTCACCGGTGGCGTCTTGTGTGGCGTGAAAAAACAAAATATGTGTGTTTTATTATGACCATTCTGTTTATTTACAGTTCTAGGCCCAAGCACACGTTGCAAAAAATACTGTGATAGGATTATTTTTATGGAGTTCTTCTTAAAAGTGAAATTGTGCGATAATCGATATTTTAAAACTGTATCGATAATTGATTTTCAAAACGCTTACCGACGATTTTCGGCAATATCGATATATTTTCCGCCAGCCCTACATGAGTTGTCGCATATTCTTACTTTTTTTGGTAATGAAACATTTATAATACTCTGAAATCTGATTAAGATTAACAACTCATAAAGTAATTATCAGAAAATCATTAGAATTTTTTTTTTTTTTTTTTTTTATAAAGTTCTACCCCATGCTAACACTTAGTATAAGAAACATTTTAAAATCATGGATTTAGCTGTTCAGTTATCAAAATTCATTGAAAATCAATATACTTGTTTGTCTCAAGACCTTAAACTCTGTGTATCAATCTGAAATCAAATGGATGATAAGTTTGGCCACTAGAGCGTTACAAAGAGATCAAGGGAGATAACTCTGGTAGTAATTTTCGAAATTTGCTGAAAATCAATAGTATTCTTCGTCTCATGACTTTAGACACTGTGTATAAATTTAAAGTCAATCAGATATTAACTTTGGCCTCTACAGCCTCCACAAGATTTTCTGAGGTGATCAAGGGCCATAAACCTGGCAGTAATTATTGGAAATCGCTGAAAATCAATAGGATTCTTTCTCTCATGACCTTAAACACTGTGTATAAATCTAAAGGTCAATTGGATATTAACTTTGGCCTCTATGGTGTCCACAAGATTTTTTGAAGTGATCAAGGGCCATAAATCTAGCAGTAATTATCGGAAATCGCTGAAAATCAAAAGTTTTCTTCTTTGTGTATAAATTTAAAGTCAATCGGATATTAACTTTGACCTGTACAGCGTCCACAAGATATTTTGAACTGATCAAGGGCCATAACTCTGGCGGTAATTATTGGAAATCGCTGAAAATCAATGGACCTTAAACACTGTGTATAAATTTAAAGTCAATCGGATATTAACTTTAGCCTGTAGAGCATCCACAAGCAATTGTGGAGGACAGACAGACGGATGGATGGACGGACAGACAGGGGCAACAACAATATACGACCACATTTCAATGTGGGCGTATAAAAATATTTTCAATCCAATAATCGGATATAAAAACAAAGACTAGACAACACAGTATAAGAATTACACCAAAAAGGAGCAACTTTAAAGGAGATATGGATTGTACAATATGTCCCTAATAATTAGTAATAATCTCATAGTTGAAAAGAGTTAACAGGTTTCTATAAATTTCATAAGCAATGTTAACAATGTCAAAAGTATGAAATATTTTCTGGAAACAAATCATTTATATATCAGATTTGGTACTAAGAATTGGTTTTGAACACAGATCAAGTATTTGGTGATGTAAACAATTAACATGACAGTATAATGTTTTCTCCAATTTTGAATGTTTTTAGAATCAGGGATTTTTTCCGGATCTTAAGACACACTTCAATCCATATCCAGTAGGGAACCTTTAAATAGAAAATACACAGGTAGAAAATAAGCCTCTTCAATGAGTTTGGCAAAGTTTCTTAAGATCTGCCATGTTTCAAGCTGTAATTTAGAAAGTTAACATATTAAACTACCTACTTAATTAAACACTTTACAGGATATTTCTTTTCTTATCAATATTCAAATAAATCAAATGTGAGTCAAACCTATTAAACTAAGTGACCATAAGTTGTTTCAATGCAAGATTATTATTAAAATTAAAGACAGATATTTCTTATCAAATCTTACAAGTTCTTACCTTTACCTACTTAGTAGTCACTGAAATAAAATAGTTATACTTAGGCTAAATAATGACAAATCCTTACGATGGATATAAAGTAATTAATGTGGTGTATAATGTTTAAGATCACAAGGATCACTTACTATATTAATGTCTTCGATATTCCCTTTCTCGTTCACGATCCCTTTCCCTTTCCCTGTCTCGATCACGATGTCTGTCTTCATGATATCTGTCCCTTTCTCTTTCACGACTTCTTTCTCTATATTCACGATCTCGACTTCTAGATCGGTGGCTTCTGCCTCTTTCTTTCCTGTCCCTATCACGATCTCTTTCTCTGGAACGTGATCTTCTCGGCTGACTTCTTAAATGATAATAATTAAACATTTCTAACTCATTCAAGCAAATCAATTTAAGAAACAAGGGTTATCAATATAAAGTAGTGGTGTTACGAAACAATTAATCGGCCAGCCAAACATTGTATTTGTGCCGATTTATCTGATGCTGTATAAATTCTATAATGTCATGTCAGTAGTGCAGGTCTTGCCATAAACAATCCTCCTGAAAATCCTGAGGAGAAATGTTCTGGAATTTAACTACTTAAAATTGAATATCTTTTAAGTGTATCTGTTATGGTGCAACTGTAATGTATTATATTTGTCCAAATAAAATAATCTACTTCAAATACTATCAAATTTCTGTTGTCTAATTTTGTTAAGCGGGCATAAAATTATCCAAAAGATAAAACATACGGCCACAACAGCAAAGTTGTCCGAGAGGTCCACAAGGGTTGTTGCATATTTGTTCTTTTGTAGGTAATCAGGGACATTGACTATTTCAAAGGCCGTAACTCTAGAAGTAATCTACAAAAATTGTTGAAATTTAACAGGCTTTTTCGTTTTACTAATTCAAATAATGCATATAAATTCCCATATTCCTGAAACAATGGCCCTAGAAATCCCTCTCTGGCCATTGCTGGATAGGCTTCTGATACTTGAACTTTTGAAAGAGTGTGTCTATTCTTCCCGTTCATTCAAATCCTGTGTTAGCGCTAGCTTCTAAAATTCATTAGCCACTGTGGCTAATGCATGAAAAAATTATTAGCCACATACATTTTTCATTTGCCACTGATGACATCATGAAATGTTGTTTGTACCGTATACTAATCTTGGTATATAGTCTAAAGATGTAACATTTTGAAGCTAGCAGCAAGTGCTAATAATATCGAGTGCTATATTGAGTTGTTGCCTTGTTTCTCCTGCCACCAATTTGGCCAACGTGCATAAGCACAACACAAAATATGTTACAAAACACAAAAAGTTCTAGCATGTTATTATATACCATCGTTTACTTATAATCTTAATTAGTCAAAATAACACTTTACTTTGAATTTAGGGCCTACATGTATAAGACAAAGAAAATATTTATTAGGGTTTCACACTGCGTAGCTTGTGTGAAACACTATTGTTTTTGTTAAAATTATTATTATTATTCTTCTTCTTATTATTATTTTTTTTTTCCAATTTGCTTATATCTCAGCAACTTCTTGTCGGATCGATACAATGTCTTCAGTTTTACTGGGAAAGTGGGTGTGACTTAGAGATTAAAGCTATTCCCGGCATTCTGCGACAATGCGAAACGTCCGAAATCACCGAAAATGTCGTTTTTTTGAAATATTGCCTTAATATTAACAATAATCATTGTATTTTAGCATATGATGGATTTTGACATAGCCAGAAACAGGGGACATAGCTATGTTACTTTTGATTTTTGACGAAGCTTGGAAGATATTAGGCGCCAAATTTTGAAAATTTAAATTTTTACAAAAAACTTTTTTATTTATTAATATTTTTATATGACATTTTAACCAAGGTTAAAGAGTCATCTGATTTGAGCAAAAATGTCCACATTTTTTGTTTCCGTAATTTTCCTTAGCCGCTATTGGCTAATTCAGTTTTTCAGTCCTACATTAATTATTTATTGTTCGATTTGTATAAAACCATGTTCATATGTTCCGTGGTTCAAAATGTCATTTTTTTTGTTACCGGTAAAGTTTCCCGAAGGCATCGGAAGTGGCGTAAATTCAGCAAAAACTGCAACATTGACAGTTCGGTACCACTTTTTGAAAGCAAATACTAGCATTACCACATCAAAATTTCAAATAACAGATAATGTGTTTTTCTCTGTTTTACTGTATGCAGGCTGCTTTAAACATAAGAAACTTTTTAAATTTTTTTAAATAGTGTTCTATGAACATTTTTCTCATCAAAATTGGCAGTATTTTTGTGACAAGAAGTAATGGACTTCTCTATAGGCAAAACACGCCCTTGAATTATGGCATTTTGGGGCCAAATTAGTATTTCAAAGATCCTACAATAACTCTGGAAATAATGAAAGCAATTAGTTGAAATGTTGAAATCCAAATGAAAAATGGATGACGAGTTCAATTCTGTCGTCAAATTGGCTCTGTAACACGTCCTTGTTCCATTCAAAAAATCTTGTGGATGCTCTAGAGGCCAAACTTAATATTCGATTGACTTCAGATTGATACACAGAGTGTATAAGGTGTTGAAACGAACAAGTATTTTGATTTTCAATGAATTTTGATAACTGAACAGCTAAATCCATCATATTAAATGTTTCCTTATTATCATGGGGCAAAACTTTATAAAAAGCAAACAAATTCTGATGATTTTCTGATAATTACATAATGAGTTGTTACTCTTAATCAGATTTTAGTGTATTACAAATGTTTCATTACCCAAAAAAGTAAAAATATGCGACAACCCTTGTTGACTGCCCGGACGATTTAGCTGCTGTGGGCGTATGTTTCGTTGCCTGGCAACCTATCTTTCAACTTTCCATTATTGATTTATTCGCCCCCTTTTCCGAGAACTTGGGAATGCGATAGAAGCTACCCCCCCCCCAATAATTTGGCGGCAAGTACTCTTTTTCCAGGTTATTGCATGTACATAACCTTTCAATAACAAACAAGACTCTTTATTTTAACATGGAAGTGAGTAGAAGTAGGTACCCGTAGCCAAAATTCATTAAGCTTTCATATGTAGTACATATGAAAGCTTATTGTTTCTATATTAAGATTATTATTTTTTTTTTTGTGTGTGTGTAGTTTCTGCAAATTGGATTTCTCAAAATCTTACCATAGGACCTTTCTGAAAATTAGACCTGCCCTCCCCAAAAATGGGGTGCGAACGTTGATTAAATATATTTTCAAAACTATTTAGGCATTTGAAATCACCAAAAATCACCAAAAAAATGAAAATGCATAGTTGTAACTTTATTTTTTTACCTATTTTACCTAAAAAAAATTCTTTGAGTACCTTGTAAATAAATCATTTTCATCTGCAGTTTCAGATTTTCGAATTTCGAAAATTCGTCACTGTGATTTTGAACCGAAAGTTATGACCAATTTGATAACTTCTTTAATAGTTGTACGATTTTCATGAAATTTAGCATGTAAGTAGATCTTACGATGCGTCTCCTATTTCTGAAATTAATACATTTCAGGATAGCCGGGATATGGGTCGAATTTTTGGTATTTGACTATTTCAAAAATTCGAATTTTGCCTTCGATGTTTTTTGTGACGACAAAGTTTTTTACGAGTGAAAAATCACATTAACTTCACTTGATTGAGACTGATTTTAATGATTTTTTTTTTTTTTCATGTTCAGATTATTTTTATGACCCATGACATGTGACAGGAAGTGACTGTGAATATGAAAGCTTTAATATCTGCTTAGCAGATCTAATTTCTTATTATTTCTGATATTTGATAGTTTATCGTGAAAGTAGCCACCAATAGAAACCCAGCAAAAAAAAAAAAATTAACAAAATATCTTGATTGTAGACTCATAGATCTAGAATACTAACGTTGGCGTTTGTAGCGCCATCTACTTTAATAACTCTCCTATTTGATTTACCCAATGACGTCTCATTCGATTTAACCTTACTGGATAATCACATCTTTTGTAACTGTGAAGCAGGCAAGCAGACGGCACAAACTGATAAATATCGTCTGCTCTGCACAACAAAATGGTTGTTTGCACGTGTACTGTTGTCCGGACGAACAATTCACTTATACTGTTAAAACCAACAGCAAAGATTTTCCCAGAGAATGAGTTAATTACAACCGTATGTGCCTCATTCATAGAGAAATGTGAGACACTCGCACATGTCGATAGTGAAACTGAAAGTAGCAACAAATGTACGGGCGCCAAGAAATTAGACTTAGTGCCGACTCGAGATTCCTTTGAAATTGACGAATTTTTGGTCAGAAATGCAAAGGATTGGATCGCTATTGACCAGATATCTTTTGAGATAATTACTCTCAAGAATGAATTTAGTCCTTAGTCGCCACTGAATGTCAAAATTCGTGTTTCATTCAAGAACAACATTAATAATGACAATGGAGAGAAGAGCCAAGACATAGACTCAAGTACATCAAATACACCATGGTGGCAAGCGTTATTTTATCCAAAATTAAAAACACGAATCTCAAGAGTCTCCTTAAATTTTATTAAAGACCAATCTCTTTCTTTGGATGAATTTGAGTAAATAAAGTATTTTCGTTCGGCGCAAGATTCAGCGACAGTCAAATTTATCGATGCAAGTATTGATGTTCGCTCCCAATGCACCCAAGCGTAATTAATTATGTCAGCACAAAAAGCTATGATGAAAGTAAAAGAAATATTGGGGGTCAGAGATCCAGTATTACTAAACAAACAATGAAACATGTATACGCGACTACTTTGAATTCACAACTAGATAAAAAGTACATGTATTGTTATTGTTATACTACATGAATAAAAAAATATATGCAATCTATATCTTTATTTTTTGTGGTAGGTGTTGGGGCAATATTGGATACCTCTAGTCAAAGAGCACCTCCATTAAGCAAGCATTTTTAAATTTCCCTTGGGTGCTTGCTTAATACAAGTTCTACTGTATTTTAATCAATGTAAATAAATATTAATTAAATTTTGACGTTACGCTAAAAAATTTTGTCACGTTTTTAAACGAGGGTACCCCACTTCAAGTGCACCGCTCAGGTCTTTATTTTTTATACATTTTTTTTCATTTTAATATCATTAGAAAGATAATTGAACGATCTTTCGATCGTCGGGGGGTGCTTTGTTGGTATTTCGAAATACCATGCCTTTTTTTTAAGTTGAAGGCTTCAATTCACGTAATCTTTTTTTGTGGCGATTTGCCAGGATATCACCCCCAGGATATCACCGATCGAAAGTTCGTTTTATTGCCGTTTCAATGCTATTAAAATCAACAAAATCGGAGCATTTTAAGAACCTGAGTCGAGCATTTGAAAATTGTATACAATGAGCAATGTTGTCCAGGATATCACCCCCCACCGATCTAAAGTTCGTTTTATTGCCGTTTCAATGCTATTAAAATCAACAAAATCAAAGCATTTTAAGAACCTGAGTCGAGCATTTGAAAATTGTATACAATGAGCAATGTTGTCCAAAAGAAATCGCGTAGTTTTTGCCTTGTTACGACGTCATTTCAACACCAAAACTAAAATGTATTCCAAGGTCCTAAGACTCATATTCACGGTAAATTACGTCGAAAGGTAAATCCGATGTTAATTTATGAAGTAAGCGTTATGTTAAATGTATAACGGACTTGCCTGAAAATAGATAAGATAGTTAATATCCATTTTTTTACGACTTTCACGGGGTTGACTTTATTTACATCACATGACTCATATTCGCGCGCTTTTATGGCCATGTGACAAGGTGTGAGGATCGAACGGAAATTTCCTTCGAGCTACCACACGTCCCTACATTTTGGTGTGAGGATCGAACGGAAATTTCCTTCGAGCTACCACACGTCCCTACATTTTAACACCAAACATATTTCAAGAATGGAAAAATTCTGTAAAATTGACGACAGTTTCAATGCTCTGAAATCATAAATTTGCTGTTCAATGAATTACTCAAGCCCAATGTTAATATATTTCTGTGCACGCGAATGGAAATGAAACCGGAAAATATCCACACGGGTCTCTGTCTGTGTAGTCTGTACTGACCGTAACGTTTTTTAATTTACGTTTTTGAAATTAATATAAGGTACACATATATAAAAATTATATCACACAAAAGAACAATTTATCTGCTTCCAAAATATTTTTAAATTATTACAAATGATAAAATAGCAATTGTGTGACGTTAAGTTGAAGAAAGGTTAAAAATCGGGAAAAGATAGGTTGCCAGGCAACCAAACATACGCCCACAGCAGCTAAATCGTCCGGGCAGTCAACAAGGGTTGTCGCATATTTTTACTTTTTTTGGTAATGAAACATTTGTAATACACTAAAATCTGATTAAGAGTAACAACTCATTATGTAATTATCTGAAAATCATTAGAATTTGTTTGCTTTTTATAAAGTTTTGCCCCACGCTAACAATTAGTAATGGAAACATTTAACATCATGGATTTAGCTGTTCAGTTATCAAAATTCATTGAAAATCAAAATACTTGTTTGTTTCAACACCTTAAACTCTGTGTATCAATCTGAAGTCAATCGCATGATAAGTTTGGCATCTATAGCGTCACAAGGTTTTTTGAAGTGATCAAGGGAGATAACTCTGGAAGTAATTATTTGAAATCGCTGAAAATCAGTAGGCTTCTTCGTCTCATGACCTTAAACAGTGTGTATAAATTTAAAGCCAATCGGATATTAACTTTGGCCTCTATGGCATCCACACGATTTTTTGAAGTGATCAAGGGCCATAACTCTGGTAGTTATTATTGGAAATTGCTGAAAAACAATAGGCTTCTTCGTCTCATGACCTTAAACACTGTGTATAAATTTCAACTCAATCGGATATTAACTTTAGCCTCTAGAGCGTCCACAAGCAATTGTGGACGCCGGACCGACGGACGGACGGGGGCGACGACAATATACGACTACATTTCAATGTGGGCGTATAAAAACGAGTTTCTTCCAACGCGAGCAATGGAGCTGTGACACCTACTTTGAGCCATACGATTTCTCCTCTATACCATGTAATGTATCTTGTAATGAACTGATTAGTATTTTACATCTATCATCTGATGCTATCTTTGATTGTTTGATTAGAGATATAGCTGTAACCAATGTCTCTATAGCACTAGCAAAATCACCTGAAAAAAGGACAAAAATATAAACTAACCCATGCAGATATGAAAGCTTTCGTAATCATCGTCACTGATGTTACATGTCATAGGTGATGTAAAGAATCTCAAAAAGGAACCAGCAGCCGTCAGGCAGGATACGCCCACAATTTCGAGAGATCGATAGAGATCAAGCTAAAAAGAAAGTGATTTTTCCTACAATCAAGGGCCATAATTCATGAAGTTACAATCCGCAAATATCGAAAGGAACCAAGATCTTTGGGTTATAAACATGCATTTCAAATTTCATTAAAAGTGTGACCTCTATAAGGTCCATACCCAAACCCTCGATATACCATATTTTTACACTATTCACGTACATGCAGCTGCCATTTTGTTTGGTTTTTCACAAAATTCCAACTCAACCTTCATTATGGTGTAACGATGATATAATCAATAAGTTTTTCAAATCGGATCATAATTGTGACCTCCAGAGGGCCCACAAGATAAAAGATAGGGGTTGCCAGGCAATGAAACATATGCCCACAGCAGCTAAATCGTCCGGGCAGTCAACAAGAGTTGTCGCATATTCTTACTTTTTTCGGTAAAAAACATTTATAATAGCCTACACTAAAATCTGATTAAGAGTAACAACTCATTAAGTAATTATCAGAAAATCATAAGAATTTGTTTGGTTTTTATAAAGTTTTGACCCATGCTAACGCTTAGTATACGAAACATTTAAAAACATGGATTTAGCTGTTCAGTTATCAAAATTCATTGAAAATCAATATACTTGATACTTGTTCTTCTCAAGACCTTAAACTCTGTGTATCAATCTGAAGTCAATTGGATGATAAGTTTGGACTCCAGAGTGTTACGAAAGATTTTTCAAAGTTATCAAGGGAGATAACTCTGGCAGTAATTATCGGAATTTGCTGAAAATCAGTAGGATTCTTCGTCTCATGACCTTAAACACCATGTATAAATTTAAGGTCAATCGGATATTAACTTTGGCCTATAGAGCTTCCACAGGATTTTTTGACGTGGTCAAGGGCCATAACTCTAGCAGTTATTATTGGAAATCGCTGAAAATGAATATCTCTTCGTCTCATGACAAGAGCGTCAACAAGATTTTTTGAAGTGATCAAGGGCCATAACTCTGATAGTTATTATCGTAAATCGGTGAAAAACAAGAGGCTTCTTCGTCTCATGACCTTAAACACTGTGTATAAATTTAAAGTCAATCGGATATTAACTTTAACCTCTAGAGCGTTCACAAGCAATTGTGGACGCCGGACCGACGACAATATACGACCACATTTCAATGTGAGCATATAAAAATCAGACTAATATTGTGACCTCTACACTCTTAGAGGGTCCACAACTTTCATATACCATATTTTTACACTATTCGCGTACAAGCGGTGGCCATTTTGTCTGGCATTTTAGTTCCGATTTTCACGAAATTCAAGCCCAATAGTCATTATGGTGTAAATGTGATATAATCAAACGTTTTTTCCAGAGGGACCACAAGCTAAAAAATAGGTTGCCAGGCAACGAAACATACGCCCACACAGCAGCCAAATCGTCCGGGCAGTCAACAAGAGTTGTTGCATTTTAAGTAATCATCAGAAAATCATAATTCAAACTCACCCATAACTACGGTGTAACTGTGATATAATCAAACGTTTTTTTAAATCGGATAATAATTGTGACCTCCAGAGGGACCACAAGCTAAAAAGGGTGATTTTTCGTACAATCAGGGGCCATGCTTCAGGAAGTTACGATCTGATATGGGCAAATATGCCATTTTATCTGTCAACTCTGGTCAGATTTCCACAAAATTCAAATTCTCTCTTCATTACCATGAAACCGTGATATAATCAAACGGTTTTTTAAATCGGATAATAATTTTGACCTCCAGAGGGAACACAAGCTAACAAAAGTGATTTTTCGGACAATCAGGGGACATAATTCAGGAAGTTATGATTCGATGGGCGCAAATATCGAAAGGAACCAAGATCTTTGGGTTATAAACATGCATGTCACGTTTCATCAAAATCGGTTCAAAATTGTGACCTCTATAAGGTCCACAACCTTCATATAACGTAGTTTCACACCATTCGCGTACCAACGACGGCCATTTTGTCCGTCAATTTTGGTCCGATTTTCACGAAATTCAAACTCAACCTTCATAACCATGGAACGGTGATATAATCAAACGGTTTTTTAAATCGGATAATAATTTTGCCTCCAGAGGAACCACAAGCTAAAAAGGGCGATTTTTCGGACAATCAGGGGCCATAATTCAGGAAGTTACAATCCAATGGGCGCAAATATCGAAAGGCACCAAGATCTTTGGGTTATAAACATACATGTCACGTTTCATCAAAATCGGTTCAAAATTGTGACCTCTATAAGGTCCACAACCTTGATATAACATATTTTCACACAATTCGCGTACAAACGGCGGCCATTTTGTCCGTCAATTTTGGTCCGATTTTCATGAAATTCGAATTCAACCTTCATAACCATGGAATGGTGATATAATCAAACGGTTTTTTAAATCGGATAACAATTTTGACCTCCAGAGGGACCACAAGCTAAAAAGGGCGATTTTTCGGACAATCAGGGGCCATAATTCAGGAAGTTACGATCCGATGCGCGCAAATATCAAAAGGAACAAAGATCTTTGGGTTATAAACATACATGTCAAGTTTCATCAAAATCGGTTCAAAATTGTGACCTCTATAAGGTCCACAACCTTGATATAACATATTTTCACACTATTCGCGTACAAATGGCAGCCATTTTGTCCGTCAATTTTGGTCCGATTTTCACGAAATTCGAACTCAACCTTCATAACCATGGGACGGTGATATAATCAAACGGTTTTTTAAATCGGATAACAATTTTGACCTCCAGAGGGACCACAAGGTAAAAAGGGTGATTTTTCGGACAATCAGGGGCCATAATTCAGGAAGTTACGATCCGATTGGCGCAAATATCGAAAGGAACCAAGATCTTTGGGTTATAAACATGCATTTCAAGTTTCATCCAAATTGGTTCAAAATTGTGACCTCTACACTGTTCACAAGCTAAAAAACGTGATATTTCGTACAATCAGGGGCCATAACCCATGAAGTTACGGTCCGATACATGCCAATATCGAAAGGAACCGAGATCTTAGGGTGATAAACCTATATTTTAAGTTTCATTGAAATCGGATAAAAATTGTGACCTGTAGACTGTTCACAAACAATTGTGGACGGATGGACGGACGTCCGGACGGACGAACAGGGGCGACGACAATATACGTCCACATGAAAATGTGGGCGTATAAAAAGGTGATTTTTCGTACAATCAGGGTCCATAATTCATGAAGGTTATGCAGGGAATATGATAAGCGGTATCGCATCGCAGTTTGCTAAACAAAAACGACGTAAGTGCGAATCAAATATTTATTTGATTAGCAAAATTTTTTGAAACTTGAGAGAATTTGCGAATCAAGTTTTTTGTTCGAAATCAAGCGTGAAAAAATGTTTAACAAATGTGAATATGCGTTCGACGGCATTTTCGACAACTCTTCTATTATTATATAGTCGCGGTTGACCACGTCAACTATTTTTGTACAACATATTATTACTGGATGATCTTGACTAACACCCTGGATTCACAACGCTGTCGATTAAAGATGGCGTCGTCTGCTAAAAAATCAAAATCATCGGGTGTCCGTCTTTTGACGGTAAAAGAATGGAAACGTAAATATGATGCCGATGATCGTTGGCTTGATTATGATCTCGAAGGGCCCGGCATCGTAAGTAAAATACAATGCCGAGTTTGTATTAAATATGAAAGTAGGGTACATCACATAAGAAACTTCAGTCGGCCTTTTGTATCGGAATTACCGGGACTGCTCTAAAGTCCGATAATATTCGCAAAACACACAATTTCAGAACCACATTTGCAAAGCATAAAAATAAATAATAATTCTTTAGGTGTTTCTTCTTTTGACATTGGTCAATCTCCATCGACATCCCAACGCCCACTGACGAATGCTTTTGGCATTGCAGAGAAAGTAGAACGAGAACGGATTGGGAAACTCTTTGATATAGCTTACACCCTTGCAAAAGAAGAAATTGCTTTTACAAAGTTTGAATCATTTGTTCAATTAGAAAAAAAACATGGGGTACAGTTAGGGGACAGTTATAGCAATCAAATTAAACGTCAGGAATTTACAAATATTATAGGTAATTCTTTAAAGAATAAAATTGCTTCAGATATTAATAATTCTGAGTTCTTCTCAATTTTGATGGATGGTTGTACTGATGTAAGTGCACTTGAAAAAGAGGCCATATATCTTTTATCAGTCCAATCAAATGGTAAAGTTGACAATAATTTTGTCAAGCTTAAGGATGTAAAATCAGTTAATGCTGTTGGGTTAAGGAGTGTTTTTATGAGGCCCTGTCAGAATTAGGTATTATTGATTTGATGGATGGTTGTACTGATGTAAGTGCACTTGAAAAAGAGGCCATTTATGTTTTATCAGTCCAATCAAATTGTAAAGTTGACAATAATTTTGTCAAGCTTAAGGATGTAAAATCAGTTAATGCTGTTGGGTTAAAGGAGTGTTTGTATGAGGCCCTGTCAGAATTAGGTATTAATGATTTGAAGAAAAAGTTGGTTGGATTTATGTCAGATGGTGCTAGCGTAAACTTGGGGCCAAAATCAGGACTAGCTGTTAGGTTTCAGGCAGAGTTCAACTGGCTTGTAAATTATTCATTGTATGAATCATAGGCTTGAGTTGGCTGCTAAGGATGCCTTTTCTTTGACTGACTTTTTAGAATTAATGTCCGTGCTAAATAGTCTAAGGACCTTGTATAATACAAGACCAAAACGTTTAAGAGAACTAAGACAGTTAGGTGAAATAATGGAGGAGACTATAAGTAAACCTGAAAAGGCAACAGGTACCAGATGGCTTCAACACAAACGGGCAGCATGTAATTCATTAAGTCTTTTCCAGTTATTGTCTGTCACCTTGAGAGCCTTGCGTCAGATTGTTCTGTCAAAAAGGATGACCAAGCTAAAATGCAAGGTTACTTAAAAAATTGAAATCTTTCAAATTTGTTGTTAGCCTTCTTTTCTTCTCTCAACTTCTTGAACCATTATCTAAACTTTCTTTGAGTCTTCAGAGTTCTGGTATTGATTTGTTGTATGCCATGTCATGTCTTGAACACCTCTATACATCTTTGACTAATTTTGAGGTAACTTCTGACATTAAATCTTTGTTTGACATGGCTGTATCCGATTCAGCAATTGAATATAAAGGTGTGACTCTTTCATGCAAAGGTTCTGCTGACATTGAAAAATTTGAAGAGGACAGAAAAATCATCTGTGAATCGGTAGAAAAATTTGTTCGAACTAGGTTTAGAGATTTAAATGACAAACAAGAATTTCAAATTCTTAAATTAATTGATTTATCAATTTGGCCCAGAAGTCAACCAGAGTTAATAAATTATGGAAATGATGAAACAGATTTTTTTATTAATCATTTTCTTCAACTTCTTTCTAATAGAGGTGTGAATACTGATTTAATTAAATCTGAATGGTTAGATCTGAAACTATTTTGGCTAAAACTTAAAAACTCAAGATTGTATTGAAAATATCTTAACTTATCACAGATTGAAGTTTCCCAATTTCTGTCACGTTCTACTTATTTTGTTGGCATACCCAGTTTCAAATGCTAAAGTAGAAAGAGCATTTTCAGCAATGAGTAGAATCAAAAGTGATTGGAGAAATCGTTTAGCTGAGCACACACTTGAGTCATTGATGTTTATAAAGTTAGAGGGTGTTGACCCCAGTCACTTTGATTCTGCTGACTGTGTTAACAATTTTTTCTTAACCAATAGGAGACCTAACCAATGTTCAAGAAAATCGGTAGACGAAGATGAATGAAGATTACAGCTCAATGACATGACAGTGATGTTTCATAATATGTTTCTTATTAAAATTAAATCAATAAATTTTATTTGAAATAATTGTTTTAGTTTTTTACAACCAAACCCATGTTTGAAATAAAACAAATCCCCATTCACAGAGATATAAAGAGTTCAGCTTATGCCTTATAGCTCAGACTTCAGAGATTTAACCACCTGCACAGAAAACCTGTTCAATGAGACATGTGGTTCTGATACATGTATTGTAACTGTGTGAAACAGTTGTAATTAAAAATACCAATTTTCCAATCCAGTATTTTCATAGCTTGAATTAACACAGTTCAGTCAACCAGTATAAACTCTTCACTTTAACATCCTCATACACACATAAAATATATATGTTGATATTATGACCGTTAAAGAGCATTCACTACAACACAGTGGAATTGTACTTATTTGCTATTCAATTAAGAGGAATTGCTAATCAATTCTCAGTTTGATTAGCACTTTTTTTTTATACATTCAATGATTGCTAATCAATTATTTTTCCTATCATATTCCCTGAGGTTATGATCCCATATGCGCAAATATTGAAAGGAACCAAGATCTTTGGGTTATAAACATACATTTCAAGTTTCATAATCCATGAAGTTTCGATCCGATACATGCCAATATTGAAAGCAGCCCTGGCCCCAAGTTGACAAAGCATTCTCAGACTTAAGTTGAGAATTTACTCAATTTTCAATCACTGTTTATAAGAAATATCTTTGATCTAGAAACACAAAACGTTGCTCATAGTTTCTTAGTAGGCCATTTGGTGCATTAAAACGACAAAAGTTTTATAGAGGGTTATATTTTAGTAACAATAAGGCGACCAATTTTGAGTAAATGCTTGACTTAAGTCTGAGAATGCTTTGTGAACTTGGGGCCAGATCTTTTGGAGAAAAACCTATGTTTCAAGTTTCGTCAAAATCGGATAAGAATTGTGACCTGTAGAGAGTCCACAAACAATTGTCGACGGACAGACGGACTGACGTCCAGACAGACAGGGGCGACGGCATAATACATCCACATGAAAATGTGGGCGTATAAAAAGGTGATTTTTCGTACAATCAGGGGCCATAATTCAGGAAGTTACAATGCGATATGTGCAAATATCAAAAGGAACCAACATCTTCGAGTTATAAACGTATGCATTTCAAGTTTCATCAAAATCATTTCACAAACTTAAAACATGATTTTTCGTACAATCAGGAACCATAATCCATGAAGTTACTGTACGACACACGCCAATATCAAAAGGAACCGAGATCTTAAGGGGATAAACCTATATTTCAAGTTTCATTGAAATCGGATAAAAATCATAACTTGTAGAGTGTTCACAAACAAGTGGATGGATGGACGGACGGACGGGGTTGACCACAGTATACATTGACATGAAAATGTGGGCATATAAAAAGAATTTTGAAAATCGTCAAAAAACTGGCGGAGTTATAACAAGAAACAGTTCAACTGGGCAAAATTTGCCATTATTTGTTCCGAAGTAAATGTCAAAAACTGCCTGAATAATAACAGCTAGGAATTAGTTCATATCAGATGTTATTGATTTTGTCAACTATGGTAAAGAGAACAGAATTATTAACTAAATTATCAGGGTAAATATTTCAACGGGGCATAATTTTCTGTTTTAACAGTTTAAAGATACATGAGATGGGAGATAAGATAGAGAGTTGGTAGTTCTTACTGAAATAGTTAAAGATAGGTTGCTTGGCAACAAAACATATGTCCACAGCAGCTAAATCGTCCTGGCAGTCAACAAGAGTTGTCGCATATTCTTACTTTTTTCGGTAATGAAACATTTATACCAACTGATAAAGTAATTATCAGAAAATCATTAGAATTTGTTTGTTTTTTATAAAGTTCTACACCATGCTAACACTTAGTCTAATAAACATTTAAAATCATGGTAGTTATCGGAATTCGCTGAAAATCAATAGGACTCTTTCTCTCATGACTTCAAACAAATCGGATATTAACTTTGGCCTGTAGAGCGTCCACAAGATTTTCTGAGGTGATCAAGGGCCATAACCCTGGCAGTAATTATCGGAAATCGCTGAAAATCAAAAGGCTTCTTTGTCTCATGACCTTAAACACTGTGTATAAATTAAAAGTCAATTGGATATTAACTTTAGCCACTAGAGCGTCCACAAGCCATTCTATCAGAGGTATCGACAGGCGGTGTGTACAAAAGGCAAGGACTTAATCAGCGCCCGGTTTGTTGCCCCGTGATGAGTCAAATTAAGCTGCAGACTCCACTCCTTAGATGGACCATAGGCGATTTTTCGGACAATCAGGGGCCATAATTCAGGAAAATACGATCCGATATGCGCAAATAACGAAAGGAACCAAGATCTTTGGGTTATAACCATGCATTTCAAGTTTCATCAAAATCGAATTAAAATTGTGACCTCTACAGGGTCCACAACCATGATATACAATTTTTTAACAGTATTCGCGTACAAACGGCAGCCATTTTGTAAGGCCATTTTTGTCCGATTTTCTCGAAATTCGAACTCAACCTTCCTTACGGTGTAACGGTAATATAATCAACCGTTTTTTTCAATCGGATAATAATTGTGACCTCCAGAGGGGCCACAAGCTAAAAAAAAAAAGGCGATTTTGCGTATAATCAGGGGCCATAATTCAGGAAGTTACGATCCGATATGCGCAAATAACGTAAGGAACCAAGATCTTTGGGTTATAACAATGCATTTCAAGTTTCATCAAAATCGAATTAAAATTGTGACCTATACAGGGTCCACAACCATGATATACCATTTTTTAACAGTATTCGTGTACAAACGGCGGCCATTTTGTATGGCAATTTTGGTCCGATTTTCCCAAAATTCGAACTCAACCTTCCTTACGGTGTAACGGTAATATAATCAAACATTTTTTTAAATCGGATAATAATTGTGACCTCCAGAGGGATCACAAGCTAAAAAAAGGCGATTTTGCGTATAATCAGAGGCCATAATTCAGGAAATTATGTTCCGATAGGCGCAAATATCGAAAGGAACCAAGATCTTTGGGTTATAAACATGCATGTCAAGTTTCATCAAAATCGGTTCAAAATTGTGACCTCTATAGGGTCCACAAGCTAGAAACATGATTTTTCGTACAATCAGGGGCCATAATCCATGAAGTTTTGATCCGATACATGCCAATATCGAAAGCAGCCGAGATCTTTTGGGGATAAACATATATTTCAAGTTTCGTCAAAATCGGGTAAGAATTGTGACCTGTAGAGTCCACAAACAATTGTGGACGGACGGACGGACAGGGGCGACGACACAATATGTCCACATGAAAATGTGGGCGTATAAAAAGGTGATTTTTCAGACAATCAGGGGCCATAATTCAGGAAATTACGTTCCGGTAGGCACGAATATCGAAAGGAACCAAGATCTTTGGGTTATAAACATGCATGTCAAGTTTCATCGAAATCGGTTCAAAATTCCAACCTCTATAGGGTCCACAAGCTAAAAACATGATTTTTCGTACAATCAGGGGCCATAATCCATGAAGTTTTGATCCGATACATGCCAATATCGAAAGTAGCCGAGAACTTTTGGGGATAAACCTATATTTCAAGTTTCGTCAAAATGAGATAAGAATTGTGACCTGTAGAGAGTCCACAAACAAATTGTGGACGGACGGACAGGGGCGACGACATAATACGTCCACATGAAAATGTGGGCGTATAAAAACGGAAATTCTACTATTATTTTCCTTCCTAGCAAATTGTAAATAATTCGATGTCTATATTCGGCGTATTGTGACATCTACACATGCGTTACGCATTCAGAATTATTCGTCAGACATTCGGAGTTCTTTAGTTTTTCCCGAACTGATCGTTTTTATTGTGGTAAAAATATTATATTTCATCAGCTAAGAGTTTACCCTATTCGATAAAAACAATACACAAATATCATAATTGACCTCTTTTAGTGTTCGACTATCTGTCCTTTCATTTTTGTCGTTATCTTCCATCTAACAAATTCCAACATCGGTCAAAGATAGGTTGCCAGGCAATGAAACATACGCCCACAGCAGATAAATCGTCCGGGCAGTCAACAAGGGTTGTCGCATATTTTTACTTTTTTTGGTAATGAAACATTTGTAATACACTAAAATCTGATTAAGAGTAACAACTCATTATGTAATTATCTGAAAATCATTAGAATTTGTTTGCTTTTTATAAAGTTTTGCCCCACGCTAACAATTAGTATAGGAAACAGTATATATGGTTAATAAATTAAAATTAAAAATTAGCAAGAGAAAAAATGTGACTCGGAGTGAACACTGAATCATACATATTTGCAATAGCAAACAAAAGTGCCAGATCAATCAATTGATTTTTATTGTTTTTATTTCTTAAAATCGCATATTTTTTCTTTTTTCAGTAATGAAACATTTGTAATACACTATGAAACATTTGTAATACACTAAAATCTGATTAAGAGTAACAATTTATTATGTAATTATCAGAAAATCATTAGAATTTGTTTGCTTTTCATAAAGTTTTGCCCTATGCTAACAATTAGTATACGAAACATTTAATATCATGGATTTAGTTGTTCACTTATCAAAATTCATTGAAAATCAAAATACTTGTTCGTTTCAACACCTTAAACTCTGTGTATCAATCTGAAGTCAATCGTATGATAAGTTTGGCATCTATAGCGTCGCAAGGTTTTTTGAAGTGATCAAGGGAGATAACTCTGGAAGTAATTATTTGAAATCGCTGAAAATCAGTAGGCTTCTTCGTCTCATGACCTTAAACAGTGTGTGTAAATTTAAAGTCAATCGGATATTAACTTTGGCCTCTAGAGCGTCCACAGGATTTTTTGATGTGATCAAGGGCCATAACTCTGGCAATAATTATCGGTAATCGCTGAAATTCAATAGGCTTCTTCGTCTCATGACCTTAAACACTGTGTATAAATTTAAAGACAATCAGATATTAACTTTCGCCTCTAGAGCATCCACAAGATTTTTTGAAGTGATCAAGGGCCACAACTCTGGCAGTAATTATCGGAAATCGCTGAAAATCAATAGACTTCTTTGTCTCATGACCTTTAAAACACTGTATAAATTTGAAGTCAATCGGATATCAACTTTGGCCTCTTGACACTGGTAACCAGGTACCATGAAACTACAGGTAAATAGTGTTAATTTCTAATCAATGTGGAAATATTCATAAATATTGTTGAATTTATGCTAATACTGTCCAATATGTACTTCTATGGAATTTAAATCTGTGTAATTTTGATTACCAAGCGTTAGTTAACTAGTGTTTAGTTTGTCGACAGGTGTGGAATAATAAGCGTCCTGCTTAATTATTACGACTGTTGAATAATTACTTTGATCGTTGAACTTCCCGAACCGTGAATAATTTTAGTCATGGTGTCCAATTACGCAAGATGTTCAATTTAGTTGTCAAACATCCAATTTCACGTGCGATGTTCAGATATTACGATGTGTTTAGTTGTGGGTCATCGTTCAGTTTTGCTGCACAAGGTTTAAATACTGTAATTAGTGTTAGTTTTAGTACTGACCTGTACAGTGAAATATTTTTCAGGATTCCTACGACGGCATGTATCTATATGCCTGTCATTGTCCTGGGATTATTTTCCAAGATCACTACGGTAAACAAATTCTGGACGTATCATGCATAGCGGTCCGTGATCTGAAAAATCACTATTTGACTAAATCAATGGACACTTTTTGACGTTGGACTCTAATTTACTAACCTTGTATTAAATAATGCATCTTAAAAAGAATATGCTTGATTGAGAAAAAAACAAGTCCAAGGGTAGCTATAAAAATATATATGCACGGCCGAAAGAACACAAATTTTTTTTCAAATGTTTTTCTTGTGCCTCCATCAGATGTAAGTATTTTAATTTAAATAAAATAATAACTAGATCTGCTACTGTCCCATGCAGATATGAAAGCTTTCATATTCATCGTTACGTGTCATTGATTGTATCAAGTATCCTAAATAAAAGGATAAGAAGAAAAAATTATCAAAATTGGTCAAAAACTCGAAGTTACTTGTCTAAATATAGTATGAGACATTGCCCCCAGGCATAACAATAATCTGAAAACTAAAGGGAAATAACTGAAACTTGTATTACTGTCATGAGACAGATGAGAAAATGAAATGAAAATGGCAGGAAAAAAAATTAAAAATGGCAGGTTGGACAGGCGACCTTACTCCTTGTCGCGTACAACCGGGCCTTCGAAAACACGCTAGTTAACTCAATGACAGGCGCGCGTGCTAACCATTCAGCCACCCAACCCCCCTTTGAAATCAGACACATGCAATATGTCATATAGGAAGAATAAGAAGTCGCTCACAAGAAAATGGTAAATTAATGAGTTTAGGTCAAAAGGTTGAGCTACTGTTTTAGAGTATTTAATAGTTTTAAAGAGACACGTTAAGGGTTGTTCATAGTTAAATGAAAGTTTAATTTTAAATAAGACCAATAAAATTAGGATTTAATAATGCCAGACTAATATTTCCAATATGTTTGGTTTAAGTAGGAAATCGTGACGACTTCTTAAACATGTTTTAAACAAAGGATCATAGACTGCAATATACAAGAATGGCACTCTGCAATAAAAAAACTGGCAAAAGCAAGATTTCTATGCAGAAATTAAATAATTGCTAGAACCAGAAAAATATTTATCCACTACAACAAGCCAACAGTGAGGCTGATGTCCCCCGCCGAAGTCCCAAAATAAATAGATGACACATATTAATTAATCGCACATTTATTTTTTTCAAACGTATCGAGCAATCAAACTGTACACGAAGTGTCATCCAAAAGTGTTTTATAAAGAAAAATGCTAAAACCGACGAGAAAAAAGAAAATGTACCCTAGTTAGGGGGACCCCAAAGGCAGACAAAAGGGCCCCTCTGGCCAAGGGAAAGGGCCCTCATGTCCGAGTCAATCGTTTCTATACACTGTTACTGTCGAATCCATTACTGAATGAGAATGCAGTCATTGTATTGGCATAAAAATCATCAATCAAGATGAACCTAAGTTATCTTGTCCCAAAGTATCAACCCATCAAATTGCTTATCTCTGCCTACCCTAAGAAGAAAATGCTCATCTTCGAACTCCATCAAGGCATTGACCTAATAAGCATACACACCAATTTTGAACATTTTAACTCAATTCGAAGGAGAGTTATTGTGTTCCAAAGTCTCGGCAAATCAAATTGCTTATCGCTCTGCTTACCCTGAGCAGAAAATGCTCATTATCGATCTTAGTCAAGGTATTACTGTAATGAAACTATACACCAAGTTTCATCACTCTCACTTAATTAGAACTAAAGTTATCGTGTACCAAAGCATCAACTAATCAAATTGCTTATCTCTGCTTACCCTAAGCGGAAAATGCTCATCTTCGAACTCCATCAAGGCATTGACCTAATGAGCATATACACCAAGTTTGAACATTTTAACTCAATTAGAAGGAGAGTTATTGTGTTCCAAAGTATCGACCAATCAAATTGCATATCACTCTGCTTACCCTGAGCAGAAAATGCTCATTATCGAACTTAGTCAAGGTATTACTGTAATGAAACTATACACCAAGTTTTATCACTCTCACTTAATTAGAACTAAAGTTATCGTGTACCAAAGCATCAACTAATCAAATTGCTTATCTCTGCTTACCCTAAGCGGAAAATGCTCATCTTCGAACTCCATCAAGGCATTGACCTAATAAGCATATACACCAAGTTTGAACATTTTAACTCAATTAGAAGGAGAGTTATTGTGTTCCAAAGTATCGACCAATCAAATTGCATATCACTCTGCTTACCCTGAGCAGAAAATGCTCATTATCGAACTTAGTCAAGGTATTACTGTAATGAAACTATACACCAAGTTTCATCACTCTCACTTAATTAGAACTAAAGTTATCGTGTCCCAAAGCATCAACCAATCAAATTGCTTATCTCTGCTTACCCTAAGCGGAAAATGCTCATCTTCGAATTCCATCAAGGCATTGACCTAATAAGCATATACACCAAGTTTGAACATTTTAACTCAATTATAAGGAGAGTTATTGTGTTCCAAAGTCTCTCGACCAATCAAATTGCGTATCGCTCTGCTTACCCTGAGCAGAAAATGCTCATTATCGAACTTAGTCAAGGTATTACTGTAATGAAACTATACACCAAGTTTCATCAATCTCACTTAATTAGAACTAAAGTTATCGTGTCCCAAAGCATCAACCAATCAAATTGCTTATCTCTGCTTACCCTAAGCGGAAAATGCTCATCTTCGAACTCCATCAAGGCATTGACCTAATAAACACATACACCAAGTTTGAACACTCTAGCTCAATTAGGAAGAGAGCTATTGTGTCCCAAAAAGTGTGACGGACAGACAGACGGACGGACAGACAGAAGGACAGACAGACAGACAGACGGACCAACCCATTTTAATAGTCCCCCAACTTTCTTCGAAAGGCGGGGGACAATAAATAAACAACATAGAGAAAATGAAATGAAATTGAATGGGGTTTAACGTCCTACTGTTCTGCTCCTAAAATGGGCTAATGAAGATGGGCATACGCCATAAAGTGTGCAATGAGGGAAATTTTACCCGGGCAGCGGCGTTACGGCCTACGAGGTTGGACAGGCGACCATACTCCTTGTCACATACAACCAAGAAATCGAAACAACGCCAGTTGACTCAATGACAGACGTTATGATACAGAGCGCACGTGCTAACCATTCAGCCAGGCAACCTCCCTAAAATCGGCAAATTGCTGACCTACAGCGAGAAACATTTCAACCGGGTCAAATTTTCTATTTTAACAGTTTAATTTGCACGGTACCTTTAGTTATCAACTGAATATTACAAAACTTTTAAAAATAAGCTCCCCCTGACCAGCTTAATCGTTCGCAATAAACGTTTACCCCTTTAAAGTGAGAAATATTACAACCGGACGAAATTTTCTGTTTTATCACTTTTACAGTACCTTTGATTACCAACCGATTATTACAAAACTTTAAAAATAAAAGAGAAAGAGAAATGCGGCTTAAATTTTATTTAAAAACTCCCGTTGCGCTTACTGGTCTTTAGCCGTTGGGAGGAAACCGAAGGACACGGAGAAAACCCACGAGGTTGGACATCATACTCCATGTCACGTGCAACCTGGAGATCGAAACGACGCCCGTTGACTCAATGACAGACGTTACGATACAGCGCGCACATGCTAACCATTCAGAACCGAGGGCCTGACAAGCACAGCTGTCTAGTCGTTCGGATGGGACGAAAAACCAAGGTCCCATGTACACATTGGAGTGCACGTAGTTATGTTATACATTGTAGTGTACACATGTTCTTACAATTTCATTAAAAAGCTAATGGCAAAATATTAATTATTAAGCTTTCATATTACATCCGAACGACTAGACAGCTGTGCTTGTCAGGCCCTCGGTTCTGCCTCACTGACAAGGGGGAACCACGCCGGGAAATCGAGATGAACTTTCTCCGTGCAGAACTTTCAATTCAGGCCAAACGTTTATTCCATACGATTAAGCTGGTCAGTTGGAGCTTATTTTCAAAAGTTTTGTAATAATCGGTTGGTAATTAAAGTACCGTGCACATCAAACTGTTAAAACAGAAAATTTCGCCCGGCTGAAATGTTTCTTGCTATAAGTCAGCAATTTTCCGACTTCAGGGAGGCTGAATGGTTAGCATGTGCGCGCTGTATCGTAACGTCTGTAGGGTAAAATTTCCCTCATTGCACACTTTATGGCGTATGCCCATCTTCATTAGCCCATTTTAGGAGCAGAACAGTAGGACGTTAAACCCCATTCAATTTCATTTCATTTTCTCTATGTTGTTTATTTATTATAGAGGATAAATATTTTTCTGGTTCTAGCAATTAATTTCTGCATAGAAATCTTGCTTTTGCCAGTTTTTTTATTGCAGAGTGCCATTCTTGTATATTGCAGTCTATGATCCTTTGTTTAAAACATGTTTAAGAAGTCGTCACGATTTCCTACTTAAACCAAACATATTGGAAATATTAGTCTGGCATTATTAAATCCTAATTTTATTGGTCTTATTTAAAATTAAACTTTCATTTAACTATGAACAACCCTTAACGTGTCTCTTTAAAACTATTAAATACTCTAAAACAGTAGCTCAACCTTTTGACCTAAACTCATTAATTTACCATTTTCTTGTGAGCGACTTCTTATTCTTCCTATATGACATATTGCACGTGTCTGATTTCAAAGGGGGGTTGGGTGGCTGAATGGTTAGCACGCGCGCCTGTCATTGAGTTAACTAGCGTGTTTTCGAAGGCCCGGTTGTACGTGACAAGGAGTAAGGTCGCCTGTCCAACCTGCCATTTTTAATTTTTTTTCCTGCCATTTTCATTTTATTTTCTCATCTGTCTCATGACAGTAATACAAGTTTCAGTTATTTCCCTTTAGTTTTCAGATTATTGTTATGCCTGGGGGCAATGTCTCATACTATATTTAGACAAGTAACTTCGCGAGTTTTTGACCAATTTTGATAATTTTTTCTTCTTATCCTTTTATTTAGGATACTTGATACAATCAATGACACGTAACGATGAATAAGAAAGCTTTCATATCTGCATGGGACAGTAGCAGATCTAGTTATTATTTTATTTAAATTAAAATACTTACATCTGATGGAGGCACCAGAAAAACATTTGAAAAAAAGTTTGTGTTCTTTCGGCCGTGCATATATATTTTTATAGCTACCCTTGGACTTGTTTTTTTCTCAATCAAGCATATTCTTTTTAAGATGCATTATTTAATACAAGGTTAGTAAATTAGAGTCCAACGTCAAAAAGTGTCCATTGATTTAGTCAAATAGTGATTTTTCAGATCACGGACCGCTATGCATGATACGTCCAGAATTTGTTTACCGTAGTGATCTTGGAAAATAATCCCAGGACAATGACAGGCATATAGATATATGCCGTCGTAGGAATCCTGAAAAATATTTCACCGTACAGGTCAGTACTAAAACTAACACTAATTACAGTATTTAAACCTTGTGCAGCAAAACTGAACGATGACCCACAACAAAACACATCGTAATATCTGAACATCGCACGTGAAATTGGATGTTTGACAACTAAATTGAACATCTTGCGTAATTGGACACCATGACTAAAATTATTCACGGTTCGGGAAGTTCAACGATCAAAGTAATTATTCAACAGTCATAATAATTAAGCAGGACGCTTATTATTCCACACCTGTCGACAAACTAAACACTAGTTAACTAACGCTTGGTAATCAAAATTACACAGATTTAAATTCCATAGAAGTACATATTGGACAGTATTAGCATAAATTCAACAATATTTATGAATATTTCCACATTGATTAGAAATTAACACTATTTACCTGTAGTTTCATGGTACCTGGTTACCAGTGTCAAGAGGCCAAAGTTGATATCCGATTGACTTCAAATTTATACAGTGTTTTAAAGGTCATGAGACAAAGAAGTCTATTGATTTTCAGCAATTTCCGATAATTACTGCCAGAGTTGTGGCCCTTGATCACTTCAAAAAATCTTGTGGATGCTCTAGAGGCCAAAGTCTTTAAATTTATACACAGTGTTTAAGGTCATGAGACGAAGAAGCCTATTGAATTTCAGCGATTACCGATAATTATTGCCAGAGTTATGGCCCTTGATCAGATCAAAAAATCCTGTGGATGCTCTAGAGGCCAAAGTTAATATCCGATTGACTTTAAATTTACACATACTGTTTAAGGTCATGAGACGAAGAAGCCTACTGATTTTCAGCGATTTCAAATAATTACTTCCAGAGTTATCTCCCTTGATCACTTCAAAAAACCTTGCGACGCTATAGATGCCAAACTTATCATACGATTGACTTCAGATTGATACACAGAGTTTAAGGTGTTGAAACGAACAAGTATTTTGATTTTCAATGAATTTTGATAAGTGAACAACTAAATCCATGATATTAAAAGTTTCGTATACTAATTGTTAGCATAGGGCAAAACTTTATGAAAAGCAAACAAATTCTAATGATTTTCTGATTATTACATAATAAATTGTTACTCTTAATCAGATTTTAGTGTATTACAAATGTTTCATAGTGTATTACAAATGTTTCATTACTGAAAAAAGAAAAAATATGCGATTTTAAGAAATAAAAACAATAAAAATCAATTGATTGATCTGGCACTTTTGTTTGCTATTGCAAATATGTATGATTCAGTGTTCACTCCGAGTCACATTTTTTCTCTTGCTAATTTTTAATTTTAATTTATTAACCATATATACTGTTTCCTATACTAATTGTTAGCGTGGTGCAAAACTTTATAAAAAGCAAACAAATTCTAATGATTTTCAGATAATTACATTACATTACATGTTACTCTTAATCAGATTTTAGTGTATTACAAATGTTTCATTACCAAAAAAAGTAACAAGCCAACAGTGAGGCTGATGTCCCCCGCCCAAATCCCAAAATAAATAGATGACACATATTAATTAATCGCACATTTATTTTTTTCAAACGTATCGACCAATCAAACTAAACACGAAGTGTCATCCAAAAATTGCTTATCTCTGCCTACCGTAAGAAAAAAAATGCTCATCTTCGAACTCCATCAAGGCATTGACCTAATAAGCATACACACCAATTTTGAACATTTTAACTCAATTCGAAGGAGAGTTATTGTGTTCCAAAGTCTCGGCAAATCAAATTGCTTATCGCTCTGCTTACCCTGAGCAGAAAATGCTCATTATCGATCTTAGTCAAGGTATTACTGTAATGAAACTATACACCAAGTTTCATCACTCTCACTTAATTAGAACGAACTAAATTTATCGTGTCTCAAAGCATCAACCAATCAAATTGCTTATCTCTGCCTACCCTAAGCGGAAAATGCTCATCTTCGAACTCCATCAAGGCATTGACCTAATGAGCTTATACACCAAGTTTGAACATTTTAACTCAATTAGAAGGAGAGTTATTGTGTTCCAAAGTCTCGACCAATCAAATTGAGTATCGCTCTGCTTACCCTGAGCAGAAAATGCTCATTATCGAACTTAGTCAAGGTATTACTGTAATGAAACTATACACCAAGTTTCATCACTCTCACTTAATTAGAACTAAAGTTATCGTGTCCCAAAGCATCAACCAATCAAATTGCTTATCTCTGCTTACCCTAAGCGGAAAATGCTCATCTTCTAACTCCATCAAGGCATTGACCTAATAAGCATATACACCAAGTTTGAACATTTTGACCTCCAGTGGGACCACAAGCTAAAAAGGGTGATTTTTCGTACAATCAGGGGCCATAAAGGAACCAAGATCTTCGGGTTATAAACATGCATGTCAAGTTTCATCAAAATCGGTTCAAAATTGTGACCTCTATAGGGTCCACAACCTTGATATAACATATTTTCACACTATTCGCGTACAAACGGCGGCCATTTTGTCCGTCAATTTTCGTTTGATTTTCACGAAATTCGAACAGAGCCTTCATTACCATGTAACGGTGATATAAATAATCAAACGGTTTTTTAAATCGGATAATAATTTTGACCTCCAGAGGGACCACAAGCTAAAAAGGGCAATTTTTCTCACAATCAGGGGCCATAATTCAGGAAGTTACGATCCGATGGGTGCAAATATCGAAAGGAACCAAGATCTTTGGGTTATAAACATACATGTCAAGTTTCATCAAAATCGGTTCAAAATTGTGACCTCTATAGGGTCCACAACCTTGATATAACATATTTTCACACTATTCGCGTACAAACGGCGGCCATTTTGTTTGTCAATTTTGGTCCGATTTTCACGAAATTTGAACTCAACCTTCATTACCATGTAACGGTGATATAATCGAACGGTTTTTTAAATCGGATAATAATTTTGACATCCAGAGGGACCACAAGCTAAAAAGGGCGATTTTTCGGACAATCAAGGGCCATAATTCAGGAAGTTACGATCCGATGGCCGCAAATATCGAAAGGAACCAAGATTTTGGGGTTATAAACATGCATGTCAAGTTTCATCACAATCGGTTCAAAATTGTGACCTCTATAGGGTCCACAAGCTAAAAACATGATATTTCGTACAATCAGGGGCCATAATCCATGAAGTTCCGATCCGATATATGCCAATATCGAAAGGAACCGAGATCTTATGGGGATAAACCTATATTTCAAGTTTCGTCAAAATCAGATAAGAATTGTGACCTGTAGAGAGTCCACAAACAAAGTGTGGACGTCCGGACGGACAGGGGCGACGACATAATACGTCCACATGAAAATGTGGGCGTATAAAAACATGATTTTTCGTACTATCAGGGGCCATAATCCATGAAGTTTTGATCCGATACATGCCAATATCGAAAGCAGCCGAGATCTTTTGGGGATAAACCTATATTTCAAGTTTCGTCAAAATCAGATAAGAATTGTGACCTGTAGAGAGTCCACAAACAAATTGTGGACGGACAGACGTCCGGATGGACAGGGGCGACGACATAATACGTCCACATGAAAATGTGGGCGTATAAAAATGATTGTTTCTCGGTGTATTCGGTGTTCAATCAGGAGATTATATTCAATGAAGATTTAAATTTACCTAACAACTGGTCAGTGAATCCATCAAGGTATGATCCAGTTATTATAATATTTAGCAGTACATGGAATTCATACGGGAAGACGTTCGATTGACAAACCATCATGTTGAGATCGTTTTCTTTCGCCACGTGGGTTTCAATTCATGGTCTTTCTGAACTGAAGAATTTTTTCGACAATACGGCCATATTACATATCCATATGGATATCGCTGGAACGTATCGCAGAAAATCAATAGGCTTCTTCGTCTCATGACGGACAGACGGGCGGGGCGACGACAATATACGACCACATTTCCATGTGGGCGTATAATAAAAATGAGTACTGTACCTGCACTTGCATCTGAAACGGCTCTGTTAATAGCTGAACTTGAGACAGTTTTATTTCTTTGAAATATCTCTTCAAATTCTTGTTCAGTTAGTGCTGGAGGTGGAGGTTCATGTCTAAAATAAACCAACCTAAATTATTGTATGGATAGAAATTTAGCCATTAACAATCTAAACTGAAGTGTGGATGACCTAGTTCAAAACCATTATTGGTTGACCCTTGACAACATACCTTTCTCTTTCTCGTTCTCTTTCACGTTCTCGCTCCCTCTCTCGTTCCCTGTCTATTCTTTCACGATCTGCTCTGTCAGCTGGAGGCGGACGACCATAAGGATCCGGATAAACTGTAGGTGGTGGACGACCATAAGGATCAGTAGCTTGAGGAATGGGAGGCGGCTAGAAAAATAATCATATCATATTCACTCAAAGAACAAAATCATGCTTAAACCATTTTTGCAGACGAATCATACCAGCGTTCACGCTGTCAATCCCCATTTTGGTCAATTGTGATGAAAATATAATTTTGGCGATAAAATATTCAATGTGGCGAAAATTTTGGGGTTAACTTTTCCCGTATGGCGATAATTTTTCTTGCCATAAAGCTTTGATTTCCACACCGTTTATACACGTTACAGTCTAATACGCTTGTCTGAGTCAATTATTGTCAATCAATTAGGTGCCAATAATAGGGGTGACTATTGTTGGTAATTTTCACTATTGCGATAGTATTGCTATTGGGTAAACAGCTATTGCAATACTATTACTATTGGGGATTAAATATTGCGATACTATTGGACTATTGCGATAGTTTGATCTGTTTATTAGTTTAGGTTTAAAACACACTGTCAGGTATACATTTATTATAACATTTAATCAAACTAAAAATTTTGAAACACTAGATGGTTCCAGGTAATGTTGTTAGATAATATAATTCAAGTAGACTACGAATAATATAACGGACGCACATACAACAGACAATCGCTTATACAGACACAAAAGTTTGGTCCCGATTTTTGTAATAAAAATTTCTTGTTTTCAAAGTCTTTTTATAACTGACACTCTATAACAGACAATCGTTTAATCGACAAATCAATGTAAGAGTCCATTTTTATAACGGACTCTCAAATAAGCAGAAAAAAATAATGATATTACTGATTATATTATCGGTGACCGGAATGTTTTTCCCAGAAAAAAAACATACTGATTTTTAGTGTTGTCACAATTAAAAAATTCTTGAATAGGGTAATGGCCACGCCAAAAATCGTATCGGTTGGCCTGTATGAGACATTCCCGCATTCTGACTTACCCCTACTGCTTTAACTGCTAATTAAAAATCTGGTACTGGCAATAGATTACAATTCACTAGTTCAACATCTCCCTTCGTAAATCAGTACGTAATATTTTAACACGGATATCGGTAATCATATCGACAAAAAAACGACAGAAGCGACACAAGATGGTACAGATAAAAACAAAAACAACATGTGTCTTCTAATGGTACGGCAAAAGGGTAGGGGGCGAATAGAAGAGCCTCCTAGCTGGTATCTCGGGTACACGGTAACGTCGCATTCTGATAGTAAGTTAAATAATAAAGTACATTGGGTTTTTTTCTTCATATTATATAAAATGGTATATTATTAATAACTTGTAAAAAATAGGTTGCCAAGCAACGAAACATACGCCCACAGCAGCTAAATCATCCGGGCAGTCAACAAGAGTTGTCGCATATTTTTACTATTTTCAGAAATGAAACATTTATAATACACTAAAATCTGATTAAAAGTAACAACTCATGAAGTAATAATCAGAAAATCATTCGAATTTGTTTGGTTTTTATAAAGTTCTGCCACATGCCAACGTTTAGTATACGAAACATTTAATATCATCGATTGAAAATCAAAAGGCTTCTTTGTCTCATGACCTTAAACACTGTCTATAAATTTGAAGTCAATCGGATATTAACTTTGGCCTGTAGAGCGTCCACAGGATTTTTTGAAATGCTAAAGGACCATAACTCTGGTACTGATTATCAGAATTCGCTGTAAATCAATAGGCTTCCTTGTCACGTGACCTTAAACACTGTGTATAAGGTAGGGTGCCCCACGTGCCAACTGAAAAGTTGTTCTTGACACGTTGATCCTGCACGTTTTAGTTGAATAACTTACTACTGATTTCTAACAGTCTCGCACACTCGTTGAGGCTATAAATAGCAACAGCATGCGGAAATGTTCAAAACACCAAACACTACTACAGCCGTAAAATATCTATTGTTGACGATTCTGAATAGCAATAATATTTAATTTTTTGGTTATTACGGCATCTTTAGAAATTACGCTCGTTTTATTTTTTAAATTGCCTTATAATTAGCTGTACCATTAGAAGCTGCATATTTTGGTTAAGTACAAATAATATCTGACTCAACGCCGTACAGCAAGAATATGATACTAGCAGTAGTTTCATTTTACTTTTACAAGGTTCTTAAAAATATTGTTGAGTTGCCTGAAGTTGGTGCTTCTAAATTCAATTTCTTGTTCCATGTTTCGTAAAAAAAGTAGTCTTGATTATCCCGACCCGTCAATTAGACGTAGAATGATCGGTAGACTAGTTAAGCGAGACTAATTTCAAAACAAGGGCACGTAACCTATCTTTTACTCAAAAGTGTCTGGATGTTATGGACGCCACTCCAAACCATTTTTCAGTATTACTTATGTATGGTTTAATGATCATAGCTTATGAAGTACAGCATGGTCGTTTATTTAGTGACTATAAATGTGTGAAACAGATTTAAGGCTTTCTAAATATATTAGTATTGTGGTGTAATTGTCGAGATATTTGGAGATATTCATTTAGGGTGGGGCACCCTATATAAGGGCCATAACTCTGGCAGTAATTATCGGAAATTGCTGAAAATCAATAGGCCGCTTTGTTTCATGACCTTACACACTGTGTATAAATTTAAAGTTGATTGGATATTAACTTTGGCCTCTAGAGCATCCACAAGATTTTTTGAAGTGATCAAGGGCAACAACTCGTGCAGTAAATATCGGAAATCGCCGAAAATCAATAGGCTTCTTCACCTCATGGCCTTAAACACTGTGTATAAATTTAAAGTCAATCGCATATTAACTTTGGCTTCTAGAGCGTCAACAAGATTTTTTTGAAGTGATCAAGGGCCATAACTCTAACAGTAATTATCAGAATTTGCTGAAAATTAATAGGCTTCTTTGTCTCATGACCTTAAACACTATGTATAAATTTAAAGTCAATCGGATATTAAGTTTGGCCTGTACTAACGTACGGACGGACCGACGGGGGCAACGACAATATACGATCACATTTCAATTAGTGCTGGGTATTGCGACTGCAGTCACGATACGATACGTATTGCGATTCATGCGCCGCGATACGATACGTATCGCGATTCATAACTAGGTCGTACATTTATCAATAAAACAACAAATTAAATATGTGATTGTGTTTTTAATGAAGTCACTAAAACCAGGAAATAAATAAACTTGATTGGGCCTACTATTTAGAAGTAAACTCTACTAATCCTAGCAGACGTACTTAGACAAGACAGTCGCCACTATGGACACTATGGTGTCTTGTCAAGTGAATGCTGAGATTGGTTGTATTAACACAATATTTTAGAATAGTTTTGCATATTCTACAAACAACTTTCGTTGTGTTCCCTTTTAAAAACCCAAAATTTTCCCAAACTTTAGATTTATATCTCGCTGGAGGATTTATTATTGCGACTGTGTTTACCGCCATTTTGATTTTTACAAGAGCTACTATAGTACTATCTATTATATTTACGTTCTAAATTTATAAAATTCGAGAGTAAAATGTCGTTTTATGTATTCAAATATGTATGTTTTATTACCTAAGCCTTATAACAAACTTTGAAATTCGGAAACAAAACGAAAAGACATTAAAATGTTGTTAATCTTTACCTACGAAACTAACGGTAATTACGGTCATGCACTATTTATAGTAACACACATGTCAAGACTACTGGACATCGTTTGCGAAGTGTCATAGTTTCAAATAAAGTTTAGGGTTGTGGATATAATTGAAAGTTTTTAAAGTTCATGATATATTTGATAAAAAGCAAAAAAGAATCGTGAAAAATCGATTCGGCATCCTGCGATTCAATACAGGTATCGTGATACATCGATTCAACGATTTATCGTGCCAGCACTAATTTCAATGTGGGCGTATAAAAAGCATAGCCAACTTTCCTGTCATATGCGGCATGCTTTCAGCATGTCTGTTATTGGCGTACGTGGCCATTTTCAGCTTTTTCGCGCCAAAATCAACCATTTTACACATTTCTTAGTAAGCCATGCCTAATATGGTAGACGAAGATTTCCATGTGATATTGAGATCATGTAACGCTATTTTAGTGATAACAGAGCTCTTTGTTAAAAATCCAGAGTAAATTCGACAAATACGAGTGAATTAGAGCCATTTTACTTTCGCTATTACAAACTATCGATAGTTTGCTTGACTATCGCAATTTTTATCGATAGTTTCTTTTTAATATCGATACATATTATCGACAGTCGAACTATCGCGATGCATCGATTGTTCGATGTATCGTTACACCCCTAGCCAATAATAGAGATATATTTTGTCTCTTGATCAATCTCGGATAAGTGTTGATTAGTATTTACAGCAAGGGTATTAATAAAGTAATCAAGACAAAAGATTTAATTTTTTGATGGTTTCTATATATTTAAAATGAGACCAGGTATGTTGTTACAGTTTATAACTGCGAATATATTCTTTGGGTTGTCGAACATCTTTCGTCAAGGACCAATAGAAGAATGTCAGATGTTTTAAGTACGTCACCTCCAAAATGCAGACGAGACTGACATGATCAGCTCTCGTCCATCTAATAATATTTTATTACATCCTTGAATGTTGAAGCGATATCAACTTCTGCAATAGGTCTGCATGTAGGCTACCTCAAAATTTCATGACAGAAAAAATTAAAAAAAAAGAAAATCTTAAAAGGACATTATGGGAAATGAGAAAAAGAACTTGTTGTCGAAAAGTAGATAACGTGAATAGAATATGCTGGAAATTGCTTGACTCTGAACCGAGATATTAGCTTTTAAATTTTAGTCCTGGCCGCGATTATGATTCCTCAAATCAGTACAATAAAAAACACTGTCTCCATCATCCATTTTTGTTTAAGGCATTCTGAAAAGGTAGAATGGAAACTTTCAGATATGCAGATATTCATTAAAAACAAATACCCTTAGCATTCAAAAATTAGGATTCTGCAAAGCAGAGAAGAATTTTGTAAATTGTTTTTTTCATATGTATATTTTATGTAATTATTTTTTATAAAAATACTGATAACCTAATATTTGTTCCTTTTTTGGGGGCGGAAAAAATATATTGTTAATAAATCAAAATTAAAAATTAGCGAGAAAAAAATGTGACTAAGTGATCACTGAATCATAAATATTTGCAATAGCAAACAAAAGTGCCAGATCAATCAATTAATTTTTATTGTTTTTATTTCTTAAATTAATGGTTATTGAGTAATAAAAATAAAACACTGAATGAAAAGGAATAACATATTTGCTAATCATCTAGTAAAAAGATAGGTTGCCAGGCAACAGCAGCTAAATCGTCCGGGCAGTCAACACGGGTTGTCGCATATAAAATTCTTACTTTTTCAGTAATGAAACATTTGTAATACACTATGAAACATTTGTAATACTCTAAAATCTGATTAAGAGTAACAACTTATTATGTAATTATCAGACAATCATTAGAATTTGTTTGCTTTTTATAAAGTTTTGCCCAATGCTAACAATTAGTATACGAAACATTTAATATCATGGATTTAGCTGTTCAGTTATCAAAATTCATTGCAAATCAAGATACTTGTTCATTTTAACACCTAACTCTGGCAGTAATTATTTGAAATCGCTGAAAATCAATAGGCTTCTTCGTCTCATGACTGTAAAGACTGTGTACAAATTTGAAGTCAATCCGATTTGGCCTCTAGAGCATCGTTAAGATTTTTCTTGAGGCAATTCCGATGCTACTAAAATCAATCAAATCGGAGCATGTTAAGTGCTTCCCTCAAGAACTTGAAAATGGTAAACAACGCGACATTTTGTGGACAAATAAATCTCGTAGTTTTCCATTTTATGACGTCATAAGATACAATGAAGAAAAACTTTATTTCAAATTCCAAAGACCCATTTTGCGGTAAATTATGTCTAAATGCACTGAATGTTCACTTATAAAATAAGCGTTAAGTTATATGAATAACACTTGCCTAAAAATATCTAAATTCCATTTTACTCCCACGCCTTTCGAAGACACGACTTTGTTGACATCACGTGACTAATATTCCTGCGCTTCTGCATCAAAAGGAAATTATCTCATAACATTCCCCAGCACGTAAAATAATATGGATAATACATACGATTTCTATCCACTTAAATTGGACGTATACCCAAATAAAGTTTGAACAACAAAAGAATTAACGCTTGCTAAGAATAATTTGAAAAAAAAAGGCTCAGATTCTGGATTTTTCGTTTGACGTCGAGATGATGGAACCGACATAGAATGAGGTCAGCCAGGTTGATACGTACGTAACCCGACTGTACGTAACCCGATTGTCGGAAAACATTTTATTCAATAAAATAGTATTATAAGAATTGTCATACTAATTGATATAATTTTAATTCTTTGTTTTTTGGGGAAATATACTTTACACCTAATCATAGGGGCTCGGTTTTTATTGGCCTGTTTTAAACAAATTGAAATTACCGACATACATAAGTAAGACCTTTACTTTAAGCCTTGATTTCATATTCACACTGATGAAAATATACAAAATAAAAAGATAAGAGTCATACAGATTTGAATGAAACATGAAAATTCAAAAGTGAAGTCAAAACAAAACAATTCTTTCAGTCAAAATCTTTGCATTATCTTTGACCTCATAATTTTTTTATAGCTTCCAAAATAAGCACTAACATTAATATTACATGGCTACCATAGCATATCAGTAGCTTACTTTTAGAGAATTATGCACAACAAAAATAACTTTTTATTGCCATTGGTCAATTTTGTTATCTTCTGAGAAGAAAATAATAAATAAAAGTAGAATTCTTCTTCCAACATGTAGTCCTACATATAAACAACGAATGCTGAGAACAACAATGACAGTGAAACAACAGTTACGTTATTTTTAAAATTTTATAATTGCTATGCATGGTAACTACCCAGTCCTGCATATTTCCCTAAAATTATACAATTCATAATATTTTATATAACATGTGTTATATATATAATGCTAAAATGCTTACCTGTATCATACTTATAATAAAATGTTGTGATCATTTGATTCATTATGGTAAACAGAGTCCTCAAAATTAAGAATTTTCTACCACGGCACAAAAAAAATGAAAAATGCCGTGGCAGAATGGTACTGCTACGGCACCACAGCATTTTTTGTATTTCAAAATCACTAATTTTCTTAACTTTGCAAGATGGATAAAATCTATTTATAATACACATGATAAACAAAACTAATCTAAGTGGTATTACATATACCATTATAAGTTATTATTACTGTAGTTTACAATAATGAAAATTCTGCAAATTATTTACTAAAAGCAAATGTTTAAAAAGCCTCTCATAGTCTTTTTTTTTTTTATCAAAGTTCTACATGTAATTGATGTAACCATTCAAGATTATACTGAATCAGATTCTGAATCTGATGTAGAACTAACAGATATTTCGACTACATCCACATCATTTATATCTGCACAATCATTGCCACTTTTACTATCAGTCAGTGGGTGGTCAGTGTCATTGGAGTCTGATGGCAAAAATAAACAATTCCTCTTTCTACATGTAGCACTATCTAAAGATACTGTCAATTTACGTTTTAGTTTATACCCCAAGGGACGTCTACTTCTCTTGGCAACACCGCCATCAAGATTTGTTTGGAGAAAGTGTTCAACGGCTTTATTGTACAGCTCTTCACAATTATTGAAACTGACACCATAACTGCTAATCATTAACAAATCTTCAATTGTCTGATTTTTTAAAGATTGTCCGTCCTTTGTTAAAAATTTTACAAATTTACTGAATACTCTTTCAACCTCACTACTTATTGGTACAACTATTGCGATTATTGCTAAATGCAAAAAATTATCAATAGCTAAATCAAGTCTTGACTGAAAAAGTTGCGGCCAAACATTGTGACTTGATGAATTTTTAAGGAATGTTTTAACATGGAGATGTAGTGTCAAATTCATGTTGTATTTTCAAAGTGTCACAGCCATTTGCCGCTAACACAGTTGAAAAATGTTCAGTTAATAGTTGAATCGATTGCTTAATATCTGCTTTATCCTTAAATTGGTACCCCTTACACTAAGAAGTAGCTATAGTGTGTTTTGTACGTTTTAGGTATGTATAACAACCAATTTAGTTTAATTTGTACAAAACTGGGTAAAATTCTAATTATGGCAATCAATCTAATACGAAGAGGTTAAACTCTGTAGATACGGTGTGTTAATTAACAGGGGTGAGAAATTGACTAAGGATGATTTAATTATCGCTAGGAGTGAAAATCTCAGCGACGGTGTGTTTTCTGTACTCGGTGTGTTTTCTGTACTGGGTGTGTTAATTAACGGACGGGTTAAAAACAACTGACACGGTGTGTATTCTACGTTTGGTGAGTTTTCTCGAAAGCATGTTATAACTACACCAAAAGTGTCTTATCAAGGACTAGCAGGCTAAATCTGACACGTAGGTGTCAAATCTAATTTACCGTGCGATTTCTTAATCGACCGTGTGTTTTACGCAGATCGGTCTTTGTTAAGGGTAGGTCTTTATACATGGATTTACACGTGCTGTAGTTACATATATGCCCTCTTTAGTCTATGCGTATTTCATTTGTTGATGAATACTACGTTTCTTATACTGCATACCATTATCTTGCTACAGTTATTTATATTTCTTGTCTTTTTGTGTGTTTCATTTGTCAGCATTATCGTGGTACTGAACTATAAATGCATGTGTCTTAAAATCGGTCGCACTCAATATCGTTATTTACTGATATCAGGTCCAACCTCAATTTGATTATAGGATGTATTGTAATCTCTATTGATATCAGATGCTCTAATCTATTTCCACATATATAACAAACGATAATTCACATATCAAATAACACTAATGCAAATAGGGACACGGACCAGTGTCCGAAACAAACATTTTGAAGCACAGGCCCACAGGACCTGTGCGACACATGATCACGTGGGTCCTTCAGGTAACACACAGGCCCAACCAATAATAATTATTTATAGTTTCCATGTATAAACTATGAGTTTAGTAACTTGCGAAAGAAAAACGAAAAAAAAAGAAGACAAGCATTAGTGTGTCATTTCAATTTAATGGAACAAATCTATTCATGGCTACATTGGGTTTTCTTAACCTACGTAAACTTCAAATAGTTACAAAAAACCCCCAAACAACTGCCCTATATTGTTAGCACAATAGCCCAGAGGTGAGTCAAAAGAGGTCCGTAAGAAATGTTTTTAAAATCATAAGCACCCATTACGTTTAATAAAACGTAGGCCCCACAACTACACCGTTCGGAAAATTATCCATATATTTAATTCACGTTTCCGCTTCATGAAATTCATGTCAGTAAGCCTAATATTCCTGAATAAATTACTGTCTTCGTTTTTTTTTGAATGCACACAGCACAATGGTATTTTCTCATAACACAAGTTTTAATTTTTGTCTGTCACGTAACTTTCAACTATGCTTTTATTCATTCGTCCATGATAGACACACGGCACAGTGGTCACGTGGCAACCATAATTGAAATTGCTTTAAAATTCCGTACGACTCCAGATACCTTTCAAAAAATAATAACGACAAAAATTCAACATGGTTAAAATTAAGCATCTGTCAGCATGTGTATATAAAAAATCATAACGGTAGATGCAATTTAAAATTACACGTAGCATCGCCGGCTTATTGACCCAGAAATTCCAATCAAATGTCACACGTGTCATCGGCGGATTTGGCAATGGCGGAAAAAATATATTAATATTAATGATTGTTTCTCGGTATAATTGGTGTTCTATCAGAGGATTATATTCAACTAAGATTTAAATTTCACTAACAACTGGTCAGCGAAACCATTAAGCGTATGATTCAGTTATCAGTTTAATATCTACCGGTACCTGGAATTCATAAGGAGCGTCGAAGAAGCGCGATTCCCGAACGAGATGCACAAATAAGAGGCTGGTTACGCGAGTCATTGTTTGGTAAACATCAGCTTCTTTTGCGGGAGTGTGTCTATTTTCCCCGTTCAATGAAAGCTATCACTTAAGTACAGCAACATGACAGTCCTTCGTTTAATCTGAGTCTTCCCTAAAACTTTGGACAGTGATTTAAGGTATTAAAACGGTGAAAGTATGTTCGTTTCCAAACAGTATTGTTTACATTTCATTCGACTTGATAGCCTCGTTTGTCACACAATTAGTTTTACTGCAGTATTCTCCTATGCACGGGTTAGTTAGGCATAATAAAAGCGTGAGCCATGACGTAACGTTATGTAAACATATTTGGTCCAATACTGGCACTCGTTTTAAATGTAAAGCGTTTGTATGGTAGGTAGTGATTGGTTGGTAGTCGGTCTACTGACCAATCAAAATTTAACACAACAATATCCACTCATAATAGCAGGCAAGCAGGAGTCCTCCAATAAATTAGTCGGCCTCGGGCCTACGGACCGACGTTTGTGTCGAACACTGACACGGACCTGTGGCGATATTGCATGGTCGAACTCGGTGTAATCAGCTTGTCGTTGCGTGAAAATAGCTTTATTATTTTTCTCCCGGTACTAATAACTACGAGGCGAGTGGACCAATTGTAATTTAGCATGTATAGAAATACGTGATGACAGATCGAGAGCACGGGCTGCAATTGTTCTATTTATAAAAGCATGCCATCACCTTTGGAAATCAGTTAGTTTCCAGTCTAAAACGACTTTATAATTTTTGTTATTTCGGTCGCTTTATTTGATAAGATTTACATAATGTGCCATAGTAATTTGTGATTTTGTTTTTATGGTTAATTCGGTTTAATTGTGAACATTTCTAAATCTAAATATTGGACGAAAAACATTAATCATGGATACACGTTCAGAATAGTGTTATAGAATGATTTATTTGTTAAAGGTCGGTTAGTAACTTAGTACCGTATAATATGAACATCTGACATGCAAAATTGTGTTAAAGAATTAGACTACTGTCATTTGCGATATTAAGAACCGTGCATAGAACACATTATGTCCAGAATTTGGCGGTAACAGCTTAACTAATAAATTTAAGGCCGTCGTTCGCACTTCGTTTGGTGAATTTCAACAATAAAATCGTTTTTGAGGTTTTATGATTATCGGCGAGTAACACTATCTAGGAACACATACCAGTCATTTTTTTCACTATATTATTCTTTATTTCTACAAAATTTGTTTCTGAATGATGCCACCCTTGTTTATTTTGCTCTAATTCCGCTAAAACTATTGATAAAAATCTAAAAACTATAGGCATTTCATACGCGAAATACTCTGTTTTCATTCGGTAAACTGTCGCCATGTTGGATACTGTTAGAAAGCTTGGGATTTCCCCTATAGAAAGGAAATGACGTTTTTGAGGGGTGTCTTGAAACCTTTCCTCTAGATGGAGATAAAAATAGCAAACAAGAACAAGTTTTGCATACTAATGAGGTTATTTTGAGAATACGTTATTTGATTGGTCAGTCACATAGGTCAATGTCGAAGTGTCCAATCAGAAGCTGGCAATCCTTTAAGGTCAGGTCAATGAGCATGCGCATTAAGCTCATACCCAGATCAATCCTGGTTGCTATATTACTGATCCATACGTCATTGTTTATCAATATTTATGAAGATATTCAAATAAAATGCCTTTGAAATTGTTTAGATGACTAAATAAGTGTGACAGACACCCATAATAAACAAAATGAAGATGAATATTCCTCTGCTAGACCTAGTAGTGGTATTGGTGGTAATACCATTACCAGGTAGGCCTACTGACTGTCACATAGTTATGGTTGTTTTGAATAACATATGTCTGTCAAAGTTTGGTTGTAAATTTACACACAAGAAATAAAATAGGAGAAAATATTGTATATAATGATGAAAAACATTAAAAAATATTTATATTAAAAGTCAGTATATTGAAACTAAATAAATGAATTGAACAGGTCGGCGTAAGTTGTTCTACTGAAATACTTGAACTCAATGGCTGATTTTTTTTCTAGAGTTATCAATTTTAGTCATGCTATATCTCTGAAAGTTATGGTCAGATTTTCTTGAAACTTGGAATATAACTTCCTATATAATAAATGTGTGCAATAGGAGAATTTTATTGAAATCTGCAAAATAGTTCTTGATATATTGTTGCCATAGCAACTGTGACACGTGAAAAAATTTCAAAGTTAACATTAAAATGTGTATAACTCTCTTTCAAATTATTATTTTGTAATGAAACTTGCCTATTGCATAAAGGAACATGTCAGTAACCCCTCTGCTTAATTTTAAAACATTCTGTTGAATAGTTTTTGAGAAACTAGATGACTAAAATTATACGCATAAATCCAATATGGCCGCCGTTTCCATAGCAACAGGTACCCCCAGGAAAATTTTTCGGCCATTTTTGTATTACTCAATGGATGTGTTCTTAGATGTGTAAGAATGATAACTTTACCTCGATTATTAAAAAAAATAGAATTTTCTACTGTCCACCCCCTTAATAAAAGAAAACTATTTCAGAACGAAAATTTCTAATACACAATTTGTGTAATTAAAATATCTCTAGAGGTGGCGTTTGTTCGTTTGACAAATTAAGGTTTTGAAATAGGATACACAACACAAATATATTAACTTACAGGGTCATATTTTGAATTTTAATAAACCATGTTAATTCAAGAAAATTATTGTTGTCTTCTGATTAAGATAAAATCGTGAAACAGGTCCCAGGTTTATAATACACATTCACTAAAATTGTTGAGCTGCGGTGATGATCAATTTTATTACCCTAATAAAGTCTGGCAATTAACAATTGTTATATAACATCTAGGTCAACGTTGATCCAAATGGTGTTCAGCGAAGCGTAATTCCTGCTCTGATAGCAGTTTGTGTGGTAATATGTGACTTGGAAATACGTTTAATAATTTAAAAAATTCAAGAAGAAGAACAACCAATTTTCGCATATTTCCAATACAACAATTCTTTTTGTTTTGAAATATACTGTAGAAAAATAACTTAGTCCTATAACTTTAGAACGCCATGATAATATCGGCATATATAGGCATAGGGAAAGCTCTCTATCTCTCCATTTCAATGTTATCACGTTTTTCTAGCTCACTATTAAATTCCATTGTTGATAACGTTTCTTTTGAATCGCCCTAATATTCCACAAAATGTCATTATTGGAGCAGAGGTTATACGTGTAGAAGCGAATGCTTTGGCCCATACAAACTGCCAATCAAAGAAAAAATAGGTTGCCAGGCAACGAAACATACGCCCACACAGCAGCCAAATCGTCCGGGCAGTCAACAAGAGTTGTTGCATTTTAAGTAATCATCAGAAAATCAGAATTCAAACTCACCCATAACTACGGTGTAACTGTGATATAATCAAACGTTTTTTTTAAATCAGATAATAATTGTGACCTCCAGAGGGACCACAAGCTAAAAAGGGTGATTTTTCGTACAATCAGGGGCCATGATTCAGGAAGTTACGATCTGATATGGGCAAATATGCAATGGAACCAAGATCATTAGGTTATAAACATGCATTTCAAGTTTCATCCAAATCAGTTCAAAATTGTGACCTCTACACTGTTCACAAGCTAAAAAACGGGATTTTTAGTACAATCAGGGGCCATAACCCATGAAGTTACGGTCCGATACATGCCAATATCGAAAGGAACCGAGATCTTAGGGTGATAAACCTATATTTTAAGTTTCATTGAAATCGGATAAAAATTGTGACCTGTAGACTGTTCACAAACAATTGTGGACGGACGAACAGGGGCGACGACAATATACGTCCACATGAAAATGTGGGCGTATAAAAATAAATAAAGCAGATAATTAATATGTTACAATTTAATTAAAACGTTTAGTTATGAAGGCATATGCATATCAATAATGTCTCGTCTTTTTTAAAAAACGTTTAGTTATGAAGGCATATGCATATCAATAATGTCTCGTCTTTTTTAAAAAACGTGATTTTTAGTACAATCAGGGGCCATAACCCATGAAGTTACGGTCCGATACATGCCAATATCGAAAGGAACCGAGATCTTAGGGTGATAAACCTATATTTTAAGTTTCATTGAAATCGGATAAAAATTGTGACCTGTAGACTGTTCACAAACAATTGTGGACGGACGGATGTCCGTCCGGCCGGACGATCAGGGGCGACGACAATATACGTCCACATGAAAATGTGGGCGTATAAAAATAAATAAAGCAGATAATTAATATGTTACAATTTAATTAAAACGTTTAGTTATGAAGGCATATGCATATCAATAATGTCTCGTCTTTTTTAAAAAACGTGATTTTTAGTACAATCAGGGGCCATAACCCATGAAGTTACGGTCCGATACATGCCAATATCGAAAGGAACCGAGATCTTAGGGTGATAAACCTATATTTTAAGTTTCATTGAAATCGGATAAAAATTGTGACCTGTAGACTGTTCACAAACAATTGTGGACGGACGGATGTCCGTCCAGCCGGACGAACAGGGGCGACGACAATATACGTCCACATGAAAATGTGGGCGTATAAAAATAAATAAAGCAGATAATTAATATGTTACAATTTAATTAAAACGTTTAGTTATGAAGGCATATGCATATCAATAATGTCTCGTCTTTTTTAGTTGTTTGTTTGAACATTTCTCTGATTGTAATATAATGGTTGGGGCTGAGTTTTTATTCATTTGAGATACCAACCTTTAATTTACTATGAGAAACAAAATCAATCGTATACATGTTAATAAAATAATTAAAATATCAAGCTTTATGTAAATGAGATGATAGAAAAGGGAAACATACATTTATGTCATTACAATAAGACCAACGCTGAATAGACCACAGTATGCACACACATGACAAAATTGTTCTTTTTGTGGTACTTTGTCATCCAGAGAATAAACCGTTACAGGTAAAAAAAAATCACACTCCGACCAATCATGTTATCTAATCCATTAAAACAGTGTCGCCTTTCCGTCGAGATGAAAGAGCAAATAGGTCTGAGTCGAAAGAATAATTTCGTGTGAAAAGCGTGCTCTCTGGATAGAATAAATTATACAATGAGGATGAGACTGTAGTCGTGGAGTATCAGTGCTGTGGAGTATTATAGTTGTTGTTGCAGTATTATAAGAAATAGCTAGTACTCGTTGACTATTTTGTTATTTGATTTCAGATCGAATTACCGATGATTTTGTTAATGAAGGATCTTGTATTGTTTGTTAATTGCATGGCGTTATGATTTTAGCAGTTTTGATTTTTAATTAGTATTAGCGATGTTTTTGTGATAAAGTCTTGATTGTTATTTGGCGTTAGGATTTTAGCCACAATTTGTCTGAAGATTAAAAACGCCACCCCTAGGAGATAAGCTAAATTTAACTCACTGTGATATTAATTACAAAACGGTATATATTGACCGTAAAATGTCACATTCATTACCTTCATAAGTTCTTACTGATAAAAAAAATATAAATTGAAATGTTTATGTGTGGTTTGCTCCAAGGAAGTGCGTCCCCGACAAGAGGCGTTGTAACGCAAAATTGTTTTAATTAAAAATGAATTGTAAAATAATGACTTGGTAGTTTGGGAGCGGTGTAGTAATATATGTCTGCATGATTTACTTTATTTATTCACGCACGGGCCGCTCAAGCTTGTGGACGACTTTATCATCGTATTATTATATGCCTAAATTAGGTATATGATTTATCTATTAGTGAGGCAATTCTGTTTCCTTGGAAATCCCTTTTTACGACCCAGGTAAAAATAATCTTATAAAATATAACAGCGACGAAACTTACAGGTTATCATTAGTTGCGAGATTTTTTGTTTATAATTGTGTTTTCGAAATAGATTAGAGCATCTGATATCAATAGAGATTAAAATACGTCGGATAATCAAAATGAGGTTGGACCGGATATCGGTAAATAACGATATTGCGTGCAACCAATTTTAAGACACATGCATTTATAGTTCAGTAGTACCACGGTAATGATAACAAATGAAACAAACAAAAAGACAAGAAATGTAAATAACTGTAGCAAGACAATGGTATGCAGTATAAGAAACGTAGTATTCATCAACAAATAAAATACGCATAGACAGACATGTAACTACAGCACGTATAAATCCATGTATAAAGACCTACCCTTAACAAAGACCGATCTGCGTAAAACACACGATCGATTAAGAAATCGCACGGAAAATTAGATTTGACACCTACGCGTCAGATTTAGCCTGCTAGTCCTTGATAAGACACTTTGGTGCAGTTATAACACACTTTCGAGAAAACTCACCAAAAGTAGAATACACACCGTGTCAGTTGTTTTTAACCCGTCCGTTAATTAACACACCCAGTACAGAAAAGACACCGTCGCTGAGATTTTCACTCCTAGCGATAATTAAATCATCCTTAGTCAATTTCTCACCCCTGTTAATTAACACACCGTATCTACAGAGTTTAACCTCTTTCTATTAGATATATTGCCATAATTAGAATTTTACCGAGTTTCGTACAAATTAAACCAAGTTGGTAGTTATATATACCCTATACGTACAAATCACACTATAGCTACTTCTTAGTGTTAGTGTCCAAAAGATTGGCTACAGCCGAATAAATGGGATTATCAGTAAAGTTGGAAAATCTCTGTTTAATGTTAACACATAAATTTTCAAGAATAGGTTCTATATTTCTTATGACCAATGACAGAGCTTCCTCCAAAGTAGTTGTCATAGCATACCCATCGAATGACTTTTTGTTAGAATCCCCAACTGAGTGCGCAGGAAAAACAGAATTCCCACCAGTTGCATGACGTCCAGTTCAAAGTTGATCTGGAATGTCTTCCTTTAAGAAAGGCCAGCATAACTTGGCTAACGTGGGGAAGTACTCTTCCATGTACAATGCATCTGAACCTTTTTCATGGACCAACTCCTTTAACTTTTCTAGTGTTTGAATGAGTGCTTTCATTGATGTAACTGCTTCAGGCACAAGCAATTCTTGCTTTTGTAAAATATTTGAAAATGGTGTTATATATGAAAGAATATCTTTCCGGGCACAAAGAAAAATCAAAGTAGGTAGTTTTGATGAATTTTTTAACAACCCCTGAAGCTTTGGACGAGAATCTTTCATAGTTTTGTTGTGTGGCGATTGAATTTGTTGGTTACAAAAGGCAATAAAAATAGGGAGGTTTTTGATAAAACTGTCGGAGGAATCCACTTGGTGGGATACCCACCTAGTCCCATTAGGTCTTTTATATTTATATAGTTTTTGATTTATGAACAATGCCTGTCTTTTCAGTAACCTGAACTTCAAATTAGCACGTTTGAAGAAATAATATAAACGCTGTCTAGCAGTTCCTGACATTCAGAATTAAGTTGCGATCCCTTGAAACTGTCCTTTATGCCTAGTTTGTTTTTATGATTTGCACACTATCCTTGTATAAGATGATCACCTATATCATTTTTTTCCATTTCAAAAAGTTTATTGTTTACAGCAGCTCCATCGCTACCATTGCCAAACTATCGTTCACTTCTATTGAAGATAAATCCTTGTTTATTCTTCTAATGATAGTATTTGGAACTTGGGTTTTCCCTCTTTGCACGTTTTGATAACATACAATTCTTTTTCATCCATTGTTTTGGCACTACTTGACCCATCATAGAAAAGTGAATAATAAATTCTTTGTTTATCATTTAAGGGCTCTGTAACTTCCTGTTTTCTTATGCAGTGTGCTAACACTGAGACCATTTCACGCCCAGATTTGTCCGAGAGATACCCACCTCCCAAATCAACACCATGAATATTTTTTTCAAAATTTGCTATTTTCTCGTAGTCGGTGAATGGCTGGGTATTTGCAGCAACAAAATGGGCAAGCTGGAATTTTTTTAACCAATTGCTTTTTGTGTGAAACATACAGTTTTCTAAGTGATTCTGTAATAGTAATCTGGCTTGACTTCAACACATTATTTTCTTCAACTGTCAAATCGCAGCTACCGGTACTAGTAGCACTAGAGCCAACTTGACTTTTCTCGGGGGGGGGGGGGGGGGGGGGGGGGGGTTCACTTCGGCGTCTAAGTAATGCATCCTGGTGTACTTTGGATTTATAAACATGGTCTTCGGCATTACATTTCTTTATTACAGTAGTACCCGTAACCCATTTATCGATTCTTCTCATTACATTTCCACGAATACGTTGGTGTGGAAAATATGCCGGTACAGGCCCATCTGTGTCACTGGCATTGGTAACGGATTCCGGACTGCCATATACTTCACGGCATACTTTACAGTAAATACGTTTAACCAAATTACTGTCGTCTGATTGAAGTTCACAGCCAATACTATCCAGTTTCCAATTATTCCAATCACCTTTGTAAGTAATGCATCCTGGTGTACTTTGGATTTATAAACATGGTCTTCGGCATTACATTTCTTTATTACAGTAGTACCCGTAACCCATTTATCGATTCTTCTCATTACATTTCCACGAATACGTTGGTGTGGAAAATATGCCGGTACAGGCCCATCTGTGTCACTGGCATTGGTAACGGATTCCGGACTGCCATATACTTCACGGCATACTTTACAGTAAATACGTTTAACCAAATTACTGTCGTCTGATTGAAGTTCACAGCCAATACTATCCAGTTTCCAATTATTCCAATCACCTTTTCTACCTAATATATATTTTGAATGTACAGAAAACGTAATCATGTATTAAATTCTGTGTATTCGAGACTGCATTATAATAAAACTTCCGGAATTCGAAGTCACATTAATACTTCCATTATAATTGAGGCAATTGAGTATTTCGACATGCTGTCTTATCTGGCATATTGTATCGACCCCCTACGATATTGGAATTGACAAGAGTCCACTGTACTTGCATTAAATACAATTTATACAAATCAATTGCATAGGGAAGGAAGATCAGATTAATTATATGTGGGAATTAGAGGTGTTCTGTTAATTGGCTCTAGGGTACAATGTGTTAAAACAATTAGATAATCGGAATAATTCATAAATTATATAACAGAACTTACTATAGCTCCTGGGGGTGGAGCTGAATTGTGTGGAGGAGGAAAGAAGGCTGGATTAACATGCGGTGCAGGGGGAGGTACACCCATGTGTGGAGCCGCTGAAACTGGTGGAGGAAGATTTGGAGGCATTCCTGGAACAGCACCCACTGAAATAACAGATAACTGTGAGCAATATTTCAAGTTTTGTTACCGGGCAGAAAAACATATGCCCACAGCAGCTGGATTGTTCAAGCAGTCCACATGGCAAAATCTTTTGAGACTGTACAATATCATTGCTGAAATTCTATAGCAAGGCTTGACTATTCATGTTGCATGCTTGCAAATTATATCAGCCAATCACGTGATTCGTGATTCTGTGAGATAGCAATATGCATGCCCCAATTAGTGCAATATACATCCTCTCGGAGAAGAATCATACATTTTATGAGTCGAAATACACAAATTATTTTAAAGACATTTTGTCTTTCATTTGCCCCTACATAGGAATTAATATCACTGGCACTTCAATTTCGAAATCAATAAACTAGAAGTTTTTATCCTACTACTACCAAGTAGACAGTACCATTACTTATAGTATAACCACATGGTGGGATGGCAGGCGCCATTTTAAAAGACGCTTCACCTTCACACCAAAGAGTATTAAATCGAATGATAGTACAAGCTACTAAAGATCCTACTCCTCGCAGTGTTCCGTTTGATTAGAACTAATCCCACTACTCACTGTTGTAAATAGAGAACATACTTGTTCTAAATTATTTTTGGTCAATAGTCCCATTAACAACCAATGGTTTACTACGTAACAATATCGTTAAATTTGAAACAAAGTTCCAAATTGGACCAAATATGTTTACATAACGTTACGTCATGGCTCACGATTTTATTATGCCCAATTAACTAGTGCATAGTAGAATATTGCAGGAAAACTAATTGTGTGACAAACGAGGTTATCAACAATAATACAATGTAAACAATAGGCTACGGTATGAAAACGAACAATACTTTCACCGTTTTTAATACCTTAAATCACTGTCCAAAGATTTAGGGAAGACCCCATTGTAAACGAAGGGCTGTCATGTTCCTATACATGGGATAGATTTGATTGAACGGGAAGAATACACACACTGTTGTCACACTCCCTTGTATAAGACCAAGTATCAGAAGCCAATCCAGCAATGGGCAGAGAGGGATTTCTCGGACCATTGGTTCAGGAATATGCTGAAGATAGGTTGCCAGGCAACGAAACATATGCCCACAGCAGCTAAATCGTCCGGGCAGTCAACAATTAGAGTTGTCGCATATTCTTACTTTTTTCGGTCATGAAACATTTATATTACTCTGAAATCTGATTAAGATTAACAACTCATAAAGTAATTATCAGAAAATGATTACAATTTATTTGTTTTTTACAAAGTTCTGCCCCATGCTAACGCTTAGTATACGAAACATTTAGAATCATGAATTTAGCTGTTCAGTTATCGAAATTCATTGAAAATCAAGGGAGGTAACTCTGGCAGTAATTATCAGAATTTGCTGAAAATCAATAGGATTCTTCGCCTCATGACCTTAAACACTGTGTATAAATTTAAAGTCAATCAGATATTAACTTTGGCCTCTAGCACGCACACAAGATTTTCGGAGGTGATGAAGGGCCATAACTTCATTGAAAATCAAGGGAGGTAACTCTGGCAGTAATTCATGATTCCGAGATTTGGAGTTAAGCTCCGCCCCCTTAGATACCGTTTCTATGTCCCACAAGCGGTTCATTATGGCCACCCAGCACCCGACAGTTTGATTCGCGCATGCATGCTGTCATCAAATAGTAACTGTATGTGTGGTTTTTATGGTTTTCAAAAAAAAAAAAAAAAGTTTGCATAAATAGAAATAAATAAATATAGAGTATAAACTTTAATCAGACAGGCCTCGAAATGTCGCTTTAGTAACTAACCTGTCATTTATAATTTTCCACGTCACAGTACTCACACATTATCCACGATTAAATGGTTCTTATTTGATCCATGTGAATATCATAATTAATTTCTTCAACATCGGCCCGACTAGAAATTCGCACGAGTCGCCGCATTTTTTTAGCTGTAAGTTTCCGACTCGAATTGGCGTGGATTTCGCTTAGTAAAAGCATGCGTCCCAAACCATGCTTTAAATTGAATGTACTACAGGTGTATGACACTGCCGTTGAGAAATGTGTAGATTTCGGACTCGGTATATTCGGTATAAAATTTAAATTGAATGTCAAACACGAAGTTGCACCTGTACATGACACTATTCCCAATCACGTGCAGAGGACAGCTGATCAAGCCACCTGGAATTCCTTTCTCGCATTCCAACTAATTTACGCTAAAAATTATATGTGTAAAAAATACTACATGTATGTATTTTGACCAAATTATTTTCTATTGTCAAATTGTCCTGTAAATCATACATAAACTTTATTTTCGGACATTGTTCTGAATTCATATTTTCATTGGAGACAAAACGGAAACAATTGTTACGATGCAGGATTTATTGTGCCCAAATTGTTAATTGTTATGTATATTATTAAGGACAGGCTGATTTAATTAAATTGTTTACAATCACACTGTCGTGAGAAGAGAGGGTAGGTCATCTTCTCCCTTTGTCTTAAATAAAAACATGTTAAAACAGTAGGCCTATAGGTCCAGCTGACGTCAGATGTTAAATTAAATTATCTGGCTTCTTACTTAAAAATGTATAGGCCCCTAAATACAACTCAACCCTCACCACATGTTTTATTACTAATCCATAACAATCAACTAAGTGTTTATTTAATTAATAAATAACAAAGGACATGTTTATTTAACAATAAGTGGGCCTAAAGGGGGATTAAACAGTCCGGGATGAAGCAGCCCGATAAAAAATTAGGTTGGGATGAAACAGCCCGGGTTGAAACGATCTTGGGATAAAATAAACTGACTGCATCCCCTTAATCCAACGCAAACACTTTTCTAATTATTTCTTTGATTTCTGAAAAAGTATAAATTTTTGCACCATGAGGGCGTTCGGGATAACACTCGTCCATGTTTGTTACAAGTTCCCAACGCGCAGCGTAAATACCATTTCGACGATAAATGTAGAAATGACAAACTTCCCACAGAGCACGGCCTTGTTTGTTTGTGGGACAAAAATGGCAGCCAAACTTGAACAACGCAGGCCAAATATAATCGGGCTTTCTGATTGGTCAATATCTTTACAATGATTGACAGGTCGGATTCATGAATTATCAGAATTTGCTGAAAATCTATAGGATTCTTTGACTCATGACCTTAAACACTGTGTATAAATTTAAAGTCAATTAGATATTAACTTTAGCCTCTAGCGCGCCCACAAGATTTTCTGAGGTGATGAAGGGCCATAAGTTTGGCAGTAATTATCAGAAATCGCTGAAAATCAATAGGATTCTTCGTCTCATAACCTTAAACACTGTGTATTTAGTTTTCTCACCTTGAGGAAGTTAGTATTTTTACTGACGAAACATTGGATAAAACGATGGTTTTTTGATATTGTATTCTATTAATTATTTTATTCATTATTAGGCTTTCTGACTTTTGTCTGAAAGCCTATTGTGATTACTAAAATTATTATTATGTTGGCGTATACAAATAGGTGTTTACATATGTATGAAAGATAGGTTGCCAGGCAACGAAACATACGCCCACAGCAGCTAAATCGTCCGGGCAGTCAACAAGGGTTGTCGCATATTTTTACTTTTTTCAGTAATGAAACATTTGTAATACACTAAAATCTGATAAGAATTTGTTTGCTTTTTATAAAGTTTTGCCCCACGCTAACAATTGGTATACGAAACATTTAATATCATGGATTTAGCTGTTCAGTTATCAAATTCATTGAAAATCAAAATACTTATTCGTTTCAATACCTTAAACACTGTGTATCAATCTGAAGTCAATCGGATGATAAGTTTGGCCTGTGATAAGTTTGAAGTGATCAAGGGAGATAACTCTGGCAGTCAATATTTGAAATCGCTGAAAATCAATAGGATTCTTCGTCTCATGACCGTATACACTGTGTATGAATCTAAAGTCAATTGGATATTAACTTTGGCCTCTAGAGCATCCACAAGATTTTTTGAAGTGATCAAGGGCCATAACTCTGGTAGTAATTATCAGAAATCGCTGAAAATCAATAGGATTCTTCGTCTCATAACCTTAAACACTGTGTATAAATTTAAAGTCAATCGGATATTAACTTTGGCCGCTCGAGCGTCCACACGATTTTTTGAAGTGATCAAGGGCCATAACTCTCGCACTAATTATCGGAAATCGCTAAAAATCGACAGGCTTCTTCGTCTTATGACCTCAAACACTGTGTATAAATTTAAAGTCAATCGGATATTAATTTTGGCCTCTAGAGCGTGCACAAGATTTTTTGAAGTGATCAAGGGCCATAACTCTGGCATTAATTATCGGAAATCGCTAAAAATAAACAGGGTTCTTCGTCTCATGACCTCAAACACTGTGTATAAATTTAAAGTCGGATATTAACTTTGGCCTCTAAAGCGTCCACAAGATTTTTTGAAGTGATCAAGGGAGATAACTGGCACTAATTATCGGAAATCGCTGAAAATCAATAGGCATCTTCGTCTGATGACCTTACACACTGTGTATAAATTTAAAGTCCATCGGATATTAACTTTGGCCTCTAGAGCGTCCACAAGATTTTTTGAAGTGATCAAGGGCCATAACTCTGGTAGTTATTAGGGGAGATCGCTGAAAAACAATAGGCTTCTTCGTCTCATGACTGTAAACACTGTGTATAAATTTAAAGTCAATCGGATATTAAATTTGGCCTCTAGAGCGTCCACAAGCAATTGTGGACGCCGGACCGACGGGGGCGACGACAATATACGACCACATTTCAATGTGAGCGTATAAAAACGGCCGTAGATTCGTAAATTCTGTACCTATTTTCATACAAATTATATTTTTGGAAACCTGGAGTCTTTTCTCGGACGATAGCAGTTGAAAATTTTGCAATTTCGAAACTTCGTCGCCGACTTCTAGCACTCGAAAAATGAAAATATGTTAAGATACATTTTTTGTTATTTTTCAAAATTTTCAAATTTGACCTACATTTTGGGATACCTGAAGGCAATCCGGTTCCAGTAATATAAGTTTCATTCAGAGTTATCGCCCTTTATTTTTTGATTTTTTTCGAATTTTCTTCACATTTTGTGAGCTTAAGTTTCGTTTTACGGCCGGATGGACGTTTCTGAAATTCCTGGAACATGAAGAAATATGGTCAAACCACCGTTTAAAGCAATTTCAACAACAATCCGTAAACCGGAAGTAGTCGAAATAACATGCGATATTTTGAAAAAAAAAATGTGAAAAATTGGTGTTTTGGGTAAAAACACGATTTCTCCGTCCGATATATACGGATTAAAAAAATTAAGGTATCATTTGGTCGGGTGGTGATTGGACCTCTGAATGATACCCAATTCGTACGGATACGGTGAGCAGGAAGCAAAATATGGCACGCCGAAAATCAAGTATTTTCTGATTTGGAGCGTTTTTAGATGCCTGTGTCTCGAAAACTGCGCCACAGTTTTTTTATGAAATTTTCTCTATCGAGAGACCTTGCGGTAGTCTTGTGTACGAAACATTCCATTACGACTTTGAAATATCTGGAATAGGTGAAATAACGGACTGAAAATCAAAAAAAGTCGAAAATCGTGAAATTTTGGAAAATGCTCTACTATTTTTTTATTTGAAGAGATTTTCAAAAAAAGGTTGTATATTCAGATATATAATATGCATAGTTATTGAAATTTAATTTTCGATATTTTAAATTTTTGCATTTTTGGCACTTTTGAAATGAAATGAAAAGGGGTTTAACGTCCTACTCTTTTGCACCTAACCTGGGCTAATGGAAGACGGGCATACGCCATACAGTGTGCTATGAGGGAAATTTTGCCCGGGCAGCAGCACTACGGCCCACTCTTATATCGAATTCCAACTGCCAAGGGATCTTTTACGTGCACTCCAATCTGTACACGGGAATAAGTTGAGAATTCGCCATTTGATATATTCATCTCCACGAATCCCCGTGCAATTTTTCGCACCAAAGTTTAACTAACCTCAATACCATATTCACTGTGAATTTCAAACGGAGTTGTTCTTTGTTTATAGAAATGGTTATTGTTATTATATAAAGTTAATAATGAATATATCGACAAACGACTGGTACCATTTGTATTTTTTGAAACGATCAAGGGCCATAACACTGGCAGTAATTATCGGGAATTGTTGAAAATCATTAGGTTTCTTTGTCTCATGACCATAAACACTGTATAAATTTAAAGTCAGTTAGGTATTTACTTTGACCTCTAGAGCATCCACATCCACATTATTTTTCAAAGTGATCATGGGTCACAACTCTGACAGGAATTATTGGAAATCGCAGAAAATCAATAGGTTTCTTCGTCTCATGTCTTTAAACATTCTGCATAAATTTCAAGTCAATCGGATATTACCTTGAGTTTCTTTTGGACGCCAGCAAGACGGGGGCAATGGCAATATACATACATATTTCAATGTGAGCGTATAAAAATATAAAGAAATTTTATTACTTGGTACACCTGGTGGTCTGACCCCTGGTGGTGGTACACCAGCAGCTGGTGGTGGTCCTCTCGGATGAAATTGGGCTGAAATATAACAATTATTATATGGCATTTCTTCACTTATATACAATAGCTGATCAAATATTAACAACATGATTTTCTTAATTTACACAATCTTTCTGTGACTTATATAATATGATCTATCCTTGCAAAGACTTAGGTAGGCCTCTTTGATGTATTGTTTTGATGTATCGATTGGCTTTGAAAAAGTAGTTATCCAATGAAAATATAGTTTGAACTAGACCTGCATAGCAGGAATGACGGGTTTCACTGGTGCCACGTTACCTTTGAACTTATGTCACTTTCAGTGCCATGTTACCCTTGTATCCAAATTATTCATATCATTCCCTCAGAATTTTGAATAAATTCTTTTTAAATCAATATCAACTCATTTTATACACGTGTTACATGTAATTGATCCTGACAAAATTACAGTAATTCCGTTGATAATGAAAATGTTCAATTAGTTTTTAAAATCAGAAATGGCACAAGGCATCAGATGGTGATAATTTTATGTAAATTGCCACTTTTATAGACCAAAAACCTTGAAAAGTGACATGTAGAAAATCGTCTATTTCTCGGCCAGTGACCGCCCAAGACATTCGCCAATGACGACAAATATTTTTATTGGCGAATAAAGTGATGATTCTGGCAAAAATTTTGGCGAATGAATTATTTTGTAAATCTGTTAATATTAAAGTTGAAATCGTTTCGTTAAACGCTTCTTTCGATCATTCAATGGAGTGTCTATTTTTAGTACATTAATTACTATAGTCTCAATCGTACAAGTCGCAAATCAGTCAATGTCACGCATTAAAACGACTGAAAGATCGAGTCTAGAGTCTATACAACACAGTTACGCCCCTTTTGTGTGGCACTGCACTATTTACATCTCGCCACTTGCCGAGTGTACATTCGCTTCACTACAAGTAGCGATGTTCCGACATGACACCTATCGGTTTTACCGACATAAGCGAAGTATATCGGCCGATACAAATAAATTACCGATAGTGGTGGATATAAAACCATTACACATTAAAATGTCTCGAATGGCATGATGAGCTATGTAGATATTTGTCTTTATTTTAGTCAGGAAACGCATGGTAATGGTACTTTTACTATTTTACTGCGGGAATCATTAACATAAACCCTGTGTTGTTGAAGTAATAATTGGGCCAAGCTTCTTACGCAATCAAAAATATACACCATCCATTATGAATTAAATTATTTGCTGTATCATTAATGGTCGAGATTATCATATTTCAAGTGTTAATTGCTATATAATTCCTTACAGTAATCGGAACGGCATCTGTACATGTATATCTATACGTGTGCATTAGTTCATGCGGTAATGACATGATACATCAAAGCGATACCTTCATGACTCGTTTGTCAACAGTGGCTATCACGTGACATTCTCCCGCCATTTCTAGAATTATTGTTAAAAATAAAACATCTAATGGGAACCTATTTGTTGATAATATTATTAATTAATAAAGTATGATCTTTATTATGAGTTTTTATTTGTCGACAAAATAACCAAGCATAACAATATAAATCACTAAATTATTTCTAAATTTATATCGGCATCTAGAAGCCGGAATGTATTAGACAGTGATTACGTGATATCAAAGGAATATCACCCCTTTCATCCTTTATTCTACCACCCGCAAACCACGTGATATTTCCAACCTTTTCCAAAACTTCTACTCATATATTGACAGACAATACAGTGAACTAGATAAAACGAAGTAAAAAAAAGAAATACGTAGCAATTTAGATAAAGGATACTCATATAAGCATTTTGTACTGTTTTTTATTTCCTTTCTACGGCTGCTATGAGTCTTGTATTACCGGTACGTTTATAAAGCAATAAGCACGTAGTTTCATTTTTAATTAACAGACATATGAATAAAAATGATATATAATATTTGGCTAAAACTTTCTGAATTGGCTAATAAAATTTTGATTTGGCTAAAAAATTGGCTAATGGTTTTAAGGGTCTAGGGCGGTCACTGCTCGGCAACCATACAAGTTAAAGATAGATTGTCAGGCAACGAAACATACGCACACAACAGCTAAATTGTCCGGGCAGTCTACAAGAGTTGCCGCATATTTTTACTTTTTTTCGGTAATGAAACATTTATACAGTTCCTACCAAATTTTTGAGACCGGAATCGCGTCGACGCGGCAAAAAAAAAACACTCCGAATTCTCTTAGATTTCACGGTGAAATTTCGCTTTATTCCGCGGCGATTTTTCTCTAAGATTCGCTGTGTTTCTCTAGGAATTCACCGTGTTTCGATAAAAGTACACCGTGTTTTGCCGTGCTTCCCGCAAGGAATTTGCGAGCCTACCTTAAGCTAGGGTCGAACTAATATTGTCTATAATACATTTGTAAATTGAAGGAGTTATAATATAGTAATGCTCCCGGGAAAACGTGTACATATACATGTATATGTATAAAGTCCAGGCCGGTTTGAATAACAAATGAGTCAGGTAATCTCGGGGAGACATTTACCGGCATTCTGTATCAGTTAGGAATTTTTTTTCCTAACGCGCGGACATGCATAACGTCGGCCAAAATGTATGCAACAATGAACAACTTACAATGTTTTAAACGTATCATTACATCTTCGTCTGTAACTTAGATGTAATGCATCAATTATTGGCTGCTATCAAATCCAAACTTTAAATTATATACGATGAGCTTTTACACATTATTGTACTGTTACACGCAGCTTCAATCAATCTAAAACAATCATACATAAATCACTCCGCGCCATAAATCACTCCGAATGGGACTATATTTTTTTACGCTATGTTACTGTGCGGAAAATCTCTGCTGTGACAATATACATCTACTTTATGTCGCCCAATTAATTTCTGTGTAAGCGGACATTGAATAATGCCATTTCACACACACATACGTGTACATTCCAAGCGCATGTCATATATTTATACAATGTCCACGAGTATGTTAATTCTCGTCTTCACGCAGTTATAATTTGCTTATTTTTAGTACACTTTCTTAATGATTCCATTCTTTTGTACGTCCAACATCCCGATTTCCTACTGCATATTGCAATCTATAAGATTATACATTCATGTATATGTTTACGTTTAAACTCAGGATATCAGAAGCTGTAAAGTTATACTAGACGGTGAGCACCCAGGTCTCGTGATTGAACCTGCACAGATATTGCATAATATCGGACCCATATTTATCTTTTCTACTCGGACCAACCGAAAGGACCGTTCGGACCAATTAAATTACATTATAAGGCTTGACTTAATCATTTTAAAAATATAATACAGATAATGTTTTTTATGATTAAACCACAATACAAAGATGCGAATAATTTATAGGTGAGTATATACATAACTTAAGAATATCCGCTGCCGGTAAGTACATATTACCAAATATCTATCTTTATTACATCAACAATTTAATTGTTTTTCTTTGATATTCTCTATGATGAAACAATACCGCGGGTAAATGCATAAGGCTTTATTATTTCAAAGAAAACAGATGCATATTAAAACAAACACAATTATCAATTATTAAAACAACACTTTATTATTGGTTCGAGCAGTCCAGTACCGATACATACGAATTAATCACTACTCAGTTATCGTTGTTTTAACTGATTTTCTTTGATGTGCTTCATAATGAAAAAATACAACGGGTAAGTACATAACACTTTATTATTTCAAAGAAAACAGATGCATATTAAAACAAACACAATTATCGAACGATTAAAACAACAATTTATTATTGATTCGAGTAGTCATATTAATACAAACGCAATTTTTAAAACAACAATTTATTTTTGGTCCGAGCGGTCTGTTTGTTTAGTCTGAGTAGTCTTTTTGTTTCGTTCGATTGGTCATGCATGCGTACAAAAGAATGGAATTATTCAGAAAGTGTACTCAAAATGAGAAAATCATAACTGAGTGAAGGCGAGAATTAACATACTCGTGGACATTGTATAACTATATGACATGCGCTTGGCATGTACACGTATGTGTGTGTGAAATGGCTTTATTCAATATCCACTTCCACCGAAATAGATTGGGCCATACGAAGTAGATGTATATTGTCACAGCGGAGATTATTCTACGGCTGCGCAAAATCCCATAAGAACATTCCTTGGTTGTGTGCATGAAAATGTACAGTGTTTGTAAAATAACATAAACATTGGGCTGTGACTTTAGTGATACTCACAGTGTATCGCCCACCATTGATATCGTTTAAATGCGTCATAATGCATTATTATCATATACCGGTGACAGTCAAGATCTCCTAAAAGAAATTTCGCCAAATAACACAGCGTAATAATAATATAGTCCCAATATTTTGGCGCGTTTCTGACCACGTGACTTACCGTGAAGTGATTTACTGCACTGGTGTCGTGTGCTGTATGGAAAATTGATTTAGATTACCTGAAGCTGCGAGTAATTAAGTAATGTGTAAAAGCTCATCGTATATAATTTAAAGTTTGGATTTGATAGCAGCCAATAATTGATGGATTAGATCTAAGTTATAGACGAAGATGTAATGGTACGTTTAAAAATTTGTTTAAGTTGTTCAGTGTTGCATACATTTTGATCGACGTTATGCATGTGTACAGTGCGTTGGAAAAAATATCTGACCCTAACTTCTTCGTCAACGGTTAACATAACTGAAATAAATTACCATTTTCTTCAACATGCTTAAATCGTTGATTTAGATTACCTGAAGCTGCGAGTAATGAAGTAGTGTGTAAAATCTCATCGTATATAATTCAAAGTTTGGATTTGATAGCAGCCAATAAGATGAAATGATACGTTGTAAGTTATTCATTGTTTGCATACGCGTAACTTGTGGCACCATGTTATACATGTGCAGTGTGTTAGAGATAAAAAAAATACGACCGTAGCTGCCTCGCCAACGGTTAATAAGCAGCCAATAAGATGGAATGATACGTTGTAAGTTATTCATTGTTTGCAAAGCGTACATTGTGGCACCACGTTATACATGTGCAGTGTGTTAGAAATAAACAAATATACGACCGTAGCTGCCTCGCCAACGGTTAACATATCTTGTATTCAACTTAAATAAATTACATTTTCCGTCAACATGCTTACATCGGGATGATATCGGCACTCGAGCGATTCACCGTGTTCCACCGTGAAACACTATAATTCACCGTGAAACACCCTATTTCGCGGTGATTTGGCAAGCTGCCGTTTCGCTAGCGACTCCCCGAGATTCCACCATGAAATAGAGTGCTTTTCGACGGTGTTCGGTGTTTCTAGTCTCAAACTCCAGACACGTAGTGTAATACACTAAAATCTGATTAAGAGTAACAACTCATTGAGTAATTATCAGAAAATCATTAGAATTTGTTGGGTTTTATAAAATTCTGCCCCATGCTAACATTCAGTATACGGAAAATTTAGTATCGTGGAATTAGGTGTTCAGTTATCAAAATTCATTGAAAATCAATATACTTGTTTGTCTCAAGACCTTAAACTACAGTAGAATCTGTATGAGCAGCCACTCCTATTCAGCGAGCGACATCTCCTTGTAAGCTGTCACAATATGGAGACCCAATTCAGACCAGTTCGAGGAGTCCCCATTTGTCCGCGTTCCAAACATAAAGATAGGCTGGCACTGCCAGGCAGGATACGCCCACATTTTCGAGAGATGGATAGAGAACAAGCAATACCGAAAGTGATTTTTCCTATGTGCAAATATCGAAATGAATTAAGATCTTTGGGTTATAAAGGTTCATTTCAGTAGGCTTCAAATTCGACTGGGGATCATGTTGCTAAGTGGGTAAGATGCTGGCTCGGTAGCCTTGAGGTTAGGTGTTTGATCCCTGCATTGGGTGAGAAAGTTCATCTAGATTTTCTGGCGTGGTTTCCCATTGTTAGTGATGAAGGATGGATGGCCTGACAAGAACAGCTGACAATTTTGGTCCGATTTTCACGAAATTCGACCTCAACCTTCATTACGATGTAACGGTGATATAATCAAACGTTTTTTTAAATGGGATAATAATTCTGACCCCAGAGGGGCCAAAAGCTAAAAAAAAAAGGTCATTTTTCGTACAATCAGGGGCCATAATTCAGGAAGTTACAATCCGATATGCACAAATATCGAAAGGAACCAAGATCTTTGGGTTATAAACATGCATGTCAAGTTTCATCAAAATCGGTTCAAAATTGTGACCTCTATAGGGTCCACAACCTTAATATAACGTATTTTCACACTAATCGCGTACAAACGGCGGCCATTTTGTCTGTCAATTTTGGTCCGATTTTCACAAAATTTTACCTCAATCTTCATTACCATGTAACGGTGATATAATCAAACGTTTTTTTTAAATCGGATAATAATTTTGACCTCCAGTGGAACCACAAGCTAAAGATAGGCTGGCACTGCCAGGCAGGATACGCCCACATTTTCGAGAGATGGATAGAGAACAAGCAATACCGAAAGTGATTTTTCCTATGTGCAAATATCGAAATGAATTAAGATCTTTGGGTTATAAAGGTTCATTTCAGTAGGCTTCAAATTCGACTGGGGATCATGTTGCTAAGTGGGTAAGATGCTGGCTCGGTAGCCTTGAGGTTAAGTGTTTGATCCCTGCATTGGGTGACAAAGTTCATCTAGATTTTCTGGCGTGGTTTCCCCTTGTTAGTGATGAAGGATGGATGGCCTGACAAGAACAGCTGTCAATTTTGGTCCGATTTTCATGAAATTCGACCTCAACCTTCATTACGACGTAACGGTGATATAATCAAACGTTTTTTTAAATGGGATAATAATTCTGACCCAAGAGGGACCAATAGCTAAAAAAAAGGTCATTTTTCGTACAATCAGGGGCCATAATTCAGGAAGTTACAATCCGATATGTACAAATATCGAAAGGAACCAAGATCTTTGGGTTATAAACATGCATGTCAAGTTTCATCAAAATCGGTTCAAAATTGTGACCTCGATAGGGTCCACAACCTTTATATCACGTATTTTCACACTAATCGCGTACAAACGGCGGCCATTTTGCCTGTCAATTTTGGTCCGATTTTCACAAAATTTTACCTCAATCTTCATTACCATGTAACGGTGATATAATCAAACTTTTTTTTTAAATCGAATAATAATTTTGACCTCCAGTGGGACCACAAGCTAAAAAGGGTGATTTTTCGTACAATCAGGGGTCATAATTCAGGAAGTTACGAATCAATGAGCGCAAATATCGAAAGGAACCAAGATCTTCGAGTTATAAACATGCATGTCAAGTTTCATCAAAATCGGTTCAAAATTGTGACCTCTATAGGGTCCACAACCTTGATAAAACATATTTTCACACTATTCGCGTACAAACGGCGGCCATTTTGTCCCTCAATTTTGGTTTGATTTTCACGAAATTCGAATAGAGCCTTCATTACCATGTAAAGGTGATATAATCAAACATTTTTTTAAATCGGATAATAATTTTGACCTCCAGAGGGACCACAAGCTAAAAAGGGCAATTTTTTGGACAATCAGGGGCCATAATTCAGGAAGTTACGATCCGATGGGTGCAAATATCGAAAGGAACCAAGATCTTTGGGTTATAAACATACATGTCAAGTTTCATCAAAATCGGTTCAAAATTGTGACCTCTATAGGGTCCACAACCTTGATATAACATATTTTCACACTATTCGCGTACAAACGGCGGCCATTTTGTTTGTCAATTTTGGTCCGATTTTCGCGAAATTTGAACTCAACCTTCATTACCATGTAACGGTGATATAATTGAACGGTTTTTTAAATCGGATAATAATTTTGACCTCCAGAGGGACCACAAGCTAAAAAGGGCGATTTTTCGGACAATCAGGGGCCATAATTCAGGAAGTTACGATCCGATGGCCGCAAATATCGAAAGGAACCAAGATTTTGGGGTTATAAACATGCATGTCAAGTTTCATCACAATCGGTTCAAAATTGTGACCTCTATAGGGTCCACAAGCTAAAAACATGATATTTCGTACAATCAGGGGCCATAATCCATGAAGTTCCGATCCGATACATGCCAATATCGAAAGGAACTGAGATCTTATGGGGATAAACCTATATTTCAAGTTTCGTCAAAATCAGATAAGAATTGTGACCTGTAGAGAGTCCACAAACAAATTGTGGACGGACGGACGTCCGGACGGACAGGGGCGACGACATAATACGTCCACATGAAAATGTGGGCGTATAAAAAGGGTGATTTTTCGTACAATCAGGGGCCATAATTCAGGAAGTTACGAATCAATGAGCGCAAATATCGAAAGGAACCAAGATCTTCGGGTTATAAACATGCATGTCAAGTTTCATCAAAATCGGTTCAAAATTGTGACCTCTATAGGGTCCACAACCTTGATATAACATATTTTCACACTATTCGCGTACAAACGGCGGCCTTTTTGTCCGTCAATTTTGGTTTGATTTTCACGAACTTCGAACAGAGCCTTCATTACCATGTAACGGTGATATAATCAAACGGTTTTTTAAATCGGATAATAATTTTGACCTCCAGAGGGACCACAAGCTAAAAAGGGCAATTTTTCGGACAATCAGGGGCCATAATTCAGGAAGTTACGATCCGATGGGTGCAAATATCGAAAGGAACCAAGATCGTTGGGTTATAAACATACATGTCAAGTTTCACCAAAATCGGTTCAAAATTGTGACCTCTATAGGGTCCACAACCTTGATATAACATATTTTCACACCATTCGCGTACAAACGGCGGCCATTTTGTTTGTCAATTTTGGTCCGATTTTCACGAAATTTGAACTCAACCTTCATTACCATGTAACGGTGATATAATCGAACGTTTTTTTAAATCGGATAATAATTTTGACCTCCAGAGGAACCACAAGCTAAAAAGGGCGATTTTTCGGACAATCAGGGGCCATAATTCAGGAAGTTACGATCCGATGGCCGCAAATATCGAAAGGAACCAAGATTTTGGGGTTATAAACATGCATGTCAAGTTTCATCACAATCGGTTCAAAATTGTGACCTCTATAGGGTCCACAAGCTAAAGATAGGCTGGCACTGCCAGGCAGGATACGCCCACATTTTCGAGAGATGGATAGAGAACAAGCAATACCGAAAGTGATTTTTCCTACATCATTAAGTTAGAATTTGATATACAGTGCAAATATCGAAATGAATTAAGATCTTTGGGTTGGTTATAAAGGTGCATTTCAGTAGGCTTCAAATTCGACTGGGGATCATGTTGCTAAGTGGGTAAGATGCTGGCCTCTATAGGGTCCACAACCTTGATATAACATATTTTCACACTAATCGTGTACAAACGGCGGCCATTTTGTCTGTCAATTTTGGTCCGATTTTCACAAAATTTGAACTCAATCTTCATTACCATGTAACGGTGATATAATCAAACGTTGTTTTAAATCAGATAATAATTTTGACCTCCCGTGGGACCACAAGCTAAAAAGGGTGATTTTTCGTACAATCAGGGGCCATAATTCAGGAAGTTACGAATCAATGGCCGCAAATATCGAAAGGAACCAAGATCTTCAGGTTATAAACATGCATGTCAAGTTTCATCAAAATCGGTTCAAAATTGTGACTTCTATAGGGTCCACAACCTAGATATAACATATTTTCACACTAATCGCGTACAAACGGCGGCCATTTTGTCTGTCCATTTGGGTCCGATTTTCACAAAATTTGAACTCGACCTTCATTACCATGTAACGGTGATATAGTCAAACGTTTTTTTAAATCGGATGATAATTTTGACCTCCAGAGGGACCACAAGCTAAAAAGGGCGATTTTTCGGACAATCAGGGGCCATAATTCAAGAAGTTAGGATCTGATGGCCGCAAATATAGAAAGGAACCAAGATCTTTGGCTTATAAACATACATGTCAAGTTTCATCACAATCGGTTAAAAATTGTGTCCTCTATAGGGTCCACAACCTTGAAATAACATATTTTCACACTATTCGCGTATAAACGGCGGTCATTTTGTATGTCAATTTTGGTCCGATTTTCAGGAAATTCGATCTCAACCTTCATTACCATGTAACAGTGATATAATCAAACGGTTTTTTAAATCGGATAATAATTTTGACCTCCAGAGGGACCACAAGCTAAAAAGGGCAATTTTTCAGACAATCAGGGGCCATAATTCAGGAAGTTACGATCCGATGGGCGCAAATATCGAAAGGGACCAAGATCTTGGGGTTATTAACATGCATGTCAAGTTTTATCACATTCGGTTCAAAATTGTGACCTCTATAGGGTCCACAACCTTGAAATAACATATTTTCACTCTATTCGCGTACAAACGGCGGCCATTTTGTATGTCAATTTTGGTCCGATTTTCACAAAATTCGAACTCAACCTTCATTACCATGTAACGGTGATATAATCAAACGGTTTTTTAAATCAGATAATAATTTTGACCTCCAGACGGACCACAAGCTAAAAAGGGCGATTTTTCGGACAATCAGGGGCCATAATTCAGGAAGTTACGATCCGATGGGCGCAAATATCGAAAGGAACCAAGATCTTGGGGTTATAAACATGCATGTCAAGTGTCATCACAATCGGTTCAAAATTGTGACCTCTATAGGCTCCACAAGCTAAAAACATGATATTTCGTACAATCAGGGGCCATAATCCATGAAGTTTCCATCCGATACATGGCAATATCAAAAGCAGCCGAGATCTTATGGGGATAAACCTATATTTCAAGTTTCGTCAAAATCGGATAAGAATTGTGACCTGTAGAGAGTCCACAAACAAATTGTGGACGGACGGACAGGGGCGACGACATAATACGTCCACATGAAAATGTGGGCGTATAAAAAGGCGATTTTGCGTATAATCAGGGGCCATAATTCAAGAAGTTACGATCCGATATGCGCAAATATCGAAAGGAACCAAGACCTTTGGGTTATAACCATGAATTTCAAGTTTCATCAAAATCGAATTAAAATTGTGACCTCTACAGGGTCCACAACACTGATATACCATTTTTCAACAGTATTCGCGTACAAACGGCGGCCATTTTGTATGGCAATTTTGGTCCGATTTTCCCGAAATTCGAACTCAACCTACCTTAGGGTGTAACGGTGATATAATCGAACGGTTTTTTAAATCGGATAATAATTGTGACCTCCAGAGGTACCACAAGCTAAAAGATAGGCTGGCACTGCCAGGCAGGATACGCCAATATTTTTGAGAGATGGACAGAGAACAAGCAATACTGAAAGTGATTTTTCCTCATTAAGTCCTGTATTTCATACTGTATTGGGAGCAGCCATTTTGTTGGTCAGTTCCAGTCTGATATTAATGAAATTCGAAGCCGACAATGATTATGGTGTGACGGTACACAACCTAGAAATGTTACTTTTCGTCAAAATCGGATAAGAATTGTGACCTGTAGAGAGTCCACAACCATGATATACCATATTTTTACACTATTCGGGTACAAACGGCGACCATTTCGTCCGGCAATTTTGGTACGATTTTCACGAAATTCGAACTCAACCTTCCTTATGGTGCAACAGTAATATAATCAGAGTTTTTTTTTAAATCAGATAATAATTATTCGAGATATAGACAGAGAACAAGCAATACCGAAAGTGATTTTTCCTACAATCAAAGGCCATAATTCATTAAGTTACAATTTGAAATGCGCAAATATCGAAAAGAATACAGATCTTTAGGTTATAAACAAGCATTTCAGGTTTCATCAAAATCGAATTAAAATTGTGACCTCTACATGGTCCACAACTTTGATATACCATACTTTTACACTGTTCGCGTACAAACGGCGGCCATTTTTTTCTGGCAATTATGGTCCGGTTTTCTCGAAATTCGAACTCAACCTTCCGTAGGGTGTAACGGTGATAGAGTCATACGTTTTTTTAAATCGGATAATAATTGTGACCTCCAGAGGGACCATAGGCGATTTTTCGGACAATCAGAGGCCATAATTCAGGAAGTTACCATCGGATATGTGCAAATAACGAAAGGAACCAAGATCTTTGGGTTATAACCATGCATTTCAAGTTTCATCAAAATCGAATTAAAATTGTACCCTCTACAGGGTCCACAACCATGATATACAATTTTTTAACAGTATTCGCGTACAAACGGCGGCCATTTTGTCTGTCAATTTTGGTCCGATTTTCCCGAAATTCGAACTCAACCTTCCTTACGGTGTAACGGTAATACTATCAACCGTTTTATTAAATCGGATAATAATTGTGACCACCAGAGGGACCACAAGCTAAAATATGGCGATTTTGCGTATAATCAGGGGACATAATTCAGGTAATTACGTTCCGATATGAGCAAATATCGAAAGGAACTAAGATCTTTGGGTTATTACCATGAATTTCAAGTTTCATCAAAATCGAATTAAAAATGTGACTTCTACAGGGTCCACAACCTTGATATACCATTTTTTAACAGTATTCGCGTACAAACGGCGGCCATTTTCTATGGCAATTTTCCCCCGATTTTCCCGAAATTCAAACTCAACCTTCTTTAAGGAGTAACGGTGATATAATCAAACGTTTTTTTAAATCGGATAATAATTGTGACCTCCAGAGGGACCACAAGCTAAAAAGGGTGATTTTTCGGACAATCGGGCCATAATTCAGGAAATTACATTCCGATAGACGCAAATATCGAAAGGAACCAAGATCTTTGGGTTATAAACATGTATGTCAAGTTTCATCAAAATCGGTTCAAAATTGTAACCTCTATAGGGTCCACAAGCTAAAAGCGTGATTTTTCATACAATCAGGGGCCATAATCCATGAAGTTTTCATCCGATACATGCCAATATCGAAAGCAGCCGAGATCTTTTGGGGATAAACATATATTTCAAGTTTCGTCAAAATCGGGTAAGAATTGTGACCTGTAGAGAGTCCACAAACAATTGTGGACGGACGGACAGGGGCGACGACATAATACGTCCACATGAAAATGTGGGCGTATAAAAACATGATATTTCGTACATTCAGGGGCCATAATCCATGAAGTTCCGATCCGATACATGCCAATATCGAAAGGAACCGAGATCTTATGGGGATAAACCTATATTTCAAGTTTCGTCAAAATCAGATAAGAATTGTGACCTGTAGAGAGTCCACAAACAAATTGTGGACGGACGGACAGACGGACGGACGGACGTCCGGACGGACAGGGGCGACGACATAATACGTCCACATGAAAATGTGGGCGTATAAAAATGTACAGAATCGTACATTCAGCTTGAGAGTGTACCTAGAGCTGGGCGATATTTTGGTATTTCGATATAAAAACGTCACAGAAATAAAGATAGGCTGGCACTGCCAGGCAGGATACGCCCACATTTTCGAGAGATGGATAGAGAACAAGCAATACCGAAAGTGATTTTTCCTACATCATTAAGTTAGAATATGATATGTGCAAATATCGAAATGAATTAAGATCTTTGGGTTATAAAGGGGCATTTCAGTAGGCTTCAAATTCAACTAGGGATCATGTTGCTAAGTGGGTAAGATGCTGGCTCGGTAGCCTTGAGGTTGGGTGTTTGATCCCTGCATTGGGTGACAAAGTTCATCTAGATTTTCTGGCGTGGTTTCCCCTTGTTAGTGATGAAGGATTTATGGCCTGCCAAGAACAGCTGTCAATTTTGGTTCGATTTTCACGAAATTCAACCTCAACCTTCATTACGATGTAACGGTGATATAATCAAACGTTTTTTTTAAATCGGATAATAATTCTGACCTCCAGAGGGACCACAAGCTAAAAAAAAGGGTCATTTTTCGTACAATCAGGGGCCATAATTCAGGAAGTTACAATCAGATATGCACAAATATCGAAAGGAACTAAGTTTGTTAAGTTGTAAACATGTGTTTCAAGTTTCATCAAAATTGAATGAAGATTGTGACCTCTACAGGGTTCACAACCTTGATATACCATATTTTCACAATAATCGCGTACAAACGGTGGCCATTTTGTCTGTCAATTTTGGTCCGATTTTCACGAAATTCGACCTCAACCTTCATTACGATTTAACGGTGATATAATCAAACGTTTTTTAAATGGGATAATAATTCTGACCTCCAGAGGAACCGCAAGCTAAAAGATAGGTTGCCAGGCAACGAAACATACAGTAGCTAAATCGTCCGGGCAGTCAACAAGAGTTGTCGCATATTTTTACTTTTTTTCGATAATGAAACATTTATATTACACTAAAATCTGATAAAGAGTAACAACTCATAAAGTAATTATCAGAAAATCATTAGAATTTGTTTGGTTTTTATAAAGTTCTGGCCCATGCTAACATTAAGTACTGTATACAAAGCATTTAATATCATGGATTTAGCTGTTCAGTTATCAAAATTCATTGAAAATTAATCGGATAATAAGTTTGGTCTCCAGAACGTCACAAGATTTTTCAAAGTGATCAAGCGAGATAACTTTGGCAGTAATTATGGGAAATCGCCGAAAATCAATAGGATTCTTCGTCTCATGACCTTAAATACTGTGTATCAATTTAAAGTCAATCGGATATTAACTTTGGCCTCTAGCGCGTCCACAATATTTTTTGAAGTGATCAAGGGCCATAACTCTGGCAGTAATTATCAGAAATCTCTGAAAATCAATAGGATTCTTCTCTTCATGACTTTAAACGCTGTGTATAAATTTAAAGTCAATAAGATATTAACTCTGGCCTCTAGAGCATCCACAACATTTTTCAAAGTGATCAAGGGCCATTACTCTGGCAGTAATTATCGAAAATCTCTGAAAATCAATTGGATTCTACGTCTCATGACCTTAAACACTGTGTATAAATCTAAAGTCAATCGGATATTAACTTTGGTCTCTAGAGCATCCACAAGATTTTTCAAAGTGATCAAGGGCCATAACTCTGGCAGTAATTATCGGAAATCGCTGAAAATGGATAGGCTTCTTCATCTTATGACTTTAAATACTGTGTATAATTTTAAAGTCAATCGGATATTAACTTTGGTCTCTAGACCATCCACAAGATTTTTCAAAGTGATCAAGGATCATAACTCTGGCAGTAATTATCGGATATTGCTGAAAATCAATAGGCTTCTTCGTATCATGACCTTGAACACTGTGTATAAATTTAAAGTCAATCCAATATTAACTTTAGCCTCTAGAGCGTTCACAAGATTTTTCAAAGTGATCAAGGGTCATAACTCTGGCAGTAATTATCGGATATCGCTGAAAATCAATAGGCTTCTTCGTCTCATGACCTTAAACACTGTGTATAAATTTAAGGTCAATCAGATATTAACTGTAGCCTCTAGAGCGTTCACAAGATTTTTCAAAGTGATCAAGGGTCATAACTCTGGCAGTAATTATCGGATATTGCTGAAAATCAATAGGCTTCTTTGTCTCATGATCTTAAACACTGTGTATAAATTTAAAGTCAATCGGATATTAACCCCGGCCTCTAGTGCGTTCACAAGAAATTGAGGACGATGGACGGACGGACCGACAGACAGACGGACGGACGGACGGGGGCGACGGCAATATACGTCCACATTTCTATGTGGGCGTATAAAAATCATTGTACTGCAGTCAACATTTTATTGACCCAAATCATGTGATTACGAAACATCAACGCAGTATTCATTGAAGCCTATTTCCTGTTTGAACCAACAGCTTGTCCATAGAGATTACGGCGACTTTTTTTTTTTGGCGCCTTGTAACAGTCTCGCGAGATTATTGTACTGCCATTGTGAGGTTGACTTCTGGCGACGTGTGCAGATGGAAGACTACGTTAATTCATTTGTGATTGAAAGATGCATTACCTGGGATGTGATTTACTGATTTCCGATTGTATGTCTTACCTTGGACGTGATTTACCAATTTTTGATGTATTTGTCAATGGCAAAATACTATTTTTATAGTATAAGGGAATAATACTACGACCATGGTAGGCATCTTTGAGTGCATATTTTTTTTTTATTCTCACTTTTTTATCCATATTTCTTATGTAAATAATCGTAATCAAAATCAACTGTTGATTTATACATGCATCTCCGGAAATTCAACGGCTCGTCTAATAAGTAAAAGCAGTAGATAATTTAATCGCGTGTTGATTTCTATATGAATCGCAGGAAATTAAACGCATCATCTAATTAGTGAACGTAATAGATAAATAAAAGGATCGTCAGTTTTTAAATGCACCTCAGATAAACTAAAGCCATTACCATTAATCTAAAACATAGTACTAATTTAAAAAACATTTTTGTTATTTTTAAACGATTTTAATCAATTATCTAACGATGATTGAAAGTGAACGGTATGAATATTAACTAGCTCTAAAACCCCCGTTTTGAACAATACTAAATCTATAGTTATAAACAGAAATTGCTCAAATTCGTATGTGGGGGTAACAAAAACAATGTTAATATATCATCAGAGTTACCTTGCATTCGAAAGTTACCCGATGGTCTTTCCCATTCAGGTCTTGGTGGAGGTCCTCTCTGTCCAAATGGTGGCGGTCCTCTTGGAGGTCCTTGTGGGGGACCATTTCTTTGGGGTGGCATACTCATATGAATATTTGGTGGCTGCAAAACAAATATAGGTTGCCAGGCAACGAAACATACGCCCACAGCAGATAAATCGTCCGGGCAGTCAACAAGAGTTGTCGCATATTCTTACTTTTTTTGGTAATGAAACATTTATAATACTGATTAACATTAGGATTAACAACTCATAACAAATTATCAGAAAATCATTAGAATTTGTTTTTTTTATAAAGTTCTGCCCCATGCTAACGCTTAGTATACGAAACATTTAAAATCATGGATTTATCTGTTCAGTTATCAAAATTCATTGAAAATCAATATACTTGTTCTTGGATGATAAGTTTCGTCTCTAACGTTACACAAGATTTTTCAAAGTGATCAAGGGAGGTAACTCTGGCAGTAATTATCGGAATTCGCCAATAGGATTCTTCGTCTCATGACCTTAAACACTGTGTACAAATTTAAAGTCAATCGGATATTAACTTTGGCCTCTAGAGTAGGTGTCACAGCTCAATTGCTCACGTTGGAAGAAAGTTGTTTTTTCCCCGATTTGTAACCTTTCTTCAACTTAACGTCACACAGTCGCTATTTTATCGTTTGTAATAATCTAAAAATATTTTGGAAGCAGATAAATTGTTCTTTTGTGTGATATAATTTTTATATACGAGATAAAATATGCTAAGGGAGTATTTCACAGAGGTCATAATCATTGGCTTTTTATTTTTTGGTAAGAACTCATTTTTTTGGCTTTTGGTGTTTAGCTTGATTCACATAGAAATATCATACACACTTTCGTTGCAATTTATCAACTACTTCTTTTGCAATTTTGAAACTTATTTTATAAAGCACACTAATCCAACACCTAAATTTGTAACATCACTGACCCTACATTAGAAATGACCAAGTACATACTTTATTGCCATATCCAAAGACTGTCTATTACCAACAATTACAAAGAACACTAATGACTATATACGATGTACACAAATACGCACATAGTGGAACAATTGGATCATGTTAAAATTTATTTTTCAATTACCGCTTGCGTACGTTAGGCTGTCAGTCAAACTTAACGCTTTGAAAGAGCCCGTCAAAATTAAATAACGGATGAATCAACTAGAAGTTATAACAAAATAAAAATATAAATAAATTTATTTAGTCAGCTTATGATATTTTTTGCAAAAGAATTAGATTTTTCAAATTATTCAGAAGAGAGTCGGTCACAAATCAAACGTACGGAATTTGCTATTTATCTCATGACCCGATAGAAATTATCAGTTGACACCAACGTGCTATAATGTTATGCTACACAGAAAATGAGTATGTCATCGCTTTTTGTACAGGAACACAGTAATGACAGATCAAACTCGATTTTAATAGTGTCGGCCAGAAAGTCAAACGTACGCAAGATGTAATGCACAGTTTCACAAACACGGAAATATTTGCGGAATGTGCAGGACAGAAGATTTGGGAATGCATTGATTTTGTTTTAAATAAAGAAGTGCATAATTTCCATTCAAATTACAGTAGAATACGCGAAGATTAGCGAAAGAAGTTAACAGTAGTCACCAAAAGTTCCGCTGACCGATTCTATAAATACCTACGGAGAATCTGACCGATTTCTCAAATCTGTACGCAATGTTTGACCGATGTTTTTTAGCGGACGTTAGCTGCTTTGCATTTCGTGTGTTCCCTGTAGAATTTAAATGGAATTGATAAGTTTTATTTTGTTTATCAATGAAGTTATTGCTCAATTATTTGTCTGTCAAACCCAACATATGTAAGTGTGAAATCAAAATACACTTAAAGCCCATAATACCTCTTTAAATTTTTAGAATGGGAAACTTTTGAAGAAAATGATTAAAATCAGTAAAACAAGCCAACAGTGAGGCTGATGTCCCCCGCCGAAATCCCAAAATAAATAGAAGACACATATTAATTAATCGCACATTTATTTTTTTCAAACGTATCGAGCAATCAAACTGTACACGAAGTGTCATCCAAAAGTGTTTTATAAAGAAAAATGCTAAAACCGACGCGAAAAATGAAAATGTACCCTAGTTAGGGGGACCCTAAAGGCAGACAAAAGGGCCCCTCTGGCCAAGGGAAAGGGCCTTCGTGTCCAAGTCAATCGTTTCTATACACTGTTACTGTCGAATCCATTACTAAATGAGAATGCAGTCATTGTATTGGCATAAAAATCATCAATCAAGATGAACCTAAGTTATCTTGTCCCAAAGTATCAACCAATCAAATTGCTTATCTCTGCTTACCCTAAGCGGAAAATGCTCATCTTCAAACTCCATCAAGGCATTGACCTAATAAGCATATACACCAAGTTTGAACATTTTAACTCAATTAGAAGGAGAGTTATTGTGTTCCAAAGTCATGACTACTCTCGACCAATCAAATTGCGTATCGCTCTGCTTACCTTGAGCAGAAAATGCTCATTATCGAACTTAGTCAAGGTATTACTGTAATGAAACTATACACCAAGTTTCATCACTCTCACTTAATTAGAACTAAAGTTATCGTGTCCCAAAGCATCAACCAATCAAATTGCTTGTCTCTGCTTACCCTAAGCAGAAATTGCTCATCTTCGAACTCCATCAAGGCATTGACCTAATAAGCATATACACCAGGTTTGAACATTTTAACTCAATTAGAAGGAGAGTTATTGTGTTCCAAAGTCTCGACCAATCAAATTGCGTATCGCTCTGCTTACCCTGAGCAGAAAATGCTCATTATCGAACTTAGTCAAGGTATTACTGTAATGAAACTATACACAAAGTTTCATCACTCTCACTAAAGTTATCGTGTCCCAAAGCATCAACAAATCGAATTGCTTATCTCTGCTTACCAGAAAATGCTCATCTTCGAACTCCATCAAGGCATTGACCTAATAAGCATATACACCAAGTTTGAACATTTTAACTCAATTAGAAGGAGAGTTATTGTGTTCCAAAGTCTCGACCAATCAAATTGCGAATCGCTCTGCTTACCCTGAGCAAAAAATGCTCATTATCGAACTTAGTCAAGGTATTATTGTAATGAAACTATACACCAAGTTTCATCACTCTCACTTACTTAGAACTAAAGTTATCGTGTCCCAAAGCATCAACCAATCAAATTGCTTATCTCTGCTTACCCTAAGCGGAAAATGCTCATCTTCAAATCTCCATCAAGGCATTGACCTAATAAGCATATACACCAAGTTTGAACATTTTAACTCAATTAGAAGGAGAGTTATTGTTTTCCAAAGTCTCGACCAATCAAATTGCTCTGCTTACCCTGAGCAGAAAATGCTCATTATCGAACTTAGTCAAGGTATTACTGTAATGAAACTATACACCAAGTTTCATCACTCTCACTTAATTAGAACTAAAGTTATCGTGTCCCAAAGCATCAACCAATCAAATTGCTTATCTCTGCTTACCCTAAGCGGAAAATGCTCATCTTCGAACTTCATCAAGGCATTGACCTAATAAACACATACACCAAGTTTGAACATTCTAGCTCAATTAGGAAGAGAGTTATTGTGTCCCAAAGTCTCGACCAATCAAATTGCGTATCGCTCTGCTTACCCTGAGCAGAAAATGCTCATTATCGAACTTAGTCAAGGTTTTACTGTAATGAAACTATACACCAAGTTTCATCACTCTCGCTTAATTAGAACTAAAGTTATCGTGTCCCAAAGCATCAACCAATCAAATTGCTTATCTCTGCTTACCCTAAGCGAAAAATGCTCATCTTCGAACTCCATCAAGGCATTGACCTAATAAGCATATACACCAAGTTTGAACATTTTAACTCAATTAGAAGGAGAGTTATTGTGTTCCAAAGTCTCGACCAATCAAATTGCGTATCGCTCTGCTTACCCTGAGCAGAAAATGCTCATTATCGAACTTAGTCAAGGTATTACTGTAATGAAACTATACACCAAGTTTCATCACTCTCACTTAATTAGAACTAAAGTTATCGTGTCCCAAAGCATCAACCAATGAAATTGCTTATCTCTGCTTACCCTAAGCGGAAAATGCTCAAGGCTCTTCGAACCCCATCAAGGCATTGACCTAATAAACACATACACCAAGTTTGAACATTCTAGCTCGATTAGGAAGAGAGTTATTGTGTCCCAAAAAGTGTGACGGACAGACGGACAGACAGACAGACAGACGGACAGACGGACAGATTTTAATAGTCCCCTAACTTTCTTCGAAAGGCGGGGGACAAAAATCAGAGAGTGTTAAAAGTAGAATTATTTACAATATTACATTGAAAATTTGTCTGTCAAACCTAATGTACGCAAGAAGATGTTTGGGAACAAATATATAAATTTTTGTAATCTGTAAGCTGAAAGTTATATGACTGTATGTAGATTCTGAACGATATGTATGTAATCTACATTCTGATGCTAATTTAAAAGGAAATTTAGTATATTTTTTTTTTTGGACAGCTCTGTTACATTTTATACCTCCTTAGCATATTTTGACTCACATGTGTTCCTTATATTAATTTCAAAAACGTAAATTAAAAAACGTCAATTTCGCGTGTTTTGACGTTACACTAAAAATTTTCGTCACGTTTTTAAACGAGGGTACCCCACTTCAAGTGCCTGCCAGAGGTTTCTATTTTTAATAATTTTTTTTCATTTTAATATCATTAGATAGATAATTGAACAATCTTTCGATCGGCGGGGGTTGCTTTGTTGGCATTTCGAAATATCATGGCTTTTTTCTTAAGTTGAAGGCTATCACCCACCAATCGAAAGTTCGTTTAATTGTCGTTTCAATGATATTAAAATCAACAAAATCAGAGCATTTTAAGAACCTCCGTCGAGCATTTGAAAATTGTATACAATGAGCAATTTTGTCAAAAATAAATCGTATAGTTTTGCCTTGTTATGACGTCATATCAACACCAAAACTAAAATGTACGCCAAGTTCCTAAGACTCATATTCGTGGTAAATTACACCGAAAGGCAAATCCGATGTTAATTTATGAAGTAAGCCCAATGTTAATGTATTTCTGTCCACGCGAATGGAAATGAAACCGGAAAATATCCACACAGGTCTCTGTGTAGTCTGTACTGACCGTAGCCATGAGTCGGCACGAGGACGATAATGTAGTACCGTAGTCTATGGATATTTAATACATACGATTTCCTTCCATTTAAAAAGGGAATTGTACCCAAATAAAGTTAGACCAACAAAAGAATCAACGCCAGCTGAAATAATTTGAATGACTATTTCTGGATTTGTCGTTGGCGATTTACAACATTTTGTTTTGAGATGATGGAACCGACCAACATTGATGAATAATAAATTAGGTCAGTCATGTCGATAAATAACATGTCGATGCGGATACCCAATTTTGCAAACCATTTATTTAATAATTTAGCATTATATAACAGTTGTCATACTATTATAATTTCAATTCTTGTTTTTTTTGTTCAACTAATTAACACCTCGAGTATGACATATTTGTTGATCAGTTAACAATAACAAATTGAAAGAAACGACAAGTGTAAGGCCTTTTAGGCCTTTATTTGATATTTATTTACATTGATTAAAATATAGATCTACAAAAAATAAGAAAGTTGCTCAATAGGCTAAATAATAATACTGATTTGAAGGAACAATACAAGTGTTCAAAAGTGAAGTAAAAACAAAAAAATCTTCGACTAGTCAAAATTGTAGGTTCCAGGCCCAAGCCTGAAACATGACTAGGCCATAGTCTATCAGTAACTGAGTAACCTACTTTTACTATTTAGTCCTTAGACTAGAGAATATTTATATGTAAAAGCAGAATTCTAACAATAATGTAAGCAACGAGAGAATGGTAATAATGAAACACTTGTCGTTTCTTTAAAATTATGTGGTTGCTATGGGGTCATTCCATGTCAAGTGGACCAGTGGTGGGAAACTGACCCCCTCAAAAAAATCTGGAAAAAATATATGTTAAAGTACATGGTCTAAAACTACCAAATGCCAATTTTCAGCTTCCTAGGTCAAATATTGGCGAAGATATCACCATTTGAAAAAAAGGTTGCCAATTGGTAATAAAAATTCTCTTATTTCTGTTAGGTTTTCAGCTCCGTCGTTTATATACTTCTAAAGTGTCTAGAACCCCCTAACTTGGAAATATAATAGAACTGCAAACGTAGATTATGATTCTTTGAAAAAATTTGGGGTAGGGGGTATCCTTACTGTAAGGGTTGCCATCAAAGTTGGAAAAAAATAAGCAAGTATTTTATTTTTCATGACTTTGGAGTGCTCTAGAAAAGTCATTGTTGTGTCTAAAGGTCTAAAAATTGCTATATACACTCCCAGACAGTAGAATTTCGATATGGAATTGAATATAGGACCATATGATGTTATATCCCATAGATATCAGGCCCCAAAGTTGGTTTCCCGCCAAAATCTCGTGAAAATGCCTAATTTTGGTTGCCATTTTGGTTATGTGGGACAAGTGGCAAAATTTTAAAAGGGACAGGAAATGAATCTTCTGTTACCCTTTTACAACATATCAAAAATCCAAAGTTGGCCCGTGTTCTTTGATATTTTTAATTTTCATCTGAAGTTTGTAAATATACATGTGTTTTTGCCGATTTTAGCATTTTCATGAAAAATTGCCTTTTTATAATCTCTGAAAAAAAGCTTCTAAATAGGTTAGACCTACCAAATCCACCATTCTAGATGAATTTGGTGCGTAGATCACGAATATAACATCAGTTCGGACGTAGGATGTAGCAGTGAGCTTTAATTTTACCTTCAAAATGCAACTTTTCGTTATTACAGGTACAATGAAGGAAAATTAATGAAAGGTTGGTTTTCAAGACCAGTTTTTAATTACTACTGGATGATATACTGTAGTCAAATTTACCAGTCTAGGAGAAATTTTTACGTAGATTACGAATATAACATCAGTTCAGGAATAGGCTATGCTGTTTTAATTTTATTCTCTCTTCAAAATCGGAAAAAAATAAGGAAAATTCTTTTTTTTTCCAACTATTCATGAGAAATGTTACAGCTTGAAGACCAGGGGTCTGTTTCACGAAATTTTAACTAAGTTAAAATCCAAATTTTAGTAATTTGATTGGATAATATTAGATTGATTTTAGTGCTTAGCGAAACAAAATTGAAGTATCTACTAAAATTTGGATTTTATCTTAAGTTAAGATTTCGTGAAACTGGGCCCCCGTTTTTAATTTCTTCGAAATGTTAGTAAATTATTAGACCGATCTTTCCAAGAGAACTTTTTTCGTAGATTACGAATATAACAACAAACAAACCATATAGGATATTATATACAATTCTATTATTCTATTTGAATTCACTTCGAAATACATGCATACGTAGATGAACTACATATTTCGGTGTCTAGCAAATTGGACGTTGAAACCACACATTTTCAAATGTGCTTACAATGTATGTAAGTTTAAGGGCGAACATTTTTAGGGAGAAGTTTTATTATCTTTTTATGATCGTTTTCACTCAAGATGCACAGTCTACCACTACGACCAGATGCATCTGGTGTGGAAAATTATACAGATAACATTTAAAAATGGTACCCAAGTTATAATGGGGTTTGTGACACTCATCACCACAAGCACGCCCTATGGAACAGGGATCCATGTGTAGGGGTTGTGGTTAGAATGTAGTAGGATTGACTTCAGAGCCAAGTAACAAAATTGCAAAGAAGATGGGCTTTATATAGAAAATTTCTGTGAAAGACAGTACTAGACGAGTGTAAGCATAGGGGTAATAGGTTTGGAGGGGGTCTAAAACGAGAAATCATACAGGCATGTACTAGGCGGGGTCATTCTAAAGAGAGTGGTTAGGCTGTACTTAAGCACTCTAGGATTAGAAACAAAAGGGAAACTGAAAAAGAAGCTAGGTGAGTTGTGGGAGCGCCAAATACAAACAGTACAAAGAAACATATTCTTCATCTATTTCGAAGCTAAAATAAAATAGTACGGTATTCCAAACGGTTAGTTTGTTGCTATATTCGTAATCTACGTAAATAGTTCTCTTGGAATGGTCAGTTTGATACCTTATTAACATTTCGAAGTAATTAAAAACCGGTCTTCAAACTATAAAATTTCTCATCAATAATAGAAGAAAAAGTAATTTTCCTTATTTTTTCCTATTTTGAAGAGAGAATAAAATTTAAACAACATATCCTATGCCTGAACTGATGTCATATTCGTAAAAAGTTCTCCTAGATTGGTAAATTTGACTACAGTACATCATCCAGTAGTAATTAAAAACTGGCCTTGAAAACCAAACTTTTCATTAATTTTCCTTCATTGTACCTGTAATAACGAAAAGTTGCATTTTGAAGGTAAAATTAAAGCTCACTGCTACATCCTACGTCCGAACTGATGTTATATTCGTGATCTACGCACCAAATTCATCTAGAATGATGGATTTGGTAGGTCTAACCTATTTAGAAGCTTTTTTTCAGAGATCATAAAAAGGCAATTTTTCATGAAAATGCTAAAATCGGCAAAAACACATGTATATTTACAAACTTCGGATGAAAATTAAAAATATCAAAGAGCACGGGCCAACTTTGGATTTTTGATATGTTGTAAAAGGGTAACAGAAGATTCATTTCCTGTCCCTTTTAAAATTTTGCCACTTGTCCCACATAACCAAAATGGCAACCAAAATTAGGCATTTTCACGAGATTTTGGCGGGAAACCAACTTTGGGGCCTGATATCTATGGGATATAACATCATATGGTCCTATATTCAATTCCATATCGAAATTCTACTGTCTGGGAGTGTATATAGCAATTTTTAGACCTCTCGACACAACAATGACTTTTCTAGAGCACTCCAAAGTCGTGAAAAATAAAATATTTGTTTATTTTTTTCCAACTTTGATGGTAACCCTTACAGTAGGGATACCCCCTACCCCAAATTTTTTCAAAGAATCGTAATCTACGTTTGCAGTTCTATTATATTGCCAAGTTAGGGAGTTCTAGACACTTTAGAAGTATATAAACAACGGAGCTGAAAACCTAACAGAAATAAGAGAATTTTTATTACCAATTGGCAACCTTTTTTTCAAATGGTGATATCTCCGCCAATATTTGACCTAGGAAGCTGAAAATTGGTATTTGGTAGTTTTAGGCCATGTACTTTAACATATATTTTTTCCAGATTTTTTTGAGGGGGTGGATTTCCCAATTTCCCCAAAATTGGTCCACTTGATATGGAATGACCCTACGGCAACAATCCAAATCCTTGATATTTCACTAAAATTATACAATTAATAATATTTTACATTACATGGGCTGTAAATATGTGCTAAAATGATTTCTGCTACCGTACTTAAAATGTGGTACCATAATCAATTGGTTTGTCATGGTGATCAATTGGTTTGAAAATTGAATAACATTGCCTTTTTGGGGGTTTGTTTTTGTTTTGATTGCTATAACAACCAAATAAGTATTATAGAAGCCGCCATTTGCATTGTTTACATTTCGCTCTGTCGCAGGCTACAGGTACTCAGTTTGGAAGTAGACAATTTTATAACAATGAATTTCACACCATCTACGCTTGTGTTCATCTACTTGGCACTAGTTTATAGCATTATGGAGTATTATATCTAAGTAAATTAAAACGTCACCTGAAATAATTCTACCGTAACGTCATCACAGTAAATATTAGAAAGCGGTTTGAGTGGAAGGGAAGGATGTCAGCTGTTTTGTAACCTGGCTGTTTCGTACTTAGTTCATTCGTACCTCGCATGAGCTGTTTCGTACCCGCGGAAATTTCAAGTTTTACATGTACTTTCCTCACATGAGCTGTTTCGTACCTTCGTTAATTTAAACTTTTACAATGCACTTAAGCTTAACCCTCCTCCTTTTGCACCCGGGCTTGGGATCGGCGTTGGTGGAGTTTCTTCTATTTTATCGACACTATCGAGCTAAGTTAAATTGATGGCGAGCAGATGACTTCTCTCGCAAATTTAGGTTTGGGCGAGCAGGGCTAGCAATAAAAATTGCTCACCTAAAATGTTGCTTGCGTGAGCAAACATTTTCTAAGATTGTTTCAATTTGTTGCCTGGATACTTTTGTTTAAATAAATAATGACAAAGCTGTTTAAAGTTTGTAATATATATTTTTTTTCAATTCTTTATCTACATAGTAATAGTACTATGAGTTGGCAGTAGTATAACAAAACAAAATTTGGCACTAGTATAACAAAACAACAAAATAACGATTGAGCAACAAAATTGCTATTCCTGGCACAGACTGACAGAGTTTGCCGTAAACATGTGTGACCATCGCTTTTCTGTTTTTGACAGTCATACTCTTTTCTATAACCAATTTCCGTATGGATTTCTTCACCCCACGACATAAATGTGGATAGGTAGGGCAATCGGGTTTTCCTTGGCCATTATTCCGCTTAGATTGAAAATTATACGACCGCACAATGGAATAAAAACCGAAGTCCTGATAAAATAAGAAATACCAATAAATATAAGTTTGAAACGTGTTCATTTCAGACGTGTCAACTAACCTGTTTTTTCCGTGAGACTCACAGATTCACGACCTTTCTCCCGATCTCCCGCACGGGAGGAAATTTCTCACGGAAAATGGTCATTAGCCAATGCTAGTTTTACTTTCACAAAGTGAGGTAACTCCCTTACATCCGTTTCATAAATCGACCTCATGATTGGCTGAATTTGACCGGAAACTTATTATTCGGTAATACGCTACATCATACCTGCCAACTTTTGAAACCCAAAAAGCCTAGTAGCCAGGGTCCAGGGGTCGCAGGCTCCGGTTGGTCCAGGACAAAGTCCTGATGGGGGGGGGGGGGTCTGGGGGGCCAAGAAGCCCCCCGACGCAAAATGAATATTAGCATTCAGATACTGGAAAAGTCATAAAGGTTGATACATATTTATTCTATTAGCTACCTTAAATTTAATGAACAGTCATGTTGATAAATAGTATGAAATTATACCAAAAACGTTGAAAGTTTTCCGCTAGTATCACTAGCAATGACATTCGACTTGTGTTTTTTCGTTCCCACGTGGTCTTTAACATTGCTAATTCCTCCGTGTCCAATTGAAAAATCTTGTCGACATAACGTGCAGTTCTCGTAATTTTCACCATTTCTTGAACGGATAATTACTCCTGGGTAGGCTTGGGAATATTCCTCACGGAATTAACTGCAATTTTCTTTTCGGTTTTACACTCGTTTGCGATTTTTCTCCGGCTGATTCCATGATCGTTCACTCGTTCGGAAACACAGACTGGTGCCTCGCGCGTGTGTGTGTGTGTGTGTGTGTGAAATAGCTTTATTTAACGTCCGCTAAATAAAGCTACTTCACACACACACGCGCGAGGCACCAGTCTGTGTTTCCGAACGAGTGAACGATCATGAAATCAGCCGGAGTAATATCACAAACGAGTGTAAAACCGAAAAGAAAATTGCAGTTATGGCAGCAGAGCTATAAATAGCCTCACGCATACAGTAGCATTCGGAATGGCTCGACAGGAAGTTACGATAAAGCCGTGCCGATTGTCTTTGTTTTGAATTACGGTACGGCGCTTTCGCGAATAAAACTTTTTAACAAATTCTAATTTTTGGAATATTTTTAATGAAAAACCGTATTTTTTATCAATGCAGCCGTAACCCGTAACATGTGTGGGGGGAAATACCACTCTGACGTCACGTTTCCGGGGATTTCCATTACAGCCATAGAATCGGTTTTGAAAAATGAAATTTCCCAATTTCGACTAAATATAGCCTGCCTTTTGTCTGATAACATTAAGATTATAAATATTTTGTATATTATTATTCAAATTATTACGATTTTTAAAAGTTTTAGCTGGCTATCTAATAGTAATATTCGTGGATTTCAGTTTTAAAATTTGTACGAACGATTCTGTATTGCTTATGACGTCACTTAGATGTCACTGAAAAGCACTTATTTGGGCAGAATTTTATGCATATTTAAACAAAATATATATTTAAAAATTTCTGTGATTTAAAATAATGACCCGAAACCCCAAAAGTATCTCTATTTGTTGTAGGTCCTACGCAGCAAAAACGAGTACACAGAGTATGAATTGCTAAAGACTTTTAGCATTAATGACCAATAAAAATGAAGTTATTCTCCTGTTTTTTCATTGCTGGTCTCCTGTTTTTTCATACCTGCGGGTTGACACGTTTGGTTCATTTTGCGTGAAATGCCAAATCATCCGGATGTAAACATTCTTTACTTTAGACTCGATTTTCACGCGTTTGTTACTGGTGTTCGTAGGAGAACCTGACATGACGTTCGGGTATAAAGTGTATTTTTAGTAACACGACTTGTGGCTTCTAACTTCATTAGCCAATCAAGTTTATGGACGAAATGCCGCGTGCAGCTTGAAGAATCTCAGTTTGACAGACGAATTTATGACGTTATTGATATTGTTGGATTAGTTTCGGCAATAAACATGTCAATATTTTGATTGTTTTTACAGGTTTTTCTTAAACCTGTGCAACAGGAGCAGCAGTGGGGCCGTAAACAAACACGCATCATCTTAATAGGGAGCTGGCTGATATCGGGTTCTGTGCGTATTCCTCCCACAGACTAAAAATACGATCCTGGTCTAGAGTGCGAATACGTTGATATCATTTTAACTTCTCCTCTGACAAAAGCTTTATCTGTAACAGCAATATCGATGCTTCTTTATGCAGCAATCTACAGAGCAGGTAAAATGGAGGATTGGCAATAACTGCTTGCGCCGCCTGACCCTTTCAAGTTAACAATCGCCGGGCAATATTGACAAAAATCACAACTCATAGTCAATAATCACAACTCACCCAGCAGAATGGACCCAATAATCAATACCAGATTAAATATTTTTCAATCTCTTTTTAACCGCTTTAACAATCGCCAATCAATTATCGTCAAGAATCACAACTCACTCGCTTAATGAGTTCAGTAATCAACACCAGATTATAAACGACAAAGGCAGATCGCAGTGTTTGTTTTTTTGCCAACTTATATTTTTAAATTTCTTTCAACATACTTAAAAGATAGGTTGCCAGGCATCGAAACATACACCCACAGCAGCTAAATCGTCCGGGCAGTCAACAAGGGTTGTCGCATATTTTTACAATTTTTGATAATGAAACATTTGTAATAATACACTAAAATCTGATTAAGAGTAACAACTCATTATGTAATTATCTGAAAATCATTAGAATTTGTTTGCCCCATTCTAACAATTAGTATAGGACACATTTAACATCATAGATTTAGCTGTTCCGTTATCAAAATTCATTGAAAATCAAAATACTTGTTCGTTTCAACACCTTAAACTCTGTGTATCAACCTGAAGTCAATCGGATGATAAGTTTGGCATCTATAGCGTCACAAGGGTTTTTGAAGTGATCAAGGGCCACAACTCTGGCACTAATAATCATAAATCGCTGAAAATCAATAGGCTTCTTCGTCTCATGACCTTAAACAGTGTGTATAAATTTAAAGTCAATCGGATATTAACTTTGGTCTCTTGAGCGTTCAAAAGATTTTTTTGAAGTGATCAAAGGGCCATAACTCTGGCATTAATTATCAGAAATCACTGAAAATCAATAGGCTTCTTCGTCTTATGACCTTAAACACTGTGTATAAATCTAAAGTCAATTGGATATTAGCTTTGGCTTTTAGAGCGTCCACAAGATTTTTTGAAGTGATCAAGGGCCATAAGTCTGGCACTGTCTCTGGTACTAATTATCGGATATCACTGAAAATCAATAGGCTTCTTCGTCTTATGACCTTAAACACTGTGTATAAATTTAAAGTCAATCGGATATTAACTTTGGCTTTTAGAGCGTCCACAAGATTTTTTGAAGTGATCAAGGGCCATAACTCTTGCGTTAATTATCGGAAATCGCTGAAAATCAATAGGCTTCTTCGTCTTATGACCTTAAACACTGTGCATAAATTTAAAGGCAATCGGATATTAACTTTGGCTTTTAAAGCGTCCACAAGATTTTTTGAAGTGATCAAGGGCCATAACTCTGGCACTAATTATCGGTAAATCACTGAAAAAACGACAATTCCTGTCATATATCCAAAGAAAGGCAGAAATGTTAAATGCCTTAAGCGATGAAGTGACCGTTATTTGGGGTGATATTTCTTTTTAAAAGTTATATTTATATTTACTTTGAACACTGCTGCCAACACGAGGGACTATATTTTTGCTTTATTTTTAAAAAAAAAATTGTAGGGGATACTTTTTCATGTTATTTTGCCAATATGATAGAGAAAAGTCATAATTTTTGTGGAACTGGCTTTTCAATATTATTTATAGTAATATAAATGCTACTTTGTACAATTGAATTTTGTATCATTGGAAAGAACACGGCAATGTGTAACTTTTAGTAACAGAGTATTTTTATGTATAAAAAATATTTTTTTAATTATTTGCAATTTTGTAGAGGATATTAGGATTAACAATAATCCTCTAATTGGCTTTGGGCCCTGCTGATTTAATGAGCTTAGGGGTAGGGTAGCTTCTCTTTTAATTGGCTCAGGGTTAAATGGGTCAACATAGTTCAATGTATATTCTCTACCTGTAGAGATTGCTATTTATATGAATTTTAATGTGCACCATTTGCATTTGGTATAATTTCATCTAGAGTCATACTTTTTAAAAAATTTCAGTATGTTAGGTAAAATGTTCAATAAAAAATAGGTTGCCAGGCATCAAAACATACGCCCACACACCAGCTAAATCGTCCGGGCAGTCAACAAGAGTTGTCGCATATTAAGTAATTATCAGAAAATCATTAGAATTTGTTTGGTTTTTATAAAAATTCTGCCCCATGCTAACGTTTAGTATACAAAACATTTAATATTATTTCTAAAATTGGATAATAATTGAGACCTCTAGAGGGACCACAAGCTAAAAAGATAGAATGGCACTGCCAGGCAGGATACGCCCACATTTTCGAGAGATGGATAGAGAACAAGCAATACCGAAAGTGATTTTTTCTACATCATTAAGTCCTGTATTTCATACTGTATTGGGAGCAGCCATTTTGTTGGTCAGTTCGAATCTGATATTCATGAAATTCGAAGCCGACAATGATTATGGTGTGACGGTACACAACCTAGAAATGTCTTTTCGTGAAAATCGGAAAAGAATTGTGACCTGTAGAGAGTCCACAACCATGATATACCATATTTTTACACTATTCGCGTACAAACGGCGACCATTTCGTCCGGCAATTTCGGTACGATTTTCACGAAATTTGAACTCAACCTTCCTTAGGGTGCAACAGTAATATAATCAGAGTTTTTTTTAAAATCAGATAATAATTGTTCGAGAGATAGAGAACAAGCAATACCGAAAGTGATTTTTCCTACAATCAAAGGCCATAATTCATTAAGTTACAATTTGATATGCGCAAATATCAAAAAGAATAAAGATTTTTAGGTTATAAACATGCATTTCAGGTTTCATCAAAATCGAATTAAAATTGTGACCTCTACAGGGTCCACAACTTTGATATACCATATTTTTACACTTTTCGAGTACAAACGGCGGCCGTTTTGTCTGGCAATTATGGTCCGATTTTCTCGAAATTTGAACTCAACCTTCCATAGAGTGTAACGGATAATAATTGTGACCTCCAGAGGGACCATAGGCGATTTTTCGGACAATCAGGGGCCATAATTCAGGAAGTTACCATCCGATATGCGCAAATAACGAAAGGAACAAAGATCTTTGGGTTATAACCATGCATTTCAAGTTTCATCAAAATCGAATAAAAATTGTGACCTATACATAGGGTCCACAACCATTTTTTAACAGTATTCGCGTACAAACGGCAGCCATTTCGTCTGTCAATTTTGGTCCGATTTTCCCGAAATTCGACCTCAACCTTCATTATAATATAACGGTGATATAATCAAACGTTTTTTTAAAAGGGATAATAATTCTGATCCCAGAGGGACCACAAGCTAAAAAAAAGGTCATTTTTCGTACAATCCGTGGCCATAATTCAGGAAGTTACAATCCGATATGCACAAATATCGAAAGGAACTAAGATTGTTAAGTTGTAAACAGGGTTTACAGGGTTCACAACCTTGATATACCATATTTTTACACTCTTCCCGTACAAACGGCGGCCATTTTTTTAGTCAATTTTGGTCCAATTTTCACGAAATTCGACCTCAACCTTCATTACGATGCTAAAAACATGATTTTTCGTACAATCAGTGGCCATAATCCATGAAGTTTCATGCCAATATCGAAAGCAGTCGAGATCTTATGGGGGATAAACCTATATTTGAAATTTCGTCAAAATCGGATAAAAATTGTGACCTGTAGAGAGTCCACAAACAAATTGTGGACGGACGGACAGGGGCGATGACAATATGCGTCCACATGAAAATGTTGGCGTATAAAAAAAATTATTTTTGCGAAAAATTATCTTTTTTAAGATATATTTTGGAAGAATATGTATCAATCTTCCCAAAGGCAGTGACTTAAGATACATAGGAATTTCATAATTCAGTTGGGATTGGGAATCTATGGTACACTTTAAAAAAAAAACCATGCCGTAGGCGTATAAAAATATGAACAGATAATAATATTGTTGTACAAGAGTAAAAAAAAAAAATATTCACATACTGTATTATATCTTACCATACGAGGAGGTGGACCAGCAGATCGTGGTAGAGGGCCATGATGGTGTGGCATACCAGGAAGGGGATGTCCTGTTGGATTGAATGGTGGTCTGGAACCTGCTGTATCACAAACACAACATTTAAAAGAAAATATTTCGTGGATCCCATATGCTTAAGTATAAATATATATCTACATTCAAGAACAAAGATAGGTTGCCAGGCAACGGAACATAGGAGCTAAGTCGTCATAGCAGTGGTGGATATAAAACTATTACACTTTAAATTTCTCGTGTCTGGAATAGCATGATCTGTGTAGATATTTGTCTTATTGGTTGGGAAACGCACGGTACTATTTTACTGTGGGAATGGAACACGAACCCTGTATTTTGGAAATAATAAATGGGCCAAGCTTTCTATGCAATCAAAGATAAGTTGCCAGGCAACGAAACATACGCCCACAGCAGCTAAATCGTCCGGGCAGTCAACAATTCTGTCCTTTGAAATGAAACATTTATAATATTCTGAAATCTGATTAAGATTAACAACTCAAAAAGTAATTATCAGAAAATCATTAGAATTTGTTTGTTTTTCATTAAACATTTGATTGGCTAAATGTAAACAGTATATCTTGTACTACTAGTCAATCCAAAGTCTTGTATGAAATGCGCTTTATTGCTTCCAATGCCGCAAAATAAGGGTGTCCCAGGAAAGCTACATATAGAAGGCTTAGCCTACTGCCACGAACTTATGAATGAAAAAAGAGGAAATATAAAAATGTACGGAGACTACGCACAGTAGGTGTGTAAATGAGATTGCAGCACATAAATTGTACAAACTACGACGTAGAATAATCTAATTATTCTCACATCAATGGCCACAACTCTGGCACTAATTATCAGAAATCGCTGAAAATCAATAGCCTTCTTCGTCTCATGACCTTAACCACTTTGTATAAATTTAAAGTCAATCGGATATTAACTTTGGCCTCTAGAGCATCCACAAGATTTTTTGAAGTGATCAAGGGCCATAACTCTGGCACTAATTATCAATAGGCTTCTTCGTCTTATGACCTCAAACACTGTGTATAAATTTAAAGCCAATCGGATATTAACTTTGGCCTCTAGAGCGTCCACAGATTTTTTGAAGTGATCAAGGGCTATAACTCTGGCACTAATTATCGGAAATCGATGAAAATCGATAGGCTTCTTTGTCTTATGACCTTAAACACTGTGTATGAATTTAAAGTCAATCGGATATCAACTTTGGCTTTTAGAGCGTCCACAAGATTTTTTGAAGTGATCAAGGGCCATAACTCTGGTAGTTATTATCGGAAATCACTGAAAAACAATAGGCTTCTTCGTCTCATGACCTTAAACACTGTGTATAAATTTAAAGTCAATCGGATATTAACTTTAGCCTGTAGAGCGTCCACAAGCAATTGTGGACGCCGGATCGACGGACGGACAGGGGCGACAATATACAACCACATTTCAATGTGGGCGTATAAAAATGGGCGTGGCACTGTCCCTTGGGGTCGGGCATGCACCAAAAACAATAAGGATCTTCCTTAAGGTACCAAGAATAAGTATTCAAAGTTTCAAGATGACCGATTAAGAATTGTGGCCTGAAGGCGACACAGTGCACAAAAAGAGGATAGGTTGCCAGGTAACGAAACATACGCCCACATAAGCTAAATCGTCCGGGCAGTCAACAAGGGTTGTCACATAATTTTACTTTTTTTCGGGAATGAAACGTTTGTAATACACTAAAATCTGATTACGAGTAACAACTCATTATGTAATTATCAGAAAATCATTAGAATTTGCTTGCTTTTTAAAAAGTTTTGCCCCACGCTAACAATTAGTATACGAATCATTTAATATCATGGATTTAGCTGTTCAGTTATCAAAATTCATTGAAAATCAAAATACTTATTCGTTTCAACACCTTAAACTCTGTGTATCAATCTGAAGTCAATCGGATGATAAGTTTGGCCTCTATAGTGCCACAAGGTTTTTTGAAGTGATCAAGGGAGTTAACTCTGGAAGTAATTATTTGAAATCGCTGAAAATTAATAGGCTTCTTCGTCTCATGACCTTAAACATATATAAATTTAAAGTCAATCGGATATTAACTTTGGCCTCTAGAGCGTCCACAAGATTTTTTGAAGTGATCAAGGGCCATAACTCTGGTAGTTATTATCGGAAATTGCTGAAAAACTATAGGCTTCCTCATCTCATGACCTTAAACACTGTGTATAAATTTAAAGTCAATCGGATATTAACTTTGGCCTCTAGAGCGTCCACAAGATTTTTTGAAGTGATCAAGGGCCATAACTCTGGCACTAATTATCGGAAATCGCTGAAAATCAATAGACTTGTGACCTATACAGGGTCCACAACCATGATATACCATTTTTTAACAGTATTCGCGTACAAACGGCGTCCATTTGTCTGTCAATTTTGGTCCGATTTTCCCGAAATTCAAAATCAAACCTTCCTTAAGGTGTAACGGTGATATCATCAAACGTTTTTTTAAATCGGAAAATAATTTTGACCTCCAGTGGGACCACAAGCTAAAAAGGGTGATTTTTCGTACATTCAGGGGCCATAATTCAGAAAGTTACGAATCAATGGGCACAAATATTGAAAGGAACCAAGATCTTTTGGTTATAATCATGACCTCTATAGGGTCCACAACCTTGATATAACATATTTTCACACTATTCGCGTACAAACTGCTGCCATTTTGTCTGTCAATTTTGGTCTGATTTTCACGAAATTTGAACTCAATCTTCATTACCATGTAACGGTGATATAATCAAACGGTTTTTTAAATCGGATAATAATTTTGACCTCCAGTGGGACCACAAGCTAAAAAGGGTGATTTTTCGTACAATCAGGGGCCATAATTCAGAAAGTTACGAATCAATGGGCACAAATATTGGAAGGAACCAAGATCTTGGGGTTATAAACATGCATGTCAAGTTACATCAAAATCGGTTCAAAATTGTGACCTGTATAGGATCCACAACCTTGATATAACATATTTTCACACTATTCGCGTACAAATGGCGGTCATTTTGTCCGTCAATTTTGGTCCGATTTTCACGAAATTTGAACTCAACCTTCATTACCATGTAACGGTGATATAATCAAACGGTTTTTCAAATTGGATAATAATTTTGATCTCCAGAGGGACCACAAGCTAAAAAGGGCGATTTTTCGGACAATCAGGGGCCATAATTCAGGAAGTTACGATCCGATGGGTGCAAATATCAAAAGGAACCAAGATCTTTGGGTTATAAACATACATGTCAAGTTTCATCACGAAATTCGAACTCAACCTCCATAACCATGTAACGGTGATATAATCAAACGTTTTTTTAAATCGGATAACAATCAATTTGGACCTCCAGAGGGACCACAAGCTAAAAAGGGTGATTTTTCGGGCAATCAGGGGCCATAATTCAGGAAGTTACGATCCGCTGGGCGCAAATATCGAAAGGAACCAAGATCTTTGGGTTATAAACATGCATTTCAAGTTTCATCCAAATCTGAACCGGGGAGACGTGAAGTCTGAAATGCCAATGGATGGGTTGACATTTGAATTATATTATTTTTTTGGATCATGAACACGGTTATATGGTACAAATTTGAAGACACAAATAATAACTTGTCGGAAGACGAGATTAAGTATATTTACGAGAATAAGTATATTTACTTGGGCTGGGTATCGATAGTGATTTTTACTATCGATAATCGGCAATGAAATGTCGGTCGATAATCGATAGTATCGAAAACAAACTTATTTTCAGGGTCGTCATCAAGACTGGATACAGTGTAAGTTCAAAACCATACCAAGTTGCGAAAGATCGTTTGCTCCTAAGGAGATTTATTTGGAAAACATTAATAAAACTTGTTATATCACGTATATATACGTAAATTGATGTTGTTTATTATTAAAAATAATGCAGCCGTGGTTCCGAATGAAGAAATATCGTAAATAATTATGTTAAGGGACCAAAATGAACTAGACCAGAGGGAGAAGGGGGGTATTATCCGATAGGTGGGCAAAAAGCGTGAGTTGACTTTTCTAGAAGCATTTTTCCACAGGAATCCGAAAATGATGGGTGATCAGTCAGGTGAGGGAGCGTTCAGGCATTATCGAGGTCAAAAGGTCACCAGAGGTCAAAGGAGGCTGGCTTTTGAATTTAGTCACTTCTGATGCTGTCTGTTGCAGATTTCTTGTTGGAACGCAGCTGAATCATTGAATAAGTGACGAATGATAATTTGTGAAACCAATTAATCAATTTATGACATAAGGATGCACTGAGACAGGGGCAAAACTAATGTTATTTTCAATATGCAGTACAATTCTGCATGGTCTGGCGAAGTAATTTCATCCAAAATTAACGATTATGTTAAACGAGTGATATGTCACACCATAAGTATATAATCTATAAGTATATAATCGCGACCATTTTCACAAACTGGAAGTATTATTCGTTAACACTTCCGGGTAACCGATTGTGAATTGTGATGGACATTACTCGATATTCACGTCCATGCGTGCACATGACTCCTCATCCGATTCATTGTCGTCATCAACGTCATTAGTATCGACATCAATTTCGTCGAAAACGTAGAGGATTTCTCCATCGTCATGAATCAACATTTCGGGGAGAAACTCTCGTTCCAACCATGTAGTGTTGGTGACTCCAGTGCAAGCCTTGGCGAAGAAGCACATCGCCACATTGTTGGCTCGACAACAATTGAGCTTGAGGGACTTTGCATGGGGTGGAAGCAAGGTCAGGGGCCGGTTGCTCAAAGCTTCGTTATCTTGTAACGATCCGTTAACTCCATGTTAACGGATCGTTAACTTTAACAGAGAGAAAGACTGTTGCTGGAAGTCCCGTTAACTTTAATGTGTCGTTAACTTGGCCTTATATTTAACGGAGGTTTGGGGCTCCGTTATCTGTTTAATGATGGCATTAGTTGGCTGTAGCAAAAAGTCATAGATTACCAATGTAGTTTCCTGTAGAACATTCTAGAGGGTTGGGCGATGCGGGCCTATTCCATTTTCTATAGGATGAAATTCTATACTATTCTACCGAATTTTGGTGGCCTATAGGAAATAATGGCCCCATAATTCTGTAGTGCAAATCCCATAATTTTTCCTACAGATTTACACTAAAATTTCTAAAGAAAAAAATAAAGTATTCTATAGAGTTTTCTGTTGTAAATTTTACAGTCGTCTTTTTGTCTTTAATCAAGTTTTGTGAACAGACTGCAGAGTTGTCTCACTGTCTTCAGTTTCTTGTTAATTGTAACTTCTTTGAAGTTGTTATACATGTACATTGAATTTAAAAATTTTAAATTCAGCCAATGAACAAACAGTCTTCTCTTGGATTAACTTTAATGAATCCGTTAGCTAACGGATAATGAAATTGACTTTCCAGCAACAGAAATTTAACGGAGCGTTAACAAACGACACGTTACAAAGATAACGATCCGTTGGAGTTTAACGGATCGTTAAAATAACTTAGTTTTGAGCAACCGGCCCCAGGTCTACTATGCGTCCTTTCTTATAATTTGCCCAGAAAATATTGTATCGAGTCTGATCTACATTCGTAAGGCGAGGCTGGCCGTAGAAAACCGAAACAATTTTACTCAAGGCATTGAACGTTCGTTCCCCCCAAAAAAGGTCAAACTCCTGAAGTTGTGAACGTAGCCAGAGCCTCTTCGTCTAGTTGTAATGCTTCCCGGTAAGAATCCCCCGGATTGTACCGGATTTCGCTATACCCGCCTGGGTTATGTTCACTTGGTGGGATTCTTACCGGGAAGCATTACAACTACGTTTGGACGGTTCACGAGCGTGTAGACGAGGCTTTGCATGTCTTGTTCCTCCTGTCCTACCTATCGGACGAACTAACTGACTTGTGTGGAATTGAAGGCGAGATGGAACTCACTAGCGAACAGCTTGGTGCGTCCAAAACCGAAGGACTCAAAGGAACCTTATGACAGTCCAGTACTGTCCTTCTTCCACAAAGGAAAAATACCATTGTGCAACAAAGTGAAAATAGACTAAGAGGCTTTGGCTACGTTCGCAACTTTAGGAGTTGAACCTTTTTTGGGAGAACGCATGTTCAATGCCTTGAGTAAAATTGTTTGCGTTTTCTACGGCCAGCCTCGCCTTACGAATGTAGATCAGACTCGATACAATATTTTCTGGGCAAATTATAAGAAAAGACGCATAGTAGACCTGACCTTGCTTTCACCCCGTGCGAAGTCCCTCAAGCTCCATTGTTGTCGAGCCAACAATTTGGCGATGTGCGTCTTTGCCAAGGCTTGCACTGGAGTCACCAACACTACATGGTTGGAACGAGAGTTTCTCCCCGAAATGTTGATTCATTAAGATGGAGAAATCCCCCACGTTTTCGACGAAATTGATGTCGATACTAATGACGTTGATGACGATAATGAATCGGATGAGGAGTCATGTGCACGCATAGACGTGAATATCGAGTAATGTCCATCACAATTCACAATCGGTTACCCAGAAGCGTTAACGAATAATACTTCCAGTTCGCGAAAATTTTTCGCGATTATATTCTTATAGATTATATACTTATGGTGTGACATATAACTCATTTAACATAAACGTTAATTTTGGATGAAATTACTTCGCCAGACCATGCAGAATTGTGCTGCATATTGAAAATAACATTAGTTTTGCCCTAATCTCAGTGCATCCTTATTTCTTGTTAATTTGACCTCGGTAATCTTTTGACCTTTTCAATTACGTCATAATTTGATTAATGAGTTTCACAAATTATCCTTCGTCACGTATTCAATGATTCATCAGCGTTCCAACAAAACATCTGCAACAGACAGCATCAGAAGTGGCCAAATTCATAAGCCAGCCTCCTTTGACCTTTTGACCTCGATAACTCCTGAACGCTCCCTCACCTGACTGATCACCCACCATTTTCGGATTCCTGTGGAAAAGGGCTTCTAGAAAAGTCAACTCCCGCTTTTTGCCCACCTTTCGGATAATACTCCCCCTTCTCCCTCCGGTCTAAACTTGTTCCGATTCAAAACATTGCGTACGTGCGCGCGGAAATATCAATATGGCGGACAATTCTGTGGCGTTTCGTGTGCCAATAGAAAACCATTATTCGTATATAAGTAAATTGTTGTTGTTTATTATCAAAAACGTGCAGCCGTGATTCCGAATGAAAAAATTGTATAAATAATTATGTGAAGGGGTCAAACTGTACAGACGAATTCTGAAGCTTGCAAAGGGAAATAACTCCAATTTTATTTACACATCCGGGTATCTCCGATTTAGCGATATTTAACAATAATTTCTTCATAACTAAAGTAACGTTTCAATGAGAGTGAATTAATGAAACCGGCTGTTCAATAAGCTGTCACAATTTTGTTATGTGTTACATTGATACTTGATAGTAATTGAAGTGAGTGGTGTATTATGATTAACTGAAAGAAAACATTGACATTTCAGACAAAAAAGTGCGCCTAATACACCGAAAAATACGGTAGCTCTAAATCACACCTCACATGACATGTAATTATACAAATTATTAGTAATAAAAGTAAAAATATTTAAAATGTTACAAGAAAATGTTCAAGTTGACTATGGGTGTAATTAGGGAGAGACTTTTTATACGAAAATTAAAATATAATAATAATTCTTTATTACCTTGACAGGAATTCTTAAGCATAGACAAGAGTTGAGAAATATAATACAAAATAATAAATAGAAATAAATATTACATAATACATGGATATATGTTGACAAATGACAGCCTATTGCATTTCGTCAGATATTGCTTGGTTTAGTATGCATATGCTTTGGGGGATAAACGATGACTGACATCTTTTTGTTTTAAATTTTCTCACTTTATTGGACACTTCCGATGTGAATGTAAATAGAAGGGCCTTGAAAACATGTCGAATAAAATAACTTCTCATTTTTCCCAAGCCCCGGACAAGGGATATCCCGGCTAGTGGGACTGTTCCAGAAAATTTTAAGACAGGTACTGTGTCTAATGTCTCTCAAAATGACATTTCTAAATGGGGACCATCGCCGTCACTAGTTTGAAAATTACATACAATAAGAATCGTAGAAAAGTGGATCAAAAATGGCGTAGCAAAATCCAATGCTGACGTGTGGTTAACATACGAAGAAGACGATGGTTTTGTGACTACATTAAAATGTGAAGTCTGTATAAAGTATTTTAAAAATATCAAATATATGAGGGAATTTTCCACTGCATGGAATAATGGTATTTGTCAGGCTGAAAATCTGAAATGTCTGGCCGAAAATCAGTTCAGCCTGACATGATGTCAGGCTGAACCTTAGCAGTTATTTCAAGGCTTGCTAAAATGCTTAATTTTGTATGACATTTACTGACATAAATTTGAATGCCGTACGGGAATTAGGTGAGAAAAATACCGAGGTTCACCAATTTTTATTACGTACGGGATTTGAATATTTTGTTGACATGAGATTTTTAATTGTGGTATGAATTGAATGTCATACAAAATTAAGCATTTTAGTAATACATTGAATGAAAGCTTGCCGATCCTGCTTCGGCATAAAATTCACAACCGTAATATTCCTTTAGATTTACGTGGCAGCAAATGAATGCCGAACTTCCGAAATAATAGTTTGTGATGTCAGAACATCGTTTTTTCTTTATAAAATGTCAACAAAATATTAAAATCCGTGCGTAATAGAAATAAGAACACGGCAGCAAATGAAAGAAAAGCGTTCGAAATAATACTTGTGGTGATGACAAAAGGCATAGTTGACTTTACAGCGTATTGCCGCTATGGCGTACGTGACTCACAGCACACAGCTTCATAGTAAGCACTGCCTAACATGTTAAGCAATATTCGTGCGGCGCTCGAGATCACGGGAAAGTGCCACTGTGGATGAGAATTTATATATGGATTCTTAAAAGACGTAAAGGATATCGTAGACAAAATGAATTAGGGTGTTATAAAATAATATACTCTTACGATATGTGACATCTATGATTAGTTTATAGATGCTGTCGGCTCACATCAATGCGATTAAAATGCCCGACAATTGAAGACCACGAGGTAAACAGGTGGATTAAAACTATAATCACTCTTATTGGATTGAAGAAGAGTCCGACAAAGGGAAAGCAATGACTTCTGTTTAAGATTAGATTGATGAATTGTCCGACAAAGGATTAAGTCAATCAATCAAGGCAGATTAAGCAGTTAATCAAGGTAGGTTTATTGACGGTATAACAAGATAAATACGTTGATCAATTAATTACCTAATCAATCCTGCCTATTGTCAACAATAATCGGGTTGAGTGGTAGTTATACTCTCAGTACACTATATTAATTTTGGAATTTTGAATATTATTCAACTATGTCTTGATGTCCGATTGGGCATATTCCCGGTCGGACAATATTGTGCATTTGGAAAAAAAATTCGGACAAGTCTGGAATATACGGGCAAAATCCCAACTCCGCTCTAGAACATCCACAAGATTTTTTGAAGTGATCAAGGGCCATAACTCTGGCACTACTTATCGGAAATCGCTGAAAATTAATAGGCTTCTTCGTCTTATGACCTTAAACTAGGTACCACAAACCCACTGGAATTACTGGTGGAATGGTAAAACAATGGACTGGATGCCTCAACTTCAGTCCATTGGTTTAACACTTTCCGTGATGGCTTTTTTTATTTGTGAACGCTGGAAATAAAGTTTGATCTTTTATCTAAAAAATGATCTTGGTATCTCTTTATTCCATCAGAAAATAAACTTACAGCATCCAATTAAACACAGCCCACTTTTCTACATTTTAAGAAAAATGACGCTAATTAGCCGTCATCTGTTTGCTTTGTCTTAGTGGAACCGGAGTCACAAAACTATATGAACTGTATTCGCAACCGCGCTATTTTAAGACCGCTCATTTCATAGAAAAGAAACAAATAGTGTCACTAAGACAAGATTCTGAGGTTTATTTTCGTATAAAACACTTGCATTTTCATGTCTGGCAAGCCGTACAAATTTCAAGTTGAAAGCAAAAATTTGAGGTTTACATACGGTTTTGGCCGTTTTTTTATCGGAACCCCACCTCAGACCCCCAACAAACTTGGTATCTACAGAAAGCTAATTTTCTTAACTCTCTAAATCAATTGACGGATACAACTTCCTATCTACGGCGGGCATGCGCAATGCACATTTCCTGACCAGCTTCACGTGTCAAACTAGGTCGAACCCAGGCCGCGCGTCTCGAGAACGGAAATCACAACAAGTCTACAAGATCTTCTAAAAAAATCGTGGTAAGTGCATTAAAATATCATAAAACAATACATATTTGCAAAGATTAAGGACTTATGATTAAGTTACTCAGATCAAACTGTGTTTTTATGCCTTTAATGATAAGAAAATCCGCTTTTAAAGTGCGGTGTTGAAAAACTTGTGTCAACTTGTAAGAAAAAAAAGCCGATCGGCATTGGAAGACGTCGTCGTCAGAGGCGATTTTTCCGTTCATATCATCGTCTAACTCGACAATTTTTACTGTCAAAAAATCATAAAATGTCCAAGGAACCATTCCCTGTTGATTGTATGGAATAATTAATAGTTTCTTGGCCTTGATAGGTACTTGAAGTGCACCAAACAATTTTCAAAATTGGTTGCAGTGGTGGCCATTACCGCAAATTTGGCTGTTCTATGTATTTCGTGCACTCCTAACAGCCACTGGTGTATACTTACGTGTTGACTGTGTGTATTAATTCCTTGTATCAGGGGGTTCAGACACTTTCGAGAATGGCTGTTAACAACAGCTGAGACTTGTTTTTTTTATTGTTGATAGCATTGTGTTTACGTCCCATTTTTAAACAATTAAAACTATTGTTTTGTAAAAATAAATCAATGGTCTTGGATTTTATTTTTTTTACCAACACCCCCCCCCCCCCACACACACAAATTTATAAATAAATAAATATTACTCAGTCATGACACTGAGAATGGTTTAGAATGATTGACTCATTTTAATTTTTTTTTTTTTTTGCTAAGACTTAAAGTTAAACCTGTGTAACTTTCTTTTCAGAAGATGACTGGTGCACGCAGGTTCGGCGATACCTTCAGGCCAAGGGAAAGGGGAAAGGTCGCCCACCTAAACTTCCAGAAATGAATACGCAGAATAGAGATTGAGTTTATAATTATCAACTTGTCCAGATTGAGCGACATGTTTACTGAGATATTTCAGATTAACTAAAATGTTATTCTCCAAATAGCCTAAAATTTGGCATGTGCATCTGTTAGTCTATTGTTATTAAGTTCTATTGTTAGTCTATTGTTATTAAGTATTGTGGAGATATCTCTGTAAACAAAAAAGTTACGACCAAAAATGTGTTTTCGACCATAATTTTAGACCTGCAATTTTGGCAGAATTTTTTGTTTTTGGCCATAACTTTTGTATTTACCGAGATATTTCAGATTAACTAAAATGTTATTCTCCAAATGGCCTAAAATTTGGCATGTGCATCTGTTAGTCTATTGTTATTAAGTTGTCCAAGTATTGTGGAGATATCTCTGTAAACAAAACAGTTACGACCAAAAATGTGTTTTCGACCTGCAATTTTGGCAGAATTTTTCGTTTTTGGCCATAACTTTTGTATTTACCGAGATATTTCAGATTAACTAAAATGTTATTCTCCAAATGGCCTAAAATTTGGCATATGCATCTGTTAGTCTATTATTATTAAGTTCTCCAAGTATTGTGGAGATATCTCTGTAAACAAAAAAGTTACGACCAAAAATGTGTTTTCGACCATAAATTTTTGACCTGCAATTTTGGCAGAATTTTTCGTTTTTGGCCATAACTTTTGTATTTACTGAGATATTTCAGATTAAGTAAAATAAAAAAAGCTGTACTTTTTAATAATGAACTTTATTAGATAAATAAATGCTGAAAATTTGATACAATTCTGTTGTATGGTTGTTTTTATATGGGTTTCTGAAATTGGGTCATTTTTTGCTATTTTTGGCACTTTTTATCAAATGGCAATTTTGGCCCCGGAGCCTTTTTGAGGGTCAATTTCCCTGTGTTACAACTTTCTGCTACCCTCAGAAAAAATTGGAGTAGTAGAACCTTTTCCATAGACACAGAAAATGTGAAATAATGACTTTCTGGGTCAATAAATTTTCTAAAAATGGACGTCAAACAGGCAAGCAATCCTATTTGGGACCTCCGCCATACAGTGAAAAATTGAATTTTTGGGCATTTTTGTTGGTTAATTACAGTGAAAGTAAGCCACCCATGCCTCTGCAACTCTTTGTGCCCTTTCTCTGGGGTAGAAATTAGCATTAGAACTAAACCTGGATGCTTTCTTATTGAATAGGGGGGTCCCAAAAATACTACCTTATACTTCCCCACCACGCCCATAACCATGGAAACAGTAAAAATGTTCCCATTTTTTTATTTTTTGTCCGATTTTAGCAAATAAAGTGTCGTTGGACTCGTAACAACAACCCCAATAAGATAAAGCCATCAGAAGTCACCTAAAAACACTTTAAAAAATTCCCTTGTGGTACCTACTTAAACACTGCGTATAAATTTAAAGTCAATTGGATATTAACTTGGGCTTTTAGAGCATCCACAAGATTTTTTGAAGTGATCAAGGGCCATAACTCAGGCAAAAATTTTCTGAAATCGCTGAAAATCAATAGGCTTCTTCGTCTTATGACCTTAAACACTGTATATAAATTTAAAGTCAATCGGATATTAACTTTGGCTTTTAGAGCATCCACAAGATTTTTTTGAAGTGATCAAGGGCCATAACTCTGGCACTAATCATCGGAAATCGCTGAAAATCAATAGGCTTCTTCGTCTCATGACCTTAAACACCGTGTATAAATTTAAAGCCAATCGGATATCAACTTTGGCCTCAGAGCGTCCACAAGATTTTTTGAAGTGATCAAGGGCCATAACTCTGGCACTACTTATCGGAAAAGGCTTCGTCTCGTGACCTTAAATACTGTGTATAAATCGGATATTAACTTTAGCCTCTAGAACGTCCACAAGGAATTGACATGGAATAACCCATGCGTGCTACTTAATAATTAGCAACAATGGTTTTCATTTTATTTGCTAAAATCGTTCATACAAAGGCATTTTCTTACCGTTTACAAATGAAGGTGGTGGACCAGACATTGGAGGACCTGAGTTAGGAGATCCGCTTACCCCCATCGTGGGTGGTCTTTGCATTCTTTGATTGAATTGTGGTCTTGGTGTCTGAGGTCTAGTTAATCTTGGACCTTTTCCTGGGTATGGGAAATCTATAATATTGATACATAGTAAGTTTTGTTGCAAGACAGATATATATTCCATCAATATCAAAAGGAATCAAGATCTTTGGGATATAACCATATATTGAAGTTTTATCAACACCTTCATTATACTATACTATTCAAAAAAAGTAGGGGATATTTGATTTTGGGGGTATAATACTAAAATATGCAAATGACTACGAAAAAAGTCACTATAGAACCTAACAGAAGAAACATTTCCAGATACATGTGACGCCCAAACGCACCAATAGCTACCACATGGAATGCAGGTGATGCTTGTGATCAACATGGGGGTCCAACCCAAGATTTGCACGACTGACTTTGAATGTTACAGTCATTGTGGCATTGAATTCCAGGGTGGAAACATCAGTTTAATTCTTTTAGTGACCAGAAAACAAATTTTGATATGCGTCGGCTTACCCAAAATGAAAGGTTACGTGCCCTTGGCATGCTACAGATCGGCACAACACAGGCGGTTGTGGCGCGGACGATGAATGTTTCTCAGTCTGTCATAAGCAGGCTATGGTCCAGATACCGTGATACACAATCTGTACAGGACAGACCACGCTCAGGTCGACCAAGGGCGACAACTCAAGCCCAGGATCGATTTATCCGTACCTTGGCCTTGAGAAACCGTGTCATCACAGCAAATCAGATCAGCGTTCGTCTTCAAACAGACACTGGTGTGAGAGTGAGTGGCCAGACGATTCGGAATCGACTGCATAGGGGTCACCTTCGCGCCCGACGTCCTCGCGTGATCCCTTGTTTGAGAGATCATCACATTCAGGCAAGACGTCGTTGGTGTGGGGATCGTCAACACTGGGATAATCGACGCTGGAGCAATGTGATGTTTTCAGATGAGTCAAGGTTCACTGTTGATTTTTTGGACAGACGTTAACGTCATCAGACATGATCGATTTGGGGTGGTTCTGTTATGGTGTGGGGAGGCATCACTGTTGCTGGACGAACGGCTTTACATGTTGTTGCAGGGCGTGTTACAGGCCAGTACTACCGGGACAACATCTTGGCAGTCCATGTTGTGCCGTTCGCACGACGTCATGGCCACCGTTTCATCTTCCAGGATGACAACGCAAGATGTCACAGGGCCAGGATCGTTACAGGTTACCTCCAGCAACAGAACATCACCACATTACCTTGGCCAGCACTGAGTCCCGACCTCACCCCCATCGAGCATGTCTGGGACATGCTTGGACAGAGGTTACGTCAATGTCAACAACGTCCTGCCAATGTCCAAGAACTTGCTGCTGCGTTGCAACAGGAATGGGACAATCTGGACCAAAATGACCTTAGACGTCTCATTAGGAGTATGCCACGTCGGATCAATGCTTGTTTGGCAAACAGAGGAGGATTTACCCGTTACTGACTTTGTTGTGATGCTGTGGTAACTTTGCTGTTCGACCCCGGGTATCATTTTACCCTTATAATGGTCAGTCTGTGCCTTACTTAGTCTAACGATCATTTGGAATAAATCGATGAATGTGAACTTCATTTCATTTTGTCATTTGTTTCTTCGTCAGTTTCATTAGGTGACTTTAATAACACTTAAAAATCAAATATCCCCTACTTTTTTTGAATAGTATATTTGCGTTAAGGGGAACATCCATTTTGTGAGACACGTCTTTTGTCTGATTTTCCAAATTTCACACTAAACCGTAATTATCATACATTTTAACAGTTTTTAAAATCAAGTAACAAGTGGTTGCCATGCAAGATACGCCCAGAATTTTGCAAGGGATGGATAGAGAACAAGTTTTAAAAAAAATAGGTTGCCAGGCAACAAAACATAGGCCCACACAGCAGCTAAATCGTCCGGGCAGTCAACAAGGGTAATCACCAGAAAAACATAATTCAAACTCACCCATAACTACGGTGTAACTGTGATATAATCAAACGTTTTTTTAAATCAGATAATAATTGTGACCTCCAGAGGGACCACAAGCTAAAAAGGGTGATTTTTTGTACAATCAGGAGCCATAATTCAGGAAGTTACGATCCGATATGTGCAAATATGCAATGGAACCAAGATCTTTAGGTTATAAACATGCATTTCAAGTTTCATCAAAATCAGTTCAAAATTGTGACCTCTATAGGGTCCATGATCCTGATATAGCATATTTTCACACAATTCGCGTACAAACGGCAGCCATTTTATCCGTCAATTATGGTCCGATTCAAATTCTCTCTGCATTACCATGTAACGGTGATATAATCAAACGTTTTTTTAAACATAGTAGTCGACATACAGTACAAGCATCGCGCAGGTTTGAGCAAACACGATATTACCGTGTTTTCTATCGTGGAATTCCATGATTTACCGAGTGAATACCGAGGAAATATCGAGTGACACGATAGCACTGCCTCGGTGTTGAAAATACCGTGCGACTCGGTGTTATAATTGTGCGACTCGGTGTTATAATTAAAACATGCATCTCGTCGCTTATTTTAGGTAAAATACATGTAGCACTTTATAGATCAGTTACTATGTTGGAATTTTTCCATTAATCACGAATATTTGATGGCTAGTTCGAAATCATAACTGAATTAAACACATTGACATCCAAGTACTATCCATTCTTCTTCTAAAGAGAATATGCCTATAGATACCAATACGTTATTACTTCATTAATATGTACGATATTTTGAAGTCTTGCGTCAATCGACTATTACAAATTCATTCATATTACGGAAAAAATTATAAAATGCGCACAAATCAATTATTATTGTCTTACCGGGGTGTAATTTTATCCTTCTAAATAGTAATTTACATACTGACAAATTAGCCACACGGTGCATACAGTATTGGTATATCACACCTCAACTAATTCTGGTTTAAATCACAAATGAATTAAAAGATATCGTGAACCGATACGAAACACGCCTCGCCAGAATTCACCGTCAGCAAGGTTATGGAACTTTGCTGAATACATGTACGTGGACACGTATCACTCCGATAAAGGCGATAATATCATGCTGACCTTTTCATTTCGGCTCCATTGGGTCTGGTGAATGCAAACTGTCAATCAAGGTTCCATAATGTAAATTGGCACGTGACATCAAAAGAAACCAACTGACAGAAAAAAGACGCCCATTTTACAACAAATTGTTAGCCTGCTGTAGTCTCCTTGTTATTACGACTTGTATTGTAAATTGTCAGAAATAAAAATTACCAAAAATGGTTTGACATCTTTTTTTTAAAAAAAACAAAACCATCACTATTGTTAATTTGATTCTGATAGGCAAATGGTTGGCATTCAAGAAGGGTCACAATGGTTTGTTATTTGCATGTCAATCAATTTGGGCGTGTTAAAATTAAACGTAAGGTAAATTTTCAAAAGAGATGTCTTGTAAAATAACCCGTGTTTATTACTCAAATATTTTCTCAATTAGCAGAATGTCAAAATAAAGAAAATGACTACGAAGTTATTCGTCGAAGTTTCACAGGTTTTTTGTATTTGGCTCGACACCCCCGCACAGTCCCTACGTGTAATACCATGTTACGAGAAATTGCGATTACTGTTTTACGGTAAAAATCGTGTGTTTAGGAATGTGGACGTGTGATTGTTCAATTATTTAAATCGGTACATGCTCAAAGGTTGACTCGTGCAGATCGTGTAATGGGCAAAATAATGTTTAGTCATCCTATTTGCAATTGACATTCCGTCAATAAAATCAATAAAATCACACCGGTGCTCATTAATAATTTATCAGGTGATCATTATTTTATTACAGTGTGCACAAACGTCATTCCTTAAATAGCCCCAGGCACCTTTAACAGCTTAAGCAGCACGCTTTTTTCTGCTGGGCAATCTCCTCTCTTCTCTTTGATGTTGCATTCTCGACTAATTGACACGTCGATAACTCTAATACTACCATTATTAATCTCACTATCAAAGAAGCTTCAATTCATAAGAAATTGTCGTGAGGTCGTGTTGCGGGTTAAAACAATCAAAATGATATGTGGGTGTCTGTGATAATTATTGGAAACTAAAACGGTTTTATTAATAAGGATATGTATTGTCTATTGCATGAATACGGTCAGTTGTTTGATTACAGCCATAATGATAAGTTCACCAATGTTTTTGTAATAAAGTAAACTCCTTAAATTGTGCCGCGGCCCCTTTTAGATAAACCGAGTTCGTTTTTTATAAGATAGCGATTATTTTACGTATTACGTACTTTTAATATTTTATTTATACATTAATAACAATATGATTTCACGTTTAACGCGAGCGATTGATCTTGCTCGGCTCGCGTAAACGTCAAAAAATTCTCAAATTGCGACTAATTTACGCTAGAAATTATATGTGTAAAATACTCTTTTGACCAAATTGTTTTCTATTGTCAAATTGTCCTGTAAATTATACATATACTTTATTTACGGACATTGATCTGAATTGATATTTTCATGAGACAAAACGGAACATCGAATTGTTACGGTTAATTTATCTGGCTTATTACTTATAAATGGGTAAATACAACTCAACTCTCACCGCGTGTTTTTATTACAATTCCATAACAATTAATTACGTGTTTATTTAATAATAAAAGTACATGTTTTCTTAATAATAAGCAAGTGTTTAACAGTTTATTTAACAACAAGTACAACTCAGTTAATTAGCTGCTATGTCGGGCCACCCGAATATCCCTTTTACAAGACAAATTAGATTGATGTGTTTCGGCATCATAAATAATTGAAAACTAACCGTTAATCGACTTTCCGTGCATAAAATGAACTAAACAATATCCAAAATGCACGCTTTCTGACTTTGGGTTGTTTGGATAACACATCTAAGAAGTGGCTACGTGCAATTTTATCCTTTGATCTTTTATATCACGGGAGATTTCTGTTATTCAACTTGCATGAAAATGACGACATTACAAGTTGACAGTTCAGCAATGAGGATCGTTTACGCTTGGTAGAATATTGGGAATTTGATAAGAATCGAAGCATTTTGAAAGTTATGACTGTCCAATACTGTCCATTGATTTGAGATTTAGGTGGAATAGACTCTTCGGTCGAAATACAATTATTCTTTTCTGAAATAAAACGAGTGCCTTGGATTTTTGTGTGGATTCGATAGTGGTTACTTTTCTTTCAATCGGAGACTTGTGTTGCGTTCATCTCATTTTCACGGTAAGTACGGGCTTTCAAATCCCGTTGCAGGTTCTATTTACACATGTATGTATCCTGTACTAGATACGCAGCTTTACATGAGTGCGTGGAAATTTAACGGCAAATATATCGTGTAGAATACAATGTATGTGAACATGCATGTTCACACTATATAACCTAAGCAATTGTGTCCGTATTATTAACGAAAATATTTAACATTCATAACATCGTGGAAGTATATCGTTTTGACATCAATTGTTTATGACAGATAAACATCGTTAATTTTATATATCAAATTACACCGAGGCCTATCGTGTCACGCGACTATCGTGGCACACGATAGCGACCGCTACACCGAGTTATTTATCGTGGCAATATCGTGCCGTTATCGTGGAAATTTTTAACAAAAAACGACACGATAATCGTGTCCCGTCAAAGCAACTCGATATCCGTACTGTATTACAACACTACATTTCGTCCAAAAGCACTTAAAAACATATTTGCAGCGCCATTTTGGTCGCCATGTTGGATTGCGACCACATATATAATGACATAAATTATCCCAATAATATCGTATATCGTCATATTTGATAAATTATTATCATGATATTTCTTTTTCATTATCGCCCAACCCTAAGTTAACATCTGCTTAATGTTTTGTATACATTATTAGCACTTGGTGATAGCTTAAAAATGTTACAACCTCTTGACTGTATACCAAGATTAGTATACACAGACATGATTTTAGCTGTTGAAAAAAAAAGCTGAAAAAATCGGGGGCTTTGTCCAGTGGCAACGCCAGTTTGTTTGGGGGGGGGGGGGTGCAAAGGTAACTTTAAAGTAAAGGAGGAGGGGTCTCATACTGAATTTCAATATTCTTGTATTCAAATTTACTACAATTACTACAAATTTTTTATTTATTTTTCTTGTATTTAATTCATTTACAAAAAAGAAATCAATAAATAATGTTTGGACTACGCATCCAATCTTTTGATTGTCCCTGTATAATTTTCCAGACTAGAAAATATGTTGCTCTAAATCGAATAAACTTCTCCCTCCCTCCGACCGTAATTAATAATAATAATTCACGACTCTTCGGGAATTGACTTTACGAATAGAATGTCTCACAAGCTCGCCTTCCAAGGTCTGTTCCAATCATTTTCATCCATTTTAAAGTCGTTTGTCGAATAGTTTGATGTCGACGTCTCGATCTACGCCATAGCGCGAAAGAACGACGATGATTACGTACCGTACCCTCATAAGGCCTTTTTATTTAAGCAGCTCGCATCAACACCGATCAAAGCGTGCTTTTATATAAGCGAAGCGCCAACAACGATTTGTCTACAATGCACATTTATTTTATCGATTTGTCAACGCGCGTACCCAACTAGACCAACTCGTCGCGCACAGCACTTTGGTACGATTCGATTTGGTTTCAAGATGGCAGGCGACAGTAGTAGCGGGTAAGAACATTTCGAGAAATTGTTCTAAAATGATGTGAATAAAGACAAAAATATCATTGTTACCGGAGTTTAGAAGTTGTCTAACAACAGAGAAAAGAGGGGTGGATTCTATTGACAGAATAAATTGTTTTCAAATCCAAAATTAAACATGTGGTCAGCTGTTCGTCTATCGAGACAGAAATTAAAATTATATTTTTTTTTGCGAGCATCAAGAAGTTCAGCCGGGTCCGCCATCGCTACGGTAATCGCTACACCGATCCAGGCGTTTATTTAAGGCGAGTTGATTTGTACCACGTGATGATACTCGGTCGTGTAACGCGAGTTGATACGATTTGCTTACATAAAAAGGCCTATAGGCACGATAGAGAAACTCTATGTCACTTGTACACAATGACAGGCGATCTCGTTCAATCTCGCACGAATCTACGATATGGTATTGTTAATGTTTACATCGCTGACATCCGGTCGACAGATTTTAAAGTTGTGGATAGATATTTTGGAGTTCACCAGTTAGAAATTTGTCAGGAAAAAATTAATGATTGTTTGTTTTATGATATTACGCTTTTGAAACAAGGTGCTTGAATTAATTAAAGCGGAACAATATCATAACAAAAGCGTTGTCAAAAATCGGAACCGACCGCAAAAAAATCAGAACCAGGCGGGACAAAAAGCTTTAACCCTTTCATGACCGGACCGCCCGCCATTTTGGCTGCCTTATGACTCTAAACCGCCCGAAATCGCCTGATACCAGTCGCCTTCATATTTTGCGCATTTATCGGAAATCACGCTCTCGTAGCGGCGAGACGAGACTTCAACTAACTTCCTTTGTTTACAAGCTAGAAAATGGCGCGTCGCATTGACTAGGTTGCTATTGAATTTTCGAGAGATATTTTGATTTTAAAGTCGGCGATCTTCGACACAGATTTTCTAGTAATGGCTGCTTATATTACCGATGAGTCTATTGAGGATATTAGTGATAATTTCACAAATTCTGATGAAGAATTTGGTGATTTTACATCAACAGACATTGAAAATACTCGACCACGTAAAAATGGGTTCAAATGCGGAATCTGATGTGGATATTTCTTCCGAAAGTGGCGATGATCTTGATGAAGTGGATGACGTTTTCGGGACGACCGATGACTTGGTTTGGCAAGAGGATGATTTTCGTATGAATTTGAAAAGACACACAAATGTGGCAAAACAAATAAATAAAATTTTCAAGCTGATCCCCTCTCGTTTTTACAATTGATTTTCGAATCAAATTTTCTTATTCAAATCTACCATATAGGCCTATATATTCAAATGAAAGATGAAACTAATAAATATGCCCGCCATGGAAGCAGGTAGAGGCAGAAGACATTGAAACTTTTTTGGGGGATTATGTATTTTGATGGGAATAAATAACTTACCAAAATTAATAATTATTGGAGTACATGAACAGTCTTTATTATAATAACAAAAAAATAAATTAATAAACAAGCCAACAGTGAGGCTGATGTCCCCCGCCGAAATCCCAAAATAAATAGATGACACATATTAATTAATCGCACATTTATTTTTTTCAAACGTATCAAGCAATCAAACTGTACACAAAGTGTCATCCAAAAGTGTTTTATAAAGAAAAATGCTAAAACCGATGAGAAAAATGAAAATGTACCCTAGTTAGGGGGACCCTAAAGGCAGACAAAAGGGCCCCCACGCTTGACAAAAGGGCCCCTCTGGCCAAGGGAAAGGGCCCTCGTGTCTGAGTCAATCGTTTCTATACACTGTTACTGTCGAATCCATTACTGAATGAAAATGCAGTCATTGTATTGGCATAAAAATCATCAATCAAGATGAACCTAAGTTATCTTGTCCCAAAGTATCAACCAATCAAATTGCTTATCTCTGCCTACCCTAAGCAGAAAATGCTCATCTACGAACTCCATCAAGGCATTGACCTAATAAGCATACACACCAATTTTGAACATTTTAACTCAATTAGAAGGAGAGTTATTGTGTTCCAAAGTCTCCGTAAATCAAATTGCTTATCGCTCTGCTTACCATGAGCAGAAAATGCTCATTATCGATCTTAGTCAAGGCATTACTGTAATGAAACTATACACCAAGTTTCATCACTCTCACTTTATTAGAACTTAAGTTATCGTGTCCCAAAGCATCAACCAATCAAATTGCTTATCTGTGTAGCATTACCACATTCGTCCTCTTCGCAGTGTGACACTTTGTCAGCGTATTGACTGTGCCCTACACTCTTCGCGGACAGAGTGCCAAGAAAAAATAACCGATATAAAACTCAAATTTTGTGTCAACATATTTTAACCTATATGGATAAAAAGCCAATTAAATTACCTTTCTAGTGATACAAGTTTCGTTTTGTTTTTTTATTGATAATGGACTCAAAACACAAGTTAAAAAGTACCCACGCTAATATTAGGTCACTCACGGTTAACCATTGTTTTTCCATTAGCCAATTAATTATTGTTCACGGCACGCCCGGGTTTTGGAGCGGTATGTCGCTGGGGATTCTCATAGCTTGGAAAGTTCTGCCCGTACGTCATTGAAACTTTCAACGAATCACTAGGAGACCTCCCGCAAGGTTCCGCGGCTTCCCCGATGAAAATGGCGGGTTTAGTTTTTGAGATACAACTGTTTTAAAAGTTTGAAGCAAAAATTCTCTAAAATCCAATGTTGCGGGTTGAATTTTAAAACGCTGAGTACCTTTATGAAATATCGGAGATTATAGTGATATATGCGTCGTCGGTAAAGAAGCTATTTTCATCGAAGAATAAGCCGCAGAAGTTTGGTTGCCAAGATGAATTCTTACGGCGAAAAATTCACGGGAGATTCCATTCATAGCAAAATGACGATCCCCTATGACGAGCATGGTTGAAGTCACGTGATTGACTTTGTCGAGTCTGATTGGACAAGCTCGCGTGCCATTTCAGCAATAGGGGTAGAAGGTGGGTAAATCCTTCGACGGAAGCTATTTCACGTAGGATGTAAACAAAAAAACTTATTATTTTGACATTAGTGGATTTGACTTTATAGTTGTCTTGAAATCGAAAAACAAACATATGTCATGGTCTAACAAATTAGCTAATTTTATTGTTGATATTAATTGAATTAGTAAAATTATATTTTTTTACCAAACATCTCATCAATTATTAGATAGGCCTATCATTTAATATTATCATTTTGATTATGAAACTCAATAAAAATGGTTTAATTTTTAAATATTAATATAATTAATAAAATTATTTAAAACTTTAATTATTTAGCAATCATTTTACCAGTAATCAAGAAGGCTTATTAATATTATTATTTTGATAAAAGTTTAACTCAATTAAAATTGTTTTATTTTAGATATTAATATACATGTAATTAGTAAATATGGAAAACTGTAATTATTTATCAAACATTATTGATAATCTAGGCTTATTAATATTATTCTTATTAAAATGTAACTCAATTAAAATTAGTTAATTTAAGATTTAGGTTGTTAGTAAAACTTCGGTTTCAATTCCGGACTTTTAGTTTTGTCACAAGTCTGTTGTACTCTTAGCCTTCCGATTCAACTTTTTAATATTGAACAGAAAACAAACAATGTTTAAAAACAACTTCTTTATTTACTATGTTCTCTGGTGGGTATTGGACATTTGGAAACTGTAATCCCCTCTTCAATACCTTTCAGCTGATATATTACAACCCATATTTAGAGCACCGAATAAATTACGTCGGACTGTAACGAAATCTGGCATGTCGGCCATCTTGGATTCCAAAATGGCTGCCATTTTCCGTCGAGGTCAATAAGCAGATCAAACTTACTTTATGGAGTGCAGAATTAAGTACTTTTGACAGCCGTGTAGTGTCATTTGATGCTAACCTCAAAGTTGTAGTACATTTTAATGACAGTTTTAACAACAATCCAAGATGGCCGCCGTTTCTCGGAACGCACATGTTACAGAGCCAATTTGACGACAGAATTGAACTCGTCATCCATTTTATATTTGGGTTTCAAAATTTCAACTAATTGCTTTCATTATTACCAAAGTTATTGTAGGATCTTTGAAATACTAATTTGGCCCCAAAATGCCATAATTCGAGGGCGTGTTTTGCCTATAGAGAAGTCCATTACTTTTTGTCACAAAAATACTGCCAATTTTGATGAGAAAAATGTTCATAGAACACTTATTTATTAACCGATTTTGAAAATTTAAAAAGTTTCTTCATGTTTAAAGCAGCCTGTATACAGTAAAAGAGAGAAAAACACATTATCTGTTATTTGAAATTTTGATGTGGTAATGCTAATCTGTGCTTACCCTAAGCGGAAAATGCTCATCTGCGAACTTCATCAAGGCATTGACCTAATAAGCATATACACCAAGTTTGAACATTTTAACTCAATTAGAAGGAGAGTTATTGTGTTCCAAAGTCTCGACCAATCAAATTTGTGTATCGCTCTGCTTACCCTGAGCAGAAAATGCTCATTATCGAACTTAGTCAAGGTATTACTGTAATGAAACTATACACCAAGTTTCATCACTCTCACTTAATTAGAACTAAAGTTATCGTGTCCCAAAGCATCAACCAATCAAATTGCTTATCTCTGCTTACCCTAAGCGGAAAATGCTCATCTTCGAACTCCATCAAGGCATTGACCTAATAAACACATACACCAAGTTTGAACATTCTAGCTCAATTAGGAAAAGAGTTATTGTGTCCCAAAAAGTGTGACGGACAGTCGGACAGACAGACAGACAGACAGACAGACGGACGAACCCATTTTAATAGTCCCCCAACTTTCTTCGAAAGGACAAAAAGAACAATTGTACATAAAATGGATTTATTGAGGGACTTATTGAATTTGTGTTTGTGCTGTAATTTTACTTTCACTTCAACTATCCACTTATTATTGAAAGACAACAAAATTTGCATATATATGCAGATTGGTAAGCTATTTTTCTTAAAAATAAAACCAACTTGTAATAGTAAATATTCAATAGTTTTCGAGTGACAGGTGTTTTTTATGAGACATACCAAAATTTGGCATCCATCTTGGAATTGTCTGGTATTCTAAGAGCAGACACAGCTTGGTGCCTGTGGTCATGAGAGGGTTAAAGCGGGAAAAAATCATGTCTGTATACAAACAATTCTTCATGAGCAGGGGTCTCTGTAACTTTTCGGACTTGATTAGCAGAATCAAGTTCGAAAAGTTACCAAGACCCCTGCAGAACTGCTAATCATGTTAGATAAATTCACGCAAATTGATTAGCAATGTCCAGTTTTGATAAGCAGTTTGTGAATACCCACTATATAAGTTGTAAGTTCAGAAAAATGGGATTGAAGTAAAATCCATTTGTTGAATTTTAAATATTGTGCAAAGCTATATTTCAGTCACACTAAGTCACTATTTAAAAAAATTATTGTCATAAATATTTCAATATTTGATCATTGCTGTCGATGACATTTCTGGGTTGATTCGTCTTTTGAACATTCAATATTCACAACCATGTCATTTGTTGACGTAACAGCCATTTACTCGTTTAGTGCTGATATCAGTCAAATCATATTTTACGCGTTGATGCATCGGGGGGCTAACATCGATACAATTCATTGAATGGTACAGCGGTAAATTTGACAGGCTAGGACTAGGACTTAGGAGGAAGATCCGCATATCGCTGTCATCGATCGAAAATTCCCTGCTGCAAATAGTGTGTTATTTGACAACTCTTTAGAATTAGAGCTAAAAACAGGACATAAAATTGTCCCTGTGAGAAATGAAGCGAAATTTATGATTAGCATTTGTGTGAATCAAGTTAGCTACTTTGTAGCAAATTGATTAGCAACGGACAAGATTTGATGCGCAAACTGTGATGCGAACTCGGTTATCGAGACCCCTGTTCATGAGGTCAGTGGCTAATGAAAAAAGTATGTGGCTAATACATTTTTCATGCATTTGCCACAGTGGCTAATGAATTTTAGAAGCTTGTGCTAACACAGTTAATATAGTTACCATTAGTTTGACTGGAGTCTGTGCTGTTTCTACGGTCATCAGCTGCTGCCCCACCAGCTCCTTTCCTGGCCTGAGCCTCAAACTGACTTAATGCCTGTTTACTGTAAGGTGTGACTTGCGGTGCTTGGCCATAAAACTCACGTCTTGCTAATTTATCAAAAATCAAACGTGATGAAGTGTCTGACCCAACTGATACTAGAGCAAACCTGAAATAAAGATAGCCACAAAATTATCTGGACAAATAAATTTGGTTTTAGTGATCTTCTGATATATCATCCAGATTTTACGAAAATATAACGCTAACGCTACAATTAGGTACCGGCAGCTAAATTTTCAAACTTCAGAAGTGTTGATTTTTTTGTCATATATTTACTCATTTATGACCCAAATAGAAGCACAGAAAATTTGAGTCAATTATCTTTAACGGTTTTTGAGATATGGGGGCAGGAATTTCGTGCCCCCGCCCAGGGGTGTCAAAATATCACGAAGTGGCGTTTTCGTAGCACAATAAAAAGAAAAATAAATACCAGAACACAGTTGTTTTGTTATTTCCTGGTAGACTTCACCCCAAGGTACTAGTAAAAGTAATATTAGAACAATGGGAGATCAATTTTTTGATTGAGGGACTTTCAAAAATGCAGATTTTGTTCATTTTGAGGGTCCGTAAATAGCCGCAGGGCATCCGCAGGGCATTTTCGGATGGTATTTATTTTTAAAATAGTCCTTTCAATACAGATCAAATCACATTTTACCATACAGATCTGCAAAGGAAATCAGTCTAATTAATTTGGGGAGTCATTATGAAAAATTAAGGGGATAGATAAGGGGCAAAACCCTGTGTCGGATGCTTTTTTGATCGCGTGGACAAAATGCCAAAAGATATCTTGTGGACGATGGACGGACGGACCGACGGACGGACCGACAGACGGATGGACGGGGGCGACAGCAATATACGTCCACATTTCTATGTGGGCGTATAAAAATGAGTAAAAATGGCAAAATACCAACATATTCAGTATGCTACCAAAATGTTATTTCTTGACCGATTGGAATAAAAATTGGCATCTAGGTTAATATGAGGCTTTTCTCTTCAATGAAACAATCAGAATTGAGCTATCTATTACGGTTTGGGGGAGAGGGCAGGGGCAAGGGGGTATAAATGTCAAAAATCGCAAAATTTGCCGAAAAAGACCTACTTTCAAATGACCACCAAAATTTATTTTATCGACAGATTGCATTAAAAAATTAGCATCTAAACTAATATTGAGCTCCTGAACCCAATGAAATAACCAGAATTTAGCTATCTGTTATGGTTGTGAGTTAAGGGCATGGGGAAGGGGGTTACGATTTCCCGTTTGAACATGACAGAGCGTGGAGAAAAAGGCAATTTCAGATGGCCACCAAATTATAACTTTTTTGCAGCATCATTGATCACCCAAATCCAATAAAATCCACAAAACTGAGCTAGGACTACATGTGATTGTTTTGAAGTATGAACAGCTATTTTTTCTTATTAAATTGACAGCTTTTTTTTTTAAAAAAATTCATCTAAAGATCAGTATTGTATCAATAACTTTGATTTTGAATTGGAATTTTTTACAGATAGATATTTCAAAATTTATCTTATTTTCAAAGTGAGTACTCATGACATGGATAATAAATAAATCTTTATTCCGTGGTCATAGAGCAATAGTAAATATACAGTATGATTAATATTATAATAAAGTTACCTGTGGAGTAACAAACTAATGTTACATACATGCATTTGTACACTTTCAGAACTTAAACAAACATCAAACATAATGTATATCAAAAAATCTTTTTATTTATTAAAACATCATTGTATCCAATCACAATTTTATTATTTATTAACAATAAATCTTTTTATTTATTAAAACATCATTGTATCCAATCACAATTTTATTATTTATTAACACAGTTGAATAGTTTCGACTATATTTTAAGATAAATTATGGAACATTAGATATCAAAAGCTGGCAGTTCTCACTATAATAGTTAAAAACTAGATATGCAAAGGGAATTTGCTGCAGTGCAGCCCTTCTTCCACGTCCTGTTGCCCACAAATGCTGGATGAAGATATCAAAGTTTTCATCAACTGAAAATAGTTAAAATCAAGGTGAACAAATTTGTGAAAAGTTCATCTATGTGTTGATTTTTATTATTCTATCCAGTATTTATTAATATTATTTATATTACTATTACCAGCATAGAACTAGAAAATGAAACTAGAACAGAACTTGACAGAAGACAGAAGTGGAATAAATATTGGCGAACTATTAATGTTATCACTGACTATGTTGTCTCTGACTCTATATTTTGCCTTGTTATTCAATATTTATTAATGAAATAAAGATTACAGGTCTTGATAACATTGATTGCGAATTATTTTTCTTAAATAAAATTAAACTGACAGAAGTTTGGACCGAACCAAGCACTCGGAAGTCGAAAATCGAATCGACATTATCGAGCGTGTGTTCGCTAAAATCAGCTGACATTGAACAGTAATGACAGACAAGCATATTCTAAGAAATTATTAGACTCGTCTACGATATTTACAAATCATTTACTTACGTAAAACGGGAGCAATCCGCTCTAAAAAAAAAAGCGATATTCTGTTTGCTTCCCCTTTCATACATGGGCGCCGCCATTTTAGCCGGTCGTAACGATTGCGCGACCTGGTTTTAAAATACCTCGCGCAAAGCCGCGTTAATAAGAGAAGCTCGATACGAACTTTATTTAAAAGTTCTTTTTAAGGGCTTTATTTCGGTACTAAATATGTAGGAGGTATTTATATTGGTTCTTGTCGAATTTTCGCCTTGAATCTAACCCATGACTTTGATGATAAAATTAAGGATTTTAGGGAAATGATTTTCTACGCAAATAAGATATGAAACGATTGCTTGTTTCAAGACCTAACTATTCATCTAGGTCATGATGTGTCAAGGTCATTGGCGGTGAAGCGCAACGTGTTTTTCTGAACCCCCTATCATTTTATTGTTGACATAACGTCACTAATTAGAACAATAAATGAGTAAAAACAAGAAATGACGCAACTTTGGACATAATTATTGACGATAAGATAATAAAAGAATATTATAATGTTTGGTATTTTTGAAAAGGTTAATTAACCAACTTTTTACCTATAAAAAATCAGTTTATTTTGATGAAGTGTCAACTCGCACTAAAAGTTGCAAGCCAGCTGACTTTTAGTACTGATTAGCGCGTCCATTGTTTTCCAGCCAGCTGACGTCATGTTTGCCGGTACCTACTACAATATACATCCACATTCCTGCTTTGATTGATATGGTACTTTGTCAAGAAGGCTAGGCGTTTGGTTTGTTTAGCGTTGAGGGTCGTGCCTCAACATCAATAGTTGCCGTCCTTAGAGTAAAAGGAATAAGTATACCAAGATAATCCATTCACAATTGTGCCTTCCTAACGCTTAAGGCAAAAAGTGGGCATGGCTCTGCCCCTGGGGGTCCGGACATTCACCTAAATTAATAGTGGACGCCCTCAGGCTATACGGAATACATGTCAAGTACCAAGCGGATTCATTCAGAATTGCGGCCTGTAAACGACAAACACAAAAATTGGGCGTGTCTTGTCTGTGGGAGTCGCGGGACATGCATTTGTCGTCCTTAGGCTATAAGGAATACATATCCCAAGTTTAAAGACGATCCATTAAGAATCAGGGCCTGTAGACAACACACACAGACACAAAGTAAAAATGGGCATGGCTCTGCCCCTAGGGGTTAAGAAATCACCAAAAACAATAGGGGTCATCCTTAGGGTATAAGGAATAGGTATGTAAAGTTTATAAGGATCTGTTAAGAATTGCACCCTGTAGGCGAACACAAGAGACAAAAGCATTGGGCGTGGCTCTGTCCCAGGGGGTCCGGCATGCACCAAAAATAATAGTGGTCAGCCTTAGGGTGTAAGGAATAAGTATAAAAAGAGTTTTCAAGACGTTGATTAAGAATTGTGGCCTGTAGGTGACACACAGACACACAAAAAGGAAATGGGAGTGGCAATTCCCTGTGGGTCGGGAATGCACCAAAAACAATAGGAATCTTCCTTAAGGTACCAAGAATAAGTATTCAAAGTTTCAAGATGATACAATAAGAAACACAGTCTGTAGACGACAGACAAACAAATACAAGAAATGGGCGTTGCTGTCCCACGGGGGTCGGGCATGCACCCAAAACAAAAGGGATCATCCTTAGGGTATAAGGAATAAGTATTTTAAGTTTCAAGATGACCGATTAAGAATTGTGGCCTGTAGGCAACACACAAAAAGAAAATGGGCGTGGTACTGCCCCTGGGGTTTGGGCATGCACCCCAAATGATAGGAATGTTCCTTAGGGTACAAAGAATAAGCATTCAAAGTTTCAATATGATAGGTTAAGAAATGTGGCTTGTAGACGACAAACAAATAAATACAAGGAATGAGCGTGGCTCTGCCATTGGGGGTCGGGCATGCACCAAAAAACAATACAGATCATCCTTAGGGTGTAAAGAGTAAGTATACAAAGTTTTAAGAAAATTCAGTTAGAATTGCGGCCTGTAGACAACACACAGACACACAAAAAGAAAATGGGCATGGCTCTGCCCCTGGGGGTTGGGCATGCACCCCAAACGATAGGGATCATCCTTAGAGTATAAAGAGTAAGCTCTGCCCCTGGGGGTTGGGCATGCACAAAAAAGCAATACGGATCATCCTTAGGGTGTAAAGAGTAAGTATACAAAGTTTTAAGAAAATCGAGTTAGAATTGCGCCCTGTAGGCGACACACAGACACAGAAAAAGAAAATGGGTGTGGCTCTGCCCCTGGGGGTTGGGCATGCACCCCAAACGATAAGGGTCATCCTTAGGGTATAAAGAGTTAATATACAAAGTTTAAAGAAAATCCAGTAAGAATTGCGCTCCCCGTAGGCGACACAAAGACATACGAAAAGAAAATGGGCGTGGCTCTGCCCCTGGGGATTGGGCATGCACCCCAAATGACAGGGATGTTCCTTAGGGTACAAAGAATACGTATGCAAAGTTTCAAGATTATAAGTTAAGAAATGTGACCTGTTGACGACAAACAAACAAATACTAGAAATGGTCGTGGCTCTGCCCCTGGGGGTCGGGCATGAACAAAAAACAATAGGGATCTTCCTAGGGGTATAAGGAATAAGTATCCAAAGTTTGAAGAAAATCCATGAAGAATTGCGCCCTGTAGGCGACCCACAGACAGACAGACAGACACACACACACACAGACAGGGGCGACGGCATAATACCTTCACATGCGTACCACTGAACTATAAATGCACGAGGCGTATTTTAAAATTGATAAACCCTGTGATTGTGAATCCAGCCTTACAATTTATACTGTCGATTCATGCACGCTTTGTACACGGAATTGTTTTTTGATGTTGAGAGGCGACACACAGTTAGCTCTGCTGTTTGATGTTGACAGGTGAGGCACAGTTAGCTCGTGCTCTTATGGATTAGCTGATATAGTTGGTTGGAATTTGGCAATGCCAATTGTTACAGTTTTTTCCAACAAGTCAGGGGTTGAAATGTTTGTAAATGTTTAGACATATTTACTTGTCACTTGGTCATTTCAAATTGTCACCATTGATTTTCAAAAAATAAATATATATATAGAAAATATAATCTGATTTCCGCATTAGGGCAACCTCACTATATTTTCCACCTTAGGGAGACAATTATCCCGGCTATCCTGAAATGTTTTAATTTCAGACATAGGAGACGCATTGAACATTCTATGCCCTATTGTGTTTGTTTACAAGTCCATAAATGGCGATTTTTCACTATGTTTCATATTCACTTCAAAATGGCGACCATCAGTTGACCTAAATCAAAATTCTGCTCTGAATGTTTTATAGGCTTTCCTTCAAGGATTCAGAAAATGTAACTCCCATGTCTGTAAGTGCAATATCGCAAAAGTTCTATTGTTTTTTCACGTTTCAAGATGGTGGCACTTCCAGTTCGATCGACAAACTCCATATTTTGTGTACGAATCCGTAATTACTTGTCTAGTACAGAAAAAAAATTAGGTCATTCTGACCTTTATTTCAACGATTTTTTTGGAAAACTTTGATCCTTAATTTCACCAAGGGGAGATAATTTAGAAAATTTCATGAAAATCGTACAACTATTAAAGAAGTTGTCAAGTTGTCTCAACTTCCGGTTCGAAATCAAAGCGACGAATTTTCTAAATTACAAAATCTGAAACTGCAGATGAAAATTTTCTTTTACAAGGTACTCAAAGATACTGTGTACAAATTTAAACTTTGGCCTCTAGAGCGTCCACAAGATTTTCTGAGGTGATCAAGGGCCTCTAGCAGTAATTATCGGAAATGGCTGAAAATCAACAGACTGCTTTGTTTCATGCCCTTACACACTGTGTATAAATCTAACGTCGATCGGATATTAACTATGGTTTCTGGAGCGTCCATAAGATTTTTTGAAGTGATCAAGGGCCCTAACTCTGGCAGTATTTATCGGAAATCGCTGAAAATCAATAGGATTCTTCGTCTCATGACCTTAAACACTGTGTATAAATTTTTAAAGTCAATCGGATCTTAAATTTGGCCTGTAGAGCGTCCACAAGCAATTGTGGACGCCGGCCGGGGCGACGACAATATACGACCACATTGCAATGTGGGCGTATAAAAAACGGAAATATTGTAACTTCAAAAGATAGGTTGCCAGGCAACGAAACATACGCCCACAGCAGCTAAATCGACCGGGCAGTCAACAAGGGTTGTCACATAATTTTACTTTTTTTCGGGAATGAAACGTTTGTAACACACTAAAATCTGATTACGAGTAACAACTCATTATGTAATTATCAGAAAATCATTAGAATTTGCTTGCTTTTTAAAAAGTTTTGCCCCACGCTAACAATTAGTATACGAATCATTTAATATCATGGATTTAGCTGTTCAGTTATCAAAATTCATTGAAAATCAAAATACTTATTCGTTTCAACACCTTAAACTCTGTGTATCAATCTGAAGTCAATCAGATGAAAAGTTTGGCCTCTATAGTGTCACAAGGTTTTTTGAAGTGATCAAGGGCGATAACTCTGGAAGAAATTATTTGAAATCGCTGAAAATTAATAGGCTTCTTCATCTCATGACCTTAAACATATATAAATTTAAAGTCAATCGGATATTAACTTTGGCCGCTAGAGCGTCCACAAGATTTTTTTGAAGTGATCAAGGGCCATAACTCTGGCACTAATTATCGGAAATCGCTGAAAATCAATAGGATTCTTCGTCTGATGACCTTAAACACTGTGTATAAATTTAAAGTCAATCGGATATTAACTTTGGCCGCTAGAGCGTCCACAAGATTTTTTGAAGTGATCAAGGGCCATAACTCTGGTAGTTATTATCGGAAATTGCTGAAAAACAATAGACTTCCTCGTCTCATGACCTTAAACACTGTGTATAAATTTAAAGTCAATCGGATATTAACTTTGGCCTCTAGAGTGTCCACAAGATTTTTTTGAAGTGATCAAGGGTCATAACTCTGGCATTAATTATCGGAAATCGCTGAAAATCAATTTGCTTCTTCGTCTCATGGCCTTAAACACTGTGTATAAATTTAAAGTCAATCGGACATTAACTTTAGCCTCTAGAGCGTCCACAAGCATATAAAAAAATCACCCCGAGTAGAAGTATTATATAATATTTATTAATACCTTTCATTTTGGACTATTTGAATTTTTAGATAAAAACAATAATTCAAGTAATGTGTTATTTATAAAATTTCCATGTCTGTCCTTAGGTAACGTTAGCAACATTCATATAAAAAATCTCAGTAACTGAGTAACTATTTACATTAACACTATAAATAGAATTTTTTTTTAATTTTAGTGCTAATGTAACAAATTTGCCAGAATGTCTGTCCACATGTTACATTAGCAATGCAATTAATTTTTAAATTAATAATTAATTTGTAAATCATATCCCCTATGAACTTTTAAAAGATTTAGATAATGTATTATTACATTTAAATTTTGAAGAAAATTATTAATATATATAAGCAATAGTTAATATCTGCAGGGAAAATAAATTTTCCATGTGTCTGTCCAATTCAAAAGTGACATTTTATACTTCTTATAATTGTCATTGTCATTGTTACTGTCTTATGACCCCCCAAAATTTGCATTTTCTTTCATTTAACATAGTTCAAGGTATATTTGCATTTGGTATAATTTCATCTCGAGTCATACTTTTTAAAAAATTTCAGTATGTTAGGTATTATGTTCAATAAAAATATTATTTTGCGAAAAATGATCTTTTTCAAGATATATTTTGGAAGAATATGTATCAATCTTCCCCAAGACAGTGACTTTGTAAGAGGCATAGGAATTTTATAATTCAGTTGGGATTGGGAATCTATGGTACACTTTAAAAAAAAAAACATGCCCTATACTGGAAGGAAGTATCTATTATATAGTGTTGATACTACGTCGTGACAGGCACTAGAGTGGAAATGTCAGGCACAACTGGAAATGTCAGGCACACTATTTTAGGTTATTTCCAGGCCTGGCTGTATTGTATTCACATGAAATACGGAAGGCAGCCGACAGACGTAAAGGGAGGAAAACAACAACATACAGTGCTATCACATTTCTATCCAAGCATATAAAAAGCCTCTATTGTGTTCACATAGTAGAGTGGTTCAGGCTAAAAATGTTTTATAACAATCGGACACTATTTCGGGACAGTAAAGACATTATATGATAAGACTTACTATAAAAACTTCATTCATCAACAATTGAAGTCTGGCCACGTGTAATTTTTGAGGATATATAACCATTTGGACACATGTTATAAAAGGCTCAAAATCTTCCCGGCTTCCATAATCAAAGGAGTTATCTCTTAGGGAGAATAAGGAACAAGGAACAAGATTTAATCTTCAATATTTGGGCATATGTTATGTTGCCTGCCAACCTATCTTTTTCCTAATCAAGATCGTAGACTTGCCTAATGATTAAGGATGCATAGGGCTACACAAGGCGTTTTTACGAGAAACCGATTATGACTAATCCATTTGCAAATCCTTTTAAAACACATTTACGGCAAAAATTAGCCTAAGCGGTTTCACCTAATTGTCGTATTTATCACGACGATTTGCCAAATCGAATATGCAAATCTTCCAACTTGCTCGCCTGCCGGATTGACGTTTCGATTTCCAAGATGGCATCCCCAACAAGCGACACGACTTTAGTTCATTTTCATCCGAATTTCGCGCTAAAATATGTATATCATGGACATTTCTAATACGAATATGTGGCAATTGGGAACAGTCAACTGGTACATTTATCGTTTTTATTTCAAAGACCAGAATGAAGAAAAATGATTTTTTACAACATTTTTCCCCAATTCTTCAGTCTTCAGCCATCTTGCGAGGAAACTCGTCGCGTTTACAAGAACCGATTGGAATACCAAACCCGAGACCTACGTCATGCACAAATCGAGATAGGTAATCGAAACCGATTTGTTTTCTCGTAAAAACCCCTACAGTTAACTGGTCACGGATCGGTTGCACTGGTGAAACGGTGAAAAAAACTACAAACCGATATTCGTTTCATATCATATCTGACCTTCAAAAACAGGAATGGTAGCCATAACAATGTTTTCTTTCACTAAAGACCATATAAATACTTCATATAGCACATGTCATTTGTAATAAATCTTGGTAAATCAACGTCCTTTAATTCCGGCTCGAAGATTTGTATACGCAAAGCACGAGAACGCCTCGACTGATTGACAAATTAATTGTTTTGCCTTATTTATTTACCTGGTCACTCTGTAAAGAATCTCACAACGAAACAAACTAGTTTGATTTGCTGATATAATATTGAAATAGACAGGATTAAAATTGTTTATATTATTACTCCTGCAGTGCCATGCTGCGTGTCGATATAAGGGTCAAAGTTGACGACACGCAGGTCAGTGGAACCATTCGACATAGTGTGTGTGTAATGAACACGTGTTGTAAATTCTTTGTTAAATAATCAAAATTATCTTGTGTTTAAAAATACAAAGGTATGCTTTCAAATATTTATGTCAGACCTAATCTAAAGTTTTAAAATCAACCTGATTTCAACTCATTTATATACGTGACCTTTCAAAGCGTGCAAGATGGAGAAATGAAATGTCAAGAAAGAATGAATAAGAGTATAAGAATATGTACAAAAAATGTCCCTAAAGTTCTAAGTTTTACAACATAAAATATATTGTTATGACTGAGTTTTCCTTGGAATTTGAGAAATAAATTTGTCCATATCGTCACATAAGTGATGGCACCAGCCCAAGACTAGGCCCTAGTACGGCAAAATAGGTCACTAGCCCGTAAGTTATTTTTGGTAGCCCCGGGCGTCGGGCCAGTGGATTTTTACGCCCCTGGCCTGTCCCACTTCTCCACTGAATATGTAATTTACGAAATCACAAAGTCCAATCGTATGCTATGAGATGTCACTTCGTGAAAGATCGTAAACAGACGAAGTCGCGGATTTCCTTATTTGGACACGAGCTTGTCAATTTGACCATTGTGTTCAACGTCACAAACTATGGAATTCCCCAGAAACCACCAACTCTGCGCATGACACTTTGAAGAATTGGAATACACAGATTCAGACATCAGGACATCTTTTATTTGGTTATAGAAACCATCAAACTAGTCAACACTATTCTCCGTGAGTTGGCCACAGTTTTGCTGAGCCAACTAAAACGTGGATTTAAATTGGTGTTCCCCATAAACTTTTTACCGATCACCCGACATAACCGGGGAGATCAAATTATCGTTCTCCTGAAATCTCGTCCAGGCGATCGGTGGGCGATCGATCGCCTACTATATCGAGGCCTGTTATGAGACGATTGGATTTGACATATGTACGCATGCGTAAACGCTTCGTTGTTTTAACAGTAGACCCACGCCTTCAAATGTCTTTATATCAACTATCCCGGAAAAAAATGGGGTGTCAAGAAAATCGTCGTGTGATTTCTTACTTTTACTCAGCTTCCTAGTCTTTGTCATCAGTCTGACCCGGTCTGACCAGTCTATTTTGAATGAATTTGTCACCAAACGTCACACAGTGGTCATGTAAAGCAGTCATGATAGACCGATGCTCCGAAGTTGTCGGGAATTCATTAACATTTGTCTAGCATAAGCTTGTTTGTGATTTTTGTCATAGGTAATTTGTTACAGTGCTCAACAAATCATAGGGGTACTTGTCCAGGGGTGGATTGGGACAGGGAACCAGCCCAGGCTCCCGTGTCAGAGCGGCCCCTTTTACTGACCGCGGAGCCGGGACGGGGAAGGGGGCGCATAGGGGGTGACCAGGGAAAATTTTTGAAAAATGAACCCCAAATTTTGACCATTTGATTAACCAGGTAGGAATATTGAATAAGCAGGAATATTTTTCCCATTTTTGTTGCTGGGAGCGCTAGTTGAATCCTCCTGTGATGGAAGGCGGCTCGACACGTACAGAGTGACGAAAGTGAAATTCATAAAAGCTGCTTTTTGAATTTTGGATTCTGGCGTATTCCCACAAACAGGGTGCAGGTGACTTAATAATTAGTCAATTTGTGGGCGACAGTGTCAAGTGAATCTGATGAAATTTTCGATGAAATTCGGAATCCTGATCGGAATCCCGATTGCCGGATTCCGAATTCTGGCGCACACCCAGCCCAGAAAGTCTATTATACCAGCCCATTTCAATGATGGCATGGTGGCCACATACAACATGATCATCATCGCTCTATGACCGGACTAATATCCTCCCCCCCCCCCCATAACATATTCAACAGAAAAAGGTGGGTTTTTTTAGGCGAATTGGACAAAATTATTTTTTTTCATTTTTTGTCTGACCGGCCCTTCAGGCGATGGCCCAATCCGCCCCTGTACTTCTCCAATCCAATGCTGGATAGCAAATCATCCGTGGACGATATCTTGCAGGGCTCAGTCTCAAATCTAGAAAAAAATAAGTCTGTCAATCAAAGCCTATGGCTACAGGATGATTAAATAATATACTATGATTATGAAAATAATTTACACCATGTTACCGAAAAGTGTCTGGAAAATAAAGACTACAAATGAAAAGTTTGTTTCGGTTATATTCCGGTCTCAAATAGTTCTGCGTATTTAGAGCTAGCAAATATTTATTTCCTATCCAGGAGAGATCGTCGCGTAAACCAAGATTGTAACCACTTAAAAGTAAATCTCGAAAGGTTGTAGTGAATTTATCTCGGCGATTTCACCTGCTTGAAAGTTAGAAATGAAACGAAGCTATTACAGCTAGCTCTGCATTTAAATCACCAAAATCGCCAAAATCAAAAATCAAATCAAGGAGTGAAATCGAAATTTTTGCTCACGTTCGCTATTAAATAAACACGTAAGTCGAAGCCCGTAATGAGTGTGCCGTATTTTTCGGTGTATAAGGCGCATGCGTAGATAAGGCGCAGGGCGAATTTGGCAGAGGTGTTTCGGGAAAAAAAATATATGCGTGGTTTAGACGCACCCCTTTCCCAACGCCTCGTGAAACTCATGCCATACTATACGTGACTCAGATCCACCTGCGATCTCCAGTAACTGGGCCAAACTCTATTGTTTACAGTTATAATAATTACCGATATCTAGCCGTATCAAGGTATATATATATTTCTTTATGAAATAAATTGCTTTTGTTACATTTGTTTCTATTAATTATAACATACAATTGATTATTTCATAACTTTTAGCGGTACTTTTGTTACTCGTACGTTAGTGAAATTGACATTCAAGTCCCGCCCATAACAAACATGGCCATCTATTACATCGTGTTAAATTCGTGAGTAATTGGTTGTGATAAATGTTTTGATGATAAACAAATTAAATGTAAACTGTAGAAATAATTTCTCATGATCAGCTACTCACGACTTAAATTAAAAAAGAAACAACAATTCCAGGATTACTCAAAGTCATGCAAACAACTGACAATCGATAGCGTCCGTTGCCCCGCCCAGTACTTAGATTGTAGACATTTAGATCTATCAGTAAAATAATACACTTTTAATACCAATCAAGGAAACAATCATTTTGTTAACTACAAACAATTTTGTTAACTTGCAAACAACTGACAAACAATCGATAGCGTCCGTTGCCCCGCGCACTACACGCGTCCTGACAATAGATTGTAGCCATATAGATCTATCAGTAAAATAATACAATAGCATTTTTAATACCAATCAAGGAAACAATGATTTTGTTAACTACAAACAACTTCGTAAAGAAAACGGTAACAACTCACTGGTTGATAATTAACTATACCGGTAATTTATAACAATGGGTCAATCACTGAATCCATGTTGAATGAAAACTGTTGGTAACTTAAAACGGTTATGTTTAAATTATAAGACAGTATTGCTCAAAGAAAACACCTATGGTATACTGAGCGTGTGCTCAATCGATGTTATCTTTCTAAAAGCCAATGAAATGTCTTGTCTGTCGTAAGCCCCGCCTTTTCGTCAACTGACTGACAACACCGCCATTGACGAGACGTTTAGATTGCCGGTAATGAAGGATTAGCAGAAATATATATCACCAAATACGTAGGAATGATAGTAATATTAACGATTTGCAGAAATATATATGTCACCATACGTAGGAATGATAGTAATATTACCGATTTGCAGATATTTTTAGCACTGTCGTTTATGAGTACCGTATTTTTCGGTGTATAAGGCGCATGCGTAGATAAGGCGCAGGGCGAGTTTGGCATAGGTATTTCAGGAAAAAATAAAAGTGCATGCTTTAGGCGCACCCTTCTCCGGCGTCTTGTGAAACACGTGCAATACCATACGTGATTCAAATACACTTGGATCTCCAATAACTGGGTCAAACTTACTGCTTACAGTTATACATGTACGGTAATAATTACCGATATTTAGCCGTATCAAGCTTTATATATATTTCTTTATGAAACAAGAAACGATATTTATAGTTTCTGCATTGCATAAGACTTTATATTTAACATTAACTTTCTATTGAATTGTTTTATATCTTAAAAGGTAATTCTGGCGCTTGTACGGTAGTCAAATTGTCGTTAAAGTCCCGATAACAACAAACATGGCAGTCTATTACTTTCTGTTAAATTCACGAAGTATTGATGATAAACAAATGAAATAATAACTGTAGAAATAATTTATTATGATCAGCTACTCACGACTTAAATTCTGACTACCGGTAAAAGAGAAACAATACTTCCAGTCAATTTAAACTATCCAAACAACGGACAATGAAACGGTGTCCATTGCCCCGCCCACTACACGCGGCATGACAATACCCAAATTGTAGCCATTTAGATCTATCAGTAACATAATGCAATATTATTTTAATACCAATCAAAGAAACAATGATTTTGTGAACTATAAACAACTTCGTAAAGCATACCGTGACAACTCACCGGTAGATAATTAACGATACCGGTAATTTATAACAATGTATCAATCAGTGAATCCATGTTGCATGAAACTATCGGTAACTTGAAACGGCTTGATGTAAAATTTCCAGCTATGTATAGAAAATACCAACGAACATTCCATAAAATTTCTAAAAATTATTTATTTAGAATGGCTACGAGACGAACGGTTAAAGAATACGGTAACAGTGTCGCGGGTTTTGAATTTAATTTTGGCAAGTCGAACGTAAGACGGCTATGAATTTGTAACTTAGTAACCAAGTAAGGAAGCGCATAGATAGAGCGTGGCACGTTATCCACAAATAGAGAAAGAATTGGTTGACTATGTCAATGATATACGTCGAGCAGATTTGCCGTTTCGACGACAGGTTAGACTGAACAGCTTCAACACATGACATGTCAGTTTAACTGTAATCCCACCCTTACTACCGATGACTTATATTGAACCAATGAAAATGCTTGTATGAATGCGTACCCCGCCCTATACGTCAACTTGACTGATAGCACTATCGACCTTGAACGGGGACATGTGTGGACTGTTGGTAATGGCCAATCTGCACGGAATAGCAGAAATATATGATGTGGAAATAGCAAGAAATATTAACGATACGAATGCTATTTTTTTAAACATCGTTAAAGTAGAATGGCTATCGGCCGATGGTGTTTGCATTGCCGGTTATGACTAACAATATACCGTACACGGATTAGCATAAAAGGATGACATTTTTTTTTTTGTGCATGAAATAACAGAAATACAGGCGATAATTATTGACATATTTTAACCGCATCTAAAAGATTATTGATGACATGGACGCATTTTAAAAATCTAAAACATTTATGACAAATATAAATGGACACAAAGGGAACAATACTGTCTTTAGTTTGAGTGGTAATATATCATAAACTTTTGAGGTAGCGTCACCGGGCCGACATTTGTTGATTGTAGGGCAATTATTTCTTGAACTCCCGACTTCGGTGTAGACACGGGAAAAACCTGGATTTGCTTAACGTTGTGTATTAGGCGCACCCCTTCTAGAAAATAAAATATTTGGTAAAAAAAGTGCGCCTAATACACCGAAAAATACGGTAACGGTATACGGAATTCCGAATAGCGGTGTCTAAAATGGCCATCATCCTTATCGCACGACAAATGTCGACATTTGAATGTCGGAATAGTTGAAATATACGTCATGAGATACGTGGAAATAGCAGAAATATTTAGGATAATTTAAACTAAACAGTTATCGGCCCATATTGTTAGCACTGTCGTTTATGACTAACGGTATACAGAATTGCCGTCTGTAAAATGGCCGCCATCTTCATTGCACGGGAAAGGCCGACATCATCAACTTCAGACGCCAATGTTGACACAGGGAAAAGCCAAGATTTGCTTATTACTATGTATAAGGTGCACCGCTTCTATAAAAAAAAATATCTGGTAAAATAAGTGCGCCTTATACACTGAAAAATACCGTATTTTTAACTCGGCGTTATATACCAAAATACATGTTTCTAAAAATACCTTGTGTGACATATATTTGCTGCGACATCCGAAATCACATGCGCGACGCTAACTTCTGCTCACTTCAGAAGATTTCTCAACGGAGCAATCACACAGATAAGCAGGTCAGTTTTTATAAGGACAAATATTGTGTCTCTGAACCACTCTACACATAGTTTAAGAAAAAAGGGGCATATTCCTGTAGACAAGCTTCTGAATCAATGATTATTAATAGAATTCATCCTCTCATGACCACATTGCTTCAAATCAAATTTGAACAGAATCCTTCAAAAACTGTAGTCAAAATCACATTCCTTTACCCAATTGTTGTCAGATGAAATATTGTGACAACAATGTTGGTGAATAAAAAATATATTAAAACATGTAGCATATAAAAATTAACATTCAACAAATGTACTTTTTTAATGCAAGCTTACTTACCCTTTTGATTGACCGTTTGCTCTATTTTCATAAAATTTAATATCCAACAAATCTGATACGCCTATAGAAACAATTGCATCACTTATATCTTGATCTGTTGTCCACTGAAATAAACAAATTTTTTATAAGCATTTTTGCTTGAATCTAGTAAAACCAAGTACGAACAATCCAAACCATTAGACAAAATTCAAAGTCCTAAAAAACGTTATAGGCAATAGAAGACAGGTCGTTAGGCAACAAAACATACGCCCACATTAGCTGAATCTTCCAGCCGGTTGACAAGGGTTGTCCCATATTTATTCTTTTGTAGGTAATTGGTTGTTTGTGGATTCACAAGGTTCTACAAACTGAAACAAGGGCCTTAACTGTTAAATTTACAGAAAATTTCTAAATTTGAGAGGCCTTTTCATTTATTAACATAAGCCTACAATCAACTATGTAGACCATCAGATTGCCGAGGTCTAAATGGATTTAAACTTCATTGAAAATCAAACTACTTGTTCGTTTCAGCACCTTAACCTCTGTGTATCAATCTGAAGTCAATCGGATGATAAGTTTGGCCTCTTGATTTTTTGAAGTTATCAAGGGAGATAACTCTGGCAGTAATTATTTGAAATCGCTGAAAATCAATAGGCTTTTTCATCTCATGACCTTAAACACTGTGTGTAAATTTAAAGTAAATTGGACATTAACTTTGGCCTCTAGAGATAACTATGGCAGTAATTATTTGAAATCGCTGAAAATCAATAGGCTTCTTCGTCTCCATACGACACACCTGTGCTTGCCTACTCCATGATCAAACACGATAGCAGATGGCTTCCATCTTGTTTACTGACGGTACTACTTATTTTAAGACAGACTCGGCTTTCCAATTTATAATATCTACGTCATTGGGGATTTCCAATTTATACTCACTGGTTGCTATGACCCGCTATGGCGTTGTCTAGAAACGCGCGTGCTCGCGTTAGTTTAAAATTTTTGCTATACGTTTAACATGGACTATTTGATGTAATTTGCCTGATTTGATTTGGCCCCATTTCCATAAATTTAGGTTGTTTTTTAGAAATTTTTAGCAAATGTTAATCTTAGGTGTTTTTTAATTCTAGCCGAAGTAAATTTTTTTACAATTTATAGCGAGTTAAGTTATCGTCTCTAAGAGGCGGGCGTAGTATTTTAAATGGCGGCCATTTGCCATCATGTGTATTCTTGAAGTAGGTACACATGATGTAATCGTATGCTTCGTCTCATGACCTTAAGAGCCACTTTCTGTAAGATTCAGGCAAGACACTTTAGTGACCACCTTCAATTCTCTATTTTTTGAACATATTGTACCATTTAGTACTACACTCACAATTCTAAAAAAAAAAAAAAAAAATCAAAATTTTTTTGGGTTGCCGAGATATGGGAGCTTGAGGGAGAGAGAGAAATGGGGTTTAACGTCCACTCGACACAACTAGGTCATTTCGGGACTAAGATATGGGAGCTTGAAAATTGACCGAAATTTTCAAAAACAGCTTTTGGAGAACTTTAACTGAAAAAATATAACAAAGTACATGGTTACCCATACGTTATTTGGGTGGTTCTTGTTAACTGCTGTGAGTAGAGATGAAAAATAGTGAAAATCCTGTGGGATACCTTTGGCTTAAAAATGTGCCGTGGCTCAAAAGTGCGCGAAAATGAATTTTTCGAGCTTTTCCTATGGTCATTTTCTCTAAAAGCCATGCGTATCCCATAAGTTTCTTTTGTGATATTGCAAGACTACCTACATAATGTCTCTGAAAAACAAAAACATCCATGGGACCGTAAAGGCTTTTGGATATATTTCAAGTCAAAAATAATTTTTGTGTCCATTTTAACACACTTTGTACCCCAATAACAGCTGATGCCCCGCGTTTGTAAAAAAAACAAAGCACTAAAATTAAACCTGAAACATAACAATATTACTTTTTAAGGGCGTTGAGTAGTCTAAAATGCCAATTTTAAAGCTAGCACTGTAATTTTTGTTGATAAGATATGACATTTTTTGTTATTTGGGGTGATAAACTACATATTAATCACCAAATAAATACCAATTTTATTTTCCAACTATGTTCCAAACTTGGACCAAAAGCATGATAAAAAGGGGTATCGATGACAACAAAAGTAGAATTTTCTCAGTTATGCCTGCAGATATTTTCATCAAATTTCGCATGAACAATGCTAATAGCAAGTCCCAAAAATACACTGGTCATTTTTTGGCTATAGGTTGTGGTTTGTCTTGTATCCATGGAAACGCAAAAAAACGATGCGTTTTCTTGGAAATTCTATTAGTACAAGCTCAAAAGATTTATTGATAATCCCACCAGTAGATCGAAAGTGGAGGTTATAAGCTACATTTCGACACCAAAAACGTTAAAAGATACCAACTCAAAGTATTTTAAAATTGTTGTTCATTATTTACCTTCAAACGAGATTTTGCGATTTTGGGTTAATTCTTTGAATACGTCGACAACAAGTATTAAAATACAACAATTCGGATGTAAAAGTAAATAATTACTTCACTGCACTACTCCACCGCACTCTAAATCATGTTATGCATTCAAAAAATAGTAATCTTTGACCATAAAAAAAAAAATCCGTCATGTTCCTTTCGTGATAGATAAATAGACCTGGATAATCGCGTCATACAGGGAATTCCTTCTGGTCACGTGACATCTTCCACTCCCGTTGAAGCCACGTCTGTGTTGGTCACGTGACTGGCGTGCACGACATCATAATTTATTCAACACCTGATCTAGGTCGGGGAATCAGTCTCGTTTGCTATAAATAGTTTTATTCCTCCGCCTCGTATCTCCATTGTTACACATAAAACGACGCGACTTTCGAGAGTTTTCTGAGTTATTTTATAAGTGGAACAAGTTTGCAAAGACTTAATAAGATTGGCGTTGAAAAGTTAGTGCGAATCTTAGACTGCTCAACGCCCTTAAGGAGAAACCTATGGGATATTGACCTTCTCCTTTAAAAACTTTTGTAAAATGTTTATTGCAAAAAAACTTTACTTTGACCTTGACCCTGTGACCTACGCGACCTTGAGATGACCTTTTACTTTTATTAAAAATTTAGTCCACACAATATCAAAAATTGAAGATATAATTTTGATTATTTGTCTGTAAAATCAAGATCATTTCATTTTGAGAAACTTACTTGAATGTTGAGCTACTTAGTTAATAATTAATCATTTATTATAAGTTATATAACGTGGGGGTTTTTACGTTAGAAATAGCAGTGGATGCTTATAAGAAGGTTAATATCCGTATCCACTCAGTTGATTTTATGTAATACTTTTGTTATTTATTGCTTGCGATGTCTTTGGGTTTGTCTTGTGGATTTCTGTTTGTGTGTGGGGTGGTCCTCCTGCATTTACTATAAAGTAAAATGTGGTGACTTTGACATGCTTTGGAAAATTGTCATCGCCAAGTAGTCATATTATGTTTGTACGGTATGAACCGTATGATGACCCAATAACTTTACCAATATTATTTCAGTGTTAACAGTGCAAAATGCAAATGTCAGCAGTTCAAAATACGTAGGCCACTATTTTAGTTTTACAAATTGCAATTTTCATTGCTCCACAATAATAATGTCACAGTGTTAAAATACAGTATAATAGTTACTTTGCCTATTACATTCTGCAGATCAGACTGGCATATAAAAGTCACCATGCAATAAGCCGACTTGCCATGTATAAGGGCAGCTGCCTAGTCGTACGCATGGGATAAAAACAGAGGTCCTGTGTACACATTGTTGTCCACATAAAAGTTCCTTTGGAGGTTGGAATCCAATATAAGAGTAGGCCATAGCGCTAGTGACCAGGCAAAATATCTCTTATAGTAGTTATAGTACACTATATGGCGTATCCCCATCTTCATTTGCCCACTAAAGCAGAACAGTAGGACTATGAGGATGTTAAACCCTGTTTCATTTCATTTCCTTGTCAGACAAGATGAAAGATAAATGCTCAACTCAAAGTCATGTGGTACGGAACTCTTATTAAATCATGGGGTAAATAAATACCTGCCGGGTAAATATATCGTTTTCATTATCACTAAAAAGCACTTCAATTCTTGTTTCAAATTATATAAATAATTTTTTGGCACATTTATATTTATATACCTTGAAAAAAAAAAGATTGAAATTGAAGTGAAGGGGTGGGGTGGGGGATATGAAGTAAAAATACAGATCTTATCGAAGGGGCGGATTAGCTATACTGGGAGCATGATTTCATTGAAGTCATGGTCATTCAGCAAATGTTAGCTTAACCCGCCCTTATTGCATTGCAAGTCGACTTATTGTATGGTGACTTACATATTACTGAAGCAATGGCCCGAGAAATCCTCTGGCCATTGCTGGATTGACTTCTGATACTTGAGTGTGTCTATTCAATGAAATCTATCCCAAGTGCAGCAACTTGACAGCCTGTCGTTTAATCTGGGTCTTACCTAACACTTTGGACGGTGATATAGGGTAATACAAATGGTGAAAGTGTGTTCATCTCCAAACAGAATTGTTTATATTGTACCATTGTTGATAACCCGTTTGTCCTGCAGTTAGTTTTTCTGCAATATTCTGCTATGCACTGATTAATATGGCATAATAAAATCATAAGTCATGACGTAACGTTATGTAAACATATTTGGTCCAATTTGGAGTTCTGTTTAAAGTGTAATGATATTGTTACACAGTAAGCTACTGGATGTTAATCATACTATTGTCCAGTCATAATTTGGAACAGAAATTTGTTTCTGTAACTCCAGTGTTAAGTGGGATTAGCTCAAATCAAGCGAAATACTGCAAGGGGTATGGGTGATGTATTGTATGCCAGCTTGATCTAGCTACCTTGACCTTGTAGATTGATTGCGTAAATTATTAATTTCCATCCTAGTCCAGCTTTTTTCTGGGTGCAAATGATATTCCATATAAGCTATAGGTTTAAACTATTATGCAGAATGTAATAGGCAAAGTAACTATTATACTGTATTTTAACACTGTGTCATTGGTAATGTGGAGCAATGAAAATGGCAATTTGTAAAACTACAATACACTAGGAAACTGGAATCGTTTAACTTGGGGTTTTTAGACTTTAAAAAATGCTATAGAGTTTAATTTCAAAACATCGTTTGATAATTGATTATAATCGTTTGAAAATTACAAAAATGGTTTAATTAGTACTATGGTTTAATTTAATGATACAGCGTTTAATTTCTCCGAGAGGGGTTTAGAAATGGACGGACCCTTTAATTATGTCTAATTACTAGCCGAGTACTTTAATTTCCCGAGATGCATTTATAAATTAAATATTAGACGAAAGTTTTAATTTCCCGCGAGTCGTTTAACCGATCGGCTCATTTTGATTACGATTATTTAAATGTGAAGTACGAATACAAAATCTGATTATAACCGATCGGCTCATTTTGATTACGATTATTTAAATGTGATGTACGAATAAAAAATATGAATATAAAAAAATAATGCACACCAAATAATTGCTAATCTTCCCGCGAGTCGTTAAACCGATCGGCTCATTTTGATTACGATTATTTAAATGTGAAGTACGAATAAAAAATATGAATATAAAAAAATAATGCGCGCCAAATAATTGCTAATCTTCCCGCGAGTCGTTTAACCGATCAGCTCATTTTGATTACGATTATTTAAATGTGAAGTACGAATAAAAAATATGAATATAAAAAAATAATGCACACCAAATAATTGCTAATCTTCCCGCGAGTCGTTTAACCGATCGGCTCATTTTGATTACGATTATTTAAATGTGAAGTACGAATAAAAAATATGAATATAAAAAAATAATGCGCACCAAATAATTGCTCATCTTACCTTGGCCGTAGTATTTTTATCCATTATCAATTAAAGAATGATTCCACCATTGACAAACATCAAAAATCGGTAAATCACGCCCAATGTTATTATACAATCGGGAATCGGTAAAGCACATCCCAGGTAATGTATTTTCTTTAAATCACAAAAGAATGAACATAGCCTTCCACCTGTACGCGTCGCTATTTGTTGGAAATCGGTAAAGCACATCCCAGGTAATGTATTTTCTTTAAATCACAAATGAATGAAAATAGTTTTCCACCTGCATGCGCCGCTAGAAGACATCACAATGTACGTTATCATGGAAGAGTGATAATCTCGCGAGACTTTTACACTGGCGCCAAAAAGAAGCTATTACTATTTGTCGATCTCTATAGACAAGCTGTCGATCATTTTTAGACAGGACTATAGAATGGCTTCAAACAGTATCAATGACTGATCACAGCCTTGATGTTACGTAATCACTTGGGACTATAAAATGTTGACTGCAGAAGAACGATATCAAACGATATTGCTAAATCAACATTTAGTCCCTCAATATATAAAAAATAATGTGTTTTGGTGAGGTATCGGTGTTTTTTTTTTGTACTATTCAAAACAAAATCTACATTAGATCTTTATCCCACGAATGTTTCACCCCCCAAAATTACGCGGGTCGTTTCATCCCACAAATTAAAAAAAAAAACAATTAATACGTATTTTTAATCTTTTATTGATACATTTTATAACAAGATGATATCAGTGCTTCGCCTCAAAATAGGAGAGCTTTTTATTGCTCTTCCTCGAGGATAAAAGCGCTCGTCATATTTTACATATTTGTCAAAAAACGAACCCCCAAACTGCATATAAAGCCCATGAAATACAATTTTCGAATAATTGTCGAATGGAAATTTCGGTATTCGCCTGCAGAAAAATATCGCTAAATTTGATTCTGGGTGCTGGAAACATGACGCGTTAAGTAAATATTTTTTTTTCCTTTGTTTTATCTAGTTCACTATATTGTCTGTCAGAAGATTTGGAAAAGGTGGGAAAATATCACGTGTTTTGCGTGTGGTAGAATGAAGGATGAAAGGGGGGATATTCCTTTGATGTCACATAATCACGGTCTAATACATTCCGGCTTCTCGAAGCCGATATAAATTTAGAAATAATTTAGCGATTTATATTGTTATTCTTGACTATTGTGTTGTCAAATAAAAACTCATAATACAAATCATACTTTATTAATTAATAATATTATCAACAAATAGGTTCCCATTAGATGTTTTATTTTTAAAAATAGTTCTAGAAATGTCGGGAGAATGTCACGTGATAGCCACTGTTGACAAACAGGTCAGGAAGTTATCGCTTTGATGTATCATTTTATTACCACATGAACTAATGCACGTCTAGACGTGCTGTGACTGTTAGGAATTATATTGTATTCAACACTTAAAATGTGATAATCTCGACCATTGATTATACAGCATTTAATTAAGTTCATAATGGATGGTGTATATTTTTGATTGCGTAGGAAGCGTAGCCCAATTATTACGTCGAAAACACAGGGTTCGTATTCGATTCACGCAGTAAAACAGTATTATGCGTTCCTCGACTAATAAAGACAAATATCTACATAGATCATCACGTCATTCGAGACATTTTAATGTGTAATAGTTTTATATCCACCACTATCGGTAATTTATCCGTGTCGGCCGATATGTTTCGCTGTCAATATCTGATATCGGTAAAACCGATAGGTGCCATATCGGACCATCACTAGTTATTAATGTATCAATAAAATATTTAAAATACGTAATAATTGTCTTTTTAATTTGTGGGATGAAACGAGCTGTGTAATTTAGGGTGGCGAAACGGTCGTGGGATGAAAGATCTAACGTGGATTTTGAATAGTACAAAAAAAAACACCGATACCTCGCCAACACACATTATTTTTTATATATTGAGGGAGTAAATGTTGATTTAGCAATATCGTTTGATATCGTTCTTCTGCAGTCAACATTTTATTGTCCCAAGTGATTACGTAACATCAAGGCTGTGATCAGACATTGATACTGTTTTGAAGCCATTCTATAGTCCTGTCTAAAAATGATCGACAGCTTGTCTATAGAGATCGACAAATAGTAATAGTAGGTACCGGCAAACATGACGTCAGCTGGCTGGAAAACAATGGACGCGCTAATCAGTACTAAAAGTCAGCTGGCTTGCAACTTTTAGTGCGAGTTGACACTTCATCAAAATAAACTGATTTTTTATATGTAAAAAGTTGGTTAATTAACCTTTTCAAAAATACCAAACATTATAATATTCTTTTATTATCTTATCGTCAATATATATGTCCAAAGTTGCGTCATTTCTTGTTTTTACTCATTTATTGTTCTAATTAGTGACGTTATGTCAACAATAAAATGATAGGGGGTTCAGAAAAACACGTTGCGCTTAACGCCAATGACCTTGACACATGACCTAGATGAATAGTTAGGTCTTGAAACAAGCAATCGTTTCGTATCTTATTTGCGTAGAAAATTATTTTCCGAAAATCCTTAATTTTATCATCAAAGTCATGGGTTAGATTTAAGGCAAAAATTCGGCAAGAACCAATATAAATACCCCCTACATATTTAGTACCGAAATAAAGCCCTTAAAAAGAACTTTTAAATAAAGTTCGTATCGAGCTTCTCTTATCAATGGCGGCTTCGCGCGAGGTATTTTAAACCCAGGTCACGCAACCGCAGTGCCACTTCCTATGACGTTACGACCGGCTAAAATGGCGGCGCCCATGTATGAAAGGGGAAGCGAACAGAATATCGCTTTTTTAGAGCGGATTGCACCCGTTTTACGTAAGTAAATGATTTGTAAATATCGTAGACGAGTCTAATAATTTCTTAGAATATTCTTGTCTGTCATTGCTGTTCAATGTTTAGCTGATTTTAGCGAACATGCGCTCGATAATGTCGATTCGATTTTCGACTTCCGAGTGCTTGGTTCGGTCCAAACTTCCGTCAGTTTAATTTTATTTAAGAAAAATAATTCGCAATCAATGATATCAAGACCTGTAATCTTTATTTCATTAATAAATATTGAATAACAAGGCAGAATATGGAGTCAGAGACAACATAGTCAGAGATAACATTAATAAATAGTTTGCCAATATTTATTCAACTTCTGTCTTCTGTCAAGTTCTGTTCTAGTTTCATTTTCTAGTTCTATGCTGGTAATAGTAATATAAATAATATTAATAAATACTGGATAGAATAATAAAAATCAACACATAGATGAACTTGTCACAAATTTGTTCACCTTGATTTTAACTATTTTCAGGTGATGAAAACTTTGATATCTTCATCCGGCATTTGTGCGCAACAGGACGTGGAAGAAGGGCTGCACTGCAGCAAATTCCATTTGCATTATCCAGTTTTTAACTATTATAGTGAGAACTGCCAGCTTTTGTTATCTAATGTTCCATAATTTATCTTAAAATACATGTATATAGTCGAAACTATTCAACTGTGTTAATAAATAATAAAATTGTGATTGGTTGGATACAATATTTTAATAAAGTATGCGTAATCGTCTTAATTTTTTCAATGTTTTCTATAAAAATGGACATTTGTCATCATTTAAGTGGAGAAATAAGGTTTTGATGTCCTTTTCAAAGTATCAGGGTGAATTTTAAGTAAAACAATACAAAACAATATAAGCTTATATGCAACTAATCTTACCTAATTTGCATATTCTGTTTAATATCATGCAAAATCAGAATTGTATATTGTTTATTCTTTTATTCATTTAAAAAAAAAAAACTACCAGATTTAGGCTTCTTGGTAATTCAATTTTCAAACATATGGACTAAAATTAAAATTATGAATATTTTTTCTCAATAAGCTAATTTGCATATTTTATGCTAATTTATGGTAAAATTTGCGGTTTGCCTTTTGTAGCCTATGCCTTGCACATGTAAAAATGCTTTATATAAAATTGCTGACATTATTACATATTGAATAATCTCAAATACTAAAAACAAGGTGTTTGATTGAGCTTTGTAAATAATTATTTTCAATTTCCTGATTGCCTATTCTGCATAATTTATTTATACTATTCTGGGTTAGGCCTATCTATCTATATATAAAATTGTTTCTTGTCTGTGTGTAAGTGTTTATATTGTGGGACCGTCCTCCTGCACTTCAAACAGTCAAAGACCACAAAACAATGTAAATCTGGCTCGGTAAAAGTGAGAAGTTGTATTTCTTGTCATTTCTGACATCGAATAATCACATATCATACAAAATTCCTAAATTTTTCACTCATATATTTTTCGGAGAAGAGAACGGACATTGAAACTAGGGGGAGTAAAATACACAAAAGAACAGCTGTTTTATACAGTTACAGGCAGAAAGACGTGCAGTTATGGCTGTTCTCACATTCGTTTTCACTCCCTGTACATATAACCAAGCTATTTTCTAACTGAAAAACTTCGGCTTTTTTACAAAGATCGTCATATTTTACGCATTACTGATCAACCTTCAAGTAAACTGTCATTTATAAGCGATGATATTTCTTGGTTTATCAAAAGAACAAAGCTTTAGTATGTTCCTATCAACCAATTTGGGTACCATCATTTGCCGTTGTCATCGACGCGTCCGCCATATTGGTTTTTGCGCAGCGGACGAATTCATGGAATGGTCATTTAAATTGAATTTTTACACTGGTTCTCAAGTATTAAATTACATTATTCTGATATGTAAATGGAGAAGAAAGGTTTATAATTTATTCATGGGCGTTGATTTATCTATTTTGGGAATTTCACATGAGGAAAAATTCATTTATCGGGTATTCTATGTGGAAAAATTGCGTTTTCTTTAAATAATCGGTCAATTGGGTCACGGGACTCTAGAAAATTCTATTTTCACAACAATTCCAGTATTCCTCAGGGAATTCCCTTCAGTTTGATACGTAATTCGTGATAGTGACCACTGAGGAACCAGTGTTAATATTTATTTTCATGAAGGTAGATCCCGGAATGTTGACGTCTCGCCCCGTAATGTTCGAGAGAAACAACACTTACGGAAACAAATATTCTACCAACAGAAACAACAGTGGCTGATAAAAAAATACTTTTGTGCAATTTTACACAATTTAATTTTATAAAATCAACAAAAACTTCAAAGATTTCAACAGTAAATATTTCATACGAGCAGGTTTAACATAGGCAAATTTGTGAAAAGTAAGTATGACGGCCATTTTATTGTAGCATGGCCACCCGCCCTATGACGCAATATTCATCAACACGCTCTAGCGAGCGTAAACAAAGAGAAACGGCTCTCTCGAAATCAACTTACTGTAACTACAGAACCATACGCTCAAACAACGGCATACCGGCATTGTTGGATTCGTAATTAAATATTCTTTTTATTGATATACATTATATTGCTGTGAATGGTTTCATTAAGAACCAATTATCAAGTTAACCGGGTGTACCGTTCGGTGTCAAAACGTCATCTCGCCGCAGCTCGATAACGTCAATATGGTAACCTCCGTAGTGAGGGAACCCCATTTCATTGCAATCCCGCAGTATTGAATGACAACAGAATTATTCGATATTTTCCAACCAATCAAAGAAGGAATTCCCCTACAGCCCGACGCAACACCGGAGTTCCGTCGTCTACTACAAACTGAGATACAATTGGTTGAAGTCTGACGCAAGATTCTCGGAAAATACTCACTATTCTTATAATGTAAGTGCCTAATCCTTATAATAATATTTTAAAAATTATATTGATACCGGTTTCATGGAAGTTAAATAAAAAATACCACTGCGGAGATAGATCCAAAGTCATAAGACGATAATATTTTAAGAGCGCTTAGCGGGTCATGACGTCATTGTTGTTTTGCATAAGCATCATAAGGGGAATTCGTGTGTAGGCTATTTGTTTACATTCACTCGTTGAATGAACAAGGCTGCCCATATGGATTATTTTAGAAATAAATCATGAATAAATAAATAAGTGTTTCCGTTTGAGAATATCCACGTATTTCAAATTGGTATCTTCATATTGATAACATAGAATTTCTACAATATCGGGAAATAATCATAATTACCCTGGGCGCCTGGCTCTGGCTGGTGTAGCCTACTTAGAATAGATCACCGAATGACGATCCTATGAATTACTAGTTAGTATGGTGAGCATACCCATAGCCTATTAGTAATTTCTTTAATCCAGTTCATTTGATTAGTGAAAAATAATATTTGATGACTAATTAAAATCCAGACAGATTGTTATTAATGTTTAAAATTTTTTAATGTATTCACTTAATCACTACCCACCATAAATTATTTAGACAAAGTAGGCCTAGTGGCCTAGTCCATAACATGTTTTGTTTATATGACTAAACCCCACCTCATTTTAATCCATCTCAATCAGTGTTCGGGAAACGGCAAAAACTTAATTCTACGACTGCATATAGTATAGCATTATTAGCAATGATCGTAAAATACAGATTTGTTAAAAACTGAAAAAATTACATTATTAAACACCGACAATACGGTTATATATCTCTCATCTCAAATATTAGTTTTAACAAGTTGATCAGGTAATTAATCATTCCAAAGGCCTACATAATAAAAATTCATATCAAGAGAGATTTTATGTATGGCTCATAATAATACACATATTTTTTTTTTTTTCAATATCCTTATCTTATAAAATGAAATCGGTTCAAAATTGTTATTTTTAGGCCTATGATGAAATTACCAATCTTCTTCTGTATATTATATAATATATATCCCATACGCACGGGCTGTACGTTTATTTTTTCACGTACCGATTTCTATCAACTGGCATCACTAACCAAATTATTAAAAACCGCAGTAATAATTTATCCGTATCTAAAAAATATGCAGGCACGTTGTTAACTGATTTCATTAAAAGTGCGTAAATAAATTTATAACGAAATAGTGTAATTAAACCGGGAGACTTGGTCGCCATGCCATTGGCATTACGCATAGGGTCCGGGTTAATGCATGGCATGAAAAAATACAATCGTTCACGAATATGTACTGCCATATCATTGTAAAGCTGATATATCAAAGAACTGATAAGCGTGCGGTACAATTTTAACATTTATATTTTGTTTTCAATTTGAAAATTGATGACAAAAGGTTTGCGAAGCTTGCCGTTCAATAATAAAATTCCATCATCTGGCTAAATATAGCTTCGTTATGATTGGACGATTCAGGGGTGTTTTCTGTAATTGACCAATAAACGATGGTACACGTCACGGAATCTCCTCTCACAGCAGCCTGCGAATGACTTCGCTTCAAGAGTTCTTGTCGAAGTTTGACATATCGTTTTCGTCTTCCAAGAGTATAACAACCGTCAATAAAATTTAGTGAATCACTTTGCTGAAACTCGGAACAAGTTCATTGCAATGGGCCATTTTCCATCGCAAAATGCGATACGATACCGACTATCCCGAACACTGAATTGCAACACTATAATATTATTAGTTAGTAATAGAAATAGCGTGTATTTGTTTATTTGCCCATATATTGACAATTGGTAGAATTTCCTTGGTGTTAATTACATGTATTTCCATATACAAATAAATAAATCCAGACAAAATCAACTTCCGTGGCAATTTAGCATCCATATTTATTTTTTTAATAAACATGTGGCCAAGATAGCCTAGGCCTATCATCTTCCCCTATAGGCCTAATACTCTGTTATGGTTTTTATGGTCATCAAATTAAACTTAGGGTAAAATAGTTTCAAATTTTGTTTACCATTTACCTGCATTCTTTATCTATAATTTTTCAGATTATGGATTCAAAAGAAGGTGTTGCTGATGATAGCACTTCACATAGAAATTAAAAAGACAACCTGAATTTATATTTAAGTTCCAGGCATTTAGAGCTTTATTTTGTTATAATACATGATAGTCTTTATCTTGATGTGAATATTGATGTAATTTTAAGTACTAATTTAATTTCTGTTACCATGACAACGATTATATGTAATCTAATATGCAAGTAACCCTAATTTATATTTAAGTTCCAGGCATTTGGAGCTTTAATTTGATATATTACAAGATATTCTTTATCTTGATGTGAACATTGATGTAATTTTAAGTACTAATTTAATTTCTGTTACCATGACAATGATTATACGCAATCTAATTAAACTTACAAGTTACCTGAATTTATATTTAAGTTCCAGGCATTTAGAGCTTTAATTTGATATATTACATGATAGTTTTTATCTTGATGTGAACATTGATGTAATTTTAAGTACTAATTTAATTTCTGTTACCATGACAACGATTATAGGCAATCTAATTAAACTTACAAGTTACCTGAATTTATATTTAAGTTCCAGGTATTTAGAGCTTTAATTTGATATATTACATGATAGTTTTTATCTTGATGTCAATATTGATGTAATTTACGTACTAATTTATTATATGTTACCATGACAATGGTTATATGCAAATTACCTAATTAAATATGCAAATTATATAATTATATGAAAACGACAAAATGAAAATTTCATATTTGGAACGGTAACATGACTTAACCTGCCATATTTTGTTTTACATTAAATCAATTAGTATGTAATATAATTTCAATTGTTTGTTTTTTGTTACTTAATTTACCATGTTGACATCAATGGTCTAATGCAATTCTCATTACGAAAATTATTAGAAACGTATGAAAAAGTCATGAAAATGTACCCATACAGATTATCACAATTTCTGAATGAATAATATGATTTCTAAAATTCAAAAACCACCAGACTGCATTTTTTATGCCCTTTCCAATGGCTTAAATCAGGGGTCTGTCCTTCACAGCTTTAATTTTCAAGTGGCCATGCTATTTATTGCATCATTGACCTCCCTAGCCAGAGACATGGCACATAGCTACGGGTCTTTAGATCTTTAAATTTCGCCGAATCTTTGGAAAAATAAGGCGCCAAATTTTGAAAATTTAAATTTTGACAAAAAACTTTTCTATTAATGAATATTTTTTAATGACCCTTTACCAAAGGTTAAAGGGTCGTCTGATTTGAGCAAAAATGTGAATATTTTTTCTCTGGATAATTTTCCTTGGTCACTATTGGCTAATTCAGTTGATCACTTCTATATAAATTATTTATTGTCCGATTTGTACAAAACTAGCATTGCAAACGGGTTTTCAAATACTACCAATGACTCAAAAATGACAGTGATACTGTAATTGTGAACTATCTAGAATGAATAATCTGAAAAAATTTCCAAAAAATATTGAAAATTAAAAAAGTTATAGCGTTTTTAAGATGGCAAACTGGGGGCACAAAAAAACGGCTTTTTTCAAAAACGCAAAAAAACAGACCGAAGTCAATATCTCAGTAACTATACAAGATACATGTAGGCCTATGAAAATTGCACTAATTAAAGATCTCGATGTACTTAATAAAATAAAATTGTCGCTATAATATTCTGGCATATACTTTTTGTGTTACAGAGGCTCAAAGTTGAGGTCCGTGCCAATTACGCACAAATCACAGCAAAAAAATTGACAAATTCCTGTATACTTAAATTGCAGCACTTTGACATTCATACAGAGGCTTATTTTTAAATGAATATGCACAAACAAAGTGTTTTCAGTCGGTTCTGTTATTTATTTTTTGCATGACACCACCTTAAATCACAATTTTTGACCGATTGATGTCAAGGTCAAAGAGAAACAACTTTTTACATGTATGTAGATATTTTCAAAAATTTTCAAAAAGTGTGTGGTAAAATGAGAAATATACATTTACATGTAAGCTTTTGGTGGATTTGCCGCTTTTTCCACACCAATTGTGTGTACATCAATTTGAGATTGTATGTTTCAGGAATGAAAATTTAACAATTAAACTATGATTTATATAACAGCTCTTTTGGTGATCAACATCATTACAATTTCAAATAAAAACAGTTACATAGACATAATTAAAACATTTAAATATCTTAAAAGAGTCCAAATAACCCTAAACAATGAGTATCATGATCACTTCAATTGTCTGATAAATATGCAAAATGATAAAAACAAAATGTAGCCTACTCTGCTAAAAAAATTAATTAAAAAGTAAACTTATAAAAGTAAGGTATGATCTACATGAAAGAGTATTTAAAATAAATCAAAATTGTGATACATATGTGCATTACGATATACTAGATTATAGTATCAGTGGTAGAAATAGGCCTATAGCTTTCTTGTTGAGATATTATCCCAAGGAAAAAAAATATAAAATTCTTCGTCAGTAAAAATGACTGGGAATTTTCTTCTTCCAATTCAATAATCACAGTATGAGCTACACTACTAAATTAAACAATTCTGAAATGAAAAAAAATTTGTTGTAAATTAATTGAGACCTAAGGCTAAGATACCTACCTAGTATGCTAAGCTAACTGGCTTCAACAAAGGACAGTAATACTAATTTTTGTTGAATTATAAGCAGAAGCTTACTTCTTCAGCTGCAGTTCATGAAAAAAAATATCCAAGGTGGTCAACAACATTCACGATATTTATCCTTTGTTAGTGAAATATCTGGCTAAAGTTTGGTAGGTAGCTTTAGTAACATTCAATATAAGAAAAATCCTGTCCAAATCTATCATTTTCTTTTTTACACACTGAAGTCTGTGGCGTTTTCAATTGTGGTCTGAACCCTGATCAACCACAAATTACCTCCCTTTAACGCCACATGGTTCGATTTCTGACAATTTACGGATTCCTACGGGGGATACAGACTTAACAAATGGTCAAACTAAGTAGTTAATGAATTGGGCTTTCCAAATATACCCAAATCTTGAGCGTTGAGGGTCTTTTTCGAAAATTTCTATCAACTTCAAATTTTCAATTGATGAAAAATATGAGAAAATCTTACCTCAGTTTCTCCAAATCCTACTCGACAGCAAATTCATTCATTTTTCTCGATAGTAAAGATCGCGTGGTCTATGTTTGACACTCTGAAAATTCATGAGAAGGCGTAGCACGAAGTATACTTTTCTCGGTCAACTTTTTGTGGTGTCTGAAAATAGTACAGTCAGCGCCCCTAGCGGCGTTTGGCATCGCTAATAAAACAAAGTTTATATGCTCCATGGTCCAAAATGTCATTTGTTTTGTTACCGGCAAAGTTTCCTGTCGGCACCGTAAGTGACGTAAATTTAGCAAAAACTACAATTTTAACAGTTCGGTACCACTTTTTGAAAGCAAAAATTATTTTTTTCAAATCTAATATGACTGAAAAGATGTGCAATATAAAGGAGCACAAAACATCCAGCTCAGTTTTTTTAATTTCGATTTCGTTTTCGGGCAATTTGGATTAAAGGGTGAAAAAAGGTGTCAAAATAAGCTATTTACAACTCATCCAACGTCTACATATTAAAAAATATATCTTCGTAACATTCATAATCTCGTAGCAATAACCCATACGAAGAGAATGTATGTGAAAATTAATTTGTAATATGTGCAATTGCCGAGAAAAAGTCAATTTTGCATGAGTCACTTTTCACGTTATTTTGGCTGTAAAAGAATCAATTATTATGTGATTTTCAATTTTCTTTCACCATTTGATGCCTAATGCCATAGTGGACAAGGTCAAACCATTCTACTTCATACGTTGCCACCAGAATTGACGTCATTTGCTCAAAACTTATCTTTTAGCATTAAAAAACAATATTTTATTCAAATGGGTCGTACTTATTAGTTTTTTTAAATTATGATATTTTATTCTATTCTTTAAATAGAATGAACCCATACGATCATACAGATATCACAAAACGGTTTCTAACTTATACGGTTGCAGAGAAATGGGTGATTTTCTACAAGTCACTTTTCGAGGATTTTGGTCTATAAAAGTGTCGGTTATCATTCGATTTTTATAAAATTTTCACCATATGATATCTTATGTTATTTATGATTTCATAGAACTAATTTAACATTTTCAGTATCACCGGAAGTAATTATATTTTGGCAAAAACAGTATTTTTAGCCTTCAAAACAGATATTTTTTTTCAAATGAGTGATTTGTAATACATTTACAATTATGACATTTAGTTCACATCAACTAATAGAATGAACCAATGCGATCATTCAGATACCACAAAATGGTTTCTCACTTGTATGGTTGTGGAGAAATAGACGAATTCCTACAAGTCACTTTCCAAGGTTTGGGGTCTATAAAAGTGGCAATTCTTATTCAATTTACATAAAATTTTCACCATGTGATTATTATTTCTGATTTTAAGAAACTAATTTAATATTGACTTGAGCAAAAATGAGAATTTTTTTTGTCTCGGTTATTTTCCTTGGCCGCCATTGGCTAATTCAGTTTTTTAGCCCAAGATTAATTATTTATTGTTCGATTTGTATAAAACAAAGTTCATAAGCTCCGTTGTCTCAATTGTGAGCTCAGTTTTTAAAATTTCAGTTTCATTTTCGGTGAAAAAAGGTGTAAAACTGACCTATTTACAACCCGTTCAGGCTCTTCAGTTTTTTAAATATTTCTATGTAACTTTTATAAACTTGTAGCTATAATCCATACGAAGAGAATGTATGTGAAAATTAGTTTGTAATATAAGCAGTTGCCGAGAAATGGGCAGTGTTGCGTAAGTCACTGTTTTCGTAATTTGCCTGTAAATTAGTTAATTATTAATGGATATTCACAAAAATGACACCCATTTGATTCAAAAAGCAAGTATGCGTCATATCAAGTGAATTACAATTTAAAATTGACACCGGAAGTGACACCATTTGATCAAAAACTGCATTTTAACTTTTAAAATCAATATTTTTTTTCAACCAATAATTATTTAATATGTAATAATAAAATTAACTTTTGGATTAAATTCACATATTAATGAAACTCATACGGTCATATAGATATCATCAAATTGTTTCCAACTTGTTCGGTTGCCGAGATATAGGCAGTTTTCTAAAAGTCACTTTTGATGGTTTTTGGCCCATAAAAGTGTCAATTACTTTTCGATTTTCATAAAATTTTCACTCTTTGGTGCCTAATGTCATAGTCGGTGTTATAAAACTAATTCAACATTTTCAGTATCACCGGAAGTAATGTCATTTCGGCAAAAACTGTATTTTTAGCCTTCAAAATAGATATTTTTTTCAAATGAATCTGATTTGCAATATATATTTCAAATTATGATATTTGATTCCAATCAATAAATAGATTGAACCCATACGACCATATAGATACCAAAGATAGGTTGCCAGGCAACGAAACATACGCCCACAGCAGCTAAATCGTCCGGGCAGTCAACAAGGGTTGTCGCATATTTTTACTTTTTTTTGGTAATAAAACATTTGTAATACACTAAAATCTGAGTAACAACTCATTATGTAATTATCTGAGAATCATTAGAATTTGTTTGCTTTTTATAAAGTTTTGCCCCAAGCTAACAATTAGTATAGGAAACATTTAACATCATGGATTTAGCTGTTCAGTTATCAAAATTCATTGAAAATCAAAATACTTGTTCGTTTCAACACCTTAAACTCTGTGTATCAATCTGAAGTCAATCGGATGATTTATAAGTTTGGCATCTACAGCGCCACAAGGTTTTTCGAAGTGATCAAGGGAGATAACTCTGGAAGTAATTATTTGAAATCGATGAAAATCAGTAGGCTTTTTCGTCTCAGGACCTTAAACAGTGTGTGTAAATTTAAAGTCAATCGGATATTAACTTTGGCCTCTAGAGCATCCACAGGATTTTTTGATCTGATCAAGGGCCATAACTCTGGCACTAATTATCGGAAATTGAAGCAAATCAATAGGCTTCTTCGTCTTATGACCTTAAACAATGTGTACAAATTTAAAGTCAATCGGATATTAACTTTGGCTTTTAGAGCGTCCACTAGATTTTTTGAAGTGATCAAGGGAGATAACTTTGGCACTAATTATCGGAAATCGCTGAAAATCAATAGGCTTCTTCGTCTTATGACCTTAAACACTGTGTATAAATTTAAAGTCAATCGGATATTAACTTTGGCTTTTAGGGCGTTCACAAGATTTTTTGAAGTGATCAAGGGCCATAACTCTGGCACTAATTATCGGAAATTGCTGAAAATCAAAAGGCTTCTTTGTCTTATGACCTTAAACACTGTGTATAAATCTAAAGTCAATCGGATATTAACTTTGGCTTTTAGAGCGTCCACAAGATTTTTTGAAGTGATCAAGGGCCATAACTCTGGCACTAATTATCGGAAATCGCTGAAAATCGATAGGCTTCTTCGTCTTATGACCTTAAACACTGTGTATAAATTTAAAGTCAATCGGATATTAACTTTGGCTTTTAGGGCGTTCACAAGATTTTTTGAAGTGATCAAGGGCCATAACTCTGGCACTAATTATCGGAAATTGCTGAAAATCAATAGGCTTCTTTGTCTTATGACCTTAAACACTGTGTATAAATCTAAAGTCAATCGGATATTAACTTTGGCTTTTAGAGCGTCCACAAGATTTTTTGAAGTGATCAAGGGAGATAACTTTGGCAATAATTATCAGAAAATTGCTGAAAATCAATAGGCTTCTTCGTCTTATGACCTTAAACACCGTGTATAAATCTAAAGTCAATCGGATATTAACTTTGGCTATTAAAGCGTCCACAAGATTTTTTGAAGTGATCAAGGGCCATAACTCTGGCACTAATTATCGGAAATCGCTGAAAATCGATAGGCTTCTTCGTCTTATGACCTTAAACACTGTGTATAAATTTAAAGTCAATCGGATATTAACTTTGGCTTTTAGGGCGTTCACAAGATTTTTTGAAGTGATCAAGGGCCATAACTCTGGCACTAATTATCGGAAATTGCTGAAAATCAATAGGCGTCTTCGTCTTATGACCTTAAACACTTTGTATAAATCTAAAGTCAATCGGATATTAACTTTGGCTTTTAGAGCGTCCACAAGATTTTTTGAAGTGATCAAGGGCCATAACTCTGGCACTAATTATCGGAAATCGCTGAAAATCGATAGGCTTCTTCGTCTTATGACCTTAAACACTGTGTATAAATTTAAAGCCAATCGGATATTAACTTTGGCCTCTAGAGCGTCCACAAGATTTTTTGAAGTCGTCAAGGGCCATAACTCTGGTAGTTATTATCGGAAATCGCTGAAAAACAATAGGCTTCTTCGTCTCATGACCTTAAACACTGTGTATAAATTTAAAGTCAATCGGATATTAACTTTAGCCTCTAGAGCGTCCACAAGCAATTGTGGACGCCGGACCGACGGACGGACGGACGGACCGACGGACGGACCGACGGACGGACGGGGGCGACGACAATATACGACCACATTTCAATGTGGGCGTATAAAAAATAGTTTTTATCATGTACGGTTGCCAAGAAATAGACAATTTTCTACAAGTCACTTTTCAAGGTTTTTGGTCTATAAAAGTGGCAATTCTTATTCGATTTACATACAATTTTCGCCATATGATGCCTTATGCCATTTCTGATTTCATAAAATTAATTGAACATTTTCATTATCACTGGAAGTAATGAAGTTTTGCCAGGATCACTTACAAGTAACATATATATATATATATAATGAATTGATATTGCTGGATTTGGTCGATTCTTCGTCCATTTTATTTGATGTTTGCAATGCTTATGTGGAAACCTGTTTAATGGTTTCATTGGTATCGGAAGTGACATATGTTCAAGGGGGACGTGGCACCAGTGAAACCCGTCATTCCTGCATGCAGGTCTAGTTTTACTTTTTTCGGTAATGAAACATTTGTAATACACTAAAAACTGATTAAGAGTAACAACTCATTATGTAATTATCAGAAAATCATTAGAATTTGATTGCTTTTTATAAAGTTTTACCCCACGCTAACAATTAGTATATACATGAAACATTTAATATCATGGATTTAGTTGTTCAGTTATCAAAATTCATTGAAAATCAAAATACTTGTTCGTTTCAACACCTTAAACTCTGTGTATCAATCTGAAGTCAATCGAATGATAACTTTTGCCTTTATAACGTCACAAGATTTTTTGAAGTTACCAAGGGAGTAATTATTTGAAATCTCTGAAAAGGTCTCATGACCTTAAACACTGTGTGTAAATTTAAAGTCGATCGGATATTAACTTTGGCCTATAGAGCTTCGACAGGATTTTTTCGAAGTGATCAAGGGCCATAACTCTGGCAGTAATTATTGAAAATCACTGAAAATCGATAGACATCTAAGTCTCATGACTGTAAACACTATGTATAAATTTTAAGTCAATCGGATATTAACTTTGGCCTCTAGAGCATCCACAAGATATTTGAAGTGATCAAGGGCCATAACTCTGGCAGTAATAATCTGAAATCGCTGAAAATCAAAAGGCTTCTTCGTCTCATGACTGTGTGTAAATTTGAAGTCAATCGGATATTAACTTTGGCCTCTAGAGCATTCACAAGATTTTTTTGAAGTGATCAAGGCCATAACTCTGGCACTAATTATTGGAAATCGCAGAAAATCAATAGGCTTCTCCGTCTTATGACCTTAAACACTGTGTATAAATTAAAAGTCAATCGGATATTAACTTTGGCTTTTAGAGCGTCCACAAGATTTTTTGAAGTGATGAAGAGCCATAACTCTGGCACTAATTATCGGAAATCGCTGAAAAATCAATAGGCTTCTTCATCTTAAGACCTTAAACACTGTGTATAAATTTAAAGTCAATCGGATATTATCTTTGACTTATAGAGCGTCCACAAGATTTTTTGAAGTGATCAAGGGTCATAACTCTGGCACTAATTATCGGAAATCGCTGAAAATCAATAGGATTCTTCGTCTTATGACTTAAACACTGTGTATAAATTTAAAGTCAATCGGATATTAACTTTGGCTTTTAGAGTGTCCACAAAATATTTTGAAGTGATCAAGGGCCATAACTCTGGTAGTTATTATCGGAAATCGCTGAAAAACAATAGGCTTCTTCGTCTCATGACCTTTTAAAACATTGTGTATTAATTCAAAGTCAATCGGATATTAACTTTAGCCTCTAGACTGACAGACGGACGGACGACAAGAAATGTGGTCGTATAAAAATTAGAGAATTTGAAGGTGGTCACTAAAGAAAGTCTTGATTTTGGCCTGAATCTTACAGAAAGTGGCTCTTAAACACTGTGTGTAAATTTAAAGTCAATTGGATATTAACTTTGGCCTCTAGAGGGTCCAAAGGATTTTTTGAAGTGATAAAGGGCCATAACTCTGGCAGTAATAATAGCTGAAAATCAATAGGCTTCTTCGTCTCATGACCTTAAACACTGTGTATAAATTTAAAGTCAATCGGATATTAACTTTGGCTTTTACAGTGTCCACAAGATTTTTTGAAGTGATCAAGGGCCGTAACTCTGGTACTAATTATCGGAAGTCGCTGAAAATCAATAGGCTTCTTCGTCTTATGACCTTAAACACTGTATAAATTTAAAGTCATTCGGATATTAACCATAACTCTGGCACTAATTATCGGAAATCGCTGAAAACCAATAGGCTTCTTCGTCTTATGACCTTAAACACTGTGTATAAATTTAAAGCCAATCGGATATTAACTTTGGCCTCTAGAGCGTCCACAAGATTTTTTTGAAGTGATCAAGGGCCATAACTCTTGTAGTTATCGGAAATCGGTTAAAAACAATAGGCTTCTTCGTCTCATGACCTAAAACACTGTGTATAAATTTAAAGTCAATCAGATATTAACTTTAGCCTCTAGAGCTTCCACAAGCAATTGTGGACGCAGGACCGATGACAATATAAATAAAAAACTTGTATCGACTTACGATTCGAAAAAAACGGTAGTTTTGGTGGAGTTTGAAACAAATACGGATCGGCAGGAGTCGGCACGCTTTCATTCTATGGTATTACGATGTCAAGTAATTTTGTAGGAATATTATTGACATGAATTTGAATACCGTACGGTAATTTAAAGATAGGCTGGTACTGCCAGGCAGGATACGCCCACATTTTTGAGAGATGGATAGAGAACAAGCAATACCGAAAGTGATTTTTCCTACATCATTAAGTCCTGTATTTCATACTGTATTGGGAGCAGCCATTTTGTTGGTCAGTTCCAATCTGATATTCATGAAATTCGAAGCCGACAATGATTATGGTGTGACGGTACACAACCTAGAAATGTGACTTTTCGGCAAAATAGGATAAGAATTGTGACCACAACAATGATATACCATATTTTTATATACCGATTTTCTCGAAATTCGAACTCAACCTCCCGTAGGATGTAACGGTGATAGAGTCAAACGTTTTTTTAAATCGGATAATAATTGTGACCTCCAGGCGATTTTTCGGACAATCAGGGGCCATAATTCAGGAAGTTACGATCCAATATGCGCAAATAACGAAAGGAATCAAGATCTTTGGGTTATAACCATGCATTTCATGTTTCATCAAAATCGAATTAAAATTGTGACCTATACAGGGTCCACAACCATGATATACCATTTTTTAACAGTATTTGCGTACAAATGGCGACCATTTTTTCGGTCAATTCTGGTCTGATTTTCCCGAAATTTGAACTCAAACCTTTCTTAAGGTGTAACGGTGATATAATCAAACGTTTTTTTAAATCGAAAAATAATTGTGACCTCCAGAGGGACCACAAGCTAAAACAAGCAATACCGAAAGTGATTTTTCCTACAATCAAAGACCATAATTCATTAAGTTACAATTTGATATGCGCAAATATCGAAAAGAATAAAGATCCTTAGGTTATAAACAAGCATTTCAGGTTTCATCAAAATAGAATTAAAACTGTGACCTCTACAGGGTCCACAACTTTGATATACCATATTTTTACAGTGTTCGCGTACAAACGGCGGCCATTTTTTCAGGCAATTACGGTCCGATTTTCTCGAAATTCGAACTCAAACCTTCCGTAGGGTGTAACGGTGATAGAGTCAAACGTTTTTTTAAATCAAATAATAATTGTGACCTCCAGAGGGACCACAACCTTGATATACCATTTTTTAACAGTATTTGCGTACAAACGGCGGCCATTTTGTATGGCAATTTTGGTCCGATTTTCCCGAAATTCAAACTCAACCTTCCTTAGGGTGTAACGGTGATATAATCGAACGGTTTTTTAAATTGGATAATAATCGTGACCTCCAGAGGGACCACAAGCTAAAATACGTGATTTTTCGGACAATCAGGGGCCATAATTCAGGAAATTACGTTCCGATAGGCGCAAATATCGAAAAGAACCAAGATCTTTGGGTTATAAACATGCATGTCAAGTTTCATCAAAATCGGTTCAAAATTGTGACCTCTATAGGCTCCACAAGCTAAAAACATGAGTTTTCGCACTATCAGGGGCCATAATCCATGAAGTTTTCATCCGATACATGCCAATATCGAAAGCAGCCGAGATCTTTTCGGGATAAACCTATATTTCAAGTTTCGTCAAAATCAGATAAGAATTGTGACCTGTAGAGAGTCCACAAACAAATTGTGGACGGACGGACAGGGGCGACGACAATATACGTCCACATAAAAATGTGGGCGTATAAAAAGGCAAATTTTTGCGTACAATCAGGGGCCATAATTAAGGAAGTTACGATCCGATATGCGCAAATATCGAAAGGAACCAAGATCTTTGGGTTATAACCATGCATTTCAAGGTTCATCAAAATCGAATTAAAATTGTGACCTCTACAGGGTCCACACAACCATGATATACTATTTTTTAACAGTATTCGCGTACAAACGCCAGCCATTTTGTATGGCAATTTTAGTCCGATTTTCCCGAAATTCGAACTCAAACTTCCTTACGGTGTAACTGTAATATAATCAAACGTTTTTTTAAATCGGATATTAATTGTGACCTCCAGAGGGACCACAAGCTAAAAAAAAAGGGCGATTTTGCGTATAATCAGGGGCCATAATTCAGGAAGTTACGATCCGATATGTGCAAATATCGAAAGGAACCAAGATCTTTGGGTTATAACCATGAATTTCAAGTTTCATCAAAATCGAATTAAAATTGTGAACTCTACAGGGTCCACAACCTTGATATACCATCTATTAACAGTATTCGCGTACAAACGGCAGCCATTTTGTATGGCAATTTTGGTCCGATTTTCACAAAATTCGAACTCAACCTTCCTTAGGGTGTAACGGTGACATAATCGAACGTTTTTTTAAATCGGATAATAATTGTGACCTCCAGAGGGACCACAAGCTAAAAGACAGGCTGGCACTGCCAGGCAGGATACGCCCACATTTTTGAGAGATGGATAGAGAACAAGCAATACCGAAAGTGATTTTTCCTACATCATTAAGTCCTATATTTCATACTGTATTAGGAGCAGCCATTTTGTTGGTCAGTTCCAGTCTGATATTCATGAAATTCGAAGCCGACAATGATTATGGGTTGACGGTACACAACCTAGAAATGAGACTTTTCATCAAAATCGGATAAGAATTGTGACCATGATATACCATTTTTTAACAGTATTTGCGTACAAATGGCGGCCATTTTTTCTGTCAATTTTGTTCCGATTTTCCCGAAATTCAAACTCAAACCTTTCTTAAGGTGTAACGGTGTTATAATCAAACGTTTTTTTAAATCGGAAAATAATTGTGACCTCCAGAGGGACCACAAGCTAAAACAAGCAATACCGAAAGTAATTTTTCCTACAATCAAAGGCCATAATTCATTAAGTTACAATTTGATATGCGCAAATATCGAAAGGATTAAAGATCTTTAAGTGTCATTCCATGAGAAAACCATGCAAAATCATGCAGAATCGGGAAGGTGGGGGGTCGGCAGATTGAGTTCATCTTGTGGGGATTTTATGGACATCCCAAGACTACTTCACACCCAGAAGAACCGATCTCAAAATTTAACCGTTATTGAGATACCGCCTTGGACTGATTTTTGGACAATTTTGCCCTTTTTCAGGTCATTTTTGGTCAATTTTCAGCCACTTATTCTGGTGAGTCTAGGGTTTGGATGAAAATAGTGGTGGTTGGTGATGTTAGTGGGGGTCTTCCTGTGCCCCCATGTACAGACCTTAAGGTCACATCTATTCCCTGGGAGTAATGGTCAGCAAAATTGTAACATGTGGCGAATAAAGTAGAAAATATACACCTTCAGAGATTAGCACTATTTTCTATGATGCGAGGGTAGGTCAAAATATCGAAATGGTTTTATGCACAGCTTGACCCCCTCTATCGATATAAGAAATAAAATCTCTGTCACCTCTTTTCATTCAATGTGAAATAAGTCAAAGTTGGTGAATTTTCCATATCATAAATCTCTAATTCTCTATGAAATGGCCAACAACTTCATACAGGGTAAGTCAGCTTTCTCAAGATCTTTGCCAAATCATTCGCCCATGCTCGCTGGTAGCAGCAGTAAACCAGCTCGAGCAAAACTGGTCTCTTTGATGAAGCTTGGTATCCAATCCAAGATGGCCGCGCCCGGGACCGCAGAAAATTGAGGTTTTTCTTCATTTTTGGCCATTGAATGCGGCACATATCCCACACATTTGAACTAAAATGACTTCATACAATTGAAAGAGTGTACTAAAAACATTAAGGTCCAATCTTTAGCACATTACATAGCAATAAGTGATGTGAGAGCCGAATGGGAACTGATTTCTTGACGAAGTGGGAATTTTGATCTTAATGTGCTGCCTATTGCTATGGCCTGGATTTCAAACGCAATATTCCTAAAGGACGTAAACATCCCCTGCATGGTACCACACCTAAGGGAAATACATAGAAAAACCGCGCTGTGTCAATTAGAATCAGCTAATTCCTACTCGATCGGTTAAGTGAAATAAAATACTATTGAAAAAAGGAAGGAATAAATTGTGTCTTTGAAATATCAATAAAAACCTTCTATGTGTGCTTGACCACAACTAATTTATCCGAAAAGAGTTGTGCGATATACACACAATTAGCCGAAAAGAGTTGTGCGGTGAACCTCGAGTTGACTGGGTAAAGCCAGGTGTTTCAGAAGTCCCCAAACGTGCTGCCTCGAGTCTGATATAGCTGTAATACCTCTACTGAAGGTGTTGTTTTTTTTCTTCTATTCTAGGTACATGCCGGAAATGTTATGCAGCCCATAATGAGGAAATGGACCGTGAAAAAAACGGGCTAGTTCTTCAAATAAATAATATGCCAGGGGCCCAAAATTCAAAATGGATCTTGCCAGACCTTGTAAAACTAAATGTGTACATGAAAGGGAGCCAAAAGGTTGTATCTAGCATATTTTGCAAAGTTCACGTTTTTGCTTCGTCAGAATGAGAATGTTCTTGCGCATCTTTTCAACTGGTTGTCGTATTTCTAAGCCAATAAAAAGAAGGTTTATAGATACTGTTTCAAAATGTCGTATATGGGTTGTTCCAAAAAAAATAAAAAATATTAAGAGTGAAAATGTTGTATTTTCTTGAAAAAATTAACTTTGTGTCTTTCCTAAATATTACAATCAAGCGAAATATAGTGTTTCATGATTAAATGCGTATTATTGAACTTTTTTGTTGAGGCTTTACTTTGTGAAATCTATGAAATTGAAGCAGGTAAAGGTGAATATTTTCCGGAGATACGTCTTTGCTGTATAAAATTGCAAAGAAACGAGCTTTTACTCATTATTTCTGTACTAGATGTTGAGCTTGATATGTGCAGATAGTTACATACTGTTTAAATGGCTATATACACATACATTTTGTAAATAAATATTTTAAGAAAAGCTTCAGAAATACAACATTTCATATACAACATTTTGACGTGACGATTTTATAAGACATTTTGATTCTTATGCTTGTTCTGTGCTTGTTTAGGCTCTCCTGGACAATTTCGCAAAATCCAGATACGACCTTATGATTCCCCATCGACGATATTTCTATTGGGGCCACCTCTCAAAATATTCTTTATATCAACCGCAATGTATATTTGCCATTGTAAATTTTCTATTATCTAGTCTCCGAATGATGGACTCCCTGGTAATGGGGACCAGGCTAGTTGATCATTTGGACACTTGATTTCTAAAAAAAATGTTTCAAATTTTGATCCATGCAAATACTTAGAAAATAAAATTAGTAAATTATTTTATATGGAATAAGTTTAGAAAATTATTTTATGAGGTTTGAAGTTACTGATGACATCCCTCCCCTAGTACCTGTTACAGGAAGTGGAGGCGGTATGTCAATTCTACTACCCATAGCTGCAGATGATGTAGTAGCAGTAGATTGATAATGAGTGTAAGAGGCACTACCAGTAGCTGCAGATGATGTAGCAGAGGGATGGATGTCATCAGTTCCCACAGTAATATCAAACCACGTGAAATAATTCACTTTTAAAAGCCCTGTCAAGATCCATTTTGGGCTCGGGAAATAATCACATGATGAAGTTGAATTTTTGACCCTGTACCATATTATTTATTTGAAGAACCAACATGGGTCTTTTTACGGTCCATTTCCTCATTATGGACATTGTAACATTTCCAGCGTATACCTAGAACAGAAATAAAAAATTCTCAAATTAACAAGAATATTTTTAATGCTGTCAAAGTTAGCCTTCAGTAAAGGTATTACAGCTATATCAGACTCAATGCAGCTAGTTTGAGGACTTCTGAAGTCCATCGTGTGACTCAGTCAATTGTTTTCGAGCACACATACAAGATTTTTTATCGATATTTCAAAGACAATTTCTTCCCTCATTATTTTTGAAAAGTATTTGATTTCACTTACCCCATGCAATAGGAATAAGCAGATTCTAAGAGACACATCAAGGTCTTTGTGTGGATTCCCCTTAGGTGTGGTATCATGCACTGGATGTTTACATCCTCATGGAATATTCCGTTTGAGACCGGGGTGGTAGCGATGGGCAGCACATCACCTTTCCATCTAGAATCGATGAATCAAGATAAGAAAAATACACTACGTCAAGCAATCGGCTCCCATTCGGTTCTCACATCACTTACTGCTATGTAATGTGCTAAAGGGTGGACCTTATTGTGATGTTCTTATATTAGTACACTCTTAGTACACAGCACAGTCTTTGTATGATTTCCCCTTAGGTGTGGTACCATGCCTGGGAATGTTTACGTCCTTTTGCATTTGAGATCCAGGCGGTAGCGACTGGCAGCACAATAAGATCAAAATTTCCACTTCACCAAGAAATCAGTTCCCATTCGGTTCACACATATTTTATTGCTATTTAATGTGCTAAAGAGTCGATCTTTATGTTTTTAGTACACTCTTTCAATTGTATGAAGTCATTTAGTTCTCATATGTGGGCTATGTGCCACATTCAATGGTCAAAAATGAAGAAAACCCTCAATTTTCTGCTGTCCCGGATCGGTCATCTTGAATTGGATACCAAGCTTCATCAAAGAGACCAGTTTTGCTAGAGTCGGTTTACTGCTGCTACCAGCGAGCATGGGCGAATGATTTGGCCCAGAATTGGAGAAAGCTGGCTTACCCTGTATGAAAGTAGTTGGTCATTTCATAGAGAATCAGAGATTTATAATATGGAAAATTCACCAACTTTGACTCATGATTTCGCATTGAATGAAACAAGGTGACAGAGATTTTATTTCTTATATCGATAGAGGTGGTCGAGTTGTGCATAAAACCATTTCGATATTTTGACCTACCCCCGCATCATAGAAATTAGGGCTACAGCTGTAATCTTCAAAGGTGTATATTTTGTATTTTTTTCGTCATATGTTACAATTTTGCTGACCATTACTCCTGGAGAATAGATGTGGCCTTATGGTCTGTACATGGGGGCACAGGAAGACCCCCACTAACATCACCAACCACCACTATTTTCATCCAAACCCTAGACTCGCCAGAATAGGTGGCCGAAAATCGACCAAAAATGACGTGAAAAATGGCAAAAATGTCTAAAAATTAGTTTGAAGCTATATCTCAGTAACGGTTAAATTTTGAGATCGGTTCTTCTGGCTGTGAAGTAGTCTTGAGGAGTCGATAAAATCCTCCCGAGATGAGCTCGATCTGCCGACCCCCACCTTCTGCATGGTTTTCTCGTGGAATGGCTCTTAAGTTATAAACAAGCATTTCAGGTTTCATCAAAATCGAATTAAAATTGTGACCTCTATAGTGTCCACAACTTTGATATACCATATTTTTACACTGTTCGCGTACAAACGGCGGCCATTTTTTCTGGCAATTATGGTCCGATTTTCTCGAAATTCAAACTCAACCTTCCGTAGGGTGTAACGGTGATAGAGTCAAACGTTTTTTTAAATTGGATAATAATTGTGACCTCCAGAGGGACCATAGGCGATTTTTCAGACAATCAGGGGCCATAATTCAGGAAGTTACGATCCGATATGCGCAAATAACGAAAGGAACCAAGATCTTTGGGTTATAACCATGCATTTCAAGTTTCATCAAAATCGAATTAAAATTGTGACCTCTACAGGGTCCACAACCATGATATACAATTTTTTAACAGTATTCGCGTACAAACGGCGGCCATTTTGTATGGCAATTTTGGTCCGATTTTCCCAAAATTCGAACTCAACCTTCTTTACGGTGTAACGGTAATATGATCAAACGTTTTTTTCAATCGGATAATAATTGTGACCTCCAGAGGAACCACAAGCTAAAAAAATAGGTTGCCAGGCAACGAAACATACGCCCACACAGCAGCCAAATCGTCCGGGCAGTCAACAAGAGTTGTTGCATTTTAAGTAATCATCAGAAAATCATAATTCAAACTCACCCATAACTACAGTGTAACTGTGATATAATCAAACGTTTTTTTAAATCAGATAATAATTGTGACCTCCAGAGGGACCACAAGCTAAAAAGGGTGATTTTTCGTACAATCAGGGGCCATGATTCAGGAAGTTACGATCCGATACGGGCAAATATGCAATGGAATCAAGATCATTTGGTTATAAACATGTATTTCAAGTTTCATCAAAATCAGTTCAAAATTGTGACCTCTATAAGGTCCACAACCTTGATATAACATATTTTTACACAATTCGCGTACAGACGGCGGCCATTTTATCCGTCAACTCTGGTCCGATTTTCACAAAATTCAAATTCTCTCTTCATTACCATGAAACCGTGATATAATCAAACGTTTTTTTAAATCGGATAATAATTTTGAACTCCAGAGGGACCACAAGCTAACAAAAGCGATTTTTCGGACAATCAGGGGACATAATTCAGGAAGTTATGATTCGATGGGCGTAAATATCGAAAGGAACCAAGATCTTTGGGTTATAAACATGCATGTCACGTTTCATCAAAATCGGTTCAAAATTGTGACATCTATAACTAGGTCAACAACCTTGATATAACATATTTTCACACCATTAGCGTACAAACGGCGGCCATTTTGTCCGTCAATTTTGGTCTGATTTTCACGAAATTCGAACTCAACCTTCATAACCACCGGAACGGTGATATAATCAAACGTTTTTTTAAATCGGATAACAATTTTCACCTTCAGAGGAACCACAAGCTAAAAAGGGCGATTTTTTGGACAATCAGGGGCCATAATTCAGGAAGTTACGATCCGATGGGCGCAAATATCGAAAGGAACCAAGATCTTTGGGTTATAAACATACATGTCAAGTTTCATCAAAATCGGTTCAAGATTGTGACCTCTATAAGGTCCACAACCTTGATATAACATATTTTCACACCATTCGCGTACAAACGGCGGCCATTTTGTCCGTCAATTTTGGTCCGATTTTCACGAAATTCGAACTCAACCTTCATAACCATGGAATGGTGATATAATCAAACGGTTTTTTGAATCGGATAACAATTTTGACCTCCAGAGGGACCACAAGCTAAAAAGGGCGATTTTTCGGACAATCAGGGGCCATAATTCAGGAAGTTACGATCCGATGGGCCCAAATATCGAAAGGAACCAAGATCTTTGAGTTATAAACATGCATGTCAAGTTTCATCAAAATCGGTTCAAGATTGTGACCTCTATAAGGTCCACAACCTTGATATAACATATTTTCACACCATTCGCGTACAAACGGCGGCCATTTTGTCTGTCAATTTTGGTCCGATTTTCACGAAATTCAAACTCAACCTTCATAACCATGTAACGGTGATATAATCAAACGTTTTTTTAAATCGGATAACAATTTTCACCTCCAGAGGGACCACAAGCTAAAAAGGGCGATTTTTCGGACAATCAGGGGCCATAATTCAGGAAGTTACGATCCGATGGGCGCAAATATCGAAAGGAACCAAGATCTTTGGGTTATAAACATACATGTCAAGTTTCATCAAAATCGGTTCAAAATTGTGATCTCTATAAGGTCCACAACCTTGATATAACATATTTTCACACTATTCGCGTACAAACGGCGGCCATTTTGTCCGTCAATTTTGGTCCCATTTTCACGAAATTCGAACTCAACCTTCATAACCATGGGACGGTGATATAATCAAACGTTTTTTTAAATCGGATAACAATTTTGACCTCCAGAGGGACCACAAGCTAAAAAGTGCGATTTTTCAGACAATCAGGGGCCATAATTCAGGAAGTTACGATCCGATTGGCGCAAATATCGAAAGGAACCAAGATCTTTGGGTTATAAACATGCATTTAAAGTTTCATCCAAATCGGTTCAAAATTGTGACCTCTACACTGTTCACAAGCTAAAAAACGTGATTTTTCGTACAATCAGGGGCCATAACCCATGCCAATATCGAAAGGAACCGAGATCTTAGGGTGATAAACCTATATTTTAAGTTTCATTGAAATCGGATAAAAATTGTGAGCTGTAGACTGTTCAAAAACAATTGTGAAAATGTGGGCGTATAAAAATAGGCTGGCACTGCCAGGCAGGATACGCCCACATTTTTGAGAGATCAATAGAGAACAAGCAATACCGAAAGTGATTTTTCCTACATCATTAAGTCCTACATTTCATACTGTATTGGGAGCAGCCATTTTGTTGGTCAGTTCCAGTCTGATATTCATGAAATTCGAAGCCGACAATGATTATGGGTTGACGGTACACAACCTAGAAATGTGACTTTTCATCAAAATCGGATAAGAACTGTGACCTGTAGAGAGTCCACAACCATGATATACCATATTTTTACACTATGGTCCGATTTTCTCGAAATTTGAACTCAACCTTCCGTAGGGTGGTCTCATTTTCCCGAAATTCAAACTCAAACCTTTCTTAAGGTGTAACGGTGATACAATCAAACGTTTTTTTAAATCGGAAAATAATTGTGACCTCCAGAGGGACCACAAGCTAAAACAAGCAATACCGAAAGTGATTTTTCCTACGATCAAAGGCCATAATTCATTAAGTTACAATTTGATATGCGCAAATATCGAAAAGAATAAAGATCCTTAGGTTATAAACAAGCATTTCAGGTTTCATCAAAATCGAATTAAAACTGTGACCTCTACAGGGTCCACAACTTTGATATACCATATTTTTACAGTGTTCGCGTACAAACGGCGGCCATTTTTTCAGGCAATTACGGTCCGATTTTCTCGAAATTCGAACTCAAACCTTCCGTAGGGTGTAACGGTGATAGAGTCAAACGTTTTTTTAAATCGGATAATAATTGTGACCTCCAGAGGGACCATAGGTGATTTTTCGGACAATCAGGGGCCATAATTCAGGAAGTTACGATCCGATATGCGCAAATAACGAAAGGAACCAAGATCTTTGGGTTATAACCATGCATTTCAAGTTTCATCAAAATCGAATTAAAATTGTGACCTCTACAGGGTCCACAACCATGATATACAATTTTTTAACAGTATTCGCGTACAAATGGCGGCCATTTTGTATGGCAATTTTGGTCCGATTTTCCCGAAATTCGAACTCAACCTTCTTTACGGTGTAACGGTAATATAATCAAACGTTTTTTTCAATCGGATAATAATTGTGACCTCCAGAGGAACCAAAAGCTAAAAAGATAGGTTGCCAGGCAACGAAACATACGCCGACAGCAGCTAAATCGTCCGGGCAGTCAACAAGGGTTGTCGCATATTTTTACTTTTTTTTGGTAATGAAACATTTGTAATACACTAAATCTGAGTAACACCCATTATGTAATTATCAGAAAATCATTAGAATTTGTATGCTTTTTATAAAGTTTTGCCCCACGCTAACAATTAGTATAGGAAACATTTAATATCATGGATTTAGCTGTTCAGTTATCAAAATTCATTGAAAATCAAAATACTTGTTCGTTTCAACACCTTAAACTCTGTGTATCAATCTGAAGTCAATCGGATGATAAGTTTGGCATCTACAGTGCCACAAGGTTTTTTGAAGTGATCAAGGGAGATAACTCTGGAAGTAAGTATTTGAAATTGATGAAAATCAGTAGGCTTCTTCCTCTCAGGACCTTAAACAGTGTGTGTAAATTTAAAGTCAATCGGATATTAACTTTGGCCTCTAGAGCGTCCACAGGATTTTTTGATGTGATCAAGGGCCATAACTCTGGCACTAATTATCGGAAATTGATGAAAATAAATAGGCTTCTTCGTCTTATGACCTTAGTGTATAAATTTAAAGTCAATCGGATATCAACTTTGGCTTTTAGGGCGTTCACAAGATTTTTTGAAGTGATCAAGGGCCATAACCCTGGCACTAATTATCGGAAATTGCTGAAAATCAATAGGCTTCCTTGTCTTATGACCTTAAACACTGTGTATAAATCAAAAGCCAATCGGATATTAACTTTGGCTTTTAGGGCGTTCACAAGATTTTTTGAAGTGATCAAAGGCCATAACTCTGGCACTAATTATTGGAAATCGCTGAAAATCAATAGGGTTCTTCGTCTTATGACCTTAAACACTGTGTATAAATTTAAAGACAATCGGATATTAACTTTGACTTTTAGAGCGTCCACAAGATTTTTTGAAGTGATCAAGGGCCATAACTCTGGCACTAATTATCGGAAATCGCTGAAAATCAATAGGCTTCTTCGTCTTATGACCTTAAACACTGTATAAATTTAAAGTCAATCGGATATCAACTTTGGCTTTTAGGGCGTTCACAAGATTTTTTGAAGTGATCAAGGGCCATAACCCTGGCACTAATTATCGGAAATTGCTGAAAATCAATAGGCTTCTTCGTCTTATGACCTTAAACACTGTGTATAAATCAAAAGCCAATCGGATATTAACTTTGGCTTTTAGGGCGTTCACAAGATTTTTTGAAGTGATCAAGGGCCATAACTCTGACACTAATTATTGGAAATCGCTGAAAATCAATAGGGTTCTTCGTCTTATGACCTTAAACACTGTGTACAAATTTAAAGACAATCGGATATTAACTTTGACTCTTAGAGCGTCCACAAGATTTTTTGAAGTGATCAAGGGCCATAATTCTGGCACTAATTATCGGAAATCGCTGAAAATCAATAGGCTTCTTCGTCTTATGACCTTAAACACTGTGTATAAATTTAAAGTCAATCGGATATTAACTTTGGCTTTTAGGGCGTTCACAAGATTTTTTGAAGTGATCAAGGGCCATAACTCTGGCACTAATTATCGGAAATCGCTGAAAATCAATAGGCTTCTTCGTCTTATGACCTTAAACACTGTGTATAAATTTAAAGCCAATCGGACATTAACTTTGGCCTCTAGAGCGTCCACAAGATTTTTTGAAGTAGTCAAGGGCCATAACTCTGGTAGTAATTATCGGAAATCGCTGAAAAACAATAGGCTTCTTCGTCTCATGACCTTAAACACTGTGTATAAATTTAAAGTCAATCGGATATTAACTTTAGCCTCTAGAGCGTCCACAAGCAATTGTGGACGCCGGACGGACCGACGGACGGACCGACGGACGGACGGGGGCGACGACAATATACGACCACATTTCAATGTGGGCGTATAAAAAGGCAATTTTGCGTATAATCAGGGGCCATAATTCAGGAAGTTACGATCCGATATGCACAAATATCAAAAGGAACCAAGATCTTTGGGTTATAACCATGAATTTCAAGTTTCATCAAAATCGAATTAAAATTGTGACCTCTACAGGGTCCACAACCTTGATATACCATTTTTTAACAGTATTTGCGTACAAACGGCGGCCATTTTGTATGGCAATTTTGGTCCAATTTTCCCGAAATTCGAACTCAACCTTCCTTAGGGTGTAACGGTGATATAATCGAACGTTTTTTTAAATTGGATAATAATTGTGACCTCCAGAGGGACCACAAGCTAAAATAGGTGATTTTTCGGACAATCAGGGGCCATAATTCAGGAAATTACGTTCCGATTAGGGTTGTCACGATTACAGAATTCTTGAATCGGTTAATCGGCCAGCCAAAAATCGTATCGGTGCCGATTAATCGGATGCCGTATAAATTCCATAATGTCAATCAATGTCTGTACGGCGTTCCAAGGGCTTTTTCATGTGATTGTTTGTTATAAGTAAATTATATAATGATGTATCAATAACGAATAGCTGATTGTATATTATTAATTATTGTAGTACATTTATTTCAGTTTATACTAAAGATATGTCGGAATAAATCGTTTAAATTGGCAATAAACAACATTTACGTTAAGTCATCAGTTTTGATATTCAGTTACAAGGTTGAGCGAAGTAAAACATTCCCGTGTTCTGACTTACCCCTACGGCTTTAACTGCTAATTAAAAATCCAATACTGGCTATAGATTACAATTCACCTGTACAACAATTCTCCTACATGATATTTAAACATATATAGCGATAATCATATTGACGAAAAACAACGAGAGAACCCGCAAAAGACGATACAAACAGAAAAAAAAACACGTGACATTTACAAAGACCGAAACATATGCCGAGGGGGCCAAATAGAAGATCCTCCCGATTGGCATTGTTAGGAACTAGTTTATTCGTCGTCTCGTATGCAGTAACGGCACATTCTGATTGTGAATTTAATAATAAATTACAACTGTATTTAAAATTAATTTATACTAGAGAAATTTCTGAGGAAATCGTTCGATTATATACACTACGTGTCTGGAGTTTGAGACTAGAAACACCGAACACCGTGGAAAAACACTCTATTTCACGGTGGAATCTCGGAGAATCGCTAGCGAAACGGCAGCTTGCCAAATCACCGCGAAATAGGGTGTTTCACGGTGAATTATAGCGTTTCGCGGTGGAACACGGTGAATCGCTTGAGTGCCGATATCATCCGGATGTAAGCATGTTGACGGAAAATGTAATTTATTTAAGTTGAATACAAGATATGTTAACCGTTGGCGAGGCAGCTACGGTCGTATTTTTTTTTATTTCTAACACACTGCACATGTATAACGTGGTGCCACAATGTACGCGTATGCAAACAATGAATAACTTACAACGTATCATTTCATCTTATTGGCTGCTTATTAACCGTTGGCGAGGCAGCTATGTATCAAAATGTATGCAACACTGAACAACTTAAACAAATTTTAAACGTACCATTACATCTTCGTCTATAACTTAGATCTCATCCATCAATTATTGGCTGCTATCAAATCCAAACTTTAAATTATATACGATGAGCTTTTACACATTACTTAATTACTCGCAGCTTCAGGTAATCTAAATCAATTTTCCATACAGCACACGACACCAGTGCAGTAAATCACTTTCGGTAAGTCACGTGGTCAGAAACGCGCCAAAATATTGGGACTATATTATTATTACGCTGTGTTATTTGGCGAAATTTCTTTTAGCAGATCTTGACTGTCACCGATATATGATAATAATGAATTATGACGCATTTAAACGATATCAATGGCGGGCGATACACTGTGAGTATCACTAAAGTCACAGCCCAATGTTTATGTTATTTTACAAACACTGTACATTTTCATGCACACAACCAAGGAATGTTCTTACGGGATTTTGCGCAGCCGTAGAATAATCTCCGCTGTGACAATATACATCTACTTCGTATGGCCCAATCTATTTCGGTGGAAGCGGGTATTGAATAAAGCCATTTCACACACACATACGTGTACATGCCAAGCGCATGTCATATACAGTACAGGCATCGCGCAGGTTTGAGCAAACACGATATTACCGTGTTTTCTATCGTGGAATTCCATGATTTACCGAGTGAATACCGAGGAAATATCGAGTAACACGATAGCACTGCCTCGGTGTTGAAAATACCGTGCGACTCGGTGTTATAATTGTGCGACTCGGTGTTATAATTAAAACATGCATCTCGTTGCTTATTTTAGGTAAAATACATGTAGCACTTTATAGATCAGTTACTATGTTGGAATTTTTCCATTAATCACGAATATTTGATGGCTAGTTCGAAATCATAACTGAATTAAACACATTGACATCCAAGTACTATCCATTCTTCTTCTAAACAGAAAATGCCTATAGATACCAATACGTTATTACTTCATTAATATGTACGATATTTTGAAGTCTTGCGTCAATCGACTATTACAAATTCATTCATATTACGGAAAAAGTTATAAAATGCGCACAAATCAATTATTATGGTCTTACCGGGGTGTAATTTTATCCTTCTAAATAGTAATTTACATACTGACAAATTAGCCACACGGTGCATACAGTATTGGTATATCACACCTCAACTAATTCTGGTTTAAATCACAAATGAATTAAAAGATATCGTGAACCGATACGAAACACGCCTCGCCAGAATTCACCGTCAGCAAGGTTATGGAACTTTGCTGAATACATGTACAAGTACGTGGACACGTATCACTCCGATAAAGGCGATAATATCATGCTGACCTTTTCATTTCGGCTCCATTGGGTCTGGTGAATGCAAACTGTCAATCAAGGTTCCATAATGTAAATTGGCACGTGACATCAAAAGAAATCAACTGACAGAAAAAAGACGCCCATTTTACAACAAATTGTTAGCCTGCTGTAGTCTCCTTGTTATTACGACTTGTATTGTAAATTGTCAGAAATAAAAATTACCAAAAATGGTTTGACATCTTTTTTTAAAAAAAATAAACCCATCACTATTGTTAATTTGATTCTGATAGGCAAATGGTTGGCATTCAAGAAGGGTCACAATGGTTTGTTATTTGCATGTCAATCAATTTGGGCGTGTTAAAATTAAACGTAAGGTAAATTTTCAAAAGAGATGTCTTGTAAAATAATCCGTGTTTATTACTCAAATATTTTCTCAATTAGCAGAATGTCAAAATAAAGAAAATGACTACGAAGTTATTCGTCGAAGTTTCACGGGTTTTTTGTATTTGGCTCGACACCCCCGCACAGTCCCTACGTGTAATACCATGTTACGAGAAATTGCGATTACTGTTTTACGGTAAAAATCGTGTGTTTAGGAATGTGGACGTGTGATTGTTCAATTATTTAAATCGGTACATGCTCGAAGGTTGACTCGTGCAGATCGTGTAATGGGCAAAATAATGTTTAGTCATCCTATTTGCAATTGACATATTCCGTCAATAAAATCACACCGGTGCTCATTAATAATTTATTAGGTGATCATTATTTTATTACAGTGTGCACAAACGTCATTCCTTAAATAGCCCCAGGCACCTTTAACAGCACGCTTTTTCTGCTGGGCAATCTCCTCTCTTCTCTTTGAAGTTGCATTCTAGACTAATTGACACGTCGATAACTCTAATACTACCATTATTAATCTCACTATCAAAGAAGCTTCAATTCATAAGAAATTGTCGTGAGGTCGTGTTGCGGGTTAAAACAATCAAAATGATATGTGGGTGTCTGTGATAATTATTGGAAACTAAAACGGTTTTATTAATAAGGATATGTATTGTCTATTGCATGAATACGGTCAGTTGTTTGATTACAGCCATAATGATAAGTTCACCACTGTTTTTGTAATAAAGTAAACTCCTTAAATTGTGCCGCGGCCCCTTTTAGATAAACCGAGTTCGTTTTTTATAAGATAGCGATTATTTTACGTATTACGTACTTTTAATATTTTATTTATACATTAATAACAATATGATTTCACGTTTAACGCGAGCGATTGATCTTGCTCGGCTCGCGTTAACGTCAAAAAATTCTCAAATTGCGACTAATTTACGCTAAAAATTATATGTGTAAAATACTCTTTTGACCAAATTGTTTTCTATTGTCAAATTGTCCTGTAAATTATACATATACTTTATTTACGGACATTGATCTGAAGTCATATTTTCATGAGACAAAACGGAACATCGAATTGTTACGGTTAGTTTATCTGGCTTATTACTTATAAATGGGTAAATACAACTCAACTCTCACCGCGTGTTTTTATTACAATTCCATAACAATTAATTACGTGTTTATTTAATAATAAAAGTACATGTTTTCTTAATAATAAGCAAGTGTTTAACAGTTTATTTAACAACAAGTACAACTTAGTTAATTAGCTGCTATGTCGGGCCACCCGAATATCCCTTTTACAAGACAAATTAGATTGATGTGTTTCGGCATCATAAATAATTGAAAACTAACCGTTAATCGACTTTCCGTGCATAAAATGAACTAAACAATATCCAAAATGCACGCTTTCTGACTTTGGGTTGTTTGGATAACACATCTAAGAAGTGGCTACGTGCAATTTTAACCTTTGATCTTTTATATCACGGGAGATTTCTGTTATTCAACTGGCATGAAAATGACGACATTACAAGTTGACAGTTCAGCAATGAGGATCGTTTACGCTTGGTAGACGATTGGGAATTTGATAAGAATCGAAGCATGGTGAAAGTTATGACTGTCCAATACTGTCCATTGATTTGAGATTTAGGTGGAATAGACTCTTCGGTCGAAATACAATTATTCTTTTCTGAAATAAAACAAGTGCCTTGGATTTTTGTGTGGATTCGATAGTGGTTACTTTTCTTTCAATCGGAGACTTGTGTTGCGTTCATCTCATTTTCACGGTAAGTACGGGCTTTCAAATCCCGTTGCAGGTTCTATTTATACATATATCCTGTACTAGATACGCAGCTTTACATGAGTGCGTGGAAATTTAACGGCAAATATATCGTGTAGAATACAATGTATGTGAACATGCATGTTCACACTATATAACCTAAGTAATTGTGTCCGTATTATTAACGAAAATATTTAACATTCATAACACCGTGGAAGTATATCGTTTTGACATCAATTGTTTATGACAGATAAACATCGTTAATTTTATATATCAAATTACACCGAGGCCTATCGTGTCATGCGACTATCGTGGCACACGATAGCGACCGCTACACCGAGTTATTTATCGTGGCAATATCGTGCCGTTATCGTGGAAATTTTTAACAAAAAACGACACGATAATCGTGTCCCGTCAAAGCAACTCGATATCCGTACTGTAGTTATACAATGTCCACGAGTATGTTAATTCTCGCCTTCACTCAGTTATGATTTTCTCATTTTGAGTACACTTTCTGAATAATTCCATTCTTTTGTACGCATGCATGACCAATCGAACGAAACAAAAAGACTACTCAGACCAAAAATAAATTGTTGTTTTAAAAATTGCGTTTGTATTAATATGACTACTCGAATCAATAATAAAATGTTGTTTTAATTGTTGTTTTAATCGTTCGATAATTGTGTTTGTTTTAATATGCATCTGTTTTCTTTGAAATAATAAAGTGTTATGTACTTACCCGTCGTATTTTTTCATTATGAAGCACATCAAAGAAAATCAGTTAAAACAACGATAACTGAGTAGTGATTAATTCGTACGTATCGGTACTGGACTGCTCGAACCAATAATAAAGTGTTGTTTTAATAATTGATAATTGTGTTTGTTTGAATATGCATCTGTTTTATTTGAAATAATAAAGCCTTATGCATTTACCCGCGGTATTGTTTCATCATAGAGAATATCAAAGAAAAACAATTAAATTGTTGATGTAATAAAGATAGATATTTGGTAATATGTACTTACCGGCAACGGATATTCTTAAGTTATGTATATACTCACCTATAAATTATTCGCATCTTTGTATTGTGATTTAATCATAAAAAACATATTATCTGTATTATATTTTTAAAATGATTAAGTCAAGCCTTATAATGTAATTTAATTGGTCCGAACGGTAAATTTCGGTTGGTACGAGTAGAAAAGATAAATATGGGTCCGATATTATGCAATATCTATGCAGGTTCAATCACAAGACCTGGGTGCTCACCGTCTAGTATAAATTTACAGCTTCTGATATGCTGAGTTTAAACGTAAACATATACATGAATGTATAATCTTATAGATTGCTATATGCAGTAGGAAATCGGGATGTTGGACGTACAAAAGAATGGAATCATTCAGAAAGTGTACTAAAAATAAGCAAATTATAACGGCGTGAAGACGAGAATTAACATACTCGTGGACATTGTATAAATATATGACATGCGCTTGGAATGTACACGTATGTGTGTGTGAAATGGCATTATTCAATGTCCGCTTACACAGAAATTAATTGGGCGACATAAAGTAGATGTATATTGTCACAGCGGAGATTTTCCGCATAGTAACATAGCGTAAAAAAATATAGTCCCATTCGGAGTGATTTATGGCGCGGAGTGATTTATGTATGATTGTTTTAGATTGATTGAAGCTGCGTGTAACGGTACAATAATGTGTAAAAGCTCATCGTATATAATTTAAAGTTTGGATTTGATAGCAGCCAATAATTGATGCATTACATCTAAGTTACAGACGAAGATGTAATGATACGTTTAAAACATTGTAAGTTGTTCATTGTTGCATACATTTTGGCTGACGTTATGCATGTTCGCGCGTTAGGAAAAAAATTCCTAACCGATACAGAATGCCGGTAAATGTCTCCCCGAGATTACCTAACTCATTTGTTATTCAAACCGGCCTGTACTTTATACATACATGTATATGTACACGTTTTCCCGGGAGCATTACTATATTATAACTCCTTCAATTTACAAATGTATTATAGACAATATTAGTTCGACTCTAGCCTAAGGTAGACTCGCAAATTCCTTGCGGGAAGCACGGCAAAACAAGATGTACTTCTATCGAAACACGGTGAATTCCTAGAGAAACACGGTGAATTCCTAGAGAAACACGGCGAATTCCTAGAGAAACACGGCGAATCTTAGAGAAAAATCGCCGCGGAATTAAGCGAAATTTCACCGTGAAATCTAAGAGAATTCGGAGTGTTTTTTTTCGCCGTGTCGGCGCGATTCTGGTCTCAAAAAATTGGTAGGAACTGTAGTTGGAGAATCGTTTTCTTCTTTATAAAATGGAATTTCAATAAAATTACATTGCTAGTTTATCACTCGTAAAAAGGCACAGCCAACTTGAACCCCGTCTCGTGCGGCATGCTTTCAATCCATGCCTAAGATATTATCATGTCTGTTATTCATGATTCCGAGATTTGGACAACTATTTCCCGCCAATATCAACTATTTTACACATTTCGAAGTAAGCCATGCCTAATATGGTAGGCGAAGAATCCCGTGCTACATTGAAATCGTGCCACTGTATTGCGTCTTGAAAGACGTAGTTTTCGTATGGTTTTAATACGCAGCAGTGTGTTTAGCAGAGAGTAAAAGTCTAAATTTATATGTATTTGTATAAATATAAATTGGATGAAACGACTACCCATTTTTCAAAGTGTGAATCGGTTTGAGCTAGAAACCGAATCGACTACGACTAAACCGATTAATCGTGACAACCCTAGTTCCGATAGGCGCAAATATCGAAAGGAACCAAGATCTTTGGGTTATAAACATGCATGTCAAGTTTCATCAAAATCGGTTCAAAATTGTGACCTCTATAGGGTCCACAAGCTAAAAACATGAGTTTTCGCACAATCAGGGACCATAATCCATGAAGTTTTCATCCGATACATGCCAATATCGAAAGCAGCCGAGATCTTTTGGGGATAAACCTATATTTCAAGTTTCGTCAAAATCAGATAAGAATTGTGACCTGTAGAGAGTCCACAAACAAATTGTGGACGGACGGACGGACAGGGGCGACGACAATATACGTCCACATAAAAATGTGGGCGTATAAAAAGGCGATTTTCGTATAATCGGGGGCCATAATTCAGGAAGTTACGATCCGATATGCGCAAATATCGAAAGGAACCAAGATCTTTGGGTTATAACCATGAATTTCAAGTTTCATCAAAATCGAATTAAAATTGTGACCTCTACAGGGTCCACAACCTTGATATACCATTTTTTAACAGAATTTGCATACAAACGGCGGCCATTTTGTATGGCAATTTTGGTCCGATTTTCCCGAAATTCGAACTCAACCTTCCTTAGGGTGTAACGGTGATATAATCGAACGGTTTTTTAAATCAGATAATAATTGTGACCTCCAGAGGAACCACAAGCTAAAAAGGGTGATTTTTCGGACATCCAGGGGCCATAATTCAGGAAATTACGCTCCGATAGGCGCAAATATCGAAAGGAACCAAGATCTGTGGGTTATAAACATGCATGTCAAATTTCATCAAAATCGGTTCAAAATTGTGACCTCTATAGGGTCCACAAGCTAAAAACATGATTTTTCGCACAATCAGGGGCCATAATCCATGAAGTTTTTATCCGATACATGGCAATATCGAAAGCAGCCGAGATCTTTTGGGGATAAACCTATATTTCAAGTTTCGTCAAAATCAGATAAGAATTGTGACCTGTAGAGAGTCCACAAACAAATTGTGGACGGACGGACGGACAGGGGCGACGACATAATACGTCCACATGAAAATGTGGGCGTATAAAAAGGTGATTTTTCGAACAATTAGGGGCCATAATTCAGGAAATTACATTCCGATAGGCACAAATATCGAAAGGAACCAAGATCTTTGGGTTATAATCATGCATGTCAAGTTTCATCGAAATCGGTTCAAAATTCTGACCTCTATAGGGTCCACAAGCTAAAAACATGATTTTTCGTACAATCAGGGGCCATAATCCATGAAGTTTTGATCCGATACATGCCAATATCGAAAGCAGCCGAGATCTGTTGGGGATAAACCTATATTTTAAGTTTCGTCAAAATCAGATAAGAATTGTGACCTGTATAGAGTCCACAAACAAATTGTGGACGGACGGACAGGGACGACGACATATTACGTCCACATGAAAATGTGGGCGTATAAAAACGTCTGCTTAAATTACGATAAGTGTTATGCTCCTTTATTTTCGGGAAAAAATGTCTGACAAGAAAATTTTAGAAATCCCATCACTGTACATGTGTAATACAAAATAATAATAATAATTTTAGAAATATTGTTAGAACCTACCCATGTAAGGTTACCCACGTATAACATATACTTTTTGCCTGTATAACTTGATGAAGAAGGCAATGTTGATGAACTTGATGTTTCTTTATGCTGTAAAATAAAACAGGCAGTTGCCATACACCCATACTTTGGAATAGATAGATGGACAACATGGACAATAACCAAGCGGTTGCCATGCTGGCAGGGTTGCAACGATACACCAGGTCATGACACGATGCAGATCACGATTCATAGTCTACGATTTGATTAATCTCGTTCAACTATAAGCCACTTCAAGTGTCGATAACGCCTTAACACTCGCTGAAAGTAGGAATGTTATTTTGCTCATGGACTTAATAACGCATTTAAAGGATAACGAATAGCAATACATGCATTGATTGTATCGTGCATCTTTAAAACCTCACGATTCATTGTTGCAGAACTACATGCTGGATACATCTTCATTTTGCACGACATGGAGAGAGAAGACAGCAAAATCAATAGGGCTCTTCCTCTCATTGTCCATATGTGTATAAATTTAAAGGGGGGGGGGGGGACGACAATATTCAAGACTTATTTTTTTAATTCAGTATGCCATAATGTTGACAAATGCTCAGTTTTAAAAATGATTGTCCTTGCTGCGTAGTTTTCGGAACTTGTCCATATTGGGACGGAAACAATGATCAAAATATAGATTGCTTAATAAGTTGATTATAACATCAATATTCTCCATCCTATGGTGTATATAACACTTAATTCAGTGAATATACCAGTACACAGTGGCAGCGCCAAGGAAATGCCCCCCCCCCCCATAAATCTGGTCTGCCCTCTATTTGCCCCCGCAAAAATTTTAGAAAATAAAAAAGTTTTTGTGATACCTTTCGGTAATCAATATCTGCTACGGTGATCCCACATCCCCACTCAATCATAGACTTGCATGTGGAGTGATTTCTTACCAAGCCAATCCTGCCGTACACCTATATGAGAGGTGCTTTTTACGACCCTCAAAGTTTTTGGGTACAGGTTCAACGCGACGAAAATATGCATTCACTTGATACACTCACTCCGTTCGTTTGACACCCCCCTCTTTGTTCGGATAAGTTGGTGATTTGGGGATGAACAGTATCTGGCCAGTTCTATTTATCTCGTAGTCTATTTCACAAAATATAGAGGCCAAAATATTCATTCACTTCGAGTAACTCACTTCGCCTGTTTGACACTTTCCTCTCTGGTCGGATAAAGTAGTGATTTGGCGACAGGCGGTATCTGTTAAGCTCTATTTATCTCGACGATTAATGCCTGAACTACTGCCAGACTGCCTTTAGGGCAGTCTATTTTCAAAGGGACTTTGTTTAATCACTGAGGTTCGCAAGTCCGTTTATTTGACACTTTCCTCTCTGGGATCAGAAAGACTACTGTTCCGGCGGCATCTGATCAGCTCTATTTATCTCTACTATCGGTGCCTGAATACTGTCAGGAATCATTTCCAACAGTCTATTTTTCAAAATTTTCTGGTCTGCCCTTTGATAGCTTTTTATAAACTTCTGCCCCACGCTAACAATTAGTATACGAAACATTTAATATCATGGATTTAGCTGTTCAGTTATCAAAATTCATTGAAAATCAAAATACTTATTCATTTCAACACCTTAAACTCTTGTATCAATCTTAAGTCAATCGGATAAGTTTAGCCTCTATAGTGTCACAAGGTTTTTTGAAGTGATCAAGGAAGATAAATCTGGAAGTAATTATTTGAAATCGCTGAAAATTAATAGGCTTCTTCGTCTCATGACCTTAAACATTGTGTGTAAATTTAAAGTCAATCGGATATTAACTTTGGCCTCTAGAGCGTCAACAGGATTTTTTGATGTGTCAAGGGCCATAACTCTGGCAGTAATTATTGGAAATCGCTGAAAATGAATATACCTCTTCATCTCATGACTGTAAACACTGTGTATAAATTTAAAGTCAATCGGATATTAACTTTGGCCTCTAGAGCCTCCACAAGATATTTTGAAGTGAATAAGAGCCACAACTCTGGCACTAAGGCTGTGTTGAATTGGAACTATGTTTCTTGTCGCCCGCGCGCTTAGGATCGGGGCGTCTATTTTTGGCTGCATAGCTTTTCAACACAAAAATTTTTTGAAGATTTATTTGAATGTTTCCGACATTTTTAACAATTATTTTAGAAATAAGTTACCCCGTAATGTCTCATTTATCAATATTTACGGGCTAAACAAAAATAAGTGACATTATGTTGCGTTCTGTTGCTGTGTTTAATACAGTGCGATATAACAGTCGATTTCGTTGGCGGATAGCTGCAATTTACATAAATTTTATTCGCCCATGGCCACTTTGCTCTATTAGATGTATTTCAACTAGTAAAACTTTTAATATAAATCTAAAAACAGGTATTCCACAAGCGAAATTCTTGGCTTTCGCTCGGTGAGGCCATGTTTTTGCATACATAATGAAGTTATTTTAAGAATAAGTTATTTGATTGGCCGGTCGCTAAGGTCAATGGTTGAAGTTTCCAATCAGAAACAAGCAGGTCAGGTTATTAGTCATGCACACTGAGCTGATGTCGCTAATATTCTTGATAAATACGTCATTGTTTGTTGATATTTTTGAAGACTTTCAAATAAAATGGCTTTAAATTTTTTGTAGATCACTCAATAAGTTTGACAGACACCCATAATTCAACAAGCCAACAGTGAGGCTGATGTCCCCCGCCGAAATCCCAAAATAAATAGATGACACATACAGACATGAGAGTGATTAGAGGTGAAATTGGCTGAAAATTTTCAATTGATCAGAAATGATCTATGCAGCATGACGAAGTTATGCTGCCAATGTTGGGGGGGTTTGCGGGTATCCTCCCCCAAGCAATTTTTGAAAATAAGACACTGTTTTAAGCCATTTCAACTGTTTTTGACCCATTTTCACTTGACAATTAATTATACCACACAGTTTGTCAAAGGGCACTGTGCAGCCTTCGTGTGTTTACAACTTTGACAGTGACGGATGAAGCTCGTGAATCCTCCACCTCCTTAGTTACACCAAAGTGTTCAAAGACAACGAGCTTTCCCCGGCAGTTCAATTTTTCGCACAAATTCATTCATGCAAACTTTCTTCCCGCTATCCTTTCGTCAAATCAACTTATCTTTCAAGCTAGTCCCATCTCCATTTATTTTTAGAACCACTGTCAATCTGTCGCGCACGTGTTTCGTCGGTTCTGTTTATTATTGATATTGTTCTTCATTTACTTATCAATAGAAATAAAAATGGCGATGACATTGTAGCGAGAATAGCCGACACGGTTTGGCCAATCAGAATGCCATTACAACTGATCACGGAAACAGTCGATTTGAACCGAAGCGAAAGCCAATCAGATCATCAAAGAATTTTTCCATCAAAGAGGTCATGAGCTTGCGGAGCAAACGAAAGGGTATTCCCCGTTAGAAGCGAAAGCTATTTGCTCGAGTTATTCGATTTCATTAGTTTCCATACGGTGAAAGTTTTTGTTTGAATAATATTTACGTGGCTTTATTTTTGGTTTTTAGTCGGATTTATAAAAATTTACAAATTGCTTTGGATCGATTGGCGGAAATCCGCCAATTGGCGGAAAAATCTCATGTATGCACATATTAATTAACCCTTTAGAGCCTAAACCATGAAAGAGGTCTTTAAAAATTCACAAATTGTGTTTTTCATGATGCCTGGGGTGTGAATAAACCTAATCCACAAAAAAAAAATTCATCAGAAATCATTTCCAAAATTTTGGACAGGTATCGATTTTGATACCATAGGCTTTAGAATAATACTCCAATTTCCCTGGTCAAAAAACTTAAATTTCTCAATCTTGGGACCTGCCATCTATGAAAGTACAAGTGAACCTCATGTACTCAATATAGCAGCACTGTATGGTACTATATTAGATACCATAGGCGTTCTCGTCATGAAAAACCGGGGGATAGATTATTTGTTCAAAATTTAGTTTATTAATTAGTTAAGGATATGGTGGTTGGGGTCCAAAATACCCCTTGTATACGCACAAGGGTTAAAGTGATCAAGGGCCATAACTCTGACAGTAATTAACGGAAATTGCTGGAAATATGACCTTTAACACTGTGTATAAATCAAAAGTTAATCGGATATTAACTGTTGCCTCTAGAGCGTCCACAAGATTTTTTGAAGTGATCAAGGACCATAACTCTGGCAGTAATTATCGGAAATCACTAAAAACCAATAGGCTTCTTCGTCTCCTGACGCAAAGTTTGTACATACGTGTAGTTGCCGACTGCATAATTGATCATCAACAATCGACCTTGGTTTCTATGACAATGATGCTCTACTCCGCTCCCATGCAGTAGTGGGAGCGGAGGATATGTTTTATCAGGATATGTTTTATCATCCTTCTGTCATTTTGACGAGAATTTGGTGGAAATAATAGGATATACTTTCCAAATTTCATAAAGGATTTAACGATTATTCATTTAATCGTCTAGGACCCAATAATCACGATTACTTGCAATCCCCGGGGTATCGCTGCATCCTTAGCATCAATCTATCACAAGTTAAGTCTTCTCTTACATTCACTTCAGCAGGATCTGAACTGGAAGGAGCTGTAATTACATCATCGTATAAATCATCTCCATGTGAAAATTCTGTCTCCTGCTAAAAATTGGAATAAAAAAAATACAGTTAATAACAATAATAGAAAAAATACATTTCAAATATGTGACTTGTTACATCAAAATATGTCAGAATGCATACAATCTAATTTTGAGATATATACAAAATAAGTGAAAATATCAATTTCAATCAACAAAATAGAGATTTTTTATCAAACCAAAAGTTCAAAATAGCAATAAAACATTATAAATAGAGAATCTCCTACTCGTGTTTCTTGATATCAAAAAATGTCAACACAAGCTGATAAAGTGAAAAAAACGACTCTCTGCCGAGTTTTTTTTACTTTATCAACGAGAGTTGGTATTTTTTGATATCAAAAAACACGAGTTATAGATTTTATTTATCACCCAATCCTTTTTTACATGTACAAATAAATAAATATAATTGTTTGGTATAGATTTCACTTTTACTGAATCTAATTACATTGCAGCGTATAGATACATCAGTTTTTTGACAGCAGTTTAGCTATTGCAAAGTCCTACGTGTATATACATGTATTGACCCAGTATTTCCTTCACGGTCAATTAAATAAAAACAGTTTTAACCCTTGTGTGTACACGTCGCACGCTACTGGGAGTAATATAAGACCCCAGACATGAATAGGTTTTTGGGTGAATAATTTTACTCAAATACGATCAAACTACAGCATCATATAAAAACTGAACAATAATCAATCAGGCTAAAACAAAATATTTCAGGTATTATCAGTGATGATAGGAATTATAAGATTTTTCTGAAACCATACAAATCTAAAAATATTGTAATTGTCATGTTCCACGTAGAATCGTTTTTTGATGGGGTTGGTAGGGTCATAACTCTGGCAATAATTATCGGATATCATAATTGACTTTAGATTTATACACAGTGTTTAAGGTCATGAGATGAAGAAGCCTATTGTTTTTCAGCGATTTCCGATTATAGCTACCAGAGTTATGGCCCTTGATCACTTCAAAAAATCTTGTGGACGTTCTAGAGGCCAAAGTCAATATCCGATTAGCTTTAAATTTATACACAGTGTTTAAGGTCATAAAACGAAGAAGCCTATTGATTTTCAGCGATTTCTGATAATTAGTGCCAGAGTTGTGGCCCTTGATTACTTCAAAAAATCTTGTGGATGCTCTAGAGGCCAAAGTTAATATCCGATTGACTTCAAATTTATACACAGTGTTTAAGGGCATGAGACGAAGAAGCCTATTGATTTTCAGTGATTTCTGATAAGTAGTGCCAGAGTTATGGCCCTTGATCACTTCAAAAAATCCTGTGGACGCTCTAGAGGCCAAAGTTGATACCCGATTGACTTTAAATACACACACACTGTTTAAGGTCATGAGACGAAGAAGCCTATTATTCAAATAATTACTTCCACTTCCAGAGTTGTCTCCCTTGATCACTTCAAAAAACCTTGTGACGCTATAGAAGCCAAACTTATCATCCGATTGACTTCAGATTGATACAGAGTTTTTAAAGGTGTTGAAACGAACATGTACCGGTATTTTGATTTTCAATGAATTTTGATAACTGAACAGCAAAATCCATGATATTAAATGTTTCCTATACTAATTGTTAGTGTGGGGCAAAACTTTTATAAAAAGCAAACAAATTCTAATGATTTTCAGAAACCGGTAATTACATAATGAGTTGTTACTTTTAATCAGATTTTAGTGTATTACAAATGTTTCATTCCAAAAAAAGTAAAAATATGCGACAACCCTTGTTAGCTTTATATATGAGTTTTTGAACAGTTCCATAAATGAATATGAATGAGAGGGATAAAATATAAATATTTGATAAAATAAAATACTATAAAAAGTAACGGACGTACATGTACGAAAACCCAAGTTATTCTGAGAATTTTTGCCAATCTTTTCTTTTTTTGGTCATTATAATAAGAATGGGTTATTTTAGCTTTAGATATGAAATTTTAAACAATTCAATTCATAAATATGAATGAGAGGAAAAAATGTGAATATTTAGTAACGGACGTAAGCTTACACATTCTCATAGCGATATTTTTCTATGTTGATTACTTTCACAAAAATATGTTATTTTCATATTTTAATGTATAAATATCATGTTTATATACATTGTCAGATAACTAATGCCAAATCATTCATTATTATAATTAGGCTATAACTTAGAATTGTCGAACAAACACAAAGTAAGAAAATACATAAAAATTATAAATTCAACATTTACAACGTACACCTCGACAAAAGACCAAATAAAAAAAAATTAGGAACAATTTCTGCCAAAATTTAAGTTTGTTTTCAAAATATAGATTATTTTTCACCATAAAACATTATTTTTGTCCACTTATCACCTAATTAAATTTTCACCTAATTTTGTATACTTTAGCGTGGAATTGCCTAATCCAACAAGTTAGATGTTACTCTTTGATATTCTGACGACGTAACATCTAACATCCGAACAGTCAAAAGCTTGGGGCAAAAGTTGATAACTAGTTTACTTCGTTCAGCGGACGGTGAAATTCACAATTTTCAGTTATCTGCACTGCTAACACATTAAACTTACATATCATATCCATCTGTGTTCCGAAAAAAAAAATTTTGTTGTCTATTTTAAGAGATTTCACAAAAATCTTCGCCCACAACCAACACAACACATTGAAAAAGGAAATGACCTACATAGGTGAAAGTGACTGAAAGGTGAAATCTGGGTTGGTGCACATTACGAACGAATTCTTTAAACGAAACGAAATCATGAGACGAATTTGAAGGCGATCATTTTAAATTTATTTTTAGTGATGTTCCGATTATCGGTTTCGCCATTCAGTAGACTAATCGGCCGATGAGTGGCCTACCAAAAGAAATTTTGCCGATATGTGCGTAGCCGATATCTGTTCAAAAAGACTCGGCAGTCAAATACCTTTTCGTAAAATATTATTTAGATTGTGAATAAATCACTCTCTCTTACTTAACCTCGCACTCGACCCGTTTATTTTAGTTGCCGTGTGTGTGATACAAGACTCAATGCTTTATAATTATTCATATTTTTAACTCTAAAGATAGAAAAGGCGGGAAAATGTCACGTGACATTGACAAAGACAGAAGCTATCATATCCATAATATCAACCGTTAGCGATGAAACATTCTACGAATGCCGACAAATTTAAGGATTTTAAATTATAATCAACATTTTATAAATAATAATCGCAATCATATAGCCTATGCTAGAAATTACCACGGCATAACGGCAATTGTCGTAAAAAGTAAAAGCTGAAAGCAAACACGGACTGCTACGGTAATAAAAATAGCCTAAATTGCACTGTTGTCCACGGGTACACACACAAATCAAAAAGTTGTGCCTTTTCTATGTAGACGCATGAAATGCATATATGTAATAACTTTTCAATATCATACAGTCGTTCAGGGGATTTGGGATTAGGTCAATAATTCAGAGATGTAAGATTTAGTTGTAAATGTCCCGTCCTACCGTCATATATAATTAGTTTTTTCATAAGAATGCTTACTTTCTAAAATAGGTTATGGCAGAGCCGTGGGAAATTTGACGAATAAATTTTAGTTATAGCTGCCATGATGGCCACCGTTATGAACACGAATAACTAAAAGGAAAGGAAAGCAAATTTCGGTGATTTTATTACTCGTAAGAGGAATCTGTATAATTTACATGTATACTTATGACAGTACCACTAAACACAATTAGGGCCAGATTAATTGACACGATATATATAAAAATTGCACGTCCCGTGGCGGAAAATGGCAACAGTTTGCTTTAAATAAGTTAGGCAGTAGTGCCTTGTCAGCTTATTTTAGCTACGGCTTTTTTAAATTTTTGTTTTTGAAAAGTCCTAATTTCAAGCACTGATCTAGGCCTACTAAATAATCAAGCAACAAAGTTCTCAATTGACGTTGTGTATTTTCAACTACGCGTGAAGAGCGACCTAATTATTCCTTCAATAAACATCGACTTCTATCCCAATATAAAATCTCTACAAAAACAGTACATAATGCAATCCATAGAAATATTGTAGAAAAATGCATTTCGTTTCGTGTTAAACAGGGGTCCTCAAATTTTAATGGGGAGGATATGACGTCAAACGGATGTCAAACTATCCTAACATGGCGACTACATGAAATATTTTTGAATGTGATATTGGATAAACCTGTTTCAATGAACCTCGTGTGTGTGTCAGTAAGTGTTATTGTTGTTCAGAGATGGATCACACAATAAGGTAGGACATGCATTTAGAATTTATCGACTGACGCCTTTCAGCTCGTGGCTATTTGATGCGCAAATAATTCAGTCGCACATCGCTTAAAGAGAATATAGCTTGTGGAATCTTGAGGTTACGTGTGAACGAAACCTCAAGACACTCTGGAGTAGGAATTGCCCCAAAATTGAATACCGGTATTAAAAAAAAGTATAAATCCGATTTTAAAAATTTAAACGGTTTTGAAATACTAATGTTTGGGCAATTATTTCTGCCAAGTTTGAAAGCAATTGCTCAAAAAATAAAATTTGGTTGGTACAACATGCTAATGAAGGGTGAAATGAACAAAAATGAAAAATGGCGGTTTGAATCGGAATTGATTCTTAACCTGCCTGTCTTTAATACCTCATGCATACCTTAACTATTCTATTTATCTTGGTTCGAAACGTAGTATTTATAACGGCATTAAGTAAAAAATACTTATACCTGTATGAATTCTTCGTCTAAATTATCATATAAATCTATGTCCACGCCGTCTCCCATTTTATTTCATTTGAAAGTACGTCCTCTGGTGAGTAAGGGGACATAACTTTTTAAACGAGCATGGAGGCAGACCACTTAACTCCCCCATTGACCTCAATTTCTCGACTCTTTGCCCACCTCCAACTTTTCACAAAATTTTCGTTGGGCTGTATGCTTTCACTAGACAGAGGAGCAAATGGCCATGTCTTTGCATGAAAAATTTGTATGAGGTTGACCACCAAAATTTTGAGATACCCAAACTTGAAGAAGCATACTAAAAACATGTAACTTATAGTTGCCGTACATATGGATGCGGGTCAGTTCATCCCACGACCGTTTCACCCCGGACTGTTTCATTCCAACCTAATTTTTTACCGGGCTGTTTCACCCCGAGCTGTTTCATCCCCCTTGTTATTAGAATAGGGGGTGTTCCCACTTAGCCGACAGGCTTTGATGTCAAATTTTGCCGCCAATCCAGAGTTAATCCTAGAACAATGGTGTTATAAACTATAGTCCTTATCTTTTTTAAGACTAAAACTGTATTGATTTTAACAAATTTAACTTTTATTAAATAACATTAAATAGCTTACACATATAAAAATATATTGATTTTTAACAAATTTAATATTTATTAAATAACATTAAATGATTTACACATATAAAAATGCATTACAATTTACACATTTAACTTTTATTAAATAGCATTATATAATTCATAAATAAATGCCTTACAACATAGCAATCATTTTACAGCCCCACGAAATAGGAAATATGTGTTCCATACCGATTTACACTTAAAGAGCCATTTAATAATTGTGTTTTCAAATGTTCAATTATTGTATCAAGTTGTCGATATATTTCTTAACTCGAGGCCTTTTGGTACCACCAAATAATATCTGTGAAATGGTGATTTCGACATAGGATTGTTCTTGTTTTATTAAGTTAATGAACTTGTAAATATTAGGATGGCATGCTTTCATTTTATTCAACTTAGAATGCCAACCTTTACGTGGTTGGTAGTACGGGGCCCTGTAGTATCAAAATGGTTCCACACATTACGGCCATTGTTATCAACCCACTGCTCTGTCATATAGTCAGCGAACCGCCCTACTTGTGGAATGTTTGAATCTACAGCTGTAACACTACCGGAAGGATAATGTCGCGACTACTATCCTGGTCACGGACTCCAAAAGGAGACCTGTGACACTATCCTGTGTCACGGTACTAAAAAGCAGGCGGTGCCACTATGAGGCCACAGTGGTGACAATGATCGTCTAGGGTTTTTCTTCTAGGGTTTTCTTTCTAGGGTTTTCTCCGGACTTCACGTTGTTTAAAATAATGATCAATTATTCCGATCTTCAATTAACTGACACTGGAACACTTTTTACGTTAAATATGTTTTTATATCTATCTAACATCCATAATACAGGTAACTACAATATTATTGAATATAAGTTCAATATCCTTGGCTTGTGTTCTGAGGTGGCATTTCCTCGCCTCTCAGCCGGGAAGGCTTTGGTGTTCTCCCAACCTCCCAATGGTATCTATTTCCTACCGCCGGCCTGTGAGCCAGGGTAGCTCATGGTATGAACTTCCCCTTGGATCTCTCGAATGATATCTAAAGAAACTTAAACTGCGAATGTTCTTATAAAGAGGTTACGTGCATGAGTCAGAATTGAGCCCCGGGAAATTGACCAGGTGCTTCCTTTATCGGATTGGTCAAATGCACAGACGCTACCCTGGATTTCAAGACAATGTACTTATATGGGCACATAGGAGAGTGACTAATCACGTTTTTAACTCATGGGATTACCTTTTTTGGATTATCAGACATATGATGTCATTGCCCGATTTTAACCACCAGACATATTCTTATTAGCCTAGTTCTTGTTGTCACTAGTACTAGCTAATACCTTCAATATATTAAACAGACCCTTAAAGAACTTTATAACATCTACAGTATATAGGGTCTATAGTGTAACATACGCCCCTTTGCAATGCGTTAAATAAGCACAGTTGCTTAATTAACGTCGTTATCTAGCATGCATTAAGTACAATAAAAACAAATACTTTCAGAATGACATTTCAAAATTGTCATTCCATGTCGCGAACAATGTTTAAATAATCACAAGTAAACTTCTACATGTCCATTAAATATTTCAAGTCCTACTTCTAATATAATATCATTACACTGATATGCATGCTTACAATAACATAAATACACTGATTCACGTTATAACGCAATAAATAATACTGTTTCACAGTCAATGTAATTTCACTGTCTAAATTTCATGTCCTATTGTTCGTTTTCTGCCACTTTAACCTAAACACAGAAAATATAACTGAAATGTTCAAAATTCTTCATGTGTCCTGATTTCAAAATATTAGTACACTTCACTTAATATTGTTAAAGTTCAGTTTCACTTTAACTTCACCAAATCATCATCTGGATTTCCATAGGTCAGTTTCAGCTACCATGTCTTCTTCTTATTAGTAAGGTATCTCGTTTGTCAGAGGTTCCGACTTCTAAGAATTTTCAATCTGCACTTCTTTTGAAGACTTGTGTTGGGATAAATTCATTCATCCTCAAATCAAACATGTCATTGTTATCAGACCAAAAACTTATTAATTTGAAATGTTATTTACAAATTAGCCTAAGATTATTTCTTAACCTTATTATTAACTCTTACTCTTAATTAAAATTGACTTCTGTTAATTATTAATACACTGGGGTGTGTCTCTTTAATCATCAGAATTCTAGACAGTATTAAATTACAATTTTATAATTTCCTTTACTTTTATACTTCCGCCAAAACAATTACACGGTTACCTTAACAATTCACCATAAGAAAGTTAACGTTTTGACTAGTCTCATTAATCTACCTTTTTGACTTCCAGTGTTACATTAGTAAAGATGCCATACAAACATGGCCATTATCTGAATGACATCCTACTGTATCTGGAATCATATCACGGGCGAGTGTTGTACACCTCATTAATAACCTTAACTCTCATTACATTACTAAGTTTTACCTACTAGTTACAGTAAACAGTTTTATACCTCATTAGTACTCATTAGCAATTCATTTATAAAAACCAGACTCTGTACTGGCATTCCTTTTATTTCGTCTCAGTAAGACTACACTCCTCTTAACATGGGAGCTATATACAGCTTTTGTATACCCTCAACGCTTAAGGAGTACCAACTCTGTTGTCTACTTCTGGGGACCTTAATTAATCATTTGGCCGCCTATTTGACAGATACGCCCATTTTCAACACCAGTGCTACCGTATATTTCTAAATAACATACAATATACCTCGTCTTAACATTTTATACGCTTTTCCGTGAATTCATTTCTCCCTGAATTCAAGCGACATCACATGTTTTTTAATTACCAAACGGCGTCTTAAAATAAATGTGATCAATATTTATTCAAGACCAATTCGGATTATACTCATGGTTTCAACAACCAAACACAACCGTAAGTGATTATATTTCTTACTTTTAACACATACAACAATTGACTAATAAGTTCATGTCTTCTTCTTTGACATTAAATATGGTGTTTATACATTACGCATGACACATCGGGGAATTAAAAATCTATTCGACAGCTAACCGCACATTCGAATTCAAAGTTAAATTACCCATTTTTCACCATGGTGTGTTTTTTTTTTAACACATACTTTCGAACTTATTCTCCTTTGGACATTTTGTTTTACTAAACAACAGGAACAATCTTGAAACTGACACATGGCTTCTAAGCGACTCGCTATTACCGCAAATCATGTTTCACTTTGATTGCACCTGTTGTTTAAAACCTTACACTACAAAACAACACGAAAATACAGAAACAGTTTATACCACTTGCATAATCTAAGCTATCCGCTATTGCAAGGCACACTGTTTCATTTTAAACGCTTTATTTAAGACCTTATACCGACCCACACGCTATCCTGCGAATTTAAGAAGGGTCATTCAGTTTTAAATTTACCTTGGGCATTTTCCTTTACCCTAAAACCTAAACGCTACTCGCGATTACATAGGTTTATACTTATTATATTAAACACAAATACACATACAGGTACATTACATTCATGTACAAACACCACGTTGACCTCCCTATCAACTTTTGAGATGTAATTACGACCTAAGTAGATTAATTCTCATGGAGTTTTGTGTCAACCACGCAAAATCACCATTTTCTACTTAGACCGGAGATATCATTGATATTTTTTTTCTTATTCCGTTTCCTTATTATTCCTTAATTAATAAAAACATTTTTGCAGCCTACGTCGTAGATTCACTTTAAAATCAGTTTACCAATTTAACATACCTATCTAGTCATAAATTACCTAGTTGAATTATAAACATGTCCATCAAAATGAATATATTTTATTATTATTTAGTTGAATTTTAAACACTTATCTTATTTATCTTTAATCTCTTTTTAATTGGTCTGTTTAAACAAATTTACATGTTCAATTTTCAGAAAAAAATGTATTTACCCATTGGCTGAATTTCCGCAGACTCTGTCCCTCAGATAGTTTTCTTTGGATTGCTATCTTCTTATCTTCTTCCAAGGCGTCTCTTCCAGGGTCGATCCTTGGTCACGGCATCCAAATCGTGAGACTGTAACACTACCGGAAGGATAATGTCGCGACTGTCCTGGTCACGGACTCCAAATAGCAGGCTGTAACACTACGGTGTCACAGATGGGACAATGATCGTCTAGGGTTTTTCTTCTAGGGTTTTCTTTCTAGGGTTTTCTCCGGACTTCACGTTGTTTAAAATAATGATCAATTATTCCGATCTTCAATTAACTGACACTGGAACACTTTTTACGTTAAATATGTTTTTATATCTATCTAACATCCATAATACAGGTAACTACAATATTATTGAATATAAGTTCAATATCCTTGGCTTGTGTTCTGAGGTGGCATTTCCTCGCCTCTCAGCCGGGAAGGCTTTGGTGTTCTCCCAACCAGGGGCGTGGTGAGGGCAATTATTGAGAAGAAATTATGAGTAACAAAAAAGATTTTGGCACAAAAACCCTTTTACTTACCGCGGAGCTGTGGCCGGCGAAGCCGGCCACCGCGAGCGCCGAAGGCGCGAGCCCGCGGCGGGGGGTCCGGGGGGCCCTCCCCCGGGAAAATTTCGAAAATTAGAAGCCCAGAAACGCAATCTCCAGCAATCCGAGACAAGAAATACGGTAATAAAATATGATTAAATTTTCCAACTTGACTCTTTCAAAATTTTTTTAATTGGGTCAGATGAAACAATTTTTCCACTTACAAATGTTTTTCATTTTTTGAGTAATTTGATTGTGATTTTGGCGCAAAAACTTTTTGGCGCATGATTATGGCTACTCATGAACTCATTCTCACCACGCCCCTGCTCCCAACCTCCCAATGGTATCTATTTCCTACCGCCGGCCTGTGAGCCAGGGTAGCTCATGGTATGAACTTCCCCTTGGATCTCTCGAATGATATCTAAAGAAACTTAAACTGCGAATGTTCTTATAAAGAGGTTACGTGCATGAGTCAGAATTGAGCCCCGGGAAATTGACCAGGTGCTTCCTTTATCGGATTGGTCAAATGCACAGACGCTACCCTGGATTTCAAGACAGTGTACTTATATGGGCACATAGGAGAGTGACTAATCACGTTTTTTAACTCATGGGATTACCTTTTTTGGATTATCAGACATATGGTGTCATTGCCCGATTTTAGCCTAGTTCTTGTTGTCACTAGTACTAGCTAATACCTTCAATATATTAAACAGACCCTTACAGAACTTTATAACATCTACAGTATATAGGGTCTATAGTGTAACACAGCTTCCAAAGCAAATAACCAAAAATCCTCGATATCACACATTCTTATCTGTGGCAAAGCTGATGCATGGCGTACAAATTGTCTTATAAGAGGGTTGTCCCGGAATAATGTCTGGAGTCCACAACGTTGAACAGCTTTCCAAATGGCCTGGCGAAAATGAAACATGCACCCTTTAACATCAGAATTAAAAACAACCCTTGCGGCATTTTGTGCTGCGGTTTCAAAATCGATAAATATTGTTGATGGCTCGTTGTTCGTTATTCGCCAATATGAAACTGCTCTTTCTTCGGATAGACAGAGAAGTTGTTAGAATCTATTTCCCAAGAGTTCGAAGTGTTATAATCCATTTAGTCTCATAAAAACCCAACTGGGGCGTATTCCCTACAAAAGTACCTTTATTATATTACCAATTCCATATACGGTGAATACCGAACAACGAACCAGCTCGTTGTTCGTTATTCGCCAATACCGAACAACAAACTGGCTCGTTGTTCGTTATTCGCCAATATGTAACAGCTCTTTCTTCGGATAGAAAGAGAAGTTGTTAGAATCTATTTCCCAGAAGTTTGAAGTTTTATTGTCTATTTAAGCTCATAAAAACCCGCCTGTGGCGTGTTCCCTACAAAAATACCTTTATTATATTACTAATTCCATATACGGTGAATACCGAACAACAAACCAGCTCGTTGTTCGTTATTCGCCAATACCGAACAACAAACTGGCTCGTTGTTCGTTATTCGCCAATATGTAACAGCTCTTTCTTCGGATAGAAAGAGAAGTTGTTAGAATCTATTTCCCAGAAGTTTGAAGTTTTATTGTCTATTTAAGCGCATAAAAACCCGCCTGCGACGTGTTCCCTACAAAAGTACCAATACCGAACAACAAACTGGCTCGTTGTTCGTTATTCGTCAATATGTAACAGCTCTTTCTTCGGATAGAAAAAGAAGTTGTTAGAATCTATTTCCCAGAAGTTTGAAGTTTTATTGTCTATTTAAGCTCATAAAAACCCGCCTGTGGCGTGTTCCCTACAAAAATACCTTTATTATATTACTAATTCCATATACGGTGAATACCGAACAACAAACCAGCTCGTTGTTCGTTATTCGCCAATACCGAACAACAAACTGGCTCGTTGTTCGTTATTCGCCAATATGTAACAGCTCTTTCTTCGGATAGAAAGAGAAGTTGTTAGAATCTATTTCCCAGAAGTTTGAAGTTTTATTATCCAGTTAGGCTCATAAAAACCCGCCTGCGGCGTGTTCCCTACAAAAGTTTTTTTATTAGATTACTAATTCCATATCTGATGAATACCGAACAACAAAACAGCTCGTTGTTCGTTATTCGCCAATACCGAACAACAAACTGGCTCGTTGTTCGTTATTCGCCAATATGTAACAGCTCTTTCTTCCGATAGAAAGAGAAGTTGTTAGAATCTATTTCCCAGAAGTTTGAAGTTTTATTGTCTATTTAAGCTCATAAAAACCCGCCTGTGGCGTGTTCCCTACAAAAATACCTTTATTATATTACTAATTCCATATACGGTGAATACCGAACAACAAACCAGCTCGTTGTTCGTTATTCGCCAATACCGAACAACAAACTGGCTCGTTGTTCGTTATTCGCCAATATGTAACAGTTCTTTCTTCGGATAGAAAGAGAAGTTGTTAGAATCTATTTCCTAGCAGTTTGAAGTTTTATTGTCTATTTAAGCGCATAAAAACCCGCCTGCGGCGTGTTCCCTACAAAAGTACTTTTATTATATTACTAATTCCATATGCGGTGAATACCGAACAACAAACCAGCTCGTTGTTCGTTATTCGCCAATACCGAACAACAAACTGGCTCGTTGTTCGTTATTCGCCAATATGTAACAGCTCTTTCTTCGGATAGAAAGAGAAGTTGTTAGAATCTATTTCCCAGTAGTTTGAAGTTTTATTGTCTATTTAAGCTCATAAAAACCCGCCTGTGGCGTGTTCCCTACAAAAATACCTTTATTATATTACTAATTCCATATACGGTGAATACCGAACAACAAACCAGCTCGTTGTTCGGTATTCGTGAATACCGAACAACAAACCAGCTCGTTGTTCGTTATTCGCCAATACCGAACAACAAACTGGCTCGTTGTTCGTTATTCGCCAATATGTAACAGCTCTTTCTTCGGATAGAAAGAGAAGTTGTTAGAATCTATTTCCCAGAAGTTTGAAGTTTTATTATCCAGTTAGGCTCATAAAAACCCGCCTGCGGCGTGTTCCCTACAAAAGTTTTTTTATTAGATTACTAATTCCATATCTGATGAATACCGAACAACAAACCAGCTCGTTGTTCGTTATTCGCCAATACCGAACAACAAACTGGCTCGTTGTTCGTTATTCGCCAATATGTAACAGCTCTTTCTTCGGATAGAAAGAGAAGTTTTTAGAATCTGTTTCCCAGAAGTTTGAAGTTTTATTGTCTATTTAAGCGCATAAAAACCCGCCCGTGGCGTGTTCCCTACAAAAGTACCTTTATTATATTACTAATTCCATATGCGGTGAATACCGAACAACAAACCAGCTCGTTGTTCGTTATTCGCCAATACCGAACAACAAACTGGCTCGTTGTTCGTTATTCGCCAATATGTAACAGCTCTTTCTTCGGATAGAAAGAGAAGTTGTTAGAATCTATTTCCCAGAAGTTTGAAGTTTTATTATCCAGTTAGGCTCATAAAAACCCGCCCGCGTAGTGTTCCCTACAAAAGTTATTTTATTAGATTACTAATTCCATATCTGGTGAATACCGAACAACAAACCAGCTCGTTGTTCGTTATTCGCGAATACCGAACAACGAACAACAGACATTAGCTGTAGTTTGGTATGATTCTGTAAGTTCTATGTCCTGGCGTTCTTTAGGTAATGTTGGTAAAATTTTTGATCGTGAGCGGTATAAGGCGGAATGGATGAAATAAAAAGTTGGCACGGACTGTATAACTTCAGTAACTTCCTCAGTTCGTAGACCTGAAACAATATAAACAAATAGGCATACAGAACTTACTCAATGGAAATAATATCAAAACATTTTATTTTCAGTTTGGAAATAAGGTTCAAGATTAAATGGGACAATTTACTTACTAGTTATTTGTTCTTGATAAATACTTGGCATTGGTCTGTGTTCAGTTTTTACCAAATCCATCATGGATGACAAAAACGTATCAACTTTAATCTTTACATTATCTGGTTGATGATTGTGTTCGGATCCAACAGTGGTAAGAACATCATTCTTGGTGTTTACAGTAGTTAGACAAGTGTTTGTTGAACATTTCCAATGGACGGCATTTGGTCTGCTTGACTTTATACTGAACTTGTAACCATTGTGTATTAAATATCGTCCACCTCGATTATTGGAGATAAAGCGAATATTAACCCGAACGTTTGCCATTTTAAAATATATATAGTTTCGACACAGATCGACCATCTATTTATATTAATATAGTGAATTGAATTCATGTTTGAAATCATAACGCCGGCATGAACTGTGTTCAAAATGTCATTAATTAGTTGGTTAATAAATTTTATTAAGAGGGATTAAGAGCTCATTAACGCTGAACACTAGTGAACTTGGGTGACTACTTTTAAACAGACTATAGTTTTAAGATCAATCAAAGGATTAACAGGCTGCCGGCTAAGTGGGAACACACCTAGAATAGCAGTTAATTAACTGAGTTGCACTAATTGTTAAAAAACTAATAAACACTTATATATATACTACATATTGTTAAATAAACATGTACTTTGTTAATTATTATCAAATAAATAATAATAATAATATTTATTTCTTATTATACGCATTACATCATGAAAACAATCTCAATGCGTAGTACAAAAACATATAATATGACATGAAAATATATAAAATCACATAAAACTATATGTTATAAAAACGTATAAAATGATATAAAACTACAATACGACATATAAACATATAAAATGATATAAACATGCAATAAAATCATATAATATGGCATAAAACATATGATATCACATAGAAAAATACGATATGACACTAAAACAAAGTAGAAATAAAAGCAAAAATAAAAGCAATCATTCAATGTAGTGCTGTCGGAAAAGATGTGTTTTAAGGTGTTTTTTGAATGAGTTAAGGGAGGAGGCATTGCGAACAGAAAGAGGGAGAGAGTTCCATAATCGAGGAGCAGCATTAGCGAAAGCCCGCTTGCCGTACGTCACTTGGAGGAACGGTCGTGCTGGCTCAACAAGAATGGTCTCGGCTGAAGAGCGGGTCCGCCTCTGTTGAACTCTCGGTGTTAAAAGATCAGATAGATAAGATGGTGCTAGCTGATTAAGACATTTATAAGTAAATGTGAGAATTTTGAATTCAGTGCGGCTGTGCATAGGTAACCAGTGGAGATCATGGAGAATTGGGGTGATGTGCTCATTCTTACGAGTGCGTGTTATCAGTCGTGCATCAGAGTTTTGGATAGATTGTAGACGTTTAGTTAGAGAGCTAGGATAGAGATCATGCAAAAGACTATTACAGTAATCAAGGCGTGAGGTGATGAAAGCGTGAACAAGTGATTCAGTGGAGGTGCGGTCTAAAACGTTGCGAATACGACCAATTTTATGCAGCGCGAAAAATGCGGACTGACATACTTTAGTAATGTGACTAGATAAAAGACAATTTTCGTCAAAATAAAAACCTAAATTACGGACACTTGAACATGGAAGAACTTCCTCATTGCCAATTCGGATAGATTTTAATTTTTCACAGCTTCTATATTTTGAATGAAAATGTATTACCTCAGTTTTACCATCATGAAGTACCAGTTTGTTTGTAAGCATCCATGCACGAATATCATCAATACATTTTTCAATTACAACCTTTGAAACTTCAGCATTTTTACATGTAAAATACAACTGAGTATCATCAGCGTATAACATAAAATCCAAACCGTGACTAAGTACATGTATAATATCCTCTAAAGGAGTGCAGTAAAGTGTGAACAGTAGCGGGCCTAAGACACCACCCTGTGGTACGCCGAATTCAAGCGGAGTGGATACAGATTTGTGACCATTTACGTCAACACTTTGAGTTCTATCACACAAGTAAGATTTCAACCACTGTAAGGCCAAGCCTTTGATACCAAATCGTTTCTGGAGTCTCTCCAATAGAATGCAATGATCGATGGTATCAAAAGCCGCTGACAAATCTAACAACACCAGAATAACTTCCGAATGGCCATCGAGCGCTGGCATGATATCATTATGTACTTTGAGTAAAGCGGACTCAGTGCTGTTGTACTTTCTATAGGCGGACTGGAATTTTGAATATAAAGAAAACTCATTAAGATAATTATCTAGATCTTTAGCTACACATTTTTCAATGAGTTTGCCACCGAAAGGGCAGTTCGAAACTGGACGATAATTTTTCAGTACATTAGAATCCAAACCTGGCTTTTTCAGCAATGGCCGAACAATGGCATGCTTCAATTCGCAGGGAAACTGCCCATTATTAAATGAAGTGTTGATGATCTGTGTAAGGCGGGGAATGAAATGTTGAATACACAATTTCAAGTGACTAGTGGGAAACGGATCAAGTGAACAGGACTTAGAGTTCATTTTTGACACCAGACGCAATAAACAGGATTCAGTTACATGAGTAAAATGTGTAAAAGAATGACCAATATCACAATCATTAAACACATATTGACTTGGTATAGAGTCCAGCGAGTTTCTTGGCATTTGAACTTTTTGTGTGAAGAAATCTGAGAAAGATTGTGCTAGTGCCTGTGGATCTGTGTGGTTAGGTAGAGTAGCAGCCAGTGACTTCTTTTCGCCAATAATGTCATCAATAATTTGGAAGAGTTGCTTCTGGTCAGCGTTCTGGATCTTGTTGCGGTGATACGAATTACGGGTGTCTGCTGTTAGGCGATTGTGTGCCGATCGCTTGTCAAGGAAAATCTGTCGGTTGATTTCTAAGGGATTGGTCACGTAATTAAACACGTAATTAATTGTTTTGGATTAGTAATAAAAACATGCGGCGACGCTTGAGGCCAGATAACCTAACAATTAAAATAAATTTAGAGTAGAAAATGTTAGTTTGTTTTCAGACTTTATTTTCCTTGTACACCGGCATGGCGGCTCGCTAGCAGACAGCAATATCTGCGCGCGCAGCCTATAAGTACAATACTACGTATATTTAAAGGCCAACTCCCATGTACATATCAGATACAACATTTTCCCCCTTTTTAAAGAAACGTTTATATGCACAGTGAATTGAAATAAAAGGATTGTGTGCAATTAACTGTTTGAAACACTTTTTACTTTAAATGTCACTTATATATGTATGAACTTTACTTTTATCACTGATAATTATTTAACAACAATAGTCTTTCAAATATCTGGGAGGTCTCCGAATTCTGTTAGACTGTCTTGTTGGGATCGGTGGTGGATCGTTGTGGGCTGCCGTTATACTGGGAAGCATGTATTCAGGACGGATAGGTTGCGGGATTACAACTGGACCGTGCTTTGATAAAACACATCTTCTTGCATTCCATGTTGTGCCATCATCTAATCTGAATGATGAATCTCCGACTATCTTTATGATACGATGAGGATTCGAAAATGCTGAAGAGAGTTTGTGTGATCTGATTGGACGTTTAACACGAACAAAGTCTCCAGCTTTGAACTTTGGTTTTACAGCATTACGGTTACTATCAACATATCGTTTGATTTTGTTTTGTTGACTTGCTATGTGTCTTGACATCTGATTCAAGTCTGGTTTACTTGAGGTACAACCAGAATCTGAAAATGGTTTTAGTTTATCCAATGATAATTTTATAGGTCTACCATGCATCAGTTGTGCTGGAGAAGTATGTGTCAAAGCATGGGGTGTTGCCCTGTAGTTATAGATCTAACTGAATCTGCAAAGTTCTTCCCCTCTAAAAGACTGGTTTCTCAATGCCATTGACAAGTTGTGACATGACAGCTCCCATAGCATAACCTGATGCATCGGTCGTAATGTAGGTCGTAGCGTCGGGATTAAAATGAGCTAGGATGGGTGGAGATAAAATCTGTGGCTTCAGTTGGTTAAAAGCACTTTTTGACTTTATGTCTATTCACAAGGCATCTCTTTACGAAGTTCCGTGACGTTGGTTGGTTCAGGAAGTTTCATTATAGCCTGGGTGTTTGAGATCAATGGTAGGACACCATTTGCAGAAACGCGAAAACCAACAAAATCTATGTGATTTTGTCCAAACTGGCATTTCTCCACATTAAGTGTTAGCTTATGGTCAGAAAGTTTACGTAAGACCGAAGATGGCAGAAAGACGAGCCTGGTGTGTTTTCTGGTCTTTGGCGTGTATGACATCATCATCAATTAAACTAATGGTTCCTTCGCACGAGTTGATAATTGATGTTAAAATCTTCTGAAAGGCACTAGGTGCGGATGACAATACATATGGCATACGTTTATACTGGAATACACCATCATGGGTAATGAAGGCTATGAGGTTCCGACTGTTCAGTTCTAGTGGTACCTGGAGATAGCTTCGTCTAAGATCAAGCTTAGAGAAAATAGTTGAACCATGGAATTCAGACATCAGTTCGTCCAGTGTTGGAAGCGGGTACTTGTCTGGAATTATGGCTTTGTTTACTTCACGTAGATCGACACAGAGCCTTATGTCACCAGTTTTTCTGCGAGCAATAACTAGATTGGATATCCACGGCGACAAGTCTATGCGTTCAATGATATCCTCACTTTCTAGACGTTTCAATTCCTTGGAAACTTCATCTCGAACCGTGAGAGGTAATCTTCGCAGTTTTTGTGAAACAGGTGCAATGTTTGGATTCACCCTTGGTTTGTGAACAAATGGAGTGACTTTACCAAAACCGGAAACATGACTGGGAAAATCATTCAACATACTGATGGTGTTAACATCTCAGCATGGTTGAGGTTGTCTTGAAATCTGAAAGCCAAGACGATTGAATAAGTCGACACCCATTAGATTGCTGCCCTGTTTGACGATATAGAATTGAAAGTTTGGTATAAACTGTTCTTGATATTGAACTGGCAAAGAGACAATCCCAATTGATGGAATAACACTTCCATTGTAACTGGTTAAAGCTTGTGTGGTAGTTTTTAAAGGAAAGGTTTGAAAGTTTTGGGCATATGTAGATTCATTTAGAATTGATACTTTGGCACACAAATCCATCATAATGTCTACATCGACATCTTTTATGTTGACAGTACAGTTTTTGAAACTATTATCTGCTAAAGTTGAATCTACGCTGTAAATAAAAACATTTGTAGGACACTGTGAATTGGGCTGTGAAACTGGCAGTTGAACTTGTCTGACAGAGTTTTCTTGACCGGAGCTCCGACACATTTTCCCAAAATGACCCTTCCGTTGACATCTACTGCAGCTTTTACCAATAGCTGGGCAGTGAGAATTAAATGTATTGTGAGTATCTGACCCACAATTTTTACAGTGTAATTGGTAACTTCTGTTATGTTGATTTTGTCGTCTATGGTGTAGATTTTTACATTTTGAAGATTTACCTCGGTTACCTTCATAACTAACACCCTGAATTTTGGCATCTGATGTCAGTTGATCTGTTTCTACTTTTAGTTTAGATAGACCCGAACAAACCGCTGCAGTTTCGATCTTTTTCGAATCCAACATAGCACTCTCAATTTGCTCGGCCAATAGAACTGCATTTGGTAGTGTTAGCGTATCTGGCTCCATTAACAGACGTTCACGTATTCTTTGAGAATTTGTCTTTTCAATGAGCTGATCCCTGGTCATTTCATTTGTCAGATTGCCAAAATTACAACGAGCACAAAGTTCTTTTAAGGTGGCTACGTGGCTTGAGACTGACTCGCCTGACCTTTGACCTCTTTGACGAAAACGATACCGTTGCATAATGATTGAAGTTTTAGGTCCTAAATGTGCTGCTAGTTTACGAACTGCTTCTAGATACGCTGGGCATTCACCTAAAGAGTGAAAAATACGTTGTCCCCCTGCACCAAGACAATGCAACAACACTGCACGTTTGCGAGTGTCTGCGACATCTTCCGTGTCGATGTTCGTGGCGATCATATACGTTTCAAACCCACTGTACCAGCGATTCCACGGGACTGAAGGCTCACCTGGTGTAGAAAGAAATGGTGTGGGTGGTGGGAGGTGTAACTCCGCCATCCTCGTCGCCAAATGTTATGTCTGACCCATAATTTAGAGTAGAAAATGTTAGTTTGTTTTCAGACTTTATTTTCCTTGTACACCAGCATGGCGCCTCGCTAGCAGACAGCAATATCTGCGTATATTTAAAGGCCCATTCCCATGTACATATCAGATACAACACTATGTATTTGTTGTCCTTCTGTAGTATCAATCTTTCACATATAATTTTTGTCGTAAATTAGTCGGAATGTGAGAAAGGAATTCCTGGGGGCATGATCAGCTATCCTCTGCACGTGATTAGAATAGTGTCATTACAGGTGCTACGTCACCGTAGCCAACCTGATAACTCCGTTATATCCTTCCGCCTCAAAATCATGAATATTTACCAAAACTCAAAACCTGGTAGAAAATATTAATTCAAACCCTCTTCGCCCATCCTAGACGAAAAAATCAACAAAAATGGGCATGCCAAAGGGGAGAAAAGAGACAGACCGAAAGAGAGATTTGCTATAAATAGACGAAAGACGAACGACAATGGGTACCGAGGTGGTATGATGGTCTGCCCAATGAATATTAATACTCCCTGGGTCTGCCTTCGCGATATCACTTCTGTGGAAGCGGACGTTAAAATACCAGGTAATAGTAGTAGTAGTAGCCTCCGCACGTTGCCCTGTGGCCACAAATTATACCGAACACAAATTAGCAACCTATTCGACCGATCCAGCTGGCAACCCGTTCGTTGGCAACCTATTCAGAATAAAGACAACAATCGCCCAAACTCATCCATTTTAATCAACCAATAAAATCCAACGTTACATGTAATCAAGTGAAAGTAGAATATATAATTTTACCCATGGCTTTAGCTCATAATTGATGTGTGATTCCGCATTAGGCCTATCTAACAAAATTCTGGGCAATTACGAAATGCCTGGCTGGCAAAGCCCAGCTTAGACATGGGCCCCGCGGTTCGTGGCAAAACGAGAAAAAAATCAAAATTCAGATGAAAGTTTCACGGTAATCGATCTAGCGGCGTATGTGATCAGATAGTAGAGACTTTTGGCAAGCGTAAATTTCTGGTCCGTAACGCGTATTCGTATCGATTTTGCATGTGACGTCATCAATGCGTGTGTATTTGTCATACGTAATACGGCATACGAATACGGCAGGACGCATCGAACAGCTTTCATACGGAAAAGGTCCGTATAACATCGTTGCCTTTTTACCGTATAAGCGTCAAGCAAAATGTTGATATTATTCTTGTTGGTCTGGACGGCCGCATGGTTAGCACGTGCATGCTGTATCATAAAGCCTGTCATTGAGTCAACTGTCGTTGTACGTGAGTAGGGTTGCCTGTCCAACCTCGTGGTTTTTAAATGGTTCCTGCACTTCCTCCCACTGCTAAAGACCCCATATGTTAGTCCCGAAATGGCCTCGTTTGTGTCGAGTGAACGTACACCCCTCTCTCTCTCTCTCTCTCTCTCTCTCTCTCTCTCTCCCTCTCTCCATTTTGGTTGATCTACGTGCTAAATTTAAGAATTTAAGGGGAGAGGGGTTTGCTTGCAAATCTTTAAAGCGAGAATTTCATATTTTTAAATTATATTTTTAAAATGTATCAAAATAAAGCCCTAAAATAGATGGCATCTACAAACAGTCTTACATTGTTACAGAATAGGGGGTTGGATGGTCGAATGGTTAGCGTGCGCGCTGTATCATACGGCCTGTCATTGAGTCACTGGGGTGGCAAGGAGTAGGGTCGCCTGTCCAACTCGTGGTTTTTCTCCGGGTACTTCGGTTTCCTCCCACTGCCAAAGACTCCTACGCGCAAGCGAATTATTGAAATAAAATTAAACCATATGTTGGTCTCGAAATGACCTAGTTTGTGTCGAGTGGACGTTAATACCCATTCCTCTCCCTCTCACTCTCTGTTAGAGAATAATCTTATAATTCACGATTGCCAGTTGAGAAATTGGCAAAAATGTCATTTTCAACATCAAATTCAAACGTTTGAAGATAGCTATTACATGGGGAAATAGAAAAAGCAATTGTATTGTTATTTCTGGTGTGAATAATTTTAAGTGTATGAAATAATGGCTATTATCGTATAATAGTGAGCTGACATACTGAGCAAAAGATGAAATTCACGCTTAATTAAAAGGGGTATATACTTTCTGAAATGAGCCAAAATCTGCTGTCGAGTGGAAGATTTTTAATAAGATTGGACAATAAATTTTTAAACGTTTAATGATAGGTTTCCAGAAAAGTATTAATCGGGTGGTTATTAACTATAAAAGTATGACAATTTTGGTATATCTGGAAAGTAGAGATATGCAAACTTACAAATACCGGATTTCCTGAAAAACACTCATGCCTCATGGAGCGTATAATAGACAAAAATGTAAGGGTTCCCAGACGATTAGGAATATTTGCACGCGTGACGTCGAAGGCTACACGCGAACATTGAGCGCTTTGTGTACATGTTGATAAACTTTTATGAATATTTAGGCGTACAGCACTGTCTGAGATAAAAATCACTACATATAGGTACGGAGAGAGGTAAGTCACGTGACACAAACATGACGTTTTGACCGATTTTTATTGCAGGGCATTCCTTGACAATTACAATGTTTTAAGAAGGATTGAGGCAAAATTATGATAAATTAATTAGTTTTAATATGTTTTTAGTCCAAATACACCATCAAATCACCCAGTTTGTACCCGGGAATGTATCTTTAAATATGTTTTATGTATGCGTGCCATTAAAAAGGATATGAAATAATCTTGTCGTCGTGTTAGGGGCCCTGCGATTTTAGTTAGGCCCAGGGCCCCGCTCCGGTTAAGCTGTGTGAGAGTTACTTTATAAATTTGGTGCATTCCGTTAGAAATGTCTAGTGAAGAAAAATTCGCCCGTTTGTTTCGCCACAAGAATACTTTTTAGGGTTTCACACTTTGAAGCTTGTGTGAAGCAGTATTGTTTTTGTTAAGATTGATATGTTTTTTTTTCTTCCTTGCTTATTTCGCACAAAAATTCTCACTGGATATTATAGTGTGACTCAAAGATTAAAGCTAATTTGAAAAGTCGGCACGTCAGAGGGAGAGAGAGAGAAATGGGGTTTAATGTCCACTCGACACAAACTAGGTCCTTTAGGGACTAATATAATGGTTTAATTTCATTTCAATTCGCCTGGGCGCAGGGGTCTTTAAAAGTGGGGGAAAACCGGAGGACCGGGAGAAAACCCACGGGGTTGGAAGGAGACGCTACACCCAGTTACACCTTGCCACGTACAACCGGGGATTCGAAACCACGCCAGTTGACTCAATGACAGGCTTTATGATACAATATGCACGTGCTAAACATCCCCCAGCACATGTCAGAACCATGCGAACTGTCCGAAATAAGTAAATTGGTTCTCCCTTATTTAAATTTGAATAAATATGTCGGATTCCGAATTTTGTTTTCTGAGACATTATAGCTCTGTTTGAGAGCAACGTGCAGTTTTTACCTTTTCGGAACACTTTAATTAAGGGGTTAAAATTTAGTTGCTGTTGTAAATAAGCAGAGCAAGATTGAAACCAATTTTCGAATTTCGTTTTCCTGCAATATAGATCTTAAGGCTGAAACATAACTATTTACAAAGGCATATATATGAGCAAACGAAAATCGATAGTACTTTTTAAAGGAAATGGGCCAGTTTGTGGGAATCACTTTTCAATTTTTTATGCCCATAAAAGAGTTAGATTTTCATAAAACGAAATTGCAGCTACTCTTTCATGGCGGTCAGGGGCCCCGCGGTTCATGGCAAAACGAGAGAAAAAAAATCAAAACTCAGATGAAAGTTTCACGGTAATCGATCTAGCGGCGTATGTGATCAGATAGTAGAGACTTTTGGCAAGCGTAAATTCCTGGTCCGTAGCTCGTATCCGTATCGATTTTGCGTGTGACGTCATCAATGCGTGTTTATTTGTCAAACGTAATACGGCATACGAATACGGCAGGACGTATCGTAAAGCTTTCATACGGAAAATGTCCGTATAACATCGTTGTCTTTTTACCGTATTTTTTGCTACTTCTAGACTCTGAAATGTTGTGCCGTAGTGTTTTATGTATCTATGTGTATCCTAGAACAAGAAGGTGTATATTTGATGTGATTTTAACCAAAATAAAGATTGGAATGTAATCATTATTTTCGATGAGCTTTACGCAAAATGTTGATATTTTACTTGTTTGTCTGGATGGCCGCATGGTTAGCACGTGAGTGCTGTATCATAAAGCCGGTCATTGACATGTCATTGAGTCAACTGTGTTACACTACAGATAACAGAATATCAGCATAGTTGATAGACCTTTATTGAGAGCATGAAATAGATATACTCCGGGAGGAGCACCATTCCAAGTATTCTGAAACTAACAGTAAATATATAAAGCATACAATCAATTAAGAAAAATAATACACGAGCGATGTACATATTTAATATTGTTTATTTATGAGATTATAGTATCTGTAACTGCACTGCATAATATTTCCTTTGAATAAATAATATGTTTAATGAGATCGTGCCTTTTGTCAAAACGAGCAGAGGTCATTCGTGTGTAGCCAGTAAATAACATGTTTAATAAGTCCGTGCCTAGCAGAAGTTGTGTAGAGATGAACACGTCAATATCATTAATGATCAAAACCGGCAGAGGTCAGAAAGTTCTATCTGTATATTATGTACATTTTAATTTGGTGTAGAGATGACTTTGTCACATTTCCTTCATCACCCTTTAGTTATTTATTAAAAAATAAATAACAAAACAATTCCCACAGGTGGAACACTGTCTTCATCTGCATCAATTGAAGGTACACACAATTAAGTTAAATCACATACGAATGAAGAAGAACACACGCGATATAATACAGCAAAAAACGATATAATAATAGTAATGAAAACAAACGCGATTATATAGTTATATTATATTTCCGGAACGACCTAGGCCCTAGACTTTTTGTAGGACGATACCATTTATACCATAAAATTCTGGCATTCCTCAGGACTAAGTTGTGACAAAATGAATGTCCCTTGGTTATTTCTTGGTGCTGGTGTGGAAACATCTGGTCCATGGGGCGTATTTTCGTCCTCGGTCTCAGCCGACACCATCCCCTTAATTAACGTTATCTAACATACATTAAACACAATACAATACCAATACTTGAAATCTCTAAATATGGCCATTCAAATTAAAGTCCTAATTCTTAAATACAATTACACTAATAAACATGCTACAATAATATAAATTCATTAAATCACTGTCAATATAAATACTCGGTTATTTACGTTCCAGCCGAAAAAAAAACAAAACACTGTTTCAGTGTTAATAATTTCAGTTTCCAACACTGCATAAGTTCAGGATATGTTCAGAATTGTCTGTTTCTTGCACGGCTAATTTGATGAATGTAAACACTTCTGCAAACTGCGCTTCAGGGTCATTGCTTTTGACATACTGGTATGCCCATGTTTGGTTCAACGTTGCGGTACGTTAAGATAGGGTACAATAAATCCCATAAATGACCAATGTACTTGCTAAATCAGACCAATTATAATTTTTCGGTTGGAACGTATAACCGAGTATTAATATTGATAGTGAATTAATGAATTTAAAATTAAAATTGTATTTACTCCATTGGGAACACAGCTGTATAAATTCTTAATTCTATTTACCTTTAATTGAATAAACTATTAACACTAGAACTTAATCTGCACCCTAAGTAAACATTAGCAGTATTAATTAGTACTTATCACCTAAAGTCATTAATAACATTGAAACTCATTATTAATCTGCTTTACTAATTGACAGTGACTGGTTAAGATTATAACCCGTCTTAACATTGGTTATATATATTGCGTCTTGTACATATATCCCAAGCTTGTAGTAACACACACGCGATCTAACACGCTGGTTAATTGCTTTCTTAATTCAAACGAAACAGCATCTTGAAACAAATGGGATCAGTATTTATTTCAAGACCTGGTTGGATTATACTCCCGGTTGTAAAAAAAAATAACTACAAACCGTAAGCTATTATATTCCTGACATTTACCACATATAACAAAATATAACAATTTACAAATAAATTCTTGACGTGTCCAATAAATTAGTATGGTTTTACGTAACACTACTCATGACATAACAGGAAATTCAAAATTTATTCGACAGCTAATCGCACATTCAAATCCAACTTTAAACTATCCATTGTACCACGTTATATTTTTTAACATATACTGTGAAGTAATTCTCCTTTATATTTCTTTAACAAAACAACACGAATAACCCAGAAACAGTTATACTGCATAAGCTACTCGCTATATATTACAATGCACCCTGTTTCAATTTAAACCATATATTTAAAACCTAATACCTACCCACACAAAGGGCCATTCAGTTTTAAATTTTCCTTGGACATTTTCCTTTATAACCCAAAACCGAAACGCGATTTTACACAGATTCATACTTTAATAACCTTACTCGATTAAACACATATATATTACTTGGACATAACACCACATTACATTATTACGATCGGAGACATGATTATTACGATTATTTGATGTAGAGATCACTTTGTCACAGCAGTTGATTTTAATTTTCATGCAAATTGAGACCACTAAAAGGAGCTGAGAGAACCATTCGGTTAGTTTTCCCCTTAATTATGTGAAAATGTTCAACATTATCTTATAAATGACCATTCCCAGTCATGTAAGAAATTAATTGGTCATTTTTAAACACCGGTCAAATGTGTTGATAAAATATGAGAAAACCTCAAATCATCGTGTCTCATCTCAGTACAATCAAACTATGATTTTGGAGCTGGCTCACAAACCATGGGTCCGAGAACGTTTTTCTACATCATCAAGCCCGGTTTTTCTTGGTTCAGACATATGCCAATTTCCTTTAATCTTTTTAATTTATTTATTTTTCAGATAGAAAAAAAATACTCAGAAAGTTCGGCAACATTTGTCAGCGGTACCTTTAATGCCACAGAAAACATATACCCAACTTGATAAAACAATCTGGGGCAGTCATACCCAGACCCAGCCGCTCCAACTAGAATGCAAAGATCCCTTGCTCCCACAAGTCCACCCACTCTAGAAGATATTGTGAAGAGACAGGCCACCAAATTTTAAGAATACTACAGAATATAATATATTCTGACCAAAATTAAATACACAATATAAAACAGGAATGTGTTTAAAGCCCCAATAACACTCTTGGTGAAACTGAATAATATGTCCCAATCTCTATTCTGGTCAACAAATTGTATTATTTTACAATATTCAAATTAATTGATGATACAAATTTCATCTTAACACACCTAATTTAAAAAATTGGAAAAATTCAACTACATGATTTGAAAAGGTTAACGTAAACCTTTTCAAATGGGACTTGGATTTTAAAATATTTTCGAACTCTCTGGACAAGTAAAATATGATGTAATGGATAATTTACACAACAGGTAGGACACATAAACATCTAGTACTTAGAGTAAGACCATTATTCATTTACTGGAGCTGCCAAGCCAGCAAGAGTGTTATTGTCACTTTAATAGCATACATATTTATAAAATATGCATTATACAATATAAACCAGGAATGTGTTTAATAGCATTATTATTTCTTAATATGCATTATACAAGAAGTAAATGTGTATGTGTCTATTACAGACCTTTCTATAGGCCTGAAATGTTATATAAACTTTTAATTAGACATTTATCATAATCAAATCTTGATGTCCTCTTGGTGTCCGATTTTCATTGGATTAGAATGTGATCTGCAGTTCAAAATCTATTGATGATTAAATGCAACAATGGATAATCAAGACTTTGTTAATTATCGTGACAGCGGTAACAATGACACTCAAAGCTGCAGTCATTTTTAAACTAAGGTTTTCTCGGCCTAGACTAGCAATTTGACTGAAATTCTCAGCATATTCCATTTACAGTATCTACTTTTTAACTATTATAGTGAGAACCACCAGATCTTTATCTAATCCTCCTTTAATGCATCTTTAACTAATAGAATAGAATGTTTTATTTGATAATTTGGGTAGGTCTTTTGAACAGTGCTCCTTATTCCCATTTGTCAGCCTTGAAATCTGTACATTGGCTATTTTGGTGAGGATACCTCCTCTTTACTTTTTAGACTATGCAGCTTGATATTACTTGTCTGATTATCTCTTCCAAGTCGACTGTGCTGCCAAAGCCGACGGTAAACAGCATTGCGAAACCTTTTCTGTTTGTGGTCATCGGGCACCCTTACAATACTTATCAATTTCCTGACAGTAAAATGTTAAAATATGTAAAGATAGGCTAGCACTGCCAGGCAGGATACGCCCACATTTTCGAGAGATGGATAGAGAACAAGCAATACCGAAAGTGATTTTTCCTATGTGCAAATATCGAAATGAATTAAGATCTTTGGGTTATAAAGGTTCATTTCAGTAGGCTTCAAATTCGACTGGGGATCATGTTGCTATGTGGGTAAGATGCTGGCTCGGTAGCCTTGAAGTTAGGTGTTTGATCCCTGCATTGGGTGACAAAGTTCATCTAGATTTTCTGGCGTGGTTTCCCCTTGTTAGTGATGAAGGATGGGTGGCCTGACAAGAACAGCTGTCAATTTTGGTCTGATTTTCAAGAAATTCGACCTCAACCTTCATTACGATGTAACGGTGATATAATCAAACGTTTTTTTAAATGGGATAATAATTCTGACCCCAGAGGAGCCAAAAGCTAAAAAATAGGTCATTTTTCGTACAATCAGGGGCCATAATTCAGGAAGTTACAATCCGATATGCACAAATATCGAAAGGAACCGAGATCTTTGGGTTATAAACATACATGTCAAGTTTCATCAAAATCGGTTCAAAATTGTGACCTCTATAGGGTCCACAACCTTAATATAACGTATTTTCACACTAATCGCGTACAAACGGCGGCCATTTTGTCCGTCAATTTTGGTCCGATTTTCACAAAATTTTACCTCAATCTTCATTACCATGTAACGGTGATATAATCAAACGTTTTTTTTAAATCGGATAATAATTTTGACCTCCAGTGGGACCACAAGCTAAAAAGGGTGATTTTTCGTACAATCAGGGGCCATAATTCAGGAAGTTACTAATCAATGAACGCAAATATCGAAAGGAACCAAGATCTTCGGGTTATAAACATGCATGTCAAGTTTCATCAAAATCGGTTCAAAATTGTGACCTCTATAGGGTCCACAACCTTGATATAACATATTTTCACACTATTCGCGTACAAACGGCGGCCATTTTGTCCGTCAATTTTGGTTTGATTTTCACGAAATTCGAACAGAGCCTTTATTACCATGTAACGGTGATATAATCAAACGGTTTTTTAAATCGGATAATAATTTTGACCTCCAGAGGGACCACAAGCTAAAAAGGGCAATTTTTCGGACAATCAGGGGCCATAAATCAGGAAGTTACGATCCGATGGGTGCAAATATCGAAAGGAACCAAGATCTTTGGGTTCTAAACATACATGTCAAGTTTCATCAAAATCGGTTCAAAATTGTGACCTCTATAGGGTCCACAACCTTGATATAACATATTTTCACACTATTCGCGTACAAACGGCGGCCATTTGGTTTGTCAATTTTGGTCCGATTTTCACGAAATTTGAACTCAACCTTCATTACCATGTAACGGTGATATAATCGAACGGTTTTTTAAATCGGATAATAATTTTGACCTGCAGAGGGACCACAAGCTAAAAAGGGTGATTTTTCGGACAATCAGGGGCCATAATTCAGGAAGTTACGATCCGATGGCCGCAAATATCGAAAGGAACCAAGATTTTGGGGTTATTAACATGCATGTCAAGTTTCATCACAATCGGTTCAAAATTGTGACCTCTATAGGGTCCACAAGCTAAAAACATGATATTTCGTACAATCAGGGGCCATAATCCATGAAGTTCCGATCCAATACATGCCAATATCGAAAGGAATCGAGATCTTATGGGGATAAACCTATATTTCAAGTTTCGTCAAAATCAGATAAGAATTGTGACCTGTAGAGAGTCCACAAACAAATTGTGGACGGACGGACGTCCGGACGTCCGGACGGACAGGGGCGACGACACAATACGTCCACATGAAAATGTGGGCGTATAAAAATGTATTATAGTTTTATATAACTATTAGTTTTTTAATTTATTGTCAAATATTTTTTTTTGTATTTTGTAAACAGAGTTTGTCCTGAGTGTAAATATTAATGTGTTTTTTTTTAATGTATTATCCGGAGTCAACTGAAGCTGATGATTTTGCCAATTTTGTTCCCCCAGAAGAAAATATTTTACAGCTTCACTCTCAGTGCTCTCAACACCAAGTAGCTGAAGTTACTCCTGAAAAGGACAATACAATCTCTACATCCAAGTCATCACTGTGTTCCAAAAGAAAAGGAAATACAGATAACCTGGCAGCATCTGCTGCTATGTTTTTAAAGACATTGCCGGAGAAAAAAGAGAACAAACATGAAAACTCAGCTTTTAGCAGTTACATTTGTGAGAAATTGACACTAATTACAAATCCCAGAAAATGTGCTAAACTCGAATTAGACATCCATACAGCTGATTAACACAGCCGTTATAAACCAATATAAAAATGAAGAACTGATCAATTTTTAGATCAAATAAATGTTCATTGTTATTTAATACATGCACTGTATTTATTTATTTATACATTACTTATAAATTATTTATTTATTTACGAATTACTTATAAATTATTTATTTATTTTAAAAGTAATTTATAAATAAATGAATAATTTATTGATAGATTACTTATAAATTATTTATTTACGTACATACACAATTAAATTTATTCAATTCCTATAACTTTGGCATCTGTTTGATTTCTGTTTCCCCCCTGCTGTGCGAAGGAACTAAGTTGTGATTCAGGGGGTATATCCTGGTTGACAAAATCACTATTAAAGTTGTAGCTTGTATCTTCCTTTACCCTAAAAAGTTGTTTCTCTACCTGGTAGAACTTTGAGAGGAGAGTGGTTTAAAGTGTTCTCTTCCAAAGCTGATGAAATGGATGAATTGGCAAATAAACCTGCATCCCCTACCCTGCCATTAGCCCCAATATCAACATAAATAAATTTGTCATCCACATCAACTAAAGTTAGCAATATAATGCTGCAGAAGCCTGTGTAATTATAAAAAGTAGCACCACTGTGAAATGGCTTTCTAAGAGCAAAACGTTTGCCATCCAGTGTTCTGATGCAGTTTGGGAGAATCCATTTGCTGTTGAAGCCATGTATGACAGTCTCCCATTCATCTAGTTTGATGGGGACCTGAAAATTAAATTGAAACTCGACTAAAGGAATTATTTTAAGTAGCTTGGCATTGTGTAAAAAATCGTCTGGCCTTAAAAGAAAATGAATTGTACTAAGGTGGGGTCTTGTAAATCACTTACCTTTAAATACTCTTCGCCCATTACATCGCAAATAGCTTACATGTTTCTGGAATAATTAAACTTTAATGTGTTTCTTTGAATTCTGTATAAATATTCAAGGGACTGGTAAAGAATATTACATCTCAATCCATAACTTATAGTGAGTAACCTAGGCACAATAATCTTAAAATATAGTTATCTCCCTTCAATTTAATTTTTATTCCAGGCCTTTGATTTGTTTTTTTTCACACATAACAATTTAGCTATTAGTATAACTCACGTTTGTTATTGTTATGTATTTATTAGATTAATTAAAGATATTACCTGTTGCTACAAAACACAGAGAAGAAGCCAACCTTCTCCTGGTCGTATGCTTTCACGCATTTGTGTATCCTTTCTTGTAATGTAAGGCTTTATTTTATCTAATAATTCCTCAAACGTTTCCCAGTCCATTCGAAGAACAATTTTAAGGACTCTCTGGTCTTGTGACTTTAGTTCCTCCATAACAGAATAATAAGCCTCAAACTGATGTCTTAGGCTAATCCATGGTGTGACTCAACAAGCTCTTTCTATTTTTTTTTTCTTTTTGTCTGATTAATAAAACGCAATATACAGCCGCAACATCAATTTCTTCACCAGAAGCTACCTCAGCAGTCTTTTTACTATCCTCCATATTTACATTTCTGCTAACTGTGTCACATGACCAAAACCTATAGGATTTTACTTACTGACCATAAAAAACTAGAGGATTAAGACTTTCGCTAGGATTTTACTTTAAAGGATAAATTCACTACTGTGATTCAGCCTTTAGCGATGCAAGGTAGATAAACTCTGGTAAATGACGTCAAATGTGTATCCCATGTAACAAGGGCCGTCAAGAATATAATTACCATATTATTGTCCGTGGGTATCTTTCTTTCACCTTACTTTCAGTTCAGTGTTTAAAAGTTGATTATTTTTGTCTGAAATAAGGTTGGGATTACCGCTAGCCCTGCTTACATCTCTTGACCTTTGACCAAACTTGAAGTTGGCCTTATCTAGTAGATCTAACCGGCAGACAACCATTAAAATGTAGTTCGTCCGTTTATAGCAATTCTCTCTTTTTCCCTCTCTTCTCTTCTTTTGTGTGTCCATTTTTGGCCAAGAATGGATGAACAGGGTTTGAATTAATATTTTCTGCCAGGTTTTAGTGAATATTCATGATTTAGGGGTAGGATAACAGAGTTAATGGGTTTTACGGTGATATGTATGGCGGTATATTTCCACGCAACTTGAATAAAGTTAGCCCGGGCCTTGTTTCTCGAAATCTTAACTAAAGATAAAATCCAAATTTTAGTAGATACTTCAATTTAGATTGGCTAAGCACTAAAATCAATCTTATATTATCCAATCAAATTACTTCTGTTTTGATTTTATCTTAGTTAAAATTTCGTGAAACAGGCCCCGGGTCGTTAAAGGATGGAATTAAAAAGAATGTAACACTATTGTTTAGCTTATATTTGAAATAGTATTTGCCAACCGTATCAAGCCCGATGTTGTTTTCAATTTCAGCATCGATTCCCCGATTGAACGTGACAAGGAATATGGTCGCCCGTCCAACCTCGTGGTTTCTTCCCACTGCTTGACCCTACGCGCAAGCATATTATTGAAATTAAATTGAACCATACGTTAGTCCCCAAATGACCTAGTTTGTGTCGAGTGGTCGATAAACCCCATTTCGCCCTCTCTCTCTAAATTTCAGCACTCCTAACTAAAACTAAATGCAAGGAACGGGCCTGTTTACATTGAAGCACATGTATAATTATAATTAAACATTTCGGAAATTGTTTGCTTGAATTATATGTTTGTCAGTGGCTAAGTGGTTAAGGCGCTGGCTCGCTAGCCTGGAGGTCGGGTGTTCGATACCGGTATTGGCTTAGAAAGTTCATCTCCATTTTCCGGCGTGGTTTCCCCATGTCAGTGATGCAGAACGGAGGGCCTGACAAGAAAGTTGTCTAGTCGTTCGGATGGGACGAAAACCGAGGTCCCATGTACACATCGGCGTGCACGTAAAAGGTCCCTTGACAGTTGGAATTCGATATAAGAGTAGGCCGTAGCGCCGCTGCCCGGGCAAAATTTCCCTCATAGCACACTGTATGGCGCATGTCAGTCTTCCATTAGCCCAGGTTAGGTGCAGAAGAGTAGGACGTTAAAAAGGAACATTACACATTTCTACTTATATTTTTTTTTTATCATAGGGCTGTACACTGCATATCATTATATAGCACACATATGAATGAAAAAAAATATGACAATAAATAATGTTTGATATTAAAAATATTTAACTTTCTTCCATTTTAAGTTATCTCTTTTACATCTGTATTTATAGTTTTTATGCAAAACATGATTAATGGTTGAATGTGTAAAAATCAATAACAATATGGATGAATAAATATTTCAAATCTTTATAAACCATTGTATGTTTAATTGTTCAATAATTATTAAAAGCACTGATTTTTAAAAATAGTTTAAGGCATATTTTAAAAAAAAGTGAATCACTACAAACATAAATGCCACACCCCTCCCCCTCCCCCATCACCACCATGTTACATTAGTTGTAACGGCCATTTGTCTGGAATACAACAAAATGGGTCTTTTAAGATTGTCAGAAGTGTATCGAAAATTAAATGAAAAGGGGCTTAACGTCCTACTGTTTTGCTCGAACTGGACTAACGTATCGAAATCCATCTGCCAACAACTTTTATTAGGTCTAGATTTCTGCTTTACCATCGTTTATTCCATGTTATCACGATCATCTAGTCATGGCACTTTGGTCAATTCATGAAAGGCTGATAAATTAGTGGCCAGGGACGAGTAACCTGTTGCTGATGGATTTATGAGTGTTCCGCCATGTGCTTGACACGGAGCACGAATGTCCCAGTTGGTCGGTTGAACAGATGTAGCTGTAGGACATACCCAAGGAGCAAGTTTAAATCCTTTGGACATGGTAGGTGATTGACTAGATGAACATGACATGTTTCTGAAAAATTGAATGATACTGATATCTTGTTAAATGTTTTTTCACCGAATATATCGGATTTGTGTAGAAAGTTAAGAAGTTTATTGAATATTTTCATAACACAATCGTGTGCATATATAACATGGCGATTGAAATCAAACGTGGACTGATTGTGTTTAATGCGTATTAGCTAGTTTCCACAGAAATGGAACATGATAGATTCTTTATATCCGTTTAGCAAAGGAGAAGATGTAAATAATTCACCCGTTTGATTAGAATTATGACCATGTTTAGAAAAAACTATGAAGGAGAACATTATGAGTCTTCGTATGTGTTTTACTGGATTCCTTGATCTTAAAAACATAGGTATAGACATCAAGATCATTGAAATCGGGGCACTTACAGAAACTTTATGGACGAGAATGTGTTTTATGGTGGCCATTTTGAATTTCTCAATTTTTGGCGGGGAACGGCCGGAGTGACGTCGTGGTTCCCGCCATTTTTTAAATCAGCAAGATCATTCAAATCATGGCACTTACAGTAACTTTCTGGACGAGAACGTGATTTATGGTCGCCATTTTGAATTTCTCAATTTTTAGCGGGAACGACTGGAGGACGTCGTGGCTCCCGCCATTTTAAAAATCAGCATACCCAAAACCCCCTTAGGCCAAATTTTCATGCTTCTTTCCGGAAGTGCACAACTCAGCCAAAAAATGTAACATATCAGCCCCACTATAATATACTATTCTTCATTTATATAATACATTTACTAAAACATTATTTTTCGATGTAAATTAATTCATAGAAATACTTTAAAATAATTCAAAAAAGAAAAAAAGTCCCAAAGCTAAGCGAGACCGGTTGGGTACTTTAAAGTATAATGACTGCCAAGCGAGGCCGATTAGGTTTAAAGTATAATGACTGCCAAGCGAGGCCGATTAGGTTCATAATAGACTGCTAAGCGAGACCGATTGCATACTTGGTGTGCTATAGTGCGATATCTTTGATATATAAGATGCAATCTCCCATTTCTATATTAGATTAATTCAAATATTAATTTGCGATGTAAATAAATTCATAGAAATACTTTAAAATCTTTCAAAATAGAAGAAAAAGTCCCACTGCTTAGCGAGGTCGGTTGGATTTAAAGTATATTGACTGCTAAGCGAGGCCGATTTTATACTTAATGTGGTAAAGTGCGGTGTCTGTGATATATAAGATACTATCCTAAATTTCTATAATTCATTCACTCAAATATTATACTGTTCTTCATTTATATAATACATACACTCAAATAATATTTTTCGATGTAAATTAATTGATATAAATACTTTAAAGTCTTTGAAAATAGAAGAAAAAATCCCACTGCTAAGCGACGCCGATTGCATACTTCATGTAGTATAGTGCGATGTCTGTGATAAGATACTATCCTAAATTTCTATAATGCATTCACTCAAATATTATTTTTTGATGTAAATTAATTCATAGAAATACTTTAAAATCTTTCGAAATAGGAAAAAGTCCAACCGCTAAGCGAGACCGATTGGGTTCAGAGTATACGGACTGCTAAGCGAGGCCGATTGAATACTTCATGGGGTATAGTGCCATGTCTGTGATATATAAGATGCTATCATTCAATTATATAATAGATTAACTCAAATATTATTTTGCGATGTAAATTAATTGATATAAATACTTTAAAATCTTCCAAAATAGAAGAAAACATCCCACTGCTAAGCGACGCCAATTGGGTTGAAAGTATACTGACTGATAAGCGAAGCCGATTGCATACTTCATGTGGTATTGTGCGATGACCCTAAATTTCTCTAATGCATTCACTCAAATATTATTTTTTGGTGTAAATGGATTCATAGAAATACTTTAAAATATTTCAAAATAGAAGAAAGAGTCCCACCGTTAAATTGACTGCTAAGCGAGGCCGACTGTATACTTCATGGGTATAGTGCAATGTCTGTGATATATAACATACCATCATCCATTCATATAAAAGATTAACTCAAATATTATTTTGCGATGTAAATTAATTCGTAAAAATACTTTAAAATATTTCAAAATAGAAGAAAAAGTCCCGCTGCAAAGCGAGACCGGTTGGATTTAAAGTATATTGACTGCTAAGTGAGGCCGATGTTATACTCCATGCGGAATAGTGTTTGTGAAATATAAGATACTGTTCTTCATTATATAATACATTCACTCAAATATTAATTTTCGATGTAAATTAATTCATAGAAATACTTTAAAACATTTCAAAATAGAAGAAAAAGTACCACTGCTAAGTGACGCCGATTAGGTTCAAAGTATATTGATTCTATGCGAAACCGATTGTATACTTCATGTGGTATAGTGTGATGTCTGTGATATATAAGATACTATCCTAAATTTCTATAATGCATTCACTCAAATATTATTTTTTGATATAAATTAATTCATACAAATACTTTAAAATCTTTCAAAATAAAAGGAAAAATCCCACTGCTAAGCGACGCCGATTTGGTTCAAAGTATAGTGACTGCAAAGTGAAGCCGGTTGTATACTTCATGTGGTATAGTGCGATGTCTGTGATATATAAGATACTAATTCATTTATATAGTAGATTCACTCTAGTCTGAGATATATAATAAAATTTATATAATAAAATGGCCCAAATATTATTTTTCCATGAAAAATAATTCAAAGAAATACTTTAACATCCTTCAAATACAAGAAAAAGACATAGCGAGGCCGATTGGGTGCTATATTTCTATGTGCGTGAGAGAGAGAGAGAGAGAGAGAGAGAGAGAGAGCAGATTTAGTGGAAGATCCAACATCTCATTTTTGCAACTACTATACTATACATCGAGCCTGTTTAGATACTTTGTGATATAGGGCGATGAGTTTGCCTACTAGATATAAGATAATATTCATAATTTTTATTTACATTCAAGTATGGAAATTAATTGCGAAAATTTATACAAAATATAAGCACAAGACACGGCTGCCGGAAGATCCAAACCCTCATTTTAAAAACAACTAAACATCACATCAAGGCCGTTTACCGAACTGTCAATCAAATTGGCTGACATGCGGCCTCGCTCAACATCGGTCTTGCTCTGTACGCTCTATCATTTTCCCACAATGTTTCTGGCCTATCTTGTCTAATGATAGTTGTATACCGGGTCTGGATACCCAATACACTATTGCGGCGATGGGCCACGACGGCAATTATTTTTATCTTTTCTTTTTCATTTAAAATTTTGTTTATTATGATTTCTTTTTTTTTTGATGCATAGATTTTTTTTTATTTTGAATTTTTAAAAATATTTTTTTTTTATTTTAAATTTTTAAAAATATTTTTTTTTTATTTTAAATTTTTAAGAAGAATTTTTTTTTATCTTAAATTTCAAAAAGTTTTTTTTATTTTAAATTTTAAAAAGTTTTTTTTTTATTTTAAATTTTAAAAAGTTTTTTTTATTTTAAATTTCAAAAAAAAAAATTTTATTTTAAATTTTAAAAAGTTTTTTTTATCTTAAATTTTAAAATGTTTCCTTTTTTTACTAATATTTTCAGCTACCAAGAATATTACTACAACCATTACAGTTCAATTACCGAGACTGGTCAGTTTGATCGGGCATCCATAATAACAATTTAGCAGACTGGAGGGAGCACATGCTCAGATGTTCACATTGAACAATTTCTAAAAGTCAGACCATGCATACCAGTTCCACTATTTTGTCTTTACAGTGGAAAGTGTCTGACACGACTTCAGTTTTCGGCAATGTTAACCATGCATTATGCAAGAGCTAAATCTGCCTATGACAGGTCTTTCTTTAGCCTTAGACCTGAAATGATGTCTGAAGTATTAATTAACTGATCCAGGCCTTAATCAACTCTCAATGGCATCAGATTTCTCCATATTAAACAGATTAGAATGGTTCAGCGATCCTTTGATTTAATCAAATATGGTGGACCGAGACTTAATTAGCCTTGGTTGAAATTATTGCACACGTCTGTCAAACCTCCAAAGGCTATTATCTTCGCTTGCAATAGAGTAATTTGAATGAAATTTTCAAATTATTCATTTTACATTATCTACTTTCGAAATGTTATAGCAAGAATGGCTAGTTCTTTATCTAAATCTTAAATAATGTATCTTTAATTAAGGTTCTCCGACACCTGGGTATAGATTCGGGCCATTATAGGTCTCACTCATTTCGGATAGGTGCGGCTACGTCTGCGGTAATGGCGGGTCATTAATTCGAAACAATACAATCTGCAAGGAGATGGAGCTCTTCAGCTTATCAATCATACAACGGAAATAAACTATTTGAACTAATTTGAACTTTCAGGAACACAGTCTGCTACAGTTTGGTGTATAGGGTCATCAATCATTAAGTGGGCAGCATTTCATGCTCGTGTAGACCAGGGGGTTCCCATTTTGGTTTACAGCGCAGAAATATGTCTGTTTGGTTTGCAACTTAAACGTAAGATTGACTATCTTACCAGCGTTGAAGATCCTCCTGACATGCTTCTGATTCATTGCGGTGGGAATGACATCGGCCATGTCAAATTACACCAGTTGGAAATTTATTGAAACTACCCTAAAATATACTGCATTTAGCCTACCAAATACACGACTAATCTGGTCACAGATCCTACCCAGAAAACATGAAATAAGCACTAGAGCTTTTATCCGACAAACATCACGCAAATAGTTGTGCTTCCATGCAAGTTTTACGGTTGGGAGGGGCCTACATTTATTATCCCGATATAAAATTTAACTTTGAACATTTATATACAATGCAGGCCGCCTTAGAATTTTTTCACTGCAATTTCCTTCAGTATATCCCCCATCTTACTAGTTATTAGTCAGGATGGTCTTCTATACTGGAGTTCAGGATAACTTACATAAGTTATAAGGAGATATGGTTGCGGATTCTTGAATTTGAGGAGCTCCCCCATTTTATGGCGGTGATGCAGATTCAAAAATGTATCTGCATCATTAGGCAATAACGCTCACAAATTCAACATGACAGACTTGCGACCTCAGATTGTTCGGGTCAAGTCATACCAAAGTCATAAGTGAATGTGACTTGCCATTGTTGCAGTCATTAGTGTACTTTAGTAAAAATAATTGTTAATGAATTGACATACGTTTTTAAATTGAATTTGTTGTTTACTGAAATTTGAAGTTATGAATTTTATTGAATAGTTTTATACAATCGTAAAGTAACGAAAGTAAATTTAATTGAAGTGATCTTGACTGGGATTCCGAAAAAATGTAAGTACGGTAGATGCAATTTTTGTTCTCCGAGCGCTTATTATTTGAACCCTAAACAGAAAAAAACGTCCATATTGCTGTTTCGTGGATTACGGTAAGGCATTTGATCTGGTTAATAAGATACAATTTACAAATTCAAGATATGACAGACTTGCGACCTCAGATTGTTCGGGTCAAGTCATAACAAGGTCATAAGTGAATGTGACTTGCCATTGCGGCAGTCATTAGTGAACTTGAGTAAAAATAATTGTTAATGAATTGACTTACGTTTTTAAATTGAATTTGTTGTTTATTGAAATTTGAAGTTATGCATTTTATTTAATAGTTTTATACAATCGTAAAGTAACGAAAGTAAGGAGTAAATTTAATTGAAGTGATCTTGACTTGGATTCCGAAAAAATGTAAGTACGGTAGATGCAATTTTTGTTCTCCGAGCACTGCTTAATCGAACCCTACACAGAAAAAAACGCCCATACTGCTGTTTCGTGGATTACAGTAAGGCATTTGATCTGGTTAATAAGATACAATATATGGCATAAACTTGTACAACAGGGAATAGGGGGTAACTTTCTTAAGGTAGTCAGATCTATATACCAAAATGTTAGATGTTGTGTGAAATTCGAATATGGCGTATCAGATATATTTCAGTGTCAAAATAGACTATTCCAGGGCGAGGTTCTCTCGCCTGTCCTATTTTCAATGTATTTGCATGATTGTGAGTCTCATCTAAGCCTACTAGCAGACGAATGTCAAACTGTAGATATACAAACATTAAATTTGTTTATGATCATGTATGCTGATGACAAGGCTTTGTTCTCAGAAACCTCAGAGGGGCTACAAAATTTATTAAACTCTCTGTGTACTTATACAGAAAAATGGGATTTATCTGTAAATATTTCAAAAACTAAAATTGTGATTTTTAGAAATTTTGAAAAAATGGCGAAAAAGAAAATTGGTCATTGTGTAATAAAAATCATGAAATTGTTGACTCATTTAACTACCTAGGAGTTTTGTTGAATTTTAACGGTAAATTAATGAAAACGCAAATGAACGTATCTAACCAGGCCAGAAAAGCACTATTTTCTATCTTAAAAGTATGCAATGAAATGTATTTTAACACCGTAACAAAATTGTCGATTTTCGACACCTACGCGAGTAGTATTTTATGCTGCGGGTCGGAAGTCTTGGGCTTTCATAAAGCTGAGGATGTCGAAAAAGTGCATCTAAATTTTTGTAAAAGACTTCTTCAAACACGAAATCATACTACCACTGTTAGAGATACACTATGAGTTGGGTCGATATCCACTTTCAGTAATAAGAAAAATTCGAATATTCAAATATTGGTTAAAGACAATATAATTCTTAGACGATGTTACAACGATATGTGCATAAACAATGATAACTGGATAGATAATGTTAAAAAAAGAATTATTTAGGCTTGGATTAGTTAGTATTTGGGAAACTAATGGTCTTGGAAATTCTAAGTCTATTTGATATTTTTAAACAAGAATGCAATGAAAAAATCATTGAATCGTCAAAATGTCATATATACAAATATATTGTAGATTCGTTTACAATCCAGTTTTACCAAACTAAATCGATAAATACGAAATATATACGTGAAATAACACGAATAAGACTTTCTAGCCACAATTTAAATATCGAGAAAGGCAGGTATATTCAGACAGTTAGGAAAGATAGATCATGTATTTTGTGCAATAAACTATAATAGATGTCGAAACAATATAGTAAACAATATTAATGTAAAAACCCAAGTGTTTATAAACTAATACAACTTCTTGTCGCTATAAACACCACAGAATTAGAGAATCCAGGTAGGTTTCTATTTCAAGCAAATAAGAGAAGATCTGAACTTATCTTTCAAATATAATCACCTCTTTAACTCTTTTTGTACATATAAACATACTCTCCTTGCACATTCTGTATATTTTTCATTTTATTTTGTACGTTTTGTATGTATTGCTGTATGTGTGTTTTACCCGATGGGTTTTTGACCTAAGGGAATAAAGAACTAGAAATAGACTTTATTGAATTGAACTTGATTGAAATTAAATAAATTGAACTTGATTGAAATGAATTTTTTGTATAACATTAACCGAGTCATATCTCTGTCAAACCTTAATAAATAGTTTTAATTTTACTTTGTATTTTGTCTATGAATAATGTGTTTTGTGAGATTTAATTACACCTGTGTTGACAATTAAATGATAGTAATTGGAATTTGTGGTTATATTACTGCTAGGAATGTTATTTGTGACCAAGAAATGGTGATTTTGCACATTCAAGGATTTCCAACCTTTTTTTGTTTAAAGTCAAACTCAGAACCCTGAAACATGTCAGGCCAATGAGACCACACCCTCGTACAAAACTGGTGTAGATGTGTATATGTCAGCCTCATGTTCGGTATTTTTGTTTTATCAACATCTAGAAATTGTGGTTTTTGTTGCCTTTAGGCAATTAAAGTTTAATTTTCCTCCATTTCAGTCCTCCTTCATGTTGTCAATTGTTGTTTTTTTTTGTTTTTTTTATTATTCACCAATAACATATATATACATAACATATATATTATACATGCATACATAAATCATAAATATAAATATAAAACAATCTTGATCTGTTGATAATTTAAAACTAGTATTGAGGAATATATATTACCTATATAGAGAACATAAAGAAATGCACATAATATCTATGAATAAATATTTTTAATGATTCTGTATATTAACTAATTTCAGGTTTAATCTTTAGGATGTTGTATCGGTCTTCTGTGTTGTATATTATCTTAGTTTTTATTTCGATGTATGAAGTATAACTTCTGGCATTTGGAACACTTTCTTTGATCTCACATGAGTAGATATAGTATTTTGATAACAGTATAAGTAAATTAACAGTATTTAATTCTTTTTCATTTTTGAAATTCTCATGAATAAGTATACCTAAGTGTTTAATTATACTAGTGAGATTAATATGTATATTATTATAGATTAATATTTCATGTAGTTGCTGACATACTATTTGAGCATACTCGCATTGAATGAATAGATGATCCATATTTTCAATTGTAGAATTACAAAAATCACATAGTAATGAGTTAGATAATTTCATTTTATATAATCGATTGTTAAGGTAGATTACATGGTGTATATATCTAAAATGAAATGTCACCATTTTTGAATCTCTAGTTGTTCTTCGTATCTGTGTAAAAATGTGTTTAACTTGGTCCTCTTCTAAAGTAATGCTGTAATTTTTTTCCCATTTGGCAATAGCTGGCGGTTTTGTGTAGTTATTTTGTACAAGTTTTTTATAAATTTCTTTTGAGGTTATTAGGGTTTTACACTGCGTAGCTTGTGTGAAACACTATTGTTTTTGTTAAAATTATTCTTATTATTATTAGGGTTTCACACTGCGTAGCTTGTGTGAAACACTATTGTTTTTGTTAAAATTCTTCATATTATTAGGGTTTCACACTGCCTAGCTTGTGTGAAACACTATTGTTTTTGTTAAAATTATTCTTATTAAGCTTTCATATTACATATGAAAGCTTATTGTTTCTGTTAAAGTTATTATTAAGCTTTCATATTTCATATGAAAGCTTATTGTTTCTGTTAAGATTATTATTATTTTTTTTTTTGTGTTTCTCCTGCAAATCGGATTTCAGAGAATCTAACCATAGGATGTTTCTGAAACTTTGACCTACCCCCCCAAAAATGGGTGGTGGCTGTTGATTAAATATATTTTCAAAACGTTTTGCGAATTCGAAATCACCGAATTTTACGAACGAAAAAATTAACAATGCATAGTCGTAACTTTGTTATTGATAGACCTATTTTATTAAAAAAGAATTCATTGAAAACCTTGACGAAAACCAATTTCACCTGCAATTTCAAATTTTCGAAAATTCGTCGCTGTGATTTTGTTCCGGAAGTCATGACCAATTTGACAACTTCTTTAATAGATACACGATTTTTATGAAATTTGGAATGTAAGTAGATCTTACCGATGCGACTTTACAAATGACTTTAAAAATTTTCTAAATTATCTCCCCTTGGAGAAATTGAGGATCGAAATTTTCAAAAAAATCGACGAAATATACGTCAGATCATCTTGATTTTTTTTTAGGTACTAGCTACGAAACCACTGATTCGTACACAAAAAATGGAGTTTGTAGTTCAATCCGGAAGTGCCACCATCTTGAAATGTAAAAACCTCAAACGCCATTTTGCTATTTTACATACAGACACGGGGGTTATATTTTCTGAATCCTTGAAGGGATGGCTATAAAATGTTGGCAGTAGAATTTTGGTTTAAGTCAATGGATAGTCACCATATTGAATTGAATATCAGAAATAGTGAAAAATGGACATTAACGGGCATGTAAATTATCAGAATAGACCGTAGTTTGTTGAATTCCTTTCCTATCTGGCTCATTGTCGAATTTTTGGTATTTGCAAATTTCAAAATTTCAAATTTCGCCTTTGATGTTTTCCGTGCCGACAAAGTTGTTTTCGCGTGAATAACTCCGATTAACAGCTTGAAAATAATCAAATAGATCGCAGTTTCGCGATTTCGTCTCAAATCTGGGAAATCAATACATTTCTGGTTAGCCTCCTTTCAAAAATGGGTGGTGGCCTTGGAATCAATATATTTTCAAAACGTTTTGCGAATCCAAAATCACCGAAAACAACTGATGAAAAAAATTGACCTTGACAGCTGTGTTACTTCGTGTTTTTGTGATCTATTTTACTTTTCTGGTTAGCCTGCTTTCAAAAATGGGTGGTGGCCGTGGAAGCAGTACATTTTCAAAACGTTTTGCAAATCCAAAATCACCGAAAATAACTGATGAAAAAATTGAGCTTGGGTGGAAACTATATAGAAAAATAAAAGAAAACATCAACATATAGGTCTTGCACACATAGGCTTAGAACTTTGCAGCCAGTCCTCATATTAATTGAAATTGAATAGGTTTGATTTGATATAATTATTTGTTTTCTATTTTAAAACTATCTAAAAAAAAATTTGTAATCATTCATGTTATTGATTTAGATTAATACTGTGTATATTTTGTACATTTTAACACATTCATCAATTAATAATGGTTTGCATAGTCATCGTATAGAGCTTATTCAACAGTATCGAATTCCAACTGCTTAGAGATATTTTACGTGCACTCCATTGTGTACACGGGACCTTGGTTTTTCGTCCGATCCGAACGACTATACAGCTGTCCTTGTCAGGCCCTGCCTGACTGACAAGGGGGAACCACGCCGGGAAATCGAGATGAACTTTCTCCGTGCAGAAATTCAGACCAAACGTTTATTGCATACGATTAAGCTGGTCAGTTGGAGCTTATTTTCAAAAGTTTTGTAATAATCGGTTGGTAATTAAAGTACTGTGCAAATTAAACTGTTAAAATAGAAAATGTTGAAATGTTTCTTGCTATAAGTCAGCAATTTCCCGATTTTAGGGAGACTGAATGGCTGAATGGTTAGCATGTGCGCGCTGTATCGTAACGTCTGTCATTGAGTCAACCGGCGTCGTTTCGATTTCCAGTTTGCACGTGAAATGGAGTATGGTGTCCAACGTCGTGGGTTTTCTCCGTGTCCTTCGGTTTCCTCCCACGCGCAAGGGAAGTTTTTAAATAAAATTAAAAGACATGATAGTCCCGAAATGACCTTGTTTGTGTCGAAATGACGTTAAGCCGCATTTCCCTCTTTCTCTTTCATTTTTAAAGTTTTGTAATAATCGGTTGGTAATCAATGGTACTGTAAAAGTGATAAAACAGAAAATTTCACCCTGTTGTAATGTTTCTCAATTTAAAGTCAGCAATTTGTCGATTTTAAGGGGCAAACGTTTATTGCGAACGATTAAGCTGGTCAGGGGGAGCTTATTTTTAAAAGTTTTGTAATATTCGAAAATTCGTCGCTGTGATTTCGAACCGGAAGTTGAGGCCAACTTGACAACTTCTTTAATAGTAGTACGATTTTCATGAAATTTAGTATGTAAGTAGACATTACTGATGCGACTTGAAAAATGACTTTTAAAATTTTCTAAATTATCTCCCCTTGGTGAAATTAAGAATGAAATTTTTCAAAAAAATCGTCGAAATAAAGGTCAGAATGACCTAATTTTTTTTTTCGATAATAGACAAGTAATTACTGATTCGTACACAAAACATGGAGTTTGTCGATCGAACCGGAAGTGCCACCATCTTGAAACGTAAAGACAAAATAGAACTTTTGCGATATTGCACTTACAGACATGGGAGTTACATTTTCTGAATCCTTGAAGGAAAACCTAAAAAACGTTCAGAGCAGAATTTTGATTTAGGCCAGCTGATGGCCGCCATTTTGAAGTGAATATGAAACATAGTGAAAAATCGACATTTACGGAGAGAGAGAGAGAGAAATGGGGTTTAACGTCAACTCGACACAACTAGGTCATTTCCGGACTAACACATGGTTTTTGATTTTATTTCAATAATTCGCCTGCGCGTAGGGGTCTTTAGCAGTGGGAGGAAACCGGAGTGCCCGGAGGAAACCCACGAGGTTGAGAAGGCGCCCCTATCTCCATGCCACATACGCTCACACCAGGGCTCGAAACCACAGCCGCAAGCCAGAGGTGACCGGCCAGCTAGAGGTCGAAGCGCGGCACTCTAGACCACTAGGCCATCCCAACCCCCCCCGACATTTACGGACTTGTAAACAAACACAATAGGGCATAGTATGTTCAATGCGTCTCCTATGTCTAAAATTTAATACATTTTAGGATAGCGGGGATACGGGTCGAATTTTTGATATTTGAATATTTCAAAAATTCGAATTTCGCCTTTGATGTTTTTCGTGCCGACAAAGTTGTTTACGAGTGAAAAATCACATTAATTTCGCTAGATTGTGACCGATTTTAATGATTTATTTTTTCTTGTTCGGATTATTTATATGACCCATGACATGTGACAGGAAGTGACTGTGAATATGAAAGCTTTCATATCTGCATGGGACAGTAGCAGATCTAGTTATTATTTTTTTTCCTTGTGTGTTTTCTGCAAATCGGATTTCTCAGAATCTCTCCATATGATCTTTCTGAAATTTTGACCTACCCCCCCAAAAATGGGGTGCGAACCTTGATTAAATATATATTCGAAACGTTTTACGAATCCGAAATCACCGAATTTTACGAACGAAAAAAATGACAATGCATAGTCGTAACTTTGTTATTTTTTGACCGATTTTACTAATTCTTTTTTCTTTGAATACCTTTAAAAAAAATCATTTTCATCTGCAGTTTCACATTTTCGAATTTCGAAAATTCGTCGCTGTGATTTCGAACCGGAAGTTTAGACCAATTTGACAACTTCTTTAATAGTTGTACGATTTTCATGAAATTTTTCTCTAATGCATTCACTCAAATATTATTTTTTGGTGTAAATGGATTCATAGAAATACTTTAAAATATTTCAAAATAGAAGAAAGAGTCCCACCGTTAAATTGACTGCTAAGCGAGGCCGACTGTATACTTCATGGGTATAGTGCAATGTCTGTGATATATAACATACCATCATCCATTCATATAAAAGATTAACTCAAATATTATTTTGCGATGTAAATTAATTCGTAAAAATACTTTAAAATATTTCAAAATAGAAGAAAAAGTCCCGCTGCAAAGCGAGACCGGTTGGATTTAAAGTATATTGACTGCTAAGTGAGGCCGATGTTATACTCCATGCGGAATAGTGTTTGTGAAATATAAGATACTGTTCTTCATTATATAATACATTCACTCAAATATTAATTTTCGATGTAAATTAATTCATAGAAATACTTTAAAACATTTCAAAATAGAAGAAAAAGTACCACTGCTAAGTGACGCCGATTAGGTTCAAAGTATATTGATTCTATGCGAAACCGATTGTATACTTCATGTGGTATAGTGTGATGTCTGTGATATATAAGATACTATCCTAAATTTCTATAATGCATTCACTCAAATATTATTTTTTGATATAAATTAATTCATACAAATACTTTAAAATCTTTCAAAATAAAAGGAAAAATCCCACTGCTAAGCGACGCCGATTTGGTTCAAAGTATAGTGACTGCAAAGTGAAGCCGGTTGTATACTTCATGTGGTATAGTGCGATGTCTGTGATATATAAGATACTAATTCATTTATATAGTAGATTCACTCTAGTCTGAGATATATAATAAAATTTATATAATAAAATGGCCCAAATATTATTTTTCCATGAAAAATAATTCAAAGAAATACTTTAACATCCTTCAAATACAAGAAAAAGACATAGCGAGGCCGATTGGGTGCTATATTTCTATGTGCGTGAGAGAGAGAGAGAGAGAGAGAGAGAGAGAGAGCAGATTTAGTGGAAGATCCAACATCTCATTTTTGCAACTACTATACTATACATCGAGCCTGTTTAGATACTTTGTGATATAGGGCGATGAGTTTGCCTACTAGATATAAGATAATATTCATAATTTTTATTTACATTCAAGTATGGAAATTAATTGCGAAAATTTATACAAAATATAAGCACAAGACACGGCTGCCGGAAGATCCAAACCCTCATTTTAAAAACAACTAAACATCACATCAAGGCCGTTTACCGAACTGTCAATCAAATTGGCTGACATGCGGCCTCGCTCAACATCGGTCTTGCTCTGTACGCTCTATCATTTTCCCACAATGTTTCTGGCCTATCTTGTCTAATGATAGTTGTATACCGGGTCTGGATACCCAATACACTATTGCGGCGATGGGCCACGACGGCAATTATTTTTATCTTTTCTTTTTCATTTAAAATTTTGTTTATTATGATTTCTTTTTTTTTTGATGCATAGATTTTTTTTTATTTTGAATTTTTAAAAATATTTTTTTTTTATTTTAAATTTTTAAAAATATTTTTTTTTTATTTTAAATTTTTAAGAAGAATTTTTTTTTATCTTAAATTTCAAAAAGTTTTTTTTATTTTAAATTTTAAAAAGTTTTTTTTTTATTTTAAATTTTAAAAAGTTTTTTTTATTTTAAATTTCAAAAAAAATAATTTTATTTTAAATTTTAAAAAGTTTTTTTTATCTTAAATTTTAAAAAGTTTTTTTTATCTTAAATTTTAAAATGTTTCCTTTTTTTACTAATATTTTCAGCTACCAAGAATATTACTACAACCATTACAGTTCAATTACCGAGACTGGTCAGTTTGATCGGGCATCCATAATAACAATTCAGCAGACTGGAGGGAGCACATGCTCAGATGTTCACATTGAACAATTTCTAAAAGTCAGACCATGCATACCAGTTCCACTATTTTGTCTTTACAGTGGAAAGTGTCTGACACGACTTCAGTTTTCGGCAATGTTAACCATGCATAATGCAAGAGCTAAATCTGCCTATGACAGGTCTTTCTTTAGCCTTAGACCTGAAATGATGTCTGAAGTATTAATTAACTGATCCAGGCCTTAATCAACTCTCAATGGCATCAGATTTCTCCATATTAAACAGATTAGAATGGTTCAGCGATCCTTTGATTTAATCAAATATGGTGGACCGAGACTTAATTAGCCTTGGTTGAAATTATTGCACACGTCTGTCAAACCTCCAAAGGCTATTATCTTCGCTTGCAATAGAGTAATTTGAATGAAATTTTCAAATTATTCATTTTACATTATCTACTTTCGAAATGTTATAGCAAGAATGGTTAGTTCTTTATCTAAATCTTAAATAATGTATCTTTAATTAAGGTTCTCCGACACCTGGGTATAGATTCGGGCCATTATAGGTCTCACTCATTTCGGATAGGTGCGGCTACGTCTGCGGTAATGGCGGGTCATTAATTCGAAACAATACAATCTGCAAGGAGATGGAGCTCTTCAGCTTATCAATCATACAACGGAAATAAACTATTTGAACTAATTTGAACTTTCAGGAACACAGTCTGCTACAGTTTGGTGTATAGGGTCATCAATCATTAAGTTGGCAGCATTTCATGCTCGTGTAGACCAGGGGGTTCCCATTTTGGTTTACAGCGCAGAAATATGTCTGTTTGGTTTGCAACTTAAACGTAAGATTGACTATCTTACCAGCGTTGAAGATCCTCCTGACATGCTTCTGATTCATTGCGGTGGGAATGACATCGGCCATGTCAAATTACACCAGTTGGAAATTTATTGAAACTACCCTAAAATATACTGCATTTAGCCTACCAAATACACGACTAATCTGGTCACAGATCCTACCCAGAAAACATGAAATAAGCACTAGAGCTTTTATCCGACAAACATCACGCAAATAGTTGTGCTTCCATGCAAGTTTTACGGTTGGGAGGGGCCTACATTTATTATCCCGATATAAAATTTAACTTTGAACATTTATATACAATGCAGGCCGCCTTAGAATTTTTTCACTGCAATTTCCTTCAGTATATCCCCCATCTTACTAGTTATTAGTCAGGATGGTCTTCTATACTGGAGTTCAGGATAACTTACATAAGTTATAAGGAGATATGGTTGCGGATTCTTGAATTTGAGGAGCTCCCCCATTTTATGGCGGTGATGCAGATTCAAAAATGTATCTGCATCATTAGGCAATAACGCTCACAAATTCAACATGACAGACTTGCGACCTCAGATTGTTCGGGTCAAGTCATACCAAAGTCATAAGTGAATGTGACTTGCCATTGTTGCAGTCATTAGTGTACTTTAGTAAAAATAATTGTTAATGAATTGACATACGTTTTTAAATTGAATTTGTTGTTTACTGAAATTTGAAGTTATGAATTTTATTGAATAGTTTTATACAATCGTAAAGTAACGAAAGTAAATTTAATTGAAGTGATCTTGACTGGGATTCCGAAAAAATGTAAGTACGGTAGATGCAATTTTTGTTCTCCGAGCGCTTATTATTTGAACCCTAAACAGAAAAAAACGTCCATATTGCTGTTTCGTGGATTACGGTAAGGCATTTGATCTGGTTAATAAGATACAATTTACAAATTCAAGATATGACAGACTTGCGACCTCAGATTGTTCGGGTCAAGTCATAACAAGGTCATAAGTGAATGTGACTTGCCATTGCGGCAGTCATTAGTGAACTTGAGTAAAAATAATTGTTAATGAATTGACTTACGTTTTTAAATTGAATTTGTTGTTTATTGAAATTTGAAGTTATGCATTTTATTTAATAGTTTTATACAATCGTAAAGTAACGAAAGTAAGGAGTAAATTTAATTGAAGTGATCTTGACTTGGATTCCGAAAAAATGTAAGTACGGTAGATGCAATTTTTGTTCTCCGAGCACTGCTTAATCGAACCCTACACAGAAAAAAACGCCCATACTGCTGTTTCGTGGATTACAGTAAGGCATTTGATCTGGTTAATAAGATACAATATATGGCATAAACTTGTACAACAGGGAATAGGGGGTAACTTTCTTAAGGTAGTCAGATCTATATACCAAAATGTTAGATGTTGTGTGAAATTCGAATATGGCGTATCAGATATATTTCAGTGTCAAAATAGACTATTCCAGGGCGAGGTTCTCTCGCCTGTCCTATTTTCAATGTATTTGCATGATTGTGAGTCTCATCTAAGCCTACTAGCAGACGAATGTCAAACTGTAGATATACAAACATTAAATTTGTTTATGATCATGTATGCTGATGACAAGGCTTTGTTCTCAGAAACCTCAGAGGGGCTACAAAATTTATTAAACTCTCTGTGTACTTATACAGAAAAATGGGATTTATCTGTAAATATTTCAAAAACTAAAATTGTGATTTTTAGAAATTTTGAAAAAATGGCGAAAAAGAAAATTGGTCATTGTGTAATAAAAATCATGAAATTGTTGACTCATTTAACTACCTAGGAGTTTTGTTGAATTTTAACGGTAAATTAATGAAAACGCAAATGAACGTATCTAACCAGGCCAGAAAAGCACTATTTTCTATCTTAAAAGTATGCAATGAAATGTATTTTAACACCGTAACAAAATTGTCGGTTTTCGACACCTACGCGAGTAGTATTTTATGCTGCGGGTCGGAAGTCTTGGGCTTTCATAAAGCTGAGGATGTCGAAAAAGTGCATCTAAATTTTTGTAAAAGACTTCTTCAAACACGAAATCATACTACCACTGTTAGAGATACACTATGAGTTGGGTCGATATCCACTTTCAGTAATAAGAAAAATTCGAATATTCAAATATTGGTTAAAGACAATATAATTCTTAGACGATGTTACAACGATATGTGCATAAACAATGATAACTGGATAGATAATGTTAAAAAAAGAATTATTTAGGCTTGGATTAGTTAGTATTTGGGAAACTAATGGTCTTGGAAATTCTAAGTCTATTTGATATTTTTAAACAAGAATGCAATGAAAAAATCATTGAATCGTCAAAATGTCATATATACAAATATATTGTAGATTCGTTTACAATCCAGTTTTACCAAACTAAATCGATAAATACGAAATATATACGTGAAATAACACGAATAAGACTTTCTAGCCACAATTTAAATATCGAGAAAGGCAGGTATATTCAGACAGTTAGGAAAGATAGATCATGTATTTTGTGCAATAAACTATAATAGATGTCGAAACAATATAGTAAACAATATTAATGTAAAAACCCAAGTGTTTATAAACTAATACAACTTCTTGTCGCTATAAACACCACAGAATTAGAGAATCCAGGTAGGTTTCTATTTCAAGCAAATAAGAGAAGATCTGAACTTATCTTTCAAATATAATCACCTCTTTAACTCTTTTTGTACATATAAACATACTCTCCTTGCACATTCTGTATATTTTTCATTTTATTTTGTACGTTTTGTATGTATTGCTGTATGTGTGTTTTACCCGATGGGTTTTTGACCTAAGGGAATAAAGAACTAGAAATAGACTTTATTGAATTGAACTTGATTGAAATTAAATAAATTGAACTTGATTGAAATGAATTTTTTGTATAACATTAACCGAGTCATATCTCTGTCAAACCTTAATAAATAGTTTTAATTTTACTTTGTATTTTGTCTATGAATAATGTGTTTTGTGAGATTTAATTACACCTGTGTTGACAATTAAATGATAGTAATTGGAATTTGTGGTTATATTACTGCTAGGAATGTTATTTGTGACCAAGAAATGGTGATTTTGCACATTCAAGGATTTCCAACCTTTTTTTGTTTAAAGTCAAGCTCAGAACCCTGAAACATGTCAGGCCAATGAGACCACACCCTCGTACAAAACTGGTGTAGATGTGTATATGTCAGCCTCATGTTCGGTATTTTTGTTTTATCAACATCTAGAAATTGTGGTTTTTGTTGCCTTTATGTTGCTTATAGGGCAATTAAAGTTTAATTTTCCTCCATTTCAGTCCTCCTTCATGTTGTCAATTGTTGTTTTTTTTTGTTTTTTTTATTATTCACCAATAACATATATATACATAACATATATATTATACATGCATACATAAATCATAAATATAAATATAAAACAATCTTGATCTGTTGATAATTTAAAACTAGTATTGAGGAATATATATTACCTATATAGAGAACATAAAGAAATGCACATAATATCTATGAATAAATATTTTTAATGATTCTGTATATTAACTAATTTCAGGTTTAATCTTTAGGATGTTGTATCGGTCCTCTGTGTTGTATATTATCTTAGTTTTTATTTCGATGTATGAAGTATAACTTCTGGCATTTGGAACACTTTCTTTGATCTCACATGAGTAGATATAGTATTTTGATAACAGTATAAGTAAATTAACAGTATTTAATTCTTTTTCATTTTTGAAATTCTCATGAATAAGTATACCTAAGTGTTTAATTATACTAGTGAGATTAATATGTATATTATTATAGATTAATATTTCATGTAGTTGCTGACATACTATTTGAGCATACTCGCATTGAATGAATAGATGATCCATATTTTCAATTGTAGAATTACAAAAATCACATAGTAATGAGTTAGATAATTTCATTTTATATAATCGATTGTTAAGGTAGATTACATGGTGTATATATCTAAAATGAAATGTCACCATTTTTGAATCTCTAGTTGTTCTTCGTATCTGTGTAAAAATGTGTTTAACTTGGTCCTCTTCTAAAGTAATGCTGTAATTTTTTTTCCCATTTGGCAATAGCTGGCGGTTTTGTGTAGTTATTTTGTACAAGTTTTTTATAAATGTCTTTTGAGGTTATTAGGGTTTTACACTGCGTAGCTTGTGTGAAACACTATTGTTTTTGTTAAAATTATTCTTATTATTATTAGGGTTTCACACTGCGTAGCTTGTGTGAAACACTATTGTTTTTGTTAAAATTCTTCTTATTATTAGGGTTTCACACTGCCTAGCTTGTGTGAAACACTATTGTTTTTGTTAAAATTATTCTTATTAAGCTTTCATATTACATATGAAAGCTTATTGTTTCTGTTAAAGTTATTATTAAGCTTTCATATTTCATATGAAAGCTTATTGTTTCTGTTAAGATTATTATTATTTTTTTTTTTGTGTTTCTCCTGCAAATCGGATTTCAGAGAATCTAACCATAGGATGTTTCTGAAACTTTGACCTACCCCCCCCAAAAATGGGTGGTGGCTGTTGATTAAATATATTTTCAAAACGTTTTGCGAATTCGAAATCACCGAATTTTACGAACGAAAAAATTAACAATGCATAGTCGTAACTTTGTTATTGATAGACCTATTTTATTAAAAAAGAATTCATTGAAAACCTTGACGAAAACCAATTTCACCTGCAATTTCAAATTTTCGAAAATTCGTCGCTGTGATTTTGTTCCGGAAGTCATGACCAATTTGACAACTTCTTTAATAGATACACGATTTTTATGAAATTTGGAATGTAAGTAGATCTTACCGATGCGACTTTACAAATGACTTTAAAAATTTTCTAAATTATCTCCCCTTGGAGAAATTGAGGATCGAAATTTTCAAAAAAATCGACGAAATATACGTCAGATCATCTTGATTTTTTTTTAGGTACTAGCTACGAAACCACTGATTCGTACACAAAAAATGGAGTTTGTAGTTCAATCCGGAAGTGCCACCATCTTGAAATGTAAAAACCTCAAACGCCATTTTGCTATTTTACATACAGACACGGGGGTTATATTTTCTGAATCCTTGAAGGGATGGCTATAAAATGTTGGCAGTAGAATTTTGGTTTAAGTCAATGGATAGTCACCATATTGAATTGAATATCAGAAATAGTGAAAAATGGACATTAACGGGCATGTAAATTATCAGAATAGACCGTAGTTTGTTGAATTCCTTTCCTATCTGGCTCATTGTCGAATTTTTGGTATTTGCAAATTTCAAAATTTCAAATTTCGCCTTTGATGTTTTCCGTGCCGACAAAGTTGTTTTCGCGTGAATAACTCCGATTAACAGCTTGAAAATAATCAAATAGATCGCAGTTTCGCGATTTCGTCTCAAATCTGGGAAATCAATACATTTCTGGTTAGCCTCCTTTCAAAAATGGGTGGTGGCCTTGGAATCAATATATTTTCAAAACGTTTTGCGAATCCAAAATCACCGAAAACAACTGATGAAAAAAATTGACCTTGACAGCTGTGTTACTTCGTGTTTTTGTGATCTATTTTACTTTTCTGGTTAGCCTGCTTTCAAAAATGGGTGGTGGCCGTGGAAGCAGTACATTTTCAAAACGTTTTGCAAATCCAAAATCACCGAAAATAACTGATGAAAAAATTGAGCTTGGGTGGAAACTATATAGAAAAATAAAAGAAAACATCAACATATAGGTCTTGCACACATAGGCTTAGAACTTTGCAGCCAGTCCTCATATTAATTGAAATTGAATAGGTTTGATTTGATATAATTATTTGTTTTCTATTTTAAAACTATCTAAAAAAAAATTTGTAATCATTCATGTTATTGATTTAGATTAATACTGTGTATATTTTGTACATTTTAACACATTCATCAATTAATAATGGTTTGCATAGTCATCGTATAGAGCTTATTCAACAGTATCGAATTCCAACTGCTTAGAGATATTTTACGTGCACTCCATTGTGTACACGGGACCTTGGTTTTTCGTCCGATCCGAACGACTATACAGCTGTCCTTGTCAGGCCCTGCCTGACTGACAAGGGGGAACCACGCCGGGAAATCGAGATGAACTTTCTCCGTGCAGAAATTCAGACCAAACGTTTATTGCATACGATTAAGCTGGTCAGTTGGAGCTTATTTTCAAAAGTTTTGTAATAATCGGTTGGTAATTAAAGTACTGTGCAAATTAAACTGTTAAAATAGAAAATGTTGAAATGTTTCTTGCTATAAGTCAGCAATTTCCCGATTTTAGGGAGACTGAATGGCTGAATGGTTAGCATGTGCGCGCTGTATCGTAACGTCTGTCATTGAGTCAACCGGCGTCGTTTCGATTTCCAGTTTGCACGTGAAATGGAGTATGGTGTCCAACGTCGTGGGTTTTCTCCGTGTCCTTCGGTTTCCTCCCATGCGCAAGGGAAGTTTTTAAATAAAATTAAAAGACATGATAGTCCCGAAATGACCTTGTTTGTGTCGAATGGACGTTAAGCCGCATTTCTCTCTTTCTCTTTCATTTTTAAAGTTTTGTAATAATCGGTTGGTAATCAATGGTACTGTAAAAGTGATAAAACAGAAAATTTCACCCTGTTGTAATGTTTCTCAATTTAAAGTCAGCAATTTGTCGATTTTAAGGGGCAAACGTTTATTGCGAACGATTAAGCTGGTCAGGGGGAGCTTATTTTTAAAAGTTTTGTAATATTCGAAAATTCGTCGCTGTGATTTCGAACCGGAAGTTGAGGCCAACTTGACAACTTCTTTAATAGTAGTACGATTTTCATGAAATTTAGTATGTAAGTAGACATTACTGATGCGACTTGAAAAATGACTTTTAAAATTTTCTAAATTATCTCCCCTTGGTGAAATTAAGAATGAAATTTTTCAAAAAAATCGTCGAAATAAAGGTCAGAATGACCTAATTTTTTTTTTCGATAATAGACAAGTAATTACTGATTCGTACACAAAACATGGAGTTTGTCGATCGAATCGGAAGTGCCACCATCTTGAAACGTAAAGACAAAATAGAACTTTTGCGATATTGCACTTACAGACATGGGAGTTACATTTTCTGAATCCTTGAAGGAAAACCTAAAAAACGTTCAGAGCAGAATTTTGATTTAGGCCAGCTGATGGCCGCCATTTTGAAGTGAATATGAAACATAGTGAAAAATCGACATTTACGGAGAGAGAGAGAGAGAAATGGGGTTTAACGTCAACTCGACACAACTAGGTCATTTCCGGACTAACACATGGTTTTTGATTTTATTTCAATAATTCGCCTGCGCGTAGGGGTCTTTAGCAGTGGGAGGAAACCGGAGTGCCCGGAGGAAACCCACGAGGTTGAGAAGGCGCCCCTATCTCCATGCCACATACGCTCACACCAGGGCTCGAAACCACAGCCGCAAGCCAGAGGTGACCGGCCAGCTAGAGGTCGAAGCGCGGCACTCTAGACTACTAGGCCATCCCAACCCCCCCCGACATTTACGGACTTGTAAACAAACACAATAGGGCATAGTATGTTCAATGCGTCTCCTATGTCTAAAATTTAATACATTTTAGGATAGCGGGGATACGGGTCGAATTTTTGATATTTGAATATTTCAAAAATTCGAATTTGCCTTTGATGTTTTTCGTGCCGACAAAGTTGTTTACGAGTGAAAAATCACATTAATTTCGCTAGATTGTGACCGATTTTAATGATTTATTTTTTCTTGTTCGGATTATTTATATGACCCATGACATGTGACAGGAAGTGACTGTGAATATGAAAGCTTTCATATCTGCATGGGACAGTAGCAGATCTAGTTATTATTTTTTATCCTTGTGTGTTTTCTGCAAATCGGATTTCTCAGAATCTCTCCATATGATCTTTCTGAAATTTTGACCTACCCCCCCAAAAATGGGGTGCGAACCTTGATTAAATATATATTCGAAACGTTTTACGAATCCGAAATCACCGAATTTTACGAACGAAAAAAATGACAATGCATAGTCGTAACTTTGTTATTTTTTGACCGATTTTACTAATTCTTTTTTCTTTGAATACCTTTAAAAAAAATCATTTTCATCTGCAGTTTCACATTTTCGAATTTCGAAAATTCGTCGCTGTGATTTCGAACCGGAAGTTTAGACCAATTTGACAACTTCTTTAATAGTTGTACGATTTTCATGAAATTTAGTATATAAGTAGAACTTACCGATGTGACTTCAAAAATATAATTAGACATTTTCTAAATTATCTCCCCTTGACGAAATTAAGGATCAAAATTTTCTAAATTATCTCCCCTTGGTGAAATTAAGGATCAAAGTTTTCAAAAAAATCGTCGAAATATACGTCAGATCATCTTGAATTTTTTTAAGGTACTAGCTACGAAACCACTGATTCGTACACAAAAAATGGAGTTTGTAGTTCAATCCGGAAGTGCCACCATCTTGAAATGTAAAAACCTCAAACGCCATTAAAATGTTGGCAGTAGAATTTTGATTTAAGTCAATGGATAGTCACCATATTGAATTGAATATCAGAAATAGTGAAAAATGGACATTAACGGGCATGTAAATTATCAGAATAGACCGTAGTTTGTTGAATTCCTTTCCTATCTGGCTCATTGTCGAATTTTTGGTATTTGCAAATTTCAAAATTTCAAATTTCGCCTTTGATGTTTTCCGTGCCGACAAAGTTGTTTTCGCGTGAATAACTCCGATTAACAGCTTGAAAATAATCAAATAGATCGCAGTTTCGCGATTTCGTCTCAAATCTGGGAAATCAATACATTTCTGGTTAGCCTCCTTTCAAAAATGGGTGGTGGCCTTGGAATCAATATATTTTCAAAACGTTTTGCGAATCCAAAATCACCGAAAACATCTGATGAAAAAAATTGACCTTGACAGCTGTGTTACTTCGTGTTTTTGTGATGTATTTTACTTTTCTGGTTAGCCTGCTTTCAAAAATGGGTGGTGGCCGTGGAATCAGTACATTTTCAAAACGTTTTGCAAATCCAAAATCACCGAAAATAACTGATGAAAAAATTGAGCTTGGGTGGAAACTATATAGAAAAATAAAAGAAAACATCAACATATAGGTCTTGCACACATAGGCTTAGAACTTTGCAGCCAGTCCTCATATTAATTGAAATTGAATAGGTTTGATTTGATATAATTATTTGTTTTCTATTTTAAAACTATCTAAAAAAAAATTTGTAATCATTCATGTTATTGATTTAGATTAATACTGTGTATATTTTGTACATTTTAACACATTCATCAATTAATAATGGTTTGCATAGTCATCGTATAGAGCTTATTCAACAGTATCGAATTCCAACTGCTTAGGGATATTTTACGTGCACTCCAATGTGTACACGGGACCTTGGTTTTTCGTCCCATCCGAATGACTAGACAGCTGTGCTTGTCAGGCCCTCCGTTTTGCCTCACTGACAAGGGGAACCACGCCGGGAAATCGAGATGAACTTTCTCCGCGCAGAACTTTCAATTCAGGCGAAAACGTTTATTGCATACGATTAAGCTGGTCAGTTGGAGCTTATTTTCAAAATTTCAAAAGTTTTGTAATAATCGGTTGGTAATTAAAGTACCGTGCACATTAAACTGTTAAAACAGAAAATTTCGCCCGGTTGAAATGTTTCTTGCTATAAGTCAGCAATTTTCTGAATTCAGGGAGGCTGAATGGCTGAATGGTTAGCATGTGCGCACTGCATCGTAACGTCTGTCATTGAGTCAACGGGCGTCGTTTCGATCTCCAGGTTGCACGTGATATGGTGTATGATGTCCAACCTCGTGGGTTTTCTCCGTGTTCTTCGGTTTATTCCCAACGGCTAAAGACCAGTACGTGCAAGGGGAGTTTTTAAATAAAATTAAAAAACATATGTTAGTCCCGAAATGACCTAGTTTGTGTCGAATGGACGTTAGGCCGCATTTCTCTCTTTCTCTTTTATTTTGTTTTGTAATAATCGGTTGGTAATCAAAGGTAATGTAAAAGTGATAAAACAGAAAATTTCGCCCGGTTGTAATGTTTCTCACTTTAAAGTCAGCAATTTGCCGATTTTAAGGGGCAAACGTTTATTGCGAACGATGAAGCTGGTCAGAGAGAACTTATTTTTAAAAGTTTTGTAATATTCGGTTGATAACTAAAGGTACCGTGCAAATTAAACTGTTAAAATAGAAAATTTGGCCCGGTTGAAAGGAGCAGAACAGTAGGACGTTAAACCCCATTCAATTTCATTTCATTTTCTCTATGTTGCTTATTTATTATAGTGGATAAATATTTTTCTGGTTCTAGCAATTATTTAATTTCTGCATAGAAATCTTGCTTTGGCCAGTTTTTTATTGCAGAATGCCATTCTTGTATATTATAGTTTATGATCCTTTGTTTAAAACATGCTTAAGAAGTCGTCACGATTTCCTACTTATAACCAAACATATTGGAAACCATAATTATATAACATATCTCTAATTTTGGAAGCCCGATTACAGCTATACAAGTTTCCCTTTAGTTTAAAGATTATTTTTTTTGCCTGGGTGCAATGTTTCTCACTACATTTAAATATGTAACTTTGTGAGTTTTTGACCGATTTTGATAATTATGTCTTTATAATTTTCCAAATCCACATATTCAACGTACATATTCAAACAGTTGAGTTCAACCTGATTCAAAAAGTTTTAGTTTTGTTCAAAGTTATCTCATTTAATTTTTCGATGTTTTCTTACCATTTTCATTTCATTTTACTGAAAGTTTGAAGTCGGAAGTCATCCCGATTACAGCAACACAAGTATCAGTTATTTCCCTTTAGTTTTCAGATTATGCAATGTTTCATACTATATTTAGACTTGTAACTTCGCGAGTTTTTGACCAATTTTGATAGTTTGTTATTCGTATCCTTTTATTTGAGATACTTGATATAATCGATGACACGTGACGATGAATATGAAAGCTTTCATATCTGCATGGGACAGTAGCAGATCTAGTTAAGCTTTCATATTACATATGAAAGCTTATTGTTTCTGTTAAGATTATTATTAAGCTTTCATATGTATTACATATGAAAGCTTATTGTTTCTGTTAAAGTTATTATTAAGCTTTCATATGTATTACATATGAAAGCTTATTGTTTCTGTTAAAGTTATTAAGCTTTCATATTACATATGAAAGCTTATTGTTTTTGTTAAGATTATTAAGCTTTCATATTACATATGAAAGCTTATTGTTTTTGTTAAGATTATTATTGCTATTATTAAGCTTTCATATTACATATGAAAGCTTATTGTTTCTGTTAAGATTATTATTATTTTTTTTTTGTGTATTTTCTGCAAATCGGATTTCTCAGAATCTAACGATGGGATCTTTCTGAAACTTTGACCTACCCCCCCAAAAATGGGGTGCGAACGTTGTTTAAATATATTTTCAAAACGTTTTACGAATCCGAAATCACCGAATTTTACGAACGAAAAAACTGACAATGCATAGTCGTAACTTTGTTATTTTTTGACCGATTTTACTAATTATTTTTTCTTTGAATACCTTGAAAAAAATCATTTTCATCTGCGGTTTCACATTTTCGAATTTCGAAAATTCGTCGCTGTGATTTCGAACCGGAAGTTTAGACCAATTTGACAACTTCTTTAATAGTTGTACGATTTTCATGAAATTTATTATACAAGTAGATCTTACCGATGTGACTTCAAAAATATAATTAGAAATTTTCTAAATTATCTCCCCTTGGTGAAATTAAGGATCAAAGTTTTCAAAAAAAATCGTCGAAATATAGGTCAGAATGACCTAATTTTTTTTTTCGATACTAGACAAGGAATTACTGATTCGTACACAAAATATGGAGTTTGTCGATCGAACCGGAAGTGCCACCATCTTTAAACGTGAAAAATCAAAAAGGCTTTTTTGCTATTTTACTTACAGACTCGGAAGTTATATTTTCGGAATCCTTGAAGGAATGCCTAAAAATCTATCGGATCAGAATTTTGATTTCGGTCACGTGATGGTCACCATTTTGAATTGAAAATGAAAAGTAGTAGCAATTTGAAGGACCGAGAATTTGAAACACAATAACTCTCCTTCTAATTAAGCTAGAATGTTCAAACTTGGTGTAGACGTTCACTAGGTCAATGTTATGATTGAGTTCAAAGATGAGCATTTTCTGCTTAGGGTAAGCAGAGATAGGCATGCTGATTTGTTGATTCTTTAGGGCACGATAACTTGGGTTATAATGAAGGGAGGGCTGTGAAACTTTTGTCAATAGAGAGTCCAATAGCTAGCCTGTTGTGTGAAATCATTGTATCATTTATTTTAAATATCAGGGATAGGCGAAAAAAAGAGATTGAACATCCAAAAAGTCGTATTTTTACAATTTGGAGCATGTTTAGAGGTCTTTCTCGTAAAGTCAACTTTATATTTTTGGGGAACTTCTTCTACAAAGAGTCTTATTGGTAGTCTTTTATATAAAACCATCGATCAACAATCCAACATATCAGGAGTAGAAGAACAAAAGGATCGAACATTGAAAACGGCATCCTTTCATTGTTAAGCGAAACATGCAGTGTGGGTAACTACAATCTACACATTTAGTCATCGTATAGAGCTTATTCAACAGTATCGAATTCCAACTGCTTAGGGATATTTTACGTGCACTCCAATGTGTACACGGGACCTTGGTTTTTCGTCCCATCCGAACGACTAGACGGCTGTGCTTGTCAGGCCCTCCGTTCTGCCTCACTGACAAGCGGGAACCACGCCGGGAAATCAAGATGAACTTTTTCCGTGCAGAACTTTCAATTCAGGCCAAACGTTTATTGCATACGATTAAGCTGGTCAGTTGGAGCATATTTTCAAAAGTTTAGTAATAATCGGTTGGTAATTAAAGTACCGTGCACATTAAACTGTTAAAACAGAAAATTTCGCCCGGTTGAAATGTTTCTTGCTATAAGTCAGCAATTTTCCGAATTCAGGGAGGCTGAATGGCTGAATGGTTAGCATGTGCGCGCTGTATCGTAACGTCTGTCATTGAGTCAACGGGCGTCGTTTCGATCTCCAGGTTGCACGTGACATGGAGTATGATGTCCAACCTCGTGGGTTTTCTCCGTGTCCTTCGGTTTCCTCCCAACGGCTAAAGACAGGAAGCGCAAGGGGAGTTTTTAAATAAAATTAAAAAACATATGTTAGTCACGAAATGACCTAGTTTGTGTCTAATGGACATTAGACCGCATTTCTCTCTTTCTCTTTTATTTTTAAAGTTTTGTAATAAACGGTTGGTATTCAAAGGTACTGTAAAAGTGATAAAACAGAAAATTTCGCCCGGTTGTAATGTTTCTCACTTTAAAGTCAGCAATTTGCCGATTTTAAGGGGCAAACGTTTATTGCGAACGATTAAGCTGGTCAAGGTGAGCTTATTTTTAAAAGTTTTGTAATATTCGGTTGATAACTAAAGGTACCGTGCAAATTAAACTGTTAAAACCATATCAATGGCGGACGTGGAAAGTCGTGTTGAATTCCACTGTGAGTAAAACTTGGATTATCCTTGCTACCAGCTATAATATTATGAAATTAATGAGCTAACATGTTCCTTAGTCTCAGCTTAGTGGTATAGTAATATTTTTCATAAAAAAAAATAACGAGATACGTGGCTAAAATACTTATAAAATCGTGTTTATCTGTGTATACTGAGTAGTGACTAGTGAGTACTGAGCATAGTTCACAAACATGGCGGATGGACAAAAACTGATTGATAACTCTCAACTTACTGGCCAAGCGAAACCTAGAATATCAACTAGAACTAATGACTATGGGAAAAACTATCGCCATAGTACTTCCAGTTTATCAAGTCAAGATTCGCCTTCTCAAACCAACTCTAAAACAGCCAGAATGCAAGAGCACACAGTACAGGAGGAAAATAAATTTCCAGGTATAGTTGAAAATTCACTTTTTGATGCTGATCAATTCCATAAAGTAATCGAAGACGCAATTTCTGTAGCAGTGGCGGGTATCGAGAATAAACTAGTAACGTATATTCAGGACCAGTTTTCAGCATACGAGGAGAGAATGACCGAAGTAGAACTAACACAAAGAAATATGGGCCTCGATATTGATGATTTTCATGAGCGATTTGCGTCACTAGAGTTTAAATTCAAACAGAAGGAGAGTGAATGCCAATTGTTAGCCTCGAAATTGAACAATCTTGAACAGTATACTCGCAAGTCACATCTGCGAATTTTTGGCGTTAAGGAATCTCCAAACGAAGACTGTGTGTGTATCGTCTCAAATCTCATTAGAGAAAAACTAAAAATTGAACGACCCATAGAGATCGAAGTAGCACATCGTGTTGGAAAAAATACAAGTGAAGACATGTCCAGGGATGACGGCAAACCACGAGGCATCATTGTCCGTTTCCTACGACGAGACGAGAGACAACTGGTACTCTCTAACAGAAAAAAATTGAGTAAAACAGGCATATCCATAGCTGAAGATATGACAGTTGAAAATGTCAAACTCCTCCGTTGCCTTCATAAACATCCATTGGTAAAATCTTCTTGGTTCACAAACGGAAAAATTCGTGCCCAAGGACATAATGACATAATATCTAAGATTGATCTCAGTCCGGATCTAGAGGACCAACTAGTGAAAAAACTTAGTACCGATACATAGACTGTTAAGTATTTTGTATACCATATTATGTGGCCCAGATCCCACCACTGTATTCTTAATAAAGTCCTGATATGACTATTTTTACTAATAATATTAAGACTCTATAATTTTATAATAATATGTTCCTACTCCATCATTCTATTATTGCCAATATAATGTTGCAACACTTTCTAAAGTTGGCCTAAATTCTATTAACTTATGAGTTTAATAAGTTCATCATCTCCATCATTTCAATATTGTCAATGCCAAGACGAAATCACCTTGTGGTGTTGGCTTATGTTACTATCCTACCTCTCCCCAACCCCATCATTCTAATATTGTCATCCTTTTATTTATGCTTACAGTGAGTTCCCCACCCCCATCAATTTATTATTATCAATATAGTGATGCATCAATCATAAGGCAGTGGACCTTATTCTATTTATTTATGACAAAAGTGAATTCCCCACCCCCATCAACCTAATATTATCAATATAATGATGTGTTATCATAAGGTGGTGGACTCTATTCTATTTATTTATGATTATATTGGGTTCCCCACCCCTATCATTCTATTATTATCAATACAGTGATGTGTTAATCATAGGGCGGTTGGCTTTATTCTATTTATTTATGCTTAGAGTGAGTTCCCCACCGCCATCAATCTAGTACTATCCATATAATGATGTGTTATCATTAGGCGGTGAACCTTGTTATATTTATTGATGATAATAATAAGATCCCCACCACCACCAATCTAATATTATCAATACAATGTTGTGTTAATCATAAGGCGGTGGACTTTATTTTATTTATTTATGATTAAAATAGGTTCCCCACCCCCATCATTCTAATATTATCAATAGAATGATGTGTTAAGCATAGGGCGATGGACTCTATTCTAATTATTTATGATTAAGGTGAGTTCCCCACCCCCATCATTCTAATATTATCAATATAATGATGTTTTAAGCATAGGGCGATGGACTCTGTTCTAATTATTTATGATTGAGGTGAGTTCCCCACCCCCATCATTCTAATATTATTGATATAATGATGTGTTAATCATAGGGCGGTGGACTTTATTCTATTTATTTATGATTAAAATAAGTTCCCCACCCCCATCATTCTAATATTATCAATATAATGATGTGTTAAGCATAGGGCGATGGACTCTATTCTAATTATTTATGATTAAAGTGAGTTCCCCACCCCCATCATTCTAATACTATTGATATAATGATGTGTTAATCATAAGGCGGTGGACTTTATTCTATTGATTTATGATTAAAATAAGTTCCCCACCCTCATCAATCTAATATTATCAATATAATGATGTGTCAATCATAGGTCGGTGGACTTTATTCTATTTATTTATACTTAGAGTGAGTTCCCCCACCACCATCAATCTATTATTATCAATAGAATGATGTGTTAAGCATAGGGCGATGGACTCTATTCTAATTATTTATGATTAAAGTGAGTTCCCCACCCCCATCATTCTAATATTATCGATATAATGATGTGTTAAGCATAGGGCGATGGACTCTATTTTAATTATTTATGATTAAAGTGAGTTCCCCACCTCCATCATTCTAATATTATCAGTACAATGTTGTGTTAATCATAAGGTGGTGGACTTCATTCTATTGATTTATGTCTAGAGTGAGTTCTCCACCCCCATCAATTTATTATTATAAATATAGTGATGTATCAATCATAAGGCGGTGGACCTTATTATATTTATGTATGACAAAAGTAAATTCCCCACCCCCATCAACCTAATATTATCAATATAATGATGTGTTATCATAAGGTGGTGGACTTTATTCTATTTATTTATGATTATAATGGGTTCCCCACCCCTATCATTCTATTATTATCAATACAGTGATGTGTTAATCATAAGGCGGTTGGCTTTATTCTATTTATTTATGCTTAGAGTGAGTTCCCCACCGCCATCAATCTATTACTATCCATATAATGATGTGTTATCATTAGGCGGTGAACCTTGTTATATTTATTGATGATAATAATAAGATCCCCACCACCACCAATCTAATATTATCAATACAATGTTGTGTTAATCATAAGGCGGTGGACTTTATTTTATTTATTTATGATTAAAATAGGTTCCCCACCCCCATCATTCTAATATTATCAATAGAATGATGTGTTAAGCATAGGGCGATGGACTCTATTCTAATTATTTATGATTAAGGTGAGTTCCCCACCCCCATCATTCTAATATTATCAATATAATGATGTTTTAAGCATAGGGCGATGGACTCTGTTCTAATTATTTATGATTGAGGTGAGTTCCCCACCCCCATCATTCTAATATTATTGATATAATGACGTGTTAATCATAGGGCGGTGGACTTTATTCTACTTATTTATGATTAAAATAAGTTCCCCACCCCCATCATTCTAATATTATCAATATAATGATGTTTTAAGCATAGGGCGATGGACTCTATTCTAATTATTTATGATAAAGGTGAGTTCCCCACCCCCATCATTCTAATACTATTGATATAATGATGTGTTAATCATAAGGCGGTGGAGTTTATTCTATTTATTTATACTTAGAGTGAGTTCCCCCACCACCATCAATCTATTATTACCAATAGAATGATGTGTTAAGCATAGGGCGATGGACTCTATTTTAATTATTTATGATTAAGGTGAGTTCCCCACCCCCATCATTCTAATATTATCAGTACAATGTTGTGTTAATCATAAGGTGGTGGACTTCATTCTATTGATTTATGTTTAGAGTGAGTTCTCCACCCCCATCAATTTATTATTATAAATATAGTGATGTATCAATCATAAGGCGGTGGACCTTATTATATTTATGTATGACAAAAGTAAATTCCCCACCCCCATCAATCTATTATTATCAATATAATGAGTTGTTATCATAAGGTGGTGGACTCTATTCTATTTATTTATGATTATAATGGGTTCCCCACCCCCATCATTCAAATATTATCAAAAATGTGCTGTATTGATGTCAATACGTAAGACAAACTGGCCCCATCAAGATTTAGTATAAAGAGTACATAGATCCATAATAATTGTTATTGAAGCTAGGTTTTCTCACGAAACATGAATAAATTAATATATAATAAACATAGATCAAAAACTATACAGATCTTGCCTAGAGTGAATTATGAATTCAACTTTATGTGTAATTCTCCCTTACCGGCTTAGAGAAAACCTTACTTTATAAGCAATATAATGTCTACAACTCGTTTGGGTTGTAACATGTCCTATATCACGATGTCTTCTGAAAAGCCTATCACCTTTCGCTAGGCTTTTTTCGACCATCAGTATTATCATAGTTATAATATACGCACAGTTTTATTAAACAAGATGGTATCGGATAGACTTTCACTTGAAGAACGTCTGACTACCGTTAACTGCACTCTGTATTCTAAATAAAACAGAATTGCAGCTCATGCTAATATAAACTTACTTACTCAAAATATTAGCCTGATTATAATATTATGTAATAGTCACTGTTAAACCCTTAAAATACTCCGAATAGGTATGACACTTAATATTATATTGATTATATTGATTATAATTATAATTACACTTAGCCTTATCAGCGTGATACTCCTCCATATAAACATTACTTTATCATTTAAAACATCAACTAATGCTTAAATTCAACCGAGGTCATAGTTAGCTAACAAATAAGCAGTAGCTGGTTTTTTTTTAGCAAGGAAAACACTCTCATTATCGTTTAATGTATTGTATATATTTTTTTGTCGTTTACTGTATGTCATTGTATATATGTTTTGTCCTTACGTATTTATTTAATATTGCACTCACAATTCGCGTCATCAATACTGGTAACTTTAACACATACATGTATCCTAACAACGTATTATTATTAAGCATAGGCAATGCAAATAATAATGGTGTATCGAACCAGTACATAAAAAATACTAATTGCTTTTAAGTCTAAAACTTTTCACTCAACCGATACACCACAAAAACGTAGGCTACCATATAATATAGTTATAAGATTGTCGCTAGTACTATGTGGAGACATTCATCCAAACCCTGGTCCATCAATGTTGTCATTACTCCACCTAAACGTTAGAAGTATTTTAAAAAAATTAGATGAAATTAGTTTAGAATTAAATAACTATGATATCATATCATTTTCAGAAACATGGCTAAACGACTCAACTCCTACTGACCAACTCTGTATTGAAGGCTACCACAGACCTTTCTTGCGTAATCGCGAAAATGGTAGGGGAGGTGGGGTTGCGGTCTACGTAAAAAACAATTTATATTTTAAAATACGACCTGATCTTTCAGTTAAATCACTCGAGGCAATCTGGATAGAAGTTAGGCACAAACTTAACAAATTTTTAATAGGTATCTTTTATCGACCACCGTCTGCGAAAACATCATATTGGTCACTAATAGAAGAAAGTTTTAATAGCGCGAAAGATTACACAGATTTTAATATTATTATACTCGGAGACTTTAATATTGATTTCTCTAAAAATAGTAAATCAAAACTCCACGACATTATCCTTACCTCAAATTTTACCCAAGTAATCAAATCTCCTACTCGAGTACAAGGTAATTCACACTCGCTTTTAGATTTATGTATAGTTAATTGTCCTAATTTTGTGTATGAAACCAAAGTGTTAGACTGTAGCATAAGCGATCATAGTCCTATTGTTATTTTTATGAATACCGCTAAACCCAAAATTCATTGTTATACCAGAACAATCTGGAAATACGACCAAGTAGATACTGAAGGTTTAAACAACTACATTTCAAACTTTGATTGGAATACCTTTTTTAATATAAATCTTAATCCTCAAGTATGCGCAATCGAACTATCTAATGTTATCGTGAAAGGCATAGAGAAGTTTGTACCAAATAAGACTGTTACAATTAGACCAAATGACCCAAAATGGTTAAATAATCATATAAGAAGAATGCTAAGAAAGAAAAATCGAATCCACAAAAAAGCTAAAAAGACTAACAATCCTAATCATTGGCAAGATTTTCGGTCCTTCCGAAATACTGTAACAGATGAAATCCGCAAGTGTAAAAAATCATATTTTGATAAAATTGATAATGCAGTAAATACTAACAAATTTAATGAATCACGTTGGTGGTCATTAATTAAGGATATCTCTCTTAAACGAGGAAGACCATCTAATACCATCCCACCTTTAATTCATAAAGATACTATCTACTGTGAAAACCACGAAAAGGCTGACGCATTAAACGATTTTTTCATTTCTCAATGTTCAGTTTCCGATAAACGTGAGAAACTACCAGATATTCCTTGTGATGACATTTCAATCTCGGATCTCTCCACAAGCGAAATACAAATAGAAAATTTGTTATCGTCCCTTAAGTCAAAAAAGTCAAGCGGTCCGGACAATGTCAATAACTTTATTCTTAAAATTATATCGCGACCACTTAGCCAACCACTCAAACGACTTTTCGACCTACTCATAGCTCAAAACGTCTTCCCAAATTATTGGAAAACTGCTAATGTTGTCCCAGTTTATAAAAAGGGAGACCCTCACTTATGTTCAAACTACCGTCCTATCTCTCTCCTGTCCTCATTAGGCAAAGTTTTTGAAAGGCTCGTCTACAATCACATATACAATTTTTTATTAACTCAAAAGCATATAACTCCGTATCAGGCTGGTTTCCAGAGGGGTAACGGCGCTACTTACCAACTTATTGAAATGTACGACTATATCTGCAAGAGTCTTGATAGTGGAAACGAGATAAAGGCTATATTTTTTGATATAAGCAAGGCATTTGACAAGGTCTGGCACGACGGTCTAATAATCAAATTAAACGCGGCTGGAATTCGTGGAAACGTTCTTGAACTTTTAGAGAATTATCTGTCTGATCGACAACAGAGAGTCATTGTTGGTGGTAGCACTTCCACTGAAAAAGATATTATTTCTGGCGTTCCACAGGGTTCAATTTTAGGACCCCTTTTGTTTTTAATTTTTATTAACGATATCATCACTGACCTAGAAAGTAACGTTCGATTATTTGCGGATGATACTTCCCTCTTTATGATTATTGACACTCCTAAAACTACACAAAATATCTTAAATAATGACTTAGATAGGATTTTTAACTGGTCATCAAAATGGAAGGTACTTTTTAATCCGGCAAAGACAATCAGCTTAACATTTTCCAGGAAAAAAAATCCGACATGTTTTAACCTTGTCTTTAATAGCACAACGATTTTAGATTCTGAAACACATAAACACCTTGGTGTCATTTTTAATCCTAGAGGAACTTGGGGTGCACATATAGATTATGTCATCTCCAAAACGAGTAAGATGATTAATTGCCTTCGCTCTCTTAAATACAGACTAAATCGCAAAACCCTAGAAATTATTTATAAATCTTTTATCCTTTCAATATTTGACTACGCTGACATTATTTGGGATAATTGCACATCAGAACAAGCTAGTAAACTTGAATATCTGCACCTTGACGCCTTGCGATCAATTACTGGTCTTCCAAGAGGCACGTCACATGCGATTCTGTATAGCGAAACAGGAATTTGTTCACTACAATTACGTCGCACTCAGCATAAGCTGAATAACTTTTACAAAATTATTAGAAATGAAGCCCCTAAAGCTCTTAATGATTTAAAACCACCACAAGTTTCAATTGACCAACCCTACCAACTTCGCAACTCAGACTCCTTTATTGGTGTTAGATGTAGAACAAACCTATATCAAAGATCTTTTTTACCTTCAACGATCAAACTTTGGAATAAACTAGAACCTGAAATAAAAAATTCGCCAACGCTTTCTATCTTTAGGTCAAAACTAAAAACAAAATTCAGTACAAAATGTAACGACTTATATTATCTTGGTAATAGAAATCTCCAAATAATTCATTGCAAACTCCGCAACGGAAAAAGTGACCTAAATTATCACAAATTATTAATGCATATTAGTGATGACCCAACTTGCAGCTGTGGCAACTCTTTTGAAAATGTCGATCATTTCTTCTTTTATTGCCCCCACTATAAATCTCAAAGATCAAGTACGATTGACCTATTAAATGCAAGTTACAAAACATCTTTTACATTACTTTTCGGATTAAACAATGATATTCCAATTTCTACTAATATCTTTCAAACAGTACAATCATATATAATAGCTACTAAACGTTTTAAATCTCATTGATAATAAAAAAAAACGTACACTTTTAAAATGATAATAGCAAATAATTCATCAGTACTCTGATGATGATCATCAGTTTTATTCTTACCTACTTTGGTAAATAAATATGTATCTATGTTTATCATAGATCTAAATTCAATCTAGTCCTTGGAACTCACAGAATGGGCCAATACCTCTCAATATCTTGCATTGGTAAAGTATAAAACGAACTAGTTGTACTTATATCTTAAACTTGAACCCTAAATGTTAGCCTACCAAACTTTTCAAACGCTATATTGCCTTTTGCTAATCAAAATCAAATGTTTATTTTAACTAGTAAATCCATCTCTCAGTTATGTTATGTTTTCAGTATTGATGACTCACCTTGTATATACCAACCACGTACTTTACATACTCTTACACTATCCCTTAAGGAAGCGGTGTTTATAAGCTTAGCTTGTTATCGTATCCTTGTATTCTTTGTATATTAACCTACTGTACTTTACAAGTAATAAAATAATGTTTAAATCAAAATAGAAATTTGGCCCGGTTGAACTGTTTCTCGCTGCAGGTCAGCAATTTGCCGATTTTAGGGAGGTTGCGTGGCTGAATAACGTCTGTCTTTGAGTCAACTGGCGTTGTTTCGATTTCTTGGTTGTACGTGACAAGGAGTATGTTCGCCTGTCCAACTTCGTAGGCCGTAACGCCGCTGCCCGGGTAAAATTTCCCTCATTGCACACTTTATGGCATATGCCCGTCTTCATTAGCCCATTTTAGGAGCAGAACAGTAGGACGTTAAACCCCGTTCAATTTCATTTCATTTTCTCTATGTTGCTTATTTATTATAGTGGATAAATATTTTTCTGGTTCTAGCAATTATTTAATTTCTGCATAGAAATCTTGCTTTGGCCAGTTTTTTTTATTGCAGAGTGCCATTCTTGTATAATTCAGTCTATGATCCTTTGTTTAAAACATGCTTAAGAAGTCGTCACGATTTCCTACTTATAACCAAACATATTGGAAATATTAGTCTGGCATTATTAAATCCTAATTTTATTGGTCTTATTTAAAATTAAACTCACCCTTAAAGTGTCTCTTTAAAACTATTAAATACTCTAAAACAGTAGCTCAACCTTTTGACCTAAACTCATTAATTTACCATTTTCTTGTGAGCGACTTCTTATTCTTCCTATATGACATATTGCACGTGTCTGATTTTAAAGGGGGGTTGGGTGGCTGAATGATTAGCACGCGCGCCTGTCATTGAGTTAACTAGCGTGTTTTCAAATGCCCGGTTGTACGTGACAAGGAGTAAGGTCGCCTATCCAACCTGCCATTTTTAATTTGTTTTTCCCGCCATTTTCATTTCATCTTCTCATCCGTCTCATTACAGTAATACAAGTTTCAGTTATTTCCCTTTAGTTTTCAGATTATTGTTATGCCTGGGTGCAATGTTTCATACTATATTTAGACTTGTAACTTCGAGAGTTTTTGACCAATTTTGATAATTTTTTCTTCTTATCCTTTTATTTAGGATACTTGATACAATCAATGACACGTGACGATGAATATGAAAGCTTTCATATCTGCATGGGACAGTAGCAGATCTAGTTATTTTTTTTTTTGTGTAGTTTCTGCAAATCGGATTTCTCAGAATCTAACCATGGGATCTTTCTGAAACTTTGACCTACCCCACAAAACTGGGTGGCAGTTTTTGATTAAATATATTTTCAAAACGTTTTACGAATTCGAAATCACAGAATTTTACGAACGAATGAATTTGACCTACAATACTGTAACTCTGTGACTATTTGACCTATTTTACTAATTCTTTTTTCTTTGATTACCTTGACAAAAATCATTTTCAACTGCAGTTTCAGATTTTCGAATTTCGAAAATTCGTCGCTGTGATTTCGAACCGGAAGTTGAGACCAACTTGACAACTTCTTTAATAGTTGTACGATTTTCATGAAATTTAGTATGTAAGTAGATCTTACCCATGTGACTTCAAAAATATAAATAGAAATTTTCTAAATTATCTCCCCTTGGTCAAATTAAAAATCAAAGTTTTCAAAAAAATCGAAGAAATATAGGTCAGAATGACCTGGTGTGTTTTTTGGATACTAGATAAGTAAATACTGATTCGTACACAAAATATTGAGTTTGTGGATGGAACCGGAAGTGCCGCCATCTTGAAACGTGAAAAATCACAAAGGCGTTTTTGCTTTTTTACTTACAGACACGGGAGTTATATTTTCTGAATCCTTGAAGGATGGCCTAAAAAACGTTCGGAGTAGAATTTTGATTTAGGTCAATTGATGGTCGCCATTTTGAAGTGAAAGTGAAAAATAGAAGCAATTTGAAGGGCCGAGAATTTGGAACACAATAACTCTCCTTCTAATTGAGCTAGAATGTTCAAACTTGGTGTAGACGTTCACTAGGTCACTGTCGTGATTGAGTTTAGAGATGAGCATTTTCTGCATAGGGTAAGCAGAGATAAGCATGCTGATTTGTTGATTCTTTAGGGCACGATAACTTCCGTTATAATGAAGGGAGGGCGGTGAAACTCTTGTCAATAGAGAGTCTAATAGCTAGCCTGTTGTGTGAAATCATTGTATCATTGTTTCTTAAATGTCCAGGGTAGCCGAAAAAAAGAGATTGAAAATCCAAAAAGTCGTATTTTTACAATTTGGAGCATGTTTAAAGGTCTTTCTCGTAAAGTCAACATGTGTTTCTTGCAAATCGGATTTCTCAGAATCTAACCATAGGATGTTTCTGAAACTTTGACCTACCCCCCAAAAAATGGGTGGTGAGTATTGATTAAATATATTTTCAAAACGTTTAAGCATTCGAAATCACCGAATTTTACGAACGAGTGAATTTGACCTGCATTACTGTAACTCTGTGACTATTTGACCTATTTTACTAATTCTTTTTTCTTTGAGTACCCTGACAAAAATCATTTTCAACTGCAGTTTCAGATTTTCGAATTTCGAAAATTCGTTGCTGTGATTTCGAACCGGAAGTTGAGACCAACTTGACAACTTCTTTAATAGTTGTACGATTTTCATGAAATTTAGTATGTAAGTAGATCTTACCGATGCAACTTTAAAGATGTCTTTGGAAATTTTCTAAATTATCTCCCTTTGGTGAAATTAGGGATCAAAGTTTTCAAAAAAAATCGAAGAAATATAGGTCAGAATGACCTGATTTTATTTTTTGATACTAGATAAGTAAATACTGATTCGTACACAAAATATTGAGTTTGTGGATCGTACCGGAAGTGCCGCCACCTTGAAACGTGAAAAATCACAAAGGCTTTTGCGATATTTTACTTACCGACATGGGAGTTACATTTTCGGAATCCTTGAAGGAATGCCTAAAAATCTATCGGATCAGAATTTTGATTTCGGTCACGTGATGGTCACCATTTCGAACTGAATATGAGAAAAGGTGAAAAATCGACATTAACGAGCACGTGAATGAAAGCAATAGGCCGTAGTTTGAAGAATATGTCTCCTATTTCCAAAATGAGTACATTTCTGGATAGCCGGGATCAGGGTCGAAATATTGTTATTTGAAAATGTCACATTTTCGAATTTCGTCTTTGATGTTTTTCGTGCCGATAAAGTTGTTTACGATTGAAAAAATCATAAAAACTTCGCTATATTTTGACCGATTTTAATGATTTTTTTTTGTTGATGAGATTATTTACATGACCCATGGCATGTGACAGGAAGTGACTGTTAATATGAAAGCTTTAATATCTGCTTTGCAGATCTAGTTAAGCTTTCATATGTATTACATATGAAAGCTTATTGTTTCTGTTAAAGTTATTAAGCTTTCATATTACATATTAAAGCTTATTGTTTCTGTTAAGATTATTAAGCTTTCATATTACATATGAAAGCTTATTGTTTCTGTTAAGATTATTAAGCTTTCATATTACATATGAAAGCTTATTGTTTCTGTTAAAGTTATTATTAAGCTTTCATATTACATATGAAAGCTTATTGTTTCTGTTAAGATTATTAAGCTTTCATATTACATATGAAAGCTTATTGTTTCTGTTAAGATTATTATTATTATTTTTTTTTTTGTGTGTTTTCTGCAAATCGGATTTCTCAGAATCTATCCGTAGGATCTTTCTGAAATTTTGACCTACCCCCCCAAAAATGGGGTGCGAACCTTGATTAAATATATTTTCAAAACGTTTTACGAATCCGAAATCACCGAAATTTACGAACGACAAAATGGACAATGCATAGTCGTAACTTTGTTATTTTTTGACCGATTTTACTAATTCTTTTTTCTTTGAATACCTTGAAAAAAATCATTTTCATCTGCAGTTTCACATTTTCGAATTTCGAAAATTCGTCGCTGTGATTTCGAACCGGAAGTTTAGACCAATTTGACAACTTCTTTAATAGTTGTACGATTTTCATGAAATTTAGTATATATGTAGACCTTACCGATGTGACTTCAAAAATATAATTAGAAATTTTCTAAATTATCTCCCCTTGACGAAATTAAGGATCAAAATTTTCAAAAAAATCATCGAAATACGAACGACAAAATGGACAATGCATAGTCGTAACTTTGTTATTTTTTGACCGATTTTACTAATTCTTTTTTCTTTGAATACCTTGAAAAAAATCATTTTCATCTGCAGTTTCACATTTTCGAATTTCGAAAATTCGTCGCTGTGATTTCGAACCGGAAGTTTAGACCAATTTGACAACTTCTTTAATAGTTGTACGATTTTCATGAAATTTAGTATATATGTAGACCTTACCGATGTGACTTCAAAAATATAATTAGAAATTTTCTAAATTATCTCCCCTTGACGAAATTAAGGATCAAAATTTTCAAAAAAATCATCGAAATATAGGTCAGAATGACCTGATTTTTTTTTTTGGATACTAGATAAGTAATTACTGATTTGTACACAAAATATGAAGTTTGTTGATCGAACCGGAAGTGCCACCATCTTGAAACGTGAAAAATCCCTAAGGCTTTTTTGCTATTTTACTTACAGACACGGGAGTTATATTTTCTGAATCCTTGAAAGATGGCCTAAAAATTGTTCAGAGCAGAATTTTGATTTAGGTCAATTGATGGTTGCCATTTTGAAGTGAATATGAAAAGTAGTAGCAATTTGAAGGGCCGAAACTTTGAAACACAATAACTCTCCTTCCAATTGAGCTAGAATGTTCAATCTTGGTGTAGACGTTCACTATGTCAATGTCATGATTGAGTTCAAAGATGAGCATTTTCTGCCTAGGGTAAGCAGAGATAAGCATGCTGATTTGTTGATTCTTTTGGGCAAGATAACTTCGTTTATAATGAAGGGAGGGCGGTGAAACTCTTGTTAATCGAGAGTGTAATAGCTGGCCTGTTGTGTGAAATCGTTGTATCTTTTTTTTAAATATCAGGGATAGCAGAAAAAAAGAGATCGAAAATCCAAAAAGTCGTATGTTTACGATTTGGAGCATCTTTAAAGGTTCTTTTCTCTTAAAGTCAACATAATACTTTTTGAGAACGTCTTCTACAAAGAGTCTTATCGGTAGTCTTTTTTATGAAAACTTCGATCAACAGTCCAAAATATCTGGAGTAGAAGAATAAAAGGATCGAACATTGAAAACGGCACCCTTTCATTGTTAAGCGAAACATGCAGTGTGGGTGACTACAATCTGCACATTTAGTCATCGTATAGAGCTTATTCAACAGTATCGAATTCCAACTGCTTAGGGATATTTACGTGCACTCCAATGTGTACACGCGACCTTGGTTTTTCGTCCCATCCGAACGACTAGACAGCTGTCCTTGTCAGGCCCTCCGTTCTGCTCACTGACAAGGGGGAACCACGCCGGAAAATCGAGATGAACTTTCTCGTTGCAGAACTTTCAATTCAGGCCAAACGTTTATTGCATACGATTAAGCTGGTCAGTTGGGTCTTATTTATCAAAAGTTTTGTAATAATCGGTTGGTAATTAAAATACCGTGCGAATTAAACTGTTAAAACAGAAAATTTCGCCCGGTTAAAATGTTTCTTGCTATAAGTCAGCAATTTCCAGATTTTAGGGAGGCTGAATGGTTAGCATACGCGCGCTGTATCGTAACGTCTGTCATTGAGTCAACCGGCGTCGTTTCGATTTCCAAGTTGCACGTGACATGGAGTATGGTGTCCAACCTCGTGGGTTTTCTCCGTGTCCTTCGGTTTCCTCCCACGGCTAAAGACCCGTACGCGCAAGGGAAGTTTATAAATAAAATTAAAAAACATATGTTAGTCCCGAAATGACCTAGTTTGTGTCGAATGGACGTTGAGTCGCATTTCTCTCTTTCTCTTTTATTTTTAAAGTTTTGTAATAATCGGTTGGTAATCAAAGGTACTGTAAAAGTGATAAAACATAAAATTTCGCCCGGTTGTAATGTTTCTCACTTTAAAGTCAGCAATTTGCCGATTTTAGAGGGCAAATGTTTATTGCGAACAATTAAGCTGGTCAGGGGGAGCTTATTTTTAAGGGAGGCTGAATGGCTGAATGGTTAGCATGTGCGCGCTGTATCGTAACGTCTGTCATTGAGTCAACGGGCGTCGTTTCGATTTCGAGATCGCACGTGACATGGAGTATGGTGTCCAACCTCGTGGGTTTTCTCCGTGTCCTTCGGTTTCCTCCCAACAGCTAAAGACCAGTACGCGCAAGGGGAGTTTTTAAATAAAATTAAAAAACATATGTTAGTCCCGAAATGACCTAGTTTGTGTCGAATGGACGTTTAGCCGCCTTTCTCTCTTTCTTTTTTTTATTTTTAAAGTTTTGTAATAATCGGTTGGTAATCAAAGATACTGTAAAAGTGATAAAACAGAAAATTTCGCCCGGTTGTAATGTTTCTCACTTTAAAGTCAGCAATTTGCCGATTTTAAGGGGAAAACGTTTATTGCGAACGATTTAGCTGGTCAGGGGGAGCTTATTTTTAAAAGTTTTGTAATATTCGGTTGATAACTAAAGGTACCGTGCAAATTAAACTAATAAAATAGAAGATTTCGCCCGGTTGAAATGTTTCTATCTGTAGGTCAGCAATTTGCCGATTTTAGGGAGGTTGCGTGACTGAATGGTTAGCACGTGCGCTGTGTATCATAGCGTCTGTCATTGAGTCAACTGGCGTTGTTTCGATTTCTTGGTTGTACGTGACAAGGAGTATGGTCGCCTGTCCAACCTCGTAGGCCGTAACGCCGCTGCCCGGGTAAAATTTCCCTCATTGCACACTTTATGGCGTATGCCCGTCTTCATTAGCCCATTTTAGGAGTAGGACGTTAAACCCCATTCAATTTGATTTCATTTTCTCTATGTTGCTTATTTATTATAGTGGATAAATATTTTTCTGGTTCTATTAATTATTTCATTTCTGCATAGAAATCTTGCTTTGACCAGTTTTTTTTTTATTGCAAAGTGCCATTCTTGTATATTGCAGTCTATGACCCTTTGTTTAAAACATGCTTAAGAAGTTGTCACGATTTCCTACTTATAACCAAACATATTGGAAACCATAATTATATAACATATCTCTAATTTTGGAAGCCCGATTACAGCTATACAAGTTTAGGTTATTTCCCTTTAGTTTAAAGATTATTTTTTTGCCCGGGTGCAATGTTTCTCACTACATTTAAATTTGTGAGTTTTGACCGATTTTGATAATTATGTCTTTATAATTTTCCAAATTTACATATTTAACGTAAATATTCAAATTTTTTTAGTTTTGTTCAAAGTTATCTCATTTAATTTTTCGATGTTTTCTTACCATTTTCATTTCATTTTTCTGAAAGTTTTGAAGTGGGAAGTCATCCCGATTACAGCAAGACAAGTATCAGTTATTTCCCTTTAGTTTTCACATTATGCAATGTTTCATGCTATATTTAGACTTGTAACTTCGCGAGTTTTTGACCAATTTTGATAGTTTGTTATTCTTATCCTTTCATTTGAGATACGTGACGATGAATATGAAAGCTTTCATATCTGCATGGGACAGTAGCAGATCTAGTTATTATTTTTTTTTTTAGTGTATTTTCTGCAAATCGGATTTCTCAGAATCTAACCATGGGATCTTTCTAAAACTTTGACCTACCCCCCCAAAAATGGGGTGCGAACGTTGATTAAATATATTTTCAAAACGTTTTACGAATCCGAAATCACCGAATTTTACGAACGAATGCTTTTGACCTACAATGCTGTAACTTTGTGACTATTTGACCTATTTCATTAATTCTTTTTTCTATGAGTACCTTGAGACATTTACTTCAAATCTGCAATTTCGGATTTTCGAATTTCGAAAATTCGTCGCTGTGATTTCGAACCGGAAGTTTAGACCAACTCGACAACTTCTTTAGTAGTTGTACGATTTTCATGAAATTTAATATGTAAGTAAACCTTAATGATGCGACTTGAAAAATGACTTTAGAAATTTTCTAAATTATCTCCCCTTGGAGAAATTGAGGATCGAATTTTTCAAAAAAATCGACGAAATATAGGTCAAATCATCTTGATTTTCTTTTTTAGGTACTAGCTACGAGACCACTGATTCGTACACAAAAAATGGAGTTTGTAGCTCAACCCGGAAGTGCCACCATCTTGAAATGTAAAAACCTCAAACGCCATTTTGCTATTTTACATACAGACACGGGGGTTATATTTTCTGAATCCTTGAAGGGATGGCTATAAAATGTTGGCAGTAGAATTTTGATTTAAGTCAATATTGAATTGAAAATCAGAAATAGTGAAAAATGGATATTAACAGGCATGTAAATTATCAGAATAAACCGTAGTTTGTTGAATTCGTTTTCTATCTTTGAAATTAATATATTTGGGGATAGCCTGGCTCATTGTCGAATTTTTGGTATTTGCAAATTTCAAAATTTCAAATTTCGCCTTTGATGTTTGCTGTGCCGACAATGTTGTTTTCGCGTGAATAACTCCGATTAACAGCTTGAAAATTATCAAATAGATCGCAGTTTCGCGATTTCGTCTCAAATCTGGGAAATCAATACATTTCTGGTTAGCCTCCTTTAAGAAATGGGTGGTGGCCTTGGAATCAATATATTTTCAAAACGTTTTGCGAATCCAAATTCACCGAAAACTGATGAAAAAATTGACCTTGACAGCTGTGTTACTTCGTGATTTTGTGATCTATTTTGCTTTTCTGGTTAGCCTCCTTTCAAAAATGGGTGGTGGCCTTGGAATCAATATATTTTCAAAACGTTTGGCAAATCCAAAATCACCGAAAATAACTGATGAAAAAATTAAGCTTTGATGGAAACTATATAGAAAAATAAAAGGAAACATCAACATTATATAGGTCTTGCACACATAGGCTTAGAACTTTGCAGCCAATCCTAATATTAATTGAAATTGAATAGGTTTGATTTGATATAACTATTTGTTTTCTATTTCTAAAAAAAATATTTGTAATCATTTATGTTATTGATTTAGATTAATACTGTTTATATTGTGTACATTTTAACACCTTCATCGATTAATAATGGTTTGCATAGTCATCGTATAGAGCACATTCCACAGTATCGAATTCCAACTGCTTAGGGATATTTTACGTGCACTCCAATGTGTACACGGGCCCTTGGTTTTTCGTCCCATCCATATGCTAGTCCCGAAATGACCTAGTTTTTGTCGAATGGACGTTAAGCCGCATTTCTCTCTTTCTCTTTTATTTTTAAAGTTTTGTAATAATCGGTTGTACTGTACTGTACTGTAAAAGTGATAAAACAGAAAATTTCGCCCGGTAGTAATGTTTCTCACTTTAAAGTCAGCAATTTGCTCATTTTGGGGGGCAAACGTTTATTGCGAATGATTAAGCTGGTCAGGGGGAGCTTATTTTCAAAAGTTTTGTAATATTCGGTTGATAATTAAAGGTACCGTGCAAATTAAACTGTTAAAATAAAAAAATTTCGCCCGGTTGAAATGTTTCTCCTTGTAGGTCAGCAATTTTCCAAATTTAGGGAGGTTGCGTGGCTGAATGGTTAGCACCTGCGCACTGTATTTTAACGTCTGTCATTGAGTCAACTGGCGTTGTTTTGATTGAAATGCCCGGTTGAAATGTTTCTTGCTATAAGTCAGCAATTTCCCGATTTTAGGGAGCCTGAATGGTTAGCATGTGCGCGCTGTATCGTAACGTCTGTCATTGAGTCAACCGGCGTCGTTTCGATTTCCAGGTTGCACGTGACATGGAGTATGGTGTACAACCTCGTGGGTTTTCTCCGTGTCCTTCGGTTTCCTCCCACGGCTGATTTCAGATTATTGTTATGCATGGGTGCAATGTTTTATACTATTTTTAGACTTGTAACTTGGCGAGTTTTTGACCAATTTTGATAATTTTTTCTTCTTATCCTTTTATTTAGGATACTTGATACAATCAATGACACGTGACGATGAATATGAAAGCTTTCATATCTGCATGGGACAGTAGCAGATCTAGTTATTATTATTTTTTTTTTTTTTTGTGTATTTTCTGCAAATCGGATTTCTCAGAATCTAACCATAGGATCTTTCTGAAACTTTGACCTACCCCCCCCCCCCCAATAAATGGGGTGCGAACCTTGATTAAATATATTTTCAAAACGTTTTAGGAATCCGAAATCACCGAATTTTACGAACGAATGCATTTGACCTACAATGCTGTAACTTTGTGACTATTTGACCTATTTAATTAATTCTTTTTTCTATGAGTACCTTGAGACATTTACTTCAAATCTGCAATTTCGGATTTTCGAATTTCGAAAATTCGTCGCTGTGATATCGAACCGGAAGTTTAGACCAACTGGACAACTTCTTTAGTAGTTGTACGATTTTGATGAAATTTGATATGTAAGTAAACCTTAATGATGCGACTTGAAAAATGACTTTACAAATTTTCTAAATTATCTCCCCTTGGAGAAATTGAGGATCGAAATTTTCAAAAAAATCGACGAAATATAGGTCAAATCATCTTGATTTTTTGGGGGGTTACTAGCTACGAGACCTCTGATTCATACACAAAAAATGGAGTTTGTAGCTCAACCCGGAAGTGCCACCATCTTGAAATGTAAAAACCTCAAACGCCATTTTGCTATTTTACTTACAGACACGGGAATTATATTTTCTGAATCCTTGGAGGAAGGCCTAAAAAACGTCGGGAGTAGAATTTTCATTTAGGTCAACTGGGAGTCACCATTTTGAATTGAAAATGAAAAATAGAAGCAATTTGAAGGGCCGAGTTTTTGGAACACAATAACTCTCCTTCTAATTAAGCTAGAATGTTTAAACTTGGGGTAGACGTTCACTAGGTCAATGTCATGATTGAGTGTAAAGACGAGCATTTTCTGCCTGGGGTAAGCAGAGATAAGCATGCTGATTTGTTGATTCTTTAGAGCACAATAACTTCGGTTATAATGAAGGGAGGGCGGTGAAACTCTTGTCAATCGAGAGTCTAATACCTAGCCTGTTGTGTGAAATCATGGTCACCATTTTGAATTGAAAATGAAAAATAGAAGCAATTGGAAGGGTCGGCATTTTGGAACACAATTACTCTCCTTCTAATTAAGCTAGAATGTTCAAACTTGATGTAGACGTTCACTAGGTCAATGTTATGATTGAGTTCAAAGATGAGCATTTTCTACTTAGGGTAAGCAGAGATAAGCATGCTGATTTGTTGATTCTTTAGGGCACGATAACTTCGGTTATAATGAAGGGAGGGTGGTGAAACTCTTGTCAATCGAGAGTCTAATAGCTAGCCTGTTGTGTGAAATCATTGTATCATTTTTTTTAAATATCAGGGATAGCAGAAAAGAGAGATCGAAAATCCAAAAAGTCGTAAAAATAAAGGTCCTTTTCTCTTAAAGTCAACATAATATTTTTGGGGAACTTCTTGTACAAATTTTTTTATCGGTAGTCTTTTATATGAAACCATCGATCAGCAGTCCAAAATATCAGGAGTAGAAGAATAAAAGGATCGAAAATTGAAAACGGCACCCTTTCATTGTTTAGCAAAACATGCAGTGTGGGTGGCTACAATCTGCACATTTAGTCATCGTATAGAGCTTATTCAACATTATCGAATTCCAACTGCTAAGGAATCTTTTACGTGCACTCCAATGTGTACACGCCGGTGGGAGGACACGCCAGAAAATCGAGATGAACTTTCTCGGCCAATGCAGGGATCGAACACCCGACCTCCTGGCTAGCAGGTCAACGCCTTCGCCACATAGTGTGGACACCCATCGTACATTTCATCCGTCAAATCAAAGCATTTCATTGCATTAGACCAATAATTAATTATTCTTAATTTGAAACTTTATTTTAATATTATTAAATCCTCATTTTATTGGTAGACGTTCGTCTTATTTAAAATTAAACTTTCGTTTAACTATGAACAACCCTTAACGTGTCTCTTTAAAACAATTAACTACTCTAAAACAGTAGCTCAACCTTTAGACCTAAGCTCATTAATTTACCATTTTGTATGTGAGCGACTTGTTATTCTTCTTATATGACATATTGCACGTGTCTGATTTCAAAGGGGAGTTTGGTGGCTGAATGGTTAGCACGCGCGCGCTGTATCATAAAGCCTTTCATTGAGTCAGCTAGCGTGATTTCGAATCTCCGGTCGTACCTGACAAGGAGTAAGGTCGCCTGTCCATCTTGGTGGGTTTACTTCATTTCCTCCGGTTTCCTTCAACTGCTATAGACCTCTACGCGCAAGCAAAATATTGAAATAAAATCGAACTATATGTTAGTCCCGAAATGATCTAGTTTGGGACACAATAACTCTTTCTAATTCAGCTAGACTTGGTGTGGGTGTTTATTAGGCCAATACCTTGATGACTCTGGAACACAATAACTCTTCTTCTAATTGGGATACAATGTTCAAACTTGGTATAGGCATTCACTAGGTCAATGTCTTGATGAAGTTCGAAGTAGAATTTTGATTTAGGTCAACTGGTAGTCACCATTTTGAAGTGAATGTGAAACATAGTGAAAAATCATCGACATTTACGGACTTGTAAACAAACACAATAGAGCATAGTATGTTCAATGCGTCTCCTATGTCTGAAATTAATACATTTCAGGATAGTCGGGATACGGTATTTGAATATTTCAAAAATTCGATTTTTGCCTATGATGTTTTTCGTGCTGACAAAATTCTTTACGAGTGAAAAATCACACTAACTTCACTAGATTGTGACCGATTTTAATGATTTTTTTTCCTCGTTCGGATTATTCATATGACCCATGACATGTGACAGGAAGTGACTCTGAATATGAAAGCTTTCATATCTGCATGGGACAGTAGCAGATCTAGTTATTATTTTTTTTTTTGTGTATTTTCTCCAAATCGGATTTCTCAGAATCTAACCATGGGATCTTTCTGAAACTTTGACCTACCCCCCAAAAATGGGGTGCGAACGTTGTTTAAATATATTTTCAAAACGTTTTACGAATCCGAAATCACCGAATTTTACGAACGAAAAAACTGAAAATGCATAGTCGTAACTTTGTTATTTTTTGACCGATTTTACTAATTCTTTTTTCTTTGAATACCTTGAAAAAAATCATTTTCATCTGCAGTTTCACATTTTCGAATTTCGAAAATTCGTCGCTGTGATTTCGAACCGGAAGTTTAGACCAATTTGACAACTTCTTTAATAGTTGTACGATTTTCATGAAATTAAGTATACAAGTAGATCTTACCGATGTGACTTCACAAATATAATTAGAAATTTTCTAAATTATCTCCCCTTGGTGAAATTAAGGATCAAAATTTTCAAAAAAATCGTCGAAATATAGGTCAGAATGACCTAATTTTTTTTTTGATACTAGACAAGTAATTACTGATTCGTACACAAAATATGGAGTTTGTCGATCGAACCGGAAGTGCCACCATCTTTAAACGTGAAAAATCAAAAAGGCTTTTTTGCTATTTTACTTACAGACTCGGGAGTTATATTTTCAGGATCCTTGAAGGAATGCCTAAAAATCTATCGGATCCGAATTTTGATTTCGGTCACGTGATGGTCACCATTTTGAATTGAAAATGAAAAATAGAAGCAATTTGAAGGGCCGGGACTTCGGAATACAATAACTCTCCTTCTAATTAAGCTAGAATGTTCAAACTTGGTGTAGACGTTCGCAAGATAAGCTTGCTGATTTGTTGATTCTTTAGGGCACGATAACTTCGGTTATAATGAAGGGAGGGCGGTGAAACTTTTGCCAATAGAGAGTCTAATAGCTAGCCTGTTGTTTGAAATCATTGTATCATTTTTTTTAAATATCAGGGATAGCCGAAAAAAAGAGATTGAAAATCAAAAAAGTCGTATTTTTACAATTTGGAGCATGTTTAGGGGTCTTTCTCGTAAAGTCAACATAATATTTTTTGGGAACTTCTTCTACAAAGAGTCTTATTGGTAGTCTTTTATATGAAACCATCGATCAACAGTCCAACATATCAGGAGTAGAAGAACAAAAGGATCGAAAATTGAAAACGGCACCCTTTCATTGTTAAGCGAAACATGCAGTGTGGGTGACTACAATCTACACATTTAGTCATCGTATAGAGCTTATTCAACAGTATCGAATTCCAACTGCTTAGGGATATTTTACGTGCACTCCAATGTGTACACGGGACCTTGGTTTTTCGTCCCATTAGAACGACTAGACAGCTGTGCTTGTCAGGCCCTCCGCTCTGCCTCGCTGACAACGGGGAACCACGCCGGGAAATCAAGATGAACTTTCTCCGTGCAGAACTTTCAATTCAGGCCAAACGTTTATTGCATACGATTAAGCTGGTCAGTTGGACCTTATTTTCAAAAGTTTTGTAATAATCGGTTGGTAATTAAAGTACCGTGCACATTAAACTGTTAAAACAGAAAATTTCGCCCGGTTGAAATGTTTCTTGCTATAAGTCAGCAATTTTCCGAATTCAGGGAGGCTGAATGGTTAGCATGTGCGCGCTGTATCGTAACGTCTGTCATTGAGTCAACGGGCGTCGTTTCGATCTCCAGGTTGCACGTGACATGAAGTATGATGTCCAACCTCGTGGGTTTTCTCTGTGTCCTTCGGTTTCCTCCCAACGGCTAAAGACCAGTAAGCGCAAGGGGAGTTCTTATATAAAATTAAAAAACATATGTTAGTCACGAAATGACCTAGTTTGTGTCGAATGGACATTAGGCCGCATTTCTCTCTTTCTCTTTTATTTTTAAAGATTTGTAATAATCGGTTGGTAATCAAAGGTACTGTAAAAGTGATAAAACAGAAAATTTCGCCCGGTTGTAATGTTTCTCACTTTAAAGTCAGCAATTTGCCGATTTTAAGGGGCAAATGTTTATTGCGAACGCTTAAGCTGGTCAGGGGGAGCTTATTTTTAAAAGTTTTGTAATATTCGGTTGATAACTAAAGGTACCGTGCAAATTAAACTGTTAAAATAGAAAATTTGGCCCGGTTGAAATGTTTCTCGCTGTAGGTCAGCAATTTGCCGATTTTACGGAGGTTGCGTGGCTGAATGGTTAGCACGTGCGCTCTGTATCATGACGTCTGTCATTGAGTCAACTGGCGTTGTTTCGATTTCTTGGTTGTACGTGACAAGGAGTATGGTCGGCTGTCCAACCTCGTAGGCCGTAACGCAGCTGCCCGGGTAAAATTTCCCTCATTGCACACTTTATGGCATATGCCCGTCTTCATTAGCCCATTTTAGGAGCAGAACAGTAGGACGTTAAACCCCATTCAATTTCATTTCATTTTCTCTATGTTGCTTATTTATTATAGTGGATAAATATTTTTCTGGTTCTAGCAATTATTTAATTTCTGCATAGAAATCTTGCTTTGGCCAGTTTTTTTATTGCAGAGTGCCATTCTTGTATAATTCAGTCTATGATCCTTTGTTTAAAACATGCTTAAGAAGTCCTCACGATTTTCTACTTATAACCAAACATATTGGAAATATTAGTCTGGCATTATTAAATCCTAATTTTATTGGTCTTATTTAAAATTAAACTTTCATTTAACTATGAACAACCCTTAACGTATCTCTTTAAAACTATTAAGTACTCTAAAACAGTAGCTCAACCCTTTGACCTAAACTCATTAATTTACCATTTTGTTGTGAGCGATTTCTTATTCTTCCTATATGACATATTGCACGTGTCTGATTTCAAAGGGGGGTTGGGTGGCTGAATGGTTAGCACGCGCGCCTGTCATTGAGTTAACTAGCGTGTTTTTGAATGCCCGGTTGTACGTGACAAGGAGTAAGGTCCAACCTGCCATTTTTAATTTTTTTCCGGCAATTTTCATTTTATTTTCTCATCCGTCTCGTTACAGCAATACAAATTTCGGTTATTTCCCTTTAGTTTTCAGATTATTGTTATGCCAGGGTGCAATGTTTCATACTATATTTAGACTTGTAACTTCGCGAGTTTTTGACCAATTTTGATAATTTTTTCTTCTTATCCTTTTATTTAGGATACTTGATACAATCAATGACACGTGACGATGAATATGAAAGCTTTCATATCTGCATGGGACAGTAGCAGATCTAGTTATTATTTTTTTTTTTTTGTGTATTTTCTGCAAATCGGATTTCTCAGAATCTAACCATGGGATCTTTTTAAAACTTTGACCTACCCCCCCCCCCCCCAAAATGGGGTGCGAACGTTGTTTAAATATATTTTCAAAACGTTTTACGAATCCGAAATCACCGAATTTTACGAACGAAAAAACTGACAATGCATAGTCGTAACTTTGTTATTTTTTGACCGATTTTACTAATTCTTTTTTCTTTGAATACCTTGAAAAAAATCATTTTCATCTGCAGTTTCACATTTTCGAATTTCGAAAATTCGTCGCTGTGATTTCGAACCGGAAGTTTAGACCAATTTGACAACTTCTTTAATAGTTGTACGATTTTCATGAAATTTAGTATACAAGTAGATCTTACCGATGTGACTTCAAAAATATAATTAGAAATTTTCTAAATTATCTCCCCCTTGGTGAAATTAAGGATCAAAGTTTTCAAAAAAATCGTCGAAATATAGGTCAGAATGACCTAATTTTTTTTTCGATACTAGACAAGGAATTACTGATTCGTACACAAAATATGGAGTTTGTCGATCGAATCGGAAGTGCCACCATCTTTAAACGTGAAAAATCAAAAAGGCTTTTTTGATATTTTACTTACAGACTCGGGAGTTATATTTTCGGAATCCTTGAAGGAATGCCTAAAAATCTATCGGATCAGAATTTTGATTTCGGTCATGTGATGGTCACAATTTTGAATTGAAAATGAAAAATAGAAGCAATTTGAAAAGCCCGGAATTCGGAACACAATAACTCTCCTTCTAATTAAGCTAGACTGTTCAAACTTGGTGTAGACGTTCACTAGGTCAATGTTATGATTGAGTTCAAAGATGAGCATTTTCTGCTTAGGGTAAGCAGAGATAAGCATGCTGATTTGTTGATTCTTTAGGGCACGATAACTTCGGTTATAATGAAGGGAGGGCGGTGAAACTTTTATCAATAGAGAGTCTAATAGGTAGCCTGTTGTGTGAAATGATTGTATCATTTTTTTTAATATCAGGGATAGCCGAAAAAAAAGAGATTGAAAATCCAAAAAGTCGTATTTTTACAATTTGGAGCATGTTTAGAGGTCTTTCTCGTAAAGTCAACATACTATTTTTTGGGAACTTCTTCTACAAAGAGTCTTATTGGTAGTCTTTTATGTGAAACCATCGATCAACAGTCCAACATATCAGGAGTAGAAGAACAAAATGGCACCCTTTCATTGTTAAGCGAAACATGCAGTGTGGGTGACTACAATCTACGCATTTAGTCATCGTATAGAGCTTATTCAACAGTATCGAATTCCAACTGCTTAGGGATATTTTACGTGCACTCCAATGTGTACACGGGACCTTGGTTTTTCGTCCCATCCGAAAGACTAGACAGCTGTGCTTGTCAGGCCCTCCGTTCTGCCTCACTGACAAGGGGAACCACGCCGGGAAATCGAGATGAACTTTTTCCGCGCAGAACTTTCAATTCAGGCAAAACGTTTATTGCATACGATTAAGCTGGTCAGTTGGAGCTTATTTTCAAAAGTTTTGTAATAATCGGTTGGTAATTAAAGTACCGTACACATTAAACTGTTAAAACAGAAAATTTCGCCCGGTTGAAATGTTTCTTGCTATAAGTCAGCAATTTTCCGAATTCAGGGAGGCTGAATGGCTGAATGGTTAGCATGTGCGCGCTGTATCGTAACGTCTGTCATTGAGTCAACGGGCGTCGTTTCGATCTCCATGTTGTACGTGACATGGTGTATGATGTCCAACCTCGTGGTTTTTCTCCGTGTTCTTCGGTTTCCTCCCAACGGCTAAAGACCAGTACGCGCAATGGGAGTTTTTAAATAAAATTAAAAAACATATGTTAGCCCCGAAATGACCTAGTTTGTGTCGAATGGACGTTAGGCCGCATTTCTCTCTTTCTCTTTTTAAAGTTTTGTAATAATCGGTTGGTAATCAAAGGTACTGTAAAAGTGATAAAACAGAAAATTTGGCCCGGTTGTAATGTTTCTTACTTCAAAGTCAGCAATTTGTCGATTTTAAGGGGCAAACGTTTATTGCGAACGATTAAGCTGGTCAGGGGGAGCTTATTTTTAAAAGTTTTGTAATATTCGGTTGATAAATAAAGGTACCGTGCAAATTAAACTGTTAAAATAGAAAATTTGGCCCGGTTGAAATGTTTCTCGCTGTGGGTCAGCAATTTGCCGATTTTGGGGAGGTTGCGTGGCTGAATGGTTAGCACGTGCGCTCTGTATCATAACGTCTGTCATTGAGTCAACTGGCGTTGTTTCGATTTCTTTTTTTTTTTTTTTTTTTTTAAACACACTTTATTTACATCAAATTTCTACAAGCACATATTATGTACATTTATAATATATCTTAACAAATAACATACATTGTTCTATATAAAAGGTAAATCGCAGGATTCCTAAATCACAGATCTAAAATACATAAATCCATCAATGGGGAATTGTTTAGGGGGCTGTCTGTTCATTCTTAAAAAGATATTTCCATTTATTTTGGTATAGTTCCGGAGATATCTCAATCTCCATTTTAGCATGTTTTACTAAGAAGCTTTCATACTTATTAATATTGAGTGTTTCATTTCGCAGTTTAGCCCGATATATATAGAATTTAGTTAAAATAATTACATGATTAATGAAGATCCATTCGGTATTATTTATATAATTTGGTTTGTTAGTTAGGCCAAGATGTATGATATGTGTTTTTATATTTACCTTTATATTACCGCGATCTAAGATAGTATTCAAATGATTCCATATTATTTGTGAAAATGGGCAAAGAGCAAAGAGATGTTCTACATTTTCTATATTAGATTCACAGAAAGTGCAGAGTGTGTTATCAACTTTTCTAATTTTGAATAATTTATCATTTGTGAATATAATCCTATGGAGATATTTGTATTCAAAACTCCTTAGTTTTGTGCTTAGACATACAGTATTTATTATTTTAAAAATATTTTCTACGTCTAAATCGCTTAACTCTGTATCTAAAATGTGTTCCCATTCTTTAATAGCCTTTGGCCTACTGAACTTTGCTTTTATCCGGCTATCATAAATATCTTTTGAGTCTACGTTGTTAAAATCGATATTATATATTTTGTAAAAATTAGTATTTATATCTTCCAAAGGAGTTCTATTATAATTAAAATTCGTATGGACCACACTTTCAAATTCGCTCGTTTCCTGCATATACTGCAAGATACATTTTTCTGTTCCTTTTAAGATAAATTGATGTTTTTCTAAATATTGATTATCGATCTTATTTATTTTATCAAAACATTCACTAACGTACCGAATATTATTGTTAAAAAGAAATTTTAAAAATATAATTTTATTATTAATCTTTATATTTGTATTATTCCAAACAATTTGATTTTCAGTGTGGGCAATGTTCTTTATATGCGTTGTGTAAATTGTATACCAGTTGGCATACAGGTTTTTGTAAAAAGGAATGTTTATATTTAATTTGTCTGGAAAGTTGCATGCAGGTAATAAATTTCCACCATATTCCGCCATAATGAAATCATATGGTATGAGCCATGTTTGGATTGGTGACTGGTATATTTTTTTTATCCAAAAAATGCTATTACATATTAGGAATTCTTTTAAGTCAATCATTTTTAATCCGCAATTTTTATTGTTTTGTATAAGAATATCTCGCTTTATTCTGTCAGGACCGTTCCATATAAATTTATAAAATATTGAATTTAGTTGTTGAATAGTAGAATCCGGCACTGGATTAACAGTTGCCGGGTAAAGAATTTTTGAAATACAGAATGTTTTAATTATTTGTATTTTTCCAATTAAAGATAATTTATGTTTATCCCATACTTTTAATATTTGTTCTATTTCATTTATTTTATTTGTAAAGTTTAATTCACTGGTAATTTGAGTGTCTTTTGAAAAATGTATCCCAAGGATTTTTATGACTTTTTCGCATAATACTATACCGGTTGATTTTAATTTTTGCATTAAATTCATATCACAGCTATTTAAATCTATCGCCTCTGTTTTATTAACGTTAATTATAAGCCCCGAAACTAAACCGAAAAGTCTCAATATCTCAAGCAAATGTCGTGCAGAGCTAAAATCTTTTAATAATGCCGTTATATCGTCAGCAAAAGCTATAACTTTTATGGATTTTCGACCAAATTTTATTCCATTTATATTTACATCGTCTCTAATAGCGTATAACAAAAGTTCTATGATCAAATTAAAAAGATTGGATGACATTGGATCGCCTTGTCGAACACCCCGTTTTACATGAAAATAAGGGGTTGTAAATCCATTGTTTATTACGCAACAGGTGATATTCTTGTAAAGGGTTTTTATCCATCTAATAAAGTTACGTCCGAAACCGTATGACGATAAAGTTTGTATTAAAAAGTTATGGTTTATGCTATCGAAGGCTTTTTGGAAATCTATAGCCAAAAGAAAGCCTATTATTCTTTTTTGTTTTGCAAGATCAAAGCAGTCGGAGATGATACGGGTATTTTCATGAATGTGGCGACCTGGTATAAACGCGGATTGATTGGGGTGTATTAACTGGTTCAAAAATGGTTTTAATCTATTAGACAAAACTTTGCTCACCAACTTTACATCGACATTAACAAGCGTAATCGGTCTCCAGTTAGTTAAGCATGTTCTATCTTTATTACCTTTAGGAATGAGTTTAATAACCGATTGACGTTGTGTTACGGATAAAGATTCTTCTTCAAAGCTACAGTTATACGAGTCTAATAATAATACATAAATATCAGGCCAAAAATGTCGATAAAATTCAATTGTGATACCATCATTTCCTGGAGATTTATTTATTTTAAACGAGTTTAAGGCTTTCTGAAGTTCGAAGTAATCAACTTTGAATTCAAATAAATCCTTCTGATATTCATTTAGCCTTTCTACGGGTCTAAAATGTGTTATAAAATTGCTTTCCCTTTTAAAAGACGTATCTCGCAGCGCATATAAGTTTTTATAAAATAGAAATATTTCACCCGATATTACAATGGGGTCAAAAATTGTAGAATCGTCTGATTTTTTAAGCTTTTTTATTGTCGTAGCACATTTTCGTTCTTTTTCTAAGTTTAAAAATAATTTTGTGTTCTTTTCACCTTTTTCATACCAGTTTTGTTTGGATCTAATAATTGCTCCTTGTGTCTCATCAATGTAAATGTTGTCTAATGATTGTTTAACCTCGGTATACTGATCATAAAGTTTTTCGGTAATTTTGTTGTCACAAGGTTCCTGTTTACTGATAAGGGATTCAAGCTCGATCATTTCCTCAGTTAGACTATTTTTTACAGCTTTTTTAATTCTTTGTTTCTTTTTGGAATATTCTATAGAGAATTCTTTTATCTTAAATTTAATGAAGTCCCATAAACCATTTTTATTTTGTTTGTCAAAATATTTACTTTTCCATATCGGTATAGAGGATTTTATCAATTTAGTATATGTCTTGTCTTTTGTTAACGACGAGTTAAATATCCACAGATTTGGTCCGCGAGGATAATTAATTACTTTGATATGTAGATGAATTGATGAATGATCAGTAAAGGAAGTTGGTTTTATTGTACATGATTTTATACAATCTTGAAGTTTTTCCGATATCAGCCAAAAATCAATTCGACTTTGTATCAATGGTTTCCTTTGTTTCCAAGTAAAACGTTTATTATTTTGATTTAAATTTCTGAATATATCTAAGAGGTTAAAATAATTAATTATATTGAATATGGCAGTTTGGCCTTTTCGTTTCGGTTTATAATTGCCGCCATATCTATCAAGTTGAACATTTAGGACATTGTTAAAATCTCCGCCAATTACCATTGAGAACGAGTCCAGTTCACCACATAGCTGCTGTAAAGATTTAAGTAATCTTGTATAATAAGTGGCCTGGTCATTGTCAGATATAGGGCTATATGTATTGACTAAAACTAAGATATCATTATAGATACTTATTACTAAAATGTTAAAATAACCCTTTTCATCGGATTGGTTTTTTATAATATTTATGTTGTTATTACTTTTTAAAAAAATAGCTGTCCCTGCTGAGTTAGTTCTACCGTGAGAAAAAAATATGCGATCAGCCCATTCGCTTTGCCAATCGGTTTCATCGCATACACTGCTGTGAGTTTCTTGAAGGAAATTAATAGCACATGATTGTTCGTTTAACCAGTTAAATATCTTTTTCCTTTTTAAGGCATTTCGAATTCCTCTTACATTGATGGATAGAAGTTTAATTGACGTCATTTAATACTATTTAAAAGTAGATAAACAAATTTAAAGATACGAAGGAGATAATAGATCTGTGTGTAGGAAAACCCATTTTGAGAACATAATTGTATGTAATAATAAAAATAATAATAACAATACATTATTTCTATGTGCGTTGAATAAATAGAAGTGCATTTATATCTAAGAAAATACAAAAACAATATACTGTTTATTTTTATATATTCCTTATACTCGCATATAAGTTCTAAACACCAAAGTTTCATTTTCAGTGTACGAAATCTAAGTGTGTTTAATACGTAATTAGAGATTAACATACTATATGCATCATGGAAAACCATCACAATGTCCACGTTGTGTGAGGGGGAGGGGGGGTAACTCATATATCAGAGTTTATAACATTCTCAAAGAGGGATATGATGTACAAACATAATAAGAGAGAAAACATTTCACAGATATCAGTACATTAAATAAATTTGTTAATTTGTTACTGTAGGCCTATCCTCGATTAGTAATAATTTTCGGCGATTCTAGATTGCTATATGGGGTGATAATCTTATAGACATGTTATAGGCAACTATCTACTATGCATTGCTTTTCACATACGATTACTAAGATATTCGAGCAAATTCATTCTGTCTCTATCTGTATTAAACATAAAATACATCAGTCGAAAACAGTATATACAAACCGTTATGTATGTGGCTATAAACAGTTGCAATTATTTCAATGATTTTAATACATAAATGAGTATTGGAAAAAAACTTTGATTAATACATACATGTATTTCAATCAGTAAGTAATAGACGGTTTTAGCTAAGATGTACCCCATTACTAACGGATCTTATACTAAGAATAGAGATCAGCTAGGAATCAAAATGACAGATGCTGTTGTTAAGGGTACGTTGGGAAAATATACTTCTCTTTCAAGAACATCTATTGCCACTTCTCGAATTAGATATGCGCATAGATAACCGAAGATTTTTGCATGAAGTTGATATTAATCTTGTAATGCTCTTACATCATACAACACAAGAATAATTGAGGTCATTTATTTATATTTAAAGGATATAATGGTTTATGGAAAATGTCCTACTCTTTCTAGCGCATCTTATACCACCTAATGATGTTAATCGCGGTAATGCAATTGCATCATAAAACAAAAGAATAATTGAGGTCATTTATTTATAGGATATAGGGTTTATGGAAAATGCCCTACTCTCTCTAGAGCATCTTATACCACCTAATGTTTAAAGCGTGCATATAGCTGACGAATCTTTGTTGACATTTACCTATGGAAAGTTTATATTAATTGTACTGATGATATTACATTATATAGACATACATGTAAAATAAACACAGGATTAGTTAATGACATTAACAAAAGGATAAAGACTCGTATAAGGTGGGTTAATCTAAGGAAGATTGCCGATAGCTCCATGTCTCGGTGTTGATGTAAACATCAAGTCATGGTCTGGGTTAAGTGGTAGCCGTTGACTGGAACGTCCCTGTAAATTTTCATCCAGGAAGGGTCGTTGGTTTAGAGTAGCATTATGCGGATTATCAGTTTCACGAGTATGAAGTTTATTAAGGTCTTCTTCAGATTTGATGAGGATTATCTCTTCATTCAGTAGCTTAACATATATTCTTCCGTCAAAGGTCCAACAGTTTTTTATATTTTTCTTTTTAAAAAGTTCCCTGCAGGATTTGAAGAGAAAGGAGCGCTTTCTTGTGAGTGCTTCATTGACAAATAATTTTGTTGGTTTATCTGGGTCCAAGTTTCTAGTTTTTAAATTACTTTTTTTGCCATATATCAGAGCCCTGTCCATGTAACTTATAAAACGAACAATTATGTCGCGGTTGGATCCCTGTTTTCTTTTACCAACACGATGTGTTCGGCCGATTTGGTTTTTTGTTATTGTGAGTGACCCGTCGTCTTTTAGAATTTCATTATTTATCACGTCTAGGACGATTTTATCAGTGTCTTCTGTATCCTGTGCATGCGGTTCGGGTACACCACTAAATTTGAGGCACGTACGCCTTGAATATTGCTCCATATCGTCAACTCGGTTTTCAAGCATGTGGATACGGTTGGACATGGATTCAATAATTTCCGGCTGTAAGCATGACATTAGATAGCCCCTAGCTTGGTCGCGCTTTAAAAGTTCATAGATTAGAAGTTTGAAACTTACATCATCTTTCATCATTGAATCAAGAAATTCATTTATACTTGCTGAATCATAGCTTGATGAAATATCTGAGCGGTGTCGTTTTACAGATTCTGTCCGCCTCTCTTTATCTTTCCCTTTAACATCTTTAGGTCTACCCATTATATTATTTCAAAAACACAAACCAGAGGTAACAATTTAACTTGATTTGATCAGGACATAAGCTAGGTTTGTATAAACACACTGGTGGCAGACGACTGTGAGCTGAGCTCACTACTCAGTGATATCACAGCAGGTTGATTTTCTTTTTATAAATTGAATCAATATAACACTATTATATCGATTAAATATTGTTTCTCAGATAACATACATACTTGCTGTGATGTACCTCAAATATTATTGGAGAATCATATAGTATTATGTAATATAATAAGTCAGATAATGGAGTAGTTGTCCCCTCGATCTACATCACGTTCACTTCAGTCCGCCATTGACAAATCATATTGTTTCGATTTCTTGGTTGTACGTGACAAGGAGTATGGTCGCCTGTCCAACCTCGTAGGCTGTAACGCCGCTGCCCGGGTAAAATTTCCCTCATTGCACACTTTATGGCGTATGCCCGTCTTCATTAGCCCATTTTAGGAGCAGAACAGTAGGACGTTAAACCCCATTCAATTTCATTTCATTTTCTCTATGTTGCTTATTTATTATAGTTGATAAATATTTTTCTGGTTCTAGCAATTATTTAATTTCTGCATAGAAATCTTGCTTTGGCCAGTTTTTTTTTATTGCAGAGTGCCATTCTTGTATAATTCAGTCTATGATCCTTTGTTTAAAACATGCTTAAGAAGTCGTCACGATTTCGTACTTATAACCAAACATATTGGAAATATTAGTCTGGCATTATTAAATCCTAATTTTATTGGTCTTATTTAAAATTAAACTTTCATTTAACTATGAACAACCCTTAACGTGTCTCTTTAAAACTATTAAGTACTCTAAAACAGTAGCTCAACCTTTTGACCTAAACTCATTAATTTACCATTTTGTTGTGAGCGACTTCTTATTCTTCCTATATGACATATTGCACGTGTCTGATTTCAAAGGGGGGTTGGGTGGCTGAATGGTTAGCACGCGCGCCTGTCATTGAGTAAACCAGCGTGTTTTCGAATGCCCGGTTGTACGTGACAAGGAGTAAGGTCGCCTGTCCAACCTGCCATTTTTTTTAATTTTTTTTCCCGCCATTTTCATTTCATTTTCTCATCCGTCTCATTACAGTAATACAAGTTTCAGTTATTTCCCTTTAGTTTTCAGATTATCGTTATGCCTGGGTGCAATGTTTCATACTATATTTAGACTTGTAACTTCGCGAGTTTTTGACCAATTTTGATAATTTTTTCTTCTTATCCTTTTTTTTAGGATACTTGATACAATCAATGACACGTAACGATGAATATGAAAGCTTTCATATCTGCATGGGACAGTAGCAGATCTAGTTATTTTTTTTTTTGTGTATTTTCTGCAAATCGGATTTCTCAGAATCTAACCATGGGATCTTTCTAAAACTTTGACCTACCCCCCCAAAAATGGGGTGCGAACGTTGTTTAAATATATTTTCAAAACGTTTTACGAATCCGAAATCACCGAATTTTACGAACGAAAAAAATGACAATGCATAGTCGTAACTTAGTTATTTTTTGACCGATTTTACTAATTCTTTTTTCTTTGAATACCTTGAAAAAAATCATTTTCATCTGCAGTTTCACATTTTCGAATTTCGAAAATTCGTCGCTGTGATTTTGAACCGGAAGTTTAGACCAATTTGACAACTTCTTTAATAGTTGTACGATTTTCATGAAATTTAGTATACAAGTAGATCTTACCGATGTGACTTCAAAAATATAATTAGAAATTTTCTAAATTATCTCCCCTTGGTGAAATTAAGGATCAAAGTTTTCAAAAAAATCGTCGAAATATAGGTCAGAATGACCTAATTTTTTTTTTCGATACTAGACAAGGAATTACTGATTCGTACACAAAATATGGAGTTTGTCGATCGAACCGGAAGTGCCACCATCTTTAAACGTGAAAACTCAAAAAGGCTTTTTTGCTATTTTACTTACAGACTCGGGAGTTATATTTTCGGAATCCTTGAAGGAATGCCTAAAAATCTATCGGATCAGAATTTTGATTTCGGTCATGTGATGGTCACAATTTTGAATTGAAAATGAAAAATAGAAGCAATTTGAAAGGCCCGGACTTCGGAACACAATAACTGTCCTTCTAATTAAGCTAGAATGTTCAAACGTGGTGTAGACGTTTACTAGGTCAATGTTATGATTGACTTCAAAGATGAGCATTTTCTGCTTAGGGTAAGCAGAGATAAGCATGCTGATTTGTTGATTCTTTAGGGCACGATAACTTCGGTTATAATGAAGGGAGGGCGGTGAAACTTTTGTCAATAGAGAGTCTAATAGGTAGCCTGTTGTGTGAAATGATTGTATCATTTTTTTTAAATATCAGGGATAGCCGAAAAAAAGAGATTGAAAATCCAAAAAGTCGTATTTTTACAATTTGGAGCATGTTTAGAGGTCTTTCTCGTAAAGTCAACATACTATTTTTTGGGAACTTCTTCTACAAAGAGTCTTATTGGTAGTCTTTTATATGAAACCATCGATCAACAGTCCAACATATCAGGAGTAGAAGAACAAAAGGATCGAACATTGAAAACGGCACCCTTTCATTGTTGAGCGAAACATGAAGTGTGGGTGACTACAATCTACGCATTTAGTCATCGTATAGAGCTTATTCAACAGTATCGAATTCCAACTGCTTAGGGTAATTTTACGTGCACTCCAATGTGTATACGGGACCTTGGTTTTTCGTCCCATCCGAAGGACTAGACAGCTGTGCTTGTCAGGCCCTCCATTCTGCCTTACTGACAAGGGAACCACGCCGGGAAATCGAGATGAACTTTCTCTGTGCAGAACTTTCAATTCAGGCAAAACGTTTATTGCATACGATTAAGCTGGTCAGTTGGAGCTTATTTTCAAAAGTTTTGTAATAATCGGTTGGTAATTAAAGTACCGTGCACATTAAACTGTTAAAACAGAAAATTTCGCCCGGTTGAAATGTTTCTTGCTATAAGTCAGCAATTTTCCGAATTCAGGGAGGCTGGATGGCTGAATGGTTAGCATGTGCTCGCTGTATCGTAACCTTTGTCATTGAGTCAACGGGCGTCGTTTCGATCTCCAGGTTGCACGTGACATGGTGTATGATGTCCAACCTCGTGGGTTTTCTCCGTGTTCTTCGGTTTCCTCCCAACGGCTAAAGACCAGTACGTGCAAGGGGAGTTTTTAAATAAAATTAAAAAACATATGTTAGTCCCGAAATGACCTAGTTTGTGTCGAATGGACGTTAGGCCGCATTTCTCTCTTTCTCTTTTTAAAGTTTTGTAATAATCGGTTGGTAATCAAAGGTACTGTTAAAGTGATAAAACAGAAAATTTGGCCCGGTTGTAATGTTTCTCACTTTAAATTCAGCAATTTGTCGATTTTAAGGGGCAAACGTTTATTGCGAACGATTAAGCTGGTCAGGGGGAGCTTATTTTTAAAAGTTTTGTAATATTCGGTTGATAACTAAAGGTACCGTGCAAATTAAACTGTTAAAATAGAAAATTTGGCCCGGTTGAAATGTTTCTCGCTGTAGGTCAGCAATTTGCCGATTTTAGGGAGGTTGCGTGGCTGAATGGTTAGCACGTGCGCTCTGTATCATAACGTCTGTCATTGAGTCAACTGGCCTTGTTTCGATTTCTTGGTTGTACGTGACAAGGAGTATGGTCGCCTTACCAACCTCGTAGGCCGTAACGCCGCTGCCCGGGTAAAATTTCCCTCATTGCACACTTTATGGCGTATGCCCGTCTTCATTAGCCCATTGTAGGAGCAGAACAGTAGGACGTTAAACCCCATTCAATTTCATTTCATTTTCTCTATGTTGCTTATTTATTATAGTGGATAAATATTTTTTTGGTTCTAGCAATTATTTGATTTCTGCATAGAAATCTTGCTTTGGCCATTTTTTTTATTGCAGAGTGCCATTCTTGTATATTGCAGTCTATGACCCTTTGTTTAAAACATGCTTAAGAAGTCGTCACGATTTCCTACTTATAACCAAACATATTGGAAACCATAATTATATAACATATCTTGGAAGCCCGATTACAGCTATACAAGTTTCAGTTATTTCCCTTTAGTTTAAAGATTATTTTTTTGCCCGGGTGCAATGTTTCTCACTACATTTAAATTTGTAACTTTGTGAGTTTTTGACCGATTTTGATATTATGTCTTTATAATTTTTCAAATCTACATATTTAACGTACATATTCAAACAGTTGAGTTCAACCTGATTCAAAAAGTTTTAGTTTTGTTCAAAGTTATCTCATTCATCCCGGTTACAGCAACACAAGTATCAGTTATTTCCCTTTAGTTTTCAGATTATGCAATGTTTCATACTATATTTAGACTTGTAACTTCGCGAGTTTTTGACCAGTTTTGATAGTTTGTTATTCTTATCCTTTCATTTGAGATACTTGATATAATCGATGACACGTGACGATGAATATGAAAGCTTTCATATCTGCATGGGACGGTAGCAGATCTAGTTATTTTTTTTTTTTGTGTGTTTTCTGCAAATCGGATTTCTCAGAATCTATCCGTAGGATCTTTCTGAAATTTTGACCTACCCCCCAAAAATGGGGTGCGAACCTTGATTAAATATATTTTCAAAACGTTTTACGAATCCGAAATCACCGAAATTTACGAACGACAAAATGGACAATGCATAGTCGTAACTTTGTTATTTTTTGACCGATTTTACTAATTCTTTTTTCTTTGAATACCTTGAAAAAAATCATTTTCATCTGCAGTTTCACATTTTCGAATTTCGAAAATTCGTCGCAGTGATTTCGAACCGGAAGTTTAGACCAATTTGACAACTTCTTTAATAGTTGTACGATTTTCATGAAATTTAGTATATATGTAGACCTTACCGATGTGACTTCAAAAATATAATTAGAAATTTTCTAAATTATCTCCCCTTGACGAAATTAAGGATCAAAATTTTCAAAAAAATCATCGAAATATAGGTCAGAATGACCTGATTTTTTTTTTGGATACTAGATAAGTAATAACTGATTTGTACACAAAATATGAAGTTTGTTGATCGAACCGGAAGCGCCACCATCTTGAAACGTGAAAAATCCCTAAGGCTTTTTTGCTATTTTACTTACAGACACGGGAGTTATATTTTCTGAATCCTTGAAAGATGGCCTAAAAATTGTTCAGAGCAGAATTTTGATTTAGGTCAATTGATGGTTGCCATTTTGAAGTGAATATGAAAAGTAGTAGCAATTTGAAGGGCCGAAACTTTGAAACACAATAACTCTCCTTCTAATTGAGCTAGAATGTTCAATCTTGGTGTAGACGTTCACTATGTCAATGTCATGATTGAGTTCAAAGATGAGCATTTTCTGCCTAGGGTAAGCAGAGATAAGCATGCTGATTTGTTGATTCTTTAGGGCAAGATAACTTCGGTTATAATGAAGGGAGGGCGGTGAAACTCTTGTTAATCGAGAGTGTAATAGCTGGCCTGTTGTGTGAAATCGTTGTATCTTTTTTTTAAAATATCAGGGATAGCAGAAAAAAAGAGATCGAAAATCCAAAAAGTCGTATGTTTACGATTTGGAGCATCTTTAAAGGTCCTTTTCTCTTAAAGTCAACATAATACTTTTTGAGAACTTCTTGTACAAAGAGTCTTATCGGTAGTCTTTTATACGAAACCCTGGATCAACAGTCCAAAATATCTGGAGTAGAAGAATAAAAGGATCGAACATTGAAAACGGCACCCTTTCATTGTTAAGCGAAACATGCAGTGTGGGTGACTACAATCTGCACATTTAGTCATCGTATAGAGCTTATTCAACAGTATCGAATTCCAACTACTTAGGGATATTTTACGTGCACTCCAATGTGTACACGCGACCTTGGTTTTTCGTCCCATCCGAACGACTAGACAGCTGTCCTTGTCAGGCCCTCCGTTCTGCTCACTGACAAGGGGGAACCACGCCGGAAAATCGAAATGAACTTTCTCGTTGCAGAACTTTCAATTCAGGCCAAACGTTTATTGCATACGATTAAGCTGGTCAGTTGGGGCTTATTTTCAAAAGTTTTGTAATAATCGGTTGGTAATTAAAATACCGTGCGAATTAAACTGTTAAAACAGAAAATTTCGCCCGGTTAAAATGTTTCTTGCTATAAGTCAGCAATTTCCAGATTTTAAGGAGGCTGAATGGTTAGCATACGCGCGCTGTATCGTAACGTCTGTCATTGAGTCAACCGGCGTCGTTTCGATTTCCAAGTTGCACGTGACATGGAGTATGGTGTCCAACCTCGTGGGTTTTCTCCGTGTCCCTCGGTTTCCTCCCACGGCTAAAGACCCGTACGCGCAAGGGAAGTTTATAAATAAAATTAAAAAACATATGTTAGTCCCGAAATGACCTAGTTTGTGTCGAATGGACGTTGAGCCGCATTTCTCTCTTTCTCTTTTATTTTTAAAGTTTTGTAATAATCGGTTGGTAATCAAAGGTACTGTAAAAGTGATAAAACATAAAATTTCGCCCGGTTGTAATGTTTCTCACTTTAAAGTCAGCAATTTGCCGATTTTAGAGGGCAAATGTTTATTGCGAACAATTAAGCTGGTCAGGGGGAGCTTATTTTTAAGGGAGGCTGAATGGCTGAATGGTTAGCATGTGCGCGCTGTATCGTAACGTCTGTCATTGAGTCAACGGGCGTCGTTTCGATTTCGAGATTGTACGTGGCATGGACATGCATACGATTAAGCTGGTCAGTTGGGGCTTATTTTCAAAAGTTTTGTAATAATCGGTTGGTAATTAAAATACCGTGCGAATTAAACTGTTAAAACAGAAAATTTCGCCCGGTTAAAATGTTTCTTGCTATATGTCAGCAATTTCCAGATTTTAGGGAGGCTGAATGGTTAGCATACGCGCGCTGTATCGTAACGTCTGTCATTGAGTCAACCGGCGTCGTTTCGATTTCCAAGTTGCACGTGACATGGAGTATGGTGTCCAACCTCGTGGGTTTTCTCCGTGTCCTTCGGTTTCCTCCCAACAGCTAAAGACCAGTACGCGCAAGGGGAGTTTTTAAATAAAATTAAAAAACATATGTTAGTCCCGAAATGACCTAGTTTGTGTCGAATGGACGTTTAGCCGCATTTCTCTCTTTCTTTTTTTTATTTTTAAAGTTTTGTAATAATCGGTTGGTAATCAAAGATACTGTAAAAGTGATAAAACAGAAAATTTCGCCCGGTTGTAATGTTTCTCACTTTAAAGTCAGCAATTTGCCGATTTTAAGGGGAAAACGTTTATTGCGAACGATTTAGCTGGTCAGGGGGAGCTTATTTTTAAAAGTTTTGTAATATTCGGTTGATAACTAAAGGTACCGTGCAAATAAAACTAATAAAATAGAAGATTTCGCCCGGTTGAAATGTTTCTATCTATAGGTCAGCAATTTGCCGATTTTAGGGAGGTTGCGTGACTGAATGGTTAGCACGTGCGCTGTGTATCATAACGTCTGTGATTGAGTCAACTGGCGTTGTTTCGATTTCTTGGTTGTACGTGACAAGGAGTATGGTCGCCTGTCCAACCTCGTAGGCCGTAACGCCGCTGCCCGGGTAAAATTTCCCTCATTGCACACTTTATGGCGTATGCCCGTCTTCATTAGCCCATTTTAGGAGTAGGACGTTAAACCCCATTCAATTTGATTTCATTTTCTCTATGTTGCTTATTTATTATAGTGGATAAATGTTTTTCTGGTTCTATTAATTATTTCATTTCTGCATAGAAATCTTGCTTTGACCAGTTTTTTTTTTATTGCAAAGTGCCATTCTTATATATTGCAGTCTGACCCTTTGTTTAAAACATGCTTAAGAAGTTGTCACGATTTCCTACTTATAACCAAACATATTGGAAACCATAATTATATAACATATCTCTAATTTTGGAAGCCCGATTACAGCTATACAAGTTTAGGTTATTTCCCTTTAGTTTAAAGATTATTTTTTTGCCCGGGTGCAATGTTTCTCACTACATTTAAATTTGTAACTTTGTGAGTTTTGACCGATTTTGATAATTATGTCTTTATAATTTTCCAAATTTACATATTTAACGTAAATATTCAAACAATTGGGATCAACCTGATTCAAATTTTTTTAGTTTTGTTCAAAGTTATCTCATTTAATTTTTCGATGTTTTCTTACCATTTTCATTTCATTTTTCTGAAAGTTTTGAAGTGGGGAGTCATCCCGATTACAGCAACACAAGTATCAGTTATTTCCCTTTAGTTTTCAGATTATGCAATGTTTCATACTATATTTAGACTTGTAACTTCGCGAGTTTTTGACCAAGTTTGATAGTTTGTTATTCTTATCCTTTCATTTTAGATACTTGATATAATCGATGACACGTGACGATGAATATGAAAGCTTTCATGTCTGCATGGGACAGTAGCAGATCTAGTTATTTTTTTTTTGTGTATTTTCTGCAAATCGGATTTCTCAGAATCTAACCATGGGATCTTTCTAAAACTTTGACCTACCCCCCCAAAAATGGGGTGCGAACGTTGTTTAAATATATTTTCAAAGTTTTGTAATAATCGGTTGGTAATTAAAGTACCGTGCACATTAAACTGTTAAAACAGAAAATTTCGCCCGGTTGAAATGTTTCTTGCTATAAGTCAGCAATTTTCCGAATTCAGGGAGGCTGGATGGCTGAATGGTTAGCATGTGCTCGCTGTATCGTAACCTTTGTCATTGAGTCAACGGGCGTCGTATCGATCTCCAGGTTGCACGTGACATGGTGTATGATGTCCAACCTCGTGGGTTTTCTCCGTGTTCTTCGGTTTCCTCCCAACGGCTAAAGACCAGTACGTGCAAGGGGAGTTTTTAAATAAAATTAAAAAACATATAGTAGTCCCGAAATGACCTAGTGTGTGTCGAATGGACGTTAGGCCGCATTTCTCTCTTTCTCTTTTTAAAGTTTTGTAATAATCGGTTGGTAATCAAAGGTACTGTTAAAGTGATAAAACAGAAAATTTGGCCCGGTTGTAATGTTTCTCACTTTAAATTCAGCAATTTGTCGAATTTAATGGGCAAACGTTTATTGCGAACGATTAAGCTGGTCAGGGGGAGCTTATTTTTAAAAGTTTTGTAATATTCGGTTGATAACTAAAGGTACCGTGCAAATTAAACTGTTAAAATAGAAAATTTGGCCCGGTTGAAATGTTTCTCGCTGTAGGTCAGCAATTTGCCGATTTAAGGGAGGTTGCGTGGCTGAATGGTTAGCACGTGCGCTGTGTATCATAACGTCTGTGATTGAGTCAACTGGCGTTGTTTCGATTTCTTGGTTGTACGTGACAAGGAGTATGGTCGCCTGTCCAACCTCGTAGGCCGTAACGCCGCTGCCCGGGTAAAATTTCCCTCATTGCACACTTTATGGCGTATGCCCGTCTTCATTAGCCCATTTTAGGAGTAGGACGTTAAACCCCATTCAATTTGATTTCATTTTCTCTATGTTGCTTATTTATTATAGTGGATAAATGTTTTTCTGGTTCTATTAATTATTTCATTTCTGCATAGAAATCTTGCTTTGACCAGTTTTTTTTTTATTGCAAAGTGCCATTCTTATATATTGCAGTCTGACCCTTTGTTTAAAACATGCTTAAGAAGTTGTCACGATTTCCTACTTATAACCAAACATATTGGAAACCATAATTATATAACATATCTCTAATTTTGGAAGCCCGATTACAGCTATACAAGTTTAGGTTATTTCCCTTTAGTTTAAAGATTATTTTTTTGCCCGGGTGCAATGTTTCTCACTACATTTAAATTTGTAACTTTGTGAGTTTTGACCGATTTTGATAATTATGTCTTTATAATTTTCCAAATTTACATATTTAACGTAAATATTCAAACAATTGGGATCAACCTGATTCAAATTTTTTTAGTTTTGTTCAAAGTTATCTCATTTAATTTTTCGATGTTTTCTTACCATTTTCATTTCATTTTTCTGAAAGTTTTGAAGTGGGGAGTCATCCCGATTACAGCAACACAAGTATCAGTTATTTCCCTTTAGTTTTCAGATTATGCAATGTTTCATACTATATTTAGACTTGTAACTTCGCGAGTTTTTGACCAAGTTTGATAGTTTGTTATTCTTATCCTTTCATTTTAGATACTTGATATAATCGATGACACGTGACGATGAATATGAAAGCTTTCATGTCTGCATGGGACAGTAGCAGATCTAGTTATTTTTTTTTTGTGTATTTTCTGCAAATCGGATTTCTCAGAATCTAACCATGGGATCTTTCTAAAACTTTGACCTACCCCCCCAAAAATGGGGTGCGAACGTTGTTTAAATATATTTTCAAAGTTTTGTAATAATCGGTTGGTAATTAAAGTACCGTGCACATTAAACTGTTAAAACAGAAAATTTCGCCCGGTTGAAATGTTTCTTGCTATAAGTCAGCAATTTTCCGAATTCAGGGAGGCTGGATGGCTGAATGGTTAGCATGTGCTCGCTGTATCGTAACCTTTGTCATTGAGTCAACGGGCGTCGTATCGATCTCCAGGTTGCACGTGACATGGTGTATGATGTCCAACCTCGTGGGTTTTCTCCGTGTTCTTCGGTTTCCTCCCAACGGCTAAAGACCAGTACGTGCAAGGGGAGTTTTTAAATAAAATTAAAAAACATATAGTAGTCCCGAAATGACCTAGTGTGTGTCGAATGGACGTTAGGCCGCATTTCTCTCTTTCTCTTTTTAAAGTTTTGTAATAATCGGTTGGTAATCAAAGGTACTGTTAAAGTGATAAAACAGAAAATTTGGCCCGGTTGTAATGTTTCTCACTTTAAATTCAGCAATTTGTCGAATTTAATGGGCAAACGTTTATTGCGAACGATTAAGCTGGTCAGGGGGAGCTTATTTTTAAAAGTTTTGTAATATTCGGTTGATAACTAAAGGTACCGTGCAAATTAAACTGTTAAAATAGAAAATTTGGCCCGGTTGAAATGTTTCTCGCTGTAGGTCAGCAATTTGCCGATTTAAGGGAGGTTGCGTGGCTGAATGGTTAGCCCGTGCGCTCTGTATCATAACGTCTGTCATTGAGTCAACTGTCCTTGTTTCGATTTCTTGGTTGTACGTGACAAGGAGTATGGTCGCCTTACCAACCTCGTAGGCCGTAACGCCGCTGCCCGGGTAAAATTTCCCTCATTGCACACTTTATGGCGTATGCCCGTCTTCATTAGCCCATTGTAGGAGCAGAACAGTAGGACGTTAAACCCCATTCAATTTCATTTCATTTTCTCTATGTTGCTTATTTATTATAGTGGATAAATATTTTTCTGGTTCTAGCAATTATTTAATTTCTGCATAGAAATCTCTGGCCAGTTTTTTTTATTGCAGAGTGCCATTCTTGTATATTGCAGTCTATGACCCTTTGTTTAAAACATGCTTAAGAAGTCGTCACGATTTCCTACTTATAACCAAACATATTGGAAACCATAATTATATATCATATCTTGGAAGCCCGATTACAGCTATACAAGTTTCAGTTATTTCCCTTTAGTTTAAAGATTATTTTTTTGCCCGGGTGCAATGTTTCTCACTACATTTAGAGTGGTTCAGGCTAAAAATGTTTTATAACAAACAGATACTATTTCGGGACAGTAAAGACATTATATGATAAGACTTACTATAAAAACTTCATTGATCAACAATGGAAGTCTGGCCACTTCTGATTTTTGAGGATATATAACCATTTGGACATATTTATAAATGGCTCAAAATCTTCCCGGCTTCCATAATCAAAGGAGTTATCTCTTAGTGAGAATAAGAGCTATGTCCCTTGGTTGTACTAAAAAAAATATGCTCCAAGCTACGCACGTCCCGGAAACGAAATAACTTTATCGCAGTCGGAAAATATCGTTTATTTCCATACTGCAAAGTAACCGAATACACTCTATGAGACGATTGGATTTGACATATGTACGCATGCGCGAACGCTTAGTTGTTTTAACAGTAAACCCGCGCCTTCAAATGTCTTTATATTAACTGTGTTTATAATGCTACAGTAGAAATTAAAATACATGTTCAGCTGGATTTGACATGAATTATTTCAAGATTAGCCTAATACATAAATGAACAGTGCGTTTACTTATTTATACCCAGACACTGGCCTATTTATAACGGCATGTTATACAGAGGGAGCGAGGGAGAAAGAGGGGTCTATAAATCTAATAATGTAACACTTTAATGTTAACCTCAAATATAACTAAATATTATATTGTGCAGTACGATGTTTGTTATGAAAAATAAATTGCCGGGTAAAGTACGAGGAAAATATAATGACATATGTAATACGGGGAGTGTGAGAGAGGGATAAACACCCCAATAAAACTATTAATTTAAGACTTTATTTTTTGTCCCTCAGATAAATAAATTTATCACCCAATATCTTATATGACAGTAGATATCGCTTGTATGATAAATTACATAATCTACTGCGATATCTCCTTAGGAGATATCGCTTTACATGAATTTGATTGGTCAATCAAAAAGGAACTACTTTCTTTTATTTTAAAGAAACCACTTATTTTAAATAAAAAGTGACTTTTTTTTTGTTAAAAAGAAACTGTTTTTATTTAATTGACTTTGAAGGAAATACTGGGTCAATATATAGGACTTTGCAATAGCTAAACTGCAGTCAAAAAACTGATGTATCACTACGCAGTAATGAAATTAGATCCAGTAAAGGTGAAATCTATACCAAAGAATTATATTTATTTATTTCTGCATATAAGAAAGGATTAGGTGATAAATAAAATCTCCAACTCGTGTTTTTTGATATCAAAAAATATCAACACTCGTTGATAAAGTAAAAAAAACTCGGCAGAGCCTCGTTTTTTTTACATTATCAACTTGTGTTGATATTTTTTGATATCAAAAAACACTCGTAGGAGATTCTCTATATATTGTACTGCATGATGTTTGTTATGAAAAAAGAACACATTGCTGGATAAGTGGCGTATGCGCCGAGCCAGCGATTATTGCGTATGTACCGAATTTAGAGCCAAATTTTGTAGTTTCGTCTGTATAAAGGGTGGTATTTTTCGCCGACTTCAAGGTTTCCTAAACATGTGGACACCGACGCGCTCACATGATATTCTTTGAACTGTAGATTTTGATGGAGTGTAATTAGATTTAGTCCCGCGAGAGCCAAACATGCGGTTATAACCACTGCTACGTTACCATTGGAAACGTTTAGATTTTTAAGTTTCATGACCAAATTATGGCATTCTCCTGTGTATCTTTGATTTTTGACATCATAAAAAATTCCTTCGTTCATCTAAAAAGGTTTGGACTTGCAACCATTCTTTTTACCTGCCAATTGTTTTTTATTTTCATTGTTAGCCTTCATGCGAATCATTTCTTTTTTAGTCTTCCGAAGTTGATTTTTTTTTTTAAACTTGGCGATTGTGCTTTTTTGACAATCGCCGCAAATACTTTTTTTCTATCTAAATCAATTAAGGTCGCATCGGCAAATGTCCGAGTCTCTCTGTTTAATTAATTTTACTTGTGTCTGCCGATGGAGTAACGTAAACTATCCCGGAAAAAATGGGGTGTCAAGAAAATCGTCGTATGATTTCATACTTAGTGGACTTAACCTTTGTCGTCAGTCTGACCAGTCTATTTTGAATGTATTTGTCACCAAAAGTCACACAATCGTCGTGTAAAGCAGTCATGATAGACCGATGCTCCGAAGTTGTCGGGAATTTATTAACATTTGTCTAGCATAAAGCCTATTTGTGATTTTTGTCATAGGTAGTTTGTTACAGTTCCCAAATCATAGGGGTAGGCCCTACTTGTCCAATCCAATGCTGGATAGCAAATCATCCGTGGACGATATCTTGCAGGGCTCAGTCTCAAATCTAGAAAAAAAATAAGTCCGTCGATCAAAGCCTATGGCTACAGGATGATTAGATAATATACTATGATTATAAAAATAATTTACACCATGTTGCCGAAAAGGGTCTGGAAAATAAAGACTACAAATAAAAAGTTTGTTTCGGTTATTTTCCGGTCTCAAATAGTTCTGCGTATTTAGAGCTAGCAAATATTTATTTCCTAACCAGGAGAGATCGCCGCGTAAACCAAGATTGTAACCACTTAATAAAAGTAAATCTCGAAAGGTTGTAGTGAATTTATCTGGGCGATTTCACCTACTTAAAAGTTAGAAATGAAACGAAGCTATTATAGCTAGCTCTGTATTTAAATCACCAAAATCGCCAAAATCAAAAATCAAATCAAGGAGTGAAATCGAAATTTTTGCTCACGTTCGCTATTAAATAAACACGTAAGTCGAAGCCCGTAATGAGTGTATTTTTTACTCGGCGTTATATACCAATACATGTTTGTAAAAATACCTCATATGACGTATATTTGCTGCGACTTCCCAAACCACGTGCGCGGCGCTAACTTCTGCTCACTTCAGAAGATTTCTCGACGGAGCAATCACACAGATAAGCGGGTCAGTTTTTACAAGGACAAATATTGTGTCTCTGAACCACTCTACTACATTTAAATTTGTAACTTTGTGAGTTTTTGACCGATTTTGATATTATGTCTTTATAATTTTCCAAATCTACATATTTAACGTACATATTCAAACAGTTGAGTTCAACCTAATTCAAAAAGTTTTAGTTTTGTTCAAAGTTATCTATTTCATCCCGATTACAGCAACACAAGTATCAGTTATTTCCCTTTAGTTTTCAGATTACTCAATGTTTCATACTATATTTAGACTTGAAACTTCGCGAGTTTTTGACCAATTTTGATAGTTTGTTATTCTTATCCTTTTATTTGAGATAATTGATATAATCGATGACACGTGACGATGAATATGAAAGCTTTCATATCTGCATGGGACAGTAGCAGATCTAGTTATTATTTTTTTTTGGTGTTTTTCCTGCAAATCGGATTTCTCAGAATCTAACCATAGGATGTTTTTGAAACTTTGACCTACCCCCCAAAAAATGGGCGGTGGCTGTTGATTAAATATATTTTCAAAACGTTTTGCGAATTCGAAATCACCGAATTTTACGAACGGAAAAACTGACAATGCATAGTCGTAACTTTGCTATTTTTTGACCAATTTTACTAATTCTTTTTTCTTTGAATACCTTGAAAAAAATCATTTTCATCTGCAGTTTCACATTTTTGAATTTCGAAAATTCGTCGCTGTGATTTCGAACCGGAAGTTTAGATCAATTTGACAACTTCTTTAATAGTTGTACGATTTTCATGAAATTTAGTATATAAGTAGATCTTACTGATGTGACTTCAAAAATATAATGAGAAATTTTCTAAATTATCTCCCCTTGGTGAAATTAAGGATCAAAGTTTTAAAAAAAATCGTCGAAATATAGGTCAGAATGACCTAAAAAAAAATTTCGATACTCGACAAGTAATTACTGATTCCTACACAAAATATGGAGTTTGTCGATCGAACCGGAAGTGCCACCATCTTGAAACATGAAAAATCCCTAAGGCTTTTTTGCTATTTTACTTACAGACACGGGAGTTATATTTTCTGAATCCTTGAAGGTTGGCCCAAAAATCGCAGGGAGCAGAATTTTGATTTAGGTCAACTGATGTTTGCCATTTTGAAGTGAATATGAAAAGTAGTAGCAATCTGAAGGGCCGAGATTTTGAAACACAATAACTCTCCTTCTAATTGAGCTAGAATGTTCAATCTTGGTGTAGACGTTCACTATGTCAATGTCATGATTGAGTGCAAAGATGAGCATTTTCTGCTTAGGGTAAGCAGAGAAAAGCATGCTGATTTGTTGATTCTTTAGGGCACAATAACTTCGGTTATAACGAATGGAGGGTGGTGAAACTCTTGTCAATCGAGAGTCTAATACCTAGCCTGTTGTGTGAAATCATTGTATCATTTTTTTTAAATATCAGGGGTAGCAGAAAAAAGAGATCAAAAATCCATAAAAGTCGTATTTTTACGATTTGGAGCATTTTTAAAGGCCCTTTTCTCTTAAAGTCAACATAATATTTTTGGGGAACTTCTTCTACAAAGAGTCTTATCGGTAGTCTTTTATATGAAACCATCGATCAACAGTCCAAAATATCAGGAGTAGAAGAATAAAAGGATCGAAAATTGAAAACGACACCCTTTCATTGTTAAGCAAAACATGCAGTGTGGGTGGCTAAAATCTGCACATTTAGTCATCGTATAGAGCTTATTCAAAAGAATCGAATTCCAACTGCTAAGGGATCTTTTACGTGCACTCCAATGTGTACACGGCGGGTGGGGGGACACGCCAGAAAATCGAGATGAACTTTCTCGGCCAATGCAAGGATCGAACACCGGACCTCCTGGCTAGCAGACCAACGCCTTAGCCACATAGTGTGGACACCCATCGTACATTTCATCCGTCAAATCAAAGCATTTCATTGCATTAGACCAATAATTAATTATTCTTAAATTAAAACTTTATTTTAATATTAGTCTGGCATTATTAAATCCTAATTTTATTGGTCTTATTCAAAATTAAACTTTCATTTAACTATGAACAACCCTTAACGTGTCTCTTTAAAACAATTAAATACTCTAAAACAAAAAACAAAAAAAAGTCAATAAGCGGGTAAATTCAGGTAAGTATAACTACGGGTTCTGTCCACCTTCTCTCGTCTACGGCCATACCACGTTGAAAACACCAGTTCTCGTCCGATCACTGAAGTTAAGCAACGTCGGGCCCGGTTAGTACTTGGATGGGTGACCGCCTGGGAACCCTGGGTGCTGTAGACGCCTTTTTGCCCTGATTCTTCGTGAAAAAAATCAATTTTCCGCCAATCAGACCACAGCGCGCACTCTTTTGCACCACTCCAGCTCTCTGCTCGGCCCGTCTCCCAAGGGAAAAAGACACAAAAAGAATTTGAGTAAGCACAAGTATGGGTTCTGTCCACCCCCTCTCGTCTACGGCCATACCACGTTGAAAACACCAGTTGTCGTCCGATCACTGAAGTTAAGCAACGTCGGGCCCGGTCAGTACTTGGATGGGTGACCGCCTGGGAACACCGGGTGCTGTAGACGCCTTTTTAAAACCGACAAAACCCCCCAAAAAATCAATAAGCGGGTCAATTCAAGTAAGTATAACTACGGGTTCTGTCCACCTTCTCTCGTCTACGGCCACACCACGTTGAAAACACCAGTTCTCGTCCGATCACTGAAGTTAAGCAACGTCGGGCCCGGTCAGTACTTGGATGGGTGACCGCCTGGGAACACCGGGTGCTGTAGACGCCTTTTTAAAACCGACACCCCCCCCCCACAAAAAATCAATAAGCGGGTCAATTCAGGTAAGTATAACTACAGGTTCTGTCCACCTTCTCTCGTCTACGGCCACACCACGTTGAAAACACCAGTTCTCGTCCGATCACAACGTCGGGCCCGGTCAGTACTTGGATGGGTGACCGCCTGGGAACACCGGGTGCTGTAGACGCCTTTTTAAAACCGACAAAACCCCCCAAAAAATCAATAAGCGGGTCAATTCAAGTAAGTATAACTACGGGTTCTGTCCACCTTGTCTCGTCTACGGCCATACCACTTTGAAAACACCAGTTCTCGTGCGATCACTGAAGTTAAGCAACGCCGGGCCCGGTTAGTACTTGGATGGGTGACCGCCTGGGAACACCGGGTGCTGTAGACGCCTTTTTACCCTAAACTCATTAATTTACCATTTTGTTGTGAGCGGCTTGTTATTCTTCCTATATGACATATTGCACGTGTCTGATTTCAAAGGGGGGTTGGGCGGCTGAATGGTTAGCACGCGCGCCTGTCATTGAGTTAACTAGCGTGTTTTCGAATGCTCGGTTGTACGTGACATGGAGTAAGGTCGCCTGTCCAACCTGCCATTTTTAATTTTTTTCCGGCAATTTTCATTTTATTTTCTCATCCGTCTCATTATAGTTATACAAGTTTCGGTTATTTCCCTTTAGTTTTCAGATTATTGTTATGCCTGGGTGCAATGTTTCATACTATATTTAGACTTGTAATTTTGCGAGTTGTTGACCAATTTTGATAATTTTTTCTTCTTATCCTTTTATTTAGGATACTTGATACAATCAATGACACGTGACGATGAATATGAAAGCTTTCATATCTGCATGGGACAGTAGCAGATCTAGTTATTATTCTTCTTCTTCTTATTATTTTTTTTTTTTCCAATTTGCTTATATCTCAGCAACTTCTTGTCGGATCGACACAATGTCTTCAGTTTTATCGGGAAAGTGGGTGTGACTTAGAGATTAAAGCTATTCCCGGCATTCTGCGACATTGCGAAATGTCCGAAATCACCGAAAATGTCGTTTTTTGAACTATTGCCGTAATATTAACAATAATCATTGGATTTTAGCATATGATGCATTTTGACATAGCCAGAAACAGGGGACATAGCTAAATTACTTTTTATTGTTGATTTTCGACGAATCTTGGAAGATATTAGGCGCCAAATTTAAATTTAAAACTTTTTTATTTGTTAATATTTTTATATGACATTTTAACCAAGGTTAAAGAGTCATCTGATTTGAACAAAAATGTCAACATTTTTTGTTTCCGTAATTTTCCTTGGCCGCCATTGGCTAATTCAGTTTTAAGGTCCTACATTGATTATTTATTGTTCGATTTCTATTAAACCATGTTCATATGTTCCGTGGTTCAAAATGCCATTTTTTTGGTTACCGGTAAAGTTTTCTCTAGGCACCGGAAGTGGCGTAAATTCAGCAAAAACTACAATATTGACAGTTCGTTACCACTTTTTGAAAGCAAATACTATTTTCTACTTATCTGATCTTACTCAAAAGATGAGCCCCGTAAAGGTGCACAAAATCTCGGACTCATTTTTTTTAATTTCGATTTTGTTTTCTGGGCATTTCGGTTAAAAGGGAAAAAAAGGAGTAAAAATAAGCTATTTACAACCCATTCAGTGTCTTCATATATTAAAATATTTCTTAGATACTTTCATAAACTTGTAGCAATAATCCATACAAAGAGAATGTATGTGAAATTTAGTTTGTAAAATAAGCAGTTGCCGAGAAATGGGCATTTTTGCATGAGTCACTTTTCACTTTATTTTGGCTGTAAAAGAATCAATTATTATTCGATTTTCAATTTTCTTTCACTGTCTGTTGCCTATTGCCACAGTCGACTATTCCAAACTATTTTAAAACGTTCACTGTTACCGGAAGTGACGTCATTTAGGCATTAACTGAATTTTTAGCCTTAAAAATACATTTTTTATTCAAATGAGTATTATTTGTAACATTTTTAGAATTATGAAATTTGGTTAACATCAACAAATAGAATGAACCCATACGATCAAATTGATACCACAAAATGGTTTCTAACTTGTGCGGTTGCAGAGAAATGGACGATTTTCCACAAGTGACTTTTTACTTTATTTTGGCTCAAAAAGCATCAGTTATTATTCGATTTTCATAAATTTTTCACCATATGATGTCTTATGCCATTTACGATTTCATAGAACTAATTTAACGTTTTTAGTATCACCGGAAGTGATGTCATTTTGTCAAAAACTGAAATTTTAGCCTGCAAAACAGATATTTTATTCAAATGAGTCTGATTTGTAATGTTTTCAAAAATATGACATTTGATTCCATTCAACAAATAGATTGAACCCATACGATCATACAGACACCACAAAATAGTTTCTAACTTGTGCGGTTGCAGAGAAATAGTCGATTGTGTACAGTACAAGTCACTTTTCAAGGTTTTTGGTCTATAAAAGTGGCAATTATTATTCTATTTACATAAAATTTTCACTATATGATGTCATATGCTATTTCGGATTTCATAAAACTAATTAAACATTTTCATTATCACCGGAAGTAATGTAATTTTGTCAGGATCACTTACAAGTAACAAATGTATAAAATGAATTGATATTTGCTGGATTTGGTTGATTGTGCGTCCAATTTATTTGATGTGTGCAATGCTTACGGGGAAACCTGTTTAATGGTTTCATTGGTACCGGAAGTGACATATGTTCAAGGGTAACGTGGCACCGGAAGTGACATGTTAAAGGGTAACGTGGCACCAGTGAAACCCGTCATTCCTGCATGCAGGTCTAGTTGTTATTGGTTTTATTTGGTCTGTTTATATAACTTATTACATGCTGATTGAGGTAACAGTTATGAACTATACTTAAAAAATGTATTTATGTAATCATTATGAAAACATAACCATTAATCTTATTGCCAATGATGTTATTTGTATTTTTATTAGTATATATATATAGTTTATTAATTGATTGATGTGCTCAATAAATGTAACTATTATTAAAACATAACTTAACAGTATAGAAACTGCAGAGTGGTGTGTACATTGTCCGTAAGGTCAACAGTCGTCATGTATTGCACAATTCGTATTTCACATAATATTCATCCGTGATAATTTTGTATGGGTGAGTAGTATTTTAGATTGACGGCCAGTCACGTAAGATACATTATGGGAGATTAGATAATGAGTTGGCAGTCTTCGCTACAATAATGTAAGGGCAATTTGCTGAAAATTTCAGTCAAATTGATCCACTATTAACTTAGAACTAAGCGAATGAATGTTCCGCTTAGCATCATCGGTCATCATTACTAAATCGGTCATCATCTCAGCGAATCGAACTTCAATCCAACAAAAATCTCATGCTAGCCTCGACATCGAGAGTTGATTATGGTCTGAATAAGTTAATCAATGTCTAATTAATAGTTTTTATACGCCCACATTGAAATGTGGTCGTATATTGTCGTCGCCCCCGTCCGTCCGTCCGTCGGTCCGGCGTCCAGAGACTAAAGTTAATATCCGATTGACTTTAAATTTATACACAGTGTTTAAGGGCATGAGACGAAGAAGCCTATTGTTTTTCATCGATTTCCAATTATAACTTGATTTCCAATTATGGCCCTTGATCACTTCAAATAATCTTGTGGATGCTCGACTGGAGGCCAACCTTAACATCCGATCGACTTTAAATTTATACACAGTGTTTAAGGTCATAAGACGAAGAAGCCTATTGATTTTCAGCGATTTCCGATAATTAGTGCCAGAGTTATGGCCCTTGATCACCTCAAAAAGTCTTTTGGACGCTCTCGAGGCCAAGTTAATATCCGATTGACACACAGTAATTAAGGTCATGAGACGAAGAAGCCTATTAATTTTCAGCGATTTCTGATGATTACTGCCAGAGTTATGACCCTTGATAACTTCAATAAATCTTGTGACGCTATAGAGGCCAAACTTATCATCCGATTGACTTCGAATTTATACAAAGAGTTTAAGGTGTTGAAACGAACAAGTATTTTGATGTTCAATGAATTTTGTTTAAACTGAACAGCTAAATCCGTGATATTAAATGTTTCGTATACTAATTGTTAGCGTGGGGCAAAACTTTATAAAAAGCAAACACATTCTAATGATTTTCTGATAATTACATAATGAGTTGTTACTCTTAATCAGATTTTTATGTATTATAAATGTTTCATTACCGAAAAAACGAAAATATGCGACAACCCTTGTTGATTGCCCGGACGATTTAGCTGCTGTGTCCGTATGTTTCGTTGCCTGGCCTAAAGAAAGACCAACAGAGGTCACATTTTTGAGCCGATTTTGATGAAACTGGACATGTATGTTAATAACCCAAAGATCTTGGTTCCTTTCGATATTTGAGCTCATCGGATCGTAACTTCCTGAATTATGGCCCTTGATTGTCCGAAAAAAGGCCCTTTTTAGCTTGTGGTCCTTCTGGAGGTCAAAATTATTATCGGATTTAAAAAAACCGTTTGATTATATCACCGTTACATGGTAATGAAGGTCGAGTTCGTATTTCGTGAAATTTGGACCAAAATTGACGGACAAAATGGTCGCCGTTTGTACGCGAATAGTGTGAAAATATGTTATATCAAGGTTGTGGACTCTCTACAGGTCACAATTCTTATCCGATTTTGACAAAACTTGAAATATAGGTTTATCCCCATAAGATCTCGGCTGCTTTCGATATTGGAATGTATCGGATCGAAAATTCATGGATTATGGCCCCTGATTGTACGAAAAATCATGTTTTTAGCTTGTGGACCCTGTAGACTATAGAGGTCACAATTCTGAACCGATTTTGATTAAAACTTGACATGTATGCTAATATCCCAAAGATCTTGGTTCCTTTCGATATTTTTGCCCATCGGATCGTAACTTCCTGAATGATCTTTTTTTTTAAACAATATTTATTCACAGAAACAGGATTGGAGATCAGGCAGAAGCCTATAGACCCCCTCTCCATAAAAGTACAAAGAAAAATATATATTCAGTTAAAGGGGAGGTTAAGTAAAGTAGAGTAACAATTCAATTATAAGATGGCTATATACACGATATGTACAAACCACAATAAAAATGTTTATATTTCATTCAAATTCATACGGAATTTTCAAAATCGTTTGGAGATCTCGAGGAAGTTATGTACTGAAGAAAAAATTTCTTCAGAAATGTTTCTGTTTTCAGTTCCGAATAATAAATTTTGAGAATTTTGATAAAGTTCTGGAAGTTTTGATATTGTCGCACATCGTGCATCTGAACGTAAGGGAAAGATTAAAAGAAAGTGTTCGGAGTCATCAAAAGGGTGATCACAATCGCATATAGGGATGTCAGAAATATGCCTGAGAAAACGATGTCCGTTTAAATCACTGCAATAGAGTCGAAGGCGAGAGTGTTGAATTTGATTTTTCCTGTTGCCAGAGTAGTATGATGAAGGTAAAATTCGACCAAGTTAGCCGAGATTAGATTTAAAAGAAGTAGAGTAGGTAAGATTCTAGTAGAAAGATCGAGTAGATTTCATTCTCGAATTGTAGATGGTATAAAAGAAGAAGAAAATAGAGAAGTTCTGCAGAGGTATGTTGGGATGTTCCTTTGGTTTCGTAGGCGATAAGAATTGATATTGGGTGGTATCAGTTGAAATAAGTATTCTGGAGTGATGTGGTTTATGATTTTGTAGAATAAAATTAATTTATGTCGCCTTCTTCTCTCCTGCAGTGTAATAAACCCGGTTTCCTTATATAACGCTTGGTGACTTGTGCCTTTCACAGCACCGCATATAGTCCTGAGTGCATCTAGTTGTAAAAGTTCCAGTTTATGTGTTAGTTCGGCGGTACTCCCATCCCAAATAACGTCACAGTAGTCGAAATGAGGAAGAATATATGAGGTATACATGGTTTGGAGATATCTGCGATTTAACCGATATTTTAAAGAGCGAAGACAATTTACAAGTTTACTCGTTTTGGCCAAAATCTTATTTATATGAGTATTCCACTTACAGTTGGTTTGGAAAGTCAGACGGACAAAATGGCCACCGTTTGTATGCGAATAGTGTGAAAATATGTTATATCAAGGTTGTGGGCTCTCTACAGGTCACAATTCTTATCCGATTTTGACAAAACTTGACATATAGGTTAATCCCCATAAGATCTCGGCTGCTTTCGATATTGGAATGTATCGGATCGAAACTTCACGGATAATGGCCCTGGATTGTACGAAAAATCAGGTTTTTAGCTTGTGGACCCTATAGAGGTCACAATCTTGAACCGATTTTGATGAAACTTGACATGTATGTTGATAATCCAAAGATCTTGGTTCCTTTGGATATTTGCGTCCATCGGATCGTAACTTTCTGAATTATGGCTCCTGGTTGCCTCAAAAATCACCCTTTTTAGCCTGTGGTCCCCCTGGACGTCAAAATTATTATCCGATTTAAAAAACCGTTTGATTATATCACCATTACATGGTAATTTAGCATGGGACAGAACTTAATAAAAGCCATAACAAATTCTAATGATTTTCTGATAATAACTTAATATGCGACAACTCTTGTTGACTGTATGGACGATTTAGCTGCTGTGTGGGCGTATGTAATAATCAGAAAATCATTAGAATTTTATTGGTGTATATAAAGTTCTGCCCCACGTTAATGTTTAGTATACGAAACATTTAATATCATAGATTTAGCTGTTCAGTTTTCAAAATTTATCGAAAATCACTATACTTGTTCGTCCCAAGACCTTAAACCTTGTGAATAAATCGGATGATAAGTTTGGCCTCCAGAGCGTCACAAGATTTTGAAAAGTGATCAAGGGAGATAACTTTGGCAGTAATTATCGAAAATCGCTGAAAATCAAAAGGCGCCTTCGTCTCACTACCTTTAACACTGTGTATAAATTCAAGTCAATCTGATATTATCTTTGGCCACGAGAGCGTTCACAAGATTTTTTGAAGTGATCAAGGGCCATAACTCTGGCGGTAATTATCGGAAATCGCTGAAATCAATAGGATTATTCGTCTCATGACCTTAAACACTGTGTATAAATTTAAAGTCGATCGGATGTTAAGGTTGGCCTCCAGTCGAGCATCCACAAGATTATTTGAAGTGATCAAGGGCCATAATTGGAAATCAAGTTATAATTGGAAATCGATGAAAAACAATAGGCTTCTTCGTCTCATGCCCTTAAACACTGTGTATAAATTTAAAGTCAATCGGATATTAACTTTAGTCTCTAGAGCGGCCACAAGCATTTGTGGACGCCGGACCGACGGACGGGGGCGACGACAATATACGACCACATTTCAATGTGGGCGTATAAAAACTATTAATTAGACATTGATTAACTTATTCAGACCATAATCAACTCTCGATGTCGAGGCTAGCATCTGATATTAACTTTGGCCTCAAGAGCGATTTTTTTTTTAAATCTTCAAGTTTCCGGGAAAGTTGTCAAGGCACACTCGCCTGCAAGATCCATTATTTACAGTTCGAGTTAGGCAATGTAAATAAATAAGACTTCGATAAGGATTGTACAGGAAATTTGGTTCGAGCTATGCGATAATTCGAGTTACAGTTGCCGAGCTATGCGATGTTTTATAAAAGGAAAACGAAAGAAAGTATTCAACGAATTTTGTTCGAGTTAGGCAATAATTCGTTTTATACAGGGTCAAGTTACGCGGGGTTGAATGAACCAAATACACTAGCCTATCCTGACCCATCGTAGACCGGAGATAATATTTTATGAGTTTCAATTTAGAGAAAGATCTCTCCCAAGAACAATTAGATATCATCATATTGCTTCAACGTTGGGGAATGTATCTTGAATGTCCATTCTCAACAATAGTTCGATTGACGTTTCCCGGTAAATAAACAAAAAAGAAACATGGATACCGGTCGAAAATATGACGCGTCATCACCGATTACCCCGAATTCTTGGATGTCGATCGCGACACACCATGGATTATTGGAGAGGCCCCGTCACTAGGTCACCGGTCGTTGGAGTCCTTGGTCCAACCATGCTCGAGGCGCGCAACTGAGATTTTTGAGGGGGGGGGGCCTTAATGTGTGTGTGTGTGTGGGGGGGGGGGTGCCTGGGGCATATGTGCTTTGCATTATAAATACAGAAAAAACAAAGTTGTCCCGTCGGCAGTTGTTCTGCTCCCCCATAATTCATATCTATTGCATCTATTTTAGTTTCTATGTATATATGTTAGCTGGGGATTGTAAAACATAGATGTTAGACAGATTCCTTGGATGATGTTAGTTCAGCAACAAAGATTAGACTGATTCAATCCGTGGCATGTTCATTGGGTAGGGATACATGTTTCAGTATAAATCTCTAATATTACAATCAATGCAACTGCTTTGTAAATTTTCTGCTTGCATGTTGTCCACAGATTCTAAAAATATATTTCTTGCTAGCCTTGATATTTTCACGGAACTCAAATACTGCCATTAATAAGAAAGATTTTTAAATTTTAGTACAAACGGCCCATGGACCGGAGATGCACCACTGTACATAAAGTAGCATGTATACTTAAAGGGTCATCATTTTTGCAGTTATTCTTTGATTTTCTATCACTGGTGTGTTGCCAAAACATATGGAAGGCATATAAAAAGGTCTTTTGATGATATCTAAAGTTTGACCCCTATATAGGACACAGATCAACAAATATTCCTACGAATGTAGGGCGAAAGTAATTTTTAGTCTTTCTCTCCCTCTCCCCTTTTGCATGGCGATTTTTGTTGACTTTTTGGTGTAGAATCGAAGAAAAGGGTTTGAAAATACATTTTTTGCCAGGTTTTGGTGAATATTCATGATTTTCAGGCGGAAGGATACAAGAGTCGTGAGGGTGTTTATGTTGAAATGTAGGGCTGGGAATTGCATGTTTACTTATCTCTCCTTTTAGCTTGTGTATCTCACGTTTTTCATTGCAAACCTCATACATGCTTTTGCCACATATTGCTCCATCTGTGGCAGAAAGGGTTCTACCCAACTAAAATTTGGAGAAAATTTAGAGCCGGTCGAGGAGACGAGAATTAACATTAAAGTAAATAGATAAATATTTAGTGATTTGTGGCCTGTCTGAGGCTGTGACTGATATGCCTTAGTTTTAAAAGATAGGTTGCCAGGCAACGAAACATACGCCCACAGCAGCTAAATCGTCCGGGCAGTCAACAAGGGTTGTCGCATATTTTTACTTTTTTTTGGTAATAAAACATTTGTAATACACTAAAATCTGAGTAACAACTCATTATGTAATTATCTGAAAATCATTAGAATTTGTTTGCTTTTTATAAAGTTTTGCCCCAAGCTAACAATTAGTATAGGAAACATTTAACATCATGAATTTAGCTGTTCAGTTAGCAAAATTCATTGAAAATCAAAATACTTGTTCGTTTCAACACCTTAAACTCTGTGTATCAATCTGAAGTCAATCGGATGATTTATAAGTTTGGCATCTACAGCGCCACAAGGTTTTTCGAAGTGATCAAGGGAGATAACTCTGGAAATAATTATTTGAAATCGATGAAAATCAGTAGGCTTTTTCGTCTCAGGACCTTAAACAGTGTGTGTAAATTTAAGTCAATCGGATATTAACTTTGGCCTCTAGAGCATCCACAGGATTTTTTGATCTGATCAAGGGCCATAACTCTGGCACTAATTATCGGAAATTGATGCAAATCAATAGGCTTCTTCGTCTTATGACCTTGAACAATGTGTATAAATTTAAAGTCAATCGGATATTAACTTTGGCTTTTAGAGCGTCCACAAGATTTTTTGAAGTGATCAAGGGAGATAACTTTGGCACTAATTATCAGAAATCGCTGAAAATCAATAGGCTTCTTCGTCTTATGACCTTAAACACCGTGTATAAATTTAAAGTCAATCGGATATTAACTTTGGCTTTTAGGGCGTTCACGAGATTTGTATAAATTCGAAGTCAATCGGATGATAAGTTTGGCCTCTATAGCGTCACAAGATTTATTGAAGTGATCAAGGGCCATAACTCTGGCACTAATTATCGGAAATTGCTGAAAATCAATAGGCTTCTTCGTCTTATGACCTTAAACACTGTGTATAAATCTAAAGTCAATCGGATATTAACTTTGGCTTTTAGAGCGTCCACAAGATTTTTTGAAGTGATCAAGGGCCATAACTCTGGCACTAATTATCGGAAATCGCTGAAAATCGATAGGCTTCTTCGTCTCATGACCTTAAACACTGTGTATAAATTTAAAGCCAATCGGATATTAACTTTGGCCTCTAGAGCGTCCACAAGATTTTTTGAAGTCGTCAAGGGCCATAACTCTGGTAGTTATTATCGGAAATCGCTGAAAAACAATAGGCTTCTTCGTCTCATGACCTTAAACACTGTGTATAAATTTAAAGTCAATCGGATATTAACTTTAGCCTCTAGAGCGTCCACAAGCAATTGTGGACGCCGGACCGACGGACGGACGGACGGACCGACGGACGGACCGACGGACGGACGGACGGACGGACGGGGGCGACGACAATATACGACCACATTTCAATGTGGGCGTATAAAAATGAAGACTAAATTATCAGAGACTCTGTATAAAATATTTTGAGTACAGATTAAGTGAAATGTATTATAATTTCATCTAATTTTGTTTAAAAATCAGGAATATTCACAGAAAATTTCCAGGTTCTCCCCTTTCGAGTAGGAATTAAATGCTTTCATGACTACTTAAATGAGTCAAAATGTCTAAAAATGTCCTTATTTTCATGGTTAATAGAACTTAGATGGTATCTATAACTTTGTCAGGTTTAGAAATCGCTCCAGCGTTCGTACAGAAAATTGAAAATTGGCAACACTGAGTTAATAATGTACAGCAGACGGGTTTGAACAAAATGTTCAAAACAGGGGTCAAAACAGGGGTCAAAACTGGCTCAATTGTCCCACTTTTATACCCATAATAAGCTTTTTTTTATACGTCCACATGAAGATGTTGTCGCCCCTGTTTGTCCGTCCGCAATTTGTTTGTGGACACTCTACAGGTCACAATTTTTATCCAATTTCCACGAAACTTCAAATACATGTTTATCTCCCTAAGATGTCGGTTCCTTTCGATATTGGCATGTATCAGAACGTAACTTCATGGATTATGGCCCCTGATTGTACGAAAAATCACGTTTTGATGAATATTGAAACGCATGTTTATAACCCAAAGATCTTGGTTCTTTCGATATCCGCGCATAGTGGATCGCAACTTCCTGAACTGAATTATGGCCTCTGCGACGGGCACTCGGCCAGCTCGAGGAATTCCAGGATAGTGAAGATGGGACCTTGTCAAGAAGTCATTGTCAAATATTTATTAGCACTTGATGAAAACTGTGAAGCTTTAGTAAAGGATTTATTTGGTCCTCTCTTTCCACAAAATATCATTAAAAGTGTCATGTAAATCAAGACAACATGGATCCGGAAATCTGTAATTTTTGCAATGGATACCAATGACATTGTTCCTGTGTTAATTTGACATTGTGTAATTTGATGTAGACAGCACCAAGAAAATTATTTTCCTTTAAAACATCATGATCCCACACTGTCACTTGCAGGATACGATACTTCAGTTGTTCTAATGACATCTTGTATTCAAGCTGAAAAATTCCAAAATAAAAAAAATATTATGAAAAAGCTGTTACTTTTATTAAATAATACGTTTCACTATGGCAATCATCAGAGACTATTAAATTTGTTATATGACTTGATTTCTACCAGAGACATATTCAAATTAGACCATATCCGAAGTAACATCTCAATGTATGGTAATGTTGCAGGGTTATTTCTACCAAAATGAGCATAAATGTACAAACAAGCCAACAGTGAGGCTGATGTCCCCCGCCGAAATCCCAAAATAAATATATTTTTCAAACGTATCGAGCAATCAAACTGTACACGAAGTGTCATCCAAAAGTGTTTTATAAAGAAAAATGCTAAAACCGACGAGAAAAATGAAAATGTACCCTAGTTAGGGGGACCCTAAAGGCAGACCAAAGGGCCCCACGCTTGACAAAAGGGCTCCTCTGGCCAAGGGAAAGGGACCTGACCTCGTGTCCGAGTCAATCGTTTCGATACACTGTTACTGTCGAATCCATTACTGGGTGAGAATGCAGACATTGTATTGGCATAAAAATCATCAATCAAGATGAACCTAAGATGAAATTGCTTATCTCTGCCTACCCTAAGAAGAAAATGCTCATCTTCGAACCCCATCAAGGCATTGACCTAATAAGCATACACACCAATTTTGAACATGTTAACTCAATTCGAAGGAGAGTTATTGTGTTCCAAAGTCTCGGCAAATCAAATTGCTTATCGCTCTGCTCACCCTGAGCAGAAAATGCTCATTATCGATCTTAGTCAAGGTATTACACCAAGTTTCATCACTCTCACTTAATTAGAACTTAAGTTATCGTGTCCCAAAGCATCAACCAATCAAATTGCTTATCCCTGCTTACACTAAGCGGAAAATGCTCATCTTCGAACTCCATCAAGGCATTGACCTAATAAGCAAATACACCAAGTTTGAACATTTTAACTCAATTAGAAGGAGAGTTATTGTGTTCCAAAGTCTCGACCAATCAAATTGCGTATCGCTCTGCTTACCCTGAGCAGAAAATGCTCATTATCGAACTTAGTCAAGGTATTACTGTAATGAAACTATACACCAAGTTTCATCACTCTCACTAAATTAGAACTAAAGTTATCGTGTCCCAAAGCATCAACCAATCAAATTGCTTATCCCTGCTTACACTAAGCGGAAAATGCTCATCTTCGAACTCCATCAAGGCATTGACCTAATAAGCAAATACACCAAGTTTGTACATTTTAACTCAATTAGAAGGGGAGTTATTGTGTTCCAAAGTCTCGACCAATCAAATTGCGTATCGCACTGCTTACCCTGAGCAGAAAATGCTCATTATCGAACTTAGTCAAGGTATTACTGTAATGAAACTATACACCAAGTTTCATCAATCTCACTTAATTAGAACTAAAGTTATCGTGTCCCAAAGCATCAACCAATCAAATCGCTTATCTCTGCTTACCCTAAGCGGAAAATGCTCATCTTCGAACTCCATCAAACACATACACCAAGTTTGAACATTCTAGCTCAATTAGGAAGAGAGTTATTGTGTCCCAAAACAAGCCAACAGTAAGGCTGATGTCCCCCGCCGAAATCCCAAAATAAATAGAAGACACATATTAATTAATCGCACATTTATTTTTTTCAAACGTATCGAGCAGTTAAACTGTACACGAAGTGTCATCCAAAAGTGTTTTATAAAGAAAAATGCTAAAACCGACGAGAAAAATGAAAATGTACCCTAGTTAGGGGGACCCTAAAGGCAGACAAAAGGGCCCCTGTGGCCAAGGGAAAGGGCCCTCGTGTCCAATTCAATCGTTTCTATACACTGTTACTGTCGAATCCATTACTAAATGAGAATGCAGTCATTGTATTGGCATAAAAATCATCATTCAAGATGAACCTAAGTTATCTTGTCCCAAAGTATCAACCAATCAAATTGCTTATCTCTGCTTACCCTAAGCGGAAAATGCTCATCTTCGAACTCCATCAAGGCATTGACCTAATAAGCATATACACCAAGTTTGAACATTTTAACTCAATTAGAAGGAGAGTTATTGTGTTCCAAAGTCTCGACTACTCTCGACCAATCAAATTGCGTATCGCTCTGCTTACCTTGAGCAGAAAATGCTCATTATCGAACTTAGTCAAGGTATTACTGTAATGAAACTATACACCAAGTTTCATCACTCTCACTTAATTAGAACTAAAGTTATCGTGTCCCAAAGCATCAACCAATCAAATTGCTTATCTCTGCTTACCCTAAGTGGAAATTGCTCATCTTCGAACTCCATCAAGGCATTGACATTATAAGCATATACACCAAGTTTGAACATTTTAACTCAATTAGAAGAAGAGTTATTGTGTTCCAAAGTCTCGACCAATCAAATTGTGTATCGTTCTGCTTACCCTGAGCAGAAAATGCTCATTATCGAACTTAGTCAAGGTATTTTTGTAATGAAACTATACACCAAGATTCATCACTCTCACTTAATTAGAACTAAAGTTATCGTGTCCCAAAGCATCAACCAATCAAATTGCTTATCTCTGCTTACCCTAAGCGGAAAATGCTAATCTTCGAACTCCATCAAGGCATTGACCTAATAAGCATATACACCAAGTTTGAACATTTTAACTCAATTAGAAGGAGAGTTATTGTGTTCCAAAGTCTCGACCAATCAAATTGCGTATCGCTCTGCTTACCCTGAGCAGAAAATGCTCATTATCGAACTTAGTCAAGGTATTACTGTAATGAAACTATACACCAAGTTTCATCAATCTCACTTAATTAGAACTAAAGTTATCATGTCCCAAAGCATCAACCAATCAAATTGCTTATCTCTGCTTACCCTAAACGGAAAATGCTCATCTTCGAACTCCATCAAGACATTGACCTAATAAGCATATACACCAAGTTTGAACATTTTAACTCAATTAGAAGGAGAGTTATTGTGTTCCAAAGTCTCGACCAATCAAATTGCGTATAGCTCTGCTTACCCTGAGCAGAAAATGCTCATTATCGAACTTAGTCAAGGTATTACTGTAATGAAACTATACACCAAGTTTCATCACTCTCACTTAATTAGAACTAGAGTTATCGTGTCCCAAAGCATCAACCAATCAAATTGCTTATCTCTGCTTACCCTAAGCGGAAAATGCTCATCTTCGAACTCCATCAAGGCATTGACCTAATAAACACATACACCAAGTTTGAACATTCTAGCTCAATTAGGAAGAGAGTTATTGTGTCCCAAAAAGTGTGACGGACAGACGGACAGACAGACAGAAGGACAGACAGACAGACAGACAGACAGACAGACAGACGGACGGACGAACCCATTTTAATAGTCCCCCAACTTTCTTCGAAAGGCGGGGGACAAAAAGTGTGACGGACAGACAGACAGAGAGAGAGAGAGAGAGAAATGGGGTTTAACGTCCACTCGACACAACCAGGTCATTTCGGGACTAACACATGGTTTAATTTTATTTCAATAATTCGCTTGTGCGTAGGGGGTCTTTAGCAGTGGGAGGAAACCGGAGTGCCCGGAGGAAACCCACGAGGTTGAGAAGGCGCCCCATCTCCATGTCACATACGCTCACGCCAGGGCTCGAAACCACAGCCGCAAGCCAGAGGTGACCGGCCTGCTAGAGGTCGAAGCGCAGAACTCTAGACCACTAGGCCATCCCAACCCCCCACAGACAGACAGACAGACGAACCCATTTTAATAGTCCCCCAACTTTCTTCGAAAGGCGGGGGACAAAAAACACAAATAATATTGTTGTATTGAGCGTGCTTTTCGAATAAGTCAAACTCATTGCAAATGTTTTTTGAGATGGACTAAAAGTGTGTTTTCGGTCAGAGCTGAGGTCATACGACACACCTGTGCTTGCCTACTCCATGATCAAACACGATAGCAGATGGCTTCCATCTTGTTTACTGACGGTACTACTTATTTTAAGACAGACTCGGCTTTCCAATTTATAATATCTACGTCATTGGGGATTTCCAATTTATACTCACTGGTTGCTATGACCCGCTATGGCGTTGTCTAGAAACGCGCGTGCTCGCGTTAGTTTAAAATTTTTGCTATACGTTTAACATGGACTATTTGATGTAATTTGCCTGATTTGATTTGGCCCCATTTCCATAAATTTAGGTTGTTTTTTAGAAATTTTTAGCAAATGTTAATCTTAGGTGTTTTTTAATTCTAGCCGAAGTAAATTTTTTTACAATTTATAGCGAGTTAAGTTATCGTCTCTAAGAGGCGGGCGTAGTATTTTAAATGGCGGCCATTTGCCATCATGTGTATTCTTGAAGTAGGTACACATGATGTAATCGTATGAGCTGAGGTGTCTAATTTGCATATTCTTATGCAATATAACTGTGCTGTTCTTCTAGTGTTTTTCGGCACCCTTTACCCTGTAATTATGGGCATAGGTACTGGTTTCATGGAGCTAAGTCAAAGAGTTTCTAATTTATTTTTTTTTTTGGGGGGGGGGGGAATAAGTTTTTCACCAATGGCGGTGGTTAATTTGCATATTTTGCATCAGGTAATTATTTGATTATATTCTAAAAGTGTTTATTTGTGTCCCTGGCCACGAAAACACGGGCTTGGATACAATTTCCACCAAATTTGAGCATTTGATAGCCAAATTGAAACATGACATTAGGCTTATTAGCATATTACGCAATTTGTCCCCTTTCCACCAAAATTATTTTGGAACATTTTAGTATGATTTACAGGAGACCTTACTGAAATGCATACCACCAAAAGAAATTCTGTTGCAATCTGTTTTGGATTCGGCCTTTTTTTCAGCTAGATTGACTGGACTATATATACGTATAAATTCCTGCTTTGATCGATATGGTACTTTTGAAAAATGAAGTGAATGAATTTAAATAGTGATGCGCTGTAATGGCTGCTCCTTTCTAGCTCTCCACTATATTGTAACATAACGCTAACGCTACAATATACGTCCACATTCCTGCTTTGATTGATATGGTACTTTGTCAAGAAGGCTAGGCGTTTGGTTTGTTTAGCGTTGAGGGTCGTGCCTCAACATCAATAGTTGCCGTCCTTAGAGTATAAGGAATAAGTATACCAAGATAATCCATTCAGAATTGTGCCTTCCTAACGCTAAAGGCAAAAAGTGGTCGTGGCCCTGCCCCTGGGGGTCGGGACATTCATCAAAATCAATAGTTTACGCCCTCAGGCTATAAGGAATACATAAGCCAAGTACCAAGCTGCTTCATTCAGAATTGCGGCCTGTAAACGACAAACACAAAAATTGAGCGTGTCTTGCCTGTGGGAGTCGGGACATGCAGTTGACGTCCTTGGGCTACAAGGAATACATACCCCAAGTTTAAAAACGATCCATTAAGAATCGTGGCCTGTAGACAACACACACAGACACGAAGTAAAAATGGACATGGCTCTGCCCCTGGGGGTTAGGAAATCAGCAAAAACAATAGGGGTCATCTTTAGGGTATAAGGAATAGGTATGTAAAGTTTTAAAAGGATCTGTTAAGAATTGCATCCTGTAGGCGAACACAAGACACAAAAGCATTGGGCGTGGCTCTGTCCCAGGGGGTCCGACATGCACCAAAAATAATAGTGGTCAGCCTTAGGGTATAAGGAATAAGTATAAAAAAAAGTTTTCAAGACGATCGATTAAGAATTGTGGCCTGTAGGTGACTAACAGACAGACAAAAAGAAAATGAGCGTGGCACTGTCCCTGGGGGTCGGGCATGCACCCAAAACAAAAGGGATCATCCTTAGGGTATAACTATAAGGAATAAGTATTTTAAGTTTCAAGATGACCGATTAAGAATTGTGGCCTGTAGGCGACACACAAAAAGAAAATGGGCGTGACTCTGCCCCTGGAGGTTGGGCATGCACCCAAATGATAGGAATGTTCCTTAGGGTACAAAGAATAAGCAAAGATTCAAGATATGTTAAGAAATGTGGCTTGTAGACGACAAACAAATAAATACAAGGAATGTGCGTGGCTCTGCCATTGGGGGTCGGGCATGCACCAAAAAACAATAGGGTGTAAAGGGTGTAAAGCGTAAGTACACAAAGTTTTAAGAAAATCCAGTTAGAATTGCGGCCTGTAGGCGACAGACACACAAAAAGAAAATGGGCGTGGCTCTGCCCCTGGGAGTTGGGCATGCACTCTAAATGATAGGGATCATCCTTAGAGTATAAAGAGTAAGTATACAAAGTTTGAAGAAAATCCAGTAAGAATTGCGCCCTGTAGGCGACAAGATGACCGATTAAGAATTGTGGCCTGTAGGCGACACACAAAAAGAAAATGGGCATGGCTCTTCCCCTGGGGGTTGAGCATGCACCCCAAATGATAGGAATGTTCCTTAGGGTACAAAGAATAAGCATTCAATTTTTCAAGATGATACGTTAAGAAATGTGGCTTGTAGACGACAAACAAATAAATACAATCCAGTTAGAATTGCGGCCTGTAGGCGACACACAAAAAGAAAATGTTCCGATCGGATACATGTCAATATCGAAAAGAACCGAGATTTTATCGGGATAAACCTATACTTCAAGTTTCGTCAAAATCGGATAAGAATTGTGACCTGTAGAGAGTTCACAAACAAATTGTGGACGGACGAACAGGGGCGACGACATAATACGTCCACATGAAAATGTGGGCGTATAAAAATCACATGTCAACAAAATATTCAAATCCCGTACGTAAAAAAAATTGGTGAACCTGGCCATTTTTCACAACTAATTCCCGTACGGCATTCAAATTTATGTCAGTAAATGTCGCACAAAATTAAGCATTTTCGTAATACATTGAATGAAAGCTTGCCGATCCTGCTTTACCTGGCAGCAAATGAATGCCGAACTTCCGAAATAAGAATAGTTTGTGATGTCAGAACATCGTTTTTTCTTTATAAAATGTCAACAAAATATTCAAATCCGTGCGTAATAGAAATATCGAAATAATAATACTTGTGGTGATGACAAAAGGCATTGCTGACATTACAGCGTATTGCCGCTATGGCGTACGTGACTCGCAGCACACAGCTTTATAGTAAGCACTGCCTAACATGTTAAGCAATATTCGTGCGGCGCTCAAGATCACGGGGAAGTGCCACTGTGGATGAGAATTTATATATGGGTTCTTAAAAGACGTAAAGGATATCGTAGACAAAATGAATTAGGGTGTTATAAAATAATATACTCTTACGATATGTGACATCCATGAGTAGTTTATAGATGCTGTCGGCTCACATCAATGCGATTAAAATGCCCGACAATTGAAGACCACGAGGTAAACAGGTGGATTAAAATTATAATCACTCTTATTGGATTGATGAATAGTCCGACAAAGGGTTCAGTTCAGTTCTTCAGTTCAGTTCTTTATTTACTTTGAGTATAAAACTCATCAGTGTACACATAATTACATTATTTACACAATAAACAGTATGTACAATATACAAAGTAATTAAACAGAGAGTGGAAATTTAAATTATATATTATTATAATGTCATCAAAGTTAGTAATTAAAGTTAATTATACCAAACAGCATTTAGGTTTTAATCAATTAGGCTTTCCCCATTTTATTTAATTACATTTTTATTATTTATTTATTTATTTTTTTTTTATAAACAACTCTGATCGACGCTTATCGGCATAAGACAAATATTTGCCTAGTTTATACAAGTCTTTTATATTACTGGTACTAACTGGAAGAATTTAAAAACATTAGGTCTGGTGTAATAATACGACTTAATAAACTTAATGCGTATATCCACAAATGACGTGCAGATTAGGACGTGGTGAAATTCATCTTCCACTTCCTCAAGCTGACAAAAGATACATAATCGTTGATCACGAGGCACTTTAGTATATCGACCGGTTTCTATAAATAATTTATGGGCTGATAAGCGTAGACGAGTTAAATATTTTAATAATAAGGGCTTTATAGGCTTTAAAAGATAGGGTTGGAGTGTAAAATTTAATACAACATGTTGATAGTAGATTCCTTTAGGGGAATGGCATATATTGCTATAACACGACTGTTTAAAGATATCAAATATTCTCTGCTTAAAAATGAACGCTGAATGTTTGTCAACATTTTGCCACATATACCCTAACCCAAGACCATTTAATTCATTTTTAAGGTTACAAATCCAGTTGTCATTATTATTAAGCATATCAGTTAAACAACATCTAAGTAAGTCATTTTCTGTAGAAAAAAGTTTAATATAATATTTAAAATTTTTAATTTTCCTTAAGATATCTACCCAGTTCAAATAATAGCATCATCTTGATTCGTGGATCGTTTAACACCTAAAATTAATTTTAGGTAATAAAAATGCAGTTTGTCAATTTCAGGTGCTTTATGAAACCCCCAGATTTCAGCACCATAATTTAATATACTACCAACATAGGTATCAAAGGCATACAATGATGTTTTGACATTAAAATAATTCTCCCTGCAAGTTTTAATAACGGAGAACATTGCCTTTCTTCCTTGTAAAGCTAAGTTTTTCTGCGTAGTCAAGAATTTACCATTAAAATTAAGTAAGATGCCTAGATAATTAAATTCATTCACAACCTCTAATTCATTACCGTTAAAATCCCATTTTTCTTTACCTGTTATTTTGCCACAGTTTCTAAAAATAACTACTTTAGTTTTACTAGTATTTACCGTTAAATCCCATTTATTAGTATATACAGCAAGTGAATCTAACAACTCCTGTAATCCCTTTGGCGTTTCAGAAAATAAAACTTTATCATCGGCATACATTATTAAAAACAGATTTAGGTAGGACAAGGAAAGTGGTTGACAATTACTGGATTTAAGATGAGATTCAACATCACTAATATATAATGAAAATAATAGAGGTGATAATATTTCACCTTGAAATAACCCAGCACTACATGAAAATAATTCGGATAAACTACCATTTAATTTTACAGAACATTTCACTTTACTGTAGAGAGAGCGAACCACTTTCAGGAGCTTGCCATCGATACCTGAATGAATTAATTTGTACCATAAATATGATCGATTGATCAAATCAAAAGCTTTACTATAATCGATAAAGCAGCAATACAACCGTTTGTTGTTTTTTAGTGTTCTATTTATTAAGGATTGGAGGATAAATATAGCATCAGTCGTACTCAAACCTTTTCTAAACCCAAATTGTGAGTGTGGTTTTAGGTTATTTATCTTATCAAAAGCTACAAGTCTATTATTTAATATTGTTGTGAAGAGCTTCCCCATACAACTAACTAAAGTAATTCCCCTGTAGCAATCTGTGTTATTGACATCTCCGCGTTTAAATACGGGAACAATATTTCCTATACACCACGACGTTGGGTATATTCCAGACTCTAAAATGTTATTAAATAATATTAGCAGACATGGGATTAGTTTCGTTGAATAAAGTATAAACACCTCGTTGAATATCTTGTCAAAACCACAAGCCTTCTTCGCTTTCAAATTTTTTATAGCCTTAAACATTTCATCTGTATTAATTGGAAAATCTAAATCCTCATTATAGTGAAGAGGGAAATGAATATCATATGCATTAATAAATTCGTCAATTTCCTTGTTATGTTCTGAGTCATGTGACGATAATTTAGAAAAATGCTCAAAAAGTTCTTTTCATTCAATATTACTTAAGGGAAAGCAATGACTTCTGTTTAAGATTAGATTGATGAATTGTCCGACAAATGATTAAGTCAATCAATCAAGGCAGATTAAGTAGTTAATCAAGGTAGGTTTATTGACCGTATAACACGATAAATACGTTGATCACTTAATTACCTAACCAATCCCGCCTATTGTCAACGATAATCGGGTTGAGTGGTAGTTATACTCTCAGTACACTATATTAATTTGAGAATTTTGAATATTATTCACTATGTCTTGATGTCCGATTGGGCATATTCCCGGTCGGACAATATTGTGCGTATGGAAAAAATATTCGGACAAGTCCGGAATATACGGGCAAAATCCCAACTCTGATTGGAATGTATTCCTGATTAAATCGCTTCCAAAACTGTGACACTACAGATTGAACAAATAGGAAACGTTTGCGCAAGTCTTTCGTCTCATCAAAAGGAAATGATTTGGTGTGATTGGTTGTGGGTCATTCGGATTGTCTGGCAAATATCCTAGCGGACGACTATTGACTAAGTTTGAAACTTCCAGGAATATGGTTGACATTTCATTCCACGACAGAACTTGTTGACCGACGACAAGCTTGACGTTCTTCTTCACTTTTTTAATGAGGCTTTCAAAGAATCCTCCTTGATCGAGGACTCAATGGCGTATTGAACTTCCAGTTGACTTTGTGTAAAACGACGAAATCTTCAATATTCTTCCTTCCATCTTGAAACAGTTTAGACAACTCCTCTCAGCTCCTATAAAGTTTGTTCCGTTGTCCGATATAAACGTTTTTGGCCATCCATGTGTAGAAGCAAATCTTCTCAGTGCGAACATGAAAGATTGTGTAGATAGGTCTTGAACAATTTCTGGATGAATAGCACCAGTGGTTGAGCAAGTGAAAATGGCTCCCCAATCCCCATGCTTTGACTGATTTGTTGCGGCCATATTTAAGCAAGAAAGGACTGAACAAATCCACACTGGAACGTAAGGATTAAGATGTCTGAAGCTATTCTCCCAGTTGATTAAAGAACATTGAGCTATCTGGGTCCAATATTCTTCAACACTATCCATTTCTTCTTTTGTTAATGGACCAGTTTGACAAATAATGTTAAGTGATGGACACAAGGTTGTTAACAAATCGCTTATATTAGGCTGTAACTCTGGTTAATTTGTCATAAGTAGACAGATTCTCTGGTTCCATTAAAGGTGTTAACTTGACAGATATGAAAAGTGGCTTTACTCTTATTATTTCACTTTCTTTGACGACTGGTTGTGAAACTGGTTCTGCAGGCCATACTGACTGTTGACTTTTGAGAAATTGTGGACCATACTTAAAGGGGGACGCTTCCCAAGTGGACTGGATTTCGGTGACACGAACTCCGACAAAGGGCTCCATATTGACAGTCTCAGATCTTAACCAATGTAGAACGGCATGAGAGTCTAACCAAATTATGACTTGACCCGGTTTAGATCTCAGTTCATCGACGACAGTCTTGGAAAGAAGACATCTGACAAGTGTTCCCATCAATTTCAGACGTGGAATTGTAGACTGACACATAGGTGATACTCGAACCTTCGATGTGACTAACTGTATTTCTTGACCGGAAGTTGTTGACCAAACCATAAATATTACTGCTCCAAAAGCTCTGGTGCTCGCGTCACAAAATACGCATAGTTCTGATTGACCATATGCGTCTGGAGGCTTGACACATCTTGGAAACGACAATGTAATAAGACAATAATCTCATCAAAGAGAACAGACCAAATTCGACAGTCTTCTTCTGGTAATTTATTATCCCAGTCTAATTCTTTGTTTCTCCATACGTCTTGCATGGCCATCCTCATCTTGACTGTAACAGGATTAGCTAGACCAAAAGGATCAAATATGTAGACATCTTGGACAAGACGACTCGTTTCATAAATGATTTGATATTGACTGGGTTGACTGTGAATTTCAGAATGTCCTTGACCGGGTTCCATCCTAATCCAAGGGTTTTTAAATTAACTTCGCCATCTAGGTTGACGCCGTGAGTAGATGAGTCGAATGATTGAGACGAACGATACCATTCCTTGACCTTTAACTTCCCTGAATCTAAAAGTTTGTCGACCTCATCCATTTATTGTCTGGCTTCATTCTCAGTGGCTGTTGAATGGATTAAATCATCCATATATCGGTCATTCTAAAGTAAGGATGCGGCTTGAGGATAATCTGATTTGTATTCTGCGGTTATCTTGTGCATTACATAGCTGGCCATATCAGGTGATGACTTGTCCCCGAATGCAACGCGAAGTAGGCGATACACGTCAGGCTTCTTAGTGACATCTAAGTTTGGCTATCGTGCTCAGGCAGCAAGACTTGCAGGAACATGTCTCCTACTATTCCAAATGGCTCTTCTCTAAATCGAAGAAGTATGGCATAAAGGTTACCTATGAGACAAGGTCCTTTAAGTAGAAATGAGTTTAGTGAAACTCCCCCTGATTTTTGCGCTGGATCGAGACCTTGTCTGGACAGTAGACACCGTGATGTGGAAGGTGGTACACCAGCTTGACTGGTTGGTGTATTTCTGATCGACTTAATTTACGTACCATTCATTCGTGACGTAGTCTTCCATAACTTGGTTGGGGGGTTGGGATGGCCTAGTGGTCTAGAGTGCCGCGCTTCGACGACTAGCTGGCCGGTCACCTCTGGCTTGCGGCTGTGGTTTCGATCCCTGGTGTGAGCGTATGTGGCATGGAGATAGGGGCACCTTCTCAACCTCGTGGGTTTCCTCCGGGCACTCCGGTTTCCTCCCACTGAAATAAAATTGAAACCATATGTTAGTCCCAAAATGACCTAGTTTGTGTCGAGTGGATGTTAAACCCCATTTCTCTCTCTCTCTCATAACTTGGTTGTAAGGCTCAGCTTTGGCTCTATCCCTTCTGAGGCGTCTCTCAGCAACTTAGTGATTATTCGGCAGTTGGTTGGGATCGTTCCTCCACGGTACACCGATTTCATACCTCTCACCTCTCTTATGACATGTCGACTTGAATAGGTCCAGTGTCTGTTGTTTGTCTTCTCTAGACATCTGTACTTTAGGACATTTACAATCAATAGCCTTGACATCCATTGACTCAAACTCATAGAACTTGGCAAAGTTTACGGTGTCGACATGACAGATGGAGATAGATGACATTTCAAAGGTCATCGACTTGGCTGGACCTTTGGCATACCGTCCTAGTAATGAGCGTTTTGCTAATGGCTCATAAGGAAGGCCTTGACATACATCTATGTCTGCATGGAGATGATTATACTGTACGCCAAGTATGAGGTCTATGGGATCCGACGTCTTGACTGTAGTTAATCCCCTACAAATCTTCAAATGAATTTAAATGCTCCCGATCCAACTCTTTAACGTCCCAAGGCTTTAGAAGATAGGTAATTATCTGAAAATCATTAGAATTTGTTTGCTTTTTATAAAGTTTTACCCCACGCTAACAATTAGTATAGGAAATATTTAACATCGTGGATTTAGCTGTTCAGTTATCAAAATTCATTGAAAATCAAAATACTGTGTATCAATCTGCAGTCAATCGGATGATAAGTTTGGCATCTACAGCGTCCACAAGATTTTTTGAAGTGATCAAGGGAGATAACTCTGGAAGTAATTATTTGAAATCGCTGAAAATCAGTAGGCTTCTTTGTCTCATGACCTTAAACAGTGTGTGTAAATTTAAAGTCAATCGGATATTAACTTTGGCATCTACAGCATCCACAAGATTTTTTTAAGTGATCAAGGGCAATAACTGGCACTAATTATCGGAAATCGCTGAAAATCAATAGGCTTCTTCGTCTTATGACCTTAAACACAGTGTATAAATTTAAAGTCAATCGGATGTTAACTTTGGCTTTTAGAGCGTCCACAAGATTTTTTGAAGTGATCAAGGGCAATAACTCTGGCACTAATTATCGGAAATCGCTGCAAAGCTATAGGCTTCTTCGTCTTATGACCTTAAACACTGTGTATAAATTTAAAGTCAATCGGATATTAACTTTGGCTTTTAGAGCTTCCACACGATTTTTTTGAAGTGATCAAGGGCCATAACTCTGGCAATAATTATCGGAAATCGCTGAAAATCAATAGGATTCTTCGTCTTATGACCTTAAACACTGTGTATAAATTTAAAGCCAATCGGATATTAACTTTGGCCTCTAGAGCGTCCACAAGATTTTTGAAGTGATCAAGGGCCATAACTCTAGTAGTTATTATTGGAAATCGCTGAAAAACAATGGGCTTCTTCGTCTCATGACCTTAAACACTGTGTATAAATTTAAAGTCAATCGGATATTAACTTTAGCCTCTAGAGCGTCCACAAGCAATTGAAATGTGGTCGTATAAAAAAACTGTGCGTATCATTGTGGTACCTGAACCACTATCAATTAGGACGTTTCGTCTTAGAACTCTACCATTGGGTGCTCTAAATAACACTCTAACAACTGGCAAAATACCTTGGCGATCTAACATTGTACTTGTTACGAGTGGGTTCGAATGTAATAGTGTGTGATGGTATCTTGGACAATTGTTAATTCCGCATACATTTTTCCTACAGCATTTAAATACATTGTGACCCGCTGTCAGACACAAAAAACATAGATTACCCATTACATGTTCAAATTTTTCCTTAATGTTTAAAGCTTTGAACCGATCACATTCACTCAATCTATGACTAGCTTGACACATTGAACATTGTCTGATGGTAGATTGCTTTGGACTAGAGTCGCTTGAACTAGAGTCGTTGGAAGTGTTCTTATGTATGGGACTTGACGCATTCATCGACTTTTTAAGTGGAAGGGAGTGAATATTATTTGGCTTTGTAAACCCTGAACATTTTATATCTCCAAAGTTTGGGTCAAATTCTGCTTTCACAATGGCACGAATAAATGTATCTAAATGATGTATGTTAGACCTTTCTTGGGTTTACACGTAAGTAGTAGAGAGGGCAGACTGGAGCAATTTTGGAATTCCAGACATTCCAAAGGTCTGACGTCACACATTCCTAAGGTCTGACGTCAGAGCATTCCACAGGTGTTCTATTTATAGTTTGAATATGGTTATTGTTGACTGAACAATGAGGTTATGAATATTAAAAAAGGTATGCAGGTGTTGTATTCTTTGATCGTGTTTGACTTTTGTAACGAGGGTATGGGGTCCACGAATTGTTTATTGGAGGGTGGGGGGGATATTTCGCTTTATACGCAGGTGTGCAGAGTTCACGTTGAGTTCATGTCACGTGTAGTCTGAGTTATACTAAGCCTATAGATTTAATCTGCATATTTGGTTTAGTTAAATTTATCCCTTCAAGGCTACGAAAGAATTAAAGCTTGTATTCATGTTTTATAGTTGTATATAAGAATATTGACTTTGAAAATTGTAAATGATTGCCCCACCCCCCAAAAAAAAGAAATTTAAATATTTGAATGTTATAGACAGTTGTTATGGAATCCTTGTCCGTTGGGTTATTTTACCTGTTTATCCGTAGGTCGGCTACCTATAGAATGTGTCTTCAATTGACCGAAACGGGTTAGCTACCTGCTTAGTTTGTCTTGATATGGAGTCTAATATGAACACTCGCTGAGTAATTCCCAATTCGATACCTGTCTTACCTACCCTCGAATCCTTGCCCTGAATTTGTAGCGCAAATCGGGGACCACGTGGCTAAGTTGGTAAGGTGCTGGTTCGCTAGCCTGGAGGTCGGGTGTTCGATCCCTGCATTGGCCGAGAAAGTACATCTCGATTTTCCGGTGTGGTTTCCCATTGTCAGTGAGGCAGAACCGAGGGCCTGACAAGGACAGCTGTCTAGTCGTTCGGATGGTGCGAAAAACCGAGGTCCCGTGTACACATTGGCGTAAAATATCCCTGGGCAGTTGGAATGCGATATAAGAGTAGGCCGTAGCGCCGCTGCCCGGTCAAAACTTCACCCCATAGCACACTTTATGGCGTATGACTGTCTTCCATTAGTCCAGGTTAGGTGGAAAAGAGTAGGACGTTAAACCCCATTTCATTTCATTTCGGTACCGCGAATCGGCCCGCGTGTCGTGGCGGCCCGCGCAATCTAACTATACGCACACCACATTTGGATGAGGAAAAAAAAGTTGAACACATTTTAAATTGAAAATTTAAGGAATCGTATCTGACGATGGTATCAAAAAAAAAGCTTTTATATTGCAATGATATAATTCTATACACGCGAAACTTGTTTTAATGTCCAAGGTTTGACTATATCTAATCGAAGTTAACAAGTTCACAATTCAATTAACTAATAGAAGACGCTTGATGTAATGTTTTATTTTTGACTGGTTGCAAAGATGGGGTTATAATTACTAGAATGACGAATAGCAATAACACATTAAACCATTTTTTGCATGGATAATACAAGATAGAAATGTTTTCTGGCAATATCAATTTGTCTCAATATATTATGTAAAGAAAAAAAAAATCAGATTAAAGCTAAAGGCATTTACTCAACACGCGTTAAATATAAATATACTAAACTGTTATCAATAAATATATGGAGAAAAGGAGAGATGAAATTATAATGTCATGCATATTCAATTTGTGGAATAAAATAAGCCGTAACATTATATTACGGAACTTCCAATTTAAATATATACATAGAATTATATATTTTAATGATTTTTTTTATTCAAAAACAAAATAAAAGAATCTTAACCGTTTGGTGTTTTAGTCTACATAATACAAGGACTATTGCCGTCTCTAAAAAACTAAACCCAACTCTTAACAATCTTTGCTCACTAATTGAAAAGAACATAAGAATAAGATATTGTTTCAGAAGTTTAAAAGTATCGTTTACTGAGGTCTCTAGCATCAATATACAATGCTTTTATATCACCGTTATTCGTCTGTGTAAACGTAAACCGAAATAGATATGCTAAAAACGAAGGTACTGTACCGGAAAATGTCCTTCCGTGAGGTCCTTAGAACAGCCACTGGATTATTATCTATTGTAAAATGAAACACGGTTCACTTCGAATGAATTTAGACGATATTGTCTATTCTAGATCCTACTAAATTCCAGGGATATACATTCTTACCAAACGCAGAATTCAAAGCTGTATAGAAATATACCTGCAAATACTACAGGTATAGCCCCACCCAAACACCTCCCTGTCGTGTGTAATAAGTGAAAAGCATAGTTTACCCGATCAGATAAAATCGTTGCTTACTATTTTAAAAAAAATGTTTAAAACCCAATTAACTGAGGGTGATATTTTATTACCACCCCAAAAGATTTACATCAGAAAGTATAATCCAGTCTAAACAGCGTTACAATAAAAGTATCATGACGCCCCTGTTCCCTGTGGTCAATAGATATATACCGCACGGTATATCATTTGTTAAACTGTTTTGTCGATGATAGGTTTCAAACTATAAATAAATGACCGAATAGTTTTCATTTCAAAACTATAACCAATGTAAAATACTAGTTGCATCAATTACTTTCTCTGTTCACATGTATCTGACATCGTCAAAAACATCACACGTAGCAAGGTATTGCATTAAAAGTGGCAATAACTATCAAATTTACATACATATACGATTAGTACAATTATAAAAATATTGTACTGCTAATTGAATTATGAAGTGTACATATTATAATTGTGTTTTGTAGTATGTTTTTTTTTTAAATTGAGGCAAATTAGTATCATTAGTATATGAAGTGTACATATTATAATTGTATTTTGTAGTATGTTTTTTTTTTTAACATGGAGGCAAATTAGTATCAGATTTGGGCTTGTTTATGAATCTTTACCCTTTTAACAATGCATACATGTGTCATTCACGACTGGAGTGTCCATATTTCTTCGATCTGGACTCTGGAGGAAGATTTGAAATTGAGTGGCTATTTGTAGTAATTTTATTCCATTGAGAACCTAGCAATATGAACGTTTGAGTGGTGACGTTTGCAAATAATTAAATGGTTTTAATTCTTTTATGTGTTTGATTGTCGAAATCGCTTACTTGTTTGGTCATTTATCATTTAAAGGAAAGGATTTTTTATTTATTTTCTATTTTTGAGGATATTTTACACGTCTTGCCAAAGTATATATAGACAAAAGAAATTTTGAAATTGTCGAAAGTTTGAAAACTAGTAGATCTTATTTAAATCTGGCACAGGGGTGATTTGAATAACAATAATTGCTTTAAGGTTTGATGGGGTCTATTCAACTAGACGAATGGTGAAAAGACACACAACTTGCCCCCACCCACCTTCTTGCTGTCTCTCTCTCTCTCTCTCTCTCTCTCTCTCACACACACACACACACACACAAACTCACACACACCTCTCTCTCTAACTCATTAAACTCTCTCACATACACACGCACGCACTCTCACGCTCTCTCATTAAACTCTCTCCCTCTCACACACACACACACATACATACACACCAACACACAACCCCTCTCTCGAACTCATTAAACTCGCTCTCGCTCTCTCACATACACATGCACGCACCCTCTCTCATTAAACTCTCTCTCTCACACACACACACGCACTGCCCCTCTCTATCTCTCACTCATTAAACCCTCTCGCTATCACTCTCTTCTTACAAATAATATCTTTTCGTGCTGTTTATTTAAAAATGTATATATATTTCCTCAGATCCTTTTGCTAAATATGAATACCAATCTTACTTCCCCTTTTTTTCACTCAAAAATGGTGACCATCCACACAGCCACGTCTCTCGCATGCCATCACGGGCTTTGTTAACCTCCACGCGAATAATATCTTTGCATGTTGTTTATTACAAATTTTATGCATATATTATTTCCACACACACGGTCATTTATTTTTAAAAAATATGTATACCAACCCGACTCCTTTTTCCCACTCACAAATCGGTGATTAGAACGTTCAGTTACTCATGTCAACGGTTGTTTGTCTTTATGTATTAAAACAATATCTATTTGAACTTTTTTTTTCGGCCAGAAAAACAGAACTTATTTTATTCTTGAAATACCGCAAGTATATGATATAGCCGTGTGTGAAACTACCATATCGTTAAGTTTCATGTAATATTCATTTTGAGTGGTAATATCCCCCGTGAATAATATTATCTAAAATACTAAATCATTCAATTTACCGTATATTACCCAAACCTATAAGAAATAATTTCTTAATTGTCATCCTTGTTTATGCGTGAAAAGTGTTCATTTTATTGTATGCCATACTTGGTCATTTTTGAGGGGGAGGGGGGGGTAGTAGTAGTTTTATCAATAACTTTCTCAAATTACATCAACCGTACCAAACATCAAAATATTACAGACCTACACAGAATTGCGATTAGCTTATCAAGCAGGGGAAATTTGTTGCAATAACAAATACCTATATTCGGTCATTGATTTACTAAAACATTGATGCGTCCACAATAACAGAACGTTAACAGTAACTTCTGTAGATATGGAAAAAAAACGATATCGATTATATAGAAATACCAAAATTATATTCCAAAAATGGCAGATGTAGACATTAAACATACATTATGCAAGTCAAGGTCTAAATCTATCTATTACAGGACTTTCTTTAGGACTGAAATGTTGTCTTAATTATTAATTAGACATGAATTACTAGTCCAAAGTCCATAATCAACCCGTGATTGCATCGGATTTCTACGATATTAAATAGATTAGAGCGGTTCGACCATATTTTAATTTAATTTAATAATGGTGGTTGCAATTATTGCACACGTCTTGTCAAACCATCAAAGGTTAATACCTTCACCCCGTAATGCAGTAATAATTTTAAATTATTCATTTTACATTATATACTTTCAAACTGTTATTGCAAGAATGACCAGCTCTTTATCTAAATGTTACATGATGTATCTTTAAGTTAAAGGTTCAAACGTGAATTTATAGATAAAAAGTTACATGTTCTTTGTGTGAAATTTTACAATTTTATAATAACGTACTTGAAATATACATAACGGGGATAAAGCATAACGTTTCCCCGGTATAATAACCCCGTAAGCGAACAAACAACACTTCAAAATGCATATATAACGTACATTAAAACATCTTACCATTCGACACATAGATACGATGAGCATTTATTAAAAACACACATAATATTACATATGTGACTGGTCAAAAATATTACTATATGATATATATGTCAAGATGCAAAAGTCTTTTTTTTTTCAAACTGAAATAATAAAATATTGACGGTGCAACTCTGTAAGATGCATATAAGTATATATCTTTCTTTTTATTTCGAACAGAATATAAAAACATCCCATTGGAAAGATTAAACATTAGTGACATAGATATATATCATCAGTTAATTATACCAAAAATATGCATAATGATTTATGCAGTTATTTTCGAATGATATGTACTGGTAAAGTAAGGTTGGTTAAATAAGCTCTTTCAGTATTTAATCAATTGTAACAATGATTTGTCAAGTCGTTTGAGTTTTAAATATGTTTCGCACTAGATAGAGTAACGGAATATATATTTATGTACAAACAAAAAGTTTCTTTGAACTATATTTCGGTAATTGCACGTTTAGTAAAAACCATTTAGATCGCTACTATAAAACGGAATTCACCTGTGTTGCGTTATGGGGAAATGGAAGTGCATGTATAAGGTATAACTGGGGAAGATTTGCGAATGAATGTCGGTGAAGGAGGGGGGGGGGGGATTTCCAAGTGATGTTCATATAAGTTGTGAATAAAAGAGATAACTTATTCACGACCATATAACTCTTATTGCCTGGATCATCTCTATGTGAGTAAATAATCGACCAATTATGTGTTAAAGTAAATATAGTCTCATACAACAGAATGGCCATATGTCCAGACGGGGTAAAATGCCTCTTCAGACTAAAGTAATAGGATATCTGCAGTCTTGTAGCCCTGTTAAGCTTATCCCCAAGAAAGTAACTCCACCTCGACAAATAACGACACCTCCGCCAAACACACACCAATCCTAATACTCACAATCTCAAACAAGCCCATACAGTTTGAAAGGTATATTATTTGGGTGCTGACGCTATCAAATGGGGAGTACTAAAATCGCTGAGGTATGTCGAATGTACAAGCGTCTGTTGCCAACAAAATGAAGACAGGGTACCCCAGCCCCCTTATAGTAGTAAACCAAGCATCCATTTTTTTAAAAATGCGGTTAAGTTTGTGTCCTCTGAACTTAAAAAAGTGAAGAGTTAATTTATAAAATTAAAAATTAATTCACAAAATGGAGAAAAGATTTACAAAATTGAAAACAAATTTACAAAAATAAAAATTATTCTTCAAATTTAATTTCTTTCTTTTTTTTTTTGTTTTACAAAATTAATTATTATTCTTCTATATAATCAAAAATAATTTCGCAAAAATCAAAAATTATTTTTCAAAATCAAAAATTATTTTTCAAAATCAAAAATTATTTTCCAAAATTAAAAACTATTTTCCAAAATTAAAAGGAATTTACGATGAATGATTCTTAGTTCACGAGGTACAAAAATAAATGGAAGCACGCATTGAAGAAACGCCGTGGTCTTCCAGTTTGAGCTGGGGTTTCAATTAAAGCGCTTGCAATTTATTCTGACAACGCCCACAATTATTTCTATACTACCCTGGTAATGCAACCTTTTGTTCGTCAAGTGATGACGGCTATATGATAAACATTGTGGAGAATATGTTTTTCGGGGTCGGTGCCTCTAAAATATGGAATAAGCGTCTAGATACTCACTTAGTCTTTGTTATGTCATTAGTAACAGTAAACCGACGGGGTGGCCAAGAAAACAAACACAATATATACATTCAAACGACGTCTTTATTATACACATTGCAGTCTCAGAAATTTAAATCGAAAATCTTATGTCGAATATATATATATACATAAAAACAATGCATTATGCACACCAGTATGACAAAATGTGTTTTGTTTCGAATTCGTTTTAGGTATGCCACCACAGAATTTCGTTGGATTTTGTAATGGGGTTCCATTAGCTTTCAAAGACTTGTTGTCGCAGTATCTCCATTTTAAGCTTATGTTCATCCACAATAGCATTAATCTTAGCATTTAACAATGCCAATCTTAGATCATGGACAGCTGTCCTATTATTCACATCGAATGGTTCGGAAACGATGTCGAGTGGCTGCTGACTGATTACTTTCGGATCTACATTACTGACGTCGCGACCGTAGTTGTATTCAGTAATACCTGAAAAAAGAAAATACGCAAATCGTTTAACAAGGACATGCCAATACTTAAATAATGTGAATAACTTATGTTGTTGCAATGTATCCTTATCTTTCAAGCACAAAACAACGTATCTACCGTTGTATCTAATATGTCGTTTTAACATGGTATAGTGTTTTAAGCGGGGTTTAAGTACTTACCAGAATAAGCCTCATTTTCTACGCATTCACCCGGCCTTTTCTTTGACGTTCTTGTTAGCTTTTTTTCGTTTCTTTTAAGATGACGCCAATAATTCTTTAATTGAGTCGAACTTCTAACGGAGAAATTTGGCTGTGTGCAGAATCGTCTTTCTATTTCTTTCCAAGCTTGTTCTTTGAGAGAAACCGACTCAACACCCCTTCGCTTATTATCAAGTATATTTAGGAATTCTTTTACAGCGTTCAATAGAAATTGTTTCTCGAAAACTGTCATTGAAGGGGAGCGGCTCCTTGGGGTATCCATCACGTACAAATTATATCTGTTGTACTGAGAAAACTTGCCACAACTCTACTTTATAAATAATCACAATAATACAATAATAGTAGGATTGCAACAGAAATTGACCAGAAGGTAGTACAAACGATAGTTGTGTACAATATACACAAGATACGCTATGACACCCAATATCTTTCAATGCGGCTTTTCCGACAATGATGCCATTTCTTCCACCCCGTCAGTTGTTTCTCCAGGACAAAAAACCGAATGTATTGACGCTGCTAAGAAAGCTGACTTCAGCTTTATTGATAGTATGGTTAACGTCTATTTATTCCTGACACAGTGGAATTGCAAAAAAGATAAAATCAAACAGTGGGATATAGGCAACACCTCAGCCGAAACACATGATTTCGAAACTTATTTGTTGAAACACTGAATTAACACTAAATCTGTTCATGATCTAAGATTGGCATTGTTAAATGCTAAGATTAATGCTATTGTGGATGAACATAAGCTTAAAATGGGGATACTGCGACAACAAGTCTTTGAAAGCTAATGGAACCCCATTACAAAATCCAACGAAATTCTGTGGTGGCATACCTAAAACGAATTCGAAACAAAACACATTTTGTCATACTGGTGTGCATAATGCATTGTTTTTATGTATATATATATATTCGACATAAGATTTTCGATTTAAATTTCTGAGACTGCAATGTGTATAATAAAGACGTCGTTTGAATGTATATATTGTGTTTGTTTTCTTGGCCACCCCGTCGGTTTACTGTTACTAATGACATAACAAAGACTAAGTGAGTATCTAGACGCTTATTCCATATTTTAGAGGCACCGACCCCGAAAAACATATTCTCCACAATGTTTATCATATAGCCGTCATCACTTGACGAACAAAAGGTTGCATTACCAGGGTAGTATAGAAATAATTGTGGGCGTTGTCAGAATAAATTGCAAGCGCTTTAATTGAAACCCCAGCTCAAACTGGAAGACCACGGCGTTTCTTCAATGCGTGCTTCCATTTATTTTTGTACCTCGTGAACTAAGAATCATTCATCGTAAATTCCTTTTAATTTTGGAAAATAGTTTTTAATTTTGGAAAATAGTTTTTAATTTTGGAAAATAATTTTTGATTTTGAAAAATAATTTTTGATTTTTGCGAAATTATTTTTGATTATATAGAAGAATAATAATTAATTTTGTAAAACAAAAAAAAAAAGAAAGAAATTAAATTTGAAGAATAATTTTTATTTTTGTAAATTTGTTTTCAATTTTGTAAATCTTTTCTCCATTTTGTGAATTAATTTTTAATTTTATAAATTAACTCTTCACTTTTTTAAGTTCAGAGGACACAAACTTAACCGCATTTTTAAAAAAATGGATGCTTGGTTTACTACTATAAGGGGGCTGGGGTACCCTGTCTTCATTTTGTTGGCAACAGACGCTTGTACATTCGACATACCTCAGCGATTTTAGTACTCCTCATTTGATAGCGTCAGCACCCAAATAATATACCTTTCAAACTGTATGGGCTTGTTTGAGATTGTGAGTATTAGGATTGGTGTGTGTTTGGCGGAGGTGTCGTTATTTGTCGAGGTGGAGTTACTTTCTTGGGGATAAGCTTAACAGGGCTACAAGACTGCAGATATCCTATTACTTTAGTCTGAAGAGGCATTTTTCCCCGTCTGGACATATGGCCATTCTGTTGTATGAGACTATATTTACTTTAACACATAATTGGTCGATTATTTACTCACATAGAGATGATCCAGGCAATAAGAGTTATATGGTCGTGAATAAGTTATCTCTTTTATTCACAACTTATATGAACATCACTTGGAAATCCCCCCCCCCTCCTTCACCGACATTCATTCGCAAATCTTCCCCAGTTATACCTTATACATGCACTTCCATTTCCCCATAACGCAACACAGGTGAATTCCGTTTTATAGTAGCGATCTAAATGGTTTTTACTAAACGTGCAATTACCGAAATATAGTTCAAAGAAACTTTTTGTTTGTACATAAATATATATTCCGTTACTCTATCTAATTGCGAAACATATTTAAAACTCAAACGACTTGACAAATCTATGTTACAATTGATTAAATACTGAAAGAGCTTATTTAACCAACCTTACTTTACCAGTACATATCATTCGAAAATAACTGCATAAATCATTATGCATATTTTTGGTATAATTAACTGATGATATATATCTATGTCACTAATGTTTAATCTTTCCAATGGGATGTTTTTATATTCTGTTCGAAATAAAAAGAAAGATATATACTTATATGCATCTTACAGAGTTGCACCGTCAATATTTTATTATTTCAGTTTGAAAAAAAAAAGACTTTTGCATCTTGACATATATATCATATAGTAATATTTTTGACCAGTCACATATGTAATATTATGTGTGTTTTTAATAAATGCTCATCGTATCTATGTGTCGAATGGTAAGATGTTTTAATGTACGTTATATATGGATTTTGAAGTGTTGTTTGTTCGCTTACGGGGTTATTATACCGGGGAAACGTTATGCTTTATCCCCGTTATGTATATTTCAAGTACGTTATTATAAAATTGTAAAATTACACACAAAGAACATGTAACTTTTTATCTATAAATTCACGTTTGAACCTTTAACTTAAAGATACATCATGTAACATTTAGATAAAGAGCTGGTCATTCTTGCAATAACAGTTTGAAAATATATAATGTAAAATGAATAATTTAAAATTATTACTGCATTACGGGGTGAAGGTATTAACCTTTGATGGTTTGACAAGACGTGTGCAATAATTGCAACCACCATTATTAAATTAAATTAAAATATGGTCGAACCGCTCTAATCTATTTAATATCGTAGAAATCCGATGCAATCACGGGTTGATTATGGACTTTGGACTAGTAATTCATGTCTAATTAATAATTAAGACAACATTTCAGTCCTAAAGAAAGTCCTGTAATAGATAGATTTAGACCTTGACTTGCATAATGTATGTTTAATGTCTACATCTGCCATTTTTGGAATATAATTTTGGTATTTCTATATAATCGATATCGTTTTTTTTCCATATCTACAGAAGTTACTGTTAACGTTATGATATTGTGGACGCATCAATGTTTTAGTAAATCAATGACCGAATATAGGTATTTGTTATTGCAACAAATTTCCCCTGCTTGATAAGCTAATCGCAATTCTGTGTAGGTCTGTAATATTTTGATGTTTGGTACGGTTGATGTAATTTGAGAAAGTTATTGATAAAACTACTACTACCCCCCCCTCCCCCTCAAAAATGACCAAGTATGGCATACAATAAAATGAACACTTTTCACGCATAAACAAGGATGACAATTAAGAAATTATTTCTTATAGGTTTGGGTAATATACGGTAAATTGAATGATTTAGTATTTTAGATAATATTATTCACGGGGGATATTACCACTCAAAATGAATATTACATGAAACTTAACGATATGGTAGTTTCACACACGGCTATATCATATACTTGCGGTATTTCAAGAATAAAATAAGTTCTGTTTTTCTGGCCGAAAAAAAAAGTTCAAATAGATATTGTTTTAATACATAAAGACAAACAACCGTTGACATGAGTAACTGAACGTTCTAATCACCGATTTGTGAGTGGGAAAAAGGAGTCGGGTTGGTATACATATTTTTTAAAAATAAATGACCGTGTGTGTGGAAATAATATATGCATAAAATTTGTAATAAACAACATGCAAAGATATTATTCGCGTGGAGGTTAACAAAGCCCGTGATGGCATGCGAGAGACGTGGCTGTGTGGATGGTCACCATTTTTGAGTGAAAAAAAGGGGAAGTAAGATTGGTATTCATATTTAGCAAAAGGATCTGAGGAAATATATATACATTTTTAAATAAACAGCACGAAAAGATATTATTTGTAAGAAGAGAGTGATAGCGAGAGGGTTTAATGAGTGAGAGATAGAGAGGGGCAGTGCGTGTGTGTGTGTGAGAGAGAGAGTTTAATGAGAGAGGGTGCGTGCATGTGTATGTGAGAGAGCGAGAGCGAGTTTAATGAGTTCGAGAGAGGGGTTGTGTGTTGGTGTGTATGTATGTGTGTGTGTGTGTGAGAGGGAGAGAGTTTAATGAGAGAGCGTGAGAGTGCGTGCGTGTGTATGTGAGAGAGTTTAATGAGTTAGAGAGAGAGGTGTGTGTGAGTTTGTGTGTGTGTGTGTGTGTGTGTGTGAGAGAGAGAGAGAGAGAGACAGCAAGAAGGTGGATGGGGGCAAGTTGTGTGTCTTTTCACCATTCGTCTAGTTGAATAGACCCCATCAAACCTTAAAGCAATTATTGTTATTCAAATCACCCCTGTGCCAGATTTAAATAAGATCTACTAGTTTTCAAACTTTCGACAATTTCAAAATTTCTTTTGTCTATATATACTTTGGCAAGACGTGTAAAATATCCTCAAAAATAGAAAATAAATAAAAAATCCTTTCCTTTAAATGATAAATGACCAAACAAGTAAGCGATTTCGACAATCAAACACATAAAAGAATTAAAACCATTTAATTATTTGCAAACGTCACCACTCAAACGTTCATATTGCTAGGTTCTCAATGGAATAAAATTACTACAAATAGCCACTCAATTTCAAATCTTCCTCCAGAGTCCAGATCGAAGAAATATGGACACTCCAGTCGTGAATGACACATGTATGCATTGTTAAAAGGGTAAAGATTCATAAACAAGCCCAAATCTGATACTAATTTGCCTCCATGTTAAAAAAAAAACATACTACAAAATACAATTATAATATGTACACTTCATATACTAATGATACTAATTTGCCTCAATTTTAAAAAAAAAACATACTACAAAACACAATTATAATATGTACACTTCATAATTCAATTAGCAGTACAATATTTTTATAATTGTACTAATCGTATATGTATGTAAATTTGATAGTTATTGCCACTTTTAATGCAATACCTTGCTACGTGTGATGTTTTTGACGATGTCAGATACATGTGAACAGAGAAAGTAATTGATGCAACTAGTATTTTACATTGGTTATAGTTTTGAAATGAAAACTATTCGGTCATTTATTTATAGTTTGAAACCTATCATCGACAAAACAGTTTAACAAATGATATACCGTGCGGTATATATCTATTGACCACAGGGAAGTCATGATACTTTTATTGTAACGCTGTTTAGACTGGATTATACTTTCTGATGTAAATCTTTTGGGGTGGTAATAAAATATCACCCTCAGTTAATTGGGTTTTAAACATTTTTTTTAAAATAGTAAGCAACGATTTTATCTGATCGGGTAAACTATGCTTTTCACTTATTACACACGACAGGGAGGTGTTTGGGTGGGGCTATACCTGTAGTATTTGCAGGAATATTTCTATACAGCTTTGAATTCTGCGTTTGGTAAGAATGTATATCCCTGGAATTTAGTAGGATCTAGAATAGACAATATCGTCTAAATTCATTCGAAGTGAACCGTGTTTCATTTTACAATAGATAATAATCCAGTGGCTGTTCTAAGGACCTCACGGAAGGACATTTTCCGGTACAGTACCTTCGTTTTTAGCATATCTATTTCGGTTTACGTTTACACAGACGAATAACGGTGATATAAAAGCATTGTATATTGATGCTAGAGACCTCAGTAAACGATACTTTTAAACTTCTGAAACAATAACTTATTCTTATGTTCTTTTCAATTAGTGAGCAAAGATTGTTAAGAGTTGGGTTTAGTTTTTTAGAGACGGCAATAGTCCTTGTATTATGTAGACTAAAACACCAAACGGTTAAGATTCTTTTATTTTGTTTTTGAATAAAAAAAATCATTAAAATATATAATTCTATGTATATATTTAAATTGGAAGTTCCGTAATATAATGTTACGGCTTATTTTATTCCACAAATTGAATATGCATGACATTATAATTTCATCTCTCCTTTTCTCCATATATTTATTGATAACAGTTTAGTATATTTATATTTAACGCGTGTTGAGTAAATGCCTTTAGCTTTAATCTGATTTTTTTTTTCTTTACATAATATATTGAGACAAATTGATATTGCCAGAAAACATTTCTATCTTGTATTATCCATGCAAAAAATGGTTTAATGTGTTATTGCTATTCGTCATTCTAGTAATTATAACCCCATCTTTGCAACCAGTCAAAAATAAAACATTACATCAAGCGTCTTCTATTAGTTAATTGAATTGTGAACTTGTTAACTTCGATTAGATATAGTCAAACCTTGGACATTAAAACAAGTTTCGCGTGTATAGAATTATATCATTGCAATATAAAAGCTTTTTTTTTGATACCATCGTCAGATACGATTCCTTAAATTTTCAATTTAAAATGTGTTCAACTTTTTTTTCCTCATCCAAATGTGGTGTGCGTATAGTTAGATTGCGCGGGCCGCCACGACACGCGGGCCGATTCGCGGTACCGAAATGAAATGAAATGGGGTTTAACGTCCTACTCTTCTCCACCTAACCTGGACTAATGGAAGACAGTCATACGCCATAAAGTGTGCTATGGGGTGAAGTTTTGACCGGGCAGCGGCGCTACGGCCTACTCTTATATCGCATTCCAACTGCCCAGGGATATTTTACGCCAATGTGTACACGGGACCTCGGTTTTTCGCACCATCCGAACGACTAGACAGCTGTCCTTGTCAGGCCCTCGGTTCTGCCTCACTGACAATGGGAAACCACACCGGAAAATCGAGATGTACTTTCTCGGCCAATGCAGGGATCGAACACCCGACCTCCAGGCTAGCGAACCAGCACCTTACCAACTTAGCCACGTGGTCCCCGATTTGCGCTACAAATTCAGGGCAAGGATTCGAGGGTAGGTAAGACAGGTAACGAATTGGGAATTACTCAGCGAGTGTTCATATTAGACTCCATATCAAGACAAACTAAGCAGGTAGCTAACCCGTTTCGGTCAATTGAAGACACATTCTATAGGTAGCCGACCTACGGATAAACAGGTAAAATAACCCAACGGACAAGGATTCCATAACAACTGTCTATAACATTCAAATATTTAAATTTCTTTTTTTTGGGGGGTGGGGCAATCATTTACAATTTTCAAAGTCAATATTCTTATATACAACTATAAAACATGAATACAAGCTTTAATTCTTTCGTAGCCTTGAAGGGATAAATTTAACTAAACCAAATATGCAGATTAAATCTATAGGCTTAGTATAACTCAGACTACACGTGACATGAACTCAACGTGAACTCTGCACACCTGCGTATAGAGCGAAATATCCCCCCCACCCTCCAATAAACAATTCGTGGACCCCATACCCTCGTTACAAAAGTCAAACACGATCAAAGAATACAACACCTGCATACCTTTTTTAATATTCATAACCTCATTGTTCAGTCAACAATAACCATATTCAAACTATAAATATAACACCTGTGGAATGCTATGACGTCAGACCTTAGGAATGTGTGACGTCAGACCTTTGGAATGTCTGGAATTCCAAAATTGCTCCAGTCTGCCCTCTCTACTACTCACGTATGGTAGTACATTTTGACTTCCATTTGTCTATGACGTAATTAGGCAAACGTTTTATGATTTGGCGTAGAGTGTCACTCGCGTTTATGTCATCAAAGTTATTTAAAAGCTTGAGATTTGCAATGGCGTTAATTATATTAATGGAGAGCTCCTTCAGACCAAACTTATCATATATTCTTGTGCCTTTGTTGATATATGTTCTGGCAATCCAGCTCCTTAAGAGTTTTTAATGCGGTACCTAATAAGGCCCTTTTTACGTCACCTGAAGTGCATTTTTAATTGTGTAAGGCGTATCTCTTCAGTAAGGTGTCTCTTGTTGTCATGAACGTGCACTTTAAATCATTGCATAAACTCTATATAGTGTTCTGAATCGCTGTCAAATGCATCGATTTTTATGGCTGGAATGTCTCTGTTACCTTCCAGGCGGTATAAAAGTTCCGACAAAGACAATCTTGAACACGCTATGTCACTTTTATGGACCATTTCTTCGAATTCCCGTAACTCGTCTAGCCAGGAATCAACAGTTTTACTTGATGTGTTACGGTCTTCTGTCGACTTTGATAAGGGATTTTCAGGCAAAGGATCGCCACTGACAGGTGCTAATGTTTCTGACATAGGGGTAACTGAATTTGTCCCTTCATTGGTAGGTGCTTGATCTGTTTGATCAGGACTAAGGGGTGGAGCTTGTACTGAAGTGGGCGTTTGAATGACCTTCAAATGCTCACTGACTATATCTTCAATACTAAAGTAATCATTGTTTAATTCTGCCTCTCATTGATCCAGTCGTTGGTGTTCGGCAGGTGAGTCAGTATAGTCATATATTTCACCGTGAACAAAAGAACACTGCTCATAGTCGATCTTGATTTGTTTCATTTCTCGCATAAGACCTCAAACGTTGGCTCCCCCCTTTCTGATGTTAGACTGAACACGATTTACTGAACCAGTAAATTTGCTTTTGAGCTGTTTTCTCTGACGTTTAAGAGATGTGCCTTTTTCTTCCTTCTTGTGCTCTTCACCAGTATTATTTGTCGGTGGATTGCCTTGTGGATTTTCAAGATTTGTGTCGATGTCTTGATCTTGAACTTGGAATGACATTTTGACGACTTGGTACTCTGATTAACAACACTTGAAGACTTCTATAGACTATAGATTGTTGTGTTAATTCCAGAAACAATTGTGGAGTGAATCAGATGCACCATTGTGAGGGACTAAGTGGCAGTGGATGAGGACCTCCTTAAATACGCCACATATTGAAAGTTGTTCGTATATATAGCTTTATTCTGCAAGACAAAAATTACAATAATGACAATAATGACCGTTTAGACAATATATAGGCTTAGACTTGAAGTACTAAAATGACTAAAAGGAGGTAACCTGTTCTATTAATATTACAAGCAGTGCGCGAGCCGCGAACGACAAAATTCTTACAGGCCAGTACAGGTCGAACAATTGACTAAGCACAGCGCAAACGAACCGTAAATTTCCAAAAAGACCATTGGCTAAACTCACGGGGAAATGAGTATAAAAATATAAGGACTGAATACAAATAATAACAAATGATAGCTCAGAAAATATCGTACACCGTATGATGCAACTGAAATCTTTGTGAAATGCTTGTGTGAGAGATTTCTAGAACATTAGCACGTTATTGCCAATATTATGCATAAATAGACACTGGCAGCGGTAAAACAACATGACAATGTATGACAAAGATAAAATGCTACCTGGAATAAGAGATCATCTCGTCCCAAAATGATTGAGGTTCAAATAAATAGACATTAAATTAAGACGTTCGACTTCAAGAATGCATATCACAATGGCGACTATGACACAATTGGCGTATGACATGAAGATGTTCTGACTGGCTAAAAAACTAAGTTAGCAGACAATAGTTAAATGGGCTATAAATATAAATCAAAGGGACAGTCAAACTGACACAACTTATTGAATCTGTAATAACAAAAGAGCTATTCAGAACATAGACTGTCACAAACAATGGACGGGGGCAACGACAATATACATCCACTTGAAAATGTGGGCGTATAATAAAGAGAGAGAGAAATGGGGTTTAACGTCCACTCGACACAAACTAGGTCATTTTGGGACTAACATATGGTTCAATTTTATTTCAATAATTCGCTTGTGCGTAGGGGTCTTTAGCAGTGGGAGGAAACCGAAGTGCCCGTAGAAAACCCACAAGGTTGAGAAGGCGTCCCTATCCCCATACCACAGCTACAAGCCAGAGGTGACCGGATAGCTAGATGTCGAAGCGCGGCACTCTAGACCACTAGGCCATCCCAACCCCCCGGGCGTATAATAAACAATAGGGGTCATTCTAAGGGTATAAAGAATAAGTATGCACAGTTTCAAAAGGATGTGTTAATATAGATGATGCGAAACACAAGACACACAAACATTGGGTGTAGATCTGTCCCATGGAGTTGGGCATGCATCAAAAATAATTGAGGTCAGCCTCTTATTTAACCGACCGATATCAATCCGTTGTTATCCGTACATCTCACTCTTCCGAAGCAGAATTACTCTGTATACTACACAGTTAGGCAACAAGCGAAACACCATCTGTACGCTGACGATACCCAGTTAATATACAGTTATTCACCCAATAAATCTGCATACAATCTAACATGATCTCAGCTGGAAGAGTGTTTCCACAAGATCAAGACTTGGATGAACTCAAATATGCTCAAACTAAATGAAAACAAGACTGAAGCCATAACATTTGGAACAACAACAAAAGTGTCAAATTACAATACCAGCCCCATTAAAATTACTGAAACCAGCATCTGTATTTCATCCTCAATGAATAATCTGGGAGTGATTCTTGATCCAGCTTTGTCTATGAATAAACAGGTTGACGACGTTCGTTCTAAATGTGTGTTCCATCTCCACAATATTGGTTCAATTCGCAATCTAATTACTCCTTCTGCCACGGCAAACATTAGTTCGTTCACTTGTATTCTCCCATTTGGATTACTGCAATAGTTTACTTGCCGGAATTAATAAAACACCCATTTATAAACTACAGCGCATACAAAACAAGGCAGCGTGGATCGTAACACGAACTCCTTTGAGAGGCCATATCATGGAATAAGCGCGATAAGTTACACACAGACACACAAAAAGAAAATGAGCATGCCCAAAAACAATAGAAATGTTCCTTAGGATAGAAGGAATAGGTTTGCAAAGTTTCAAGGTGATAGGATTAATAATGCGGACTGTAGACGACAAACAAATAAATACAAGAAATGGGGGTGACTCTGCCACTGGGGGCGGGCATGCCCCCAAAACAATAAGACCATCCTTGGGGTATAAGGAATAAGTATAAGTTTGAAGACAATCCAGTAAGAATTACACTCTGTAGGTAACCCACAGCCACACAAACACACACACACTGACAGACAGGAAAGACAGCATAATACGTCCACATTATGGACACAGACAAGTAATTATTTCGCCTTATTTCATGATGGACGAATGAAATGCATGTAATTATTTCACCTTATTTCATGATGGACAATGAAATGCACCTTATAAACAGTCAACCCCCTACAAAATTGTAGGCTCTATCGCAATAACAGTTCATTAAGCTGATTCAAGACAGATAGAAACCCTATTTATGCAAACACTTCATGTGGGCTTATAAAACAATGCCATTTTCTCAACTGCTATATATGTGAAATTCACATTAAATCGTTATAAATAATAGAGAAGACTAACCAGTTCATTAAATGTTGGATTAGCTGAACTACGAGCTATTTTAGTTTTACGTTTTGTATGTTTATCTGGATCAGGTAATAGATAGGTTTTAACATACGGACTTGGTGTATCTGTTCCTCTACATGTCTGCAATAAAAATTGAAATAAATATACAAAATACATTTAGGAGATAAACACCTCCTGTTTCACATTTAGAGGGGTGTTATTGTCCAATAGACATGTCCTGATATGTCATAATATAAACATAACAGCCTGAACCACCAGTCCAAACCCAAACAACACAGTGAAATACAAAGCAAAAGAAGAAAACAATAAAAGTTTATCTAGTACAAATTAAACAGTGCGGCTAAACAGCCAGCTACAAAATTGAAATCAAAAGATCGAGGTAGGGGACAAACCTGTCGACCGTCTCTTACGAACACTGGATGTCATATGCTAAGTGAATACATGCTCGGCCTCCGGCCATACTCCAATAATGCCCCTCATCCATCATAATATAACTCGGATGAGGGGTCCATTTTACGGCGATTTGTAGGAGCTTAGGAAATCCAGACTCCTGCTTGTTTCGATCGTTGCATGGATGTCAAATCTGTGGATATTTGTTTCTAACTATAAACTGATTGTTTGCAGATTCATTAGATCACCGCAAAACAAGTGACTAGGTTTGAAATCTAAATCCAGATCTGAATTTTTACCACTGTTCAATGTGTCTCATTATTTGGTTAAACCTGCCCCGACTATTTTTTAAAGAGGGGTACAGTGAACCATTATGGTAAAGTGGATTAAAATGAGTTTTTTTTTGGGGGGGGGGGTGGTTCAAAAAAAAAGGGAAAGGGAGAGAAAGACTAAAATTAACTTTAGCACTAAAAATCATGGGTACCGGCGTAGAAATATTCAGTGATTTGTATCCAATTGGCCACGTACGGCATATTTCCGAGTTCCGACTATACACAGAAAACAATTTGTGCTACTTTGTTATAATATTGACATGTGCTTAGAAATATACTTTGTTATTTTTATATATTGACAAGTGTTTACTACAAAATAGTTTAAAACAACTTATTTGTAGTTACCTGTATTTTTTTACTAAACTATAACTTCAGTTTGGTTGGATGAAAGCATAAGTAGGAATATGCATTGCATAAGTTTCTGAAATTTGACTATATACATTTGGATATGAAAACAAGTATGCAATTACAACCAAGGTTTTGTTTATTCGAAGTTTCAGCTATTATAATTCAGAATATGTTATGCAATTATTGATGTGAATAAAGTATTATAAACCAACATGTCTGTTGTTGACAAGACACCTATCGTTAGGCCTATCCGTGGACGGTTCATTTCAAAATAGATTAAAAACCCTGGTTAAGAGTTTAGTGGAGTTGCTGTACCGGGGTTTGGTGTTTAGGCTGAATTCATGCGTATGCCTAATACCGGGGTTTTGGTGTTGTTCCGGGTTGACATGTCCAGAGGCTAGAGAAAGAAAAAGAAAGAGAAACAAGTCAATTTTCATGTAGAGTTCACAAAAGACGACTATCTGTTAGGCCTATTCTGGCAGTAATTATCGGATATCGCTGAAAATCAATTCTTCGTCTCATGACCTTAAACACTGTGTATAAATTCAAAGTCAATTGGATATTAACTTTAGCCTTCAGAGCGTTTTCAAGAAATTGTGGATGAAGGACGGACGGATGGACGGACAGGGCGACGACAATATACAAGCACATTTCCATGTAGGCAATTAAAATGATTTTTTACACAATCAGGGGCCATAATCTATGAAGTTATGGTTCACGACATGCCAATATCGAAAAACCCAATAATATATTTTGGAAAAATCTTAATTCTACCCTCTGTACATGCTGAAATATGAACTGGTTTACACAGGTTTTTGGGAAGCGAAGGCCCTTGATTTGCTATATAGGCCTCCAAAGAAGCAAGTCCATAAATATTCAAAGGGTGCCCTTTCAAATACTTCTGGTATGCATTTGGATAAAATGTCGCCTCCATAGAAGTGTCTCACCCACATAACATTGATTGAACACTGTCATAAAATGCCAGGATAATTTTCTTATTCACATATAGAAATTTATTATTGGGAGTAGCGATTTATGGTTAATTTTATATTTTCAAGATATTTTTTCATTTTATGATAATTTTATGAGATATGAAATTTTATGAAAATATTAATGTTTTTCTATTGTACGGTCCCTATGAGATCGTTGGGATATAAACATCTTAAGATTCATGAAAATCAGATGAAAAATTGCGACCTGTCGAGTGCCAACAAACCAAATGTTAGTGGCCAGAAGGACACATGGATGAACATATCTCCACATAAAAAGGTGGGCTTATAAAAATTGTGACCTCTCGAGGGTCCAGAAGCTAAAGACATGTTTTTTGTGCTATCATAGGTCATAAATCCGAGAAGTTACTGTCCTACTGGGATATATAAAAATCTATTTAAAGTTTCATAAATATCGGATATAACTTGTCCACAAGCTAAAATCAAATCAATCCAATATTGATTTGAAGTTTCATCAAAATCAGGTAAATATTGTGACCTGGAGGTAGAGTGTCCACAAACAAATGTGAAAAGAAAATGTAGGTGCATAAAAATTTATGCATAGAAAACAAGACAGTAATTCTGATTATAAATAGATAATGTTGACTACTTACCAAATTTCGAACATGGATAATCATAACATGAAAGACATCTTTCCTGTATAGTAGAGATAACTTTATATCACCTTGTATACCAGACATGTTAGGTAGGGGTTGACTTATTATTGGTTCTGCAATAAAAGAGAAAGATAGCCACACAATTTTGTTGTCAAAATTGATGAGGATGTCATGAAGAAATGTAATCTTAATTGTGTACACAAGCTTTGTGGACAATAGGCTTTTTGAAACCAAAAACGTAAATTACCGACTCAAAGTATTTTATAACCGTTGTTCATTATTTACCTTCAAAAGAGATTTTGAGTTAAAGGGGAAGACCAACGATTTTCAAGAAGGTTTCCATAAATCTTAAATATATATTTAGAAATAATCCGCTCTGTAACACAAGCAAAAAATTTTTTGTAAACGAGAAATTAATTTTTATTAAAACAGGAAGTTTCATAGTTGGTTCAACATGCTCACTGAGCTCTATAGTAAGCATACAGATTTGTCATAAGTTTATTGCTGCATTGTGTTCACGCCTCTTGTTATTATAAACACGAATTTATATTTTTTTTAACGTTTACTACTAGGGCTGGGTATCGATAGTGATTTTTACTATCGATAATCGGCAATGAAATGTCAGTCGATAATCGATAGTATCGAAATCAAACTTATTTTCACGGTCGTCATCAAGACTGGATACAGTGTAAGTTCAAAGTTCAAAACCAAACGAAGTTGCGAAAGATCATTTGCTCCTGTCTAAGGAGATTTATTTGGAAAACATTAATAAAACTTGTTATATCACGTATATATACGTAAATTCATGTTGTTTATTATTAAAATAATGCAGCTGTGGTTCCGAATGAAGAAATATCGTAAATAATTATGTTAAGGGACCAAAATGAACGTGTTCCGATTCAAAACATTGCGTACGTGCGCGCAAAAATATCAATATGGCGGACAATTCTGTGTCATTTCGTGTGCCAATAGAGAACCATTATTCGTATAATATATAAGTAAATCAACAAGAGTTTTGCCGTCCATGTGTGCTATTTATTGTACCGGGTACTCATTACTGAGGCACACGTACAGAAATAGTGAACTGTACAGACGAATTCTGAAGCATACAAAGGGAAATAACTCTAACTTTATTTACACATCCGGGTATCTCTGATTTAGCGATATTCAACAATAATTTCTTCAAAACTAAAGTAACGTTTCAATGAGAGTGAATTTATGAAAACGGCTGTTCAATAAGCAGTCACAATTTTGTTACGTGTTACATTTATACTTGATAGTAATTAAAGTAAGCGGTGTATTATGATTAACTGAAAGAAAACATTGACATTTCAGACGCAAGAAAAATAGACGAAGAGCGATAATCGATAGTAACCCACCGCCATTGATAGTGCTTTTCTGGGCCGCCCAATCGATACTATCGATTTATATCGATATTTTACCCAGCCCTATTTACTACACAAAGCCGTAGTGTACAGGGGCGTGGTGAGAATGAGTTCATGAGTAGCCATACTCATGCGCCAAAAAGTTTTTGCGCCAAAATCACAATCAAATTACTCAAAAAATGAAAAACATTTGTAAGTGGAAAAATTGTTTCATCTGACCCAATTAAAAAAATTTTGAAAGAGTCAAGTTGGAAAATTTAATCATATTTTATTACCGTATTTCTTGTCTCGGATTGCTGGAGATTGCGTTTCTGGGCTTCTAATTTTCAAAATTTTCCCGGGGGAGGGCCCCACGGACCCCCCCCCGCGGGCTCGCGTCTTCGGCGCTCGCGGTGGCCGGCATCGCCAGCCACAGCTCCGCGGTCAGTAAAAGGGTTTTTGTGCCAAAATCTTTTTTGTTACTCATAATTTCTTCTCAATAATTGCCCTCACCACGCCCCTGGTAGTGTAAATTCACTCATACTGAACAGTACGCTTTGATGTCATTTTGCTTGCTGACAGTGCTTTTCAACATAAACAGATCAAATTATGGGCATGTGAGACATATAATATAGTGCATTTTGGCACATAATGTCGAGGTGAATGGCTTTTCCTTTTTTCTTCCATTTCCTCTTGAGAATGGGCAGGATCGAATGTTTATACGTCATAGAAGAGATATTATATTCCAATACATACATGGTGCCTGACGTTGACAAACTTTGGAAATTTATATATTTATTTGAATGTGCATGTGCTACAAGTCCATTGAAAGACATGAAAACACTGTCAGTCGACTCAGCACGCACAAAAACATCGAAGCAGACGAAATACATGTCACTTGCAAGCTGTCAATCAAACCATGTGATGTAAACAATTAACCATGTGCCTTGAATTGGGCCACAGCGTACTATTCAGTATGAGTGCATTTACGCGATGGCTTTTTATTAAACGTTAAAAAACCCATACATTTGTGTTTTTAACATCCTAGCAAACTGTCTATTCGATAAGATTTTCGGCCCAAGGACGAGACGTGAACACAATACAACAGTAAACTTATGGCAAATCTGTATGGTAAATGGTCCGGGCAGTCAACAAGAGTTGTTGCACATTTTTACTTTTATCGTAAATGAAACATTTATAATACACTAAAATCTGATTACAAGGAACAACTCATTAAATAATTATCAGAAAATGATTAGAATTTGTAGGGGTTTTATAAAGTTCTTCCCCATGCTAACATTGAGTATACGGAACATTTAACCCTTTGAACACTGACTTTACATGGGGTGTTGCACGTCCCTCCCTGGATTTACATGACGTCATATTAATTATGACGTCAAAGTAATTGGAGCTTGAACACGCCCCAAGCCGCAAAACCGACATTTCGGGTATATGCGATACAACGTCAAGCCGGTTTTGCGGCATTTCGGGTTCTAAGGGTTAACATCATGGATTTAGCTGTTCAGTTATCAAAATTCACTGAAAATCAATATACTTGTTTGTCTCAAGACTTTAAACTCTGTGTATCAATCTGAAGTCAATCGGATGATAAGTTAGCTTCTGGAGCATCCACAAGGTTTTTTGAAGTGATCGGGGGCCATAACTCTTACAGTAATTATCAGAAATCGCTGAAAATCAATAAGCTTCTTCGTCTCATGACCTTAAACACTGTGTAAAAAATTTAAAGTCAATCGGATATTAACTTTGTCCACTAAAGTGTCCACAAGATTTTTTGATGTGATCACGGGCCATAACTCTGGCAGTAATTATTGGAAATCGCTGAAAATAAATACACGTCTTTGTCTCAGGACCGTAAACACTGTGTATAAATTTAAAGTTAATCGGATATTAACTTTGGCAGTATTTATCGGAAATTGCTGAGAATCAATGGGCTTCTTCGTCTCATGACCTTAAACTAGGGGTGTGTGTTATTTAACAAATATTCTGGAAACCAAGCCGTACGGTGCTTAAAATATGTGGAGGAGTATCAAAATTCATAATACGGAAAAAAATTTGACCCCGACCACCCTGACCCCCATGTACATACCCCCTGAAAATTGGGTACCTCAAATTAGCCAAAATATCAGTTTTTCTGTCATTTCACTACTAACAAACTTGTTTAGAATGCCTTTCACAGATTCAAATATAGGTTTTCGTGGTCTGTGTGTCAGAATATGACTTTGAAAATGATCATCAACAATCCAATATGGCGGAAGTCCAATATGGCGACGCAAATATGTATTTTGTGCTTTTAGACCAAACATGGTGTTGATATATGTCTACTACTATGTTTTCGAGGTCGTAGAATCTGAATTTGTTGTGGTTTTAAACAAATAAGGAACCGTTTTCAACATATTTATCATGTGTTGAAATTCATCAATACCAATACAGTTACATAGTATCATAATTTTGGGAAAGTGAAGCTATCTCGGGCTAAATTCAAATCACTCATCATTACAACTGCTTTACAACTAAGATTGCTTTGGAAAACCTTCAAATTGGCCCCATAAACAGATGCTGGCAATTTTTTGTGGTCCTTTAATAAATAGAAAATGTCACTTTGTTTGGGTACTAACAAGGCTGCACCTCAACCATATCTTACTTCGATGTAAACAAATGATTGTTCTGCATTTTGTCAAGGAATAAGATTGCTATTTCCTTGCTACACAAGTTTCTGTTTCTCATCGAGAAACAACAGGAATTTCATACATAGCGATAATATTATATCCTCAGAATGCATCAGAAGATTGTTGCTGCAAAAGCTTTTGTTTCTCTTCCACATTTTCATTACAGCAGAAATTTCATATGTAGGGATATTACTATATCCTCGGTAGGTACCAGAAGATTGGGATTTGATCAAGTCCTGGGAATTGGCTTTCACTTGCATGGTGGATGCTCAATTCAATTTTTAGCGCCTCTTTGCTTGAGCTCATAATTTATGAAACCGTCTACCCAATCTGAACCTAGATGGTGTATTGGAGCACCTTCTAGGATTTCTGAATCCATTCCTGACAGAGTAATATCGGATTCAAAGAGCCTGAATTAAGCTTTATTTCACAAGAACATTTTTATCAAACAAAGTACAGCCAAGATATACGTGAGTCACTAGGCAAAGCAATTGAAGGTACACGCTTAGGGGTGATAAAGTCCTCGCTATGCTACTACCTAAAATAACTGTCGGTTTTCAACGCAAGAAGGGCGAAATATTTGGTATTTGGATTTGGGTCTTGTAGCGGGGAGTCAGATATTGCAACGGAGCGCTAAATATTTGTACATGTGAAAACCAGATCCCAGGACTTGATCAATTAACAATCTTCTGGTACTATTATCGCTAAGTATGAACTTCCTGCTGTAATGAAAGCCTGGGACGAGACACAGAAGCTTTTGCGGGAAGGAAATAGCAATAGTATTCCTTTACAATATGCATAATGATCATTTGATTATATCGATGTAAGATATGCCCGAGATAGCTGCACCTAGCCAAAATAATGATACTATGTAACCGTATTTGAATTGATGAATATTTCACCAGATGATTAGTATGTTGTAAGTGGTGCCTTCTTTGTTTGAAATAACAACAAATTCGGATTCTACGACCTCAAAAACATAGTAGTCGACATATTACAACACTATGTTTGGTTGAAAAGCACAAAATACATATTTGCGCTGCCATTTTGGTCACCATATTGCATTGCCGCCATAGTGGATTGCTATGGGTCATTTTCAATGTCATGTTGAGACTCACAGACAATGAAAACCAACATATGACCCTGTCAAAGGCATTCCAAACAAACTTGTTAGTGGTGAAATGACAGAAAAGCTTTTATTTTGGATCATTAAGGGACATCCATATTCAGGGGGTATGTACATGGGGGTTAGCGTTGTCGAGGGTCGAAAAAATTTTTATATTATTAATTTTTATATCTCTCCACATGTTTTTAACACTGTACCAAAGGAATCGACTATTATCACACCCCCTACTTAAACACTGTTTATAAATATTTTAGTCAATCGAATATTAACTTAAGCCTGTAGAGCGTCCACAAGCAATTGTGGTCACCGCGCCAAGATATAGCTAATATTTTGTTTATCCCATATCATTTTCTTTAAAGAGTATTTTTTATTTTTGATAAATTAACATTTTCTAACCTCTAAGCTTGGCAACTTTGAGTTTACTAGTTTCCTCCTGTTCATCCCTTAATAATGTATGAAAAAATGTATACACCAGATCACACTGAAAAGAGTAAAAGAATTTTACTGGATTTCAACATTCAATTGGCTTTATCTTTTTATAAGTTAGGCAGCAGTGCTGGAGAGCTGTGGTTTGTCACCAATATTCTTGTTGTGAGTTCAATAATGGAGCGAGGAGTAGTGGCAACTGTATAAACTTGTTAGTTTTCTCCAGATCTAAAGTGTGACCCATGAACTATATCTTTATGTAGGGTGGCCCACAGCCTCAAATATGTGTCTCAAATGACAAATACTCGAAAGATCACAATTCAGTCACATGCATTTGCTGCACACAGCAAACATTCACCCTAAATAGGCATTCACACAATAATATTAATTAATTTATTAATCTACAAAGCCTTTTAAGAATTGCTTTATTATGAACTTGATCAAAACAATTGATAAGATAGGTTGCCAGGCAACAAAACATACGCCCACAGCAGCTAAATCGTCCGGGCAGTCAATAAGAGTTGTCGCATATTTTTACTTTTTTCAGAAATGAATTTATAGGTATTACAGCTATATCAGACTCATTGCAGCCAGTTTCTGGACTTCTGAAGTCCATCGCTTAACTCAGTCATATGTTTTCGAGCACACATACTAGATTTTTTATCGATATTTCAAAGACACAATTTTTTCCTGCATTATTTTTGAAAAGTATTTGATTTCACTTACCCCATGCAATAGTAATAAACAGATTCTAAGTGACACACATCAAGGTCTTTGTATGGATTCCCCTTGTGGTATCATGCACTGGATGTTTACATCCTTATGGAATATTCCGTTTGAGACCCGGGCATTAGCAATGGGCAGCATATATCACCTATCCATCTAGAATCGACGAATCAAGATAAGAAAAATACACTTCGTCAAGCAATCAGCTCCCATTCGGTTCTCACATCACTTAATGCTATGTAATGTGCTAAAGGGTGGACCTTAATGTGATGTTCATTAGTACACTCTTAGTACACAGCACAGTCTTTGTATGGATTCCCCTTGGGTGTGGTACCATGCGGGGAATGTTTACGTCCTTTTGCATTTGAGATCCAGGCAGTAGCGACTGACAGCACAATAAGATCAAAATTTCCACTTCGTCAAGAAATCAGTTCCCATTTGGTTCTCACATATCTTATTGCTATTTAATGTGCTAAAGAGTGGAAGTAATGTTTTTAGTACACTCTTTCAATTGTATGAAGTCATTTTAGTTCTCATATGTGGGATATGTGCCACATTCAATGGCCAAAAATAAAGAAATCCCTCAATTTCCTGCGGTCCCGGACGCGGCCATCTTAGATTGAATACCAGGCTTCATCAAAGAGACCAGTTTTGCTTGAGTTGGTTTACTGCTGCTACCAGCGAGCATGGGTGAATGATTTGGCGAAGGATTGGAGAAAGCTGGCTTGCCCTGTATGAAAGTAGTTGGTCATTTCATAGAGAATCGAAGATTCATAATATGGAAAATTCACCAACTTTGACTCATGATTTTGCATTGAATGAAACGAGGTGACAGAGATTTTATTTCTTATATCGATAGAGGGGGTCGAGCTGTGTATAAAACCATTTCAATATTTTGACCTACCCTTGCATCATAGAAATTGGGGCTAATCTTCGAAGGCGTATATTTTCTATTTTATTCACCATATGTTACAATTTTGCTGACCATTACTCCCTGAGAATAGATGTGACCTTAAGGTCTGTACATGGGGGCACAGGAAGACCCCCACTGACATCACCAACCACCACTATTTTCATCCAAACCCTAGACTCGCCAGAAGGACGTGAAAAAGGTCAAAAATGCCTAAAAATCAATATGAGGCTATATCTCAATAATGATTAAATTTTGAGATCGGCTGTTCTGGCTGTGAAGTAGTCCAGAGGAGTCGATAAAATCCCCCCCGAGATGAACTCGATCTGCCGACCCCCACCTTCCCACCTTCTGCATGGTTTTCTCGTGGAATGACTCTTAATTGCTTTCCTGCAGTATTGCAAATTATATCAATATGGTTAGCCCATTTTAAATCTTGCGACAAAGTAATGCCTAGGTGTTTGTGATACCGAACAAATTGAGTTTAGTTCCCCCTAATTTGAGGGAGGGCAGTTTCCTTATCTGTATTATGACCCAGACTCACTCAAAGTTGAGTATTATGCTGGGGGAGGGTTGTGCGCATGAGCCGTTTATTCTCGTATATACGAGATGAAAGTCTCCGCCGATGTGGCTAGGACTGCTTTGTCTGGAAGTTGGTTCCAGTCTTTAATGGTCCTTGGAAAAAAGGACTGTCTGAATAGTTCACTATTACACTGAATCTGTTTATAGTTAGTTTTCCGTGTTCTAGAAACACTTGGAATAAGTATAGGGTCATTCGGTATGGCCACTAGCTCATTTACTATTTTGTAAAATAATACAAGTCTTTGATCTCTCCGGCGTTCTTGCAGCGGTTTTATACCCACATCTTTAAGCATCTTAGTGACGCTGCTTTCACGTGAGTAATCCGATGTTATAAATCGTCCTGCGGATCTTTGTACCTTCTCAAGGGATAGAATGTCCGTTTGACTGTGCGAGTCCCATATTGATGAGCAATATTTCAACACTGAGCGTACTAGAGATTGGTAAGCTGTAATATTAAGAGATCTAGGACACTTGGGTAGATTATGCCTAAGGAATCCCAATGTGGAATGAGCTTTATTAACAGTCTTATTTATGTGTTTACTCCATTTCAATGAATTACTGATGATGACTCCTAGGTATGGGCTATTGTCTACTTCTTCTAAGATGATATGACATAGTTGGTAGATGTAGGTGCTTGGTTTTTTGGATCTTGATACTCTCAGAATATAACATTTTTTAGCATTGAATGACATTCCTCATTCTTTGGCCCAAATTTCCAGGGATTGTAGGTCGGATTATAGTGGAAGAGAATTGGTCCTAAACAGGTCCCTTGGGGCACTCCTGACTCGACTCACACAGATGACGATGTTTTGCGCTCTACCACTACACACTGAGTTCTTTTAGTTAAGAAGGAATTAATCCATGTTAAAAGTTCAGTGTAACACCATAGCTTTCAAGTTTATATAGGAGTTTCTTATGAGGGACTGTGTCAAACGTCTTACTGAAATCTGATATGGCTATGTTGACTTGTTGTTTTCTATCATATATGTTAATGATATCATGAGTTGGGATTAGGAGTTGGGATTCACAAGAATGTTTAGAACGGAAGCCGTATTTTAAGTTGGTTAGGATATTATGGTTCTCAAGATGAGTCATTAAATGATTACAGATAATATGCTCTAACATCTTAGCACACACAGTGAAACTGGGTGATAGTTACTAGCTAATTGTCTACTGCCCTTCTTGAATATGGTGGGAATGTTCGCCTGTCTCCAGTCTTCCGACACTTCTCCTGTGGATAAGGATTGCGTGTAGATATGTGTGAGACCAGGGGCTAATTCCTTGGAACACTGTTGTAAGACTCTATTTGGAAGCTTATCTGGGCTGCTAGCTTTATCAGGTTTAAGTTCACGGATTAAGGCCTTTACTCCTCTTTCGTCAATGATTAGGTTTCTCATAGTAGGGTAGTTATCATGTAATAGTGATGGCATAGGCGCATCTGGTTCTTCTTTTGTGAAGAAAGACTGAAATTGGTTATTCAATATTTCAGCTTTGTCCGCGCTATCTGTGTGAAGGGTACCGCCCACTTTAAGAGGGCTTACTCCGTTATTATCTTGTATTTTAGCTTTAATATACTTCCAAAACGTTTTCCTGTTATTGTCCTTAAGACTTGCTTCTAAGGTTTCCTTTAGGTAGTTCTGTTCTGATTGACGTAAGAGTTTCCGTGTATTCTTCTTATGCAACTTGTATTTTTCCCAGTCCTGTCTGCACCACTGTTCCTAGCTTTATGATACAGCTGGTGTTTCTGTTTAACCATTTTCTTCTCTTCTCTCTTCAGCAAAGGTAGATTAGGTTTAGAGGATACTAGCTTAGTTGGGATATTGTCTTTGATAATAGTATTTATTCCTTCCTTGAAGGTTTGCCAAATATTTTCAGTTGAGCCTGCTTCAAGTTTTATTTTATTCCTGAACTTTTATTTATGTCCCAGTCAGCTTTTTTGTACATTACGTGGTTGTGATTTGTTAATAATTGGTTTAATGTCCTCATCAACTACTACCATATCATGGTCAGAGATACCTGGGATGGTTAAAGTTGTCTTTGATGAGCAATGGGTTGCTGGTGATGTATAAGTCTAAGTTGTTGTCCAATCTTGTCGGATTCTTCTGCACATTAGCTAAAGAGTGATTATTTAGAGTATCTATCAATGTATTGTGAGTTTTACATTGAGCCGATCCTGGCACTGTGGACACAGTGTCCCAGTTTATGTTGGGGAGATTGAAGTCTCCGGCTAATATCAAATATTTAAATTCTGATCCAGATATTTGTTGAAGTGATTTATCGAAGTGAATGATAGAATCCTCGTCACTTGAAGGTGGTCTGCAAAAGGGGCATAACGCATTCGTTTAGCCCCTTGTAGCTGTACTTCGACCCATAAGATTTCACAGGGTTAAACTAAAACATCACACCAATACGTTTATCATGTTTACAGACAGCAGCACCTGTCTTCCCCGAGAGTCAAAGAAGCGTGGCTTACCCCCACCTAAGAAAATTTTGGAATATTTGACGGCTGCAAACACTTTTTTCTGCTATTTCAGCCCATGAACAAAGCAATTTCAAAGTGGTCTAATATAGCCTAATTAAGGTGGCTTGCTGACTCGAATTCCAATCAATCGTTTACACCCACGAAGACAGGACCGTTGGGAGAAAATTTTGAGAATTTAACGGCCACTTCAATTTGGTCCAATATAGACTACCTGGCTGCCCAGAATTCCAAACAACCAATCAATCGTCACGGGCTATGGGAGCCCCCCGGCTCCCGCAGACAAATTTGAAAATTTAACCACCGCAAATGCGTTTTCTGCCATTCTAGCCTGTGTTAGCAACTCAAAAAGTATTCAATGGTGTTGTAACCGAAATCCCACTCTGAATTTCACCCATCCAATCACCTGTTGCAGTTGCATTCACAAGTAATAATCGATGCCCGAAAAATGTCGCACAAAGTAGAGTGGCCCCAGACAAAATGTTTTAATCAATAGTCAACTCAGTACAAATTCGTGGAATTCAATTAAAAGAAAAGTGAAATTATTGTTTTATTAGGACTCGATGACAGTTAGGGAAGCAAAACTAGAAATGCCCGAAGCAGGTTTACGGGCTGCGGCCAGTTTTCTTTGCGGGGCGAAGAAGTGGAGCTGACCTTGTATGGACCCCCAAGGAAATTTTGGAATATTTGATGGCCGCAAACGTGTTTTACTGCTATTCCAGACCTAAAATTAGTGTTTTATTAGATTTCGGGCACTTTATTTTGCCAAATTTTGGGGGGGTCCAAGCAGCGCTCACGCTGTTGATCGCCATTTCCGCCAATTGCGATAAAAATATAATTTTGGCGTTAAAATATTCAATCTGGCGAAATTTTTGGCGATTCTTTTTTAACCATGGCTAAAAAATTTTCTTGCCACAAAGTTTTGATTTCCACGCCGTGCACACACGTTACAATCTATCAAGCTTGGCTGAGTCATTTATCAATCAATCAAGTACTAATCCTTTGTCTCTTGATCAATCTCGGATTAGCGTTGATTAGTATACAGTAAGAGAAGTAATAAACTAATCAAGAGACAGACGATTTAATTGTTTGTCTCCAAATACGAATCAGTGTCTTTTTTGGACGGTTTCTATATATTCAAAATGGCGGACACCGTGAATAATACTCGTTCGATTTGTGTGAGATTATTGGACTATGACGTCTGTTTTATCCTTTTCCTACTCCTATTGCACGTATCGTTATAAATGAAGCCAGGTTTATTGTTAAAGTTTATATGGAAGTCGATATTAAACGCCAGAAACGAACGAACGAAAGTCAGTTATTTTCTAATCACATGCCATTAATAATAATGGGCCCTAAGCGAAAATTTGAACAGCCTTCGTCAACGTCCGATAGAAGAATTTCAAACTTATTTTTTTTTGTATTTCACCACCAAAATACTCCCGAACTGACCATATAATAGTTAAGAAATAGATAACGTAACGTTGAGTCAATTTGTTTCCTTTGAACCGAGATTATTAGCGTTTGATATAAGTCCCAGCCTCGATCATCATAAGATTCAGCTCTTAGTCCTTACATAATGTATGTTTGTGCATTTGAAAAATGTAGATCTCTTAAGGATGAATGAACATTTTCAAATCCTTGATATATCAGTAAGTGCTTGGTCACAATTTCTGTTATAAAGGAAAATATTCATTAAAAAAGAATACACTGTGTGGTTACCCCAGATGTTGAAAAAGCTCTAAAAAATGGGCTTCTGCAAAGCAGTGAAGAATTTTGTAAATTGTAATATATGTAAATAAAAATTACTGAAAAAATATAATAGAATAGATATTCATCCTTTTTTTGGCGGAAAAAATATATGGCTAATAAATTAAGATGAAAAATTGGCGGAAGAAAAATTGAACCCAAAGTGAGCACTGGGTCCAAGTATATTCAGACCCCTCCAAAAGCAATTGGGGGGGTCCGACCCCCCCCCCCCCCGGACCCCCCATGTGTGACGCCCATGCAAATGCGTAATTGGTAAAGATCACTATTGAGCGAATTTTCTAAGTCTTCGATACTAGATTTAGTACAACCAATGGCAGTATCATCAGCAAATAACCTGGTAATGTTGCTCACTCAGTACTTCATAAATGTCATTTATGAAAACGAGGAACACCGATCCCTGCGGCAAACCAGAATTCAGGTTAATCTGATTGGAGTAAATATTATTTACTAATACTTTTTGTTTCCTTCCTTTTATGTACCTTTTTATCCAAGTCAGACAGGCTTCATCGATTCCATATTTGCTACGTTTATATAGTAGACCAGAGTGATATACACCATCAAAAGCTTTTGATATATCGAAAAAAACATAGCAAGAAATTTTATGACTTTCAATAGCGCTAACACAATCATGATAAATTTCTATTAGTTGGTGTACAGTAGAGTGATTAGGCCTACATCCAGATTGAAAACTGTATAGTAGATCATTATCTTTAAAATAGTTGTACAAGTGTTTGAATACAATCCTTTCTAGGAGTTTACTTATACAGCTCAGTAGTGATATTGGTCTATAATTTGCATTATGCTTTTGGATCCGCTCTTAAAAATTGGTATCACATTTGCAATTTTCCACAATGCTGGGAATATCCCCTCTTCAATTGATTTGTTAAAGAGTGAACAAAGTGGTGTGCTTATTGAGCACTAAGTAGCTTTCAGGAATTTGTTTCCTATTTTATCAGAGCCACAAGCCTTCTTATCTTTTAAACATGTAATAATATCAATTATTTCAGACTCTAAGACTTTTGGAAAAGAAAAATTCTAATTTGTGTGGAAACTGAATTCCGGTAACTGTGTTGATGAGGTATTATTTGACACAGATCCAAAAAAATTGTTCAAAAGCTCTGCTTTTTCATATTCAGAATAAAGTAATTCATCCTCCGTTTTGTTCTGCAATGGGGGAATATGGTTTACATTGTTTTTTCAGACCAGTTTATTTATAATTTTCCAAAAATCCTTTTGATTTGAGTTAGGGCTAGATATATCAGCCAACAACTACTCTTCATATTGCAATTTTAGTTATTTTTTGTGGTTATTTACCTTGTTCTGCTGTACTTTATACTTTTGTAGGTCGATTGGGTTATTTGTACGTTTGACCCTATTCCTAAGTTTATCTCAAACTCTCATTTTTTTCGTAGTTCTGAGTTGAACCAAGGTTTATCATTTGGGCGTATCAATACTCATCGAATGGGAATGACCGACTACATATTGGACAATGATCCAATTTGATATTTATTTAAAATTTTTCTGAAGTTGTCTAATCCTGTCTGGATTATCGCTCTTATTTTTATGCCTTTACAATACGCTTAAAGATATGATTTCTTCAACATACATGTTTTGCATTTCTTGTGTGGGGTATTATATATTATAATTTGTATTATTACATAACTTAACAATTTCGATTAGTCGCTAAAAATTATATCTGGCTTATTGTCCTTGTTGTTGTGAATTTTACTACAGTTTGCTTATGTTAGGCGCAATCTTCACCCTTCGCGCAGATTGCAATCTGCGTTGTCGCGTTGCACAGATTTTGCACTCCGTTGCGCTGATGAAGCTGGTGCGCAGATTGCCCACTTTGTGCTGATTACCCCTCGATGTTTTTAGAGATGTTAGTTTCTGTCAGACGTAAATATATATATCAGGGCTCGAAACGAAAGGCGCACGAAAGCGCTCGCGAATCTACCACGCACCTAAAATGAAACCCAGGTACATATTTTTAGATGCACCCGAATTTTATAAACAATGCTTCTCGTACCGAAGGTAACTCACGGTTCTCTTTTTAAAATATCCCACGATCGTTTAATTGAATTAATAAAATTCTCGTAAAATAATATATTTTTATTTAACGGTCTCAAGCATGACTCGACACTGCCGTCGGCCGCGACGGCAATGGCCTCCGAATTTTAGAATTTGGCCGCAGAATTATGGTCGCCAATTTATGTTGGGTATCAATAGTTATTTTTACTATCGATAATCGGCATTGAAATGTTGATTAATAGTATCGAAACAACCCAAAAATGGGTTTCGTAGGCTATTTAAAAGTCAAAACCACACGATGTTGCGAAAGATGTTTTTTGTTTGTCTAATTAATAATAAAACGTCTCATAATACGTATAAATTGTACTTAATTTTTAAATAATGTAGCCTTGGTTCTGAATGACGAAATACCGTTGATACGGTAGGCCAATGTATGTGGAGGAACCAAAATAAAATGAGCATGAGTCGATTCAAACCATTGTGTACGTGAGCGCGACCAATACCAAAATGGCGGACAATTCGTTGTCAATTCGTGTGCAAAAATTAAGGACAATTTAATAGCCTAAATAACTTGTTATCACGAATTCGTAAATTGTTTATTATTATTAAAATAATGTAGCCTTGATTCCGAATGAAGAAATACAAACGTTTTTGTCATCTATCAGTCATTTATAATGAGCAGACGAATTCTGAAAGGGGAAAAACTCCGGGTTATTTACACATCCGCGTATATCCAATTTAGCGAATTCCATGATATGATGATTATTGTTTCTAATGAAAGTATTGTTTAAATGAGGGCGAATTTATTTCAACATTGTTTGGGGGAAAAAAGCTACATTGAGATTGAGACTTTGAAGTAAATATAAAGTGACCGATGTAGGCTATTGTATTATTATACGAAGGATTAAGTCACAGAAAATAGTGAGTCGACTCCTCTACGCACGCACGAAGAATGCATTATTTTTGTAAAAATAATAAACACATTGAACGGGTTGTGATAGTCAGGCCTATAACAACCATTTGACTGAGAAAAAAAGATGTAAAATAAACAGATTTATAACATAATATTACATATTAAAACCTTCTAAATCAGTACAACTGAATTTGGGCTCTTAATATAAGCAAAATCTGCTTTTGAAAAACACTCTCCTAGAATATATGAGGTGCAGGTTTTTAGGAGAGCGATTTTCTGAATTTATAATTTTAGGTGCAGCTTTTAGAGCTCTACATGATTTTATTCCTTTCAACCCCTGATAGTGATATATGATCTGCCCTCTATCGGCTTTGTAGTGAAATATTTTTAATATCACAACATAATTAGCATGTGTGCTTAGAAAATAAGATTTTATTTTTAATTATGTCAGCAGTATCTCATAATCTGTGCTGACCATGTGACTGAATGTACAAAATATTTGCTGTAGTTTGACGTAACTACATGTGGTTACGATTTATGGGGTTACAATTAATAGAAAAAAAGATTTTAAAAATATTCACTGATTCAACTTGGTCATCGTTTTATTCTTTCTGTTATTCATATTCCATCAAGACGAAATTTTATAAGAATGGCTGAAGTATTACTACGTTCACCTAGCAACGATAATTTTTCACTTGCGTACTATGTATTATTACAATTCTATGCTACCCTACGCGACTATGCAAAACCCGGTATGTTGGTCCTTGAGGCTGTCGACTTGAAAATGATTTCAACTAATAATACTATAAATATAGTGTGCAGTTTTTAAAATCTTTTTTTCTATTAATTGTAACCACATGTAGTTACGTCAAACTACAGCAAATATTTTTTACATAAATCGTAACCACATAAATGGCTCTCGGTAAAGTGGTAATTTGGCGTAAAATCTGAACGCCTTGTGTTATAAAACACTTGGTTCATTTCTCGCAAATTTCATTAAAATGACTAATAATACTAAGACAGTGACCCATGGTGATTAAGATTAAGTGGATTATCATCGCAGTAAATCCGTTAAATTGCCCGGACAAAGTTCACTTTGCGCGCGCAGATAACTCATTGGAAATTAGACGGAGATTCGCGCATGCGCAGGGGTAATCTGTCCGAGGAGGGCAATCTGCGCCTAACACATACATTCATATTTCTCGTGGCATATAGCAGATCATGACTCCTGCTGGCATTACATGATGATATTCTTTAGGTTGTATTCCTGATTGGGCTGACTTTAAAAATATCTCTGTTTCGCCTAACCCGACCGACTAACTAAAACCACCCCCGACCCAAATTATTTTATTGCACTTTTCCGCAATCTTTCTATTTTATTTTGTGTGTCAACCTGAAATATATCACGAGAGTTATTTCCCTTTACTATGGCTATGGTTTGATACATTTTTGAAACTGGTTAATCAAGACGAAAGCGTCATAGGTGTCGCTTCTCAACAAAATGGTTGCAAACGAAAGCATGTCCATCCCTACGAAATGATTCTGCCTCTATCTGCGGACCGTCGTTTTAAACATGACGACGATATTTTCAATATCCGTTTTCGAGAAAAATGAAGGCATAACCTGAATGATGGTTTAAAACGTGTTGAAGGAAATTCACACTTCAAGTTCGGAGCAAATCGTGTGCGAGTCGTGCATCACTAAAATTTAAAATCCTGATTTCATTCAATATTGATTTGTTTACAGCTTATAAGTAACTTACCCATTTTCTGTATGGGCTTCTCTGACTATTCCTAAGTTTATCTCAAACTCTCATTTTTTTCGTAGTTCTGAGTTGAACCAAGGTTTATCATTTGGGCGTATCAATACCCATCGAATGGGAATGACCGACTACATATTGGACAATGATCCAATTTGATATTTATTTAAAATTTTTCTGAAGTTGTCTAATCCTGTCTGGATTATCGCTCTTATTTTTATGCCTTTATAATACGCTTAAAGATACGATGTCTTGTCTGTATATTTGTTTTTATGTAAATTATGTGAGGTGCAGTCCCCCTGTACATACTATTAGAAACCAAACATGGTCAGACATCAATTATTGTTGATGAACTATGTTTTTTACGGCAAGTCTCATCATATATGTTATAATTAGCCATAAATATTGTCTCTTAATTGTTGTATTATTTTCTGGCCATGAAATAACATGGTTGAGGTAATTTCAGTTAGGTCTCTATTAATAAGTCTTTCTCACAATTCATATGCATACCTGTGAAATTTCTGGTGCCTTGACCAATAAATATTCTAAAAACTGTTCAATTTCCACTTTTCTACTTTCAGCTACAGACCTTATATTACTTCTACCAAACACCATCCTATAATAAGATACAGAAATGAAATGGGTTGTAACGTCCTAGTGTTCTGCTCCTAAACTGGGATAATGAAGACGGGCATGCGCCATACAATCTGCTATGAGGAAATTTTGCTCGGGCAGTGGCACTACGGCCTACTCTTATATAAAATTCCAACTGCCAAAGGATCTTTTACATGCACACCAATGTGTATCTCGGACTTGTTTTTTTATCCCATCCGAATGACTAGACAACTGTCCTTGTCAGGCCTTCCGTCCTTCATCACTGACACGCCGGAAATCTGGATAAACTTTCTCGGCCAATGCAGGGATCAAACACCTGACCTCCAGCCTAGCATGCCAGGGTCTTGATCCCTCTAATAAACCAAAGATACATATATTAATTTTACATGATGATCTAATATCAAATGCAGTTATGGCCAATTGTCATCATAATTCTGATTAAAAAATGCCTTACTTTTAGTTTACAAGTTAAGAATGAGTGTTGAGATATTTCTTTGATCAACCCTGGTAATGAAATTTATGGTGATGGTTTTCACATTTGTGTTTCCAGTCGGGCAATTTCCTTTACCTAATTAGGATTTGCTATTTTTTTTCATTAACCATTTTTTATAGGGCACCGATTGTTTTGTTCGTTGGTCAGGCATCAACAATTGATTACCACGGTATCCTATTGAACAATCTCAAATAGGCCATAATTTCTACTGGTATACAAGCAATGTTGATGTGTGTAATGGGGGACTTTAATTCCCACTAATAACAGTTTTATGTTGATATGCAGTATATCGTGTTCTGAATACAAACAAATATTCATATTCAAATCCCGTACAATATTAAAATTTAAATTCGTATTATTTCTACAAAATTAAGTGTAGATCTAAGCGTACCGACACGTCAGCTACCTGCTTCAATTTCATGCCAGCAAAATATTCCTCCAAAATTACATGTCTTCATTTACACCACAGAACATGAAAACAAAATATCTGTAAGAAACTTTTGATGTCGAAGCATTGTTTGTCTTTGTTATAAAACGGTATTTTAAAATTACATAGAAGATTTGACGCCCGTATGCAATGCATGCCACTCGGCAAACCTTGGAAGATCTGCAGAGGTTTGCCGAGTGCAATGCATGCATTCTCGCCATGTTGTTGTTATTTGTCCACGTGACTTTTTTCCCCCGCCAAAATGGACCAAGTGCAATTTGTTGCAAATTAGTTAGTCAAACGAATAAAAATTAAACTGGTGTGTACAGCTAATAATAGATGGATACATTTTCTTTGTACGATTAAAGACAACGGAATATTTTGTTGTTCAGTGAATGGAAAGTAAATAAAATATTGTGATGGAAAATAGGCGTATTCCTGAAGCAATGGCCTGAGAAATTCCTCTCTGGCCATTGCTGGAATAGCGTCTGTTTCTTGAACTTATGCGGGAGTGTGTTTATTCTTATCGTTCAATGAAAGCTATCACTTAAGTACAGCAACATGACAGTCCTTCGTTTAATCTGAGTCTTCCCTAAAACTTTGGACAGTGATTTAAGGTATTAAAAACGGTGAAAGTATGTTCGTTTCCAAACAGTATTGTTTACATTTCATAGCCTTGTTTGTCACGCAAGTAGTTTTACTGCAGTATTCTGCTATGCACGGGTTAATTAGGCATAATAAAATCGTGAGCCATGACGTAACGTTATGTAAACATATTTTGTCCAAAATTGGCACTCGTTTTAAATGTAAAGCTTATGGAGGGCAGCTAGTGATTGGCTGGTAGACGGACTACTGACCAATCAAAATTTAAAACAACAATATCCACTCATAATAGCAGTGTGTAGTAGGATTACCTCTAATCAAATGAAACGCTGCGCGGATTATGGAAAATAGGATACCAGATGGGAACACGTGGTCAATTCTTACAAAGGGAAATGGTTGGAGATGAATTGAGCTTGTATATTTATGGGATTGTTTACCTAATTTGATCGAGAACTGAATGACTGTTAAAAGGTTAGCTTACAATTGGGTCATTCTATGTCAAGTGGGTCAATTTTCAGAAATTTGGGAAATTGACCCCCTTGAAAAAATCTGGAAAAAATATATGTTATTGTACATCTAAAATCTAGAAACTGTCCAAAATATGTGGTCTGTAGCAGGAAAATTGACTGAGATACGGGCATTTAAGTTTCATGAGTTACCAATAAGTTTTCGAAACAAAATATATATCACTAATTTACTTGAGTTTCAGACATCTTGATTTTACCTTTATAGTGAAGATATACCGCTCAAATTTGGTAGTCTGTAGATTATGAATCTGCAATCAGATTACCAGTGAGTTGTAGGGTTCGCATGCTACTTGGCCACGAAAATGACAAAAATTTGGTGCAGTTGTATATTGTCTGGATTTTGAAGTGCTCCAGGTGCTACAAAGTAATAGATACAGACCGAAATATTGGTATATCCAGAGATTGCCAGTAGTACTACATACGAAACGAATGAAAACGCACCAGTCTTGAATAGATTCCCAGAAAATTGACCGCGAAAATGGTTTCAGACACAAATTTTCGAAAATTCTCTCATATTTTCGAGCCGATATAACCCGGTAGATGAGCACCTAAAAATCTGATTATAGTTTGTAAATATAGTTTGTGCTTATGTTTTCAACATATGTAAAAGCCATTCCTGTCCCGGGCCATTTTGATTTTTTTTCAATTTTTTGAAAATCCGTGATTTGGGTCATTCCATGTCAATTATCACCCAACGAGGTAAACAGTACCCGATTCGATATTGCCGAATTTTATTTTATATGTCTTTTAGGGCTGAAAAAGCTTATATTCCTAATTTTAACTTTGTCCGACTAACAGTTCCTAAGATACTGTCCACCAAATTTTGGAGATTTTCAGCTAAAATGTGTTTCATCGACATTATTCAAATGACCATAACCCAGTAACCAAAATGTTAAAATTGCTGGAATAAGTGTTTTTGGAATGGGAAAGATAATGACGTGCTGTTTGAATCATAGATCCTTCATTAGGAAAGTCTGCTGAAGGTTACTATGTATCCTCAGAGCTTATCCATGAAGACAATCCTGCTTTAAGTGTTAAGACACTGATTTTAAGTCTCACGTGTGAATATTTAACTTGATTTTACATGCTTATAAAAGATATTATACCTCCAGTTGTTTAACAGTGTGTAGAAAACATGTTGAGCTAAACTTTTCATGCAAGTTCATCCCAAGGTCACATGGTCTATAAGGTCAAATTCAAATTCAAAAGGTCTTCACTCTTTTAAAACACACCCGGATGTCAAAAATAAGTGTAGATTTAGAATTCTTGTGGAATTCCCATCCCTGGAAGACATATTCCAGCAACTTTGAACAATCAGTTACTGGGTATGGTCATTTGAATAATGGCAGCCACGCCCACTTTTGCCGAAATCCCCCAAATTTGGTGGACCGTATCTCAGGAACTGTTGGTCGGATCAAGCTAAAATTGGGAATATTAGCTTTTTCAGCCCAAATAAATGTCTAAACCAAATTTCAGCAAAATCGAAGGTGATTCGGTTTAAGTCATTGGGTGATAATTGACAAGGAATGGCCCATAACACAGATTTTGAAAAAATCTTAAAAATATTGAGATGACATGGGATAAGAACAGTTTTAACATATGTTAGAGACATTAGTACAAACTATAATTCCACCAAGTTTCAGATTTTTAGGTGCCCATCAAACAGGGTTCAATCGGCTCCAAAATACGATTGTTGACATAGATTAACACAAAACACAGATTTTCAAAAAATTGAAAAAATATCAAAATGGCCCGGGACAACAATGGCTTTTAAATATGTTTCTTATGTAGTATTACTGGCAATCTCTGGATATACCAATATTTGGGTCTATATCTATTACTTTGTAGCACCTGGAGCTCTACAAAATCCAGACAATATACAATTGCACCAAATTTTTGTCAGTTTTCATGGCTAAGTAGCATGCTAACCCTACAACTCACCGGTAATCTGATTGCAGATTCATAATCTACACACAAAGTTCTCCAAGACTACCAAATTTGAGCGGTATATCTTCACTGTAAAGGAAAAATCAAGATATCTGAAACTCGAGTAAATTAGTGATACATATTTTGTTTCGAAAACTTATTAGTCACTCATGAAACTTAAATGCCCGTATCTCAGTCAATTTTCATGCACAGTTTCTAGAGTTTAGATGTACAATAACATATATTTTTTCCAGATTTTTTCGAGGGGGTCAATTTCCCACCACTGGCCCACTTGACATGGAATGACCCAATTACCGTAGTTTACTGACTAATTACTAATTTAGTGACCGACATCCAAGGGATTAAAAATAAAATGTCCGTAAGCAGTGAATTGAGTTAAACGGTAAATCTTGTTTGTTAAACATTTTTTTACGCTTGATTTGGGACAAGAAACTTAATTCGCGGATTACCTTAAATTTGAAAATTTTCTGCTTATCAAATTAATATTTGCATTTACGCTGTGTTTGTTTAGCAAACTGCGATGTGATACCGATTATCATATTCCCTGGCATATTTAGTTAGGTTGTAACCACTCCCCTCATTCCAATATATCCCCATGCACAATCATTCCATATATATTAAACATTATTTTAAAAAATAATAAATATAATCAAAGATAAGTTACCAGGCAACGAAACATACGCCCACAGCAGCTAAATCGTCCGGGCAGTGAACAAGGGTTGTCGCATATTTTTACTTTTTTTGGTAATGAAACATTTGTAATACATTAAAATCTGATTAAGAGTAACAACTTATTATGTAAGTATCTGAAAATCATTAGAATTTGTTTGCTTTTTATAAAAGTTTTGCCCCACGCTAACAATTAGTATAGGAAACATTTAATATCATGGATTTAACTGTTCAGTTATCAAAATTCATTGAAAATCAAAATACTTGTTCGTTTCAACACCTTAAACTCTGTGTATCAATCTGAAGTCAATCGGATGATAAGTTTGGCCTCTATAGCATCACAAAGTCTTTGAAGTGATCAAGGGAGACAACTCTGGAAGTAATTATTTGAAATCGCTCAAAATCAATAGGCTTCGTCGTCTCATGACCTTAAACACTGTGTATAAATCTAAAGTCAATCAGATATTAACTTTGGCCTTTAGAGCGTCCACAAGATTTTTTTAAGTGATCAAGGGCCATAACTCTTATCGGAAATCGCTGAAAATCACTAGGCTTCTTCGTCTTATGACCTTAAACACTGTGCATAAATTTAAAGTCAATCGGATATTAACTTTGGCCTTTAGAGCGTTCACAAGATTTTTTTAAGTGTTTAAGGGCCATAACTCTGGCACTAATTATCGGAAATCGCTGAAAATCACTAGGCTTCTTCGTCTTATGACCTTAAACACTGTGTATAAATTTAAAGCCAATCGGATATTAACTTTGGCCTCTAGAGCGTCCACAAGATTTTTTGAAGTGATCAAGGGCCATAACTCTGGTAGTTAATATCGGAAATCGCTGAAAAATAATAGGCTTCGTCTCATGACCTTAAACACTGTGTATAAATTTAATGTCAACTTTAGCCTCTAGAGCGTCCACAAGCAATTACAAATTACAAACATTACAAATTAGACCCATTTGAATAAAATATCTGTTTTGAAGGTTAAAAATACAATTGTTGCCAAAATGACGTTACTTCCGGTGATAATTAAAATATTCAATTACTTGTGTGAAATAGTAAATGGCATTAGGTATCACACAGCGAAAATTTTATGAAAATCGAATAATAATTGACACTTTTATGGACCAAAAAGTGACCTTTTGAAAATCGCCTATTTCTCTGCAACTGAAAAAGTTAGAAACCATTTTGTGATATCTATATGATCGTATGGGTTCATTCTATTAGAATCGAATATTAAATTGTTAAACAAATAACACATACGACTCATTTGAATAAATTCTTTGTTTCGAAGGTTATAAATACAGTTTTGTCCCATATTAAGTCATTTTCGGTGACATTAAAATGTTAAATTGATTAGACCTAGTCAAAATTTACATTACGAATCAAATGGTGTCACTTTTATGAAAATCCAATAATAATTAACGCGTTTGCAGATAAAATAACATAAATAGTGACTCATGCAAAATTGCCCATTTCTCGGTAACTGCTCATATTACAAACTAATTTTCACATACATTCTCTTCGTATGGCATATTGCTACAAGTATAAGAAAGTTATGAAGGAATATTTTAAAATATGAAAAGCCTGAATGGGTTTGGAATAGACTATTTTTACACCTTGTTTCACCTTTAAATCGAAATGACGCAAAAATGAAATCGAAATTAAACAAACCGCTTTCGACGTTTTTTGCGCCTCTACATGGCACATCTTTTTACTTTTTACTAATTTTCAAAAATTTATATTTGCTAGCGAAAAGATGTCCTAACCGCCAAAATTGTAGTTTTTGTCAAAATTACGTCATTTCCGGTGCCGACAGAAAACTTTATCGGTAATAAAAAAGTTGCAACTTTGCACCGTTGAGCATATGAAGTTTGTTTTATACAAATCGAGCAATAAATAATTAACCTAGATCCCATAAACTGAATTGGCCAATAGCGGCCAAGGTAAATTATCGAGGCAAAATTTGTTAATATTTTTGCTCAAATCACCTCAATCAGGACCCTTTAATTATAGGTAAAACGCCATAAAAAAATATTTATAAATAAAATTTTTTTGTAAAAATTTAAATTTTCAAAATTTGGCGCCTAATATCTGCAAAGATTCGTCGAGAATCAAAAATCTAAAGAACCATAGCTATGTGCCCTGTCTCAGGCTATGTCAAAATGTATCAAATGTTAAAATCCGATAATTATTGTAAATATTACAGCAATATTTCAAAAAATAGGTTGCCAGGCAACCAAAACATACGCCCACACAGCAGCTAAATCGTCCGGGCAGTCAACAAGGGTAATCACCAGAAAAACATAATTCAAACTCACCCATAACTACAGTGTAACTCAAACTGATATAATCAAACGTTTTTTTAAATCAGGTAATAATTGTGACCTCCAGAGGGACCACAAGCTAAAAAGGGTGATTTTTTGTACAATCAGGGGCCATAATTAAGGAAGTTACGATATGTGCATATATGCAATGGAACGAAGATCTTTAGGTTATAAACATGTATTTCAAGTTTCATCAAAATCGGTTCAAAATTGTGACCTCTATAGGGTCCACAACCCCGATATAACATATTTTCACACTATTCGTGTACAAACGACAGCCATTTTATCCGTCAATTATGGTCCGATTTTCACGAAATTCAAATTCTCCCTTCATAACCATGTGACGGTGATATAATCAAACGTTTTTTTAAATCGGATAACAATTTTGACCTCCGGCCATTTTGTCCGTCAATTTTGGTCCGATTTTCGCGAAATTTGAACTCAACCTCCATAACCATGTAACGGTGATATAATCAAACGTTTTTTTTTAAATCGGATAACAATTTTGACCTCCAGAGGGACCACAAGCTAAAAAGGGCAATTTTTCGGACAATCAGGGGCCATAATTCAGGAAGTTACGATCCGATAGCCGCAAATATCGAAAGGAATCAAGATCTTTGGGTTATAAACATGCATTTCAAGTTTTATCCAAATCGGTTCAAAATTCTGACCTCTACAGGGTCCACAACTTTGATAAAACATATTTTCACACTATTCGCGTACAAACGGCGTCCATTTTGTCCGTCAATTTTGATCCGATTTTCACGAAATTTGAATTCAGCCTCCATAACCATGTAACGGTGATATAATCAAACGGTTTTTGAAATCGGATAACAATTTTGACCTCCAGAGGGACCACAAGCTAAAAAGGGCGATTTTTCGGACAATCAGGGGCCATAATTCAGAAAGTTACGATCCGATAGCCGCAAATATCGAAAGGAACCAAGATCTTTGGGTTATAAACATGCATTTCAAGTTTTATCCAAATCGGTTCAAAATTGTGACCTCTACCCTGTTCACAAGCTAAAAAACGTGATTTTTCGTACAATCAGGGGCCATAACCCATGAAGTTACAGTCCGATACATGCCAATATCGAAAGGAACCGAGATCTTAAGGTGATAAATTTATATTTTAAGTTTCATTGAAATCGGATAACAATTGTGACCTGTAGACTGTTCACAAACAAATTGTGGACGGACGGACAGACGGACGGACAGGGGCGACGACAATATACGTCCACATAAAAATGTGGGCGTATAAAAACGACAACTTATTGATTTTGGGCATTTCGCATTGTCGCATAAAGTTCAAAATAGCTTTAAAATCTAAGTCACACCCACTTTTCCAGTAAAACTGAAGAAATCGAATCAATCCGACGAGTAGTTTCTGAGATATGCTCAAGTGGAAAAAAAAAAACAATAATAAGAAGAACTAGACCTGCAAGCAGCACTGAACCAGCTTTCAGGAATCATACAGGAAGTTTATTATACCATAGCCGATCCATTGAGCTACCAAACTATACTTTAGTTGTTTTGCTTCAGTGACACCCTCTATCATTTGTAAAAGTAATATTTACTGGCGAAAAGACCGGTTAAAATTGTAAATTATGGCAAAATTACCTCACTTCCGGTGCCCCAAAAAATGTATAGGTCAAAAATAAGCCTAAAATTCGCAACATCAAAAGTACAAACTTTGTTTTATACATATCGGGCAATAAATGATTATATTCCACTATATGCCCTTCGGGCATCTCAGATTTATATTGCATATTTTCTTATTGATCTAATAAAATATGTATACTTACTCAACATTTAAAGTCTAAAAATAGCACAAATGCGCACGCAGCACTGTGGCAACATCCGCCTAGCAACATGTATAAATACGATGTAGATCTAGGCACAAGTTGTCTTTTTCTTTTTTGATCTAGACCATGACTAGTGGTACACTACACTAGGAAACTGGAATCGTTTAATTTGGGGTTTTTTGACTTTAAAAAATGCTATAGAGTTTAATTTCAAAACATCGTTTGATAATTGATTATAATCGTTTGAAAATTACAAAAATGGTTTAATTAGTACTATGGTTTAATTTAATGATACAGCGTTTAATTTCTCCGAGAGGGGTTTAGAAATGGACGGACCCTTTAATTATGTCAAGCGTCTAATTACTAGCCGAGTACTTTAATTTCCCGAGATGCATTTATAAATTAAATATTAGACGAAACTTTTAATTTCCCGCGAGTCGTTTAACCGATCGGCTCATTTTGATTACGATTATTTAAATGTGAAGTACGAATAAAAAATATGAATATAAAAAAATAATGCGCATCAAATAATTGCTAATCTTTTAATTTCCCGCAAGTCGTTAAACCGATCGGCTCTTTTTGATTACGATTATTTAAATGTGAAGTACGAATAAAAAATATGAATATAAAAAAATAATGCGCATCAAATAATTGCTAATCTTTTAATTTCCCGCGAGTCGTTTAACCGATCTGCTCATTTTGATTACGATTATTTAAATGTGAAGTACGAATAAAAAATATGAATATAAAAAAATAATACGCACCAAATAATTGCTAATCTTTTAATTTCCCGGCTCATTTTGATTACGATTATTTAAATGTGAAGTACGAATAAAAAATATGAATATAAAAAAATAATGCGCATCAAATAATTGCTAATCTTTCAATTTCCCGCGAGTCGTTTAACCGATCGGCTCATTTTGATTACGATTATTTAAATGTGAAGTACGAATAAAAAATATGAATATAAAAAAATACTGCGCACCAAATAATTGCTCATCTTACCTTGGTCGTAGTATTTTTATCCATTATCGATTAAAGAATGATTCCACCATTGACAAACATCAAAAATCGGTAAATCACGCCCAATGTTATTATACAATCGGGCCCCGAGTTCACAAAGCATTCTCAGACTTAAGTTGAGAATTTACTCAAACTTGTTCTCCCTATTTTAACTAAAGTATAGCCCTTTATAACAACTTTGTTGTTTTAATATATCAAATACATTAATAAGAAACTGTGTGCAGAGTTTAGTGTTTCTGCATCAAAGATATTTCCAATAAACAGTGATTGAAAGTTGAGCAAATTCTCAACTTAAGTCTGAGAATGCTTTGTGAACTCGGGGCCTGGAATCGGTAAAGCACTTCCCAAAAAATGAACATAGCCTTCCACCTGTACGCGTCGCTATTTGTTGGAAATCGGTAAAGCACATCCCAGGTAATGTATTTTCTTTAAATCACAAATGAATGAAAATAGTTTTCCACCTGCATGCGCCACTAGAAGATATCACAATGTACGTTATCATGGAAGAGTGATAATCTCGCGAGACTTTTACGTTGGCGCCAAAAAGAAGCTATTACTATTTGTCGATCTCTATAGGGTTTACTCCCACTGTGCCAGTTTTATTGTTTAGGGATTAATCAAATAATTAACGATACAACAATGGGGATTAGTTAGGATTAAGGGTTTACCAGAGGATTAACAGTTTAATTTAATATTTTATTCCATTTTAAATCTACCTTTTTGTACACATTATTATACTAAAATACAATATTTAAAATTTTTAGCATATAATATACAAGTTATCATTTAAATATTTTATTTAATCAAACATTTTCCTATTAATAATTCATCTTCAACAAAATGCATCTTACAATCCAACAAAATGGGAGACAGCATCCCCGTACTCGATGACGGTATAATGCGCTTCATGGAGGCGCCGCTTTTCTGTTACCAGTCTGTCTTCCAACTGCCGGTACTTCCTTTTTTCGGTTTGCTTAGAGGCACCAGCAGCAAGCTGGTATGAACTAACATCTACTTGAACGTTTGCCATATTGTGATATCTGTCAGATCAATGTTGTTGACAAATGACAGTGGTTCCATATATATAGTGTCCTCTGAACGGAGTTCACCACATAAGTAAGTTTTAACAAAAAATTGCTTATCATCATGATACAATAAGATGAACACAGTTTACATGCCATATGCTGAACGAATAATCTGTTGAACACAGTTCTCTACACCTTAAAATTGGCCCACTTGATTAAGCCAATTAAGGCTGTTAATTAAAATCCGATAATCCAGGATAATCCAGGGATTAAAAACTGGCACAGTGGGAGTACCCCCTCTATAGACAAGCTGCGATCATTTTTAGACAGGCCTATAGAATGGCTTCAAACAGTATCAATGATTGATCACAGCCTTGATGTTACGTAATCACTTGGGACAATAAAATGTTGACTGGAGAAGAACGATATCAAGCGATATTGCTAAATCAACATTTACTCCCTCAATATAAAAAATAATGTGTGTTGGTGAGGTATCGGTGGGTTTTTTTTTGTACTATTCAAAACAAAATCTACATTAGATCTTTATCCCACGAATGTTTCACCCCCCAAAATTACGCGGGTCATTTCATCCCACAAATCAAAAAAAAAAACCAATTAATACGTATTTTTAATCTTTTATTGATACATTAATAACAAGATGATATCAGTGCTTCGCCTCAAAATAGGAGAGCTTTTTATTGCTCTTCCTCGAGGATAAAAGCGCTCGTCATATTTTACATATTTGTCAAAAAACGAACCCCCAAACTGCAAATAAAGCCCATGAAATACAATTTTCGAATAATTGTCGAATGGAAATTTCGGTATTCGCCTGCAGAAAAATATCGCTAAATTTGATTCTGGGTGCTGGAAACATGACGCGTCAAGTAAATATTTGTTTTCCTTTGTTTTATCTAGTTCACTATATTGTCTGTCAGAAGATTTGGAAAAAGTGGGAAAATATCACGTGTTTTGCGTGTGGTAGAATGAAGGATGAAAGGGGGAATATTCCTTTGATGTCACGTAATCACTGTCTAATACATTCCGGCTTCTAGAAGCCGATATAAATTTAGAAATAATTTAGCGATTTATATTGTTATTCTTGACTATTGTGTTGTCAAATAAAAGCTCATAATACAAATCATACTTTATTAATTAATAATATTATCAACAAATAGGTTCCCACTAGATGTTTTATTTTTAACAATAGTTCTAGAAATGTCGGGAGAATGTCACGTGATAGCCACTGTTGACAAACAGGTCAGGAAGTTATCGCTTTGATGTATCATTTTATTACCGCATGAATTAATGCACGTATAGACGTGCTGTTTCTGTTAGGAATTATATTGTATTCAACACGTAAAATATGATAATCTCGACCATTGATGGTACAGCATTTAATTAAGTTCATAATGGATGGTGTATATTTTTGATTGCGTAGGAAGCGTGGCCCAATTATTACTTCGAAAACACAGGGTTCGTATTTGATTCACGCAGTAAAATAGTATTATGCGTTCCTCGACTAATAAAGACAAATATCTACATAGATCATCACGTCATTCGAGACATTTTAATGTGTAATAGTTTTATATCCACCACTATCGGTAATTTATCCGTGTCGGCCGATATGTTTCGCTGTCAATATCTGATATCGGTAAAACCGATAGGTGCCATATCGGACCATCACTAGTTATTAATGTATCAATAAAATATTTAAAATACGTAATAATTGTCTTTTTAATTTGTGGGATGAAACGAGCTGTGTAATTTAGGGTGGCGAAACGGTCGTGGGATGAAAGATCTAACGTGGATTTTGAATAGTACAAAAAAAAACCACTGATACCTCGCCAACACACATTATTTTTTATATATTGAGGGAGTAAATGTTGATTTAGCAATATCGCTTGATATCGTTCTTCTGCAGTCAACATTTTATTGTCCCAAGTGATTACGTAACATCAAGGCTGTGATCAGTCATTGATACTGTTTGAAACCATTCTATAGTCCTGTCTAAAAATGATCGACAGCTTGTCTATAGAGATCGACAAATAGTAATAGCTTCTTTTTGGCGCCAACGTTAAAGTCTCGCGAGATTATCACTCTTCCATGATAACGTACATTGTGATGACTTCTAGCGGCGCATGCAGGTGGAAAACTATTTTCATTCATTTGTGATTTAAAGAAAATACATTACCTGGGATGTGCTTTACCGATTTCCAACAAAAAGCGACGCGTACAGGTGGAAGGCTATGTTCATTTTTTGGGATGCGCTTTACCGATTCCCGATTGTATAATAACATTGGGCGTGATTTACCGATTTTTGATGTTTGTCAATGGTGGAATCATTCTTTAATCGATAATGGATAAAAATACTACGACCAAGGTAAGATGAGCAATTATTTGGTGCGCAGTATTTTTTTATATTCATATTTTTTATTCGTACTTCACATTTAAATAATCGTAAACAAAATGAGCCGATCGGTTAAACGACTCGCGGGAAATTGAAAGATTAGCAATTATTTGATGCGCATTATTTTTTTATATTCATATTTTTTATTCGTACTTCACATTTAAATAATCGTAATCAAAATGAGCCGATCGGTTAAACGACTTGCGGGAAATTAAAAGATTAGCAATTATTTGGTGCGCATTATTTTTTTATATATTCATATTTTTTATTCGTACTTCACATTTAAATAATCGTAATCAAAATGAGCAGATCGGTTAAACGACTCGCGGGAAATTAAAAGATTAGCAATTATTTGATGCGCATTATTTTTTTATATTCACATTTTTTATTCGTACTTCACATTTAAATAATCGTAATCAAAATGAGCCGATCGGTTAAACGACTCGCGGGAAATTAAAAGTTTCGTCTAATATTTAATTTATAAATGCATCTCGGGAAATTAAAGTACTCGGCTAGTAATTAGACGCTTGACATAATTAAAGGGTCCGTCCATTTCTAAACCCCTCTCGGAGAAATTAAACGCTGTATCATTAAATTAAACCATAGTACTAATTAAACCATTTTTGTAATTTTCAAACGATTATAATCAATTATCAAACGATGTTTTGAAATTAAACTCTATAGCATTTTTTAAAGTCAAAAAACCCCAAATTAAACGATTCCAGTTTCCTAGTGCTACTCATATAAATATCGTATACTTTGGTTTGTTTTATCTTACCTTTATGTTGCGATTTTGTTGGATCGTAGATTCAACTCCTTATTTCCTAATCACTACCGATACGTTGTGCTGGTTCATACTTTTTTGTGGCGTAGTTCCACGCCCGCTTATCGCTTCTATTTATTAGGATAGATTTAGTAAATCTCCAAGCGATGATTTGAAGGTTGTCCGGAGAGTCGGTTTTCGATAAACCCTTTAGACCCGGACATTCTCATCTTTGATGAAAGTAATACCTCTTGTTTTATATGAGGATATGATCTGTAGAAGGCGCCATTAAATTATAAATAAATCAACCGGATGTTTACTACATCGGAAACGAGGCGGCTGAGGGACAAGCAATAAATCGTATTTTTAAAAAAGAAAGGTAAAGTTCCTTCTAAATTTTGTGACTAAAACAAGATTCGTGAATGTCCCAATCAGGTAGATCAATTCAGACCGAGTGGTTTTGCCATTACGGATACTGTGGATTCTTTTGTTTCACTATTAATTTAAATCTACCTCGATGTTTACCGCAGCCATTTTGACATTTTTTCATGTCGGTAATATCACTCAGTATTATAAACTCTAATAATAACCGTGTCGCTTCTACACGCCTATATCGTGGTGTAGATAATCATCTTTTTCCACCCCCGACACTATCGTCTGTTCGAAATGAATATATATTTTAATGAAAATCATTATGCTTTTATTTTTTCTACCACCCACTCCAGGGGATAATAATAGGCATGTTGCATCTAAGTCCTATCGGTAGTTTTAAAATAGTAATAACAATTATAGTCTACCGCCGATAAAGATAAGGGATATATAGGCATGTTGTATCTAAGTCCTATACCGGTAGTTTTAGTAATAACAATAGTCTACCGCTGACAAAGAGATAAATAGGCCTGTTGCATCTAAGTCCTATACCGGTAGTAACTAATATAATAGTCTTATACATGACTAATTCAAATGAAAATAAAGTTTTAATGACACAGTAGCCAACAAATTTATAAAACGTACCTAAGAGATGATTTTAAAATCAATTAAATTTTATTATTTTTTTTTTAAAAACGATTTTGTTTACAGACAATAATATTAATATTATAATAATAATGTCAAGTACAAGGAATGGGCGTGGCTCTGCCATTGGGGGTCGGTCATGCACCAAAAAACAATACGGATCATCCTTTGGGTGTAAAGAGTAAGTATACAAGTTTTAAGAAAATCCAGTTAGGCGACACACAGACACACAAAAAGAAAATGGGCATGGCTCTGCCCCTGGGGGTTGGGCATGCACCTCAAATGATAGGGATCATCCTTAGAGTATAAAGAGTAAGTATACAAAGTTTGAAGAAAATCCAGTAGTAATTGCGCACTGAAGGCGACGAGATGACCGATTAAGAATTGTGGCCTGTAGGCGACACATAAAAAGAAAATGGGCGTGGCTCTGTCCCTGGGGGTTGGGCATGCACCCCAAAAGATAGGGATCATCCTTAGGGTACAAAGAATAAGTATTCAAAGTTTCAAGATGATACGTTAAGAAATGTGGCTTGTAGAAGACAAACAAATAAATACAAGGAATGGGCGTGGCTCTGCCATTGGGGGTCGGGCATGCACCAAAAAACAATACGGATCTTCCTTAGGGTGTAAAGAGTAAGTATACAAAGTTTGAAGAAAATCCAGTTAGAATTGCGGCCTGTAGGCGACACACAGACACACAAAAAGAAAATGGGCGTGGCTCTGCCCCTAGGGATTGGGCATGCACCCCAAATGATAGGGATCATCCTTAGAGTTAGAGAGTAAGTATACAAAGTTTGAAGAAAATCCAGTAAGAATTGTGCACTGTAGGCGACACAAAGACACATGAAGAAAATGGGCGTGGCTCTGCCCCTGGGGGTTGGGCATGCACCCCAAACGATAGGGATGTTCCTTAGGGTGTAAAGAATTTGTATGCAAAGTTTCAAGATTATAAGTTAAGAAATGTGGCATGTAGACGACAAACAAATACTAGAAATGGGCGTGGCTATGCCCCTTGGGGTCGGGCATGCACCAAAAACAATAGGGATCTTCCTTGGGGTATAAGGAATAAGTATACCAAGTTTGAAGAAAATCCAGTAAGAATTGCGCCCTGTAGGCGACACAAAGACACACGAAAAGAAAATGGGCGTGGCTCTGCCCCTGGGGGCTGGGCATGCACCCCAAACAATAGGGATGTTCCTTAGGGTACAAAGAATGTGTATGCAAAGTTTCAAGATAATGTGGCCTGTAGACGACAAACAAGCAAATACTAGAAATGGGCGTGGCTCTACCCCTGGGGGTCGGGCATGCACCAAAAACAATACGGATCTTCCTTGGGGTATAAGGAATAAGTATATCAAGTTTGAAGAAAATCCATGAAGAATTGCGCCCTGTAGGCGAACCACAGACACACACACACACACACCCATACATACACACACAGACAGGGGCGACAGCATAATACGTTCACATTATGAATGTGGACGTATAAAAATGATACAATGATTTCACACAACAGGCTAGCTATTAGACTCTCGATTGACAAGAGTTTCACCACCCTCCCTTCATTATAACCGAAGTTATTGTGCCCTAAAGAATCAACAAATCAGCATGCTTATCCTAGGCAGAAAATGCTCATCTTTGCACTCAATCATGACATTGACCTTGTGAACGTCTACACCAAGATTCAACATTCTAGCTCAATTAGAAGGAGAGTTATTCTGTTTCAAAGTCTCAGCCCTTCAAATTGCTACTACTTTTCATATTCACTTCAAAATGGCATCCATCAGTTTACCTAAATCAAAATTCTGCTCCCTACGATTTTTGGGCCATCCTTCAAGGATTCAGAAAATATAACTCCCGTGTCTGTAAGTAAAACAGCAAAAAAGCCTTAGGGATTTTTCATGTTTCAAGATGTTGGCACTTCCGGTTCGATCGACAAACTCCATATTTTCTGTAGGAATCAGTAATTACTTGTCGAGTATCGAAAAATTTTTTTTAGGTCATTCTGACCTATATTTCGACAATTTTTTTTAAAACTTTGATCCTTAATTTCACCAAGGGGAGATAATTTAGAAAATTTCTCATTATATTTTTGAAGTCACATCGGTAAGATCTACTTACATACTAAATTTCATGAAAATCGTACAGCTATTAAAGAAGTTGTCAAATTGGTCTAAACTTCCGGTTCGAAATCACAGCGACGAATTTTCGAAATTCGAAAATGTGAAACCGATTTTTTTCAAGGTATTCAAAGAAAAAAGAATTAGTAAAATCGGTCAAAAAATAGCAAAGTTACGACTATGCACGATCAGTTTTTTTGTTCGTAAAATTCGGTGATTTCGAATTCGCAAAACGTTTTGAAAATATATTTAATCAACAGCCACCACCCATTTTTGGGGGGGTAGGTCAAAGTTTCAGAAACATTCTATTGTTAGATTCTGTGAAATCTGATTTGCAGGAAAAACACACAAAAAAAAATAATAATAATCTTAACAGAAACAATAAGCTTTCATATGAAATATGAAAGCTTAATAAACTAGATCTGATACTGTCCCATGCAGATATGAAAGCTTACATATTCATCGTCACGTGTCATTCATGATTGTATCAAGTATCCTAAATAAAAGGATAAGAAGAAAAAATGATCAAAATTGGTCAAAAACTCGCGAAGTTACAAGTCTAAATATAGTATGAAACATTGCACCCAGGCATAACAATAATCTGAAAACTAAAGGGAAATAACTGAAACTTGTATTACTGTAATGAGATGGATGAGAAAATGAAATGAAAACGGCAGGAAAAAAAATTAAAAATGGCAGGTTGGACAGGCGACCTTAGTCCTTGTCACGTACAACCGGGCATTCGAAAACACGCTAGTTAACTCAATGACAGGCGCGCGTGCTAACCATTCAGCCGCCCACCCCCCCTTTGAAATTGGTCTAATAGTAAGTGCAGGAAGACCGCACTACAAGAAAAACAAAAACCTATAAGATTAACCTGCGGAAAATATCAAATCAAGTGAATGGATCCGGGGTCCAGCCATATGCGTCCACTGCGCTGTACAGTCCCGGGCCTATTATGGAACAGGCTTCACTAAAAATGATTTGAAAAAAAAGAGGTAACAGAAATAATGCGACCGATCTTGACAATGAAATGCTTTGATTTGACGGATGAAATGTACGATGGGTGTCCACACTATGTGGCTAAGACGTTGGCCTGCTAGCCAGGAGGTCGGGTGTTCGATCCCTGCATTGGCCGAGAAAGTTCATCTCGATTTCCTGGCGTGTCCCCCCACCTGCCGTGTACACATTGGAGTGCACGAAAAAGATCCCTTAGCAGTTGGAATTCGATACTGTTGAATAAGCTCTATACGATGACTAAATGTGCAGATTGTAGCCACCCACACTGCATGTTTTGCTTAACAATGAAAGGGTGCCGTTTTCAATTTTCGATCCTTTTATTCTTCTACTCCTGATATTTTGGACTGTTGATCGATGGTTTCACATAAAAGACTACCGATAAGACTCTTTGTAGAAGAAGTTCCCCCAAAATATTATGTTTGGATTTTCGATCTCTTTTTTCTGCTACCCCTGATATTTGAAAAAGATAGGTTGCCAGGCAATGAAACATACGCCCACAGCAGCTAAATCGTCCATTCAGTCAACAAGGGTTGTCACATAATTTTACTTTTTTCAGGAATGAAACGTAATACACTAAAATCTGATTACGAGTAACAACTCATTATGTAATTATCAGAAAATCATTAGAATTTGCTTGCTTTTTAAAAAGTTTTGCCCCACGCTAACAGTTAGTATACGAATCATTTAATATCATGGATTTAGCTGTTCAGTTATCAAAATTCATTGAAAATCAAAATACTTATTTCGTTTCAACACCTTAAACTCTGTGTATCAATCTGAAGTCAATCGGATGATAAGTTTGGCCTCTATAGTGTCACAAGGTTTTTTGAAGTGATCAAGGGAGATAACTCTGAAAGTAATTATTTGAAATCGCTTAAAATTAATAGGCTTCTTCGTCTCATGACCTTAAACATATATAAATTTAAAGTCAATCGGATATTAACTTTGGCCTCTAGAGCGTGATCAAGGGCCATAACTCTGGCACTAATTATCTGAAATTGCTGAAAATCAAAAGGCTTCTTCGTCTTATGACCTTAAACACTGTGTATAAATTTAAAGTCAATCGGATATTAACTTTGGCCTCTAGAGCCACCACAAGATTTTTTGAAGTGATCAAGGGCCATAACTTTGGCACTAATTATCGGAAATTGTTGAAAATCAATAGGCTTCTTCGTCTTATGACCTCAAACACTGTGTATAAAGTCAATCGGATATTTACTTTGGCCTCTTGAGCCACCACAAGATTTTTTGAAGTGATCAAGGGCCATAACTCAGGCACTAATTATCGGAAATTGCTGAAAATCAATAGGCTTCTTCGCAGTGTTTAAAATTCGGTAAGAAAAGTTGTAGGCCAACAGGACCCGCTGGTTGATGTCATTCATGAAAGTTGTGGGTCCGAACATTAACTTGTGGGCCCAATAAATATTAATAAAACACACGTACACTACCCCACCCCAAATACATTGAATTTTTAACTTCCGTAGGTGTTAGTTCTACAGACATTTAGGAGGTTTAAAATTATTGATTGACTGTTCACATTACAATTTTAACTTTTGGAGGATTTAATGTTTATACTTCATGTATAGAAAGAAAAAAATCATTCCACTCCAGGCTTGATATTTATTTTTTCTGTAATAATAATAAATATTCACTTGTAATAATCTTAGTGATTATATGTAACTTGTAAGTCTACTATATAGTACTGACCAGGGCTTCCACTTCAAAATTTTCACAACCGGCCATTTTTATACAGCACGAAAACTTTGCAAAGTAAATTCATATTTCATGTTTTTTTATTCACGGTAGGGTATTGCGAATTCACGTGTCTGAACCATTTTGTCAGAATGAGGTACACAAAAAATTAAAGATTGGACTTTAAAATGAAATATTATCAGTAAGGCATTTATTAATTAAATATTCCCTATTGGCTTGTTAAATAATCGACATCGCTGAATTAGTCGTAAAAAAATCACTCCAGTGGCTTACACGTAATTACCACGTGCTCTATAGAGAATACACTGACCTGGATAATTATGAGTTGTAAATATAATACAATAACTTCGATGTGAAGATAAATATATAATTATCCACGGCATATTTCTTACATTTATTGGTTTTAGACCATCTCGTACCGCCGTACGGCATTACGGGCCGCAGAATTGTGACGTAAATTCTAATAATGAAGAACTAAATATCTAACGCCACTTCAATGTTACCGACACTAGCGCCCCTAGATTACCGTCGTGTATATACACGACATCTTTGCAGCACGTGGAATTTTCAATATTACAATGGCCGTTCATATTCTCTGAAAATTAACAGAAAATATTTTGAATATAAATGAAATGAAACTGGCAGCCAAAGGATTTATATCACGTGAATATGTATTCTTGGATTGATGACAATAGGCATACAATAGATGGACTGACATAGTTTAGTAACATACGTGTTTGGTTCACTCCATTGATTGAAGGAATATAATATGCCGGATTATGCATGTGTATTCAATATCGGATAAAAACAAATAAGACAGTAAGTAAGACATACATCGGAACACACACTCATCTATTCCACACTTGATCAAAATGGTGAAATAATATTTTGGGAGCGTGCTGATATTAACAAGTGCGGCTTCACTTTTACGTCGATAATTTCGTTCGGTGGACAATATTATTTTCATTTCCAGTAATGAAATACTGTTAAATATCTGGATAAAATATATTTCTAATATAAATCGGGGCAATATAAATATTTTCAAAGGAGAATTTGATACTGATAGAACCATGATTCGCCATGAAAAAAATATCCCTGACAAAAACAGTCGGCTCACAGGGCCGACCCACCATCTTCAAAATAAAAAGATGTCGGCCCATCCAGATATTTATTGGCGCAGGGCCGACGGACCGACGTAGATTTTAAACACTGCTTCTTCGTCTTATGACATCAAACACTGTGTATAAATTTAAAGTCAATCGGATATTAACTTTGGCCGCTAGAGCGTCCACAAGATTTTTTTGAAGTGATCAAGGGCCATAACTCTGGAACTAATAATCGGAAATCGCTGAAAATCAATAGGCTTCTTCGTCTGATGACCTCAACCACTGTGTATAAATTTAAAGTCAATCGGATATTAACCCTTTCATTGCTAAGCTTGTGGTACGGTGTAATGCTAGAGCTAAAATATGCAAAACATGTCTATTGCATTCCACATGTAAAACAAGATGTATATTTTTAATCAAAGAACTTTTTTGGATCAAATTTCATGAAAAAACATTCTTGCAGAGAAAATGGGACATAATTGGCCAAAAAATATTACGTGGTCAGGTCACGTGACCTGGCGGCCATCTTGGATTTTCAGAATTTAGGTACTCTTATCCAATTTTCACAGAATATTTTACAGAATCATGTGACAGATGTGATATTTTGTTGTGAAGAATATGAAGAGACCAATATTGTCTATATTTTAGCCAAATTTGGTGAAAAAATATCGAAACATAACCGAGTTATAAAGTTTTTCCTATATAGACATGAAAAGTCAAATTTCATTAAAAATCACAATGTGGTCATGCATATTGCACATCGCAGGTAGAAAGTGATATATAGTAATAATCAAAGGGATTTTAGTATTATATTCTATGAAAAACATTCTGGTGGAGATAATGGGACCACATTTGCAAAAAAATATTACATGCACTGGTCATGTGACGTGGCGGCCATCTTGGATTTTCAGAATTTACATATTCTTATCTATTTTTCACGAAATATTTAACAGAATCATGAAACAGATGTGATATTTTGTTGTATCAAACATGAAAGGACAAATATTGTGTATATGTGAGCTGGATTTGGTGAAAAAATATTAAAAAATAACAAAGTTCTAAATATTTTCTCATGTCAAATAGACAAGAAAAGTCAAAATTTTATTTAAAAACACAATGTGGTCAAGAAAAATATGACTATTGCACACTGCAGGCTAAACAAGACATATACTAATATTCAACTGGAAATTTAGACTTTATTCTATGAAAAACATTTTAGTGGAGAAAATGGGGCCTCATTTGCACAAAAAAATACCTGCTCTGGTAACATGACCTGATGGCCATCTTGGATTTTCAAAATTATATTATGTGATCTGGGGATATAATCAATTCAACTACATGTAAATGCAGTAATTGTCTATAACTTTTCAGCATTGGAGATGTGCATAGCTCTCTAATGTTTATTTCCTGTTTCAAAATAAATAACTTGAATCTATAATGGAGGATAGAGAAATACCCTGAAAGCGTACAACATATAGTGATATTGATGATGTTTTGTCAAGAAAACAGAGATTCTTCAGATGATTATGGAGTAGATTCTGACTTCTCAATAATAGATTTCCATTAGATGAATGCGGCAAGCTGCAAGCTAGTTGGCCACAGCATATGCACCGCAGTGTATCTGCACATACACGCTTATGTATATTATAGGATGTGGGCAGGCAAGACAGGACAGCCACATAAATGCTGAACAACCAACAGTCCCCCTCGTGGTCAGGCCATAAACTTAATCCATGGATCTGGACAGAAACTGAAAAGGATAATTTTGTTTCAAGTGATATAGTCTTTTCGGGAAATGAAGGACTGCTAGCCAGAACATAATCACAAATACTTTTTGACTCTTACAAGATGTATATAACAGATGATATTATTCTACTTACGGTTGAGGAAACTAGTTGGTATGCATAACATTATTTCGAAGAAAAGGGTGATACCCTCAAACAGAGAGAGAAATGAACGACCACTCGACACAAACTACTTCATTTCGGGACTAGCATATGGTTCAATTTTATTTTAATAATTCGCTTGTGTGTAGGGGTCTTTAGGAAATCGATATCCCCCTTCTCTTCAAAATACTATTTATTTGTTTTCTCAACCATAAGTGAAAAATGTTGTCGGTCGTATACATCTTAAAAAAAGCATACGGAGTTTGTGAATGCGTTCTGATCAGCAGCCCTTCATTACCTACAAAGACTGTATCACTTGGCACAAAATTATCTTTGTTGATTTCTGTCCAAATACCATTGATCAGGTTTATGTCCATGACCACGAGGAGGGACTGTTACCTGTTTAGGATTTAGGTGACTTGTCTGTTTTGCTACTACACGTATTCGAACACGAACAACACAACCATGTGTCCGAACCCCGCATCCTCAGCCACTATTCTAGCATGATCCCAGTCGCAATTATCATCTATCTCCATGAAAACATCCTCGTCATCATTTGGGTTTCCTGAAAATATATAATTTGCAAATGTAAATATATTATGAAAACATATCCAAAAGTTTAGATTGTTCTTGTGACATTTTGTTCTCATCTCACTAAAATATGCTGTGGCACCCACTGATATACAGATGGGCTGCATCACACACAATTACCCAACAACTTTACTGATGACATAATACACAGAAATCGCAAACAAAGGTACATCAAGTAAATGGACAAGGGATCTAGCCGTAAGAATCCACTGTGCTGTACCAACCCAGGCCTGTAATGATACAAGGCCTCATTCAAAATGAAAGAAAAATAGAAGAAAGATGGTACAGAAAAAGTGCTACCGTACTTGACGGTGGTTGTCTCTTGAATGGCGATAGTCTGTCAGTTCGCAGCATGAGTGAGAACATCAAACAATTTTAATAATAAGGGCGATAATCTGGATAGGATCTCGGAAAATGCGAAAAAAAAAAAGTAAATAAATAAAGTGTAGTGAGCAAAGCCCAACAACGAGAACATTATGCAGTATGAAGGGCAAAACTCTGGTCTAAAAGTAAGTGCAGGAGGACCTCACTACTAAGTACTACACGCAAATCAAAACCTACAGAAATAGTGCTACCGTACTTGACGGTGGTCGTCTCTTGAGTGGCTATAGTATTTCAGTTAGAACTAGACACGACTGAATACAGAAACCAACAACAAATATCAAATCAAGTGAACGGATTTAGAGGCCAGCCATAAGAGTCCACTGTTGAACAGTCCCGGGAATATAGGCTTATATAATTATACGTATGTCTGCTAATAAAACTAAACACATACGTAAATATACGCACGAATACTTTTAGTAATGTGTAAAATAAAAAAGCGTAGGCTACTTACGGAGTTCATCTTGACATCTTCAATGAAAAGTCTGTCATTGAAAAATCTGTATCACTCCCATTATCTGATGATGAATCCCCGTTTTCTTCAGATGAATCGGAGTCCATAAAAATAGCATAAGAACGTCATCAATCCTACTGTACGTCACACATTTACGGGGTATTTCTCTATCCTCCATTCTAAATTCGAGTTATTTATTTTCAAACAGGAAATAAACATTTAGAGCCGTTCACGTCTCTAATGCTGAAGAGTTGTGGGAAATAACTCTATTTAACCGAATTGATTATTTCCCTTTGCAAATTAAATAGCCGCGAACACTGACAAGTGAAAAACTGCATACACCGCTGTGTATGCGCGTTTTTGACGTCATTTTTATACACCGCAATGCGGTGTACTAGCACTGAAAGGGTTAACTGTGGCCGCTAGAGTGTCCACAAGATTTTTTTAAGTGATCAAGGGCCATAACTCGGGTAGTTATTATCGGAAATTGCTGAAAAACAATAGGCTTCCTCGTCTCATGACCTTAAACACTGTGTATAAATTTAAAGTCAATCGGATATTAACTTTGGCCTCTAGAGCGTCCACAAGATTTTTTGAAGTGATCAAGGGCCATAACTCTGGTAGTTATTATCGGAAATCGCTGAAAAACAATAGGCTTCTTCGTCTCATGACCTTAAACACTGTGTATAAATTTAAAGTCAATCAGATATTAACTTTAGCCTCTAGAGCGTCCACAAGCAATTGTGGACGCCAGACCGATGGACGGACGGGATGACGACAATATACGACCACATTCAGACATGATTTTAGCTGTTGAAAAAAAAAGCTGAAAAAATGGGGGGGGGGGGGCGTGTCCAGTGGCAAAGCCAGTATGTTTGGGGGAGGGGGGTGTGCAAAGGTAATTTTAAAGTAAGGGGGGGGGGCTGTCTCATCATACTGAATTTCAATATTCTTGTATTTATTTGTCTTCTAATTTACTAAAAATATTTTATTTCTTATTTTTCTTGTATTTAATTCATTTACAGAATACTTACTAAACAAAAAAAAAAAAAAAAAATAATGTTTGAACTACGCATCCGATCTTTTGATTATCCTGTATAATTTTCTAGACTAGAAAATATGTTGCTCTAATTACTTAGTCTAAATCGAATAAACTTCTCCCTCCCTCCGACCGTAATTAATAATAATTCACGACTCTTCGGGAATTGACTTTACGAATAGAATGTCTCAAAAGCTCGCCTTCCAACTTCTGTTCCAACCAACCATTTCCATCCATTTTAAAGTCCTTTGTCGAATAGTTTGGTGTCGACGTCTCGATGTACGACCTTAGCCATAGCGCGAAAGAACTGACGATGATTACGTACCGTACCATCATAGGCACGATAGAGAAACTCTATGTCACTTGTAATGACAGGCGATCTCGTTCAATCTCGCGCGATTCTACGATACGGTATTGTTAATGTTTACATCGCTGACATCCGGTCGGCAGATTTTAAAGTTATGGATAGATATTTTGAAGTTCACCAGTTAGAAATTTGTCAGGAAAAAATTAATGATTGTTTGATTTATGATATTAGGCTTTTGAAACAAGGTGCTTGAATTAATTAAAGCGGAACAATATCATAACAAAAGCGTTGTCAAAAATCGAAACCGACCGCAAAAAATCAGAACCTGACGGGACAAAAAGCGGAAATCCGCTTTAAAGCGGGAAAAAATCATGTCTGCCACATTTCAATGTGGGCGTATAAAATGATACAATGATTTCACACAACAGCCTAGGTATTAAACTCTTGATTGACAAGAATTTCACCACCATCCCTTCATTATAACCGAAGTTATTGTGCCCTAAAGAATCAGCAAATCAGCATGCTTATCTCTGCTTACCCTAGGCAGAAAATGCTCATCTTTGCGCAGAAAATGCTCATCTTTGCACTCAATCATGATATTGACCTAGTAAACGTCTACACCAAGATAGAACATTCTAGCTCAATTAGAAGTTATTGTGTTTAAAAGTCTCGGCCCTTCAAATTGCTACTACTTTTCATATTCACTTCAAAATGGCAACCATCAGTTGACCTAAATCAAAATTCTGCTTCCTGCGATTTTTGGGCCATCCTTCAAGGATTCAGAAAATATAACTCCCGTGTCTGTAAGTAAAATAGCAAAAAAGCCTTAGGGATTTTTCAAGTTTCAAGATGGTGGCAGTGTGAAACCCTAATAATTTTAACATAAATGTGAAACCCTAATAATAATTCTAGTAAAAACAATAGTCTTTCAGACAAAAGTCTGAAAGCCTAATAAAAATAACTAGACCTGCAAGCAGCACTGAACCGGCTTTCAGCAATCATACAGGAAGTTTATTATACAGGAAGCCGATCCATTGAGCTACCAAACTATACTTTAATTGTTTTGCTTCAGTGACACCCTCTATCATATCTAAAAGTAACATTTGCTGGCGAAAAGACCAGTAAAAATTGTAAATTATGGCAAAATTACATCACTTCAGGTGCCGAAAGAAATTTTTATAGGTGAAAAATAAGTCGAAAATTTGCAACATACAAAATACAAACTTTGTTTTATACATATCGGGCAATAAATAATTAACCTATAACCCATAAACTGAAATTAAGAAGGTAAAAAACTTAAAAGTGACCCTGGAAAAATTGGCTATTATTCGACAAGGGAACATGCTAGAAGCCTTTTCTTGATATCAATATGATGGTATTGATTCAATCTTAATGCCCATTAGAGTCAGACATTATAAAGTTACACGAATAACAAATATAAATCCCTTCAAAAAAATGTTTGTTTTGAAGGCTAAAAATACGTTTTTTGCAAAAATTACATTACTTCCGGTGATATTGAAAATGTTAATTTAGTTCATAGAAGTCATAAATGGTAAAACAATTATAAAGATAGGTTGCCAGGCAACAAAACATACGCCCACAGCAGCTAAATCGTCCGGGCAGTCAACAAGGGTTGTCGCATATTTTTACTTTTTTTGATAATGAAACATTTGTAATACCCTAAAATCTGATTAAGAGTAACAACTCATAATGTAATTATCTGAAAATCATTAGAATTTGTTTGCTTTTTATAAAGTTTTGCCCCACGCTAACAATTAGTATAGGAAACATTTAACATCATGGATTTAGCTGTTCAGTTATCAAAATTCATTGAAAATCAAAATACTTGTTCGTTTTCAACACCTTAATCTCTGTGTATCAATCTGAAGTCAATCGGATGATATGTTTGGCATCTATAGCGTCACAAGGTTTTTTGAAGTGATCAAGGGAGATAACTCTGGCAGTAATTATTTGAAATCGCCGAAAATCAATAGGCTTCTTCGTCTCATGACCTTAAACACTGTGTGTAAATCTTAAGTCAATCGAATATATTAACTTTGGCGTTCACAAGATTTTTTTGAAGTGATCAAGGGCTATAACTCTGGCACTAATTATCGGAAATCGCTGAAAATCAACAGGCTTCTTCTTCTTATGACCTTAAACACTGTGTATAAATTTAAAGTCAATCGGATACTAACTTTGGCTTTTAGAGCGTCCACAAGATTTTTTGAAGTGATCAAGGACCATAACTCTGGCACTACTTATCGGAAATCGCTGAAAATCAATAGGCTTCTTCGTATTATGACCTTAAACAATGTGTATGAATTTAAAGTCAATCGGATATTAACTTTGGCTTTTAGAGCGTCCACAAGATTTTTTGAAGTGATCAAGGGCCATAACACTGGCACTAATTATCGGAAATTGCTGAAAATCAATAGGCTTCTTCGTCTCATGACCTTAAACACTGTGTGTACATTTAAGGTCAATCGGATATTAACTTTGGCCTGTAGAGCGTCCACAAGCAGTTGTGGACGACAGACGGACATACAGATGGGGCCTAGGCAATGTACGACCACATTTCCAATTTGGGCGTACAGAAACCTTTTGGTAAGCAACCAATCTTGTACAGGTGAAATACATCGGGTATAATCTGTCAGTGTGTGATCCAAGAGTGTGGGGTTTTTTGGTGGCGTGTAATACGCAGGTGTTTATTGTACCTGTAATGTAACAAGCCAACAGTGAGGCCGATGTCCCCCGCCGAAATCCCAAAATAAATAGATGACACACATATTAATTAATCGCACATTTATTTTTTTCAAACGTATCAAGCAATCAAACTGTACACGAAGTGTCATCCAAAAGTGTTTTATAAAGAAAAATGCCAAAACCGATAAGAAAAATGAAAATGTACCCTTAGTTAGGGGGACCCTAAAGGCAGACAAAAGGGCCCCCACGCTTGACAAAAGGGCCCTTCTGGCCAAGGGAAAGGGCCCTCGTATCTGAGTCAATCGTTTCTATACACTGTTACTGTTGAATCCATTACTGAATGAAAATGCAGTCATTGTATTGGCATAAAAATCATCTATCAAGATGAACCTAAGTTATCTTGTCCCAAAGTATCAACCAATCAAATTGCTTATCTTTGCCTACCCTACGCAGAAAATGCTCATCTTCGAACTCCATCAAGGCATTGACCTAATAAGCATACACACCAATTTTGAACAATTTAACTGAATTAGAAGGAGAGTTATTGTGTTCCAAAGTCTCGGTAAATCAAATTGCTTATCGCTCTGCTTACCCTGAGCAGAAAATGCTCATTATCGATCTTAGTCAAGGCATTACTGTAATGAAACTATACACCAAGTTTCATCACTCTCAATTTATTAGAACTAAAGTTATCGTGACCCAAAGCATCAACCAATCAAATTGCTTATCTCTGCTTAGCCTAAGCAGAAAATGCTCATCTTCGAACTCCATCAAGGCATTGACTTAATAAGCATATACACCAAGTTTGAACATTTTAACTCAATTAGAAGGAGAGTTATTGTGTTCCAAAGTCTCGACCAATCAAATTTGCGTATCGCTCTGCTTACCCTGAGCAGAAAATGCTCATTATCGAACTTAGTCAAGGTATTACTGTAATGAAACTATACACCAAGTTTCATCACTCTCACTAAATTAGAACTAAAGTTATAGTGTCCCAAAGTATCAACCAATCAAATTGCTTATCTCTGCTTACCCTAAGCGGAAAATGCTTATCTTCGAACTCCATCAAGGCATTGACCTAATAAGCATATACACCAAGTTTGAACATTTTAACTCAATTAGAAGGAGAGTTATTGTGTTCCAAAGTCTCGACCAATCAAATTTGCGTATCGCTCTGCTTACCCTAAGCAGAAAATGCTCATTATCGAACTTAGTCAAGGTATTACTGTAATGAAACTATACACCAAGTTTCATCACTCTCACTTAATTAGAACTAAAGTTATCGTGTCCCAAAGAATCAACCAATCAAATTGCTTATCTCTGCTTACCCTAAGCGGAAAATGCTCATCTTCGAACTCCATCAAGGCATTGACCTAATAAACACATTTCTTCGAAAGGCGGGGGACAAACACACATTTTATTTCAAATGAATTAGATATATTTACCTGGTGGAGAAATTAGGCCATTGTATTAAAGGAAACATGGTTGCTAATTTATCTCTGAATTCAACAAACTCAGCAAACATACGAAATATATAGGAAGGAACTTTTTGTCTTTCTCTCTCTATTTGAAAAATATAGATCTGCAAACACAAAAAATATTCTCAATTTAACAGATATAGAGAAACCTGCCATAAATCAGAAACACATGAAGGAGGCATTTACAGAAAATGTCACATATACCCTTTGTGTCGCGCTTTGGTTCATAATTTAGTCATTTTCTGATTAATTTCTCTTGGTATACCATATACACACCCATTTACGTTGACCATATCACAACAAAACACTGTTTCACATGTCCTTCAAAGGGTTAACACCTAAAATTTTCACTGTCAGTAATTTTTGATGGCGCATTGAAACTTTGCAAATTAAATCAATGTTACACCTTTTATTTATTTATGGTACAATATCCTGAATTCACATGTCAATACCACTTTACACAAAAATTTCATATATTCAACTACGAAATAAAATGTAGGTAGTAGGGCCTATAATAATTAATTATGAAATATTTCCTTTTTGCTAATTAGTTTTTATTATAGAACTTGCTCCTTTGCTTAAAATATAGATAACAAGTGGTTGCCTTGCAAGATACGCCCACATTTTGCAACAGATCGACAGTTGCAAGCTGAAAAGATAGGCTGGCACTGCCAGGCAGGATACGCCCACATTTTCGAGAGATGGATAGAGAACAAGAATAACCGAAAGTGATTTTTCCTACATTATTAAGTTACAATTTGATATGTGCAAATATCGAAATGAATTAAGATCTTTGGGTTATAAAGGTTCATTTCAGTAGGCTTCAAATTCGACTGGGGATCATGTTGCTAAGTGGGTAAGATGCTGGCTCGGTAGCCTTGAGGTTGGGTGACAAAGTTCATCTAGATTTTCTAGCGTGGTTTCCCCTTGTTCGTGATGAAGGATGGATGGCCTGACAAGAACAGCTGTCAATTTTGGTCCGATTTTCACGAAATTCGACCTCAACCTTCATTACGATGTAACGGTGATATAATCAAATGGTTTTTTAAATGGGATAATAATTCGGACCCCAGAGGGACCACAAGCTAAAAAAAAGGTCATTTTTCGTACAATCAGGGACCATAATTCAGGAAGTTACAATCTGATATGCACAAATATCGAAAGGAACTAAGATTGTTAAGTTGTAAACATGTGTTTCAAGTTTCATCAAAATTGAATGAAGATTGTGACCTCTACAGGGTTCACAACCTTGATATACCATATTTTTACACTCTTCGCGTACAAGCGGCAGCCATTTTTTCAGTCAATTTTGGTCCAATTTTCACGAAATTCGACCTCAGCCTTCATTACGATGTAACGGTGATATAATCAAACGGTTTTTTAAATGGGATAATAATTCTGACCTCCAGAGGGACCACAAGCTAAAAGATAGGCTGGCACTGCCAGGCAGGATACGCCCACATTTTTGAGAGATGGATAGAGAACAAGCAATACCGAAAGTGATTTTTCCTACATCATTAAGTCCTGTATTTCATACTGTATTGGGAGCAGCCATTTTGTTGGTCAGTTCCAGTCTGATATTCATGATATTTGAAGCCGACAATGATTATGGTGTGACGGTACACAACCTGGAAATGTTACTTTTCATCAAAATCGGATAAGAATTGTGACCTGTAGGGAGTCCACAACCATGATATACCATATTTTTACACTATTCGCGTACAAACGGCGACCATTTCGTCCGGCAATTTTGGTACGATTTTCACGAAATTCGAACTCAACCTTCCTTACGGTGCAACAGTAATATAATCAGAGTTTTTTTTTAAATCAGATAATAATTGTTCGAGAGATAGACAGAGAACAAGCAATACCGAAAGTGATTTTTCCTACAATCAAAGGCCATAATTCATTAAGTTACAATTTGATATGCGCAAATATCGAAAAGAATAAAGATCTTTAGGTTATAAACAAGCATTTCAGGTTTCATCAAAATCGAATTAAAATTGTGACCTCTACAGGGTCCACAACTTTGATATATACCATATTTTTACACTGTCCGCGTACAAACGGCGGCCATTTTTTCTGGCAATTATGGTCCGATTTTCTCGAAATTCGAACTCAACCTTCCGTAGGGTGTAACGGTGATAGAGTCAAATGTTTTTTTAAATCGGATCATAATTGTGACTTCCAGAGGGACCATAGACGATTTTTCGGACAATCAGGGGCCATAATTCAGGAAAATACGATCCGATATGCGCAAATAACGAAAGGAACCAAGATCTTTGTGTTATAACCATACATTTCAAGTTTCATCAAAATCGAATTAAAATTGTGACCTCTTCATATACAATTTTTTAACAGTATTCGCCTACAAACGGCGGCCATTTTGTATGGCAATTTTGGTCCGAAATTCGAACTCAACCTTCCTTACGGTGTAACGGTAATATAATCAGAGTTTTTTTTTAAATCAGATAATAATTGTTCGAGAGATAGACAGAGAACAAGCAATACCGAAAGTGATTTTTCCTACAATCAAAGGCCATAATTCATTAAGTTACAATTTGATATGCGCAAATATCGAAAAGAATAAAGATCTTTAGGTTATAAACAAGCATTTCAGGTTTCATCAAAATCGAATTAAAATTGTGACCTCTACAGGGTCCACAACTTTGATATATACCATATTTTTACACTGTCCGCGTACAAACGGCGGCCATTTTTTCTGGCAATTATGGTCCGATTTTCTCGAAATTCGAACTCAACCTTCCGTAGGGTGTAACGGTGATAGAGTCAAATGTTTTTTTAAATCGGATAATAATTGTGACTTCCAGAGGGACCATAGGCGATTTTTCGGACAATCAGGGGCCATAATTCAGGAAAATACGATCCGATATGCGCAAATAACGAAAGGAACCAAGATCTTTGTGTTATAACCATACATTTCAAGTTTCATCAAAATCGAATTAAAATTGTGACCTCTTCATATACAATTTTTTAACAGTATTCGCCTACAAACGGCGGCCATTTTGTATGGCAATTTTGGTCCGAAATTCGAACTCAACCTTCCTTACGGTGTAACGGTAATATAATCAACCGTTTTTTTTAATCGGATAATAATTGTGACCTCCAGAGGGACCACGAGCTAAAAATGGTGATTTTTCAGACAATCAGGGGCCATAATTCAGGAAATTACATTCCGATAGGCGCAAATATCGAAAGGAACCAAGATCTTTCGGTTATAAACATGCATGTCAAGTTTCATCAAAATCGGTTCAAAATTGTGACCTCTATAGGGTCCACAAGCTAAAAACGTGATTTTTTGTACAATCAGGGGCCATAATTCATGAAGTTTTGATCCGATACATGCTAATATCGAAAGCAGCCGAGATCTTTTGGGGATAAACCTATATTTCAAGTTCCGTCAAAATCAGATAAGAATTGTGACCTGTAGAGAGTCCACAAACAAATTGTGGACGGACGGATGGACGGATGTCCGGACGGACAGGGGCGACGACAATATACGTCCACATAAAAATGTGGGCGTATAAAAAGGTCATTTTTCGGACAATCAGGGGCCATAATTCAGGAAGTTATGATCCAATGGGCGCAAATATCAAAAAGAACCAAGATCTTTGGGTTATAAACATACATGTCAAGTTTCATCAAAATCGGTTCAAAATTGTGACCTCTATAGGGTCCACAACCTTGATATAACATATTTTCACACTAATCACGTACAAACGGCGGCCATTTTGTCTGTCAATTTTGGTCCGATTTTCACGAAATTTTACCTCAGTCTTCATTACCATGTAACGGTGATATAAGCAAACGTTTTTTTAAATCGGATAATAATTTTGACCTCCAGTGGGACCACAAGCTAAAAAGGGTGATTTTTCGTACAATCAGGGGCCATAATTCAGGAAGTTACGAATCAATGAGTGCAAATATCGAAAGGAACCAAGATCTTAGGGTTATAAACATGCATGTCCAGTTTCGTCAAAATCGGTTCAAAATTGTGACCTCTATAGGGTCCACAACCTTGATATAACATACTTTCACACTATTCGCGTACAAACGGCGGCCATTTTGTCCGTCAATTTTAGTTCGATTTTCACGAAATTCGAATTCAGCCTTCATTACCATGTAACGGTGATATAATCAAAAGGTTTTTTAAATCTGATTATAATTTTGACCTCCAGAGGGACCACAAGCTAAAAAGGGCAATTTTTCGGACAATCAGGGGCCATAATTCAGGAAGTTACCATCCGACGGGTGCAAATATCGAAAGGAACCAAGATCTGTGGGTTATAAACATACATGTCAAGTTTCATCAAAATCGGTTCAAAATGTGACCTCTATAGGGTCCACAACCTTGATATAATATACTATTCAAAAAAAGTAGGGGATATTTGATTTTTATACGCCCACATTTTTATGTGGACGTATATTGTCGTCGCCCCTGTCCGCCCAACCGTCCGTTTGTCCACAATTTGTTTGTGGACTCTCTACAGGTCACAATTCTTATCTGATTTTGACGAAACTTGATATATAGGTTTATCCCCAAAAGATCTCGGCTGCTTTCGATATTGGCATGTATCGGATGAAAACTTCATGGATTATGGCCCCTGATTGTGCGAAAACTCATGTTTTTAGCTTGTGGACCCTATAGAGGTCACAATTTTGAACCGATTTTGATGAAACTTGACATGCATGTTTATAACCCAAAGATCTTGGTTCCTTTCGATATTTGCGTCTATCGGAACGTAATTTCCTGAATTATGGCCCCTGATTGTCCGAAAAATCACCTATTTTAGCTTGTGGTCCCTCTGGAGGTCACAATTATTATTCAATTTAAAAAAACGTTCGATTATATCACCGTTACACCCTAAGGAAGGTTGAGTTCGAATTTCGGGAAAATCGGACCAAAATTGCCATACAAAATGGCCGCCGTTTGTACGCAAATACTGTTAAAAAATGGTATATCAAGGTTGTGGACCCTGTAGAGGTCACAATTTTAATTCGATTTTGATGAAACTTGAAATTCATGGGTATAACCCAAAGATCTTGGTTCCTTTCGATATTTGCGCATATCGGATAGTAACTTCCTGAATTATGGCCCCTGATTATACGCAAAATCGCCTTTTTTTAGCTTTTGGTTCCTCTGGAGGTCACAATTATTATCCGATTGAAAAAAACGTTTGATTATATTACCGTTACACCGTAAAGAAGGTTGAGTTCGAATTTCGGGAAAATCGGACCAAAATTGCCATACAAAATGGCCACCGTTTGTACGCGAATACTGTTAAAAAATTGTATATCATGGTTGTGGACCCTGTAGAGGTCACAATTTTAATTCGATTTTGATGAAACTTGAAATGCATGGTTATAACCCAAAGATCTTGGTTCCTTTCGTTATTTGCGCATATCGGATCGTAACTTCCTGAATTATGGCCCCTGATTGTCCGAAAAATCACCTATGGTCCCTCTGGAGGTCACAATTATTATCCGATTTAAAAAAAACGTTCGACTCTATCACCATTATTATCCGATTTAAAAAAACATTTGACTCTATCACCGTTACACCCTACGGAAGGTTTGAGTTCAAATTTCGAGAAAATCGGACCGTAATTGCCTGAAAAAATGGCCGCCGTTTGTACGCGAACACTGTAAAAATATGATATATCGAAGTTGTGGACCCTGTAGAGGTCACAGTTTTAATTCGATTTTGATGAAACCTGAAATGCTTGTTTATAACCTAAGGATCTTTATTCTTTTCGATATTTGCGCATATCAAATTGTAACTTAATGAATTATGGCCTTTGATTGTAGGAAAAATCACTTTCGGTATTGCTTGTTTTAGCTTGTGGTCCCTCTGGAGGTCACAATTATTTTCCGATTTAAAAAAACGTTTGATTATATCACCGTTACACCTTAAGAAAGGTTTGAGTTCGAATTTCGGGAAAATCAGACCAGAATTGACAGAAAAAATGGCCGCCATTTGTACGCAAATACTGTTAAAAAATGGTATATCATGGTTGTGGACCCTGTATAGGTCACAATTTTAATTCGATTTTGATGAAACATGAAATGCATGGTTATAACCCAAAGATCTTGGTTCCTTTCGTTATTTGCGCATATCGGATTGTAACTTCCTGGATTATGGTCTCTGATTGTCCGAAAAATTGCCTATGGTCCCTCTGGAGGTCACAATTATTATCCGATTTAAAAAAATGTTTGACTCTATCACCGTTACACCCTACGGAAGGTTGAGTTCAAATTTCGAGAAAATCGGACCATAGTGTAAAAATATGGTATATCATGGTTGTGGACTCTCTACAGGTCACAGTTCTTATCCGATTTTGATGAAAAGTCACATTTCTAGGTTGTGTACCGTCAACCCATAATCATTGTCAGCTTCGAATTTCATGAATATCAGACTGGAACTGACCAACAAAATGGCTGCTCCCAATACAGTATGAAATGTAGGACTTAATGATGTAGGAAAAATCACTTTCGGTATTGCTTGTTCTCTATCCATCTCTCAAAAATGTGGGCGTATCCTGCCTGGCAGTGCCAGCCTATCTTTTAGCTTATGGTCCCTCTGGAGGTCACAATTATTATCCGATTTAAAAAACCGTTCGATTATATCACTGTTACACCCTAAGGAAGGTTTAGTTCGAATTTCGGAAAAATCGAACCAAAATTGCCATACAAAATGACCGCCAGTTGGTACGCGAAAACTGTTAAAAAATGGTATATCAAGGTTGTGGACCCTGTAGAGGTCACAATTTTAATTCGATTTTGATGAAACTTGAAATTCATGGTTATAACCCAAAGATCTTGGTTCCTTTCGATATTTGCGCATATCGGATCGTAACTTCCTTAATTATGGCCCCTGATTGTACGCAAAATTGCCTTTTTTTTTAGCTTGTGGTCCCTCTGGAGGTCACAATTATTTTCCGATTTAAAAAAATGTTTAATTATATCACCGTTACACCTTGTCGGCTTCGAATTTCATGAATATCAGATTGGGACTGACCAACAAAATGGCTGCTCCCAATACAGTATGAAATACAGGACTTAATGATGTAGGAAAAATCACTTTCGGTATTGCTTATTCTCTATCCATCTCTCAAAAATGTGGGCGTATCCTGCCTGGCAGTGCCAGCCTATCTTTTAGCTTGTGTTCCCTCTGGAGGTCACAATTATTATCCGATTTAAAAAACCGTTTGATAATATCACCGTTACACCCTAAGGAAGGTTGAGTTCGAATTTCGGGAAAATCGGACCAAAATTGCCATACAAAATGGCCGCCGTTTGTACGCAAATACTGTTAAAAAGATAGGTTGCCAGGCAACGAAACATACGCCCACAGCAGCTAAATCGTCCGGGCAGTCAACAAGGGTTGTCGCATATTTTTACTTTTTTTTGGTAATAAAACATTTGTAATACACTAAAATCTGAGTAACAACTCATTATGTAATTATCTGAGAATCATTAGAATTTGTTTGCTTTTTATAAAGTTTTGCCCCAAGCCAACAATTAGTATAGGAAACATTTAACATCATGGATTTAGCTGTTCAGTTATCAAAATTCATTGAAAATCAAAATACTTGTTCGTTTCAACACCTTAAACTCTGTGTATCAATCTGAAGTCAATCGGATGATTTATAAGTTTGGCATCTACAGCGCCACAAGGTTTTTCGAAGTGATCAAGGGAGATAACTCTGGAAGTAATTATTTGAAATCGATGAAAATCAGTAGGCTTTTTCGTCTCAGGACCTTAAACAGTGTGTGTAAATTTAAAGTCAATCGGATATTAACTTTGGCCTCTAGAGCATCCACAGGATTTTTTGATCTGATCAAGGGCCATAACTCTGGCACTAATTATCGGAAATTGATGCAAATCAATAGGCTTCTTCGTCTTATGACCTTAAACAATGTGTACAAATTTAAAGTCAATCGGATATTAACTTTGGCTTTTAGAGCGTCCACTAGATTTTTTGAAGTGATCAAGGGAGATAACTTTGGCACTAATTATCGGAAATCGCTGAAAATCAATAGGCTTCTTCGTTTTATGACCTTAAACACTGTGTATAAATTTAAAGTCAATCGGATATTAACTTTGGCCTCTAGAGCATCCACAGGATTTTTTGATCTGATCAAGGGCCATAACTCTGGCACTAATTATCGGAAATTGATGCAAATCAATAGGCTTCTTCGTCTTATGACCTTAAACAATGTGTACAAATTTAAAGTCAATCGGATATTAACTTTGGCTTTTAGAGCGTCCACTAGATTTTTTGAAGTGATCAAGGGAGATAACTTTGGCACTAATTATCGGAAATCGCTGAAAATCAATAGGCTTCTTCGTTTTATGACCTTAAACACTGTGTATAAATTTAAAGTCAATCGGATATTAAATTTGGCTTTTAGGGCGTTCACAAGATTTTTTGAAGTGATCAAGGGCCATAACTCTGGCACTAATTATCGGAAATTGCTGAAAATCAATAGGCTTCTTCGTCTTATGACCTTAAACACTGTGTATAAATCTAAAGTCAATCGGATATTAACTTTGGCTTTTAGAGCGTCCACAAGATTTTTTGAAGTGATCAAGGGAGATAACTTTGGCAATAATTATCGGAAATCTCTGAAAATCAATAGGCTTCTTTGTCTTATGACCTTAAACACTGTGTATAAATTTAAAGTCAATCGGATATTAACTTTGGCTTTTAGGGCGTTCACAAGATTTTTTGAAGTGATCAAGGGCCATAACTCTGGCACTAATTATCGGAAATTGCTGAAAATCAATAGGCGTCTTCGTCTTATGACCTTAAACACTGTGTATAAATCTAAAGTCAATCGGATATTAACTTTGGCTTTTAGAGCGTCCACAAGATTTTTTGAAGTGATCAAGGGCCATAACTCTGGCACTAATTATCGGAAATCGCTGAAAATCGATAGGCTTCTTCGTCTTATGACCTTAAACACTGTGTATAAATTTAAAGCCAATCGGATATTAACTTTGGCCTCTAGAGCGTCCACAAGATTTTTTGAAGTCGTCAAGGGCCATAACTCTGGTAGTTATTATCGGAAATCGCTGAAAAACAATAGGCTTCTTCGTCTCATGACCTTAAACACTGTGTATAAATTTAAAGTCAATCGGATATTAACTTTAGCCTCTAGAGCGTCCACAAGCAATTGTGGACGCCGGACCGACGGACGGACGGACGGACGGACGGACGGACCGACGGACGGACCGACGGACGGACGGGGGCGACGACAATATACGACCACATTTCAATGTGGGCGTATAAAAAGGTATATCAAGGTTGTGGACCCTGTAGAGGTCACAATTTTAATTCGATTTTGATGAAACTTGAAATTCATGGTTATAACCCAAAGATCTTGGTTCCTTCCGATATTTGCGCATATCGGATCGTAACTTCCTGAATTATGGCCCCTGATTGTCGGAAAAATCGCCTATGGTCCCTCTGGAGGTCACAATTATTATCCGATGTAAAAAAACGTTTGACTCTATCACCGTTACACCCTACGGAAGGTTGAGTTCGAATTTCGAGAAAATCGAACCATAATTGCTAGAAAAAATGGCCGCCGTTTGTACGCGAACAGTGTAAAGATATGGTATATCAAAGTTGTGTACCCTGCAGAGGTCACAATTTTAATTTGATTTTGATGAAACTTGAAATGCTTGTTTATAACCTAAAGATCTTTATTCTTTTCGATATTTGTGCATATCAAATTGTAACTTGATGAATTATGGCCTTTGATTGTAGGAAAAATCACTTTCGGTATAGCTTGTTCTCTGTCTATCTCTCGAACAATTATTATCTGATTTAAAAAAAAACTCTGATTATATTACTGTTACACCGTAAGGAAGGTTGAGTTCGAATTTCGTGAAAATCGTACCAAAATTGCCGGACAAAATGGTCGCTGTTTGTATGCGAATAGTGTAAAAATATGGTATATCATGGTTGTGGACTCTCTACAGGTCACAATTCTTATCCGATTTTGACGAAAAGTAACATTTCTAGGTTGTGTACTGTCAGACCATAATCATTGTCGGCTTCGAATTTCATGAATATCAGACTGGAACTGACCAACAAAATGGCTGCTCCCAATACAGTATGAAATACAGGACTTAATGATGCAGGAAAAATCACTTTCGGTATTGCTTGCTCTCTATCCATCTCTCAAAAATGAAACTGACGAAGAAACAAATGACAAAATGAAATGAAGCTCACATTCATCGATTTATTCCAAATGATCGTTAGGCCAAGTAAGGCACAGACTGACCATTATATGGGTAAAATGATACCCGGGGTCAAACAGCAAAGTTACCACAGCATCACAACAAAGTCAGTAACGGGTAAATCCTTCTCTGTTTGCCAAACAAGCATTGATCCGACGTGGCATACTCCTAATGAGACGTCTAAGGTCATTTTGGTCCAGATTGTCCCATTCCTGTTGCAACGCAGCAGCAAGTTCTTGGACATTGGCAGGACGTTGTTGACGTTGACGTAACCTCTGTCCAAGCATGTCCCAGACATGCTCGATGGGGGAGAGGTCGGGACTCAGTGCTGGCCAAGGTAATGTGGTGATGTTCTGTTGTTGGAGGTAACCTGTAATGATCCTGGCCCTGTGACATCTTGCGTTGTCATCCTGGAAGATGAAACGGCGGCCATGACGTCGTGCGAACGGCACAACATGGACTGCCAAGATGTTGTCCCGGTAGTACTGGCCTGTAACACGCCCTGCAACAACATGTAAAGCCGTTCTTCCAGCAACAGTGATGCCTCCCCACACCATAACAGAACCACCCCCAAATCGATCATGTCTGATGACGTTAACGTCTTGGAAGCGCTCGTTTCGACGACGCCACACCCTCCTACGTCTGTCCAAAAAATCAACAGTGAACCTTGACTCATCTGAAAACATCACATTGCTCCAGCGTCGATTATCCCAGTGTTGACGATCCCTACACCAACGACGTCTTGCCTGAATGTGATGATCTCTCAAACAAGGGATCACGCGAGGACGTCGGGCGCGAAGGTGACCCCTATGCAGTCGATTCCGAATCGTCTGGCCACTCACTCTCACACCAGTGTCTGTTTGAAGACGGGCACTGATCTGATTTGCTGTGATGACACCATTTCTCAAGGCCAAGGTACGGATAAATCGATCCTGGGCTTGAGTTGTCGCCCTTGGGCGACCTGAGCGTGGTCTGTCCTGTACAGATTGTGTATCACGGTATCTGGACCATAGCCTGCTTATGACAGACTGAGAAACATTCATCGTCCGCGTCACAACCGCCTGTGTTGTGCCGATCTGTCGCATGCCAAGGGCACGTAACCTTTCATTTTGGGTAAGCCGACGCATATCAAAATTTGTTTTCTGGTCACTAAAACAATTAAACTGATGTTTCCATCCTGGAATTCAATGCCACAATGACTGTAACATTCAAAGTCAGAGTCGTGCAAATCTTGGGTTGGACCCCCATAATGATCCCAAGCATCACCTGCATTCCATGCGGTAGCTATTGGTGCGTTTGGGCGTCACATGTAACTGGAAATGTTTCTTCTGTTAGGTTCTATAGTGACTTTTTTCGTAGTCATTTGCATATTTTAGTATTATGCCCCCAAAATCAAATATCCCCTACTTTTTTTGAATAGTATATATTTTCACACTATTCGCGTACAAACGGCGGCCATTTTGTTTGTCAATTTTGGTCGGATTTTCACGAAATTTGAACTCAGCCTTCATTACCATGTAATGGTGATATAATCAAACGTTTTTTTAAATCGGATAATAATTTTGACCTCCAGAGGGACCGCAAGCTAAAAAGGGCGATTTTTCGGACAATCAGGGACCATAATTCAGGAAGCTACGATCCGATGGGCGCAAATATCGAAAGGAACCAAGATTTTGGGGATATAAACATGCATGTCAAGTTTCATCACAATCGGTTCAAAATTGTGACCTCTATAGGGTCCACAAGCTAAAAACATGATATTTCGTACAATCAGGGGCCATAATCCATGAAATTCTGATCCGATACATGCCAATATCGAAAGGAACCGAGATCTTATGGGGATAAACCTATATTTCAAGTTTCGTCAAAATCGGATAAGAATTGTGACCTGTAGGGAGTCCACAAACAAATTGTGGACGGACGGACGGACGGACGGACGGACGGACGTCCGGACGGACAGGGGCGATGACATAATACGTCCACATGAAAATGTGGGCGTATAAAAAAGAAGCAACATTTTGTACAGAGAGAGAGAGAAATGCGGTTTAACGTCCACTCAACACAAACTAGGTCATTTCCAAGCCTGGAAATAAGGCATCTGTCACTGACAGTGTCAGGCACAGATTTAGACTTTGTCAGGCACAAAACCTCTGGTGCCTGTCATTTTGTTTGGCACTGATTTGACACTAAGGAGTAAATGTCAGTTACTATTTCATTAGTGCCTGACCTTTTGTCAGGTACATCTAAAACCGTTATTTCCAGGCCTGGTCATTTCGGGACAAACATATGATTTAATTTTATTTCACTAATTTGCTTGCGCGTAGTGGTCTTAATCAGTGGGAGGAAACCAGAATACCTGGAGAAAACCCACGAGGCTGGACAGGCGACCCTACTCCAGGGTTTCGAAACAACGCCAGTTGACTCAATGGTAGGCCATATGATACAGCGCGTGCACGCTAACCATACAGCCATCCACCCCCATCCCCCACTCTGTACAATCTGGGACCATAATCCTGGAAGATACCGTCCGATATTCTCGAAAATATCTACAGGAACCTAGCCCTAGAGGGTCCACAATCTTGGAATTACATATTCTTATACTATTGCATAGAAGTAGCGGCAATTTTGTCAGTAGGCCGTAGCGCCACTGCCCGTGCAAAATTTCCCTATTAGTATACTGTATGGCGTATGCTTCTACTAAAGCTTCTACTGATAAGAAAGATAGGCTGGCACTGCCAGGCAGGATACGCCCACATTTTCGAGAGATGGATAGAGAACAAGCAATACCGAAAGTGATTTTTCCTACATCATTAAGTTAGAATTTGATATGTGCAAATATCGAAATGAATTAAGATCTTTGGGTTATAAAGGTGCATTTCAGTAGGCTTCAAATTCGACTGGGGATCATGTTGTTAAGTGGGTAAGATGCTGGCCTCTATAGGGTCCACAACCTTGATATAACATATTTTCACAATAATCACGTACAAACGGCGGCCATTTTGTCTGTCAATTTTGGTCCGATTTTCACAAAATTTGAACTCAATCTTCATTACCATGTAACGGTGATATAATCAAACGTTGTTTTAAATCGGATAATAATTTTGACCTCCCGTGGGACCACAAGGTAAAAAGGGTGATTTTTCGTACAATCAGGGGCCATAATTCAGGAAGTTACGAAATCAATGGGCGCAAATATCGAAAGGAACCAAGATCTTCAGGTTATAAACATGCATGTCAAGTTTCATCAAAATCGGTTCAAAATTGTGACCTCTGTAGGGTCCACAACCTTGATATAACATATTTTCACACTAATCGCGTACAAACGGCGGCCATTTTGTCTGTCCATTTGGGTCCGATTTTCACAAAATTTGAACTCAGCCTTCATTACCATGTAACGGTGATATAGTCAAACGTTTTTTTAAATCGGATGATAATTTTGACCTCCAGAGGGACCACAAGCTAAAACGGGTGATTTTTCGGACAATCAGGGGCCATAATTCAAGAAGTTAGAATCTGATGGCCGCAAATATAGAAAGGAACCAAGATCTTAGGGTTATAAACATGCATGTCAAGTTTCATCACAATCGGTTCAAAATTGTGACCTCTATAGGGTCCACAAACTTGAAATAACATATTTTCACACTATTCGCGTACAAACGGCGGCCATTTTGTATGTCAATTTTTTCACGAAATTCGAACTCAGCCTTCATTACCATGTAACGGTGACATAATCGGTGATACGGTTTTTTAAATCGGATAATAATTTTGACCTCCAGAGGGACCACAAGCTAAAAAGGGCTTTTTTTATCGGACAATCAGGGGCCATAATTCAGGAAGTTACGATCCGATGGGCGCAAATATCGAAAGGAACCAAGATCTTGGGGTTATAAACATGCATGTCAAGTTTCATCACAATCGGTTCAAAATTGTGACCTCTATAGGGTCCACAAGCTAAAAACATGATATTTCGTACAATCAGGGGCCATAATCCATGAAGTTTCCATCCGATACATGCCAATATCGAAAGCAGCCGAGATCTTATGGGGATAAACCTATATTTCAAGTTTCGTCCAAATCGGATAAGAATTGTGACCTGTAGAGAGTCCACAAACAAATTGTGGACGGACGGACGGACGTCCGGACGGACAGGGGCGACGACATAATACGTCCACATGAAAATGTGGGCGTATAAAAACTGGTTTAATATTCAATACAGTTATCCGGAAGATTTAAAGGGACAGAGTGTTTCGAGTGTTAGTACAGTGGCTGACTTAGAAGTAAAACTCCCATCAAATGAGGGAAATGAAGATATATTTTTAACAGAAGTGGATTTTAAAGATGCAAAGACAGCTGAATTAGAAAGTTGGAGATAGCAGATAGTCTATACAGAGTATGATGATATGAGAGAGAGAAATGGGGTTTAACGTCCACTCAACACAAACTAGGTCATTTCGGGACATGATGATATGGGTCAAAAGGCTATTTCTACACGATGGGGCTGCACGCTAAAAGACAATAATGGTGTTATGAGTCAAAAAGCTCATCTTGTAGCACGTGGATTTGAGGAGGACTTTTTGAACGAGCTACAGAAAGATTCACCAACATGCTCAAGAGAATCCCTGAAAGTTATTTTATAAGCTATCAGCTTAAAACACTGGCGCATTCACGGAATGGATGTAAAAACTGCATTTCTTCAGGGGGAGCAGGTTTCTAGAAAAATATATATACAGTAGAATCTGCATTAAGCAGCCACCCATGGGAATTTTTACAATTGGCCGCTTAACGGGAGTGGCCTCTTAATAAAATTTCGTGTTTTTTTGTGCTGATATCAATTAGTATTGCGCTTGGGTGCACTTGCATCGGTAAATTTGGCCGTCGCTGAATCTCAGACATAACTTCCGTAAACTTGTCATTTTGTCCCAACCTTCAATACTACTATTTATAATTGTGATGCATTCGATAATATTTATCCATTTTTGTAAAATCTCAGGTTTTTTGGTGCTGACATCAATTAATATTACGCTTGAATGCATTGAAAGCAAACACCAATACTTCACTTGCATCGGTAAATTTGTCCGTCGCTGAATCTCGGACATAACTTTTGTAAACTTGTCATTTTGTACCAACCTTCAATACTACTATCATTGTGATGCATTCGATAATATTTATCCATTTTTGTGAAGAAAATCGATGAATTAATTTTATTTTATCAAATAAGCACATGAACCAAAAAACATCACTGATTTTGCTACCGATTTACAGGGGGTGTAACTCTGTAATATTATAGGTGGCGCTAAAAACGTCTATTTAACAACATAGCGGCTTTTAGTCGGTACTTTCAGTTTATTCAATAAGTATCAAATAATGTTCCGTTACGTGTGAAAACAATGATTAGGTTAGTCGTTTAATAAAACAAAAGATTAATTAACAGATAATCCCGGGTTAATTGTTAATTTCACATTTCTTTTTACCTGATCAGTGGGAGTCCAGTTAATTGATTACTACTCACGGGATTAGCGGGGGTGTCACGAAGAACGACGAGATGGTATCATTCAACAATGGCCGTTGAATGGGCGAAGTTTTGTTAAATTTATTAGCAAAATAGTGACCGCTGGCCGCGTTAGAGGAGTGACCGTTGAATAAAGAGATGAAACAATAGAATTTTTACGGGGGGAATTTATTGTGACCGCTTACAAGGAGATGTCGCTGAATAGGAGTGGCTGCTCATACGGATTCTACTGTACGCCCGCCAATAGAAGGTTTTTGTCAGAATAAACTTTGGCTTCTGAACAAAGTTTATATACTATTCAAAAAAAGTAGGGGTTATTTGATTTTGGGGGCATAATACTAAAATATGCAAATGACTACGAAAAAAGTCACTATAGAACCTAACAGAAGAAACATTTCCAGTTACATGTGACGCCCAAACGCACCAATAGCTACTGCATGGAATGCAGGTGATGCTTGGGATCATCATGGGGGTCCAACCCAAGATTTGCACGACTCTGACTTTGAATGATACAGTCAATGTGGCATTGAATTCCAGGGTGGAAACATCAGTTTAATTGTTTTATTGACCAGAAAACAAATTTTGATATGCGTCGGCTTACCCAAAATGAAAGGTTACGTGCCCTTGGCATGCTACAGATCGGCACAACACAGGCGGTTGTGGCGCGGACGATGAATGTTTCTCAGTCTGTCATAAGCAGGCTATGGTCCAGATACCGTGATACACAATCTGTACAGGACAGACCACGCTCAGGTCGACCAAGGGCGACAACTCAAGCCCAAGATCGATTTATCCGTACCTTGGCCTTGAGAAATCGTGTCATCACAGCAAATCAGATCAGCGCTCGTCTTCAAACAGACACTGGTGTGAGAGTGAGTGGCCAGACGATTCGGAATCGACTGCATAGGGGTCACCTTCGCGCCCGACGTCCTCGCGTGATCCCTTGTTTGAGAGATCATCACATTCAGGCAAGACGTCGTTGGTGTAGGGATCGTCAACACTGGGATAATCGACGCTGGAGCAATGTGATGTTTTCAGATGAGTCAAGGTTCACTGTTGATTTTTTGGACAGACGTAGGAGGGTGTGGCGTCGTCGAAACGAGCGCTTCCAAGACGTTAAAGTCATCAGACATGATCGATTTGGGGGTGGTTCTGTTATGGTGTGGGAAGGCATCACTGTTGCTGGAAGAACGGCTTTACATGTTGTTGCAGGGCGTGTTACAGGCCAGTACTACCGGGACAACATCTTGGCAGTCCATGTTGTGCCGTTCGCACGACGTCATGGCTGCTGTTTCATCTTCCAGGATGACTACGCAAGATGTCACAGGGCCAGGATCGTTACAGGTTACCCCCAACAACAGAACATCACCACATTACCTTGGCCAGCACTGAGTCCCGACCTCTCCCCCATCGAGCATGTCTGGGACATGCTTGGACAGAGGTTACGTCAACGTCAACAACGTCCTGCCAATGTCCAAGAACTTGCTGCTGCAAGGAATGGGACAATCTGGACCAAAATGACCTTAGACGTCTCATTAGGAGTATGCCACGTCGGATCAATGCTTGTTTGGCAAACAGAGGAGGATTTACCCGTTACTGACTTTGTTGTGATGCTGTGGTAACTTTGCTGTTTGACCCCGGATATCATTTTACCCTTATAATGGTCAGTCTGTACCTTACTTAGTCTAACGATCATTTGGAATAAATCGATGAATGTGAACTTCATTTCAGTTTGTCATTTGTTTCTTCGTCAGTTTCATTAGGTGACTTTAATAACACTTAAAAAATCAAATATCCCCTACTTTTTTTGAATAGTATATATGAATAGTTATGAAATCGAAATACATTACATCCGTATAAACTAATTCAAATAATTTATTGTATGTATGGTTTGTTGTGTTCTGAGCAATAACAACAACAACAGACTGATTAGTGACATTGTGTTTGGATAAGTCCGCCATACTTGTTTCTGTAACCATCACCAGATCATCACAGCTGAGGAAAACTTAGTGTGATATACAGAATGATAGAGGAGGAAAGCAATATTGAAAATTCAACGTCTTCGCTGGCTGGGCATCCAGAGAAAAATCAAAACGATCCTCCGATCTTCCGTACACCGAAAGGTAAGAAACGACTCAACTCTGTATCTCCAAAATATATGCAAAAGGCTATTTATAGAATGTCAAAATCCCTCTACAGCATGAAATCGCCTAAAAAACAAAGAGGGATTAGATCAATGTTAACCTAAAGTGAGTCACAGAAGACGTCCTTATCAATACCAAATGATTTAGAAAATACAGTCACTAAAACTATAGTCGAAAACACCCTTCTACAGACTATCAACCAAACATCAGAATCCACTTCTGTTCATTTACCTGATGATGATAGCGATACCATGGAAAATGTTTTTCTAAATTTCGCCGCTGACTCTATCTCAGAAAAAATTGCTGAGGCTTTATGCCTACCAAATGTTCAAAAAACTCTACAGCTCTCTGATAACATCTAGTTTTGTGTGTTAGGACAATTCATTAGTGGTCTGATTGTATTTGGACTTGTCAAGAGTTATCCTTTTTATTTGGAGTTGTTTCCCCTGGATAAGTTAAGGGAAGAGCTCGACATGGTTTTTGTAATGAAGGTCGTTTTGATTAAAATGTGTTGACAAGACAAAGAGTCTTAATTAATGAGTTATTAAATGGTAGCAGAGCTATGGCAACTAGTTACAAGAACCCTCCCAGTTTTGGGTCAGATATTACATATGAAACTTGGAAGAATGAATTAGAAGTCTGGAGATTGATGACAGATGTTGAAAAGAAAAAACAGGCCTTGGCAGTCACCTTGACACTTACAGGGAAAGCCAGAGATAAGGCTATAGAAATCAGTGCAGCAGATTTAAATAAAGAGAATGGTATGGTGACCTTGATCACTAAATTAGATGAATTATTCAAAAAAGAGGAGAAAGATGCTGCATATGAATCCTATTCAAATTTTGAGAATTATAAGAAGACACATGAAATTTCTATGAGTGATTATGTCAATGAGTTTGAACAAAGATATCAGAAAGCTAAGAAATATCAAATGACTCTCTCTGATTCAGTTTTGGCCTATAAACTGTTAGACAATGCTAATTTATCTGTGAAGGAGAAACAACTTGCTTTGACAGCTACAGCTGATGGAACATTTACATCGATGAAATCCGCCCTTAAAAGAATATTTAACAGTGGTCTACTGATAAATAGTTCTGATAGTCAAGGCATCGCAGTCAAGGAAGAATCTGCAATGTACACTGGATCATCAAAGTATTATTTACCCCCACATCGTCGACCAGTTTCTCAGCCAAATCAACGTTCAGATGAATCAGGGAATTACCGAGGTAGAAATAACAGTAATACTGGTACCAGATATCAAACAAACTCAACACAAAAAGGAACGAATCCTGTAAGATTTGGAAGGAGAACAAATTGTGCTATTTGTAATTCAACTTTTCACTGGGCTACAGACTGTCCACACAAGCAAAGTGATGTTAATTATTCAGAATGTGATGATGTCAAATATGATGACGAAAAAGAGACATGCAATTTTGTTTTATTTACTAAAAGTGATGAGCCATCTAAAAATGAGGTTTTTATGGCTGAATGTTTTGGATGTGGTGTTTTGGACACTGCATGTTCACGAACTGTTTGTGGCAATAAATGGCTACAAAATTATATTAATTCCTTGGAGGATGCTTGGAAATCAAAAGTGACTTCAAAATCAAGTAGGAAAGAATTTAAATTTGGAGATGGTGTCAATGTAAACTCTTTGAAGTGTGTGTCTATACCAGTTAATATAGCTGGTGTATATGGGACAATAGAAACTGAAGTCGTTGAAGCTGACATACCGTTATTGCTAAGTAAAAGTTCTCTGAAACGTGCCGAGACAAAATTAGACTTATCACGTGACCAGGCAACAATGTTTGATAAGCCAGTTCCATTACAATTCACGTCAAGTGGTCATTATTGTATCAATCTGCGAGAAAATATGGTCCATAAAAGTCCAGATTTTGAAGAAACTCTTGTTATTGATGTTAATTTAAATAGATCTGATAAGTTGAAAATTTTGAATAAGCTGCACAAACAATTTGGGCATGCAAACAGTGATAAACTTAAAAAACTTTTAAAGAATGCTGGAAATTGTGACCATGAACTATTTGAACTTCTTGATGACCTGATAAAATCTTGTAGTATTTGTGAAAAATTTAAAAGACCTGTGTCGAAACCAGCAGTTGGTTTTCCGCTCGCATCAGAGTTCAATGAAACTGTTGCTGTTGACCTGCATCAGTTAGATAGAAATTTATGGTATCTTCATATAATTGATGAATTTTCAAGATTTAGTGCTGGAGGAATATTGACTAATAAACGTCCATCAACATTTATACAGTTATTTATAAAATTATGGATAGGAATTCATGGCGCTCCAAGGAAATTATTTAGCGACAATGGAGGAGAATTTAACAATGAAGCAGTACGGGATATGTGTGAAAACTTCAACATTGAAGTACTTACTACTGCAGGATATTCACCATGGAGTAACGGACTATTAGAGCGACATAATTATACACTCACTGAAATACTGAATAAGATTAGAGAGGACAATAACTGTAACTGGGACACAGCTCTTTCTTGGGCGTTAATGGCTAAAAATAGCCTTGTTAATATTCATGGGTATAGCTCATATCAGCTTGTTTATGGGAAAAATCCTAATCTTCCCAGTATTCTGACAGACAAAGCTCCAGCATTAGAAGGGAGTACAACTAGTAATTTAGTAGGAGAACATATCAAGGCATTACATTCTGCCAGGAAAGCTTTCACTGAAGCAGAATGTTCTGAACGTATCCGTAGGGCTCTTCGAAAACAAATTCGTCCAATGAATGAACATTGTGAAACGGGTGAAAAGGTGTACTACAAGAGACCAGACAGTGCTGAATGGAAAGGACCGGGAACTGTTGTGGGACAGGATGGTGTTATAACCTTCATTCGGCATGGAGGTTTAATTGTCAGAGTGCATCAGTGTCGACTGAGAAAAGTTCATAGACAGGACAATAAAGAAGACGAAGTCATTAGGGAGACACCCATTAATACTCCACAAACAAATGATAATGACACTAATACTATTATTGAAGATGAGGAAATTGATGACATAATTCCTCATACAGATGAAAATCAAATTCCTCATGTAAATCACAATCAACAAGCTGTTAGGAATGAAATAGACAATCAAACTGAAACAATCAATGTAAAGCCAGAACAATTGATAACATTTAAAAATAGTGCTAATGAAGAATTCAGTGCTAAGGTGATAAATCGAGCAGGAAAAATATCTGGTATCAATAGAAACTGGTTTAACATTGAATACAAAACACCAGACACTTTATCAGGGGTAAAACAATCTGTGGATTTATCTCAGATGAAAGATTTAACGATTACACAACAAGAAAATCCCAATCAAAACGATGAAGAAAATGTGATGATCCTCGAAAATATTTCTTTTGAAAGTAGCAAACAAGTAGAACTTAATAGCTGGAGACAAAATTCGGTGTACCAAGAAGTTGATGATAACGGACAATCTTACATTACAACAAGATGGGTCTGTACTTTAAAAGAAACATCTGATGGAATCAAGCCAAAATCACGACTTGTTGTCAGGGGGTTTGAAGAACTAGAAGATGAAAGTGTTCAAAAAGACTCCCCTACATGTGCCAAGGAATCATTACGTGTCATTCTGGCAATTTTGGCACAAAATCACTGGAGACCTTTTTCAATGGACATAAAAACAGCCTTTCTGCAGGGAAAATCTCTTGAAAGAGATATATTTGTAAAGCCACCAGTTGAGGCAAATTCAGACGGAAAACTGTGGCTTTTAAAAAAATGTGTTTATGGATTAGGAGATGCGTCCCTTTATTGGTACATTACAGTGAAGTCAGTCATGATTGAACTTGGTGCAAAAATTTCTAAAATAGACCCAGCTGTGTTTTATTGGACTGGTGAGAAGGGTGGACTGAAAGGTGTATTAGCATGTCATGTTGATGATTTCATCTGGGGAGGTATTCCTGAATTTGAGAGTGACATCATTACTAAACTTCGTGAGAGATTTGCTGTCGGCAAGGAAGAGAAGACGGCATTTAAATATGTAGGCATAGACTTGGAATTTAGTGATGGCAACATATTTTTAAATCAGAATAATTACGCTAAAAGCCTCACACCAATCAAGATTCCAAATAACTGATTACAACTGAAGGAATCCTCACTAACACCGGATGAGATAACTACACTGCGCTCTAAAATTGGTCAGATTCTATGGATAAGTCGTCAGAGTCGTCCGGACTTGATATTTGATGCATGCTGTCTTGCTTCACGGGTAAAAGATGCCAAAGTGAAAGATTTGTTAGATGTAAACAAACTGATCAAACGTGTTAAATCAGAAAATCTCACCTTAAAATTCCAAAGATTAGAAGGTGATCTATCTCTGATTGTATACAGTGACTCGTCTTTTGGTAATTTACAGGATGGGGGCACACAAGGTGGACATTTAATTCTTTTAAAAGGGAAAGGAGGAAATTTTACACCAATAGCCTGGAATTCTAAAAGAATTAGACGCGTCGTTCGCAGTACACTTTCTGGAGAGACACTAGCGATGGCGGATGCCGTTGACACTGGAATTTTTATCTCAACTTTATATTCTGAACTTGTAACTGGTTGTACAGATCCAACAAAATTACCTCTAGTTTGTGTTACTGACAATAAATCTTTATTGGAAGCCATTAAATCTACAAAATGTGTGACCGAGAAAAGACTTAGACTAGAAATTACCGGAATCAAGGAAATGATAAAATACAATCAAATCAAAGAAATTATTTGGTCCGAAACAAAAAGTCAATTAGCTGATTGTCTAACTAAACATGGATCATCAGCTCTTGTACTCATGAAAACATTACAAGACGGTGTTTTGAAACTCAAAATTTAATAGTGATACACAATGTAAACTTTCTGTTTTAAACTCAATGATTCAATTAGCGTTCCAAGTAGAATGTGTTCAAATGTTTATTTCATAGTGTTAAACTTATTTTTTTTATTTGCCTTACTTTAATTAAAAACTTTTATTTAAAGAGACAGAGTGGAGATTGATAACATCTAGTTTTGTGTGTTAGGACAATTCATTAGTGGTCTGATTGTATTTGGACTTGTCAAGAGTTATCCTTTTTATTTGGAGTTGTTTCCCCTGGATAAGTTAAGGGAAGAGCTCGACATGGTTTTTGTAATGAAGGTCGTTTTGATTAAAATGTGTTGACAAGACAAAGAGTCTTAATTAATGAGTTATTACTCTCGATTAAAGAACTGTTGCAAGATAATATCAAAGATTTCATTAAACCCCTAAAAGAGGAAATCGAAGATTTAAAAGGACAGTTATTAAGTTGCACACTGGATCTAGAACAAAAAATCATAAATGATACAGACGAACTCGAGCAATACAGTCGTCGGGATTGTGTCAGGATAAATGGAATTGGTGAAAATGCAGATGAAAATGTAGAGGACGTTGCCCTTGAAATAATTAAGTGTGTATGTCCTAGTTTTGGTCACGATCACGTAGAAAATTGTCATTGAGTAGGGAGAAAGAAAATCCAGTATAGAGGTAGAAACAGAAAACGGGCCCGGTCAAATTATTGTTCGAGTGTCTAGTTACAAACACAAAAGACAACTCATGAGTGATCGTAAAAAGCTGAAAATATCCCGTGCAAACAATACTACAGTCTACAAAAACGAAGATCTTACAAGACGACGATCGTATCTTTTTAGTCTTGCTAGAAAAGCCTATCGCTCCAAAGATCTGCATAGTAAAGGGAGTTATCCAATTCCAATCAACCAGAAATGATATACCTGGCTACAAAATAGGCGACCCAGACAACGCACACGAATCACTAGATGTTTATTAGCAGCTGTTAAATAGTAGGTCATAATTACAATGTTATTGTCATAATTACCATGTTATTGTCAAATACAATATAACTTATACTAGTCTATATTCCATAATAACTTAATCGATGTTCTAGATTGTGCTAAACCCATTAGTTGGAAAATCATTAAAGTTACTATCAGGCTCTGGTATGTTGTCACTATGCCATGTCTTGTCATGACATATGTCACGCCATTGTTAGGTTGAAAATATGCCTACCTCTAGATAATAATTACAATAAGCAAATACTTATAACCACTATGCATAGAAAGGATAATCAGCCCAAAGTTAATAATTCTCGTGCAGTTTAAATCAACATATTAACTATACTCATAAGATGCATGTTAAAATGACTTACTGATAAGATTTGATTCTAATCAAATATAAATATTATATATTTTACATTTCATGTACTATACACTAGGGACCGGGTATCGTCCAGATTTTACGAAAAACGGAAAGAAACTACGTTTACCGTTTAGAATCTAATACACACAACTAGTAAATAGATTGCCGTTTAGAATGTGTTAAATGCCGTCAAGATTCATCAAAAACCGCTCAGTTTGTGCTACCGTGTAGATTTAAAAACGCCGTTAAGTTTTGACCTCGATCGTCTACTTCACGACCGTCCAGTTTCTCGGGATGTTTTTAAAAATGAACACTAACATTTAGATTTGAAAGGGGTTTAGTTTTTAGACGTTGTCGAGAAATGAACCGCGAGTGTTTGATTTATGTGGTTACAATGGAAAAAAAGATTTTGAAAATATTCACTGATTTATCGTTTTGTTCTTTATAAAAATGGCTGATGTATTACTCAACGTGTGTACAACAGAACGATAATTTTTCACTAGAATTCTTGAAGTTATCAAGGGAGATAAATCTGGCATTAATTATTTGAAATCGCTGAAAATCAATAGGATTCTTCATCTCATGACCTTAAACAATGTGTATAAATTTAAAGTCAATCGGATATTAACTATGGTCTCTAGAGCGTCCACAAGATATTTTGAAGTGATCAAGGGCCATAACTCTAGAGCGTCCACAAGATATTTTGAAGTGATCAAGGGCCATAACTCTGGCACTAATTATCGGAAATCGCTGAAAATCAATAGGATTCTTTGTCTCATGACCTTAAACACTGTCTATAAATTTAAAGTCAATCGGATATATACTTGGCCTCTAGAGCATCCACAAGATTTGTTGAAGTGATCAAGGGCCATAACTCTGGCACTAATTATCCGAAATCGCTGAAAATCAATAGGCTTCTGCGTCTCATGACCTTAAACACTGTGTATAAATTTAAAGTCAATCGGATGTTAACTTTGGCCTCTAGAGCGTCCACAAGATTTTTGTAAGTAATCAAGGGCCATAACTCTGGTAGTTATTACCAGAAATCGCTGAAAATCAATAGGCTTCTTCGTCTCATGCCCTTAAAGCTGAACTTTGATTACAAAACTACATAAATAATTAAATCAAAAAAAATTGCTGCCAAACATAATCGCCATACTTATTTTCAATTTGCAGAACAAGTATGGCGACTGTACAGTGTACGAAAACAGAGGCAGGCCACGCCCACATCCTGTATACACTGTGTAAACCACACTGTCCACATCCGGCTAGAAATATTTCAACTACCAATTACCTACTGACTGAGCGGTTTTTCTCTATAAGTTTACTGAGAATATTATTGCTACACAATTATTATGTCTGATCAGCTACATATTATTTTACTAATTAGACGAAATAAATATAACCTAGTGTACTTTTGATCTAAAAATGAAAGAAAACAGGCTTACTCCAAACAACAACAAATCTATATGTTGTTGACATAACATCAAGGGTGTCCCTTGGTCATAATAAATAACAACAAGATGAAAAATATAGGTTGCCAGGCAACGAAACATACGCCCACACAGCAGCCAAATCATCCGGGCAGTCAACAAGAGTTGTTGCATTTTAAGTAATCATCAGAAAATCATAATTCAAACTCACCCATAACTACGGTGTAACTGTGATATAATCAAACGTTTTTTTAAATCAGATAATAATTGTGACCTCCAGAAGGACCACAAGCCAAAAAGGGTGATTTTCGTACAATCAGGGGCCATAATTCAGGAAGTTACGATCAGATATGGGTAAATATGCAATGGAACCAAGATCATTAGGTTATAAACATGTATTTCAAGTTTCATCAAAATCAGTTCAAAATTTTGACCTCTATAGAGTCCACAACCTTGATATAACATATTTTCACACAATTCGCGTACAGACAGCGGCCATTTTATCCGTCAACTCTGGTCCGATTTTCACGAAATTAAAAGTCTCTCTTCATTACCATGAAACTGTGTATAATCAAACGGTTTTTTAAATCGGATAATAATTTTGACCTCCAGAGGGACCACAAGCTAACAAAAGCGATTTTTCGGACAATCGGGGGACATGATTCAGGAAGATATGATCCGATGGCCGCAAATATCGAAAGGAACCAAGATCTTTGGGTTATAAACATACATGTCAAGTTTCATCAAAATCGGTTCAAAATTGTGACCTCTATAAGGTCCACAACCTTGATATAAACATATTTTCACACTATTCGCGTACAAACGGCGGCCATTTTGCCCGTCAATTTTGGTCCGATTTTCACGAAATTCGAACTCAACCTTCATAACCATGGAACGGTGATATAATCAAACGTTTTTTTAAATCAGATAACAATTTTGACCTCCAGAAGGACCAAAAGCTAACAAAAGCCATTTTTCGGACAATCAGGGGCCATAATTCAGGAAGTTACGATCCGAATGGCGCAAATATCGAAAGGAACCAAGATCTATGGGTTATAAACATGCATGTCAAGTTTCATCAAAATCGGTTCAAAATTGTGACCTCTATAAGGTCCACAACCTTGATATAACATATTTTCACACTATTCGCGTACAAACGGCGGCCATTTTGTCAGTCAATTTTGGTCCGATTTTCACGAAATTCAAACTCAACCTTCATAACCATGGAACGGTGATATAATCAAACGTTTTTTTAAATCAGATAACAATTTTGACCTCCAGAAGGACCAAAAGCTAACAAAAGCCATTTTTCGGACAATCAGGGGCCATAATTCAGGAAGTTACGATCCGATTGGCGCAAATATCGAAAGGAACCAAGATCTATGGGTTATAAACATGCATGTCAAGTTTCATCAAAATCGGTTCAAAATTGTGACCTCTATAAGGTCCACAACCTTGATATAGCATATTTTCACACTATTCGCGTATAAACGGCGGCCATTTTGTCAGTCAATTTTGGTCCGATTTTCACGAAATTCGAACTCAACCTTCATAACCATGGAACGGTGATATAATCAAACGTTTTTTTAAATCGGATAACAATTTTGACCTCCAGAGGGACCACAAGCTAAAAAGGGGCCATAATTCAGGAAGTTACGATCCGATTGGCGCAAATATCGAAAGGAACCAAGATCTATGCATTTCAAGTTTCATCCAAATCGGTTCAAAATTGTGACCTCTACACTGTTCACAAGCTAAACAACGTACAATCAGGGGCCATAACCCATGAAGTTACAGTCCGATACATGCCAATATCGAAAGGAACCGAGATCTTAGGGTGATAAACCTATATTTTAAGTTTCATTGAAATCGGATAAGAATTGTGACCTGTAGACTGTTCACAAACAATTGTGGACGGATGGACGGACGGACGGACGGACGGACAGGGGCGACGACAATATACGTCCACATGAAAATGTGAGCGTATAATAAGTGAAGATATACTTCTTCGATGGAGAGAACAGTTTTTTTTTAATTGCTGCTTTGGATATATTTTGGAACGATAATACTGAACTTTATAATACTAGAAATTATTTGGTGTTTCTACGCTGTTGTACAAAACCTTTCAAGAAATAAGAAAAGAAAATGGTTGATTGATGTTGGTAGATTTGTTGTTTGTTTGGGGAAAGACAATTTTTCCCATACTTTTAGAGCAAAAGTACACCTTAGGTTACTTATTTCGTCTAATTACTAAAATAATATGTACCTGATCAGACATAATAATTGTGTAGCAATAATATTTTCAGTAAACTTATGGAGAAAAACCGCTCAGTCGGTAGGTAATTGGTAGTTTTGAAATATTACTAGCAGGATGTGGACAGCGTGGTTGACAAAGTGTATACTGGATGTGGGCGTGGCCTGTCTCTGTTTTTCGTACACCGTACAGTCGCCATACTTGTTCTGCAAATTGAAAATAAGTATGGCGATTATGTTTGGCAGTAATTTTTTTGATTTCATTATTTCTGTAGTTTTGTAATCAGAGTTCAGCTTTAAACACTGTGTATAAATTTAAAGTCAATCAGATATTCACTTTAGCCTCTAACGGGGGATGACGACAATATACAACCAGAGACTTGTATTGCTGTAATCAAATTGACTCCCTGTTCCAAAAGTCTAAAATATGGATCTTGATGGATTCTATACGTGAGCGAACTTGGTATAGGCCATATAGTTCTGTCTACAAGTATCTTTCCTACCACCAACCTATAGCTAATAACAATAATGAAATGATGTTATGAAATGTCAAAGAATATTTCATCTTGGAAGAGAATACTATACTTTTCTGCTCTGACTGGGCTAATGAAACCGGGTGGAGGTGAGGGGGTGGGTTTAAGTAAAGGCTAAAAACTTACATAGCGTTTTTCTGGTGTATAACGTTTCTGTATGGAGAACAGTTTAACTCTTTCTATTTTACCATCCGTACACATACTGTTACAATAAAAAAAAGTTCAACCAATTATTTGTATACTTGATATCAATAGAATCAAACACAATAAAGTAAATAGTCTCGGTCACCAAGTACCTCCTAGTCTTCAACATACGGAGGGTCTGGGACAGGGTTCTTACTTCATTTTGAAATGAACCGGCCACGGGTCGCCCTAACAGATAGTCGTCTTTATGCATATTCTATTCACGACCATAATTGCATATCGTATTAAGAATAATATTACCTTAAACCCTGAATATAAACCCTTAATAAACAAAACCTTTGTTTTAATAGCATACTTGTATTCATAAGTCGATATATTCACACTTTTACAGTCAAATTTCAGTACTTTGCAAAATGCATATTCCTAGTCCTACTTTTGCTTTCATTGTTTCGTCCAACCAAACGGAAGTTATAATTTAATAATAAAAAAAAAATACGAGTAAATACAAATATGTTTTTTAAAACTATTTTTATTCTTAATCACTGGTAAATATATAAAAACAACAAAATATATAAGCACATATCAATAGTATAACAAGTTAACAACATAGCACAAATTTATTTCCGTGTATAGTCGGAAAGATGCCGATCACGTGACCAATTGTCTCGATTCAGATTAATTTATTTTTAGTGTCATCTGCATACAGTCGCCGGGATCTAATGCCTTTCCACTTTAGTAAACAATTATACTTTACGTTAACATAATATAATAATATACGAAATCGGTTACAGGATTTTAAAAAAAGGCTAATAATTAATAACTTACTAGACAAAACATTTTCTATGAATTTTTGTCAAACGAAAGCCATTTGAAAGTAGTTAACCATTCGGATTTAAAATATCTTCCTGACTTCGACTTTGGTTGACCTATATTGGACGTGGGGGGATCTGCAGCTTTTGGAATTTCCAATGACGACGTGCATGCTTGAAGTTCAAGGTCAGCGCCGCCATCACTATCTTCGGCTATATCTCGTTTACGTTTTCTATTGTCATTCTGCGAGGTGTTCAAGTACTTCAACATTGTGTTAGATATAAATGATTGAACCGACATTGGATTATATACATTCTTTTACTTGGCATGATTAACTCAACTAAATTGTTTATTTAGGAAACAAGCCGATAAGGATTGAAGCTGAAGGTAATCAGATTGTATTGACGGACTCTGTGATGGGCTTCTTAATCGACGAGTAATAATTAACTCTTTGTAATCGGCCGTGATGGGTTTCTTAATCGACGAGTAATAATTAACTCTTTGTAATCGGCCGAAAGTTGATTGATTAATGATACCATGGTGGCCGATTCATGATAATTAACTCTTTGTAAATCGGCCGACGTAGATTGATATATGATACCATAGTGGCCGATTCATTGTTTTATCAATCGGCTAGATTAAAGATCAAACGGCTAAAGCCGACAAAAAACAGCCAAATAAGATCCCTGGTCTGGGACCGTTGTCAATATTTGATGTAAAGTCCATTGCCCATTCTTAACCAGGAGTTTGGTTTTTAATGTGGTTCATTATCCAGTATCTTCTGGCTAAGTCAAGTAAGAGTTGCCCCCTTTCCAGCAATAAATCCCATAATTCTTGCATAAACATAAACAAACATAAATTGTGCTGACAAATTAGTATTAAATTTAAAAAAACATAGATAAGGCCCACAAAGAGAGACATTTTACAATAAATTAAATTAAGAGTGTTGGATAATGAACTGGCATGCAATCAAATGGATTATTCGAAAAGGGATCTTAAATTAATTTCAAAAGCGTCATCATCAGAATTAAGGACGCGTTACCTCCCTTGTTTATTTATGATATTGTAAAAGACCGCATAATCTAGTCAATGACCGTTTTTCCTTAAAAGTTGACTACGCATCAAGACTAATATTTGTAGGATATTTTTCTGGATGTAGAGACTATAAAGTAAATAGCGTTTTTCTGGTGTGTAACATTTCTGTATGGAGAACACTTTAACTTTTTCTATTTTACCATCCGTACTCATACTGTTATTAGGGGCGAGTGTTATATTACAAATGATGATGTTCAAATTTGGATCCCCCTCCAAAAGTTGTAGTTACCCTACCCATATGTATGAAAATATTTTTTTAATTTCTTTCTGAGCCCTCTAACCCCCCTGCACATACCCCTTGAAGATAGTGGGGGTTAGCTAAACAGACGGTGATAATTTAGATTTCATTAAAAACCTTTATTATTCTCCGGGTCCTCCGGTCGACTCCCAAAACTAAAGACCCCTACGTGCAAGTGAATTATTGAAATAAAATTTAACCACATATTAGTGGTTGACGTCCTTAGGCTATAAGGAATACATATCCCAAGTTTAAAGACGATCCATTAAGAATCGTGGCCTGTAGACAACACACACAGACACGAAGTAAAAATGGGCATGGCTCTGCCCCTGGGGGTTAGGAAATCACCCAAAACAATAGGGGTCATCTTTAGGGTATAAGGAATAGGTATGTAAAGTTTTAAAAGGATCTGTTAAGAATTGCATCCTGTAGGCGAACACAAGACACAAAAGCATTGGGCGTGGCTCTGTCCCAGGGGGTCCGGCATGCACCAAAAATAATAGGGGTCATACTTAGGGTATAAGGAATAAGTATAAAAAAAGTTTTCAAGACGATCGATTAAGAATTGTGGCCTGTAGCTGACACACAGACAGACAAAAAGAAAATGGGCGTGGCACTGTCCCTGGGGGTCGGGCATGCACCAAAAACAATAGAGATCTTCCTTAAGGTACCAAGAATGAGCATTCAAAGTTTCAAGATGATACATTAAGAAATGCAGCCTGTAGACGACAGACAAACAAATACAAGAAATGGGTGTTGCTGTCCCATACAAGGAATGGGCGTGGCTCTGCCATTGGGGGTCGGACATGCACCAAAAAACAATAGGGATCATCCTTAGGGTGTAAAGAGTAAGTATACAAAGTTTTAAGAAAATCCAGTTAGAATTGCGGCCTGTAGGCGACAGACACACAAAAAGAAAATAGGCGTGGCTCTGCCCCTGGGAGTTGGGCACGCACCCCAAATGATAGGGATCATCCTTAGAGTATAAAAAAAGAGTAAGTATACAAAGTTTGAAGAAAATCCAGTACGAATTGCGCCCTGTAGGCGACACACAAAAAGAAAATGGGCTTGGCTCTGCCCCTGGGGGTTGAGCATGCACCCCAAATGATAGGAATGTTCCTTAGGGTACAAAGAATAAGCATTCAAAGTTTCAAGATGATACGTTAACAAATGTGGCTTGTAGACGACAAACAAATAAATACAAGGAATGGGCGTGGCTCTGTCCATTGGGGGTCGGGCATGCACCAAAAAACAATAGGGATCATCCTTAGGGTGTAAAGAGTAAGTATACAAAGTTTTAAGAAAATCCAGTTACAACTGCGGCCTGTAGGCGACACACAGACACACAAAAAAAAATGGGCGTGGCTCTGCCCCTGGGGGTTGGGCATGCACCCCAAACGATAGGGATCATCCTTAGAGTATAAAGAGTAAGTATACCAAGTTTGAAGAAAATCCAGTAAGAATTGCGCCCTGTAGGCGACACAAAGACACACGAAAAGAAAATGGGCGTGGCTCTGCCCCTGGGGGTTGGGCATGCACCCCAAACGATAGGGATGTTCCTTAGGATACAAAGAATGTGTATGCAAAGTTTCAAGATTATAAGTTAAGAAATGTGGCTTGTAGACGACAAATACTAGAAATGGGCGTGGCTATGCCCCTGGGGGTCGGGCATGCACCAAAAACAATAGGGATCTTCCTTGGGGTATAAGGAATAAGTATACCAAGTATAAGGAATAAGTATACCAAGTTTGAAGAAAATCCAGTAAGAATTGCGCCCTGTAGGCGACACAAAGACACAAGAAAAGAAAATGGGCATGGCTCTGCCCCTGGGGGTCGGGCATGCACCCCAAATGATAGGGATGCTCCTTAGGGTACAAAGAATGTGTATGCAAAGTTTCAAGATTATAAGTTAAGAAATGTGGCCTGTAGACGACAAACAAACAAATACTAGAAATGGGCGTGGCTCGGCCCCTGGGGGTCGGGCATGCCCCCAAAACAATAGGGATCTTCCTTGAGGTATAAGGAATAAGTATACCAAGTTTGAAGAAAATCCATGAAGAATTGCGCCCTGTAGGCGAACCACAGACACACACACACACACACACACATACATACATACATACATACATACACACACACACACACAGACAGGGGCGACGGCATAATACGTTCACATTATGAATGTGGACGTATAAAAAGTCTACACTGGATCCTAATATTTTTAAAAATTACAGACCTGTCTCTAACCTAAGTTTTATTTCTAAAATATTGGAGAAATGTATTGCTTCTCAGCCTTAACCCGGGTTTCAAATGATATTTTGATGGAAATTGAAAATAGAAAATGTACATTTTTAATTTTATTGGATCTATCTGCTACTTTCAACAAAGTGGACCATTCCATTCTTCTATGTAGACTACAGTTTAAATTTGGTATTTATGGCTCTGCATTAAATCTTTTAGAAAGCTATCTTGTGGGTAGAAAACAGAGTATTTTAGTTAATTGTAAATCGTCGGTTTTATCATCTGGGGTTTCTCAGGGTTCTGTTCTTGGACCGATTTTATTTACCCTCTATACGTCACTATTAGGTGATATTGTTTGAAAATATGGTCTCAGCTTTCATTTGTATGCCAATGATACTCAATTATACATTTCATTTAAATCTAATTGTCCATCCTCTTTCAATTTATCAAAATTGCAACTTGAGAACTGTATTAGTGAAATTAGAAAATGGATGTCAAAGAACTTTCTAAAATTAAATGATGATAAAACTGAATATTTGTTATTAGGCTCAAGGCATCACTTAAAGCACCAATCCCGTTTTTCATAGAATCTGAAAATCACAAGTTCGTGTACGTATAAAATTTAAACACCAAAATACAAAGGAATTGGGTAGTTACCTTGTCTGAAAAGTTCAGTTCAAAATATTGAGTCGTTTGGACGTGAACGTCAAAATCGCACCAAAACCTCTTATCCGGATACTAGCATTTTTAAATAGTTCGGGTCGTTCCACTTGATAAAAGCGACTACATTCGATACCTATTGTACACTTCATAAATAGAGAGCTTGGATTGAGTCTGATTGTCGGCGGTAAGCGATAACATGAGAAAAAAATCTGACTGGCTGTTTATTTTTACACAGCCAATCGTTATATTTTACCGGTACATCCGGCAAAAATGTGAATCAATCAGGTACAAATGAAAGTTGCGATTTTCATATTGTTCAGTTTATCATGGATAACCCTCCAAAGCGTAAAAGAGAGCGACCCAGTGACAGATTCTGCAAAGAAAAGAAGAAAGAGAGAATATATGCAACGTTACAGAGAACAGAAAAAAGACGAATGTGTGGATATATGCGGCGAGATAACGAGATGGAATGATTTCAAAACCAGATTTGACTGCAATAATGACGAAGAAGTTGACAAAATGTTACTTCATTTTTTTCGACAGGTAAACAAACATTTTTTATTTATCCGGGTCAATTTCATTTCCAAGAGTAAGCCTAACAAAAAATCCAATCAGAGAGGAACAGGCCTGCTGACAGTCAAGATAGGCTTTATATATCTGAAGTATGAAATGTTAATTGGAGGCATTATCTGTAAATTATAGTAGGCCTATTGATTATAAATAACAAAACAAAAATACTTTATCTTTGAATCTTCCATTTTTGTCAGAGACGTATGTAATAGCTCACAGCTTTTATTTTGAACAATTTATTTATATCATTTTCTTAGTAATATTAGATGTAGTAATTGTCAATTATTTTTATCTTTGTTGGGACTAAAAAGGGCCAAGATAATATTCGATTTATTATTCTGATGTGTGGTTGTTTCAATGATTCCCGTTTTAATTATTCCAGACATTTTCACAGACCTGATGAGTTGATGTCAGTCTCAATGCAGCCCGAAGCTAGCACCAGTACTCCTTCCACATGATTGATCAGTAAAAGACAAAGTTACAGGTAATTACAACCAGTACAGACCCGCATTAGTCCTATGTATTTCAAACCAGTAGTTATTTGAGATTTTCACCTTTTTACAAGTTCGGTGTATTGGGTCTACCATTGAGTCAAATGGCATTCTTTCGATTCTGCGCTTGTAGGTGACACAGCGTAGGATTGTCTGTCCAACCTCGTGAATTTTCTCCAGGTACTCCAATTTCCTCCATGACCCCTACGCACAAGCAGATCATTGAATTAACATTTAACCATATTTTAGTCCCAAGATGATCTTGTTTGTGTTGAGTAGACATTAAACCCCAATTCGCTTCCCCCCTTTTTCACATTCCTGCTACAAAATGTACTGTTTTAAAATTAATGAATGATGTTCGATAGCAATAATAATTTATTTGACATTATTTTGCAGTCCACCTATATACCGTGCAAGATGTTTGTTGGCAGATTTTATTTCCCATGCAAATCGAGAATCCTAAAAGGAGCCGACGGAAACATAAGGTTAGTTTTCCCCTTAATTATGTAATAGCATTCAATAATATCTAATAAATGACCCACCCCACAGTCATGTAAGAAATAATTGGTCTGTTAGTACCATTGATCCAATGTTTTTTTAAAGTATAAGAAAACGTCCTTGCTTTCTCAGGCCAGCCATACAGAATGCGGGGGGGGGGGGATTACAGATGACATTTTCATACGCTAAAAGTGAAGGCCCCATCTCCTGTAACCTTTTTAATTTATATTTCAGATACAGAAAAAAGTACTCATAAAGTTCATTGTCAGCAGTGCCTATAATGCCACCAAAGACATACGAGTATATTCCCAATTTAATTAAACAGATAGTCTTAAGCCCCACTCAATCTGGAACAGCAATTCCTGTCCGAGTGGATATAGCCCCATTCGTAGAACCCTTGCACCTGAAAGTCCACCCACTCTAGCAGATGTTGTGAAGAGACAGACCACACGATTTTAAGAATATTGGGCTATATTAGACCAAAATTAACGAAACAATATCAAAACAAGAATGAGTTTAATAACACCAGTTTATTAACTTCTATGATTATGCTCATTTGTCTGCCTTGAACCCTGTATTAAAAACAAGCCAACAGTGAGGCTGATGTCCCCCGCCGAAATCCCAAAATAAATAGATGACACATATTAATTAATCGCACATTTATTTTTTTCAAACGTATCGACCAATCAAACTGAACACGAAGTGTCATCCAAAAATTGCTTATCTCTGCCTACCGTAAGAAGAAAATGCTCATCTTCGAACTCCATCAAGGCATTGACCTAATAAGCATACACACCAATTTTGAACATTTTAACTCAATTCGAAGGAGAGTTATTATGTTCCAAAGTCTTGGCAAATCAAATTGCTTATCGCTCTGCTTACCCTGAGCAGAAAATGCTCATTATCGATCATAGTCAAGGTATTACTGTAATGAAACTATATACCAAGTTTCATCGCTCTCACTTAATTAGAACTAAAGTTATCGTGTCTCAAAGCATCAACCAATCAAATTGCTTATCTCTGCCTACCCTAAGCGGAAAATGCTCATCTTCGAACTCCATCAAGGCATTGACCTAATAAGCATATACACTAAGTTTGAACATTTTAACTCAATTAGAAGGAGAGTTATTGTGTTCCAAAGTCTAGACCAATCAAATTCCGTATCGCTCTGCTTACCCTGAGCAGAAAATGCTCATTATCGAACTTAGTCAAGGTATTACTGTAATGAAACTATACACCAAGTTTCATCACTCTCACTTAATTAGAACTGAAGTTATCGTGTCCCAAAGCATCAAACAATCAAATTGCTTATCTCTGCTTACCCTAAGCGGAAAATGCTCATCTTCGAACTCCATCAAGGCATTGACCTAATAAGCATATACACCAACATTTTAACTAAATTAGAAGGAGAGTTATTGTGTTCCAAAGTCTCGACCAATCAAATTGCGTATCGCTCTGCTTACCCTGAGCAGAAAATGCTCATTATCGAATTTAGTCAAGGTATTACTATAATGAAACTATACACCAAGTTTCATCACTCTCACTTAATTAGAACTAAAGTTATCGTGTCCCAAAGCATCAACCAATCAAATTGCTTATCTCTGCTTACCTTAAGCGGAAAATGCTCATCTTCAAACTCCATCAAGGCTTTGACCTAATAAACACATACACCAAGTTTGAACATTTTAACTCAATTAGAAGGAGAGTTATTGTGTTCCAAATTCTCGACCAATCAAATTGCGTATAGCTCTGCTTACCCTGAGCAGAAAATGCTCATTATCGAACTTAGTCAAGGTATTACTATAATGAAACTATACATCAAGTTTCATCACTCTCACTTAATTAGAACTAAAGTTATCGTGTCCCAAAGCATCAACCAATCAAATTGCTTATCTCTGCTTACCCTAAGTGGAAAATGCTCATCTTCGATCTCCATCGAATAAACACATACACCAAGTTTGAACATTCTAGCTCAATTAGGAAGAGAGTTATTGTGTCCCAAAAAGTGTGACGGACAGACAGACAGACAGACGGACGGACGGACAGACGGACGGACGGACGGACAGACAGAGAGACAGACAGACAGACGAACCCATTTTAATAGTCCCCCAGCTTTCTTCGAAAGGCGGGGGACAATAAATACAACAGTTCTATGGATAACAATTGCTCTATTTCTATTAAAGCTACATTTCAACAATGATTCTCTTGTCATATAATTGCTTATCTCTGCCTTCCCTAAGAAGAAAATGCTCATCTTCGAACTCCATCAAGGCATTGACCTAATCAGCATACACACCAATTTTGAACATTTTAACTCAATTATTGTGTTCCAAAGTCTCGGCAAATCAAATTGCTTATTGCTCTGCTTACCCTGAGCAGAAAATGCTCATTATCGATTTTAGTCAAGGTATTACTGTAATGAAACTATACACTAAGTTTCATCACTCTCACTTAATTAGAACTATATAGAACCATAATCTATTAAGTTACAGTACGATATATGCCAATATCGAAAGGAACCAAGATCTTAGGGTGATAAACGTATATTTCAAGTTTCATTGAAATCGGATAAAAATTGTGACCTATAGAGTATGGACAGGCGACGCCTGGACAAGGGCGATGACAAAAGAAGTCCACATGAAAATGTGGGTGTATAAAAATATAAATCCCAGAAATTCTTAAATAGCAAAAGGCACAACTACTGTAATAGGTTGATGTAAAAGTTTCAGAAAAATATCTCGAGATATGATCCGGAAACAAAATCAGGACGGATGACGGACCCCATTTCAATATCCTTCCATAACTTCAGATTGGCGCGGGATAATAATTCACTTAAAGTTGGGTTCCCAGATAAGTATTTATCGGATGGTTATTGCCTATAAAAGTATGACAATTTTGGTATATATGGAAAGTAGAGATATCCAGTCTTACTAGAAAAATACTGGATTCCCTGAAAAACACTCATGGAGCGTATACAGGACAAAAATGTAAGGGGTTCCTTTAAAAGTCAGCCTGGCGATTAAGAATACCTGCCTGGTGGCGTTGAAGGCTGCACGTGAACTTGAGGTCTTTGTGTACATGTTGATAAACTTTATGAAGAGTTAGATGTACAACACTTTCTGGGGTAAAAAATAATGGAAAGAGACGGGGGTAGTGGATAGTCTGAGAATTTAATTATGATTCGTTATTTGCAATAAATAGTCGGCGATTACAGACAACATCGTCCTGTATATGTAAAGAATTCTCCCCTGTCTCCTACTGCCGTTGCTATAAGTATGGAGAGGGGTAATCCCCTGATGCAAACATGGCCTCTTTTGATAAGATTTTTATAGCAGGGTATACTTGGCAATTACAATGTTTTGAAAACGCTTTGAAGTTTGAATTAATTAATTAGTTTGAATATGATTTTAGTTCTAATATATCATCAAATCACCCAGTTTGTACCCGGGAATGTAAATTTAATGAACTTCCATCTTGGCTCAATTAGAAGCAGGATGATTGTGTTTTAAATTTAAGAAAAGGAGATGTTGGGAATAAATGTTTATAATCATATATGTTCAACTCACCTGTATGTTTTTGGTACAAAGGATAAAAGCGCACCTTCATTATGGCTAGAAAACTTTAATTGCGCCAGATTATGTATAAAGAAATTAAATTGAGTGAACACAGATTTGATACTCTCTTCTATCATCCTGAAATACAATCAAAAATATTTACAACAAGGAAAAATCCTGTCATTGATTAAATGTTTCACATCAAATCTTAAAAAAAAAACCCCCAGCTACTGCCAGGTAGGATACGCCCACATTTTCGAGAGATGGATAGAGAACAAGCTAAAAAAAAAGTGATTTTTCCTACAATCAAGAGCCATAATTCATGAAGTTAGAATTCGATAAGTGCAAATATCGAAAGGAACCAAGATCTTTGGGTTATAACCATGCATTTCAAGTATCATCAAAATCGGATTGAAATTGTGACCTCTACAGGGTCCACAACCTTGATATACTATATTTTTACACCATTCGCGTACAAGCGGCGACCATATTGTTCGGCAGTTTTGGTTTTATTTTCAGGAAATTTGAATTCAACCTTCATTCAATGTAACGTTCAATGTAATCAAACATTTTTTTAAATCAGATAAAGATAGGTTGCCAGGCAACGAAACATACGCCCACAGCAGCTAAATCGTCCAGGCAGTCAACAAGGGCTGTCGCATATTTGTTATCTGCTGGACCAAAACCAGGCGCTTGTCGCACAAGCCCAAATGCTAAAAATGGTATAAATAGGCCAATTAGGTCAATTTTATTGATTTTTGGATTTGTGCGTAAAACCACTCTAAAAGTATTAAACTATCATCTGGTGAACGTAAATTCAATGAAAAGTAGTATTTAATACATATTTTTAATGATTTATGAAACCTGCCTATCCAGAAGTTGCCAAAATCAACTAAATTGAACTAAAACAATGCCCATTTTCCCTGTACTTTTAACATCGAACTTCCAAACTTACGGCTAACTCCCGCATACGAGAAGAAGCAGCGTGAAATTGTCGACGAGTCTATTGCATTCATTTACATATTCATGAATTCAGTTGTACTAGCCAACCAGAAAAGGGATAATGTATGCTTCTGTCGGTAAAAAAATTGACCTGGTTGCTAGGTCTGCGCGTGAAACAAGACTTATGATTGGTCAAAATCTTTTTGCGCATGCGCAGATCGTGTTTTTTGTCAGTTCTTCTGGGTTAACTCACGGGTGTTAACGTCACGCATTGTTTACTTCCAAGTAAGGGTATACAGCCCAAAATTCGTTTGTTTAGCAGATGCAATCTAAAAAGATTCGAAATAATTTTTTTGACGATCGATATTAAAGATTTCATCACCGTTTTATAGTGAAAAAAGGTAAACAATTTTTTATCATTAAAATTTCTAGTGCTGCACGATTACTATTATTCCCTCCCGAGTCACAACGAGTGCTATTTATACTAGCAGGTGCGCATGGTAAAAAAAAGTCGGTCAGTGGGTCACAACTGTCAAAATCATTCACAATCGCTATAGTCTTCATTATTTTATACGGAAGAATGATAAACAATTTTGCATTATTATAATATCCCCCACGCCCCCTCCCTCAGACTCCGGAGTCATATATTAGTGATTGATAGTGAAATGTTTTTTTTTTATCCAATTCATTTTAACATTTTGGTTTTTCAGGTTTTTCAGGCCTAAATTTAATATACCTGTTATAATAAAGACTTTATTTATTAGTAACACGCCCCCTTTATGCAAAGGTAAGTTGAAGGATTATAATTTTGCTTCCTTTACTGCTATCTGAAATAAATAATAAATGTTTTTTTGATAGATATAGCCTATATATATAGATCAACAATACATAAGGCCTAGCACTGTGCGGTAGGTCTAGGCCTAATTTTTTTTATATTATTAAAATATCTAGTAGGCCTACAATTATTAACCCCCCCCCCCCGAATGCTATTTTTAGCTGGTACACATGGTAAAACTCGGTCATTGGGTCACAACTGTCAAAATCATTTACCATTGGTTACATGTGAATGTACTTTGTGTAGGCCTAGCCTTCATCAACAGATCTCATTAGTTTTATAAAAATAGGTTGCCAGGCAACGAAACATACGCCCACACAGCAGCCAAATCGTCCGGGCAGTCAACAAGAGTTGTTGCATTTTAAGTAATCATCAGAAAATCATAATTCAAACTCACCCATAACTACAGTGTAACTGTGATATAATCAAACGTTTTTTCAAATCGGATAACAATTTTGACCTCCAGAGGGACCACAAGCTAAAAAGGGAGATTTTTCAGACAATCAGGGGTCATAATTCAGGAAGTTACAATCCGATGGGCGCAAATATCGAAAGGAACCAAGATCTTTGGGTTATAAACATACATGTACAGTTTCATCAAAATCGGTTCAAAATTGTGACCTCTATAAGGTCCACAACCTTGATATAACATATTTTCACACTATTCGCATACAAACGGCGGGCATTTTGTCTGTCAATTTTGGTCCGATTTTCACGAAATTCGAACTCAACCTTCATAACCATGGGACGGTGATATAATCAAACGTTTTTTTTAAATCGAATAACAATTTTGACCTCCAGAGGGACCACAAGCTAAAAAGGGCGATTTTTCGGACAATCAGGGGCCATAATTCAGGAAGTTACGATCCTATTGATGCAAATATCGAAAGAAACCAAGATCTTTGGGTTATAAACATGCATTTCAAGTTTCATCCAAATCAGTTCAAAATTGTGACCTCTACAAGTCACAAGCTAAAAAATGTGATTTTTCGTACAATCAGGGGCCATAACCCATGAAGCTACGGTCCGATACATGCCAATATCGAAAGGAACCGAGATCTTAGGTTGATAAACCTATATTTTAAGTTTCATTGAAATCGGATAAAAATTGTGACCTGTAGTCTGTTTACAAATAATTGTGGACGGACAGACGGACGAACAGGGGCGACGACAATATACGTCCACATGAAAATGTGGGCGTATAAAAATTCATTATACTTATTAGATTTTATCCAATGAATAGGCCTATTCTTTCTTTAAAAAAAAACCCTCAATAATTAAAACCTATTTAGGCCTACTGGTGTGGGGCCTACCAGGAGACACAGTAGATCTATCTAGGCTATTTCTAGCATAGTGAAATGTTTTTTTATCCAATTCATTTCAATATTTTGGTTTTTCAGGTTTTTCAGGCCTAAATTTAATATACCCATTATAATAAAGACTTCATTTATTAGTAACACGCCACCTTTATGCAAAGGTAAGTTGAAGGATTATGATTTTGCTTCCTTTACTGCTATCTGAAATAAATAATAAATGTTTGTTTTTTAGATATATATACACGGTAACATGCATAGTGTGTAGAAATGTCGTCAGAGCTTTTAGTATTGGGCTTCTGCGTTAGAAAATCCTCTGAGCAAGTAGTAAAGCTTAATTATGGTTACTATTAATGAAAACTAGTGAGAAATATACGTGTTGTCAGTTTTCCTTAAACCCGTCAGTACTTGTACCATACGTCAGTATTTCTGTTAATGGTCAGTAATAATCATACGGTGAGTATGTGAGTTAATTGGTTAGTATTCCTTACTTTTGTCAGTATGTAAAAAATACGTGAGTAATTAAATAAACGTGAGTTTATCTAAACATATCACTATTGAGGCACGTGCGGGAGAAATTGACGAAAGCGTGACTAATTAAGAAAACGTCACTATTTGAGCTAACGCTCACTATCTGAGTATAACCGCCAGTTACCTTTGATGTGCGTTAGTAATTGGACACGGCGCCAGTAGAGCGTGAAATCGTTAACTATATACATTTCTGGTGAGTATTGTTACTATAGGTAATTTAACTTCCCGATAAATTGTCGCTACCTTCTGAATAAAAATTATTTATTATTATTCTCGAATCAGAAAATGTTTTATTTTTTTTAACAATAATGGATGGTAGTGAACACGGGTATTTTTCGGTTACCGCCGTAGTTTGCAGAATACTGTTTTAAAACATTAACGAGTGTATTTTTCTTCGATTTCCATAACCGCCGTAGTTCGCAGAATACGGGGCAATGTGTAGTTTGTAGAATACGGGGTTTTGCAGAATACGGGGCAATGTGTAATTTGCAGAATAAAGGGCAATGTGTATAGTGTTATTTCATTTACAATTTATATTTATTCTCGTTCATGCAGATTAGCACTTGTTTTGGGACGTGCGGCGCTTTACTATCTGTATGGTTTAAATTGGAATCACAACTAATGGTTAAAAAAGATCACCAACACAAATCTATTTTCACTAATTTTATTGAAACAGATAACATGATAGCTGATAACACAAATAATGAATTTCAAACATTCGCATACAAGCTGAAATTCTTAGCACTGAAGAATCGTGTGCATACCGGACTGGTATGAGGCATCGCACATCTTGGGTTGTCGCTTATCGTGAAATAGTTCCAAATCTTACTACTTCACGTTAGTTTTATCTAGATCACTGCTGGTATTGTCTGGATACTTAATCATTATGAATAGAAGTATTGGAAAAGGCGGGAAAAGATACCGCATGGTTTACGTGTGAGTAGCATGAAAGATGAAAGGGAGGATATCCCTTTGATGTCACAAGATTGACATTCCAGCTTCTAGATGCCAGTGAAAATTTAGAAATATTTTTGTGATTTCTTTTGTTATGCTATAGGCTACTTTAAAAATTTAGACATAATATGTATCAACAAATAATAATTTATGATATAGATCATACTTTATTTATTAATAATATTACAAACAAATAAGTTCCCATTAGATGGTTTATAGTTCTAGAAATGACGAAAGAATGTCACGTGATTGCTCTTCGCTTTGATGTTTCATTCATTGCCGCGTGAACCTTTCAGTTCAGACACCTATTATAGACATACAGGTGCCAATCATTTTAGGAATTACATCGTAATCAACACTAGTTACTATCGTACTTATAGTAACTATCGACTATCAACACATGACATATTATAATCTCGACTTTATTTAATGATACAGCAAAAAATTAACGTCCGCTTGACAAGATAGATGGAGTGTATTTGTGATTGCGTAGGAAGCGTGACACAATTTTATTTCTTCAAAAACGCGGTATTTGTGCTTATAACCGAGGTAAAATAGTACCATACGTTTCCTGACTAACAGTGACATTCATCTACAAGGATTATTATGCCATTCGAGACATTTCAATGTGTAATAGTATTATATCCACCACTATCGATAATTATATGTATCAGCCGATATTATATGTTGCTGTCAATATTTGATATCGGTAAAACTGATAGGTGTCATATCGGACCATCACTATTAATATATTTAGGACCTAGAAATTGACCCAAATGGGTCGCAACGCATATAATAATGTAAACTGATTGTATATGAGCTAATTTACATTCAATTGTTTCCATTTTGACTCTAATGTCAAATCAGTTACGTTCAGTAAAATACGGCATGAATCTGAACCCAACCATGTCATATATTTGTTAATGTTTGTTTAATATTTAGCTCGGTGTAAGAATTTAGAACCAAACAGAATAGTCCATACATTAGTAATATAGGTCCAACGCGACGAGAATATACATTCACTTGATACACTCACTCCGTTCATTTGACACCTCCCTCTTTGTTAGGATAAGCTGCTGATTTGGCGACGAACAGTATCGGACCAGCTCAATTTATCTCGACAGCCAGTGTCTGAATGCTGCCTGGATGCATTTCCGACAGTTTATTTCACAAAATATTTTGGTGAATATATTCATTCACATTGAGTCACTCACCCCGCCCGTTTGACACTTTCCTCTTGTCGGATAAACTAGTGATTTTGCGACATTTTCGAGAAAAAATAAGTTAAAGATATCGTTAGATTTTAACACTAAATCACGTAACAACCATGTCATATATTTGTTAATGTTTAATATTTCGCTCGGTGTTAGAATTTAGAACCTAAGAGAATAGTCCGTACATAAGTAATATAGGTTTTGTATATTAAATCTTTTATGGGATTAAATTCTGTTAATCTCACCACTTAATTAGCACCTTTGTGTTATAGTGCTCAAGAGATTAAGAATGTTGATTGGCTAGGTTTATCACCTCAATAGAGCGTGAAATCATTTTTATATAGTTAAAACTATATAAATTTCTGTTAAGTTTATTGATAAACTGTATCATTAAAAGACAATTTGTTACCGGTGTGTCTATTGAACAAAAACTCAAACGACAATTTCGGATATGTAAGTGACAAATTTTAAGAAATAAAAATGCTCTATAAATTTGTTGGAAATCTTTAACAAAAGTTTTGCTATTGTGTTTTCAATTTCTTGAAATTTCCCGTGTTTAGAATTGTCTCAGTTTTGAATATGTAATATAGTGTAGTTATAAATGTGTTTTTTTAGGGGATAATTTTCAATGTTCCTTCAGAAGTATTTCTATCAGCCTTTTGTTTTAATAAAGAATTAATTGCACAGGATATCTACATGAAAAATATCCCAAGATCGAACGTCGGACATGGTTTTACTATTTCAACGTTGCATGCAATGTATCAATTATATTTATCGTGTGCTAAAAAAAACAATTTCTAAATTATTAATTGAATCTTCTGTGCTCATAATTTCGAATTACTTGAATGAAATTTATTATTTTTCTGTTACGTACGATCAAATTGTATTTTAACATTGTGTATCGTACCTTATTATATGCTATTATTATTTTCATCGTTATTTATATTGTTTCATTGCTATATATATTGTTTAATAGCTATTATTTCTCAAAAGTAAATAGATAATCACACGATTCTTCGGTGTTCAGAATTTCAGCGTTCATATGTGTATGAAGTTCAATATTATCTGCTATCATAACTTATTTCAATAAAATTACCGAAAACAGATTTGTGTTGATGATCGTCTTAAACCATTAGTTCTGATTCCAAATTTACTAATCCTTACCGCGCCACCTACCCCAAAATATGTACCAACCCGCATGTAACGAGAATACATATAAATCGTAATATATATTGCGCCGTACTCTGTATGGGAACTCCGTTGTAAGAACGTGAACGGGTACAGATAATGTGACGAATCAAACCTCGCCACTGAGCATTTAAATTCATATTTATATATGAAGTGGACTCTGTCTCATCCGAACTCTGATCACTGTATTTAGAGATCGATCTATCTAACTATCTTTGGCGTTTTTTTGCAAACTACGGCGGTAAGCGAAATTGCCGACAAATAGTCCCTTTACTCATTGCCACCAATTATGGTTTAAAAAATCTCCTCCGATTCGAGAATATTAATAAATAATCGATTCGAGAATATTAATAAATAATCGATTCGAGAATATTAATAAATAATCGATTCGAGAATATTAATAAATAATCGATTCGAGAATATTAATAAATAATCGATTCGAGAATATTAATAAATAATCGATTCGAGAATATTAATAAATAATCGATTCAAGAATATTAATAAATAATTTTAATTATTTATTAATATTCTCGAATCGGAGGAGATATTCAGGTTAGTAATAAAAATATTATGATCACTTACAGTAACAATACTCGCCAGTATTTTATATAGTTAATGATTTCACGCTCTACTGACGTCAGGTCCAATTACAGACGCACATCAAAGGTAACTGGCGGTTATACTCGGATAGTGAGCGGTAGCTCAAATAGTGACGTTTTCTTAATTAGTCACGCTTTCGTCAATTTCTCCCGCACGTGCCTCAATAGTGATATGTTTGGATAAACTCACGTTTGTTTAATTACTCACGTTATTTTTACATACTGACAGAAGTAAGGAATACTAACCAATTAACTCACATACTCACCGTATGATTATTACTGGCCATTAACAGAAATACTGACGTATGGTACAAGTAATGACGGGTTTAAGCGACAACTGACAACACGTATATTTCTCACTAGTTTTCATTAATAGTAACCACAATTAAGCTTTACTACTTGCTCAGAGGATTTTCTAACGCAGAAGCCCAATACTAAAAGCTCTGACGACATTTCTACACACTATGCACCTTGTAGTGATATACACTGCAAGATGCATAGTGTGTAGAAATGTTGTCAGAGCTTTTAGTATCGGACTTCTACGTTAGAAAATCCTCTGAGCAAGTAGTAAAGCTTAATTGTGGTTACTATTCATGGAAACCAGTGAGAAATATATACGTGTTGTCAGTTGTCGCTTAAACACGTCAGTACTTGTAACATACGTGAGTTTTCTTATAAATGGTCAGTAATAATCATAAGGTGAGTATTTAAGTGAATCAGTTAGTTTTTCTAACTTGTGTCAGTATGTGAAAATAACGTGAGTAATTAAACAAACATGAGTTTATACGAACTAATCACTAGTCAGGCGGGTGCGGGAGAAATCGGGAAAAGCGTGACTAATTAACAAAACGTCAGTATTTGGGCTACCGTTAACTACCTGGGTGAAACCGCCGGTTATCTTTGATGTGCGTCAGTAAGTGAAAACGTCGCCAGTTAAGGGTGAAATCGTTAACTATATAAATTTTTGGTGAGTATTGTTACAGAACGTGATTATATGTATATTAAGTATCCTGAATAAATGAATTATTATTTATTAATATTCTCGAATCGGACAAAATTTTTAAAACAATAACGGATGGTAGTGAGCAAAGGGAATATTTGTCGGCAATTTCGATTACGGCCGTAGTTTGCCAAAGACATTGAAGATGGTTAGATAGATCGATCTCTAAATACCTTCCTATATAAATACGAATTTAAATGCTCGGTGACGAGGTTGGATTCGTCACACTATTTGTACCCGTTCACGTTTTTACAGCGGGTTCCCCATGCAGAATACGGCGCAGTGTGTAGTGTTTTTAAATTTACAATTTATATGTATTCTCGTTACTCGCGGATTGGCACATATTTTGGGGCAGACGGCACTGTATGGATTAGTAAATTTGGAATCAGAACTAATGGTTTAAAAAGATCATCAACACAAATCTGTTTTCGGTAATTTTGTCGAAACAGATAATATGCAGGATATCAGATAATATTGAACTTCATTCATACACATACACATATATACACTCTGACATTCTGAGTACCGACGAATAATGTGAATATCTATTTACATTTGAGAAATAATAACTATTAATCAATATATATTATATATTTACATTTGAGAAATAATAACTATTAAATGATATATATAACAACGAAAATAGTAATAGCGTATAATAAGATACGATATACAATGTTAAAGTACAATATGATCGCAAGTTAGAGAAAAAAAATTAATTTCATTCAAGTAATTCGACATTGTGAGCACGGAAGAGTCCATTAATATTTTTGAAATTGTTTTATTTAGCACACGATAAATATAACGATACATTGCATGCAATAGTGAAATAGTAAAACCATGTAAGACATTCGATCTTGGGATATCTTTTAATATGTGAAATTCGGAAGTCATTGAAATTATCCTCTACGTGAAATTCGAAAGTTATGAAAATTATCCCCTAAGAAAACACATTTATAACTTAATTATATTACATATTCAAAACTGATACAATTCTAAACACAAGAAATTACAAGAAATTGCGAAACGATAGCGAAACTTTTGTCAAAGATTTTCAACAAATGGAGCATTTTTATTACTTAAAATTTGCCAGTTACATATTCGAAATTTTCGTTTGAGTTCTTCTACAATAGTCACACCGGTAACACATTTTCTTTTAATGATACAGTTTATCAATAAACTTAACAGAAATTTATCTAGTTAATGATTTCACGCTCTACTGGCGTGGTAAACCTACCCAATCAACATTCTTAATCTCATGAGCACTATAACACAAAGGTGCTAATTAAGTGTTGAGATTAACAGAATTTAATCCCATAAAAGATTTAATATACAAGACATATTTTACTAATGTACGGACTATTCTCTTTGGTTCTAAATTATAGCACCGAGAGAAATATTAGACAAACATTAACAAATATATGGCGTGGTTGTTACGTGATTTAGTGTTAGAATATAGCGATATCTTTAACTTGCTTTCTCTTTGGCGACCCTAAGTTTAATATCAGTTATCTTTTAAAATAAAGCCACCGAACTGCAGTCGCCTTGAAACCAAAAGTGTTTCAATATGAACCCTGAATAAGCGCATGCACGCTTGTACATGTATAAATGGAATTGTTCCTTTGATCGAGAAGGGTTACTTGGTTGCCGACTCCGTGCTTTGCACGGACTATTCGTGAAACGGCAAGGCGCGAAGTCTGAAATAGTCGGGTTGACGTTTGAATCATATGTTCTTTGTTTTATTCGGAATCGGGTTATGTGGTACAAATTTACAAATAATAATGTAAATAGAAATTCACACGATTCTTCAATGCTCAGAATTACAGCTTGTATGTATGTACGTGTATGCATGAAATTCATTATTTCAGTTATCTGCTATCATGTTATCTGTTTCAATAAAATTAGTGAAAGCAGATTTGTGATTCCAAATTTAACCCATGCAGATATCAAAGCGCCGAACATCCTAAAACAACAACCACATATTGATGACCGAAACGTATCACTTTTTTTTCCTAAAATTATTGGCGAGGGGGGGGGCGGGCAAACAGAGGTCAAACCTGGCCCCAAATTCACAAAGCCTTCTCAGACTTAAGTTGAGAATTTACTCAAAATTGTTTGCCTTATCTTAACTAAAATATAGCTCTTTATAAAAAATTTGTTTTAATGTATCAAATACATCAATAAGAAACTATGTGCAAACTTTTGTGTTTTCTGGATCAAAGATATTTCTTATAAACAGCGATTGAAAGTTGAGCAAATTCTCAACATAAGTCTGGGAATGCTTTGTGAACTTAGGGTCTGATTTATGGGAATTGGGAAGCATTTTTATTTCTTAAAATTTATCAGTTACATCTCCGAGTTCTTCTACAATAGTCACACCGATAATAATCCAAAATTTTCGTTTACAATAGTAACACCGAAAACAAAGTTTCTTTTAATATTACAATTTACCAATATTGTTGTTGTTTATTAAAGATTTAACGTCCAATATATTTTAATGATATTATGGACAGTTTGATTTAATTAAATTATTTACACTTTATGGGTCGAACGTTGGTAAAAACTTGGTTAACACGCACAATAAAGTCCTTGTATATTAAAAAAAAGTCCTTGTATATTTATAGAAGTCCTTGTATATTAAAAAGTCAATTTTTATCAATACACTTAACAGAAATTTATATAGTTAATGATTTCACGCTCTACTGAGGTGGTAAACGTACCCAATCAACATTCTTAATCTCTTGAGCTCTATAACACAAAGGTGCTAATTAAGTGATGAGATTAATAGAATTTAATCCCATAAAGGATTTAATATACAAGACCTATATTACTAATGTACGGACTATTCTCTTTGGTTCTAAATTATAGCACCAAGAGAAATATTAGACAAACATTAACAAATATATGGCGTGGTTGTTACGTGATTTAGTGTTAGAATATAGCGATATCTTTAACTTGCTTTCTCTTTGGCGACCCTAAGTTTAATATCAGTTATCTTTTAAAATAAAGCCACCGAACTGCAGTCGCCTTGAAACCAAAAGTGTTTCAATATGAACCCTGAATAAGCGCATGCACGCTTGTACATGTATAAATGGAATTGTTCCTTTGATCGAGAAGGGTTACTTGGTTGCCGACTCCGTGCTTTGCACGGACTATTCGTGAAATGGCAAGACGCGAAGTCTGAAATAGTCGGGTTGACGTTTGAATCATATGTTCTTTGTTTTATCGGGAATCGGGTTATATGGTACAAATTTACAAATAATAATGTAATTAGAAATTCACACGATTCTTCAATGCTCAGAATTACAGCTTGTATGTAATCCCATAAAGGATTTAATATACAAGACCTATATTACTAATGCACGGACTATTCTCTTTGGTTCTAAATATAACACCGAGAGAAATATTAAACAAACATTAACAAATATATGGCATGGTTGTTATGTGATTTAATGTTAGAATATAGCGATATCTTTAACTTGCTTTTTCTCAAAACTACCCTTTCCGTCTTGGGCGACCCCAAACGAAAATGGCTTTAGTCATCTTTTATAAATTATAGTGATGGTCTGATATGTTACCAATATTGGTATTGCCGATATCCGATATTGACAGCGCATACATCGGCCGATACAGATACAATTACCGATAGTGGTGGATATAAAACTATTACACATTGAAATGTCTCGAATGGCAAAATAATCCATGTAGATGTGTGTCCATGTTAGTCAGGAAACGCATGGTACTATTTTACCTTCGGAATGAAACACGAACTGTTTAAACCAAACACGAACGCTGCGTGTTTGAAGAAATAAAATTGTGTCATGCTTCCTACGCAATCACAAATACACATCATCTATCTTGTCTACGATATCACCCCCTGTGGAAGTGGACGTTAATTGTTTGCTGTATCATTAAATAAAGTCGAGATTATAATATGTCATGTGTTGATTACGAAGTAATTCCTAGAGTGATCGACAACTGTATGCCTATAAATATATGTCGGAATGATTCATGCGGCAATGAATGAAACATCAAAGAGCTCTGTGACTGGTCTAAACAGTGGCAATCACGTGACATTCTCCCACCATTTTTATATTAATTTAATAAATAAAGTATGATCTATATTATAAATTATTATTTGTTGATACAAATTGTGTCTAAATTCTTAAAGTAGCCTAGCATAACAAAACAAACCACGAAATTATTTCTAAATTTTCATCAGCATCTAGAAGCTGGAATGTCAATCTTGTGACATCAAAGGGATATCCTCCCTTACATCTTTCATTCTACTCATACGTAAACCATACGGTATATTTTCTTGCCTTTTCCAATACTTCTACTCGTAATGATTAAGTGTCCAGACAATACCAGCAGTGATCTACACAGAACTAACGTGAAAAAAAGACGCGAAGTAGTAAGATTTGGAACTATTTCACGATAAGACAAATAACTATGTGAGGACCATTGTTTATTTCATAATTAATAAATTGGTTAATACTTATCAGAAACAATTTAAATATGATAATGTTTGGGTGCACATGGGCAGAATGGTATTCTCTAAAATCAGATTCAGAGAACCGAACTCTCAAACAGTGTGTGGATAAGGATTTAAATAGATAACAGAGACCGGTAAGGATTTAGTACTTTTATTTCGGTTGCCGTGAGCGTGGTTATTTATATAACGGAGACTGATGAGGCTTTTTATGGTTTATTCCCTCCTTTTTATGGCCCCATGAGAGTCTAAAATAGCAACATGAACAACAATAAATATAAATTGTAAATTAAATAACACTATACATATTGCCCCACATCCTGCAAGCTACGGCGGTTATCGAAATCGCCGAAAAAATACACTTATTATTGTTTAAAGATAGGTTGCCAGGCAACGAAACATACGCCTACAGCAGCTAAATCGTCCGGGCAGTCAACAAGAGTTGTTGCACATTTTTACTTTTTTTCGATAATGAAACATTTATATTACACTAAAATCTGATTAAGAGTAACAACTCATAAAGTAATTATTGTTTGGTTTTTATAAAGTTCTGGCCCATGCTAACATTCAGTACAGTATACAAAACATCTAATATGGATTTAGCTGTTCAGTTATCAAAATTCAATGAAAATTAATCAGATAAATAGTTTAGACTCTAGAGCGTCACAAGATTTTTCAAAGTGATCAAGGGAGATAACTTTGGCAGTTATTATGGGAAATCACTGAAAATCAATTAGGCTTCTTCGTCTCATGACCTTAAATACTGTGTATCAATTAAGTCAATCAGATATTAACTTTGACATCTAGCGCGTCCACAAGATATTTTGAAGTGATCAAGGGCCATAACTCTGGCAGTAATTATCAGAAATCTCTGAAAATCAATAGGATTCTTCTCTTCATGACCTTAAACGCTGTGTATAAATTTAAAGTCAATCGGATATTAACTCTGGCCTCTAGTGCATCCACAAGATTTTTCAAAGTGATCAGGGGCCATAACTCTCGGAGTAATTATCGGAAATCTCTGAAAATCAATTGGATTCTACGTCTCATGACCTTAAACACTGTGTATAAATTTAAAGTCAATCGGATATCAACTTTGATCTCTAGACCATCCACAAGATTTTTTAAAGTGATCAAGGGCCATAACTCTGGCACTAATTATCGCAAATCGCTGAAAATCAATAGGCTTCTTCGTCTCATGACTTTAAATACTGTGTATAAATTTAAAGTCAATCGGATTCGGATATTAACTTTAGCCTCTACAGCGTTCAGGAGATTTTTCAAAGTGATCAAGGGTCATAACTCTGGCAGTAATAATCGAAAATCGCTGAAAATCAATAGGCCTCTTCGTCTCATGACTTTAAACACTGTATATAAATGTGAAGTCAATCAGATATTAACTTTAGCCTCTAGAGCGTTCACAAGATTTTTCAAAGTGATCAAGGGTCATAACTCTGGCAATAATTATCAGATATTGCTGAAAATCAATAGGCTTCTTCGTCTCATGACCTTAAACAATGTGTATAAATTTAAAGTTAATCGGATATTAACTTTAGCCTCTAGTGCGTTCACAAGAAATTGTGGACGATGGACGGACGGACGGACGGACGGACGGACGGACTGACGGACGGACGGACCGACAGACGGACGGACGGGGGCGACGGCAATATACGTCCACATTTCTATGTGGGCGTATAAAAACAGTATTCTGCAAACTACAGCGGTAACCGAAAAATACTCCTGTTGTTCACTGCCATCCATTATTGTTAAAAAAAATCCTGATTCGAGAATATTAATAAATAATTAATGAATATTTTATTCAGAAGGTAGCGACAATTAAACGGGCAAGTTACAATTACCTATAGTAACAATACTCAGCAAAAATGTATATAGTTAATGATTTCACGCTCTACTGGCGCCGTGTCCAATTACTAACGCACATCAAAGATAACTGGCGGTTTCATCTAGATAGTGAACGAGAGCTCCAATGGTGACGTTTTGTTAATTAGTCACGCTTTTCCAGATTTCTCCCACAGACGCCTGACTAGTGATATGTTCGTATAAACTCACGTTTGTTTAATTACTCGCGTTATTTTTACATACTGACACAAGTAAGAAAAACTAACTGATAAACTTAAATACTCACCTTATAATCATTAGTGACCAATTATAAGAAAACTCACGTACTTTACAAGTATTGACGCGTTTAAGCGACAACTGACAACACGTATATTTCTCACTGATTTCCATGAATAGTAACCACAATTAAGCTTTACTACTTGCTCAGAGGATTTCCTAACGCAGAAGCCCATTACTAAAAGCTCTGACGACATTTCGACACATTTTCTGGCGTGATTTCCCCTCGTCAGTGATACAGAAGGAGGGCCTGACGAGGACAGCTGCCTAGTCGTTCGGATGGGACGAAAAACCGAGGTCCCGTGTACACATTGGAGTGCACGTAAAAGATCCCTTGGCAGTTGGAATTCGATATAAGAGTAGGCCGTAGTGCCGCTGCCCAGGCAAAATTTCCCTCATAGCACACTGTATGGCGTATGCCCGTCTTCCATTAGCCCAGGTTAGGTACATAAGCGTAGGACGTTAAACCCCATTTCATTTCATTTCATTTTCATTTCTACACACTATGCATGTTACCGTAATATATATATATATATATATATAGATCAACAATACATAAGGCCTACAATTATTATTACCCCCCCCCCCGAATGCTATTTTTAGCTGGTACACATGGTAAAACTCGGTCATTGGGTCAAAACTGTCAAAATCATTTACCATGAGTTACATGTGAATGTACTTTGTGTAGGCCTAGCCTTCATCAACAGATCTCATTAGTTTTATGAAAATTCATTATGCAGTTGCATTGGCCACAATTTTATCTAGTAAGTAGGACTGTCCTGTATGTTGGCTTTCTTTTGAAATACCCAATTAATAGGCCTAATGGTACATTAACATAATAAAGGCCTATGTACTGTAGGTCTAGCAACTATATTTGTTGGTTAACAGATATGATACATTTATTAATAATATTTATTTTTCAAAGTTACTTTCGTTTTCAGATGGTTTCTACCGAACCTAGTAACAAAAACATTGCCCAGATGCTGAATTTGACAAGAGAATTTGGCATTGATGACAAAGGAGTGCTTGGGATGCTCGAAGATGTAATGGTAAAAAAAAGCCCATGCCTTACTCCTTTAGTTTGTTATTATCAACAGTAATGGTAATGGTACAAAAGCCCATGCCTTACTCCTTTATAGTTTGTTTTTATCAATAGTAATGGTAATGGTACAAAAGCCCATGCCTTACTCCTTTAGTTTGTTATTATCAAAAGTAATGGTAATGGTACAAAAGTCCATGCCTTACTCCTTTAGTTTGTTATTATCAATAGTAATGGTAATGGTACAAAAGTTTGTTATTATCAACAGTAATGGTACAAAGCCCATGCCTTACTTCTTTAGTTTGTTATTATCAACAGTAATGGTAATGGTACAAAATCCTGTGCCTTACTCCTTTAGTTTGCTATTATCAACAGTAATGGTAATGGTACAAAAGCCCATGCCTTACTCCTTTAGTTTGTTATTATCAATAGTAATGGTAATGATACAAAAGGTTTATACACAGTGACAATACCTATTGATTTTCAAAGATTTCCGATCATTACTGTACCTTGATCACTTTGAAAAATCTTGTGGGAACTCAAATTAATATCCAATTGACTTTATAAAGTTATACACAATGTTTGAGGTCATGCTTCTGATTCGGCTTTACCAGCATGTGAGTCATTTTCTAGGTAACCTGTTGTAAGCGATCTTTTCTCACCATCGGAGCTTTGGGTGATTGTGATACTTTTAGTTTTGACATTAATAATCTGTGTCAGGTTGCCTTTGCAGTAACAAAATATTTATTAGAAATCAATTAATTAACCATATATTTTGTTCACAGGTAACGTTAATTGGTCACCATTTTCATTTGATCCCAAATTAATGCCATAACAAGATTTTACGCATTTGGCAAAATATGAAAATTCATGAGGCTTTCTCGCCTTCTTGGATTTCTGCCACCAGTTTGTATGGTGTTGAACATAGGATTCTTGGGGGGTCGCTGAAATCAAATAATGGCCTGAAAATTATATTCAATAATTCAAGATGGCGGAAATTAAGGATGACTGTGTATAAATATGAAGTCAATCAGATATTAACTTTAGCCTCTAGAGCGTTCACAAGATTTTTCAGATTTCAGATTTGTCATGAGACAAAGAGGCCTATTGATTTTCAGCGATTTCTGATTATTACTGCCAGAGTTATGACCCTTGATCACTTTGAAAAATCTTGTGAACGCTGTAGAGGCTAAAGTTAATATCCGATTGACTTTAAATTTATACACAGTATTTAAAGTCATAAGACAGTGATTTGCGATAATTACTGCCAGAGTTGTGGCCCTTGATCACTTTGAAAAATCTTGTGGATGGTCCAGAGAACAAAGTTAATATCCGATTGACTTTAAATTTATACACAGTGTTTAAGGTCATTAGATGTAAAATCCAATTGATTTTCAGAGATTTCCGATAATTACTCACAGAGTTATGGCCCTTGATCACTTTGAAAAATCTTGTGGATGCTCTAGAGGCCAGAGTTAATATCCGATTGACTTTAAATTTATACACAGCGTTTAAGGTCATGAAGAGAAGAATCCTATTGATTTTCAGAGATTTCTGATAATTACTGCCAGAGTTGGGGCCCTTGATCACTTCAAAAAATCTTGTGGACGAGCTAGGTCAAATTTAATATCCGATTGACTTTAAATTGATACACAGTATTTAAGGTCATGAGACGAAGAAGCCTATTGATTTTCAGCAATTTCCCATAATAGCTGCCAAAGTTATCTCCCTTGACCACTTTGAAAAATCTTGTGACGCTCTAGAGACCAAACTTTTTATCCGATTAATTTTCAATGAATTTTGATAACTGAACAGCTAAATCCATGATATTAGATGTTTTGTATACTGTACTGAATGTTAGCATGGGCCAGAACTTTATAAACACCAAACAAATTCTAATGATTTTCTGATAATTACTTTATGAGTTGTTACTCTTAATCAGATTTTAGTGCAATATAAATGTTTCATTATCGAAAAAAAGTAAAAATATGCGACAACTCTTGTTGACTGCCCGGACGATTTAGCTGTTGTGGGCGTATGTTTCGCTGCCTGGCAACCTATCTTTGATGTGATTAAGGGACATAACTCTGGCAGTAATTATAAAAAATCGCTGAAAATCAATATAGTCCGGGAGCCCAGTGAGGTTTAATCAAAACATTGAGTCCAAAAGGTTTGAGGTTTGCAACACATATTTGACCCCTAGATCATTATGGAAAGGCAAGTCTTAAGTTTTGTAACCTGTGCGTTTACCTGGGAGCGCTCCCCCTAACCCCCTTAAATTTAATGAGAGTTAAAATTCAATGTCCATCCACAATTTTCTTGCAAGGATTTCATACTTTGAAACAGAATGTATGACTTAAGATCGTAAAATGTTGTGCTAATGCTACTTAAGAGCTTAATTAATTAGCATTAATTAGTGGCCATAATTAAAATTTAGAGTCCATGACTGAAACAAAGCCTAAAAGCTAGCTAACCAAGTCATGAAACCAAAAATATCACTTAAGAGCGACAAAAGTTGAACAAACCTTGCTTAAGACTGGTTCAAAGGTGACAAAGGTCACTAATTATAGTGACTGTAATCAAAATTTAGAGTCCATAACTGAAACAAAGCCTAAAAAACTAGCTTACCAAGCCAGGAAACCAAAAATATAACTTAAGAGCGACAAAAGTTGAACAAACCTTGCTTAAGAATGCTTCAAAGGCGATAAAGGTCAAAGGTCAATTTTTGGGTCTCGTAATAGGGTTTGAGTGGATTTGATTAAATTGTCTTGTCCAAGATTATTTTTGTTTGGAAAACATTTCTATGAGTTTCACTGCACAAAATTCACGACTTAAGAGCATAAAATCTTGTACTAATGTTACTTAAGAGATAATTAATTAACACTAATTTGTGACTGTAATTAGAATTTAGAGTCTATAGCTGAAACAAATCCTAAAAACTAGCTTACCTAGTCTGGAAACCAAAGATATAACTTAAGAGCGACAAAGGTTGAACAAACCTTGCTTAAGACTGTTTCAAAATTGACAAAGGTCAATTTTTTGGTCTCGTAATGGGGATTGAGTCTATAGCTGAAGCAAAGCCTAAAAACTAGCTAACCAGGCCAGAAAGCAACAAATATCACTTAAAAGTGCCAAAAATGGAACAGACTTGGCTTAAGACTGGTTCAAGGGTGACAAACTGGTGACGAGGGTCATATTTTGTTTCACACTATGACCAATCAACCATTCAAATTGCTCATCTCTGCTTGGCTTGAAGAGACGACGAAAAATGGAAGTATAAAACTGGATGACTTTGGAAGGCAGACAATTAGATAATAAATTAGTCCACATGAAGATATAATAATATATGATTCAAAACATTTATGTGTTCTCCTTAACATGGATATTTACAGGAATGTCTTCCAAAATCGGTCGAAAATTATTCTGAGTTAAGACTAATGCGTCCTTGGTGAAAAAAGGGGTTGAAATCCGAAAGTTATTTGCAGTATAATGCTATCAAGACTTATACGGTTTACTTACAAGATATTGTACTAGATAAGATGTTAATTGCATCAAAACGTTCATTTGGGACACCATGAATACATACATATTTAGACATAGTTGTATACTACAAATAATACATGCAGTATAGAAAACATATATGTACACACCAGGAATACATTCATACAGATATACGCTACTTTTGTTAGCTGTTAGTCTTGTTTTATCAATTTTCATTCTACTACATGGTTTATCGTTCCTAAATATTTCCAATTGTAAATTAGATTTACTGTGGAATAAGGCACAGAGTTCTGAATGTAATGCTCTTTTGGGCGTTTTCACTGCGGCCGACCCAGAACAATTTAAAGTTATCAAAAGTAGTTCAGAGCTGTCTATGTGATTAATTACAAAAGTCAATATGTGTATTCCACCAATGCTACATCAATTTATTTATGCAAGTGTATATTTTTGAAACGATGGGTTTTTCGGATAAACCCAGTGATTGTTTCCCACATAAAAAAAACTGTGTTATGTACATGTTTTTTTTCCTATTGTTAATACCTCTTAAAGATCATGTACCCATGTTCTGTTGTCTTATTGAATCCTTCTTCAACTGCAGTGCCGGATTAAGCTTGTGAGGGCCCGGGACAAACCAATTGTGCGGGGTCCAATTGTTGTTTGTTTAAATTGTTCGTACTAACCGCGGATCATACTAGAATGTACTCCGACCCCTGTAGGGTTTCCGCCAGTCCCAGGGCCCCTAATATCCCTTACTGCCAAGGGCCCCAATCCTCGCCCATTCAGCCCAGGAAATGGTTGGCTCAGTCCGGAATAAAATATTAGTATGACATAGAATTGTGGGGGCCCCTAAATGTGGGCGGCCCGGGACATTTGTCCCACTTTGCCCCCCTTAGATCTGGCACTGCTCAACTGTGACTCAATAGTAACAACGTTGCTATTAAACTTTTAGGCATAACATTTTCAAAAAATGGTTCCTTATAAAGAGCAATCTATAAAAAAGATATTGGTACAATTTTTAGCAAAAAAATCTGACTTGGATATATGATATACAAATATTATTTTGCATCGAAAAGGAATTGTTGAGGCTGTAAAAAAGTATAATGTATCATATAATTCTATTACATAGACAAACTGAGAGTTGAATGAAACATCTACCTCAATTTTATTAATTTTTTTAGTTTATATATATATTTATATATATATTATTTGTAAAACTGATATAAATTTGGAATAATTAACATATTAAAAACATCCACTTTGCATATAGAAAAAGAAGTAGCATCGGTGGAATATATAGATGGACTTCTCTAATTAATGACATAGACAGCTTTATTGTATGCGAGTATGTCTAAAATATGTAATGTATACAATCGTGTCTCCTGAATGGATGTTCTGGTGCAATGAACATCTTATCTAGCAGTAACATCTTGTAAGTAAACAGTATAAGCCACTCTTAATAGCATTATACTGAAAATAACTTTCGGATATCAACCCTTTTTTCACCAAGGTAAATATCGATGTTAATGAGAACACATAAATGTTTTGAATCATATAAATATATATCTTTATTATCGAATTGTCTGCATTTTTCAAAACCAGATAGTTATCCAGTTCAATAAGTCCATTCATTTCCTATAAGGAATGATTCGTCGCATAGTTTTTCGTTGTCTCTGTAGGCAAGCAGAGATAAGCAAGCAATTTGAATGTTTGATTGGTCATAATGTGGCCCAAAATATGACCTTTGTCACCTTTCAACAGGGGCGGATCCAGGAATTTTTGCAGGAGGGGGTTTAATAGGTTCCTGTTAAGGAAATATGTCAGTCATCGTCTCTAAATTACATAGGCATACATACAAATTGCGCTTTTTAAGGAGAGAAATCATTTTTGTAATGATGTAGGATCTTACTGTGATTTAATTTCATTGATGCAAGGCATTCAATTTGTTTTATGTAGCTGAGCAGGGTGGGGTTTGGACCCCCCCCCCCCTCTGGATCCGCCCGCATTAAAGCAGTCTTAAGCAAGGTTTGTTCAACTTTTGATTTAAAAAGTATTTATTCAGAATTCTTATATACAACGATGAAGGGAATAATATGAATAAATTGGATACAGTAACAAGCAACTTAATGCTTATATAAAACTGCTTCCAGAATAGTATGTATTGAATATAAATTTTAAATGATCAGCTGGCAGTGTAATAAAACAAAAATTATTATCTAGATTAGGGTTTTAGTTAAAGGTGGAAAGAAGAAAGTGTGTTAAGTAAAGAAAGAGGAAAATCGAATAAAATAAGAGAAAGAAAAATTGAAGCGAAGGATACGGACATTAATATAGGGGGAGGGGAGGGGGATTGAATAGAGATTTGAATTAGAAAGTAGTTTGGGATGCAACGCCAGAAAAACCCAAAAAGCTTAACACGCACCAAAAGCTTGTAAAGAATACTTTTATTGTAGCAGTTTCAATGTTATTGGTTACACATTTCTCACGTGACTGGGTTACCTATGGATTGTGCAAAGGGGACTAGGAGGTGATCAAGCTAGTAATAACCACTTTTCGCATATACAAGTTGTAATGGTGATTCGCACGGAGCGGAAGCACATTCATTTCCGAGATTTGAAGCGTTTAGTTAGAGCTATATATTGGTGAACTACTGAAAGTACAGACACATTTTTAATTTTAGGAAGACTGTCAATCCCAAACAAAAGTGAATTAATATTCTTGTAATGGTCGTCCAATGTATCGATAGTGAGTCTGCGTTGGTCTATAAAAAGGCGACACTGAAAGAAATAATGTTCAATAGATTCACATCTGTTTCCGCATAAACAGGATGGATCGTCAGATACATACATGAGGTATTTATGATGATTTAGGTCAGATTTAGAGTTGCGTAATTTAGAAAGAATAATTTGTAACGACCTGTCGCCAAAATTGAAGAGATCATTGTATTTAGGTTTGCCGTATGTTTTTCTAATTTGAAATTTGAATGAAGAGATTGAATTTGAAGTTTTGACGTTTTCATCAAGACGATTCCATTCTTGTACTGATGATGGGAAAAACGAGTTTTGATAAAGATTAGATTTACAGTTAATACTCATTAGATTATTGGAGTTTCTGAGTTGATATGGTTTACTGGACGCTATAGATAGGGGGACTAAATCCAATAGATACGAGGGTGTTTGAAGATTGATAATTTTGAAAAATAAAACCATTTTATGTTCGTAACTTCTTTTTAAAAGAGAGGAGAATCCAGATTCATTATAAAGTAAATTATGAGAAGTACCACGAGGAAGGCCTGTAATAGTTCGAATAGCGTCTAAATGTAGCGATTCTAGTTGGTCACTTTTTTCTATAGTACAGTTGTTCCAGACACAATCAGCGTAGTCGAAAAGTAGCAGGATAAAAGATTTAAAGATAATTTCAAGAGTTTTACGTTTTAGTCGATATTTTAGTGAACGAAAGCAGTTAATGGTTTTGCTAATTTTAGTTACCATGTGGTTCATGTGGGTATCCCAAGTACAACAATTATTGAAATAAACGCGGAGATGTTTATGAGTGTTTTCGAGATGTTTATGAGTGTTTTCGTCAGTTAGAATAACATTGTTGAAACTTAGTTTAAGGGAAGTAGGTGATAGTTTCCTGGAGAAGGTAAGGCTAGTAGTTTTGGACGGATTGAATGTAACTTTCCATTTTGATGCCCACTTGTAAATCGTTTCAAGATCAGCATTTAATTTATTTTGAGCAGAGACTTGGTTATCTATTATTATAAATAATGAGGTATCGTCAGCGAATAGGCGTATACTGGACGAAATGTTATTTGTTAGGTCATTAATATAAAGGAGAAATAAAAGCGGACCAATTATCGATCCTTGCGGCACACCCGCAGAGATATTTCTTGTTAGAAACTGTTGACCATTTAAGACGACACATTGCTCGCGATCCTGGAGATAATTAGTAATTAATTTGTGGGTGTCATGACGGATACCATAGCTGTATAGTTTATGTAATAACCCGCGATGCCAAACTCTATCGAAGGCTTTACTAATATCGAAAAAGACAGATTTTACTTCATGTCCCTTATCGAGAGCCTTACAAATATAGTTGTACATTTCAAGAAGATGGTAAATAGCGGAGTTGTTAGGGAGAAATCCGGATTGATGGGGAGTAATGATTTTAAGCCTAATGATGAAATTGAAAATATGATTATAAATAATCCGTTCGAAGACTTTGCCAAGAGAACTAAGGAGAGAAATTGGTCTGTAGTTTTTGCAGTCGTGGGGACATCCTTTCTTAAAGATGGGAACAACATTGGCAGATTTCCAGCAATTTGGAAAGATACAACAATCAGTTAGTATTGTAAACAGGCGGCTGAGTGGAATTGCCAGGGATTTATGTAGTAATTTTAGAACAAAGTTGTTCACATTATCATGACCACAAGATTTTTTAGGGGTTAGAGAAGAAAGAGTATCTTCGACTAATTTGGGCGTAATTGTCAGGGAGGAGTAGAGAACGGTAAGTCTGGAAGGGTGTCTTGATCTGAGTCTAAAATGGTTTGGGAGACAAAATAATCATTTAGGACGTTAGCTTTATCACAGTTTTCAAAATCATTATATTTTAGAGGTGGAATTTCTTGGCTAGCGCAGCCTTTCTTTAAAGAGATTTGCTTAACCAGAGACCACCATCTCGATTCATCGAAGTCATTATTATTAATTTTTGAGTCTATCTTTGAATAGTGCAAGGCTTTTGATTTTCTAATTTCGGAGATGACAATGTTGCGTGATTTTCTAAAATTCTGCCAATCTAACTGTAAATTAGATTTTTTCGCTTTTTTATGAAGTCTATTTCGTTTGCGAATGAGAAGTCTGATTTTTCCACTCATCCATTTAGGATCATTTTTTCTTATTGTAACGGTTTTATTTGGTATGAAATTCTTTAGTTCAGAAAAGATTGTTTTGGATATATTATCCGCAAGTGTATGAGGATTGTCATGTATCTGAAAAAGGTTGTCCCAGTCGTAACTTGAAAAGTGATTATTAAGATCCGTGGAATTTAGTTTCGGGTAAGACCAAAACAGTTCTTTGAAAGCATTGAGTTTTTGGAGTAGTGAAATTTAGATCTAAAATGATATGGCTGTGATCACTAAGGCCCGAATCAGAAACGCTTACATTCTTTACGAAGTCGGGGCAACTAGTTATGGCCAAGTCTAAAAGAGATCGAGAAGATGGTGTAATGCGAGTTGGCTCAGTTATCAGCTGATGAAAATCAAAAAGACCAATCAGATCATGGATTTTACTATTAAAAGTTGTTAAGAAATCTATATTAAAGTCACCTAAAACAATTACATGGGAATTTGGAAAATTACAAACAGTTGAAAAACTATCTTCAATTAACTTCCAATGGTCTATTTTACTCGAAGGCGGCCTGTAAAAAGATCCAATCAGAATATGTTTAGAATTAAACTGAACTTCTACCCAGACAGCTTCTAAGTTTTTAATAATCAAATCAGTGCGTGGTTTGAAGTAAAGGTTATTTTTAACGTATATAGCTACTCCACCACCCCTACCATCTTCGCGATTTAACAAAACAGGAGGATGGTAACTATTAATGTGTAAATCAGATAGAGGAATGGAATCGTCAAGCCAGGTTTCGGAAAATGTTAGTACGTCATACTTATTAAGTTCTACAGTAATTTGATCAATCTTATTTCGTATGCTTCTCGTATTTAGATGCAGGACAGTTAAGTTTTGGGGTCCAGGATTTGGGTGAATATCACCACATAATAATAACAATAAAATAAGAATTAAACTTGGCATAAAGTTAACTGTTTTGAAGGAAATGTGTATATTAGGTGTAGTAATACGTTTACCTACCCTTTGCGGACGACAGCACATCTTAAAAACTATCATTACATAGGGTTTGCAGAAATCTGTTAATAGCTGTTGCGAAGCAAAGGGGAGGTATCAAAATAAAAAACAGAGATTGATGCGTGTTTTTCTGGGCATGGCGTCGCGTGGGGGTCCGATATGGGAAAGGGGGCTTGGCTGTGATAATAAGTATAAAATTTAAACAAAGAACTAGAAAACCAAACATATTTACATGGTATATACAGAGAGTTGGAAAACCTAACATAATTTCAAAATATGTACAGCTATATTTGGTATTGAACGTTAAATACGTTCTCGTTACGTGTTATCTTCATGCAAGTGACATGTTAAATATGAAAAAGCATAGGTGCGCGACATTTATTTACTATGTGGGCGAATATATTATTTGCATTATACCAAGCGCTCTATGTCACCCAGAGAGAGAGAGAGAGAGAGAGAGAGAGAGAGAGAGAGAGAGAGAGAGGAGATCATTATTTTATATACTAAAAATACAGAGAAGTCTCGTTTAATTAAGAAATTAATCCAAGTTAATTGCTCATATATATATATATATAGGTAATGAAGGTTTATGAAAGTGTCAAGATTTAATTTAATGTAGTAAAACTTTCAATGATTGATACTTTTACACAGCAAGTAGTCGAAAACTCAAAAGTGTTATACTAATAAGTCGAGTACTAAAAGCTGAGGTTAAATACGATCAGTGTAATACAACTGATTGTTATCATGGAGTGTTAACGAAAGCTCATGATGAGGTGGGGTGTATAGGTATATTTTATCACATCACATCAACTTGAACTAGTTTACGAAATATACAAAGATATACCTTCATATAAGAATTTAGGTTACACATTCGGAACAACAATAATAATAAACCCTTAAATAAGTTTCACCTAACATCACACAGGGATATCTCCAAGTTTTTGTACGTTATATAGGGTTTATTAAGCATGAATTCCGGTTTAATTTTGTATAGTTAGACTTTCAATTTGGGTAGCTATAACTGTGCTACATAATGTTTCACAGAATTTCAAGTTAAAATTCAATTTGTAGCCGAAAAGACGAAAGTGTTATAGCCCCTTCTATAGTATAACAAGCCAAGCACGAAAAGAGAAGGTGTCATTGAGTCTGCACATCAGATGTCATTTATTAAGGACAGCTCACATCTTGAACTAGTGTACTAAATATACGGAGATGTCCCTTTAATTAAGAAGTTAGGTTACACATTAGAAACAATAGTTAAACCCTTAATAAGTTTCATCTAAGATCTCAAAGAGAATCATCTCCCGAAGTTATTGCTTGTAATATAAGGTTTATACATGTGTTCACAATTAATTTAGTATTGTTAGACTTACAATACTAGAAGCTATAACTGTGCTACATAATGTTTCTCAGAATTTCATGTTAAAATTTAATTTGTAGCCGAAAAGACGAAAGTGTTATAGCTCCTTCTAAAGACTAACAAGCTCAGTGCTAAACGTATAAGTGGCGTTGAATCAATATATCCATCGCCATTTAAAAAAAAAAAACAGCTCATAGCTTTCATTCAATTGATGTAATAATAAATACTGTAACGTAAACAAAAAAAGAAAAAAAAATCTTGACCTTGATTGATTACTAACTAACATATTGGGTAAAAAAGAGTCCAGATTGTGACTTTAAGATCAAAAACGTTAATTTATAGTAAATGGAAAGTTAATTATATATATTGAAAAGGGTAGACTAAAATTTTTCTATTAAGTATTGTCACTCATATACATTATATTATTTTAAGAATCTCATCAAACATTAATTTTACATTAAGAGAGAGTGTTCTTTTTGTGGAATAATTTCGAGAAAGCTTTTCTAATTTTAGGATTAGGACTAACTTTTTATAATTCACAAATAACTTAAAGGATAAAATTCAAGGTTAGTTTACATGACTAATTTAGTTTTTAGACTTCTGTAAACATCACTGTAATAAAGCTGTTAACTTTGCTAGTTGATTGTCTAAACTGGGATATAGCTCAATTTTGTGACACATAATTCCACTGTGACCTTCGGCTTTGATTTTCCCGTTAGTAAACCATGCCCTTTTTACAAGAGGGTGATTTTGAACTTCAGTTAATTTTTTCACATTTTCGCGAGTCATATCTTCACAAATACATGCCCTTTTTACAAGAGGGTGATTTTGAACTTCAGTTAATTTTTTCACATTTTCGCGAGTCATATCTTCACAAATACATATACCGGAATTTTTTAATTGTCTTCTTAGAGTAAGAACATGCTGACGATCTTCCCTCTTTAGGAAGCGAACAATAATTCCTCTTGGGCGTTGTATAGTAGAGTTATTCGCTCCATTTTGGCTAGGTTGACCAAGGGATTGTTGTTTTCCAACACGATGAGCTACATCTATACAGATATCCCTGGTGATATTCAGTTTATCCTTTAGAAATCTTTGGATGGAATGTACGCAGTCTTCATTTTCCTGGGTTTCCGGGATGCCAAATACACGAAGATGCGCCTTCCTCGTATATTGTTCTAAATTATTCAGCTTGTTTTTTAAGGATTCATTTTCATTGTGTGTTTGGCAGAGGGTCGATTCAATACGTTCGAAACGTTCATGAAAGCTGTCAACATCAGACCCAATGTTGTTATTTGTAAGTTCAATCTCAGTTAAGCGATCTTCAATTTTTGATAGTCTATTATTTATTAATTTGTTAAGTTTATTTTCTAACAAATCTACAGCCGCCTTTACTGCTTCATTCACAATGGAATTTAAGGTTTCTTTGTCAAATAAACTGTCAACTACACCTTCACTGCTTGTTTCCATCGACATTGTTGTGATGACTTGGTAAAGGAGATCAGTCGGATTAGAACTCACTGAGTTTTACTTAAGAAAACAATGGCTTGACCTGGCTTGATGGTTGATACCCATTTAATATATTTATTTTTTGCAAACTACACCTTTTGGATTTTAGATAATGACTCTTTGGTTACTTCATTCTGTTCGCTGTGTTTATTACAACATTTTATATTATCTATAGTTGATCACGACACTGTACAATGAAGATATTCACGGTTTATCTGGAGAGACTCACAACCCTGACTGTACCAGCCGCCATCTTGTCATTGAGCCGCCATCTTGTCAACTTTTGTCGCTCTTAAGTTATATTTTTGGTTTCCTGGCTTGGTAAGCTAGTTTTTAGGCTTTGTTTCAGTTATGGACTCTAAATTTTGATTACAGTCACTAATTAGTGCTAATTAATTAGCTCTTAAGTAACATTAGTACAACATTTTATGCTCTTAAGTCATGAATTTGGTGCAGTGAAACTCATAGAAATGTTTTCCAAACAAAAATAATCTTGGACAAGACAATTTAATCAAATCCCCTCAAACCCTATTACGAGACCCAAAAATTAACCTTTGACCTTTGTCACCTTTGAATCAGTCTTAAGCAAGGTTTGTTCAACTTTTGTGGCTCTTAAGTTATAATTTTGGTTTATTGGTTTGGTAAGCTAGATTTTAGGCTTTGTTTCAGTTATGGACTCTAAATTTTAATTACAGTCACTAATTAGTGACCTTTGACCTTTGAACCAGTCTTAAGCAAGGTTTGTTCAACTTTTGTCGCTCTTAAGTGATATTTTTGGTTTCATGACTTGGTTAGCTAGCTCTTAGGCTTTGTTTCAGTCATGGACTCTAAATTTTAATTACGGCCACTAATTAATGCTAATTAATTAAGCTCTTAAGTAGCATTAGCACAAAATTTTATGATCTTAAGTCATGCACTCTGTTTCAAAGTGCTAAGTATGAAATCCTTGCAAGAAAATTGTGGATGGACATTGAATTTCAACTCCCATTAAATTTAAGGGGGTTAGGGGGAGTGCTCCCAGGTACACGACGCACAGGTTACAAAACTTAAGACTTGCCTTTCCATAATGATCTAGGGGTCAAATATGTGTTGCAAACCTCAAACCTTATGGACTCGATATTTTGATTAAATCTCACTGGGCTCCCGGGTTAATAGGATTCTTCGTCTCATGACCTTAAACACTGTGTATAAATTTAAAGTCAATCGGATATTTACTTTGGCCTCTAGAGCATCCACAAGATTTTTTGAAGTGATCAAGGGCCACAACTCTGCCACTAATTATCAGAAATCGCTGATAATCAATAGGCTTCTTCGTCTCATGACCTTAAACACTGTGTATAAATTTAAAGTCAATCGGATATTAACTTTGGCTTTTACCGTGTCCACAAGATTTTTTGAAGTCGTCAAGGGCCATAACTCTGGTAGTTATTATCGGAAATCGCTGAAAATCAATAGGCTTCTTCGTCTTATGACCTGAAACACTGTGTATAAATTTAAAGTCAATCGGATATTAACTTTGGCCTTTCGAGAGTCCACAAGATTTTTTGAAGTGATCAAGGGCCATAACTCTGACACTAATTATCGGAAATCGCTGAACATCAATAGGCTTCTTCGTCTTATGACCTTAAACACTGTGTATAAATTTAAAGAGAGAGAGAGAGAGATGGGGTTTAACGTCCACTCGACACAACTAGGTCATTTCAGGACTAACATATGGTTTTTAATTTTATTTCAATAATTCGCTTGCGCGTAGGGGTCTTTAGCAGTGGGAGGAAACCGAAGTGCCCGGAGGAAACCCACGAGGTTGAGAAGGCGCCCCTATCTCTATGCCACATACGCTCACACCAGGGCTCACCACAGCGGCAAGTTACGAAGTTCACGAAGTTACGAACTAAATTGTGACCTCTATAGGGTCCACAAGCTAAAGCGTGATTTTTCGTACAATCAGGGGTCATAATTCAGGATGTTACAATCCGAGATGCGCAAATATCGAAAGGCACCAAGATCTTTGAGTTGTAGACATGCATTTCAAGTTTCATCAAATTCGGTTCAAATTTGTGATCTCTACAGTGTTCACAACCTTAAATATCATATTTTTACACTTTTCGCGTTCAAGTGGCGGACATTTTGTCCGTCAATTTTGGTCCTATTTTCACAAAATTCGGAACACAACCTTCTTTACGGTGTAATGGTGATATAACCAGATGGTTTTTTAAATCGGATAATAATTTTGGCCTCAAGAGGGACCACAAGCTAAAACATAACGCTAACGCTACAATATACATCCACATTCCTGCTTTGATTGATATGGTAGTTTGTCAAGAAGGCTAGGCATTTGGTTTGTTTAGCGTTAAGCGTGTCTCAACATCAATAGTTGCCGTCCTTAGAGTATAAGGAATAAGTATACCAAGATAATCCATTCAGAATTGTGGCTTTCAGATGCTAAAGGCAAAAAGTGGGCGAGGCTCTGACCCTGGGGCTCGGGACATTCACCAAAATCAATAGTGGATGCCCTCAGGCTTTCAGGAATACATATGCCAAGTACCAAGCTGATTCATTCAGAATTGCGGCCTGTAAACGACAAACACAAAAATTGGGCGTGGCTTGCCTCTGGGAGTCGGGACATGCAGTTGTCGTCCTTAGGCTATAAGGAATACATATCCCAAGTTTAAAGGGGGTCATCCTTATGGTATATGGAATAGGTATGCAAAGTTTTAAAAGGATCTGTTAAGAATTGCATCCTGTAGGCGAAAACAAGACACAAAAAACATTGGGCGTGGCTCTGTCCCAGGGGGTCCGGCATGCACCAAAAATAATAGTGGTCAGCCTTAGGGTATAAGGAATAAGTATAAAAAAGTTTTCAAGACGATTGATTAAGAATTGTGGCCTGTAGGTGACACACAGACACACAAAAAGAAAAAGAGCGTGAGACTGTCCCTGGGGGTCGGGCATGCATCAAAAATAATAGGGGTCTTCCTGAAGGTACCAAGAATAAGTATCCAAAGTTTCAAGATGACATGTTAAGAAATTCAGCCTGTAGACGACAGACAAACAAATACAAGAAATGGGTGTTGCTGTCCCAGGGGGTCGGTCAAGCACCCAAAACAAAAGGGATCATCCTTAGGGTATAAGGAATAAATATTTTAAGTTTCAAGATGATCGATTAAGAATTGTGGCCTGTAGGCAACGCACAAAAAGAAAATGGGCGTGGCTCTGCCCCTGGGAGTTGGGCATGCACTAGTTCAGCTCTGAACGTCGGTCTCATTACACTCACCCTGACCGTTCAGGGACTGGCCTATTCAATCAATGTCGAAAATAATTTGAACCCCAGTTAATTTTACTGGGCAACTTTTCACTGCGAAACATCGCAGTGTCAATCCGTGTGGACGTCTGTACAATGTAAAGGAACATCTTAGTGACAAAATAAGACCTTGCTTACCTCGCTAGACTCAGTATGAGCGAAACAACACGCTGTTTAAAATACGTCCCCTCCTATCAATCTATCCTTTCGCCACCATGACACAGCGTGTTGTGATGCTCATACTGACTCGAGCGAAATGAGCAAGGTCTTATTTTCTCACTGAGATGTTCCTTTACACTGTACACGCGTCCACACGGAGTGACACCCATCGTTTAGCAGTGAAAAGTTGCCCAGTAAAATTGGGGGTCAAATTATTTTCGACATTGATTGAATGGGCCAGTCCCTGAACGTTCAGGGTGAGTGTAAGTGAGTTAATGAGACCGACGTTCAGAGCTGAACTAGGCATGCACCAGAAAACAAAACGGATCATCCTTAGGGTGTAAAAAGTACTGCAAGGTGCATAGTGTGTAGAATTTTCGTCAGAGCTTTTAGTATCGGGTTTCTGCGTGAGAAAATCCTCTGAGCAAGTAGTAGAGCTTAATTGTGTTTACTATTCATGGAAACCCATGAGAAATATACGTGTTGTCAGTAATCGCTTAAACACCTCAATACTTGTACCGTACGTCATTATTTTTATAAATGATCAGTAATAATCATAGGGTGAGTATTTTAGTTAATTGGTTATTATTTCTTACTTTTGTCAGTATGTAAAAATAACGTGAGTAATTAAACAAACGTGAGTTTATCCGATCATATCACTAATCGGGTGCGTGCGGGAGAAATTTACGAAAGCGTAACTAATTTAGGAAACGTCACTATTTGAGCTACCGCTCACTATCTGTGTGAAACCGCAAGTTACCTTTGATGTGCGTCGGTAATTGGACCCGACGTCAGTAGAGCGTGAAATCGTTAACTATATAAATTACTGGTGAGTATTGTTACTAAAAGTGATCATAAAATTTATATTAGTTACCTGAATAAATGATTAATTAATTATCAATATTCTCGAATCGGAGGAAATATTTTAAACAATAATGTGTGGCAATGATTGGAGGGACCATTTTTCGGCGATTTCGATTATCGCCGTAGTTTGCAAAAGAAGATGGTTGATAGATCGATCTAAAATACCTTCATATCTAAATATTAATTTAAATTCTCTTTGGCAAGGTTTGATTCGTCACACTATTCAGTCCTCGGAATTAAGAATTTTCTACCACGGCAGAAAAACATGAAAAATGCCGTGGCAGAATGGTACTGCTACGGCACCACGGCAGTTTTTTTTGTACTTCCAAATCAATCCTTTTAACTTTTCAAGATGAATGAAATTTATTTATTCACGCCACAAAATTTGAGGCGAACGATACCCACCAGTTACGTGTGGTCGCGCGAGCTCAAAAACATGCGAATGATTTCCTGGTATACCCAAATTGAAATATCGGTTACGTTAAAAAATTTCATTAACAAATTTATTCACATTTGATCAATATTTATACAGTATTATATTAGTATTATAGCATAAACTAAATTCATTCATTCTTCATTCTTGCCATTTCATTTCTCCATCAGTCTTACCGGTACTTTGAGTTTGACAGATGACGTATTTTTGACATCAGGTATTGACCAGTTGTAAGCAGGTTGATTTGTAAATAAAAATGCCCCAAGCCTTAATTCTTTAAATGATTAGTAGTGCCATAAATATTTAAACATGTCATCTATATTTCCAAAGAATTTACTACACGTGTTCCTTTCACTTACATAGCCATGCTGCACGGTGCCGGTGTGACAGTGGCCCGTATGTAGGGTCGTCTACTTTGACACCCACAAGGCATCGCTTGACTGCCAATGTAAACGGTTTTACTGTCCTGTCTATTTTAATATTATTTCATCACATCAAATTATTCTGTTTCCTTCTGAAACTTGGTTTGTAGAGTGTTGAGGTTAATAAATACTATTTATTTTGTCCATCAGTCGCTACCTTATGATTGAGGCTATTACGCTCCGTTACATAGGGCGTATTATAAACAAAGGGTGTAAATCGGTCCAGGTCCACCGTATTTGACAAACGATAAAGTTATTTATACAAATGACGAGAATGGTAACATTGTTCATGCATTAACCAGAGTAACTAAGTAACAGTCCGTGCACGCTCTATCACCTAGTCTATTTTAGTTTATAATCGTTGAAAAAAAAACACTGTAAACGGTAAAGCATGGATATGCCTACAACACATGGGTTAAAAGTGTCCCGGTATTCGGTAATTGCAATATATTTGTCAGACTTTCGTATACAAAATGATAAATATATGACGTTATTACACTGTCCTGAAGACGACATCCTCCTGGAACTATTCTGTAACCGGTACATTTAGTCATTATAATTTTAAGGATCGTAAGATCTACCACGGCAAAAAAAAAAAGAATTATGTCGTGGCAGGCGAGGGTTGCGTCGGCTTTTACCACGGCTTTGCCGTTTGCCGTGGTTAATTTCGAGCGCTGCACTATTTGAACCCGTCCCGTTCTTACAACGGGTTCCCCGTGCAGAATACAACGCGATGCGTATTTTCATTTAGTGAAATTTTTTTCTCGTTAGATGCGGATTGGCACATATTTGGGGGCAGGCGGCACTTTGATATCTGTATGGATTAAATTTAGAATCACAGCTAAGGGTTAAAAAAAGATCAACACAAATCTGTTGCCAAAGACATTGAAGATGGTTAGATAGATCGATCTCTAAATACCTTCCTATATAAATACGAATTTAAATGCTCAGTGACGAGGTTGGATTCGTCACACTATTTGTACCCGTTCACGTTTTTACAGCGGGTTCCCCATGCCGAATACGGCGCAGTGTGTAGTGTTTTTAAATTTACAATTTATATGTATTCTCGTTACTCGCGGATTGGCACATATTTTGGGGCAGACGGCACTGTATGGATTAGTAAATTTGGAATCAGAACTAATGGTTTAAAAACATCATCAACACAAATCTGTTTCCGTTAATTTTGTCGAAGCAGATAATATGCAGGATATCAGATAATATTGAACTTCATTCATACACATACACATATATACACGCTGACATTCTGAGCACCGAAGAATCATGTGAATATCTATTTACATTTGAGAAATAATAACTATTAATCAATATATATTATATATTTACATTTGAGAAATAATAACTATTAAACGATATATATAACGATGAAAATAGTAATAGCGTATAATAAGATACGATATACAATATGATCGCAAGTTAGAGAAAAAAAATGAATTTCATTCAAGTAATTCGACATTGTGGGCACGGAAGAGTCCATTCATATTTTAGAAATTCGATCTTGGGAAATCTTTAATATGTGAAATTCGGAAGTCATGAAAATTATCCTCTATGTGAAATTCGAAAGTCATGAAAATTATCCCCTAAGAAAACACATTTATAACTAAACTATATTACATATTCAAAACTGATACAATTCTTAACACGAGAAATTACAAGAAATTGCGAAACGATAGCGAAACTTTTGTCAAAGATTTTCAACAAATAGAGCATTTTTATTTCTTAAAATTTGCCAGTTACATATTCGAAATTTTCGTTTGCATTCTTCTACAATAGTCACACTGGTAACACATTTTCTTTTAATGATACAGTTTATCAATAGACTTAACAGAAATTTATCTAGTTAATGATTTCACGCTCTACTGGCGTGGTAAACCTGCTCAATCAACATTTTTAATCTCATGAGCACTAACTATAACACAAAGGTGCTAATTAAAGCCCCAATAACACTCTTGTTGTAACTAAATAATATGTCCCAATCTTCATTCTGATCAACAAATTGTATTATTTTACAATATTCCAATTAATTGATGATATAAATTTCATCTTAACACACCTAATTTAAAAAATTGGAAAAATTCAACTAATGGATTTGAAAAGTCTAACGTAAACCTTTTCAAATGTAACTTTGATTTAAAATATTTTCGAACCCTCTGGACAAGTAAAATATGTCGTAATGGATAATTTACACAACAGGTAGGACACTTAAACATCTAGTACTTAGAATAAGGCTATTATTTATTTTCTGGGGCTGCCAAGCCAGCAAGAGTGTTATTGTCCCTTTAAGTGTTGAGATTAACAGAATTTAATCCCATAAAAGATTTAATATACAAGACATATTTTACTAATGTACGGACTATTCTCTATGGTTCTAAATTATAGCACCGAGAGAAATATTAGACAAACATTAACAAATATATGGCGTGGTTGTTACGTGATTTAGTGTTAGAATATAGCGATATCTTTAATTTACTTTCTCTTGGGCGACGCTAAGTTTAATATCAGTTATCTTTTAAAATAAAGCCACCGAACTGCAGTCGCCTTGAAACCAAATGCTTTTCAATATGAACCTTGAATAAGCGCATGCACGCTTGCACATGTATAAATAGAATTGTTCCTTTGATCGAGAAGGGTTACTTGGTTGCCGACTCCGTGCTTTGCACGGACTATTCGTGAAACGGCAAGACGCAAAGTCTGAAATAGTCGGGTTGACGTTTGAATCATATGTTCTTTGTTTTATCGGGAATCGGGTTCTATGGTACAAATTTACAAATAATAATGTAAATAGAAATTCACACGATTCTTCAATGCTCAGAATTACTGCTTGTATGTATGTACGTGTATGCATGAAATTCATTATTTCTGTTATTTGGTATCATGTTATCTGTTTCAATAAAATTAGTGAAAGCAGATTTGTGTTGATGATCTTTTTTAAACCATTAGTTGTGATTCCAAATTTAACCCATGCAGATATCAAAGCGCCGAACGTCCTAAAACAAGAACCACATATTGATAACCGAAACGTATCACTTTTTTTTCTAAAATTATTGGCATGGGGGGGGGGGGGCAAACAGAGGTCAGACCTGGCCCCAAGTTCACAAAGCCTTCTCAGACTTAAGTTGAGGATTTACTCAAAATTGTTTGCCTTATCTTAACTAAAATATAGCATAGCTCTTTATAAAATTGTTGTGTTAATGTATCAAATACATCAATAAGAAACTATGTGCAAATTTCTGTGTTTTCTGGATCAAAGATATTTCTTATAAACAGCGATTGAAAGTTGAGCAAATTCTCAACATAAGTCTGAGAATGCTTTGTGAACTTGGGGCCTGATTTATGGGGGTTGGGGAGCATTTTTATTTCTTAAAATTTGTCAGTTACATATCCGAGTTCTTCTACAATAGTCACACCGATAACAATCCAAAATTTTCGTTTACAATAATAACACCGATAACAAAGTTTCTTTTAATAATACAGTTTACCAATATTGTTGTTTAATCCTTGTAAGACATATAGAAATAGACCTCACTAAAAATAAACACACTTGTATGGATATACTACTTTGTTTCTAAACAAACAATAAAATTCAGAAGTAGTATATCCATACAAGTGTGTTTATTTTTAATATTGTTGTTGTTTATTAAAGATTTAACGTCCAATATATTTTAATGATATTATGGACAGTTTGATTTAATTAAATTATTTACACTTTATGGGTCGAAAGTTGGTAAGAACTTGGTTAACACACACACTAAAGTCCTTGTATATTAAAAACAGTCCTTGTATATTGAAAAAGTCCTTGTATAGTAAAAAGTCAATTTTTATCAATACACTTAACAGATATTTATATAGTTAATGATTTCAGGCTCTACTGAGGTGGTAAACCTACCCAATCAACATTCTTAATCTCTTGAGCTCTATAACACAAAGGTGCTAATTAAGTGATGAGATTAATAGAATTTAATCCCATAAAGGATTTAATATACAAGACCTATGTTACTAATGTACGGACTATTCTCTTTGGTTCTAAATTATAACACCGAGAGAAATATACTATTCAAAAAAAGTAGGGGATATTTGATTTTGGGGGCATAATACTAAAATATGCAAATGACTACGAAAAAAGTCACTACAGAACCTAACAGAAGAAACATTTCCAGTTACATGTGACGCCCAAACGCACCAATAGCTACCGCATGGAATGCAGGTGATGCTTGGGATCATCATGGGGGTCCAACCCAAGATTTGCACGACTCTGACTTTGAATGTTACGGTCATTGTGGCATTGAATTCCGTGGTGGAAACATCAGATTAATTGTTTTAGTGACCAGAAAACAAATTTTGATATGCGTCTGCTTACCCAAAATGAAAGGTTACGTCCCCTTGGCATGCTACAGATCGGCGCAACACAGGCGGTTGTGGCGCGGACGATGAATGTTTCTCAGTCTGTCATAAGCAGGCTATGGTCCAGATACCGTGATACACAATCTGTACAGGACAGACCACGCTCAGGTCGACCAAGGGCGACAACTCAAGCCCTGGATCGATTTATCCGTACCTTGGCCTTGAGAAATCGTGTCATCACAGCAAATCAGATCAGCGCTCGTCTTCAAACAGACACTGGTGTGAGAGTGAGTGGCCAGACGATTCGGAATCGACTGCATAGGGGTCACCTTCGCGCCCGACGTCCTCGCGTGATCCCTTGTTTGAGAGATCATCACATTCAGGCAAGACGTCGTTGGTGTAGGGATCGTCAACACTGGGATAATCGACGCTGGAGCAATGTGATGTTTTCAGATGAGTCAAGGTTCACTGTTGATTTTTTGGATAGACGTAGGAGGATGTGGTGTCGTCGAAACGAGCGCTTCCAAGACGTTAACGTCATCAGACATGATCGATTTGGGGGTGGTTCTGTTATGGTGTGGGGAGGCATCACTGTTGCTGGAAGAGCGGCTTTACATGTTGTTGCAGGGCGTGTTACAGGCCAGTACTACCGGGACAACATCTTAACAGTCCATGTTGTGCCGTTCGCACGACGTCATGGCCGCCGTTTCATCTTCCAGGGTGACAACGCAAGATGTCACAGGGCCAGGATCGTTACAGGTTACCTCAAACAACAGAACATCACCACATTACCTTGGCCAGCACTGAGTCCCGACCTCTCCCCCATCGAGCATGTCTGGGACATGCTTGGACAGAGGTTACGTCAACGTCAACAACGTCCTGCCAATGTCCAAGAACTTGCTGCTGCGTTGCAACAGGAATGGGACAATCTGGACCAAAATGACGTTAGACGTCTCATTAGGAGTATGCCACGTCGGATCAATGCTTGTTTGGCAAACAGAGGAGGATTTACCCGTTACTGACTTTGTCGTGATGCTGTGGTAACTTTGCTGTTTGACCCCGGGTATCATTTTACCCTTATAATGGTCAGTCTGTGCCTTACTTAGTCTAACGATCATTTGGAATAAATCGATGAATGTGAACTTCATTTCTTTTTGTCATTTGTTTCTTCGTCAGTTTCATTAGGTGACTTTAATAACACTTAAAAATCAAATATCCCCTACTTTTTTTGAATAGTATATTAAACAAACATTAACAAATATATGGCGTGGTTGTTATGTGATTTGTTTGAATATAGCGATATCTTTAACTTGCTTTTTCTCAAAACTACCTTTTCCGACTTGTGCGACCCCAAACGGAAATGGCTTTAGTCATCTTTATAGTGATGGTCTGATATGGTACCTATCGGTTTTGCCGATATCCGATATTGACAGTCTGTAACAGATAAGTGTCCACAGCACGTGCGTTGACTGCTCACCGCGCCAGTCATTGGCTCAACTGCTCGTGCAATGTTTACTTAACACCTAACTGCTTCGGGCAAAATGATGCATTTTACTCATTTTAATACCAATTTACACTAAATAGGAAATATTTTTTAACTTCAAATACTTCAAACGTCTTTATTTATTTTTCTTTTACCTCAAAAAAATGTTTGAGAATTTAATTTGTCGAAGTAAAAAAGTTAATATGCCGTACTTATTAAGCCTCGTCGATGTCATGCTTATCAGTGATTGTAGCGGCCAAGCGAATATTCACTGCGGGATCAGTTTGGAACGCTGCGTGTTTGAAGAAATAAAATTGTGTCATGCTTCCTACGCAATCACAAATACACATCATCTATCTTGTCTACGATATCACACCCGGTGGAAGTGGACGTTAATTGTTTGCTGTATCATTAAATAAAGTCGAGATTATAATATGTCATGTGTTGATTACGATGTAATTCCTAGAGTGATCGACACCTGTATGCCTATAAATAGATGTCGGAATGATTCACGCGGCAATGAATGAAACATCAAAGCGAAGAGCTCCGTGACCGGTCTAAACAGTGGCAATCACGTGACATTCTCCCGCCATTTCTATATTAATTTAATAAATAAAGTATGATCTATATTATAAATTATTATTTGTTGATACAAATTGTGTCTAAATTCTTAAAGTAGCCTAGCATAACAAAACAAACCACGAAATTATTTCTAAATTTTCATCAGCATCTAGAAGCTGGAATGTCAATCTTGTGACATCAAAGGGATATCCTCCCTTTCATCTTTCATTCTACTCACACGTAAACCATGCGTCATATTTTCCTGCCTTTTCCAATACTTCTACTCGTATGAATGATAAAGTGTCCAGACAATACCAGCAGTGATCTACACAGAACTAACGTGAAAAAAAGACGCGAAGTAGTAAGATTTGGAACTATTTCACGATAAGACAAATAACTATAGTGAGGACCATTGTTTATTTCATAATTAATAAATTGGTTAATACTTATCAGAAACAATTTAAATATTATGATAATGTTTGGGTGCACATGGGCAGAATGGTATTCTCTAAAATCGGATTCAGAGAACCGAACTCTCAAATAGTGTGTGGATAAGGATTTAAATACATAACAGAGACCGATAAGGATTTAGTACTTTTATTTCGGTTGCCGTGCGCGTGGTTATTTATATAACGGAGACTGATGAGGCTTTTTATGGTTTATTCTTTCCTTTTTATGGCCCCATGAGAGTCTAAAATAGCAACATGAACAACGATAAATATAAATTGTAAACTACCCTGCAAACTACGGCGGTTATCGAAATTGCCGAAAAAATACACCCATTATTGTTTAAAAACAGTATTCTGCAAACTACAGCGGTAACCGAAAAATACTCCTGTTGTTCACTGCCATCCATTATTGTTAAAAAAAAAAATCCCGATTCGAGAATATTAATAAATAATTAATTAATATTTTATTCAGAAGGTAGCAACAATTTAACGGACAAGGTACAATTACCTAATAGTAACAATACTCAGCAGAAATGTATATAGTTAATGATTTCACGCTCTACTGGCGCCGTGTCCAATTACTAACGCACATCAAAGATAACTGGCGGTTTCATCTAGATAGTGACCGAGAGCTCCAATGGTGACGTTTTGTTAATTAGTCACGCTTTACCCGATTTCTCCCACAGACGCCTGACTAGTGATATGTTCGTATAAACTCACGTTTGTTTAATTACTCACGTTATTTTTACATACTGACACAAGTTAGAAAAACTAACTGATTAACTTAAATACTCACCTTATGATTATTAGTGACCATTTATAAGAAAACTCACGTACGTTACAAGTATTGACGCGTTTAAGCGACAACTGACAACACGTATATTTCTCACTGGTTTCCATGAATAGTAACCACAATTAAGCTTTACTACGTGCTCAGAGGATGTGCTCAGAGGATTTCCTAACGCAGAAGCCCATTACTAAAAGCTCTGACGACATTTCTACACACTATGCATGTTACCGTGAAAGTAAGTATACAAAGTTTTAAGAAAATCCAGTAAGAATTGCTCCCTGTAGGCGACACACAGGTAGACAAAAAGAAAATGGGCGTGGCTCTGCCCCTAGGGGTTGGGCATGCACCCCAAAAAAATAGGGATCATCCTTAGGGTATAAAGAGTAAATATACAAAGTTTGAAGAAAATCCAGTAAGAATTGCGCCCTGTAGGCGACACAACAACACAGGAAAAGAAAATTGGCGTGGCTCTGCCCCTGGGGGGTGGGCATGCACCCCAAACTATAGGGATGTTCCTTTGGGTACAAAGAATATGTATTCAAAGTTTCAAGATTATGAGCAATGTGGCCTGTAGACGACAAACAAACAATTACTAGAAGTGGGTGTGACTGTCCCTGGGGGTTGGGCATGCACCAAAAACAATAGGGATCTTCCTTAGGGTATAAGGAATAAGTATACAAAGTTTGAAGAAAATCCATGAAGAATTGTGCCCTGTAGGCGACCTACAGACACACACACCCCCTCACACACACCAAAACACACAGACAGGGGCGACGGCATAATACGTCCACATTATGAATCTAGAAACGTATAAAAAGGCGATATTTCGTACAATTAGGGGCCATAATTCAGGAAGTTACGATCCGATGTACGCAAATATAGAAAGATCTTTGAGTTATAAACATGCATTTCAAGTTTCATCAAAATCGGTTCAATATTGTGACCTCTACAGTGTTCACAAGCTAAAAACATGATTTTTCGTACAATCAGGAGGCATAATTCATGAAGTTACAGTCCCATACATTTCAATATCGAAAGTAACCGAGATCTGGGGTGATAAACCTATATTTCAAGTTTCATTGAAATCGGATAAAAATTGTGACCTGTAGACTGTTCACAAACAATTGTGGACGGACGGACTGACAGGGGTGACGACAATATACATTCACATTAAAGATAAGCTGGCACTGCCAGGCAGGATACGCCCACATTTTCGAGAGATGGAAAGAGAACAAGCAATACCGAAAGTGATACTTCCTACATCATTAAGTCCTGTATTTCATACTGTATTGGGAGCAGCCATTTTGTTGGTCAGTTCCAGTCTGATATTCATGAAATTCGAAGCTGACAATGATTATGGTGTGACGGTACACAACCTAGAAATGTGATTTTTCGTCAAAATCGGATAAGAATTGTGACCTGTAGAGAGACCACAACCATGATATACCATTTTTCTACACTATGGTCCGATTTTCTCGAAATTCGAACTCAACCTTCCGTAGGGTGTAAATTGGATAGAGTCAAACGTTTTTTTAAATTAGATAATAATTGTGACCTCCAGAGGGACCATAGGCGATTTTTCGGACAATCAGGGGCCATAATTCAGGAAGTTACGATCCAATATGGGCAAATATCGAACGGAACCAAGACCTTTGGGGTATAACCATGCATTTCAAGTTTCATCAAAATCAAATTAAAATTGTGACCTCTACAGGGTCCACAACCATGATATACCATTTTTTAACAGTCTTCGCGTACAAACGGCGGCCATTTTGTATGGCAATTTTGGTCCGATTTTCCCGAAATTTAACAACATCCTTCCTTAGAGTGTAATGGTAATATAATCAAACGTTTTTTTAAATCGGATAATAATTGTGACCTCCAGAGGGATCACAAGCTAAAAAGATAGGCTGGCACTGCCAGGCAGGATACGCCCACATTTTCGAGAGATGGATAGAGAACAAGCAATACCGAAAGTGATTTTTCCTACATCATTAAAGGACAATATTGGTGCCAGTCATTATCACATATGTGATAGAACTGATTAAACACATTCCAAATATACTTTTAACAGAGAGATCAGTGCTACGATAGCTGAGTAATACATGTTTCCCGAATCGGAAGTGACGAACGCCAAAGGAGTCACCGCTTTATATAACTGACTAAAGCGATGAGTGATACACGGCCGATATCTGCTCACTAATAATTCCTTCGAAGACCAAAAGTTGTTATATGGGACTGTAAGAGGATATCTGACAATTCAATAAAGTAATTGAATGTCATTAGATAAAAAAACACGAGAAAAATAGAAATAGTCCATACATTCCCTTGTTTATATTCATTCTATACCTTATAAAAACATGGTAATGCACAGAATTTTTCTGTTCTTCTTTCGTGTTTTCTTATCTAGTGACAGTCAATTCTTTTGCGTATAATCAGGGGCCATAATTCAGGAAGTTACGATCCGATATGCGCAAATATCGAAAGGAACCAAGATCTTTGGGTTATAACCATGAATTTTAAGTTTCATCAAAATCAAATTAAAATTGTGACCTCTACAGGGCCCACAACCTTGAAATACCATTTTTTAACAGTATTCGCGCACAACCGGCGGCCATTTTGTAAGGCAATTTTGGTCCGACTTTCCCGAAATTCGAACTCAACCTTCCTTAGGGTGTAACGGTGATATACCCAAACGTTTTTTTAAATCGGATAATAATTGTGACCTCCAGAGGGACCACAAGCTAAAAGTAAAAGATAGGCTGGCACTGCCAGGCAGGATACGCCCACATTTTTGAGAGATGGATAGAGAAAAAGCAATACCGAAAGCGATTTTTCCTACATCATTAGGTTAGAATTTGATATGTGCAAATATCGAAATAAATTAAGATCTTTGGGTTATACAGGTGCATTTCAGTAGGCTTCAAATTCGACTGGAGATCATGTTGCTAAGTGGGTAAGATGCTGGCTTGGTAGCCTTGAGGTTGGGTGTTTGATCCCTGCATTGGGTGACAAAGTTCATCTAGATTTTCTGGCGTGGTTTCCCCTTGTTAGTGATGAAGGATGGATGGCCTGACAAGAACAGCTGTCAATTTTGGTTTGATTTTCACGAAATTCGACCTCAACCTTCATTACGATGTAACGGTGATATAATCAAACGTTTTTTTAAATGGGATAGATAATAATTCTGACCCCAGAGGGACCACAAGCTAAGGTCATTTTTCTTACAATCAGGGGCCATAATTCAGGAAGTTACAATCCAATGGGCGCAAATATCGAAAGGAACCAAGACCTTTGGGTTATAAACATGCATGTCAAGTTTCATCAAAATCGGTTCAAAATTGTGACCTCTATAGGGTCCACAACCTTGATATAACATATTTTCACACTAATAAGCGTACAAACGGCAGCCATTTTGTCTGTCAATTTTGGCCCGATTTTCACAAAATTTCAACTCAATCTTCATTACCATGTAACGGTGATATAATCAAACAGTTTTTTAAATCGGATAATAATTTTGGACCTCCAGTGGGACCATAAGCTAAAAAGGATGATTTTTCGTACAATCAGGGGCCATAATTCAGGAAGTTACGAATCAATGGGCGCAAATATCGAAAGGAACCAAGATCTTCGGGTTATAAACATGCATGTCAAGTTTCAACAAAATCGGTTCAAAATTGTGACCTTTATAGGATCCACAACCTTGATATAGCATATTTTCACACTAATCTCGTACAAACGGGGGCCATTTTGTCTGTCAATTTGGGTCCGATTTTCATGAAATTCATATTCAGCCTTCATTACCATGTAACGGTGATATAATCAAACGATTTTTTAAATTGGATAATAATTTTGACCTCCAGAGGGACCACAAGCTAAAAAGGGCAATTTTTCGGACAATCAGGTTGCCATAATTCAGGAAGTTACGATCCGAGAGGCGCAAATATCGAAAGGAACTAAGATCTTTGGGTTATAAACATACATGTCAAGTTTCATCACAATCGGTTCAAAATCAACTGGTTGTCGTATTTCTAAGCCAATAAAAAGAAGGTTTATAGATATTGTTTCAAAATGTCATATATGGGGTGTTCCAAAAAAAAAAAAATATTAAGAGTGAAAATATTGTATTTTCTTGAAAAAATTAACTTTGTGTCTTACCTAAATATTACAATCAAGCAAAATATAGTGTTTCATGATTAAATGCGTATTATTGAAATTTTTGTTGAGGCTTCACTTTGTGAAATCTATGAAATTGAAGCAGGTAAAGGTGAATATTTTCCGGAGATACGTCTTGGCTATATAAAATTGCCAATATCGAGCTTTTACTCATTATTTCTGTACTAGATGTTGAGCTTGATATGAGCAGGTAGTTACACTGAGAACTGCTAAGGAGTTAAAAGGTGCACAGCCCGTATAGAATTCTTAATCCTCATTGTTATTTGTGTACGTATGTCGGAAGATAATTAATTTTCGGACTATTACTCGGTATTACCGGTTTAAAACTGTAAAAAGGTGTGTTAATTAACGAGGGTGAAAAACTGTCCGAGAGGTGGGTTAATTAACAATTAATGCTAGGTGCATTTTCTGTAGAGGTGTGTTAATTAACCGACCGGTAAAAAATTAATGTCAATGTTGTGTATTGTTTAATTGGCGTGTTTTCTCGCTAGTTGCGATAACTGCACCAAAAGGAGTATAATCAAGGAGTAAGGACCAACATGCTTTATCTGACATGTACGAGTTAAATCAAAATTTGAGAAGTAAAACTGTTTAACCGTGCGATTAATCATTCGGCTGTGTGTTTTATGCAGGTCTTTGTAAAATAATGAGGTCTTTAGATAGGCGTGTGTGCTCGCTATGATCGACGTTTCTCTTATGTCTATTGTAGGCCTATTACGTATCATATACATAAAGTTGCATTTTATGAAATAAAAATATGGATTAATCTATCGTATACGGAAAGGCGAATGCAATGTCGTTATTTATAAATACCAAGCAGTCAGCGCGCAAATTGAATATCAACGTGAAATAGGGAGTAAATCCAGGAAAAACGGGCCACAATGCGTAAATTGTGCATCTTACCTTCAATGGCAATATCCATATACAGAAATCTCCTTGTTGATAAATATTACGACACAACAACCAACCGAACAGTGGTAATTCCCACGCAAATGGTATTTAAACTGAAATTATTTTAGCTTTTCAATGATCCTCATTCCAGAAGTCATAACTTTCAATAGCCGTTTTTATGCAATTACAGAAGAAACACATACGCCCGAGTTGACACGTAATCATTTTTCTAGACTTCGTAGTAATATTGGATTTCCCGGTTATGTTTTCTTCGTGATCGTAACATATAAAACTACAGGCCAGTTCGTTTCTACAACTATGTTATTAAGCTGGATTGGCTTCGAAGAACCCTCGTTCTCAATAAATGATAGCTGCTCGGAATACCTGTTGAGCTCTTATCAGTCTCGCTCAACACCCTCTTTTATAACCCCCTTTTTTCTGCATGTCCTATAGGCTGACCTTGACTTTCATTTCCAGGCCAAATGGAATAAACCACCCCATTTCCCCAAGACCAGGGGGGGGGGGGAACATTGCCTTATTTGGTCTACCAAAGCATATATCATAAACAGATGGAATTTGATGGATATTTTACCAAAATATCACCATTGTTTTACATATAAACATGCCGCCCGCTTTTTTAGTACGTCGGATTTGAATCTATAAGAAAGAGTGAACCAACAATTTTTCAAAGACCCAACATGCGTAACACTTGATTGGTGTCATAAAGTAATAAACTAATCAACAAGCTAAATGGATTATTTACTTCAACTAAACTGTGTATTAGAATTTGCTGTCTGAATTACAGTTGTTAATTTTGTTTATAGATTTGTTAATTAAATGTTTTCGATAACTTAAAAAATCGTGCAAAATGAAAAATAAGGTAATTTATGTTTAAAACTTTTATGGCATGTAAATAAAATACATAGAAGCATGTATTGTAAAATTTACTGCAACCAGTAACTAACTCTCTCTTGATAAAGGCGTATCTGTTTTATGGAATGATCTACCATTTACTTAGTTTAAGATGTTGCAAATATCTTTATTCTCTAAATAAAAGGATATTTAAAACAAATTAATTATATTGGCTTTTAATATGTTTTTTATATGATTAAATTGTCACTTTGTAAAGCGTCCCTAAACAAGTTATGAAGAGCACACTATAATTATATATACATGTGTAGTGTATCAATATCCGTTCTTAAACATTAATATATGTATTAAGAGTAACAAAATTTCGATTTATAGTATTATTATTAATTTGTTTCCGTTATTTGCAAAACATCTCCCCGATGTTGATAATAAATTTGATTTGAATTATTTTTCCGTGCCAGTTGGAAACATAATTGTCTAAGGTCTAATTGGACTGTGAAGTTTAAATCAAATATTAAATCGAATTAGGAAACAGGTAAATGTATTTTTGCATAAAATTACAATGCTGTTTGTTTCAAATCTGCATTGGACTATTCATGGTCTATCTATTGTGATTTATATTTGATATCTGTGAATGATATCCGACTATCATCAAAAAAAGGTCTTTTAAAAACTAATAACGAGATTCATTCAGAAAGTATTCAGATATCCTAAATTATCTGCTAGCTATTATAAAAACTTACAACACACACAAACAGGGTAAGCTATATGATCAGCGCTTCCCCACACTAAGAAGTAGCTATAGTGTGTTTTGTACGTTTTAGGTATGTAAAACAACCAACTTAGTTTTAATTTCTACGAAACTGGGTAAAATTCTAATTATGGCAATAAATCTAATACGAACAGGTTAAACTCTGTAGATACGGTGTGTTAATTAACAGGGGTGAGAAATTGACTAAGGATGATTTAATTATCGCTAGGAGTGAAAATCTCAGCGACGGTGTGTTTTCTGTAATGGGTGTGTTAATTAACGGATGGGTTAAAAACAACTGACACGGTGTGTATTCTACGTTTGGTGAGTTTTCTCGAAAGCGTGTTATAACTGCACCAAAGTGTCTTATCAAGGACTAGCAGGCTAAATCTGACGCGTAGGTGTCAAATCTAATTTACCGTGCGATTTCTTAATCGACCGTGTGTTTTACGCAGATCGGTCTTTGTTAAGGATAGGTCTTTATACATGGATTTATACGTTCTGTAGTTACATATATGCCCTCTTTAGTCTATGCGTATTTCATTTGTTGATGAATAATACGTTTCTTATACTGCATACCATTCTCTTGCTACAGTTATTTATATTTCTTGTCTTTTTGTGTGTTTCATTTGTTAGCATTATCTTGGTACTACTGAACTATAAATGCATGTGTCTTAAAATCGGTCGCACTCAATATCGTTATTTACCGATATCCGGTCCAACCTCAATTTGATTATACGATGTATTGTAATCTCTATTTATATCAGATGCTCTAATCTATTTCCACATATAACAAACGATAATTCACATATCAAATAACACTAATGCAAATAGGGACACGGACCTGTGGCGATATTGCATGGTCGAACTCGGTGTAATCAGCTTGTCATTGCGTGAAAATAATGTGCTATGTATGACTATTTATCTTTGACACGTGTCCATATAGCCGCTTGTGATTCAATAAACGTTGTGTCCCAAAGTCGTCTTTGCGTGCAAAATAGAGACCTCTAACTTAATATGGAAATAAGGGCTTAACTTAATAAGAACGACTAAATTTAAACACGTGTTAATATTTCTATTGTTTACGATTGTATGGTATAGCTTTATTATTTTTCTCCCGGTACTAATATCTACGAGGCGAGTGGATCCAATTGTAATTTAGCATGTATAGAAATACGTGATGACAGATCGAGAGCAGAGGCTGCAATAGTCCCCAACTTGTTCTATTTATAAAAGCATGCCATCACCTTTGGAAATCAGTTAGTTTCCCGTCTAAAACGACTTTATAATTTCCTTTGTTATTTTGGTCGCTTTATTTGAAAAGATTTAAATAATGTGCCATAGCATGGACCTTATAACACATGGACTGGTTACGAGAAGCAATACCGCTAAATGTCTGACACGCGAGACTGCATGGGAAGACAACTCTGTTTGGGAGATGTCTTTGCTAATTAGCAACAATCACCCGTTTTCATCGATCCGTTGTGTGTCCTGAATTTACCAAAAAATGGTAAAATAAACTTTTGTTTGACAAGCTAAGTCATTAACTATAATTCCGTTGCATATGTAAACATTTTATTTGTAAACAACTTTGTAATTACCATAAGTATACGTGGACTGCATCTCCGAAACAAAGACGCCGCCATTGTTTGTTATTTTATTAACAATCGAAAACACGCGTCGGGATTTTTGCTTGCAATCAAAATGTATTTATTTTTTCCTATTTTTCTGAGATAATTCGAATACACAGAAATCTAAAGCATTGATTGGAAAAAAATCATCGATTTTTAAAAAAGTGAAATATAATTAATTACTTCCTAAAGACAACGAAAGTAAATCTTTTGACAAACATTAACAAATGTAACATAATTTTTGGGAAAAATACGTGATTTTATTTTTGCGTTTTCTCAGTGAAGCATTTATTTTTGGAATAAATGATCCCTTTCTCCATCAACTTGGATATCTTATCTACTGTTATGAGCAAATTTCTTATTTTTAAAAGAAATATTAACATTTTTAAAAAATTATTTTGTTTTGTGATATTTTCAAGTACTGATGCATGTACTGTACAACAATCATGAATAAGCATGTATTTGATTTGAACCAAATTACCCCACAGTTTTGCCCAGTTTCTTTACATAGTAAAAGTGAGGAATTTTGTTTAAAACAAGTTTAATTTTATTGACATATTATTCATTTATTTTTTTTAATATAGGCCCTAGATCATGCCTAGAAGGAAAAATAAAATATCATTACACGCAAGAGGTAAACCTTTCAAGTCATAACAATGAAGAACACCCATATGACAAACAAACTCAAAATAATACAGAGTAAGTTTCATTTTTTATATCATTTTACATAAAATATCATTTATGAAATACATATGTGTAAGCAGATGTACATGTAGGGTAGATGGAAAAATTATCACATATTTGACATATAATTGAAAAACATGTACACGATTACTGCAACATGCATCGATCATTCTGTACAGGTTATAGTAAGATTATGGAATATTAGTTTAAAATAAACATACGGATATGTGCTTGTTTGTACATGAATGGGTTTGTTTTTACATGAATGGTTATTTTAATTTTTTAAGATTTATTGAAAGATGGACTGAAGCTATGAAAGGTTTTTGTTCCACATTTGATGTGGAGACAGAAATCTCGGGAATGGAGTTAGTGCAAATTCATTCTATGTCATCTTAGATCGAGTTTATGATTATAGCCCTAATGAAGATTTAGATGCTTTTGTGAAAAATATTTTAATATCATCTACGTCAGCATATCGGGAGTGCGACATGGGAGCCTTTGAAGGTGATATGAAATATACATCAACTGTTCGGTCAGTCCAATGTGTGTTTTTTGTGTCAAGTGGATTAAGATGCAAAAAATGTTCGATATACAGATCAACTCTCTGCAAAACAAAGTATAAAAAAATTGGTTGTTGACAAAACATTAAATGGTTCCCCCAGAAAAGCACATGAAGGCCACTACTGTCGCTTTTGTGATTATGGTCTTTATGGTTCTTCTTGAATTCCTAACCACTAATTTATTGACGCATTGTAATACAAATAGAGATATGTAGCTAACGCCACTGACTTCACCTACCCCAGACAATGATAAGAAGTTGAAAACCAAAAATATCAGTATTAATTCATTTATTTCTCTGCTAAGTGGTTTAATTTTCTAAATACTATTTAATAATTTTATCATACAGCATTGTTATTTCACATCCATCTCCAATTGAAATTTTATTGTCAATATTTGCTATTTAAATTGTTGTATTTTTTGGTTCAATTTCAAAAATCCTAATAAATACATGATAAACCTAAAAACCCTGTTTTGTTTTTTATAGTCCATACACATTACTAAAAAGCACTCCATTTACTTTTAGTGCCATTCTGCTAATTGAACTGTACAGAGCATACTGATTACCGTACATAATTTAATTGACCCAAATCTCGGATTTCAAAATTCAATAACTTTGGATCTAATTTGAATATTTTGATGAAATAAATTTTTTGGGGTCGCATAATTTGATGTGTATTTTCATAAAATATTTCTGATCATTTCTAATCCCAGGATAGGATTAACATGTATGTATATTCGTCTGAATGTCTGTCCCCCACCCTTTCATCGTCATGCTCAGTGAATTCGCCCAACAGATCCTCTAAGTCTAAGTCCATATCGGAATCATCTCAGCGGATATAATCGGCGTTCATTTTGCATTGAGTTGTATATTTACAGTAAATATAAACATCCGAGGGCTGGCAGAAGCCGTTATACTCATAACGAAGCAGTACGCATGCCCGGTAACTACAGACGCCGCTAAGGGACATAACCCGTCAACAACTTCCGTTTGGACATGATTGACACGTCTCAAATTACAGCGTGGCACACATCGCTGGTTGGGTTATTAAGCCGTTGCCAGTCCATGTATTATAAGGTCCATGGCCATAGTAATTTGTGATTTTGCTTTTATGGTTAATTCGGTTTAATTGTGAACATTTCTAAATCTAAATATTGGACGAAAAACATTAATCATGGATACACGTTCAGAATAGTGTTAGAATGATTTATTTGTTAAAGGTCGGTTAGTAACTTAGTACCGTATAATATGAACATCTGACATGCAAAATTGTGTTAAAGAATTAGACTACTGTCATTTGCGATTTTTAGAACCGTGCATAGAACACATTATGTCCAGAATTTGGCGGTAACAGCTTAACTAATAAATTTAATAAAAGAAAACTATTTCAGAACAACGATAATTTCTAATACACAATTTGTGTAATTAAAATATCTCTAGAGGTGGCGTTTGACAAATTAAGGTTTTGAAATAGGATACACAACACAAATACATTAACTTACAGGGTCATATTTTGAATTTTAATAAACCATGTTAATTCAAGAAAATTATTGTTGTCTTCTGATTAAGATAAAATTGTGAAACAGGTCCCAGGTTTATAATACACATTCACTAAAATTGTTGAGCTGCGGTGATGATCAATTTTATTACCCTAATAAAGTCTGGCAATTAACAGTTGTTATATAACATCTAGGTCAACGTTGATCCAAATGGTGTTCAGTGAAGCGTATTTCCTGCTCTGATGGCAGTTTATGTGGTAACATGTGACTTGGAAATACGTTTAATAATTTAAAAAATTCAAGAAGAAGAACAACCAATTTTCGCATATATCTGATACAACAATTCTTTTGAATCGCCCTAATATTCCACAAAATGTCATTATTGGAGCAGAGGTTATACGTGTAGAAGCGAATGCTTCGGCCCATACAAACTGCCAATCAAAGAAAAAATAAATAAAGCAGATAATTAATATGTTACAATTTAATTAAAACGTTTAGTTATGAAGGCATATGCACATCAATAATGTCTCGTCTTTTTTAGTTGTTTGTTTGAACATTTCTCTGATAATAATATAATGGTTGGGGCTGAGTTTTTTTTTCATTTGAGATACCAACCGCAATTTACTATGAGAAACAAAATTAATCGTATACATGTTAATAAAATAATTAAAATATCAAGCTTTATTTAAATGAGATGATAGAAAAGGGAAACATACATTTATGTCATTACAATAAGACCAACGCTGAATAGACCACAGTATGCACACACATGACAAAATTGTTCTTTTTGTGGTACTTTGTCATCCAGAGAATAAACCGTTACAGGTTAAAACAAGCCAACAGTGAGGCTGATGTCCCCCGCCGAAATCCCAAAATAAATAGATGACACATATTAATTAATCGCACATTTAGTTTTTTCAAACGTATCGAGCAATTGAACTGTACACGAAGTGTCATCCAAAAGTGTTTTATAAAGAAAAATGCTAAAATGAAAATGTACCCTAGTTAGGGGGACCCTAAAGGCAGACAAAAGGGCCCCTCTGGCCAAGGGAAAGGGTCCTCGTGTCCGAGTCAATCGTTTCTATACATTGTTACTGTCGAATCCATTACTGAATGAGAATGCAGACATTGTATTGGCATAAAAATCATCAATCAAGATGAACCTAAGTTATCTTGTCCCGAAGTATCAACCAATCAAATTGCTTATCTCTGCTTAACCTAAGCGGAAAATGCTCATCTTCGAACTCCATCAAGGCATTGACCTAATAAGCATATACACCAAGTTTGAACATTTTAACTCGATTAGAAAGAGAGTTATTGTGTTCCAAAGTCTCGACCAATCAAATTGCGTATCGCTCTGCTTACCCTGAGCAGAAAATGCTCACTATCGAACTTAGTCAAGGTATTACTGTAATGAAACTATACAAAAAGTATCATAACTCTCACTTAATTAGAACTAAAGTTATCGTGTCCCAAAGCATCAACCAATCAAATTGCTTATCTCTGCTTACCCTAAGCGGAAAATGCTCATCTTTGAACTCCATCAAGGCATTGACCTTATAAGCATATACAGTGGACTCTGTCACATCCGATCTCTGATAAATCCGAATCTCTTTGACATCCGACATAATTTTAATGTCCCGATTTATTTCCTTATTACTTCAGCCAAAAAATCTCTGGTAGATCCGGACTCTGTACGTTCCGGATTCCGACATCAATCAGCCGTCCTGTCACATGATTTTTCATTGAATCGTCACCGTATAATCCGGCCTTAAATCGGTAGGTGTCAAGCAATTACCAATCAATTGTCCGTTAGATTAAAACTTGATGGGTGTGAAACCACAAAAAATTAACAAGCAATCACCAATCAATTATCGGTAAGATTAAAACTCGCTATCGTCTAGTTCTTTCTTGATTACCTTGATAATTCTATAATCTCTTGTAAGACAGTAATTGTGACAAATACTCAAGAATATCTACGAATTTTCCCACGAATTCGTTCGTACAAATATTCCTAGCACCTGTTAGAAACATTCGTTGCACATGCCGATTGAACCCGAATAACGTAGCCTAAGTTTGTCCACGTTGAGCTGAAATGAGCGGACGTTACGGTTTATAATTATGACCTTGACCCTCATCGTCAATAGCTGCGGTTAACTAAACACAGTGTTTAGGAAACAGATTGAGTGTTTAGCCGTTTATGTGAGCGGATGAAATATAACAAACCAAGTTTGAACATTTTAACTCAATTACAAGGAAAGTTATTGTGTTCCAAAGTCTCGACCAATCAAATTGCGTATTGATCTGCTTACCCTGAGCAGAAAATGCTCATTATCAAACTTAGTCAAGGTATTACTGTAATGAAACTATATACAAAGTATCATAACTCTCACTTAATTAGAACTAAAGTTATCGTGTCCCAAAGCATCAACCAATCAAATTGCTTATCTCTGCTTACCCTAAGCAGAAAATGCTCATCTTCGAACTCCACCAAGGCATTGACCTAATAAGCATATACACCAAGTTTGAACATTTTAACTCAATTCGAAGGAGAGTTATTGTGTTCCAAAGTCTCGACCAATCAAATTGCGTATCGCTCTGCTTACCCTGGGCAGAAAATGCTCATTATCGAACTTAGTCAAGGTATTACTGTAATGAAACTATACACCAAGTTTCATCTCTCTCACTTAATTAGAACTAAAGTTATCGTGTCCCAAAGCATCAACCAATCAAATTGCTTATCTCTGCTTACCCTAAGCAGAAAATGCTCATCTTCGAACTACATCAAGGCATTGACCTAATAAGCATATACTCCAAGTTTGAACATTTTAACTCAATTAGAAGGAGAGTTATTGTGTTCCAAAGTCTCGACCAATCAAATTGCGTATCGCTCTGCTTACCCTGAGCAGAAAATGCTCATTATCGAACTTAGTCAAGGTATTACTGTAATGAAACTATACACCAAGTTTCATCACTCTCCCTTAATTTGAACTAAAGTTATCGTGTCCCAAAGCATCAACCAATCAAATTGCTTATCTCTGCTTACCCTAAGCGGAAAATGCTCATCTTCGAACTCCATCAAGGCATTGACCTAATAAACACATACACCAAGTTTGAACATTCTAGCTCAATTAGGAAGATAGTTATTGTGTCCCAAAAAGTGTGACGGACAGACGGACAGACAGAAGGACAGACAGACAGACAGACAGACAGACGGACGAACCCATTTTAATAGTCCCCCAACTTTCGACAAAAATCACACTTCGACCAATCATGTTATCTAATCCATTAGAACAGTGTCGCCTTTCCGTCAGAGATCAAAGAGCAAATAGGTCGGAGTCGAAAGAATAATTTCGTGTGAAAAGCGTGCTCTCTGGATAGAATAAACAAGCCAACAGTGAGGCTGATGTCCCCCGCCGAAATCCCAAAATAAATAGATGACACATATTAATTAATCGCACATTTATTTTTTTCAAACGTATCGAGCAATGAAACTGAACACGAAGTGTCATCCAAAAATTGCTTATCTCTGCCTACCGTAAGAAGAAAATGCTCATCTTCGAACTCCATCAAGGCATTGACCTTATAAGCAGACACACCAATTTTGAACATTTTAACTCAATTCATAGGAGAGTTATTGTGTTCCAAAGTCTTGGCAAATCAAATTGCTTATCGCTCTGCTTACCCCGAGCATAAAATGCTCATTATCGATCTTAGTCAAGGTATTACTGTAATGAAACTATACACCAAGTTTCATCACTCTCACTTAATTAGAACTAAAGTTATCGTGTCCCAAGCATCAACCAATCAAATTGCTTATCTCTGCCTACCCTAAGCGGAAAATGCTCATCTTCGAACTCCATCAAGGCATTGACCTAATAAGCATATACACCGAGTTTGAACATTTTAACTCAATTAGAAGGAGAGTTATTGTGTTCCAAAGTCTCGACCAATCAAATTGCGTATCGCTCTGCTTACTCTGAGCAGAAAATGCTCAATATCGAACTTAGTCAAGGTATTACTGTAACGAAACTATACACCAAGTTTCATCACTCTCACTTAATTAGAACTAAAGTTATCGTGTCCCAAAGCATCAACCAATCAAATTGCTTATCTCTACTTACCCTAAGCGGAAAATGCTCATCTTCGAACTCCATCAAGGCATTGACCTAATAAGCATATACACCAAGTTTGAACATTTTAACTCAATTAGAAGGAGAGTTATTGTGTTCCAAAGTCTCGACCAATCAAATTGTGTATCGCTCTGCTTACCCTGAGCAGAAAATGCTCATTATCGAACTTAGTCAAGGTATTACTATAATGAAACTATACACAAAGTTTCATCACTCTCACTTAATTAGAACTAAAGTTATCGTGTCCCAAAGCTTCAACCAATCAAATTGCTTATCTCTGCTTACCCTAAGCGGAAAATGCTCATCTTCGAACTCCATCAAGGCATTGACCTAATAAGCATATACACCAAGTTTGAACATTTTAACTCAATTAGAAAGAGAGTTATTGTATTCCAAAGTCTCGACCAATTAAATTGCGTATCGCTCTGCTTACCCTGAGCAGAAAATGCTCATTATCGAACTTAGTCAAGGTATTACTATAATGAAACTATGCACCAAGTTTCATCAATCTCACTTAATTAGAACTAAAGTTATCGTGTCCCAAAGCATCAACCAATCAAATTGCTTATCTCTGCTTACCCTAAGCGGAAAATGCTCATCTTCGAACTCAATCAAGGCATTGACCTAATAAACACATACACCAAGTTTGAACATTCTAGCTCAATTAGGAAGAGAGTTATCGTGTCCCAAAGTATCAACCAATCAAATTGCTTATCTCTGCTCACCCTAAGCAGAAAATGCTCATCTTCGAACTCCATCAAGGCATTGACCTAATAAACACATACACCAAGTTTGAACATTCTAGCTCAATTAAAAGTTATCGTGTCCCAAAGCATCAACCAATCAAATTGCTTATCTCTGCTTACCCTAAGCGGAAAATGCTCATCTTCGAACTCCATCAAGGCATTGACCTAATAAACACATACACCAAGTTTGAACATTCTAGCCCAATTAGGAAGAGAGTTATCGTGTCCCAAAGCATCAACCAATCAAATTGCTTATCTCTGCTTACCCTAAGCGGAAAATGCTCATCTTCGAACTCCATCAAGGCATTGACCTTATAAACACATACACCAAGTTTGAACATTCTAGCTCAATTAGGAAAAGAGTTATTGTGTCCCAAAAAGTGTGACGGACAGACAGACAGACAGACGGACAGACAGACGGACAGACAGACGAACCCATTTTAATAGTCCCCTGCTTTCTTCGAAAGGCGGGGGACAATTATACAATAAGGATGAGACTGTAGCCGTGGAGTATCAGTGCTGTGGAGTATTATAGTTGTTGTTGCAGTATTATAAGAAATAGCTAGTACTCGTTGACTATTTTGTTATTTGATTTCAGATCGAATCACCAATGATTTTGTAAATGAAAGATCTTGTATTGTTTGTTAATTGCATGACATTATGATTTTAGCAGTTTTGATTTTTAATTAGTATTAACAATGTTTTTGTGGTAAAGTCTTGATTGTTATTTGGCGTTATGATTTTAGCAACAATTTGTCTGAGGATTAAAAACGCCGCCCCTAGGAGATGAGCTAAATTTAACTCACTGTGATATTAATTACAAAACGGTATATATTGACCGTAAAATGTCACATTCATTACCTTCATAAGTTCTTACTGATAAAAAAAATATCATAAATTGAAATCTAATAATTTATTATGGCTAGTTTATGTGCGGTTTGCTCCAAGGAAGTGCGTCCCCGACACGAGGTGTTGCAACGCAAAATCGTTTTAGTTAAAAATGAAAATCCATGTTGACAACTTGACAAGTAAAAAATATTTCTAAAATTTCACAAACATTTCAACCCTTGACTTATTGGGATAAATTGTAACAATTGCCAAATTCCAACCAACTATATCAGCTAACCCATTAGTGCACGAGCTAACTGTGCCTCGTCTGTCAACATCAAAGAACAATTCTGTGTGAAAAGCGTGCATGAATTGACAGTATGAATTGTAAAATAATGACTGGGTCGTTTGGGAGCGGTGTAGTATACACGTCTGCATGATTTACTTTATTTATTCACGAACGGGCCGCTCAAGCTTGTGGACGACTTTATCATCGCATTTATATGCCTAAATTAGGTATATGATTTATCTATTAGTGATGCAATTATGTTTCCTTAGAAATCCCTATTTACGACCCAGGTAAGAAATAATTTTATAAAATATAACAGCGACGAAACTTACAGGTTATCATTAGTTGCGAGATTTTTTGTTTATAATTGTGTTTTCGAAATAGATTAGAGCATCTGATATCAATAGAGATTAAAATACGTCGGATAATCAAAATGAGGTTGGACCAGATATCGGTAAATAACGATATTGCGTGCAACCGATTTTAAGACACATGCATTTATAGTTCAGTAGTACCACGGTAATGCTAACAAATGAAACACACAAAAAGACAAGAAATATAAATAACTGTAGCAAGACAATGGTATGCAGTATAAGAAACGTAGTATTCATCAACAAATGAAATACGCATAGACTAAAGAGGACAGACATGTAACTACAGCACGTATAAATCCATGTATAAAGACCTACCCTTAACAAAGACCGATCTGCGTAAAACACACGATCGATTAAGAAATCGCACGGTAAATTAGATTTGACACCTACGCGTCAGATTTAGCCTGCTAGTCCTTGATAAGACACTTTGGTGCAGTTATAACACGCTTTCGAGAAAACTCACCAAACGTAGAATACACACCGTGTCAGTTGTTTTTAACCCGTCCGTTAATTAACACACCCAGTACAAAAACACACCGTCGCTGAGATTTTCACTCCTAGCTATAATTAAATCATCCTTAGTCAATTTCTCACCCCTGTTAATTAACACACCGTATCTACAGAGTTTAACCTCTTCGTATTAGATTTATTGCCATAATTAGAATTTTACCCAGTTTCTTACAAATTAAACTAAGTTGGTTGTTTTACATACCTAAAACGTACAAAACACACTATAGCTACTTCTTAGTGCGAAGAGCTACCAATTTATCAGAATTTTCAAAGAAAAATTGCCAAATGTCATAGTTTATTATTAATATCTTCTCAAATAAAGCAACCGAACAGTTTTCCAATACGTGCGAATAAGCTCGTGCACGCCTCTACGTATAAACAGAAGTGTTGCTTTGATCAAGGAGACGTAATTGAGATTGTCGAATCTGCACGGACAATGCATGAACCGGGGAGACGTGAAGTCTGAAATGCCCATGGATGGGTTAACATTGATTTGAATTATATTATTTTTTTGATCATTAACACAAATAATAACTTGTCGGAAAACGACATTGCGTATATTTACATAAAATGCAACTTTATATATATGATACGTAATAGGCCTACAATAGACATAAGAGAAACGTCGATCAAAGCGAGCACACACGCCTATCTAAAGACCTCATTATTTTACAAAGACCTGCGTAAAACACACGGTCGAATGATTAATCGCACAGTTAAACAGTTTTACTTCTCAAATTTTGATTTAACTCGTACTTGTCAGATAAAGCATGTTGGTCCTTGATTCTACTCCTTTTGGTGCAGTTATCGCAACTAGCGAGAAAACACGCCAATTAAACAATACACAACATTGACATTAATTTTTTACCGGTCGGTTAATTAACACACCTCTACAGAAAACGCACCTAGCGTTAATTAACCCACCTCTCGGAAAGTTTTTCACCCTCGTTAATTAACACAACTTTTTACAGTTTTAAACCGGTAATACCGAGTAATAGTCCGAAAATTAATTATCTTCCGACATACGTACAAATAACAACGAGGATTAAGAATTCTATACGGGCTGTGCACCTTTTAACTCCTTAGCAGTTCTCAGTGTTACATACTGTTTAACTGGCTATATACACATACATTTTGTAAATAAATATTTAAGAAAAGCTTCAGAAATACAACATTTCATATACAACATTTTGACGTGACGATTTTATAATACATTTAGATTCTTATGCTTGTTCTGTACTTGTTTAGGCTCTCCTGGACAATTTTTCAAAATCCAGATACGACCTTTTGATGCCCCATCGACGATATTTCTATTGGGGCCACCTCTCAAAATATTCTTTATATCAACCGCAACGTATATTTGCCATTGTAAATTTTCTATTATCTAGTCTCCGAATGATGGACTCGCTGGTAACGGGGACCAGACTAGTTGATCAATTGGACAATTGATTTCTAAAAAAAATGTTTCAAATTTTGATCCATGCAAATACTTAGAAAATAAATTTAGTAAATTATTTTATATGGAATAAGTTTAGAAAATTATTTTATGAGGTTTGAAGTTACTGATGACATCCCTCCCCTAGTAGTTGTTACAGGAAGTGGAGGCGGTATGTCAATTCTACTGCCCATAGCTGCAGATGATGTAGTAGCAGTAGATTGATAATGAGTGTAAGAGTCACTACCAGTAGCTGCAGATGATGTAGCAGTGGGATGGATGTCATCAGTTCCCACAGTAATATCAAACCACGTGAAATAATTTACTTTTAAAAGCCCTGTCAAGATCCATTTTGGGCTCGGGAAATAATCACATGATGAAGTTGAATATTTGACCCTGTATCATATTATTTATTTGAAGAACTAACATGGGTCTTTTTACGGTCCATTTTCTCATTATGGACATTGTAACATTTCCAGCGTATACCTAGAACAGAAATAAAAAATTCTCAAATTAACAAGAATTTTTTTAATGCTGTCAAAGTTAGCCTTCAGTAAAGGTATTACAGCTATATCAGACTCAATGCAGCTAGTTTGAGGACTTCTGAAGTCCATCGTTTGACTCAGTTAATTGTTTTCGAGCACACATACAAGATTTTTTATCGATATTTCAAAGACACAATTTCTTCCCTCATTATTTTTGAAAAGTATTTGATTTCACTTACCCCATGCAATAGGAATAAGCAGATTCTAAGTGACACATCAAGGTCTTTGTATGCAGTGCTCACGCTGGGTTCAATTTTTCTTCCGCCAATTTTTCATTTTAATTTATTAGCCATATATTTTTTCCGCCAAATAAAAAAGAACGAATATCTATTCTATTATATTTTTTCAGTAATTTTTATTTACATATAATATTACAATTTACAAAATTCTTCACTGCTTTGCAGAAGCCCATTTTTTTAGAGCTTTTTCAACATCTGGTGTAACCACACAGTGTATTTGTTTTTAATGAATATTTTTCTTTATAACAGAAATTGTGACCAAGCACTTACTGATATATCAAGGATTTGAAAATGTTCATTCATCCTTAAGAGATCTACATTTTTCAAATGCACAAACATACATTATGTAAGGACTAAGAGCTGAATCTTTCTTTAGTGATGATGATCGAGACTGGGCCTTATTATATCAAACGCTAATAATCTCGGTTCAAAGGAAACAAATTGACTCAAATTTTCAGCATATTTCATTTATGTTATCTATTTCTTAACTATTATGTAGTCAGTTCGGGGGTATTTTGGTGGTGAAATACAAAAAAATAAGTTTGAAATTCTTCTATCGGACTTTGACGTAGGCTGTTCAAGTTTTCGCTTGCGGCCCATTATTATTAATGGCATGTGATTAGAAAATAACTGACTTTCGTTCGTTCGTTTCTGGTGTTTAATATCGACTTCCATATAAACTTTAACAATAAGCCTGGCTTGATTTATTAACGATACGTGCAACATGAGTAGGAAAAGGATAAAACAGACGTCATAGTCCAATAATCTCACACAAATCGAACGAGTATTATTCACGGTGTCCGCCATTTTGAATATATAGAAACCGTCAAAAAAAGCCACTGATTCGTATTTGGAGACAAACAATTAAATCGTCTGTCTCTTGATTAGTTTATTACTACTCTTACTGTATATACTAATCAACGCTAATCCGAGATTGATCAAGAGACAAAGGATTAGTACTTGATTGATTGATAAATGACTCAGCCAAGCGTGATAGATTGTAACGTGTGTGCACGGCGAGGAAATCAAAACTTTGTGGCAAGAAATTTTTTTAGCCATGGTTAAAAAAGAATCGCCAAAAATTTCGCCAGATTGAATATTTTAACGCCAAAATTATATTTTTATCGCAATTGGCGGAAATGGCGATCGACAGCGTGAGCGCTGTTTGTATGGATTCCCCTTAGGTGTGGTATCATGCACTGGATGTTTACATCCTCATGGAATATTCCGTTTGAGACCGGGCGGTAGCGATGGGCAGCACATCACCTTTCCATCTAGAATCGACGAATCAAGATAAGAAAAATACACTACGTCAAGCAATCGGCCCCCATTCGGTTCTCACATCACTTACTGCTATGTCATGTGCTAAAGGGTGGACCTTATTGTGATGTTCTTATATTAGTACACTCTTAGTACACAGCACAGTCTTTGTATGATTTCCCCTTAGGTGTGGTACCATGCGGGGAATGCTTACGTCCTTGTGCATTTGAGATCCAGACGGTAGCGACTGGCAGCACAATAAGATCAAAATTTCCACTTCGCCAAGAAATCAGTTCCCATTCGGTTCACACATATTTTATTGCTATTTAATGTGCTAAAGAGTCGATCTTTATGTTTTTAGTACACTCTTTCAATATTGTATGAAGTCATTTAGTTCTCATATGTGGGCTATGTACCACATTCAATGGCCAAAAATGAAGAAAACCCCCAATTTTCTTCTGTGCCGGGCGCGGTCATCTTGGATTGGATACCAAGCTTCATCAAAGAGACTAGTTTTGCTAGAGTCGGTTTACTGCTGCTACCAGCGAGCATGGGCGAATGATTTGGTAAGGATTGGAGAAAGCTGGCTTACCCTGTATGAAAGTAGTTGGTCATTTCATAGAGAATCAGAGATTTATAATATGGAAAATTCACCAACTTTGACTCATGATTTCGCATTGAATGAAACGAGGTGACAGAGATTTTATTTCTTATATCGATAGAGGTGTTCGAGTTGTGCATAAAACCATTTTGATATTTTGACCTACCCCCGCATCATAGAAATTAAGGCTAATCTTCAAAGGTGTATATTTTGTATTTATTTCGTCATATGTTACAATTTTGCTGACCATTACTCCTGGAGAATAGATGTGACCTTAAGGTCTGTACATGGGGGCACAGGAAGACCCACACTAACAGTGACCGCCCTAGACCCTTAAAACCATTAGCCAATTTTTTAGCCAAATCAAAATTTTTTTAGCCGATTCAGAAAGTTTTATCCAAATATTATATATCATTTTTATTCATATGTCTGTTAATTAAAAATGAAACTACGTGCTTATTGCTTTATAAACGTACCGATAATAGAAGACTCATAGCAGCCGTAGAAAGGAAATAATAAACAGTACAAAATCCTTATGAATATCCTTTATCTAAATTGCTACGTATTTTTTTTTTTACTTCGTTTTATCTAGTTCACTGTATTGTCTGTCAATATATGAGTAGAAGTTTTGGAAAAGGTTGGAAATATCACGTGGTTTGCGCGTGGTAGAATAAAGGATGAAAGAAGTGATATTCCTTTGATATCATGTAATCACTGTCTAATACATTCCGGCTTACCATGCATTTCCCGACTAAAATAAAGACAAATATCTACATAGCTCATCATGCCATTCGAGACATTTTAATGTGTAATGGTTTTATATCCAGCACTATCAGTAATTTATTTGTATCGGCCGATATACTTCGCTGATATCGGTAAAACTGATAGGTGTCATATCGGAACATCGCTAGTGAAGCGAATGTACACTCGGCAAGTGGTGAGATGTAAATAGTGCAGTGCCACACAAAAGGGGCGTAACTGTGTTGTATAGTCTCTAGACTCGATCTTTCAGTCGTTTTAATGCGTGACATTGACTGATTTGCGACTTGTACGATTGAGACTATAGTAATTAATGCACTAAAAATAGACACTCCATTGAATGATCGAAAGAAGCGTTTAACGAAACAATTTCAACTTAAATATACTATTCAAAAACGCTATTGCACTTTCGCACCTCTACCAGTTCCCGTGGTCGTAGCGACTTGAAACGTTCAGGGGATGTACAGGAGGACAAATGATGACCCCACACTAAATTTCAGCCGAATCGATCAATAACTTGTCATTTTACCGACCTTTTACGTTCAGGTCCCAGATAGTCTTATCTGGTCGACGCCATTTTCTTTGTTTAACATTTTAGGTTTTAGGTCTAAGGGAAGTAACTCCTGTTTAACATATTAGGGATAAGACAGGTAATTCTCTACAGTTTTACTTTAGCGGAAAATCGATGATATTTCTTGGCCTATAACATTTTTCCAGTAACATTCCTATGATCTTAATGCTTTTTAAACACAAAGGCTCCGGCATGTCACAGTCATCTAATAAAAATATCGTGGCCTGTGGAGGTCACATGCACCTTTCACATTGACCACACCCATTGACTTCCTTTTCGACACGGATCCTCGGCGTTTGATCGTTTTCTGATCAAGCGGTGTGCGACAGGACCAAGGTCAAGGTCGGTGGTTCAAGCCAAGATTGTGGCCTTTGAAAAAGGTTACTGGGTAAAGGTCGTAAGTCAAGGTCAAATGTCCAAAAACTGACTTTGAAAAGTTTCAGTTGAGTTTACTGTAACATGACCTTGACCCACGGCTTTGACCTAATTACCTTTATTGAAGTCATCGTCTCTGCTTTCACCTCGAACAATGAATTTGATAATACAGCGAGAAATAGGGTCATGGCAAGCATAAACGGAAATGCCCCGAGATCGACGGGAAGTTTGGACTCAAGGTCAAAGTCAAGGTCACGGTTCGTTAGCCTTGACTAGTGCAAGTCACCACGACCGTCTACATTGACCAAGCCCATTGACTTCCTTTTCGTCACGGACCCTCTGCGTTTGACCGTTTTCTGATTGAGCAGTGTGTGACAGGACCAAGGTCAAGGTCGGTTGTTCAAGCTCAAATTGTGGCCTTTGAAAATGGTTACTGGATGAAGGTCGTAAGTCAAGGTCAAATGTCCAAAAACTGAGTTTGAAAAGTCTGTGTTCAGTTTTCTGTAACATGACCTTGACCCACGGCTTTGACCCAGTTACCTTTTTTGAAGGACGTTGTCTCTGCTTTCACCTCGAACATTGACTTTGATAATACAGCCAGAAATAGGGTCATGGCAAGCATAAACGCAAAGGCCCCGAGAACGATGGGGAGTTTGGACTCAAGGTCAAAGTCAAGGTCACGGATGGTTAGTCTTGACTAGTGCAGGTCACCACGACCATCTACATTGACCACGTCCATTGACTTCCTTTTCGTCACGGACCCTCGGCATTTGACAGTTTTCTGACCAAGCAGTGTGTGACAGGACCAAGGTCAAGGTCGGTGATCCAAGTCCAGATTGTGGCCTTTGAAAGTGGTTACTGGATGAAGGTCGTAAGTCAAGGTCAAGTGTCCTAAAACTGAGTTTGAAAAGTCTAAGTTCAGTTTTCTTTAACATGACCTTGACCCACGGCTTTGACCCAGTTACCTTTTTTGAAGGACGTTGTCTCTGCTTTCACCTCGAACATTGATTTTGATAATACAGCGAGAAATAGGGTCATGGCAAGCATAAACGCAAAGGCTCCGAGAACTATGGGAAGTTTGGACTGAAGGTCAAAGTCAAGGTCACGGTTGGTTAGCCTTGACTAGTGCAGGTCACCACGACCGTCTACATTGACCACGCCTATTTGGCTTCCTTTTCGTCACGGACCCTCGGCATTTGACAATTTTCTGACCAAGCAGTGTGTGACAGGACCAAGGTCAAGGTCGGTGGTCCAAGTCCAGATTGTGAACTTCAAAATATAGTATTGGGTGAAGTGTCCAAAAACTGACTTTGAAAAGTTTCAGTTCAGTTTTCTGTAGTATGACCTTGACCCACGACTTTGACCCTGTTACCTTTTTTGAAGGACATCGTCTTTTCTTTCACCTCGAACATTGAATTTGATAATACAGCAAGAAGTATGGGGACAGCAAGCATAAACGCAAAGGCTCCGAGCTCGATGGAAAATTTAAAGTCAGGGTCAGCATCAAGGTCACAACGTTATTCACACGTAAACGACAATCCAAATGGTCAATGCCAAATTGTCATTTACAGAAAATGGTGGCTTAGCGCAAAAATTAAAATTAAAATATACCAAAATTATTATTATTATTATGAACTGCATCGTTAGGCGTGTAGCGCAGAGTGTCGGGGTCCGTCTGAGTGTCTTGTTATTCGAGTCTAAATAGTCAACAAAGAAAATGGCGTCGAACGGATAAGATTATCTGTGAAACAGAACGTAAAAGGTCGGTAAAATGAAAAGTTATTGATCGATTCGGTTGAAATTTGGCGTGAGGTCATCGCTAGTCCCCCTGACATCCCCTGAAAATTTCAAGTCTCTACAACCACGGGAACTGGTAGAGGTGCGAAAGTGCAATAGCGCCAAAAAGTAGGGGATATTTGATTAATAAGTGTTATTAAAGTCACCTAATGAAACTGACGAAGAAACAAATGACAAAATGAAATGAAGTTCACATTCATCGATTTATTCCAAATGATCGTTAGACTAAGTAAGGCACAGACTGACCATTATAAGGGTAAAATGATACCCGGGGTCAAACAGCAAAGTTACCACTGCATCACAACAAAGTCAGTAACGGGTAAATCCTCCTCTGTTTGCCAAACAAGCATTGATTCGACGTGGCATAATCCTAAGATCATTTTGGTCCAGATTGTCCCATTCCTGTTGCAACGCAGCAGCAAGTTCTTGGACATTGGCAGGACGTTGTTGACATTGACGTAACCTCTGTCCAAGCATGTCCCAGACATGCTCGATGGGGGAGAGGTCGGGACACAGTGCTGGCCAAGGTAATGTGGTGATGTTCTGTTGTTGGAGGTAACCTGTAACGATCCTGGCCCTATGACATCTTGCGTTGTCATCCTGGAAGATGAAACGGCGGCCATGACGTCGTGCAAACGGCACAACATGGACTGCCAAGATGTTGTCCCGGTAGTACTGGCCTGTAACACGCCCTGCAACAACATGTAAAGCCGTTCTTCCAACAACAGTGATGCCTCCCCACACCATAACAGAACCACCCCCAAATCGATCATGTCTGATGACGTTAACGTGGAAGCGCTCGTTTCAACGACGCCACACCCTCCTACGTCTGTCCAAAAAATCAACAGTGAACCTTGACTCATCTGAAAACATCACTATCCCAGTGTTGACGATCCCTACACCAACGACGTCTTGCCTGAATGTGATGATCTCTCAAACAAGGGATCACGCGAGGACGTCAGGCGCGAAGGTGACCCCTATGCAGTCGATTCCGAATCGTCTGGCCACTCACTCTCACACCAGTGTCTGTTTGAAGATGAGCGCTGATCTGATTTGCTGTGATGACACGATTTCTCAAGGCCAAGGTACGGATAAATCGATCCTGGGCTTGAGTTGTCGCCCTTGGTCGACCTGAGCGTAGTCTGTCCTGTACAGATTGTGTATCACGGTATCTGGACCATAGCCTGCTTATGACAGACTGAGAAACATTCATCGTCCGCGCCACAACCGCCTGTGTTGTGCCGATCTGCAGCATGCCAAGGGAACGTAACCTTTCATTTTGGGTAAGCCGACGCATATCAAAATTTGTTTTCTGGTCACTAAAACAATTAAACTGATGTTTCCACCCTGGAATTCAATGCCACAATGACTGTAACATTCAAAGTCAGAGTCGTGCAAATCTTGGGTTGGACCCCCATGATGATCCCAAGCATCACCTGCATTCCATGCGGTAGCTATTGGTGCGTTTGGGCGTCACATGTAACTGGAAATGTTTCTTCTGTTAGGTTCTATAGTGACTTTTTTCGTAGTCATTTGCATATTTTAGTATTATGCCCCCAAAATCAAATATTCCCTACTTTTTTTGGATAGTATATTAACAGATTTACAAAATAATTCATTCGCCAAAATTTTCTCCAGAATCATCACTTTATTCGCCAATAAAAATATTTGTCATCATTGGCAAATTGGCGAATGTCTAGGGCGGTCACTGCACTAACATCACCAAACACCACTATTTTCATCTAAACCCTAGACTCGCCAGAATAGGTGGCTGAAAATCGACCAAAAATGACGTGAAAAATGGTAAAAATGTCTAAAAATCAGTTTGAGGCTATATCTCAATAACGATTAAATTTTGATATCGGTTCTTCTGGCTGTGAAGTAGTCTTGAGGAGTCAATAAAATCCTCCCGAGATGAGCTCGATCTGCCGACCCCCACCTTCCCACTTTCTGCATGGTTTTCTCGTATAATGGCTCACATGTAACATAATATAGAGGACTGTCTGGTAAAGCCCGTTAAGCCATGTTTTGAACACCTAGGCCTCAGCTCAATCCAGGAAGACCCAAAATTCAAGAAATAAACAATGAAACAGATTGTCTTTAAACCTCTTGGCCTCGCCGAATCACAGGAATGAATGTAGGGAAAAATTTCCTGAGTTTGAAAATTTCTAAGCTTTGTTGAGAACACTTTGGCTCATCTGCATTATTAAATGACTTTTGTAACCATGGTTTCTGTCTATCTTGTATGATCAAATATTCATCGAGGACAACCCGTATAACAAATTTAGTTTGTTATTGTTCTCAATTTGTGTAGATAGCTTTGTTTGTGACATTTTGGTGGAGTTGAATCATCGTGGTCTTAACAAACTCTACTGAAAATGAGTTTTTCTGCAAAAATGCCAAATGGCAACCCTCCTTAATTTTGATGTTAAATTTCTGAAATAAATCTGAGATCATCTTTGTGTCTTTTCTATGCATTGTGCCAAGTTTTATCTATCTACTGTCAGGGGAAGTATTTTTCCGACCTTTTCAAAAAATTCACATTGTGTCATATTTGGCGAAAAATTTGAAAATGGCGGCGGCCCGCCAGTTTTGGTGGGAAAATTATAATATTCTCTAGTGATGAGTTTGGACCCAATTGGAAACACATGGCACATGGTAGAGTTCAATCACGAAAAAAGGTTCAAATATGAAACACCCTATTGCCCATCCTTAGATCACAAAGTCATATTTTTGCCGTTCATTGTATTACTTTTAGTGTTATAGATTAATTTTGTATGTGTTCGTGTATACCGACTTGCACTCATAGTTTTGGGATCTCATTGTATTGAATTGTTCAGATTAATATTATATGGCGTTCTTGTATACCAATTTGCACTCATAGTTGTTGGATCTCATGTATTTAATTGTTAGTGTGCACAGTATTGGTTGATCCAGCGTTTGTTTACCTTGTATATATTTTTGCATGCATAAGTAAAGTTTGAGATCTCATTATATTGAAGTTTAGCTTAAATTACACTAATCATAGTATCTCTAGTCAATAGTAAGTGTGGAAGTAGTTAGATTTTCATTGTATATCACATTCTTTGGCGACCCACAATCTTTCAAAGTTTATTACGAATTAGTGTAAACACACAGTGGGGCAGACATGGTTATGGTCATTATACATGTTATTAAAGTCAGTGTTCCATGTTGGGCTAGACATCCTGCGCTGGATTCCAGCTGTGGATGCTTTTGGCATAAATCGGGGCTCTAATTAAGCCCAACAGGATTTATAGGTAGGGGTGGCTGCATGTTTTAACTCAGTTGAGTAATGTTTTTATTTTTAATTTTGTTACCATGTATAATGCTCAGTTGATTAATGTTTTTATTTTTAATTTTGTTACGGTCATTTATCTGTTTATAGTCAATAAATAACATTCTACACTACACCCTGATGCGTTTGTTGATTCTTTGGTTGAGACACACAAATACAAATTATGACCATAATAAATTTTGTGTGATTCAGCCAATCAGAATCTTCACAATCAGAGGGCTCAGTCAAATGACTCTATTAATTAGGTCACGAGATTCACTTACGTGAGACAAAGGGGACCGTGGCATTCTAGCATAAATCGGGGCTCTAATTTAGCTCAACAGGATTTATAGGTAGGGGTGGCTGCATGTTAATGATTAAATGCTCAGTTGATTAATGTTTTTATTTTTAATTTTGTTACCATGTATAATGCTCAGTTGATTAATGTTTTTATTTTTAATTTTGTTACAGTCATTTATCTGTTTATAGTCAATAAATGACATTTTACACTACACCCTGATGCGTTTGTTGATTCTTTGATTGAGGCACACAAATATCTGTGTTACAATTATATTTGAAATGTGTTTAACATATCAATTTTGGCGTATTATATTGTTGCCTTGTTTGTCTGTCTATCCACAATTGGCTTGTGAATGCGATAAAGTCTATAATGGCTAACAGATTCTTTTCAAACTGGGTGTGGGGATCACGTGAGTAAGTGGCCTGGAGTTCGGGTGTTTGATTCCTGCATTGACAGAGAAAGTTCATTCAGATTTTCTGGCATGATTTGCCCTTGTCAGTGATGCAAGATGAAGGGCCTCACAAGGACAGCTGTCTAGTCATTCAAAATTTCCCTCATAGCACACTGTATGCCTCTTTTCATTTACCTAGTTTAGGAGAAAAACAGCAGGAAGTTAAACCCCATTTCATTCCATTTCAAACTGGGTGTGAAATGTGAATCATTCCGATCGTGAAAGGACGCATTATCAATATACAGCTTTTCAGGACTTTCCCTTCCTTGGTTAATTCTCCCTTTTTCAAACTCAATAGATGCTATGTCTATTCTTAATGGATCTTTTTCAAATTTTGTGTGACACATTGGAATCCTGACAGGACGAAACCTATCAATATTAAGCATTCCACAATTTTTAATTCCAGTGTTGGCCGAGAAAGTTCTAAGTGATTTTCAGACTTGGTTTCCTCCCCTTATCAGTGGTGCAGGACAGAGGGCCTGATACGGAAAGCTGTCTTGTCGTTTGGATGGTATGAATGACCGGGCCCCTGTTTACACATTGGTGTGCATGTAAAAGATTACCAGGCAGTTTGAATGTGATATAAGAGTAGGCCTTAGCAGACCTGTCAACTCTACCGCATCACGCGGTAAAGTGCCGCGAAAAGGCCTCATGTGCCTCTCTACTGCGCGGTAACAGATTTTAATTTTCTCGCCAAAACTATGGAACTAAGGGAAGCAACTCTTTGCATGTAAACAAAAAAAGATGGCGACTTTCTGTTATCAACGTCGATATTGTAGATTTGTTCTCAAATTCTTTTCAGCCCTTTTGGAGTTAATAAAGCGGATATAATTATTGCCACGTGTTCGAAACACTCTTAAAATGAGTAGCGATAAACTAAACAAATAGCGACCAATTTACGGCAGCAACGGCTGATATTTTCGTTTGCTCGCGTACGTACAGAATGTAATAGGCCCTACAATATTTCGAATGCAACGTAACCTGGAACTTTGATTTCAAGATGGGAATACGTCTCGCCGATTCTGACTTCAATGGAAGACTCTCAAATAAATGTAAAAGCAGATTTACGGAATCACAAGAGAAAAAAATGAATATTTATATTATATAGATCTAGTCGTTATGCAAAAATAATTTTTTACGCCCTCCCCTCTCTATTCCTAATGTAGAAATACTATACAATTTATATAATAAGCACACCAATTATTTTACATGAAACAACATTGGAATGGAAAACACATGTCACAAGGATATTTTTAAAATCATGCCAAATCAAAACAAAAGAAAAACGGTACTGCCAGTAGGCCTACTACTGGACTGGTAATTTAAAAAAAATTTTAATGTTACTAATTATTTCTTTCTGTATCTTGCATATTCAATTTTTGTTTAATTTTTAATTACATAAATAATTTTAGATATGGTTCATTGCTTGTGTATTTTATGTATGTATTGTTGGGCCTTCAGTTCAATGTATCATTTCTAAATTAATTACCCTTGGAAGTGCGATTTTACGTGTTTTGGGAAATCTACTGCCAAATCATGGTTTCTACTGCTTTTTTTTCACTACCCTACTGCTTTTCAGCTCGAGTGGTTGACGAGTCTGGGCCTTAGCCCCTGTCTGGACAAAATTCCCCGATAGCACACTGTATAGAGTATATCCCTTTTCATTAGCCACGTCGGAATAAGACGTTAAACCCCATTTCATTTCATTCCATCAATGCCTTGAGCAAATGAGATAGAGGCTACATGTATAGGTTTTGGCCAAATTTGGTCAATATCCCAGTTTTCCTTTCTGATATGCATATCCACACTTTCACGGGACTAATGTAGACCTTTTTCTTGAACATTTTCAAATGTCAGTGATGCAGGACAGAGGACTTGACATGGATAGGTGACTAGTCATATGGATGGGACAAAAAACCAATGTACTGTGTACACTTTGACGTGTGTGTGTGAAACATCCCTTGGCAGTTGGATGGAATTTGATATAAGAGTATGCCGTAGCCCTGTTGTCCAGAGAAAATTGCCCTCATAGCACACTGTGTGGTATATGCCCGTCTTCATTTTTCAAACAGGTGTGAAATGAAATGAAATGGGGTTTAATGTCCTACATTCTGCACCTAACCTGGGCTGATGAAGATGGGCATACGCTATATAGTGTGCTATGGGGGAAATTTTGTCTGGACGACAGCCTACTCTTATATCGAATTCCAACTACCATGGGATCTTTTACGTGCATGCAAATGTGTACACAGGATCTTGTTTTTTTGTCCCATCTGAATGACTAGACAGCTGTCCTTGTCAGGCCCTCCTTCCTACATCACTGACAAGGGGAAACCAAATTGGAAAATCTGGATTAACTTTCTCGGCCAATGCAGAGATCGAACATCCGACCTCCAGGCTAGCGAGCCCGTGTCTAACCCACTTAGCCACATACTCTCCCAAACAATTGTGGATATACATGTAAACTGTTAATATTTAAATGTATACTTTGTATTTTATAACATTATATTTTTGTCTTTTGTATATTTTGTTATATAATTCTGTAAGTTGTGCTAGATTTCTGTGCAATCACATTTAGAATTCTGAATGGTTATATATAAATAGAGAGAAATGGGGTGTAACATAAACTGTCGTTTGGGACTATGTGATTCAATTCAAGTTCAATAATTCAATCGCGCCAGGAATCTTTAGTATTCGAAGGACAAAGAGAAAACCCATGTTCATGTTAGGTGTGGAAACTAAGCCACTTGACTCAATGACAGACCTTATGATCTAACGTGGATACGTTGGACCACTTAACTTCTAGCCCCTCCCACGGGTAAAGAACATTTGGCTCTTGGTTGACTGTATTTCCCTTTTACTGCTGCAAATAATAAATAATTTTGAAGGTTTTAATGAGTTGTTATATTTTCGTAACTTTGCTCATCAAAATTTGACATTATAATTGCATCCGAAAATGATGTTTATTTAATGTTAGATTTACGTTATAATGGTCAGTGACTGACCATTTTCACATAAACTTTACGTAAAATTAACATCATGTTGTTATGTGGGTAAAGTTATCGTGTTGTATGCTCATCTCTGCTTAACCTAAGCTGATAATGCTCATCTTCAAACTCATCAGGGCATTGACCTAATAAACACATACAATAAGTTTGAACATTCTAGCTCGATTACAAGGAGAATTATTGGGTTCCCAAAAGTGTGATGGGGACCATAAAAATTGTGACCTCCAGAGGGTCTTACCATGCAAGATACGCCCACATTATGCAAGAGATTGACAGAGAACAAGGTAAAAATTCAATTTTTCGTACATCAGGTGCCATAATCTTGTATAATCTGTTTTGTTACGCAGCTTTCCTTTATCGTTAAATTTGTGACCAAAAAGGCATGAAAGAATGCTTTACCTTGTAAACATGGCTGAAGCTTGAGCGTCTGTTAGCCCTGGTAGTAGTGTCCTCTTCACATATTGAGCTGCTGTTTCTGTAACACCTGGTATGCCTGATCTTGACATCTGAATGCCAAGTAAGAGTCAATAAATGAAGAATTTGCTAATATAAAGAAATACTACTACTAGCAAGTAGTTCACCAAGCAGTCCACTAAATTAATTTCTAGAGCAATTGAAGATAAGTTGCCAGGCAACCAAACGTACAAGTAATAGCCCATTAAGCTATTATCAGAAATGGCAGTAATTGTAATAATCGGAAATCGCTAAAAATCAATAGGATTCTTCATATCATGGCCTTAAACACTACGTAGGAATTTAAAGTCAATCAGACTTTAACTTTAGCCTCTAGAGGGTCCACATGATTTTTTCAAAGTGATCACAGGCCTTAAACACTATGTATTTATTCAAAGTGAATCAGATATTAACTTTGGCCTTTAGAGCGTCCACAAGATTTTTTGAAGTGATCAAAGGCCATAACTCTGGCAATAATTATCAGAGATTGCTGAAAATCAATAGGCTTCTTTGTCTCATGATCTCAAACAATGTGTATAAATTTAAAGTCAATCGATTATTAACTGTGGCCTCTAGAGCGTCCACAAGATTTTTTGAAGTGATCAACCATAACTCTGGCAGTAATTATCAGAAATCGCTGAAAATTGATAAACTTTTTCATCTCATGACCTTAAACACTTAGTGTAAATTTATAGTCAATCTGATATTAACTTTGGCCTCTAGAACGTCCACAAGATTTTTTGAAGTGATCAAGGGCCATAAGTTATTATCGGAAATTGCTGAAAATCAAAAGGGCTCTTTATCTCATGACCTTAAACACTGTGTGTAAATTTAAGATTAATCGGATATTAACTTTAGCCTCTAGAGCGTCCACAAGATTTTTTGAAGTGATCAAGGGCCATAACTCTGGCAGTAATTATCGGAAATCGCTGAAAATCAATAGGTTTCTTCGTGTCATGGCCTTAAACACTGTGTATAAATTTAAGTCAATCGGATATTAAGTTTAGCCTGTAGAGCGTCCACAATTGCTTGTGGACGCCGGACCGATGGACAGACGGGGGCGACGACAATATACGCCCACATTGAGATTTCAACTGTCTCTTCATATTTTCATATGTCAGTTTCAAAATAGTAGCACCGGCTAACTGTTGTTTTACTTCGGTAATGTTGGCACTTTTTAAGAGTCTATAGGCCAGAACACCGTCGGGCAGTTCCATTTCACAGCTTTTAATTTTATAATATGGTCGTTCGAATTCGTTTATATAATACTCATGCCACGAGGCCTTTGGAATTTCTCGAATCTGTCATACGCCATAAATGCCACTTGGGCATCTTTTGCATACAAAGACTTCAGTTTTGTTGTCAAAACATCGACACCGTCATTGCCGCTTAGGTCCTTAACGTCTATATCTATACACGCTATTCTCGCTTGGCCCTCCAGTGAAAGGTAAATGTCCGGTCCCTGCTTTTTCTTATCTAAGTCCATGACACATCTCCATGTTTCAATTTCTCTCATTCACAAATCAAAGTCATCAGTTAGACTTGTCCGAGAAGGTGGAGAAAACATTTTTTCGAAGCCGCCATCTTGTCGCTTACAAAGTTACACCACTGAAAATACATGTATCGCCATAGATTTCTCGCTTCGCTGTCACTACCAGGACAATAATTATCATCAAAGTTAATGTCACTATTTATATTTGACCTTTCTTTGCGCTCTTCATTTGTCCATTACCACATGCTCTGCTACCATGTTAAGTGACCACACTATATTCATTTCGGTACTTTATTGTCAACCTCATAAGACCATTACATGTTCACGCTTCAATGTACAGAACACTTGTGTACGCTTTACCATGACAACAAGAAGTACGACTGCACACACACAAACGTCTCATTACTATTCATATATTCAAAGGTCATGAGTATTCACATTAACACACATGATTGACTTGAAGATCATTTCACTCGACTGAAAAATGCAAACCTGAAACTTAAACCAAGCTAACAGATAAAATATCTTGGACATGTTATATCCAATGGAGGAGTGAAACCTGACCCATCCAAAATTCAGGCTGTTAGGGATTACCATGTTCCAAAAAATGTTACAGATGTTAAGGCTTTCCTTGGCCTCCCCGGATATTACCGTCGCTTCATTAAAGGTTACGCAGAAATCAGCAAACCCCTCAACAAACTCACAGCTAAGGCAGTACCTTTTGTCTGGTCAGAAGACTGTCAGACAGCTTTTCCTAATCTAAAACGTTTGATTACTGAGCCAATCCTCAGTTTTCCTGATTTTACAAAACAATTTGTGGTACAGACTGATGCATCCGTACTATCTATTGGTGCCATACTGTGTCAAGTAATTGATGACCGAGAACACGTCATACGGTACGCATCAAGATCACTATCTAAAGCTGAACAGAATTATTCAACCATTCAAAGAGAATGTCTTGCCATTATCTGGTCCTGTAAAGTTTTCAGATGTCTTCTGGAGAAACACTTTCAATTGGTCACCGATCACAAACCCTTGATATAGTTAAACAAAGTATGCGGCACTAACTCCAGAGTTACTCGGTGGAAACCTTGATATGGAGGAGTTTGATTATTCAATTTCTCATTGTTCAGGAAAACAACATGCCAACGCAGATGCTCTCTCCAGAATTCAGCCATCTCCACATTCAGATGAGACACCTGGTGGTAGAAACTGAGGTCTTTGTTTGGTCTGTGGGTTCCAGTAATCAAGACATATGTTTAGTTCAAAACATTTATTCCTGGAGACATCTTACAATCAACTCATGTCAATCCACGCAATGTGGCAACTCCTGAACGAGGGTGGTCAGAACCCATTACGTATCACGTCAAGTGATCCATACGTACTTGATAATACAAGATCCCTTGTATAATATACTTCTTGAACAAACATAATTTTACAGAAATAAGAATGATAGATGTTATATTTAAATGCTACAACATATCAATACATATTTTACATTTCTGTAATAAGCCTTTTTATAGGTCTTACGCGTCTATGACTATGAGATCTTCGAGGCCCATATATAGGCAATGCTCTTTGATCAGGCAGATCATTATATAATAGTCATTCATTTTATCAATATCTCCAAAATCACAGTCACTGATTTTGGGCTGATTACAAGAGTTCAAAGTAGTACGATTACATCTTAATGACCGATAGTAGTCTCTACAATAGTAAGTGCAGGGGGACTGCACCACACACAATTCTACACAAAAACAAATATACGGACAAGACATCGTACTCAGAGACCACAAACAAAACAATTCAAAAAGAGTGAATGGATCCGAGGGATAGTCACAAGCGTCCAATGCGCTGTACAGTCCTGGGCTTGTAGTGACACAGACTTCACTCATATTTGAAAACAATTTGGAATACAACCCAAAGAAATAATTATGTAATGTCAGCATGAGTCATGACCTGTCATGTGTTGCAAGAAATACGAATGCAAGCATATTGTATAAAGTTCGCTATACAAGTAACCACACCGTCGTTAAATGTACCAGAAGTAGTTCACAAAACTAAATGCACTAAATCAATATTGAAGTATATTTAATGCAGTTAGTGCACACATTCCAACTGTCACAGAAACAAACAATACTGAATACTGAAGGAAGCAAAGGAATGTGGACTGTCTCGGAAACAGCCGTCTGCTGACTGAATGGTGTGACGTAACTTTGCCATTATAGCGGTAATGACATCGTAGCTTAGAAGGTGCAAAGTTTCCCTATAAAAAATAGGTTGCCAGGCAACGAAACATACGCCCACACAGCAGCCAAATCGTCCGGGCAGTCAACAAGAGCTGTTGCATTTTAAGTAATCATCAGAAAATCATAATTCAAACTCACCCATAACTACGGTGTAACTGTGATATAATCGAACGTTTTTTTAAATCAGATAATAATTGTGACCTCCAGAGGGACCACAAGCTAAAAAGGGTGATTTTTCGTACAATCAGGGGCCATGATTCAGGAAGTTATGATCCGATATGGGCAAATATGCAATGGAACCAAGATCATTAGGTTATAAACATGTATTTCAAGTTTCATCAAAATCAGTTCAAAATTGTGACCTCTATAGGGCCCACAACCTTGATATAACATATTTTTACACAATTCGCGTACAGACGGCGGCCATTTTATCCGTCAACCTTGGTCTGATTTTCACAAAATTCAAATTCTCTCTTCATTACCATGAAACCGTGATATAATCAAACAGTTTTTTAAATCGGATAATAATTTTGACCTCCAGAGGGACCACAAGCTCACAAAAGCGATTTTTCGGACAATCAGGGGACATAATTCAGGAAGTTATGATTCGATGGGCGCAAATATCGAAAGGAACCAAGATCTTTGGGTTATAAACATGTATGTCACGTTTCATCAAAATCGGTTCAAAAGTGTGACCTCTATAAGGTCCACAACCTTGACATAACATATTTTCACACCCTTCGCGTACAAACGGCGGCCATTTTGTCCGTCAATTTTGGGGCCGATTTTCACGAAATTCGAACTTGACCTTCATAACCATGGAACGGTGATATAATCAAACGTTTTTTTAAATCGGATAACAATTTTGACCTCCAGAGGAACCACAAGCTAAAAAGGGCGATTTTTCGGACAATCAGGGGCCATGATTCAGGAAGTTACAATCCGATATGGGCAAATATGCAATGGAACCAAGATCATTAGGTTATAAACATGTATTTCAAGTTTCATCAAAATCAGTTCAAAATTGTGACCTCTATAGGGCCCACAACCTTGATATAACATATTTTTACACAATTCGAGTACAAACGGCGTCCATTTTGTCCGTCAATTTTGGTCCGATTTTCACGAAATTCGAACTCAACCTTCATAACCATGGAATGGTGATATAATCAAACGATTTTTTAAATCGGTTAACAATTTTGACCTCCAGAGGGACCACAAGCTAAAAAGGGCGATTTTTCGGACAATCAAGGGCCATAATTCAGGAAGTTATGATCCGATTGGCGCAAATATCGAAAGGAACCAAGATCTTTGAGTTATAAACATACATGTCAAGTTTCATCAAAATCGGTTCAAAATTGTGACCTCTATAGGGCCCACAACCTTGATATAACATATTTTCACACCATTCGCGTACAAACGGCGGCCATTTTGTCTTTCAATTTTGGTCCGATTTTCACGAAATTTGAATTCAACCTTCATAACCATGGAACGGTGATATAATCAAACGTTTTTTTAAATCGGTTAACAATTTTGACCTCCAGAGGGACCACAAGCTAAAAAGGGCGATTTTTCGGACAATCAGGGGCCATAATTCAGGAAGTTACGATCCAATGCGCGCAAATATCGAAAGGAACCAAGATCTTTGGGTTATAAACATACATGTCAAGTTTCATCAAAATCGGTTCAAAATTGTGACCTCTATAAGGTCCACAACCTTGATATAACATATTTTCACACTATTCGCGTACAAACGGCGGCCATTTTGTCCGTCAATTTTGGTCCGATTTTCACGAAATTCGAACTCAACCTTCATAACCATGGGACGGTGATATAATCAAACGGTTTTTTAAATCGGATAACAATTTTGACCTCCAGAGGGACCACAAGCTAAAAAGGGCGATTTTTCGGAGAATCAGGGGCCATAATTCAGGAAGTTACGATCCGATTGGCGCAAATATCGAAAGGAACCAAGATCTTTGGGTTATAAACATGCATTTCAAGTTTCATCCAAATCGGTTCAAAATTGTGACCTCTACACTGTTCACAAGCTAAAAAACGTGATTTTTCGTACAATCAGGGGCCATAACCCATGAAGTTACGGTCCGATACATGCCAATATCGAAAGGAACCGAGATCTTAGGGTGATAAACGTATATTTTAAGTTTCATTGAAATCGGATAAAAATTGTGACCTGTAGACTGTTCACAAACAATTGTGGACGGACGGACGGACGGACGAACAGGGGCGACGACAATATACGTCCACATGAAAATGTGGGCGTATAAAAAGGGTGATAATCCAGATAAAATAACTTTAAAAACTAAAAAAACATTATTTTTGCGACCAATCAGAATTATTAAGTTATGTAATTGTACAAACCATAATATAATTATTATATAACACACCACGCAGGAAATGCAAAACAGGAATGCTGAAGAAATCGTAGGCTATTAGTGTAAAGGCATAATAAATAAGGGCGATAATACAGACAGGATTGATCACTACAGAAGAAATTTAAATAAATATTATATTGAATCATTATCCAATATGTAGTCTGTATTTATAAGACATGTCAAACTTAGTATGTTGAAGAAATGGAAGTTTTGAAATTTCTTTAAAGATAGGTTGCCAGGCAACGAAACATACGCCCACAGCAGCTAAATCGTCCGGGCAGTCAACAAGGGTTGTTGCATATTTTTTACTTTTTTCAGTTATGAAACATTTGTAATACACTAAAAACTGATTAAGAGTAACAACTCATTATGTAATTATCAGAAAATCATAAGAATTTGATTGCTTTTTATAAAGTTTTACCCCACGCTAACAATTAGTATATACAAGAAACATTTCATATCATGGATTTAGCTGTTCAGTTATCAAAATTCATTGAAAATCAAAAAACTTGTTCGTTTCAACACCTTAAACTCTGTGTATCAATCTGAAGTCAATCGGATGATAAGTTTGGCCTGTATAGCGTCACAAGATTTTTTGAAGTTATCAAGGGAGATAACTCTGGCAGTAATTATTTGAAATCTCTGAAAATCAATAGGCTTCTTCGTCTCATGACCTTAAACACTGTGTGTAAATTTAAAGTCGATCGGATATTAACTTTGGCCTCTAGAGCTTCCACAGGATTTTTTCGAAGTGATCAAGGGCCATAACTCTGGTAGTTATTATCGGAAATCGCTGAAAAACAAAAGGCTTCTTCGTCTCATGATCTTAAACACTGTGTATAAATTTAAAGTCAATCGGATATTAACTTTACCCTCTAGAGCGTCCTCAAGCAATTGTGGATGCCGGACAGACGAACGGACGGACGGGGGCGACGACAATATACGACCACATTTCAATGTGGGCGTATAAAAATGCTTAATTGTGTACCGCCTTTGGCAGTGCACTTAAAATTAAAAGAGTTTTTATTCGGGGAAGAAATAGTTCTTTATTGTTGCATATTTTCAAAAATTGTAATGCTTGTGAATAGAAAACATTATATACAGTAGAATCTGCATTAAGCAGCCAACCATGGGAATTTTTACAATTGGCCGCTTAACGGGAGTGGCCTCTTAATAGAATTTCGTGTTTTTTTTGTGCTGATATCAATTAGTATTTATTACGTTTGGGTGCACTTGCATCAGTAAATTTGGCCGTCGCTGAATCTCGGACATGACTTCCGTAAACTTGTCATTTTGTCCCAACCTTCAATACTACTATTTATAATTGTGATGTATTCGATAATATTTATCCATTTTTGTAAAATCTCAGTTTTTTTTGTGCTGACATCAATTAATATTACGCTTGAATGCATTGAAAGCAAACACCAATACTTCACTTGCATCGGTAAATTTGTCCGTCGCTGAATCTCGGACATAACTTTTGTAAACTTGTCATTTTGTACCAACCTTCAATACTACTGTCTATCATTGTGATGCATTCGATAATATTTATCCATTTTTGTGAAGAAAATCGATGAATTAATTTTATTTTATCAAATAAGCACATGAACCAAAAAACATCGCTGATTTTGCTACCGATTTACAGGGGGTGTAACTCTGTAATATTATAGGTGGCGCTAAAAACGTCTATTTAACAACATAGCGGCTTTTAGTCGGTACTTTCAGTTTATTCAATAAGTATCAAATAATGTTCCGTTACGTGTGAAAACAATGATCAGGTTAGTCGTTTAATAAAACAAAAGATTAATTAACAGATAATCCCGGGTTAATTGTTATTTTCACATTTCTTTTTACCTGATCAGTGGGAGTCCAGTTAATTGATTACTACTCACGGGATTAGCGGGGGTGTTACGAAGAATGGCAAGATGGGCGATGTTTTGTTAAATTTATTAGCAAAATAGTGACCGCTGGCCGCGTTAGAGGAGTGACCGTTGAATAAAGAGATGAAACAATAGAATGTTTACGGGGGGAATTTATTGTGACCGCTTACAAGGAGATGTCGCTGAATAGGAGTGGCTGCTCATAGGGATTCTACTGTAGTGTAGTATCTGGTATGTTACTGTAAGTTGACAGGTATTTTACTACTTCAAAACCAAATTTGTCTGTTTTATCGAATATACTAACATTAAATTTATCGTTAATTATATTGATGTCCAGGTCAAGAACAGATGCATATTATAGTGCCTGAATTTTCTTTATTTAATATAAATTCAGGAGGATATATTTCATCTTTATATTTAATCTTTAAGTGGCATTTAGCGATCGGGAAAACACATTAACAGAACACAGTTTTTATGGGATACAATCACTAGTTTTATTCTAAAAGCACGACTTTTCGACAAGTATCCTCTTATCGTTATCAAGCACAACTGACAATTTAGTGTGTGTGAAATAGCTTTATTTAACGTCCGCTTCCACCGAGGTGATATCGCAGACAAGACAATTTAGTAAACTTGAGGTCAATATATATGACATTAATAAGAAACCATTTACATGGATTAAAATAAAGTAATAGGATAATATAAAAAGTAAAGGATATTTAACAAAAACAACAAACATAACAAGGTAATTAGCTACAAATAAACACTAATACTGCATGAGTAGGCGGTTATTAACAGTAGGTGCCCTTTGAAGGGTGCCATGTATGAACAAGGAGGGAGGCCATTTCCATATTATGAGGCCCTTCAAAGGGTGACTGTATAATAAAGGAGTGAGTCCATATCCATAAAGCTAAATTAGGTATGCATTTTCTTAATATAACTACATGTATAACAATCCACAATATAACTGAGAAAATAAGTGAAACATGGAAATGAGGGGACAGGTTAGGGAGAATGTGTAATACTTGTAACTTATTGCTGGGGTGCGGTTGAATTTCATTATTACAATAAAGGTGCTTATATTATTATATTAAGTTGTATTATGCATCTTAATAACGTCATCATATGCCCTGGGGATGTAAAGCCCCAAGTCCCTATTAAGTTCAGGTGAATATCTTCTGATATTTATGGCCTCTAGGATCCGCCTGGTTTTCTTGTTTTGTTGGTTGGCTGTTAGTATCTGGACCTCATTCCATTTAACTCTGTGTTGTGGGTGATTCTGGAGATGTTCGGCTATTGCTGAATTATTAGTGACAGCTTTGGACCTATGTTCCTTCATCCTTTTGTCAATAGGACATTTCGTATGTCCAGTGTATGAGGCATTACAGGAGCAAACCACTTGATAGACGACTCTTTGGGTTGAGTGGGGAGAACTGGTTGCAGCTTGCCGTTGGCTTTCAAAATCTGTTTCAGGGTGGTCGGGACCGAAAATGTTGTATCAATGTTTGATTTCTTAAGAAGATTGCTTATCACACAATTCTTTAAGCTTGTCATTTAGTTGTTTTTCTAACGTTGTTGTTGGATTTTTCCTGATTTTTCTGTAGGTTGTGGTAAGCTCAGCTGGTTGACGGTTGAATTGTATTCATCGGTGTTCATAATGACAGTTGATTTCCCTTTGTCGGCTGGTATTATCACTACAGACTTGTCATTTTTTAAATCTTGTATGGCTTTAGTCTCACCTTTAGTAATATTGTGGGAGTTCTTCTGTGTGGTGGATTTGACAATTAGGTTAGCTATCTGGTGATGAAGGAAATCAACTTTACCTCCTGGTGCTAGTTGGCATAGACCTTTCTCAATGTTGGCGATCGTGAAAACACATTAACAGAACACAGTTATTTATGGGATACAATCACAAGTTTTATTCTAAAAGCACGACGTTTCGACAAGTATCCTCTTATCGTTATCTACTGTGTAATTCTGTTAATGTGTTTTCCCGATCGCTAAATGCAACTTAAAGATTATGTTCAACGTAAATATGGGGATGTGGCAATTAAGTGTGTGCGTCTGATTAGTAAACTTGAAGATAAATATATAAGAGTGTGTAATAATTTAACCTTTCTCATGAGATGCAGAGACAGTGATATTGTGCCACAGGGTTTAAAACTTAAAGGTCCAGTTAATTCTAATGCTGCAAATAAGATCTTACTTCAAGCTAGTAAATCCCTAGTACGTGAACGCATTCAACATCACCGGAATACTAAGCACCGACTTCTGCAAGAAATTGAATCATCACATCGTGAACTTAATGATCTAGTCACTACAGATGGCTGCCTATACAAGATGGCTGCCTAGTGGCACTGTGTCTTGTCTGCTGAAAACTAGTTATTTTTTTTTTTAAACTTGTGATTATTTTATTGGGCTATAACTTGGCATATTACTTCTTAAATAGTGTATCTTTTATTTTACAAAATTGGATTTTAGAAATTCTGTGTAGTTTTTGTGTTATTAACATTTTTAGTTTTTAAATTTGGTGAAGTGAGTACTGGTGAGCTGAACATTGATCATGATCACTTATACCAAACATCAACTTTTAGCCTTGAATTGTACTATAAACTGTGAAAACAATAGAGTGTCTACTGAGTTGTGCTTGTTTCCTAAGTTAATCTCTGACTATAAACCTGTGTATTTTACCACCTTTAAACCTAAAATAAAAGTTTCAAACAAGCCAAGAAAGACTAAAACAGGTAGAGGAGTAAATGTGGCAAATTTAATTCAAGTAAGTAAGTTATCCTCCAAACCCTGTCCTATGGATTCCAATTTCAATTTCTGTCTTTTAAACTGTCAGTCCATTAGAAACAAAGCCAGTGAAATTCAAGAATTTATTTTGGATAATGACCTCGATATTTTTGTCTCTATCGAAACCTGGCTAAAAGATGATTGCAACATTACTCTCAACCAACTTCTTCCAACTAACTACTCTGCATTGACGACCAACCGTACTAGTAAGAGGGGAGGGGGTATAGCAGTCTTTTTCAAGTCCACCATTAAAGCATATAAGATTAAAATAGGTCCTTTTGTTAGCTGCGAAATACAACACACCAACATTAAACACCATAACGAATCATTTCATCTCATCTCATTGTATCGGCCTCCTAATTCTGCCTCTGTTGAGACTTTTTTCAACGATTTATCGGACATACTTCACGAAATTACATCATGTGCTGGAAAACTTTTGATATGTGGTGATATAAATCTACACCTAGATGTTGATTCCAAAACTACTACACAGTTTAACGATATTCTCGAATCTTTCGACCTAGTTCAACATGTCACTGAACCTACTCACAATAAAGGTCACATACTTGATGTTGTTATTACCCGCAAATCTGACTCTTTGGTGTTCAACTTATCAGTAGACAACCATCTCATTTCTGATCATTTTTCAATCATGGCTGTTCTTACACTTCCAAAACCCAAATCACTGCAGAAGACTGTATCATATCGTAAACTGAGAGATATCAACTTAACCAACTTGAAATCTGATATCTTAAATGACGGTGCCATTAATAAGATTGGCAATTTCTGTGATATTTCGGATCAACTTCAAATCTATAATACAGAGCTTCAAAACATTATTGATAGCCATGCACCAATTGTCAGAAAAACACTCACCATCAGACCAAATCGTAAATGGTACAATGACTCTGTTCGCGAAAGCAAACAGGCACGTCGGAAGGCAGAAAAGGTCTGGCGCAAGAGTAAGCTTGAAATTGACAGACAAATATATGTAAAGGCTCGTAATGATACAAACATCCTCATCAATCAGACGAAACAGACTTTTGTTTTAAACCGTATACAAGAAAATAACAAAAACCCTAAAGAACTTAATAGAATTTTGAACACTATGATTAAAACAAATGACAGTACCTTTCTACCAGAGCATCGTGACCCTAAGCTACTCGCTGAATCTTTCAGTCAGTTCTTCAACAATAAAATTGTTACCATACGTAGGGCACTTGACAATTGTTCTTTATCGGTATCTGATAATGATATTGACGTAAACTTCACTGGTTCACCACTATCAATCTTTCCAATAGCTGCTGTAGATGAAATCAAATCAATTATTTCTACATCCTCTTCCTCTTCTTGTGAGCTAGATGTATTCCCAACCCATCTTGTTAAAAGCTGTTCTACAGAACTTTGTCCTATTCTTTGTAGCATTGTGAATACATCCTTATCTACTGGAAACTTTCCTGATGTGTTGAAAGAAGCATTGGTCTTTCCACTTCTCAAGAAGAGTACATTAGATCACAATGTCTTGAAAAACTACAGACCTGTCTCAAACCTGTCGTTCATCTCCAAACTTATTGAAAAGGTTGTAGCAGCACGTTTCAAAGCCCATCTGAAGTTACATAATCTTAACGAACCCTTCCAATCAGCATACAGAAGCAAACATAGTACAGAAACAGCATTAACTCGTGTGAATAATGATATCCTTACTAGCCTTGACAATAAAAATGTTGTGTTACTGGTTCTTCTTGATTTAAGTGCCGCCTTCGACACAATCGACCAGTCTCTCCTGTTAGAACGGCTTCACGACATTTTCGGACTTGAGGGTAATGTGCTGAATTGGTTCCGGTCATATCTCACATCCCGTCACCAATCTGTTGTCATCAATAATGTTAAGTCTGCATCTGTAGAACTTAAATTCGGCGTGCCACAGGGATCGGTACTCAGACCGTTGCTCTTTACCGCTTATACCACTCCTCTGGGGCGTATTTTTAACGACAAGTCTATAGTGATAATACCAGCCGACAAAGGGAAATCAACTGTCATTATGAACACCGATGAATACAATTCAACCGTCAACCAGCTGCTCCATGATACCACAACCTACAGAAAAATCAGGAAAAATCCAACAACAACGTTAGAAAAACAACTAAATGACAAGCTTAAAGAATTGTGTGATAAGCAATCTTCTTAAGAAATCAAACATTGATACAACATTTTCGGTCCCGACCACCCTGAAACAGATTTTGAAAGCCAACGGCAATCTGCAACCAGTTCTCCCCACTCAACCCAAAGAGTCGTCTATCAAGTGGTTTGCTCCTGTAATGCCTCATACATTGGACATACGAAACGTCCTATTGACAAAAGGATAAAGGAACATAGGTCCAAAGCTGTCACTAATAATTCAGCAATAGCCGAACATCTCCAGAATCACCCACAACACAGAGTTAAATGGAATGAGGTCCAGATACTAACAGCCAACCAACAAAACAAGAAAACCAGGCAGATCCTAGAGGCCATAAATATCAGAAGATATTCACCTGAACTTAATAGGGACTTAGGGCTTTACATCACTAAGCACCTTTATCACTAAGAAGTAGCTATAGTGTGTTTTGTACGTTTTTGGTATGTAAACAACCAACTTAGTTTAATTTCTAAGAAACTGGGTAAAATTCTAATTATGGCAATAAATCTAATACGAAGAGGTTAAACTCTGTAGATACGGTGTGTTAATTAACAGGGGTGAGAAATTGACTAAGGATGATTTAATTATCGCTAGGAGTGAAAATCTCAGCGATGGTGTGTTTTCTGTCCTGGGTGTGTTAATTAACGGACGGGTTAAAAACAACTGACACGGTGTGTATTCTACGTTTGGTGAGTTTTCTCGAAAGCGTGTTATAACTGCCCCAAAGTGTCTTATCAAGGATTAGCAGGCTAAATCTGACGCTTAGGTGTCAAATCTAATTTACCGTGCGATTTCTTAATCGACCGTGTGTTTTACGCAGATCGGTCTTTGTTAAGGGTAGGTCTTTATACATGGATTTATACGTGCTGTAGTTACATATATGCCCTCTTTAGTCTATGCGTATTTCATTTGTTGATGAATACTACGTTTCTTATACTGCATACCATTGTCTTGCTACAGTTATTTATATTTCTTGTCTTTTTGTGTGTTTCATTTGTTAGCATTATCGTGGTACTACTGAACTATAAATGCATGTGTCTGAAAATCGGTCGCACTCAATATCGTTATTTACCGATATCCGGTCCAACCTCAATTTGATTATACGATGTATTGTAATCTCTATTGATATCAGATGCTCTAATCTATTTCCACATATATAACAAACAATAATTCACATATCAAATAACACTAATGCAAATAGGGACACGGACCTGTGGCGATATTGCATGGTCGAACTCGGTGTAATCAGCTTGTCGTTGCGTGAAAATACCGTGCTATGTATGACTATTTATCTTTGACACGTGTAAATACAGCCGCTTGTGATTCAATAAACGTTGTGTCCCAAAGTCGTCTTTGCGTGCAAAATAGAGACCTCTAACTTAATATGGAAATAAGGGCTTAATTTAATAAGAACGACTAAATTTAAACACGTGTTAACATTTCTATTGTTTACGATTGTATGGCATAGCTTTATTATTTTTCCCCCGGTACTAATAACTACGAGGCAAGTGGATCCAATTGTAATTTAGCATGTATAGAAATACGTGATGACAGATCGAGAGCACGGGCTGCAATAGTCCCCAACTTGTTCTATTTATAAAAGCATGCCATCACCTTTGGAAATCAGTTAGTTTCCAGTCTAAAACGACTTTATAATTTCTTTGTTATTTCGGTCGCTTTATTTGAAAAGATTTAAATAATGTGCCATAGTAATTTGTGATTTTGTTTTTATGGTTAATTCGGTTTAATTGTGAACATTTCTAAATCTAAATATTGGACGAAAAACATTAATCATGGATACACGTTCAGAATAGTGTTAGAATGATTTATTTGTTAAAGGTCGGTTAGTAACTTAGTACCGTATAATATGAACATCTGACATGCAAAATTGTGTTAAAGAATTAGACTACTGTCATTTGCGATATTTAGAACCGTGCATAGAACACATTATGTCTAGAATTTGGCGGTAACAGCTTAACTAATAAATTTAATAAAAGAAAACTATTTCAGAACAACGATAATTTCTAATACACAATTTGTGTAATTAAAATATCTCTAGAGGTGGCATTTGTTCGTTTGACAAATTAAGGTTTTGAAATAGGATACACAACACAAATATATTAACTTACAGGGTCATATTTTGAATTTTAATAAACCATGTTAATTCAAGAAAATTATTGTTTATAATACACATTCACTAAAATTGTTGAGCTGCGGTGAGGATCAATTTCATTACCCTAATAAAGTCTGGCAATTAACAGTTGTTATATAACATCTAGGTCAACGTTGATCCAAATGGTGTTCAGCGAAGCGTAATTCCTGCTCTGATGGCAGTTTGTGTGGTAATATGTGACTTGGAAATACGTTTAATAATTTAAAAAATTCAAGAAGAAGAACAACCAATTTTCGCATATTTCCGATACAACAATTCTTTTTGTTTTGAAATATACAGTAGAAAAATAACTTAGTCCTATAACTTTAGGACGCCATGATAATATCGGCACAGGGAAAGCCCTCCATCTCTCCATTTCAATGTTATCACGTTTTTCTAGCTCACTATTAAATTCCATTGTTGATAATGTGTCTTTTGAATCGCACTAATATTCCACAAAATGTCATTATTGGAGCAGAGGTGATACGTGTAGAAGCGAATGCTTCGGCCCATACAAACTGCCAATCAAAGAAAAAATAAATAAAGCAGATAATTAATACGTTACAATTTAATTAAAACGTTTAGTTATGAAGGCATATGCATATCAATAATGTCTCGTCTTTTTTAGTTGTTTGTTTGAACATTTCTCTGATTATAATATAATGCTTGGGGCTGAGTTTTTTTTCATTTGAGATACCAACCGCAATTTACTATGAGAAACAAAATTAATCGTATACATGTTGATAAAATAATTAAAATATCAAGCTTTATTTAAATGAGATGATAGAAAAGGGAAACATACATTTATGTCATTACAATAAGACCAACGCTGAATAGACCACAGTATGCACACACATATCAGTGCTGTGGAGTATTATAGTTGTTGTTGCAGTATTATAAGAAATAGCTAGTACTCGTTGACTATTTTGTTATTTGATTTCAGATCGAATCACCGATGATTTTGTTAATGAAGGATCTTGTATTGTGTGATTTTAGCAGTTTTGATTTTTAATTAGTATTAACGATGTTTTTGTGATAAAGTCTTGATTGTTATTTGGCGTTATGATTTTAGCAACAATTTGTCTGAAGATTAAAAACGCCGCCCCTAGGAGATAAGCTAAATTTAACTCACTGTGATATTACAAAACGGTATATATTAACCATAAAATGTCACATTCATTACCTTCATAAGTTCTTACTGATAAAAAAATATCATAAATTGAAATCTAATAATTTATTATGGCTAGTTTATGTGTGGTTTGCTCTAAGGAAGTGCATCCCCGACAAGAGGCTTTGCAACGCAAAATCGTTTTAATTAAAAATGAAAATCCATGTTGACAACTTGACAAGTAAAAAATATTTCTAAAATTTCACAAACATTTCAACCCTTGACTTATTGGGATAAATTGTAACAATTGCCAAATTCCAACCAACTATATCAGCTAATCCATTAGTGCACGAGCTAATTAACTTTGTTTCATCTCTCAACATCAAAGAACAATTCCGTGTGAAAAGCGTGCATGAATTGACAGTATGAATTGTAAAATAATGACTGGGTCGTTTGGGAGTGTCTGCATGATTTACTTTATTTATTCACGAACGGGACGCTCAAGCTTGTGGATGACTTTATCATCGCATTATATATTATATGCCTAAATTAGGTATATGATTTATCTATTAGTGATGCAATTCTGGTTCCTTGGAAAGCCCTATTTACGACCCAGGTAAGAAATAATCTTATAAAATATAACAGCGACGAAACTTACTGGTTATCATTAGTTGCGAGATTTTTTGTTTATAATTGTGTTTTCGAAATAGATTAGAGCATCTGATATCAATAGAGATTAAAATACGTCGGATAATCAAAATGAGGTTGGACCGGATATCGGTAAATAACGATATTGCGTGCAACCGATTTTAAGACACATGCATTTATAGTTCAGTAGTACCACGGTAATGCTAACAAATGAAACACACAAAAAGACAAGAAATATAAATAACTGTAGCAAGACAATGGTATGCAGTATAAGAAACGTAGTATTCATCAACAAATGAAATACGCATAGACTAAAGAGGACAGACATGTAACTACGGCACGTATAAATCCATGTATAAAGACCTACCCTTAACAAAGACCGATCTGCGTAAAACACACGGTCGATTAAGAAATCGCACGGTAAATTAGATTTGACACCGACGCGTCAGATTTAGCCTGCTAGTCCTTGATAAGACACTTTGGTGAAGTTATAACACGCTTTCGAGAAAACTCACCAAACGTAGAATACACACCGTGTCAGTTGTTTTTAACCCGTCCGTTAATTAACACACCCAGTACAGAAAACACACCGTCGCTGAGATTTTCACTCCTAGCGATAATTAAATCATCCTTAGTCAATTTCTCACCCCTGTTAATTAACACACCGTATCTACAGAGTTTAACCTCTTCGTATTAGATTTATTGCCATAATTAGAATTTTACCCAGTTTCGTAGAAATTAAACTAAGTTGGTTGTTTACATACCTAAAACGTACAAAACACACTATAGCTACTTCTTAGTGATTGTAATAATGAAATTCCCCCCCACCCCAGCAATAAGTTACAAGTATTACACATTCTCCCTAACCTGTCCCCTCATTTCCCTTTTTCACTTATTTTCTCAGTTATATTGTGGATTGTTATACATGTAGTTATATTAAGAAAATGCATACCTAATTTAGCTTTATGGATATGGACTCACTCCTTTATTATACAGTCACCCTTTGAAGGGCCTCATAATATGGAAATGGCCTCCCTTCTTGTTCATACATGGCACCCTTCAAAGGGCACCTACTGTTAATAACCACCTACTCATGCAGTATTAGTGTTTATTAGTAGCTAATTACCTTGTTATGTTTGTTGTTTTTGTTAAATATCCTTTACTTTTTATATTATCCTATTACTTTATTTTAATCCATGTAAATGGTTTCTTATTAATGTCATATATATTGACCTCAAGTTTACTAAATTGTCTTGTCTGCGATATCACCTCGGTGGAAGCGGACGTTAAATAAAGCTATTTCACACACACTAAATTGTCAGTTGTGCTTGATAACGATAAGAGGATACTTGTCGAAAAGTCGTGCTTTTAGAATAAAACTAGTGATTGTATCCCATAAAAACTGTGTTCTGTTAATCTTTATATTTATTGAAATTACCATTATCATTGATGGGTGTTATGTCATCAACGTAACTTTTAGCTTCCTTGTAATCTGTTTTTCTTTTATGGTCTTGAAAGCAGAATTCATATTTATATAAATGTACATTAGCCATAAATGGGGCGGGGTCAGTTCCCATTGGTAAACCAATAGTTTGTTGTATTATCTGATCCCCAACCTCAAATATGGCATTGTCAATGAGAAAATGTATGATATTTTGAAATTTTTCTTTATCAAAAACTACAGTGCTGGCATTGTGCCGTTTTATAATCCATCTCGCATCTTGTGAGTAGATGGCCATCAAGTTTCTGCCTTTGCTGAAAGCTACATTAGAGGCTTTCTCTACGAACCAATCCAAATTTTGTTTGAGATCTGCATGCTGTAGCATAGTATATATAGACCAGGAGCCTAGGGGGGTTCAACCTAGCTGAAAAGCTAACCAATTTCTATGTCAGGGATGTGCCCAAAAAATGTTCATGCCAGGCAGTAATCTTCTGCAGAAAATTATCATTTTTTTTTTTTCGATCGAAAATGCGCAATTTGATGAGTGACTCCAAGGGGTCAAAATTCACGACGGCTCGTAGTATTTAGCGAAATTGCCATAGAAAATAAATAAGAACAACAGCATCTTTAGCCCCGGTAATTTATTTAAGAATATGACGACAGCAATTTGTCGATGTTGGCACGGAAACCGCTGTTGTATACCTGCGTAATCCACGCGTAATCCACGGCATAATCGAACATAGGAATTTATTCTTCTTGTGACTGCATTTTTCCATCGAAAACACAAGTCGGCATTTGTTCAGTTGTACCATGGAACGTATAACATTGTCGTACGGTTACTCAGAAGGTTGGAAATCCAGTAGCACTTGCAGTCAATTTCATAATAATGAATTTCATACCATCTTCGCATGTTTTCATCTTGCTGTCACTAGTTTATAGCTACATATTGAAGTATTTATATTTAAATAAATAAAACACAAGCCCCTCAAGTCATCTGACGTAAATCTACCGCAACATCACATGCTGGAATGGAAATGCACACGGCATGTCTGGTTTATTTAATCATTTAAAACGTAGAAATAAAGGCTGTCAATAATTTACCAGAAAATATGACCAAATCAAATAATTAGGTCGGGAAAATATGTCATATAATATACTTTTCTCTGAAAATATCCATACTGCTAATCAAATATCCAATACAACACAAAACTGTAGACCAACAGATGAGAAAAAAACGGTGGGGGCGAATAGAAGAGCCTCCTAACTGGTAATTTCAGGTCCACAGTAATGACGTAATGTTAACGTCATATTCTGATTGGGTATTAAATATAAATAATAAAGTACATTGTTTTCTTCTTTATGAAATGGTATATTATTTGCACAGCCTTAATAAACGGGTACCCCAAAACTAAGCTAATCGCGTGAAATTTGTTGCAAAATGATCAGTATATCCACATGTATCAAGAATCACTGATGCCAGACATTTTCATTCAGGTGTCACTAAATGCCCTATCCCAATAGCTATACCTTACAGTGGTGCTTTACGTATAAAACGTATTTGGGTAATTCCAGCGTGACAGATGGGACAAAAGATAATATTTTCAGAGTAACTTTGAAATTTAGTTATTTCAATACATTTGAAATCATGCAATTGAAAGTATTTTTGACAACCACCATATCATCCCTTTAATATCTAACAAAAAAATTTTTTTCAGAAAAAATTATTACTGAGCATTTTGGGATTATGTTTGATGGGACATTTCTAGACCACCGTTTTATGTAACCTTGGTACCGGAACATTGATTTATCTCAATTACTAAAATTTAGTTTAACTGACATGCCTATGTTAAAATAGAAACATTTAAGTGGATTTAGGTAAAATAGCTATGTTTCTTATGTGCCATTATGCCACAGTGGCACCATCAACACTGTGACAGATGGGACATCAGAATATGTGACGGATGGGACATTAAATATATGCAACAAATTGATTATTCAGGATAAGAATTTAATGCCGACCTTCCATTCTAGAGTCATCCTCTGTTTGCGAAAGCCTTCTGAACATGATAGAGGCTACAGTTTTTAATAGACTTTTTTCTAATTTGGTGTGAACTATTGGTGTCATGATATGACAAAACTTGTCCATTTTCAGCATTACACAACCTTCCATTCTAGAGTACCTTTTTTATTTTTTTGAACAGCTTTCTTTTCAAATTTGGTGTGAGGCATTTGGGTAATAAGAGGACTAATCCATCCATATTCAGCATTCCTTGGTATGGTATTCCGTTCCAGAGTTACCCCACTTGTTGGAAGACCTTAATTGCTGAAAACCTTGTGAACACAATCGAGGCTACAGTTTAACATATTTTTGTTAAGTTTGGAGTGAAGAATTGGGGTAATCAATGTACTATTGTTATTTACAGTCTTCTAGGACCTTTCATTCTGTCGTTACCTTGTGAACATAATACAAAGTTCAGTTTTTAAAAGATTTTTTTCAAATTTATTGTGAATGTGTATACTGGTGTATAGACCCAATTGATTTGGGGTTATGAAGGGTGCAACCTTTTGATCCAGAGTGATTGCCCCTTTTCCAAAACGTGTGCACACAAAAGAGGCTACAGTTTTTATCAGATGGGTTTTTTTTTTTTTTTCCACAATTGATGTGAAGGATTGGTATCATGAAAGGACTGATCCTTTCGATTTCCAACTAATACTGTCTTCTGTTCAGCAATTATGCTCCCTTTACCGAAAACATATGAAAGTGGTACTGGCTACAATTTTTAATGGAATTTTTTTCAAATTTGGTGGGAAGCATTGAAAAGAACCGTGCCGATTTCCAGCCTTCTAGGACTTTCTGTTCAATATACAGTTAATATTGCCAATAAAATGTTTCACTGCTATGATTTTTATTACTCTGGTCTTCAGATGCAATATTATTGCTTAGTAGATAGTCAACAAAGTTTTTTAATTATGAAATCTGCAGGTGTCTGGATTTTAGGCACTAAGATCATTGTGACGGATGGGACAAAAACGCTGTGCTGGATGGGACAGCGGGGGATTTGTGACGGACGGGACACCATGAAATCTCCAGTTTATTTATTGCGCAACTAAATCAAGAAAAATACAACCATATATTTACTTTATGGCTTGCATATAGAAGATATTAATATCATAATTTATTTTTATATTTATCAAAAAATACCTTTTAAAAGAAAGATTCATTAAAATTGTGACAGATGGGACAAACAATATTGCTAATTTTGTGGTGCGGTTTGTGGAGTATATAGAGTAAAAATCAAAACCAAGTGCTAGGATTTATATTGCATATGTCTCATTGATCTTAATAAATATGTATACTAATTCAACATTCAAAGTCTAAAAATAGCACAGTTGCACGTGCAGCACTGTGTCAACATCCGCCTGACTATAAATACGAGGTAAGACTCGGCTCTGGTTGTTTTGTTGGCAACCATATATAGCACTGGGAGGGCTTAAAGGGAGGATATATAAATCCTCGAGCCCTCCGGCTATATATGAAGAGATCATATGCAAAAACAGACAAGTCCATTTTAGTTGTTTTGTTAAAAATGAATTTTCTTTTAATGTTTTCTAGGCCAAACCTAATTATTATTAATTAGTGTTTTCTAAATTAATTTAAATAAAGTAAATAACAGGTTAATTTGAAAAAAATGAAATTTTTATAGAAAAATGAAATTATGATGTTTTTTTATTGTGTTTCACTCCAAAAAAAGACAACAATTGCACAGAAATCTCAACAGGTGAGTATGAGGAGTGTGCTATAAGGGAAATGTTGATCAGACAGCAGCGCTAACACCTACTTTAATATGGAATTCCAACTGCAAAGGCATCTTCTACGTGCACGTTAATGTATACGCGAGACATCAATTTTTTCGCAACATCCAAGTGACTAGGTAGCTACACAGAAATCTCAAGTATTTTGCTTTGTGAATACAAATTTATAACAGACGGGTATATATGCCAAATGTGATGAGGGAAATTTTGACCGACAGCGGCGCTAAGGCCTTCTTTTAGGCCTATATGGAATTGAAACTGCAAAGGAATGTTCTACATGCACGTCAATGTATGCATGGGGCCTTGTTTTTTTTGCGTCATCCAAACAACTAGATAGCTGTCCTTGTCAGGCTCCCATATAGGGCCCAATATCCAACAATTCAATGTCCAACTAACCCCAATGAGGGTTTGACACCTGTAAATAAAATCGTGAGGACATTTTTGCTGTAAAGCATTATCGATTAAATCAGATGATCACAAAGAAAAGTCACCCATCTTTGTTGCTCTCTTCAAGATCCTGTCGACCGACAGGTTGACGACGAGCGAAGGCTTCTTCAAAGAATCTACAGACTGGATGAGGGACACCAATCTCATCTATTCATCAAAAGTTTTTGTCTTATTTGGTAGAAAACACACCTATTTTTACTAAGAATGTCAATTTCACCGAGAATTCATGGGGGCCGCCATGATGGAATGACGCCAGTGCAACGTGATCGCATACTGGCACATGATTGGCTAAAATGGAGTTGTAGCTATTTGCAGTAAAATAGTATCGGCAGTTGTAGGTTTTTGATATAAAATGTTGAATAACGATGTGTTTTTCATTGGAGATGCCACTTTTGCAAAAGAATAAATCGGCAGCATCGATAGATGGCATTGTGACCTGTCTGCTGGTAGGCATGGTTTTATTTTCACCGAAATGGCGTTTGTCGGTTTTTGCGCTTGAATTGTTCATATATTTATATAATCCTTCTCATCCATCGCGCCCCTTGGATGATAGGAGATTATATTCCACTATATGCCCTTCGGGCATCTCCGATTTATATTGCATCATTCAAAGGGTTGTCAACAAAAAAGAAAACAAATAGTAGGCTATTAAAATTTATCCATATAGTTAAAAGATAGCTTGCCAGGCAACGAACCATACGCCCACACTAAATCCTACGGGCAGTCAACAAGGGTTGCGGCATATTTTTATTTTCTTCAGTAATGAAACATTTGTAATACACTAAAATCTGATTAAAAGTAACAACTCATTATGTAATTATCAGAAAATCATTAGAATTTGTTTGCTTTTTATAAAGTTTTGCCCCACGATAACAATCGGTATACGAAACATTTAATATCATGGATTTAGCTGTTCAGTTATCAAAATTCATGAAAATCAAAATACTTGTTCGTTTCAACACCTTAAACTTTGTGTATCAACCCGAAGTCAATCGGATGATAAGTTTGGCCTCTATAGCGTCACACGATTTTTTGAAGTGATCAAGGGAGATAACTCTGACAGTCATTTGAAATCGCCGAAAATCAATAGGCTTCTTCGTCTCATGACTGTATACACTGTGTATAAATTTAAAGTCAACCGGATATTAACTTTGACCTCTAGAGCGTCTACAGGATTTTTTGAAGTGATCAAGGACCATAACTCTGGCAGCAATTATTGGAAATCGCTGAAAATCAATAGACGTCTTTGTCTCTGGACTGTAAACACTGTGTATAAATTTATCAATCGGATATTAACTTTGGCCTCTAGAGCATCCACAAGATGTTTTGAAGTGATCAAGGGCCATAACTCTAGCAGTAATCAGACATCGCTGAAAATCAATAAGCTTCTTCGTCTCATGACCTTAAACACTGTGTATAAATTTATAAAGTCAATCGGATATTAACTTTGGCCTCTAGAGCATCCACAAGATTTTTTGAAGTGATCAAGGGCCATAACTCTGGCACTAATTATCGGAAATTGCTGAAAATTAATAGGCTTCTTCGTCTTATGACCTTAAACACTGTGTATAAATTTAAAGTCAATCGGATATTAACTTTGGCCTCTAGAGCCTCCACAAGATTTTTTGAAGTGATCAAGGGCCATAACTCTGAAATCGCTGAAAATCAATAGGCTTCTTTGTCTCATGACTGTAAACATTGTTTATAAATTTAAAGTCAATCGTATTAACTTTAGCCTCCAGAGCGTCCACAAGATTTTTTGAAGTGATCAAGGGCCGTAACTCTGGTAGTTATTTCAATGTGGGCATATAAAAATGCATTTTAGTAGAGCTTGTAAAAAAAAAACTTATCATAGTTCTATGATAGTGTTTTAAGATTGTCTGAAATATAGCATCCAAAATTTATAAGATGTAGATCAGGAAGTTGAATGAATTGAATGAGGCTTAAATACAGAAGAATAAATTACTGTCAGTATAATAGTTTCTCAAGCCAATGGCCATAGGAAGATGGCATTACTGCTCTAAGCGTAATACATGTATGAGTTACAAAAAGTTTGAGAAGACTTCCTAACATCTAAGGTAATAGCATTGTCATAATCTAGAAAGTGAGTAAAACTAAAAGCTGTTAATGTCCGGGACCTTTGGGCTGTATCTAGAGCAGTGATGGGATTTCGCCCGTATTTTCCGGACATGTCCGACGCCATTTTCCAAACGTCCTAAGGTGTCCGACCAGGAATATGCCCAATTCGGACGTCAAGACATGGTGAATAATATTCACAATTCCGAAATTAATATAGTGCAGTGATGGGATTTCAAAATTTTTCTTGTCGGACATTTCTACCGAAAATAAAGGGACATAACTCCTTATCGTTGTTTTTTAAGAAGGTAGTTTTTAGACCAAACAATAACATCACGTGTCAACAAAATATTCAAATTCGTACGTAATAAAAACAATACGTGCACTTCATTATTTTTCATATCTAATTCCTGTACGGTATTAAAATTTATGCCAGTAATAATATTTCTAAAACATTATGTGATGTCGTAATACAATAGAATGAAAGCTGACTGCCGATCCGTACTGTTTCAAATTCTTCGAAAAGTACTGTATTTTCGGGTCATTTAATTCGACACATTCTTCAGCGGAAGTTCGGCATTCGTCTTATGATCCGTTTCGGCTTATATACGGAGGTTAAAAAATGTTATCCCCATATTCATTTGGCAGTAAACGTCGCTCGTTGTGGTGACACCATCTGCTAAATAATCACACTCAAATCAAGCACTATTCCATTCGACATATTCGTCAACATTGCCTACCGTACTTATTTCTTTATTTAAAAACATAAACCTCATTGAAAATATATCATACATCCGACAATATGCCATCAAAATAGAATCTTTTCTTCGACATTAGACGCCTGAAATTAGTCACGTATTCATTCGGAATCTGTTGAGGTTTACCCAGTGGTATTCATTTCATAGTTTCATGAGTTTCGCGAGATGTCTACTTCCGTTTAAAACAAGGTCAAGGACAACTTTGCTCTGAAAATTTTAAATACGCTTCGAACAACGCAATTTTGATAACTTCTTTTTAAAATCGGCAAGTTTACCCAATATGTAAACCCATACCGCATCGCAATTGTATAGGCGTAGGTACATTACATATCACTTACCGTCATACAGCCACGGCTAGATGTAGAGTAACGGAATTCACCGAGGTTTGCCGAGTGCTATAACCACGTGCGATCAGAAACAAAGTTCGCAAGGTCTAGTTTTTTTTTTAGATATGTGTCTGTGAAATAGCTTTATTTAACGCTCGCTTCCACCAAAGTGATATCGCAGATTAGGATGTGAAATACACGACTAATTTCTACCTGCCCGACATCAAGGAGATTATAATAGTAATACATCCGACAATGGGTCAATCAAGTAGATTAAGTTTATAATCACTGTTGTTGTATTCATACATATCCCGACAAAGGAGAAGCAATGACTTCTGTTCAGGATTGGATTAATGAATTGTCCGATAAAGGATTAAGGCAGATTAACTAGTTAATCAAGGTAGGTGTTAGGTGGTATAACACGATAAATATGTTGATTATAAACTTAATCTGATTAACCCGTGATTTCTCCATTGTCTCATATTTTAATCTCCTTGGTGTGACGGTCAATAACACGTAGAAATTAGTCATATATGTCACATATCCTGATAGTATATAACACCTCAAATGAACATACATTGTATCCGATAACTTGTCTGTGATATATTTTTCGATTGAAGCCGATGTTAAACAAAGATATTTCACACACAACCATAGCGCTTATAGTTCAGTAATTAAAATGAAAGCAGAAATATTGCGAGACACGTGAAAGAGATGTGCATGTGCCGAAAGTAATACGCCTGATGTCGGAGAAAAGATTCTATTTTGATGGCATATTGTCGGATTTATAATTATATTTTGTATTGGATTTATGTATTTAAATAAAGAAAGAAACACGCTAAGAAATGTTGATGAATATTTCGATTGAAATGACGTAAGTAGTTAATTGTTTTAGACGATAGCGCGTGCTACAGTCGAATGCAATTATTTGGCAGTTGGTATCACCTGCTCGTTGTATAAGAGCAACATCTACTATGGTTTACTCAAGTTTACTGCCAAATAAATTTGGGATGTCTTTTTTTTTACCCCCGTTTATAAATCGAAACGAAGTATAAGACGAATGCCGACTTTGCTGAAAAAATTGTATCGACTTATGATTCGAAAAATACGGTAATTTTGGTGGAGTTTGAAACACATATTGATCGGCAGTACTCGGTACGCTTTCATTCTATGGTACTACAATGTCAAGTAATTTTGTAGGAATATTATTGACATAAATTTGAACACCGTGTGGTAATTAAACATGAAAAATAACGAAGGGCACCTATTTTTTTTTTTACGTATGAATTTGAACATATTTTGTTGAGACGTACGACGTACGTGATTCTTAATTGTGTTTTAAAAACGTCTGCTTAAATTACGATAAGAGTTATGCTCCTTTATTTTGGGGAAAAAATGTTTGACAAGAAAATTTTTGAAATCCCATCACTGATCTGGAGCCAATAAGCTCACTGTTTTATAAGTGAGAAAATTTAAAATTATATCTTCTAAAGTGAATAAGACTTGCAAAAGAAAATTAAATAGGAACACTCCAGGTTGCTTCAAAACCAGATTTTATAGGATCAAGATTAAAATATTTGCAATACTTTCTACAGTGGGATCCCAAAGGATCAATTTGTTTCCAATCTGCCTAAAAATTCCATCGTCTCATGGCCAGATTATACTGTTTATAAATTCCTGGTCTCCAGGACCTGACAATAGTGTTGGTAGTGTGTTGTGATAGTCCTCTATTAGTGAGGTATTGCTTAATATGAGACAAGCATTCATGTATAAACTTTTGCCTCCCATGGGGTGGCACATCCCATGTTGAACTAAATGCAAGAGGTCCTTCGGTAGGAGCAAATGAATGGGGTTTGAAATAAGTATTGCTAAGGGTCAAGAATACCATACCGGTGTTGGCCATCCTGGCACTATAATTGTAGCATATGGTCTCTGATTATTTTGTTGAGATACAATGCAACTACACTGGAACTTTCAGTGAGTGAAGGAAAAAGTATGGGTGAAAATTAAATCAACAAATCTTAAATACATCATCGAGCCAAACAAAATGGATCAGACTGTCAAGACATATACTTTACAACTTGGAAAATTAGCTGTGATGTAAATGGATCTATGTCCAGTACAAATAAAAGGTTACAAACCCTCTGAAAATGTGCTTATTCAAGTTCAATTCTTTGAATTAGCCTAGATAATTGATCGGCTATGCTATAAGACATAATTGATCTATATTTAGCAGATAAATAAATATTTCTAGAAGCACGACAGTTCCAAATTTGTTTGCTAATTTTAAAGCAATTTATCTATAGTTCCCCAATATTATAAATATATGATAAACATAGGATATAGTGTTATCACATTGAACAAGTATTTGTGTTCCCATTCAACTAACCACACACCCCCCGCAACCAATTAAAGAACAAACAAAGGAACGGATGGTGTACAATGTTATTTATTAATGACTAATCAAATGAAATATGATTTATCAATGAATAACAAAGAATACATGTATAAACACTAATAATACAAAATAAAATCATATTTCAGTCTTAAAACTGAGGGTTGGGCTTAAAATTAAACAAATAAAAGGCCAAACACATCACAACTTGTGATGTCGTGCCCAAACCTAAAGATACCATCCGCATGATAACAAAAATGATTATAACAAATAAGGAACAGTGATTGACATACCTAAGCTTACTAGCTAAAGTCACTACATACAAATTACAGTAACAAATGTGAGAACTAAAGAAATAAATGTGTGAACTAAATAAACAAGTGTCGAGGCAGACAATGCTGTGCCGGTTAAAAACTGGGATACCCACTTACATTCAACCAACTAATGCTAACTGAACCTGGTCAGTTAGCCTATATGGTACGTACAGAAAACACTAAAAGATAGGTTGCCAGACAACGAAACATACGCCCACAGTCAACAAGGGTTGTAGCATATTTTTATTTTTTTTGGTAATGAAACATTTGTAATACACTAAAATCTGATTAAGAGTAACAACTCATTATGTAATTATCAGAAAATCATTAGAATTTGTTTGCTTTTTATATAGTTTTGCCCCACGATAACAATCGGTATACGAAACATTTAATATCATGGATTTAGCTGTTCAGTTATCAAAATTCATTGAAAATCAAAATACTTGTTCGTTTCAACACCTTAAACTCTGTGTATCAATCTGAAGTCAATCGGATGATAAGTTTGGCATCTATAGCGTCACAAGGTTTTTTGAAGTGATCAAGGGAGATAACTCTGGAAGTAATTATTTGAAATCGCTGAAAACCAGTAGGCATCTTCGTCTCATTACCTATATTAACTTGTGCCTCTAGAGCGTCCACAGGATTTTTTGATTTGATCAAGGGCCATAACTTTGGCAATAATTATCAGAGATCGCTGAAATCAACAGGCTTCTTCGTCTCTTGACCTTAAACACTGTGTATAAATCTAAAGTCAATCGGATATCAACTTTGGCCTCTAGAGCATCCACAAGATTTTTTGAAGTGATCAAGGGCCATAACTCTGGCACTAATTATCGGAAATCGCTGAAAATCAATAGGTTTCTTCGTCTTATGGCCTTAAACACTGTGCATAAATTTAAAGGCAACGGTAACGTGGCACCCGTCATTCCTGCTACGCAAGTCTAGTGATGATTGATTTTACAAAAAAAATAATCATCCAACGTTTATTTTCCACTTGAGCATATCTGAGGAACTACTTGTTGGATCGATCAGATGTCTTTGGTTTTACCGTGAAGTCAGCATGACTTAGAGATTAAATCTATTTCGAACATTTCTGCGACAATGCGAAATGCACGAAATCACCCAATTTTTTTTTTTTAAATGTTGCCGTAATATTTACAATAATCGGCAGATTTTAACATTTAGTACAATTTCACATAGTCTGAGACAAGGCAAATAGCTACAGTACTTCAGATTTTTTATTTTCGACGTATCCTCGATTATATTAGGCACGAAATTTTGACAATTTAAATTTTTACACAAAACTTTTTTATTTATGAATATTTTTTGATGGTATTTTACACAGGATTAAAGGGTCATCTGACTTGAGCAAAAATGTGAACAATTTTTGTCTAATTTGAATTACCCGCCATTAGCTAATTTAGTTTTTCGATCCTAGAGTAATTATTTATTGTTTGATTTGTATAAAAGTTCATTAGGTCCGTTTTCCGAAATGTCATTTTTTTTGTTATTGTTAAAGTTTCCTATCGATAACGGAAGAGACACAATTTTACCAAAGATAGGTTGCCAGGCAACGAAACATACGCCCACAGCAGCTAAATCGTCCGGGCAGTCAACAAGGGTTGTCGCATATTTTTACTTTTTTTTGGTAATGAAACATTTGTAATACACTAAAATCTGAGTAACAACTCATTATGTAATTATCTGAAAATCATTAGAATTTGTTTGCTTTTTATAAAGTTTTGCCCCAAGCTAACAATTAGTATAGGAAACATTTAACATCATGGATTTAGCTGTTCAGTTATCAAAATTCATTGAAAATCAAAATACTTGTTCGTTTCAACACCTTAAACTCTGTGTGTATCAATCTGAAGTCAATCGGATGATAAGTTTGGCATCTACAGCGCCACAAGGGTTTTTGAAGTGATCAAGGGAGATAACTCTGGAAGTAATTATTTGAAATCGATGAAAATCAGTAGGCTTCTTAGACTCAGGACCTTAAACAGTGTGTGTAAATTTAAAGTCAATCGGATATTAACTTTGGCCTCTAGAGCATCCACAGGATTTTTTGATGTTATCAAGGGCCATAACTCTGGCACTAATTATCGGAAATTGATGCAAATTAATAGGCTTCTTCATATTATGACCTTAAACACTGTGTATAAATTTAAAGTCAATCGGATATTAACTTTGGCTTTTAGAGCATCCACAAGATTTTTTGAAGTCATCAAGGGAGATAACTTTGGCACTAATTATCGGAAATCGCTGAAAATCAATAGGCTTCTTCGTCTTATGACCTTAAACACTGTGTGTAAATTTAAAGTCAATCGGATATTAACTTTGGCTTTTAGAGCGTCCACAAGATTTTTTGAAGTGATCAAGGGCCATAACTCTGGCACTAATTATCGGAAATTGTTGAAAATCTATAAGCTTCTTCGTCTTTTGACCTTAAACACTGTGTACAAATTTAAAGTCAATCGGATATTAACTTTGGCTTTTAGGGCGTTCACAAGATTTTTTGAAGTGATCAAGGGCCATAACTCTGGCACTAATTATTGGAAATCGCTGAAAATCAATAGGCTTCTTCGTCTTATGACCTTAAACATTGTGTATAAATTTAAAGTCAATCGGATATTAACTTTGGCTTTTAGAGCATCCACAAGATTTTTTGAAGTGATCAAGGGCCATAACTCTGGCACTAATTATCGGAAATCGCTGAAAATCAATAGGCTTCTTCGTCTTATGACCTTAAACACTGTGTATAAATTTAAAGCCAATCCGGTATTAACTTTGGCCTCTAGAGCGTCCACAAGATTTTTTGAAGTCGTCAAGGGCCATAACTCTGGCACTAATTATCGGAAATCGCTGAAAATCAATAGGCTTCTTCGTCTTATGACCTTAAACACTGTGTATAAATTTAAAGCCAATCCGGTATTAACTTTGGCCTCTAGAGCGTCCACAAGATTTTTTGAAGTCGTCAAGGGCCATAACTCTGGTAGTTATTATCGGAAATCGCTGAAAAACAATAGGCTTCTTCGTCTCATGACCTTAAACACTGTGTATAAATTTAAAGTCAATCGGATATTAACTTTAGCCTCTAGAGCGTCCACAAGCAATTGTGGACGCCGGACCGACGGACGGACGGACGGACGGACGGACGGACCGACGGACGGACGGACGGACGGACGGGGGCGACAACAATATACGACCACATTTCAATGTGGGCGTATAAAAACTATAATTTTGACAGTTCGGTACCACTTTTTGAAAGCAAATATTATTTTTTTCAAATCTGGTATAACTGAAAGGATGCATCCTTTAAAGGCGCACAAAACATCAGACTCAGTTTTTGTAATTTTGATTTTGTTTTCGGGCTATTTTGATTAAAAGACAGAAAAAGGGGTAAAATTAAGCTATTTACGACCCATTCAACGTCTCCATATTTTCAAATATTTCTTCGTAACTTTCATAAACTCGTAGCAGTAAACCATACGAAGAGAATGCATGTGAAATTTAATTTGTAACATGCACAGTTGCCGAGAAATAGGCAACTTTGCATGCGTCACTTTTCACGTTATTTAGCCTGTGAATGAGTCAATTATCATTCGATTTTTAATTTTGTTTTACCATTTGATTCATAATGTAGAGTGGTTCAGAGGCACAATATTTGTCCTTATAAAAACTGACCCGCTTATCTGTGTGATTGCTCCGTCGAGAAATCTTCTGAAGTGAGCAGTAGTTAGCGCCGCGCACGTGGTTTAGGAAGTCGCAGCAAATATACGTCACATGAGGTATTTTTACAAACATGTATTGGTATATAACGCCGAGTAAAAAATACACTCATTACGGGCTTCGACTTGCGTGTTTATTTAATAGAGAACGTAAGCAAAAATTTCGATTTCACTCGTTGATTTGATTTTTGATTTGGGCGATTTTGGTGATTTAAATACAGAGCTAGCTATAATAGCTTCGTTTCATTTCTAACTTTTAAGTAGGTGAAATCGCCCAGATAAATTCACTACAACCTTTCGAGATTTACTTTTATTAAGTGGTTACAATCTTGGTTTACGCGACGATCTCTCCTGGTTAGGAAATAAATATTTGCTAGCTCTAAATACGCAGAACTATTTGAGACCGGAAAATAACCGAAACAAACTTTTTATTTGTAGTCTTTATTTTCCAGACCCTTTTCGGTAACATGGTGTAAATTATTTTTATAATCATATATATTATCTAACCATCCTGTAGCCATAGGCTTTGGTCGACGGACTTATTTTTTTCTAGATTTGAGACTGAGCCCTGCAAGATATCGTCCACGGATGATTTGCTATATAGGCTTATATATAAATAGGCTTTATGCTAGACAAATGTTAATAAATTCCCGACAACTTCGGAGCATCGGTCTATCATGACTGCTTTACATGACGACTGTGTGACTTTTGGTGACAAATACATTCAAAATAAACTGGTCAGACTGACGACAAAGACTAGGAAGCTGAGTAAAAGTAAGGTTAAGTCCACTAAATGTATGAAATCATACGACGATTTTCTTGGCACCCCATTTTTTCCGGGATAGTTTACGTTACTCCATCGGCAGACACAAGTGAAATTAATTTAATAAACAGAGAGACTCGGACATCTGCCGATGCGACCTTAACTGATTTTGATAGAAAAAAAGTATTTGCGGCGATTGTCATAAAAGCACAATCGCCAAGTTTAAAACAAAATCAACTTCGGAAGACTAAAAAAGAAATGATTCGCATGAAGGCTAATAATGAAAATAAAAAACAATTGGCAGGTAAAAGAATGGTTGCAAGTCAAAACCTTTTTAGATGAACGAAGGAATTTTGTATGATGTCAAAAATCAAAGATACACAGCAGAATACCATAATTTGGTCATGAAACTTAAAAATCTAAACGTTTCCAATGGTAATGTAGCAGTGGTTATAACCGCATGTTCGGCTCTCGGGGGACTAAATCTAATTACACTCCATCAAAATCTACAGTTCAAAGAATATCATGTGAGCGCGTCGGTGTCCACATGTTTAGGAAACCTTGAAGTCGGCGAAAATACCACCCTTTATACAGACGAAACTACAAAATTTGGCTTCTAAATTCGGTACATACGCAATAATCGCTGGCTCGGCGCATACGCCACTTATCCAGCAATGTGTTCTTTTTTCATAACAAACATCATGCAGTACAATATATTTATTTATCTGAGGGACAAAAAATAAAGTCTTAAATTAATGGTTTTATTGGGGTGTTTATCCCTCTCTCTCACTCCCCGTATTACATGTCATTATATTTTCCTCGTACTTTACCCGGCAATTTATTTTTCATAACAAACATCGTACTGCACAATATAATATTTAGTTATCTTTGAGATTAACATTAAAGTGTTACATTATTAGATTTATAGACCCCTCTCTCTACCTCGCTCCCTCTGTATAACATGCCGTTATCAATAGGCCAGTGTCTGGGTATAAATCAGTAAACGCACTGTTCATTTTAATATACATGTATGTATTAGGCTAATCTTGAAATAATTCATGTCAAATGCCGATCTTTTCATCTCCAGCTTAACATGTATTTTAATTTCTACGGTAGCATTATAAACACAGTTAATATAAAGACATTTGAAGGCGCGGGTTTACTGTTAAAACAACTAAGCGTTCGCGCATGCGTACATATTTCAAATCCAATCGTCTAGAGTGTATTCTGTTACTTTGCAGTATGGAAATAAACGATATTTTCCGACTGCGATAAAGTTATTTCGTTTCCGGGACGTGCGTAGCTTGGAGCATATTTTTTTTAGTACAACCAAGGGACATAGCTCTTATTCTCACTAAGAGATAACTCCTTTGATTATGGAAGCCGGGAAGATTTTGAGCCATTTATAAAATATGTCCAAATGGTTATATACACTGGACTCTGTCAAATCCGACATCGTATGGGATCGTTAAAATATGTCGGAAGTCACAGAGTGTGGGAATACCCAGTTTTGTCAAAAACGGGAATACTGTAACTTTGAAAATCGGAAGTATTATTATAATGTTGCTTCGATTCACCCGAGCGTTATTCCCTTTAAAAATGATAAACTTTTCTGTACATTCAAAATTTTCTAACATAATTTTTATTTCATTCAACATGCGTAGGTATTTTGAATAGGTCAAGTCTGACGTTAATTTATCATCTTCGTTATCTTCAGTTGATCGCACGCGTGATCACGGTTCGGTGAGATCCGCAGGCAACCTGTTTCACAGGGCCAAGCGAATATTCACTGCGGGATCAGTTTGATCCGCAGGGTGAACAAACATTGAGCTGAAGTGAGCGGACGTTATGTTCTCAGCAGCCGTTTTATAACCTTGACCCTCATCGGCGAAAGCTGCGGTCAATGGTTAAAATACTACGGGGCGTTTGTTATATTTCATCCGCTCACATAAACGGCTAAACACTCAATCTGTTTCCTAAACAATGTGTTTAGTTAACCGCAGCTATTGACGATGAGGGTCAAGGTCATAATTATAAACCGTAACGTCCGCTCATTTCAGCTCAACGTGAACAAACTTAGGCTACGTTATTCGGGTTCAATCGGCATGTGCAACGAATGTTTCTAACAGGTGCTAGGAATATTTGTACGAACGAATTCGTGGGAAAATTCGTAGATATTCTTGAGTATTTGTCACAATTACTGTCTTACAAGAGATTATAAAATTATCAAGGTAATCAAGAAAGAACTAGACGATAGCGAGTTTTAATCTTACCGATAATTGATTGGTGATTGCTAGTGTTGAAACTACTATTCGGATATCCGTTAACGGATACAAAATAAGGGTTATCCGAATATTTTTACTATCCGTTCGAATATATTCTGGCATTCCGTATGCTCTATATTTAGCCATTTTTACATCTGATTACTTTGAAAGTTTTCCCCCAATGCAATTGATCACGTAAAACGCAGCTCTGAGCATAAATATCAATTTGCGTATTATTTAGAGCTAGTTACTTATAAAATTATTAATGCAGTGCGACGAAAACGGTCATCTAAATTTAAAAAAAACATGCATTCATTCCCTGGGCTGGTTTACGGGATACGAGTTTAGCCATTTTTACATCTAATTACTTTGAAATTTTCCCCAATACAATTGATCACGTACATGTAGGCGACGCAGCTCTGGGCGTAAATATCAATTTGCGTATTATTTAGAGCTAGTTACTTATAAAATTATTAATGCAGTGCAATGAAAACGGTAGTCTAAATAAAAAAAATATGCATTCATTCCCTGGGCTGGTTTACGGGATACGAGTTTAGACTGCGTTTTGATTTCCCCCAAAGAAATTTATTCATAACGACCTAGGTCACGTATATTCTCAATTACTGATTGGTTCAATAGTAGTAAATTATCAGAATGAGGCGACCGACCTTGGCGGAATAAATCACTCGGCAAATTCCGGTAACCTACATCTTGATTGTACCGGAAGCTTCCAATGCTTGCCGATCGAATTCAGAATAAACGTGACATGACATTACTTTGGTTATTCGTGCTGATTGAGCAAAATGATAAGTAGGCGGGCTACGGATTACGAGAGCAGTTATACACAGATTTCTTCACCTCGCTGATTTTCTGGGATAAGACGGATAGTCGTAATAATTGCGCTTAACGGTAGGAAGGTTTTCTTCGCAGCTCAAACAATTTGCAAATCGAAAGTACGATTTCATACTCGGCATGAACAGACACTCATGAACTTATGATGTAATTTTGTTCAAGAATTTTACGTTTCCGAATTATCCGAATAGTTCGGATAGCAACCAAAAGTATTCGGATCACAAATCTTGATCCGATTTTCAACACTAGTGATTGCTTGTTAATTTTTTGTGGTTTCACACCCATCAAGTTTTAATCTAATGGACAATTGATTGGTAATTGCTTGACACCTACTGATTTAAGGCCGGATTATACGGTGACGATTCAATGAAAAATCATGTGACGGGACGGCTGACTGATGTCAGAATCCGGAACGTACAGAGTCCGGATCTACCAGAGATTTTTTGGCTGAAGTAATAAGGAAATAAATCGGGACATTAAAATCATGTCGGATGTCAAAGAGATTCGGATTTATCAGAGATCGGATGTGACAGAGTCCACTGTATCCTCAAAAATCAGAAGTGGCCAGACTTCCATTGTTGATCAATGAAGTTTTTATAGTAAGTCTTAGCATATAATGTCTTTACAGTCCCGAAATAGTGTCTGTTTGTTATAAAACATTTTTAGCCTGAACCACTCTACCTAATGCCAATTTGGACTGGGTCAAACCATTTTAAAATTAATGTCACCGGAAATGATTTCATTTTGGCAAAAACTGTATTTTTAGCATCGTAACAGACATTTCATTCAAATGAGTCTGATTTGTAGTATTTTCAAAATTATGATATTTGATTCCAATCAATAACGCGATTGAACCCATACGATCATACAAATACCAGAAAATGTTTCTAACTTGTACGGTTGCAGAGAAATAGACTTAAATGTCTACAAGTCACTTTTCAAAGTTTTTTGTCTATAAAAGTTGCAATTATTATTTGGTCGATTCTGCTTCAATTTTATTTGATATGTGCAATGTTTATGGGTAAATCTGTTTATCGGTTACATTGGTACTGGAAATATGAGTTCAAGGGTAACGTGGCACTGAAAGTGACATAGGTTCACAGGTAATGTGGCACCAGTGAAACCCGTCATAAGGGCTTGCAGGTCTAGTTGTTATTACTATTTTAAAACTAACTATAGGACTTTTATGCAACAGGCCTATTATACCTTTGTCAGTGGTAGAATCAGTAAAAAGCATAATGATTTAATTTAATCAACCTGTCCATAATATCAAATAAAATGTATTGGATGTGAAATCTGTAATAATAAACAATAACAACAACATTTTCATTAGAATATATATACACTGCGAACAGACGGCTGTGGAAAAAGATGATTATCTTCACCACGATATAGGCGTGTAAAAGCGATACAGTTATTACTGACATGAAAAAATGTCAAAATGACTGCGGTAAACAGACAGATCAGGGTAGATTACAATAGTGAAACAAAAGAATCCACAGTATCCGTAATGGCAAAACTTCTAAAAAGTTCCCCATTAATTAGCCCTGTACTAAGTAATTTCATTGGTCAATATTTATAAATCTACACATACATGCCCAATCAGCAATTCGGTATTATACTCGTTCACTCAATCTAGTCTCGATTATCCACGCATTTTAAAGGCTAAAACATTGAAGTAAATGTTCGGTCTTGGCCAATGACGTTTCATTGTTCATATTTGGTTTTATTTTATATATATCTACGTCATTGGTCTTGGCTATGAAAACATAGAACTGTACTAGAATTACCATACACAATCTATGATGAAAACTACAGCTGGGTTATGACAACAGACACTTCCGCCCAGACGAAGCACTTTTTCCCTGCATCAAATTGGTCATTCTCAGAAGAAGTGGCAAATTGAACGAAAAAAATGTCTTCAACTTTTTCAACTAATAATTTCTTGATTATCATAAATTTTATATATCAATGTCATGGAACAACATTTTATCGAACAGAAAAAAATAATTCAACCATATATACGCCTGAAATGTCCTTACCGTTACCATGTCCCACTTTGGATTCCAAAACTTTAGTACATTTTTCCTAGATAAGAGGAAACTGTGAATGTTTATTCCCATACATATCAATTCATACTCTATTGGTCTATTTCTATTCAAGCTCCCAGGTTCCTAGAGGTTTCAACAGTAAGTGCAGGGGGACTGCGCCACACACAATTCTACACAAAAACAAATATATGGACAAGACATCATACTCAGAGACCACAAACAGACAATTCAAAAAGAGTGAATGGATCCGGGGGCTAGCCGTAAATGTCCACTGCGCTGTACAGTTCCAGGTCTGTGGTGACACAGATTTCACTCATATTTGAAAACAATTGGGACAATTGGGAATACAACTCAAGGAAATAATTATATCATGTCAGTATGAGTCATGATCTGTCATATGTTGCAAAAATTACAAATGCAAGCATATTGTTGTATAAATTCCGCTATACAAGTAACCACACCGTTAAATGTTTCAGAGAAGTAGGCCTAGTTCCAAAAATTAAATGCACTAAATCAATAAAGAAGAGAATTGAGGTATATTGAGTGCATTTAGGACACACATTACAACCATCACAGAAACAAACAAAACTGAATACATGGAAGCAAAGGAATGTAGACCGTTTAGGGAGACAGCCGTCTGCTGACTGAATGGCGTGACGTGAATCTGTCGTTATAGCTGTTATGACGTCGTGGCTTAGAAGGTGCAATTTCCCGATAAAAAAAAAGGCGATAATCCAGATGAAATAACGTTAAAAACTAAAAAACTATTAGTTTTTGAGACCATGTAATTGTACAAACCATAGCATAAATATTATATAGTACTCCACGTAAGAAATGCAAAACAGGAATGCTGAAGAAATCGTAGGCTACTAGTGTATTTAGAAAGGCATAATAATAAGGGCGATAATCCAGACAGGACTAGACATCTATAGAAGAAATGTAAATAAAATTTATATTGAATCATTATCCAATATGTAGTCAGTAATATATTTATAAGAAATGTCAAACTTATTATGTTGAAGAAATGGAAGTTTTGAAATTTCTTTAAAAATGCGTAATTGTGTTCTGCCTTTGGCGGTGCACTTACAATTAAGAGTTTTATTCGGGAAAGAAATAGTTCTTTATTGTTGCATATTTTTAAAAATTGCAATGCCTGTGAATAAAGAACATTATAAAGTGTAGTATCTGGTATGTTACTGTAAGCTGACGAGTATTTTACTACTTCAAAACCAAATTTGTCCGATTTATCGAATATACCGACATTAAATTTATCATTAATGATTTTGATGTCCAGGTCAAGAACAGATGCATTTATAGTGCCCGAATTTTCTTTATTTAATATAAGTTCAGGAGGATATATTTCAACTTTATATTTATTGAAATTACCATTATCATTGATTGGTGTTATGTCATCAATGTAACGGAAGGTATAATTTAGACTTTTAGCTACCTTGTAATCTGTTTTTCTTTTATGGTCTTGAAAGTCGAATTCGTCTTTATATAAATGTGCATTTGCCGTAAAAGGGCCGGGGTCAGTTCCCATTGGTAAGCCAATAGTTTGTTGTATTTTCTGATCCCCAACCTCAAATATGGCATTGTCAATGAGAAAATGTATGATATCTTGAAATTTTTGTTTATCGAAAACTATAGTGTTGGCATTGCACCGTTTTATAATCCATCTTGAATCTTGTGAGTAGATGGCCATCAAGTTTCTGCCCTTTCCGAACGCTCCATTAAAGGCTTTATCAACGAACCAATCCAAATTATTTTTAAGATCTGCATGTTGTAGCATAGTATATAAGGTAGAAAAGTCGAAAATTTCTATTGATTTTGCATTGCCTTTTTGATTGATTTTATCTAAAGTGTCTACTATTGGTTTATTTTTATCGATTATGAAAAAACTGTTAATTCCAGTTTAATTGCGAAGTGCTTTACACCAAATGGCATGTTGGGCCTGGCATAATTTAAGTTCTTTCGTTATAATCACTGCTAGAGGTTTTGTCTGGCAGATGCTGGAGGAAATTATGTATCTGAATTTTACTGGATTTTTATGAAATTTCGGTATAGATTATAGAATAAATATAAGGTATGCATCTATTTTCACATTGTCTCTAATATCATTACTCCTGTTAAACGAATATTTATTATGCAAAATATCAAGTTTAGATAATTCCGTAATACATTTTTATAAGTGTCATTATTGGGGTTAGGCCAAAGTCTGACTTTGGTAAGGACATTTTTAATATAGTACTTTTTACAGATAAAGGCAATATTATTGCTGGCCTTATCGACAGGTGTTAGAACAAATCTCTCTTTAAGAGCAGCAAGACATTCAGCTGTATCTATGAGGAGAGCCTCAATGCGTGTCCTGATTTTCTGTTTCAAAATGTCTTTACTATTACCTCGCTGTGCATTTCACCGATATCTCAACTTTATTCAACAAGGCTATTGTCAACCTCAAGATAAAGGTCTTTCTCAGCCATGTTGGATTTCTGAAGGTAATAAAAGTTCACCAAGGAGAGAATTTCAAAGGAAAGAATCACAATTTTCACATGTCTGCGAAATTGTTTGTCTTTACCGTTACCTGAAATAATGAGGCAAAGAACGGGGAATATTTTAAATCATAAAATATTAGATAAGATAACTGGTATTCTTAAAAATAAGCAAGAAAACGATGAGAATGTGTTTTTCTTTTTTCATGGCAAAACGTGTCTTTACCGTTACCATTCGATGTCTTTACCGTTAACATTGATAATGCATTGCAAACATGATTTTGAACAAAAGAACACTTCTGTTTTATGAAAAAAAATTACATAACATGCCCACATAAAAAAAAATGAATGTGTCTTTACCGTTATTTGCCACTTTTTCTAAGAATGACCCAAATAAACATTACATATGATGACATGTGTTACCATTTGTCCTTAATTACAGGAGAGTTATTTTCAGTATTTTCCAATCCTACACTATTTGCGTATAAGGGGCGGCCATTATATCTGTTAGTTTTTGTCTGATTTTCACAGAATTCGAACTCAACCATCATCAGGGTATAGCTGTGATATATACACACCTATTTTTTAAATCGGGATAAAAATTTAAAAATAATGAAGGTTATGCTAGAATATCGAATGGAACCAAGATCTTTGGGATATAAACAATTTAAACATGCCTTCCATGTTTCAGCAAAATCGGAAGAAAATTGTGACCTCTAGAGGGTCCATATTTTACACTATTTGCATACAAGGGACAACCATTTTGTACTGCAGTTTTGGTCGGATTTTCAACCATTTGCACTCAACCATCAGTAGGGTGTTATTCAAACTTAACCATCAGTAGGGTGTAATGGTGATGTATTAAAATGATTCTTGAACTCTAATAAAAAATTGTGACCTCTAGAGGGACCACAAAGCCAAAAACATGATTTTTCATACAATCAGGGGGCATAAATTTGGAAGGAATGACGCGATATGCGCAAAGGAGCGAAGATCTTTGGGTAATAAGAGTTTCCACAAGCTAAATCTGTGATTTTTCGTAAAATCAGGGGCCATAATCCATGAAGTTATGGTCCTATACTTGCCAATATCGAAAGGAACCAAGATCGTTGGGAGATATTTCAAATTTCATCAAAATTGGATAAAAATTGTGACCTGTGGGGTATCCATAAACAAATGGAAAATGTGGGCGTATAAAAAGGGACACAAAGCTGAATATTATGTGAAACTACTTGATCTAGCCTATTAATTTTAAATTAATTTTACCATTTTTACAGACTAAGGACTTGTTCAAACGAATAACAATTTTTCTGAAATATATAATAAAGAATATTGTAAAACAAGTAATACTTACAAGAACAAAGAGACTGTAGAATAAGTCATGATGTTTACGTATAATGTTAAAAGCTTGCGAACACAAATCAATAAAATGTTGAAACTGTCCAGTTTGTTTATCACCATCATTAATAACATATACCATATCAGAAGTCAGAACAAAGGGAACACGATCTCTGTCAAAATATAAATAACAGATATAAACAGCTTTACTGCCATTCAAACCTTCCTTTAAACCCTATCGAAGAATGGCTACACAGTACTCAATTGTAAAGTCCAGGGGGGAAAGGCGATCTAAGTCACTTTTTCCATGAACCCCAGTTAGTGATGCCATCTGGTAGCAAATTGTATATAGTGAGGCTGCTTAGCTAGACATATCAGATGAATTGTGCATTTTATGATAAAAGCACCAAAGTTGGCTCATTTTACCACTAATAAGTGGGAAGCATTTTAAGATCGGGAGGCATTCAATAACTTTTTATTTTTGCGCATGCGCATCAAATGAAAATAGCATACCTATAATTCATATTTTAAGCTTTTTTATAATGAAGAATAAATATTTCTAGCTCAATATATGTTATTTGTCTGTTAAATTGTTTGTATTGGAACAAATAAACAACTTTTTAAAAAAAAATATGTACATATTCCCATAAAAAACAATGACTGCTCCCTTCAAAATGGCCGCAAGCAGACGACAAGACAGAGAAATGGGCTTGTGACAAAAAGGTATGTATCTGCTTTATTTGAGTTAAAATATCATGACATTGTTGTTGGAAACTTACAATACATCCTATACATCATGTATGTATCAACTTTAAACGAAATACTAAAAGAAATATAACTAAACTTATCCAATAAACATCAACAGCTTTCCCACAGGAATTCAAGGGAGATAATCAAAAGTCGTCTGCTCTCAGGGACCAGTCATTATTTTATTTAAGATGTATTCAAGAGAGTATTACTAGCTTTCATGTATTATTTATTGGGGATATTTCTAGCTCATTAATTTAGAGCAATGACTGAATAACATAATTATCATAAAATTATACAAAACAATTTCTATTTCAGACACCAGCAAAAAATGCCACAGAGGACGAATCTGTAGAAGAGATAGGTTTGGATGGTGACAAAGCAAGATCAACAGTTATGACAACCTTCAAAATATTAAATGTCTCAAAAACACTATCAGAAGACAATATACCTGATAAAACAGTCTGGGAACAATGTGTTATTTGTCAAACTGTTAAAAGTGAACAACTACAAAATCCGAAAAACTCCAAACAGACGGACAGTTTCAAAAGTTATCATTCCTTTGCTGATAATCTTCGCCAAATATCACATTTGGAAAATGACCCCCATCACGTGCGACTCCTTCATAGACTAGATGAAGATGGTGAGAGTGTTGTGAAAACAATGTTTTCTAAAAGTGCAAAATGGCACAAATCATGCAGACTTCTGTATAATAACCAAGTTTTGAAAAGGGCAGAAAAAAGAAAATTGGACTGTGACAACAATGAAACAATTATGCACAAATGTACAAGATCTGTTTCATCATTTGTCCAAGAAAAGGCAGACCCCATGTGGTTTTTTTGCGGAATGACAGACAACACAAATGCACTTCATCAAGCATCAACATTTGAAATTGATGAAAGAGTAAGAAAGTGTGCATCACTTCTCGAGGACACAGAGCTGATAGCTAAGTTGAGTGTAGGTGATATGGTTGCATTGGAAGTCGAGTATCATTCTAAGTGCTTAGTGGCTCTGTACAATCGTGCAAGAACTTCAATGTCTGAAAAGCCTGTGGACGATTCAGAACAGAGAGTCTCAGGACTTGTGTTTGCAGAACTGGTTATGTACATTGATGAGGCACGAAATAATGAAAATACCATACCCATATTCAAACTGGCAGACTTGACATCCATGTATTCTTCAAGGCTTCAACAGTTCGGCATTAATCTTGAAAAACGGATTCACAGCACTCGTTTGAAAGAACGTTTACTCACTCAATTTCCAGATATGCAAGCTCACACAAAAGGACGAGATGTACTTCTTGCATTTGATAATGATATCGGTAAGGCATTATTTCGGGCATGTGATGAAAATGCTGATTCTGATGCTATTCATCTTGCAAGGGCTGCCCATATTGTTCGTCAACACATGTTCCAGGAGAATCAATCAGCAGCTCAAAGAACGTTCAAAGAGGGTTGTCAAGAGGAATCGGTTCCACAACTTCTTCTTGCTCTTGTAAACATGATCCTGGAGGGGCCAAGTATCAAGAATCAGAGTGAGGAACCCACTACTCAGGCTTCACTTTCCATTGCCCAGCTTTTGAAATTCAACAGTGTCAAGCACAAGCGGGTTTCTAGAGAAAATTCTTCCTTCATAAAACACCGATCAGACCTTGAAACTCCAGTACCCACCTATCTTGGTCTCATGGTGCATGCCCAGATACGGAAAAAAGGACTTGTTGACAAACTACACAACCTTGGCCTTTGTATCTCATATGATAAAGTACTGACAATTTCAACAGAATTGGGAAATAGGGTGTGTCAACAATTTGAAAAGGACAACGTTGTCTGTCCTTCGAACTTGCGCTTCAAACTTTTCACTACAGCTGCTGTTGATAACATTGATCACAATCCCAGCTCTACTACAGCAAAAGAGTCTTTCCACGGAACTGGTATTTCCCTCTTTCAGCATCCCCAGTCTGAAGGTGATGGCATAACACGTGATGTGCCCACAGTACACAGGACAGATGCATCGTCAAAGACCTTGAATCATCTCCCACAATGTTACACCGAAGTGCCCCCTGTAACATCAAATGTGAAAGACGCAAGTATTCCAATCATGCACACCTCACATCTGACGGATTCTAACCTTGTTGTGAATTTAAACGAGGAATATATGTGGCTGAAGCACACCAAACAGGTTCTGGACAACTCTGCTCCAATTGAAACATTGAACTTTACATGGGCTGCATATCATGCACAAAACCAGAGTTCAAAGGATATCATGGTGACGTCTTCCGCTCTTCTTCCTTTATTTCAGGAAAGTGCTCACTCGGTTGCCATGATCAAACACTCAATGGATGTCATACAAGATGCAGTTCATCACTTGAACGCAGGTCAAATACCAATCATCACCGTTGATCAACCATTGTTTGCATTGGCGAAACAGGTTCAGTGGAAATGGCCTGAAATGTATGGTGAAGATTTGATGGTTGTGATGTTTGGTGGTCTACACATTGAGATGGCAGTTCTGAAGACCATAGGGGACTGGCTCAGTGGAAGTGGATGGACACAAGCTCTTGTACAGGCAGGGATTGCGAAGTCCGGTACTGCAGATTCATTTTTGAAAGCATCTCATGTTGCACGGACAAGAAGGGCACATGAAGTCACTGCTGCTGCTTTGTACCACCTGCAATTTCAAGCTTATGAAAAGTACACTGAAACGGCTCATGACAATGGTGAACTTCCTCTAGTATTTGAAACTTGGTGTGCTGCCCAGAAAACACTCCATCCAATGTTCCACTACTGGGACACAGTATTGGAACTGGAACTCTGCATGTTATCCTTTGTGCGGTCTCTGAGGGAAGGAAACTTTGATTTGTACAAGAAATCTCTGACAAAGCTTGCTCCTTGGTTTTTTGCTTTGGACCACACAGACTATGCTCGATGGATACCTGTGCACTTACGAGACATGTGTGAACTTGTGACAAAACATCCCGCTGTGGACGAAGCATTTCATTCTGGCAACTTTACTGTGCGAAAGACTAAACGGGTTTTTTCTGCAATGCCATTAGATCAAGGTCACGAACAGAATAACGCTTGCATAAAGGGGGATGGAGGAGCCGTTGGATTGACTGACAACCCTGGTGCACTCAGGAGGTGGATGGTAGCAGGTCCAGAAGTTGCACAGTTGATCAAGCAATTTGAACTTGAAGCACTACATGAGAAGAAAGACATGAAGACCCAACACCACGAGCAGACTATGAGTATACAACAGTCTTCTGTCAAAAATGTCTCTGCACTCATTGCCACTATAAGTGAATTGGTTAACCCCTTCGAAGATGACAGCAAGGAACTGGTTGTTTTGGACACAAGAGAGATAGTGACAGCATCAGCCACTAAATCTGTTTATACAGCACAATCAATTGGCCAAAACCAGTTAAACAGGTTTACACAGGAGCGTCTCATTGACAGAACAACACCTATTCACAATGTCATCTCCAGGAACAAACTCCCTCTGTTTGTAACTTCAGCTCCAAAACCTACAAACACAAGCAAAAATCAGCTGTTGTCAATGAAATCAGACATTGATTTGTTTGCCCGATTATATATTGGATGTCAAACACGTGATGGAAATCTAGAGGAGTTCTTTTGCCATGAGAACCAGCCTTGTCCCCCTTCTTTGTCAGAATCAGGAAATCTGAGACTTGGTAAGAAGTGTGACCTGTTGAAAAGTCTTTCTGATGGTATTCAAGTCACATCTGAAGCCCCTGCTGCCACCTGTGTGATACTTGACGGTGCTGTGATTGTCCAGGTGCTCAAGATAGGAACAACAAAGACGTTTGATGAATATGCCAAAAGGGTATTTGTTCCTCATGTCATGTCAAAATTTCAAAACGCTTCTCGTCTAGATCTTGTATGGGACAGGTACATGACAAACAGCCTCAAGGACACTGCAAGATCCAAACGAGGACAGGGTGTTAGAAGAAGAGTCGTGGGAACAGCATCACTTCCTACCAATTGGCAGTCATTCCTACATGTAAACACCAACAAAGAAGAACTATTCAAGTTTCTGTCACAAGTTCTCGTGCAGGAATATGTACAAGAAAATGGAAAAGAATTGTATGTGACTGAGATTGATCATGTTCAAAGCATTCCAGAGAAAGAGGATCTGTTAGGTATTTCTCCCTGTAATCATGAGGAAGCAGACACTAGGATTCTGCTACATGCCGCACATGCAGCAAGAAATGGTCATGTAAAGATCCTGATCAGGACTGTAGACACTGATGTTGTTGTGCTTGCAGTTATGATCTCCAGTGCTATCCTTCAAGCAAACACAGAACTCTGGATTGCCTTTGGGACAGGAAAGCATTTTCGATACTTGGCAGCACATGAGATGTCTTCCTCTCTTGGACCAGAGAAGTCTAGAGCACTCCCAATGTTTCATGCTCTGACAGGGTGTGACACAGTGTCATCTTTTGCCAGGCATGGAAAGAAATCTGCTTGGACAGCCTGGAATTTGGTGCCAGATTTGACTGGAGCCCTCTTGACACTTGCGACCGCACCAACCTGCATACCAGACAAGACCTTCACTACCATTGAAAGGTTTGTCATCAAGATGTATGACAAGGCAAGCATGGATACAGAAATCAACAGTGCCAGGAAAACTATGTTCATGAAGAACAATTCTTTGCCAGGCATCCCTCCTACTCGCGCTGCCCTTGAGCAGCATATCAAGAGAGCCACCTACCAAGGAGGACATGTGTGGGGGCAGACTCTGATTGCACAGGCAGAACTTCCATCTCCAACTGACTGGGGATGGATCAGGAACGATGAGGGACTGTACAAACCCTTGTGGACAACACTTCCGGAAGCAGCAAAATCATGCTCAGAATTGATTTCATGCAAATGCAAGAAAGGCTGCAAAAATAGATGTACCTGCAAAAAGGCCTCTCTGAAGTGTTCACCATTGTGTCTATGCCACGGAGAATGCTAGAAAAGGTCGGAATTGATGTGAACATTTATAAAAAGCATATTCAAAATGTTTGAAATAATTTTTTGGTTAATTTAAGTTGAATTTGTCCTTGTATGATTTGAATGTTGCGCATGCGCAGAAGATTGATTTTTTTCCAATGCCTCCCGATCTTAAAATAATCACCATATGTTAGTGAACATTTGTGCCAAGTTTGGTGCTTTTATCACAATTTGCACAATTATTATGCTAAGCCGTCTGACTAATAAGCTTTCTGTGGAACAATCAATTTCAGGTAAAAACAATCAGAGTCACATTGAACCAAGGCCCTAACCAAAGCTCTTCTGAAATGGCCTCCTGGACAAATACAGGTCCATTGTACCCTTTTTTTAACCATACTTTGCCTCTGGTAAGTTGTACTGGTAATTATGTTTCGTGTTAAACATCATTTTGAAGTTGTAATTAAACCCACTTGTTGTTTCTGTTCACGTCAAAACATTCTCGTCCAAAAGCCTGTTTTGCGTTTTATGCGAAAAGACAAAAGATAGGTTGCCAGGCAACGAAACATACGCCCACAGCAGCTAAATCGTCCGGGCAGTCAACAAGGGTTGTCACATATTTTTACTTTTTTTGGTAATGAAACATTTGTAATACACTAAAATCTGATTAAAAGAGTAATGTAATTATCTGAAAATCATTAGAATTTGTACGCTTTTTATAAAGTTTTGCACCACGCTAACAATTAGTATAGGAAACATTTAATATGATGGATTTAGCTGTTCAGTTATCAAAATTCATTGAAAATCAAAATACTTGTTCGTTTCAACACCTTAAACTCTGTGTATCAATCTGAAGTCAATCGCATATTAAGTTTTGCCTCTAGAGCATCCACAAGATTTTTTGAATGGAACAAGGACTACAACTCTTGCACTAATTATCAGAAATCACTGAAAATCAATAGGCGTCTTCGTCTCATGACCTTAAAAACTGTGTATAAATTTGAAATCAATCGGATATTAACTTTGGCCTCTTGAGCATCCACAAGATTTTTTGAAGTGATCAAGGGCCATAACTCTGGCACTAATTATCGGAAATCGCTGAAAATCAAAAGGCTTCCTCGTCTTATGACCTTAAACACTGTGTATGAATTTAAAGTCAATCGGATATTAACTTTGGCCTCCAGAGCGTCAACAAGATATTTAAAAGTGAACAAGGGCCATAACTCTGGCACTAATTATCAGAAATCGCTGAAAATCAATAGGCTTCTTTGTCTCATGACCTTAAACACTGTGTATAAATTTGAAGTAAATTGGATATTAACTTTGGCCTCTACAGCACCCATAAGATTTTTTGAAGTGATCAAGGGCCATAACTCTGGCACTAATTATTGGAAATCACTGAAAATCAACAGGCTTCTTCGTCTTATGACCTTAAACACTGTGTATGAACTTAAAGTCAATCGGATATTAACTTTGGCCTCTACCTTACCCTAAGCGGAAAATGCTCATCTTCCAACTCCATCAAGGCATTGACCTAATAAGCATACAGACCAAGTTTGAACATTTTAACTCAATTAGAAGGAGAGTTATTGTGTTCCAAAGTCTCGGCAAATCAAATTGCTTATCGCTCTGCTTACCCTGAGCAGAAAATGCTCATTATCGATCTTAGTCACGGTATTACTGTAATGAAACTATACACCAAGTTTCATTAATCTCACTTAATTAGAACTAAAGTTATCGTGTCCCAAAGCATCAACCAATCAAATTGCTTATCTCTGCTTACCCTAAGCGGAAAATGCTCATCTTTGAACTCCCTCAAGGCATTGACCTAATAAGCATATACACCAAGTTTGAACATTTTAACTCAATTAGAAGGAGAGATATTGTGTTTCATGTGTGCATAGATCTCATTGTCCCAAATTCAATGATACCATTAGATATGTCCTAACTTATTTCCCCTTGGAGAAATTAAGGGGCAAAGTTTTCAAAAAAGTTGATTTTTTTTTTTCTATACTAGCTACGAGACTACTGATTCGTACTCAAAAAATGGAGTTTGTAACTCAATCCGGAAATGCCACCATCTTGAAATGTGAAAAATCCACAGGGCTTTTTTGATGTGAAAAATAGACATTTACGGGCTTGTAAACGAACACAGTAGGCCATACTATGTTCAATACGTCTTCTATTTCTGAAATTAATACATTTTGGGATACTCTGGCTCATAGTCAAATTTTTGGTATTTAAAAATTTCAAAATTCGCCTTTGATGTTTTCCGTGCCGACAAAGTTGTTTTTGAGTGAAAAATTCTGATAACAGCTCGAAAATAATGAAATGGGTCACAGTTTCGTGATTTTTACTCATATTTGGAAAATTAATACATTTCTGGTTAGCCTCCTTCCAAGAATGGGCAGTGGCTTTGGAATCAATAGATTTTCAAAATGTTTAACAAATTCAAAATCACCGAAATTTACCGATGAACAAGCCAACAGTGAGGCTGATGTCCCCCGCCGAAATCCCAAAATAAATAGAAGACACATATTAATTAATCACACATTTATTTTTTTCAAACGTATCGAGCAATCAAACTGTACACGAAGTGTCATCCAAAAGTGTTTTATAAAGAAAAATAGGTTGCCAGGCAACGAATCATACGCCCACACAGCAGCCAAATCGTCCGGGCAGTCAACAAGAGTTGTTGCATTTTAAGTAATCATCAGAAAATCATAATTCAAACTCACCCATAACTACGGTGTAACTGTGATATAATCAAACGTTTTTTTAAATCAGATAATAATTGTGACCCCCAGAGGGACCACAAGCTAAAAAGGGTGATTTTTCGTACAATCAGGGGCCATGTTTCAGGAAGTTACGATCCGATATGGGCAAATATGCAATGGAACCAAGATCATTAGGTTATAAACATGTATTTCAAGTTTCATCAAAATCAGTTCAAAATTGTGACCTCTATAGGGTCCACAACCTTGATATAACATATTCTTTCACAATTCACATACAGACGGCGGCCATTTTATCCATCAACTCTGGTCCGATTTTCACAAAATTAAAATTCTCTCTTCATTACCATGAAACCGTGATATAATCAAACGTTTTTTTAAATCGGATAATAATTTTGACCTCAAGAGGAACCACAAGCTAACAAAAGCGATTTTTCTGACAATCAGGGGACATAATTCAGGAAGTTATGATTCGATGGGCGCAAATATCGAGAGGAACCAAGATCTTTGGGTTATAAACATGCATGTCACGTTTCATCAAAATCGGTTCAAAATTGTGACCTCTATAAGGTCCACAACCTTGATATAACATATTTTCACACCATTCGCATACATACGGCGGCCATTTTGTACGTCAATTTTGGTCCGATTTTCACGAAATTCGAACTCAACCTTCATAACCATGGAGCGGTGATATAATCAAACGTTTTTTTTAAATCGGATAACAATTTTGCCTTCCAGAGGGACCACAAGCTAAAAAGGGCGATTTTTCGGACAATCAGGGGCCATAATTCAGGAAGTTACGATCCGATGGGCGCAAATATCGAAAGGAACCAAGATCTTTGGGTTATAAACATACATGTCACGTTTCATCAAAATCGGTTCAAAATTGTGACCTCTATAAGGTCCACAACCTTGATATAACATATTTTCACACCATTCGCATACAAACGGCGGCCATTTTGTCCGTCAATTTTGGGGCGATTTTCACGAAATTCGAATTCAACCTTCTAACCATGGAACGGTGATATAATCAAACGTTTTTTTAAATCGGATAACAATTTTGACCTCCAGAGGGACCACAAGCTAAAAAGGGCGATTTTTCGGACAATCAGGGGCCATAATTCAGGAAGTTACGATCCGGTGGGCGCAAATATCGAAAGGAACCAAGATCTTTGGGTTATAAACATGCATTTCAAGTTTCATCCAAATCGTTTCAAAACTGTGACCTCTACACTGTTCACAAGCTAAAAAACATGATTTTTCGTACAATCAGGGGCCATAACCCATGAAGTTACGGTCCGATACATGCCAATATCGAAAGGAACCTAGATCTTAGGGTGATAAACCTATATTTTAAGTTTCATTAAAAATCGGATAAAAATTGTGACCTGTAGACTGTTCACAAACAATTGTGGACGGACGGACGAACAGGGGCGACGACAATATACGTCCACATGAAAATGTGGGCGTATAAAAATGCTAAAACCAACAAGAAAAATGAAAATGTACCCTAGTTAGGGGGACCCTAAAGGCAGACAAAAGGGCCCCTCTGGCCAAGGGAAAGGGCCCTCGTGTCCAAGTCAATCATTTCTATACACTGTTACTGTCGAATCCATTACTAAATGAGAATGCAGTCATTGTATTGACATAAAAATCATCAATCAAGATGAACCTAAGTTATCTTGTCCAAAAAGTATCAACCAATCAAATTGCTTATCTCTGCTTACCCTAAGCGGAAAATGCTCATCTTCGAACTCCATCAAGGCATTGACCTAATAAGCATATACACCAAGTTTGAACATTTTAACTCAATTAGAAGGAGAGTTATTGTGTTCCAAAGTCTTGACCTAAAAATCATCAATCAAGATGAACCTAAGTTATCTTGTCCAAAAAGTATCAACCAATCAAATTGCTTATCTCTGCTTACCCTAAGCAAAAAATGCTCATCTTCGAACTCCATCAAGGCATTGACCTAATAAGCATATACACCAAGTTTGAACATTTTAACTCAATTAGAAGGAGAGTTATTGTGTTCCAAAGTCTTGACCAATCAAATTGCGTAACTCTCTGCTTACCCTGAGCAGAAAATGCTCATTATCGAACTTAGTCAAGGTATTACTGTAATGAAACTATACACCAAATTTCATCAACCTCACTTAATTAGAACTAAAGTTATCGTGTCCCAAAGCATCAACCAATCAAATTGCTTATCTCTGCTTACCCTAAGCGAAAAAAGGGTCATCTTTGAACTCCATCAAGGCATTGACCTAATAATCATATACACTAAGTTTGAACATTTTAACTCAATTAGAAGGAGAGATATTATGTTTCATGTGTGCATAGATCTCATTGTCCCAATTTCAATGATACCATTAGATATGTCCTAACTTATTTCCCCTTGGAGAAATTAAGGGGCAAAGTTTTCAAAAAAGTTGATTTTTTTTTTTCTATACTAGCTACGAGACTACTGATTCGTACTCAAAAAATAGAGTTTGTAACTCAATCCGGAAATGCCACCATCTTGAAATGTGAAAAATCCACAGGGCTTTTTTGATGTGAAAAATAGACATTTACGGGCTTGTAAACGAACACAGTAGGCCATACTATGTTCAATACGTCTCCTATTTCTGAAATTAATACATTTTGGGATACTCTGGCTCATAGTCAAATTTTTGGTATTTAAAAATTTCAAAATTCGCCTTTGATGTTTTCCGTGCCGACAAAGTTGTTTTTGAGTGAAAAATTCTGATAACAGCTCGAAAATAATGAAATGGGTCACAGTTTCGTGATTTCTCCTCATATTTGGAAAATTAATACATTTCTGGTTAGCCTCCTTCCAAGAATGGGCAGTGGCTTTGGAATCAATAGATTTTCAAAACGTTTAACAAATTCAAAATCACCGAAATTTACCGATGAACAAGCCAACAGTGAGGCTGATGTCCCCCGCCGAAATCCCAAAATAAATAGAAGACACATATTAATTAATCACACATTTATTTTTTTCAAACGTATCGAGCAATCAAACTGTACACGAAGTGTCATCCAAAAGTGTTTTATAAAGAAAAATGCTAAAACCAACAAGAAAAATGAAAATGTACCCTAGTTAGGGGGACCCTAAAGGCAGACAAAAGGGCCCCTCTGGCCAAGGGAAAGGGCCCTCGTGTCCAAGTCAATCGTTTCTATACACTGTTACTGTCGAATCCATTACTAAATGAGAATGCAGTCATTGTATTGACATAAAAATCATCAATCAAGATGAACCTAAGTTATCTTGTCCCAAAGTATCAACCAATCAAATTGCTTATCTCTGCTTACCCTAAGCGGAAAATGCTCATCTTCGAACTCCATCAAGGCATTGACCTAATAAGCATATACACCAAGTTTGAACATTTTAACTCAATTAGAAGGAGAGCTATTGTGTTCCAAAGTCTTGACCAATCAAATTGCGTAACTCTCTGCTTACCCTGAGCAGAAAATGCTCATTATCGAACTTAGTCAAGGTATTACTGTAATGAAACTATACACCAAATTTCATCAATCTCACTTAATTAGAACTAAAGTTATCGTGTCCCAAAGCATCAACCAATCAAATTGCTTATCTCTGCTTACCCTAAGCGGAAAATGCTCATCTTCGAACTCCATCAAGGCATTGACCTAATAAGAATATACACCAAGTTTGAACATTTTAACTCAATTAGAAGGAGAGTTGTTGCGTTCCAAAGTCTCAACCAATCAAATTGCGTATCGCTTTGCTTACCCTGAGCAGAAAATGCTCATTATCGAACTTAGTCAAGGTATTACTGTAATGAAACTATACACCAAGTTTCATCACTCTCACTTAATTAGAACTAAAGTTATCGTGTCCCAAAGCATCAACCAATCAAATTGCTTATCTCTGCTTACCCTAAGCGGAAAAGGCTCATCTTCGAACCCCATCAAGGCATTGACCTAATAAGCATATACACCAAGTTTGAACATTTTAACTCAATTAGAAGGAGAGTTGTTGTGTTCCAAAGTCTCGACCAATCAAATTGCGTATAGCTCTGCTTACCCTGAGCAGAAAATGCTCATTATCGAACTTAGTCAAGGTATTACTGTAATGAAACTATACACCAAGTTTCATCACTCTCACTTAATTAAAACTAAAGTTATCGTGTCCCAAAGCATCAACCAATCAAATTGCTTTGCTCTGCTTACCCTAAGCGAAAAATGCTCATCTTCGAACTCCATCAAGGCATTGACCTAATAAGCATATACACCAAGTTTGAACATTTTAACTCAATTCGAAGGAGAGTTATTGTGTTCCAAAGTCTCGACCAATCAAATTGCGCATCGCTCTGCTTACCCTGAGCAGAAAATGCTCATTATCGAACTTAGTCAAGGTATTACTGTAATGAAACTATACACCAAGTTTCATCACTCTCACTTAATTAGAACTAAAGTTATCGCGTCCCAAAGAATCAACCAATCAAATTGCTTATCTCTGCTTACCCTAAGCGGAAAATGCTCATCTTCGAACTCCATCAAGGCATTGACCTAATAAACATATACACCAAGTTTGAACATTTTAACTCAATTAGAAGGAGTGTTGTTATGTTCCAAAGTCTCGACCAATCAAATTGTGTATCGCTCTGCTTACCCTGAGCAGAAAATGCTCATTATCGAACTTAGTCAAGGTATTACTGTAATGAAACTATACACCAAATTTCATCAATCTCACTTAATTAGAACTAAAGTTATCGTGTCCCGAAGCATCAACCAATCAAATTGCTTATCTCTGCTTACCCTAAGCGGAAAATGCTCATCTTCGAACTCTATCAAGGCATTGACCTAATAAGAATATACACCAAGTTTGAACATTTTAACTCAATTAGAAGGAGAGTTGTTGCGTTCCAAAGTCTCGACCAATCAAATTGCGCATCGCTCTGCTTACCCTGAGCAGAAAATGCTCATTATCGAACTTAGTCAAGGTATTACTGTAATGAAACTATACACCAAGTTTCATCACTCTCACTTAATTAGAACTAAAGTTATCGTGTCCCAAAGCATCAACCAATCAAATTGCTTATCTCTGCTTACCCTAAGCGGAAAAGGCTCATCTTCGAACCCCATCAAGGCATTGACCTAATAAGCATATACACCAAGTTTGAACATTTTAACTCAATTAGAAGGAGAGTTGTTGTGTTCCAAAGTCTCGACCAATCAAATTGCGTATCGCTCTGCTTACCCTGAGCAGAAAATGCTCATTATCGAACTTAGTCAAGGTATTACTGTAATGAAACTATACACCAAGTTTCATCACTCTCACTTAATTAAAACTAAAGTTATCGTGTCCCAAAGCATCAACCAATCAAATTGCTTTGCTCTGCTTACCCTAAGCGAAAAATGCTCATCTTCGAACTCCATCAAGGCATTGACCTAATAAGCATATACACCAAGTTTGAACATTTTAACTCAATTCGAAGGAGAGTTATTGTGTTCCAAAGTCTCGACCAATCAAATTGCGCATCGCTCTGCTTACCCTGAGCAGAAAATGCTCATTATCGAACTTAGTCAAGGTATTACTGTAATGAAACTATACACCAAGTTTCATCACTCTCACTTAATTAGAACTAAAGTTATCGCGTCCCAAAGAATCAACCAATCAAATTGCTTATCTCTGCTTACCCTAAGCGGAAAATGCTCATCTTCGAACTCCATCAAGGCATTGACCTAATAAACATATACACCAAGTTTGAACATTTTAACTCAATTAGAAGGAGTGTTGTTGTGTTCCAAAGTCTCGACCAATCAAATTGCGTATCGCTCTGCTTACCCTGAGCAGAAAATGCTCATTATCGAACTTAGTCAAGGTATTACTGTAATGAAACTATACACCAAGTTTCATCACTTTCACTAAATTAGAACTAAAGTTATCGTGTTCCAAAGCATCAACCAATCAAATTGCTTATCTCTGCTTAACCTAAGCGGAAAATGCTCATCTTCGAACTCCATCAAGGCATTGACCTAATAAGCATATACACCAAGTTTGAACATTTTAACTAAATTAGAAGGAGAGTTATTGTGTTCCAAAGTCTCGACCAATCAAATTGCGCATCGCTCTGCTTACCCTGAGCAGAAAATGCTCATTATCGAACTTAGTCAAGGAATTACTGTAATGAAACTATACACCAAGTTTCATCAATCTCACTTAATTAGAACTAAAGTTATCGTGTCCCAAAGCATCAACCAATCAAATTGCTTATCTCTGCTTACCCTAAGCGGAAAATGCTCATCTTCGAACTCCATCAAGGCATTGACCTAATAAGCATATACACCAAGTTTGAACATTTTAACTCAATTAGAAGGAGTGTTGTTGTGTTCCAAAGTCTTGACCAATCAAATTGCGTAACTCTCTGCTTACCCTGAGCAGAAAATGCTCATTATCGAACTTAGTCAAGGTATTACTGTAATGAAACTATACACCAAGTTTCATCACTCTCACTTAATTAAAACTAAAGTTATCGTGTCCCAAAGCATCAACCAATCAAATTGCTTTGCTCTGTTTACCCTAAGCGAAAAATGCTCATCTTCGAACTCCATCAAGGCATTGACCTAATAAGCATATACACCAAGTTTGAACATTTTAACTCAATTCGAAGGAGAGTTATTGTGTTCCAAAGTCTCGACCTATCAAATTGTGCATCGCTCTGCTTACCCTGAGCAGAAAATGCTCATTATCGAACTTAGTCAAGGTATTACTGTAATGAAACTATACACCAAGTTTCATCACTCTCACTTAATTAGAAATAAAGTTATCGCGTCCCAAAGAATCAATCAATCAAATTGCTTATCTCTGCTTACCCTAAGCGGAAAATGCTCATCTTCGAACTCCATCAAGGCATTGACCTAATAAACATATACACCAAGTTTGAACATTTTAACTCAATTAGAAGGAGTGTTGTTGTGTTCCAAAGTCTCGACCAATCAAATTGCGTATCGCTCTGCTTACCCTGAGCAGAAAATGCTCATTATCGAACTTAGTCAAGGTATTACTGTAATGAAACTATACACCAAGTTTCATCACTTTCACTAAATTAGAACTAAAGTTATCGTGTTCCAAAGCATCAACCAATCAAATTGCTTATCTCTGCTTAACCTAAGCGGAAAATGCTCATCTTCGAACTCCATCAAGGCATTGACCTAATAAGCATATACACCAAGTTTGAACATTTTAACTAAATTAGAAGGAGAGTTATTGTGTTCCAAAGTCTGGACCAATCAAATTGCGCATCGCTCTGCTTACCCTGAGCAGAAAATGCTCATTATCGAACTTAGTCAAGGTATTACTGTAATGAAACTATACACCAAGTTTCATCACTCTCACTTAATTAGAACTAAAGTTATCGCGTCCCAAAGAATCAACCAATCAAATTGCTTATCTCTGCTTACCCTAAGCGGAAAATGCTCATCTTCGAACTCCATCAAGGCATTGACCTAATAAACATATACACCAAGTTTGAACATTTTAACTCAATTAGAAGGAGTGTTGTTGTGTTCCAAAGTCTCGACCAATCAAATTGCGTATCGCTCTGCTTACCCTGAGCAGAAAATGCTCATTATCGAACTTAGTCAAGGTATTACTGTAATGAAACTATACACCAAGTTTCATCACTTTCACTAAATTAGAACTAAAGTTATCGTGTTCCAAAGCATCAACCAATCAAATTGCTTATCTCTGCTTACCCTAAGCAGAAAATGCTAATCTTCGAACTCCATCAAGGCATTGACCTAATAAACACATACACCAAGTTTGAACATTCTAGCTCAATTAGGAAGAGAGTTATTGTGTCCCAAAAAGTGTGACGGACAGACAGACGGACAGACAGACAGACAGACAGACGAACCCATTTTAATAGTCCCCCAACTTTCTTCGAAAGGCGGGGGACAAAAAATTGACCTACATAGCTGTAACTTTGTGACTTTTTGATCTTTTTTAACAATTTTTTTTTCCTTTGAGTACCTTAAAACATTTACTTTAAGTCTGCTTTTTCCGAATTTCGAAATTCCAATATTATGTCATTGACATCTCATCCCGGAAGTAAAACGAACATGGCAACTTCTTGAATATTAGTAAAATTTTCATGAAATTAGGGATCTAAAAATTGACCTCCTGTGAAAACGACTTTGCCAATTATCGAAAACACTCTTAATCCCCTCAGACGCTAGTGACGTTACAGTGACAGAATGCACACTCGGAATGTTTCTACAGTCGGCGTGTGTGACCGATTCCTTAATCCCCCTAATTAAATAAAACAATTGACAACGGAATAATTTGTTTTGTAATTCACTTTAATCTAAGATCCTGTTCAGAATTTGTTTCATAATGTACGGTCGTTCTTTTTTCTCGCGGCTGCGATTTTAATACCTTCTACCATCATGTGCATTCCAAACGATTCGCGATACATTTTCGTCAAAAGAGTATTGTGGTTCTAATTTCCCCGAATAAAAGAGTAAAAAAATGTTGTCATGCAAAATGTATCATAAAAGTCAAACATGATTGAAACGCAATTTGTAAATGACAGTTGTCCTCTTTTCTCACGGCAGCGATTTTAATACCCTCTACCATCGTGTGCAGTCCAAACGATTTGAGATATATTTTCGTCAGATGAGTGTTGTGCTTCTAATTTTCCTGAATAAAAGAGTACAGGAGTAAAAAGATGGTCATGCAAAGTGTATCATAAAAGTCAAACATGATTGAAACGCGATTTGTAAATGAAGATCCATTTTTATCACACAGAGCCTTTCATTCTGCATGCGGATTTGAAATACGAAAAAATATCTCAATATACGTTTGAATATACAGTACAAATAAATTTTGTTGGTAACCATCTAAATGTAAATTCCCTTTGAAATGAGACTAAGGACGGGTGACTATTCAACATAGAAGTCATGTTACAAGAGTCTACAGTCTAGCAAAGATGGATAACTTTATGAGCTAAACAACTGATGTTGTGTTATTTATTTGTCAAGATGAAAGAGTTTTGTTTACTAATTTACTTTTTACATCCGTATAAAGATAAGCCTGGTGATGATAATTATTTAATTGTAGATTGTGTGCCCATTTCTACCATGAAATATCCATTTAGCATCAAAGTATTGGTAAAATAACAGAACTACGTTGGCCTAAAATGTAACATACTCTGCACGCGTTTCGTTTGATTAGAGGTAATCCTACTTCACACTGCTATTATGAGTGGATATTGTTGTTTTAAATTTTGATTAGTCAGTAGTCCATCTACCAACCAATCACTAGCTGCCTTACAAAAGCTTTACATTTAAAACAAGTGCCAATATTGGACCAAATATGTTTACATAACGTTACGTCATGGCTCACGATTTTATTATGCCTAATTAACCCGTGCGGCGTGCATAGCAGAATACTGCAGTAAAACTAATTGCGTGACAAACGAGGCTATCAAGTCGAATGAAATGTAAACAATACTGTTTGGAAACGAACATACTTTCACCGTTTTTAATACCTTAAATCACTGTCCAAAGTTGTCAAACATCCAATTTCTTGTGCGATGTTCAGATATTACGCTGTGTTTAGTTGTTTGTCATCGTTCAGTTTTGCTGCACAAGGTTTAAATACTGTAATAAGTGTTAGTTTTAGTACTGACCTGTACGGTGAAATATTTTTCAGGATTCCTACGACGGCATGTATCTATATGCCTGTCATTGTCCTGGGATTATTTTCCAAGATCACTATGGTAAACAAATTCTGGATTTTTAATGGCGACGGGACGGTTCCGAAGCAAAGCTTTCTTGAGATCCACATAACGTTTCGTCTCCAATTATAAAACGTTTATCTATATATCCATTTAAATTTTATTTCCCACGCTGACATGACACATCACAAATGATAAATCTCGCGCATCTGATTTTCGTGTGTGTACACGTCGACTCCCTGTCCTGATTAAATCCTATTGTTTAAATGTCTTCGCAATTAAGACTAGCGGCAGCTTGGATATTGCACCAACCATATATTACATTGGATCTATAGAAAGCATTTTGGGTTGAAGGGTAGTGTGATTATCTTTGGCAATAAACACAGAACGTTTGTGGAATTAATACACATGTGTCTGAAGCTAACAACATGTCTATTGTGTAAGGCAATACGTGAAAATAAACTAATAATTCGATTTCGTTTCGTACTTTACTTCGTACCTCAAATTTATTCGTACCTTTCCTTTATTGTTGAAATCAGTTTAAAGAAATTGAATATTAATATACCGAACCAGAATATGTACCGCAAATTCATTAGTTCCCAAATGTAATTGAAAGAAATTGAAACAAGCCAACAGTGAGGCTGATGTCCCCCGCCGAAATCCCAAAATAAATAGAAGACACATATTAATTAATCGCACATTTATTTTTTTCAAACGTATCGAGCAATCAAACTGTACACGACACGAAGTGTCATCCAAAAGTGTTTTATAAGGTAAAATGCTAAAACCGACGAGAAAAATGAAAATGTACCCTAGTTAGGGGGACCCTAAAGGCAGACAAAAGGGCCCCTCAATTAGAAGGAGAGTTATTGTGTTCCAAAGTCTCGACCAATCAAATTGCGTATCGCTCTGCTTACCCTGAGCAGAAAATGCTCATTATCGAACTTAGTCAAGGTATTACTGTAATGAAACTATACACCAAGTTCATCACTCTCACTTAATTAGAACTAAAGTTATCGTGTCCCAAAGCATCAACCAATCAAATTGCTTATCTCTGCTTACCCTAAGCAGAAAATGCTCATCTTTGAACTCCATCAAGGCATTGACCTATTAAGCATATACACCAAGTTTGAACATTTTAACTCAATTAGAAGGAGAGTTATTGTGTTCCAAAGTCTAGACCAATCAAATTGCGTATCGTTCTGCTTACCCTGAGCAGAAAATGCTCATTATCGAACTTAGTCAAGGTATTACTGTAATGAAACTATACACCAAGTTTCATCACTCTCACTTAATTAGAACTAAAGTTATCGTGTCCCAAAGCATCAACCAATCAAATTGCTTATCTCTGCTTACCCTAAGCGGAAAAAGCTCATCTTCAAATCTCCATCAAGGCATTGACCTAATAAGCATATACACCAAGTTTGAACATTTTAACTCAATTAGAAGGAGAGTTATTGTGTTCCAAAGTCTCGACCAATCAAATTGCTCTGCTTACCCTGAGCAGAAAATGCTCATTATCGAACTTAGTCAAGGTATTACTGTAATGAAACTATACACCAAGTTTCATCACTCTGACTTAATTAGAACTAAAGTTATCGTGTCCCAAAGCATCAACCAATCAAATTGCTTATCTCTGCTTACCCTAAGCGGAAAATGCTCATCTTCAAACTCCATCAAGGCATTGACCTAATAAACACATACACCAAGTTTGAACATTCTAGCTCAATTAGGAAGAGAGTTATTGTGTCCCAAAAAGTGTGACGGACAGACGGACAGACGGACAGACAGACAGACAGACAGACAGACAGACAGACGGACGGACGAACCCATTTTAATAGTCCCCCAACTTTCTTCGAAAGGCGGGGGACAATAAAGGCTATATATAATTCGATTTGATCAAATCCAACGGCTGCGCTAAATTTCTGCCGAAAGCGAATTAGAATACACGTGATCTGTATACCTCAACTGAATCGCATCTGTTCCTATATCCTGTTGAAATAAATTGAAATCATAAACGATCACCTGTCTATTGTTTAATGTGTTGTTGATATTGAACCAATTCTGCTCATTGAGTTGTAATTATTGACAATTGATTGGTTAAAAAACGACTGAAAAATATTTTATCTGGTGTTGATTATTGCACCCATTCTGCTCAGTGAGTTGTGATTATAGAAGATAATTTAAAAATTAAACGAGACTTACCTGTAAGGTGAGGTTTGATTGTAATTCTGCCAACCAATCCATAGTGTTAAGGGGTCACACGAGATTGTGAAGTGCGCATGCATCAAGTCAGCCTTTAACATCACTGTATGCAATATTAAGACAAGGGGTCACACACCATAGGGAAGGGTTCAATCAAGGGTGGGCGTGTGACCACTTAACACTATGGATTGGTTGGCAGAATTACAATCAAACTTCACCTTACAGGTAAGTCTTAATTTTTAAATTCTACCAACCAATCCCATGTTAGACGGTGTCCCACGAGATGTTCAAAGCAGTCTTCATATTCATACAGTATACAACTATCAAAATATGATATAAAAAGCAGTAAAATAATAAAATAAACTAAACTTTATTTTCTCTTTGAGACAAAATGCTATTTTCAAACAATGTTGCTTGATTATGAATGTCTTTCTTGTAGTACTTTGCAAATGTTGAGGATGAAGACCATCCTGCTTTCCTTAATATATTTTCAATGGGTACTTGCAGTTTATAAGCAGATGATACACTTGCTGCTCTTGTACTGTGTGATGAATACACAGTAGTGTCTATCCCAGCTCTGGTTAACCCTTCTTTTATCCAACGACTTATAGTGTTTCGTGACACTTCAGAATGTGGTTTTTGACATGCAATGAATAAACTCGTCTCCATTCCACGTAAGGATTTTGTTTTTATTAAATATTCATTTAAAACCGTTCAGGGACATAATCGTCTATCTGGTGCATAAGCTTTCACATCAAAATTATTAAACACATGTCCAGGTCTTGATTGTTTGACATGTCCTGTTAAATGAAACACTACACGCGAACAGTTACTGGTAATATCCATATTGTCAATATCAAGCATATGTATAGTTTGTCCTCTTTGTGCAGAGACTATAAAGATAGCAGAAGAACTAACTTTATTGTTGTGTTCCTTAATGTTAATGTTTTAACGGGTGACAACTTTCTAAGAAATTCCAAAAGAATGTTCACATCCCATATCTGATTGTATTTTGGTTTAGTTGGTTTATTTTGAAACACTCCTCTCATAAATCTAGAAATAAGCAGATTGGATCCAATTTGCAAATCAGAGTCATCAACTATCGCAGACAAAGCACTCCTTGCAGTGTTGATAGCACTATAACTTAAATTTTTAGAAAATAATGAGCTTAAAAATTCTAACACAGTCTCTATACGTGCAGAAAAAACTTGTGTCTTATCTGTAAATATAAACTATTTGTCCCAGTAAACTTTATACTGTCTCCTGGTAGAAACTCGCCATGAATCCCACATGACTCGGCTAACTCCTTCCGAAAGCCTTTATTCTTCCAGTGTTGCCTGATACGTAAAAAGCTATCAACTTGAAATTCTTCAGTTGTGGATGAGTGGTCTGACCCCAAGGTAAACTCAGTTGTATTCTGGATCTGGTTATTTTGATCGGCCTGTGAATAAGAATATTAATGACATGAGTGAACCATGATTGAGTTGACCATAGCGGTGCAATGATAAGCCCAGTGGCTTGATCTAGTATAATTTTATTGATGCATTTTGAAATTAGGCAAAATGGTGGGAAACAATAGAATATTTCTGTGTTCCAAGTTGTATTAAAACAATCAACAGAACATGCAGCTGGATCAAATTTCCATGATATATATCTTGGTAGTTTGTTATTTAAACGAGTAGCAAACAAATCTACTGTTGGTTTCAACGGCAACAATTTCAAAATTTTATCAAAAACAGATTGTTTTAAAGACCATTCTGTTCTGTCAGAAAAATTCCTAGAAGCCCAATCCGCAGATACATTCTGATGCCCTGGAATGTGGGTAATAGTTAAACTTATATTATTTTCAATACATATATGCCAAATTGCTTGCGCGACTTTGTCACATTCAATGGAATGAATTCCACCCATTTCTTTAACATAACTCACAGCCATGGAATTGTCAGATTGCACATGTAAGCTAGTGTTTCTTACCAAATCAAGAAAAGATAACAGACCAAAATATATTGCTTTAATTTCAAGAATGTTGATATCAGAGTCTTTTTCATAAATATTCCAGCGACCATTTGCCTTATGTTCTAACAAACAACAACCCCATCCAAGATTGCTGGCATTACAAACCATTGTATGAATTGGGTATGTTTTAATTAAACTTTTAAATGAACCAGTAATATTTGATATCCACCATTTAATTTGTCTTTTAGACTTTTCAGATAAAATAATTTTTCCCTCAAAATCACCTTTGCTCTGTCTAAGAGCCTCAGTTTTATCTCTTTCTAAATCTCTAATGTATAATTTTCCATATGGAACAGCAGGTAATGATGTATTATATTTGCCAATTAAAACAGCAATTTTCCTAATCTTGTGTTCATTCTTTCTTAAAATTTCTTTTGATAATTGCTCAATTTGCATTGCTTTCTCTTTGTCCATAGTTATTGTCATATCTAGTGAATTTTGCCAAAAACCAAGAAATTTTATGTTCTGCGAAGGCTCCATTTGAGACTTTTTAAATTGACAGTAAATCCAAGCTTGGAAAACAAATTTACAGTGCGCTGTGCAGCATTCCTGCATGTATCCTTATCCAAATCAGACAACAAACTATCATCAATGTATCCTTAAATGTTAATATTATCTTACCGAAGTACAGAAAATACAACTTTACAAATTTTTGTAAATATACGAGGTACCCCCATAAATTTTGTTTAAAGTCTCAGTCTTCTGTAAACATTGTTTGGCATAATTTACGGGGTTAAACTAAAATATCACACCAATACAACGTTTATCGTGTTTACAGACAGCGGCACCGGTCTTTTTCGAGAGGCGAAGAAGCGTGGCTTACCCCACCTAAGAAAATTTTGGAATATTGAACGGCTGCAAACACTTTTTCCTGCTATTTCAGCCCATGAACAAAGCAATTTCAAAGTGGTCTAATATAGCCTAATTAAGGTGACTTGCTGACTCGAATTCCAATCAATCGTTTACACCCACAGCATCTTCAATTTGGTCCAATATAGCCTATCTGGCTGCCCAGAATTCCAAACAACCAATCAGTCGTCGCGGGCTATGGGAGCCTCACCCTCCCGGAGAAAATTTTGAAAATTTAACCACCGGAAATGCGTTTTCTGCTATTCTAGCCCGTGTGAGCAAGTCCAAAAGTATCCAATAGTTCTGTAACCGAACTCCCACTCTGAATTCCATCCAATCACACTGTGAACAGAGGACTCACCTACATTATCTGAGTCTACTTGGTAGATTTCCTCTCGGGATACCTTGATTGGCCTTCTCTGTTTGGGCCTTGACATAAAAAAGGACGTCGACCCTGATCATAGTTGGATTGGCGATAAGATTGATAATATGGTCTCTGACCACGCCCTCTGTTTGCCCCATATGGCTGGAACCGAGGTCTTCGGTTGCTGTAGTAAGATCTTGAACCAGTAGTAGTCACTGTTCTCTGGCCCATTTTATGTGCTGTTCCCAAATCTCTCACACTTTTCACAACATCTTCCCCAAACAAAAGAGTTTTTATAATTCCCTATTGAATTTTCTGCATTTTAATATCCACATTTCTAGCATTTCCTGATAAATTGTCCCAAAAAATGCGATTTAGTTCAGGCACGTTCAATTCCGGACAATTCCCGGGTTTGTTATGATCTTTCATTCTTTCGAAGACTTTCGTATCTTCCTTGATTTTTAAATCAAATAATGAAGCAATAATGTCCTGTAAGTTGTGTTCTAGTGGGGGACCACCTTCCTCTGTTAATCCAACAGACCTTCTAAGAGTTGACAAGTCCTCGTTTACTTCAGGATTAGCGTTATCCTTGTTAGAATTATCCAATTCAATCGTCGGATTGACATTTTTAAGTTTATCAAGAGTTGTCTGTCTTTGTAGAGTTGGACCGCAGTCAACAAACACGTTCGGGTCGCTTTGCCCACATTGAATAAATTCGTCTCCTTCTTCGTGATATTCATTGTAATTTTCGCCAAACTCATTGTAACCTAACATTTTATGTTCAAGGTTGTCAAATTTATTACTAATATTGTCATTTAAATATTTAAGCTCACTCAGTAACGCTTGCATACAACTTGCCGTCTGATCGACTGTGGATGAATCGTCCCGACCTTCATTATTCAACAAATTTTTGCTTTTACTTTTATCAGGTTTATCTAGACCCTTTTTCGTTGTTTTATTTGGTAGTTTGCCTTTACTTGTTTTAAACATTTCATTTTTGTCATAACTAGTTCCCGCAGGAATAGTTTTAGAAGATTTAGTGATTGGCTCATCAGCTTTTGTCATGTCCGCCATTATTTATTTTATTAAACCCTCGTGTCGTATCTTTTACACTACTAAGTTCAAAGTAGTTTCTTCTCATAGAGGTCGCGTGGCAAAAGAAATGCCAGGCCAGTAAGCAAATAAAACACCGCAGGTTTTATTGTTATTAATTTGGGTTCTCGGACCTAGTGTAAACCATAACTTTGTAAGAAATAATTCTCAAAGTCAATGAAGTATGAAGATAAAGTTTTATGACTGTCTCGCTTGAGCTTGCGTTTCACACTGACTTGACGCATGTGCACTTCACAATCTCGTGGGACACCGTCTAACACGGGATTGGTTGGTAGAATTAACTGGAGGTTGTTATAAACGATTGAATATACTTAGAATTCCAAAATGCGACACATTGTATTATTTATATCATTGTAAGGTGGGACTGCATGCTTTCTGCGATGTTTGGGTTATTTGAGTCTAAACATAACGCTAACGCCACAATATACGTCCACATTCCTGCTTTGATTGATATGGTACTTTGTCCAGAAGGCTAGGCGTTTGGTTTGTTTAGCGTTGAGGGTCGTGCCTCAACATCAATAGTTGCCGTCCTTAAGAGTATAAGGAATAAGTATACCAAGATAATCCATTCAGAATTGTGCCTTCCTAACGCTAAAGGCAAAAAGTGGGCGTGGCCCTGCCCCTGGGGGTCAGGACATTCATCAAAATCAATAGTGGACGCCTTCAGGCTATAAGGAATACAAGTACCAAGCTGCTTCATTCAGAATTGCGGCCTGTAAACAACAAACACAAAAATTGGGCGTGTCTTGCCTGTGGGAGTCGGGACATGCAGTTGACATCCTTAGGCTATAAGGAATACATATCCCAAGTTTAAAGACGATCCATTAAGAATCGTGGCCTGTAGACAACACACACAGACACGAAGTAAAAATGGGCATGGCTCTGCCCCTGGGGGCTAGGAAATCACCAAAAACAATACGGGTCATCTTTATGGTATAAGGAATAGGTATGTAAAGTTTTAAAAGGATCTGTTAAGAATTGCATCCTGTAGGCGAACACACGACACAAAAGCATTGGGCGTGGCTCTGTCCCAGGGGGTCCGGCATGTACCAAAAATAATAGTGGTCAGCCTTAGGGTATAAGGAATAAGTATAAAAAAAGTTTTCAAGACGATCGATTAAGAATTGTGGCCTGTAGCTGACACACAGACAGACAAAAAGAAAATGGGCATGGCACTGTCCCTGGGGGTCGGGCATGCACCAAAAACAATAGAGATCTTCCTTAAGGTACCAAGAATGAGCATTCAAAGTTTCAAGATGATACATTTAGAAATGCAGCCTGTAGACGACAGACAAACAAATACAAGAAATGGGTGTTGCTGTCCCACGGGGGTCGGGCATGCACCCAAAACGAAAGTGATCATCCTTAGGGTATAAGGAATAAGTATTTTAAGTTTCAAGATGACCAATTAAGAATTGTGGCCTGTAGGCGACACACAAAAAGAAAATGGGCGTGACTCTGCCCCTGGGGGTTGGGCATGCACCCCAAATGATAGGAATGTTCCTTAGGGTACAAAGAATAAGCATTCAAAGTTTCAAGATGATACGTTAAGAAATGTGGCTTGTAGACGACAAACAAATAAATACAAGGAATGGGCGTGGCTCTGTCCATTGGGGGTCGGGCATGCACCAAAAAACAATAGGGATCATCCTTAGGGTGTAAAGAGTAAGTATACAAAGTTTTAAGAAAATCCAGTTAGAATTGCGGCCTGTAGGCGACAGACACACAAAAAGAAAATAGGCGTAGCTTTGCCCCTGGGGATTGGGCATGCACCCCAAACGATAGGGATCTTCCTTAGAGTATAAAGAGTAAGTATACAAAGTTTGAAGAAAATCCAGTACGAATTGCGCCCTGTAGGCGACACACAAAAAGAAAATGGGCGTGGCTCTGCCCCTGGGGGTTGAGCATGCACCCCAAATGATAGGAATGTTCCTTAGGGTACAAAGAATAAGCATTCAAAGTTTCAAGATGATACGTTAACAAATGTGGCTTGTAGACGACAAACAAATAAATACAAGGAATGGGCGTGGCTCTGTCCATTGGGGGTCGGGCATGCACCAAAAAACAATAGGGATCATCGTTAGGGTGTAAAGAGTAAGTATACAAAGTTTTAAGAAAATCCAGTTAGAATTGCGGCCTGTAGGCGACACACAGACCCACAAAAAAAAATGGGCGTGGCTCTGCCCCTGGGGGTTGGGCATGCACCCCAAACGATAGGGATCATCCTTAGAGTATAAAGAGTAAGTATACCAAGTTTGAAGAAAATCCAGTAAGAATTGCGCCCTGTAGGCGACACAAAGACACACGAAAAAAAAATGGGCGTGGCTCTGCCCCTGGGGGTTGGGCATGCACCCCAAACGATAGGGATGTTCCTTAGGGTACAAAGAATGTGTATGCAAAGTTTCAAGATTATACGTTAACAAATGTGGCTTGTAGACGACAAACAAACAAATACTAGAAATGGGCGTGGCTATGCCCCTGGGGGTCGGGCATGCACCAAAAACAATAGGGATCTTCCTTGGGGTATAAGGAATAAGTATACCAAGTATAAGGAATAAGTACCAAGTTTGAAGAAAATCCAGTAAGAATTGCGCCCTGTAGGCGACACAAAGACACAAGAAAAGAAAATGGGCGTGGCTCTGCCCCTGGGGGTCGGGCATGCACCCCAAATGATAGGGATGCTCCTTAGGGTACAAAGAATGTGATGAAAAGTTTCAAGATTATAAGTTAAGAAATGTGGCCTGTAGATGACAAACAAACAAATACTAGAAATGGGCGTGGCTCGGCCCCAAAACAAGAGGGATCTTCCTTGGGGTATAAGGAATAAGTATACCAAGTTTGAAGAAAATCCATGAAGAATTGCGCCCTGTAGGCGAACCACAGACACACACACACACATACATACATACACACACACACAGACAGGGGCGACGGCATAATACGTTCACATTATGAATGTGGACGTATAAAAATAGAACACAGCAAGTATCAAAGGTGCCTACGTGCAAATATTGAGCAGTTAAATCGTCCGGGCAGTCAATAAGAGTTGTCGCATATTCTTACTTTTTTCAGTAATGAAACATTTATAATACTCTGAAATCTGATTAAGACTAACAATTCATAAAGTAATTATCAGAAAATATTAGAATTTGTTTGGTTTTCATAAAGTTCTGCCCCATGATACCGCTTATTAGTATACCTAACATTTAAAATCATAGATTTAGCTGATCAGTTATCAAAATTCATTGAAAATCAATATTCTTGTTCATCTCAAGACCTTAAACTCTGTGTATCAATCTGAAGTCAATGGGGTGATCAGTTTGGCCTCTAGAGCGCTACAAAAGATTATTCAAAGTGATCAAGGGAGATAACTCTGGCAGTAATTATCAGAATTCGCTGAAAATCAATAGGATTCTTCATCTCATGACCTTAAACACTGTGTATAAATTTAAAGTCAATCGGATATTAACTTTAGCCTCTAGAACGTTCAAAGTGATCAAGGGCCATAACTCTGACAGTAATAATCAGAAATCGCTGAACATCAATAGGCTTCTTTGTTTCATGACCTTCAACTTTGGCAATAATTATCGGATTTTGCTGAAAAACAATAGGCTTTGTCATCTCATGACCTTAAACACTGTGTATAAATTTAAAGTCAATCGGAAATTAACTTTAGGCTCTAGAGCATCCACAAGCAATTGTGGACGACGGACCGACGGACGGGGGCGACGACAATATACGACCACATTTCAATGTGGGCGTATAAAGAGGCATTGAGGTACGGTGATTGTCGTAGAGCAAGGCGTCTGGATATTTGTCGAACTGTATTAATGCTGGGGTCGTCTTTAATGTCGTCTGGCTGGTAACTTGAGTTGCATTCGGATCATCCAAGTTTTGAAACTTGTGGAACATGATATGCTTTGCCTTGGTTAGAAAAAGGCGGTCATTGTCGGGTAAGTATGCGGGCATTGGCTAAGGTAGTGTTGAAACTCTGGTCTACCAGACTGTTGACACAGGTGACCAATTTTGGCCCTTTACTTGGAAGGTTGTCGCCTAGGATATGGTTGAGTGGTTTTATTGTCTCATCGATAAGGTTTCCCTGCTGATCTCATTATGCGGACTTCCTCTCACTAGGGACCGGGTATCGCCCAGATTTTACAAAAGATAGGTTGCCAGGCAACGAAACATACGCCCACAGCAGCTATATCGTCCGGGCAGTCAACAAGGGTTGTCGCATATTTTTACTTTTTTTGGTAATGAAACATTTGTAATACACTAAAATCTGATTAAGAGTAACAACTCATTATGTAATTATCTGAAAATCATTAGAATTTGTTTGCTTTTTATAAAGTTTTGCCCAACACTAACAATTAGTATAGGAAACATTTAACATCATGGATTTAGCTGTTCAGTTATCCAAATTCATTGAAAATCAAAATACTTGTTCGTTTCAACACCTTAAACTCTGTGTATCAATCTGAAGTCAATCGGATCATAAGTTTGGCATCTATAGCTTCACAAGGTCTTTTGAAGTGATCAAGGGAGATAACTCTGGAAGTAATTATTTGAAATCGCTGAAAATCAGTAGGCTTCTTCGTCTCATGACCTTAAACAGTGTGTGTAAATTTAGTCAATCGGATATTAACTTTGGCCTCTAGAGCGTCCACAGGATTTTTTGATGTGATCAAGGGCCATAACTCTGACAATAATTATCAGAGATCGCTGAAAATCAATTGGCTTCTTTGTCTCATGATGTTAAACACCGTGTATAAATTTAAAGTCAATCGGATATCAACTTTGGCTTTTAGAGCGTCCACAAGATTTTTTGAAGTGATAAATTTAAAGCCAATCGAATATTATCTTTGGCCTCTAGAGCGTCCACAAGATTTTTAGCCTCTAGAACGTCCACAAGCAATTGTGGACGCCGGACCGCCGGCCGGCCGGGGGCGACAATATACGACCACATTTCAATGTGGGCATAAAAAGGTGATTTTTCGGACAATCAGGGGACATAATTCAGGAAGTTACGATCCGATGGCCGCAAATGGACACAGATCACCAAATATTCATGGGCAGTCACCCACGAAACAAGGGCGAAAGTTATTTTTAGTCCTTCTCTCCCTTTCCCTTTTTCCCCCTTTTGCATGGCGATTTTTGTTGAATTTTTGGTGTAGAATCGAAGAAAAGGGTTTGAAAATACATTTTCTGCCAGGTTTTGGTGAATATTCATGATTTTGAGGCGGAAGGATACAAGAGTTGTGAGGTTGGTTACGTTGAAAGGGAGGGCCGAAAATTGCAAGGTTAGCTGTCTCTACTTCCAGCTTGTCTATCTCAAGTTTTTCATGAAGAACCTCATACATGCTTTTGGGCAAGAGTCTGCCACATGTTGCTCCATCTGTGGCAGAAAGCGTTTTGCCCAACGAATATTTGGGAAAAAGTTACAACCGGTCTAAGAGACGAGAATTAACATTAAAGTCAATGGGGCAATAATTAGTGATCTGTGGCCTGTCTGCGTATGACAAGGCTGTGACTGATATGCCTTAGTTTTGAAAATATGATGACTAATTTGTCAGAAAATATGTATAAAATACCTTGACTACAGAAAAACTAAAAAAAAATAAATTTAAAAAAAAAAATTATCAAAGTTTTGGGAAAAATTGTGATTTTACTGCAAATTTTCCTATTTTCAGTTTTTATTTAATTTCTAACAGTAAGAAAAATATTTCAATGTCCAATTTTGGTGTATTCAGCCTCAGAAAGCACAGATAAAGTGAACAACATTGTAATTTCACCTAATTTTGTCTAAAAATCAGGAATATTCACAGAAAATCTCCAGATTTTCCCATTTCGATGTAAAAATTAATGCTTTCATACCTACTCAAATGACTCAAAATTTCTTAAAATGCCCTTATTTTCATTGCTAATGTAACTTAGATGGGATCTATAAGTTTGTCAAGTTTAGAAATAGCTCCAGCTTTCCTACAGAAAATGGAAAATTGGCAACACTGAGTTAATAATATACAGCAGATGGGTTTGTACAAAATTTTCAAAACCGGGGTTGGCTCAATTTGGCCACTATTTTACCCAGAACAGGCATTTTTTTCTTCTTTGAAGCATTAAATTCTTGCATTTTCTTCATGTAGGAAGCAATATCCCAGTCTTTATAGACATTTTTCACCCCATCTTTCTGTATAGAGGGGCTATGAATGCCCCACCCCACCCATTTTTATTAATGTGTTTTGAGAGATTTAATTTCACCAGTGTTGACAATTAAATGATAACAATTGGAATTTGTTGTTGAATTGCAGATGGGAATGTTATTTTTTGCCAATAAATGGTCATTTTGTACATTTCAAGGATTTCTGACCTTTTTTGTTCATAGTCAAACTTAGAACCTTGAGACATGTCAGGCCAGTAAGACCACACCCTGATACAGAACTGGTGTAGATGTGTAAATGTCAGCTTAATGGTCAATATTTTCTTATCAAAATCTAGGATTTGTGGTATTTGTTGCATTTATGCCACTTATAGAACAGTAAAATGTTAATTTTGCTCCTTTTCAGGCCTCTTTTATGTTGTCAACTATGTCATAACTACTTTTTTGACTTCATTTTTTAAGACAATTGATGTAAAGGTCCAGACATCTTGCTTCAGTACAATAATTGCAACAAAGATTTGTATGATGCCTCTGAGGTTTGAGATGTTGAAAACATTAAACTATTTCCAAATTTGTGAAAAGTGTGTATTCTGTGACCCTTTTGTTAGAGCGGGGTGGACACAGGCCAATTATGGCATTTTTTTCTTTCAGCAAGGCCTATTTTAACCATAATTCACATTTATTGCACCTATTTTAGTTTTTATGTTCATATATTAGCCAGGGATGGTAAATCATATCTGTTAGACAGATTCCTTTGGTAAAGTTGGCTCAAAGATAAGATTGATTCAGTCATTGACATTTTTAGGGGGTGGGGTTACAAGTTTCAGTAAAGACCTTTATAATTTCAATCAATGCAACAGTTTTGTGATTTTTCTGTTTGCATATTGTCCAGGGTTTCCAAAAATATATTACTTGCCAGTCTGGCTATCTAAAAAAGTGGAAAATTATTGGTTTTTTGAAAGATGCTACATGTAAATTTTGTACATTTTTCATGACATGGCAGTAAAAAAATATATTTTTGATAAAAATTCCAAATTATGAGTGTTTTCTATGTAGTTTGTTTGCAACTTGTCTAATTTTTTCACAGAGCTCAATTACTGCCTCTATTAAAAAAGATTTTTTAAATTTTAGCACAAAAGGCCCAGGGACCTGAGATGCACCACTGTACTTAAAGCAGCATGTATACTTAAAGGGCCATCATTTTTGCAGTTATTCTTTGATTTTGATTTCCTTTCACCAGCATGTTGCCAGAACATATGGGAAGCAAATACAAAAGGCCTTTTGGTGATATCCGAAGTTTCACCCCTATATAGGACACAGATCACCAAATATTCATGGGCAGTCACCCACGAAACAAGGGCGAAAGTTATTTTTAGTCCTTCTCTCCCTTTCCCTTTTTCCCCCTTTTGCATGGCGATTTTTGTTGAATTTTTGGTGTAGAATCGAAGAAAAGGGTTTGAAAATACATTTTCTGCCAGGTTTTGGTGAATATTCATGATTTTGAGGCGGAAGGATACAAGAGTTGTGAGGTTGGTTACGTTGAAAGGGAGGGCCGAAAATTGCAAGGTTAGCTGTCTCTACTTCCAGCTTGTCTATCTCAAGTTTTTCATGAAGAACCTCATACATGCTTTTGGGCAAGAGTCTGCCACATGTTGCTCCATCTGTGGCAGAAAGCGTTTTGCCCAACGAATATTTGGGAAAAAGTTACAACCGGTCTAAGAGACGAGAATTAACATTAAAGTCAATGGGGCAATAATTAGTGATCTGTGGCCAAATATCGAAAGAAACCAAGACATTTGGGTTAAAAACATACATGTCAAGTTTCATCAACATCGGTTCAAAATTGTGACCTCTTTAGGAGCCACAACCTTGATATAACATATATTCACACTATTCGCATACAAATGGTGGCCATTTTGTCTGTCAATTTAGGTCCGATTTTCAAGAAAAATTCGAACCTGCATAACCATGTAACGGTGATATAATCTAACGTTTTTTTAAATCGGATAACAATTTTGACCTCCAGAGGGACCACAAGCTAAAAAGGGTGATTTTTCGGACAATCAGGGGCCATAATTCAGGAAGTTATGATCCGCTGGGCGCAAATATCGAAAGGAACCAAATAACTTTGGTTATAAACATGCATTTCAAGTTTCATCCAAATCGGTTCAAAATTGTGACCTCTACACTGTTCACAAGCTAAAAACGTGATTTTTCGTACAATCAGGGGCCATAACCCATGAAGTTACAGTCCGATACATGCCAATATCGAAAGAAACCGAGATCTTAGGGTGATAAACCGATATTTTAAGTTTCATTGAAATTGGATACAAATTGTGACCTGTAGACTGTTCACAAACAATTGTGGACGTATGTACGGATGGACCAACAGGGACGACGACAATATATGTCCGGTTTTAGTTAAAATCAAAGCTACTAAAACGCTTGTTTTATTTTACACCTGCACAATTAATCATCATTCCGGACATTATTACACCGGAATCTTTATTTTCATAATTTTAAAAGCCTACATACATAGAGGAATTTGGATTATTAAGCAAAACCAAAATGCTTACAAAAAGTAAGAAAATATTGAAATGTAACATTTCACAATTTTCAACTGCTGCATTTGGAAATTTCAATGTTCGACGACAATATACGATCACATTTCAATGTGGGTGGGCGTATAAAAAAGGAAAGAAGCTACTACCCTTACCGTCTAGAATCTAATACATGTATCCAGTCAATAGATTGCCGTCTAGAATGTGTTAAATGCCGTCAGGTTTCACCAAAAACCGCCCAGTTTGTGCTACCGTGTAGATTTAAAAACTGGTGAAATTTATCACTACCGGACATAACAATTACCATGTTACCATATGAATACCGTAAGTTATAACAAGAATTTCAAGAAATTAATCCGTATAAAATCCCACAATGTCAAAATCGCAATGCTTGGTTTACCGTTGACGTTGAGATCTTGTTTTGTCTTGTGCGATGGCAGAGAATTGATGGATCGCCAGCACGGAAGTAGCCACCCCCCTTAAAATGAAGGGAGATAACCCAATTTAAGCTTGTCAGCGAGCCAAACGTTAATGGCGGCAGTTTTAAGTTTAAGCGATGTACCAAGCGTACATACCTTCGCTAAGGCAGAAACAGCGAGCTACTGCTTTTTCCAAGGGGTCATACATCAAATCCATGTCCATATTGACCGGTGTTGATGTAACATCCATTCATGTTTTCGCTCGAATTTAGCGAGGCATGCAAAAATCAACATAGAAGACCGGACTATAACAAATGCTCTTTGTAGCTGTAAAGCAGGGTAAATATCAGCCTCATCAGCTATTTTATTTTTTTTAATAGAAATATCATTGATTTCTTAAACGTTTTCCAAAATGATAATTATTCATTTTTATTCTTTTGACTCGACTGGCTTTATGTATATTATCCTCACCACAGTCAGTCATAGGCCGGTAGTAGTACTACTAGGCTTATTCATTTTTGATGGGTAGTATGCTTTTTTACTGCATGTAGAAATTGTAACATTATTTTATCATTATTGTGGTTTAATTTTCATGATGAAAACTAGGAGAGGCTAAAAACTATAAACTTGCATAGATCAGATCTAGGCCCTACCAGGCATTATTTTTGTTTTTTATTATTTCTATTTTGCTTTTTTTCAGTTTAACTTTTTTCTGTTTACCGGTTTAGTTTCTTTTTTTACATTTTTTATACTGGAAGCAAGTCCCAGCTACTTTTGTGTAGATGTTAAATTACCTGCTTATATGATGTAAAATATAAGCCCTTTTAACCTAGAAAAGTAATTGTATTTTTAGAATAGGAGGAAGGTGTGCTCATGTGTTGGCAATAATCATAATGATTGAAGAATGGAAGATTGCAGGATATAAAGATGTCCCTTCTCAACTGTCATCAACAAGTTTACCACAGCAGTGGGATAAGCCAAAGGGGTCGAAAATTGAACCAGACCCTGCCTCACACATAATAATTTCGAGGCCTGGGAATGTAAACAGAAAAAGAAAGCCTGTGATGGCTAATTTTAACGACAACAGGTAAGTGTTCAGGTGACATAGGCAACCACTGCATTAGAAAAAGTTCTTAAGGAGTGATGTTATTATCGTGACAGTCCATTTAAAAACATGATGCGAAAAATATTTTAAAATACAAGGAGTGTCACATGCGTGCCATTTCTATAAATATGCTTATTTAATAGATTGATACTTTCTTTTTCAGGAAAATTCAAGTATCAGATGCTAATATTGTACATCTTCAAACCTTGAAGGATAGTCCCATCTCATACTTGATCAGCAGCACAGCAGACTCTATTACAACACCCATTGGCCCACAACTTATTGAATCTCCACTTGCATATCACGTATGTAATAATATTTGGGCCTGTATCAGTTTTTCAGCCAAACAGCTGATGCAAAACCGTAATAAAAACAGTATCATTAGTTAACCCCCTCTGTTGTCAGTACCATACCAAAAGCACAATGCAGTATTTTATATTCTATTTTTATTTCTCAATAAGGAATGGCATAAAATTCGTTAAAACACAACAGACTAGCCATATTTGATTAACACATACAGCTGCTCAGACTTACGTTACTGGTTAGGAGTTTAAACTGTTTAACCCGACATATTGCTCTTTCAACATGTACCCTAAGTTTAGCTATTTAATTGTCTCTGCAACGGCTGGGCACTCATTTGGGAGGCAGATGATGGCACAAATGGGGGAATATTTAAGCATAATCTGACATTATAGATTTCTTTTTCTATCGTAAATCCTTTATCAGCCATAACTCCATCACCTTACAAAGTTTACCACTTTATAATAATGATCTTAGAGTGTCCAAAAACCCACGTCTGTGCGTTATTTCCTTGTCTGAGATTGATCCAGAAAATAACATAGATGCAAACACAATAGATCCCCTTGGGTCGACACCAACAAGACCCTTCAGTGTGGTACAAGATTTGTAGTCTGAATAACATTGGCCCTGTCTATGGAGGGAACTTGCACTACAAGTATGGTATGGTCTAAAATGGTAGTTTTAGCGATAGTTTCTATTCATACCGTGTAATTTCAAAACATCGTTCAATAAATGATAAAACTCGTTGAAAATAACAAAAATGGTTTAATTAGTACCATGGTTTAGATTAATAGCAACGGGTTTAGTTTCTCCGAGATGCGTTTAAAAATGGACGATCCGTGCACTTATTTATGGTGACCATTTATTGGCCGAGCGGTTGAGTTTCCCCGAGATGGGTTTAAAAATGGACTTCCCGTTCACTTATCTTTGATGTCCAGTTATTAGACGAGGCGTCGAATTTCCCGAGATACGTCGAATTTCCCGAGATACGTATATAAATCAACATACGAATAATTTATCTATGGTGTTTTATAAGATAAAACTTGTAATTTCCCGCGTGCCGTTTATCCGATCAATTCATTTTGATTACGATTATTTACATACGAAGTACGAATAAAAATTTGAGTGTAAAAAAATGCGCACACATAGATATTCACCTTACCGTGTCGTACTATATATTATCCATTTGCCTATAAAAATAGTATTCCACCATTGAGAAATACGTCAAAAGTCGGTAAATCACGATATTCACCTTACCGTGGCCGTACTATATATTATCCATTATCCTATTATAAATAGTATTCCACCATTGACAAATACGTCAAAAATTGGTAAATCTCGTCCCGAGTAATTATACAATCAGAACTCGGTAAATCACATAAGTAATGCATCTTCATTAAATCACAAATGAATTAACATGTACATGTGGTCAGAAGTCAACCCCACAATGGCGGTGCGATAGACCCGCGAGATAGTTAGACATGTACTGGCGCCAAAAGAAGTCACCCAGGAAATACGCTTCAATGATTGGTGCCTTGATGTTACGTAATCGCGGGATTTGGGTCAATAAAATGTTGACTTTAGTACAACGGTTTTTGTTACACCTAAATCAAACCATATTGCATTATATCACATTATATCACAGGTGTATGGAATAAATAAGTTTTACACTTTGATTTTTGTTGATTACCGATCACGAACGAGATTAGTTCACGGCTGTATATTAGTATTTTTGAATTGGCGTTTTAATTTAAATTTTTAGGTCAGTTCACCGATGTTTTAGTAATAATAAAGTATATCTGCTGTTTAACCATTTAATGATTTGTGTCTATATGAACTTTAAGCTAATTTGAGAAAACCATTTGTTTTTAAAGAATTGTTTCATACAACCCACTCAGTTAATCATGTTTTTATTGCCAATCCATAACAATTAATTGAACTTTTATTACAGGCGAAGCAAAAAGTTTGCTATTGCCCAATATTATATACAGATATAAATATTATGCATTGTAATATAAATATACCTACAGATAACAATAACAGTATATAATATATTAATTATCCCCCCCCCCCTCACCCTGGTAAACTGAAATATAGATAGATATACATGTATACATAACCCAACCCCAAACCATTTGCCATTAGGTATGGGTTTTCTCTTATTTTTTATTGAGTGGTGCAAATATTTTCCAAGATTTAGCAGTTTTATATTATTATCACTGTGATTCGTGAGATTTTTTTTTTAATTTTTGAAGTGATCGAAAAGACCCAAAATATTTTCTACGGATGAATACATAAGCGGGACAACACAGCAGAAAGTGATATTCATCTTCAACATTTGCATAATCTTTTATTTCTATCGATTTTATTATATCGCCCGGTTTCAGTGTTTAGTTGGAGAAGACCAAAACGAAAATGACCTTAGAGTTTTATATTTAAGTGTTTGAATTTTTATTTAAAAATGAATAACGTATGTAAATACAACCCAACTTTCACGTAGCTAATTAAATGAAGCAATGGCAAATAATGCGATTATAACATGAGATTTTTTTTATATATATTTTGGTTTTGGAATTTTCATGCAATTGGGAATTACATTCACGCATGGTGTATTTATAATTACATGACATTTCGGTCATTTCTTAAATATATCCACGTCATCCCTTTTACAAAATATTTTTGTACTTGAAGCTTTTTGACTTACAAATTCAAAATACAAACTGCTTACCGTATTCATACAAAAGACGATACGTATTCCAATTAAACCCCAATCAGTTTCAAGTAATTATCACAGCCACAAATACTAATTGTCATTGTTTTATGTGTCATCACTCCGAAGAAATATCAAACACGATCTTATGAATTGCAACCTATCCCACAGATAAACAGATTATTAATAGTAACATTTGGATTATCGAGGCGACAATTTGTCTGGAGAACTATGCATGACAGGGTACAAAGACTCTTTGCCTCACAAAAAAGCATGCAATTCTTTGTTAAAGGGGCATGGCGCTATTTAAGGAATGGTGCATGTGCCGATATAAAATGGCTTGGAAGCGGGTGTAAAATAAAGTCATTTCACACATGCCCAATATAATAAAGTAATCGTGCTAAATACTTGACTCGTACATACACCAATTGTATTGAATAAATATGTTTTACATGTTTAGGTTTTTTTTAATTCACCCATCTTCAATCATAATAATATACATATTATAGAATAATAGTACAGTATAGCACAGCCAGAATACACCAAAGTACATACATAGATCAATTACACAATACGAGTAGCATGGTTGATCACCTTATGTATCAGTGTTCAAATTACTAAATCCGTTAAAATCACAAATCCATTCAGTGTGCCGTTTTAAATTTATTTAATTTCTGTCATTGGTGTTGTTTTAAATATAAAGAGAAGTCACAAATGTCAGTTATTACAATATAGATATAGATTTGATTGGACGAATACTATTGTTTTATTAATTCCCACCTGTGCTCTCATGTCTGGGTGCTATATGAAACCATGTTTTTGAATACGCACGCCGTTATTACAGTATGGATTAATTGTTTGATTGCTGGAATGCTTTTGTTTTATAACTTCTACCTGCATTATTTGTGATAAATGCACCTGTGATATAATGCAATATGGTTTGATTTAGGTGTAACAAAAACCGTTGTACTAAAGTCAACATTTTATTGACCCAAATCCCGCGATTACGTAACATCAAGGCACCAATCATTGAAGCGTATTTCCTGGGTGACTTCTTTTGGCGCCAGTACATGTCTAACTATCTCGCGGGTCTATCGCACCGCCATTGTGGGGTTGACTTCTGACCACATATACACGTTAATTCATTTGTGATTTAATGAAGATGCATTTCCTATGTGATTTACCGAGTTCTGATTGTATAATTACTAGGGACGAGATTTACCAATTTTTGACGTATTTGTCAATGGTGGAATACTATTTTTAATAGGATAATGGATAATATATAGTACGGCCACGGTAAGGTGAATATCGTGATTTACCGATTTTTGACGTATTTATCAATGGTGGAATACTTTTTTTATAGGCTAATGGATAATATATAGTACGACACGGTAAGGTGAATATCTATGTGTGCGCATTTTTTTACACTCAAATTTTTATTCGTACTTCGTATGTAAATAATCGTAATCAAAATGAATTGATCGGATAAACGGCACGCGGGAAATTACAAGTTTTATCTTATAAAACACCATAGATAAATTATTCGTATGTTGATTTATATACGTATCTCGGGAAATTCGACGTATCTCGGGAAATTCGACGCCTCGTCTAATAACTGGACATCAAAGTCCATTTTTAAACCCATCTCGGGGAAACTCAACCGCTCGGCCAATAAATGATCGCCATAAATAAGTGCACGGATCGTCCATTTTTAAACGCATCTCGGAGAAACTAAACCTGTTGCTATTAATCTAAACCATGGTACTAATTAAACCATTTTTGTTATTTTCAACGAGTTTTATCATTTATTGAACGATGTTTTGAAATTACACGGTATGAATAGAAACTATCGCTAAAACTACCATTTTAGACCATACCATACTTGTAGTGTTGGCTTCTGAACTTTTAGTTCTGTTCCATCAATTATGACCATTGTGTTGGGATAATCAGTTTTAAATTGTTCTGGCATGTTTTCAATGATAATGTCTCTATGTGGCCACATATCAAGTGAGCCAAGTCTGTAAAACATAGTTTATCCAACTAGTAAATAAACAACTACAATCTTGAGAAGAAATTCCAAACATATTTGATACGTGTTTAAAATCAAAGTCCTGTCTTTAATTTTATTAACACTTATAGAAGCTGATCTTCTAGAGAAAGACTGACTAAGCTACTAATATTCTTAGAAAATTCAAACGGTAAATCAACTCCTGGTACAAAAATTTATATACATTTTAAAAACGGTCATATGAAAAGCCAGTATAATATTGAAATGAATCTTTTTTTAAAGTTGAACAACTAAAACGCTGCGTGGATAGGTCGATACTAGGTCCTTTATCTACTTGTTTAACTTGATTGCGTTTAAGATTTTCATTTTCAAGGATTAGTTTTGCATATTCTTCCTTCATTTTTATATTTTCTGCAGCATGGGCCAAGATGTCCATCGGTTGAAATCCTGAAAAATATGAACAGTAAATAGATTATAATATGTATATCAGGCACCCCTTATGAAAGTGACAACAGAACCAAAAGCAGAAAACTCAGGTAAATGTGGTGAAATAGTTTTCCCAAAACCAGTTGCTGTACATTTAGATTTAGAACAGATCGAAAAGATGAAAGTTGAGTGGAAAGAAATTAAGGTAAATCAAGATGAAGCCATAACAAGCCAACAGTGAGGCTGATGTCCCCCGCCGAAACCCCAAAATAAATAGATAACACATATTAATTAATCGCACATTTATTTTTTTCAAACGTATCGAGCACGAAGTGTCATCCAAAAGTGTTTTATAAAGAAAAATGCTAAAACCGACGAGAAAAATGAAAATGTACCCTAGTTAGGGGGACCCTAAAGGCAGACAAAAGGGCCCCCACGCTTGACAAAAGGGCCCCTAAGTTATCTTGTCCCAAAGTATCAACCAACCAAATTGCTTATCTCAGCCTACCCTAAGAAGAAAATGCTCATCTTCGAACTCCATCAAGGCATTGACCTAACAAGCATACACACCAATTTTGAACATTTTAACTCAATTCGAAGGAGAGTTATTGTGTTCCACAGTCTCGGCAAATCAAATTGCTTATTGCTCCGCTTACCCTGAGCAGAACATGCTCATTAGTCATTATCGATCTTAGTCAAGGTATTACTGTAATGAAACTATACACCAAGTTTCATCACTCTCACTTAATTAGAACTAAAGTTATCATGTCCCAAAGCATCAACCAATCAAATTGCTTATCTCTGCTTACCCTAAGCGGAAAATGCTCATCTTCGAACTCCATCAAGGCATTGACCTAATAAGCATATACACCAAGTTTGAACATTTTAACTTAATTAGAAGGAGAGTTATTGTGTTCCAAAGTCTCGACCAATCAAATTGCGTATCGCTCTGCTTACCCTGAGCAGAAAATGCTCATTATCGAACTAAGTCAAGGTATTACTGTAATGAAACTATACACCAAGTTTCATCACTCTCACTTAATTAGAACTAAAGTTATCGTGTCCCAAAGCATCAACCAATCAAATTGCTTATCTCTGCTTACCCTAAGCGGAAAATGCTCATCTTCGAACTTCATCAAGGCATTGACCTAATAAGCATATACACCAAGTTTGAACATTTTAACTCAATTAGAAGGAGAGTTATTGTGTTCCAAAGTCTCGACCAATCAAATTGCGTATCGCTCTGCTTACCCTGAGCAGAAAATGCTCATTATCGAACTAAGTCAAGGTATTACTGTAATGAAACTATACACCAAGTTTCATCACTCTCACTTAATTAGAACTAAAGTTATCGTGTCCCAGAGCATCAACCAATCAAATTGCTTATCTCTGCTTACCCTAAGCGGAAAATGCTCATCTTCGAACTTCATCAAGGCATTGACCTAATAAGCATATACACCAAGTTTGAACATTTTAACTCAATTAGAAGGAGAGTTATTGTGTTCCAAAGTCTCGGCCAATCAAATTGCGTATCGCTCTGCTTACCCTGAGCAGAAAATGCTCATTATCGAAATTAGTCAAGGTATTACTGTAATGAAACTATACACCAAGTTTCATCACTCTCACTTAATTAGAACTAAAGTTATCGTGTCCCAAAGCATCAACCAATCAAATTGCTTATCTCTGCTTACCCTAAGCGGAAAATGCTCATCTTCGAACTCCATCAAGGCATTGACCTAATAAGCATATACACCAAGTTTGAACATTTTACCTCAATTAGAAGGAGAGTTATTGTGTTCCAAAGTCTCGACCAATCAAATTGCTTATCGCTCTGCTTACCCTGAGCAGAAATTGCTCATTATCGAACTTAGTCAAGGTATTACTGTAATGAAACTATACACCAAGTTTCATCACTCTCACTTAATTAGAACTAAAGTTATCGTGTCCCAAAGCATCAACCAATCAAATTGCTTATCTCTGCTTACCCTAAGCGGAAAATGCTCATCTTCGAACTCCATCAAGGCATTGACCTAATAAGCATATACACCAAGTTTGAACATTTTACCTCAATTAGAAGGAGAGTTATTGTGTTCCAAAGTCTCGACCAATCAAATTGCTTATCGCTCTGCTTACCCTGAGCAGAAATTGCTCATTATCGAACTTAGTCAAGGTATTACTGTAATGAAACTATACACCAAGTTTCATCACTCTCACTTAATTAGAACTAAAGTTATCGTGTCCCAAAGCATCAACCAATCAAATTGCTTATCTCTGCTTACCCTAAGTGGAAAATGCTCATCTTCGAACTCCATCAAGACATTGACCTAATAAGCATATGCACCAAGTTTGAACATTTTAACTCAATTAGAAGGAGAGTTATTGTGTTCCAAACTCTCGACCAATCAAATTGAGTATCGCTCTGCTTACCCTGAGCAGAAAATGCTCATTATCAAACTTAGTCAAGGTATTACTGTAATGAAACTATACACCAAGTTTCATCACTCTCACTTAATCAGAACTAAAGTTATCGTGTCCCAAAGCATCAACCAATGAAATTGCTTATCTCTGCTTACCCTAAGCGGAAAATGCTCATCTTCGAACTCCATCAAGAGTTTGAACATTCTAGCTCGATTAGGAAGAGAGTTATTGTGTCCCAAAAAGTGTGACGGACAGACAGACAGACAGACAGACAGACAGACGAACCCATTTTAATAGTCCCCCAACTTTCTTCGAAAGGCGGGGGACAATTATAGCTGTTTGGTGCACGGAGCAATACTTCAGCCATTTTTATAAAATTTCCACTTGATGGAATATGAATAACAGAAAGAATAAAACGATGACCAAGTTGAATCAGTGAATATTTTTAAAATCTTATATCTATAAATTGTAACCACATAAATCATAACCACATAGCATAGACGGCTCTCAGTAAAGTGGTAATTTGGCGTAAAATATGAATAACAGAAAGAATAAAACGATTGACCAAGTTGAATCAGTGAATATTTTCAAAATCTTTTTTCTAAAAATTGTAACCACATAAATCGTAACCACATAGCATAGACGGCTCTCGGTAAAGTGGTAATTTGGCGTAAAATCTGAACGCCTTGTGTTATAAAACACTCGGTTCATTTCTCGCAAATTTCATTAATACTAAGGCAGTGATCCATCATGATTACCGATTAAGATTAAGCAGGTTATCATCGCAGTAATCCGTTAAATTGTTTGGACAAAGTTCAGATTACTCATCGGAAATTAGACGGAGATTTGCGCATGTGCAGGGGTAATCTGTCCAAGGAGGGCAATCTGGCCCAACAGGTACAATTCGTATCCCTGCAGAGGTAACATTTGTTTTTACAGGTTGTGTGCGTACGACCTGCGCTAACTGTCCGGAATTCCTCGATTGTTCTGCATGTGCTTGTTTTGTTATCATAACTCCCGTGTTTTCGTCGTAACCTTTTCTCGTTGAGAAATGGCGGTTTCCATTCGATAACTATGTGTGCAGCGATGGCTACGTGTACACCACTCCCCCCTGTGAATTTAAATTATTCAACATTCCCGAATGTGCCGATAAAAATTCCAGCTGTGCATGGTGTTTACCCTAATCTACATTTACCATTCGATCTTTGTCAGATATTGTTTTCGGGTTATGGCGGTTTATGTGTCGTGAACGATCGTTTTCAACGGCTTTATAAGAATTTTGATCATTTTATAAATGTGGATATTGTCTTCATTCACGTGGGATCGAATGATCTGTGTGATGTGACGGTTTTACCGGAGTTCTTGGCTAATTCCATTGCGGAATTTGCGTTAGACATTTGGCAACATACGCTTCGAAGTGTGTTATTATATCTCAACTGCTAAAACGTCAATTGGTTGTTGATGATCAGTACAATCAAAGGGTGTATGACACAAATCGCCACTTAAAGAACATTTGTGAATCCTTCTCAAACATTTCCTTTTGGAGGCATCGGTCTGGCCTTTGCCAGCCAGTTAGCAATGTTTATGCACCAGACGACATTGCTGACGACTGAGGAGCTGATTTTTCATGAAAAGTATTTGTGATGCGTTGCTGAAACACATGAGATGGTGCCAACTGCTGTTACCTGCAATTTGATTTTAGTGTCTGTATTTACGGGATGAGATGGCTACCAGTGCATGTATCAGACTTTAATTCATCTTGTAAAGAATGACAGATTCACCACTGATGAAGAGGATTGCCCGGAAAAACTGGCTATTAGACGTAACCTTTTATCATTAACAGCTGACTAATTACTTGCGTGCCACATGGTAAACCAATGGTTAAACCGGCTTAAATTACTAACAACTTATTGTTAATCTTTCCACTAGTCTAATGTTACCTTACATCTTAGTTTTTCCGAAAGGACGATTTTGCTATGTTTCCGAAAGGATTTTTGCTATATTTTTCCAAAAGGATCTTTGCTGCTATGCCCAGTCTCGCAATTTTGCGAGAGGCCCAAAGTGAATGAGAATTCCCAATCTCGCAATTTTGCGAGAGGTAAAAATGGCCGAAAATTCCCGATCTCGCATTTTTGCGAGCGATGAAAGATGGCCGAGTATTCCCAATCTTGCATTTTTGCGAGCGATGTACATGCCTCAGATCGTCATTCCGTGTAAAAAAGGCGTTCCGCATTGTAGCCTGACTCCACTTTGACTGCCTTCGTCTGTTCATGCGCTTTCCAATGATCTATAAATAACCCAGTGTTTCTACAGTACATTTATGAGTAAACGCGTGATGAAGTTCTACTTTTGATTTCCTGCGTTTTTGGATATCAGGGTGGCTAAAACATCAACTGAAGATGAAATCAGGGAAATGTTTATAGATAACAGTTCAGGGGACTCAGATCTCGACACAAATGACGATGAATTTTAACTACGAACCAATTTTGGACAGCTGAAATGAGAGTTACAGTGATCGTCAAAACCTGAGGACAATGACAATGTCAATGTACGTAGGATGGTCGGACTTGCTCGCTTTATTGAGAAGACACCAGATAAACAAAGGTCCTACGATGCAGTTTGTACTATTCGAGTAAATAACAAGTACATGCCCCGAAAAAAGACCCAGAGTCTGTACAAAACTGGCGTGCCCAACATCCCGCTTTGCGATATTACTTTCTTTGAATTGATGTTTATCGATCATTCGATAAACTATAAAGGGACAATATATACAGTATCTATTTCTATGGTAGGATATAAGTAAGACAATTTCATGCAAAAGTAGCACATAAGTAATATTGCAAATACTTCACATTATTCTGTGAAATTTCCAGAAAAAAAAAAAATGTTTAGGAGATAAAAATCGTCAAAATCTGGTGGTTTTCGTGAAAAAACACATTTTTTCCCAAAAACATTTCACATGTTTGAAAATTAACAATTGTCAATGTATAGTTCAACCAATACGCTAAATAAGTTTCAACTATTCTAAATCGGTATCTCCATAAATAAAAAAGTCACAGGCATTCAAAATGTTATAGCTCATTATCATATTTCTAAAAAAAAAATGGTGGGCAGGCTGGTGACTATCTTTAACAAATTGGCGGACATACTCAAATTTTTTTGCACCAAAATGGTGGACCGCCTCAGTTGTTTTAGGGAAAATTTGGTGGGCATGTAAGGGTTAACCTTACATCTTATTTTCCGAAAGGACGATTTTGCTATGTTTTCCGAAAGGATCTTTGCTATCGAGCTACTCGTTTTTCAATATTGGCGAATAACGAAAAACAACTAGCTCATTTTTCGATATCGGCGAATGTCGAAAAACAAGCTACTTGTTTTTCGACATTAAAACTTGAATCTCAAAAAAGAAGATTTGATGGAGGTATATCTGTAGAATGTCTCCAAAACACATTTTATTAAATACGTTTTCTAAAACGAACTAAAGATATCATAATTCAGGATGCCTGAGCAGTGGATTCATATAAAAACTGCTCTTTCTCCTTGTTTTTTGATATTGGTGAATCTCGAAAAACGAGCCACTCCTTTTTCGATATTCAAACCTGAGTATCCAAAAAAGCAGATTTGATGGATGTTTATCTACAGAATGTCTCCATGACATATTTGATTAAATTAGTGATCTAAACGTACTAAAGGCATCATAATTGAAGATGCCTGAGCAGTGGATTCACATAAAAACTGCTCTTTCTCCTTGTTTTTTGATATTGGCGAATCTCGAAAAACAAGCTACTCGTTATTCGATATTCAAACTTGAATATTAAAAAAGCAGATTTGAAGGATGTATATCTACAGAATTTCTCCAAAACACATTTTATTAAATCAATGATCTAAAACGAACTAAAAATATCATAATTGAGAATGCTTGAGCAGTGGATTCACATAAAAACTTTTCTTTCTCGTTGTTTTTTGATATTGGCAAATCTCGAACTCGTTTTTCGATATTCAAACTTGAATATCAAAAAAGCAGATTTGATGGATGTTTATCTACAGAATGTCTCCATGACACATTTGATTAAAAGAGTGTTCTAAAACGAACTAAAGATATCATAATTCAGGATGCCTGAGCAGTGGATTCATATAAAAACTGCTCTTTCTCCTTGTTTTTTTGATATTGGCGAATCTCGAAAAACGAGCCACTCGTTTTTCGATATTCAAACTTGAATATCAAAAAAGCAGATTTGATGGATATTTATATACAGCGTGTCTCCATGACACATTTTATTAAATGAGTGATCTAAAACGAAAGGACGATTTTGCTATGTTTTCCGAAAGGATCTTTGCTATCGAGCTACTCGTTTTTCAATATTGGCGAATAACGAAAAACAACTAGCTCATTTTTCGATATCGGCGAATGTCGAAAAACAAGCTACTTGTTTTTCGACATTAAAACTTGAATCTCAAAAAAGAAGATTTGATGGAGGTATATCTGTAGAATGTCTCCAAAACACATTTTATTAAATACGTTTTCTAAAACGAACTAAAGATATCATAATTCAGGATGCCTGAGCAGTGGATTCATATAAAAACTGCTCTTTCTCCTTGTTTTTTGATATTGGTGAATCTCGAAAAACGAGCCACTCCTTTTTCGATATTCAAACCTGAGTATCCAAAAAAGCAGATTTGATGGATGTTTATCTACAGAATGTCTCCATGACATATTTGATTAAATTAGTGATCTAAACGTACTAAAGGCATCATAATTGAAGATGCCTGAGCAGTGGATTCACATAAAAACTGCTCTTTCTCCTTGTTTTTTGATATTGGCGAATCTCGAAAAACAAGCTACTCGTTATTCGATATTCAAACTTGAATATTAAAAAAGCAGATTTGAAGGATGTATATCTACAGAATTTCTCCAAAACACATTTTATTAAATCAATGATCTAAAACGAACTAAAAATATCATAATTGAGAATGCTTGAGCAGTGGATTCACATAAAAACTTTTCTTTCTCGTTGTTTTTTAATATTGGCGAATCTCGAACTCGTTTTTCGATATTCAAACTTGAATATCAAAAAAGCAGATTTGATGGATGTTTATCTACAGAATGTCTCCATGACACATTTGATTAAAAGAGTGTTCTAAAACGAACTAAAGATATCATAATTCAGGATGCCTGAGCAGTGGATTCATATAAAAACTGCTCTTTCTCCTTGTTTTTTTGATATTGGCGAATCTCGAAAAACGAGCCACTCGTTTTTCGAAATTCAAACTTGAATATCAAAAAAGCAGATTTGATGGATATTTATATACAGCGTGTCTCCATGACACATTTTATTAAATGAGTGATCTAAAACGAACTAAGTACATCATAATTGGGGATGCCCAATCTGTGGATTCACATAAAAACTGCTCTTTCTCCTTGTTTTTTGATATTGGTGAATCTCGAAAAACGAGCTACTCGTTATTCGATATTCAAACTTGAATATTAAGAAAGCAGATTTGAAGGATTTATATCTACAGAATTTCTCAAAAACACATCTTATTAAATCAATGATCTAAAACGAACTAAAAATATCATAATTGAGGATGCCTAAGCAGTGGATTCACATAAAAACTTTTCTTTCTCCTTGTTTTTTGATATTGGCGAATCTCGAAAAACGAGCCACTCGTTTTTCGATATTCAAACTTGAATATCAAAAAAGGAAATTTGATGGATGTTTATATACAGAATGTCTCCATGACACATTTGATTAAATGAGTGATCTAAAACGAACTAAAGATATCATAGTTCAGGATGCCCGAGCAGTGGATTCACATAAAAACTTCTCTTTCTCCTTGTTTTTTGATATTGGCGAATCTCGAAAAACGAGCCACTCGTTTTTCGATATTCAAACTTGAATATCAAAAAAGCAGATTTGATGGATGTTTATATACAGAATGTCTCCATGACACATTTGATTAAATGAGTGATCTAAAACGAACTAAAGATATCATAGTTCAGGATGCCCGAGCAGTGGATTCACATAAAAACTTCTCTTTCTCCTGGTTTTTTGATATTGGTGAATCTCGAAAAACGAGCTACTCGTTATTCGATATTCAAACTTGAATATTAAAAAAGCAGATTTGAAGGATTTATATCTACAGAATTTCTCAAAAACACATTTTATTAAATCAATGATCTAAAACGAACTAAAAATAGGTTGCCAGGCAACGAAACATACGCCCACACAGCAGCCAAATCGTCCGGGCAGTCAACAAGAGTTGTTGCATTTTAAGTAATCATCAGAAAATCATAATTCAAACTTACCCATAACTACGGTGTAACTGTGATATAATCAAACGTTTTTTTAAATCAGATAATAATTGTGACCTCCAGAGGGACCACAAGCTAAAAAGGGTAATTTTTCGTACAATCAGGGGCCATGATTCAGGAAGTTACGATCCGATATGGGCAAATATGCAATGGAATCAAGATCATTAGGTTATAAACATGTATTTCAAGTTTCATCAAAATCAGTTCAAAATTGTGACCTCTATAGGGTCCACAACCTTGATATAACATATTTTTACACAATTCGCGTACAGACGGCTGCCATTTTACCCGTCAACTCTGGTCCGATTTTCACAAAATTCAAATTCTCTCTTCATTACCATGAAACCGTGATATAATCAAACGTTTTTTTAAATCGGATAATAATTTTGAACTCCAGAGGGACCACAAGCTAACAAAAGCGATTTTTCGGACAATCAGGGGACATAATTCAGGAAGTTACGATTCGATGGGCGTAAATATCGAAAGGAACCAAGATCTTTGGGTTATAAACATGCATGTCACGTTTCATCAAAATCGGTTCAAAATTGTGACATCTATAAGGTCCACAACCTTGATATAACATATTTTCACACCATTCGCGTACAAACGGCGGCCATTTTGTCCCTCAATTTTGTTCTGATTTTCACGAAATTCGAACTCAACCTTCATAACCATGGAACGGTGATATAATCAAACGTTTTTTTTTAAATCGGATAACAATTTTGACCTCCAGAGGAACCACAAGATAAAAAGGGCGATTTTTTGGACAATCAGGGGCCATAATTCAGGAAGTTACGATCCGATGGGCGCAAATATCGAAAGGAACCAAGATCTTTGGGTTATAAACATACATGTCAATTTTAATCAAAATCGGTTCAAAATTGTGACCTCTATAAGGTCCACCACCTTGATATAACATATTTTCACACAATTCGCGTACAAACGGCGGCCATTTTGTCCGTCAATTTTGGTCCGATTTTCACGAAATTCGAACTCAACCTTCATAACCATGGAATGGTGATATAATCAAACGTTTTTTTGAATCGGATAACAGTTTTGACCTCCAGAGGGACCACAAGCTAAAAAGGGCGATTTTTCGGACAATAAGGGGCCATAATTCAGGAAGTTGCGATCCGATGAGTGCAAATATCGAAAGGAACCAAGATCTTTGAGTTATAAACATACATGTCAAGTTTCATCAAAATCGGTTCAAGATTGTGACCTCTATAAGGTCCACAACCTTGATATAACATATTTTCACACCATTCGCGTACAAACGGCGGCCATTTTGTCTGTCAATTTTGGTCCGATTTTCACGAAATTCAAACTCAACCTTCATAACCATGGGACGGTGATATAATCAAACGGTTTTTTAAATCGGATAACAATTTTGACCTCCAGAGGGACCACAAGCTAAAAAGTGTGATTTTTCGTACAATCAGGGGCCATAACCCATGAAGTTGCGGTCCGATACATGCCAATATCGAAAGGAACCAAGATCTTAGGGTGATAAACCTATATTTTAAGTTTCATTGAAATCGGATAAAAATTGTGACCTGTAGACTGTTCACAAACAATTGTGGACGGACGGACGGTCGGACGGACGGACAGGGGCGACGACAATATAGGTCCACATGAAAATGTGGGCGTATAAAAATATCATAATTGAGGATGCCTGAGCAGTGGATTCACATAAAAACTTTTCTTTCTCATTGTTTTTATACGCCCACATTTTCATGTGGACGTATTATGTCGTCGCCCCTGTCCGTCCGTCCACAATTTGTTTGTGGACTCTCTACAGGTCACAATTCTTATCTGATTTTGACGAAACTTGAAATATAGGTTTATCCCCATAAGATCTTGGTTCCTTTCGATATTGGCATGTATCGGATCAGAACTTCATGGATTATGGCCCCTGATTGTACGAAATATCATGTTTTTAGCTTGTGGACCCTATAGAGGTCACAATTTTGAACCGATTGTGATGAAACTTGACATGCATGTTTATAACCCCAAAATCTTGGTTCCTTTCGATATTTGCGGCCATCGGATCGTAACTTCCTGAATTATGTCCGAAAAATCGCCCTTTTTAGCTTGTGGTCCCTCTGGAGCTCAAAATTATTATCCGATTTAAAAAACCGTTCGATTATATCACCGTTACATGGTAATGAAGGTTGAGTTCAAATTTCGTGAAAATCGGACCAAAATTGACAAACAAAATGGCCGCCGTTTGTACGCGAATAGTGTGAAAATATGTTATATCAAGGTTGTGGACCCTATAGAGGTCACAATTTTGAACCGATTTTGATGAAACTTGACATGTATGTTTATAACCCAAAGATCTTGGTTCCTTTCCATATTTGCACCCATCGTATCGTAACTTCCTGAATTATGGCCCCTGATTGTCCGAAAAATTGCCCTTTTTAGCTTGTGGTCCCTCTGGAGGTCAAAATTATTATCCGATTTAAAAAACCGTTTGATTATATCACCGTTACATGGTAATGAAGGCTCTGTTCGAATATCGTGAAAATCAAACCAAAATTGACGGGCAAAATGGCCGCCGTTTGTACGCGAATAGTGTGAAAATATGTTATATCAAGGTTGTGGACCCTATAGAGGTCACAATTTTGAACCGATTTTGATGAAACTTGACATGCATGTTTATAACCCGAAGATCTTGGTTCCTTTCGATATTTGCGCTCATTGATTCGTAACTTCCTGAATTATGGCCCCTGATTGTACGAAAAATCACCCTTTTTAGCTTGTGGTCCCACTGGAGGTCAAAATTATTATCCGATTTAAAAAAAACGTTTGATTATATCACCCTTACATGGTAATGAAGATTGAGGTAAAATTTTGTGAAAATCGGACCAAAATTGACAGACAAAATCGCCGCCGTTTGTACGCGATTAGTGTGAAAATACGTTATATTAAGGTTGTGGACCCTATAGAGGTCACAATTTTGAACCGATTTTGATGAAACTTGACATGCATGTTTATAACCCAAAGATCTTGGTTCCTTTCGATATTTGTGCATATCGGATTGTAACTTCCTGAATTATGGCCCCTGATTGTACGAAAAATGACCTTTTTTTTAGCTTTTGGCCCCTCTGGAGTCAGAATTATTATCCCATTTAAAAAAACGTTTGATTATATCACCGTTACATCGTAATGAAGGTTGAGGTCGAATTTCGTGAAAATCGGACCAAAATTGACAGCTGTTCTTGTCAGGCCATCCATCCTTCCTCACTAACAAGGGGAAACCACGCCAGAAAATCTAGATGAACTTTGTCACCCAATGCAGGGATCAAACACCTAACCTCAAGGCTACCGAGCCAGCATCTTACCCACTTAGCAACATGATCCCCAGTCGAATTTGAAGCCTACTGAAATGAACCTTTATAACCCAAAGATCTTAATTCATTTCGATATTTGCACATAGGAAAAATCACTTTCGGTATTGCTTGTTCTCTATCCATCTCTCGAAAATGTGGGCGTATCCTGCCTGGCAGTGCCAGCCTATCTTTAGCTTGTGGACCCTATAGAGGCCACAATTTTGAACCGATTTTGATGAAACTTGACATGCATGTTTATAACCCAAAGATCTTGGTTCCTTTCGATATTTGCGCCTATTGGAATGTAATTTCCTGAATTATGGCCCCTGATTGTCCGAAAAATCACCCTTTTTAGCTTGTGGTTCCTCTGTAGGTCACAATTATTATCCGATTTAAAAAAACGTTTGATTATATCACCGTTACACCCTAAGGAAGGTTGAGTTCGAATTTCGGGAAAATCGGACGAAAATTGCCATTTTGTACGCGAATACTGTTAAAAAATGGTATATCAAGGTTGTGGACCCTGTAGAAGTCACATTTTTTATTCGATTTTGATGAAACTTGAAATTCATGGTTATAACCCAAAGATCTTGGTTCCTTTCGATATTTGCGCATATCAGAACGTAACTTCCTGAATTATGGCCCCTGATTACACGCAAAATCGCCTTATTTTAGCTTGTGGTCCCTCTGGTGGTCACAATTATTATCCGATTTACTAAAACGGTTGATTATATTACCGTTACACCGTAAGGAAGGTTGAGTTCGAATTTCGGGGAAATCGGACCAAAATTGCCATACAAAATGGCCGCCGTTTGTACGCAATTACTGTTAAAAAATTGTATATCATGGTTGTGGACCCTGTAGAGGTCACAATTTTAATTGGATTTTGATGAAACTTGAAATGCATGGTTATAACCCAAAGATCTTGGTTCCTTTCGTTATTTGCGCATATCGGATCGTAACTTTCTGAATTATGGCCCCTGATTGTCCGAAAAATCGCCTTTGGTCCCTCTGAAGGTCACAATTATTATCTGATTTGAAAAAACATTTGACTCTATCACCGTTACATAGAGCTGGGCGATATCCCTAGAAACAGATATCGTGATATTTTCAAAAAATATCGCGATATAATCAATAAAAAGTTGGAAATACCCCTCAATATTATTATTTCTAGTCAATATTATTTTTAGCATACAGTACCAAATTTACAAAAATTCGAGCTGGTTCAAACCCAGATCTATAGCCACGATAACTTGCTAAAGTTGTTGTTTATTACAATTTTAATATTCAAAATATAAATTATAATATTTTATTCAAATCAAAAAAATTTTGAATGTTGTTTATTATAATATTTTATTTAAATCAAAAACATTTCGAATGAAGGAGCCCCAAAAAATATTTTTAAAAAGTGTGTGTTCTGTCGGCCGTGCATATTTTTATAGCTACCGCTACGCTACGAGTGAGTAAACGTTTTTTTCCATCCACCGGAGCCTGGTCTTATGACGTCATATGTGGATTGTGGGTTAGGATAAGGGTTAGGCTTGGCCCAGGGTTAGGGTTAGGGCTAGCCCTGTCTACATCTCGAGACTGTGACGAAATCTGCAGGCTACAGGCCTTATCCTAACCCTTATCCTAACCCACAATCCACATATGACGTCATAAGACCAGGCTCCGGTGGACGGAAAAAAAACGCTTACCCTACGAGTGAATGCGGTTCATTTAAACTCGTTTTTTTCTCATTCACGAGTATACCTTTTTGAAAATGCATTATACAATACAAGGATACTGAATTAAACTATAAAACATAAGTACTATGTCAAAAAGTGTCCATTGATTTAGTCAAATATTTTTTCCCGGAACACGATCGCCATGATACGTTCGACGCTGAATGATATCAGTCTACCGGAACTCTCAATGTAATTGGTATTATGTATATTTCTACTTTATTAAAATTTAATCCAATCCTAAAATCCATGATTACTTTCGAAAATCAAAGTATCGGTCTTCACAATTCATCAAGATTAGAAATTGAACAAAAAAGGGGTGATTCTAACGGGTGGAAAGGTGAGCGACATGTCACGTGACGTAAATGTGTAAACAAAGCTCCTTCCATGTCGGCATTTGCAAACTTTGTGGAATGAATACTCGGGAGTTTATAGCAGTATTTTCCATCATTAAGCAATAAAATATCGTAAAAAACATAAAAAGAAAACATTTTGTTCAATATTTATGTTAAATATCATCCAGAAAAATCAAAACCGCGATATATCGCGGTATGTTCGGTTTTTCGATATTTTTCTGAAGACGGTATTTTTCACGGTTTTTATTTCTGTGACGGTTTTATATCGAAATACCGAAATATCGCCCAGCTCTACCGTTACACCCTACGGAAGGTTGAGTTTGAATTTCGAGAAAATTGGACTCTAATTGCCAGAAAAAATGGCCGCCGTTTGTACGCGAACAGTGTAAAAATATGGTATGTCAAAGTTGTGGACCCTGCAGAGGTGACAATTTTAATTTTTTCGATTTTGATGAAACCTGAAATGCTTGTTTATAACCTAAAGATCTTTATTCTTTTCGATATTTGCGCATATCAAATTGTAACTTAATGAATTATGGCCTTTGATTGTAGGAAAAATCACTTTCGGTATTGCTTGTTCTCTGTCTATCTCTCGAACAATTATTATCTGATTTAAAAAAAAACTCTGATTATATTACTGTTGCACCGTAAGGAAGGTTGAGTTCGAATTTCGTGAAAATCGTACCAAAATTAACGAAATGGTCACCGTTTGTACGCGAATAGTGTAAAAATATGGTATATCATGGTTGTGCACTCTCTACAGGTCACAATTCTTATCTGATTTTGACGAAAAGTAACATTTCTAGGTTGTGTACCGTCACACCATAATCATTGTCGGCTTCGAATTTCATGAATATCAGACTGGAACTGACCAACAAAATGGCTGCTCCCAATACAGTATGAAATACAGGACTTAATGATGTAGGAAAAATCACTTTCGGTATTGCTTGTTCTCTATCCATCTCTCAAAAATGTGGGCGTATCCTGCCTGGCAGTGCCAGCCTATCTTTTGATATTGGCGAGTCTCGAAAAACGAGCCACTCGTTTTTGTCCCCCGCCTTTCGAAGAAAGTTGGAGGACTATTAAAATGGGTTCGTCCGTCTGTCTGTCCGTCTGTCCGTCACACTTTTTGGGACACAATAACTCTCTTCCTAATTGAGAACTTGGTTTATATGCTTATAAGGTCAATGCCTTGATGGAGTTCGAAGATGAGCATTTTCCACTTAGGGTAAGCAGAGATAAGCAATTTGATTGGTTGATGCTTTGGGACACGATAACTTTAGTTCTAATTAAGTGAGAGTGATGAAACTTGGTGTATAGTTTCATTACAGTAATACCTTGACAAAGTGCGATAATGAGCATTTTCTGCTCAAGGTAAGCAGAGCGATACGCAATTTGGTTGCTCGCGAGTAGTCACGACTTTGGAACACAATAAGGCCGCGGTTAATTAATTGTCAGTTTCTCATGACCTGAGTTTGTGAAATATACATGCTACATGAGGTAATTATTAATTATTAATTATTGAGATGAAATTTATTTTTTTTTAGTTAAACGCTGTGGGCTATCTATTTCAGCATTAACTAATTTCAGTTTCTTGGTCCTTGAATAAACACAAGGGTACTGATTTATTCATATTTAATAATTTAAAAAATATTTATAAATATATGTTGCACAATATCCAAACAACGGAAGACTTGATCATAATAAATAAGTTTGATATTAGTGATAATTATGCTTCTAAGTTAACGATTCGTTACTTCATTCAGTCTTGGCATTTCATTTCTTTATCTTTCCCTCCTTTGACAGGTTACGAAATGACCGGTTTCAAACAAGTTGGTGATTTTTTCTGACATAAATAATTAAAAGCATACCCTTGGATATACAAAATGAGTTAGATTATTTAACATGTCTGTCCACAAAATTTACTACACAGGTGGTCGTTTCTCTAGCCGTGATGGAAGATAGTAACAAGGGCATTGTCAATGCAATGGCCCGTGCCGTAGGCCTATGTTAATTGTCTTCAACTTTGAACCCATGGGCACATATGGCATCATGATAATATAAATAGTTTTATTATTGTGTCTATCATAGTCAAACTGTTTACATTTATTTGTATCTTTGTGTCATTTTGAGACTGTTTATTTATAGTGCCGTGAAGCGGTGTCAATCAGTCCGTACCTCATGATCGAGGCTATCTCGTGGCGACAGATTTGAGACCGTTACTCACGTAAATAGAATAATTTAGCAGGAATTTTAAGACATTATATCTTTCTGTGAATTTTATTACAAATGACAAGTGCCTAATAGAGTTTATGTGGGCTGTGGTGAATGTTGCAGCTTCCATTCCTTGGTTTGGATGACAGATATTATACGGCTTGATTCACTTCCTGTTTTACGGACGGACTCTGTATTTACTATTTATTCACATTCTAGCCTACTTTACTTTATTTATACTTATCACCTACGGTGTCATTTTCATCGATAACTAGTGGATTTTAATTCTTCAATTCATTGTTCATATTAAAAGGCAAACAAATATAGTTTTACAGGACAAATTTTTGACCTCACTAAATTTGACCAAAAATATAACAAAGTGCGTGATTATTACGGATCAAAACGGACATGCGGGCGGGTCATGAGAAACAAACAATTAATTAACCGCGGCCTAACTCTCCTTCTAATTGAGTTAAAATGTTCAAACTTGGTGTATATGCTTATTAGGTCAATGCCTTGATGGAGTTCGAAGATGAGCATTTTCCTTAGGGTAAGCAGAGATAAGCAATTTGATTGGTTGATACTTTGGGACAAGATAGCTTAGGTTCATCTTGATTGATGATTTTTATGCCAATACAATGACTGCATTCTCATTTAGTAATGGATTCAACAGTAACAGTGTATAGAAACGATTGACTTGGACACGAGGGCCCTTTCCCTTGGCCAGAGGAGCCCTTTTGTCTGCCTTTAGGGTCCCCATAAGTAGGGTACATTTTCTTTTTTCTCGTCGGTTTTAGCATTTTTCTTTATAAAACACTTTTGGATGACACTTCGTGTTCAGTTTGATTGCTCGATACATTGAAAAAAATAAATGCGCGATTAATTAATATGTGTCTTCTATTTATTTTGGGATTTCGGCGGGGGACATCAGCCTCACTGTTGGCTTGTTTGATATTCAAACTTGAATATCAAAAAAATAGATTTGATGGATGTTTATCTACAGAATGTCTCCATGACACATTTGATTAAATGAGTGATCTAAAACGAACTAAAGATATCATAATTCAGGATGCCTGAGCAGTGGATTCATATAAAAACTGCTCTTTCTCCTTGGTTTTTTTTTATATTGGCAAATCTCGAAAAACAAGCTACTCGTTATTCGATATTCAAACTTGAATATTAAAAAAGCAGATTTGACGGATGTTTATATACAGAATGTCTCCATGACACATTTGATTAAATGAGTGATCTAAAAACAACTAAAGATATCATAATGCCTGAGCAGTGGATTCATATAAAAACTGCTCTTTCTCCTTGTTTTTTGATATTGGCGAATCTCGAAAAACGAGCCACTCGTTTTTCCATATTCAAACTTGAATATCAAAAAAGCAGATTTGATGGATGTTTATATACAGAATGTCTCCATGACACATTTTATTAAATGAGTGATCTAAAACGAACTAAATACATCTCCTTATTTTTAGATATTGGTGTATATCTTCAGAATGTCTCCAAAACACATTTTATTAAATCAATGATCTAAAACGAACTAAAAATATCATAAATGAGGATGTCTGAGCTGTGGATTCACATAAAATTTGCTCTTTTTCCTTGTTTTTTGATATTGGCGAATCTCGAAAAACGAGCTACTCGTTTTTCGATATTCAAACTTGAATATCAAAAAAGCAGATTTGATGGATGTTTATATATAGAATGTCTCCATGACACATTTTATTAAATGAGTGATCTAAAACGAACTAAATACATCATAATTGGGGATGCCCGAGCAGTGGATTCACATAAAAACTGCTCTTTCTCCTTGTTTTTTGATATTGGCGAATATCAAAAAACAAGGAGAAAGGGCATTTTTTATGTGTATCTACTGCTCAGGCATCCACATTTTTGAAATCTATTTCATTTTAGATCATCGCTTTAATCAGATGTGTTTTGTAGATTTTCTTTAGCTACACATCCATCAAATCTCATTTTTTGAGATTCAAGTTTGAATGTCGAAAAACAAGTACCTCGTTTTTCAACATTCGCCAATATCGAATAACGAGCTAGTTGTTTTTCTTTATTCGCCAATATCAAAAAACCAAAAACGAAAATCGAGCTAACTTCACACTGCCATTCCGTAAGGTCTTTTGCTATGATGCCTTTCCGAAAGGAATTTTACTATAATGCTTTCCGAAAAGACTTTTGCTATTATATTATGCTCCCCATATTCATGATAACGATTTTAGTGTCACTTTATTACATTGTGCCTTTCCAGTAGTTTCCGGCCTCGTTTGTCATAAGTAATTCCGAAGGACTTTTGCTATGTCTATCCGAAACGACTCATACTATTTTGTCTCAAGGGCACCTTTGCTGGACTGTTCTGGAAAGAACCTTTTGCTTGAAATTCTTGTTTATTGTTGATGCTTTCCCATATTAGGATCTTGGCTTTACTCTCCGCAAGTAATTCTGAAATTATAATGGTTTGTGCAGGACTTGATCTTTGCTTGTCGCAAGCAAGTCCGAACTTACAATGACTTGTGCATGCTGGCTTTGTACTTTGTGGTTTGTTGGAAGCAAATTAAAACAATTATATGTTTTTACGTTATCAGCATTAGTTTCATTTTTCAGAACCATGCCGAAACGAAAAGCCAGTCCATGTCCCTCCAGTGACGCTGAACAAGACCTGATCGAGTCCCATCTATCCATGACCACAGCGGAGGATCGACTGACAGACATCCTGATGAGGAAACTGGTTCAACATGGGTTGGTGGCAAAAGCCCAAAAAGTCCCAGCAACCCCCACCGGCACACCCACTACCTGCCCAACATCAGTTCCTGAACAGACAGAACCACCGACAGACCCATCGCCACCGACAGATCCATCACCACAGGCAGACCAGGAATTGCATCAACCTCATGTATCAACAGGGCCGTCTTTGTTTTCTATACAGGCCAATGAAATATTTCCACCTGGGCAAGGTAGTTCAAATGAAATTGTACAGATGTCCAACGTTGCTAATTTATGTGCGCCCCAATCAAACCATTTATCGGACAAACTTAAGTCTGACATTTGGTCAAACAAGTACATAGACTTTTCTACTTTGTTACCAGGTTACACAATAAATGCAATGTCACTTAATATCATGGAGGTTGACGATATGTCCACCTTTCGCATATCGTCTGTGCCTAAGCAGAAACAAATCAGCTTTGAGCAGTGGCGTCGGGCCTTCCTTATCTTTATGGATGTTTACATCCAGCATTCCGCCCATGTGGCATCGAGTTTATTCTCCTACATGTCATCCGTTATGTCCCAAGCAAGGTATAGGACTTGCTTACCAACTTTAAGTCTGTTTCTGCTTCAAACAAGATGGCTGACAGTTAAATATTCCACGGAATTTCCTACATCTTTTGATACCTAAGAGACAATTTAAAGGCAGTGAAAATACTCATTTAGAAACATATTCTAGAGAAGTAGGCCTATGCTATAGAAAATTTTGCTCATGCCCTGAAACTATATTATTTGTTTACCCATTAGTAAACAACACAAACACACAGGCTACTTTAAGATCAGGCGCTCCCATAATTATTTAGAGTGTTTGCATGTGCGTGCGTTTTGGGATTTTTTTTGTTAGCTTGGGCCTCATTTGATATGTGTATAGGGAGCATGTCAAATGCATCTAAATAGACCATTTGCAGGGAAGCAGACGACAAATTTATGACATAATTCGCATACCAAAACTGTTTTTATGACGTTAGAGAGCATCATAAGTCTCAGTTTACCTGTCGCAATGTGCTTAGACTCGTACTTGACTTGTGCTTACGTAAGAATGGTCTTGAGAATTTTCTAGAGACGGTATTTTATAAAGATTCTTACGTAAGTAAAAGTGAAGCATAACTTTGTGCTTAATTTAAGAATTTTCTAGGAACCGGGCCCTGAATTTGTTTGGTTTTTTAAAGTTCTGCCCCATGCTAACGTTAAGTATACGAAACATTTAATATTACGGATTTAGCTGTTCAATTATCGATATTCAAGAAATTCACACTCAACCATCATTAATATGTAACTGGGATATAGTCAAACGTTTTTTAATTCGGAATAACATTGTGACCTCCATAGGGTCCACAAGGTGAAAAAACATGATTTTTCGTACAATCAGGGCCCATAATTCATTAAGTTATGGTCCAATGTGCCCGAATATCGAAAGAAACCGCGATCTATGGGTTATAAACTTACATTTCAAATTTCATCAAAATCAGATTAAAATTGTGACCTCTTCTTACAGTAGTCGCGTACAAGCGGCGGCCATTTTGTCAATCAGTTCTGGTCCGATTTCCACGAAATTCAAACTCACCCTTCATTACACTGAAACAGTGATATAATCAAACGTTATTTTAAATCCGTTAATAATATAACCGTGCTGGTTATAATAGTTCTATGTTAGAATTTAAATCTAGAATATTTCATTAAATACTTTGATTTTAAAAAGGAAAGTCATCAAAGTGAATTATGTATGTATGTAAACTTTAAGGACAATAATTATTATATTTTCTTCAAAACATTGTGTGTGTGTGCTACTGAAAGGTGACTGTAGCCAAGGGTGAAATGTTACGTAATTCTAATTACATGTTAATTTATTATAATCCCTTATTGTTTATAAAACCTTTATTGATAGAAAGTAACTGACAATGTGGCCTGTCTGGTGAACATGCCAATCGTATGATTAATCTATTAATTGTTTCATTTACCATTGTTTTATTTCTTATATTGTACATTATTACATCGATGCTTATTTATGTCAACACTTGATCTAGTCAAGTGATTAGAAGTAATTCCATATAAATATGTGATTGTACTTGATACATTAGTCATTTAGGTCAATCCGACTTAGTATACTATTCAAAAAAAGTAGGGGATATTTGATTTTTAAGTGTTATTAAAGTCACCTAATAATGAAACTGACGAAGAAACAAATGACAAAATGAAATGAAGTTCACATTCATCGATTTATTCCAAATGATCGTTAGACTAAGTAAGGCACAGACTGACCATTATAAGGGTAAAATGATACCCGGGGTCAAACAGCAAAGTTACCACAGCATCACAACAAAGTCAGTAACGGGTAAATCCTCCTCTGTTTGCCAAACAAGCATTGATCCGACGTGGCATACTCCTAATGAGACGTCTAAGGTCATTTTGGTCCAGATTGTCCCATTCCTGTTGCAACGCAGCAGCAAGTTCTTGGACATTGGCAGGACGTTGTTGACGTTGACGTAACCTCTGTCCAAGCATGTCCCAGACATGCTCGATGGGGGAGAGGTCGGGACTCAGTGCTGGCCAAGGTAATGTGGTGATGTTCTGTTGTTGGAGGTAGCCTGTAACGATCCTGGCCCTGTGACATCTTACGTTGTCATCCTGGAAGATGAAACGGCAGCCATGACGTCGTGCGAACGGCACAACATGGACTGCCAAGATGTTGTCCCGGTAGTACTGGCCTGTAACACGCCCTGCAACAACATGTAAAGCCATTCTTCCAGCAACAGTGATGCCTCCCCACACCATAACAGAACCACCCCCAAATCGATCATGTCTGATGACGTTAACGTCTTGGAAGCGCTCGTTTCGACGACGCCACACCCTCCTACGTCTGTCCAAAAAAATCAACAGTGAACCTTGACTCATCTGAAAACATCACATTGCTCCAGCGTCGATTATCCCAGTGTTGACGATCCCTACACCAACGACGTCTTGCCTGAATGTGATGATCTCTCAAACAAGGGATCACGCGAGGACGCCGGGCGCGAAGGTGACCCCTATGCAGTCGATTCCGAATCGTCTGGCCACTCACTCTCACACCAGTGTCTGTTTGAAGACAAGCGCTGATCTGATTTGCTGTGATGACACGATTTCTCAAGGCCAAGGTATGGATAAATCGATCCTAGGCTTGAGTTGGCGCCCTTGGTCGACCTGAGCGTGGTCTGTCCTGTACAGATTGTGTATCACGGTATCTGGACCATAGCCTGCTTATGACAGACTGAGAAACATTCATCGTCCGCGCCACAACCGCCTGTGTTGTGCCGATCTGTAGCATGCCAAGGGCACGTAACCTTTCATTTTGGGTAAGCCGATGCATATCAAAATTTGTTTTCTGGTCACTAAAACAATTAAACTGATGTTTCCACCCTGGAATTCAATGCCACAATGACTGTAACATTCAAAGTCAGAGTCGTGCAAATCTTGGGTTGGACCCCCATGATGATCCCAAGCATCACCTGCATTCCATGCGGTAGCTATTGGTGCGTTTGGGGGCGTCACATGTAACTGGAAATGTTTCTTCTGTTAGGTTCTATAGTGACTTTTTTCGTAGTCATTTGCATATTTTAGTATTATGCCCCCAAAATCAAATATCCCCTACTTTTTTTGAATAGTATAGCATAAGGTACTAGTCGGTTATCCGCGGTCCTGTAAGTGTATGTAGTTAATTGTTATTAGAAGTTTCCAGTATTAAAGATTTGAAGAACCATTCCGGACTCTTGTAATATCTGACGGACCTCACGGTCACAATTGGTGCAGAAGCCTTGTGTGGTAAAATTCCAGCCTCTCACAAGCCAAAGCGAGTACCCCAAGAACCAAGAAGATGGATCAAATTATACCACGGAAATTAGAAGAAACAAGCCAACAGTGAGGCTGATGTCCCCCGCCGAAATCCCAAAATAAATAGATGACACATATTGATTAATCACACATTTATTTTTTTCAAACGTATCAAGCAATCAAACTGTACACGAAGTGTCATCCAAAAGTGTTTTATAAAGAAAAATGCTAAAACCGATGAGAAAAATGAAAATGTACCCTATTTAGGGGGACCCTAAAGGCAGACAAAAGGGCCCCCATGCTTGACAAAAGGGCCCCTCTGGCCAAGGGAAAAAGACCTCGTGTCTGAGTCAATCGTTTCTATACACTGTTACTGTCGAATCCATTACTGAATGAAAATGCAGTCATTGTATTGGCATAAAAATCATCAATCAAGATGAACCTAAGTTATCTTGTCCCAAAGTGTCAACCAATCTAATTGCTTATCTCTGCCTACCCTAAGCAGAAAATGCTCATCTTCGAACTCCATCAAGGCATTGACCTAATAAGCATACACACCAATTTTGAACATTTTAACTCAATTAGAAGGAGAGTTATTGTGTTCCAAAGTCTCGGTAAATCAAATTGCTTATCGCTCTGCTTACCCTGAGCAGAAAATGCTCATTATCGATCTTAGTCAAGGTATTACTGTAATGAAACTATACACCAAGTTTCATCACTCTCACTTTATTAGAACTAAAGTTATCGTGTCCCAAAGCATCAACCAATCAAATTGCTTATCTCTGCTTACCCTAAGCGGAAAATGCTCATCTTCGAACTCCATCAAGGCATTGACCTAATGAGCATATACACCAAGTTTGAACATTTCAACTCAATTAGAAGGAGAGTTATTGTGTTCCAAAGTCTCGACCAATCAAATTTGCGTATCGCTCTGCTTACCCTGAGCAGAAAATGCTCATTATCGAACTTAGTCAAGGTATTACTGTAATAATAATAATAATAATAATAACATTTATATAGCGCTATTCCACACTGTGTAGTATGCTGATAGCACTCAAGTCAATTCTGCAAAGTCTGAACAATATTCTGTGTCATCTCATTACATATAGTGACGGAACAGATGTGTCTTCAGTGATGATTTAAAACTTGCTAGGGACGGACACTGTTTTAAGGAAGTTGGGAGTTTATTCCAATGGAAGGCAGCTTGATATGAAAATGTTCTTGCTCCAAAAGTTTTTAAATTGTATGTTGGTAATTGTAGTTGACAAGTGTTACTAGATCGAAGGTTTTTGACTGGTAAATGTTCGTTAACAAGTTCTTGAAGATAAACAGGTGCAGTCTTATAAACAGCTTGATAAGTTAGGCACAACAATTTGAATTCTATACGTTCATTAATACGAAGCCAATGAAGAGAGGATAAAACTGGAGATATGTGGTCACGGACTTTGGTTCTTGAGACTAATCTGGCTGCTGAGTTTTGTATACGTTGGAGGCGTTTTGTTTGCTCATTGGTAATCCCAGATAACACACTGTTGCAATAGTCGAGGCGAGACAGGATAAGACATCGGACGAGGGTTGCTGCAGCATCTGATGTTATAAAGTGACGTATTGAGCCAATATTCCGAAGGTGGTAGTGACATGTTTTACACAGAAAACTGATGTGGTTTTCCATAGACAAATTCGTATCCATAATAACACCGAGGTTTTTGACGTATTTTGATGGATTGATGTAAGATTGTTCAATTTTTAAATGGGTTATGTCGCTCTTATGTAGTCTGCGTGTAGGGGCGATCAATAACAGTTCTGTTTTGTCCGAATTTAGTTTAAGCATATTGTTTGTCATCCAGCTTTTTACATCTGTCACACATGTTTCAATTTTTTCACAACAAGATAGTTGACTATTTTGTTCAGGGAGGAAAAAGTCCATGATCTGAGAGTCATCAGCATAAAAGTGGTGGTTTAGATCCTTTTTAATGAGAAGATTGCTGAGTGACTTTGTGTACATACAGAAAATAATTGGTCCCAATACTGATCCCTGTGGTACACCACATGCAAGATCGACTGTGTTAGAAAAGGAGCTGTTAACCATAACTGCCTGTGTTCTACCTATTAAATATGATGAAAACCAGTTTAACACGAGGCCATTGATACCATACTCGGATTCCAGTCTGTTGAGTATTCTGCTATGATCCAGCGTATCAAAGGCAGCAGATAGATCAAGCAAAACGAGCATAGCGATGGAACCTTGGTCAACTCCACTTCGGATCGTATTGAAAACGTGGTTTAGAGCAGTTTCGGTACTGTGGTTGTTTCTGTAAGCTGACTGGTACTCGTACATTAAACTGTGATTTTGCATATGTTCCAACAGTTGTATTTTGACAACTTTTTCTAAGATTTTGGAGATAAATGGAAGGTTCGAAACAGGGCGATAATTTTTTAATACTTCGGACTCGAGAGATGGTTTCTTAAGTAAGGGCTTGATCAAAGCATGCTTGAATGGCTGTGGCACAAAACCAGAGTTTAAGCTGTTATTAATGATGGCTGTCAGGATAGGTAATAAAACATCCAATATTTTTAGCATAAAGCTGGTTGGAATTGGGTCTAAAACACAAGACGTTGGTTTTGAAGATAAAATAATTTTCTTTAGTTCATCTTCAGTCACTTCCTTGAATGATGTGAATGGTTTACCTTGAAAAGTGTTGACTTGTTGATTTTCATCTGTTTCTGGTATTAGTGCAGATCTGATTTTGTTAATTTTATCAGTAAAATACTCACAAAATTTGTTGGCTACATCAGATTCTTCACCTCGAGGCAGAATGACATCCTGTGATTTCCCCAAAAGTTTGTTGAGAGTTGAGAAAAGAACTCTTGGATTCTGTTGGTTGTTATTAATAATAGTGTTGATGTGATCAGATTTAGCGTTCTTGATCATTAAATTTACGGAATTACGAGCTGAATTTAGTATTTGTCTATCGATTTCAAGTTTTGATTTTCTCCACTTACGTTCTAAACTATGGCGCTTGTTTCTTGCTTCTAAAATATCGGGTGAAAACCAGGAAGTGTTTTTACGTTGACGGATAGTCTTTGTCTTTAATGGTGCATATTTATCAAGAAGAGTTGTAAGAACATCAGTAAGATTATCTAACAGTTGCGAAGAATCACAGACAAATGGTGGTGTTAAGACAGACTGCGACAATTCATGGGTAAAGTCAGTAATATCGATATTTTTCAAGCCACGAAAGGTGCATGTGACTGATGGTGCTACAGGTCTATCAAAAATAACATCAAAGGATACAAGGAGATGATCTGAAATTTGTTTATCTAACACTTCTATGTTTTGAATAAGGGAAGCATCTCTGGTAAGCACCCAGTCAATAATATGACCACTACGATGGGTTGAAGTTGGAACGTGTTGAATATAATCATGACTGTCAAGAATCTTGAGTACTTTCTTTGTTAGGAAATTATCTTGAGAATCAAAATGAATATTGAAGTCTCCGAGTATGATGGTGCTTTCTTTCTTCCTATCTAGAAGGTCACAAAGAGTAGCAAATTCTGTTAGAAAACTGGATTGTGTCAGTTCGTTTTTCTTCGATGGAGGTGGCCTATACAGACACACAAAGCGTAAAGACTTTTTTCCGCAGCTAATTATACATGTCAATAATTCAAAAGATGAAAATTCTGCAGGTATTTTTTAAATATCCAAAACTAAATTCTTTATATGTAAAAGAGCCAATCCGCCACCGGTCCTTTGGAGCCTAGGGACATGGATAAATTTATAGCCATCAGGAATTAACTCTGCAATTTTACTCTGATCGCCATCTTCTCTCAACCAAGTTTCTGTGATAAACAACACATTCATAATGAAACTATACACCAAGTTTCATCACTCTCACTTAATTAGAACTAAAGTTATCCTGTCCCAAAGCATCAACCAATCAAATTGCTTATCTCTGCTTACCCTAAGCGGAAAATGCTCATCTTCGAAATCCATCAGGGCATTGACCTAATAAGCATATACACCAAGTTTGAACATTTTAACTCAATTAGAAGGAGAGTTATTGTGTTCCAAAGTCTCGACCAATCAAATTTGCGTATCGCTCTGCTTACCCTGAGCAGAAAATGCTCATTATCGAACTTAGTCAAGGTATTACTCTAATGAAACTATACACCAAGTTTCATCACTCTCACTTAATTAGAACTAAAGTTATCGTGTCCCAAAGCATCAACCAATCAAATTGCTTATCTCTGCTTACCCTAAGCGGAAAATGCTCATCTTCGAACTCCATCAAGACATTGACCTAATAAACACATACACCAAGTTTGAACATTCTAGCTCAATTAGGGAGAGAGTTATTGTGTCCCAAAAAGTGTGACGGACAGACAGACGGACAGACGGACGGACGGACAGACAGACGAACCCATTTTAATAGTCCCCCAACTTTCTTAATCAAAGTAATGGATTTAAATACTGTGGGGCACATCAATGGAAAATCAAAAATGGAGGTAACAACATTTCTATAATTCTGACTTGGCAAAATGTCTCCGATCAAAACGGAGTGAAGAAATCGGCCAGCAGAAGAGCGCGAGATGCCATGAGATCTCATAAATTTAAAGAAAGATATGGCCTTAACCAAAACACCAAAATTCTGTTTGTTGACACTGTATCTCCTGCAGTTAGAAAATTTGCCAAGACAGTTACCAAAACATCAACAGTAGACAGTGAATGTCAAACTGTTACAAAATACTCTCATGACAAAAGTTTCCAGTATTAAAGATTTGAAGAACCATTCCAGACTCTTGTAATATCTGACGGACCTCACGGTCACAATAATTATGACCTCAAAAGGAACCACAAGCTAAAAAGATAGGTTGCCAGGCAACGAAACATACGCCCACAGCAGCTAAATCGTCCGGGCAGTCAACAAGGGTTGTCGCATATTTTTACTTTTTTTTGGTAATGAAACATTTGTAATACACTAAAATCTGAGTAACAACTCATTATGTAATTATCTGAAAATCATTAGAATTTGTTTTCTTTTTATAAAGTTTTGCCCCAAGCTAACAATTAGTATAGGAAACATTTAATATCATGGATTTTGCTGTTCAGTTATCAAAATTCATTGAAAATCAAATTAATTGTTCGTTTCAACACCTTAAACTCTGTGTATCAATCTGAAGTCAATCGGATGATAAGTTTGGCATCTACAGCGCCACAAGGTTTTTTGAATTGATCAAGGGAGATAACTCTGGAAGTCATTATTTGAAATCGATGAAAATCAGTAGGCTTCTTTCTCTCAGGACCTTAAACAGTGTGTGTAAATTTAAAGTCAATCGGATATTAACTTTGGCCTCTAGAGCGTCCACAGGATTTTTTGATGTGACCAAGGGCCATAACTCTGGCACTAATTATCGGAAATCGCTGAAAATCAAGTCTTCTTCGTCTTATGACCTTAAACACTGTGTATAAATTTAAAGTCAATCGGATATTAACTTTTTTTGAAGTGATCAAGGGCCATAACTCTGGCACTAATTATCGGAAATCGCTGAAAATCTATAGGCTTCTTCGTCTTATGACCTTAAACACTGTGTATAAATTTGAAGTCAATCGGATATTAACTTTGGCTTTTAGAGCGTCCACAAGATTTTTTGAAGTCATCAAGGGCCATAACTCTGGCACTAATTATCGGAAATTGCTGAAAATCAATAAGCTTCTTCGTCCTATGACCTTAAACACTGTGTATAAATTTGAAGTCAATCGGATATTAACTTTAAAGTCAATCGGATATTAACTTTGACTTTTAGATCGTCCACAAGATTTTTTGAAGTGATCAAGGGCCATAACTCTGGCACTAATTATCGGAAATCGCTGAAAATCAATAGGCTTCTTCGTCTTATGACCTTAAACACTGTGTATAAATTTATGAAGTGATCAAGGGCCATAACTCTGGCACTAATTATCAGAAATCGCTGAAAATCTATAGGTTTCTTCTTCTTATGACCTTAAACACTGTGTATAAATTTAAAGTCAATCGGATATTAACTTTGGCTTTTAGAGCGTCCACAAGATTTTTTGAAGTGATCAAGGGCCATAACTCTGGCACTAATTATCGGAAATCCCTGAAAATCAATAAGCTTCTTCGTCTTATGACCTTAAACACTGTGTATAAATTTAAAGTCAATCGGATATTAACTTTGACTTTTAGAGCGTCCACAAGATTTTTGAAGTGATCAAGGGCCATAACTCTGGCACTAATTATCGGAAATCGCTGAAAATCAATAGGCTTCTTCGTCTTATGACCTTAAACACTGTGTGTAAATTTAAAGTCAATCGGATATTAACTTTGGCCTCTAAAGCGTCCACAAGATTTTTTGAAGTCGTCAAGGGCCATAACTCTGGTAGTTATTATCGGAAATCGCTGAAAAACAATAGGCTTCTTCGTCTCATGACCTTAAACACTGTGTATAAATTTAAAGTCAATCGGATATTAACTTTAGCCTCTAGAGCGTCCACAAGCAATTGTGGACGACGGACGGACCGACGGACGGGGGCGACGACAATATACGACCACATTTCAATGTGGGCGTATAAAAATGGCAATTTTCGTACAATCAGGGGCCATAATTCAGGAAGTTACAATCAGATATGTGCAAATATGCAATGGAACCAAGATCTTTAGGTTATAAACATGTATTTCAAGTTTCATCAAAATCGGTTCAAAATTGTGAGCTCTATAGGGTCCACAACCTTGATATAACATATTTTCACACTATTCACGTACAAACGGCGACCATTTTGTTTGTCAATTTTGGTCCCATTTTCACGAAATTCACACTCATTCTTCATTACCATGTAACAGTGATATAATCAAACGTTTTTTTAAATCGGATAATAATTTTGACCTCCAGAGGGATAAAAATTGTGTCCTGTAGACTGTTCACAAACAATACGAACAGGGGCAACGAGAATATATATACGTCCACATGCAAATGTGGGCGTATAAAAATTTAGTACATCCCTCCATTGGATCATGGCCAATAAATATGGGGCTGTCATGAGTCACATGATCGATGACTTTTTCTTTGCGGCCCTGCGAATTCGTCCAAATATCTTAATTCCCTTAACGCTTTCCTTGAGTTAGCAAGTTTTTTAAATATCCCTATAACGAGTTCCAAGACAGTGTTGCCGGTCACCACTTTGACTATTTACGGGATTGAAGTTGATTCTGAGTTAATGTTAGTACGATTTACCTGTCGATAATTTAGAAAAAACTTGACTGGCGGTTAATGCCTTAAAGTCTTGTCGGAAAGTGACACTACGTCACTTACAATCAGTGTTGGGGTTGCTTAATTTTGCAACTTTAGTAGTAGTGCCGTACCTTTTGGCGACGCTTGTATGATTTGACCCTCAATATAAAATTCGTATAACCAATACAGCCAGACTAGATCTGCTAGTGTGGTCTCAATTCTTGGATAATTTTAATGGCCGTTGTTTATTTTTAAATGATAGGTGGCTCGCCTCAGATACTTTGAAACTCTTTACTGATGCGGCATCGTCCACTGGTTTTGCTGCCGTCTTCGGATCAAAATGGTTTTCCCACCCCTGGCCGGATAGTTGTAAAGAGTTATCTATCAATGTCATGGTGTTAATTCCCATTGTGCTGGCCATTGAAACTTGGGGTCCATTATTGCGCAATCATAAATTGTTAATTCTGTCAGATAACCAATGTGTGACCTGTGTCATTAATAAAGCGACTGCTAAATGTTCACACCTCATGAAGTTAATTCGTCGCCTGGTCACAGCGACTGTAACCCATAATATTCTTATTAAGGCCAAACATATTCCCGGAAAAACCAATTTAATTGCCGATAAACTGTCCAGTTTTCAATTTCAAACAGCCAGGAAATGGGCTCCATGGTTAGACCCGGACCCTCAAGTGGTGTGCCTCACCAATTTAACATGAGTACTTCGGCCCGCTGTTTGCTTGCACATGCATTGGCCCCTACTACATCCCACGTACCTTACAAACGGGCTTGGAATAAGTTTTAAATTTTTGCTCAGAACAAGGGATCAACCCACACTTTTCTATTCCGCCCATGATAATTGTATACTTTTTGGCCGACTTATTCAAAAAGGGCTTTGCAGTAAGTACCATTTCGTCACACGTTTCCGTTCTAACATATATCCATAAAGCCTTGGGGTTTCCTGATGTGCGCACTAATTTTCTAGTGCACTCCCTATTAAAAGGAGCAAAGCGCCTATCCTCATCAAACCCTAGTTCACGTCTCCCTATTACGTTGCCAATTCTGTATAAGCTTATCAAAGCGATATTTAGAGGCCGTTTTCAACAAATTTTATTACAATCCTTATTTTCCCTTTTACGGGATTCTTTCGCATTTACCAATTAATGGTAAAATCTCAGTCAAATTTAGCTCTGGTTGTGCAGATATCCCACGTTCCCTTTAATTTTAACCAAACCCGCCTAGTGTCGCTAGAGCTCTCCTTGCATCATTTCAAACACAAACCGACCATAGGTCCTGTAGTATTACATTTTAACTGTTCTTGTGCTGCGTGTGTTCACACTTGTGCTCCGTGTTTATTATCAAAATATGTTAGGTCCTGTCCTCATTCGTCTGGCCCATTATTTCAGTGGCACAATGGGTCGTCAGTATCATACAGTTTTGTGAACACTTGCTTAACCCAACTTGTTTCATTTATTGGTCTCGATACCACACGTCTTAAATTTCATTCTTTTCGTATTGGTGCTGCAACCTCAGCATTTTTAAAAGGCTATTCGGAAAACCAAATAAAAACAATGGGCCGCTGGCATAGTAATGCAGTACGAAGTTATATCCGTCTGCCTGCTCTCCAACTTTGATACCCCTGTTCTAAAATGCCCGGGGTAGGCTGGCTACGCATGTAAATAGTTGTTACATTGTTCTATCTAGTTTGTATACGCTCATGTATGTGTTTGTGGGACCACGGCTTCGTTTTCAGTGTAGGCTAGGACTATCCTGTAGGGTCTCATTTTTAACTATGTATATTGTATGTATGCTTGAACGTTTTTGTTGCAATTTTATGGTTATGTCGCTTTATCTCTTAAGGCCCTCCCACCAGTCCCACCACCCATTGTCAGATTCCCTGTGTTGGGCTAGTCATTCCTACTGTGTCCCAGTGGGAATGCATTTGGCAGAACTTGGGGCTCTAATTTAGCCCAACATGAGTATTGTGGGGGGTCAGGGAATATAATTATTGAGATTTTTATTATGTGTATTTATTATGTGTATTTTTATATAATTATTGTGATTATGTGTATTTTTATACAATTAATATTTTAAGTTGAAATGTTTGCTAGTCATTTATTATGAAAATAATGAATTTTATGTACTTTTATCCAATCAGAGGCTTAGTTAATAGTTAGTGCAGTATAGTATACTTTCCTCTGAATTACCGTCTTGCCTATAGATGTAAGTATTACATTCACAGTGCTTCCACTGCGAGCAGTCCTATAGGCAAGAACGCAATCTACGTGTGCAGTCCTCCAGTGCTTAAGACCAAGTGATGTCACGTTGTTAGGACACTTCCCTCTTGCGGCAAGGGCCGATAATTCAGTGAATAGTGACGCTAGTTATCTAGGTCACATGACTTATATCCAATCAAAAGCTTACTTGTTATTTAGTGCGTCTAGGTGAGACGAAAACACGCCACATTATAGTTTGTAAACCTGGGGAAGAGCGCCAATTAGAGCGTTAGCAATTGTTTAAATCAGCTTTGTTTTTGTGTACATCACCTCCTATTTTTATGACTTTAGTTATGTTTATTTTTTAATTTGAAGCAATGGGCAGAACTGGGGATTCTAATTTAGCCCAACATGAGTATTGTGGGGGGGGGGGGGGGGTCAGGGAGGGCCAGGGAATATAATTATTGAGATTTTTATTATGTGTATTTCTTATTATGTGTATTTTAATATAATTATTGTGATTATGTGCATTTTTTTACAATTAATATTTTAAGTTGAAATGTCTGCTAGTCATTTATTTTGCTGTCCGTAATAATTGACATTTTACACTTGATCAAGTGTTGAGTTTAGTTTTTGGGTGAGGGACACAAATAAATTGTCTAGAAACCATATTCACTCGTTTCAGGTTCAGGGACAACTTCTCGTAACTGGGGCTCAATTTTGCGACTTTGTAATTCTTTTTCAGGTTATATTCTCTCTATGCAGAAATCCTGTCTCGTAAAAGTGTTATTAAAAATTCTACATATCTATAAAATAAGTTCAACTAACCTATGACAGCATCAACTGCATTCTCTGTCTGTACCATTTTATTATTCAAGCCATTTAGTCCACAGTTTTCATACTCAATATCATTATTTGACTTTATAGAATCTCTGTAAAGAATAAGTTCATAATTATGTAAATTTTGTACATAAATATAAAATTTGTACATAAATATATTTACTATATTTAGTATTTTTATACCAGAGACTGTAATTTTGTAAATAGTAAAAAAATTTCTTGTTTGCTGTTTAAACCTAGCATCTTATATTAATAAATTAATAATTACACTTGCCATTAATAAAAAATGCAGCTTTAACACAACTTTCTCTTATTTTAATTTCATGCTATTACCATAGCTTACATCTATGTATAAAGAATGTGTGTTACCAGGATCTAAATGAAATATATCTAAAATGATATGTGGAACAGTCTGTAGTGTAAAGAGAGAGAGAAAAATGGGGTTTAAGGTCCACTCAACACAAACTAGATCATTTTGGGATTAACATAGTTTATTTTTATTTCAATAATTCGCTTGCGCGTATGGGTCTTTAGCAGTGAGAGGAAACAAGAGGATCCGGAGAAAACCCACGAGGTTGGACAGGCAACCCTTCTCCTAGTGTCATGTTTAGCTGGGTATTAGAAATCATGACAGGCCTTATGATACAGCATGCACGTGCTAGCCATCCAACCCCCCTAGGTGTAAGATAGAGAGAAATGGATTTTAACCTACAGACAACACATGCTTAATGTGAACACAGGAATTAATTATTTTGAAGCTGATAAACCCATTGTTACCTTAAAACCTTTGATTCAATCACTGCAGTTTTCTCAATATAATTACCTCTGGGTTTGGGCGGTGGTCTTGGTTGAGTAATGTGATCATCATAGTGCAGTGCAGCAATGGGATCTGGCTGACCATTTACAAAGTGCTAAAAAGGAAAAAAGGATAAGAAGAATATTATTATTATTATGATACCAGTCCATAATAATATAATTTCATTCCCATAAATTTACCAAATTGTAAATTGGCAACTTGATTTGTTTTGCCTGCCATTTTTTCTTTTTGTTAACTTTTTATTCAAACTTGAAATTAAGGCTAATGTCTAAACTATTCAGCCTGCAGGCCTATACATACATGCAGTCGAAGAAGAAACAATTCAAATTAAAATAAGATCTAAAGATTGTCTCTGCCCTGGCTATCACTTCTGCCCTGGTGCAATAACGGAATAAATTTAGTAAAATGTTTGAGCTGACATTTTAATGTCACATTGTCAAAACAGCCACATAATATGTAGGCTTAACATCATCTTAAATAAATACAAATACTATAAGGCCTACTAAGCCTATAACCCTACTGGTAGCTTGTAAACATCATCAGGAAAATGATGATGCATTAGACTAGTCAAGTACAGCTATTTTATTTTGTTTGAAAAAAATATAGTAGGCAAGAAAATCTATAGACCTAAAAGTATAAATAAATAATAACCTTAGAGCACACGAACAGATGTTTAGCCTTTCTCCGCTCACCCAGTATCTCTTCTTTTAACTGCTCGAAAGGTCGTCCGCATAACTCTATCAATCGCTTGGCTTTATCCCGCGTTCTTCCAAGCTTTGGGAAAGGAATAAAGGTTATCCCTCCTGTCGGTCTCTCTGGGTATCTACTATCCCAATTACACGTACCCCAAGCACATCTCTTTACCATTTTGATGGGTTGGTGGTTAACATCTGGTGGAAATGCTTTGTTTACGTCTGACGGGCATAATGACGGACAAAATATAGCTGGCACACGCAGAAGTGAAGACGTTGTTTGATTGGTTGATTTATCATTTTGTTTGACAGCCGCGATCGGTCAGTTGTGCCAAAGGGACTTGTTGCCTGCCCATCTATATATGATTAATGATTTTACAAGAAAGATTTTGAAACCCTCTGAGTTAACTCATTTTAACCGTTATGTGAAACTGAATCAAGTCTATGAAACCACAGACTTTCTGTTGTGTTCAATTTTTTCTGATTTATATCAGGAATTTTTTGTACTATGGTACACACCAAATCATGACTGGGTATATATTGAAATGGGGGAATGGCCAGCTTTTTAAAGCTTTATATTACTTCTGTGCTTAATATTAAGTGCTGAATGGAGTAATGGTTTGGCCTACATATTGCATTCTACAGGTATTACATGTTAAACAATAAACAACATAAATGGCGCATAAAAAAGAAAAGAAATGAACCTACCTTTTAAAGTTGCCAAACATTTGTGAATCACCAAGAAATTTACTAAAGTCTATATGAAACATGTGACCAGACTGTTTGAGCATGATATTATCATTATGTCGATCACCAACACCTAACACATACATAGCTACACAATATCCAGCACAAGAATATGTAAAATTCTCAACAGCCTGAAATATACATCATAATAATTAGTTATTTTTACATTACATATCTTTTAACATAAATATTATTATTTAGATCACATTAGAACTTAATTGAAATAGGCTTTTAACGTCCTACTTTTCTGCACCGATTCGGCTAATAAAGACGGACATTCAGACGATATGATTATTCGGGATATTCCTAATAATCATTAACGATCTACCTGCTCTACCAGCAAATTTCGTAAAGTTATTCACCGACAACACAAAATGCTTTGGTGATGCAAATTGTGACTCAAGACATCCAGACTTTCGAAGATTGGGCTACAGAATGGTGTGTGAAATTCCGACCCGACAACTGTAAAGTAACGAGATTAGGTGAAGGTCACAACCAGTATGAATACACCATGCACAACGAATACACAATGAGGCGGAAGTGGTGAAACTCACAACTGTGAAAGAAGAAAAGGATCTTGGTGTGTTAGTCGATGATCAACTTGAATTCCATTCGCGCATTCTTGAAACAAAAAAGAAGGCAAACCAAAAAGTGGGAATGATCAAAAGAGGGTTTAAGTATCTCGAAAAAACAACACTCACTAAACTCTTCCAATCCCTAGTCCGCCACGGTTTAGAGTACTGCCACTATAGTCTTTTCACTTGGATATGCTCTATGTAATCCACACTCCATGGATGGGCGAAAGGTCGAAAACGCACATTTTGGCCCAAATTTGACATGTTTTTAGAAATTTCGATTTTCTGAAGGGAGAGAGGCTCTCCTATGGGTGGAGTCCAAACCTCACTGATCAGCAAGCATCTTGTAGGGAACTGATGGAGTGATGACACCGTTTTTATTACTCGGGAAATTCGAGAGATGGAATGAAGCACAAATAAACGGCCTGAAATAGGGAAGTAACAGGGAAGGAATATTTCATAAAGATCAGATTTCACATTTTTACGGGCGCCACTGCTCATCACACTATAGCGTTACATCCAATTTTATTTCTTATTTTGATAAAGCATGCTATGAACTTCACAACGACCGTATGAGATACTATGACATACCTGCAAAGGGGGTGCTACAAGGATTTCTTGGATAGCTGTATTTTGCCTCTTACAAGATATACCATTTTCACTGAGCTCTGAAACCCCCATAATGCACCATTTGCTAAAAATGGTGCCCTTGTTAGAAAGTCAGAGACATGGCCTTTGCAATGAGAGCATGACAACTACCCTACATAACATACTTTATGAACAACGATACTTCAAATATTTGATATTTTCAATGAAAATTCAATGAAAGGTAGGTTGCCAGGCAACGAAACATATGCCCACAGCAGCTAAATCGTCCGGACAGTCAACAAGGGTTGTCGCATATTTTTACTTTTTTTGGTAATGAAACATTTGTAATACACTAAAATCTGATTAAGAGTAACAACCCATTATGTAATTATCTGAAAATCATAAGAATTTGTTTGCTTTTTATAAAGTTTTGCCCCACCCTAACACCGTATTTTTCGGTGTATTAGGCGCACTTTTTTTACCAAATATTTTATTTTCTAGAAGGGTGCGCGTAATACACAACGTTAAGCAAATCCAGGTTTTTCCTGTGTCGACACCGAAGTCGGGAGTTCAAGAAATAATTGCCCTACAATCAACAAATGTCGGCCCGGTGACGCTACCTCAAAAGTTTATGATATATTATCACTCAAACTAAAGACAATATTGTTCCCTTTCGTGTCCATTTATATTTGTCATAAATGTTTCAGATATTTTAAAACGCGTCCATGTCATCAATAATCTTTTAGATACGGTTAAAATATGTCAATAATTACCGCCCGTATTTCTGTTATTTCGTGCATAAAAAAAGATGTCATCCACTTCTGCTATTCCGTGTACGGTATAGTGTTAGTCATAACCGGTAATGCAAACACCATCGGCCGATAGCCATTCTACTTTAACGATGTTTCAAAAAATAGCATTCGTATCGTTAATATTTCTTGCTATTTCCACATCACATATTTCTGCTATTCCGTGTAGATTGGCCATTACCAACAGTCCGCACATGTCCCCCGCTCAAGGTCGATGGTGCTATCAGTCAAGTTAACGTATAGGGCGGGGTACGCATTCATACAAGCATTTTCATTGGTTCAATATAAGTCATCGGTAGTAAGGGTGGGATTACAGTTAAACTGACATGTCATGTGTTGAAGCTGTTCAGTCTAACCTGTCGTCGAAACGGCAGATCTGCTCGACGTAAATCACTGACATAGTCAACCAATTCTTTCTCTATTTGTGGATAACGTGCCACGCTCTATCTATGCGCTTCCTTAATTGGTTACTAAGATACAAAATCATACCCGTCTTACATTCGACTCGCCAAAATTAAATTCACAACCCGCGACACTGTTACCGTATTCTTTATCGGTTCGTCACATAGCCATTCTAAATAAATATTTTTTAGAAATTTTATGGAATGTTCGTTGGTATTTTCTATACATTGCTGTAAATTTTACATCAAGTTACCGATAGTTTCATGCAACATAGATTCACTGATTGATCCATTGTTATAAATTACCGGTATCGTTAATTATCTACCGGTGAGTTGTCACGGTATGCTTTATGAAGTTGTTTATAGTTCACAAAATCATTGTTTCTTTGATTGGTATTAAAATAATATTGTATTATGTTACTGATAGATCTAAATGGCTACAATTTAGGTATTGTCATGCCGCGTGTAGTGGGCGGGGCAATGGACACTGTATCATTGTCAGTTGTTTGGATAGTTTAAATGAACTAGAAGTATTGTTTCTATTTTACCGGTAGTCAGGATTTAAGTCGTGAGTAGCTGATCATGATAAATTATTTCTACAGTTATTATTTCATTTGTTTATCATCAATACCTACTCATTTATCAAAGCCAATTGCTCGTGAATTTAACAGAAAGTAAATAGACGACCATGTTTGTTGTTATCGGGACTTTAACGACAATTTGACTACCGTACGAGCGCCAGAATTACCATTTAAGATATGAAACAATTCAATAGAAAGTTATAATAAATATAAAGTCTTATGCAATGCAAACACTATAAATATCGTTTGTTATCACTACAAATATGGTATGGTCTAAAATGGTAGTTTTACCGATAGTTTCTATTCATACCGTGTAATTTCAAAACGTCGTTCAATAAATGATAAAACCCGTTGAAAAATAACAAAAATGGTTTAATTAGTACCATGGTTTAGATCAATAGCAACGGGTTTAGTTTCTCTGAGATGCGTTTAAAAATGGACGCTCCGTGCACTTATCTATGGCGATCATTTATTTGCCGAGCCGTTGAGTTTCCCCGAGATGGGTTTAAAAATGGACTTCCCGTTCACTTATCTTTGGTGTTCAGTTATTAGACGAGGCGTCGAATTTCCCGAGATACGTATATAAATCAACATACGAATAATTTATCTATGGTGTTTAACTTGTAATTTCCCGCATGCCGTTTATCCGATCAATTCATTTTGATTACGATTATTTACATACGAAGTACGAATAAAAATTTGAGTGTAAAAAAATGCGCACATGTAGATATTCACCTTACCGTGTCGTACTATATATTATCCATTCGCCTTTAAAAATAGTATTCCACCATTGACAAATACGTCAAAAATCGGTAAATCACGATATTCACCTTACCGTGGCCGTACTATATATTATCCATTATCCTATAAAAAATAGTATCCCACCATTGACAAATACGTCAAAAATTGGTAAATCTCGTCCCGGGTAATTATACAATCAGAACTTGGTAAATCACACAGGTAAATGCATCTTCATTAAATCACAAATGAATTAACGTGTACATGTGGCCAGAAGTCAACCCCACAATGGCAGTGCGATAGACCCGCGAGAGAGTTAGACATGTACTGGCGCCAAAATAAGTCACTCAGGAAATACTTCAATGATTAGTGCCTTGATGTTCCGTAATCGCGGGATTTGGGTCAATAAAATGTTGACTGTAGTACAACGATTTTTGTTACACCTAAATCAAACCATATTGCATTATATCAGAGGTACATCTATCACAAATAATGCAGGTAGATGTGATAAAACAATAGCATTCCAGCAATCAAACAATTAATCCATACTGTAATAACGGCGTGCGTATTCAAAAACATGGTTTCATATGGCACCCAGTGTCCCAGACATGTATGTGATCACAGGTGGGAATTAATAAAACAATAGTATTCGTCCAATCAAATGTTAATCTATATTGTAATAACTGACATTTATGACTTCTCTTTATATTTAAAATAACACCAATGACAGAAATTAAATAAATTTAAAACAGCATACTGAATGGATATGCGATTTTAACGGATTTAGTAATTTGAACACTGATACATAAGGTGATCAACAATGCTACCCGTATAGTGTAATTGAACTATGTATGTACTTTAGTGTATTCTGGCTGTGCTATACTGTACTATTATTTTATAATATGTATATGATTATGATTAAAGATGGGTGAATTAAAAAAAAAAACCTAAACAAGTAAAACATATTTATTTAATACAATTGGTGTATGTACGATTCAAGTATTTAGCACGATTACTTTATTATATTGGGCATGTGTGAAATGACTTTATTTTACACCCGCTTCCAAGCCATTTTATATCGGCACATGCACCATTCCTTAAATAGCACCATGCCCCTTTAACAAAGAATTGCATGCTTTTTTGTGAGGTAAAGAGTCTTTGAACCCTGTGATGCGATGCAAAGTTCTCCAGACAAACTGTCGCCTCGATAATCCAAATGTTACTATTAATAGTCTGTTTATCTGTGGGATAGGTTGCAATTCAAAAGATCTTGTTTGATATTTCTTTGGTAGCGTCTTCGGAGTGATGACGCATAAAACAATGACAATTAATATTTGTGGCTGTGATAATTACTGGAAACAGAACAGGGTTTAATTGGAATACGTATCGTTTTTTGTATGAATACGGTAAGCAGTTTGTATGTTGAATTTGTAAGTTGAACAGCTTCAAAAATATTTTGTAAAAGGGATGACGTGGCTATATTTAAGAAATGACTGAAATGTCATGTAATTATAATTACACCATGCGTGAATGAAATTCCTAATTGCATGAAAGTTCCGAAACCAAAATATATATAAAAAAAATCTCATGTAATAATCGCATTGTTTGCCATTGCTTCATTTAATTAGCTATGTGAAAGTTGGGTTGTATTTACATACATGTACGTTATTCATTTTTAAATAAAAATTCAAACACTTAAATATAAAACTCTGAGGTCATTTACAGTAAACATTTTATTGACCCAAATCCCGCGATTACGTAACATCAAGGCACTAATCATTGAAGCGTATTTCCTGGGTGACTTCTTTTGGCGCCAGTACATGTCCAACTCTCTCGCGGGTAGATCGCACTGGCCACATGTACACGTTAATTCATTTGTGATTTAATGAAGATGCATTACCTGTGTGATTTACCGAGTTCTGATTGTATAATTACCCGGGATGGTGGGATACTATTTTTTTATAGGATAATGGATAATATATAGTACGGCCACGGTAAGGTGAATATCGTGATTTACCGATTTTTGACGTATTTGTCAATGGTGGAATACTATTTTTAAAGGCTAATGGATAATATATAGTACGACACGGTAAGGTGAATATCTATGTGTGCGCATTTTTTTACGCACTCAAATTTATATTCGTACTTCGTATGTAAATAATCGTAATCAAAATGAATTGATCGGATAAACGGCACGCGGGAAATTACAAGTTAAACACTATAGATAAATTATTCGTATGTTGATTTATATACGTATCTCGGGAAATTCGACGCCTCGTCTAATAACTGAACACCAAAGATAAGTGAACGGGAAGTCCATTTTTAAACCCATCTCGGGGAAACTCAACGGCTCGGCAAATAAATGATCGCCATAGATAAGTGCACGGAGCGTCCATTTTTAAACGCATCTCGGAGAAACTAAACCCGTTGCTATTGATCTAAACCATGGTACTAATTAAACCATTTTTGTTATTTTTCAACGGGTTTTATCATTTATTGAACGACGTTTTGAAATTACACGGTATGAATAGAAACTATCGGTAAAACTACTAGTGTTGAAAATCGGATCGAGATTTGTGATCCGAATACTTTTAGTTGCTATCCGAACTATTCGGATAATTCGGAAACGTAAAATTCTTGAACAAAATTACATCATAAGTTGATGAGTGTCTGTTCATGCCGAGTATGAAATCGTACTTTCGATTTGCAAATTGTTTGAGCAGCGAAGAAAACCTTCCTACCGTTAGGCGCAATTATTACGACTATCCGTCTTATCCCAAAAAATCAGTGAGGTGAAGAAATCTGTGTATAACTGCTCTCGTAATCCGTAGCCCGCCTACTTATCATTTTGCTCAATCAGCACGAATAACCAAAGTAATGTCATCCACGTTTATTCCGAACTCGATCGGCAAGCATTGGAAGCTTCCGGTACAATCCAGATGTAGGTTACCGGAATTTGCCGAGTGATTTATTCGGCCAAGGTCGGTCGCCTCATTCTGATAATTTACTATTATTGAACCAATCAGTAATTGAGAATATACGTGAGCTAGGTCGTTATGAATAAATTTCTTTGCGGGAAATCAAAACGCAGTCTAAACTCGTATCCCGTAAACCAGCCCAGGGAATGAATGCATATTTTTTTTTATTTAGACTACCGTTTTCATTGCACTGCATTAATAATTTTATAAGTAACTAGCTCTAAATAATACGCAAATTGATATTTACGCCCAGAGCTGCGTCGCCTACATGTACGTGATCAATTGTATTGGGGAAAATTTCAAAGTAATCAGATGTAAAAATGGCTAAACTCGTATCCCGTAAACCAGCCCAGGGAATGAATGCATGTTTTTTTTTAAATTTAGACGACCGTTTTCGTCGCACTGCATTAATAATTTTATAAGTAACTAGCTCTAAATAATACGCAAATTGATATTTATGCTCAGAGCTGCGTTGTACGTGATCAATTGCATTGGGGAAACTTTCAAAGTAATCAGATGTAAAAATGGCTAAATATAGAGCATGCGGAATGCCAGAATATATTCGAACGGATAGTAAAAATATTCGGATAACCCTTATTTTGTATCCGTTAACGGATATCCGAATAGTAGTTTCAACACTAAAAACTACCATTTTAGACCATACCATATTTGTAGTGTATATTATAAAGAAATATATATAAAGCTTGATACGGCTAAATATCGGTAATTATTACATGTATAACTGTAAGCAGTAAGTTTGGCCCAGTTACTGGAGATCCAAGTGTATTTGAATCACGTATGGTATTGCACGTGTTTCACAAGAGGCCGGAGAAGGGTGCGCCTAAAGCATGCACTTTTATTTTTTCCTGAAACACCTCTGCCAAACTCGCCCTGCGCCTTATCTACGCATGCGCCTTATACACCGAAAAATACGGCAATTAGTATAGGAAACATTTAACATCATGGATTTAGCTGTTCAGTTATCGTAATTCAATGAAAATCAAAATACTTGTTCGTTTTCAACACCTTAAACTCTGTGTATCAATCTGAAGTCAATCGGATGATAAGTTTGGCATCTATATAGCGTCACAAGGTTTTTTGAAGTGATCAAGGGAGATAACTCTGAAAGTAATTATTTGAAATCGCTGAAAATCAGTAGGCCTCTTTGTCTCATGACCTTAAACAGTGTGTGTAAATTTAAAGTCAATCGGATATTAACTTTGGCCTCTAGAGCATCCACAGGAGTTTTTGATGTGATCAAGGGCCATAACTCTGGTAATAATTATCAGAGATCGCTGAAAATCAATAGACTTCTTCGTCTCACGACCTTAAACACTGTGTATAAATTTAAAGTCAATCAGATATTAACTTTGGCTTTTAGAGCATCCACAAGATTTTTTGAAGTGATCAAGGGCCAGAACTTTGGCACTTATTATCGGAAATCGCTGAAAATAGGCTTCTTCTTCTGATGACCTTAAACACTGTGTATAAATTTAAAGCCAATCGGATATTAACTTTGGCCTCTAGAGCGTCCACAAGATTTTTTGAAGTGATCAAGGGCCATAACTCTGGCAGTTATTATCGGAAATCGCTGAAAAACCATAGGCTTCTTCATCTCATGACCTTAAACACTGTGTATAAATTTAAAGTCAATCGGATATTAACTTTAGCCTCTAAAGCGTCCACAAGCAATTGTGGACGCCGGACGGACGGACGGACGGAAGGACGGACGGGGGCGACGACAATATACGACCACATTTCAATGTGGCCGTATAAAAAATAGCTATTTTCGCGTGAAAAACTACTGTTCCAGCTGTAGTCCCCAGGGTAGGCTTTGGGCCTTCACCACATTTATAGCAATGCTTAGGTGGTCCAATAACCAGAGTATGGTTAAAAAATTTGAACTTAGCACTTTGGCGTTTTTTCCGAATTTTGCATGGTTTTCTCATGGATTCATTCTTAATCATTTCACCTTGCTTCATTAGCCACTTAAAGATGTAGGCTATTCCCCATCGGAATTCAATGAAAACTGTTCCTATTTGCATTAAGTGTATCATAGATGGGATCGGTATGATGACAAAACCCAAGAATGAACTTCAGGTTATGAAAATCCAACCATCATTGCCAGAGATAGTCATGGACTCAGCTCAAAGGGGTCCCGATTTGAAAAAGACCCCTACCTGAGAGGTCAATAGTCGCAAAATTGGAACCCTAGAATGGGGTCTGCATGATGATCAAACTGCAGAATGAACTTCAGATCAAGAAAATCCCAAGATTATCGGCTGTAATCAATCCGATTTTGACACCAGAAATTGTATTTCCAACTGGAAGGCAATGGAAACTACTTCCATTCGCTTTAAGTGTATAATAAATGGGTTGGCATGATGTAAAAAAACCCAGAATGAACTTCAGACTATGAAAATCCAAAGATTTTTGGCTGAAATCAACCCGAGTTTGACACCCGAAGTTGGTATTCCCCACCGGTAATCAATGAAAACTACTTCCAATTGCTTTGAAAGTATCATAAATGGGGTTGGCATGATGATAAACACGAAAATGAACTTAAGATCATGAAAATCCAACCATTATTGCCGCGTCCTAGTTCATAGTGCTCTCAATTTCAAAAATGCCCCTTCCTAGGGGTGAAGGGGCCGGGAAATTTGAACCCCGACATTTTTGGATAGCTTGGTCACTAATCAACCCAAAACAACCAAAAAATCAATTTTAGCATACAAATCTTATGGGGTGACATGTCATACCACACTATAATGTTACAATGACGTCAAGGCGCCTCATGTTCATTAAAGCTTCTTGGGTGTAATGAAACTATGCACCAAGTTTCATCACTCAAGTAGGGGCTACACTATATACCGGAAAACACAGGAAAACAACATGTTATATTAAATACCGGAAAACACTGGAAAAAAACACTGGAAAAACACAAAATACCGGAAAACACACTAAATACCGAAAATAGGCAGCTCAGAGCATGTTTTCCGGTATTAAGTGTGTTTTCCCGTATTTAGTGTTTTCCAGTATTCAGTATAACATGGTGTTTTCCGGTGTTTTCTGGTATATAGTGTTGCCGTCAAATAGAACAAAAGCATCAACTAATCAAATTGCTTATCTCTGCTTACCCTATGAAGAAAATGCTCACCTTCGAACTCCATCAAGGAAGTCGCCTAATAAGCACCTAAACCATGTTTGAATATTCTAGCTCAATTACAAGGAAAGTCATTGTGTCCCAAAAAGACCGACAGACAGACCCATTATAATCCCTGCTTTCTGTGAAAGTCGATGAACAATCAACATTGCAATTTTTTTGCCAGCCCAAGTTGAAGATAAGACAATTTGGGATGGAGAGAGAGAGAGAGAGACATGGGGTTTAACGTCCACTCGACACAAACTAGGTCATTTTGGGACTAACATATGGTTTAATTTTATTTCAATAATTCGTTTGCGCGTAGGGGTCTTCAGCAGTGGGAGGAAACCGGAGGACTCGGAGAAAACCTATGAGATTGGACAGGTGACCCTACTCATTGTCACGTACAACTGTGTATTCGAAACCACCCCAGTTGACTTAATTACAGGCTTTATGATACAGCACGCACATGCTAAGCATTCAGCCCCCTTCCACCCAATTTGGGATGGAGAGCTTGTGACAATTAGTCCAAATTGAAATGATAAACAATAACAGAAATATGAACCTATCCTGGGCTAATGGAAGACGGGCATACGCCATAGTGTGCTGTGAGGGAAATTTTGCCCAGGCAGCGGCGCTACGACCTGCTCTTATATCGAATTCCAACTGCAGAGGGATCTTTTACGTGCACGCCAATGTGTACACGGGACCTCGGTTTTTCGTCCCATCCGAACGACTAGACAGCTGTCCTTGTCCTCCGTTCTGCATCACTGTCAAGGGGAAACCACGCCGGAAAATCGAGATGAACTTTCTCGGCCAATGCAGGGATCAAACACACGACCTCCAGGCTAGCGAGCCAGCACCTTACCCTCTTAAGCATGTGATCCCCAAAACAATAATAATCAACACTTGTATATTGCTAATACAATGTTTTGACAGGGATTGAGATTAAATGTTTAAACAGTTAAAAGTATCATCATTTCAAGTTATAAACACCATATTCAAGCTATTGTTGTACTTACCTTTCTATATTCTAACTCAGTTGGATTATGTCTCTGTAACCATTCTTTGATAGGTCGATCTTTAAATGACCCTGTTACCCCACAGGATACCTGTATTTTACGTAATGTATCCGATTCTGTTACAAGTTCAACAATACCTTCAAATACAAATAAATACTTATAAATAGACCTATCTTTTGAAGAAGTTGAATACAAAACAAGCCAACAGTGAGGTTGGTGTCCGGCGCTGAAATGCAAAAATAAATAGATGATGCTTATCAATTTATTGCACATTTATCTTTTTCAAAATATCGAGCAGTCAAACTGATTATCTAAGTCTAAGCATAAAATTTTCACAATCAAGCTCAGTCAAGGTTTTGAAGTACCTGGTAGTGAAACAACTATACACTAAGTTTTATCACTCTCCATTAGTTATAATCAAAGTTATCTTGTCCCAAAGCACAAACGAATGAAATTCCTTATCTAGCTTTAATGGTGGAAATAGAGAATTTCCTACAAGTCTTTTTTGATATCAAAAAATATCAACACAAGTTGATAAAGTAAAAAAAAAACAGGCTTAAAAAAGACGAGTTGGAGATTTTATTTATCACCCAATCCTAAATATAATTCTTTGATATAGATTTCACTTTTACTAAATCTGATTACATAACAGCGTAGTCATACAGCATTTTTTGACAGCAGTTTACCTATTGCAAATTCCTATATTATTGACCCAGTATTTCATTCAAGGCCAAAAATAAAAATGGTTTCTTTATAACAAAAAAAGAAGTCACTTTTTATCTAAAATAAGGGGTTTCTTTAAAATAAAATAGTAGTTCCTTTTTGATTGAATACAGAGAGATCGCAGTAGATTATGTAATTTATGACACAAGCAATATCTCGATTTTGACAATTGCCATAAACTTAGTGTTAAATTGTACGATAAACGTGATAAGATATAGATAAAGAGCGGACAGTTCTTACAAGACAAGAGATATCAATTTCCTACAATCTGATAACAAATTTTGTGGTTGAAGTGTTCACAAGGTTCTACAAAGTGAAACAAGGAAGTTAACCCCAGAAGTAATTAATGGAAATTGTTGAAATTAGATAATAACTTTCACTGAGAACTAGTGAAGGGTTGATCTGTATGTAGCCCGTATATAAATCTTTGTTTCACGTGTTATTTATACGTCTATAGAAAGAAAATTAATTTGCCGACTATTTCTTGGTATTACGGCGTTAAAATTACGACCGGTCTTTACTTAGGCAACATGTGGCAAACTCTTGCCCAAAAGCATGTATGAGGTTCACCATGACAAACTTGAAATGAAATGAAATGGGGTTTAACGTCCTACTCTTATGCACCTAACCTGGGCTAATGGAAGACTGGCATGCGCCATACAGTGTGCTATGAGGGTAATTTTGCCCGGGCAGCGGCGCTACGGCCTACTCTTATATCGAATTCCAACTGCCAAGGGATCTTTTACATGCAAACCAATGTGTACACAGGACTTCGGTTTTTCGTCCCATCCAAACGACTAGGCAGCTGTCCTTGTCAGGCCCTCCTTCTGTATCACTGACAAGGGGAAATCCCCCCGGAAATCGAGATGAACTTTCTCGGCCAATGCAGGGATCGAACACACGACCTCCAGGCTAGCGAACCAGTGCCTTATCCACTTGAAACACACAAGCTGGAAGTAGAGACAACTAAATAAGCAATTTTCGGCCCTCCCTTTCAACGTAACCAATCTCACAACTCTTGTATCCTTCCGCCTCAAAATCATGAATTTTCACCAAAACCTGGCAGAAATGTATTTTCGAACTCCTTTTATCGATTCTACTCCAAAAACTAAATTTCATGAAAATCATACAACTATTAAAGAAGTTGTCACGTTGGTCTCAACCTTCGGTTCGAAATCAAAAGTTTTGTCATCGTAAAATTCGGTAATTTCGAATTCGTGAAACGTTTCGAAAATAGATTTAATCAACGTCCGCACCCCATTTTTGGGGGGGGTAGGTCAAAATTTCAGAAAGATCCAATGGTTAAATTCTGAGAAATCCAATTTGCAGAAACTACACACAAAAAAAATAATAATAACTAGATCTGCTACTGTCCCATGCATATATGAAAGCTTTCATATTCATCGTCACGTGTCATCGATTATATCAAGTATCTCAAATAAAAGGATAAGAATAACAAACTATCAAAATTGGTCAAAAACTCGCAAAGTTACAAGTCTAAATATAGTATGAAACATTGCATAATCTGAAAACTAAAGGGAAATAACTGATACTTGTGTTGCTGTAATCGGGATGACTTCCCACTTCAAAACTTTCAGAAAAATGAAATGAAAATGGTAAGAAAACATCGAAAAATTAAATGAGATAACTTTGAACAAAACTAAAACTTTTTGAATCAGGTTGAACTCAACTGTTTGAATATTTACGTTAAATATGTAGATTTGGAAAATTATAAAGACATAATTATCAAAATCGGTCAAAAACTCACAAAGTTACAAATTTAAATGCAGTGAGAAACATTGCACCCAGGCAAAAAATTAAACTGAAACTTGTATAGCTGTAATCAGGCTTCCAAAATTAGAGATATGTTATATAATTATGGTTTCCAATATGTTTGGTTATAAGTAGGAAATCGTGACAACTTCTTAAGCATGTTTTAAACAAAGGGGCATAGACTGCAATATACAAGAATGGCACTCAGCAATAAAAAAAATTGGCCAAAGCAAGATTTCTATGCAGAAATTAAATAATTGCTAGAACCAGAAAAATATTTATCCACTATAATAATAAGCAACATATAGAGAAAATGAAATGAAATTGAATGGGGTTTAACGTCCTACTGTTATGGGCCCTGATTCACGAAATCTTAACTAAAGATAAAATCCAAATTTTAGTACATACTTCAGTTTTGATTGGCTAAGCACTAAAATCAATCTAATATTATCCAATCAAATAACTAACATTTGGATTTTATCTTAGTTAAAATTTGGTGAATAAGGCCCCTGCTCCTAAAATGGGCTAATGAAGACGGGCATACGCCATAAAAGTGTGCAATGAGGAAAATTTTACCTGGGCAGCGGTGTTACGGCCTACGAGGTTGGACAGGCGACCATACTCCTTCTCACGTACAACCAAGAAATCGAAACATCTCCAGTTGACTCAATGACAGACGTTACGATACAGAGCGCAGGTGCTAACCATTCAGCCACGTAACCTCCCTAAATTTGGCAAATTGCTGACCTACAGCAAGAAACATTTCAACCGGGCGAAATTTTCTATTTTAACAGTTTAATTTGCACGGTACCTTTAATTATCAACCGAATATTACAAAACTTTTAAAAATAAGCTCCCCCTGACCAGCTTAATTGTTCGCAATAAACGTTTGCCCCCTACAATCGGCAAATTGCTGACTTTAAAGTGAGAAACATTACAACCAGGTGAAATTTTCTGTTTTAACAGTTTAATTTGTACGGTACTTTAATTACCAACCGATTATTACAAAACTTTCGAACATAAGCTCCAACTGACCAGCTTAATCATATGCAATAAACGTTTGGCCTGAATTGAAAGTTTTGCACCGAGAAAGTTCATCTTGATTTTCTGGCGTGGTTCCCATTTGTCAGTGAGGCAGAACGAAGAGTCTGACAAGGACAGCTGTCTGGTCGTTCGGATGGGACGAAAAACCAAGGTCCCATGTAGGTCCCATGTACACATTGTAGTGCACGTAAAATATCCCTAAGCAGTTGGAATTCGATACTGTTGAATAAGCTCTATACGATGACTAAATGTGCAGATGGTAGTCAACCATGCGGCACGTTTCGATTAACAATGAAAGGGTGGCATTTTCAATGTTCGATCCTTTTATTCTTCTACTCCTGATATTTTGGACTTTTGATCGAAGTTTTCACATAAAAGACTACCGATAAGACTCTTTGTAGAAGAAGTTCCCAAAAAATATTATGTTGACTTTAAGAGAAAAGAACCTTTAAAAATGCTCCAAATTGTAAAAATACGACTTTTTGGATTTTCGATCTCTTTTTTTCTGGTATCCCTGATATTTAAAAAAAAATGATACGATTTCACACAACAGGCTAGCTATTAGACTCTCGATTAACAAGAGTTTCACCACCCTCCCTTCATTATAACCGAAGTTATCTTGCCCTAAAGAATGAACAAATCAGCATGCTTATCTCTGCTTACCCTAGGCAGAAAATGCTCATCTTTGAACTCAATCATGACATTGACCTAGTGAATGTCTACACCAAGATTGAACATTCTAGCTCAATTAGAAGGAGAGTTATTGTGTTTCAAAGTCTCGGCCCTTCAAATTGCTACTACTTTTCATATTCACTTCAAAATGGCAACCATCAATTGACCTAAATCAAAATTCTGGTCTGAACAATTTTTAGGCCATCCTTCAAGGATTCATAAAATATAACTCCCGTGTCTGTAATTAAAATAGCAAAAAAGCCTTAGGGATTTTTCATGTTTCAAGATGGTGGCACTTCCGGTTCATCGACAAACTCCATATTCTGTGTACGAATCAGTAATTACTTGTCTAGTATCGAAAAAAAAAATCAGGTCATTCTGACCTATATTTTGTCAATTTTTTGGAAAATTTTGATCCTTAATTTCTCCAAGGGGAGATAAGTTAGAAAATTTCTAAATTCGCATCATTAAGGTCTACTTACACATTAAATTTCATGAAAATCGTACAACTACTAAAGAAGTTGTCGAGTTGGTGTAAACTTCCGGTTCGAAATCACAGCGATGAATTTTCGAAATTCAAAAATCCGAAATTGCAGATTTGAAGTAAATGTCTTAGGATACTCAAAGAAAAAAGAATTAGTAAAATAGATCAAATAGTCACAAAGTTACAGCATTGTAGGTCAAATGCATTCATTTGTAAAATTCAGTGATTTCGGATTCGTAAAACGTTTTGAAAATATATTTTCGCACCCCATTTTTGGGGAGGTAAGTCAAAATTTCAGAAAGATCCTATGGATAGATTCTGAGAAATCCAATTTGCAGAAAACACACAAAAAAAAAATAACTAGATCTGCTACTGTCGCATGCAGATATGAAAGCTTTCAAATTCACGGTCACTTCCTGTCACACGTCATGGGTCATATAAATAATCCGAAAAAGAAAAAAATAAATCATTAAAATCGGTCACAATCTAGTGAAGTTAATGTGATTTTTCACTCGTAAACAACTTTGTCGGCACGAAAAACATCAAAGGCAAAATTCTAATTTTTGAAATGGTCAAATACCAAAAATTCGACCCGTATCCCGGCTATCCTGAAATGTATTAATTTCACTGAATTTCAGACATAGGAGATGCATTGAACATACTATGCCCTATTGTGTTTGTTTACAAGTCCGTAAATGTCGATTTTTCACTATGTTTCATAGGTCTTTCTTTAGGCCTGAAATGTTATCTAAATATAATCAATTAGACATTAATTAACATATCCAGACCATAATAAACTCTTGATGTCAAGGCTAGCCTTCGATGTTGGCGGATTAAATTCCTATATGCCGCCTAATGGCCATTGATAATTAAATCAATCAAGTGGACAATCGAGACTATGCTGTTTATATTAATGATTTGAGTAATGATGATCGAGGCTATGTGAATATTTCAAACACTTTTTTCTCGGCTAATAGTGGATCAATTTGACTGAAATTTTCAGCATTTTACCTTTACACTATCTAGTTTTTAACTATTATAGTGAGAACTGCCATCTCTTTATCTTATCTCCTATAATGTAACTTTAAATGTTATCAGAATAACTTACTTTTGGGCGTAATTATTTTATATACCTTTACAGAACAAAATTAGTCTATTCACTTCAAAATGGCGACCATCAGTTGACCTAAATCAAAATTCTACTTTGAACGTTTTTTAGGCCTTCCTTCAAGTATTCAGAAAATATAGCTCCCAAGTCTGTAAGTAAAATAGCAAAAAAACCTTACAGACTTTCCACGTTTCAAGATGGTGGCACTTCCGGTTCGATCGAAAAACTCCATATTTTGTGTACGAATCAGTAATTACTTGCCTAGTATCAAAATAAAAAAATTAGGTCATTCTGACCTATATTTCGACGATTTTTTTGAAAACTTTGATCCTTAAATTCACCAAGGGGAGATAATTTAGAAAATTTCTAATCATATTTTTTAAGTCGCATAGGTAAGATCTACTTACATACTAAATTTCATGAAAATCATACAACTTTTAAAGGACAATATTGGTGCCAGTCATTATCACATATATGATAGAGCTGGTTAAACACATTCCAAATATACTTTTAACAGAGAGATCAATGCTACGATAGCTGAGTAATACAGGTTTCCCAAATCGGAAGTGACGAACGGCAAAGGAAAACACGAGTCACCGGTCTATTTAACTGACTGAAGCGACGAGTGATAACAGATACACAGCCGAATTTCTACTCACTAATAATTCCTTCGAAGACCAAAAGTTGTTGTGTGAGACTGTGAGAGGATATCTGACAATTCATGAAAAGAATTGACTGTCACTAGATAAGAAAACACGAAAGAAGAACAGAAAAAGTACGTGCATTACAATGTTTTTATAAGGTATAGAATGAATATAAACAAGGGAATGTACAGACTATTTCTATTTTTCTCGTGTTTTTTTATCTAATGACATTCAATTACTTTATTGAATTGTCAGATATCCTCTTACAGTCCCATATAACAACGGTTGGTCTTCGAAGGAATTATTAGTGAGCAGATATTCGGCCGTGTATCTGTTATCACTCGTCGCTTTAGTCAGTTATATAAAGCGGCGACTCGTGTTTTCCTTTGGCGTTCGTCACTTCTGATTCGGGAAACATGTATTACTCAGCTATCGTAGCATTGATCTCTCTGTTAAAAGTATATTTGGAATGTGTTTAACCAGCTGTATGTGATAATGACTGGCACCAATACACTATAAACCTCAGAATGCCTCGTTCGGCATTTCTGTCCAAACGAGGTAAAAAAAATGCCTCGTTGTCTGCAGTTCCAAAACGAGGTTTTTTAAATTGCCCTTTTTTTGGAACGAGGTATTTTGTTCAGAACGAGGCTTGGTAAAATGCCTCGTTTACTAAACGTGTTTTTTTCAAGATAGTTATTAGCGGTATATCGGCCAATTTGTAAAAATTAAAATTTATGTTATTTAATACGAAAATAAAACCAGTTCAAACTATATTATTATCAGGGAAATTGACAAGACAAGAATACACGCCATCGGTGGAGGTGTAAAACTATTGCAGACACATAGCTACCTTGATTGATTTATTGCCCCAATCAGGTATAGGTGTTAAGAAACAACTGTGGTGTTGTGACATTTTATTGGGGGCAATCAATTAATCAAGGTATAGCTGTGGGTCTGCAATTGTTTTACACCTCCACCGATGGCGTATATTCTTGTCTTGTCAATTTCTCTGATAATAATATAGTTTGAACTGGTTTTATTTTCGTATTAAATAACATAAATTTTAATTTTTACAAATTGGCCGATATACCGCTAATAACTATCTTGAAAAAAAACACGTTTAGTAAACGAGGCATTTTACCAAGCCTCGTTCTGAACAAAATACCTCGTTCCAAAAAAAAGGGCAATTTAAAAAACCTCGTTTCGGAACTGCAGACAACGAGGCATTTTCTTTACCTCGTTTGGACAGAAATGCCGAACGAGAGATTCTGAGGTTTATAGTGATATTGTCCTTTAAAGAAGTTGACAAATTGGTCATAACTTCCGGTTCGAAATCACAGCGATGAATTTTCGAAATTCGAAAATCTGAAACTGCAGATGAAAATGGTTTTTTACAAGGTACTCAAAGAAAAAATAATTAGTAAAATAGGTCAATAAATAACAAAGTTACGACTATGCATTGTCAATTTTTTCATTCGTAAAATTCGGTGATTTCGAATGCTTAAAACGTTTTGAAAATATATTTAAACAATACTCACCACCCATTTTTGGTGGGGTAGGTCAAAGTTTCAGAAAGATACTATGGTTAGATTCTGAGAAATCCGTTTTGCAGGAAACACACACACACAAAAAAATAATAATCATCTTAACAGAAACAATAATCTTAACAGAAAATTAAAAAATCCAATATTTGTGCACGTTTTAAAACAGTTTGACATAGATTGATTGATGCGATAACATAGTGAACATCCGGGTATTTACGTTCATACTCCCCGGAACTAACATGGCGGAAAGGGCCCCATGTTGGCACGCTGTCGGGTCATTCCATGTCAAGTGGGTCAATTTTCAGAAATTTGGGAAATTGACCCCCTTGAAAAAATCTGGAAAAAAATATATGTTATTGTACATCTAAAATCTAGAAACTGTCCAAAATATGTGGTCTGTAGCAGGAAAATTGACTGAGATACGGGCATTTAAGTTTCATGAGTTACCAATAAGTTTTCGAAACAAAATATATATCACTAATTTACTTGAGTTTCAGATATCTTGATTTTACCTTTATAGTGAAGATATACCGCTCAAATTTGGTAGTCTTGAAGAACTTTTTGTGTAGATTATGAATCTGCAATCAGATTACCGGTGAGTTGTAGGGTTGGCATGCTACTTAGCCACGAAAACTGACAAAAATTTGGTGCAATTGTATATTGTCTGGATTTTGTAGAGCTCCAGGTGCTACAAAGTAATAGATATAGACCCAAATATTGGTATATCCAGAGATTGCCAGTAATACTACATAAGAAACGCATTGAAACGCATCAGTCTTGAATCGATTCCCAGAAAATTGATAGCGAATATGGTTTCAGACACAAATTTTCGAAAATTGTCTCATATTTTCGAGCCGATATAACCCGGTAGATAAGCACCTAAAAATCTGATTATAGTTTGTAAATATAGTTTGTGCTTATGTTTTCAACATATGTAAAAGCCATTCTTGTCCCGGGCCATTTTGATATTTTTTCAATTTTTTGAAAATCCGTGATTTGGGTCATTTCATGTCAATTATCACCCAACGAGGTAAACAGTACCCGATTCGATTTTGCCGAATTTTATTTTATATGTCTTTTAGGGCTGAAAAAGCTTATATTCCTAATTTTAACTTTGTCCGACTAACAGTTCCTAAGATACTGTCCACCAAATTTTGGAGATTTTCAGCTAAAATGGGTTTCATCAACATTATTCAAATGACCATACCCCAGTAACCAAAATGTTAAAATTGCTGGAATAAGTGTTTTTGGAATTGGAAAGATAATGACGTGCTATTTGAATCATAGATATCCTTCTTTAGGAAAGTCTTCTGAAGGTTACTATGTATCCTCAGAGCTTATCCATGAAGACAATCCTGCTTTAAGTGTGAAGACACTGATTTTAAGTCTCACGTGTGAATATTTAACTTGATTTTACATGCTTATAAAAGATATTATACCTCCAGTTGTTTAACAGTGTGTAGAAAACATGTTGAGCTAAACTTTTCATGCAAGTTCATCCCAAGGTCACATGGTCTATAAGGTCAAATTCAAATTCAAAAAGTCTTCACTCTTTTAAAACACACCCGGATGTCAAAAATAAGTGTAGATTTAGAATTCTTGTGGAATTCCCATCCCTGGAAGACATATTCCAGCAACTTTGAACAATCAGTTACTGGGTACGGTCATTTGAATAATGGCAGCCACGCCCACTTTTGCCGAAATCCCCCAAATTTGGCAGACCGTAATTCTGTTTAAGTCATTGGGTGATAATTGACAAGGAATGGCCCATAACACAGATTTTGAAAAAATCTTAAAAATATTGAGATGACATGGGACAAGAATGGTTTTAACATATGTTAGAGACATTAGTACAAACTATAATTCCACCAAGTTTCAGATTTTTAGGTGCCCATCAAACTGGGTTCAATCGGCTCCAAAATACGATTGTTGACATAGATTAACACAAAACACAGATTTTCAAAAAATTGAAAAGATAGGTTGCCAGGCAACGAAACATACGCCCACAGCAGCTAAATCGTCCGGGCAGTCAACAAGGGTTGTCGCATATTTTTACTTTTTTTGGGAATGAAACCATAACTCTGGCAATAATTATCAGAGATCGCTGAAAATCAATAGGATTCTTCGTCTCATGACCTTAAACACTGTGTATAAATTTAAAGTCAATCAGATATTAACTTTGGCCTCTAGTTCTAGAGCATCCACAAGATTTTTTGAAGTGATCAAGGGACACAACTCTGGCACTAATTATCAGACGCTGAAAATCAATAGGCTTCTTCGTCTCATGACCTTAAACACTGTGTATAAATTTGAAGTCAATCGGACATCATCTTTGTCCTCTAGAGCATCCACAACATTTTTTGAAGTGATCAAGGGCCATAACTCTAGCACTAATTATTGGAAATCCGTGAAAATCAATAGGCTTCTTCGTCTTATGACCTTAAACACTGTGTATAAATTTAAAGTCAATCGGATAATAACTTTAGCCTCTCGAGCATTCACAAGATTTTTCTAAGTGATCAAGGGTCATAACTCTGGCAGTAATTATCGGATATTGCTTCTTCGTATCATCACCTTGAACACTGTGTATAAATTTAAAGTCAATCCAATATTAACTTTAGCCTCTAGAGCGTTCACAAGATTTTTCAAAGTGATCAAGGGTTATAACTCTGGCAGTAATTATCGGATATCCCTGAAAATCATTAGGTTTCTTCGTCTCATGACCTTAAACACTGTGTATAAATTTAAGGTCAATCGGATATTAACTTTAGCCTCTAGAGCGTTCACAAGATTTTTCAAAGTGATCAAGGGTCATAACTCTGGCAGTAATTATCGGATATTGCTGAAAATCAATAAGCTTCTTCGTCTCATGACCTTAAACACTGTGTATAAATTTAAAGTCAATCGGATATTAACCCTGGCCTCTAGTGCGTTCACAAGAAATTGTGGACGACGGACGGACGGACGGACGGACGGACGGACGGACGGACGGACGGACGGACCGACAGACGGACGGACGGGGGCGACGGCAATATACGTCCACATTTCTATGTGGGCGTATAAAAATATCAAAATGGCCCGGGACAAGAATGGCTTTTACATATGTTGAAAACATAAGCACAAACTATATTTACAAACTATAATCAGATTTTTAGGTGCTCATCTACCGGGTTATATCGGCTCGAAAATATGAGACAATTTTCGAAAATTTGTGTCTGAAACCATATTCGCTATCAATTTTCTGGGAATCGATTCAAGACTGATGCGTTTCAATGCGTTTCTTATGTAGTATTACTGGCAATCTCTGGATATACCAATATTTGGGTCTATATCTATTACTTTGTAGCACCTGGAGCTCTACAAAATCCAGACAATATACAATTGCACCAAATTTTTGTCAGTTTTCGTGGCTAAGTAGCATGCCAACCCTACAACTCACCGGTAATCTGATTGCAGATTCAATCATCTACACACAAAGTTCTCCAAGACTACCAAATTTGAGCGGTATATCTTCACTGTAAAGGAAAAATCAAGATATCTGAAACTCGAGTAAATTAGTGATACATATTTTGTTTCGAAAACTTATTAGTCACTCATGAAACTTAAATGCCCGTATCTCAGTCAATTTTCATGCTACACACCACATATTTTGCACAGTTTCTAGAGTTTAGATGTACAATAACATATATTTTTTCCAGATTTTTTCGAGGGGGTCAATTTCCCACCACTGGCCCACTTGACATGGAATGACCCTGTCACGTGATCAGTGCGGACTCTAGTTTCTATATATAGCTCTATGATATTTGGTAACACATAAATATAGAAACAAACATTAATCATAAACCACAAGCTGATCATGACCTTCATTTTGAAAAGAATCTGTTGGAAACTAATGTCTCACAAGTGTTTGGAAAAGGGGAATAACACTGGCAAGAAAAGTCAATCGCAAACCCATCAATATTCGGGTACACATAAATATAGAAACAAACATCAATCACGGAACCACAAGCTGGTCATGGCCATCGTTTTGTCAACACAACTTTAACTACTGGTGTAAATTTAGTAATTACTCACCCTTTTTAGGTCCAGTAGCTAGGCAAGAGAAAGTGATCATTTTTAAATCTAGTCTGTTTTTTAACCACAGTTGATCCATGATATTAATCATCTGTAGTGTTAACATATCTTGTCTTAAATCATCTCCAACCTGTAAATCATATAAAAAATAAAGATATGTTGCCAGGCAACGAAACATATGCCCACATCACCTATCAGGTATCGCTGAAAAATCAATAGGCTTCTTCGTCTCATGACCTTAAACACTGTGTATAAATTTATACACAATCGGATATTAACTTTAGCCGCTAGAGCCTTCACAATATTTTTCAAAGTGATCAAGGGTCATAAATCTGGCAGTAATTATCGGATATAGAATTTGTTTGGTTTGTATAAAGTTCTGTCCCATGCTAATGTTTAGTATACATATATAACATTTAATATCATAAGTTTAATATCAGTAATCGAAATTCAATATACTTTTTCGTCTGAAGTCCTTAAACTCTGTGCATCAAGTAAAACAAATAAGAAGATTACTGAGTAGAGCAGGGATAGACGCCACTTTCAGCACGGGACCCACAATTAAACAACTATTAAAGGCCAACGGGAAGAACCCCCCATCAAACCCCCCACTACCAACAGGATGCATATATAAACTGACTTGTACATGTGATAGCCTGTACATAGGGGGGAAACTAAAAGACCGTTAAGCATCAGAGTCAAAGAACATCAATCGCTATCCAAAGACAACCAATCCGCAGTCGCAGAACATCTGCGGAACAACAAGAGACACAGAATCCAATGGTCAGACGTAGAAGTACTAAACTCCAACCAGCATGTGAAGAAGACAAGGAAAATCATGGAGAGCATTCAGATCAGACGACACAAACCTGCCCTTAACAGAGATGTAGGAGTCTACCTTCCCCACGCATATGATAGAATAATTTTTTCAGTAGAATATCATGTTATCAGGATTGTTGTTGTTGTTAGATTCTCAATATTTCATTCAATATAATTATCATGTATAACGGATTAACTCCTTATTACTTATTCATCATTATTAATTATTATTATTATTATTATTATCTTATTCATTATAAAACAAGCATGTAAATTGTATTAGCCCTTATTATTAATCTCATTTAATCATTTACGTAACAAATCTAGTGTCACAATGTTTGTACAACATGATTTTGCATCATTAACCAATACTGATCACCAATTAACACTTTCTCCCAGTTCTTTAGATATGTAATTAATTATGGCTTAATTAGGGCTTCGTCATCATTGCTTTGATCAGTGCCTGTTATATTAGGTACCGGCAGCTAAATTTTCAAACTTCAGAAATGTTGATTTTTTTGTCATATATTTACTCATTTATGACCCAAATAGAAGCACAGAAAATTTCAGTCAATTCTCTTTAACGGTTTTTGAGATATGGGGGCAGGAATTTCGTGCCCCCGCCCAGGGGTGTCAAAATATCAGGAAGTGGCGTTTTCGTAGCACAATAAAAAGAAAAATAAATACCAGAACACAGTTGTTTTGTTATTTCCTGGTAGACTTCACCCCAAGCTACTAGTAAAAGTAATATTAGAACAATGGGAGATCAATTTTTTGATTGAGGGACTTTCAAAAATGCCGATTTTGTTCATTTTGAGGGTCCGTAAATAGCCACAGGGCATCCGCAGGGCATTTTCGGATGGTATTTATTTTTCAAATAGTCCTTTCAATACAGATCAAATCACAATTTACCATACAGATCTGCAAAGGAAATCAGTCTAATTAATTTGGGGACTCATTATGAAAAATTAAGGGGATAGATAAGGGGCAAAACCCTGTGCCGGACGCTTTTTTGTTCGCGTGGACAAAATGCCAAAAAATGAGTAAAAATGGCAAAATACTAACATATTCAGTATGCTACCAAAATGTTATTTCTTGACCGATTTGAATAAAAATTGGCATCTAGGTTAATATGAGGCTTTTCTCTTCAATGAAACAATCAGAATTGGGCTATCTATTACGGTTTGGGGGTGAGGGCAGGGGCAACGGGGTATAAATGTCAAAAATTGCAAAATTTGCCGAAAAAGACCTACTTTCAAATGACCACCAAAATTTATTTTATTGACACATTGCATTAAAAATTAGCATCTAGACTAATACTGAGCTCCTGAACCCAATGAAATAACCAGAATTTAGCTATCTATTATGGTTGTGAGTGAAGGGCATGGGGAAGGGGGTTACGATTTCCCGTTTGAACATGACAGAGCGTGGAGAAAAAGGCAATTTCAGATGGCCACCAAATTATAACTTTTTTGCAGCATCATTGATCACCCTAATCCAATAAAATCCACAAAACTGAGCTGGGACTACATGTGATTGTTTTGAAGTATGAACAGCTATTTTTTCTAATTAAATTGAAAGCTTTTTTTTTTTAAAAAATTCATCTAAAGATCAGTATCGTATCAATAACTTTGATTTTGAATTGGAATTTTTTACAGATAGATATTTCAAAATTTATCTTATTTTTAAAGTGAGTACTCATGGATAATAAATAAATCTTTAGTCCCTGGTCATAGAGCAATAGTAAATATACAGTATGATTAATATTATAATAAAGTTACCTGTGGAGGAGCTAGTATTGTTTGCATAAGTAATAAACTAATATTACATACATGCATTTGTACACTTTCAGAACTTAAACAAACATCAAACATAATGTATATCAAAAAATCTTTTTATTTACTAATATATCATTGTATCCAATCACAATTTTATTATTTATTAACACAGTTGAATAGTTTCGACTATATACATGTATTTTAAGATAAATTATGGAACATTAGATAACAAAAGCTGGCAGTTCTCACTATAATAGTTAAAAACTAGATATGCAAAGGGAATTTGGTGCAGTGCAGCCCTTCTTCCACGTCCTGTTGCCCACAAATGCCGGATGAAGATATCAAAGTTTTCATCAACTGAAAATAGTTAAAATCAAGGTGAACAAATTTGTGACAAGTTTATCTATGTGTTGATTTTTATTATTCTATCCAGTATTTATTAACATTATTTATATTACTATTACCAGCATAGAACTAGAAAATGAAACTAGAACAGAACTTGACAGACGTGGAATAAATATTGGCGAACTATTAATGTTATCACTGACTATCCAGTTATATTGTATTAGTATTAAGTGTTAGAGTACTATGTTTCACTGTTTTGCAAAGTCTGTATTAAGTGACAACGCACGCTAATTTAGGTTCAATATTGTGTATATTGAGTAAGGATATGTATGTTTATTTGCAGCTTTGAGCTTTTGCATATTACTTCTTTAATCTCGTGTTATATTTGCGTCGTACAATGTATGGTTATGGTTGATATTTGGATGTACGTTATTTAAAATTATGTCTATTATATTTATGTTCGAGTGGGTCTCACATTTGAAGGGGGAGGTGATGTGGAGTATAGTTCTCCTGTCCATTTATGCTTAAAGGGAGATAACAAGCTTTTTGTGTTATATGACGTAACACCGTGTGTATTATGATGTGAACCCGTACAAAGAAGAAACGCCGCACTAGCCTATCTTGACTAATCAATTTCAAGGTTATGTACCTTTGCAGTCCTGTCAAGTATCATTGGTATAAATTTATTGATTCCAAATATATAGGCATAGAAACATTAAAATGTAAAGTGGCGTAAATTTCCCCAAAACTACAATTTTGACAGTTAGGTACCATTTTTCAAAGGAAAATATTTTTTTTTTTAAAACTTATATAACTAAAAGAGTGTGTCCTTTAACCTATAAGTGCATAACCATTTTTGGTTCCCAAACCCCTTCCGGGCACAAGCCTTATTTCTGGCATTGCGGCGGAAATTGGTGCCAAATACAAAATTGAGGAAAAAAGTATTTTCTGACAATGACAGACCCTACAAAGTATATATATTTAGAAAGAGTATAAAAAGGGCTTTCTGAATCTCTAAAGAAAATAAGGGAAATATATCTTAGACATGAATGTAGGTAGAATTGACAACTTGAAATCAGGAAAAAAAAAAAAAAAAAGTTCCCAATTCTGAGTGCAATAAAAAATATTTATTGATGCAGAATGATAGAAATGAAGTATGCTGCTGTCAGAGGCATCTCTTTGGACAACAATACAGTAATTTTTTTTTGAAAATATACAATAACTTTACAACAGCGCACTTTTGAAAAATATATGGTGGTCCAAATTTTTCTGGATAAATTGTAAATTTACATGTAGTTAGTTACTGAAATAAAAATGCATGGCAACCATTCTGGAAAAGGCTATACCACTTTCAAAATCATTTGAATACATGAATAACAATGAAATGACATAAAAAAAATGCATTCTGACCAATTGTGCATCAACAAAATCTGAAATAATGTAATGTAAATGGTATGAACAAAAAAAAAACCCACCCAATCTTGACTTTCGGTACTACATATTCAAATTCAAAGAGAGTAATACCAAAACTGATAAATGTTAATGTGTGATATCCAAATTTCCAAGATAATTGTGATGCTACAAAAATATCCACTAATCTAAGAACAACGAATAGAATAGACGACACAGCTAGCCAAAGCACAACAAAAATTCTCCACCATTCACAAAGATAGGTTGCCAGGCAACGAAACATACGCCCACAGCAGCTAAATCGTCCGGGCAGTCAACAAGGGTTGTCGCATATTTTTACTTTTTTGGGGAATGAAACATTTGTAATACACTAAAATCTGATTAAGAGTAACAACTCATTATGTAATTATCTGAAAATCACTTGTTCGTTTCAACACCTTAAACTCTGTGTATCAATCTGAAGTCAATCGGATGATAAGTTTGGCATCTATAGCGTCACAAGGTTTTTTGAAGTGATTAAGGGAGATAACTCTGGAAGTAATTATTTGAAATCGCTGAAAATCAGTAGGCTTCTTCGTCTCATGACCTTAAACAGTGTGTGTAAATTTAAAGTCAATCGGATATTAACTTTGGCCTCTAGAGCGTCCACAGGATTTTTTGATGTGATCAAGGGCCATAACTCTGGCAATAATTATCAGAGATCGCTGAAGATCAATAGGCTTCTTCGTCTCATGACCTTAAACACTGTGTATAAATTTAAAGTCAATCAGATATTAACTTTGGCCTCTAAAGCATCCACAACATTTTTTGAAGTGATCAAGGGACACAACTCTGGCACTAATTATCAGAAATCGCTGAAAATCAATAGGCTTCTTCGTCTCATGACCTTAAACACTGTGTATAAATTTGAAGTCAATCGGACATCATCTTTGTCCTCTAGAGCATCCACAAGATTTTTTGAAGTGATCAAGGGCCATAACTCTGGCACTAATTATCGGAAATCCGTGAAAATCAATAGGCTTCTTCGTCTTATGACCTTAAACACTGTGTATAAATATAAAGTCAATCGGATATTAACTTTAGCTTCTCGAGCATTCACAAGATTTTTCAAAGTGATCAAGGGTCATAACTCTGGCAGTAATTATCGGATATCGCTGAAAATCAATAGGCTTCTTCGTCTCATGACCTTAAACACTGTGTATAAATTTAAGGTCAATCGGATATTAACTTTAGCAGCTAGAGCGTTCACAAGATTTTTCAAAGTGATCAAGGGTCATAACTCTGGCAGTAATTATCGGATATTGCTGAAAATCAATAGGCTTCTTCGTCTCACGACCTTAAACACTGTGTATAAATTTAAAGTCAATCCGATATTAACCCTGGCCTCTAGTGCGTTCACAAGAAATTGTGGACGATGGACGGACGGACGGACGGACCGACAGACGGACGGACGGACGGACCGACAGACGGACGGACGGGGGCGACGGCAATATACGTCCACATTTCTATGTGGGCGTATAAAAAAGCAACTTTTACAAAATACACAAAATACAATGCACTAACTAATTTATATTCTAAGTATGAATGAATGGTTCCTTTATTATTATCATGAGTAAAGCAGAACTACTTATACTTTCATTTTCTTACTCGCTTTCGGTTTATTGCGTCGATCTGGATCATCATACTCGAACGTGTCCAAGTAATGGTATCTAAAGAAACAGGGATCAGGACACATTCTAACCTGACATACCCTGCAAATATATGATGTCTCACAACGTTGCAATTGTATTCTACAATTTACAGAAGTTGTCATTTTTTGAGGGGCATGTTGCAGAGTGTGATCTCGGCGTTGGTCATCATTACGTGGAGCGGCATCAGAGTGTTTGTGGTATGATCGACCACCCACAAGTCCCGTACTCAACGCATCCCGAAATTCTCGAAGTGTAAGCTGGTCATCTTGGGAGTGTGAGGCATTGTAAACAATGAACGAGTTCAAAACACAAATATCAGACATGTACCATAATACTTTATGATACCATGTGAGTCCTTTGTGGTGGCGCTTGTAGCAGACAATTTTTTTATCCGCAAGGTCCACAACTCCCATACTGGTGTTGTACAGCCCAATTATATTTGGCCTAGGGATTTCAATTTGGTTCCAGCGGCCATTTACTTTTCCATTTCTAGTAACTGGGGTAGTAACTATTTCAACAAGCACTGTAGAAAGCACATAAACTGCTTTGGTGTCTTTCCATGTGACGCAGAACATGGAACCGGACTGCATCCACGGTGACTCACCCCGAGGAAGCTGTTTGGGGCGACTCTTTTGTTACGTGTGTGACATCCTGGGTTGATTTTTACCTATTAATCTTATAACAATTATTATATTATATGGCAAAGATGTAAAAATTTATGAAGAATATTGCAGATAGATCTGTAGTTAGCTTTTGAAACAAAAAAATATTGCATGACACCATAAGTATGAATTTTATCAAACTCAATACGGAGTGTTACGTGTGTGACCCAGAGAAGTTTAAAATATTGAGTACATTTATAAATTTGTAAAACTCTGTGAAGCTAGACCTATTCAGTATTTGTGTCCACAATTAAACTAAACATTATAAATCACTGCTAAAGGTAATTTTTTCAGATTCGTGCTAACCTTATAAAGTTTTCTTTAATATGTTTAAGAATCACGTTACGTGTGTGACCTAAATTTTGTTACGTGTGTGACCCCTGGGATATAAAATGGAAAAGTTGTCTTATTAGGAGACTGAAGGGTATAAAACATAAAATCAAGTTAATATCCTATGTATTAGTCATGTGGACTCTTTACAGGAGAAATCCTGAATCGACGATCTGTACAATAAGACTAAAAATACAAGTGTTTGATTTGTGTCACACACGTAACGTTACGTATGTGACAAAATTAAAAAACAAAATTTAATATAAGAAAGTAAAAGAAAATTAGTTTAAAGTTATTCAACATGTAACTTACAATTCATAAACCATTTAAAATAACAATTTTTGCAGTAAATTCATAATGTTGTATAAAGCTCAGCGTTACGTGTGTGACAAAATTTGAAAAAAATATTTAATATATGAAAGTGAAAGAAAATATAGTTTTAAGGTATTTAACATGTAAATTACAAATCATAAATCATGTAGAATTATTGTTTTTGCAGTTGATTCAGAATGTTGCATAAACCCAGCTATGCACAAAAACATGTACATGTAGTATTATTAATAAACAAAATTGTCTATATATATCATTGATGTATTTGTTTGTCCATTTACATTGACCTATTAATAGTAAATTTAAAATTGTCATAATGAAAATGCACTGATTGCACTTCAAATGTGTTTTATAAGTATTCATACTACAAGAAGTCATATTATTATGTATGATACATTGTAGTACTTTAAGGATATTTTTCTGGATTTCAGAATAAAAATAAACTCTTATAATATGTATGGGCAGTTTTTAAGGATAGTCCAGTTTAAAGTATGTGTTGAAAGAATATGCTTATCATGTGAAATATCAATAATATGACACTGGTTAAATATCAATAATATTACACTGGCTTATATAATTATGATGTCATATAGTTATTAAGTATAATGTATCATGCATCCTATGACGATTTTACCAGCAGTCATGAATTGTAATTTACATGTTGAATACCTTGAAAATATATTTTAAAATAGTAACTTTACATGGTCAATTAATTGTTATTTAAATGCTGAATAACTTAAAATCATATTTACTTTTACTTTCACATAACAATGATATTAAATGTGTTTTTAAAGTTTTGTCACACACGTAACGTTACGTGTGTGACACAAATCAAACACTTGTATTTTCAATTTTATTGTTCAGACTGGAATGAATATTTAGAAATATGATTACTGTGTCAGTTTGATCTGTAATTAAAACTTATATAGATTCATGGTAATCATAAGATCCCTCAGAAAGAAAAGTTCTACCAAATCGTTACGTGTGTGACATGAAATTTTAAATTGTCTACAAAAAAGTTAAAAATATAACTTCCTTTAATGTACTTTTTACCTAATAACTTTTAGACATAACTCCAAGTCTGTTAGAAACAACATTTGAGTTTGTTTGGAAATAATAATTTGTATTCTGGACATGTTTCATAAAATATGGTAAAAACAGGCATTTTGGGTAATTCAGTTACATCATGATTTTTTAAAATGAAATTTGTGTATTAACAATGACATTTTGGTATTTTAAAATAGTAATGAATATGTTCTTTTGGAAAAATAAGTGTTTTGTATTATTTTAATATATCTAATTTATAGCATGTCAGGACCACTTTCAGAAGAGTCGCCCTTTGACTGCTTGTGTTTTGCTTTCCAGTTGTTTCTTTTGGGATATTTTTCCTATTTTCCCTGACAGTCCCCACAGCCATAAAGCCTCTTTGATATAAATTTTCAAACAATTCAACACTAGAAAAGAGGTTATCCATAAAAATTGTTCTTCCTTGTCCTTCATACGGTGTGACACGCCTCTTCACAACCTCTCCTGGCGCATTGAAATTATTATCGGTTCGTGCTGCCTTTCCACCATAAAGCTCACAGTTCAGGACGTACCCAGTGTCAGATTCAGCGAGTACCCAGTTTTTTAGGCCCCAGCGTGCGGGCTTATTTCGCATAAATTGTCTGGCAGGCATCCTTCGCTTCCCTGCCCCTTGATCATACTTTCATCAACTGACAAATGTGACCCAGAATTATAGATTTCCCTCGACTTGGGTACAAGGTAGTCGAACAAGTAACGTATTTTGTAAAATTTGTCATAGTTGGGATTGTTCCTATCTACAATGGCCGTTTCTTCATCAACAAAATGAATATAACGTAAAATTATCTCAAATCGGTTGATGGGGAATATTTCGGAAAAACCATCCATCCTTGTCGGCTTATGGGATTTAGTCCAGTATTTTCTTAGCCTCCCCTTGAGTGGCACAAGCCCCATAACAATAATCACACCAAACCAGGACTTCAATTCATTTCTAGTAAGAGGCTCCATGTTTTGTTTGTTCTTACGTGGATCATTTTGTTTCTTTGTTTTATAATTCTTGTTTGTTAGGCTGACTATTTCATCAAGGAAAGTATCGGTGAACAAGAGCTGAAATGTCTGTGTCACATTCAAAGCAGAAAAGTCTGCCGTAGGCCCTTTAGCCGGAGCTGTAAACCTTTTAGGAACAACATTTTCCAATCTGTTAGTCCATACCTTAGGAGGAGGAGCTACATAGTCAATTATTAATGGATATTCGCAAAAGTGAGATCATTTGATTCAAAAAGCAAGTATGCGTCATAACAAGTTGATTGTAATTCAAAATTGACACCGAAAGTGACGCCATTTGGTAAAAAACTGCATTTTTAACTTTTAAAATCGATATTTTTTTCAACCAAGAATTATTTAATATGCAATAATAATATTAACTTTTGGTTTAAATTCACATACTAACAAAACTCATACGGTCAAATAGATATCATAAAATTGTTTCTAACTTGTTCGGTTGCCGAGATATAGGCGATTTTCTAAAAGTCACTTTTGAAGGTTTTTGGCCCATAAAAGTGTCAATTAGTATTCGATTTTCATAAAATCTTCACCTTTTGAGCCTAATGTCATAGAAGATGTTATAAAACTAATTTAACGTTTTCATTATCACCGGAAGTAACGTCATTTTGGCAAAAACTGTATTTTATTAAGCCTTCAAAACAGATATTTTATTCAAATGAGTCTGATTTGTAATGTTTATATAATTATGATATTTGATTCCAATCAACAAATAGATTAAACCCATACGGTCATATAAATACCAAAACATAACGCTAACGCTACAATATACGTCCACATTCCTGCTTTGATTGATATGGTACTTTGTCAAGAAGGCTAGGCGTTTGGTTTGTTTAACGTTGAGGGTCGTGCTTCAACATCAAGATAATCCATTCAGAATTGTGGCTTTCAGACGCTAAAGGCAAAAAGTGGGCGTGGCTCTGCCCCTGGGGATCGGGACATTCACCAAAATCAATAGTGGACGCCCGCAGGCCATAAGGAATACATATGCCAAGTACCAAGCTGATTCATTCAGAATTGCGGCCTGCAAACCACAAACACAAAAATAGGGCGTGGCTTGCCTCTGGGAGTCGGGACATGCAGTTGTCGTCCTTAGGCTATAAGGAATACATATCCCAAGTTTAAAGACGATCCATTTAGAATCATGGCCTGTAGACAACACACACAGACACGAAGTAAAAATGAACATGGCTCTGCCCCTGGGGGATAGGAAATCACCCAAAACAATTGGGGTCATCCTTAGGGTATAAGGAATAGGTATGCAAAGTTTTAAAAGGATCTATTAAGAATTGCATCCTGTAGGCGAACACAAACATTGGGCGTGGCTCAGTCCCAGGCGGTCCGGCATGCACCAAAAATAATAGTGGTCAACCTTAGGGTATAAGGAATAAGTATTAAAAAAGTTTTCAAGACGATCGATTAAGAATTGTGGCCTGTAGGTGACACACAGACACACAAAAAGAAAATGGGCGTGACACTGTCCCTTGGGGTCGGGCATGCACCAAAAACAATAGGGATCTTCCTTAAGGTATCAAGAATAAGTGAGAGAGAGAGAAATGGGGTTTAACGTCCACACGACACAAACTAGGTCATTTTGGGACTAACATATGGTTTCATTTTATTTCAATAATTTGCTTGCGCGTAGAGGTCTTTAGCAGTGGGGGGAAACCGGAGTGCCCGGAGGAAACCCACAAGGATGAGAAGGCACCCCTATCTCCATGCCACATACGCTCACACCAGGGCTCGAAACCACAGCCGCAAGCCAGAGGTGACCGGCCAGCTAGAGGTCGAGGCGCGGCACTCTAGACCACTAGGCCATCCCAACCCCCTCAAGAATAAGTACGCAAAGTTTCAAGATGATACGTTAAGAAATGCAGCCTGTAGATGACAAACAAATACAAGAAATGGGCGTTGCTGTCCCAGGTTGTCGGACATGCACCCAAAACAAAAGGGATCATCATTAGGGTATAAGGAATAGGTATTTTAAGTTTCAATATGATCGATTAAGAATTGTGGCCTGTAGGCAACACACAAAAATAAAATGGGCATGGCTCTGCCCCTGGGAGTTGGGCATGCACCCCAAACGATAGGGATCATCCTTAGGGTGTAAAGAGTAAATATACAAAGTTTGAAGAAAATTCAGTAAGAATTACGCCCTGTATATAGGCGACACAAAGACACGCGAAAAGAAAATGGGCGTGGCTCTGCCCCTGGGGGTCGGGCATGCACCCCAAACGATAGGGATCATCCTTAGGGTGTAAAGAATATGTATGCAAAGTTTCAAGGTTATAAGTTAAGAAATGTGGCCTGTAGACGACAAACAATCAAATACTAGAAATGGGCGTGGCTCTGCCCCTGGGGGTCGGGCATGCACCCCAAACAAAAGGGATCATTCTTACGGTGTAAAGAGTAAATATACAAAGTTTGAAGAAACTTCAGTAAGAATTGCGCCCTGTAGGTGACACAAAGACACGCGAAAAGAAAATGGGCGCGGCTCTGCCCCTGGGGGTTGGGCATGCACCCCAAATGATATGGATGGTCCTTTGGTACAAAGAATATGTATGCAAAGTTTCAAGGTTATAAGTTAAGAAATGTGGCCTGTAGACGACAAACAATCAAATACTAGAAATGGGCGTGGCTCTGCCATTGGGGGTCGGGCATGCATCCCAAACGATAGGGATCATCCTTAGGTGTAAAGAGTAAATATACAAAGTTTGAAGAAAATTCAGTAAGAATTGCGCCCTGTAGGCGACACAAAGACACGCGAAAAGAAAATGGGCGTGGCTCTGTCCCTGGGGGTTGGGCATGCACCCCAAACGATAGAGATGGTCCTTTGGGTACAAAGAATATGTATGCAAAGTTTTAAGGATGTAAGTTAAGAAATGTGGCCTGTAGACGACAAACAAACAAATACTAGAAATGGGCGTGGCTGCGCCTGGGGGTCGGGCATGCACCAAAAACAATAGGGATCTTCCTTAGATTATAAGGAATAAGTATACAAAGTTTGAAGAAAATCCATGAAGAATTGCGCCCTGTAGGCGAACCACAGACACACACACACACATACACACACACACACAGACAGGGGTGACGGCATAATACGTTCACATTATGAATGTGGACGTATAAAAATGGTTTCTAACTTGTACGGTTGCCGAGAAATAGACGATTTTCTACACGTCATTTTTCAAGGTTTTTGGTCTATAAAAGTGGCAATTATTATTCGATTTACATAAAATTTTCACCATGTGATGCCTTATGCCATTTCTGATTTCATAAAACTAATGGAACATTTACATTATCACATGAAGTACTGTAATTTTGTCAGGATCATTTACATGTAACAAATGTATAAAATGAAATGATATTGCTGGATTTGTTTGATTCTGTTTCCATTTTATTTGATGTGTGCAATGCTTATGTGGAAACCTGTATATTGGTTTCATTGGTACCGGAAGTGACATATGTTCAAGAGTAACTGGCACCGAAAGTGACACAAGTTCAAGTTTAAGGGTAACTTGGCACCAGTGAAACCTGTCATTCCTGCATGCAGGTCTAGTTATTATTATTATTATGATTGAAACCAGATATCGATCTGAAACCAAATTTTCTATCTGGAAACCATGTGGTGACTACTTGATGAACTATTTTTGAAACGTCTGTGCATACCGGAAGTGGTCGAACTTTGTATGTTGGTCTGAAATTGAAAATCGGCCATAGTTTCGTCAATTCTTTATCCATTTTCAAACAAATTATATTTCTGGAATCCCCAAATCTTTTCTTAGACAATCTCACATTTTTCAATTTGGAACATTCGTCTATGACTTTTACCGTACGAAAATTGAAAACATGTTGTTTACGAGACAATTTTTGTTATTTTTCAAAATTTTCAAATTTGACCAACATTTTTGGATTCCTGAAGTCCATCCGATTCCAGTAATATAAGTTTCATTCAGAGTTATCCCCTTTATTTTTCGAATTTTTTCGAATTTTCTACCCATTTTCAAACCCTTATATTTTTTGAAAAGGATAAATGGATATTTCTGAAACCTCTGGAACATAAAGCCATATGGTCAGGCAGTTGGATAAAGCAATTTCAACGACGATTCGTAAACCGGAAGTAGTCGAAATAATTTCTGATATTTGGAAAAAATTGCAAAAAATGGGCGCTTTGGGGAAAAACGCGATTATTTCGTCCGATATCAACAGAATAAACAGATTAGGGTATCGTTGGGTTGCACGAGAATTGGTGTATCGTATAGTACCCATTTCATAAAGATACGATGACCTGGAAGTAAAATATGGTACGCTGAAAATCAAGTATTTTCTAATCTGGAGCGTTTTTGGACGCCTTTATCTCGAATACTGCTCCAGTGCTTTTATTAAACTTTCTCTATCTGTAGTCTTTAGCATGGATCCATCCAATAAGACCTTCAAATAATTGGAATAGGACAAAAAAGGGACTGAAAATCGAAAAAAGTCGAAAAATCGTGAAATTTTGGAAAATGCTCTACTATTTTTTTATTTTGAGAGATTTTCAAAAAAAGGATATAAATTAAGATAGCTGACCTAATTACGGTTCTAACGATGTATAATATGTATGTAGTTATTCACAAGGTTTTTCAAAGTGATCAAGTGTCATAATTCTGGCAGTAATTATTGGATATCGCTGAAAATCAATAGGTTTTTTCGTATCATGACCTTAAACACTATGTATAAATTTAAAGTCAATCGGATATTAACTTTAGCCTCTAGAGCGTTCACAAGATTTTTCAAAGTGATCAAGGGTCATAACTCTGGTAGTAATTATTGTATATCAACAGGCTTCTTCGTCTCATGACCTTAACCACTGGGTATAAATTTAAAGTCAATCGGATATCAACTTTAGCCTGTAGAGCGACGACAATATACGACCACATTTCCATGTGTGCGTTTAAAAAGCGTAAAGATAGGTTGCCAGGCAACGAAACATACGCCAACAGCAGCTAAATCGTCCGGCAGTCAACAAGGGTTGTCGCATATTTTTACTTTTTCTTGGTAATGAAACATTTGTAATACACTAAAATCTGATTAAGAGTAACAACTCATTATGTAATTATCTGAAAATCATTAGAATTTGTTTCCTTTTTATAAAGTTTTGCCCCACGCTAACAATTAGTATAGGAAACATTTAACATCATGGATTTAGCTGTTCAGTTATCAAAATTCATTGAATATCAAAATACTTATTCATTTCAACACCTTAAACTCTGTGTATCAATCTGAAGTCAATCGGATGATAAGTTTTGCATCTACAGCGTCACAAGGTTTTTTGAAGTGATCAAGGGAGATAACTCTGGAAGCAATCATTTGAAATCGCTGAAAATCAGTAGGCTTCTTCGTCTCATGACCTTAAAGAGTGTGTGTAAATTTAAAGTCAATGGGATATTAACTTTGGCCTCTAGAGCGTTCACAGGATTTTTTGATGTGATCAAGGGCCATAACTCTGGCACTAATAATCAGAAATTGATGAAAATCAATAGCCTTCTTCGTCTTATGACCTTAAACAGTGTGTATAAATTTAAAGTCAATCGGATATTAACTTTGGCCTCTAGAGCCTCCACAGGATTTTTTGATGTGATCAAGGGCCATAGCTCTGGCACTAATAATCCGAAATTGATGAAAATCATTAGCCTTCTTCGTCTTATGAGCTTAAACACTGTGTATAATTTTAAAGTCAATCGGATATTAACTTTGGCTTTTAGAGCGTCCACAAGATTTTTTGAAGTGAACAAGGGAGATAACTCCGGCACTAATTATCGGAAATCACTGAAAATCAATAGGCTTCTTCGTCTTATGACCTTAAACACTGTGTATAAATTTAAAGTCAATCGGATATTAACTTTGGCTTTTAGAGCGTCCACAAGATTTTTTGAAGTGATCAAGGGCCATAACTCTGGCACTAATTATCGGAAATCAATGAAAATCAATAGGCTTTTTCATCTTATGACCTTAAACGCTGTGTATAAATTTAAAGTCAATCGGATATTAACTTTGGCTTTTAGAGCATTCACAAGATTTTTTGAAGTGATCAAGTGCCATAACTCTGGCACTAATTATCGGAAATCGCTGAAAATCAATAGAATTCTTCATCTTATGACCTTAAACACTGTATATAAATAAAGTCAATCGGATATTAACCTTGGCTTTTAGAGCGTCCACAAGATTTTTTGAAGTGATCAAGGGCCATAACTCTGGCACTTATTATCGGAAATCACTGAAAATCAATAGGCTTCTTTGTCGTATGACCTTAAACGCTGTGTATAAATTTAAAGCCAATCGGATATTAACTTTGGCCTCTAGAGCGTCCACAAGATTTTTTGAAGTTGTCAAGGGCCATAACTCTGGTAATTATTATCGGAAATCGCTGAAAAACAATAGGCTTCTTCGTCTCATGACCTTAAACACTGTGTATAAATTTAAAGTCAATCGGATATTAACTTTAGCCTTTAGAGTGTCCACAAGCAATTGTGGACGCCGGACCGACGGACGGACGGGAGCGACGACAATATACGACCACATTTCAAGTTAAGTATCAAAACAGTTTGTTAAAATATTCGATATTTTAATTTTTTTTTAGATTTTTACAGAAAACTTTTTTATTTATGAATATTTTTTGATGTTATTTTACACAGGTTTAAAGTTTCACCCTACTTCAGCAGGAGTGAGAAAGAATTTTGTATCGGTATTTTGTGTTAACTGCCATTGGCTAATTTAATTTTTCGTACCTTGATTAATTATTTATTGTTCAATTTGTATAAAACAAAGTGCATATGCTCTGTGATCTCAATTGTAACTTTTTTTCTTACCGTGAAGTTTTTCTGCACGCACCGGAAGGGGCGTAATATTAACAAACTGATATAGTAAAAAGTATGCGCCCTTTAAAGGCGCACAAAATCTTTGGCTCTGATCTTTAAATTTCAATTTCATTTTCGGGTTATTTCGAATAAAATGTAAAAAAAAGTGTAAAATTCAGTTATTACAACCCATTCATATTTTGAAATATTTATTCGTAACTTTCATAAACTCGTAGCAATAATCCAGACGAAGAGAATGCATGTGAAAAATTATTTGTAATATGAGCAGTTGCCGAGAAGTATGCAATTTTGCATGCATCCCTTTTCATGTTATTTTGCCTATAAAAGAGTAAATTATTATCCGATTTTTAACAAAAAACTTCCATTTGTTGCCAATTTGGAATAGGTTAAGCCAATTTTACATTTTCACTGTGACCGGAAATGAAGTCATTTGGGCAAAAACTGTATGTTAAACCTAAAAAAACAAGTATTTTATTCAAATGAGTCTTATTTAAAAAGTTTTTAAAACTATGATATTTGATTCCAATCAACGAATAGCATGAATCAATACGATCACACAAAATGGATTCTAACTTGTACGGTTACAGTTACAGAGAAACAGGCGATCTTCTATAAGTCACTTTTCAAGGTTTTTGGTCTGTAAAAGTGTCAATTATCATTCCATATTCATAGAATTTTCACCATTTGATGCCTTATGCCATTTATGATTGCAATAAACTAATTTAAGATTTTTATTATCACCGGAAGTAATGTCTTTTTTGCAAAAAATGTATTTTTAGACTTCAAAACAAATATTTTTTTTAAGTGTATTATATTTATTATTTGTTTAACATTATAATGTTTGATTCTAATGGTCATTTAGATTGGATCAATACCATTATATTGATGTCAAAAAATCACTTCTAGCATATTCCCTTGTCGAGAAATAACAAATTATCTAAGGATCACTTTTTAAGTTTTTTTTACCTTTTTAAGTTCAGTTTATGGGGTCTAGGTAAATATTTTGTTGATACGTATAAAACAAAGTTTGTATGTTTCATGTTGCGAATTCTCAACTTATTTGCTACCGATAAAAATTTCTTTTGGCACTGGAAGTGACGTAATTTTGCCAGATTTTACAATTTTGACCAGTCTTTTCGCAAGCAAATATTACTTTTACAAATCTGATAGAGGGTGTTACTGAATCAAAACAACTACAGTATCATTTGGTAGCTGGATAGATCGGCTATTGTATGACGTATTTCCTGTCTGATTCCTGAAAGCCAATTCAGTGCTGCTAGATATATTTTCAAAACGTTTTACGAATCCGAAATCACTGAATTTTTTGAATGCCGAAACAGACAATTCTACGATTTTCAAACATCAAATGTACATTAAAACTGGGTAGAGACAATAGGTTCCACGTCAGCCGTATATGCCGCTCCGGACCGATGGCTATTGAAAATGATCGTAACTAGATCCGCCCCATCAAACCCCAATTTTCAAACATGGTTACGATCGACATCCACTAATAATAATAATAATATGTACATTTATATCGCGCACAGTTCCATGCTAGTATGCATGCTCAAGGCGCTACAAAGACTAGGTGCCATAATAGGCCGTAAATAGATGAGTTTTTAAATTTGTTTTGAATGTTTCTAGGCTTGATGACAGTTTAATTTCCAGTGGTAATGAATTCCACAGAACAGGCACAATATAAACAAACGATCTGTATCCAAATGATTTGGTTAATATTTTGGGATTATAAGAAGGTGTTCTTGTTGAGAACAGAGCGAACGTCCTGGAAAATATGGTAATAACAGGTCTGCTAGATAGGAAGGTCCAGATCCATGTAAACACTTATACGCAAGGCACAAGCACTTAAAATCTATTCTTGCGAGTTCCTGTTTAATCGACTGATGATTCGAGCTGCAGTATTTTGAACGGTTTGGAGTTTTGATATTAGTTTGTGGGGAATTCCAGCTAATAAACTATTACAATAGTCTAATCTTGATAAGACGAGTGATCGAACCAGGGTATGAGCTGCGGCCTTTGATATTAGATGACGGATGTTTCTGATAGAGGGGAGGTGGAAAAAACAGGTTTTAAAGATATAATTAATCTGAACTTCCATGGAGAGTTCTGAATCGATGTAGACACCAAGATTTTTAACTTCGCTGACAGGTTTAATTTCCGAGTCAGCTATTTTCAAAGTTGATGCATCAGATTTTGATAATGAGTGTTTTGACCCAATTACGATAGCTTCAGTTTTATCATCATTTAATTTCAACATATTGGTAGCCATCCAGCCTTTTAAAGATTGGGTACATTTTGATGTACGTTGATATGATTGGTCAAAATCACAAGGATAAAAACTATCAATAATCTGAGTGTTATCTGCATAAGAATGGTGTAATAGGCTGTGTTGGCGGATGATATGAGATACACTCGTTGTGTAGAGAATAAACAGAACAGGTCCAAGCACAGAGCCTTGGGGAACTCCCCAATTTAATTCAACTGCGTCCTACTTGGCATCTGCAATGACAGTTGACTGCATTCGATTATTCGAGTATGATGCAAACAGGGCCCTTGAATACTGTGTTGGTTCTCGAGAGCTTTCAACATAAGGTTATGGTCAATTGTATCAAAGGCTGCGGATAAATCAAGTAACACCAGGGAAACCACTTTACCACAATTTACAGCGCAAAGTATATCACTGACTACCCTAAGTAATGCTGTTTCTGTACTGTGATTTTTTCTGTACGCAGACTGAAATTTATCAAACAGTGAATTAGAAGATAAATGTTCTCGCAGTCTAAGGTTAACTGCCTTCTCCAATATTTTTGAGAGAAAGGGAAGATTCGATACAGGCCGAAAGTTTTTAAGTAAATTCGAATCTAAATTGTCTTTCTTCAGCAGGGGTCGGTCGAACAAACTGCTTGTTTGAAGATGTCTGGAAAGATTCCACTTTTTATACTAATATTTATTATTGTTGTGATAACAGGAAGAAGAATATCTAAATGTTGGATAACTATACGAGTTGGTATAGGATCGTTTATACAAGTTGTGGGTTTGGAGGAAAGTATTATTTCAGAGATCTCCTTTTCAGTGAAGACTGTGAATTCAAGAAGTGGTTCACCGCAAAAGGTAATGGTATCATCCACGGTGATTGCAGAAGAGATTTGTAGATCAGACCGAATCTTATCGATCTTGTTAACAAAAAATTTATTAAATGAGTCAGCCAAAGATTTAGAATTTTCAGATGCTGGTAGTTTAGTGTTGTATTTCTTGCCAATCAATGAGTGCATGAATCGGTGTATTTTTTTCGATCATTACTACATTCTTCAAGTTTCAACAAGCAATAATCACGTTTAGCTTGACGAATGACACAGGTTGTTTTGTTTCTGGCATCGCAAAATATCTGACGATGAACTTCAAGTCGTGATTTATGCCAGTACTGCTCTATGAATCCAACCGTCATTTTACATGAAAACAGCACAGAAATTAAGTATTTTTATTGCATGTTATTATCCCGCGCCGAAGGAAGTAAGGGGGCAGATCTTGAAACGGACTCTGTCCATCCCAAATACCATCATGAAACTTTGTTATTTGTAAACACATCACTATAGTAGTTGTGCCTTTTGCTAATTATAAATCTTTAGGATTAAATCATTTGTGTCATTGAATCAAGCGGCAATGTTTCGATCTAAATGTTTTACGTGACAAGGAGTATAGGGTCGCCTGTCCAACCTTGTGGGTTTTCTACAGTACTGGCCAAATTAATAGCAATTTTTCTAAGAACGTTGCCGAATTAGCTCACTTAAATTGAAATATGGATAAAATCATGCACCGTGAATATATTGAACTGAATTTTCTTACACACAACCTTAATGACATCCTCTTGATATTGCATGGTTGACCGACGTTATTGATGACGTCATGACGTCGTAGCGGCTGATGACGTCATATATGTCCGTCTTGTTGGTTTTTTGCCGTTTTTTGGAATACAGTCATTAGGGAAATTCTCTTATACAAGAATATCAGTTACGTTTTGGGGACATTACTGGACAGGCATACCCAAAACACAATGCTTTCAATGGCCGTGCGTGATGTCATTACGACTGTGTGACGTCATAATGACGTCATCTCACAGAAGCAGGTGTTTTATGATAAAACGCTTCAAATTGATCGATTTCTATGTTTTCAGTGTCGATTTATATCTTTTCTGGGACACCGAATCGAACTACGACTTTTAAAATGTTCAAAAATCGACGTAAATTTATTTTTTTAACGATTGTTGGAGTACAACGATGAGCACATGAGAGGACAGACTGTGATTTCAAGGCTTCATGCTTCCCGAAAATGACTAAAAACGATTTAGAATTTCATAGAAATTATATTTCATAAATATAGAAACTTTATTATGTACATGTATAATTATTACGGAGTGCTATTCAACTAAGTACATCTTCCAGCAGGACTCTGCACCGTGTCACGGTGATGCAATATCATGTCGTGGTTTCGACAGAATCGTATCCAACTACTGGTGTGGCCTGCCAACTCACCCGATATGCACTCTCATCGAAAATTTATTGGAGATCCTCAAAGACGATATTCACACGGTACAAATCACCACAAAAGTGGATTTTTGATTGATCAAAACTGATCAAGGTGTGGTTCCACTATGAGACAATCGCGACTCAGTGCCAAAACTTGATCAGATAAATGCCAAGACGGGTCGAAGCTCTCCTGAAGGCCAAATGAACGGAGTAACGCTTGAAATAAATTGACGCTGCATTAAATAACGGGTTGAATAGCCTCCTGTAATTGTACTTGAAGTTTCTATATTTATGAAATATAATTTCTATGAAATTCTAAATCGTTTTTAGTCATTTTCGGGAAGCATGAAGCCTTGAAATCACAGTCTGATCTCTCATGTGCTCATCGTTGTAGAACAACTATCATTGAAAAATAAATTTACGTTGATTTGTGAACATTTTAAAAGCCGTAGTTCGATTCGGTGTCCCAAAAAAGATATAAATCGACACCAAAAAACAGGGAAATCGATCAATTTGAAGCGTTTTATCATAAAACACCTGCGTCTGTGAGATGACGTCATTATGACGTCACACAGTCGTAATGACGTCACGCACGGTCATTGAAAGCATTGTGTTTTGGGTATGCCTGTCCAGTAATGTCCCCAAAACGTAACTGATATTCTTGTATAAGAGAATTTCCCTAATGACTGTATTCCAAAAAACGGCAAAAAACCAACAAGACGGACATATATGACGTCATCAGCCGCTACGACGTCATGACGTCATCAATAACGTCGGTCAACCATGCAATATCAAGAGGATGTCATTAAGGTTGTGTGTAAGAAAATTCAGTTAAATATATTCACGGTGCATGATTTTATCCATATTTCAATTTAAGTGAGCTAATTCTGCAACGTTCTTAGAAAAATTGCTATTAATTTGGCCAGTACTGTACTTGTCCCCCAGCTTCCTTCCATAGTTAATGACTCCTACGCACAAATCCAAAGTAGTTTTTGGTTTACAATATTTATTCAGGAGTAAAAATAAATGTTCTAGCTTTTTATTCAAAATTGCAGGAAAACTAAATTCAAACTTAGACTTCCAACAAAGACCAGAAAAAGAATTAATAATAATCTTAATAAAAACAAGTTCTTTTCAGACTGAACGGCTTAATCCGAATAACTAATAATAATGACTTCTGACAGTTCTGCATAAGATAGTCAGGTGGGAACTTTGCTAGGCCTACACAGTGTGTCATAACAAATTGTTGAAGATTCACTCCTGGACGGAGATATGAAACATAATAACTTAGAAAAAACATAATGCTAACGCTACAATATACGTCCACATTCCTGCTTTGATTGATATGGTACTTTGTCAAGAAGGCTAGGCGTTTGGTTTGTTTAGCGTTCAGGGTCGTGCCTCAACATCAATAGTTGCCGTCCTTAGAGTATAAGGAATAAGTACACCAAGATAATCCATTCAGAATTGTGCCTTTCTAACGCGTAAGGCAAAAAGTGGGCGTGGCTCTGCCCCTGGGGGTCGGGACATTCACTAAAATCAATAGTGGACGCCCTCAGGTTATAACAAATACATATGCCAAGTACCAAGCTGATTCATTCAGAATTGCGGCCTGTAAATGACAAACACAAAAATTGGTTGTGTCTTGCCTGTCGGAGTCGGGACATGCAGTTGTCGTCCTTAGGCTATAAGGAATACATATCCCAAGTTTAAAGACCATCCGTTAAGAATCGTGGCCTGTAGACAACACACAGACACCAAGTAAAAATGGGCACGGCTCTGCCCCTAAGGGGTAAGAAATCACCCAAAACAATAGGGGTCATCCTTAGGGTATAAGGAATAGGTATGTAAAGTTTTAAAAAGGCCATTGTTGAATGATACCATCCTGTCGTTCTTTCTTTGTAACACTCCCGCTAATCCCGTGAGTAGTAGTTAATTAACTGGACCCCCACTGATCAGGTAAAAAGAAATGTAAAAATAACAATCAACCCGGGATTATCTGTTAATTAATCTTTTGTTTTATTAAACGACTAACCTGATAATTGTTTTCACACTAACGGAACATTATTTGATACTGATTGAATAAAATGAAAGTACCGAGTTTTGTTACGATCATCTAGTCATAGAACTACAATCTATGATCTAGTATCTCTTTTCCATTGCAACTTTGTTGTTAGACGTTTTAGCGCCCCCTATAATATTACATACAGAGTTACACCCCCTGTAAATCGGTGATAAAATCAGCGATGGATTTTTTGTTCATGTGCTTTTTTGATAAAATAAAATTAATTCATCGATTTGCTTCACAAAAATGGATAAATATTTATCAAATGCATCACAATGGTAGACAGTAGTATCGAAGGTTGGTACAAAATGACAAGTTTACAGAAGTTATGTTCGAGATTTGAGTAAAGAATTTTCGTTCGGCGCAAGATTCAATGACGGTCAAATTTATCGATGCAAGTATTGATGTTCGCTCCCAATGCACCCAAGCGTAATTAATTTATGTCACCACAAAAAGCACCGAGATTTTATTAAGTGGTCGCGTAATCGCTAAAATAGTTGGGGTGGGAAATTCTCAAATTTACGGCATTTTGAAACGCTTTTAGACGCTATGATGAAAGTAAAAGAAATATTGGGGGGGCCAGAGACCCAGTATTACTAAACAAACACGTATACGCGACTAATTTGAATTCACAACTACATAAAAAGTACATGTATTGTTATTGTTATACTACATGAATAAAAAAATATATGCAATCTATATTTTTATTTTTTGTGGTAGGGGTTGGGGCAATATTAGATACCTCTAGTCAAAGAGCACCTCCATTAAGCAAGCATTTTTAAATTTCCCTTGGGTGCTTGCTTAATACAAGTTCTACTGTATAAAAGTTTTCAAGGCATCGCTTAAGAATTGTAGCCTGTAGGTGACACACAAAAAGAAAATGGGCGTGGTACTGTCCCTGGGGGTCGGGCATGCACCAAAAACAATAGGGATCTTCCTTAAGGTACCAAGAATAAGTATTCAAAGTTTCAAGATGATACATTAAGAAATGCAGCCTGTAGACGTCAGACAAACAAATACAAGAAATGGGCGTTGCTGTCCCACGGGGGTCGGGCATGCACCCAAAACAAAAGGGATCATCCTTAGAGTATAAGGAATAAGTATGAAGGTGCCACACAAGAAAATGGGTGTGGCTCTGCCCCTGGGGGTTGGGCATGCACCCCAAATTATATGAATGTTCCTTAGGGTACAAAGAATAAGCATTCAAAGTTTCAAGATGATACGTTAAAGCCCCAATAACACTCTTGTTGTAACTGAATAATATGTCCCAATCTTCATTCTGGTCAACAAATCGTATTATTTTACAATATTCCAATTAATTGATGATATAAATCTCATCTTAACACACCTATTTTAAAAAATTGGAAAAATTCAACCAATTGATTTGAAAAGTCTAAGGTAAACCTTTTCAAATGTGACTTGGATTTTAAAATATTTTCGAACCCTCTGGACAAGTAAAATAGGTTGTAATGGATAATTTACACAACAGCTAGGACACTTAAACATCTAGTACTTAGAATAAGGGTATTATTTATTTTCTGGAGCTTCCATGCCAGCAAGAATGTTATTGTCCCTTTAAGAAATATGGCTTGTAGACGACAAACAAATAAATACAAGGAATGGGCGTGGCTCTGCCCCTGGGGGTCGGGCATGCACCAAAAAACAATACAGATCATCCTTAGGGTGTAAAGAGTAAGTATATAAAGTTTTAAGAAAACCCAGTAAGAATTGCGCCCTGTAGACGACACACAGACACACAAAAAGAAAATGGGTGTGGCTCTGCCCCTGGGGGTTGGACATGCACCCCAAACGATAGGGATCATCCTTAGGATATAAAGAGTAAGTATACAAAATTTGAAGAAATTTAGTAAGAATTGCGCCCTGTAGGTGACACAAAGACACAAGAAAAGAAAATGGGCATTAAATTAAGAAATGTGGCCTATAGACGACAAACAAACAAATACTAGAAATGGGAGTGGCTGTGCCCCTGGGGGTCGGGCATGCACCAAAAACAATAGGGATCTTCCTTGGGGTATAAGGAATAAGTATACTAAGTTTGAAGAAAATCCATGAAGAATTGCGCCCTGTACGCGACCAACAGAAACACACACATACATACATGTATATGGTGTAAATCGAGGACTTTGACTGGATCCTCCTAATCGAGGTCTTGATAAATACTGCAAGTAGCTAAAAAAAAACATTATTTCTGAACTCTATTACATCAAAGGATTATGAAAAGGTATAAATTTTATACATAAATTCATATATTTTATGAATTTGACTTTTCACGGAAGAAATGCGGACACAAGGGAGTTTGCAAATATTTGAGGAAATACCGCCGACAAGTCCCTATGCTAGATACACCTAATCGAGGACACACATGGTGTGTGTTGGGAACGCCGCCAAACGAGGTCATTTTGCTCTATACTACCATACTGTGGACTTGACACTTATTGTGGTCTTTAACCTGTAAATAACTACATTTTTGTCTCCCCTTTGACCACACATGTGAGAAATTCAATATAAGTGTTTAAACTTGATGTATACAATATCGCGGTAGAACAGTCATTTATTTATCAATGTGATCAACCGAGGACGCATATTATGTTTTAATACCGTCAAATGGGGACTTTGTGTATGGTGAACACCAGCAACCGAGTACACACACTCACATCCGAGGACGTTACAGGTGTATGCCAATAATATAAATTGAGTTGGTTCAACACTCTATATCCGAGAACCGGCCCCCTTTCACCACAGGAGCAACCCAATGAAAATTTTTTTTTTATTGATTCAGCCATTTAAAACTTGTAATTTTCTAAACTAATCTGACTGAGGTCTTACAGGGTGTATGTAACCAATCGAGGACCTCTGGACTTAAAACTCACTGTGGTCTTAAACCTTTAAATAACTAAATTTTTGTCCCCCCTTTGACCCAACATGGGATAAAAAGACAAATTAACCTTTTATAATTGATGTTCGGTGCATAATACTGCGATATAACAGTTATTTATTAATGTGACCAACCGAGGACGCACATTATGTTTTAATACCGACAAATGGGGACTTTGTGTATGGTGAAAACTAACAACCGAGTACACACACACTCACATCCGAGGACTTAAGAAGTGTATACCAATGCGGTGTGTACAAACTCTCTAATGCTCCTTTGATGTATAATGTAATATTACAACAAACGATAACCCCAAAACAGATCCTCATTTAATTATCAACAAGCTGTTACTTACTTTTAAAGACATAATTGTGAATTTTAAAGACATGACCATGAATTTCAAAGGCACTAACTTGATTTGTAAGAAACACTTTACGTCTGAGGATCGCCCTTCGGGTAAAAGGTTAGGTAACTACTAATTTTTCTTGAAAAGTCAAGTTGACATTTGAAAAGTCAAGTTGACATTTGAAAAGTCAAGTTGACATTTGAAAAGTCAAGTTGACATTTGAAAAGTCAAGTAGACATTTGAAAAGTCAAGTAGACATTTGAAAAGTCAAGTAGACATTTGAACAGTCAAGTAGACATTTGAAAAGTCATTTTGACATTTGAAAAGTCATTTTGACATTTGAAAAGTCATTTTGACATTTGAAAACTCATGTTGACATTTGAAAAGTCAAGTTGACATTTGAAAAGTCAAGTTGACATTTGAAAAGTCATGTTGATATTTGAAAATTCAAGTTGACATTTGAAAATTCAAGTTGACATTTGAAAATTCATGTTGACATTTGAAAAGTCATGTTGACATTTGAAAAGTCATGTTGACATTTGAAAAGTCATGTTGACATTTGAAAAGTCAAGTTGACATTTGAAAATTCAAATGTCAACCTTATATATTGAAATATACCCGGTTCTCTCTCGCAAGCAGCGAAGCGGTCGGAAGGCGGGGATCGTTTAGCCCAATCTCTTGTCCCGTCCTCGTACGATTCAAGGTTGTAAGGAGACAGTTGGCGAGGCCGACCCGGGAACGACGACTCCTCGGCGCCCGGTCACAGCTCGCGGCGGTCGGCGGAGATTGATTTCTCCCTTCCTCCCGGCAGAACCGAAACGCCCTGATCCTCGGCCTGCAGCGTGCTTGAGATGATCTCTTGCCCGTCCTGTAGCCGGTCTTGTTTCAACCTAGCTCGCGCGAGCGAATCGCCTGACGACTTTGCGGTCTTCTGGTCTCCCTCTTCGTCTGGGGTTGCTCAGCGAACGAGGCCGGCGATGTTCAGTCCTGGCTACTGTCTCCGGCTCTTTTGCCCCCGTCTTCGTACGATTTAAGGTTGTAAGGTTGTCTCGTCTCAACGTAGCTCGAGCAAGCGAATCGGCGGACGACTTTGCGGTTTTCTGGTCTCCCTCTTCCTCTGGGGTTGCTCAGCGAATGAGGCCGGCGATGTTCAGTCCTGGCTACTGTCCTCCCGCTCTTTCGCTCCCCCCCATCTCGCTCACCTTCCTTTCGGGGGAGTAGGGCAGAGGGAGACCGATGCCTGCTACTTGGGGCGTTTACTCGTGGTTCTCTCTCGAACTCGTGAAGGCTATATGGTTGATCCTGCCAGTGATCATATGCCTGTCTCAAAGCTTAAGTCTACGTTCAGGCTTGTTCCTTTCGGGAAGCGAGCCGAAACTGCACACAGCTCATTTTCGTTTCTCGACGAGCAGAACGGCATTTATTCTCTATACCAGATCGCCCTAGTCTGTGAAGCTACGGTCAAAAGTAGCGACAGGTAGTGACTGGGCGAAGCGACAAGTGTTGAAACCCGAATAACTGTGCCAATCGCGGGGTCTTTTCGGGCCCCCGACGTCCTTGTCATGAAGTGTCTGTCCCATCAATTGGTGATGGACGGCGACCTGCCTACCACGGTTTTGACGGGTAATGCAAGATCAGGCGCGCCACTTACGAAAAATTACGTGGTGCGGCCATTTCGTGATCGCCGCAGGAGAAATGAGCGCAATTTAAAAGGGTGTGCGAGGAGCTATTGGAGGGCAAGCCTGGTGCGAGCAGCCGCAGTAATTCCAGCTCCAATAGCCTGTGTCTGTCCTGCTTTGTTTTTCTCCTTCGCGGGAGAGAACCCGCCGCATTTTCTGTTTACCTTGAAAACATTAAGAGTGCTAAAGGCAGACTAAAACCCCTAGCCTGAATATTTCGTCGTTGGAATAAGTGGGGATGCTCTTTTCCGGAGGGTGGTCCAGTCGACTTGGTGACGTCGCTTTTGCTTTCAGTTTCGCCGGAGAGCTAGGGTTCGAGAGAAACGGAGGGGCGGGGAGAAGAGGAAAGCGCAAGTACCTATGGTCTTGGTTTGGTCAGACGAGGAACCCGCCACGAGAGGGGAGGTTGGGATTGTTCCTTCGGGGGCAGTCTCGCCTACAACGGGTTAACCGTGCCAATGGTCTTCGTGCTGGGGATCCGGGCTTGCAAGTCCGTGAACGAGGAATTCCGAGTAGGCGCCCGTCATCAGCCGGCGCCGATTAAGTTCCTGCCTTTTGTACAAACCGATACCTCCGATAGAATGACTAAGCGCGGCCGTTAGACTGGGCCTGTCTTCGGACGGGCTCGGAAAAGCTTAAATCATTTAGATGAGTAAAAGTCGAGACAAGGTTTCCGAAGGTGAACCTGCCGAACGGGCTCGGAAAAGCGTTCGAGCTTAAATCATTTAGATGAAGTAAAAGTCGTGACAAAAGTTGAGAGATGACGGAACCCTAACCATCGAAACTTTACCGTTTCACCAGGTCGCTCTTGTTTTACTTCAAACGCTAGGTTGTGGCTTCTCTCTTGTCGGTACATGTTTCGCAAAATACTATTCCAGAGGCACCCGATTTAAATATCCTCAAAAGTCCCCTGACACTTAGGCAAGACATCTCACATGCTTCGCTGATGCCCCGGAGTTTCCTTGTGGGTCTGAAAGGATCCGGGAATGCCTCCGGTCTGACAATGCAAGCATTAAAACTTTTCGCAGTTCTCCACAAGGCTAGCTATGCCCCAGGAGCTCCCCTGGGACACCGACAAACCTGTTCCCGACGCCTAACCCTGTTCCTGAAACAAGGCAATCATCCCAGAGATTCCTTGTGGATCTGGAAAGTTCCGTTGATGCCTTCCCGGCCTGTTTTCCTGGCAGTTCTCCCGTGGTCTCCCGTTGAGTAAGCGGTAAACCTGTTCCCAACGCCTCCCGAGGTTCACCATTTTTTTTTCTGTAGTTCATCCGCAAGGCAAAAATTGTCCAGAGGTATCTACACATTTTATAAGACAATTGTGACTGTCTTAATACGTCCTAACAGGTGTCACTATTTCAAATTCCGTGACTTACTAATATTTCAATTGATGTTTTTTTTTTTAAATTTACGCTTATTATTGCGGCAATAATCTTATTGTATGTTTAGCCAGATAAAAATTTCGAAATTTCAGACAGAAATAATGTAATGACTAGATGGCTAGATTTTTTAAAATATCGCACGGGTTGAAAATGGTTATAAATTTAAGTCTAGCAGAAATTAAAACGTATTTATTCCACGTGACCATATATGATGTGTATGGCCGAAATCGGTTAACCGAGGACTTGATACACTCGCTGTACAATAAACACTAACTGCGGACTTGATACACACAATCATATTTTTGCCTTTTGAGATCACACACACGACAGATACACCCTAACTGTAGAATACCGCCTAACGCGGAACATCTCAGATCGACCTTAAAATTAAAGGGGATATCAAATCCAGGCTTCTGAACATCGTGGCAGTCCTGGTTTCAGTTGAACCGAGGACGTCCTCGGTTGATCACACGTCCGCGATTAGAAGGTGTGTATTCAGATGTGTGTCCTCGATATACACCATATACAAACGCATACATACATACACACACACACACACACAGACAGGGGTGACGGCATAATACATTCACATTATGAATGTGGACGTATAAATAGTGAATATAAAAATTACCATATCGGTGAAGTTTAAACCGAAAAACATCTACTAACTAGGCCAGGCCTATATGCTAGATACTAATTATTTTAGGCCTACACTGTGTCAAACTCAAAAGTGTTATTCCCAAGTACATAATTCTTTTTCGAAAATTCACTTGCGGATGTATCACAAGGTTTTTTGAAGTGATCAAGGGAGTTAACTCTGGAAGTAATTATTTGAAATCGCTGAAAATCAGTAGGGTTCTTCGTCTCATGACCTTAAACAGTGTGTGTAAATTTAAAGTCAATCAGATATTAACTTTGGCCTCAAGAGCGTCCATGATTTTTTGATGTGATCAAGGGCCATAACTCTCGCAATAATTATCAGAGATCGCTGAAAATCAATAGGCTTCTTCGTCTCATGACCCTAAAACTGTGTATAAGTTTAAAGTCAATCAGATATTAACTTTGGCCTCTAGAGCATCCACAAGATTTTTTGAAGTGATCAAGGGCCACAACTCTGGCACTAATTATCAAAAATCGCTGAAAACCAATAGGCTTCTTCGTCTCATGGCCTTAAACACTGTGTATAAATTTGAAGTCAATCGGATATCAACTTTGGCCTCTATAGCATCCACAAGTGATCAAGGGCCATAACTCTGGCACTAATTATCGGAAATCGCTGAAAATCAATAGGCTTCTTCGTCTTAAAGTCAATCGGATATTAACTTTGGCTTTTAGGGCGTCCACAAGATTTTTTGAAGTGATCAAGGGCCATAACTCTGGCACTAATAATCGGAAATTGCTGAAAATCAATAGGCTTCTTCGTCTTATGACCTTAAACACTGTGTATAAATTAAAAGTCAATTGGATATTAACTTTGGCTTTTAGAGTGTCCACAATATTTTTTGAAGTGATCAAGGGCCATAACTCTGGCACTAATAATTTGAAATCGCTGAAAATCAATAGGCTTCTTCGTCTTATGACCTTAAACACCGTGTATAAATTTAAAGTCAATCGGCTATTAACTTTGGCTTTTAGAGCGTACAAAAGATTTTATGAAGTGATCAAGGGCCATAACTCTGGCACCAATTATCGGAAATCGCTGAAAATCAATAGGCTTCTTCGTCTTATGACCTTAAACACCATGTATAAATTTAAAGCCAATCGGATATTAACTTTGGCCTCTAGAGCGTCCACAAGATTTTTTGAAGTGATCAAGGGCCATAACTCTGGTAGTTATTATCAGAAATCGCTGAAAAACAATAGGCTTCTTCGTCTCATGACCTTAAACACTGTATAAATTTACAGTCAATCGGATACTAACTTTAGCCTCTAGAGCGTCAACAAGCAATTGTGGACGCCAGACCGACGGACGAACAGGTGCGACGACAATATACGACCACATTTCAATGTGGGCGTATAAAAAGGGCGTGGCTCTGTCCCTGGGGGTCGAGCATGTACCAAAAACAATAGGGAATGGGGTATTAGGAGTAAGTATGTAAAGTTTCAAGACAATCAGTTAAGAATTGCGGTCTGAAGGCAACACAAAAACACACACCCACACACATACAGGCAGGGGCGACGGCAATATATGCCCACATTATGAATGTGGGCGTATAAAAAATTATCATCCATTTTGGCGGATAAAAATTGAAAGCCAGTGTGAGCCCTGACTGACACCAATATTGTCCTTTAAAAAGAGCAGCGTAGGAATAGGAACTGGGGTGCACAACTTTGTTGTGTTTAATGAATTTAATTTATACTATTCAAAAAAAGTAGGGGATATTTGATTTTGGGGGCATAATACTAAAATATGCAAATGGCTACGAAAAAAGTCACTATAGAACCTAACAGAAGAAACATTTCCAGTTTCATGTGACGCCCAAATGCACCAATAGCTACCGCATGGAATGCAGGTGATGCTTGGGATCATCATGGGGGTCCAACCCAAGATTTGCACGACTCTGACTTTGAATGTTACAGTCATTGTGGCATTGAATTCCAGGGTGGAAACATCAGTTTAATTGTTTTAGTGACCAGAAAACAAATTTTGATATGCGTCGGCTTACCCAAAATGAAAGGTTATGTGCCCTTGGCATGCTACAGATCGGCACAACACAGGCGGTTGTGGCGCGGACGATGAATGTTTCTCAGTCTGTCATAAGCAGGCTATGGTCCAAATACCGTGATACACAATCTGTACAGGACAGACCACCCTCAGGTCGACCAAGGGCGACAACTCAAGCCCAGGATCGATTTATCCGTACCTTGGCCTTGAGAAATCGTGTCATCACAGCAAATCAGATCAGCGCTCGTCTTCAAACAGACACTGGTGTGAGAGTGAGTGGCCAGACGATTCGGAATCGACTGCATAGGGGTCACCTTCGTGCCCGACGTCCTCGCGTGATCCCTTGTTTGAGAGATCATCACATTCAGGCAAGACGTCATTGGTGTAGGGATCGTCAACACTGGGATAATCGACATTGGAGCAATGTGATGTTTTCAGATGAGTCAAGGTTCACTGTTGATTTTTTGGACAGACGTAGGAGGGTGTGGCTTCGTCGAAACGAGCGCTTCCAAGACGTTAACGTCATCAGACATGATCGATTTGGGGGTGGTTCTGTTATGGTGTGGGGAGGCATCACTGTTGCTGGAAAAACGGCTTTACGTGTTGTTGCAGGGCGTGTTACAGGCCAGTACTACCGGGACAACATCTTGGCAGTCCATGTTGTGCCGTTCGCACGACGTCATGGCCGCCGTTTCATCTTCCAGGATGACAACGCAAGATGTCACAGGGCCAGGATCGTTACAGGTTACCTCCAACAACAGAACATCACCACATTACCTTGGCCAGCACTGAGTCCCGACCTCTCCCCCATTGAGCATGTCTGGGACATGCTTGGACAGAGGTTACGTCAACGTCAACAACGTCCTGCCAATGTCCAAGAACTTGCTGCTGCGTTGCAACAGGAATGGGACAATCTGGACCAAAATGACCTTAGACGTCTCATTAGGAGTATGCCACGTCGGATCAATGCTTGTTTGGCAAACAGAGGAGGATTTACCCGTTACTGACTTTGTTGTGATGCTGTGGTAACTTTGCTGTTTGACCCCGGGTATCATTTTACCCTTATAATGGTCAGTCTGTGCCTTACTTAGACTAACGATCATTTGGAATAAATCGATGAATGCGAACTTCATTTCATTTTGTCATTTGTTTCTTCGTCAGTTTCATTAGGTGACTATACACTTAAAAATCAAATATCCCCTACTTTTTTTGAATAGTATATATACAGTTTTTTTTTAACAAAGTTATAAGGTATAATGTAGATCAGAGATTAATTACCTTATACATGGCATAAACTGGATCAGCTTTCGAATTAGAATTTTTGAACATAAGTTTTAGAGGAACGGCATTGGATGAAAAATACGAACAGGACTGAAACATAAAATTCAGTTAAGAATTCAGAGACTGATTTTTTATATATATTATTAAACATTTTGAAAAAGTTTGACTATGAACAAGTTTTGAATCTATTGTGAAAATCATAGATCATGTTGGAAGAATAAAGATTTATATATACCCTGATGTCAATACCACAAACTTCAATACTAGGATTATATGGCATTAGTAATCTCCCTCTTTCTTCAAACTTTTCATACAATGATTCCAGATCACGTCGCAATATACCCTAAAATAAAATACAACAGAGAGTAAAATTTATGGGTAATAACTCCAGAATATCCATAAGGTTTGTTCTCTCACCAAATTTTAAAAGAATCTGTTAACAAGTGGTTGTCATGCAAGATATGCCCAAATTCTGAAAGAGATGGACAGGGAATGTGATTTTTTGTACAAATTTTTTGTACTAATACATGTATACGCGAATATCGACAAGAACTGAGATCTTTGGGTTATGAACATACACTTTGATCAAAACCAGATGTTTACATTATTTGCGAACTGGGGGCGGCCATTTTGTCTGGCAGTTTTGGTCTGATTTTCATGAAATTTGAACTCAACCAACAATACAAGAAACAGTGATTTATTCGAACCTTTTTTTAAATGAGATAATAATTGTGACCTCTTGGGGGATGACACGCTAAATACGAAATATCTATTCTTTCGTAGGTAACTGGGTGCATTTAAAAGACAGTTTCATACAAATCAGATTATAATTTTTGTCGTTTGAGGGCAGGGCTCACACTGGCTTTCATTTTTTTCCGCCAAAATGGATCCTAATTTTTACGTAAAACAATGATGATATTTTTTTTCCGCTGACTTGAATATTTTATCTGCCAAAAATATAAAACACATATTGTAATAACATAATATTGTTTTATTTCTTTAACATTCTTTAACAACCATATTTACAATTTACAAGATTCTCCTTTGCTTTACATTAGCCCATTTTTTAAATGATGTATTGAGATCAGGTTGATTTTTTGTTAATGTGATTGACATCAAATTTGAGAGAGAGAGAGAGAGAGAGAGAGAGAGAGAGAGAGTTTAACGTCCACTCGACACAAACTAGGTCATTTTGGGACTAACATATGGTTTCATTTTATTTCAATAATTCGCTTGCGTGTAGGGGTCTTTAGCAGTGGGAGGAAACCGGAGTGCCCGGAGGAAACCCACGAGGTTGAGAAGGCGCCCCTATCTCCATGTCACATACGCTCACACCAGGGCTCGAAACCACAGCCACAAGCCAGAGGTGACCGGCCAGCTAGAGGGCGAAGCGAGGCACTCTAGACCACTAGGCCATCCCAACCCCCCATCAAATTTGATAATGTGCTGGCTTTTAAACAATTTCTGCTGGCTGTTTTAATAATATTTTGTTTACTAAAACCTCGTTCACAATCAACTGTTGCAACTGGTATACATAATAATCTGCTAGCAATTTTATATACATTGACAAAATTTGATTTTTCTTTTAGGGCAAGCTTCAACACATCATCAATACTATTTATTGGATAATCAACATGGTTTAAATACACAGTCATTAACATCAAGATCAATTGTTTGGAAAAAATTACTTAATGAACAAATGTAACCCAGATCTACATCACAATTTACATCAAATAACTTACATAATTTATTTAAAACAACACTATCCCCCTTTTCTTCAAATCTACATTCTAAATTATTAACAACATTCCTAACAAATTTCATCCCTATCACCCTAGCATCTTCTCTTTGTTTTTTCCCATCCCTAATTTTTGATCATTGTACATAAAATGAGCCTCTCCTAATGTATCAACATTAACTGCTGTAGGGACTGTGTCCAATAAATTTAATACATTCACTCTTTTTGATTTGTTTATGTTTGTGGTCTTTGAGTATGATGTCTTGTCCATATATTTGTTTTTGTGTAGAATTGTGTGTGGTGCAGCCCTCCTGCACTTACTATTAGAGTAGAGTTTTTAACCCTTCGTACTGTAGAATATTCTCGTTGTCGGGTTTTGCTCCTGTTTGCTCACTGCACATTTTTTCATTTTCATTATCATTATCATCTTTATTTATTTATTTAAATATAAATCCGATTTCAAACAAATGGTTTTAACAAAAATAAATGTAAGCACTAGTGGGCAGCCCCCACCTGGTGTAGCCTGCCATAGGGCTAGCAACCCTATGAGAAATTTTGTCCCTCTACACGGAACACCTTACATGACTCCGCATGTTAATCTCACCAATAAGAATCTAGCAGGTAGTTCTGATGGGTTGGCTGCGGGGGCGAGGAATTTCGAATAATGCAATTGGTAATCTTACCCACGGGCAATCAAAGTAGTCAAACTAGTAATTCAATATGTTCAAATATAAATTGTGAATTTTGTAGTCTGTCTTTCGGTGCTTGTAACTATAGACAGTGTAAATTATGTACTGATTACAATGAAGCCCACACATTTAGTAGCTCCGTTACTGGTAGATGCTACCATATTTCTACAGATCAAAACCTTAATTGTAATACACAAAATATAGTATATTTATTGACCTGCAATTACTGCAAACTCCAGTATGTTGGGGAAACTAGTAAATCATGTAAAACTAGATTTAATAATCATAGATCTGCAGGAAATTCTGAAAATGCACACAAACTATTATATCAACATTTTAAACAAAATCCCTGTAAAGAATTTGGATATAGTATACAAATAATTGAAAAACTTCCTGGTTCTGGACACCTCGATAATGGTAAAATTGATCCTGCTATTACACAAATAAGAATGCACGCAGAAGAAACTTGGATTATCAAGCTACAGACCATTTTCCCTTATGGTCTTAATGATAGATTTAAAAATATCGATTATAATAACCAGAATGAAAACACTTTGATCACCAGAAATTGTTACAAAAAACTTGACCATAATTTTCAAAATAAAAAACGTTCCATAAAAAAATCGAAATTTCAAAAAGATCCGGAAAGTATTTTGAACGAATTGTATTCTGCATGCCAATGCCATACTTCCGACCAATTGTCTTGTGCAGCTTGTGTACTTAATCTAGCTCGACAAATTGTACATACTTTGAAAAAATCAACAGCTAAGAAACTTGGTGTCCTCATACAGGATATTATCTACTCTAATCAACTTAATGAAAGCTTTCTTCCTCAATATTATGATGTTATTACCGATTTGATAAATAATAAATTTTCACCTAAACATTCAGCACAGCCACATAAAGTACATAAGAAAAAACCCGAGATTTTATGTAAAATACTTTTTACAGATAAACATATACAAGACATTGGACTTAATAGAATTTTCCGAGATAGATCTGTAATTAAATCTATACCAGATACTATTCCTAAAATTTCACCTACAGTCGTATACAAATTTTTACCTCCAATTCGTAATAAAATATTTAACTACCATGAAACTATAGCAAACCTTAAAGTTCAAGAATTTATTGACAGTTACGATAATACCACATGTCAATGCCATAACTCTCCTTTTAAAGATAAGTTTCATGACCATGTACTGACAGGAAACTTCGATATTGTTGAAGACAATAATCTTAAAAAACTATTTAGCTTTGGACCACAATTTCGAGAACAACCAAATAAAAAACACTTCAAAAAATTACATAATAATCTAAAATCAGAAATCCCAAAATGCATAGTAGCTTGGTCAGATAAATTTCGTGCACCATTAGAATCTTTTGGAGAATGGAGAAACACTGTTTTTGACCTCTTGTCAAAGAGAATCAAACATATTAAACACAACCCAAGACATCCACCACCCGAAGTCCTAAAAAATGCATCTGCAGCTGAATGTCTTTCTGCTCTTCAAGAGAAATTTGTTCTAACACCTGTCGATAAGGCCAGCAATAATATTGCCTTTATCTGTAAAAAGTACTATATTAAAAATATCCTCACCGAAGTTGGACTTTGGCCTAACACCAATAATAACACTTATAAATGTATTACGGAATTATCTAAACTAGATATTTTGCAAAATCAATATTCATTTAACAGGAGTAATGATATAAAAGACAATGTAAAAGTAGATGCCCTACCATATATTTATTCTATACCGAAATTTCATAAAAATCCAGTAAAATTCAGATACATAATTTCCTCCAGCATCTGCCAGACAAAACCTCTAGCAGTGACTATAACGAAAGGACTTAAATTATGCCAGGCCCATCATGCCATTTGGTGCAAAACACTTCGCAATTATACTGGAATTAATAGCTTTTTCATAATTGATAAAAATAAACCAATAGTAGACACTTTAGATAAAATCAATCAAAAAGGCAATGCAAAATCAATAGAAACTTTCAACTTTTCTACCTGCTACAACATGCAGACCTTAAAAATAATTTGGATTGGTTCGTGGATAAGGCCTTTAATGGTGCTTTCGGAAAAGGCAGAAACCTGATGGCCATCTACTCACAAGATGCAAGATGGATCATAAAACGGCGCAATGCCAATACTGTAGTTTTCGATAAAGAAAAATTTCAAAATATTAAATACATTTTCTCATTGACAATGCCATATTTGAGGTTGGGGATCAGATAATACAACAAACTATTGGTTTACCAATGGGAATTGACCCCGCCCCATTTATGGCAAATGCACATTTATATAAATACGAATTCGACTTTGAAGACCATAAAAGAAAAACAGATTACAAGGTAGCAAAAAGTCTAAATTATACCTTCCGTTACATTGATGACATAACACCAATCAATGATAATGGTAATTTCAATAAATATAAAGATGAAATATATCCTCCTGAACTTATATTAAATAAAGAAAATTCGGGCACTAAAAATGCATCTGTCCTTGACTTGGACATCAATATAATTAACAACAAATTTAATGTCGGTATATTCGATAAAACGGACAAATTTGGTTTTGAAGTAGTAAAATACCCGTCAGCTCATAGTAACATACCAGATACTACACTATACAATGTTTTCTATTCACAGGCATTACGATTTTTAAAAATATGCAACAATAAAGAACTATTTCTTTCCCGATTCAAAACTCTTAATTTTAAGTGCACGGCCAAAGGTGGTACGCAATTACGCATTTTGAAAGAAATTTCAAAACTTCCATTTCTTCAACATAATAAGTTTGACATTTCTTATAACGATATTACTGACTACATATTGGATAATTATCCTATTTAATTTTACTTAAATTTCTTCTAGATGTCTAGTCCTGTCTGGATTATCGCCCTTATTTTTATGCCTTTATGAATACACTAATAACTTACGATTTCTTTAGCATTCCTGTTTTGCATTTCTTATGTGGGACATTATATAATAATTATACTATGATTTGTACAATTGCTTGGTCTTAAAAGCTAATAGTTTTTTATATTTTAACGTTATTTTATCTGGATTATCGCCCTTTTATCGGGAAATTGCACCTTCTAAACCACGACGTCATAACAACTATTACGGCAGATTCACGTCACGCCACTCAGTCAGCAGACGTCTGTCTCCCTTGATAGTCTATATTCCTTTGCTTCTTTGTATTCAGTTTTGTTTTGTTTCTGTGACGGTTGTAATGTGTGTCCTAAATGCATTCAATATACTTCAATCCTCTTTGGGGATCATGTGGCTAAGTGGGTAAGGCGCTAGCTCGCTAGCCTGGAGGTCGAGTGTTCGATCCCTGCATTGGCCGAGAAAGTTCATCTCGATTTTCCAGCGTGGTTTCCTCTTGTCAGTGATGCAGAACGGAGGACCTGACAAGGATAGCTGCCTAGTCGTTCGGATGGGACGAAAAACTGAGGTCCCGTGTACACATTGGAGTGCACGTAAAAGATCCCTTGGCAGTTGGAATTCGATATAAGAGTAGGCCGTAGTGCCGCTGCCCGGGCAAAATTTCCCTCATAGCACACTGGATGGCGCATGCCCGTCTTCCATTAGCCCAGGTTAGGTGCATAATGTTAATCTATTGAATTAGGTCATTGGTCATAGGTCTGTATTATTCTTATGACATGCGCATGCCTTGTAAGATTGTCTGTCTAAGCGTCAGTCTAGGGCTGGCGTTTGTACCATAAACATGTACCTGTCAATAAACATATTTACTACAACAATGTCTGGAATTGGCATTAACAAATGGTAGCAGAGCGTGCAAGTGAAACGGACATGAATAAGAGAACGATCAATTCAGCGTATGGTGTACAATAAATAAGCGTAATTGTGAGAAGTCAAGCGGTATCAGTCTTGGACTGCATCAGCGTTGAACGAGAATTACCCAGAATACAATAGTCAAAATGGCGTCGAAATAAAAAAAAAATTAGCGACAAACGGTGATTTTTGGACAATTCTACTGGCTATTTTGAGCGTCTGTGTGTAGGAGAAGGATGAAATAGATGAAAAACATTTTGGAGCCTTTTTGTATCAATTTAAGGCGAAAATAGACAGTGATAACGACATTTTAGTGTCGAATGTGACTGAGAAAGTGCCAACAAAAATGTCGACAAAAATAAATCCACCGGTGTTTTCAAAATCGAAACCGTACGAACGTTACAAACAAGAACTTAAAGCTTGGAGAGAGATCACAGACTTAACAAAGAATAAACAAGGAGTTATGATAGCCCTTTCCCTACCAGAGGACGATTCAATTCGAGAAAAGGTGTTTGACCAGATTGATTTAGCAGACTTGAGACGTGACAACGGTTTCGAACTTTTAGTGGAATTTCTTGATGCTCACCTTGGCAAAGATGATTTGGCAGACGGACTTCATAAATTTGAGGAATTTGAGGACTGTGTTAAAGGACAATATTGGTGCCAGTCATTATCACATATATGATAGAGCTGGTTAAACACATTCCAAATATACTTTTAACAGAGAGATCAATGCTCCGATAGCTAAGTAATACAGGTTTCCCAAATCGGAAGTGACGAACGCCAAAGGAAAACACGAGTCACCGGTCTATTTAACTGACTGAAGCGACGAGTGATAACAGATACACGGCCGAATTTCTACTCAATAATAATTCCTTCGAAGACCAAAAGTTGTTGAGTGAAACTGTGAGAGGATATCTGACAATTCATAAAAAGAATTGACTGTCACGAGATAAGAAAACACGAAAGAAAAACAGAAAAAGTCCGTGCATTACCATGTTTTTATACGGTATAGAATGAACATAAACAAGGGATTGTACGGACTATTTCTATTTTTCTCGTGTTTTTTTTATCTAATGACATTCAATTACTTTATTGAATTGTCAGATATCCTCTTACAGTTCCATTTAACAACTTTTGGTCTTCGAAGGAATTATTAGTGAGCAGATATTCGGCCGTGTATCTGCTATCACTCGTCGCTTCAGTCAGTTAAATAGACCGGTGACTCGTGTTTTCCTTTGGCGTTCGTCACTTCCGATTTGGGAAACATGTATTACTCAGCTATCGTAGCATTGATCTCTCTGTTAAAGGTATGTTTGGAATGTGTTTAACCAGCTCTATCACATATGTGATAATGACTGGCACCAATATTGTCCTTTAAGCAAGAAAGCGAGACTATGAGAGAATTTATTGAACGATTCGACTCAAAATACAGGAAAATCAAAAAATTGGGCATGCAGCTTCCATCAGAAGTAATAGCATTTAAATTACTTCGAATGGCGAAAATCACCAAGGAAGTAAAGCTGTTAGTATTGACAGGAATGAACTTTGTTGAAAAGAACAATTTATTTAGCCAGGCGAAAACTTCCTTACTTAAGTTTAAAGGTGACATTGTGGGCCTATCAGACGAGAAGCCTTCAGCTTTTAGTGGTATTAAACTTGAACCTACTTACCTAACGGAAGAGGCTTATTGGACTCGAAGTCGACCAAACGCATATAGAGGAAGTCGGGGAAGGCGTGGCAATTCTTTCGGAAACCATCGAAGGCCATCATCAGCACCAACAAGGGAGAGAAAAATGAACCCGCAAGGGCCAAGCGGGCGGCCATATACTTGTAAATCATGTGGGTCATTTAGACATTTTATCAAAGACTGTCCAGATAGTTATGAACGGATGGAATCGGCAAATATAATGGAATACAACGAACATGTTGTGCTTTTCACAGGAAATATTGTGACAGAAAACTGCAAACTTTCTTTTGAAGCAAGCAACTGTGCCGTACTGGACAGCGCTTGTTCAGCTACAGTGTGTGGTCAGAATTGGTTCAGAAATTACATTGACTCCTTAAGCGAATGTGATAAGAGCAAAGTAATTAAACGCGAAAGCAATAGACAGTTCAAATTTGGAGGTGGTACTGTTCTTCCATCACGTGGCGAGTATCAAATACCGGCACCCGTTGCAGGGACTGACATAACAATAACTACAGATGTCGTGGAGTCGGAAATACCCCTTCTTCTATCACGAACAGCTATGAAGAGGGCCAAAGTGAAGTTAGACCTGATCAATGACACGGCAGAGATTATGTGTAGGATAAAGCACGAGACTGAGGTTATGCTGGGGAAAGAAAGACTGAAGAAAACAACCCGAGAAAAAGAAAAACCGAGGCCGATAGGCCGAGGTTTTTCTTTTGAGGGTTTTTTCTGAAGTCTTTCTTCCCCAGCATAACCGAAGTCGAGGACTTTATCTTGCTTATAAACCGTTTATGTTTACATGTAAAATGAAAATATAAGTAAAATACGAGTATAATGTGGAAAATTAAAATACATATGTTCGGTTATACTTCAGCACCAATATTTTATTGGTGTAAACTGTAAATATGTTGGCGGCATAAATGTAATAAACATTTTGTTAAGCGTAGAAGGGCAATAATAACACCAATAATAAATCTAAATAGAATATTCCCTGTGTCATATCGTCTGCAGTGACTGATGTTGAATACAGATCAAGAAACAAGTTGTTGATTGGTTCAAAGTTGCACGTGCAAATGACGGTCGACCTTTTCATTAGTTTGGCTGGCGTGGACACTGTTCACGAGACTTTACCAAGTTGGCAAGTAGGAGTAGACAGCAGATATGTGAACAAACAGGTAAATTATTTTTAATTGATTTATATACCTGTATATAAAATATTGACTAGTAATACAAACATTAATTGATGTGAGCACAAGCTGTATCATATCATATGAAAGATAATCCAGTCGGGTTTACTCAGGGGCTGTGGTGAGTTCAATCATAAGTTCGACTGTTGCCTATCGTGCTAGAGGACCCGGGCTCGAATTCAGAGAGAGAGAGAGAATGGGGTTTAACGTCCACTCAACACAAACTAGGTCATTTCGGGACTAACATATGGTTTTAATTTTATTTCAATAATTCGCTTGCGCGTAGGGGTCTTTAACAGTGGGAGGAAACCGGAGTGCCCGGAGGAAACCCACGAGGTTGAGAGGGCGCCCCTTTCTTCATGCCACATACGCTCACGCCAGGGCTCGACACCACAGCCGCATGCCAGAGTTGACCGGCCAGCTAGATGTCGAAGCGCGGCACTCTAGACCACTAGGCCATCCCCCCCCCCCCCCGGCTCGAATTCAGGAGATCGTAGTATCGAAATCGTACTCTTCACAGCGCCCCCCCCCCCCCCCCCCCGTTAATAGCTTTATTCTTATTTTGAAAGTATGTGTAATAGAATATTGAAATACTCGTATAATATACATGTAAATGTTTTTATGTCCATTTTTTATAGGTCATAAAAGTGAAGCCATTCGTATTTACAAATGAACCTCAAATATACAGATCCGATGTTTCTAATTATTTGTATGGGGAAGTAAAGAAACTAGCCGACCAACCGTTATCGGCCAAAATAGTCGACTTGTCGGCCTAAATAAACGACCAACCACAAAGATGCATATTCGACGACTCGCCGCAGAACGCCTCACTCGACGACCGACTTCAAGTGAAACTTGACCAACCCCTGGAAGTCAAAAATGCAAGAAATACTATAACCTTCAATATAAATTTGAAATAAAGCATATAATTTGTGTTGTTTATTTCCCCTTGTTGCCACTGGATGGTTTCGATTCCCCAGATGTACGTGACAGGACTTGGGATCGCCTGTCAAACCTCGTCGGTTTTCTCCGGTTTCCTCCAACGTCATAAGACCCTACGCGCAAGGGAATTATTGAAATTAAATTGAACGACGTGTAAGTCCCGAAATGACCTGGTTTGTGTCGATTGGGCGGTAAACCCCATCTCCCCCACACTGCAGGACAGCAGCGCTAGTAAGAAGTTAAACCCCCGTTTAATTTCTAATTGAAAGTAGGGTACCTTTAATGTCATACACGGAAGTGTTATTTTGGCGAGCACGTCAACAGATTGTTAAAAACTCAAATTTTACCGGCTATATTGATCGAGTGTATATCCCAGAATTCCCAAAAGAAAAACCCTATTCCATGTTTTCTTATGGGGAAATAAAAACCTGCAGTGAAAGAATAACCCGGTACGGGTTAAAAGAAAAACCTCAGAAGAATAACCCCAAATTCCCCTATATATTATATTCAAAGCCGCTCCCGACTTTAAGATCGCAAGTTATTCCGAGCATAGAATTTACCCCAAAGATCAAAGAGATTTACCGTTACAGGTTTATAAGGGCAAAGAAGTTGTGCTGAACTTTACATCCTCCGGGCATTATTGTATCCCAATTGATAAAACAGACGAAATACCATTTGAATCTGTCTGTTGTGTGAGTGACTTACTGGATAAAGCGACAATGGTTAAGCTTCATAGACAATTCGCACACCCACCAGAAAAATGCCTGATTGCCTTATTTAAAGATGCCGGAGTTTGGCGTGAAGACCTTAAAAATGAACTGACCTCCATCTATTCAAATTGTGTCCTTTGTAAAATGTATGCAAAAACCCCGCCGCGACCAGTTGTGGCTTTGCCTATGGCTAAATCTTTTAACCAGAAGGTTGCTATGGACTTGAAGCTATGGTCTGGTAAAATCTGGATACTCCATATGATCGACATGTGGTCACGATTTACTGTCTCAACATTTGTCGATAGAAAGAGGACCTCCAATATCATTGATGCTCTCATGGTTAAATTGGTCGGTGTTTTTGGAGTAATGCAGTCCGTCATGACAGATAATGGAGGAGAATTCAATTCTGATGAATTGAGAGAAATCAGCTCAATTCTTAATATAAAAGTCTGTACAACTGCAGGGTATAGTCCGTTCCAGAATGGGTTATGCGAGAGAGTGCACACGATAACTGACTCAATGCTTTTGAAACTGGAGGCGGAAAACCAAGGCGTCGATCGTGAGACCTTGTTATCATGGGCCAACATGGCCAGAAACTCCCTACAAATGTGGAACGGCTACAGTTCCCACCAACTCGTCTTTGGACAAAATCCGAATTTACCAAATGTCATGAATGAGAAACTACCTGCCCTGGGAGGCGTTACCAGCTCGGAAGTTTTTGTTAAACATTTGAACAGCCTACATAGCGCTCGAGTAGCATTTATTAAGAGCGAAGCAGACGAACGAATCAGGCGGGCATTACAATCTAAAGTGCGGGCAGCTGAGCAAAATTTTCAAAATGGTGACTCCGTCTTTTATAAACGAGATGGAAGAGACAAGTGGCTTGGTCCAGGGAGAGTAGTGTTTCAGGATGGCAAGGTCATTTTCGTTCGTCACGGTGGAGTATTTGTAAGAGTATCCCCAAACAGGTTGACAAAGGTTGAAGATGGGGCCCTACTGCAGCAACCTAGCAATACTGCCGATAATTTGGACAGAGACTCTCTGACTTTAAACAAAGAAAGTGACGAACCTATGGTCAATTAGGCTGCTGCACAACATCAGGAGGAGACTACCCGACCTAGGTCTGTGGTAACCGAGATTATCCCTGCAACAAAACGTGAAGAAAAGGAAATGTCAAAAAGGATCTGCCTTAAAAAGGATGACGCAATAAGATTGAAGAATGAAGATTCATGGTTTTCTGCAAAAATCATTAGTCGCGCATCAAAAACGTCGAGCAAAACTCCTCACTGGTATAATGTACGACTTGATAATGGTGATGATATCAGCGTCAATCTGGACAGTGTCGAGTGGGAGAGTGTACAAGAAGTAAATGTTGTAACTATGAAACCAAATGAACAAACACATGTTAATTTTTTAGCGAAGAAAGAAGAGCTTGAAAAACTAAAATCGTTTCACACATACGATGAGGTAGAGGACACGGGTCAGTCAGTTATTTCAACACGCTGGGTGATCGTCCAGAAGGAAACTGGGGTTGTTAAGGCACGTCTGGTTGCCAGAGGGTTCGAGGAAGAATTTGATAGTAAGTCTGACAGTCCAACTGTAAGTAAAGATATTTTACGATTATTTTTAACGATTGCTTCTCATCGACAGTGGATAGTAAAAACAACAGACATCAAATCTGCCTTTTTACAGGGCCAAAAATTAGAGCGTGATGTGTTTATTTCACCTCCACCAGAAGCAAATTGTAAAGAGAGCATCATTTGGAAACTGAATCATTGCCTTTATGGTTTGAATGACGGCGCCCGTCAATTCTTCTTGAGCGTCAAGCAAGAATTAGTGTCAAAACTTGGATGTGTGCAATCAACCCTTGACCCTGCCCTATTCTTGTCTAAAAACAGCCAAGTCTCCCTTAACGGAATGATTTGTTTACACGTGGACGATTTTCTCCATGCCAGGGAACCCAACTTTGATGAGACTGTCATGAACAAATTAAGAGAGCGTTTCTATGCAGGTAAAGTTGAAGAACGCAACTTTACATATGTTGGGTTCCAAATAAAAAACTTGAACAATGGTATTGTCATTGACCAAAGTGCGTATGTTGATAATTTGACTAATGGAGTGTTATGTCCAAAACGCGCCTCAATGAAAAGTGAACCACTTTCGAAATCCGAACAGACATTATTTCGTCAATTGATTGGACGATTGAATTGGGCTGTCAGGGGCTCAAGGCCAGACATGGCCTTTGAAACCATAGAACTGAGTACAAAATTAAAGTCTGGTGTTGTTGGAGATTTGTGCCGTTCAATTAAAGCTATTCGCAAAATGAAAGAAACTCAGTCTGTTATACTTTTCCCTCAACTTGGACCAGTGAGTGAATGGCGATTCGTTCTTCATTCTGATGCTTCGCATGCTAACATCTGTGACAGCACTGGAAGTATGGGAGCACATGTAATTTGGATAGTCGATAATAAATTTAGATGTTGCCCCATATCATGGCAGGCAAACAAAATTAAGCGTGTTGTAAGGTCCACCATTGCTGCTGAAGCCCTTGCTCTCCAGGAAGGTTTAGAAGCGTGTTATTATTATAAGCAGGTGCTTAAGGAAATTGTTGGATCAATTAATATTCAAATGACAGCATTCATTGACAATCAAAGTGTTGTAGATGCCATTTATTCAAGTAAGCTAGTGGATTCCAAGAGACTTCGAATAGACATGGCAGCTATACAAGAAAGTGTACGAAAAGGCGAAGTTTCCTGTATCAGTTGGTGCTCGACTTCTGAACAGCTTGCGGATTGTATGACAAAGAAGGGAGCCCCAGGATACAAACTTTTCCAAATTCTTGAGTGTGGAATATTCAAATGTGAAGGGCATAATAATCCCTTAGTAGAGCAAGAGTAAAGTGTACCCAATAATGCTTGAATTCCTTCTTGTGATCTGTGTTTCTCCTTGTGTGTTTCTTTGGGGGCAGAATAATCCCTTTGAGCAGGAGGGCAGTCCACCCAATGATTGCTCTAATCGTTTTTAAAAAAAACAAAAAAAAAAACAAAAGAACATTTTAATGAAATATTTATTGAATGTCAACTCTACATAAAATTAAATTATGTTTTTATTAACTCACTTGAAAAATCATTAAATATGTTTGTTTTTTTTAATTATCTAATATTAAAATCATTAAATGTGTTTTTTAATTATATAATATTAAAATCATTGAATATGTTTTTATCCCTTCATTGTAAATCTAATTTTTAATTATTGACATAAGTAGAAAACAAAAAAATAATTTTTAATTAATGTTAATCTATTGAATTAGGTCATTGGTCATAGGTCAATATTATTCTTATGACATGCGCATGCCTTGTAAGATTGTCTGTCTAAGCGTCAGTCTAGGGCTGGCGTTTGTACCATAAACATGTACCTGTCAATAAACATATTTACTACAACAATGTCTGGAATTGGCGTCAACACATAAGAGTAGGACGTTAAACCCCATTTCATTTCATTTCATTTTCAATCCTCTTTATTGATTTAGTTTTTTGAACTAGGCCTACTTCTCTTATACATTTAACGGTGTGGTTGCTTGTGTAGCGGAATTTATACAACAATATGCTTGCATTCGTAATTCTTGCTACATATAATAGATCATGACTCATGCTGACATTATATAATGATTTCTTTGGGTTGCATTCCCAATTGTTTTCAAATTTGAGTGAAGTCTGTGTCACCACAGGCCAGGGACTGTACAGCGCAGTGGACGCTTACGGCTAGCCCCCGGATCCTTTCACTCTTTTTGATTTGTTTATGTTTGTGGTCTTTGAGTATGATGTCTTGTCCATATATTTGTTTTTGTGTAGAATTGTGTGTGGTGCAGCCCTCCTGCACTTACTATTAATACCATAATTCCCAGTTTCTATGCCCTGTAACTGTGAAATAGTTGAAGCCAACAGAGGATTTACATTTGAAAAAACAAAATCACTTCTCTGGTAACATTTGGATAATCTACATAGTATTGGCAATACATCTGACAAAAAATGAGTAATGTACAAAAATTTAAAACAAGCGATTGATTTCAGCAAACCAACAGTTTTTGGTGAATTATCTTCTAATAACACAGTTATTAAGCTGGAATAGTTTCTCAGTAACACAGTCACGGATCCCTCAAATGATAACAATCTAGTATTTGATATTTGTTTTAACCTAGTACCCGAATCAGCATTAACAGAGGCAAGAATTTCCTGGATTTTTTCAAGTCTGGATAGGTTTTTGGGTGAATTCGAAAAATATTTATATATGCAATTTACTAGTTCCTGATATTTTATTAGATATGGTATAGCATCTGCAGCACTGGATGAACATAAGGCAAGTCTATGTGCAATACAATGTGTACTCAGCAATCCTGGAACTAGTTCCTTAAATCATGTTGTCAATCCACTCCTACTCCCAACCATATCCGCAACACCATCAGTAGCAATCCCACACATCTTTTTTGCATCAAGTTCATATTCAAACAATAAGTCATTAACTTCTTTAAGAATTTTATCAGCAGTTGCTCCATCCGAAAGTTTTCTGATCCCCAAAAAGTCTGTTCTAACATTATTACAAAATATATACCTCACATACACTATTAAATTCTGGTCCACTGAGACATCGGTTGATTCGTCTAACAAAATACTGTAATATTCTGATTGGCTCAAGCGCTGTCAAAGATCTTCACGTAGTGTGTCAGTTATTGCTGCTTGAAATTCTTGGACACTTTTATTATGTGTATATGATGTATGGTTATCAACTAACAATTCTTTGAATTGTTCAGCCCCCTGAAAAACATAAATGAGTAAATTTGAATGAAAAGGAAAAGCAGGCATTGAATGAGCAAATTTTAATGGAATGGGAAGCATATATCTACATGTAACTCTAAGTAATTGCAAGTATAATAACTTACCTGTTGTAAACAGAGTGTATTCAAATCTGAAAGTAGCGAGTTGGGTAAATCATGCTCTGCCATGAACATGACATTTCTCATGGCTGATAATATAGCTTCTTTGGATTTCGACACCGATTTCTGTCTGGCCTTAGCCATGTCATTGTCATTTTCAATAATCATCAACGCTGCTTTGTGGCTAGATGGACCTGAAAAATAAAGATAGGTTGCCAGGCAACGAAACATACGCCCACAGCAGCTAAATCGTCCGGGCAGTCAACTAGGGTTTGTCTCATATTTTTACTTTTTTTGATAATGAAACATTTGTAATACATTAAAATCTGATTAAGAGTAACAACTCATTATGTAATTATCTGAAAATCATTAGAATTTGTTTGCTTTTTATAAAGTTTTACCCCACGCTAACAATTACTATAGGAAATATTTAACATCATGGATTTAGCTGTTCAGTTATCAAAATTCATTGAAAATCAAAATACTGTGTATCAATCTGCAGTCAATCGGATGATAAGTTTGGCATCTATAGCGTCCACAAGATTTTTTGAAGTGATCAAGGGAGATAACACTGACACTAATTATCGGAAATTGCTGAAAATCAATAGGCTTCTTCGTCTTATGACTTTAAACACTGTGTATGAATTTAAAGTCAATCGGATATTAACTTTGGCCTCTAGAACGTTCACAAGATTTTTTGGAAGTGATCAAGGGCCATAACTCTGGCACTAATTATCGGAAATCGCTGACAATCAATAGGCTTCTTCTTCTTATGACCTTAAACACTGTGTATAAATTTAAAGTCAATCAGATGTTAACTTTGGCTTTTAGAGCGTCCACAAGATTTTTGGAAGTGATCAAGGGCAATAACTCTGGCACTAATTATCCGAAATCGCTGAAAAGCAATAGGCTTCTTCGTCTTATGACTTTAAACACTGTGTATGAATTTAAAGTCAATCGGATATTAACTTTGGCCTCTAGAGCGTTCACAAGATTTTTTTGAAGTGATCAAGGGCCATAACTCTGGCACTAATTATCGAAAATCGCTGACAATCAATAGGCTTATTCGTCTTATGACCTTAAACACTGTGTATAAATTTAAAGTCAATCAGATATTAACTTTGGCTTTTAGGGCATCCACAAGATTTTTTGAAGTGATCAAGGGCCATAACTCTGGCACTAAATATCGGAAATCGCTGAAAATCAATAGGCTTCTTCGTCTCATGACCTTAAACACTGTGTATAAATTTAAAGCCAATCGGATATTAACTTTGGCCTCTAGAGCGTCCACAAGATTTTTTGAAGTAATCAAGGGCCATAACTCTGGTAGTTATTATCAGAAATCGCTGAAAAACAATAGGCTTCTTCGTCTCATGACCTTAAACACTGTGTATAAATTTAAAGTCAATCGGATATTAACTTTATCCTCTAGAGCGTCCACAGTTGCTTGTGGACGGACGGACGGACAGGGGCGACGACAATATACGACCACATTTCAATGTGGGCGTATAAAAATTATATTTAATACTTTTTCATCACTGAGAGGATTGATATTATGAGTCGTAGATATTCTGTACCGGTAACAGGATTGATATTACTGATATTGAGTTGAATTTCTCATATAAATTCTTCACATAAATTCGTCAACATATAAATCAGCTTACCTTTTGCAGATAGATGAGTGTCAATACTTTCTTTCTTCAGAACAGTACATCCAGATGTAAAACTATTGCTGACTTTCGAATTTTCACATATTGAACAAAACATCTTCTGTTTGTATATGTCAAATCTCAGCCAAGGGTTGCCAAATTTCCAGTTTTCTTTGAATTTCCGTTTCGCGTGTAAAATAGGCCTATTGTTGATTTCGGGTACGGTCACGGTATCAGCATCTGAATCGTTAATCGTAGTATCAAGTTCATTTCGTCTAGAGGAGCCGACGTCAGACTCTTCGTTAACTTTAGAACACTTCGGAGGTGGTAACGAAAAAAAGGCAGACAGTTTTCTCACTCCAGAATCGTCGCTATTCAACTCACTCTTTCGTTTTCGACCCATTGCGATATATAATTTGGAATAATAATGTCCAATTAGCCATGCTGTAATATTTATACATGATGTATGAAGCCACGTACAACTATCAAATCATGTAACTCTCCTTCAAAAGAGTTGCCGGCAATGATCAGCCATTTTGATTACTCCCCTTTGTTTTCATTACACAACATCAAATAGTCACCGCTAATCTATTTGTTAGGGTTAATTAATGATGAACAATGGCCAGATATAGGTTTTATGATCGACAATTATCAATCAGTTGAAACCATTAATACAAACAAGTGTTTAGTGTTACTCATGACATGTTCGGGATTATCAACAAGTTGATTGATTTATAGTTTGCTGCTATATGGTTAATCAAGGATAAATACGGTTAGAATTTTATAAAAAAAAATTTCGCCAATTCTAAAACAGAACCGCCAGTTCCCCAAAACTTTATCGCAAAAATTTTAAATCGCCACTTTCATAATTTAATCGCAAATTGCGACTTTGGCGACCGACAGTGTGAGCCCTGTTTGAGGGGTCCCAAGATTCTACAAACTAAAACAAGGTCGTGGAGGTAAATTAGGCTGACCTTAAAAATATCTGTTTCGCCTAACCCGACCGACTAACTAAAATCACTCCCGATTCAAATTATTTTATTGCACTTTTCCGCAATCTTTTTATTTCATTTTGTGTGTCAACCTGAAATATATCACGAGAGTTATTTCCCTTTACTATGGCTATAGTTTGATTCATTGTTGAAACTGGTTAATCAAGACGAAAGCGTCATACACTACAAGTATGGTATCGTCTAAAATGGTAGTTTTAGCGATAGATTCTATTCATACCATGTAATTTCAAAACATCGTTCAATAAATGATAAAACTCGTTGAAGAATAACAAAAATGGTTTAATTAGTACCATGGTTTAGATTAATAGCAGCGGGTTTAGTTTCTCCGAGATGCGTTTAAAAATGGACGAAAAATTCATACCGTGTAATTTCAAAACATCGTTCAATAAATGATAAAACTCGTTGAAGAATAACAAAAATGGTTTAATTAGTACCATGGTTTAGATTAATAGCAACGGGTTTAGTTTCTCCGAGATGCGTTTAAAAATGGACGATCCGTGCACTTATCCATGGCGATCATTTATTGGCTGAGCCGTTGAGTTTCCCCGAGATGGGTCTAAAAATGGACTTCCCGTTCACTTATCTATGGTGTTCAGTTATTAGACGAGGCGTCGAATTTCCCGAGATACGTCGAATTTCCCGAGATACGTATATAAATCAACATACGAATAATTTATCTATAGTGTTTCATTATTATAAGATAAAATTTGTAATTTCCCGCGTGCCGTTTATCCGATCAATTCATTTTGATTACGATTATTTACATACGAAGTACGAATTAAAATTTGAGTGTAAAAAATGCACACACATAGATATTCACCTTACCGTGGCCGTACTATATATTATCCATTAGCCTATAAAAATAGTATTCCACCATTGACAAATACGTCAAAAATCGGTAAATCACGATATTCACCTTACCCGTACATATTATCCATTATCCTATAAAAATAGTATTCCGCCATTGACAAATACGTCAAAAATTGGTAAATCTCGTCCCGGGTAATTATACAATCACAACTCGGTAAATCACACAGGTAATGCATCTTCATTAAATCACAAATGAATTAACGTGTACATGTGGCCAGAAGTCAACCCCACAATGGCACAATATTTTGTAAAAGGGATGACGTGGCTATATTTAAGAAATGACTGAAATGTCATGTAATTATAAATTTACCATGCATGAATGTAATCCCCAATTGCATGAATATTCCAAAACCAAAATATATATAAAAAATGTCATGTAATAATCGCATTGTTTGCCATTGTTTCATTTAATTAGCTAAGTGAAAGTTGGGTTGTATTTACATACGTTATTCATTTTTAAATAAAAATTCAAACACTTAAATATAAAACTCTAAGGTCATTTTCGTTTTGGTCTTCTCCAACTAAACACTGAAACTGGGCATTATTACAGTATGGATTAATTGTTTGATTGCTGGAATGCTTTTGTTTTATAACATCTACCTGCATTATTTGTGATAAATGTACCTCTGATATAATGCAATATGATTTGATTTAGGTGTAACAAAAACCGTTGTACTAAAGTCAACATTTCATTGACCCAAATCCCGCGATTACACATCAAGGCACTAATCATTAAAGCGTATTTCATGGGTGACTTCTTTTGGCGCCAGTACATGTCTAACTCTCTCGCGGGTCTATCGCACTGCCATTGTGGGGTTGACTTCTGGCCACATGTTAATTCATTTGTGATTTAATGAAGATGCATTACCTGTGTGATTTACCGAGTTGTGATTGTATAATTACCCGGGACAAGATTTACCAATTTTTGACGTATTTGTCAATGGTGGAATACTATTTTTATAGGATAATGGATAATATATAGTATGGCCACGGTAAGGTGAATATCGTGATTTACCGATTTTTGACGTATTTGTCAATGGTGGAATACTATTTTTATAGGCTAATGGATAATATAAAGTATGGCCACGGTAAGGTGAATATCTATGTGTGTCCATTTTTTTTTTACACCTAAATTTTTATTCGTACTTTGTATGTAAATAATCGTAATCAAAATGAATTGATCAGATAAACGGCACGCGGGAAATTACAAGTTTTATCTTATAATGAAACACTATAGATAAATTATTCGTATGTTGATCTATATACGTATCTCGGGAAATTCGACGTATCTCGGGAAATTCGACGCCTCGTCTAATAACTGAACACCATAGATAAGTAAACGGGAAGTCCATTTTTAAACCCATCTCAGGGAAACTCAACGGCTCGGCCAATAAATGATCGCCATGGATAAGTGCATGGATCGTCCATTTTTAAACGCATCTCGGAGAAACTAAACCCGTTGCTATTAATCTAAACCATGGTACTAATTAAACCATTTTTGTTATTCTTCAACGAGTTTTATCATTTATTGAATGATGTTTTGAAATTACACGGTATGAATAGAATCTATCGCTAAAACTACCATAGGTGTCGCTTCTCAATAAAATGGTTGCAGACGAAAGCATGTCCATCCCTACGAAATGATTCTGCCTCTGTCTGCAGAGCATCGTTTTAAACATGACGACGATATTTTCAAAATCCATTTTCGAGAAAAATGAAGGCATAACCTGAACGATGGTTTAAAACGTGTTGATGGAAATTCACACTTCAAGTTCGGAGCAAATCGTGTGCGAGTCGTGCATCACTAAAATTTAAAATCCCGATGTCATTCATTATTGATTTGTAACTTACCCATTTTCTGTATGGGCTTCACTGGGTGGTTTACAAGGTTCACAAAGTAAAATAAGGGCCATAACTCTAGAAATAATTGACGGAATTGAATAGGCGTCCGTTTCACAAACTTAATGGATGCATGTAAATTTCATACGTATCGAACGTTAACTTTCATCAATCGAGCATTAACAAGGTAGAACCAAGTGAAACAAGGGCCATAACTCCAGAAGTAAAATCATTGTAAATGGCCGAAATTAAAAAGGTTTTGTGGTTTTACTAATCACAAGGTTCAAAAAAGTGAAACAAGGGCAATAACTCTACAAGTAATAAACGGAAATTGCTGAAATTTACCTCTAGATGATAATTTAGATGTTATTTTTAGAGTGTTCACAAGTTGAAACAAAGGCCATTACTCTAGAAGTAATTAACAGAAATTGATGAAATCCAATAGGCTTCTTTGTTTCACTAATTTAAATAATGCATATCAAGTTTAAAACAATCGGATGATAACTTTTACCTTTATAAGATCGTTCACAGGATATTGTGGAAAACGGACGGACAATGATATTATTCAGCAAATGGGGCATACTTGTATACGGAAGCTCGTAGACTGCTGAATATTGATAGGGTTTGTCCTCTCATGACCACCATGCTCCACATCAAATTAGAAAAGGATAGGTTGCCAGACAATGAAACACACACCCAAAGCAGCTAAATCATCCCAACGAAAAAAATAACCCGAAATCTTAAAAGTGTTATGTGTCTGGATAAGTGGTTCTGACATTCACGTCCAAATGGCTAATATCATGAACCGAAATTTTGAGACAAGGTAAATAAGTGCATAGACTCTAAACAAGTATTCTGATCTGAACTTTCGGGAAAGAATCGTGGAACATAGTTCATTTTGTAGGTTTTGATGTTTGATGACATTATTTGAAAGGAGCTCTTTTACAATATATATTGTCACCCTATTTATAATGTTGTCGACAGATCAACTATGATTTGGCACTGTATTAATATTGACAGGGGTCATGACAATATTTCAGAAGTTTTCCACCACTTTATAAAGATACTTCCACGATGCCAACCATGTTAGACAAGAAAGTTGGACAATGTGCCAATTTTTATTAAATAGTAGTGTTTGGTGTCAATACATAGTATATACTGTATATGTTTTCAGGGGCACAGATTCCATTTCTGTCAGTCACAACTGTGTTAAATGATCACATGTTCACCTAGTTTGCATATTTCCCAAGATGTTGACCATTTTTAAATGAAAACATAAAGCTAAGGCTACAATATACGTCCACATTCCTGCTTTGATTGATATGGTACTTTGTCCAGAAGGCTAGGCATTTGGTTTGTTTAACTTTGAGGGTCGTGCCTCTACATCAATAGTTGCCGTCCTTAGAGTATAAGGAATAAGTATACCAAGATAATCCATTCAGAATTGTGCCTTCCTAACGCTAAAGGCAAAAAGTGGGCGTGGCTCTGCCCCCTGGGGGTCGGGACATTCATCAAAATCAATAGTGGACGCCCTAAGGCTATAAGGAATACATAAGCCAAGTACCAAGCTGATTCATTCAGAATTGCGGCCTGTAAACGACAAACACAAAAATTGGGCGTGTCTTGCCTGTGGGAGTCGGGACATGCAGTCGACGTCCTTAGGCTATAAGGAATACATATCCCAAGTTTAAAGATGGTCCATTAAGAATCGTGGCCAGTAGACAACACACACAGACACGAAGTAAAAATGGGCATGACTCTGCCCCTGGGGGGTTAGGAAATCACCCAAAACAATAGGGGTCATCTTTAGGGTATAAGGAATAGGTATGTAAAGTTTTAAAAGGATCTGTTAAGAATTGCATCCTGTAGGCGAACACAAGACACAAAAGAATTGGGCGTGGCTCTGTCCCAGGGGGTCCGGCATGCACCAAAAATAATAGTGGTCAGCCTTAGAGTATAAGGAATAAGTATAAAAAAAGTTTTCAAGACCATCGATTAAGAATTGTGGCCTGTAGGTGACACACAGACAGACAAAAAGAAAATGGGCGTGGCACAGTCCCTGGGGGTCGGGCATGCACCAAAAACAATAGGGATCTTCCTTAAGGTTCCAAGAATAAGTATTTAAAGTTTCAAGATGATACATTAAGAAATGCAGCCTGTAGACGACAGACAAACAAATACAAGAAATGGGTGTTGCTGTCCCACGGGGGTCGGGCATGCACCCAAAACAAAAGGGATCATCCTTAGGGTATAAGGAATAAGTATTTTAAGTTTCAAGATGACCTGTAGGCGACACACAAAAAGAAAATGAGCCTGGGGGTTGGGCATGCACCCCAAATGATAGGAATGTTCCTGAACATACAAAGAATAAGCATTCAAAGTTTCAAGATGATACGTTAAGAAATGTGGCTTGTAGACTACAAACAAATAAATACAAGAAATGGGCGTGGCCCTGCCACTGGGGGTCGGGCATGCACCAAAAAACAATACGGATCATCCCTAGGGTGTAAAGAGTAAGTATAAAAAGTTTTAAGAAAATCCAGTTAGAATTGCGGCCTGTAGGCGACACACAGACACACGAAAAGAAAATGGGCGTGGCTCTGCCCCTGGGGTTTGGGCATGCACCCCAAATGATAGGGATCATCCTTAGAGTGTAAAGTGTAAGTATACAAAGTTTGAAGAAAATCCAGTAAGAATTGTGCCCTGTAGGCGACACAAAGAGACACGAAAAGAAAATGGGCGTGGCTCTGCCCCTGGGGATTGGGCATGCATCCCAAACGATAGGGATGTTCCTTAGGATACAAAGAATGTGTATGCAAAGTTTCAAGATTATAAGTTAAGAAATGTGGCCTGTAGACGACAAACAAACAAATACTAGAAATGGACATGGCTCTGCCCCTGAGGGTCGGGCATGCACCAAAAACAATAGGGATCTTCCTTGGGGTATAAGGAATAAGTATACTAAGTTTGAAGAAAATCCAGTAAGAATTGCGCCCTGTAGGCGACACAAAGACACACAAAAAGAAAATGGGCGTGGCTCTGCCCCTGGGGGTTGGGCATGCACCCCAAACGATAGGGATGTTCCTTAGGGTACAAAGAATGTTTATGCAAAGTTTCAAGATTATAAGTTAAGAAAGGTGGCCTGTAGACGACAAACAAACAAATACTAGAAATGGGCGTGGCTCTGCCCCTGGGGGTCGGGCATGCACCAAAAACAATAGGGATCTTCCTAGGGGTATAAGGAATAAGTATACCAAGTTTGAAGAAAACCAATGAAGAATTGCGCCCTGTAGGCGAACCACAGACACACACCCACACATACATACATACATACATACATACATGTACACAGACAGGGTCGACGGCATAATATGTTCACATAATGAATGTGGACGTATAAAAATGGGTCTATGTGTTGATTTTGAAGAAGTAGTCATCTTGGTGTCAATATATATGTTATCGGTAGCGCAGATTGCTATTCTGCTGTTACATGGGATACACATTTAATGTCATTTACCAGAGTTATCTACCTTGCATCGCTAATAGTAAGTGCAGGGGGACTGCACCACACACACAATTCTACACAAAAACAAATATATGGACAAGACATCATAGCTTAGAAGGTGCAATTTCCCGATAAAAAAGGGCGATAATCCAGATGAAATAACGTTAAAAACTAAAAAACTATTAGTTTTTGAGACCATGTAATTGTACAAACCATGTCCCACGTAAGAAATGCAAAACAGGAATGCTGAAGAAATCGTAGGCTATTAGTGTATTTATAAAGGCATAATAATAAGGGCGATAATCCAGACAGGTATTTTACTACTTCAAAATCAAATTTGTCCGTTTTATCGCATATATACCGACATTAAATTTATCGTTAATTATATTTATGTCCAGGTCAAGAACAGATGCATTTATAGTGCCCGAATTTCCTTTATTTAATATAAATTCAGGAGGATATATTTCATCTTTATATTTATTGAAATTACCATTATCATTGATTGGTGTTATGTCATCAAGGTAACGGAAGGTATAATTTAGACTTTTAGCTACCTTGTAATCTGTTTTTCTTTTATGGTCTTGAAAGTCGAATTCGTATTTATATAAATGTGCATTTGCCATAAATGGGGCGGGGTCAGTTCCCATTGGTAAACCAATAGTTTGTTGTATTATCTGGTCCCCAACCTCAAATATGGCATTGTCAATGAGAAAATGTATGATATTTTGAAATTTTTCTTTATCAAAAACTACTGTGTTGGCATTGCACCGTTCTATAATCCATCTTTTATCTTGTGAGTAGATGGCCATCAAGTTTCTGCCCTTTCCGAAAGCTCCATTAAAGGCTTTATCAACGTACCAATCCAAATTAATAGTGTCTACTATTGGTTTTTTTTTATCAATTATGAAAATATAGGTTGCCAGGCAACGAAACATACGCCCACAGCAGCCAAATCGTCCGGGCAGTCAACAAGGGTTGTCGCATATTTTTACTTTTTTTAGTAATGAAACATTTGTAATACACTAAAATCTGATTAAGAGTAACAACTCATTATGTAATTATCTGAAAATCATTAGAATTTGTTTGCTTTTTATAAAGTTTTGCCCCACGCTAACAATTCTGTCCTACTGTGTGACGTAAGCTTCGAGTCATGCGAGATTGCGTGCGCATAACCTAATCGCCATTAGTACGCTTCACCTTCACCGTGAAAAAAGCTGTCTGCAAGTTTTTAGAAATTTAACTTCAATAAGTTATTTCTATTAACCAAAATTGGTTGAAAAACTTGTCTTTGCAATACTACTCTTATTAAGCTACAATTAGCTCTTAACCTAACTTTTAAGCTTCTAGCTTTATTCGCTCTGCTTTTGGGTCAACGTATTCAATCGTTTCATCAGCTGGATGTGCGGAACATTACTGTAAGGGTTACGCCCCTGATCGGCGATTGTGTATCACTACAGTTTATACAGAATATATCAAGAGAACTGTGAATATACGTGGTAGTGAGAACAAACTTTTCTTAAGTTTTGTGAGACCATTTATGCCGGTTACCAAAGATATGATTTCTAGGTGGCTTAAAACTGTGCTACTTTCTTCAGGAGTGGATACATCAATATTTACTCCTTACTCATTCAGAACAGCTTCTACGTCATCAGCTAGCAGAAATAGCGTTTCGATTAGCAGTATTTTGCAAACTGCTGGATGGACCCAGGAATCTACTTTCAGGAAATATTACAATAAGCCTGTTAATGATAGTGGTGTTTTTGGTAGAACAATTCTTGATAATTTATCAGGAGATTCCTAATTGGCAGTCTTTTATTATTTCATTGAGTTTGTGTTGAGATCTTGTATTGATTTTAACATAGTATATGTTTAAATTAAAGTTTGACTTTGTAAAATTGTTTTTCGATTTATTGTTGGTTCTTGGTGACAACTTTAAAAATCTCGCATGACTCGAAGCTTACGTCACACAGTAGGACAGAATTTATAAATTAAACAAGGCTTACCTGTAAGGTGAAGTTTGATTGTAATTCTGTCCTACTGTTGACGGCTGAGAGATCATGTGCCCACCCTTTAGTTTTTTGGTGTAGCCCAACCCTTTAGTTGACTTTAACTGTGGTTCTTGTCACCATTCTCTCTTTGAAATATGGCGATTAGGTGATGCGCACGCAATCTCACATGATCTCTCAGCAGTCAACAGTAGGACAGAATTACAATCAAACTTCACCTTACAGGTAAGCCTCGTTTAATTTATAAATTAGTATACGAAACTTTTAGCTGTTCAGTTATCAAAATTCATTGAAAATCAAAATACTTATTCATTTCAACACCTTAAACTCTGTGTATCAATCTGAAGTCAATCGGATGATAAGTTTGGCCTCTATAGTGTCACAAGGTTTTTTGAAGTGATCAAGGGAGATAACTCTGGAAGTAATTATTTGAAATTGCTGAATTAATAGGCTTCTTCGTCTCATGACCTTAAACACTGTGTATAAATTTAAAGTCAATCGGATATTAACTTTGGCCTCTAGAGCGACCACAAGATTTTTTGAAGTGGTCAAGGGACATAACTCTGGTAGTTATCGGAAATCGCTGAAAAACAATAGGCTTCTTCATCTCATGACCTTAAACACTGTGTATAAATTTAAAGTCAATCGGATATTTACTTTAGCCTCTAGAGCAATCGTGGACGCCAGACCGACGGGCGGACCGACGACAATATACGACCACATTTCAATGTGGGCGTATAAAAACTGTTAATTCCAGTATAATTGCAAAGTGTTTTGCACCAAATGACATGTTGGGCCTGGCATAATTTAAGTGTTTTGGTTATAGTCACTGCTAGAGGTTTTGTTTGACAGATGCTGGAGGAAAAATTATGTATCTGAATTTTACTGGATTTTTATGAAATTTCGGTATAGAATAAATATAAGGTAGTGCATCTATTTTCACATTGTCTCTAATATCATTAATCCTGTTACACGAATATTGGTTATGCAAAATATCTAGTTTAGATAATTCCGTAATACATTTATAAGTGTCATTATTGGTGTTAGGCCAAAGTCCGACTTCGATAAGGGTATTTTTAATATATTACTTTATACAGATAAAGGCAATATTATTGCTGGCCTTATCGGCAGGTGTTAGAACAAATCTCTCTTGAAGAGCAGCAAGACATTCAGCTGCAGATGTGTTTTTTAGGACTTCGGGTGATGGGTGTCTTGGGTTAAGTTTTATATATTTGATTCTATTTGACAAGAGGTCAAAAACAGTGTTTCTCCATTCTCCAAAAGATTCTAACGGTGCACGAAATTTATCAGACCAAGCTCCTATGCATTTCCGGATTTGAGATTTTAGATTATTATATAATTTTTTGAAGTTATTTATACTTTGTTGTTCTCGAAATTGTGGCCCAAAGCGAAATAGTTTTCTAAGATTATTGTCTTCAACAATATCGAAGTTTCCTGTCAGTATATGGTCATGAAACTTATCTTCAAAACAACTTTGTCGGCACTGAAAATGTCAAAGGCGAAATTTGAAATATTCAAATACTAAAAATTCGACCAGGCTATCCAGAAATGTATTAATTTAAGAAATACTAGACGAATTGACTTTTCAATGTTTTCCATATTCAATTCAAAATGGTGACCATCAGTTGACCTAAATCAAAATTCTGCGTGGACCATTTGTGAGGGATTCCTTCTAGGATTCAGAAAATATAACTGCCGTGTCTGTAAGTGAAATATCAAAAAAGCCTTAGGGATATTTTCCATTTAAAGATGGCGGCACTTCCGGATTGAGCTACAAACACCATTTTTTGTGTACAAATCAGTAATGTCGTAGTTAGTACTGAAAATAAAATTCAAGTTGATCTGACCTATATTTCATCGATTTTCTTGATAACTTTGATCCTTAATTTCTGCAAGTGGAGAAAAGTTAGAAAATTTCTAAAAGCATTTTTCAAGTCACATAAGTAAAATCTACTTACATACTTAATTTCATAAAAATCGTACAACTATTAAAGAAGTTGTGAAGTTGGTCTCAACTTTCGGTTCAAAATCACAGCGACAAATTTTTGAAATTCGAAAATCTGAAATTGCCGATGAAAATGTATTTTTTCAAGGTACTCAAAGACAAAAAGAATTAGTAAAATCGGTTAAAAAAATACTAAGTTACGACTATGCTTTGTAATTTTTTTGGTTCGTAAAATTCAGGGATTTCGAATTCGTAAAACGTTTCGAAAATATATTAATTCCGAAGCCACCACCCATTCTTGGGGGGGTAGGTCAAAGTTTCAGAAAGATCCCATGGTTAGATTCTGAGATATAAGATTTGCAGGAAATGAACCCAAAAAAAATAATAATAATAATAACTAGATCTGCTAAGCAGATATTAAAAAAGCTTTCATATTCACAATCACTTCCTGTCACATGTCATGGGTCATATAAATAATGGGAGATGAAATTCGAATTTTTGATATATTTGAATACCAAAAGTTTGACCCGTATCCCGGCAATCCTGTAATGTATTAATTTCAGAAATAGGAGACGCACTGAATATACTATGGCCTATTGTGTTTGTTTACAAGCCTGTAAATGTCTATTTTTCACTATTCCAATTCCAGACAAATGTCCGTTACAACTAATGTAACATGGTCGTGATAGGGGGGGGGGGGGCATTTATGTTGGCATTGATTCATTTTTTTCAAAATATGCCTTAAACTATTTTAAGATATCAGTGCTTTTAATAATTATTGAACAATTAAACATTGGTTTATAAAGATTTGAAATATTTATTCATCAATATTGTTATTGATTTTTACACATTCAACCATTAATCATGTTTTGCATACAAACTATCAATACAGATGTAAGAGAGAGAATTTAAAATGAAAGAAAGTTGAAATATTTGTATTTTTGTCATATTTTTTTTCATTCATATATATGCTTTATAATGATATCGTCGCTGCGCTATCCAAATCTCGTATGTCGATTTATGCAACTTTTCAGGAGAAACAAAAAACATTATAAAACTGTTACTACTAAACCAAATTCTACAATTTTTTTACACAATGACTAATAAACTAAACATATATTATTGTATATTATGGGGTGGGGGTGGGACACCTATGACGTCATAAACCAGACTTACGATAATTTGACGCATTTTATTTTCTCCAAAATTGGACATACGAAGTTTGGATATGATGCATATGTCTAAAAAAACGAGGTACGATAATTTGTCGATAACAAAACGGACGTGGCCGTATACTATTACGTGGATAAAATCCGTATTCTGGCTTGAGTATATCGGTGTCATTCATTTGATTAGTGAGACACTTTTATTAAAAATAAATGAAGTGAAATGGAGTTTAACATTCAACTTTTCAGCACTATCCAGGCTAATGAAGCAGGTCAAAATGAATCACCCTGACCCAGTGAGAACGGCACTTGCTCGCTTACCTGGGTGTCCCGGTCTTAGCATAGAAAATTCCTAGGGATTTTCCCGTGTCCTCTTCAATTGTCAGGCCTGGCTAACAAGGGCATCTAGTCGTTTGGATAGGAAAAAACGAGGTCCCATGTACAGTTGTAATTTGAATTTAAAGTAGGCTTTTGTGTCGCTATTTCGGCACAATTACCTTCATTGCCAGGGGCCCGTCTTCTCAGCCCACTTATCGTCATTTCATAATCTTCATCGAATTCCAACTAGTAGATAGTATCCAAAAACTGATTTCAATATCAAAATACAATAAATTTATGACGTGATTTTATTTTAAATTTGAGAACATAACATGTAAAATAACAGTAACCATATTAACACAATGTTATCAACAGTTAGAGCCCATGTAAATGCATAAGGAATGTCTATGAAACAAGTCTAATTTTCGGAAGTCATTCCGTGTTTACTCATGAGGTAAATCATCATAGAATGTATGATATTCCCGAGGAATAACACTTTTCATTTCTTGTAAGTGTTTAAATTTAGTAGATTTGATTTTAATGGCGCAGTGATGCAAATTACGCACCTCGTCACCTATGCGCGGGTTTGACATTTTAGCTCTGCGAGGTAGATCAACAAATTGGTCGTTATAGTTCAATTTATATTGAATTTCACCATTTGGATTATATTTGAGGAGGCGCAAATCAGTAACAACAGAATCACCAATTTTGAAACCGGGTCGGATTGAAGAAAAGTATTTCAGGCACGAATAATTCTTGAAAAAATCATGTGATACAAACTGCACTTTATACGGGTTTTCAAGCCTCGCCTCACGTATCTTGTCCACATAGTTCTGAGGATGGTAAATTGGCTTTTTCCTTAACTTTCTCTCAATTGCGCTGAGAATACTATCGCACTTCATTTGGGTGTGGCCACGCTCCAAATACTTCTGGGTGATGATGATGTTCTTTTTGTGAGAAAGGAGAAGTAGTGCATTCGACAAGGTAACGTTTCTGTTTTGATAGCCACACCCGTCACAGTATATAATTACTTCTGATATATTTTCATCGACCGTCTTCTCTAAATAATCAACCAAACCAGATGTAAATGAGTTTGACGTCAGATCACCCTCTGATTCATGCCAAAAATAACACATGACATCTCGACTGACCAAATTATAGATGGTAAAATTGTGACAACCAAGTTTAGATTTGTAGTATAAAGCACTGGCTTGTAACATGGGACACAACAACAAAGACTGTAGATCAAGTGTTAAGAGAAGAACTGATGGGTCATCTAATGCCCTTTCTTTATCAGATGTTTTTTGTTTACGGGCATCTTCTTTTCTATTAATGTGAATATTATACTGTTCTTCATCTATATTTTTGTTCTCAAATGCACAACAAATGTCACACTGGTCCTTCTTAGGCGAAAATAACGAAAGATTTAATTCGTCGAACAGTTTGTTAAAAAGTTTCCTACCAGCAGCTGGATAGTTATGTTTTTTGCATTGGGCTTCATATTCTCTATATAGCTCTGCAAATGAAGAGAAAACGGGTTCCAGGTAACTCTTTGAGCTGGAGGATCGACAATAGTGTGATGGTAGTTTTGGGAGATCTTTAAGGAAAGCCTCAGCATGTTTTATTTTTACATCATTTTCTGTGTGTTTTTTGGGTTCCGGTGATTTAATTGGAATGCCATGTGTACTTTTATTTAACCAGTCGTACACAGATTTTTCACCAATGGAAAGTGTAGTTAGAAACATTGATTTGCACACTTGAAATCTTTGGTCACCCTTCTTAAGGTAATATCGAAATGAGTTTTTTCTTCTATGTTCCCCATTGCCTTCTGGGGTTTTTCTTTCTTTGACATCTTCTCTTTCTACTAAACTACTTATGTACACTCTTTTTTCTTTCCAGTCCATAGTTTTCCAGAAAGCCTTAAAGATAACCCGTCTATCTTCTTCAGTGAAGGTGTTACAAGCTCTTTTAGTTCTGTCACATCTGGTACATTTTCTTTCTTCTATTTTCCTTTCTGGTCTGTCACGAGAATAACTGTAGTGACCATCAAGCTTCACCGAACCTTTGTATTTGACTCCTTCCATTCTACATTTCTTATTTTGAGTTCTCTGCCACTGCATAACCTTTGATTTCCGCTTTTTTCTGACATTATGATTCAGTTATTTCATAATCTTCATTTATTTCAATATCATCATTTTTTTCATTAACGACATTTATTTCATTATATTCATTTATTTCCTCATCTTCAGTTATTTCATTTGCTTTATTATCTTCATTTATTTCATTATCTTCATTTATTTCATTATATTCATTTATTTCATTATCTTCAGTTATTTCATTATATTCATTTATTTCATTATCTTCAGTTATTCCATTTGCTTTATTATCTTCATTTATTTCAATGTCATCATTTATTTCAATATCTTCAGTTATTTCATTATCTTCAGTTATTTCATTTGCTTTATTATCTTCATTTATTTCTATATATTCCGTTATTTCATTATCTTCAGTTATTTTATTATCTTCAGTTATTTCATTATCTTCAGTTAATTGATTAACTTGTGTATGATCTATCCATATACCTGCATCCCAATCCGGATCTTTGATAATGTCATCAGAGTCTGAAAGTGTGTCACTTAATTCATAAAATTTATCTTCTATGTTATTTTCTATATTTTTGTTCCCACTAGTACCTAAAAGCTTATCTAATGTGGAAACATTTAAACAAACTTCATCATAACTGGAATCACTGTCCCCTGAATACAATTCGGGTTGGAATGTCTGAAGCAACACCTCTATTTCCGGCTCTAGTGGTAGAGGGGCTTTATCCATATTTTCTGTTTCAGGTTGTTTTCTTTTATTTGAGTGGATAGCGGTGGGATAAAGGTTTAAATCATCGGAAAAGTCATCCTTCTTCGAATTAGTAGAAATCAAACTCGACGCTTGTTTAGCGCGGGCCATATTTACGAGTATCTGACCCCTTGATAAGGCTTTTGGCAGACTAGTAGACATATTGGTGTAGATTAAAAAGACAAAAACCGTTCTGAAATTAAAAAAGACAAATATGTCAAAATGTCGTATCTCTGTGCATTATTCACCAGTGGGGTATACAATTTATCAGTGTCGTTAATGTCAAATTATCGTATATCGGAATTTCCCACTAATATCTTACTTATTAGTGTGTTATCAGTAAAAGATGCACGTATTCATTAAATAATGATAGTATGTACTGTAATATATTTTATATTTAGCCAATTTCATACAAACTGTAACTAAATAACACCAAACCAATGAAAATAGATTAATCAAACAGGCCTTCACGTGAATAAATACCTGGAGAGTCAAAAAAAGCTCTCCTAAAATTGCAAATAGGGTAAATCGCTCTCCTGAGAAAACTCTCCTGAATCTCTTAAGGAGAGCTTTTTTTCGATTTTGATTAGGGACCTAAATATCTGGTCTATGGTGGATTCAGTGAAAAGATAAAAGTATTAATTGTCATCAAGAATGAGTATTTATTATCATGTGTTAAAATGAACCATAAATAAAAGTTAGGAACACGTGTCTTGTGTTATGAAGAGTAAAAGAGTCAGCTTTTTTTATCCAAACAGTTCCATACCAAAAACGTAACGAAACTTAGGTATAAAGTAGAAAGAATGAGAGACTTCGTTCAGAATATTTGAGAGCAAGCAACCATTCTTTTTTTTTACGAGAAAGGAAGTCAGAGTTGCCAAGACGACAGTCGTTAACTAGAAGGGTCATTCTGATTGGCTATTTTTGTCAAGTGACCCAATGAACTGTCTTGTTATAGTAAGCACAACCACAAAATAGACTAACTTAACCAGACGCATATTTCTATGGTATAACCGCTGGCTATTTCATATATCCGACGGTAAGACTACTAAAGAAAGACTAGAAAAGAATAAACAGCGATGGAGATCCGAGACCCAAGTTGACACTCGTTTTCGTTGAGGAGAGTCAAATTAGCTACATAGGCGAGCGATAAAAAGCGCACCTTGACCGACATCCAGGCGCGCCCAGGAGAGCGAGAGCGATCGCGCTCCTTTTACGTGAAGGCCTGATCAAAGTATTTGTTATTGTAATTCGATATATATGCAAAATATTGACTTACTGTTTTAAGAAATTTAAGTTTTCTTTCTCGATTAGTTATGGTTTACCTCATACAGCATTTAAAAGTGACTTCTAAGTACACAAAACATCCATGTCGTCTGCTTTTGCCACGTGGAACCGAGATACGATATTTTGTGAGACATACGATGTTTTGGAGAAATTATTGTTGGCAATCAGATTCCGAGAAATTGTCACATGCTTGAAAATCGTATTTCTAATTGCCGTAGAGGTACGAACTTTTGATAGATGGTGCGCGGCAGGAATTTGATTCTGATCAAGCAAAAATGTAAATTTGGCAAAAAATCGAGATACGAGGTTTGGATAGCGCAGCGACGATATGCTGTGTACAGCCCTATGATAAAAAAAAAATTATAAATAGAAATGTGTAATGTTCCTTTTTAATGCCCTACTCTTCTGCACCTATTCTGGGCTAATGGAAGACTGACATACGCCATACAGTGTGCTATGGGGGAAATTTTGCCCGGGCAGCAGCACTACGGCCTACTCTTATATCGAATTCCAACTGCCATGGGATCTTTTACTTGCATGCCAATGTGTACATGGGACCTTGGTTTTCCGTCCAATCCAAACAACTAGACAGCTGTTCATGTCAGGCCCTCCGTTCTGCATCACTGACATGAGAAAACCACGCCAGAAAATCGAGATGAACTTTCTAAGCCAATGCAGGGATCGAACACCCGACCTCCAGGCTAGCGAGTCATCACCTTAACCACTAAGCCACTGACAAAGATATAATTCAAGACAACAATTTCAGAAATGTTTAATACAATTATTATAATTATTATACATGTGCATCAATGTAAACAGGCCTATTCCTTGCATTTGGTTTTAGAGTTAGAGGTGCTGAAATTTAGAGAGAGAGAGCTGGTATGTTCATCTCCGAGTGGTTATAAATAAATACAAACATGTATCAGTTGATGAACATTAATATATTCTATGAATAAAGAGACATGTTACAATTAACAGCATGCGTGAGTTGGGCTGTCTTATCTCCAAGGGGCACAACTGCAAATCAAATACAATAGACTTTTACATCTAGACACAATTAGAATACTAATATCATCCATCTCCCTCCCTTCTAAAACTAAAGACATATTCAGATATTTTCTGATTACATTACTAATATGTACTAAAATGTCATTTAGGTATTTACGTTGCGTGAATACTTTAAAAGAACAACAGTTATTATTTCAGTTTATAATCCGCGAAACGCACTGGTACACGTCTAGAACGTGTTGACTTTCTTGATGTTATTTCTTGTGAGGTAGATGATGATTGTTTGAGTATTGGTGGTGGCATCTTATCAGGAACATTTTGTTCTGGCTTCTGAAGTTCCTTTACCCTGACCATAGGTTGTTGATTCGTATAATCATCACTGTCACTGTCAGAGTCACTATCATCCTGTTGTTGAACAGCTGGGTGTTGTACATTGTAACCAATATTATTATGATTTTTTAATGTACTATTCTGATCCACCCCATTATGGCTAATTACTGGAGACCATAAAGATGTACCTCCATTCTGGTTCTTCGGTGGATGTCGTAACCGAAGATCTCTACGATTACGAACTGTTATCAGACCAGAAGGTAACCGAACAAGATATTTCCGAACATTACGGTTGCATTCTTGGATTATACCATATTTATCCCAGCGATTAGTTAGTCGGTTTTGAATAACTACTGGCGAACCTACTTTTAAGTTCTGGAAGGAGTATTCCCGGTCTGAGTTTGTCAATTCTTTGACGTTCCTTAGCAATGTATTTGTCATAATTACTGAGCTCTTTATGCCAGTCCTTTGATAGGGCACTTTTATGAGCTGGGACTGTATCACGAACTGAGTGTCCATAAACCAATACTGCTGGTGATAATCCAGTCGATTTGTGAGGAGTATTACGTATTTGCAAAAGTCCTTTTGTCCATTTTTCAAAATCAATTTTACCTTTAGTAACACATTTTCGTAGTAGCGCTTTTGCCTGCTTCACACCATTTTCTGCATAAGAGTTACTTTGAGGATAGTATGCAGATGATGATATCCATCTCACTCCCCATCGCTGACAAAAGTCTGTAAAGTCTGCTGAGGAAAACGGTGGGCCGTTATCTGTAAAGAAGACTTCAGGAACAGTTGTATCAGCAAAAAAGTTTCGTAGTTCATGTATTGTTAAATCACATGTGGTTCGAGACATTTGCGAAACACTAAACCAACCACTTTTCCAATCAGTGATTATCAAAAATTTTATATTGTCAATATCAGCAAAATCCGCAGATACATATTGAAAACACCTTTGTGGGCTGGGTAAATGGATTTCTGGTTCTTTCGGTTGACTTGGCCTATCTTCAATACACATCAAACATTGTTTACATTTTTGTTCAATATGAAAGTCAATTCGTGGCCAATACACAACAAGTCTAGCTCTGGACTTAATGCCAACAATACCTCTATGACCAGAATGTAATTCATCTAGAACCTGTGATCTGAGACATTTTGGAATTATCAGTCTAACACCATATAAAATAAAGTCATCATCACTAATCAAAAAATCGTTTTTGACATTCCAATATTCTCGAATTGATTCATCCAAATCTTTCTTGTTTTCAGGAAAACCATTAAGAATAGTTGTTTTCAATAACTGGTATTCAGGGTCATTCTGAGCTACATTCTTAATGTTTTCTAAATCTAATGTACATTGAGCTTGGTCCATAGATGCTGTCTGAACGGCTTTGACATAAAAAGATATAGCCTGGGACTCCTCAATGTCTTCATTATCAGGTTTGGAAACAGGATTTCTAGAAAAAGTATCAGCAATGATATTAACAGATCCTGGTATATATTCTACTGTGAAATTAAAATCCATACATTTTAATAAATTCCGCAGAATTCTTGTATTGGAAACTTCGTCTAATCGTCTTGAATTAACAAGAGACACTAGTGGTCTGTGATCAGTGAACACTGTGAATTTTGGACCTCCTAGTAAAAATTTCCGGGCTTTTTTCAGACTCCATGCTAAAGCTGTAATTTCGCTCTCAATGGGAGCATACCGGGTTTCGGCATCGGTTAGACTTCTACTGCCAACAACAACTGGTGTCCATTTACCATCAACTTGTTTTTGTTTGAGTACGAAACCGAATCCAGTTATACAAGCAGCATCAGTATATAACTGTAATGGAGCACCTGGTCTAAAGAATGCTTATGTCGATGGAGATGCTAGGTGCGTCTTGACTTCAATAAAAGCTTCCTTTTCATCTGGAGTCATCTGAAATGTACCATTTTGTTTTTTCAACAAATGTCGGATAGGGGCTAGCTTCTTAGTTAATTCTGGGTCATATGGCGAAAGTTGATTCGCTAGACCATGAAATGATCTCATTTTCTTCAGACTGTTTGGTTCAGGAAAATTTAAAATAGCATCTACCGTTTTAGCATGTATTGAATAACCATCTTTACTAATTTTCAAACCAGCAAATTCTATTTCTGTCTGATGCCATACAACTTTTTTAATGTTCAAACGAATATTTTCGTTTCGACATCTCTGTAAAAACTGTCGCACATTTTGTAAATGTTCAGCACTGTCTTTACCATAAACTAATGTGTCATCCACAATTCTTGATATCCCTTTTAAGCCTTGTAGTGCTTCACTGATACGCCGATTATAATGTTCTGGGATTGAATTAATTCCAAATGGTGCTCTTTCAAAACGAAACCTTCCAAAAGGCGTGAGGAAAGTTGTTAGATCTTTGGAATTTTTAGAAAGTGCTATTTGGTGGTAACCTTTCTTGGCATCAAATGATGAAAAATACACAGCAGATTCGGACTGAATCGATTGAGCACAGTCAACAACACTAGGTGATTGAAAATATTCACGTTTACAGTATTTATTTAACTTTCTAAAGTCAACACACATTCGAATATCTTCAGTATCCTTTTTCGGTGCGATCACAAGCGGGCTCACCCATTTTGTTGGGTGTGTCACTTTAGAAATGTGTCCATCTGCTTGTAACTGATCAAGCTCCTTTTTGAGTTTATCGTAATATGCTACTGGTAAATTTCTAGGGAAAAATATTTTCGCTGGCACAGCATTTTCTTCAAGTTCAATATGAAAAGGTCCCCCTTTAAGCGGTTCAGTTTGAGCGGAAAAGACATCTGCATATTCATGTTTTATGTCATCAAAAGTCACTAGATCGGCAGGTTGCAACCCGATACTACTTTGAACTTGAACATTATTGACCTGGCAATTTCTTGAGTTCATTACCACTGGCTTCAGTCGTTCTGGCGGCTGTAAGACAACATTTAATGTAGTTCTCTGTCTGTTGTCTTGCTTTGTGTCTATTTTAGCTATGCGTGTGTTTGGTGGTTTGTAATTAATTACTACAATACCTAATTTAACTAAAGCATCTCTAGACAGAATGAATGAATTCAAATCATTGAAAAATACTAATGGGCATGTAATTTCAGTGTCACCAAACTTGATTGTGGCATCAAAGTATCCTTTGACATCCATTTGATTTCCACTTGCATTGTATGTATTAATCATTTCATTGGTTGGGGTAATTAGATTATGAATATCTTCACCCAGTTCTGTAATCTTCGTTACAGGAGCACAGCACCAATCAGCACCAGTGTCAATCTCAGTCTTAATTGATTTTCCCTCAATGGCAACTTGAACTGTTTCTGCAGCTGTCTGCGAAATAGCTGAAACAATACGACCCATCTTCTTGCCAACATTTGAAATAGATAGTCTATCTCTTTTAGGATTAGAGCGACATACAGATGAAAAATGATTTTTTCCTTTACAATTTCGACACTCCCTTCCAAACGCTGGACATTCCGTTTGACGATGTTTTTCATTGTAACCACAAAAATTACATTTATTATATCTGCTGTTACCACTCTGTGATCGGCTTGCTTGACGATTTCTGCTCTGAGGTCGTCTTAAAGTTTCTCTCTTTGAACCCATTTTATTCACAGTTTGATGAGGTTTGTCTAACTCAGATTGTGTTTTCTTTAAATTCTCATCAGCTTCTAATTCATGTAGGGCAGTAGCCACATCTAATGTCTTCTTCTTTATCATTTCTTTACGGGCATCTTCACTCCTGGTGGAAAAGACTAATTTCATTAAGATAAGAAGTTCAACAGCGCTTTGTTTACATTCAGTGCAAAATGATTCTGAAAATTCACAGTCTTCAGATATCTCGGCTATGCAGGAATAAAACTGTCGTGCAGTCTGATCGGATCGCTGTACCGTTGAATTAAACTGATGTCGTGCAACCCATACAGGTCGACTAGATTCTATGAGATCCTTGGCAATGTTTAAAACGCTTTCAAACTTATGTTGTTCTTCTGGTCGTAATTGAAGTATTAGAGCATTCATTTTAGAAAAAGTTTCTGGCATCATAGCTGTTTGAAATGCTGTCATCTTTACTTCCCATGCTTTATTGTCAATTTTAGCCTCTCGGACGAAAGAACGAAATGCAGATTCCCATGTACGATGACGTAGTCGTGAAGATGATAACACATCTAATTTCTCTGGACATAAAGTTTTCAATAAATTCCAAGGAATTTTCTCGGGTGCATTGTTGACTTGTTCTCTATTATCAACATCCGCTGTGTTGTTTTGCCGTTGACCAGTTCCAAACTGCGTCGACTGTAAAACTGCCGAAACGGTTTGTGCAACAATACTAGAAATTGTAGCTGAATCAAGGGTAACTTGCGACGAAGTACTTGTTGTTGTTCGCCTGTCACGTCTGGCTGTGTTTATTTCTTCTGAATCACTCATGGTATATGTTTAGTTACTTCAAAACACTCAAAATTTTAGCTTTTAACTCAGTCGTCAACATTCGGCGTCTTTCGTCATGGGCGCGGCCATCTTGGGTCAAAGTTTACTGCATGACATTTTGGCTTCCGTCTTCAGAAAAAAAAACGATTTCAACACCGTTTATTCTTTATTTACGGTAATGTATACCTTATTTAGTTCGCAGCGCCATGGTATGTTCATCTCCGAGTGGTTATAAATAAATACAAACATGTATCAGTTGATGAACATTAATATATTCTATGAATAAAGAGACATGTTACAATTAACAGCATGCGTGAGTTGGGCTGTCTTATCTCCAAGGGGCACAACTCCAAATCAAATACAATAGACTTTTACATCTAGACACAATCAGAATACTAATATCATCCAAGAGCGAAATGTGGTTTATCAACCACTCCACAAAAACTAGGTCATTTTGGGACTAACGTATGGTTCAATTTTATTTCAATATGCTTGCGTGTAGGGGTTTAGCAGTGGGAAGAAACCACGAGGTTGGACGGGCGACCCTATTCCTTGTCATCGGGTTTGATACGGTTGGCAAATACTATTTCAACTAGACCTGCATGCAGGAATAACGGGTTTCACTGGTGCCACGTCACTTTCGGTGCCACGTTACCCTTGAACATATGTCACTTCCGATACCAATGAAACAATTAAACAGGTTTCCACATAACCATTGCAAACATCAAATAAAATGGACGAAGAATCAACCAAATCCAGCAATATCAATTCATTTTATATATATGTTACTTGTAAGTGATCCTGGCAAAATTTCATTACTTCCGGTGATAATGAAAATGTTCAATTAGTTTTAAGAAATCAGAAATGGCATAAGGCATCATATGGCAAAAATTGTATGTAAATCGAATAAGAATTGCCACTTTTATAGACCAAAAACCTTGAAAAGTGACTTGTAGAAAATCGTCTTTTTCTCGGCAACCGTACATGATAAAAACTATTTTTTGGTATCTATATGATCGTATGGTTTCAGTCTATTTGTTGATTGGAATCAAATATCATAATTTGGAATTTATTACAAGTCAGACTTGTTTGAAAAAAATATCTGTTTTGAAGGCTAAAACTACAGTTTTTGCTAAAATGACATTACTTCCGGTGATATTGAAAATGTTCAATTAGTTCTATGAAATCATAAATGACATAAGATATCATATGGTGAAAATTTATGAAAATCGAATAATAACTGACACTTTTATAGATCAAAAACCTTGAAAAGTGACTTAAGGAAAATCGCCCATTTCTCTGCAACCGTACAAGTTAGAATCCATTTTATGGTATCTGTATGATCGTATGGGTTCAATCTATTTGATCAATATCATAATTTGAAAAAAATAACAAGTACGACTCATTTGAATAAAATATTGTTTTTGAAGGCTAAAATTTAAGTTTTGAGCAAATGACGTCATTTTCGGTGGCAGCGTAAGAGGTAAAATGGTTTGACATAGTCCACTATGGCATTAGGCATCCAATGGCGAAAGAAAATTGAAAATCAAATAATTATTGATTCTTTTACAGCCAAAATTACGTGAAAAGTGACTCATGCAAAATTGCCTATTTCTCGGCAACTGCGCATATTACAAATTAATTTCCACATACATTCTCTTTGTGCGGGTTATTACTACGAGTTTATGAATGTTGCGAAGATATATTTTTTAATATGAAGATGCTGGATGGGTTGTAAATTATGGCGAGGTATCAGGTTCAAAATGCGATCTGCAGTAGAAAGTAGAAAATAAAAAACAAAAGAGAAAATTCTTGTGGGAAACATATACCGCTCGTGCTTTTCAACATAAAACGTTTGGCTGAGATTCATAAATTTCAATTTCATTTTTGAGCAATTTCGAATAAAATGTAAAAAAAAGTGTAAAATTCAGTTATTACAACCCATTCAACGTCTTCATATTTTGAACTATTTATTCGTAACTTTCATAAACTCGTAGCCATAATCAAGACGAAGAGAATGTATGCGAAAAATAGTTTGTAATATGAGCAGTTGCCGAGAAATATGCAATATTGCATGCATCACTTTTCAAGTTATTTTGCCTATAAAATAGTAAATTATTATCCGATTTTCAATATTTTTCTTTTATTCGGTGCCTAATGCCAATTTGGACTAGGTTAAGTCATTTTGGCAAAAACTGTATTGTTAACCTAAAAAACAAATATTTCATTCAAATGAGTCTTTTTTATAATATTTTTAAAATTATGATATTTGAATCCCATCAACGAATAGCATGAACCCATACGATTATACAGATACCACAAAAAAAGTTTCTAACTTGTACGGTTGTTGAGAAATAGACGATTTTCTACAGGTCACTTTTCAAGCTTTTTGGTCTATAAAAGTGACAATTATTGCATATCTATAGTCCATTGGCCAATCACGTTATTTTACCTACATTTTGCCTAGTAGTTTGGATGCAGCGATGGCGGGTGTTGCGCACCAGGCAGGGTAAGCTTACTCTTCCGGACACCTGTTGAGTGTTACCACTGTTTGTTGTGTATTTCGTATTGTGTATTTTGGATACGGACATTAGGTACGGCCACCCCATATGGATGCAATGACAATGTAGCTAGTATTGGAAATTTGTCTAGCCCTGCGTGTAGTGACGTTAATGTCATGACATTATTTCCAAAATTTCGTCGTCGAAAACGCAGTCATGGACATCGTCGCTACACACCACCTAAGCTCAGCACTATTTCACTGGATGCCCTTTTGGAAATTATCCAAGAACCATTAGGACCACATCATATACGTACTAAATTATATTCTATTCCACTCACTATTTTGAAATTACTTAAAACTGAATGTTTGGATTCTAATTGCACTGATCCTGCATCCACTGTATACAGGGTTGTATCCATTGTGCTTGACATTGCCCACCGTCGTTTGGACGTTGCGACCGAGCCCGATGTGTCTAACACCACCAATAGTGCATTCCTAAAACTGAAATTTGCTAATAAAGGCATTGACACTATCGGGTTAAGCCAAATATTACATCATAAGCAAGTCACAGCACACATCCCCCCCTACTTCAAAACTGTTACTGTTCCTAGGATTTCCTATACATTTTCAAAACCCATTGCATCTAAAATATTTAATTACAGAAACGCATTATCTGACATCAATGCGAAACACTTATATGACAACCCTCCACCCTGTTCTTTCTCTACATCAAAATTTCAAACTTATTATGGATGCCGTAGAGGACTATGCTAGATCATGGGCTAAGAGGGAAGATGTTATCTCTGATACTCTCTCTGACTGGACTAAGTCTATTAGTCGTTTACTAAAACGAAGAACTTACATGCAACGTTTGTCAGTTGACACAAGGCCTAAGTCTATATTCAATGATGTTAGCATCGTTGAAAATCTCAAAGCCTTGCATGACAAGTATGTCATTGTTCCGGCTGACAAAGCGTCCAATAACTTTGTGTTTATATGTAAACGATATTATTATGACTGTCTCTTCAAAGAACTTAATTTCGGGAAATCAACTGACAGTGCTACGTATAAACGATCTACTCTTAGTAAGGATGAAATTATATCCAATCACAAATCTGTACTCACTTCATTTGGTACTCCATGCGGAGATACCTATACAGATTTGCCCCTGTTATATTGGATACCTAAACTACATAAAAATCCCTACAAACAACGTTTTATAGCAGGTTCATCCTGATGTTCCACAAAACCACTTTCAAAAGTATTGACATCTATACTAACTGCAGTTAAAGAGGGTATTCAAAAATACTGTGACAAAATATACTCTCGTAGTGGTATTAATCAAATGTGGATATTAAAAAATTCCAAAGAATTACTTGATGGTTTACAATCTAGATCCCTTGCTTCGATCTCATCTATTCAAACTTTTGACTTTTCCACTTTGTACACTAAAATTCCTCATAGTAAATTAAAAGCTCGGTTGAAAGATATTATTCACAGTGTCTTTTCATCGAAATTGGGAACTGCTGGATATCAATATTTAGTTGTTAATTACAATTCTTCATATTTCGTTAAGTACCATAGTGATTCAAAAAATAAATTCACCGCCATCAAGATAATTCAGATGTTGGATTTTTTAATTGATAACATCTTTATTGAATTTGGAGGGGAAATATATCAGCAAGTGGTTGGTATCCCCATGGGCACCAACTGTGCACCTTTGCTTGCTGATTTATTTCTGTATTCCTATCACTAGGGACCGGGAATCATCAAGTTTTTACGAAAAAAGGTAAGAAACTACTCTTATCATCTAGAATCTAATACACGTCAAGAATGTGTTAAATACCGTCAAGATTCATCAAAAACCGCCCAGTTTGTGCTACCGTGTAGATTTAGAAACACTGTCTAGTTTTGACATCGATCGTCTACTTTACGACCGTCCAGTTTCTCAGGATGTTTTAGATTTGAAAGGGGTTTAGTTTTTAGACAAGGCCTTATTTTCCCGGACTTGTCTAGAAATGAACAGAGTGTTTAATTACTAACGGCGTTTAGTTTTTACGCCAAATTACCACTTTACCGAGAGCCGTCTAGAAACTTAAGGGTGATTAGTAATGCAATGCCGTTTACTTTTCATGTCTTTTAATTAGTTTGCCGGGTGTCATCTAGAAAATGTACGGCATTTGTTTATGTGTGAAATATTTAATTTCTATCTCCTAATTTTAGAAACTATGTTCCGATTTAGAATCTTAGCATAGTGTCTAAAATTCTCGAATGAATTGCATATTTGTTGAATATCTTCTGTATTGCCGACGTCCGTTGGGTAACGTCCATTTGCAATGAATTGACAATTTTCCCAGCGTAAATAAAACTCAACAATTTATTTATTAGAAATTAACGAAACCAATGGACGTATATCTTGTTTCTTATAATCTTGTTTTCTGGGTTATTTACCCGCTCCCGCCATCAATAACAAATGTATTTCTGAATTTACAAATTAATGTGTGCAGTACTCATTTCGACCACAAATGAAACGTAATTTTCGACATTTATCTAGGCGCCTTCGGGGGACTGTTTTCGCCAACATTTATTTTTGTATCCCGTGGGAATGTTGAAGAAATGCAGAAGGAGGGGAATTGTTAACAGGCACAGTTTTCCCCCATTGACACGGACATGGACCGCAAATCGTATCTAGTTTAGTCTTGTCACAATCAAATCGAGTATTTCTAATTAAAAATTAAAGCAAAACAAGCAGGGTCATTATAATATTTATTATCTAAGACTAATACATGGAAAGATAGTCTACAAATAAATTAAATCGGGACTGTACGTATACACTACATTACACACACAACACTCGCACAGCATTCGGAGCGTCACACGACCTCACATACAAGTTAAAACCTAATCGAAGTATATGACCAATAAAAACATATTACAAGTTCAAAGCATAATCACATATACAGGTATCACCTAGCAGCTTTTATCTACTTATTACGAAAACATATAATACAAGTTGAAAAACATTCACATATATCAGTTATCAGGTTCACCCATCAGTTATATATATTAAACACAAAATATAAAAACTGTCGACGATCACGACATTTTAGATAACACTCCACGTCACTGTCGACGATACAACTTCGGTTAGATAAAACTCCACGTCACTGTCGACAATATCACAATGTTCACATACACACGCTTATGGGCAGTACTGCCTCCGGTACTGCTCGTACTTATTGTTAATTATATCCCAGTTTTTCACAACAAACTTTATTATATTGGGCATGTGTGAAATGACTTTATTTTACACCCGCTTCCAACGGATCCGAGAATGTAAAATAAAGCCATTTTATATCGGCACATGCACCATTCCTTAAATAGCGCCATGCCCCTTTAACAAAGAATTGCATGCTTTTTTGTGAGGCAAAGAGTCTTTGTAACCTGTGATGCATAGTTCTCCAGACAAACTGTCGCCTCGATAATCCAAATGTTACTATTAATAATCTATTTATCTGTGGGAGAGGTTGAAATTCATAAGATCTTGTTGTTTGACATTTCGTTGGTAGCGTCTTCGGAGTGATGATGCATAAGACAATGACAATTAATATTTGTCTTGTGGCTGTGATAATTACTGGAAACAGAACGGGGTTTAATTGGAATACGTATCGTCTTTTGTATGAATACGGTAAGCAGTTTGTATGTTGAATTTGTAAGTTAAACAGCTTCGAGTACAAAAGTATTTTGTAAAAGGGATGACGTGGCTATATTTAAGAAATGACTGAAATGTCATGTAATTACAAATTCACCATGCGTGACTGTAATTCCCAATTGCATGAAAATTCCAAAACCAAAATATATATAAAAAAATCTCATGTAATAATCACATTGTTTGCCATTGCTTCATTTAATTAGCTAAGTGAAAGTTGGATTGTATTTACATACGTATTTTTAAAAAAAAAAAATTCAAACACTTAAATATAAAACTCTAAGGTCATTTTCGTTTTTGGTCTTCTCCAACTAAACATTGAAACCGGGCGATATAATAAAATCGATAGAAATAAAAGATTATGCAAATGTTGAAGATGAATATCACTTTCTGCTGTGCTGTCCCGCTTATATATTCATCCGTAGAAAATATTTTGGGTATTTTCTATCTCTTCAAAAACTAAAAAAAACCTCATGATAATAATATAAAACTGCTAAATCTTGAAAAAATTTGTACCACTCAATAAAAAATAAGAGAAAAACCATACCTAATGGCATATTGGTTTGGGTTGGGGTTAGGTTATGTATATATCTATCTATATTTCAGTTTACAAAGGTGGGAGGGGGATTAAAACGCCAATTCAACAATACTAATATATATACAGCCGTGAACAAATCTCTTTCGTGATCGGTAATCAACAAAAAACAAAGTGTATAACTTATTTATTCCATACATTATTGTTTATTTAACAATAAGTAAGCGTTTAACAGTTTATTTAACAATAAGTTTCCCAACAGACGTCGGCAATACAGAAGATATTCAACAAATATGTAATTCATTCGAGAATTTTAGACACTATGCTAAGATTCTAAATCGGAACATAGTTTCTAAAATTAGGAGATAGAAATTAAATATTTCACACAAAAACAAATGCCGTACGTTTTCTAGATGACACCCGGCAAACTAATTAAAAGACATGAAAAGTAAACGGCATTGCATTACTAATCACCCGTAAGTTTCTAGACGGCTCTCGGTAAAGTGGTAATTTGGCGTAAAAACTAAACGCCGTTAGTAATTAAACACTCTGTTCATTTCTAGACAACGTCCGGGAAAATAAGGCCTTGTCTAAAAACTAAACCCCTTTCAAATCTAAAACATCCCGAGAAACTAGATGGTGGTAAAGTAGACGATCGATGCCAAAACTAGACGGTGTTTCTAAATCTACACGGTAGCACAAACTGGGCGGTTTTTGATGAATCTTGACGGTATTTAACACATTCTTGACGTGTATTAGATTCTAGATGATAAGAGTAGTTTCTTACCTTTTTTCGTAAAAACTTGATGATTCCCGGTCCCTAGTGATATGAAGCCGAGTACATACAGGCACTAGTTCAAACAAATAAACGACTAGTCAGACATTTTAATTTTACTTATCGGTATATCGATGATGTTCTATCACTGAATAATCCTAAATTTAGTGATTATGTAGAATTCATATATCCTGATGAGCTTGAAATTAAAAATACTACTTACAGTGACAATTACGCTTCCTACTTGGATCTGCGTCTCGATTTTGACAATTGCTATAGACTCAGTGTTAAATTGTATGATAAATGTGATGACTTTGACTTTCCGATTGTTAACTTTCCATTTATTAGTAGTAACATTCCTGTATCACCAGCTTATAGAGTGTTTGTCTCTCAGCTAATTCGTTACGCAAGAGCTTGTTCTTTTTATTCTGATTTTTTAAGTAGATCGAGACATTTGTCAACTAAGCTTCAACTACAAGGATACTTACGCACTAAACTTATAAAATCCTTTAAAAAGTTTTATGGCCGTCATATTGACTTGGTTGGTAAATATAACATGTTGCTCTCAGCTATTATTCTTGATATATTTAATTGACACGTATCCTATTTACTATCTCTCTGATTATGTCTACTACACCTTTAACAATATTCATCACATGCATTTTGCATACCTATAGTCCATTGGCCAATCACGTTATTTTACCTACATTTTGCCTAGTAGTTTGGATGCAGCGATGGCGGGTGTGGCGCGCCAGGCAGGGTAAGCTTACTCTTCCGGACACCTGTTACCACTGTTTGTTGTGTATTTCGTACACGATGAACAGTCCATTTGCTGATTACACTACTTTGCCTAACTATTTTGCCTAAACCTTTTTTTAGGACTTCGAATTTTGCCTAATGGTTTGGATTGTTCGTACTTGGTTTTATTTTATTATTAAATTTTCATACAATTTTCACCACGTGATGCCTTATGCCATTTATGATTGCAATGATCTGATTTAACATTTCCATTATCACCGGAAGTAATGTCATATTTGCAAAAACCGTATTTTTAGACTTCAAAACAAATATTTTTTTGAAGTGAGTTATATTTATTATTTGTTTAACGTTATAACGTTTGATTCTAATGGCCATTTAGATTGGATCAATATAATCATACTGATATCAAAAAATAACAACTCATTAAGTGAGCTTAATGATCAGAAAATCATTAGAATTTGTTTGGTTTTTATAAAGTTTTGCCCCACGCCAACAATTAGTATAGGAAACATTTAACATCATGGATTTAGCTGTTCAGTTATCAAAATTCATTGAAAATCAAAATACTTGTTCGTTTTCAACACCTTAATCTCTGTGTATCAATCTGAAGTCAATCGGATGATATGTTTGGCATCTATAGCGTCACAAGGTTTTTTGAAGTGATCAAGGGCCACAACTCTGGCACTAATTATCAGATATCGCTGAAAATCAATATGCTTCTTTGTCTTATGACCTTAAACACTGTGTATAAATTTAAAGCCAATCGGATATTAACTTTGGCCTCTAGAGCGTCCACAAGATTTTTTGAAGTGATCTAAGGGCCATAACTCTGGTAGTTATTATCGAAAATGCCCCTGAGAAATCCTATGTTCAATTAGAGGAAGTCCAGCTAACAAAGAACTGAAATTATCTAGTCTTGAGGTAACATATGAATTAATTAGAGTTTTTGTTGCATCATTATTAATGTATTTTAATAATTGACCAATTTTTCTCAAATAATAGTAACACACTTTACAAATATTATTTACTTGTGCCTCCATGTTCATATTTTGGTCAAATATACCGCCAATGTTCATAGCCTCTTTCACTGAGAAGTAGTAATGGTGTTTCTTGTACGTTTTGGGTATAGTTTTCTAGCGATCATGGTAAATTTGTACGATTATTGGTAAAATTCTAATTATCGCAACAAATCTAATACCGCAAGGCTAAAATCTGTAGATACGATGTGTTAATTAACAGGGGTGAGAAATTAACTGAAAGGTGATTTAATTATCGCCAGTGGTGAGTTTTCTCGGAAGCATGTTATAACTGAAGCAAAGGTGTTTTATCAAGGACCAATAGGCTTTATCTGACATGTAGGTGTCAAATCAAATTTACCGTGCGATTTCTTGTTCGACTGTGTGTTTTACGCAGATCGGTCTTTGTAAAGTGTAGGTCATTATACATGAATTTATATGTGATGTAGTTACATACCAAAGTAGTAGGACGGCAGTTATTTATATATTTATCCTTTTTGTGGGTTCAATTTGTTTACATTATTATCGTGCGTACCACTGAACTACACGAAAACTGCACGTATCTTACAATTGAACTATCAATACACGTATCTTAAAATTGATCGCACACAGTTAGTATCGTTATTTACCAATATCTGGACCAACCTCTATCAAATTAACGAATCTGTTTCAAAAGCAAATTTATACATATAAAATGGCACAACAATTAATGAAAACCTATTAGTTTCGTCACTGCTATATACACGTGGGCGTTTTAATATATAAATGATTGATTCTTACCTTGGTTGTAAATAGGACTATCCAAGAAAAAAAGTAATTCCCACACATATGACAACTGACAATTCACATATCAAATAACACCAATGCCGTAGTAATTCGGTATTGTATTCGCCGACCACGGGCCGACATTTTGATTATTTTTTCATAGTAAAAATCGTAATAAGTCGTATCTGGGTCTTCTTCTTCTCCGTTTAAAATATCAGAGAAAAAATAACACTTTCCTTGAAACTATTGAGATTAATATTCACATCTACAAAATCCCGCAAATTTTGATTCGGATTCACTTTCCATAGCGAAGAAATTATTAAGAGAGAGCGCGAGGATATTACATTCGACGAAGACATGCTGCCATTTTTGGTACGCTGTATATCACGTTTATCTTCTTCTCTGTTTCAAATCTCGGAAAAATCACTTTCCGTAACATTATTGAGATTAATTTTCACATGTAAATTATCCTTTGAAAAAAATAGCAGTTAGCCGTCCAGACTGTGTCCCGATGCTAATAACCTACGGGTCAAGTTGATCCAATGTTGATTACCGGTATGTAATTTTATCGGCATCGCTGTGCACGCATTACTCGCGAAAATTGTTTTTGTTGTTAGGGTTAGGGTTGCATGGTAGGGTTAGGTTAGGGTTAGGGTTATTCGGTGATGAGAAGTTCAACGAAAAGGATAATTTTGTAGTGAGGATGAAAACTGGTCTGTTTAATGTCGGTCTTATTTATAATGGCATAAATGTACATTTCCCTTCTTAGAACCACATTTACATAATAAAGCTTGATATTTTATTAAATGCATGGCTGCATGAGAAATTACAGTTTTTAAATAGGATACACAAAACATCGTTATTTACTTTACAGTCATGACATATTTTGAACTTTAAACCAAAATAATCGTGAATTCCAGGTCAGTGAATGGATAGGGAGTAATATTATTGTTCTTTGTCATAAATTCTAAGTATGCCCTTGGTTTATAATACACATTATAATTAGTGACAATGAAATTGTTGGGCAATTTTATTGCCCCTAATAAAATCTGGCAATAAGCGGTTGTTATATAACAGATCTAGGTCAACGTTATTCCAAGTTGGTGATCAGCGAAGCGTAGTTCGTGCCCTGCACATGCTGGCTGTAAATTATGGAGGTCAATCGTATTCAGAATTAGATGTTATGTACTTATGTCTAATACTGCTTTTGCAATACAAAATACCTCTATTACTTATGTCATGATACCGCTAATTCAAAATACAAATGTTACTTTACATAAAACAATCGACACAATACCTAAAATGATACGTGCAATGTCTTTTCACTTTCGACATTGAACATTGAACAAAGCATTATTGTCTTGGCATCTTCTACATTTCACTATCTACATTACATCTTCGTCTTAGTAACTTCTACATTGCATTAGCGAACGTGTTTTATCTCGACTGCATTATCTTTTTATGACGTGGGCGGAATCTAAAAGAGGTATGAAGTCAACAATAACTTCTCCCAAGGAAAGACAACTCTGATAACCTTATGTGCCTTTTTTAGTCAAAAATGGACCTTAAGGATGTCAATTCAAAATATACTATTAGAACTTAGTCGAAGATTCAGAGTATTAGCTTAGAATCTGGTCAATCTTGCCAACTGAATGTCTTTTTGTCTAAAAAACGACCCTTTTCAGGGCCACCCAAATGTTTGGACGATAACCATTCTTATTAAAAAAACGGCCCTTTTCAGGGCCACCCAAATGTTTGGAAGATAACAATTCATATTTAAAAAACGGCCCTTTCTATGTTCTTCAAAAAGATAAGAGTGAATTTTAGTTATTATTACTCAGCTTGAGATCGAAGTCAATACCTGATTGCGCTTGGCATGATTAAGTGGTGATTAATCATGTTGATTAATCAATCCACACCTTGTGGTCGAGGTGTCTTTCATTGTAAGATACCTCGGACTCAGTGTACGACACCTCGGACCCGAGTTATTTTACTTCGGCCACAAGGTGTTTTTTTTGAATAAGATTGGTTATCTTCCAAACATTTGGGTGGCCCTGAAAAGGGTTGTTTTAAAAAGACATTCAGTTGGCAAGAGTGACCAGATTCTAAGCTATTAGCTGTTACTCTGAATCTTCGACTAAGTTCTAATAATATATTTTGAATTGGCATCCTTAAGGTCCATTTTTGACTAAAAAGGGACATAACAAGGTTATCAGAGTTGTCTTTCCTTGGGAGAAGTTATTGTTGATGATTTCATACCTCTTTTAGGCTCCGCCCACATGTCATAAAAAGATAATGCAGTCGAGATAAAACATGTTCGCTAATGCAATGTAGAAGTTACTGAGACGAAGATGTAATGTAGATAGTGAAATGTAGAAGATGCCAAGACAATTATGCTTTGTTCAATGTTCAATGTCGAAAGTGAAAAGACATTGCACGTATCATTTTAGGTATTGTGTCGATTGTTTTATGTAAAGTAACATTTGTATTTTGAATTAGCGGTTCATGACATAAGTAATAGAGGTATTTTGTATTGCAAAAGCAGTATTAGACATAAGTACATAACATCTAATTCTTAATACGATTGACCTCCATAGTAAATTTACCGATGTGTTGTGTATCCTTATTTAAAAACAGCAATTTCTCAGCCACACAAACGCCTCAATGGATTAAGTACAGAATCTATATTTTAATAAAAAATCCTGTCTACGATATCAACCCTGGTAGAAGTGGACGTTAAACTCCAGAAACGAAAGAACGAGAAAATTTGTGTCGTAGGGCGCCATTTTGTACGCAAGTTCAAAATTCTCTCGCTTGTTCGTCCATTGAAATATTTTTTTCGCTATGGAAAGTGATTCTGATTCAGAATTTGAAACAATTTTATCAAAGGATATTTAAAGACCACATCAAATGATTCAGAAAATTTTTACGTACCGGTACTCAGTAGTTACAAAATCCATTTTACGGCAAGATCAAACTAATCTGATTAAAATTAATTCAGATATTTACGTTTTAGTATCCGACTGCCAAAAACGGTTTTCAAATTTTCAATTACAACCTTAATCTGGTTGATTGGCTGGTGACGTCACAGACACTACACATAGTATACACATCATCTATACAATATATCACTGTATATACACACAGCCAGTTGACAGGTGTGTATTTGTCGGTCCAATAAACATTTGACTGCCGTAATCATTAACCAGTAATTATTTACATGTAAGCTACATATCACTATATCAGTCAAAGCATTTTCAAAAGCTGACCTTTCTTGTCTTGAGTTGTAATAGATTATATATTTGTGACAAGAATATTACCGAGATTAGTCTACGATATCACCTTGGTACTATAGGGAATAGAGTCCTAAAATCCTCATTTTGTTTCCTAAAAGATATGGAGATTGTTTTAATTTAAGAAGACTATTTTCAAAAATAAATAAATTCTTACATCTAATTCTAGTTTTCTTTTTTGGCTATTTCTGAAGTTGGGCCCCATCAAGAGGTGTTTTCCTTCATTATTTGCCTTTATGCTTCATCCTAAATGCGGAAGATGGGGGGGGGGGCTTTAGGTTTAATGCCTGTTTCCATTAGGGTGATATCGCAGACAAGTGTTTCCTTAGAATTTGGCAGAGATGCCACATAGTAGGCTTAGATCAGTATGGGTAGGAAATGTGAGGTCAATAATTGGTAGGCCTTTTCGATTTTGTTTCCATAAATAAAGACACATTGCCTTTTGCAGAGTGGCATCCAAGGTAAAATTTCACATGGGGTTTGTGTGGGAAACCGTAATATGGCAAGCGTGCTCAGTCTGGTCCACGTTGCAATCGGTGTTGTGATCTGCCGAGGCTAAGGTTTTTTGATTTAACTGGCATCTGGACCCAGGGGCCTTCACCATATTATTTAGCAAGTATAACATGAAGCTATAATGCTTGGTTCTTTTCATTCGTGCAAAAGCCCAGTTTGATGCCCTATTGCAAGTAGTTTCTGTGGTACCTGAAAGATTGAAATTATTGTTTTGGGGCTTAATTATTGTACGACATGCTTAACATTCTTTAGAATAACAAGTAAAAGCCTTGTTTTTCAGTTATTGCTGGGATATTTGGAACTGTAGTAAAAACATTGAAATGGTAATCGGCAAACACCTCCACCTGTCATAATTTAAATGCAGGTTACTTAAATAAACATCAGCTCAAATGATCTATTTACCAACTAAATCAAAAGCAAGTCAACAATAAGGAATAAAAATGGAAAATAAACAATTACAAAGGCAGATTCAGAGATCATAGATACAGATGGTACACAGGCGATAAAGTTAGACTTTACTAGTACGAAGGCCAGGTGGCCTCCCCAAGAAAATTTCGAAAAAATAAGAAGCCATTTCCAGTGGAATGTGGTGCATGCCCCACTAGATCAGCCCTTGAATTGCAAAAGAATAGATACAATATTTTGATTCTTTTACAAACATAAAGAATTAATTATGTTTTTTAAAAAAAAAATAAAATTCAATAGCATTAGCAATGAATACTTATAAGAATAGGTTGAAATTAGTTTTTAGTGATAACAATTTTTTTCTTCAAATTACCTGGTTGCCAATTCTTCGGCTTTATCATTATGTATTCATATTAGTCTTTCAATTCTACACACCTAATCTGCTCTGTTCCCAAATTCACATTTGTAAACGACCATCTCAGTCTGCTTTGCCTGTGCTTCTTACCCGAATAAATAGGCATAGTGACATTGTACTAATAATTACACCCGTGACTACTTGTCAATCGACGGACAAAAATTAACACTTGTCAATCAATGTCGAACTCGAGCCAGAGTAGTTCTAGTAGGCCTACCTCAATCTGTTTCACAGAGGATCAGTTTGGGCCTACCTACGTAGCCTATATCTGAGCGGAATATAGCCTATATATCTGTTAACAATACAAGCAAATCATCCGCGGATGGACTGTCTATAGAATGATATTTATCAACTTAAATTAATTGTTCAGTAAGTCATTTAATCTCCATTTACACCGATCTTATGTATATTCATTTGGGACACCACTGACTGACAATATAGCGCATCACGTGGGGATATCCCAGTGATGACATCATGGAAAGCTATTCTTAGAACAGGAAGTCAATCCAATCTGGAGCGTATTAACTCCCTTGAAAGATTTGGCTCTAAAATTATTTGAAACGATTTACGTTAGACTATTCAAACGTGATTTGGATTTAAAATACTTTCGAACCCTCTGGACAAGTAAAATAGGATTTAATGGATAAATAACACATCAGGTAAGACACTTACACATCTAGAAATTAGAATAAGGCTATTTTTCTATTTTCTGGAGCTATCAAGCCAGCCAGAATGTTATTGTCCTTTTAATTGGGTCAAGGACAGTAACACAAAAAGTCAATCTCACATCAACATTTACATACCCACCCACATATCCCCCTCATAAAGAAATGAACACATGTAATCAATTATTATCATTTAGTTATTTATACATTCATAAAATATAACAATAACATAGTGGTGGTTGGTGATGTTAGTGTGGGTCTTCCTGTGCCCCAATGTAAAGACCTTATGATCGCATGTATTCTCTGGGAGTAATGGTCAGCAAAATTGTAACATATGGCGAACAAAATAGAAAATATACACCTTCGAAGATTAGCCTGCTGCACGATTTAATATAATAATATACTAGGGAAAATAATGACAAACAAAAGTATAGGGTCCTACACAACCATTACTAACAATGACAGTGCATATCAATCAATTTAATCTATGTCTAAAGATTAAATGCCACCTACTTTGTCTTCTATAAATGGTTTAATTTGTTTTAATTGTTTTGTTCTGTGTTGATGCTGGTTCTTCTTTCTCTTTTCAGGTAACGTTTATCTGGGGAGAGTCAAGCGCAAGGAAAACCCAAATGGAATGCCTTTATTTTTTAATGGTTATCACCCTCGGTGAAAGTGGACGCTAAACTCCAGAAACAAATGAACGACACTGTGAACCGTATTACAGGACTTTTAACTTTTAACCATATTGGACGAACAGTTTTTAATATGTAAATAATCAACAGGTCCAGCTATGTGGTTTTTACTGCGAGCACTTCGCTTTTCCACATAACGCAAGCAGATTCTTTTTCCCCAAGGTTTTTTTTTTATCCACACTGATGGCGCCAAACATCTGTCAGCTGAACCTACTGTTTTAACATGTTTTTTATTATGACAAAGAGGGAAGATGACGCCCCCTTACAACAGCAGTTTTATAAGTGTGATTTAATTTGACTTTTTAATATGACAAAGGGTGAAGATAACCCGCCCTCTCTTCTTACCACAGCGCTTTTATAAATGTAATATAAATTGGCTTTTTAACATACAAGGACTTTTTATTTTGTGTGTTAACCAATTGTATGTATCTACCAACTTTCAACCCATGAAGTGTAAATAATTTAATTTAATCAACATGTCCATAATATCATATAAAATGTATTGGACGTTAAATCTGTAATAAACAACAACAACAACACCACCAACAACACAACACCAACAAAAGGATTTAATCACGTAAATCAGATGCTTGATATGTGTTGTCAGTGTAGGAAATACTGTTTTAAATGGATATATAGATACACGTTTAGTGATTGTGGATGGAACATTATGTGCATCCCAAGAAAGCTTTGCTTTGGAACCGTCCCGTCGCCATTAAAAATCAAGCATCTGTTTCAGAGAAGTGATCTTGAAAAATAATCCACTAACAATGACAGGCATGCAGATGACCCACAACTTAACACATCATAATATCTGAACATCATTTGTGAAATTGGATGTTTGACAATGAAATTTTACACCTTGACTAATTTTAATCACAGCTCGGGAAAGTGAACAGTCCAACTAATTATTATTGAACAGTTAGGATAATTAAGCGGGACGCTTATAATTAAGCAAGTGTCGACAAGCTAAACACTTGTTAATTAGATGCTTGGTAATCAAAATTAAAAACTGAGAATAAAATTGGATACAAGTACAAATCAATCATTATTAGCCGAAATTGAACCCCCAATTACGAGTTAAATTATTTCTTAAAAAATTGTCAAAAATGTTGGAAACATTCAAAAAAAAGACTCAGTGCGCGTGCGACAAGAAACAAAGTTCCTATTCAACACTGCCTTAGTTATACCGCAGAGTCAATCTTGGGAAATAGCGATTAATTTAGCGTGAAAATTCAATTTTTACAATATGACCACATTTGGTGTAAAAATATACCTTTTGGAGGCTGCTGATTCCATTTTCGCGACATTTTTTTTGTCTAAGTAATTAACTGGTTCCCCTAGGTCAAAGCATATGGACGATCGATGTCAAATCTAAACAGCACTTCTTAGTCACTTGATGAATCATGACGGCATTTAACCCATTCTACACGGCAATCTATTAACTGGATACGTGTATTAGATTCTATATGGTAGGGATAGTTTCTTTCCTTTTTTCGTAAAATTTGGACGATACCTGGTCTCTACCATTGGGGGGGAGTGGGGGGGGGTCTCATTATATAACGACATGATTGCCGAGGCACCCATAAAACCAAGTGACATTGGTTGGGCACTTTATGTGGCGCCCATTCTGATATTGGAACGTTGGTCGCTGGCCTTGTATTGCACCCAATGGGAAAGGTGCCATGGCGACTATTGGGCGCGCCCTGCCAATTACATTATAGGCCCCCATGGAAGTTCCAGGATGAGGCTCATATATAACGACATGATTGGCAAGGCACCCATAAATCCAAGCGACATTGGTTGGGCGCCCTGTCAATCTTGTCGTATGCATGCAACCAATGTCATTTGGATTCTTCATCCCTGAAGAAGTTAGTATAATAACTTACGTCTTTATCCCGGCCAGTCTGTACATTTTCTGCTGTACTAGTTAATATTTTAACTAAAATTTCTTGTTTTTTAAACTCTTGATATAAAGCATCACCTGCTACACTAGCTAATGCCACAAACATCAACTCATATCTACGCTTAAATGCAGCATCTTGAGCTGCTACACCTTTCAATAACCTGTCAAAAAAACATTTAATTAGCAACAATGTCAAAATGTTTAATCTTCACAAATATTTAACAAGCAGCTAAATTTTCCGTGCGGTTGACAAGGGCTCTCGTATATTTGTGAGTTGCTACCATAAAAAAGGCCTTTTTGTCATTTTTATAAAGATAGAGCTGGCAGCATATTTAAATAGTCTACAGCAACAAGAAGGCATACGGTTTATTCCCTAGTGCCCATAGTACAAAATGAAGTTATGCGATATGCGCCTGGATTCGTGGCAGCTTATCAATCTAAGGTCAATCAAAAGGATTACATATAGGTGAATACAAGGTTTATACATATAAAATAAATCAGATGATAACTATGGTCTGTAAAGTATCCACATGATTTTTCAAAGTGATCAAGGGCCATAACTCTGGCAGTAACTATCGGAAATTGATGAAAATCAATAGGATTCTTCATCTCATGACCTTAAACATTGAGTATAAATTTAAACGTTAGGCTCTAGAGCACCCACAAGATTTTTCAAAGTGATCAAGGGCCATAACTCTGACAGTATTTTTCGGAAATAGTTGAAAATCAATAGGCTTCTTCCTGAACAATGACCAAATGCATTGCTGAATGAAACGTTGAAACTTTATGAAAGTCCATTTAAAACATAATTTTTAATACTCACCAGAAAAATTGATGTGCGAATCTAATACTTTTACATGATTGTTCTAACAACATACGAGCTAAAGGACAGTTGTGATAACTTTCAAACTTTAAAGCTTGTATTAATTGTGGTAGAAAGTCAACTAAATCATCAGTATTAATTCTTCTGATACATTTTACAGCAAACTCTCGTACTTTTAAATCAGGATATCTGTAAAATTTTCACATTAACATTAGAATGGGTCCTATTTTGAAAAATTTTGAAAAGTGAAGGGGTTACCTTCAATTTAAGTTGGGAGTAGATGAGAAAAAAAAGCCAACAGAGGAATTAACGGTGTGCCATTAAATTAAGTCATTTAATAGCCCTTCAGGTGACCTTGTACATAATTTGTATATAATATATATTTAACTGTATATAAAGGAATATTAAAATTCCTGGTCTGTAGCGCGTATCCGTATCAATTTTGCGTGTGATGTCATTAGTGTGTGTGTATTTGTTTTACGTGATACGGTACACGAATACGGCAGGACATATCGAACAGCTTTCATACGGAAAAGGTCCGTATAAGATCGTTGTCTTTTTACGTAATTTTTGCTACTTTTTGTCACTGAGAACTGCTAAGGAGTGACTTTGTGCACAGCCCTCATATAATTCTTGATCACCGTTGTTTTTTATACGAGTGTCGGAAGATAATTAATTTTCGGACTATTACTTGATATTACCAGTTTGAAACTGTAAAAAGGTGTGTTAATTAACGAGGATGAAAAACTGTCTGAGAGGTGGGTTAATTAATGCTAGGTGCGTTTTCTGTAGAGGTGTGTTAATTAATTGACTGGTAAAGATAGGTTGCCAGGCAACGAAACATACGCCCACAGCAGCTAAATCGTCCGGGCAGTCAACAAGGGTTGTCGCATATTTTTACTTTTTTTGGTAATGAAACAACTCATTATGTAATTATCTGAAAATCATTAGAATTTGTTTGCTTTTTATAAAGTTTTGCTCCAAGCTATCAATTAGTATAGGAAACATTTAACATCATGGATTTAGTTGTTCTGTTATCAATATCCATTGAAAATCAAAATACTTAAACTCTGTGTATCAATCTGAAGTCAAACGGGTGATAAGTTTGGCATCTGTAGTGTCACAAGGTTTTTTGAAGTGATCAAGGGAGATAACTCTGGAAGTAATTATTTGAAATCAATGAAAATCAGTAGGCTTCTTCGTCTCATGACCTTAAACAGTGTGTGTAAATTTTAAGTCAATCAGATATTAACTGTGGCCTCTAGAGCGTCCACAGGATTTTTTGATGTGATCAAGGGCCATAACTCTGGCAATAATTATCAGAGATCGCTGAAAATCAATAGGCTTCTTCGTCTCATGACCTTAAACACTGTGTATAAATTTAAAGTCAATCGGATATCAACTTTGGCCTCTAGAGCATCCACAGGATTTTTTGATGTGATCAAGGGCCATAACTCTCGCAATAATTATCAGAGATCGCTGAAAATCAATAGGCTTCTTCGTCTCATGACCTTAAACACTGTGTATAAATTTAAAGTCAATCGGATATCAACTTTGGCCTCTAGAGCATCCACAAGATTTCTTGAAGTGATCAAGGGCCATAACTCTGGCACTAATTATCGGAAATCGCTGAAAATCAATAGGCTTCTTCGTCTTATGACCTTAAACACTGTGTATGAATTTTAAGTCAATCGGATATTAACTTTGGCCTCTAGATCGTTCACAAGATTTTTTGAAGTGATCAAGGGCCATAACTCTGACACTAATTATCGGAAATCGCTGAAAATCAATAAGCTTCTTCGTCTTATGACCTTAAACACTGTGTATAAATTTAAAGTCAATCGGATATTAACTTTGGCTTTTAGAGCGTCCACAAGATTTTCTGAAGTGATCAAGGGCCATAACTCTGGCACTAATTATCGGAAATCGCTGAAAATCAATAGGCTTCTTCGTCTTATGACCTTAAACACTGTGTATAAATTTAAAGTCAATCGGATATTAACTTTGGCTTTTAGAGCGTCCACAAGATTTTTTGAAGTGATCAAGGGCCATAACTCTGGCACTAATTATCGGAAATCGCTGAAAATCAAAAGGCTTCTTTGTCTTATGACCTTAAACACTGTGTATAAATTTAAGGTCAATTGGATATTAACTTTGGCTTTTAGAGCGTCCACAAGATTTTTTGAAGTGATCAAGGGCCATAACTCTGGCACTAATTATCGGAAATCGCTGAAAATCAATAGGCTTCTTCGTCTTATGACCTTAAACACTGTGTATAAATTTAAGGCCAATCGAATATTAACTTTGGCTTTTAGAGCGTCCACAAGATTTTTTGAAGTGATCAAGGGCCATAACTCTGGCACTAATTATCGGAAATCGCTGAAAATCGATAGGCTTCTTCGTCTTATGACCGTAAACACTGTGTATAAATTTAAAGCCAATCGAATATTAACTTTGGCCTCTAGAGCGTCCACAAGATTTTTTGAAGTGATCAAGGGCCATAACTCTGGTAGTTATTATCGGAAATCGCTGAAAAACAATAGGCTTCTTCGTCTCATGACCTCAAACACTGTGTATAAATTTAAAGTCAATCGGATATTAACTTTAGCCTCTAGAGCGTCCACAAGCAATTGTGGACGCCGGACCGACGGACCGCCGGCCGGCCGGCCGGACGGACGGACGGGGGCGACGACAATATACGACCACATTTCAATGTGGGCGTATAAAAAATGAATGTGTATTGTTTAATTGGCGTGTTCTTGATAACTGCACCAAAAGGAGTATAATCAAGGACCAGCATGCTTTATCTGACATGTACGTGCTAAATCAAAATTTGAGAAGTAAAACTATTTTACCGTGCGATTAATCATTCAGCCGTGTGTTTTTTATGCAGGTCTTTGTAAAATAAAGAGAGGTCTTTAGATAGGCGTGAGTGCGCTCTATGATCTACGTTTCTCTTATGTCTATTGTAGGCCTATTACGTACCATATATATAACGTTGCATTTTATGAAAAAAAATATAGATTAATCTATCGTATACGGAAAGGCGAATGTAATGTCGTCATTTATAAATACCAAATTAAATATCAACGTAAATATAGAGAGTAAATCTAGCAAAAACAGGTCACAATGCGTAAATTGTGCATCATATACCTTCCATAGCAATATCCATAAAACAGAAATCTCCTTGTTGATAAATAATACGACACAACAACCAACCCAACAATGCGAATTCCCACGCAATTATTGAAACTAAAATTACTTTAGCTTTTCAGTAAATTTACATCGCATACTCTCCAACGCAAACTGATCCCACAATGAATATTCACTTGGCCGCTACAATCACTGATAAGCATGACATCGACAAGACTTAATGAGTTCGGCATATTAACTTTTTTACTCCGACAAATTAAATTCTCAAACATTTTTTTGAGGTAAAAGAAAAATAAATAAAGACGTTTGAAGTGTTTGTAGTTAAAAAATATTTCCTATTTAGTGTAAATGGGTATTAAAATGAGTAAAATGCATCATTTTGCCCGAAGCAGTTAAGTGTTATGTAAACATTGCAGGAGTCGTTGAGCCAATGACTGACGCCAAGTGCAGTCAACGCATGTGTTGTGGACAGTCATCTGTTACAGAGATAATTTGTAAGTAATTCTCTGTGAAACAGATTGTCTCCCGTGGTCATAGAGATTTGAAATTTCCAGGAAGTGTTACGATCTACTATTGATGATCACACACTTGTAACTTTCAATAGCCGTTTTTATGCAATTACAGAAGAAACACATACGCCCTAGTTGACACGTTATCATTTTTCGAGACTTCGTAGTAATATTGGATTTCCTGGTTATGTTTTTTTCATGATTGTAACATATAAAACTACAGGCAAGTTCGTTTCCAGAACTTTTTTATTAAGCTGGATTGGATTCGAAGGTCCCTCGTTCTCAATAAATGATAGCTGCTCGGAATACCTGGTGAGCTCTTATCAGTCTTGCTCAACTTCCTCTTTTATAACCCCCTTATTTCTGCACGTCCTGTAGACTGACCTTGACTTTCATTTCCAGGCCAAATATGGAATAAACCTACCCATTTCCCAAGACCAGAGGGAGAACATTACCTTATTTCGTCTACCAAAGCATATGTCATAAACAGATAAAATTTGATGGATATTTTACCAAAATATCACCATTTTTTTTACACATAAACACCTTAATCTATCGGACATGTCGTCCGCTTTTTTAGTACGTCGGATTTGAATCTATAGAAAGAGTGAACCAACAGTCGTCACGCTACTTATAGATAAAGTTGCATTTAATAAAATAACAAGCCAACAGTGAGGCTGATGTCCCCCGCCGAAATCCCAAAATAAATAGATGACACATATTAATTAATCGCACATTTATTTTTTTCAAACGTATCGAGCAATCAAACTGAACACGAAGTGTCATCCAAAAATTGCTTATCTCTGCCTACCGTAAGAAGAAAATGCTCATCTTCGAACTCCATCAAGGCATTGACCTAATAAGCATACACACCAATTTTGAACATTTTAACTCAATTCATAGGAGAGTTATTGTGTTCCAAAGTCTTGGCAAATCAAATTGCTTATCGCTCTGCTTACCCTGAGCATAAAATGCTCATTATCGATCTTAGTCAAGGTATTACTGTAATGAAACTATACACCAAGTTTCATCACTCTCACTTAATTAGAACTAAAGCTATCGTGTCCCAAGCATCAACCAATCAAATTGCTTATCTCTGCCTACCCTAAGCGGTAAATGCTCATCTTCGAACTCGATCAAGGCATTGACCTAATAAGCATATACACCAAGTTTGAACATTTTAACTCAATTAGAAGGAGAGTTATTGTGTTCCAAAGTCTCGACCAATCAAATTGCGTATCGCTCTGCTTACTCTGAGCAGAAAATGCTCAATATCGAACTTAGTCAAGGTATTACTGTAACGAAACTATACACCAAGTTTCATCACTCTCACTTAATTAGAACTAAAAGTTATCGTGTCCCAAAGCATCAACCAATCAAATTGCTTATCTCTACTTACCCTAAGCGGAAAATGCTCATCTTCGAACTCCATCAAGGCATTGACCTAATAAGCATATACACCAAGTTTGAACATTTTAACTCAATTAGAAGGAGAGTTATTGTGTTCCAAAGTCTCGACCAATCAAATTGCGTATCGCTCTGCTTACCCTGAGCAGAAAATGCTCATTATCGAACTTAGTCAAGGTATTACTATAATGAAACTATACACCAAGCTCTGCTTACCCGAAGCGGAAAATGCTCATCTTCGAACTCCATCAAGGCATTGACCTAATAAACACATACACCGAGTTTGAACATTCTAGCTCAATTAGGAAGAGAGTTATTGTGTCCCAAAAAATGTGACGGACAGACAGACGGACGAACCCATTTTAATAGTCCCCTGCTTTCTTCGAAATTGACCTTAATCTATCGCACGAAATGCAAGAGAATTAAATATTTTGATTGTTAAATTCCCGTCTACTGTGGTTCATTTGGAATGTAAAATATACAACCAATAACGATATTAATTGAAATTATATATTATCGGCATGACCATGGAATGGGACAGAAACATACGTACAATGAACGAGTCGCAATAGCGAAGATTCTTAAGTGAGAAAACGGTGGTCATTTGTTTCATTACTTCCGCCAAAATGTGCTAAGGTGAACGCTGAGTTTATTATTTTTTTTTATTATTAAAGTTAAAAACGAAAATCAAAGGTGACAACTTGAAATGACCAAGTGACAAGTAAAAAAAAATATTTCTAAAAGTTTACAAACATTTCAACGCTTGACTTATTGGAATAAACTGTAACAATTGCCAAATTCCAACCAACTATATCAGCTAAATCCATTAGGGCACAAGTTAACTGTGCCTTGCCTGTCAACATCAAAGAGCAGAGCTAACTGTGTGTCGCCTGACTACATCAAAGGGCAATTCCATGTGAAAAGCGTGCATGAATTGTCAGTATTGTAAAACAAATGCTGGATTCACAATCATAGAAATCTGTGCTTTCTTAGCAGGCCCTGAGATTTGCCTATGGAGATTAGAATATATCAGATAATCAAATTGGAACGAAGTATAAGACATGTTGTATTCATCAAGAAATGAAATACGTATAAGAACGCATATATGTAACTACATGTAGGCCTACACCAGGTACAAATCCATATAAAGACCTACAAAACAAAGACTGATCTGCGTAAAACAGATGTATGATGTTTATGAAAGAAAAGACTGCCGCTAAAATTATTAAATCTTTATTATTTAAATCAACCATGCACAAATCTTATATAATCAACCGAATCAAATCCTAGTCAAACAGACCCAAATAGATGGTGTCGAAACAACTCCAGTAACGGGTGTCGAACCAGCTCGATGTTGAAACAACTTCTTCCCGTAAGTTCACATATTGACTTATGATTGATAGTATGCATTGAAGACCGAGCTGTTAGGGCCAAAATGAAAAATAGAAATCAGCATGGTCTTGCATCTGTCCCGTGGATCCAGCAAAAATTATAAAACGTATGATACTGAACGATAGATCTGCTCCCGATAGAACTAGACGATATTAATATTTGGGATGTGTTGTATTTCTTACCGTTTTCTAAAATACAATATTACAGTTCTGGTATCTTATATATACAGTCAAACTGGGGGAAAGTATTGCCATCTTTTTGTTTTGGTTGATTGATCAGCATGTTTGAAAACGTTGACCTATAATAGGTGTTGCGTAAGATCTAGTGTTTATAGACACTTGATTGGTGCCATAAAGTAATAAACTAATTAACAAGCTACATGGATTATCTATTTCAACTAAAATGTGTATTAGAATTTGCTGTCTGAATTACAGTTGTTAATTTTATTTATAGATTTATCAATTAAATGTTTCCGATAACTTAAAAAATCGTGCAAAATGAAAAATAAGGTAATTGATGTTTAAAACTTTTATGGCATGTTAATAGCATACATAGAAGCGTGTATAGTAAAATTTACCGCAACCAGTAACTAACTTTCTCTTGATACAGGCGTATCTGTTTTATGAAATAATCTACCATTTACTTAGTTTAAGATGTTGCGAATATCTATATTCACTCTCTAAAAAAAGGATATTTAAAACGACGTAATTTAAACTGGCTTTTAATATTTTTTTATATGATTAAATTGTCACTAAACAAGTTATGAGGAGCACACTATAATTATATATACACATGTAGTGTATCAATATCCGTTCTTTAACTTTAATATATGTATTAACAGTAACAAAATTTCGATTTATAGTATTATTATTAATTTGTCCCCTTTATTTGCAAAAAATCTCCCCGATGTTGATAATAAATTTGATTTGAATTATTTCTCAATGCCAGTTGGAAACAAAATTGTCTAAGGTTTAATTGAACTGTAAAGTTTAAATCAAATAGAATTAGGAAACAGGTTAATGTATTTTTGCATAAAATTATAATGCTGTTTGTTTCAAATCTGCATTGGACTATTCATGATCTATTCATTGTGATTTATATTTGATATCTGTGAATGGTATACGACTATCATAAAGATAGGTTGCCAGGCAACGAAACATACGCCCACAACAGCTAAGTCATCCGGGCAGTCAACAAGGGTTGTCGCATATTGTTTCTTTTGTCAGTAAGAACATTTACAACACATGAAAATCTTATTATGAGTAATAGCCCATTAGGTAATTATCAGAAATAATTAGAATTGTTTTGATTGTTTGTCTCAAGGCCTTCGTCCACAAGATATTTCAAAATGATCAAGTGCCATAACTCGGGCAAAAATTATTAGATATCACTGAAAATCAATAGGATTCTTTGTCTCATGACCTTCAAAACTGTGTACAAATTTAAAGTCAATTGGATATTAACTTTAGCCTTTAGAGCGTTCACAAGGTTTTTTCAACATGATCAACCGTCATAACTCTGGCAGTAATTATCGATAGGCTTCTTCGTCTCACGACCTTAAACACTGTGTATAAATTTAAAGTCAATCGGATATTAACTTTAGCCTCTTGAGCGTCCACAAGCAATTGTGGACGCCGGACCGCCGGACCGCCGGACGGACGGACGGACGGACGGACGGACGGACGGACGGGGGCGACGACAATATACGACCACATTTCAATGTGGGCGTATAAAAACGTAAAAAAATGGATTTGAAAAATGTTATTTATTTTTAGGCAAGTCCTTTATACATTTAACATAACGCTTACTTCATAAACTAACATTGAATTTGCCTTTCGACGTAATTTACCGCTATATGAGTCTTAGGAACTTGGAATACATTTTAGTTTTGGTGTTGAAATGACGTCATAACAAGGCAAAACTACGCGATTTATTTTTGACAAAATTGCTCATTGTATACCATTTTCAAATGCTTGAAGCCAATCAGATATTAACTTTGGCCTCTAGAGCGTCCACAAGATTTTTTGAAGTGATCAAGGGCCATAACTCTGGCAATTATTATCGGAAATCGCTGAAAAACAAAAGGCTTCTTCGTCTCATGACCTTAAACACTGTGTATAAATTTAAAGTCAATCGGATATTAACTTTAGCCTCTTGAGCGTCCACAAGCAATTGTGGACGCCGGACCGCCGGACGGACGGACGGACGGACGGGGGCGACGACAATATACGACCACATTTCAATGTGGGCGTATAAAAACGTAAAAAAATGGATTTGAAAAATGTTATTTATTTTTAGGCAAGTCCTTTATACATTTAACATAACGCTTACTTCATAAACTAACATTGAATTTGCCTTTCGACGTAATTTACCGCTATATGAGTCTTAGGAACTTGGAATACATTTTAGTTTTGGTGTTGAAATGACGTCATAACAAGGCAAAACTACGCGATTTATTTTTGACAAAATTGCTCATTGTATACCATTTTCAAATGCTTGACACAGGTTCTTAAAATGCTCTGATTTTGTTTATTTTAATAGCATTGAAACGACAATAAAACAAACTTTTGATCGGTGGGGGTGATATCCTGGCAAATCGCCACAAAAAAAGATTACATGAATTGAAGTCTTCAACTTAAAAAAAAGGCATGGTATTTCGAAATGCCAACAAAGCACCCCCCACCGATCGATAGATCATTCAATTATCTTTCTAACGATATTAAAATGAAAGATAGGCTGGCATTGCCAGGCAGGATACGCCCACATTTTCGAGAGATGGATAGAGAACAAGCAATACCGAAAGTGATTTTTCCTACATCATTAAGTCCTGTATTTCATACTGTATTGGGAGCAGCCATTTTGTTGGTCAGTTCCCGTCTGATATTCATGAAATTCGAAGCCGACAATGATTATGGTGTGACGGTACACAACCAGGAAATGTGACTTTTCATCAAAATCGGATAAGAATTGTGACCTGTAGAGAGTCCACAACCATGATATACCATATTTTTACACTGTGGTCCTATTTTCCTGAAATTCGAACTCAAACCTTCCTTAAGGTGTAACGGTGATATAATCAAACGTTTTTTTTAAATCGGAAAATAATTGTGACCTCCAGAGGGACCACAAGCTAAAAAAAAAAAGGCAATTTTGCATACAATCAGGGGCTGTAACTCAGTTAGTTATGATCCGATATGCGCAAATATCGAAAAGGAACCAAGATCTTTGGGTTATAACCATGAATTTCAAGTTTCATCAAAATCGAATTAAAATTGTGACCTGTACAGGATCCACAACCTTGATATACCATTTTTTAACAGTATTCGCGTACAAACGGCGGCCATTTTGTATGGCAATTTTGGTCTGATTTTCCCGAAATTCGAACTCAACCTTCCTTAGGGTGTAACAGTGATATAATCAAACGTTTTTTTAAATCGGATAATAATTGTGACCTCCAGAGGCACCACAAGCTTAAAAATGGGTTGTCAGGCAACGAAACATACGCCCACAGCAGCTAAATCGTCGGGGCAGTCAACTAAAGTTGTCGCATATTAAGTAATTAACAGAAAATCATTAGAATTTGTTTGTTTTTTATAAAGTTCTTCCCAATGTTAACATTTAGTATACGAAACATTTAATATTATGGAGTTAGCTGTTACTATTAATAAAGTATATACCCAGGTCGCATATAAAAAGATAGGTTGCCAGGCAACGAAACATACACCCACAGCAGCTAAATCGTCCGGGCAGTCAATAAGAGTTGTCGCATATTTTTACTTTTTTCGATAATGAAACATTCATATTACACTCAAATCTGATTAAGAGTGAAATCATTAGAATTTGTTTGGTTTTTATAAAGTTCTGGCCCATGCTAACATTTAGTATGGTATACAAAATATTTAATATCATGGATTTAGCTGTTCAGTTATCAAACTTAATTGAAAATTAATATACTTGTTCATCTCAAGGCCTTAAACTCTGTGTATAACTTTGAAGTTAATCGTATAATAGGTTTTGCCCCTAAAGCATCATAAGATTTTCAAAGTGATCAAGGGAGATAACTTTGGCAGTAATTATGGGAAATCGCTGAAAATCAATAGGCTCCTCTGCATCATGACCTTTAATACTGTTTATCAATTTAAAGTAAATGGGATATCAACTTTGGCCCTTAGAGCGTCCACAAGATTTTTTGAAGTGATCAAGGGCCATAACTCTGGCAGTAATTATCCCAAATCTCTGAAAATCAATAGGATTCTACGTCTTATGACCTTAAACACTGTGTATAAATTTAAAGTCAATCGGATATTAACTTTGGCCTCTAGACCACCCACAAGATTTTTCACAGTGATCAAGGGCCAAAACTCTGGCAGTAATCATAGGATATCACAGAAAATCATTGGGCTTCTTCGTTTTATAACCTAAAACACTGTGTATAAATTTGAAGTTAATCGGATAATAACTTTGGCCTCTACAGCGTCCACAAGATTTTTTGAAGTTATCAAGGGCCATAACTTATCGGAAATTTCTGAAAATCAATAGTCGTCTTCGTCTCATGACCTTAAGCACTGTGTATAAATTTAAAGTCAATCGGATATTAACTTTAGCCTTTACAGCGTTCACAAGATTTTTCGAAGTGATCAAGGGTCATAACTCTGGCAGTAATTATCGGAAATTGCTGAACATAAATAGACGTCTTCGTCTCATGGCCTTAAACACTGTATCAATTTAAAGTCAAACGGATATTAACTTTAGCCTCTACAGCGTTCACAAGATTTTTCAAAGTGATCAAGGGTCATAATTATCGGATATCGCTGAAAATCAACAGGCTTCTTCGTCTCATGAACTTAAAGAATGTGTATAAATTTAAAGTCAATCGGATATTAACTTTAGCCTCTAATGCGTTCACAAGAAATTGTGGACGATGGACGGACGGACCGACAGACAGACGGACGGGGGCGACGGCAATATACGTCCACATTTCCATGTGGGTGTATAAAGATAGGTTGCCAGGCAACGAAACATACGCCCACAGCAGCTAAATCGTCTGGGCAGTCAACAAGGGTTGTCGCATATTTTTACTTTTTTGGGTATTGAAACATTTGTAATACACTAAAAATTGATTAAGTGTAACAACTCATTATGTAATTGTCAGAAAATCATTAGAATTTGATTGCTTTTTATAAAGTTTTACCCCACACTAACAATTAGTATATACATGAAACATTTAATATCATGGATTTAGCAGTTCAGTTATCAAAATTCACTGAAAATCAATAGACGTCTTCGTCTCATGACTGTAAACACTATGTATAAATTTGAAGTCAATCGGATATTAACTTTGGCCTCTAGAGCATCCACAAGATTTTTTGAAGTTATCAAGGGAGATAACTCTGGCAGTAATTATTTGCAATCGCTGAAAATCAATAGGCTTCTTCGTCTCATGACCTTAAAGCTGAACTCCGATTACAAAACTACAGAAATAATCAAATAAAAAAAAATTACTGCCAAACATAATCGCCATACTTGTTTTCAATTTGCAGAACAAGTATGGCCGCTGTACGGTGTACGAAAACAGAAGGCAGGCCACGCCCACATCCAGTATACACTTTGGCAACCACACTGTCCACATCCGGCTAGCAATATTTCAACTATCAATTACCAGCTACTGACTGAGCAGTTTTTCTCTATAAATTTACTGAAAATATTATTGCTACACAATTATTATGTCTGATCAGGTACATATTATTTTACTAATTAGAAGAAATAAGTAAAGCCTGGTGTACCTTTGCTCTAAAAATGAAAGAAAACTACTCCAAACAACAACAAATCTATGTTGTTGACATAACATCAAGGGACATAACCACCTATGTCCCTTGATCGTCATAAATAACAAGATGAAAAATATTTTGACCCCCCCCCCCTTATCTTGCATATGTTTCATATGTTTACGGTAATATATCTCAAAACGCCAGCATAGGAACCTTCTGAAATTTTGTATTCCAGTAGTTCATTCATCTCTTGATTCCGTGAAAGAAAAAAAAATTTCCCACCAAAGCTGGTTTGGGTCGTTTTTTGATGCAACGTGGGCGTACCCGCTGTTTGTTGAACGCACAAACTCCACCTCGAATCCGGGTGCTAGGGACTTTGCGGTGGTATAAATCGATAGGCCAACATAGAAAGTTAATGAAATTTGGCATGTGTATGCCTTATGCATCTGTCCATTTAGTGAAATAAAGATATTGAGACCACCTGAACCAGTTCATAAGTTATGGCGTGTGAAGTGAGCCTACCCTAACCCGATTTCCCCATATTATGGCAAATATGTTTCGAATGTTTACGGAGTATATCTCAAAACGCCAACATAGGAGCTTTCTGAAATTTTGTATTCTAGTAGTTTATTCATCTCTTGATTCCGTGAAACAAGAAACATTTTCCCACCAAAGCTGGTTTTGAGTCATTTTTTGATGCAGTGTGGGCTTACCCGCTGTTTATTGAACCCACAAACTCCACCTCGAATAGGGGTGCTAGGAACTTTGCGGTGGTATACCTTGATACGCCAACATAGAAAGTTAATGAAATTTTGCATCTGTCGACTTAGCGAAAAAAAGATATCGAAGCCATCATAGCCAGTTTAGAAGTTAGTACGTGTGCAGTGAGCCTACCCTAACCCGACCCCCCCCCACCATATCTTGCATATGTTTCGTATGTTTACGGTAATATATCTCAAAACGCCAGGATAGGAGCCTTCTGAAATTTTATATTCTTATAGTTTATTCATCTCTTGATTCCGTGAAACAAAAAATATTTTCCCACAAAAGCAGGTTTGGGTGCTTTTTTGATGCAAAATTGACGTAAACCTTTTTTGCATGTTCAGTTATCCTGGTGTGCGATATTTTAGTATGTTTACGGTAATAGTATATTTTGTGGTGTGGGTGGGGTCGGGTATTTATTAGAGATATACTTTGCATTAATATTTTTTAAAATTTTATTTACTAATATAAAGGTGACAATTATTTTCGTAATAATTATATCTAGTTTTTTCTTGGCGCTAGGTAGGGCTGCAACGATTCATCAATGAATCGATGAACCGCGATTTTGTAAAAATCCACGATGCACGATACAATCAATGTCTGTATCGCGATTAATTATTAAAAAAATCCACAAAAATTGACTGACGTTCTGTCGCTTAAATATCCTAACGCGGAATGCGTAAGTCGAGCTTGAAATTAAGTAATTTACAAATTACACACTTGAATAATATGCGGAAAAAACATACAGCGTATTATTATAAATATGTCGGTAATATGCGATTTGTGCCAAGATTACTGTACGAGAATGGCGATTGGTGCATACATTGATCAGCACAATTATCATTTTTATATTTCCAATGTATAATAATATTTTAATATTCAAAATTTCGTACACTGACCTGACAACAAGGCGGCTTTTCATTGGCTGAAATTGTTGTAGCAATACGAGCCAGTCATTTTGATTCAGCCATACGATCTATGATTAAGCGACTGAAATTTTTTGATAATGCATTCGTCAACAAATTCAAGTCGCGCAGGCGACAAAAGTAATGTTGAAATCGAAAATCCCCATGCCTAGTATAAGTCACATGTATGGGAAAGTATTTGATGTGTAATAATAGCTTGAAAGAATGATAGAAGCAAGTTAGGGGATGGGGGGGGGAATACATGTACCGGTACAGTAGTTATGGTATTCATTCTAGTACGGTCATGGATCTAGAATACTGCAGACTTGCAAATAATGTGTACATTTAATCATTCAAAGTAAATCATTCAAAAAAACGTTCACCTTTCCTTATGTTCACAGTGAAAGATTTGAACATTGAAAGTAGAGTGGATTCCAGAACTGTTATGACTGGTTTACTTATGTGCCAAAGTCGAGAATTATCATAGTAATTATTGATATGTAATTATGTAATGCAAGTCGTTGCCTGAAAACCATATTGTTCTATCTCCCATTACAGGTAATGGGAGATAGAACAATATGGTTTTCAGGCAACGAAGTGATAAAGAGTTTATCACACACATTAAATCTATACAAACCTTTGAAAAAAGTCTTAATATTAGGTTTAACGTAAAAAAATAAAGACTTTTAAAATTTAACAGCAGTTTTTAAAAAAATTTCCTGCATCGTGATATTAATCGTATCGTGGGGTTTGAATCGAGATGCGCATCGTATCGTGGCCTGGCGTATCGTTGCAGCCCTAGCGCTAGGAATATGTGTGCTAACTTGATCTTGAATCCAGGTGCTGGAATACGGTGAGAGAATCTGGGTGCTAACTTGATCTTGAATCCGGGTGCAGGAATACGGGTGAGAGATTCAGCTCGGTTTGTTTTGCTATCTCTATCGTTCTGCAGAAATTTTCACTATTGCAGATGTGTCGTTCTTTACTGAGTGTATCATATGTTTATAGAACAATATATACACCTTTTGCCCCTTTCAGTCACATTTTTATATTTATTATTCTTTTTATCATTTAATTATTTCAACGAGAGAGAACCAAATCAACATTTTGTCTTTTTCTAGACAGAAATACATGAAAAACCTTGTATCCGCCGTCATATTGACCATAATGGCTTTTGATTGGCTGTTATTTTTGGACTAACCTAGAGGTTGTAACGGAGATTTATGATTCGAGTCTTTCGCTTTATTTTAAAGAATTGTATTTCCTGTTGACATCAAATACAATGTTTATCATTGAAACTATTACACATTATCACAGCTAGCACAGAGAAAGTCGAAAAACAAAATATTAATACATGTTTTGGTTTTCACAACTCATCTTATTTTCCCTTTTCCTTTCGAAGCTCACAATGCGAACCACGTGTTGTGTTGTTTTGGAAATGCTTTATTTACCGTTGATATCGATGCCGATTACTACTTCGCCCTTACACAAATGTACGGCGAAGTGAGGGCGACTTCAGCTTCGCCCTATTGCCTTTTAGGGCGAAGTCAGCTATGGGTTAGGCGACTATTTCGCCCACATCGCCCTCGCCCTATTGCCTTTTAGGGCGAAGTCAGCTATGGGTTAGGCGACTATTTCGCCCACGTCGCCCTCTAATTCGAGCCCTGATTATACTTCATGTTTAGTATGTCACTACTAAAATATAACGATAATATGCAATGTGAAAGAAAACTTCACAAATGGAAACTCTATATATTTATATAGGTGGGCGAGTTTTCATTTTCCATTAGGGGAGCAAAGCTTTGGAATAACATTAGACAGCAGCGCTCACGCTGTCGATCGCCATTTCCGCCAATTGCGATAAAAATATAATTTTGGCGTTAAAATATTCAATCTGGCGAAATTTTTGGCAATTCTTTTTTAACCATGGCTAAAAAATTTTCTTGTTTCTTGCCACAAAGTTTTGATTTCCACGCCGTGCACACACGTTACAATCTATCACGCTTGGCTGAGTCATTTATCAATCAATCAAGTACTAATCCTTTGTCTCTTGATCAATCTCGGATTAGCGTTGAGTAGTATATACAGTAAGAGTAGTAATAAACTAATCAAGAGACGATTTAATTGTTTGTCTCCAAATACGAATCGGTGGCTTTTTTGGCGGTTTCTATATATTCAAAATGGCGGACACCGTTCGATTTGTGTGTGATTATTGGACTATGACGTCTGTTTTATCCTTGTCCTACTCCTGTTGCACGTATCGTTAATAAATGAAGCCAGGTTTATTGTTAAAGTTTATATGGAAGTCGATATTAAACGCCAGAAACGAACGAACGAAAGTCAGTTATTTTCTAATCACATGATCATGCCAAACTTGAACAGCCTTCGTCAACGTCCGATAGAAGAATTTCAAACATATTTTTTTTTTGTATTTCACCACCAAAATACTCCCGAACTGACTATATAATAGTTAAGAAATAAATAACGTAAATGGAATATGCTGAAAATTTGAGTCAATTTCTTTCCTTGAACCGAGATTATTAGCGTTTGATATAAGGCCCAGCCTCGATCATCATCACTAAAGAAAGATTCAGCTCTTAGTCCTTACATAATGTATGTTTGTGCATTTGAAAAATGTAGATATCTTAAGGAGGAATGAACATTTTCAAATCCTTGATATATCAGTAAGTGCTTGGTCACAATTTCTGTTATAAAGAAAAATATTCATTAAAAACAAATACACTGTGTGGTTACCCCAGATGTTGAAAAAGCTCTAAAAAAAATGGGCTTCTGCAAAGCAGTGAAGATATTTGTAAATTGTAATATTATATGTAAATAAAAATTACTGAAAAAATATAATAGAATAAATATTCGGTTTTTTTTTTTGGCGGAAAAAATATATGGCTAATAAATTAAAATGAAAAATTGGCGGAAGAAAAATTGAACCCAGAGTGAGCACTGTTAGACAGTGTACCCAACTATTTCAGTTTAAATAACGATAAATTGCCAGGCAACGAAACATAAGCCCACAGCAGATAAATTGTCCGGACAGTCAACAAGAATTGTCGCATATTAAGTAATTATCAGAAAATCATTGGAATTTCTTTGGTTTTTATAAAGTTCTGGCCCATGCTAACGTTTAGTATACGAAACATTTAATATACTATTCAAAAAAAGTAGGGGATATTTGATTTTGGGGGCATAATACTAAAATATGCAAATGACTACGAAAAAAGTCACTATAGAACCTAACAGAAGAAACATTTCCAGTTACATGTGACGCCCAAACGCACCAATAGCTACCGCATGGAATGCAGGTGATGCTTGGGATCATCATGGGGGTCCAACCCAAGATTTGCACGACTCTGACTTTGAATGTTACAGTCATTGTGGCATTGAATTCCAGGGTGGAAACATCAGTTTAATTGTTTAATTTTGATATGCATCGGCTTACCCAAAATGAAAGGTTACGTGCCCTTGGCATGCTACAGATCGGCACAACACAGGCGGTTGTGGCGCGGACGATGAATGTTTCTCAGTCTGTCATAAGCAGGCTATGGTCCAGATACCATGATACACAATCTGTACAGGACAGACCACGCTCAGGTCGACCAAGGGCGACAACTCAAGCCCAGGATCGATTTATCCGTACCTTGGCCTTAAGAAATCGTGTCATCACAGCAAATCAGATCAGCGCTCTTCTTCAAACAGACACTAGTGTGAGAGTGAGTGGCCAGACGATTCGGAATCGACTGCATAGGGGTCATCTTCTCGCTCGACCTCCTTGCGTGATCCCTAGTTTGAGAGATCATCACATTCAGGCAAGACGTCGTTGGTGTAGGGATCGTCAACACTGGGATAATCGACGCTGAAGCAATGTGATGTTTTCAGATGAGTCAAGGTTCACTGTTGATTTTTTGGACAGACGTAGGAGGGTGTGGCGTCGTCGAAACGAGCGCTTCCAAGACGTTAACGTCATCAGACATGATCGATTTGGGGGTGGTTCTGTTATGGTGTGGGGAGGCATCACTGTTGCTGGAAGAACGGCTTTACATGTTGTTGCAGGGCGTGTTACAGGTCAGTATTACCGGGACAACATCTTGGCAGTCCATGTTGTGCCGTTCGCACGACGTCATGGCCGCCGTTTCATCTTCCAGGATGACAACGCAAAATGTCACAGGGCCAGGATCGTTACAGGTTACCTCCAACAACAGAACATCACCACATTACCTTGGCCAGCACTGAGTCCCGATCTCTTCCCCATCGAGCATGTTTGGGACATGCTTGGACAGAGGTTACGTCAACGTCAACAACGTCCTGCCAATGTCCAAGAACTTGCTGCTGCGTTGCAACAGGAATGGGACAATCTGGACCAAAATGACCTTAGACGTCTCATTAGGAGTATGCCACGTCGGATCAATGCTTGTTTGGCAAACAGAGGAGGATTTACCCGTTACTGACTTTGTTGTGATGCCGTGGTAACTTTGCTGTTTGACCCCGGGTATCATTTTACCCTTATAATGGTCAGTCTGTGCCTTACTTAGTCTAACGATCATTTGGAATAAATCGATGAATGTGAACTTCATTTCATTTTGTCATTTGTTTCTTCGTCAGTTTCATTATTAGGTGACTTTAATAACACTTAAAAATCAAATATCCCCTACTTTTTTTGAATAGTATATTATGGATTTAGCTGTTCAATTATCAAAATTCATTGAAAATCAATATACCACAAGATTTCCACAAGATTTTTCAAAGTCATCAAGGGCCACTACTCTGGCAGTAATTATAGGATATCAATAAGCTTCTTGATCTCAAGACTTTTAACACTGAGTATGAATTTAAAGTCAATCTGATATTAGCTTTGGCCTCTAGAGCGTCCATAAAATTTTTGAGGTGATCAAGGGCCATAGCTTGTTCGTTTCAACACCTTAAACTTTGTGTATCAATCTGAAGTCAATTGGATGATAAGTTTGGCCTCTATAGCATCACAAGATTTTTTGAAGTGATCAAGGGAGATAACTCTGGCAGACATTATTTGAAATCGCTGAAAATCAATAGGCTTCTTCATCTCATGACCTTAAACAATGTGTATAAATTTAAAGTCAATCAGATATTAACCTTGGCCTCTAGAGAGTCCACAAGATTTTTCGAAGTGATCAAGGGCCATAACTCCTGCAGTTATTATTGAAAATCACTGAAAATCAATAGGCTTCTTCGTCTCGTGACCTTAAACACAGTGTATAAATTTAAAGTCAATCGGATATAAACTTTAGCCTTGGACGGACGGAATGACGGACATGGACGACAACAATATACAACCATATTTTCAATGTGGGCGTATAAAAACTGAAGACTCATCCGTTTAGAGAATCATATCTATTAGAGTCATGCAAGTACCATTGTGTAAATATGACTGTACAGCGCTAAGAAATAACTTGTTATAATTTGGCGCTTTAAAATGAAATTATAATAATAATAATATAATACTGACCTAATCTGCAAATATTAGCACTTATCTTTTCATAACACAGGAATATATGTTCAACCGGAATATATTAAAAGTCTCTTATTTAATTGATTGTTACCATGTCCTATTTGTCTTTATACTTACTTTGGAAGCAACAACTCAAAGGCAACCATAGGATCAATTTCTGGCCAATCAGATAACAAACGATAAATATCCGGTAGACAACGCCAGTCCCAACTATGAGCACTCTGAAGTATTTTTGGTAAGAGATTTTTATAACCATGAAGATAATTACGATATTCCCATAAAATTTCCATTTCTTCAGCACCGAATCTGGCATATAGAAAATGATATACAAGCTTCATTAAGGTGTAGGTAAAGGTAGGCTATATTAAAAAGCATAGTGGTTTTGTTACATTAGGATCATAAGTCATACATGAGGCACGTTTATAATAAATTCTTTTCTTTTTGCAAAAAAAAGTCTAGTGCACATATTTGTTTTATCTTGAGATATAAACTTGAAAGCTTCTTAACACTTTGAACACTGACATACCATAAATGACCCTCCCTCTGGATGTGGGGCACAAATTGATAATTTTCAATGACCTAATATGGTATTTTGCCAGGCAACGAAACATACGCCCACAACAGCTAAATCGTCCGGCAGTCAACAAGGGCTGTCGCATATTTTTTCTTTTGTCAGTAAGGAGAAAACACAAAAATCTTATTACGAGTAATAGCCCTTTAAGTAATTATCAGAAATGGTTAGAATTGTTTCCATTGTTTGTCTCATGGCCTTCGTCTATAGGATATTTCAAAGTGGTCAAGGGCCATAACTCTGACAGTAATCCTCAGATATCGCTGAAAATCAATAGACTTATTCATCTCATGACCTTTAAACACTGTGTATAAATTTAATGTCAATTGGATATTAACTTTGGCCTCTAGAGAGTCCATAAGATTTTTTGAAGTGATCAAGGGCAATAACTCTGGCAGTAACTATCAGAAATCACTGAAAATCAATAGGCTTCTTCGTCTCATGACCTTAAACACTGTGTATAAATTTAAAGTCAATCGGATATTAACATTAGCCTCTAGAGTGTCCGCAAGATTTTTCAAAGTGATCATAGGCCATAACTTTGGTAGTAAAAATCTGATTTCGCTTAAAATCAACACACAGGCTTCTTCGTCTCATGACCTTAAACACTGCGTATAAATTTAAAGTCAATCGGATATTAACTTTTGCCTGTACAGCGTTCACAATATACGACCACATTTCCATGTGGACGTATAAAAAAGCAAATCATCAAAGGTGTCAACACAGGAGATATTCTTTACGTATGGATCATGTTCGACTGGGAAAACTAGTTTTGGAATGTACATAATAATATTTTTGTGTGCCACATTTGCCATCATAGGTCCAAAATCAAAATTCATTTAACACAAACATTATTACTTGCATAAACACCTATGATTAGGATAATAGAGAAATGTCCAGAATGGATTTTGAGCCCTGTGTGAACAAGCTGCACCATGCATGATACACACACATTTTGCAAGAGATGGATGGCAAGAGGGAAAATCAAGAGGACTCATCCTCCCATTGTCCAAATGCTTCACATCAAATTAATTATGGACCATAATCCAGGAAGTTAATCGGTTCTGTGCCAATATCGAAAGGAACCAAGGTCTTTGGGATATAAACACTATTGTTTTTGTTCGGATTATTATTAGGCTTTCAGATCGTTCTGAAACTTTTACCTATCCCCCCAAAAATGGGTGGTGGCTGTTGATTAAATATATTTTCAAAACGTTTTACGAATCCGAAATCACCGAATTTTACGAATGAAAAAACTGACAATGCATAGTCGTAACTTTGTTATTTTTTGCCCGATTTTACTAATTCTTTTTTCTTTGAATACCTTGAAAAAAATCATTTTCATCTGCAGTTTCGCATTTTCCAATTTCGAAAATTCGTCGCTGTGATTTCGAACCGGAAGTTTAGACCAATTTGAGAACTTCTTTAATAGTTGTACGATTTTCATGAAATTTAGTGTATAAGTAGATCTTACCGATTTGACTTATTAAAATTATAAATTTTCTAAATTATCTCCCCTTGACGAAATTAAGGATCAAAGTTTTCAAAAAAATCGTCGAAATATAGGTCAGTTTGTCGATCGAACCAGAAGTGCCACCATCTTTAAACGTGAAAAATCAAAAAGGCTTTTTTGCTATTTTACTTACAGACTCGGGAGTTATATTTTGAGAATCCTTGAAGGAATGCCTAAAAATCTATCGCATCCGAATTTTGATTTCGGTCACATGATGGTCACCTTTTTGAATTGAAAATGAAAAATAGAAGCAATTTGAAGGGCCGGGACTTTTTAATACAATAACTCTCATTCTAATTAAGCTAGAATGTTCAAACTTGGTGTAGACGTTCACTTGGTCAATGTCATGACTGAGTTCAAAGATGAGCATTTTCTGCTTAGGGTAAGCAGAGATAAGCATGCTGATTTGTTGATTCTTTAGGGCACGATAACTTCGGTTATAATGAAGGGAGGGCGATGAAACTTTTGTCAATAGAGAGTCTAATAGCTAGCTTGTTGTTGAAATCATTGTATCTTTTTTTTTTAAATATCAGGGATAGCCGAAAAAAAGAGATTGAAAATCCAAAAAGTCGTATTTTTACAATTTGGAGCATGTTTAGAGGTCTTTCTCGTAAAGTCAACATACTATTTTTTGGGAACTTCTTCTACAAAGAGTCTTATTGGTAGTCTTTTATATGAAACCATCGATCAACAGTCCAACATATCAGGAGTAGAAGAACAAAAGGATCGAAAATTGAAAAAGGCACCCTTTCATTGTTAAGCGAAACATGCAGTGTGGGTGACTACAATCTACACATCTAGTCATCGTATAGAGCTTATTCAACAGTATCGAATTCCAACTGCTTAGGGATATTTTACGTGCACTCCAATGTGTACACGGGACCTTGGTTTTTCGTCCCATCCGAACGACTAGACAGCTGTGCTTGTCAGGCCCTCCGTTCTGCCTCACTGACAATGGGGAACCACGCCGGGAAATCAAGATGAACTTTCTCCGTGCAGAACTTTCAATTCAGGCCAAACGTTTATTGCATACGATTAAGCTGGTCAGTTGGAGCTTATTTTCAAAAGTTTTGTAATAATCGGTTGGTAATTAAAGTACCGTGCATATTAAACTGTTAAAACAGAAAATTTCGCCCGGTTGAAATGTTTCTTGCTATAAGTCAGCAATTTTCCGAATTCAGGGAGGCTGAATGGCTGAATGGTTAGCATGTGCGCGCTGTATCGTAACGTCTGTCATTGAGTCAACGGGCGTCGTTTCGATCTCCAGGTTGCACGTGACATGAAGTATGATGTCCAACCTCGTGGGTTTTCTCCGTGTCCTTCGGTTTCCTCCCAACGGCTAAAGACCAGTAAGCGCAAGGGGAGTTTTTAAATAAAATTAAAAAACATATGTTAGTCACGAAATGACCTAGTTTGTGTCGAATGGACATTAGGCCGCATTTCTCTCTTTCTCTTTTATTTTTAAAGTTTTGTAATAATCGATTGGTAATCAAAGGTACTGTAAAAGTGATAAAACAGAAAATTTCGCCCGGTTGTAATGTTTCTCACTTTAAAGTCAGCAATTTGCCGATTTTAAGGGGCAAATGTTTATTGCGAACGCTTAAGCTGGTCAGGGGGAGCTTATTTTTAAAAGTTTTGTAATATTCGGTTGATAACTAAAGGTACCGTGCAAATTAAACTGTTAAAATAGAAAATTTGGCCCGGTTGAAATGTTTCTCGCTGCAGGTCAGCAATTTGCCGATTTTAGGGAGGTTGCGTGGCTGAATGGTTAGCACGTGCGCTCTGTATCATAACGTCTGTCATTGAGTCAACTGGCGTTGTTTCGATTTCTTCATTGTACGTGACAAGGAGTATGATCGCCTGTCCAACCTCGTAGGCCGTAACGCCGCTGCCCGGGTAAAATTTCCCTCATTGCACACTTTATGGCATATGCCCATCTTCATTAGCCCATTTTAGGAGCAGAACAGTAGGACGTTAAACCCCATTCAATTTCATTTCATTTTCTCTATGTTGCTTATTTATTATAATGGATAAATATTTTTCTGGTTCTAGCAATTATTTAATTTCTGCATAGAAATCTTGCTTTGGCCAGTTTTTTTATTGCAGAGTCTTATTGGTAGTCTTTTATATGAAACCATCGATCAACAGTCCAACATATCAGGAGTAGAAGAACAAAAGGATCGAAAATTGAAAAAGGCACCCTTTCATTGTTAAGCGAAACATGCAGTGTGGGTGACTACAATCTACACATCTAGTCATCGTATAGAGCTTATTCAACAGTATCGAATTCCAACTGCTTAGGGATATTTTACGTGCACTCCAATGTGTACACGGGACCTTGGTTTTTCGTCCCATCCGAACGACTAGACAGCTGTGCTTGTCAGGCCCTCCGTTCTGCCTCACTGACAATGGGGAACCACGCCGGGAAATCAAGATGAACTTTCTCCGTGCAGAACTTTCAATTCAGGCCAAACGTTTATTGCATACGATTAAGCTGGTCAGTTGGAGCTTATTTTCAAAAGTTTTGTAATAATCGGTTGGTAATTAAAGTACCGTGCACATTAAACTGTTAAAACAGAAAATTTCGCCCGGTTGAAATGTTTCTTGCTATAAGTCAGCAATTTTCCGAATTCAGGGAGGCTGAATGGCTGAATGGTTAGCATGTGCGCGCTGTATCGTAACGTCTGTCATTGAGTCAACGGGCGTCGTTTCGATCTCCAGGTTGCACGTGACATGAAGTATGATGTCCAACCTCGTGGGTTTTCTCCGTGTCCTTCGGTTTCCTCCCAACGGCTAAAGACCAGTAAGCGCAAGGGGAGTTTTTAAATAAAATTAAAAAACATATGTTAGTCACGAAATGACCTAGTTTGTGTCGAATGGACATTAGGCCGCATTTCTCTCTTTCTCTTTTATTTTTAAAGTTTTGTAATAATCGATTGGTAATCAAAGGTACTGTAAAAGTGATAAAACAGAAAATTTCGCCCGGTTGTAATGTTTCTCACTTTAAAGTCAGCAATTTGCCGATTTTAAGGGGCAAACGTTATTGCAGAGTGCCATTCTTGTATAATTCAGTCTATGATCCTTTGTTTAAAACATGCTTAAGAAGTCGTCACGATTTCCTACTTATAACCAAACATATTGGAAATATTAGTCTGGCATTATTAAATCCTACTTTTATTGGTCGTATTTAAAATTAAACTTTCATTTAACTATGAACAACCCATAACGTGTCTCTTTAAAACAAATAAATACTCTAAAACAGTAGCTCAACCTTTTGACCTAAACTCATTAATTTATGATTTTGTTGTGAGCGACTTGTTATTCTCCCTATATGACATATTGCACGTGTCTGATTTCAAAGGGGGGTTGAGTGGCTGAATGGTTATCACGCGCGCCTGTCATTGAGTTAACTAGCGTGTTTTCGAATGCCCGGTTGTACGTGACAAGGAGTAAGGTCGCCTGTCCAACCTGCCATTTTCAATTTTTTTTCCCGCCATTTTCATTTCATTTTCTCATCCGTCTCATTACAGTAATACAAGTTTCAGTTATTTCCCTTTAGTTTTCAGATTATTGTTATGTCTGGGTGCAATGTTTCATACTATATTTAGACTTGTAACTTCGCGAGTTTTTGACCAATTTTGATAATTTTTTCTTATTATCCTTTTATTTAGGATACTTGATACAATCAATGACACGTGACGATGAATATGAAAGCTTTCATATCTGCATGGGACAGTAGCAGATCTAGTTATTTTTTTTTTTGTGTATTTTCTGCAAATCGGATTTCTCAGATTCTAACCATGGGATCTTTCTGAAACTTTGACCTACCCCCCCCCCCCAAAAAATGGGGTGCGAACGTTGATTAAAAATATTTTAAAAACGTTTTACGAATCTGAAATCACCGAATTTTACGAACGAAAAAACTGACAATGCATAGTCGTAACTTTGTTATTTTTTGACCAATTTTACTAATCCTTTTTTTTTTGAATACCTTGAAAAAAATCATTTTCATGTGCAGTTTCATATTTTCGAATTTCGAAAATTCGTCGCTGTGATTTTGAACCGGAAGTTTAGACCAATTTGACAACTTCTTTAATAATTGTACGATTTTCATGAAAATTTAGTATATAAGTAGATCTTACCGATGTGACTTTCTTTATAATTAGAAATTTTCTAAATTATCTCCCCTTGATGAAATTAAGGATCAAATTTAAAAAAAAAACGTCGAAATATAGGTCAGAATGACCTAATTTTATTTTTCGTTACCAGACAAGGAATTACTGATTCGTACATGGAGTTTGTCGATCGAACCGGAAGTGCCACCATCTTTAAACGTGAAAAATCAATAAGGCTTTTTTGCTATTTTATTTACAGACTCAGGAGTTATATTTTCGGAATACTTGAAGGAATGCCTAAAAATCTATCGCATCAGAATTTTGATTTCGATCACGTGATGGTCACCATTTTGAATTGAAAATGAAAAATAGAAGCAATTTGAAGGGCCGGGACTTTGGAACACAATAACTCTAGAATGTTCAAACTTGGTGTAGAAGTTCACTAGGTCAATGCTATGATTGAGTTCAAAGATGAGCATTTTCTGCCTAGGGTAAGCAGAGATAAGCATGCTGATTTGTTGATTCTTTAGGGCACGATAACTTCGGTTATAATGAAGGGAGAGTGGTGAAACTCTTGTCAATCGAAAGTCTAATAGCTAGCCTGTTGTGTGAAATCATTGTATCATTATTTTTAAATATCGGGGATAGCAGAAAAAAGAGATCGAAAATCCAAAAACTCGTATTTTTACGATTTGGAGCATTTTTAAAGGTCCTTTTCTCTTAACCCTAAGAACTCCTCCCCTGTTAAAATCGATCGCCGGCGATCGATAAATTCATCACGTCTTATCCGAAAAAATATTCACAGTAAACGAATATCATTTATATCATTCGAAAGCCACGAAAATTCCCCATAAAATGAGACTAAGAACGGGCGATTATTCAACATAGAAGTCGTGTTATACGAGTCTAGAGTCTAACAAAGATGGGTAACTCTGTGAGCGTAAACAAATGACGTCGTGTTATTTATATTTAGCAGAAGTCCTATTATTTCGTGTACCTATAGCCGTAAAAGGTGGTTTATTACGTCTAAAAGAGAAATTATTAAACCGAAAATTAAGAATAGAAGTTCCAATGATTTCCAATGATTAAACACGTGTGATCTTGAATATGTGAGCGATGCCGATGAATTCAAATGAGCAAACATGTGACCTAGATTCGTCCGACGAAGAATTTGTCAACGAGAGATCCTGATTAGATTGGATGAGTGAGTTTTGTTTACTAATTTATTATTTTACACCCGAACAAACATAAACTTGATGATGATAATTATTTAATTGTAGATTGTGTGCTTATTTCTACCATGAATTATCCATTAAGCATTGAATTATCGGTAAATTAGATCAATTCAAATATGTGGGCCTAAAATGTAATACTAATAGTAATAGTACTACAGTAGTATATTTCTCAGTCACGTGCGTATGGCTGAGTACGCACATGGCTGACTTGATGAAAAGGGGATGTTTTCTGTTTCAATTAGAAATTTTGGCATGAAATGCAGAAACCAGCGTATAGTTATTCAAATTTCAAAGATAGGTTGCCAGGCAACGAAACATACGCCCACAGCAGCTAAATCGTCCGGGCAGACAACCCTTAACAAGGGTTGTCGCATATTTTTACTTTTTTTGGTAATGAAACATTTGCAATACACTAAAATCTGATTAAGAGTAACAACCCATTATGTAATTATCTGAAAATCATTAGAATTTGTTTGCTTTTTATAAAGTTTTGCCCCACGCTAACAATTAGTAAAGGAAACATTTAACATCATGGATTTAGCTGTTCAGTTATTGTAATTCAATGAAAATCAAAATACTTGTTCGTTTTCAACACCTTAAACTCTGTGTATCAATCTGAAGTCAATTGGGTGATAAGTTTGGCATCTATAGCGTCACAAGGTTTTTTGAAGTGATCAAGGGAGATAACTCTGGAAGTAATTATTTGAAATCGCTGAAAATCAGCAGGCTTCTTCGTCTCATGACCTTAAACAGTGTGTGCAAATTTAAAGTCAATCGGATATTAACTTTGGCCTCAAGAGCATCCACAGAAGTTTTTGATGTGATCAAGGGCCATAACTCTGATAATAATTATCAGAGATCGCTGAAATTCTATAGGCTTCTTCGTCTTATAACCTTAAACACTGTGTATGAATTTAAAGTCAATCGGATATTAACTTTGGCTTTTAGAGCGTCCACAAGATTTTTTGAAGTGATCAAGGGCCATAACTCTAGCACTAATTATCGGATATCGCTGAAAATCATTAGGCTTCTTCGTCTTATGACCTTAAACACTGTGTATAAATTTAAAGTCAATCGGATATTAACTTTGGCTTTTAGAGCGTCCACAAGATTTTTTGAAGTGATCAAGGGCCATAACTCTAGCACTAATTATCGGATATCGCTGAAAATCATTAGGCTTCTTCGTCTTATGACCTTAAACACTGTGTATAAATTTAAAGTCAATCGGATATTAACTTTGGCTTTTAGAGCGTCCACAAGATTTTTTGAAGTGATCAAGGGCCATAACTCTAGCACTAATTATCGGATATCGCTGAAAATCAATAGGCTTCTTCGTCTTATGACCTTAAACACTGTGTATAAATTTAAAGTCAATCGGATATTAACTTTGGCTTTTAGAGCGTCCACAAGATTTTTTGAAGTGATCAAGGGCCATAACTCTGGCACTAATTACCGGAAATCGCTGAAAATCAATAGGCTTCTTCGTCTTATGACCTTAAACACTGTGTATAAATTTAAACTCAATCGGATATTAACTTTGGCTTTTAGAGCGTCCACAAGATTTTTTGAAGTGATCAAGGGCCATAACTCTGGCACTAATTATCGGAAATCGCTGAAAATCAATAGGCTTCTTCGTCTTATGACCTTAAACACTGTGTATAAATTTAAAGTCAATCAGATATTAACTTTGGCTTTTCAAGCATCCACAAGAATTTTTGAAGTGGTCAAGGGCCATAACTCTGGCACTAATTATCGGAAATCGATGAAAATCAATAGGCTTCTTCGTCTTATGACCTTAAACACTGTGTATAAATTTAAAGCCAATCGGATATTAACTTTAGCCTCTAGAGCATCCACAAGATTTTTTGAAGTGATCAAGGGCCATAACTCGGGCAGTTATTATCGGAAATCGCTGAAAAACAATAGGCTTCTTCGTCTCATGACCTTAAACACTGTGTATAAATTTAAAGTCAATCGGATATTAACTTTAGCCTCTAGAGCGTCCACAAGCAATTGTGGACGCCGGACCGACGGACGGACCGACCGACGGACGGATGGACGGGGGCGACGACAGTATTCGACCAAAATTCAATGTGGGCGTATAAAAAGGCTTGGCCACTAATTATTGTCAGTTTTCGTTTGTTTGCTTTCGTTCCAATTCCAGCAATGATCGAGGGGTTGGACCGTTGTTGGGACTAGGCCTCTAAGCCTCGGGCAAGTAAGACTAAATCACTTACGATAATTTAGATTTCTATCTCTACCCATTGGTAAAAATAAATAATAGGCCCACACATGTATATTATAAATGCAAAGAAAGCGTGTGTGACTATCCTTCTGTGTTTTACATGTACACTATTTAATCAAAGTGTGTTATTTAATTTTTTTCCTAGGCCTTCAACCTCAGTTGAAGATACTGCACATGGACATGGTAGGCTAATGATAGTCTTAGGCCTTAGGCCTTATGGTACTGATACAAGCATGGATTGGGATGTGTGAGTTTTGTTTGTTATGTATAATGTATATGTTTTTACATTCAAATTATTCAAAACAAGTATAAACCTAAAATGTCTAAATGTTCTACAGCTTTAGATTGTGTGCCTAGATTTACTATAGTATAAAATATTGATTTATGACCTTCCTCTTTCAAATTATTTTACCTAAGGTTACTCAATGTAGAAGTCCTTGGTTTTTTTTTTTATTGCACTGAATGCTTTACATTTATGTATTTATATTTGAAGGCCCTTATCTGAAGATGGAAATAGGTAGACCCAATGATATTGTTAAGAAAGTTTGGGTACAACAGTATAACAAAAGTACATGTACCACCAGGTCAAGGGGTCAAGAAACATAGAAGCTTTCCTATGCAGAAGATTCTTGTGAAGAAAATTTACCATTGAAGAGAACACAGCCATCTGCATCCCAGCCTTGTGGTCATCAGAAGATAAGTCATAATATTAGCACAGACGAATGGAAGCATGGACAGTGTATAGACACAGAGCCCAGTAGGCTATACCGAAGTTTATTCCAAGACATGGAATTGGAGTTTCATGAGTTGGCAGTTGGCACAATGGAATTTAGTCTGTTTGACGGGTGAAAACTAGATAACATAGCAGATTTTTTGTCATTGCTATATTTATTGTTAATAACATAATTATTGATTGTTGCCTGTGTACATGTATCTACTTGATTGTATGTATTCCTTCTGAATTTTTGTTATCCGCCTTGTGCCTATACTTTCATATTTCGGTGTAAAAAAGGGCTATTGTCTTTGGGATCGTGTTTACCTTATGGCAAATGCTGTAATATTTTCAAAATAGCAGCTGTGGGTATTATTTTAACAACAGAAGTATAAAAGATAGGTTGCCAGGCAACGAAACATACGCCCACAGCAGCTAAATCGTCCAGGCAGTCAACAAGGGTTGTCGCATATTTTTACTTTTTTTGGTAATGAAACATTTGTAATACACTAAAATCGGATTAAGAGTAACAACTCATTATGTAATTATCTGAAAATCATTAAAATTTGTTTGCTTTTTATAAAGTTTTGCCCCACCCTAACAATTAGTATAGGAAACATTTAACATCATGGATTTAGCTGTTCAGTTATCAAAATTCATTGAAAATCAAAATACTTGTTCGTTTCAACACCTTAAACTCTGTGTATCAATCTGAAGTCAATCGGATGATAAATTTGGCATCTATAGCGTCACAAGGATTTTTGAAGTGATCAAGGAAGATAACTCTGGAATTATTTGAAATCGCTGAAAATCAATAGGCTTCTTCGTCTCATGACCTGAAACACTGTGTATAAATCTAAAGTCAATCGGATATTAACTTTGGCCTCTAGAGCGTCCACAAGATTTTTTGAGGTGATCAAGGGCCATAACTCTGGTAGTTATTATCGGAAATCGCTGAAAATCAATAGGCTTCTTCGTCTCACGACCTTAAACACTGTATACGTTTAAAGTCAATCGGATATTAACTTTGGCTTTTACAGTGTCCACAAGATTTTTTGAAATAATCAAGGGCCATAACTCTGGCACTAATTATCGGAAATCACTGAAAATCAATAGGCTTCTTCGTCTTATGACCTTAAACACTGTGTATAAATTTAAAGTCAATCGGATATTAACTTTGGCCTCTAGAGCGTCCACAAGATTTTTTGAAGTGATCAAGGGCCATAACTCTGGCACTAATTATCGGAAATCACTGAAAATCAATAAGCTTCTTCATCTTATGACCTTAAACACTGTGTATAAATTTAAAGTCAATCGGATATTAACTTTGGCTTTTTGAAGTGATCAAGGGCCATAACTCTGGCACTAATTATCGGAAATCGTTGAAAATCAATAGGCCTAATCGTCTTATTACCCTAAACACTGTGTATAAATTTAAAGTCAATCGGATATTAACTTTGCTTTTACAGTGTCCACAAGATTTTTTGAAGTGATCAAGGGCCATAACTCTGGCACTAATTATCGGAAATCGCTGAAAATCAATAGGCTTCTTTGTCCTATGACCTGAAACACTGCGTATAAATTTAAAGTCAATCGGATATTAACTTTGGCTGTTAGAGCATCCACAACATTTTTTGAAGTGATCAAGGGCAATAACTCTGGCACTAATTATCGGAAATCGGTGAAAATCAATAGGCTTCTGCGTTTTATGACCTTAAACACTGCGTAGAAATTTAAAGTCAATCGGATATTAACTTTGGCTGTTAGAGCGTCCACAAGATTTTTTGAAGTGATCAAGGGCCATAACTCTGGCACTAATTATCGGAAATTGCTGAAAATCAATAGGCGTCTTTGTCTTATGACCTTAAATACCGTGTATAAATTTAAAGCCAATCGGATATTAACTTTGGCCTCCAGAGCGTCCACAAGATTTTTTGAAGTGATCAAGGGCCATAACTCTGGTAGTTATTATCGGAAATCGCTGAAAAACAATAGGCTTCTTCGTCTCATGACCTTAAAAACTGTGTATAAATTTAAAGTCAATCAGATTTTAACTTTAGCCTCTAGAGCTAAATTGCTTGTGGACGCCGGACCGACGGACGGACGGGGGCGACGACAATATACAACCACATTTCAATGTGGGCGTATAAAAAAAGCAATTTTGGGGTCGAAAGTCAGTGTGGCAGGTCAAAGGTCAACCCATTGAGTCAAGGTCAATAGTGGGGTCAAAGGTCAATAATATGTCAAAGGTCATTTGCATAATTACTTAATTATGACTTTATTTTTTAATTCTAATCATATATTTGTGATATTTTATTTTGTTATCTTTAAATCCATTCATTAAATCACAATTGCTACAATGTGAATACTTAAAACTCCATTGCTGTATTTTATCGCAATGTTTATCACCTTTGATGTCTCATAACTTTTTTGATTTTAGTGCTACAATTATGAATAATACACAGATTTGTGGCAAAATAGTTGTTTTCTTTGAATCTACATCAAAAACCCTACCAGCTTATAATCCCTGTGGTCTGTTTGAGGTCAAATGGAAAAGTTAAAATTATTTTTTGGGTCAAAGGTCAAATAAAAAAAGGGTCAAGGTCAAAGTTCATACACGTGGGGTCAACGAAATGATCCCCTATAGAAAGCCCTGCCAATGCTCTTATCAGAAACATATAACATGTGGTTCTTCTGAGAATTATTTTTTACCATTTGCCCAGTAACAGATACCAGTGTTAAAACTCCTATTTAGGGGGTGAGTGTATAGGGTTTTAAAGTCAACATAATATTTTGGGGGAACTTCTTCTACAAAGAGTCTTATCGGTAGTTTTTTATATGAAACCATCGACCAACAGTCCAAAATAGCAAGAGTAGAAGAATAAAAGGATCGAAAATTGAAAACGGCACCCTTTCATTGTTAAGCAAAACATGCAGTGTGGGTGGCTATAATCTGCACATTTAGTCATTGTATAGAGCGTATTCAACAGTATCGAATTCCAACTGCAAAGGGATCTTTTACGTGCACTCCAATGTGTACACGACGGGGGGGGGGGGGGGGGGAGACACACCAGAAAATCGAGATGAAGTTTCTCGGCCAATGCAGGGATCGAACACCGGACCTTCTGGCTAGCAGGCAAACGACTTAGCCACATAGTCTGGACACCCATCGTACATTTCATCCGTCAAATGAAAGCATTTCATTGCATTAGACCAATAATTAATTATTCTTAATTTAAAACTTCATTTTAATATTAGTCTGGCATTATTAAATCCTAATTTTATTGGTCTTATTTAAAATTAAACTTTCATTTAACTATGAACAACCCATAACGTGTCTCTTTAAAACAAATAAATACTCTAAAACAGTAGCTCAACCTTTCGACCTAAACTCATTAATTTACGATTTTGTTGTGAGCGACTTGTTATTCTCCCTATATGACATATTGCACGTGTCTGATTTCAAAGGGGGGAGGGGTGGCTGAATGGTTAGCACGCGCCCCTGTCATTGAGTTAACTAGCGTGTTTTCGAATGCCCGGTTGTACGTGACAAGGAGCAAATTCGCCTGTCCATCCTGCCATTTTTAGTTCTTTCTCGCCATTTTCATTTCATTTTCTCATCCGTTTCATTACAGTAATACAAGTTTCAGTTATTTCCCTTTAGTTTTCAGTTTATTGTTATGCCTGGGTGCAATGTTTCATACTATATTTAGACTTGTAACCACGCGAGTTTTTGACCAATTTTGATAATTTTTTCTTTTCATCCTTTTATTTAGGATACTTGATACAATCGATGACACGTGACGATGAATATGAAAGCTTTCATATCTGCATGGGACAGTAGCAGATCTAGTTATTATTATTATTATTATTTTTTTTTTCCGCGGGAGCCTATTTCTCCAGATATATCGATCTGGAACAAACTTTTCTATCGGGAAAATATGTGGTGGCTAGTGCATAAACTATTTTTCAAACTTCTGCGCATATCGGAAGTGGCCGAACTTTGTAGGTTGTCTGGATATTGAAAATCGGTCATAATTTCGTCAATTCTTTACCCATTTTTAAACAAATGACATTTTCGGAAACCCTGAATCTTTTGCGAGATAATGGCTATCTCACATTTTTCAATTTCGAACATTAGTCTATGACTTCTATCATTCGAAAATTGAAAAGACGTTGTTTATGAGACAATTTTTGCTATTTTTCAAAATTTTCAAATTTGACCTACATTTTTGGATTCCTGAGGTCTAAGCGATTCCAGTAATATAAGTTTCATTCAGAGTTATCACCTTTTATTTTTCAAATTTTTTCGAATTTTCTGCCCATTTTATGCCCCTTATATTTTTTGGAAAGGATAAAACGATATTTCTGAAACCTCTGGAACATAAAGCCATATAGTCAGACAATCGGATAGAGCAATTTCAACAACGATCCGTAAACCGGAAGTAGTCCAAATAATTTATGATGTTTGGAAAAAAATGCAAAAAATGGGTGATTTCGGGAAAAACGTGATTATTTCGTCCGATATCAACGGATGAAAGAGATTGGGGTATCGTTGGGTTGCACGGGAATTGAAGTATCGTATGGTACCCATATCATAAAGATACGATGACCCGGAAGTAAAATATCGCACGCTGAAAATCAAGTATTTTCTGATTTGGAGCGTTTTTGGACGCCTTTATCTCGAAAACTGCTCCAGGGATTTTTCTTAAACTTTCTCTATAAAGAGTCCCTTCGATGGTCTTTAGCATGAAGCCATCGAATAAAACCTTCGAATAATTGGAATAGGGCAAAAAAGGGACTGAAAATTGAAAAAAGTCCAAAAATCGTGAAATTTTGGAAAATGCTCTATTATTTTTTTATTTGAAGAGATTTTCAAAAAAAGATATATATTTAAAAAGCTGACCTAATTACAATTTTAATGATGTATAATATGTATGCAGTTATTGAAATTTAATTTTCAATATTTTGACATTTTTAACACTTTTGAACATAGGATTTCTCAGAAGTATTTTATTTGATCGTATAGTGTAGTATATCATTAGAGAGCCCTGTTCCCATGCAAACTCCAAAACTGGATGTGAAAACTACTCGACAATGATTCGTATACCGGAAGTAGTTCAAAAAAACGACGAAAAAAGATAAAAAAGAATTGGAGCTCTTGCCAAAAGCTCGAATTCTCCGTCGCATATTAGCGGACCAAAACAATTAAAGTGTCGTTGGATAGTTCCATTAATAGACGATCGTATAACATCTAAATAACACGAACTTGATTCTTAGGAAATAAATTATGGTACGCCGAAAACTAAGTATTTTCCGTTTTGGAGCATTCTGAGACGCCTTTTTCTCGAAAACGATACCTACGATTTTTCTTAAAACATTTTTTACTCAGAGACCTATCGGTGGCCTAGCGTGTGCATCTAATAATAAAAGCGTTGCAATATTATAGGTGGTCCAAAAATGACATCAATCTTTGAAAAAGTTGAAAAATCATTAAATTATTGAAAATGCTCTTTTATTTATCTTTTTTTCAAAAATTACTTAATGAATGTTTCTGATATTTCTGGTACAGGAAGTTAAGTATCTAATCAACTTGTTAAAGCTGTTCCGACAATGATCGAAAAACCGGAAGTAGTCGAAAAAATCTCCGATATTTTGAATTTTTTTTACAGAAAACTTTTTTATTTATGAATATTTTATGATGGTAGTTTACACAGAGTTAAAGTATCACCCTACTTGAGCAGAAGTGAGAAAGAATTTTGTCTCAGTAATTTTCTTTAGTCGCCATTGGCTAATTTAGTTTTTCGTACCTAGATTAATTATTTATTGTTCGATTTGTATAAAACAAAGTGCATATGTTCCGTGGTCTCAATTGTAATTTTTTTTGTTACCGTGAAATTTTTCTGCACGCAATGGAAGTGGCGTAATATTAACAAAAACTACAATTTTGACAGTTCAGTACCACTTTTTGAAAGCAAATATTATTTTTTTTGAAATCTGATAGTGATATAACTAAAAGGATGCACCCTGCAAAGGTGCACAAAATCCTTAGCTCATATTTTTTAATTTCAATTTCATTTTCGGGCAATTTCGAATAAAATGTAAAATAAAGTGTAAAATTCAGTTATTTCCCAGCAAACACAAAACGTTTTGGTAACATTCGAAATTGGTTCTAATATGGTTGCGTTTAGAATGTTTGTTTAAGCACGTTCTCCAAACGTTCAGAAAGGGTTCAGAGATAGACTGTAATTTTTATAAACGTTCAAGAAACATCACCAGAATGTTGTCTTTTGACGTTTTAATTTTACTTTCATTCAACAATGACCGAACGTTATTTTGAATGTTTTCATAATGTTTCATCGGCAAACGTTGCATTAAAACATTAGATTAATGTTTCAACTCTGTTTTTTTATTTCGTTTTATCGTTGATACTGTGAGACGTTACTAAACATTAGTTAATATCGTTCTACTGACGTTTACTTTAGAAACGTTCGGATTAGTTGTTCCAAGAACGTCAACTGAACCACCTGATTCAACGTTGTTTGTCAAGCCTGGTCAGACAAACTATAGACGTCAGTAAACTATGTTCTTCTAACGTAACTTTTGTAACGTTTTAAATTATGATTCTTTGAACGTTGGTAATACTTTTGTTTGGGACGTTATATTTATTATATTAAATTTCAGCTTTTAAAACGTTCTGTTTTCCTAATCTAAAAACGTTGAAATTAAACGAAAAAATAAAACCTTCCGATAATGTTCGTAAAACGTTGTATATCTATTTTACATTCTTTACATCTTACATCATTAGCAAACGTTGCATTACAACATTAGATTAATGTTTCAACCCCGTTTTTTTATGACGTTATATCGTCGATACTGTGAAACGTTACTAAACATTAATTAATATTGTTCTACTGACGTTTACTTCAGAAACGTTCAGATCAGTTGTTCCAAGAACGTCAGCTGAACCACCTGAATCAACGTTATTTCCCAAGGCTAGGCAGACAACCTCGAAACGTCAGTAAATTATGTTCTTCTAACGTAACTATTGTAGTGTTTTAACTTATGATTCTTTGAATGTTAGTAATGCATTAGACTAATGTTTCAACTCTGTTTTTTTATGACGTTATATCGTTGATATCGTGAGACGTTACTAAACATTAGTTAATATTGTTCTACTGACGTTTACTTTAGAAACGTTCAGATTAGTTGTTCCAAGAACGTCAACTGAACCACCTGATTCAACGTTATTTGTCAAGCCTGGTAAGACAAATTGTAGACGTCAGTTAATTATGTTCTTCCGACGTAACTTTTGTAACGTTTTAAATTATGATTCTTTGAACGTTGGTAATACTTTTGTTTGGGGCGTTATATTTATTATATTGAATTTCAGTTTTTAAAACGTTCTGTTTTCCTAATCTAAAAACGTTGAAATCAAACGAAAAATAAAACCTTCCAATAAAGTTCGTAAAACGTTGCATTTCTATTTTACATTCTTTACATCTTACATCATTAGCAAACGTTGCATTAAAACATTAGATTAATGTTTCAACCCCGTTTATTATGACGTTATATCGTCGAGCCTGTGAAACGTTACTAAACATTAATTAATATTGTTCTATTGATGTTTACTTTAGAAACGTTCAGATTAGTTGTTCCAAGAACGTCAACTGAATCACCCGATTCAACTTTATTTGTCACGCCTGGTCAGACAAACTGTAGACGTCAGTAAATTCTGTTCTTCTTACGTAACTTTTGTAACGTTTTAAATTATGATTCTTTGAACGTTGGTAACACATTTGTTTGTGACGTTACATTTATTATATTGAATTTCAGTTTTTAAAACGTTCTGTTTTCCTAATCTACAAATGTTGAAATTAAACGAAAAAATAAAACTTTCCAATAACGTTCGTAAAACGTTGCATTTCTATTTTACATTCTTTACATCTTACATCATTAGCAAATTTTGCATTACAATATTAGATTAATGTTTCAACCCCGTTTTTTATGACGTTATATCGTCGATACTGTGAAACGTTACTAAGCATTGATTAATATTGTTCTACTGACGTTTACTTTAGAAACGTTCAGATTAGTTGTTCCAAGAAAGTCAGCTGAACCACCTGATTCAACGTTATTTCCTAAGCCTTGTCAGACCATCTGGAAACATCAGTAAATTATGTTCTTCTAACGTAACTTTTGTAACGTTTTAAATTATGATTCTTTGAACGTTGGTAATACTTTTGTTTGGGACGTTATATTTATTATATTGAATCTCAGTTTTTAAAACGTCCTGTTTTCCTAATCTAAAAACGTTTTTCGTTTAATTTCAACGTTTTAATGCAACGTTTGCTAATGATGTAAGATGTTAAGAATGTAAAATAGAAATGCAACGTTTCACGAACTTTATTGGAAGGTTTTATTTTTTCGTTTAATTTCAACGTTTTTAGATTAGGAAAACAGGACGTTTTAAAAACTGAGATTCAATATAATAAATATAACGTCCCAAACAAAAGTATTACCAACGTTCAAAGAATCATAATTTAAAACGTTACAAAAGTTACGTTAGAAGAACATAATTTAATGATGTTTCCAGATGGTCTGACAAGGCTTAGGAAAATGCTTCAACCCCGTTTTTTATGACGTTATATCGTCGATACTGTGAAACGTTACTGAACATTAATTAATATTGTTCTACTGACGTTTGCTTTAGACACGTTCAGATCAGTTGTTCCAAGAACGTCAGGTGAACCGCCCGAATCAACGTTATTTCTTAAGGCTGGGCAGACAACCTCGAAACGTCAGTAAATTATGTTCTTCTAACGTAACTATTCTAGCGTTTTAACTTATGATTCTTTGAACGTTAGTAATACATTAGACTAATATTTCAACAATATTTCGCAAGGCTGGGCGGAAAACATAGAAACGTCAGTAAATTATGTTCTTCTAACGTAACTATTGTAGTGTTTTAACTTATGATTCTTTGAACGTTAGTAATACATTAGACTAATGTTTCAACTCCGTTTTTTATGACGCTATATCGTTGATACCTTCAGACGTTACTAAACATTAGTTAATATCGTTCTACTGATGTTTACTTTAGAAACGTTCAGATTAGTTGTTCCAAGAACGTCAACTTAATCACCTGATTCAACGTTATTTGTCACGCCTGGCCAGACAAACTGTAGACGTCAGTAAATTATGTTCTTCTAACGTAACTTTTGTAACGTTTTAAATTATGATTCTTTGAACGTTGGTAATATATTTGTTTTTGACGTTATATTGATTATATTGAATTTCAGTTTTTAAAACGTTCTGTTTTCCTAATTTAAAAACGTTGAAATTAAACGAAAAAATAAAACCTTCCAATAAAGTTCGTAAAACGTTGTATTTCTATTTTACATTCATTACATCTTACATCATTAGCAAACATTGCATTAAAACATTAGATTAATGTCTCAACCCCGTTTTTTATGACGTTATATCGTCGATACTGTGGAACGTTACTAAACATTAATTAATATTGTTCTACTGACGTTTACGTTAGAAACGTTCAGATCAGTTGTCCCAAGAACGTCAGCTGAACCACCTGAATCAACGTTATTTCCCAAGGCTGGGCAGACAACCTGGAAACGTCATTAATTTATGTTCTTCTAACGTAACTATTTTAGCGTTTTAACTTATGTTTCTTTGAACGTTAGTAATACATTAGACTAATGTTTCAACTCTGTTTTTTTATGACGTTATATCGTTGATACCGTGAGACGTTACTAAACATTAGTTAATATCGTTCTACTGACGTTTACTTTAGAAACGTTCAGATTAGTTGTTCCAAGAACGTCAACTGAACCACCTGATTCAACGTTATTTGTCAAGCCTAGTAAGACAAACTGTAGACGACTGTAAATTATGTCCTTCCAACGTAACTTTTGTAACGTTTTAAATTATGTTTCTTTGAACGTTGGTAATACTTTTGTTTGGGACGTTATATTTATTATATTGAATTTCAGTTTTTAAAACGTTCTGTTTTCCTAATCTAAAAACGTTGAAATCAAACGAAAAATAAAACCTTCCAATAAAGTTCGTAAAACGTTGCATTTCTATTATACATTCTTTACATCTTACATCATTAGGAAACGTTGCATTAAAACATTAGATTAATGTTTCAACCCCGTTTTTATGACGTTATATCGTCGAGCCTGTGAAACGTTACTAAACATTAATTAATATTGTTCTACTGATGTTTACTTTAGAAACGTTCAGATTCGTTGTTCCAAGAACGTCAACTGAATCACCCGATTCAGTGTTATTTGTCACGCCTGGTCAGACAAACTGTAGACGTCAGTAAATTATGTTCTTCTAACGTAACTTTTGTAACGTTTTAAATTATGATTCTTTGAACGTTGGTAACACTTTTGTTTGGGACGTTATATTTATTATACTTAATTTCAGTTTTTAAAACGTTCTGTTTACCTAATCTAAAAATGTTGAAATTAAACGAAAAAATTAAAACCTTCCAATAAGGTTCGTAAAACGTTGCATTTCTATTTTACATTCTTTAAATCTTACATCATTAGCAAACGTTGCATTACAATATTAGATTTATGTTTCAACCCCGTTTTTATGACGTTATATCGTCGATACTGTGAAACGTTACTAAACATTAATTAATATTGTTCTACTGACGCTTACTTTAGAAACGTTCAGATTAGTTGTTCCAAGAAAGTCAGCTGAACCACCTGAATCAACGTTATTTCCCAAGCCTGGTCAGACAACCTGGAAATATCAGTAAATTATGTTCTTCTAACGTAACTATTGTACCGTTTCAACTTACGATTCTTTGAACATTCGTAATACATTAGACTTATGTTTCAACTCTGGGGTTTTTTTTATGATACTATATCGTTGATACTGTGAGACGTTACTAAACATTAGTTAAAATTGTTCTTCTGACGTTTACTTTAGAAACGTTCAGATTAGTTGTTCCAAGAAATTCAGCTGAACCACCTGAATCAACGTTATTTGCTAAGCCTAGTCAGACAACCTGGAAACATCAGTAAATTATGTTCTTCTAACGTAACTTTTGTAACGTTTTAAATTATGATTCTTTGAACGTTGGTAACACTTTTGTTATATTTATTATATTGAATTTCAGTTTTTAAAACGTTCTGTTTTCCTAATCTAAAAACGTTAAAATTAAACGAAAAATAAACCCTTCCAATAAAGTTCGTAAAACGTTGTATTTCTATTTTACATTACGTCATTAGCAAACGTTGCATTAAAACATTAGATTAATGTTTCAACCCTGTTCTTTTATGGCGTTATATAATCGATTTTGTGAAACGTTACCAAACATTAATTAATATTGTTCTACTGACGTTTACTTTAAAAACGTTAAGATTAGTTGTTCCAAGAAAGTCAGCTGAACCACCTGAATCAACGTTATTTTCCAAGCCTGGTCAGACAACCTGGAAACGTCAGTAAATTATGTTCTTCTAACGTAACTACTGTAGCGTTTAAACTTAGCACTAATTATAATCGTTCTAGCTACTTTTACTTCAGAAACTTTGGGATTAGTTGTTGTGAGAACGTCAAATGAACAATCTGATTCAACGTTATTTCCTGAGCTTGGTCAGACAACCTGTAAACGTCAGTAAACTATGTTCGTCTAACGTAACTTTTGTAGCGTTTTAGCTTATGATCTTTGGATCTCATTAACATATTTGTTTTTGACGTTATATTGATTATTGGATTTTAATTTTTAAAACATTTTGTTTAACTTATCTTAAAACGTTGAAATTAAACGAAAATATAAACGCAACCATATAATAAAATTCGCAAAACATATTTCTATTTTACTTCTTTTTTTACATCTTACATCATTGGGAAACGTTACATTAAAACATCAGATTAATGTTTTAACCCCGTTTTATTATGACGTTATTTCGTTGATACAGTGAAACGTTGGTAATATAATATTTGTTTGTGACGTTATATTAATTATATTGAAATTCAGTTTTTAAAACGTTATGTTTTCCTCGTGTAAAAACGTTAAAATTAAACGAAAAATAAACCCTTCCAATAAAGTTCGTAAAACGTTGTATTTTTATTTTACATTTTTTACATCTTACGTCATTAGCAAACGTTGCATTAAAACATTAGATCAATGTTTCAACCCCGTTTTTTATGACGTTATATAATCGATACTGTGAAACGTTACCAAACATTAATTAATATTGTTCTACTGACGTTTACTTTAGAAACGTTCAGATTAGTTGTTCCAAGAACGTCAGCTGGACCACCGGAATCAACTTTATTCCCCATGCCTGGTCATACAATTTGTAAACGTCAATAAATTATGTTCTTCTAGCGTAACTATTGTAGGGTTTTAACTTACGATTCTTTGAACGTTAGTAATATCATGGACCGTATATAGACGTTATATTGATTATATTTGATTTCGGGTTAAAACGTTCTGTTTTCCTAATCTAAAAGCGTTGAAATTAAACGAAAATAAAAACCTTCCAATACATTTCGTAAAATGTTGTATTTCCCTTTTCGATATCTTACTTCATTAGCAAACGTTGCATTAAAACATCAGATTAATGTTTTAACCCCCTTTGATTATGACGTTATTTCGTCGATACTGTGAAAAGTTACTAAACTTTAATTGATATCATTCTACTGACGTTTACTTTAGAAACGTTCAGATTAATTGTTCCAAGAACGTCAGCTGAACCACCGGAATCAACGTTATTTCCTAAGCCTAATCAGACAACCTCTAAACGTCAGTAAATTATGTTCTTCTAACGTAACTTTCGTGGCGTTTTAGTTTATGATTCTTAGAACGTTAGTAATACATTAGACTAATGTTTCAACTCTGTTTTTATGACGTTATATCGTTGATACCGTCAGACGTTACTAAACATTAGTTAATATCGTTCTACCGACGTTTACTTCCAAGAAAGTCAAATGAATCACATTCATTTCAATCAAGTTCGCAAAAACGTAATACCGTTTCACTTCTTGTCTTACATTTTACATCATTAGCAAACGTTGCATTAAAAATGTGCGAGGTAAGGTCAAGTTCAGGGTCATTTATGAAAGGTCATTATATACCATAGGTCAAAACCAAGGGTTCGAACATTTACCTTGAAAAAGACATTTTATTTCGGAGTCATTTTTCATTCAATAGATTTGATGGTCATTTCATGTTCTTTTGACGCATGAACTTGAACCAGACCAAAAGTCCCATTTTAAACTGGATATTAGGCCAAACACAAGTTCAAGGTCACTTCTTGGTAGGCAATTACATGGACTTTAACACATTAAAGGTCAATTTAATTGACTTTACCACAGGTGTCCCAGTAAGGTCGAGTAAGTTTCATTTTATTTTCCATCTTTGAACAATTTTCAAGTTTGATATGACTTTGACCTCTGAGGTAAAATACAACGCGATGTTCTGGTTCACCGTGGACGATTTAGTTGGGATGGCCGGAGTCTTAAAGGTGTAAGTCATCAAATTAAAGATTTTTCCCCAAAGAGCAAATGTTCAAGCTAAATTATTTTAGTCTTGAATTTAACTTTGACTCAAGTTCGTACAGACGCCATATCTTTGGAACCATAATAAGTATCAATCCGAAATTCATTGTGTATCCGAATGGGGCCCGTCACCAGAGGGCCCTAACAATCCCAAGCCACCCTTCAAATAGTTTTTCTTCTAGGCAGCCGGAAAGACAAAGTAATTGTTTAAGAACTCAACCCAGAACTCTAGTCGACCTTACTCCGATAGTAACATTGGTGTGCCAATATTTGTCAACTTCCTTTCACACCCCGGGAGATGCTTATGGTATAAGGTCGGACTTTGATACCGTGGGTAGGCTTCTCCGCCATAATTTTCAAAAGTAGCCTGGATAGATGCGCCGTAAAATCTCAGACGATCATAAAGATAGGTTGCCAGGCAACGAAACATACGCCCACAGCAGCTAAATCGTCCGGGCAGTCAACAAGAATTGTCGCATATTTTACTTTTTTGGTAATGAAACATTTATAATACACTAAAATCTGATTAAGAGTAACAACTCATTAAGTAATTATCAGAAAATCATTAGAATTTGTTTGGCTTTTATAAAGTTCTCCTCCATGCTAACGTTTAGTATACGAAACATTTAATATCAATAAAGTGGGACTTAATGCTAGTGAGGGATCCCGAATTGTAGACAAGTTCTTTGTGGTCGCTATAAAGCATATTCTATTTCTGAACAAAAATGGCGCTGTTTCAGCGAAGAGCAAATGTTTTGCAAATTTTCTTAAAGACTCGAAAAGAAGCGCGACGTAGAAGAAATTATTTGTTCAACAAATAAAACATTTTGTGTTGTAAAAAAAGTAAAATTACCAGCCAAAAAACCCCATCAAACCAAAAGGTGTAGAAGTGTTCGCACTAATAGAAGGGATTGTGCGGGATTACACCTCAAATAAAAAATAGCATTCTTATTCAACTTGTTGTATTCTTTTTTATAAAAAAAAATAAAAAACTAACCGTAAAATAGTGGGCTGTAACAAAGAATCATTAAGCATGGTCGGCGGTAACAAGTATTTGGTCGGCGGCAGTGCCCGATTAACCTTGTGGGGGTCGGGACAATTTAGGCAGCGATTTCATTGACGTTTAGAATTCGTTGACAATTTGAGTATTTAAAACAGACTCTTTCTCTTATGATGTTTTCATTTAGCCTACTTTATTTTAGTGAAATCCGGGATAAAATGTGGGGGGCCCCGGAACATTTGTCCCACTTTGCCCCCCTAACCGGGCACTGGTCGGCGGTAATTATATTTAAAAAGCATTTGGGCGGCGGTAGTCGGCGGTAAAAAGTACCACCGGTGTTGAAACACCATCCGGGACATGCATCTACAAGGGCCTTTGCGTTATGAGATATAGCTAAATAAACGTGGGACGTAAAGCCAAGTTCAAGATCATTTATGGGACGTTATTTACAGGTCAAGGACAAGGGGTGGAAAATTGACCTTTAAAAAAAAGAAGTTTTATTCCAAAGCCAGTTTCACCTATTTGACCTTGGCCTAGGACCTTGAGACAGTTCAGATGGGTTGAAAGTTATTTAATGTTCTTTTGAACCAAGACAGTGAACTTGGCCAAACACCCAATCTTTAAGGTCACAAATAAATGATCTATTTTTTTTATTTAAGCAAATGTTATTCAATTTTATCTCTAAATTATTTTACGTTTTTTATTCTTGTACCCAACTTTGTTCAAGAAAAAAAAATGTCCAAGGTCATGGAGTTTTACCCACAAATGGGCTCTTTGTGGGTATAGAGATTAATATCACCGAAATATTAAAACAAAATGTTATAGGCCCAGAAATGTGACTGTTAGTGTTAGGTCATATTCATGGCCGAAAAAAACCGAAGTATACCGACTGTCGATTAGGTTCAAATTTGGCGCTATTTTTGTCAGCCAGTCATTGAGTTACCGGTAAATGGATGTCGAAGACACTGACAAGACAACACGAAAGGAAAATTTATTACCATTAGACGGTGAGTACAATTTATTTATTGTTAAACTATAAGTAGACACTTTGTAGGCACTTGACAGCAACTTTGTGTGACTAGTAGTAAAGTCAGTAGACATAGCCGAAAACACATAATGTGACATAACTATTATAACCAGCCTTGCTAGACCAGCAGATGATTTATTATTATTATTGTAGAATAAAACTCGTCTAGATCTAAGACGAATATTAATAGTTTGAAATCTGTATAAACCCATAAACTGCCCTTTTTGTAGGTTGTTCAGAATGTTGAAAAGTCAATTTTGTTTATAAAATTTCACAGAACTCTTCTTAGAAGTTTTTGTTTTAAAAAAAAAATTGGTTTTGATCACCAGGTACTAGTAAGTAGTAGGGCCTGCCAATTAATACCAATTTCAATTTGTAGGCTAGGCCTATATCATGACGCAGGCCTCGTGTCAGTACCATATCCAAATCAGTTCTCAATAAATTGTTAATTTTATTTGCAATGATTTGCTTGGCAAGATGACAATCAATACTACTATTACAACATACTACATATTGTACAGCTAAAAAAAAGTGGAAGTGCAGCTTTGTCTGTTTCAACATTGCGGACTTAACTGGTCGCGACTAAAATATTAAATAGTAGGCTAAAATCGTAAGTGCAGCTCTGTGACCACATTACGAACGTGACTACATGAAATGAAATGGAGTTTAAAGTCCTACTGTTCTTGACCCTGTTTCACAAAAACTTAAAATCGTCTTAAGCTAAATTTTCATCTTAACTTAAAGTAGCTAAGTCTCTAACTTAATATCATCCAAAATCTTCAACATTGAAAACCCGAATTATTTGTCAACTCAAATTAACATTGATGCTGTGATCTTACCGGAATAAGATGGGCTTCTGATATCCAATATTTAAGAAAAACTAAACATTTTACCATTGGTACACGAATCGTATACCATAATGCGTTTCTTCCACAGTTTTAGCGAGAGACTCGAGGAACGAGACTAGAAACATTGCAACCAAATCCAACCGCGTGTTAAGCCTGGAATAACCAGACGCTAAAAATTTACTTTCTATTGAGAGTACTTGCTTATTTCGCCGAACATAACTGATTTGAAATTAGAGTAAAATGGAAAGCATTGAATGTAAATCAGTTTATATACATTCATATTACAAAATTATGTGCGTTGCGACCCACTTGTGTCAATTTCTAGGTCCCAAATGTTAGCGATTTAGCTCCTTTAAAGGTACAATAACACTTTTGCTGGCTTGGCAGCTCTAGAAAATAAATAATAGTCTTATTCTAAGTACCAGATGTTTATGTGTCCTACCTGTTGTGTAAATTATCCATTACATCATATTTTACTTGTCCAGAGGGTTAGAAAATATTTTAAAATCCAAGTCACATTTGAAAAGGTTTACGTTAACCTTTTCAAATCATGTAGTTGAATTTTTCCAATTTTTTAATTAGGTGTGTTACGATGAAATTTGTATCATCAATTTATTTGAATATTGTAAAATAATACAATTTGTTGACCAGAATAAAGATTGGGACATATTATTCAATTACAACAAGAGTGTTATTGGGGCTTTAAGATAGATGAGTTTCAGAAAACGATTTAAAGCATTTTAGTTAAATTTATACAATAAATAATTTAAAGGGATTTAAACACCAAAATATAGGAGAATGGTGTATTGACCTTGTCTCCAAATTTAAGCTCAAAATATTGTGTCATTTGGACGTGGACGCCAAAAATGCTTATCCGGACACGTAACCCATTTTAAGATTTCGGGTCATTTTTTTCATTAGTGAACTGATAATCTATTCTCGTTCCTTGAGAGGTCTATAATAGTGAATGGCCCATGTGCTGTACTTGATAGCGAACGGCAAATTTCAACTACACATTATTTTTATTTAAAAGTAAGCCTGCATGGTTTTACGTAGACACCGCAATGATACAGTTTGGGACACCGGTACGACACAAGTGGTTAATTCCATGCTACGTCGCTGCACAGCGTGCATAAGAGCCAGTGGAGGAGACAAGCACTACTGACATTTGTCGTACTTTTGGTTTTGACCCCCCTGACTTTGTACCGTTGATTACAGATTAAACATCCATAAGTGTACAACTGTGTTGTTATTGATGTGTTCCCATTTGAAAATTGTTAAACAAGAAGAAGTAAAATAAATAAGATATGTTTACAGGATCATTTTTGTTATATGAAAAACTAAGTGATGCGTTTTCTATGGCGCTCAGTGACTATCCAATGTCGTGAAAAGAGAGCGAGAGGAATGGGGTTTAACGTCCACTCGACACAAACTAGGTCATTTCGGGATTAACATATTGTTTAATTTTATTTCAATAATTTGCTTGCATGTAGGGGTCTTTAGCAGTGGGAAGAAACCGAAGGACCCGTTGAAAACAAACGAGGTTAGACAGGTGACTTGTCACGTACAACCCAGGGTTCAATTTAAGCGGTATCGCATCGCAAAAAGCGACTCAAATCGCGGTAATTGCGATAGAATTATTTTATTCATTAGCCAAAAATTGCTTTCAAACTTGTGAAGTGCGATTCATTATATTTTGGATGAATGTGGGGTATATTTAGGCCTACGAAAGAATCAATTTATAAATGCAGGACTAACTTGTTCAATATTCCAAGTTGTGGTCGTGATTAATTTGAACCAGTTTTTATTTCGATATATCCCATAACTAGAAGACAATGCAGACTCCGTTTTAATCACACGTGTTTATAAAGTGTTACTAAAAATAGAATAAAACAACGCAGTACAGTATGATTGGTTAACTTAACTGAAAACTAAAAGTAGACATCTCGCGAGACGCGTGAAACAAGCCATTTTTGACGAATGTCTAAATATATTTGATGCTTATGGCATATTCTCGAGTTGATAATATTTTGAAGGCGGAGAGGGGGATATTTAAATAAAGAAATAAACAAGCAAAGCCACGTCTTCAGATATTTCGATTGGAATGGTTTAACATAAAGTACGTGTAGTTTTGTTTTAGACGATTACCGATTAGTGCGTCCGGAATCGTCGAGAGACGGTAACTGATTTTTTTTATTATTTTTTTTTTGGAGATGTCAATTTTTTTTTCTACCTTCATCCGTGCATAAGTCGAAGCGGAGTATACAACAAAGGCCGGACTTCGGCGGAAAAACGTATCCACTTATACCCCGAAAAATCAGAATTGCAAATTTTTGTGATGTAGGCTACGTTTTACTGCTCCTCAAATCTGAGCAAATGCTATTCAAATTTTGAATTGATTAGCCAAAATGTGAATCTGTCACAAAAATTTGCTACTCATTCGTTTTAGACTAAATTGAACCCTGGTACAACCGGGGATTCGAAACCACGCCAGTTGACTCAATCTCAATGACAGGCTTTATGATGCAACATGTGCGTGCTAACCTCAATGACAGGCTTTATGATGCAACATGTGCGTGCTAACCATCGGCCATCCAACCCACTCCCATGGAAAGAAGCTCAGAACACTCTCATCTATAAAGAAAATATCTTCGTGTACCATGGTTTAATGGCTTTTTTCTTGATTTTAGAAGGCCCAAAGGCCTATACTATACTAGACATACATAGTATTTATTCATGCTTTCGGGGGTTATGATTTGCAAAAAGAAAAATCAATAATCACAAATGTGGTTATTGAAAAATGTTATAGCTATTTGGAATTAAATTTTATATCATAAATTTATTATTATTTCTTAATGAAGTCTAACGTTAATAAAACAACATTAATAAGGTAAATTTTAGGAGGCAAAGCTATTTTATCTTGATTGACCGAGAAAGTTCATCCAGATATTCTGGCGTGCTTTCCCCTTGTCAGTGATGCAGGACGGAGGGCCTGACAAGGACAGAGCTAGTCGTTCGTATGGGATGAAAAACCGAGATCTGAGTACACATTGCCGTGCTCGTAAAAGATCCTTTGGCAGTTGGAATTCGATATAAGAGTAGGTTGTATCGCTGCTGCCTAGGCAAAATGTCCCTCATAGTACACTGTATTGTGTGACGCCCGTCTTCATTAGCCCAGGTTAGGAGCAGAAAGTAGGACGTTAAACCCCATTTCATTTCATTTATTTTATCTTGGGGGGGAAAAATCATTTGATTGAGTAAGATAAGTAGGCACTGGCATTTTCAAAGTACTGGTATCATTGAAAGGGTCTATTGGAATGACATTTCAACAAATCAAGGCATCGGAACATTGGCTATTGCCTATTTGTTTGTGATACCATAAAACTACAAATCCAAGCAATTTGGTTTATTGATACACATTATTTCCATTGGAGCCCGCGAGTAAATCAATTGCTAGTGTCACACATCAAATGTCAAGTTCAAGGCCAACCCACCAATACTTTTCGAATCATTATTACGCATTAAACTTTTTTTATTTGACCTCTCTACGACTGTTTGACCGTGTGCAGGTGGGTGGGGTGGATGACCAAATGGTTAGCGTGCACATGCTGTATCATACAGCCTGCTATTGAGTTAACTGGCATGGTTTCGAATCCCTGGTTGTACATGTTTGCATGGCAAGGAGTTGGGTTGCCTGTCCAACCTCGTGGATTTTCTCTGGGTACTCCGGTTTCCTCCCACTGCTAAAGACCCCTACACGCAAGCGAATTTTTTGAATAAAGTTGAACCATGTGTTAGTCCCGAAATGACCTAGTTTCAAGGGTCAATATGGGCATTAAAAATTTAGTCTTCACTGGCTACTAAATGCTAAAAATTTACTAGCCAGCACCAAAATTTTAGTAGCCAGAAATTACAATGCTATTAACTGTAGTCTGTAACGTAAATCACTACTAGATATTACGCGTTGTTTTTTTTAATCTTTATCATAATGCTAAATATAAAACAATGCAGAAAAAAGAACACCAGTTTTGATTTAAATAAATTTTAATTTTAATAATATTAAAAATAACAATGACATTTATAATGAATGAAACACAACATACTGAACAGTGTAAAGAAAACAATTAATTAATGTACAAAATGAATATCATCATTAAACTTTGGTTTAGCTGTTAAAACTCTTTTCTTCAATCTTAACCATCTCTTTACAGCGCCGTCTGGAATATAAGAGGCTATTTCCGGACCCTCAGTACTGACAAATATTAGGTCTGATAATCTCTGTACTGAAAGTGACGACCTGGTGTCAGACTTGATTCTTTTTTGAGCGGAAAAGCATCGCTCACAATCAGCAGAACTTATTGGAAGGACCATGAGGATTTCAACAAGCATTAACACGTTTTTGAAGTCTGTATTGTATGGTGTTTTAGTTAACATTATAGCCCATACCTCATTATAAGACTTATTTTTAAATTCATTACCTACTAGTAATTTTAATTGTTTCCACTCAAGTAGAATGCAGTCTATTTGACAACCTGCTTTTTCCAAAGAATCATGGAACCAGTCAATTAAAATTTGGATTAGATCAGAACCAAAATATAATAATTCACTGTCTGATGTAGTAGGCCATGAGTCATGATTAAACACTGAGAAAGCCTGAACAACCTTAGCAATGTTGTCATCTTTGTTTGCCCCCAATAAGTTAATAAATCTCTTATCTATTTCTGCTAAAATTAAATCAATAACTGAAGAAAATTTCTCCATAATACAGTTTTTATAATTCGCTATCTTATCTTGACTTCCAAATTTAATATCAACACCCTGAAATTTAAGTGTTATAATTCTATTTTCTGAGTTTGTTAAGGTGCTTAACTGTGAATCAACAGAATTGAGCCATTTTTGCAAATATCCCCCTGGCAAAGGACTATTTGAACACTCTTTAAGAGTAAGAGTGCATTCCTTGATTATATTGATGGCACTAGGTAAAATCATGTCAGGCTTTTGAAAATTGAGACTAATTCTAGACAAAACTCCAAATACATCACAAATAAAATGTGCAAATGTAACAAAGTTAAATTGACACATTTCTTTACAAACAAATTTACCCCTTCCCTGCATCTCTGCTGCTTTACTTGACACACTTAAATGTTCCATGTGAGCGTATATAATGGCAAACTGAGATTCTTGTTTAGAAATGTCTCCTTTTGAATCTAAGAAGATTTTAAGGGCATGATCTATATGAGGAACCCACCTAGTGCCTTTTACTGGTGCTGGTGAATAAACTCTACAATCTAATTCATTTCCTATAACTTTAAGTTCTCTTTTACTTTTTGGACTGTTTTTGTATGTTTTCCAAATTAAATGAAGAACGTCATTTAAGTTTTGCATTAATGTATTTTTGTTTTTCAAATCCAATAAAGACAATTCCAGCCTGTGTGCCATGCAATGAATATCGATTAGATGACCAACTGAATCCCTTAATTTAGCTACAACCCCTGTGCTTTGCCCTAAATTTACAGATGCACCATCTGCACAAAAACCAATTAATTTTTCTAAATAATTTTCAATTCCAAACTGAGTGAAAGCTTTATTTATGCCCTCTACAAGACCAGAGGCATGGGCATGTTCAATTTCACACAGGGATATCATCCGATTAATTGGCTTGCCACCTTCAATGAACCTTACATATACAACCTCATTTTCTGCTACAGACCTATCAGTTGCACCATCAATCATGATGGATATAAACTTAGCAGATTGAAGTTTTTGAAGAGTAGAGAACTTTAAATCTTGAGAAATGGTGGAAATAAATTCAGCACACTTAACATCATTGTCATAAGTGGCACTTATATCCAAACCATTCTTTTTCTGAAGCATCAGTAGTATTGGAAATTTAGTAAATGCCAGCTCCTCTTTGGCAATTACATAGGCAGTATTGAATTTAATTTTTAATTCTGATTCAGCTTTAAGGGACTGTTTATCTATCCCAGTTTCAAAAGACTGGACAATGGAGTATTTTAAGGGGGGTTCAGAAGATCCACAAATTTTATACCGGCATTTTTCATGTCTTTTACTTTTATTATGACTAGCAATTGATTCTTTTTTGAAACTTGATGTACCAGTCAAAAATTCGGTATTGCCAGCTAGCTCTGGTCCAGCTTTTCGGCAATAATCACAAAACATTACTTGCTGACTTTCATCAAACATGAGCCATGAAAACTCACCCTTCCATGAAGGCATGAATTTTCGTTTACCCTTTCTAGACACCTGGGGGGTAGTCTGCGTTTCTATGACTACAACCTGATGATTTCCTATTGATGCTACTGTGGAACTAGTGGAACTAACATTAGAACTCGAAGCACTAGACGTAACGATGTCAGTAGGCCTAGTGTCAGTAACAACAAGGTCACTTTGACTCGTAGTCGTAGTTGAACTACCGGCTAGATTTCCGTCAGAAGAATCTGTTAGAGAGGAATCTTCCTTTTTTTTAAAGAAAGAGCTTAAAAGATTTTGTTTTTTATGCATTTTGTTAATGTATAGGGAATAACTTTAATGTTGGGTTAGAAATATGGGTCAACTACATGCGTAGTCGGCCATTTTGTATACATTGCCATAAGTTAGAACGATTTTCGGCACATGGTATGAAAATATATGAATGTCGTAAATAATGTCGTTAAATTGGAGTTATTTCCCCTAGTAAGTTCCGGTTTTACGAAGCGCTGAATAAACAAATTCAATTTTGTAAAAAAAACTTTGTAATTATTTTAAAACGAGAAAAAAAACTTACAGTCGCCAGCTGGCGACTCAAGTGAAAATTTTAACTAGCCAGAAAATATATTTGGTCGCCATGGCGAGTGTTTTAGTCGCCATGTAGAGCCTTGCCTAGTTTTTGTTGTTTGGACGTTAAACCCCATCTCTCACTCTCTCTCTCTGACCGTGTGCAAACATTGCCACAACGTATGAAACCGTTAATTCAACCTGTCAACAATTTTCAGTTTCGAAGCGTATTTGCTTTCAAGGTACATGTAAGTCCCCACAGCGGAAATGTGCGTGGGCGCAAGCGATTTTAACTAAAATCTATTAAAATTGCATTTTAAGTTAAAATCAATCTTCGTGAAGTAGAAACGTATAAAATTTAAAATTGCATTTTGATTTTAGTTAGTTAAAATCTATTTTAGTGATTTTAGCTTAAGTGTTTGTGAAACAGGGCCCAGCTTCTAAACTGGGCTACTGAAGATGGGCATACGCCATACAGTGTGCTATGAGGGAAATTATGCCCAGGCAGAGGCACTACGGCCCACCCTTATATACTCTCCCAAAAAAGAAACGCAAAGTTACATTTCGTCGTCGGTATATCCTCGCTCTACCATCGCCTTGTTGCAATAAGAACCGCGACACGTCGCTGAACCAAACTGCTCTCCAGTGTTGATGTGGCCATATCCTAGGTGCCTGATCCATTAAAGTTGGATTTCAAGGTGTTGGCGTATTTCAAAACAGAAGCTCTAACGGGGACGCCTGCCTCGTTATTCGGTTTCACGTAGTCGTTTACCTACTCTCTGGTACGAGATTCTACGCCGTCCTGGAATTGTTGCTGCGGTAGAGGTCGCTGTTGAAAACCATTTACACCAATGACATAACCGGAAGTGACGATCCAGGACAGGTGGGGTCACTCTTGTTTGGCCTGAGCTAGGGCGGTAACGTGTTGAACTTTGTTGTCGGTACCCATCCCAAAAGCGAGAAATGAAACCAAGAGTAACATTCAGCAGCCTGGCTACATCTGTCTTGGATTCGCCTGCTTGCAATCGTCCAATAGCGTTGTTGTGTTGGTCTTCGTTCAGATGTGGCATCATTTGGTTCGTTGAGTGTTTACATGTGCGACTGATTTGGAAACCGAGAACCCCAGGATTTTAAAGACCTTAGATCTAGGTTCCATGCGAAAAGCTCGCGAAGTTGTTAAATTCATGTTTCTTGGTGCAATCAAGCGATAACAAATTTCGACAAAAAGGATGACCAGACACAATTAGTGACCCTACCTTTAAAATCAATAATGAATTTCTTTTATCCTTACATAATGGCATTGAAAACAAGTAAGATTTACCAAAACAACGACCTCGTTCAAATTGATGAAAAATGGGTTGTGCGTTTCTTTTTTTGAAGAGTATAGTTATATTGAAGTCCAACTGCCAAGGGATATATTATGTGCACGTCAATGTCAAACGACTTGACACCTGTCATTATCAGGCCTTCGTCCGACATCACTGACTTGGGGAAACCATGTTTGGAAATCTGGATGAATTTTCTTGGCCAATGCAGGGGTCAAACACCCGACCTCCATGCTAGCGAGCCAGCATCTTACCCACTTAGCCACGTGATCCGCGGACGAGCTAGCTACAGGCTTGTAGATTGTTATGTTTGTCTACTGTACTCTGGGGTGGTCCGTATTAGAACCCACATTAATAATGCTAAAGTTAAAGGTTCACCAATATTAAGGGGGTCACGGTGGCTAAGTGGGTAATACGCTGGCATGCTAGCCAGGAGGTTGATCCCTGCATTGGCCGAGAAAGTTCATCCTGATTCTATTAGTAAGGTACATGCTAAAAAGAGATATCGCTAATATAATCACTCCAGTAACAAACTACATTTTGACTCCAAAAACACTGTTCATTATTGTCCCCCACCTTTCGAAGAAAGTTGTGGGACTATTAAAATGGGTTCGTCCGTCTGTCTGTCTGTCCGTCACACATTTTGGGACACAATAACTCTCTTCCTAATTGAGCTAGAATGTTCAAACTTGGTGTATGTGTTTATTAGGTCAATGCCTTGATGGAGTTCGAAGATGAGCATTTTCCGCTTAGGGTAAGCAGAGATAAGCAATTTGATTGGTTGATGCTTTGGGACATGATAACTTTAGTTCTAATTAAGTGAGAGTGATGAAACTTGGTGTATAGTTTAATTACAGTAATACCTTGACAAAGTTCAATAATGAGCATTTTCTGCTCCGAGTAAGCAGAGCGACAATATAAGCAATTTGATTGGTAGAGACTTTGGAACACAATAACTCTCATTCTGACTTAGCTAGAATGTTCAAACTTGGCGTAGATGTTTATTGGGATAATGCCATGATGGAGATTGACGATGAGAATATTTTCTGCTTAGATTATGCAAAGACAAGCAATTTGATATGCAAAGATAAGCAATTTGATTGGTTGATGCTTCAGGACAAGATATCTTTAGTTCTAATGAAATGAGAGTGAGGAAACTTAGTGTATAATTTTATCAAATCAATACCTTGACTTATTTCGATAATGAACATTTTCTGTTTTGGGTAAGCAGAGCATTAAGCAATTTGATTGGTCGAGAATTTGGAACACAATAACTCTCCTTCTAATTGAGGTAAAATGTTCAAACTTGGTGTAGGCTTTCATGAATGCCTTGATGGAGTTCAGTTTTAAACATTGTCTGCTTATGTTAAGCAGAAATAAGCAATCTGATTGGTTGATGCTTTGGTTCACGTTAACGTTGATTAAAATTAAGTGAGGGTGATGAAACTCTGAATATAGAATTCATCATATCATTACCTTGACTAAGATTGATGATGAAATATGTAATGGTTAACCCTCTAGAGGTCACAATTTTTATTTGATTGTAAAAAACGTTCAGATATATCACTGTTAAACCCTAATGACAATTGTGTTTGGATTTTCTCAAAATGGTACCAAAACTGCCAGGCAAAATGGCTGCTTCTTGCACATCAATACTGTACAATTATGTAACACCAATTATGTAACCCGATAAAACTTCAAATGCATGTTTATATCCTAAAACTTGTGGCCCCGTCTTGTGGACGCTCTAGAGGCTAAAGTTAATATACGATTGACCTTAAATTTATACACAATGTTTAAGGTCATGAGACGAAGAAGCCTATTGTTTTTCAGCGATTTCCGATAATAACTACCAGAGTTATTGCCCTTGATCACTTCAAAAAATCTTGTGGACGCTCTAGAGGCCAAAGTTAATATCCGATTGACTTTAAATTGATACACAGTGTTTAAGGTTATGAGACGAAGAAGCCGCCAGAGTTATGGCCCTTGATCACTTCAAAAAATCTTGTGGACACTCTAGAGGCCAAAGTTAATATCTGATTGACTTTAAATTTACACACAATGTTTAAGGTCATGAGACAAAGAAGCCTATTAATTTTCAGCGATTTCAAATAATTACTTCCAGAGTTATCTCCCTTGATCACTTCAAAAACCTTGTGACACTATAGAGGTCAAACTTATCATCCGATTGACTTCAGATTGATACACAGAGTTTAAGCTGTTGAAATGAATAAGTATTTTGATTTTCAATGAATTTTGATAACTGAACAGCTAAATCCATGATATTAAATGTTTCGTATACATTCGCCTGGGGCAAAACTTAATAAAAAAAACAGACAAATTCTAATGATTTTCTGATAATTACATAATGAGTTGTTACTCTTAATCAGATTTTAGTGTATTGCAAATGTTTTTTTACCGAAAAAAGTATAAATATGCGACAGCCCTTGTTGACTGCCCGGACGATTTAGCTGCTGTGGGCGTATGTTTCGTTGCCTGGCAACCTATCTTTGGTATTGTCGCATGTCGTACCATATCCTGGATTATCGCCCCTGATTGTATGAAAAGTCAGTTTTTGTCCCCCGCCTTTCGACTATTAGAATGGGTTTGTTTGTCTGTCACATTTTTTGGGACACAATGACTCTTTTTCTAATTGAGCAAGAATATTCAAACTTAGTGTAGGTAGCTCCAAATGCACCCTAACATGAACACATGTTTAACTAATCTTAAATTTGATTTCAGAAGCCTATAGAAAACTACATATAAACAGTACTATTAAAGACATCAATGATTACAGTGGAGATATCCTCAAATATGCTCAGGTAATCAACTTTATCATATTATCAATTTGAAAGAATGCTGTTGCCATTAGTCTGTAAAATTCCAGTAATTGTGAAACTTCATCAGGCCAGAGAAAATCATAAGTTCAAAACTTGTTTTATCTACAGAATTTCTTAACAGACTTGCGAAAATCTTAGCTGTGAAGTATTTAAAACTTTTACTTCATACATTTATCAGGAATCATAACACATATTCAAATGTTATTGCTGCCAGCCATGCTTCTGAAGATTTTTTCGGACATGATTTGCAAAACTGCTAATCAAATGAGGTAAATTTAGGCAATTGATTATCAATCTCTGCTTTTTGATTAGCAATATTTTGGGAAAATTGTGATTAAATAATGTCTACCTGTTGAATTTACAATATAATGCAAAGCTTTATTGAAGTACATGTATAAATATTTCAAAAATTATTATTATAAGTAAAGATTTCAAAATTTGCCCACTGCTGTCTATACTTGCATATCTTACTAATACTTTCTTCAAAGCGTGCCAGTTCAGACACTTGTTGTAAGCATATCGAAATAGTTTTGATAAATTTCGGTGTTGATTGGTAGTTTGGAAATGACATGAAATGAAATGAGGTTTAATGTCACAATAAGCACAACCATATTATGTGCTGCCATTCACTCATTAGTTTACTGGATATTTGTATAGACATTTCATGCCAAAGCTAATAACTTGCCTCATTTTGTTTTATTACAGAAAAGTTACCTTACAAGATACAAGTGATAGCTACAAGTGATAGTGATGAGTCATAATTATATATTGATTCTTTGATACTGCATGATTATATGCTGATTCTGTGATACTGTATGACAACATATAAACTGATTCTGTAATAGTGTAGTATGACAATATTTATACTGATTCTGTAATACTGTATGATAATATACTGGTTTTGTGGTTCTGATTCTGTGATATTATATGATTGTATGCATATTTTGTGATTCTGATTACTTTGATAATGCATGATTATATACTGATTTTGTGAAACTATGATTATATATATATACTGATTCTTACTATATGATTATATGCAATGTACCGGTACTGATTCTGTGGTTCTGATTCTGTGATACTATGATTATATACTGGTTCTGTGATACTATATGAGTATATACCGATTCTGTGGTTCTGATTACTGTGATACTGTATGGTTATATACTGATTCTGTGATTCCAATTTCTGTGATACTGTATGATAAGATAGTGATAAGAGAGATACTATGATTATATAGTGATACTTTGTGATTATATACTGATACTATACTTATTCTGTGACACTTTGTGATTATACATGTATACAGTTACTGTATGATAATATACTGATACTGCATGATAATATATTGATTCTGTGATACTTTGTGATTAAATACTGATACTGCATGATAATATTTTGATTCTGTGATACTTTGTGATTATTATATACTGATACTGTTTAATAATATACTGATTTTGTGATTCTGTGATATTTTATGATTATATACTGATACTGCATGATAATGTACTGATTCTGTGATACTTTATGATAATATACTGATTCTGTGATACTTTGTGATTATATACTGATTCTGTAATACTTTATGATTATATACTGATACTGCATGATAATATATTGATTCTGTGATAATATACTGATTCTGTGATATTTTATGATTATATACTGATACTTTATGATAATGTACTGATTCCGTGATACTTTATGATAATATATACTGATTCTTTGAGACTAATACTACGTGTATATCATTATAATACTGATACTGCATCATTATATGTGTATACTGATTCTGTGGTACTATAGGATTATGCTGTGATGCACTGATACTGTAAGATTATTTACCGTTTTTGTGATATTGATGTGTATGATGTCGCATATTGATTTATACTTTTTAATTTATTGTTGTCATTACTTATTAAATTTATTTTTTAAAAATATTTTGGTTAATATTCATATTTTTGATGATAGAATTAAGCTGACCTTTGAAGAAATAATATTACAGGTTATGCTTGAATTACACGTTATGTTTAACGTTTAGGGGGAAGAATGTAGTGCATGCTATAGACGTTATAGAGAACGTTTCAGGGGGAGAATTGAAAACCTGCTATAGACGTTATAGAGAACGTTTCAGGGGGAGAATTGAAAACCTGCTATTGACGTTATAGAGAACGTTTCAGGGGAGAATTGAAAACCTGCTATAGACGTTATAGAGAACGTTTCAGGGGGGGGGGGGGATTGAACACCTGCTATAGACGTTATCGGTAACGTTTTAGGGTTGGGATTAAAGACGTACTATTGACGTTATCGGTAACGTTGGGGCCGGGGTTATTTAACACATGCTATATCCGTTATGGAGAACGTTAACGGAGGGGGTTTCACGCCTGCTATAGACGTTATAGGGAACGTTTACGGAGGGGGGGTGTCATGCATGCTGTAGACGTTATAGGCAACGTTTACCGAGAGGATTGTAACACCTGTACTAGACGTTATCTGTAACGTTAAAGGAGGGGGGAAACGCACGTGCTATAGACGTTATCAGATACCGTACAAGGGAGGGTTTAACACGTGATATAGACGTTATCATGAACGTTTAAGAAGAGGAATTTTACACATCCTATTGACGTTATCCGGAACGTTAAGGGGGTGAATTTTAACACATGCTATAGACGTTACCAGTAACTTTCCTGGCTTACGTCAAATGAACATTCAAAACTAACGTAAAATAACAGAATAACTGATGTTGTCAAAACGTTTACATTAATGTTCAGTTAACTTATCCTGTAACGTTTGTAAATAACGTTTGCCATACGACAACAAAACTTTCCTGGCTTACGTCGGATGAACATTCGAAACTAACGTGAAATAACAGAATAATTGATAGTTTCAAAACGTTAACATTAATGTTTTCAAAACGTTAACATTAATGTTTTCAAAACGTTGTCATTAATGTTCAGTAAACGTATCCTGTAACGTTTGTAAAAACGTTAACGTTACGACAACAAAACTTTCCTGGCTTACGTCAGATGAACATTCAAAACTAACGTGAAATAACAGAATAATTGATGTTTTCAAAACGTTAACATTAATGTTCTCAAAGCGTTAACATTAATGTTCAGTAAAGGTATCCTGTAACGTTTGTAAAAACGTTAACGTTACGACAACAAAACTTTCCTGGCTTACGTCAGATGAACATTCAAAACTAACGTGAAATAACGCAATAACTAATGTTTTCAAAACGTAAACATTAATGTTTTCAAAACGTAAACATTAATGTTTTCAAAACGTTAACATTAATGTTAAGTAAACGTATCTTGTAACGTTTGTAAAAACGTCGACGTAACAACAACAAAACTTTCCTGGGTCACGTGCCACAAACATTCACAGGGAACGTTAAATAACGAAAAAATAATGTTTTGAAAACGTTCGGAAAACTAGATTTTGTTAGCTGGGTTACAATTCATTCAGCGTCTTCATATTTCGAAATATTTATTTGTAACTTTCATAAACTCGTAGCAATAATCCAGACGAAGAGAATGTATGCGAAAACTAGTTTGTAATATGAGCAATTCCCTAGAAATATGCAATTTTGCATGCATCACTTTTCACGTTATTTTGCCTATAAAAGAGTCAATTATTATTCGATTTGCAATATTTTTTTTCCATTTGATGCCTAATGCTAATATGGACTAGGTCAAGTCAATTTTACATTTTCACTGTGACCGGAAATGACGTCTTTTGGGCAAAAACTGTATTTCTAACCTAAAAAACAAATATCTTATTCAAATGAGTCTGCCTTATAATGTTTTTAAAATTATGATATTTGATTCCCATCAACGAATAGAATGAAGCCATACGACCATACAGATACCACAAAATGGTTTCTAACTTGTACGGTTACAGAGAAATAGGTGATCTTCTATAACTTACTATAAGTCACTTTTCGAGGTTTTTGGTCTGTAAAAGTGTCAATTATTATTCGATTTTTATAATTTATTTACCATTTCATGCCTTATGCTATTTATGACTTGTATGAACCAAGTTAAAATTTTAAATATCACCGGAAGTAATGTAATTTTTGCAAAAAACGTATTTTTAGCCTTTAAAACAACATTTTTTTGAAGGGATTTATATTTATTATTCGTTTAACTTTATAACGTCTGACTCTAATGGGCAGTAAGACTGAATCAATACCATCATATTGATATCAAGAAAAATCTTCTAGCATGTTCCCTTGTCGAATAATAACCAATTTTCCGAGGGTCACTTTTAAGTTTTTTACCTTCTTAATTTCAGTTTATGGGTTATAGGTTAATTATTTATTGCCCGATATCTATAAAAAAAAGTTTGTATTTTGTATGTTGCGAATTTTTGACTTACTTTTCACCTATAAAAATTTCTTTCGGCACTGGAAGTGACGTAATTTTGCCATAATTTACAATTTTGACCGGTCTTTTCGCCAGCAAATATTACTTTTACATATGATAGAGGGTGTCACTGAAGCAAAACAACTAATGTATAGTTTGGTAGCTCAATGGATCGGCTATGGTATAATAAACTTCCTGTATGATTCCTGAAAGCCGGTTCAGTGCTGCTTGCAGGTCTAGTTAAGCTTTCATATGTGTTACATATGAAAGCTTATTGTTTCTGTTAAAGTTATTATTATTATTATTTTTTTTTGTGTGTGTTTTCTGCAAATCGGATTTCTCAGAATCTATCCATAGGATCTTTCTGAAATTTTGACCTACCCCCCCAAAAATGGGGTGCGAACCTTGATTAAATGTATTTTCAAAACGTTTTACGAATCCGAAATCACCGAATTTTACAAACGAATGCATTTTACCTACAATGCTGTAACTTTGTGACTATTTGATCTATTTTACTAATTCTTTTTTCTTTGAGTATCCTAAGACATTTACTTCAAATCTGCAATTTCGGATTTTCGAATTTCGAAAATTCGTCGCTGTGATTTCGAACCGGAAGTTTACACCAACTCGACAACTTCTTTAGTAGTTGTACGATTTTCATGAAATTTAATATGTAAGTAGACCTTAATGATGCGACTTGAAAAATGACTTTAGAAATTTTCTAACTTATCTCCCCTTGGTGAAATTAAGGATCAAAGTTTTCAAAAAAATCGTCGAAATATAGGTCAGAATGACCTAGCTTTTTTTTTCGATACTAGACAAGGAATTACTGATTCGTACACAAAATATGGATTTTGTCGATCGAACCGGAAGTGCCACAATCTTTAAACGTGAAAAATCAATAAGGCTTTTTTGCTATTTTACTAACTGACTCGGGAGTTATATTTTCTGAATCCTTGATGGAAGGCCTAAAAAATGTCGCGAATAAAATTCTGATTTAGGTCAACCGGGAGTCATACATTTTGAATTGAAAATGAAAAATAGAAGCAATTTGAAGGGCCGAGACTTTGGAGCACAATAACTCTCATTCTAATTAAGCTAGAATGTTCAAACTTGTTGTAGACATTCACTAGGTCAATGTTATGATTGAGTTCAAAGATGAGCATTTTCTGCTTAGGGTAAGCAGAGATAAGCATGCTGATTTGTTGATTCTTTAGGGCACGATAACTTCGGTTATAATGAAGGGAGGGCGGTGAAACTTTTGTCAATAGAGAGTCTAATAGCTAGCCTGTTGTGTGAAATCATTGTATCATTTTTTTTAAATATCAGGGATAGCCGAAAAAAAGAGATTGAAAATCCAAAAAGTCGTATGTTTACAATTTGGAGCATGTTTAGAGGTCTTTCTCGTAAAGTCAACATACTATTTTTTGGGAACTTCTTCTACAAAGAGTCTTATTGGTAGTCTTTTATATGAAACCATCGATCAACAGTCCAACATATCAGGAGTAGAAGAACAAAAGGATCGAACATTGAAAACGGCACCCTTTCATTGTTAAGCAAAACATGCAGTGTGGGTGACTACAATCTACGCATTTAGTCATCGTATAGAGTTTATTCAACAGTATCGAATTCCAACTGCTTAGGGATATTTTACGTGCACTCCAATGTGTACACGGGACCTTGGTTTTTCGTCCCATCCGAACGACTAGACAGCTGTGCTTGTCAGGCCCTCCGTTCTGCCTCACTGACAAGGGGAACCACGCCGGGAAATCGAGATGAACTTTGTCCGTGCAGAACTTTCAATTCAGGCAACACGTGTATTGCATACGATTAAGCTGGTCAGTTGGAGCTTATTTTCAAAAGTTTTGTAATAATCAGTTGGTAATTAAAGTACTGTGCACATTAAACTGTTAAAACAGAAAATTTCGCCCGGTTGAAATGTTTCTTGCTATAAGTCAGCAATTTTCCGAATTCAGGGAGGCTGGATGGCTGAATGGTTAGCATGTGCTCGCTGTATCGTAACGTTTGTCATTGAGTCAACGGGCGTCGTTTCGATCTCCAGGTTGCACGTGACATGATGTATGATGTCCAACCTCGTGGGTTTTCTCCGTGTTCTTCGGTTTCCTCCCAACGGCTAAAGACCAGTACGTGCAAGGGGAGTTTTTAAATAAAATTAAAAAACATATGTTAGTCCCGAAATGACCTAGTTTGTGTCGAATGGACGTTAGGCCGCATTTCTCTCTTTCTCTTTTTAAAGTTTTGTAATAATCGGTTGGTAATCAAAGGTACTGTTAAAGTGATAAAACAGAAAATTTGGCCCGGTTGTAATGTTTCTCACTTTAAAGTCAGCAATTTGTCGATTTTAAGGGGCAAACGTTTATTGCGAACGATTAAGCTGGTCAGGGGGAGCTTATTTTTAAAAGTTTTGTAATATTCGGTTGATAACTAAAGGTACTGTGCAAATTAAACTGTTAAAATAGAAAATTTGGCCCGGTTGAAATGTTTCTCGCTGTAGGTCAGCAATTTGCCGATTTTAGGGAGGTTGCGTGGCTGAATGGTTAGCATGTGCGCTCTGTATCATAACGTCTGTCATTGAGTCAACTGGCCTTGTTTCGATTTCTTGGTTGTACGTGACAAGGAGTATGGTCGCCTTACCAACCTCGTAGGCCGTAACGCCGCTGCCCGGGTAAAATTTCCCTCATTGCACACTTTATGGCGTATGCCCGTCTTCATTAGCCCATTGTAGGAGCAGAACAGTAGGACGTTAAACCCCATTCAATTTCATTTCATTTTCTCTATGTTGCTTATTTATTATAGTGGATAAATATTTTTCTGGTTCTAGCAATTATTTAATTTCTGCATAGAAATCTCTGGCCAGTTTTTTTTATTGCAGAGTGCCATTCTTGTATATTGCAGTCTATGACCCTTTGTTTAAAACATGCTTAAGAAGTCGTCACGATTTCCTACTTATAACCAAACTTGAAACATATTGGAAACCATAATTATATAACATATCTTGGAAGCCCGATTACAGCTATACAAGTTTCAGTTATTTCCCTTTAGTTTAAAGATTATTTTTTTGCCCGGGTGCAATGTTTCTCACTACATTTAAATTTGTAACTTTGTGAGTTTTTGACCGATTTTGATATTATGTCTTTATAATTTTCCAAATCTACATATTTAACGTACATATTCAAACAGTTGAGTTCAACCAGATTCAAAAAGTTTTAGTTTTGTTCAAAGTTATCTTATTTAATTTTTCGATGTTTTCTTACCATTTTCATTTCATTTTTCTGAAAGTTTTGAAATCGGAAGTCATCCCGATTACAGCAACACAAGTATCAGTTATTTCCCTTTAGTTTTCAGATTACTCAATGTTTCATACTATATTTAGACTTGTAACTTCGCGAGTTTTTGACCAATTTTGATAGTTTGTTATTCTTATCCTTTTATTTGAGATACTTGATATAATCGATGACACGTGACGATGAATATGAAAGCTTTCATATCTGCATGGGACAGTAGCAGATCTAGTTATTCTTATTTTTATTATTAATTTTCCATCGGATCATATCTCAGAAACTACTTGACGGATCGATTTGGTGTCATCGGTTTTACTGGGAAAGTGGGTTTAACTTAATTTTAAATCTATTTCTGATGTTCTGCGACAATGCGATATGTCTGAAATCACTGAAGTTGTTGTTTTTTCGAATTTTTGCCTTAATAACAGTCGGATGGTAATATTTGATACATTTTGACATAGCCTAAGACAAGGCACATAGCTACAGTTCTATAGGCGCCAAATTTTGAAATTTTAAAATTTTATAAAAACCTTTTTTATTAATGAATATTTTTATGTGGTATTTTACCAAGGGTTAAAGAGTCATCTGATTTGACCAAAAATGGCAACATTTTTTGAAACCGTACTTTTCCTTGGCCCCCATTGGCTAATTCAGTTTTTCGGTCCTAGATTAATTATTTATTGTTCGATTTATATAAAACAAATTTCATATGCTCCGTGGTCTAAAATGTCATTTTTTTTTTGTTCCTGGGAAAGTTGCCTTTCGGCAACTAAGTGACGTAAATTTAGCAAAAACAACAATTTTGACAGTTCGGGACTACTTTTTGAAAGCAAATATTATTTTTTTTCAAAAATGGTATGACTGAAAGGGTGTGCCCTGTAAAGGCGCAGAAATCATCGCGCTCACTTTTTTGATTTCGATTTCAATTTCGGGTCATTTCAATTTAAAGGTAAAAAGATAGGTTGCCAGACAACGAAACATACGCCCACAGCAGTTAAATCGTCCAGGCAATTTTGCACGAGTCACTTTTTACGCTAATTTGTCTGTAAAAGAGTCAATTATTATTGGATTTTCATGAAAGTGACACCATTTGATGCGTAATGTCAATTTTAACTAGGTCAAACCAATTTAACACTGTCAATGGCACCGGTAAAGGTGTAATTTTGGCAAAAACTGTATTTATAGCCTTCGAGAGGGTTTAACGCCCACTCGACACAACTAGGTCACTTCGGGACTAACATATGGTTTTTAGTTTTATTTCAATAATTCGCTTGCGTGTAGGTGTCTTTAGCAGTGGGCTGAAACCGGAGTGCCCGGAGGAAACCCACGAAGTTGAGAAGGCACCCAGAGGTGACCGACCAGCTAGAGGTCGAAGCGCGGCACTCCAGACCATCCCAACCCCCCTTATAGCCTTCGAAACAAATAATTTATTCAAATGAGTCGTATTTGTTATTTGTTTAAAGTTTTGATATTTGGTTCTAATCAACCAATAGAATCAAACCCATACGATCATAAAGATATCACAAAATAGGCGACTTTCAACAGGTCACTTTTCAAGGTTTTTGGGCCATAAAAGTGTCAATTATTATTCGATTTTTATTAAATTTTCACTCTGATACCTAATGCCATTTACAATTTTTTACAAGTAATTTACGATTTTCATTATCACCGGAAGTAACATCATTTTTCAAAAAAAGTATCTTTAGCCTTCAAAACAGATATTTTATTCAAATGAGTCTGACTTGTAATGTTTTTAAATATTATAGTATTTGATTCCAATCAACAAATAGATTGAACCCAAATTACTTTGTTAATTTTATTCATTAATAGTTTACTCTCTACTAGTTTTTTGGTCCATTAATCTAATATGGTCAACAGTGTTAAACAATAGTGGAATTATTATCTGGCTTCATCAATACATTAGCCCCTGTCCTTAATCAGTTGTGCTTTTTTTGTGTGTGTTTTCGTGTTTTAAATCAAGTGTATATATTATCCTTTAAACACCAATAATCCCTATCATTAATATATCATTATGTATACATCATCACTACTCAGTGGCTTTAAGAAAGTTAATTAGTCCCTTTGATCTTGTTTTTGTATACAATAACCCAATTGGGTCATTCCATATCAAGTGGACCAATTTTGGGGAAATTGGGAAATCCACCATCTCAAAAAAATCTGGAAAAAATATATGTTAAAGTACATGGCCTAAAACTACCAAATACAAATTTTAAGCTTCCTAGGTCAAACATTGGCGAAGATATCACCATTTGAAAAAAAGGTTGCCAATTGGTAATAAAAATTCTCTTATTTCTGTTAGGTTTTCAGCTCCGTTGTTTATATATTTCTAAAGTGTCTAGAACCCCCTAACTTGGCAATATAATAGAACTGCAAACATAGATTACGATTCTTTGAAAAAATTTGGGGTAGGGGGTATCCCTACTGTAAGGGTTGCCATCAAAGTTGGAAAAAAATAAACAAATATTTTATTTTTCACGACTTTGGAGTGCTCTAGAAAAGTCATTGTTGTGTCGAGAGGTCTAAAAATTGCTATATACACTCCCACACGGTGGAATTTCGATATGGAATTGAATATAGGACCATATGATGTTATATCCAATAGATATCGGGCCCCAAAGTTGGTTTCCCGCCAAAATCTTGTGAAAATGCCTAATTTTAGTTGCCATTTTAGTTATGTGGGACAAGTAGCAAAATTTTAAAAGGGACAGGAAATGAATCTTCTGTTACCCTTCTACAACATATCAAAAATCCAAAGTTGGCCGTGTTCTTTGATATTTTTAATTTTCATCCAAAGTTTGTAAATATACATGTGTTTTTGCCGATTTTAGCATTTTCATGAAAAATTGCCTTTTTATGATCTCTGAAAAAAAGCTTCTAAATGGGTTAGACCTACCAAATCCACCAGTCTAGATCAATTTTGTGCGTAGATCACAAATATAACATCAGTTCGGACGTAGGATGTAGCAGTGAGCTTTTATTTCACCTTCAAAATGCAACTTTTCGTTATTACAGGTACAATGAAGGAAAATTAATGAAAGGTTGGTTTTCAAGACCAGTTTTTAATTACTACTGGATGATGTACTGTAGTCAAATTTACCAATCTAGGAGAAATTTTTACGTAGATTACGAATATGACATCAGTTCAGGCATAGGCTATGCTGTTTTAATTTGATTCTCTCTCCAAATTTGGAAAAAAATAAGGAAAATTCTTTTTTTCCAACTATTCATGAGAAATGTTACAGTTTGAAGACCCGAGGCCTTTTTCACAAAATTTTAACTAAGTTAAAAATCCAAATTTTAGAAATTTGATTGGATAATATTAGATTGATTTTAGTGCTTAGCGAATCAAAATTGAAATATCTACTAAAATTTGGATTTTATCTTAAGTTAAGATTTCGTGAAACTGGGCCCCTGTTTTTAATTTCTTCGAAATGTTAGTAAATTATTAGACCGATCTTTCCAAGAGAATTTTTTTCGTAGATTACGAATATAACAACAAACAAACCATATAGGATATTATATACAATTCTATTATTCTATTTGAATTCACTTCGAAATACATGCATACGTAGATGAACTACACATTTCGGTGTCTAGCAAATTGGACGTTGAAACCACACATTTTCAAATGTGCTTACAATGTATGTAAGTTTAAGGGCGAACATTTTTAGGGAGAAGTTTTATTATCTTTTTATGATCGTTTTCACTCAAGATGCACTGTCTACCACAACGACCAGATGCATCTGGTGTGGAAAATTATACAGATAACATTTGAAAATGGTACCCAAGTTATAATGGGGTTTGTGACACTCATCACCATAAGCACGCCCTATGGAACAGGGATCCAGGGCTTGTGGTTAGAATGTAGTAGGATTGACTTCAGAGCCAAGTAACAAAATTGCAAAGAAAGTGGGCTTTATATAGAAAATTTCTGTGGAAGACAGTAGTAGGCGAGTGTAAGCATAGGGGTAATAGGTTTGGAGGGGGTCTAAAACAAGAAATCGTACAGGCCTGTACTAGGCAGGGTCATTCTAAAGAGAGTGGTTAGGCTGTACTTAAGCACTCTAGGACTAGAAACAAAAGGGAAACTGAAAAAGAAGTTAGGTGAGTTGTGGGAGCGCCAAATACAAACAGTACAAAGAAACATATTCTTCATCTGTTTCGAAGCTAAAATAAAATACATGTAGTACGGTATTCCAAACGGTTAGTTTGTTGCTGTATTCGTAATCTACGTAAATAGTTCTCTTGGAATGGTCAGTTTGATACCTTATCAACATTTCGAAGTAATTAAAAACCGGTCTTCAAACTATAACATTTCTCATCAATAATAGAAGAAAAAGTAATTTTCCTAATTTTTTCCTATTTTGAAGAGAGAATAAAATTAAAACAACATATCCTATGCCTGAACTGATGTCATATTCGTAATCTACGTAAAAAGTTCTCCTAGATTGGTAAATTTGATCACAGTACATCAGCCAGTAGTAATTAAAAACTGGCCTAGAAAACCAAATTTTTCATTAATTTTCCTTCATTGTACCTGTAATAACGAAAAGTTGCATTTTGAAGGTAAAATTAAAGCTCACTGCTACATCCTACGTCCGAACTGATGTTATATTCGTGATCTACGCACAAAATTCATCTAGAATGGTGGATTTGGTAGGTCTAATCTATTTTGAAGCTTTTTTTCAGAGATCATAAAAAGGCAATTTTTCATGAAAATGCTAAAATCGACAAAAACACATGTATATTTACAAACTTCGGATGAAAATTAAAAATATCAAAGAGCACGGGCCAACTTTGGATTTTTGATATGTTGTAAAAGGGTAACAGAAGATTCATTTCCTGTCCCTTTTAAAATTTTGCCACTTGTCCCACATAACCAAAATGGCAACCAAAATTAGGCATTTTCACGAGATTTTGGCGGGAAACCAACTTTGGGGCCTGATATCTATGGGATATAACATCATATGGTCCTATATTCAATTCCATGAGAGTGTATATAGCAATTTTTAGACCTTTAGACACAACAATGACTTTTCTAGAGCACTCCAAAGTCATGAAAAATAAAATACTTGCTTATTTTTTTTCCAACTTTGATGGCAACCCTTACAGTAGGGATACCCCCTACCCCAAATTTTTTCAAAGAATCATAATCTACGTTTGCAGTTCTATTATATTGCCAAGTTAGGGGGTTATAGACACTTTAGAAGTATATAAACGACGGAGCTGAAAACCTAACAGAAATAAGAGAATTTTTATTACCAATTGGCAACCTTTTTTTCAAATGGTGATATCTTCGCCAATATTTGACCTAGGAAGCTGAAAATTGGTATTTGGTAGTTTTAGACCATGTACTTTAACATATATTTTTTCCAGATTTTTTTGAGGGGGTCAGTTTTCCACCACTGGTCCACTTGACATGGAATGCCCCAATTGTGTCATAGACCTTTGATCTTGTTGTTTCTATGTATGGTTTCAACCTTCTTGTTGTTGATTTTGTCTATATATGTTGCTTCATTTTTTGTTATAAGTTATAAGTGCTCCAGAGCTCCAAAGCTATTGCTGAGTTTATCATAGATAAAGAAGCCTAGCCAAGACTCAAGAATCCAAAGACTCCTCAAATCCAGAAAGACTACTAGATACTGCAAAGATCTTCCCGTATTAAGTAATTTAAGGTTGTTTTTATTTTTATTTTTATACCTTCACAAGGTATAAGCCTTTATTCTCTTTTATTTTTCTCTACTTTCTTTTTGTTTTTTGTTCATTACTATTTACTTTTTTTTCTTAATTTCATTTTTCTTTTGTCAAATTTCCCTTCTTCCTCCCGTGCTTTATTATTAGGATAATATCCCTTTTTTTTATTATTCTATTTTTACCCATCTCTCATTTATAATCTACGCTATTTAGTTACTTTTTCTTTTTATTTATTCTTTTTGTCTTTCCATCCATCACTCACTAATCAAAAAGCTCAGTGAACAAACCAATCAACTGATTGTACTCAAACAAGAACAAGCTAAACTATTTTTACAGTTAACAAGCCTGACAACTGTTAAGTAAACTCACACAAGCAATAAGAGCCCATAGTTAATTAGTTTTAAATAACATTGATTGACTAGCGGCTCTCTGTGGAAAGGGTTAACAACAGTTAAATCAGCTTACGAGCTTAATTAACAACAGCTTTAAACTCCAATCAACACTGTTCGGTCCCTCCTTTTGTTTTTTGATTATTTCGGCAGCATAAGAACGATGGCGTCAGAGGCTAGCTCAACCATGTCCATGGCTGACGCTTTTAAAAGCAGCCCTGCACCAAAGTTCTTTCCTGTGACAAAAAGGAGAGAGGAACAGACTCACGTCGTTCTAGTGAAGCCACTTGAAGGCAAGTCCTTCCAAGGGGCCAAACTTACGGCTGTGGGGAAGGAGATAAAAAGTAAGTGGGGTATCGCCAGCATACCCGATATCAAGATTGCAGTGCCAGGCCATCTCAGACTAGCCCTAAAAAGCAGGTCTGACATGGATATGGCGTTGGGACAGAAGGCACTTCTTGGTATGTCCGTGATGGTGTCCGAACCGATCACCTTGTCAATAGACAAGGTGGTTGTCCATGGGATACCAGCCGAATATACCGGGGAAGAAATTCTGGAAGACTTGACAGAGAGGGGGTACCAGACAACCGAGGTGTACTGGTTTAAAGTGGCCGAGGGGAAGGACCAGGGAAGCGTCGCCCTGTCCTTCAAGAAAGGAACAGCGCCCGAGGCCCTAAAAATCATGTACCTGAATAGACGTACCCACCCGTATGTTCAGAGGGTGAGGCAGTGTGCCAACTGCCAGAAACTGGGACACACAGTCAAGTACTGCAAGGGAAAGACTGTGTGCGCCCAGTGTGGGGGGAGTCATGCGGCGACCGACTGCAGGGCGGGCATACCAAATAAATGTTCGAACTGCAAAGGCGGTCACGCAGCGAACTCACCCGAATGCCCAAAGATTCAAAACACCAAGGCAGCCTTAAAAATACAGGTGAAAGAAAAAGTAAGTTTTAATGAAGCCTCATTAATCCTGAAACAGAAGGAGGGGAAGTCAGGAATAAGGCTCCGGTCGCAAAACCAATCCCGGAGCCGATTCCTTCGACACCGCAAGTACAGCCGAAGGAACCAATCGCGGCACCCCGTCCAGAACGACAACCAACCACACCCAAGAAAAAGACAAAACCCAAGATGAAAGAGGAGGAACCGAAAACGAAAGCTGATGAAGGTCACTTCGTCCTGAAATTTAAATCGGAGAGTGGGTTCATGAGCTTCATGATCGAGTTCCTGAGGGTGGCTGTGTCCAATGACGACCAAACAACAAAAATGGCCAGTCTCCTCGGTAAGCTACGTACGTACATGGTCAACGCCGATGTACTGATTGTAGTGATTAACTCCATCAATACAGTCAAAAAAAGATCAAGAGAAGAAGACGACGAAGAATCTATAAAAGCCGATCAATCAGTAAATCTCGCGCTCCGTAGAAGGATATCGCATGTTCGTCACTACAGCACTGGCGATATGCCCAGTTGCTTGCCGGTGTTAACACCAAAGGCGAACACTAATGAGGTACCTACTACGGAATGTTAGATGCCGATAGATCAGTAAACCCACAAGACTGAGAGGCATCCATCCAGGCAGTCATCATGGCGGGCCAGGTAAAAGTCCTACAACTTAATATCAATGGACTGGCTCCCTGGTGTGCTGAGCTGAGAAAATACATCAACCGCAACCCCAAAGATGTAATATGCCTCCAAGAAACCAAGCTACTACCAACGAAGAGCGACATCTACATCTACCTACCCGGATATACTTGTCAGAGAAGGGACAGACCGGGCAGCATGACACGTGGCGGCGGCCTTGCCATTTACGTCAGTGACAACATAAATTACATTTCTGTTCCACTGAATGTAACCAACCCCCTAGAAGCAATGGGCATAGCCATCACATTGAGCAATAAAACAAAGTTGACAATAGTGAATGTCTATGCACAACCAGAGGTCATAATAGAACCAGATGACTTCCAGTCACTTCTCGATCAACTTCCACAGGGTGAATCGGTGCTTTGTGGAGATTTCAACACAAAGCACGCTCTGTGGGGGTCACCGAGGAATGACTGCAGGGGGACTAGCCTATGCTCAATAATAGAAGGGAACGACCTATGCGTACTGAATGATGAGAGCCCTACATTTGTTGGAGGAAATGCCTCACCTTCACACCTAGATCTCACATTCTGCACGCTTGGTATGGCAAACCGCTGCGATTGGCTAGTACATGAAGATGAGACACTTGGCAGTGACCATTTGGTGATAGAATTTAACATCCAAGCTGAAACCAACAGAGAAGTCTATAACGGAAGACCCAATTGGAAAATGAAAGAAGCTGATTGGGCTAACTTCCGTGTAGGCTGCCTCGATTGGAAGGAAGAAGATATCATCGACACTGACATCGACGTGTACTCCGCCGATATCACGAATGCAATTATAGGTGCAGCAGACAACTCCATTCCAAAGACTTCTGGCAGAAAACCAAGGAATACAAAACCCTGGTGGTCTTCAGAATGTCAAGAGGCAGTTTACGAAAGAAAGAAGGCACTTCGTCTACAAAAACGCCACTACAATGAAGTCAACCACCAAAATTACTTGAAGTTGAAATACGCTGCAAGAGACACCATCCAGAAGGCACAAAGTGGGCACTGGAGGACATTCTGTAATGCGTTGAACCAAAACACGCAAACAGGTGTCGTCTGGAAGAAACTGAACGCCATGCACGGAAAACGCAGATCGTTCAACATACCAAACCTTGAAGATGGAGACAAGTACGTTACCAACGGCAATGAAAAGGCAGATTTACTTGCTAAGACATTTGCAGATGCAAGTAAAGATGAAAACCAACCACCAGAATTCATGAAGAGGAAGGAAATCTTTTACTCACAGCACCCTTCATTAGTAATTGAATCTAATGTAGAGGCTGAACCAATCAATCTGCCCTTCTCCGAGGAAGAGTTAAATAAGGCTCTTTCCCTCAAGAAGGATAGTGCGGCTGGTGGGGACAAAGTAAAGTACCCAATGCTCAAACATCTGCCCAGAAATGCCAAAAAGATACTACTGAACTTCTTCAACATATCTTGGTTGACAGGGGAGGTACCTAAAGAATGGCGGAAAGCCAACGTCATCCCTCTTCCGAAACCGGGGAAAGAGAGAACAAAGGCAGAGTCCTATCGACCAGTAAGCTTGACATCCACACTGTGCAAAACCTTGGAGACAATGGTTAACATCCGACTTCAGTTCTACCTGGAGAGTAACCGACTGATCGACGAAAATCAAAGCGGGTTCAGGAAGGGACCATCAACAATGGACCACTTGGTGCGACTACAGCAAGTCATGTCTCAGGCACTCCTCTCGGGGCACCTGATATGTGCCGTGTTTGTAGATTTAACCAAGGCTTTTGATTTAGTTTGGTTGGACGGGCTGCTTTTGAAGCTGGGACGTATCGGAATAACGGGCACAATGTTTTGGTGGATCAAAAGCTTTCTGAGCGATAGAAGGATGCAGGTGAATGTTGGCAGATTCCTGAGTGCCGAGCAAACATTAGAAAATGGCACGCCTCAGGGGTCTGTCATCAGTCCCACTCTCTTCAATATCATGATCAACGACATACAGAAATCTTCATATCTCGACGCCAGAACTGAGCTAGCAAAATTTGCTGACGATAGCACAATATGGAGGAAAGGGACGAGGTTCTGTGAACTTCAAAAGAATATGCAAAAGGCCTTAGACAAATTCATGACATGGGCAAACGACTGGGGATTTAAGGTCTCAGAGAAGAAAACAGTCGGCATGCTTGTGTGCAGGGATAGAGGGATAAGCAGAATGACTCTGTGTATGAACGGGAAAACCATCGAGTTTAAAGACCAAACCAAGTTCCTTGGCGTAATCTTTGATCGAAGGCTGACCTGGAAACCGCACATCGACTGGACTGTAGATAGATGCTCCAAAGTCCTAAACTTAATGAGAAAAATAACGGGTAGCACCTGGGGAGCCAATAGAGTTACACTTATAATTGTGTATCGTGCTCTAATACGCTCTGTATTAGACTACGGATCTTTGGTCTTCATGAACTGCGCGCCAACACTCTTAAGTAAGCTTGACACCATCCAATACAAAGCTCTGTGTATTGCGACTGGCGTAGCGCTTGGGAACAGGAGAGAGGCATTAATACAGGAAGCCGGAGAGTTGCCCCTATCCCTAAGAAGAAAAGAACTAGCAACAAGGTATTGGGCTAAGATCTCGCAATTGGGCGAGAGATCCCCGGCCTTTGTCAGCCTAAAGAAGACAAGATATGTAAGAGATCCTAGAAAGAAAAGCTTCGGCCAGGGTATCAGGGAAACAGTCAAGGAACTACGACTGGAGGAGCTCGTGATAAACGAACACGACCCACCATCGATCGCTCCTTGGACACTCCCAATACCACCGGTCAATCTAGATCTGCTACAGAAAACCGACAAGAAAAACAACCCCACTGCAGCACGGGCTCTCTCTCTGGAACACCTGGAAGACAACTGGCCGTCGGATGACTGGGAACATGTTTATACGGATGGCTCACGCAATCCTGAAAGGGGCACCAGCTCGTTTGGTATATACCTGCCAAACGGGGAACAGGGAATAAGCAGGAAACTGCCCAATAACTGTTCGGTGTACACTGCAGAGATTGTGGCCATCCGTGATGCTATATCATGGATTTCTTATCAAAAGACTAGTAAGTTCGTCATCCCAAGCGACTCTCTGAGCAGTCTGATTTCAATCCAAAATGACAACTCGGAATCAAGACCAGAAGTCATTTTGGAAATCAGGCAGCTGTACCAGAGGGTCCTAGAGAAGGGAAGCAAATTAGAGCTCGTGTGGATTCCATCACATGTGAACATTAGAGGAAACGAGGAAGCAGATCGACTCGCAAATGAAGGTCTCGGGGACACAGCACCACTCCGCACCATAGAATACAGCACCACGGAAATCTACAGTATGGTAAAAAGACAGGTCAATTCACTCTGGGAATTAAAGCTCGTTGAACTTGACACATACAGATTCCGGCTGGATGACAAGATCTACACGAAGACAGCTATCAATCACCCCAGAAGAGATATATGCAAACTTATATCGAAACTAAGGGTGAAAGAGCGGCTGCGAGACTACAAACACCAAGTCATAGTCTGTGAGTGCGGAGAATGTACCACCAACCATATCCTGGTAGACTGCGAGGTATACAAGGAAGAGAGAACGGAACTAGTGGAGATGATGGAGACCAACAACATACCGCTCAACACTAAGAACCTACTCTTTCCAAGACCCGATCTGAAGCTGCAAATCTTCGAACTAATTCACGATTTAATGAACACCGTTAGATTAAGTAGAATAGTGAAGTAAGAGGGGGCTACGATAAGACGACCTCGGCATCTAAACACTAAACTACATAGGGGATATACACCAAAGTAGCGGGCTAGTGGAGTAAGGGAGGGTCACGGTTAGACGGGCTCGGCATCTAAACACTAATCCACTACAAAGACACCAAACCTGCAAAGTGGGATAAGTGGAGTAAGGGGGAGGCCACGATAAGCCGGGCCTGGCACCTAAACACTAAACCCCAAAAGATGACTTCTACCAATCCAGAGACGAGACGCATATATGTCTGCATAAATGCTGTCCCTACAGATCAACTACCAAACAATATGTGTTTTATTAAATAAAGGGAAGAACTTCTCACTAAACCTACTCCATGGCTCGAGGCCGCAAATGGAAAGATTGCAAAATCATATTCTAAAAACAGGAAGAAGCCTCGGCTCTCCTATGTCTTGTCTGTGGAAGCGGACGTTAAAACACCAGGTAGTAGTAGTAGTAGTTGTAATATTGTATTAGCTTGAAAACGTTGAGAGAATACTCTTCGAAACGTCGCCTAAATAATCAGTAGCTGTTTTTCCATAAGTATGTTTTTAGTTTATTTATCTGCCCAGTTACTAAATGCCTCTTAAAGAATATTATCTGTTGTAGTTAAAATAAGTCATCTTTTTACATTCGCAGGTCTTGCTCTTGAAATTATATAATCTGTGAAACAGGGTCCAGTTAACTTTTCGCCACCCTTGGTTTATCTCACTGCTGTCGTAAACTCGTGGATTATGGTTGAGAAAGGACTTTTTTCTATCGTGGTATCTTTCATTCTTCAAGCCTTACTATTATTGCCAACACATGAGCACACTTTCCTCACATTCTAAAAATACAATGACTTTGCAAGTTTAAAATGGCTCATATAAATAGGCCTACATATAGGTTAATATGAATGTGAAGATCAAAAAAATAATGCCTAATAGTCTATTTGTTGTCATTAATGTCAGACATACATGTATTTTAACATGCCAATAATAATATAAGAAAGCAAGCCCTAATCTGCTATTGATGAGTATGAAATTAAAATATAATTTTTGGCAATACCTTAGGAGTTTATTATTAATATTAGCAATATTACTATCATTATTAGTGCAAGAACAAATTGATTACGGTAGCCTACTAATATCATAGCCTAGACTAGTTAGATGACACAAAATCTGGGTCTTAATTATCATTGTATCAAATTCAAAATGAATAAAAATCTGTCCCAAGACAAGATGATCGCTTACCCATATGACAATAATAATAATTTAAATTTAATGGTAGATATTATCTACAGAAAAATCTCCAATTGCATAAACCCACTTGCAGAATAAAACTAAGTTTCAGAAATGATGCCATATCACTAAAAAGAATAATCAGGAGTGAATGAATGGGAATGCTTGAATATCTACTTTATTCAATAATTCAGTCAATTTCAGGCATTTACCTTCTTCTGTCACGTAAGAAACGATCAGTGGAAAGATAAAGTAGATCCGTAGCTTACCTTTTCTTTGGTTCGCAGGTTCATGAAGTATATTATGTAGACCTATCGACGGGTACTACTTTCTTTATAATTCAAATCCATTCCCTTTCTCATCTAGACCGAACAAAACAGTGGGGGGGTGGGATGGCCTAGTGGTCTAGAGTGCCGCGCTTCGACCTCTAGCTGGTCGGTCACCTCTGGCTTGCGGCTGTGGTTTCGAGTCCTGGTGTGAGCGTATGTGGCATGGAGAAGGGGCGCCTTCTCAACCTCGTGGGTTTCCTCCGGGCACTCCGGTTTCATCCCACTGCTAAAGACCCCTTCTTTCCGTATCGCCTTGCTCGTACTTGTTCCAGTAAACTGAGGGTCGCAAATTTCATTAAAATGATGACTAATAATACCAAGGCAGTGACCCATGATGAATACCGATTAAGATTAAGCGGAATATCATCGCAGTAATCCATTAAATTGCCCGGACAAAATTCACTTCGCGCACGCAGATTACATATGGAAATTAGACAGAAATTCGCACATGCGCGGGGGTAATCTGTGCGAGGGGTGAAGATTTTGTCTAACATATACACTCTACCGGGGTTGATCAGCAACTTATATGGAAGACATATAATTATGATATAGAAAATGAGTAATATAGAAAAGAGAAAGTTATTAGTGATTAGTTACTAATCAGAGTATACATGTACTGTACTTTGTTCAGGGGAGGGCGTGCTTTTTGTTGTACCTTTATAATTAAATTTCATATTTGTTTGTTTATTTGAGGTTTCTAAGTAGGATGTCTTGTCTGTGTATTTGTTTTTGTGTAAATTATGTGTGGTGCAGTCCCCCTGCACTTACGATTAGAGTGTCCACAACTAAAAACGCGACTTTTCATACATTCAGAGACCATAATTTATGAAGTTTTGATCTGATAGATAACAATATCAAAAGCAACCAAGACCTTTTGGAGATAAACCTGTGTTTCAATTTTGGAAAAAAAATCGATTCAGAATTGTGACCTGTAGCGTGTTCACACACAATTGTGGTCGTACAGCAGACAGGAGGATGACAATAATACTTCCAGGGCTCTATAAAAGTTGAGTGTGCCTGCGCACACACTTGAAAATGTGCCTGCAGGGTCATACTCAAAAAGAGAGCATTCAATTGCCAGGTATATAGTATGATTGATGGGGGGGGGGGGCTTACGGCAGAAAAAGAAATTATAAATAATTTTTAGTACCTTTTTTATTATGGTTTCTGAATTGTATTAATGTATTATAGATTACTTTAATAATAAAGATTATGTTTGATGTGCATATTGTTGTTGTTTGGGGTTGATATACACATAGAATAGATGCCTACCGGCGTCAAACAAGTTCTGTACTTAGCTTAGTATCCGACACATCAACATCTATAGTTTAGACAATGGCTGCCATTTTATCATGAGAACCGGACACCGAAGGCTTAGAATCAGCAGGTTTTGAGAAAAAAATGTCATGGACTTGTCCAATCTGAACGACAGACTCACCCTACTTGCGGAGAAGCTACCATTTAATTTTCATACGTTAGTTAGCCCACGTACGGGAGTTGTCTGCTTTTGACCGTAGGGCATTGCAGTCTTCGGCGGGGTGATTTCTCTGTATGCACTTTATAATTTTGAAATAAAATAACATCACCACAAACTCGGCAAGAGACTTTGTTCTTTTTTGCACTTGATACTCGATAGGAAGCCATCGTTATAGAATTATCAGGTGTAAGTGTGGTTACTACACGGTACTGGTGTTTCGGGTTCGCCGAGGTCACAGGTGATAGTTCATACGTCGCGTGCTATTCTTTTATTCATCGACTGGCATTCTACTAGAATTGTCACTAAAGTAAGCAGAGGTCACAGGTGGAATCACTAACGGCGCGTGCTGATGTATTTATCATCGACTAGCTTATGCTAGTAAATTATTATACGGTAATCAAAGTAAACAAAAAAGTATTCTTTATTTTACATGATTTACGCGACAGTAATACTTTTTAAAAATGTGCCTGCAAAAATTTTTTTTAAAGCAAATGTGCCTGCGCACGCCGTGCGCATGTGCGCGGAAATATCGATGCCTGAATACTTCCATATGAAAATGTGGGTGTATAAAAATGTACGTATGACATGTATTAAATACTTACACAGAAGAAGATTCTTTCTCCAACACATTTAGAACTGTATCTTGTATCTCTGGGTGTAAAGCATCAAATGGTCGCTTATCACTAAAATAAATACTGCAATTATTTATAACTCGTTTTTTTTTTCATATTTGTCAACTAAACTTTAAAGTATCAGTATTTAAATTTATAATAAATACGCTAATATTCACAACGAAAATTTTGATTACAAAAATCCTACCTTGTTTTGTTGACATTTGGTGCAGGAAAAAAAATAGTTTTATCAAAATCTGGTAAATTTACCTGAAATAAATTGAATGTGACATACAATAAGACAGAGTGGATATAAGATAGGTTGCCAGGCAACGAAACATACGCCCACAGCAGCTAAATCGTCCGAGCAGTCAACAAGAGTTGTCGCATATTATTTTTTTCGGTAATGAAACATTTATAATACTCTGAAATCTGATTAAGATTAACAACTCATAAAGTAATTATCATAAAATCATTAGAATTTGATTGGTTTATATAAAGTTCTGCCCCATGCTAACGCTTAGTATACGAAACATTTAAAATCATGGATTTAGCTGTTCAGTTATCAAAATTCATTGAAAATCAATATACTTGTTCTTCTCAAGACCTGAAGTCAATTGGATGATAAGTTTAGCCTCTAGAGCGTAACAAAAGTTTTTCAAAGTGATCAAGGGAGATAACTCTGGCAGTAATTATCAGAATTTGCTGACAAACCATAGGATTCTTTGTCTCATGACCTTAAACACTGTGTATAAATTTAAAGTCAATCGGATATTAACTTTGGCCTCTAGAGCGTCCACAATATTTTCTGAGGAGATCAAGGGCCATAACTCTGGCAGTAATTATCGGAAATCGCTGAAAATCAATAGAGGCTTCTTTGTTTCATGACCTTAAACATGATGATGCACTTTTCCTAATGCTCTACAAATATTTGAAAATTCACATAGCTTTATAAAATTTTTTACATGTCATCCACACGTTATCTATTTCTATTCTTAATTAATACTTTGCCCTCTGTATTTTTCCATGTATCTTAAATATTGTTGTTAATCTAAATCTAAAAATATTCTTATTTCTCATATGGCTTTTATTTACATGCTTTATAACAGTGTTTACAATTATCTAATGTGTTTAAAATATCAGTGTTTTAGGGAAGGTTTATGTATATTCACTCTTCAACTTTTTTCTTATGATATCATTTAATCATTATGCTTCACTAATTAACAGGGCTTCCCTAAACATATTATGTTTTCGATGTTAGCATAGTCACCCCCAATTTAGCAGTCCTCATTATTATGTTTTCTTAGTCATAGTTCACTTATACCCACCCTTATGGCTTCCTAACCCTTTGATGGTTTCAAATGATTATCTCTCATTGTATATAAATGTTTTCCTTTGTTTCATATGTTGTATATATATCTTCATTTGTGCTATGGTTGTACGACCTATGCGTACTGAATGATGAGAGCCCTACATTTGTTGGAGGAAATGCCCCACCTTCACACCTAGATCTCACATTCTGCACGCCTGGTATGGCAAACCGCTGCGATTGGCTAGTACATGAAGATGAGACACTTGGCAGTGACCATTTGGTGATAGAATTTAACATCCAAGCTGAAACCAACAGAGAAGTCTATAACGGAAGACCCAATTGGAAAATGATAGAAGCTGATTGGGCTAACTTCCGTGTAGGCTGCCTCGATTGGAAGGAAGAAGATATCATCGACACCGACATCGACGTATACTCCGCCAATATCACGAATGCAATTATAGGTGCAGCAGACAACTCCATTCCAAAGACTTCTGGCAGAAAACCAAGGAATACAAAACCCTGGTGGTCTTCAGAATGTCAAGAGGCAGTTTACGAAAGAAAGAAGGCACTTCGTCTACGAAAACGCCACTTCAATGAAGTCAACCACCAAAATTACCTGAAGTTGAAATACGCCGCAAGAGACACCATCCAGAAGGCACAAAGTTGGCACTGGAGGACATTCTGTAATGCGCTGAACCAAAACACGCAAACAGGTGTCGTCTGGAAGAAACTGAACGCCATGCACGGAAAACGCAGATCGTTCAACATACCAAACCTTGAAGATGGAGACAAGTACGTTACCAACGGCAATGAAAAGGCAGATTTACTTGCTAAGACATTTGCAGATGCAAGTAAAGATGAAAACCAACCACCAGAATTCATGAAGAGGAAAGAAATCTTTTACTCACAGCACCCTTCATTAGTAATTGAATCTAATGTAGAGGCTGAACCAATCAATCTGCCCTTCTCAGAGGAAGAGTTAAATAAGGCTCTTTCCCTCAAGAAGGATAGTGCGGCTGGTGAGGACAAAGTAAAGTACCCAATGCTCAAACATCTGCCCAGAAATGCCAAAAAGATACTACTGAACTTCTTCAACACATCTTGGTTGACAGGGGAGGTACCTAAAGAATGGCGGAAAGCCAACGTCATCCCTCTTCCGAAACCAGGGAAAGAGAGAACAAAGACAGAGTCCTATCGACCAGTAAGCTTGACATCCACACTGTGCAAAACCTTGGAGACAATGGTTAACATCCAACTTCAGTTCTACCTGGAGAGTAACCGACTGATCGACGAAAATCAAAGCGGGTTCAGGAAGGGACCATCAACAATGGACCACTTGGTGCGACTACAGCAAGTCATGTCTCAGGCACTCCTCTCGGGGCACCTGCTATGTGCCGTGTTTGTAGATTTAACCAAGGCTTTCGATTTAGTTTGGTTGGACGGGCTGCTTTTCAAGCTGGGACGTATCGGAATAACGGGCACAATGTTTCGGTGGATCAAAAGCTTTCTGAGCGATAGAAGGATACAGGTGAATGTTGGCAGATTCCTGAGTGCCGAGCAAACATTAGAAAATGGCACGCCTCAGGGGTCGGTCATCAGTCCCACTCTCTTCAATATTATGATCAACGACATACAGAAATCTTCATATCTCGACGCCAGAACTGAGCTAGCAAAATTTGCTGACGACAGCACAATATGGAGGAAAGGGACGAGGTTCTGTGAACTTCAAAAGAATATGCAAAAGACCTTAGACAAATTCATGACATGGGCAAACGACTGGGGATTTAAGGTCTCAGAGAAGAAAACAGTCGGCATGCTTGTGTGCAGGGATAGAGGGATAAGCAGAGTGACTCTGTGTATGAACGGGAAAACCATCGAGTTTAAAAACCAAACCAAGTTCCTTGGCGTAATCTTTGATCGAAGGCTGACCTGGAAACCGCACATCGACTGGACTGTAGATAGATGCTCCAAAGTCCTAAACTTAATGAGAAAAATAACGGGTAGCACCTGGGGAGCCAATAGAGTTACACTTATAATGGTGTATCGTGCTCTAATACGCTCTGTATTAGACTACGGATCTTTGGTCTTCATGAACTGCGCGCCAACACTCTTAAGTAAGCTTGACACCATCCAATACAAAGCTCTGTGTATTGCGACTGGCTTGGGACCAGGAGAGAGGCATTACTACAGGAAGCCGGAGAGTTGCCCCTATCCCTAAGAAGAAAAGAACTAGCAACAAGGTATTGGGCTAAGATCTCGCAATTGGGCGAGAGATCCCCGGCCTTTGTCAGCCTAAAGAAGACAAGATATGTAAGAGATCCTAGAAAGAAAAGCTTCGGCCAGGGTATCAGGGAAACAGTCAAGGAACTGTGATAAACGAACACGACCCACCATCGATTGCTCCTTGGGCACTACCAATACCACCGGTCAATCTAGATCTGCTACAGAAAACCGACAAGAAAAACAACCCCACTGCAGCACGGGCTCTCTCTCTGGAACACCTGGAAGACAACTGGCCGTCGGATGACTGGGAACATGTTTATACGGATGGCTCACGCAATCCTGAAAGGGGCACCAGCTCGTTTGGAATATACCTGCCAAACGGGGAACAGGGAATCAGCAGGAAATTGCCCAATAACTGTTCGGTGTACACTGCAGAGATTGTGGCCATCCGTGATGCTATATCATGGATCTCTTATCAAAAGACTAGTAAGTTTGTCATCCCAAGCGACTCTCTGAGCAGTCTGATTTCAATCCAAAATAACAACTCGGACTCAAGACCAGAAGTTATTTTGGAAATCAGGCAGCTGTACCAGAGGGTCCTAGAGAAGGGAAGCAAATTAGAGCTCGTGTGGATTCCATCACATGTGAACATTAGAGGAAACGAGGAAGCAGATCGACTCGAAGACAGCTATCAATCACCCTAGAAGAGATATATGCAAACTTATATCGAAACTAAGGGTGAAAGAGCGGCTGCGAGACTACAAACACCAAGTCATCGTCTGTGAGTGCGGAGAAGAATGTACCACCAGCCATGTCCTGGTAGACTGCGAGGTATTCAAGGAAGAGAGAACGGAACTAGTGGAGATGATGGAGACCAACAACATACCGCTCAACACTAAGAACCTACTCTTTCCAAGACCCGATCTGAAGCTGCAAATCTTCGAACTAATCCACGATTTAATGAACACCGTTGGATTAAGTAGAATAGTGAAGTAAGAGGGGGCTACGATAAGACGAGCTCGGCATCTAAACACTAAACTAAATAGGGGATATACACCAAAGTAGCGGGCTAGTGGAGTAAGGGAGGGTCACGGTAAGACGGGCTCGGCATCTAAACACTAATCCACTACAAAGACACCAAACCTACAAAGTGGGATAAGTGGAGTAAGGGGAGGCCACGATAAGACGGGCTTGGCACCTAAACACTATACCCCAAAAGATGACTTCTACCAATCCAGAGACGAGACACATATATGTCTGCATAAATGCTGTCCCTACAGATCAACTACCAAACAATATGTGTTTTATTAAATAAAGGGAAGAACTTCTCACTAAACCTACTCCATGGCTCGAGGCCGCAAATGGAAAGATTGCAAAATCATATTCTAAAAACAGGAAGAAGCCTCGGCTCTCCTATGTCTTGTCTGCGATATCACTTCTGTGGAAGCGGACGTTAAAACATCAGGCAGTAGTAGTAGTAGTATGGTTGTCACTTTTGCTTGATAAAGACGGGAGAACCCTGGTCGAAACGTCGCTGAAATAAATAAAGTAACTTGTATTCCATATATTTGTGTCATGTGTTATCTTAAACACTGTGTATAAATATAAGGCCAATCAGATAATAACTTTGGCCTCTAGAGTGTCCACAAGATTTTTTGAAGTGATCAAGGGCCATAACTCTGGCACTAATTATCGGAAATCGCTGAAAATCAATAGGCTTCTTCGTCTTATGACCTTTAACACTGTGTATGAATTTAAAGTCAATCGGATATTAAATTTGGCCTCTAGAGCGTCCACAAGATTTTTTGAAGTGATCAAGGGTCATAACTCTGGCAATTGTGGACGCCGGACCGACCAACGGACGGACGGACGGGGGCGACGACAATAGACGACCACATAATGTCCCCTACCGAAATCCCAAAATAAATAGATGACACATATTAATTAATCGCATATTATCTTTTTTAAAGGTATCAAGCTATCAAACTATGAGTTTCATCACAATGCTCATCTTCGAACTCTATCAAGGCACAGAACAAATGAACGCATACACCAAGTTTGAACATTCTACCTCAATTAGAAGGAGAGTTATTGTGTTTCAAAGTCTCGACCAATGAAATTGCTTATCGCTCTGCTTATCTTGAGCAGAAAATGCTCATTGTCAAACTTAGCTTCAGCTCAAAATGGTTAGCAGAAAAATCTCACTATCGAACTTAGTCAAGGTATCGATGTAATGAAACTATACACCAAGTTTCATCACTCTCACTTAATAAAAACTAAAGTTATTGTGTACCAAAGCATCAACTAATCAAATTGCTCATCTCTGCTTACCCTAAACAGAAAAGGCACAAGGCATTGACCTAATAAACACCTACACCAAGTTTGAACATTCTGGCTCAATAAGAAATAGAGTTATTGTGACCCAAAAAGTGTGACGGACAAGCAGACGGACGGATAGTCCCCTGCTTTCTTCGAAAGGCGGGGGACAACAAACTGCATTGTTATTTTATGCAAAAATACATTTCTCTGTTCCCTAATCTGATTTGATTAAACTTCACAGTTCATTTAGACTTGAGACAATTACGTTTCCAACTGGTACGGAGGGAGAAGTAATTCAAATTCATTATCACCATCAGAGAGTTCTTTCGTAAATAAAGGGAACAACGTAATATTAATACTATAAATCGAGATTTTGTTACTGTTATACATATATTAAATCTTAAGAACAGATATTGATACACTATATATTATTATAGTGCGCCATTCCATATTACTTGTTTAGGAACACTTTACAAAGTGACAATTTAATCAACAGTGAGGCTGATGTCCCCCGCCGAAATCTCAAAATAAATAGATGACACATATTAATTAATCGCACATTTATTTTTTTCAAACGTATCGAGCAATCAAACTGTACACGAAGTGTCACCCAAAAGTGTTTTCTAAAGAAAAATGCTAAAACCGACGAGAAAAATTAAAATGTACCCTAGTTGGGGGGACCCTAAAGGCAGACAAAAGGGCCCCAACGTTTGACAAAAGGGCCCCTCTGGCCAAGGGAAAGGGCCCTCGTGTCCCAAAGCATCAACCAATCAAATTGCTTATCTCTGCTTACCCTAAGCAGAAAATGCTCATCTTCGCACTCCATCAAGGCATTGACCTAATAAGCATATACACCAAGTTTGAACATTTTAACTCAATTAGAAGGAGAGTTATTGTGTTCCAAAGTCTCGACCAATCAAATTGCGTATCGCTCTTCTTACCCTAAGCAGAAAATGCTCATTATCGAACTTAGTCAAGGTATTACTGTAATGAAACTATACACCAAGTTTCACCACTTAATTAGAACTAAAGTTATCGTGTCCCAAGGCATCAACCAATCAAATTACTTATCTCTGCTTACCCTAAGTGGGAAATGCTCAACTTCGAACTCCATCAAGGCATTGACCTAATAAACACATACACCAAGTTTGAACATTCTAGCTCAATAAGGAAGAGAGTTATTTTGTCCCAAAAAGTGTGTATCGTGTCCCAAAGCATCAACCAATCAAATTTCTTATCTCTGCTTACCCTAAGCAGAAAATGCTCATCTTCGAACTTCATCAAGGCATTGACCTAATAAGCATATACACCGAGTTTGAACATTTTAACTCATTTAGAAGGAGAGTTATTGTGTTCCAAAGTCTCGACCAATCGAATTGCGTATCGCTCTGCTTACCCTGAGCAGAAAATGCTCATTATCGAACTTAGTCAAGGTATTAATGTAATGAAACTATACACCAAGTTTCATCACTCTCACTTAATTAGAACTAAAGTTATCGTGTCCCAAAGCATCAACCAATCAAATTGCTTATCTCTGCTTACCCTAAGCGGAAAATGCTCATCTTCGAACTCCATCAAGGCATTGACCTAATAAACAAATACACCAAGTTTGAACATTCTAGCTCAATTAGGAAGAGAGTTATTGTGTCCCAAAAAGTGTGACGGACGAACGGACGAACGGACGGACGGACCCATTTTAATAGTCCCCCAACTTTCTTCGAAAGGTGGTGGACAACTAAACTAGACCTTGCGAACTCTGTTTCTGATCGCACGGTTATAGTTTCTGTTCGCACATGGTTATAGCACTCGGCAAACCTCGGTGAATTCCGTTACTCTACATCTAGCCGCAGCTGTATGAGACGGTAAGTGATATGTAATGTACCTACGCCTATACAATTGCGATGCCGTACGGGTTTACATATTGGGTAAACTTGCTGATTTTAAAAAGAAGTTATCAAAAAGGGCCATAACTCTGGCACTAATTATCGGAAATCGCTGAAAATCAATAGGCTTCTTCGTCTTATGACCTTTAACACTGTGTATGAATTTAAAGTTAAAGTACTTGGCAAAATTTGACATGTAATCAATGGATAATTTATGGCGGCCACATTCACCTAGAGCTCCTACTGTTGACGAGCTTCTGTGTGAAAAGTAATGGACTGGACGTGCATCTATGAAAACCAAAGTTTTACTGAGAATTTTTTCAAATCTTTTCTTTTTATGGACATTATTATAAGAATGGGTTATTCTTGCTTTAGATAATGAAGTTTTAAACAATTTCATTCATAGATCATATGAATGAGAGAGAAAAAATGTAAATATTTGGTAACAGGCGCAGCTTCTCATAGTAATTTTTTTCATTGTTAGTTACTTTTGCAAAACTATATTATTTTTATATATTAATGTATAAATATCATGTTTATATACATTGTCAGATAATGAATGCCAAATCATTCATTGTGATTCAGAATAATCAAACAAACACAAAATAAGAAAATACAAAAAAATTATAAATTCGACATTAAGAATGTAAACATTGATCAACTTTTCAACTAATTAAATTTGTCACCTAATTGTATACTTTGCAGTGGAATTGCCCTGAAGATTTACGTGTAATATAAATAGTTACTCCATAGGTAGACGATTTAGTCTACTGTCGTACAGAAATTGTTTTTATATCTTAAATGGAATAACAGTCAAAACACTAAAAATTTAGTGATGCACTGATATGGACTTTGCAGAGATTATACAGATTACAGTAAAATTCTCCTAACTGGCTGGTATACCAAATGACAGACTATAATAATATGTTTACCATGAATAAAAAAAAAATAGAGTTTATTTATGAATGAAATTGTGATACATGTTTTCACTTTAGGAAATACTCCACCCCGCCTTTCGAATCAAATGCCCGTCTTTGTGGAGCTTTAAAAAGCAAAAAGAGTCGCTAATTCTTATTCTTTTAAAAAAAAGCCAAATAGGACCTGTTATTACTCAAATTTATTATGAATACAGCATGGCTGATAGCATCTTGCTAGTACAATTTTAATGACTATAGCAGATTCTGTACGCAAATTATATAATATCTAACTTTACTGTGGAGGTCACCAAGTCACCCATGAAAACCTGTCAGCGAGTCTTCATTAACAACCAATTTAGTCTCTTGAAGTCTGTTTGGTCACTGGCTGAAATTTAGATTCTACAATGTAGAAGTATGTATATAATTAGTACTAACAAGAAGAAACTGCTGAAAGTGGTACACGTCTCTGAAATCAGTTCACAAAACTTAATCAAAGGTAAATTTTTCCCATCCCTTCCTACTATAATATGCTTAACGGCTTTTGGGTAAAACAAATTAAATGAAAGGTTTTAAAGTTTCTATATTTCGAAAAAATGTCTTTTGGAAAATAACTGATACAAATGAGTTGATCATTTTCTGTGAAAATATACAAGTGCATCAAAGTACTTATACAAAAGTTTTGTAATAATATAAGAATGGATTTGAATAGATGTTTCTTTTTTTCTTAGTTATTTTGATTTGACAGAATATTGGTAAACTCTAAAACAAGAAAGCTGTCATTTCCAGTAAGGTGACTATTTCCATTTTCATCTTATAACATATGTTGTATTATTGTGTGTCATGGCAAAATATGTTTCTTGCTCTCGCTGGACTAAACGTTTGAAAGTTTTATCAGCTATACAACGAAATACAAATGACATTATATAACTGAATTTGGTAAAGATGAAATGAACGCACTTTAAAACAAAAGATATAATAAATGCTAAATCTGGTCTTTTTACAGCCTAATCCATTAGAAACGAGGGTAATTCAAATACTCTCCAAATTGGAACAACAGATTAAAGAATTAAAATGACAACATAAGCACTGGTCAACTATTTCACATGTTCCTGACCAAAAGAAAATGGTGAGTTTCTGTTTGTATTAATTACTGTTTGTGGAGACTACAGGTCAGAATTTATATCTGCTTTTGATGAAAATTAAAAAATGTGTCTGTATCCCAAAGATGTTGATTGAATTCGATATCGGCGCAAAATATGGGTAGAGTTGTCTTACTTTGTCAGACTGCACATCAACAGACCTAATCAATGTGCTTTTCTTTTGAATTGCAGAGTCGGTCAGAAGAAATCCAATGTTTGTGAACACTACAAACGAAGAAATCAAAACAGCTGTTAGTTGCTTCCTGATTAATTCAAGGGGCAGGGATGGTGGGAGATCCCAACGAATTTCAACTGTCTTACCGAAAAAGCATTATAATAAAACATGAAACCAAATAAACAGTTTTGTTATTTTATTAGACTGATTTGGTACTTATTGTTTACCATGCTTAGAACTAGAGAATTCATCAAAGTTACACGAAGCTGTGCAGCACGCTTGATATTATCATTAAAATAGTGTAATATCAAATGATCATACATTAGAAGATAATTTCATACTTGTATTAAATTAGTCTTAGTTCGGTTATAATGTCTGGTATAAATAGTTTACTGTCCATATATGTGTTGTCACCACAAATAAGCTCAGTACAGTATTTCTTAGGATCCCACAGGAAATCCATTTAGTGCCCAAATTAATATTCTGGCATATCCACACAGATCCCATATGATGCCCATATTACATTGATTTGTACTCCCACATGAGTCCCATATAGTACCCATATTACATGTCTTATCAAGACCATATAGGTCCCATATTACACACATATTATTTTAGATGATTTACCCATATAGAACCCACACAAACCCCATTTAGTACCCATGTGGATCCCATATTATGCCCATATATCATTTATTTGTACCCCATATGAGTCCCATATAGTACCCATATTATATTTCTTAACATGGCTATATAGGTCCCACACAGGCCCCATATAGCACCCATATTATTTTAAATGAGTTACCCATATAGGCCCCACACAAACCCCATTTAGTACCCATATGGTTGAGCCCATATGGATCCCATATGGATGTTGGGTGCAAAAATGTTGGGGTCCGTTATGGGCTCCCCATCATGGCCCCATATTACATGACACATGGTACCCATATGGTACCCACCAATGAATGTTATCAGGGTATATTTCTGTATAGCATAATATCTTTTGTTAATACCGCATTATTGATGGTTGTGTACATGAAATCCTTTTCTTTTTCAGACTAGGAGGAACATCGATAGAGGTTTGTCCAGACATTTGTAAAGTCAACATGGGTTAATTGTTTATCTATTTTTGGTTGTGTCTATATGTCTTTAAAGTTTTGTATTGTGTGTATATTTGATGGATGATTTGAGGCTATTGTAAGTTTCTTTTATATCTATATATGATTAGGGGATCTTTTCCGAGTGGGTATAATTATTGGATGCATATCTTGGTAGGGTATCCCTTGTAGTAAATCCTAGCCAGTATATGTATAGGCCTAACCAGGGACTTTTGGATTGCTTTTACTATAAGTTGTTGTTGCATTGCCTGGATTTTTAATCGAATGTTTGGCACTTTAAGGCCACCATTTTTATGGTCTAGTTTTAATGTGTTTCGATTAATTGTTTCACTTTTATTTTCCCAGATGAAATTGTAGATTATTTTATTTATGTTTTTAATAATTGAGTTTGAGGGAGGAACTATCCTAGCAACAAACCATAGTTTGCTGAGTATATAGGTGTTTAAGAGAGTGATTTTCCCATGTCTGGATGGTTGAATTGATTATTTGAACTAGGGGTAGCCAGTTTTTTTGCATTTTATTCGAGCCAAACCAAATTGCTAGTACACTGTAGTTTTATAGCGTCTGTTTCAATATTTATATTTATATTTACAGGGTAAGAGTAGTGTGATGGTTTACCAACAGAAATGAATACTATGCCCAGCATAATATGATTTGTGTTGTGACGACATAAATTGTGTTCACTTGGCTGGTCCAATCGCAGCAGTTCCCGCGTAAGTTGCATCTATGCAATGCATTTATCCCGGGCTTTTGTTCATTCGATCTCTTGACAGCACTGAGTTCAGTCGATTAAATTGTTTCTTCTTCGTTTGAAGTTCCTCCTTTTGTGTCAAGGGATCGGTCCTTTCCTCCTGATATAATTTAAGAGATAAGTATGCTTTCGCATTGTTGTTTACAATACGTTAGCCCACAATATTAAGGTATTTAGGTCACCTTACTCTCCGCTCACCAAGTCCATCGAAGTGTGAAATTTCTATTTGAATTCGCCTTTTAAATTGATTAAATTTCTTATCAAGAAATACGAAATTATTATAAATTTCTTATTACAAAGGTTATGAGATTATTATAAACGTAATTCTTTCATCTCGTCTCGATAATTTGGTTTTGAGAGTTTATTAAAATCAAAATGGCGACCGGTGCATCTTGTTTGTTTTCCGTGGAGTGTAAGGAATCTGAAATGATTCCACCTTCTCCCTTAGTGGTCGCTTTATTTGGCCCACCACATGTAAAACGTTTGGATAGGTTTCTCAGTTCCAACAATGTCGCCAACTTAGACCTAGATCAAAGGCTTGTTTCTGTACGAGTGTGTGGTTACGGTGGCCTTTGTGTAGTTAACGATGAATATAACCGTATGGACATTCAAAAACCAACCAACTTTTCTCACTTCTTGGGAGCTGACCTCATAATAGTGCAACTTGATTCCAATGATTTGGCCAATGGCATTCCGAAGGATACTCTATCAGCGGCAATAATTGAATACTGTTGTTGCCTCCAAGCTAAATTTAACCCCAAGGGAATTGCAATTTGCCAAACAATGCCCAGAAAAGCAGAATGCGATTCGTTTAATTTGTTAGTCAAACAATTCAATAGCCTAATAAGGAAGGATTGTGAAAAGCATGGAATTGTTTTTTGGAAGCATCGCTCTGGCATTCTGGACGTGGAGAGCGACACACTTTTCCATCCTAGTGATGGTGTACATTTGTCGAATGATGAGGGATATCCTCTTTATCTTAAAAGTATACGTGATGCCATACTCCGTCTTATCAGGAGGTTTTGTCTGTAATTTGTAAGTATTTTTTGCTTAGCTCCAGCGTACTTGGAGAGTAAATGTAATTTTACTTGGGGTCCCCCTGGTCTTCTCAGGAATTTTCTAGTCAGGCTCTCGCGTACTTGGAGTGTTTTTTCCCCGGCGTACTTGGGGAGTTTTTAGTGTTATTTTGCTCCGGCGTACTTGGAGTGTTTTTTCCCCAGCGTACTTGGGGCGTTTTGTATTATTATTTTGATACTTGACTCCGGCGTACTTGGAGTGTTTTTTCCCCGGCGTACTTGGGGCTTTTGTTATTATTTTGCTCCGGCGTACTTGGAGCTGTTACCCCGGCATACTTGGGTTCTTATTTCTTAGTACTAGTTAGTTATTTGTGTGGGCTATCGTTATTTTTTATGTTGATCCACTCTGAGGCTGTTTTTTTTTTCTTTTTTTTAATGTGACTCCTCACTTTTAGGTTCTAAAGGATGCCACCAAAGAAACGCCAAGTAGTTGAAGATGACCCAGAGGTGGATGAGGACATCCCCATTTCAACCACTGAAGATAGGTTGACGAATATTTTACTTCATAAGTTACAGAAGAAAGGTCTAGTTATGAAGTCGAGGAAGATGGATTCTACAGCAGCTAGCCAGCCCTCATGCTCTAAGGCAAGCAATACCACAGCATCTACATCCACATCCACAGCTTCTTCATCTTCTGCACCTTCTACAAGTACATGTAGGCCTACAAATGTTGAACCCTCAACATCACATACAGCTCCTGACCTACAGAGCTCAACACCTGATACAAACCCAGCCCCACCCCTCACAGTCATGAATATTACAGCTGCTCAACTCTTCCAAAACCAACCATTAGGTATTAATAATTTCCCTAACCTTCCTTCTGTCATTTCATTGTCATTCCACGTGTCAAACAAAATTAAGCAAGACATTTGGAGTGATAAATACATTGAATTTTCATCTCTTCTTCCTGGAGCTGCTGCCGAAACCCAGTACTCATTAACCCATTTAACCCTGAGCCAATTAAAAGATTATCTTCCCTAACCCTAAGCTCATTGAACCAGCAGGGCCCATCTTCCTAAGCCAATTACAGGATTATTGTTAATCCTAATACCCTCTACAAAATTGCAAATAATTAAAAAAATATTTTTTATACATAAAAATACTCTGTTACAAAAATGTACACATTGTCGTGTTCTTTCCAATGATATAAAATTCAATTTTACAAAGTAGCATGTATATTACTATAAATAATATTGAAAAGCCAGTTCCACTAAAATTATGACTTTTCTCTATCATATTGGCAAAATAATGTGAAAAAGTATCCCTTAAGAGTTTTTTTTAAAAAAATAAAACAAAAATATAATCCCTCGTGTTGGCAGCAGTGTTCTAAGTAAGTATAAACATAACTTTTAAAAAGAAATATCACCCCAAATAACGGTCATTTCATCGCCTACGGCATTTAACATTTCTGCCTTTCTTTGGATATATATGACGGGAATTGTCGTTTTCTTTGCTTCATTGCGTCGAAAATAAAAATATATATTTGAAATCTTCGACAGTGTAATATTCCCCTATTTAGCTTGTATTAAATCCTAAAAGTTTTGATTCAATTTAGCTTTCCAAAGTCTAGAATTATTAGCCGTATGTTTCCTGTTGTCATCTGTTTGAGCGAGCGAATCCAAAATGGCGGCGACACGCTTGATCTCGGCTCGAGTAGACGCATTCTTCGCATCATAACGTCAAAAAAAATAATAAATAGTTGATTTCTTCGACATTATCATATTCCACAATATACCTGGCAGTAAATCATAAAATCTGATTCTATTTCACTCTCAATATCATATAATTATTAGCCGTAAGTGACAGCGTGAAAATATTGGAATAGTGCCAAATTGAATGACACGGTGTGAATTTTCACCTCTGACCTTTTACGTAAATACTGAAAGATCCGGTGTTGAAACATATATTTTTTATTGGATGATTAGCGAATTAAACATTCCTTTTCATCGTGGGTTTTACTTTTATTACCCAATCACCATTAATTAATGACATAGAAACAATAGAAGTAAGTTGATTGATTTCTCGCTTGGGTTCGCTAATGCCGTTGCCAAGTATGAAGGGTCCGCGAGTTGATTCGCTACCGTGACCCACGTGCCGCGAGTTGTTTCGCTACCGTAAAAAATGGGTTAAGTATTAACCATCAAAACGCTTTGGCTCCCCTTTTGGTACAACCAGTCCCTTCAAAGTCAAAACTACTTACTATTGATAAATGGCTTAAGTTCTTTGCTATCTTCACTGATATTTATGTTCAAAGATATCCCCAGCAGGTTTCTCACTTGTTAGTTTACAATAATTTAATCTCTGAACTAGCTCGGGTTTATGGACAGACTGCATTTAACTTTTACGACGTGCAATTCAGGACTCTCCGCCAATCATTTCCTTTCCCTTGGGGCCAAATCCACTCCGACCTTTGGCTGCAGGCCCTTACCCTCCATGGTCAAGCCCCAAAAGCTACTGACAAAAAACCTGCTACAACCCGATCTGGTTCAGTTCCCTCTAATGTATGTTATCAATATAACAGTTTGACTGGTTGTACACGACAGGTTTGCCAATATTCTCACATTTGTTCCTACTGTGGCATTTATCGCCATTCTCAAATAAATTGTTATTCCGCTCAGAATCAACGCAAATTTAACAATTCAAATTACCAAAGACGCGGTCAGGGCTTAAGGGATAACGAATTTTCACAAAGGGACAACGATTCTCGGGATCAAGATATCAAAATTTTACTCAACACCAGTTTGTAAATTCTCAAACAGGCACTATGCCTCAACCACTTTTACCCAAACCAAATAACAATAATCAGCAGCCGCCCACTCATCGCTATTCCTTTCGTTCGCGAGGTGTGTCAGCCAACAAGCCTACCAACCCCAATTCTGCCCGATAGATTATGCAAAGTATGAAAAGGATATTGCCCTTCTGAGATTCAATTTTTAGTTGAAGGTGTTTCATTTGGTTTTTGTATTCCATTTTCTGGTAACCGTATTTCTTCTACCCCAAAAAACCATGGTTCATGCTTTGATCACCCAGAAGTCTTGGTCGATAAAATGAATGCAGAACTTGTGGCTGGTAGGATTCTTGGCCCTTCCCTCACACAACCGGTCTCTAACTTGCATTGTTCACCTTTGGGTATTGTTCCGAAACATGAACCCAATTCTTTTCGCCTAATTCATGACCTCTCCTATCCGCTAAACAATTCAGTAAATTCTGGCATAGATAGTATATACACAACAGTGTCGTATGAAAATATTGACAATGTTGTTGCGTTAGTTAAAACCTTTGGCAAGAACTCTTTGATGGCAAAAGTACATATTGAAAATGCATTCCGTCTTCTTCCTATTCATCCTGACGACTATAATTTGCTTGGTTTTACAGTCCAGCTTGAAGATACCCTATATTATTTTGCAGACATGTGTTTGCCCTTTGGTCTCTCCATGAGTTGTCAGACATTTGAGCGATTTAGCTCTGCCATTCATTGGGTTTTGGAAACTAAATACCAATGTTCTGTAAGTCATCTTATTGACGATTTCTTTTTTATTGGTCCACCTAACTCGCTTAAATGTCAAAATTCACTTGATACATTTCTCAATCTTGCTTCACATTTAAACATTCCGGTTAAACATTCAAAAACTGTTCTTCCTACTTCTTGCATTACCATTTACGGCATTGAGGTTGATTCTTGCCAAAAATTCGTACAGCTTTATCCAATGCTCTGCAATCAAGTAAAATTACTTTACGTTCCCTTCAATCCCTTTTAGGCCTATTGAATTTTGCGACTGCAGTAGTGGTTCCAGGTCGTACTTTCTTGCGTAGATTGTATGATCTCACTATCAATATTGCGAAACCGTATTATAAAATCAGAATCACCAATGCAGCACGTTGTGACCTTCGTATATGGTCTCAGTTCATGCAAGACTTTAATGGTCGCTGCATGTTTTTGAAGGATGAGTGGACGGCTTCTGACCATTTGAAATTATATACTGACGCAGCATCAACCTTAGGTTATGCTGCAGTTTTTGGCACTGAATGGTTCTGTGACTCGTGGACAGATCAATTTTCCAATTTTAGTATCAATATAATGGAACTTTTCCCAATAACTTTGGCTTTGGAACACTGGGGCAGCTCCTTGAAAAACAAAAAATTACTACCGTTATCAGATAATCAAGGTGTTGTGCATGCTATCAATAAGGCTACTTCAACTTGTCCGCAGATTATGACCCTCATTCGACGTATTGTTATGGTTTGTCTTACAAATAACGTGTTAGTGCATGCAAAACATATTCCTGGCAAAATTAACTATTTAGCTGATAAATTATCTTGTTTTCAGTTCAAAGAAGCTCGACAAATGGCTCCGTGGTTGGACGAACATCCGCAAATACTCAACCCGAATCTCATCAATATTTAAGTAATTCAGCTTTATCTTTAATTGACGCGAGTTTATCACCGTCCTCAAAGGTTTTTTATCGCCAGGTATGGTCAAGGTTTTTGTATTTTTGTGCTTTTAACAATCTAAATCCCCCTTTGCCACTTGGGTCATTTTGAACTTTATAGCCTATTTGTTCGAACAGGGCTATGCCCCTAGTACTTTAAGTTCTTATGCTTCAGCTTTGGCCTACGTGCAGAAATCCTTCAATTGCCCTGATACTATTAATTCATTTTCGCTGAGAAACTTGCTACGCGGAGCTAGGAGACTTCGCCATCAAGTGACGATCGACTCCCTATAACTTTTCAGATCTTGGTTAAATTGATTGATGCATTATTATCAGTTATTTCCTTACATGGCCATCGCGTTTTGCTCAATTCTATTTTTACTTTGGTATTTGCTGGCTTTTTTCGTATGGGTGAATTAGTGTCAAAATCAAAACTTTTTGATTATAATGTCATTTTAACTGGAAATGTCTCATTCAATTTTGACGGTTTGGCTATTCAATCTGTTGAAATAACTCTCATGAATTATAAGCACAAAGATTCAACTGCCCAGACCAGACTTATCTTAAATTGTACATGTTCGTCCAGCCCGAGTTGTTGTGCTCCATGCTCTTTGTCTACTTATTTACAATTTAATGAATACACACGTTGGGTGTATATAGGTAATTAAGGAATAAACATTCCGAATATGCATTCTGTCACTGTGACGTCACTGGCGTCTGGGGGGATGAAGAGTGTTTTCGATAAGAGGCCATGTCATTTTTACGGGAGGTCTATATTTGCGACTTTGAGTGACGATATCTGAATTAATTTTCATCAGATTGATGTTAAACTGCCGTAAAATGCATATAGTAACCAATGTCTATAAGTTCAATCAATTTAATTTTCTCGTTTTATGTGCTCTTTAAATTAATTTTACTAGTATCTTCCGATAGATTCTCGTCCACTATCCCAGGAAAAAGGGGTGTCAAGAAAATCGTTGTATGATTCCTAAATATTATTGGACTTTGATTTACTTTTACCCAGCTTCCTATAAGTCTTTGTCTTCAGTCTGACCGGTCAATTTTGAATGTAATTGTCACCAAACGTCACACAGTCATGATGTAAAGCAGTTATAATAGACTGATGCTCCATAGTTGTTGGAAATTTATTGACAATGCCTAGTATAAACCTATTTGAGATATTTTGACATACGTAAAAAAAAAAAAAAAACTACAAATAAAAAGTTTGTTACAGTTATTTTCTGGTCTCAAATAGTTCTGCAATATTTAGAGCAAGCAAATATTTATTTCCTAAAATACAGAGAGCGCCACGTAAAGGAAGGTTGTAACCACTAAATAAAAGTAAATCTTTAATTTGAAAGTTATAAATGAAACAAAGCTATTACTATTAGAGCTAACTCTGTACTGAAATTGGAAATCGCTGAAAATCAATAGGTTTCTTTGTCACATGACCTTTAACACTGTGAATAAATCTAATGTCAATTGGATATTAACTTTGGCCTCTAGAGCGCCCACAAGATTTTTTGAAGTGATCAAGGGTCATAACTCTGGCAGTAATTATCGGATATCACTAAAAATCAATAGGCTTCTTCGTCTCATGACCTTTAATACTGTGTATAAATTTAAAGTCAATCCGACATTAACTTTAGCCTCTAGAGCGTTCACAAGAAATTGTGAACGACGGACGGACGGACGGGGGCAACGGCAATATACGACCACATTTCCATGTGGGCGTATAAAAAACGTTTGACTATATCCCTGTTACACATTAATGATGGTTGAGTTTGAATTTCTTGAAAATCGATAATTGAACAGCTAAATCGTAGTTTGGTTACAGTGCTCAAATCATAGGGGTACTTGTCCAATCCAATGCTGGATAGCCATCTTGCAGGGCTCAGTCTAAAGTCCATCGATCAAGGCTTATGACTACAGAATAATTAAATCAGATACTAAGATTATGAAAATAAGTTATCGAAAAGTGTCTGGAAAAAAAAGACTACAAATAAAAAGTTTGTTACAGTTATTTTCTGGTCTCAAGTAGTTCTGCAATATTTAGAGCCAGCAAATATTTATTTCTACCATACAGAGAGCGCCGCATAAACGAAGGTTGTAACCACTAAATAAAAATAAATCTTTAATTTGAAAGTTAGAAATGAAACAAAGCTATTACTATTACAGCTAACTCTGTACTTAAATCGCCCAAATCAAAAATTAAATCAAAGAGTGCAATCAAAATTTTTGCTCACGTTCGCTATCAAATAAACATGAAAGCCAAAGCCCGTAATGAGTGTATTTTTACATGTTGGTAAAAATACCTTGTGTGACGTATATTTGCTGCGACATCTGAAATCACGTATGCGGGGCAAACTTCTGCTCACTTCAGAAAATTTCTCGAAGGAGCAATCAGACAGATAAGTGGGTCAGTTTTTATAAGGACAAATATTTGTGACTCTGAACCACTCTAACAAGGGACTAACTCTAGAAGAAATTAATGGAAATCGTTGAAATGAATAACGCTTCTTCATCTCACAAATGTAAATCATATATATAAATTTCAAAATAAGTGGATGATAAATGTAACCTTTGAGTGTTCACAAGAAAATATGGACGAACAGACATACAGATGTAGGTGTATAAAAACTTGGAGAGAGAGGGAAATAGTGCTCAATGTGCACTTGGTGACATCAACTAACATATGGTTCAATTTTCAATGGGCTTCGATATCAATGATAGGAAGCTAGAAGCTATAGTTTACCTGTAATAAGACTGAGTCTGACAAAAGAGTTTTACAAGATGGCATTAAATGATCAGCTTTAACTCCCATCTGTAATGGTACTAACTGGTTGCCCTGTACCAGATGACTGAAATAAATACATCGTCATAATTACCTATTAATCAATAGAGGTTGTTTTACTACACATCTCGCTTATTATTACCCCCAAAATGATAGCTATGCAAATTGTGGAAATAAGCTTGAACAGCAGCTTCATCATTAAATTATATAGAAATAGACAGCAGCTTACACTGTAACATTGGTATCGTTTACTTTGTTGTAAATAGCAATAATTTCTCAGGGCATCATTTCTGTAAAACATGCAGGAGTCACAAAAAGCTCTTGCACTTAAATTTCCGGGAGCACAAAAAAACGCACCTGCAAATTTGCTTGCAAGAGCTTTTTTTTTTACCATCTAGGCCTATCCAAATGGTGTATAAAAAAAAAAGAAAACAGTTAAAAATCCAATTTATTTATTTATAGATTTACCGGTCTTATGCTTACAACAGAAAACACAACCTTGGACGTTCGAGTAAATCTCTGGCTCAATGCGGGAAAGGTGCGACGTCGTGTTTGATATTCAATTCTATACCGATATTTTAGAATCCGAATTCTACACTTTCCTCAACGTCAGTGTCACAGGCCTGCACATTAAATTTAAAGCATGATTTTGGACACATGCTTTTACTTAGTGGAATCCACGTCAATCCATGTCAATTCGAGTCGGGGACTTACAATTAATCCGGCAATTCGTGCATATTTTCAGTCCGGCCATGTCGAAGAAATTAATTATGATATTCACAGCCCGGGGTGAAACGGTCGTGGGATGAAAATACCTGCTCCCATCGTCATTATCCAGACGCTTTCTATATGACCACGACAGAAATTCATGAAGTTATATTTGTTCAAATTTCACAATCAAAAACTCTTACAAAACTAACGCCGTAACACAGAAAGCATTTAATTTAAAAACGATCAATCGTTTATTACTAATGTAATACTATCACTAATAAATAATAATCTATCGTGAATGCAAACGCCATGGAGAGACTTGACAACCGAGCTAATAATCTTCAACCCAAATGTCTTGATACCATAACAAAACTACTCTTCACGATTTTCGGATACAATAATATTTCATTTAACTTTCAAGCTCGACTTTCTTGATAAAAATGTCGAAATTGTTTGAATTTTTAGCAGGAGCTATAACCTGCGCTTGTGTTTTCAAGATTACAGGCGCAGACGGGCGCAAGCGCGGAAACGCCCGTCAGAAATGATGCCCTGATTTCTGTTCGGAGTTCAAATATTTATAACCAAAGTTGAATTTCTCCTAATAGTTTAATTAGGCGCTTGGTAATCAAAATTAAACACTTAGATTTAAATTGGATACAAGTACATATTGAATACAACAACTTTTTACAAATTGTTCAATTGATATTATTCGCATGACAATGAAGAATATATTTTGAAATATCAAAATCTTTGTTACAAGCCCTCTCAGTTTCATATTTGTAACAGAGGAATTTTTTTTTATCAAAATTGTGACCTGTAGACTGTTCACAAACAATTGTGGACGGACGGACGGACGGGGGCGACGACAATATACGTCCACATAAAAATGTGGACATATAAAAATATTTAGACAAGTAGTAAAGATAGGTTGCCAGGCAACGAAACATACGCCCACAGCAGCTAAATCGTCCGGAAAGTCAACAAGGGTTGTCGCATATTTTTACTTTTTTTGGTAATGAAACATTTGTAATTCACTAAAATCTGATTAAGAGTAACAACTCATTATGTAATTATCTGAAAATCATTAGAATTTGTTTGCTTTTTATAAAGTTTTGCCCCCCGCTAACAATTAGTATAGGAAACATTTAACATCATGGATTTAGCTGTTCATTGAAAATCAAAGTACTTATTCGTTTCAACACCTTAAACTATGTGTATCAATCTGAAGTCAATCGGATGATAAGTTTGGCATCTATAGCGTCACAAGGTTTTTTGAAGTGATCAAGGGAGATAACTCTGGAAGTATATTATTTGAAATCGCTGAAAATCAGTAGGCTTCTTCGTCTCATGACCTTAAACACTGTGTATGAATTTAAAGTCAATCGGATATTAACTTTGGCCTCTAGAGCATCCACAAGATTTTTTGAAGTGATCAAGGGCCATAACTCTGGCACTAATTATCGGAAATCGCTGATGACCTTAAACACTGTGTATAAATTTAAAGTCAATCGGATATTGACTTTGGCTTTTACAGTGTCCACAAGATTTTTTGAAGTGATCAAGGGCCATAACTCTGGCACTAATTATCGGAAATCGCTGAAAATCAATAGGCTTCTTCGTCCCATGACTTAAACACTGTGTATAAATTCGAAGTCAATCGGATATTAACTTTAGCCTCTAGAGCGTCCCCGACGGACGGGGACGAAGACAATATACGACCACATTTCAATGTGGGCGTATAAAAAGTAAAAGTAAAAGAAACCTTGTTCATAAAAAAGGGGCGTCTGCTACAAAAAAAGTAAACAAATGATACGTCACGATTTCCTGGGCTGTGTATACTGAGCCTCGTTTTCGACGTAAAATGGCCGACGCGTGAGAAAAACCTATATGATCAAATTGATATCAAAAAATTGTTTCTAATACCTTCTGTTGCCATGAAATACAAAAATTTGTCAACATGGATTTTTATGATTTTTCGCATTTTAATTTCAGTTTATGGCCTCTGGGTTAATTAATTATTGTGAGATATTTTCGTAACAGAACAGTGAAAATGGTGTTCATCATCTCATGACCACAATGCTTCACACCAAATTTGAAAAGTATTTGTCAAAATTTTTTCTGAAAAATAACAAAAAGTTGAAGAAAGCTGAAAATCGATAGGGTTCGTCCTCACCAAATTTAAAATCAAATCAATCTGACAAAAACTCTGGCCTCTGTTGCATTCAAAAGTCAATTTTTGATGGTCAGACTGACAGAAGGGCGAATGGACAAGGTGGCCACATAATAAAAATACCTTCTCTGACTAAATAGTTGTATAGTAGCTCCTCCTAATGTGAGAATTATTTTATTAGTTGGATCTTGATTATTATTCTGTGGGTATTTTAAACCAATTAATGTTATACATAGCCGTGATTCTTTGGGTAGAGCACAAAGTTGTGTAGAGTCAAACTGTAAACTGAAAGTAGAGAAAATATTTTGAATATAAAACTTGTCACATAACATAACAATCAATAACTAGACTTGCTTGCAAGACTGAAGGCTTTCACCTTAGCCAAGGCAGCACATGGTCGCCAGATGCATGACAAAGACAGTACCCAGCACTCACCCCTAAAAACACACACACACACTTGCACAACTCATATATTGACATGTTATTTGCATACACATTACAACAGAAGGCAAGTGAAAAATATAGTTGAACAATTCCCAACATAATGACCTTGTATCGGTAGAATCGCACAGACGCCGGAAATCTAAATACGCAATCAAATACTAAAAAATTCCAAGAAATTTCAATTTTAGTACATTTTCAAATTTTCAAGAAAAAAAGAGAACGGCATAGTATCTCAATTCGACCGTTATCCCATGTGCAATATCCCCGGTTGTACAAAAATATAACTTTTTCGGAAATCGATTGGGAATTGACATAATTAGGACCGACTTTCATTCATGTACATTAAGGATTTACATCACTTCCGGTCTGTTCAGAACTTACGGTGGTTTCATACATAAAAATTATCAATTAGACTCTCTATAGAAGAAGTTCCCAAAACAATATTAGATTGACTTTTTGAGAAAAAGACTACTAAACATGCCCGTACAGTGGCGCTAGTATACTTTTATATATATAATTTCAACTGCCAAGGTATCTTTTACAGTTATGCTATGGACAAACGAGCGGATTTTTCCGCCCGATCACGGCGATTTTTTTTACGGCCGATAGCGAACGGGCACACGTAGCGATCGTCTCGAAAGCGTATGCCGCTATGTGAGCAATTATGTTGATCAGGTGACTTGTCAATCACGTGACTTATACAAAATGGCAGGCATTCCAAGATCACGTGGTATCAACGATGTCGTTGATTGGCTTATAAAAATGGATCGCCCGACAATATAAGCTTGACACGGACGTGGACGTTAAACGAACCAGACCAGAACACGAGCAAATTAAATTGCAGGCGAAAAATATTCGGCCGAAAATATCTAACATGCTAGATGCCTTCGATTGATCGGGCGAATGGTTCGGCGATCAGAATCGTCGTTTCCCTGAAGGGGCACACGGGCGTATTTTTCGAGCGATTTTAAAAATCGACGCGATCGGGTGAAAAAATACGCTCGTCTGTCCCCCCACTTTACACCAATGTGTACAAGGGACCTCGGGATCGCGTTCATGTCAACTACTGAAATATGTAACTTGTTCAAAAATTGATTGAATATTCAATGAATTATCACCAATTTCCAGGTTTCGTGCAAGTTAAAGATTTGACATCACTAACATGTAAATATTTGATAATAATTAAAAAATAGCCCATGCTCGGTCTGAGATGATTACGGATATGAGATAATTTTGACAAAGAAGCAACCATATTGATTCAAAGACTAATTATTACACACAGAAATCAACTATTTCTGTTATAGGCCCATTAAACTCATATTTTGGAAAGAAGTAAACACTCATAGTTGAAATTATTTCAGTTCAAATATCGTCACTGTGAAAGAAAAAGCACTCTTGAATATGCTCTATAGTCTATACGTTGGTAATACGAACGGATTTGATCAAATCTTACATGTTTCGCTTAACAATGACATACGCTCCACCCCTTTGTTTTCCTACTCCAGATATTTGGTTTTGTTGTGTAATGGTATCATACATAACACTACCAATTAGACTCTGTGTGGAAGAGAGAGAGAGAGAAATGGGGCTTAACCGCTTAACGTCCACTCAACACAAACTAGGTCATTTTGGGACTAACATATGGTTTCAATTGTATTTCAAAAATTAGCTTGTGCGTAGGGGTCTTTAGCAGTGAGAGGAAACCGGAGTGCCCAGGGGAAACCCACGAGGTTGAGAAGGCGCCCCTATCTCCATGCCACATACGCTCACACCAGGGATCGAAACCACAGCCGCAAGCCAGGAGTGACCTGCCAGGTAGAGGTCGATGCGCGGCACTCTAGACCACTAGGCTATCCCAACCCCCCTCTGTGGTAGAAGTTCTAAAAAAATATTACGTTGACTTTTCGAGAAAAAGACCTCTAAAAATGCTCCAAATCGTAAAAATACGTCGTTTTGAATTTTCGATTTATTTTTTCGGCTACTCATGACAATTAAAAAAATTGTACAATGATTTCACACAATACACTATCCATTTGACTCTCAAATGAGAAAGTTTGAAAAAAAATCAATCAAAGAAACATGCGTTTAAACTTGATTGAAATCGTAAATACCCTTACTTTTGAAAGTCCCATAACTTTTTTAGTTTGAAAAAGAAACTTGTCACTATAGTACCATCTTCTAGATAATTCATTAAGTGTCTATCAAAGGGCATGATACTTTAACTACTTTGGATACCTTTTTTGACTACTTCCGTTGATTAGAGGATTTTCATTTATAGTTCATGGACTAGTTTGGATCTTCGACCTCATATTCCATAAGTTTCCAAAAAAATCGTAGGCGCCGTTTTAAAAAAATAAGAACTCTGCGATTTGACTAAAATGCGAAAAAAAAAGTGAAAAATAAAAGTTAACATTTCAGAACAAAACTTATATTGTTGCAATGGGATTGATGTCAGCTATCCAAATTAAAATTTATGTCAATTTTTAAAATTCCCACAAAAATTTTTTTTAAGAAAATTTAGAAAATTTTCCAATTTTCATAAAAAAAATGAGAGCGACAAAGATTCTAAATTTGACGTTTTTGGACTGCTACCTTCTCAAAAATGTCTCCAGCTATCCAAAAATGTAAATATCTGAAAAATCTTTTCAGAATTGACAGAATTATGGCCGGGTACCAGTCAAGTCGTCGACAAGCAAAGTCGTCCACAGTGAAGTCGTCCACAACCGTTAGTGGAGTCGTCCACCCCCGTTGGTGGAGTCGTCCACAACTATTGGTGATGTCGTCCACAACAATTGATTATGTCGTCCACAACTAAGAGCAAGACTTGTACACAACTAAGAATAAGACTCGTACACAACTAAGAATATGAATCATACACAATTTAATCGTATCCACAACTAAGAATAAGACTCGTACACAATTTAATCGTATGGAAGAAATAGCTAGTACTCGTTGACTATTTTGTTATTTGATTTCAGATTGAATCACCGATGTTTTTGTACTAAAGTTAATATCGTATTGTTTGTATGATCGTATGATTATTGTTGATTGTTTGATTAGTACTCGTTGACTATTTAGTTATTTGATTTCAGATCGAATCACCGATGTTTCTGTAATCGTATTGTTTGTATGATCATATGATTATTGTTGATTGTTTGATTAGTATTGACGATGTTTTTGTAATAAAGTTAGCGTAAATTAGTCGAATGTGAGAAAGAAATTCGAGGGGGCGTGATCGGCGGTCCTCTGCACGTGATTAGAATAGTGTTTGATATTCAATTTTATACTGATATTTTAGAATCCGAATTCTACACATTCCTTTAACGGTAGTGTCATATTTATTTCTATTTATGTAAATTCTTTTTTGTTTGGAAACCATTAAAACACACACTTATAGTTAAATTATAGAAAATCACACGAGCAGCTCAAATCCTCGATTGAAGGGTGTACGTGATCAAACAACAATTTTTTTGATTGGTCAGAAGCGTCTAACCGCAGGAAAATTTACAGTTTCTATTGGATGACAGCATGCATGCACAAATCAACCATCTTATTTGCTTATTGCATATTTTATAGAATAATGGTTGGATCGATAACCTCAACGACCAAAATGTATTACCTTTTATTAATTTGCTACCTAGTTTGCCCTAATACGCAATACAAATAAGGAATATTTTCACGTTAACAAAAATATTTGCCATTATATACAATAATAAATGGAATATTTTCACGTTATATAATTACTTGACGCATCATGTTTCCAGCACCCAGAATCAAATTTGGCGATATTTTTCGCGTGGGCCAAAATCAAAATAAAGTTTTGTATGACTATGATATAGCATTCAATATTTTTAAAATTAACCCTCTGTCAGTAGTGTATAAAATAAAAAATCATAAACGCAACTATTTAGAACTGGTTTATTGGCATAATGCCAACCGATTTGTCACGTGTCATTGGAATTCTCCAATGGAGTTTCTGTCGGGGGACCTAACCTAACAACTGGGTCAGTGAATCCATCAATGTATTATCCAGTTATTATTTTAATATCTACCGGAACCTGAAATTCACACGGACAGAGCGTGGAAGACGTGCAAAGCTTGTTTTGTTTATTTTACCGGATTATCAAAAGAATATCCATATCATGAAATAATCGACTTTACCAACATATTGCTATATCTTCAAATTAAACTAAGTCTTGTGGACGACTCCACCAACTTATTACTATATCTTCAAATTAAACTAAGTCTTGTGGACGACTCCACCAACGGGTGTGGACGACTCCACCAACGGGTGTGGACGACTTAACCAGGTTTTTCGCGTGGACGACTTTGCTTGTGGACGACTTGACTGGCATCCTTATGGCCGATTTTCAATTTTCGTGAACCTTAAAGATTTGACGCATTTCCGCTATGCGCACAAATTTCGTTTTAACCACCACCGATTTACACAAGGGAAAATCAGACTTCAGACCTCTATCTCTTATAGTTACTGAGATCTAGCTTCCCCCAATAAAGAAGGAATAAGAACTAGACTGGCTTGCAAGACTGAAGGCCTTCACCTTAGCCAAGGCAGCAACACGGTCGCCAGATCCATGACAAAGACAATACCCCTAAAAAACCATACACACACTTGCACAACTCAGATATTGACATGTTCTTTGCATGCACATTACGATAGAAGGAAAGTGAAAAATATAGTTGAACAATTGTCAACATAATGAACATAAATCATTAGAAGCCGGAAATCTAAATACGCAATCAAAAACTCAATAATTCCAAGAAATCATAATTTTAGTCCATTTTCAAATTTTCATGAAAAAAAGAGAACGGCATGGTATCTAAATTCGACCGTTATCGCATCCGCAATATCCCCGGCTGTATAAAAATATAACTTTGTCGAAAATCGCTTGGGAATTGGCATAGTTAGGACTGAATTTCATTCGTGCACGTTAAAAGATTTACATCACTTCCGGTCTGTTCACAACTTTTGCACTAGTTTTAAGTACTAACTGTTTAAAACATAGGAAAAGATAGGTTGCCAGGTAACGAAACATACGCCCACTCAGCAGCTAAATCGTCCGTAATCATCAGAAAATCATTAGAATTTGTTTGTTTTTTATAAAATTCTGCCCCATGCTAACATTTAGTATACGAAACATTTAATATTATTTTTAAAATCGGATAATAATTCAGACCTCTGGACCACAAGCTACAGAAGTTGATTTTGCGTACAATCAGGGGCTATAATTCAGGAAGTTACAATCCAATATGAGCAAATATCAAAAAGAGACAAGATCTTTGGGTTATACACATGCATTTCAAGTTTCATCAACATCAGATTAAAATTGTGACATACAGGGTCCACAACCTTGATATACCATATTTTTATAGTATTCGCGTACAGGCGGCGGCCATTTTGTCTGTCAGTTTTGGTCTGATTTTCACGAAATTCGAACTCAACATTCATTACATTGTAACAATGATATAATCAAACATTTTTTTTAATCGGTGATAATAATTTTGACATCCAGAGGGACCACAATCTAATAAAGGCGATTTTTCGTGCAATCATGGGCCATAATTCAGGAAGTTATGATCCGATATGCGCAAATATCGAAAGGAACCAAGATCTTTAGGTTATAAACATGTATTTCAAGTTTCATCAAAATTGAATTAAAATTGTGACCTCTACAGGTTCCACAACCTTGATATACCATATTTTTACACTTTTTGAGTACAAGCGGCGGCCATTTTGTCCGTCAATTTTGCTCCGATTTTCACGAAATTCGAACTCACTCATCACTACGGTGTAACTGTGATATAATCAAACGTTTTTTTAAATCAGATAAGAATTGTGACCTCCAGAGGGACCGCAAGCTAAAAAGAGTGATTTTTCGTACAATCAGGGGCCATAATTCAGGAAGTTACGATCCGATATGCGCATATATGCCATGGAACCAAGATCTTTAGGCTATAAACATGTATTTCAAGTTTCATCAAGATACGTTGCCAGGCAACGAAACATACGCCCACAGCAGCTAAATCGTCCGGGCAGTCAACAGGGGTTGTCACATAATTTTACTTTTTTCGGGAATGAAACGTTTGTAATACACTAAAATCTGATTACGAGTAACAACTCATTATGTAATTATCAGAAAATCATTAGAATTTGCTTGCTTTTTAAAAAGTTTTGCCCCACGCTAACAATTAGTATACGAATCATTTAATATCATGGATTTAGCTGTTCAGTTATCAAAATTCATTGAAAATCAAAATACTTATTGTTTCAACACCTTAAACTCTGTGTATCAATCTGAAGTCAATCGGATGAAAAGTTTGGCCCCTATAGTGTCACAAGGTTTTTTGAAGTGATCAAGGGAGATAACTCTGGAAGTAATTATTTGAAATCGCTGAAAATTAATAGGCTTCTTTGTCTCATGACCTTAAACATATATAAATTTAAAGTCAATCGGATATTAACTTCGGCCGCTAGAGCGTCCACATGATTTTTTGAAGTGATCAAGGGCCATAACTCTGGCAATAATTATCGGAAATTGCTGAATAGGCTTCTTCGTCTTATGACCTTAAACACTGTGTATAAATTTAAAGTCAATCGGATATTAACTTTGGCCTCTAGAGCGTCCACAAGAAATTGCTGAAAATCAATAGGCTTCTTCGTCTTATGACCTTAAACACTGTGTATAAATTTAAAGTCAATCAGATATTAACTTTGGCCGCTAGAGCGTCCACAAGATTTTTTGAAGTGATCAAGGGCCATAACTCTGGTAGTTATTATCGGAAATCGCTGAAAAACAATAGGCTTCTTCGTCTCATGACCTTAAACACTGTGTATAAATTTAAAGTCAATTGGATATTAACTTTAGCCTCTAGAGCGTCCACAAGAAATTGTGGACGCCGGACCGCCATACGGACTGGGTGACGACAATATACGACCACATATCAATGTGGGCGTATAAAAATCAATATTCAGAACTCTATCTGTTTTAGATCTACACGAGAAGAAAACAAAATATTTTTCCGAATGGGACAAAAGAAAGGTATCTTAAGTGTTAGATATTAACCAAAAACCAGAGTCATACCTTTCAACATTATTTTTTCAACATTATTACAGCAGGGTGCCTTCCTTATAAATAGCATCAACAGAGAGCTTTATTTTCACTGGTATCAAATGATGACGTCATGGGATATTAATTTCAGGAGTAACTGTTATTTACTAAAATGAATTATTTTCACTCTAGAAGCACCAGTACCAGATATTGGTTACCATTAACACACACTTAGTTCAAATATTGCCACTTTAAAAAAAAACTCCCCTATACATGCTTTATACGTATGCAAAATGTTCCAATTATGTGACCTATTCGGACTTTTGTCGATGTCACACCAATGTGTACACGGGACTTCGGAATTGCGTTCATATCAGCTACTTAAATATGTATCTGGTTCAAAAATTGATTGAATATTAAATGAAATGTCGACAATTTTCTGATTTCGTGCACGTTAAAGATTTGACGTCACTAACATAAAAATCTAATTTTTATTAGTTACAGTCCATGCTCAAACTACACCACGCCCTCTATCACAGGTGCAATATTCGTACTTTTGCACGATACTACTGCAAGATACAACTGCAACCTCTTAAAAATTGGACTTGCTTATAAACAACGCGAGCCATCAATTTGTGTGGAGATGATTACGGTTATGAGGTAATTTTGACAAAGAAGAAACAATATTCATTCAAAGACTAATTATTACACACAGCAATCAACTATTTCTGTTACAGGGTAACTAAACCCATATTTTGAATAGAACTAAACACTCAAAGTTGAAATATACTCAGCTAAATTAAAAACTTGACACTCAGGATTTTTGGGACTACATTTTTAATATTTGGTTTAAGGCAACTATTTTAGTGTTATGTTGTGCACAGACGACCTTGACATCAACAGAAAGCAAGAATACGTCTCGCCGAAAGTCCTTGACATTGATAACGTCCAAAAATAGGTTGCCAGGCAACGAAATATACGCCCACACAGCAGCTAAATCGTCCGGGCAGTCAACAAGAGTTGTCGCATATTAAGTTATTATCAGAAAATCATTAGAATTTGTTTGGTTTTTATTAAGTTCTGCCCCATTCTAAATTACCATGTAACGGTGATATAATCAAACGTTTTTTTAAATCGGATAATAATTTTGACGTCCAGAGGGACCACAAGCTAAAATGGGTGATTTTTCGGACAATCAGGGGCCATAATTCAGGAAGTTATGATCCGATGGACGCAAATACCCAGAGGAACCAAGATCTTTGGATTGTCAACATACATGTCAAGTTTCATCAAAATCGGTTGAAAAAATTAAAACCTCTATAGGGTCCACAAGCTAAAAACATGATTTTTCGTACAATCAAGGGCCATAATCCGTGAAGTTTCGATCCGATACATTCCAATATCGAAAGTAGCCGAGATCTTATGGGGATTAACCTATATTTCAAGTTTTGTCAAAATCGGATAAGAATTGTGACCTGTAGAGAGTCCACAACCTTGATGTAACATATTTTCACACTATTCGCATACAAACGGCGGCCATTTTGTCTGTCAATTTTCGTCCGATTTTCACGAAATTCGAACTCAACCTTCATTACCATGTACCGGTGATATAATCAAATGTTTTTTTAAATCGGATAATAATTTTGACCTCCAGAGGGACCACAAGTTAAAAAGGGCGATTTTTCTGACAATCAGGGGCCATAATTCAGGAAGCTACGATCCGATGGCCAAAAATATCGAAAGGAACCAAGATCTTTAGGATATTAACATACATGTCAAGTTTCATCAAAATCGGTTCAAAATTGTGACCTGTATAGGGTTCACAAGCTAAAAACATGATTTTTCGTACAATCAGAGGCCATAATCCATGAAGTTTCGATCTGATACATTCCAATATCGAAAGCAGCCAAGATCTTATGGGGACAAACCTATATTTCAAGTTTCGTCAAAATCGGATAAGAATTGTGACCTGTAGAGAGAGTCCACAAACAGATTGTGGACGGACAGACAGGGGCGACGACAATATACGTCCACATGAAAATGTGGGCGTATAAAAATGAAATTCACAGACTTGGAAAACAATCGGAATAAAGTGTTTAGTAACGATTGTGGCCTCCTCTAGCGTCTCGTACTGCAACACGTCTTCTCATGGATCTCAGAACATTAGTAAACACTACCTGAGGAAGACGTCGCCATGTAACGGTGATATAATCAAACGGTTTTTTAAATCGGATAATAATTTTGACGTCCAGAGGGACCACAAGCTAAAAAGGGTGATTTTTCGGACAATCAGGGGCCATAATTCAGGAAGTTATGATCCGATGGACGCAAATACCCAGAGGAACCAAGATCTTTGGATTGTCAACATACATGTCAAGTTTCATCAAAATCGGTTGAAAAAATTAAAACCTCTATAGGGTCCACAAGCTAAAAACATGATTTTTCGTACAATCAAGGGCCATAATCCGTGAAGTTTCGATCCGATACATTCCAATATCGAAAGCAGCCGAGATCTTATGGGGATTAACCTATATTTCAAGTTTTGTCAAAATCGGATAAGAATTGTGACCTGTAGAGAGTCCACAACCTTGATGTAACATATTTTCACACTATTCGCATACAAACGGCGGCCATTTTGTCTGTCAATTTTCGTCCGATTTTCACGAAATTCGAACTCAACCTTCATTACCATGTACCGGTGATATAATCAAATGTTTTTTTAAATCGGATAATAATTTTGACCTCCAGAGGGACCCACAAGCTAAAAAGGGCGATTTTTCTGATAATCAGGGGCCATAATTCAGGAAGCTACGATCCGATGGCCAAAAATATCGAAAGGAACCAAGATCTTTAGGATATTAACATACATGTCAAGTTTCATCAAAATCGGTTCAAAATTGTGACCTGTATAGGGTTCACAAGCTAAAAACATGATTTTTCGTACAATCAGAGGCCATAATCCATGAAGTTTCGATCTGATACATTCCAATATCGAAAGCAGCCAAGATCTTATGGGGACAAACCTATATTTCAAGTTTCGTCAAAATCGGATAAGAATTGTGACCTGTAGAGAGAGTCCACAAACAAATTGTGGACGGACAGACAGGGGCGACGACAATATACGTCCACATGAAAATGTGGGCGTATAAAAATGAAATTCACAGACTTGGAAAACAATCGGAATAAAGTGTTTAGTAACGATTGTGGCCTCCTCTAGCGTCTCGTACTGCAACACGTCTTCTCATGGATCTCAGAACATTAGTAAACACTACCTGAGGAAGACGTCGCCACTGCTCAGCAAGAGCATGTTGAAGGTCCTGCAACGTCAGTGGTGGATGCACTTGCTGACGAACACGTCGACCCAGTTCGTCCCAGATGTGTTCAATAGGATTAAGGTCGGGGCTAAGCGACGGCCAATCCAGGACATGGACACCGGCATTTCTTAAAAAATTCTGGGTAGCAATTGCCGTATGGGGTCGAGCATTGTCTTGTTGAAATGTTAGTCCAGGCCCATGTCTCTTGATAAGCGGAAGAAGAACAGGCTGCAAAATCTGATCCCTGTACTGGACAGCATTTAAGTTCCCTTGGACAACAACAAGAGGAGAACGTCCATGTGCACAAAAAGAACCCCAAACCATGACGCTGCCGCCACCAAATCGGTCAATTTCTCTGACGCATACTTGAGCGTAACGTTCACCTCGTCTGCGGTACACTCGGACCCTGCCATCGGCAAATCTCAAAGTGAATCGAGATTCGTTACTAAAGACAACCGAATTCCAATGTCTTTGAGTAAATCTTATGTGTCTTGTGGCCCACACAAGTCAGTTACGGCGATGAAGAGGTGTCAATATTGGTCCATTAAAGGGCCTCCGAGCTCGAAGACCAGCAGTCTGCAAGCGATTTCGAACAGTTTGTGCAGTTACCCTTCCACCAAACATCTCTCTACTAGTAGAGGTTGCAGTGACAAATCTGTTTCTAAGATGACGTAATCGTATTGCTTGATCTTCCTGAAGTGACGTCACACGTGGCGCTCCCGCTCTTGGGCAGTCAGCAATAGTTCCAGTTTGAAGCACTCTCATTCTAAGATTAATTATTGTCTGGCATGAACAATTGAAGGCTCTTGCAACAGTGACCCCAGCTGACCAGCATAGAGCCTACCTATAGCACGTAGACATTCTATATTTGAAAGGCGCAGCATTTTCTAACAAAGATGAAAATAACAATTTTAATTTGTTTTTCCAGTTCAAGTTACGTGTGTGTGTTCAGTTTAAGCAAACTTGCATCGATTGACCTCACGAGTTTGTGTTTGCACATGTTTTTCAGGTTTTTCATCTTTATATGCTCAAAAGTCACGTGATCCACGTGACTTTACAATTTTATGAAATTAAAGGCTTCTTACTACCGTTAGAAACACTTTAAAATTTATTTGACTTACCACAAAAAAAAATTTGTTGAAATTCATCAGTGTCAAGTTTTTAATTTAGCTGAGTATATATCGTCACTGTGAGAGCAAATAAGACTTTTTAATATGCTCTAAACGTTGAGAAAACGTACAGATTGTTTTCAACCCCTTTGTTCTCATACTCCTGATATTTCGGACTGTTACGCAATGGTTTCATACATAAGACTACCAATAAAACTCTCTGTAGAAGAAATTCCAACAAAATATCAGATTGACTTTACGGGAAAAAGACCCCTAAACATACCCCTAATCGTAAGAACACACCTTTTTAAATTTTCCGCTACCCATGACAACTAGAAAAATTGTACAATGTTTTCACACAATATGCTACTCATTAGACCATGGGTTCCTCGTCGACCGTATATGCCGGTCGGGACCGGGGGCTATATAAAATGACCGTAACTAGATCTGACCCAACGGTCATTTTGCACGCCGGAAAAATATGTTTTTTTTTCCAAACCCAAATTTTCAAACATGACTACGATCGATCGACATCGGCAATAAAATTGTACGGCCAGCGCACGTAAAGATAAGAGAAGCCACATAATCTCATGATTGGTGTTATAAGAGTTGTATACATAGTCGTCAATAGATTATACTGGGCTTTGTGTTGATAATTAATGATGATTGTCTTGTAGTAGAACAATAAAAGTTCATTGATATTTGGGAATTTTATCAAAGGCGTGAAGCGGTCCACGCTTTGTCGATCACCTATTGTCCACGTGTCATAAGAATTTTCTGGAACAAAGCCGTTTACCGCTATTACAGTTACGTACGATATAAACGAGATTATTATGATCTTAGAAAAAAGGGCCGTTATGAAGTACTGCTCTTCGAATCCAACCAACTGTCATATTAAATAAAACAGCATAGAAATTACGTAAATCCTCAACAACGTACGTGTTTGGAGAAAACTGCATTATAATTTGTTATAGTGATATTACGGCTTTGCGGGAATTGTAGAAATAAAATCTAGAGATTAGTTAACTTGCTTACCCAAAAATTTAGAAGATTTACGTATTCCAGTGCTATCGTGTAGCAATATTGATGATTCCACATGTTATAAAAATGCCGTGTATATATGGAAGCCAAGCTCTTACACACGACGATATTATAGGGGGCGCTAGCTTGGAAGTTAGCAGTCCGAAGTTAGTTATTCATTATTAACATTTGCGTCACAATTTTGCGGCCCGTAACGCCGTAAGAGATGTTCTAAAACAAATAAATGTGAGATATATGCCATGGATACTTATATATTTATCAGCATATCGTATTTGTTGTATTACAACTCCTAAATTATCCAGGTCAGTGTGTTTTCTATAGAGCACGTGGTAATTACGTGTCACCCACTGGAATGGTTTTTCTACGGCCAATTCAGCTATTTCGATTAATTAAGTAGCCCAAAGGGAATATTTAATTACTAAATAATTATCATAAGTCTTACTAATATTTAATTCTTAAGTCCAATATATATTTTTTTGTGTACCACATGCTGGCAAAGTGGTGTAGACACGTGAATTCACAATACTCCACGATGAATAAAAAATATGAAATATGAATTTACTTTGCAAAGTTTTCGTGCGTTATCAAAAATGACCGGTAGTGAAAATTTTGAAGTGGAAGCCCTGCATTAGACTCTCGATTGAGAAAGTTTGAAAAAAATTGTTGGCGGCATTTCCGAGAAACAGGGGTTTAAACTTGATCGAAATCATAAATAACCCTACTTTTGAAAATCCCATAACTTTTTTAGTTTAAAACATAGGTTGCCAGGCAACGAAACATACGCCCACAGCAGCTAAATCGCTCAGGCAGTCAACAAGAGTTGTCGCATATTCTTACTTTTTTTGATAATGAAACATATATCGTCCGCTCGGTGACAAACGCTTGTAACTACATTTGACCTACTTTTCAGGAAGCACAAAAAACGTATCTGTCATATGTATTTTATCACAGAGAAGTCTTTGATAGGACTGTTCGTTGTAAATCAAGAACACGTAGCAGTTAATTTTTATGGGGAAGTGTTATTTACATAATCATTACGTAAATTACACTTACGACAATTTGATTCCCAATAGTTAACATATTTGGGTACTTACGACATTTCAACCCACAAAAGTTGCTAAACAATGTTATATTAAAAAAGAAAATGAATGAAATGAAATGGGATTTAACGTACCACTGTTCTGTCCCGTCTGGGCTAAAGAAGACGGGTATGCACCATACAATTTGCTTTGAGGGAAATTTTACCTGAACAGCGGTGCTACGGCCTACTCTTATGTCAAATTACAACGGTCATCATGTGTACACCGGACCTCGATTTTTGGTACTACCCGAATGACGTTGCGTTGTACGTTGTCGAGAACAATTTGGAAATATTAACACACGAAACATTTCTAAGTACTGGCCAAGCAAAAATTTCAGCTCTCCCGATTGCCTCAATAGGCGCCAAAGGACGCAATACGAGGCCCACGACCAACGGCTCGATATTATTATCGGCGACGCAAAAAGACGAGTGGCATTGGTTTGGCGCCCACGACGAGAGTGGCGCCCTTCTAGTGTCACTTGGGGGTGGGTGGATGGCCGAATGGTTAGCGTGCGCGCGCTGTATAATACGGCCTTCCATTGAGTCAACTGGCGTGGTTTCGAATCCCCGGTTGTAGTAGGGTCGCCTGTTCAACCTCGTGGGTTTTCTCCGGGTACTCCGGTTCCCTCCCAATGCTAAAGACTCCTACGCACAAGCGAATTGTTGAATAAAATGAAACCATATGTTTGTCCCGAAATGACTTCTCTCCAGTGTCACTTGGTTTTATGGGCGCCTCGCCAATCATGTTGTTATAATGTGGCGCCCCCGTTTCGGGCGCCCAATTCATTCGTTGCCGCCTAACCAACCTCACTAGCATTATATTATGGGCGCCCATGCGTGATAATCTTCAAAATTCAAAAGGCATGATTTGTGGGGTATCTCATCACAGAGGGGCGCCCATAATATAATGCTAATGCGATTTGTTAAACGCCCACGAAAGAATTGGGCGCCCAAAACGGCGTGATAATCTTCAAAAAATCAAACAAGTCGCTCTCAAACCCAAAGGACGCAATACAAGGCCAACGACCAATGGCTCCTTAGTATCGGCGCCACATAAAGGCGAGTGACACTGTTTGGGCGTCCACGACGAGATTGGCACCCTTCCAATGTCACTTGGTATTATGGGCTTATATATGGGGCGCTCCCCAATTGGTGAGGCGCTTCATAATGACCCACACGATCAACACCACAACTGATGGGGCGCCCAAAACGGCTTGATCTGTGGGGTGCCTTATCTCAGAGCGGCGCCCATAATGACATGATTGGTGGGGCGCCTTATATTGTCGGGCCACACATAGTCAATAATACCGAATCAGATTGGTTGGGCGCCCTCGACTTGATCAATGCAATGGACGCCCAAAACGGCATGATTTGTGGGGAGCCTCGTCTGTGAGGAGCGCCAATAATGCCGAGATCAAGGGCACCCATAATATAATGCTAGTGAGATTGGTTAGGCGCTAACGAATGAATTGGGCGCTCGAAACGGTGTGATAATTTTCTAAATTCAAACGGCATGATTTGTGGAGTGCCTCATCCGAATGAATTGGGCGCCCAAAACAGCGTGATAATCTTCAAAATTCAAACGGCATGATTTGTTGGGTGCCTCATCTCGGAAGGGTGCCCATAATATAATGCTTATGAGATTAGTTAGGCTCCCACCAAAGAATTGGGCATCCAAAACGGCGTGCTAATCTTCAAAAATCAAACCAGTCGCATTCTAACCCGATTCTGAACTTTTTATTTTTCTCATAAATTATAATAGGTACGTACGTTAAAGTCGTATCCCTCCCTTCATATGTTTATAATGTTTATATCAAAATATCATAACATGCCAATATCGCAAATTCAGCATCAAAATTGAAATTTTCCGTCATTTGCAGGTGCAAACCCTATTTTCCTAAATTTCTGGGGGAAAGCAACATAGGTTATCTTGACTTTTCGGACAAATGGGTAAATTGAAAACAAAAAAAAAATCTCCTTTCATCCAGTTGGCAAAATAAAGTGCCCTAAATCTAATAAACACTAATTTTACTTTTCTTTTAATTCAATACCGCGAATTTGTACTAAACTGACTATGGATTAAAACATTTTGTCTGGAGCCACTCTACTTTGTGCCACATTTTTCAGGCATCGATTATTATTTGTGAATCCAGTTGCAATAGTCTGATCGGATGGTTGGAATTCAGGTCGGCATGGTGTGGGATTTCGGTTACAAAACGATTGCAAAATTGGAAGTTGCTTTACCCTTGGGTTAGCTATTGGTTGTTAATTGGACTTTTGACCAGTCATAATTTGGAACAGAAATTTGCTTCCATTAGGGCAGTGTTAAGGGCGATTAGCTTTCAAACGAAACACTGCAAGGTGTATGGCAAGCCAACTTAGGCTATATTGGACCACATTTAAGTTGCTGTATTCACGGGCTAGAATGCGGCAGTCAATATTTGCTCCCGACTGCCCTGTCTCCGTGGAATAAAAACGAATGATTGGAATTTGACTCAGCCTCCTACGTTAGGCTATATCACACTACCTACTGTATTCAGGGACAGGAATAGTAAGATAACCCGTTTGAAGTCAAATTTTCCAAATTTTCTTGGTGGGCGTGGCGAGGCGCGTCGCTAGACGTCTGAAGGCCTGACCCGAAATTTGTTCTAGGATTTCATTTGTGTTTCCCTTACATTCAATGTACGCCTATGGAGAGCACCAAAAAAGAAGCCCCATCGGCGCCGCTGTAAGCCTTTTACCCCCTAACAATTTTGGGCTAGCTATACGGGCCTGTCAAGGGGTTGCAATTCGATATAAGAGAAGGCCGTAGTGCAAAATTTCCCCCATTAGCCCATAGTAGGACGTTAAACGCCATTTCATTTCATTTCAGATCCTAATGTTCGATCATTAGTCTAATGAAAAGACATCAGCGTTTTAAATTGCAGAAACAAAACCTCGTAACTTCACTGTGTCTTTTTTCGACCTTTATTTCCAAAATGTCGTAACTTTACATTTGGCAAAAAAATGACAAATTAAAACGTTTCGCACAGTTAAAACACCATCAATTTGGATTTTCATAAACATATTATAGAATCGGGATGCATCTTCACGATTTGGGAAAAATATTTTAATTTTTATAGAGTAAACTGTTGGTGAATTTTACCCATCGTGCAGAACAAGTAGATTAAACTGCTATGACTTCAATGTGATTTTGATAATTATAAATGCAAAACATCTTTGCTTTAAATACAACTTCTAAAATAGACAAAACTTACTGAAATTCTCTTTTAAAGTGGAACACGGCTTTACGTTCGCACACTCTTGTCAGATACACTATATTGGAAGAAATTTGTTTTAGCCAATCACGGTACGAGTTTTTGGCACATGACCATATAACCATTTCTAATTGGCTTTAAGGTACGAGAGTTTGTCAGAAGATGGGCCAAGACATGGAAATTCCCGCCATGTAAAAAAGTTGTTTTGCATAAAAATGCAGATACGACAGTTTGTCTGAAATCTGATTAAGATTAACAACTCCTAAAGTAATTATCAGAAAATCATTACAATTTTGTTTGGCTTTTATAAAGTTCTGCCCCATGCCAACACTTAGGGGGTGCCTGATTCACAGTTCCCGAATTGAATTCCAAAACTGGTGTCAATTGAGTGAAAAGGAGAATTTCGGAGAACAACGCATGTGTCGACTGTATAATAAATATCTCAACCAATCATGACAGCTGAAACATAGCCTGTTTTTTACCTAGGAATACGTCACAATTCTACTCACTCCACCTCAGCTGTCGGGACAGGCAGAACTGTGATAGGATTGAATTCCGCGTCACTCGATTGTAATTCTGTCGATTCGGAACGTTCTGGACTGTAAATCGAGCATCTTGTTAGCAGGGTTCAATTTAAGCGGTATCGCATCGCAAAAAGCGACTCAAATCGCGGTAAAAGCGATAGAATTATTTTATTCATTAGCCAAAAGTTGCTTTCAAACTTGTGAAGTGCGATTCATTATATTTTGGATGAATGTGGAGTATATTTAGGCCTACGAAAAAATCAATTTATAAATGCAGGACTAACTTGTTTAATACTCCAAGTTAAACCAGTTTTTATTTCAATATATCCGATAACTAGAACACAATGCAGACCCCGTTTTTAATCACACATGTTTATAAAATATGTTACTAAAAATAGAATAAAACAGTATAATATGATTGGTTAACTTAACTGAAAACTAAAAGTAGACATCTTGCGAGACGCGTGAAACGTGCCATTTTTGACGAATGTCTGACAAAAATTTTATGCAGATAGCATATTCTCGGGTTGATAATATTTTGAAGGCGGTGAGGGGGATGTTTTTAAATAAAGAAATAAACAAGCAAAGCTACGTCTAGAAATATTTCGATTGGAATGGTGAAACTTAAAGTACATGTAGTGTTGTTTTAGACGATTATAGTGTGTCCGGCATCGTGGAGAGACGGTAACTGAATTTTTTTTTATCCATACATAAGTCGAAGCGGAGTATACAACGAAGACCGGACTTCGGCAGAAAAAAGTATCCACTTATATCAGGATTGCAAATTTTTGTGATGTAAGGCCATGTTTTACTGCTCCTCAAATCTGAGCAAATGCTATTCAAATTTTGAATTGATTAGCCAAATTGTGAATCTGTCACAAAAATTTGCTACTCATTGGCTTTAGACTAAATTGAACCCTGCTTGTTTGTATACGAAACATTTAAAATCATGGATTTAGCTGTTCAGTTATCAAAATTCATTGAAAATCAAGATCTTAAACTCTGTGTATCAATCTGAAGTTTGGCCACTAGAGCATCCACAAAATTCTTCAAAGTGATCAAGGGCTATATATAACTCTGACAGTAATTATCGGAAATCGCTGAAAATCAATAGGCTTCCTTGTCTCATGACCTTAAACAATGTGTACAAATTTAAAGTCGATTGGATATTAACTTTGGCCTCTAGAGTGTTCACAAGATTTTTCAAAGTGATCAAGGGTCATAACTCTGGCAGTAATTATTGGATATCGTTGAAAATCAATAGACTTCCTCGTCCCATGACCTCAAACAGTGTGTATAAATTTAAAGTCATTCGCATATTAACATTAGCCTTTAGAGCGTTCACAAGATTTTTCAAAGTGATCATGGGTCATAACTCTGGCAGTAATTATTGGATATCGCTGAAAATCGATAAACTTCTTTGTCTCATGAGATTAAACACTGTATATAAATTTAAAGTCAATTGAATATTAACTATTGCCTCTTTAGCTATCACAAGATTTTTCAAAGTGATCAAGGGTCATAACTCTGGCAGTAATTATCGGAAATCGCTGAAAATCAATAAACTTCTTTGTCTCATGACCTTAAACACAGTGTATAAATTTAAAGTCAATCCGGATATTTACTTTAGCCTCTAGAGCGTTCACAAGAAATTGTGGACGATGGACCGACGGACGGACAGACTGACGGAAAGGTTGACGACAATATACGACCACATTTCCATGTGGGCGTATAAAAAGGAACTTGTCGCTATAGTACCATCTTGTGGATAATTCACGTGGCTATTAAACGACATAGTACTTTAAGTACTCGGTAACCAACCAATTGATACATCGTATTTTGCGCATCGGCACCCATTTTCTAGAATTTTGTCAAACTTTGGATACCTTTCTTGACCACTTCCGGTGATTAGAGAGGATTTCATTTATAGTTCATGGACTGATTTGGACCTTCGACTTCATATTAAGTAAGTTTCAGAAAAATGGTAGGTGCCGTTTTAAAAAAAAATAAGAACTCTATGATTTGACAAAGATAGGTTGCCAGGCAACGAAACATACGCCCACAGCAGCTAAATCGTCCGGGCAGTCAACAAGAGTTGTCGCATATTTTTACTTTTTTCGATAATGGAACATTTATATTACACTCAAATCTGATTAAGAGTAACAACTCAGAAAATCATTAGAATTTGTTTGGTTTTTATAAAGTTCTGGCCCATGCTAACATTTAGTATGGTATATAAAATATTTAATATCATGGATTTAGCTGTTCAGTTATCAAAATTCATTGAAAATTTATATACTTGTTCATCTCAAGGCCTTAAACTCAGCGTAACACTTTGAAGTCAATCGGATAATAAGTTTGGCCCCTAATTAAAGCATCACAAGATTTTACAAAGTGATCAAAGGCGATAACTTTGGCAGTATTATGGGAAATCGCTGAAAATCAATAGGCTTCCCTGCCTCATGACCTTTAACACTGTGTATCAATTTAAAGTCAATTGGATATCAACTTTGGCCTCTAGAGCGTCCAAAAGATTTTTTGAAGTGATCAAGGGCCATAACTCTGGCAGTAAATATCAGAAATCGCTGAAAATCAATAGGAATCTTCGCCTCAAGACCTTAAACACTTTGTATAAATTATAAATTTAAAGTCAATTGGATATTAACTTTGGCCTCTAGACCATCCACAAGATTGTTCAAAGTGATCAAGGGCCATAATTCTGGCAGTAATTATCGCAAATCTCTGAAAATCAATATGATTCTACATCTTATGACCTTAAACACTGTGTATAAATTTGAAGTCAATCGGATATTAACTTTGGCCTCTAGACCACCAACAAGATTTTTCAAAGTGATCAATGGCCATAACTCTGCCAGTAATTATAGGAAATCGCTGAAAATCAATAGGCTTCTTCGTATCATGACCTTGAACACTATGTATAAATTTAAAAGAAATCGGATATTAACTTTAGCCTTTACAGGCCTTAAACACTGTGTATAAATTTAAAGTCAAACGGATATTAACTTTAGCCTCTACAGCGTTCACAAGATTTTTCACAGTGATCAAGGGTCATAACTGATATACTTAGATGTCCTTGACCTGCACATTACGATAGAAGGAAATTGAAAAATAAAGTTGAACAATTCACATCATAATAATACCCGATACGTAGAATGGAACAGACGTCAGATATCCAAATATGTATTTGATAAGTCAAAATTCCAAGAAATGACAATTTTAGTAAATTTTCAAACTTCAAAGAAAAAATTGAGAACGACAAGGTTGTCGTACTTCGACCGTTATCGCATCCACAATATCGTTATCGCTGCACAAAAATATAACTTTATCGAAAATCGACTGGGAATTGACATAATTAAGGCCAATTTTCAATTTTCGTGCACGTTAAAGATTTATATCACTTCCGGCCTGTTCAAAACTTTCGCAATAGTTATTAGTACTAACTGTTTAAATCATGGGAAAACCAATATTCACAACTCTATCTGCTGTAGTTTCAGAGATCTACACGAATTGCAAGAGGAATATACAGAGAGTTTTCCGAATGGGACACCCAAAACATCAAAACGAATTAACCAGCATCAATCATTCACAAGGCACAAGAGATCACAACCGGCGATTTACTTATAAATAGCTGCATCGGAGAGCTATATTTTAAACGGTATTGAGTGGTGACGTCATGTAGATAGGAAGACTGGGGTATTAATTTCAGGGTTAACTGTTAATTACTAAAGTAACTTATTTTCACTCTTAAAGCATCAATCCCATATTTTTGGTTAACAGTAAAACACCCTTGGTTAAAATATTGCCATTTTGAAAATTAGCTCTCTCTATATGCATTATACGTATGCAAAATGTTTCGGTTATGACCATTTTGGACTTTTGACCTCTAAACATGCCCGCACAACGGCGCTAATCTACTATTATATAGAATTCCTACTGCTATTGGATCTTTTGTGGTTACAACACTGTGTACAAGGGACTTAAGAAATGCGTTCATTTCAGCTACTTAAATAGCTAGCTAACTGGTTCAAAAATTAGTTGAATATTCTATGAAATATCGCCAATTTTTCCGGTTTCGTGCGCGTTAAAGATTTGACATACTAACATGTAAACAATTAACAGTAACTACCATTAAAGTTCTTACTGAGTCAGGCATCCTGTTACAAGTGCAATATTCGATACTACTATACTGCAATTACTTTACAAATTGCACTTGCTTATAAAAGACTACCGATAAGACTCCATGTAGAAAATGTCCCCCAAAAATATTATGTTGACTTTTCGAAAAAAAAGACCTCTAGAAATGTCCCAAATCGTAAAAATACGTTTTCAATTTTCGATCTCTTTTTTCGTTTACCCCTGACATTTCCAAAACATAACGCTAACGCTACAATATACGTCCACATTCCTGCTTTGATTGATATGGTACTTTGTCAAGAAGGCTAGGCGTTTGGTTTGTTTAGCGTTGAGGGTCGTGCCTCAACATCAATAGTTGCCGTCCTTAGAGTTTAAGGAATAAGTATACCAAGATAATCCATTCAGAATTGTGCCTTCTTAACGCTAAAGGCAAAAAGTGGGCGTGGCCATGCCCCTGCCCCTGGGGGTCGGGATATTCATCAAAATCAATAGTGGACGCCCTCAGGCTATAAGGAATACATAAGCCAAGTACCAAGCTGCTTCATTCAGAATTGCAGCCTGTAAACGACAAACACAAAAATTGGGCGTGTCTTGCCTGTGGGAGTCGGGACATGCAGTTGACGTCCTTAGGCTATAAGGAATACATATCCCAAGTTTAAAGACGATCCATTAAGAATGGTGGCCTGTAGACAACACACACAGACATGAAGTAAAAATGGGCATGGCTCTGCCCCTGGGGTTAGGAAATCACCAAAAACAATAGGGGTCATCTTTAGGGTATAAGGAATAGGTATGTAAAGTTTTAAAAGGATCTATTAAGAATTGCATCCTGTAGGCGAACACAAGACACAAAAACATTGGGCGTGGCTCTGTCCCAGGGGGTCCGGCATGCACCAAAAATAATAGTGGTTAGCCTTAGGGTATAAGGAATAAGTATAAAAAAAAGTTTTCAAGACGATCGATTAAGAATTGTGGCCTGTAGGTGACACACAGACAGACAAAAAGAAAATGGGCGTGGCACTGTCCCTGGGGGTTGGGCATGCACCAAAAACAATAAGGTACCAAGAATAAGTATTCAAAGTTTCAAGATGATACATTAAGAAATGCAGCCTGTAGACGACAGACAAACAAATACAAGAAATGGGTGTTGCTGTCCCACGGGTGTCCGTGATGCACCCAAAAAGATAGGTTGCCAGGCAACGAAACATACGCCCACAACAGCTAAGTCGTCCGGGCAGTCAACAAGGATTGTTGCATATTGTTTCTTTTGTCAGTAAGGAGAACATTTACAACACATGATAATCTTATTACAAGAAAAAGTAATTATCAGAAATGATTAGAATAGTTTTGATGGTTGTCTAAAGGCCTTCGTCCACAAGATATTTCAAAGTGATCAAGTGCCAGAAATTATCAGATATCACTGAAAATCAAATAGGATTCTAAACACTGTGTACAAATTTAAAGTCAATCGGATATTAACTTTAACCTTTAGAGCATTCACAGGGTTTTTCAAAGTGATCAAGGGTCATAACTCTGGCAGTAATTATCGGATATTGCTGAAAATAAATAGGCTATTTTGTATCATGACCGTAAATAGTGTGTATAAATTTAAAGTCAATCAGATATTAACTTTACTTAAATTTTTCAAAGTGATCAAGGGTCATAACTCTAGCAGTAATTATCGGATATTGCTGAAAATCAATAGGATTCTTTGTATCATGACTTTAAACACTGTGTATAAATTTAAAGTCAATCGGATATTAACTTTAGCCTCTAGAGCGTTCACAAGATTTTTCAAAGTGCTCAAGGGTCATAACTCGAGCGGGAATTATCTGATATTGCTGAAAATCAACAGGCTTCTTCGTATCATGACCTTTAACACTGTGTATAAATTTAAAGTCAATCGGATATTAACTTTAGCCTCTAGAGCGCTCACAAGATTTTTCAAAGTGATCAAGGGTCATAACTCTGGTAGTAATTATCGGATATCACCGAAAATCAATAGACTTCTTCGTCTCATGACCTTAAACACCGTGTATAAATTTAAAGTCAATCGGATATTAACTTTAGCCTCTAAAGAGTTCACAAGATTTTTCAAAGTGATCAAGGGTCATAACTCTGGCAGTAATTATCGGATATCACCGAAAATCAATAGGCTTCTTCGTCTCATGACCTTAAACACTGTGTATAAATTTAAAGTCAATCGGATATTAACTATAGCCTCTAGAGCGTTCACAAGATTTTTCAAAGTGATCAAGGGTCATAACTCGAGCGGGAATTATCTGATATTGCTGAAAATCAACAGGCTTCTTCGTCTCACGACCTTAAACACCGTGTATAAATTTAAAGTCAATCGGATATTAACTTTAGCCTCTAGAGCGTTCACAAGAAATTGTGGACGATGGACGGACGGACGGACGGACGGACGGACGGACGGGGGCGACGGCAATAAACGACCACATTTCAATGTGGGCGTATAACAAAAGGGATCATCCTTAGGGTATAAGGAATAAGTATTTTAACTTTCAAGATGACCGATTAAGAATTGTGGCCTGTAGGCGACACACAAAAAGGAAATGGGCGTAACTCTGCCCCTGGGGGTTGGACATGCACCCCAAATGATAGGAATGTTCCTTAGGGTACAAAGAATAAGCATTCAAAGTTTCAAGATGATACGTTAAGAAATGTGGCTTGTAGACGACAAACAAATAAATACAAGGAATGGGCGTGGCTCTGCCATTGGGGGTCGGGCATGCACCAAAAAACAATACGGATCATCCTTAGGGTGTAAAGAGTAAGTATACAAAGTTTCAAGAAAATCCAGTTAGAATTGCGGCCTGTAGGCAACACACAGACACAAAAAAAGAAAATGGGCGTGGCTCTGCCCCTGGGCGTTGGGCATGCACCCCAAACGATAGGGATCATCCTTAGAGTATAAAGAGTAAGTATACAAAGTTTGAAGAAAATCCAGTAAGAATTGCGCCCTGTAGGCGACACAAAGACACACGAAAAAAAATGGGCGTGGCTCTGCCCCTGGGGGTTGGGCATGCACCCCAAATGATAGGGATGTTCCTTAGGATACAAAGGATGTGTATGCAAAGTTTCAAGATTATAAGTTAAGAAATGTGGCCTGTAGACGACAAACAAACAAATACTAGAAATGGGCGTGGCTCTGCCCCTGCTGGGGGTCGGCATGCACCAAAAACAATAGGGATCTTCCTTGGGGTATAAGGAATAAGTATACCAAGTTTGAAGAAAATCCAGTGAGAATTGCGCCCTGTAGGCGACACAAAGACACACGAAAAGAAAATGGGCGTGGCTCTGCCCCTGGGGGTTGGGCATGCACCCCAAACGATAGGGATGTTCCTTAGGGTACAAAGAATGTGTATGCAAAGTTTCAAGATTATAAGTTAAGAAATGTGGCCTGTAGACGACAAACAAACAAATACTACAGTAATGCAGGTCAAATTCACTCGTTTGTAAAATTCGTTAATTTCGAATTCGTAAAACGTTTTGAAAATACATTTAATCAAAAACTGCCACACAGTAGGTCAAAATTTCAGAAAGATCCCGTGGTTAGATTCTGACAAATCCGATTTGCAGAAAGTATACAAAAACAAAAAATAATAATAACAATAACTAGATCTGCTACTGTCCCATGCAGATATGAAAGCTTTCATATTCACAGTCACTTCCTGTCACATGTCATGGGTCATATGAATAATCCGAACAAGGAAAAAAAAATCATTAAAATCGGTTACAATCTAGTGAAGTTATTGTGATTTTTCACTCGTAAAGAATTTTGTCAGCACGAAAAACATCAAAGGCAAAAATCGAATTTTTGAAATATTCAAATACCGTATCCCGGCTATCCTGAAATGTATTAATTTCAGACATAGGAGACGCATTGAACATACTATGCTCTATTGTGTTTTTTTTTTTTTTTGTTTAATATTCACTTCAAAATGGTGACTACCAGTTGACCTAAATCAAAATTCTACTTCGAACTTCATCAAGACATTGACCTAGTGAATGCCTATACCAAGTTTGAACATTGTACCCCAATTAGAAGAAGAATTATTGTGTTCCAGAGTCATCAAGGTATTGGCATAATAAACATCCACACCAAGTCTAGCTGAATTAGAAAGAGAGTTATTGTGTCCCAAAGTAGATCATTTCGGGACTCACACATAGTTCGATTTTATTTCAATATTTCGCTTGCGCGTAGAGGTCTTTAGCAGTGGAAGGAAACCGGAGGAAAAGAAGAAAACCCACCAAGTTGGACAGGTGACCTTACTTCTTGTCAGGTACAACCGGAGATTCGAAAACACGCTAGTTGACTCAATGACAGGCTTTATGATACAGCGCGCGCGTGCTAACCATTCAGCCACCCAACTCCCCTTTGAAATCAGACACGTGCAATATGTCATATAAGAAGAATAACAAGTCGCTCACATACAAAATGGTAAATTAATGAGCTTAGGTCAAAAGGTTGAGCTACTGTTTTAGAGTATTTAATTGTTCTAAAGAGACACGTTATGGGTTGTTCATAGTTAAATGAAAGTTTAATTTTAAATAAGATGAACGTGTACAAATAAAATTAGGATTTAATAATATTAAAATAAAGTTTTAAATTAAGAATAATTAATTATTGGTCTACTGCAATGCTAACCATTCAGCCACCAAACTCCCCTTTGAAATCAGACACGTGCAATATGTCATATAAGAAGAATAACAAGTCGCTCACATACAAAATGGTAAATTAATGAGCTTAGGTCAAAAGGTTGAGCTACTGTTTTAGAGTATTTAATTGTTTTAAAGAGACACGTTATGGGTTGTTCATAGTTAAATGAAAGTTTAATTTTAAATAAGACGAACGTGTACAAATAAAATTAGGATTTAATAATATTAAAATAAAGTTTTAAATTAAGAATAATTAATTATTGGTCTACTGCAATGAAATGCTTTGATTTGACGGATGAAATGTACGATGGGTGTCCACACTATGTGGCGAAGGCATTGACCTGCTCGTCAGGAGGTCGGGTGTTCGATCACTGCATTGGCCGAGAAAGTTCAAAATGCTCCAAATCGTAAAAATACGACTTTTTGGATTTTCGATCTCTTTTTTCTGCTATCCCGGATATTTAAAAAAAATGATACAATGATTTCACACAACAGGCTAGCTATTAGACTCTCGATTGACAAGAGTTTCACCACCCTCCCTTCATTATCATTCAACCTTACGATGTAACAGTGATATAATCAAAAGTTTTCGTACAATTAGGGGCCACAATTCCAGAAGTTATGATCCGATATCCGCAAATATTAAAAGGAACCACGATCTTTGGATTAAAACATGCATTTCAAGTTTCATCAAAATTTCACTTAAAATTGTGACCTCTGCAGGGTTCAGAACCTTGATGTACCATATTTTTACACTATTCGCAAACAAGCGGCTGCCATTTTGTCCGGCAATTTTGTACTGATTTTCAAGAGATTTGAACTCAACCACGATCTTTGGATTAAAACATGCATTTCAAGTTTCATCAAAATTTGACTTAAAATTGTGACCTCTGCAGGGTTCAGAACCTTGATGTACCATATTTTTACACTATTCGCAAACAAGCGGCTGCCATTTTGTCCAGCAATTTTGTACTGATTTTCAAGAGATTTGAACTCAACCTTTATTGCGGTGTAACAACAGTGATATAATCAAATGTTTTTTAGAATCGGATAACAGTTATTGTGACCTCCAGAGTCCACAAGCTAAAAAAGGCGACTTTTCGTATAATCAGAGGCTATAATTCAGGAAGTTAGAATCTGATATGCGCAAATATTCACAAAAACCAAGATCTTTGGGTTATAAACATGCATTTCAAGTTTCATCAAAATCATATATAAATTGTTACCTCTACAGGGTCCACAACCTTGATATACAATATTTTTACAATATTCGTGAACTAGCGGCAGCCATTTTGTTGGGCAATTTTGGTCAGATTTTCACGAAATTCATACTCAATCATCATTACGGTGTACTGGTGACATAATTTGATATTTTTTTAAATCAGAGGGACCATCAGCTAAAAGATAGGTTGCCAGGCAACGAAAGATAGGTTGCCAGGCAACAAAAGATAGGTTGCCAGGCAACGAAACATACACCCACAGCAGCTAAATCGTCGGGGCAGTCAACAAGAGTTGTGGCATATTTTTACTTTTTTCAGAAATGAAACATTTATAATATTCTAAAATCTGATTAAGAGTAACAACTCATTAAGTAATAATCAGCAAATCGTTAGAATTTGTTAGGTTTTTTTTTTAAGTTCTGCCCCATACTAAAGTTTAGTACCAATATACGAAACATTTAATATCATGGATTTAGCTGTTCAGTTATCAAAATTCATTGAAAATCACTATAATTGTTCGTTTCAAGACCTTAAACCCTGTGTATCAATATGAAGTCAATCGGATGATAGGGTTTGGCCTCCAGAGCGTCACAAGATTTTTCAAATTGATCAAGGGAGATAAATGGGCAGTAATTATCGGTAATCGCCGAAAATCAATAGGCGTCTTCGTCTCACTACCTTAAACACTGTGTATAAATTCGAAGTCAATCGGATAGTAACTTTGGCCTCTAAAGCATCCACAAGATTTTTTGAAGTGATCAAGGGCCATAACTCTGGCAGTAATTATCGGAATTCACTAAAAATAATAGGCTTCTTCGTCTCATGACCTTAAACACTGTGTATACATTTTAACTTAATTGGATATAAACTTTGGCCGCTAGAGCGTTCACAAGATTTTTCAAAGTGATCAAGGGTCATAACTCTGGCAGTAATTATCGGATATCGCTGAAAATCAATAGGCTTCTTCGTCTCATGACCTTAAACACTGTGTATAAATTTAAAGTCAATCGGATATTAACTTTAGCCGATAGAGCGTTCACAAGATTTTTCAAAGTGATCAAGGGTCATAACTCTGGCAGTAATTATCGGATATCGCTGAAAATCGATAAGCTTCTTCGTCTCATGACCTTAAACACTGTGTATAAATTTGAGGTCAATCGGATATTAACTTTAGCCGCTAGAGCGTTCACAAGATTTTTCAAAGTGATCAAGGGTCATAACTCTGGCAGAAATTATCGGATATCGCTGAAAATCGATAGGCTTCTTTGTCTCATGACCTTGAACAATGTGTATAAATTTAAAGTCAACCGGTTAGTAACTTTAGCCGCTAGAGCGTTCACAAGTTTTTCAAAGTGATCAAGGGTCATAACTCTGGCAGTAATTATCGGATATTGCTTAAAATCAATAGGCTTCTTCATCTCATGACCTTAAACACTGTGTATAAATCACAAGATTTTTCAAAGTGATCAAGGGTCATAACTCTGGCAGTAATTATCGGACATTGCTGAAAATCAATAGGCTTCTTCGTCTCATGACCTTAAACACTCTGTATAAATTTAAAGTCAATTGAATATTAACTTTAGCCTCTAGAATGTTCACAAGGAATGGTGGACGACGGATGGATGGACTGACAGACGGACGGGGGCGACGGCAATATACGACCACATTTCCATGTGGGCGTATAAAAAGGCAATTTTTCATACAATCAGGGGCCATAATCAATGAAGTTACAATCGGATACATGCCATTATCAAAAGGAACTGAGATCTTAGGGCGTTTAATCTATATTTCAAGTTTCATTGAAATTGGATAAAAATTGTGACCTGTAGAGTGTTCACAAACAATTGTTGACGGACGGACAGAGGCCACGACAATATACATCTACAAGAAAATGTGTGCGTATAAAAAGGCGATTTTTCTTACAATCAAGGGCCATAGTTCGGGAAGTTACGATCCGCGCAAATAACGAAAGGAACCAAGATATTTGTGTTATAAACAAGCAATTTAAGTTTCATTAAAATTGGTTCAAAATTATGACCTCTATAGGGTCCACAAGCTAAAAACATTATTTTTCGAACAATCAGGGGCCATAATCCATGAAGTGTCAATCCGATACATTCAAATATCGAAAGCAGGCGAGTTCTTTTGGAGATAAACCTTTATTTCAAGTTTCGTCAAAATCGGATAAGAATTGTGACTTGCACTGAGAACTACTAAGGGGCTGATCTGTGCACAGCCCCTATATAAATCTCTATTTGGCTTGTTATTTGTACGTCTGTCGGAAGAAAATTAATTTTCGGACTATAACTCGATTAGTGCATCCGGCATCGTGGATAGACGGTAGCTGAATTTATTTTTCTTTGGATATGTCAATTTTTTTTTTACCTTCATCCGTACACAAGTCGAAGCATGTGACGTAGACTAGACTTTGATTTATACCCCTTAAAATCAGAATTGCAAATTTTTGGGATGTATGGTTTACTGTTGCTCAAATCTGAGCAAATGCTATTCAAATTTTGAATTGATTAGCCAAAATGTGAATCTGTCACAAAAATTTGCTACTCATTGGTTTTAGACTAAATTGAACCCTGGTACAGTGTTCACAGGAAAGTGTGGATGACAGACAGATGGTGACTGACAGACGGATATTTGCCGACAAAATTATATACAAGCAAATTTTCATGACCACAATGCATCATTACAAATTTGGAAAAAAAAGACTCTCATCACTTTCACAAAGGTTTTCGGAAACAGGGAAATAATTCTTGCTAGGGTTTTTCCCCTCGTGACCATAATGCTTCCCGACTAATTTGAAAAGGATCCGTCAAAAACTGTATTGTTGTTGATGGATGAACAGACAGAGTGACGACTAGACATGTGGGCAAATAAAAATGGGAAAAAATATTTTAATAAAATAATAGCACTTACATATCTTTCTTCTTAAAAGAATATAATAGTATAATGTAGAACTACAAGTGTAAGCTTACCACTCATCCCATAATATTCTATCACAGAGACCTGAAGATGAGGCTTTTTGAGGTGATGTAGAAACATCAGGGGCTAGTCTTTTATTACCATGAAACAAACTAAATATTACTTGATATTCGTCATATTTAGGATTCATCCTGAAAAAAATAAATTGTTGCATGATACAATAGTCTCTCTGTCTCTCTTTTAGTTCGAACTTTTCCTCTTCCTTGCTTGGTAAGAAAATAAGAAAAGGTCCCCCATAATTTATGCTAATGGGAAATAAAGCACACCTCAAACATTAAAATTTAATTTAACCCTTTCATTGCGTCTACCCGGTAGTACCGGGTATTATAAAATGTCGTTAAAATGCGTATACCCGATATTACCGGGTACACAGTTTAACCCTCGTTTAAAATAACACCGTGGCTCCAAGTGCCATCTATTGTATTTTCTATACACTAAAACATATTCCCACGTGTTTCAAAGCAGCAAACCGTAAAATGGCGGAGTGCATAGTGAGAACGTAGACGATGCAATCTCGGCAAAGTCGTGAATGACATCTTCGCTGACTAAGACAGTGTGGACAATTTCGGGGCGGGTACTAATACCAGTGACCGCCCTAGACATTCGCCAATTAGCCAATGACGACAAATATTTTTATTGGCGAATAAAGTGATGATTCTGGCGAAAATTTTGGCGAATGAATTATTTTGTAAATCTGTTAATATTAAAGTTGAAATAGTTTCGTTAAACGCTTCTTTCGATCATTCAATGGAATGTCTATTTTTAGTACATTAATTACTCTAGTCTCAATCGTACAAGTCGCAAATCAGTCAATGTCACGCATTAAAACGACTGAAAGATCGAGTCTAGAGACTATACAACAGAGTTACGCCCCTTTTGTGTGGCACTGCACTGTTTATTATGCTCGCCGCTTGCCGAGTGTACATTCGCTTTACTACAAGTAGCGATGTTCCGATATGACACCGATCGGTTTTACCGATATCAGATACTGACAGCGAAGTATATCGGCCGATACAAATAAATTACCGATAGTGGTGGATATAAAACCATTACACATTAAAATGTCTCGAATGGCATGATGATCTATGTAGATATTTGTCTTTATTTTAGTCGGGAAACGCATGGTACTTTTACTATTTTACGGCGGGAATCAACATAAACCCTGTTTTGTTGAAGTAATAATTGGGCCACGCTTCTTACGCAATCGTCAAAAATATACACCATCCATTATGAATTAAATTATTTGCTGTATCATTAATGGTCGAGATTATCATATTTTAAGTGTTAATTACTATATAATTCCTTACAGTAATCGGCACGGCATCTGTATATATATATATCTACATCTATACGTGTGCATTAGTTCATGCGGTAATGAAATGATACATCAAAGCGATACCTTCATGACCTGTTTGTCAACAGTGGCTATCACGTGACATTCTCCCGCCATTTCTAGAACTATTGTTAAAAATAAAACATCTAATGGGAACCTATTTGTTGATAATATTATTAATTAATAAAGTATGATCTTTATTATGAGTTTTTATTTGTCGATACAATAACCAAGCATAACAATATAAATCACTAAATTATTTCTAAATTTATATCGGCATCTAGAAGCCGGAATGTATTAGACAGTGATTACATGACATCAAAGGAATATCCCCCCTTTCATCCTTTATTCCACCACGCGCAAACCACGTGATATTTCCCACCTTTTCCAAAACTTTTACTCATATATTGACAGACAATATAGTGAACTAGATAAAACGAAGTAAAAAAAAAAAAAAAAAAAAATACGTAGCAATTTAGATAAAGGATACTCATAAGGATTTTCTACTGTTTATTATTTCCTTTCTACGGCTGCTATGAGTCTTGTATTCGGTACGTTTAAAAAGCAACAAGCACGTAGTTTCATTTTTAATTAACAAACATATGAATAAAAATAATATAAAATATTTGGCTATAACTTTCTGAATTGGCTAATAAAATTTTGATTTGGCTGAAAATTTGGCTAATGGTTTTAAGGGTCTAGGGCGGTCACTGCTAATACACATAATTCGTTTCCACATATTTGCTAATAATTAGTAGCGATAATAATAGTAGCCATGGCAGGAATTGGTAGTGTGAAGTGCGTGATTTGTTGCGCGATGTTCCGCGTATACCTATGTCTCCCGTGCATGATACCCCTATGGGGTATGTCTGCAGTAGATTCTGACGATAATTCTTATGTTGATAATAATGCTGGCTTGCTGGATCGTAAAAGACGTAGGCAATTCCTGGGTCCCGAACGTGTAGATCTATTGACTGACTATATTATCATAATGTGGGACTTGGTAATAAAAGTGAAAGTAGAAAGCATACATGTGATACCTCCCGCAATTTGCGGGAGTCTCCCGATTTCACCCCTGATCACCCGAGCTCCTGATCGGGAGACAAATACTCTCGCTTTTTTAATTCTTGTAATCAAATAGCATCGAAATAAAACGAGACAGACTTTTTTTTTTGTTAACGACAACCGACAATCTCGTATTGAATGTTGTTACTATATAATTAGCAACATGACCTGAATACATTTCCGATGTTTTCATAGCCTATTTGAAACAATACCATTTAAATAACATGATAATTATTGTTTTTATACGAAATTAATAAAGTTTAGCAATCAGTTGCAGGCTACGAAATTTGACGCGAACGATACCAATCGGGTACGTGCGGTCGTACCAGCTCAAAATAAAAAAGTTGAAGTTGGAAAAAAAACCAAAAAACACGCGACCGATTACACCTAGCTGGTTACGCTAATTGAAATATCGGTTGTGAGACAGGTCTAAATTATTATTATTACTAATATTAGTATTATACTGCACAACTCAATTCATTCATTCTTGGTATTTTATTTCTCCATCAGTCTTACCGGTAGGCCTACTTTCAGTTTGTATAAGCGCCACCGAGCAGCTTTACAAGCTGGATTTTGGCACTATACAAGTTCAATAAATTATTATTAATCAGAAGAAAAGTTATGTTATTTGTTTCCATCTCAATAAAGATATAATTTTCATTTTTCCAATCTTTTTTGATTTTTAATATTTTATATTCAAAGTTATTATTAAATAGAATTACCATTCCCCGCTTAATTCTACTTTATTTCCCTATTCAGCTTGGACGTATTTTTCTAACTTATTTTCAAAGTGTGTATCCTGCAGGCATATTAAACCTGTGCTACTTTGTTTTAGGGCCCTAAATACATCTCCCCTTTTCTTGACCTCCCCTAGTCCTTGACAGTTAATAGATTGAATCTCAAAATTAGCCATTGACTTTAAAATATATTGGGACCTAGAATTCACCCAAAGGTAATTTCTATCAGTCTTTGTTGGCCTGATTTGTAAACCATTTGTAATTATTTTTGTTTACAAATTATGAATGAAATAAATCATATATAATAAATAACCTTAGCCCCACTGGAGTTATCTTGCGATATACTCCAAAGAACTAAACAATTTTCCATGTTTTTTAGACTAATAACCAGGAATTTTGATCAAGTCTGATTAACCCAGTAAAAGGGGCATCGAAACAATTTGTCAAACTAAACAACAAACATGGCATAAATATAATTCAAAAGACTGGGTGTAGCCGCCTATAAATGCTTCTGTCACATACAGTGACACACCTATTTCGTTAGTGCATAGTGTTCCAAAGTGCAATAGAATCTGTCAAACAAACAAACATGATACAAGTTTTGAAAAGATAGGTTGCCAGGCAACGAAACATACGCCCACAGCAGCTAAATCGTCCGGGCAGTCAACAAGAGTTGTCGCATATTTTTACTTTTTTCGATAATGAAACATTTATATTACACTAAAATCAGAAAATCATTAGAATTTGCTTGGTTTTTATAAAGTTCTGGCCCATGCTAACATTTAGCATGGTATACAAAACATTTAATATCATGGATTTAGCTGTTCAGTTCAGTCTATGCGAAATGATATTTTTTTTACTGGACATTTGGGCAGATCTTATTCCAACTATTACTGGACCGAATGAGATTTTACTGGTCCAAAAAAGTTCATAGCAAAAATATCCATAAAATAAGTAATAATGGCCTAAAACTAGAAAAACAACAAACAGTATATAAGGGGGAAAATACTTTACTTTATTACAAAGATTATCTATTGTATAAAGACTTTTTCGCACATTTCCTTAATTATCATTTTGTGTTAATGATAACAAAGATAACCATGTGGCATATTCATTAAGGAAGTCTTCACAAAAGTTTTCGTTCTGGTCCTGATTATACAAAATGTCATTTAAAACTGTAAAAATTTACCTGCGTTTGTTCAAGCTAATAAAGATCATTGAATGTTGACAGTTTCAACACGCTGGCCATGTCCATGACTTGGATCAATAAATCTTCTATTTGTTTTTGTCTCGTGTTTTCTCGTTCTGAACGTGGCTTTTTTTTTACGATTTTCATTCTATTGTTACTTAATATTATCTATGAATATGATACACGTAAATCATTATTATTATCTATCAACAATAGCTTGGACTTATAATTAAATTTTTATCGCGCCAAAATTTACAATCGTTTTACTGTTCTATAAATAGACCGCGCAAAGAAAATATAATCCCTTAGATGACCATCGAGTCTACCAGAAGCCAATGTTATTAATACAATAAAAGAACTTTCGACACACTATTTGTCCTCCGTCAATATGTCTTTATAACTTTGGCAACATCTTGTTTTAAATTCTACATTTAATAATCTACATGTAGGCTAGGTAGTACTGAAACATTTGGGTAATCAAAATACTGTACACCTATTATACGCGTGGTGTGCCCTGCTAACACGCAGTCACTGCAAATTGCATAGCGCGGACGTGGGTGAAATCACCTGTCAATAAGGCGTAGCACTTAGCTATTGCTAAAAATAGATTAGATTTTAATATTGGATGAATTATGAGCGTGGCTCTGCCCCTGGGGGTCGGGCATGCACCAAAAACAATATAGGGATCATCCTTAGGGTATAAGGAATAAGTATGTAAAGTTTCAAGATGATCACGTAAGAATTGCCATCGCTGCTTCATATTGAGCGACTTGTTTATATGACTAACTTATACGACTGAAGTATACGACTGAACTATACGACTGAGCCAACTTAAACGTGGATTTAAATTGGTGTTCCACATAAACATTTTACCGATCACCCGACATAACCGAGGAGATCAAATTATCGTTCTCCTGAAATCTCGTCCAGGCGATCAGTGGGCGATCGAGCGATCGGTCGCAGATCACATACTATTTCAAGGCCTGCTACTACTTACTAGACTAGCTCGATATACGGTACTACGTACTCGAGATAAGATTTTGTTTACATTTTAAACAATAGTGAAATTAACACAACAAATTAAATGATGAAAATACCGGACCGAGAGCTATTTTATCGGTAATGACCGACGGTCCGACGGCTTTCGCATAGACTGGTTCAGTTATCAAAATTCATTGAAAATTAATATACTTGTTCATCTCAAGACCTTAAACTCTGTGTATCAATTTGAAGTCAATCGGATAATAAGTTTGGCCCCTAATAAAGTGTCTCAAGATTTTTCAAAGTGACCAAGGGAGATAACTTTGGCAGTAATTATGGGAAATCGCTGAAAATCAATAGGCTTCTCTGCCCCATGACCTTTAAACACTGTGTATCAATTTAAAGTCAATCGGATATCAACTTTGGCCTCTACAGCGTCCACAAGATTTTTTGAAGTGATCAAGGGTCATAACTCTGGCAATAATTATCAGATATCGCTGATAATCAATAGGCGTCTTCGTCTCATGACCTTAAACAACGTGTATAAATTTAAAGTCAATCGGATATTAACTTTAGCATCTAATGCGTTCACAAAAAATTGTGGACGACGGGCGGACGGACCGACAGACGGACGGGGGCGACGACAATATACGTTCACATTTCCATGTGGGCGTATAAAAAGGAGGAGACTGCCTCTATCACATATGCTATTCCGAAATCTCTAGCACCTTTCCATTGTTTTAAACCTATTCCATTGCAATTATCTATTATATAAGGAATTTAATTTGATCGAAGCATGTAATAGGAACCAGTCTCTCCCCTTAAAAGTAGAACAAGTCGAATTAACATATATTTATGCAATACATATTGTTACCCTACTGGACATTTTGGAGCTAAGTTGCAGTAATAGTTTTATGCCTCCTTGTTTGGCAGACAAGTAGTAAATTCACTTGGTTTAACTGTCAGCTGTATTTGTCGTTTTATTATGTTTACGTTCCTAAACACATATAAAAATAAGTAGCGACAGCTGGCGCTGCACAAAGAATGTTTTTATTTTGCATTGAACTTCTCTCATCTTTTTCTACTGAGACTCAAACTCGAAGGTTTGATGAACATACATGTCTTAAATATGAACCGGGCGAACCAGCCATAGCTTTTTTGTAACACAGGTGTTATTCCCCCTGGCATTTTGGTACAAAATATGGATTTTGTTAGTTTTTACCTCCGTGTTCGGCAGGTAATCAAAGGTGGGAATCCATGACCACTCGGACCAAAGACCACTCGTACCAAGACCAGTCGGACCAACTGATAGACCACTCGGCCCAAACAAAAAGACTACTCCGACCATACAAAAAGTCCACTCGGACCAAACAAAAAGACCACTCGGACCCAAAATAAAGTGTTGTTTTAATGAATTGATAATTGTGTTTGTTTTAATATGACTATACTCGAACCAATAATACAGTGTTGTTTTAATAATTGATAATTGCGTTTGTTTTAATATGACTACTCAAACCAATAATAAAGGGTTGTTTTAATAATTGATAATTGCGTTTGTTTTAATATGACTACTCGAACCAATATTAAAGTGTTGTTTTAATAAATCTATAATTGTGGTTTTTTTTTAAAATGCCTACTCGAACCAATAAAAAAGTGTAGTGTGTTGTTTTAATAAATTGATAATTGTGTGGTTTTTTAAAATGCCTACTCGAACCAATAAAAAAGTGTAGTGTGTTGTTTTAATAAATTGATAATTGTATCGTAGATGGCAAAAAAATCGGGAATCATACAAGTCACGTTTAAAAAGGGACAGTATCCAAATGTTCTCATTCCGTTCTACTCCACTATAACCGTAGTTAATCCATTTCAAATTATCTGCCCTGGTCTTATTATTGAATTTATACTTGAGAATTTGATTCACAATATCTTGTCTACGATATCACGTGGACGTAAAACTCCGGGAACGAACGAACATAAATAAACTTTTCTGAGTTTTGCGCATATTGATTATTACTACTCGGGGTGTTTCATCATTACCACGATCTTTCTTTTTTACATTTTTTTTTTCACTAAACATTACTCTTGATCGAAACAGAAAAGAATATGAGCATACTATCGAAAAATGGTACATAACAACGTGAAAGATTTTAATAAAAGTGTACACGAGAATCAGAATAACCTGGGTAATAAATTATAAAATATATCATCAATCAATGTATTGTGATTAAATAATAAATAAATAGCATATTTTTTATATTCTATTTCTTAAATGAATAAGTCAAGCCTTATAATATAATTTAATTGGTTCGAGTGGTCCTTTGGGTTGGTCGGAGTAGCAAAGATAAATTTTGGTCCAAGTGCTCTTACACTATAAATTACTTGGTCCGAGTGGTCTTTTAGTTTGGTCCGAGTGGTCTTTTAGTATGGTCCGAGTGGTCTCTATTTTGGTCCGAGTGGTCTTGAGCCGAGTGGTCTTTGGTCCGAGTGGTCTGGATACCAAAGAAATTAGGTTGAGTTATCTCTATCAAAGGGGGGTGACAGTGTAATTGTTTTATCATGTTTAAATTCCTGTGTAAACGTATATGTACAGGTATAAAAAGAAATAGCGACAGCTGGTTCTGCACCTACAATGCTTAATTGAATGATTCTGCGTAGAATAAACTTCTCTCATCTTCATCAGCCAAGACTCAACTCGGAAGTTTTAATGAACATATTCGTTTAAAATATGAAGTGGCTGACCCATTCATAGCTATTATGTTAAACACGTGTGTTTACCCCAAAAGACATTTTGATACAAAGTGTGCGCACAGTTAGCTTTATGCCTCCGTGTTCGGTAGGCAATCAAAAGAAAAAAAATGTTGAGTTAACTTTGTCAAGGATGGTGACAGTATATTTGTTTTTGTCATTCTACATATTTATATTCCATAAACATACAAGTATAACATTCGATAGCGATGGCCGACTCTACAACAATAGGGTATTAAATTTTGAATTGTATTTGTCTACCAAGATGCAACTCAGTTTTATTCCTTCTTCTCTGATTCTGGTTTGTAATTTTTCATCTTTACGAATATTGTAAGCAATATGCCATAGTCTACTTCCTACTTTTTTCATTATCTTAGGAAGGTCACTCCATATTTTCATCTTCTCACCTTTTGGCAAGTTGAAACGTTTAGACATAAATGAGTTCTTGGTGGGAAAAGTGTACAAAACGAACTACAATAGCAGGAGGCCCTTATGTATCACCATCTGGACTTTTGTTTACTGACAGTGACAATCAGTGGGCATTAGCAATTGCTAGTGTTTGGATAGCCTCTTTATCCATGTTAAATTTTTCATTGAAGAATGTGTGTAGAGTTTGGGTAATGTTTTCCTCACCACCTGTAGTGGCTGTATACGAACTGGCACTCCATATATCAGGATATTATATTTCCTTTCGTGTATTATATTTCTTTTCATGTTTTTCTAACATAATAACTTATTCATTCAGTTTTTGTAATTCATCATTTTGTTTTTCATGTTTTTCACACATATTTTTTGATGTTTTGTCTATTCTATCATTTTCAAAATCACAGTTTGACTCACATGCCTCTATACGTTTATCCATTTGTTTACTTTCATCTCTCATCATGTGAATTTCTTTATAATCTTCTGTTTCGAATCTTCTGTTTGTTTTTCATGTTTTTCACACATATTTTTTGATGTTTTGTCTATTCTATCACTTTCAAAATCACAGTTTGACTCACATGCCTCTATACGTTTATCCATTTGTTTACTTTCATCTCTTATCATGTGAATTTCTTTATAATCTTCTGTTTCGAATCTCGGGATTTTCTCTTTAATATTTTCAAACTTTTTCTCCATGTTATTGTTCATAGAATCAATCTTCTGCACTAGGGTTGTAAAGATATCTTTCACATTGGTTTCTACGTTGGTGTCTATATTATTTTCATTATTAATTTGTTAGAGATTGTTCACTCTCGGTATTTTTCGTATCATTTTTACAAGCGGAAGTTTGTGTGTTCGTCTCCGTGACATCTATTATTATTATATTCGAATTCGGTAGCATTTCTGCTATAAGTTTCTGGCCAAGACTCATGTCGTTCAAGACATTATCTTCATAAATATGACACTATTTTGGCATGGTTGTATTTTTTTTTGACGATAAGTGTTAAAGTTTGAAGCAGAGTTGAGGCAGTCACATGAAGAAGAGCCAATATGGCGACTTCTTCCCATGCGGATTGCATGTGTTCACACAATTTTGTACTCACGTTTCTCCAACATTTTTAATATTACTGACCTATTTTTCACATACGACTGATCCCTATACTAAACTTTACCGCTTACAAAATAAGCTGCGTCATTTATAAGTTTCAATATTTTGCTGGTTAGAGCAGGTTCTTTCTTAGCCGATTTTTTGCGTGGCTTTCCTGTCTCTGCGCATACCGGTAGTCCGAATCAAGATTATCTTGTCCCAAAGCATCGACCAATGAAATTGCTTAGCTTTAGCTCGAAATGTTAATCATTGACTCGGTCAAGACATTCACCTGATGAACATCTACATCAAGTTTAAACATTCTACCTCAATTAAAAGCAGAGTTGTTATCACTCCTCGGCCTAAGCAGAAAATTCAAAACCATCAAACTTAGTCAAGGTAATGACATAATGAATCTATATTTGGACTTTGTCACTCTCACTTCATTATAACCAAAGTTATCGTGCCCCAAAGCATCAACCAATCAGATTGCTTATCTCTGCTTACCTTAAGCAGAGAATACCCATCTTCGAACTCCATCAAGGATGGACCTAATGAACGCCTACACCAAGTTTGAACATTCTACCTCAATTATAAGGAGAGGTATTGTGTTTAAAAGTCTCGACCAATCAAATTGCTTATCACTCTCCTTATCCTCAGCAGAAAATGCTGATTGTCGAACTTAGTAAAGGTACTAATCACTACAGTTTTGGTATCGTCTAAAATGGTAGTTTTACCGATAGAAACTATTCATACAATTTACTTTCAAAACAACGTTCAATAATAGATAAAAGTCGTTTAAGAATAACAAAAATAGGTTGCCAGGCAACGAAACATACGCCCAGACAGCAGCTATATCGTCCGGGCAGTCAACAAGAGTTGTCGCATATTAAGTAATTATCAGAAAATCATTAGAATTTGTTTGGTTTTTATAAAGTTCTGGCCCATGCTAACGTTCAGTATACGAAACATTTAATATTATCAGACATGAGAGTGATGAGAGGTGAAATTGGCTGAAAATTTTTAACTGGTCAGAAACGATCTATATGCTGTCAATGTAGGGGGGTTTGGGGCAGGGTTCTTAATCCATTTTGAAATGAACCGGCCAAGGGTAAGCCTAACGGATAGTCGTATTTTCAACAACAGACATGTTGGTTTATGCATACTTCATTCACGTTAATAATTGCATAACGTATTCCGAATAATAATAGCTTAAACTTCGAATAAACAAAACCTTTGTTGTAATTGCATACCTGTATTCATACATCGATAATAATATCGAAATTTACAGTCAAATTTCAGCAACTTGCATGATGCATATTCCTACTTTGCTTTCATCCAACCGAACGGAAGTTATAATTTAGTAAAAAGAAAAACTACCAGTAAATATAAATATGCTTTTTTTACAATTATTGTGATCACTTGTCAATATATCAAAATAAAAAGAATGTAATATCAATAATAAAAAAATTAGCACAAATTAGTTCTGTGTATAGTCGGAACTCGGAAATATGCCGAGGTTTGCCAAGTGATGCCATACGTGCGAAAAGTCACGTGGCCAATTGTCATGATAGGCTATTACTTGACATAATAATTATATACGGGTCAGTAGGTTATTATCAGATTTACTCAACGCTAACATAATAATAATAATTATTAATATACGAGATCAGTAGGTTATTAAGTGACTTAAAAAAAGAAGACTAAATTAATAACTTACGAGACAAAACATTTTTTGTGAAATTTTGTCAAACGAAAGCCATTTGAAAGTTGTTAACCATTCGGAATTAAAATATCTCCCGGACTTCGACTTTGGTTGACCTATGTTGGACGTGGGAGTTTCTCCGACTTTTGGAACTTCCAATGACGACGTGCATGCTTGAAGTTCAAGGTCAATGCCGCCATCGCTATCGTCGGCTAAAACTCGTTTACGTTTTCTATTGTCATTCTACGAGGTGTTCAAGTACTTCAACATTGTGTTAGATATAAATGAATGAACCGACATTCGATTATATACATTCTTTTACTTGATTGACTCAACTAATTAAGTTGTTTATTTAGGAAATGAGCCGATACGGATTGAAGCCGAAGGTATTCATATTGTATTGACTGACTCTTTGATGGGTTTCTTAATCGACGAGTAATAATTAACTCTTTGTTATCGGCCGAAAGTTGATTGATTAATGATACCATAAAACAGCCGATTAAGATCCCTGGTTTGGGGGTATCCTCCCCCAAGAAATTTTTGAAAATAAGACGCTGTTTTAAGCCATTTCAACTGTTTATGACCCATTTTCGCTTGACAATTATACCACACATTTACCCTGTCCTGGGAGCTAAAAATATCATTGACATGTTTGAGAAATACAACTGACACTGGTAATAAGGGGTTTGTCAAACGGCACTGTGCAGCCTTCGTGTGTTTAGAACTTTGACAGTGACGGACGAAGCTCGTGAATCCTCTACCTCCGTAGTTAATATCTTCACTAGGCACCAAAGACAACAGGCTTTCCCCGGCAGTTCAATTTTACGCACAAATTCATTCATGCAAACTTTCTTCCCACTATCCTTCGTCAAATCGACTTCTCTTTCAAGCCAGTCCCATCTCCATTTATTTTTAGAACCACTGTCAATTTGTCGCGCACGTGATTCGTCGGTTCTGTTTATTATTGACATTGTTCTTCATTTACATATCAATAGAAAAAAAAATGGCGATGACCTTGTAGCGAGAATAGCCGACACATTATGGCCAATCAGAATGCCGTTATAGCTGATCACGGAAACAGTCGATTTGAACCGAATCATGCCACGTGAAGCGAAAGCCAATCAGATCATCGAAGAATTTTTCCGTCAAAGAGGTCATGAGCTTCGCGGAGCAAACCAAAGGGTATTCCCCTTTAGAACGAAAGCTATTTGCTGAGTTACGTCCGATTTCATTAGTTTCCATACGGCGAAAATTTTTGTTCGAATAATTTTTACGTGGCTTTTTGGGGGTGGTTTTCAGTCGGATTTATGAAAATTTAAAAATTGCTTTAGGTCGATTGGCGGAAATCTCATGTATGTATTATGGATTTAACTGTCCAATTATCGATTTTCAAGAAATTCACACCTCCATAGGGTCCACAAGGTAAAAACACGATTTTTCGTACAATCAGGGGCCATAATTCAGGAAGTTATGGTCCAATGTGCCCGAATATCGAAGGAAACCGCGATCTTTGGGTTATAAACATACATTTCAAATTTCATCAAAATCGGATGAAAATTGTGACCTCTACAGGGTCCACAACCTTGATATATCATATTTTTACACTATTCGCGAATTAGTGACAGCCATTTTAACCTCAACCTTCATTACAGTGAAACGGTGATATAATCAAACATTTTCTAAAATCGGATAATAGTTGTGACCTCCAGAGGGACCACAAGCTAAAAAGGCGATTTTTAGTACAATCAGGGGCCATAATTCAGGTAGTTAACCTTCGATATAACCAAGATCTTTGGATTATAAATATGCATTTAAAGTTTCATCAAAATCAGATTAAAATTGTGACCTCTACAGGGTCTACAACCTTGATATACCATATTCTTATAGTATTCGCGTACAAACGGCGGACATTTTGTGCGGCAGTTTTGGTCTGATTTTCACGAAATTCAAACCCACCCTTCATTACCGTGAAACAGTGATATAATCAAACGTTAAAGAAAATGGCGATTTTTTACAATCAGGGGCTATAATTCAGGAAGTTTCGATCAGATATGTGCAAATATGCAATGGAACCAAGATCTTTTAAGTATTTTAAGTTTTAACTAAATCGTCTCAAAATTGTGACCTCTGTACGGGTTGATATAACATATTTTCACACTATACGCGTACAAACCGCGACCATTTTGTCTGTCAATTTTGGTCTGATTTTCACGAAATTCATACTCATTCTTCATTACCATGTAACGGTGATATAATCAAATGTTTTTTTTCATCGGATAATAATTTTGACCCCCCAGAGGGACCAAAGGCAAAAAAAAGCGATTTTTCGGACCATAAGGGGACATAATTCAGGAAGTTACGACCGATGGGCGCAAATATCGAAAGGAACCAAGATCTTTGGGTTATAAACATGCATTTAAAGTTTCATCCAAATCGGTTCAAAATTGTGACCTCTACACTGTTCACAAGCTAAAAACATGATTTTTCGGACACTCAGGGGCCATAACCCATGAAGTTACACTGTTACAGTCAAATACATGCCAATATCGAAAGGAACCGAGATCTGAGGGTGATAAATCTATATTTTAAGTTTCGTTGAAATCGGATAAAAATTGTGAACTGTAGACTGTTCACAAACAATTGTGGACAGACGGACGTCCGGACGAACAGGGACGACGACAATATACGTCCACATGAAAATGTGGGCGTATAAAAATGGTTTAATTAGTACTATGGTTTAGATTAATGGTAACGGCTTTAGTTTCTCCGAGGTGCGTTTAAAAACTGACGATCGTTCACTTATCTATTGCGTTCACTAATTAGACGATGCGTTTAGTTTCCCGCGTTTCGTAAAGAAATCAACAAATGATTAAATTATCTAAAGCGTTTATTTATTAGACGATCCGTTGAATTTCTTGAGATGCGTATATTGATCAAAACTTCATTTTCGTTACGGTAAATATGAAATACAAATAAAGATAAGTTGCCAGGCAACAAAACATACGCCCACAGCAGCTAAATCGTCCGGGCAGTCAACAAGAGTTGACGCATATTTTTACTTTTTTCGATAATGAAACATTTATATTACACTCAAATCTGATTTAAGAGTAACAACTCAGAAAATCATTAGAATTTGTTTGGTTTTTATAAAGTTCTGGCCCATGCTAACATTTAGTATGGTATACAAAACATTTAATATCATGGATTTAGCTGTTCAGTTATCAAAATTCATTGAAAATTAATATACTTGTTCATCTCAAGGCCTTAAACTCTGTGCATCACTTTGAAGTCAATCGGATAATAAGTTTGGCCCCTAATAAAGTATCACAAGATTTTTCAAGGGAGATAACTTTGGCAGTAATTATGGGAAATTGTTGAAAATCAATAGGCGTCTTCGTCTCATGTCCTTAAACACTGTGTATAAATTTAAAGTCAATCGGATAGTAACTTTAGCCTTTACAGCGTTCACAAGATTTTTCAAAGTGATCAAGGGTCATAACTCTGGCAGTAATTATCGGAAATCGCTGAAAATCAATAGGCTTCTTCATCTGATGTCCTTAAACACTGTGTATACATTTAAAGTCATTCGGATATTAACTTTGGCCTCTAGACCAACCACAAGATTTTTCAAAGTGATCAAGGGCCATAACTCTAGAAGTAATTATAGGAAATCACCGAAAATCATTGGGCTTCTTCATCTTATGACCTTAACAACTGTGTATAAATTTAAAGTCAATCGGATAATAACTTTGGCATCCACAAGATTTTTTGAAGTGATCAAGGGCCATAACTCTGGCACTAATTATCGGAAATTGCTGAAAATCAATAGGCGTCTTCGTCTCATGACCTTAAACAATGTGTATAAATTTAAAGTCAATCAGATATTAACTTTAGCCTTTACAGCGTTCACAAGATTTTTCAAAGTGATCAAGGGTCATAACTCTGGCAGTAATTATCGGAAATCGCTGAAAATCATTAGACGTCTTCGTCTCATGACCTTTAACAATGTGTATAAATTTAAAGTTAATCGGATATTAACTTTAGCCTCTAGTGCGTTCACAAGAAATTGTGGACGATGGACGGACGGACCGACGGACCGACGGACGGGGGCGACGGCAATATACGTCCACATTTCCATGTGGGCGTATAAAAATCGGTAAATCACGTCCAAAGTAGTTATACAGGTCGCGGAAAAAGCATCCTCAGTATCCCCAATGTTCTCATTCCGTTCTACTCCACTATAACCTGGGTTAATCCATACCGTTTCGACGATTTCAAATTATCTGCCCTGGTCTTATTATTGAATTTATACTTGAGAATTTGATTCACAATGTTCAATATAATAAAATAATCGTGCTAAATACTTGACTCGTACATACATCAATTGTATTGAATAAATATGTTTTACTTGTTTTTTTTTTAAATTCACCCATCTTCAATCATAATAACATACATATTACAGAATAGTAGTACACACTGAGAATTGCTAAGGAGTAACTTTGTGCACAGACACCATAGATTTCTTCATCATCCTTGTTATTTCTACGTGTGTCGGAAGATAATTAATTTTCGGACTATTACTATTACTCGATATTACCGGTATAAAACTGTAAAAAGGTGGGTTAATTAACGCTAGGTGCGTTTTCTGTAAAGGTGTGTTAATTAACCGACCGGTAAAAAATGAATGTCAATGTTGTGTATTGTTTAATTGGCATGTTTTCTCGCAAGTTGCGATAACTGCACCAAAAGGAGTATAATCAAGGACTAAAATGCTTTATCTGACACGTACGTGTTAAATCAAAATTTGAGAAGTAAAACTGTTTTACCGTGCGATTAATCATTCGGCCGTGTGTTTTACGCAGGTCTTTGTAAAATAAAGAGAGGTCTTTAGATAGGCGTGTGTGCTCGCTATGATCTACGTTTCTCTTATGTCTATTGTAGGCCTATTACACGTACGGTATATATAAAGTTGCCTTTTACGAAGTAAAAATATGGATTAATCTATCGTATACGGAAAGGCGAATGTAATGTCGTCATTTATAAATACCAAGCAGTCAGCACCCAAATTGAATATCTACGTGAAATAGAAAGTAAATCCAGCAAAAACGGGCCACAATGCGTAAATTGTGCATCTTACCTTCAATAGCAATATCCATCAAACAGAAATCTCCTTGTTGATAAATATTACGACACAATAACCAACCGAACAGTGGTAATTCCCACACAAATGGTATTTAAACTAAAATTATTTTAGCTTTTCACTAAATTTACATTGCATCAATCCAACGATCCTCATTCCAGAACTTGTAACTTTCAATAGCCGTTTTTATGCAATTACATAAGAAACACATACGCCCGAGTTGACACGTAATCATTTTTCGAGACTTCGTAGTAATATTGGATTTCCTGGTTATGTTTTCTTCGTGATCGTAACATATAAAACTACAGGCCAGTTCATTTCTACAACTTTGTTATCAAGCTGGATTGGATTCAAAGAACCCTCGTTCTCAATAAATGATAGCTGCTCGGAATACCTGTTGAGCTCTTATAAGTCTCGCTCAACACCCTCTTTTATAACCCCCTTTTTTTCTGCTTTATTTGGTCTACCAAAGCATATATCATAAACAGATGGAATTTGATGGATATTTTACCAAAATATCACCATTTTTTTTACATACAAACATGCCGTCCGCTTTTTTAGTACGTCGGATTTGAATCTATAGAAAGAGTGAACCAACAATTTTTCAAAGACCCAATATAGTAAGTCACGCTGCTTATAGATAAAGTTGCATTTAATAAAATAAAAATATTGACCTTAATCTATCGCACGAAATGCAAGCAAATTTAATATTTTGATTGTTGAATTCCCGTCTACTGTTTATTTGGAATGTAAAATATACAACCAATAATGATATTAATTGAAATAATATATTATCGGCATGACCATGGAATGGGTTGGAAACGTGTGTACAACGAACGAGACGGAATAGCGAAGATTCTCGAATGAGAAAACGGTGGTCATTTGTTTCATTACTTCCGCCAAAATGTGCTAAGGTGAACGCGCTGAGTTTATTATTTTTTTTTTTTTATTATTAAAGTTAAAGATAGGTTGCCAGGCAACGAAACATACGCCCACAGCAGCTAAATCGTCCAGGCAGTCAACAAGGGTTGTCGCATATTTTTACTTTTTTTGGGAATGAAACATTTGTTATACACTAAAATCTGATTAAGAGTAACAACTCATTTTGTAATTATCTTAAAATCATTAGAATTTGTTGGCTTTTTATAAAGTTTTGCCCCACGTTAACAATTAGTATAGGAAACATTTAACATCATGGATTTAGCTGTTCAGTTATCAAAATTCATTGAAAATCAAAATACTTGTTCGTTTCAACACCTTAAACTCTGTGTATCAATCTGAAGTCAATCGGATGATAAGTTTGGCATCTATAGCGTCACAAGGTTTTTTGAAGTGATCAAGGGAGATAACTCTGGAAGTAATTATTTGAAATCGCTGAAAATCAGTAAGCTTCTTTGTCTCATGACCTTAAACAGTGTGTGTAAATTTAAAGTCAATCAGATATTAACTTTGGCCTCTAGAGCGTCCACAGGATTTTTTGATGTGATCAAGGGCCATAACTCTGGCAATAATTATCAGAGATCGCTGAAAATCAATAGGCGTCTTCGTCTCATGACCTTAAACACTGTGTATAAATTTAAAGTCAATCAGATATTAACTTTGGCCTCTAGAGCATCCACAAGAATTTCTGAAGTGATCAAGGGACACAACTCTGGCACTAATTATCAGAAATCGCTGAAAATCAATAGGCTTCTTCGTCTCATGACCTTAAACACTGTGTATAAATTTGAAGTCAATCCGACATCATCTTTGTCCTCTAGAGCATCCACAAGATTTTTTGAACTGATCAAGGGCCATAACTCTGGCATTCATTATCGGAAATCCGTGAAAATCAATAGGCTTCTTCGTCTTATGACCTTAAACACTGTGTATAAATTTAAAGTCAATCGGATATTAACTTTAGCCTCTCGAGCATTCACAAGATTTTTCAAAGTGATCAAGAGTCATAACTCTGGCAGTAATTATCGGATATTGCTGAAAATCAATAGGATTCTTCGCATTATGACCTTGAACACTGTGTATAAATTTAAAGTCAATCCAATATTAACTTTAGCCTCGAGAGCGTTCACAAGATTTTTCAAAGTGATCAAGGGTCATAACTCTGGCAGTAATTATCGGATATCGCTGAAAATCAATAGGCTTCTTCGTCTCATGACCTTAAACACTGTGTATAAATTTAAGGTCAATCGGATATTAACTTTAGCCTCTAGAGCGTTCACAAGATTTTTCAAAGTGATCAAGGGTCATAACTCTGGTAGTAATTATCGGATATTGCTGAAAATCAATAGGCTTCTTCGTCTCATGATCTTAAACACTGTGTATGAATTTAAGGTCAACCGGATATTAACTTTAGCCTCTAGAGCGTTCACAAAATTTTTCAAAGTGATCAAGGGTCATAACTCTGGCCGTAATTATCGGATATTGCTGAAAATCAATAGGCTTCTTCGTCTCATGACCTTAAACACTGTCTATAAATTTAAAGTCAATCGGATATTAACCCTGGCCTCTAGTGCGTTCACAAGAAATTGTGGACGATGGACGGACGGACCGACGGACGGACGGGTGCGACAGCAATATACGTCCACATTTCTATGTGGGCGTATAAAAACGAAAATCAAAGGTGACAACTTGAAATGACCAAGTGACAAGTAAAAAAATATTTCTAAAAGTTTACAAACATTTCAACGCCTGACTTATTGGAATAAACTGTAACAATTGCCAATTTCCAACCAACTATATCAGCTAGTCCATAAGTGCACGAGTTAATTGCCTGTCAACATCAAAGAGCAGAGCTAATGGTGTGTCGCCTGACAACATCAAAGGGCAATTCCGTGTGAAAAGCGTGCATGAATCGACAGTATTGTAAAACAAAAGCTGTATTCACAATCACAAAAACCTATGGTTTCTTAGCAGGCTCTGAGATTTGACAATGGAGATTAGAATATATCTGATAATTAAATGGAACAAAGTATAAAACACGTTGTATTCATCAAGAAATGAAATGCGTATAAGAACGCATATATGTAACTACATGTAGGTCTACACCATGTATAAATCCATATTAATACCTACACTTAATAAATACAGACTGATCTGCATAAAACAGATGTTTATAATAATAATTACTTTATTTCAAAAAGGTTGATGTTTTTGAAAGAAAAGACTGTCGCTAAAATTATAAAATCTTTATTAATTAAATCAACCATGCACAAATCTTATATAATCAATCGAATCAAATCCTAGTCAAACTGACCCAAATAGATGGTGTCCAAACAACTCCAGTAGTGGGTGTCGAACCAGCTCGATGTCGAAACTACTTGTTCCCGTAAGTTCACATACTGACTTATGATTGATAGTATGCATTGAAGGCCGAGTCGTTTGGGCCAAAATGAAAATTAGAAATCAGCATGGTATTGTATCTGTCCCGTTAGTCCAGCAAAAATTATAAAACTGAACGATAGATCTGCTCCCGATAGAACTAGACGTCAGGCCCGTATCTAGACACCATTAAGCTGGGGGGCATAACCTTTCGGTAGGGGGGCGAACATTTTGAGGAAATTTTCGGAAAGATCATTCTAACATACTGCTGTAATCATCATGCTATGTAGTTACCTAGGCGTCTAATAAGCATTTTAAAACAAGCCAACAGTGAGGCTGATGTCCCCCGCCGAAATCCCAAAATAAATAGATGACACATATTAATTAATCGCACATTTATTTTTTTCAAACGTATCAAGCAATCAAACTGTACATGAAGTGTCATCCAAAAGTGTTTTATAAAGAAAAATGCTAAAACCGATGAGAAAAATGAAAATGTACCCTAGTTAGGGGGACCCTAAAGGCAGACAAAAGGGCCCCCACGCTTGACAAAAGGGCCCCTCTGGCCAAGGGAAAGGGCCCTCGTGTCTGAGTCAATCGTTTCTATACACTGTTACTGTCGAATCCATTACTGAATGAAAATGCAGTCATTGTATTGGCATAAAAATCATCAATCAAGATGAATCTAAGTTATCTTGTCCCAAGGTATCAACCAATCAAATTGCTTATCTCTGCCTACCCTAAGCAGAAAATGCTCATCTTCGAACTCCATCAAGGCATTGACCTAATAAGCATACACACCAATTTTGAACATTTTAACTCAATTAGGAGAGTTATTGTGTTCCAAAGTCTCGGTAAATCAAATTGCTTATCGCTCTGCTTACCCTGAGCAGAAAATGCTCATTATCGATCGTAGTCAAGGCATTACTGTAATGAAACTATACACCAAGTTTCATCACTCTCACTTTATTAGAACTAAAGTTATCGTGTCCCAAAGCATCAACCAATCAAATTGCTTATCTCTGCTTACCCTAAGCGGAAAATGCTCATCTTCGACCTCCATCAAGGCATTGACCTAATAAGCATATACACCAAGTTTGAACATTTTAACTCAATTAGAAGGAGAGTAATTGTGTTCCAAAGTCTCGACCAATCAAATTTGTGTATCGCTCTGCTTACCCTGAGCAGAAAATGCTCATTATCGAACTTAGTCAAGGTATTACTGTAATGAAACTATACACCAAGTTTCATCACTCTCACTTAATTAGAACTAAAGTTATCGTGTCCCAAAGCATCAACCAATCAAATTGCTTATCTCTGCTAACCTAAGCGGAAAATGCTCATCTTCGAACTCCATCAAGGTATTGACCTAATAAGCATATACACCAAGTTTGAACATTTTAACTCAATTAGAAGCAGAGTTATTGTGTTCCAAAGTCTCGACTAATCAAATTTGTGTATCGCTCTGCTTACCCTGAGCAGAAAATGCTCATTATCGAACTTAGTCAAGGTATTACTGTAATGAAACTATACACCAAGTATCATCACTCTCACTTAATTAGAACTAAAGTTATCGTGTCCCAAAGCATCAACCAATCAAATTGCTTATCTCTGCTTACCCTAATGGGAAAATGCCTATCTTCGAACTCCATCAAGGCATTGACCTAATAAGCATATACACCAAGTTTGAACATTTTAACTCAATTAGAAGGAGAGTTATTGTGTTCAAAAGTCTCGACCAATCAAATTTGCGTATCGCTCTGCTTACCCTGAGCAGAAAATGCTCATTATCGAACTTAGTCAAGGTATTACTGTAATGAAACTATACACCAAGTTTCATCACTCTCACTTAATTAGAACTAAAGTCATCGTGTCCCAAAGCATCAACCAATCAAATTGCTTATCTCTGCTTACCCTAAGCGGAAAATGCTCATCTTCGAACTCCATCAAGGCATTGACCTAATAAGCATATACACCAAGTTTGAACATTTTAACTCAATTAGAAGGAGAGTTAATGTGTTCCAAAGTCTCGACCAATCAAATTTGCGTATCACTCTGCTTACCCTGAGCAGAAAATGCTCATTATCGAACTTAGTCAAGGTATTACTGTAATGAAACTATACACCAAGTTTCATCACTCTCACTTAATTAGAACTAAAGTTATCGTGTCCCAAAGCATCAACCAATCAAATTGCTTATCTCTGCTTACCCTAAGCGGAAAATGCTCATCTTCGAACTCCATCAAGGCATTGACCTAATAAACACATACACCAAGTTTGAACATTCTAGCTCAATTAGGAAGAGAGTTATTGTGTCCCAAAAAGTGTGACGGACAGACAGACGGACAGACAGACGGACAGACAGACGGACAGACAGACAGACAGACGGACGAACCCATTTTAATAGTCCCCCAACTTTCTTCGAAAGGCGGACAATAAGTATTCAAACAATTAAAATTTAGCTTTTTTAGGTTAATATAAGGAACTGTGTATACTTTAATGATTGTTAGCAATTTCTGAGCGGGGGGGGGGCGAGGATTTCATGGCCTCCCCGCGCCCCCCTGTAGATACGGGCCCGCTAGACGGTATTAATACTTGGGATGTGTTGCGAACATTTAAATAGTTCATCAATAACACCGCCTATACATGTATTTCTTACCGTTTTCTAAAATACAATATTAGAGCACTTGTATCTTGTATATACAGTCAAACTGGGGCAAAGTATTGTCATCTTTTTGTTTTGGTTGATTGATCAGAAGGTTTGAAAACGTTGACCTGTATAGGTGTTGCGTAACAGGTGCGGTTATACACTTAAATGGTGTCATAAAGTAATAAACTAATCAACAAGCTACATGGATTATTTACTTCAACTAAAATGTGTATTAATTTGCTGTCTGAATTACAGTTGTTAATTTTGTTTATAGATTTATTCATTAAATGTTTTCGATAACTTAAAAAATCGTGCAAAATGAAAAATAAGAAAATTTCTGTTTAAAACTTTTATGGCATGTAAATAGAATACATAGAAGCGTGTATTGTAAAATTTACTGCAACCAGTAACTAACTCTTTCTTGATACAGGCGTATCTGTTTTATGAAATGATCTACCATTTACTTAGTTTAAGATGTTGCAAATATCTTTATTCTCTAAATAAAAGGATATTTAAAACAAATTAATTATATCTGGCTTTTAATATATTTATATATGATTAAATTGTCACTTTGTAAAGCGTCCCTAAACAAGTTATGAAGAGCACACTATAATTATATATACATGTGTAGTGTATCAATATCCGTTCTTAAACTTTAATATATGTATTAACAGTAACAAAATTTTGATTTATAGCACTATTATTAATTTGTTCCCGTTATTTGCAAAACATCTCCCCGATGTTGATAATTAATTTGATTTGAATTATTTTTCCGTGCCAGTTGGAAACATAATTGTCTAAGGTCTAATTGAACTGTGAAGTTTAAATCAAATATTAAATCGAATTAGGAAACAGGTAAATGTATTTTTGCATAAAATTACAATGCTGTTTGTTTCAAATCTGCATTGGACTATTCATGCACAGTAAAAAATCATTTTCCTATTTTAAGAAAAATAAGAAAATAATCTTATAACTAGAAATTATTTTCTTAAAATAAGAAAATATCGGGATAATTTTCTAGAGAATATTTTGAATGTCAAAATATTTACTTAAATTAAGAAATATATTCCCAATTAAGATTAAAATTCTTAAAATAAGAAATTTTTCTTGGAATAAGAAAATTATCCTAAGAATATTTTCTTGTATCAAGTTGATGTATAAGAAAGAAAATGAGACTTCTGGACATTTATTATAATTTTCTTATATCTAGATTTTGTGTATTGTTTCCGTTGAAATAAGATAACAGCTAGATTATAATTATCTAAACTATATCGATATTCGAATCGGCATTCCAAAACCGTTGTCAATTTTATATGCTCCCAGTGCCTCCCACATTGAAACACTGTTGTATCTTGTTGTTGCCTCCGTCAATCCGTCAACAAAGGCTTGTGGTTAACTTTACATTCAACCTATCACAGTGTAATTGCTTACATCGAAATTTCACTGTGATATCCCGTAATTTTCTGGGATAACTATAGGCTACTTGCAATAGAGAGAAAAATACTGAAATTATAACCAACCCAAAACAAGGATAGTTGGGTGGCTTATATGAAAATTTAAATAAATTATTACTATAGGAAATTATATATTGGTTTTATGGAAGTAGATCCACCTCACAAAAATTCTCAATTTGTTTATTCATTCATTCATTGATAGGACATACATAATTCTTTCGATGATTTTCATTGTCTTTTTTTTTTTTTGATTCATGTCTTTTGCAAAATTCATGTCATACATATACCTATAAAGCTATGAAAACATAATCATTCCTTCATGGTCCCCCCTCTATGTGCAAGTTCCATACCCATGACTTATCAAAGCTGTAGTAATATTCCATCTATGCCCATGGTATCCTTATAAAATACAAATCATATGATATACACATACAATACTCATTGCTACCCAACAAGACATTTTATTATGATAACCCAGATCGATGTCTAGGAATTGTATGGTTATTTTTTTAGTAAATCAATCAACAAGCAGCAACATGCGTCAACTAGAGCTGGGCAATATTTAGGTATTTCGATATAAAAACGTCACAGAAATAAAAACCGTGAAAAATACCGTCTTCAGAAAAATATCGAAAAACCGAACATACCGCGATTTTCTAGATGATATTTAACATAAATATTGAACAAAATGTTTTCTTTTTCATGTTATTTACGATATTTTATTGCTTTATGATGAAAAATACTGCTATAAAGTATTCATTCCTTAAAAATTGCAAATGCCGACATAAGCCATAAGCAGAAGGAGCTTTGTTTACGTCGATCACGTGACTTCTCGCTCACCTTTCCACCCGTTAGAATTATCCAGGTTTCTATACATCTTGACGAATTGTGAAGACCGATACTTTGATTTTCGAAAGTAATCATTGATTTTAGGATAAGACTAAATTTTAATAAAGCGGAAATATAAATAATACCAATTACACTGAGAGTTCCGGTAGGCTGATAGTGATTATCATTCATTCAATTGTCATTCTTCAGCGTCGGACGTGTCATGGCTGCCGTGATCCGGGAAAAATATTTGACTAAATCAATGGAAACTTTTTGACATAGTACTTAGTACGGGCCTACATTATAGTTTAATTTAGTATCCTTGTATTGTATAATACATTTTCAAAAAGGTATACTCGTGAATGAGAAAAAAAACGAGTTTTATTTACAAGTTTAAATGAACCGCATTCACTCGTAGCGTAGCTATTCAATATGCACGGCCGAAAGAACGGGCAAATAGTAAACTTCTCGGACAAACAAAAAGTTGTTAGATACAACGATAGAATTGCCGAATATCACGTGCATTTGACGTCATTTTGCACGTAACGTCATACATGATTATGTGACGTCTTCAAAACGACGTGTTAGTTTAAAAATGGCAACCCAAATCGCTGCTGCAGACGGTAACTGTATTTCACCGTTTATAATACAACACGATAAGTGATAAATATTCAACAAAAATTGCAAGCACATCCAAGGGTAAGTAACAGTGTTTTTTATCTATTATTTATTATACCATGCTGCTCATGCTCGTATTATTAGTCGTAATGGGTTATCTCCCCTTACCCTAGCTGGATATCTGCCATAGCTGCTTAGGTTAGGACCTTAGAACTATTAGAAGTTAGGTATTATTAATATTATGTCTATGATCTATATATCATTAATATCATTCATTATCAATCATGAATTATTAATATTATTTATTATGATTAGTACTATTAGATAAGACTGTAAGAATAAGACAAAAAAGGTTTAAAATTAAGTAGGCCTAGTTTAGCCTAGTATATAAAAATATATTATTAGCCTATAATTTTAAAAAAATCTGTCTCCAGGCCTAGCACAAACATTAACACAGCATTTCTCATTCATTTTAAGTCAACAGTTACCGAAAAGTGTAGCTCTACTACTAGTACTAGGGTGTTGTTTTATATTTGACTGAGGCCAGGCTAACTTAAGTGAAGTTCTGTTCATTCGTGGTGATTTTTATGTTCACCTTCTAATCTAATTCTAGTTTTTTTTGTGCCATGGCTTCCAGTCCACTCCAGTTTGTGCATGTGTTCAAGCAAAAAGGTTAATTTATAAATTACCACAGCACATCCCGAACAAATGACAACAAACTTACAAAGGGCCTTAAAAGGTGCATAGTTGTTTGGATGATTATTATTATGCAAAAACCGAGGTTTTAGAACTATTCACAATCACAGTGTGAAATATAGGCTACCACACAGGTGACTGCTTATCGAATAGGCCTACAAACTGTTGAATACAAACTAGATGAGTTCCTTTACATGCACATGACTGACAGTTTTAAGTTTTACATACCATCCAAATTAGTATGCAACATATCTTTCCATTTTAAAATGACCTTGTATTTAGTAATAGAAATATAAGATTGGTTTTAACTATATTTCAGCTTTTAGAAGAAATACAGAGAGAGTTGAGGCGGGAGAATACTTTTGTTCCAGCCTGCATGGAGAAGTTGGAGAACATGGGAGGTGATGACTTTGTTTGGAGTCCTTGGCAAGGTATAATAACTTTTATGAATCAGAAAAATGCCAGCTTGTATTCACACTAACGAACGGAACTATTTGACAGATTCATTTTCTGCACCCTTATCAGTGATTTAGACATGCAGTGAGCATATCATTATGAAGATGATCCCTAGCAAATTTGATGAAGATCTGAAAAAAAATACAGGCTACGACAAAGCACGGTTGCCATACCTATGTTAAACAGTATGTTCGGCTAAGTCAAAATATTACAGTAACGCATAATATCGGGCACGGGGGCTGCAAGCAAATAATATCAATGGGTAATAAAATATTTTTTTAAATTCCTTTTTCAGGAATCAAGTTCGCTGAACAGTTTTAATAGAATCATTCAATAACAGATGACACATTACAAGAAACATTGTATGTGGCCATGTATGGAAGAATATTTACAGAATTACAACAAATCCTATTGCAGGGCATCTCTCATCTTAATGGCGTTATATTACACCTTTAATATTCTCCCTGTGGTCCAGATGGATGTTTGGGGACATGATGTACACAACTAGTGATTGCAGAACAATTCACAAAGCTACTTAAAAAATATAGAAAATTTACATCTTGAAGAAAATAAAATTGTTTTGAGAATAATTTAGACTTTCATTATTCCTTTTTATACATCCACTTGTGATAAGTTGTCACCCATGTTCGTCGGTCAATCCATTCCTCCACTCCTGTTTTGATATTGCATAATCTATAATTTTTATTATTCCTTTTCAATCTGTAGAAAGGAGTAGTTAAATTGTTCTTGCTTAAGATTCTTGTTAGTTTTTTTTTCAAATTTAATGTGCTATTTTTCAAAATATTGGAACTTAAAATTGATCATAATATAAAAAGATGATCTAGAAAAAACAAACATTTTCTGAAATATTAAAGCCATAACATTTAGAAGAAGAATTTTGATTTTATTATTCACCAAACCGAGAAATACAATCTACTTTTAAGATGTTTTCAATTTTAATTTAATGAAAATATCTTAAAAGTAGATTGTATTTCTTGGTTTGGTGAGTAATAGATCGAATTTTGAAAATCATATGGGAACAATCATCAAGAAAATTATTGTTAATATAAGATTTTCAAAACTTAAATTAAGGTTTTCTTTCTTAGGAAAATATTTCTTAAAACTAGATAATTTTACTGGGTATGATAATCTTGTTTTAAGAATTTCATGACCAATTTTTTCTTACCCACGGGATATATTATTTTTCTTAAAATAAGTTTCTGAAAACTTATTTTGAGTAATTTTTTCTAGTTATTTTTAACTGTGTGGTCTATTTATTGTGATTTATATTTGATATCTGTGAATGATATCCGACTATCATAAAAAAGGCCTTTTAAATTTTAAGAAAAATAAGAAAATAATCTTATAAGTTTTTGTGTGACATGTCATTTATTTTACAAAATGACGAAATGAAAACATGAGATGAGAAAGGAAGTGTATCAAAATTTAAAGTTACAATTTCCCCAAATATTTCCAGGATCTCATGTTTTCTAAATGAGTGCTGAATTAAAATAATAAGTCCGCGAATGAAAATAATAAGCCTGAAATTAAATAACAGAAATCAGGTGGAAGACAGGGGAGGCACCAGTCTGTGTTTCCGAACGAATTAACGATCATGAAATCAGCCGGAGAAAAATCGCAAACGAGTGTAAAACCGAAAAGAAAATTGCAGTTATGGCAGCAGAGCTATAAATAGCCTCACGCATACAGTAGCATTCGGAATGGCTCGACAGGAAGTTACGATAAAGCCGTGCTGATTGTCTTTGTTTTGAATTACGGTACGGCGCTTTCGTGAATAAAACTTTTTAACAAATTCTAATTTTTGGAATATTTTTAATGAAAACCCGTATTTTTTATCAATGCAGCCTTAACCCTGAATAAGTTGATGGAAACCGTACTTATTACGGTAAAACCGGAGTAGTTGGCAGGTATGCATTATGATTAGTAAAGAAAAATTTTACGTTGGGAGTTTGGATGACATTACTAGGGTGCCCCACCATATATAAATATCTCCAAATAGCTAAACAATTACACCACAATATTTAATTATATAACATGTCTTAAATCTATTTCACACATTTATAGTCACTAAATAAACGGTCATGTTAAACTTAATAAGCTATGACCATTTAAACATCATAAACAATACACTGAAGAATGGTTCGGAGCGTCGTCCATAACATCCAGACACTCTCGAGTAAAAAATAGGTTACGTGCCCTTGTTTTGAAACTAGTCTCACTTCACCAGCCTATCGACCATTCTCCGTCTGATTGACAGGCCGGGATAATCCAGACTACTTTTTACGAAACGTGACAGAAAGCTGGAACAAGAAATCGAATTTATAAATAACACACGGTGGGCGACTCAACAATTGCTTTTTCTAACCTTGTAAAAGTAAAACGAAACTACTGCTGGTATCATGATCCTGCCCAACCCAAGTTATTCATAGATATTATTTGTACTAAACCAAAATATGTCGCTTCTAACGGTCATGCGAAGAATAAAGCAATTTAAAAAATAAAACGAACGTAATTTCTAAAGATGCCATAATAACCAAAACGATAAATATTACTGCTACTCAGAATCGTCAACAATAGATTTTTTACGACTGTAATAGTTACTAGTGTGTTTAGAATTCCCACGGGCTGTTGCTATTTATAGACTCAACGGGTGTGCGAGACTGTCAGAAAATTAGTAGTAGTGAACCAAGTAAAGCGTGCATATTCAACGTGTCTAGTACAACTTTTCAGTAGGCACGTGGGGCACCCTAACATTACTAGCACATAATTTAGATTTTGAAATCAATTCTCCAATCCTGAAGAAGCCGGCAAATGCCAAAGAAAATATCGCTTTTAAAAGAGAGTGGTGTGATTTAACAGAAATTGTCACATGAATAGCCTCAAGCAGTTGGCAATGGATATTTACTGTTATTGGTAAGCGGGATGGACCCGAGGATCTGGAACGACGGGCACCTTTCACTAAATTCTTAACCAGAAAGGTATTTATGGAATCTGAAAAACCTAACGTTTTTTGCACAAAAGTAATGACCGAAGCATGAGAAGTAACGGAACTGGGCGAGTATCCTGACTCAAACAGATGAGCAAGAAAATTAACAATGAACACATTTGGAAGAGGAAAAGTTGGGGACGAATTATTGCTAATACAGAATGAAATAAACTTTGTCCAGGCCCTGAAATAAAGTCCTTCGATGAATTTGCCAATGACACATTGAGCAGTTGCACAGCTGATGGAGTCAGATTCTCAAGTACGTTTGGTTCACCACCTGAGGGGTTAAGTCCAACCATGGTGCCAATGCGAAAGAGTCAGAGTTTTGGACCTAGGTGTTGAAGATATTTTCAAAACCGGTTCATCTTCTGTGTCCTGTATGTCTAGCGATAGACGATCTGGCAACGAATCTGGCAGCAATTGACAAAATTCAACATAAGTATTTGACCAAATCATGGCCTTAAGTTTGTCAGAAACGTGTTGAGAAATGCATGTATGACTGACAGGATGTCTACCTGTGTCCATGGCAGGCTGAGTTCCAAACAAATTTGCAGCATTCACCGAAAACACGTTGAATCCATTAGTGGTTGCTGCATTGGCTGAAGTACTTGTGGTAGTAGCGGTCGAGGTCATTTCTGACACAGACAATGTCTGCAGCAGAGGTGTAACACTTGGACCCGCAGGTTGATTACACGTAGGCGAAGGGGCTTTGTGAACCAAGCCTCTGTCAAGCATTTTCTGCAGGATGATTTCTGACAATCTGTCTTCTGCTGAAGAAGTCAGACGGATGTTCGAATTAGGAGCTTTTGGAATCTTGGACCTGTAACTTTCACTTCGGCATGATGTAATCTCTGTAAAAAGAGGGGGTGGTGTACAATTATCCAAAAAGGGGATAACTCCAACCAAGGTTTTAATTAGATCCAAACATGGATTGAATTAGATCCAAACGTGGAAAAGATTAAGCCTGGATGGGGCTAGATATTCATGTACCTAACAGATATCCAAGCATGGATGAAATAAAATCCCAACATGGATGATAATAAAAATCCAAACATGAATAACCAACATAATACAAGTAAATATCCAAATGTGGATGATAAATAAATATCCAAGCATGGATGAAAAATAAATATCCAAGCGTAGATGAAATTAAATATCAACATAATAATGGAAGCTAAAAATAATGTCCAACGTGGATGATTATAATTACCGACATAATAACTATCAAACATGGATTGAAATAGATCCAAACGTGGAAAAGATTAAGCCTGGATGGGGCTAGATATTCATGAAACAGATATCCAAGCATGGATGAAATAAAATCCCAACATGGATGATACCAAGCAAGGTGTTAATTAGATCCAAACATGGATTGAATTAGATCCAAACGTGGAAAAGATTAAGCCTGGATGGGGCTAGATATTCATATAACAGATATCCAAGCACGGATGAAATAAAATCCCAACATGGATGATAATAAAAATCCAAACATGGATAACCAACATAATATACAAGTAAATATCCAAACATGGATGAAAAATAAATATCCAAGCATGGATGAAAAATAAATATCCAAGCGTGCATGAAATTAAATATCAACATAATAATGGAAGCTAAAAAATAATGTCCAACGTGGATGATTATAATTACTGACATAATAACTATCCAAACATCCAAACATGGATTGAATTAGACCCAAATTTGGAAAAGATTAAGCCTGGATGGGGCTAGATACATGTATTTTTGAAACAGATATCCAAGCATGGATGAAATAAAATCCCAACATGAATGATAATAAAAATCCAAACATGGATAACCAACATAATACAAGTAAATATCCAAACATGGATGAAAAATAAATATCCAAACATGGATGAAAAATAAATATCCAAGCATGGATGAAAAATAAATATCCAAGCCTGGATGAAATTAAATATCAACATAATAATGGAAGCTAAAAAATAATGTCCAACGTGGTTGATTATAATTACCAACATAATAACTATCCAAACGGGATGAAAATAAATAAGCAAGCGTTGACAAATAACAAATTTCCAAACATGGATAATAATAACAATAGAATCGAACAGTGCTAAACGGAGGATCTGGGCGCCCTACGGTAAAAAACGAACCCGTAGATTGCTGGGTTTTAATCCCGCCTAATGTTCACCAGAAAACAATTTCGTATACTCTGCCGATCTAGTCGCCTATTCTTGACGTGATAGATGACTGCATAACCGCATACGATAAAAAAAGACGGGTCGCCGTATAAAATGGCGACTGGAATGTACATTCCACAATACCGCACGGAGGAACTACTCGTGTACCTCCCATAGGAATTTCCACGTAAAGGTTAAAAACAAATACCACACTCACTGTTACTGAAGACTCGAGTTAAACCTTCTACCAAATAATGAGTTAACAAAAGCACTGTAATCGTAGTCAACTGAACTTAACCGTTAAATTTTGCGATCTGGAGAAATTCTCTGCGAGCAAATTGGCGAGACAAAGAGGAAGGAAACAGAAGTGCTGTACAATTGGCGGGAAAAGGGAGAAAGGAAACGGAAGTGCCTGCAAATGGCAGCCACGGTAAAAAGAACAGCCCGATCACAAAAGCTATTACTTCGAAATATTTTTTATAACTAGAAATTATTTTCTTAAAATAAGAAAATATCGGGATAATTTTCTAGAGAATATTTTGAATGTCAAAATATTTACTTAAATTAAGAAATATATTCCCAATTAAGATTATAATTTATGAAATAAGAAATTTTTCTTGGAATAAGAAAATTATCCTAAGAATATTTTCTTGTATCAAGTTTATGTATAAGAAAGAAAATGAGACTTCTGGATATTTATTGTAATTTTTTTATATCTAGATTTTGTGTCATGTTTCCATTGAAATAAGATAACAGCTAGATTATAATTATCTAACCTATATCGATATTCGAATTGGCATTCCAAAACTGTTGTCAATTTTATATGCTCCCAGTGCCTCCCACCATAGAACTGTACTAGAAAGGAAGTCCGACTGGTGGTTTATGTTATTCATCGCATGCGCGAAGTCAACAGAACCTAAGTTACTTCCGGTCTATTAACAACAAGTGTGAAGTCCGTTTATTTCTGTGAATGATTTATCTTATTATGGTTGTTTGTGCTCTGTATGGATGTCCAGCACGGAAGGTGAAGAATTGTGGCCTATCATTTCACCACCTGCCAAAGAATAATACAGTGTGGAAAAATGATCTTTTGGGTGTTATTAAAGCAGGCCGAGCCGATAAGCTGAACGAAAATAACTTGGTGATATGCTCCAGACACTTCACGTCTGATTGTTTCGAAGAGCGTAAGTAAACATGTCAGTATTATATTATATAGGCTATACATACATAAAGATATAGTGTTGAATAAATAAATGCATTAAGATCATGAAGTGAAATATTGTCGAATAGAATAATAAGGGTACAACAAATACAAAGATCAGATAAAGAAAGTGACAGGTGAAAGCTTGTTATTGTTTATGAATAATCAGCTGCAGTCGGCGTACAGTGGCACAATTTACCCAAAGCCACCATTATTCAGCTCACATTATCATTATTTATATCTATATTTGGTAGTTTCATCATACTAAATTGTCATTTTTAATTTAAAGGAGCTAAATCGCTAATATTTAAAGGAGCTAATCGCATAAAATAATCTTATATGAATGTATCAAACTGATTTACAATTATTCATTCCGTCTTTACTCTAATTTCAAATCACTTATGTTCGGCGAAATACGCCTGAAGTCTCAATAGCATCCATGCCAATCTCTAGCGTATGGTTATTCCAGTCTTAATTATTGCGTATGCTCTCCATGCACCACCGTAATTGTAACGTTTTTGTTTCAATAATAGTGCCAGTTGGCAGGGTACATTTATTGCCAAGTACATTTTCAGAAACTGTATAACAATTTTCATCTTAAAATAATAACCATTTTTTGCAGATGTTAGAAAGAAAACAGGTTTAGCTTATCATAAATTGAAGCCAGGAAGTATCCCTACCTTGAATCTCCATGCCAAAAGTATTGTCACAAAAAAGCTGGCTACTAGAAAACCACCTGTAAGTTTCCATACTTGTATTTAAGCCTACTTTTTTTCTTTTGCATATCTTCATTCCAGTCACATTTACATGTATAAGCCATACTGTAGGCTGTTTTGGTAACATTGAAATATTTTGTTGTTGCTATTATTTTGTGTATTTCATGTATTGATAAATAAATGACTGGCCTTATTTTCTGTGTACATTCAGTGTATTGTATTGATTGAACATATACATGAAAGAATTATAATATTTAACAATAGAATATTGAAACTCTGAGCATTATGTGGAGGTCAGACTATCATTTATTTGTGTTTCCATTCAACTAACCCCACACCCCCGCAACCAATTAAAGAAAAACCAAAAGAAACGGATGGTGTACAATGTCATTTATTAATGACTAAACAAATGGAATATGATTTATCAATGAATAACAAAGAATACTACATGCATAAACACTAATATTACAAAATAAAATCATATTTCAGTCTTAAAACTGAGGGTTGGGCTTAAAATTAAACAAATAAAAGGCCATTAAACAAATAAAAGGCCGAATACTACATGTATAGACACTAATCATACAAATTAAATTCAAAGTCAAACAAGCATACTACATGTATAAACATAATTGTACAAATTAAAACTCAAATTCAGTCCTGACAATTAAATGGCACAATAAACAGACAATGACATGTTAACAAGGTATACTATACGAGTTAAGTGCAAGGCGGAGCAGGGGAGGTGGCGGGTTATTAACGGAATTATCTAGGATCAACACACACGTCCTGTCTGTGGCACTGCTAACTCTGTTGTGATGAAGAGCGGGAAAAACACGCGGGAACCTAGCTCATTTACATAATCAGGAATGCATGTATATATGGAATAGACGAGGACTATGTTGAGAGTAACCAAAAATGGACGAGGACTGTTACACAAAATTCATTATTGACAATAATGTGTATTTGTGTTTCCATTCAACTAACCCCACACCCCCGCAACCAATTAAAGAAAAACCAAAAGAAACGGATGGTGTACAATGTCATTTATTAATGACTAAACAAATGGAATATGATTTATCAATGAATAACAAAGAATACTACATGCATAAACACTAATATTACAAAATAAAATCATATTTCAGTCTTAAAACTGAGGGTTGGGCTTAAAATTAAACAAATAAAAGGCCAAACACATCGTATGTACAAGTTTATATTATAAAAGTCACATCTTATCAGTATAATAAAATATAGGGGCACAGCAACACACTAGCTAATATAATTGAAGCAAAAAGCAAATAACTGTGCAGGTAACCAAACCATACCTACATAAGTATCAGTCTACACTGATCCAATTTAATAATTGTGAACCGGAATATCGGGTAAATTTTGGGGGGATCTATGTCAGCAAAACGGGTAGTCGGATGTATGATTTAACTGCGGAACTTTTCCAGCGACCCATAGATCGAATCGATTCTTCCGAATGCCCTTGGATAAAAGCTGTTGTTGCTGCGCCAATTCTAAACGAATGTAACTTGTACTGGTTTGTCGGCAAACCAATAAACGTCAAAATTTTTTGTAACGACACATTTACAAAATTATATGTAACATATGCTGCATCAGCAAACTGGAATAAGGGACCAGAGGCATGGGGGAAAAGTTTCATGTACTGTAACAGCAGATATGGGGCACAAGTCGGGAAGTGTGTACCTTCCAGACATTTACAAGAAATAAAGAGATGCATTGGGGATGAAGTAGTTTTGTGTTTAAAGTTGTCCATGGCAATTCTGACAAAGGCCAATTTATTGTGATCAAAGGAAAACTGAACATTTTGAGTTAGAATTATATTTGCAACTGATGATCTAGACTTAAAAACCAATTCACCTAAACGGAAAAATCCTGCAAACGCCAGTGAAAAAATTGCTCGCAACAAAACGCAATGGTATTTCAGGGAAATCACTGTTGGAATAGCGCAAATAATGCGCGTCAGTATTTCAGAAGTAATCGGCAAGCGTGATTGTGAAGGTATGTGCATTTTCCGAGCACCTTTTAAGAGATTCTTTAACATAAAAGAATTAATAGTATCCGGATATCCTAACAGCTTTTGGACGAACGCTAGAACAGATGCATGGGATGTGATTGTACTTGGCGAGAAACCAGAATAAAACATATTAGCAAAGTAATTAACCACAAGTGGATTAGGCAGAGGGAAACACGGAGACAGGTGACTGTCTTTACAAAACGACACAAATCTCATCCATGCCCGAAAATAAGTTGCTTTTGAAGATGGAGCTAAAGCTGCGCTAATTAAATTAAGTGCAGATGGTGTTAGATTTTCAAGAGATCTAGATCCAAAACCTGAGGATTGGGATCCAACCATGGAGCCCAGTGCCTGGCTTGCTGAAATTTAAAACGAGACAAGCAATCAGCAACAACATTAGATTTCCCTGGAATATGTTTTGACCTGACAAATATATTGTACTTAATGGCAGCAAATATTAATCGACGGAGCAATTTCATTAAATGCGGACACTTTGAAGTGGCTTTGTTTATAACAAACACAACACACTCATTGTCAGATAACAAGAGGATTTTATGATTTCGCAATAAAGGTCCCCAATGTTCGATTGCAAGAACAATTGGGAAAAGTTCCTGAACATTAATACTCATATTCTGCATTTCTTGAGGCCATGTTCCATAAAACCACTTTGAATTCAACACTGCTGCATACCCTGCGGATGATGCTGCATCAGTGAACAACTTCAAATAATCTGAACCCAACCAGGTATCATTTAGAAACATACAACGACCGTTGAATCCCTGCATAAATTCGTGCCATAACCTTATATCAGCTTTGGCTGAGTTATTTAATCTTATTTTGTAATAAGACTTCGCAACCCCGATGGTAAGATCATACAGTCTGCGAAGAAATGCACGACCGGGGACAACTACCAAAGTGGCAAAATTCAAGAGGCCTAGAAGGGACTGGAGTTGCTTGAGTGTAACTTTGTCTTTACTTAGGAAGTCAGACAAAGCAGTTCTAATTTTAACTACCTTTTCTTCCGGTAAGCGACTCACCATCTGCATGGAGTCAATCTCAATTCCGTAAATGACTATTTTTGTGGTGGGCTCAACTGTTTTGGAAGCCTTAATGGGAATATGCAAATACTGTGCAAGTGCCATAAAATTGTTCAAGGAATCGGCACACATGGGTGCATTGGGTGGTCCTATAAAGAAAAAATCATCAATCATGTGACTAAGAGATGCGTTATATTTCGTTTCCATAATCCATTGTAGAGCGGTACTGAAGCGTTCGAAAGTCTGGCAACTCATACTGAGGCCCATGGGTAAACACATATCCGCAAAATAATAATGTTGGTTCTCAATCTCAACAGAAAACCCCAGAAGCTCGTAATCATCCGGGTGGATGGGCAAGAGCCTATACGCGTTCTGGATATCTGCTTTGGCCATGAGTGCCCCCCGACCATGTTGCCTAACAAGGGAGACAATGGTGTCTATCGAGTCGTAATGTACTTGTGTGTAGCAGGGGTCGATACCCGAATTTATCGAGTTTCCCATAGGAAAGGAAAGGTCATGGATTAGCCGGAAAGCATCTTTTTCTTGTTTAGGAACGACTCCAAGAGGAGAGCAGCGTAAATTTTTAAATGGGGGTTCTACAAAGGGGCCCATAATTCTATGTGCTAGAAGCTCATCATTTAGCTTCTTAAGAAGAATGTCCATATTCTGATAACAGGAGGAATGATTCCTAGCCCACGAGAACATTCGTTCCCCCTTATAAGGAATCTTAAAACCCCAAGTAAAACCCTCACATAAAAACTTTTTCTCCGAGTCGTTGTAGCCCAGCAGCATTTCATTAAGTTTACTGGAATCGATTGGAGTTGGCACCCTTACTTGCGGTTGGGTTAATTTTCCGAAATGAATACCGGGATTTAGATATTGGTAATGCCGTTTTGGATTGCGATTGAAAGGGCAAGGGGACAGATTTAGAGCCCGACGATTCTTTTGGAGGTAACCCACTCTGAACAGATGAACCTAATAATCCTGCAGTTGTAGGGACAGGTTGTATATCTCTGGTTGACAAATTTGAATTCGGAACAGACATAGGGGTCGATTGATAGCTTGGTGCAGGGTAGCTGTGTGGATTCAGAGGGGAGTTGCCAAAAGAATTCCCAATTCTGGGAGTATTTTGTTTTACCTTGGCAAAACAACGAAACACCGGGTGTTTGTAACCGCAACGGCTACAGACATGTGAAAAATCACACCGAGAACGTTTACACCCCTGAGTTTTGTTGTATTGCCAACAAGTAGTTCCCCGCCCCCCTGAAACTTGGGTGTGGGAGGCGTGATGAGACACAGATCTAGTAGAAGAAGCACTAAACAGAGTTGTAGCCCTTAACCATAGGTCAGCATGCATCGAATCCCACGGAAGAGGGGTTGATTGGCGCAACATGCGAAATTCTGCATCGTAATACAAAAAGGACCTGCCGCCGTAAGTCTGTGCCAATTCTGATATGAGTGATGCATATGACAACAATGACGATGCTACCAGCGGATCCTTCTGTACCATGACATCCATAAAAATTGAAAATGCTCTCTGCCACAGATCAAATGACAGCAGCTTGGATTTTGGTGATGAGGAAATCTTTATAGTAGGTTCATCCTCAGTGTCCAAGATATTCAATGCCAATTGGGTTTGTACTACATTACCCGGCAGGAGTAAAGACAAATCTACAAACTTATCAGTCCAAATATCCTGACGGAGCCTATCAGAAATATGGCGAGAAATTGACATGCAAGTCCTACTTGCCATAGTACCTTGGTGCTGAGGGATAGGTACAGCAGGATCTGGAACCTGGAACATGTCTGCCGCATTAATGGAGAAAATACTCTGCCCTGGTGGTCCACTCTGGTTTGAGGTATCCGCAGACGTTGACGGTTGGTTAGGCGCAACTGGCGGATCTGAAGTTGCTATATGAATGGAGGCAGCTGAGGCAGGGGTGCTCACAGAGGCACTTGTAGGTCCTGTTGGCGATGGAGGAACCATGACTAATCCCCTTTTGATTAATTTTGCAATCAACAAATCGGTTAGCCTTTCTTCTGCCGTTGTTGTCATAGGCCCTTGTGCTGTTTCATCTTCGCTCTCTGAAGTGACCGATGGGACTTGATCCTCTCTTCTCCTTTTAGACATCTTGAGGCTGTAAAAGATAAGCAGTTAAGGGTGGCCACAATGGAGCGCAAAGATAGAAACAAATATGGCTTTGGCAAGCCCACAATCCGTCTGCATAATCCAAGAACGTGAATTAGATTCAGAGAAGATCTATGTACTCGAACTTGAGTAGCCCTCTAAAACAAATCATTTCAAATGGATATTACCACAGACAATAAGTCTACTATACATAATACATGCACACATACTAAAGACCATAGTACCAAGAGCATGCACACATACTAATAACCATAGTAAAAATAAGTATAAACTAGATCTGCAAAGCAGATATTAAAGCTTTCATATTAACAGTCACTTCCTGTCACATGTCATGGGTCATGTAAATAATCTCATCAACAAAAAAAAAATCATTAAAATCGGTCAAAATATAGCGAAGTTTTTATGATTTTTCAATCGTAAACAACTTTATCGGCACGAAAAACATCAAAGACAAAATTCGAAAATGTGACATTTTCAAATAACAACATTTCGACCCTGATCCCGGCTATCCAGAAATGTATTCATTTTGGAAATAGGAGACATATTCTCCTAACTACGGCCTATTGCTTTCATTCACGTGCTCGTTAATGTCGATTTTTCACCTTTTCTCATATTCAGTTCGAAATGGTGACCATCACGTGCCCGAAATCAAAATTCTGATCCGATAGATTTTTAGGCATTCCTTCAGGGATTCCGAAAATGTAGCTCCCATGTCTGTAAGTAAAATATCGCAAAAGCCTTTGTGATTTTTCACGTTTCAAGATGGCGGCACTTCCGGTTCGATCCACAAACTCAATATTTTGTGTACGAATCAGTATTTACTTATCTAGAATCTAAAAAAAAAATCAGGTCATTCTGACCTATATTTCTTCGATTTTTTTGAAAACTTTGATCCCTAATTTCACCAAGGGGAGATAATTTAGAAAATTTCTAAGGACATCTTTAAAGTTGCATCGGTAAGATCTACTTACATACTAAATTTCATGAAAATCGTAGAACTATTAAAGAAGTTGTCAAGTTGGTCTCAACTTCCGGTTCGAAATCACAGCGACGAATTTTCGAAATTCGAAAATCCGAAACTGCAGTTGAAAATGATTTTTGTCAGGGTACTCAAAGAAAAAAGAATTAGTAAAACAGGTCAAATAGTCACAAAGTTACCGTAATGCAGGTCAAATTCACTCGTTCGTAAAATTCGGTGATTTCGAATGCTTTAAACGTTTTGAAAATATATTTAATCAATACTCACCACCCATTTTTGGGTGGGTAGGTCAAAGTTTCAGAAACATCCTATGATTAGATTCTGAGAAATCCGATTTGCAGGAAACACATGTTGACTTTACGAGAAAGACCTTTAAACATGCTCTAAATTGTAAAAATACGACTCTTTGGATTTTCAATCTCTTTTTTTCGGCTACCCCGGACATTTAAGAAAAAATGATACAATGATTTCACACAACAGGATAGCTATTAGACTCTCGATTGACAAGAGTTTCATCGCCCTCCCTTCATTATAACCAAAGTTATCGTGCCCTAAAGAATCAACAAATCAGCTTGCTTATCTCTGCTTACCCTAGGCAGAAAATGCTTATCTTTGCACTCAATCAAGACAGTGACCTAGTGAACGTCTACACCAAGTTTGAACATTCTAGCTCAATTAGAAGAAGAGTTATTGTGTTCCAAATTCTCGGCCCTTCAAATTGCTTCTATTTTTCACTTTCACTTCAAAATGGCGACTATCAATTGACCTAAATCAAAATTCTACTCCGAACGTTTTTTAGGCCATCCTTAAAGGATTCAGAAAATATAACTCCCGTGTCTGTAAGTAAAATAGCAAAAAAGCCTTTGTGATTTGTCACGTTTCAAGATGGCGGCACTTCCGGTTCAATCCACAAACTCAATATTTTGGGTACGAATCAGTATTTACTTATCTAGTACAAAAAAAAAACATCAGGTCATTCTGACCTATATTTCTTCGATTTTTTTGAAAACTTTGATCCTTAATTTCACCAAAGGGAGATAATTTAGAAAATTTCTATTTATATTTTTGAAGTCACGTGGGTAAGATCTACTTACATACTAAATTTCATGAAAATCGTAGCACTATTAAAGAAGTTGTCAAGTTGGTCTCAACTTCCGGTTCGAAATCACAGCGACGAATTTTCGAAATTCGAAAATCTGAAACTGCAGTTGAAAATGATTTTTGTCAAGGTACTCAAAGAAAAAAGAATTAGTAAAATAGGTCAAATAGTCACAGAGTTACAGTAATGCAGGTCAAATTCACTCGTTCGTAAAATTCTGTGATTTCGAATTCGTAAAACGTTTTGAAAATATATTTAATCAAAAACTGCCACCCAGTTTTGGGGGGGTAGGTCAAAGTTTCAGAAAGATCCCATGGTTAGATTCTGAGAAATCCGATTTGCAGAAATGACACAAAAAAAAAAAATAATAATAACAATAATAATCTTAACAAAAACAATAAGCTTTCATATGTAATATGAAAGCTTAATAATTGTTACTACAACTGATGTCACAGTAAAATTCACTACTACACATGTAGATCAAGACAGTGATCCAGTTTGGATATAATCTATCAGCCACTTAGTAATACATAAGTGTACAACACAACCAAAGAGTTCTAAAACACATATGATTGTAAAAAATTCCAAATTGTAAAAATTCCTAACCACAAAATACCAGCGGTTATGCCCGCACAAAGATCAGTGAATCAAGGCCAGGCCAAGCTGCGAAAAATTCAACAGGGTCTAAGGACACTCCCAAGATGTGAAAAATAATACATGCACACATACTAAAGACCATAGTACCAAGAGCATGGACACATACTAATGACCATAGTAAAATTAAGGTATAAACAGTTTGTTACTACAACTGATGTCACAGTAAAATTCACTACCACACATGATAGATCAAATAAAAACAGATTATCTCTCTAATGGATCACGATCAGCACCTTATTACATAAGTGTAGGCTACAATACCATCAAAGGGTTTGAACACAAATTATGAGTGTAAAATTTTTTTTTTTTTTAACCGCAAAAATACCAGCGAATATGTCGTAATAATGCATCCCTGATGCTCCGCATAAATAACATATTACCAACTGTATTTGATAAATGAATGCCATCATTTGAGTAAATGTGTTGAAGAGGCTGCCAAAGTCCAGCTTTATGTCGCCAGAAACTAAGCGCAAGATCAGACTCATTGCATAGTCGCATCAAATGCAGGTTCGTTGACTTAATCAGGTCATTAAAACCCCGGAACGGCTCGACAAATCTCGGTAACAGTTGGCTAACAATGACACATTTGGGGCTATACCGAGTCATAAGTAAAGACGCAAAGTTCACAACTGCGATAGCCACTTCGTGCGGCAAAAACTCGCCAGATGCAACATCGTTCGAACCTAAGTGTAAGATGATAATGTCAGTCTGTCGAAAAAGGCTGCTACGTGCCGCACGCCCAAGCCGTCCATGCCGATCATGTCGAACTCGTAAGCCGCCATGTCCCCAGCAATGTACATCACATAAATTCAAATCTAAATCTAAATTCGAATGGCCGTAATTCTTTAAAAATGCATCTAAATGTTTAACATATGACGAGCCATACAACACGATCCTAAGAGGGCTAGATGGCACTAACTGTAAGCTACGAAACGGCTTTCTCACTGTAAACAAAGGACCCGTCCTCTTAGCGGAAGTCGATGTATCGCACGCCATGATGAAAGTTAGAACGAGGCGGCGGCAACAATTATTGTGAATTCACAATTACAACTTACGAATTACCTCGTAACTAATCCAACGAAGGTAGACTGAAATTGTACCTTACGACAGCCACAGACACGTCACTGTAAAATAGTATTAAATACACGTCACTGTAAAATATTATTAACGGAATTATCTAGGATCAACACACACGTCCTGTCTGTGGCACTGCTAACTCTGTTGTGATGAAGAGCGGGAAAAACACGCGGGAACCTAGCTCATTTACATAATCAGGAATGCATGTATATATGGAATAGACGAGGACTATGTTGAGAGTAACCAAAATGGACGAGGACTGTTACACAAAATTCATTATTGACAATAATGTGTATTTGTGTTCATTGATATATTTCAGAAGGAAAGAGCTGTACCAGATGTTCTGATTCAACCAAAACTTGAAAATGATTTAACCTTGAAGTTTAAAGACCTGCAGGTGTCTGAGTTACCTCCAGGGTGGCTTGTTTATCCTTCTAAGGACAGCAGTTATGAGTTTTATAAAGTTGAAGGTAGTGCCATCAACCTTCATCTTAGTGTTTACAGCGATCTACAGTGTGAAGTCCGCTACATGAATTTTCTATTTCCAGAAAAACTTAAAGTAACGTCAGATATCTATTCATTTCTTCAAAGTGTAGAAAAGAAGACCTTGTGTCCTGGAATTTCATCTCCACATTTAAATACTGATATTGATAGTACATCCACTAAACAGTATTTTCAACATGTCAACCTGGGCATGGTAACTCCACATCAAATTAGTTATGCAAAATGTGTTCGCTCCACAAACTGTAAAGGTTTTGTTGAAAACATTAAAGACGTATGTGTTTTTGTCGACAGATTAAGCGAGAATTAATTGTAAAGTATAACCTATATTTGAATAAGTCAAAAGAAAAGAAAACTTTAGCAATGAAGACACCTTTACAGAAGGTCAGCAAGGGTTTGCTATCCAAGGCTTTGAAGAACACCCGTAAACGAGTGAAGAAATTAAATAAACAACTTTTAACTATACGCACACAACTCAATACCGAAAAAGTATCCATTGATTCTTCACTGCATCAGTCTTTGTTTGAAATCATTATTAAAGATAATAACATTTCAGATCCTTTTATTAAATTATTCTGGGAAGAGCAGAAAAGAGCATTTTCAAGGGCAAAACGTGGACATGTGTGGCATCCCATGATGATTCGTTTGGCAATACTGCTTCATTCACAAAGCCCAAGTGCGTATAGAACCCTGCAAGATATAGGAATATTAAAACTCCCCGGGGAATCAACACTTCAAGATTACACCAACTTCGTTAAGCCAACTCCAGGATTTCATATAGAGGTCTTAAAGGAAATTAAAGAAGCTGCTGACAAACTGACATCTAATCATCAGAAGTGGGTAAATTTACTATTTGATGAGATGAGTATAAAATCTCATCTTGTCTTCGATAGAGAAAATGGGAATGTTATTGGTTTCATTAATAGGTAAGCACAGTTTCTTAAAACTTTTACTGACCCTGCCCCTAAAAATCATCATATACAATTTTAAACAAATTTAAAAGTCTTTGGTGAAAATTAAAAATTTTGCACATAGTATACATGTAGGTCTATGTGTAAAGTCACATTTTACAACATTGATAACATGTACATTGTTTACTGGTCTCGGTAGAATTGGTGCCTTTTGTTTGTTTAGGTTGATATAAATTTTGTGTATTTAAGTGATTTTATTATATAACAACAAGCCAACAGTGAGGCTGATGTCCCCTGCCGAAATCCCAAAATAAATAGATGACACATATTAATTAATCGCACATTTATTTTTTTCAAACGTATCGAGCAATCAAACTGTACACGAAATGTCATCCAAAAGTGTTTTATAAAGAAAAATGCTAAAACCGACAAGAAAAATGAAAATGTACCCTAGTTAGGGGGACCCTAAAAGCAGACAAAAAGGCCCCACGCTTGACAAAAGGGCCCCTTTGGCCAAGGGAAAGGGCCCTCGTGTCCGAGTCAATCGTTTCTAGACACTGTTACTGTCGAATCCATTACTGAGTGAGAATGCAGTCATTGTATTGGCATAAAAATAATCAATCAAGATGAACCTAAGTTATCTTGTCCCAAAGTATCAACCAATCAAATTGCTTATCTCTGCCTTCCCTAAGAAGAAAATGCTCATCTTCGAACTCCATCAAGGCATTGACCTAATAAGCATACACACCAATTTTAAACATTTTAACTCAATTATTGTGTTCCAAAGTCTCGGCAAATCAAATTGCTTATTGCTCTGCTTACCCTGAGCAGAAAATGCTCATTATCGATCTTAGTCATGGTATTACTGTAATAAAACTATACACCAAGTTTCATCACTCTCACCTAATTAGAACTAAAGTTATCGTGTCCCAAAGCATCAACCAATCAAATTGCTTATCTCTGCTTACCCAAAGCGGAAAATGCTCATCTTGGAACTCCATCAAGGCATTGACCTAATAAGCATATACACCAAGTTTGAACATTTTAACTCAATTAGAAGGTGAGTTATTGTGTTCCAAAGTCTCGACCAATCAAATTGCGTATCGCTCTGCTTACCCTGAGCAGAAAATGCTCATTATCGAACTTAGTCAAGGTATTACTGTAATGAAACTATACACCAAGTTTCATCACTCTCGCTTAATTAGAACTAAAGTTATCGTGTCCCAAAGCATCAACCAATCAAATTGCTTATCTCTGCTTACCCTAAGCGGAAAATGCTCATCTTCGAACTCCATCAAGGCATTGACCTAATAAGCATATACACCAAGTTTGAACATTTTAACTCAATTAGAAGGAGAGTTATTGTGTTCCAAAGTCTCGACCAATCAAATTGCGTATCGCTCTGCTTACCCTCAGCAGAAAATGCTCATTATCGAACTTAGTCAAGGTATTACTGTAATGAAACTATACACCAAGTTTCATCACTCTCACTTAATTAGAACTAAAGTTATCGTGTCCCAAAGCATCAACCAATCAAATTGCTTATCTCTGCTTACCCTAAGCGGAAAATGCTCATCTTCGAACTTCATCAAGACATTAACCTAATAAGCATATACACCAAGTTTGAACATTTTAACTCAATTAGAAGGAGAGTTATTGTGTTCCAAAGTCTCGACCAATCAAATTGCGTATCGCTCTGCTTACCCTCAGCAGAAAATGCTCATTATTGAACTTAGTCAAGGTATTACTGTAATGAAACTATACACCAAGTTTCATCACTCTCACTTAATTAGAACTAAAGTTATCGTGTCCCAAAGCATCAACCAATGAAATTGCTTATCTCTGCTTACCCTAAGCGGAAAATGCTCATCTTCGAACTCCATCAAGGCATTGACCTAATAAACACATACACCAAGTTTGAACATTCTAGCTCGATTAGGAAGAGAGTTATTGTGTCCCAAAAAGTGTGACGGACAGACAGACGGACAGACAGATGGACAGACAGACAGACAGACGGACGAACCCATTTTAATAGTCCCCCAACTTTCTTCGAAAGGCGGGGGACAATAAGCAAACAACCCTTTGTATGACCATATTATGACCACATGGTTAAAATATGGAAATGGCACAACGTGATGTTATGGATCGAATCCTGTTTGTTTCGACGCGCCAATTGCTGTTATTTCATTTTCTTGTATAAATTGATCAATATTGAAATAAATTATGGGTATTAAATGTGGCAAAATGTACTCATAGAATAAACCTTTTGATGTTGATCTTTTCGATATTTTTTCATGTTTCAGATCCACTAATGGTGATCTCACCGATAATATTGCGACACACTGTCTTGTGTTAATGGTTGTAGGAATAACAAGTAGTATTAAGTACAGTCTTGGATGGTTTCCAACAAAATCGACTACTGCCTGTGATCTGTATACTATTTTGGGAAGCTGTTGCCCATCTTGAAACCTACTGCCATCTTAAGGTTAGTCGAAAACTTTTATGCATACAGTACATGTACATATTTTAGAAAACCATGGTAATATGGTAATAAGTATTCAGATGTGACATTACCATGAGTGAAATGGTTGAAATCCTCCCATTCACGTGTAAATAATATTACATTCATCTGTCAATGTCTGCTCTTGTAGGTTATTTCTGCCACATGTGATAAAGCTGCATCAAACATTAAATTCGTTGAAATGCATGGAAAAGATGGAATTACCTATAAAACCGCTAATCTATTTGCTTACGACACACCGAGAGATATCTATTTTATATCAGATCCTCCACATTTGTTGAAAACAGTTCGCAACAACTTATCTACCTCTGGAAGTAACCAAAATACAAGATTCCTGTCGGTATGGTCATTTTGATTATTTCCATTTTCTGTTGAAATATTATTATGAACAATTAACTCAGAATACTGTATATGATTGGAATTGAATTATTACATTCTGTAAATAAATTAAGTGAATAAATGAATCATGCTTTAAAATCTTTTGTGTAATTTCAGAAAAATGGAAAGAATATTTTATGGAAACATATTGTTGATGTGTATGATAAAGATATGCAGAATGAGTTAAGTCGAGCAACAAAATTAACTTACCATCATGTCCATTTAAATTCATATTCTGTAATGAAGGTGAATTTAGCTGCTCAGGTGAGTTTTTAATTGTCGGAATAATGTACCGAATCAATGCCAAATACATATGAGATGTTAATGTAGTAAGAGTAGTGATTTCCCTCTAATTCAGAAATTTGTTCCATCATTCTTACTAATTGTCCTAAGAAGTTATTTATATCCCAATATCTTTTTGGTCATTCTTGCTTCAAAAAAATCTTAATAGCAATAGAATAATCTCGGGATTAATCAATTTTGGATTGTGAATAATTGTCAAGTCTTTTATTTATCTCAGGTAATGAGTATGTCAGTTGCCAAAATTATGCAGGAATATGGTGGTGATGAAGCAAGTGAAACTGCTAAGTTTGTTTCACTTATTGACAGATTCTTCGATTGCATGAATGTAAGGTCATTAAGTGAGGGTTTAAGGAAACGTAAACCTGACTTAATGCCTTACACAAGCTTGGAAGATCCACGCTTTAAGGTAGATAATATTTTGAAGTCATTATTATGTAATGCATGATCAAGATGTAACTAATGTAAACGAATTTAAAAACATTTGATAAAAGAATACTGAGCATGACTTGTGCTTATAAACTCAATATTTCTGGGGAAAAAAAAGCAAAACAAATAGACAACCAAATACCTCATGCAATGGAAAAATGACATTAGTTGATGCCACATGAAATGGACAGTGTATACTTTCTTTTGGACATTAATGTACTTTCATGAGATACATTTTAACCTTCTAGTTCCTGTTAGATGATTTCCTGGGATACTTGAATGACTGGAAAAACGAAGTGGACAGAAAAGAAGGCTTCAATAAAACTCAAAAAGCAAAGATGTTTTTAAGTCCGCAAACATTCAAGGGTTTAGTTATGACAAGTGAGATTTATTTTAATAAATTTTCTAACTTCGTTCTTTGTTTACTTTTGAATTAAAGGACCTGGGTTCGAATTCCACTTGTCAGTAAATGGTAGAGGGCTAACAAAAAATATTTAGTTCTTCTGCTGGCAAGGTCCAATGCATTATGGGAGTGCAATATTATAACACCTTGATATTTGAAAATTGTAACAAGAGCAGACAATAATACCCCTTATCATTAGCATTATGAGTGCTATGTTCGAATTATTGAGTCAAATAATAAATGCAATTCTATAGTACGTTTTTTACAATTTAGCTTCTGCTTTAAAGATACATTATGGGAGATTTTTACAAGGAGTTAGCCATTCTTGCTATAACAGTTCAAAAATAGATGCTGAAACAAGAATATATTGAAAATTTCAGTCAAATTACTTTATCCTGAACAAAGTTGTTACCACTATAATTTTTTACTAGAAATGGTAGTTAAATTCATCGACACCCTTTTCCCATTATGGCCGATTGTTGATTGACAGGCGTTAACTCCACCTATATAGTCCACGACGCCATAGTGATTAAATCAGTCAACGAAATCCTGCTTTAATCGGAGCCCAATCCAAGCCATCCGTGGGTCTACAGAGTTCATTTTAGGCTTGTTGTTTAAATAAAGATCTAATTTATAATTTCTATGACTTCTGAGGCCCAAAGGAAGACCGACAAAAGTCTGTTTTTGCTCTCCCATAATGTATGTTTAATAATCAATGTATTTTCTGATTTGGGATAATGAAAATATAAAATACTTCCTTTTTATTTTTTCAGCTCATGCAGTGGTAGAGGCCACACAATTTCTGTTGGGAACTGGTGTAAGTTTTATATTAACTAATAAATTTTGCCAGGATCCGGTCGAGGAACATTTTGGGCATCACCGAGCTTTGGGAAGACGGAATGAAAATCCTACTGTTTATCAATTTGGGTATGATCTTTTCTATGAGGTTTATTAGAGGAACTTTGAGAATTCACCGTTGTTGGGGCCAATACGTAGGCCTACTGCACTTTTAGGTACTTATTGGACGATAAAGCCCATTCATTTCATGTTCTCAAGAGTGATTAACACATAGATGCTGTATCATAAGGTCTGTCATTGAGTCAACTGGCGTGGTTTCAATTCTTCAGGTGTACGTGACAAGAAGTAGGGTCGCCTGTCCAACCTCATGGGTTTCCATCCACTGCTAAAGACCCCTATGAGCAAACGAATTATTAGAATAAACTTGAACCTTATGTTAGTCTCTAAATCACCTGCTACTAGTTTGTGTCGAGTGAACGTTAAACCCCATTTCTCTCTCTCATCTATGTTCTCAAATAACCCATTAGGTGTTGACTGACAACAAGCCCCATTCATGTCCTGATCATGATACAACCCTGTAGACAATAAGCCCCATTTTTGTTATTCATTGCATATCCTGATATAGAATACACTTTACTTTTTATTTGTATCAATTTCAGATATCAAGAAAATAAACTGAGACAACAGCGGAATTTAACTTTATTATTAAAACCTAATGGCAATATAACAAAGAAAAGGAAAGAGAAAAGTATTGTAATTGATGACACTCCATTGAAAAAAAAAAGAAAAAGAATATAAACACCAGATAATTACTGCTAGTTAAAGCGACAGTTTCATATTTTCTAAGAAAGTCAAAACATAATTATTTCTATACTTTTTGCTTAAAGGTTGTCAACTCACTGTTATGCGATCATAGGTATCATTCTCACACTTAAGAATCATTCACACCAGAAATAATAACATAATTACCGCCCTTGTTTTTATATTCCCCAATGGAAAAGGTGTATTCAAATGTTTGGATTTGAAGTTAAAAATAGGTTGCCAGGCAACGAAACATACGCCCACACAGCAGCCAAATCGTCCGGGCAGTCAACAAGAGTTGTTGCATTTTAAGTAATCATCAGAAAATCATAATTCAAACTCACCCATAACTACTGTGTAACTGTGATATAATCAAACGTTTTTTTAAATCAGATAATAATTGTGACCTCCAGAGGGACCACAAGCTAAAAAGGGTGATTTTTCGTACAATCAGGGTCCATGATTCAGGAAGTTACGATCCGATATGGGCAAATATGCAATGGAACCATGATTATTAGGTTATAAACATGTATTTCATGTTTCATCAAAATCAGTTCAAAATTGTGACCTCTATAGGGTCCACAACCTTGATATAACATATTTTTACACAATTCGCGTACAGACAGCGGCCATTTTATCCGTCAATTTTGGTCTGATTTTCACAAAATTCGAACTCAACCTTCATAACCATGAAACGGTGATATAATCAAACGTTTTTTTAAATCAGATAACAATTTTGACCTCCAGAGGAACCACAAGCTAAAAAGGGCGATTTTTCGGACAATCAGGGGCCATAATTCAGGAAGTTACGGTCAGATGGTCCAAATATCGAAAGGAACCAAGATCTTTGGGTTATAAACATACATGTCAATTTTAATCAAAATCGGTTCAAAATTGTGACCTCTATAAGGTCCACAACCTTGATATAACATATTTTCACACAATTCGCGTACAAACGGCGGCCATTTTGTCCGTCAATTTTGGTCCGATTTTCATGAAATTCGAACTCAACCTTCATAACCATGGAATGGTGATATAATCAAATGTTTTTTTTAAATCGGATAACAATTTTGACCTCCAGAGGGACCACAAGCTAAAAAGGGCGATTTTTCGGACAATCAGGGGCCATAATTCAGGAAGTTACGATCCGATGCGCGCAAATATCGAAAGGAACCAAGATCTTTGGGTTATAAACATACATGTCAAGTTTCATCAAAATCGGTTCAAAATTGTGACCTCTATAAGGTCCACAACCTTGATATAACATATTTTCACACTATTCGCGTACAAACAGCGGCCATTTTGTCAGTCAATTTTGGTCCGATTTTCATGAAATTCGAACTCAACCTTCATAACCATGGAACGGTGATATAATCAAACGGTTTTTTAAATCGGATAACAATTTTGACCTCCAGAGGGACCACAAGCTAAAAAGGGCGATTTTTCGGACAATCAGGGGCCATAATTCAGGAAGTTACGATCCGATTGGCACAAATATCGAAAGGAACCAAGATCTACGGACAGGGGCGAGGACAATATACGTCCACATAAAAATGTGGGCGTATAAAAATGACATTTTTGCCAATTTCTCAACTAGCAATAGTGAATTATACGATTAATAGGATAATTCTTTAACCATCTATTCTCGGGCTTTATTTTAATACATTTTAAAAATATAACTTAAAAATATGAAATTATCGCTTTAAAGTCCTGAACTATTTATGAAACATTATAACTGTCAAGGGCTCTAGTAATTTTTTAAGTCTTTTCTTAAACCCTTTGCTAATTTTGAAACCTTGCCTTTTGATTTTGCAGTGAACTGTTCCAACATTCTTTTACATTTGTGATGTGCCCTAATAATGAAATATTTAGTAATGCATAATTTCATACATTCCTTTAAGTTAATATCAGTGTCATCATATTGTGGTGTAGCTGACGGAGATGACACAGCACACATGAAATCTTTTGTTATTTATTTATAACACTGAGAACTGCTAAGGAGTTAAAAGGTGCACAGCCCGCATAGAAATCTTAATCCTGGTTGTTATTTGTACGTATGTCGGAAGATAATTAATTTTCGGACTATTACTCGGTATTACCGGTTTAAAACTGTAAAAAGGTGTGTTAATTAACGAGGGTGAAAAACGGTCCGAGAGGTGGGTTAATTAACGCTAGGTGCGTTTTCTGTAGAGGTGTGTTAATTAACCGACCGGTAAAAAATGAATGTCAATGTTGTGTATTGTTTAATTGGCGTGTTTTCTCGCTAGTTGCGATAACTGCACCAAAAGGAGTATAATCAAGGACCAACATGCTTTATCTGACACGTACGTGTTAAATCAAATTTTGAGAGGTAAAACTGTTTAACCGTGCGATTAATCATTCGGCCGTGTGTTTTACGCAGGTCTTTGTAAAATAATGAGGTCTTTAGATAGGCGTGTGTGCTCGCTATGATCTACGTTTCTCTTATGTCTATTGTAGGCCTATTACGTACCATATACATAAAGTTGCATTTTATGAAATAAAAATATGGATTAATCTATCGTATACGGAAAGGCGAATGTAATGTCATTTATAAATACCAAGCAGTCAACGTGAAATAGAGAGTAAATCCAGCAAAAACGGGCCACAATGCGTAAATTGTGCATCTTACCTTCAATAGCAATATCCATCAAACAGAAATCTCCTTGTTGATAAATATTACGACACAACAACCAACCGAACAGTGGTAATTCCCACGCAAATGGTATTTAAACTAAAATTATTTTAGCTTTTCAATAAATTTACATTGCATCAATCCAACTATCCTAATTCCAGAACTAAACTTGTAACTTTACCGTATGTAAATATACTTATTCTCGTAAATATACTTCCGACAAGTTATTATTTGTGTTCATGATCAAAAAAAAAATATAATTCAAATCAATGTTAACCCATCCATTGGCATTTCAGACTTCACGTCTCCCCGGTTCATGCATTGTCCGTGCAGATTCGACAATCTCAATTACGTCTCCTTGATCAAAGCAACACTTCTGTTTATAGAGGCGTGTACGAGCTTATTCGCACGTATTAGAAAACCGTTCGGTTGCTTTATTTGAGAAGATATTAATAATAGCCTAAACTATAACATTTGGCAATTTTTCTTTGAAAATTCTGATAAATTGGTAGCTCCTCGGGAAGCGCTTATCATATAGCTTACCCTGTTTGTGTGTGTTGTAAGTTTTTATAATAGCTAGCAAATAATTTAGGATATCTGAATACTTTCTGAATGAACATATCTCGTTATTAGTTTTTAAAAGACTTTTTTCTGATAGTCGGATATCATTCACAGATATCAAATATAAATCAAAATAGATAGACCATGAATAGTCCGATGCAGATTTGAAACAAACAGCATTGTAATTTTATGCAAAAATACATTTACCTGTTTCCTAATTCGATTTAATATTTGATTTAAACTTCACAGTCCAATTAGACCTTAGATAATTATGTTTCCAACTGTCTCGGAAAAATAATTCAAATCAAATTTATTATCAACATCGGGGAGATGTTTTGCAAATAACGGGAACAAATTAATAATAATACTATAAATCGAAATTTTGTCACTGTTAATACATATACAGTGTATTAAAGTTAAAGAACGGATATTGATACACTACACTATATAATCAATCGAATCAAATCCTAGTCAAACTGACCCAAATAGATGGTGTCGAAACAACTCCAGTAGTGGGAGTCGAACCCGCTCGATGTCGAAACAACTTGTTCCCGTAAGTTCACATATTGACTTACGATTGATAGTAGCCTATGCATTGAAGGCCGAGTCGTTGGGGCCAAAATGAAAAATAGAAATCAGCTGGTATTGTATCTGTCGCGTTAATCCAGCAAAAATTATAAATCTGCTCCCGATAGAACTAGACGATATTAATACTTGGGATGTGTTGCGAACATTTAAATAGTTCATCAATAATACCGCCTATATTTCTAACCGTTTTCTAAAATACAATATTAAAGCACTTGTATATACAGTCAAACTGGGGGAAAGTACTGTCATCTTTTTGTTTTGGTTGATTGATCAGAATGTTTGAAAACGTTGACCTATATAGGTGTTGCGCAACACTTGATTGGTGTCATAAAGTAATAAACTAATCAACAAGCTACATGGATTATTTACTTCAACTAAAATGTGTATTAGAATTTGCTGTCTGAATTACAGTTGTTAATTTTGTTTATAGGTTTATTAATTAAATGTTTTCGATAACTTAAAAAATCGTTCAAAATGAAAAATAAGGTAATTTATGTTTAAAACTTTTATGGCATGTAAATAGAATACATATATAGAAGCGTGTATTGTAAAAATTACTGCAACCAGTAACTAACTCTCTCTTGATACAGGCGTATCTGTTTTATGGAATGATCTACCATTTACTTAGTTTAAGATGTTGCAAATATCTTTATTCTCTAAATAAAAGGATATTTAAAACAAATTAATTATATTGGCTTTTAATATATTTTTTATATGATTAAATTGTCACTTTGTAAAGCGTCCCTAAACAAGTTATGAAGAGCTCTTTATCTTATCTCCCATAATGTAACTTTAAGTGTAGGTCTTAATATGGATTTATACATGGTGTAGGCCTACATGTAGTTACATATATGCGTTCTTATACGCATTTCATTTCTTGATGAATACAACGTGTTTTATACTTCGTTCCAATTTAATTATCTGATATACTCTAATCTCCATTGTCAAATCTCAGAGCCTGCTAAGAAACCATAGGTTTCTGTGATTGTGAATCCAGCCTTTGTTTTACAATACTGTCGATTCATGCACGCTTTTCACACGGAATTGCCCTTTGATGTTGTCAGACAACACACAGTTAGTTCTGCTCTTTGATGTTGACACGAGGCACAGTTAAATCGTGCACTTACGGACGAGCTGATATAGTTGGTTACAGTTTATTCCAATAAGTCAGGCGTTGAAATGTTTGTAAACTTTTAGAATTATTTTTTTACTTGTCACTTGGTCATTTCAAGTTGTCACCTTTGATTTTCGTTTTTAACTTTAATAATTAATTTTTTTTTAATAAACTCAGCGTTCACCTGAGCACATTTTGGCGGAAGTAATGAAACAAATGACCACCGTTTTCTCACTCGAGAATCTTCGCTATTCCGACTCGTTCATTGTACACACGTTTCCGACCCATTCCATGGTCATGCCGATAATATATAATTTCAATTAATATCGTTATTGGTTGTATATTTTACATTCCAAATGAACCACAATAGACGGGAATTCAACAATCAAAATATTAAATTCTCTTGCATTTCGTGCGATAGATTAGGGTCAATATTTTTATTTTATTAAATGCAACTTTATCTATAAGTAGCGTGACTTACTATATTGGGTCTTTGAAAAATTGTTGGTTCACTCTTTCTTATAGATTCAAATCCGACGTACTAAAAAAGCGGACATGTTTATATGTAAAACAATGGTGATATTTTGGTAAAATATCCATACAATTCAATCGTTATGCTTTGGTAGACCAAATAAGGCAATGTTCTCCCTCTGGTCTTGGGGAAATGGGGTGGTTTATTCCAATTGGCCTGGAAATGAAAGTCAAGGTCAGCCTATAGGACGTGCAGAAAAAAGGGGGTTATAAAAGAGGGTGTAATTGAGCGAGACTGATAAGAGCTCAACAGGTATTCCGAGCAGCTATCATTTATGGAGAACGATGGTTCTTCGAATCCAATCCAGCTTAATAACATAGTTGTAGAAACGAACTGGCCTGTAGTTTTATATGTTACGATCACGAAGAAAACATAACCAGGAAATCCAATATTACTACGAAGTCTCGAGAAATGATAAAGTGTCAACTCGGGCGTATGTGTTTCTTCTGTAATTGCATAAAAACGGCTATTGAAAGTTACGAGTTCTGGAATGAGGATCGTTGGATTGATGCAATGTAAATTTAGTGAAAAGCTAAAATAATTTCAGTTTAAATACCATTTGCGTGGGAATTACCACTGTTCGGTTGGTTGTTGTGTCGTAATATTTATCAACAAAACATTTAATTAATAAATCTATAAACAAAATTAACAACTGCAAATTCTAATACACATTTTAGTTGAAGTAAATAATCCATGTAGCTTGTTGATTAGTTTATTACTTTATGACACCAATCAAGTGTTACGCAACACCTATATAGGTCAACGTTTTCAAACATTCTGATCAATCAACCAAAACAAAAAGATGACAGTACTTTCCCCCAGTTTGACTGTATATACAAGATACAAGTGCTTTAATATTGTATTTTAGAAAACGGTAAGAAATATAGGCGGTGTTATTGTTGAACTATTTAAATGTTCGCAACACATCCCAAGTATTAATATCGTCTAGTTCTATCGGGAGCAGATTTATAATTTTTGCTGGATTAACGCGACAGATACAATACCATGCTGATTTCTATTTTTCATTTTGGCCCCAACGACTCGGCCTTCAATGCATACTATCAATCGTAAGTCAATATGTGAACTTACGGGAACAAGTTGTTTCGACATCGAGCGGTTTCGACACCATCTATTTGGGTCAGTTTGACTAGGATTTGATTCGATTGATTATATAGTGTAGTGTATCAATATCCGTTCTTAAACTTTAATACACTGTATATGTATTAACAGTGACAAAATTTCGATTTATAGTATTATTATTAATTTGTTCCCGTTATTTGCAAAACATCTCCTGAATTATTTTTCCGAGCCAGTTGGAAACATAATTGTCTAAGGTCTAATTGGACTGTGAAATTTAAATCAAATATTAAATCGAATTAGGAAACAGGTAAATGTATTTTTGCATAAAATTACAATGCTGTTTGTTTCAAATCTGCATTGGACTATTCATGGTCTATCTATTTTGATTTATATTTGATGTCTGTGAATGATATCCGACTATCAGAAAAAAGTCTTTTAAAAACTAATAACGAGATATATGTTCATGCAGAAAGTATTCAGATATCCTAAATTATTTGCTAGCTATTATAAAAACTTACAACACACACAAACAGGGTAAGCTATATGATCAGCGCTTCCCGAAGAGCTACCAATTTATCAGAATTTTCAAAGAAAAATTGCCAAATGTTATAGTTTATTATTAATATCTTCTCAAATAAAGCAACCGAACGGTTTTCTAATACGCGCGAATAAGCTCGTACACGCCTCTATAAACAGAAGTGTTGCTTTGATCAAGGAGACGTAATTGAGATTGTCGAATCTGCACGGACAATGCATGAACCGGGGAGACGTGAAGTCTGAAATGCCAATGGATGGGTTAACATTGATTTGAATTATATTATTTTTTTGATCATGAACACAAATAATAACTTGTCGGAAGTATATTTACGAGAATAAGTATATTTACATACGGTAAAGTTACAAGTTTAGTTCTGGAATTAGGATAGTTGGATTGATACAATGTAAATTTATTGAAAAGCTAACATAATTTTAGTTTAAATACCATTTGCGTGGGAATTACCACTGTTCGGTTGGTTGTTGTGTCGTAATATTTATCAACAAGGAGATTTCTGTTTGATGGATATTGCTATTGAAGGTAAGATGCACAATTTACGCATTGTGGCCCGTTTTTGCTGGAATTACTCTCTATTTCACGTTGACTGCTTGGTATTTATAAATGACATTACATTCGCCTTTCCGTATACGATAGATTAATCCATATTTTTATTTCATAAAATGCAACTTTATATATATGGTACGTAATAGGCCTACAATAGACATAAGAGAAACGTAGATCATAGCGAGCACACACGCCTATCTAAAGACCTCATTATTTTACAAAGACCTGCGTAAAACACACGGCCGAATGATTAATCGCACGGTTAAACAGTTTTACTTCTCAAATTTTGATTTAACACGTACGTGTCAGATAAAGCATGTTGGTCCTTGATTATACTCCTTTTGGTGCAGTTATCGCAACTAGCGAGAAAACACGCCAATTAAACAATACACAACATTGACATTCATTTTTTACCGGTCGGTTAATTAACACACCTCTACAGAAAACGCACCTAGCGTTAATTAACCCACCTCTCGGACCGTTTTTCACCCTCGTTAATTAACACACCTTTTTACAGTTTTAAACCGGTAATACCGAGTAATAGTCCGAAAATTAATTATCTTCCGACATACGTACAAATAACAACCAGGATTAAGATTTCTATGCGGGCTGTGCACCTTTTAACTCCTTAGCAGTTCTCAGTGTAAGAGAGACATGTTTTCAAAAAATCGGATATACTTATGTGCCTGGTAAGTTTCGATTTTGGGTACAGTCTCCGAAAAGTTATTTCCAGACCTAAAAAAAAATCTGCTGTCTCTTTGCTAACATACGTTAAGCCTCCACGATCTAGAATCTTAACAAAATTAAATGATGTGCTCTCAGATTGATGTTTCTTGATATTTTGTAACATTTTTACTAATGGTTCTTTTCCTTGCACCTTGAGAAATTTTTTTAAAAGCTTTGATATAATAGAACCAGCAATATAACATATAACCTCTTTCTCCCCGTTAGTGACAGGCTGACATTCTGTATTTGTCAGTGCTTGTGACTTGTTTAAGTTTAAGTTTGAAAGCATTTCAAAGTATTTCATTGAGATAAAGGTAATTAAATGGCTATTGACATTTAAATTTTCAGCTATTTCAGATGATATCCTTGGTATGCATGCATGAAAATCTGACCAAGAATAGACTGGTTTGGCAATACCATTTGCGCAAGATACAAGTTGATCTAAGCTCTTTTGGAGACTTGAGTATAGAGATGTTACTGAAAAACAACACAAAATTCAGTTAAACATTTATTCATAAAAATGAAGTATTTAAAATACCACTTTGGAAATTACACAGTAAATCAAACATGAAATCCTAATAAATTAGAAACTTTCCTTAAATTACAATAGTAATATGAAAATGAAATGGTGATTAACATCCTACTGTTTTGCACCGACAGGGTCATGAAATGTGCTATGAGAGAAATTTTGTGTGAACAGCCACAATACAGCCCACTCTTACGTCAAATTCCAACTACCAAGGAATCTTTTACATGTACACCAAGGTGTACACAGGAATTCTGTATTTTGTACCATCCGAACAAATAGATAGCCGTCCACGTCAGGCCCTCTGTCCTGTGCCACGGATCAGGGAAAACCATGCCAGAAATATGGATATATTGTATACATTACTTATATTAGCTAATCAAATATTAAAACATTATACAATATTAAAAATGCATTATGTAAGAGCTAAATCTGACTTATTACAGGATTTTAATTTGGCTTCAAATCATGTATAAATTATTCTTTCGGCATTTATTCACATAACAAGGCTATAATAATTAACTCTCTAGAACATAAGATGGCACAGATGTAAACCGATTAAAATACAATCTTCATTTAATTTAATGATTTAATTCAATAATGTGATTACCATTTAATGATTAAATATAAAAATGGAAAAGCAAGGCTTAGTCGTGATTAACAATGCTATAGTAATAAACAATATTTGCTGATCTTGTCAAAAATTCCAACATCGCTTAGAATAAAATAATTAGTATGAAATTTTCAATATATTAATTTAATTTTTAATGATCTATTTCACAACTATAATAACAAGAACAGCCAACTCTTATCTAAATTGTGTATAAATTATAATGCATATTTAAAATTAAGAGAAATAAATACAGCTAAAAAAAACAATCAAAATTGAAAACACTAGGACAAAATAATTAAAAATAACAAGTTAATAAAACAAATTACATTCTTAGGTCACATATTCATTAAAATCGCATCAACAAAACAAAGAATATTACAACACAATGAAGAAGAGTTTATAAGGCTACAATTACATTCAAAATAAGTAAACATAATTTTATCACAATGTCAACAAATTACCATTACACAGCTGTATGTCCGCAAAAAAGGGATTAGACATCTGTGCTCCAGCAACAACAGTCTCAAACTGATCCAATGTAACCAAAAGTAGTGAGTTCTTAAATTTCAAAATAAGAAAAAGTGATAATCCTTCCGGTACTGAGATCAATCACTCATGTAATAATATTTAATCGTAAAAATGTCCAAACATCACATTGATAATGCAGAATTGATAATAAGTGAGGGGTGATGTCTGCTATTTAAGTGTTCATAATGTTATATAACTACATGTATATATTGTGGGAATATGCAAAAAGCTGTTTGTTGGTGAGATAATTAGGATATAAACCAATGTCTGTATCAGTTTTAATGAAAACAAAACACTTGATTTAATGTATAAAATTAACCAGATATTACATGCATTAATAATGAAATTAAGTTTGCCAGATGAAACTGTATACACTCAATGCCGTAGCTAAAAACAAGCACATCAGTAATAGTGTCAGTGTATCTCAAAAGTTCAGCCTACCAGGTAATGTTTTACATAAAATTGTTTTACACATTAAAGATAACCGGTGACTACATTCTGACGCACACACTTACAGCTGATCCATTATCATCTGTGGGGCTGCTACCTGTTGACGTGACATCTGTTTCTTCTTCAGCAAAAACGAACTGGAAGTAGATTCAAAGATTGTCATTATTATATACTATTCAAAAAAAGTAGGGGATATTTGATTTTGGGGGCATAATACTAAAATATGCAAATGACTACGAAAAAAGTCACTATAGAACCTAACAGAAGAAACATTTCCAGTTACATAAGACGCCCAAACGCACCAATAGCTACCGCATGGAATGCAGGTGATGCTTGGGATCATCATGGGGGTCCAACCCAAGATTTGCACGACTCTGACTTTGAATGTTACAGTCATTGTGGCATTGAATTCCAGGGTGGAAACATCAGTTAACTTGTTTTAGTGACCAGAAAACAAATTTTGATATGCGTCGGCTTACCCAAAATTAAAGGTTACGTGCCCTTGGAATGCTACAGATCGGCACAACACAGGCGGTTGTGGCGCGGACGATGAATGTTTCTAAGTCTGTCATAAGCAGGCTATGGTCCAAGGGCGACAACTCAAGCCCAGGATCGATTTATCCTTACCTTGGCCTTGAGAAATCGTGTCATCACAGCAAATCAGATGAGCGCTCGTCTTCAAACAGACACTAGTGTGAGAGTGAGTGGCCAGACGATTCGGAATCGACTGCATAGGGGTCACCTTCGCACCCGACGTCCTCGCGTGATCCCTTGTTTGAGAGATCATCACATTCAGGCAAGACGTCGTTGGTGTAGGTATCGTCAACACTGGGATAATCGACGCTGGAGCAATGTGATGTTTTCAGATGAGTCAAGGTTCACTGTTGATTTTTTGGACAGACGTAGGAGGGTGTGGCGTCGTCGAAACGAGCGCTTCCAAGACGTTAACGTCATCAGACATGATCGATTTGGGGGTGGTTCTGTTATGGTGTGGGGAGGCATCACTGTTGCTGGAAGAACGGCTTTACATGTTGTTGCAGGGCGTGTTACAGGCCAGTACTACCGGGACAACATCTTGGCAGTCCATGTTGTGCCGTTCGCACGACGTAATGGCCGCCGTTTCATCTTCCAGGATGACAACGCAAGATGTCACAGGGCCAGGATCGTTACAGGTTACCTCCAACAACAGAACATCACCACATTACCTTGGCCAGCACTGAGTCCCGACCTCTCCCCCATCGAGCATGTCTGGGACATGCTTGGACAGAGGTTACGTCAACGTCAACAACGTCCTGCCAATGTCCAAGAACTTGCTGCTGCGTTGCAACAGGAATGGGACAATCTGGACCAAAATGACCTTAGACGTCTCATTAGGAGTATGCCACGTCGGATCAATGCTTGTTTGGCAAACAGAGGAGGATTTACCCGTTACTGACTTTGTTGTGATGCTGTGGTAACTTTGCTGTTTGACCCCGGGTATCATTTTACCCTTATAATGGTCAGTCTGTGCCTTACTTAGTCTAACGACTAACGATCATTTGGAATAAATCGATGAATGTGAACTTCATTTCATTTTGTCATTTGTTTCTTCATCAGTTTCATTAGGTGACTTTAATAACACTTAAAAATCAAATATCCCCTACTTTTTTTGAATAGTATATTATTGATCACATTATTATATTATTATAGATCAAGATTCGCACTTAAACATTTTATATTATTGAATAAAAAGCTGTTGTATTATATTCAGCATTATTCTAGAAATGAATTTTAAAAAAAAAATGAGTAAGAAAATTATTGCCACTTTTCAATGACCTCATCAATGACAATATTATTATATTATTATAGATCAAGATAAACACTTAAACATTTTATATTATTGAATAAAAAGCTGTTGAATTATATTCAGTATTATTTTAGAAATGAATTTAAAAAAAAAAAGTAGTGATAAAATTATTGCCACTTACTTCAATGACCTCATCAATGACAATTTATCACTTATAATTATATATTATTGGTCACATTATTGTATTATTATAGATCAAAATAAGCACTGAAACATTTATATTATTGAATAAAAAATAGGTTGCCAGGCAACAAAACATACGCCCACACAGCAGCCAAATCGTCCGGGCAGTCAACAAGAGTTGTTGCATTTTAAGTAATCATCAGAAAATCATAATTCAAACTCACCCATAACTAAGGTGTAACTGATATAATCAAACGTTTTTTTAAATCAGATAATAATTGTGACCTCCAGAGGGACCACAAGCTAAAAAGGGTCATTTTTCGTACAATCAGGGGCCATAATTCAGGAAGTTATGATCTGATATGGGCAAATATGCAATTGAACCAAGATCGTAAGGTTATAAACATGTATTTCAAGTTTCGTCAAAATCAGTTCAAAATTTTGACCTCTATAGGGTCCACAACCTTGATATAACATATTTTCACACAATTCGCGTACAGACAGCGGCCATTTTATCCGTCAACTCTGATCCGATTTTCACGAAATTCAAATTCTCTCTTCATTATCATGAAACATGATATAATGAAACGTTTTTTTAAATCGGATAATAATTTTGACCTCCAGAGGGACCACAAGCTAACAAAAGCGATTTTTCTGACAATCAGGGGACATAATTCAGGAAGTTATGATCCGATGGGCGCAAATATCGAAAGGAACCAAGATCTTTGGGTTATAAACATACATGTCAAGTTTCATCAAAATCGGTTCAAAATTGTGACCTCTATAGGGTCGACAAGCTTGAGATAACATATTTTCAAACTATTTGTGTACAAACGGCGGCCATTTTGTCCGTCAATTTTTGTCCGATTTTCACGAAATTCGAACTCGACCTTCATAACAATGGAACGGTGATATAATCAAATGCTTTTTAAATCGGATAATAATTTTGACCTGCAGAGGGACCAAAAGCTAACAAAAGCGATTTTTCAGACAATTAGAGGACATAATTCAGGAAGTTATGATTCGATGGGCGCAAATATCGAAAGGAACCAAGATCTTTGGGTTATAAACATACATGTCAAGTTTCGTCAAAATCAGGTTCAAAATTGTGACCTCTATAAGGTCCACAACCTTGATATAACATATTTTCACACTATTCGCGTACAAATGGCGGCCATTTTGTCCGGCAATTTTGGTCCGATTTTCACGAAATTCGAACTCAACCTTCATAACCATGGAACGGTGATATAATCAAACGGTTTTTAAAATCGGATAACAATTTTGACCTCCAGAGGGACCACAACTAAAAAGGGCGATTTTTCGGACAATGAGGGGCCATAATTTAGGAAGTTACGATCCGATGGGAGCAAATATCGAAAGGAACCAAGATCTTTGGGTTATAAACATACATGTCAAGTTTCATCAAAATCGGTTCAAAATTGTGACCTCTATAAGGTCCACAACCTTGATATAACATATTTTCACACTATTCGCGTACAAACGGCGGCCATTATGTCAGTCAATTTTGGTCCGATTTTCACGAAATTCGAACTCAACCTTCATAACCATGGAACGGTGATATAATCAAACGTTTTTTTTTAAATCGGATAACAATTTTGACCTCCAGAGGGACCACAAGCTAAAAAGGGCGATTTTTCGGACAATCAGGGGCCATAATTCAGGAAATTACGATCCGATTGGCGCAAATATCGAAAGGAACCAAGATCTATGGGTTATAAACATGCATGTCAAGTTTCATCAAAATCGGTTCAAAATTGTGACCTCTATAAGGTCCACAACCTTGATATAACATATTTTCACACTATTCGCGTACAAACGGCGGCCATTATGTCAGTCAATTTTGGTCCGATTTTCACAAAATTCGAACTCAACCTTCATAACCATGGAACGGTGATATAATCAAACGTTTTTTTAAATCGGATAACAATTTTGACCTCCAGAGGGACCACAAGCTAAAAAGGGCAATTTTTCGGACAATCAGGGGCCATAATTCAGGAAGTTACGATCTGATTGGTGCAAATATCGAAAGGAACCAAGATCTATTGGTTAAAAACATGCATTTCCAGTTTCATCCAAATCGGTTCAAAATTGTGACCTCTATAAGGTCCACAACCTTGATATAACATATTTTCACACTATTCGCGTACAAACGGTGGCCATTTTGTCCGTCAATTTTGGTCCGATTTTCACGAAATTCGAACTCAACCTTCATAACCATGGAACGGTGATATAATCAAACGTTTTTTTAAATCGGGTAACAATTTTGACCTCCAGAGGGACCACAAGCTAAAAAGGGCAATTTTTCGAACAATCAGGGGCCATAATTCAGGAAGTTACGATCCGATTGGCGCAAATATCGAAAGGAACCAAGATCTATGGGTTATAAACATGCATTTCAAGTTTCATCCAAATCGGTTCAAAATTGTGACCTCTATACTGTTCACTAACTAAAAAACGTACAATCAGGGGCCATAACCCATGAAGTTACAGTCCGATACATGCCAATATCGAAAGGAACCGAGATCTTAGGGTGATAAACCTATATTTTAAGTTTCATTGAAATCGGATAAGAATTGTGACCTGTAGACTGTTCACAAACAATTGTGGACGGACGGACGGACGGACGGACAGGGGCGACGACAATATACGTCCACATGAAAATGTGGGCGTATAAAAATTGTTGAATTATATTCAGTATTATTTTAGAAATGAATTTAAAAAAAAATGAGTGATAAAATTATTGCTACTTACTTCAATGACCTCATCAATATCAATTAAATCGTACGATTCGCCATTGTAAACAATAGCCATTGCTTCTACCGGAAGTTACTTAGGTTCTGTTGACTTCGCGCATGCGATGAACAACATAATTCATCGTCCAATGACAGATACTGACAGGGTCAGTTATCCATATTATATACGATCTATGCTCCCACATTGAAACACTGTTGTATCTTGTTGTTGCCTCCGTCAATCCGTCAACAAAGGCTTGTGGTTAACTTAATTGACATTCAACCTATCACAGTGTAATTGCTTACATCGAAATTTCACTGTGATATCCTGTAATTTTCTGGGATAACTATAAAACTAATAACGAGATATATGTTCATTCAGAAAGTATTCAGATATCCTAAATTATCTGCTAGCTATTATAAAAACTTACAATACACACAAACAGGGTAAGCTATATGATCAACGCTTCCTGAAGAGCTACCAATTTATTAGAATTTTCAAAGAAAAAATTGCCAAATGTTATAGTTTATTATAATATAAGTATCTTCTCAAATAAAGCAACCGAACATGCTCGTGCATGCCTTTACATATAAACAGAAGTGTTGCTTTGATCAAGGGGACGTAATTGAGATTGTCGAATCTGCACGGACAATGCATGAACCGGGGAGACGTGAAGTCTGAAATGCCAATGGATGGGTTGACATTTGAATTACATTATTTTTTTGATCATGAATACGGTTATATGGTACAAATTTGAAGACACAAATAATAACTTGTCGGAAGACGAGATGAAGTATATTTACGAGAATAAGTATATTTACATACGGTAAAGTTACAAGTTTAGTTCTGGAATTAGGATAGTTGGATTGATGCAATGTAAATTTAGTGAAAAGCTAAAATAATTTTAGTTTAAATACCATATTTATGCAACTTTATATATATGGTACGTAATAGGCCTACAATAGACATAAGAGAAACGTAGATCATAGCGAGCACACACGCCTTATCTAAAGACCTCATTATTTTACAAAGACCTGCATAAAACACACGGCCGAATGATTAATCGCACGGTAAAACAGTTTTACTTCTCAAATTTTGATTTAACACGTACGTGTCAGATAAAGCATGTTGGTCCTTGATTATACTCCTTTTGGTGCAGTTATCGCAACTAGCGAGAAAACACGCCAATTAAACAATACACAACATTGACATTCATTTTTTACCGCTCAGTTAATTAACACAACTCTACAGAAAATGCACCTAGCGTTAATTAACCCACCTCTCAGACAGTTTTTCACCCTCGTTAATTAACACACCTTTTTACAGTTTTATACCGGTAATACAGAGTAATAGTCCGAAAATTAATTATCTTCCATCACACGTAGAAATAACAAGGATGATGAAGAAATCTATGGTGTCTGTGCACAAAGTTACTCCTTAGCAGTTCTCAGTGACAGTATAGCACAGCCAGAATACACAAAGTACATACATGGATCAATTACACTATACAAGTAGCTTTGTTGATCACCTTGTATCAGTGTTCAAATTACTAAATCGGTTAAAATCACAAATCCATTCAGTATGCTGTTTATACTTTGATGTTTTAAATTTATTTAATTTCTGTCGTTGACGTTATTTTAAATATACAGAGAAGTCATAAATGGCCGTTATTACAATATAGATTGATATTTGATTGGACGAATAGTATTGTTTTATTAATTCCCACCTGTGATCACATGTCTGGGTGCCATATGAAACCATGTTTTTGAATACGCACGCCGTTATTATAGTATGCATTAATTGTTTGATTGCTGGAATGCTATTGTTTTATCACTTCTACCTGCATTATTTATGATAAATGTACCTCTGATTGAATGCAATATGGTTTGATTTAGGTGTAACAAAAATCGTTGTACTGCGGTCAACATTTCATTGACCCAAATCCCGTTATTACGTAACATCAAGGCACTAATCATTGAAGCCCATTTCCTGTTTGAATCGACAGCTTGTCTATAGAGATTGTGGCGACTTTATTTTTTGGCGCCTGGTAACAATCTCGCGAGACCACTAATCCCAAACGATGACATCTACCAATGCAGAAGCAGAAGAGATCATCTACCAAACGATATATCTTATATTAAATAAAGGGAAGAACTTCCCACTAAACCCAATCCATGGCCTAAGGCCAAAATGGAAAGATTGCAAAATCATATTCTAAAAAAACAGGAATCAGCTTCGGCTCTCCTACGTCTTGTCTGCAATATCACTTAAAGGTGGAAGCAGATGTTAAACACCAAGAAGATAAATACATAGTCTCGTGAGATTAACTCACTGCCATTGTGAGATTGATTTCTGGCAATGTGTGCAGATGGAAGACTACGTTAATTCATTTGTGATTGAAAGAAGATACATTAGATGGGATGTGATTAACTGATTTCCTATTGTATAACTACTTTGGACGTGATTTACCGATTTTTGATGTACTTGTCAATGGCGGAATACTATTTTTTATAGGATAATGGAATAATATATACTATGACCATGGTAAGACAAGAATCTATGAGTATGCTTTTTTTATACTCACCTTTTTATTCGTATTTCATATTTACCGTAACGAAAATGAAGTTTTGATCTACATACGCATCTTGGGAAATTCAACGGATCGTCTAATAAATAAACGCTGTAGATAATTTAATCGTCTGTTGATTTCTTTACGAATCGCGGGAAACTAAACGCATCGTCTAATTAGTGAACACAATAGATAAGTGAACGATCGTCCGTTTTTAAACGCACCTCGGAGAAACTAAAGCCGTTAACCTTTAATCTAAACCATACTACTAATTAAACCATTTTTGTTATTCTTAAATGATTTTTATCAATTATTGAACGTTGTTTTGAAAGTAAACTGTATGAATAGTTTCTATCAGTAAAACTACCATTTTAGACGATACCATAACTGTAGTGAATGTAATGAAACTATACACCAAGTTTCATCACTTTGACTTAATTAGAACTAAAGTTAACTTTCCCAAATCATTAACCAATTAAATTCCATATCTCTGCTTACCCTCAGCAGAAAATGCTCATCTTCGAACTCCATCAATGGACTGACCTAATAATCACATACACCAAGTTTGAACATTCTAGCTCACTAAATTGGAGAGTTATTGTGTTCAAAAGTCTTGGCCAATCAAATTGCTTATAAAGCTCTGTTTACCCCGCGCAGAAAATGCTCATTACGGTATTGCTCATCAAGGTATTGACCTATCAATTATAAACACCTACACCAAGTTTGAACATTTTGTGTCCCAAAAAGTGTGACAGACGGGCGGACAGACAGATAGACAGACAGGCCCTTTTTTTGTCCCCTACTTTCTTCGAAACGCGGGGGACAATAACATTAAATACAAACAGCATAGAAATTACGTAAATACTCAACAACGTATGTGTTTTGAGAAAAATGCATTACAATTTTTTATAGTGATATTACGGCCTTGTGGGAATTGTAGAAATAAAATCTAGAGATTAGTTTACTTGCTTACCAAAAATTAAGTGCATTAGATATTCCAGTGCTATTGTGTATATGTAGCAATATTGATAATTCCAAGTGTGACAAAAATGTTGTGTATATATGGTAACTCTTATACACAACAAATTTCAAGGGTGCGCTGGTGTCTCCAGCTGTTAAGTTAGTTATCTAAACTACGTCACAATTCTGCGGTCCATAATTCCATAAGAGATGGTCTAAAAGCAATAAATGTGAGATATATGCTGACAAAGTGGTATAGACACGTGAATTCACAATACCCTACCGTGAATAAAAAACATGAAATATGAATTTACTTTGCGTTATGTAAAATGACCAGTAGCAAATAAAAATTTTGAAGTGGAAGCCCTGATATATACCAAATTGAGGATAGCCTTTAAAGCAATATTTCAATGAAATGATTAACAATTTTAGAATGTAAATTGCATTTTTTATCCATATCCACTATATGAATGTGGACGTATAAAAATGTAAACATGTTACCTATTTGTCCACAAAGAAGGTAACCTGTGAGCTGTAGCAACATGGATTAGAAAATTATCTGTTAGACTTGTTATCTCTAAATGGTCTGAAAAACAAAATTAGATAATTAATAAACATGTTTCAAAAGAAAGGAATATAGTTCTTATTTTCATTCATAACTCGTGAAGAGTTACCTAAATACTCTTGCATTATGCAAAATCTAAATCTGCCATGTAGGTACACACACGTTTGTTTAGGTATTGACGTACATTGCTTCATATAAATATCGTAATATGAAACCTTTTTATTTCTTCGACATCGGAATGCCTAAAAGTTCTTGAAAGTCGACGAATCTGCTTAGGCTCAGCGACTCGAAGATTCGTATAACTACAATTCTATCATCCGTAGCCACATGGATTCCGCAAATTATCATGGTATCACATCTCTGTGCTAAATCGAATAGTTCGACGTTGAGGTATGGAATTCAAATTTTAAAATATCTGTACTGAATTATATCAAAACACAAATCACACCTGTGCATCGCACAGTAAGAAATATGCCGCGTGCGAAAGACAGGTAGCGCCACCTGGAATTCCCGTCTCACATACAATGTATCAGGACTATATTTACGCTACAAATTATATTAATATCCGAGATATTTTTCCGACCTGATTATTTGATGTTTCAAAAGAAAGGAATATAGTTCTTATTTTCATTCATAACTCGTGAAGAGTTACCTAAATACTCTCGCATTATGCAAAATCTAAATCTGCCTATTGCAGATCTCTTTTCTGAATTCAAAAGTTACATAAATTTTTTATTTAGGCATTTATGTGCATGACACAGGCCTCGAAATGTTTGAAAAAAGCTACCTGTCGCAAGCCACAGGTAGCTTTTCATCATACCTGTCGCTTCAGTAAATAACCTGTCACTCTCAATTGTCAAACCCAAAGACTAAGTAATAGTATAGTATCACACATATCCATGTAGGTACACACACGTTTGTTTAGGTATTGACGTACATTGCTTCATATAAATATCGTAATATGAAACCTTTTTATTTCTTCGACATCGGAATGCCTAAAAGTTCTTGAAAGTCGACGAATCTGCTTAGGCTCAGCGACTCGAAGATTGTAGCCATGTGGATTCCGCAAATTATCATGGTATCACATCTCTGTGCTAAATCGAATAGTTCGACGTTGAGGTGTAGAATTCAAATTTTAAAATATCCGTATTGAATTATATCAAAACACAAATCACACCTGTGCATCGCACAGTAAGAAATATGCCGTGTACGAAAGACAGGTAGCGCCACCTGGAATTCCCGTCTCACATACAATGTATCAGGACTATATTTACGCTACAAATTATATTAATATCCGAGATATTTTTCCGACCTGATTATTTGATTTTGTCGTATTGTCTTGTAAATTATTTAAATGATTTTAGATACACGAACTTACGAAACATCGATCTATCGAGCCGTGTGTATTTCCCTTCCACTCCAACCGCTTTCTAATATTTACTGTGGTGTCGTTACGGTAGAATTATTTCAGGTGACGTTTTAATTTACTTAGATATAATACTCCATAATGCTATAAACTAGTGCCAAGTAGATGAAAACAAGCGTAGATGGTGTGAAATTCATTGTTATAAAATTGTCTACTTCCAAACTGATACCTGTAGCCTGCGACAGAGCGAAATGTACACAATGCAAATGGCGGCTTTTCGCGGTATTTCCGTGCTCAATTCTTGCATTTAGAAACGACTCTACGAATAAATAAATACGGCCTACATGTACATGACGTGGACGTGAGTATTGTGGTCAATTTACTGAACATTAAGTAAAATTTAGTCCACCTGTCGCAAGCGACAGGTAGTTTTATTTGCTACCTGTCGGACGAAAAAATGGCCTGTCGGCGACAAGTAGACAGGTGAACATTTCGAGGCATGGCATGACAAGTCCATAGTCAAATCCCTATGTCATCAGGTGATATTTTAAAAGTTGATTAGAACATCTTGGCCATTTAATCGTTAAATGTTAAAATGGAAAATCCAGACATCGTTTTACATCATAGCAATCAAGACTATGCTATATTTGTCAAAACTTTAAAATTCATAACTTCCCTCAAAATGTTGTACAGTAATTCGAAATTTTAATATATACCGATATCCATTTTCATTCATCATGTTTTTTCAAGCTCTTGAAAAAACGGTCATTTGTTTTCCTACATCATCTTTAAAAAGTATCATAAGATTTAGGTATTCCAACCTATGATCCAATTACAAAATTGTCTTACGATTAGGAATTCTTAATTCATTTCCTCTTATTTCTGTTATTTGACAGTATTTCAATCATGAAAATAGTCACAAAATACAAGCCAAGCAAAATTTTATTTTTAGAAAAATATCTTCATTAGTTCCAAAGATATTTTTCGAAGTGCTCAATGGCCATAACTCTGGCAGTAATTATTGGAAATTGATAAGATTCTTGGTCTGATGACCTTAAACACTAGCCTATATATAAATTTAAAGTCAATCAGATATTAATTTCAGCCTCTAACAAGGTGATCAAGGGCCATACTCTCATGGCATTAAACACTGTGTATAAATTGAAAGTCAAATGGATATTAAATTTAGCCTCTAGAGCGTCCAACCAAAGATTTTTCAAGGTGCTCAAGGGACATAACTCTGGCAGTAATTATCAGAAATCAGTGAAAATCAATACACTCCTTTTTCTCATGACCGTGAACACTGTATAAATTTAAGTCAATCGGATATTAACTTTACGCCTTGAGACGTAACTCTGTCAGTAATTATAAGAAATCAGTGAAAATCAATTGGCTTCTTAATCTCATGACCATAAACACTGTGCATAAATTCAAAGTCAATTGGATACTTACTTGAGCCTCTTTGTCTATGCCTAATTCACATAGATAATTTGTTTGACACAATGCATGTTGAATAACTATATATTTATTTTGCTAATGAAGGAGATCTATTTAACAGTTATACTGACTAGACTGTAAAAAAAATGGATAATGTATCTTTTTTGTCCAATGTAGTATTCTTCTACTATTGGTGATTAATGTATGCTTCCACCAAAGTTGACATCGCAGACAAGTTTTATTATCTTAGCCACACGCAGGGGTCTTTCCTTTGGGAGGAAACTGGAGTACCCAAAGTAAGCCCAAATTTTGGGGTGTATTATCTACAGGCCGTGATTTTGAATGAATTATCTTGGAACTTGGCATACTCATTCCATACACCCTAATGTAAGAAATGGGATTTAATGTCCATTCAACACAAATTGGTCATTTCGGGACTACCACATTGATTAATTTTATTTCACTAACTCACTTGTGTGTAGGGGTCTTTAGCAGTGGGAGAGGACGGGAGGATCCAGAGAAAACCCACAAGTTTGGACAGGTGACCCTACTCCTTGTCATGTTCAACATGAGGAATCGAAACCACATCAGTTGACTCAATGACAGACCTTACGATACAGTGCGCACGTAGTAACCATTCGACCACCCAACCCCCCGAATTATGTCAGAACTTAGCATACTTATTTCTAATAACCTATGTCACGTCTGGTATATTCGAGTAAGCAGTCGCAAACTTTGGAGCTCAGAGGGAAAAAAATGAAAAAATAGTGTTTGTATCGATATTTTAAGGCTACCTATCATGTGTTGTCTTTGGAGAACACATTCTATGGGATTTTCAATTGAAATTAAAATTCAATAAGAGAATAAAAGAAAATAATGAAATTGAATGTAGAAATAAACAAATTTGATAAAAATTTAATATAACAATTATACCATGAAAATAAAATGGATTCAAATATTACATAAAGTAATAATTAAGCTTATTTAATTATTTGTAATATATAGCGTCACGTTTTATCCAGGGTATACAAATATCAGGTTCTATGAGATTTTCAATTTAACTTGAAATTGATTAAGAGAAACTAATCAAATTTAATAACAATTTAGTAAAATTGGATTCAAATATTACATAATGTAATAAAAAGCTTATTTAATGATATTTAACATCTACATCATAGTGGTTTTGGAACTTTTTCCTGGAGAGATTTAGAAGTAAAATAAGCGTTATTGAGCACATTATCTTTGTATAACTCTTGCCAGTGGCACTTTACATTCACCTATAAATATTTATTTCCAAAGAAAAGGGCTCAATATCGAATTATTTACAGCCTATTGAGCCATCGTACATGTATATTATATGTGACTACAAGGTACAATATTATTACAAACTTATCAATTACTATTAAAGAAAATTTTCAGCTGCTCACTTCTATCACTGGGCTCGTCCGGTGCATGGAGTTGGATGCCAGTATACAGGAACACAGTACTCAAGAACTGAGAAAGGCCATGTGTACGTGCTAGTTCTATTCGGATGGCGTACGTGTTCATCATTGACTGGACTGCTATCTTTCCGCTTCCATATTATTAAAAATATTCAAAACCCGACAGACGGCGCGACGCTTCCCGAGTAACTGAGCATTCATTCCCGACAAGACCATAGCCTTCCCCGACAAGGCCATACCCCTACCCCGACAAGGCCATACCCCTACCCCCACCCCATATTCAAAAACTCCTCGGCTAATGACCGATCTCACAATTCTGAGCTCTTTTCAGATTTCTATTTTTTTTCATGAAAATATTTGGGGGGGGCCAATGCCCCCCCGCCTCGTACGCCTATGATCTACTGTATGTATATAACACTGAAAAATTTGTTACCATATTACTACAGATAATGTAATTACTGTTCAAATAAAACTGAAATATTAGATATCCATATTACTATATCCATTTTACTAAATCCATATTATTATACTATTATAACATAATATAATTGATAGTCATATTAGGTGTGTATAACATTGAAATATTTAAATCCATACTACACTAGGGACCCGGTATCGTCCAGATTTTACAAAAAAAGGAAAGAAACTATGTTTACCGTTTAGAATCTAATACATGTATCCAGTAAATAGATTGCCGTTTAGAATGTGTTAAATGCCGTCAAGATTCATCAAAAACCGCTCAGTTTGTGCTACCGTGTAGATCTACTTTACGACCGTCCAGTTTCACGGGATGTTTTTAAAAATGAACACTACCATTTAGATTTGAAAGGGGTTTAGTTTTTAGACGTTGTCGGGAAATGAACCGCGAGTGTTTGATTTACGTGGTTACAATAAATGGAAAAAAAGATTTTGAAAATATTCACAGATTTGTCGTGTTGTTCTTTATAAAAATGGCTGATGTATTACTCAACGCGTGTACAACACAACGATAATTTTTCATTGGTTAAAGTCGTATAAATTTAAAGTCAATCGGCTATCAACTTTGGCCTCTAGAGCATCCACAAGATTTTTTGAAGTGATCAAAGGTCATAACTCTGGTACTAATTATCGGAAATCGATGAAAATCAATACACTTCTTCGTCTTATGACCTTAAACACTGCGTATAAATTTAAAGTCAATCGGATATTAACTTTGGCTTTTACAGTGTCCACAAGGTTTTTTGAAGTGATCAAGGGCCATAACTCTGGCACTAATTATCGGAAATCAATAGGATTCTTCGTCTTATGACCTTAAACACTGTGTATAAATTTAAAGTCAATCGGATATTAACTTGAGCTTCTACGGCGTCCACAATTTTGTGGACGTCGGACCGACGGACGGGGGCGACGACAATATACGACCACATTTCAATGTGGGCGTATAAAAATGAAACATTTATAATACATTAAAATCTGAGTAAGACTAACAACCCATTAAGTAATAATCAGAAAATCATAAGAATTTGTTTGGTTTTTATAAAGTTCTGCCCCATGCTAAAGTTTAGTATACGAAACTTTTAATATCATGGATTTAGCTATTCAGTTAACAAAATTCATCAAAAATCACTTTACTTGTTCTTCTCAAAGCGAAATCAAATCGTATGAGCTTCACAAGATTTTTCAAAGTCATCAAGGGAGATAACTTTGGCAGTAATTATCAAAAATTGCTGAAACTCAATAAACGTCTTGGTCTCACTACTTTAAACACTGTGTATAAATTCGAAGTCAATCGGATATTAACTTTGGCCTCAAGAACGCCACAAGATTTTTTGAAGTGATCAAGGGCCATAACTCTGGCAGTAATCATCAGAAATCGCTGAAAATTGATAGGCTTCTACTTCTCATGACCTTAAACACTGTGCACAAATTTAAACTCAATCGGATATTAACTTTGGCCTCTAGAGCGTCCACAAGATTTTTTAAAGTGATCAAGGGACATAACTCTCGCAGTAATTATCAGAAATTGCTGAAAATTGATGGGCTTCTTCGTCTCATGACCTTAAACACTGTGTACAAATTTAAACTCAATCGGATATTAACTTTGGCCTCTAGAGCGTCCACAAGATTTTTTGAAGTGATCAAGGGCCATAACTCTGGCACTAATTATCGGAAATCGCTGAAAATCAATAGGCTTCTTCGTCTCATGACTTTAAATACTGTGTATAAATTTAAAGTCAATCGGATATTAACTTTGGCCTCTAGAGCGTCCACAAGATTTTTTGAAGTGATCAAGGGACATAACTCTCGCAGTAATTATCAGAAATCGCTGAAAATTGATAGGCTTCTTCGTCTCATGACCTTAAACACTGTGTACAAATTTAAACTCAATCGGATATTAACTTTGGCCTCTAGAGCGTCCACAAGATTTTTTGAAGTGATCAAGGGCCATAACTCGCTGGCACTAATTATCGGAAATCGCTGAAAATCAATAGGCTTCTTCGTCTCATGACTTTAAAATGTGTATAAACTTAAAGTTAATCGGATATTAACTTTAGCCTCTAGTGCGTTCACAAGAAATTGTGGACGATGGACGGACGGAACGACCGACAGACGGACGGACGGACGGGGGCGACGGCAATATAGGTCCACATTTCCATGTGGGCATATAAAAATAGTAGCAATTTGAAGGGCCGAAAATTTGGAACACAATAACTCTAATTGAGCTAGAATGTTCAAACTTGGTGTAGAAGTTCACTAGGTCAGTGTCTTGATTGAGTTCAAAGATGAGCATTTTCTGTTTAGGGTAAGCAGAGATAAGCAAGCTGATTTGTTGATTCTTTGCGGTATGATAACTTTGGTTATAATGAAGAGGGGGGGGCGATGAAACTCTTGTCAATCGAGAGTCTAATAGCTAGCCTATTGTGTGAGATCATTGTATCATTTTTTTTCAATGTCCCGGGTAGCCGAAAAAAAGAGATCGAAAATCCAAAGATAGGTTGCCAGGCAACGAAACATACATCCACAACAGCTAAGTCGTCGGGGCAGTCAACAAGGGTTGTCGCATATTGTTTCTTTTATCAGTAAGGAGAACATTTACTATTTACAACACATGATAATCTTATTACGAGTAATAGCCCATTAAATAATTATCAGAAATGATTAGAATAGTTTTGATGGTTTGTCTCAAGGCCTTTGTCCACAAGATATTTCAAAGTGATCAAGTGCCAGAAATTATCAGATATCACTGAAAATCAAATAGGATTCTTCGTCTCATGACCCTAAACACTGTGTACAAATTTAAAGTCAATCGGATATTAACTTTAGCCTCTAGAGCGTTTACAAGATTTTTCAAAGTGATCAAGGGTCATAACTCTGGTAGTAATTATCGGATATCACCGAAAATCAATAGGCTTCTTCGTCTCATGACCTTAAACACTGTGTATAAATTTAAAGTCAATCGGATATTAACTATAGCCTCTAGAGCGTTCACAAGATTTTTCAAAGTGATCAAGGGTCATAACTCTGGTAGTAATTATCGGATATCGCTGAAAATCAATAGGCTTCTTTGTATCATGACTTTAAACACCGTGTATAAATTTAAATTCAATCGGATATTAACTTTAGCCTCTAGAGCGTTCACAAGATTTTTCAAAGTGATCAAGGGTCATAACTCGGGCAGGAATTATCGGATATTGCTGAAAATCAACAGGCTTCTTCCTATCATGACCTTACACACTGTGTATAAATTTAAAGTCAATCGGATATTAACTTTAGCCTCTAGAGCGTTCACAAGATTTTTCAAAGTGATCAAGGGTCATAACTCTGGTAGTAATTATCGGATATCACCGAAAATCAATAGGCTTCTTCGTCTCATGCCCTTAAACACTGTGTATAAATTTAAAGTCAATCGGATATTAACTATAGCCTCTAAAGCGTTCACAAGATTTTTCAAAGTGATCAAGGGTCATAACTCTGGCAGTAATTATCAGATATCGCTGAAATTCAATAGGCTTCTTCATCTCACGACCTTAAACACCGTGTATAAATTTAAAGTCAATCGGATATTAACTTTAGCTTCTAAAGCGTTCACAAGATTTTTCAAAGTGATCAAGGTTCATAACTCTGGCAGTAATTATCAGATATCACCGAAATTCAATAGGCTTCTTCATCTCACGACCTAAAACACTGTGTATAAATTTAAAGTCTATCGGATATTAACTATAGCCTCTAGAGCGTTCACAATATTTTTTAAAGTGATCAAGGGTCATAACTCTGGTAGTAATTATCGGATATCGCTGAAAATCAATAGGCTTCTTCGTCTCACGACCTTTAACACTGTGTATAAATTTCAAGTCAATCGGAGATTAACTTTAGCCTTTAGAGCGTTCACAAGAAATTGTGGACGATGGACGGACGGACGGACGGACGGACCGACAGACGGACGGACGGACGGGGGCGACGGCAATATACGACCACATTTCCATGTGGGCGTATAAAAAGTCGTATTTTTACAATTTGGAGCATTTTTAGAGGTCTTTTTCTCGTAAAGTCAACGCAATATTTTGGGGGAACTTCTTCTACAAAGAGTCTTATCGGTAGTCTTTTATATGAAACCATCGATCAACAGTTCAAAATATGAGAAGTAGAAGAACAAAAGGATCGAAAATTGAAAACGGCACCCTTTCATTGTTAAGCGAAACATGCAGTGTAGGTGGCTACAATCTGCACATTTAGTCATCGTATAGAGCTTATTCAACAGTATAGAATTCCAACTGCTAAGGGATCTTTTACGTGCACTCCAATCAGGGTTCCCGCCAGTCGGGGGTACACGTACCCCCCTTCAGTCTGCTGAGTAATGTTTTCAAAAAGTGTGTTTTGTGTAAGAAAACAAGTGTTTACTTAATGATTTGTAACTTACGAAATATCATGTTACATTGTTTATTAAATGTTATTTAATTCACAGCATCCCAATTCCCAACACCTTTTGCTGACTATAAGGAGTGATTGTGCTATGCGCTGCATTCACCAATCGTGGGAAACTGTAATCGGAGCTGATTGGTCAATGCCTCACTGTGGACGGAATATCATGTCCAAAATGTTTGACAAGCAAATTGAACCGATCACACTGTTCTTTAATTATTTTATTTTCTGCCCCTTCTTCAAGATAAAATTAATTATGTGTTTTTTGTTATTATTTTCAAATGAAAACATCTGATTAAACGCATGGGGATGGCATTGCTAAGTGGCTATGTCATCATCAATTACTCGGCTATATCAAATAGCCTACATAGCCTACTATGTGCAGTCTACCAGATGTCGGCATGTAAACAAAACATGCATCGTGATGATAGAATGACATAAGAAGCATTTATTAAACTGCTACTTGTAGGTCTGTCATGCCGAATTTGCTGTGTTTTCCTCGGTGAATTGTCTTGTCTTAGAAGCTCGGAAAACAGATTTACAGAGGGACCACAACGAAAAAGGGCGATTTTTCGGATAACAATTTTGACCTCCAGAGGGAGCTAAAAAGGGCGATTTTTTGGACAATCAGGGGCCATAATTCAGGAAGTTACGATCCGATTGGAGCAAATATCGAAAGGGACCAAGATCTTTGGGTTATAAACATGCATTTCAAGTTTCATCCAAATCGGTTCAAAATTGTGACCTCTACACTGTTCACAAGCTAAAAGATAGGCTGGCACTGCCAGGCAAGATACGCCCACATTTTTGAGAGATGGATAGAGAACAAGCAATACCGAAAGTGATTTTTCTTACATCATTAAGTCCTATATTTCATACTGTATTGGGAGCAGCCATTTTGTTGGTCAGTTCCAGTCTGATATTCATGAAATTCAAAGCCAACAATGATTATGGGTTGACGGTACACAACCTAGAAATGTGACTTTTCATCAAATTCGGATAAGAATTGTGACAAGTAGAGAGTCCACAACCATGATATACCATATTTTTACACTATGGTCCGATTTTCTCGAAATTTGAACTCAACCTTCCGTAGGGTGTAACAGTGATAGAGTCAAACGGTTTTTTTAAATCGGATAATAATTGTGACCTCCAGAGGGACCATAGGCAATTTTTCGGACAATCAGGGGCCATAATTCAGGAAGTTACAATCCGATATGCGCAAATAACGAAAGGAACCAAGATCTTTGGGTTATAACCATGCATTTCATGTTTCATCAAAATCGAATTAAAATTGTGACCTATACAGGGTCCACAACCATGATATATCTATTTTTAACAGTATTTGCGTACAAATGGCGGCCATTTTTTCTGTCAATTCTGGTCCGATTTTCCCGAAATTCAAACTCAAACCTTTCTTAAGGTGTAACGGTGATATAATCAAACGTTTTTTTAAATCGGAAAATAATTGTGACCTCCAGAGGGACCACAAGCTAAAACAAGCAATACCGAAAGTGATTTTTCCTACAATCAAAGGCCATAATTCATTAAGTTACAATTTGATATGCGCAAATATCGAAAAGAATAAAGATCCTTAGGTTATAAACAAGCATTTCAGGTTTCATCAAAATCGAATTAAAATTGTGACCTCTACCGGGTCCACAACTTTGATATACCATATTTTTACACCGTTCGCGTACAAACGGCGGCCATTTTATATGGCAATTATGGTCCGATTTTCTCGAAATTCGAACTCAAACCTTCCGTAGGCTGTAACGGTGATAGGGTCAAACGTTTTTTTAAATCGGATAATAATTGTGACCTCCAGAAGGACCATAGGCGATTTTTCGGACAATCAGGGGCCATAATTCAGGAAGTTACGATCCGATATGCGCAAATAACGAAAGGAACCAAGATCTTTGGGTTATAACCATGCATTTCAAGTTTCATCAAAATCGAATTAAAATTGTGACCTCTACAGGGTCCACAACCATGATATACCATTTTTTAACAGTATTCGCGTACAAACGGCGGCCATTTTGTTTGGCAATTTTGGTCCGTTTTTACCGAAATTCGAACTCAACCTTCTTTACGGTGTAACGGTAATATAATCAAACGTTTTTTTCAATCGGATAATAATTGTGACCTCCAGAGGAACCAAAAGCTAAAAAAAGGCGATTTTGCGTATAATCAGGGACCATAATTCAGGAAGTTACGATCCGATATGCGCAAATATCAAAAGGAACCAAGATCTTTGGGTTATAACCATGAATTTCAAGTTTCATCAAAATCGAATTAAAATTGTGACCTCTACAGGGTCCACAACCTTGATATACCATTTTTTAACAGTATTTGCGTACAAACGGCGGCCATTTTGTATGGCAATTTTGGTCCGATTTTCCCGAAATTCGAACTCAACCTTCCTTAGGGTGTAACAGTGATATAATCAAACGTTTTTTTAAATCGGATAATAATTGTGACCTCCAGAGGGACCACAAGCTAAAAAGGGTGATTTTTCGGACATCCACGGGCCATAATTCAGGAAATTACGATCCGATTGGTGCATATATCGAAAGGAACCAAGATCTATGGGTTATAAACATGCATTTCAAGTTTCATCCAAATCGGTTCAGAATTGTGACCTCTATAAGGTCCACAACCTTGATATAACATATTTTCACACTATTCGCGTACAAACGGCGGCCATTTTGTCCGTCAATTTTGGTCCGATTTTCACGAAATTCGAACTCAACCTTCATAACCATGGAACGGTGATATAATCAAACGGTTTTTTAAATCGGATAACAATTTTGACCTCCAGAGGGACCACAAGCTAAAAAGGGCAATTTTTCAGACAATCAGGGGCCATAATTCAGGAAGTTACGATCCGATTGGTGCAAATATCGAAAGGAACCAAGATCTATGGGTTATAAACATGCTTTTCAAGTTTCATCCAAATCGGTTCAAAATTGTGACCTCTATACTGTTCACAAGCTAAAAAACGTACAATCAGGGGCCATAACCCATGAAGTTACAGTCCGATACATGCCAATATCGAAAGAAACCGAGATCTTAGGGTGATAAACCTATATTTTAAGTTTCATTAAAATCGGATAAGAATTGTGACCTATAGACTGTTCACAAACAATTGTGGACGGACGGACGGACGGACCGACAGACGGACGGACGGACGGACAGGGGCGACGACAATATACGTCCACATGAAAATGTGGGCGTATAAAAAGATAAATAAAAGCATTTACAAAAATTTAACAATTTTTCAATTTTTTTCAAAGTGTGAGGACATTTTTGGACCTTCTATATTATTTTAATGCTTTTCATTTTGGATTCACTATATAGACAACCGGTTTGGTCACTAAAATAGCCGCAGGGCTCTGTAATGATATATTACATTATCTGATCAGATAAAATGCCCCTGAGAAATCATATGTTCAAAAGTGCCAAAAATTTTAAAATATCGAAAATTAAATTTCAATAACTACATACATATTGTACATCATTAGAATCATAATTAGGTCAGCTATCTGAATATATAAACTTTTTTTGAAAATCTCTTAAAATAAAAAAATAGTAGAGCATTTTCCAAAATTTCAAGATTTTTCGACTTTTATCGATTTTCAGTCCGTTATTTCACCTATTCCAGATATTTCCACGTCGTAATGGAATGTTTCGTACACAAGACTACCACAAGGTCTCTCGATAGAGAAAGTTTCATAAAAATCGAGATACAGGCGTCCAAAAATGTTGGAAATCAGAAAATACTTGATTTTCAGCGTGCCATATTTTGCTGCCTGTTCGTAGTATCCGTATGAATTGGGTATCATACGATAGTACAATCCTAGTGCAGTATAATGGTACCCTAATTTCTTTAATCCATTGATATCAGACAGAGAAATTGCGTTTTTCCCCAAAATATCCATTTTTTTGCATTTTTTTTCAAAATATTGCACATTATTTCGACCACTTTCAGTTTAAGGATTCTTGTCGAAATTGCTTTATAAGTTGGTATTGGACTGTAACTTCATGTTCCAGAAGTTTCAGAAACATCAATTCTGCCATAAAACGAAACCAGAGCTCACAAAATGGGAGGAAAATTCGAAAAAAATAGAAAAATAAAGGGCCATAACTCTGAATGAAACTTATTTTACTGGAATCGGATGGACTTCAGGTATCCAAAAATGTAGGTCAAATTTCAAAATTTTGAAAAATAACAAAAATTGTCTTGTAAAGAGCGTGTTTTCAATTTTCGAACAATAGAAGTCATGGTCGAATGGTCGAAATTTAAAAATGTGAGATAGCCACTGTCTCGGAAAAGATTCAGGGTTTCAGAAAATGTCATTTGTTTAAAATGAGTAAAGAATGGACGAAACTATGGCCAATTTTCAATTTTTAGACAACGTTCGGTCACTTGCGGTATGCGCATAAATTTCAAAAATATTTTATCAAGTAGCCACCACATGGTTTCCTGATAGAAAATCTGTTTTCGATCATGGAGAACTAGGCTCCCGCGGTAAATAATAATAATAATAACTAGATCTGCAAAGCAGATATTAAAGCTTTCATATTCACAGTCACTTCTTGTCACATGTCATGGGTCATGTAAATAATCTGATCAAGAAAAAAAAAAATCATTAAAATCGGTCACAATATAGCGAAGTTTTTATGATTTTTCACTCGTAAACAACTTTATCGACACGAAAAACATCAAAGACAAATTCGAAAATGTGACATTTTCAAATAACAATATTTCGACCCTGATTATCCCGGCTATCCAGAAATGTATTCATTTTGGAAATAGGAGACATATTCTCCAAACTACGGCCTATTGCTTTCATTTACATGCTCGTTAATGTCGAATTTTCACCTTTTTTCATGTTCAGTTCGAAATGGTGACCATCACCTGACCGAAATCAAAATTCTGATCCGATAAATATTTAGGCATTCCTTCAAGGATTCTGAAAATGTAACTCCCATGTCTGTAAGTAAAATATCGCAAAAGCCTTAGTGATTTTTCAAGTTTCAAGATGGCGGCACTTCCAGTTCGATCCACAAACTCAATATATTGCGTACGAATCAGTATTTACTTATCTAGTATCAAAAAAAAAAAATCAGGTCTTTTTCTGACCTATATTTCCTAAATTTTTTTGAAAACTTTGATCCTTAATTTCATCAAGGGGAGATAATTTAGAAAATTTCTAAGGACATCTTTAAAGTTACATCGGTAAGATCTACTTACATACTAAATTTCATGAAAATCGTACAACTATTAAAGAAGTTGTCAAGTCGGTCTCAACTTCCGGTTCGAAATCACAGCGACGAATTTTCGAAATTCGAAAATCTGAAACTGCAGTTGAAAATGATTTTTGTCAAGGTACTCAAAGAAAAAAGAATGAATAAAATAGGTCAAATAGTCACAGAGTTACAGTATTGTAGGTTAAATGCATTCTTTCATATAATTCACTGATTTCGATTTCGTAAAACGCTTTGAAAATATATATAATCAAACAGGCTAGCTATTAGACTCTCGATTGACAAGAGTTTCATCCTTCTCCCTTCATTATAACCAAAGTTATCGTGCCCTAAAGAATCAACAAATCAGCTTGCTTATCTCTGCTTACCATAGGCAGAAAATGCTCATCTTTGAACTCAATCAAGACAGTGACCTAGTGACCGTCTACACCAAGTTTGAACATTCTAGCTCAATTAGAAGGAGAGTTATTGTGTTTCAAATTCTCGACCCTTCAAATTGCTTCTATTTTTCACTTTCACTTCAAAATGGCGACCATCAATTGACCTAAATCAAAATTCTACTCCGAACCTTTTTTAGACATTCTTTCAAGGTTTCAGAAAATATAACTCCCATGTCTGTAAGTAAAATATAAAAAAAGCCTTATTTACTTTTACGTTTCAAGATGGTGGCACTTCCGGTTCGATCGACAAACTTCATATTTTGTGTACAAATCAGTAATTACTTATCTAGTATCCCCAAAAAAAATCAGGTCATTCTGACCTATATTTCGATGATTTTTTTGAAAATTTTGATCCTTAATTTCATCAAGGGGAGATAATTTAAAAAATTTCTAAATCATATTTTTAAAGTCGCATCAGCAAGATCTACTTACATGCTAAATTTTATGAAAATCCTACAACTGTTTAAGAAGTTGTCAAATTGATCATAACTTCCGGTACGAAATCACAGCGACGAATTTTCGAACTTCGAAAATCTGAAACTGCAGATTTAAAGTAATTGTCTCAAGGTACTCAAAGAAAAAAGATTTAGTAAAATAGGTCAAATAGTCACAAAGTTACAGCATTGTAGGTCAAATGCATTCGTTCGTAAAATTCGGTGATTTCGGATACGTAAAACGTTTTGAAAATATATTTAATCAACAGCCACCACCCATTTTGGGGGGGATAGGTAAAAGTATCAGAAAGATCCTATGGTTAGATTCTGAGAAATCCGATTGGTGGATAAAACACACAAAAAAATAATAACTAGATCTGCTAAGCAGATATTAAAGCTTTCATATTCACAGTCATTCCTGTCACATGTCATAGGTCATATAAAGAATCCAAAAAAAATCATTAAAATCGGTCACAATCTACTGAAGTTAATGTGATTTTTCACTCGTAAACAATTTTGTCGGCACGAAAAACATCAAAGGCAAAATTCGAATTTTTGAAATATTCAAATACCAAAAATTCGACCCATATACCAGCTATCCTGAAATGTATTCATTTCAGAAAGATAGGTTGCCAGGCAACGAAACATACGCCCACAGCAGCTAAATCGTCCGGGCAGTCAACAAGGGTTGTCGCATATTTTTACTTTTTTTGGGAATGAAACATTTGTAATACACTAAAATCTGATTAAGAGTAACAACTCATTATGTAATTATCTGAAAATCATTAGAATTTGTTTGCTTTTTATAAAGTTTTGCCCCACGCTAACAATTAGTATAAGAAACATTTAACATCATGGATTTAGCTGTTCAGTTATCAAAATTCATTGAAAATCAAAATACTTGTTCGTTTCAACACCTTAAACTCTGTGTATCAATCTGAAGTCAATCGGATGATAAGTTTGGCCTCTATAGTGTCACAAGGTTTTTTGAAGTGATCAAGGGAGATAACTCTCAAAGTAATTATTTGAAATCGCTGAAAATCAGTAGGCTTCTTCAGGCCTCGAAATGTTCCAAAAAAGCGACAGGTAACTTTTTTTCATACCTGTCGATTCGGTAACTAACCTGTCACTCTGAAATATTCACGATCTTCCAGGCCACTCAGAAATATGCACGATCTTCAAAAACAGTACGTAGCTTACAAGGCTTATTTTCTACCTTGAACTGCATCCAAGATTCCATGTAAACAACGTTATTAAATATAGGGGTTACCCGGTATGAATTGGAAATAAAATATAAACGGGTACGGGCTTTGTCTTTTTAAATATGAGGAAATACATTTATAATAATATCCAATATTAATTCAATCACAATCAAAGAAGAGCGTCTGGCAAGTCACGTGATTAACCTTTTACAGGTTCAGTAATTCAGTTCCTGGTCGTGTTCATTGGCTAAGCACGTAAAAGCGCGGGAATGTCGAGTATTCCCATTAAATGCTTGGCGCGTGTCGTGTCATTTACACGCACGTTGAAGGAGAGTCAAGAAAGGCTTCTCGTTGAAAAAATATGCAGGTTTTGTCATTAATACTTCGTACCAATATTGATGTGAAAGAAGAAAGAACAAATTTGGGAATTATGACTATTTTAATAGTAAGTAAAGTATGGTTTTATTATACTTCAATCATTGTACGACTCAAAAACATAAACTAATATTATTTAAAGTCTCTGCGCGTCAATTGATACACGCTAAAATGTACTCAAAGTGATTATTTTACATGTAAATAAAAAATAAAAAAAATAAAAAGAAATATGAACGCAACAACGGGATATAGAATACCAACTTGAATTCAATCGGAATAAAAAGAGACTCGTCAAAAGATTCAGCAAAACACTATTATGTAGCGCTATTTTTATACCTATATTATCTAGGACAATTTGGCGTTCAGGGACTTGAAAGGGCGTAGAGCTCTCTAACTTATCTACGGTTTTCGATATTCAGACACAAATTATTGGGCCATCATTCCAATTAATATTGGTGTTTTATCTTACTGTGAAATTATGGGCTCCTGGTATAATAATTATGAAATAATGAACAAATTCAAAAACAGTCGGCGACATCGTGACATGCCCTCGGCCGATATTTATAATGGGCGCCTTGGTGAACGAGACAGAACGTCAGTATGTAAGTAAAAGTTCAAACTACTGAAACCTATAACTATCGTTCGTATTCTTTACTTTTCGCCCCTTCAAAACACGTAAGACGAAAAATAGAAGTCCCGACAAAATATGAGTCGATAACACGCTATACAAGCCAAAATTGACTCTAGTTGCATTATGGCTTAGTATGCGTGTTTGTGCCTTCTTGCTGACATCAATAAATACGAAACTCGACAAGACGCCACACAAGCCAAAGTGCAAGTCAAAAAGTGTATTATTCTTAGTTTCCTATTTTCGAGTTGTATCTATAGCGTGCTGTCGCCTCATATTATGTTGTAACTTATACTTTTCAACTTTCGTGTTTTGAAGGGGCGAAAAGTAAAGAATACGAACGGATGTTATAGGTAGGTTTCCATTTCGATGCAGACTGTAATGTTACTGACGCGAGTATATCGACGAACATAACTGAAATCTGGGTTATAAAAATTCATATTATATGAAAAATGTGATTTTTCACCCCTTTCAGGTTCCAAAGATCTAAGATTTGGATCTATACTGCAAGTGTTTGAATGGCATTTAGTAATTGAACATACGGTATTAAAATAAACAATTACTCTGTATTGTAATCGGAGCTACATTAGATACTTAGACCCTTTAACAAGCCTAACTAATTAAACAAACTTGATTATGAAGAGCCAAGTTGTACACAGTGTGCCTTTGATGTCCTGTATTTAACATGCATTAAACGTCACTATCACTGTCTATATGTATGTCGCTCTCTACTTCTTGTGATGATTGAACGGGAACGTCAGACTGCTTGAGACTGGGACCGTAAGCATTAACCATGTGCCTTTTAGATTTGGAGTCAGTGAACCACAGTTTAATAGCCGGTTCAGAATCGAATGTTGATACGGTGTCTTTACATAAAGCAAGAAGCATGAGGTCATTCAACGATGAACTAGTCAAAGAAGCACGCCAATCGGATTTAATCCTCTTCATGAGACTAAATCCACGTTCGACGCATGCTGTCGAGAAAATTAAAACCAAAAGGATCTTTACAAGTGACAAGATGTTGTGGAGTTCAGGAGAGTTTCCTTTCCGCCTTAATACTTTTGGCCAAAACCTTTTTATAGTTCGCCCTTTGGGTGTGGTAGTTTTCAAAACGCCACGCACATACTGCCATAGAGGCACCCTCTCATCTTCAATGCGAGACGGATCATACCCTTTTGAAGACAGCAATTGAAAAAAATGATTAACTAGTTCCTTTATTTCGTTTAAACCGTATAGCTCTATGTCATCATCATCACTGTCCGGCAAATTACTAATGTCAAATATAGAAAATTTGCTGATTTCCGGACATTTGCCAATATTGCCATCTCCTAATGGTCCAAAGCGATCTTCAATTGAACTTTTCAGATTATCAACAAGTGTTTCAGTTTGTTCATATAAGGACTCGTCTGGATTTTTATTACGGTAGCCAGTTCTTTTTGGTTGCAGCATAATATCTTTGTAAACTCCGTCATTTAAGTTTTTAATGTTTTTTATTGTAGTAACAAGACTGTAAATACTTAAATCATCTGATTGAAGCAAGCAGCTAAGACATGAAAAAAACCCAAAGAGTACTCGAAGAACAGAGAACATAAAGACAACCAGCTGTTCTTCGATCAGCTTTTCTTTCAAGCCAGATGCCTTTGCCCTCGTTTCGGCGCGCTGGGTAACATCGTTAGCGCACTCTAAAAGTTGTGGACCATTTGCCGCAAAGTTCCTATGGAGCGCGATAAGTGCCCGTTCCCGATGTGCGAGCCACCGTGTGCCCTTCGGGGTAGAATGCACAAGCGGATGGATACTAAGCTGTTCTGCCGTGGCTTTTAAAGTCCTCCACTGTAGACTGCTACTGGAATAAAAGTGGTGCAAACTGTCTAATAATGCGTGGCAGTCATGAAACAGTGGAACATCCTTGGTCGCGTCCTTAAAGGCAAGTTCTAACCTATGGTTGGAGCAGTGAAATGTCAAAACACATGGCACAAGATCGCGAACAAGGTCGCACATCTTTTTCATGACGCTGGGGCCATCTGTTGCCAGTTATACACATTTATTTTTTATGTCTATGTCCAGCTTATCGAAGGTTTCAAAAAATGTGTCAGTCATATTTTGCGCCGTCGCCCGTCCCTCAATACTGTCGATTGTCAGAAATTCAACACGAGGCACGAAGTCGCTGTCAAGAAAAGATATATAGTAGATCTCTTCTTCAAGATTGGCATTATCAGTCGATCCATCTATTGCGACCCCAATGAATTCAGAGTTATTTATAAACTGTAGCTGTTTCTCCCTATATGATTGAGCAATATATTTAATAAAATTGCGGCCTGCTTATCACTATTATAATGTTTACTGATGTTATCACTATAGTTTTTGTTTTGTAATTCATTTAATTTGATGAAATCTGTGTAAGGCTTTTCATGTTTACCGATATAAAATGCTGTTGTAAATAATTTTGCCATGATATCTAAATCTCTTTTTTCCATATTAATTACGGCCTTAATTATTGGTTGGTCACAGGGTGCTTTATTTGCATTTAAAAAAGATGTGTGGCTTATTTTATGGTCATCACTTATTTCATGTGATCGAACATTATCCAATCGTAATGATTCACATCCAGAAACAAACTTGCTTTTACTTTTATGATTATACGTAACGCAATACGAGCATTTCATAACTTTTGAATTTGTGTCATATATGAGCCATGGTCGGTTTGTTTTCCATGTTTCAGCGAAACGAAAGATTCTAGCCTTTTTTTTCAGTGGTTCATTGTCGGTAATTGCCAATGGTTCTTCCTCCTGTTGATGAGGCCTGACAACAGTAGTTTTATTTCTTACAACAGCCACATTATTAATACTATCGATATTGTTAATTGTATTTGGTTTTTCTAAAGCCAGGCCTCGAAATGTTTGAAAAAAGCTACCTGTCGCAAGCGACAGGTAGCTTTTCATCATACCTGTCGCTTCAGTAAATTACCTGTCACTCTCAATTGTCAAACCCAAAGACTAAGTAAATAGTATAGTATCACACATATCCATGTAGGTACACACACGTTTGTTTAGGTATTGACGTACATTGCTTCATATAAATATCGTAAAATGAAACCCTTTTATTTCATCGACATCGGAATGCCTAAAAGTTCTTGAAAGTCGGCGAATCTGCTTTGGCTCAGCGACTACAATTCTATCATCCGTAGCCACGTGAATTCCGCAAATTATCATGGTATCACACCTCCGTGCTAAATCGAATAGTTCGACGTTGAGATGTAGAATTCAAATTTTAAAATATCCGTATTGAATTGAATATCAAAACACAAATCACACCTGTGCATGGCACAGTAAGAAATATGCCGCGTGCGAAAGACGGGTAGCGCCACCTGGAATTCCCATCTCACATACAATATATCGGGACTACATGTATATTTAAGCTACAAATTATATTAATATCCGAGATATTTTTCCGACCTGATTATTTGATTTTGTCGAATTGTCTTGTAAATTATTTAAATGATTAAATACACGAACTTACGAAGCATCGATCTATCGAGCCGTGTGTATTTCCCTTCCACTCCAGCCACTGTGGTGTCGTTACGGTAGAATTATTTCAGGTGACGTTTTAATTTACTTAGATATAATACTCCATAATGCTATAAACTAGTGCCAAGTAGATGAAAACAAGCGTAGATGGTGTGAAATTCATTGGTATAAAATTGTCTACTTCCAAACTGAGTACCTGTAGCCTGCGACAGAGCGAAATGTAAACAATGCAAATGGCGGCTTTTCGCGGTATTTCCGTGCTCAATTCTTGCATTTAGAAACGACTCTACGAATAAATAAATACGGCCTACATGTACATGACGTGGACGTGAGTATTGTGGTCGTGAGTAATGTGGTCAATTTACTGAACATCAAGTAAAATTTAGTCCACCTGTCGCAAGCGACAGGTAGTTTTATTTGCTACCTGTCGGACGAAAAAATCGCCTGTCGGCGACAAGTAGACAGGTGAACATTTCGAGCCATGAAAGCGGTAATAAGTGTTTGTCTTTCATGAACAGTTCCACGAATAATAAATCGATCCATTCTAATATCTTAATAAAAACTTTGAAGACGAAATGTACCTTTAAAACAACGGTAAACGTTAGAGGTCAACAAGGACGTCTGCTTTTTATTAGTAGCCTTGCATTACTAGACACAATTTACGACCTAGGCTAAATATATTAAGAACTGCCTATATTATTTATGTATTATGTCATATTTAATATTTTTCAGTAAAATGTGGAAACATACACAATAGTTTTTAGTGGTCTTTGTTCATATAATTATAACCATATCGCCAAGTCACAAGACACCCACACACGAGTGCATGTATACTGACAATCGCCGGCCATTCGCAGCGATTATCTTATATTTGGTTGAATTGACAACGTGGTTACACGTAATCCTATCTTCATTTCCAACGCAGTTATTTTATTATGTTCATAAATTTAGCAATTTTGACTGTTGCAAACTCTACATAATTATTAAGACTTAGAAAGATTTGGGCGCGGTGTGTTTGGCTTGTCATTATCAATTACGGTAGGCGCGGTGTGTTGGGCTTGCATTATTAATTACGGTCTAGGTGACCTTGACTTCGAGTGCCTAAGGGAAACAACTGCAAATAAGGACTTTTCACTTCCTGTGTAAACAGTGCACATGGCATGGCGGTGATAACGGCATTACCTTGGACTTTAAGTTGTATTTTTTCGTCGTAGTTAATATTAAAATTACAACGAATTTGGAAAGTAACGGTTGACAATGGTTCCCCCTCCGTCATCTGGTGAGTTATTGCAGACATGAAAAGTTAAATTATTTTAAATTTTGATCACTTGTCGCTCATAAAAGTTACCTGTCGGCGACAGGTAGACAGGCGAACATTTCGAGCCATGCTTCTTTGTCTTCTGACCTTAAACAGTGTGTGTAAATTTAAAGTCAAACGGATATTAACTTTGGCCTCTAGAGCGTCCACAGGATTTTTTGATGTGATCAAGGGCCATAACTTTGGCAATAATTATCAGAGATCGCTAAAAATCAATAGGATTTTTCGTCTCATGACCTTAAACACTGTGTATGAATTTGAAGTCAATTGGATATCAACTTTGGCCTCTAGAGCATCCACAAGATTTTTTGAAGTGATCAAGGGCCATAACTCTGGCACTAATTATCAGAAATCGCTGACAATCAATAGGCTTTTTCGTCTTATGACCTTAAACACTGTGTATAAATTTAGAGTCAATCGGATATTAACTTTGGCTTTTAGAGCGTCCACAAGATTTTTTGAAGTGATCAAGGGCCATAACTCTGGCACTAATTATTGGAAATTGCTGAAAATCAATAGGCTTCTTCGTCTTATGACCTTAAACACTGTGTATAAATTTACAGTCAATCAGATATTAACTTTGACTTTTAGAGTGTCCACAAGATTTTTTGAAGTGATCAAGGGCCATAACTCTGGCACTTATTATCGAAAATCGCTGAAAATCCATAGGCTTCTTCGTCTTATGAACTTAAACACTGTGTATAAATTTAAAGTCAATCGTATATTAACTTTGGATTTTAGAGCGTCCACAAGATTATTTGAAGTGATCAAGGGCCATAACTCTGGCACTAATTATCGGAAATCACTGAAAATCAATAGGCTTCTTCGCCTCATGACCTTAAAAACTGTGTATAAATTTAAGGTCAATCGGATACTAACTTTAGCCTCCAGAGCGTCCACAAGCAATTGTGGACGCCGGACAGACCGACGGACGGACCGACGGACGGACGGACGGGGGCGACGACAATATACGACCACATTTCAATGTGGCGTATAAAAATCAGGTCATTCTGACCTATATTTCGACAAATTTTTTGAAAAATTTGACCCTTAATTTCACCAAGGGGAGATAATTTAGAAAATTTCTGAAGACATTATTGAAGTCGCATTGGCAAGTTCTACTTACATTCTAAATTTCATAAAAATTGCACAACTATTAAAGAAGTTGTCAAATTTTTCTAAACTTCCAGTTCGAAATCACAGCGACGAATTTTCGAAATTCGAAAATGTGAAACTGCTGATGAAAATGATATTTTTCAAGGTATTCAAAGAAAAAAGATTTAGTAAAATCTGTCAAAAAACAATAAAGTTACGACTATGCATTGTCCATTTTGTCGTTCGTAAATTTCGGTGATTTCGGATTCGTAAAACGTTTTGAAAATATATTTAATCAACAGCTACCACCCATTTTTGGGGGGATAGGTAAAAGTTTCATAAAGATACTGTGGTTAGATTCTGAGAAATCAGATTTATGGATAAAACACAAAAAAAAATAACAATAACTAAATCTGCAAAGCAGATATTAAAGCTTTCATACTCACAGTCACTTCCTGTCGCATGTCATAGGTCATGTAAATAATCTCATCAAGAAAAAAAATAATTAAAATCGGTTAACAATATTTCGTCCATTTTGTCGTTCGTAAATTTCGGTGATTTCGGATTCGTAAAACGTTTTGGAAATATATTTTATCAACAGCCACCACCCATTTTTGGGGGGATAGGTAAAAGTTTCATAAAGATACTGTGGTTAGATTCTGAGAAATCCGATTTGTGGATAAAACACAAAAAAAAAATAACAATAAAGATCTGCTAAGCAGATATTAAAGCTTTCATATTCACGATCAGTTTCTGTCACATCTCATGAGTTATATAAAGAATCTTAAAAAGGGAAAAGAATTAATAAAATCCGCCAAAAACTCACCGATAACTAGAAACAATTCAACCTGTTCAAATTCTACCTTAATTAAAAACAGAGTTGTTATGTTCCAATGTGATCAGTCAAATTGCTTATTGCTCCTAAGTCTACGCAGAAATTCTCAACATCAAACTTAGTCAAGGTAATCACATAATGAATCTATATTTGGAATTTTGTCACTCTCACTTCAATATAACCAAAGTTATCGTGCCCCAAAGTATCAACCAATCAGATTGCTTATCTCTGCTTACTGTAAGCAGACAATGCTCATCTTCGCACTCCTTCATGGCACTGACCTAATGAACGCCTTCACCAAGATTGAACATTCTGCCCCAATTAGAAGGAGAGTTATTTTGTTTCAAATTCTCGACCAATCAAATTGCTCATCGCTCTGCTTATCCATGGCAGACAATGCTCATTGTCGAACGTATTCAAGGTATTGATGTAATGAAACTATACACCAAGTTTCATCACTCTGACTTAATTAGAACTGAAGTGAAAGTGTCCGAAATCATCAACCAATCAAATTGCTTATCTCTGCTTACCCTAAGCATAAAATGCTCATCTTCGAACTCCATCAAAGCATTGACCTAATAAAGACCTACGCCAAGTTTGAACATTCTAGCCGAATAACACTGAGAGTTATTGTGTTTCAATGTCTCGACCAATCAATTTGCGTATCGCTCTGCTTATCCTGGGCAGAAAATGCTCATTGTCGAACTTAGTCAAGGCAGTGATTTAATGAAACTATACACCAAGTTTCATCACTATCACTTAATCAGAACTAATGTTATTGTGTGTCGAATCATCAACCAATCAAATTGCTCATCTCTGCTTACCCAACGCCGAAAATGCTGATATTCGAACTTCATCAAGACATTGACCTAGTGAATGCCTATACCAAGTTTGAACATTGTACCCCAATTAGAAGAAGAGTTATTGTGTTCCAGAGTCATCAAGGTTTTGGCCTAATAAACACCTACACCAAGCTGAATTAGAAGGAGAGTTATTGTGTCCCAAACTAGATCATTTTGGGACTAACATATAGTTCGATTTTATTTCAATATTTCGCTTTCGCGTATAGGTCTTTAGCAGTGGAAGGAAACCGGAGGAAAAGAAGAAAACCCACCAATTTGGACAGGTGACCTTACTTCTTGTCAGGTACAACCGGAGATTCGAAAACACGCTAGTTGACTCAATGACAGGCTTTATGATACAGCGCGCGCGTGCTAACCATTCAGCCACCCAACTCCCCTTTGAAATCAGACACGTGCAATATGTCATATAAGAAGAATAACAAGTCGCTCAAATTCAAATACAAAATGGTAAATTAATGAGCTTAGGTCAAAAGGTTGAGCTACTGTTTTAGAGTATTTAATTGTTTTAAAGAGAGACGTTAAGGGTTGTTCATAGTTAAATGAAAGTTTAATTTTAAATAAGATGAGCGTCTACCAATAAAATTAGGATTTAATAATATTAAAATAAAGTTTTAAATTAAGAATAATTAATTATTGGTCTGATGGCAATGCAATGTTTTGATTTGACGGATGAGATGTACGATGGGTGTCCACACTAAGTGGCTAAGGCGTTGGCCTGCTAGCCAAGTGGTCGGGTGTTCGATCCCTGCATTGGCCAAGAAAGTTCATCTCGATTTTCTGGCGTGCCCCCCCACACGTAAAAGATTCCTTAGCAGTTGGAATTCGATACTGTTGAATAAGCTCTATACGATGACTAAATGTGCAGATTGTAGCCACCCACACTGCATGTTTTGCTTAACAATGAAAGGGTGCCGTTTTCAGTTTTCGATCCTTTTATTCTTCTACTCCTGATATTTTGGACTGTTGATCGATGGTTTCATATAAAAGACTATCGATAAGACTCTTTGTAGAAGAAGTTCCCCAAAAATATTATGTTGACTTTAAGAGAAAAGGACCTTTTAAAATGCTCCAAATCGTAAAAATACGACTTTTTGGATTTTCAATCTCTTTTTTTCTGCTATCCCTGATATTTAAAATAATGATACAATGATTTCACACAACAGGCTAGCTATTAGACTCTCTATTGACAAGAGTTTCACCGCCCTCCCTTCATTATAACCGAAGTTATCGTGCCCTAAAGAATCAACAAATCAGCATGCTTATCTCTGCTTACCCTTGGCATAAAATGCTCATCTTTGAACTCAATCATGACATTGACCTAGTGAACGTCTACACCAAGTTTGAACATTCTAGCTTAATTAGAAGGAGAGTTATTGTGTTCCAAAGTCCCGGCCCTTCAAATTGCTTCTATTTTTCATTTTCAATTCAAAATGGTGACCATCACATGACCGAAATCAAAATTCTGATCCGATAGATTTTTAGGCATTCCTTCAAGGATTCCGAAAACATGACTCCCGAGTCTGTAAGTAAAACAGCAAAAAAGCCTTATTGATTTTTCACGTTTAAAGATGGTGGCACTTCCGGTTCGATTGACAAACTCCATATTTTTTTGAAAGTTTGATCATTAATTTCACCAAAGGGAGATAATTTAGAAAATTTCCAAGGACATCATTGAAGTCGCATTGGCAAGATCTACTAACATTCTAAATTTCACGAAAATCGCACAACTATTAAAGAAGTTGTCAAATTGGTAATAACTTCCGGTTCGAAATGACAGCGACGAATTTTCAAAATTCCAAAATCCGAAATTGCAGATTTGAAATAAATGTTTCTAGATACTCAAAGAAAAAAGAATTAGTAAAATAGGTCAAATAGTCACAAAGTTACAGCATTGTAGGTCAAATGCATTCGTTCGCAAAATTCGGTGATTTCGGATTCGTAAAACGTTTTGAAAATATATTTAATCAAGGTTCGCACCCCATTTTTGGGGGGGTAGGTCAAAATTTCAGAAAGATATTAAAGCTTTCATATTAACAGTCATTTCCTGTCACATGTCATGGGTCATGTAAATAATCTCATCAACAAAAAAAAATCATTAAAATCGGTCAAAATATAGCGAAGTTTTTATGATTTTTCAATCGTAAACAACTTTATCGTCACGAAAAACATCAAAGACAAAATTCGAAAATGTGACATTTTCAAATAACAATATTTCGCCCCTGATCACGGCTATCCAGAAATGTATTCATTTTGGAAATAGGAGACATATTCTCCAAACTACGGCCTATTGCTTTCATTCACGTGCTCGTTAATGTCGATTTTTCACCTTTTCTCATATTCAGTTCGAAATGGTGACCATCACGTGACCGAAATCAAAATTCTGATCCGATAGATTTTTAGGCATTCCTTCAAGGGTTCCGAAAATGTAACTCCCATGTCTGTAAGTAAAATATCGCAAAAGCCTTTGTGATTTTACACGTTTCAAGATGGCGGCACTTCCGGTTCGATCCACAAACTCAATATTTTGTGTACGAATCAGTATTTACTTATCTAGTATCCAAAAAAAAAATCAGGTCATTCTGACCTATATTTCTTCAATTTTATTTTGAAAACTTTGATCCCTAATTTCACCAAGGGGAGATAATTTAGAAAATTTCTAAGGACATCTTTAAAGTTGCATCGGTAAGATCTACTTACATACTAAATTTCATGAAAATCGTACAACTATTAAAGAAGTTGTCAAGTCGGTCTCAACTTCCGGTTCGAAATCACAGCAACGAATTTTCGAAATTCAAAAATCTGATACTGCAGTTGAAAATGATTTTTGTCAGGGTACTCAAAGAAAAAAGAATTAGTAAAATAGGTGAAATAGTCACAGAGTTGCAGTAATACAGGTCAAATTCACTCGTACGTAAAATTCGGTGATTTCGAATGCTTAAAACGTTTTAAAAATATATTTAATCAATACTCACCACCCATTTTTACGGGGGTAGGTCAAAGTTTCAGAAACATCCTATGGTTAGATTCTGAGAAATCCGATTTGCAGGAAACACATGTTGACTTTACGAGAAAGACCTTTAAACATGCTCCAAATTGTAAAGATAGGTTGCCAGGCAACGAAACATACGTCCATAGCAGCTAAATCGTCCGGGCAGTCAACAAGGGTTGTCACATAATTTTACTTTTTTCGGCAATGAAACGTTTGTAATACACTAAAATCTGATTACGAGTAACAACTCATTATGTAATTATCAGAAAATCATTAGAATTTGCTTGCTTTTTAAAAAGTTTTGCCCCACGCTAACAATTAGTATACGAATCATTTAATATCATGGATTAGCTGTTCAGTTATCAAAATTCATTGAAAATCAAAATACTTATTCGTTTCAACACCTTAAACACTGTGTATCAATCTGAAGTCAATCGGATGATAAGTTTGGCCTCTATAGTGTCACAAGGTTTTTTTGAAGTGATCAAGGGAGATAACTCTGGAAGTAATTATTTGAAATCGCTGAAAATTAATAGGCTTCTTCGTCTCATGACCTTAAACATATATAAATTTAAAGTCAATCGGATATTAACTTTGGCCTCTAGAGCGTCAACAAGATTTTTTGAAGTGATCAAGGGCCATAACTCTGGCACTAATTATTGGAAATAGCTGAAAATCAATAGGCTTCTTCGTCTTATGACCTTAAACACTGTGTATAAATTTAAAGTCAATCGGATATTAACTTTGGCCTCTAGAGCCACCACAAGATTTTTTGAAGTGATCAAGGTCCATAACTCTGGCACTAATTATCGGAAATTGCTGAAAATCAATAGGCTTCTTCGTCTTATGACACCAAACACTGTGTATAAATTTAAAGTCAATCGGATATTAACTTTGGCCGCAAGAGCGTCCGCAAGAATTTTTTGAAGTGATTAAGGGCCATAACTCTGGCACTCATTATCGGAAATCGCTGAAAATCAATAGGCTTCTTCGTTTTATGACCTTAAACACTGTGTATAAATTTAGAGTCAATCGGATATTAACTTTGGCCGCTAGAGCGTCCACAAGATTTTTTGAAGTGATCAAGGACAATAACTCTGGTAGTTATTATCGAAAATCGCTGAAAAACAATAGGCTTCCTCGTCTCATGACCTTAAACACCGTGTATAAATTTAAAGTCAATCGGATATTAACTTTGGCCTCTGGAGCCACCACAAGATTTTTTGAAGTGATCAAGGGCCATAACTCTGGTACTAATTATCGGAAATTGCTGACAATCAATAGGCTTCTTTGTCTTATGACCTTAAACACTGTGTATAAATTTAAAGTCAATCGGATATTAACTTTGGCCTCTAGAGCGTCCACAAGATTTTTTGAAGTGATCAAGGGCCATAACTCTGGTAGTTATCAGAAATCGCTGAGAGTCAATAGGCTTCTTCGTCTCATGACCTTAAATACTGTGTATCAATTTAGGCTTCTACGTCTCATGACCTTAAATACTGTGTATCAATTTAAAGTCAATCGGATATTAACTTTGACCTCTAGAGCGTCCACATGTCAAGATAACCAATTGTTCAGGATGGCCGACAGGTTGTAGTCACGAATCTTTGCTCTGTCCCTCTTGTGACAAATTTACCAAGTGATCTATACAAAGTTTATATATGAATAGTTATGAAATCGAAATACATTATATCTGTATAAACTATTTGAAATAATTTATCGTATGGTTTTTCGTGTTATGAGCAATAACAACAACAACAGACTGACTAGTGACAGTGTGTTTGGATAAGTCCGCCATACTTGTTTGTGTAACCATCTCCACATCACCACAGTTGAGGAAAACTTAGTGTGATATACAGAATGATAGAGGAGGAAAGCAATATTGAAAATTCGACAACGTCTTCCCTGGCTGGGCTTCCAGAGAGAAATCAAAACGATCCTCCCATTTTTCCTACACCGAAAGGTAAGAAACGACTCCACTCTGTATCTCCAAAATATATGCAAAAGGCTATTTACAGAATGTGAAAATCCCTGTACAGCATGAAATCGTCTAAAAAACAAAGAGGGATTAGATCAATGTTAACCCAAAGTGAGTCACGGAAGACGACCTTATCAATACCAAATGATTTAGAAAATACAGTCACTAAAACTATAGTCGAAAACACCCTTCTACAGACTATCAACCAAACATCAGAATCCACTTCTGTTCATTTACCTGATGATGATAGCGATACCATGGAAAATCTGAGGCTTTATGCCTACCAAATGTTCAAAAAGCTCTACAGCTCTCGATTAAAGAACTCTTGCAAGATAATATCAGAGAGTTCATTAAACCCCTAAAAGAAGAAATCGAAGATTTAAAAGGACAGTTATTAAGTTGCACCCTGGATCTAGAACAAAAAATCATAAATGATACAGACGATCTCGAGCAATACAGTCGTCGGAACTGTGTCAGGATAAATGGAATTGGTGAAAATGCAGATGAAAACGTAGAGGACGTTGCCCTTGAAATAATTAAGTGTGTATGTCCTAGTTTTGGTCACGATCACATAGAAAATTGTCATCGAGTAGGGAGAAAGAGAATCCAGTATAATACAGAGGTAGAAACAGAAAACGGACCCTGTCAAATTATTGTTCGACTGTCTAGTTACAAACACAAAAGACAACTCATGAGTGATCGTAAAAAGCTGAAAATACCCCATGCAAACAATACTACAGTCTACATAAACGAAGATCTTACAAGACGACGATCGTATCTTTTTAGTCTTGCTAGAAAAGCGTATCGCTACAAAGATCTGCATAGCTGTTGGACGTTTGATGGAAGGATTTATTTCCGTGAGTTCCTAAAGGATGGTAAAGGGAGTGATCCAATTCGAATCAACCAGAAAAGCGATATACCTGGCTACAAAATTGGCGACCCAGACAGCGCACACGAATCACTAGATGTTTATTAGTAGCTGTTAAATAGTAGGTCATAATTACAATGTTATTGTCATAATTACCATGTTAACTGTCAAATACAATGTAATTTATACTAGTCTATATTCTATAATAACTTAATCGATGTTTTAGATTGTGCTAAACCCATAAGTTGGAAAATCATTAAAGTTACTAATAGGCTCTGGCATGTCATCACTATGTCATGTTTTGTCATGACATATGTCACGCCATTGTCAGGTTGAAAATATGCCTACCACTAGATAATAATTACAATAAGCAAATACTTATAATGACTATGCATATAGATTGTAGCGTAGCCCCTCTTCTATCACATGTTATTGTTATACTATAGAATGTTAAAGTCAGGTAATAACAATTGACATTATCTTAACTGTCATGTTAATCTTAAAAATATGAATAGATATACTTAACTCAACAGAAAGGATAATCAACCCAAAGTTAATAATTCTCCTGCGGTTGTAAATCAACATATTAACTATAAGATGCGTTTTAAAATGACTTACTGATAAGATTTGATTCTGATCAAATATAAATATTAAATAATTTACATTTTATGTATTATATTATAACTGTCATATAATTATCATGAAGACATTATATACGCTTGTAAATTCATAATGTTATAGAAATCATTCACATTGATAGGTGATCTTTTGCTATAATGGGGTGGGGAGGGGGTGTACGGACATTTTCCTTCAAAATTGTCATATCATTGTCAGTTGAAAATTTTAACACGTATTAGGTTTTCTTAAGCCAATAGATATTTCTTTGTCTACAACTGACATGGCAATGTGAGTGCCATCTTTTGTCATACCCCTATCAAGCACATAGATCATTGTCTGTCAGATATTTTAAAACATTGTTAAATGAAATTTTTAACATGTATTAGTTATATCTCAAGACAGTCTTGCCCACAACTTTCAGCGACACTGTCAGTGTCACATCATGCTATACTACTGGCAAGTACAATGATCATTATCAGTCAAATTGTCGTGTTATTGTCAATTGAAAATATTTAGCATTGTATTAGTTTTCTCTAAAGTCAAATTCTTTTTCACTGTCAAAAGAAATTATTTAACATGTATCTGTTTTTCTCTTTAGTTGATAGTTATCTGTTGAATTTGTTATGCCAATATCAATCGGGGCTATTTAACAGGAAAAGGCTCCTCTTAACTCAATAGGAATGTGATTGGGTACTTAGATATTCTGTTAAAATTCATGTCACTATTATACGACATCATCTGTCATGTCTTTGTTAATCGAAAATACTTATCAGCTTTATCTTTAACCAATAGTGAGTGACTGCTTTGTTCACAACTGTCAGCGACATTGCCAGTGTCAATCAAAAATATTTAGCGGCATTGTAGTTGCCATGTTTGTTATCCCTGTGTGAATCGACTTATGTAGCATGTAATGGCATTCGTTTAAGTAGCAACCCCAGTTCATTACCGTTTATCACGATTTTGTCATTTTCAGTGGGCAGTGCATTTATTTCATTTTCCTTCAATTTCCCCCATGAGTTCACCTGACAAACTATATACTATTAAAAAGCTGATAAAATCCCCTTTCCGTCGATGCAAGTTTCATTTCGTTAAAATTTATTTAATTTTATTATCTTTTGAGATAAAGTGTGAAAATGCGATAAAATGACGTCGTTTGTTGATAAATAGAATCGGGCTGTCATTGCGTGATGCGTCTTATTTTAAAACTAATTTGCGGGAAGGTTTGGAGAACGCTAGATCGGAGACGGTCCTACGCATTTTATGACTTCACATGTGGATTGTGGGTTAGGGTAAGGGTTAGGCTTGGCCCAGGGTTAGGGTTAGGGCTAGCCCTGTTTACATTTCCAGACTTTGACGAAATCTACAGGTCCTAGCCCTTACCCTAACCCACAATCTATAATGACGTCATATGTGCTAAAATGCGTAGGACCGTCTTCGATCTAGCGTTCTCCGGAAGGTTCGCGGTCGCAGATGTTTATAATATATTATTCAACCAATCAGAAAAAAGAATATTATTTGATGCCGAATGTGAATTGTAAAAATCGGATGTGTGAAAACCCGGCAGCGACGACTGAAAGTCAAACGAAGTCTGAAAAAAATTGAAAAGGTATAATGTTTTGATTCATACATGGCTAAAAAGCTAGAATTCCAAAGATTAATTTGATATATTTTGTGTAATAATAAAATGTGAATTAAGTCCCCGCATATCGCCTCAAAGTATGCCCACGCTGCTCGTCCGACTGTAACCATGTTATTGTTTACCGCGTTAGTTTTCAGAATGGTGATATTGGCAATCACGTGATATACTAGAAATGGCGACATTCAGAAGATGTCGTATGGAACTCGCGAGAATAATCACTCATACATCCCAAAAGAAAAGGTATGACATTACCGGTACATTATTTTTATAATATTTATACAAAAATGAAAATTCTTTGACAGGCTTTTGTAATTGAACATACTAAAAGGTCCATTACATACGGACATACTCGAAACGCATGATGATCACGATGTGTGGTTATGATGACATCGATGTCACATTGAGTTGATATTGTGAATTATCCTACATGTACATCATATTTTATTTAGGCCTATAAGTATAACGTCCAAGAACAGTTTTTTTTGTTTTGTTTTTTTTGATTGGATCCACAATTACGATGATGACAAATTGGCTAAATTATTTAACATTCTTGAAAGAAAAAGTTTCATGCTATTCATCATATCATAGGAAATAATTTTATAATAAAATAAAAAAAAAATAGGAATTTTCTTGACACTTCTTTTTTTTTTCTTTCAGTTTCTTCTGCTGCTAAACTCTCGATGTCAACGCTAGCCTTGATATTGACTGGATTGGAATACTATATGCTGCCTAATGCTCATTGATAATTAAATCAAAAAATGGATATATATTCGAGACAATGTTTTTGATCGTACTGACTTTAGTAATGATGATCGAGGCAAGACGGACATTTCAATCGCTTGAATCTCGGTTCATGGTGGACTGATTTGACTGAAATATTCAGCAAATTCCCTTTACATGTCATTATTTAGTTTTTAACTATTATAGTGGGAACTGCCAACTCTTTATCTAATCTCCCATAATGTATAAGAATAATATATAATAAACTGTTAAAAAAGAAATGTATAGCGAACTGTCCGTCGCTATTGTCTTGTCAAACTTCGACTGATTTTGATGTCATCGTATCTACTATTAGTACTAAACTAATTGTATGATATATGAAGTTTTTCCCATCTTACTGATATCACACATGTTCCTGAATACAATTGTACAACACGAAGCAGGAAAAAAAACCAAAAGGAATATTTCAGTTTTCATGTATTTTCATGTTACAAAAGTCATTAAATTGTTGACAAAACATGCTAAAGATGTCATGATAGGTCAAAAAACAACTCTACACACTAAGTTTAGTCTAGGGTGAAATTTTCATGAAGATATCTCTTATAATAAAAAAGTTACAAGGAAATGTCTATATTTTTAAGAAATCGCGGTGCCTTTTTCGGCAGTTTTGATTGTGTATGTTTAAAAAGAACTAAATTTCCAAAAAACGGTGCGTTTTTCCGACTTCAGTTGCACATAACTTTGCTTCTAGTTGGCCTATCAAGACAAACTAAACTGTTTTGGAAAGCATTTATTGAGAACTGCATAGTAATTGTGTTTTTATTGTTTTTCTTCTAAAAAAAAATTCATCTTATCAAAATTCATTGAAAATCAAAATACTTGTTTGTCTCAACACTTTAAACCCTGTGTGTCAATCTGAAGTCAATCGGATGGTAAGTTTGGCATCTACAGCGCCACAAGGTTTTTTGAAGTGATCAAGGGAGATAACTCTGGAAGTAATTATTTGAAATCGATGAAAATCAGTAGGCTTCTTCGTCTCAGGACCTTAAGGGGAGACGCGGGTCGAAAAAGTCTAAAAATATTCAAAATTCTGAGTTTTGACATTTTATAATTTTCGGCAGGTTAAATATGTTTATTATCATATTACGAAAAAATTAAATTGACAAAATAAAAAATAAGTACCTAATTTCATGTTTTAAAAATGCCTAGGTCAATTAAAATCAATTTTTTTGTAAAGAGAATCGCAAAATATGCCACTGTCTTCGGCTTTCGTGGCGTCGACGGCATTGTTATGGTAGCCATGCTTGATATATCGATGGAAAGAGGAAGTTCCGCTTCGTTTGATAGTCGTAAAATATTCTATTTATAACTGTTACATATTTGGCAATTGTCGATTCTTTCCGGTAAAAAATATCACGGAAACTGCCTTTTATGGATTTTTGAATATATAATAAGGGTCAATCGGTTGTGAACTCTTCCGGCGCATGCGCAGTACATTATAATTGTTACGTAGCCTTGTTACGGAGATGTGCGATCATACACGACTCACCATTTAGTTCCTATTACTTATAAATGACAATCGCTGTGTATACTTCTTTCATTAGCCCTAATAATCGCTCCAAATTTCATAAGATTATCTTTATTTTTAAAAAAGTTACGAGAAAGTCAAACTTTATCATCCATTTTCTCAGAAGCCATTTTCTTCCCCGATCAGTCGCACGAAAAAAAATCGTTCTCTAAATCTATTAGAGCTACAAGCTTGAAATTTAGAGGGAATGTTCCATATGTATTTATCTAGTGGAACAAGCCAACAGTGAGGCTGATGTCCCCCGCCGAAATCCCAAAATAAATAGATGACACATATTAATTAATCGCACATTTATTTTTTTCAAACGTATCAAGCAATCAAACTGTACACGAAGTGTCATCCAAAAGTGCTTTATAAAGAAAAATGCTAAAACCGATGAGAAAAATGAAAATGTACCCTAGTTAGGGGGACCCTAAAGGCAGACAAAAGGGCCCCAACGCTTGACAAAAGGGCCCCTCTGGCCAAGTCAAAAAGCCCTCGTGTCTGAGTCAATCGTTTCTATACACTGTTACTGTCGAATCCATTACTGAATGAAAATGCAGTCATTGTATTGGCATAAAAATCATCAATCAAGATGAACCTAAGTTATCTTGTCCCAAAGTGTCAACCAATCAAATTGCTTATCTCTGCCTACCCTAAGCAGAAAATGCTCATCTTCGAACTCCATCAAGGCATTGACCTAATAAGCATACACACCAATTTTGAACATTTTAACTCAATTAGAAGGAGAGTTATTGTGTTCCAAAGTCTTGGTAAATCAAATTGCTTATCGCTCTGCTTACCCTGAGCAGAAAATGCTCATTATCGATCTTAGTCAAGGCATTACTGTAATGAAACTATACACCAAGTTTCATCACTCTCACTTTATTAGAGCTAAAGTTATCGTGTCCCAAAGCATCAACCAATCAAATTGCTTATCTCTACTTACCCTAAGCGGAAAATGCTCATCTTCGAACTCCATCAAGGCATTGACCTTATAAGCATATACAACAAGTTTGAACATTTTAACTCAATTAGAAGGAGAGTTACTGTGTACTCAATTAGAAGGAGAGTTATTGTGTTCACCACCAAGTTTCATCACTCTCACTTAATTAGAACTAAAGTTATCGTGTCCCAAAGCATCAACCAATCAAATTGCTTATCTCTGCTTACCCTAAGCGGAAAATGCTCATCTTCGAACTCCATCAAGGCATTGACCTAATAAGCATATACACCAAGTTTGAACATTTTAACTCAATTAGGAGGAGAGTTATTGTGTTCCAAAGTCTCGACCAATCAAATTTGCGTATCGCTCTGCTTACCCTGAGCAGAAAATGCTCATTATCGAACTTAGTCAAGGTATTACTGTAATGAAACTATACACCAAGTTTCATCACTCTCACTTAATTAGAACTAAAGTTATCCTGTCCCAAAGCATCAACCAATCAAATTGCTTATCTCTGCTAACCCTAAGCGGAAAATGCTCATCTTCGAACTCCATCAAGGCATTGACCTAATAAGCATATACACCAAGTTTGAACATTTTAACTCAATTAGAAGGAGAGTTATTGTGTACTCAATTAGAAGGAGAGTTATTGTGTTCCAAAGTCTTGACCAATCAAATTTGCGTATCGCTCTGCTTACCCTGAGCAGAAAATGCTCATTATCGAACTTAGTCAAGGTATTACTGTAATGAAACTATACACCAAGTTTCATCACTCTCACTTAATTAGAACTAAAGTTATCCTGTCCCAAAGCATCAACCAATCAAATTGCTTATCGCTGCTTACCCTAAGCGGAAAATGCTCATCTTCGAACTCCATCAAGGCATTGACCTTATAAGCATATACACCAAGTTTGAACATTTTAACTCAATTAGAAGGAGAGTTACTGTGTACTCAATTAGAAGGAGAGTTATTGTGTTCCAAAGTCTCGACCAATCAAATTTGCGTATCGCTCTGCTTACCCAGAGAAGAAAATGCTCATTATCGAACTTAGTCAAGGTATTACTGTAATGAAACTATACACCAAGTTTCATCACTCTCACTTAATTAGAACTAAAGTTATCCTGTCCCAAAGCATCAACCAATCAAATTGCTTATCTCTGCTTACCCTTAGTGGAAAATGCTCATCTTCGAACTCCATCAAGGCATTGACCTAATAAGCATATACACCAGGTTTGAACATTTTAACTCAATTAGAAGGAGAGTTATTGTGTACTCAATTAGAAGGAGAGTTATTGTGTTCCAAAGTCTCGACCAATCAAATTTGCGTATCGCTCTGCTTACCCTGAGCAGAAAATGCTCATTATCGAACTTAGTCAAGGTATTACTGTAATGAAACTATACACCAAGTTTCATCACTCTCACTTAATTAGAACTAAAGTTATCCTGTCCCAAAGCATCAACCAATCAAATTGCTTATCTCTGCTTACCCTAAGCGGAAAATGCTCATCTTCGAACTCCATCAAGGCATTGACCTAATAAGCATACACACCAAGTTTGAACATTTTAACTCAATTAGAAGGAGAGTTATTGTGTACTCAATTAGAAGGTGAGTTATTGTGTTCCAAAGTCTCGACCAATCAAATTTGCGTATCGCTCTGCTTATCCTGAGCAGAAAATGCTCATTATCGAACTTAGTCAAGGTATTACTGTAATGAAACTATACACCAAGTTTCATCACTCTCACTTAATTAGAACTAAAGTTATCCTGTCCCAAAGCATCAACCAATCAAATTGCTTATCTCTGCTTACCCTAAGCGGAAAATGCTCATCTTCGAACTCCATCAAGGCATTGACCTAATAAGCATATACACCAAGTTTGAACATTTTAACTCAATTAGAAGGAGAGTTATTGTGTTCCAAAGTCTCGACCAATCAAATTTGCGTATCGCTCTGCTTACCCTGAGCAGAAAAAGCTCATTATCGAACTTAGTCAAGGTATTACTGTAATGAAACTATACACCAAGTTTCATCACTCTCACTTAATTAGAACTAAAGTTATCCTGTCCCAAAGCATCAACCAATCAAATTGCTTATCTCTGCTTACCCTAAGCGGAAAATGCTCATCTTCGAACTCCATCAAGGCATTGACCTAATAAACACATACACCAAGTTTGAACATTCTAGCTCAATTAGGGAGAGAGTTATTGTGTCCCAAAAAGTGTGACGGACAGACAGACGGACAGACAGACAGACAGACAGACAGACAGACAGACAGACAGACAGACAGACAGACAGACAGACAGACAGACAGACAGACGAACCCATTTTAATAGTCCCCCAACTTTCTTTGAAAGGCGGGGGACAATAAGAAGTATTTTAGATGTACTATAATAAAAAAAATTTTATGAGATTTTGGAATTAGGTCACCGTCAAGGGAAAAATGTCATCTTTAGTTTTTTAACAAAAAAATAGCCATTCGTTCGATTTTTCTTTTAGAAACTCCTTATTCCACTAGCTTAGTTATAAACAAACAGGAAAAAAATCAATTTGGCAAAAAAAAATTAAAATTGGCTTCAAACGATTTTTTAAAATCGGGGTACCATCCCATAATTTTTTATCAACAAAATTTTCATGATATTATTAATCAATCTCAATGAAATTTGCTGTGTATACTTCTAGCAACAGCCCTGATAATCCCTCCAAATTTCATTAGATTATCTTTATTTTTAAAAAAGTTATGGCCAAAACATGGTTTTCGACCAGCCTCTCCCCTTAAACAGTGTGTGTAAATTTAAAGTCAATCGGATATTAACTTTGGCCTCTAGAGCAGCCACAGGATTTTTTGATGTGATCAAGGAACATAACTCTGGCACTAATTATCGGAAATTGATGCAAATCAATAGGCTTCTTCGTCTTATGACCTTAAACACTGTGTATAAATTTAAAGCCAATTCGATATTAACTTTGGCCTCTAGAGCGTCCACAAGATTTTTTGAAGTCATCAAGGGCCATAACTCTGGTAGTTATTATCGGAAATCGCTGAAAAACAATAGGCTTCTTCGTCTCATGACCTTAAACACTGTGTATAAATTTAAGGTCAATCGGATATTAACTTTAGCCTATAGAGCGTCCACAAGCAATTGTGGACGCTGGACCGACGGACGGACGGACGGACGGAAGGGGGCGACGACAATATACGACCACATTTCAATGTGGGCGTATAAAAATTAAAATACTTGTTCGTTTCAACACCTTAAACTCTGTGTATCAATCTGAAGTCAATCGGATGATAAGTTTGGCATCTGCAGCGCCACAAGGTTTTTTGAAGTGATCAAGGGAGATAACTCTGGAAGTAATTATTTGAAATCGATGAAAATCAGTAGGCTTCTTTGTCTCAGGACCTTAAACAGTGTGTGTAAATTTAAAGTCAATTGGATATTAACTTTGGCCTCTAGAGCATCCACAGGATTTTTTGATGTGATCAAGGGCCATAACTCTGGCACTAATTATCGGAAATTGATGCAAATGAATAGGCTTCTTCGTCTTATGACCTTAAACACTGTGTATAAATTTAAAGTCAATCGGATATTAACTTTAGCCTCCACAAGATTGTTTGAAGTGATCAAGGGAGATAACTTTGGTACTAATTATCGGAAATCTCTGAAAATCAATAGCCTTCTTCGTCTTATGACCTTAAACACTGTGTATAAATTTAAAGTCAATCGAATATTAACTTTCGCCTTTAGAGCGTCCACAAGATTTTTTGAAGTGATCAAGGGCCATAACTCTGGCACTTATTATCGGAAATTGCTGAAAATCAATAAGCTTCTTCGTCTTATGACCTTAAACACTGTGTAAAAATTTAAAGTCAATCGGATATTAACTTTGGCTTTCAGGGCGTTCACAAGATTTTTTGAAGTGATCAAGGGCCATAACTCTGGTACTAATTATCGGAAATCGCTGAAAATCAATAGGCTTCTTCGTCTTATGACCTTAAACACTGTGTATAAATTTAAAGTCAATCGGATATTAACTTTACCTTTTAGAGCGTCCACAAGATTTTTTGAAGTGATCAAGTGCCATAACTCTGGCACCAATTATCCGAAATCGCTGAAAATCAATAGGCTTCTTCATCTTATGACCTTAAACACTGTGTATAAATTTACAGCCAATCGGATATTAACTTTGGCCTCTAGAGCGTCCACAAGATTTTTTGAAGTCGTCAAGGGCCATAACTCTGGTAGTTATTATCGGAAATCGCTGAAAAACAATAGGCTTCTTCGTCTCATGACCTTAAACACTGTGTATAAATTTAAAGTCAATCGGATATTAACTTTAGCCTCTAGAGCGTCCACAAGCAATTGAAATGTGGTCGTATAAAAATCGGTCACAATCTAGCGAAATTAATGTGATTTTTCAATCGTAAACAACTTTGTCGGCACGAAAAACATCAAAGGCGAAATTCGAATTTTTGAAATATTCAAATACCAAAAATTCGACCCGTATCCCATCTATCCTGAAATTGAAATGTGTTAAATTTTAAACATAGCAGACGCATTGAACATACTATGCCCTATTGTGTTTGTTTACAAGTCAGTAAATGTCGATTTTTCACTATGTTTCATATTCACTTCAAAATGGCGACCATCAGCTGACCTAAATCAAAATTCTGCTCTGAACGTTTTTTAGGTTTTCCTTCAAGGATTCAGAAAATGTAACTCCCATGTCTGTAAGTGCAATATCGCAAAAGTTCTATTGTTTTTTCACGTTTCAAGATGGTGGCACTTCCGGTTCGATCGACAAACTCCATGTTTTGTGTACGAATCAGTAATTACTTGTCTAGTATCGATCATTCTGACCTTTATTTCGATGATTTTTTTGAAAAATTTGATTCTTAATTTCACCAAGGGGAGATAATTTAGAAAATTTTAAAAGCCATTTTTCAAGTCGCATCAGTAATGTCTAGTTACATACTAAATTTCATGAAAATCGTACAACTATTAAAGAAGCTGTCAAGTTGGTCTCAACTTCCGGTTCGAAATAACAGCGACGAATTATAGAATATTACAAAACTTTTAAAAATAAGCTCTCCCTGACCAGCTTAATCGTTCGCAATAAACGTTTGCCCCTATAAATCGGCAAATTGCTGACTTTAAAGTGAGAAACATTACAACCGGGCGAAATTTTCTGTTTTATCACTTTTACAGTACCATTGATTACCAACCGATTATTACAAAACTGTAAAAAAGAGAGAGAGAAATGCGGCTTAACGTCCATTCGACACAAACGAGGTCATTTTGGGACTAACATATGTCATTTAATTTTATTGAAAAACTTCCCCTGCGCGTACGGGTCTTTAGCCGTGGGAGGAAACCGAGGGACACGGAGAAAACCCACGAGGTTGGACACCATACTCCATGTCACGTGCAACCTGGAAATCGAAACGACGCCGGTTGACTCAATGACAGACGTTACGATAAAGCGCGCACATACTAACCATTCAGCCATTCAGGCTCCCTAAAATCGGGAAATTGCTGACTTATAGAAAGAAACATTCAACCGGGCATTTCAATCGAAACAACACCAGTTGACTCAATGACAGACGTTACGATACAGAGCGCAGGTGCTAACCATTCAGCCATGCAACCTCCCTAAATTTGGCAAATTGCTGACCTACAGCGAGAAACATTTCAACCGGGGCGAAATTTTCTATTTTAACAGTTTAATTTGCACGGTACCTTTAATTATCAACCGAATATTACAAAACTTTGAAAAATAAGCCCCCCCCCCCGACCAGCTTAATCGTTCGCAATAAACGTTTGCCCCCTAAAATGGGCAAATTGCTGACCTTAAAGTGAGAAACATTACAACCGGGCGAAATTTTCTGTTTTATCACTTTTACAGTACAGTACAGTACAGTACAGTACAACCGATTATTACAAATACAAAACTTTAAAAATAAAAGAGAAAGAGAGAAATGCAGCTTAACGTCCATTCGACACAAACTAGGTCATTTTGGGACTAACATATGGATGGGACGAAAAACCAAGGTCCCGTGTTCACATTAGAGTGCACGTAAAATATCCCAAAGCAGTTGGAATTCGATACTGTTGAATAAGCTCTATACGATGACTATGCAAACCATTATTAATCGATGAATGTGTTAAAATGTACAAAATATAAACAGTATTAATCTAAATCAATAACATAAATGATTACAAATTTTTTTTTTAGATAGTTTTAAAATAGAAAACAAATAATTATATCAAATCAAACCTATTCAATTTCAATTAATATGAGGACTGGCTGCAAAGTTCTAAGCCTATGTGTGCAAGACCTATATAATGTTGATGTTTCCTTTGATTTTTCTATATAGTTTCCATCCAATCTCAATTTTTTCATCAGTTATTTTCGGTGATTTTGGATTCGCAAAACCTTTTGAAAATATATTGATACCAAGGCCACCACCCATTTTTGAAAGGAGGCTAACCAGAAAAGTAAAATAGATCACAAAATCACGAACTAACACAGCTGTCAAGGTCAATTTTTTCATCAGTTGTTTTCCGTGATTTTGGATTCGCAAAACGTTTTGAATATATTTCCAAGGCCAAAAATTCGACAATGAGCCAGGCTATCCCCAAATGTATTAATTTCAAAGACAGGAAATATGTAATATGAAAGCTTAATAACTAGATCTGCTAAGCAGATATTAAAGCTTTCATATTCACGATCAGTTTCTGTCGCATCTCATGAATTATATAAAGAATCTTAAAAAGGGAAAAGAATTAATAAAATCTGCCAAAAACTCATCGAGTTATAACGAGAAACAATTCAATTCTACCTTAATTAAAGATAGGTTGCCAGGCAACGAAACATACGCCCACAGCAGCTAAATCGTCCGGGCAGTCAACAAGGGTTGTCGCATATTTTTACTTTTTTGGTAATGAAACATTTGTAATGCACTAAAATCTGATTATGAGTAACAACTCATTATGTAATTATCTGAAAATCATTAGAATTTGTTTGCTTTTTATAAAGTTTTGCCCCATGCTAACCATTACACGGGTAGCCCGAACTACCGCCAGGGTCAAAAAAATTTGCATGGGGTTTAGTTATGTTTTTTAGAAAGGTGACCTACCAGGCTACAAAATAAGCCAAAAATTAAAATCGTCTATAGAGGGCTTTCCTAATTATCATTAATTATTCAAATTAGGCGTCAAATCTATGACCAAAGTTTAAATCGAGACTAAAGTCGTGGGATATATATCACTGTACGCTGCCAAATTGGGGTTAGATTGGAGAAATATGGAGTGAAATGTAATTACATATTTATTAAACATTCATGGACTGATTAATTATTATTCAATACGCAAATTAGCACCGTAATTATCAACTGGAACAGTGAATTCTTGAGCGTCGAGTTTGCCGCCAAAAGGATGAATAATAATTACGAAATTTCTGATTATAAATCAATTGAAAATATACGACAGTACAGGTAGCTCCGATACAAATCAATGGTTCATCCAATAAAGTCATTATGGCAATGAAACAATGACCACATATGTTTTTGTTTCATGACATTCATCCATATTGTTCAAGACATAATATGTCTTGAACAATACGTCACGACACAGGCGAGCAACTTAGTACCATAGTCGGGATGTTTTAGGTCTCTCTTATATCCCCCGCCTAGCCAGAGTTTCTGAAAGTCCGAATGTACTGTCTCAGAGGCTTGCTCGCTCCAAACTCCAAGACCATGCTTCCCCTCACCATGAGCATCCAGAAACTGTGTAATATGGTCCGTGACAGCATGTACTTTGCTCGTCATAGGAATTGTCAAGTCCTTGTAAGAGATTTCGAATGAAGAGATAGCATCTTTGTAGTTCGATTGTTGGTTTCTCCCAAAACATGCTACTCTCACCTCGTTGAAGTCTTTGAAGGCCTTTACTACTTTGTGAACTTGTGCGTTGGCTTTTCCGTCGTTTGTCAATAGATCTTCCAATGTTGGTATATTGTTGAGCAGATGTTTACACTGATTTCCGTTCCATTCTCCACCGTGCATGACGGGTCTGCGGATACTCAATTTGTCCGACCAATTTTTGGCCCGCACTAGACAATCCTCTGATACACAAAGACAAGTATCCAGGTGGTCGTATAAACGGTTAACCACACCGAGGAGAACGTGAAGTTCCATAACAGGCAGGATATTCAGTACAAGTGTGTCATCTGATAGTTGTCTCATTAGTGGTTCTTCCACGCAGCTCTTGTATGGTGCGGCTGACAGCTTCTTCTTTCCCGTGTGGTTCTGGACGGCGGTTTTGTATGCAGCCGCATTTCTGCGTATGTCACCAAAAGTACGCAGCGGGACCGGTCTCTGTGGATTGGAGAAGTCCGACTTCGGAATCTCGCACCAGGGACATGGAAACAAGGAGGAATGAGGTCCCAGGCCCAGAAACACATTAGCGAGCTTCAGATCAAACGCTGGCGTGAAGGTGAGCTGATCCAGTTGTGTTAATCCCACAATTTTATTTACGTTCTCGTAAGATTCCTTTACCTCGGCAACGATTGCAATGATGAATAGTTTCTTCACCCCTGAGTCTTTGAAATTCGCGGCGCATGCTCCCTCTGAATAGCCGGCGAATCGTTTCCGTTCAGGGCTGCCCGACTCGTCCAACTCATCGTCAAGTCTGATAACATTCAAGCAAAATTTTAAGAAATCCCCTCCACCATCGATTCCCACTTTTATGAGCACACTGTCAGAATCCGAATCTATATCTCGTGAATGGAGAACATACTCAATCAGGCCATTCAAGTTCTTGCAATAAACAACGGTGCGAAGAACACGTTGTGGCTCATCCTTTCTCGATGACTCCAACTCGACCTCTGTCAATGTGTAAAATTCACTCAGATCTCTGTCCGAATCCGATAGTTTTTCTCTCGCACCAGTCTCAACGGCTCCTCGTCCTTTCCACGTGCGGAAAAATGCTAAAGCTGTTCTAGTCTGTTTGGAAGAGAGTCCTAAAGTTGATTGAAACTTCTGGACTTCAAGTACTGGGACAGGTTGATTTTGAAACCGAGCTTTCGAAATCTTTGAAGTCTTGCCAACTTCTACAGTGAGGTCTCGCCCCCTCGTCGCCAAAGTGACCGTTCCGCTAGTACCTGCCTTCTGACGAATAACGTCCGAACTCAGGATTTCTGCCGCCCTCGGAACATCCTGCACTCGCTGAATAACGTTATCGCGAGCATCACTTGCAGTACACGGGGATGGATGACTTACTCCCCGACCAACCGGTTGCCAGCAACGCTTGCAAACTCGGATAGGTCGCGGTGATGGCAATGTATCAGGTGTACAGGCAGTCGGCGGTCGTCCAGGGGTTGGTGTCTGAGAGGTGGAGAATCGTTTACCCAACTTTGAAGTCACTGGATTACTGCGTGCAACAAGGCAGATCATGCACTGACAGGAAAGCGATGGCGAGGGATTGTTACGGGTGGCGACTGAGGGTGACACTACTTTTGAAAAATCAAAAGGATCTGGCAAACAGTCCATCGGTTGTTTTCCAGTTTCAATATCCAGCAAGAGGTTTCGACACCGACTGCATATACCGGAAGGCATATGCCCGTCTTGAGGGTCATAATTCTCAATGTAAAATTGCCGGACACGACACAAGACTTTACCTTTCTTGATCTGAATCGTACTGGCTCCTTTTTTAAAACACACTAAACAGACTTTTGTCCTGTTTTCTTCGTGATCACAGGCGTGATGTGGCATTGTGTGAAAAAAATTCAGGGTTACTTTCTTCCCGGAAGATTTGGCATCTTCCCGGAAAATGACGACAAGGCGGTCAAATTCAAATCCTCCAAATCAACATTACAATTGTTTTTATTGTATAATCCATTATTCTACTGGCTAATATGACAAGAAAACCAACGTCTAATTACATTTCACTCCATATTTCTCCAATTTAATCCCCATTTGGCAGCGTACAGTGATATATGTCCCACGACTTTGGTCTGTTTGACGCCTAATTTGAATAATTAATGATAATTAGGAAAGCCCTCTATAGACGATTTTAATTTTTGGCTTATTTTGTAGCCTGGTAGGTCACCTTTCTAAAAAACATAACTAAACCCCGTGCAAATTTTTTTGACCCTGGCGGTAGTTCGGGCTACCCGTGATTAGTATAGGAAACATTTAACATCATGGATTTAGCTGTTCAGTTATCAAAATTCATCGAAAATCAAAATATTTGTTCGTTTCAACACCTTAAACTCTGTGTATCAATCTGAAGTCAATCGGATGATAAGTTTGGCATCTATAGCGTCACAAGGTTTTTTGAAGTGATCAAGGGAGATAACTCTGGAAGTAATTATTTGAAATCGCTGAAAATCAGTAGGCTTCTTCGTCTTATGTCTTTAAACACTGTGTATAAATTTAAAGTCAATCAGATATCAACTTTGGCATCCACAAGATTTTTTGAAGAGATCAAGGGCCACAACTCTGGCATTAATTATCAGAAATTGCTGAAAATCAATAGGCTTCTTCGTCTCATGACCTTAAACACTGTGTATAAATTTAAAGTTAATCGGATATTAACTTTAGCCTCTAGAGCTTGTGGACGCCGGACCGACGGACGAACTGGGGCGATGACAATATACGACCACATTTCAATGTGGGCGTATAAAAAATGGTATATCAGTGTTGTGGACCCTGTAGAGGTCACAATTTTAATTCGATTTTGATGAAACTTGAAATTCATGGTTATAACTCAAAGATCTTGGTTCCTTTCGATATTTGCGCATATATCGGATCGTAACTTCCTGAATTATGACCCCTGATTATACGGAAAATCGCCTTTTTTTAGCTTGTGGTCCCTCTGGAGGTCACAATTATTATCCGATTTAAAAAAATGTTTGATCATATTACCGTTACACCCTAAGGAAGGTTGAGTTCCAATTTCGGGAAAATCAGACCAAAATTGCCATACAAAATGGCCGCCGTTTGTACGCGAATACTGTTAAAAGATAGGTTGCCTGGCAACGAAACAAACGCCCACAGCAGCTAAATCGTCCGGGCAGTCAACAAGGGTTGTCGCATATTTTTACTTTTTTTTGGTAATGAAACATTTGTAATACACTAAAATCTGAGTAACAACTAATGAGTTATCTGAAAATCATTAGAATTTGTTTGCTTTTTATAAAGTTTTTCCCCAAGCTAACAATTAGTATAGGAAACATTTAATATCATGGATTTAGCTGTTCAGTTATCAAAATTCATTGAAAATCAAAATAATTGTTCGTTTCAACACCTTAAACTCTGTGTATCAATCTGAAGTCAATCGGATGATAAGTTTGGCATCTACCGCCACAAGGTTTTTTGAAGTGATCAAGGGAGATAACTCTGGAAGTCATCATTTGAAATCGATGAAAATCAGTAGGCTTCTTCCTCTCAAGACATTAAACAGTGTGTGTAAATTTAAAGTCAATCGGATATTAACTTTGGCCTTTAGAGCGTCCACAGGATTTTTTGATGTGACCAAGGGCCATAACTCTGGCACTAATTATCGGAAATCGCTGAAAATCAATAGGCTTTTTCGTCTTATGACCTTAAACACTGTGTATAAATTTAAAGTCAATCGGATATTAACTTTGGCTTTTAGAGCATCCACAGGATTTTTTGAAGTGATCAAGGGCCATAACTCTGGCACTAATTATCGGAAATCGCTGAAATTCTATAGGCTTCTTCGTCTTATGGCCTTAAACACTGTGTATAAATTTAAAGTCAATCGGTTATTAACTTTGGCTTTTAGAGCGTCCATAAGATTTTTTGAAGTGATCAAGGGCCATAACTCTGTCACTAATTATCGGAAATTGCTGAAAATCAATAAGCTTCTTCGTCTTATGACCTTAAACACTGTGTACAAATTTAAAGTCAATCGGTTATTAACTTTGACTTTTAGAGCGTCCACAAGATTTTTTGAAGTGATCAAGGGCCATAACTCTGGCACTAATTATCGGAAATCGCTGAAAATCAATAGACTTCTTCGTCTTATGACCTTAAACACTGTGTATAAATTTAAAGTCAATCGGATATTAACTTTGGCCTCTAGAGCGTCCACAAGATTTTTTGAAGTCGTCAAGGGCCATAACTCTGGTAGTTATTATCAGAAATCGCTGAAAAACAATAGGCTTCTTCGTCTCATGACCTTAAACACTGTGTATAAATTTAAAGTCAATCGGATATTAACTTTAGCCTCTAGAGCGTGGACGCCGCACCGCCGGACGGACGGACCGACGGACGGACCGACGACAATATACGACCACATTTCAATGTGGGTGTATAAAAATGGTATATCATGGTTGTGGACCCTGTATAGGTCACAATTTTAATTCGATTTTGATGAAACTTGAAATGCATGGTTATAACCCAAAGATCTTGGTTCCTTTCGTTATTTGCGCATATCGGATCGTAACTTCCTGAATTATGGCCCCTGAATGTCCGAAAAATCGCCTATGGTCCCTCTGGAGGTAACAGTTATTATCCAATTTAAAAAAACGTTTGACTCTATCACCGTTACACCCTACGGAAGGTTGAGTTCGAATTTAGAGAAAATCGGACCATAATTGCCAGACAAAACGGACGCCGTTTGTACACATTTCTAGGTTGTGTACCGTCACACCATAATCATTGTCAGCTTCGAATTTCATGAATATCAGACTGGAACTGACCAACAAAATGGCTGCTCCCAATACAGCATGAAATACAGGACTTAATGATGTAGGAAAAATCACTTTCGGTATTGCTTGTTCTCTATCCATCTCTCCAAAATGTGGGCGTATTCTGCCTGGCAGTGCCAGCCTATCTTTTTTCTTGTTCAGACTATTTATATGACCCATGACATGTGACAAGATGTGACTGTGAATATGGAAGCTTTAATATCTGCTCAGAAGTCATCTTACCTTTAGGTATTCCAACTGTTGTTCCCATTATAAAATCTGTATGAAATGTCTGACAGTACATTCTTATCAACTGTTTTACAGCTATAATTAATTTCTCTGAACTATCTTCTAAATCTTCAACATATGAACACCTTATAGCACAACTGATAGAAGAAAACAGAAAATATTACAGAGCATAATCTTGAAGAGTAAACAAGCCAACAGTGAGGCTGATGTCCCCCGCCGAAATCCCAAAATAAATAGATGGCACATATTATAATCAATCACACATTCATTTTTTCAAAAGTATGGAGCAATCAAACTATACACTAAGCTTCATCACTCTCCATCAGATAGAATCAAGAATATCTTGTCCCAAAGCATCGACCAATAAAATTGATTAGCTGTGCTTAGCTATAGCTTGAAATGTTAATCATTGAAATCAATGAAGTAATTCATCTAAAGAACATCTACATCAAGTTTAAACATTCTACCTCAATTAAAAGCAGAGTTGTTATGTTCCAAAGTTTTGACCAATCAAATTGCTTATCACTCCTTAGCCATAACAGAAAATTCTCGTTATCGAACTTAGTCAAGGTAATGATATAATGAATCTATATTCTGAGTTGCATCGCTCTCACTTCATTACAACTAAAGTAATCATGCCCCAAAGCATCAACCAATCAGAAAATGCTCATCATCGATCTCCATCAAGGCATTCACCTAAGTAAAGCCTACACCAAGTTTGAACATTCTGGCTAAGTAAAGTATGAAAGTACAGATCAACGCAGCAGAGAAATTACATCACTATCAATTGTAAACAAGCCTATAGTTTTCTAAAGATAGGTTGCCAGGCAACGAAACATACACCCACAACAGCTAAGTCGTCCGAGCAGTCAACAAGGGTTGTCGCATATTTTCAGTAAGGAGAACGTTTACAACATAGTTTTCTAAAGATAGGTTGCCAGGCAACGAAACATACACCCACAACAGCTAAGTCGTCCGGGCAGTCAACAATGGTTGTCACATATTTTCAGTAAGGAGAACGTTTACAACATATGTCCCATATTGTCACATGAAAATCTGGTTAATAGCAAAAGCCAATTAAGTAATTACATGTATCAGAAATGGCTAGAATTGTTTCGATTGTTTGTCTCATGGCCTCTGTCCACAAGGTATTTCAAAGTGATCAAGGGCCATAACTCTGACAGTAATAATTGGAAATCGTTGAAAATAACTAGGATCCTTCGTCTTATGACATTGAACACTTTGCGTAAATTTAAAGTCAATCGGAAATAAACTTGAGCCTCTAGAGCATCAATAAAATATTTCAAAGTGATCAAGGGCCATAACTCTGGCAGTAATTATCGGAATCGCTGAAATTCAATAGACTTCTTTGTCTCATGACCTTAAACAATGTGTATAAATTTAAAGTCAATCGGATATTAACTTTAGCCACTACAGCGTTCACAAGATTTTTCAAAGTGATCAAGGGTCATAACTCTGGCAATAATTATCAGATATCACTGAAAATCAGTAGGCTTCTTCGTCTCATGACCTTAAACCTGAATAAATTAAAAATCAATCGGATATTAACTTTAACCACTACAGCGTTCACAAGATTTTTCAAAGTGATCAAGGGTAATAACTCTGGCAGTAATTATCAGATATCACTAGAGTGTTCATAAGATTTTTCAAAGAGATCAAGGGCCACAAATCAGTTGGCTACTTCGTCTCATGACCTTAAACACTGTCTGAATTTAAAGTCAATCGGATATTAACTTTACTCGCTAGAGTGTTCATAAGATTTTTCAAAGTGATCAAGGGCCATAAATCAATAGGCTTCTTCGTCTCATGACCTTAAACACTGTGTATAAATTTACAGTCTCTAGAGCGTCCACAAGATTTTTCAAAGTGATCAAGGGTCATAACTCTGGCAATAATTATCAGATATCACTGAAAATCAGTAGGCTTCTTCGTCTCATGACCTTAAAGGGGAAGACCAACGATTTTCAACAAGGTTTCCATAAATCTGAAATACATATTGAGAAAGAATCCCCACTGTAAAAAAAGTAAAAACGTTTTTGTAAAAGAGAAATTAATTTTTATTAAAACCGGAAGTGACATAGTTGGTTCAACACGCTCACTGGGCTCTATAGAAAGCATACAGATTTGGCATAAGTTTACTGATGTATTGTATTCACGTCCCGTCCTTGGGCCAAAAATCTTATGAAATGGACTGTTTGTTAGGATATTATAAACACGAATTTATGTTTTTTTAACGTTTAGTACACAAAGCCGTCGCGTAAATTCACTCACACTGAACAGTACGCTGTGGACCAATTCACACCGCATGGCTAATTATTTACATCACATGGTTTGATTGGTCGGCTTACAAGTGACATATATATCGTCTGCTTCGGTGTTTTTGTGCTTGTTGACAGCGTTTATCAACATAGACAGACCAAAATTATGGGCATGTGAGACATATAATATAGTGCATTTTGGCACACAATGTCGACATGAGCTGCTTTTCCTCTTTTCTTCTATTTCCTCTTGCGAATGAGTGGGCTCGAATGTTTATACGGCATTACTGTAGACCCATAGAAGAGATATTTTATATTCCAATACGTTGGTGCCAGACGTTGACAAACTGTTGGAAATTAATATATTTATTTGAATATGCATGTGTCACAAGTCCGTTAAAATAAATACAAACACTGCCAGCAGACTCAGCACGCATAAAAACATCGAAGCAGACGACATACATCTCACGTGTAAGCTGTCAATCAAACCACGTGATGTAAATAATTAGCCATGCGGTGTAAATTGGGCCACAGCGTACTGTTTTGTATGAGTGATTTTACGCGACGGCTTTGAGTACTAAACGTTAAAACACCATAAATTCGTGTTTATAATATCCTAACAAACAGCCCATTCGATAAGATTTTTGGCCCAAGGATGAGGCGTTAACATAATACAGCAGTAAACGTATACCAAATCTGTATGCTTTCTATAGAGCCAAGTGAGCGTGTTGAACCAACCATGTCACTTCCACAAGATTTTACAAAGTGATCAAGAGCCATAACTCTGGCAGTAATTATCGGAAATCGCTGAAAATCAATAGGCTTCTTCGTCTCATGACCTTAAACACTGTGTATAAATTTAAAGTCAATCGGGAGAACTTTTACAATGAATTTAATCACTGTGTATGAATTCGAAGTCAATCGGATATTAACTTTGGCCTCTAAAGCATCCACAAGATTTTTTGAAGTGATCAAGGGACATAACTCTGGCAGTACTTATCGGATATTGCTAAAGTCAATCGGATATTAACTTTGGCCTCTATAGACTGTCCACAAAAATTTACAAAGTGATCAAGAGCCATAACTCTGACAGTAATTATCAGAAATCGCTCAAAAATCATCTCATGACCGTAAACGCTGTGTATAAATTTAAAGTCAATCGGGAGAACGTTTACAACGAATTTAAACACTGTGTATAAATTCAATGTGAATCAGATATTAACTTTAGCCTCTAGTGCGTTCACAAGAAATTGTGGACGATGGACGGATGGACGATGGACGGATGGACGGACCGACAGACAACCGGCGGCAATTCTACGTCCACGTTTCCATGTGGGCGTATAAAAATAATAACTTAACATACTTACTGTATTGCATCTACTGTATCTTTATCAGTTGATTGACTCTGTTGATCACTTGGTTTCTACAAAAGGCAACAAAAGAACGATAAAAAGACATTAAAGTTTCAAACCTTGAAAATCAGAGATAAAACCATATTTATGAAACAAAAAAGGTAGCTATTTGAAGACAATTTTCTTTATTTCCTTGAATAACATTTAGTGGTTGAGGTATATAACATTCGTAACATGGATTTACTACACGCAACAATTCAATACAGTTATTTTTATCAAGCAGTGATCAATAACGAATCCAACCATACATATATAGTACTTAAAACAAATCATACAATCAAAACAAGGCACAACAACAACTATCAATCAATACCTTGAAAGATAGGTTGTCAGGCAACGAAACATATGCCAACAGCAGCTAAAACATACAGGCATTTATCATCCGGGGATTATGGACCTGCTTATAGTCCAACCTTCGACGATGGGTTGTACGTTCAATCTAGCTGGGGGTGTGAGATTGAACATACAATAATTGAACAACTCACTTCTTCTTGGTGTAATCTTATATTCTCTAACAATACTTAAACAATAATAATATATACATGTACAATAATGACCCACAGGCTAGGTAATCTAATAAGGAACAGTATCTAAGAATTAACTTATAAGAGACCTGCCCTTCAGTATGTCCTACTGCCTGCCTGTGGTCAACTGCCTTCCTTTCTACAATCTTGCCTCTAATATACTAAGAGGTTACTTGGTAACAATAAACAATAAATAATACTTTATACATTTAAACTTTACAATCCTTGATACATTAATGCCTACAGGATTAACGGGGACCATAGATAATGATTTATAAAACAATGCCTCTAATATAATAAAGGAGTTGAACTTGATTAGGCTTCTGGCTAATCTATAATGGCTGGGACCTCAAATTAACAATGCTCTAATTCTCCTGGTCATACATACATTTTACTCTTTTTGGTAAGGCTGTGCTGAATTGGAACTATGTTTCTTGTCGCCCGCGCGCTTAGGATCAGAGGGTCTATTTTCGGCCGCATAGCTTTTCAACACAAAAATTTTTGAAGTTTTATTTGAATGTTTCCGTCATTTTTAATAATTATTTTAGACATAAGTTACCCCGTAATGTCCGGTTTATCAATATTTACCGGCTAAACAAAAATAAGTAACATAATGTTGTGTTCTGTTGCCGTGTTTAATACAGAGCGATATAACAGTCAATTTCGTTGGCGGATAGCTGCAATTTACATAAATTTAATGCGCCCATGGCCACTTTGTTCTATTAGATGTATTTCAACTAGTAAAACTATTAATATAAATCTAAAAACAACAGGTATTTCACGAGCGAAATTCTCTGCTTTCGCTCGCTGCAGCCATGTTTTTGCATACACAATAAGTTATTTGATTGGTCGGTCGCTAAGGTCAATGGTTGAAGTGTCCAATCAGAAACAAGCAGGTCAGCTTCTAAATCGTGTGTTCTGGATCCTATTCCAACACCATTCTAGAAAAAGTGCCTTTCGGACATCTTGCCTGTCATGACAAATATCATCAATAGTGCAGTTGCTGAAAATACTGTTCCAGATGTATTTAAATCGGCCATTGTATTTCCATTAATAAAAAAAATCGAATTTAGACCCCAACCTTGAGAAAGATAGGTTGCCAGGCAACGAAACATACGCCCACAGCAGCTAAATCGTCTGGGCAGTCAACAAGGGTTGTCGCATATTTTTACTTTTTTTTGGTAATGAAACATTTGTAATACACTAAAATCTGAGTAACAACTCATTATGTAATTATCAGAAAATCATTAGAATTTGTTTGCTTTTTATAAAGTTTTGCCCCACGCTAACAATTAGTATAGGAAACATTTAATATTATGGATTTAGCTGTTCAGTTATCAAAATTCATTGAAAATCAAAATACTTGTTCGTTTCAACACCTTAAACTCTGTGTATCAATCTGAAGTCAATCGGATGATAAGTTTGGCATCTACAGCGCCACAAGGTTTTTTGAAGTGATCAAGGGAGATAACTCTGGGAGTAATTATTTGAAATTGATGAAAATCAATAGGCTTCTTCCTCTCAGGACCTTAAACAGTGTGTGTAAATTTAAAGTCAATCGGATATTAACTTTGGCCTCTAGAGCGTCCACAGGATTTTTTGATGTGATCAAGGGCCATAACTCTGGCACTAATCATCTGAAATTGATGCAAATCAATAGGCTTCTTCGTCTTATGACCTTAAACACTGTGTATAAATTTAAAGTCAATCGGATATTAACTTTGGCTTTTAGAGCGTCTACAAGATTTTTTGAAGTGATCAAGGGAGATAACTCTGGCACTAATTATCGGAAATCGCTGAAAATCAATAGGCTTCTTCGTCTTATGACCTTAAACAATGTGTATAAATTTAAAGTCAATCGGATATTAACTTTTCCTTTTAGAGCGTCCACAAGATTTTTTGAAGTGATCAAGGGTCATTACTCTGGCACTAATTATTGGAAATCGCTGAAAATCTATAGGCTTATTCGTATAATGACCTTAAACACAGTGTATAAATTTAAAGTCAATCGGATATTAACTTTGGCTTTTAGAGTGATCAAGGGCCATAACTCTGGCACTAATTATCGGAAATCGCTGAAAATCAATAGGCTTCTTCGTCTTATGACCTTAAACACTGTGTATAAATTTAAAGCCAATCGGATATTAACTTTGGCCTCTAGAGCGTCCACAAGATTTTTTGAAGTCGTCAAGGGCCATAACTCTGGTAGTTATTATCGGAAATCGCTGAAAAACAATAGGCTTCTTCGTCTCATGACCTTAAAGACTGTGTATAAATTTAAAGTCAATCGGATATTAACTTTAGCCTCTAGAGCGTCCACAAGCAATTGTGGACGCCGGACCGACGGACGGACGGACGGACGGACGGGGGCGACGACAATATACGACCACATTTCAATGTGGGCGTATAAAAACTATCGCCCAGGGTCTAACTTAAGCTTACTTTCAAAAACATTGGAAAGGGTAATCGCTAGTCAAATTATAAATCATGTCTGTGATAATAATCTTATGGAGCAACTACAAAGTGCCTATCGTAGGTTCCACAGCACCGAAACCACTCTAGTTCGTGTTCATAATGACATAAACCTCAGTCTGGACAATCGTGATTGTGTTTTATTAGTGCTTCTAGATCTGTCTGCCGCATTCGACACTGTGGATCATGATATACTGCTTCACAGATTGGAATCAGAATTTGGAATTTCAGGAAACGCACTAAAGCTTTTGGAATCATATATCAAAGGAAGGTCACAATGTGTTGTTGTGAATGGTATGTCCTCTGCTCCTTGGACCTTGACATCTGGGGTACCCCAAGGTTCCGTCCTTGGTCCCATTCTTTTCAGCCTATATACTAAAACCCTTGAGAATATTGTTAGAAAACATGGTTTATCTTTTCATTTATATGCTGACGACACCCAACTTTATATCTCTTTTAAACCGTCACAAAGTTATTTTAGCTATTCTAAACTCAATATGCACAAGCCAACAGTGAGGCTGATGTCCCCCGCCGAAATCCCAAAATAAAAAGATGACACATATTAATTAATCGCACATTTATTTTTTTCAAACGTATCGAGCAATCAAACTGTACACGAAGTGTCATCCAAAAGTGTTTTACAAAGAAAAATGCTAAAACCCATGAGAAAAATGAAAATGTACCCTAGTTAGGGAGACCCTAAAGGCAGACAAAATGGCCCCCACGCTTGACAAAAGGGCCCCTCTGGCCAAGGGAAAGGGCCCTCGTGCCCGAGTCAATCTTTTCTATACACTGTTACTGTCGAATCCATTACTGAATGAGAATGCAGTCATTGTATTGGCATAAAAATCATCAATCAAGATGAACCTAAGTTATCTTGTCCCAAAGTATCAACCAATCAAACTGCTTATCTCTGCCTACCCCAAGAGGAAAATGCTCATCTTTGAACTCCATCAAGGCATTGACCTAATAAGCATACACACCAATTTTGAACATTTTAACTCAATTCGAAGGAGAGTTATTGTGTTCCAAAGGACTCGGCAAATCAAATTGCTTATTGCTCTGCTTACCCTGAACAGAAAATGCTCATTATCGATCTTAGTCAAGGTATTACTGTAATGAAACTATACACCAAGTTTCATCACTCTCACTTAATTAGAACTAAAGTTATCGTGTCCCAAAGCATCAACCAATCAAATTGCTTATCTCTGCTTACCCTAAGCGGAAAATGATCATCTTCGAACTCCATCAAGGCATTGACCTAATAAGCATATACACCAAGTTTGAACATTTTAACTCAATTAGAAAGAGAGTTATTGTGTTCCAAAGTCTCGACCAATCAAATTGCGTATCGCTCTGCTTACCCTGAGCAGAAAATGCTCATTATCGAACTTAGTCACGGTATTACTGTAATGAAACTATACGCCAAGTTTCATCACTCTCACTTAATTAGAACTAAAGTTATCGTGTCCCAACGCATCAACCAATCAATTGTTTATCTCTGCTTACCCTAAGCAGAAAATGCTCATCTTCGAACTCCATCAAGGCATTGACCTAATAAGCATATACACCAAGTTTGAACATTTTAACTCAATTAGAAGGAGAGTTATTGTGTTCCAAAGTCTCGACCAATCAAATTGCGTATCGCTCTGCTTACCCTGAGCAGAAAATGCTCATTATCGAACTTAGTCAAGGTATTACTGTAATGAAACTATACACCAAGTTTCATCACTCTCACTTAATTAGAACTAAAGTTATCATGTCCCAAAGCATCAACCAATCAAATTGCTTATCTCTGCTTACCCTAAGCTGAAAATGCTCATCTTCACATCTCCATCAAGGCATTGACCTAATAAGCATATACACCAAGTTTGAACATTTTAACTCAATTAGAAGGAGAGTTATTGTGTTCCAAGGTCTCGACCAATCAAATTTGCGTATCGCTCTGCTTACCCTGAGCAGAAAATGCTCATTATCGAACTTAGTCAAGGTATTACTGTAATGAAACTATACACCAAGTTTCATCACTCACACTTAATTAGAACTAAAGTTATCGTGTCCCAAAGCATCAACCAATCAAATTGCTTATCTCTGCTTACCCTAAGCGGAAAATGCTCATCTTCGAACTCCATCAAGGCATTGACCTAATAAACACATACACCAAATTTGAACATTCTAGCTCAATTAGGAAGAGAGTTATTGTGTCCCAAAAAGTGTGACGGACAGACGGACAGACAGACAGACAGACAGACAGACGGACGGACGGACGAACCCATTTTAATAGTCCCCCAACTTTCTTCGAAAGGCGGGGACAACAACATTCTTCGAAAGGCGGGGGACAATTAATGGACAACATAGGCCTAACAGATCCCAAATCATTTTTTATCTACAGTTAACAATTTTAGTCAAAATTATATCTATGAAAGTTTTGGTCAAATTTTATTGAAACTTGGAACCACTTCCTATACTGACTTTGTGCAATAGGAGAATTTATTTTTGATGTCTGCAAAATAGTTGCTGATGTATTGCACCAAGTAAAACATTTGGTGTTGAACATTTTTTGCCAATTGTTTGTTGAATCATAAAGTTAATTTGGTGATGGCATTCAAGTTTTAAAAAGTATTTCAGACAACTTTTGTATTTTACTTCATTATTTCATTCATTCGATTTGCCATGTAGGTTAATACCTGGGGATATGAATTAACCTTGAGCATTTCGGGGTAGAATAAAATTAAAATGATGGTTTGTGTTGGTTTGTATACTTTGTGTTGAAAAATACGCTTTGTGCTGTGTTTGCCTCACACCCTCATTGGATTGTCTCGAAGGTAGTGATAAGAAACATAGTTTCAATTCAACACAGCCTAATGAAACATTATAATACACTAACATCTGATTAAGAGTAACAACTCATTAAGTAGTTATCAGAAAATCATTAGAATTTGTTTGGTTTGTATAAAGTTCAGACCCATGCTAACGTTCATAAAAACAGCTGTTCAGTAATCAAAATTCAATATACCTGTTCGTCTCAAGACCTTAACTCTTAAATGAGCCAGAGGTTTGTCGTCATAACTTCATAAAAACCCACGTCATAATGGTCAATAGTGTTAAAAAATAGATATATATATGCATTTTAAAGTCATATCATTAAAAAAGAAAAACAACTGTAATAAGAGCCTTCTTTTACATGTAAATCGATGAAATAATTTAAAATGCAATTTTCATTAATAATTCTGAATTTTTTTATACGAATATTTAATTTAGACATTTATTAATGCAAAATTCATGTATATAATGGTTATTTCTATTTTTTCTGTTCAGCTGTTGTGAACTAAAAACCATTCATCATGAAACTCTTTTAAAGATGGGTTCCCAGCAAAGTATTTATCAGGTGGTTATTGCCAATAAAAGTATGGCAATTTTGGTATGGAAAGTAGCTATAGAGATATCCAATCTTACTAGAAATATATTGGATTCCCTGAAAAACACTCATATACAGGACAAAAATGTAAGGGTTCCCCTAATCGACAGCCCGGCAATTAGGGCTATACCCATGCGTGACGTCGAAGGCTGCACGAGCATATTGAGCGATTTGTGTACATGTTGATAAACTCTGTAAAGAGTTAGACCTACAACACTTTCTGAGATAAAAATCACGGAAAAAGACACAGGCAGTGGATAATCCAAAAATTTAATTAGGATTCGATTTTTGTAATAAATAGTCAGCGATTACAGATAACAACGTCTTGTGTATACAATGAATTCTCACCCGTCTACGCCTGCGGTTGCCATAGGGACGGAGAAGAGTAATCCCCCGACGCAAACATGGCGGCCTCTTTTAATCGATTTTCATAGCGGGGTATACTTGGCAATTACAGTGTTTAGAGAAGGATTTGAAGCAAAATTATGATAAATTAATTGGTTTGAATATGTTTTTAGTCCTAATATATCATCAAATCACCCAGTTTGTACCCGGGTAAGCAACTTTAAGTTAAGCTTGATTAAAATACGGTAATAAAAATTTGTTGATTATACTAGACTAGGCCTACTCTATCGTGTTCTGACGCGAAACTATAAATATCTATACCACCGATAAAATCTGAATCACTGTCATTCACTGAGGATGGTAATTCATCGGTAGGACTAGGAGAACGTTTTCATATAGGTCTAGACATAACACCGATTTATTATAATTTTTCAAGAAGAAACAGTAAGATTTTTAACAGGAAGTAAACAAATGAGAAAAGGCTGCCTGTTTACAATGGAAGTAACTCTCATTGCGCTATGGACCTTGCATTTGGCTTACTAGTTTTGTCGACAAAAGTGGCTGTGGGTACTTAACGGTAACGTTATGGGTGTCGCCGTGGGTCAGTTAATTTGAAGGACATGTAAAACAAATGATAAGTTTGGCCTCTAGAGCGTCACAAGATTCTTCAAAGTGCTCAAGGGAGATAACTTTAGCTGTAATTATCAGAAATTGCTGAAAATCAAGACTTCTTTGTCTCATGACCTTAAAGACTGTGTATAAATTTAAAGTCATATTAAAGTCGGATATTAACTTTGGTCTCTAGAACGTCCACAGGAGATTTTGAAGTGATCAAGGCCATAACTCTGGCAGTAATTATCGGAAATTGCTGAAAATCAATAGGATTCTTTGTTTCATGACCTTAAACTTTAAACACTGTGTATAAATTTAAAGTCAATCGGATATTAACTTTGGGCTCTAGAGCGTCCACAAGATTTTTTAAAGTGATGAAGGGTCATAACTCTCGCAGTAATTATCGGAAATCGCTGAAAATCAATAGGCTTCTTCGTCTCATGACCTTAAAAACTGTGTATAAATTTAAAGTCAATCGGATATTAACTTTAGCAATTGTGGACGCCAGCCAGGGGGATGGGGGCGATGAAAATATAGGACCACATTTCAATGTGGGCGTATAAAAAGGTAATTTTTCGTACAATCAGGGGCCATAATTCAGGAAATTACAGTCCAATGTGCGCAAATATCAAAAGAAACCCAAGATCTTTGGGTTATAAACTTACATTTCAAATTTCAACAAAATCAGATAAAAATTGTGACATCTATAGGGTCCACAAGCTAAAAACGTGATTTTTCGTACAATCAGGGGCCATAATTAAAACCTTCATTATGGTGTAACAGTAATATAATTAAATGTTTTTTTTTAAATCGGATAATAATTGTTACCTCCAGAGGGACTACAAGCTAAAAAAGACGTTTTTTCGGACAATCCGGGGCCATAATTCAGGAAGTTATGATCTGATATGCGCAAATATCCAAAGAAACCAAGATCTTTGGGTTATAAACATGCATTTCATGTTTCAATAAAATCGGATTAAAATTGTTACCTCTACAGGGTTCACAACATGGGTTCCATGTCGGCCCTATATGCTGGTCGGGACCGAGGCCTTTGGAAAACGACCGAAACTGGATCAGACCCGTACGTCATTTTGCACGCCCGAAAAATATCATATTTTGTGCTAAATCATAAAATCCAGGAGACGACAAAACTCTGTGCGTGCGGTGATGTAAACTGTCGGGTATAATAAAATTAACAGTGTTCAGTAGTCCACGAAGGGAAACCACTGCCAATTAATTATCCCTGTGTATATTGCTCTAATCACAATTAACGGAGGAGCAACATCAAACAGATTAAAAGCTCAACATGTAATCAATTTACTTATGTGTGTTTTGTTTTACAATTAGTGATACTGTGATCACTCTTTAAGTTGAGTTATTGTTACAGCATATTTGCCGACTTTCATTGCTCGTGCGGCAATTCACTGTTTGAACATCAAACAAATTAAAAACTTTTCTTTGATGTCTTCACTTGATTAGAAGAGTTAATCGTATCAACGTTGCGAATGATATACTTTCGTTTTATTTATAAATATATGCAAGTCTCGTGAATGAACGGGACGTTAGCGAGTAGGTGTATTTGCAAGGTATTACGGGAGTTCTCGCTGCCCGCTATTTTACGGGATTTTATATTGTATATAAGCTGTCGCACAGCGCATTTTCGTTAGGTCGATTGAGAGCTCAAACGTTTACTTAGCTAAGTATTATTAAAACGTGAGGGAATGTCTGAAGGTTCCTATTAGTGTTCTTTTATTATTCAGTGATTCCCTCCGAGTGTTCAGTGCTTAGTTATTATAGATCTTTGACTGAGAGCTCAACTTGTAAATTATTACGAAGCAGTATTAGAACGTGAGTGGATGTCTGAAGGTTCCTTTTTGTATCAAAGATAGGTTGCCAGGCAACGAAACATAGGCCCACAGCAGCTAAATCATCCAGGCAGTCAACAAGAGTTGTCGCATATTCTTACTTTTTTCGGTAATGACACATTCATAATACACTGAAATCTGAATAAGATTAACAACTCAAAAAGTAATTATCAGAAAATCATTAGAATTTCTTTGGTTTTTATAAAGTTCTGCCCCATGCTAATCCTTAGTATACGAAACATTATCAGTAATCAAAATTCATTGAAAATCAAGATACTTGTTCGTCTCAAGACCTTAAACTCTGTGTATCAATCTGAAGTCAATTGGATGATAAGTTTGGCCTCGAGAACATTACTAAAGATATTTCAAAGTGATCAAGAGAGATAACTCTTGCAGTAATTATCGGAATTCACTGAAAATCAATAGGATTCATCGTCTCATGACCTTGAACACTGTGTATAAATTTATAGTCAATCGGATATTAACTTTAGCCTGTAGAGCGTCCACAATATTTTTTGAAGTGATCAAGGGCCATAACTCTGGCAATAATTATCGGAAATAGCTGAAAATCAATAGGCTTCATGACCTTAAACACTGTGTATAAATTTAAGGTCAATATGATATTAACTTTGGCCTCTCGAGCGATCACAAGTTTTTTAGCAGTGATCAAGGGCCATAACTCTGGCAGTAATTATCGGAAAAAGCTGAAATTCAATAGACTTCTTCGTCTGATGACCTTGAACACTCTGTATAAATCTAAAGTCAATCGGATATTAACTTTAGCCTGTAGAGCATCCACAATATTTTTTGAAGTGATCAAGGGCCATAACTCTGGCAGTAATTATCGGAAATAGCTGAAAATCAACAGGCTTCATGACCTTAAACACTGTGTATAAATCTAGGGTCAATAAGATATCAACTTTTCAGTGATCAAGGGCCATAACTCTGGCAGTAATTATCGGAAAACGCTGAAATTCATTAGACTTCTTTGTCTCATGACCTTAAAAACTGTGTATCAATCTAAAGTCAATCGGATATTAACTTTAGCCTGTAGAGCGGCCACAAGATTTTTAGAAGTGATCAAGGGCCATAACTCTGGCAGTAATTATCGGAAATGGCTGAAAATCAATTGTGGACGACGGACGGATGGACGGACGGATGTGGGCGACGACAATATACAACCACATTTCAATGTGGGAGTATAAAAATGTAGCCTCAATTAGATTCACAAAGTTTTCGGCAATGAAGTGGATAACGCTGGAACTTACAATCGCAGAACGCTGAATATCAATTTCATTTGTTCTCTCACGACCACAATTTGAAAACCATGCATCAAAAACTCGAGCCTCTTCCACATTAACAAGCAATTGTCATTAACAAGTGCAGTAATTCCCCAAAAAAAACAGCGACTGCCAGGCAGAAAACGCCCACATTTTCCAAGAGCTGGACAGAGAACAAATTAAATCAAAAGTGATTTTTTGTGCAAACAGAGGCCATAATCCAGAAAGTTATGATCTGAAGTTCGCAAATATGAGAAGGGACTGAGACCTTTGGGACATAAACATATATTTTAAATTTCATCGAAATGGATAAAAATTGTGACCTCTTGGGGGTCCACATCCTTCGTATTACATAAATTTTTACAAAATTCGAAATCAACCTTCATTGTTGTGTAATGGTGATATATTTAAAAAAAATTAAAATTGAATACGAATTGTAACTTCTATCGAAAGGAACCAAATTTAAAGTTTCATCAAAATCTGATATAAACTGCGGCCACTCAGGGGTCCACAACCTTGATAGACCATATTTTTACACTATTTTTGTGTATGAGGGGAAGCCATTTCGTTTGTCAGTTTAAGTCTGATTTTCACGAAATTTCATCTAAACCATCATCAGGATTTAATGGTGATATATTCACATGTTTTTTTTTTAAATCGGATAAAAATTGTGACCTCCAGGGGCCATAATTCATTAAGTTAGATTCGATATGCACAAATATCGAAAGGAACCAAGATCTTTGGGTTATAAACATACATTTCAAGTTTCATCAAAATCTGTTCAAAATTGTGACGCTAAAAATGTGATTTTTTGGACAATCAGGGGCCATAATCCATGAAGTTACGATCCGATATAGGAGGCAGACCACCATTAAATTTCACCATCTCGGTACCCACAAATAGTAGTTCGTCTATTTATAGCAGTTCTCTCTCTGTCTCTTTTCTCCCCTTATATTTTGCATGCCCATTTTTGTTGATTTTTTGGCCTAGAATGGACTAAGAGAGTTTGAATTAATATTTTCTGCCAGGTTTTGGTAAATATTCATGATTTTGAGGCGGAATGATAACGGCGTTATGAGGTTGGCTACGGTGAAATGTACGGCAACTAGATACATGTTTTGAGTATGCTTCTTCAAGTTCGTGTATCTCAAAAATTTGGTGGTCAACCTCATAAAAATTTGAGTGCAAAGGCATGGCCATTTGTTCCTCTGTCTGTAGTGAAAAGCATTTCGCCCAACGAAAATTTGGGGAAAAGTTGGAGGTGGGCAAGGATTCCAGAATTAACATTGAAGTCAATGGGGAAATTAATGGTGGTCTGCCTCCTGTATATTCCCATATTGAAAGCAGCCAAGATCTTTTGGAGATAAAACTATATTTCAAGTTCTGTCAAAATCGGACAAGAATTGTATAGAGTCCACAAACAACAGAGATCATCTACTTATGGTGTCTATGCCATGCTTCATACCAAGCCTCTATCAAGTTAACAAAAGATTGTTGGACTGACGGACACGGACGACTTCATATGTCCAAACTCGTGTACAGTACACGTATAAAAATAATCCTGAAAGGTTTTTTTCCTATATTGTTTTTGTATACATGCAAAATCTACTTACATTTAAATCAAGTATAGCTCTTTCCAATCTGTCTAAAGCTTTGGTTATTTCTGTTGTTTCAATTTTAGCGAGAATAGCACAAATGGCTTTAACAGATTGATATACACCTTTCGTCTTAATATCCTCATTTCCTTCCTGCAAATACAATCATTACAAGATATAAACAGGAGAAAAACAGTTAAAAGCTGAAGATATCTGCATAAAATCTGCTTCTTGAGGAACTATAGATGCTTGGAGGATCAGGAAAAAGCCGAACTGAAGAAAACAGATGCTGTGTTGATTTGTTTATTGGTTTAATCTGAAAAGTGGTGTGACCCCCAAAATGCAGTTGGGTTCAATCATTCATATATTAGACATTGTAACATGCTTAACATCTTGCGTTTTGATTGGTTGATTAGTATTTTTTGGACAATAGCACAATTCCGCGATAGTTACAACCGTCCTCTATGCCCCCTTTCTTAGGTATTGGGACTATGAACGATTTGCGCCACTGTTCGGGAAAGCTCCCAGATTCAAGAATTAGATTGAAGAATTTTATGTACACATCAATCATGTACTCACATGAAGCAAGAAGCATCTTGTTTAGTATTAGATCAGGCCAGGGCTCAAACTAGGGGCAAATTTTAGGGAGAAGTGACTTCTCCCTACAGGCAGAATAGGGAGAAGTGAGGGAGACATAGGGAGACTCGAAGGAGACGTCAAATTTCATACATTGACACCAACACATTTATTAAGTTACACAACATGCTAAATAAATTAACAAACATCTTTTAGCTGCAAATATATATTTATATCCTACGCCAACCTTGTGGGTTTTCTCCAGGTACTCCGCTTTCCCCCCACTGCTTAATACCCCTAGCGCAAGCAAATTATTGAAATAAAATTTAACCATGTGTTAGTCACGAAAGGACCTAATTTGTGTCGTGTTGACGTTAAACCCCATTTCTCACTCTCTCTTATTTCCGACGACAGTATACGTAACTCACTCAGTAAGAAATTATTCTTTTGACACCCCACTCACACACACTCATTTACATTGTTCAACGTTCATGTGTTTAGATTAGTAGAACTAATAATATTGCTGTAGCTTTAATCATCAACCCGACATTATACTTATCATTTCGTTAAATTTGTTTTCATTTTGATAACAATTGACAAATTGTTTTGCTATCTGCATCTCTATCGTTCTGCAGAAATTTTCACTATCACCACAGACGTGTTTTGCCCCTTTCAGTCACATATTTATATTTATTATTCTTTTTATCATTTAATTATTTCAACAAGTGAGAACCAAATCAGCATTTTGTCTTTATCTAGACAGAAATACATGAAAAACCTCGTATCCGCCGCCATATTGATCATAATGGCATTTGATTGGCTGTTATTTTTGGACTAAGCTAGAGGTTGTAACGGAGATTTATGATTCGAGTCTTTCACTTTATTTTAAAGAATTGTATTTCCTGTTGACATCAAATACAATGTTTATCATTGAAACTATTACACATTATCACAGCTAACACAGAGAAAGTCGAAAAACAAAATATTGATACATGTTTTGGTTTTCACAACTCATCTAATTTCCCTTTTTCCTTTCGAAGCTCACAATGCGAACCACGTGTTGTGTTGTTTTGGAAATGCTTTATTTACCGTTGATATCGATGCCGGTTACTACTTCGCCCTTACACAAATGTAAGGCGAAGTGAGGGCGACTTCAGCTTCGCCCTATTGCCTTTTAGGGCGAAGTCAGCTATGGGTTAGGCGACTATTTCGCCCACGTCGCCCTCTAATTCGAGCCCTGGATCAGGCCCACAAGACTTATTCCTGTTTAGTCCCGCAAAAGCTTTTCGAACTTCAATTGCAGTTATCTTTGAGTTTATTTTTATTGCCATTGGTTTTGTTTGTTTCTAGGAGTAAATCTGTCTTAATATATTGTCACACTGAGTACTACTAAAGGGTTGATCTGTGCACAACCTTCATAGAATTCTCAGTCATGGTTGTTATTTGTAATTTTCGGACTATTACTCGGTATTACTGTGTCAAAATTGTAAAAAAATGTGTTAATTAACGAGGGTGAAAAACTGTCTGAGGTGAGTTGATTAACGCCAGGTGCGTTTTCTGTAGAGGTGTGTTAATTACCGAGTGGTAAAAAAGGAATGTCAATTGTGTGTATTGCTTAATTGGCGTGTTTTCTTGCTAGTTCCCATAACTGCACCAAAAGGAGTATAATCACGGACCAACAGGCTTTATCTGACACTTACGTGTTAAATCAAAATTTGGGAAGTAAAACTGTTTTACCGTGCAATTTATCGTTAGGTTGTGTATTTTACGCAGGTCTTTGTAAAATAAAGAGAGGTCTTTAGATAGGCATGTGTGCTCGCTATGACCTACGTTTCTCTTATATGTCTATTGTAGGCCTATTACATACCATATATAAAGTTGCATTTTATGAAATGAAAATAAGGATTAATCTATCGTATACGGAAAGGCGAATGTAATGTCGTCTTTCATAAATTTTGAATATCGCCTTTGATGTTTTCCGTGCCGACAAAGTTGTTTTAGAGTGAAAAATTCCGATTGACAGCTTGAAAACAATCAAATAGAATGCAGTTTCGTGATTTCGTCTCATATTTGGAAAATTAATACATTTCTGGTTAGCCTCGTTCGAAGAATTGGCAGTGGCCTTGGAAGCAATAAATTTTCCAATGAAACAATTGACCTATATAGCTGTAACTTTGTGACCTTTTCATCGATTTGACTAATTCTTCTTTCTTTTAGTACCTAAAAACATTTACTTTAAACATGCTATTTCAGAATTTCGAATATCATATCATTGACATCTCATCCCGGAAGTAAAACGAACATGTCAACTTCTTGAATATTAGTTCAATATTCATAAAATTGGGAATGTGAGTAGATCTGGTTGATTCAACTTCAATGATGTCATTAGAAATTTTCAAAGTTATCTCCTCTTGGAAAAAATTAGGATCAAAGTTTTCAAAAAGATCGATAAAATATAGGTCAGATTTGCTTTGATTTTTTTTCTGTACTAGGTAAGACATTACTGATGCGAACACAAAATATAAAGTCTATCGTTCGAAATGGAAGTGCAACGATCTTGAAATGTGAAAAATCCCTCGGGCTTTTCTTTTGCGATATTTTATTTACAGACATGGGAGTTACATTTTCTGAATCCTTGAAAGAATGCCTGAAAAACTTTCAGAGCAGAAAATTTTTATTTTGGTCAAATGAAGGTCTGCATTTTGAATGAATAATCAAAAAAGGTGAAAAATCCACTTTACGGACGTGAAAATACACCCAAATAGGCGGTAATATGTTCAATGCATCTCTTATTGCTGAAATGAATACATTTCAGAAACCCCTGGATCAAGGTCAAATTTGAACAACAGAGCTCAATCTGATTCAAAAGTTATCTCATTTAATTGTTATTTTCCTGCCTTTTTTAAATACTTTCCCCCATTTTCATTTCGTTTTCTCATCCGTCCCGTTTTTAAACTGCTTGATCCATTTTTTCTGGAACGAGAAGACATTCCGATTACAGCAATATAAGTTCCAGTTATTTATTTTTTTGCAATGTTTCTCACTCTATTTAGACTTGTAACTTCGCAAGTTTTCGACCTATTTTGATAATTATTTGTTCTTGTTCTTTTTTCCTTTAAGATACTTGATATAATCCATGACACGTGACGATGAATATGAAAGCTTTCTATTCTGCATGGGACAGTAGCAGATCTAGTTATTAGGGTTTCACACTGCGTAGCTTGTGTGAAACACTATTGTTTTTGTTAAAATTATTATTGTTCTTCGTCTGAAAGCCTATTGTGATTACTAAAATTATTATTATTAAGCTTTCACATTACATATGAAAGCTTATTGTTTCTGTTAAGATTATTATTTATTTTTTTTTTCATGTGTAGTTTCTGCAAATCGGATTTCTCAGAATCTAACCATGGGATCTTTCTGAAACTTTAACCTACCCCCCCAAAAATGGGATGCGAACCAGGGTTCTTACTTCATTTTGAAATGAACCGGCCACGGGTCGCCCTAACAGATAGTCGTCTTTATGCATATTCTATTCACGACCATAATTGCATATCGCATTAAGAATAATATTACCTTAAACCCTGAATATAAACACTTAATAAACAAAACCTTTGTTTTAATAGCATACTTGTATTCATAAGTCGATATATTCACACTTTTACAGTCAAATTTCAGTACTTTGCAGAATGCATATTCCTAGTCCTACTTTTGCTTTCATTGTTTCGTCCAACCAAACGGAAGTTATAATTTAATAATAAAAAAAAAATACGAGTAAATACAAATATGTTTTTTAAAACTATTTTTATTCTTAATCACTGGTAAATATATAAAAACAGCAAAATATATAAGCACATATCAATAGTATAACAAGTTAACAACGTAGCACAAATTTATTTCCGTGTATAGTCGGAAAGATGCCGATCACGTGACCAATTGTCTCGATTCAGATTAATTTATTTTTAGTGTCCCCTGCATACAGTCGCCGGGATCTAATGCCTTTCCACTTTAGTAAACAATTATGTGGATCGAAGGAAGATAGAGGGGGGCCTTCTAAACTTATCCGCATCAAGTTATCTAAAGTTTCTACGTTTAGACGGCACCTAAGCTTAGTTTTGATAACGTTCTGCTTAGAAAACCCCTCTCACACTCGACACTACTAACTGGTAGCGTCCTCCCTATTTCCATCAGTTTTATTATATTTGGAAATTGTTCTTTCATGGAATTGTTCTGACAGCTCACCAGTAATTCGGAATTAATAACTTACTAGACAAAACATTTTCTGTGAATTTTTGTCAAACGAAAGCCATTTGAAAGTAGTTAACCATTCGGATTTAAAATATCTTCCTGACAGAGACTTTGGTTGACCTATATTGGACGTGGGGGGATCTGCAGCTTTTGGAATTTCCAATGACGACGTGCTTGCTTGAAGTTCAAGGTCAGCGCCGCCATCACTATCTTCGGCTATATCTCGTTTACGTTTTCTATTGTCATTCTGCGAGGTGTTCAAGTACTTCAACATTGTGTTAGATATAAATGATTGAACCGACATTGGATTATATACATTCTTTTACTTGGCATGATTAACTCAACTAAATTGTTTATTTAGGAAACAAGCCGATAAGGATTGAAGCTGAAGGTAATCAGATTGTATTGACGGACTCTGTGATGGGTTTCTTAATCGACGAGTAATAATTAACTCTTTGTAATCGGCCGTGATGGGTTTCTTAATCGACGAGTAATAATTAACTCTTTGTAATCGGCCGAAAGTTGATTGATTAATGATACCATAGTGGCCGATTCATGATAATTAACTATTTGTAAATCGGCCGACGTAGATTGATATATGATACCATAGTGGCCGATTCATTGTTTTATCAATCGGCTAGATTAAAGATCAATCGGCTAAAGCCGACAAAAAACAGCCAAATAAGATCCCTGATGCGAACGTTGTTTAAATATATTTTCAAAACGTTTTACGAATCCGAAATCACAGAATTTTACAAACGAAAAAACTGACAATGCATAGTTGTAACTTTGTTATGTTATGACCGATTCTACTAATTCTTTTTTCTTTAAATACCTTGAAAAAAATCATTTTCATCTGCAGTTTCACATTTTCGAATTTCGAAAATTCTTCGCTGTAATTTCGAACAGGAAGTTTAGACCAATTTGACAACTTCTTTAATAATAGTTGTACGATTTTCATGAAATTTAGTATAGAAGTAGATCTTACCGATGTGACTTCAAAAATATAATTAGAAATTTTCTAAATTATCTACCCTTGACAAAATTAAGGATCAAATTTTTCAAAAAAATCAAAGAAATATAGGTCAGAATGACCTAATTTTTTTTTTTGATACTAGACAAGTAATTACTGATTTGTACACAAAATATGAAGTTTGTAGATCGAACCGGAAATGACACCATCTTGTAACATGAAAAATCCCTAAGGCTTTTTTGCTATTTTACTTACAGACACGGTAGTTATATTTTCTGAATCCATGAAGGATGGCCTAAAAAAAGTTCTGAGTAGAATTTTGATTTAGGTCAATTGATGGTCGCCATTTTGAATTTTCAAACTTGGTGTAGACGTTCACTAGGTCACTGTCTTGATTGAGTTCAAAGATGAGCATTTTCTGCCTAGGGTAAGCAGAGATAAGCAAGCTGATTTGTTGATTCTTTAGGGCACGATAACTTTGGTTATAATGAAGGGAAGGCGATGAAACTCTTGTCAATCGAGAGTCTAATAGCTAGCCTGTTGTGTGAAATCATTGTATCATTTTTTTTTAAATGTCCGGGGTAGCCGAAAAAAAGAAATTGAAAATCCAAAAAGTCGTATTTTTACAATTTGGAGCACTTTTAGAGGTCTTTCTCGTAAAGTCAACATTTTCTCAGAATCTAACCATAGGATGTTTCTGAAACTTTGACCTACCCCCCACAAAAATGGGTGGTGAGTATTGATTACAAATATTTTCAAAACGTTTTAAGCATTCGAAATCACCGATTTTTATGAACGAATGAATTTGACCTGCATTACTGTAACTCTGTGACTATTTAACCTATTTTACTAATTTCGTTTTTTCTGTGAGTACCCTGACAAAAATCATTTTCAACTGCAGTTTCAGATATTCGAATTTCGAAAATTCGTCGCTGTGATTTCGAACCGGAAGTTGAGACCAACTTGACAACTTCTTTAATAGTTGCACGATTTTCATGAAATTTAGTATGTAAGTAGATCTTACCGATGCAGCTTTAAAGATGTCCTTAGAATTTTTTAAAATTATCTCCCCTTGGTGAAATTAAGGATCAAAGTTTTAAAAAAAATCGAAGAAATGACCTGATTTTTTATTTGGATACTAGATAAGTAAATACTGATTCGTACACAAAATATTGAGTTTGTGACTTCAACCGGAAGTGCCGCCATCTTGAAATGTGAAAAATCATTAAGGCTTTTGCGATATTTTACTTACAGACATGGCAGTTACATTTTCGGAATCCTTGAAGGAATGTCTAAAAATCTATCGGATCAGAATTTTGATTTCGGTCACGTGATGGTCACCATTTCGAACTTAATATGAGAAAAGGTGAAAAATCGACATTAACGAGCATGTAAGCAATAGGCCGTAGTTTGGAGAATATGTCTCCTATTTCCAAAATGAATACATTTCTGGATAGCTAGGATCAGGGTCGAAATATTGTTATTTGAAAATGTCACATTTTCGAATTTTGTCTTTGATGTTTTCCGTGCCGACAAAGTTGTTTGCGAGTGATAAATCACATTAGTTTCACTACATTTTCTTGTGCGGAATATTTATATGACCCATGACATGTGACAGGAAGTGACTGTGAATGAAAGCTTTAATATCTGGTTTGCAAATCTAGTTATTATTATTATTATTTACCGCGGCAGCCTAGATCTCCATGATCGAAAACACATATCGATCTGGAATTAGATTTTCTATCGGGAAACCATGTGGTGGCTACTTCATAAAATATTTTTGAAATTTCTGCGCATACCGGAAGTGACCGAACTTTGTACAGTGTTTAATCATAACTCTAACGCTACAATATACGTCCACATTCCTGCTTTGATTGATATGGTACTTTGTCAAGGAGGCTAGGCGTTTGGTTTGTTTAGCATTGAGGGTCGTGCCTCAACATCAATAATTGACGTCCTTAGAGTATAAGGAATAAGTATACCAAGATAATCCATTCAGAATTGTGCCTTCCTAACGCTAAAGGCAAAAAGTGGGCGTGGCTCTGCCCCTGGGGGTCGGGACATTCACCAAAATCAATAGTGGACGCCCTCAGGCTATAAGGAATACATATGCCAAGTACCAAGCTGATTCATTCAGAATTGCGGCCTGTAAACGACTAACACAAAAATTGGGCGTGTCTTGCCTGTGGGAGTCGGGACATGCAGTTGTCGTCCTTAGGCTATAAGGAATACATATCCCAAGTTTAAAGACGATCCATTAAGAATCGTGGCCTGAAGACAACACACACAGACACAAAGTAAAATGGGCATGGCTCTGCCCCTGGGGGTTAGGAAATCACCCAAAACAATAGGGGTCATACTTAGGGTATAAGGAATAGGTATGTAAAGTTTTAAAAGGATCTGTTAAGAATTGCATCCTGTAGGCGAACACAAAAGCATTGGGCGTGGCTCTGTCCGAGGGGGTCCGGCATGCACCAAAAATAATGGTGGTCAGCCTTAGGGTATAAGGAATAAGTATAAAAAAAGTTTTCAAGACGATCAAGAATTGTGGCCTGTAGGTGACACACAGACACACAAAAAGAAAATGGGCGTGGCACTGTCCCTGGGGGTCGGGCATGCACCAAAAACAATAGGGATCTTCCTTAAGGTACCAAGAATAAGTATTCAAAGTTTCAAGATGATACATTAAGAAATGCAGCCTGTAGACGACTGACAAACAAATACAAGAAATGGGCGTTGCTGTCCCAAGGGGTGGGCATGCACCCAAAACAAAAGGGATCATCTTTAGGGTATAAGGAATAAGTATTTTAAGTTTCAAGATGACCGATTAAGAATTGTGGCCTGTAGGCGATACACAAAAAGAAAATGGGCGTGGCTCTGCCCCTGGGGGTTGGGCATGCACCCCAAATGATAGGAATGTTCCTTAGGGTACAAAGAATAAGCATTAAAAGTTTCAAGATGATACATTAAGAATGCACCAAAAATAATAGTGGTCAGCCTTAGGGTATAAGGAATAAGTATAAAAAAAGTTTTCAAGACGATCAAGAATTGTGGCCTGTAGGTGACACACAGACACACAAAAAGAAAATGGGCGTGGCACTGTCCCTGGGGGTCGGGCATGCACCAAAAACAATAGGGATCTTCCTTAAGGTACCAAGAATAAGTATTCAAAGTTTCAAGATGATACATTAAGAAATGCAGCCTGTAGACGACTGACAAACAAATACAAGAAATGGGCGTTGCTGTCCCAAGGGGGCGGGCATGCACCCAAAACAAAAAGGATCATCTTAAGGGTATAAGGAATAAGTATTTTAAGTTTCAAGATGACTGATTAAGAATTGTGGCCTGTAGGCGATACACAAAAAGAAAATGGGCGTGGCTCTGCCCCTGGGGGTTGGGCATGCACCCCAAATGATAGGAATGTTCCTTAGGGTACAAAGAATAAGCATTAAAAGTTTCAAGATGATACATTAAGAAATGTGGCTTGTAGACGACAAACAAATAAATACAAGGAATGGGCGTGGCTCTGCCCCTGGGGGTCGGGCATGCACCAAAAAACAATACGGATCATCCTTAGGGTGTAAAGAGTAAGTATACAAAGTTTTAAGAAAATCCAGTTAGAATTGCACCCTGTAGGCGACACACAGACACCCAAAAAGAAAATGGGCGTGGCTCTGCCCCTGGGGGTTCGGCATGCACCCTAAACAATAGGGATCATCCTTAGGGTATAAAGAGTAAGTATACAAAGTTTGAAGAAAATCCAGTAAGAATTGCGTCCTGTAGGCGACACAAAGACACACGAATAGAAAATGGGCGTGGCTCTGGCCCTGGGGGTTGGGCATGCACCCCAAATGATAGGGATGTTGCTTAGGGTACAAAGAATATGTATGCAAAGTTTCAAGATTATATGTTAAGAAATGTGGCCTGTAGACGACAAACAAACAAATACTAGAAATGGGCATAGCTCTGCCCCTGGGGGTCGAGCATGCACCAAAAACAATAGGGATCTTCCTTGGGGTATAAGGAATAAGTATACAAAGTTTGAAGAAAATCCATGAAGAATTGCACCCTGTAGGCGACCCACAGACACACACACACACACGCACGCACACACATACACACACACACACACACACACAGACAGGCCGACGGCATAATACGTTCACATTATGAATTGAAAATCGGCCATAATTTCGCCAATTCTTTATCCATTTTCAAACAAATTACATTTTTGGAATCCCTGAATCATTTCTGAGACAATGACTATCTAACATTTTTCAATTTCAAACATTCGTCTGTGACTTTTATCGTTCGAAAATTGAAAACATGTTGTTTACGAGACAATTTTTGTTATTTTTCAAAATTTTCAAATTTGACCTACATTTTTGGATACCTGACGTCCATCCGATTCCAGTAATATAAGTTTCATTCAGAGTTATCGCCCTTTATTTTTCGATTTTTTTCAAATTTTCTTCCCATTTTGTGAGCTCGGGTTTCGTTTTATGGCAGAATTGACGTTTCTGAAACTTCCGGAACATGAAGTTATAGTCCAATACCAACTTATAAAGCAATTTCGACAAGAATCCTTAAACCATAAGTGGTCGAAATACTGTGCAATATTTTGAAAAAAATGCAAAAAATGGATATTTTGGGGGAAAAACGCGATTTCTCCGCCCGATATCAATAAGAAATTAGGGTACCACTGGACTGCACTAGGATTGTACTATCGTATGATACCCAATTCATACAGATACTATGATCAGGCAGCAAAATATAGCACGACGAAAAAAAAGCGTAAAAATGATAAACAAAATTGGCGCTCCCGCTAAAAACTGAAATTCTCTGTCACATATTAGCACACCAAAACAATTAAAAAGTCGTTGAATAGTCCCATAGGCATGAATGGACTATCTTATGACATCTAAATGATACGAATTTGATTGTTAGTAAATAAATTATGGTATGCCGAAAACCAAGTATTTTCCGTTTTAGTATTTTTTTACTAAGAGTCCCATTGATGGTCTAGAGTGTGCATCCAAATTAAAAAGCATTGAAATATTATAGTTGGTCCGAAAAGGGCCTCAATCTGTGAAAAAAGTTGAAAAATCATCAAATTACTGAAAATGCTATTTTATTAAGCTTTCATATTTCATATGAAAGCATATTGTTTTTGTTAAGATTATTATTATTTTTTTTTTTGTGTTTTTCCTGCAAATCGGATTTCATAGAATCTAACCATAGGATGTTTCTGAAACTTTGACCTACCCTCCCAAAAATGAGTGGTGGCTGTTGATTAAATATATTTTCAAAACGTTTTGCGAATTCGAAATCACCGAATTTTATGAACGAAAAAATTAACAATGCATAGTCGTAACTTTGTTATTGATAGACCTATTTTATTAAAAAAGATTTCTTTGAAAACCTTGACGAAAACCAATTTCACCTGCAATTTCAAATTTTCGAAAATTCGTCGCTGTGATTTTGTTCCGGAAGTCATGACCAATTTGACAACTTCTTTAATAGATACACGATTTTTATGAAATTTGGAATGTAAGTAGATCTTACCGATGCGACTTTAAAATTGTTCTAAATTATTTCCCTTTGGAGAAATTGAGGATTGAAATTTTCAAAAAAATCAACAAAATATAGGTCAGATCACCTTGAATTTTTTTTTTAGGTACTAGCTACGAGACCACTGATTCGTACAAATGTGGACGTATAAAAATGGAGTTTGTAGCTCAATCCGGAAGTGCCACCATCTTGAAATGTAAAAACCTCAAACGCCATTTTGCTATTTTACATACAGACACAGGAGTTATATTTTCTGAATCCTTGAAGGGATGGCTATAAAATGTGGGCAGTAGAATTTTGATTTAGGTCAATGGATATTGAATTGAATATCAGAAATAGTGAAAAATGGACATTAACGGGCATGTAAATTATCAGAATAGACCGTAGTTTGTTGAATTCGTTTCCTATCTTTGAAATTAATACATTTCGGGATAGCCTGGCTCATTGTCGACATTTTGGTATTTGCAAATTTCAAAATTTCATATTTCGCCTTTGATGTTTTCCGTGCCGACAAAGTTGTTTTCGTGTGAATAACTCCGATTAACAGCTTGAAAATAATCAAATAGATCGCAGTTTCGCGATTTCGTTTCAACACCTTAAACTCTGTGTATTAATCTGAAGTCAATCGGATGATAAGTTTGGCATCTATAGCATCACAAGGTTTTTTGAAGGGAGATAACTCTGGAAGTAATTATTTGAAATCGCTGAAAATCAGTAGGCTTCTTCGTTTCATGACCTTAAACAGTGTGTGTAAATTTAAAGTCAATCGGATATTAACTTTGGCCTCTAGAGCGTCCACAGGATTTTTTGATGTGATCAAGGGCCATAACTCTGGCAATAATTATCAGAGATCGCTGAAAATCAATAGGCTTCTTCATCTCATGACCTTAAACATTTTGTATAAATTTAAAGTCAATCCGATATCAACTTTGGCCTCTAGAGCATCCACAAGATTTTTTGAAGTGATCAAGGGCCATAACTCTGGCACTAATTATCGAAAATCGCTGAAAATCAATAGGCTTCTTTGTCTTATGACCTTAAACACTGTGTATGAATTTAAAGTCAATCGGATATTAATTACAGCAATACAAGTTTCAGTTATATCCCTTTAGTTTTCAGATTATTGTTACGCCTAGGTGCAATGTTTCATACTATATTTAGACTTGTAACTTTGCGAGTTTTTGACCATTTTTGATAATTTTTTCTTCTTATCCTTTTATTTAGGATACTTGATACAATCGATGACACGTGACGATGAATATGAAAGCTTTCATATGGGACAGTAGCAGATCTAGTTTATCTTTTTTTCAAAAACTACTCAGTGAATGTTTCTGAAACTTTTTGTACAAGAAGTTTAGTATCAAAACAATTTGTTAAAGCTATCCCGACAATGATCGAAAAACCGGAAGTAGTCGAAAAAATATCCAATATTTTAATTTTTTTTTAGATTTTTACAGAAAACTTTTTTATTTATGAATATTTTTTGATGGCATTTTACACAGTGTTAAAGTATCACCCTACTTGAGCAGGAGTGATAAAGAATTTTGTCTCAGTATTTTGCGTTATCTGCCATTGGCTAATTTAGTTTTTCGTATCTAGATTAATTATTTATTGTTCGATTTGTATAAAACAAAGTGCATATGCTCTGTGACCTCAATTGTAATTTTTTTTGTTACGGTGACATTTTTCTGCACACAACGGAAGTGGCGTAATATTAACAAAAACTACAATTTTGACAGTTCAGTACCACTTTTTGACAGCAAATATTATTTTTTTTTGAAAAATGATATAACAAAAAGTATGCGTGCGCCCTGTAAAGGCGCACAAAATGTTTGGCTCAGATTCTTAAATTTCAATTTCATTTTCGGGCAATTTTGAATAAAATGTAAAAAAAGTGTAAAACTCAGTTATTACAACCCATTCAACGTCTTCATATTTTGAAATATTTATTCAATGTAGTATTTTCCTCTTTTTTTTTTAGCCTATTCAGACTCGTTTATCTCGAAATCTACCTCTATTTCTCTTCTTAAACTTCTGTTACCCCGAGTCCTATCGGTCGTTTAGAGTATACATGTAAATTTAAAAGCATGGCAATGATATAAAGGACCCTAAAAGCCGATTCAGCACTGCTATGCAGGTCTAGTTATTATTATTATTATTATTATTCCAATTCCACTTTGAGTAGATCTCAGCAACTGCTTGTCGTATCGTTACAATTTCTTCGGTTTTACTGGGAAAGTGGGTGTGGCTTAAGAGGATAAAGCTATCGTTTTTACAAATATTGCAGTAATTTAAACAATAATCATTGGATTATAATTTTCGATACATTTTGGCATAGCCAGAGACAGGGGACATAGCTACGCTACTTTTGATTTTTGATTTTTGGCAAATTTTCGAAGATATTAGGCACCAACTTTTTTATTTATGAATATTTTTTAGTCGTGTTTTACACAGAATTAAAGAGTCATCTGACTTGAGCCAAAATGTGAAATTTTTTTGTCTCAGTAATTTTTCTTGGCCGCCATTGGCTAATTCAGTTTTTCACCCTTAGATTAATTATTTATTGTTCGATTGTATAAAACAAAGTTCATATGCTCCGTTGTCTCAATTGACATTTTTTTTGTTACCAATAGTGTTATCTGTGCGCAACAGAAGTGGCGTAAATTTACAAAAAACTACCAAAAAACTACAATTTTTACAGTTAGGTATCATTTTTCAAAAGAAAATATTATCTTTTTTTAAAACTGATATAACTAAAAGAGTATGCCCTTTAAAGGTGCAAAAAAAGTGTGAGCTCAGTTATTTTAATTTCAATTTCATTTTCAAGCAATTTTGATTTCGTTTTCGGGCAATTTCGATTAAAAGGCGAAAAAAGGTCTAAAAATCAGCTATTTAGAACCAATCCACCGTTTTCATATTTCAAAATATTTCTTCAAACTTTCATAACTTCGTAGCAATAACCCATACAAAGAGAATGCATGTCAAAATTAGATTGTAATATCAGCAGTTGCCGAGTAATCAGCAATTTTGCATGTGTGTCACATTTCACGTTTTTTTGCCTGTAAAAGAATCAGTTATTATTCGATTTTCAATTTCTTTCACCATTTAATGCCTAATGCCACTTTTGACTAAGTCAAACCAATTTAACACTTTAGCTGTCACTGGAAGTGATGTCATTTTGGCAAAAACTGTATGTTTCGCCTTCAAAACAGATATTCTATTCAAATGACTCTGATTTGTAATGTTTTTGAATCCAATCAACAAATAGATTGAACCCATACAGATACCATAAAATGGTTTCTAACTTGTACGGTTGCCAAGAAATAGACAAATTTATACAAGTCACTTTTCAAGGTTTTTTGTCTATAAAAGTGGCAATTATTATTCGCTTTGCATAAAATTTTCACCATGTGATGCCTTATGCCATTTTTGATTTCATAAGACGAATTGAACATTTTCATTATATCCTGAAGTAATGTAATTTTGTCAGGATTAGTTACGTATTAACACATGTATAAAATGAATTGATATTGCTTGATTTGGTTGATTCGGCGTCCATTTTATTTGATGTTTGCAATGCTTGTGTGTAAACCTGTTTAATGGTTTCATTGGAACCCGAAGTGACATATGTTCAAAGGTAATGTGGCACCGGTGAAACCCGTCATAACTGCATCTAGTTTCAAAATGTTTTACGAATCCGAAATCACTGAATTTTACAAACGAATGAATTTGACCTACAATGCTGTAAGTTTGTGACTATTTGACCTATTTTACTAATTCTTTTTTCTTTGAGTACCTTGAAATATTTATTTCAAATCTGCAGTTTCGGATTTTTGAATTTCGAACCGGAAATCGAGACCAACTTGACAACTTCTCTTTTAGTTGTACGATTTTCATGAAATTTAGTATGTTAGTAGTTCTTACCATGCGACTTCAAAGATGTCCTTAGACATTTTCTAAATTATCTCCCCTTGGTGAATTTGAGGATCAAACTTTTCAAAGCAATATATGTGAGAATGACCTGATTTTTTTTTCTCCAAAACTAGATAAGAAATTTCTGATTCGTACACAAAATATGGAGTTTGTCGATCGAACTGGCAGTGCCCCCATCTTGAAACGCAAAAAATCCCTAAGGTTTTTGCGATATTTTATTTACAGACATGGGAGTTACATTTTCTGAATCCGTGAAGGAATGCCTAAAAATCTATCAGATCAGAATTTTGATTTCGGTCAACAGATGGTCACCATTTCGAACTGAATATGAGAACAGGTGAAAAATCAACGAAAACGGACATGGAAATGATAATAGGTCGCAGTTTGGAGTATGTCTATTTCCAAGATAGGTTGCCAGGCAACGAAACATACGCCCAACGCAGCTAAATCGTCCGGGCAGTCAACAAGGGTTGTCGCATATTTTTACTTTTTTGGGAATGAAACATTTGTAATACACTAAAATCTGATTAAGAGTAACAACTCATTATGTAATTATCTGAAAATCATTAGAATTTGTTTGCTTTTTATAAAGTTTTGCCCACGCTAACAATTAGTATAGGAAACATTTAACATCATGGATTTAGCTGTTCATTGAAAATCAAAATATTTGTTCGTTTCAACACCTTAGACTCTGTGTATCAATCTGAAGTCAATCGGATGATAAGTTTGGCATCTATAGCTTCACAAGGTTTTTTGAAGTGATCAAGGGAGATAACTCTGGAAGTAATTATTTGAAATCGCTGAAAATCAGTAGGCTTCTTCGTCTCATGACCTTAAACAGTGTGTGTAAATTTAAAGTCAATCGGATATTAACTTTGGCCTCTAGAGCATCCACAGGATTTTTTGATGTGATCATGGCCATAACTCTGGCAATAATTATCAGAGATCGCTGAAAATCAATAGGCTTCTTTGTCTCATGACCTTAAACACTGTGTATAAATTTAACGTCAATCAGATATTAAGTTTGGCCTCTAGAGCATCCACAAGATTTTTTGAAGTGATCAAGGGCCATAACTCTAGCACTAATTATTGGAAATCCGTGAAAATCCATAGGCTTCTTCGTCTTATGACCTTAAACACTGTGTATAAATTTAAAGTCAATCGGATATTAACTTTGGCTTTTACAGTGTCAGGGGGGTTGGGATGGCCTAGTGGTCTAGAGTGCCGCGCTTCGACCTCTTGCTGGCCGGTCACCTCTGGCTTGCGGCTGTGGTTTCGAGCCCTGGTGTGAGCGTATGTGGCATGGAGATAGGGGCGCCTTCTCAACATCGTGGGTTTCCTCCGGGCACTCCAGTTTCCTCCCACTCCTAAAGACCCCTACGCGCAAGCGAATTATTGAAATAAAATTAAACCATATGTTAGTCCCAAAATGACCTAGTTGTGTCGAGTGGACGTTAAACCCCATTTCTCTCTCTCTTTTTACAGTTTCCACAAGATGTTTTGAAGTGATCAAGGGCCATAACTCTGGCACTAATTAACAGAAATCGCTGAAAATCAATAGGCGTCTTTGTCTTATGACCTTAAACACTGTGAAATAATTTAAAGTCAATCGGATATTAACTTTGAACTCTAGAGCATCCACAAGATTTTTGGAAGTGATCAAGGGCCATAACTCTGGCACTAATTATCGGAAATCGCTGAAAATCAATAGGCTTCTTCGTCTTATGACCTTAAACACTGTGTATAAATCTAAAGCCAATCGGATATTAACTTTGGCCTCTAGGGCATCCACAAGATTTTTTGAAGTGATCAAGGGCCATAACTCTGGTAGTTATTATCGGAAATCGTTGAAAAACAATAGGCTTCTTCATCTCATGACCTTAAACACTGTGTATAAATTTAAAGTCAATCGGATATTAACTTTAGCCTCTAGAGCGTCCACAATGCCGGACCGCCGGACGGACAGACGGGGGCGACAACAATATACGACCACATTTCAATGTGGGCGTATAAAAATGAATACATATCTGGATAGCCGGGATCAGGGTCAAAATATTGTTATTTGAAAATGTCACAACTTCGAATTTTGCCTTTGATGTCTTTCGTGCCGATAAAGTTGTTTACGAGTGAAAAATCGCAGTTACTTCGCTAGATTCTGACTGATTTTAACGATTTTTTTTTTCTTGTTCAGATTATTTATATGATTCATGACATGTGACAGGAAGTTACAGTAAATGTGACAACTTTAATATCTGCTTTGCAGATCTAGTTGCATTTATTCTTTTGATTCACATTCTTGGACTGAGACCACCACGAATAGCATTGAAGGGGAAAATGCAAGAGAGAAATCTGTTAATTTATGGAGTAAAAGAGGAAAATATTCAAGGGCCATAATTTAGGAAGTTACGATCCGAAATATGCAAATATCTAAAGGAACCAAGATCTTTAGGTTATAAACATGTATTTGAAATTTTCTTCAAAATTGGATCAAAATTATCGCCCCTAGAAGGATCACGTCCTTAATTTACCATATCTTTTCACTATCTGTGTATGAGAAGCAGCCATTTTGTCTGGCAGTTTTCACGAAATTCAACTTGGCCATCATTGTGTAAAGGTGACATTCAATCGCATAAAAATTGTGATCCATAGAGGAACCACAACATAAAAATGTGATTTTTCGTACAATCAAGGGCCATAATTAAGGAAATTATGATCCGATATGCACAAATATCAAAGGAACCTTGATCTTTAGGTTATAAACATGTATTTCAAATTTCATCAAAATCAGATGAAAATTTTGGCCTCTAGAGGATTCACAACCTTATTTCTTTTACCTCTTTTTTTTTTAAATCATTTTTAGTGAAGCCTGTACCATAACAGGCCCGGGACTGTACAGCGCAGTGGACGCTTACGGCTAGCCCCCGGATCCATTCACTCTCTTTGATTTGTTTATGTTTGTGGTCTTTGAGTATGATGTCTTGTCCATATATGGGTCATTCCATGAAGTTGGTACCTAAAGTGTGACATGGGCATTAAAATTTCAAAATGTATTTGGAGAGAAAATAACACTTTGTTTGTTTTGTTTTCAATGTCACCTGATGTACCGATGTGGTAAAAAGATAAAAACTTCACAATTTTCTGCAAAAACGCTGACAAACCAAAATGAATGCGTGTAACATTGACAAAATATTGTCCTATTTTTCTTCTTGTTAAGATAAATAAATCATGATCAAAGGCAACTCAGTACTCAAGACCAAAGTGTCTATCATTTGGTGGTATCAAAATGTAAAAAAAATGTAATTTATTTTACATCATCTCTCAAAATGAGTCTGCGGGTAACAATGACCAAAAACACACGTTAAAGTTCTATAAAACAATACTCATAAAAAAAATGCGAAAACAATTCCTAATATTGTACATCTATTTGACTTGTACAGTTTTTGACCTGATGATTTTACCATCTAAAAATAAAAACCACTACATATCCTGGGTAAAAAGAGTTGGTAACATTGACCACATCAAATTCCTTTGGAAATCAATTCCTAATATTGTACATCTATTTGCCTTGTACAGTTTTTGACCTGTTGATTGTACTGTCTAATAATAATTAAAAAAAAATACATATCCTGGGTAAAAAGAGTTGGTAACATTGACCACATCAAATTCTTTTGGAATCGTGATATATTGTTCAGTAATCGGGGATAAAAAATTGTGTTAACCATTCGAAGAAGCTATGGCCTTCAAATACAAATGATAACGTTGATTTTAGTCATGTATGTGACAAGCACAAGGGTCATTTGTCTAACCTTGTGCCTTGTGAGTTTTGCCAAGGACTATCATTTACCCCCACTGCTAAAGACCTCACAAGCCACTCGTTGAAATAACCTAGAGTCAAGTGACCGTTAAAATCCATCTTTCTCGAACAACCATCATTAAATAAGTAACGACTTTGGAAATATGATTTAATATTTCATTTATTATTCAACATGTAACATAGTGATCAGTGTAAAAACAAAGACAAAATAAAAATGACATAACAAATAAAATAGGGTTTAATGTAAATGACATTACAATAATGGTAAAATAATTGGATGGATAAAGCCTCAATACTTATTTAAAGGACAATATTGGTGACAGTCATTATCACATATGTGATAGAACTGATTAAACACTTTCCAAATATAATATTAACACAGAGATCATCGCTACCATAGAGGAGTAATAAAGGATTCATAAATCGGAAGTGACGAACGCCAAAGGAAAACACGAGTTAAGTGACTAGTGATTACAGATACATGGGCGAATATCTGCTCACTAATAATTCCCTCGAAGACCTAAAGTTGCTTTGTGGCACTGTGAGAGAATATCTTACAATTCATAAAAAGAATTGGCTGCCACTACATAAGAGAACACGAAAGAAAAACAGAAAAAAGTTCGTGCATTACCATGTTTTTATAAGTTAGGGGAGACCTGGGCACATTGAACCAACATGGATATATCCTTTATAAATAATACTATACAACCCAACACTATACAGTGTTCAATGTGCCCCGGTCTCCCCTATAGAATGAATAAAAACAAGGGGCTGTACGGAGTATTTCTATTTTTCCCGTGTTCTCTTATCTTATGACACTTAATTACTTTATTGAATCGTCAGATATCCTCTTGCGGTCCCATATAACAACTTTTTGTCTTCGAAGGAATTATTAGTGAGCAGAAATTCGGCCGTTTATCTGTAATCACTCGGCACTTCAGTCATTCACATAGAGAGATAACTCGTGTTTTCCTTTGGCGTTCGTCATTTCCGATTTATGAATCCTTTATTACTCCTCTATGGAAGCGATGATCTCTGTGTTAATATTATATTTGGAAAGTGTTTAATCAGTTCTATCACATATGTGATAATGACTGGCACCAATATTGTCCTTTAATTAAAATGGACAGATAAAGCATCAATACTGATTTAATTAAATTGGACCACAGGAATCTGACCTTCTATCTATATATATGCATACACCATTCGGAACTAGACAATATATAATAAAAAAGAACAGGAATGCAATGCCTGTTGAAGCCACGATTTTACCTCCTCTCGCTTCGGCACGTTTTTGTTCCACAATTCATAATGTCAGGCAATCTAACCTCTGCCAATTCACTCAGATATGATTTTTCTTCAATCTAGCCGTTTTGATTTGCACAAATACTCCCCACAAAACGATATCATAGCCATTTGATTCCAATATTTACATTATTTTCCTTCGTAGACGTTTGTCCTCAACTCCATGCGCTGACGTCATACAAAATCAATCCGCAGTGACTAGATCACTGAATCAAGTGCCAAAGATATTTTAAGATTTTCTCTGCCATTCCATTTTCCTCCTTTTGCATGGTAAATTTTGTTAACTCTTGGGTGTAGAATCGAAGAAGAGGGTTTGAATATACATTTTCTGCCAGGTTTTGGTGAATATTCGTGATTTTGAGGCGGAAGTATACAAAACTTCAGAGATTGGTTAGGTTTTTGTATGACGTCAGCGCATGGAGTTGAGGACAAACGTCAACGAAGGAAAATAATGTAAATATTGGATTCAAATGGCTATGATATCGTTTTGTGTGGAGTATTTGTGCAAATCAAAACGGCTAGATTGAAGAAAAATCATATCTGAGTGAATTGGCAGAGGTTAGATTGCCTGACATTACAAATTGTGGAACAAAAACGTGCCGAAGCGAAAGCAGGTAAAATCGAGGCTTCAACAAGCATTGCATTTCTGTTCTTTTTTATTATATATTGTCTAGTTCGGTATGGTGTATGCATATATATACAGATAGAAGGTCAGATTCCTGTGATTGGACAGATAAAGCATCAATATTATTCAATTAAATTGGACTGATAAAGCATCAATACTGATTTAATTAAAGTAACGACATGGGATTTGCATTTTTCAAAAAATATTTTCTTCTTCATAACCAATGCCGAAACTCAACATTGACTGACTTAATAGTATAACTAAGAAATCAAAACATCAGCAAGAGATAATTTCCCTGCATAGATTCAATCAGATTAAATGCGAAACAAAGATGACGAAAAGCTCTTTTGGTCATCATATTTTGCGAAACAAAGATGATGGAAGGCTTGTTTACATAGGGAGAAGCATTTTCAAGTTGTCAACAGAATCAAATCAATTTCGGACTGCTATTCCTATTAGAGATTCAAACAACAGTTCACTTTCCAACCGAAAATTCTCTGCTGGTTTGTAGTACTTGACATACGAACAACCAACAACCTAGAAAGAAATTAATTTAAACACAGGGTTAATTCTACACTATTTTGCAATTCAATGTTAAATAGCCTACAACGTGTTCAGAACATGCAAATTAAATAAGTACAGCCATTATTGAATAAAATCTAAACAAGAAATATAACTGTGTTGGTAACAAAAATTTCTCAAGGGCAGTTGTTTGGTCATTGTTACCAACAGTCACTATCATTTTCATCAACAGTCTTGAACAGGTGTAGGTACATATAAGGATGACAACGAAGTCGTAATGGCATTATAGAACCATGAACTATTTCAAAAGATAAGCTTTTGTAAAGATCTAACAAATAATTAAATAAATGTGCCAGACAGAGGTTGTTAGTAATTTTGACATTCAACTGAAAGCTTAACCGTGTCAAGTTACCAACCAATGCAATCCCGATTTGTTCCCGAGATCGGCGATGACAACCATTTGTTTTGCGGACAAAAGTTTGCATAACAGTATTCTATACTTATGTATATAAAGAAAAGGAACATTCATATTGAATAAGTATTCATATGTTGTTCGTAACTTGACACAAGCGATTCAAATGTACGTAACAAAGTGACAAATTCCATTTTCCTTACCGAATTCCATATTTTCTACGGCTGTCTCCGCCATGTTGCCATTAACCAGTCGTCTATACTGTAAATGAGTTGTGTGGTGTCGTTAAATTTTCGATCACTTTCGCCGGCGTAAAAAGAGATGGAAATCGCGCGAACGTAAAATTGACAGACAATCAACACTTTTCGCAATGACTGCAGTTTATAACATTTGAAAAGTCTAGCCGATAAACATTTTCCCTTTTCCGAGATGAAATAAGAGTGGTTACATTTTACGACATTATTTAAGTACGTCACACGAAAGCGCTCTGTCTCATCGTGTCATTAGCGTACGTAACAAAGTTGACAGACATAGTTACGATTTTTTCTGTATTTTTGGGTGACGATATCTCAACAAATAGTCATATCGATGCTCTTGTTGTGCTGTATTTGAAAAATTGAAAGTTAAATCTTTGCAACTGCACCTCGGATAGATGATTTAAACACATAATAAAAAGTTGGGATCAAATCAAAGTTCAGGGGGGTGAAAATGTCACACTTTTGGTGCATGTCAAACTGCAGAAAATGCATTTGACACATCCTTTTTTCAAGTGAATTTTTTTTATTTCACAAAATGACATTTTAATATTATCTTTACATCAGACCCCCAAGATAATTATCAACAATTCATTTATTGAATTCTATTTCTTGAGTATTTTATCATCACATTAATTATCGTTGGTAACAAAGTGTCAACTTCATGGAATGACCCATATTTGTTTTTGTGTAGAATTGTGTGTGGTGCAGCCCTCCTGCACTTACTATATTAGTATATCATATATTAACACTATATGTGAACGAAGGAACCAAGATCTTTGGGTTATAAACATACATTTTAAGAAAAGAAAATTGTGACCTGTAGAGTGTCCACAAGCTAAAACCAAAATCCATAAAGTCTTAGTCCAATATATGCCAATATAGAAAGGAACCAAAATCTTTGGGAGATAGACATATATTTTACGTTTCGTCAAAATCGAATAAAAATTGTCACTGGTAGAGAATCCTCATGGATAACGACAATATACATCCACATGAAATATGGGCGTACAAAAAGTGACTCTCATCCTACTAATGCAATTTTCCAATGAGGACATACGTACTCGGTACCATTCTAGTCCTGCTGCCATATTGCTATGTTTCAAGGTAGTGTCATATTGTGGTACATGTATATTCTATATCATTGTGGTCTGAAACCTTATATTTCAGAAGCCACTAGTTGTCTCCCTTAGTTTGTACGTTTTTTTTGTTTTTTGAGAAATAAAGAGATAGATTGTAATTCTAACATGGAGAATAGTTGATTTTCAATTTCACTCACATGTTACTGTGTAACACCCCTGGATCCAAGGATCCGAATATAACAGTAGGTCATTAGTTGGTCAATAAGCGACTACTGGTTGAGGGATGGTGAGTGTTTTGCGATTGGTCCCATGACATCACAGCATTCCTGATGCCTATAACTTACCATATTCCTGAAGCAATGGCCCAAGAAATCTCTCTCTGACCATTGCTGGAATAGCGTCTGTTTCTTGAACTTTTGCGGGAGTGTGTCTATTCTCCCCGTTCAATGAAAGCTATCACTTAAGTACAGCAACATGACTGTCCTTCGTTTAATCTGAGTCTTCCCTAAAACTTTGGACAGTGATTTAAGGTATTAAAAACGGTAAAAGTATGTTCGTTTCCAAAGAGTATTGTTTTATATTTCATTCGACTTGATAGCCTCGTTTGTCACACAATTAGTTTTACTGCAGTATTCTCCTATGCACGGGTTAATTAGGAATAATAAAAGCGTGAGCCATGACGTAACGTTATGTAAACATATTTGGTCCAATACTGGCACTCGTTTTAAATGTAAAGCTTTTGTATTCTAGGTAGTGATTGGTTGGTAGTCGGACTACTGACCAATCAAAATTTAACACAACAATATCCACTCATAATAGCAGTGTGTAGTGAGATTACCTGTAATCAAACGAAACGCTGCGAGGAGTATGATAACTTACTATCTTTTAGATGTAATGAGAAATTGTGGTCCCTTTTGTATAGATTAAAAGATAAATCTAATCAGTTCCTTTCAATTTATTGGAGATTTTTAAACATTTAAGTAAGTGAAATTAAGTGCAAAAATAGCCCCACATCATGGAAGGAAAGGTTGTGCCTAATTTAATATCTATATTTTCAAGAAGATTCCAACTACAGTGGACTCTGTCACATCCGATCTCTGATAAATCCGGATCTCTGTGACATCCGACATGATTTTAATGTCCCGATAGATTAAAACTTGATGGGTGTGAAGAAAAAGAATGACATAGAAAAAGTACATTTAAACTTTTGTAAACGATTATTGGGCGTAAAACAGTCCACTAATAATAGCATGGTCTATTATGAACTGGGTCGATATCCATTATATATCCAAAGAAAAATACACATTTTTAAATAATTTTTAAAATTATTATGTACAAAAAATAAATTGTTAAAGTCGTGTTTAAATGAAATGATAATGAAGAATGATGTATGGTTGACCAATGTAAAAAGCGAATTGTACTCGATTGGATTGGGGTATATTTGGGAGCATTTTGATTATAATAAATCCTATCTTCCTATTATTAGAAATAGAATTTTAGACATTTTTAAACAAAAGTGTACAGAAGATATTTGTCAGTCAGCTAAAGGTATTTTTTATCAACATATTATTTCTCATTTTGATCTTCAATATTATTTGAGAAAACCAGTACACTATAAGTATCAAAGATTACATCCACTTCTACTCGTTGCCACTGGCAACCTTTGATGAAACTGTCCTGTTCATTTCCAATACATGCATAAAAGTAGCCGTGTATCAGAAACGAACAGTACACTTTCGAAAAAGAGTACTGTTCATTTCTAATACACGGCTACTTTTAGACGGTCATTGAAACTTATCAAGCAACAAGTAGCTGACGTTTAGTCCGACCCAGATCGCAATGATAACCGGATTCACACTGCATTACGCTAGTACAGGAGACAACTAGTCAAGATCATAGTAACAAAACAAACCGGTAGGAACAATATGGTAGTGCAAAAATATATACAATGATATTAAATTAACGTAACAACATATTACGAAAACAGTTATTATACATATCAATTGGCATCTATTCCTTAATTTGGTTTGATTTATATTAATATGCAAAATATATAAATTAGAATACTGAATAATTATTTTAACTAATTGTGATGATAGGTGGGGTTCTCTTGCTGGACACTTCACAAGCCTTGAATATGAGCAGGATAAAACAAAAACCGACTAGAAAGTCATAAACTTTATTACAAATAAATTTCTACGATGCATACTTTCACCAGCAATGACCCGCATTTCCTTTACACTACATTTAATATCACCGCAGTCCTCTACGCCATATAGACAAGTTGTTTTTAGACGATGTGGTCTAAACAAGCACGTGTAAATTCTACCATGAAATGTAACGTGAGCAGGGTTCTTACTTCATTTTGAAATGAACCGGCCACGGGTCGCCCTAACAGATAGTCGTCTTTATGCATATTCTATTCACGACCATAATTGCATATCGTATTAAGAATAATATTACCTTAAACCCTGAATATAAACCCTTAATAAACAAAACCTTTGTTTTAATAGCATACTTGTATTCATAAGTCGATATATTCACACTTTTACAGTCAAATTTCAGTACTTTGCAAAATGCATATTCCTAGTCCTACTTTTGCTTTCATTGTTTCGTCCAACCAAACGGAAGTTATAATTTAATAATAAAAAAAAATACGAGTAAATACAAATATGTTTTTTAAAATTATTTTTATTCTTAATCACTGGTAAATATATAAAAACAACAAAATATATAAGCACATATCAATAGTATAACAAGTTAACAACGTAGCACAAATTTATTTCCGTGTATAGTCGGAAAGATGACGATCACGTGACCAGTTGTCTCGATTCAGATTAATTTATTTTTAGTGTCACCTGCATACAGTCGCCGGGATCTCATGTCTTTCCACTTTAGTAAACAATTATGTGGATCGAAGGAAGATAGAGGGGGGCCTTCTAAACTTATCCGCATCAAGTTTTCTAAAGTTTCTACGTTTAGACGGCACCTAAGCTTAGTTTTGATAACGTTCTGCTTAGAAAAACCCCTCTCACACTCGACACTACTAACTGGTAGCGTCCTCCCTATTTCCATCAGTTTTATTACATTTGGAAATTGTTCTTTCATGGAATTGTTATGACAGCTCACCAGTAATTCGGAATTAATAACTTAGTTAGACAAAACATTTTCTGTGAATTTTTGTCAAACGAAAGCCATTTGAAAGTAGTTAACCATTCGGATTTAAAATATCTTCCTGACTTCGACTTTGGTTGACCTATGTTGGACATGGGGGGATCTGCAGCTTTTGGAATTTCCAATGACGACGTGCATGTTTGAAGTTCAAGGTCAGCGCCGCCATCACTATCTTCGGCTATATCTCGTTTACATTTTCTATTGTCATTCTGCGAGGTGTTCAAGTACTTCAACAATGTGTTAGATATAAATGATTGAACCGACATTGGATTATATACATTCTTTTACTTGGCATGATTAACTCAACTAAATTGTTTATTTAGGAAACAAGCCGATAAGGATTGAAGCTGAAGGTAATCAGATTGTATTGACGGACTCTGTGATGGGTTTCTTAATCGACGAGTAATAATTAACTCTTTGTAATCGGCCGTGATGGGTTTCTTAATCGACGAGTAATAATTAACTCTTTGTAATCGGCCGAAAGTTGATTGATTAATGATACCATAGTGGCCGATTCATGATAATTAACTCTGTGTAAATCGGCCGACGTAGATTGATATATGATACCATAGTGGCCGATTCATTGTTTTATCAATCGGCTAGATTAAAGATCAATCGGCTAAAGCCGACAAAAAACAGCCAAATAAGATCCCTGAACGTGAGGTACAGAAAGGGATAAATGAAAGAGCAGAAAATATTTGTCACTTTTCGGTTGAAACGACTCGATAATAATTACTATTTTTCACATTTTGCTTGATAATACTCGATAGAAATGTGATGTAAGTAACTTATTAGCACCTTTCCTCGGTGTATCGGTGAATATCAGGACAGTTTTGGTCGGGGCCGCCTCGGCTCCGCCTCGGCTGAGCCCCGGACCAAAACTGTCCTGATATTCACCGATACACCTCGGAAAGTGTGCTAATAACTATTACTTATTATGTAGAATACGTTTATCTTCCCACAATTTGTGTATAGAAACTGGTCGTTTTGAGAAAATAGAGCACAAACAGAGAATTTGTAGATTATGTAATTTGAATGAAAAAGAAGATGAATACCATCATATTATTATATGTCCATATTTAAATGATTATAGAAAAAAATATATAAAATCATACTATTTTGTTAATCCAAATCTTTTTAAATTTTTTCAATTATTATCGGTACAAAATATCAAAGAACTGAATAAGCTTGGTGTATATCTTTCTCTTACCTGTAAAAAACGTAATGAATATATCTGTTCGCTTCCAAAATAGAATTATATCATATATATGATTTGTTTAGGCTTATAAGCGTTACGTGTAGTTCAATTTTATTTATTTATATCCTTCACTTTCCGACCACAAACTAAATGTATATTTTAGGTCTTTCTCAATAACAATTCTAAACAATAATTGTATATATTTGTATATTATATTTATTTATTGTATTTTTTGATTATTACATTGTATCTGATAAGTCGTATGACTTAAAGAACTAAACAAAGTAAAGTAAAGTAAAGTAAAGAAGCCACAAAAGATTAACAAGCAATCACCAATCAATTATCGGTAAGATTAAAACTCGCAATCGTGTAGGTCTTTGTTGATTACCTTGATAATTTTATAATCTCTTGTAAGATAGTAATTGTGACAAATACTCAAGAATATCTAAAAATTTTCCCACAAATTCGGTTGTACAAATATTCCTAGCACCTGTTAGAAGTATTCGTTGCGCATGCCGATTGAACCCGAATAACGTAAGTTTGTCCACGTTGAGCTGAAATGAGCGGACGTTACGGTTTATGACCTTGTGATAACATCTAGTTTTGTGTGTTAGAACAATTTATTAGTGGTCTGATTGTGTTTGGACTTGTCAAGAGTTATCCTTTTTATTTGGAGTTGTTTCCCCTGGATAAGTTCAGTTGGGAGCTTGACTTGAGAATTGTAATGAAGGTCGTTATGATTAAAATGTGTTGACAAGGTAAAGAGTCTTAATTATTGAGTTATTAAATGGTAGCAGAGCTATGGCAACTAGTTACAAGAACCCTCCCAGTTTTGGGTCAGATATTACATATGAAACTTGGAAGAATGAATTAGAAGTCTGGAGATTGATGACAGATGTTGATGAAAAGAAAAAACAGGCCTTGGCGGTCACCTTGACACTTACAGGGGAAGCCAGAGGGTATCCAGACAACTCATCCCACTACAAAAGACAACTCATCCCAACTTTAAAACATGGGTAGAGATAGAAATGGTTCCACTATTGATGTCTTCCATCTTACTCCAGGTTAAGGTTGCAAGTATAGTAACTAGGGTATAGAGGGATTCAGGTTATAAGACAACTCATCCCAACAAATATAAGTTAGGGTGCCCCACGTGCCAACTGAAAAGTTGTTCTTGACACGTTGATCCTGCACGTTTTAGTTGAATAACTTACTACTGATTTCTAACAGTCTTGCACCAGGGAATATGATACTTAAGCGGTATCGCATCGCAGTTTGCTAAACAAACACGACGGAAGTGCGAATCAAATATTAATTTGATTAGCAGAAAATTTTCAAATTTAAGGTAATCCGCGAATCAAGTTTCTTGATCCAAATCAAGCGTAAAAAAATGTTTAACAAACAAGATTTACCGTTTCACTGCGTACGGACAATTTAATCCCCTGGATGTCGGTCACTAAATTAGTAATTAGTCAGTAAACTACGGTAATTGTAAGCTAACCCTTTAACAGTCATCCAGTTCACGATCAAATTAGGTAAACAATCCCGTAAATACAAGCTCGATAATTATTCATAAAACAATAATTTTAATCTCCAACCATTTCTTTTTGTAAGAATTGACCACGTGTTCCGGTCTGGTATCCTATTTTCCATCACACAATATTTTATTTACTTTCCATTCACTGAACAAAAAAATATTCCGTTGTCTTTAATCGTACGAAAAAGGTATTCATCTATTATTAGCTCTACACACCAGTTTAATTTTTATTCGTTTGACAAGCTAATTTGCGACAAATTGCACTTGGTCCATTTTGGCGGGGAAAAAAGTCACGTGGACAAATAACAACAACATGGCGACAATGCATGCATTGTACTCGTCAAACCTCTGCAGATCTTCCGAGGTTTGGCGAGTGGCATGCATTGCGTACGAGCGTCGAATCTTCTATGTAATTTTAAAATACCGTTTTATAACGAAGACAAACAATGCTTCGACATCAAAATTTCCTTACAGATATTTTGTTTTCATGTTCTGTCGTGTAAATGAAGACATGTAATTTTGGAGGAATATTTTGCTGGCATGAAATTGAAGCAGGTCGCCGCTTAGATTCTATCGTATTCGTATAACTATACGGATCTAAATTTGAATATTGTACGGGATTTGAATATGAATATTTGTTTGTATTCAGAACACGATATGCTGCATATAAACATAAAACTATTATTAGAGGGAATTAAAGTCCCCCATTATTACATACATCAACATTAGCCCTACTTGTATATCGATAGAAATTATGGCCTCTTGAGATCGTTCAATAGGATACCGTGAAAATTTACATTTTTGCTATTCAATCAAGAAGAACTGCTAATCAATTTTCAAATTGATTAGCATTTTTTTTAAAACATCCTACGACTGCTAATCATTTTTTTTTTCTTACCATATACCCTGTCTCGCACACTCGTTGAGGCTATAAATAGCAACAGCATGCGGAAATGTTCAAAACACCAAACACTACTACTACAGTCGCAAAAAATCTATTGTTGACGATTCTGAATAGCAATAATATTTAACTTTTTGGTTATTACGGCATCTTTAGAAATTACGCTCGTTTTATTTTTTAAATTGCCTTATAATTAGCTGTACCATTAGAAGCTGCATATTTTGGTTAAGTACAAAAAATATCTCTGACTCAACGTCCGTACAGCAAGAATATGATTTTAGCAGTAGTTTCATTTTACTTTTACAAGGTTCTTAAAAATATTGTTGATTTGCCTGAAGTTGGTGCTTCTAAATTCCATTTCTTGTTCCATGTTTCGTAAAAAAAGTAGTCTTGATTATCCCGACCCGTCAATTAGACGTAGAATGATCGATAGACAAGTTAAGCGAGACTAATTTCAAAACAAGGCACGTAACCTATCTTTTACTCAAAAGTGTCTGGATGTTATTCATTTAGGGTGGGGCACCCTATATAAGTGATATTTGTTTCAATACAATTGCTACCGTATCTTTGAAGACCACTCAGACCAAAACCAATCTGTTATCTTAATAAAATTGATATTGTTCTTACTGTTTGTTTTATTCAAATTACTATTGTTGTTGTAATAAATTGGAGATTACTGTTTGAATTACTGTTTTAGTACTTTGTTGTTTTAACAGATTGGTAGATGTGTTTGTTTTATTCTTTCATCATGAAGCACTTCAAACAAAATCAATTAACAAAACAACAATTAAAGGACAATATTGGTGCCAGTCATTATCACATATGTGATAGAGCTGGTTAAACACATTCCAAATATACTTTTAACAGAGAGATCAATGCTACGATAGCTGAGTAATACATGTTTCCCGAATCAGAAGTGACGAACGCCAAAGGAAAACACGAGTCACCGCTTTATATAACTGACTAAAGCGACGAGTGATAACAGATACACGACCGAATATCTGCTCACTAATAATTCCTTCGAATAGATCGTGAATAGTCCAATGCAGATTTGAAACAAACAGCATTGTTATTCTATGAAAAAATACATTTACCTGTTTCCTAATTCGAATTGATACTTGATTTAAACTTCACGGTTCAATTAGACCTTAGACAATTATGTTTCCAAGAAATAATTCAAATATAATTTATTATCAACGCCAGGGAAATGTTTTGCAAATAAAGGGGACAAAGTAATAATAATACTATAAATCGAAATTTTGCTACTGTTAATACATATGAAAGTTTAAGAACGGATATTGATACACTACACGTGCATATAAAATTATAGTGTGCTCTTCATAACTTGTTTAGGGACGCTTTACAAAGTGACAATTTAATCATATAAAAAAATATTAAAAGCCAGGTTAAATGACTTTGTTTTAAATATCCTTTTTTTTAGAGAGAATATAGTTATATGCAACTAAGTAAATGGTAGATTATTCCATAAAAAAGATACGCCAGTATCAAGAGTTACTGGTTGTCGTAAATTTTACTATACACGCGTCTATGTATTCTATTTACATGCCTTATAAGTTTTAAACATAAATTACCTTATTTTTTATTTTGCACGATTTTTTAAGTTATCAAAAAAATTTAATTAATTAATCTATAAACAAAATTAACAACTGTAATTCAGACAGCAAATTGTAATACACATTTTAGTTGAAATAAATAATCCATGTAGCTTGTTAATTAGTTTATTACTTTATGACACCAATCAAGTGTCTGTGTCTAAACTCTATAAACCACATTACATAACACCTATATAGGTCAACGTTTTCAAACATTCTGATCAATCAACCTGAACAAAAAGATGGAAATACTTTCCCCCAGTTTGACAGCATATACAAGATACCAGTGCTCTAATATTGTATTTTAGAAAATGGTAAGAAATATAGGCGGTGTTATTGATGAACTATTTAAATGTTCGCAACACATCCCAAGTATTAATATCGTCTAGTTCTATCGGGAGCAGATCTGTCGTTCAAAAGTTTTATAATTTTTGCTGGATCCACGGGACAGATAGATACAATACCATGCTGATTTCTATTTTTCATTTTGGCCCCAACGGCTCAGCCTCCAATGTATAAGTCAGTATGTGAACTTACGGGAACAAGTTGTTTCGACATCGAGCTGGTTCAACACCCGTTACCCGTTTTATTTCGACACCATCTATTTGGACCAGTTTGACTAGGATTTGATTCGGTTGATTATATAAGATTTGTGCATGGTTGATTTAAATAATAATGATTTTATAATTTTAGCGGCAGTCTTTTCTTTCATAAACATCAAACATCTGTTTTACGCAGATCAGTCTTTGTTAAGTGTTATAGGTCTTTATATGGATTTATACCTGGTGTAGGCCTACATGTAGTTACATAATATATGCGTTCTTATACGCATTTCATTTCTTGATGAATACGACGTGTTTTATACTTAGTTCCAATTTGATTATCTGATATATTTTAATCTCGATTGTCAAATTTCAAGGCCTGCTAAAATCCTTTGTTTTACAGTACTGTCGATTCATGCACGCTTTTCACACGGAATACCCCTTTGATGTTGCACGGTTGGCTCTGCTCTTTGATGTTGACAGACGATCGAAGCACAGGAAACCCGTGCTGTAATGGATTAGCTGATATACCTGTAGTTAGTTGGAATTTGGCAATTGTTACAGTTTATTCCACTAAGTCACGGGTTGAAATGTTTGTAAACTTTTAGAAATATTTTTTTACTTGTCACCTTTGATTTTCGTTTTTAATTTTAATAATAATTTTTTTTAGTAAACTCAGCGTTCACCTTAGCACATTTTGGCGGAAGTATTAGTAATGAAACAAATGACCACCGTTTTCTCACTCGAGAATCTTCGCTACTCCGACCCGTTCTTTGTACGCACGTTTCCGACCCATTCCATGGCCATGCCGATAACATATAATTTCAAATAACATCGTTATTGGTTGTATATTTTACATTCCAAATGAACCACAGTAGACGGGAATTCGACTTCCAGGCGCGAAGCCCAGTGCAACCCAGTTTATGGCACCGTCAATCCCCAATACAAATTGTAAAATATGTTTTATTTTCTATTACAGAGTCAGTGGCTGATATCACTCTTGAAGTGTTGCGGGCTTTTCCGTGATGTCTCTTCTTGTCGACCCCGCTTGTAAACGCGAAAGAAAGTGACTTTTTTTTTATTTTGTCCATTAACAATGTATAGATCAAAACGCAAGCCAGACATTTATAGATTTCAGAAACGACAATAAAAATCCTTACGGTATGCGTAAAAGATTCGTTGTCTCAATTTCATCAGTAACAAATTATACCAATTATACAATAAAAATTAAAACCCACATGTACATTTTCCGCAAATGATAATTACAGCGATCAAATGATCATTGTTATTGTTTATCTGCATTCTATTTTAAATTTATATTTTAGGCCTGCTGTTTTAATTACCACTCAATTGATCATATGTTGCTTAATCAATAGAATTTAGTTCTATGCTTAATCATAATTTCCTTAAATCATTTTTAGAGCTACCAATCGCTTGACCTCCAGTTTTAACTCGATTTTATTCTGACTGAGAAGCATTTTATTGTAACTGTATAAAGTATATGTTATTGATATAAATATAGTTTTTTTTCTATTGTATCGCAGACAATCAAATAATTAATTGTGATACAGTAATAAGTTTTTACGCACCACTTGGCTTTGTTGTTTGTTTTTTACAAGTTTCTGTGGTTTTATTTACAGGGGTGCCAAGCGATCAGTCCTAGCAATACGCTGGGAATGAGTTACGTGGTACTAATCACTACTTTATCTGTCCGTCCAACGCTGGCTACACTCTAAACCCGCAGACGCCTTCGGATGCCCTTACAGAACGCTAAAAATGAAACAGATTTTGAACGCATCAAACAGGATGAGTATTCAACTTTATATGTCTGACATTCAGCACAGAACACATAATGTTCTTAACAAAGTAATACTAAACGTTCAAGTCCAAACAGATTTATACGTCTGCCATTCAGCACAGAACACATACTGTATTTAACAAAGTAATACTAAGCGTTCAGATACGAACACATAATGTTCTGAAATCAAGTAATTGAGTGTTCAAATCCGAACACATTTATACGCCTGCCGCTCAGCAGAGAACACATAATGTTCTGAAATCAAGTAATTGAGTGTTCAAATCCGAACACTGGACGTGTTCCGTAATGAACACAAAAAATGAAACAGATTTTGAACACTTGAACGCGTCCATTTCCGGTTTACTAACACTAAGCGTTCAGTTTCGTTGTACTGGATCAACTGTTATATAAAACCACAATGAACACAAGAAAAATAGTCGACTTCCATACCTTACAAAATATTATCTGAGCAAAAAGAGAAAAATAAACGTATGAATTTAAAGCTTTATTATTTAACAATGCCCCCCCCCTCCAACAGTTCCAAGACAGTTTATTTTATATGTCATAATCCCACTGAAGGCATTTTCCTTTCTTGGTACTTGTAAATGTAGCTGTTCCCCGTTTAATGGATGACGTCTCAATTTCTGAACTATCATATTATTCCTGAAATTGGGAAAAAGGAAAGTCTTAATAAAACAAATCCATACATCAGCAGCATACATCAGTAGAGTGCCCAGCTCCGTGTAGTTGTCGCATACAGTGAACACTGGCCATTGGTGATATTTTGTGTGGGGTACATTGCAGCAATGGGTTAGATCAGATTATCGACGAAACGCAAGTTAGATGAAAATCAATGTGATTCCGATAACACTTCTGTTTAGAGTGGTTGTGGGCAAAGGAAGCCATTGACCACGATCCCCATCTGCGCTGCCAGAGGAGCCTGCGCTATACAAAAATAAAATAAATACTTTAACTTCAGATCTAAAGTATTAATACTGCCGGGACTGGTTACAAAATTAATTTGCACGTTTCAGTATGTCAGTCATGTCAGAGACGTCGGCAGCTGTAGACGAAATTTTATGCAGGCATAGAAAAAAGATGTACAGAAATACTTTACCTGATTATTTAGTTGAAGTGCACCGTATTCAGAAATTGTGTTGTTTCTCTCAACTACTCATCACAAAATTCTTCAATGTTAAGCTTCGTCATTGGGCGGTGATGGAACAGGCTAGATCTAATACTTTTAGGCCCCTGCCGCTAAAAATGACCAAATGGATCAATACTAAAGACTCATTACTGACATTACTGATAACTGTAAACAACATGTGTTTGTTGAGGGGGGGGGGAATATAAAGCTGAAACAGCAAACAGTTTGTGTTCTTCTTCTGAACACGAGGTGTTCTTCTTCTGGACGCGTGGGGTTCTTCTTCTAAACACGTGGTGTTCGAAAAAGAACTAGCATGGCGTAGGCCTGTAACGAGAAGGGAGCTAATCGCCATCATTATAAGTTATAGCCAACAGCTTTCCCGTTACTTTAAGGATGTTTTGAAATTGAGCCTCCATCTTCTAACACACGCACACATGTCCATTTACCTATATTCATAACAATAAAATACATAACTAAAGAAAAATTGCCTTCAGTACTGAGTTACAGACGCTCTTCTCAGTTTGTGAGACGCGCAGGCCTAAGAAGACTGAAAGAGAGGGGTAATGGTTGAAATGGTTCACTGCAGATTGAAATGCTAACGGAAGAGAATAAACTAAATTTTCTATTGCAAAACTTACCGTTAACCAAGTGTCTATGCTGAAATTCCCCAATGCACAATGAGTAGCGATTCGGAGATGTATTTAATTTCTTACATCAAAATATGTACAATGGCGTCCTAGGTCGTCTTTTAAAGTGGACATGTGACTCTTAACGCATGCTCATAAGGACATGCTTGTGTGAACGGTCTGACTGTATGCCTGAATGCCAGATGTTGGGGCAAGCAAACGCAACTTTCACACAAACATACCTTTTAACCCTGTGTTCCCAAGGCACATTCAAAAGGATTTAATGGTATTGTTTGGTGGATAGCTACCTTAATGACATATATTAGCGTCATTGGGTTACCATTTGTAAAATAAGAAAAAAAAAATAATCCTATATTTATTTTTTTTAAAATCAAATAAAACTATATCTGGATTTCTTTATCAAATATTAATACTGCCTACTAGCACTTTTACGTGCAAGTTAACAGTTTTAATAATTTTCTATGAATAGCTTATTCAAAGAAAATTTGACAGTGAATGGGTGACGGAAGGTGTTCATAATTGTAGCACAAATTAGAAATTTCCTCGATTCTGATTGGTCGAAAAGTGTGGTCGAATGGACCTCTGAATTATCAAGGCGAATTACTGCGTATAAATATTCCAGTGTACTTTTTTTCATTTTTGTGCTCCATGATCTTCCTCAACTCAAATCTTTATTGGCAAATATCTTCAAGAAATTCTGCACATATGACTATCACACCATTTTCAAACATCATCTTTTATGAAAACACATTTCTGAAATACATAAAACAGTAAAAAATCAGTCCATATATTAATTAAAACCGTTTTCAGGTATCTAAATATATTCGTAACTAGGCTGTCACAGTATGGAAAAATTTATTTTCTTTTTGGTAGGATATAGCTTCACTCACCAATCAATTTTTACTTAATCAGGTGGATTTTTTTTATTAAATCACGGTTTGATCAAAGTCTGGCTAACTTGATCTACCTAATAATAAGTCATTAGTCACAAGAAACCGCTTACAAATACAATGAGGGGGTCGAAAATAGCAGCTGAATATCTAAACATGCCAAAATTGACATTTTGTTGACAACACGTCAGAATAGTATACATAGCAACCACTTGAAATCTTAGGCTAGCCACCACTGTCATAGTTTTAAACGGTATTTTTGAGGATGTAGTACGAAATGCAATTGTTTGAACACGAACAAGCTGCTGGGTTGTGATAAAAGTCTGCAAATAAAATAATAAAGACTGAAAACTTACATGAAACTCACGAAGCGAAGAAACCTCTGTTGCCAAGAGTTACCCCTCTTTTAGTCTCGGATAGCAGGCCGGAATTATTTCTATCACGCTAACACCCGTCTCTTAAAATGCCACAGTAAGACTAATTTCCCGTTCTTTTAAAAAAATCTTCAAACGTTAAAAAAATTTTATATCGATATCCGAATAACATTTTCTTTCATAATTCATTTACTAGACACTCGAGAATCCAAAATTTTAAATTTGAAGGAAAGCCAGGACGGCCTAAATCTGTGTTGAGAATATTTTGAAAAATGAACGCAAGCACGTGGGCAAATAACGGCTTTTTGAAATAGGTGTAAAAATGTTTCCTAAATAGTTCCTAAGAAAATCCCTAAATATTTGAGCTACAATATCGATAAACACGTTCCTGTTACGTATTTATCGGGGGTTTATTGTCCATTTAACCATGCTTGAATTATCCATTAGAACAACTTGACGCCGTCATGTGTTCTGTTATTAATGTTTAAACCTAAATGTGTTCACAATCGAACAGTCTGTGTTTACTCATTCACACTGAACACTCGCCGTCATAATTCCATGTCATATAAGGAACGTTTCGTGTTCCCTTTTGAATGGCTGTGTTAAATAATAAACATTATATGGGCAGATTAAAACTTTGTGTGTTTACAATTTAACGCGATTGGACGCGTGTGGCGTCCACTGGATTTAGAGTGTATATAATATGTTTTTACTAAAATTATTATTATTAAGCTTTCATATGTATTACATATGAAAGCTTATTGTTTCTGTTAAAGTTATTATTATTATTTTTTTTTTTGTGTGTTTTCTGCAAATCGGATTTCTCAGAATCTATCCATAGGATCTTTCCGAAATTTTGACCTACCCCCCCAAAAATGGGGTGCGAACCTTGATTAAATATATTTTCAAAACGTTTTACGAATCCGAAATCACCGAATTTTACCAACGAAAAAACTGACAATGCATAGTCGTAACTTTGTTATTTTTTGACCGATTTTACTAATTCTTTTTTCTTTGAGTATCTTGAAACATTTACTTCAAATCTGCAATTTCGGATTTTCGAATTTTGAAAATTCGTCGCTTTCATTTCGAACCGGAAGTTATTACCAATTTGACAACTTCTTTAATAGTTGTGCGATTTTCGTGAAATTTAGAATGTTAGTAGATCTTGCCAATGCGACTTCAATGATGTCCTTGGAAATTTTCTAAATTATCTCCCCTTTGTGAAATTAAGGATCAAAGTTTTCAAAAAAATCGTCGAAATATAGGTCAGAATGACCTAATTTTCTTTTTGAATACTAGAGAAGTAATTACTAATTCGTACACAAAATATGGAGTTTGTCGATCGAACCGGAAGTGCCACCATCTTTAAACGTGAAAAATCAAAAAGGCTTTTTTGCTATTTTACTTACAGACTCGGGAGTTATATTTTCAGAATCCTTGAAGGAATGCCTAAAAATCTGTCGGATCCGAATTTTGATTTCGGTCACGTAATGGTCACCATTTTGAATTGAAAATGAAAAATAGAAGCAATTTGAAGGACCGGGACTTTGGAATACAATAACTCTCCTTCTAATTAAGCTAGAATGTTCAAACTTGGTGTAGACGTTCACTAGGTCAATGTCATGATTGAGTTCAAAGATGAGCATTTTCTGCTTAGGGTAAGCAGAGATAAGCATGCTGATTTGTTGATTCTTTAGGGCACGATAACTTCGGTTATAATGAAGGGAGGGCGGTGAAACTTTTGTCAATAGAGAGTGTAGTAGCTAGCCTGTTGTTTGAAATCATTGTATCATTTTTTTTAAATATCAGGGATAGCCGAAAAAAGAGATTGAAAATCCAAAAAGTCGTATTTTTACAATTTGGAGCATGTTTAGAGGTCTTTCTCGTAAAGTCAACATACTATTTTTTGGGAACTTCTTCTACAAAGAGTCTTATTGGTAGTCTTTTATATGAAACCATCGATCAACAGTCCAACATATCAGGAGTAGAAGAACAAAAGGATCGAACATTGAATACGGCACCCTTTCATTGTTAAGCGAAACATGCAGGTGTGGGTGACTACAATCTACGCATTTAGTCATCGTATAGAGCTTATTCAACAGTATCGAATTCCAACTGCTTAGGGATATTTTACGTGCACTCCAATGTGTACACGGGACCTTGGTTTTTCGTCCCATCCGAACGACTAGACAGCTGTGCTTGTCAGGCCCTCCGTTCTGCCTCACTGACAAGGGGAACCACGCCGGGAAATCGAGATGAACTTTCTCCGTGCAGAACTTTCAATTCAGGCAAAACGTTTATTGCATACGATTAAGCTGGTCAGTTGGAGCTTATTTTCAAAAGTTTTGTAATAATCGGTTGGTAATTAAAGTACCGTGCACATTAAACTGTTAAAACAGAAAATTTCGCCCGGTTGAAATGTTTTTTGCTATAAGTCAGCAATTTTCCGAATTCAGGGAGGCTGAATGGTTAGCATGTGCGCGCTGTATCGTAACGTCTGTCATTGAGTCAACGGGCGTCGTTTCGATCTCCAGGTTGCACGTGACATGGTGTATGATGTCCAACCTCGTGGGTTTTCTCCGTGTTCTTCGATTTCCTCCCAACGGCTAAAGACCAGTACGCGCAAGGGGAGATTTTAAATAAAGTTAAAAAAACATATGTTAGTCCCGAAATGACCTAGTTTGTGTCGAATGGACGTTAGGCCGCATTTCTCTCTTTCTCTTTTATTTTTAAAGTTTTGTAATAATCGGTTGGTAATCAAAGGTACTGTAAAAGTGATAAAACAGAAAATTTGGCCCGGTTGTAATGTTTCTCTCTTTAAAGTCAGCAATTTGTCGATTTTAAGGGGCAAACGTTTATTGCGAACGATTAAGGTGGTCAGTGGGAGCTTATTTTTAAAAGTTTTGTAATAATCGGTTGATAACTAAAGGTACCGTGCAAATTAAACTGTTAAAATAGAAAATTTCGCCCGGTTGAAATGTTTCTCGCTGTAGGTCAGCAATTTGCCGATTTTAGGGAGGTTGCGTGGCTGAATGGTTAGCACGTGCGCTTTGTATCATAACGTCTGTCATTGAGTCAACTGGCGTTGTTTCGATTTCTTGGTTGTGCGTGACAAGGAGTATGGTCGCCTGTCCAACCTCGTAGGCCGTAACGCCGCTGCCCGGGTAAAATTTCCCTCATTGCACACTTTATGGGGTATGCCCGTCTTCATTAGCCCATTGTAGGAGCAGAACAGTAGGACGTTAAACTATTAAAATATTTTTTTGGTTCTAGCAATTATTTAATTTCTGCATAGAAATCTTGCTTTGGCCATTTTTTTTATTGCAGAGTGCCATTCTTGTATATTGCAGTCTATGACCCTTTGTTTAAATATGCTTAAAGTTGGGTTCCCGGATACAAACTGGGTGATTTGATGATATATTAGAATTAAAAACATATTCAAACTAATTATCTTATCATAATTTTGCTTCAAATCGTTCTCATAACATTGTAATTGACGAGAATAGCCTGCTATAAAAATCCATCGAAAGAGACCATGTTTGTGTCAGGCGATTACCCCTCGCCGTAACCAATGGCAACGGTGGCAGACGACAGGGGAGAATGCATTGCATACACAAGACGATGTTGTCTGTAAGCGCTGACTATTTACTACAAATATAAAATCCTAATTAAATTCTCGGATTATCCACTGCATGCGTCTTTTTCCGTGATTTTTACCCCAGAAATTGTTGTATGTCTAACTCTTCATAAAGTTTTTCAAAATGTACACAAATCACTCAAGTTCGCGTGCAGCCTTCAACGCCAAGCGTGCAGGTACCCTTATTCGTCGGGTTGACTATTAAGGGAACCCCTTACATTTTTGTCCTGTTTACGTTCCATGAGTGTTTTTCAGGGAATCCAGTATTTTTCTAGTAAGATTGGATATCTCTTCTTTCCACATATACCAAAATTGCCATACTTTTATAGGCAATGACCACCCGATAAATACTTATCTGGGAACCCAACTTTAAGAAGTCGTCACGATTTCCTTCTTATAACCGAACATATTGGAAACCATAATTATATAACATATCTTGGAAGCCCGATTACAGCTATACAAGTTTCAGTTATTTCCCTTTAGTTTAAAGATTATTTTTTTGCCCGGGTGCAATGTTTCTCACTACATTTAAACTTGTAACTTTGTGAGTTTTTGACCGATTTTGATATTATGTCTTTATAATTTTCCAAATCTACATATTTAACGTACGTATTCAAACAGTTGAGTTCAACCTGATTCAAAAAGTTTTCGTTTTGTTCAAAGTTATCTCATTTAATTTTTCGATGTTTTCTTACCATTTTCATTTCATTTTTCTGAAAGTTTTGAAGTCGGGAGTCATCCCGATTACAGCAACACAAGTATCAGTTATTTCCCTTTAGTTTTCAGATTACTCAATGTTTCATACTATATTTAGACTTGTAACTTCGCGAGTTTTTGACCAATTTTGATAGTTTGTTATTCTTATCCTTTTATTTGAGATACTTGATATAATCGATGACACGTGACGATGAATATGAAAGCTTTCATATCTGCATGGGACAGTAGCAGATCTAGTTTATTATTATTATTCTTTACTACCAGAGCCTATTTCTCCATGATTGAAAACAGATATCGATCTGAAACCAAACTTTCTATTAGAAAACCATGTGGTGGCTACTTGATAAACTATTTTTGAAACGTCTGCGCATACCGGAAGTGGTCGAACTTTGTACGTTGGTCTGAAATTGAAAATCGGCCATAGTTTCGTTAATTCTTTATCCATTTTCAAACAAATTACATATTTGGAATCCCTGAATCTTTTCCGACACAATGGCTATCTCACATTTTTCAATTTCGAACATTCGTCGATGACTTTTATCGTCTGAAAATTGAAAACATGTTGTTTACGAGACATTTTTTGTTATTTTTCAAAATTTTCAAATTTGACCTACATTTTTGGATTCCTGAAGTCCATCCGATTCCAGTAATATAAGTTTCATTCAGAGTTATCTCCCTTTATTTTTCGATTTTTTTCGAATTTTCTACCCATTTTCAAACCCTTATATTTTTTGGAAAGGATAAATCGATATTTCTGAAACCTCTGGAACATAAAGCCATATAGTCAGACAGTTGGATAAAGCAATTTCAACAACGATCCGTAAACCGGAAGTAGTCGAAATAATTTCTGATGTTTGGAAAAAAATGCAAAAAATGGGTGCTTTGGGGGAAAAACGTGACTATTTCGTCCGATATCAACGGATTAAAGAGATTAGGGTATCGTTGGGTTGCACGGGAGTTGAAGTATCGTATGGTACGCATTTCATAAAGATACGTTGACCCGGAAGTAAAATATGGCACGCTGAAAATCTAAGTATTTTCTAATTTGGAGCGTTTTTGGACGCCTTTATCTCGAAAACTGCTTCAACGATTTTTCTTAAACTTTATCTATCGATGGTCCTTCCGGTAGTCTTTAGCATGGATCAATTCATTAAGACCTTCAAATAATTGGAATAGGACAAAAAAGGGACTGAAAATCGAAAAAAGTCGGAAAATCGTGAAATTTTGGAAAATGCTCTACTATTTTTTCATTTAAAGAGATTTTCAAAAAGAGGATATAAATTCAGATAGCTGACCTAATTACGGTTCTAACGATGTATAATATGTATGTAGTTATTGAAATTTAAATTTTAATATTTTGACATTTTTGCATTTTTGACTCTTTTGACCATAGGATTTCTCAGAAGGGTTTTATCTGATCGGATAGTGTAGTATATCATTATAGAGTCCTGTTCCCTTCCAAACTCCAAAACCGGATCTTCAAACTACTCGACAATGATTCGTCTATCGGAAGTAGTTCAAAAAACGGCAAAAAAGCGAAAAAATGATAAACAAAATTGGCGCTCCTGCTAAAAACTGAAATTCTCCGTCACATATTAGGGGACTAAAACAATTAAAGTGTCGTTGGATAGTTCCATTAATAGGCGATCGTATAACATCTAAATAACACGAATTCGATTCTTGGGAAATAAATTATGGTACGCGGAAAACCAAGTATTTTCCGTTTTGGAGCATTCTGAGACGCCTACGATTTTTCTAAAATATATTTTACTAAGAGTCCCATCGATGATCTAGAGTGTGCATTCAAAATTAAAAGCATTGAAATATTATAGGTGGTCCGAAAATGGCCTCAATGTGTGAAAAAAGTTGAAAAATCATTAAATTACTGAAAATGCTATTTTATTTATCTTTTTTCAAAAATAGGTTGCCAGGCAACGAAACATACGCCCACACAGCAGCCAAATCGTCCGGGCAGTCAACAAGAGTTGTTGCATTTTAAGTAATCATCAGAAAATTATAATTCAAACTCACCCATAACTACGGTGTAACTGTGATATAATCAAACGTTTTTTAAAATCAGATAATAATTGTGACCTCCAGAGGGACCACAAGCTAAAAAGGGTGATTTTTCGTACAATCCGGGGCCATGATCCAGAAAGTTAAGATCCGATATGGGCAAATATGCAATGGAACCAAGATCATTAGGTTATAAACATGTATTTCAAGTTTCATCAAAATCACTTCAAAATTGTGACCTCTATTGGGTCCACAACCTTGATATTTTTACACAATTCGCGTACAGACAGCGGCCATTTTATCCGTCAACTCTGGTCCGATTTTCACGAAATTCAAATTCTCTCTTCATTACCATGAAACCGTGATATAATCAAACGGATTTTTAAATCGGATAATAATTTTGACCTCCAGAGGGACCACAAGCTAAAAAGGGTGATATTTTGGACAATCAGGGGCCATAATTCAGGAAGTTACGATCCGATGGGCGCAAATATTGAAAGGAACCAAGACCTTTGGGTTATAAACATACATGTCAAGTTTCATGAAAATCGGTTCAAAATTGTGACCTCTATAGGGTCCACAACCTTAATATAACAAATTTTCACACTATTCGCGTACAAACGGCGGCCATTTTGTCTGTCAATTTTGGTCCGATTTTCACGAAATTCGAACTCAACCTCCTTAACCATGTAACGGTGATATAATCAAACGTTTTTTTAAATCGGATAACAATTTTGACCTCCAGAGGTACCACAAGCTAAAAAGGGTGATTTTTCGGACAATCAGGGGCCATAATTCAGGAAGTTACGATCCGATATGTGCAAATATCGAAAGGAACCAAGATCTTTGGGTTATAAACATGCATTTCAAGTTTCATCGAAATCGGTTCAAAATTGTGACCTCTATAGGGTCCACAACCTTAATATAACAAATTTTCACACTATTCGCGTACAAACGGCGGCCATTTTGTCTGTCAATTTTGGTCCGATTTTCACGAAATTCGAACTCAACCTCCATAACCATGTAACGGTGATATAATCAAACGGTTTTTTAAATCGGATAACAATTTTGACCTCCAGAGGTACCACAAGCTAAAAAGGGTGATTTTTCGGACAATCAGGGGCCATAATTCAGGAAGTTACGATCCGATATGCGCAAATATCGAAAGGAACCAAGATCTTTGGGTTATAAACATGCATTTCAAGTTTCATCGAAATCGGTTCAAAATTGTGACCTCTACACTGTTCACAAGCTAAAAACGTGATATTTCGTACAATCAGGGGCCATAACCCATGAAGTTACAGTCCGATACATGCCAATATCGAAAGGAACCGAGATCTTAGGGTGATAAACCTATATTTTAAGTTTCATTGAAATCGGATATAAATTGTGACCTGTAGACTGTTCACAAACAATTGTGGACGGACGGACAGACGGACGGACGGACGGACGGACGGACAGGGGCGACGACAATATACGTCCACATAAAAATGTGGGCGTATAAAAACTGCTCAGTGAATGTTTCTGAAACTTTTTGTACAAGAAGTTAAGTATCAAAACAATTTGTTAAAGCTATCCCGACAATGATCGAAAAACCGGAAGTAGTCGAAAAAATCTCCTATATTTTACTTTTTTTTTAGATTTTTACAGAAAACTTTTTTATTTATGAATATTTTTTGATGGTATTTTACACAGGGTTAAAGTATCACCCTACTTGAGCAGGAGTGATAAAGAATTTTGTCTCCGTATTTTGAGTTATCCGCCATTAGCTACTTTAGTTTTTCGTACCTAGATTAATTATTTATTGTTCGATTTGTATAAAACAAAGTGCATATGCTTCGTGATGTCAATTGTATTTTTTTTGTTACGGTGACATTTTTCTGAACGCAACGGAAGTGGCGTAATATTAACAAAAACTACAATTTTGACAGTTAAGTACCACTTTTTGACAGCAAATATTATTTTTTTCGAAAACTGATAAACAAAAAGTATGCGCCCTGTAAAGGCGCATAAAATGTTTGGCTCAAATTCTTAAATTTCAATTTCATTTTCGGGCAATTTCGAATAAAATGTAAAAAGATAGGTTGCCAGGCAACGAAACATACGCCCACAGCAGCTAAATCGTCCGGGCAGTCAACAAGGGTTGTCGCATATTTTTACTTTTTTGGGGAATGAAACATTTGTAATACACTAAAATCTGATTAAGAGTAACAACTCATTATGTAATTATCTGAAAATCACTTGTTCGTTTCAACACCTTAAACTCTGTGTATCAATCTGAAGTCAATCGGATGATAAGTTTGGCATCTATAGCGTCACAAGGTTTTTTGAAGTGATTAAGGGAGATAACTCTGGAAGTAATTATTTGAAATCACTGAAAATCAGTAGGCTTCTTCGTCTCATGACCTTAAACAGTGTGTGTAAATTTAAAGTCAATCGGATATTAACTTTGGCCTCTATAGCGTCCACAGGATTTTTTGATGTGATCAAGGGCCATAACTCTGGCAATAATTATCAGAGATCGCTGAAGATCAATAGGCGTCTTCGTCTCATGACCTTAAACACTGTGTATAAATTTAAAGTCAATCAGATATTAACTTTGGCCTCTAGAGCATCCACAACATTTTTTGAAGTGATCAAGGGACACAACTCTGGCACTAATTATCAGAAATCGCTGAAAATCAATAGGCTTCTTCGTCTCATGACCTTAAACACTGTATAAATTTGAAGTCAATCGGACATCATCTTTGTCCTCTAGAGCATCCACAAGATTTTTTGAAGTCATCAAGGGCCATAACTCTGGCACTAATTATCGGAAATCCGTGAAAATCAATAGGCTTCTTCGTCTTATGACCTTAAACAATGTGTATAAATTTAAAGTCAATCGGATATTAACTTTAGCTTCTCGAGCATTCACAAGATTTTTCAAAGTGATCAAGGGTCATAACTCTGGCAGTAATTATCGGATATTGCTGAAAATCAATAGGCTTCTTCGTATCATGACCTTGAACACTGTGTATAAATTTAAAGTCAATCCAATATTAACTTTTGCCTCTAGAGCGTTCACAAGATTTTTCAAAGTGATCAAGGGTCATAACTCTGGCAGTAATTATCGGATATCGCTGAAAATCAATAGGCTTCTTCGTCTCATGACCTTAAACACTGTGTATAAATTTAAGGTCAATCGGATATTAACTTTAGCAGCTAGAGCGTTCACAAGATTTTTCAAAGTGATCAAGGGTCATAACTCTGGCAGTAATTATCGGATATTGCTGAAAATCAATAGGCTTCTTCGTCTCACGACCTTAAACACTGTGTATAAATTTAAAGTCAATCCGATATTAACCCTGGCCTCTAGTGCGTTCACAAGAAATTGTGGACGACGGACGGACGGACGGACGGACGGACAGACGGACGGGGGCGACAGCAATATACGTCCACATTTCTATGTGGGCGTATAAAAAAGGGTAAAATTCAGTTATTACAACCCATTCAACGTCTTCATATTTTGAACTATTTATTCGTAACTTTCATAAACTCGTAGCCATAATCCAGACGAAGAGAATGTACGCGAAAAATAGTTTGTAATATGAGCGGTTGCCGAGAAATATGCAATGACGTCATTTTGGCAAAAACTGTATTTTTAACCTAAAAAACAAATATTTTATTCAAATGAGTCTTTTTTATAATATTTTTAAAATTATATTTGAATCCCATCAACGAATAGCATGAACCCATACGATCATACAGATACCACAAAAAAGTTTATAACTTGTACGGTTGCCGAGAAATAGACGATTTTCTACAAGTCACTTTACAAGCTTTTTGGTCTATAAAAGTGTCAATTATTATTCAATTTTAATACAATTTTCACCATGTGATGCCTTATGCCATTTATGATTACAATGATCTGATTTAACATTTCCATTATCACCGGAAGTAATGTCATATTTGCAAAAACCGTATTTTTAGACTTCAAAACAAATATTTTTTTGAAGTGAGTTATATTTATTATTTGTTTAACGTTATAACGTTTGATTCTAATGGCCATTTAGATTGGTTCAATATAATCATACTAATATAAAAAAATTGCTTCAAGCATATTCCCTTGTCGAGATATAACCAATTTTCTAAGGATCACTTTTTAACTTTTTTACCTTTTTAATTTCAGTTTATGGGTTCTAAGTTTATTATTTATTGTCTGATATGTATAAAACAATTCTAAATTGCGAATTCTCAACTTATTTGTTACCGATAATGATTTCTTTTGGCACCGGAAGTGAAGTAATTTTGCCAGTTTACAATTTTGACCGGTGTATTTGCAAGCAAATATTACTTTTACAAATCTGATAGAGGGTGTCACTGAATCATAGCAACTACAGTATCGTTTGGTAGCTCGATGGATTGGCTATTGTATGACACATCTCGTGTATGATTCCTGAAAGCCGATTCAGCACTGCAGGTCTGCAGGTCTAGTTATTATTGAACTGCTAACATTTCTAGAGTTGTTTTGTTTATAATAATAAATAAAATTGCAAACTCGTTGAACATTTGTCTTTATCTATTAAAAGTTGCAATGAAATAAATACGAGTTACGTACGTTGTACTAATTTCCACACGCAAAACAATAAACTGGCTATGAGTTACGGGTTGCACGGTACCCATTTCGACATGCAAAACAATAAACTGGCAACGAGTTACCGTTTACGTGGTACCCATTTAAACACGCAAAACAATAAATTGTCAGAACAAAAGAATATATATATAGACATGCTGTAAATTTAGATTATCGCTATGTACCCGGATATATTCAAATTGGGGTCTGACTGCTAGATACTTATAAATGATGACATTGTTTTCGCCATTTTACGACAGATGAAGGTCCATATTTATATTTTATTATACAATTTTATAAATGGCGTGACTATAAAACAGTACTGAGTCTTATGTTCATCAACAAATACAAAAGACGCAATGAAGAAACGGCCCCGTACAACTCCAAATATGAAGACCTGTCCTTATACAAAGACCTATTTGCGTAAAACACACCGGCGAATGAAAAATCGCACGGTAAAATTAATTTTCCTTCCCAAGTTTTGATTTAACACTCACACGCCAGATAAAGCCTGTTGGTCCTTGATTATACCCTTTTGACGTAGTTATAACAACTATCGAGAAAACATACCAATTAAACAATACACACCGTGTCATTCGTTTTTAACCCGTCGGTTAATTAACACACTCAGTACAGAAAACGCACCGTCCGAGAGTTGTTCAACCCTACCGATAATTAACTCGCCTTGCAGTCCATTTTTCACCCTTGTTAATTAACACACCTTATCTAGAGATTTTAAGCCATAATGATGAGTTATAATCCGAAATTTATTTATTGACACTTTGTGATCATTTTTATTACGGCAAACGTACAGTTTAACCCTTACCTATTTCTCAGTGTTAGATATTAAAATTCCTGTATTCCTCATAGAATGCCAGGCTTTGGGTTTGATAAATAAACTAAAAACTGCTCCACTGTGGCGCATATTAGAAAGCGGCATTAATGCTCTTGATATGAAACATATTTATAAACATAACGCTAACGCTACAATATACGCCACATTCCTGCTTTGATTGATATGGTACTTTGTCAAGAAGGCTAGGCGTTTGGTTTGTTTAGCGTTGAGGGCCATGCCTCAACATCAATAGTTGCCGTCCTTAGAGTATAAGGAATAAGTATACCAAGATAATCCTTTCAGAATTGTGCCTTCCTAACGCTAAAGGCAAAAAGTGGGCGTGTGCCCTGCCCCTGGGGGTCGGGACATTCATCAAAATCAATAGTGGACGCCCTCAGGCTATAAGGAATACATAAGCCAAGTACCAAGCTGCTTCATTCAGAATTGCGGCCTGTAAACGACAAACACAAAAATTGGGCGTGTCTTGTCTGTGGGAGTCGGGACATGCAGTTGACGTCCTTAGGCTATAAGGAATACATATCCAAAGTTTAAAGACGATCCATTAAGAATCGTGGCCTGTAGACAACACACACAGACGCGAAGTAAAAATGGGCATGGCTCTGCCCCTGGGGGTAAGGAAATCTCCAAAAACAATACGGGTCATCTTTAGGGTATAAGGAATAGGTATATAAAGTTTTAAAAGGATCTGTTAAGAATTGCATCCTGTAGGCGAACACAAGACACAAAAGCAATGGGTGTGGCTCTGTCCCATGGGGTCCGGCATGCACCAAAAATAATAGTGGTCAGCCTTAGGGTATAAGGAATAAGTATAAAAAAAGTTTTCAAGACGATCGATTAAGAATTGTGGCCTGTAGGTGACACACAGACAGACAAAAAGAAAATGGGCGTGGCACAGTCCCTGGGGGTCGGGCATGCACCAAAAACAATAGGATCTTCCTTAAGGTACCAAGAATTAGTATTCATAGTTTCAAGATGATACATTAAGAAATGCAGCCTGTAGACGACAGACAAACAAATACAAGAAATGGGTGTTGCTGTCCCACGGGGGTCAGGCATGCACCAAAACAAAGATCATCCTTAGGGTATAGGGAATAAGTATTTTAAGTTTCAAGATGACCGATTAAGAATTGTGGCCTGTAGGCGACACACAAAAAGAAAATGGGCGTGACTCTGCCCCTGGGGGTTGGGCATGCACCCCAAATGATAGGAATGTTCCTTAGGGTACAAAGAATAATCATTCAAAGTTTCAAGATGATACGTTAGTGGTTAAGAAATGTGGCTTGTAGACGACAAACAAATAAATACAAGGAATGGGCGTGGCTCTGCCATTGGGAGTCGGGCATGCACCAAAAAACAATTGGGATCATCCTTAGGGTGTAAAGAGTAAGTATACAAAGTTTTAAGAAAATCCAGTTAGAATTGCGACAGACACACAAAAAGAAAATGGGCGTGGCTCTGCCCCTGAGAGTTGGGCATGCACCCCAAATGATAGGGATCATCCTTAGAGTACAAAGAGTAATATACAAAGTTTGAAGAAAATCCAGTAAGAATTGCGCCCTGTAGGCGACAAGATGACCGATTAATAATTGTGGCCTGTAGGCGACACACAAAAAGAAGATAGGTTGCCAGGCAACGAAACATAAGCCCACAGCAGCTAAATCGTCCGGGCAGTCAACAAGGGTTGTCGCATATTTTTCCTTTTTTTTGGTAATGAAACATTTGTAATACACTAAAATCTGAGTAACAACTCATTATGTAATTATCTGAAAATCATCAGAATTTGTTTGCTTTTTATAAAGTTTTGCCCCAAGCTAACAATTAGTATAGGAAACATTTAATATCATGGATTTAGCTGTTCAGTTATCAAAATTCATTGAAAATCAAAATAATTGTTCGTTTCAACACCTTAAACTCTGTGTATCAATCTGAAGTCAATCGGATGATAAGTTTGGCATCTACAGCGCCACAAGGTTTTTTGAAGTGATCAAGGGAGATAACTCTGGAAGTAATTATTTGAAATCGATGAAAATCAGTAGGCTTCTTCCTCATAGAACCTTAAACAGTGTGTGTAAATTTAAAGTCAATTGGATATTAACTTTGGCCTCTAGAGCGTCCACAGGATTTTTTGATGTGATTAAGGGCCTTAACTCTGTCACTAATTATCGGAAATTGCTGAAAATCAATAAGCTTCTTCATCTTATGACCTTAAACACTGTGTATAAATTTAAAGTCAATCGGATATTAACTTTGGCTCTTAGAGCGTCCACAAGATTTTTTGAACTGATCAAGGGCCATAACTTTGGCACTAATTATCGGAAATTGCTGAAAATCAATAGGCTTCTTCGTCTTATGACCTTAAACACTGTGTATAAATTTGAAGTCAATCGGATATTAACTTTGGCTTTTAGAGCGTCCACAAGATTTTTTGAAGTGATCAAGGGCCATAACTCTGTCACTAATTATCGGAAATTGCTGAAAATCAATAAGCTTCTTTGTCTTATGACCTTAAACACTGTGTATAAATTTAAAGCCAATCAGATATTAACTTTGGCTTTTAGAGCGTTCCCAAGATTTTTTGAAGTGATCAAGGGCCATAACTCTGGCACTAATTATCGGAAATCGCTGAAAATCAATAGGCTTCTTCGTCTTATGACCTTAAACACTGTGTATAAATTTAAAGCCAATCGGATATTAGCTTTGGCCTCTAGAGCGTCCACAAGATTTTTTGAAGTCGTCAAGGGCCATAACTCTGGTAGTTATTATCGGAAATCGCTGAAAAACAATAGGCTTCTTCGTCTCATGACCTTAAACACTGTGTATAAATTTAAAGTCAATCGGATATTAACTTTAGCCTCTAGAGCGTCCACAAGCAATTGTGGACGCCGGCCGGCCGGACGGACGGACCGACGGACGGACGGGGGCGACGACAATATACGACCACATTTCAATGTGGGCGTATAAAAATGGGCGTGGCTCTGCCCCTGGGGGTTGAGCATGCACCCCAAATGATAGGAATGTTCCTTAGGTTACAAAGAATAAGCATTCAAAGTTTCAAGATGATACGTTAAGAAATGTGGCTTGTAGACGACAAACAAATAAATACAAGAAATGGGCGTGGCTTTGCCATTAGGGGTCGGGCATGCACCAAAAAACAATACGGATCATCCTTAGGGTGTAAAGAGTAAGTATACAAAGTTTTAAGAAAATCCAGTTAGAATTGCGGCCTGTAGGCGACACACAAAAAGAAAATGGGCGTGGCTCTGCCCCTGGGGGTTGGGCATGCACCCCAAACGATAGGGACCATCCTTAGAGTATAAAGAGTAAGTATACAAAGTTTGAAGAAAATCCAGTAAGAATTGCGCCCTGTAGGCGACACAAAGACAAACGAAAAGAAAATGGGCGTGGCTCTGCCCCTGGGGGTTGGGCATGCAGCCCAAACGATAGGGATGTTCCTTAGGGTACAAAGAATGTGTATGCAAAGTTTCAAGATTATAAGTTAAGAAATGTGGCCTGTAGACGACAAACAAACAAATACAAGAAATGGGCGTGGCTCTGCCCCTGGGGGTCGGGCATGCACCAAAAACAATAGGGATCTTCCTTGAGGTATAAGGAATAAGTATACCAAGTTTGAAGAAAATCCAGTAAGAATTGCACCCTGTAGGCAACACAAAGACACACAAAAAGAAAATGGGCGTGGCTCTGCCCCTGGGGGTTGGGCATGCACCCCAAATGATAGGGATGCTCCTTAGGGTACAAAAAATGTGTATGCAAAGTTTCAAGATTATAAGTTAAGAAATGTGGCGTGTAGACGACAAACAAACAAATACTAGAAATGGGCGTGGCTCGGCCCCTGGGGGTCGGGCATACCCCAAAAACAATAGGGATCTTCCTTGGGGTATAAGGAATAAGTATACCAAGTTTGAAGAAAATCCATGAAGAATTGCGCCCTGTAGGCGAACCACAGACACACACACCCATACACACACACACACAGACAGGGGCGACGGCATAATACGTTCACATTATGAATGTGGACGTATAAAAAATTACATGATTTTTTTGAAACAGCAAACTTACAAGACTTTGCAGAAGGTAAATCACACCCATTTGAATCTCTGATTAAAATTGAAAACGATTCGGTACTTGATCACTTAACAAAATTCGATTTTGATTCTGCTATTAATTCAACCCTCCTCCATATTTTGGAAATCCTCTTTGTCGAGTTTAAAAAGTACATTTCAAATATTTTACTTGAGTATCAAGATGACTTCATTCCTTCATGTTCGGGTTCTGCCATGCCTCACAACAAATTGCCGGAAACCGTGTTCAGTCATCTCGATAGATTAATGAGGATCGCGCCCTCCTCTAATACTTTTGGCAAGGAAGCATCCATTTTATATAAAATGAACAAATCTAACGAATGGCTTAAAACTCTTTCTCCTGAAAGACGTAATTTGGTCATAATGGATGCTGGAATTATAACAAAAAAACAACTTTCTAAATTTAGACAAAGGCGCGAAGAGATTGAGAGAAAACGGTTAGAGGTTCTTTTGGCGAAAAGGGATAAATTAAAAGAAAGGGGGCAACCTGAGATTAGGAAAAAAGAGCGCCTAACAGCAGAAATTGCCGGGATGGGACTTTGGATAAGTAAAGAGGGAATTTATGATGGGCTTTTAAAGTTTTCATCACTCGGGGAAACAAAAGAGGCATTGAAAGCACAGCTCCGATTTCGTAGATACGTCATGAACCAACCAGTTTCGGACAAATCTCTTTTTTATTTTTCTTCGGTGGGTAAGGAACGTTCTGTTCCAAATTTAAAGGCAAATTTGGAAACAAATAATTTGTATGGCTCACAAAAGGTAATCGGAAGAAGTTTACAATGCCTCTTTCTTAACGGTTATAAAATACAGCTTATTGATTATTTTTTTAATTTTTATGTCTATTTTATTTTTCATTCCAGATGTCCCAGCTGACAGACATTCCGACAACGTAAATACCTTTTGATCATATAATACCCCTATTTACAGTTTCGGTTGTTTTCTGGTTCATTTTAACTGTGCATAACTATTAGTTTGCAGTAAATCCCTTTGTTTCAGGAAATATTGTGAACAATGTTTGTTAATTTAATTTTACACTTTATTGCCTGATAAAGAAGAGGATATTATCTACTGGCAGTTTCGGCGATCATCTTTTTATTCATTGGTTTGTACTAAATCTTTTTGTTCCAGGAAATATATAGTCAAGAATAACGTTTGTTAATTAAACTTTACATTTCATTGTTTGACAAAGAAGGGGATATATCAACTTATGTATTACATTTAAATATAGATCGTGGTATCGAGTGACGATGAGGTAACTGATTTAGAAAGTTAAATTTAAATAGGTTGTGTGTACAGGCGATTACAGTTAATAGATTAATTTAATTTCAACTTAAATCATCTTTGGGAAACTTGTATTTCTGTGGTATAATAGCTGACATGATAACATAGACTGTTATATATGATGTGATGATGTTGCAAAAGACAACATTCGGCAGCAAATGCAGCTCTAACATATAGACATATTCATTCAGGGGGCGTTGGTCACGATGAAATGTGTTTTGGTAAATGTTATTGAGCGCTTTGAATATGCCTGTATAAATGAATACGAAATAGAACAGATAACAGCATAAATATTAATTCGTGTGTAAATGCTAGCATACCACACGAGAGAACGTGGTCCTTATTAGGGTTTCACACTGCGAAGCTTGTGTGAAACACTATTGTTTTTGTTAAAATTATTATTAGGGTTTCACACTGCGAAGCTTGTGTGAAACACTATTGTTTTTGTTAAAATTATTATTCTTATTATTATTATTATTATTATTCTTCTTTTGTTTTGAGTAGATCTCAGCAACTGCTTGTCGCATCGTTACGATTTCTTCGGTTTTACTGGGAAAGTGGGTGTGACTTAGAGGATAATGCTATTTTGAACGTTCTGCGACAATGCGAAATGTCCGAAATCACCGAAGTTATCGTTTTTAAAAATATTGCAGTAATTTTAACAATAATCATTGGATTTTAACTTTCGATACATTTTGGCATAGCCGGAGACAGGGCACATAGCTACGCTACTTTCGATTTTTGATTTTCGGCAAATCTTTGAAGATATTAGGCGCCAAATTTCGAAAATTTAAAATTTTACAAAAAACTTTTTTATTTATGAATATTTTTTAGTCGTGTTGTGCACAGAAGTAAAGAGTCATCTGAATAGCGCCAAAATGTTAAGAAAATTTGTATCAGTAATTTTCCTTGGCCGCCATTGACTAATTCAGTTTTTCAGTCCTAGATTAATTTTTTATTGTTCGATTTGTATAAAACAAAGTTTATATGCTTTGTTGTCTCAATTGTCATTTTTTTTATTACCGAAAGTGTTATCTGTCGGCACCGGAAGTGGCATAATTTTACCAAAAACTACAATTTTGACAGTTAGGTACCATTTTTTGAAAACAAATATTATTTTTTTGAAAAATTATATGACTCAAAGAGTGTGTCCTTTAAAGGCGCAAAAAATGTCGGAAGCAGTTTTTTTAATTTCGATTTCATTTTCGAGCAAATTGGATTAAGAGGCTAAAAATGGTGTAAAATTGACCTATTTACAACCCATTCAGGCTTTTCAGATTTTAAAATATTTTTTCGTAACTTTTATAAACATGTAGCTATAATCCATATGAAGAAAATGTATGTTAAAATTAGTTTGTAATATAAGCAGTTGCCAAGAAATGGGCAGTTCTGCATAAGTCACTGTTTTCGTTATTTTGTCTGTAAAATAGTCAATTATTATTGGATTTTTATAAAAGTGACATCATTTGATTCAAAAAGCATGTAGCGTCATATCAAGTTGATTACAATTTAAAATTGACACCGGAAGTGACGTCATTTTGTCAAAAACTGCATTTTAAACTTTTTAAATCAATGTTTTATTCAACCAAGAATTACTTAATATGTATTAATAACTTTAACTTTTGGTTTAAATTCACATATAAACACAACTAATATGGTCATATACATATCATAAAATTGTTTCTAACTTGTTCGGTTGCCGAGAAATAGACGGTTTTCTACAGGTCACTTTTGAAGGTTTTTGGGCCATAAAAGTGTCAATTATCATTCGATTTTCATAAACGTTTAACCATGTTATACCTAATGCCATTTAGGATTTCTTACAAGTAATTTAAGATTTTCATTATCACCGGAAGTAACGTCATTTTGGCAAAAACTGTATTTTTAGCCTTCAAAACAGATATTTTATTCAAATGAGTCTGTTTTGAAATGTTTTTCAAATTATGGTATTTGATGCCAATCAACAAATAAAATGAACCCATACGATCATACAGATACCACAAAATGGTTTCTAACTTGTACGGTTGCAGAGAAATAGCCGATTTTCTACAAGTCACTTTTCAAGTTTTTTGGTCTTTAAAAGTGGCAATTATTATTCGATTTACATAAAATTTTCACTATATGATATCGTATGCCATTTCTGATTTCATAAAACTAATTGAACATTTTCATTAACACTGGAAGAAATGTAATTTTGTCAAGATCATTTACAAGTAACAAATGTATAAAATGAATTGATATTGCTGGATTTGGTTGATTCTGTGTCCATTTTATTTATTCAAATGAGTCTGTTTTGAAATGTTTTTCAAATTATGGTATTTGATGCCAATCAACAAATAAAATGAACCCATACGATCATACAGATACCACAAAATGGTTTCTAACTTGTACGGTTGCAGAGAAATAGCCGATTTTCTACAAGTCACTTTTCAAGTTTTTTGGTCTTTAAAAGTGGCAATTATTATTCGATTTACATAAAATTTTCACTATATGATATCGTATGCCATTTCTGATTTCATAAAACTAATTGAACATTTTCATTAACACTGGAAGAAATGTAATTTTGTCAAGATCATTTACAAGTAACAAATGTATAAAATGAATTGATATTGCTGGATTTGGTTGATTCTGTGTCCATTTTATTTGTGTGCAATGTTAATTTGGAAACCTGTTTAATGGTTTCGTTGGTACCGGAAGTAATATATGTTCAAGGGTAACTTGGCACCGGAAGTGACATGTTTAAGGGTAACGTGGCACCAGTGAAACCCGTCATTCCTGCATGCAGGTCTAGTTCTTATTATTATTATTATTATCCCAGCAACTGCTTGTCGCATCGTTACAATTTCTTCGGTTTTACTGGGAAAGTGGGTGTGACTTAGAGGATAAAGCTATTTTGAACGTTCTGCGACAATGTGAAATGTCCGAAATCACCGAAGTTATCGTTTTTAAAAATATTGCAGTAATTTTAACAATAATCATTGGATTTTAACTGTCGATACATTTTGGCATAGCCGGAGACAGGGCACATAGCTACGCTACTTTCGATTTTTGATTTTCGTCAAATCTTTGAAGATATTAAGCGCCAAATTTCGAAAATTTAAAATTTTACAAAAAACTTTTTTAATTATTAATATTTTTTAGTCGTGTTGTGCACAGAAATAAAGAGTCATCTGACTAGCGCAAAAATGTTAAAAAATTTTGTCTCAGTAATTTTCCTTGGCCCCCATTGGCTAATTCAGTTTTTCAGTCCTAGATTAATTTTTTATTGTTCGATTTGTATAAAACAAAGTTCATATGCTTCGTTGCCTCAATTGTCATTTTTTTTATTACCGAAAGTGTTATCTGTCGGCACCGGAAGTGGCATAATTTTACCAAAAACTGCAATTTTGACAGTTAGGTACCATTTTTCGAAAACAAATATTATTTTTTTGAAAAATTATATGACTCAAAGAATGTGTCCTTTAAAGGCGTAAAAAATGTCGGATGCAGTTTTTTTAATTTCGATTTCATTTTCGAGCAAATTCGATTAAGACGCTAAAAATGGTGTAAAATTGACCTATTTACAACCCATTCAGGCTTTTCAGATTTTAAAATATTTCTTCGTAACTTTTATAAACATGTAGCTATAATCCATACGAAGAAAATGTATGTTAAAATTAGTTTGTAATATAAGCAGTTGCCAAGAAATGGGCAGTTCTGCATAAGTCACTGTTTTCGTTATTTTGCCTGTAAAATAGTCAATTATTATTGGATTTTTATAAAAGTGACATCATTTGATTCAAAAAGCATGTAGCGTCATATCAAGTTGATTAGAATTTAAAATTGACACCGGAAGTGACGTCATTTTGTCAAAAACTGCATTTTAAACTTTTTAAATCAATGTTTTATTCAACCAAGAATAACTTAATATGTATTAATAATTTTAACTTTTGGTTTAAATTCACATATAAACACAACTCATATGGTCATATAGATATCATAAAATTGTTTCTAACTTGTTTGGTTGCCGAGAAATAGACGGTTTTCTATGGGTCACTTTTGAAGGTTTTGGGGCCATAAAAGTGTCAATTATTATTCGATTTTCATAAACGTTACACCATGTTATACCTAATGCCATTTAGGATTTCATACAAGTAATTTAAGATTTTCAATTATCACCGGAAGTAACGTCATTTTGGCAAAAACTGTATTTTTAGCCTTCAAAACAGATATTTTATTCAAATGAGTCTGTTTTGAAATCTTTTTCAAATTATGGTATTTGATGTCAATCAACAAATAGAATGAACTCATACGATCATACAGATACCACAAAATGGTTTCTAACTTGTACGGTTGCAAAGAAATAGCCGATTTTCTACAAGTCACTTTTCAAGTTTTTTGGTCTTTAAAAGTGGCAATTATTATTCAATTTACATAAAATTTTCACTATATGATATCGTATGCCATTTCTGATTTCATAAAACTAATTGAACATTTTCATTAACACCGGAAGAAATGTAATTTTGTCAAGATCATTTATACAAGTAAAAATGTATAAAATGAATTGATATTGCTGGATTTGGTTGATTCTGCGTCCATTTTATTTGATGTGAGCAATGTTTATTTGAAAACCTGTTTAGTGGTTTCGTTGGTACCGGAAGTGACATATGTTCAAGGGTAACTTGGCACCGGAAGTGACATATTCAAGGGTAACGTGGCACCAGTGAAACCCGTCATTCCTGCATGCAGGTCTAGTTTTGAATTTGTTGTTAATATATTATCTATTATGTTGTATTTACTCATCCCCACTATACCAAATTCGAATTCAAATCTCTCTGAAGCTGGATCTTTATTGTATTTGTAATACTTATAGAATATCGTCCCCATATTTTATTCGGCAATGTGGTTTTTTTTGATAACAAACATCATATAGCACAATATATTTATTTATATGTGGGACAAAAAAATAAAGTCTTGAATTAATAGGTTTTATTGAGGTGTTTATCCCTCTCACTCCCCGTATTACATGTCATTATATTTTCCTCATACTTTACCCGGCAATTTATTTTTCATAACAAACATCATACTGCACGTATATCTTTTCATATTCATCTAAACGTGTATTTTAATTTACACTGTAGCATTATAAACACAGTTAATATTAAGACATTTGAAGGCCTGGGTCTACTGTTAAAACAACTAAGCGTTTGCGCATGCGTACAGATGTCAAATCCAATCGTCTCATAGAGTGTATTCTGTTACTTTGCAGCAAGGAAATAAACAATGTTTTCCGACTGCGATACAGATAGTTCGTTTCAGGGGCGTGCGAAGCTTGAAGTATTTGTTTTTATTACAACCAAGGGAGATAGCTCTTACTTTTACTAAGGGATAACTCCCTTGATAATGAAAGCCGGGAAGATTTTGAGCCATTTATAATATGTGTCCAAATGCTTATGTATCCTCAAAAATCAAATGTGGCCAGACTTCCATTGTTGATGAATGAAGTTTTTATAGTAAGTCTTATCATTTAATGTTAAAATAATCCCGAAATAGTGTCCGTTTGTTATAAAACATTTTGAGCCTGAACCACTCTACATATTGTCACGATGTCGGATTTGACAGAGTCCACTGTATGTAAATTTTAGACCTTGAGATAAGTTATTTTTTATAATTACCTGTAGAGCCTGATCTGTTACTTTCTCTACTTCCTTGTAAAATGTATCCATGAGAATATCTAATGATTCTCTGTAAATATAGATTAAAGATATATTGACATTATGGGAGATTAGATTAACAGCTGGCAGTTCTCACTATACTAGTTAAAAATTAGATAATGTAAAGGGTATTTGCTGAAAATTTAAGTCAAATTCATCCACTCTGAAACAAGATTTTAGCGATTGAATTTCTGGCCTATCCTGGATCATCATTACAGAAGTCGGTATGATAAAAAACATACAATATGTCTTGATTATCCATTTCATGATTAAATCATGAATGAAAGTTGAGCAATAAATATTGCAGGCTAGCATTCCACACAGCAGCTATATCTAGGAAAGCAGCTTATCCGAATGGAAAACTTTGATATTGACCAAATCTGATCAGAAACCTTTATACCTTCAAGCAATCCCAGGCAGACCTGTCAACTCTACCACATCACACGGTAAAGTGCCGCGAAAAGGCCTCATGTACCTCTACTGCGCGGTAATAGATTTCTACCGTATTTTCAAACAAAGAGTCTTTTAATTTTCTCGTCAAAACTATGGAACTAAGGGAAGCAACTCTTTGCATTTAAACAAAAAAAATAGCGACTTTCGGTTATCAACATCAATTTGGGATATTGTAAGGTGTAATTTAGCTTAGAGATTTGTTCTCAAACTCTTTTCTAAGTATTTTAGCAGATATAATTATTGCCACATATTCCAACTACTCTTGAAATGCGCAGCAATAAACTAACCAAATACCGACCAATTTATGGCAGCAATGGCTGACATTTTCGTTTGCGAGCGTACGTACAGCCTTAATACAATACTTCGAATGCAACACAACCTGGAGCTTTAATTTCAATATGGGAATACGTCTCGCAGATTCTGACTTACATTGGACAAATTTCAATATAGCGAAAATGGCCGACATTTCAGAGACTACAGTTGCAAATATATTTATTACTTGGATAAATTTTATGTATTACCAGTGGAAAGAAGTGCCAATTTGGCCGAGCCAGGAGTTAGTACGCTTTTTTGCACCAAGTGACTTTCGGAGAAAATTCCCTAAAACCCGAGTAATGATAGATGGCACTGAATGTCCAGTTAAAAAACCAGCCCCACCAGCTGCACAACAGGCCACCTTCTCCACATACAAAAACAGAAATACTGTCAAAATTCTGGTTGGAGCAACGCCTGGTGGTTTGATATCATATGTGTCTCCTGCCTATGGAGGATCAACAAGTGATCGACAAATTGTTGAAAGATCAGGTCTCATGACTCTGTGTGATCCATGCGATTCAATAATGGCAGACAAAGGGTTCAATGTCCAGGATATATTTGCTTCCTATGATGTCGCAATCAATATGCCATCATTTTTTAGCAAGAAAAATAGAATAGATGGTAAAACCGTTCAAAAAGACAGAGCCATCTCTAGCAAACGGGTCCATATTGAAAGACTAATTGGCCTTGCAAAAACATTTAAGATTATGCGAGAACCCTTGATCCAAAGTGAGACCAATCTCTCTACAGAAATTCTTTTTGTGTGTTGCATGCTATGTAACTTTAAAGACAATATTATTTCCAAGAATGCTTAAAACGATTCCCAATAAACAAAAACACAATTTTAACAAACAAATATGTTTATGTTCTTTCTAGTACATGTATTTCATAAAATGATATTGAACTGTTATTTGTGTCAAATTAATTATTGGATTTACAATTTGATGTTCATCACATACCGGGTATATACCTTTATTTCACAAATTCATATCAAAATAACATTAAAATAATTGTTAAAATATTCACAAAATTGCTTTGTTTTCCATGTTTAAAGATGTTAATTTGATCAAAAATGTGTTATTCGAGAGCTAAATCTTCCTATTTAGACAAAAGACACCCACATGAAAATGTAGGCATATAAAAATGTACAATTGTTACAATTAATACAATGCTGACTCATACTAAAAATTTGTTAGTGTTTTTATAGTAAAATTTCTGCAAAACTGCAGCACGGAAATGCTCCTTGTAAAATTTGTTTAATGTTTTCACCATTTCGGCTATAAATACATCATTTCTCTTTATGGTGATAATTTTAATATCTTTATGTGTGTACACACAAAAAAAGCACTGCTGCCGTCCTGTGCAAAGGAGCTGTCCCTGAACCTGAAAATAATAACTATGATCAGCAAGTAAATATGGCACTGTTTTATGTGAAATAAATTGGTCTTTTGCACTGAAAGGACATTTAACTTCCAATGTTGCAGAGTCTCCCACTAACCCATCTGGTGTGGAAGCCAAGAATGGATAACGTTGTGAAATTGTTGTTCCACAAGGGATCACAGCCATTTTCATTTGTGCTTCAAACATTCCCACTGCCACTCTTTCATATTTTCTGCCATGCTTTATTGCAGGAGAGCTAATATCTTTTTGTTCCGTGAGATCAAATGCATATTTTTGTTTGTCCGTTCTTTCAGTCAATTTACATATGCGCCCAAAATCTGACGAGTTTAGGCGCAGGCATCTCATTTCCAACCACTTTTTGTCAGACGATTGCATCACTGTTGAATTGGCAATGGATGTTATCTTAACACTATCAATGAATACATGTCCAATTTCCTTTAAGAAAAGGTCCTCATGTGTATCTTTCAAATAGTCATGATCACCCGCAAATATTTGGATATTTGCAGGAGCATACATCTGCGACAATGGAAGCCTGCTAATATTGGGTGCATTCAAGCAAACACTGCGAAAATGGGCTATATAGCTAGCAGCATTCCTGTAAACTAATGGCCTGGGGTCGTAATTTATTGGTCTCCTAAGTTCTTCTTCGGCTTTTCTTTTCGTACCAAATTTCAAATCACATGCCTTTACAGGTGAACCTCTGTGGCGCCTAACTTGATGAAAAGTTTGCAACTTTTGTGTACATGTTTCTTCCGTGAGCACTTCTCCCCTGTCACTGAATACACACATAGCATACAAGAGCGCATTTACATGTTTACAGTGAGCTTCCGGACCCATACCAGCCCCGCAATCACATTGACATTCTTCGATCAGTCCATGTAAATTCACAGAAACATCAACATTATATTTAACATTTTTCTTCATTTCAGCTTTACACTGACTTTTAAAAAAATGAAGATCAGACTGCACTGCTGTTTTAATGTAACATAAAAACTTTTCATGAACTAGATTGATGCTCTCTTTAGCCAAAACCTTATTCAAGGGTCCAAGATATGCATCAACGCTAGCCATCGATATCTTTGGAACCACCATGTCTTCATGTAAATCTTTGAACATTGTTTCATTTGGTATATTCATCTCATATTCCTGAGCAATATCATTCTGACTTTTGCCAAAATTAAAATTTCTTTCATAAGCTTCTAACCTGAAAAATAAATAATACAGATTAAAGGAAGATGCAATGCAAATAAATATAAAAAACAAATAGCCACTCAGTCAAGACTCTTGCTCAGCTTCGCCCTTTGTCTACGAGTAGGCCTACGACATTAAAACTCTACTACGAACCAACGAACAGTAAACATAAGTTGGCTGGTGCAAGAATTGGGCCTATATGAAACATTTATCAACACTTTAAACTGTTAGCCTAACCTAAGCATTGATTAAAAACGTATTCGTATATCGGTCACCCTCGATGTTTGCTTCTTTTGTGATTTTGTTGAATCGAAGACATGGAACAAACAACAAAGAAAACAAAATGATTTGCAACATACATACCGCTCGATTAAGTCTTTTTTTCTGCCAGAAAGCTTTGCTCCTCGCTTACTCAACTCTTTTCTCAATTCAGTGATAGTTAAAGAACCATATTTTGAACATTCGGCTTTAAACTCCATTGTTTACAAAAGGAAAAAAATCAATATTGTTCAGCACGTTCTCACAGTGAATAGAAGGTAAACAAGAAAAATGGCGTCTTGTGGAACCGTGAAACGCGGCGCCACCTGGACAGATTACCCCCCTTGATCAGTAGCGAGGACGCCCATTGCTGACCATAAGTCCCGGTTCGCTACTCACAAACCCTTTAGTGGCTTGTTCAACCATGAAGACATCTTGTCGACTGTCGTAACTATGTCTCTTCAATTTCGCACGAATGATGTACCTTGTTTGGGGTTTTAAAATTACATCGTTTGCTATTCGCAAAACAGAAGATATTTCTGCGTCATTATCCAAGGAAACATACATTTTTCCAATTTTCATACATCCTAAATCAAAGAAAAGCCTACAACCATGAGAAACGAGAAAATCACGACCTAAAATTACGTTTCTATTCATATTGGAAACAACATGAAACACGTGTCTTAACTTTTTACCCTTAATGTGAAATTCCAAATTTGCAGAACCGACCAATTTAAGTTCAAGTCCATTTACTGACTGTAATATAATTTTACTTTTGTCCAATTTTGGTTTATATTTTAAAGAATCATATACCTGCTTACTAATTAAAGATACTTAAGCCCCGGTGTCAACTAATGATCGAAAATTTCGTTTTTCTATTTTAATCAAACACGAACTTGAACAACCTGAAACATTTATACCAGAAAAGGGCTTTTTATATCTACTCTTCCCGTAAGCCCCCCGAAAAGAGTACCTTAGTTTCCCCGTGTATGTGGAGTTTTAGGCTTAACTGATGTACCCCGTCGTTTAAATCTTGGATTTGATTTAAGATAGTCGTCAAATTTCCTACAGTCACGTTTAAAATGCCCTTCTACGCCACAAAACCAACAAGTCGTATTCCCTTGAAAACTCGTCTTAACCTCATTTACACTTCGCTTTTGTCTGCATTCGCGGCTTACATGACCCCGACGAAAACATATTCCACACGTGCGGTTTCTCACGTAATCGACATCCATGGGTTCGTGTTCGCTATATGCATATACGCGTGTGTGTTGTCCGCCTAATCTTAACGCAAATCTTTTCCTAATATTTTGTTCCTGACTGGCCAAATCTACAGCAGCGGCGAAAGTCTGCGGGTCGTCTCGTAAAATTTTTGTTTTAATATTTTCGAGCTGAAGTCCGTCGACAAAGAAATTAATTAATTGCCTATCAAATTCTCGCTGTCCGGCATAACCTGGAAATGCTTCAGCGGCTAAAGATAGAATTCTTTCGGCAAAAACTTGCACGTTTTCCTCAGGTTTTTGTCTGATTTTTGCTAAAATTGCCAATGCCTGTTGTGTGTCTGTAATTTCCGAAAAAGTGTTAATCAAATCCTGTTTTAAAGCATCCCACGTTAAATTGGCATTTGCCATCATTTTTCTTTGAATAAAATGACTTACGACCCCCCAACTTGATTGAAAAGCGACTAACTTTACCCGGTCTGCAGGTACTGTGGCGAGAACACAGTATTTTTCAATATTTTTGATCCATTCTTTAAATTGTTTTGGATCCCCTTTATACGGTTCAATTATATTAGCTACCGAATTCGTGGAAATTGAGGAAGACAAACCTGTCAAATGGGCACCTAAATTTGCATAAAATTCTTCAGCCATTATTACAGATAGAAATCAGTGAAAAATCGAAAAGAGATACTCACAAAAATAAAATTTGGCTAATTCTATCCGTCCCTGGAATTCACGGCACCAAATCAACACTGTAGTACTACTGCTACTTTTATAGGACTTCTTCTTTGTTGTGTTCTTCCTGTGATCGTCAATACTACTGCAGCATTAGTTGTAAATAATACTACAGTATTTAAAGTATAAGAACTTTATTGCCAGCTGAATGGTTTCCCAGGTCCCTTGTTCTCAACAGATAATGGCTGCTTGAATGTCTGGGTGAGTTCTAACCACTCTCGCTCTACCCCCTATTTTATATCCCCCAGTTCCTGCACGTCCAAGATTTAGCCTTGACGTTAATTTCCATTCCAAATGCGTAATAACCTCCTAAATTTTCCACAAATAAACCAGATGATGACACCCTATTATTTCTACTAACCCTAGGTCCAACAATAGGAAGAACGTGATGGACCCTTTTGTCATAGGTTATCATTTTACCAAAACATCACTGGCTTTTTATGTATAGCTTGTATTTCACGTCTACTAGGTACGTGGGATTTTAATTTTATAGACAGAGAATTTTAATAATTTTCCAAAGACACAATATGGTCTTAAGGACCATAGTCCTACACTTTATCTGATCAGATAATGTAATATATCATTACAAAGCCCTGCAGCTATTTAAGTCTTTAAACCAGTTATCAAAACTTCCTAATTTGCTATTCTGTCTCCAGAAAAAATACTGCTTCATCACATGAACTCATAATGCATCCGCAGCACAGTAATTCTTCCTTAATACATAAATACCAAGAGACCATACACTGTTGTTCTTAATTTCCACAGTTTGTCACTTCCCGCCTCCGGTGGTGGTTTTAGGAAAACATCTCTATCAATACTTCGACCTTGTAAAAAGGCTGATTTTACTTCCAGGGAATGAAGTCTCCAACCGAACGTTGAAATTATGGTTAATACAAGTCTTAAGTTTTTCTTGCAGCATGTAGGAGAGTCTTTCCGTAGCTGGTCAAGTGCTTGCTCCTCAAAGCCGCGCGCTACGAGTCTTGCTTTAACACATGACACACCATTTTTTATTTTCTCCGTTATGACCCATCTAACAGATACACAAAACTGATCATTATCCTCTACTTCCATAAAAACATTGTGATCTTTCCAGTTACTAATCTCTTTAATTTTTGCTTCTGAAATATCCAACACCTCAGGTTCACGTTTGTTACTGAGTCGGGTAATTAACACTTCTTCAATTTTCTTCCACTCTACTGCTTCTAAATTTAGACTTTTTAATGTTCCGTCTTTGCAGTCCTTCACATTAACCCAAAATCTGTTAATGCCAGTCGCCTTCCCAGCTCTACCCAACACAATTCCTTCATGCCATTCAGTGTCATCCAGATTTTCACTACATGTATATGTAATTCGGTTACCCTTTTCAGGAAAAGCGTTTTCTAATGTTTTATTTCCAAACTCATCATTCTTACAACTACCTAGATCATCAGGGACTGAGGGCTCATTCTCTCCTTCATTTTTATCGCATTCCGTGTCAAACAATTTATCTATAGATGAAACTGAATCCTCAAATGTTTCATTCGACAGTGGTTTCGGAACTTTAGGTCTGGAACTCGCTGCGTTACTTATAGAAACAACACCTGGACCCCTCCATTTATTAGAGTCATTTCTTTTATAGAAAACACTGTCGCCCTGCTCAAAAATTAAACTGGTTGAAGACCTCACTTGATGACACAACGCTCTTCGGATTTTCTGACTTGATTCACTTGCAACAAATGCTCTGCTTGCTGCATGTAATAGTCCGGGAGCCCAGTGAGGTTTAATCAAAATATTGAGTCCAAAAGGTTTGAGGTTTGCAACACATATTTGACCCCTAGATCATTATGGAAAGGCAAGTCTTAAGTTTTGTAACCTGTGCGTATACCTGGGAGCGCTCTCCCTAACCCCCTTAAATTTAATGGGAGTTAAAATTCAATGTCCATCCACAATTTTCTTGCAAGGATTTCATACTTAGCCCTTTGAAACAGAATGTATGACTTAAGATCATAAAATGTTGTGCTAATGCTACTCAAGAGCTTAATTAATTGGCATTAATTAGTGGCCGTAATTAAAATTAAGAGTCCATGACTGAAACAAAGCCTAAAAGCTAGCTAACCAAGTCATGAAACCAAAAATATCACTTAAGAGCGACAAAAGTTGAACCAACCTTGCTTAAGACTGGTTCAAATGTGACAAAGGTCAAAGGTCACTAATTAGTGACTGTAATCAAAATTTAGAGTCCATAACTGAAACAAAGCCTAAAAACTAGCTTACCAAGTAAGGAAACCAAAAATATAACTTAAGAGCATAGGCGTACGGGGAAATTTTTGACTGGGGGGGGCGGTGGTGGTTGGTGTCCCCAAAATATAGTTAGGTTTTTAGTATGTTAACAATAATAATCATAGGCATACAGGCTCGATGACAGTTAGGGGGGCAGAACCCAAATTGCCCGAAAAATTTTCCAGTTTACAGACGCACCCCCCCTCTCCCCCTCAATAAAATTTTGGAATATTGATGGCTGTTTTCCTTCTATTTCAACCCGTGAAAAAAGCAACTTCAAAGTGATCAAATTTAGCTTAATTAGGGTAACTTCAATTTGGTCAAATACAGCCCACCTGCTGAACCGAATTCTAAAAACAATCAATCGTCGCCGTGTATGGGGGCCTCACCCTCCAGAGAAAATCTTGAAAATTTAACCACCGCAAATGCGTTTTCTGCTATTCTAGCCCATGTCAGTAACTCCAAAAGTATCCAATGGTTTTGTAACCGAAATCCCACTCCGAATTCCAACCATCCAACCAGACTGTTGTAGCTGCATTTACAAATACTAATCGATGCCCGAAAACTGTCGCACAAAGTAGAATGGCTCCAGACAAACTATTTTAATCCATACTCAACTCAGAACAAATTCGTGGTTGTCAATTAAAAGAAAAGTAAAATTAGTGTTTTAGGGCTCAAGGACAGTTAGGGAAACAAAACTAAACAGAAATTCAGGTTTACAGACAGCTGCACCTGTTTTTTTCGATAGGCAAAGAAGCGGAGTTGACCTTGATAGACCTCCCAAGAAAATTTTGGAATATTTGACGGCCGCAAACGTGTTTTACTGCTATTCCAGTCCGTAAAATTAGTGTTTTATTAGAATTCGGGCTAAGTAGGTGAATTTTTTTTTTCTCACTTTATCTGTCTGCCCGAAAAGTCAGCTTGCCCGAAAGTTAGGGGGTCAATGTTGATTTAAATTGACAAATTATTCGTGTTTTCAATGTTGAAGATTTTGGATGATATTGAGTTAGGGACTTACCTACTTTAATATTATTAATACAAAATATAGGTTCACGTACCAGGCCTGTAGGATGGAAACGAAGTGTGCAGATTCTTTTACAAAGCTAACGGACCGAGTACCGACTATATTTCCGATCCGAATGCTGCTAAGGCTGTCTGTGTTTTTATTTAACCAAATCACGTATGAATAAATATGCATTTTAACTGATTCTAAGGAGTTTTTACCAAATAAAAAAAAGTTCAATTTATGACAGGTTCTACAACATCTCTTTTGCGATGAATAAGTTCTTGATTTCTAAATCATCAATAAAAGAGAACTAAATTTTATTTACTTGTAATATACACAACTAAAAACAGTTGTTTATGTAACTGTAACTCGTGGCTTACTGTACTCCAAACAAAAGGGGGTTCGAGTCATAAGATTTCTATTTAATTGCCTAACTATAGACACTCTGAATTTGAATTCGCTGTTAAATTGGACATATTCAAGAACACAATATTTTTTTTAAACAACTTTTACAAAGTACAAAGTTGAACAAACCTTGCTTAAGAATGCTTCAAAGGTGATAAAGGTCAAAGGTCAATTTTTGGGTCTCGTAATAGGGTTTAAGTGGATTTGATTAAATTGTCTTGTCCAAGATTATTTTTGTTTGGAAAACATTTCTATGAGTTTCACTGCACAAAATTCACGACTTAAGAGCATAAAATGTTGCACTAATGTTACTTATGCTATGGACAGACGAGCGTATTTTTTCGCCCGATCGCAGCGATTGAAATTCGCCAGCGATTTTTTACGGCCGATAAAGAACGGGCACACGTAGCGATCGTCTCGAAAGCGTACGAGTAATTATGTCGATCACGTGACTTGTCGATCATGTGACTTGCACAAAATGGAAGCCATTTTGAGTTCATGTGATATCAACGATGTCGATGATTGGCTTATAAAAATTAATCGCCCGACAATATATGCTTGACACGGACACACGAGCGAATTTTATCGCCGGCGAAAAATATTCGGTCGAAAATATCTAACATGCTAGATACGAGCGATTGATCGAGCGAATGGTTCGGCGATCAGAATCGTCGTCGCCCTGAAGGGGCACACAGGCGTATTTTTCGAGCGATTTTAAAAATCGCCGCGATCGCGCGAAAAAATACGCTCGTCTGTCCCCCACTTAAAGAGCTAATTAATTAACACTAATTTTTGACTGTAATTAGAATTTAGAGTCCATAGCTGAAACAAATCCTAAAAACTAGCTTACCTAGTCAGGAAACCAAAGATATAACTTAAGAGCGACAAAGGTTGAACAAACCTTGCTTAAGACTGTTTCAAAATTGACAAAGGTCAATTTTTTGGTCTCGTAATGGGGATGAGTCTATAGCTGAAGCAAAGCCTAAAAAGTAGCTAACCAGGCCAGAAAGCCACAAATATCACTTAAAAGTGCCAAAAATGGAACAAACTTGGCTTAGGTGACAAACTAGTGACAAGGGTCATATTTTGTTTCACACTATGACCAATCAACCATTCAAATTGCTTATCTCTGCTTGGCTTGAAGAGACAACGAAAAACCTTGCGATGATTACGGTTTACTTACAAGATATTGTAGTAGATAAGATGTTAATTGCATCAAAACGTTCATTTGGGACACCATGCATACATACATATTTAGACATAGTTGTATACTACAAATAATACATGCAGTATAGAAACCATATATGTACACACCAGGAATACATTCATACAGATATACGATACTTTTGTTAGCTGTTAGTCTTGTTTTATCAATTTTCATTCTACTACATGGTTTATCGTTCCTAAATATTTCCAATTGTAAATTAGATTTACTGTGGAATAAGGCACGGAGTTCTGAATGTAATGCTGTTTTGGGCGATTTCGTTGCGGCCGACCCAGAACAATTTAAAGTTATCAAAAGTAGTTCAGAGCTGTCTATGTGATTAATTACAAAAGTCAATATGTGTATTCCACCAATGCTACATCAATTTATTTATGCAAAGTGTATATTTTTGAAACGATGGGTTTTTCGGATAAACCCAGTGATTGTTTCCCATATAAAAAAACTGTGTTATGTACATGTTTTTTTTCCGATTGTTAATACCTCTAAAAGATCATGTACCCATGTTCTGTTGTCTTATTCCACAACCTTGATATAACATATTTTCACACTATTCGCGTACAAACGGAGGCCATTTTGTTTGTCAATTTTGGTCCGATTTTCATGTAACGGTGATATAATCAAACGTTTTTTTAAATCGGATAATAATTTTGACCTCCAGAGGGACCACAAGCTAAAAAGGGCGATTTTTCGGACAATCAGGGGCCATAATTCAGGAAGTTACGATCCGATGGCCGCAAATATCGAAAGGAACCAAGATTTGGGGGTTATAAACATGCATGTCAAGTTTCATCACAATCGGTTCAAAATTGTGACCTCTATAGGGTCCACAAGCTAAAAACATGATATTTCGTACAATCAGGGGCCATAATCCATGAAGTTCCGATCCGATACATGCCAATATCGAAAGGAACCAAGATCTTATAGGGATAAACCTATATTTCAAGTTTCGTCAAAATCAGATAAGAATTGTGACCTGTAGAGAGTCCACAAACAAATTGTGGACGGACGGACGTCCGGACGGACAGGGGCAACGACATAATACGTCCACATGAAAATGTGGGCGTATAAAAATCAAATGATACGTCCATTTTGCATCATTATGTTGTTGTATTAGGTAGTATATGGTGATATTGGGGTGGTACTGAAGTGGTATTGGTTGGTATTGGGTAGTTTTGGGTGATATTGGGTAGTATTGGGTATATTGTCCCGCCGCTAATTTTGTCTGGCAGTTTTGGTCTGATTTTCACGAAATTCGAACTCCACCTTCATTGCGGTGTAACTGTAATGTACTAAAACATTTTATAAAATCAGGGGCTATAATCCATGAAGTTACGGTTCGATACATGCCAATATCAAAAGGAACCCAGATCTTGGGGAGATACACCTATAGTCCAAGTTTGGTTTAAATCGGATAAAAATTGTGACCTGTAGAGTGTTTACAAACAAATTGTGGACGAATGTACGGACTGACAAACAGCAGCGATGATATAAACAATTCTTACTTTGAAACGGCTTCTTCATCTGTTTTAATGTATTCTTTAGGAAAATATAACATCTGAATATCATCATCTACCTAACACATAAATGATAAAATAATACTTATATAAAACGACTATAAAATAATATTAATATTATTAGTAATAACAAAAGCATCGCTAACGCTGCAATATACATCCACATTCGTGCTATGAATGACATGGTGTATTTTTAAATGATGAGAATGAAAAATGAAATGTCTTCAAGTAGCCACATGCATGCATTTGTTTGAGACATTGTGTCTTAGTGAGGACCCTTAATTTCATTTCCGTTACTTATAGTATATTCCATATGTATTAGAACAAATCTTTCTTCCCTTTTCTTATGCATATACCTCCTTTAAAAGTTCATAGGTGTTGACAAACTACTTTTTTTATATATTTCCAAAACATCTGTTTGCGTTAGGTTGCCAAACTCATTTTCAAGGGGGATCATGTGGCCAAGTGGGAAGGCGCGGGCTCGCTAGCCTAGAAGTTAGGTGTTCGATGCCTGCATTGGCCGAGAAAGTTCATCTTGATTTTCGGGCGTGGTTTCCCCTTGTCAGTGATGCAGAACTGAGGGCCTGACAAGGACAGCTGTCTAGTTGTTTGGTTGGGACGAAAAACCAAGGTCACGTGTACACATTGGCGTGCACGTAAAAGATTCCTTTAGAGCTGGGCGATATTTAGATATAAAACCATCACAGAAATAAAAACCGTGAAAAATACTGTCTTCAGAAAAATATCGAAAAACCGAACATACCGCAATATATCGCGGTTTTGATTTTCTAGATGATATTTAACATAAATATTGAACAAAATATTTCTTTTTTATATTATTTACTATATTTTATTGGTTAATGATGAAAAATACTGCTATAAACTCCTGAGTATTCATTCCATAAAAATTGCAAATGCTGACAAGGAGCTTTGTTTACGTCGATCACGTGACTTCTCGCTCAAATTTCCACCCGTTAGAATTATTCCCGTTTCTGTTAAATTTCTATACATCTTGACGAATTGTGAAGACCGATACTTAGATTTTCGAAAGTAATCATTGATTTTATGATTGGATTAAATTTTAATAAAGCGGAAATATAAATAATGCCAATTACATTGAGAGTACCTGTAGACTGATAGTGATTGTCATTCAGCGTCGGACGTGTCATTGCGGTCGTGATCCGGGAATAATATTTGACTAATCTAAATCAATGGACAATTTTTGACATAGTACATTATAGTTTAATTTAGTATCCTTGTAATGTATAATGCATTTTCAAAGATAGGTTGCCAGGCAACGAAACATACGACCACAGCAGCTAAATCGTCCGGGCAGTCAACAAGGGTTGTCTCATATTTTTACTTTTTTTGGGAATGAAACATTTGTAATACACTAAAATCTGATTAAGAGTAACAACTCATTATGTAATTATCTGAAAATCATTAGAATGTTTGCTTTTTATAAAGTTTTGCCCCACGCTAACAATTAGTATAGGAAACATTCAACATCATGGATTTAGCTGTTCAGTTATCAAAATTCATTGAATATCAAAATACTTGTTCGTTTCAACACCTTAAACTCTGTGTATCAATCTGAAGTCAATCGGATAAGTTTGGCATCTATAGCGTCACAAGGTTTTTTGAAGTGATCAAGGGAGATAACTCTGGAAGTAATTATTTGGAAACGCTGAAAATCAGTAGGCTTCTTCGTCTCATGACCTTAAACAGTGTGTGTAAATTTAAAGTCAATCGGATATTAACTTTGGCCTCTAGAGCGTCCACAGGTTTTTTGGATGTGATCAAGAGCCATAACTCTGGCAATAATTATCAGAGATCGCTAAAAATCAATAGGATTCTTCGTCTCATGACCTTAAACACTGTGTATAAATTTAAAGTCAATCAGATATTAACTTTGGCCTCTAGAGCATCCACAAGATTTTTTGAAGTGATCAAGGGACACAACTCTGGCACTAATTATCAGAAATCGCTGAAAATCAATAGGCTTCTTCGTCTCATGACCTTAAACACTGTGTATAAATTTGAAGTCAATCGGACATCATCTTTGTCCTCTAGAGCATCCACAACATTTTTTGAAGTGATCAAGGGCCATAACTCTAGCACTAATTATTGGAAATCCGTGAAAATCAATAGGCTTCTTCGTCTTATGACCTTAAACACTGTGTATAAATTAAAAGTCAATCGGATAATAACTTTAGCCTCTCGAACATTCACAAGATTTTTCGAAGTGATCAAGGGTCATAACTCTGGCAGTAATTATCGGATATTGCTGAAAATCAATAGGATTCTTCGTATCATCACCTTGAACACTGTGTATAAATTTCACAAGATTTTTCAAAGTGATCAAGGGTCATAACTCTGGCAGTAATTATCGGATATCGCTGAAAATCAATAGGCTTCTTCGTCTCATGACCTTAAACACTGTGTATAAATTTAAGGTCAATCGGATATTAACTTTAGCCTCTAGAGCGTTCACAAGATTTTTCAAAGTGATCAAGGGTCATAACTCTGGCAGTAATTATCTGATATTGCTGAAAATCAATAGGATTCTTCGTCTCATGACCTTAAACACTGTGTATAAATTTAAAGTCAATCGGATATTAACCCTGGCCTCTAGTGCGTTCACAAGAAATTGTGGACGATGGACGGACCATTAGGGCCTCCTTCATTCGAAATATTTTTGATTTAAATAATATATTATAATTAATATTTTGAATATTAAAATTGTAATAAACATTCAAAATATTTTTGATTTAAATAAAATATTATAACTAATATTTCTAATATTAAAATTGTAATAAACAAAACTTTAGCAAAAGTTCATGGCTATAGATCTTGGATTGAACCAGCTCGAATTAATGTTTTGTAAATTTGGTATTGTATGCTAAAAATAATATTGACTAGAAATAATAATATTGAGGGGTATTTCCAACTTTTTCGGATGTTTATTTACATTTCAAAAGTGATAAACTGAAAGTATTGACCTTTTATAAAATATCGCGATGGAATTCGATATAAGAGTAGGCCTTAGCGCCGCTGCCCAGGCGAAATTTCCCTCATAGCACACTGTATGGCGTATGCCCGTCTTCCATTAGCCCAGGTTAGGTGCAGAAGAGTAGGACGTTAAATCCCATTTCATTTGTCATTTTCAAAATATTGATATATCGGATATGGGTATCCTGAAATGGATAATAGTGACAAACTGAAGTTGAATATAAATGTATTACAGATAAAAAATGTATCTTAAACTAATTGATAAATTTGTGTAACAACGAATTCGATTCTCATCGAAAGGATTCCTGCACTGCTCCCTATCTATTCCTAGGGTGGTGGTTTTAAGCTTCACTTTCTAGTCGAGTGCACAGTGCACACTGCTTTGACATTCTGTATAAACTTAGCATATGAAAGAAATAATTGTTCCATGATTTTTTTTTATGCAAAAATGAAGATAGGTTGCCAGGAAAGGAAACATACGCCCACAGCAGCTAAATCGTCCGGGCAGTCAACAAGGGTTGTCGCATATTTTTACTTTTTTCGGTAATGAAACATTTGTAATACACTAAAATCTGATTAAGAGTAACAACTCATTATGTAATTATCAGAAAAGCATTAGAATTTGTTTGCTTTTTATAAAGTTTTGCCCCACGCTAACAATTAGTATACGAAACATTTAATATCATGGATTTAGCTGTTCAGTTATCAAAATTCATTGAAAATCAAAATACTTATTCGTTTCAACACCTTAAACTCTGTGTATCAATTTGAAGTCAATCGGATGATAAGTTTGGCCTCTATAGTGTCACAAGGTTTCTTAAAGTGATCAAGGGCTACAACTCTGGCACTAATTATCAGAAATCGCTGAAAATCAAGAGGCTTCTTCATCTGTTGACCTTAAACACTGTGCATAAATTAAAGTCAATCGGATATTAACTTTGGCCTCTAGAGCGTCCACAAGATATTTTGAAGTGAATATGGGCCATAACTCTGGTACTTATTATCAGAAATCGCAGAAAATCAATAGACTTCTTTGTCTCATGATCTTAAAACATTGTGTATAAATTTAAAGTCAATCGGATATTAACTTTACCCTCTAGAGCGTCCACAAGATTTTTTGAAGTGATCAAGGGCCATAACTCTGGCACTAATTATTGGAAATTGCTGAAAATCAATAGGCTTCTTCGTCTTATGACCTTAAACACTGTGTATCAATTTAAAGTTAATTGGATATTAACTTTGGCCTCTAGAGCGTCCACAAGATTTTTTGAAGTGATCAAGGGCCATAACTCTGGCACTAATTATCGGAAATTGCTGAAAATCAACAGCCTTCTTCGTCTTATGACCTTAATCACTGTGTATAAATTTAAAGTCAATCAGATATTAACTTTGGCCTCTACAGCAACCACACGATTTTTTGAAGTGATCAAGGGCCGTAACTCTGGCACTAATTATTAGAAAATCAATAGGCTTCTTCATCTTATGACCTTAAACACTGTGTATAAATTTAAAGTCAATCGGATATTAACTTTGGCCTCTAGAGCGTCCACAAGATTTTTTGAAGTGATCAAGGGCCATAACTCTGGTAGTTATTATCGGAAATTGCTGAAAAACAATAGGCTTCTTTGTCTCATGACTTTAAACACTGCATAAATTTAAAGTCAATTGGATATTAACTTTGGCCTTTAGAGCGTCCACAAGCAATTGTGGACGCCGGACCACCGGGGGCGACGACAATACGACAACATTCCAATGTGGGCGTGTAAAAAACCATCACTCCAACTATTCTATCATCCATTTGCTTATAATTATACATCTCCATGCTGTTCCATTCCTAAACATGGCTATTCTCTACTTTGCTAACTTTTCGATCGTTACATCCAATGTTCTCTTTTCCACAGACATTTAACTACATAACGACCATACTCCCCACATCCTTGACAAAGCTGATATCTTGATCTACATATGCTTTCCTTGTGCCCATGTTTTTCGAAAACATGCCCATCCTGAGTCTACCCGGTTGATTCTATACTAAACCCAAAGTACACAAACCAGGTCATCCAGTACGCCCTATAATTGGTAGCAACGATACTCGCACTAAATATAGATCAGCTTTCATAGATCACCACTTAAAACCATTTGTTCCTCGTCTGGAATCCTTCGTTAAAGATGATATGGACTTTTTACGACATATTGATGTTATTATCTCTACCGATGTTAAATCACTTTATACCAATATACCTCATCAAGAAGGCATAGATAGCTGTATAACATTTCTGGAGAGCAGACCAGTGGACAGTAAACTGTCTACCCCCTTCCTCTGCAAACTTATGCATCTAGTAATTACCATGAACAACTTTATATACTATTCAAAACAAGTAGGGGATATTTGATTTTTATGTGTTATTAAAGTCACCTAATGAAACTGACGAAGAAACAAATGACAAAATGAAATGAAGTTCACATTCATCGATTTATTCCAAATGATCGTTAGACTAAGTAAGGCACAGACTGACCATTATAAGGGTAAAATGATACCCGGGGTCAAACAGCAAAGTTACCACAGCATCACAACAAAGTCAGTAACGGGTAAATCCTCCTCTGTTTGCCAAACAAGCATTGATCCGACGTGGCATACTCCTAATGAGACGTCTGAGGTCATTTTGGTCCAGATTGTCCCATTCCTGTTGCAACGCAGCAGCAAGTTCTTGGACATTGGCAGGACGTTGTTGACGTTGACGTAACCTCTGTCCAAGCATGTCCCAGACATGCTCGATGGGGGAGAGGTCGGGACTCAGTGCTGGCCAAGGTAATGTGGTGATGTTCTGTTGTTGGAGGTAGCCTGTAACGATCCTGGCCCTGTGACATCTTGCGTTGTCATCCTGGAAGATGAAACGGCAGCCATGACGTCGTGCGAACGGCACAACATGGACTGCCAAGATGTTGTCCCGGTAGTACTGGCCTGTAACATGCCCTGCAACAACATGTAAAACCGTTCTTCCAGCAACAGTGATGCCACCCCACACCATATCATAACCACCCCCAAATCGATCATGTCTGATGACGTTAACGTCTTGGAAGCGCTCGTTTCGACGACGCCACACCCTCCTACGTCTGTCAAAAAAATCAACATTGAACCTTGACTCATCTGAAAACATCACATTGCTCCAGCGTCGATTATCCCAGTGTTGACGACCCCTACACCAACGACGTCTTGCCTGAATGTGATGATCTCTCAAACAAGGGATCACGCGAGGACCCCTATAGGTGACCCCTATGCAGTCGATTCCGAATCGTCTGGCCACTCACTCTCACACCAGTGTCTGTTTGAAGACGAGCGCTGATCTGATTTGCTGTGATGACACGATTTCTCAAGGCCAGGTACGGATAAATCGATCCTGGGCTTGAGTTGTCGCCCTTGGTCGACCTGAGCGTGGTCTGTCCTGTACAGATTGTGTATCACGGTATCTGGACCATAGCCTGCTTATGACTGCGAAACATTCATAGTCCGCGCCACAACCGCCTGTGTTGTGCCGATCTGTAGCATGCCAAGGGCACGTAACCTTTCATTTTGGGTAAGCCGAAGCATATCAAAATTTGTTTTCTGGTCACTAAATCAATTAAACTGATGTTTCCACCCTGGAATTCAATGCCACAATGACTGTAACATTCAAAGTCAGAGTCGTGCAAATCTTGGGTTGGACCCCCATGATGATCACAAGCATCACCTGCATTCCATGTGGTAGCTATTGATGCGTTTGGGCCTCACATGTAACTGGAAATGTTTCTTCTGTTAGGTTCTATAGTGACTTTTTTCGTAGTCATTTGCATATTTTAGTATTATGCCCCCAAAATCAAATATCCCCTACTTTTTTTGAATAGTATATGAAAACTTTGAAAATCGACCTAAGACAATGAGTGTGAATGATTACATCAATGAATTTGAAAGACGCTATTTCAAGATAAAGTGCTGTAAGATGGAACTACCTGATGGTGTATTGGCATATAGACTTCTGAAGAGCTCAAATATCAGTGTAGAGAAAGAACAACTTGCAAGAATAACAATTGGTGAATTGACTTACGAAAATATGAAAGATAGGTTGCCAGGCAACGAAACATACACCCACAGCAGCTAAATCGTCCGGGCAGTCAACAAGGGTTGTCGCATATTTTTACTTTTTTTTGGTAATAAAACATTTGTAATACACTAAAATCTGAGTAACAACTCATTATATAATTATCTGAAAATCATTAGAATTTGTTTGCTTTTTATAAAGTTTTGCCCCAAGCTAACAATTAGTACAGGAAACATTTAACATCATGGATTTAGCTGTTCAGTTATCAAAATTCATTGAAAATCAAAATACTTGTTTGTTTCAACACCTTAAACTCTGTGTATCAATCTGAAGTCAATCGGATGATTTATAAGTTTGGCATCTACAGCGCCACAAGGTTTTTCGAAGTGATCAAGGGAGATAACTCTGGAAGTAATTATTTGAAATCGATGAAAATCAGTAGGCTTTTTCGTCTCAGGACCTTAAACAGTGTGTGTAAATTTAAAGTCAATCGGATATTAACTTTGGCCTCTAGAGCATCCACAGGATTTTTTGATCTGATCAAGGGCCATAACTCTGGCACTAATTATTGGAAATTGATGCAAATCAATAGGCTTCTTCGTCTTATGACCTTAAACAATGTGTATAAATTTAAAGTCAATCGGATTTATTAACTTTGGCTTTTAGAGCGTCCACAAGATTTTTTGAAGTGATCAAGGGAGATAACTTTGGCACTAATTATCGGAAATCACTGAAAATCAATAGGCTTCTTCGTCTTATGACCTTAAACACTGTGTATAAATGTAAAGTCAATCGGATATTACCTTTGGCTTTTAGGGCGTTCACAAGATTTTTTGAAGTGATCAAGGGCCATAACTCTGGCACTAATTATCGGAAATTGCTGAAAATCAATAGGCTTCTTCGTCTTATGACCTTAAACACTGTGTATAAATCTAAAGCCAATCGGATATTAACTTTGGCCTCTAGAGCGTCCACAAGATTTTTTGAAGTCGTCAAGGGCCATAACTCTGGTAGTTATTATCGGAAATCGCTGAAAAACAATAGGCTTCTTCGCCTCATGACCTTAAACACTGTGTATAAATTTAAAGTCAATCAAATATTAACTTTAGCCTCTAGAGCGTCCACAAGCAATTGTGGACGCCGGACTGACGGACGGACCGACGGACGGACGGACGGGGGCGACGACAATATACGACCACATTTCAATGTGGGCGTATAAAAAGCAGTTGAAATCAATCTTTGATTACTGTACAGATATTGGTGTTGGCGAAATTAAGAAAGAGTATCCAGATGAAATAAAAGTCGAAGAGGAAGAAATCCTTTTTAACAGCAGTAATTTTGGAAGGCAGCGATGGAGAAAACCGAGATACAACCAAAGAGGGTTTGCTCAGCCTCAAAGAATGTCACAGGTGAAAGAAAGACTAATCCTCCAGATAGATTTGGAAATCCATCTACATGCGCAATATGTAAGTCAATATTTCATTGGGCTAATGCATGTCCTGACAGCCATTAGGCCAGAAGAGACAGAGAATCAGAGAAAGTAACACTTTTCTCTGAAGAAATTCAGGAATGTTACCTCCAAAAGTTCCTTGGCGAATCATTAAACCATGGAATTTTGGACAGTGGTTGTACCCAAAATGTTTGCGGAAAAGTGTGGCTGGACTGTTTTCTGATGACTCTAAATAGCCTTGATCATTCAAGCGTTTTTGAAGATAGCAGTAATGTTTCATTTCAATTTGGCTCGGGTCCTGTTCATAAATCAAATCGATTTGTATCTCTTCCAGTTTATATAGGTGGTAAACGTTTGATAATAAAAACTGAAGTAGTAGATTGTGAATTGCCATTGCTACTAAGCAAAGACTTTATGAAACAAACAGATACAAAGATACACTTTGCTGCAGATAAAGCAACAATATTAGGAAAAGACATTAGTCTCTACTTTACGACAAGTGAACATTATGCTATACCCATTGTCGAGACGAAATCTGTTCTACTCAGTGATTGTGTGTTAACAGGAAAAACTATACAATAAAAATATCAACTGGTTTCCAAATTGCACAAACAGTTTGATCATCCACCAGGCGAAAAATTGTTGAAACTGGTGAAAGATTCTGGTGTGGACGATGAACAATTAATTGACATTTTAAAAGGGTATGAAAATGAATGTGACATTTGGCTCAGATATAGGAAACCAGGACTCCGTCCAGTCGTTGGTGTTTCTCTTTCAAAAGAATTTAATGATGTTGTGTCAATGGACTTAAAAACTATCAATGGTAAATTACTTTTACACATGATTGACCATGCCACACGCTACAGCGCAGGGACGTTTGTGAAATCAAAGGAAAAGGAAGAAATAATAGATAAAATATTTAAATTCTGGATTGCTATATTTGGTGTGCCTAAGAAATTTCTGAGTGATAATGGGGGTGAGTTTAACAATGATATGTTTAGAGACATGGCTGATAACTTAAACATTACAGTGATGACAACTGCTGCGGAGGCTCCCTGGTCAAATGGAATCACCGAGAGACATAATGCAATTATTGCTAATATGATGGAGAAAATAAGTGAAGATACTAGCTGTTCAAATGATGTGGCTCTTGCCTGGGCAATCAGTGCGAAAAATGCGCTTCAAAATGTTTATGGGTATAGTCCTAACCAGTAAGTATTTGGAAGAAACCCCAATAACCCATGTGTATTGAATGACAAACCTCCTTCTTTGGAAGGAATTACTACAAGTGAATTGATTGCAGAACATTTGAACTCTTTATAACCCGGGAGCCCTGTGAGATTTAATCAAAATATTGAGTCCAAAAGGTTTGAGGTTTGCAACACATATTTGACCCCTAGATCATTATGGAAAGGCAAGTCTTAAGTTTTGTAACCTGTGCGTATACCTGGGAGCGCTCCCCCTAACCCCCTTAAATTTAATGGGAGTTAAAATTCAATGTCCATCCACAATTTTCTTGCAAGGATTTCATACTTAGCACTTTGAAACAGAGTGCATGACTTAAGATCATAAAATGATGTGCTAATGCAACTTAAGAGCTTAATTAATTAGCATATATTAGTGGCCGTAATAATAATTTAGAGTCCATGACTGAAACAAAGCCTAAAAGCTAGCTAACCAAGTCATGAAACGAAAAATATCACTTAAGAGCGACAAAAGTTGAACCAACCTTGCTGAAGACTGGTTCAAAGGTCAAAGGTCACTAATTAGTGACTGTCATTAAAATTTAGAGTCCATAACTGAAAAAAAAAAGCCTAAAATCAGGCTTACCAAGCCAGTAAACCAAAATTATAACTTAAGAGCGACAAAAGTTGAACAAACCTTGCTTAAGGTGACAAAGGTCAAAGGTCAATTTTTGGGTCTCGTAATAGGGTTTGAATGGATTTGATTAAATTGTCTTCTCCAAGATTATTTTTGTTTGGAAAACATTTCTATGAGTTTCACTGCACCAAATTCATGACTTAAGAGCATAAAATGTTGTACTAATGTTACTTAAGAGCTAATTAATTAGCACTAATTAGTGACTGTAATTAAAATTTAGAGTCCATAACTGAAACAAAGTGTAAAAGGTAGCTGACCAAGTCAGGAGGCCAAAAATATCACTTAAGAGCAACAAAAGTTGAACAAACCTTGCTTAAGACTGCTTTAACGGGGGCGGATCCAGAGGGGGGGGTCCAAACCCCACCCTGCTCAGCTACATAAAACAAAATGAATGCCTTGCATCAATGAAATTAAATCACAGTAAGATCCTACATCATTACAAAAATGATTTCTCTCCTTAAAAAGCGCAATTTGTGTGTATGCCTATGTAATTTAGAGACGATGACTGACAGATTTCCTTAACAGGAACCCATCAAACCCCCTCCTGCAAAAACTCCTGGATCTGCCCCTGTTCAAAGGTGACAAAGGACATATTCTGGGCCACATTATGACCAATCAAACATTCAAATTGCTTGCTTATCTCTGCTTACCTTAAGAGATAACGAAAAACTATGAGATGAATCATTCCTTATAGGAAATTAATGGAATTATTGAACTGGATAACTATCTGGTTTTGAAAAATGCAGACAATTCGATAATAAAGATATATATTTATATGATTCAAAATATTTATGTGTTCTCCTTAACATCGATATTTACCTTGGTGAAAAAAGGGTTGATATCGTAAATATTTCTGCTATTTCCACGTATTTCATTCATGACGTATATTTCAATTATTCACTGTTAGCCATTACCGGCAATCCAACTATTCACTGTTAGCCATTACCGGCAATCCAAACGTCTCGTCAATGGCGGTATTGTCAGTCAGTTGCCGTAAGGGCGGGGCTTATGACAGACAAGACATTTCATTGGCCTTTAGAAAGATAACATCGATTGAGCACACGCTCAGTATACCATAGGCTATTGGTATTGTCTTTTACAATGATAGCGTTAATGGGCGGGGTTACAGTTAAACTGGCAGAATATAAAACAGAAAAAAATTAAATCATATAGTAAAATATATTTTAATGACATAAAAAGTAACATAAGTATAATAAAAACAAACAGGTTCTTCAGCACAGTTATAAGCACAGTATAGAGTTTTAGCACAGTATATCACGGCATAGTTTTAGACACACTATTGATTTGAGATATCACTTTTTAGGGTTTCACACTGCGTAGCTTGTGTGAAACACTATTGTTTTTGTTAAAATTATTATTAAGCTTTCATATTACATACAGTGGACTCTGTCAAATCCGACATCGTACGGGATCGTTAAAATATGTCGGAAGTCACAGAGTGTCGGAATACCCAGTTTTGTCAAAAACGGAAATATTGTAACTTCGAAAACCGGAAGTATTATTATAATGTTGCTTCGATTCACCCGAGCGTTATTCCCTTTAAAAATGATAAACTTTTCTGTACATTCAAAATTTTCTAACATAATTTTTATTTCATTCAACATGCGTAGGCATTTTGAATAGGTCAAGTCTGACGTTAATTTATCATCTTCACGTGTTCATTGATAATCTGTCGTCCTATGATGCCAAGGTCGTCGTCACACGGTTCGGTGAGATCCGCAGGGTGAACAAACATTGAGCTGAAGTGAGCGGACGTTATGTTCTCAGCAGCCGTTTTATAACCTTGACCCTCATCGGCGAAAGCTGCGGTCAATGGTTAAAATACTACGGGGCGTTTGTTACATTTCATCCGCTCACATAAACGGCTAAACACTCAATCTGTTTCCTAAACACTGTGTTTAGTTAACCGCAGCTATTGACGATGAGGGTCAAGGTCATAAATATAAACCGTAACGTCCGCTCATTTAAGCTCAACGGCTACGTTATTCGGGTTCAATCGGCATGTGCAACGAATGTTTCTAACGGGTGCAAGGAATATTTGTACGAACGAATTCGTGGGAAAATTCGTAGATATTCTTGAGTATTTGTCACAATTACTGTCTTACAAGAGATTATAAAATTATCAAGGTAATCAAGAAAGAACTAGACGATAGCGAGTTTTAATCTTACCGATAATTGATTGGTGATTGCTTGTTAATTTTTTGTGGTTTCACACCCATCAAGTTTTAATCTAACGGACAATTGATTGGTAATTGCTTGACACCTACCGATTTAAGGCCGGATTATACGGTGACGATTCAATGAAAAATCATGTGACGGGACGGCTGATTGATGTCGGAATCCGGAACGTACAGAGTCCGGATCTACCAGAGATTTTTTGGCTGAAGTAATAGGGAAATAAATCGGGACATTAAAATTATGTCGGATGTCAAAGAGATTCGGATTTATCAGCTTATTGTTTCTGTTAAGATTATTATTATTATTTTTTTTTTTTGTGTGTTTTCTGCAAATCGGATTTCTCAGAATCTATCCGTAGGATCTTTCTGAAATTTTGACCTACCCCCCCAAAAATGGGGTGCGAACCTTGATTAAATATATTTTCAAAACGTTTTACGAATCCGAAATCACCGAAATTTACGAACGACAAAATGGACAATGCATAGTCGTAACTTTGTTATTTTTTGACCGATTTTACTAATTCGTTTTTCTTTGAATACCTTGAAAAAAATCATTTTCATCTGCAGTTTCACATTTTCGAATTTCGAAAATTCGTCGCTGTGATTTCGAACCGGAAGTTTAGACCAATTTGACAACTTCTGTAATAGTTGTACGATTTTCATGAAATTTAGTATATATGTAGACCTTACCGATGTGACATCAAAAATATAATTAGAAATTTTCTAAATTATCTCCCCTTGACGAAATTAAGGATCAAAATTTTCAAAAAAATCATCGAAATATAGGTCAGAATGACGTGATTTTTTTTTTGGATACTAGATAAGTAATAACTGATTTGTACACAAAATATGAAGTTTGTTGATCGAACCGGAAGTGCCACCATCTTGAAACGTGAAAAATCCCTAAGGCTTTTTTGCTATTTTACTTACAGACACGGGAGTTATATTTTCTGAATCCTTGAAAGATGGCCTAAAAATTGTTCAGAGCAGAATTTTGATTTAGGTCAATTGATGGTTGCCATTTTGAAGTGAATATGAAAAGTAGTAGCAATTTGAAGGGCCGAAACTTTGAAACACAATAACTCTCCTTCTAATTGAGCTAGAATGTTCAATCTTGGTGTAGACGTTCACTATGTCAATGTCATGATTGAGTTCAAAGATGAGCATTTTCTGCCTAGGGTAAGCAGAGATAAGCATGCTGATTTATTGATTCTTTAGGGCAAGATAACTTCGGTTATAATGAAGGGAGGGCGGTGAAACTCTTGTTAATCGAGAGTGTAATAGCTGGCCTGTTGTGTGAAATCGTTGTATCTTTTTTTTAAATATCAGGGATAGCAGAAAAAAAGAGATCGAAAATCCAAAAAGTCGTATGTTTACGATTTGGAGCATCTTTAAAGGCTCTTTTCTCTTAAAGTCAGCATAATACTTTTTGAGAACTTCTTCTACAAAGAGTCTTATCGGTAGTCTTTTATATGAAAACTTCGATCAACAGTCCAAAATATCTGGAGTAGAAGAATAAAAGGATTGAAAACGGCACCCTTTCATTGTTAAGCGAAACATGCAGTGTGGGTGACTACAATCTGCACATTTAGTCATCGTATAGAGCTTATTCAACAGTATCGAATTCCAACTACTTAGGGATATTTTACGTGCACTCCAATGTGTACACGCGACCTTGGTTTTTCGTCCCATCCGAACGACTAGACAGCTGTCCTTGTCAGGCCCTCCGTTCTGCTCACTGACAAGGGGGAACCACGCCGGAAAATCGAGATGAACTTTCTCGTTGCAGAACTTTCAATTCAGGTCAAACGTTTATTGCATACGATTAAGCTGGTCAGTTGGGGCTTATTTTCAAAAGTTTTGTAATAATCGGTTGGTAATTAAAATACCGTGCGAATTAAACTGTTAAAACAGAAAATTTCGCCCGGTTAAAGTGTTTCTTGCTATAAGTCAGCAATTTCCAGATTTTAGGGAGGCTGAATGGTTAGCATACGCGCGCTGTATCGTAACGTCTGTCATTGAGTCAACCGGCGTCGTTTCGATTTCCAAGTTGCACGTGACATGGAGTATGGTGTCCAACCTCGTGGGTTTTCTCCGTGTCCTTCGGTTTCCTCCCACGGCTAAAGACCCGTACGCGCAAGGGAAGTTTATAAATAAAATTAAAAAACATATGTTAGTCCCGAAATGACCTAGTTTGTGTCGAATGGACGTTGAGCCGCATTTCTCTCTTTCTCTTTTATTTTTAAAGTTTTGTAATAATCGGTTGGTAATCAAAGGTACTGTAAAAGTGATAAAACATAAAATTTCGCCCGGTTGTAATGTTTCTCACTTTAAAGTCAGCAATTTGCCGATTTTAGAGGGCAAATGTTTATTGCGAACAATTAAGCTGGTCAGGGGGAGCTTATTTTTAAGGGAGGCTGAATGGCTGAATGGTTAGCATGTGCGCGCTGTATCGTAACGTCTGTCATTGAGTCAACGGGCGTCGTTTCGATTTCGAGATTGTACGTGACATGGACATGCATACGATTAAGCTGGTCAGTTGGGGCTTATTTTCAAAAGTTTTGTAATAATCGGTTGGTAATTAAAATACCGTGCGAATTAAACTGTTAAAACAGAAAATTTCGCCCGGTTAAAATGCTTCTTGCTATAAGTCAGCAATTTCCAGATTTTAGGGAGGCTGAATGGTTAGCATACGCGCGCTGTATCGTAACGTCTGTCATTGAGTCAACCGGCGTCGTTTCGATTTCCAAGTTGCACGTGACATGGAGTATGGTGACCAACCTCGTGGGTTTTCTCCGTGTCCTTCGGTTTCCTCCCACGGCTAAAGACCCGTACGCGCAAGGGAAGTTTATAAATAAAATTAAAAAACATATGTTAGTCCCGAAATGACCTAGTTTGTGTCGAATGGACGTTGAGCCGCATTTCTCTCTTTCTCTTTTATTTTTAAAGTTTTGTAATAATCGGTTGGTAATCAAAGGTACTGTGAAAGTGATAAAACATAAAATTTCGCCCTGTTGTAATGTTTCTCACTTTAAAGTCAGCAATTTGCCGATTTTAGAGGGCAAATGTTTATTGCGAACAATTAAGCTGGTCAGGGGGAGCTTATTTTTAAGGGAGGCTGAATGGCTGAATGGTTAGCATGTGCGCGCTGTATCGTAACGTCTGTCATTGAGTCAACGGGCGTCGTTTCGATTTCGAGATTGTACGTGACATGGACATGCATACGATTAAGCTGGTCATTTGGGGCTTATTTTCAAAAGTTTTGTAATAATCGGTTGGTAATTAAAATACCGTGCAAATTAAACTGTTAAAACAGAAAATTTCGCCCGGTTAAAATGTTTCTTGCTATAAGTCAGCAATTTCCAGATTTTAGGGAGGCTGAATGGTTAGCATACGCGCGCTGTATCGTAACGTCTGTCATTGAGTCAACCGGCGTCGTTTCGATTTCCAAGTTGCACGTGACATGGAGTATGGTGTCCAACCTCGTGGGTTTTCTCCGTGTCCTTCGGTTTCCTCCCAACAGCTAAAGACCAGTACGCGCAAGGGAAGTTTTTAAATAAAATTAAAAAACATATGTTAGTCCCGAAATGACCTAGTTTGTGTCGAATGTACGTTTAGCCGCATTTCTCTCTTTCTTTTTTTTATTTTTAAAGTTTTGTAATAATCGGTTGGTAATCAAAGATACTGTAAAAGTGATAAAACAGAAAATTTCGCCCGGTTGTAATGTTTCTCACTTTAAAGTCAGCAATTTGCCGATTTTAAGGGGAAAACGTTTATTGCGAACGATTTAGCTGGTCAGGGGGAGCTTATTTTTAAAAGTTTTGTAATATTCGGTTGATAACTAAAGGTACCGTGCAAATTAAACTAATAAAATAGAAGATTTCGCCCGGTTGAAATGTTTCTATCTGTAGGTCAGCAATTTGCCGATTTTAGGGAGGTTGCGTGACTGAATGGTTAGCACGTGCGCTGTGTATCATAACGTCTGTCATTGAGTCAACTGGCGTTGTTTCGATTTCTTGGTTGTACGTGACAAGGAGTATGGTCGCCTGTCCAACCTCGTAGGCCGTAACGCCGCTGCCCGGGTAAAATTTCCCTCATTGCACACTTTATGGCTTATGCCCGTCTTCATTAGCCCATTTTAGGAGTAGGACGTTAAACCCCATTCAATTTGATATCATTTTCTCTATGTTGCTTATTTATTATAGTGGATAAATGTTTTTCTGGTTCTATTAATTATTTCATTTCTGCATAGAAATCTTGCTTTGACCAGTTTTTTTTTTATTGCAAAGTGCCATTCTTGTATATTGCAGTCTATGACCCTTTGTTTAAAACATGCTTAAGAAGTTGTCACGATTTCCTACTTATAACCAAACATATTGGAAACCATAATTATATAACATATCTCTAATTTTGGAAGCCCGATTACAGCTATACAAGTTTAGGTTATTTCCCTTTAGTTTAAAGATTATTTTTTTGCCCGGGTGCAAAGTTTCTCACTACATTTAAATTTGTAACTTTGTGAGTTTTGACCGATTTTGATAATTATGTCTTTATAATTTTCCAAATTTACATATTTAACGTAAATATTCAAACAATTGGGATCAACCTGATTCAAATTTTTTTAGTTTTGTTCAAAGTTATCTCATTTAATTTTTCGATGTTTTCTTACCATTTTCATTTCATTTTTCTGAAAGTTTTGAAGTGGGAAGTCATCCCGATTACAGCAACACAAGTATCAGTTATTTCCCTTTAGTTTTCAGATTATGCAATGTTTCATACTATATTTAGACTTGTAACTTCGCGAGTTTTTGACCAATTTTGATAGTTTGTTATTCTTATCCTTTCATTTGAGATACTTGATATAATCGATGACACGTGACGATGAATATGAAAGCTTTCATATCTGCATGGGACAGTAGCAGATCTAGTTCTTATTATTAGGGTTTCACACTGCGAAGCTTGTGTGAAACACTATTGTTTTTGTTAAAATTATTATTCTTATTATTATTAGGCTTTCAGACTTTCGTCTGAAAGCCTATTGTGATTACTAAAATTATTATTTATTATTATTATTTTATTTTTCGGGGGAGCCTATTCTCAGTGTCTGTAACAGATACAGATCTGGGACATAATTTTCTATCAGGAAACCATATGGTGGCTATCCCTTCCACTGTATTTGAAACTTCTGCGCAGACCGGAAGTGGTCGAATTTCGTGCGGTGCCAAAAAATTAAAAAACGGCCGTAGATTCGTTAATTTTGTATCTATTTTCATACAAATTACATTTTTGGAAACCCTGAGTCTTTTCTCGGACGATAGCAGTTGAAAATTTTGCAATTTCGAAACTTCGCCGTTGACTTCTAGCGTTTGAAAAATGAAAATATGTTGTTTAAGACACATTTTTTGTTATTTTTCAAAATTTTAAAATTTGACCTACATTTTTGGATACCTGACGGCAATCCGGTTCCAGTAATATAAGTTTCATTCAGAGTTATCGCCCTTTATTTTTCGATTTTTTTCGAATTTTCTTCACATTTTGTAAGCTTAAGTCTCGTTTTACGGCCAGATCGACGTTTCTGAAATTCCTGGAAAATGAAGTAATATGGTCAAACCACCGTTTAAAGCAATTTCAACAACAATCCGTAAACCGGAAGTAGTAGAAATAATATGCCATATTTTGAAAAAAAAGTGAAAAATGGGTGTTTTGGGTAAAAACACGATTTTTCCGTCCGATATCAACGGATTAAACGAATTAAGGTATCAATTGGTCGGGCGGTGATTGGACCACTGAATGATACCCAATTCGTACGGATACGATTAGCAGGAAGCAAAATATGGCACGCTGAAAATCAAGTATTTTCTGATTTTTAGCATTTTTGGACGCCTGTATCTCGAAAACTTAACCGCAACTTTTTTTTAAATTTTTTCTATCGAGAGTCCTTTCGGAGGTTTTGTGCATGAAGCCATCCAATAAGACTTTGAAATATCTGGAATAGGTGAAATAACGGACTGAAAATCGAAAAAAGTCGAAAAATCGTGAAATTTTGGAAAATGCTCTACTATTTTGTTATTTTAAGAGATTTTCAAAAAAAGATTGTATATTCAGATATCAGACCTAATTACGATTCTAACGATGTATAATATGTATGTAGTTATTGAAATTTAATTTTCGATATTTTAATTTTTTTGCATTGTTGGCACTTTTGAACATAGGATTTCTCAGGGGCATTTTATCTGATCAGATAATGTAATATGTCATTACAGAGCCCTGTGGCTATTTTAGTGCCCAAACCGGCTATTAAAACTATTCCGACAATAATAGCCATACCGGAAGTATTCAAAAAATGAAAAAAAAATGTTAAAAACATTGTCGCACTTGCGAAAAACTTGATTTCTCCCTTAGGTAATAGCGGACCAAAAGAACTAAAGTGTCGCTGGATAGCCCTATTAATGGACCATCATATGGTGTCTAAATAATACGATTTCGATTATAAGGAAATAATTTATTGTATGCCAAAAATCTAGTATTTTCTGATTTTTTAACATTCTGAGACGCCCTTTTCTCGAAAACAACGCCGCAGATTTTTCTTAAACTTTTCTTACTCAAAGTCCTATCGGTTGTCTATATAGTGAATCCAAAATGAAAAGCAATGAAATAATATAAGAGGTCCAAAAATGGCCCCAAACTTTGAAAAAAATTGAAAAATCGTTAAATTTTTGTAAACGCTCTTTAATTTATCTTTTTTTCCAAAACTACTCAATGGATGTTTCTGACACTTCTGGTACAGAAAGTTAAGTATCCAAATAACTTCATAAAGCTGTCACGACAATGATCGTAAAACCGGAAGTAGTCGAAAAAATGTCCGATATTTTGAAAAAAATTTTTTTTTTACAAAAACCTTTTTTATTTATGATTATTTTTTGATGGTATTTTACACATTTGATGCCTTATTTCATTTATGACTTCTATCAACTAAGTTAACATTTTCAATATCACCGGAAGTAATGTAATTTTTGCCAAAAACGTATTTTTAGCCTTCAAAACAAACATTTTTTTGAAGGGATTTATATTTATTATTTGTTTAACTTTATAACGTCTGACTCTAATGGGCAGTAAGATTGAATCAATACCATCATATTGATATCAAGAAAAGGCTTCTAGCATGTTCCCTTGTCGAAAAATAGCCAATTTTCCAAGGGTCTTTTTTAATTATTTTACCTTCTTAATTTCAGTTTATGGGTTATAGGTTAATTTTTCATTGCCCGATATGTATGTTGCAAATTTTCGACTTATTTTTCACCTATAAAAATTTCTTTCGGCACCGGAAGTGACGTAATTTTGCCATAATTTACAATTTTTGACCGGTCTTTTCGCCAGCAAATATTACTATTACATATGATAGAGGGTGTCACTGAAGCAAAACAACTAAAGTATAGTTCGGTAGCTCAATGGGTTGGCTATGGTATAATAAACTTCCTGTATGATTCCTGAAAGCCGGTTCAGTGCTGCTTGCAGGTCTAGTTAGGCTTTCAGACTTTCGTCTGAAAGCCTATTGAGATTACTAAAATTATTATTATTATTATTATTATTTACCGCGAGGGCCTAGATCTCCATGATCGAAAACAGATATCGATCTGGAATTAGCTTTTCTATCGGGAAACCATGTGGTGGCTACTTGATAAAATATTTTTGAAATTTCTGCGCATACCGGAAGTGACCGAACTTTGTACTTTCTCTAAAAATTGAAAATCGGCCATACTTTCGTCAATTCTTTATCCATTTTCAAACAAATTACATTTTTGGAATCCCTGAATCTTTTCTGAGACAATGGCTGTCTCACATTTTTCAATTTCGAACATTCGTCTATGATTTTTATCGTTCGAAAATTGAAAACATGTTGTTTACGAGACAATTTTTGTTATTTTTCAAAATTTTCAAATTTAACCTACATTTTTGGATACCTGAAGTCCACCCGATTCCAGTAATATAAGTTTCATTCAGAGTTATCGCCCTTTATTTTTCGATTTTTTTCGAATTTTCTTCCCATTTTGTGAGCTCGGGTTTCGTTTTATGGCAGGATTGACGTTTCTGAAACTTCTGGAACATGAAGTTATAGTCCAATACCAACTTATAAAGCAATTTCGACAAGAATCTTTAAACCGGAAGTGGTCGAAATAATGTGCAATATTTTGAAAAAAATGCAAAAAATGGATATTTTTGGGGAAAACGCTATTTCTCCGTCCGATATCAATGGATTAAACGAATGAAGGTACCGTTTGATGGCACGATTGTTGGACTATCATATGATACCCCATTCATACGGATACTATGAACAGACAGCAAAATATGGCACGCTGAAAATCAAGTATTTTCTGATTTGGAGCGTTTTTGGACGCCTGTATCTCGGAAACTTAACCTGCAATTTTTTTAAAATTTTTTCTATCGAGAGTCCTTTTGGAGGTATTTTGCATGAAGCCATCCAATAAGACTTTGAAATGTCTGGAATAGGATAAAAAAAGGGACTGAAAATCGAAAAAAGTCGAAAAATCGTGAAATTTTGGAAAATGCTCTACTATTTTTTTATTTTAAGAGATTTTTAAAAAAAGGTTGTATATTCAGATAGCTGACCTAATTACGATTCTAACGATGTATAATATGTATGTAATTATTAAAATTTAATTTTCGATATTTTAAATTTTTTGCATTTTTGACACTTTTGAACATAGGATTTCTCAGGGGCATTTTATCTGATCAGATAATGTAATATATCATTACAGAGCCCTGTGGCTATTTTAGTGCCCAAACCGGCTATTAAAACTATTCCGACAATAATAACCATACCGGAAGTATTCAAAAAATGAAAAAAAAGAGTAAAAACATTGTCGCACTTGCGAAAAACTTGATTTCTCTCTTAGGTAATAGCGGACCAAAAGAACTAAAGTGTCGCTGGATAGCCCTATTAATGGACCATCATATGGTATCTAAATAATACGATTTCGATGGTAAGGAAATAAATTATTGTATGCCAAAAATCTAGTATTTTCCAATTTTTTAACATTCTGAGACGCCCTTTTCTCGAAAACGACGCCTACGATTTTTCTTAAACTTTTCTTACTCAAAGTCCTATCGGTTGTCTATATAGGGAATCCAAAATGAAAAGCATTGAAATAATATAAGTGGTCGAAAAATGGCCTCAAACTTTGAAAAAAACTGAAAAATCGTTAAATTTTTGGAAACGCTCTTTAATTTATCTTTTTTTCCAAAACTACTCAATGGATGTTTCTGACACTTCTGGTACAGAAAGTTAAGTATCCAAAGAACTTCGTAAAGCTATCACAACAACGATCGTAAAGCCGGAAGTAGTCGAAAAAATGTCCGATATTTTGAAAAAAAATAATTTTTTTACGAAAACCTTTTTTATTTATGAATATTTTTTGATGATATTTTACACGGGGTTAAAATATCATCGTACTTGAGCAGAAATGAGAAAAAAAAATGTCTCGGTAATTTGCGTTAGCCGCCATCGGCTAATTTAGTTTTTCGTACCCAGAAAAATTATTTATTGTTCGATTTGTATAAAACAAAGTTCATATGCACCGTGGTCCCAATTGCAATTTTTTTTGTTACGGTGAAATTTTTCTGTCGGCAACGGAAGTGACGTAATATTAACAAAAACTACAATTTTGACAGTTCGGTACCACTTTTTGAAAGCAAATATTATTTTTTTTCAAAACTGATATAACTAAAAGGATGCACCCTGCAAAGATGCACAAAAATCCTTAGCTCAGATTTTTTAATTTCAATTTCATTTTCGGGCAATTTCGAATAAAATGTAAAATAAAGTGTAAAATTCAGTTATTTACAATTCATTCAGCGTCTTCATATTTTGAAATATTTATTTGTAATTTTCATAAACTCGTAGCAATAATCCAGACGAAGAGAATGTATGCGAAAATTAGTTTGTAATATGAGCAGTTGCCGAGAAATATGCAATTTTGCATGCATCACTTTTCACGTTATTTTGCCTATAAAAGAGTGAATTATTATTCGATTTGCAATATTTTTTTTCCATTTGATGCCTAATGCCAATTTGGACTAGGTGAAGCCAATTTTACATTTTCACTGTGACCGGAAATGACGTCTTTTGGGCAAAAACTGTATTTTTAACCTAAAAAACAAATATTTTATTCAAATGAGTCTGCCTTATAAGGCTTTTAAAATTATGATATTTGATTCCCATCAACGAATAGAATGAAGCCATACGACCATACAGATACCACAAAATGGTTTCTAACTTGTACGGTTACAGAGAAATAGGCGATCTTCTATAAGTCACTTTTCAAGGTTTTTGGTCTGTAAAAGTGTCAATTATTATTCGATTTTTATAATTTATTTACCATTTGATGCCTTATGCCATTTATGACTTCTATGAACCAAGTTAAAATTTTCAATATCACCGGAAGTAATGTAATTTTTGCAAAAAACGTATTTTTAGCCTTCAAAACAAACATTTTTTTGAAGGGATTTATATTTATTATTCGTTTAACTTTATAACGTCTGACTCTAATGGGCAGTAAGACTGAATCAATACCATCATATTGATCTCAAGAAAAGGCTTCTAGCATGTTCCCTTGTCGAATAATAACCAATTTTCCGAGGGTCACTTTTAAGTTTTTTACCTTCTTAATTTCAGTTTATGGGTTATAGGTTAATTATTTATTGCCCGATATCTATAAAAAAAAGTTTGCATTTTGTATGTTGCGAATTTTCGACCTATTTTTCACCTATAAAAATTTCTTTCGGCACCGGAAGTGACGTAATTTTGCCATAATTTACAATTTTGACCGGTCTTTTCGCCAGCAAATATTACTTTTACATATGATAGAGGGTGTCACTGAAGCAAAACAACTAATGTATAGTTTGGTAGCTCAATGGATAGGCTATGGTATAATAAACTTCCTGTATGATTCCTGAAAGCCGGTTCAGTGCTGCTTGCAGGTCTAGTTAGGCTTTCAGACTTTGTCTGAAAGACTATTGTTTTTACTAAAATTATTATTTATTATTATTATTTTATTTTTCGGGGGAGCCTATTTCTCAGTGTCTGTAACAGATACAGATCTGGGACATAATTTTCTATCAGGAAACCATATGGTGGCTATCCCTTCCACTGTATTTGAAACTTCTGCGCAGACCGGAAGTGGTCGAATTTCGTGCGGTGCCAAAAAATTAAAAAACGGCCGTAGATTCGTTAATTTTGTATCTATTTTCATACAAATTACATTTTTGGAAACCCTGAGTCTTTTCTCGGACGATAGCAGTTGAAAATTTTGCAATTTCGAAACTTCGCCGTTGACTTCTAGCGTTTGAAAAATGAAAATATGTTGTTTAAGACACATTTTTTGTTATTTTTCAAAATTTTAAAATTTGACCTACATTTTTGGATACCTGACGGCAATCCGGTTCCAGTAATATAAGTTTCATTCAGAGTTATCGCCCTTTATTTTTCGATTTTTTTCGAATTTTCTTCACATTTTGTGAGCTTAAGTTTCGTTTTACGGCCAGATCGACGTTTCTGAAATTCCTGGAAAATGAAGTAATATGGTCAAACCACCGTTTAAAGCAATTTCAACAACAATCCGTAAACCGGAAGTAGTAGAAATAATATGCGATATTTTGAAAAAAAAGTGAAAAATGGGTGTTTTGGGTAAAAACACGATTTTTCCGTCCGATATCAACGGATTAAACGAATTAAGGTATCATTTGGTCGGGCGGTGATTGGACCACTGAATGATACCCAATTCGTACGGATACGATTAGCAGGAAGCAAAATATGGCACGCTGAAAATCAAGTATTTTCTGATTTTTAGCATTTTTGGACGCCTGTATCTCGAAAACTTAACCGCAACTTTTTTTTAAATTTTTTCTATCGAGAGTCCTTTCGGAGGTTTTGTGCATGAAGCCATCCAATAAGACTTTGAAATATCTGGAATAGGTGAAATAACGGACTGAAAATCGAAAAAAGTCGAAAAATCGTGAAATTTTGGAAAATGCTCTACTATTTTGTAATTTTAAGAGATTTTCAAAAAAAGATTGTATATTCAGATAGCAGACCTAATTACGATTCTAACGATGTATAATATGTATGTAGTTATTGAAATTTAATTTTCGATATTTTAATTTTTTTGCATTGTTGGCACTTTTAAACATAGGATTTCTCAGGGGCATTTTATCTGATCAGATAATGTAATATGTCATTACAGAGCCCTGTGGCTATTTTAGTGCCCAAACCGGCTATTAAAACTATTCCGACAATAATAGCCATACCGGAAGTATTCAAAAAATGAAAAAAAAATGTTAAAAACATTGTCGCACTTGCGAAAAACTTGATTTCTCCCTTAGGTAATAGCGGACCAAAAGAACTAAAGTGTCGCTGGATAGCCCTATTAATGGACCATCATATGGTGTCTAAATAATACGATTTCGATTATAAGGAAATAATTTATTGTATGCCAAAAATCTAGTATTTTCTGATTTTTTAACATTCTGAGACGCCCTTTTCTCGAAAACAACGCCGCAGATTTTTCTTAAACTTTTCTTACTCAAAGTCCTATCGGTTGTCTATATAGTGAATCCAAAATGAAAAGCAATGAAATAATATAAGAGGTCCAAAAATGGCCCCAAACTTTGAAAAAAATTGAAAAATCGTTAAATTTTTGTAAACGCTCTTTAATTTATCTTTTTTTCCAAAACTACTCAATGGATGTTTCTGACACTTCTGGTACAGAAAGTTAAGTATCCAAATAACTTCATAAAGCTGTCACGACAATGATCGTAAAACCGGAAGTAGTCGAAAAAATGTCCGATATTTTGAAAAATTTTTTTTTTTTACAAAAACCTTTTTTATTTATGATTATTTTTTGATGGTATTTTACACATGTGATGCCTTATTTCATTTATGACTTCTATCAACTAAGTTAACATTTTCAATATCACCGGAAGTAATGTAATTTTTGCAAAAAAACGTATTTTTAGCCTTCAAAACAAAGATTTTTTTGAAGGGATTTATATTTATTATTTGTTTAACTTTATAACGTCTGACTCTAATGGGCAGTAAGATTGAATCAATACCAACATATTGATATCAAGAAAAGGCTTCTAGCATGTTCCCTTGTCGAAAAATAGCCAATTTTCCAAGGGTCTTTTTTAATTATTTTACCTTCTTAATTTCAGTTTATGGGTTATAGGTTAATTTTTCATTGCCCGATATGTATTAAACAAATTTTGTATGTTGCAAATTTTCGACTTATTTTTCACCTATAAAAATTTCTTTCGGCACCGGAAGTGACGTAATTTTGCCATAATTTACAATTTTGACCGGTCTTTTCGCCAGCAAATATTACTATTACATATGATAGAGGGTGTCACTGAAGCAAAACAACTAAAGTATAGTTCGGTAGCTCAATGGGTTGGCTATGGTATAATAAACTTCCTGTATGATTCCTGAAAGCCGGTTCAGTGCTGCTTGCAGGTCTAGTTATTATTATTATTATTCTTCTTTTGTTTTGAGTAGATCTCAGCAACTGCTTGTCGCATCGTTACGATTTCTTCGGTTTTACTGGGAAAGTGGGTGTGACTTAGAGGATAAAGCTATTTTGAACGTTCTGCGACAATGCGAAATGTCCGAAATCACCGAAGTTATCGTTTTTAAAAATATTGCAGTAATTTTAACAATAATCATTGGATTTTAACTGTCGATACATTTTGGCATAGCCGGAGACATGGCACATAGCTACGCTACTTTCGATTTTTGATTTTCGTCAAATCTTCGAAGATATTAAGCGCCAAATTTCGAAAATTTAAAATTTTACAAAAAACTTTTTTAATTATTAATATTTTTTAGTCCTGTTGTGCACAGAAATAAAGAGTCATCTGACTAGCGCAAAAATGTTAAAAAATTTTGTCTCAGTAATTTTCCTTGGCCCCCATTGGCTAATTCAGTTTTTCAGTCCTAGATTAATTTTTTATTGTTCGATTTGTATCAAACAAAGTTCATATGCTTCGTTGCCTCAATTGTCATTTTTTTTATTACCAAAAGTGTTATCTGTCGGCACCGGAAGTAGCATAATTTTACCAAAAACTACAATTTTGACAGTTAGGTACCATTTTTCGAAAACAAATATTATTTTTTTGAAAAATTATATGACTCAAAGAATGTGTCCTTTAAAGGCGCAAAAAATGTCGGAAGCAGTTTTTTTAATTTCGATTTCATTTTCGAGCAAATTGGATTAAGAGGCTAAAAATGGTGTAAAATTGACCTATTTACAACCCATTCAGGCTTTTCAGATTTTAAAATATTTCTTCGTAACTTTGATAAACATGTAGCTATAATCCATACGAAGAAAATGTATGTTAAAATTAGTTTGTAATATAAGCAGTTGCCAAGAAATGGGCAGTTCTGCATAAGTCACTGTTTTCGTTATTTTGCCTGTAAAATAGTCAATTATTATTGGATTTTTATAAAAGTGACATCATTTGATTCAAAAAGCATGTAGCGTCATATCAAGTTGATTACAATTTAAAATTGACACCGGAAGTGACATCATTTTGTCAAAAACTGCATTTTAAACTTTTTAAATCAATGTTTTATTCAACCAAGAATTACTTAATATGTATTAATAATTTTAACTTTTGGTTTAAATTCACATATAAACACAACTCATATGGTCATATAGATGTCATAAAATTGTTTCTAACTTGTTCGGTTGCCGAGAAATAGACGGTTTTCTACAGGTCACTTTTGAAGGTTTGGGGGCCATAAAAGTGTCAATTATTATTCGATTTTCATAAACGTTACACCATGTTATACCTAATGCCATTTAGGATTTCATACAAGTAATTTAAGATTTTCATTATCACCGGAAGTAACGTCATTTTGGCAAAAACTGTATTTTTAGCCTTCAAAACAGATATTTTATTCAAATGAGTCTGTTTTGAAATCTTTTTCAAATTATGGTATTTGATGCCAATCAACAAATAGAATGAACCCATACGATCATACAGATACCACAAAATGGTTTCTAACTTGTACGGTTGCAGAGAAATAGCCGATTTTCTACAAGTCACTTTTCAAGTTTTTTGGTCTTTAAAAGTGGCAATTATTATTCGATTTACATAAAATTTTCACTATATGATATCGTATGCCATTTCTGATTTCATAAAACTAATTGAACATTTTCATTAACCCCGGAAGAAATGTAATTTTGTCAAGATCATTTACAAGTAACAATGTATAAAATGAATTGATATTGCTGGATTTGGTTGATTCTGCGTCCATTTTATTTGATGTGAGCAATGTTTATTTGAAGACCTGTTTAGTGGTTTCGTTGGTACCGGAAGTGACATATGTTCAAGGGTAACTTGGCACCGGAAGTGACATGTTCAAGGGTAACGTGGCACCAGTGAAACCCGTCATTCCTGCATGCAGGTCTAGTTATTAGGCTTTCACCATTTTTCAATGGTGAAAGACTATTGTTATTACTAAGATTATTCTTATTAGGCTTTCACCATTTTTCAATGGTGAAAGACTATTGTTATTACTAAGATTATTATTATTATTTATTTTTTTATTGGGGGAAGCTAGATCTCAGAAACTATAAGAGATACAGGTCTGAAGTTTGATTTTCCCTCTGGAAAATGGGTGGTGGTTACTCCTTAAAACTATTTCCAGATTTGTGCGCATAGCGGAAATGCGTGAAATCTTTGGCGTGCACAAAAATTGAAAATCGGCCATAATTCAGTTAATTCTCAATCGATTTTTCAGACATTTATATTTTTGAATAGCGGGAGACATTTCCGACTAGATGGCAGTTGAAAAACGTTGAATATAGAAACTTTGTCGCTCTCATTTTTTTGGTGAATACTGGAAAATTTTCAAAAATTTGCTAAAATGTTTATTTTTAGGAATTTAGAAATTCTAATTACACTTTTGAATAGCTGACGTCGATCCGATTCCAACAATGTAAGTTTTGTTCTGAAATATTAACTTTGATTTTTCACTTTTTTTCGCATTTTGGTCAAAAACGGTAAGGCTTATTTTTTTAAAACCACTCCAACGATTTTTCTGAAACTTTGGTAAGATGAACAGAGATGTCTGAATTGTTCCTTAAACTATAAATGAAAATCCTCTAATCACCGGAAGTGGTCAAGAAAGGTATCCAAAGTTTGACAAAATTCAGAAAAATGGGTGCCTGTGCGACTAATAAGATGTATCGATTGGTTGTTTACCGAGTAGTTAAAGCATTATATCGTTTGATAGCCACGTGAATTATCTACAAGATGTTGCTATAGCGACAAGTTTCTATCAAAACATAAAAAAGTTATCTGAGTTTGAAAAGTAAGGTATTTTGCTATTTCGATCAACTTTAGACGCGTATTTCTCGAAAACGCCGCCTACGATTTTTTTAAAACTTTCTCATTGGAGAGTCTTATAGGTGGTGTATTGTGTGAAACAATTGAACAATTTCTCTAAATGTCATGAGTAGTCGAAAAACGAGATTGAAAATCCAAAACGTCGTATTTTTACCATTTGGAGCATTTTTAGACGTCTTTTTCTCGAAAAGTCAACGTAATTTTTTTTTTTGAACTTCTTCTACAGAGAGTTTTATCGGTAGTCTTAGGTATGAAACCATTGCGCAACAGTTAGAAATATCAGGAGTATGAGAACAAAGGGATCGAAAATTGAAAACATCATCTTTCATTGTTAAGCGAAACATGCAGTAAGAGTTGATACAATCTGTACGTTTTACCAACGTTTAGAGCATATTCAAAATTCCCCATTTCTATCACAGTGACGATATTTGAGCTAAAAGTATTTCACCTTTGAGTGTTTACTTATATTCAAAATATGGGTTTAGTGACCCTGTAACAGAAATAATTGATTTCTGTGTGTAATAATTAGTCTTTGAATTAATATTGATTCTTCTTTGTCAAAATTACCTCATAACCGTAATCATCTCGACACAAATCGACGGCTCGCGCTGTTTATAAGGAAATCTAATTATCTATAGGTTGCAGTTGTATCGTGCAGTAGTATCGTGCAGAAGTACGAATATTGCACCTGTGATAGAAAGCATGATGTAGTTTGAGCTTGGGCCCTATCTCTAATTAAAGATAAATTTTTATATGTTAGTGACGTCAAATCATTAACGTGCACGAAATCAGAAAATTGACGATATTTCATTGAATATTCAATCAATTTTTGAACCAGTTACATATTTGAGTAGCTGATATGAAAACGCGATTCCATAGTCCCGTGTAACACATTGATGTGACATCGACAAAAGTCCGAATTGGTTATAAATGGAACGTTTTGCATACGTATAAAGCATATATAGAGAGCTTTTTTCTTAAAACTGGCAATATTTGAACAAAGGGGTGTTTGAACGGTAACCAATATCTGGTATTGGTGCTTCTAGAATGAAAATAATTCATTTTAGTCATTAACAGTTACTCATGAAATTAATATCCCAGGTTTTATATTTACATGACGTCATCATTTGATACCAGTGAAAATGAAGCTCTCTGTTGAAGCCATGTATAAATAAAGTACCCCTCAATTACAATGTTGAAAAATTAATGTTGAAAGGTGCGATTTGGGGTTTTGGTTATTACCTGATACTTAAGGTATTTTTTTTTGTCCCATTCGAAAAACTGTTTTTTTTTATTCTCGTGTAGATCTTTGAAACTAAAGCAGATAGAATTCTGAATAATGATTTTTACTATGCTTTAAGCAGTAAGTACTTAGAACTATTGCGAAAGTTCTGAACAGGCCTGAAGTGAAGTAAATCTTTAACGTGCATAAATGAAAATAGGTCCTAATGATCTCAATTCCCAACCGATTTTCGAAAAAGTTATATTTTTGTAGAGCTGGGGATATTGCGGATGCGATATAGGTCGAATTGCAATACCACGCAGTTCTCTTTTTTTCCTGAAAATTTGAAAATGTACTAAAATTGTAATTTTTTTGAGAATTTTTGCGTTTTTGATTGTGTATTTAGGTTTCTGGCGTCTGTAGGATTCTACCGATCCAAGTTCATAATGTTGTAAATTGTTCAACTATATTTTTCACTTTCCTTCTATCGTAATGCGCATGCACAGAAAGTGTCAATATCTGAGTTGTTTAAGTGTGTGTGTGTGTGTGTGTTTTAAGGGGTGAGTGGTGGGCATTTTGTGCTGCCTTGGGTAAGGTGAAAGCCTTCAGCCTTGCAAGCAAGTCTAGTTATTATTTTTTTTTTTATTGGGGGAAGCTAGATTTCAGAAAATATAAGAGATAGAGGTCTGAAGTTTGATTTTCCCTCGGGAAAATGGGTGGTGGTTACTCCTTAAAACTATTTCCAGATTTGTGCGCATAGCGGAAATGCGTGAAATCTTTAGCGTGCACAAAAATTGAAAATCGGCCATAATTCAGTTAATTCTCAATCGATTTTTCAGACATTTATATTTTTGAATAGCGGGAGACATTTCGGACTAGATAGCAGTTGAAAAACGTTGAATATAGAAACTTTGTCGCTCTCATTTTTTTGGTGAATACTGGAAAATTTTCAAAAAATTGCTAAAATGTTTATTTTTAGGAATTTAGAAATTCTAATTACACTTTTGGATAGCTGACGTCGATCCGATTCCAACAATATAAGTTGTGTTCTGAAATGTTAACTTTGATTTTTCACTTTTTTTCGCATTTTGGTCAAAAACGGTAAGGCTTATTTTTTTAAAACCACTTCAACGATTTTCCTGAAACTTTGGTAAGATGAACAGAGATGTCTGAATTGTTCCTTAAACTATAAATGAAAATCCTCTAATCACCGGAAGTGGTCAAGAAAGGTATCCAAAGTTTGACAAAATTCAGAAAAATGGGTGCCTGTGCGCCAAATAAGATGCATCGATTGGTTGTTTACCGAGTAGTTAAAGTATTATATCGTTTGATAGCCACGTGAATTATCTACAAGATGGTACTATAGCGACAAGTTTCTATCAAACAATAAAAAAGTTATCTGAGTTTGAAAATTAAGGTATTTTGCTATTTCGATCAACTTTAGACGCATATTTCTCGAAAACGCCGCCTACGATTTTTTTTAAACTTTCTCATTCGAGAGTCTTATAGGTGGTGTATTGTGTGAAACCATTGTGCAATTTCTCTAAATGTCATGAGTAGTCGAAAAACGAGATTGAAAATCCAAAACGTCGTATTTTTACCATTTGGAGCATTTTTAGACGTCTTTGTCTCGAAAAGTCAACGTAATTTTTTTTTTGGAACTTCTTCTACAGAAAGTTTGATCGGTAGTCTTAGGTATGAAACCATTGCGCAACAGTTAAAAATATCAGGAGTATGAGAACAAAGGGATCGAAAATTGAAAACGTCACCTTTCATTGTTAAGCGAAACATGCAGTAAGAGTTGATACAATCTGTACGTATTACATACGTTTAGAGCATATTCAAAAACCCCCTTTTCTCTCACAGTGACGATATTTGAGCTAAAAGCATTTCAACTTTGAGTGTTTACTTCTATTCAAAATATGGGTTTAATGGCCCTGTAACAGAAATAGTTGATTGCTGCGTGTAATAATTATTCTTTGAATTAATATTGTTTCTTCTTTGTCAAAATTACCTCATAACCGTAATCATCTCGACATAAATCGACGACTCGCGCTGTTTATAAGCAAATCCAATATTTAAGAGGTTGCTGTTGTATCTTGCAGTAGTATCGTGCAGAAGTACGAATATTGCACCGGTCATAGAAAGTGTGATGTAGTTTGAGCATGGACTCTGTTTGTAATAAATATCGAAATTTTGTATGTTGGTGACAGTGACGTCAAATCTTTAACGTGCACGAAATCAGAAAATTGACGATATTTCATTGAATATTCAATCAATTTTTGAACCAGATACATGGATGTTAGCTGTTTCGTAACCTGGCTGTTTCGTAGCTGATATGAAAACGCGATTCCATAGTCCCGTGTAACACATTGATGTGACATCGACAAAAGTCCGAATTGGTTATAAATGGAACGTTTTGCATACGTATAAAGCATATATAGAGAGCTTTTTTTAAAACTGGCAATATTTGAACTAAGGGTGTTTGAATGGTAACCAATATCTGGTACTGGTGCTTCTAGAATGAAAATAATTCATTTTAGTAATTAACACTTACTCCTGAAATTAATATCCCAGGTTTTTTGTCTACATGACGTCATCATTTGATACCAGTGAAAATGAAGCTCTCTGTTGAAGCTATTTATAAATTGCAATGTTGAAAAAGTAATGCTGAAAGGTGCGATTTTGGGTTTTGGTTATTACCTGATACTTAAGGTATTGTTTTTCTCATTCGGAAAACTGTTTTTTTTTGTAGTCGTTTAGATTTCTGAAACTAAAACTGATAGAGTTCTGAATATTGTTTTTTTTTCTATGTTTTAAACATTTAGTACTTAGTTCTATAGCGAAAGTTGTGAACAGACCGGAAGTGGTGTAAATCTTTAATGTGCGCGAATGAAAATCGGTCCTAATTATGTCAATTCCCAATCGATTTTCGAAAATGTTGTATTTTTGTACAGCAGGGGATATTGCGGAGATACCACGTCGTTCTCTTTTTTCTTGAATATTTTGAAAATGTACTAAAATTAAAATTTCTTGGAATTTTTGAGTTTTTGATTGCGTGCTTAGATTTCCGACGTCTGTGCGATTCTACCAATCCAAGTTCATTATGTTGGAAATTATTCAACTATATTTTTCACTTTCTTTCTATCGTGATGCGCATGCACAGAAAGTGTCAATATCTGAGTTGTTTAAGTGTGAGTGGGTATTTTTTAAGGGGTGAGTGGTGGGCATTTTGTGTTGCCTTGGGTAAGGTGAAAGCCTTCAGTCCTGCAAGCAGGTCTAGTTCTTATTATTATTCCAATTCCACTTTGACTATATCTCAGCAACTACTTGTCGCATCTTTACGATTTTTTCGGTTTTACTGGGAAAGTGGGTGTGACTTAGAGGATAAAGCTATTTTGAACGTTCTGCGACAATGCGAAATGTCCGAAATCACCGAAGTTATCGTTTTTAAAAATATTGCAGTAATTTTAACAATAATCATTGGATTTTAACTTTCGATACATTTTGGCATAGCCGGAGACAGGGCACATAGCTACCCTATTTTCGATTTTTGATTTTCGGCAAATCTTCGAAGATATTAGGCGGCAAATTTCGAAAATTTAAAATTTTACAAAAAACTTTTTTATTTATGAATATTTTTTAGTCGTGTTGTGCACAGAATTAAAGAGTCATCTGACTAGCGCAAAAATGTTAAAAATTTTTGTCTCATTAATTTTGCTTGGCCGCCATTGGCTAATTCAGTTTTTCAGTCCTAGATTAATTTTTTATTGTTTGATTTGTATAAAACAAAGTTCATATGTTTTGTTGTCTCAATTGTCATTTTTTTTATTACCGAAAGTTTTATCTGTCGGCGTCGGAAGTGGCATAATTTTACCAAAAACTACAATTTTGACAGTTAGGTACCATTTTTCGAAAACAAATATTATTTTTTTGAAAAATTATATCACTCAAAGAGTGTGCCCTTTCAAGGCGCAAAAAATGTCGGAAGCAGTTTTTTTAATTTCGATTTCATTTTCGAGCAAATTCGATTAAGAGGCTAAAAATGGTGTAAAATTGACCTATTTACAACCTATTCAGGCTTTTCAAATTTTAAAATATTTCTTTGTAACTTTTATAAACTTGTAGCTATCATCTATACGAAGAGAATATACGTGAAAATTAGTTTGTAATATAAGCAGTTGCCGAGAAATAGGCAATTTTGCATGAGTCACTTTTCACGTAATTTTGGCTGTAAAAGAATCAATTATTATTCGATTTTCAATTTTCTTTCGCCATTTGATGCCTAATGCCATAGTGGACTATGTCAAACCATTTTACCTCTTACGCTGCCACCGGAAATGACGTCATATGCTCAAAACTTAAATTTTAGCCTTCAAAAACAATATTTTATTCAAATGAGTCGTACTTGTTATTTTTTTTCAAATTATGATATTTGATTCTATTGATCAAATAGATTGAACCCATACGATCATACAGATACCACAAAATGGTTTCTAACTTGTACGGTTGCAGAGAAATGGGCGATTTCCCTTAAGTCACTTTTCAAGGTTTTTAGTCTATAAAAGTGTCAGTTATTATTCGATTTTCATAAAATTTTCACCATATGATATCTTATGTCATTGATGATTTCATAGAACTAATTTAAAATTTTCAGTATCACCGGAAGTAATGTCATTTTGGCAAAAACTGTATTTTTAGCCTTCAAAACAGATATTTTTTTCAAATGAGTCTGATTTGTAATATATTTCAAATTATGATATTTGATTCCAATCAACAAATGGATTGAACCCATACGATCATATAGATACCATAAAATAGTTTTTATCATGTACGGTTGCCGAGAAATAGACGATTTTCTACAAGTCACTTTTCAAGGTTTTTGGTCTATAAAAGTGGCAATTCTTATTCGATTTACATACAATTTTCGCCATATGATGCCTTATGTCATTTCTGATTTTATAAAACTAATTGAACATTTTCATTATCACCGGAAGCAATGAAATTTTGCCAGGATCACTTACAAGTAACATATATATAAAATGAATTGATATTGCTAGATTTGGTTGATTCTTCGTCCATTTTATTTGATGTTTACAATGCTTATGTGGAAAGCTGTTTGATGGTTTCATTGGTATCGGAAGTGACATGTTCAAGGGTAACGTGGCACCGAAAGTGACGTGGCACCAGTGAAACCCGTCATTCCTGCATGCAGGTCTAGTTTTATTTAGAGTTACTTTATATGAATATCGGCCTGCGTAAAACCGTTGAATTCCTCTTCTTCATCCTCTTCCTCAAAAATGCGTAGGATATCGGCAACTTCAAGACCAGGGACGTTTTCGTCGGTGTAGTAAATGTCAATATCCTCTTGGGTGTCGTCTTTGTCGTTGTCTGTTTCTTCGACTAGCTTTCTTCTTTTATTTGCTGGCTCTTTTTGTACCATCTCCTCCCACAAAAGATCATCTTCCGTCCCATCCATAGCATTTGAAATGCAACATTTCTTAAATGATTTAATTATCATTTCTTGGTCAATTGACTTCCAAGCTTCTACAATCCAAGAGCAGATCACATTTAATTCTGGCTTTCTTCTGGCTCCCCCTTTCGTGTATGTGTGCTCATCGCCTGCCATCCAGTCGGAACACAGCTGTCTAAGTTTGACTTTCATAGGTTTGTTGATGGACACATCTAAAGGCTGGAGCATACTTGTCATACCCCCTGGAATAATCACTAAATCGGTAGAATACTTTTTCTTGAGATCTTTCTTTACCGAGTCTGATCGGTGACATCTAAAGGCATCTAATACTAGTAAGCCCTTCTTTTTTCTCAACCCTCCAGGTCTCTTCCCCCATACACTTTCTAGCCAGTCAGCTGTGAGACGGTCGTCCATCCAACCCTTTTCCTGCGTCCTTACAATGATGCCCTTCGGAAATACCATGCCTTTTGGGAGGGTCTTTCTTTTAAAAATCACGTAGGATGGTAACTTTCCGCCGTCTGCTGTACAGGCCAACATCACGGTAAATCTATTCTTTTCATTGCCGGTTGTTTTGATATTTACTGTTTTGTCGCCGGTGTTATGGATTGTAGTATTACTTGGCAAGTCAAATGTCAAGGGAGTTTGGTCTGCATTACCTATTTGATCCAGGGTGTAATCATGCTTTGATCTAAGGTTAATTATGAATTTTTGAAAACTTGTTAGTTTGTCGTCGAAATCTTGGGGAAGTTTCTGTGAAATATGGGTTCTTCTTCAAATGGATAGATCGTGTCGATTCAAAAATTGGTAGACCCAACTTGATGTAGCCTTGAAACTAGCATATTCGGCTTTGCCCTTTGCCAATAATAGTGCCTTTAATCTCACTTCTGTCGTTGAAACGGGTAAACCTTCTTGACGTCTGTCATTAACATAGTCAACCAATTGTCTCTCAATTTGTGGATAGCGTGGGGCGCTCCACCTATTCGCTTCCTTACTCGATTTCATGTCAGTAAGTTTCCCCTTCATAGCCCTCCAACGTCTCACGTTCGACTCCCCCAAACTAAATTCGCGGCCTGCGGCCCTATTACCGTGCGCTTCAGCGTAACTAATTACCCTCAACTTTTCCTTAGCAGTGTAAGCGGTTCGTCTCGTAGCCATTCTGAATATATAATTTGTAAGAATGATGGAATGTTCACTCATATTTTATATACACCGGGTGTTTTCTTTGAGCAATACTGTCTTTTAATTTAAGTTACCGACAATTTTCATTCAACATGGATTCAGTGATTGACCCATTGTTATAAATTACCGGTATAGTTAATTATCAACCAGTGAGTTGTTACCGTTTTCTTTACGAAGTTGTTTGTAGTTAACAAAATCATTGTTTCCTTGATTGGTATTAATAATGCGATTGTATTATTTTACTGATAGATCTAAATGGCTACAATCTGGGTATTGTTGTGACGCGTGTAGTGGGCGGGGCAACGGACGCTATCGATTGTTTGTCAGTTTGCATAACTTAGAGTAAACCTGGAATTGTTGTTTATCTTTTACCGGTAGTCAAGATTTAAGTCGTGAGTAGCTGATCACGAAAAATTATTTCTACAGTTAACATTTAATTTGTTTATCATCAAAACATTTATCACAGCCAATTACTCACGAATTTAACACGATGTAATAGACGGCCATGTTTGTTGTGGGCGGGACTTGAATGTCAATTTCACTACCGTACGATTAAAAAAGGACCACTAAAAGTTATGAAATAATCAATTGTATGTTATAATTAATAGAAACAAATGTAACAAATGCAATTTATTTCATAAAGAAATATATATATAACTCGATACGTCTAAATATCGGTAATTATTATAAATGTAAACAATAGAGTTTGGCCCAGTTACTGGAGATAGCAGGTTGATTTGAGTCACGTATGGTATGGCATGAGTTTCACGAGGCGCTGGGAAAGGGGTGCGCCTAAACCACGCATATTTTTTTTTCCTGAAACACCTCTGCCAAAGTCGCCCTGCGCCTTATCTACGCATGCGCCTTATCTACGCATGAGCCTTATACACCGGAAAATACGGTATATATTCCACCGATGCTACTTCTTTTTCTATATGCAAAGTGGATGTTTTTAATATGTTAAATTATAATTCCAAATTTATATCAGTTTTACAAATAATATATATACATATATATAAACTAAAAAAATGAATAAAATGGAGGTAGATGTTTCATTCGACTCTCAGTTTTTCTATGTAATAGAATTATATTATACATTATACGTTTTTTACATCCTCAACAATTCCTTTTCGATGCAAAATAATATTTGTATTTCATATATCCAAGTCAGATTTTTTTGCTAAAAATTGTACCAATATCTTTTTTATAGATTGCTTTTTATAAGGAACCAACTTTTGAAAATGTTATGCCTAAAATTTTGATAGCAACGTTGTTATTATTGAATCACAGTTGAGCAGTGCCAGATCTAAGGGGGGCAAAGTGGGACAAATGTCCTGGGCCGCCCACATTTAGGGGCCCCCACAATTCTATGTCATACTAATATTTTATCCCGGACTGAGCGAACCAGTTCCTGGGCTGAATGGGCGAGGATTGGGGCCCTTGGCAGTAAGGGATATTAGGGGCCCTGGGACTGGCGGAAAACACCACAGGCACTCAAGGGGGCGGAGTACATACTAGTATGATCCGCGATTACTACGAACAATTTGAACAAACAACAATTGGGCCCCGCACAATTGGTTTGTCCCGGGCCCCCACAAGGTTAATCCGGCACTGCAGTTGAAGAAGGATTCAATAAGACAACAGAACATGGGTACATGATCTTTAAGAGGTATTAACAATCGGAAAAAAAACATGTACATAACACAGTTTTTTTATATGGGAAACAATCACTGGGTTTATCCGAAAAACCCACCGTTTCAAAAATATACACTTTGCATAAATAAATTGATGTAGCATTGGTGGAATACACATATTGACTTTTGTAATTAATCACATAGACAGCTCTGAACTACTTTTGATAACTTTAAATTGTTCTGGGTCGGCCGCAACGAAATCGCCCAAAACAGCATTACATTCAGAACTCCGTGCCTTATTCCACAGTAAATCTAATTTACAATTGGAAATATTTAGGAACGATAAAGAATGAAAATTGATAAAACAAGACTAACAGCTAACAAAAGTATCGTATATCTGTATGAATGTATTCCTGGTGTGTACATATATGGTTTCTATACTGCATGTATTATTTGTAGTATACAACTATGTCTAAATATGTATGTATGCATGGTGTCCCAAATGAACGTTTTGATGCAATTAACATCTTATCTACTACAATATCTTGTAAGTAAACCGTAATCATCGCAAGGTTTTTCGTTGTCTCTTCAAGCCAAGCAGAGATAAGCAATTTGAATGGTTGATTGGTCATAGTGTGAAACAAAATATGACCCTTGTCACTAGTTTGTCACCTAAGCCAAGTTTGTTCCATTTTTGGCACTTTTAAGTGATATTTGTGGCTTTCTGGCCTGGTTAGCTAGTTTTTAGGCTTTGCTTCAGCTATAGACTCATCCCCATTACGAGACCAAAAAATTGACCTTTGTCAATTTTGAAACAGTCTTAAGCAAGGTTTGTTCAACCTTTGTCGCTCTTAAGTAATATCTTTGGTTTCCTGACTAGGTAAGCTAGTTTTTAGGATTTGTTTCAGGGGTCATAATCCAGGACGTTAGGATCCAATATACGATAATATAGAAAGGAACCAAGATCTTTGAATTTTAAACATGCATTTCAAGTTTCATCAAAATCGGATCTAAATTGTGACCTCTACAGGGTCCACAACCTTGATATCTCATATTTTTTCACTATTTCCGTATAAACGAAATACAACTCAACCTTCCTTATGCCGTAACGGTAATACACTAAAACGCTTTTTTAATTCGGATAAAAATTGTGATCTCTGGAGGGACCACAAGCCAATACATACAATCAGGGCCAATAATTCAGGAAGTTATGATTTGATACGTGTTAATGTCGAAAAGAACCAAGATCATTGCGTTATAAACATGCATTTCAAGTTTTATCAAAATCGGATAAAAATTGTGACCTGTAGGTGTCCACAAACAAATTGTGGACGGACAAAAGGAGGCAATGGCATAATGCGTCCACATGAACTATTCTACCGTAACATCACATGCTTGTGGCTGAAATATAAATGCAAAGTCCTCGTTGTCTGGTGTATTCAATCATTTAAAAAGTTCAAAACAATTTCCAGAAATAGTTTAAACAATATTATATTCTATAAACTGAAATGGATTGAACAACAAGCAAAGGCCTATAATTTCCAGAAATACAGTCTTCAACAAAAATTTAGGGACACCTTGTGAAATTCCCTCAATTTTGACAATTTTGATTCAATCAAAGAATTTGTCCTAGTGGAATGAAACTTTGTATGTGCGATCTAGAATATATTCACAGCAACCTGACGTTGACGTTTCATCCGACAACGTCGCGGTTCATGACGTCAAAATTGATAACATTGAGGCAATTTCAAAAGGTGTCCCTAAACTTCTGTTATAGACTGTAAACGACATGAATAATTTACTTGAAAATATGACAAAATCAAATAATTAGGACAGGGCAATTTGTCATATCATATAATTGTTAGCATAAATATAGACAGGATGTGAGGAAGGAATTCAAGGGGGCGTTACATGTCAATAAGATATTAACTTTGGCCTCTAGAACGTCCACAAGCTTTTTCAAAGTGATCAAGGGCCAAAACTGTGGCAGTAATTATCTGAAATCACCGAAAATCAATAGGCTTTTTTCGTCCCATGACCTTCAACACTGTGTATAAATTCACAAACTTTAGCCTATAGAGCGTCCACTAGCAATTGTGGACACCGGACAGGGGCAACAACAATATACGACCACATTTCAATGTGGGCGTATAAAAATAGGTACAAAAATTAGACCTATAACATTTTTAATATAGATATGTTTTATGTTATGAATAATAAATATTCAATTCATTTTTCACAACACATAAACTTACTGTTCTGAGAAATGGATGATTAACATGTTCTCTGTCTAACATTTCAAATTTAATATCTTGATCTAGTTTTAAACACTGATGGATATATTTACAGCGACCTAGTTGAATATCACTGAAACATAAATAATATTATTCAATATACTTGATTAATAAACAATATTATATAAATGTAAACAGTCTATATATGTACAAGGAAGGAAATAATAGAACAAGAGCATCACTTACGCTGCAATATACATCCATATTCCTGCTTTGATTGATATGGTACTTTTTAAAATAAAAGTTTCCGAATTGGATCCAAATCTGTTAATAATTGCAACCTGTATATTATATCATTTACAAACAAAATATCAACAAAAAGTCCGAAAAGGGCCTGGGGTGGAGGGAGTCCGACACCAACATCAATAGTTACCGTCCTTATGGTATAATAAGGAATAAGATACCAAGTTCTAAGAAAATCCATTCAGAATTGTGCCTCAACATCAATAGTTGCCGTCCTTAGAGTATAAGGAATAAGTATACCAAGATAATCCATTCAGAATTGTGCCTTCCTAACGCTAAAGGCAAAAAGTGGGCGTGGCCCTGCCCCTGGGGGTCGTGACATTCATCAAAATCAATAGTGGACATAAGCCAAGTACCAAGCTGCTTCATTCAGAATTGCGGCCTGTAAACGACAAACACAAAAATTGGGCGTGTCTTGCCTGTGGGAGTCGGGACATGCAGTTGACGTCCTTCCCAAGGAATAGGTATGTAAAGTTTTAAAAGGATCTGTTAAGAATTGCATCCTGTAGGCGAACACAAGACACAAAAGCATTGGGCGTGGCTCTGTCCCAGGGGGTCCGGCATGCACCAAAAAAATAATAGTGGTCAGCCTTAGGGTATAAGGAATAAGTATAAAAAAAGTTTTCACAGACAGACAAAAAGAAAATGGGCGTTGCACTGTCCCTGTAGACGACAGACAAACAAATACCGTGTTGCTGTCCCACGGGGGTCGAGCATGCACCCAAAACAAAAGGGATCATCCTTAGGGTATAAGGAATAAGTATTTTAAGTTTCAAGATGACCGATTAAGAATTGTGGCCTGTAGGCGACACACAAAAAGAAAATGGGTGTGGCTCTGCCAATGATAGGAATGTTCCTTAGGGTACAAAGAATAAGCATTCAAAGTTTCAAGATGATACGTTAAGAAATGTGGCTTGTAGACGACAAACAAATAAATACAAGGAAAATGGGCGTGGCTCTGCCCTTGGGGGTTGGGCATGCACCCCAAACGATAGGGATCATCCTTAGAGTATTAAGAGTAAGTATACAAAGTTTGAAAAAAATCCGGTAAGAATTGCGCCCTGTAGGCGACACAAAGACACACGAAAAGAAAATAGGCGTGGCTCTGCCCCTGGGGGTTGGGCATGCACCCCAAACGATAGGGATGTTCCTTAGGGTACTAAGAATGCGTATACAAAGTTTCCAGATTATAAGTTAAGAAATGTGGCCTGTAGACGACAAACAAACAAATACTAGAAATGGGCGTGGCTTTGCCCCTGGGGGTCGGGCATGCACCAAAAACAATAGGGATCTTCTTTTGGGTATAAGGAATAAGTATACCAAGTTTGAAGAAAATCCAGTAAGAATTGCGCCCTGTAGGCGACACAAAGACACACGAAAAGAAAATGGGCGTGGCTCTGCCCCTGGGGGTTGGGCATGCACCCCAAACGATAGGGATGTTCCTTAGGGTACAAAGAATGTGTATGCAAAGTTTCAAGATTATAAGTTAAGAAATGTGGCCTGAAGACGACAAACAAATACTAGAAATGGGCGTGGCTCTGCCCCTGGGGGTCGGGCATGCACCAAAAACAATAGGGATCTTTCTTGGGGTATAAGGAATAAGTATACCAAGTTTGAAGAAAATCCATGAAGAATTGCGCCCTGTAGGCGAACCACAGACACACACACACACACACATACACACACACACACAGACTGGGGCGACGGCATAATACGTTCACATTATGAATGTGGACGTATAAAAATGAGTGTGGCTCTTGACCCTGGGGGTTGGTTGTGCATTCACCACAAATAATGTGACCCACCATAAATAAATATCTCCAAATATCTTGACAATTACACGGTCATATTGTATCAAACAAGCCAACAGTGAGCACTAGGGACCGGGTATCTTTCAGATTTGATGGAAAAAGGTAAGAAACTGAGCTTACCATCTAGAATCTAATACACATATTCAGTTAATAGATTGCCATCCAGAAAGTGTTAAATATCATCAAGATTCATCAAAAACCGTCCAGTTTGTGCTACCATTTAGTTTGACATCATTTGTCTAGTTTATGAAACTAAAGGGTTATAAACTGGATGACCAGTATCAAAACTAAGCTAAATGGTCATAAACCAGATGATGGATGTCAAAACTAAACGGTATTTCTTAAACTAAATGGTAGCACAAACTGGGCGTTTTTTGATGAATCTTGATGGTATTTAACACTTTCTGGATGGCAATCTATTAACTGAATATGTGTATTAGATTCTAGATGGTAAGCTTAGTTTCTTACCTTTTTTCATCAAATCTGAATGATACCCGGTCCCTAGTGGAGGCTGATGTCCCCCGCCGAAATCCCAAAATAAATAGATGACACATATTAAGGGGTCCCTAAAGGCAGACAAAAGGGACCCCATGCTTGACAAAAGGGCCCCTCTGGACAAGGGAAAGGGCCCTCGTGTCCGAGTCAATCGTTTCTATACACTGTTACTGTCGAATCCATTACTGAATGAGAATGCATTCATTGTATTGGCATAAAATTCATCAATCAAGATGAACCTAAGTTATCTTGTCCCAAAGTATCAACCAATCAAATTGCTTATCGCTGCCTACCCTAAGAAGAAAATGCTCATCTTCGAACTCCATCAAGGCATTGACCTAATAAGCATACACACCAATTTTGAACATTTTAACTCAATTAGAAGGAGAGTTATTGTGTTCCAAAGTCTCGGCAAATCAAATTGCTTATCGCTCTCCTTTACCCTGAGCAGAAAATGCTCATTATCGATCTTAGTCAAGGTATTACTGTAATGAAACTATACACCAAGTTTCATCACTCTCACTTAATTAGAACTAAAGTTATCGTGTCCCAAAGCATCAACCAATCAAATTGCTTATCTCTGCTTACTCTAAGCGGAAGATGCTCATCTTCGAACTCCATCAAGGCATTGACCTAATAAGCATATACACCAAGTTTGAACATTTTAACTTAATTAGAAGGAGAGTTATTGTGTTCCAAAGTCTCGACAAATCAAATTGCGTATCGCTCTGCTTACCCTGAGCAGAAAATGCTCATTATCGAACTTAGTCAAGGTATTACTGTAATGAAACTATACACCAAGAACTAAAGTTATCGTGTCCCAAAGCATCAACCAATCAAATTGCTTATCTCTGCTTACTCTAAGCGGAAAATGCTCATCTTCGAACTTCATCAAGGCATTGACCTAATAAGCATATTCACCAAGTTTGAACATTTTAACTCAATTAGAAGGAGAGTTATTGTGTTCCAAAGTCTCGACCAATCAAATTGCGTATCGCTCTGCTTACCCTGAGCAAAAAATGCTCATTATCGAACTTAGTCAAGGTATTACTGTAATGAAACTATACACCAAGTTTCATCAATCTCACTTAATTAGAACTAAAGTTATCATGTCCCAAAGCATCAACCAATCAAATTGCTTATCTCTGCTTACCCTAAGCGGAAAATGCTCATCTTCGAACTCCATCAAGGCATTGACCTAATAAACACATACACCAAGTTTGAACATTCTAGCTCAATTAGGAAGAGAGTTATTGTGTCCCAAAAAGTGTGACGGACGGACGGACGGACGGACGGACGGACAGACAGACAGATTTTAATAGTCCCCCAACTTTCTTCGAAAGGCGGGGGACAATAAGCTATGACCATTTAACCGTCTATAAATAGTACACTGAAAGACGGTTACGAGTGTCGGCCATAACATCCGGTCACCTGTGAGTAAAAGATAGGTATCCTGCCCCTGTTTTGAAATTAGTCTCGCTTAACCAGTCTATCGACCATTCTACGTGTGATTGACAGGCTGGGAAAATCAAGACTACTTTTTTACCAAACAGAACAGAAACCTGGAACAAGGAATTGAATTTAGAAAAGCGCACGTTTGGCAACTCGACAATTGTTTTAAGAACCTTGTAAAAGTATGAAATAAAACTACTACTGGTATCATGTTCTTGCTAACAAAAGTTTTTCAGAGATATTATTTGCACTAAACCAAAAGATGCAGCACTTAACAGTACAGTTAATGATAGGGCAATTTAAACAAGCGGACAGTGAGGCTGATGTTCCATGTCAAAATCTCAAAATAAATTGATGACATGGAGCAATCAAACTATACACTAAGTTTCGTCACTCTCTACACTAAGAAGTAGCTATAGTGTTATTTGTACGTATAGAGCATATAAATCGACCAACTTGGTTTAATTTTGACGAAACTCGGTAAAATTCTAATTATGGCAATATATCTAATAGAAAGAGGTTAAACTCTGTAGATACGGTGTGTTAATTAACAGGGGTGAGAAATTGACTAAGGAGGATTTAATTATCGCTAGGAGTGAAAATCTCAGCGACGGTGTGTTTTCTGTACTGGGTGTGTTTATTAACGGACGGGTTAAAAACAACTGACACGGTGTGTATTCTACGTTTGGTGAGTTTTCTCGAAAGCGTGTTATAACTGCACCAAAGTGTCTTATCAAGGACTAGCAGGCTAAATCTGACGCGTAGGTGTCAAATCTAATTTACCGTGCGATTTCTTAATCGACCGTGTGTTTTACGCAGATCGGTCTTTGTTAAGGGTAGGTCTTTATACATGGATTTATACGTGCTGTAGTTACATGTCTGCCGTCTTTAGTCTATGCGTATTTCATTTGTTGATGAATACTACGTTTCTTATACTGCATACCATTGTCTTGCTACAGTTATTTATTTATCTTGTCTTTTTGTGTGTTTCATTTGTTAACATCATCGTGGTACTACTGAACTATAAATGCATGTGTCTTAAAATCGGTCGCACTCAATATCGTTATTTACCGATATCCGGTCCAACCTCAATTTGATTATACGATGGATTGTAATCTCTATTGATATCAGATGCTCTGATCTGTTTCCACATATATAACAAACGATAATTCACATATCAAATAACACCAATGAAAACAGGGACACAGGCCTGTGGTGATATTGCATTGTCGAACTCGGTGTAATCAGCTTGTCGTTGCGTAAAAATACCGTGCTATGTATGAACATATATCTTTGACACGTGTCCATATAGCCGCTTGTGATTCAATAAACGTTGTGTCACAACGTCGTCTTTGCGTGCAAAATAGAGACCATTTACTAAATATGGAAATAGGGGCTTAATTTAATAAGAACAACTAAATTTAAACACGTGTTAATATTTCTATTGTTTACGATTGTATGGCATAGCTTTATTATTTTTCTCCCGGTACTAATAAACTACGAGACGAGTGGATCCAATTGTAATTTAGCATGTATAGAAATACGTGATGACAGATCGAGAGCACGGGCTGCAATAGTCGCCAACTTGTTCTATTTATAAAAGCATGCCATCACCTTTGGAAATCAGTTTCCAGTCTAAAACGACTTGATAATTTCTTTTGTTATTTCGGTCGCTTTATTTGAAAAGAATTAAATAATGTGCCATAGTAATTTGTGATTTTGTTTTTATGGTTAATTCGGTTTAATTGTGAACATTTCTAAATCTAAATATTGGACGAAAAACATTAATCATGGATAAACGTTCAGAATAGTGTTATAGAATGAATTATTTGTTAAAAGTCTTTTAGTAACTTAGTACCATATAATATGAACATCTGACATGCAAAATTGTGTTAAAGAATTAGACTATAACTGTCTCTATAGGGACCGATTTCTGCAACAACTATTTATCGCTGTAGTGATCAATTGCAACTTTTTGACTATACGTGTATCTTAAAGTCATAGGTTTAAACTTATATAGCTTCATTTGCGATATTTAGAACCGTGCATAGAACACATTATGTCCAGAATTTGACGGTAACAGCTTACTAATAAATTTAATAAAAGAAAACTATTTCAGAACAACGATAATTTCTAATACACCTTTGATGTAATTAAAATATCTCTAGAGGTGGTGTTGGTTCGTTTGACAAATTAAGGTTTTGAAATAGGATATCAACACAAATATATTAACTTACAGGGTCATCTTTTGAATTTTAATAAACCATGTTAATTCAAGAAAATTATTGTTGTCTTCTGATTAAGGTAAAATCGTGAAACAGGTCCCAGGTTTATAATACACATTCACTAAAATTGTTGAGCTGCGGTGATCAATTTTATTACCCTAATCAAGTCTGGCAATTAACAGTTGTTATATAACATCTAGGTCAACGTTGATCCAAATGGTGTTCAGCGAAGCGTAATTACTGCTCTGATGGCAGTTTGTGACTTGAATATACGTTTAAATAATTTAATTTTGTTTTGAAATATATTGTAGAAAAATAACTTAGTCCTATAACTTTAGGACGCCATGATAATATCGGCATATATAGGCACAGGGAAAGCCCTCCATCTGTCCATTTCAATGGTATCACGTTTTCTAGCTCACTATTAAATTCCATTGTTGATAACGTTTCTTTTGAATCGCTCTAATATTCCACAAAATGTCATTATTGGAGCAGGGGTTATACGTGTAGAAGCGAATGCTTCGGCCCATATAAACTGCCAATCAAAGAAAAAATAAATAAAGCAGATAATTAATACGTTACAATTTAATTAAAACGTTTAGTTATGAAGGCATATGCATATCAATAATGTCTCGTCTTTTTTAGTTGTTTGTTTGAACATTACTCTGATTATAATATAATGGTTGGGGCTGAGTCTTTTTTCATTTGAGATACCAACCGAAATTTACTATGAGAAACAAAATTAATCGTATACATGTTAATAAAGTAATTAAAATATCAAACTTTATTTAAATGAGATGATAGAAAAGGGAAACATACATTTATGTCATTACAATAACACCAACGCTGAATAGACCACAGTATGCACACACATGATATAATTGTTCTTTTTGTGGTACTTTGTCATCCAGTGAATAAACTGTTACAGGTAAAAAAAAATCACACTCCGACCAATCATGTTATCTTATCCATTAGAACAGTGTCGCCTTTCCGTCTGAGATCAAAGAGCAAATAGGTCGGAGTCGAAAGAATAATTTCGTGTGAAAAGCGTGCTCTCTAGATAGAATAAATTATACAATAAGGATGAGACTGAAGCCGTGGAGTATCAGTGCTGTGGCGTATGATAGTTGTTGTTGGAGTATTATAAGAAATAGCTAGTACTCGTTGACTATTTTGTTATTTGATTTCAGATCGAATCACCGATGATTTTGTTAATGAAGGATCTTGTACTGTTTGTTAATTGCATGGCATTATGACTTTAGAAGTTTTGATTTTTAATTAGTATGAAACGATGTTTTTGTCATAAAGTCTTGATTGTTATTTGGCGTTATGATTTTAGCCACAATTTAAAAACGCCGCCCCTTGGAGATACGCTAAATGTAACTCACTGTGATATTAATTACAAAACGGTATATATTACCGTAAAATGTAACATTCATTACCTTCATTAGTTTTTGCTGATAAAAAATATATCATAAATTGAAATCTAATAATTTATTATGGCTAGTTTATGTGTGGTTTGCTCCAAGGAAGCGCGTCCCCGACAAGAGGCGTTGCAACGCAAAATCGTTTTAATTAAAAATGAAAATCCATGTTGACAACTTGACAAATAAAAAATATTTCTAAAATTTTACAAACATTTCAACCCCTGACTTATTGGGATAAATTGTAACAATTGCCAAATTTCAACCAACTGTATCAGCTAATCCATTAGTGCACGAGCTAATTAACTTGCCTCGTCTGTCAACATCAGAGAGCTGAACTCACTGTGTTTCATCTTTCAACATCAAAGAACAACTCCGTGTGAAAAGCGTGCATCAATTGACAGTATGAATTGTAAAATAATGACTGGGTCGTTTGGGAGCGGTAGATATGTCTGCATGATTTACTTTATTTATTCACGAACGGGCCGCTCAAGCTTGTGGAAGACTTTATCATCGTATTATTATATGTCTAAAGGTATATGATTTATCTATTAGTGATGCAATTCTGTTTCCTTAGAAAGCCCTATTTACGACCCAGGTAAGAAATAATCTTATAAAATATAACAGCGACGAAACTTACAGGTTATCATTAGTTGCGAGATTGTTTGTTTATAATTGTGTTTTCGAAATAGATTAGAGCATCTGATATCAATAGAGATTAAAATACGTCGGATAATCAAAATGAGGTTGGATTGGATATCGGTAAATAACGATATTGTGTGCAACCGATTTTAAGACACATGCATTTATAGTTCAGTAGTACCACGGTAATGCTAACAAATGAAACACACAAAAAGACAAGAAACATAAATAACTGTTGCAAGACAATGGTATTCAGTATAAGAAACGTAGTATTCATCAACAAATGAAATACGCAGACATGTAACTACAGCACGTATAAATCCATGTATAAAGACCTACCCTTAACAAAGACCGATCTGCGTAAAACACACGGTCGATTAAGAAATCGCACGGTAAATTAGATTTGACACCTACGCGTCAGATTTAGCCTGCTAGTCCTTGATAAGACACTTTGGTGCAGTTATAACACGCTTTCGAGAAAACTCACCAAACGTAGAATACACACCGTGTCAGTTGTTTTTAACCCATCCGTTAATAAACACACCCAGTACAGAAAACACACCGTCGCTGAGATTTTCACTCCTAGCGATAATTAAATCATCCATAGTCAATTTCTCACCCCTGTTAATTAACACACCGTATCTACAGAGTTTAACCTCTTTCTATTAGATATATTGCCATAATTAGAATTTTACCTAGTTTCGTCAAAATTAAACCAAGTTGGTCGATTTATATGCTCTATACGTACAAATAACACTATAGTCACTTCTTAGTGCTATCAGATAGAACAAGCCAACAGTGAGGCTGATGTCCCCCGCCGAAATTACAAAATAAATAGACACATTAATTAATCACACATTTTTTTTTTTCAAAAGTATCAAGCAATCAAACTATAGTCTAAGTTTTATCACTCTCTCTCAGATAGAATCAAGGTTATTTAATTGTCCCAATACTCTCACTTAATTATAACAAAAGTATCATGCCCCTAAGAATTAACCAATGAGATTGCTTAGCTCTGCTTACCCTAAGCAGAAAATCCTCATCTACGAACTCCATCAAGGCCTAATGAACACCAAGTTTGAACATTCTACCTCAACCAGGAGAGGTATCGTGTTTCAAAGTCTCGGCCAATCAAATTGCTTACCGCTCTGCTTACCAAGAGCAAAAATGCTCATTATCCAACTCAGTCAAGGTATTGATGTAATGAAACTATACACCAAATTTCATCATTCTCACTTAATTAGAACTTAGGTTATCGTGTCCCAAAGCATTAACCAATCAAATTGCTTATCTCTGCTTACTCTTAGCAGAAAATGGTCATCTTCAAATTCCATCAAGTCATTGACCTAATAAACGTCTACATTCTAGCTCAATAAGAAAGAGAGTTATTGTGTCCCAAAAAGTGTGACGGACGGACAAAATTTTTTATTCTATTGACAATTAAAAATTTTAATGGTAAAGTTTGTAGCATTACTTATCGGCATATTAAAATCTGTTATTTATACTCCATGTCTTAAATATCTTTCAGAATTTTCTTTCTGTACACATTTCGATTAGTTTTCCATACACTCCAAGGCATGAAAGTATTCATCGGCCAAGAGTTCCTTAGTAAAGTTGACCAAATCCCTCTCTTGACTGAACATACCGAAAAACATTCAATTATGGTTCACTGTCAGATTTATCGGAAAAGATTGCCTTTTGATTCAAATATTCTTCATGCTTTGGATAGATCCTAATCGCTATATGCATTCACATCAATCCCATCGTCAATATGTTGGATAAAGATAGGTTGCCAGGCAACGAAACATACGCCCACAGCAGTTACATTGTCCGGGCAGTCAACAAGAGTTGTCGCATAATCTTACTTTTTTCGGTAATGAAACATTTATAATACTCTAAAATCTGATTAAGATTAGCAACTCGTAAGTAATTATCACAAAATCATTAGAATTTGTTTTTTTTTTTTATAAAGTTCTGCCCCATGCTAACGCTTAGTATACAAAACATTTAAAATCACGGATTCAGCTGTTCAGTTATCAAAATTCATTCAAAATCAATATACTTGTTCGTCTCAAGACCTTAAACTCTGTGTATCAATCTGAAGTCAATTGGATGATAACTTTGGCCTGCAGAACGTTACAAAAGATTTTTCAAAGTAATCAAGGGTGATAACTCTGGCAGTAATTATCGGAATTCGATGAAAATCAATAGAATTCTTCGTCTTAAGACCTTAACTCTTAACTGACCCACGTCGACTTTTGTCGACACCTATGACGTTACCGTTAAGTACCCACGGCGACGTTTGTCGACAAAACCAGTTAGCGGAATGCAACGTTTCTAGCGCAATGAGAGTTACTTCCCTTATAAACAGGCGGCCTTTTCTCGTTTGTTTACTTCCTGTTTGACATTTGGACAGTTAATTCGCCAATACGTGCGAATAAGCTCGTGTACGCCTCTACATGTAAACAGAAGTGTTGCTTTGATCAAGGAGACGTACGTAATTTAGATTGTCGAATCTGCACGGACAATGCGAGAGAGAGAGAGAGAAATGGGGTTTAACATCCACTCGACACAACTAGGTCATTTCGGGACTAACATATGTTTTTTTAATTTTATTTCAATAATTCGCTTGCGCGAAGGGGTCTTTAGCAGTGGGAGGAAACCGGAGTGCCCGGAGGAAACCCACGAGGTTGAGAAGGCACCCCTATCTCCATGCCACATACGCTCACACCAGGGCTCGAAACCACAGCCGCAAGCCAGAGGTGACCGGCCAGCTAGAGGTCGAAGCGCGGCACTCTAGACCATCCCAACCCCCCGCACGGACAATGCATGCACCAGAGAGACGTGAGGTCATGTGACATTTGAATTACATTTTTTTTTATCATGAATACGGTTATATGGTACAAATTTGAAGACACAAATAATAACTTGTCGGACGACAAGTTTAGGTATATTTACGAGAATAAGTATATTCACATACGGTAAAGTTACAAGTATTAGTTCTGGAATTAGGATCGTTGGAGTGTATGCGATATAAATTTAGCGAAAAGCCACTTACTTAAGCTGGTGGTTTAACGTCCGCTTCCACATAAGTGATATCGCAATTAATATCGTTATTGGTTGTATATTTTACATTCCAAATGAACCACAGTAGACGGGAATTATTCAACAATCAAAATATTTAATTCTGTTGCATTTCGTGGGATAGATTAAAGTCAATATTTTTATTTTATTAAATGCAACTTTATCTATAAGTAGCGTGACCTACTATATTGGGTCTTTGAAAAATTGTTGGTTCACTCTTTGTATAAATTTAAATCCCACGTACTAAAAAAGTTGACGACATGTTAATATGTAAAATAATGGTGATATTTTGGTAAAATATCCAACAAATTCTATCTGTTTATAACATATGCTTTGGTAGACCAAATAAGGTAATGTTCTCCCCCTGGTCTTGGGAAATGGGGCGGTTTATTCCATATTTGGCCTGGAAATGAAAGTCAAGGTCAGTCTATAGGACATACAGAAATATGATTATGTACTGTCAACTCGGGCGTATGTGTTTCTTCTGTAATTGCATAAAACGGCTATTGAAAGTTACAAGTCCTGGAATGCGGATCGTTGGAGTGTATGTGATGTAATTTTAGTTTACATACCATTTGCGTGGGAATTACCACTGTTCGGTTGGTTGTTGGGTCGTATTATTTATCAACAAGGAGATTTCTGTTTTATGGATATTGCTATTGAAGGTAAGATGCACAATTTACGCATTGTGAACCGTTTTTGCTGACTGATTGGTATTTATAAATGACGACATTACATTCGCCTTTCCGTATACGATAGATTAATCCATATTTTTACTTCATAAAAGGCAACTTTATATATACCGTACGTGTAATAGGCCTACAATAGACATAAGAGAAACATAGATCATAGCGAGCACACACGCCTATCTAAAGACCTCTCGGCTGAATAATTAATCGCACGGTAAAACAGTTTTACTTCTCAAATTTTGATTTAACACGTACGTGTCAGATAAAGCATGTTGGTCCTTGATTATACTCCTTTTGGTGCAGTTATCGCAACTAGCGAGAAAACACGCCAATTATACAATACACAACATTGAGATTCATTTTTTACCGGTCGGTTAATTAACACACCTCTACAGAAAACGCACCTAGCGTTAATTAACCCACCTCTCAGACTGTCACGATTTGGCACCTGACCAATTGCCACTCGTGCAAACTACCCCCCAGCTGCGTCTTCAAAATCATAAAGAAAGCGAAATTGCATTAATAGTATAATTTAATACTTTATATATTTATATCAGATCAGTAAAACAATCAATTTTCATAGTTCAGTATGTCCATAGGTCACTTCCGGTGGGAATCAAACCATCAATTCACAAAAACACCATTCGTCCAACGAAAACATTAAACATAGGCCTGCAATACCTATTCTGATTTAAGTTATTCGTAAAACATTTAAACACCGCACAGTTCTCCACAACACAGTTGAGATAATTATAGGCCTGTGGATCCTATTCTGGGATCATCTCAAATGTTCTGTTCACGATATCAGCTACGGCTAAACTTGGCCCCAACGCTGCTCCATATCAAACGTTGCCCAACAATAAACTACACACATAAAAGTTTCACCTCCTGGGCGTAATCAAACATGGCCCAGTTCCAATGTACCTCTGATTTAATTAAACATGGTCCGATATTTACTACAGTTATGAATTCAAAGAAGAAAGGTTAAATTGGCCCCCTCCTACATAATCGATCCGATTCGGCCTGAACGAACCTTACTAAAAGACTGACTGACTGACTGACTCTGATGTGCCATCCACATCTGCTTATATAGCCATATTGTGCACATGCTGCATGCCTCAGATGCAGTTGACAATCAAGATGAGTTTGGGGGATACAGCTTAGACAATTAAAATTGAGTTTGGGGGATCAAACTCAGACAAATAGGATGTGAACATAAATATTTATAAATTCGGATGTAAAAGAAAAAAAATATGATATTTGATTGTGACAATACCTCCCTTCCATAGAAAAATATATTTTTTTAAAAAATATGTTTTCAAAATACACAATCATTATAAATAGACATCATAACCTTAAATATCAAATTATTGTGACCTACTCAAATAATCAGCACCAATATTCTCACTTCCTTTGATGGCACAAATCCGAAATCTAAAGGGTTGCAACAAAAGTGCCCATCTCATAAGTCTTGCGTTAGCAACTTTAGTTTTATTTAAATACAGTAGAGGTTGGTGATCCGTTTCTAAAATAAATTCTCGTCCGTATAAGTAGCGCTCAAATTTTCTTACAGCCCAGATAATCGCTAGGCATTCTTTTTCTATTACGGAGTAAGCACACTCTCTTGGTAATAATTTTCTACTTGCGTAGGCTATCGGGTGTTTTTCCTCATTTTCTACTTGTAACAAGACTGCTCCCAGCCCTATATCAGAAGCATCAGTTCTCAAAATAAACGTTTTTTCCAAATCTGGCAGTTTCAAAATTGGGTCATTGATAAGCACCGTTTTAAGTGTTGTGAAGGCTTTTTCTTGTGGTTCTTCCCACTTCACTTTATTAGACTGTCCTTTCTTGGTAAGGTCGGTAAGCGGCGCGGCTATGGCTGCAAAATTAGCTACGAACTTCCGGTAATACCCTGCTAACCCCAAAAAGGCACGAACTTGCTTCTTTGTTTGTGGTCTATTCGCTAGTTTGATGGCATTTAATTTATCAGGATTCGGGTGTAATCTCTGCTCCCCGACTATATGCCCAAGACACTCTAAACTTTGAAACCCCATAAAACATTTTGTAGGTCTGGCCGTAATATTGGCCTTCCGTAGTCTATCAAGAAGATCGCGTAAAATTTGTACGTGTTCTGACCAGGTTTCCGTATAAATCAACAGATCATCTATAAAATTGTCAATATTCGTCATTCCTGCTAGTAGTTTCCGTATCATTCGGTTAAAAACGGCGGAACTCGTTACTAGCCCGAACGGCATGACCGTAAATTGGTATAGACCCTGGGAAGTAGAAAACGCGGTTTTTTGTCGTGCCTCCGTCTTAAGTGGTATCTGCCAGTATCCTTTGCTGAGATCTATCTTGGTAAAATAATGGTAGCCAGATAATTTTGAAAACATGTCATCCGCACTCGACATTGGCTCGGCATCAAAAATTGTAACTTTGTTGAGTTGACGGTAATCAATACAAAATCTATTGCTTCCGTCTTTTTTCTTGATTATAACAACAGGTGATGAATATGGCGATTCAGATTTCTCGATTACCCCGGCTTTCAACATCTTATTGGTCTCGTCGTTAACGACTTCAGTCATGTGATAAGGCATCGGAAATTGTTTAACTCTAATTGGTTCTTCTGTTTTAGTGTGTATATCCAGTTCCAGTAAATTAGTACGTCCAGGTTTATCAGTAAATCTGTCCGCAAATTCTTTTAACAAATTACTTATCTCGTTCTTTTGCTCGGGTGTAAGGTCGTTGTTGATGTTAACGTCACTGTAAGTCTCACCCATGGTAGTAGTTGGTATTTCCGGTAATTCTACAGCGTCCCCATCTTCATCTAAATCGATAATCGATACACATACCGATGACAATAAATCTGTACAGGTTTGGTCTTTAGCGTTCCTTTCTACAAACCGTTTCAACATATTGGCATGAAATATCTTAGATTTACCCTTCATTAGGATTCTGTAATCAAGTAGACCTATCTTTTTCTGAACAGAAAAAGGTCCTTGCCACTGCATCAATAGCTTATTATGATTGGTTGGTAGTAGTACTAATACTTTGTCACCTGCTTCTAATGCTTTTGGTTTAGCCTTTTTATTATAATACTTTCTATATTTGGCCGACATTTCCTTCAAATTTTCTTGAGCTAAATTACAAGTTTCTTCCATCTTGTTTCGAAGGTCTAGAACATATTGGTAGGTAGTTTTAACATCGGGTTGTTCCTCTTCGTTAACCCATAATTCTTTTAATATTGACATTGGTCCCCTCACTGACCTTCCATACAAAAGTTCGAATGGCGAAAAACCGGTACTTTCTTGTGGTACTTCTCTGTACGCGAATAAAACTGCATTAATATACTTATCCCAATCTCTGGGCTTCTCCATACACATCTTCTTTAACATCTGCTTTAAAGTGCCGTTAAATTTCTCCACTAATCCATTACATATTGGATGGTACGGTGTAGTCGTTAGCTGACGCAATGACAATAACCTGCTAATCTCCGACATCAAATCCGACCTGAACTGTTTACCCATGTCACTCAACATTTCTTTAGGAACCCCAACCCGACTAAATACATCTATTAATGCTTCTGCAACTCTTTCGGTCTCTATGGTACGTAATGGTATAGCTTCAGGATATCTGGTAGCGTAATCTATTATGGTAAGTATGTATCTGTACCCACTATCAGTTACTGGATGTATTGGACCAACTAAATCCACGGCAATTCGTTTAAAGGGTTCGTCAATCAATGGCATTTGACCAAGTGGTGACTTAAACACTTTACCTTTACTGACAGTTCGCTGGCAAGAGTCACAAGATCTACAAAACCGGCTAATATCAGATTGAATACCTGGCCAATAAAATTCAGATAAAATTCTATCAGTTGTTTTTCTAGTTCCTAGATGACCAGCCATTAATGATTCATGAGCTAACCGCATAATATCGTTTCTAAACTCTTTTGGCACGATTAACTGTGTAACATCTCTTCTACCTAGGTGGGTATATTGTCGAAATAAAAATCCTTTATTGTAGAACAAAGTTGAACTCGCTCCAGATTTTGTTGTTTTGGTGTCATTACAATCAGCCAGTTCACGTAAGCGTTGCAGTGTGACATCATTACGCTGCATGAGTTTAATGTCTTCGGGTTTCACCACATCGCGAATACTTTTAGGGACTATAAGAGGAGGATATGGCTTATCTTTCTTTAATGTCTGTGATCTGGTTTCAACCGCTTGGATTGGTTTCCAGTCCAACTTTGGATCAGCAGCATCTCTTACTCCATCAATATTACCAAGTATCAGATCGTATATGGGATTCTCGATACACCATGCTTCGGTTACACCGTGAAAATATGGCGTGTCAACATTTATAATAGCTACGGGGGTTACTATACGCGTACCATCTACTAAAACGCACGTTTTTTCTCGGTTAGTCATTTCATCTTCGCGGACTAGGTTTCTTTTTACTACTACCCCAGCACATCCGGTATCTCGTAACACTGTCACGTCATGTTCACCGACTTTACCTTTAGTTACAGGCATTACCTGACTCTCTGGAATAAAGTTCAGACAATTACTATTTCTATGTGGGGGTAGTGTTCGGTTTTGTTTGTTAAACTTATGGTCATCATTACGTTCTTGAACAGATGACACAGGATTTCTATTTTTGCACTGATGTGATCTATGACCCGGTCTTCTGCATATGTAACATACCAAGTTATTACCTCTGGCTGACGATGCTGGATTGTGTTGGCGATAGGAATTATGCGGGATTGGCTGTTGTGGCTGCTGTTGGGGTCCTTCCCTAACAGATTCGCTATAATTTGGCGGACGCGCATGCCCATAATGTTCATTATGTTTATTCCGAAGAAACCTGTTAGCTTTACTTCCTCGCGCATCACAAAATTGGTCTGCTAATTCCGCCATGTTGGAAATAGTTTTGGGAGATCGTTCTTTTAAAAACAGACTTAATTCGCGTTCACATTTAGACACGAATTGATTCCTAATAATTAAATCGAACAAACGATTCCTAATAATTAAATCGAACAAACCCTTGTAGTCTTTATTGATACCCGAAAGCTCAATCCATCGCGTAAAATAATCCGATAATCGAACTGTAAATTGTGCGAAAGTTTCTCCAACTTCAGGAGTAGAATAGTGAAATTTATTAACAAAACCTTCTTCAGTCATCTCAAACCGTTTTAACAGTGCCCCTTTAAGAACTTCGTGATCAAGACTGTCGTCACGTGGTAGTCTCGCGTAAACTCCTAAAGCTCTACCTCTAAGTAATGCACTTAAATGTACTGCCCACTGCGTTGCGTCTAAACCTTGTGCTGTAACATACCGTTCAAATCTTCGTAAATAAGAATCAATATCGTCTTGGTCTTCATCAAATGGAGGCAATTTTGGTCCCTTTATAAAATTATCACCAGAACGTTTATTGAAAGAACTCTCACCGTAAAGTTTATATTCCGTTTCCATAGTTTCTAGATTTTGTTTATGCTCCCTTTCCATAACTTCTAGTTTCAATTTTATATCCTTTTCGCGTTGTAGTAAATCCGCTTCATGTTGCTGCATCTCACGTTGTAGTTTCCGCTCATCACGCTGTTTGTCTTGTTGTTCGCGAACAAAGTTTCTAAGCTCCTCGTCTTTGAAACCTAAACTTTCACCGAAATCTTTTAATTCTTTTAGTTCAACCATAGTAGTGTAACTAAGTTCAGATTACCAAATATAAATTCACCAATGTCTGTCTCACAAGTACAAGTTAATACTTAAACTTAACCTATTAAAGCGACAAGTTGACTTTATGTTTTGAAGAGCATTTGGGTCATTAGTTTATTAAAATTAATCCCGGACAAGCCCCCAATTGTCACAATTTGGCACCTGACCAATTGCCACTCGTGCAAACTACCCCCCAGCTGCGTCTTCAAAATCATAAAGAAAGCGAAATTGCATTAATAGTATAATTTAATACTTTATATATTTATATCAGATCAGTAAAACAATCAATTTTCATAGTTCAGTATGTCCATAGGTCACTTCCGGTGGGAATCAAACCATCAATTCACAAAAACACCATTCGTCCAACGAAAACATTAAACATAGGCCTGCAATACCTATTCTGATTTAAGTTATTCGTAAAACATTTAAACACCGCACAGTTCTCCACAACACAGTTGAGATAATTATAGGCCTGTGGATCCTATTCTGGGATCATCTCAAATGTTCTGTTCACGATATCAGCTACGGCTAAACTTGGCCCCAACGCTGCTCCATATCAAACGTTGCCCAACAATAAACTACACACATAAAAGTTTCACCTCCTGGGCGTAATCAAACATGGCCCAGTTCCAATGTACCTCTGATTTAATTAAACATGGTCCGATATTCACTACAGTTATGAATTCAAAGAAGAAAGGTTAAATTGGCCCCCTCCTACATAATCGATCCGATTCGGCCTGAACGAACCTTACTAAAAGACTGACTGACTGACTGACTCTGATGTGCCATCCACATCTGCTTATATAGCCATATTGTGCACATGCTGCATGCCTCAGATGCAGTTGACAATCAAGATGAGTTTGGGGGATACAGCTTAGACAATTAAAATTGAATTTGGGGGATCAAACTCAGACAAATAGGATGTGAACATAAATATTTATAAATTCGGATGTAAAAGAAAAAAAATATGATATTTGATTGTGACACAGACAGTTTTTCACCCTCGTTAATTAACACACCTTTTTACAGTTTTAAACCGGTAATACCGAGTAATAGTCCGAAAATTAATTATCTTCCGACATACGTATAAATAACAACGTTCACAACGAATTCTATACGGGCTGTGCACAAATCCCCTCTTTAGCAGTTCTCAGTGATACAACATAAGAACTGGCACAGTTGACAGAGTAGAGTCTTTAATCTTGAATGATTTCATGTCTTTACTGGTTACTTCTTGAATATTGCACATAGTCTCGCATGATTTGCATAATTTTCGTAAACAAGGTTGACAGCCGTATGAAATTTTGTCCTCAATATGGTTCTTACTAGTGTTAGAAGTTCTCAACTTATTTTCTTTCAAGATATTGCCAATAGTATGATTCTTTCTCTCTGCTATTATTATTTTGCTGCTATTTATAATTTTTGTCATGCGTGAACTTGTGTCTAAAATACTTCTGTCTTTAATCATTTGGTGAAGATGAGGTTGTCGAGGGTCAAAGGTAGTTAGTTGTCCAAGGAATAATGTTCACATTGGTATCGGTCTTGGATTGGTAGGTCAATAATTCAGTCCTGGTCTTCTGATCTGCTCGGTTAAATGCTTTTAGAATAATTTTCTTAGGATATCCGGATTGTTTAAGATAAGATCCAAAACTTTTTAGGTTTGATTTGGTCCAGCTATCTTTACTACAAATACGTTTTATACGTAAAGCACCACTGTAAGGTATAGCTTTAAAGGTGTGTTTGGGGTGACAACTTGATGGAGGAAGATAATGATGGCAATCTGTTTTCTTGGAATATAGATTAGTCTCTAACTTTTCCTTTTCTTTGACAACTTTTACATCTAGCAAATTAACCGAGTTGCTATTTATATCTGCAGTAAATTTGATCTTAGGATGTTATTGGTTCAATTTTGAAACAAAATTATTGCATTCTTCTTCATGGAGAGAAGATAAAGCCCAAATATCATCTATGAATCTGCATGAAATATCTGGTTTATTAGGTAATGGTTCATAGTAGGTTTTCATCCAGTATGACATATAAAGTACCCATGGCAGTCCCCAATATCTGTCTATAAAAAATACCAGAAAATTCAAATTCATTGTTGTGAAGAACAAAATCTGCAATTTGTAGAATTGATTCAGAATCTTCATTAGTCACAATTTTAGTTTCCTGTAATGCATGTTTTAGTGCTTCTAAACCTTCAGAAATAATAATATTTGGATATAAACTGGTAACATCAAGAGTCATAAGATCACTATTACTAGGAATAGATTTGCTGTTTATAGCTTCTATCCTTTGAAGAAATTGAGTAGTGTCTTTAAGTAATTCAGGGCAGTAAAGCTGTGCCACCGGTTGTAGTTTCCAGTCAAGCCAAGAAGAAGCTTTACGAGTAGGTGCTGTAACTTGACTACATATTGGTCTTCCTGGTGGTACATCTGTAGGATTAGAAACTTTATGAACTTTTCCTAAAATGTAGAAATGCACTGGTTTATCTACCGGTCTGTCTAAGATAGCTTTCCGTGCATTTTCTGGAATTTTAAGGCCAGTCACCAATTTTGTCAATTGTTCATGAATCTCGCTTGAATTGTTTCCACTGACTTCCTCATACACAGTTATCTTCTAGATGTTTCATACATTCTTTAACATAGTCTTTTTTATTCCAGATGACAATACCACCTCTTTTATCAGCTTTACCAATGATCATATTAGGGTCATGCTTCAAACTTGATAAGGCTTTCCTCTTGTACTTTATTTTCTGTGTAGTTTTTTATTGTTTGAATGTTTGATACTGATTGGCACAGTGGAGCTCCAGAGCTTCATCTCTTCCAAAAGGTGGGGACCATTCACTCTTGATATACAGTGATTTAGGTAAGATTTGCTTGGATGGTTTTTCAAAAAAGAACTCAGAAAGTCTTAGTCGTCGATGAAATGCTCTTAAGTCATGAAGTTCTCTAATTTGGTCATAATTAGGTGGTACTGGACAGAATGACAATCCTCTATTTAAAAGTTTAACTTCAGCAGGTTCTAACTGTCTAAAACTTACATTATAGATGTAATTTTGGGAATCATGTTCCTTGTCTTTTATTTTCTTGAATCTGCGATTTTTCTTCTTTTTCCTCACTGGAACACAATTTTCTGTTGTTGACGTGTAGTTGGCAATCTTCAGTGTGTTTAAAGCTAAGAGTTTTTTCTGATGATTTTGTTGTATGGAATGTTTAAGTCTCTGACAACTGAATTCAATTTTTTCTTCTTGTAATTTGAAATCTTCAGGGGAGAGTAGCTGTTGTAATCTGACTTTGGCTGAGACTAACTTATTCCTAATGTCAATAATTCTGGTTTTATAAAAATTGATGGATTCATTTCTGAGGCTTTTTGAAGTGTTCAATAATATCATTTTCCAGGAGTTTTTAATTGAGGAAATGTCTCCACATGGGGGATTAAGCTCGAATTACATCCTTTTCTTCACAAGCTAACGCAAAATTTAAATGTTCTTCAAATTTCACAAACCTTTCAGTTTCCTTCCTTGTGGAATTTAGTTCCTTCATCATCTGTAATGGTGATCTCTCAAGTATAGTCCTTGAAGATATAGTCGTCTCAAGACCTTAAACTCTGTGTATCAATCTGAAGTCAATTGGATGATAAGTTTGGCCTCGAGAGCGTTACAAAAGATTAAGGGATATATCAAGGGATATAAGGCAGTACTTATCGGAATTCGCTGAAAATCAATAGGGTACTTCGTCTCATGACCTTAAACACTGTGTATAAATTTAAACTCAATTGGATATTAACTTGGGCCTCTAGAGCGTCCACAAGATTTTCTGAGATCAAGGGCCATAACCCTGGCAGTAATTTGGAAATCGCTGAAAATCAATGGGATTCTTTGTTTCATGACCTTAAACACTGTGTATAAATTTAAGGTCAATCGGATATTAACTTTGGCCTCTAGAGCCTCCAAAAATATTTTTGAAGTGATCAAGGGCCATAACTCTGGCAGTAATTATCGGAAATCGTTGAAAATCAATAGGATTCTTCGTCTCATGACCTTAAACACTGTGTATAAATTTAATGTGGGCGTATGAAAATGGATGAAAAATATATAAAAAGTGGTTGTAAATTACATATTGTATATAAATGTACATTTATATACTTTGAGGAAGTATGTATGGTTGTCACGTGATTCAACATAAATTCAGTAAATATGAGTGATTTGAGTTGCTAAATAAAAGACGAAACATGTACAGTATAAATTCTATTGTCTATACAAGACTACAACAAGGTGACAATTAGTTATCTCATTTTAGATCTGCTCCAGATAGAACAAGACGATATAAATACTTGGGATGTGATGTATTGAATAGTTACCATCTATATTTCTAATCGTTTTTTAAAATACAATATATGAGTACTAGAACTGGGGGAAAGTATTGTCATCTTTTTGTTTTGGTTGATTGATCAGAATGTTTGAAAATGATATAGGTGTTGCCTAACAAATGCGGTGTTTTAATACTTGATAGGGCCATAATTAATAAACTAATTAACAAGCTACACGGTAACATGCATAGTGTGTAGAAATGTCGTCAGAGCTTTTAGTAATGGGCTTCTGCGTTAGGAAATCCTCTGAGCACGTAGTAAAGCTTAATTGTGGTTACTATTCATGGAAACCAGTGAGAAATATACGTGTTGTCAGTTGTCGCTTAAACGCGTCAATACTTGTAACGTACGTGAGTTTTCTTATAAATGGTCACTAATAATCATAAGGTGAGTATTTAAGTTAATCAGTTAGTTTTTCTATCTTGTGTCAGTATGTAAAAATAACGTGAGTAATTAAACAAACGTGAGTTTATACGAACATATCACTAGTCAGTCGTCTGTGGGAGAAATCGGGAAAAGCGTGACTAATTAACAAAACGTCACCATTGGAGCTCTCGTTCACTATCTAGATGAAACCGCCAGTTATCTTTGATGTGCGTTAGTAATTGGACACGGCGCCAGTAGAGCGTGAAATCATTAACTATTTGAGAGTTCCGTTCTCTGAATCCGATTTTAGAGAATACCATTCTGCCCATGTGCACCCAAACCTTATCATATTTAAATTATTTCTGATAAGTATTAACCAATTTATTAATTATGAAATAAACAATAGTCCTCACTATAGTTATTTGTCTTATCGTGAAATAGTTCCAAATCTTACTACTTCGCGTCTTTTTTTCACGTTAGTTCTGTGTAGATCACTGCTGGTATTGTCTGGACACTTTATCATTCATACGAGTAGAAGTATTGGAAAAGGCAGGAAAATATGACGCATGGTTTACGTGTGAGTAGAATGAAAGATGAAAGGGAGGATATCCCTTTGATGTCACAAGATTGACATTCCAGCTTCTAGATGCTGATGAAAATTTAGAAATAATTTTGTGATTTGTTTTGTTATGCTAGGCTACTTTAAGAATTTAGACACAATTTGTATCAACAGATAATAATTTATAATATAGATCATACTTTATTTATTAAATTAATATAGAAATGGCGGGAGAATGTCACGTGATTGCCACTGTTTAGACCAGTCACGGAGCTCTTAGCTTTGATGTTTCATTCATTGCCGCATGAATCATTCCGACATCTATTTATAGGCATACAGGTGTCGATCACTCTAGGAATTACATCGTAATCAACACGTGACATATTATAATCTCGACTTTATTTAATGATACAGCAAACAATTAACGCAGCGTTCCAAACTGATCCCGCAGTGAATATTCGCTTGGCCGCTACAATCACTGATAAGCATCACATCGACGAGGCTTAATAAGTACGGCATATTAACTTTTTTACTCCGACAAATTAAATTCTCAAACATTTTTTTGTGGTAAAAGAAAAATAAAGACGTTTGAAGTATTTGAAGTTAAAAAATATTTCCTATTTAGTGTAAATGGGTATTACAATGAGTAAAATGCATCATTTTGCCCGAAGCAGTTAGGTGTTAAGTAAACATTGCACGAGCAGTTGAGCCAATGACTGGCGCGGTGAGCAGTCAACGCACGTGCTGTGGACACTTATCTGTTACAGACGGTCAATATCGGATATCGGCAAAACCGATAGGTACCATATCAGACCATCACTATAAAGATGACTAAAGCCATTTCCGTTTGGGGTCGCCCAAGTCGGAAAAGGTAGTTTTGAGAAAAAGCAAGTTAAAGATATCGCTATATTCTAACAAATCACATAACAACCACGCCATATATTTGTTAATGTTTGTTTAATATTTCTCTCGGTGTTATAATTTAGAACCAAAGAGAATAGTCCGTACATTAGTAATATAGGTCTTGTATATTAAATCCTTTATGGGATTAAATTCTATTAATCTCATCACTTAATTAGCACCTTTGTGTTATAGAGCTCAAGAGATTAAGAATGTTGATTGGGTAGGTTTACCACTTCAGTAGAGCGTGAAGTCATTAACTATATAAATATCTGTTAAGTGTATTGATAAAAATTGACTTTTTAATATACAAGGACTTTTTTAATATACAAGGACTTTTTTTTAATATACAAGGACTTTAGTGTGTGTGTTAACCAAGTTCTTACCAACTTTCGACCCATAAAGTGTAAATAATTTAATTAAATCAAACTGTCCATAATATCATTAAAATATATTGGACGTTAAATCTTTAATAAACAACAACAATATTAAAAATAAACACACTTGTATGGATATACTACTTCTGAATTTTATTGTTTGTTTAGAAACAAAGTAGTATATCCATACAAGTGTATTTATTTTTAGTGAGGGTATTTCTATATGCCTTACAAGGATTAAACAACAATATTGGTAAACTGTATTATTAAAAGAAACTTTGTTATCGGTGTTATTATTGTAAACGAAAATTTCGGATTGTTATCGGTGTGACTATTGTAGAAGAACTCGGATATGTAACTGACAAATTTTAAGAAGTAAAAATGCTCCCCAACCCCCATAAATCAGGCCCCAAGTTCACAAAGCATTCTCAGACTTATGTTGAGAATTTGCTCAACTTTCAATCGCTGTTTATAAGAAATATCTTTGATCCAGAAAACACAAAAGTTTGCACATAGTTTCTTATTGATGTATTTGATACATTAAAACAACAATTTTATAAAGAGCTATATTTTAGTTAAGATAAGGCAAACAATTTTGAGTAAATTCTCAACTTAAGTCTGAGAAGGCTTTGTGAACTTGGGGCCAGGTCTGACCTCTGTTTGCCCCCCCCCCCATGCCAATAATTTTAGAAAAAAAAGTGATACGTTTCGGTTATCAATATGTGGTTCTTGTTTTAGGACGTTCGGCGCTTTGATATCTGCATGGGTTAAATTTGGAATCACAACTAATGGTTTAAAAAAGATCATCAACACAAATCTGCTTTCACTAATTTTATTGAAACAGATAACATGATAGCAGATAACAGAAATAATGAATTTCATGCATACACGTACATACATACAAGCTGTAATTCTGAGGATTGAAGAATCGTGTGGATTTCTATTTACATTATTATTTGTAAATTTGTACCATATAAACCGATTCCCGATAAAACAAAGAACATATGATTCAAACGTCAACCCGACTATTTCAGACTTCGCGTCTTGCCGTTTCACGAATAGTCCGTGCAAAGCACGGAGTCGGCAACCAAGTAACCCTTCTCGATCAAAGGAACAATTCTATTTATACATGTGCAAGCGTGCATGCGCTTATTCAGGATTCATATTGAAAAGCTCTTGGTTTCAAGGCGACTGCAGTTCGGTGGCTTTATTTTAAAAGATAACTGATATTAAACTTAGCGTCGCCCAAGAGAAAGTAAATTAAAGATATCGCTACATTCTAACACTAAATCACGTAACAACCACGCCATATATTTGTTAATGTTTGTCTAATATTTCTCTCGGTGCTATAATTTAGAACCATAGAGAATAGTCTGTACATTAGTAAAATATGTCTTGTATATTAAATCTTTTATGGGATTAAATTCTGTTAATCTCAACACTTAATTAGCACCTTTCCCACTTAACAATATGATGTTAATTTTACGTTAAGTTTACGTAAAAATGGTCAGTCAGTTTACCATCATTTTGCTCATCTTTTTAACGATAATTTTACGTCAGGAAATGACGTTAATCTAACGTAAACTTTACGTCATTTTTACGTTATCTTTACGTCATTTTCTGATGTAAATCTAACGTAAAGTTTACGTCATTTTCTGACGTAAATCTAACGTAAATTTTGCGTAAACTTTACGTCATTTTTACGTTATCTTTACGTCATTTTCTGATGTAAATCTAACGTAAAGTTTACGTCATTTTCTGACGTAAATCTAACGTAAATTTTGCGTAAACTTTACGTCACTTACGTTAGATTTACGTCAGAAAATGACGTAAACTTTACGTTAGATTTATGTCAGAAAATGACGTAAATATGACATAAATATGACGTAAAATTTACGCTAGATTTACGTCATTTCCTGACGTTAAATTGTCGTTAAAAAGATGAGCAAAATGATGAAAATCTAACCGACCATTATGACGTAAATCTAACATTAAATAAACATCATTTTCGGATGCAATTCTAACGTCAAATCTATTATTTGCGTTTTGTAAACATGACATTAAGTCAACCAATAACCAAATGTTCTTTAACCATAGGAAGGGCTGGATGGTAATGTGATCTAATGAATGCACTTTAGATCATAAGGTCTGTCAGTGATACCTAGTGGACTGGTTTCGATACTAGACGTGAACAGGGAATTTCTCTGGGTCCTCCAATTACTAAAGACCCCTAGCGCAACCAAAGTATTGAGAGAGAGAGAGAAATGGGGTTTAACATCCACTCGACAGAAACCTAAAATATGGTTTAATTTTATTTCAATGATTCGCTGGCATGTAGGGGTCTCAATTACAGGCCTTATGATACAGCATGCATGTGCTAACCATTCAGCCATCCCCTCCCTCCTCAAATTATTTAACTTGTATTGAATTGCAGGTTAGTCCCAAAGTCTGTCTATTGTACGTTAAAAACCATTTTTCTCTCTAAGCGGTGCATTATAAGATCAGTCATTGAATCAGGTGGCGTGGTTTCGATTGCTGACTAGATTTTCTCCAGGTCATCCAGTTTTATCCCACTGCTAAAGGCCCCTACGTGCAAGCAAATGACCTAGTGTGAGTCGAGTGGATGTTAAACCCAATTTCTCTCTAAAAGTAATTGTAACCAAATGTAAAAAAAAAATACACAGTTTACATAATTATATAACAAAATACACTACAAGTATCTATACTTTATTTAAAAAATAAATATATAATGTAATAAAGTACAAAACAGGCATTTAAATTGTCACAGTTTATCCACAGCACCAAGTTAGTGACAATTTAGGAAACAGCTCTATGAGAAAAAGATCTGTATAGCACTTTGAAAATGTGGAAATATGGCCACAGTCTGTCGCATATTTGGAAGGAAAACTGTGACATTGACCAAATTTGATAAAAGAAAAACTACATGTACATGTATAGCCTATCACCTTTGCATAAGGTTTTCAAACTAACTTTGAAAGAGAAATTTGTGGAATACTGAATATTGATACATGTCTGAAAAAATTAACTGTGATTTAGCGTCCTACTGTTCTGCTTCAAACTGGGCTAATGAAGACGGGCATTATCATACAGTGCGCTATGGGGAAAATTTTGCCCAGGCAACGACGCTACAGTCTGCTCCAAATGCCAAGGGATTTTTTACGTGTATGCCAATGTGTAAACGGGACTTCGCTTTTTCATACCATCTGAATGACTAGACAGCTGTCCTTATCAGTCCCTGCTTAACTGACAAGGGGGAAAGAACGCCGGAAAATCTGGATGAACTTTCTCGGCCAATGCAGGGATCTACACCAGACCTCCAGCCTAGCGAGCCAGCATGTTACCCACTCAGCCACCGTGATCTCCGAAATGAAAAAAAATATAAAGCAGTATTCACATGTTTTGCGGTAAGGGGGAGGGGAGAGATATGTTTTTAATAAAGAAATAAACAAGCTAAGAAATGTCGACAAATACCTTCATCCATATATAACTCGATGTGGAGTGCAAGACAAAGGCCCAATTTCATCGAAAAGAGATATAGACTTATGCCCCAATGAATATAGTAATCCCAAATGAGAAAAGCTGAAAAGATATGCCCACATTTTTCAAGAGATGGATAGAGAACACGCTAAACAAAAAGCGGGCCATAATTGAGGAAGGTACGATCAGATATCGAAAACAACCAAGATCTTTGAGGGTTATAAACATGCATTTCAAGTTTCATCAAAATTGGATCAAAATTGTGACCTCTAGAGGGTCCACAACCGTGATATACATGTATACAAGATATTTTAGGCTTACTGCTTGTAAAGTAAAGCTTTTGGTCTACATTCTGGTGTATTTTGTGCTACCATAGATACAATAATATATTGGTTCGGTACATATAATATATTGGTTCGGTACATGATTAAAAAGTCTTTATCTCTTTGACATCTGGACAGTTCCGTAGATGAGTGCTCTGATAAATGTGCTTTCGACCATGAAGACGGTTAATACTGTTATTGAGTTCAATGCATGGTTTCAATGCCAAGTTGGTATGATAAGCAGTGATGTCATCTAGTTTCCATATATACATGTAAGGCCCATATCAACCTTCTTATATCTTCCTCAACATGACTTCCACCAATGATGCTCAAATTTTCCTTAAATATATATGGGATCTGTAAAAATAACAAAAAAAAACAAAATAAAAGCAACTTTTATACTCCAAAATAAAAATGAAATTAGGTTTCAGGAATTCCTTTCTCACATTCTGACTACATGTAATTTACGCTAAAAATTACATGTGAAACATTGATACTACAAGAGAAAGGAATACATAGATCAGTGATTAATTTTAATTGTTAGATTATCTGGCTTCTTTACTTAAATGTGTAAATACAACTTACAGAAATCAGTTCATTTTACAGTTTGTCGAAAAAATAGCAACAAAATAATATGTTGATGAATCGTAAACTTCTACTTGAAAATAGTATTGGATTGTTAAAAAAAATTCGTCAGATGTTGTGAGAAATGATTCCTTCCGGAGAATAAATAAGAATTACGGTGAAAAAATATAAAATAGGGATATAGAAATAGTTTTACAGCAGAAATATATAGCTGTGGTGTGTTCGTGGAATTCTTTTCACATCACTGAATTTGTAAGCTCAGTAATACATCAGCAGCTCGTTATATAAGAAAAAACTTACTTACAAATCCAATCACTCATTTATCTGGTATATTCTACTTTTCTGTTTCTCTGTTTGTGTAATCCAAGAACTGTATATTGTACATTTATCACGCAATTTAGGAAAAAAATCCATTCCGCGCGCCATCTTGCATTCCCAGGATACCTAGCTTCCTGGTTCATGCTGCGTTGAGAAAAAATGCGTATAGATATAAAAGAATAAAAAAATTATTTAATAATGATTGTTTAATCAGTGTGGACAGCATACGGAAAACGACAACAAAAATAGACCACCTAATATTGAAATACGTTAATAGATATTACATTTAATAATTTAGAGTAATTTATCTTGACCTTGACCCCTGACCCAAAATGGCGCCATATACGTATATTTCTTATGTGACCATCAACTGTTCGTTCGTTTCTAGAGTTTAACGTCCACTTCCATCTGGGGTGATATCGTAGACAAAATCAACTATACGCACTTCAATACTTTATATAGGCTAAACTATTTTAGGTACCGGTATATGAATAGTAAAATTGAAGAAATTATTATTTGATTTCGAGGCATGATATAAATAATACGCCATACGGATCACGATGGATGTAGCCAACGAGCTATAGTTAGTTATTTTGTTGATATTTATTGAAATAGATCGACAACAGTCATTTTATTCAGTTGTAACAAATTCAATAATCCCGATTTTTAAACTAATATTTCGATTGCGAATATATAAGTCTCTACTTTTAAGTTGTTGGAATTTGTTAATTTTTACTTTCTCAGTGTTAAATTAATCTAGGTCAAACTACACCATATTCGTTTGACACCTTTTAAACGTGTGATAGAATCTACTAATAATAATATATAACACTTAATTAAATATATTTTTGTGGTAACAGAGCTAATTATTTCTTATATTTTGAAAAAATAAAATTATCAAGAAAAGGCAAAAACAGGGCTCGTCACTGAAAATAAACGTATTTTCTCATAGAATGACCCCTATATCAATTAAAGGAAATAAATTATATAGCCCAAATTTGAAAATTACAATAAATAGTTAATGGTTGGAAGGGTATTTCCTGAAAATTTCATGCCTATGTCTTCAAAGGTTGCTGAGAAATTATCTTCGGTCACCTTTTTGGCTAATTTTTTTAAAAAATTGTACACGGACATTGATCAATTTTGGGCCGTAAAAGTGCAAAAACTTTCTTATTTCTTTATTGATTTTCAAAATATTTTGGGTTTCTTAAATGTGAGAGGAATTGGAAAACTAGTAAATATTCAATTTTAGTCAGATTCCAAAATTTAAAAAAGCTTTTGCATTAATTGCTACATCTTGTTGAACACATTGAGAAAGTAAATTTAATATTCAAATAAGCGTCAAGTTAAGAACATTTATTGCTGAATGTTATTAGAACGTACACAGCATATATGCACGGGACTTCAGTATTTCGTCAGATCTGAACGCCCCGGGCGGTTCTGCACCACTACCGAGATGAAGCCAGCCATGAAAATCACTAAAACCTTGCTCGGCCAACACATACCTATGTGAACGTAACTAAAATTGTTGAGATATACTGATGTTTTGCTTCTAGCTATGACTGGATTTTTAAAATTAGCTTCACCTAACAAAACATTCTGCGCAGGGAGATCCATCTACTTCCTTCCTAGAGAATATATCTCTGCCCTAAATGGCCGCCATACTCCGTTTTACATCTGTCATACACACATTTTCAGTTTCATTAAATGGAAGCAGAATAAATACTCAACAAATAAAATGAAATGAAATGTTGTTTTATTGCACGTTAGCTCCAACCGAGCTATATTGCGCCAAACATAAGGTGAATTTAACGAGACAAAAAATACTCAACAAAGTTTTAGACTAAAACCGTCGATTTAGGACTTAAAACGTCCGTCAACTACCTTAGTGTCTATTCTCAAGCGGGACTGACTAATGAAATGAAGTGGGGTTTAACATCCTACTGTTCTGCTCTTAAACTGGGCTAATGAAGACAGGCATACGCCATACAGTGTGCTATTAGGGACATTTTGCCCAGGCAACAGGGCTACGGCCTACTCTTATATCAAATTCCAACTACCAAGGGATCTTTTACGTGAACGTCAATTGTTCACAAGACCTCGGTTTTTCGTACCATCCAAACGACTACACATCATCACTGACATGGGGGAACCATGCCAGAAAATCAGTGGGTAAGAGGTTGCAACTGCCAAAGTATCTTATACCTGCACGCCAATTTTTCATGGGACTTCGGTTTTTTGTACCATCCGAACAACTACACAGCTGTCCATGTCAAGCCCTCCATCCTGCATCACTGACAAGGGGGAACCACGTTCGAAAATCAGTGGGTAAAACATTGGCTCACTAAACTTGAGGTTGGGTGTTCAATCCCTGTATTGGCGGAGATCGTTCATCAGTGATGCAGGACAGGGGGCCTGAAAAGTGACAATGTTTAGTTGTTCGGAATGGATGAGAAACCAAGGTCCTGTGTACACTTTGCCATGCACGTAGGCCGTAGTGCAGCAAGCCGGGCAGTTTTTTCATCATAGCACACTGTATGGTGTAGATCCTTATTAAATTAGCCCAGTCAGAGCAGAACAGTAGGACATTTAACTCCATTTCATTTCATTTCATTTCTTATATCGAATTCCAACTGCCACAGATCTTTTGTTAAACCCTTTTCTTAAAGAACTGTTTTCTTAATTGTCACCAAATTTGTGCTGTGGATAAATTGTTTCAATTTAAATGTCTGCTCTTATTCCATTACATCATAATATATTTATCTTTAAAATAAAAATACTTGTAGTACATTTTGTTGCAATTTTTTGAGGAATCACATGGCGAGGTGGGTAAGATGCTGGCCGAGACAGTTCATCCAGATTTTCCAGAGTGGTTCCCCCTTGTCAGTGAGGCAGGAGGGAGGGCCTGAAAAGTACAGTTGTCTAGTAGTTCCAATGGGACAGGAAACCAAGGTCCCATGTACACATTGGTGTGCACGTAAAAGATCCTTTGGCAGTTGGAATTCGATATAAAAGTGGGCCGTAGCACAGCTGCCCGGGCAAATTTCCCTCATAGCACACTGTAAATTGTGCTGTTTTGACATTTGGTTGCAATTATATTTTGAATTCTGAATGGTTATTGGTACGTTGAGAGAAAAATGGGGTGCACATAAAAGATCCTTTGGCAGGTGGAATTTGATATAAGAGTAGGCTTTAGAGCCCCTCCCCTGGCAAAATTTCCCTCATAGCACACTATATTATGATGTAGACCCGTCTTCATTAGCCCAAGTTTATGAGCAGAACGTTAAACCTCATTTAATTTCAGTTCACTTTTTTGTTAATATTTTGTCTATTACTAGAAATTAAATGGGGGTTAACACCCTACTCTTCTGCCCCTAACCTGGGCTAATGGAAGACAGGCATATGCCATACAGTGTGCTATGACGGAAATTTTGTCCGGGCAGCCTATTCTTATATCAAATTCCAACTGACAAGGGATCTTTCACATGCACCCCAATGTGGACACAGGACTTCGGTTTTTCGTAACCATCCGAACGACTAGACAACCGCCCTTGTCAGGCCCTCTGTTCTGCATCACTGACAAGGGGAAACCAGACCGGAAAATCCAAATGAACTTTCTCGGCCAATGCAGGGATCGAACACCAAATCTCCAGGCTAGCGAGCCAGCGCCTTACCCACACGATCACCCGTCTGTAAATAGTCTACATGTTGCAGTTAGGAACAGTTTTTGTTCTTTCTCGGTATGATCCACCATAGGGTTGTACCTATTTATTTTGTTTCATGTCTGAGTCTCAGGGGCAGAGCCACGCCAACTTTTTGTGGGTTTTTTGTCAACAGGCTGCAATTCTGAATGGATCATTTTGGAACTTGGTATATTTATTCCTTATACCGGAAGGATATTAACAACTATCAATTTTGTTGCATGGCTTGACCCCTGGGGCTGGTGCCACTCAAACTTTTTTAGTTGATATTATACAGGTTACAATTATAAACAAATTTTGTTCAAGATGCCCAAAAGAATGTTTAAGATTTAGAATTTGGTATTTTAATTGTTGGTATCCTGACATTTTAAAACTGATATTTGTTTTACGTTAGACAACAAATATTAGGTTTATGTTACATTAACGTTAGACAGCTAACGTTATATTAACGTTAGAAAATTAACGTTATATTAACGTTAGAAAATTAACGTTATATTAACGTTAGAAAACTAACGTTATATTAACGTTAGAAAATTAACGTTACATTTACGTCAGAAAACTAACCATAAACTAACGGTTAGAAACCTGACGTAAAATTTATGTTAGATTAACGTTAGAATTATCACCAATAACACATATATAATTATTTTGTCCGAATTCCGACTATTAATCAATTGTTAGAATGTGCACACACTGGTATGGTTATTTAATCAAGAATAATTTTTACGAAAAAAATTGGTAAGAAAACCGTCATAAAATTTATGTTAGATTTACGTCATTTTCTGACGTAAAAGTAACCATAACCATTATGACATAAAAGTAACGTCAATTTAACCGTAAAATTTTACCATTATTGGACGCTAACCAAAATCTAACCATAATGACGTAAAAGTAACGTAAATCTAACCATCCATGTTTACTGGGTTGTGTTATAGTTAGTGCTCATGAGATTAAAAATGTTGATTGGGTAGGTCTACCACGCCAGTAGAGCGTGAAATTATTAACTAGATAAATTTCTGTTAAGTCTATTGATAAACTGTATCATTAAAAGAAAATGTGTTACCGGTGTGACTATTGTAGAAGAATGCGAACGAAAATTTCGAATATGTAACTGGCAAATTTTAAGAAATAAAAATGCTCTATTTGTTGAAAATCTTTGACAAAAGTTTCGCTATCGTTTCGCAATTTCTTGTAATTTCTCGTGTTTAGAATTGTATCAGTTTTGAATATGTAATATAGTTTAGTTATAAATGTGTTTTCTTAGGGGATAATTTTCATGACTTTCCAATTTCACATAGAGGATAATTTTCATGACTTCCGAATTTCACATATTAAAGATTTCCCAAGATCGAATTTCTAAAATATGAATGGACTCTTCCGTGCCCACAATGTCGAATTACTTGAATGAAATTCATTTTTTTTCTCTTAACTTGCGATCATATTGTATATCGTATCTTATTATACGCTATTACTATTTTCATCGTTATATATATCGTTTAATAGTTATTATTTCTCAAATGTAAATATATAATATATATTGATTAATAGTTATTATTTCTCAAATGTAAATAGATATTCACATGATTCTTCGGTGCTCAGAATGTCAGCGTGTATATATGTTACAGGAAACAAGCATAATCAGTAATTATGTATAATTACTGAAATTTTCAGGTATTATGTATAACAACTGATTCACTCAGTAATTATGTCTAATTACTGAAATTTTCAGGAATTAAGCATATTTACTGAAATGAGCCAGCAATAATTATACTTGTTTACTGAAAATATAAAATAACAGAAAGAAACGTGTACAGTTGGCACCATCTTTATTTTCATCACCCCACATTACAAAATATATGTATTCCTTTAAAAGGATTAGAATATGATAATACATATCAAATCAAATAATACTTTTACATGACATATCATATCATGACGAAATTATAACAAATAAAAATGAATATTTACATGACATCAATTCTAATGACATATCTGTCAAAAGCATATGATACATATTTATGACAATGAAGAAATCATGGCATTTAAGAATGTTTATTTTTACAAAAAAGATTTGAATGACATCTAGAATTGCATGCCATTTTTGCTTTGAAACACTTGCAGCGGTTAGATTCGCATTGTTTGGTACTAGAACAATTGCATCTTACAAATCCTTGACCTCCACACACTGAATCCATTTGAACAGCTTGGCGTAGTGAGACTCTTTGATCAGTCATCTACTTCATAGAGCTTTGTAACACAAACATCAAACTGGTTACGGGAATATTTCCCGTTCAGCAGTCCACCCTTAACTGCAATTGTGAACATGTCATGTCACTGATTTCAGTTACATCACCGATGAGGTTGCGTGGATCACCTCTTCCTCTGTCGACATGCGGGATAGGAACAGTCACATTGTCTCCAACACTCACAGGACCAAATACATGTTTGCTGCGTTTTACCATACGATCCAGAAAACACAAAAGTTTGCACATAGTTTCTTATTGATGTATTTGATACATTAAAACAACAATTTTATAAAGAGCTATATTTTAGTTAAGATAAGGCAAACAATTTTGAGTAAATTCTCAACTTAAGTCTGAGAAGGCTTTGTGAACTTGGGGCCAGGTCTGACCTCTGTTTGCCCCCCCCCCCATGCCAATAATTTTAGAAAAAAAAGTGATACGTTTCGGTTATCAATATGTGGTTCTTGTTTTAGGACGTTCGGCGCTTTGATATCTGCATGGGTTAAATTTGGAATCACAACTAATGGTTTAAAAAAGATCATCAACACAAATCTGCTTTCACTAATTTTATTGAAACAGATAACATGATAGCAGATAACAGAAATAATGAATTTCATGCATACACGTACATACATACAAGCTGTAATTCTGAGGATTGAAGAATCGTGTGGATTTCTATTTACATTATTATTTGTAAATTTGTACCATATAAACCGATTCCCGATAAAACAAAGAACATATGATTCAAACGTCAACCCGACTATTTCAGACTTCGCGTCTTGCCGTTTCACGAATAGTCCGTGCAAAGCACGGAGTCGGCAACCAAGTAACCCTTCTCGATCAAAGGAACAATTCTATTTATACATGTGCAAGCGTGCATGCGCTTATTCAGGATTCATATTGAAAAGCTCTTGGTTTCAAGGCGACTGCAGTTCGGTGGCTTTATTTTAAAAGATAACTGATATTAAACTTAGCGTCGCCCAAGAGAAAGTAAATTAAAGATATCGCTACATTCTAACACTAAATCACGTAACAACCACGCCATATATTTGTTAATGTTTGTCTAATATTTCTCTCGGTGCTATAATTTAGAACCATAGAGAATAGTCTGTACATTAGTAAAATATGTCTTGTATATTAAATCTTTTATGGGATTAAATTCTGTTAATCTCAACACTTAATTAGCACCTTTGTGTTATAGTTAGTGCTCATGAGATTAAAAATGTTGATTGGGTAGGTCTACCACGCCAGTAGAGCGTGAAATTATTAACTAGATAAATTTCTGTTAAGTCTATTGATAAACTGTATCATTAAAAGAAAATGTGTTACCGGTGTGACTATTGTAGAAGAATGCGAACGAAAATTTCGAATATGTAACTGGCAAATTTTAAGAAATAAAAATGCTCTATTTGTTGAAAATCTTTGACAAAAGTTTCGCTATCGTTTCGCAATTTCTTGTAATTTCTCGTGTTTAGAATTGTATCAGTTTTGAATATGTAATATAGTTTAGTTATAAATGTGTTTTCTTAGGGGATAATTTTCATGACTTTCCAATTTCACATAGAGGATAATTTTCATGACTTCCGAATTTCACATATTAAAGATTTCCCAAGATCGAATTTCTAAAATATGAATGGACTCTTCCGTGCCCACAATGTCGAATTACTTGAATGAAATTCATTTTTTTTCTCTTAACTTGCGATCATATTGTATATCGTATCTTATTATACGCTATTACTATTTTCATCGTTATATATATCGTTTAATAGTTATTATTTCTCAAATGTAAATATATAATATATATTGATTAATAGTTATTATTTCTCAAATGTAAATAGATATTCACATGATTCTTCGGTGCTCAGAATGTCAGCGTGTATATATGTTACAGGAAACAAGCATAATCAGTAATTATGTATAATTACTGAAATTTTCAGGTATTATGTATAACAACTGATTCACTCAGTAATTATGTCTAATTACTGAAATTTTCAGGAATTAAGCATATTTACTGAAATGAGCCAGCAATAATTATACTTGTTTACTGAAAATATAAAATAACAGAAAGAAACGTGTACAGTTGGCACCATCTTTATTTTCATCACCCCACATTACAAAATATATGTATTCCTTTAAAAGGATTAGAATATGATAATACATATCAAATCAAATAATACTTTTACATGACATATCATATCATGACGAAATTATAACAAATAAAAATGAATATTTACATGACATCAATTCTAATGACATATCTGTCAAAAGCATATGATACATATTTATGACAATGAAGAAATCATGGCATTTAAGAATGTTTATTTTTACAAAAAAGATTTGAATGACATCTAGAATTGCATGCCATTTTTGCTTTGAAACACTTGCAGCGGTTAGATTCGCATTGTTTGGTACTAGAACAATTGCATCTTACAAATCCTTGACCTCCACACACTGAATCCATTTGAACAGCTTGGCGTAGTGAGACTCTTTGATCAGTCATCTACTTCATAGAGCTTTGTAACACAAACATCAAACTGGTTACGGGAATATTTCCCGTTCAGCAGTCCACCCTTAACTGCAATTGTGAACATGTCATGTCACTGATTTCAGTTACATCACCGATGAGGTTGCGTGGATCACCTCTTCCTCTGTCGACATGCGGGATAGGAACAGTCACATTGTCTCCAACACTCACAGGACCAAATACATGTTTGCTGCGTTTTACCATACGTTGAGCTTGTTCCTCTTGAGCTTCTCTGGCACTTTTCCTGTTCTCCATGATGCTGTCATGTTGAAGAGAAACTGGATCTTGTGAGACAAGCAATGGATGCGGCTATAGAGTCACTGGTATTGGATGGAGGAGATTCAGTGGCAGCCAAAAGATCGTCTTCTAATTGGAGTTTCTCGAGAATTTCACGTGGAAGGTTGGAAGAAGATAGTCCAATTCGGGCATCTGATCCAAACAAAGCTGCAAATGGTGATCTCTTGATGCCACTGTGGAGGCTGGAATTCTTTTGGAACTGAACGAATTTGAGTCCAAGTGTCCAGTCACTGGCGTTGTTGTCACCAAGCCATGCAACTTAACATATCTTTAATGTCGCAATTGGCTCTCTCTACAGAACCTTGGCTTTTGTGATGTCTAGGTTTGCCATGCACACTGATCAATTCAGGCCAAAAATGTTTAAGTTCATTTACAACTTGTGCTGTGAATTCTGATCCATTATCAGATTTAAGTACACTGGGGGCACCCATCAACAAGAATATGTCCAAAAGTTGATAGGCAAGGATTGGTTTGACGACTGTTCCTTTGTTGGTTGGTCGTTTTCTTTTCCGCTGACACTCCATACACATGGATTTGAAGAGGGAAATGACATCTACAGTGATGTTAGCGTACTTCTTATTCAGCTCATGGATCATCTTGTCTCTTTCACCATGACCAGTAGCAATGTGGGCGCGCTTAATGGTGTCGTAGGTGTCTTCAATCGTGACAAAATACAATGGTGGTGATATGATATGTCATGTAAAAGTATTATTTGATTTGATATGTATTATCATATTCTAATCCTTTTAAAGGAATACATATATTTTGTAATGTGGGGTGATGAAAATAAAGATTGTGCCAACTGTACACGTTTCTTTCTGTTATTTTATATTTTCAGTAAACAAGTATAATTATTGCTTGCTCATTTCAGTAAATATGCTTAATTCCTGAAAATTTCAGTAATTAGACATAATTACTGAGTGAATCAGTTGTTATACATAATACCTGAAAATTTCAGTAATTATACATAATTACTGATTATGCTTGTTTCCTGTAACATATATATATGTGTATGTGTATGAATGAAGTTCAATATTATCTGTAGTTACTTTTGCAACTGTCCTTTAGCGAACGATATTCGCTGACAGTTGCTATCCAGCCTTCTATAGCTGCAGTATGAAAATACGGTAAAAATACCGCTATTCCCCACCCCTATTCTCAGGCTGTTTTAGAAACTTTGCCGTCTATTTTTCACAACAATTCTTTATTTTCCACCAAAAGGAATCCTTTCTCACTATATTTGACACAAATCTATAATAATTCAACTCGATTTTCAAGTAGAATTTAGCGCATGCCCGGGTCTCGTTATCGCTCTTCAGTTTAAACGTATTTGGTGTATGTTTTTAATGGGAGAATTCTACTTGAAAAATAGTAGGTAAGGATTCAAAATTAGCCTTAGAACAGAGGTGGGGAAGAATGGTATTTTCATACTGCAGCTATAGAAAGCCGGATAGCAACTGTCAGCGAATATCGTTCGCTAAAGGACAGTTGCGAAAGTAACTATATTATCTGATATCCTGCATATTATCTGCTTCGACAAAATTACCGGAAACAGATTTGTGTTGATGATGTTTTTAAACCATTAGTTCTGATTCCAAATTTACTAATCCATATAGTGCCGTCTGCCCCAAAATATGTGCCAATCCGCGAGTAACGAGAATACATATAAATTGTAAATTTAAAAACACTACACACTGCGCCGTATTCTGCATGGGGAACCCGCTGTAAAAACGTGAACGGGTACAAATAGTGTGACGAATCCAACCTCGTCACTGAGCATTTAAATTCGTATTTATATAGGAAGGTATTTAGAGATCGATCTATCTAACCATCTTCAATGTCTTTGGCAACAGATTTGTGTTGATCTTTTTTTTAACCCTTAGCTGTGATTCTAAATTTAATCCATACAGATATCAAAGTGCCGCCTGCCCCCAAAAATGTGCCAATCCGCATCTAACGAGAAAAAAATTTCACTAAATAAAAATACGCATCGCGTTGTATTCTGCACGGGGAACCCGTTGTAAGAACGGGACGGGTTCAAATAGTGTGACGAATCAAACCTTGCCACAGAGAATTTAAATTAATATTTAGATATGAAGGTATTTTAGATCGATCTACCAACCATCTTCTTTTGCAAACTACGGCGATAATCGAAATCGCCGAAAAATGGTCCCTCCAATCATTGCCACACATTATTGTTTAAAATATTTCCTCCGATTCGAGAATATTGATAATTAATTAATCATTTATTCAGGTTACTAATATAAATTTTATGATCACTTTTAGTAACAAAACTCACCAGTAATTTATATAGTTAACGATTTCACGCTCTACTGACGTCGGGTCCAATTACCGACGCACATCAAAGGTAACTGTCGGTTTCACACAGATAGTGAGCGGTAGCTCAAATAGTGATGTTTTCTAAATTAGTTACGCTTTCGTAAATTTCTCCCGCACGCATATGATTAGTGATATGATCGGATAAACTCACGTTTGTTTAAATACTCACGTTATTTTTACATACTGACAAAAGTAAGAAATAATAACCAATTAACTAAAATACTCACCCTATGATTATTACTGATCATTTGTAAAAATAATGACGTACGGTACAAGTATTGAGGTGTTTAAGCGATTACTGACAACACGTATATTTCTCATGGGTTTCCATGAATAGTAAACACAATTAAGCTCTACTACTTGCTCAGAGGATTTTCTCACGCAGAAACCCGATACTAAAAGCTCTGATGAAAATTCTACCCACTATGCACCTTGCAGTGCTACATGGATTATTTATTTCAACCAAAATGTGTAATAGAATTTGCTGTCTTAATTACGGTTGTTAATTTTGTTAAGAGATTTATTAATTAAATGTTTTCGATAGCTTAAAAAATAGGACAAAATGAAAAATAAGGTAATTTATGATTAAAACTTTTATGGCATGTAAATAGAATACATAGAAAAGTTTATAGTAAAATTTACTACAATTAGTAACTAACACTCTCTTGATACAGGCGTGTCTGTTTAGGGAACAGGAAAATGTATTTTGGTATAAAATTACAACAATGCTGTTTGTTTCAAATCTGCATTGGACTATTCAAAATATATTTATTGTGATTTATATTTGACATCTGTGATTGATATCCGACTATCATAAAAAAAGGGTAATCACGGTGGCTAAGTGGGTAAGGTGCTGGCTCGCTAGCCTGGAGGTCGGGTGTTCGATCCCTGCATTGGCCGAGAAAGTTCATTTAGATTTTCCGGCGTGGTTTCCCCTTGTCAGTGACGCAGAAGGAGGGCCTGACAAGGACAGCTGCGTAGTCATTCGGATGGGATGAAAAACCGAGGTCCCATGTACACATTGGTGTGCACATAAAAGATCCCTTGGCAGTTGGAATTCGATATAAGAGTAGGCCGTAGCGCAGCTGCCGGGCAAAATTTCCCTCATAACACACTGTATGGCATATGCTCGTCTTTCATTAGCCAAGATCAGGTGCAGAAGAGTAGGACGTTAAACCCCATTTCATTTCTTTTCATCATAAAAATGGGTATATTAAAAACTAACATCTAATAACAAGCTATATGTTCTTTCAGAAAGTATTCAGATGTCCTAAATTATCTGCTAGCTATTATAAAGATAGGTTGTCAGGCAAAGAAACATAAACCCGCAGCAGCTAATTCGTCCGAGCAGTCAACAAGAGTTGTCGCATATTTTTGCTTTTTTCGGTAATGAAACATCTATAATACACTAAAATCTGATTACAGATACATTATGGGAGATTTTTTTTATTTAGAGTTGGCCATTCTTGCTATAACAGTTCAAAAATAGATGATGAAGAAGAATTTATTGAAAATTTCAGTCAAATTACTTTATTCTAAACAACGTTATTAGGGTTTCACACTGCGTAGCTTGTGTAAAGCACTATTGTTTTTGTTCAGATTATTATTCTTATTATTAGGGTTTCAACCTGCGTAGCTTGTGTGAAACACTATTGTTTTTGTTCTGATTATTATGGTTTCACACTGCATAGCTTGTGTGAAACACTATTGTTTTTGTTTTTATTAGGGTTTCACACTGCGTAGAGCATAGCGAGCACACAAGTCTACCTAAAGATCTGTCTTTAAATTTACAAAAACTTGCATAAAACACACGGTCAAATGATAAAGTGCACATGATAAAGTGCACGGTAAAACAGTTTTACTTCCTAAATTTTGATTTAACACGTACAAGTCAGATAAAGCCTTTTGGTACTGTTATTGCAACTAGCAAGAAAACACACCAATTAAGCAATAAACCATTGACATTTATTTTTTACCAGTTTGTTAATTAAACATAGGCGACATTATGCAAGAGCTAAATCTGATTGTTTGCAAGTCTTTATTTAGGCTTCTGATGTCATAGAAATCATAAAAGAGCTCTTCATTTACACAAGAAGCACAAAATCAACTCTGTAGACCCAGGATGGCTTGGATTTAAACAGGATTTCATTGATTGAATGAATTTTAAATGGCGTCGTGAGCAGAGATAAACCGTTACGTTGGCGTCATACTCCCAGAAATTTTAGATCAAGGCTAAATGACAGAGTGTAGGAAGCGAGGCCGCTGTTGGGCGAGGCCACAACAAATGACATCTAAACTAAATGTCTAAAGTGCAATAAACTTAACACAGATAATTCCTTGAGATCGTGTCATGACTAAAACAGATGGACAGGTCTTCTGTCTTAATACGATCAATAAAAATATTTTCATTTCCCTGAGCAAACCGAATAGGCAACCGAGTAGGTGGAGTTAACGCCCGTCAATCAAACAATCGGCCATATTCAGAAGAGGTGTCGATGGAATTAACCACTATTTCTTGTCAAAAATTACAGTGGTGATAACAATGTTAAGAATAAAGTAATTTGACTGAAATTTTCAATATATTCCTCTTTCATCATCTATTTTTGAACTGTTATAGCAAGAAAGTCTAACACCTTACAAAAATCTCACATAATGTATCTTTAACACACCTCTACAGAGAGAGAGAGAGAGAGAGAGAGAGAAATGGGGTTTAACGTCCACTCGACACAAACTATGTCGTTTCGGGTCTAACATATGGTTTAATCTTATTTCAAAAATTCGCTGGCGCGTAGGGGTCTTTAGCAGTGGGAGGAAACCGGAGTACCCGGAGAAAACGCACAAGGTTGGACAGGCGACCCTACTCCTTGCCATGTACAATCGGGGATTTTAAACCACGCCGGTTGACTCAATGGCAGGTCGTATGACACAGCACCCACGCGCTAATCATTTGACCATCCAACCCCCTCCCCCATCTCTACAGAAAACGCACCTAGCGTTAATTAGCTCACCTCTCAAGACAGTTTTTCACCCTCGTAAATTAACACACACACAATTTTGAGACAATAATACTGAGTAATAGTCCGAAAATTAACAAGTAATAGTACAAATAACAAGGCAAACAGAGATTTATATAGGGGCTGCGTACAGATCAACCCCTTAGTAATTCTCAGTGTAAGTAATTGGCAGAGCCTAGGGCATTTTCGCCTCCCAAGAACAACAAGATGAGTAGCGCTTGTAGCCCAGTTTCTGGTCCAAAAACTTTGGGAATAAAAATTGATAAATCAGTTGATTTAAACATATTTTATTGTTCAATAAACAACTGGATAAGACACAAGTTTTACAACTTATAAAAGTCTTCTCCAATACATACATATATATTACATCAATGAACTTAAATAATATTAAATAAATTTTATTTGAAAAAGAACATGAAGAATTCACCAAAAAAGGAAGGAAATAAATAAACTAGTTCAAAAGATCTTGAGCAATTCAAAGCATGACTTGTGTAATTAATTCATATTGTAATCAATTCATATTGTAATGTTTAAGCTGATATACCTATATGATCACATTCTGGAGAAGCAACAGGTGCCTTTAATGTATTTTTGTACCGCTATAAATATAGAACAATTTACGTCATAGTTAAGTTTTTCGTTCCCTAATAATAATAAATCAACAGAGATCGGAATACCCATCAAGTTCAAATTATTAATTTCACTGAACATCACAAAACGTTTTAAGACGAATTTTGCACAGTGGAACAAAAAATGTTCCGCATTTTCATTTACGTAGCCACACGAACATATAGCATTTGAAACTAGATTTGCATGATATAAATCAGAGTATAATGCACTGCGCTTGTTTCGGATTCTAGTATGTAATACATTGAAATATCGATCACCTATAGAAAAATATGGTGGACTCTTTCTCTCAGTAAAAAATATTTGTTGCAATTTTGACTTGAAAGAAGAAAATGCAGGAAGCTCTCTGATAGGACGGTCCAGTAAATTCCATGCACGAATGGTCGATGGGAAGTACGACCACTGATAAATGGTCAAACAGTTAAGTGGAACATTAATATTGTGTTTATTTCGTAGATTATAATTAACATTTTCGGCTACAAAAGGTGGGACTAAATCTAGTAAATAGTTTGGCGCTTCTTTATTTATAATCCTGTAAAACAGTAACAATTTTTTATCCTCTCTTCTTGTGCTCAATTTTCCCCACCCAGTTTCTTTGTAAATCGAATCAATACTAGCATATGAGGATAGTCCAGTCACTATACGGGCTGCCTCTATTTGAACCTTTTCCAGACGGTTACAGTTAGTGTGTCCACAATTATCCCAGACTTCTGACGAATATTCTAAAATAGGTCTAATAAATACTAAATAAATTTTTTCTAGATAATCCCTCTTTAATCTAAATTTTAATTTCCTTAATATGTTAAGTTGCTTGGAAACACTCTCTATTAGTACGTCAATGTGTTTTGTCCATTTACAATCGTTACTAAAAATAACTCCTAGATGTTTATGAATAGTTACAGGAGATAGTGAAGCGTCATTAAATTCAAAAAGTAAGTTATTCTCAAAGTGTCTAGTACTAAAAATCATAATATATGTCTTACTGGGGTTAAATTTAACCAGCCACCTACAAGACCAAATATGTAAATATTCTAAATCTGAACTAATCAAAGAATGTAATTCAGCTTCATCGGCAGCTCTATGACCAATACAAGTGTCATCAGCAAAAAAGTCTACCGAAACCAGCCATATTATCTGCTACATCATTAATAAATATTAGAAAAAGCAACGGACCCAAAACGGATCCCTGTGGAACTCCAGCCTTCAATTCCCCTACTCCCGATAATGCATCTTTAATAACTAGGCGTTGTTTTCGCCCCGTTAAATAACTTTCTAACCATATTAGAATATTTCCTTTTATACCGTATTTATCCAATTTTAGTATTAACGCTTTAATCCAAACTGTATCAAAGGCCTTGCTAATATCTTCAAAAGTGATGCTAGTGGCTTGTTTCTTATCTAAAGCCAGGAGTGTATAATCATATAGCTCAATTAACTGATGGGTAGTTGAATAACCTGGCAAAAACCCCGATTGAAATTTGTATAAGAGTTTGTTAATGTGTAAGTGATTATAATACTTTATCCATGTCATCTCAGTTAGATATAGAACAAAAATATTTATTAAAAATTCCATCTTTTTCCAAAGCATCGTATGACAAGTTAAAATCATTCTGTGGGTCTTTAAGCAGTGGAATCTCATTCGATAAACTTTCATTTTTTATTAGCATATTCATGATTTTCCAATATAATTTACTATTCGAAGTTTTCAAAATTCTCGTTTATACTCGCATAACATTTTTTTTTGGTTTGTTTTTTAAAATTATTAACCTTGTTCCTCTGTTGTTTAAATTTTCTTTCCGCTAGATTTGATTTTACTCTGATAAAAATTTTACGAAGACGATCACGTTTTCGTATCTCTCTCCTCAGGGTAGAATCAAACCATACTTTGTCATTACTTCGTATAAGTACCACTCTGTTAGGAATGTACTGATTAGCGATTTCCAAAAACGTGGTGGTAAATTAGTTACAGCTCCGTGAATATCACTTACACCGGTCAATAAATTTATCCAGTCCGTTTCAGATATTTTTTGTCTCATAAGAAAATAATCTCCTTTCTTATACCAGGGACCGGGTATCATTCAGATTTGATGAAAAAAGGTAAGAAACTGAGCTTACCATCTAGAATCTAATACACATATTCAGTTAATAGATTGCCATCCAGAAAGTGTTAAATACCATCAAGGTTCATCAAAAACCGCCCAGTTTGTGCTACCATTTAGTTTGACATCATTTGTCTAGTTTATGAAACTAAAGGGTGACCAATATCAAAACTAAGCTAAATGGTCATAAACTAGATGATGGATGTCAAAACTAAATGGTATTTCTTAAACTAAATGGTAGCACAAACTGGGCGGTTTTTGATGAATCTTGATGGTATTTAACATTTTCTGGATGGCAATTTATTAACTGATATGTGTATTAGATTCTAGATGGTAAGCTCAGTTTCTTACCTTTTTTCATCAAATCTGAATGATACCCGGTCCCTGGTGTTATAATCCCATATTTTTCGCTTATAATTTTTATTAGTACTGAAACTGCACCTTATTGTGACATACGTTCCATCATGGTCACTGATATCTCTATCAATATGTATGGTGTCGGTATCAACAACGCTAACTGAATCTGTGATCAAAATAGGATCAAGTAAAGAACCGGTATCTGTGCGTTTATCAAAATGCGTAGCACTTTTTATAATATTTACAAGACCATTGACGAGAACAATATCCTTTATGTTTGAAGGAATATAAGTCATAAAATTTATATTCAAGTCGCCCAAACATATAATATTATTATTCTCGTCTAGTGCCCTCTTTAACATAAAATCGAAATACTGCCAATAAAATGCAGATGCTTGTCTCACTGACCTATAATTTATATTGATCAATACAGACTGAAGCTTTTTCTTAAGTTGAAACCACTCAGTTATGATAATATTTTAAGCTTACCTCTTTAGATAGAGAGCTCTGTCATATACTTTCAGAATGAAATCATCTGGGGTCCATTCTCTACCTCGACTAGGTGATTCATTGCATAATACTTGACTTATAACATGCTCCACTATAACATCAGCTAAAATATTGCAATGATAATATACAACAGAAGTACAATTTTCAGCTCGATATTTTAGTAAAATTTTAATGCTCTCAAATCTCAAGGATCCATATGACATCAGAGATTTTAAAAGAGCAATATCATTCCAAATACAAATTTTATGATAAGTTTGTGAATACGGATTAAGTCAGTTTTATATTTGTAAACATTTATAGTGGTTTTCAACAAGTTCACCAAACACTTGTACAAAACGAAGTCAAACAAAATGGTAAAGATAGGTTGCCAGGCAACGAAACATACGCCCACAGCAGCTAAATCGTCCGGGCAGTCAACAAGGGTTGTCGCATATTTTTACTTTTTTCGGTAATGAAACATTTGTAATACACTAAAATCTGATTAAGAGTAACAACTCTGTAATTATCAGAAAATCATTAGAATTTGTTTGCTTTTTATAAAGTTTTGCCCCTAACAATTAGTATACGAAACATATAATATCATGGATAAACACAGATAAATATTAACAATGTCCCCTTTTTATATTTTTATAGGAATACAAACAAAACCTTAGAAAGACTACTTAGTCTTAAAAGTAAACATTTGAGAATAAACAGACAAATATAAACCTAACATCTCATATACTAATTAAAGTAATAAGAACTAATAATAAACCAAATTCAGAGATCCTGAATTAAAAACTTCTAGTAATTGTTTATTGGATACACCCTTTTTTGTAAGACAATCTGATACTTGTTTACTACTAGGTATCCATTCAATTTTTAATAATTCACCATTAGCTATCATTTGTTTTATACTTGCAATATCAATCCTAAGTCTCTTTTCCTGTACTAGTTAGTGGAATAAATATTTTCATAGATTGACTTGTTATCAGTTAAACATATCAATGGAATTTTATTTGACTTAAAATAGCATTATGCAAGAGCAAAATCTGCTTATTACAGGTCTTTCTTTAGGCCTGAGATGTTATCTAAATAATCAATTAGACATTAATTAACATATCTAGACCATAATAAACTCTTTATGTCAAGGCTAGCCTTCGATGTTGGCGGATTAAATTCTTATATGCCGCTTAATGGCCGTTGATAATTAAATCAATCAAGTGGATAATCAAGACTATGCTGTTTATATTAATGATTTGAGTAATGATGACCGAGGCTATGTGAATATTTCAAACGCTTTTTTCTCGGCTAATAGTGGTTCAATTTGACAGAAATTTTCAGCAAATTATATTTACACTATCTAGTTTTTAACTATTATAGTGAGAACTGCCATCTCTTTATCTTATCTCCCATTATGTAACTTTAACATCTTTAAATAACATTTCGCTTAGAAGAGACCTAATAAAATATGCAGTATCAATACCATCAACAATTGCCAAAGTCTCGGAAGCAATAGTACTTTTAATGACCCGTCAAATTTTTCGTGAAGACCAAGCAATAGGTGCACTCTTGTTGTTGTCATCAACAATAAATACCAAATAGCCTTCAGCACTAGATATACCATCACTCATGTTAGCATAAGATGCATCCGAGAATATGACAATTTTAAGATTGTGTAACAAACTCATTTTTGGAAATAAAAGTTTACATTCATCTCCCTTTAATTTTCTAACCATTTTGTTTGCTTTTAAAATGTCCTCTACAAGCGGTTGTTTTAAAGAAACAGTAAGATCCAGTACATCATAACACAAATTGGGACGTGATTGTGTAGATACCCAATTAACCTGTCCAATGATTTCACGCAAAAGTTTAAATTCATCATTTGTCAAGTTATCAAACTTTCTTCCAGAACGACCAGGTACAAGTCTGATTTGTGCTATTGAGTTAATGTAATTTTCTTGATGTAAAGTAATTCCTTCATCAGACTGATTAATTTCTAATCCAATGTATTTAACCCATTTTTTACGGTAGCGAAACAACTCGCGGCACGTGGCTCACGGTAGCGAATCAACTCGCGGACCCTTCATACTTGGCAATGGCATTAGCGAACCCAAGCGAGAAATCAATCAACTTACTTCTATTGTTTCTATGTCATTAATTAATGGTGATTGGGTAATAAAAGTAAATCCCGCGATGAAAAGGAATGCCAGGTATATTATGGAATATGATAATGTCGAAGAAATCAACTATTTATTATTTTTTTTGACGTTATGATGCGAAGAATGCGTTTACTCGAGCCGAGATCAAGCGTGTCGCCGCCATTTTGGATTCGCTCGATCAAACAGATGACAACAGGAAACATACGGCTAATAATTCTAGACTTTGGAAAGCTAAATTGAATCAAAACTTTTAGGATTTAATACAAGCTAAATAGGGGAATATTACACTGTCGAAGATTTCAAATATATATTTTTATTTTCGACGCAATGAAGAAAAGAAAACGACAATTCCCGTCATATATCCAAAGAAAGGCAGAAATGTTAAATGCCTTGGGCGATGAAGTGACCGTTATTTGGGGTGATATTTCTTTTTAAAAGTTATATTTATACTTACTTAGAACACTGCTGCCAACACGAGGGATTATATTTTTGTTTTATTTTTTAAAAAAAAACTCGTAAGGGATACTTTTTCACATTATTTCGCCAATATGATAGAGAAAAGTCATAATTTTAGTGGAACTGGCTTTTCAATATTATTTATAGTAATATACATGCTACTTTGTAAAATTGAATTTTATATCATTGGAAAGAACACGACAATGTGTACATTTTTGTAACAGAGTATTTTTATGTATAAAAAATATTTTTTTAATTATTTGCAATTTTGTAGAGGGTATTAGGATTAACAATAATCCTGTAATTGGCTTAGGAAGATGGGCCCTGCTGGTTCAATGAGCTTAGGGTTAGGGAAGATAATCTTTTAATTGGCTCAGGGTTAAATGGGTTAAAAGTGTTTTCTTGGATTCTCCCAGTCACAAATTTTGCAGTCATATGATCCACTACTTGTTCTTTAAATTTTAAAGTTCCAGCCCAAATAAAGTCATCAACATGCAAGAAGAAAATACCTGCAAGAGAGGCATCTTCATACCAAAAGAAAAATGCAGGATCTACAATAGATTGTACACAAGATTTAGATTTAAGTTCATTAGATTGTGGACGATGTTTGTTTGTTGATCTATATATGTATATTCCCACTCTAAATTCTCACTGGCAAAATCTAGTCCCTTTTTGGTACCTGTGTCCTCATCCTGTATATTTAGATATGACCAATATTTACCGCTAGCCTTGCCTCCTTTACTTATGACAGTAGCTGTTGTCCAATGTTGATTGTCACCACATCTATACTTAATACGATCGTTAACATGAGGAATTTTAATTGAATCTCCTCTATTATCTGTTGCATTCTCTGTTAATGGCAAGTCATTATTTTCAGTATTATTGTCATTATTAACTTCATTGTGTGTTAATAAATGACTTGGATTACTGTCATCTTCTTCCTCTGGAAAAGAAGTAAAACTGTGGTCAGGTTTACGTCCGTTGTCAGGTGTGTCTATATTGTTGTCTGAAGCATTTATTACACTAGACTTATCATCGAAGGAAGAGTTTTTAAATTCATCACCAACACGTATCAATCGGCAAGGATGTACTTTTACATAAATGCTTCCATGCCTTACAAAAACTATTTTGCCGTCTTATCCAATTACTCTGCCAGGGCCGTGCCACCTGTTTGAATCATCACGCTTATAATAAACATTGTCACCATGTTGAAAGAATTCACCAGAAACCCGAACCTGATGTCTTAAAGCTCACCGTATACGTTCAGCAGACTCTGCCGCTACCAATGCTCAACAACCTGAATGAAGGGCATTAAGATGTGCAGCAAAAGTTTTATTTATTGTCGTACCTTCCAAAGCGGGTAGCCTAATGGAAAAGACGCATGGGAGGTTTGGGTTAGCTCCAAAAACAAGTTGGTATGGGCTCCAGCCATACCATATGAAGACAGTTTTTAGTGTTCACTGCCCAAGCCAGAGCAATATGTAACTTCATATTAGGAAAGTCTTCTACTAATATTTTAGCAACACAATCATCAACAACAGCATGATTTCTTTCGCAAATACCATTTTGCCACGGACTAAAAGCAGCAGTATTAAGCACCTCCACATTCAAATTTTCACACACATATCTCTGTAATCTTCATTTGCAAACTCTCCACCAGTCTGCTAGAAAACGCTTTGGACTTCCAACGCTTCTATGACCAGGTAGTATTTAATCCAGCTATTCACCCAGTATTAGAATTTAGACTGACACCACAACTTGGCTCCAAGATGGATTATCTAGTCAGTTCTCCATGGTCATGATAGAGATTAGAGACTATAGTAGTAATGAGATAATCCATCTATAAACATTACATACATGTAATCAAGGCCATGTAGTCACCTCAGCAAATGGATGAATGGATGCCAATTAAATACTACCCCTTAACAACTATAAAATATTATTAAGTTTAAATATATAATTGTTTATTGTTACTAAGTAACCTCTAGTGTTATATTAGAGGAAAGATTGTAGATGTGAGTCAGTTGACCACAGGCAGGCAGTAGGACATACTGAAGGGCAGGTCTCTGATAAGTTAATTCTTAGATACTGTTCCTTATTAGATTACCTAGCCTGTGGGTCATTAGTGTACATGCATATATATTATTATTGTTAAGTATTGTTGGAGAATATAAGATTACACTAAGAAGAAGTGAGTTGTTCAATTATTGTATGTTCAATCTTACACCCCCAGCTAGATTGAACGTACAACCCATCGTCGAAGGTTGGACCATAAGCAGGTCCATAAACCCCGGATGATATATGGGGAGTGCCAATTGATCAACGGAATCTCACAAGCCAAGCGAGTGTTCTTCTTTTTGTCTACACCCTAGAAAAGAAAGCTGATATTTTGCTGATTTTCAACTGAACAAGGAATGATGGAGAGTTGTAACAATCATGCTACATATTTACAAAAATTCTCAGGGTATGGACAAAAGGATCCTATACTATGGATAGATTCATTTGAGAGTTATTGTGTTCTTCAAAACTGGGAAGATTACAAATATAAAGTAGCAGGCCTTAGATTAGCTATGAAAGACAATGCCGCTGTATGGTTAAAATGTTTGCCAGAAGAAACAAAAAGTGACTATAAATCAGTGAAAAGTGCTTTTATGGAACAATACTGTACAGAAGTTGATAATGGTAAAGAAGTGGTGAGGCTAATTACACAGAGAAAACAACAACCAGGAGAATCTGTAGATGACTACCTTACAGAAATGAAAAGACTTCTATTAATGAGGTCCAGATATTTTCCAGAGGATTGGACTGCAAATATTATGAGAAAGGGACTGCAACCGGAAATACAAAAATGGGCTGCGTATAACGACAAGTCTCATACAGTAATGGAAGTCGAAAAATGGGCAAAATATACAGAAAGTATATGTAATTATTATGCAAGGGAAGAAAACAGTGAAAAATTAGAACTTCATCAAAACGAACAATCAAAACTCAAAGAGGTTGTGAATAATTATTATACGCCGTCGAATCAAGGCAACAATGAATATGAACAATTTTTAAGGCATTATACAGAGTACGAACAATGCCCTAAAAGTAGAATGGATTATAATGAATACAAATCAAGGCTAGTAGAAGGTAGGTGTGATTACAATTATCATAGTGGCTATTCATCATATCAGAACCGTAACTTTTCTCAAAATTCACACATGGATTTATGTCCCATTTATGTATCAGATAACAATAACCATGATAGTGCTAGGAAACGTCCTCAAAAATATAATAACAAATATCATTTTACACATTATAACAAACTTCCATATAAAAGTCAAAAATATAAACAACCAAAAAATCCAGAATTACAAAATAGTATGCTAATTAGAAACAGGTATTGGGAGAGAAACACTAAGTCCAAAAAGAAACAAAGTCAAAAACGTATTATCGATTTATCCATTAATGTCGTAAATGCGGAACAAAATAGTTCCATAACAGTAATGTTAGGGAAAATATGTATAAGAGCGTTAGTTGACTCAGGTGCCAGTGTGTCTATAATATCTAAAGATCAATACAACAATAGTGGACTGAAAGACATACATAAACAACAACCAACTGAGACTGGACATGTTAGAGGTGTTGGAGGTTCACTAACAAAGGTACATGGCATGGTGTCATTACCAATACGAATCGGGCGACTAACACTGCACCAAACATTCCTTATTTTAGATAGCAATGTTCACTCCTTAATATTAGGTGTTGATTTCTTACAAACAGAAAAGGCAGTGACAGATTTTGATTTACAGACACTCAGTCTTCAGAATGGAATGAAAGTTGTACCACTTGGAGAAAAACCATCATCAGTTTACAGGGTATTTGGTCAAATTAAAGGACAACTTAAAAATTCCAAAAAGGACGGAAGCCATAGTACCTGTTGTTATCGAAAACGTTGGATTGAAAAATGGTATAGGCCTCATTGAAGCAAATAAAACACTTATAAATAAATGTTATGTACTTGGTGCTCGATGTTTAGTAGATGTCACTAATGGTTTAGCTTCATACAAACTACTAAACCCTACTATTGATGATGTGAGCCTAAGCAGTAAACAAGTGTTAGGTATGATGTCATGGGTGTGCGAAGATGAAATCCTAGATCAGCTTACTGATGAGCATCCACGTATCAATGTCATGCAAGAGTCATTGGAAACTGCTGACAACAATAAAGCATTCATTGAAGAAGCTAAATCTCTGGGTGTGGATTTAAGTGAGGCAGATCTAAAGGAACATCAAAAGCAGCAGCTCCTGACACTAATTGGTCAGAATAGGGATGTCTTTGCCAAAGATATGTCAGAATTAGGTTCATGCAATGTAAAAGATTCCTATCATACCATTGACACAGGAGATGGCAAACCAATAAAACAAAGGTTTTATTGAGCAACACCAAAGATGAAAGAGAAAATGTCGAAAATGATTGATGAAATGCTAATAAATCAAGTTATTGAACCTTCTACATCTGAATGGTTATCGCCAGTGGTTCTTATCAAAAAGAAATCAGGTGATCTTCGGTTTGCCATTGATTACAGAGCCTTAAACACAGTAAACAAACCAATCCATTTCCCCTTGCCCAGAATGGAAGACGTGTTCGACTGCATTGGAGAGGCCCAGGCTAACATTTTTTCCACGTTAGATATGTTTTCTGGATATTGGCAAGTAAACTTGGACCCTGCCACAAAGCACAAAACAGCGTTCACATGTCACAGAGGTGTTTTTGAGTTCAATCGGCTACCCTTTGGCTTGTCGAACTCACCAAGTGCTTTTCAACGTACTTTAACAGGAGTCCTGAGAGATCTGACATGGAAGATAGCACTAGTTTACGTTGATGACATTATAGTTTGGTCCAGGTCATTCGAAGAACATTTGAACCATCTAACTATAATTTTTAGCAGGATTCGAGATGCAAACCTTAAGTTAAAACCTTCCAAGTGTCACTTTGCGGCTCAAAAGGTTTTATACTTAGGTCACATCATCTCAAAAACTGGTATTGCTGTGGACAAAACAAAGACTGAAGCAGTACAAACATTTCCTCAACCAAGGAACGTCAGTGAAGTTAGAGCATTTATAGGACTGTGCAGTTACTACAGACGTTTTGTTAAAAACTTTGCACAGAAAGCAGCGCCACTCAACCAATTGCTACGGAAAGATGTGGCATTTCAATGGACACCGGAAATAGATGAGGCATTCAAAATGCTAAAGAAAGCCTTGATATCACCACCAATACTTCGATACCCAAATTTTGAAAAGAAGTTCTTGTTGCATGCAGATGCAAGCTCCAATGCCATTGGATATATATTAGGACAACATGATGAAGATGGAAAGGAAGTTGTAATTGCATATGGTGGACGGGCCTTAAATGACAGAGAAGTACTGACAATACTGCCAGAAGAGATGCAGAAGCTTCAGGCAGAGGATGTTTTTTTGCAACCCCTCATCGAATTTCTAAAAGATAGGTTGCCAGGCAACAAAACATACGCCCACAGCAGCTAAATCGTCCGGGCAGTCAACAAGGGTTGTCGCATATTTTTACTTTTTTTGGTAATGAAACATTTGTAATGCACTAAAAACTGATTAAGAGTAACAACTCATTATGTAATTATCAGAAAATCATTAGAATTTGATTGCTTTTTATAAAGTTTTACCCCATGCTAACAATTAGTATGTACATGAAACATTTAATATCATGGATTTAGCAGTTCAGTTATCAAAATTCACTGAAATTCAATAGACGTCTTCGTCTCATGACTGTAAACACTATGTATAAATTTGAAGTCAATCGGATATTAACTTTGGCCTCTAGAGCATCCACAAGATTTTTTGAAGTTATCAAGGGAGATAACTCTGGCAGTAATTATTTGAAATTGCTGAAAATCAATAGGCTTCTTCGTCTCAGGACCTTAAACACTGTGTGTACATCTTAAGTCAATCGGATATTAACTTTGGGCTCTAGAGCTTCCACAGGATTTTTTGAAGGGATCAAGGGAGATAACTCTGGCAGTAATTATCGGAAATCGCTGAAAAAACATAGGCTTCTTCACCTCATGACCTTAAACACTGTGTATAAATTTAAAGTCAATCGGATATTAACTTTGGCCTCTAGATCGTCCACAAGATTTTTTGAAGTGATCAAGGGCCATAACTCTGGCACTAATTATCGGAAATCGCTGAACGGACGGATGGACGGACGGACCGACCGACGAACGGACCGACGGGGGCGACGACAATATACGACCACATTTCAATGTGGGCGTATAAAGATGACATTCTCCCAGAAGATGAAATAAAGGCCAGAAGAATCCTAATTGAACAAGGCTTTTACCAACTAACAAATGGCATATTGTATCATCTTCATTCACCACGAGGGAAAGGCCCCAAAATAGAAAGAGAGGTCAAGCAACTATGCATACCTCAAGATATGAGAGATGATATTTTAAAGAACTACCATGACTTCTTAGGTCACCAAGGTCAAGACAGGACACAAAAAGCCATTCAATTAAAATACTTCTGGCCAAAAATGTATTCAGATATAGAGAAATATGTCAAGTCATGCGAAACCTGTCAAACATCAAAACCGTACTACCATAAAAAGCCAGCCACACTTCGTCCACTACCCATTGGTACCACCTTTAGCAGAATCCATATGGATATCTTGGGACCACTGAAGACAACAAAAGAAGGATATCATTCAATTCTGTTGATTGTATGTCCCTATTCAAAATGGGTTGAAGCATTTCCCTTGAAATCAACATAGGCCATAGTGATTGCAAAAATACTTTGTGCAGAAATAATATGCCGCTATGGGACACCAAAGGAAATTTTGACAGAGGACAGAATTTTATGAGCAAATTGATCAACGAATTATGTAAACTCTTGGGTGTTAAGAAACTTAATACATCAAGTTACCATCCACAAATGAATGCAGCATGTGAAAGGATGAACTCAACAATACTGACAGCAATCCGATCTTATTGCAAGCCAGATCAATCCGATTGGCCAGATATTCTGCCTGGAGTCCTTATGGCTTACAGAGCAACACCAGCTACAGAATCGACAAACATGAGCCCTTTCCATATTTTATTCGGTCTCGAGCCCACACTCCCAATTGATGTTAAACTACTACAACCAAACCACCTTAAAAGAGACGCGAAACAATATTTTGAGCAGATCCAAACAAATCTAAAAACTGCGAACGATATTGCTAATAAAAACATTCAAAGGGCTCAAGAAAAGTATAATAAGCAACACAACAAAAAGGCTACACCACCAAATTTTAAAGATAGGTTGCCAGGCAACGAAACATACGCCCACAGCAGCTAAATCGTCCGGGCAGTCAACAAGGGTTGTCGCATATTTTTACTTTTTTCGGTAATGAAACATTTGTAATACACTAAAATCTGATAAGAATTTGTTTGCTTTTTATAAAGTTTTGCCCCACGCTAACAATTGGTATATATGAAACATTTAATATCATGGATTTAGCGGTTCAGTTATCAAAATTCATTGAAAATCAAAATACTTATTCGTTTCAATACCTTAGACACTGTGTATCAATCTGAAGTCAATCGGATGATAAGTTTGGCCTCAATATTTTTGAAGTGATCAAGGGACATAACTCTGGCAGTCAATATTTGAAATCGCTGAAAATCAATAGGCTTCTTCGTCTCATGACTGTATACACTGTGTATGAATTTAACGTCAATCGGATATTAACTTTGGCCTCTAGAGCATCCACAATAGCGTCACAAGATTTTTTGAAGTGATCACGGCAGATAACTCTGGCAGTCAATATTTGAAATCGCTGAAAATCAATAGGATTCTTCGTCTCATGACCTTAAACACTGTGTATAAATTTAAAGTCAATCGGATATTAACTTTGGCCGCTAGAGCATCCACACAATTTTTTGAAGTGATCAAGGGCCATAACCGGGCCTCTAGAGCATCCACAATAGCGTCACAAGATTTTTTGAAGTGATCACGGCAGATAACTCTGGCAGTCAATATTTGAAATCGCTGAAAATCAATAGACTTCTTCGTCTCATGACCTTAAACACTGTGTATAAATCTAAAGTCAATCGGATATTAAATTTGGCCGCTAGAGCGTCCACAATATTTTTTGAAGTGATCAAGGGTTATAACTCTGGCACTAATTATCGGAAATCGCTGAAAATCAATAGGCATCCTCGTCTGATGACCTTACACGCTGTGTATAAATTTAAAGTCAATCGGATATTAACTTTGGTCTCTAGAGCGTCCACAAGATTTTTTGAAGTGATCAAGGGCCATAACTCTGGTAGTTATTATGGGAAATCGCTGAAAAACAATAGGCTTCTTCGTCTCATGACTGTAAACACTGTGTATAAATTTAAAGTCAATCGAATGTTAACTTTGGCCTCTAGAGCGTCCACAAGCAATTGTGGACGCCGGACCGACGGACGGGGGCGACGACAATATACGACCACATTTCAATGTGGGCGTATAAAAAGGACGAAATGGTTTGGTTATACTGTACTAAGGTACAGGTAGGATTTTGCAGGAAACTTCAGCGTAAATGGGTAGGACCATATTATATCTGTCATGACTTTGAAAACAACACATATAAATTAAGAAGGAATGCTGATCACCAGCTCGTCAAGTCACCCATTCATGCAGACAGGTTAAGGCCTTACATTGATCCTGCAAAGCGCCCTACCAATTTACCCGAGATACCAGAAGATCAGCAAACTGACCTGAATCCTGAGGAAATCAATCAAAATCTGTCGCAAACTGCTGATGCACAATCACACCCTAATTCAAATAATGATAACAATAACAGTCAGTTAACTGCACAAACTAACAATACTAATAATGACGGGACACAAAATATACAAATTCAACACACAAAATTTGAAGACAAACATATTGACAAAATACTACAATCAAGAAAATACAGAGGACAATTTTGGTATAAGACACGACTCAGGGAAGTAAAAGGACCCCAATGGATAGTTCAGGATCTTTTGCCGCAAGATCTTATATGAAATTTTCATGCCACAAAAACCCAAAAAGGACTGGTAAAGAAAAGGGCAAAGAAAGCGAAAACAAATTAATCTCCCCACTCCTACCTACCCCTGATGATGTGGGGCCAAGAATTCATCATCGGCAAGCTAAATTGCGAATCGTAAAAGGCGATTGAAATTTGCAATAAGGAAAGAGATCTGAGTTTTTTTATTTTGTTTCAAAAATTACATACATGTAATCAAGGCCATGTAGTCACCTCAGCAAATGGATGAATGGATGCCAATTAAATACTACCCCTTAACAACTATAAAATATTATTAAGTTTAAATACATAATTGTTTATCGTTACTAAGTAACCTCTAGTGTTATATTAGAGGAAAGATTGTAGATGTGAGTCAGTTGACCACAGGCAGGCAGTAGGACATACTGAAGGGCAGGTCTCTGATAAGTTAATTCTTAGATACTGTTCCTTATTAGATTACCTAGCCTGTGGGTCATTAGTGTACATGTATATATATTATTATTGTTAAGTATTGTTGGAGAATATAAGATTACACTAAGAAGAAGTGAGTTGTTCAATTATTGTATGTTCAATCTTACACCCCCAGCTAGATTGAACGTACAACCCACCGTCGAAGGTTGGACCATAAGCAGGTCCATAAACCCCAGATGATACCTCCCCCGATCCATTTTGTCATGACTTGCTCAATAATTACGGATGGTGTCTTATTGTGTATAACACTAGCAAGTGAAAAACCTGTAGCCATGTCGATCGATGTGAAGAAAATAAATCCCATCTTTCCATTTCTTGAGGTCCATAGCAACCGCCTCATTGAAATCAGACGCTATTGGTAACGACACAACTGGCCTCGGTGGAGTGCGTTTGTACCTTTTACAAACATCACAGCTATGGGTAACATCATCTATGCATTTTTGATATTCATCATCATAAATCTTTGCATCCCGTAAAAGAGCTTTCAATTTTTCAGCACTGGGATGAGCAAACTGTTTGTGTAGTTTCTCTACAGTCTTAAGTTTTTAACTGGTATTAGTACAGGTACTAATAAATGTCTCATTAATCAGAATATCATTCTGATGAAGTTCGACACAGTATAAGACACGACTCAGGGAAGTAAAAGGACCCCAATGGATAGTTCAGGATCTTTTGCCGCAAGATCTTATACAAAATTTTCATGCCACAAAAACCCAAAAAGGACTGGTAAAGAAAAGGGCAAAGAAAGCGAAAACAAATTAATCTCCCCACTCCCACCTACCCCTGATGATGTGGGGCCAAGAATTCATCATCCGCAAGCTAAATTGCGAATCGTAAAAGGCGATTGAAATTTGCAATAAGGAAAGAGATCTGAGTTTTTTTATTTTGTTTCAAAAATATAGTATATTGGCTTGCATTGAGGTATATAGAGTCAAAGGGCCTAGCTAACCAAATGATTCAACATACAGAACTGCTTATATATCATTGGTGACGATCAGTGTTATATAAGTACTATAATTTAATTTATTTTCATTATAAGACAACATCGATCTCATTCCTTCAAATAAGTCCTTCCACTTTTTAAGAATAAACAAAAGTAGGAATAAAAAAAAAAAAAAAAAAAAAAAAAATACATGAGATGAGAATTTGAGAGGGCTATATATTTATCTGATATGGAGGCTATTGTGGTAATTGACATCACACCTATTTTACTGGTGATCAATGATGCACATTCCTATAATGCATTTTTTTTAAAATTGTATATATAGTCATAATATTAATGTTCATACTTTACTTACTATATTATTATAATGCTATTGTGTTAATATACATCACACCTATTTTACTGGTGATCAATGATGAACAGTCTTATATATTTTTTTAAATTGTATGTGTTTACAATATCAGTGTCAGACTTCATGCTACTATATCATATTATTATACTGCCATGTATATAATCATAAGGTGTCCTTCTAATTTTTAAGGCAGATTTTAATAATGCATAGCAGTGACTAATGAGCGAATAGCAGCAGAAATTGGAAGAATAATCCTTTATTGTCTGACATGCAAAACAAGATAGAGTAGGGCTATACTTCATAGAGATAGTAATTATTATACATGCATTATGAAGCATGGCACATTTTTTTTTTTTTTTTTTTTCCAATTCAATGATAGAGATTAGAGACTATAGTAGTAATGAGATAATCCATCTATAAACATTACATACATGTAATCAAGGCCATGTAGTCACCTCAGCAAATGGATGAATGGATGCCAATTAAATACTTCCCCTTAACAACTATAAAATATTATTAAGTTTAAATATTTTATTGTTTATTGTTACTAAGTAACCTCTAGTGTTATATTAGAGAAAAGATTGTAGATGTGAGTCAGTTGACCACAGGCAGGCAGTAGGACATACTGAAGGGCAGGTCTCTGATAAGTTAATTCTTAGATACTGTTCCTTATTAGATTACCTAGCCTGTGGGTCATTAGTGTACATGTATATATATTATTATTGTTAAGTATTGTTGGAGAATATAAGATTACACTAAGAAGAAGTGAGTTGTTCAATTATTGTATGTTCAATCTTACACCCCCAGCTAGATTGAACGTACAACCCATCGTCGAAGGTTGGACCATAAGCAGGTCCATAAACCCCAGATGATACCTCCCCCGATCCATTTTGTCATGACTTGCTCAATAATTACGGATGGTGTCTTATTGTGTATAACACTAGCAAGTGAAAAACGTGTAGCCATGTCGATCGATGTGAAGAAAATATATCCCATCTTTCCATTTCTTGAGGTCCATAGCAACCGCCTCATTGAAATCAGACGCTATTGGTAACGACACAACTGGCCTCGGTGGAGTGCGTTTGTACCTTTTACAAACATCACAGCTATGGGTAACATCATCTATGCATTTTTGATATTCATCATCATAAATCTTTGCATCCCGTAAAAGAGCTTTCAATTTTTCAGCACTGGGATGAGCAAACTGTTTGTGTAGTTTCTCTACAGTCTTAAGTTTTTAACTGGTATTAGTACAGGTACTAATAAATGTCTCATTAATCAGAATATCATTCTGATGAAGTTCGACACAGTAATGTCCAGCGTCCGTACAATGTAAATGAACTACTTTTCCGAAAATCTCAGCCATATCATTCTCCAAGTCCAATTTGACCTTAGCTCGCTTCATGGGTTCCTTGCTAAGTAGTATATCACTTGACACAATATCACTGGTTATATCACACTGAACGCCAGCAATGGCACATGGAAATGTAATTTTTTCATTTGATTTCATCCGCTGACCGCCACCAAATTTGAATATGGTATCACTTTTGTTACGCACAACTTTATTTAAATCTTGATAGCTCAGACTATCTAAGTAACAGTTCATCCAACCTTCTCCAGCAACAGTAGATGTGTAGGCACTGTCACGAACAGCACAATTCATAGCTTCACTGGTAAAAACCTCCATCTGTCATTTAATATTACCAGTGAACAACACAGCCTTTTCATATGAATCTGGACAATCCTTGAGCATATGTCTAATGGATTGACAACTGCTACATCCAAGTGGATATCCTTTTGGTCCAAGGGGATTCAGCTTTTTTGGAAAATTGATATCCAACAGGCTTATTTTGGTTTGGTTGGATTGATATCTTCGAACATTATTTTGGAATGTGCTAAACTTATAATTTCTGTCGTAAGAGTTTTGTGTTCGTGAACGCTGTGAACTATTGTTTCTTGCTAATTTCTTCGTCTTTTCCCATAGTATCTTATGTTTTAGATTTTGTCTGATGTGGTCAGCTACAGCGGAGGTCTGGTTAAATGGTTTTGGTTGGTGTTGACTAAGCCTTACATCTAATGGTTGCCTACTTTCTCCAATGTAGCTGCTGTCACAGGAGCAGAAGACTTGATACATGCATCCTTTTGGTGACATTGGTTCCGTTGACTTACATTTACCATTATGCACATCCAATAAGTCTGTCTCATTATTCTCAACAGTGTTGTTTTCCTTTATACTAAAGTCTTCAAGCAGAAATTAAATTGATGTACAGGTAATCTGTTGGTAACGGTACATTGTATATAAAATTAAATCAGATTGAATTCAGCAGTTATTATGAAGGACTATTTTCATATTTTTAAATATATGTGTGGTGTGAGGTCTCAAATGAGTGACTTACATATCAGGTAAACCAATGAAAAAAAAGGAATATTATTATGCTTATTGCATTTATGTACGTTATACGTACCCTAAAGAGAACACGTTGTCTGCTTTTCATAGACAAGGCACGTTCACTAGGGTGCACACATTCCACTACTATAGTAAACTAAACATGCGAAAAAAGAAAAGAATCGAAACATATTTAGGGGGGCAACCATCCACTTCAAAATTTGAAATTTTGACAAAAATTCAACATGAAAAATTGTTTAAGAACAACTATTTATATAACATATTAAACTCTTTTTAAGTGTTTCACATCAAATAATCAGCTTATCTGACATGTGCAAAATATTTCAAGTGTCAAACAATGTCTAATTGAGCAGTATTACTGTTTTTAAAGATAAGAATTTTCAACGAAATTTTAGCAAAATTGACCTCTTTCCGATCATCCTCCAAGTGAAATAATACACATCTTGTTATCAGTGCATTTGCCTGTGTGACTGCACTTCCCAAGCCAAAAACTTCACTCTTTTTAGCAGTTTAAACTTGTAGGGTGATGCCACCTGAATTCGAAAGGAGTAGGAGTATGTAACTAGATCCCAGTCAACTTTGAGCACATTGATCAGACCCTGAGAGCAATAAGATACGAGGGGAAGTCAATGAGTTCATAGAAGTGAGTATTGATACACCACTGAAGATCTCATCGTTGATGTCATTATTGAGATAGGCCATCTGACGACAGTTTACAGACATGAACAACCCTTCCCAAATTTACAGCCTGTTGGACACAGTTACACTACTGTAATTATGGAAAGTTCTAAAACTGAGCATCGTGCGGTTTTCAAGTTTCTCTCAAAAGAAGGGGTGAATGCGACCGAAATACATAAACATATGACCAACGTGCATAGCAAGAAAGGCCCTCAATATTCTACTGTTGCAAAATGGTCAGCGGGGCTGCAGCTCCTTGGACGATGACCCACGGTCGGGAAGGCCTGTTAAAGCCATTACAGATGATATGGTTGCATGGGTCCAGGGCTTACAGGTCCAATCGTAGAATAAAGTGGATGAGATATCTTCAGAATGTGGCATTTCTCATGGAAGTGTTTGGACCAGAATTCATGAGCACTTGCACATGTCTAAGGTGTCTGCAAGATGAGTGCCATGAAACTTAAATGTACAAGATCGACCCCAGAGAGTTGAATCCAGTCGAGAGCTCTTATACATCTACAATGCTGATCCCTGTAACTTTCATGCCCGGTTACATGGGATGAAATGTGGATTCATCACGGATTCTGACACCAAGCAAGAATCCATGCAATGGAAGCATAAACTATCTCCTGCACCCAAGAAGTTCAGAACTCAGCCTTCTGCTGGCATGATCATGGCAACTATTTTCTGGGATTCAAGGAGCATGATACTTATAGACTATAAACCACCTAAAACTACAAGAACAGGAGCCTACTACTATGCTGCCTTGTTGAAGCAATTGAGAGCGGCGATCAAGAAGAGGAGGTGTTATGCTTCTTCATGGCAACACTTCAGTGCACAAGAGTTGTATTGCACAGGCTGCACTTCAACAATGAGGCTTTGAACAACTTAACCACCACCCCCCCTACAGTCCAGATCTGGCCCCAAGCGACTTCTATCTGTTTCACAATTTGAAATCACACTTGCGTGGTACAAGATTTGCTGATGACGAACTAAATGCAGCTGCTGAGGCGTAGCTGAGAGGCCAGTCAGAAGACTTCTACCACAAGGGCATAAACAGTCTCCAAGACAAATGGGCGAGGTGCATCGAGGTCCAGGGAGATTATATTGAAAAATAAAATCAATATCACAACCATTGGCTTCTGTTTATAACCACCTATGAACTTATTGACTTCCCCTCGTAGTTTGAGCACACCACATTATAGGTGTATTAACAGTTTTATGACATTTAGACAATTTTGTTACATGATATATGGTCATTATTAGAGTTTTTTTATGTTATTGTGAATTGCCAATAGAGACATTCTTAGATTGCCACCTCTGGCTAATCATTGCAATATACATGTACATGTATGTGTGTGTAAAGAACGTAAATGACATGAAAACTAAAAAAAAGACCATTACTGGTTGCCCCCCAAGATGTACTTGGATTTTAAAAAGAATTGAGATTAGGTATCAGGCCTGCTAGTGGAACAATCTGGCTGATCTACATGAAAATCCAACAACATAAGGGCAATGTGTGCACCCTAACGTTCACCTGGTGAATGCTTTGGTATATTCAATGGTAATGGCCTTTTTTGACTTGCCGTTCTCACATTGTAAAGAAATGGTTTCATTATATTCTTTTATGATCGTTGGCCATTCGGCGGTCCTCCGGAAAAATGTAGACTACAAAGGCTTGTCCACCGCGATTCTGTACGAAGACTTTTGTTTCAAATCAGTTGTATCCATTTTTTCCGTCTCTTATCTTCGACTGGCAATTGATAAAAGCACAGTGTTGGCGTTCTTTTGTTGATGAGACACAATGCGGTACACAACAGTTAACTTTCAGCATTGTTAAAGCGGGAATTTTTATATTTTCCAAGGAAGTCAAAACATATTTATTTTTGCTTAATAGGTTGTCAACTCACTATTATACAATCATAGGCATTATTTCACACTTACAAATCTTCACATTGGAAATAATAACACAATTACCTCTCTTGTTTTTCCATGCAATAGCTATTTGAATTTAAAGTTGAAAATGATATTTTTGCCAATTTCTCAACTGCCAACAGTGAATTATAGGATTAATAGGATTATTCTTTAACAAGGTAGGACTGCTTGTAGATAACATCCACTGCTCGACACTGCTGGCAGCCTTGGCAGCAATGGCCTCCGAATTTTAGAATTTGGACGCAGATTCGTGGCCGATTTTTAATTATCCACGGCCATGTATGGCCGCCGATTATTGCTGGGTATCGATAGTTATTTTTACTATCGATAATCGGCACTGAAATGTCGATCGATAGTATCGAAACCATCTTATTTTCACGGTCGTAATCAAGGCTGGATTACTGTTTAAAAGTAATAATAAACTGTCTCATATTACGTATAAATTGTACTTAATTTTTAAATAATGTAGCCTTGGTTCTGAATGACGAAATACTGTTGATAGGCCGATGTATGTAGAGGAACCAAACTAAAATGAGCATGAGTCGATTCAAAACATTGCGTACGTGAGCGCGACAAATGACAGACAATTCGTTGTCTATTCGCGTGCAAAAAGTAAGGAAAATTAATAGCCCAAAGAGCTTGTAATCATGAATTCGTAAATTGTTTATTGAGATTTAGACTTTGAAATAAATATAAAGTGACCGATGTAGGCTATTGTATTATTATATATACGAACGATTAAGTCAGGGAAAACATCGAGTCGACTACTCTACGCACGCACGAAAAATAGAATAAGAGAACGATACTCGATTGTGCTTTTTGGCATATCTTATCGATTTGTATTGATATTTTACGCAGCTATATCGATGATATAGTAATGCTTTCAACTCTTAATAAAAATGCTGATTTTTAAAATTGTACTAAAAACGGTACGATAAGAGTTTTATCCCCCTCCCCCAAAACTGTAAGGATGCATTATTTTTGTAAAAATAATAAATATATTGAACGTGATGTGATAGTCCTGTCTGTAATAACCGTTTGAATGAGAAAAAATATCTACAATAAACAGATTTATAACACTATAAACCTCAGAATGCCTCGTTCGGCATTTCTGTCCAAACGAGGTAAAGAAAATGCCTCGTTGTCTGCAGTTCCGAAACGAGGTTTTTTAAATTGCCCTTTTTTTTGGAACGAGGTATTTTGTTCAGAACGAGGCTTGGTATAGGTGTTAAGAAACAACTGTGGTGTTGTGACATTTTATTGGGGGCAATCAATTGATCAAGGTATAGCTGTGTGTCTGCAATTGTTTTACACCTCCACCGATGGTGTGTATTCTTGTCTTGTCAATTTCTCTGATAATAATATATTTTGAACTGGTTTTATTTTCGTATTAAATAACATAAATTTTAATTCGTACAAATTGGCCGATATACCGCTAATAACTATCTTGTAAAAACCACGTTTAGTAAACGAGGCATTTTACCAAGCCGCGTTCTGAACAAAATACCTCGTTCCAAAAAAAAGGGCAATTTAAAAAACCTCGTTTCAGAACTGCAGACAACGAGGCATTTTCTTTACCTCGTTTGGACAGAAATGCCGAACGAGGCATTCTGAGGTTCATAGTGTAACATAATATCTACAATAAACAGATTTATAACATAATAGTACAAGCTGATAATATCATAAAATTGACTTGGCCTTGGAGGCCTATGGTAGGCCAAAGTTGGCTTTCGATCAAAAAAACGAATTTCGAACCCTGATAACATCTATTTTAAGGCTTTATATAAATCTATTTAAAGGCTTTATTTTAATATATTTTAAAAATATAACTTAAAAATATGAAATTGCAGCTTTAAAGAAAAATGTTGTTTTCCCCTAAGCTATTCAGTGTAAACAATGGCCAAGCTGACCCCGGGTTAAGCCCACAATGCATTGCGATCAACAAACGATGACATAGTTAGGGGTTAGGACTATTATCGGATACCGCTGAAAATCAATCGGCTTCTTCGTCTCATGACCTTAAACACTGTGTATAAATTTAAAGTCAATTGGATATTAACTTTAGCTTCTAGAGTGTTCACAAGAAATTGTGGACGACGGACGGACAGGGGTGAAGGCAAAATACGACCACATTTCTGTGTGGGCGTATAAAAATGTGACATTTTCAGAAAATATTGTGACAGGATACAAATCTATACTTTAGAAAGTGCAATGAGGTACTTTTTTGTTTAAACAGAAAAAATTCTACTTACTATCACTGGTAAACTTGAATGGTTCCGATCCATAATTAGTATAAACCACTATTTTTACTGATGTAGATAATAACTGTGTATCCAAAGTGGGACATAATATATAACCTATATTGGTACTAGAATCAGTTGATTTATATTCACCTTTCAGTCTAATAAACAAAAGAATTACAAATTACAAATAATCTAATATATTTTGCATCATACCCAATCCACAATTAATTATCGTGGTGGAATTGCCACAAAGTATATAAACATTTTCCTTGTTTAAAATTAAATATTAACAGTGAGGCTGGTGTACCCAGCCGAAATCCCAGAATAAATAGATGACACATTAATTAAATCGCACATTTACATTTTTCAAAAGCTTTGACCAATCAAACTATACTGTAAGCTTCATCACGATAGAATCAAGGTTATCTTGTAAGATAGAATCAAGGTTATCTTGTAAGATAGAATCAAGGTTATCTTGTCCCAAAGCATTGACCAATGAAATTGCTTAGCTTTAGCTTGAAAAAATGTTAATCATTGACTCAGTCAAGACATTCACTTAATGAACATCTACATCAAGTTTAAACACTCTGCATCAATTAAAAGCAGAGTTGTTATGCTTCAAAGTGATTAGTCAAATTGCTTATCGTTCCTAAGCCTAAGCAGAAAATTCTCACCATCAAACTAAGTCAAGGTAATGACATAATGATTCAATATTTGGTGTTGCGTCACTCTCACTTCATTATAACCAAAGTTATTATGCCCCAAAGCATCAACTAATCAGATTGCTTATCTCTGCTTACCGTAACCAGACAATGCTCATCTTCAAACTCCATCAAGGCATTGACCTAATTAACCCCTTCAGCAAGTTTGCAAGTTTGAACTTTCTACCACATTTAGAAGGTGAGTTATTGTGTTTCAATGTCTTGACCAATCAAATTGCTTATTACTCTGCTTATCTTGAGCAGAAAATGCTCATTACTAATGTAATGAAACTATACACCAAGTTTCATCACCCTCACTTAATTAGAACTAAAGTTATCGTGTCTCAAATCATCAAACAATCAAAAGGGTGGAGAAAACGATTTGCAGCCGTTATTGACCCTATCATATATAGGCCTACATCCGTTTTACATCACTAATGGGGATTGAGGCCTAGATGAGTAAAAATAAGCCCTGTAATATCTTCAACTATGAGCACACTCTAAAAGTTTCATACCCCACACCCACCCACCACCCTCGAACCAGGACTCGAATTAGCGGGCGACGTGAGTGAAATAGTCACCTAACCCATAGCTGACTTCGCCCAAAAAGGCAATAGGGCGAAACTGAAGTCGCCCTCACTTCGCTGTACATTTGTGCAAGGGCGAAGTCATAACAAGCCTCGATATCAACGGTAAACACAGCACTTTCAAAACAACACAACACATGTTCGCATTGTGAACTTCGAAAGGAAAATGGAAAATTTGATGAGTTGTGAAAACCAAAACTTGTATTAATATTTTGTTTTTCGACTTTCTCTGTGTTGGCTGTGACAATGTTTGATAGTTTCAATGTTTAACATTGTATTTGATGTCAACAGGAAATATAATTCTTTAAAATAAAGCAAAGGACTCGAATCATAAATTTCCATTACAACCTCTAGCTTCGTCCAGTAATAACAGCCAACAAAAAGCCATTATGGTCAATATGGCGGCTGAAATAATTTAATTATAAAAAGAACTAGACCTGCATAGCAGCACTGAATCGGCTTTCAGAAATCAGACAGGAAGTACATCATACAATAGCCGATCTATCGGGCTACCAAACGATACTGTAGTTGTTTTGATTCAGAGACACTCTCTATAAGATTTGTAAAAGTAATATTTGCTTGCGAAAAGACCGGTCAAAATAGTAAAATCTGGCAAAATTACGTCACTTTCGGTGCCAAAAGAAATCTTTATCTGTAACAAATAAGTTGAGAATTCGCAACATGAAACACAAAACTTTGTTTCATACATATCAGGCCATAAATAATAAACCTAGAACTGAAATTAAAGATAGGTTGCCAGGCAACGAAACATACGCCCACAGCAGCTAAATCGTCCGGGCAGTCAACAAGGGTTGTCACATATTTTTACTTTTTTTGGTAATGAAACATTTGTAATACACTAAAATCTGATTAAGAGTAACAACCCATTATGTAATTATCTGAAAATCATAATAATTTGTTTGCTTTTTATAAAGTTTTGCCCCACGCTAACAATTAGTATAGGAAACATTTAACATCATGGATTTAGCTGTTCAGTTATCGTAATTCAGTGAAAATAAAAATACTTGTTCGTTTTTAACACCTTAAACTCTGTGTATCAATCTGAAGTCAATCGGATGATAAGTTTGGCATCTATAGCTTCACAAGGTTTTTTGAAGTATCAAGGGAGATAACTCTGGAAGTAATTATTTGAAATCGCTGAAAATCAGTAGGCTTCTTCGTCTCATGACCTTAAACAGTGTGTGTAAATTTAAAGTCAATCGGATATTAACTTTGGCCTCTAGAGCATCCACAGGAGTTTTTGATGTGATCAAGGGCCATAACTCTGGTAATAATTATCAGAGATCGCTGAAAATCATTAGGCTTCTTCGTCTCATGACCTTAAACACTGTGTATAAATTTAAAGTCAATCAGATATTAACTTTGGCCTCTAGAGCGTCCACAAGATTTTTTGAAGTGATCAAGGGCCATAACTCTGGCAGTTATTATCGGAAATCGCTGAAAAACAATAGGCTTCTTCGTCTCATGACCTTAAACACTGTGTATAAATTTAAAGTAAATCGGATATTAACTGTGGCCTCTAGAGCATCCACAAGATTTTTTGAATGATCAAGGGCCATAACTCTGACACTAATTATCGGAAATCCCTGAAAATCTATAGGCTTCTTCGTCTTATGACCTTAAACACTGTGTATGAATTTAAAGTCAATCGGATATTAACTTTGGCTTTTAGAGCGTCCACAAGATTTTTTGAAGTGATCAAGGGCCATAACTCTAGCACTAATTATCGGATATCGCTGAAAATCAATAGGCTTCTTCGTCTTATGACCATAAACACTATGTATAAATTTAAAGTCAATCGAATATTAACTTTAGCCTCTAGAGCGTCCACAAGATTTTTTGAAGTGATCAAGGGCCATAACTCTAGCACTAATTATCGGATATCACTGAAAATCAATAGGCTTCTTCGTCTTGTGACCTTACACACTGTGTATAAATTTAAAGTCAATCGGATATTAACTTTGGCTTTTAGAGCGTCCACAAGATTTTTTGAAGTGATCAAGGGCCATAACTCTGGCACTAATTATCGGAAATTCCTGAAAATCAATAGGCTTCTTCGTCTTATGACCTTAAACACTGTGTATAAATTTAAAGTCAATCGGATATTAACTTGGGCTTTTAGAGCGTCCACAAGATTTTTTGAAGTGATCAAGGGCCATAACTCTGGCACTAATTATCGGAAATCGCTGAAAATCAATAGGCTTCTTCGTCTTATGACCTAAAACACTGTGTATGAATTTAAAGTCAATCGGATATTAAATTTGGCTTTTAAAGTGTCCACAAGATTTTTTGAAGTGATCAAGGGCCATAACTCTGGCACTAATTATCGGAAATCGCTGAAAATCAATAGGCGTCTTCGTCTTATGACCTTAAACACTGTGTATAAATTTAAAGCCAATCGGATATTAACTTTGGCCTCTAGAGCGTCCACAAGATTTTTTGAAGTGATCAAGGGCCATAACTCTGGCAGTTATTATCGGAAATCGCTGAAAAACAATAGGCTTCTTCGTCTCATGACCTTAAACACTGTGTATAAATTTAAAGTCAATCGGATATTAACTTTAGCCTCTAGAGCGTCCACAAGCAATTGTGGACGCCATCCTGACGGACGGACGGACCGACGGATGGACGGACAGGGACGACGACAATATACGACGACATTTCAATGTGGGCGTATAAAAAGGTAAAAAAACTTCAAAAGTGATCCTGAGAAAATTGTTTTTTTCTCGACAAGGGAATATGCTAGAAGCAATTTTTTGATATCAATATGATTGTATTGATCCAATCTAAATGGCCATTAGAATCAAACATTATAACGTTAACCGATAAATAAATATAACTCACTTAAAAAAAAGCATTTGTTTTGAAGTCTAAAAATATGGTTTTTGCCAAAATGACATTACTTCTGGTGATAATATAATGTTAAATTTGTTTACTGAAATCATAAATGGCATAAGGCATATCATGGTGAACATTTTATGAAAATCGAATAATAATTGACACGTTTATAGACCAAAAACCCTGAATAGTGACTTATAGAAGATCGCCTATTTATCTGTAACCATATATGCAAGTTAGAAACCATTTTGTGGTATCTGTGTGATGGTATGGATTCATGCTATTCGTCGTTTGGATTCAAATATAATTTTTAAAATATTATAAAAAAGACTCATTTGAATAAAATATTTGTTTTTTTTAGGTTAAAAATACAGTATTTGTCCAAATGATGTCATTTCCGGTCAACGTGAAAATGTAAAATTGGCTTGACCTAGTCAAATTTGTCATTAGACAACAAATGGAAAAAAAATATTGAAAAAGTGATGCATGCAAAATTGCATATTTCTCGGCAACTGCTTATATTACAAACTATTTTTCGCATACATTCTCTTCTTCTGAGTTATTGCTATGATTTTATGAAAGTTACGAATAAATAGTTCAAAATATGACGACGTTGAACAAAATATCATGGTGAACATTTTATGAAAATCGAATAATAATTGACACGTTTAAAGACCAAAAACCCTGAATAGTGACTTATAGAAGATCGCCTATTTCTCTGTAACCATATATGCAAGTTAGAAACCATTTTGTGGTATCTGTGTGATGGTATGGATTCATGCTATTCGTCGTTTGGATTCAAATATAATTTTTAAAATATTATAAAAAAGACTCATTTGAATAAAATATTTGTTTTTTTAGGTTAAAAATACAGTATTTGTCCAAATGACGTCATTTCCGGTCAACGTGAAAATGTAAAATTGGCTTGACCTAGTCAAATTTGTCATTAGACAACAAATGGAAAAAAAATATTGAAAAAGTGATGCATGCAAAATTGCATATTTCTCGGCAACTGCTTATATTACAAACTATTTTTCGCATACATTCTCTTCTTCTGAGTTATTGCTATGATTTTATGAAAGTTACCAATAAATAGTTCAAAATATGACGACGTTGAACAAAATATCATGGTGAACATTTTATGAAAATTGAATAATAATTGACACGTTTAAAGACCAAAAACCCTGAATAGTGACTTATAGAAGATCGCCTATTTCTCTGTAACCATATATGCAAGTTAGAAACCATTTTGTGGTATCTGTGTGATGGTATGGATTCATGCTATTCGTCGTTTGGATTCAAATATAATTTTTAAAATATTATAAAAAAGACTCATTTGAATAAAATATTTGTTTTTTTAGGTTAAAAATACAGTATTTGTCCAAATGACGTCATTTCCGGTCAACGTGAAAATGTAAAATTGGCTTGACCTAGTCAAATTTGTCATTAGACAACAAATGGAAAAAAAATATTGAAAAAGTGATGCATGCAAAATTGCATATTTCTCGGCAACTGCTTATATTACAAACTATTTTTCGCATACATTCTCTTCTTCTGAGTTATTGCTATGAGTTTATGAAAGTTACGAATAAATAGTTCAAAATATGACGACGTTGAATGAGTTGTAAATAACTGAATTTTACACTTTTTTTTACTATTATTCGAAATTGCCCAAAAATAAAATTGAAAATAAAAAATCTGAGGTAAAACATTTTGTGCGCCTTTACAGGGCGCCTTGTTTTTGTTATATCAGATTTCGAAAAAAATAATATTTGTTTTCAAAAAGTGACAATGAACTATCAATATTGTAGTTTTTGTTAATATTACGCCACTTCCGGTGTGGGCAGAAAATTTTTACGGTAACAAAAAAAATTACAATTGAGACCACGGAGCATATGCTCTTTGTTTTATATAAATCGAACAATGAATAATTAAACTAGGTACGAAAAACTAAATTAGCAAATGGGGCTAACGCAAAATACTGAGACAAAATTCTTTTTCACTCCTGCTCAAATAGGATGATACGTTAATGCTGTGTAAAATACCATCAAAAAATATTCTTAAATCAAAAAGTTTTTTGTAAAAATTAATTTTGTTCAAAATATCGGATATTTTTTCGACTACTTCCGGTTTTTCAATCATTGTCGAGATAGCTTTAACAAGTTGTTTAGATACTGAACTTTCTGTACAAGAAGTGTCAGAAACATTCATTCAGTAGTTTTCGAAAGAAAGATAAATAAAAGAGCATTTTCAATAATTTAACGATTTTTCAACTTTTTTTTCGAAGAATGAGGTCATTTTTGGACCACCTATATTATTGCAATGCTTTTAGTTTTTTTCTTTTTTTTTAAATTTATTGACTGAAAGATAATTCTACAGTAAGTACAATAGTAACAATATACATATAATAATAAATAATATTTATATAAAATAAACATATTTATATAAAATAAACATATTTATACATACAACACATTTGTATACCCTTAGTTATCAATATTGGTTTATTTATAGTATACTGTGGTCAATGATGTTTGTTAAGTATTCCCATTTTTCGCAATAATCGATATTTAAATTAAGTTCTAAATTTGCTCTTGATAAAAGAAACGCTAAGTAACTTTCTTTACATGGAAGTTTTCCTGATAATTTTGATTTTAATATATAGTATTTAGTCAATATGATCACATGATTCAAGAATAGTATTTGGTTAGGATCATTAATTTTAGATAAGTGGTCATGCGATTCATATAATTATAAGCCAAGATGTATTACAGAGGGACAAAGATTACTATAAATGTTATTTATAGTCAGGATATTGTGAAGTATTTTCCATAACATTTGTGAGTAAGAGCAGTAAATAAATAGATGATTAATGGTTTCGATGCTTGATTGACAAAAGTCGCATATAATGTTGTAGACACTTTACCGAATTTGAATAACTTAGAATTTGTGTATATTATCATGTGTATATATTTGTATTGAAACATTCTAGTTTTTGTGTCTATACATGTCAAATTCATTAGTTTGAATATTGATTTGGTTGTAATGTCGTCGATTGTAGTCCCTAATTCGTCTTCCCATTTGTATATCGCGATGGGTTTATTGAACCCTGAGTTTATTTGTTAATATACATCTCTTGGTTTTAAATCTTCATTGTTTATTTCATAAAATTGCTTTAAATTATTCATAATTTCGTTTTGTATTTTTGTTTGTAATCTTTTTTATTACAGTTGTGGAATTCATTATCGTCTAAAGGTGTGTTTTTATTTATTTTGAAGCATTTTGTTTTATATGTGTCCGAGATACATTTCCTATATCCATACAGTATCAGGAGTTCTTTTGGTGTGTATAATTCTAACGAAGAATTTATTACGTCAGCTCCAAATAATGTATTGTACTTTTGTATTAAGGTTTTATTATAGTTATCGTTTGTTACTAAAGTTTTATTCATGTATATTACTTGGTTTTTAAGTTGAATATGTTGATCTATTTTACTGTTTATATATTTTATACCAATTGGAGAGCAATTGCGTATAAAATGGTGAGAATATCGTGATCTGTTTTTGATCATAGGTACCGGATAATAATATTAAAGGGTCATTCGGAGCTATAGCGAAAGAGACAAGCCAACAGTGAGGCTGATGTCCCCTGCCGAAATCCCAAAATAAATAGATGACACATATTAATTAATCGCACATTTATTTTTTTCAAACGTATCAAGCAATCAAACTGTACACGAAGTGTCATCCAAAAGTGTTTTATAAAGAAAAATGCTAAAACCGATGAGAAAAATGAAAATGTACCCTAGTTAGGGGGACCCTAAAGGCAGACAAAAGGGCCCCCACGCTTGACAAAAGGGCCCCTCTGGCCAAGGGAAAGGGCGCTCGTGTCTGAGTCAATCGTTTCTATACACTGTTACTGTCGAATCCATTACTGAATGAAAATGCAGTCATTGTATTGGCATAAAAATCATCAATCAAGATGAACCTAAGTTATCTTGTCCCAAAGTATCAACCAATCAAATTGCTTATCTCTGCCTACCCTAAGCAGAAAATGCTCATCTTCGAACTCCATCGAGGCATTGACCTAATAAGCATACACACCAATTTTGAACATTTTAACTCAATTAGAAGGAGAGTTATTGTGTTCCAAAGTCTCGGTAAATCAAATTGCTTATCGCTCTGCTTACCCTGAGCAGAAAATTCTCATTATCGATCTTAGTCAAGGCATTACTGTAATGAAACTATACACCAAGTTTCATCACTCTCACTTTATTAGAACTAAAGTTATCGTGTCCCAAAGCATCAACCAATCAAATTGCTTATCTCTGCTTACCCTAAGCGGAAAATGCTCATCTTCGAACTCCATCAAGGCATTGACCTAATAAGCATATATATACACCAAGTTTGAACTTTTTAACTCAATTACAAGGAGAGTTATTGTGTTCCAAAGTCTCGACCAATCAAATTTGTGTATCGCTCTGCTTACCCTGAGCAGAAAATGCTCATTATCAAACTTAGTCAAGGTATTACTGTAATGAAACTATACACTAAGTTTCATCACTCTCACTTAATTAGAACTAAAGTTATCGTGTCCCAAAGCATCAACCAATCAAATTGCTTATCTCTGCTTACCCTAAGCGGAAAATGCTCATCTTCTAACTCCATCAAGGCATTGACCTAATAAGCATATACACCAAGTTTGAACATTTTAACTCAATTAGAAGGAGAGTTATTGTGTTCCAAAGTCTCGACCAATCAAATTTGCGTATCGCTCTGCTTACCCTGAGCAGAAAATGCTCATTATCGAACTTAGTCAAGGTATTACTGTAATGAAACTATACACCAAGTTTCATCACTCTCACTTAATTAGAACTAAAGTTATCGTGTCCCAAAGCTTCAACCAAACAAATTGCTTATCTCTGCTTACCCTAAGCAGAAAATGCTCATCTTCGAACTCCATCAAGGCATTGACCTAATAAGCATATACACCAAGTTTGAACATTTTAACTCAATTAGAAGGAGAGTTATTGTGTTCCAAAATCTCGACCAATCAAATTTGCGTATTGCTCTGCTTACCCTCAGCAGAAAATGCTCATTATCGAACTTAGTCAAGGTATTACTGTAATGAAACTATACACCAAGTTTCATCACTCTCACTTAATTAGAACTAAAGTTATCGTGTCCCAAAGCATCAACCAATGCTCATCTTCGAACTCCATCAAGGCATTGACCTGATAAACACATACACCAAGTTTGAACATTCTAGCTCAATTAGGAAGAGAGTTATTGTGTCCCAAAAAGTGTGACGGACAGACAGACGGACAGACAGACAGACAGACGGACGAACCCATTTTAATAGTCCCCCAACTTTCTTCGAAAGGTGGGGGACAAAAATATCGTACCAAAGCTGCTGTTTTTGACTGAATATTTTTTTTATCCAGAAAAGGGATTTACATGTTATATGTTCCTTTAAGTTCACCATTTCTAAGCCACCGGCAGCATAATCCTGACATGTGATCTCACGCTTGATTTTGTCCTTACCATTCCATAAGAATTCATAGAATATCATATTCAATTCATCGACAGTTTTGTCAGGTATATATAAGGATTGTAATTGATGCGATAGCATAGAGAGACAAAAGTTTTTTATAATGATAATTTTACCACTTAATGTCCTTTCTTTTTAATTCTATAATTTCCACCCATTCGGTCGTATTCTTTATCTAGAACATTATTAAAATCTCCTCCGATGGGGACTGTTGTAATTGTATTATTAACCATTGGTTTTATTTCATTCTGTAAAATTTGGAAATATTCATTTTGATCTTTGTCATTTATTGGACTGTATGTATTTACAATTGTGAATGATTTGTCCTCTAAGCTAATTTGTACTATATTATAGTAACCATTTTTGTCATTATTATGCTACATGAAGTCAATGTTGGTTAAATTTGGACGACAAAGGATAGCAGTGCCTGCCGAATTACTATTACCATGCGCAAAAATGATTGTACCGACTTCCGGTTGCGCAGTGAGGCGGCATGGTCGCTTTCACGACAAGGTGAGAAGTTTCTCACTTTATGGGGCCTCCAAAGATTATGTAAGCAGTGAACAATACTAATATATATTGTCAAAATGTTAATGTCGATATAAGCTAGCCAGAAAAATCTGTAAATGAAAGTAAAACAGAAGTAGAAAGGAGTTAGCACCAGCAGACGGTGTCAAAAGTAGGTCAGCCATCACGCTAAACCAGCAACCAGTAAGTAAGCGTAATACCTCACTAGTTCGACAACATCATGACTTTTGAAGTATAGCTACTTGTATAATAAATAATATCACATCACATGTGTGCCAGAAACATTCGGTCCTTAATTTTCCCAGGCAAATTGTTAACACGAACTCTTCAAATTCACTTTTAACACGTGGTCGCCACGGCTAGTGCTGAACTAAAAACAGAATCCATTGCAACAAACCTACCGGTACAACTAATAGAATTACAATGGCGATACACATGTGTAATGTGAGTCAGAAATAGGAGTATGAGTGTTCAAACTAGACAACAAACAAGTCAACAAACGATAAAACAGAACTTTGAAAGACAAAGAAAATCTGAAAAAATCGATAGGCCTTCTGAAGATAGTAAGACGTTATCGGAAACAAAAATAAACATGGACAGTGAGTGGACCATGGAACGTGTAGGACAAACATTGATGAAAATGGGTGACAACATTGAAAAAAACAGAAATGAAATAACAAATGCCGTCAAAGAAATTAAAGAAGAAATATCAGCACGCTTTAATGTATTAGACGCAAAAATCACAGAAGTGCACAATAAAAATGTAGAAATTGAAAAAAGTGTAGAATTTAATTGTGAAAACATAGATCAGTTAAAAACAGCGGCTCAAAAAATAAGGGTCCAGATCAACGAAGAAGTGCGAATGTTAAATGAAAAATTGATTTTGGCCGAAAAACATGATCGGAAATACAATCTTGTATTCTATGGTATCCCCCAAACAAATGAAGAAGATATCAATGAAACAATGAGTAATTTCTTACAAGAACAGCTACAACTAAATTCCAAAATGGAGATAGCGAACCAACATAGATTAAGGAAACGAGAAGACAGAGAAGGTCCCCCACCTATAATAGTAAAATTTGTGCACTACAGAGACTTAGAAGCAGTATTACAAAAAAGAAACCTGCTGGGAAAAGGACAACAAGTTCTTCAAGATCTACCTCAAGTCATGAAACAGGAACGTCATAAACTGGCTGGTATTGCATATGACATTAGAAAACATGAACACCTTAAAACAAGAATACGAGATCACGGAATACATATGATTCTAGAGACTCGGGGTACTGGCGAAAAATGGAAGAGAAGAGAGATTTCACTTTAACTGTTAATATTAGTAATATATGTTGGTACACTTACAAGTTACTTGTGAGTTTTGATAGAGTAGGAAAGAAACTGTTGATATGTATATAAGTATTATTAAGTTAAGAAAATATGTATTATCTCTCTACATGGGTCTGAATCTATGCTTGATATGCTATTAGTATTACACTTACCTGTGATTCTTGATAGAATAGGATTATCTCTACATGGGTTTGAATCTATGCTTGATATACTATTAGTATTTCACTTACTTGTGAGTTTTGATAGAATAGGATTATCTCTACATGGGTTTGAATCTATGCTTGATATGCTATTAGTATTACATTCACTTGTGAGTTTTAATGGAATAGGAAAGTTACTGTTGATATAAGTTGTATTAAGTTAACAAAATCTATAATATCTCTACATGGGTTTAAATCTATGCTTGATATGCTACTACAATTACATGGGAGCTTTGATAGAATAGGAAAGGTACTGTTGATATAACTTGTATTAAGTTAACAAAAGTTGTATTATCTCTACATGGGTTGGAATCTGTGCTTGAGATCAACCTGACAAAGGGAAAGTTGTGAGGTTTATATTATTTGCTATAAATGTATATATAATCTCCTATTTAGCCAGGTTTCTATTATAAATCAGACTACGTAGGTTTAAGATATATAACTAATTAGACAGGAAGTAGATTACTCCCTGTAACGCATGAACCATTCTTTTATACACCTACCGGTATGTGTTTGATTTGCGATAGCAATAAACCACTGATTTGTATATTTTAAAGAAACTGGAGAATATGGGATATATATATATATATATTATATACATGTAGACTTATTATAATACACGTCGAGATTGAAAAATGTGAAAAACACACCATCTTAACTACTGGATAAGGTTTACTTGTCATTAAATTGGTCACACCCCTAGAACATAAACTTACAGCCCACTTGAGTCACAGAAAGGTAGACCTATGGCTTTCAAGTTGATATAAATATGTTCGCAAACGATAAAAAGTAACAGCCTAGTAATACCGATAGTACATACATTGCAAGTGCTTACATTGTACTTGATATGCTATTAGTATTACACTAACCTGTGATTCTTGATAGAATAGGAAAGTTACTGTAGATATAACTTGTATTAAGTTAACAAAATCTGTATTATCTCTACATGGGTTTGAATCTATGCTTGATATACTATTAGTATTACACTTACTTGTGAGTTTTGATGGAATAGGATTATCTCTACATGGGTTTGAATCTATGCCTGATCTATTAGTATTACATTACTTGTGAGTTTTGATAGAATAGAATTATCTCTACATGGGTTTGAATCTATGCTTGATATGCTATTAGTATTACACTTACTTGTGAGTTTTGATAGCATAGGAAAGTTATTGTTGATATAAGTTGTATTAGGTTAACAAAATCTATAATATCTCTACATGGGTTTAAATCTATGCTTGATATGCTACTACAATTACTTGGGAGTTTTGATAGAATAGGAAAGGTACTGTTGATATAACTTGTATTAAGTTAACAAAATCTGTATTATCTCTACATGGGTTGGAATCTGTGCTTGAGATCAACCTGACAAAGGGAAAGTTGTGAGGTTTATATTGTTTGCTATAAATGTATATATAATCTCCTATTTAGCCAGGTTTCTATTATAAATCAGACTACGTAGGTTTAAGATATATAACTAATTAGACAGAAAGTAGATTACTCCCTGCAACGCATTTATGAACCATTCTTTTATACACCTACCGGTATGTGTTCGATTTGCGATAGCAATAAACCACTGATTTGTATATTTTAAAGAAACTGGAGAATATGGGATATATATATATATATTATATACATGTAGATTTATTATAATACACGTCGAGATTGAAAAATGTGAAAAACACACCATCTTAACTACTGGATAAGGTTTACTTGTCATTTAATTGGTCACACTCCTAGAACATAAACTTACAGCCCACTTGAGGTACAGATAGGTAGACCTATGGCTTTCGGGTTGATATAAATATGTCCGCAAACGATAAAAAGTAACAGTCTAGTAATACCGATATTACGTACATTGCAAGTGCTTACATTGTACTTATGTGACTTATAAAGTTGCATAATTGAAGGCCCCTAATGCCCATTGTTATTGTTTGTTTTTGTTAATATATATGTATATGTATGTAATATTATGTATGTAAGTTCGACATACCTACACTCCACTGCTGTGAAAAAAATAAAACCTCGGTATAAGAGTAGACTAGAAATATATCAAAAAACAACTAAAACACTATTTGATAATGGATAACAATAAATTACAAATACTGTCAGCTAATTGTCAAGGTCTAGGAAGCACTGAAAAAAGAAAGGATGTATTAAACTACCTAAAAAGTAAAAAATACAATATATACTGCTTGCAAGACACACATCTAACAAAGCAACTTAAACCATATGTGCAAAGTGAATGGGGCTACAACTGCATATTTAATTCGCTTAGTAGTAACTCAAGAGGAGTGGCTATTTTAATAAACAATAATATAGATTATAAAGTTAAAGGGCAATATGCAGATGATACAGGAAACATCTTAATATTAGATCTTGTAATTGAAAGCAATAAAGTAATTTTGATAAATATATATGGTCCAAACAATGACAGTCCATTTTTTTTTGAAAACCTATTTAATAAAATTGAAGAATTTCAAAATGATAACATTATAATGTGTGGAGACTTTAATATGGTCATCAATCAAAACTTAGACACAAAAGATTATTTACATGATAATAACCCAAAAGCTAAAAAGAAATTAATTGAGAAAATTGAGCTATATGACTTAAAATTAAAGATGTCTTTAGGGAATATTACCCCAACCTTAAAAAATACACTTGGCGTAAAAAAAATCCCCCAAAACAAGCAAGATTAGACTTCTTCCTCGTCTCCAATAGCTTAATGCCCAAGATCACAACCACCCGAATTGAAACAAAATATAGATCAGATCATTCACCAGTTCTTCTCGAAATTAAATTAAGTGATTTGCAGAAGGGTCAAGGGCTATGGAAACTAAATACATCCCTATTAAAAGATAAACAGTATATAGATTTAATCAAAAACCTCATCAAAGAAATAAAAAGCCAATATGCGGTAGTATTATATAAACGAGAAAACATTGAACAAGTAGAAAACAAAAGCCTTCAATTTACAATTTCTGACTATGAGTTTTTGGATATATTACTGATGGAGATTAGACAGAAAACTGTAACATATGGACACAGATCACTAAATATTTCTACGCCGGTACCCACAAATTGTAGGGCCAAGTTATTTTTAGTCTTTCTCTCCCTTTCCCTTTTTCCCCCTTTTGCATGGTGATTTTTGTTTACTTTTTGGTGTAGAATCGAAGAAAAGGGTTTGAAAATACATTTTCTGCCAGGTTTTGGTGAATATTCATGATTTTGAGGCGGAAGGATACAAGAGTTGTGAGGTTGCTTACGTTGAAAGGGGGGGCCGAAAATTGCCTGGTTAGCTGTCTCTACTTCCAGCTTGTGTATCTCAAGTTTTTCATGGTGAACCTCATACATGCTTTTGGGCCAGAGTTTGCCACATGTTGCTCCATCTGTGGCAGAAAGCGTTCTACCCAACGAATATTTGGGAAAAAGTTACAGCCGATCTAAGAGACAAGAATTAACATTGAAGTCAATGGGGAAATAATTAGTGATCTATGGCCTGTCTGTGTATGACAAGGCTGTGACTGATAGGCCTTAGTTTTGAAAATATGATGACTAAATTGTCTGAAAATATGTATAAAGTATTTAGACTACAGAAAAACTAAAAAAAAGGTTAAATTTAAAAAAAAAAATCAAAGTTTGGAGAAAAATTGTGATTTCACTGCAAATTTCTCAATTTTCAGTTTTTATTTAATTTCTAACAGTAAGAAAAATATTTCTGTGTCCAATTTTGGTGTATTCAGCCTCAGAAAGCATAGATAAAGTTAACAACATTGTAATTTCACCTAATTTTGTCTAAAAATCAGGAATATTCACAAAAAATCTGTAAATTCACCCATTTCGATGTAGAAATTAATGCATTCATGCCTACTCAAATTAGTCAAAATTTCTAAAAATGCCCCTTATTTTCATTGCTATTGTAAGTTAGATGGGATCTATAAGTTTGTCAGGTTTAGAAATAGCTGCAGTTTTCCTACAGAAATTTGAAAATTGGCAACACTGAGTTAATAATATACAGCAGATGGGTTTATAAAAAATGTTCAAAACAGGGGTTGGCTCAATTTGGCCACCAATTTAGCCAAAAAAAGCATTTTTTTCTTCTTTGAAACATTAAATTCTTGCATTTCCTTCGTGGAGGAAGCAATATCCCAGTCTTTATAGACATTTTTCACCCCACCATTCTGTTTACAGAGGCTATAAATGCCCCACCCCACCCTTTTTATTAATGTGTTTTGAGAGTTTTAATTGCACCTGTGTTGACAATTAAATGATAATAATAGGAATTTGTTGTTGAATTACAGTTAGGAATGTTATTTTACACCAATAAATGGTTATTTTGTACATTTCAAGGATTTCTAATCTTTTTTGTTTAAAGGCAAACTTAGGACCCTGAGACATGTCAGGCCAATAAGACCATACCCTGATACAAAACTGGTGTAGATGTGTAAATGTCAGCTTAATGGTCAATATTTTCTTATCGAAATCTAGGATTTGTGGTGTTTGTTGCGTTTATGTTACTTATAGAACAGTAAATTGTTAATTTTGATCCTTTTCAGGCCTCTTTTATGATGTCAACTCTGTTATAACTACCATTTTGACTTCATTTTTTCAGGCAATTGATGTAAAGGTCCAGACATCTTGATTCAGCACCAGAATTGCAATAAAGATTTGTATGGTGCCTCTGAGCTTTGAGATATTGATAACATTGAACTATTTCCAAATTAGTAAAAATTGTGTATTCTGTGACCCTTTTGTTAGGGAGGGGTGGACATAGGCCAATTATGGCATTTTTTTCTTTCAGCAAGGCCTATTTTAACCATAATTCACATTTATTGCACCTATTTTAGTTTTTATGTTCATATATTAGCCAGGGATGGTAAATCATATCTGTTAGACAGATTCTTTTGATGATGTTAGCTTTGCAACCAAAGATAAGATTGATTCAGTCATTGACATTTTTAGGGGGTGGGGTTACATGTTTCAGTACAGACCTTTATAATTTCAATCAATGCAACAGTTTTGTGATTTTTCTGTTTGCATATTGTCCAGGGTTTCCAAAAATGTATTACTTGCCAGTCTGAGTATCTAAAAAAGTGGAAAATTATTGGTTTTTTGAAAGATGCTACATGTAAATTCTGTGCATTTTTCATGACATGACAGTAAAAAAATATATTTTTGAACAAATTTCCAGATTATGAGTGTTTTCTGTGTAATTTGTTTGTAACTTGTCGTATTTTTTCACAAAACTCAAATACTGCCTTTAATAAGAAAGATTTTTAAATTTTAGCACAAAAGGCCCAGGGACCTGAGATGCACTGCTGTACATAAAGCAGCTTGTATACTTAAAGGGCCATCATTTTTGCAGTTATTCTTTGATTTTGATTTTCTTTCACCGGTGCGTTGCCAGAACATATGGGAAGCATATAAAAAGGGCATTTTGGTGATACCTGGAGTTTCACCCCTATATAGGACACAGATCACTAAATATTTCTACGCCGGTACCCACAAATTGTAGGGCCAAGTTATTTTTAGTCTTTCTCTCCCTTTCCCTTTTTCCCCCTTTTGCATGGTGATTTTTGTTTACTTTTTGGTGTAGAATCGAAGAAAAGGGTTTGAAAATACATTTTCTGCCAGGTTTTGGTGAATATTCATGATTTTGAGGCGGAAGGATACAAGAGTTGTGAGGTTGCTTACGTTGAAAGGGGGGGCCGAAAATTGCCTGGTTAGCTGTCTCTACTTCCAGCTTGTGTATCTCAAGTTTTTCATGGTGAACCTCATACATGCTTTTGGGCCAGAGTTTGCCACATGTTGCTCCATCTGTGGCAGAAAGCGTTCTACCCAACGAATATTTGGGAAAAAGTTACAGCCGATCTAAGAGACAAGAATTAACATTGAAGTCAATGGGGAAATAATTAGTGATCTATGGCCATATTCTATCCATAAAAGAAACGAGCAAAAAAAAGCGGAATCCAGTTTATTGAAAGAAATTACAAAATTAGAAAATGACAGTAATGTAGAATTTGAAAGACTAGAACAAAAACAAAATGAACTGATAGACCTTAGGAAAGTTAAAATGAGGGGTAAATTTATTAGATCTAGGGCGCTATGGATAGAAGAAGGTGAACGACCCACTAAATATTTCTGTAAAATGGAATCTAGAAACTATTATAGCAAATTGATAAGTAGATTAGAGAAAGATAGTGGACAAATTATTACAACACAAAAAGAAACTCTTGAAGAAACAAGAGAATTTTACCAAAAACTTTACAAAAAATAGGTTGCCAGGCAACGAAACATACGCCCACACAGCAGCCAAATCGTCCGGGCAGTCAACAAGAGTTGTTGCATTTTAAGTAATCATCAGAAAATCATAATTCAAACTCACCCATAACTACGGTGTAACTGTGATATAATCAAACGTTTTTTTTAAATCGGATAATAATTGTGATCTCCAGAGGGACCACAAGCTAAAAAGGGTGATTTTTCGTACAATCAGGGGCCATGATTCAGGAAGTTACGATCCGATATGGGCAAATATGCAATGGAACCAAGATCATTAGGTTATAAACATGTATTTCAAGTTTCATCAAAATCGGTTCAAAATTGTGATCTCTATAGGGTCCACAACCTTGATATAACATATTTTCACACCATTCGCGTACAAACGGCGGCCGATTTGTCTGTCAATTTTGGTCCGATTTTCACGAAATTCGAACTCAACCTTCATAACCATGGAACGGTGATATAATCAAACGTTTTTTTAAATCGGATAACAATTTTGACCTCCAGAGGGACCACAAGCTAAAAAGGGCGATTTTTCGGACAAACAGGGGCCATAATTCAGGAAGTTACGATCCGATGCGCGCAAATATCGAAAGGAACCAAGATCTTTGGGTTATAAACATACATGTCAAGTTTCATCAAAATCGATTCAAAATTGTGACCTCTATAAGGTCCACGACCTTGATATAACATATTTTCACACTATTCGCGTACAAACGGCGGCCATTTTGTCCGTCAATTTTGGTCCGATTTTCACGAAATTCGAACTCAACCTTCATAACCATGGGATGGTGATATAATCAAACGTTTTTTTAAATCGGATAACAATTTTGACCTCCAGAGGAACCACAAGCTAAAAAGGGCGATTTTTCGGACAATCAGGGGCCATAATTCAGGAAGTTACGATCCGATGCGCGCAAATATCGAAAGGAACCAAGATCTTTGGGTTATAAACATACATGTCAATTTTAATCAAAATCAGTTCAAAATTGTGACCTCTATAAGGTCCACAACCTTGATATAACATATATTTTCACACAATTCGCGTACAAACGGCGGCCATTTTGTCCGTCAATTTTCGTCAGATTTTCACGAAATTCGAACTCAACCTTCATAACCATGGAATGGTGATATAATCAAACGGTTTTTTAAATTGGATAACAATTTTAACCTCCTGAGGGACCACAAGCTAAAAAGGGCGATTTTTCGGACAATCAGGGGCCATAATTCAGGAAGTTACGATCCAATTTGCGCGAATATCGAAAGGAACCAAGATCTTTGAGTTATAAACATACATGTCAAGTTTGATCAAAATCGGTTCAAAATTGTGACCTCTATAAGGTCCACAACCTTGATATAACATATTTTCACACCATTCGCGTGAAAACGGCGGCCATTTTGTCTGTCAATTTTGGTCCGATTTTCACGAAATTCGAACTCAACCTTCATAACCATGGAACGGTGATATAATCATACGTTTTTTTAAATCGGATAACAATTTTGACCTCCAGAGGGACCACAAGCTAAAAAGGGCGATTTTTTGGACAATCAGGGGCCATAATTCAGGAAGTTACGATCCGATGCGCGCAAATATCGAAAGGAACCAAGATCTTTGGGTTATAAACATACATGTCAAGTTTCATCAAAATCGGTTCAAAATTGTGACCTCTATAAGGTCCACAACCTTGATATAACGTATTTTCACACTATTCGCGTACAAACGGCGGCCATTTTGTCCGTCAATTTTGGTCCGATTTTCACGAATTTCGAACTCAACCTTCATAACCATGGGACGGTGATATAATCAAACGGTTTTTTAAATCGGATAACAAGAGGGACCACAAGCTAAAAAGGGCGATTTTTCGGAGAATCAGGGGCCATAATTCAGGAAGTTACGATCCGATTGGCGCAAATATCGAAAGGAACCAAGATCTTTGGGTTATAAACATGCATTTCATGTTTCATCCAAATCGGTTCAAAATTGTGACCTCTACACTGTTCACAAGCTAAAAAGATAGGTTGCCAGGCAACGAAACATACGCCCACAGCAGCTAAATCGTCCGGGCAGTCAACAAGGGTTGTCGCATATTTTTTACTTTTTTGGTAATGAAACATTTGTAATACACTAAAATCTGATTAAGAGTAACAACTCATTATGTAATTATCTGAAAATCATTAGAATTTGTTTGCTTTTTATAAAGTTTTGCCCCATGCTAACCATTAGTATAGGAAACATTTAACATCATGGATTTAGCTGTTCAGTTATCAAAATTCATCGAAAATCAAAATATTTGTTCGTTTCAACACCTTAAACTCTGTGTATCAATCTGAAGTCAATCGGATGATAAGTTTGGCATCTATAGCGTCACAAGGTTTTTTGAAGTGATCAAGGGAGATAACTCTGGAAGTAATTATTTGAAATCGCTGAAAATCAGAAGGCTTCTTCGTCTTATGACTTTAAACACTGTGTATAAATTTAAAGTCAATCAGATATCAACTTTGGCATCCACAAGATTTTTTGAAGAGATCAAGGGCCACAACTCTGGCATTAATTATCAGAAATTGCTGAAAATCAATAGGCTTCTTCGTCTCATGACCTTAAACACTGTGTATAAATTTGAAGTCAATCGGATATCAAGTTTGGCCTCTAGAGCATCCACAAGATTTTTTGAAGTGATCAAGGGCCATAACTCTGGCACTAATTATCGGAAATCGCTGAAAATCAATAGGATTCTTCGTCTTATGACCTTAAACACCGTGTATGAATTTAAAGTCAATCGGATATTAACTTTGGCTTTTAGAGCGTCCACAAGATTTTTTGAAGTGATCAAGGGCCATAACTCTGGCACTAATTATCGGAAATCGCTGAAAATCAATAGGCTTCTTCGTCTTATGACCTTAAACACTGTGTAAAAATTTAAAGTCAATCGGATATTAACTTTGGCTTTTAGGGCGTCCACAAGATTTTTTGAAGTGATCAAGGGCCATAACTCTGGCACTTATTATCGGAAATCGCTGAAAATCAATAGGCTTCTTCGTCGTATGACCTTAAACACTGTGTATAAATTTAAGGTCAATCGGATATTAACTTTAGCCTCTAGAGAGTTCACAAGATTTTTCAAAGTGATCAAGGGTTATAACTCTGGCAGTGATTATCGGATATTGCTGAAAATCAATAGGCTTCTTCGTCTCATGACCTTAAACACTGTGTATAAATTTAAAGTCAATCAGATATTAACCCTGGCCTCTAGTGCGTTCACAAGAAATTGTGGACGATGGACGGACGGACGGACGGACGGGGGCGACGGCAATATACGTCCACATTTCTATGTGGGCGTATAAAAACATGATTTTTCGTACAATCAGGGGCCATAACCCATAAAGTTACGGTCCAATACATGCCAATATCGAAAGGAACCGAGATCTTAGGGTGATAAACCTATATTTTAAGTTTCATTGAAATCGGATAAAAATTGTTACCTGTAGACTGTTCACAAACAATTGTGGACGGACGGACGAACAGGGGCGACGACAATATACGTCCACATGAAAATGTGGGCGTATAAAAAAGTGATTCAATAAATGATGATACGGATATGAAATTAAAAATGTCCAAAATCTCTTTTGCCAAGCTGTCAGACCACGAAGCTGAAGAGCTTGAAGCCCTTCAATTTTTAAAAAACATGAAAAATGAAAGAAGTCCGGGATCTTCGGGTTTCCCAGCAGAATTCTTTAAAATGTTTTGGATAGACTTAGGGCCCTTTGTAATTCGATCTATAAACAATTGCTATGAGGAAAATGAAATGTCTATAGTACAAAAGTTAGGGATAATAACGTGCATACCCAAACCAAACAAACCAAAACACATTTTGAAAAACTTAAGGCCTTTAACACTTCTGAACACTGTATATAAAATAGCCTCAGGCACAATAGCTAACAGGATAAAAAAAACATTTGAATAAGATAATTGATAATGACCAAACAGGTTTTATTAAGGGTAGATACATTGGCGAAAATATTCGTTTAATATATGACATCCTTGAACATACAGTAAAAAAACAAATACCAGGGTTATTGCTAATGATAGATTTTGAAAAGGCTTTTGATAGTCTCTCCTGGAATTTCATAGATACAGCTCTTGACATTTTTGGCTTTAAGGGCTCCATCAAAAAATGGATAACGACCCTACATAAAAATTCAGAATCAAGAGTTATAATAAATGGGCATCTCTCGGGTGCAATTACACTCGGGAGGGGCTGTAGACAAGGCGATCCCCTGAGCCCTTATATATTTATTATATGCGCAGAGCTACTATCTATATTAATTAGAAATACAAAAAACATAAAAGGAATAACTATAGAGGGTGAGGAATACCTATTAACACAATATGCGGATGATACATCATTCATGCTTGATGGTTCTCCAGAGTCATTAGCAGCAACACTAGAAACTTTAGACTATTTTGCGATTCATTCAGGCCTAAAAATAAACTATTCTAAAACAAAAGTGATTTGGATTGGTAGTAAGAAATTTTCAAAAGAAGTATACCATCATACAAGATGGAAATTGGACTGGGGAGGAACAAATTTCAATTTATTAGGAGTAAATTTTTCAGTAGACATAGACAAAATGATTAAAAGCAATTATGACAGAAAAATTATGGAAATTCAAAATTTACTCAACATTTGGCAGTGCCGAAAACTTACATTAATTGGGAAAATAACGGTTATCAAAACCCTGGCATTACCAAAATTAATACACCTGCTTTGCACAATTCCCTCCCCACCCCATGTCTATCTTAAAAATCTAAACAATACTTTTTTTAAGTTTATATGGAACAAGAAACCTGATAAAATAGGCAGAGATACAGTAGGTCTGCCAATAACGGAAGGTGGACTTAACATGATTAATATTTTTAACTTTACTACCTCTATAAAAATATCTTGGATAAATAAATTACTAAAATCCAATGCTACCTGGACAAAATTGTTTAAAAGCATAGTAAAAACAACGGTTAGCGAATTAATAAAATATGGAAATGGCTTTATTGGAAAAAAGTTAAAAAATATTACAAACCATTTTTGGAGAGATGTCTTACAAAACTGGTCATTGCTACAGAATATAATGAAACCGAAAAACATGGTAGACTTCAATTGTACAAATGTCTGGCATAATAAAGATATAACAATAGACAATCAAACAATACATTATAATACATATAGCAGTAAAGGAATAAATTTTATACAAGAATTAAAAGATAAAAATAACCAATTTCTTAGTTATGAACAAATTATTGTAAAATTTGGCATAAAAACAAACTTTTTGAAACATGAATCACTATTGCAAGCAATCAAATAATTTGAGAAAAATCTTAATATAGAACATACAAATGCAATCATCCAATCCCCAATATTGCCATATAAACTGAACAGCTTTCTGAAATATAAAACTAATGGTAATAGCGAAATAAAAAAAAACCTACAAAAAATACATCCTCCAAAATCTCAAAACAAATTTAAACAGAAAGGCGTCGACATAACACACAAGGAGTGGAAAAGACACTATCTGATACCTTTTAACTGCTGTAGTGATACAAACTTACAATGGTTTCAATATAAAATTATACACAGAATCCTCACTACAAACACCTTCCTGTATAGAATCAAGTTTATAGACTCACCACAGTGCACTTACTGTTGTGAGACACCAGAAACACTAGAGCACCTAATGTATGAATGTCCAAAAGTACTAAAAATTTGGAAAGAAATTTTCAAGTTGATTAGAAAAATCACAGAAAAACCATTAATACTTGACAAAACCACAATCTTATTGGGTAGTCTAGACAAATCCCTAAGTGATGACATATGTAATATGCTTAACTGGATAATCATAAATGTTAAATCGTTCATTTACAAAACGAAATTTAAACAAACATCACTGGAAATCAAAGCAATTAAAAATATGCTAAAAGAAAAAGTTGAAATAAAAACATATTGCTTACAAAAGAGTAAAAATTCTGACAAATATGTAAGCCTCCTTGAGAAACTGAATAAATTACTAGTAGACTAGAATAAAGCTGACTTAATCAACTAAATCCATTAAATGGAAGTTTGTGGTAAAAGTTCACAACAAGACAGTGGAGTGTGGGTGTACATGTACATAAGAATATAAATATAATTTTTCTGCAAAATTAATAATGTATTTATATTTATATTTGTAAAGAGAATGAATCCTAGGCCCCAACCTAGGCCTTCTCTCCATTAAATAAATGCTATTTTGCCTGGAAATAAAACTTTATTTAAAAAAAAAAAAAAAAAAAAAAAAAAAAATGATTGTACCTTCCCATTCATCGGTCCACAACTTTTCGTCGCCTAAAGTACTGTGAGTTTCTTGAACCAGTACAATATCAAAAGCTTGGTCTTTTAACCAAATGAAAAACTTCCTTCTTTTAATTTTATCTCAGTCCTCGAATGTTAATAGACACAATTTTATAAGTGATAGTCATTGTTGCAGAGAGTTAAACTTGTATGTAATACAATAAAATGTAGTATGTAATTTGTCATTGTTGCAGTTGCTACTTGATTAATGATTTTACATAAGATATTTATTTCATACCAGTCAATAAAGAAGAACAATTTAAAGAGAATAAATAAATTTGAGAAAATTATTAAATTTGACATCTTACTTCTGTTTTGCAAGATATCATTGTATAGGCTCTAATGTTCTAATGGTTTATTGGTTAAATAAACTATTATCGAAAAATTCTAGTTTCTTATAATAGTACCATAATAGGTTTGATCTACACTAAGAAGTAGCTATAGTGTGTTTTGTACGTTTTAGGTATGTATAACAACCAACTTAGTGTAATTTGTACGAAACTGGGTAAAATTAGGTACCGGCAAACATGACGTCAGCTGGCTGGAAAACAATGGACGCGCTAATCAGTACTAAAAGTCAGCTGGCTTGCAACTTTTAGTGCAAGTTGACACTTCATCAAAATAAACTGATTTTTTATATGTAAAAAGTTGGTTAATTAACCTTTTCAAAAATACCAATCATTATAATATTCTTTTATTAACTTATTGTCAATATATATGTCCAAAGTTGCGTCATTTCTTGTTTTTACTCATTTATTGTTCTAATTAGTGACGTTATGTCAACAATAAAATGATAGGGGGTTCAGAAAAACACGTTGCGCTTCACCGCCAACGACCTTGACACATCATGACCTAGATGAATAGTTAGGTCTTGAAACAAGCAATCGTTTCGTATCTTATTTGCGTAGAAAATTATTTCCCTAAAATCCTTAATTTTATCGTCAAAGTCATGGGTTAGATTCAAGGCGAAAATTCGGCAAGAACCAATATAAATACCCCCTACATATTTAGTACCGAAATAAAGCCCTTAAAAAGAACTTTTAAATAAAGTTCGTATCGAGCTTCTCTTATCAATGGCGGTGAAGCGCGAGGTATTTTAAACCTAGGTAGCGCAAGCGCGGTGCCACTTCCTATGACGTTACGACCGGCTAAAATGGCGGCGCCCATGTATGAAAGGGGAAGCGAACAGAATATCGCTTTTTTTAGAGCGGATTGCACCCGTTTTACGTAAGTAAATGATTTGTAAATATCGTAGACGAGTCTAATAATTTCTTAGAATATGCTTGTCTGTCATTGCTGTTCAATGTTGAGCTGATTTTAGCGAACATGCGCTCGATAATGTCGATTCGATTTTCGACTTCCGAGTGCTTGGTTCGGTCCAAACTTCCGTCAGTTTAATTTTATTTAAGAAAAATAATTCGCAATCAATGATATCAAGACCTGTAATCGTTATTTCATTAATAAATATTGAATAACAAGGCAGAATATGGAGTCAGAGACAACATAGTCAGAGATAACATTAATAAATAGTTCGCCAATATTATAATATTTATTCAACTTCTGTCCTGTCAAGTTCTGTTCTAGTTTCATTTTCTAGTCCTATGCTGGTAATAGTAATATAAATAATATTAATAAATACTGGATAGAATAATAAAAATCAACACATAGATGAACTTGTCACAGATTTGTTCACCTTGATTTTAACTATTTTCAGGTGATGAAAACTTTGATATCTTCATCCGGCATTTGTGGGCAACAGGACGTGGAAGAAGGGCTGCACTGCAGCAAATTCCCTTTGCATTATCCAGTTTTTAACTATTATAGTGAGAACTGCCGGCTTTTGTTATCTAATGTTCCATAATTTATCTTAAAATACATGTAAATAGTCGAAACTATTCAACTGTGTTAATAAATAATAAAATTGTGATTGGATACAATGATATTTTAATAAATAAAAAGATTTTTTGATATACATAATGTTTGATGTTTGTTTAAGTTCTGAAAGTGTACAAATGCATGTATGTAATATTAGTTTATTACTTATGCAAACAATACTAGCTCCTCCACAGGTAACTTTATTATAATATTAATCATACTGTATATTTACTATTGCTCTATGACCACAGAATAAAGATTTATTTATTATCCATGAGTACTCACTTTAAAAATAAGATAAATTTAGAAATATCTATCTGTAAAAAATTCCAATTCAAAATCAAAGTTATTGATACCTTACGGATCTTTAGATGATTTTTTTTTTTAAAAAAAAGCTTTCAATTTAATAAGAAAAAATTACTGTTCATACTTCAAAACAATCACATGTAGTCCTAGGTCAGTTTTGTGGATTTTATTGGATTAGGGTGATCAATGATGCTGTAAAAAAGATATAATTTGGTGGCCATCTGTAATTCAATTGCCTTTTTCTCCACGCTCTGTCGTGTTCAAACTTTGGAAATCATAACCCCCTTCCCCATGCCCTTCACTCACAACCATAACAGATAGCTAAATTCTGGTTATTTCATTGGGTTCAGGAGCTCAATATTAGTCTAGATGCCAATTTTTAATGCAATCTGCCAATAGAATAAATTTTGGTGGTCATTTGAAAGTAGGTCTTTTTCGGCAAATTTTGCGATTTTTGACATTTATACCCCCTTGCCCCTGCCCTCACCCCCAAACCGTAATAGATAGCCCAATTCTGATTGTTTCATTGAAGAGAAAAGCCTCATATTAACCTAGATGCCAATTTTTATTCAAATCGGTCAAGAAATAACATTTTGGTAGCATACTGAATATGTTGGTATTTTGCCATTTTTACTCATTTTTTGGCATTTTGTCCAAGCGATCAAAAAAGCGTCCGACACAGGGTTTTGCCCCTTATCTATCCCCTTAATTTTTCATAATTAGTCCCCAAATTAATTAGACTGATTCCCTTTGCAGATCTGTATGGTAAAATGTGATTTGATCTGTATTGAAAGGACTATTTGAAAAAAAAATAGCATCTGAAAATGCCCTGCGGCTATTTACGGACCCTCAAAATGAACAAAATCGGCATTTTTGAAAGTCCCTCAATCAAAAAATTGATCTCCCATTGTTCTAATATTACTTTTACTAGTACCTTGGGGTGAAGTCTACCAGGAAATAACAAAACAACTGTGTTCTGGTATTTATTTTTATTTTTATTGTGCTACGAAAACGCCACTTCGTGATATTTTGACACCCCTGGGCGGGGGCACGAAATTCCTGCCCCCATATCTCAAAAACCGTTAAAGATAATTGACTCAAATTTTCTGTGCTTCTATTTGGGTCATAAATGAGTAAATATATGACAAAAAAATCAACATTTCTGAAGTTTGAAAATTTAGCTGCCGGTACCTAGTAAAATTCTAATTATGGCAATAAATCTAATATGAAGAGGTTGAACTCTGTCGATACGGTGTGTTAATTAACAGGGGTGAGAAATTGACTAAGGAGGATTTAATTATCGCTAGGAGTGAAAATCTTAGCGACGGTGTGTTTTCTGTACTGGGTGAGTTAATTAACGGACGGGTTAAAAACAACTGACAGGGTGTGTATTCTACGTTTGGTGAGTTTTCTCGAAAGCGTGTTATAACTGCACCAAAAGTGTCTTATCAAGGACTAGCAGGCTAAATCTGACGCGTTGGTGTCAAATCTAATTTACCGTGCGATTTCTTAATCGACCGTGTGTTTTACGCAGATCGGTCTTTGTTAAGGGTAGGTCTTTATACATGGATTTATACGTGCTGTAGTTACATATATGCCCTCTTTAGTCTATGCGTATTTCATTTGTCGATGAATACTACGTTTCTTATACTGCATACCATTGTCTTGCTACAGTTATTTATATTTCTTTTCTTTTTGTGTGTTTCATTTGTTAACATTATCGTGGTACTACTGAACTATAAATGCATGTGTCTTAAAATCCGTCGCACTCAATATCGTTATTTACCGATATCAGGTCCAACCTCAATTTGATTATCCGACGTATTTTAATCTCTATTGATATCAGATGCTCTAATCTATTTCGAAAACACAATTATAAACAAAAAATCTCGCAACTAATGATAACCTGTATGTTTCGTCGCTGTTATATTTTATAAGTGTATTTCTTACCTGGGTCGTAAATAGGGCTTTCCAAGGAAACAGAATTGCATCACTAATAGATAAATCATATACCTAATTTAGGCATATAATAATACGATGATAAAGTCGTCCACAAGCTTGAGCGGCCCATTCGTGAATAAATAAAGTAAATCGTGCAGACATTACTTCACCACTCCCAAACGATCCAGTCATTATTTTACATTACACACTGGACCCTTTGTTCCCACTCGGGTGTTCAAGTTACTGACCAACCTGTATCGTGTTGTTTTAGCACGTGCACAGGTGATCATTTGAGGAAAAGTGGGTGTTCATGTAAATGAACACCCCAAATGAACACCCCAACATACTAACCCGGTGATTGTCAAAACCAGACAACCGTGCATTTTCGTGCGTGCACTGTGTATTAGCAATAACAAGAAACACCGTGTTAATTTTGAAAAAAAGATAAATACATGTACATGTAGTTAAAACGACAAATAAATATTTTTTCACAGTAGATTGTGAAATGATATCAATAGCTAGAAAACGCAACCAACAGTATGAGAAACAAATGCGCAAAACCTAGCGAATTGGGCTAAATTTCTGTTTGAACATTTTTTTTAGATAATTGTCAGCTTGTAAAATACCAATCCTACATCATCACACATGATATTTTTTTATTCGCACATGGATAGTTTGTGGCTGACAATTCGCGAATGTAAAACGTATTCCAGCCAATGCAGCATACCCCATTCGCACGAAATAAATATTACAGTGAATAAGGGGTGTTGTATATTTTTTCTTTTGTCGATAAGGAGAGAGAGAAATGGGATTTAACGTTCACTCGACGTAGGGGTCTTTAGCAGCCGGAGGAAACCGGAGGCCCTACACCTTGTCACGTACCACCGAGGAATCGAAACCACACCAGTTGACTGAATGGCAGACCTTATGACACAGCGCGCAAGCGCTAACCATTCGGACATTTATGCATATACCAATCCAACCTTCTTAAAATTGTTTTTCAAAAACCTGGCATTTGAATAATGTGATTTATATGCATCGTAAATAAACCGGTATACTCATATTCAGTTATTTACCCACTCCCCAATTTGCTGAGTAAACAACAATATATATGACGTGCAAAATAAAGCATATTGGTACCTGTTATAGACGAATTGGTAAAATAATTGTCTGTGATAAAAGGTCTGTGATAATAATGCGTCTCTCTCGTATTCGTCCATTTTCATTCACTCGTTGAACTTCTCACACAAAGAATCCATTGTGTAAGTCAGTTATCAACTTTGACCTCGGGGTCAAGTTAGATAAACACCCGCGCCCGTGCATTGAACACTTCGAACGCTGCGCGTTCTCAGTGTACAACTTTGCACGAGCTCGGGTGTTCATCTAACTTGAACCCCTCTGTCTCAGTTGATAACCCTTACTTTCATACTGTCAATTCATGCACGCTTTTGACACAGAATTGTCCTTTGATGTTGAGAGATGAAACACAGTGAGTTCTGCTCTTTGATGTTGACAGACGAGGCACAGTTAGCTCGTGCACTAATGGATTAGCTGATATAGTTAGTTGGAATTTGGCAATTGTTACAATTTATCCCAATAAATCAGGGGTTGAAATGTTTCTAAAATTTTAGAAATATTTTTTACTTGTCAAGTTGTCAACATGGATTTTCATTTTTAATTAAAACAATTTTGCGTTGCAACGCCTCTTGTCGGGGACGCACTTCCTTGTAGGTAATGAATGTAACATTTTACGTTCAATATATACCGTTTTGTAATTAATATCACAGTGAGTTAAATTTAGCTTATCTCCTAGGGGTGGTGTTTTTAATCTTCAGACAAATTGTGGCTAAAATCATAACGCCAAATAACAATCAAGACTTTATCACAAAAACATCGTTAATACTAATTAAAAGATAGGCTGGCACTGCCAGGCAGGATACGCCCACATTTTCGAGAGATGGATAGAGAACAAGCAATACCGAAAGTGATTTTTCCTATATCATTAAGTCCTGTATTTTATACTGTATTGGGAGCAGCCATTTTGTTGGTCAGTTCCAGTCTGATATTCATGAAATTCGAAGCTGACAATGATTATGGTGTGACGGTACACAACCTAGAAATGTGTACAAACGGCGGCCATTTTGTCTGGCAATTATGGTCAGATTTTCTCGAAATTCGAACTCAACCTTCCGTAGGGTGTAACGGTGATAGAGTCAAACGTTTTTTTTAAATCGGATAATAACTGTGACCTCCAGAGTGACCATAGGCGATTTTTCGGCAATCAGGGGCCATAATTCAGGAAGTTACGATCCGATATGCGCAAATAACGAAAGGAACCAAGATCTTAGGATTATAACCATGCATTTCAAGTTTCATCAAAATCGAATTAAAATTGTGACCTATACAGGGTCCACAACCATGATATACCATATTTAAACAGTATTCGTGTACAAACGGCGGCCATTTTGTATGGCAATTTTGGTCTGATTTTCCCGAAATTCAAACTCAACCTTCCTTACGGTGTACCGGTAATATAACGTTTTTTTAAATTGGATAATAATTGTGACCTCCAGAGGGATCACAAGCTAACAAAAGGCGATTTTGCGTATAATCAGGGGCCATAATTCAAGAAGTTACGATCCGATATGCGCAAATAGCGAAAGGAACCAAGATCTTTGGGTTATAACCATTAATTTCAAGTTTCATCAAAATCGAATTAAAATTGTGACCTCTACAGGGTCCACAACACTGATATACCATTTTTAAACAGTATTCGCGTACAAACGGCAGCCATTTTGTATGGCAATTTTGGTCCGATTTTCCTTAGGGTGTAAGGATGATATAATCTAAGGGCTTTTTAAATCGGATAATAATTGTGACCTCCAGAGGTACCACAAGCTAAACAAGCCAACAGTGAGACTGATGTCCCCCGCCGAAATCCCAAAATAAATAGAGGACACATATTAATTAATCGCACATTTATTTTTTTCAAACGTATCGAGCAATCAAACTGTACACGAAGTGTCATCCAAAAGTGTTTTATAAAGAAAAATGCTAAAACCGACGAGAAAAATGAAAATGTACCCTAGTTAGGGGGACCCTAAAGGCAGACAAAAGGGCCCCCACGCTTGACAAAAGGGCCCCTCTGGCCAAGGGAAAGGGCCCTCGTGTCCGAGTCAATCGTTTCTATACACTGTTACTGTCGAATCCATTACTGAATGAGAATGCAGTCATTGTATTGGCATAAAAATCATCAATCAAGATGAACCTAAGTTATCTTGTCCCAAAGTATCAATCAATTAAATTGCTTATCTCTGCCTACCCTAAGAAGAAAATGCCCATCTTCGAACTCCATCAAGGCATTGACCTAATAAGCATACACACCAAATTTGAACATTTTAACTCAATTCGAAGGAGAGTTATTGTGTTCAAAGTCTCGGCAAATCAAATTGCTTATCGCTCTGCTTACCCTGAGCAGAAAATGCTCATTATCGATCTTAGTCAAGGTATTACTGTAATGAAACTATACACCAAGTTTCATCACTCTCACTTAATTAGAACTAAAGTTATCGTGTCCCAAAGCATCAATCAATCAAAATGCTTATCTCTGCTTACCCTAAGCAGAAAATGCTCATCTTCAACCTCCATCAAGGCATTGACCTAATAAGCATATACACCAAGTTTGAACATTTTAATTTAATTAGAAGAAGAGTTATTGTGTTCCAAAGTCTCGACCAATCAAATTGCGTATCGCTCTGCTTACCCTGAGCAGAAAATGCTCATTATCGAACTTAGTCAAGGTACTCCTGTAATGAAACTATACACCAAGTTTCATCACTCTCACTTAATTAGAACTAAAGTTATCGTGTCCCAAAGCATCAACCATTCAAATTGCTTATCTCTGTTTACCCTAAGCGGAAAATGCTCATCTTCGAACTTCATCAAGGCATTGACCTAATAAGCATATACACCAAGTTTGAACATTTTAACTCAATTAGAAGGAGAGTTATTGTGTTCCAAAGTCTCGACCAATCAAATTGCGTATCGCTCTGCTTACCCTGAGCAGAAAATGTTCATTATCGAACTTAGTCAAGGTATTACTGTAATGAAACTATACACCAAGTTTCATCAATCTCACTTAATTAGAAATAAAGTTATCGTGTCCCAAAGCATCAACCAATCAAATTGCTTATCTCTGCTTACCCTAAGCGGAAAATGCTCATCTTCGAACTCCATCAAGGCATTGACCTAATAAACACATACACCAAGTTTGAACATTCTAGCTCAATTAGGAAGAGAGTTATTGTGTCCTAAAAAGTGTGACGGACAGACGGACAGACAGACAGACAGACAGACAGACAGACAGACAGACAGACAGGCGGGAGACAAAAATCGGTTGCCAGGCTACGAAACATACGCCCACACAGCAGCCAAATCGTCCGGGCAGTCAACAAGAGTTGTTGCATTTTAAGTAATCATCAGAAAATCATAATTCAAACTCACCCATAACTACGGTGTAACTGTGATATAATCAAACGTTTTTTTAAATCAGATAATAATTGTGACCTCCAGAGGGACCACAAGCTAAAAAGGGTGATTTTTCGTACAATCAGGGGCCATGATTCAGGAAGTTACGATCCGACGTGGGCAAATATGCAACGGAACCAAGATCATTAGGTTATAAACATGTATTTCAAGTTTCATCAAAATCAGTTCAAAATTGTGACCTCTATAGGGTCCACAACCTTGATATAACATATCTTTACACAATTCGCGTACAGACGGCGGCCATTTTATCCGTCAACTCTGGTCCAATTTTCACGAAATACAAATTCTCTCTTCATTACCATGAAACCGTGATATAATCAAACAGTTTTTTAAATCGGATAGTAATTTTGACCTCCAGAGGGACCACAAGCTAACAAAAGCGATTTTTCAGACAATCAGGGGACATAATTCAGGAAGTTATGATTCGATGGGCGCAAATATCGAAAGGAACCAAGATCTTTGGGTTATAAACATACATGTCAAGTTTCATAAAAATCGGTTCAAAATTGTGACCTCTATAAGGTCCACAACCTTGATATAACATATTTTCACACCATTCGTGTACAAACGGCGGCCATTTTGTCCGTCAATTTTGGTCCGATTTTCACGAAATTCGAACTCAACCTTCATAAACATGGAACGGCGATATAATCAAACGTTTTTTTCAATCGGATAACAATTTTGACCTCCAGAGGAACCACAAGCTAAAAAGGGCGATTTTTTGGACAATTAGGGGCCATAATTCAGGAAGTTACAATCCGAAGGGCGCAAATATCGAAAGGAACCAAGATCTTTGGGTTATAAACATGTATTTTTTTATGTAATTCCACAAATACGCATGTGGATATATTTTATACTCACGCTTCGTAGATAAAGGCTAATTAGATCACTACCTATTGGTAAGCTGTTTAAGCCACATGTTATCGGGATTACATGTATTTCTATTTTTCCACATGTATTCGTATCGTTTTACGAATATTCGGCATAGTCACGTTAAGGGTCCTATAGCACCTACTTACGTTGTCATACGCATACCTATAAGATTTTGTATTTATCATATTGACACGTGTTCGTGCTGTTCTACGAAATGACAGCTAGGTTGCCAGGCAACGAAACATACGCCCACAGCAGCTAATTCGTAAGGGCAGTCAACAAGGGTTTTCAAATATTTTTACTTTTTTTGGTAATGAAACATTTGTAATACACTAAAATCTGATTAAGAGTAACAACTCATTATGTAATTATCTGAAAATCATTAGAATTTGTTTGCTTTTTATAAAGTTTTGACCCACCCTAACAATTAGTATAGGAAACATTTAACCTCATGGATTTAGCTGTTCAGTTATCAAAATTCATTGAAAATCAAAATACTTGTTCGTTTCAACACCTTAAACTCTGTGTATCAATCTGAAGTCAATCGGATGATAAGTTTGGCATCTATACCGTCACAAGGTTTTTTGAAGTGATCAAGGGAGATAACTCTGGAAGTCATTATTTGAAATCGCTGAAAATCAGTAGGCTTCTTCGTCTCATGACCTTAAACAGTGTGTGTAAATTTAAAGTCAATCGGATATTAACTTTGGCCTCTAGAGCATCCACAAGATTTTTTGAAGTGATCAAGGGCCATAACTCTGGCACTAATTATCGGAAATCGCTGAAAATCAATAGGCTTCTTCATCTTATGGCCTTAAACACTGTCTATAAATTTAAAGTCAATCGGATATTAACTTTGGCTTTTAGAGCATCCACAAGATTTTTTGAAGTGATCAAGGGCCATAACTCTGGCACTAATTATCAGAAATCGCTGAAAAACAATAGGCTTCTTCGTCTCATGACCTTTAACACTGTGTATAAATTTAAAGTCAATTGGAGATTAACTTTAGCCTCTAGAGCGTCCACAAGCAATTGTGGACGCCGGACGGACAGACGGACGGACCAACGACAATATACGACCACATTTCAATGTGGGCGTATAAAAAGGCATTATTATCTAGGTATGTTTATATTCAGCGTATTAACGTTAAAGGTCATTATTATCCACTTAAGTTATGTTTATATTTACACGTTTCAAGATATAGATCCACTATAGTAGTGTCGCTCTAGGTTTCCCAATCACGTGACGTACCTGTCGGGATTTCCGTGTCGTCACATATATCACATGACATTTAGCTAGTCCACAGGTCGGGAATCCCCTGCCTCCAGTGACGTCACACCTCTCGTGCTTTCCACGGATATCCCATGACAGCACGTGATCTACAAGACAGGAATCCCTTTCCTTGATTGACGTCATACCTCCCGTGATCTTCACTGATATGGCATGACGTCACAAAGTAATCACGTGATCTACCTATTAGGAACGCCTGGCGATGAGTGTCAATATCACGTGAAGTCATTGTCATGTGACACGCATTATTCCAAATAGTGCCTCTTGCAGTCAAGCGAGTATACTACCACCCAATCACCCATCCTGTTATATATATTATATTATACATATATATTGATTTTTTGTATTTTTGATTGTATATTTCACTTATGACATGTGTGACACGTTCTGTCAAACACTGTAACCTATTCTTATATAATCATGTTTTTGTTATATTAAACATTCCAACTTAGCAGACTATAGACCTTCTCTTGTTTTATTTTCAAGCTTGCTCATCAGCAATAAAGTAACTTTTAAAATACACATGAAACAAAGTTAATCAAACTCAGGTACATTGTAGCAATATACAAGAACCTAATCACACCATTTATTGTTAACTAATGACACTACAAGTATGGTATCGTCTAAAATGGTAGTTTTACCGATAGTTTCTATTCATACCGTGTAATTTCAAAACATCGTTCAATAAATGATAAAACTCGTTGAAAATAACAAAAATGGTTTAATTAGTACCATGGTTTAGATTAATAGCAACGGGTTTAGTTTCTCCGAGATGCGTTTAAAAATGGACGATCCGTGCACTTATTTATGGCGATCATTTATTGGCCGAGCGGTTGAGTTTCCCCGAGATGGGTTTAAAAATGGACTTCCCGTTCACTTATCTATGATGTCCAGTTATTAGACGAGGCGTCGAATTTCCCAAGATACGTCGAATTTCCCGAGATACGTATATAAATCAACATACGAATAATTTATCTATGGTGTTTTATTATAAGATAAAACTTGTAATTTCCCGCTTGCCGTTTATCCGATCAATTCATTTTGATTACGATTATTTACATACGAAGTGCGAATAAAAATTTGAGTGTAAAAAAATGCGCACACATAGATATTCACCTTACCGTGTCGTACTATATATTATCCATTAGCCTATAGTGCTGGCAATCGATACCGATTTTACATGTCGATATCGGCAATCGTTTGGGAGATATCGGTATCGATATATTGGAAAAACCGGAAATTGTATGCTAATAATGTACTGGGTATTTAAATGTGTTATTGATCAAATAAAAGAAAAATTAAACAAACTATGATTATTAGCTATTGTTTCATAATGTTCTTTTCATTCAAAGCTTAAACTTGATGCCGCAATGGTGTTAGTAATACAATAGTTTCGCAGCTTCGCGCTCGCCATCAATCATCCACGAGTCATTGTTGACGATTCTTTAGTCGCTTATAGCAATAAACAAACTTATTAAAATGGAGTTGTTCCCCCTGAACTTAATAATTACTTTTTGTCATTGTTGTAAGCGACATCGAAAATTGCGAGGTGTGCGTGTTTTTAGTTATAGCGTGATTTAAATGATCTAACGCTGAATAGGGCCTATTTGATACCAAACATTCCATTAATCTTATTTTATTGAAGTCCATTTATATTTATACGTGTATCGATATCACGAAACTGAATATCGATATCGATATTTTCCATAAGTCGCCGACGATTATCGGCTATATCGATATTTTTTGCCAGCACTATTAGCCTATAAAAATAGTATTCCACCATTGACAAATACGTCAAAAATCAGCAAATCACGATATTCACCTTACCGTGGCCGTACTATATATTATCCATTATCCTATTAAAAATAGTATTCCACCATTGACAAATACGTCAAAAATTGGTAAATCTCGTCCCGGGTAATTATACAATCAGAACTCGGTAAATCACATAGGTAATGCATCTTCATTAAATCACAAATGAATTAACCTGTACATGTGGCCATGTATGTAGGTAGAAGTTATAAAACAAAAGCGTTCCAGCAATCAAACAATTAATCCATACTGTAATAACGGCGTGCGTATTCAAAAACATGGTTTCATATGCCACCCCATATTCCTGAAGCAACGGAGCGAGTGAAGTGGATTAGTTCTAATCAAACGAAACACTGCGCAGGAGTATGATGGCACCCAGACATGTGATCACAGGTGGGAATTAATAAAACAATAGTATTCGTCCAATCAAATATTAATCTATATTGTAATAACTTTAACATTTATGATTTTCTCTTTATATTTAGAATAACGCCGATGACAGAAATTAAATAAATTTAAAACATCAAAGTATAAACGGCATATTTGAACACTGATACAAGGAGATCAACAAAGCTACTCGTATATAGTGTAATTAATTGATCTTACGTGGCGTTACATATAATATAATGCGAAACCACTTACTCTTTTTATAATAAGCAGTGCCAAGATGGTAAGCTAAGATTTCTATCCTGCAGAGAAAAGGCGCAAGTGTCATTTCAGATACGAAATTCTATGTGGATTCTTAAAATGAGACTGACAAGACTTGGGCGTATTAACCAAGTTGCACTTATTGTTAAATAAACTGTTAAACGCTTACACTTATTGTTAAATAGACAATAAAGTATGGAATGAATAAGTTTTACACTTTGATTTTTGTTGATTACCGATCACGAACGAGATTAGTTCACGGCTGTATATTAGTATTTTTGAATTGGCGTTTTAATTTAAATTTTTAGGTCAGTTCACCGATGTTTTAGTAATAATAAAGTATATTGCATTGTTTAATTAGTTCCCCGAAATTGAATTGGCTACGATGATGTAATACCAAAAAGCGAATTGTAAACATTGATAATTACATGAATATGAATCATTTAAAATATAACACAATCTGTTAAAATATTAAGAATAATAGAAAGAGTGTCACGTGGAATTTCACTAAATTTACATGAATTACAATCCGAAGTCATTGTTTTTTAGTGTAGTAACTTTTTGTCAGGTATCACAGCTGTTTAACCATTTAATGATTTGTGTCTATATGAACTTTAAGCTAATTTGAGAAAACCATTAGTTTTTAAAGAATTGTTTCATACAACCCACTCAGTTAATCATGTTTTTATAGCCAATCCATAACAATTAATTGAACTTTTATTACAGGCGAAGCAAAAAGTTTGCTATTGCCCAATATTATATACAGATATAAATATTATGCATTGTAATATAAATATACCTACAGATAACAATAACAGTATATAATATATAATCCCCCTCTCACCCTTGTAAACTGAAATATAGATAGATATATACATAACCCAACTCCAAACCATTTGCCATTAGGTATGGGTTTTCTCTTATTTTTTTATTGAGTGGTACAAATATTTTCCAAGATTTAGCAGTTTTATATTATTATCACTGTGATTCGTGAGATTTTTTTTTTTAATTTTTGAAGTGATCGAAAAGACCCGAAATATTTTCTACGGATGAATATATAAGCGGAACAGCACAGCAGAAAGTGATATTCATCTTCAACATTTGCATAATCTTTTATTTCTATCGATTTTATTATATCGCCCGGTTTCAGTGTTTAGTTGAAGAAGACCAAAACGAAAATGACCTTAGAGTTTTATATTTAAGTGTTTGAATTTTTATTTAAAAATGAATAACGTATGTAAATACAACCCAACTTTCACGTAGCTAATTAAATGAAGCAATGGCAAACAATGCGATTATTACATGAGATTTTTTTTTTATATATTTTGGTTTTGGAATTTTCATGCAATTGGGAATTACATTCACGCATGGTGTATTTATAATTACATGACATTTTAGTCATTTCTTAAATATAGCCACGTCATCCCTTTTACAAAATATTTTTGTACTTGAAGCTTTTTGACTTACAAATTCAAAATACAAACTGCTTACCGTATTCATACAAAAGACGATACTATTCCAATTAAACCCCGTTCAGTTTCCAGTAATTATCACAGCCACAAATACTAATTGTCATTGTTTTATGTGTCATCACTCCGAAGAAATATCAAAGAAATATCAAACACGATCTTATGAATTGCAACCTATCCCACAGATAAACAGATTATTAATAGTAACATTTGGATTATTGAGGCGACAATTTGTCTGGAGAACTATGCATGACAGGGTACAAAGACTCTTTGCCTCACAAAAAAGCATGCAATTCTTTGTTAAAGGGGAATGGCGCTATTTAAGGAATGGTGCATGTGCCGATATAAAATGGCTTGGAAGCGGGTGTAAAATAAAGTCATTTCACACATGCCCAATATAATAAAGTAATCGTGCTAAATACTTGACTCGTACATACACCAATTGTATTGAATAAATATGTTTTACATGTTTAGGTTTTTTTTTTAATTCACCCATCTTCAATCATAATAATATACATATTATAGAATAATAGTACAGTATAGCACAGCCAGAATACACCAAAGTACATACATAGATCAATTACACAATACGAGTAGCATGGTTGATCACCTTATGTATCAGTGTTCAAATTACTAAATCCGTTAAAATCACAAATCCATTCAGTGTGCCGTTTTAAATTTATTTAATTTCTGTCATTGGTGTTATTTTAAATATACAGAGAAGTCACAAATGTCAGTTATTGCAATATAGATATAGATTTGATTGGACGAATACTATTGTTTTATTAATTCCCACCTGTGCTCTCATGTCTGGGTGCCATATGAAACCATGTTTCTGAATACGCACGCCGTTATTACAGTATGGATTAATTGTTGATTGCTGGGATACTTTTGTTTTATCACTGCTACCTGCATTATTTGTGATAAATGTACCTTTGATATAATGCAATATGGTTTGATTTAGGTGTAACAAAAATCGTTGTACTACATACAGTCAACATTTTATTGACCCAAATCCCGCGATTACGTAACATCAAGGCACCAATCATTGAAGCGTATTTCCTGGGTGACTTCTTTTGGCGCCAGTACATGTCCAACTCTCTAAGGCCAAGCATTTTAGATTTTTCGGATCACGGATCCGCCGACGACAGTTCAAAAGTGCCGCTGGGAAAATAAAAAATGCATGTGTTTTTTTATTTTTATTTAAATCGCCGAAGCATATAACAAAACGTGATTCTGAAAAAAAAAATGCTTACAATTACATTGAAGCTTCTTGTTGTTTTAAAATACCACCATACCGGAGTTTTGACAGATTAATCACGGCAGTCACTTTCTGTTAATATTTTACGACAGTATACGAGCACGGCGGGCCAAGCATGGCTCAGGCGGGAATTAACCAATTTGCGACTTACGGGCATGCCGATTTCCGTTACCTCGTGGTGACACGAAAAATCGGATCAACAATAACATTGAAAATGTAGCTATGTGACAATTCTGGCTTCTCGACAGTGCAAACTTTGTCAACAGCCTCGTTTTCGTTTTGACTGTCGGAACTTCAGCGTTGGTCCCCCCCCACTCATAAAATTGGTGTTTTGGTGTTTATTTACATTAGTGGGGGGTCTACACACATTTTGCTGACGTAGATAACAAGCCCGCTATTACGCTCGTCTTGATTTTTTTCCGATTGGATTTGTAGAAGTTTAACACGAAGATCGACATGTTCTGCGATTTTTCAAGTCATCAAAATCACTTCGCTTTACTAGAAAATAATTAAAATATTTTTAAAACTATTATAATATTTTACTGTGGTTATCTGACAATCTACTTGCTAAATTTCAGGCAAATCTATCGACTCCCATGGAGTGAATTTGTCCGCGCAGTTATTTCGCCTCCGGTATTTCATTGAGGTTTGTTGGTCACGTAACCCATTTCCCCGCACACCCATTGACTGAATTGTTTGGCACAAGAAATACTATGCCTATTATATTTAATAATAAATACAACTGATATTGACCTGTGCAATTAATCATGTTTTAGACTCGTGGGGCTTTTGTTGTGCTTTCCAATGATTGAACAATAATTGAGAAAGTTACAAAACATTTAGTGAGGTGTTAAATTGGGTCACAAAGTTATTTCGCGAGCGCTTACAAAATTAATTGACGCGTTATAATGACTAATTATGCAACATTTAAATTGCTCTAACTTTCTTGCTGTTTATTGCAGAAAGGTGATCCTGCCAAAGGGTTTTCTAATAGTGGTATTTGCATTGCCATCCATTGACTTTAATTTTTTTTGTCACATAGCTATGCGGTCGTGTTGGTTAGAGATTTCGGCTGTATATATATATATATATATATGATCTGGTAAAATTAATCATTAGTCGAAAAATTATTTTTTTATTATAGCCCGACATCAAAATTTTACTCTTTAAAAAATAAAAAAAAATAAGACACTGACATCTTTTTTTTTTTTTATTTCGACCGACATCATCAATTCTATGTCCTAAAAATCAGTGAACCTAATAATCAAAGATAGGTTGCCAGGCAACGAAACATACGCCCACAGCAGCTAAATCGTCCGGGCAGTCAACAAGGGTTGTTGCATATTTTTCCTTTTTTTTGGTATTGAAACATTTGTAATACACTAAAATCTGAGTAACAACTCATTATGTAATTATCTGAAAATCATCAGAATTTGTTTGCTTTTTATAAAGTTTTGCCCCAAGCTAACAATTAGTATAGGAAACATTAAATATCATGGATTTAGCTGTTCAGTTGAGTTATCAAAATTCATTGAAAATCAAAATAATTGTTCGTTTCAACACCTTAAACTCTGTGTATCAATCTGAAGTCAATCGGATGATAAGTTTGGCATCTACAGTGCCACAAGGTTTTTTGAAGTGATCAAGGGAGATAACTCTGGAAGTAATTATTTGAAATCGATGAAAATCAGTAGGCTTCTTCCTCATAGGACCTCAAACAGTGTGTGTAAATTTAAAGTCAATCGGATATTAACTTTGGCCTCTAGAGCGTCCACAGGATTTTTTGATGTGATCAAGGGCCATAACTCTGGCACTAATTATCGGAAATCGCTGAAAATCAATAGGCTTCTTCGTCTTATGACCTTAAACACTGTGTATAAATTTAAAGTCAATCGGATATTAACTTTGGCTTTTAGAGCGTCCACAAGATTTTTTGAACTGATCAAGGGCCATAACTCTGGCACTAATTATCGGAAATCGCTGAAAATCAATAGGCTTCTTCGTCTTATGACCTTAAACACTGTGTATAAATTTAAAGTCAATCGGATATTAACTTTGGCTTTTAGAGCGTCCACAAGATTTTTTGAAGTGATCAAGGGCCATAACTCTGGCACTAATTATCGGAAATCGCTGAAAATCAATAGGCTTCTCCGTCTTATGACCTTAAACACTGTGTATAAATTTAAAGCCAATCGGATATTAACTTTGGCCTCTAGAGCGTCCACAAGATTTTTTGAAGTCGTCAAGGGCCATAACTCTGGTAGTTATTATCGGAAATCGCTGAAAAACAATAGGCTTCTTCGTCTCATGACCTTAAACACTGTGTATAAATTTAAAGTCAATCGGATATTAACTTTAGCCTCTAGAGCGTCCACAAGCAATTGTGGACGCCGGACCGCCGGACGGACGGACGGACGGGGGCGACGACAATATACGACCACATATCAATGTGGGCGTATAAAAATGGGTGGCCTAACTGCCATTGTGGGGTTGACTTCTGGCCACATGTACACGTTAATTCATTTGTGATTTACTGAAGATGCATTACCTGTGTGATTTACTGAGTTCTGATTGTATAATTACCCGGGACGAGATTTACCAATTTTTGACGTATTTGTCAATGGTGGAATACTAATTTTTATAGGATAATGGATAATATATAGTACGGCCACGGTAAGGTGAATATCGTGATTTACCGATTTTTGACGTATTTGTCAATGGTGGAATACTATTTTTATAGATAATATATAGTACGGTAAGGTGAAAATCTATGTGTGCGCATTTTTTTACACTCAAATTTTTATTCGTACTTCGTTTATAATCGTAATCAAAATGAATTGATCGGATAAACGGCACGCGGGGAAATTACAAGTTTTATCTTATAATAAAACACCATAGATAAATTATTCGCATGTTGATTTATATACGTATATCGGGAAATTTGACGTATCTCGGGAAATTCGACGCCTCGTCTAATAACTGAACATCATAGATAAGTGAACGGGAAGTCCATTTTTAAACCCATCTCGGGGAAACTCAACCGCTCGGCCAATAAATGATCGCCATAAATAAGTGCACGGATCGTCCATTTTTAAACGCATCTCGGAGAAACTAAACCCGATGCTATTAATCTAAACCATGGTACTAATTAAACCATTTTTGTTATTTTCAACGAGTTTTATCATTTATTGAACGATGTTTTGAAATTACACGGTATGAATAGAATCTATCGGTAAAACTACCATTTTAGACGATACCATACTTGTAGTGTAATGACAAGCCTAGTAATCCAATAAGCAATCACACCAATTCCCTATTTTGGCTGTCAGTAAACCTTCCTGTTTACTTGTGTTAGAATTGAGTCTATAAATCTATTATGTTTATTTTATTTTCTGAACAAGGTAGGAATATAAACATTTTGACTGCTTTTATATACATCATAATCGAAATAACTGATTTCTGTTATGCTTCTAACTGTATTGCTGGTATTGGTTTTCAATTTGTATTTGATCCAAATGTCAAAAGGAACAATTACATTTAGTTTTACTACCTGTCAGATGTAAAAATCACCTTTCAGCAACAAGCAGATAGGTTAATTTTTATTTTTCGAACCCTGTAAAGATGTACATACTAAATATAGTTAAGAATGTTAAATTCAACATCCATACTAAATAAGTCTACTTTAAACTAATGAAAAAAGCTTTTAACTTACTCTGCCACCATTTGACAGAAAGCATCAGATTCTTCATCTATAAAAAGTCTCTTTCTTAATTTTTCTACTGATCCAGTCTAAAAATGTACAAAAGTATTAGTAACTAAAGTAGGTGTCTGCTCTTTATCAAGCATCTTCAGATATTATACTGTATACAAATAAGTATATATCAACAATACATTTATACGTAGTAGAATAATAGATTACCATGACAATGGGGTATAAATAATAACAAGTAAAATACAACAGAAGGTATACAGACAACTCATCCGAAAAACAACTCATCCAAGACAACTCAACCCAATATGGAGGCAGACCACCATTAATTTCCCCATTGACTTCAATGTTAATCCTGGACTCTTTGCCCACCTCCAACTTTTCCCCAAATTTTTGTTGGAACAAATGGCCATGTCTTTGCACTAAAATTTGTATGAGGTTGACCACCAAAATTTTGAGATACACGAACTTGAAGAAGCGTACTAAAAACTTGTATCCAGTTGCCTTACATATCACCGTAGCCCACCACATAACGCCGTTATCCTTCCGCCTCAAAATCATGAATATTTACCAAAACCTGGCAGAAAATATTAATTCAAAACCTCTTCGTCCATTCAACAAAAATGAGCATGCAAAAGGGGAGAAAATAGACAGAGAGAGCACTGCTATATATAGACGAACTACAATTTGTGGGTACCGAGATGGTGAAATTTAATTGTGGTCTGCCTCCTATATGATTTTAAAAGTTCATTTATCATCAAAATTCTTTTCTTTATAGCTTCACATTTATTTTTACAAAATTATTATAATACAGAATCAAAAAAAAATAATTGCAGAAGAAATGGTGACCCTTTAAAGTTATGTATTTTTTGTATACTGGGTTGAAGCTCAGGTCCATGGGCCTTTTGTTCTAGAATTGAAGACTCTTACTTAAAGATACATTATGGGAGATAAGATAAAGAGTTGGCAGTTCTCACTATAATAGTTAAAAACTAAATAGTGTAAATGTAATTTGCTGAAAATTTCAGTCAAATTGATCCACTATAGGCCGAGAACGGAGTGCGTGAAATTCCTGAATAACCTCCATCATCATTACTAAAATCATTAATAAAAACAGAGTAGTATCGATTATCCAATGTTGTGATTTAATTACAATGGCCGTTCAGCGGCATATTTGAATCTAATCCAGCTTACATCGAAGGCTAGCCTTGACATCGAGAGTTTATTATGGTCTGGATAAGTTAATTAATGTCTAATTAATAATTTAGATAACATTTCAGGCCTAAAGAAAGACACGTAATAGGCAGGTTTTGCTCTTGCATAATGCAAGTTTAATTTTGTCAAAATGTGAGTTTTTTTGCAAAAAGATTTAAAGAGTTTCAAACAAGTCTCATTAAAAATATTCAAAATATTGGAATATTTTACCTTTTTTTTTACAAAATGGCCCATTTTTTACACTTTGTATGTCTTAAAATGCCAATATTTCTCTATTTCTTAGAAACTCTGAGGTGAAAGGCTTCTAGAAACGAGAATCCAAGTAGGAGACCATCAAACCCCACACTCGAAAAAAAGGGAGGGCGGAAGATTCCCTGAGAACAGTGCAGACAAGTCTGGATCTCAATGATACATCCGGGGATAAACAGGAACCGATCCTTGTAAAATCCAAAATAAAATAAAATAAAATCCCCGGCAACAAACTGGTCAACACTGTATAGTGAGTTTAAAAGATAGGCTGGCACTGCCAGGCAGGATACGCCCACATTTTCGAGAGATGGATAGAGAACAAGCAATACCGAAAGTGATTTATCCTATGTGCAAATATCGAAATGAATTAAGATCTTTGGGTTATAAAGGTTCATTTCAGTAGGCTTCAAATTCGACCGGGGATCATGTTGCTAAGTGGGTAAATGGGATAATAATTCTGACCCCAGAGGGGCCAAAAGCTAAAAAATAAGGTCATTTTTCGTACAATCAGGGGCCATAATTCAGGAAGTTACAATCCGATATGCACAAATATCGAAAGGAACCAAGATCTTTGGGTTATAAACATCCATGTCAAGTTTCATCAAAATCGGTTCAAAATTGTGACCTGTAGAGGGTTCACAACCTTAATATAACATATTTTCACACTAATCGCGTACAAACGGCGGCCATTTTGTCTGTCAATTTTGGTCCGATTTTCACGAAATCTTACCTCAATCTTCATCACCATGTAACGGTGATATAATCAAACGTTATTTTAAATCGGATAATAATTTTGACCTCCAGTGGGACCACAAGCTAAAAAGGGTGATTTTTCGTACAATCAGGGGCCATAATTCAGGAAGTTACGAATCAATGAGCGCAAATATCGAAAGGAACCAAGATCTTTGGGTTATAAACATCCATGTCAAGTTTCATCAAAATCGGTTCAAAATTGTGACCTGTAGAGGGTTCACAACCTTAATATAACATATTTTCACACTAATCGCGTACAAACGGCGGCCATTTTGTCTGTCAATTTTGGTCCGATTTTCACGAAATCTTACCTCAATCTTCATCACCATGTAACGGTGATATAATCAAACGTTATTTTAAATCGGATAATAATTTTGACCTCCAGTGGGACCACAAGCTAAAAAGGGTGATTTTTCGTACAATCAGGGGCCATAATTCAGGAAGTTACGAATCAATGAGCGCAAATATCGACAGGAACCAAGATCTTCGGGTTATAAACATGCATGTCAAGTTTCATCAAAATCGGTTCAAAATTGTGACCTCTATAGGGTCCACAACCTTGATATAACATATTTTCACACTATTCGCGTACAAACGGCGGCCATTTTGTCCGTCAATTTTGGTTTGATTTTCACGAAATTCGAACAGAGCCTTCATTACTATGTAACGGTGATATAATCACACGTTTTTTTAAATCGGATAATAATTTTGACCTCCAGAGGAACCACAAGCTTAAAAGGGCAATTTTTCGGACAATCAGGGGCCATAATTCAGGAAGTTACGATCCGATGGGTGCAAATATCGAAAGAAACCAAGATCTTTGGGTTATAAACATACATGTCAAGTTTCATCAAAATCGGTTCAAAATTGTGACCTCTATAGGGTCCACAACCTTGATATAACATATTTTCACACTATTCGCGTACAAACGGCCGCCATTTTGTTTGTCAATTTTGGTCCGAATTTCACGAAATTTGAACTCAACCTTCATTACCATGTAACGATGATATAGTCGAACGGTTTTTTAAATCGGATAATAATTTTGACCTCCAGAGGGACCACAAGCTAAAAAGGGTGATTTTTCGGACAATCAGGGGCCATAATTCAGGAAGTTACGATCCGATGGCCGCAAATATCGAAAGGAACCAAGATCTTTGGGTTATAAACATACATGTCAAGTTTCATCAAAATCGGTTCAAAATTGTGACCTCTATAGGGTCCACAACCTTGATATAACATATTTTCACATTATTCGCGTACAAACGGTGGCCATTTTGTTTGTCAATTTTGGTCCGATTTTCACGAAATTTGAACTCAACCTTCATTACCATGTAACGGTGATATAATCGAACGGTTTTTTAAATCGGATAATAATTTTGACCTCCAGAGGGACCACAAGCTAAAAAGGGCGATTTTTCGGACAATCAGGGGCCATAATTCAAGAAGTTACGATCCGATGGCCGCAAATATCGAAAGGAACCAAGATTTTGGGGTTATAAACATGCATGTCAAGTTTCATCACAATCGGTTCAAAATTGTGACCTCTATAGGGTCCACAAGCTAAAAACATGATATTTCGTACAATCAGGGGCCATAATCCATGAAGTTCCGATCCGATACATGCCAATATCGAAAGGAACCGAGATCTTATGGGGATAAACCTATATTTCAAGTTTCGTCAAAATCAGATAAGAATTGTGACCTGTAGAGAGTCCACAGGGGCGACGACATAATACGTCCACATGAAAATGTGGGCGTATAAAAAGTATATTATGGAACGCGTTTCGGGCGCGTCGCCCTTCATCAGCCATAGGTTGTTACAATCAATATGATAAAAATAATCTGACAAGGTTTATATACAACAATTGGGCGCATGCGCCTTAATAATAATCTGAAAAAATAATCCCTGGATTGGGATTATAATAATCCTTAATTTAGTAGAATTAAATTTTTTTTTGAAAACGTAATTAATCACTGTACTGGGATTAAAAAAATATTTTTTAGATATTGAATTCTATCATTAGTTCTTTCCAAGCTTGGTCAATCAATTCTTCATCCACTTGTTTCTGTTCTTCTAACTGGCTTGGTATGGTATTTAACTCGAACAATAGTAGATCAAAGTCATCATGATTTATTGTAGAGAGTTCAGCCGGCTTGGGAAGTTGATTAGTATTAGTATCTGCTGGATTGCAGCGAGCCTCAAATGGTGGAATCAAATCCGGGTTGTTTGGCTTGTGGATTTTAGGTAACATATAAAATACTGGAGTTCTAGGATATTTAGTTTTGAGAAATTTAACGGAGTCAGGATCTAATAATTGGTTCTTTGCTGCGTAATTCAAGAATTTGGTGATTTCTTCATTGAATCTGTTGGTTAAGTCTATTTTAAGGCTTCTGTAAAAATCGGTGTTGTTAATTTGGCGCATTCCTTCATTTATGTAGTCAGTTCTGTTAAGGATGACAATCTTGCCACCCTTATCAGCTTTTCTGATGATGATATCAGTGTTATTTCCTTGACGGCTTTATGGAAACAAGTTTTAAAGTTGCTTTTGGCGCGTATTCTTCTAGGTGTGTTTTCTCTGATGATATTCTGCGTGATTGGATGAATTCTTCAAGTGGTTGGCATCGGGTGGGCGGAGGGGTCCATCCAGAAGGCTTTCCGAATGGACGAGGTACAAAATTGGCGTTGTTGTGTTGATTCCTATGAAAGTGATTCAATCGTACTGTTCTTTCAAAAATTTTACAGTCAGTTATAATATTTAATTCTTCAGTAGTAGATGGTGTTGGTATAAAATTAAGTCCAAAGGATAACGCTTCAAGGTGATTTTTTGATAGTTGGAAATCTGATAAGTTGATAATAAGTTGATTCATTTCATTCTCATTAAGATTTCTTTTCAGAAATTTTCTTGGCATTCCTAGGTCTTCTTTTGAATTCTTCAATGGCGTTATTTATAATCGAAAATAGGAGTTCTTTATTCTCCTCACTGGCATCAATTTTTCGGATTTCTTCCGTGACTTCTTCTGACTCTTTTTCAATGGTGGTTTTGTGATTATTCCAATAATCTAAGAGGATGACTGTCAAATCTTTTCTGAAATTTTGATCAGCCGATTCCCAACGGATTTGGAAGCGGCTAGGAAAGTCAGGAGTTATTTCTAGAAACCTTGGCCAGTGTACAAAAAGACAAACCGCAAATTGGTTGCATTGAGGGTAACTGTAAGGAAGTTAGAATTTTTCTAAATCATCTCCCCTTGGTGAAATTAAAGATCAAAGTTTTCAAAAGATAGGTTGCCAGGCAACAACAATTACGCCCACAGCAGCTAAATCATCCGGGCAGTCAACAAGGGTTGTCGCATATTTTTACTTTTTTCGGTAATGAAACATTTGTAATACACTAAAATCTGATTAAGAGTAACAACTCATTATGTAATCAGAAAATCATTAGAATTTGTTTGCTTTTTATAAAGTTTTGCCCCACGCTAAAAATTAGTATACAAAACATTAAATATCATGGATTTAGCTGTTCAGTTGAAAATCAAAACGTCGGCTCGGTGACAAACGCTCGTAACTACATTTGACCTACTTTTCAGAAGGCAAAAAAAACGTATCTGTCAAAAGTATTTTATCACAGGAAAGTCTTTGATAGGACTGTTTGTAGTAAATCAAGAACACGTAGCAGTTAATTTTTATGGGAAAGTGTTATTTACATAATCATTACGTAAATTACACTTACGACAATTTGATTCCCAAAAGTTAACATATGTGGGTACTTACGACATTTCAACCCACAAAATTTGCCAAACAACGTATACTAAAAACGAAAATGAATGAAATGAAATGGGATTTAACGTACCACTGTTCTGTCCCGTCTGGGCTAAAGAAGACGGGTATGCACCATACAATTTGCTTTGAGGGAAATTTTACCTGAACAGCGGTGCTACGGCCTACTCTTATGTCAAATTACAACGGTCACGGCGTTCTTAACGTGCACGTCTATGTGTACACCGGACCTCGACTTTTGGTACTACCCGAATGACGTTGCGTTGTACGTTGTCGGGAACAATTTGGAAATATTAACACACGAAACATTTCTAAGTACTGGCCAAGCAAAAATTTCGGCTCTCCCGATTGGTGCCGACGGCGCTTTTTGCCCATTGTGGAAAAATCGGCTCCCTCAATGGGCGCCAAAGGACGCAATAGGAGGCCAACGACCAACGGCTCGATATTATTATCGGCGCCACAAAAAGCCGAGTGGCATTGGTTGGGCGCCCACGACGAGAGTGGCGCCTTTCTAGTGTCACTTGGGGGTGGATGGATGGCCGAATGGTTATCGTGCGCGCGCTGTATAATACGGCCTTCCATTAAGTCAACTGGCGTGGTTTCGAATCCCCGGTTGTACGTGGCAAGGAGTAGGGTCGCCTGTCCAACCTCGTGGGTTTTCTCTGGGTACTCCGGTTCCCTTCCACTGCTAAAGACTCCTACGCACAAGCGAATTGTTGAATAAAATGAAACTATATGTTAGTCCCGAAAATACTTCTCTCTTTCTCTCCAGTGTCACTTGGTTTTATGGGCGCCTCGCCAATCATGTTGTTTTATATGAGGCGCCCCCGTTTCGGGCGCTCAATTCATTCGTTGGCGCCTAACCAATCTCACTAGCATTATATTATGCGCGCCCATGATCTAAGCATTATGGGCGCCCATGCGTGATAATCTTCAAAATCCAAAAGGCATGATTTGTGGGGTATCTCATCACAGAGGGGTGTCTGTAATATAATGCTAATGCGATAAGTTAAACGCCCACGAGAGAATTGGGCGCCCAAAACAGCGTGATAATCTTCAAAAAATCAAACAAGTCGCACTCAAACCCAAAGGACGCAATACGAGGCCAACGACCAATGGCTCCTTGCTGGTATCGGCGCCACATAAAGGCGAGTGACACTGTTTGGGCGTCCATGACGAGATTGGCACCCTTCCAATGTCACTTGGTATTATGGGCGCCTCGCCAATCATGTCGTTATATATGGGGCGCTCCCCAAATGGTGAGGCGCTTCATAATGACCCACACGATTAACACCACAACTGATGGGGCGCCCAAAACGGCCTGATCTTTAGGGTGCCGTATCTCAGAGCGGCGCCCATAATGACATGATTGGTGGGGCGCCTTATATTGTCGGGCCACACATAGTGAATAATACCGAATCAGATTGGTTGGGCGCCCTCGACTTGATCAATGCAATGGACGCATGATTTGTGGGGTGCCTCGTCTGTGAGGGGCGCCAATAATGTCGAGATCACGGGCGCCCGTAATATAATGCTAGTGAAATTGGTTAGGCGCCAACGAATGAATTGGGCGCTCGAAACGGCGTGATAATTTTCTAAATTCAAACGGCATAATTTGTGGAGCGCCCAAAACAGCGTGATAATCTTCAAAATTCAAACGGTATGATTTGTTGGGTGCCTCATCCCGGAAGGGTGCCCTTAATATAATGCTTATGAGATTAGTTAGGCTCCCACGAAAGAATTGGGCGTCCAAAACGGCGTGCTAATCTTAAAAAATCAAACCAGTCGCATTCTAACCCGATTCTGAACTTTTTATTTTTCTCATAAATTATCATAGGTAAGTTAAAGTCGTATCCCTTCCTTATGTTTATAATGTTTATATCAAAATATCATAACATGCCAATATCGCAAATTCAGCATCAAAATTGAAATTTTCCGTCATTTTCAGGTGCAAACCCTATTTTCCTAAATTTCTGGGGGAGAGCTACATAGGTTATCTTGATTTTTCGGACAAACGGGTAAATTGAAAACCAAAAAAATATCCTTTCATCCAGTTGGCAAAATAAAGTGCCCTAAATCTAATAAAACACTAATTAAGCTTTCATATTACATATGAAAGCTTATTGTTTCTGTTAAGATTATTATTGTTATTTTTTTTTGTGTTTTGTCCACAAATCGGATTTCTCAGAATCTAACGATAGGATCGTTCTGAAACTTTTACCTATCCCCCCAAAAATGGGTGGTGGCTGTTGATTAAATATATTTTCAAAACGTTTTACGAATCCGAAATCACCGAATTTTACGAACGAAAAAACTGACAATGCATAGTCGTAACTTTGTTATTTTTTGACCGATTTTACTAATTCTTTTTTCTTTGAATACCTTGAAAAAAATCATTCTCATCTGTAGTTTCGCATTTTCCAATTTCGAAAATTCGTCGCTGTGATTTCGAACCGGAAGTTTAGACCAATATGAGGACTTCTTTAATAGTTGTACGATTTTCATGAAATTTAGTGTATAAGTAGATGTTACCGATGTGACTTCAAAAATATAATTATAAATTTTCTAAATTATCTCCCCTTGACGAAATTAAGGATCAAAGCTTTCAAAAAAATCGTCGAAATATAGGTCAGAATGACCTAATTTTTTTTTTTTGATACTAGACAAGTAATTACTGATTCGTACACAAAATATGGAGTTTGTCGATGGAACCGGAAGTGCCACCATCTTTAAACGTGAAAAATCAAAAAGGCTTTTTTGCTATTTTACTTACAGACTCGGGAGTTATATTTTCTGAATCCTTGAAGGAATGCCTAAAAATCTATCGGATCCGAATTTTGATTTCGGTCACGTGATGGTCACCATTTTGAATTGAAAATGAAAAATAGAAGCAATTTGAAGGGCCGGGACTTTGGAACACAATAACTCTCCTTCTAATCAAGTTAGAATGTTGAAACTTGGTGTAGACGTTCACTAGGTCAATGTCATGATTGAGTTCAAAGATGAGCATTTTCTGCTTAGGGTAAGCAGAGATAAGCATGCTGATTTGTTGATTCTTTAGGGCACGATAACTTCGGTTATAATGAAGGGAGGGCGATGAAACGTTTGTCAATAGAGAGTCTAATAGCTAGCCAGTTGTTTGAAATCATTGTATCATTTTTTTTTAAATATCAGGGATAGCTGAAACAAAGAGATTGAAAATCCAAAAAGTCGTATTTTTACAATTTGGATCATGTTTAGACGTCTTTCTCGTAAAGTCAACATAATATTTTTTGGGAACTTCTTCTACAAAGAGTCTTATTGGTAGTCTTTTATATGAAACCATCGATCAACTGTCCAACATATCAGGAGTAGAAGAACAAAAGGATCGAAAATTGAAAACGGCACCCTTTCATTGTTAAGCGAAACATGCAGTGTGGGTGACTACAATCTACACATTTAGTCATCGTATAGAGCTTATTCAACAGTATCGAATTCCAACTGCTTAGGGATATTTTACGTGCAATCCAATGTGTACACGGGACCTTGGTTTTTTGTCCCATCCGAACGACTAGACAGCTGTGCTTGTCAGGCCCCCCGTTCTGCCTCACTGACAACGGGTAACCACGCCGGGAAATCAAGATGAACTTTCTCCGTGCAGAACTTTCAATTCAGGCCAAACGTTTATTGCATACGATTAAGCTGGTCAGTTGGAGCTTATTTTCAAAAGTTTTGTAATAATCGGTTGGTAATTAAAGTACCGTGCACATTAAACTGTTAAAACAGAAAATTTCGCCCGGTTGAAATGTTTCTTGCTATAAGTCAGCAATTTTCCGAATTCTGGGAGGCTGAATGGCTGAATGGTTAGCATGTGCGCGCTGTATCGTAACGTCTGTCATTGAGTCAACGAGCGTCGTTTCGATCTAGAGGTTGCACGTGACATGAAGTATGATGTCCAACCTCGTGGGTTTTCTCCGTGTCCTTCGGTTTCCTCCCAACGCCAACGGCTAAAGACCAGTAAGCGCAAGGGGAGTTTTTAAATAAAATTTAAAAACATATGTTAGTCACGAAATTACCTAGTTTGTGTCAAATGGACATTAGGCCGCATTTCTCTCTTTCTCTTTTATTTTTAAAGTTTTGTAATAATCGGTTGGTAATCAAAGGTACTGTAAAAGTGATAAAACAGAAAATTTCGCCCGGTTGTAATGTTTCTCACTTTAAAGTCAGCAATTTGCCGATTTTAAGGGGCAAACGTTTATTGCGAACGCTTAAGCTAGTCAGGGAGAGCTTATTTTAAAAAGTTTTGTAATATTCGGTTGATAACTAAAGGTACCGTGTAAATTAAACTGTTAAAATAGAAAATTTGGCCCGGTTGAAATGTTTCTCGCTGTAGGTCAGCAATTTGCCGATTTTAGGGAGGTTGCGTGGCTGAATGGTTAACACGTGCGCTCTGTATCATAACGTCTGTCATTGAGTCAACTGGCGTTGTTTCGATTTCTTGGTTGTACGTGACAAGGAGTATGGTCGCCTGTCCAACCTCGTAGGCCGTAACGCCGCTGCCCGGGTAAAATTTCCCTCATTGCACACTTTATGGCATATGCCCGTCTTCATTAGCCCATTTTAGGAGCAGAACAGTAGGACGTTAAACCCCATTCAATTTCATTTCATTTTCTCTATGTTGCTTATTTATTATAGTGGATAAATATTTTTCTGGTTCTAGCAATTATTTTATTTCTGCATAGAAATCTCTGGCCAGTTTTTTTTTATTGCAGAGTGCCATTCTTGTATAATTCAGTCTATGATCCTTTGTTTAAAACATGCTTAAGAAGTCGTCATGATTTCCTACTTATAACCAAACATATTGGAAATATTTGTCTGGCATTATTAGGGTTTCACACTGCGTAGCTTGTGTGAAACACTATTGTTTTTGTTAAAATTATTATTCTTATTATTAAGCTTTCATATGTATTACATATGAAAGCTTATTGTTTCTGTTAAAGTTATTATTATTATTTTTTTTTTTTGTGTGTTTTCTGCAAATCGGATTTCTCAGAATCTATCCATAGGATCTTTCTGAAATTTTGACCTACCCCCCCAAAAATGGGGTGCGAACCTTGATTAAATGTATTTTCAAAACGTTTTACGAATCCGAAATCACCGAATTTTACGAACGAATGCATTTGACCTACAATGCTGTAACTTTGTGACTATTTGATCTATTTTACTAATTCTTTTTTCTTTGAGTATCCGAAGACATTTACTTCAAATCTGCAATTTCGGATTTTCGAATTTCGAAAATTCGTCGCTGTGATTTCGAACCGGAAGTTTACACCAACTCGACAACTTCTTTAGTAGTTGTACGATTTTCATGAAATTTAATATGTAAGTAGACCTTAATGATGCGACTTAAAAAATGACTTTAGAAATTTTCTAACTTATCTCCCCTTGGTGAAATTAAGGATCAAAGTTTTCAAAAAAATCGTCGAAATATAGGTCAGAATGACCTAGTTTTTTTTTTCGATACTAGACAAGGAATTACTGATTCGTACACAAAATATGGAGTTTGTCGATCGAACCGGAAGTGCCACCATCTTTAAACGTGAAAAATCAATAAGGCTTTTTTGCTATTTTACTTACAGACTCGGGAGTTATATTTTCTGAATCCTTGATGGAAGGCCTAAAAAATGTCGCGAATAGAATTCTGATTTAGGTCAACCGGGAGTCACCATTTTGAATTGAAAATGAAAAATAGAAGCAATTTGAAGGGCCGAGACTTTGGAGCACAATAACTCTCATTCTAATTAAGCTAGAATGTTCAAACTTGTTGTAGACGTTCACTAGGTCAATGTTATGATTAAGTTCAAAGATGAGCATTTTCTGCTTAGGGTAAGCAGAGATAAGCATGCTGATTTGTTGATTCTTTAGGGCACGATAACTTCGGTTATAATGAAGGGAGGGCGGTGAAACTTTTGTCAATAGAGAGTCTAATAGCTAGCCTGTTGTGTGAAATCATTGTATCATTTTTTTTAAATATCAGGGATAGCCGAAAAAAAGAGATTGAAAATCCAAAAAGTCGTATTTTTACAATTTGGAGCATGTTTAGAGGTCTTTCTCGTAAAGTCAACATACTATTTTTTGGGAACTTCTTCTACAAAGAGTCTTATTGGTAGTCTTTTATATGAAACCATCGATCAACAGTCCAACATATCAGGAGTAGAAGAACAAAAGGATCGAACATTGAAAACGGCACCCTTTCATTGTTAAGCGAAACATGCAGTGTGGGTGACTACAATCTACGCATTTAGTCATCGTATAGAGTTTATTCAACAGTATCGAATTCCAACTGCTTAGGGATATTTTACGTGCACTCCAATGTGTACACGGGACCTTGGTTTTTCGTCCCATCCGAAGGACTAGACAGCTGTGTTTGTCAGGCCCTCCGTTCTGCCTCACTGACAAGGGGAACCACGCCGGGAAATCGAGATGAACTTTTTCCGTGCAGAACTTTCAATTCAGGCAAAACGTTTATTGCATACGATTAAGCTGGTCAGTTGGAACTTATTTTCAAAAGTTTTGTAATAATCGGTTGGTAATTAAAGTACCGTGCACATTAAACTTTTAAAACAGAAAATTTCGCACGGTTGAAATGTTTCTTGCTATAAGTCAGCAATTTTCCGAATTCAGGGAGGCTGGATGGCTGAATGGTTAGCATGTGCTCGCTGTATCGTAACGTTTGTCATTGAGTCAACGGGCGTCGTTTCGATCTCCGGGTTGCACGTGACATGGTGTATGATGTCCAACCTCGTGGGTTTTCTCCGTGTTCTTCGGTTTTCTCCCAACGGCTAAAGACCAGTACGTGCAAGGGGAGTTTTTAAATAAAATTAAAAAACATATGTTAGTCCCGAAATGACCTAGTTTGTGTCGAATGGACGTTAGGCCGCATTTCTCTCTTTCTCTTTTTAAAGTTTTGTAATAATCGGTTGGTAATCAAAGGTACTGTTAAAGTGATAAAACAGAAAATTTGGCCCGGTTGTAATGTTTCTCACTTTAAAGTCAGCAATTTGTCGATTTTAAGGGGCAAACGTTTATTGCGAACGATTAAGCTGGTCAGGGGGAGCTTATTTTTAAAAGTTTTGTAATATTCGGTTGATAACTAAAGGTACCGTGCAAATTAAACTGTTAAAATAGAAAATTTGGCCCGGTTGAAATGTTTCTCGCTGTAGGTCAGCAATTTGCCGATTTTAGGGAGGTTGCGTGGCTGAATGGTTAGCACGTGCGCTATGTATCATAACGTCTGTCATTGAGTCAACTGGCCTTGTTTCGATTTCTTGGTTGTACGTGACAAGGAGTATGGTCGCCTTACCAACCTCGTAGGCCGTAACGCCGGTGCCCGGGTAAAATTTCCCTCATTGCACACTTTATGGCGTATGCCCGTCTTCATTAGCCCATTGTAGGAGCAGAACAGTAGGACGTTAATCCCCATTCAATTTCATTTCATTTTCTCTATGTTGCTTATTTATTATAGTGGATAAATATTTTTCTGGTTCGAGCAATTATTTAATTTCTGCATAGAAATCTCTGGTCAGTTTTTTTTATTGCAGAGTGCCATTCTTGTATATTGCAGTCTATGACCCTTTGTTTAAAACATGCTTAAGAAGTCGTCACGATTTCCTACTTATAACCAAACATATTGGAAACCATAATTATATAACATATCTTGGAAGCCCGATTACAGCTATACAAGTTTCAGTTATTTCCCTTTAGCTTAAAGATTATTTTTTTGCCCGGGTGCAATGTTTCTCACTACATTTAAATTTGTAACTTTGTGAATTTTTGACCGATTTTGATATTATGTCTTTATAATTTTCCAAATCTACATATTTAACGTACATATTCAAACAGATGAGTTCAACCTGATTCAAAAAGTTTTAGTTTTGTTCAAAGTTATCTCATTTAATTTTTCGATGTTTTCTTACCATTTTCATTTCATTTTTCTGAAAGTTTTGAAATCGGAAGTCATCCCGATTACAGCAACACAAGTATCAGTTATTTCCCTTTAGTTTTCAGATTACTCAATGTTTCATACTATATTTAGACTTGTAACTTCGCGAGTTTTTGACCAATTTTGATAGTTTGTTATTCTTATCCTTTTATTTGAGATACTTGATATAATCGATGACACGTGACGATGAATATGAAAGCTTTCATATCTGCATGGGACAGTAGCAGATCTAGTTATTATTATTATTATTCAGATTCCAATTTGAATAGATCTCAGCAACTACGTGTCGCATCGTTACGATTTCTTCGGTTTTACTGGGAAAGTGGGTGTGACTTAGAGGATAAAGCTATTTTGAACGTTCTGCGACAATGCGAAATGTCCGAAATTACCGAAGTTATCGTTTTTGAAAATATTGCAGTAATTTTAACAATAATCATTGGATTTTAACTTTCGATACATTTTGGCATAGCCTGAGACAGGGCACATAGCTACGCTACTTTCGATTTTTGATTTTCAGCAAATCTTCGAAGATATTAGGCGCCAAATTTCGAAAATTTAAAATTTTACAAAAAACTTTTTTATTTATGAATATTTTTTAGTCGTGTTGTGCACAGAATTAAAGAGTCGTCTGACTAGCGCAAAAATGTTAAAAAAATTTGTCGCAGTAATTTTCCTTGGCCGCCATTGGATAATTCACTTTTTCAGTCCTAGATTAAATTTTTATTGTTCGATTTGTATAAAACAAAGTTCATATGCTTCGTTGTCTCAATTGTCATTTTTTTTATTACCAAAAGTGTTATCTGTCGGCACCGGAAGTGGCATAATTTTACCAAAAACTACAATTTTGACGGTTAGTTTCCTTCTTCTTAAACAAATATTATTTTTTGGAAAAATTATATGACTCAAAGAGTGTGTCCTTTCAAGGCGCAAAAAATGTAGGAAGCAGTTTTTTTAATTTCTATTTCATTTTCTAGCAAATTGGATTAAGAGGTGAAAAAAGGCGTAAAATTGACCTATTTACAACCCATTCAGGCTTTTCAGATTTTAAAATATTTTTACTTAACTTTTATAAACCTGTAACTATAATCCATACGAAGAGAATGTATGTTAAAATTAGTTTCTAAAATAAGCAGTTGCCGAGAAATGGGCAGTTTTGCATAAGTCACTGTTTTCGTAATTTTGCCTGTAAAATAGTCAATTATTAATGGATATTCACAAAAGTGACATCATTTGATTCAAAAAGCAAGTCTGCGTCATATCATGTTGATTACTATTTAAAATTGACACCGGAAGTGACGTCATTTAGTCAAAAACTCAATTTTTAACTTTTAAAATCGATATTTTTTTCAACCAAGAATTATGTCACATATAATAATAAAATTAATTTTTGGTTTAAATTCGCATACTAACAAAACTCATACGGTCAAAAAGATATCATAAAATTGTTTCTAACTTGTTCGGTTGCCGAGATATAGGCGATTTTCTAAAAGTCACTTTTGAAGGTTTTTGGCCCATAAAAGTGTCAATTATTATTCGATTTTCATAAAATTTTCACCCTTTGAAGCCTAGTGTCATAGACGATGTTAAAAAACTAATTTAAAGTTTTCATTATCACCGGAAGTAACGTCATTTTGGCAAAAACTGTATTTTAAGCCTTCAAAGCCGATATTTTATTCAAATGAGTCAGATTTGTAATGTTTATACAATTATGATATTTGATTCCAATCAACAAATAGATTAAACCCATACGGTCATATAAATACCAAAAAATGGTTTCTAACTTGTACGGTTGCCGAGAAATAGACGATTTTCTACACGTCACTTTTCAAGGTTTTTGGTCTATAAAAGTGGCAATTATTATTCGATTTACATAAAATTTTCACCATGTGATGCCTTATGCCATTTCTGATTTCATAAAACTAATGGAACATTTACATTATCACCGGAAGTACTGTAATTTTGTCAGGATCAATTACATGTAACAAATGTATAAAATGAAATGATATTGCTGGATTTGTTTGATTCTGTTTCCATTTTATTTGATGTGTGCAATTCTTATGTGGAAACCTGTATATTGGTTTCATTGGTACCGGAAGTGACATATGTTCAAGAGTAACGTGGCACCGAAATTGACACAAGTTCAAGTTCAAAGGTAACATGGCACCAGTGAAACCCGTCATTCCTGCATGCAGGTCTAGTTAAATCTTAATTTTATTGGTCTTATTTAAAATTAAACTTTCATTTAACTATGAACAACCCTTAACTTGTCTCTTTAAAACTATTAAGTACTCTAAAATAGTAGCCCAACCTTTTGACCTAAACTCATTAATTTACCATTTTGTTGTGAGCGACTTCTTATTCTTCCTATATGACATATTGCACGTGTCGGATTTCAAAGGGGGGTTGGGTGGCTGAATGGCTAGCACGCGCGCCTGTCATTGAGTTAACTAGCGTGTTTTCGAATGCCCGGTTGTACGTGACAAGGAGTAAGGTCGCCTGTCCAACCTGCCATTTTTAATTTTTTTTCCCGTCATTTTCATTTCATTTTCTCATCCGTCTCATTACAGTAATACAAGTTTCAGTTATATCCCTTTAGTTTTCAGATTATTGTTATGCCTGGGTGCAATGTTTCATACTATATTTAGACTTGTAACTTCGCGAGTTTTTGACCAATTTTGATAATTTTTTCTTCTTATCCTTTTATTTAGGATACTTGATACAATCAATGACACGTGACGATGAATATGAAAGCTTTCATATCTGCATGGGACAGTAGCAGATCTAGTTTCACTTTTCTTTTAATTTAATACCGCGAATTTGTACTAAATTGACTATGGATTAAAACATTTTGTCTGGAGCCACTCTAATTTGTGCCACAGTTGCAATTGTCCGATCGGATGGTTGGAATTCAGGTCGGCATGGTGTGGGATTTCGGTTACAAAACGATTGGAAAATTGGAAATTGCTTTACTCTTGGGTTAGCTATTGGTTGTTAATTGGACTTTTGACCAGTCATAATTTGGAACAGAAATTTGCTTCCATTACAGCAGTGTTAAGTGCGATTAGCTTTCAAACGAAACACTGCAAGGTGTATGGCAAGCCAACTTAGGTAGACTATATTGGACCACATTTAAGTTGTTGTATTCATGGGCTAGAATGCTGCGGTCAAAATTTGCCCCCGGCTGCCCCGTCTCAGTGAAATATAAACGAATGATTGGAATTCACCTCCCCAGTCTACGTTAGGCTATATCAGACTACCTATTGTATTCAGGGACTGGAATAGTAAGATAACCCGTTTGAAGTCAAATTTTCCAAATTTTCCTGGTGGGCGGGGAGCGTCCCTAGACGTCTGTAGGCTTGACCCGAAATTTGTTCGGGCATTTCAGTTGTGTTTCCCTAACATCTTTGCTTTAAATTCAACTTCTAAAATAGACAAAACTCACTGAAATTCTCTTTTAAAGTGGAACACGGTTTTACGTTCGCACACTCTTGTCAGATACACTATTTTGGAAGAAATTTTTTTAGCCAATCACGGTACGACTTTTTGGCACATGACCATATAACCATTTCTAATTGGCTTTAAGGTACGAGAGTTTGTCAGAAGATGGGCCAAGACATGGAAATTCCCGCCATATAAAAAAGTTGTTTTGCATAAAAATGTAGATACGACAGTTTGTCACCGAGCCGACGAAAATACTTATTCGTTTCAAAACCTTAAACTCTGTGTATCAATCTGAAGTCAATCGGATGATAAGTTTGGCCTCTATAGTGTCATAAGGTTTTTTGAAGTTATCAAGGGAGATAACTCTGGAAGTAATTATTTGAAATTGTGTGTAAATTTAAAGTCAATCGGATATTAACTTTGGCCTCTAGAGCGTCCACAGGATTTGTTGACGTGGTCAAGGACCATAACTCTGGCAGTAATTATTGGAAATCGCTGAAAATGAATAGGCTTCTTCGTCTTATGACCTTAAACACCATGTATAAATCTAAAGTCAATCGGATATTAACTTTGGCCTCTAGAGCATCATGACTGTAAACACTGTGTATAAATTTAAAGTCAATCAGATATTAACTTTGGCCTCTAGAGCGTCCACAAGATATTTTGAAGTGAATAAGGGCCACAACTCTGGCAGTAATTTTTGGAAATCGCTGAAAATGAATATACCTCTTCGTCTCATGACTGTAAACACTGTGTATAAATTTAAAGTCAATCGGATAATAACTTTGGCCTCTAGAGCGACTACAAGATTTTTTGAAGTGATCAAGGAAAATAAATCCGGCAGTAATTATTGGAAATCGCTGAAAATCAATAAGCTTCTTCGTCTTATGACCTTAAACACTGTGTATAAATCTAAAGTCAATCGGATATTAACTTTAGCCTCTAGAGCGTCCACGGACCGATGGACGGACGGGGACGACGACAATATATACGACGACATTTCAATGTGGGTGGACGTATAAAAAATTGATGAAATATGGTCAGATCACCTTGATTTTTTTTTTCTTTACTAGCTACGAGATATCTGCTTCGTACACAAAAGATAGGTTGCCAGGCAACGAAACATACGCCCTCAGCAGCTAAATCGTCCGGAGTTGTCGCATATTCTTACTTTTTTCGATAATGAAACATATAATACACTGAAATCTGATTAAGATAAATCCATGATATTAGATGTTTTCTATACTGTACTGAATGTTAGCATGGGCCAGAACTTTATAAAAACCAAACAAATACTAATGATTTTCTGATAATTACTTTATGAGTTGTTACTCTTAATCAGATTTTAGTGTAATATAAATGTTTCATTATCGATTTAGCTGCTGTGGGCGTATGTTTCGTTGCCTGGCAACCTATCTTTTAAAACTTTGATCCTTAATTTCACCAAGGGGAGATAATTTAGAAAATTTCTAAGGACATCTTTAAAGTTGCATCGGTAAGATCTACTTACATACTAAATTTCATGAAAATCATACAACTATTAAAGAAGTTGTCAATTTGGTCTCAACTTCCGGTTCAAAATCACAGCGACAAATTTTCGAAATTTGAAAATCTGAAACTGCAGTTGAAAATGATTTTTGTCAAGGTACTCACAGAAAAAAGAATTAGTAAAATAGGTCAAATAATCACAAAGTTACAGTAATGCAGGTCAAATTCATTTGTTCGTAAAATTCAGTGATTTCGAATGCTTAAAACGTTTTGAAAATATATTTAATCAATACTCACCACCCATTTTTTTTTGGGGGGGGGGGGAGGGGGGTAGGTCAAAGTTTCAGAAACATCCTATGGTTAGATTCTGAGAAATCCGATTTGCAGGAAACACATGTTGACTTTACGAGAAAGACCTCTATACATGCTCCAAATTGTAAAAATACAACTTTTTGGTTTTCAATCTCTTTTTTTCGGCTACCCCGGACATTTAAAAAAAAATGATACAATGATTTCACACAACAGGCTAGCTATTAGACTCTCGATTGACAAGAGTTTCGTCGCCCTCTCTTCATTATAACCAAAGTTATCGTGCCCTAAAGAATCAACAAATCAGCTTGCTTATCTCTGCTTACTCTAGGCAGAAAATGCTCATCTTTGAACTCAATCAAGACAGTGACCTAGTGAACGTCTACACCAAGTTTGAACATTCTAGCTCAATTAGAAGGAGAGTTATTGTGTTCCAAATTCTCGGCCCTTCAAATTGCTTCTTATTTTCACTTTCACTTCAAAATGGCGACCATCAATTGACCTAAATCAAAATTCTACTCCCAACCTATATTTCTTTGATTTTTTTGAAAAATTTGATCCTTAATTTTGTCAAGGGGAGATAATTTAGAAAATTTCTAATTATATTTTTGAAGTCACATGGGCAAGATCTACTTATATACTAAATTTCATGAAAATCGTACAACTATTAAAGAAGTTGTCAAATTGGTCTAAACTTCCGGTTCGAAATCACAGCGACGAATTTTTGAAATTCGAAAACTGTGAAACTGCAGATGAAAATGATTTTTTTAAAGGTATTCAAGGAAAAAAGAATTAGTAAAATCGGTCAAAAAATAAGAAAGTTACGACTATGCATTGTCAGTTTTTTCGTTCGTAAAATTCGGTGATTTCAGATTCGTAAAACGTTTTGAAAATATATTTAAACAACGTTCGCACCCCATTTTTTGGGGGGTAGGTCAAAGTTTCAGAAAGATCCCATGGTTAGATTCTGAGAAATCCGATTTGCAGAAACGACAAAAAAAAATAAAATAATAAGCTTTCATATGTAATATGAAAGCTTAATAATAATATAAATCTTAGTAATAGCAATAGTCTTTCACCATTTTCAATGGTGAAAGCCTAAAAAGCATGGATGACATAATATTTGTTTAAAGGGTGGTTGTAGGATTTTAATCGAAAAATAAAGATAAATAAAGGAAGCATTAGGAATTAAAAATTATAACATGATCAAAGACTTTATAACATGCATAATTATTTTGTTTTCATGATGTGTTTTAACATTACATCTGTTATAAGTAATAAAGTTTGGGTGCTTTTATTTTCAGCTGGCTCCTCTCGAGCCATTAGATCCACAGTTTTACACAGAATCGTAGCTGCTTTAACTACCGATCTTTCAATGAACTGGAGTTTCTTGTCCCCGGTTTGAGCCTTTGGGGAAATAACATTCCCTATCAATTGGTTGGTCCTGACAATTGTGAGCCCCTCACAATTTTCGGGTCTGGCATTATTTTCATCCTTTACCAACTCCAGATATTGATCATCACTCATTCCATTACGAAAGAGATCTGTTACAGTTTCAGCTAAGACATCATCTACCTTGCTGTCACAAGACTCTTGGACTTTACACCTTTTCACCATAGACGAGAACCTATTATTGTTGCTGTCTAATTTTTGTTTTTTTAGCTGGGGGTTCATTAGGATTATCAATGTCATCACCCCCTTCTTCATCTACATATGGATTATCATCATAATCATTTTCATTATTATCGTAGTCATAATCATAATCCTCTATAGTTTGGATTCTACCAGAAAGTGAATACAAGTCATCTCCTTGTTTTTTCTGACTTTCTTGAATACTTATTAAAACTGCCATGATTGCATCATGGTCTAACTTCTTAGACGTACTTGTACTAGGTTCATCGATTTCAAGTCTACCTTTCTTTTTCCCGCTGCATCGCAGCTATTTTCCTTCTTCTTTTTATCGTCATCAATGTCATCTAATAACAACAATTCATCAGACTCTTCCACCGAAGATCTTTTTCTGAGACCGGCCATCTTTGCATCCATATTCACATGCAAAGTAAGGTTTACGGCAATGTCGTTAATCAGTCGTAAGTGAGTCGTAACCAAGTCGTAAATACGAAACCAGAGTTACTTTTGTTTACAACCATAAAAAGGTAGGAATTAAGAATATAAACTAATATAGTTTGAATATCAACCACGTTGATAATGTAAAAATATTCAGAGACTGAATGAGACAATGTGGACACACATCCGCACTGTTCAAGATACACATTCACACTGAAGTTACCGCATGCGCATCACTATCTCATTTGTTCCCGGAAGTGTTACAACGAAATAAAATTCAATAATTCGCTTGCGCGTAGGGGTCTTTAGCAGTGGGAGGAAACCGGAGTGCCCGGAGGAAACCCACGAGGTTGAGAAGGCGCCCCTATCTCCATGCCACATACGCTCACACCAGGGCTCGAAACCACAGCCGCAAGCCAGAGGTGCTCGGGCCAGCTAGAGGTCGAAGCGCGGCACTCTACACCACTAGGCCATCCCAACCCCCCAAATATGAATACAAAAAAAAACTAGATCTGCTGAGCAGATATTAAAGCTTTCATATTCACAGTCACTTCCTGTCACATGTCATATAAATAATTCGAACAAGAAAAAAAAATCATTAAAACTGGTCACAATCTAGTGAGGTTAATGTGATTTTCACTCGTAAACAACTTTGTCGACACAAAAAACATCAAAGGCAAAATTCGAATTTTGAAATAGTCAAATACCAAAAATTCGACCCTTAGCCTGGTTATCCTGAAATGTATTAATTTCAGAAATAGGAGACACATTGAACATACTATGCCCTATTGTGTTTATTTAGAAGCCTGCAAATGTCGATTTTTCACTATTTTTCATATTCACTTCAAAATAGTGACCATCAGTTGACCTAAATCAAAATTCTGCTCCAAACGCTTTTTAGGCATTCCTTCACCGATTTAGAAAATATAACTCCCATGTCTGTGAATAAAATATCAAAAGATAGGTTGCCAGGCAACGAAACATACGCTCACAACAGCTAAGTCGTCCGGGCAGTCAACAAGGATTGTTGCATATTGTTTCTTTTGTCAGTAAGGAGAACATTTACAACACATGATAATCTTATTACGAGTAATAACCCATCAACTAATTATCAGAAATGATTAGAATAGTTTTGATGGTTTGTCTAAAGGCCTTCGTCCACAAGATATTTCAAAGTGATCAAGTGCCAGAAATTATCAGATATCACTGAAAATCAAATAGGATTCTTCGTCTCATGACCCTAAACACTGTGTACAAATTTAAAGTCAATCGGATATTAACTTTAACCTTTAGAGCATTCACAGGGTTTTTCAAAGTGATCAAGGGTCATAACTCTGGCAGTAATTATCGGATATCGCTGAAAATAAATAGGCTATTTTGTATCATGACCGTAAATAGTGTGTATAAATTTATTTAAAGTCAATCGGATATTAACTTTAGATTTTTCAAAGTGATCAAGGGTCATAACTCTAGCAGTAATTATCGGATATTGCTGAAAATCAATAGGATTCTTTGTATCATGACTTTAAACACCGTGTATAAATTTAAAGTCAATCGCATATTAACTTTAGCCTCTAGAGCGTTCACAAGATGTATCAAAGTGATCAAGGGTCATAACTCGGGCGGGAATTATCGGATATCACGGAAAATCAACAAGCTTCTTCGTATCATGACCTTAAACACTGTGTATAAATTTAAAGTCAATCGGATATTAACTTTAGCCTCTAGAGCGTTCACAAGATTTTTCAAAGTGATCAAGGGTCATAACTCTGGTAGTAATTATCGGATATCACCGAAAATCAATAGACTTATTCGTCTCATGCCCTTAAACACCGTGCATAAATTTAAAGTCAATCGGATATTAACTTTAGCCTCTAAAGCGTTCACAAGATTTTTCAAAGTGATCAAGGGTCATAACTCTGGCAGTAATTATCGGATATCACCGAAAATCAATAGGCTTCTTCGTCTCATGACCTTAAACACTGTGTATAGATTTAAAGTCAATCGGATATTAACTATAGCCTCTAGAGCGTTCACAAGATTTTTTAAAGTGATCAAGGGTCATAACTCTGTAGTAATTATCGGATATCGCTGAAAATCAATAGGCTTCTTCGTCTCACGACCTTAAACACCGTGTATGAATTTAAAGTCAATCGGATATTAACTTTAACCACTTGAGCGTTCACAAGAAATTGTGAACGACGGACGGACGGACGGACGGACGGACGGACGGACGGGGGCGAAGGCAATATACGACCACATTTCAATGTGGGCGTATAAAAAGCCCTGTGGATTTTTCACATTTCAACATGGTGGCACATTTCAATGTGGGCGTGTAAAAGAAGTTGCAACGATTAAAGAAGTTGTCAAGTTGGTCTAAACTTTATAAAATCACAGCAAAGTGATCAAGGGTCATAACTCTGTAGTAATTATCGGATATCGCTGAAAATCAATAGGCTTCTTCGTCTCACGACCTTAAACACCGTGTATGAATTTAAAGTCAATCGGATATTAACTTTAACCACTTGAGCGTTCACAAGAAATTGTGGACGACGGACGGACGGACGGACGGACGGACGGACGGACGGGGGCGAAGGCAATATACGACCACATTTCAATGTGGGCGTATAAAAAGCCCTGTGGATTTTTCACATTTCAACATGGTGGCACATTTCAATGTGGGCGTATAAAAGAAGTTGCAACGATTAAAGAAGTTGTCAAGTTGGTCTAAACTTTATAAAATCACAGCAATGAATTTTCGATATTCGAAAATACGGAATTGCAGATTTGAAGTAAATGTCTCAAGGTACTCAAAGAAAAAAGAATTAGTAAAATAGGTCAAATAGTCACAAAGTTACAGCATTGTAGGTCAAATGCATTCATTCGTAAAATTCGGTGATTTCGGATTTGTAATACGTTTTGAAAATACATTTAATCAAGGTTGGCACCCCATTTTTTTTTTGGGGGGGGGGGGGAGGTCAAAATTTCAGAAAGATCCTATGGATAGATTCTGAGAAATCCGATTTGCAGAAAATACACCAAAAAAAAAATAATAATAATAACTAGACCTGCATGCAGGAATGACGGGTTTCACTGGTGCCACGTTGCCCTTGAACATGTCACTTCGGGCAGTCTGCGACATTAGCGCTTGTCCGATTGCCCGGGACAAGTAAAATTTACGGCGGACAAGTAAAACTTTCATTGGGACTTGCCCGCCGGTACAGTACTGTTTTTCAATAGAATTAGATACAAATGTACATTGACGATGATGACACGCGAAAATTTCACAAAAAAAATTTAAAATATCCATTTTCCCATTGCTTGATAAAGTTTGGGGTTCGGCAAAAGATCGAAGAAAAGCCGTGGAGCGCAGTTTTTACTCCAAGGGAGACAATTCCATTTAATGCTTGTCTACTTCCGCTTTGACATTTATGACCTTGAAACTGTGATCTTGTTGACGACTTTCGTTTTTCTGCACTGAATATGCGCTTGGCCGCTACAATCACTGATAAGCATGACATCGACGAGACTTAATGAGTTTGGCATATTAACTTTTTTACTCCGACAAATGAAATTCTCAAACATTTTTTTGAAGCATAAGAAATATAAATAAAGACGTTTGAAGTATTTGTGGTTAAAAAATATTTCTTATTTAGTGTAAATGTATTAAAATGAGTAAAATGCATCATTTTGCCCGAAGCAGTTAGGTGTTATGTAAACAATGCACGAGCCGTTGAGCCAATGACTGACGCCACATGAAGTCAATGCACATATTGTGGACAGAGATATTTCGTAAGTAATTCTCTGTGAAACAGATTGTAACTAATCATTTAAAGAATTAGGATGGGGGGCATTTTGAAATCATTTAACCTGCTTGCAACTGGTGATGTCAAAAATATGTGATCTGTCAAACTGAAAGTAGGCCTACCGGTAAGACTGATGCCCAGTGAAGAAATGGAGAAATAAAATACCAAGAAGAATGAATTGAGTTGTGCTATATACATGTAATACTAATAATTTAGACCTGTGTCACAAAATTAGCGTGTATAAATATTGATCAAATGTGAATAAATTTGTTACTGAAATTTGTTAACGTAACCGATATTTCAATTTGCGTAACCAGGAAATCGGTCGCTTGTTTTTGAGCTGGCGCGACCGGCGACCGCATGTAACCGGTTGGTATCGTTCGCGTGAAATTTTGTGGCCTGCATTGCCCTGCATTTTCAACTGACTGCTGTCGGTACAGTAAAAAAAATTTGGGGCAAGTAAAAGTTGTCAATGTACTTGCCCGTAGGGCAAGTGAGTTTAAAAGTTAATGGTCCAGACTGCTTCCGGTGCCAAGTTACCCTTGAACATATGTCACTTCCGGAACCAACGAAACCACTAAACAGGTTTCCAAATAAACATTGCTCAAATCAAATAAAATGGACGCAGAATCAACCAAATCGAGCAATATCCATTCATTTTATACATTTGTTACTTGTAAATGATCTTGACAAAATTAAATTACTTCCTGTGTTAATGAAAATGTTCAATTAGTCTTATGAAATCAGAAATGGCATACGATATGATATAGTGAAAATTTTATGTAAATCGAATAATAATTGCCACTTTTAAAGACCAAAAAACTTGAAAAGTGACTTGTAGAAAATCTGCTATTTCTCTGCAACCGTACAAGTTACAAACCATTTTGTGGTATCTGTATGGTCGTATGGGTTCATTCTATTTGTTGATTAGCATCAAATACCATAATTTGAAAAAGATTTCAAAACAGACTCATTTAAATAAAATATCTGTTTTGAAGGCTAAAAATACAGTTTTTGCCAAAATGACGTTACTTCCGGTGATAATGAAAATCTTAAATTACTTGTATGAAATCCTAAATGGCATTAGAAATAACAAGGTGTAACGTTTATGAAAATAGAAAAATAATTGACACTTTTATGGCCCCGAAACCCAAAGCTCTACATGGCGACTAAAACACTCGCCATGGCGACCAAATATATTTTCTGGCTAGTTAAAATTTTCACTTGAGTCGCCAGCTGGCGACTGTAAGTTTTTTTTCTCGTTTTAAAATAATTACAAAGTTTTTTTTACAAAATTGAATTTGTTTATTCAGCGCTTCGTAAAACCGGAACTTATTAGGGGAAATAACTCCAATTTAACGACATTATTTACGACATTCATATATTTTCTTACCATGTGCCGAAAATCGTTCTAACTTCTAACTTATGGCAATGTATACAAAATGGCCGACTACGCATGTAGTTGACCCATATTTCTAACCCATACATTAAAGTTATTCCCTATATATTATCAAAATGCATAAAATACAAAATCTTTTAAGCCCTTCCTTTAAAAAAAAGGAAGATTCCTCTCTAACACAGTCTTCTTACGGAAATCTATCCGGTAGTGGCAGTAGTTCAACTACGAGTCAAAGTACTCAAAGTGACCTTGTTGTTACTGACACTACTGACATCGTTACGTCTAGTGCTTCGATCGAGTTCTAATGTTACTTCCACAGTAGCATCAATAGGAAATCATCAGGGAGTAGTCATAGAAATGCAGACTAAAATTAAAATTTATTTAAATCAAAGCTGGTGTTCTTTTTTCTGCATTGTTTAATATTTAGCATTATGATATAGATTAAAAAAAAACAACGCGTAATATCTAGTAGTGATTTACGTTACAGACTACAGTTAATAGCATTGTAATTTATGGCTACTAAAATTTTGGTGCTGGCTAGTAAATTTTTAGCATTTAGTAGCCAGTGAAGACTAAATTTTCCATGCCCATATTGACCCTTGCCGAAACCTTCAAAAGTGACCTGTAGAAAACCGTCTATTTCTCGGCAACCGAACAAGTTAGAAACAATTTTATGATATCTATATGACCATATGAGTTTTGTTTATATGTGAATTTAAACCAAAAGTTAAAATTATTAATACATATTAAGTTATTCTTGGTTGAATAAAGCATTGATTTAAAAAGTTTAAAATGCAGTTTTTGACCAAATGATGTCACTTCCGGTGTCAATTTTAAATTGTAATCAACTTGATATGACGCTACATGCTTTTTGAATCAAATGATGTCACTTTTATAAAAATCCAATAATAATTGACTATTTTATAGGCAAAATAACGAAAACCGTGACTTGTACAGAACTGCCCATTTCTTGGTAACTGCTTATATTACAAACGAATTTTAACATACATTTTCTTCGTATGGATTATAGCTACAAGTTTATAAAAGTTACGAAGAAATATTTTAAAATCTGAAAAGCCTGAATAGCTTGTAAATAGGTCAATTTTACACCATTTTTAGCCTCTTAATCGAATTTGCTCGAAAATGAAATCGAAATTAAAAAAACTGCTTCCTACATTTTTTGCGCCTTGAAAGGGCACACTCTTTGAGTCAAATAATTTTTCCAAAAAATAATATTTGTTTTCGAAGAAGGAAAATAACTGTCAAAATTGTAGTTTTTGGTAAAATTATGCCACTTCCGGTGCCGACAGATAACACTTTCGGTAATAAAAAAAATGACAATTGATACAACGAAGCATATGAACTTTGTTTTATACAAATCGAACAATGAAAAATTAATCTAGGACTGAAAAACTGAATTAGCCAATGGCAGCCAAGGAAAATTACTGAGACAAAATTTTTTAACATTTTTGCACTAGTCAGATGACTCTTTAATTCTGTGCACAATACGACTAAAAAATATTCATAAATATAAAAGTTTTTTGTAAAATTTTAAATTTTCGAAATTTGGCGCCTAATATCTTCGAAGATTTGCCGAAAATCAAAAATCGAAAGTAGCGTAGCTATGTGCCCTGTCTCAGGCTATGCCAAAATGTATCGAAAGTTAAAATCCCATGATTATTGTTAAAATTACTGCAATATTTTTAAAAACGATAACTTCGGGATTTTGGACATTTCGCATTGTCGCAGAACGTTCAAAATAGCTTTATCCTCTAAGTCACACCCACTTTCCCAGTAAAACCGAAGAAATCATAACGATGCGACATGCAGTTGCTGAGATCTATTCAAATTGGAATCTGAATAATAATAATAATAAGAACTAGATCTGCTACTGTCCCATGCAGATATGAAAGCTTTCATATTCATCGTCACGTGTCATTGAAGAAAAAATTATCAAAATTGGTCAAAAATTCGCGAAGTTACAAGTCTAAATATAGTATGAAACATTGCACCCAGGCATAACAATAATCTGAAAACTAAAGGGAATAACTGAAACTTGTATTACTATAATGAGACGGATGAGAAATTGAAATGAAAATGGCGGGAAAAAAAATTAAAAATGGCAGGTTGGACAGGCGACCTTACTCCTTGTCATGTACAACCGGGCATTCGAAAACACGCTAGTTAACTCAATGACAGGCGCGCGTGCTAACCATTCAGCCACCCCCCCCCCCCCTTTGAAATCAGACACGTGCAATATGTCATATGGGAAGAATAAGAAGTCGCTCACAACAAAATGGTAAATTAATGAGTTTAGGTCAAAAGGTTGAGCTACTGTTTTAGTGTAATTAATAGTTTTAAAGAGACACGTTAAGGGTTGTTCATAGTTAAATGAAAGTTTAATTTTAAATAAGACCAATAAAATTAGGATTTAATAATGCCAGACTAATATTTCCAATATGTTTGGTTATAAGTAGGAAATCGTGACGACTTCTTAAACATGTTTTAAACAAAGGATCATAGACTGAATTATACAAGAATGGCACTCTGCAATAAAAAAACTGGCCAAAGCAAGATTTCCATGCAGAAATTAAATAATTGCTAGAACCAGAAATTTTTTTTATCCACTATAATAAATAAGCAACATAGACAAAATGAAATGAAATTGAATGGGGTTTAACGTCCTACTGTTCAGCTCCTAAAATGGGCTAATGAAGACGGGCATATGCCATAAAGTGTGCAATGAGGGAAATATTACCCGGGCAGCGGCGTTACGGCCTACGAGGTCGGACAGCGACCATACTCCTTGTCACGTACAACCAAGAAATCGAAACAACGCCAGTTGACTCAATGACAGACGTTATGATACAGAACGCACGTGCTAACCATTCAGCCACGCAACCTCCCTAAAATCGGCAAATTGCTGACCTACAGCGAGAAACATTTCAACCGGGCCAAATTTTCTATTTTAACAGTTTAATTTGCACGGTACCTTTAGTTATCAACCGAATATTACAAAACTTTTAAAAATAAGCTCCCCCAGACCAGCTTAAGCGTTCGCAATAAACGTTTGCCCCTTAAAATCGGCAAATTGCTGACTTTAAAGTGAGAAACATTACAACCGGGCGAAATTTTCTGTTTTATCACTTTTACAGTACCTTTGATTACCAACCGATTATCACAAAACTTTAAAAATAAAAGAGAAAGAGAGAAATGCGGCCTAATGTCCATTCGACACAAACTAGGTCATTTCGGGACTAACATATGTTTTTTTAATTTTATTTAAAAACTCCCCTTGCGCTTACTGGTCTTTAGCCGTTGGGAGGAAACCGAAGGACACGGAGAAAACCCACGAGGTTGGACATCATACTTCATGTCACGTGCAACCTGGAGATCGAAACGACGCTCGTTGACTCAATGACAGACGTTACGATACAGCGCGCACATGCTAACCATTCAGCCATTCAGCCTCCCTGAATTCGGAAAATTGCTGACTTATAGCAAGAAACATTTCAACCGGGCGAAATTTTCTGTTTTAACAGTTTAATGTGCACGGTACTTTAATTACCAACCGATTATTACAAAACTTTTGAAAATAAGCTCCAACTGACCAGCTTAATCGTATGCAATAAACGTTTGGCCTGAATTGAAAGTTCTGCACGGAGAAAGTTCATCTTGATTTCCCGGCGTGGTTCCCCGTTGTCAGTGAGACAGAACGGAGGGCCTGACAAGCACAGTTGTCTAGTCGTTCGGATGGGACGAAAAACCAAGCTCCCGTATAGACATTGGAGTGCACGTAAAATATCCCTAAGCAGTTGGAATTCGATACTGTTGAACAAGCTCTATACGATGACTAAATGTGTAGATTGTAGTCACCCACACTGCATGTTTCGCTTAACAATGAAAGGGTGCCGTTTTCAATTTTCGATCCTTTTGTTCTTCTACTCCTGATATGTTGGACTGTTGATCGATGGTTTCATATAAAAGACTACCAATAAGACTCTTTGTAGAAGAAGTTCCCAAAAAATATTATGTTGACTTTACGAGAAAGACCTCTAAACATGCTCCAAATTGTAAAAAATACGACTTTTTGGATTTTCAATCTCTTTTTTTCGACTATCCCTGATATTTAAAAAAAATGATACAATGATTTCAAACAACAGGCTAGCTATTAGACTCTCTGTTGACAAAAGTTTCATCGCCCTCCCTTCATTATAACCGAAGTTATCGTGCCCTAAAGAATCAACAAATCAGCATTCTTATCTCTGCTTACCCTAAGCAGAAAATGCTCATCTTTGAACTCAATCATGACATTGACCTAGTGAACGTCTACACCAAGTTTGAACATTGTAGCTTAATTAGAAGGAGAGTTATTGTGTTCCAAAGTCCCGGCCCTTCAAATTGCTTCTATTTTTCATTTTCAATTCAAAATGGTGACCATCACGTGACCGAAATCAAAATTCGGATCCGACAGATTTTTAGGCATTCCTTCAAGGATTCTGAAAATATAACTCCCGAGTCTGTAAGTAAAATAGCAAAAAAGCCTTTTTGATTTTTCACGTTTAAAGATGGTGGCACTTCCGGTTCGATCGACAAACTCCATATTTTGTGTACGAATCAGTAATTACTTGTCTAGTATCAAAGAAAAAAATTAGGTCATTCTGACCTATATTTCGACGATTTTTTTGAAAACTTTGATCCTTAATTTCGTCAAGGGGAGATAATTTAGAAAATTTTTAATTATATTTTTGAAGTCACATCGGTAGCATCTACTTATACACTAAATTTCATGAAAATCGTACAACTATTAAAGAAGTTCTCAAATTGGTCAAAACTTCCGGTTCGAAATCACAGCGACGAATTTTCGAAATTGGAAAATGCGAAACTGCAGATGAAAATGATTTTTTTCAAGGTATTCAAAGAAAAAAGAATTAGTAAAATCGGTCAAAAAATAACAAAGTTACGAGTATGCATTGTCAGTTTTTTCGTTCGTAAAATTCGGTGATTTCGGATTCGTAAAACGTTTTGAAAATATATTTAATCAACAGCCACCACCCATTTTTGGGGGGATAGGTAAAAGTTTCAGAACGATCCTATCGTTAGATTCTGAGAAATCCGATTTGTGGACAAAACACAAAAAAAAAATAACAATAATAATCTTAACAGAAACAATAAGCTTTCATATGTAATATGAAAGCTTAACTAGACCTGCATGCAGGAATGACGGGTTTCACTGGTGCCAAGTTACTCTTAAACATGTTACTTCCGGTGCCAAGTTACCCTTGAACATATGTCACTTCCGGTACCAACGAAACCACTAAACAGGTTTCCAAATTAACATTGCACACAAATAAAATGGACGCAGAATCAACCAATCAATCCAGCAATATCAAGTCATTTTATACATTTGTTACTTGTAAATGATCTTGACAAAATTAAATTACTTCCTGTGTTAATGAAAATGTTCAATTAGTCTTATGAAATCAGAAATGGCATACGATATCATATAGTGAAAATTTTATGTAAATCGAATAATAATTGCCACTTTAAAAGACCAAAAAACTTGAAAAGTGACTTGTAGAAATTCTGCTATTTCTCTGCAACCGTACATGTTACAAACCATTTTGTGGTATCTGTATGATCGTATGGGTTCATTCTATTTGTTGATTAGCATCAAATACCATAATTTGAAAAAGGTTTCATAACAGACTCATTTGAATAAAATATCTGTTTTGAAGGCTAAAAATACAGTTTTTGCCAAAATGACGTTACTTCCGGTGATAATGAAAATCTTAAATTACTTGTATGAAATCCCAAATGGCATTAGGTATAACATGGTGTAACGTTTATGAAAATCGAATAATAATTGACACTTTTATGGCCCCGAAACCTTCAAAAGTGACCTGTAGAAAACCGTCTATTTCTCGGCAACCGAACAAGTTAGAAACAATTTTATGATATCTATATGACCATATGAGTTTTGTTTATATGTGAATTTAAACCAAAAGTTAAAATTATTAATACATATTAAGTTATTATTGGTTGAATAAAAGATTGATTTAAAAAGTTTAAAATGCAGTTTTTGACCAAATGATGTCACTTCCGGTGTCAATTTTAAATTGTAATCAACTTGATATGACGCTACATGCTTTTTGAATCAAGTGATGTCACTTTTGTAAAAATCCAATAATAATTGACTATTTTACAGGCAAAATAACGAAAACAGTTACTTGTACAGAACTGCCCATTTCTTGGTAACTGCTTATATTACAAACGAATTTTAACATACATTGTCTTCGTATGGATTATAGCTACAAGTTTATAAAAGTTACGAAGAAATATTTTAAAATCTGAAAAGCCTGAATAGGTTGTAAATAGGTCAATTTTACACCATTTTTAGCCTCTTAATCGAATTTGCTCGAAAATGAAATCGAAATTAAAAAAACTGCTTCCGCCATTTTTTGCGCCTTGAAAGGACACACTCTTTGAGTCCGATAATTTTTCAAAAAAATAATATTTGTCTTCGAAGAAGGAAAATAACTGTCAAAATTGTAGTTTTTGGTAAAATTATGCCACTTCCGGTGCCGACAGATAACACTATTGGTAACAAAAAAAATGACAATTGAGACAACGAAGCATATGAACTTTGTTTTATACAAATCGAACAATAAAAAAATAATCTAGGACTGAAAAACTGAATTAGCCAATGGCGGCCAAGGAAAATTACTGAGACAAAAATTTTTAACATTTTTGCGCAAGTCAGATGACTCTTTAATTCTGTGTACAACACGACTAAAAAATATTCATAAATAAAAAAGTTTTTTGTAAAATTTTAAATTTTCAAAATTTGGCGCCTAATATCTTCGAAGATTTGCCGAAAATCAAAAATCGAAAGTAGCGTAGCTATGTATCATGTCTCCGGCTATGCCAAAATGTATCGAAAGTTAAAATCCCATGATTATTGTTAAAATTACTGCAATATTTTAAAAAACGATAACTTCGGTGATTTCGGACATTTCGCATTGTCGCAGAACGTTCAAAATAGCTTTATCCTCTAAGTCACACCCACTTTCCCAGTAAAACTGAAGAAATCGTAACGATGCGACAAGCAGTTGCTGAGATCTACTCAAAACAAATGAAGAACTAGACCTGCATGCAGGAATGACGGGTTTCACTGGTGCCACGTCACTTTCGGTGCCATGTTACCCTTAAACATATGTCACTTCCGATACCAATGAAACCATCAAACAGGTTTCCACATAAGCATTGTAAACATCAAATAAAATGGACGAAGAATCAACCAAATCCAGCAATATCAATTCATTTTATATATATGTTACTTGTAAGTGATCCTGGCAAAATTTCATTACTTCCGGTGATAATGAAAATGTTCAATTAGTTTTATGAAATCAGAAATGGCATAAGGCATCATAATGGCGAAAATTGTATGTAAATCGAATGAGAATTGCCACTTTTATAGACCAAAAACCTTGAAAAGTGACTTGTAGAAAATCGTCTATTTCTCGGCAACCGTACACGATAAAAACTATCTTTTGGTATCTATATGATCGTATGGGTTCAATCCATTTGTTGATTGGAATCAAATATCATAATTTGAAATATATTACAAATCAGACTCATTTGAAAAAAATGTCTGTTTTGAAGGCTAAAAATACAGTTTTTGCCAAAATGACATTACTTCCGGTGATACTGAAAATGTTAAATTAGTTCTATGAAATCATAAATGACACAAGATATCATATGGTGAAAATTTTATGAAAATCGAATAATAACTGACACTTTTATAGACCAAAAACCTTGAAAAGTGACTTAAGGAAAATCGCCCATTTCTCTGCAACCGTACAAGTTAGAAACCATTTTGTGGTATCTGTATGATCGTATGGGTTCAATCTATTTGATCAATAGAATCAAATATCACAATTTGAAAAAAATAACAAATACGACTCATTTGAATAAAATATTGTTTTTTGGGGGCTAAAATTTAAGTTTTGAGCAAATGACGTCATTTCCGGTGGCAGCGCAAGGGGTAAAATGGTTTGACATAGTCCACTATGGCATTAGGCATCCAATGGCGAAAGAAAATTGAAAATCGAATAATAATTGATTCTTTTACAGCCAAAATTACGTGAAAAGTGACTCATGCAAAATTGCCTATTTCTCGGCAACTGCTTATATTACAAACTAATTTTCACATACATTCTCTTCGTATGGATTATAGCTACAAGTTTATAAAAGTTACGTAAAAATATTTTAAAATCTGAAAAGACTGAATGAGTTGTAAATAGGTCAATTTTACGCCTTTTTTCACCTCTTAATCCAATTTGCTAGAAAATGAAAAAGAAATTAAAAAAACTGCTTCCGACATTTTTTGCGCCTTTAAAGGACACACTCTTTGAGTCATATAATTTTTCAAAAAAATAATATTTGTTTTCAAAAAATGTACCTAACTGTCAAAATTGTAGTTTTTGGTAAAATTATGCCACTTCCGGTGCCGACAGATAATACTTTTGGTAATAAAAAAAATGACAATTGAGACAACGAAGCATATGAACTTTGTTTTATACAAATCGAACAATAAAAAATTAATCTAGGACTGAAAAACTGAATTAGCCAATGGAGGCCAAGGAAAACTACTGAGACAAAATTTTTTAACATTTTTGCGCAAGTCAGATGACTCTTTAATTCTGTGTCCAACACGACTAAAAAATATTCATAAATAAAAAAGTTTTTTGTAAAATTTTAAATTTCCGAAATTTGGCGCCTAATATCTTCGAAGATTTGCCGAAAATCAAAAATCGAAAGTAGCGCAGCTATGTGCCATGTCTCCAGCTATGCCAAAATGTATCGAAAGTTAAAATCCCATGATTATTGTTAAAATTACCGCAATATTTCTAAAAACGATAACTTCGGTGATTTCGGACATTTCGCATTGTCGCAGAACGTTCAAAATAGCTTTATCCTCTAAGTCACACCCACTTTCCCAGTAAAACCGAAGAAATCGTAACGATGCGACACGTAGTTGCTGAGATCTACTCAAAACAAAAGAAGAATAATAATAATAATAATAACTAGACCTGCAAGCAGCACTGAACCGGCTTTCAGGAATCATACAGGAAGTTTATTATACCATAGCCGATCCATTGAGCTACCAAACTATACTTTAGTTGTTTTGCTTCAGTGACACTCTCTATCATATGTAAAAGTAATATTTGCTGGCGAAAAGACCGGTCAAAATTGTAAATTATGGCAAAATTATGTCACTTCCGGTGCCGAAAGAAATTTTTATAGGTGAAAAATAAGTCGAAAATTCGCAACATACAAACTTTGTTTTGTACATATCGGGCAATAAATAATTAACCTATAACCCATAAACTGAAATTAAGAAGGTAAAAAACTGAAAAGTGACCGTGGGAAAATTGGTTATTATTCGACAAGGTAACATGCTAGAAGCCTTTTCTTGATATCAATATAATGGTATTGATTCAATCTTACTGCCCATTAGAGTCAGACGTTATAAAGTTAAACGAATAATAAATATAAATCCCTTCACAAAAATGTTTGTTTTGAAGGCTAAAAATACGTTTTTTGCAAAAATTACATTACTTCCGGTGATATTGAAAATGTTAACTTGGTTCATAGAAGTCATAAATGGCATAAGGCATCAAATGGTAAAAAAATTATAAAAATCAAATAATAATTGACACTTTTATAGACCAAAAACCTTGAAAAGTGACTTATAGAAGATCGCCTATTTCTCTGTAACCGTACAAGTTAGAAATCATTTTGCGGTATCTGTATGGTCGTATGGCTTCATTCTATTCGTTGATGGGAATCAAATATCATAATTTGAAAAATATTATAAGGCAGACTCATTTGAATAAAATATTTGTTTTTTAGGTTAAAAATACAGTTTTAGCCCAAATGACGTCATTTCCGGTCACAGTGAAAATGTAAAATTGGCTTGACCTACTCAAAATTGGCATTAGGCATCAAATGGAAAAAAAATATTGCAAATCGAATAATAATTGACTCTTTTATAGGCAAAATAACGTGAAAAGTGATGCATGCAAAATTGCATATTTCTCGGCAACTGCTCATATTACAAACTAATTTTCGCATGCATTCTCTTCGTCTGGATTATTGCTACGAGTTTATGAAAATTACAAATAAATATTTCAAAATATGAAGACGCTGAATGAATTGTAAATAACTGAATTTTACACTTTATTTTACATTTTATTCGAAATTGCCCGAAAATGAAATTGAAATTAAAAAATCTGAGCTAAGGATTTTGTGCACCTTTGCAGGGTGCATCCTTTTAGTTATATCAGTTTTGAAAAAAAAAAATATTTGCTTTCCAAAAGTGGTACCGAACTGTCAAAATTGTAGTTTTTGTTAATATTACGTCACTTCCGTTGCCGACAGAAAAATTTCACCGTAACAAAAAAAATTACAATTGGGACCACGGAGCATATGAACTTTGTTTTATACAAATCGAAAAATAAATAATTTTTCTGGGTACGAAAAACTAAATTAGCCGATGACGGCTTACGCAAATTACCGAGACAATTTTTTTTCTCATTTTTGCTCAAGTAGGATGATATTTTAACCCTGTGTAAAATACCATCAAAAAATATTCATAAATAAAAAAGGTTTTCGTAAAAAAATTATTTTTTTTCAAAATATCGAACATTTTTTCGACTACTTCCGGTTTTACGATCGTTGTTGTGATAGCTTTACAAAGTTCTTTGGATACTTAACTTTCCGTACCAGAAGTGTCAGAAACATCCATTGAGTAGTTTTGGAAAAAAAGATAAATTAAAGAGCGTTTTCAAAAATTTAACGATTTTTCAATTTTTTTCAAAGTCTGATGCCATTTTTAGACCACCTATATTATTTCAATGCTTTTCATTTTGGATTCACTATATAGACAACCGATAGGACTTTGAGTAAGAAAAGTTTAAGAAAAATCTGCGGCGTTGTTTTCGAGGAAAGGGCGTCTCAGAATGTTAAAACATCGGAAAATACTAGATTTTTGGCATACAATAATTTATTTCCTTACCATCGAAATCGTATTATTTAGATACCATATGATGGTCCATTAATAGGGCTATCTAACGACACTTTAGTTCTTTTGGTCCGCTATTACCTTAGGGAGAAATCAATTTTTTCGCAAGTGCGACAATGTTTTTAACCTTTTCTTTCATTTTTTTAATACTTCCGGTATAGTTATTATTGTCGGAATAGTTCTAATAGCCGATTTGGGCACTAAAATAGCCACAGGGCTCTGTAATGACATATTACATTATCTGATCAGATAAAATGCCCCTGAGAAATCCTATGTTCAAAAGTGCCAAAAATGCAAAAAAATTAAAATATCGAAAATTAAATTTCAATAACTACATACATATTATACATCGTTAGAATTGTAATTAGGTCAGCTATCTGAATATACAATCTTTTTTTGAAAAACTCTTAAAATAAAAAAATAGCAGAGCATTTTCCAAAATTTCACGATTTTTCGACTTTTTTCGATTTTCAGTCCGTTATTTCACCTATTCCAGATATTACAAAGTCTTATTGGATGGCTTCATGCAAAATACATCCGAAAGGACTCTCGATAAAAAAAATTTAAAAAAAAGTTGCGGTTAAGTTTTCGAGATACAGGCGTCCAAAAACGCTCGAAATCAGAAAATACTTGATTTTCAGCGTGCCATATTTTGCTGCCTGCTCATCGTATCCGTACGAATTGGGTATCATACGATAGCACAATCCTAGTGCAGTCCAAAGGTACCATAATTTCTTTAATCCATAAATATCGGGCAGAGAAATCGCGTTTTTCCCCAAAATATCCATTTTTTGCATTTTTTTCAAAATATCGGACATTATTTCGACCACTTCCGGTGTACAGATTATTGTTGAAATTGCTTTATTCCTTGCAATGGTCATTTGGCTTCATGCCTCAGAAATTTCAGAAACGTCAATTCGGCCATAAAACGAAACCCGAGCTCCCAAAATGGGTAGAAAATTCGAAAAAAATCGAAAAATAAAGGGCGATAACTCGGAATGAAACTTATATTATTGGAATCGGATGGACTTCAGGTATCCAAAAATGTAGGTCAAATTTGAAAATTTTGAAAAATAACAAAAATTGTCTCTGAAACAACATTTTTCATTTTTTGATCGCAAGAAGTCAGCGATGAAGTTTCGAAATATCGAATTTTTCAACTGCTATCGTCCGAGAAAAGACTCAGGGTTTCCGAAAATGTCATTTGTATGAAAATAGGTACGGAATTGACGAATCTACGGCCGTTTTTTAATTTTTTGACACCGCACGAAATTCGACCACTTCCGGTCTGCGCAGAAGTTTCAAAAATAGTTTATCAAGTAGCCAACACATGGTTTCCCGATAGAGAATTAGGTCCCAGATCGGTATCTGTTACAGGCACTGAGAAATAGGCTCCGGCGAAAAAAAAAATAATAATAATAAATAATAATTTTAGTAATCACAATAGGCTTTCAGACGAAAGTCTGAAAGCCTAATAATAAGAATAATAATTTTAACAAAAACAATAGTGTTTCACACAAGCTTCGCAGTGTGAAACCCTAATAATAATAATAAGAACTAGACCTGCATGCAGGAATGACGGGTTTCACTGGTGCCAAGTTACTCTTAAACATGTCACTTCCGGTGCCAAGTTACCCTTGAACATATGTCACTTCCGGTACCAACGAAACCACTAAACAGGTTTCCAAATTAACATTGCACACAAATAAAATGGACGCAGAATCAACCAATCAATCCAGCAATATCAAGTCATTTTATACATTTGTTACTTGTAAATGATCTTGACAAAATTAAATTACTTCCTGTGTTAATGAAAATGTTCAATTAGTCTTATGAAATCAGAAATGGCATACGATATCATATAGTGAAAATTTTATGTAAATCGAATAATAATTGCCACTTTTAAAGACCAAAAAACTTGAAAAGTGACTTGTAGAAAATCTGCTATTTCTCTGCAACCGTACAAGTTACAAACCATTTTGTGGTATCTGTATGATCGTATGGGTTCATTCTATTTGTTGATTAGCATCAAATACCATAATTTGAAAAAGATTTCAAAACAGACTCATTTGAATAAAATATCTGTTTTGAAGGCTAAAAATACAGTTTTTGCCAAAATGACGTTACTTCCGGTGATAATGAAAATCTTAAATTACTTGTATGAAATCCCAAATGGCATTAGGTATAACATGGAGTAACGTTTATGAAAATCGAATAATAATTGACACTTTTATGGCCCCGAAACCTCAAAAAGTGACCTGTAGAAAACCGTCTATTTCTCGGCAACCGAACAAGTTAGAAACAATTTTATGATATCAATATGACCATATGAGTTTTGTTTATATGTGAGTTTAAACCAAAAGTTAAAATTATTAATACATATTAAGTTATTCTTGGTTGAATAAAACATTGATTTAAAAAGTTTAAAATGCAGTTTTTTACCAAATGATGTCACTTCCGGTGTCAATTTTAAATTGTAATCAACTTGATATGACGCTACATGCTTTTTGAATCAAATGATGTCATTTTTATAAAAATCCAATAATAATTGACTATTTTACAGGCAAAATAACGAAAACAGTGACTTGTACAGAACTGACCATTTCTTGGTAACTGCTTATATTACAAACGAATTTTAACATACATTTTCTTCGTATGGATTATAGCTACAAGTTTATAAAAGTTACGAAGAAATATTTTAAAATCTGAAAAGCCTGAATAGGTTGTAAATAGGTCAATTTTACATCTTTTTTAGCCTCTTAATCAAATTTGCTCGAAAATGAAATCGAAATTAAAAAAACTGCTTCCTACATTTTTTGCGCCTTGAAAGGGCTCACTCTTTGAGTCAAATAATTTTTCCCAAAAATAATATTTGTTTTCGAAGAAGGAAAATAACTGTCAAAATTGTAGTTTTTGGTAAAATTATGCCACTTCCGGTGCCGACAGATAAGACTTTCGGTAATAAAAAAAATGACAATTGATACAACGAAGCATATGAACTTTGTTTTATACAAATCGAACAATAAAAAATTAATCTAGGACTGAAAAACTGAATTAGCCAATGGCGGCCAAGGAAAATTACTGAGACAAAAATTTTTAACATTTTTGCACTAGTCAGATGGCTCTTTAATTCTGTGCACAATACGACTAAAAAATATTCATAAATAAAAAAGTTTTTTGTAAAATTTTAAATTTTCGAAATTTGGCGCCTAATATCTACGAAGATTTGCCGAAAATCAAAAATCGAAAGTAGCGTAGCTATGTGCCCTGTCTCAGGCTATGCCAAAATGTATCGAAAGTTAAAATCCAATGATTATTGTTAAAATTACTGCAATATTTTCAAAAACGATAACTTCGGTGATTTCGGACATTTCGCATTGTCGCAGAACGTTCAAAATAGCTTTATCCTCTAAGTCACACCCACTTTCCCAGTAAAACCGAAGAAATTGTAACGATGCGACACGTAGTTGCTGAGATCTATTCAAATTGGAATCTGAATAATAATAATAATAAGAACTAGACCTGCAAGCAGCACTGAACCGGCTTTCAGGAATCATACAGGAAGTTTATTATACCATAGCCGATCCATTGAGCTACCAAACTATACTTTAGTTGTTTTGCTTCAGTGACACCCTCTATCATAGGTAAAAGTAATATTTGCTTGCGAAAAGACCGGTCAAAATTGTAAATTATGGCAAAATTACGTCACTTCCGGTGCCGAAAGAAATTTTTTATAGGTGAAAAATAAGTCAAAAATTCGCAACATACAAAATACAAACTTTGTTTTATACATATCGGGCAATAAATAATTAACCTATAACCCATAAACTGAAATTAAGAAGGTAAAAAAACTTACAAGTGACCCTCGGAAAATTGGTTATTATTCGACAAGGGAACATGCTAGAAGCCTTTTCTTGATATCAATATGATGGTATTGATTCAATCTTACTGCCCATTAGAGTCAGACGTTATAAAGTTAAACGAATAATGAATATAAATCACTTCAAAAAAATGTTTGTTTTGAAGGCTAAAAATACGTTTTTTGCAAAAATTACATTACTTCCGGTGATATTGAAAATGTTAACTTGGTTCATAGAAGTCATAAATGGCATAAGGCATCAAATGGTAAAAAAATGATAAAAATCGAATAATAATTGACACTTTTATAGACCAAAAACCTTGAAAAGTGACTTATAGAAGATCGCCTATTTCTCTGTAACCGTACAAGTTAGAAACCATTTTGTGGTATCTGTATGGTCGTATGGCTTCATTCTATTCGTTGGTGGGAATCAAATATCATAATATTAAAAATATTATAAGGGAGACTGATTTGAATAAAATAATAGTTTTTTAGGTTAAAAATACAGTTTTTGCCCAAATGACGTCATTTCCGGTCACAGTGAAAATGTAAAATTGGCTTGACCTAGTCCAAATTGGCATTAGGCATCAAATGGAAAAAAAATATTGCAAATCGAATAATAATTCACTCTTGTATAGGCAAAATAACGTGAAAAGTGATGCATGCAAAATTGCATATTTCTCGGCAACTGCTCATATTACAAACTAATTTCCGCATACATTCTCTTCGTCTGGATTATTGCTACGAGTTTATGAAAATTACAAATAAACATTTCAAAATATGAAGACGCCGAATGAATTGTAAATAACTGAATTTTACACTTTATTTTACATTTTATTCGAAATTGCCCGAAAATGAAATTGAAAATTAAAAATATGAGCTAATGATTTTGTGCACCTTTGCAGGGTGCATCCTTTTAGTTATATCAGTTTTGAAAAGAAATAATATTTGCTTTCAAAAAGTGGTACCGAACTGTCAAAATTGTAGTTTTTGTTAATATTACGTCACTTCCGTTGCCGACAGAAAAATTTCACAGTAACTAAAAAAATTACAATTTGGACCACGGAGCATATGAACTTTGTTTTATACAAATCGAACAATAAATAATTTTTCTGGGTACGAAAAACTAAATTAGCCGATGGCGGCTAACGCAAATTACCGAGACAATTTTTTTTTTCATTTCTGCTCAAGTAGGGTGATATTTTAACCCTGTGTAAAATATCATCAAAAAATATTCATAAATAAAAAAGATTTTCGTAAAAAAATTAATTTTTTCCAAAATATCGGACATTTTTTCGACTACTTCCGGTTTTACGATCGTTGTTGTGATAGCTTTACGAAGTTCTTTGGATACTTAACTTTCTGTACCAGAAGTGTCAGAAACATCCATTGAGCAGTTTTTGAAAAAAAGATAAATTAAAGAGCGTTTACAAAAATTTAACGATTTTTCAATTTTTCTCAAAGTTTGATGCCATTTTTGGACAACCTATATTATTTCAATGCTTTTCATTTTGGATTCACTATATAGACAACCGATAGGACTTTGAGTAAGAAAAGTTTAAGAAAAATCTGCGGTGTCGTTTTCGAGAAAATGGCGTCTCAGAATGTTAAAAAATCGGAAAATACTAGATTTTTGGCATACAATAATTTATTTTCTTACCATCGATATCGTATTATTTAGATACCATGTGATGGTCCATTAATAGGGCTATCCAACGACACTTTAGTTCTTTTGCTCCGCTATTACCTAAGGGAGAAATAAAGTTTTTCGCAAGTGCGACAATTTTTTTAACCTTTTTTTTTCATTTTTTGAATACTTCCGGTATGGTTATTATTGTCGGTATAGTTTTGATAACCGGTTTGGGCACTAAAATAGCCACAGGGCTCTGTAATGATATATTACATTATCTGATCAGATAAAATGCCCCTGAGAAATCCTAGGTTCAAAAGTGCCAAAAATGCAAAAAAATTAAAATATCGAAAATTAAATTTCAATAACTACATACATATTATACATCGTTAGAATCGTAATTAGGTCAGCTATCTGAATATACAATCTTTTTTTGAAAATCTCTTAAAATAAAAAAATAGCAGAGCATTTTCCAAAATTTCACGATTTTTCGACTTTTTTCGATTTTCAGTCCGTTATTTCACCTATTCCAGATATTTCAAAGTCTTATTGGATGGTTTCATGCAAAATACTTTCAAAAGGACTCTCGATAGAAAAAATTACAAAAAAAGTTGCGGTTAAGTTTTCGAGATACAGGCGTCCAAAAACGCTCCAAATCAGAAAATACTTGATTTTCAGCGTGCCATATTTTGCTGCCTGCTCATCGTATCCGTATGAATGGGGTATCATACGATAGCACAATCCTAGTGCAGTCCAATGGTACCCTAATTTCTTTAATCCATTGATATCGGGCGGAGAAATCGCGTTTTTCCCCAAAATATCCATTTTTTGCATTTTTTTCAAAATATTGCACATTATTTCGACCACTTCCGGTTTAAGGATTCTTGTCGAAATTGCTTTATACGTTGGTATTGGACTATAACTTCATGTTCCAGAAGTTTCAGAAACGTCAATTCTACCATAAAACGAAACCCGAGCTGACAAAATGGGAAGAAAATTCGAAAAAAATCGAAAAATAAAGGGCGATAACTCGGAATGAAACTTATATTACTGGAATCGGATGGACTTCAGGTATCCAAAAATGTAGGTCAAATTTGAAAATTTTGAAAAATGACAAAAATGGTCTCGTAAACAACATGTTTTCAATTTTCGAACGCTCAAAGTCATAGACGAATGTTCGAAATTGAAAAATGTGAGATAGCCATTGTCTCAGAAAAGATTCAGGGATTCCAAAAATGTAATTTGTTTGAAAACGGATACAGAATTGACGAAATTATGGCCGATTTTCAATTTTTAGACAACGTGCAAAGTTCGGTCACTTCCGGTATGCGCAGAAATTTCAAAAATATTTTATCAAGTAGCCACCACATGGTTTCCCAATAAAAAATCTAATTCCAGATCGATATCTGTTTTCGATCATGGAGATCTAGGCCCCCGCGGTAAATAATAATAATAATAATAATAATAACTAGACCTGCAAGCAGCACTGAACCGGCTTTCAGGGATCATACAGGAAGTTTATTATACCATAGCCGATCCATTGAGCTACCGAACTATACTTTAGTTGTTCTGCTTCAGTGACACCCTCTATCATATGTATAAGTAATATTTGCTGGCGAAAAGACCGGTCAAAATTGTAAATTATGGCAAAATTACGTCACTTCCGGTACCGAAAGTAATTTTTATAGGTGAAAAATAAGTCGAAAATTCGCAACATACAAAATACAAACTTTGTTTTATACATATCGGGCAATAAATAATTAACCTATAACCCATAAACTGAAATTAAGAAGGTAAAAAACTTAAAAGTGACCCTTGGAAAATTGGTTATTATTCGACAAGGGAGCATGCTAGAAGCCTTTTCTTGATATCAATATGATGGTATTGATTCAATCTTACTGCCCATGAAAGTCAGACGTTATAAAGTTAAACGAATAAAGAATATAAATCACTTCAAAAAAAATGTTTGTTTTGAAGGCTAAAAATACGTTTTTTGCAAAAATTACATTACTTCCGGTGATATTGAAAATGTTAACTTGGTTCATAGAAGTTATAAATGGCATAAGGCATCAAATGGTAAAAAAATTTATAAAAATCGAATAATAATTGACACTTTTATAGACCAAAAACCTTGAAAAGTGACTTATAGAAGATCGCCTATTTCTCTGTAACCGTACAAGTTAGAAACCATTTTGTGGTATCTGTATGGTGGTATGGCTTCATTCTATTCGTTGATGGGAATCAAATATCATAATTTTAACAACATTATAAGGCAGACTCATTTCAATAAAATATTTGTTTTTTAGGTTAGAAATACAGTTTTTGCCCAAAAGACGTCATTTCCGGTCACAGTGAAAATGTAAAATTGACTTGACCTGGTCCAAATTGGCATTAGGCATCAAATGGAAAAAAAATATTGCACATCGAATAATAATTCACTCTTTTATAGGCAAAATAACGTGAAAAGTGATGCATGCACAATTGCATATTTCTCGGCAACTGCTCATATTACAAACTAATTTTCGCATACATTCTCTTCGTCTGGATTATTGCTACGAGTTTATGAAAATTACAAATAAATATTTCAAAATATGAAGACGCCGAATGAATTGTAAATAACTGAATTTTACACTTTATTTTACATTTTATTCGAAATTGCCCGAAAATGAAATTGAAATTAAAAAATATGAGCTAAGGATTTTGTGCACCTTTGCAGGGTGCATCCTTTTAGTTATATCAGTTTTGAAAAAAAATAATATTTGCTTTCAAAAAGTGGTACCGAACTGTCAAAATTGTAGTTTTTGTTAATATTACGTCACTTCCGTTGCCGACAGAAAAACTTCACCGTAACAAAAAAAATTGCAATTGGGACCACGGTGCATATGAACTTTGTTTTATACAAATCGAACAATAAATAATTTTTCTGGGTACGAAAAACTAAATTAGCCGATGGCGGCTAACGCAAATTACCGAGACATTTTTTTTTCTCATTTCTGCTCAAGTACGATGATATTTTAACCCTGTGTGAAAGATCATCAAAAAATATTCATAAATAAAAAAGGTTTTCGTAAAAAAAATATTTTTTTTCAAAATATCGGACATTTTTTCGACTACTTCCGATTTTACTATCGTTGTTGTGATAGCTTTACGAAGTTCTTTGGATACTTAACTTTCTGTACCAGAAGTGTCAGAAACATCCATTGAGTAGTTTTGGAAAAAAAGATAAATTAAAGAGCGTTTCCAAAAATTTAACGATTTTTCAATTTTTTTCAAAGTTTGAGGCCATTTTTCGACCACTTATATTATTTCAATGCTTTTCATTTTGGATTCCCTATATAGACAACCGATAGGACTTTGAGTAAGAAAAGTTTAAGAAAAATCGTAGGCGTCGTTTTCGAGAAAAAGGCGTCTCAGAATGTTAAAAAATTGGAAAATACTACATTTTTGGCATACAATAGTTTATTTCCTTACCATCGAAATCGTATTATTTGGATACCATATGATGGTCCATTAATAGGGCTATCCAGCGACACTTTAGTTCTTTTGGTCCGCTATTACCTAAGAGAGAAATCAAGTTTTTCGCAAGTGCGACAATGTTTTTACTCTTTTTTTTCATTTTTTGAATACTTCCGGTATGGTTATTATTGTCGAAATAGTTTTAATGGCCTGTTTGGGCACTAAAATAGCCACAGGGCTCTGTAATGATATATTACATTATCTGATCAGATAAAATGCCCCTGAGAAATCCTATGTTCAAAAGTGCCAAAAATGCAAAAAATTTAAAATATCGAAAATTAAATTTTAATAATTACATACATATTATACATCGTTAGAATCGTAATTAGGTCAGCTATCTGAATATACAACTTCTTTTTAAAAATCTCTTAAAATAAAAAAATAGTAGAGCATTTTCCAAAATTTCACGATTTTTCGACTTTTTTCGATTTTCAGTCCCTTTTTTATCCTATTCCAGACATTTCAAAGTCTTATTGGATGGCTTTATGCAAAATACCTCCAAAAGGACTCTCGATAGAAAAAATTTAAAAAAAATTGCAGGTTAAGTTTTCGAGATACAGGCGTCCAAAAACGCTCCAAATCAGAAAATACTTGATTTTCAGCGTGCCATATTTTGCTGTCTGTTCATAGTATCCATATGAATGGGGTATTATATGATAGTCCAGCAATCGTGCAATCAAACGATACCTTCATTCGTTTAATCCATTGATATCGGACGGAGAAATAGCGTTTTCCCCAAAAATATCCATTTTTTGCATTTTTTTCAAAATATTGCACATTATTTCGACCACTTCCGGTTTAAGGATTCTTGTCGAAATTGCTTTATAAGTTGGTATTGGACTATAACTTCATGTTCCAGAAGTTTCAGAAACGTCAATTCTGCCATAAAACGAAACCCGAGCTCACAAAATGGGAAGAAAATTCGAAAAAAATCGAAAAATAAAGGGCGATAACTCTGAATGAAACTTATATTACTGGAATCAGATGGACTTCAGGTATCCAAAAATGTAGGTCAAATTTGAAAATTTTGAAAAATAACAAAAATTGTCTCGTAAACAACATGTTTTCAATTTTCGAACGATAAAAATCACAGACGAATGTTCGAAATTGAAAAATGTGAGATAGCCATTGTCTCAGAAAAGATTCAGGGATTCCAAAAATGTAATTTGTTTGAAAATGGATAAAGAATTGACGAAACTATAGCCGATTTTCAATTTTTAGGGAAAGTACAAAGTTCGGTCACTTCCGGTATGCGCAGAAATTTCAAAAATATTTTATCAAGTAGCCACCACATGGTTTCCCGAAAGAAAAGCTAATTCCAGATCGATATCTGTTTTCGGTCATGGAGATCTAGGCCCTCGCGGTAAATAATAATAATAATAATAACTAGACCTGCAAGCAGCACTGAACCGGCTTTCAGGAATCATACAGGAAGTTTATTATACCATAGCCGATCCATTGAGCTACCAAACTATACATTAGTTGTTTTGCTTCAGTGACACCATCTATCATATGTAAAAGTAATATTTGCTGGCTAAAAGACCGGTCAAAATTGTAAATTATGGCAAAATTACGTCACTTCCGGTGCCGAAAGAAATTTTTATAGATGAAAAATAAGTCGAAAATTCGCAACATACAAAATACAAACTTTTTTTATAGATATCGGGCAATAAATAATTAACCTATAACCCATAAACTGAAATTAAGAAGGTAAAAAACTTAAAAATGACCCTCGGAAAATTGGTTATTATTCGACAAGGGAATATGCTAGAAGCCTTTTCTTGATATCAATATGATGGTATTGATTCAGTCTTACTGCCCATTAGAGTCAAACGTTATAAAGTTAAACGAATAATAAATATAAATCCCTTCAAAAAAATGTTTGTTTTGAAGGTTAAAAATACGTTTTTTGCAAAAATTACATTACTTCCGGTGATATTGAAAATTTTAACTTGGTTCATAGAAGTCATAAATGGCATAAGGCATCAAATGGTAAATGAATTATAAAAATCGAATAATAATTGACACTTTTATAGACCAAAAACCTTGAAAAGTGACTTATAGATGATCGCCTATTTCTCTGTAACCGTACAAGTTAGAACCCATTTTGTGGTATCTGTATGGTCGTATGGCTTCATTCTATTCGTTGATGGGAATCAAATATCATAATTTTAAAAACATTATAAGGCAGACTCATTTGAATAAAATATTTGTTTTTTTAGGTTAGAAATACAGTTTTTGCCCAAAAGACGTCATTTCCGGTCACAGTGAAAATGTAAAATTGGCTTGACCTAGTCCAAATTGGCATTAGGCATCAAATGGAAAAAAAATATTGCAAATCGAATAATAATTCACTCTTTTATAGGCAAAATAACGTGAAAAGTGATGCATGCAAAATTGCATATTTCTCGGCAACTGCTCATATTACAAACTAATTTTCGCATACATTCTCTTCGTCTGGATTATTGCTACGAGTTTATGAAAATTACAAATAATTATTTCAAAATATGAAGACGCTGAATGAATTGTAAATAACTAAATTTTACACTTTATTTTACATTTTATTCGAAATTGCCCGAAAATGAAATTGAAATTAAAAAATATGAGCTAAGGATTTTGTGCACCTTTGCAGGGTGCATCCTTTTAGTTGTATCAGTTTTGAAAAAAAAAAATATTTGCTTTCAAAAAGTGGTACCGAACTGTCAAAATTGTAGTTTTTGTTAATATTACGCCACTTCCGTTGCCGACAGAAAAATTTCACCGTAACAAAAAAAATTACAATTGGAACCACGGTGCATATGAACTTTGTTTTATACAAATCGAACAATAAATAATTTTTCTGGGTACGAAAAACTAAATTAGCCGATGGCGGCTAACGCAAATTACCGAGACAATTTTTTTTCTCATTTCTGCTCAAGTAGGATGATATTTTAACCCTGTGTAAAATACCATCAAAAAATATTCATAAATAAAAAAGGTTTTCGTAAAAAAAATATTTTTTTTCAAAATATCGGACATTTTTTCGACTACTTCCGATTTTACGATCGTTGTTGTGATAGCTTTACGAAGTTCTTTGGATACTTAACTTTCTGTACCAGAAGTGTCAGAAACATCCATTGAGTAGTTTTGGAAAAAAAGATAAATTAAAGAGCGTTTCCAAAAATTTAACGATTTTTCAATTTTTTTCAAAGTTTGAGGCCATTTTTCGACCACTTATATTATTTCAATGCTTTTCATTTTGGATTCCCTATATAGACAACCGATAGGACTTTGAGTAAGAAAAGTTTAAGAAAAATCGTAGGCGTCCTTTTCTAGAAAAGGGCGTCTCAGAATGTTAAAAAATTCGAAAATACTAGATTTTTGGCATACAATAATTTATTTCCTTACCATTGAAATCGTATTATTTAGATACCATATGATGGTCCATTAATAGGGCTATCCAGCGACACTTTAGTTCTTTTGGTCCGCTATTACCTAAGAGAGAAATCACGTTTTTCGCAAGTGCGACAATGTTTTTACTCTTTTTTTTTCATTTTTTGAATACTTCCGGTATGGTTATTATTGTCGGAATAGTTTTAATATCCGGTTTGGGCATTAAAATAGCCACAGGGCTCTGTATTGATATATTACATAATCTGATCAGATAAAATGCCCCTGAGAAATCCTATGTTCAAAAGTGCCAAAAATGCAAAAAATTTAAAATATCGAAAATTAAATTTTAATAATTACATACATATTATACATCGTTAGAATCGTAATTAGGTCAGCTATCTGAATATGCAACCTTTTTTTAAAAATCTCTTAAAATAAAAAAATAGTAGAGCATTTTCCAAAATTTCACGATTTTTCGACTTTTTTCGATTTTCAGTCCCTTTTTTATCCTATTCCAGACATTTCAAAGTCTTATTGGATGGATTCATGCAAAATACCCCGAAAAGGACTCTCGATAGAAAAAATTAAAAAAAAATTGCAGGTTAAGTTTTCGAGATACAGGCGTCCAAAAACGATCCAAATCAGAAAATACTTGATTTTCAGCGTGCCATATTTTGCTGTCTGTTCATAGTATCCGTATGAATGGGGTATCATATGATAGTCCAGCAATCGTGCCATCAAACGGTACCTTCATTCGTTTAATCCATTGATATCGGACGGAGAAATAGCGTTTTCCCCAAAAATATCCATTTTTTGCATTTTTTTCAAAATATTGCACATTATTTCGACCACTTCCGGTTTAAGGATTCTTGTCGAAATTGCTTTATAAGTTGGTATTGGACTATAACTTCATGTTCCAGAAGTTTCAGAAACGTCAATTCTGCCATAAAACGAAACCTGAGCTCACAAAATGGGAAGAAAATTCGAAAAAAATCGAAAAATAAAGGGCGATAACTCGGAATGAAACTTATATTACTGGAATCGGATGGACTTCAGGTATCCAAAAATGTAGGTTAAATTTGAAAATTTTGAAAAATAACAAAAATTGTCTCGTAAACAACATGTTTTCAATTTTCGAACGATAAAAATCATAGACGAATGTTCGAAATTGAAAAATGTGAGATAGCCATTGTCTCAGAAAAGATTCAGGGATTCTAAAAATGTAATTTGTTTGAAAATGGATAAAGAATTGACGAAACTATGGCCGATTTTCAATTTTTAGAGAAAGTACAAAGTTCGGTCACTTCCGGTATGCGCAGAAATTTCAAAAATATTTTATCAAGTAGCCACCACATGGTTTCCAGACAGAAAAGCTAGTTCCAGATCGATATCTGTTTTCGATCATGGAGATCTAGGCCCTCGCGGTAAATAATAATAATAATAATAATAATTTTAGTAATCTCAATAGGCTTTCAGACGAAAGTCTGAAAGCCTAACTAGACCTGCATAGCAGTGCTGAATCGGCTTTCAGGGTCCTTTATATCATTGCCATGCTTTTAAATTTACCTTTATACTCTAAACGACCGATAGGACTCGGGGTAACAGAAGTTTAAGAAGTGAAATAGAAGTAGTTTTCGAGATAAACGAGTCCGAAAAGGCCTCAAAAAAAGAGGAAAATACTACATTTTCGGCATCTCATAATCTATTGCCTAACCATCGAATTTGTATCATTCTGATATCATATAAAAGTCCAAAAAGGAAAATACTAGATCTTCAGCGTCCCGTAATATTTGTCATTGAACACGCCATCTTGAGTCGGATCACGCAAAATCTAATTTTGGAGTAAAATTTTGTTTGGAAGTCTAAAAATACGGTTTTTGCAAATATGACATTACTTCCGGTGATAATGGAAATGTTAAATCAGATCATTGCAATCATAAATGGCATAAGGCATCACATGGTGAAAATTTTATGTAAATCGAATAATAATTGCCACTTTTATAGACTAAAAACCTTGAAAAGTGACGTGTAGAAAATCGTCTATTTCTCGGCAACTGTACAAGTTAGAAACCATTTTTTGGTATTTATATGACCGTATGGGTTTAATCTATTTGTTGATTGGAATCAAATATCATAATTGTATAAACATTACAAATCAGACTCATTTGAATAAAATATTTGTTTTGAAGTCTACAAATACGGTTTTTGCAAATATGACATTACTTCCGGTGATAATGGAAATGTTAAATCAGATCATTGCAATCCTAAAGCGCATAAGGCATCACATGGTGAAAATTGTATGAAAATTGAATAATAATTGACACTTTTACAGACCAAAAAGCTTGAAAAGTGACTTGTAGAAAATCGTCTATTTCTCGGCAACCGTACAAGTTAGAAACTTTTTTGTGGTATCTGTATGATCGTATGGGTTCATGCTATTCGTTGATGGGATTCAAAATATCATAATTTTTAAAATATTATAAAAAAGACTCTTTTGAATAAAATATTTGTTTTTTAGGTTAAAAGTATAGTTTTTTCCAAAATGACGTTATTTCCGGTAACAGTGAAACTGTAAAATTGGCTTAACCTAGTCCAAATTGGCATTAGGCATCGAATGAAAAAAAAATATTGAAAATCGGATAATAATTTACTCTTTTATAGACAAAATAACGTAAAAAGTGATTCACGCAAAATTGCATATTTCTCGGCAATTGCTCATATTACGAACTATTTTTTGCATACATTCTCCTCGTCTGGATTATTACTACGAGTTTATGAAAGTTACGAATAAATAGTTCAAAATATGAAGACGTTGAATAGGTTGTAAATAACTGATTGTTACCCTTTTTTTTACATTTATTCGAAATTGCCCGAAAATGAAATTGAAATTAAAAAATCTGAGCTAACGATTTGTGCCCCTTTACAGCGCGCATCCTTTTTGCTATATCAGATTTCGAAAAAAATAATATTTGCTTTCAAAAAGTGGTACCGAACTGTCAAAATCGTAGTTTTTGTTAATATTACGCCACTTCCGTTGCTTGCAGAAAAATTTCACGGTAACAAAAAAAATTACAATTGAGACCACGGAGCATATGCACTTTGTTTTACACAAATCGAACAATAAATAATTAATCTAGGTACGAAAAACTAAATTAGCCAATGGCGACTAAAGAAAATGACTGAGACAAAATTCTTTCTCACTTCTGCTCAAGTAGGGTGATACTTTAACTCTGAGTAAACTACCATCAAAAAATATTCATAAATAAAAAAGTTTTCTGTAAAATTGTAAAAAAAATTCAAAATATCGGAGATATTTTCGACTACTTCCGGTTTTTCGATCATTGTCGGAATAGCTTTAACAAGTTGATTAGATACTTAACTTCCCATACCAGAAATATCAGAAACATTAATTGAGTAATTTTCGAAAAAAAGATAAATAAAAGAGCATTTTCAATAATTTAATGATTTTTCAACTTTTTTCAAAGATTGAGGTCATTTTTGGACCACCTATAATATTGCAACGCTTTTATTATTAGATGCACACGCTAGGCCACCGATAGGACCCTGAGTAAAAAATGTTTAAGAAAAATCGTAGGCGTCGTTTTCGAGAAAAAGGCGTCTCAGAATGCTCCAAAACGGAAAATACTTAGTTTTCAGCGTACCATAATTTATTTCCTAAAAATCAAATTCGTGTTATTTAGATGTTATACGATCGTCTATTAATGGAACTATCCAACGACACTTCAATTGCTTTGGTCCGCTAATATGTGACGGAGAATTCGAACTTTTGGCAAGAGCTCCAATTTTTTTTCATCTTTTTTACATTTTTCTTCGTTTTTTGAACTACTTCCGGTATACGAATCATTGTCGAGTAGTTTTCACATCCAGTTTTGGAGTTTGCATGGGCACAGGGCTCTCTAACGATATACGACACTATACGATCAAATAAAATACTTCTGAGAAATCCTATGTTCAAAAGTGTTAAAAATGTCAAAATGTCAAAATATTGAAAATTAAATTTCAATAACTGCATACATATTATACATCATTAGAATCGTAATTGCGTCAACTTTTTAAATATATATTTTTTTTTTGAAAATCTCTTAAAATAGAAAAATAGTAGAGCATTTTCCAAAATTTCACGATTTTTGGACTTTTTTCAATTTTCAGTCCCTTTTTTGTCTTATTCCAATTATATGAAGGTCTTAATGGATGGATCCATGCTAAAGACTACCGGAAGGACCATCGATAGATAAAGTTTAAGAAAAATCGCTGGAGCAGTTTTCGAGATAAAGGCGTCCAAAAACGCTCCAAAACAAAAAATACTTGATTTTCAGCGTGTCATATTTTACTTCTGGATCATCGTATCTCTATGAAGTCGGTATCATACGATACTCCAATTCCGATGTAAACAAACGATACCTTAATCCATTTGATCGGTTGATATGGGACGAAGAAATCACGTTTTTCCCAAAGCCCCCATTTTTTGAGTTTTTTTCAAAAAATCAGACATTATTTCGACTACTTCCGGTTTACGGATCGTTGTTGAAATTGCTTTATCCGGATGTCTGACTATATGGCTTTATGTTCCAGAGGTTTCAGAAATATCGTTTTATCCTTTCCAAAAAATATAAGGGGCATAAAATGGGCAGAAAATTCGAAAAAATTCGAAAAATAAAGGGCGATAACTCTGAATGAATCTTATATTACTGGAATCGCTTGGACCTCAGAAATCCAAAAATGTAGGTCAAATTTGCAAATTTTGAAAAATAACAAAAATTGTCTCATAAACAACGTCTTTTCAATTTTCGAACGATAGAAGTCATAGACGAATGTTCGAAATTGAAAAATGTGAGATAGCCATTATCTCGCAAAAGATTCAGGGTTTCCGAAAATATCATTTGATTAAAAATGGGTAAAGAATTGACGAAATTATGGCCGATTTTCAATATCATGACAACATACAAAGTTCGGCCACTTCCGGTATGTGCAGAAGTTTGAAAAATAGTTTATGCACTAGCCACCACATGTTTTCCCGATAGAAAAGTTTGTTCCAGATCGATATCTGATTTCGATCATGGAGAAATAGGCTCCCGCGGTAAAAAATAATAATAATAATAATAATAATAATAACTAGACCTGCAGACCTGCAGTGCTGAATCGGCTTTCAGGAATCAGACAGGAAGTGCGTCATACAATAGCCGATCCATCGACCTACCAAACGATACTGTAGTTGTTATGATTCAGTGACACCATCTATCAGATTTGTAAAAGTAATATTTGCTTCCAAATAAATACACCGGTCAAAATTGTAAAATCTGGCAAAATTACTTCACTTCCGGTGCCAAAAGAAATCATTATCGATAACAAATAAGTTGAGAATTCGCAATTGAGAATTGTTTTATACATATCAGGCAATAAAATAATAAACTTAGAACCCATAAACAGAAATTAAAAAGGTAAAAAACTTAAAATGTGATCCTTAGAAAATTGGTTATTCCTCGACAAGGGAATATGCTAGAAGCAATTTTTTGATATCAGTATGATTATATTGATCCAATCTAAATGGCCATTAGCATCAAACGTTATAACGTTAAACAAATAATAAATATAACTCACTTCAAAAACATATTTGTTTTGAAGTCTAAAAATACGGTTTTTGCAAATATGACATTACTTCCGGTGATAATGGAAATGTTAAATCAGATCATTGCAATCATAAATGGCATAAGGCATCACATGGTGAAAATTGTATGAAAATTGAATAATAATTGACACTTTTATAAACCAAAAAGCTTAAAAAGTGACTTGTAGAACATCGTCTATTTCTCGGCAACCGTACAAGTTAGAAACGTTTTTGTGGTATCTGTATGATCGTATGGGTTCATGCTATTCGTTGATGGGATTCAAATATCATAATTTTAAAAATATTATAAAAGAGACTCATTTGAATAAAATATTTGTTTTTTAGGTTAAAAATACAGTTTTTGCCAAAATGACGTCATTTCCGGTAACAGTGAAACTGCAAAGTTGACTTAACCTAATCCAAATTGGCATTAGGCATCAAATAAAAGAAAAATATTGAAAATCGGATAATAATTTACTATTTTATAGGCAAAATAACTTGAAAAGTGATGCATGCAAAATTGCATATTTCTCGGCAACTGCTCATATTACAAACTATTTTGGCATACATTCTCTTCGTCTGGATTATGGCTACGAGTTTATGAAAGTTACGAATAAATAGTTCAAAATATAAAGACGTTGAATGGGTTGTAATAACTGAATTTTACACTTTTTTTTACATTTTATTCGAAATTGCCCGAAAATGAAATTGAAATTTAAGAATCTGAGCCAAACATTTTATGCGCCTTTACAGGGCGCATACTTTTTGTTATATCAGTTTTCGAAAAAAATAATATTTGCTGTCAAAAAGTGGTACTTAACTCTCAAAATTGTAGTTTTTGTTGATATTACGCCACTTCCGTTGCGTGCAGAAAAATGTCACCGTAACAAAATATATTACAATTGACATCACGAAGCATATGCACTTTGTTTTATACAAATCGAACAATAAATAATTAATCTAGGTACGAAAAACTAAATTAGCCAATGGCGACTAAAGAAAATTGCTGAGACAAAATTCTTTCTCACTTATACTCAAGTAAGGTGATACTTTAACTCTGTGTAAACTACCATCAAAAAATATTCATAAATAAAAAAGTTTTCTGTAAAAATGTAAAAAAAAATCAAAATATCGGAGATTTTTTCGACTACTTCCGGTTTTTCGATCATTGTCGGAATTGCTTTAACAAGTTGATTAGATACTTAACTTCCTGTAGCAGAAATATCAGAAACATTCATTAAGTAATTTTTGAAAAAAAGATAAATAAAAGAGCATTTTCAATAATTTAATGATTTTTCAACTTTTTTCAAAGATTGATGTCATTTTTGGACCACCTATAATATTGCAACGCTTTTATTATTAGATGCACACGCTAGGCCACCGATAGGACTCTGACTAAAAAATGTTTAAGAAAAATCGTAGGCGTCGTTTTCGAGAAAAAGGCGTCTCAGAATGCTCCAAAACGGAAAATATGTAGTTTTCAGCGTACCATAATTTATTTCCTAAGAATCAAAGTCGTGTTATTTAGATGTTATACGATCGTCTATTAATGGAACTATCCAACGACACTTTAATTGTTTTGATCCGCTAATATGTGACGGAGAATTCGAACTTTTGGCAAGAGCTCCAATTCTTTTTTATCGTTTTTACATTTTTCGTCGTTTTTTGAACTACTTCCGGTATACGAATCATTGTCGAGTAGTTTTTACATCCTGTTTTGGAGTTTGCATGGGAACAGGGCTCTCTAATGATATACTACACTATACGATCAAATAAAATACTTCTGAGAAATCCTATGTTCAAAAGTGTTAAAAATGTCAAAATGTCAAAATATTGAAAATTAAATTTCAATAACTGCATACATATTATACATCATTAGAATCGTAATTAGGTCAGCTTTTTAAATATATATCTTTTTTTTGAAAATCTCTTCAAATAAAAAAAAAGTGGAGCATTTTCCAAAATTTCACGATTTTTTGACTTTTTTCAATTTTCAGTCCCTTTTATGTCTTATTCCAATTATATACAGGTCTTAATGGATGGATCCATGCTAAAGACTACCGGAAGGACCATTGATAGATAAAGTTTAAGAAAAATCGCTGGAGCAGTTTTCGAGATAAAGGCGTCCAAAAACGCTCCAAATCAAAAAATGCTTGATTTTCAGCGTGTCATATTTTACTTCTGGATCATCGTATCTGTATGAATTGGGTATCATACGATACTCCAATTCCGATGTCAACCAACGATACCTTAATCCATTTGATCGGTTGATATGGGACGACGAAATCACGTTTTTCCCAAAGCCCCCATTTTTTGAGTTTTTTTCAAAAAATCAGACATTATTTCGACTACTTCCGGTTTACGAATCGTTGTTGAAATTGCTTTATGCAACTGTCTGGCTATATGGCTTTATGTTTCAGGGGTTTCAGAAATATCGTTTTATCCTTTCCAAAAAATATATGGGGCACAAAATGGGGAGAAAATTCGAAAAAATTCGAAAAATAAAGGGCGATAACTCTGAATGAAACTTATATTACTGGAATCGCATAGACTTCAGGAATCCAAAAATGTAGGTCAAATTTGCAAATTTTGAAAAATAACAAAAATTGTCTCATAAACAACGTCTTTTCAATTTTCAAACGATAGAAGTCATAGACGAATGTTCGAAATTCAAAAATGTGAGATAGCCATTATCTCGCAAAAGATTCAGGGTTTCCGAAAATGTCATTTGTTTAAAAATGGGTAAAGAATTGACGAAATTATGGCCGATTTTCAATATCATGACAACCTACAAAGTTCGGCCACTTCCGGTATGCGCAGAAGTTTGAAAAATAGTTTATGCACTAGCCACCACATGTTTTCCCGATAGAAAAGTTTGTTCCAGATCGATATCTGTTTTCGATCATGGAGAAATAGGCTCCCGCGGAAAAAAATAATAATAATAATAATAATAATTTTTTTAAAAACAATAGTCTTTCAGACGAAAGTCTGAAAGCCTAATAATAATAATAATAATTTTAGTAAAAACAATAGTCTTTCAGACGAAAGTCTGAAAGCCTAATAACTAGACCTGCAAGCAGCACTGAACCGGCTTTCAGGAATCATACAGGAAGTTTATTATACCATAGCCGATCCATTGAGCTACCAAAGTATACTTTAGTTGTTTTGCTTCAGCGACACCCTCTATCATATGTAAAAGTAATATTTGCTGGCGAAAAGACCGGTCAAAATTGTAAATTATGGCAAAATTACGTCACTTCCGGTGCCGAAAGAAATTTTTATAGGTGAAAAATAAGTCGAAAATTCGCAGCATACAAAATACAAACTTTGTTTTATACATATCGGGCAATAAATAATTAACCTATAACCCATAAACTGAAATTAAGAAGGTAAAAAACTTAAAAGTGATCCTGGGAAAATTGGTTATTATTCGACAAGGGAACATGCTAGAAGCCTTTTCTTGATATCAATATGATGGTATTGATTCAATCTTACTGCCCATTAGAGTCAGACGTTATAAAGTTAAACGAATAATGAATATAAATCACTTCAAAAAAATGTTTGTTTTGAAGGCTAAAAATACGTTTTTTACAAAAATTACATTACTTCCGGTGATATTGAAAATGTTAACTTGGTTCATAGAAGTCATAAATGGCATAAGGCATCAAATGGTAAAAAAATTATAAAAATCGAATAATAATTGACACTTTTATAGACCAAAAACCTTGAAAAGTGACTTATAGAAGATCGCCTATTTCTCTGTAACCGTACAAGTTAGAAACCATTTTGTGGTATCTGTATGGTCGTATGGCTTCATTCTATTCGTTGATGGGAATCAAATATCATAATTTTAAAAATATTATAAGGGAGACTGATTTGAATAAAATATTAGTTTTTTAGGTTAAAAATACAGTTTTTGCCCAAATGACGTCATTTCCGGTCACAGTGAAAATGTAAAATTGGCTTGACCTAGTCCAAATTGGCATTAGGCATCAAATGAAAAAAAAATATTGCAAATCGAATAATAATTCACTCTTGTAAAGGCAAAATAACGTGAAAAGTGATGCATGCAAAATTGCATATTTCTCGGCAACTGCTCATATTACAAACTAATTTTCGCATACATTCTCTTCGTCTGGATTATTGCTACGAGTTTATGAAAATTACAAATAAATATTTCAAAATATGAAGACGCTGAATGAATTGTAAATAACTGAAATTTACACTTTATTTTACATTTTATTCGAAATTGCCCGAAAATGAAATTGAAATTTAAAAATATGAGCTAAGGATTTTGTGCACCTTTGCAGGGTGCATCCTTTTAGTTATATCAGTTTTGAAAAAAAATAATATTTGCTTTCAAAAAGTGGTACCGAACTGTCAAAATTGTAGTTTTTGTTAATATTACGTCACTTCCGTTGCCGACAGAAAAATTTCACCGTAACAAAAAAAATTGCAATTGGGACCACGGAGCATATGAACTTTGTTTTATACAAATCGAACAATAAATAATTTTTCTGGGTACGAAAAACTAAATTAGCCGATGGCGGCTAACGCAAATTACCGAGACAATTTTTTTTCTCATTTCTGCTCAAGTACGATGATATTTTAACCCTGTGTGAAAGATCATCAAAAAATATTCATAAATAAAAAAGGTTTTGGTAAAAAAAATAATTTTTTTCAAAATATCGGACATTTTTTCGACTACTTCCGATTTTACGATCGTTGTTGTGATAGCTTTACGAAGTTCTTTGGATACTTAACTTTCTGCACCAGAAGTGTCAGAAACATCCATTGAGCAGTTTTGGAAATAAAGATAAATTAAAGAGCGTTTCCAAAAATTTAACGATTTTTCAATTTTTTTCAAAGTTTGAGGCCATTTTTCGACCACTTATATTATTTCAATGCTTTTCATTTTGGATTCCCTATATAGACAACCGATAGGACTTTGAGTAAGAAAAGTTTAAGAAAAATCGTAGGCGTCGTTTTCGAGAAAAAGGCGTCTCAGAATGTTAAAAAATTGGAAAATACTACATTGTTGGCATACAATAGTTTATTTCCTTACCATCGAAATCGTATTATTTAGATACCATATGATGGTCCATTAATAGGGCTATCCAGCGACACTTTAGTTCTTTTGGTCCGCTATTACTTAAGAGAGAAATCAAGTTTTTCGCAAGTGCGACAATGTTTTTACTCTTTTTTTTCATTTTTTTGAATACTTCCGGTATGGTTATTATTGTCGAAATAGTTTTAATGGCCGGTTTGGGCACTAAAATAGCCACAGGGCTCTGTAATGATATATTACATTATCTGATCAGATAAAATGCCCCTGAGAAATCCTATGTTCAAAAGTGCCAAAAATGCAAAAAATTTAAAATATCGAAAATTAAATTTTAATAATTACATACATATTATACATCGTTAGAATCGTAATTAGGTCAGCTATCTGAATATACAACTTCTTTTTAAAAATCTTTTAAAATAAAAAAATAGTAGAGCATTTTCCAAAATTTCACGATTTTTCGACTTTTTTCGATTTTCAGTCCCTTTTTTATCCTATTCCAGACATTTCAAAGTCTTATTGGATGGCTTTATGCAAAAAACCTCCAAAAGGACTCTCGATAGAAAAAATTAAAAAAAAATTGCAGGTTAAGTTTTCGAGATACAGGCGTCCAAAAACGCTCCAAATCAGAAAATACTTGATTTTCAGCGTGTCATATTTTGCTGTCTGTTCATAGTATCCATATGAATGGGGTATCATATGAAAGTCCAGCAATCGTGCCATCAAACGATACCTTCATTCGTTTAATCCATTGATATCGGACGGAGAAATAGCGTTTTCCCCAAAAATATCCATTTTTTACATTTTTTTCAAAATATTGCACATTATTTCGACCACTTCCGGTTTAAGGATTCTTGTCGAAATTGCTTTATAAGTTGGTATTGGACTATAACTTCATGTTCCAGAAGTTTCAGAAACGTCAGTTCTGCCATAAAACGAAATCCGAGCTCACAAAATGGGAAGAAAATTCGAAAAAAATCGAAAAATAAAGGGCGATAACTCTGAATGAAACTTATATTACTGGAATCGGATGGACTTCAGGTATCCAAAAATGTAGGTCAAATTTGAAAATTTTGAAAAATAACAAAAATTGTCTCGTAAACAACATGTTTTCAATTTTCGAACGATAAAAATCACAGACGAATGTTCGAAATTGAAAAATGTGAGATAGCCATTGTCTCAGAAAAGATTCAGGGATTCCAAAAATGTAATTTGTTTGAAAATGGATAAAGAATTGACGAAACTATGGCCGATTTTCATTTTTTAGGGAAAGTACAAAGTTCGGTCACTTCCGGTATGCGCAGAAATTTCAAAAATATCTTATCAAGTAGCCACCACCTGGTTTCCCAATAGAAAAGCTAATTCCAGATCGATATCTGTTTTCGGTCATGGAGATCTAGGCCCTCGCGGTAAATAATAATAATAATAATAATAATTTTAGTAATCTCAATAGGCTTTCAGACGAAAGTCTGAAAGCCTAATAATTTTAGTAATCTCAATAGGCTTTCAGACGAAAGTCTGAAAGCCTAACTAGACCTGCAAGCAGCACTGAACCGGCTTTCAGGAATCATACAGGAAGTTCATTATACCATAGCCGATCCATTGAGCTACCAAACTATACTTTAGTTGTTTTGCTTCAGTGACACCCTCTATCATATGTAAAAGTAATATTTGCTGGCGAAAAGACCGGTCAAAATTGTAAATTATGGCAAAATTACGTCACTTCCGGTGCCGAAAGAAATTTTTATAGGTGAAAAATAAGTCGAAAATTCGCAACATACAAATAAAAACTTTGTTTTATACATATCGGGCAATAAATAATCAACCTATAACCCATAAACAGAAGGTATAAAACTTAAAAGTGACCCTGGGAAAATTGGCTATTATTCGACAAGGGAACATGCTAGAAGCCTTTTCTTGATATCAATATGATGGTATTGATTCAATCGTACTGCCCATTAGAGTCAGACATTATAAAGTTAAACGAATAATAAATATAAATCCCTTCAAAAAAATGTTTGTTTTGAAGGCTAAAAATACGTTTTTTGCAAAAATTACATTACTTCCGGAGATATTGAAAATGTTAATTTAGTTCATAGAAGTCATAAATGGCATAAGGCATCAAATGGTAAAAAAATGATAAAAATCGAATAATAATTGACACTTTCATAGACCAAAAACCTTGAAAAGTGACTTATAGAAGATCGCCTATTTCTCTGTAACCGTACAAGTTAGAAACCATTTTGTGGTATCCGTATGGTCGTATGGCTTCATTCTATTCGTTGATGGGAATCAAATATCATAATTTTAAAAATATTATAAGGCAGACTCATTTGAATAAAATATTTGTTTTTTAAGTTAAAAATACAGTTTTTGCCTAAATGACGTCATTTCCGGTCACAGTGAAAATGTAAAATTGGCTTGACCTAGTCCAAATTGGCATTAAGCATCAAATGGAAAAAAAATATTGCAAATCGAATAATAATTCACTCTTTTATAGGCAAAATAACGTGAAAAGTGATGCATGCAAAATTGCATATTTCCCGGCAACTGCTCATATTACAAACTAATTTGCGCATACATTCTCTTCGTCTGCATTATTGCTACGAGTTTATGAAAATTACAAATAAATATTTCAAAATATGAAGACGCTGAATGAATTGTAAATAACTGAATTTTACACTTTATTTTACATTTTATTCGAAATTGCCCGAAAATGAAATTGAAATTAAAAAATCTGAGCTAAGGATTTTGTGCACCTTTGCAGGGTGCATCCTTTTAGTTATATCAGTTTTGAAAAAAAATAATATTTGCTTTCAAAAAGTGGTACCGAACTGTCAAAATTGTAGTTTTTGTTAATATTACGTCACTTCCGTTGCCGACAGAAAAATTTCACCGTAACAAAAAAAATTACAATTGGGACCACGGAGCATATGAACTTTGTTTTATACAAATCGAACAATAAATAATTTTTCTGGGTACGAAAAACTAAATTAGCCGATGGCAGCTAAAGTAAATTACCGAGACAATTTTTTTTCTCATTTCTGCTCAAGTAGGATGATATTTTTAACCCTGTGTAAAATATCATCAAAAAATATTCATAAATAAAAAAGGTTTTCGTAAAAAAAATATTTTTTTTCAAAATATCGGACATTTTTTCGACTACTTCCGGTTTTACGATCGTTGTTGTGATAGCTTTACGAAGTTCTTTGGATAATTAACTTTCTGTACCAGAAGTGTCAGAAACATCCATTGAGTAGTTTTGGAAAAAAAAGATAAATTAAAGAGCGTTTCCAAAAATTTAACGATTTTTCAATTTTTTTCAAAGTTTGAGGCCATTTTTGGACCATTTATATTATTTCAATGCTTTTCATTTTGGATTCACTATATAGACAACCGATAGGACTTTGAGTAAGAAAAGTTTAAGAAAAATCTGCGGCGTCGTTTTCGAGAAAAGGGCGTCCCAGAATGTTAAAAAATCGGAAAATACTAGATTTTTGGCATACAATAATTTATTTCCTTACCATCGAAATCGTATTATTTAGATACCATATTATGGTCCATTAATAGGGCTATCCAGCGACACTTTAGTTCTTTTGGTCCGCTATTACCTAAGAGAGAAATCAAGTTTCTCGCAAGTGCGACAATGTTTTTAACCTTTTTTTTCATTTTTTGAATACTTCCGGTATGGTTATTATTGTCGGAATAGTTTTAATAGCCGGTTTGGGCACTAAAATAGCCACGGGGCTCTGTAATGATATATTACATTATCTGATCAGATAAAATGCCTCTGAGAAATCCTATGTTCAAAAGTGCCAAAAATGCAAAAAATTTAAAATATCGAAAATTAAATTTCAATAACTACATACATATTATACATCGTTAGAATCGTAATTAGGTCAGCTATCTGAATATACAACCTTTTTTGAAAATCTCTTAAAATAAAAAAAATAATAGAGCATTTTCCAAAATTTCACGATTTTTCGACTTTTTTTGATTTTCAGTCCCTTTTTTATCGTATTCCAGACATTTCAAAGTCTTATTGGATGGCATAATTCACAAGACTATCGAATGGACTCTCGATAGAGAAAGTTAAAAAAAAAGTTGCGGTTAAGTTTTCGAGATACAGGCGTCCAAAAACGCTCCAAATCAGAAAATAATTGATTTTCAGCGTGCCATATTTTGATTCCTGCTCGTCGTATCCGTACGAATTGGGTATCATACGATAGCACAATACTAGTGCAGTCCAATGGTACCCTAATTTGTTTAATCCATTGATATCGGACGAAGAAATCGCGTTTTTCCCCAAATTACCCATTTTTTGCATTTTTTTCAAAATATCGGACATTATTTCGACCACTTCCGGTGTACAGATTATTGTTGAAATTGCTTTATTCCTTGCAATGGTCATTTGGCTTCATGCCTCAGAAATTTCAGAAACGTCAATTCGGCCATAAAACGAAACCCGAGCTCACAAAATGGGTAGAAAATTCGAAAAAAATCGAAAAATAAAGGGCGATAACTCTGAATGAAACTTATATTACTGGAATCGGATGGACTTCAGGTATCCAAAAATGTAGGTCAAATTTCAAAATTTTGAAAAATAACAAAAATTGTCTCTCAAACAACATTTTTCATTTTTCGATCGCAAGAAGTCAGCGATGAAGTTTCGAAATATCGAAATTTTCAACTGCTATCGTCCGAGAAAAGACTCAGGGTTTCCGAAAATGTCATTTGTATGAAAATAGGTACAGAATTGGCGAATCTACGGCCGTTTTTTAATTTTTTGACACCGCACGAAATTCGACCACTTCCGGTCTGCGCAGAAGTTTCAAATATACTTTATCAAGTAGCCAACCCATGGTTTCCCGATAGAGAATTAGGTCCCAGATCGGTATCTGTTACAGGCACTGAGAAATAGGCTCCGGCGAAAAAAAAAATAATAATAATAAATAACTAGACCTGCAAGCAGCACTGAACCGGCTTTCAGGAATCATACAGGAAGTTTATTATACCATAGCCGATCCATTGAGCTACCAAACTATACATTAGTTGTTTTGCTTCAGTGACACCCTCTATCATATGTAAAAGTAATATTTGCTGGCGAAAAGACCGGTCAAAATTGTAAATTATGGCAAAATTACGTCACTTCCGGTGCCGAAAGAAATTTTTATAGGTGAAAAATAAGTCGAAAATTCGCAACAGACAAAATGCAAACTTTTTTTTATAGATATCGGGCAATAAATAATTAACCTATAACCCATAAACTGAAATTAAGAAGGTAAAAAACTTAAAAGTGACCCTCGGAAAATTGGTTATTATTCGACAAGGGAACATGCTAGAAGCCTTTTCTTGATATCAATATGATGGTATTGATTCAGTCTTACTGCCCATTAGAGTCAGACGTTATAAAGTTAAACGAATAATAAATTTAAATCCCTTCAAAAAAATGTTTGTTTTGAAGGCTAAAAATACGTTTTTTGCAAAAATTACATTACTTCCGGTGATATCGAAAATTTTAACTTGGTTCATAGAAGTCATAAATGGCATAAGGCATCAAATGGTAAATAAATTATAAAAATCGAATAATAATTGACACTTTTACAGACCAAAAACCTTGAAAAGTGACTTATAGAAGATCGCCTATTTCTCTGTAACCGTACAAGTTAGAAACCATTTTGTGGTATCTGTATGGTCGTATGGCTTCATTCTATTCGTTGATGGGAATCAAATATCATAATTTTAAAAACATTATAAGGCAGACTCATTTGAATAAAATATTTGTTTTTTAGGTTAGAAATACAGTTTTTGCCCAAAAGACGTCATTTCCGGTCACAGTGAAAATGTAAAATTGGCTTGACCTAGTCCAAATTGGCATTAGGCATCAAATGGAAAAAAAATATTGCAAATCGAATAATAATTCACTCTTTTATAGGCAAAATAACGTGAAAAGTGATGCATGCAAAATTGCATATTTCTTGGCAACTGCTCATATTACAAACTAATTTTCGCATACATTCTCTTCGTCTGGATTATTGCTACGAGTTTATAAAAATTACAAATAAATATTTCAAAATATGAAGACGGTGAATGAATTGTAAATAACTGAATTTTACACTTTATTTTACATTTTATTCGAAATTGCCCGAAATTGAAATTGAAATTTAAAAATATGAGCTAAGGATTTTGTGCACCTTTGCAGGGTGCATCCTTTTAGTTATATCAGTTTTGAAAAAAAATAATATTTGCTTTCAAAAAGTGGTACCGAACTGTAAAAATTGTAGTTTTTGTTAATATTACGTCACTTCCGTTGCCGACAGAAAAATTTCACCGTAACAAAAAAAATTGCAATTGGGACCACGGTGCATATGAACTTTGTTTTATACAAATCGAACAATAAATAATTTTTCTGGGTACGAAAAACTAAATTAGCCGATGGCGGCTAACGCAAATTACCGAGACAATTTTTTTTCTCATTTCTGCTCAAGTACGGTGATATTTTAACCCCGTGTAAAATATCATCAAAAAATATTCATAAATAAAAAAGGTTTTCGTAAAAAAAATATTTTTTTTCAAAATATCGGACATTTTTTCGACTACTTCCGGCTTTACGATCGTTGTTGTGATAGCTTTACGAAGTTCTTTGGATACTTAACTTTCTGTACCAGAAGTGTCAGAAACATCCATTGAGTAGTTTTGGAAAAAAAGATAAATTAAAGAGCGTTTCCAAAAATTTAACGATTTTTCAATTTTTTTCAAAGTTTGAGGCCATTTTTCGACCACTTATATTATTTCAATGCTTTTCATTTTGGATTCCCTATATAGACAACCGATAGGACTTTGAGTAAGAAAAGTTTAAGAAAAATCGTAGGCGTCGTTTTCGAGAAAAGGGCGTCTCAGAATGTTAAAAAATTGGAAAATACTACATTTTTGGCATACAATAATTTATTTCCTTACCATCGAAATCGTATTATTTAGATATCATATGATGGTCCATTAATAGGGCTATCCAGCGACACTTCAGTTCTTTTGGTCCGCTATTACCTAAGAGAGAAATCAAGTTTTTCGCAAGTGCGACAATGTTTTTACTCTTTTTTTTCATTTTTTGAATACTTCCGGTATGGTTATTATTGTCGGAATAGTTTTAATAGCCAGTTTGGGCACTAAAATAGCCACAGGGCTCTGTAATGATATATTACATTATCTGATCAGATAAAATGCCCCTGAGAAATCCTATGTTCAAAAGTGTCAAAAATGCAAAAAATTTAAAATATCGAAAATTAAATTTTAATAATTACATACATATTATACATCGTTAGAATCGTAATTAGGTCAGCTATCTGAATATACAACCTTTTTTTAAAAATCTCTTAAAATAGAAAAACAGTAGAGCATTTTCCAAAATTTCACGATTTTTCGACTTTTTTCGATTTTCAGTCCCTTTTTTATCCTATTCCAGACATTTCAAAGTCTTATTGGATGGCTTCATGCAAAATACCTCCAAAAGGACTCTCGATAGAAAAAATTTAAAAAAAATTGCAGGTTAAGTTTCCGAGATACAGGCGTCCAAAAACGCTCCAAATCAGAAAATACTTGATTTTCAGCGTGCCATATTTTGCTTCCTGATCATAGTATCCGTATGAATTGGGTATCATACGATAGTACAATCCTAGTGCAGTCCAATGGTACCCTAATTTCTTTAATCCATTGATATCGGGCAGAGAAATCGCGTTTTTCCCCAAAATATCCATTTTTTGCATTTTTTTCAAAATATTGCCCATTATTTCGACCACTTCCGGTTTAAGGATTCTTGTCGAAATTGCTTTATAAGTTGGTATTGGACTATAACTTCATGTTCCAGAAGTTTCAGAAACGTCAATTCTGCCATAAACCGAAACCGGAGCTCACAAAATGGGAAGAAAATTCGAAAAAAAACGAAAAATAAAGGGCGATAACTCTGAATGAAACTTATATTACTGGAATCGGATGGACTTCAGGTATCCAAAAATGTAGGTCAAATTTGAAAATTTTGAAAAATAACAAAAATTGTCTCGTAAACAACATGTTTGCAATTTTCAAACGATAAAAGTCATAGACGAAAGTTCGAAATTGAAAAATGTCTCAGAATAGATTGTCTCAGAAAAGATTCAGGGATTCCAAAAATGTAATTTGTTTGAAAATGGATAAAGAATTCACGAAACTATGGCCGATTTTCAATTTTTAGATAACGTACAAAGTTCGGTCACTTCCGGTATGCGCAGAAATTTCAAAAATATTTTATCAAGTAGCCACCACATGGTTTCCCAATAGAAAATCTGATTCCAAATCGATATCTGTTTTCGATCATGGAGATCTAGGCCCTCGCGGTAAATAATAATAATAAATAATAATAATAATAATTTTAGTAATCTCAATAGGCTTTCAGACGAAAGTCTGAAAGCCTAATAATAATTTTAACAAAAACAATAGTGTTTCACACAAGCTACGCAGTGTGAAACCCTAACTAGACCTGCATGCAGGAATGACGGGTTTCACTGGTGCCACGTTACCCTTAAACATGTCACTTCCGGTGCCAAGTTACCCTTGAACATATGTCGCTTCTGGTACCAACAAAACACTAAACAGGTTTCCAAATTAACATTGCACACAAATAAAATGGACGCAGAATCAACCAAATCCAGCAATATCAATACATTTTATACATTTGTTACTTGTAAATGATCTTGACAAAATTAAATTACTCCCGGTGTTAATGAAAATGTTCAATTAGTCTTATGAAATCAGAAATGGCATACGATATCATATAGTGAAAATTTTATGTAAATCGAATAATAATTGCCACTTTTAAAGACCAAAAAACTTGAAAAGTGACTTGTAGAAAATCGGCTATTTCTCGGCAACCGTACAAGTTAGAAACCATTTTGTGGTATCTGTATGATCGTATGGCTTCATTCTATTTGTTGATTGACATCAAATACCATAATTTGAAAAACATTTCAAAACAGACTCATTTGAATAAAATATCTGTTTTGAAGGCTAAAAATACAGTTTTTGCCAAAATGACGTTACTTCCGGTGATAATGAAAATCTTACATTACTTGTATGAAATCCCAAATGGCATTAGTTATAACATGGTGTAACGTTTATGAAAATCGAATAATAATTGACACTTTTATGGCCCCAAATCCTTCAAAAGTGACCTGTAGAAAACCGTCTATTTCTCGGCAATTAATTATTAATACATATGAAGTTATTCTTGGTTTAATAAAATATTGATTTAAAAAGTTTAAAATGCAGTTTTTGACAAAATGACGTCACTTCCGGTGTCAATTTTAAATTGTAATCAACTTGATATGACGCTACATGCTTTTTGAATCAAATGATGTCACTTTTATAAAATCCAATAATAATTGACTTTATTACACGCAAAATAAAGAAAACAGTGACTTATGCAGAACTGTCCATTTCTTGGCAACTGCTTATATACTATTCAAAAAAAGTAGGGGATATTTGATTTTTAAGTGTTATTAAAGTCACCTAATGAAACTGACGAAGAAACAAATTCCAAATGATCGTTAGACTAAGTAAGGCACAGACTGACCATTATAAGGGTAAAATGATACCCGGGGTCAAACAGCAAAGTTACCACAGCATCACAACAAAGTCAGTAACGGGTAAATCCTCCTCTGTTTGCCAAACAAGCATTGATCCGACGTGGCATACTCCTAATGAGACGTCTAAGGTCATTTTGGTCCAGATTGTCCCATTCCTGTTGCAACGCAGCAGCAAGTTCTTGGACATTGGCAGGACGTTGTTGACGTTGACGTAACCTCTGTCCAAGCATGTCCCAGACATGCTCGATGGGGGAGAGGTCGGGACTCAGTGCTGGCCAAGGTAATGTGGTGATGTTCTGTTGTTGGAGGTAACCTGTAACGATCCTGGCCCTGTGACATCTTGCGTTGTCATCCTGGAAGATGAAACGGCGGCCATGACGTCGTGCGAATGGCACAACATGGACTGCCAAGATGTTGTCCCGGTAGTACTGGCCTGTTACACGCCCTGCAACAACATTTAAAGCCGTTCTTCCAGCAACAGTGATGCCTCCCCACACCATAACAGAACCACCCCCAAATCGATCATGTCTGATGACGTTAACGTCTTGGAAGCGCTCGTTTCGACGACGCCACACCCTCCTACGTCTGTCCAAAAAATCAACAGTGAACCTTGGCTCATCTGAAAACATCACTTTGCTCCAGCGTCGATTATCCCAGTGTTGACGATCCCTACACCAACGACGTCTTGCCTGAATGTGATGATCTCTCAAACAAGGGATCACGCGAGGAAGTCGGGCGCGAAGGTGACCCCTATGCAGTCGATTCCGAATCGTCTGGCCACTCACTCTCACACCAGTGTCTGTTTGAAGACGAGCGCTGATCTGATTTGCTGTGATGACACGATTTCTCAAGGTCAAGGTACGGATAAATCGATCCTGGGCTTGAGTTGTTGCCCTTGGTCGACCTGAGCGTGGTCTGTCCTGTACAGATTGTGTATCACGGTATCTGGACCATAGCCTGCTTATGACAGACTGAGAAACATTCATCGTCCGCGCCACAACCGCCTGTGTTGTGCCGATCTGTAGCATGCCAAGGGCACGTAACCTTTCATTTTGGGTAAGCAGACGCATATCAAAATTTGTTTTCTGGTCACTAAAACAATTGAACTGATGTTTCCAGCCTGGAATTGAATGCCAAAATGACCGTAACATTCAAAGTCAGAGTCGTGCAAATCTTGGGTTGGACCCCCATGATGATCCCAAGCATCACCTGCACTCCATGCGGCAGCTATTGGTGCGTTTGGGTGTCACATGTAACTGGAAATGTTTCTTCTGTTAGGTTCTATAGTGACTTTTTTCATAGTCATTTGCATATTTTAGTATTATGCCCCCAAAATCAAATATCCCCTACTTTTTTTGAATAGTATATTACAAACTAATTTTCACATACATTCTCTTCGTATTGATTATAGCTACAAGTCTATCAGAGTTATGTAAAAATAATTTAAAATCTGAAAAGCCTGAATGGGTTGTAAATAGGTCAATTTTACGCCTTTTTTCACCTCTTAATCCAATTTGCTAGAAAATGAAATAGAAATTAAAAAAACTGCTTACACCATTTTTTGGGCCTTGAAAGGACACACTCTTTGAGTCATATAATTTTTCAAAAAAATAATATTTGTTTTCGAAGAAGGAAAATAACTGTCAAAATTGTAGTTTTTGGTAAAATTATGCCACTTCCGGTGCCGACAGATAACACTATTGGTAACACAAAAAATGACAATTGAGACAACGAAGCATATGAACTTTGTTTTATACAAATCGAACAATAAAAAAATAATCTAGGACTGAAAAACTGAATTAGCCAATGGCAGCCAAGGAAAATTACTAAGACAAAATTTTTTAGCATTTTTGCGCAAGACAGATGACTCTTTAATTCTGTGTACAATATGACTAAAAAATATTCATAAATAAAAAAGTTTTTTGTAAAATTTTAAATTTTCAAAATTTGGCGCCTAATATCTTCTAAGATTTACCGAAAATCAAAAATCGAAAGTAGCGTAGCTATGTGCCATGTCTCCGGCTATGCCAAAATGTATCGAAAGTTAAAATCCCATGATTATTGTTAAAATTACTGCAATATTTTAAAAGATAGGTTGCCAGGCAACGAAACATACGCCCACAGCAGCTAAATCGTCCGGGCAGTCAACAAGGGTTGTCGCATATTTTTACCTTTTTTTGGTAATCAAACATTTGTAATACACTCAAATCTGAGTTACAACTAATTATGTAATTATCTGAAAATCATTAGAATTTGTTTGCTTTTTATAAAGTTTTGCCCCAAGCTAACAAATAGTATAGGAAGCATTAAACATCATGGAATTAGCTGTTCAGTTATCAAAATTCATTGAAAATCAAAATACTTGTTCGTTTCAACACCTTAAACTCTGTGTATCAATCTGAAGTCAATCGGATGATTTATAAGTTTGGCATCTACAGCGCCACAAGGTTTTTCGAAGTGATCAAGGGAGATAACTCTGGAAGTAATTATTTGAAATCGATGAAAATCAGTAGGCTTCTTCGTCTCAGGACCTTAAACAGTGTGTGTAAATTTAAAGTCAATCGGATATTAACTTTGGCCTTTAGAGCATCCACAGGATTTTTTGAAGTGATCAAGGGCCATAAATCTGGCACTAATTATTGGAAATTGCTGAAAATCAATAAGCTTCTTCGTCTTATGACCTTAAACACTGTGTATAAATTTAAAGTCAATCGGATATTAACTCTGGCATTAATTATTGAAAATAGGCTTCTTCGTCTTATGACCTTAAACAATGTGTATAAATTTAAAGTCAATCGGATATTAACTTTGGTTTTTAAAACGTCCACAAGATTTTTTGAAGTGATCAAGGGAGATAACTTTGATACTAATTATCGGAAATCGCTGAAAATCAATAGGCTTCTTCGTCTTATGACCTTAAACACTGTGTATAAATCTAAAGTCGATTGGATATTAACTTTGGCTTTTAGAGCGTCCACCAGATTTTTTGAAGTGATCAAGGGCCATAACTCTGGCACTAATTATCGGAAAATTGCTGAAAATCAATAGGCTTCTTCGTCTCATGACCTTAAACACTGTGTATAAATTTAAAGTCAATCGGATATTAACTTTAGCCTCTAGAGCGTCCACAAGCAATTGTGGATGCCAGACCGACGGACGGACGGACGGGGGCGACGACAATATACGACCACATTTCAATGTGGGCGTATAAAAACGATAACTTCGGTGATTTCGGACATTTCGCATTGTCGCAGAACGTTCAAAATAGCTTTATCCTCTAAGTCACACCCACTTTCCCAGTAAAACCGAAGAAATCCTAACGATGCGACAAGCAGTTGCTGAGATCTACTCAAAACAAAAGAAGAATAATAATAATAATAAGAATAATAATTTTAACAAAAACAATAGTGTTTCACACAAGCTTCGCAGTGTGAAACCCTAATAATAATTCTAACAAAAACAATAGTGTTTCACACAAGACACGCAGTGTGAAACCCTAATAATTTTAACAAAAACAATAGTGTTTCACACAAGCTACGCAGTGTGAAACCCTAATAACTTTAACAGAAACAATAAGCTTTCATATGAAATATGAAAGCTTAATAATAATCTTAAAGATAGGTTGCCAGGCAACGAAACATACGCCCACAGCAGCTAAATCGTCCGGGCAGTCAACAAGGGTTGTCGCATATTTTTACTTTTTTTGGTAATGAAACATTTGTACAGTAATACACTCAAATCTGATTAAGAGTAACAACTCATTATATAATTATCTGAAAATCATTAGAATTTGTTTGCTTTTTATAAAGGTTTGCCCCACGCTAACAATTGGTATAGGAAATATTTAACATCATGGATTTAGCTGTTCAGTTATCAAAATTCATTGAAAATCAAAATACTTGTTCGTTTCAACACCTTGAACTCTGTGTATCAATCTGAAGTCAATCGGATGACAAGTTTGGCATCTATAGTGTCACAATGTTTTTGGAAAGATCATTTACGAAGTAATTATTTGAAATCGCTGAAAATCAATAGGCTTCTTCGTCTCATGACCTTTAACACTGTGTATAAATTTAAAGTCAATCGGATATTAACTTTGGCCTCTAGAGCATCCACAGGATTTTTTGTTGTGATCAAGGGCCATAACTCTGGCAATAATTATCAGAGATCACTGAAAATCAATAGGCTTCTTCGTCTCATGACCTTAAACACTGTGTATAAATTTAAAGTCAATCGGATATTAACTTTGGCTTTTAGAGCGTTCACAAGATTTTTTGAAATGATCAAGGGCCATAACTCTGGCACTAATAATTGGAAATCAATGAAAATCAATAGGCTTCTTCGTCTTATGACCTTAAACACTGTGTATAAATTTAAAGCCAATCGGATATTAACTTTGGCCTCTAGAGCGTCCACAAGATTTTTTTAAGTGATCAAGGGCCATAACTCTGGCACTAATTATCGGAAATCGCTGAAAATCAATAGGCTTCTTCGTCTTATGACCTTAAACACTGTGTATAAATTTAAAGCCAATCGGATATTAACTTTGGCCTCTAGAGATTCCACAAAATTTTTTGAAGTGATCAAGGGCCATAACTCTGGCACTAATTATCGGAAATCACTGAAAATCAATAGGCTTCTTCGTCTTATAACCTTAAACACTGTGTATAAATTTAAAGTCAATCGGATATTAACTTTGGCTTTTAGAGCGTCCACAAGATTTTTTGAAGTGATCAAGGGCCATAACTCTGGCACTAATAATCGGAAATCAATGAAAATCAATAGGCTTTTTCGTCTTATGACCTTCAACACTGTGTATAAATTTAAAGTCAATCGGATATTAACTTTGGCTTTTAGAGAGTCCACAAGATTTTTTGAAATGATCAAGGGCCATAACTCTGGCACTAATAATTGGAAATCAATGAAAATCAATAGGCTTTTTCGTCTTATGACCTTCAACACTGTGTATAAATTTAAAGTCAATCAGATATTAACTTTGGCTTTTAGAGCGTCCACAAGATTTTTTGAAATGATCAAGGGCCATAACTCTGGCACTATTTATCAGAGATTACTGAAAATCAATAGGCTTCTTCGTCTCATGACCTTAAACACTGTGTATAAATTTAAAGCCAATTGGATATTAACTTTGGCCCCAAGAGCGTCCACAAGATTTTTTGAAGTGATCAAGGGCCATAACTCTGGTAATTATTATCGGAAATCGCTGAAAAACAATAGGCTTCTTCATCTCATGACCTTAAACAGTGTGTATAAATTTTAAGTCAATCGGATATTAACTTTAGCCTCTAGAGCGTCCACAAGCAATTGTGGATGCCGGACCGACGGACGGACGGACGAACCGACGGGGGCGACGACAATATACGACCACATTTCAATGTGGGCGTATAACAAAAACAATAAGCTTTCATATGAAATCTTAATAATATTTTCCAAAATGAAAAATAACTACCAAAATTTATTAACCATAGTGTCAATGGGCTATCAAGGCAAATAAAAAGTAAACTGTTACATTTAATTAATAATGACTATATGTAACTGCTAATCAAAAGTTGATTTGATTAACAAAAATTTATTAAAACTGTTTTGCACTGCTAACCAATTGTCGACAGTTATTTGTTCCCTGAATCTTTCTGATCTGAATGTACATCGGATTCTCAAATCCTGGATTGTGTACCCTTTTCCAATTATTGAGTTGTGAAGTAAGAGAAAGAGAGAGAAATGGGGTTTAACGTCCAATCAACATAAACCAGGTCATTTCAAAAATTTGCTTGCGAGTAGGGGTCTTTAGCAGTGGGAGCAACCCAGAGAAAACCCACATGTCTAGGCAGGCGACTCTACTCCACATATCAAACCTACGCCAGTCAACTCAATGACAGACCTTATGATACAATGGGCAAGCGCTAACAACTCAGCCATCTAACCACCCCCTCATTGTCAAAAAAACCTGAGTATTTGTAATTGAAGCTTAACTTAGCAGTTTTGTTACTGAATTATATGTAATTGTATTACTCTGTTATACTTGCCTTTAATGCTAGTGTTGTTCTTTTCTGTGGCCTATCAGTGTCTATTTCTGTTTTGCTTCTTAGGTCATCAGGTGGACTGTTGATTGTTTCAAATACCAAATCCATAGTTTTAGGGTCAAATACTTCTTTTCCATGTGGTTGGTCATATTGCGACAGAAAATCTGGTTGTCTCTCAGAAGGATAAGCTAGATTGTCAAAGGTAGGAAATGCTTCTCCAAATGAATAATTGAAAGAAGTGTCTTTTAATACTGCTGAAATTGATTCCCGTCGTCCACGATTGTACAAAGGGTCAAAATAATCCAGAGATAAATATTCATGCTCCTCTGCTGGCCCGCCAGACAAATGAATCAAGTTTGTACCTGGGGACGGAAGTGTTAGAGTCATGCCATAATCATCATTTCCGTCTAAAGTTTCGTTCGTCCATGTGGAAAATCCATCAGCACTATCTAACGTGTCAGCCCAACTCGCTGGACGAGGAAGACTATTTCTAGACCTAGTTATCAAGTTACTGTCATCATTAAACCCGCTGACATGTCTGGGGTTTGGATTTGGTAAGTTACCAGGATTAGGATTTGAATTAAAAGGGTTGCCTGGTGGACCTGCACATGGATATATAAATCCTATAACAGGAGGATTAAGCATTGGAACCATTATGGTATTGGAATTTGAAGTTTGTCCAATCACTGGATTTGATATATTTGTTGCCACACTATTTGTTTCATGATGAAGACTGTTTATCGTCGATGTAATAAAACTTCTTGAAAAATCATCATTACCAAAATTAGCTTCAGAACCATTTTTATTTACTGTCAGATCATTTCCAAATAAATTTGGATTCCATCCATACTGAGCTGGAGCACAAAGGAAAGTCTGAGAGTTTCTTTGACCTGCATGAAGATTCTGAACTGGTGTAAAACTTGGTCTACACGTTATATCTGGTTCATTTCTTATTTCTCTGAAAACATGGCTGATATCTGGGTAAACTGATTTAGTGACACTCAGATCTTCTAGTGAAGATGAACGTCGCTGTTTTAGTGAATCTGACAGAAAACTAAAGTCTATATCTTTAAAGTCATTAAAATATGAGTGTGGATTGACATCATTTTGAGAATTCTGGCTATTTTGTGGGGAAAGTGACATTATTGTACCCTGATTGAACAAACCATTACCAGTATCAGCACCATTCTTTCTGACAATGTTTGGAGTTTTAATAGAACTAAGTGTATCTGATAATTTATTGTCATGTAAACTGTTGACTCTCATTGGTACTGGAGGTGGAATCACTGTACTGATGGGTTTATTACTTCCTAAACGTCTTCGAGTGGGAATTGGAGGAGGCTGAATTGCTGGGTAAATAGAGTTGGTCTCCTGTTTTGACATTTTTCTGAAATAAAAACACTTGTTAATTAAAGTTAAATTATACTATTCAAAAAAAGTAGGGGATATTTGATTTTGGGGGCATAATACTAAAATATGCAAATGACTACGAAAAAAGTCACTATAGAACCTAACAGAAGAAACATTTCCAGTTACATGTGAGGCCCAAACGCATCAATAGCTACCGCATGGAATGCAGGTGATGCTTGGGATCATCATGGGGGTCCAACCCAAGATTTGCACGACTCTGACTTTGAATGTTACAGTCATTGTGGCATTGAATTCCAGGGTGGAAACATCAGTTTAATTGTTTTAGTGACCAGAAAACAAATTTTGATATGCTTTGGCTTACCCAAAATGAAAGGTTACGTGCCCTTGGCATGCTACAGATCGGCACAACACAGGCGGTTGTGGCGCGGACAATGAATGTTTCGCAGTCATAAGCAGGCTATGGTCCAGATACCGTGATACACAATCTGTACAGGACAGACCACGCTCAGGTCGACCAAGGGCGACAACTCAAGCCCAGGATCGATTTATCCGTACCTGACCTTGAGAAATAGTGTCATCACAGCAATCGGATATTAACTTTGTCTTCTAGAGCTTCCACAAGATTTATTGAAGTGATCAAGGGCCATAACTCTGGCAATAATTATCAGAAATCACTGAAAATCAATAGGCTTCTTCGTCTCATGACCTTAAATACTGTGTATAAATCTAAAGTCGATCGGATATTAACTTTGGCCTCTAGAGCGTCCACAAGATTATTTGAAGTGATCAAGGGCCATAACTCTGGTAGTTATTATTGGAAATCGCTGAAAAACAATAGGCTTCTTTGTCTCATGTCCTTAAACACTGTGTATAAATTTAAAGTCAATCGGATATTAACTTTAGCCTCTAGAGCGTCAACAAGCAATTGTGGACGCCGGACGGACCGCCAGACGGGGGCGACGATAATATACGACCACATTTCAATGTGATATAAAATAATTAGTAGAATACAATATTGTCAGTAAAAATACTAACTTGTCAGTAATAATAATAATAATGTATATTTATAAAGCGCATATATCCATCCATAAATGCATGCTCAAAGCGCTAACATATGTACACTGTCAATAATTCACTATTCAACTGTCTTGGTCATTAATGGTCATATTCACGTTGAAATAAATACGTTTTTAATCTAATTTTAAACAAATCCATCGAAGGGGCAGATTTAACACTCAGTGGCAGGGGATTCCAGAGATTAGGAGCACTGATTTTGAATGATTTGTGTCTGAAAGTTTGAAGGTTACATTTAGGAACTACAAGCATTTTTTGGTCTTGGGATCGTAGGTTTCGTTGAGGATTGTGCACCTGGATTAGTTCAGATAAATATTTTGGACTGGAACCGTTTAGACATCTATATACACAACATAGAATCTTGTAGTTGATACATAAGTGAATAGGCAGCCAATGCAGGTCTTTCAGAAGAGGTGTAGTATGCGTTCGTTTTGAACAGCGGTGAATTATCCTGGCTGCTGTGTTTTGTATTACTTGCAGTTTTTTTAGCGAAGTTTGATTTAGACCACTCAGAAGACTGTTGCAGTAATCCAACCTGGAGAATACTAGCGACCGAACCAGTGTATGAGTCGAATCCTTCGTTTATAGATGTCTGATGTTGCCAATGGTTCGTAGGTGAAAATAGCTTATCTTACATAAGTAATTGACATGTTTTTCCATTGTCAGATGTGAATCTAGAAAGACACCAAGATTTTTCACACTATCTTGTACTTTTATGACGGAATCAGCAATGTTCACTGTTGGCGAACCAATTTTCTGGATGTTATTCCTGGTGCCAGCAATCATCACCTCTGTCTTGTCGTCATTTAGTTTTAGCATGTTTGACGTCATCCACGATTTTATCTCCTTAGTACAAGACATTGTACTTGTAAAGGCATTACTCCATTGATGAGGTGAGAAACTGTTGATAATCTGTGTATCATCTGCGTAAGAGTGGTGTGAGAGATTATGGTTACTGATGACGGAAGCAACATGGTTGGTGTATAGAACAAACAGGACTGGACCTAACACCGATCCTTGTGGTACGCCACAATTTAATTTGATCCTACTTGACAATTCTTTGCCAATTTGTACAGACTGTGTGCGGCCTTCAAGATATGAATTAAACCACGCCAGGGGCGAGCCTGTGATACCACACATTGTTGATAAATTTTCTAGTAGCCTTTGGTGATCAATCGTATCGAAGGCGGCGGATAGATCCAGCATCACCAGTGACACAAGGTTACCACTATCTACAGCACATCGAAGATCATTTACGACTCGTAACAAGGCAGATTCAGTGCTGTGATTTTGGCGGTAAGCAGATTGGTAGTCATCTAAAAGGGAATTTGCAGCAAGATGATCTTTAAGCCGAGCATTGACAGTCTTTTCCAGTACTTTGTATTTAGTTTTCTTTACCTTGAGGAAGTTAGTATTTTTACTGACGAAACGTTGGATAAAACGATGGTTTTTTGATATTGTATTCTACTAATTATCTTATATCAACTTATCTGAATATCATATGCATCATTTTGACTTTGTCAAAATCGATCCCATCAAATCGTCTGTATTTGGTTTGTGTTTCCTGTTTCTATTGATTGTAAGTTTCACATTTCAATGTGGGCGTATAAAAACAACAATCTAACTATTTTCTTTTCTTTTATTACAGGTACGTTCCATTTCATTATTTTAATAAAATAACAGCAATAACAACAAAAACATTTACAGCAATAACAACAATAACATCTACACGAAGAATATTACTTTGTAATTTTAGAGCTGATCGATCCATCAAACAATCTCTGATTTTTGCTTAGCTTCCAACTTTTCCAAATCTCATTTGGGTCGAAGTCCTCGAGAGCCGGTCCTTGTAAGGATATCCTCATAAATTCATCCAGTGTAGTAGTGGTGAGGCGGTTTCTTAGTTTGGTTTTAATCAAATTTTGTCTTCAAAACCCCTCTCACACTCTACACTGGAGACCAGCAAAACGCGTCCAATCTGCATTGCCGAAACACAATTCGGAAATTGATCTGACAACCCAAAAGGGACGCATTTCTCGAGGAGATCTGCATAATTATACCCTCGATAATTTCCAAAAATAGGTTGCCAAGCAACGAAACATACGCCCACACAGCAGCTAAATCGTCCGGACAGTCAACAAGAGTTGTCGCATATTAAGTTATTATCAGAAAATCATTAGAATTTGTTTGGTTATTATTAAGTTCTGCCCCATGCTAAATTACCATGTAACGGTGATTTAATCAAACGGTTTTTTAAATTAGATAATAATTTTGACGTTCCTCTCACTTTATCATTCGGATTCACATGAAAATGTGGGCGTATAAAAATCTGTTTTAAAAATCGGCCATTTGTGGTGGATGACCTCATCTGCATCTTTATTAAAGTGTTCTTGAATTACAGAAATCTGGCTGTTACCATATTTAGGTAAATCGTCGGCGCTGGGAAAATTCCAGGGGATCGTGTGCAGTCAAAACAATTCGAGATACATTTTCGTCAGAAGAGTATTGTGGTTCTAATTTAGTATTTGTTTCATTATGTACGGTCGTTCTGTTTTCTCACGGCAGCGATTTTAATGCAATCTACCATCGTGTGCAGTCGAAACGATTCGAGATACATTTTCTTCAGACGAGTATTGTTCTAATTTAGAAGGGTAATTATCATTTTTTACGCCGGCCAGATCAATTAGCTTTGCTCATTGACGTTTTTGTAATAGTCCGGTGGCTGAAGGGGGGGGGGGGGAATCGCCACCCGAGCTGTGAATTTATAAGACCAAGTTTTTCTAGACCAGTTTTTTGCGTTGATTACGAATAAGATTGGTGGTCAGGCGTTGGATTGGGCGTTTTCGAGATATAGGGGGTCAAATGTCTACAATAGGATGTGTGGTGGAGGTGGGGAGAATGTAATGTTGACATAATATATTAATAAAACATAAATTTCTAGGACTGCCCATCTTTAAATATATGTTACGTATACCCTGGACAACTCATTTGTGATCTGTGAAGGTGGGGCAGGGGTAGCAAGTGTAGGTGTTCGTGGGTGGAGGGAGAGGGGTGTCATTATGTTGACATAAATGATGATCATGTTATATATTAATAAAACGTAAGTTTCTAGGACTGTCCATCTCTAATTAAGTGTTTATGATACGACAACTGTTTGATTTATGGGGTGGGGATAGCAAGGTGTGCGTGTGGAGGGGTGGGCGGGAAATGAGTTCACGTTGAGTTAAATGATGATTGTCTAAGAGCTTGATGAAACATCTCTAAATATGTTATTAAGATTCCCATTATGTGGGGGGATCCCGTGGGGGTGGGATCCCGTTGGGGGGGTGCTGACAACATAAAATAAAACCAAGTACGAACAATCCAAACCATTAGACAGAATTCGAAGTCCTGAAAAAAAACGTTATAGGCAAAATAGTGTAATCAGCAAATGGACTGCTCCCCGTGTACAAAATACATGCATTTTGTGGACAAGTCTTTTCGTTCATAATTGAGCTTAAAGTAGTATCTCGTTAGCATTTTAGTTCAAAATATTAAATTATAATGGTTCTTTTCAAGAGATCTGGGAATGTAAATCAAAAACACAGTAGCTCCGAGATATGTTTAGTTATTAGTTTATTCATAGTCCTCATCAGAAGATTTAAAAAAATCAAAAGTTCATATGATTGAGATAAATATTTTCTTGGTTGCTGACCAACAGTTCGCATATCCTTTGGATTTGCTTCAGAAACCAATTCCCATTGTAAATCTTCATTCCAGCTATGCAACAAAAGACAACGTATACGGCAAAGTAGTAACAAGCCAATAGTGAGGCTGATGTCCCCCGCCGAAATCCCAAAATAAATAGATGACACATATTAATTATTCGCACATTTATTTTTTTCAAACCTATCGAGCAATCAAACTGTACACGAAGTGTCATCCAAAAGTGTTTTATAAAGAAAAATGCTAAAACCGACGAGAAAAATGAAAATGTACCCTAGTTAGGGGGACCCTAAAGGCAGACAAAAGGGCGCCCACGCTTGACAAAAGGGCCCCTCTGGCCAAGGGAAAGGGCCCTCGTGTCCGAGTCAATCGTTTCTACAGTTCCTCTCAAATTTTTGGGACTGAAATCTCCGCGACACCGCGAAAAAAAACGCTCTATAATCTCTTAGATTTCGCGGAGAAATTTCACTTCATTTCGCGGTGATTTTTCTCTAAGATTCGCTTGGAATCCACCGTGTTTCTCTAGGAATTCACGGTGCTTCTCTAGGAATTCACTGTGTTTCTCTAGGAATACACCGTGTTTCTCTAGGAATACATAGTGTTTCGATAAGAATACATCGTGTTTTAACATGCTTCCCGCAAGAAATTCGCGAGTCTACCTTAATCGAAGGTCGAACTAATATTGTATGTAATAAATTGGAGTTGTAATAAAGTAATGCTGCCGTGAAAACCTGTACATGTATAATGTACAGGCCGGTTTGAAGAACAACAAAATGAGGTCGGTAATCTCGGGAAAACATTTACCGGCATTCTGTATCGGTTAGGATTTTTTTTCTAGCGCACGGACATGCATAACGTCGGCCAAAATGTATGCAACAATGAACAACTTACAATGTTTTAAATGTATCATTACATCTTCGTCTGTAACTTAGATGTAATGCATCAATTATTGGCTGCTATCAAATCCAAACTTTAAATTATATACAATGAGCTTTTACACATTATTGTACCATTACTCGCAGCTTCAGTGAATCTAAAACAATCATTCATAAATCACTCCGCGCCATAAATCACTCCGAATGGGACTATATTTTTTTACGCTATGTTACTATGCGGAAAATCTCCACTGTGACAATATACATCTTCTTTATGTCGCCCAATTCATTTCTGTGGAAGCGGATATTGAATAAAGCCATTTCACATACATTCCAAGCGCATGTCATATATTTATACAATGTCCACGAGTATGTTAATTCTCGTCTACACACCTTTATATAATTTACTTATTTTTTAGTACACTTTCTGTATGATTCCATTCTTTTGTACGTCCAACTTCCCGATTTCCTACTGCATATTGCAATCTATAAGATTATACATACATGTATATATGTTTACGTTTAAACTCTAGACAGACCCATATTTATCTTTTTTTCTCGGACCAACCGAAAGGACCGTTCGGACCAATTAAATTACATTATAAGGCTTTACTTATTCATTTTAAAAATATAATACAGACAATATGTTATTTATGATTAAATCACAATACAAAGAGGGGAATAATTTATAGGTGAGTATATACTAAACTTAAGAATGTCCGTTGTCAGTAAGTACATATTACCAAATATTTATCTTTATTACATCAACAATTTAATTGTTTTTCTTTGATATTCTTTATGATGAAACAATACCGCGGGTAAATACATAAGGCTTTATTATTTCAAAGAAAGCAGATGCATATTAAAACAAACACAATTATCAATTATTAAAACAACACTTTATTCTTGGTTCGAGTAGTCCAGTATCGATACATACGAATTAATCACTACTCAGTTATCATTGTTTTAACTAATTTTCTTTGATGTGCTTCATAATGAAAAAATACCACGGGTAAGTACATAACACTTTATCATTTCAAAGAAAACAGATGCATATTAAAACAAACACAATTATCGAACGATTAAAACAACAATTATAACAACACTTTATTATTGATTGAGTGGTCATATTAATACAAACGCAATTTTTAAAACAACACCTTATTTTTGGTCTGAGCAGTCTGTTTGTATAGTCTGAGTAGTCTTTTTGTTTTGTTCGATTGGTCATGCATGCGTACGAAAGAATGGAATCATACAGAAAGTGTACTCAAAATAAGAAATTCATAACTGAGTGAAGGCGAGAATTAACATACTCGTGGACATTGTATAACTATGACATGCGCTTGGAATGTACACGTATGACGTGTGTTTGAAATGGATTTATTCAATACCCGCTTCCACCGAAATAGATTGGGCGATATGAAGTAGATGTATATTGTCACAGCGGAGATTATTCTACAGCTGCGCAAAATCCCGTAAGAACATTCCTTTGTTGTGTGCATGAAAATGTACAGTGTTTGTAAAATACATGTAACAAAAACGTTGGGCTGTGACTTTAGTGACCCTCACAGTGTATCCCCTCCCATTGATATCGTTTAAATGCGTCATAATGCATTATTATCATATACCGGTGACAGTCAAGATCTGCTAAAAGAAATTTCGCCGAATAACTGCGTAATAATAATATAGTCCCAATATTTTGGCGCGTTTCTGACCACGTGACTTACCCTGGAGTGATTTACTGCACTGTGGTGTGCTGTATGGAAAATTGATTTAGATTATCTGACGCTGCGAGTAATGTGTAAAAGCGCATCGTATATAATAATATAAAGTTTGGATTTGATAGCAGCCAATAATTGATGGATTAGATCTAAGTTATAAACGAAGATGTAATGGTACGTGTAAAAAATTGTAAGTTGTTCATTTTTGCATACATTTTGATCGACGTTATGTATGTATACAGTGCGTTGGAAAAAAAAAATCTGACCCTAACCTTTTCGTCAACGGTTAACATAGCTGAAATAAATTACCCTTTTCTTCAACATGCTTAAATCGGGATGATAACCACTAGGAAACTGGAATCGTTTAATTTGGGGTTTTTAGACGTTAAAAAATGCTATAGAGTTTAATTTCAAAACATCGTTTGATAATTGATTATAATCGTTTGAAAATTACAAAAATGGTTTAATTAGTACTATGGTTTAATTTAATGATACAGCGTTTAATTTCTCCGAGAGGGGTTTTGAAATGGACGGACCCTTTAATTATGTCAAGCGTCTAATTACTAGCCGAGTACTTTAATTTCTCGAGATGCATTTATAAATTAAATATTAGACGAAACTTTTATTTTCCCGTGAGTCGTTTAACCGATCGGCTCATTTTGATAACGATTATTTAAATGTGAAGTACGAATAAAAAATATGAATATAAAAAAATAATGCGCATCAAATAATTGCTAATCTTTTAATTTCCCGCGAGTCGTTTAACCGATCGGCTCATTTTGATTACGATTATTTGAATGTGAAGTACGAATAAAAAATATGAATATAAAAAAAAAATGCGCATCAAATAATTGCTAATCTTTTAATTTCCCGCGAGTCGTTTAACCGATCGGCTCATTTTGATTACGATTATTTGAATGTGAAGTACGAATAAAAAATATGAATATAAAAAAATAATGCGCACCAAATAATTGTTAATCTTTTAATTTCCCGTGAGTCGTTTAACCGATCGGCTCATTTTGATTACGATTATTTAAATCAGACATGAGAGTGGTGAGAAGTGAAATTGGCTGAAAATCTTCAATGCTGCCAATGCCCCCCCCCCCCAAAAATTTTTTTTGAAATTAAGGCCTGGCTTTAAGCCATTTCAAGTGTTTGGAATTTTTGAGAAATAGAACTGACACTGGTAATAAGGGATAAGATTTTTACTGTAACATTTAATATGAAAAGTGGTAAGAATTAATCATTCATTTATGGCACTTAGGTACTGACTAAGGGGAAGTCAAGTTGCCGACAATAGCTAATAGTTAGTCAAACGGCACAGTGCAGCCTTCGTGTGTTTTGAACTTTGACAATGACGAACGAAGCTCGTGAATCCCCTTTCTCCGTAAGACCGTAGTTAATTTCTTCATTACACCAAAGGCAACATGCTTTTCCCGGCAGTTCAATTTTACGCAGAAATTCACTCACGCAACCCTTTTTCCCACCACTATCCTTCATCAAATCGACTTCCTTTTCAAGTAGTACCATCTCCATTTCTTTTTAGATCCGCTATCTATCTCTCGCGCACGTGTTTCGTCAGTTCTGTTGATTATTGACAACCTACTTCATTTACATAATTATGAATAGAGAAAAGCGATGACCTCGTAGCGAGAATAACCGACACGTTTTAACCAATCAGAATGCTGTTTAGCTGATTACGGAAACTGACGACTTTAACCGAATCAAGCCAAATGTGAAGGGAAAGCCAATCAGATCATTGAAGAATTTTTCCGTCAGAAGTCGTCATGAGCGTGGCGTAGATAACTGAAGGATGTCCGATTGAAGCGAAAGCTATCTGCTGGAGTTATGTTCGTTTTCATATGTTTTCACACTCCGATAATTTTTGTTTGGATAATTTTCACCTGGCTTTTTTTGGTTTGTAGTCGAATTTAGCAAAATTGCTTTAGGTCGATAAAAAATATGAATATAAAAAAATAATGCGCATCAAATAATTGCAAATCTTTTAATTTCCCACGAGTCGTTTAACCGATCGGCTCATTTTGATTACGATTATTTAAATGTGAAGTACGAATAAAAAATATGAATATAAAAAAATAATGCGCACCAAATAATTGCTCATCTTACCTTGGTCGTAGTATTTTTATCCATTATCGATTAAAGAATGATTCCACCATTGACAAACATCAAAAATCGGTAAATCACGCCCAATGTTATTATACAATCGGGAATCGGTAAAGCACATCCCAGGTAATGTATTTTCTTTAAATCACAAAAGAATGAACATAGCCTTCCACCTGTACGCGTCGCTATTTGTTGGAAATCAGTAAAGCACATCCCAGGTAATGTATTTTCTTTAAATCACAAATGAATGAAAATAGTTTTTCACCTGCATGCGCCACAAGAAGATATCACAATGTACATTATTATGGAAGTGTGATAATCTCGCTTGACTCTTACACTGGCGCCAAAAAGACGCTATTACTATTTGTCGATCTCTATAGACAAGCTGCGATCATTTTTAGACAGGACTATAGAATGGCTTCAAACAGTATCAATGATTGATCACAGCCTTGATGTTACGTAATCACTTGGGACAATAAAATGTTGACTGCAGAAGAACGATATCAAACGATATTGCTAAATCAACATTTACTCCCTCAATATACACTCTTCAAAAAAAGTAACGCAAAACCGAAAATTTCCGTTTAAAAATGGGTAAGAGAAAATTTATTGTTACCAATGCTAAATATGTTGTGTTATGGAGCTTACAACATGCATTTCCATCGCAAGAGTCATTCGGAAATCATTAACTTTAAACACAGATAGGTAACAACGAAAAATCGCGCAAACGCAACAGCAGTGGATTTGAGTCACTTACGCCATTGCATGGTATGCACGTGCAAAATGCACAACAATCACTATAAAACTGCTGGGTTCTCGATTCTGCTTCACTTTGGTTTAAACTCTCAGCACAATTTTTATAATGCCCAGACTGGACGAAACGCAGAGGAACAACGCCATCGGACGGTTGCAAGCTGGTCAGACCCAATCAGATGTTGCGAGGTTTTTTAATGTGTCCCCTAGCACCATATCCAGGCTATGGAACCGCTACCAGCAGCAAGGATCAACACGTGACCTCCCCAGATCCGGTAGACCACGTGTCACTACTCTTGCCCAGGATCGCTACATCCGGTTGCGCCACCTACGCCAAAGGACGAGAACTGCTGTCTCCACTGCATCCTCAATACCGGGACTGCGCAGGATCTCGCACCAGACTGTGCGAAACCGTCTACGATAAGCGGGTTTGCGATCAAGACGTCCTGTTAGAGGCGTAATTCTGACCGGACAACATCGCCAGCTACGACGGCAATGGTGTCAAGCACACAGGGTATGGCCTCATGGAAGATGGAGACACGTATGGTTCAGCGATGAATCCCGATTCTTGCTCCGCAGACAGGATGGAAGGGCCCGTGTCTACCGCCGAAGAGGTGAACGCTTCGCTGCAAATTGCATACAGGAAGTCGACAGATTTGGTGGCGGCTGTGTTATGATGTGGGCAGCAATCTCTTATAACGCCAGGACAGCATCGGTGCATATCAGGGGGAATTTGACAGCACAGCGCTATGTCGATGAGATCCTGCGTCCGAACGTCCTTCCCATCATGGCCAACATCAACGCTGTTTTCCAGCAGGACAATGCCCGTCCCCATACAGCACGGATCACCACAGCCTTCCTGGCAAACCACCATATCAATGTTATGCCATGGCCTTCCAGATCCCCGGATTTAAACCCAATAGAGCATCTCTGGGATGAATTAGATAGACGTCTGCGACAGCAACAACAACAACCTCAGACACTGCAACAGCTGGCTGCCGCTTTGGAGGCTGAGTGGGCTACGATTCCCCAGGCTGCCATCCGCAATCTGATTGCGTCTATGAGCAGGAGGTGTCAGGCAGTAATTGACTCTCAGGGGGGGGCACACTCGTTACTAACAGGACGTGACGTCAAATGATGTGACGTTGGGACATTCGATGACTTTTACTACCGCTATGGTTGCTGTTATTTATATGTGTAAAATTTCAAGAGTTTTCCATTTTTAGTTCATGTATTAAATGTCTTTGAAACATCCATTAAAAATCTAGCTTTGCGTTACTTTTTTTGAAGAGTATATAAAGATAGGTTGCCAGGCAACGAAACATACGCCCACAGCAGCTAAATCGTCCGGGCAGTTAACAAGGGTTGTCGCATATTTTTACTTTTTTTTGGTAATAAAACATTTGTAATACACTAAAATCTGAGTAACAACTCATTATGTAATTATCTGAAAATCATTAGAATTTGTTTGCTTTTTATAAAGTTTTGCCCCAAGCTAACAATTAGTATAGGAAACATTTAACAGCATGGATTTAGCTGTTCAGTTATCAAAATTCATTGAAAATCAAAATACTTGTTCGTCTCAACACCTTAAACTCTGTGTATCAATCTGAAGTCAATCGGATGATTTATAAGTTTAGCATCTACAGCGCCACAAGGTTTTTCGAAGTGATCAAGGGAGATAACTCTGGAAGTAATTATTTGAAATCGATGGAAATCAGTAGGCTTTTTCGTCTCAGGACCTTAAACAGTGTGTGTAAATTTAAAGTCAATCGGATATTAACTTTGGCTTTTAGAGCGTCCACAAGATTTTTTGAAGTAATCAAGGGCCATAACTCTGGCACTAATTATCGGAAATCGCTGAAAATCAATAGGCCTCTTCGTCTTATGACCTTAAACAATGTGTATAAATTTAAAGTCAATCGGATATTAACTTTGGCTTTTAGAGCGTCCACAAGATTTTTTGAAGTGATCAAGGGAGATAACTTTGGCACTAATTATCGGAAATCGCTGAAAATCAATAGGCTTCTTCGTCTTATGACCTTAAACACTGTGTATAAATTTAAAGCCAATCGGATATTAACTTTGGCCTCTAGAGCGTCCACAAGATTTTTTGAAGTGATCAAGGGCCATAACTCTTGCAATAATTATCAGAAATCACTGAAAATCAATAGGCTTCTTCGTCTTATGACCTTAAACACTGTGTGTAAATATAAAGCCAATCGGATATTAACTTTGGCCTCTAGAGCGTCCACAAGATTTTTTGAAGTCGTCAAGGGCCGTAACTCTGGTAGTTATTATCGGAAATCGCTGAAAAACAATAGGCTTCTTCGTCTCATGACCTTAAACACTGTGTATAAATTTAACGTCAATCGGATATTAACTTTAGTCTCTAGAGCATCCACAAGCAATTGTGGACGACGGACGGACGGACGGGGGCGACGACAATATACGACCACATTTCAATGTGGGCGTATACAAAAATAATGTGTGTTGGTGAGGTATCGGTGTTTTTTTTTTTGTACTATTCAAAACAAAATCTACATTAGATCTTTATCCCACGAATGTTTCACCCCCAAAAATTACGCGGGTCGTTTCATCCCACAAATTAAAAAAAAAACAACAAATAATACGCATTTTTAATCTTTTATTGATACATTAATAACAAGATGATATCAGTGCTTCGCCTCAAAATAGGAGAGCTTTTTATTGCTCTTCCTCGAGGATAAAAGCGCTCGTCATATTTTAAATATTTGTCAAAAGATAGGTTGCCAGGCAACGAAACATACGCCCACAGCAGCTAAATCGTCCGGGCAGTCAACAAGGGTTGTCGCATATTTTTACTTTTTTTTGGTAATAAAACATTTGTAATACACTAAAATCTGAGTAACAACTCATTATGTAATTATCTGAAAATCATTAGAATTTGTTTGCTTTTTATAAAGTTTTGCCCCAAGCTAACAATTAGTATAGGAAACATTTAACATCATGGATTTAGCTGTTCAGTTATCAAAATTCATTGAAAATCAAAATACTTGTTCGTCTCAACACCTTAAACTCTGTGTATCAATCTGAAGTCAATCGGATGATTTATAAGTTTAGCATCTACAGCGCCACAAGGTTTTTTCGAAGTGATCAATTGAGATAACTCTGGAAGTAATTATTTGAAATCGATGAAAATCAGTAGGCTTCTTCGTCTCAGGACCTTAAACAGTTTGTGTAAATTTAAAGTCAATCGGATATGAACTTTGGCCTCTAGAGCATCCACAGGATTTTTTGATCTGATCAAGGGCCATAACTCTGGCACTAATTATCGGAAATTGATGCAAATCAATAGGCTTCTTCGTCTTATGACCTTAAACAATGTGTATAAATTTAAAGTCAATCGGATATTAACTTTGGCTTTTAGAGCGTCCACAAGATTTTTTGAAGTGATCAAGGGAGATAACTTTGGCACTAATTATCGGAAATCGCTGAAAATCAATAGGCTTCTTCGTCTTATGACCTTAAACACTGTGTATAAATTTTAAGTCAATCGGATATTAACTTTGGCTTTTAGGGCGTTCACAAGATTTTTTGAAGTGATCAAGGGCCATAACTCTGGCACTAATTATCGGAAATTGCTGAAAATCAATAGGCTTCTTCGTCTTATGACCTTAAACACTGTGTATAAATCTAAAGTCAATCGGATATTAACTTTGGCTTTTAGAGCGTCCACAAGATTTTTTGAAGTGATCAAGGGCCATAACTCTGGCACTAATTATCGAAAATCGCTGAAAATCGATAGGCTTCTTCGTCTTATGACCTTAAACACTGTGTATAAATCTAAAGTCGATCGGATATTAACTTTGGCCTCTAGAGCGTCCACAAGATTATTTGAAGTGATCAAGGGCCATAACTCTGGTAGTTATTATTGGAAATCGCTGAAAAACAATAGGCTTCTTTGTCTCATGTCCTTAAACACTGTGTATAAATTTAAAGTCAATCGGATATTAACTTTAGCCTCTAGAGCGTCCACAAGCAATTGTGGACGCCGGACCGACGGACGGACCGTCGGACGGACGGACGGACGGGGGCGACGACAATATACGACCACATTTCAATGTGGGCGTAGAAAAACTGGGTGAAAAGTTTTGTGTTTCGGGATCAAAGATATTTCTAATAAACAGTGACTGAAAGTTGAGTAAATTCTAAACTGAGAATGGTTTATGAACTCAGGGGCCCTAAATGGTCTGAAAAGCAGTCTGTGATTATGGTACACTCTGGGGTGCCCTAAACAATTCAATGTTCTTACACAATTTGGTGTCCTTTCATATGTAATTTTAGTTTGGGATCCCTTCAGTTTTCGTTTGGGGTTCCTTTAGTTTTAGATTAGTTTTAGTTGGGGGAAAGGGGCCTTTAGTTTTCGATTGGGATCCCTTTAGTTTTAGTTTAACACTCTCTCTCTCAATTCTAGTCCTTTATTATTCTAGTTTCTACTACAGGCCACAATTAAAATGCTATGAATGGATGAGGTAATAACCTTGAACTATGACCTTCTGTTGCGAACTTTGTGGACTGCCACCTAGGTTGAATTCAAAATAAGAACTCGGCTATTTCTGTTCAGTAATAGAATTAGTATTCAGTACCTATTATAAATCTGTCTTATTCACCAAGCTCGGAAAGCTTTACAAACAAACGAAACTACAATGGCTGATTTTTTTTGAACAAGTATTTAATTTAAAAAAACTTGCAGCCATTAAAAAAGATAGGTTGCCAGGCAACGAAACATATGCCCACAGCAGTTAAATCGTCCGGGCAGTCAACAAGGGTTGTCGCATATTTTTACTTTTTTTGGTAATGAAACAACTCATTATGTAATTATCTGAAAATCATTAGAATTTGTTTGCTTTTTATAAGTTTTGCCCCACGCTATCAATTAGTATAGGAAACATTTAACATCATGGATTTAGCTGTTCTGTTATCAAAATTCATTGAAAATCAAAATACTTGTGCGTTTCAACACCTTAAACTCTGTGTATCAATCTGAAGTCAAACGGATGATAAGTTTGGCATCTGTAGCGTCACAAGGTTTTTTGAAGTGATCAAGGGAGATAACTCTGGAAGTAATTATTTGAAATCAATGAAAATCAGTAGGCTTCTTCGTCTCATGACCTTAAACAGTGTGTGTAAATTTAAAGTCAATCAGATATTAACTTTGGCCTCTAGAGCGTCCACAGGATTTTTTGATGTGATCAAGGGCCATAACTCTGGCACTAATTATCGGAAATCGCTGAAAATCAATAGGCTTCTTCGTCTTATGACCTTAAACACTGTGTATGAATTTTAAGTCAATCGGATATTAACTTTGGCCTCTAGATCGTTCACAAGATTTTTTGAAGTGATCAAGGGCCATAACTCTGGCACTAATTATCGGAAATCGCTGAAAATCAATAGGCTTCTTCGTCTTATGACCTTAAACACTGTGTATAAATTTAAAGTCAATCGGATATTAACTTTGGCTTTTAGAGCGTCCACAAGATTTTTTGAAGTGATCAAGGGCCATAACTCTGGCACTAATTATCGGAAATCGCTGAAAATCAATAGGCTTCTTCTTCTTATCACCTTAAACACTGTGTATAAATTTAAGGTCAATCGGATATTAACTTTGGCTTTTAGAGCGTCCACAAGATGTTTTGAAGTGATCAAGGGCCATAACTCTGGCACTAATTATCGGAAATCGCTGAAATTCGATAGGCTTCTTCGTCTTATGACCGTAAACACTGTGTATAAATTTAAAGCCAATCGAATATTAACTTTGGCCTCTAGAGCGTCCACAAGATTTTTTGAAGTGATCAAGGGCCATAACTCTGGTAGCTATTATCGGAAATCGCTGAAAAACAATAGGCTTCTTCGTCTCATGACCTCAAACACTGTGTATAAATTTAAAGTCAATCGGATATTAACTTTAGCCTCTAGAGCGTCCACAAGCAATTGTGGACGCCGGACCGCCGGACCGACAGACGGACGGACGAACGGACGGACGGGGTTGACGACAATATACGACCACATTTCAATGTGGGCGTATAAAAACGAACCCCCAAACTGCAAATAAAGCCCATGAAATACAATTTTCGAATAATTGTCGAATGGAAATTTCGGTATTCGCCTGCAGAAAAATATCGCTAAATTTGATTCACGCAGTAAAACAGTATTATGCGTTCCTCGACTAATAAAGACAAATATCTACATAGATCATCACGTCATTCGAGACATTTTAATGTGTAATAGTTTTATATCCACCACTATACGTAATAATTGTCTTTTTAATTTGTGGGATGAAACGAGCTGTGTAATTTTGGGTGGCGAAACGGTCGTGGGATGAAAGATCTAACGTGGATTTTGAATAGTACAAAAAATAAACACCGATACCTTACCAACACACATTATTTTTTATATATTGAGGGAGTAAATGTTGATTTAGCAATATCGTTTGATATCATTCTTCTGCAGTCAACATTTTATTGTCCCAGGTGATTACGTAACATCAAGGCTGTGATCAATCATTGATACTGTTTGAAGCCATTCTATAGTCCTGTCTAAAAATGATCGCAACTTGTCTATAGAGATCGACAAATAGTAATAGCGTTTTTTTGGCGCCAGTGTAGAAGTCAAGCGAGATTATCACACTTCCATGATAACGTACATTGTGATGTCTTCTAGCGGCGCATGCAGGTTGAAAACCATTTTCATTCATTTGTGATTTAAAGAAAATACATTACCTGGGATGTGCTTTACCGATTTCCAACAAATAGTGATGCGTACAGGTGGAAGGCTATATGTTCATTCTTTTGTGATTTAAAGAAAATTCATTACCTTGGATGTGCTTTACCGATTCCCGATTGTATAATAACATTGGGCGTGATTTACCGATTTTTGATGTTTGTCAATGGTGGAATCATTCTTTTATCGATAATGGATAAAAATACTACGGCCAAGGTAAGATGAGCAATTATTTGGTGTGCATTATTTTTTTATATTCATATTTTTTATTCGTACTTCACATTTAAATAATCGTAATCAAAAAGAGCCGATCGGTTAAACGACTCGCGGGAAGATTAGCAATTATTTGGTGTGCATTATTTTTTTATATTCATATTTTTTATTCGTACTTCACATTTAAAAAATCGTAATCAAAATGAGCCGATCGGTTAAACGACTTGTGGGAAATTAAAAGTTTCGTCTATTATTTAATTTATAAATGCATCTCGGGAAATTAAAGTACTCGGCTAGTAATTAGACGCTTGACATAATTAAAGGGTCCGTCCATTTCTAAAACCCTCTCGGAGAAATTAAACGCTGTATCATTAAATTAAACCATAGTACTAATTAAACCATTTTTGTAATTTTTAAACGATTATAATCAACAAGCCAACAGTGAGACTGATGTCCCCCGCCGAAATCCCAAAATAAATAGATGACACATATTAATTAATCGCACATTTATTTTTTTCAAACGTATCGACCAATCAAACTGAACACGATGTGTCATCCAAAAATTGCTTATCTCTGCCTACCGTAAGAAGAAAATACTCATCTTCGAACTCCATCAAGGCATTGACCTAATAAGCATATACACCAAGTTTGAACATTTTAACTCAATAAGAAGGAGAGTTATTCAGTTATTGTGTTCCAAATTCTCGACCAATCAAATTGCGTATCGCTCTGCTTACCCTGAGCAGAAAATGCTCATTATCGATCTTAGTCAAGGTATTACTGTAATGAAACTATACACCAAGTTTCATCACTCTCACTTAATTAGAACTAAAGTTATCGTGTCCCAAAGCATCAACCAATCAAATTGCTTATCTCTGCTTACCCCCAGCCGAAAATGCTCATCTTCGAACTCCATCAAGGCATTGACCTAATAAGCATATACACCACGTTTGAACATTTTAACTCAATTAGAAGGAGAGTTATTGTGTCCCAAAAAGTGTGACAGACAGACAGACAGACAGACAGACAGACCCATTTTAATAGTCCCCCAACTTCCTTCGAAAGGCGGGGGACAATAAAGAAAGGTAAGTAACCAAGAAAATCTTTTTTCTAGCGTCATCTACTGATGTAAGTCGCCTTTTGCGATATTTTCTTCCTTTACCCATCTCATTATCAATCAAAATTTGTATATTTGGATCATCGTTTGCAAGAGAATGATTGGGATGTCTATTTCACCCGAGCAAGAATGCAAAATACAATATTTTTCAGCACCTCCATTAAATTGAAATGCGAAGAGGAGTAGGTAAGATATTTTGGTGTCCTCATGGTTGATTGTCAGTTCTAGGATATTCTCGACACTTTCAATACTGATCTTGATATATTTTGATCTGATCAAGATTAGTATTGAAAGTGTCGAGAGTATCTCGGCCTATGGTACATGCTTTCAGTGGTAATGACTATCTGTCTTTCTTTTTCAAGGTAATCCCAAGATTCTAACAATTTTTAAAGAGCTTGGATGACGTAATTGCTGGTTTAGAAAAAATTGTTTGTACCTTGTACGGCAAAAACTGACTTACATCTGTAGAGACACTCGAACAAAGATCTTCTGGAGGAATTTTAATTGTGATGAAAAATAACAAAGCTTTCTTTCTTTATTATCATCTTGCCTGGGTAGTCTTTTGCTGCACATTAAACGCAATAATTATTTTGCGTTGCAACAATATGGCACCAATAATAGAACAAGATGACCCTGCTATACAAGGCTCGGATGAAGATTTACAATGTGAATGGGTATCTGAAGCATATCCAAGGAATACATGCGAGCTGTTAATCAGCCATCAAGAAGATAATATCCGAACATGTGTTTTTTATGTTTAAATTCCAGATCTCTCGAAAATACCATTATAATTTGACAATATTGGTACTGAACGAAACAAATGAGAAAACACTTTTCAGGTCAATTTTGGACCAAGTGGTTTCTGTCCCCAAAAATACATTTATCCCCCCCCCCCATACAATGGTAATCTCATACACATATTTAGAGATGTGCAGTGGAATTAAAAAGTAATGTTTCACCAGGCTCTAAGAAAATCATCGTTTAAATCAATGTGAACTGATTTCCCACCAATTTACACACCCCCCCTCTTCCACACACGCACACCTGCTACCCACAAATCAAACAGTTGTCCAGGGCATCACAAACACTTACTTAGAGATGGGCAGTCATAGAAACTTATGTTTTATTAATATATGACATGATCATCACTTATCTCAACATAATACCCCTCCCACACACACACACACACACACCCACACTTGCTACCTCCACCCCACCTCCCCACAAATCAAAACAGTTGTCCAGGGCAACATAAACACATATTTAAAGATGGGCAGTTCTAGAAATGTATGTTTTATTAGTATAGAAATTTATGTTTTGTTAGTATATTATGTCAGCATTACATTCTCCCCACCCCCACCACACACCCTATATCTTGAAAACGCCCCCTCCAACGCCTGATCACCACCCATATTCGGAATCTACACAAAAAACTGGTCTAGAAAAACTTGGTCTCATAAATTCACAGCTCGGGTGGCGATTCACCCCCTTCAGCCACCGGACTATAATAATGAATATCAAATACACTTGATCAAATGTGGAGTTCCTGGTGCCGTTTGGTGAGTGATTAAACTGTCAATTTAATTGTAAAATCCATTTATTCATTAAAAGTTAAATGATGTTTGACTATATAACCTTATCTTATCACAAACGTATATCCATCGAATGATTTATATTTAGATGTTGTTTAAACATCAATCAACAAATAATAGAGGCAGGGATCTTAATCGACTGTTTTTTGTCGGCTTTAGCCGATTGATCTTTAATCTAGCCGATTCGTTAAACAATGAATCGGCCACTATGATATCATATATCAATCTACTTTCGGCCGAATTACAAAGAGTTAATTATCATGCCGATTCATAAAACAATGAACAAGCCACTACGATGTCATATATCAATCTATTTTCGGCCAATTACAAAGAGGTGATTATTACTCGTCGATTAATTAACCCATCAAAGACTCAATCAATGCAATGAATACCTTCAGTGTTAATTCTTATCGGCTTATTTTGTAAATAAACAACTTCGTTGAGTTAATTCATACCAAGTACGATAAAAGAATAGCCGAAAATAGTGATGGCGGCGTTGACCTAGAACTTCAAGCATGCACGTAGGCATTGTATTTGCAAGTTCCAAAAGCTGGAGATCCTCCCACATACAATATAGGTCACCCAAAGTTGTAGACTGGCAGATATTTTAGATCCAAATACTTTCAAACGGCGTTCGTTTGATAAAAATTCACAGAAAATGTTTTGTCTCATAAGTTATTGAAGTCTATTTTTTACGAGTACCGGTAACACTAAAAATAAACTAATCTGAATCATAATTAGCCATGAGACCTTTCGCCTATACGGCATATTTCCGAGTTCCAACTATTCAAGGAAAATAATTTGTTCTACATTGTTTTATTATTGACATGTGCTTACAAATATATTTTATTTTTATATATTGACAAGTGTTTACATATAAAATAATTAAAAACGAACTTTTTTGAATTTGCTTGTAGTTTTTCATTTTACTAAATTAATTATAACTACTTCCGTTTGGTTGGATGAAAGCAAAAGTAGATTATATGCATTATGCAAGTTGCCAAAATTTGACTATAAATTGTATCGATATATGAATATGAATGACTATTGTATCGATATATGAATACTGGTATGGAATAACAACACAGGCTTTGTATATTAGAAGTTTCAGCTATTATTATAATATTATACGGAATACGTTATGCAATTACTGACGTGAATAAAGTAGGCCCTATGCATAAACCAACATGTCTGTTGTTGAAAAGGCAACTATCCGTTAGGGATATCTGTGGCCGGTTCATTTCAAAATGGATTAAGAACCCTGAATAGAGGCTACTTTATTACAAAAACATCGGTGAGCAAAGCTAATTGATCTGGCTGGCATAAAAAAAAAGATAATTACCTAAGCAGCATTCTTAATTAATTCATGACCCAATATCTGTGCATCTTTAGTCTGATTGATTAATGACAGGTATAAACGACACTACACTTGCGATACACATAGATAGTTATGTGACCCTTCTCAATCTGTTAATTCTAACGTATATATTGAGATATTTTTTCGTATTTCATTTTTACGGTCTATTTCAGAGTAATAAAGTCAAATCGGCAAGCAGAACGATAATGAATCGTCATTTACAAATCGCGTATCGATCATGTTTGACGTTTATGATATATTTTGCATGACCACATCTTTTTACTCTTGTACTCTTTTACTCGGGGAAATTTGAACCACAATACTCTTCTGACGAAAATGTATCTCCAATCGTTTGGACTGCACACATGGTGGAGGACATTAAATCGCTGAGAAAATAGAACGACCGTACATTATGAAACAAATTCTAAATTGGATCTTGAATAAAAATGAATTATAAAACAATTTATTCCGTAGTCAATTGTTTTATTTAATTAGGGGGATTAAGAACCACAATACCCTTCTAACGAAAATGTGTCTCGAATGGTTTGGACTGCACACAATGGTAGATTGTATTAAAATCGCTGCCGTGAGAAAACAGAACGACCGCACATAATGAAACGAATTCTAAATTAGAACCACAATACTCTTCTGACGAAAATGTATGTCGAATAGTTTGGACACGATGGTAAAGTGTATTAAAATATTAAAATCGCTGCCGTGAGAAAACAGAACAACTGTGCATTATGAAACAAATTCTAAATTGGATCTTGAATTAAAATGAGTCAATTGTTTTATTTAATTAGGGGGATTAAGGAATCAGTCAGGCGTTAATGAATACACACGCTGGCTGTTTATAGGTAATTAAGGAATCAACATTCTGAATATGCATTCGGTCACTGTGACATCACTGCCGTCTGAGGGGATTAAGAATGTTTTCGATAATTAGCAAAGTCGTTTTTACGGCAGGTCTATTTCTATGACTTTGAGTGAAGATAGCTGAATTAATTTTAGTCGGATTACCATGGACTGCTCACATAGAAAAATTTTCAGGGCCATTTTATGTGCACTTTAATATTTTTATAAATAATTTACTGTTATACCTTTCCTCCAAAACTGACCTCTTTGCAGATGACACAACAGTTTAAACTTCTGGGTCTACTGTCAAAGAATTAGAACAAAAACTTCAACTCGATACAAATATAGTATTAGCCTGGTGTGATAATGAAATGAAAATGAAATGAAATGGGGTTTAACGTCCTACTCTTTTGCACCTAACCTGGGCTAATGGAAGACGGGCATACGCCATACAGTGTGCTATGAGGGAAATTTTGCCCACTTTCATTTTATTCAATCAGTATCAAATAATGTTCCGTTAAGTGTAAAAATAGGTTGCCAGGCAACGAAACATACGCCCACACAGCAGCCAAATCGTCCGGGCAGTCAACAAGAGTTGTTGCATTTTAAGTAATCATCAGAAAATCATAATTCAAACTCACCCATAACTACGGTGTAACTGTGATATAATCAAACGTTTTTTTAAATCAGATAATAATTGTGACCTCCAGAGGGACCACAAGCTAAAAAGGGTGATTTTTCGTACAATCAGGGGCCATGATTCAGGAAGTTACGATCCGATATGGGCAAATATGCAATGGAATCAAGATCATTAGGTTATAAACATGTATTTCAAGTTTCATCAAAATCAGTTCAAAATTGTGACCTCTATAGGGTCCACAACCTTGATATAACATATTTTTACACAATTCGCGTACAGACGGCGGCCATTTTATCCGTCAACTCTGGTCCGATTTTCACAAAATTCAAATTCTCTCTTCATTACCATGAAACCGTGATATAATCAAACGTTTTTTTAAATCGGATAATAATTTTGAACTCCAGAGGGACCACAAGCTAACAAAAGCGATTTTTCGGACAATCAGGGGACATAATTCAGGAAGTTATGATTCGATGGGCGCAAATATCGAAAGGAACCAAGATCTTTGGGTTATAAACATGCATGTCACGTTTCATCAAAATCGGTTCAAAATTGTGACATCTATAAGGTCCACAACCTTGATATAACATATTTTCACACCATTCGCATACAAACGGCGGCCATTTTGTCCGTCAATTTTGGTCTGATTTTCACGAAATTCGAACTCAACCTTCATAATCATGGAACGGTGATATAATCAAACGTTTTTTTTTTAAATCGGATAATTTTGACCTCCAGAGGAACCACAAGATAAAAAGGGCGATTTTTTGGACAATCAGGGGCCATAATTCAGGAAGTTACGATCCGATGGGCGCAAATATCGAAAGGAACGAAGATCTTTGGGTTATAAACATACATGTCAATTTTAATCAAAATCGGTTCAAAATTGTGACCTCTATAAGGTCCACAACCTTGATATAACATATTTTCACACAATTCGCGTACAAACGGCGGCCATTTTGTCCGTCAATTTTGGTCCGATTTTCACGAAATTCGAACTCAACCTTCAGAACCATGGAATGGTGATATAATCAAACGTTTTTTTGAATCGGATAACAATTTTGACCTCCAGAGGGACCACAAGCTAAAAAGGGCGATTTTTCGGACAATAGGGGTCCATAATTCGCGAAGTTGCGATCCGATGGGCGCAAATATCGAAAGGAACCAAGATCTTTGAGTTATAAACATACATGTCAAGTTTCATCAAAATCGGTTCAAGATTGTGACCTCTATAAGGTCCACAACCTGGATATAACATATTTTCACACCATTCGCGTCAAAAGGGCGGCCATTTTGTCTGTCAATTTTGGTCCGATTTTCACGAAATTCAAACTCAACCTTCATAACCATGGAACGGTGATATAATCAAACGTTTTTTTAAATCGGATAACAATATTGACCTCCAGAGGGACCACAAGCTAAAAAGGGCGATTTTTCGGACAATCAGGGGCCATAATTCAGGAAGTTACGATCCGATGCGCGCAAATATCGAAAGGAACCAAGATCTTTGGGTTATAAACATACATGTCAAGTTTCATCATAATCGGTTCAAAATTGTGACCCCTATAAGGTCCACAACCTTGATATAACATATTTTCACACTATTCGCGTACAAACGGCGGCCATTTTGTCCGTCAATTTTGGTCCGATTTTCACGAAATTCGAACTCAACCTTCATAACCATGGGACGGTGATATAATCAAACGTTTTTTTAAATCGGATAACAATTTTGACCTCCAGAGGGACCACAAGCTAAAAAAAGCGATTTTTCGGACAATCAGGGGCCATAATTCAGGAAGTTACGATCCGAATGGCGCAAATATCGAAAGGAACCAAGATCTTTGGGTTATAAACATGCATTTACAGTTTCATCCAAATCGGTTCAAAATTGTGACCTCTACACTGTTCACAAGCTAAAAAACGTGATTTTTCGTACAATCAGGGGCCATAACCCATGAAGTTGCGGTCCGATACATGCCAATATCGAAAGGAACCGAGATCTTAGGGTGACAAACCTATATTTTAAGTTTCATTGAAATCGGATAAAAATTGGGACCTGTAGACTGTTCACAAACAATTGTGGACGGACGGACGGACGGACGGACGGACGAACAGGGGCCACGACAATATACGTCCACATGAAAATGTGGGCGTATAAAAACAATTATCAGGTTAGTCGTTTAATAAAACAAAAGATTAATTAACAGATAATCCCGGGTTGATTGTTATTTTTACATTTCTTTTTACCTGATCAGTGGGGGTCCAGTTAATTAACTACTACTCACGGGATTAGCGGGAGTGTTACAAAGAAAGAACGACAAGATGGTATCATTCAACAATGGCCGTTGAATGGGCGATGTTTTGTTAGAGGAGTGACCGTTGAAACAATAGAATTTTTACGGAGGGAAATAATCGTGGTGCCCGTTGCACGCGTTGAACAGGTGCGTGTTTAGTAGAGGTTAAATTACTTAAAAATCGCTCGGGGGGATTTTTTGGTGCTCGTTGAAGCAAGTGTTCGCTGATTAGGAGTGCACGCCCAAGCAAGTTCTACTGTATGTAATGAACCATTAGAAGTTGACTCCTCGGTTAAAATATTGGGTGTTTTTCTCAATCATAATATAACCTGGAAAGATCATATCGAGTATATTTCTAAAAAAATTAGCCAGAAACTTTTTCAGCTCCGTCAACTTAGAAAATATCTTCCAGCTCCATTCCGTATCCTTTTCTACAATGCCCACTTTCGAACACATATAGATTATTGTTCCCCAATATGGGACCGTTGTGACGCTAAATCTCTTGACCGTCTTTCTCGACAGCAAATAATGGCCTTAAAATTAATTTTAGACATTAAACATACCGCAGACGTTTACCCTCAACTAGACAAATTGAAAATTCTTACAATAGTAAATCGACATATCTCTAATCAATGTATATTTATTTATAAATAAAATTCTTTTAAAATAATGCCCTGATTACTTATATGACCTCTTACCTTATTATCAAACTCCTTACAATCATCTTAACAGACATTGCTGAAAATTGATAGTCTTCTTTGTAGGGAGGTCAAGATAAATTTTGACTTTAATTATTATGAAAATGATTTTGTTAGTCATTTTGTTCTCATTTACTTGAACATTTTAATGAAAAAAATATTGAAATCCGTTCAGTAGTTTTCGATTCGCAGCAAAATTAGTCGGTCATTTTTTAACCATTTTGGGAATATGTCCATACACAGACAATAGTAGTTTAAAGGGAGAATTACCACGGTGACAATACCCTTTCAGTGCAAAATTAATCAACTTTTACTGCATTTTTACTCATAACTTTCTTATTATTGATATGATCAACATAAAATTTGGAACATTTGTCGCACAAGTTTCCATGACGATAATGAATAAAAATTTAGTTAAAATATGCGCATACATAATGAATTAATTTGCATAAATTATGCGTAATCGTCTTAATTTTTTCAATGTTTTCTATAAAGATAGGTTGCCAGGCAACGAAACATACGCCCACAGCAGCTAAATCGTCCGGGCAGTCAACAAGGGTTGTCGCATATTTTTACTTTTTTGGGGAATGAAACATTTGTTATACACTAAAATCTGATTAAGAGTAACAACTCATTTTGTAATTATCTGAAAATCATTAGAATTTGTTTGCTTTTTATAAAGTTTTGCCCCACGCTAACAATTAGTATAGGAAACATTTAACATCATGGATTTAGCTGTTCAGTTATCAAAATTCATTGAAAATCAAAATACTTGTTTGTTTCAACACCTTAAACTCTGTGTATCAATCTGAAGTCAATCGGATGATAAGTTTGGCATCTATAGCGTCACAAGTTTTTTTGAAGTGATCAAGGGAGATAACTCTGGAAGTAATTATTTGAAATCGCTGAAAATCAGTAGGCTTCTTTGTCTCATGACCTTAAACAGTGTGTGTAAATTTAAAGTCAATCGGATATTAACTTTGGCCTCTAGAGCGTCCACAGGATTTTTTTATGTGATCAAGGGCCATAACTCTGGCAATAATTATCAGAGATCGCTGAAAATCAATAGGCGTCTTCGTCTCATGACCTTAAACACTGTGTATAAATTTAAAGTCAATCAGATATTAACTTTGGCCTCTAGAGCATCCACAAGAATTTTTGAAGTGATCAAGGGACACAACTCTGGCACTAATTACCAGAAATCGCTGAAAATCAATAGGCTTCTTCGTCTCATGACCTTAAACACTGTGTATAAATTTGAAGTCAATCGGACATCATCTTTGTCCTCTAGAGCATCCACAAGATTTTTTGAAGTGATCAAGGGCCATAACTCTGGCATTAATTATCGGAAATCCGTGAAAATCAATAGGCTTCTTCTTCTTATGACCTTAAACACTGTGTATAAATTTAAAGTCAATCGGATATTAACTTTAGCCTCTCGAGCATTCACAAGATTTTTCAAAGTGATCAAGAGTCATAACTCTGGCGGTAATTATCGGATATTGCTAAAAATAAATAGGCTTCTTCGTATTATGACGACCTTGAACACTGTGTATAAATTTAAAGTCAATCCAATATTAACTTTAGCCTCTAGAGCGTTCACAAGATTTTTCAAAGTGATCAAGGGTCATAACTCTGGCAGTAATTATTGGATATCGCTGAAAATCAATAGGCTTCTTCGTCTCATGACCTTAAACACTGTGTATAAATTTAAGGTCAATCGGATATTAACTTTAGCCTCTAGAGCGTTCACAAGATTTTTCAAAGTGATCAAGGGTCATAACTCTGGCAGTAATTATCGGATATTGCTGAAAATCAATAGGCTTCTTCGTCTCATGACCTTAAACACTGTGTATAAATTTAAGGTCAATCGGATATTAACTTTAGCCTCTAGAGCGTTCACAAGATTTTTCAAAGTGATCAAGGGTCATAACTCTGGCAGTAATTATCGGATATTGCTGAAAATCAATAGGCTTCTTCGTCTCATGACCTTAAACACTGTGTATAAATTTAAAGTCAATCGGATATTAACCCTGGCCTCTAGTGCGTTCACAAGAAATTGTGGACGATGGACGGGCGGACGGACGGACGGACGGACCGACAGACGGGGGCGACGGCAATATACGTCCACATTTCTATGTGGGCGTATAAAAATGGACATTTGTCATCATTTAAGTGGAAAAATAAGGTTTTGATGTCCTTTTCAAAGTATCAGGGTGAATTTTAAGTGAAACAATACAAAACAATATAAGCTTATATGCAAATAAGCTTACCTAATTTGCATATTCTGTTTAATATCATGCAAAATCAGAATTGTATATTGTTTATTCTTTTATTCATTTAAAAAAAAATGTACCAGATTTAGGCTTCTTGGTACTTCAATTTTCAAACATATGGACTAAAATTAAAATTATGAATATTTTTTCTCAATAAGCTAATTTGCATATTTTATGCTAATTTATGGTATAATTTGCGGTTTGCCTTTTGTAGCCTATGCCTTGCACATGTAAAAATGCTTTATATAAAATTGTTAACATTATATTATAATTTATAACATATTGAATAATCTCAAATACTAAAAACAAGGTGATTGATTGAGCGTTGTAAATAATTATTTTCAATTTGCTGATTGCCTATTCTGCATAATTTATTTATTATACTATTCTGGGTTGGGCCTATCTATCTATAATAAAATTGTTTCTTGTCCGTGTGTAATTGTTTATATTTTGGGACCGTCCTCCTGCACTTCAAACAGTCAAAGACCACAAAACAATGTAAATCTGGCTCGGTAAAAGTGAGAAGTTGTAGTTCTTGTCATTTCTGACATCGAATAATCACATATCATACAAAATTTCTAAATTTTTCATTCATATTTTTCGGAGAAGAGAACGGGCATGGGAACTAGGGGGAGTAAAATACACAATGGATCAGCAGTTTTATACAGTTACAGGCAGAAAGACGTGCAGTTATGACTGTTCTCACATTCGTTTTCTCTCCCTGTACATATAACCAAGCTATTTTCTAACTGAAAAACTTCGGCTGTTTTACAAAGATCGTTATATTTTACGCATTACTGATCAACCTTCAAGCAAACTGTCATTTTTAAGCGATGATATTTCTAGGTTTATCAAAAGAACAAAGCTTTAGTATGTTCCTATCAACCAATTTGGGTACCATCATTTGCCGTTGTCATCGACGCGTCCGCCATATTGGTTTTTGCGCAGCGGACGAATTCATGGAATGGTCATTTAAATTGAATTTTTACACTGGTTCTCAAGTATTAAATTACATTATTCTGACATGTTCATGGAGAAGAAAGGTTTATAATTTATTCATGGGCGTTGATTTATCTATTTTGGGAATTTCACATGAGGAAAAATTCATTTATCGGGTATTCTATGAGGAAAAATTGCGTTTTCTTTAAATAATCGGTCAGTTGGGTCACAGGACTCTAGAAAATTCTATTTTCACAACAATCCCATTATTCCTCAGGGAATTCCCTTCAGTTTGATACGTAATTCGTGATAGTGACCACTGAGGAACCAGTGTTAATATTTATTTCCATGAAGGTATATCCCGGAATGTTTACGTCTCACGCTGCAATGTTCGAGAGAAACAACACTTACGGAAACAAAATTAGACCAACAGAAACAACAGTGGCTGATAAAAAAAATACTTTTGTGCAATTTTACACAATTTAATCTTATAAAATCAACAAAAACTTCAAAGATTTCAACAGTAAATATTTCATACGAGCAGGTTAAACATAGGCAAATTTGTGAAAAGTAAGTGGCATTCAACTGCGCATGACGGCCATTTTATTGCGTCATTGACCTCCCTATTCTTTGTCTCATCTCATGACCTTTAACACTGAGTATAAATTTAAAGTCAATCTGTTTTTAACTTTGGCCTCTAGAGCGTCCATAAGAAATCGCTTCTTCGTCTCATGACCTTAAACACTGTGTATAAATTTAAAGTCAATCGGATATTAACTTTAGCCTCTATAGCTTCCAAAAGCAATTGTGGACGCCGGACGGACGCGCGACGACAATATATGAGTATGACCACATTTCAATGTGAGCGTATTAAAATAGGTTCAAAATTGTGACCTCTATAGGCTCCACAAGCTAAAGATAGACTGGCACTGCCAGGCAGGATACGCCCACATTTTCCAGAGATGGATAGAGAACAAGCAATACCGAAAGTGATTTTTCCTACATCATTAAGTCCTATATTTCATACTGTATTGGGAGTAGCCATTTTGTTGGTCAGTTCCAGTCTGATATTCATGAAATTCGAAGCCGACAATGATTATGGTGTGACGGTACACAACCTAGAAATGTGACTTTTCGTCAAAATCGGATAAGAATTGTGACCTGTAGAGAGTCCACAACCATGATATACCATATTTTTACACTATGGTCCGATTTTCTCAAAATTCGAACTCAACCTTCTGTAGGGTGTAACGGTGACAGAGTCAAACGTTTTTTTAAATCGGATAATAATTGTGACCTCCAGAGGGACAAGCTAAAAAAGGTGATTTTTCGGACAATCACGGGCCATAATTCAGGAAGTTACGATCCGATATGCACAAATACCGAAAGGAACCAAGATCTTTGGGTTATAACCATGCATTTCAAGTTTCATCAAAATCGAATTAAAATTGTGACCTATACAGGGTCCACAACCTTGATATACCATTTTTTAACAGTATTCACGTACAAACGGCGGCCATTTTGTATGGTAATTTTGGTCCGATTTTCCCGAAATTCGAACTCAACCTTCCTTAGGGTGTAACGGTGATATAAACAAATGGTTTTTTAAATCGGATAATAATTGTGACCTCCAGAGGGACCACAAGCTAAAAGATAGGTTGCCAGGCAACGAAACATACGCCCACAGCAGCTAAATCGTCCGGGCAGTCAACAAGAGTTGTTGCATATTTTTACTTTTTTTCGATAATGAAACATTTATATTACACTAAAATCTGATTAAGAGTAACAACTCATAAAGTAATTATCAGACAATCATTAGAATTTGTCTGGTTTTTATAAGGTTCTGCCCCATGCTAACATTCAGTACAGTATACAAAACGTCTAATATCATGGATTTAGCTGTTCAGTAATCAAAATTCAATGAAAATTAATCAGATAAAAAGTTTGGACTCTAGAGCGTCACAAGATTTTTCAAAGTGATCAAGGGAGATAACTTTGGCAGTTATTATGGGAAATCACTGCAAATCAATTAGGCTTCTTCGTCTCATGACCTTAAATACTGTGTATCAATTTAAAGTCAATCGGATATTAACTTGGACCTCTAGCGCGTCCACAAGATTTTTTGAAGTGATCAAGGGCCATAACTCTGGCAGTAATTATCACAAATCTCTGAAAATTAATGGATTCTTCTCTTCATGACCTTAAACGCTGTGTATAAATTTAAAGTCAATCGGATATTAACTCTGGCCTCTAGAGAATCCACAAGATTTTTCAAAGTGATCAAGGGCCATAACTCTCGGAGTAATTATCAGAAATCTCTGAAAATCAATTGGATTCTACGTTTCATGACCTTAAACACTGTGTATAAATTTAAAGTCAATTGGATATCAACTTTGTTCTCTAGATCATCCACAAGATTTTTCAAAGTGATCAAGGGCCATAACTCTGGCAGTAATTATCGCAAATCGCTGAAAATCAATAGGCTTCTTCTTCTCATGACTTTAAATACTGTGTATAAATTTAAAGTCAATCGGATATTAACTTTAGCCTCTATAGCATTCAGAAGATTTTTCAAAGTGATCAAGGGTCATAACTCTGGCAGCAATAATCGGAAATCGCTGAAAATCAATAGGCCTCTTCGTCTCATGACTTTAAACACTGTGTATAAATATGAAGTCAATCAGATATTAACTTTAGCCTCTAGAGCGTTCACAAGATTTTTCAAAGTGATCAAGGGTCATAATTCAGGAAATTACGTTCCGATAGGCGCAAATATGAAAAGGAACCAAGATCTTTGGGTTATAAACATGCATGTCAAGTTTCATCAAAATCGGTTCAAAATTGTGACCTCTATAGGGCCCACAGGCTAAAAACGTGATTTTTCGTTCAATCAGGGGCCACAATCCATGAAGTTTTAATCCGATACATCATCACATGCCAATATCGAAAGCAGCCGAGATCTTTTGGGGATAAACCTATATTTCAAGTTTCGTCAAAATCAGATAAGAATTGTGACCTGTAGAGAGTCCACAAACAAATTGTGGACGGACAGGGGCGACGACATAATACGTCCACATGAAAATGTGGGCGTATAAAAACGTGACTTTTCGTACAATCAGGGGCCATAATCCACGAAGATTCGATCCAATACATGCCAATATCGAAAGCAGACCTGATCTCATGGGGATAACCCTATATTTCAAGTTTCTTCAAAATCGGATAAGAATTGTGACCTGTAGAGAGCCCACAAACAATTGGGCACGGAGGGATGTCTGGGCGGGCAGGGGCGACGGCATAATACGGTATTAAAATAACTTTAATGACATCCCTGTAAAAAACAAATTAGCCAACAATTGACTAGATTATAACGAGATATTTCAACCAGGCATCACTTCACGTCTGATATTCGCGATATTGTCAAGAGTCTTAACTGTCAAAATTTTTTGTTTAGCATAGAATCTTTGGTTACCAACCGATTTTGATAAAACTTTTAAAATAAGCACCTCATGTCCAACTAAATCCTAAGCGATCAAAATTTGACCTTATTTCAAATTACTGCAGTTTTTTTTAAAAGGGGGGCGGGGATATGTTCGAAAATTTCTAATGGCATCGTTTAAGTAGGATCAACCACAGTCCTTCACGTTTATAAAATTTTGCGGGAGCCATAAAAAGCTCCTTATACCTCGAATGTATGCAGTTTAAAAGTAAAAGATAGGTTGCCAGGCAGTCAACAAGGGTTGTCGCATATTTTTACTTTTTTTGGTAATGAAACATTTGTAATACACTAAAACAGTGATGGGATTTCAAAATTTTTCTTGTCGGACATTTTTACCGAAAATAAAGGGACATAACTCCTTATCATTTTTTTTTAAGAAGGTAGTTTTTAGACCAAACAATAAAATCATGTGTCAACAAAATATTCAAATTCGTACGTAATAAAAACAATAGGTGCACTTCGTTATTTTTCCTATCTAATTCCTGTACGGTATTAAAATTTATGCCAGTAATAATATTTCTAAAACATTATGTGATGTTGTAATACAATAGAATGAAAGCCGACTGCCGTCTACTGTCGATCCGTACTGTTTCAAATTCCTCGAAAAGTACCCTATTTTCGGGTCATTTAATTCGATACATTCTTCAGCGGAAAGTCGGCATTCGTCTTATGATCCGTTTCGGCTTATATACGGATGATAAAAAATGTTATCCCCATATTCATTTGGCAGTAAACGTCGCTCGTTGTGGTGACACCATCTGCTAATAATCACACTCAAATCAAGCACTATTCCATTCGACATATTCGTCAACATTGCCTACCGTACTTATTTCTTTATTTAAAAACATAAATCTCATTGAAAATATGATCATTAGGGCTGCAACGATTCACAACTACCTCGATTCGGTTCGATTATCGATTTTAACCATTCAATTCGATTATTTTCGATTCGATTATCAGCTACAATAACCAGTAATTTTTCCTGTATATAATTTGAGAAAGTACGTCGTCTGCCATAATTTTACCTTCCAGTGTTTGCTTGACTACGGGTAATAATCGCTAAACACAAAAATATCTGAAGATAATGACCGGAATTATCAGCTAATGAGATCATTTAGAATTTATTCAACGATTACCGAAGCTATTGACCTCAATTAACATCCAATGAACATTCGGTACGTCACCAATTTTAAATAAATTAACTTTCATCAGCATATGGAAATTGTTTTAGGGAGGTCACTCTGTTTTAGTTATGTTTTCTAGTGACATTCGTGTTTTGTTAAATAACGTACATTAAAAGTTACGTAAAAGCAAAGTTTTTTTTTAAATTTTAAGTGGACTTAATTGCTACAGGTCTTTCATTTTTTTTCATACGGTAAGGTGTACGTTGTTTTTATTTGAAATTTAATTTGCTATTGAACCGAATGGAAATTTGAACATTGTAAATCGTGGATTGAACCGAGACGGCTAGTGTCGGTTCAGGGTTCTTAATCCATTTTGAAATGAACCGGCCACGGACACCCCTAACGGATAGTCATCTTTTGAACAACAGACATGTTGGTTTATACTTACTTTATTCACGTCAATAATTGCATAATGTTACGGTATTCCGTATGATATTATAATAATAACTTCTAATAAACAAAGTCTGTGTTGTTATTCCATACTAGTATTCATATATCCATACATTATCGAAATTTATAGTCAAATTTTGGCAACTTGCATAATGCATAATCTACTTTTGCTTTCATCCAAACAAAAACGGAAGTTAGAATTAATTTAGTAAAAAGAAAACTACAAGCAAATACAAATAAGTTTGTTTTTAATTATTTTATACGTAAACACTTGTCAATATATAAAAGAATATTTGTAAGCACGTGTCAATAATAAAACAATGTAGCACATTTATTTTCCGTGAACAGTCGGGGCTCGGAAATATGCCATACGGGCGAAAGGTCACGTGATTCAGATTAGTTTATTTTTAGTGTTAACCGGTACTCGCAAAAAGTAGACTTTAATAACTTATATGAAACAAAACATTTTCTGTGAATTTTTATCAAACAAAAGACGTATAAAAGGAGCTAACTATTCGGATCTAAAATATCTTCTAGTCTTCAACTTTAGGTGACCTATATTGGACGTGGGAGGATCTTTGGAACTTCCAAATACAATGCCTACGTGCATGCTTGAAGTTCAACGCCGCCATTATTTTCGGCTATTCTTTTACCGTACTTAGCATGAATTAACTCAACGAAGTTGTTTTTTTACCAAATGGGCCGAGAAGTATTGACACTGAAGGTATTCAATTGCATTGATTGACTCTTTGGTGGGTTAATTAATCGACGAGTAATAACTACCTCTTTGTAATCGGCCGAAAATAGATTGATATATGACACCGTAATGGCTTGTTGTTCATTGTTTTATCAATCAGCATGATAATTAATTCTTTGTAAATCGGCCGAAAGTAGATTGATATATGATACCATAGTGGCCGATTCATTGTTTTACGATTCGGCTAGATTAAAGATCAATCGGTTAAAGCCGACAAAAAACAGCCGATTAAGATCCCTGTGTCGGTTATCGGTGCACCGAACTGAATCGTTGCAGCTCTAATGATCATACATCCTACAGTATGACATCAAAATAGAATCTTTTCTTCGACATTAGACGCGTGAAATTAGTCACGTATTCATTCGGAATCTGTTGAGGTTTACCGAGTGGTATTCATTTCAAAGTTTCACGAGTTTCGCGAGTTTCCTACTTCCGTTTAAAACAAGGACAACTTTGCTCTGAAAATTCTAAATACGCTTCGAACGACGCAATTTTGATAACTTCTTTTTAAAATCGGCAAGTTTACCCCATATGTAAACCCGTACCGCATCGGAATTGTATAGGCGTAGGTACATTAGATATCACTTACCGTCATACAGCTGCGGCTAGATGTAGAGAAACGGAATTCACCGAGGTTTGCCGAGTGCTGTAACCACGTGCAATCAGAAACTATAACTGTGCGATCAGAAACAGACTTCGCAAGGACTAGCTTTTTTGTTTTTTTTAGATATGTGTGTGTGAAATAGCTTTATTTAACGCTTGCTTCCACCAAAGTGATATCACAGATTAGGATATACGTGAAATATACGACTAATTTCTACCTGCTGTCGCCCGACATCAAGGAGATTATAATAGTAATACATTCGACAATGGGTCAATCACGTAGATCAAGTTTATAATCACTGTTGTTGTATTGATACATATCCCGACAAAGGAGAAGCAATGACTTCTGTTCAGGATTGGATTAATGAATTGTCCGATAAAGGATTAAGGCAGATTAACTAGTTAATCAAGGTAGGTGTTAGGTGGTATAACACGATAAATATGTTGATCACTTAATTACCTAATCAATCCAGCGTGTTATCAACGATAATCGGGTCGAGTGGTTGTTATACACTCAGTAAACTATATTAATTTTGGAATTTTGAATATTATTCACCATGTCTTGATGTCCGATTGGGCATATTTCCGGTCTGACAATTTTGTGCGTTTGGAAATTGGCGTCGGACAAGTCCGGAATATACGGGCAAAATCCCATCCTTGCACTAAAATCTGATTAAGAGTAACAACTCATTATGTAATTATCAGAAAATCATTAGAATTTGTTTGCTTTTTATAAAGTTTTGCCCCACGCTAACAATTAGTATAGGAAACATTTAATATGATGGATTTAGCTGTTCAGTTATCAAAATTCATTGAAAATCAAAATATTTTGTTTGTTTCAACACCTTAAACTCTGTGTATCAATCTGAAGTCAATCGCATATTAAGTTTTGCCTTTAGAGCATCCACAAGATTTTTTCAAGTGATCAATGACTACAACTCTGGCACTAATTATCAGAAATCGCTGAAAATAAATAGGCTTCTTCGTCTCATGACCTTAAAAACTGTGTATAAAATTTGAAGTCAATCGGATATTAACTTTGGCCTCTTGAGCATCCACAAGAATTTTTGAAGTGATCAAGGGCCATAACTCTGGCACTAATTATCGGAAATCTCTGAAAATCAAAAGGCTTCTTCGTCTTATGACCTTAAACACTGTGTATAAATTTAAAGTCAATCGGATATTAACTTTGGCTTTTACAGTGTCCACAAGATTTTTTGAAGTGATCAAGGGCCATAACTCTGGCACTAATTATCGGAAATCGCTGAAAATCAATAGGCTTCTTCGTCTTATGACCTTAAACACTGTGTATGAATTTAAAGTCAATTGGATATTAACTTTGGCCTCTAGAGCACCCACAAGATTTTTTGAAGTGATCAAGGGCCATAACTCTGGCACTAATTATCGGAAATCGCTGAAATTCAATAGACTTCTTCGTCTTATGACCTTAAACACTGTGTTTGAATTTAAAGTCAATCGGATATTAACTTTGGCCTCTGGAGCATCCACAAGATTTTTTGAAGTGATCAAGGGCCACAACTTTGGCACTAATTATCAGAAATCGCTGAAAATCAATAGGATTCTTCGTCTTATGACCTTAAACACTGTGTATAAATTTAAAGTCAATTGGATATTAACTTTGGTTTTTACAGTGTCCACAAGATTTTTTGAAGTGATCAAGGGCCATAACTCTGGCACTAATTATCAGAAATCACTGAAAATCAATAGGCTTCTTCGTCTCATGACCTTAAACACTGTGTATAAATTTAAAGTCAATCGGATATTAACTTTCGCCTCTAGAGCGTCCACAAGATTTGTTTGAAATGATCAAGGGCCATAACTCTGGCACAAATTATCGGAAATCTCTGAAAATAAATAAGCTTCTTCGTCTGATGACCTTAAACACTGTGTATAAATTTAAAGTCAATCGGATGTTAACTTTGGCCTTTAGAGCGTCCACAAGATTTTTTAAAGTGATCAAGGGCCATAACTCTGGCACTAATTATCAGAAATTGCTGAAAATCAATAGGCTTCTTCGTCTCATGACCTTAAAATCTGTGTATAAATTTGAAGTCAATCGGATTTTAACTTTGGCCTCTTGAGCATCCAAAAGATTTTTTGAAGTGATCAAGGGCCATAACTCTGGTAGTTATCGGAAATCGCTGAAAAACAATAGGCTTCTTCGTCTCATGACCTTAAACACTGTGTATAAATTTAAAGTCAATCGGATATTAACTTTAGCCTCTAGAGCATCCACAAGCAATTGTGGACGGACGGACGCGACGACAATATACGACCACATTTCAATGTGGGCGTATAACAAAAACTGAAAGTAGTTTATTAATCTCAATATTTAGGAGAGCGATTTAGCTAATTTGCAGGAGTCTTTAATGGCTCCCGCAAAGGAAAGTCGATGTGCGTCGAGAAGAGCAGGAGCAAAAGCTCGCCTTAATCGTTAAGGACTGCAACCACATCTACTTATATTCATAATTTCGCGAAAATCATACTAATATTCAATCAGTTATAAGAGGGGGACGTATTTTCTCACTAAGATGTTCAGTAACATTAGTTGAGTGTTTAAATTGTTAAAATACGTATCTTAATATGAAATTCCAGTTATCATGTGATTCGTGTCATACATCACTGGAAAGTATGTTTCTATTGCTCTTTGAATCTATCAATTTTTTCCTGGCACATTCATGATTACATACTTTAAAAGAGAAAAATGCTCGTTGATGTGTCGTAAGAAATAGGTCGCTGTCAAACAGTAACCTAATTACTTAAAAAAGAATATACTTTCAATTTATCTTAATTTGTCCAAGGCTCGGATTAGCCATACCAATTACGGGATTTCTTTGCAGTCACGGTCATCCAGCGAATTTCTTATAACGGCTGGCTTGAATTCCACTTTTTGTTGGCTAGAATCCTTACACACGGCTAGCTCTTATAGACGGCCAGTTTGATCTTGGCCTAAATTTTTGTGTTTCCCTTTGAATGAAGTCAGGCAAATCGGTTAGAACTATAGAAGAGGGGGGTGTATTTTCTCACTAAGATGTTCAGTTACATTAGTCAGCCGTTCGCCTAGACCAGCTCTGAACGTCAGTCTCATTACACTCGCCTGTACGTCCAGAGACCGTGTACTTGACTCCTTGGCGAAAAAGTTTGAGTTCCCAGTCAATTTTACTTGGTAACTTTTTACTGCTAAAAGGTCGCATGTCAGTCCCTGTGGATGCCTGACAAATGTAAATGAACATCTTAGTGAGAAAATAATAGGCTTCTTCGTCTCATGACCTTAAACACTGTGTATAAATTTGAAGTCAATCGGTTATCAACTTTGGCCTCTAGAGCATCCACAAGATTTTTTGAAGTGATCAAAGGCCATAACTCTGGCACTAATTATCGGAAATCGCTGAAAATCAATAGGCTTCTTCGTCTTATGACCTTAAACACTGTGTATAAATTTAAAGTCAATCGGATATTAACTTTGGCTTTTACAGTGTCCACAAGATTTTCTGAAGTGATCAAGGGCCATAACTCTGGCACTAATTATCGGTGAAATGAAAAGCTATTGATCGATTCGGTGGAAATTTGGCGTGAGGTCATCGCTAGTCCCCCTTAACATCCCCTGAAAATTTCAAGTTTCTAGGACCACAGGAACTGGTAGAGGTGCGAAAGTGCAATAGCGCCAATATGATTTATATTCAATCCCAAATGCCGTTTATATTGAGTCCCAAATGTCGTTTGTGATGAGTCCCAAATGACGCCACAGAAGTCCCAAACATCGTCAACTGAGTCCCAAATGTCGTTTATGTTGAGTCCCAAATGACGCGAGTCCCACATGACGTGATACCCGACCTACGTTCAGAGCTGGACTGAGTGGACTAAAAAAAACTCAGATTAGCCATACCAATCATGTGATTTCGTTGTTGGCTAGAATCCTTAAAGTGCCAATCCCGATAACCTTTTGGGGAATAAAACTGCTTAATTTTGTGTTAAAATCCTTTAAAATCCACAACCTAAGGCCCACCTACTAACCCGATATTTGTGATACGCTTGTAAATAACTTAAATCTGACAGTCTTCATCTGGAAATGGAGAACGTTTTATTATACAGTATCTGGATAAAACCAGACTTTTTTCTATAAAAATAATATGTAGGTGAAATTTACCTTTTGTTATCAAGTACAGGGCTTGGGTCATTCACTGTATAGACCTCTCAAGAAACATTAATCGATTATCAGGTGTCCGGATAAGCAGTGTTGACGTTCACGTCCAAACGACTCAATATTTTGAGCTGAAATTTTGAGACAAGGTAAATACACCATGCCACTATATTTTGGTCCATAAATTTCATAAATACTCGGACTTTAGTTTTTGAGACCCTGTTCTTATCGGGATTGTCCATTTAAAGACGGCCAGCTTGATTTGGACAAAATTTCAAGTCTCTAAAGCCACGGGACGGAACTGGTAGAGGTGCGAAAGTGTAATACCAAGTCGAAAGTAAATAGCGCCCCCTCGGGCGGGTAGCACGATTTACCCAAATCCCCCAAATCTACCCAAATCAACCCAAATCCACCACTATTTCAACCCATACCACAATAATTTATATTGATATTTGATAGTATACCGTTTTTAATGTGGAATTGACATTTTTAATTTAAAATCGCAGCTTTTTATTGTCAAAATGCCCCTCAAAATGCGATTTCCAAGCAAGTTTGGAAGTCGTAACCAAGGGAATAGCTCGTTTAATACAAAAATCTACCCACAACCACGTTATTTCCACATATATCACAATTATGTTTATCGTTTTTTTATTATACTATCATTCGTTTAGCTAAATATACCATAATTACTTTAAAATTTTGTCTTAAAATCCAACAATTCATGCGTGTTTCGGCGTCGTATATAAGGGAAATAACTCGTGTATATACCCACATGGATGCAGACCACCATTAAATTTGTTGTTCTTCCAAAGTTACGTGGAAATCACATTCTGACACAAAAACGCTACGATTTTAAATTTAAAATGACAATTTGACAGAAAGAACTGTATATGATCAATTATCGATATAAATTATTGTGATATCAGTTGAAAAAATGGTGGATTTGGGTAGATTTGGGTGGATTTGGGTAGATTTGGGTAAATCGTGCTACCGCCCTCGGGCTCAACAAGAACAAGTGCGAGCGCACACTCCCTATTTATACACACCACTGTCTTACACGAATATCAAAAATTATATATTGTTTGACTTACTTCACTAAATTAAAAACAATTCTCATATACACATAAGAAATTATTTGTAACCCGACCGTAAAGGGAAATAAAAGTTAAATGTCATTCTCCCAAATCCAATCTGCAATTCTCTGTTGTAGTAGCCATATTTGTTATTATGTGACGTCGATAGGTCAATCGAAACTTTTCGCTTATTTCCGCAAATCACCGGCGAATTGATACTCGTCGTGGGTGTTTACCGTTGTTGCTTTTTTATATATATATATATAAACAATATTTTATTCAGGATGTCTGAATGGGATTGGGGAACAGACTTAGCCTATGTGAAACCCCTCTCCATTGAAACTCCTTTCCCTTTTTGTTATTTATTACAAATTTAACGTACAAAACACAAGACATGGCAATTATTATGGACAGGTTGTGAGGTTGATTTGATTAAGTTATTTATATATGAATGGGTAGAAGATAGGTAAAAACACTAAATAATAACTAGATCTGCTACTGTCCCATGCAGATATGAAAGCTTTCATATTAATCGTCAGGTGTCATCGATTATATCAAGTATCCTAAATAAAAGGAGAAGAAGAAAATATTATTAAAATTGGTCAAAAACTCGCGAAGTTACAAGTCTAAATATAGTAAGAAACATTGCACCCGGGCATAACAATAATCTGAAAACTAAAGGGAAATAACTGAAAGTTGTATTGGGAGGCAGACCACCATTAATTTCCCCATTAATTGACTTCAATGTTAATTCTGGACTGTTTGCCCACCTCCACCTTTTCCCCAAATTTTCGTTGGGCGAAATGCTTTTCACTACAGAGGAACAAATGGCCATGTCTTTGCACTAAAATTTTTATAAGGTTGACCACCAAAATTTTGAGATACACGAACTTGAAGAAGCATACTCAAAACATGTATCAAGTGTCCGTACATATCACCGTAGCCAACCTCATAACGCCGTTATCCTTCCGCCTCAAAATCATGAATATTTACGCAGAAAATATTAATTCAAACCCTCTTCTAGGCCAAAAAATCAACAAAAATGGGCATGCAAAAGAGGAGAAAAGAGACAGAGAGAGAACTGCTATAAATAGACGATCTACAATTTGTGGGTACCGGTACTGTAATAGCTTCTATATAAAATAAGACAAAGGCACGTCTGCTATTATAACTCACTCTGCAAGCTTTATTTATGTAGTAACATACATATAAGGTATTGGTGGAACTAATGAATATTAATGAGGCTTACTATTGGTATATACATATTGTACTGTATAGTATAGAATTATAGGACATTACATCTCCTTTTTTTTCAAATGATATAAATTTCATACCTAAATTTATATTATGACATTACAATTTAAAAATTCAAATTAACAGAAATTTATTAATAGTTTTCTTAAAAATGTAAAAATCTTGAAATTTAAAATCACTTATTAAATTCAAAATATTTTAATTACATAGAACAATTTTAAATTCACAATCCTTTTCTCACAATTTTCTTAACATGCAAATCAAATATGTTAAAAACAACACCTCTACAATAACTAAACAAACTAAGCTAAACTAATAACTATCTAAAGAAACTAAAATCATTCATAATCATTTAACCATCTTGGTCTACGTATTTCTCTACCATAACGTGATCTATATATATTTGGTTCAGGGGGTATTGGAGAAACAGGGTTTTGAACTATTGGTTGAAAATATTCATTTGTCGGTCTGTAAATTTTCTTTTCTGATGAACGTAGATAATATGGAATTGGGAGTCTTTGCTGTTGAGGATTATATCTTTTCTCTTTTGTTTTTAAAATATATATGACGCCTGTTTCTACGGTATTGCCTATTCTGACTTCCTGAAATCATTAAGTGTGATCTTGGCAAATTGTGTGGTCCTAGGTATTTAGCTTGTTTCCATCCATTAGGTGTTTGAATACGAACTGCATCAGTGGAAGTAATAGGTGGTTGTTGTCTAGTGTGAACATCATAATAGTATTTTTGTTTATCCCGATACATTTCTAATTGTTTTTTTTACGATCTCTGGAGATTTGGTATTCGGTCTTAAAAGTTCTTCAGTGGTGGGTAATAATGTCTTTGTTCGTCTACCAAGTAATCTTTGGGCTGGTGATCCTAGTAAATCATCTCGTGACGTATTTCTTAAATCAAGAAGTGCTAGGTATACATCTTCATCTTCTTGGTTATAGTTTTTGATCATTCTCTTCACTGTCTGTCCAGCTCTCTCTGCCAATCCATTTGACGGTTGGTAATTAGGAGAAGAAGTAATATGCTTAATTTTGTATTTGCGAACAAAATCTTGAAACTCATAGCAGTTAATTTGGGGACCATTATCAGTAATTAATGTTTCCATTATACCATAACGGGCTATATTACTTTTCATACGTTTGATTATTGTTGTAGTTATTGTATTCTCTAATTTTTTTACTTCTATAAAACCCGAGTAGCAATCAACCATTATCAAAAAATAGTCATTTCCAATTTGGAACAAATCACTTCCGACTTTATTCCAAGGAAGGGTTGGTACGGGATGAGGTTTCATTGGTTCTCTTAGTAATTTGTTCCTAAATTCCAGACAAGTGGAACAACGACTAGTTATATCTTCAATTTGTTTGTTCATTCCGGGCCATAAAACACAATATCCCTTGCTCGTTTTTTAGATTGTACTATCCCTGAATGTGTATTGTGAATTGTTTTCAACATCCCCTTCCTCATAGTTGTTGGAATACATACTCGGTCTCCTCTAAATAGTATTCCATTATAGGTACCGGTACTGAGTTCTTCCCTAAAATCAAAATATGGTACCGCTTTAGTAGGAACATCTTTTCTATTCTCGGGCCATCCATCGAGTATAAGAGTTTTAAATTCTTGTAACGCTGTATCATTCAAAGTTTCATTGGCTATTCGATCATGACAACTATTAGCTGCAAGAATTGGTTTACGAAATAGTTGTACGATTTTCATGAAATTTAGTATATAAGTAGATCTTACCGATGTGACTTCAAAAATATAATTAGAAATTTTCTAAATTATCTCCCCTTGGTGAAATTAAGGATCAAAGTTTTCAAAAAAATCGTCGAAATATAGGTCAGAATGACCTATTTTTTTTTTCGATACTAGACAAGGAATTACTGATTCGTACACAAAATATGGTGTTTGTCGATCGAACCGGAAGTGCCACCATCTTTAAACGTGAAAAATCACTAAGGCTTTTTTGCTATTTTACTTACAGACTCGGGAGTTACATTTTCTGAATCCTTGTAGGATGGCCTAAAAATCTATCTGATCAGAATTTTGATTTCGGTCACGTGATGGTCACCATTTTGAATTGAAAATGAAAAATAGAAGCAATTTGAAGTGCCGGGAATTTGGAACACAATAACTTTCCTTCTAATTAATCTAGAATGTTCAAACTTGGTGTAGACGTTTACTAGGTCAATGTCATGATTGGGTTCAAAGATGAGCATTTTCTGCCTAGGGTAAGCAGAGATACAATGAGCATTGTCTGCCATGGATAAGCAGGGCGATGAGCAATTTGATTGGTCGAGAATTTGAAACAAAATAAACCTCCTTCTAATTGGGACAGAATGTTCAATCTTGGTGAAGGCGTTTATTAGGTCAATGCAATGTGATTAGTTGATACTTTGGGGCACGATAACTTTGGTTATAATGAAGTGAGAGCAACGAAATTCCAAATATAGATTCATTATGTTATTACATTGACTAAGTTTGATGTTGAGAATTTTCTGCTTTGACTTAGGAGCGATAAGCAATTTGACTGATCACATTGGAACATAAAAAATGGAGTTTGTAGCTCAATCCGGAAGTGCCACCATCTTGAAATGTGAAAAATCCACAGGGCTTTTTTGATATTTTACTTACAGACACGGGCGTTATATAATCAGAATCCTTTGATGTTTTCCGTGGGGACAAAGTTGTTTTGGAGTGAAAAATTACGATTGACAACTCGAAAATAATCAAATAGGTCGCAGTTTCGTGATTTCTTCTCATATTTGGAAAATTAATTCCTTTCTGGTTAGCCTGGTTCCAGGAATGGGCGTTGGCTTTGGAATCAGAACCCGGAGAAAACCTAAGAGGTTGGACGTGCAGGCGACCCAACTCCATGTCACATACAACCGGGGAATCGAAACCTCGCCAGTTGACTCAATGACAGACAGACCGTATGATACAGCGACCACGTGCTAACTATTCGGCCAAAATGCGCGGGGTAGGGGTATTTTTATTATAAATATTACTAGTTTTTGTATGATGAAGATGAAATTAACATTTTCATTTATCATTTCCACTTCGTCCGTTCGTTCCTGGAGTTTTACGTCCACTTCCACCACGGGTGATATCGTAAACAAATGTTCTTCTCTGATCCTCCCGTTTTTAAACCATTTGATCAATTTTTCTGAAAGTTCTTGAACGGGTAGCAATCTAGCAAAACAAGACCCGGTTATTTCTTTCGCCCGGGTGAAATGTTATGCTAAATCTAAGAGAGGAGAAATGAATTTAACGTCCACGACGCAAACTGGGTTATTTCGGTACCAACATATGATTAAATTTTATTTCAATAATTTGCTTACGCGTAGGGGTCTTTCTTTAGAGAGGAAGGCATATTTAAATAAATTGATCAGGATTATTTAGTTAACAGGATGGTGTTGCTCTTGTGAGAATAAATAAAGTCACGTTTAGGGTTCAACTTTTCTGCTCTATTTTAGCTAATGAATTCGTGCTGTACATTTTGTAGTCATAACCCTATTATTATATACATGTGTACTAAGGCATAATAATAAAAATATCACTGCCAATAGAAAAGACAATGTTTGTGGGGTAGCTGTAGGGAGGCTTCTTTTTTTTCGGACTAAAAATTCTTAAAAGTTCTAACAGAAAGTGTATTCTTGCAAAAACTATGGACTTTTAAAGGAGGTAGATGTGTAAGAAAAGGGAAGAAATATTTGTTCTGGTGCATATGGCATATGCTGTAAGTGACGGAAATGAAATTAAGCGTCATACATGTGGCTATTTGCAGACATTTCATATTTCATTGTCATCATTTAAAAAAAAAAACACCTCGTCATTCATAGCAGGAATGGGGACGTATATTTTAGTGTTAGCGTTATGTTTTAATTTTGTCACAAGTGTATTACAAGGAAACGAAATGAAATTGAGTTTAACTTCCTACTCTTCTGCACCTAAAGCCATACAGTGTGCTATGAGGGAAATTTTGCTTACTCTTATATCGAATTCCAACTGCCAAGGGATCTTCTTTTACGTGCACGCCCATCTGTACACAAGATCTCAGTTTTTCGTCACATCCGAATGACTAGACAGCTGTCCTTGTCAGGCCCTCCATTCTGCATCATTGACAAGCGGAAACCATGCCGGAAAATCGAGATGAGAGAGAGAAATGGGGTTTGACGTCCACTCCACACAAACCTAGTTCATTTTGGGACTAACATATGGTTTAATTTGCGCGTAGCAGTCTTTAGCAGTGGGAGGAAACCGGAGTGCCCGGGGGAAACCCAAGAGGTTGAGAAGGTGCCCCTACCTCTATGCCACACACGCTCACACCAGGGATCGAAACCACAACCGCAAGCCAGTGGTTACCGGCCAGCTAGAGGTCAAAGCGCAGCACTGTAGACCACTAGGCCATCCCAACCCCCCAAATTGAGATGAACTTTCTTGGCCAATGCAGGGATCAAACACTTTACCTTCAGGCTACCAAGCCAGCGTCTTACCCACTTACCCATGTGATCCTTTGTATTGAATGTAGTTTTTAGTAAACAAAGGAAAACTGTTTTGTTAAGCCACTGAATATATAACCAATTTGATTTTGTCTTTTTAGATGAAGATAATTAGAAGCCCTTTCGGTGAAGGAGAAAAAACCCTATTATTATATACATGTGTACTCTAAGACCAAATATGGGTCTAACTAAATTTTCACCAAAATTTGACTTGCTAGGTTTTTCCAAATTACGAGAGGAGTATTTGCATATTTTCTTTGGAAGATATAATACCACACTGCTCATTGAGTTGTGTAAACAGGTCACATATGTTTGTATGATATGTAATGTTTATTCAGTTTACATCAACTAATACAAATAATAAAATACTTAAATTGAGACATATTCATACATGTAATGTTATTGCTCTCAAAAATGTATATGATTATGTGTCTTTTAAAAAATCAAATAAAATAAACATGATTTCTTTACAATAAGATTTAACAATACAACAATAGTATTCACAATATGTTACTTTTTTCTTGTACTTAGTTCATCAAGAACCTGATTATATTTACATCTACAATATATTTTATGTCTAGAATATAATTTAGATTTATGTTACAAATATAAAATTAGCAAAATTGTGTGAAAGAACATAAAGTTATCATTAGTATCTTTTATCTTTCATAAACATTATCTCTTCACCTCTCACACAAACAATTTGGTGACAAAGGAACATTACATATTTCTACTTATTTTTTTTTTATCATTGGGTTGTACATTACACATCATTGGGTAGCACACATATGAATGAACAAGTAAAGATATGGCAATAGGAACAGCATTAAAATGATTGTAAAAGTATGACAACACAAAGCAATGTTACATAATAAAAAATATTTAATTTTGTTCCATTTAAAAGTTATCTCCCTTACAACTGTATTTATACTTTGTATGCAAAACCATAATTCACTGATGAACGTGTAAAAATTTACAAATTATACACTGTATTAATCTACATCAATAAAATAAATGTCAATAATTATTAAAACCATGATTTCTTTTTAGATAGTTTTAAAATAGAATACAAATAATTATAATATTAAATCAAACCTATTCAATTTCAATTAATGAGGGCTAGCTGCAAAGTTCTAAGCCTATGTGTGCAAGACCTATATAAAGTCAATGCTTCCTTTTTTTTCTATATAGTTTCCTTCCAGGCATACCTATTTTGTTAACAATGTTACATGGCTTGAATGCTGGCCAGGAAAATATTTTTATTCAGTCATTCTAAAAAAGACACTGTCGGGAAAATGATGACTGCCTAATGTCAACTTGGGGATTATGGTCCATTGAGTTTGAAATTGCAATCATGGAACACTGACATATATGGCTATCACTGATTTAGGAACAGGATGCATTTTGTTATCTTCCATTGATAGAATGTCCTTTTTCAAGGTAGTAAATCAGCAGAATACCCTTGGTATCCTAAATGAGAGAACCCATCACCTATCAAGCAGTAGGATCGGCAGTCAAGAGATTCGGTACCCATCTTGCAGAAATGTTTTTCATCCATAACTTGGCGATAATGTGCTCATCCCATGTGGTCATGAGAAATACCAACAACACTGGCAACATATTCAGTGAATAACTGTCATGCCCCCAAGTAATGTTTTCTTGAATGGTTTCTGAAGGATGTATGTCATCGTTTAGGCTTTCTGTACCATGCTTTTATTCAGCAGTCACTTCTTTATATTGTGGAAAAGGAAGAGGCATCATCCCTAAGGTGGAGGCCATCTTTGCACATATCTACGTTGGGGTTAGTTTTGTCTATTTCTGCAATGGGTAGATTCACAAGATGGTCTGGTACAAAGACAATAATAACACTACAGTTCTCTATGATTCATTCAAAGATTGTACTTGTTGGTGGCAATAGTTTGTTTAACCCAACTGATTTATCCTTTTCAAAGTTAGAACTTTTCAGCAAGCCCTTGTATCATAGTGTATCCTCACAAAAGAATAAGTTACATAGATAAAAAAATATTGTTAGATCATCAATCTATAAACTGACAATAAATGTTGAGGTATTCATATTTCAATCTACAAATTTAAATGTATTAATACATTTTATCACCCAATATCTTATTTGACAGTAGATATCGCTTGTATGATAAATTACATAATCTCCTGCGATATCTCTTTAGGAGATATCGCTTTACATGAATTTGATTGGTCAATCAAAAGGGAACTACTTTCTTTTATTATAAAGAAACCACTTATTTTAAATAAAAAGTGACTTTTTTTTTTTAAAAACAAACTGTTTTTATTTAATTGACCTTGAAGGAATTACTGGGTCAATATATACGATTTTCAATAGTAAACTGATGTCAAAAAAACTGATGTATCACTACGATACGCTGTAATGTAATTAAGATTCAGTAAAAGTGAAATCTATACCAAAGAATTATATTTATTTACTTGTGCCGAAAGGATTGGGTGATAAATAAAATATCCAACCTGTGTTTTTTGACATCAAAAAATATTGGCAGAGCCTCGTTTTTTTTTACATTATCAACTCGTGTTGATATTTTTTGATATCCAAAAACACTCGTAGGAGATTCTCTATATATCTCTAAGGATACAAATATATCTGTACAGATGTATACATACTTCCACAATTGAACATAAAGCCATCCCAATATTGCCAAAAATTTTATTAATTTGAAATTTTAATTGTCAAGTTATAAATATGTGACCAACAAAGTGAAAATCAAGCATGGTAATTCAAGATTTGTGGATGACTGTACACTTGTTAAATATAATTAGCATCCACCCACAGCCCACCCACTTCCAATAACAAATCATTAGTATTTATCAATAATAAAAATCTGTTTCACAATACACTATATGTTCAAAAATTTACACAGATGAAAATCCAAATACAACATAATGGTTAATGTCTAATGTATAGATAGTATTTCAATTATTTAGCACTTGGTAAATGTAAATACTGACTATCCCAAAAAACAATTTGGAAACACAATAATTTTTCACTGCATTTTGTATTTCAAAATCATTATAGCATGTATCAAAGCAAATCTACTTATTTGCAATAAATATTATGTTGTATCCACACAATAAAAAATTATGACATAAATCTATAAAATGGAAATAACATTTGAGATATCCACACATCAAAAAATATTAGGGCATATGTATTGACATATTATTATTATTATTGTATTCATGACAAAGTACTCGCATTGATTTTACAAATTATATTACATGAACAAATTTATATGTATGAATTCTAGGAAAATTGTTAAATAAATTTGTCAATTTCAAATATAATTGACATGTTATAATTTCTTTGTCAAAAATTAATAACAATGTGAATACTGCTACAATCAAATTTTACCTGATAAAAGGCTATCATACTAATTTAAGATTTGTGGATATTTGTACATTTCATAACATTAATTTATATCTGTAACCCAATATCCAACAAAACATCTGGACACATCACTATTTTTGTCAAAAGTGACAACAATGTGAATAGCAAATATAGTAATTGAAAGTATGGATATCTGTACATTTGATAGAAATGATTTCCATCCAACTCCAACCATTTCTTTTGAAATCGTAATTTACAGTATTAGTATAGTATGAAATTAGTCCATGTGAGAATTTTTACCACTTAAAAATCACCCCTTTCTGAAAATCCTGGATCCGCCCCTGATGCCCACCCCACCCACTTCCAGTAACCAAATATATCAATATGAAATAGCTGTATGTTCAAATATTTACATAGACCAAAATCTCAATACAACATGAAGCTAAATGTAGATAGTATCTTAATCTTTTAGCACTTGATAAATGTGCAGGTTCACTGAAAAGATTTAAAAGAAAAGTGATTTTTTAACAATGCATTTTGTATGTCATTTTTACAACACAAACTTGTGACACCTTAGACCAACATGTTTACAGCCCTCATGTAGTTCACAACTATTCACATATTCAATAAGCTAGGTGTTTGAGGCAGTCTAAGGACTAAAGGATTCAATATCTATAAAATAAAACCAAGAACAAACAATCCAAACCATAAGATAAAATTCAAAGTCCTAAAAAAACATTTAGGCAAAATAGTGTAATAAGGCAAAATAGTTTAATCAGCATATGGACTGTTCACCATGTACAAAATACATGACAACAGTGTTAACAGGTGTCTGGAAGAGTAAGCTTACCCTGCCTGATGCATAGCTGCATCCAAACTATTAGACGAAATGTCAGTAAAATAGAGTGATTGGTCAATGAACTATCGGTATGCAAAATGCACGTTATGAATTGTAGTTTCAATTTTCAATGCTGTCGTCTTTGCTACAAAGTCTAAATGTTTCATTTCTAAACTAAAGTATTAAATGGTTATTGTGTTTCTTAATTTATTTCAGTTATTTAACTTATTCCAATGGCAATGGCATTATGATAACTGAAATATGTCTGCAATATTCTTAGTTTCTAAGTACTTACATTAAAATTCTTCACAAAAATAAGATCTAAAATAGTATTACCATCAGTTGTAACTTCTGTAACACACTGCTTATAAAAATTCTTCGCCATACATTGTTGTATTCCAGCTTTACCTTTTAAAATATCTTCATTAAAATCACCCATTATCATGACACTACCTCCAAAGTCATCAAGTTCATCTAATAATTTCTGTAAATATGTAATAAATAAATCAGTTTTATAACATGGTGGCCTGTATATGATAACTATAGTTAAATTTATGTCTGGTAAACCAAATGCAATATGCTCAATATTAAATACACCTAAATTATATAAATGACACATTCTATTCTTTCTGTAATATAAGCCTACACCACCATTGAGTGTGTTTCTTAATTCTGTAAACGTATGAGAATTATAAGACACTTGTCTCAATTTACTGTGTAAACTAAAATCATTAAGTTCAAAATTTCTGCCTTCAACCTTATTTAGCCAGGTGGGTCATTCCAGGTCAGATCAACACAGAAATCTGAAATTTTTAACCCGACCCCCTTCGATTTTGATGAACACATGATGTCTATGACGAGAAAAGCCCAAATCTGAAATTTTAGCCAAATCGACCCATTGGAGGCCGAGATATGACCTTTTGACCTTTTTGACATTTTTCGCGTTCCCCTGAAATTTCAAATCCTCATATCTCAGCCACCAGTATGCCTATCAGGGTGTAATTGGTGTCGTTGGAAAGCTAGAAAGACAAGGAATTCATTTCCGGCCTCAGAATCTAACTTCAAGCAAGTTTAGTGGTTTTGATTTTTTCACCCAAGTTTTGACCTTGACCCAAAGGCCCTGGTCACCTTGACCTGAACTTTTGTCCCAATGAAAGCTAAGACGGTCTACTATCATATGTTAAAAGATCACAATGGTAAAATTGTTCTTTTCCGAGATACCATGTCTTTAATTTCATCATGGTTACATCAATAACACAGTATTTCACTGGGTGGGAGCTATATCTGGACTATGTGGTACATAAAAAATTCAAAATAAAAAAATCTTCAGTTCAAACTCAATTCAGCTTTATTGAGAGCCATTTTCATTTAAAACTGATCATCAGATTTTATCGATTTCATTTATGGTACACAAGCAGCACTACGATTGCAGCATAAGTATTTCAGTCAACATAAACTAAGTAAGATATGAACAGCGATTAGGAGGTCCGAACCAGAAGCAGTTAGTGATCAATATCGACAGCAAGTAACATCCAAGTTACAAACATCCTGACCATTTCCTGCACACTCGTGCTATCTTCGCATGGTCGCCTTGGCTAGGTATGTATTGAATACGACCTGAATGGGAAAGTGAAATAGAAGGGGCATCGATAGTACACAAAATGTCTGTTTCATCAAGCCAGCACTTCTGATATATTCCGAGAATTTCGTTATGAATTTACGTTCATGATGTGCACAGATTTTAGAGATAGACTCCATGTCCAATTTAGTCCGCAGAGATAATACCTCTCTCTCTTGTCTATCCGTCACCCGTCGTATGGACGGCTTTCGAATGTGGGTAGTCTGATGACACTGATCCAATGAAGAAAAGCTACAATCCTCCAACTCCATGTTTGCATTGAAAAACAATATCCGTGAAGAGAAACTAACTATTGATTGAAACGAATATCAAATGAATTTGAAACTGCTACATATTTGTCTATGTACAGAAGACGCTCTAGACACTGACCAACCATTGAAATTGGCTGTGACTTGTGAGGAGTTATCTTGTGAATCTGCTCGATGTTCAACTTCCTTATCAGAGTAACATAAACAAACGCCAAAATGCAGCTAAATAAATGGGGTTCACAATAATCACTACCAGAGAACTTTACCAAGCTAATTACAGTAACCTGATCTGCTGCCATGCTGAATTTATGGAAGCATGGTACAATTGAATTGATGATATCTTGGGAAAGAACAATTTTACCATTGGGATCTTTTGATATATGATGGTAGACTGTCTTAGCTTTCATTGGGACAAAAGTTCAGGTCAAGGTCACCAGGGCCTTTGGGTCAAGGTCAAGACGTGGGTAAAAATATCGAAACCCCCAAAAGTGTTCCTGATGAGTTCTGATGCCAGAAATGGATTCCTTGTCTTTCTAGCTTTCCAACGACACCAATTACACCATGATAGGCCTACTGGTTGCTGAGATATGAGGATTTGAAATTTCAGGGGAACGCGAAATATGTGGAAAAGGTCAAAAGTTCAAAAGGTCATATCTCAGTAACCAACAGGTCGATTTGGCTAAAATTTCAGATTTAGGCTTTTCTAGTCTTAGACATCACTTAAATCGGAGGGGGTCGGGTTAACACCGTGTGTTGATCTGAGCTGGAATGACCCAGGTTTCAGTTAAACATATATAATCAGACTCAGTAAATCTATAGTCATTTTTTAAATTTTCGAAGTGAGAGTTTAAACCTTGTATATTATGGAGAATTAGCACAGTTTTTGAACGTTCTTCAGTACTTGGTTTAATGTAGAGGGGCATTTCATTCAATGAATCGGTTATAGTCTTATCACAATATATAAGTTTCTCATTAAAATCTTTAACAACAAGTCCATTCAAAGATGTAACTCGAGATAATGCTACGTAACTTTGTCCCGGTGCAAACACTTTTTTTAATGAAATAACAGCATTTGTAAGAGATAGGCCTTGAGTTTTATGAATTGAACAGCCATATGCTAGTTTCAGTGGGAATTGACGTTATATCATTGCGGTAATTTATTTTTTCCTCTTGTCTGCCAATTGGAATGCAATCACTTTGAACATTTTCTGGTAAGACTGTCTCTTTTCGAATTTTGGCTCCAACTCTTTTATTATCAAATTCTACATAAATTACTTTTACATTTTCATCTTCATCAAAGGCAATATGACGAACATAACCAAATACACCATTACACAATCCATCTGATACATCCAGGTTTTTTGTTAGTAAAACTCTTGCATCTTCGGCAATATTTAATACATTAATTAAACAAGTATCTACATCTTTTGAAGTTATTGTATTTATCTTAACCATTTTACCTGTTCTTTCATCCTTTGAGAAGTCATTTGCGTCAATACGAATCAAACTGTTACATAGCTTTCTCAACATCTTTGTGTTATGTTCATCAACCAGAGCATTAGTAGCAAATATATGTAGAACATTTTCATCGTAATCTTCGACCTCTCGACTTTTTAACAGATTAATATCTTTTGTACTAAGAGATTCACCTTTCTGCTTTATTCTTATCCTATTCAAAGTTTGTGCAAAAGTCAAATCATCTTTTTGTCTCATTATGTCTTGTAATTCAACAATTTTAAAATTATTCTGCCACAAATTGGTAAGGTCATCAGTATTTCTATACAGTGGTTTTGCTTTTACAGGTGGTAATTGATAGAAATCTCCTACAGCTATTATAGACACATTTCCAAAAAGTGTAAAGTCAGCACACTGTTTTATTTGTCGGAGCCTTCCATGGATATAACATAATAACTTTGGGCTCACCATTGAAATCTTATCTATAATAAGTATTTGTAAATGACCTAAATCAGCTCTTAAACTATTTATCTTGTCTAAACCTAGTCCAACATAGGGTAACTTTATATCAGTTCGGATCTTCAAAGAAAAATGGATGGTACTGCATCCTAAACTCATCGCTGATACGCCTGTCGGCGACATCATAAGAACTGTCTGTTCATCTGGATTATCTGTTATTTGAGATAGTAATCTATTAGCTTCATAGTATATACTCTTAATGACATAGCTTTTTCCAGTTCCAGCTTCTCCAGATAAAAACAACATAAATTGTTCTGGATTTTTCTTATGTATCTTGTTCAAACAAAATTCTCTTACTTTATAAAATACATCCATTTGTAATTTGTTCAATGATCTTAACATGGGAATAGCTTCTACCCTACTTACAATTGTATTGTATGATTCCTTTTTGTCATTATTGTTGGGTTTTTTTTTTATCCCTATCAAATCTGGTATTTCAATTTCCTCAACGTCATCGTGTGTATTCTCATCTGGTATATCAAGACATTCAAAATTACCAACCTGATTTTCTATATCCAATGATAACCAAGCATCTTTTAAGTTTGCTCCACATTTTTCTATTATGTCAGTCGCAGCATCAATATTTACTTTATCTTTTTCAAATAAGCTACGATTACTATCAACAATATCTTTGACATCTTCAGTTTCTTTACATATTTTAACTAAACCAGATTTGTAAAATGCTTCATATGTCTCAAATCCTATTGGTTTTAACTGTTTATCTATACGATGTGGTAAAAAAAATTGTAAACTACTAAGATAATATTTTTCTGGCTCTTTTGTTATTGAGAATCTCGCATATCGAATCACAGCTGGTTTAGATCTTGTCCATTTAATGATAAACCCTAAATCTTTCTGAAGTTTATATGCTGGATTTTTTTCAGAATTTTCATTAATTCTTTCAGACTTGGACATAACCCAATATTCAGAGCAAAATGTAGCCAAACACATATTGTTGAATTGTTCTGTCTTAGGTCGAGCTTTATATCTATCTATAATACTGGTCATAAACATATCTTCATCACTCAAATTTCCTTCTTTGGATTTACTCTGTAGAATTTTTAAAGGTAAGGTAAGTCTGACATTATTTTCACCAGTTGGAATAAACTGAACCTTTCGAGATGATTCTCGTAATCTTAAATTACATACTCTATAAGCACTTTCTTGTGCAGAAACTTCTCTACAATGTAGATATGTACTTAATATTTTCTTTAAACTTTCTTTTGTTGTCAAATTTCCGCCTTTAGCCTCTTCTTGTGCATCTGACAAGACTAACCCCATTTCACGTTCTGATTTTGATGTATATGAAACAATATAAACAATACAGGAATAGGCATCAAATACATACTGTATATCCATGTTTGCATCCCAAGCTCTTAACAAATTTGGATTATATGGATTTATCCATACATCTTTTGGGTTTCGTTTTAATATAACATTATTTTTCTTTGACAACATCTCACAAGCTTTCTGAAATAATTCCTGTGTCATACCAACATCATTATATAATTCATCAATAGAATTATAATTTTTCTCTTCATCTGATAATGCTTTCCATAATGCTTCAAGAAGAATTTTTGCTGTGTTCTGGGTCATTCTATTGTTGTTACATGTATTGTCTTCATTTCCATCTTCATTTTGTTCTGGTATGTATGTATCATAATTATCTACTGAACGACAAATGAAACTTTGTTTTGATGGTGGTCTAGGAAAATTAAATCTACAAACCGTTTTGTTTTTCTTACAACTCTTTGTGTGTTTATAACTATGTTTCTGCACACTGTTAACAATCTCATGTAACTCTGGGTCATGATCTTTATCAGGCAATTCACATGATATATATTTATCTATAAAATCAATCACATCTTCATCATTATCTTAATCAATTTTAGGTGAATTCTCAATCCAAAATAAACAATGTGCATGAGGTGTTCCACGTGCTTGAAATTCTAGTCTATAAAAATAATCAATTACTTTACCTATTGCTTCAGCATCTGACATAATAACATGCTTTAGAAAATAGTGAAACCTATGGTCAAACATTCTAGCAGTAGTAATAGGATTACTTCTAAGTATTTCACATTTTTCTGCCCAATCTAAGTCACAAGCCTTTCTATTATCGCCTTGTTGTTTCAAAATACATTCTATTACATCGCCGCCTCTGATCTCACTATACGAAAAAGTAGAAAAAAAAGTTGGAACCCCGAGTTGTCTTAACATTGCAAATAATCCTTTTTGTGTTCTCTGCCAATAAGGAGGTGTACCTCTAATAGGAGTCATAAATTTATAGCCTTCATCATTTCTGAAAATAATTTTAAAGGGTCTTTTTTTGTCAACATGTCTGATGTTATCTTATTTAAGTTATTTAAACCAGTTTTTCCTTTTCGCAAGGCAATAGACATATTTGATATAATTTGACTTAATTCAGAAAGATACTGAGAATAAAATATGTAGTCTGTGTTTTGTGCAAATCTATTGTCAGCATTCATCAATCGACAATGTAAATATCGTGACAAGGTGATTCTCTCTTCATGGTTATCATGGTATGTAGCAGTGCCATTAGGAAATAGTGTTGGAAAACATTTGGCTTCATTAGTTTCATCAGTCAATATTCTAACAGGGTTATTACCTTCAGCAGGAGAAATAGAAAATATACTATCAAAATGATTATCTAATGTTTCACTTACAATGTCAAGAGGTTGTAAACATGTAGCTAATTCTGGGCCATTTAATTTCTCTTCTTCAGCATCAATGTCAGGTAAATCATCTTTTTCATCTATGTCTTTTACATTTATGTCAGGCAACTCATCTATTTCATAATCTGAATGGTTTGAAGCCAGTTCTTTTAAAACAGAATTATCTCCCTCTAACATCTCATCTGAAATGTCAATCCATTCATCATTAAATTCTATATCTGAATAATATTTATTATTATGTTTAAGATAATGTAGAGCATCTTTCATTTTCTTCTTACTTATGTATTGATATTGATAATAACCTTTTTGGGTTTTACGCCTTTTAAGTTTTATCCTGATCAGCTGGGTGTCACTTTCAATTCTTGGCAAAATACTGGTTGCTTTAGTTATATTAGATGGTACACAAACTGCAGCGCCAGAAACCTTATGTTGTTTGAATTTTGACAAATTAACCATTTTCATGAAAGGAATATGTAGTGATACCAAGTGAGTTTCTAATGAATTCAATACTTTTAGCTCATCAACTATTGGACCAGGATTTAAATTATTAGTCATCGATTCTTGTGGCTTCTTTCCTGACTTAATTTTTCTGTCACAAGTATAACATATCCATAAAGATTTAGAACTTTCTGGATGAGGACATTTATTTTGGCATGTGTTTAAACAGTCATGTAAATATTTCTTAGAGATATACATTCACTTGCTATCTGTTTAACCTTGGCAGATTTATAAAGTTTTTCATTACAACAAATTACTTGATTATTAAATAACAATCTATGACACACACAGCAGATATATTCTGGGCCATTCTTTTTTTCCTTTTTGAAATCATTGATAACAACATCTATTTTACTCATTTCTATTCTTTTTATTTCTTTCCTTTCTTTGTTTTGTTTTTTTATAACATCTCTATGGTTTTTATCCAATTTATACTTAATTCGACTTCTGGACATTAAATCAGACTGAAATTGTTTATTTGTCTTATATTTGTATTTACTTTGATCTTTAAGGCTTGTCTTAAATTGTTCATTTGTTTTATATTTCTTACAACTATTAGATTTAAGGTGTTCTTGATAACTTCTATTAGATTTATATTTCATAATTTCATATTTCTTCAATTTAAGTCTGTAAACATTATTTAACCTATACCTTTCTTTGTTCTTCTTGATTAAATTATCTTTGAATGTTGGACAGAATTTGTATTTATGATTCAATTTATGTTTCAATTTATCACAAATATTAGCATATTCATTCTTTAATCTATAGTTCATGTTCCTTTTTGTCTTATGAATTTGCCTAAATCTATAATCTGTATTATATCTGTATCTAAATCGTCTTCTATTCTCTCTATACATTGCACCTTTGTCTGATCTGACAGAATCTCCTGTTCTTATAAATGTCCAATATCTATCATATTCAGATTTCTGTTTGTCCATTATTTTGTCAGTATCAACTTGCGTGACATACGTGTATTTCTTTCTACAAGACCAATTGTTTCCCCTTCGCTTACGTTTTCTGCACTTTTGTTTCCTAGTGACTTTCAATTCTGTTTCATCTGGTTTTATTGGTGTGTCATTATCATGATCAATATCTTTATTAAAACTTACACCTTGCGACTGTACATCATTATTGTTACTTCTACTACTCAATGCAACATTCAACACTACTTCATAGTGAACTTGATTGGCGTGGTTAATATAAATTCCCTCATTACCGTTCGATCCCTCATCCAATAACTGTAATTTAGAAAATTTCAGCCACCTTTTATTACTATAAGTATATATATCTACTTGTAATAAATCAGCACAAACATATATTTCAAGTTCTGTAGCCCATGACCCTAAACATCTCATTCTTGATCTTCTTAAATAGTCATCAACAGAAAAAAAGCCAGCTCTAAGATATGGAGTAAAAATAGCTGCATTGTTTTTTAAATGATTAACAATACATGTAGCTAACCTGACAATTCTATGATTTACTTCAGTACCAGATATTGCATATGATACTGATCTAAAATAACAATTACCATCTCCAGTAATACTTTTAATTTGTGATGGTCGATTGATTGGACACCTATTCACATTACTAGAATTATTGTCAACTCTATTTACTATGTTAAGTTGTGTACATATTCTGGTTTGCTCATCTAAACTCAATGTATTAAAGAAAAAATTGTTTGTTTCAACATGAGATATAAATACATTATCATGTATTTGATTTGTGGGGTTTTCATTGAAAATTTCATTACTATTGTCATCAATTAACACTTCATGTTCATGTGTTAAGGCATCATTAATGATATTTATACCTGTTACTTCAAACTGTGTATTCATACCGATTTCCATTGATTCAGCTAAATTACAGCAGTGTGTATAAACATCTACAATATCTTTCAATTCAATCATCACTGATGTTCCATCTGGGGTTAACAATCCCACTGAATTTCTGGAATGGCTGTCAAATATATAATACATTTCATTTCTTTTCATAATTACAAATGTATTACCACCAAAAGTTATAAAGCATGACTCATATTGTAAAAGACATGTCTGCAAAGCTTCATACAATGTCATAGATACTTCATTATATTCAAAAGTACTGTCTCCAGTTCGCATCAGTCCTACTACAGAATCCAACTGAATATCTATATCAAACAGTTTTTCAAAAACAATAAGGCTTCTTGGCAATTCAGATATCAAAATATACCTATTATGCATTGATGAAGAAGATTGCAAAAAACTATACAATTCATTACCAGTTATTAAAATCTTATCCAAGTCGTTTGTATTCCAGATATGAACAGGTTTAATACAAGAAAATAAAACGGCAACTAAAGAATTACCAGTACATTGTGTGCCACTAAATACACCAAATCTTACATCTGCCTGATGAAAACTACCATAAACATATTTATAATTATTTACCTTAGACATATGTATTTCCTTCTTGAAGTGCCATTGTTTACATTCACCATAGAACTGTACTAGAAAGGAAGTCCGACTGGTGGTTTATGTTATTTATCGCATGCGCGAAAACACAGAACCTAAGTTACTTCCGGTTAAACAAAACCCTGAAGAAATCCGTATGGAGTCCCGTGAGCTTCGGAATAAAATAAGAAAAAAACATCGTCTGCACAACTTCCAATTACCAAGATATATCCGAAATTAATGTTTAACCATGTGTAAGTTATTTTGTATCAATACGGTTAGTTGTCAGTACATGTTTCGTTCGTATAAAAATTAAAAGGATACGACGGTACCCAGCCGACACAGGCCTACAACAATAACACTAACACATAAAAAGTATGATAAGTTATTTAATAATCATTTTCAGACATAATGCGTCCAGGACGCATTCTATTGTATTATAAAACCTCAATTTGTTTCTATTCGATATAATATTTCGTCAAACGTAATAAAAACTATGCAGCTAGTCTAGAATCTACAATTTTCTAGTTATATAGGCCTGTATATATGTAGGCCTATAGTCATGTTTTATCTTTACTTTAGGCCTACGTTTTTTTTTTTTGGTGTATCAATATTCATTACTTCAAGGTGTCTTCATAGCCCCCCCCCCTCAAAAAAAGTAAGTTAATAGCTAAAATTTCCCTTTTAGTTTTAGATTGTAAGAAAAACTGGTTTGATAATTAGATATACCGTATATATACGTCTTTACATGTATAAATAAATAAAAAATCTGTCTTTATCAATTAAAGATGTAGGAAAAATCAAATAATATCCTATGGAAATTTTGTATAAAATTTAGACTTTAATGAATGGTCTCAGCATTTTGTCAAATTCAAATGTGCTATCAGTATTTTAAAACAATATGTTTGCACACTGAAATTTCAAGGTAAACTTTTAAAAAAAAAAATCATTTGAATAGATGTTCTGTTTCTAAGCCCTCATTTAATATTGAAAACATTATATATGTAGGTGAAAAATACCGATCGCTATCAAGTACAGCACATAGGCCATTCACTGTATTATAGACCTTAGGGAATCGATTTTCAGGTCACCCAACGAAAAAAAATGACGCAAAATTTTAAAAGCGTAAAGTGTCCGGATAAGCAACTTAGCCATTCTTAGTCAAAACAACTCAATATTTTTTATCTCAAATTTTGAGACAAGGTATATACACCATTGCTCTATATTTTTACGTTGAAATTTCATAGGTACCCAGACCTTTATTTTTCCGACTATGTTCAAATTAGGATAATTCTTTTAAATATTGGTCGTATTGACATTATAAAATTTGCATGAATGTAAATCTAAATGTCAGATAGTGTCATGTTTTTTTCCATTCTTACACCATATTTATTTAATGATACATAATTATTGGATCTGAAAACTGTCTGTTAGGATTATGTTGAAAATATTATTATTAATACCCCTTTAAACTCCTCAATTTCTTTATGAAAATGTTAATACCAGTTACCCTGTACTTTCTTTCTTTTGTAGGCCTCTGAATATAAGATAAGCTCTTCACTGCTACAACCTTCCATAAATAATAAAGTGTGAAAAATACTTTGTCAGTAATTTCGGAAGAGGGCCTGGCAAGGACATTGTCTATTCGATTCGTTGGAGTACATGTAAAAGAATCCTTGACAATTTTCGAAATAAGAGTAGGTAATTAATTAGTCTGCTGTCTGGACAAAATTTACTTCATAGCACACTGTATGACAAACACTTGTCATTATTTGCCAAACCATGCAGAAAAATAGGAGATAAACCTCCATCTGTTAAAATATGCAGCCTCTATCGTGTTCAGAAAAAACTGATCCTCTATTGCTATTCAGAGGTTTTTAGGTTATTTTTTTTTAATGTCTGTAATTGTTAAAATAAATAAAGGGGTTCTTTTTTTTATGTATCTTATTGTTGTTGAAATATTTGTTAGTAATATTCTTCTAACAAGAAAAGACCCCTGTACATATGTACTTCAAAATTGGGGGGTTGGGATAGTATCGAGTGCTGTGCATCAACCTCTTCTGGCCGGTCACCTCTGGCTCGCTGTTGTGATTTCGATCCCTGGTGTGAGCGTATGTGGCTTCGAGATAGGGGCGCCTTCTCAAATTCATGGGTTACTCCCACACGAAAGACACCTGCGTGTGCGCTTTGATAATAACAATGCAAAATAAGACTTGTCTACTATATCACCTTCGGTGGAAGTTGTCGTTTAACTCTTAAGAACAACAGTTCAAAATTGAAGAAGCATGGACAGGAAGATGCTGTCCGGGCAAAATTCTCCTTCCTTGGATTTTGCAAATAGTCATAGAATAAAGACTACCATATGTTATCGTAACGAAATACTGAAGGATTGCATGTGTTGACAAGATAATGTTAAAACCCAATTCCATATAGTTCAAAATTGAAGAAGCATGGACAGACAGATGCTGTCCAGGCAAAACTCTCCTTCCTTTTTTTCATTGAAAATTGTTTTGAAGAATCAGTTTGTTTACAAAATTATGATGCCAATGTGTACCAATGAGCTTGTGTTTTTTGTCCCATCTAAACAACTAGACACTGTTCTTTGCCATGTTGTCCCTCCTACACTACCGATTGGGAGAAACCATGCTGCAAAATGCTGGAGAACTTTATTGAATAACACCGGCATACATAATCCTTATATATTCAGATTGGTATTTTTTTTCTTTGGAAAAAATTATAATGAATCAATTTGAATTAAAAAGATTAAGTATGAAGACAATGATTCTAATATCAAGATTTTTATTTTTGCTACGAAAATATTTTAAGTGCATCTTTTCGTTTGTGTGAAAATAGATTTGAAGAATGAGTTTGGTTACAAAAATACACATGATATTTACATCCTTAAATAATGGACCCAAAACAAAAAAGTAGTTTTATTTTTACAAGAAATTCTGTAGATCGATAAAATATAAAAAATTATTTATAAACGAAAATATTTTAAGTGCATCTTTTTTTTTCTCTGTGAAAATAAATTTAAAGAATCAGCTTGGTTACAAAAATACACATGATATTTACATTACATCCTTAAATAATGGACCCAAAACAAAACAATTCAAGAAAATCTGTAGATCGATAAAATATAAAAAATGAAGTAAGAAAATACAGTATTCATGTTATTATTAACTTCATAAATATAGGAAAGTTGTCTCAAAATTTCCAGTCGCTATTTCAAAATTATTACAAAATAATAACAAAAACATCAAATATCAGTTCACGCATGCATAGGCTTTGCAATCTAGTATCTACTGCTATATGGCCCATAGTATGGGATCTATATTTAAGTACTTTTTAAAAATATAAATACCGAAGTAAAAAATACAGTCTTCGTGTTATTATTAGCTTCATAAATATAGGAACGTTGTCTCAAAATTTCCAGTCGCTATCTCAATTACAATTATTACAAATTAATATAGAGCGAAGCTCTAAAGCAACGCGCGAAGCGCGGTGCTTGAGCAAAGCTCTTTTCCGGTAACACAGGAGCGTAAGCAAAATGTCACCCACAGACTGTTGATTAAAAAAAAAATCAGACCGGAACCGGATACACTGGGCAAAATTGGCAATGCGCATGTCTGGCAATGCGCATGTCAGCGCATGTCAACTTACCGAATCTCGCCCAAGCGAGATTTCGCGTCTCTAAGAAATATTTCTATGACGCGTCGAATGAATGACGTCACATATTTTTGACGTCAATGAAAATTCTCACACTTTTTTGTTCTTTTTGCAAAAACCAGCTTCGCTCTACTCAGGCAAGGCCTGTTACATATTATAGAGCGAAGCTCTAAAGCATCGCGCGAAGCGCGGTGCTTGAGCAAAGCTCTTTTCCGGTAACACAGGAGCGTAAGCAAAATGTCACCCACAGACTGTTGATTAAAAAAAATTTCAGACCGGAACCGGATACACTGGGCAAAATTGGCAATGCGCATGTCTGGCAATGCGCATGTCAACTTACCAAATCTCGCCCAAGCGAGATTTCGCGTCTCTAAGAAATATTTCTATGACGCGTCGAATGAATGACGTCACATATTTTTGACGTCAATGAAAATTCTCACACTTATTTGTTCTTTTTGCAAAAACCAGCTTCGCTCTACTCAGGCAAGGCCTGTTACATATTAACATTAATATCAGCTCACACGACTCCGCTTCATTATAAACAATAGCAAAGCCTTCGACCGGAAGTAACTTAGGTTCTGGGGACTTCGCGCATGCGATGAACAACATAATTCATCGTCCAATGACAGATACTGCAGGGTCAGTTATCCATATTATATATATATACGATCTATGCATTCACGACGTCTGCATCCGGATGCGGCGGGTTTGTATACCGAGCCTCGTTTTCGAATTTAGCGTGAGAAAGGTCTATTGCTTCTCGTAACCAGTCCATGTGTTATAAGAACTAAGTCTTGTGGACGACTCCACCATCGAGTGTGGACGACTCCACCAATGGGTGTGGACGACTTAACCAGGTTTTTCGTGTGGACGACTTTGCTTTACGGACGACTTGACTGGCATTCGTGCCAACCACCGAAGCCTGGATAACACAATATTTACCACGGTCCCGATGGACACTGGGAAAATTTTAATTGGAAGTTTATTTGGTTTATTTTCTCGTTCTGGTGTCACTATTAGAGAGTAAAGTGATAGTGCGAAAAAACGATTTCATTTAGAAACCATTTGATTTAAACAGTTAATGTTTAAGCAGATAAATATTGATAACTTTACCTCCGTATTGTAGTGACCATGGTAAGACAGTGACAGATTTAACCACGTGAAAACCTCTTTTATGCTGTTGTTGCCGTTGAAGAATGCCTACCGCCACAGAAAAACCAGTCAAAAAAACTCAACAGGAGTTTGAGGACCCTATTAAACAAGTCCTTACTGCTGTTGATAGAAAAGTTAGCAATTTGGAAAAGAAAAAGGTATAAACGTATAACTTATTAACCAAAATTTAGGTCTTTTTGACGTCATTGAGTCATTGTCGTTGGGAAGATGATGAGTTTTCATAATTTTGTCATCCAAGCCGGCGATCGTGACATTTGTTCATTGTTGACATCAAATTCTACTGATCAACTTTCATCAATTATCTGCTTTCAAGAAAACTAGAGGCATCATGAAATTGTTGTTGTCAGAAACATTTGAATAGATTGTTTGTTATAATAAAATCGATTTACAATTACATGTGAACTAACACTACACTTACTCCAGGGTGCCTTGAGGTTTCGTTCACACGTAACGTCAAGGGTCCTGAAGCTTTCGTTGCATTGCGCAGAGTGCGACTAAATTATTGGCGCATCAAGTTTGAAAGGCGTCAGTCGATAAATTTTAAATGCATGTCCTACCTTATTGTGTGACCCATCTCTAAACAACAATAACACTTATTGACACACACAAGAGGTTTATTTAAACAGGTTTATCCAATATCACATTCAACAACAGTTCATGTAGTCGCCATTTTAGGATAGTTTGACATCCGTTTGACGTCATATCCTCCCAATTCAAATTTGAGGACCCCTCTTTAACACGAAACGAAATGCAGTTTGGATTGCGGTACTGTTTTGTAAAGATTTTATATTGGGATAGAAGACGATGTTTAGGCTATTGATGGAATAATCAGGTCGCTCTTCACGCGTAGTTGAAAATACACAACGTCAATTGAGAATTTATAATTATTTGTTGCTTGATTATTTAGTAGGCCTAGATCAGTGCTTGAAACTGGGACTTTTCTACGACAACAAAAATTTAAAAAAGCCGTAGCTAAAATTAGCTGACAAGGCACCACTGCCTAACTTCTTATTTAAAACAAACTGTTGTCATTTTCCGTCATGGGACGTGCAATTTTTATATATTGTGTCAATTAATCTGGCCCTAATTGTGTTTAGTGGTACTGTCATCAGCATAAATTATACAGATTCCTCTTACGAGTAATAAAGTCATCGAAATTTGCTTTCCTTCCCTTTTAGTTATTCGTGTTCATAATGGTGGCCATCATGTCAGCTATAACTAAAATTAATTCGTCAAATTTCCCACGGCTCTGCGATAACCTATTTTAGAAAGTAAGCATTCTTATGAAAAAACAAATTATATATATATAACGGTAGGACGGGACATTTAAAACTAAATCTTGCATCTCTGAATTATTGATCTAATCCCAAACCCAACCGCCCCTGAACGACTGTTTGATATTGAAAAGTTATTACATATGCATTTCATGCGTCTAAATGTAGCCTATAGAAAAGGCACTTCTTTTGATTTGTGTACACATGGACAACAGTGCAATTCAGGCTATTTCTATTACCGTAGCAGTCCGTGTTTGCCTTCAGCTTTTACCTTTTACGACAATTGCCGTTATGTCGTGGTAATTTCTAGCTTAGGCTATACGATTGAGATTATAATTTATAAAATATTGATTAAAATATAATTTAAAATCCTTAAATTTGTCGGCATTCGTAGAATGTTTCATCGCTAACGGTTGATTATGAATATGATAGCTTCTGTCTTTGTCAATGTCACATGACATTTTCCCGCCTTTTCTATCTTTAGAGTTGAAAATATCAATAATTATAAAGCATTGAGCCTTGTATCACACACACACGGCAACTAAAATAAACAGATCGAGTGCGATTTTAAGTAAGAGCTGAATCTAAAAAATATTTTATGAAAAGGTATTTGACTGCAGAGTCTTTTTGAACAGATATCGGCTACGCAAATATCCGCAAAATTTCTTTTGATAGGCCATGCACTAATCGGCCGATTAGTATACTGAATGGCGAAGCCGATAATTGGACCATCACAAAAAATAAATTTAAAATGGTCGCCTTCAAATTAGTCTCATGATTTCGTTTCGTTTAAAGAATTTTTTCATAATGTGCACCAACCCAGATTTCACCTTTCACCTATGTAGGTCATTTCCTTTTTCAATGTATTGTGTTGGTTGTAGGCGAAGATTTTTGTGAAATCTCTTAAAATAGAATGCAAAAAATATTTTTCGGAACACAGATGGATATGATATGTAAGTTTAATGTGTTAGCAGTGCAGATAACTGAAAATTGTGAATTTTGCCGTCCGCTGAACGAAGCAAACTAGTTATCAACTTTTGCGCCGAGCTTTTGACTGTTCAGAAGTTAGATGTTACGTCGTCAGAATATCAAAGAGTAACATCTAACTTGTTGGATTAACACTACACTGAGAACTGCTGACAGTGCTGAGGAGTGACTTTGTGCACAGCCCTCATAGAATTCCCTCATAGAATTCTTGGTGATCGTTGTTATTTATTTGTATGTCTGTCTGGCGGACGATAATTAATTTTCGGACTATTACTCGGTCCTACCGGTGTGACATTGTGAGATGGTCGCTGGTGTGTGTTTGCTCCTGGGCACTTGCGCGTGTCCGAGACTGATGTTTGCGTTAGCAACACAGCTTTATCTAGGTACGCCGATAACACAGATTTCGCGTAACGTCATTATCGTTCTCGAGCGTGCGTCCTGGAATATGGCACCGTTTTGCGTATGGTCTATTCATGCGCTATTCGCCGGACAATTCGTACGGATCTGCGGCTGAAATTGTGCTAAATATAGAATTAACTGCTAGCTCTGTGGCCTCGTTTTCGAATTTTTATTCTAGGTCATTTCGTTCTTGGAAAAAATTTAAGTTAAAATTTTGCACCAAGTTCATCATCAAAAATCGGATAGTTATACATTTATGGTACCAATTCCATTTTCCTTGGTAAGTGTTGTTTATTATGCATTTCTCCCCATTATCCTAAAGTTTCATCGAAATCATACTGAGCGTAAATATTTTTGACCGACCGGGAAAATTGCTGTTGCAGCCGCCATGTCGGATTTTTCTATGATCGTCACATCAGACTTCCCCATCAATTATCGTCTTTAAGATGCACGTATATACAAACTTATGCCCTAATTAATTAAATTATATATTAGTTAACATTTGTGGATGGGGATTTTAATCTTGCTCTTTGTGTTTATGCCGATGTTTGAGGATATATTTCATATATTTTTATTGCTATTCTTGGCTCTAACAGAGAAAACAAGGTCACGTGACACAATTCTGGATTGTGATTGGTCCATGTCATCAATGTTTGTAAACATTAGCACCTGTTTCTATATTTACTGTGTTTACAAGTTGTTTTACCATTGAAAAGGTACCCTGTAGAGAAGTTTTGCAATTTTATTTAATATATATGACATTAGATGTGTGTAATTTTTATTCTAGGTCATTTCGTTCTTGGAAAACATTTTGTTAAAGTTTTGTTCCGAGTTCGTATCATCAAAAATCGGATAGTTATATGGTACCAACTCCATTTTCCTTGGTAAGTGGTTTTTTTTTTATGCACCTATATACAAACTTATGCCCTAATTAATTAAATTATAAACTTATATTAGTAAACATTTGTGGATGGTGATTTTAATCTTGCTCTCTACAGTACACTTCAGGGCTAAGTATGAAATTCCTCCCTGTGGGTGTTTTTTCCACTCAAAAATCGCGGTGTTTTTCTCATGTCCACTCCGCGGAATTAGCGACGTTCTGGGCGAAAAAAAGTCCGCGAAAAGATAAAATTCGCGGAGGATTATTGTCCGCGAAAATTTGAAATTCGCGGCGGATAATTGTCGGTGGAAACATAAAATTCGCGGAGGATTATGTTCCACAGTGATTCAAAATAGTCTGAGTAATTTAGTCAATATTGTCACAGCGCTATTTAATAGTTAATGGAATAATATCACGGGTATATTAGTCGTTTTAGTTAAGCTGTAATTTATATATTCATAATACTATTTTCAAATTGTTTTTATACGCCCACATTTTCATGTGGACGTATTATGTCGTCGCCCCTGTCCGTCCGGACGTCCGTCCGTCCACAATTTGTTTGTGGACTCTCTACAGGTCACAATTCTTATCCGATTTTGACGAAACTTGAAATATAGGTTTATCCCCATTAGATCTCGGCTGCTTTCGATATTGGCATGTATCGGATGGAAACTTCATGGATTATGGCCCCTGATTGTACGAAATATCATGTTTTTAGCTTGTGGACCCTATAGAGGTCACAATTTTGAACCGATTTTGATGAAACTTGACATGCATGTTTATAACCCCAAGATCTTGGTTCCTTTCGATATTTGCGCCCATCGGATCGTAACTTCCTGAATTATGGCCCCTGATTGTCCAAAAAATCGCCCTTTTTATACGCCCACATTTTCATGTGGACGTATTATGTCGTCGCCCCTGTCCGTCCGGACGTCCGTCCGTCCGTCCACAATTTGTTTGTGGACTCTCTACAGGTCACAATTCTTATCCGATTTTGACGAAACTTGAAATATAGGTTTATCCCCATAAGATCTCGGCTGCTTTCGATATTGGCATGTATCGGATGGAAACTTCATGGATTATGGCCCCTGATTGTACGAAATATCATGTTTTTAGCTTGTGGACCCTATAGAGGTCACAATTTTGAACCGATTTTGATGAAACTTGACATGCATGTTTATAACCCCAAGATCTTGGTTCCTTTCGATATTTGCGCCCATCGGATCGTAACTTCCTGAATTATGGCCCCTGATTGTCCAAAAAATCGCCCTTTTTAGCTTGTGGTCCGCCTGGAGGTCAAAATTATTATTCGATTTAAAAAACCGTTCGATTATATCACCGTTACATGGTAATGAAGGTTGAGTTCGAATTTCGTGAAAATCGGACCAAAATTGATATACAAAATGGCCGCCGTTTGTACGCGAATAGTGTGAAAATATGTTATTTCAAGGTTGTGGACCCTATAGAGGTCACAATTTTGAACCGATTTTGATGAAACTTGACATGCATGTTTATAAGCCCAAGATCTTGGTTCCTTTTGATATTTGCGCCCATCGGATCATAACTTCCTGAATTATGGCCCCTGATTGTCCGAAAAATCGCCCTTTTTAGCTTGAGGTCCCTCTGGAGGTCAAAATTATTATCCAATTTAAAAAACCGTTTGATAATATCACCGTTACATGGTAATGAAGGTTGAGTTCGAATTTCGTGAAAATCGGACCCAAATTGACATACAAAATGGCTGCCGTTTATACGCGAATAGTGTGAAAATATGTTATTTCAAGGTTGTGGACCCTATAGAGGTCACAATTTTGAACCGATTGTGATGAAACTTGACATGTATGTTTATAAGCTAAAGATCTTGGTTCCTTTCTATATTTGCGGCCATCGGATCGTAACTTCCTGAATTATGGCCCTTGATTGTCCGAAAAATCGCCCTTTTTAGCTTGTGGTGGCTCTGGAGGTCAAAATTATCATCCGATTTAAAAAACCGTTTGATTATATCACCGTTACATGGTAATGAAGGTTGAGTTCAAATTTTGTGAAAATCGGACCCAAATGGACAGACAAAATGGCCCCTGTTTGTACGCGATCAGTGTGAAAATATGTTATATCAAGGTTGTGGACCCTATAGAGGTCACAATTTTGAACTGATTTTGATGAAACTTGACATGCATGTTTATAACCCGAAGATCTTGGTTCCTTTCGATATTTGCACCCATTGGTTCGTAACTTCCTGAATTATGGCCCCTGATTGTACGAAAAATCACCCTTTTTAGCTTGTGGTCCGCCTGGAGGTCAAAATTATTATCCGATTTAAAAAAAAGTTTGATTATATCACCGTTACATGGTAATGCAGATTGAGTTCAAATTTTGTGAAAATTGAACCAAAATTGACAGCTGTCTTGTCAGGATATCCATCCTTCATCACTAACAAGGGGAAACCATGCCAGAAAATCTAGATGAACTTTGTCACCCAATGCAGGGATCAAACACCCAACCTCAAGGCTGCGGAGCCAGCATCTTACCCACTTAGCAACATGATTCCCAGTCGAATTTGAAGCCTACTGAAATGCACCTTTATAACCCAAAGATCTTAATTCATTTCGATATTTGCACATATCATATTCTAACTTAATGATGTAGGAAAAATCACTTTCGGTATTGCTTGTTCTCTATCCATCTCTCGAAAATGTGGGCGTATCCTGCCTGGCAGTGCCAGCCTATCTTTTGAAAATTAACTAAATTGTACCAAAGTATTATTTTATTCGTATCCAAAAATATCTGTTATGCTCGATTCATTTATAATGTACATGTACATCGGTATTCAATTCGTAAATCGCACCACAAAGTGCATACACATATCAATTTTCTATGCCATTAGTTCATCCGACAAGCAGACAATGAAACCATGTTTCGTGAATTCTGATAACATTGTCTGAAAATGGATGACAATAAACATAATATCTAGCGATTTGCACGTGGGCGTCTTAAAATATGCTGTCGATTTTTTATATACTGATTTATTATCGATTTTAAATATGAAGAAGAATTTAATGACAATCGTAGAAATAAACAAATTAGCATTAATTCTTGGAAGGTATATTTTCTCCCCGATATTAAATTTAACGGTAATTCAATTAAAATGACGATTGGGCCCCCAACGTTCAAATAATACTTTATGTCCCGAGAATCAAATATCATGTAATGTACAGTGACCGCCCTAGACCCTTAAAACCATTAGCCAAATTTTTAGCCAAATCAAAATTTTATTAGCCAATTCAGAAAGTTTTAGCCAAATATTTTATATCATTTTTATTCATATGTTTGTTAATTAAAAATGAAACTACGTGCTTGTTGCTTTATAAACGTACCGGTAATACAAGACTCATAGCAGCCGTAGAAAGGAAATAATAAACAGTACAAAATCCTTATGAGTATCCTTTATCTAAATTGCTACGTATTTTTTTTTTTACTTCGTTTTATCTAGTTCACTATATTGTCTGTCAATATATTATATGAGTAGAAGTTTTGGAAAAGGTGGGAAATATCACGTGGTTTACGCGTGGTGGAATAAAGGATGAAAGGGGGGATATTCCTTTGATGTCACGTAATCACTGTCTAATACATTCCGGCTTCTAGATGCCGATATAAATTTAGAAATAATTTAGTGATTTATATTGTTATGCTTGGTTATTGTGTCGACAAATAAAAACTCATAATAAAGATCATACTTTATTAATTAATAATATTATCAACAAATAGGTTCCCATTAGATGTTTTATTTTTAACAATAGTTCTAGAAATGGTGGGAGAATGTCACGTGATAGCCACTGTTGACAAACGGGTCATGAAGGTATCGCTTTGATGTATCATTTCATTACCGCATGAACTAATTAATGCACACGTATAGATATACATGTACAGATGCCGTGCCGATTACTGTAAGGAATTATATAGTAATTAACACTTAAAATATGATAATCTCGACCATTAATGATACAGCAAATAATTTAATTCATAATGGATGGTGTATATTTTTGACTGCGTAAGAAGCGTGGCCCAATTATTACTTCAACAACACACGGTTTATGTTGATTCCCGCAGTAAAATACTAAAAGTACCATGCGTTTCCCGACTAAATATCTACATAGCTCATCATGCCATTCGAGACATTTTAATGTGTAATGGTTTTATATCCACCACTATCGGTAATTTATTTGTATCGGCCGATATACTTCGCTGATATCGGTAAAACCGATAGGTGTCATATCGGAACATCGCTACTTGTAGTGAAGCGAATGTACACTCGGCAAGTGGCGAGCATATCAGTGCAGTGCCACCCGGCTTCTTGATGAAAATATATTGAAACATGTAGAAGCAAATCGGTGTTATTTTTATATTTTATACAGGAAAGGGGCGTAACTGTGTTGTATCGTCTCTAGACTCGATCTTTCAGTCGTTTTAATGCGTGACATTGACTGATTTGCGACTTGTACGATTGAGACTAGAGTAATTAATGTACTAAAAATAGACACTCCATTGAATGATCGAAAGAAGCGTTTAACGAAATGATTTCAACTTTAATATTAACAGATTTACAAAATAATTCATTCGCCAAAATTTTCGCCAGAATCATCACTTTATTCGCCAATAAAAATATTTGTCGTCATTGACGAATTGGCGAATGTCTAGGGCGGTCACTGAATGTATAGAAGCTGAAAGATTCTTTACTTATTTCAGTTTCGTATTTGACTTTAAGATACAGAGTCCCTATTCCCCACATTTCAATACAGATCAACATGTCAAATCGTTTCAGATAGCGCTATAGTACTTAAAAGTATCATGTCTCAAATGGTTGCTTCATAGATATATTATTTTATGCTTTAACTTATAAATGCAACACACAAACTGCTTACCGTATTTATACAGTTGACGATAAGTATCCTAGATAATAATCCGGTTCCTTTCCAATAATTATCAAGGAAACAAATATTAAATTTCATTTTTCCAGTGAACATATTGATGAAGCTTTCAATAAAACACCGAACAACCAGACCATATGAATCGAATCTTGTGCGGACGGAACTTAGATTTATAGGATTTAATTGTCGCACTAAAGAGTACAAAGGAAAATGCTTAACAACAAAAGCATGTATTAGTTAAAGCGGCTTGGCGTGATATAAGGGATGAATTTTGTGCCAAATTAAAAATACACTGAAAGGGGCTCACTAGTCCGCGGGTGCTCTACTGCCTAGTCTGTCGCTGTAAGAAATACATGTACTATAAATGTGGATATCAATAAAGCCTAACCCTACCCTAACCCTAATAACAGATATCGGTGGACCAATGAACCCTAACCCTAACACAACCCTAACCCTAATAACAGATATCGGTGGACTAGTTAATAAACCCTAACCCTAATAATATATTATAGAACCCGCGGGCTAGTGAGCATTCCCCTTATTACCACCGGTTAAAGGAATAATTCTATTGACAGAATATGTCAACTGCGAATTAAGTATTGATTTCATAACTTGCATGCGCCAACCTTCAAGTCTGTACCGATTCAAAAATTAAATTATCTCTTATTTTAATATCCATAATTTTTAACGCCCGAGTTTTATGTTATCGTTAATAAAATTAATAGAATCTTATGCAACCTACTGGTAATACGTGATGTAAATTGTAGGAGGTGGGGAGGTGCTATTCATCGTAGCCCGTTCGTCATTTAGCCATGTCTGTGTTAAAGGGGTTTGTATTTTAGTCAATTATCAATTCCTTTTGATGGCACGTGTGAATTCACCTAATTTGGAAAGTTGATTGACAGTATGCATTGACTCAGACTCCTTGGTGCCTAAATGAAAAGGTCATCACGGTATTTTCCGACTGATAGTTTTAATGTACATGTGTTCAGTAAGGTTGACAGTGAATTTTGGCGATGTGTGCTTAAAAACAGGAGATGAAGGCATTTCATTCATTTGGGAATTAAATCAGAATATATTACTTGAGGTGTGAATTTTGTAACTTATTTGTCAGAATGGAAATGGCTATTTTAATGTACAACACTTTCGCCCAAGGTAAGGCCAGCATTTATGTGTGTAAATTTTGAAATTTTCCTAATTTGAGTGAGTTTGAAATAGTCGAACGATTCAAGTTTTAAAAATATCGAACATATTAATGAAGTAATGTATCGATATAGGGTGAAACGATCGTGGGATGAACTGACCCATATTCGCCTGTTTTTAATATTCCATTTTTGTGATTTATTGTTAAGTCTAATAAAACAATACTTTAATAGTATAAACACTTACAATTACCATGCCAACGCGTTGCGGATTGAAACCACGGCTTTAAAACTATGAGTGTGCTCACTTTTTTTAATTATTTGAATAGAGGCTCTAGAACCACTTGTAATAACATGCTCAACACGTTTCGGATTGAAACCACGGCTTTGTAACAATGAGATTACTCACTTTTCTTTATTCTTTGCCGACATACATAAAAGGTAAACGGCTTCGTAGCACATTGTTGTTTTAAAAATCCAAAACAAAAACATAGTAACAGAATACAGACTACATGTGAACGTACATGTTTAAATGTATAAGTCATAAATGGGCAGTCAAGCGGACGTTAAATAAAGCTGAATAATACCTTTCTACGAATGTTCGTCCATATGATTATTTGTAAGGTTTGTTATATATGCCGTACATGTAACAAACGAGTATGCGATGTTGTAAATTATACATCGATAATATATGCATATATTTTATTTCAAAGTTTTAAAAGCATGCCGATAATGCTGTTTTCGGGATTGGACTACTGAATTATGGATACGAATACAATGTAAAGCATACGTGTAACAATAATTTCATAAAATTAAATTTCGCGCTGGGGTCGGTGGTTTAACAATTCCGCGGCAGTCGGTGGTTTAACAAATCCGCGGTGGTCGGCGGTTTACTCAAATTCGCGGCGGAAATTTAGCGCGGATTTTACAGCGGGACCTGAGCGGATTAATAGCCTGTAGTCCGCGATTTTTCAATTCCGCCCAGGTCGGACCACGGAGGATTTTCATACTTAGCCCTGAAGTGTACTGTATGTTTATGCCGATGTTTGAAGATATATTTCATATCAAAATAAATAGGATTGTTTTTAAATAAAGCTCTTTCTTATATGTTACAGGCAATCATTGAATGGTGGAGACATGTCATCATCCAAAAAGAAGAAAAACTCTAGACAACCTGCTGGTATATCAGCAGGATATTTGGCCAGTAACTTCTCTGAAACTCCAGCGACATCGAGTCTCAAGAACGGTCACATGCTCCTTTTGTACGTTACGACGGATCGAGATATCAAGGCAACTGAATCAAAACTGAGAACTTTGACTAACGAATATGTGAATGACTATGCAATCAAAAAATTGATAAAATGTTTTCTTAAGTTTAAAAAACTAACTGACGTAAAGGAATTTGCAAATTTTGAGAAACTGTGCAATGTGGATTTTGTAGTTGTTCCAGTGACCCCACGCCCACACCTGAATGTTGTCCGAAAATTAATTGATTCTCCATGCACAAGTTCTCCAGTTAAAACGAGAAAGACTGCAGCGTGTGGCAATTGCAAGATACTTCTAAGGAAGTTGCAAAATTGCATCCGGGAGAGGCATGCCATTCGAAATAAACAGTCTGAAGGGAGAAAGAGAACAGATGGAAAAGTGCCAAAGAGACTGAATGAAAAGCTGAGAAGGAAAAATAAAACCATTTCGAAACTAAAAATCAAAATTAAAGCCCAGTTTCCAGTTAAAACAATATGCAAAGACTTGAAAAATGCAAAACGAAGGGAGAAATACCAAAAGGAAAAGGCCAGCAACGCTGAGAACGATAAGAAAAGAGTCGCCAAAGAAGCAGCCAGCAAGGTCAGAGAGATTGAAACAGACTTTCAAGACCAACTGTTACAAAGAGAAGAAGAACTAGCAGATGCACAGTCCTCTACAAAGAATAATGAATTTTCCAAGGACAGAAAAGCATATAATTTCAAAATGCGGATCATGGTGTATGAGTGCCTTACATCTAATGTTCCAACAGCAATCATTCCAGGCCTTATTCAATCCTTTGCGAAACGATTTGGATCAGACTTAGAATCAAAAGACATACCTGTACGTAGCACAGTTGAAAACATGGTTATTGAATTGGGATTAATCAGTGACTTGCAGGTTGCTCAACTCATCTACAGGGCTTGCCACGAGACGCGAGCAGTTGCTCGCGCTCGCGCTGTGCTCGCGTAAATCTACATTTACGCGAGCTGTTCGTTGCTCGCGCAAAATTTTAAGAAAAACCTGTTAAAATAATCAAAATATCGACAAGTTTATTGCCGAAACTAATCCAACAATGTCAATAACGTCATAAATTCGTCTGTCAAACTGAGATTTATCAAGCTGCACGCGGCATTTCGTCCTTAAATTTGATTGGCTAATGAAGTCATGTTACTAAAAATACACTTTATACCTGAACGTCATGACTGGTTTTCCCATGAACACTAGTAACAAACGCGTGATAATCGAGTCTAAAGTAGAGAATGTTTACATCCGGATGATTTGGCATTTCACGCTAAATGAACACGTTTCAAACTTATATTTATCGGTATTTCTTATTTTATCAGAACTTCGGTTTTAATCCCATTGTGCAGTCGTATAATTTTCAATCTAGGCGTAATTATGGCCAAAGGAAACCTGATTGCCCTATCCACATTTGTGTCATGGGGTGAAGAAATCCGTACGGAAATTGGTTAGCCTATAAAAAAAGAGTATGACTGTCGAAACAGAAAAGCGATGGTCACACATGTTTACTGCAAACTCTGTGCCAGAAAGAGCAATTTTGTTGCTCAATCGTTTATTTTGTTGTTTTGTTATGCTGGTGCCAATTAATGATAGAATAACCGCCTTGTATTTGTTAAGTTGTTGCAAAACTGTTTATTTTGTTGTTTTGTTATACTACTAGTGCCAACTCATAGTACTATCACTATGTAAATAAAGAATTAAAAAAAAATATATATTACAGACTTTAATCAGCTTTGTCATTAGTTTTTTAACAAAAGTATCCAGGCAACAAATTGATTTTATATTGAAATAATGTTACAAAATGTGTGCTCACGCAAGCAACATTTTACGTGAGCAATTTTTATTGCTCGCCCTGCTCGCCCAAACCTAAATTTGCGAGAGCAGTCATCTGCTCGCCCTCAATTTATTCGTGGCCAGCCCTGCATCTACAATGCGGAAAATGTAACATTAGGTTTTGACGCCACAACGCAAGAGGGGATACATGTAAATTCCATCCATATTACCAGCAAGGATGACTGTTTAGTTGTAGCATTAGACCAGCTTCCGGGTGGTACTGCTGATGACTATGCAACTCATATAATAGAATCTGTCAAACACTTAGCACGTGTTATGTGTGATTTCGAGCCAGATAACGACTACCATGAAGTGAAAGAGAAACTTGTATCGCATATTTCTAGTACAATGACAGACCGCGCTGCCGCCAACCATGCTGCAATAAGAATAGTCAATGAGACTTTGGGAAAAACTCTTCTCGAAGTAAACTGTCATTTACATCCTCTGGACACAATTGCCAGCAAGTGTCGCAGCACTTTACTATCTCTAGAGACCGTCAAGGGCAAGCTTTATGGGAATGGTTGCTTCGCAGAGAAGGTGGTTCTTGCATTAAACAAAATGCGCTTCAAGGACAACAAAGGGGATCCTCACGGGTTCAGGGTTTTCCTATCTGACCATAAACTACCACAGTCTCTTATAATCCGCTATCGAGGGAACAGGTTACATGTTTTATTTAAACTGGCCGCAGTACAATGTATATGTAACAAATTTCGAGGCAATCAACCTTTACCTCACAACCAGGTGTCTCAACAATTCAACCCTAAAGACAGGTCTCATTGCTGACTTCAGCCATCCAGTAGCCTATCTCGAATTGAAGATTTTTGCCATTCTTGGTAAAGTATTGACTGGACCATGGATGAAACATTTTTATCGGGGGAAGAATGAGCAGATGCATCACATGGATGCTTTCAACGAAGTGAACATGTGTTCTGTGAAGGTGGAGGCTTTAATGGCTAAGGATGAAATCAAGCTGAGTGATTTCACTGAAGACTTCTTTGGTGAAAAATTAGACCACAGTGAGGACCCACTCACTCATTTGGAAAGATGATGTTGATGGCAATCAGTTTTCAGTGACAATGAAAGCTCTCTTGAAAGCGGTCTTTGAGGTGATCCAGAGACAATATAAAAACTATTACAATATGGAGGACACAGCTGAGAGGAGACAGATCCTAGAGAGTGCAAGGACACACAATATCGATTCAGAAGAGGTTATGGGCATGTTCAGTGCCAATATTGCCAGAGCTCCTCGAGCTACCCTTCTCTTTGTTTCATCAAAAATTCGGTCGAAAAAGAACGATACACTCAAGTTCATTGAGTCACATCCAGACAAGGCGAACATCATTAAGAAATCGGTATCTCTTGCTGCCCACCTTACAGTGTTTAAAATTCGGTAAGAAAAGTTGTAGGCCAACAGGACCCGCTGGTTGATGTCATTCATGAAAGTTGTGGGTCCGAACATTAACTTGTGGGCCCAATAAATATTAATAAAACACACGTACACTACCCCACCTCAAATACATTGAATTTTTAACTTCCGTAGGTGTTAGTTTACAGACATTTAGGAGGTTTAAAATTATTGATTGACTGTTCACATTACAATTTTAACTTTTGGAGGATTTAATGTTTATACTTTATGTATGGAAAGAAAAAAATCATTCCACTCCAGGCTTGATATTTATTTTTTCTGTAATAATAATAAATATTCACTTGTAATAATCTTAGTGATTATATGTAACTTGTAAGTCTACTATATAGTACTGACCAGGGCTTCCACTTCAAAATTTTCACAACCGGCCATTTTTATACAGAACGAAAACTTTGCAAAGTAATTTCATGTTTTTTTATTCACGGTAGGGTATTGCGAATTCACGTGTCTGAACCATTTTGTCAGAATGAGGTACACAAAAAATTAAATATTGGACTTTAAAATGAAATATTATCAGTAAGGCATTTATTAATTAAATATTCCCTATTGGCTTGTTAAATAATCGACATCGCTGAATTAGTCGTAAAAAAATCACTCCAGTGGCTTACACGTAATTACCACGTGCTCTATAGAGAATACACTGACCTGGATAATTATGAGTTGTAAATGTAATACAATAACTTCGATATGAAGATAAATATATAATTATCCACGGCATATTTCTTACATTTATTGGTTTTAGACCATCTCGTACCGTCATACGGCATTACGGGCCGCAGAATTGTGACGTAAATTCTAATAATGAAGAACTAAATATCTAACGCCACTTCAATGTTACTGACACTAGCGCCCCCTAGATTATCGTCGTGTATATACACGACATCTTTGCAGCACGTGGAATTTTCAATATTACAATGGCCGTTCATATTCTCCGAAAATTAACAGAAAATATTTTGTATATAAATGAAATGAAACTGGCAGCCAAAGGATTTATATCACGTGAATATGTATTCTTGGATTGATGACAATAGGCATACAATAGATGGACTGACCTAGTTTAGTAATATACGTGTTTGGTTCACTCCATTGATTGAAGGAATATAATATGCCGGATTATGCATGTGTATTCAATATCGGATAAAAACAAATAAGACAGTAAGTAAGACATACATCGGAACACACACTCATCTATTCCACACTTGATCAAAATGGTGAAATAATATTTTGGGAGCGTGCTGATATTTACAAGTGCGGCTTCACTTTTACGTCGATAATTTCGTTCGGTGGACAATTTTATTTTCATTTCCGGTAATGAAATACTGTTAAATATCTGAATAAAATATATTTCTAATATAAATCGGGGCAATATAAATATTTTCAAAGGAGAATTTGATACTGATAGAACCATGATTCGCTATGAAAAAAATATCCCTGACAAAAACAGTCGGCTCACAGGGCCGACCCACCATCTTCAAAATAAAAAGATGTCGGCCCATCCAGATATTTATTGGCGCAGGGCCGACGGACCGATGTAAATTTTAAACACTGCCACCTTAGAAGAAAGACACAGAAGTCAATCGAAGACCTCCAAAAAGAACTGTCTTGTCGCATAGCCAATAAAATGCAGAAAAAGGAACAAACTGAGCGAAGGAAAATCGAGAAGACCGTAAAAGAGATCATGTTGTCCGAAGACCAAGACCCTTCATTGTATGCAAAAGCCTTTCCCTATCTTGATAAGCCATCATTGGACATCCTCCTGGAGATCACTAGTGGGGCTATCAGGGTATCATTTCTGACGGGCGTTTCCGCGCTTGCGCCCGTCTGCGCCTGTAATCTTGAAAACACAAGCGCAGGTTATAGCTCCTGCTAAAAATTCAGACAATTTCGACAGTTTTATCAAGAAAGTCGAGCTTGAAAGTTAAATGAAATATTATTGTATCCGAAATCGTGAAGAGAAGTTTTGTTATGGTATCAAGACATTTGGGTTGGAGATTATTAGCTCGGTTGTCAAGTCTCTCCATGGCGTTTGCATTCACGATAGATTATTATTTATTAGTGATAGTATTACATTAGTAATAAACGATTGATCGTTTTAAAATTAAATGCTTTCCGTGTTACGGCGTTAGTTTTGTAAGAGTTTTTGATTGTGAAATTTGAATAAATATAACTTTATGAATTTCTGTCGTGGTCATATAGAAAGCGTCTGGATAATGACGATGGGAGCAGGTATTTTCATCCCACGACCGTTTCACCCCGGGCTGTGAATATCATAATTAATTTCTTCGACATGGCCGGACTGAAAATATGCACGAATTGCCGGATTAATTGTAAGTCCCCGACTCGAATTGACATGGATTGACGTGGATTCCACTAAGTAAAAGCATGTGTCCAAAATCATGCTTTAAATTTAATGTGCAGGCCTGTGACACTGACGTTGAGGAAAGTGTAGAATTCGGATTCTAAAATATCGGTGTAGAATTGAATACCGGTATCAAACACGACGTCGCACCTTTCCCGCATTGAGCCAGAGATTTACTCGAACGTCCAAGGTTGTGTTTTCTGTTGTAAGCATATGACCGGTAAATCTATAAATAAATAAATTGGATTTTTAACTGTTTTCTTTTTTTTTCTTTTTTTTATACACCATTTGGATAGATGGTAAAAAAAAAAAGCTCTTGTAAGCAAATTTGCAGGTGCGTTTTTTTGTGCTCCCGGAAATTTAAGTGCGAGAGCTTTTTGTGACTCCTGCATGTTTTACAGAAATGATGCCCTGGGCTATTGTAGGAAGGAAGATGCTGCATAATTGGACACAGCCAGAATCTTTCACTGATAAAACCTACAATGGGAAAATAGAAAAGCAAAAAATAACCAAAAAATGCAATGTTTATAGAATTTGCTATTGGGACCATGACGAAAACTATGAGGATAACGGTGAAGACAGTACCATCAATATTCATGAATTGGCCTCTGACTATATCTGTGGAGACCTACAGTTGTTATCTTAAAGAAACAATAACATTTTTGCTGGCTTCACAGCTCCAGAAATAAATAATAGCCTTATTCTAAGTACTAGATGTTTAAGTGTCCTACCTGTTGTGTAAATTATTCATTACAATTACATACTATTTTACTTGTTCCGAGGGTTCGAAAATATGTTTAAATCCAAGTCACAGTTGAAAGTGTTCACGTAAGGCTTTTCAAATCATACCAATACCATACAGTTGAATTATTCCAATTTTTTAAATAAGGTGTGTTAAAATTTTTATCACCAATTAATTGGAATATTGTAAAATAGTACAATTTGTTGACCAGAATAAAGATTGAGACATATTATTCAGTTACAACAAGTGTTATTTTTGGGCCTTTAAGTGCAGCAGTGTAGGTTCTAACTCTCCTGCAAATTTGAGGGAGATATTTTAAAAAATAAAAAAGTTATGTCCCTTTTTGTGTTTTTTTCAAACGTTGAAGGCCGCGCGTTTCCTTAATTGTTCTAATACCAAAAGGGTCGTTAATTACTTATGGTTAATTAGCAGTAACTTCCTTAATGTTATTATTGGGCCTTTAAGTGCAGCAGTGTAGGTTCTAACTCTCCTGCAAATTTGAGGGAGATATTTTAAAAAATAAAAAAGTTATGTCCTTTTTATACGTCCACATTGAAATGTGGTCGTATATTGTCGTCGCCCCCGTCCGTCTGTCCGTCCGTCCGTCCGTCCGTCCGGCGTCCACAATTGCTTGTGGACGCTCTAGAGGCTAAAGTTAATATCCGATTGACTTTAAATTTATACAAAGTGTTTAAGATCATGAGATGAAGAAGCCTATTGTTTTTCAGCGATTTCCGATGATAACTACCAGAGTTATGGCCCTTGATCACTTCAAAAAATCTTGTGGACGCTCTAGAGGCCAAAGTTAATATCCGATTGGCTTTAAAGTTATACACAGTGTTTAAGGTCATGAGACGAAGAAGCCTATTGATTTTCAGCGATTTCTGATAATTAGTGCCAGAGTTATGGCCCTTGATACTTTAAAAAATCTTGTGGACGCTCTAGAGGCCAAAGTTAATATTCAATTGGCTTTAAATTTATACACAGTGTTTAAGGTCATGAGACGAAGAAGCTATTGATTTTCAGCGATTTCCGATAATTAGTGCCAGAGTTGTGGCCCTTGATCACTTCAAAAAAATCTTGTGGACGATCTAGAGGCCAAAGTTAATATCCGATTGACTTTAAATTTATACACAGTGTTTGAGGTCATGAGACGAAGAACCCTATTGATTTTCAGCGATTTCTAATAATTAGTGCTAGAGTTGTGGCCCTTGATTACTTCAAAAAATCTTGTGGATGCTCTAGAGGCCAAAGTTGATATCCGATTGACTTTAAATTTATACACATTGTTTAAGGTCATGAGACGAAAAGGCCTATTGATTTTCAGCGATTTCTGATAATTACTGCCAGAGTTATGGCCCTTGATCACATCAAAAAATCCTGTGGACGCTCTTGAGGCCAAAGTTAATACCCGATTGACTTTTAATACACACACACTGTTTAAGGTCATGAGACGAAGAAGCCTATTGATTTTGAGCGATTTTGATGAAACTTGACATGCATGTTTATAACCCGAAGATCTTGGTTCCTTTCGATATTTGCGCTCATTGATTCGTAACTTCCTGAATTATGGCCCCTGATTGCACGAAAAATCACCCTTTTTAGCTTGTGGTCCCACTGGAGGTCAAAATTATTATCCGATTTAAAAAAACGTTTGATTATATCACCGTTACATGGTAATGAAGATTGAGGTAAAATTTTGTGAAAATCGGACCAAAATTGACAGACAAAATGGCCGCCGTTTGTACGCGATTAGCACAGAGTAAAAATAACCAGAGTGGAGACTTCTTCATTTGCATACGGAGGAGGTCGTGCATTGCATCCTGGGTCTCGTCTGTAATGTCACTAAACATGGCGGCGAAAGAAGATGTTTCGCAGTAGAACTAGAACAAAACAAAATGTAAACATCCGAGTGGTGGATATGGTACCCAGAGTAGGTCCTACGCAGGATGTTTTAATTTTAGGTACTGTTAAGGGATTAAAATTCTTTAGATTTCCCGAAGAAAAACATCTCAGTCTATGTCGCTATGATGAATACGATACGAGTCATCGTCGAGTGCTAGGCCTAGCACAGAGTTTTACTATGTGGGCCTAGTGCTATAAATATATAATAAATACTGAGCCATAATAACATAATAGGTTATGATAACAGCAATATATATATTATCAAAAATGTTATTTTGTAAGAGTACATATTTGGTGAAAGATGTTTTCATATTTGATTGGTTAATTGGCATTATATTGCATTTTTCCGGGGGCCTATTCCAAGTTAAAGTAGGCAACTTGAACCAGTCTATATAGGCCTACTGTCAGTAGCCTACCGAGTACTGCCCGAGAAGTAGATCTATGCTCCAAGTCTCATGATAAACTAGGAAATATCGGGATTAACATGGTTAATTTTTATTTCAATAATTCACTTACAGTAATACAGGTATGTATGGGTCTTTTTTTTAGCAGTGAGGGGAAACTAGAGGACCCGGAGAAAACCCACGATGTTCGACAGACGACACTACCTCTTGTCACGTACAAGCGGGGAATCGAAACCGCGCCACCTGACTCAATGACATGTCATAGGTCTAATAAAAGTATTAATAATATCAATATTCTGTTATTTTAATTATAGGCCTTTTTTAATACTTTCGCGTACGCAGGACAAGAAGTAGTTGCGCTCCGATGTAACCAAACCCATTCCTTGCATTCTTTACAATCGCTTAATTGCTATCTAGTATTTTCGTAATTTTAGAATTACATGTCTAGCTGTGTTTTTTTTAAAGGATCAAATTTTAAATAGTAAGCTTTACCCATTAAGTCTGCACAAGCTGCATATGTTCTTTTTACATTCCATAATATAAAAGGCCTATGCAACCATTTAAAGAAATTGAAAAAGAATCGTGTGTGAGGGAACTAACTATATTTTCTGAAGAATTGGATTCTGGCATATGATATAATGAACAAGCCTAATTTTTTTCTAAGATTCTGTATCGAAATATGCGATTCTATATAGGCCTACAATTACTTGTGGTAAACAAAGTGTTAAGTTTATGGTATCTGTAATACACCTTTCCAAATTTCCTAACAAAAATACTGTTTTGCTCAATTATCAGTTGCAATAAACTTTAAATAAAACAGTAAGCCTAATACTGTTATGCTATTCAAAATCACATTTTCCCTTTTAATAGTTTTAATGTAGGCCTTAATCCGACCACCTATAAATTCCATAATAGAACACTGTATAAATTAAATTTTCTATTTCTAAATAATTCCATTATATTACTGTCAGTAGCCTACCGAGTACTGCCCGAGAAGTAGATCTATGCTCCAAGTCTCATGATAAACTAGGAAATATCGGGATTAACATGGTTAATTTTTATTTCAATAATTCACTTACAGTAATACAGGTATGTATGGGTCTTTTTTTTAGCAGTGAGGGGAAACTAGAGGACCCGGAGAAAACCCACGATGTTCGACAGACGACACTACCTCTTGTCACGTACAAGCGGGGAATCGAAACCGCGCCACCTGACTCAATGACATGTCATAGGTCTAATAAAAGTATTAATAATATCAATATTCTGTTATTTTAATTATAGGCCTTTTTTAATACTTTCGCGTACGCAGGACAAGAAGTAGTTGCGCTCCGATGTAACCAAACCCATTCCTTGCATTCTTTACAATCGCTTAATTGCTATCTAGTATTTTCGTAATTTTAGAATTACATGTCTAGCTGTGTTTTTTTTAAAGGATCAAATTTTAAATAGTAAGCTTTACCCATTAAGTCTGCACAAGCTGCATATGTTCTTTTTACATTCCATAATATAAAAGGCCTATGCAACCATTTAAAGAAATTGAAAAAGAATCGTGTGTGAGGGAACTAACTATATTTTCTGAAGAATTGGATTCTGGCATATGATATAATGAACAAGCCTAATTTTTTTCTAAGATTCTGTATCGAAATATGCGATTCTATATAGGCCTACAATTACTTGTGGTAAACAAAGTGTTAAGTTTATGGTATCTGTAATACACCTTTCCAAATTTCCTAACAAAAATACTGTTTTGCTCAATTATCAGTTGCAATAAACTTTAAATAAAACAGTAAGCCTAATACTGTTATGCTATTCAAAATCACATTTTCCCTTTTAATAGTTTTAATGTAGGCCTTAATCCGACCACCTATAAATTCCATAATAGAACACTGTATAAATTAAATTTTCTATTTCTAAATAATTCCATTATATTACACAGTATAAATTAAATTTTCTATTTCTAAATAACCAGTTGACAAAAATATCACAAAAATAAAAGTAACTCTGAACACAGATCAGACCTTATGTCATGATATCTAGAGCACACTTCAGATTGATAATAATTTAAAAAAAGATATTCTTATGCAGTGGTGTAAAATGGACAATTTCGTGGTAGTAGGGGGTCTATATAAGGCGGTCAAAACATTGCATGGCACCCAGAGCAATATGCAAAATATTCAATTTCAAGTTGTTTTTGGTTTTGTAAAAAGAGAAACTAATCAACTCAAATATGTTTATTGAAAAATGTAATACTATTGAAAATAAAATATTTAATTATTTTTTTTCATTTTTTAAAAATTAAAGCCAACATTAATTAAAAGAACAAAAATCATAACAGAAGACAGGGAGTCAACATTGGAGGCAAAGGCATTTTATCTTGGAAAACAACCAACGGCTCAAATCTGTTTATTGGAAAATGTTATAGGGCTATTTAAAAAATTCAATTTTAATATTCTTAAATTATTATTTAATATTTTAATGAAAGCATACTTAATTAAGTAATACGCTCTAGAAGACAGGGGTATTTTTCTTTGGGAGAGAAAATAAATCATGTTGAGTAAAATAGTCCTTATTCAAAAATTAAAAAGGGCGTGGTTCTTTGACATTTTCAAATGGGCCATTTTAAGGTTTATGGGAATGTATATTTCAAATCTAGGAATCGAAACAACAAGTATTTGGTGGATTAGTTTTAAAGTTAATAAAAAAAAAATAAAATCAACAATAGTTTACGGCCTTATTATAAACCAATTCGTAAACCGCCACAATTGCCGTCTTTCACTTCCATTACTTCATTTCATATTCATATGCATGTTTTAAAAATATTAATCATTTTTTATACGCCCACATTTTCATGTGGACGTATTATGTCGTCGCCCCTGTCCGTCCGGACGTCCGTCCGTCCGTCCGTCCGTCCACAATTTGTTTGTGGACTCTCTACAGGTCACAATTCTTATCTGATTTTGACGAAACTTGAAATATTGGTTTATCCCCATAAGATCTCGGTTCCTTTCGATATTGGCATGTATCGGATCGGAACTTCATGGATTATGGCCCCTGATTGTACGAAATATCATGTTTTTAGCTTGTGGACCCTATAGAGGTCACAATTTTGAACCGATTGTGATGAATCTTGACATGCATGTTTATAACCCCAAAATCTTGGTTCCTTTCGATATTTGCGGCCATCGGATCGCAACTTCCTGAATTATGGCCCCTGATTGTCCGAAAAATCGCCCTTTTTAGCTTGTGGTCCCTCTGGAGGTCAAAATTATTATCCGATTTAAAAAACCGTTCGATTATATCACCGTTACATGGTAATGAAGGTTGAGTTCAAATTTCGTGAAAATCGGACCAAAATTACCATACAAAATGGCCGCCGTTTGTACGCGAATAGTGTGAAAATATGTTATATCAAGGTTGTGGACCCTATAGAGGTCACAATTTTGAACCGATTTTGATGAAACTTGACATGTATGTTTATAACCCAAAGATCTTGGTTCCTTTCGATATTTGCACCCATCGGATCGTAACTTCCTGAATTATGGCCCCTCATTGTCCGAAAAATTGCCCTTTTTAGCTTGTGGTCCCTCTGGAGGTCAAAATTATTATCCGATTTAAAAAACCGTTTGATTATATCACCGTTACATGGTAATGAAGGCTCTGTTCGAATTTCGTGAAAATCAAACCAAAATTGACGGACAAAATGGCCGCCGTTTGTACGCGAATAGTGAGAAAATATGTTATATCAAGGTTGTGGACCCTATAGAGGTCACAATTTTGAACCGATTTTGATGAAACTTGACATGCATGTTTATAACCCGAAGATCTTGGTTCCTTTCGATATTTGCGCTCATTGATTCGTAACTTCCTGAATTATGGCCCCTGATTGTACGAAAAATCACACTTTTTAGCTTGTGGTCCCACTGGAGGTCAAAATTATTATCCGATTTAAAAAAACGTTTGATTGTATCACCGTTACATGGTAATAAAGGTTGAGGTAAAATTTTGTGAAAATCGGACCAAAATTGACAGACAAAATGGCCGCCGTTTGTACGCAATTAGTGTGAAAATACGTTATATAAAGGTTGTGGACCCTATACAGGTCACAATTTTGAACCGATTTTGATGAAACTTGACACGCATGTTTATAACCCATAGATCTTGGTTCCTTTCGATATTTGTGCATATCGGATTGTAACTTCCTGAATTATGGCCCCTGATTGTACGAAAAATGACCTTTTTTTTAGCCTTTGGCCCTTCTGAGGTCAGAATTATTATCCCATTTACCCACTTAGCAACATGATCCCCAGTCGAATTTGAAGCCTACTGAAATAAACCTTTATAACCCAAAGATCTTAATTCATTTCGATATTTGCACATAGGAAAAATCACTTTCGGTATTGCTTGTTCTCTATCCATCTCTCGAAAATGTGGGCGTATCCTGCCTGGCAGTGCCAGCCTATCTTTATAAATTCCCGAAACACACACACACCTAACATGACTGTATGTGATAATTCTCAGTAATTTTATATACCGAAAATACTATAAAACTACGAAATTAAAGAGGTTTAGTTCATCGATATAGGTATCGTAACGTTGAGCGTACTGTCAGTGTGTGTCTATTACAGACGAATCCCATCATGCATTGCGCGTCGGGTTGTTTCTATAGGGAGTAATGCGAGTCTCCACTCTGGTTATTTTTACTCTGTGCGATTAGTGTGAAAATACGTTATATATAGGTTGTGGACCCTATAGGTCACAATTTTGAACCGATTTTGATGAAACTTGACATGCATGTTTATAACTCAAAGATCTTGGTTCCTTTCGATATTTGCGCCCATTGGATCGTAACTTACTGAATTATGGCCCCTGATTGTCCGAAAAATGACCTTTTTATACGCCCACAATTTGTTTGTGGACTCTCTACAGGTCACAATTCTTATCCGCTTTTGACGAAACTTGAAATATAGGTTTATCCCCAAAAGATCTCGGCTGCTTTTGATATTGGCATGTATCGGATCCAAACTTCATGGATTATGGCCCCTGATTGTACGAAAAATCATGTTTCTAGCTTGTGGACACTATAGAGGTCACAATTTTGAACCGATTTTGATGAAACTTGACATGCATGTTTATAACCCCAAGATCTTGGTTTCTTTCGATATTTGCGCCCATCGGATCGTAACTTCCTGAATTATGGCCCCTGATTGTCCGAAAAATCGCCCTTTTGAGCTTGTGTTCCGTCTGGAGGTCAAAATTATTATCCGATTTAAAAAAACGTTTGATTATATCACCGTTACATGGTAATGAAGGCTGACTTCGAAATTGACACACAAAATGGCCGTCGATTGTACACGAATAGTGTGAAAATATGTTATTTCAAGGTTGTGGACCCTATAGAGGTCACAATTTTGAACCGATTGTGATGAAACTTGAAATGTATGTTTATAAGCCAAAGATCTTGGTTCCTTTCTATATTTGCGACCATCGGATCGTAACTTCCTGAATTATGGCCCCTGATTGTCCGAAAAATTGCCCTTTTTAGCTTGTGGTCCCTCTGGAGGTCAAAATTATTATCCCATTTAAAAAAACGTTCGATTATATCACCGTCCCATGGTAATGAAGGTTAAGTTCAAATTTCGTGAAAATCGGACCAAAATTGACAAACAAAATGGCTGCCATTTGTACGCGAATAGTGTGAAAATATGTTATATCAAGGTTGTGGACCCTATAGAGGTCACAATTTTGAACCGATTTTGATGAAACTTGACATGTATGTTTATAACCCAAAGATCTTGGTTCCTTTCGATATTTGCACCCATCGGATCGTAACTTCCTGAATTATGGCCCCTGATTGTCCGAAAAATTGCCCTTTTTAGCTTGTGGTCCCTCTGGAGGTCAAAATTATTATCCGATTTAAAAAACCGTTTGATTATATCACCGTTACATGGTAATGAAGGCTCTGTTCGAATTTCGTGAAAATCAAACCAAAATTGACGGACAAAATGGCCGCCGTTTGTACGCGAATAGTGTGAAAATATGTTATATCAAGGTTGTGGACCCTATAGAGGTCACAATTTTGAACCGATTTTGATGAAACTTGACATGCATGTTTATAACCTGAAGATCTTGTTTCCTTTCGATATTTGCGCTCATTGATTCGTAACTTCCTGAATTATGGCCCCTGATTGTACGAAAAATCACCCTTTTTAGCTTGTGGTCCCACTGGAGGTCAAAATTAGATCTTGGTTCCTTTCTATATTTGCGACCATCGGATCGTAACTTCCTGAATTATGGCCCCTGATTGTCCGAAAAATTGCCCTTTTTAGCTTGTGGTCCCTCTGGAGTCAAAATTATTATCCGATTTAAAAAAACGTTCGATTATATCACCGTCCCATGGTAATGAAGGTCGATTTCAAATTTCGTGAAAATCGGACCAAAATTGACAAACAAAATGGCCGCCGTTTGTACGCGAATAGTGTGAAAATATGTTATATCAAGGTTGTGGACCCTATAGAGGTCACAATTTTGAACCGATTTTGATGAAACTTGACATGTATGTTTATAACCCAAAGATCTTGGTTCCTTTCGATATTTGCACCCATCGGATCGTAACTTCCTGAATTATGGCCCCTGATTGTCCGAAAAATTGCCCTTTTTAGCTTGTGATCCCTCTGCATGTTTATAACCCAAAGATCTTGGTTCCTTTCGATATTTGTGCATATTGGATTGTAACTTCCTGAATTATGGCCCCTGATTGTACGAAAAATGACCTTTTTTTTTTAGCTTTTGGCCCCTCTGGGGTCAGAATTATTATCCCATTTAAAAAAACGTTTGATTATATCACCGTTACATCGTAATGAAGTTTGAGGTCGAATTTCGTGAAAATCGGACCAAAATTGACAGCTGTTCTTGTCAGGCCATCCATCGTTCATCACTAACAAGGGGAAACCACGCCAGAAAATCTAGATGAACTTTGTCACCCAATGCAGGGATCAAACACCTAACCTCAAGGCTACCGAGCCAGAATCTTACTTTCGGTATTGCTTGTTCTCTATCCATCTCTCGAAAATGTGGGCGTATCCTGCCTGGCAGTGCCATCCTGCCTGGCAGTGCCAGCCTATCTTTAGCATCTTAACCACTTAGCAACATGATCCCTAGTTGAATTTGAAGCCTACTGAAATGCACCTTTATAAACCAAAGATCTTAATTCATTTCGATATTTGCACATATCAAATTCTAACTTAATGATGTAGGAAAAATCACTTTCGGTATTGCTTGTTCTCTATCCATCTCTCGAAAATGTGGGCGTATCCTGCCAGCCTATCTTTTCTTCTGGGTATTTGCGTCCATTGGATCGTAACTTCCTGAATTATGGCCCCTGATTGTCCGAAAAATCACTGTTTGTAGCTTGTGGTCCCTGGAGACGTCAAAATTATTATCCGATTTAAAAAAACGTTTAATTATATCACCGTTACATGGTAATTTAGCATGGGGAAGAAATTAATAAAAACGAAACTAGTTTTAATGATTTTCTGGTAACTTAATATGCGAAATTTCTTGTTGACTGCCTGGAAGATTTAGCTGCTGTGTGGGCGTATGTTTCGTTGCATGGCAACCTATTTTTAAATTTATTTCTTCTCACGATATTAATCGTATCGTAGACTATGAATAGTATGAATCTTGATGCGTATCGAATCGTGGCCTGACGTATCGTTGCAGCCCTAACTGTAGGGTATGTTGGATGTGGATTTATGTTAGTAGAGAAAATCGCAAAAGTCTACTTGCAAATAGGGCTGAATTATTATAAATTTGTGTCTGATATGACGAGAAAAGATTACTTTTGGCGAACAAGAAAGAATCACTGTGAAAAATAGATGGTAAGGATTCCGAAATAGCCTTACAGTTCCTCTCAAATTTTTCCGACTGAAATCTCTGTGACGCGGCGAAAAAAAACGCTCTATAATCTCTTAGATTTCACGGAGAAATTTCACTTCATTTTGCGGTGATTTTTCTCTAAGATTCGCTTGGAATCCACCGTGTTTCTCTAGGAATTCACGGTGTTTCTCTAGGAATACATTGTGTTTCTCTAGGAATACACAGTGTTTCGATAAGAATACATCGTGTTTTAACATGCTTCCCGGAAGAAATTCGCGAGTCTAGCTTAAGTTAAGGTCGAACTAATATTGTATGTAATAAATTGGAGTTGTAATAAAGTAATGCTGCCGTAAAAACCTGTACATGTATAATGTACAGGCCGGTTTGAAGAACAACAAAATGAGGTTGGTAATCTCGGGAAAACATTTACCGGCATTGTGTATCGGTTAGGATTTTTTTTCTAGCACACGGACATGCATAACGTCAGCCAAAATGTATGCAACAATGAACAACTTACAATGTTTTAAACGTATCATTACATCTTCGTCTGTAACTTAGATGTAATGCATCAGTTATTGGCTGCTATCAAATCCAAACTTTAAATTATATACGATGAGCTTTTACACATTATTGATTGTACTTCATTACTCGCAGCTTCAGTGAATCTAAAACAAACATTCATACAGCACGGCGCCATAAATCACCCCGCGCCAAAAATCACTTCGCGTGGGACTATTTTTTTTTACGCTATGTTACTATGCGGAAAATCTCCGCTGTGACTATATACATCTTCTTTATGTCGCCCAATTCATTTCTGTGTAAGCGGATATAGACTTTGATATTCTTTATGATGAAACAATACCGCGGGTAAATACATAAGGCTTTATTATTTCAAAGAAAACAGATGCATATTAAAGCAAACACAATTATCAATTATTAACACTTTATTATTGGTTCGAGTAGTCCAGTACCGATACATACGAATTAATCACTACTCAGTTATCATTGTTTTAACTAATTTTCTTTGATGTGCTTCATAATGAAAAAATACCACGGGTAAGTACATAACACTTTATCATTTCAAAGAAAACAGATGCATATTAAAACAAACACAATTATCGAACGATTAAAACAACAATTAAAACAACACTTTATTATTGATTGAGTAGTCATATTAATACAAACACAATTTTTAAAACAACACCTTATTTTTGGTCCGAGCGGTCTGATTGTATAGTCTGAGTAGTCTTTTTGTTTCGTTCGATTGGTCATGCATTCGTACAAAAGAATGGAATCATTCAGAAAGTGTACTCAAAATAAGAAATTCATAACTGAGTGAAGGCGAGAATTAACATACTCGTGGACATTGTATAACTATATGACATGCGCTTGGAATGTACACGTATGTGTGTTTGGAATGGATTTATTCAATACCCGCTTCCACCGAAATAGATTGGGCGATATGAAGTAGATGTATATTGTCACAGCGGAGATTATTCTACGGCTGCGCAAAATCCCGTAAGAACATTCCTTGGTTGTGTGCATGAAAATGTACAGTGTTTGTAAAATAACAAAAACGTTGGGCTGTGGCTTAAGTGACCCCCACAGTGTATCCCCTCCCATTGATATCGTTTAAATGCGTCATAATGCATTATTATCATATACCGGTGACAGTCAAGATCTGCTGAAAGAAATTTCGCCGAATAACTGCGTAATAATAATATAGTCCCAATATTTTGGCGCGTTTCTGACCACGTGACTTACCGTGGAGTGATTTACTGCACTGTGGTGTGCTGTATGGAAAATTGATTTAGATTATCTGACGCTGCGAGTAATGTGTAAAAGCTCATCGTATATAATATAAAGTTTGGATTTGATAGCAGCCAATAATTGATGGATTAGATCTAAGTTATATACGAAGATGTCATGGTACGTTTAAAAAATTGTAAGTTGTTCATTTTTGCATACATTTTGATCGACGTTATGTATGTATACAGTGCGTTGGAAAAAAAAATATCTGACCCTAACCTTTTGATCAACGGTTAACATAGCTGAAATAAATTACCCTTTTCTTCAACATGCTTAAATTGGGATGAAATCGGGATGATATCGGCACTGAAGCGTTTCACCGTGTTCCACCACAGGGTGTTTTTCCACCGTGTTCGGAGATTCTAGTGTAGGACCAAGGTAGTGGAAAAGCCATATTTTATATTGCAGCTATATATAGGGATGAATAGGAACGGTCAGCGAACAAGAGTCTGCTCAGAGACTTTTCCTAAAGGAATTAGTTCTTGGTATGAAAATATACCCGCCATATGCCATTTAATTATATTATACATTTTTATGCATTTGGTTTTTTTTTTAGGCCAAGCTTGAAGGTTTGAAACAAAAACTCGCTCATGGTGATCGTTTGGAGCCTCCACAGAGGGCAAGTACAATTAGTTATACAAATAACTTTCTTAGTCTTACCTGGTATCAGGGCTCGGCATTAACTTTTTAAGCAGCTTGTTTATAACCCAAAGATCTTGGTTCCTTTTGATATATCGCACATCGGATTGTAACCTCCGGAATTATAGCCCCTGATTGTACCCAAAATCGACTTTTTATACGCCCACATTGAAATGTGGTCGTATATTGTCGTCGCCCCCGTCTGTCCGTTATGGCGCTTGATCACTTCAAAAGATCTTGTGGACGCTCTGGAGGCCAAAGTTAATATCCGATTGACCTTAAATTTACACACAGTGTTTAAGGTCATAAGACGAAAAAGCTTATTGCTTTTCAGCGATTTCTGGTAACTGCCAGAGTTATGGCCCTTGATCTCTTCAAAAAATCTTGTGGACGCTCTAGAAGCCAAAGTTAATATCTGATTGACTTTAAATTTATACAGTGTTTAAGGTCATAACACTACAGTTATGGTATGGTCTAAAATGGTAGTTTTACCGATAGAAACTATTCATACCGTTTACTTTCAAAACAACGTTCAATAATTGATAAAAATTGTTTAAGAATAACTAAAATGGTTTAATTAGTACTATGGTTTAGATTAATAGTAATGGCTTTAGTTTCTCCGAGTTGCGTTTAAAAACTGACGATTGTTCACTTATCTATTGCGTTCACTAATTAGACGATGCGTTTAGTTTCCCGAGATTCATAAAGAAATCAACAGACGATTAAATTATCTACAGCGTTTTTATACGCCCACATTTTCATGTGGACGTACATTGTCGTCGCCCCTGTTCGTCCGTCCGTCCGTCCGTCCACAATTGTTTGTGAACAGTCTACAGGTCACAATTTTTAACCGATTTCAATGAAACTTAAAATATAGGTTTATCACCCTAAGATCTCGGTGCCTGTCGATATTGGCATGTATCAGACCGTAACTTCACGGGTTATGGCCCCTGATTGTACGAAAAACACGTTTTTATACGCCCACATTTTCATGTGGACGTATATTGTCGTCGCCCCTGTCCGTCCGTCCGTCCGTCCGTCCACAATTGTTTGTGAACAGTCTACAGGTCACAATTTTTATCCGATTATGGCCCCTGATTCTCCGAAAAATCGCCCTTTTTAGCTTGTGGTCCCTCTGGAGGTCAAAATTGTTATCCGATTTAAAAAACCGTTTGATTATATCACCGTCCCATGGTTATGAAAGTTGAGTTCGAATTTCGTGAAAATCGGACTAAAATTGACGGACAAAATGGCCGCCGTTTGTACGCGAATAGTGTGAAAATATGTTATATCAAGGTTGTGGACCTTATAGAGGTCACAATTTTGAACCGATTTTGATGAAACTTGACATGTATGTTTATAACTCAAAGATCTTGGTTCCTTTCGATATTTGCGCCCATCGGATCGTAACTTCCTGAATTATGGCCCCTGATTGTCCGAAAAATCGCCCTTTTTAGCTTGTGGTCCCTCTGGAGGTCAAAATAGTTATCCGATTTAAAAAAACGTTTGATTATATCACCATTCTATGGTTATGAAGGTTGAGTTTGAATTTCGTGAAAATCGGACGAAAATTGACGGACGAAATGGCCGCCGTGTGTGTGAAAATATGTTTTATCAAGGTTGTGGACCTTATAGAGGTCACAATTTTGAACCAATTTTGATTAAAATTGACATGTGTGTTTATAACCCAAAGATCTTGGTTCCTTTCGATATTTGCGCCCATCGGATCATAACTTCCTGAATTATGGCCCCTGATTGTCCGAAAAATCGCCCTTTTTAGCTTGTGGTTCCTCTGGAGGTCAAAATTGTTATCCGATTTAAAAAAATGTTTGATTATATCACCATTCCATGGTTATGAAGGTTGAGTTCGAAGTTCATGAAAATCGGACCAAAATTGACGGACAAAATGGTCGCCGTTTGTACGCGAATGGTGTGAAAATATGTTATATCAAGGTTGTGGACCTTATAGAGGTCACAATTTTGAACCGATTTTGATGAAACGTGACATGCATGTTTATAACCCAAAGATCTTGGTTCCTTTCGATATTTGCGCCCATCGAATCATAACTTCCTGAATTATGTCCCCTGATTGTCCGAAAAATCGCTTTTGTTAGCTTGTGGTCCCTGTGGAGGTCAAAATTATTATCCGATTTAAAAAAACGTTTGATTATATCATGGTTTCATGGTAATGAAGAGAGAATTTTAATTTTGTGAAAATCGGACCAGAGTTGACGGATAAAATGGCCGCAGTCTGTACGCGAATTGTGTAAGAATATGTTATATCAAGGTTGTGGACCCTATAGAGGTCACAATTTTGAACTGATTTTGATGAAACTTGAAATGCATGTTTATAACCTAATGATCTTGGTTCAATTGCATATTTGCCCATATCGGATCGTAACTTCCTGAATCATGGCCCCTGATTGTACGAAAAATCACCTTTTTATACGCCCACATTTTCATGTGGACGTATTATGTCGTCGCCCCTGTCCGTCCGGACGTCCGTCCGTCCGTCCGTCCACAATTTGTTTGTGGACTCTCTACAGGTCACAATTCTTATCCGATTTTGACGAAACTTGAAATATAGGTTTATCCCCATAAGATCTCGGCTGCTTTCGATATTGGCATGTATCGGATGGAAACTTCATGGATTATGGCCCCTGATTGTACGAAATATCATGTTTTTAGCTTGTGGACCCTATAGAGGTCACAATTTTGAACCGATTGTGATGAAACTTGACATGCATGTTTATAACCGCAAGATCTTGGTTCCTTTCGATATTTGCGCCAATCGGATCGTAAATTCCTGAATTATGGCCCCTGATTGTCCGAAAAATCGCCCTTTTTAACTTGTGGTCCATCTGGAGGGCAAAATTATTATCCGATTTAAAAAAACGTTTGATTATATCACCGTTACATGGTAATGAAGGTTGAGTTCGAATTTCGTAAAAATCGGACCAAAATTGACATACAAAATGGCCGCCGTTTGTACGCGAATAGTGTGAAAATTTGTTATATTAAGGTTGTGGACCCTATAGAGGTCACAATTTTGAACCGATTTTCATGAAACTTGACATGTATGTTTATAACCCAAAGGTCTTGGTTCCTTTAAATATTTGCGCCCATCGGATCGTAACTTCCTGAATTATGGCCCCTGATTGTCCAAAAAATCACCCTTTTTAGCTTGTGGTCCCTCTGGAGGTCAAAATTGTTATCGGATTTAAAAAAACGTTTGATTATACCACCGTCCCATGGTTATGAAGGTTGAGTTTGAATTTCGTGAAAATCGGACCAAAATTGACGGACAAAATGGCCGCCGTTTGTACGCGAATAGTGTGAAAATATGTTATTTCAAGGTTGTGGACCCTATAGAGGTCACAATTTTGAACCGATTGTGATGAAACTTGACATGTATGTTTATAAGCCAAAGATCTTGGTTCCTTTCTATATTTGCGGCCATCAGAACCAAACTTCTTGAATTATGGCCCCTGATTGTCCGAAAAATCGCCCTTTTTAGCTTGTGGTTCCTCTGGAGGTCAAAATTATCATCCGATTTAAAAAAACGTTTGATTATATCACCGTTACATGGTAATGAAGGTTGAGTTCAAATTTTGTGAAAATCGGACCCAAATGGACAGACAAAATGGCCGCCGTTTGTACGCGATTAGTGTGAAAATATGTTATATCAAGGTTGTGGACCCTATAGAGGTCACAATTTTGAACCGATTTTGATGAAACTTGACATGCATGTTTATAACCCGAAGATCTTGGTTCCTTTCGATATTTGCGCCCATTGATTCGTAACTTCCTGAATTATGGCCCCTGATTGTACGAAAAATCACCCTTTTTAGCTTGTGGTCCCACTGGAGGTCAAAATTATTATCCGATCTAAAACAACGTTTGATTATATCACCGCTACATGGTAATGAAGATTGAGTTCAAATTTTGTGAAAATCGGACCAAAATTGACAGACAAAATGGACGCCGTTTGTACGCGATTAGTGTGAAAATATTTTATATCAAGGTTGTGGACCCTATAGAGGTCAGCATCTTACCCACTTAGCAACATGATCCCCAGTCGAATTTGAAGCCTACTGAAATGCACCTTTATAACCCAAAGATCTTAATTCATTTCGATATTTGCACATATCAAATTCTAACTTAATGATGTAGGAAAAATCACTTTTGGTATTGCTTGTTCTCTATCCATCTCTCGAAAATGTGGGCGTATCCTGCCTGGCAGTGCCAGCCTATCTTTTAGCTTGTGGTCCCTCTGGAGGTCACAATTATTATCTGATTTAAAAAAACGTTTGATTATATCACAGTTACACCGTAGTTATGGGTGAGTTTGAATTATGATTTTCTGATGATTACTTAAAATGCAACAACTCTTGTTGACTGCCCGGACGATTTGGCTGCTGTGTGGGCGTATGTTTCGTTGCCTGGCAACCTATTTTTTAGCTTGTGAACAGTGTAGAGGTCACAATTTTGAACCGATTTGGATGAAACTTGAAATGCATGTTTATAACCCATAGATCTTGGTTCCTTTCGATATTTGCGCCAATCGGATCGTAGCTTCCTGAATTATGGCCCCTGATTGTCCGAAAAATCGCCCTTTTTAGCTTGTGGTCCCTCTGGAGGTCAAAATTGTTATCCGATTTAAAAAAAACGGTTGATTATATCACCATTCCATGGTTACGAAGGTTGAGTTCGAATTTCGTGAAAATCGGACCAAAATTGACTGACAAAATGGCCGCCGTTTGTACGCCAATAGTGTGAAAATATGTTATATCAAGGTTGTGGACCTTATAGAGGTCACAATTTTGAACCGATTTTGATGAAACTTGACATGCATGTTTATAACCCATAGATCTTGGTTCCTTTCGATATTTGCGCCAATCGGATCTTAACTTCCTGAATTATGGCCCCTGATTGTACGAAAAATCGCCCTTTTTAGCTTGTGGTCCCTCTGGAGGTCAAAATTGTTATCCGATTTAAAAAACCGTTTGATTATATCACCGTTCCATGGTTATAAAGGTTGAGTTCGAATTTCGTGAAAATCGGACCAAAATTGACGGACAAAATGGCCGTCGTTTGTGCGCGAATAGTGTGAAAATATGTTACATCAAGGTTGTGGACCTTATAGAGGTCACAATTTTGAACCGATTTTGATGAAACTTGACATGTATGTTTATAACCCAAAGATCTTGGTTCCTTTCGATATTTGCTCCCATCGGATCGTAACTTCCTGAATTATGTCCCCTGATTGTCCGAAAAATCGCCCTTTTTAGTTGTGGTCCCTCTGGAGGTCAAAATTGTTATCCGATTTAAAAAAAAAACGTTTGATTATATCACCGTTCCATGGTTATGAAGGTTGAGTTCGAATTTCGTGAAAATCGGACCAAAATTGACGGACAAAATGGCCGCCGTTTGTACGCGAATGGTGTGAAAATATGTTATATCAAGGTTGTGGACCATATAGAGGTCACAATTTTGAACCGATTTTGATGAAACGTGACATGCATGTTTATAACCCAAAGATCTTGGTTCCTTTCGATATTTGTGCCCATCGGATCGTAACTTCCTGAATTATGGCCCCTGATTGTGCGAAAAATCGCCCTTTTTAGCTTGTGGTCCCTCTGGAGGTCAAAATTGTTATCCGATTTAAAAAACCGTTTGATTATATCACCATTCCATGATTATGAAGGTTGAATTTGAATTTCGTGTAAATCGGACCAAAATTGACGGACAAAATGGCCGCAGTTTGTACGCGAATTGTGTGAAAATATGTTATATCAAGGTTGTGGACCTTATAGAGGTCACAATTTTGAACCGATTTTGATTAAAATTGACATGTATGTTTATAACCCAAAGATCTTGGTTCCTTTCGATATTTGCGCCCATCGGATCGTAACTTCCTGAATTATGGCCCCTGATTGTCCGAAAAATCGCACTTTTTAGCTTGTGGTTCCTCTTGAGGTCGAAATTGTTATCCGATTTAAAAAAACGTTTGATTTTATCACCGTTCCATGGTTATGAAGGTTGAGTTCGAATTGCGTGAAAATCGGACCAAAATTGAAAGACAAAATGGCCGCCGTTTGTACGCGAATGGTGTGAAAATATGTTATATCAAGGTTGTGGACCTTATAGAGGTCACAATTTTGAACCGATTTTGATGAAACTTGACATGTATGTTTATAACTCAAAGATCTTGGTTCCTTTCGATATTTGCGCCCATCGGATCGTAACTTCCTGAATTATGGCCCCTGATTGTCCGAAAAATCGCACTTTTTAGCTTGTGGTTCCTCTGGAGGTGAAAATTGTTATCCGATTTAAAAAAACGTTTGATTATATCACCGTTCCATGGTTATGAAGGTTGAGTTCGAATTTCGTGAAAATCAGACCAAAATTGACGGACAAAATGGCCGCCGTTTGTACGCGAATGGTGTGAAAATATGTTATATCAAGGTTGTGGACCATATAGAGGTCACAATTTTGAACCGATTTTGATGAAACGTGACATGCATGTTTATAACCCAAAGATCTTGGTTCCTTTCGATATTTGTGCCCATCGAATCATAACTTCCTGAATTATGTCCCCTGATTGTCCGAAAAATCGCTTTTGTTAGCTTGGTCCCTCTGGAGGTCAAAATTATTATCCGATTTAAAAAAACGTTTGATTATATCACGGTTTCATGGTAATGAAGAGAGAATTTGAATTTAGTGAAAATCGGACCAGAGTTGACGGATAAAATGGCCGCCATCTGTACGCGAATTGTGTAAAAATATGTTATATCAAGGTTGTGGACCCTATAGAGTTCACAATTTTGAACTGATTTTGATGAAACTTGAAATACATGTTTATAACCTAATGATCTTGGTTCCATTGCATATTTGCCCATATCGGATCGTAGCTTCCTGAATCATGGCCCCTGATTGTACGAAAAATCACCTTTTTATACGCCCACATTTTCATGTGGACGTATTATGTCGTCGCCCCTGTCCGTCCGGACGTCCGTCCGTCCGGACGTCCGTCCGTCCACAATTGTTTGTGGACTCTCTACAGGTCACAATTCTTACCCGATTTTAACGAAACTTGAAATATATGTTTATCCCCAAAAGATCTCGGCTGCTTTCGATATTGGCATGTATCGGATCAAAACTTCATGGATTATGGCCCCTGATTGTACGAAAAATCACGTTTCTAGCTTGTGGACCCTATAGAGGTCACAATTTTGAACCGATTTTTATGAAACTTGACATGCATGTTTATAACCAAAAGATCTTGGTTCCTTTCGATATTTGCGCCTATCGGAACGTAATTTCCTGAATTATGGCCCCTGATTGTCCGAAAAATCACCTTTTTTAGCTTGTGGTACCTCTGGAGGTCACAATTATTATCCGATTTAAAAAACCGTTCGATTATATCACCGTTACACCCTAAGGAAGGTTGAGTTCGAATTTCGGGAAAATCGGACCAAAATTGCCATACAAAATGGCCACCGTTTGTACGCGAATACTGTTAAAAAATGGTATATCAGTGTTGTGGACCCTGTAGAGGTCACAATTTTAATTCGATTTTGATGAAACTTGAAATTCATGGTTATAACCCAAAGATCTTGGTTCCTTTCGATATTTGCGCATATCGGATCGTAACTTCTTGAATTATGGCCCCTGATTATACGCAAAATCGCCTTTTTTTAGCTTGTGGTCCCTCTGGAGGTCACAATTATTATCCGATTTAAAAAAACGTTTGATTATATTACCGTTACACCGTAAGGAAGGTTGAGTTCGAATTTCGGGAAAATCGGACCAAAATTGCCATACAAAATGGCCGCCGTTTGTACACGAATACTGTTAAAAAATGGTATATCATGGTTGTGGACCCTGTATAGGTCACAATTTTAATTCGATTTTGATGAAACTTGAAATGCATGGTTATAACCCAAAGATCTTGGTTCCTTTCGTTATTTGCGCACATCGGATCGTATCTTCCTGAATTATGGCCCCTGATTGTCCGAAAAATCGCCTATGGTCCCTCTGGAGGTCACAGTTATTATCCGATTTAAAAAAACGTTTGACTCTATCACCGTTACACCCTACGGAAGGTTGAGTTCGAATTTCGAGAAAATCAGACCATAATTGAAAGACAAAATGGCCGCCGTTTGTACACATTTCTAGGTTTTGTACCGTCACACCATAATCATTGTCAGCTTCGAATTTCATGAATATCAGACTGGAACTGACCAACAAAATGGCTGCTCCCAATACAGTATGAAATACAGGACTTAATGATGTAGGAAAAATCGCTTTCGGTATTGCTTGTTCTCTATCCATCTCTCGAAAATGTGGGCGTATCCTGCCTGGCAGTGCCAGCCTATCTTTTAGCTTGTGGTCCCTCTGGAGGTCACAATTATTATCTGATTTAAAAAAACGTTTGATTATATCACAGTTACACCGTAGTTATGGGTGAGTTTGAATTATGATTTTCTGATGATTACTTAAAATGCAACAACTCTTGTTGACTGCCCGGACGATTTGGCTGCTGTGTGGGCGTATGTTTCGTTGCCTGGCAACCTATTTTTTAGCTTGTGAACAGTGTAGAGGTCACAATTTTGAACCGATTTGGATGAAACTTGAAATGCATGTTTATAACCCATAGATCTTGGTTCCTTTCGATATTTGCGCCAATCGGATCGTAGCTTCCTGAATTATGGCCCCTGATTGTCCGAAAAATCGCCCTTTTTAGCTTGTGGTCCCTCTGGAGGTCAAAATTGTTATCCGATTTAAAAAAAACGGTTGATTATATCACCATTCCATGGTTACGAAGGTTGAGTTCGAATTTCGTGAAAATCGGACCAAAATTGACTGACAAAATGGCCGCCGTTTGTACGCCAATAGTGTGAAAATATGTTATATCAAGGTTGTGGACCTTATAGAGGTCACAATTTTGAACCGATTTTGATGAAACTTGACATGCATGTTTATAACCCATAGATCTTGGTTCCTTTCGATATTTGCGCCAATCGGATCTTAACTTCCTGAATTATGGCCCCTGATTGTACGAAAAATCGCCCTTTTTAGCTTGTGGTCCCTCTGGAGGTCAAAATTGTTATCCGATTTAAAAAAACGTTTGATTATATCACCGTTCCATGGTTATAAAGGTTGAGTTCGAATTTCGTGAAAATCGGACCAAAATTGACGGACAAAATGGCCATCGTTTGTGCGCGAATAGTGTGAAAATATGTTACATCAAGGTTGTGGACCTTATAGAGGTCACAATTTTGAACCGATTTTGATGAAACTTGACATGTATGTTTATAACCCAAAGATCTTGGTTCCTTTCGATATTTGCTCCCATCGGATCGTAACTTCCTGAATTATGTCCCCTGATTGTCCGAAAAATCGCCCTTTTTAGTTGTGGTCCCTCTGGAGGTCAAAATTGTTATCCGATTTAAAAAAAAAACGTTTGATTATATCACCGTTCCATGGTTATGAAGGTTGAGTTCGAATTTCGTGAAAATCGGACCAAAATTGACGGACAAAATGGCCGCCATTTGTAGGCGAATAGTGTGAAAATATGTTATATCAAGGTTGTCAACCTTATAGAGGTCACAATTTTGAACCGATTTTGATGAAACTTGACATGTATGTTTATAACCCAAAGATCTTGGTTCCTTTCGATATTTGTGCCCATCGGATCATAACTTCCTGAATTATGTCCCCTTATTGTCCAAAAAATCACTTTTGTTAGCTTTTGGTCCCTCTGGAGGTCAAAATTATTATCCGATTTAAAAAAACATTTGATGATATCACCGTTCCATGGTTATGAAGGTTAAGTTCGAATTTCATGAAAATCGGACCAAAATTGACGGACAAAATGGACGCCGTTTGTACACGAATACTAGTGTGAAAATATGTTATATCAAGGTTGTTGACCCTATAGAGGTCACAATATTGAACCGATTTTGATGAAACTTGACATGTATGTTTATAACCCAAAGATCTTGCTTCCTTTCGATATTTGCGCCCATCAGATCATAACTTCCTGAATTATGTTCCCTGATTGTCCGAAAAATCGCTTTTGTTAGCTTGTGATCCCTCTGTAGGTCAAAATTATTATCCGATTTAAAAAACCGTTTGATTATATCACGGTTTCATGGTAATGAAGAGAGAATTTGAATTTCGTGAAAATCGGACCAGAGTTGACGGATAAAATGGCTGCTGTCTGTACGCGAATTGTGTGAAAATATGTTATATCAAGGTTGTGGACCCTATAGAGGTCAAAATTTTGAACTGATTTTGATGAAACTTGAAATACATGTTTATAACCTAATGATCTTGGTTCCATTGCATATTTGCCCATATCGGATCGTAACTTCCTGAATTATGGCCCCTGATTGTACGAAAAATCACCCTTTTTAGCTTGTCCCTCTGGAGGTCACAATTATTATCTGATTTAAAAAAACGTTTGATTATATCACAGTTACACCGTAGTTATGGGTGAGTTTGAATTATGATTTTCTGATGATTACTTAAAATGCAACAACTCTTGTTGGCTGCTGTGTGGGCGTATGTTTCGTTGCCTGGCAACCTATTTTTTATACGCCCACATTTTCATGTGGACGTATATTGTCGTCGCCCCTGTTCGTCCGTCCGTCCGTCCGGACGTCCGTCCGTCCGTCCGTCCGTCCACAATTGTTTGTGAACAGTCTACAGGTCACAATTTTTATCCGATTTCAATGAAACTTAAAATATAGGTTTATCACCTTAAGATCTCGGTTCCTTTCGATATTAGCATGTATCGGACCGTAACTTCATGGGTTATGGCCCCTGATTGTACGAAAAATCACGTTTTTTAGCTTGTGAACAGTGTAGAGGTCACAATTTTGAACTGATTTGGATGAAACTTGAAATGCATGTTTATAACCCAAAGATCTTGGTTCCTTTCGATATTTGCGCCAATCGGATCGTAACTTCCTGAATTATGGCCCCTGATTGTCCGAAAAATCGCCCTTTTTAGCTTGTGGTCCCTCTGGAGGTCAAAATTGTTATCCGATTTAAAAAACCGTTTGATTATGTCACCGTCCTATGGTTATGAACGTTGAATTCGAATTTCGTGAAAATCGGACCAAAATTGACGGACAAAATGGCCGCCGTTTGTACGCGAATAGTGTGAAAATATGTTATATCAAGGTTGTGGACCTTATAGAGGTCACAATTTTGAACCGATTTTGATGAAACTTGACATGTATGTTTATAACCCAAAGATCTTGGTTCCTTTTGATATTTGCGTGCATCGGATCGTAACTTCCTGAATTATGGCCCCTGATTGTGCGAAAAATCGCCCTTTTTAGCTTGTGGTCCCTCTGGAGGTCAAAATTGTTATCCGATTTAAAAAAACGTTTGATTTTATCACCGTTCCATGGTTATGAAGGTTGAGTTCGAATTGCGTGAAAATCGGACCAAAATTGAAAGACAAAATGGCCGCCGTTTGTACGCGAATTGTGTGAAAATATGTTATATCAAGGTTGTGGACCTTATATAGGTCACAATTTTGAACCGATTTTGATTAAAATTGACATGTATGTTTATAACCCAAAGATCTTGGTTCCTTTCGATATTTGCGCCCATCGGATCGTAACTTCCTGAATTATGGCCCCTGATTGTCCGAAAAATCGCACTTTTTAGCTTGTGGTTCCTCTGGAGGTCAAAATTGTTATCCGATTTAAAAAAACGTTTGATTTTATCACCGTTCCATGGTTATGAAGGTTGAGTTCGAATTGCGTGAAAATCGGACCAAAATTGAAAGACAAAATGGCCGCCGTTTGTACGCGAATGGTGTGAAAATATGTTATATCAAGGTTGTGGACCTTATAGAGGTCACAATTTTGAACCGATTTTGATGAAACTTGACATGTATGTTTATAACTCAAAGATCTTGGTTCCTTTCGATATTTGCGCCCATCGGATCGTAACTTCCTGAATTATGGCCCCTGATTGTCCGAAAAATCGCACTTTTTAGCTTGTGGTTCCTCTGGAGGTGAAAATTGTTATCCGATTTAAAAAAACGTTTGATTATATCACCGTTCCATGGTTATGAAGGTTGAGTTCGAATTTCGTGAAAATCAGACCAAAATTGACGGACAAAATGGCCGCCGTTTGTACGCGAATGGTGTGAAAATATGTTATATCACGGTTGTGGACCATATAGAGGTCACAATTTTGAACCGATTTTGATGAAACGTGACATGCATGTTTATAACCCAAAGATCTTGGTTCCTTTCGATATTTGTGCCCATCGGATCGTAACTTCCTGAATTATGGCCCCTGATTGTGCGAAAAATCGCCCTTTTTAGCTTGTGGTCCCTCTGGAGGTCAAAATTGTTATCCGATTTAAAAAACCGTTTGATTATATCACCGTTCCATGGTTATGAAGGTTGAGTTCGAATTTCGTGAAAATCAGACCAAAATTGACGGACAAAATGGCCGCAGTTTGTACGCGAATTGTGTGAAAATATGTTATATCAAGGTTGTGGACCTTATAGAGGTCACAATTTTGAACCGATTTTGATTAAAATTGACATGTATGTTTATAACCCAAAGATCTTGGTTCCTTTCGATATTTGCGCCCATCGGATCGTAACTTCCTGAATTATGGCCCCTGATTGTCCGAAAAATCGCACTTTTTAGCTTGTGGTTCCTCTTGAGGTCGAAATTGTTATCCGATTTAAAAAAACGTTTGATTTTATCACCGTTCCATGGTTATGAAGGTTGAGTTCGAATTGCGTGAAAATCGGACCAAAATTGAAAGACAAAATGGCCGCCGTTTGTACGCGAATGGTGTGAAAATATGTTATATCAAGGTTGTGGACCTTATAGAGGTCACAATTTTGAACCGATTTTGATGAAACTTGACATGTATGTTTATAACTCAAAGATCTTGGTTCCTTTCGATATTTGCGCCCATCGGATCGTAACTTCCTGAATTATGGCCCCTGATTGTCCGAAAAATCGCACTTTTTAGCTTGTGGTTCCTCTGGAGGTGAAAATTGTTATCCGATTTAAAAAAACGTTTGATTATATCACCGTTCCATGGTTATGAAGGTTGAGTTCGAATTTCGTGAAAATCAGACCAAAATTGACGGACAAAATGGCCGCCGTTTGTACGCGAATGGTGTGAAAATATGTTATATCAAGGTTGTGGACCATATAGAGGTCACAATTTTGAACCGATTTTGATGAACCGTGACATGCATGTTTATAACCCAAAGATCTTGGTTCCTTTCGATATTTGTGCCCATCGAATCATAACTTCCTGAATTATGTCCCCTGATTGTCCGAAAAATCGCTTTTGTTAGCTTGGTCCCTCTGGAGGTCAAAATTATTATCCGATTTAAAAAAACGTTTGATTATATCACGGTTTCATGGTAATGAAGAGAGAATTTGAATTTAGTGAAAATCGGACCAGAGTTGACGGATAAAATGGCCGCCATCTGTACGCGAATTGTGTAAAAATATGTTATATCAAGGTTGTGGACCCTATAGAGTTCACAATTTTGAACTGATTTTGATGAAACTTGAAATACATGTTTATAACCTAATGATCTTGGTTCCATTGCATATTTGCCCATATCGGATCGTAGCTTCCTGAATCATGGCCCCTGATTGTACGAAAAATCACCCTTTTTAGCTTGTGGTCCCGTATGCATAACGTCGGCCAAAATGTATGCAACAATGAACAACTTACAATGTTTTAAACGTATCATTACATCTTCGTCTGTAACTTAGATGTAATGCATCAATTATTGGCTGCTATCAAATCCAGACTTTAAATTATATACGATGAGCTTTTACACATTATTGTACCATTACTCGCAGCTTCAGTGAATCTAAAACAATCATTCATAAATCACTCCGTGCCATAAATGACTCCGAATGGGACTATATTTTTTTACGCTATGTTACTATGCGGAAAATCTCCGCTGTGACAATATACATCTTCTTAATGTCGCCCAATTCATTTCTGTGGGTATTGAATAAAGCCATTTCACACACACACATACATTTCAAGCGCATGTCATATATTTATACAATGTCCACGAGTATGTTAATTCTCGTCTACACGCCTTTATAATTTACTTATTTTTAGTACACTTTCTGTATGATTCCATTCTTTTGTACGTCCAACTTCCCGATTTCCTACTGCATATTGCAATCTATAAGATTATACATACATGTATATATGTTTACGTTTAAACTCTAGACGGACCCATATTTATCTTTTTTTCTCGGACCAACCGAAAGGACCGTTCGGACCAATTAAATTACATTATAAGGCTTGACTTATTCATTTTAAAAATATAATACAGACAATATGTTATTTATGATTAAATCACAATACAAAGAGGCGAATAATTTATAGGTGAGTATATACTAAACTTAAGAATGTCCGTTGTCAGTAAGTACACATTACCAAATATTGATCTTTATTACATCAACAATTTAATTGTTTTTCTTTGATATTCTTTATGATGAAACAATACCGCGGGTAAATACATAAGGCTTTATTAATTCAAAGAAAACAGATGCATATTAAAGCAAACACAATTATCAATTATTAACACTTTATTATTGGTTCGAGTAGTCAAGTACCGATACATACAAATTAATCACTACTCAGTTATCATTGTTTTAACTAATTTTCTTTGATGTGCTTCATAATGAAAAAATACCACGGGTAAGTACATAACACTTTATCATTTCAAAGAAAATAGATGCATATTAAAACAAACACATTTATCGAACGATTAAAACAACAATTAAAACAACACTTTATTATTGATTGAGTAGTCATATTAATACAAACGCAATTTTTAAAACAACACCTTATTTTTGGTCCGAGCGGTCTGATTGTATAGTCTGAGTAGTCTTTTTGTTTCGTTCGATTGGTCATGCATTCGTACAAAAGAATGGAATCATTCAGAAAGTGTACACAAAATAAGAAATTCATAACTGAGTGAAGGCGAGAATTAACATACTCGTGGACATTGTATAACTATATGACATGCGCTTGGAGTGTACACGTATGTGTGTTTGAAATGGATTTATTCAATACCCGCTTCCACCGAAATAGATTGGGCGATATGAAGTAGATGTATAATGTCACAGCGGAGATTATTCTACGGCTGCGCAAAATCCCATAAGAACATTCCTTGGTTGTGTGCATGAAAATGTACAGTGTTTGTAAAATAACAAAAACGTTGGGCTGTGACTTTAGTGACCCCCACAGTGTATCCCCTCCCATTGATATCGTTTAAATGCGTCATAATGCATTATTATCATATACCGGTGAGAGTCAGATCTGCTAAAAGAAATTTCGCCGAATAACTGCGTAATAATAATATAGTCCCAATATTTTGACGCGTTTCTGACCACGTGACTTACCGTGGAGTGATTTACTGCACTGTGGTGTGCTGTATGGAAAATTGATTTAGATTATCTGACGCTGCGAGTAATGTGTAAAAGCTCATCGTATATAATATAAAGTTTGGATTTGATAGCAGCCAATAATTGATGGATTAGATCTAAGTTATATACGAAGATGTCATGGTACGTTTAAAAAATTGTAAGTTGTTCATTTTTGCATACATTTTGATCGACGTTATGTATGTATACAGTGCGTTGGAAAAAAAAATATCTGACCCTAACCTTTTTGTCAACGGTTAACATAGCTGAAATAAATTACCCTTTTCTTCAACATGCTGAAATCAGGATGATATTGGCACTGAAGCGTTTCACCGTGTTCCACTGCGAAACACCTTATTTCGCGGTGATTTGCCTAGCTGGCGTTTCGCTAGCGATTCTCCAAGATTCCTCCGCGGAACAGGGTGTTTTTCCACCGTGTTCGGAGATTCTAGTCCAAAACTCCAGACACGTAGCGATGTTATTTCATTTCAAGTTAAATTTATATTTGAGACATTCTTCATTTGTACAACATGGCTGTCGAGAATAAATGTGAGAGGTTTTGGATAAACCTGTTTTACTGGAAAGCTTTTGTTTGTCAGTGAGTTTTATTGTTCAATGAAGGCTCATTGAATAAGCCAGGACATGCATTCAGAATTTACCAACTGACGCCTTTCATTTCTTGAGTAATTGATCCTCCTAAAATTCAGTCAAAGTTAACGCTCAAGTAAACTGTCTTGAGGTGCTGAGATGTTACGTGTGAACAATACTTTTTGGCATCGTGGACTAGTGCTAAAGATGCGCGATAAAAATGGCAAACGTAGCAAGAGCACACATGGAAAATTAGGAACAAATGGTCATTAATATGGTATTTCAACTGCACATGTAATACAGGTAATGTGAGTGGTATCTAGCCTTTAAAAATAATACTGGTTATGTTATATTTATACCAAAATTATATGGTAAAATTTTAACTTTCAAATTTTTCTTTTTATATTTACAGGAGGCTATTGCACGGTATGACCAAGTGATTCATAATTTAGAATTTGCTCAGGAACTTCAAAAACAATTTGAAACTATTTCGAGTGAGGTATGATAATGAGCTTTACTGTATCTCCTATGTGTTTGTCCGCGAGAGCACCATCAGGAGGATCATAACCCTTGGGTCGGGGATTTAGACCATTTTTAGGTCGCCTGTCCAGCCTCTAGGGCTGGACGATATTTGAAAATTTCAATATTGCGATATTGTTTCAAAAATCCTCAATATATTGTCAGTACCGGTATTGCAATATTTTGGTGCACCAAGCAAGTGTTGTTGAAAAGGGGGTGCTAATCCTCCCCAACATCAATGGGGCACCCTTTGGGTTAATTACAGAAACGAAACACCTTTCATTTTATAATCAGCACACGTACAATGTATATGAACACAAAAGTTTATAATGAAACTTTGTATACCGGTATGTAAATAAATGGAGTCACAATAACATTTATCAATCTATCATTCACAGTACAGTTATTTTCAGCTTTCTATCAACAATCAAACATACAAAAAATTAAAGAAAAGATGACTGCAGTTCGAGGGTTTTAAGCATTCATTAATTCCACTTTAAATTAAATCATTTTTAAAGGTTTTTAAAAAACATTTACAGTTCAGTAATGCACCTGTAGGAGTAAACACTGTTTACAAACCACACTTGTTAATCTTAGATTTTAAACTGAAATAACACAAGACATTAATTATGTCTTCAAAATAAACCTGAGATATGAACTTTAATATGAAATACAGTTACACAAGTTCTAATTAAAGCCAAAACAGTTTTTAATCCATCCGCAAATTTCTTGCCAGAAAAACCAGTTGATGAACTTTATCGGGATTTAAACATGTTCGTTTACATGACACAATATTTCCACTAGTGCTAAAGAGTCTTTCTGAAGGTCAACTTGTAGCAGGAATGCACAGATATTTACGAACAAGGGGACTTAATTTGGGAAAAAAACTGTAGTTTTCCTTCCACCATTCCAACGGGTTGGATTCAGTCTGTATTGGGAAGAGTAAGATACCTTTTCAGTTCATTGTCAATCACCTCAGCATCTGTAAGGGAAGTGTCTGTGTCATGAAGGCTATCCCTTCTCAAACAGATTACCCAGTTGCAGCTTTTTAGCAGGTTGTGGAGGTAATGTGAAAGAGGTGTCTGTTTCAATATTGGAATCACTGGTAGTTGTTGGGTATGTGTTATCAGAATTCAATGAAGTAACACTAACAACCTCTTCTCGTACTTTCATTTGAGTGCTTATATTGTCTGATGCTGTCAGAAATTTAGTTTTGTACAGTGGGTCTAAGAATGAAGCTATGTTTAATAAAGACTTTGACCTCTCATCTGAGTATTTGTCATTTAGATAGTCTAAACTTCTAGTTTTGATCTCTCTGGTTAAAGTTACATCTTCTTCTTTGTGAGCTAAAATATCATCATTAAGTAATTGAATAACTGGCATCACCATTGAAACATTTACGTGAATTTCACCGCTAAGAGCATCTGTGAACTCTACAATAGGGTTTATAGCTTTGTTGACTGCCTCCAAGACTTCTAAATCCTGCCACTTTGGAAGTAGAGACACACTTTTTCTGTCAGATGATAAAACAAGCTTTATGGCCTTTTTCTGCTCCAAAAAACGTTCAATCATCTTTTGAGTTGATCCCCACCTTGTATCACATGCTGTAATAAGGGAATGTCGAGGTAAGTCAAGCTCTGTCTGAACCTTCTCCAAATTACGTTTCTTTTTCCAGCTGTAGGAAAATACACTAACAACCCTTTTACATACTCTCACAGCTCTATCTATTCTGTCGTCCTTGAGACCACAATTTACAGCCAAATGAAACCGATGTCCAAAACACTGTAGACGTTGCCATTTGTTTAATTCTGAAGCTTTCACTATATTCGACCCATTATCTGTTTAGAGACAGATTTGTTTTTCTTCTTGAAGTCCCCATGAATCTAGAGTATCTTTCAAACCAGCTGCAAGGTTTTCACCTGTATGGTCATCTGGGAAAAAGGCTGAAGGTGTTTGGATATGAGATTCCAATTCCTATCAATAAAGTGGGCTGTATAGCTCATGTATGGCTCCATCGTACGGCTAGACCATAAGTCTGTAATTCCAGCAAAATAAGTGGCTTCTGAAACTTCTTCCATAACTTGATCATGTACAGTTTGATATAGTTTTGGAATGGCTGTGGAAAAATATTTTCTCCCGGGCAAATTATACCTACTATCAAAAGTCTTCAACATTTTTATGAAGCCTGACTTTTCTAAGGTGTAAAAGGGAAGCATGTCCTTTGCTAAACATTGTGTGATGGTGTTTGTCAGTGTTACCCATCTTTTGGATGTCTTCTCATATGTCATACTGCTCAGTTTTGACGATTGGTGAGTATTTTGCACATTAGATTGAATACTGGTAGTACTGTTCGAGTCTGACCCTGCCCCTTTACACATATTGTTCTGTGGCGTTTTATTACCAGAAGTTGCATTCGTAGTTTTCTTTGGATTAGTAGTGATGGTCTTAAAATTACCGTCAATATAATTTCCAAACCGTGATATATTGATTTATCGAAATTACCGTCCAGCCCTACCAGCCTCATGGGGTTTCTCCAGGTACATGTACTCTTGTTTCCTCCCATTGAAATCTGAACCTTTTCATTCCATGATTGCCAGTATTACAGTCAAAGAGATGAAGCATGCTTTTTATATGCCCGCATTTTCATGTGGACGTATATTGTCGTCGCCCCTGTCCGTCCGTCCGTCCGTCCACAATTGTTTGTGAACAGTCTACAGGTCACAATTCTTATCCGATTTCAATGAAACTTAAAATATAGGTTTATCACCCTAAGATCTTGGTTCTTTTCGATATTGGCATGTATCGACTGTAACTTCATGGGTTATGGCCCCTGATCGTAGGTTTTTTTAGCTTGTGAACAATGTAGAGGTCACAATTTTGAACCGATTTGGATGAAACTTGAAATGCATGTTTATAACCCATAGATCTTGGTTCCTTTCGATATTTGCGCCAATCGGATCATAACTTCCTGAATTATGGCCCCTGATTGTCCGAAAAATCGCCCTTTTTAGCTTGTGCTCCCTCTGGAGGTCAAAATTGTTATCCGATTTAAAAAACCGTTTGATTATATCACCGTTCCATGGTTATGAAGGTAGAATTCGAATTTCGTGAAAATCGGACCAAAATTGACTGACAAAATGGTCGCCGTTTGTACGTGATTAGTGTTAAAATATGTTATATACTATTCAAAAAAAGTAGGGGATATTTGATTTTTAAGTGTTATTAAAGTCACCTAATGAAACTGACGAAGAAACAAATGACAAAATGAAATGAAGTTCACATTCATCGATTTATTCCAAATGATCGTTAGACTAAGTAAGGCACAGACTGACCATTATAAGGGTAAAATGATACCCGGGGTCAAACAGCAAAGTTACCACAGCATCACAACAAAGTCAGTAACGTTTAAATCCTCCTCTGTTTGCCAAACAAGCATTGATCCGACGTGGCATACGCCTAATGAGACGTCTAAGGTCATTTTGGTCCAGATTGTCCCATTCCTGTTGCAACGCAGCAGCAAGTTCTTGGACATTGGCAGGACGTTGTTGATGTTGACGTAACCTCTGTCCAAGCATGTCCCAGACATGCTCGATGGGGGAGAGGTCGGGACTCGGTGCTGGCCAAGGTAATGTGATGATGTTCTGTTGTTGGAGGTAACTTGTAACGATCCTGGCCCTGTGACATCCTGCGTTGTCATCCTGGAAGATGAAACGGCGGCCATGACGTCGTGCGAACGGCACAACATGGACTGCCAAGATGTTGTCCCGGTAGTACTGGCCTGTAACACGCCCTGCAACAACATGTAAAGCCGTTCTTCCAGCAACAGTGATGCCTCCCCACACCATAACAGAACCACCCCCAAATCGATCATGTCTGATGACGTTAACGTCTTGGAAGTGCTCGTTTCGACGACGCCACACTCTCCTACGTCTGTCCAAAAAATCAACAGTGAACCTTGACTCATCTGAAAACATCACATTGCTCCAGCGTCGATTATCCCAGTGTTGACGATCCCTACACCAACGACGTCTTGCCTAAATGTGATAATCTCTCAAACAAGGGATCACGCGAGGACGTCGGGCGCGAAGGTGACCCCTATGCAGTCGATTCCGAATCGTCTGGCCACTCACTCTCACACCAGTGTCTGTTTGAAGACAAGCGCTGATCTGATTTGCTGTGATGACACGATTTCCCAAGGCCAAGGTACGGATAAATCGATCCTGGGCTTGAGTTGTCGCCCTTGGTCGACCTGAGCGTGGTCTGTCCTGTACAGATTGTGTATCACGGTATCTGGACCATACCCTGCTTATGACAGACTGAGAAACATTCATCGTCCGCGCCACAACCGCCTGTGTTGTGCCGATCTGTAGCATGCCAAGGGCACGTAACCTTTCATTTTGGGTAAGCTGACACATATCAAAATTTGTTTTCTGGTCACTAAAACAATTAAACTGATGTTTCCACCCTGGAATTCAATGCCACAATGACTGTAACATTCAAAGTCAGAGTCGTGCAAATCTTGGGTTGGACCCCCATGATGATCCCAAGCATCACCTGCATTCCATGCGGTAGCTATTGGTGCGTTTGTTCGTCACATGTAACTGGAAATGTTTCTTCTGTTAGGTTCTATAGTGACTTTTTTCGTAGTCATTTGCATATTTTAGTATTATGCCCCCAAAATCAAATATCCCCTACTTTTTTTGAATAGTATATTAAGGTTGTGGACCCTATAGAGGTTACGATTTTGAACCGATTTTGATGAAACTTGACATGCATGTTTATAACCCAAACATCTTGGTTCTTTTCGATATTTGCGCCCATTGGATCGTAACTTCCTGAATTATGGCCCCTGATTGTCCGAAAAATGACCTTTTTATACGCCCTCATTTTCATGTGGACGTATTATGTCGTCGCCCCTGTCCGTCCGGACACAATTTGTTTGTGGACTCTCTACAGGTCACAATTCTTATCTTATTTTGACGAAACTTGAAATATAGGTTTATCCCCATAAGATCTCGACTGCTTTCGATATTGGCATGTATCGGATCAAAACTTGATGGATTATGGCCCCTGATTGTACGAAAAATCACGTTTTTAGCTTGTGGACCCTATAGAGGTCACAATTTTGAACCGATTTTGATGAAACTTGGCATGCATGTTTATAACCCAAAGATCTTGGTTCCTTTCGATATTTGCGCCTATCGGAACGTAATTTCCTGAATTATGGCCCCTGATTGTCCGAAAAATCACCTTTTAATACGCCCACATTTTTATGTGGACGTATATTGTCGTCGCCCCAGTCCGTCCGGACGTCCGTCCGTCCGTCCACAATTTGTTTGTGGACCCTCTACGGGTCACAATTCTTATCTGATTTTGACGAAACTTGAAATATAGGTTTATCCCCAAAAGATCTCGATATGCTTTCGATATTGGCATGTATCAGATCAAAACTTCATGGATTATGGCCCCTGATAGTTACGAAAAATCACGTTTTAGCTTGTGGACCCTATAGAGGTCACAATTTTGAACCGATTTTGATGAAACTTGACATGCATGTTTATAACCCAAAGATCTTGATTCCTTTCGATATTTGCGACTATCGGAACGTAATTTTCTGAACTATGGCCCCTGATTGTCCGAAAAATCACCTTGTTTAGCTTATGGTCCCTCTGGAGGTCACAATTATTATCCGATTTAAAAAACCGTTCGATTATATCACCGTTACACCCTAAGGAAGGTTGAGTTCGTAGAGGTCACAATTTTAATTCGATTTTAATGAAACTTGAAATTCATGGTTATAACCCAAAGATCTTGGTTCCTTTCGATATTTGCGCATATCGGACCGTAACTTCCTGAATTATGGCCCCTGATTATACTCAAAATCGCCTTTTTTTAGCTTATGGTCCCTCTGTAGGTCACAATTATTATTTGATTTAAAAAAATGTTTGATTATATCACCGTTACACCTTAAGGAAGGTTGAGTTCGAATTTCGGGAAAATCAGACCAAAATTGCCATACAAAATGGCTGCCGTTTGTACGCAAATACTGTTAAAAAATGGTATATCAAGGTTGTGAACCCTGTAGAGGTCACAATTTTAATTCGATTTTGATGAAACTTGAAATTCATGGTTATAATCCAAAAATCTTGGTTCCTTTCGATATTTGCGCATATCGGATCGTAACTTCCTGAATTAAGGCCCCTGATTATACGCAAAATTGCCTTTTCTTAGCTTGTGGTCCCTCTGGAGGTCACAATTATTATCCGATTGAAAAAAAACGTTTGATCATATTACCGTTACACCGTAAGGAAGGTTGAGTTCGAATTTCGGTTAAATCGGACCAAAATTGCCATACAAAATGGCCGCCGTTTGTACGCGAATACTGTTAAAAAATTGTATATCATGGTTATAGACCCTGTAGAGGTCACAATTTTAATTCGATTTTGATGAAACTTTAAATGCATGGTTATAACCCAAAGATCTTGGTTCCTTACGTTATTTGCACATATCTGATCGTAACTTCCTGAATTATGGCCCCTGATTGTCCGCAAAATCGCCTGTGGTCCCTCTGGAAGTCACAATTATTATCCGATTTAAAAAAACGTTTGACTCTATCACCGTTACACCCTACGGAAGGCTGATTATGAATTTCGAGAAAATCGGACCATAATTGCCAGAAAAAATGGCCGCCGTTTGTACGCGAACAGTGTAAAAATATGGTATATCAAAGTTGTGGACCCTGTAGAGGTCACAATTTTAATTCGATTTTGATGAAACCTGAATTGCTTGTTTATAACCTAAAGCTCTTTATTCTTTTTGATATTTGCACATTTCAAATTGTAACTTAATGAATTATGGCCTTTGATTGTAGGAAAAATCACTTTCGGTATTGCTTGTTCTGTGTCTATCTCTCGAACAATTATTATCTGATTTTAAAAAAAACTCTGATTATATTACTGTTGCACTGTAAGGAAGGTTCAGTTCGAATTTTGTGAAAATCGTTACCATAATTGCCGGACGAAATGTTCGCCGTTTGTATGCGAATAGTGTAAAAATATGGTATATCATGGTTGTGGACTCTCTACAGGTCACAATTCTTATCCGATTGTGACGAAAAGTCACATTTCTAGGTTGTCGGCTTTAAATTTCATGAATATCAGACTGGAACTGACCAACAAAATGGCTGCTCCCAATACAGTATGAAATACAGGACTTAATGATGTAGGAAAAATCACTTTCAGTATTGCTTGTTCTCTATCCATCTCTCAAAAATGTGGGCGTATCCTGCCTGACAGTGCCAGCCTATCTTTTAGCTTGTGGTCCCTCTGGAAGTTACAATTATTATCCGATTTAAAAAAACGTTTGATTATATTACCGTTACACCGTAAGGAAGGTTGAGTTCGAATTTCGGGAAAATCGGACCAAAATTGCTATACAAAAATGGCCACCGTTTGTACGCTAATACTGTTAAAAAATGGTATATCATGGTTGTGGACCCTGTATAGGTCACAATTTTAATTCGATTTTGATGAAACTTGAAATGCATGGTTATAACCCAAAGGTCTTGGTTCCTTTCGATATTTGCGCATATCGGATCGTAACTTCCGGAATTATGGCCCCTGATTATACGCAAAACCGCCTTTTTATACGCCCACATTTTCATGTGGACGTATATTGTCGTCGCCCCTGTTCGTCCGTCCGTCCATAATTGTTTGTGAACAGACTGCAGGTCACAATTTTTATCCGATTTCAATGAAACTTAAAATATAGGTTTATCACCCCAAGATCTCGGTTCCTTTCGATATTGGCATGTATCGGACCGTAACTTCATGGGTTATGGCCCCTGATTGTACGAAAAATCACGTTTTTTAGCTTGTGAACTGTGTAGAGGTCACAATTTTGAACCGATTTGGATGAAACTTGAAATGCATGTTTATAACCCAAAGATCTTGGTTCCTTTCGATATTTGCGCCAATCGGATCGTAACTTCCTCAATTATGGCCCCTGATTGTCCGAAAAATCGCCCTTTTTAGCTTGTGGTCCCTCTGGAGGTCAAAATTGTTATCCGATTTAAAAAACCGTTTGATTATATCACCGTCCAATGGTTATGAAAGTTGAGTTCGAATTTCGTGAAAATCGGACCAAAATTGACGGACAAAATGGCCGCCGTTTGTACGCGAATAGTGTGAAAATATGTTATATCAAGGTTGTGGACCTTATAGAGGTCACAATTTTGAACCGAATTTGATGAAACTTGACATGTATGTTTATAACCCAAAGATCTTGGTTCCTTTCGATATTTGCACCCATCGGATCCTAACTTCCTGAATTATGACCCCTGATTGTCCGAAAAATCGCCCTTTTTAGCTTGTGGTCCCTCTGGAGGTCAAAATTGTTATCCGATTTGAAAAATTTGACGGATAAAATGGCCGCTGTCTGTACGTGAATTGTGTAAAAATATGTTATATCAAGGTTGTGGACCCTATAGAGGTCACAATTTTGAACTGATTTTGATGAAACTTGAAATACATGTTTATAACAGGGATCTTAAATTGGCTATTTTTTGTCGGCTTTAGCCGATTGATCTTTAATCTAGCCGGTTTGTAAAACAATGAACCGGCCACTATGGTATCATTAATCAATCAACTTTCGGCCGATAACAAAGAGTTAATTATTACTCTTCGATTAAGAAACCCATCAAAGAATCAGTCAATACAATATGAATACCTTCAGCTTCAATCCGTATCGGCTCATTTCCTAAATAAACAACTTAATTAGTTGAGTCAATCAAGTAAAAGAATGTATATAATCCAATGTCGGTTCATTCATTTCTATCTAACACAATGTTGAAGTACTTGAACACCTCACAGAATGACAATAGAAACGTAAACGAGTTTTAGCCGACGATAGTGATGGCGGCATTGACCTTGAACTTCAAGCATGCACGTCGTCATTGGAAGTTCCAAATGTCGGAGAAACTCCCACGTCCAATATAGGTCAACCAAAGTCGAAGTCCGGGAGATATTTTAATTCCGAATGGTTAACTACTTTCAAATGGCTTTCGTTTGACAAAATTTCACAGAAAATGTTTTGTCACGTAAGTTATTAATTTAGTCTTCTTTTTTAAGTCACGTAATAACCTACTGATCTCGTATATTAATAATTATTATTATTATGTTAGCGTTGAGTAAAAATCTGGTAATAACCTACTGACCCGTATATAATTATTATGTCAAGTAATAGCCTATCATGACAATTGCCTACGTGACTTTTCGCACGTCGGCATATTTCCGAGTTCCGACTATACACAGAAACTAATCTGTGCTAATTTGTTATTATTGATATGTGCTTACATTCTTTTTATTTTTATATATTGTCAAATGATCACAATAATACAATTGTAAAAAAACATATTTATATTTACTGGTAGTTTTTCTTTTTACTAAATTATAACTTCCGTTTGGTTGGATGAAAGCGAAAGTAGGAATATGCATTATGCAAGTTGCTGAAATTTGACTATAAATTTCGATATTATTATCGATGTATGAATACAGGTATGCAATTACAACAAAGGTTTTGTTTATTCGAAGTTTAAGCTATTATTATTCGGAATACGTTATGCAATTATTAACGTGAATAAAGTATGCATAAACCAACATGTCTGTTGTTGAAAATACAACTATCCGTTAGGCTTACCCTTGGCCGGTTCATTTCAAAATGGATTAAGAACCCTGGTTTATAACCTAATGATCTTGGTTCCGCTGCACATTTGCCCATATCAGATCGTAACTTCCTGAATCATGGCCCCTGATTGTACGTAAAATCACCCTTTTTAGCTTGTGGTCTCTCTGGAGGTCACAATTATTATCTGATTTAAAAAAACGTTTGATTATATCTCTGTTACACTGTAGTTATGGGTGAGTTTGAATTATGATTTTCTGATGATTACTTAAAATGCAACAACTCTTGTTGACTGCCCGGACGATTTGGCTGCTGTGTGGGCGTATGTTTCGTTGCCTGGCAACCTATTTTTTATACGCCCACATTGAAATGTGGTCGTATATTGTCGTCGCCCCCGTCCGTCCGTCCGTCGGTCCGGCATCCACAATTGCTTGTGGACGCTCTAGAGGCTAAAGTTAATATCCGATTGACTTTAAATTTATACACAGTGTTTAAGGTCATGAGACGAAGAAGCCTATTGTTTTTCAGCGATTTCCGATAATAACTACCAGAGTTATGGCCCTTGACGACTTCAAAAAATCTTATGGACGCTCTAGAGGCCAAAGTTAATATCCGATTGGCTTTAAATTTATACACAGTGTTTAAGGTCATAAGACGAAGAAGCCTATTGATTTTCAGCAATTTCCGATAATTAGTGCCAGAGTTATGGCCCTTGATCACTTCAAAAAATCTTATAGACGCTCTAAAAGCCAAAGTTAATATCCGATTGACTTTAGATTTATACACAGTGTTTAAAGTCATAAGACGAAGAAGCCTATTTATTTTCAGCGATTTCCGATAATTAGTGCCAGAGTTATGGCCCTTGATTACTTCAAAAAATCTTGTGAATGCCCTAAAAGCCAAAGTTAATATCCGATATTGATTTTCAGCAATTTCCGATAATTAGTGCCAGAGTTATGGCCCTTGATCACTTCAAAAAATCTTTTGAATGCCCTAAAGGCCAAAGTTAATATCCGATTGACTTTAAATTTATACACAGTGTTTAAGGCAGGGATCTTATTTGGCTGTTTTTTGTCGGCTTTAGCCGATTGATCTTTAATCTAGCCGATTGATAAAACAATGAATCGGCCACTATGGTATCATATATCAATCTACGTCGGCCGATTTACAAAGAGTTAATTATCATGAATCGGCCACTATGGTATCATTAATCAATCAACTTTCGGCCGATTACAAAGAGTTAATTATTACTCGTCGATTAAGAAACCCATCACGGCCGATTACAAAGAGTTAATTATTACTCGTCGATTAAGAAACCCATCACAGAGTCCGTCAATACAATCTGATTACCTTCAGCTTCAATCCTTATCGGCTTGTTTCCTAAATAAACAATTTAGTTGAGTTAATCATGCCAAGTAAAAGAATGTATATAATCCGATGTCGGTTCAATCATTTATATCTAACACAATGTTGAACACCTCGCAGAATGACAATAGAAAATGTAAACGAGATATAGCCGAAGATAGTGATGGCGGCGCTGACCTTGAACTTCAAGCATGCACGTCGTCATTGGAAATTCCAAAAGCTGCAGATCCCCCCACGTCCAATATAGGTCAACCAAAGTCGAAGTCAGGAAGATATTTTAAACCCGAATGGTTAACTACTTTCAAATGGCTTTCGTTTGACAAAAATTCACAGAAAATGTTTTGTCTAACTAAGTTATTAATTCCGAATTACTGGTGAGCTGTCATAACAATTCCGTGAAAGAACAATTTCCAAATGTAATAAAATGATGGAAATAGGGAGGATGCTACCAGTTACGTGTTAGTAGTGTCGAGTGTGAGAGGGGTTTTTCTAAGCAGAACGTTATCAAGAAGGCCCCCCTCTATCTTCCTTCGATCCACATAATTGTTTACTAAAGTGGAAAGACATTAGATCCCGGCGACTGTATGCAGGTGACACTAAAAATAAATTAATCTGAATTGAGACAATTGGTCACGTGATCGGCATCTTTCCGACTATACACGGAAATAAACTTGTGCTACGTTGTTAACTTGTTATACTATTGATATGTGCTTATATATTTTGTTGTTTTTATATATTTACCAGTGATTAAGAATAAAAATAGTTTTAAAAAACATTTTTGTATTTACTCGTATTTTTTTTATTATTAAATTATAACTTCCGTTTGGTTGGACGAAACAATGAAAGCAAATGTAGGACTAGGAATATGCATTTTGCAAAGTACTGAAATTTGACTGCAAAAGTGTGAATATATCGACTTACGAATACAAGTATGCTATTAAAACAAAGGTTTTGTTTATTAAGGGTTTATATTCAGGGTTTAAGGTAATATTATTCTTAATACCATATGCAATTATGGTCGTGAATAGAATATGCATAAAGACGACTATCTGTTAGGGCGATCCGTGGCCGGTTCATTTCAAAATGAAGTAAGAACCCTGGTTTAAGGTCATAAGACGAAGAGGCCTATTGATTTTCAGCGATTTCCGATAATTAGTGCCAAAGTTATCTCCCTTGATCACTTCAAAAAATCTTGTGGACGTTCTAAAAGCCAAAGTTAATATCCGATTGACTTTAAATTTATACACATTGTTTAAGGTCATAAGACGAAGAAGCCTATTTCCAATAATTAATGCCAGAGTTATGGCCCTCGATCACATCAAAAAATCCTGTGGATGCTCTAGAGGCCAAAGTTAATATCCGATTGACTTTAAATTTACACACACTGTTTAAGGTCCTGAGACGAAGAAGCCTACTGATTTTCATCGATTTCAAATAATTACTTCCAGAGTTATCTCCCTTGATCACTTTGAAAAACCTTGTGGCGCTGTAGATGCCTAACTTATAAATCATCCGATTGACTTCAGATTGATACACAGAGTTTAAGGTGTTGAAACAAACAAGTATTTTGATTTTCAATGAATTTTGATAACTGAACAGCTAAATCCATGATGTTAAATGTTTCCTATACTAATTGTTAGCTTGGGGCAAAACTTTATGAAAAGCAAACAAATTCTAATGATTTTCAGATAATTACATAATGAGTTGTTACTCAGATTTGAGTGTATTACAAATCGTCACGTTTCTGGCGAACCGTCGAATGTGCATATTTTTCGATTTTGTGTTTTTACTATCAAAACGTATAATTCAGTACTCCCCACCCGTTGTCTAATTTACATTCGTAGCAGACTACTAGATTTTCTAATACTCTGATGATCCAGTGACGAATATGAAACCATGTGCATAGTTGAGGTCCAGCATTGTGGCGAATGTCACGTTCGTCACTTTTCCAGATTTTTATTTTCAAATTTGTCCGTGTTTCATAGGTGGCGAATATGATGTCAGTACTTTATTAGTTATTAACTATGGTATATTGTTGCAAACATTGTTGCAAATACTCATTGTTGCATATGTAGGTACATTAAAGAGAATGATTTCTTTCATTTTACATAATTTTTGTTAATTTTATGGCACTATATAGACATTTTTTGATCTGACGTCACCTACCTGCTTTCATTTCGTAGGTCGAACTTAAGGGGGGACTCGCGAATTCTATTGTATATGGATTTTAATACACAAAACAATTACATATCGGTTGTCCATCGATACACTTGAAGAAACCATTCGCTTTAATAAACATGCTGCCATTTCAATAATATGAACACGTGGTTATCCCAAGGTCATCTTGTCATCTACGCTCATTTGTCGTCTGCCGTCGTACGTTTACCAAGGCCTACAGTATCTTCAAAGAACACAAGAAATGTAAGTTGGTCTGTTTTATCTTATATCAAATAAAACAATATTAGCAGGTCTTACTTGGGGGCCAAGTTATCCCAAATTCGAAGTTAAAATTGTCAAAACAAAACACAGTTCTCCGAATACCCTACTATGTTCTCTCACTTTTTTATCGTACATTTTTATGTTTTAAGTCGGAGATTCCCGTACCGTGATGTCGAAATTATTTCTTCCACCGTGCGTGTGGTGGGTTGGGGCTTATGCTAGTCTATTAATAACGATACTATTTAATTAAACAACAGGTCGGGTGTTGGCCGGGAAAGTTCATCTCCATTTTCCGACCTGATTTCCCCTTGTCGTTGATGCAGAAGGAGGGCCTGACAAGGACAGCTGTCTAGTCGTTCGGATGGAACGAAAAACCGAGGTCCCGTGTACACATTGGAGTGCACGTAAAAGATCCCTTGGCAGTGGGAATTCGATATAAGAGTAGGCCGTAGCGCCGCTGCTCGGGCCAAATTTCCCTCATAGCACACTGTATAGCGTATGCCCGTCTTCCATTAGCCCAGGTTAGGTGCAAAAGAGTAGGACGTTAAACCCCGTTTCATTTCATTTCATAATTAAACAACATGCTCATTTCTCTAAATATATGGCCCTACTGCTAGCTGCAAATTCCTCGTACCCATATTCAGTTTGGTGCTGTTAAATGTAAGGTCTGAAAGAAATATTTTTCATTTCAGAAATGGATCCAGACCTAGATGTTCTCGTTGAATGGGATGATCATTCTCAAAACGTCGTGATTTTGAAAGATCTGGTAATTGAAGATGGAAGTGAGCTTAAGAAAGGAGCTCGCGTCAGAATGTGGTGGATAGATAAAACATGGTGGAATGGAACTGTGATAACTTTTGAGGGTGAGGTAGAAAGTGACAGTGATGACGACCTTCCACTTTCACATATTTTGAAAAAAACTCGCACATCATGTGAAGAATTAATTAATCTTGAAAAAGGATTGGAAGAATATGATGATGATCGCGATGAAGATTACATGCCATCTTCTGATTCAGAGCATTCCAGTGCAGTATTTGAGCCAAATTGTTGCGGGCGATTGAACTGCAAACGAGAGATATTTGCAGCTTGTCCACAATGTCTTACGATGATGTGCCATGACCACTTTATAGAAGAGTGCACACTTTGTAAAACACAGAGTGTATCGACTACTGTCGAGGAGGGCAAAATTACAAATAAAGAACCAGAAAACTATATTATAGATGGTGAGCCAAGAGTACATGTTGAAATAATTGAAGCCCCCTCTCCCAAAAAATCACGGCGAGCACTTGTCAAGGAGGGTCGGAATAAAGGACTTCCCTATGCTAGTGAAAAATCGGGTAATTTTGTTCCGGCACGCAATCAGCTAGGGGATCGTTGTAACTCAGCATCATGTGAGAGGAGAGGCCTTTCATGCAAGTCGCTTACAGAGAACAGACGAAGTGTTATTTTAAAGGCGTATTACGATATGCCCTCATTAGCGGAGAAGAGAAGGTGGCTAACCACTCATGTTGTAGTGACAGCGCCGTTTCGCACAACTGTTCATCAAGATGTCAGAAGCCGGAAAAGTAGAACTCTTCACTATTACTTGCCAGGTGAAACAGGAGAGTTAGTTCAAATATGTCGAATGATGTTTCTCGCTACAACAGGTATTTCAGAGCGCCAGATACGCACGGCCTTGCAGAAAATGACAACAGAAGGTGTAATGGATGACGAGAAGAGGGGTGGAAGACATGCACTGGTGAAAGAACGAGACAACCTAATTCGAGAATTGTGTAAAATTCACATTAATCGCTTTCCAAGAACAGAATCCCATTACTGTCGAGCAACATCACGTTTTGAGTATTTGTCTGGCGACCTTACAGTGAGCAAGATGTATGAAATGTTCCGGAAAGATACAGGGTCTTTAAAGGGATGAAACTTAAATTTGTTAGATTGAAAAAAGATATGTGTGGGTTTATGTGAAGTATTTCGTACAAGTGGAGAGGAAGAAAAGAAGAGACTGGAAGACAAATACATGGGGCATATTGCTGAAAAAAATGCTGTTAGAAAGCTAAAAGAAATGATTAAGTCCGCTGATGATCCAAGTCACATACTAGCTTCTTTTGACCTTCAACAGGTCATTTACCTCCCAAAGTCTAATCGATGCGAAGTGTTCTATAAAAGACATCTGTCTAACTATAATTTTACAGTCTGTAATATCAAAGACAAAAAAGTCCAATGCTACTTGTGGCATGAGGGTATTGCGGCTCGCGGTGCGAATGAGATAGCCTCGCATGTCCATAACTTTTTACACAAATCTGACACTATTGGTGTCAAGGGGGTATCATTTTTTGCTGACGGATGTTCCGGACAAAACAAAAATTCTATATTGCCAGCCATGCTACTGAAGTTTGTACAAACCTCAACATATATTCAAGAAATAACACTGTATTTTTTTGAAACTAGCCATGGCCAAAATGAAGGGGATGCGGTACATAGCACCATTGAAAGGGCTCTTAAAAGGGCTGGCGAAATACTTCTTCCTTCACAGCTTTCAACATTAATACGTATGGCAAGACGTGATCCATATTCAGTGACGGAGGTGTGCACTCAGGATATTCAAGACTGGAAGGCATTTTCTCAACAACTGGGTGTTCTTAGAGTCAGGATATCAGAAGAGGGTGATCAGATAGATTGGACAAATATAATGCAGTTAAGGGTGAAAAAAGGCGAACATATGAAGTTATTTTTCAAATTGTCTCACATACAACCACTGTTCTCAACACTTAATCTCGGTGGAAGAAGAAACTCCATATCCGAATTTATCCCAGAAAGAGCATACTCTTCCCCGCCAAGGCTCTCTGTCGACAAATACTCGGACCTCAAATCTCTCTGCTTGAGTGATACCCCAGTTGTTCGCTCTCCAGAAGCTAGATTATTCTATGCCAATTTGTCGCATTGAATGACAGTGTTTTACTATATATTGAAAAATGTAATAGTGTTTTTCTCAAACAGTTGTACTATTTGCGGCCGTTATTTAAATGAATTTGATCCGTTTACGTCATCTTTAATTGTTTAATGCTTATAATTAATTATTTTGTAAAATGTATTTGCTTTTGTTTTAAACCTTTCACAAGGCTTAAATTGAATGATGTGAGTGTTTTTTTTTTATCGCTAGAACCCTTCTAGATAAACATTTTTTATCACAGCAGTAGTACAAAGTGCCGCAGAGTGCTATAATGCTTTACTGTATGGTATGGACTGGGGTTAACGTCCCTTCATAAAATTTACTTCTGTTATACCAGAATAGTAAGTTTCCATTACATTTAACCAAGACAGCGGGTTAACTACTTACTCTTCTTCAAATTCCAGCTATCAGGGGTTTAGGATCATATTCCTTGGCAGCCCCGCAGGGGCCATCTCCATTTCCCTAGCAACTAGATTACCACCCCACCCCCCTCAACGGGACCTCGGTTTTTCGTACAATCCGAGCGACTAGGCAACTGTCCTTGTCAGTCCCTCCGTTCTGCATCGCTGACAAGGGGAAACCACGCCGGAAAATCGAGATGAACTTTCTCGGCCAATGCAGGTATCGAACACCCGACCTCCAGGCTAGCGAACCTGCGCCTTATCCACGTGATCCCCCATGGCGAATTGAGAAACGGAGAGAAATAAACTCTTTCGAATCGACGAATGTACGGCGAATGTGTGCCCATTTTATTTTTTCCGTTTTACAAACTGACGAATTATGGCGAATGTGAAATGTGCAATTTGATTTTATTCCGACGAAACGGCGAATGTGACCCTCGTGCACTTTGACCTTTTTCAGGGTCAAATTTACCGTCATTAACAACTAGACTTGTTAGGTAATGAAAATGAATATATTATTCTACAGATATGAGCATTCATCTTACAGCCAAATGTTACTAGTCATTGGTCTTAATAATTTCAATTCAAGTCAAACTTCAAGGGTGTTTTTCTCGAATATTGAAAATTTCAGATTCGACGGTTCGCCAGAAACGTGACGAAATGTTTTATTACCAAAAAAAAGTAAAAATATGCGACAACCCTTGTTGACTGCCCGGACGATTTAGCTGCTGTGGGCGTATGTTTCGTTGCCTGGCAACCTATCTTTTTTACATGTCCAGGGTAGCCGAAAAAAATAGATTGTAAATCCAAAAAGTCGTATTTTTGCAATTTGGAGCATGTTTAGAGGTCTTTCTCGTAAAGTCAACATGTGCATTCGAAATCACCAAATTTTATGAACGAATGAATTTGACCTGCATTACTGTAACTCTGTGACTGTTTAACCTATTTTACTAATTCTTTTTTCTGTGAGTACCTTGACAAAAATCATTTTCCACTGCAGTTTCAGATTATCGAATTGAAATTCGTCGCTGTAATTTCGAACTGGAAGTTGAGACCAACTTGACAACTTCTTTAATAGTTGTACAATTTTCATGAAATTTAGTATGTAAGTAGATCTTACCGATGCAACTTTAAAGATGTCCTTAGAATTTTTTAAAATTATCTCCCCTTGGTGAAATTAAGGATCAAAGTTTTAAAAAAAAATTCGAAGAAATGTAGGTCTTTCTCGTAAAGTCAACATAATATTTTTTGGGAACTTCTTCTACAAAGAGTCTTATCGGTAGTCTTTTATATGAAACCATCGATCAACAGTCCAAAATATCAGGAGTAGAAGAACGAAGGGATCGAAAATTGAAAACGGCACCCTTTCATTGTTACGCGAAACATGCAGTGTGGGTGGCTACAATCTGCACATTTAGTCATCGTATAGAGCTTATTCAACAATATCGAATTCCATCTGCTAAGTGTATAGTTTCATTACATCAATACCTTGAATACGTTCAACAATGAGCATTGTCTGCCATGGATAAGCAGAGCTATGAGCAATTTAATTGGTCGAAAAACAAAAGGAAGCGTATTGTTTTTCAGCGATTTCAGATAATTAGTGCCAGAGTTATGGCCCTTGATCACTTCAAAAAATCCTGTGGATGCTCTAGAGGCCAAAGTTAATATCCGATTGACTTTAAATTTATACACAGTGTTTAAGGTCATGAGACGAAGAAGTCTATTGTTTTTCAGCGATTTCCGATAATTACTGCCAGAGTTATGGCCCTTGATCACTTCAAAAAATCCTGTGGAAGCTCTAGAGGCCAAAGTTAATATCCGATTGACTTAAAGGACAATATTGGTGCCAGTCATTATCACATATGTGATAGAACTGATTAAACACTTTCCAAATATAATATTACCACAGAGATCATCGCTACCATAGAGGAGTAATAAAGTATTCATGAATCGGAAGTGACGAACGCCAAAGGAAAACACGAGTTATTCCTCTATATAACTAACTGAAGTGACTAGTGATAACAGATACATGGGCGAATATCTGCTCACTAATAATTCCCTCGAAGACCTAAAGTTGCTGTGTGACACTGTGAGAGAATATCTTACAATTCATAAAAAGAATTGACTGCCACTACATAAGAGAACACGAAAGAAAAACAGAAAAAAGTTCGTGCATTACCATGTTTTTATAAGGTAGGGGAGACCGGGACACATTGAACCACCATGAATATATCCTTTATAAATAATACTATACAACCCAACGCTATACAGTGTTCAATGTGCCCCGGTCTCCCCTATAGAATGAATAAAAAACAAGGGGCTGTACGGAGTATTTCTATTTTTCCCGTGTTCTCTTATCTTATGACACTTAATTACTTTATTGAATCGTCAGATATGCTCTTGCGGTCCCATATAACAACTTTTTGTCTTCGAAGGAATTATTAGTGAGCAGAAATTCGGCCGTTTATCTGTCATCACTCGTCACTTCAGTCATTCACATAGAGAGACCACTCGTGTTTTCCTTTGGCGTTCGTCACTTCCGAATCATGAATCCTTTATTACTTCTCTATGGTAGCGATGATCTCTGTGTTAATAGTATATTTGGAAAGTGTTTAATCAGTTCTATCACATATGTGATAATGACTGGCACCAATATTGTCCTTTAAGATTTACACACAGTGTTTAAGGTCATGAGACAAAGAAGCCTATTTATTTTCAGCGATTTTAAATAATTACTGCCAGAGTTATCTCCATTGATAATTTCAAAAAATCTTGTGGGTGCTCTAGAGGCCAAAGTTAATATCCGATTGACTTTAGATTTATACATAGTGTTTACAGTCGTGAGACGAAGACGTCTATTGATTTTCAGTGAATTTTGATAACTGAACTGCTAAATCCATGATATTAAATGTTTCATGTATATACTAATTTTTAGCGTGGGGTAAAACTTTATAAAAAGCAATCCAATTCTAATGATTTTCTGATAATTACATAATGAGTTGTTACTCTTAATCAGTTTTTAGTGTATTACAAATGTTTCATTACCAAAAAAAGTAAAAATATGCGACAACCCTTGTTGACTGCCCGGACGATTTAGCTGCTGTGGGCATATGTTTCGTTGCCTGGCAACCTATCTTTATTTTTTTCCTGGAACAACTGGCAAACTCACCCAGACTCTGGGCCTTAGTTGGTTTGAATGTTGGATAAACTGTCACAAAAACCTTTGTCTTTTAGCTTACACTGGAATTTTTTTCATTTTCAGGTGGAGAGGTTACAAAAGAAAAGATTGAAGAAAGAACGTATGGAGAAGAGAGTGATGGAAATGAGAAGGGTTCAGGAATTAATAGAACTACAAAGTCTATTAGATAGTTTGGGATCAGAAAATGTTCGTAGTGACCTACAGACAGGGAAACATGGAGCAGTTGTAAGTTTTGACAAATTGTTTCTGTTAGTAAAGGTCCGGTAATCGGTTTCAACATCGGTAATTGGCCGATACGCAGCCATTTTGCTGATACTTGAGTTGTCGATATCTGTTCAAAGTGACTCCATAATTAGCTTTAAAATCTTTATTTTGCTTGACAGCAGTGCAAAGAAATAGGCATGCTCACATGGGCATTGCTATTTAGACGTACTGGTAATGCATGACTCTCATAGGAGCCGTAAAAAGGAAAGAATAAACAGCAAAATTTTTACCAGTGTCTGGTTGCTATTTATAGGTACTGGTCAGGGGCGTAAAAAATTTTTAGAAGCCACTAGCCCAGGGCTAGTAGTTTACTTTCAGGCACTAGCCCGGCATTAATATCCACTATTCCATATTTCGACAAGGAACAAGATTTAATCTTCAATATTTGGGCATAAGTTATGTTGCCTGCTAACCTATCTTTTTTTTTCATAAAGATCGTCGACTTGATTGCCTAATAGTTAACCGGTCACAGTTCAGTTGCCCTGGTGAAACGGTAAAAAAACTACAAACCGATATTCGTTTCATATCATATCTGACCCTCAAAAACCGAAATATGGTAGCCACAACAATGTTTTCTTTCACTAAAGACCATAAAAATACTTCATATAGCACATGTCATTTGTAATTTATCTCGGTAAATTAACGCCCTTTAATTCCTGTTCGAAGATTTGTGTATGTATTAACACTTACTGCAAAGCACAAGACTTCTCGACTGATTGACAAATACATTCTTTTGCTGTATTTATTTACCTAATCACTCTGTAAAGAATCTCAAAATGAAACGAATCAGTTTTTTTGTACTGATATTAAAATAGACAGGATAGTAAAATTGTTATATATTATCATTCGAGTACCATGCAGACGTGTCAACTAGGGCTGAAAAGATACGTTGTGCCACGATATGATGCAGCATGATGTCCTAGCCAAACGATACGGGTGCATCATGCACGATACACACGCTTTAATGTGAAATTGACTGAAGTTTGCTTGAAATAAAGAAAAAATACACAATATTTTAAATTTATTAAGCTTTCTTATTGCATATGAAAGCTTATTGTTTCTGTTAAGATTATTATTATTTTTTTTGTGTGTTTTATCCACAAATCGGATTTCTCAGAATCTAACCATAGGATCGTTCTGTAAGGGTTATCAACTGAGACAGAGGGGTTCAAGTTAGATGAACACCCGAGTTCGTGCAAAGTTGTACACTGAGAACGTGCAGCGTTCGAAGTGTTCAATGCACGGGCGCGGGTGTTTATCTAACTTGACCCCGAGGTCAAGGTTGATAACTGACTTACACAATGGATTCTTTGTGTGAGAAGTTGAACGAGTGAATGAAAATGGACGAATACGAGAGAGACGCATTATTATCACAGACCTTTTATCACACACAATTGTTTTACCAATTCGTCTATAACAGGTACCAATATGCTTTATTTTGCACGTCATATATTGTTGTTTACTCAGCAAATTGGGGAGTGGGTAAATAACTGAATATGTGTATACCGGTTTATTTACGATGCATAGAAATCAGATTATTCAAATGTCAGGTTTTTGAAAAATAATTTTAAGAAAGTTGGATTGGTATATGGATAAATGTCCGAATGGTTAGCGCATGCGCGTTGCGTCGCAAGGTCTGCCATTCAGTCAACTGGTGTGGTTTTGATTCCTCGGTGGTACATGACAAGGTGTAGGGCCTCCGGTTTCCTCCGGCTGCTAAAGACCCCTACGTCGAGTGAACGTTAAATCCCATTTCTCTCTCTCCTTACCGACAAAAGAAAAAATATGCAACACCCCTTATTCACTTTAATGTTTATTTCGTGCGAATGGGGTATGCTGCATTGGCTGGAATATGTTTTACATTCGCGAATTGTCAGCCACAAACTATCCATGTGCGAAAAAAAAATATGTGTGATGATGTAGGATTGGTATTTTACAAGCTGACAATTATCTAAAAAAAATGTTCAAACAGAAATTTAGCCCAATTCGCTATGTTTCGCGCATTTGTTTCTTATACTGTTGGTTGCGTTTTCTAGCTAATGATATTATTTCACAATCTACTGTGAAAAAATATTTATTTGTCGTTTTAAATACATGTATAGGTATTTATCTTTTTAAAATTAACACGGTGTTTCTTGTTATTGCGAATACACAGTGCACGCACGAAAATGCGCGGTTGTCTGTTTTGACAATCACCGGGTTAGTATGTTGGGGTGTTCATATATGAACACTGGGGTGTTCATATATGAACACCCACTTTTCCTCAAATGATCACCTGTGTACGTGCTAAAACAACACAATACAGGTTGATCAGTAACTTGAACACTCGAGTGGGAACAAAGGGTCCAGTGTGTAAGAAACTTTTACCTATCTCCCCAAAAATGGGTGGTGGCTGTTGATTAAATATATTTTCAAAACGTTTTACGAATCCGAAATCACCGAATTTTACGAACGAAAAAACTGACAATGCATAGTCGTAACTTTGTTATTTTTTGACCGATTTTACTAATTCTTTTTTCTTTGAATACCTTGAAAAAAATCATTTTTATCTGCAGTTTCGCATTTTCCAATTTTGAAAATTCGTCGCTGTGATTTCGAACCGGAAGTTTAGACCAATTTGACAACTTCTTTAATAGTTGTACGATTTTCATGAAATTTAGTATGTAAGTAGATCTTACCGACGTGACTTCAAAAATATAATTAGAAATTTTCTAAATTATCTCCCCTTGATGAAATTAAGGATCAAAGTTTTCCAAAAAATCGTTGAAATATAGGTCAGAATGACCTAATTTTTTTTTTTTGATAAATTACTGATTCGTACACAAAATATGGAGTTTGTCGATCGAACCGGAAGTGCCACCATCTTTAAATGTGAAAAATCAATAAGGCTTTTTTACTTACAGACTCGGGAGTTATATTTTCAGAATCCTTGAAGGAATGCCTAAAAATCTATCGGATCAGAATTTTGATTTTGGTCACATGATGGTCACCATTTTGAATTGAAAATGAAAAATAAAAGCAATTTGAAGGGCCGGGACTTTGGAACACAATAACTCTCCTTCTAATTAAGCTAGAATGTTCAAACTTGGTGTAGACGTTCACTAGGTCAATGTCGTGATTGAGTTCAAAAATGAGCATTTTCTGCCTAGGGTAAGCAGAGATAAGCATGCTGATTTGTTGATTCTTTAGGGCACGATAACTTCAGTTATAATGAAGGGAGGGCGGTGAAACTCTTGTCAATAGAGAGTCTAATAGCTAGCCTGTTGTGTGAAATCATTGTATCATTTTTTGAAAATGTCCGGGGTAGCCGAAAAAAGGAGTTCGAAATCCAAAAAGTCGTATTTTTACGATTTGGGGCATTTTTAAAGGTCCTTTTCTCTTAAAGTCAACATAATATTTTTTTGGAACTTCTTCTTTTATATGAAACCATCGATCAACAGTCCAAAATATCAGGAGTAGAAGAATAAAAGGATCGAAAATTGAAAACGGCACCCTTTCATTGTTAAGCAAAACATGCAGTGTGGGTGGCTACAATCTTCACATTTAGTCATCGTATAGAGCTTTATTCAACATTGTAACATGCTTCAGGGTAAACCCTGCGTTTTGATTGGTCAATTAGACACTGTCTATTGGACAATAACACCCTTCTGTTTTAGTAATGTCTTTTAAAATCCGAAAAAAGCATGTTACAATGTCGATAAACACTTCCTGTTTCGCATTTAGAGGGGTGTTATTGTCCAATAGACATGTCCTGAGATTTTACATTAGAACCCTCGACGCTACGCGTCTCGGGTCCTAATGATCTCAGGACATGTCTATTGGACAATAACACCCCTCTAAATGCGAAACAGGAAGTGTTTATCTCCTAAGTATCGAATTCCAACTGCTAAGGGATCTTTTACGTGCACTCCAATGTGTACACGGGGGTGGGGGGCACGCCAGAAAATCGAGATGAACTTTCTTGGCCAATGCAGGGATCGAACACCCGACCTCTTGGCTTGCAGGCCAACACCTTAGCCACTTAGTGTGGACACCCATCGTACATTTCATCCGTCAAATCAAAACATGGCATTGCCATCAGACCAATAATTAATTATTCTTAATTTAAAACTTTATTTTAATATTATTAAATCCTAATTTTATTGGTAGACGTTCGTTTTATTTAAAATTAAACTTTTATTTAACTATGAACAACCCTTAACGTCTCTCTTTACAGGGATTGAACTTTACTTGAAAACATACAAGCAAAATTTTGCTTGTTGATTTCAAATGTACAAGCAAAAATGGGATTCTGAAGAAATTCAAGGGGCAATTTTTTCTTTAATGAAAATATTTTTATTATCTTTGGATTATATGTACAAACTACAAGTTATGTTATACATTGGAGTGTACACATGTTCCTTACCATTGAAAAAAGCTAATGGCAAAATATTAATTATTATTATTCAATTTAAATTAAAAATACTTGCATATGATGGAAGCACAAGAAAAACATTTAAAAAAAAAGTTTGTATTCTTTCGGCCGTGCATATTTATTTTTATAGCTACCCTTGGACTTGTTTTTTCTCAATCAAGCGTATACTTTTTAAGATGCATTATTTAATACAAGGATAGTAAATTAAAGTCCTACGTCAAAAAGTGTCCATTGATTTAGTCAAATAGCGATTTATCAGATCGCGGACCTCTATGCATGATACGTCCGACGGTGAATGATAATCAGTAAATCAGTCTATCGGAATTCTCAATAGGCTACATGTAGTTGGCAATTTTAGCATCATTTATATTTCTGCTTTATTAGAATTTATTTCAATCTGAAAATGAATGATCTTTTGGAAAATCAAAGTATCGGTATAAACAGATTGTCAAGATGTATAGAAATTGAACAGAAACGGGGATAATGCTAACGGGTGGAAAAGTGAGCGAGAAGTCACGTGACATATACAAGAGCTCGGAATCGGCATTTGCAAACTCCGAATAAGGAGTTTCTAACAATTTTTATTCATCAAAAGGAAAACAATTTTTCAATACTTATCTTAAATATCACCCAGAAAAATCAAAACTGCGATATATGTATATCGCGGCACAGCTCTGTCGCGGCACGTGTTGGTTTTTTTTATGTCGCGTGAAAGTCATTCGGCAATAATGATGAATAACGTCTATTTTTGACCGATGTCGGAATTTGTTTGATGGAAGATAACGACAATAATGAAAGGACAGATAGTCGAACACTAAAAGAGGTCAATTATGATATTTGTGTATTGTTTTTATCGAATAGGGTAACCTCTTAGCTGATGAAATATAAGATTTTTACCACTATAAAAACGATCAGTTCGGGGAAAAAAAAAAGAATTCTGAATGTTCGACGAAGAATTCTGAATGAGTAACGCATGCGTAGATGTCACAATACGCCGAATATAAACATTGAATTATTTACATTTTGCTAGGAAGGAAAATAATAGTAGAATGTCCGTTTTTGGTCATAATTATGGTCTTGATTTTACGTAAAAGAAATCATCTTATTCAGTAACAATTTTCAATAAGCGAAAAAAATGTTACACGCATTTTTTTTCGTGTGACATATTTTGTAACACGCAGTCTACAAAATCAACACGCATTTTGCGTGTTTGCGTCCGTCAAATTCGATCCCTGCTCTTTAAAACAATTAAATACTCTAAAACAGTAGCTCAACCTTTTGACCTAAGCTCATTAATTGTCCCCCGCCTTTCGAAGAAAGTTGGGGGACTATTAAAATGGGTTCGTCCGTCTGTCTGTCTGTCTGTCCGTCTGTCTGTCCGTCACACTTTTTGGGACACAATAACTCTCTTCCTAATTGAGCTAGAATGTTCAAACTTGGTGTATGTGTTTATTAGGTCAATGCCTTGATGGAGTTCGAAGATGAGCATTTTCCGCTTAGGGTAAGCAGAGATAAGCAATTTGATTGGTTGATGCTTTGAGACACGATAACTTTAGTTCTAATTAAGTGAGAGTGATGAAACTTGGTGTATAGTTTCATTACAGTAATACCTTGACTAAGTTCAATAATGAGCATTTTCTGCTCAGGGTAAGCAGAGCGATACGCAAATTTGATTGGTCGAACATTGGAACACAATAACTCTCCTTCTAATTGAGTTAAAATGTTCAAACATGGTGTATATGCTTATTAGGTCAATGCCTTGATGGAGTTCGAAGATGAGCATTTTCCGCTTAGGGTAAGCAGAGATAAGCAATTTGATTGGTTGATGCTTTGGGACACGATAACTTTAGTTCTAATTAAGTGAGAGTGATGAAACTTGGTGTATAGTTTCATTACAGTAATACCTTGACTAAGTTCGATAATGAGCATTTTCTGCTCAGGGTAAGCAGAGCGATACACAAATTTGATTGGTCGAGACTTTGGAACACAATAACTCTCCTTCTAATTGAGTTAAAATGTTCAAACTTGGTGTATATGCTTATTAGGTCAATGCCTTGATGGAGTTTGAAGATGGGCATTTTCCGCTTAGGGTAAGCAGAGATAAGCAATTTGATTTTTTGATGCTTTGGGACACGATAACTTTAGTTTTAATAAAGTGAGAGTGATGAAACTTGGTGTATGGTTTCATTACAGTAATACCTTGGCTCTAGGACAATTCGTCCCCAGACAGTTCGTCCCCAGACAATTCATCCCCAAGGACAATTCGTTCCCGGACAATTGGTCCCATGACTATTAGTCCCTTAGGATTATTCGTCCCCGAGGACTATTCGTCCCCAGACAATTTGTCCCCATGGACAATTCGCTCCCTGACTATTCGTCCCCTGACTATTCGTCCCCTAGGACAATTCATCCCCTAGGACAGTTTGTCCCTGGCTGACAATAATGGTACATGTGGTTCAAATATCAAAAACTGTCCTAAGTGTTCGAAATAGCTTTATTTAACGTCTGCTTACACTGATCTAATCTAATCTAATCTGGTAGTTTTAACATCCGCTTCCACAAAAGTGATATCGCCTACCCTGAATTAATCTTTACTTTTTATCCTTAATCTCAGTTTTGATGCTAATTTTACAAATGGTTCCTGAAGTTTTTGTGGGCTAATTGATATACATGAGGTAATCAACTATCTAGGATTGTAGATTCTATATTGTGTGAAACTGGACAATCTTAAACTTCAATTATTTCGAATATTGTGCAGGACTATTAGAACAAAGACATTACCCCTTATCTTCGTGCTAGTGCACACAATCTCGGAATGTAGATACTTCGAATAATATTTTATATTTAAAATAAAAATACATTATAAAACAAAGTTTCTTTTTATGTTATTGTTTTATGAAAAAAACTTTTAGAAATAGCATCTGCATATTATTGTTCCATTCTAGTGGCTTCGACAATTTTTCTGAGAGACAGAGAGAGATGGGGTTTTATGTCCACTTGACACAAACTAGGTCATTTCGGGACTAACAAAATGTTCAATTTTCTTTCAATAATTCGCTTGTGTCTAGGGGTCTTTCTTTTGCAGTGGGAGGAAACCACAGGACCTGGATAACACCCACAAAAATGGACAGACTACCCTTTTTGGGAAAATTGAAAGGATTGACTCCCCAAACCCACGCACACCTACACCAAGAGGTTTCAGAATTGGCAGGAAGGGGGGCTACTTATTTCTTCCTTCATCAGGCCTTCAAAAATATGTAGAACGAATAGTCCTAGGGAACGAATAGTCCTAGGGAACGAATAGTCCTAGGGGACGAATTGTCTGGGGACGAATAGTCTTCAGGGACGAATTATCCGGGGACGAATAGTCCTAGGGGACGAATAGTACGGGGACAAATTGTCCAGGTACGAATTATCCGGGGACTTATACACTAGGAAACTGGAATTGTTTAATTTGGGGTTTTTTGACTTTAAAAAATGCTATAGAGTTTAATTTCAAAACATCGTTTGATAATTGATTATAATCGTTTGAAAATTACAAAAATGGTTTAATTAGTACTATGGTTTAATTTAATGATATAGCGTTTGATTTCTCCGAGAGGGGTTTAGAAATGGACGGACCCTTTAATTATGTCAAGCGTCTAATTACTAGCCGAGTACTTTAATTTCCCGAGATGCATTTATAAATTAAATATTAGACGAAACTTTTAATTTCCCGCAAGTCGTTTAACCGATCGGCTCATTTTGTTTACGATTATTTAAATGTGAAGTACGAATAAAAAATATGAATATAGAAAAATAATGCGCATCAAATAATTGCTAATCTTTTAATTTCCCGCGAGTCGTTTAACCGATCGGCTCTTTTTGATTACGATTATTTAAATGTGAAGTACGAATAAAAAATATGAATATAGAAAAATAATGCGCATCAAATAATTGCTAATCTTTTAATTTCCCGCGAGTCGTTTAACCGATCTGCTCATTTTGATTACGATTATTTAAATGTGAAGTACGAATAAAAATATGAATATAAAAAAATAATGCGCACCAAATAATTGCTAATCTTTTAATTTCCCGCGAGTCGTTTAACCGATCGGCTCATTTTGATTACGATTATTTAAATGTGAAGTACGAATAAAAAATATGAATATAAAAAAATAATGCACATCAAATAATTGCTAATCTTTTAATTTCCCACGAGTCGTTTAACCGATCGGCTCATTTTGATTACGATTATTTAAATGTGAAGTACGAATAAAAAATATGAATATAAAAAAATACTGCGCACCAAATAATTGCTCATCTTACCTTGGTCGTAGTATTTTTATCCATTATCGATTAAAGAATGATTCCATCATTGACAAAAATCGGTAAATCACGCCCAATGTTATTATACAATCGGGAATCGGTAAAGCACATCCCAAAAAATGGACATAGCCTTCCACCTGTACGCGTCGCTATTTGTTGGAAATCGGTAAAGTACATCCCAGGTAATGTATTTTCTTTAAATCACAAATGAATGAAAATAGTTTTCCACCTGCATGCGCCGCTAGAAGACATCACAATGTACGTTATCATGGAAGAGTGATAATCTCGCGAGACTTTTACGTTGGCGCCAAAAAGAAGCTATTACTATTTGTCGATCTCTATAGACAAGCTGTGGATCATTTTTAGACAGGACTATAGAATGGCTTCAAACAGTATCAATGACTGATCACAGCCTTGATGTTACGTAATCACTTGGGACAATAAAATGTTGACTGCAGAAGAACGATATCAAACGATATTGCTAAATCAACATTTACTCCCTCAATATATAAAAAATAATGTGTGTTGGTGAGGTATCGGTGTTTTTTTTTGTACTATTCAAGACAAAATCTACATTAGATCTTTATCCCACGAATGTTTCACCCCCCAAAATTACGCGGGTCGTTTCATCCCACAAATTAAAAAAAACCCCAATTAATACGTATTTTTAATCTTTTATTGATACATTAATAACAAGATGATATCAGTGCTTCGCCTCAAAATATGAGAGCTTTTTATTGCTCTTCCTCGAGGATAAAAGCGCTCGTCATATTTTACATATTTGTCAAAAAACGAACCCCCAAACTGCAAATAAAGCCCATGAAATACAATTTTCGAATAATTGTCGAATGGAAATTTCGGTATTCGCCTGCAGAAAAATATCGCTAAATTTGATTCTGGGTGCTGGAAACATGACGCGTCAAGTAAATATTTTTTGTCCCCCGCCTTTCGAAGAAAGCAGGGGACTATTAAAATGGGTTCGTCCGTCTGTCTGTCCGTCTGTCTGTCTGTCTGTCCGTCACACTTTTTGGGACACAATAACTCTTTTCCTAATTGAGCTAGAATGTTCAAACTTGGTGTATGTGTTTATTAGGTCAATGCCTTGATGGAGTTCGAAGATGAGCATTTTCCGCTTAGGGTAAGCAGAGATAAGCAATTTGATTGGTTGATGCTTTGGGACACGATAACTCTCTTCCTAATTGGGCTAGAATGTTCAAACTTGGTGTATGTGTTTATTAGGTCAATGCCTTGATGGAGTTCGAAGATGAGCATTTTCCGCTTAGGGTAAGCAGAGATAAGCAATTTGATTGGTTGATGCTTTGGGACACGATAACTTTTAATTGAGCTAGAATGTTCAAACTTGGTGTATGTGTTTATTAGGTCAATGCCTTGATGGAGTTCGAAGATGAGCATTTTCTTCTTACGGTAGGCAGAGATAAGCAATTTTTGGATGACACTTCGTGTTCAGTTTCATTGCTCGATACGTTTGAAAAAAATAAATGTGCGATTAATTAATATGTGTCATCTATTTATTTTGGGATTTCGGCGGGGGACATCAGCCTCACTGTTGGCTTGTTTTCCTTTGTTTTATCTAGTTCACTATATTGTCTGTCAGAAGATTTGGAAAAGGTGGGAAAATGTCACGTGTTTTGCGTGTGGTAGAATGAAGGATGAAAGGGGGGATATTCCTTTCATGTCACGTAATCACTGTCTAATACATGCCGGCTTCTAGAAGCCGATATAAATTTAGAAATAATTTAGCGATTTATATTGTTATTCTTGACTATTGTGTTGTCAAATAAAAACTCATAATACAAATCATCCTTTATTAATTAATAATATTATAAACAAATAGGTTCCCATTAGATGTTTTATTTTAAAGGACAATATTGGTGCCAGTCATTATCACATATATGATAGAGCTGGTTAAACACATTCCAAATATACTTTTAACAGAGAGATCAATGCTCCGATAGCTGAGTAATACAGGTTTCCCAAATCGGAAGTGACGAACGCCAAAGGAAAACACGAGTCACCGGTCTATTTAACTGACTGAAGCGACGAGTGATAACAGATACACGGCCGAATTTCTACTCAATAATAATTCCTTCGAAGACCAAAAGTTGTTGAGTGAGACTGTGAGAGGATATCTGACAATTCATAAAAAGAATTGACTGTCACGAGATAAGAAAACACGAAAGAAAAACAGAAAAAGTCCGTGCATTACCATGTTTTTATACGGTATAGAATGAATATAAACAAGGGAATGTACGGACTATTTCTATTTTTCTCGTGTTTTTTTATCTAATGACATTCAATTACTTTATTGAATTGTCAGATATCCTCTTACAGTCCCATTTAACAACTTTTGGTCTTCGAAGGAATTATTAGTGAGCAGATATTCGGCTGTGTATCTGCTATCACTCGTCGCTTCAGTCAGTTAAATAGACCGGTGACTCGTGTTTTCCTTTGGCGTTCGTCACTTCCGATTTGGGAAACATGTATTACTCAGCTATCGTAACATTGATCTCTCTGTTAAAGGTATGTTCGGAATGTATTTAACCAGCTCTATGACATATGTGATAATGACTGGCACCAATATTGTCCTTTAAACAATAGTTCTAGAAATGTCGGGAGAATGTCACGTGATAGCCACTGTTGACAAACAGGTCAGGAAGTTATCGCTTTGATGTATCATTTTATTACCGCATGAACTAATGCACGTCTAGACGTGCTGTTACTGTTAGGAATTATATTGTATTCAACACTTAAAATATGATAATCTCGACCATTGATGGTACAGCATTTAATTAAGTTAATATTGGATGGTGTATATTTTTGATTGCGTAGGAAGCGTGGCCCAATTATTACTTCGAAAACACAGGTATTTGATTCACGCAGTAAAATAGTATTATGCGTTCCTCGACTAATACAGACAAATATCTACATAGATCATCACGTCATTCGAGACATTTTAATGTGTAATAGTTTTATATCCACCACTATCGGTAATTTATCCGTGTCGGCCGATATGTTTCGCTGTCAATATCTGATATCGGTAAAACCGATAGGTGCCATATCGGACCATCACTAGTTATTAATGTATCAATAAAATTTTTAAAATACGTAATAATTGTCTTTTTAATTTGTGGGATGAAACGAGCTGTGTAATTTAGGGTGGCGAAACGGTCGTGGGATGAAAGATCTAACGTGGATTTTGAATAGTACAAAAAAAAAACACCGATACCTCGCCAACACACATTATTTTTTATATATTGAGGGAGTAAATGTTGATTTAGCAATATCGTTTGATATCGTTCTTCTGCAGTCAACATTTTATTGTCCCAAGTGATTACGTAACATCAAGGCTGTGATCAGTCATTGATACTGTTTGAAGCCATTCTATAGTCCTGTCTAAAAATGATCGACAGCTTGTCTATAGAGATCGACAAATAGTAATAGCTTCTTTTTGGCGCCAACGTAAAAGTCTCGCGAGATTATCACTCTTCCATGATAACGTACATTGTGATGTCTTCTAGCGGCGCATGCAGGTGGAAAACTATTTTCATTCATTTGTGATTTAAAGAAAATACATTACCTGGGATGCGCTTTACCGATTTCCAACAAATAGCGACGCGTACAGGTGGAAGGCTATGTTCATTTTTTGGGATGTGCTTTACCGATTCCCGATTGTATAATAACATTGGGCGTGATTTACCGATTTTTGATGTTTGTCAATGGTGGAATCATTCTTTATTCGATAATGGATAAAAATACTACGACCAAGGTAAGATGAGCAATTATTTGGTGCGCAGTATTTTTTTATATTCATATTTTTTATTCGTACTTCACATTTAAATAATCGTAATCAAAATGAGCCGATCGGTTAAACGACTCGCGGGAAATTAAAAGATTAGCAATTATTTGATGCGCATTATTTTTTTATATTCATATTTTTTATTCATACTTCACATTTAAATAATCGTAATCAAAATGAGCCGATCGGTTAAACGACTCGCGGGAAATTAAAAGATTAGCAATTATTTGGTGCACATTATTTTTTTATATTCATATTTTTTATTCGTACTTCACATTTAAATAATCGTAATCAAAAAGAGCCGATCGGTTAAACGACTCGCGGGAAATTAAAAGATTAGCAATTATTTGATGCGCATTATTTTTCTATATTCATATTTTTTATTCGTACTTCACATTTAAATAATCGTAAACAAAATGAGCCGATCGGTTAAACGACTCGCGGGAAATTAAAAGTTTCGTCTAATATTTAATTTATAAATGCATCTCGGGAAATTAAAGTACTCGGCTAGTAATTAGACGCTTGACATAATTAAAGGGTCCGTCCATTTCTAAACCCCTCTCGAAGAAATCAAACGCTGTATCATTAAATTAAACCATAGTACTAATTAAACCATTTTTGTAATTTTCAAACGATTATAATCAATTATCAAACGATGTTTTGATATTAAACTCTATAGCATTTTTTAAAGTCAAAAAACCCCAAATTAAACGATTCCAGTTTCCTAGTGATAGTCCTTGGGGACGAATTGTCCGGGAACGAGTTGTCAGGGGACAAGTTGTCTGGGGACGAATTGTCCCGTACCCAATACCTTGACTTACTTCGATAATGAGCATTTTCTGCTCAGGGTAAGCAGAGCGATACGCAAATTTGATTGGTCGAGACTTTGGAACACAATAACTCTCCTTCTAATTGAGTTAAAATGTTCAAACATGGTGTATATGCTTATTAGGTCAATGCCTTGATGGAGTTCGAAGATGAGCATTTTTTGCTTAGGGTAAGCAGAGATAAGCAATTTGATTGGTTGATGCTTTGGGACAAGATAACTTTAGTTCTAATTAAGTGCGAGTGATGAAACTTGGTGTATAGTTTCATTACAGTAATACCTTGACTAAGTTCGATAATGAGCATTTTCTGCTCAGGGTAAGCAGAGCGATACACAAATTTGATTGGTCGAGACTTTGGAACACATTAACTCTCCTTCTAATTGAGTTAAAATGTTCAAACTTGGTGTATATGCTTATTAGGTCAATGCCTTGATGGAGTTCGAAGATGAGCATTTTCCGCTTAGGGTAAGCAGAGATAAGCAATTTGATTGGTTGATGCTTTGGGACACGATGACTTTAGTTCTGAGTGTGTATATATTTTTCCTCCTTTCAGCCTATTGGGACGCTGTATCAAGAAGATACGAGAGGACGAAGCTACAGGCATAGTTATTGCCCCTCTATGGCCAACCCAAGTTTGGTTTGTCCATCTAATGGAACTACTTATTCATCCACCTCTACTGATTTCGAAAATGAAAGACTTGCTGACATTGACACACAAACAGAATCAGAGCCATCCTCTTCGACGAAAGTTGGTATTGATCGCTTGCCATGTCTCCGGAAATCATATAAAGAACAAGGTCTTTCTGAACAGTCTACAAGAATTCTCCTGGCTTCCTGGAAAACTGGGACTAAAAAACAATATTCCGTGTTCATTAAGAGATGGATACAATACTGTGGTCAAAAGAAGATTAGTATCATTCAATCATCTATAGCAGATGTTACAAGTTTTCTCACAGAACTTTTTGAAACTGGGTTAAGTTATAGCTCCCTAAACACAGCAAGGTCTGCATTCTGCTGGAACTCATCCAGTTATATCAAAATTTATGAGGGGTGTGTTTAATTTGAGACCCTCAAAACCGCGACATATGGTGACATGGGATGTAGGTAAAGTTTTGCTTTACTTGAAGAAGCTTTCGCCAGTGAAGGACTTGAGTTTGAAAGACTTAACTCTGAAACTTACAATGCTAATTGCACTGACAAATGTGTTACGAGTACATGCTATTCATCTTTTATCTATAAAGAATATGGTTAAAACTAAACGTGAATTTTCTGTTGAACTCAGTGGTTTACAAAAACAGAGCAGTCCAGGTGCTAGTGTTAAATGTGTGTCAATGAAAGCTTACCCTCCAGATAGGAGTTTGTGTGTATATACTGCCATGAAAGAATATTTACAAAGAACAGTAGATATTCGTAAAAACGAGTTTTCATTATTTTTGAGCTTTATTAAACCCCATAAAAAAGTGTCCCGGGACACAGTGTCTAGATGGATTAAAACTGTGATGGAACGTTCTGATATAGACACCAATGTTTATGGTTCACATACAGTGAGGTCAGCAGTATGTTCTAAGGCTCATAAAAACTCTGTTCCTATTCAGGATATTCTGCATGCTGGCGGCTGGAGCAATGCAGGAACTTTTTTCAAATTTTATAAGAAGGATATAATATCTACTGCAAATTCTAGATTTGTGGATACAGTACTCAAAGAATAAACTAAAATTGCCAATCTTATTGTTTCTTTGTTACTATATGTATGTAATATGCCAAATATAAAGATTTCACCAGCTTTGAAGTCTCATTTATGACCGGAAGTGATATGACGAAATATAATTTAAAAAATTGACGAGACTTACCTTGGTACAGTTGAAGTCAATTTTAAATTATGTGAGTCATAGGACTCACTGTAGGGATTAACCCTATACACTCATCCCTACGTAAAATCGATCGCCGGCGATCGATAAATTCATCACGTCATATGCGAAAAAGTATTCTTAGTAAACGAATATAATTTATAGCATTCGAAAGCCACGAAAATTCCCTTTAAAATGAGACTAAGAACGGGTGACTATTCAACATAGAAGTCGTGTTATACGAGTCTAGATTCTAACAAGATGGGTAACTCTGTGAGCGTAAACAAATGACGTCGTGTTACTTATATTTAGCAGAAGTCCTATTCTGTCGTGTACTTATAGCCGTAAAAAGGCGGTTTATTAAGTCTAAAAGAGAAATTACTAAACCGAAAATTAAGAATAGAAGTGTTTTTAAGTTTTACAATGATTAGACACGCCTGATCTTGAATATGTGAGTGATGCCGATGAATTAAAATGAACGAGCATAGAGGTGACCTAGATTCGGCCGACGAAGAATTTGTCAACGAGAGAATCGACACTGATTAGAATGGATGCGTGAGTTTTGTTTACTAATTTACTTTTTACATCCGAACAAACGTAAGCTTGATTATGATAATTATTTAAATGTGTGTGCATTTCTACCATGAAATATCCATTTAGCATCGAATTATCGGTAAATTTGTTCAAATATGTGGGCCTAAAATGTAAATGTAATGGCATTTTTGACAGCTAGCCTAGTCGGCCACGTCATACGTGCGTATGGCGGAGTCCGCGTATGGCTGAACTTGATGCAAATGAGATGTTTTCTGTTTCAATTAGACTATTTTCTATCTATCTCTCGAACAATTATTCTCCGATTTAAAAAAAAACCTCTGATTATATTACTGTTGCACCGTAAGGAAGGTTGAGTTCGAATTTCGTGAAAATCGTACCAAAATTGCCGAACGAAATAGTGTAAAAATATGGTATATCATGGTTGTGGACTCTCTACAGGTCACAATTCTTATCCGATTTTGACGAAAAGTCACATTTCTAGGTTGTGTACCGTCACACCATAATCATTGTTGGCTTCGAATTTCATGAATATTAGACTGGAACTGACCAACAAAATGGCTGCTCTCAATACAGTATGAAATACAGGACTTAATGATGTAGGAAAAATCACTTTTGGTATTGCTTGTTCTCTATCCATCTCTCGAAAATGTGGGCGTATCCTGCCTTGCAGTGCCAGCCTATCTTTTAGCACATGGTCCCTCTGCAGGTCACAATTATTATCCGATTTAAAAAAACGTTTGATTATATCACCGTTATACCCTAAGGAAGGCTGAGTTCGAATTTCGGGAGAATCGGACCAAAATTGACAGACGAAATTGCCGCCGTTTGTACGCGAATACTGTTAAAAAATGGTATATCAACGTTGTGGACCCTGTAGAGGTCACAATTTTAATTTGATTTTGATGAAACTTGAAATTCATGGTTATAACCCAAAGATCTTGGTTCCTTTCGATATTTGCGCATATTGGATCGTAACTTTCTGAATTATGGCCCCTGATTATACGCAAAATCGCCTATGGTCCCTCTGGAGGTCACAATTATTACCTAATTTAAAAAAACATTTGACTCTATCACCGTTACACCCTACGGAAGGTTGAGTTCGAATTTTGAGAAAATCGGACCATAGTGTAAAAATATGGTATATCATGTTTGTGGACTCTCTACAGGTCACAATTCTTATCCGATATTTTACGAAAAGTCACATTTCTAGGTTGCGTACCGTCACACCATAATCATTGTTGGCTTCGAATTTCATGAATATCAGACTGGAACTGACAAACAAAATGGCTTCTCCCAATACAGTATGTAATACAGGACTTAATGATGTAGGAAAAATCACTTTCCGTATTGCTTGTTCTCTATCCATCTCTCGAAAATGTGGGCGTATCCTGCCTGGCAGTGCCAGCCTATCTTTTTAGAGGTTGGAGTATCACAATATCAAATGTCTAGATTTAACAAATGTTAATATTATTTTGTAGGTATTAACTGAAGAGAATTTGAAACAGCTAGATGAATTTTACCAGTTGATATGTCCATCAAGAGAAGGAACTGGTAATTATAGAGAACAAACAATGGCAGCTTCAGTACATCTTGTTAACTTATTAGACAGCAGTCACAAAGAAATTGTTGGCTCTACTTACAAACAAATCAAAGATCTTTTAACATTGCTCAACCATTGTGGTTATTTTGAGAAATCAAGCCCAGCTGCAGAAGAAACACCAGAAAGTATGTATTATTTGAATTGATCACAATGTCAAATGTCTGGGGTTGGGGTTGCACTCCTGGAAATAACAATTTTTATAAGACCACACTTGTGGTCGTATATTGCCGTCGCATTTGTCCGTCCGTCCGTCCGTCCACAATTTTAGTGGGGTCCGTGCATAGATACTTTTTATACGCCCACATTTTCATGTGGACGTATATTGTCGTTGGGGGATGGCCTAGTGGTCTAGACTGCCGCGTTTCGACATCTAGCTGGCCGATCACCTCAGGCTTGCGGCTGTGGTTTCGAGCCCTGGTGAAAGCGTATGTGGCATGGAGATAGTGGCGCCTTCTCAACCTCGTGGGTTTCCTACGGGCACTCCGGTTTCCTCCCACTGCTAAAGACCCCTACGCGCATCGAATTATTGAAATAAAATTAAACCATATGTCCCGAAATGACCTAGTTGTGTCGAGTGGACGTTGAACCCCATTTCTCTCTCTCTCTATATTGTCGTCGCCTCTGTCCGTCCGTCCACAAATTTTTGTGAAAAGTCTACAGGTCACAATTTTTATACGCCCACATTTTCATGTGAAACTTCCAATCAGTAGAAACAGGAAACACAAACCAAATACAGACGATTTGATGGGATCGATTTTGAGAAAGTCAAAATGATGCATATGATATTCAGATAAGTTGATATAAAATAAGTAGTAGAATACAATATATAAACGATGGTTTTTATACGCCCACATTTTCATGTGGACGTATATTGTCATCGCCCCTGTTCGTCCGTCCGTCCGTCCATCCAAAATTGTTTGTGAACAGTCAACAGGTCACAATTTTTATCCGATTTCAATGAAACTTAAAATATAGATTTATCACCCTAAGATCTCGGTTCCTTTCGATATTGGCATGTATCGGACTTTAACTTCATGGGTTATGGCCCCTGATTGTACGAAAAATCACGTTTTTTAGCTTGTGAACAGTGTAGAGGTCACAATTTTGAACCGATTTGGATAAAACTTGAAATGCATGTTTATAACCCACAGATCTTGGTTCCTTTTGATATTTGCGCCTATCGAATCGTAACTTCCTGAATTATGGCCCCTGATTGTCCGAAAAATTGCCCTTTTTAACTTGTGGTCCCTCTGGAGGTCAAAATTGTTATCCGATTTAAATAAACGTTTGATTATATCACTGTTACATGGTTATGGAGGTTGAGTTCAAATTTCGTGAAAATCGGACCAAAGTTGACGGAGAAAATGGCCGCCGTTTGTACGCGAATAGTGTGAAAGTATGTTATATCAAAGTTATAGACCTCATAGAGGTCACAATTTTGAACCGATTTTGATGAAACTTGACATGTATGTTTATAAACCAAAGATCTTGGTTCCTTTCGATATTTGCGCCTATCGGATCTAACTTTCTGAATTATGGCCCCTGATTGTCCGAAAAATCGCCCTTTTTAACTTGTGGTCCATCTGGAGGTCAAAATTGTTATCCGATTTAAAAAAACGTTTGATTATATCACCGTTACATGGTTAAGGAGGTTGAGTTCAAATTTCGTGAAAATCGGACCAAAATTGACGGACAAAATGGCCGCCGTTTGTACGCGAATAGTGTGAAAGTATGTTATATCAAAGTTATGGACCTCATAGAGGTCACAATTTTGAACCGATTTTGATGAAACTTGACATGTATGTTTATAACCCAAGATCTTGGTGCCTTTCGATATTTGCGACCATCGGATCGTAACTTCCTGAATTATGTCCCCTGATTGTCCGAAAAATCGCTTTTGTTAGCTTGTGGTCCCTCTGGAGGTCAAAATTATTATCCGATTTAAAAAAACGTTTGATTATGTCACCGTTACATGGTAATGAAGAGAGAGTTTGAATTTCATGAAAATCGGACCAGAATTGACGGACAAAATGGCCGCCGTTTGTACACGAATAGTGTGAAAATATGTAATATCAAGGTTGTGGACCCTATAGAGGTCACAATTTTGGAATGATTTTGATGAAACTTGAAATACATGTTTATAACCTAAAGATCTTGGTTCCATTGCATATTTGCACATTTCGGATCGTAACTTCCTGAATTATGGCCCCTGATTGTACAAAAAATCACCCTTTTTAGCTTGTGGTCCCACTGGAGGTCACAATTATTATCTGATTTAAAAAAACGTTTGATTATATCACAGTTACACCATAGTTATGGCTGAGTTTGAATTATGTTTTTTCTGGTGATTACTCTTGTTGACTGCCCGGACGATTTAGCTGCTGTTTCGTTGCCTGGCAACCTATTTTTTGATATTGTATTCTACTACACATTTTCATGTGGACGTATTATGCCGTCGCCCCTGTCCGTCCGTCCGTCCGTCCGCAATTTGTTTTTGGACTCTACAGGTCGCAATTCTTATCAGATTTTGACGAAACTTAAAATATAGGTTTAAACCCATATGATCTCGGCTTCTTTCGATATTGGCATGTATCGGATCGAAACTTCATGGATTATGGCCCCTGATTGTACGAAATATCATGTTTTTAGCTTGTGGACCCTATAGAGGTCACAATTTTGAACCGATTGTGATGAAACTTGACATGCATGTTTATAACCCCAAGATCTTGGTTCCTTTCGATATTTGCGCCCATTGGATAGTAACTTCCTGAATTATGGCCCCTGATTGTCCGAAAAATTGCCCTTTTTATCTTGTGATCCCTCTGGAGGTCAATATTATTATCCAATTAAAAAAATCGTTTGATTATATCACCGTTACATGGTACTGAAGGTTGAGTTCGAATTTCGTGAAAATTGGACCAAAATTGACAAACAAAATGGCCGCCGTTTGTACGCGAAGGGTGTGAAAATGTCTTATAACAGGGTTGTGGACCCTATAGAGGTCACAATTTTGAACCGATTGTGATGAAACTTGACATGTATGTTTATAACTCAAAGATCTTGGTTCCTTTCTATATTTGCGCCCATCGGATCGTAACTTCCTGAATTATGGCCCCTGATTGTCCGAAAAATTGCCCTTTTTAGCTTGTGGTCCCTCTCACTGGGAACTGCTAAGGAGTAACTTTGTGCACAGACACCATAGTTTTCTTCATAATCCTCGTTTTTTCTACGTGTGTCGGAAGATAATTAATTTTCGGACTATTACTCGGTATTACCGGTTTAAAACTGTAAAAAGGTGTGTTAATTAACGAGGGTGAAAAACTGTCTGAGTGGTGGGATAATTAACGCTAGGTGCGTTTTCTGTAGAGCTGTGTTAATTAACCGACCGGTAAAAAATGAATGTCAATGTTGTGTATTGTTTAATTGGCGTGTTTTCTCGCTAGTTGCGATAACTGCACCAAAAGGAGTATAATCAAGGACCAACGCGCTTTATCTGACACGTACGTGTTAAATCAAAATTTGAGAAGTAAAACTGTTTTACCGTGCGATTAATCATTCGGCCGTGTGTTTTACGCATGTCTTTGTAAAATAAAGAGGTCTTTAGATAAGCGTGTGTGCTCGCTATGATCTACGTTTCTCTTATGTCTATTGTAAGCCTATTACGTACCATATATATAAAGTTGCATTTTATGAAATAAAAATATGGATTAATCTATCGTATACGAAAAGGCAGTCAGCGCCCAAATAAGAGTAAATCTAGCAAAAATGGGCCACAATGCGTAATTTGTGCATCTTACCTTCAATAGCAATATCCATCAAACAAATCTCCTTGTTGATAAATATTACGACACAACAACCAACCGGACAGTGGTAATTCCCACGCAAATGGTAATTAAACTAAAATTATTTTAGCTTTCACTAAATTTACATTGCATCAATCCAACTATCCTAATTCCAGAACTAAACTTATAACTTTACCGTATGTATCATATACATATATTTTGTAAATATACTTAATCTCGTCTTCCGACAAGTTATTATTTGTGTCTTCAAATTTGTACCTTATGACCGTATTCATGATCATAATATAATTCAAATGTCAACCCATCCATTGGCACTTCAGACTTCACGTCACTCCGGTTCATGCATTGTCCATGCAGATTCGACAATCTCAATTACGTCTCCTTGATCAAAGCAACACTTCTGTTTACATGTAGAGGCGTGCACGGGCTTATTCTAGGTTTTCGAGGGTGCTGATTAAGAATATATGGTCAGAAATAGAACAGGAACACGCAATGCGGAGGTAATACCATATAGATCTATAACTGATACATCTGACCAACGGTAATGCCAGGTCTGATGAAATGTTTTACTCATGTATTTCCAGACTGCGACTAAATAACGTAGGAAGCCGACCACAACACGCTCCGCAGCACAGAAGCAGCTAGCATCTAGGCTGTACATTGAAAAACCCAGTTTTCCGAATGGTGTTCTTCCTACAAAAACTGTTATAGTGAAAAACATGATGTATCTGATCCGACCTAATGGTGCTGGGCAAGAGCAAAGAACTGTGTTAGGAACACTGGATCTTTTGTAATGCATATGGGTCATTCCATGAAGTTGGTACCTAAAGTGTGACATGGGCATTAAAATTTCAAAATGTATTTGGAGAGAAAATAACACTTTGTTTTGTTTTCAATGTCACCTGATGTACCAATGTGGTAAAAAGATAAAAACTTCACAATTTTCTGCAAAAACGCTGACAAACCAAAATGAATGCGTGTAACATTGACAAAATATTGTCCTCTTTTTATACGCCCACATTTTCATGTGGACGTATATTGTCGTCGCCCGTCCGTCCGTCCGTCCACAATTGTTTGTGAACAGTCTACAGGTCACAATTTTTATCCGATTTCAATGAAACTTAAAATATAGGTTTATCACCCTAAGATCTCGGTTCCTTTCGATATTGGCATGTATCGGACCGCAACTTCATGGGTTATGGCCCCTGATTGTACGAAAAATCACGTTTTTTAGCTTGTGAACAGTGTAGAGGTCACAATTTTGAACCGATTTGGATGAAACTTTAAATGCATGTTTATAACCCAAAGATCTTGGTTCCTTTCGATATTTGCGCCAATCGGATCGTAACTTCCTGAGTTATGGCCCCTGATTGTCCGAAAAATCGCACTTTTTAGCTTGTGGTCCCTCTGGAGGTCAAAATTGTTATCCGATTTAAAAAACCGTTTGATTATATCACTGTCCCATGGTTATGAACGTTGAGTTTGAATTTCGTGAAAATCGGACCAAAGTTGACGGACAAAATGGCCGCCGTTTGTACGCGAATAGTGTGAAAATATGTTATATCAAGGTTGTGGACCTTATAGAGGTCACAATTTTGAACCGATTGTGATGAAACTTGACATGTATGTTTATAAGCCAAAGATCTTGGTTCATTTCTATATTTGCTGCCATCGGATAGTAACTTCCTGAATTATGGCCCCTGATTGTCCGAAAAATCGCCCATTTTAGCTTGTGGTCCCTCTGGAGGTCAAAATTATCATCCGATTTAAAAAAACGTTTCATTATATCACCGTTACATGGTAATGAAGGTTGAGTTCAAATTTTGTGAAAATCGGATCCAAAGGGACAGACAAAATGGCCCCCGTTTGTACGCAATTAGTGTGAAAATATGTTATATCAAGGTTGTGGAACCTATAGAGGTCACAATTTTGAACCGATTTTGATGAAACTTGACATGCATGTTTATAACCCAAAGATCTTGGTTCCTTTCGATATTTGCGCCCATTGGATCGTAACTTCCTGAATTATGGCCCCTGATTGTCCAAAAAATGACCTTTTTATACGCCCACATTTTAATGTGGACGTATATGTTCGTCGCCCCTGTCTGTCCGGACGTCCGTCCACAATTTGTTTGTGGACTCTCTACAGGTCACAATTCTTATCTGATTTTGACGAAACTTGAAACATAGGTTTATCCCCAAAAGATTTCGGCTGCTTTCGATATTGGCATGTATCAGATCAAAACTTCATGGATTATGGCCCCTGATTGTACGAAAAATCACGTTTCTAGCTTGTGGACCCTATAGTAGGGTAGGGTAAATACAACACTTTTTTACAAAACACTGAAACTACAAGTGTTTCTTAAGGCGAAATTCGACACTGAATCCAAATCTGAAGAGATTTTTGACCTAAAATGTGTGCCTAGGTCAGTACAATCGCATTTTTTCAAAATGGTGGTCAAAATATGACTTTTTTGCTGTTATACTCGAAAATGATGCGAAATATGGTGTGTAATATATGTTTTCTACGTTTTTCTGGGTCGCTGAGTATGAAGCCGTGTTAAAAAATATGATTGCATGGATCAGTAATGATTTTAGTCCACCTTAACGCCCCAAATTGGTTTGTTTTGTGCTATTACATCATATCTACGGTGATGGAAGTGTTCGATGAATGTTATTTTTGAGTATTGGAGATGATTTGTGAATGTTCTCTTCCAGGTTGTAATTTTTTATGTGCTCTAGCTTATCAGAGATTTAAGTTTTTTGTTATTTGTGTAAGCTTACTTCCAGAGATAATATGATATGATGGCATCAACTACCAAAGCGAAAACAACTCGTAGCGATGCTATAGTTCATGAACTTAAATGTGTTAGCTACAATGAAGAGGAAGAATTCCGTTCCAAATGTAAGCTCCAAGTCATATAATTGGATGTATGTTATTATAATAATAATAATAGTAATGTATTTATATAACGCCTATTATCCAGTAGACTGCTCAATGGCGCGGAGTTGTCTGTCAAAAGAAATGTTATATTGAAATAAAGAGATTAGTCTTTAGTTTCTTTTTGAATTCTGCAATAGTTCCTTCTTCTTTCACATGTCGGGATAACTTGTTCCACGGGACTGGTGCTGCTCAAGAGAAGGCCCTATCACCACATGATACGAGATTTGTTCTTGGAATATCAAGTTGTTGTATATTTGACGACCTGGTTGTTCTCTGATGGGATTTTATTTGAATTAGGTCCTGGAGATAGATTGGAGCTGTGGCATGAAGACACTTGTATGTCAACAGTAAAATTTTAAATTCTGCACGTTTCCTCACGGGTAGCCAATGAAGTTCCCTAGGGATTGGTTAAATATGATCATGAAGTTTAGTTTTAGTTTGGTTTGGCTGTGTTTTGAATCTTCTGTAGACGATTTAATGAAGTTATTAGGGGACCGTAAAGTAGGAAGTTACAATAGTCCAGGCGAGAAGTTATGGAGGCATTGACAAGAGTTTTGGTCGAATCCACATCAAGATATTTTCGAATTTTACTTATTTGGTGCAGCTGAAGGAAACAGGATTTGATTACAGAGGAAATCTGTTTATTAAAGTTCATGGATGAATTGAAGATAACACCAAGATTTCTGGCTGATTTGACCACAGGAATTACACATTCTCCAACAGATATTTGACTGTTGTTGGAATCTGCTGTGGAGGTTTGTATGCTCGGTCTATAGATCGAAAGAAATTCTGTTTTATCTGAACAAGTTTCAAGTAATTTTCATGCATCAACACACTGATTTTTTCAATGCAGTTTCCCAGTTGGTGTTTTTTCTCTGGGACGTCGCAAGGTTGGCCTCTGAGATACAACTGGGTATCATCAGCGAAGAGGTGAAAATTTGTATCACATTCCCTGATGACATCGCCAAGAGACAGCGTGTAAATTGTGAAAAGAATTTGGCCGAGGACTGATCCTTGGGGAACCCCGTACTGTAGTACTGTTGGTTGTCTACATGTTGAATAGGATGATCCCCAATGATGAATCAGATAGCTTTATTCTTTGCTTTAAGCGCTGCAGGAGACGTTGGCGATCTATGATGTCGAATGCGGCTGATAAGTCCAATAATACGAATAGAAAAACATGTTTTTTGTCCATCGCTCGGAGAATATCATTGTGAACCCTTGTTAAGGCCGTCTCTGTACTATGCAGATTTCTGTAAGCAGGCTGGTATGTTTCTAGTAGATTATGTTGATTCATGCGGTCTTTTAGTTGATCCGCAATGATTTTTTTCAATAACTTTAGAAATGAAAGATAGATTTGAAACTGGTCTGTAATTTTTCAGTATATCTTGGTCAAGGTTCTGTTTTTTCAGGAGTGGTTTCACATAAGCTGTCTTAAATAGTTCGGGAAATTCTGAGCTGTTTATTGTACCATTGATAAGGCCAAGGAGATATGTTGTATTCGCACAGGAAATTTTCTTAAAAAGCCATGTGTAGGTAATACATCCAATTCACATGATTTTGTTGGAGCTTTCTGGATTAACTTCGTGAGATAGTCTGCGGATATCTCTTTTACCTCAAGCGGTGGTATGTAATCATCCTTCTGGTCATTATGGTCAATAAAATCGTTTTCAATTTGAAAGCTCTGTCTTATTTTCTCAATCTTCTCTGTAAAGTATCTGGCAAAGATAGCGGGGAGTTGGTTTGCTTTATAGCATGATGGCATAGTGTCTGAAAACGAATTCTTCGGGAGACTTTTGCTGATATTGAATAATACTTTACTACCGGCAGCATTGTTAATCTTCTCTTTTAAAAATTGGGTTTTGGTATAGGCGATAGCGTTATTATACTGGTTTTGTTTTTCTTTGAAGATTTGGTGATGAACTTCTAGCCCAGATTTTCGCCAAGACTTCTCCGCTTCTTTTGTGCTTCAGTGGCCGTAAATGCGAGACAAATATCAGATTTTTACACCGATACTTGATTATAAATTTCCACTATGACGCTTTTATTAGTTTTAATTGCATTTTTGAACATGACATCGTACTCAGCAACCCAGAAAATCATAGAAAAGATATATTATAGGCCATATCTCACATAATTTTAGGAGTTTAACGGCCAAAAATCATATTTTGGTCGCCATTTTCAAACATGGCGGCTGTACTGACCGAAAGACTTAAATTGGGTCGAAAATTTTAACGGATTCGGATTCAGCGTCGAATTTCGCCTCTAGAAACACTCGTAGTGAAGAAAAAAGTGTATTTACCCTACCCTACCTATAGAGGTCACAATTTTGAACTGATTTTGATGAAACTTGACATGCATGTTTATAACCCAAAGATCTTGGTTCCTTTCGATATTTGCGCCTATCGGACCGTAATTTCCTGAATTATGGCCCCTGATTGTCTGAAAAATCACCTTTTTATACGCCCATATTTTTATGTGGACGTATATTGTCGTCGCCCCTGTCCGTCCGCAATTTGTTTGTGGACTCTCTACAGGTCACAATTCTTATCTGATTTTAACGAAACTTGAAATATAGGTTTATCCCCATAAGATCTCGGCTGCTTTCGATATTGGCATGTATCGGATCAAAACTTCATGGATTATGGCCCCTGATTGTACGAAAAATCATGTTTTTAGCTTGTGGACCCTATTGAGGTCACAATTTTGAACCGATTTTGATGAAACTTGACATGCATGTTTATAACCCAAAGATCTTGGTTCCTTTCGATATTTGCGCCTATCGGACCGTAATTTCCTGAATTATGGCCCCTGATTGTCTGAAAAATCACCTTTTTATACGCCCATATTTTTATGTGGACGTATATTGTCGTCGCCCCTGTCCGTCCGCAATTTGTTTGTGGACTCTCTACAGGTCACAATTCTTATCTGATTTTAACGAAACTTGAAATATAGGTTTATCCCCATAAGATCTCGGCTGCTTTCGATATTGGCATGTATCGGATCAAAACTTCATGGATTATGGCCCCTGATTGTACGAAAAATCATGTTTTTAGCTTGTGGACCCTATTGAGGTCACAATTTTGAACCGATTTTGATGAAACTTGACATCCATGTTTATAACCCAAAGATCTTGGTTCCTTTCGATATTTGCGACTATCGGAACGTAATTTCCTGAATTATGGCCCCTGATTGTCCGAAAAATCACCTTTTATACGCCCACATTTTCATGTGGATGTATTATGTCGTCGCCCCTGTCCGTCCGGACGTACGTACGTCCGTCCGTCCGTCCACAATTGTTTGTGGACTCTCTACAGGTCACAATTCTTACCCGATTTTAACGAAACTTGAAATATATGTTTATCCCCAAAAGATCTCGGCTGCTTTCGATATTGGCATGTATCGGATCAAAACTTCATGGATTATGGCCCCTGATTGTACGAAAAATCACGTTTCTAGCTTGTGGACCCTATAGAGGTCACAATTTTGAACCGATTTTGATGAAACTTGACATGCATGTTTATAACCCAAAGATCTTGGTTCCTTTCGATATTTGCGCCGATCGGATTGTAACTTCCTGAATTGTGGCCCCTGATTGTCCGAAAAATCGCCCTTTTTAGTAGCAACCCCAGATGAATTTTTTGTTTAGAAGAAAAACAATAAAAACACAATTACTATGCAGTTCTCAATAAATGCTTTCCAAAACAGTTTAGTTTGTCTTGATAGGCCAACTAGAAGCAAAGTTATGTGCAACTGAAGTCGGAAAAACGCACCGTTTTTTGGAAATTTAGTTCTATTTAAACATACACAATCAAAACTGCCGAAAACGGCACCGCGATTTCTTAAAAATATAGACATTTCCTTGTAACTTTTTTATTATAAGAGATATCTTCATGAAATTTTCACTCTAGACTAAACTTAGTGTGTAGAGTTGTTTTTTGACCTCAAAAATGACCTATCATGACATCTTTAGCATGTTTTTTCAACAATTTAATGACTTTTTTAACATGAAAATACATGAAAACTGAAATATTCCTTTTGGTTTTTTTTCCTGCTTCGTGTAATTGTATTTCAGGAACATGTGTGATATCATTAAGATGGGAAACACTTCATATATCATACAATTAGTTTTGTAGATAGGATGATATCAAAATCAGTCAAAGTTTGACAAGACAATAGCGACGGACAGCATGGCGACTATATCCCAACTGCTAAAATAACAGAAAATACAGTTCTTTTTAACAGTTTATTATATATTATTCTTATACATTATGGGAGATTAGATAAAGAGTTGGCAGTTCCCACTATAATTTTATAATAGTTAAAAACTAAATGAGATGTAAAGGGAATTTGCTGAGTATTTCAATCAAATCAATCCACTATGAACTGAGATTGAAGCGATTGAAATTTCCGTCTTCAATAAGTCAGTACGATCAAAAACAGTGTCGAATATCCATTTTTTGATTTAATTATCAATGAGAATTAGGCAGCATATAGGATTCCAATCCAGTCAATATCAAGGCTAGCGTTGACATCGAGAGTTTAGCAGCAGAAGAAACTGAAAGAAAAATAAAAAGAAGTGTCAAGAAACTTCCTTGTTTTTTTTATTTTATTTTAATTTCCTAAATCTAGAGCATGAAACTGTTTCTTTCAAGAATGTTAAATAATTTAGCCAATTTGTCATCATAGACCCAGTAATTGTGGATCCAATCAAAAAAAAAACCAAACAAAAAAATTGTACTTGGACTTGGTGTTTATACTTATAGTCCTAAATAAAATATAATGTAGGCCTACATGATAATTCACAATATCAACTCATTATGACATCGATGTCATCAAAACCACACATCGTGATCATCATGCGTTTCGAGTATGTCCGTATGTAGTGCACCTTTTAATATGTTCATTTACAAAGTCTGTCAAAGAATTTACATAACTATTATAAAGATAGGCTGGCACTGCCAGGCAGGATACGCCCACATTTTCGAGAGATGGATAGAGAACAAGCAATACCGAAAGTGATTTTTCCTACATCATTAAGTTATAATTTGATATGTGCAAATATCGAAATGAATTAAGATCTTTGGGTTATAAAGGGGCATTTCAGTAGGCTTCAAATTCGACTGGGGATCATGTCGCTAAGTGGGTAAGATGCTGGCCTCTATAGGGTCCACAACCTTGATATAACATATTTTCACACTATTCGCGTACAAACGGCGGCCATTTTGTCTGTCAATTTTGATCCGATTTTCACAAAATTTGAACTCAATCTTCATTACCATGTAACGGTGATATAATCAAACGTTGTTTTAAATCGGATAATAATTTTGACCTCCCGTGGGACCACAAGCTAAAAAGGGTGATTTTTCGTACAATCAGGGGCCATAATTCAGGAAGTTACGAATCAATGGGCGCAAATATCGAAAGGAACCAAGATCTTTAGGTTATAAACATGCATGTCAAGTTTCATCAAAATCGGTTCAAAATTGTGACCTCTATAGGGTCCACAACCTTGATATAACATATTTTCACACTAATCGCGTACAAACGACGGCCATTTTGTCTGTCCATTTGGGTCCGATTTTCACAAAATTTGAACTCAACCTTCATTACCATGTAATGGTGATATAGTCAAACGTTTTTTTAAATCGGATGATAATTTTGACCTCCAGAGGGACCACAAGCTGAAAAGGGCGATTTTTCGGACAATCAGGGGCCATAATTCAAGAAGTTAGAATCTGATGGTCGCAAATATAGAAAGGAACCAAGATCTTTGGCTTATAAACATACACGTCAAGTTTCATCACAATCAGTTCCAAATTGTGGCCTCTATAGGGTCCACAACCTTGAAATAACATATTTTCACACTATTCGCGTATAAACGGCGGCCATTTTGTATGTCAATTTTGGTCCGATTTTCAGGAAATTCGATCTCAACCTTCATTACCATGTAACAGTGATATAATCAAACGGTTTTTTAAATCGGATAATAATTTTGACCTCCAGAGGGACCACAAGCTAAAAAGGGCGATTTTCCGTACAATCAGGGGCCATAATTCAGGAAGTTACAATCCGATGGGCGCAAATATCGAAAGGGACCAAGATCTTGGGGTTATAAACATGCATGTCAAGTTTCATCACAATCGGTTCAAAATTGTGACCTCTATAGGGTCCACAACCTTGAAATAACATATTTTCACACTATTCGCGTACAAACGGCGGCCATTTTGTATGTCAATTTTGGTCCGATTTTCACGAAATTCGAACTCAACCTTCATTACCATGTAACGGTGACATAATCAAACGTTTTTTTTAAATCGGATAATAATTTTGACCTCCAGACGGACCACAAGCTAAAAAGGGCGATTTTTCGGACAATCAGGGGCCATAATTCAGGAAGTTACGATCCGATGGGCGCAAATATCGAAAGGAACCAAGATCTTGGGGTTATAAACATGCATGTCAAGTTTCATCACAATCGGTTCAAAATTGTGACCTCTATAGGGTCCACAAGCTAAAAACATGATATTTCATACAATCAGGGGCCATAATCCATGAAGTTTCCATCCGATACATGCCAATATCGAAAGCAGCCGAGATCTTATGGGGATAAACCTATATTTCAAGTTTCGTCAAAATCGGATAAGAATTGTGACCTGTAGAGAGTCCACAAACAAATTGTGGACGGACGGACATCCAGACGGACGGACGGACGTCCGGACGGACAGGGGGAACGACATAATACGTCCACATGAAAATGTGGGCGTATAAAAATAATGTACCGGTAATGCCATACCTTTTCTTTTGGGATGTATGGGTGATTATTCTCGCGATCTTGAAATGACATCTTCTGACGGTCGCCATTTCTAGTAGATCACGTGATTGCCAATATCACCATTCATTGGCTGAAAACTGTTACGCGGTAAACAATAACATGGTTACAGTCGGACGAGTAGCGTGGGCATACTTTGAGGCGATATGCGGGGACTTAATTCACATTTTATTATTACACGAAATATATCAAATTAATCTTTGGAATTCCAGCTTTTTAGCCATGTATGAACCGAAACTTTATACCTTTTCAATTTTTTTCAGACTTCGTTTGACTTTCAGTCATCGCTGCCGGGTTTTCACAGATCTGATTTTTACGGTTCACATTCGGCATCAAATACTATTCTTTTTTTATACGCCCACATTTTTATGTGGACGTATATTGTGGTCGCCCCTGTCCGTCCGTCCGTCCGTCCGTCCACAAATTGTTTGTGGACTCTCTACAGGTCACAATTCTTATCCGATTTTGACGAAACTTGAAATATAGGTTCATCCCCAAAAGATCTCGGCTGCTTTCGATATTGGCATGTATCGGATTAAAACTTCATGGATTATGGCTACTGATTGTACGAAAAATCACGTTTTTAGCTTGTGCACCCTATAGAGGTTACAATTTTGAACCGATTTTGATGAAACTTGACATACATGTTTATAACCCAAAGATCTTGGTTCCTTTCGATATTTGCGCCTATCGGAATGTAATTTCCTGAATTATGGCCCCTGATTGTCCGAAAAATCACCCCTTTTAGCTTGTGTTCCCTCTGGAGGTCACAATTATTATCCGATTTAAAAAACCGTTTGATTATATCACCGTTACACCCTAAAGAAGGTTGAGTTCGAATTTCGGGAAAATCAGACGAAAATTGCCATACAAAATGGCCGCCGTTTGTACGCGAATACTGTTAAAAAATGGTATATCAAGGTTGTGGACCCTGTAGAAGTCACATTTTTAATTCGATTTTGATGAAACTTGAAATTCATGGTAATAACCCAAAGATCTTAGTTCCTTTCGATATTTGCTCATATCGGAACGTAATTACCTGAATTATGTCCCCTGATTATACGCAAAATCGCCATATTTTAGCTTGTGGTCCCTCTGGTGGTCACAATTATTATCCGATTTAAAAAAAAAGGTTGATAGTATTACCGTTACACCGTAAGGAAGGTTGAGTTCGAATTTCGGGAAAATCGGACCCAAAAATTGACAGACAAAATGGCCGCCGTTTGTATGCGAATACTGTTAAAAAATTGTATATCTTGGTTGTGGACCCTGTAGAGGTTACAATTTTAATTCGATTTCGATGAAACTTGAAATGCATGGTTATAACCCAAAGATCTTGGTTCCTTTCGTTATTTGCACATATCGGATGATAACTTCCTGAATTATGGCCTCTGATTGTCCGAAAAATCGCCTATGGTCCCTCTGGAGGTCACAATTATTATCCGATTTAAAAAAACGTTTGACTGTATCACCATTACACCCTACGGAAGGTTGAGTTCGAATTTCGAGAAAACTGGACCATAATTGCCAGAAAAAATGGCCGCCGTTTGTACGCGAACAGTGTAAAAGTATGGTATATCAAAGTTGTGGACCATGTAGAGGTCATAATTTTAATTCGATTTTGATGAAACCTGAAATGCATGTTTATAACCTAAAGATCTTTATTCTTTTCGATATTTGTGCATATCAAATTGTAACTTTATGAATTATGGCCTTTGATTGTAGGAAAAATCACTTTCGGTATTGCTTGTTCTCTGTCTATATCTCGAACAATTATTATCTGATTTAAAAAAAAACTCTGATTATATTACTGTTGCACCATAAGGAAGGTTGAGTTCGAATTTCGTAAAAAATCGTACCAAAATTGCCGGACAAAATGGTCACCGTTTGTACGCGAATAGTGTAAAAATATGGTATATAATGGTTGTGGACTCTCTACAGGTCACAATTATTATCCGATTTTGACGAAAAGTAACATTTCTAGGTTGTGTACCGTCACACCATAATCATTGTCGGCTTCGAATTTCATTAATATCAGACTGGAACTGACCAACAAAATGGCTGCTCCCAATACAGTATGAAATACAGGACTTAATGAGGAAAAATCACTTTCGGTATTGCTTGTTCTCTATCCATCTCTCAAAAATGTGGGCGTATCCTGCCTGGCAGTGCCAGCCTATCTTTCTGATTGGTTGTAAAATATCATAAACATCTGCGACCGCAAACCTTCTCGCAAATTAGTTTTAAAATAAGACGCGTCACGCAACGACGGCCCGATTCTAATTATCAACAAACGACGTCATGTTATCGCATTTTCACACTTAAACTCAAAAGATAATAAAATTAAATAAATTTTAACGAAATGAAACTTACATCGACGGAAAGGGGATTTTATCAGCTTTTTAATAGTATATAGTTTGTCAGGTGAACTCATGGGAGAAATTGAAGGAAAATGAAATAAATGCACTGCCCATTGAAAATGACAAAATTCTAGCGATAAACGGTAATGTACTGGGGTTGCTATTTTTGGCTTGTGGTCCCTCTGGAGGTCAAAATTATTATCCGATTTAAAAAAACGTTTGATTATATCACTGTTACATGGTAATGAAGGTTGAGTTCGAATTTCCTGAAAACCGGACCAAAATTGACATACAAAATGGCTGCCGTTTATACGCGAATAGTGTGAAAATATGTTATTTCAAGGTTGTGGACCCTATAGAGGTCACAATTTTGAACCGATTGTGATGAAACTTGACGTGTATGTTTATAAGCCAAAGATCTTGGTTCCTTTCTATATTTGCGGCCATCAGATCCTAACTTCTTGAATTATGGCCCCTGATTGTCTGAAAAATCGCCCTTTTTAGCCTGTGGTCCCTCTGGAGGTCAAAATTATCATCCGATTTAAAAAAACGTTTGACTATATCACCGTTACATGGTAATGAAGGTTGAGTTCAAATTTTGTGAAAATCGGTCCCAAATGGACAGACAAAATGGCCGCCATTTGTACGTGATTAGTGTGAAAATATGTTATATCAAGGTTGTGGACCCTATAGAGGTCACAATTTTGAACCGATTTTGATGAAACTTGACATGCATGTTTATAACCTAAAGATCTTGGTACCTTTCGATATTTGCGCCCATTGATTCGTAACTTCCTGAATTATGGCCCCTGATTGTACGAAAAATCACCCTTTTTAGCTAGTGGTCCCACGGGAGGTCAAAATTATTATCCGATTTAAAACAACGTTTGATTATATCACCGTTACATGGTAATGAAGATTGAGTTCAAATTTTGTGAAAATCGGATCAAAATTGACAGACAAAATGGCCGCCGTTTGTACGCGAATAGTGTGAAAATATGTTATATCAAGGTTGCGGACCCAATAGAGGCCAGCATCTTACCCACTTAGCAACATGATCCCCAGTCGAATTTGAAGCCTACTGAAATGCACCTTTATAACCCAAAGATCTTAATTCATTTCGATATTTGCACATATCGAATTCTAACTTAATGATGTAGGAAAAATCACTTTCGGTATTGCTTGTTCTCTATCCATCTCTCGAAAATGTGGGCGTATCCTGCCTGGCAGTGCCAGCCTATCTTTTAGCTTGTGGTACCTCTGGAGGTCACAATTATTATCTGATTTAAAAAACCGTTCAATTATATCACCGTTACACCCTAAGGAAGGTTGAGTTCGAATTTCGGGAAAATCGGACCAAAATTGCCATACAAAATGGCCGCCGTTTGTAAGCGAATACTGTTAAAAAATGGTATATCAGTGTTGTGGACCCTGTAGAGGTCACAATTTTAATTTGATTTTGATGAAACTTGAAATTCATGGTTATAATCCAACGATCTTGGTTACTTTCGATATTTGCGCATATCGGATCGTAACTTTTTGAATTATGGCCCCTGATTATACGCAAAATCACCTTTTTGTCCCCCGCCTTTCGAAGAAAGTTGGGGGACTATTAAAATGGGTTCGTCCGTCTGTCTGTCTGTCTGTCTGTCTGTCTGTCCGTCTGTCCGTCACACTTTTTGGGACACAATAACTCTCTTCCTAATTGAGCTAGAATGTTCAAACTTGGTGTATGTGTTTATTAGTTCTAATTAAGTGAGAGTGATGAAACTTGGTGTATAGTTTCATTACAGTAATACCTTGACTAAATTCGATAATGAGCATTTTCTGCTCAGGGTAAGCAGAGCAATACGCAATTTGATTGGTCGAGACTTTGGAACACAATAACTCTCCTACTAATTGAGTTAAAATGTTCAAAATTGGTGTGTATGCTTATTAGGTCAATGCCTTGATGGAGTTCGAAGATGAGCATTTTCTTCTTAGGGTAGGCAGAGATAAGCAATTTGATTGGTTGATACTTTGGGACAAGATAACTTAGGTTCATCTTGATTGATGATTTTTATGCCAATACAATGACTGCATTCTCATTCAGTAATGGATTCGACAGTAAGGACACAAGGGCCCTTTCCCTTGGCCAGAGGGGCCCTTTTGTCATGCGTCGGCGCCCTTTTGTCTACCTTTAGGGTCCCCCTAACTAGGGTTGATTTTCATTTTTCTCGTCGGTTTTAGCGTTATTTCTTTATAAAACACTTTGAATGACACTTCGTGTACAGTTTGATTGCTCGATACGTTTGAAAAAAATAAATGTGCGATTAATTAATGTGTCATCTATTTATTTTGGGATTTCGGCGGGGGACATCAGCCTCACTGTTGGCTTGTTTAGCTTGTGATCCCTCTGGAGGTCACAATTATTATCCAATTTAAAAAAAACGTTTGATTATATTACCGTTACACCCTAAGGAAGGTTGAGTTCGAATTTCGGTTAAATCGGACCAAAATTGACAGACAAAATGGCCGCCGTTTGTACGAGAATACTGTTAAAAAATGGTATATCATGGTTGTGGACCCTGTATAGGTCACAATTTTAATTTGATTTTGATGAAACTTGAAATGCATGGTTATAACCCAAAGATCTTGGTTCCTTTCGTTATTTGCGCATATCGGATCGTAACTTCCTGAATTATGGCCCCTGATTGTGCGAAAAATCGGCTATGGTCCCTCTGGAGGTCACAGTTATTATCCGATTTAAAAAAACGTTTGACTCTATCACCGTTGCACCCTACGGTATGGAGCGGAATTTCCCGCATAATTCTTAATCCTAACCTAGTAATGCGTATGCTAATATGCTTACTTCTATGCATGTAACTTCTTACTTACAAATGTTAAATTGGCTATTTAAACATGTAAAAATGCGAACTTACATTACTTATTTCTTAAATATTGCAGTTAGAATTTGTATTTTGTTCTCTTTCCATTATTAGTTTTAATTTATTGTAGTCTGTTTAGTTTGGTTAACATTTTGACATTTCACAAATGTTGCGCGGTAAAGCTGTCATAATTCTAAGCCAAATTTTGCTAACAGACGGCGCTGTTTACAATTGTATGGAGGCTGATTGGGGACATGCAAAATCTCGCCCTTTTCATAACCCGACATAGACCAAAATCATAAACTATTCTATATATGTTTAAAATATATAAATAGGATTCTCTGTCGTGCATTTATCATAATAATACTGCTAAATCGATCGATTTAGCACATTGTGTTTCTAAAAGAACAATAAAATATATAGTAAGAACTAATCACGTCATGCACGGGAGTGAATAAATAAATATAAATAGGTAATCATTTTTCCTGTCAAATTTATGAAATATTTTAGACACATAAGTACATTTTTTTTTTATTTTATTTTAGCTTTTTATTGGGTCAAGCTTCCAAATTTTCATGATCCTCGGTGGCTCGGTGGGTATGTCCCAGACTCGGGTTCGCTGTCGGTGTTGGAAGAGAAAGTCCCTCGGGTTTTCCTATACTAATTGTTAGCGTGGGGCAAAACTTTATAAAAAGCAAACAAATTCTAATGATTTTCAGATAATTACATAATGAGTTGTTATTCTTAATCAGATTTTAGTGTATTACAAATGTTTCATTACCAAAAAAAGTAAAAATATGCGACAACCCTTGTTGACTGCCCGGACGATTTAGCTGCTGTGGGCGTATGTTTCGTTGCCTGGCAACCTATCTTTCGTCCCTTCGGTTCCTGACGTGGAACAATGTCTAGTCAATCTAATGGCGTGCACGTAAATGAACCCTGGACGTTGGAATTTGAAATAATAATGGGCCGTAGCGCATCTATCTGTGCAAAATCACCTCACACCACACAATTCATGGCGTGTTCTCGCCTTGATGCTGAACGACGGGACATTGTTCCACGTCAGCAACCGAAGGGACGAAAAACCGGGTTCGTTGCGGTGTTGGAAGAGAAAGTACCTCGGGTTTTCCACGGGTTTAACGACCTGTATTCTTCTGCACCTAACCTGGGCTAAGGAAAGATGGGCATACGCCATACAATGTGCTATGAGGGAAATTTTAACCGGGTAGCGGCACTTCGGCCAATGTGTACACGAGACCTCGGTTTTTCGTCCCTTCGGTTCCTGACGTGGAACAATGTCTAGTCGTTCTAATGACGTTCACGTAAATGAACCCTGGACGTTGTTCTCGCCTTGATGCTGAACGACGGGACGTTAAACTCAATTTCATTTAAAGATAAATTAAGGGAGAATAGATAGGCCCAAAAAGCTGACTAATGTAAAGGGAATTTGCTGAAAATTTCAGTTCCACTCTGACCGAGAATTTAGCGATTGAATTTTGTACATAGCCTCGATCATCATTACTAAAGTCGGTAAGATACAAAAAAAACCACATAGTCTCTATTATCCGTTTTTTGATTTAATCATGAATCAGCGTTGAGCATTAGATCGGATCTTTATACAGTAAACATCGCAGGTTAAAGGTGACATCAACAATTGGTAAAGCAGATTCTGCTGTTGCATAATGTATGTTTAATTTCCAAATCACCGGGTTGTCTTACGAGGTAGAGGGTCTCTTTGGGCATTGGGCGAACGATTCGCCCCTTAAATTGATCTTATTAATCTCATTCCAAAGTTTGGGTTTGTGGGTGGGTGAGGTGTGTCTGTGTGAAGTGGGCGGTGCGTGGCTTTACTTTAATATTTGTATCTGAATTATCATTTCCTGTTTCTCAATCCAATCTCAAATAAAATAAAATATTATTTATAAACCAAAACAAACACAAAAAAGCTTTTTTCTACCGGTGTATTTCTATATTATTTAAATAATATAAGAATAATTTACTTTTGTACGTAACATATTTTATATCTTTACTTCTCTCAAAAATATTGAGAACGAATATTGCAAAAAAAGGAGACTAAATCAATCGATAAGGCCGTATCGAGGGCAAATGCACGAAAAAGTATCATATTTATTCAACTGAAAAATATGTAGAATATTTGCCTTTGTACGTAAAGTATTTTAGTATTTTTGACATAAAAATGTCGTCATGTCTGACGGGTAATGAAAAGAGTGATATTGTACATGTCTCCAATGAACTACCATATAGTACACAGCGCCACCTGTTAGCATAATGCGTATTATGCTAACAGGTGGCGCTGTTTACTATATGATGGCCCATTGTGAACATGTATATGTATTACATGCTTTGTAACTGCATGTATTTGCGTAAAGGGGCGGAGCTGTCTAGTGTACGTATAAGATCCCTTGACAGTTGAAATTCGATATAAGAGTAGGCTGTAGTGCCGCTGTCCGAGCAAAATTTCCCTCATAGCACACTGTATGGCGTATTATCTCAGTTCGGAGCAGAACAGTATTATGTTAAACTCCATTTCATTTGGAAACATTAAAATATAAGAGGAGAGTGTCGATGGCAATTACCCCGGAACCCCTCAACGGGCGCATAATATAGAAAATTGAGAGGGTGTAAACAATGTAGAACTATACCATTTTTAAATTCGTGCATAATAATGGCCCAATCTCCAAAAGCCCTACCTCCAGACACAAAACCGGTGATTTAGAAATGGAATAAAGTTTAACACCCTGCTATTATGCACTGACTATGCTAATGAAGACGGGGAAACGTCATGAAGTGTGCAATTTCTGGGGATTTTGTACGGACAGGGGCGCTATGGCCTACTCTTGGTGTACATAATTGGGTTTTCGTCCCATGAAGACATAGTTCCTTGTCAGGCACTAACAGGTGGAAAGCGAGCCGGAAACCCGAGATCTGCTGGTTACCGAGTCAGTGACCTACTCACCGAGGCACCGCGACTCCCGATGATTTGGAAGTCTGCTCCGATATAGGTAACTTCAATAATATCATAAATACTTTGTTTGTGTGCGTATAACATTTCATAATTTTGAGGGGAAGAGATAAGCCAAACTAAGCATGACCGATTTATAATTATTTATTCACTTTCATTCATGAAGTAATGAGTTCTTGCTATATATTATTCTTGTAGAAAACAAATAAGCCAAAACAATCGATAGTGCATTATTTGTGAAAATGCACGATAAAATAGCCCATTTATTTATCGTGTCATTTTTACGTGTTCCTAATGACCCACCATACAATTGTAAAAAGCACCGTCTGTTAGCAAAATTTGGCTTAGAATTATGACAGCTTTACCGCGCAACATTTGTGAAATGTCAAAATGTTAACGAAACTAAACAGACTACAATAAATTAAAACTAATAATGGAAAGAGAACAAAATACAAATTCTAACTGCAATATTTAAGAAATAAGTAATGTAAATTAGCATTTTTATACGCCCACATTTTTATGTGGACGTATATTGTCGTCGCCCCTGTCCGTGCGGACGTCCGTCCGTCCGTCCACAATTTGTTTGTGGACTCTCTACAGGTCACAATTCTTATCTGATTTTGACGAAACTTGAAATATAGGTTTATCCCCAAAAGATCTCGGCTGCTTTCGATATTGGCATGTATCGGATTAAAACTTCATGGAGTATGGCCCCTGATTGTTCTAAAACTCATGTTTTTAGCTTGTGGACCCTATAGAGGTCACAATTTTGAACCGATTTTGATGAAACTTGACATGCATGTTTATAACCCAAAGATCTTGATTCCTTTCGATATTTGCGACTATCGGAACGTAATTTTCTGAACTATGCCCCCCTGATTGTCCGAAAAATCACCTTGTTTAGCTTATGGTCCCTCTGGAGGTCACAATTATTTTCCGATTTAAAAAAACGTTTGATTATATCACCCTTACACCTTAAGAAAGGTTTGAGTTCGAATTTCAGGAAAATCAGACCAGAATTGACAGAAAAAATGGCCGCCATTTGTATGCAAATACTGTTAAAAAATGGTATATCATGGTTGTGGACCCTGTATAGGTCACAATTTTAATTTGATTTTGATGAAACATGAAATGCATGGTTATAACCCAAAGATCTTGGTTCCTTTCGTTATTTGCGCATATCGGATTGTAACTTCCTGAATTATGGCCCCTGATTGTCCGAAAAATTGCCTATGGTCCCTCTGGAGGTCGCAATTATTATCTGATTTAAAAAAACGTTTTACTCTATCACCGTTACACCCTACTGAAGGTTGAGTTCAAATTTCGAGAAAATCGGACCATAGTGTAAAAATATGGTATATCATGGTTGTGGACTCTCTACAGTTCTTATCCGATTTTGATGAAAAGTCACATTTCTAGGTTGTGTACCGTCGGGGGGTTGGGATGGCCTAGTGATCTAGAGTGCCGTGCTTCGACCTCTAGCTGGCCGGTCACCTCTGGCTTGTGGCTGTGGTTTCGAGCCCTGGTGTGAGCGTATGTGGCATGGAGATAGGGGCGCCTTCCCAACCTCGTGGGTTTCCTCCGGGCACTCCGGTTTCCTCCCACTGCTACGCGCAAGCGAATTATTGAAATAAAATTAAAAATCATATGTTAGTCCCGAAATGACCTAGTTGTGTCGAGTGGACGTTAAACCCCATTTCTCTCTCTCTCTCTCTTGTGTACCGTCAACCCATAATCATTGTCGGCTTCGAATTTCATGAATATCAGACTGGAACTGACCAACAAAATGGCTGCTCCCAATACAGTATGAAATGTAGGACTTAATGATGTAGGAAAAATCACTTTCGGTATTGCTTGTTCTCTATCCATCTCTCAAAAATGTGGGCGTATCCTGCCTGGCAGTGCCAGCCTATCTTTACATGTTTTAATAGCAAATTTAACATTTGTAAGTAAGAAGTTACATGCATAGAAGTAAGCATATTAGCATACGCATTACTAGGTTAGGATTTAGAATTATGGGGGAAATTCCGCTCCATACTACGGAAGGTTGAGTTCGAATTTCGAGAAAATCGGACCATAATTGCCAGACAAAATGGCCGCCGTTTGTACACATTTCTAGGTTGTGTACCGTCACACCATAATCATTGTCAGCTTCCAGCGCGGCCATTAAGGGGGTATCTCAGAATAGCTACGTATAGAAGGCTTACTGCCAAAAACATGAAGACAACGAATGAAATGAAGAGACACTATGTTTAATGAATTTTAATATTTATGTCCATGTATTAAAACGGTCTATTTAAATATTCAAACGATTTATATGTATTTAGAACTACATTATAACCAAAAAGCCATGGCACAATCGTGTAGGCCGACAGCCAGACCAATGCTTAATAATAATAAAATGTTGTTATATTATTCTTGGTGTTTTGGATTTAAATATATGTGCAGCTCGATTCAGTTTGACATCATCTAAGTCTGAATCAGAAGGACCTTCCATTGATATTAGCATCAAGTTTTCTGCATGGGCTTCCGTTAAACGACTCCTAAGTTTACTTTTGATCCTGTTTTGACAACTAAATCCCCATTCAGCGAGAACGCTCATGATGGGTATGACAAGTACAATGGCTGCCAACTTGGCAAATTGGGGAAACAATTCCTTCATATCAGAAAGCAACAGGTTACAAGCAGAAAGCAGATTATCTGCTCCAGAAGCTCGAATAACGGTTTTCATCTGGGAAAATTCCGCCTTTAATTCAACAATATTCAGAATCTCGGAAAAATGTTCACAGATGACTTCTAATTGTGCATTACCATCTTGTCTAATAGAAATATCGGTTGGGTAATGGATTGGATTTAAAAGTATATCTAGTGAGTTGAGGACGGATAAATCTTCGTTTGGAAAACGAAGTGTTAAAGATGAAATTAAATGATTGATAAATCGAATCCTTTCGACATTGAACACAGGTTTTTGAATAGATGTCGGAACGCGATTTTTGTAACTGCCAGAGGCATCTAGTTCATCTGAAAATTGTTTCTCATGAGGTCCTAAATTGTCTTTTAAATTTTCAAACTCTTCGATTGACGACGACACTACAGGCTTTATTGTAGAGATAATGACATTTTCCTTTTGAAAAATTAGTGATAATCTGTCTAAAATTGTAGGATATCCATCAAAAGACAAGTTATGGCAATAAAGGTATACGAATTCACCAACCAACATAGTCCATCAGCCGTAGCATTTGTAACGGCATCTTCCTCTAATACCATGCATATCGCTGGCCAATTTGTATAAATGCCTTTAACGGCTTTGTGTAGACTGAGCCACCTTGTCCAACACGTCAATACATCATCGTTATTAAGAATTTGATTGAGTGTTTTCAAACGACTATGTCTATTTGCGGAGTGTTCAAAATATCTGTAGATAGAATTTATGTTCTTTTTGTAGTCTGTTATTTTGTTTGATTGTTTACTTGCATCGTTTGAGGCCAATGCTACACGATGTGCACAACAGTGGATATGGATCAAGTAGGAGTTTAAATCCTTTAACTTTTTCCCAAGCCCATTTTCCCGACCTGTCATGACGGATGCTCCGTCAGAACCTAAACCCACTACTTTTTTTTACATCTATTTCATAATTTTGTAACACATCTTTTATTGTATTTGTTATAGTTTCTGCATTACCGTTTGGTACTGTTATGTTTGTTAAGAAAACTGATTTGGGTTTTCGATCGTTTATTATTCTTAAATAAATGATCAACTTCTTGTCGACGTTAATATTTACAGTTTCATCGACAATAACACCTATGTAAAGACTTTGTTTGATTTCGTCTATTTGTTTCTCTCTAATCATTTCAGCAATAGCATCCTGCATCTCGGTAACTTTGGAATGGTGCTTATAGATATGATTATTTGAATTTTGCAATTCGGGTACACCGTTCCGACGCTGGAGATCCATGATGGTTGTAAAATTTTCGTTGGGCATGTCGTGTTTTGCCATACAATAGACGGTTCTCATCATGACGTTCAAAGCTTTATCTGAATTTACGCATGATTTTGTCATATGATCTGCAAATGAAGTGGACAGTTTTTTTGAAAGCAACGCGTGCGAATGATCTGTTGATTGCTTGTGTCGAATCAAAGAATTGTGTTGGTAAGTTTTGCAACCACGTGTATAGGCGTTTTTCACTTTCGCCCCTTCGCAAACTGAACAAAACATAACAAGTGCGCCGTGAGTATCTTGGCTGGTTCGCAACCATAAGAATTCATTTCTCCATTTTTCTTGAAAAATGAATTCAGATTTTGATCTTTTAGTTACTGTGGGGCCTTGGTTATCTTGAGACGCCCCCTCACTTTCCCCAACAATGACTTTGTCATTTCGATCGTCTTTAGACACATTTTCGTTCTGATTACCTTCGGAATTGGCTTTTTTAAAAAAAATTGTTAATGTTTTTTGTCTCAGTTCATCAGAAGCCATACTTTTGATATAATCAATTCAATTACTACAGTAAGTGTTAGAAAATGGGTGATTTTTTGCACAGAGAAGTATCGTAAACAAGCAGACGAATTTTCGAAAACTTATCCAGTCTTTTTATTGGCACAATAGTGCAGTTACTGAATGTCTGGATATAAAAACCCATGGAGACTACAGTAGCGGTGTGTATGCCAGGTGAAGCGCATAGATTGATGACGTAGTGACACACTACAACAAATATATAAATAGAATAATTTTATCGGTTGCCTAAACATTTTATCTTTCATCTTGACACAACATTATTAAGCTCACGTCGGGAAATTTTCTGCATGTAAATTACGCAACGTCCGTCAGTATTTGCGTTTATTTTGAAGAAATTGCGTGGAAAACGCGGATTTTTGCGTGACTGCGACCTCTGGTCGGCGCCCCCTGTCCGTCCGGCGTCCACAATTGCTTGTGGACGCTCTAGAGGCCAAAGTTAATATCCGACTGACTTTAAATTTATACACAGTGTTTAAGGTCATAAGACGAAGAAGCCTATTGTTTTTCAGCGATTTCCCATAATAACTACCAGAGTTATGGCCCTTGATCACTTCAAAAAATCTTGTGGATGCTCTAGACTCCAAAGTTAATATCCGATTGACTTTTAATTTATACACAGTGTTTAAGGCCATGAGACGAAGAAGCCTATTGATTTTCAGCGATTTCTGATAATTAGTGCCAGAGTTATGGCCCTTAATCACTTTGTAAAATCTTGTGAACACTCTAGAGACTAAAGTTAATATCATATTAATTTTAAATTTATACCCAGTGTTTAAGGTCATGAGACGAAGAAGCCTAAAGTTATTATCTGATTGACTTTAAATTTATACACAGGGTTTAAGGTCATTAGACGAAGAAGTGTATTGATTTTCAGCGATATCTAATAATTACTGCCATCTTGTGGACGCTCTAGAGGCAAATGTTAATATCCGATTGTCTTTAAATTTATACACAGTGTTTAAGGTCATGAGACAATGAAGCCTATTGATTTTCAGCGATATTTGATTATTTCTGCCAGAGTTATGGCCCTTGATCACTTTGAAAATTTTTTTTTTTTTATGCTCTTGAGGCTAAAGTTTATTTCCGTTTGACTTTAAATTTATACAAAGTGTTTAAGGTCATAAGATGAAGGACCCTAGTTATTTTCAACGATTTCCAATTATTACTGTCAAATTTATGGCCCTTGATCACTTTGAAATACCTTGTGGACAGAGGCCATGAAACTAACAATCGAAAAAACTTTAACCGTTTCAGATAATTACTTAATGGGCTATAACTCTTTAATAAGATTTTCATGTGTTGTAAACGTTCTCCTTACTGACAAAAGAAAAAATATGCGACAACCCTTGTTGACTTGCCGGACGACTTAGCAGTTTTGGGGCGTATGTTTCGTTGCCTGGCAACTAACCTATATTTTTTGTTTTACATTATTCACACATTAGTGTAGATATTTGAAAATCCTTGTTGGCTGCGCATACAACTTTGGTACTGTGTGCATGTTTTGTTTCCTGGCAACCTATGTGTTTTGGGGTTTTATTTGATTTTCTAAAAAAAACTTTTATTCTTGCAGTCGAACAAGAAAAAGAAGTGGAAGAAGAGGAGGAAAGTTCTGTTGCATCAGCAGAGAAAGATGAACAAGAAGTTGAGTCTGCAGCCTTGGATTTTACTGAACCTGTCGAAGCTAAGTTACCTGCCCCTCTAATAGAATCTCTACCAGTACCAGTCCCTGTTAATCAAGATATAGATAATACTTATGATAAACAACCCATCAGTGAACCCAAAGAAAGACCAGTCCAAGATATTGTCACACAAGGAAACTTCAATTTCCTTCAGGATTCTATGCTAGAATTTGATTGTGAGTTAAGCTTTTCAGTTGCCTGTCTGTACACATTCACTAATAATAGATTTTTATACGCCCACATTTTCATGTGGACGTATTATGCCGTCACCCATGTCCCTGTGGACGTCTGTCAGTCCACATTTGTTTGTAGACTTTCTACAGGTCACAATTCTTATCCGATTTTGACGAAACTTGAAATATAAGTTTATCCGTTTGTTTGTGGACTCTCTACAGGTCACAATTCTTATCTGATTTTGACGAAACTTGAAATGTAGGTTTATCCCCATAAGATCTCGGCTGCTTTCGATATTGGCATGTATCGTATCAAAACTTCATGGATAATGGCCCTTGATTGTACGAAAAATCACGTTTTGAGCTTGTGGACCCTATAGAGGTCACAATTTTGAACTGATTTTGATGAAACTTGACATGCATGTTTATAACCCAAAGATCTTGGTTCCTTTCGATATTTGCGCTTATCGGAACGTAATTTCCTGAATTATGGCCCCCTGTCCGAAAAATCACCTTTTTATAGGCCCACATATTGTCGTCGCCCCTGTCCGTCCGGACGTCCGTCCACAAATTGTTTGTGGACTCTCTACAGGTCACAATTCTTATCTGATTATGACGAAACTTGAAATATAGGTTTATCCCCAAAAGATCTCGGCTGCTTTCGATATTGGCATGTATCGGATCGTAACTTCCTGAATTATGGCCCCTGATTATACACAAAATCGCCTTTTTTTAGCTTTTGGTTCCTCTGGAGGTCACAATTATTATCCGATTGAAAAAAACGTTTGATTATATTACCGTTACACCGTAAAGAAGGCTGAGTTCCAATTTCGGGAAAATCGGACAAAAATTGCCATACAAAATGTCCGCCGTTTGTACGAGAATACTGTTAAAAAATGGTATATCATGGTTGTGGACCCTGTAGAGGTCACAATTATAATTCGATTTTGATGAAACTTGAAATGCATGGTTATAACCCAAAGATCTTGGTTCCTTTCGTTATTTGCGCATATCGGATCGTAACTTCCTGAATTATGGCCCCTGATTGTCCGAAAAATCGCCTATGGTCCCTCTGGAGGTCACAATTATTATCCGATTTAAAAAAAACGTTTGACTCTATCACCGTTACACCCTACGGAAGGTTGAGTTCAAATTTCGAGAAAATTGGACCATAGTGTAAAAATATGGTATATCATGGTTGTGGACTCTCTACAGGTCACAATTCTTATCCGATTTTGATGAAAAATCACATTTCTAGGTTGTGTACCGTCAACCCATAATCATTGTCGGCTTCGAATTTCATGAATATCAGACTGGAACTGACCAACAAAATGGCTGCTCCCAATACAGTATGAAATATAGGACTTAATGATGTAGGAAAAATCACTTTCGGTATTGCTTGTTCTCTCTATCCATCTCTCAAAAATGTGGGCGTATCCTGCCTGGCAGTGCCAGCCTATCTTTTAGCTTGTGGTCCCTCTGGAGGTCACAATTATTATCCGATTTAAAAAAACGTTCGATTATATCACCGTTACACCCTAAGGAATGTTGAGTTCGAATTTCGGGAAAATCGGACCAAAATTGCCATACAAAATGGACACCGTTTGTACGCGAATACTGTTAAAAAATGGAATATCAGTGTTGTGGACCCTGTAGAGGTCACAATTTTAATTCGATTTTGATGAAACTTGAAATTCATGCTTATAACCCAACGATTTTGGTTACTTTCGATATTTGCGCATATCGGATCGTAACTTCTTGAATTATGGCCCCTGATTATACGCAAAATCGCCCCTTTATACGCCCACATTTTCATGTGGACGTATTATGTCGTCGCCTCTGTCCGTCCGGACGTCCGTCCACAATTGTTTGTTGACTCTCTACAGGTCATAATTCTTACCCGATTTTGACGAAACTTGAAATATAGGTTTATCCCCAAAAGATCTCGGCTGCTTCATGGATTATAGCCCCTGATCAAAACTTCATGGATTATAGCCCCTGATTGTACGAAAAATAACGTTTTTAGCTTGTGGACCCTATAGAGGTCACAATTTTGAACCGATTGTGATGAAACTTGACATGCATGTTTATAACCAAAGATCTTGGTTCCTTTCGATAATTGCGCCTATCGGAACGTAATTTCCTGAATTATGGCCCCTGATTGTCCGAAAAATCACCTTTTTATACGCCCACATTATTATGTGGACGTATATTGTCGTCACCCCTGTTTGTCCGTCCGTCCACAATTGTTTGTGAACAGTCTACAGGTCACAATTTTTATCCGATTTCAATGAAACTTTAAATATAGGTTTATCACCCTAAGATCTCGGTTCCTTTCGATATTGGCATGTATCGGACCGTAACTTCATGGGTTATGGCCCCTGATTGTACGAAAAATCATGTTTTTATACGCCCACATTTTCATGTGGACGTATTATGTCGTCGCCCCTGTCCGTCCGGACGTCCGTCCGTCCGGACGTCCGTCCGTCCGGACGTCCGTCCGTCCACAATTTGTTTGTGGACTCTCTACAGGTCACAATTCTTATCCGATTTTGACGAAACTTGAAATATAGGTTTATCCCCATAAGATCTCGGCTGCTTTCGATATTGGCATGTATCGGATGGAAACTTCATGGATTATGGCCCCTGATTGTACGAAATATCATGTTTTTAGCTTGTGGACCCTATAGAGGTCACAATTTTGAACCGATTGTGATGAAACTTGACATGCATGTTTATATCCCCAAGATCTTGGTTCCTTTCGATATTTGCGCCCATCGGATCGTAACTTCCTGAATTATGGCCCCTGATTGTCCGAAAAATCGCCCTTTTTAGCTTGTGGTCCATCTGGAGGTCAAAATTATTATCCGATTTAAAAAACCGTTCGATTATATCACCGTTACATGGTAATGAAGGTTGAGTTCGAATTTCGTGAAAATCGGACCAAAATTGACATACAAAATGGCCGCCGTTTGTACGCGAATAGTGTGAAAATATGTTATTTCAAGGTTGTGGACCCTATAGAGGTCACAATTTTGAACTGATTGTGATGAAACTTGACATGCATGTTTATAACCCCAAGATCTTGGTCCCTTTCGATATTTGCGCCCATCGGATTGTAACTTCCTGAATTATGGCCCCTGATTGTACGAAAAATCGCCCTTTTTAGCTTGTGGTCCCTCTGGTGGTCAAAATTATTATCCGATTTAAAAAAACGTTTGATTATATCACTGTTACATGGTAATGAAGGTTGAGATCGAATTTCGTGAAAATCGGACCAAAATTGACATACAAAATGGCCGCCGTTTATACGCGAATAGTGTGAAAATATGTTATTTCAAGGTTGTGGACCCTATCACGGTAACATGCATAGTGTGTAGAAATGTCGTCAGAGCTTTTAGTATTGGGCTTCTGCGTTAGAAAATCCTCTGAGCAAGTAGTAAAGCTTAATTATGGTTACTATTAATGAAAACTAGTGAGAAATATACGTGTTGTCAGTTGTCGCTTAAACCCGTCAGTACTTGTACCGTACGTCAGTATTTCTGTTAATGGTCAGTAATAATCATACGGTGAGTATGTGAGTTAATTGGTTAGTATTCCTTACTTCTGTCAGTATGTAAAAAATACGTGAGTAATTAAATAAACGTGAGTTTATCCAAACATATCACTATTGAGGCACGTGCGGGAGAAATTGGCGAAAGCGTGACTAATTAAGAAAACGTCACTATTTGAGCTACCGCTCACTATCTGAGTATAACCGCTAGTTACCTTTGATGTGCGTTAGTAATTGGACACGGCGCCAGTAGAGCGTGAAATCGTTAACTATATACATTTCTGGTGCGTATTGTTACTATAGGTAATTTAACTTCCCGTTAAATTGTCGCTACCTTCTGAATAAAATATTAATTATTTATTATTATTCTCGAATCAGAAAATGTTTTATTTTTTTTTTAACAATAATGGATGGTAGTGAACATGGGTATTTTCCGGTTACCGCCGTAGTTTGCAGAATACTGTTTTTAAACATTAACGGGTGTATTTTTCGGCGATTTCCATAACCGCCGTAGTTTGCAGAATACGGGGCAATGTGTAGTTTGCAGAATACGGGGCAATGTGTAGTTTGCAGAATACGAGGCAATATGTAGTTTGCAGAATACGGGGCAATGTGTAGTTTGCAGAATACGAGGCAATGTGTAGTTTGCAGAATACGGGGCAATGTGTATAGTGTTATTTCATTTACAATTTATATTTATTCTCGTTCATGCGGATTAGCACTTGTTTTGGGACGTGCGGCGCTTTAATATCTGTATGGTTTAAATTGGAATCACAACTAATGGTTAAAAAAAGATCATCAACACAAATCTGTTTTCACTAATTTTTATTGAAACAGATAACATGATAGCAGATAACAGAAATAATGAATTTCAAACATACGCATACAAGCTGAAATTCTTAGCACTGAAGAGTCGTGTGCATACCGGACTGGTATGAGACATCGCACATCTTGGGTTGTCGCTTATCGTGAAATAGTTCCAAATCTTACTACTTCACGTTAGTTTTATCTAGATCACTGCTGGTATTGTCTGGATACTTAATCACTATGAATAGAAGTATTGGAAAAGGCGGGAAAATATACCGCATGGTTTACGTGTGAGTAGCATGAAAGATGAAAGGGAGGATATCCCTTTGATGTCACAAGATTGACATTCCAGCTTCTAGACGCCAGTGAAAATTTAGAAATAATTTAGTGATTTCTTTTGTTATGCAAGGCTACTTTAAGAATTTAGACATAATATGTATCAACAAATAATAATTTATGATACAGATCATACTTTATTTATTAATAATATTACAAACAAATAAGTTCCCATTAGATGGTTTATAGTTCTAGAAATGACGAAAGAATGTCACGTGATTGCTCTTCGCTTTGATGTTTCATTCATTGCCGCGTGAACCTTTCAGTTCAGACACATATTATAGACATACAGGTGCCAATCATTTTAGGAATTACATCGGAATCAACACTAGTTACTATAGTAATTTCTAATTCATTACCATTATAAAACCATTTTTCATTTTCTGATAATTTTCCACTATTTCTAAAAACAACAATTTTAGTTTTGTTCGTATTTACAGTGAGGTTCCATTTACAAGCATATTTACATAATGAGTGAAGCAAATGTTGTAAACCCTCGGGAGTTTCCGAGAACACTGCCTTGTCGTCCGCATACATTAAAAGGAAAAGGTTCGTGGTATCTAGAGGAATGGATGGACAATTTTCCGAGTACAGATGGTTTTCAACGTCATTAATGATACAGCAAACAATTAACGTCCGCTTGGCAAGATAGATGGAGTGTATTTGTGATTGCGTAGGAAGCGTGACACAATTTTATTTCTTCAAAAACGCGGCGTTTGTGCTTGATAACCGAGGTAAAATAGCACCATGCGTTTCCTGACTAACAGTGACGTTCATCTACAAGGATTATTATGTCATTCGAAACATTTCAATGTTTATATCCACCACTATCGGTAATTATATGTATCAGTCGATATTATATGTTGCTGTCAATATCTGATATAGGTGTCATATCGGGCCATCACTATAAATATATTTAGGACCTAGAAATTGACCCAAATGGGTCGCAACGCATATAATAATGTAAACTGATTGTATATGAGCTAATTTACATTCAATTGTTTCCATTTTGACTCTAATGTCAAATCAGTTACGTTCAGTGAAATACGGCATGAATCTGAACCCAACCATGTCATATATTTGTTAATGTTTGTTTAATATTTCGCTCGGTGTAAGAATTTAGAACCAAAGAGAATAGTCCATACATTAGTAATATTATAGGTCCAACGCGACGAGAATATACATTCACTTGATACACTCACTCCGTTCATTTGACACCTCCCTATTTGTTAGGATAAGCTGCTGATTTGGCGACGAACAGTATCTGACCAGCTCAATTTATCTCGACAACCAGTGTCTGGAATGCTGCCTGGCTGCATTTCCGACAGTTTATTTCACAAAATATTTTGCTGAATATATTCATTCACATTGAGTCACTCACCCCGCCCGTTTGACACTTTCCTCTGGTCGGATAAACTAGTGATTTTGCGACATTTTCGAGAAAAAGCAAGTTAAAGTTATCGTTAGATTTTAACACTAAATCACGTAAAAACCATGTCATATATTTGTTAATGTTTGTTTAATATTTTGCTCGGTGTTAGAATTTAGAACCAAAGAGAATAGTCCGTACATTAGTAATATAGGTCTTGTATATTAAATCTTTTATGGGATTAAATTCTGTTAATCTCACCACTTAATTAGCATCTTTGTGTTATAGTGCTCAAGAGATTAAGAATGTTGATTGGCTAGGTTTATCACCTCAATAGAGCGTGAAATCATTAACTATATAAATTTCTGTTATGTTTATTGATAAACTGTATCATTAAAAGACAATTTGTTACCGGTGTGACTATTGTACAAAAACTCAAACGACAATTTCGGATATGTAAGTGACAAATTTTAAGAAATAAAAATGCTCTATAAATTTGTTGGAAATCTTTAACAAAAGTTTTGCTATTGTGTTTTAAATTTCGTGAAATTTCCCGTGTTTAGAATTGTCTCAGTTTTGAATATGTAATATAGTGTAGTTATAAATGTGTTTTTTTAGGGGATGATTTTCAATGTTCCTTAAAAAGTATTTCCATCAGCCTTTTGTTTTAATAAAGAATTAATCGCACAGGATATCTACATGAAAAATATCCCAAGATCGAACGTCGGGCATGGTTTTACTATTACACCGTTGCATGCAATGTATCAATTATATTTATCGTGTGCTAAATAAAACAATTTCTAAATTATTTATAGAATCTTCTGTGCTCATAATTTCGAATTACTTGAATGAAATTTATTATTTTTCTGTTACGTACGATCATATTGTATTTTAACATTGTGTATCGTACCTTATTATATGCTATTATTATTTTCATCGTTATTTATATTGTTTCATTGATATATATATTGTTTAATAGTTATTATTTCTCAAAAGTAAATAGATAATCACACGATTCTTCGGTGTTCAGAATTTCAGCGTGACACTTTCCTCTGGTCGGATAAACTAATAAATTTGCGACATTTTCTAGAAAAAGCAAGTTAAAGTTATCGTTAGATTTTAACACTAAATCACGTAACAACCATGTCATATATTTGTTAATGTTTGTTTAATATTTTGCTCGGTGTTAGAATTTAGAACCAAAGAGAATATTCCGTACATTAGTAATATAAGTCTTGTATATTAAATCTTTTATGGGATTAAATTCTGTTAATCTCACCACTTAATTAGCACCTTTGTGTTATAGTGCTCAAGAGATTAAGAATGTTGATTGGCTAGGTTTATCACCTCAATAGAGCGTGAAATCATTAACTATATAAATTTCTGTTATGTTTATTGATAAACTGTATCATTAAAAGACAATTTGTTACCGGTGTGACTATTGTACAAAAACTCAAACGACAATTTCGGATATGTAAGTGACAAATTTTAAGAAATAAAAATGCTCTATAAATTTGTTGGAAATCTTTAACAAAAGTTTTGCTATTGTGTTTTCAATTTCTTGAAATTTCCCGTGTTTAGAATTGTCTCAGTTTTGAATATGTAATATAGTGTAGTTATAAATGTGTTTTTTTAGGGGATGATTTTCAATGTTTCTTTAGAAGTATTTCTATCAGCCTTTTGTTTTAATAAAGAATTAATCGCACAGGATATCTACATGAAAAATATCCCAAGATCGAACGTCGGGCATGGTTTTACTATTACACCGTTGCATGCAATGTATCAATTATATTTATCGTGTGCTAAATAAAACAATTTCTAAATTATTTATAGAATCTTCTGTGCTCATAATTTCGAATTACTTGAATGAAATTTATTATTTTTCTGTTACGTACGATCATATTGTATTTTAACATTGTGTATCGTACCTTATTATATGCTATTATTATTTTCATCGTTATTTATATTGTTTCATTGCTATATATATTGTTTAATACTATTATTTCTCAAAAGTAAATAGATAATCACACGATTCTTCGGTGTTCAGAATTTCAGCGTGTATATATGTGTATGAAGTTCAATAATATCTGCTATCATAATCTGTTTCAATAAAATTACCGAAAACAGATTTGTGTTGATGATCTTCTTAAACCATTAGTTCTGATTCCAAATTTACTAATCCTTACCGCGCCACCTACCCCAAAATATGTGCCAACCCGCATGTAACGAGAATACATATAAATCGTAATATATATTGCGCCGTATTCTGCATGGGAACCCCGTTGTAAGAACGTGAACGTGTACAGATAATGTGACGGATCAAACCTCGCCACTGAGCATTTAAATTCATATTTATATATGAGGTGGACTCTGTCTCATCCGAACTCTGATCACTGTATTTAGAGATCGATCTGTCTAACTATCTTTGGCGATTTTTTTTTTTGCAAACTACGGCGGTAAGCGAAATTGCCGACAAATAGTCCCTTCACTCATTGCCACCAATTATGGTTTAAAAAATCCCGTCCGATTCGAGAATATTAATAAATAATTTTAATTATTTTAATTATTTATTAATATTTATTAATAAATAATGAAAATAATTAATATTCTCGAATCGGAGGAGATATTCAGGTTAGTAATAAAAATATTATGATCACTTACAGTAACAATACTCGCCAGTATTTTAAATAGTTAATGATTTCACGCTCTACTGACGTCAGGTCCGATTACCGACGCACATCAAAGGTAACTGGCGGTTATACTCGGATAGTGAGCGGTAGCTCAAATAGTGACGTTTTCTTAATTAGTCACGCTTTCGCCAATTTCTCCCGCACGTGCCTCAATAGTGATATGTTTGGATAAACTCACGTTTATTTAATTACTCACGTATTTTTTACATACTGACAAAAGTAAGGAATACTAACCAATTAACTCACATACTCACCGTATGATTATTACTGACCATTAACAGAAATACTGACGTACGGTACAAGTACTGACGGGTTTAAGCGACAACTGACAACACGTATATTTCTCACTAGTTTTCATTAATAGTAACCATAATTAAGCTTTACTACTTGCTCAGAGGATTTTCTAACGCAGAAGCCCAATACTAAAAGCTCTGACGACATTTCTACACACTATGCACCTTGCAGTGTATAGAGGTCACAATTTTGAACCGATTGTGATGAAACTTGACTTGTATGTTTATAAGCCAAAGATCTTGGTTCCTTTCTATATTTGCGGCCATCAGATCCTAACTTCTTGAATTATGGCCCCTGATTGTCTGAAAAATCACCCTTTTTAGCTTGTGGTCCCTCTGGAGGTCAAAATTATCATCCGATTTAAAAAAACGTTTGACAATATCACCATTACATGGTAATGAAGGTTGAGTTCAAATTTTGTGAAAATCGGACCCAAATGGACAGACAAAATGGCCGCCGTTTGTACGCGATTAGTGTGAAAATATGTTATATCAAGGTTGTGGACCCTATATAGGTCACAATTTTGAACCGATTTTGATGAAACTTGACATGCATGTTTATAACCTAAAGATCTTGGTTCCTTTCGATATTTGCGCCCATTGATTCGTAACTTCCTGAATTATGGCCCCTGATTGTACGAAAAATCACCCCTTTTAGCTTGTGGTCCCACGGGAGGTCAAAATTATTATCCGATTTAAAACAACGTTTGATTATATCACCGTTACATGGTAACGAAGATTGAGTTTAAATTTTGTGAAAATTGGATCAAAATTGACAGACAAAATGGCCGCCGTTTGTACGTGAATAGTGTGAAAATATGTTATATCAAGGTTGCGGACCCTATAGAGGCCAGCATCTTACCCACTTAGCAACATGATCCCCAGTCGAATTTGAAGCCTACTGAAATGCACCTTTATAACCCAAAGATCTTAATTCATTTCGATATTTGCACATATCAAATTCTAACTTAATGATGTAGGAAAAATCACTTTCGGTATTGCTTGTTCTCTATCCATCTCTCGAAAATGTGGGCGTATCCTGCCTGGCAGTGCCAGCCTATCTTTTAGCTTGTGAACAGTGTAGGGGTCACAATTTTGAACCGATTTGGATGAAACTTTAAATGCATGTTTATAACCCAAAGATCTTGGTTCCTTTCGATACTTGCGCCAATCGGATGGTAACTTCCTCAATTATGGCCCCTGATTGTCTGATGAATCGCCCTTTTTAGCTTGTGGTCCCTCTGGAGGTCAAAATTGTTATCCGATTTAAAAAAACGTTTGATTATATCACCGTCCCATGGTTATGAAGGTTGAGTTCCAATTTCGTGAAAATCGCGGACCAAAATTGACGGACAAAATGGCCGTCGTTTGTACGTGAATGGTGTGAAAATATGTTATATCAAGGTTGTGGACCTTATAGAGGTCACAATTTTGAACCGATTTTGATGAAACTTGACATGTATGTTTATAACCCAAAGATCTTGGTTCCTTTCGATATTTGCACCCATCGAATCATAACTTCATGAATTATGTCCCCTGATTGTCCGAAAAATCGCTTTTGTTAGCTTGTGGTCCCTCTGGAGGTCAAAATTATTATCCGATTTAAAAAAACGTTTGATTATATCACGGGTTCATGGTAATGAAGAGAAAATTTGGATTTTGTGAAAATCGGACCAGAGTTGATGGAGAAAATGGCCACCGTCTGTGCGGGAATTGTGTAAAAATATGTTATATCAAGGTTGTGGACCCTATAGAGGTCACAATTTTGAACTGATTTTGATGAAACTTGAAATACATGTTTATAACCTAATGATCTTGGTTCCATTGCATATTTGCCCATATCAGATCGTAACTTCCTGAATCATGGCCCCTTATTGTACGAAAAATCACCCTTTTTAGCTTGTGGTCCCTCTGGAGGTCACAATTATTATCTGATTTGAAAAAAAGGGTTGATTATATCACAGTTACACCGTAGTTATGGGTGAGTTTGAATTATGATTTTCTGGTGATTACTTAAAATGCAACAACTCTTGTTGACTGCCCGGACGATTTGGCTGCTGTGTGGGCGTATGTTTCGTTGCCTGGCAACCTATTTTTTAGCTTGTGGTTCCTCTGGAGGTCAGAATTATTATCCGATTTAAAAAACCGTTTGATTATATCACCGTTACACCCTAAGGAAGGTTGAGTTCGAATTTTGGGAAAATCGGACCAAAATTGCCATACAAAATGGCCGCCGTTTGTATGCGAATACTGTTAAAAAATGGTATAGGGGCATTCCATGTCAAGTGTACACAAAATTTGGGCGATTTTGACATGACCATCACAGATTTTGATGATTTTTGATGTGCAAGTTAACCATGACGAAAAAACATTATGTGCAAAATTTTAGCGCTGGGGGCCCCATGGGGCCCCTTTAGGGAATTCCCAAAATTTTGCCCTTTTCGGCTGACCTTCAAACTTTGAAAATCCATAACTTTGCCCCTAGTCATCCTACGTACATGAAATTGGTACCAAATTGTTCAGAAAACATGGATCTTTCTAATGACCAGGAGCACAAACTCGACAGAACAAAATCCAGGCAGATGTTGTTGACCTTGACCTTGGAAACCACGCCCATGAAAAGGGGCAGACTCGATTTAGCCAATTTTTCGTGTGAACATTGCCCCACCTATATATTACGAACACACAAAAAATCAAAGTGGGATCTCCATGGGAACAGATTTGATGGACATGAAGTCCATCTTGGTCGCTAAAACACACGTTGATTTTATTCGAATTCACTGTAGGTTGTTTTGTGCAAGCTGACTTCTGATCACTAATTTCACTATGATAACTTGTACTCTCTGTTTTTTATACGCCCACATGGAATGTGGACATATATTGCCAGTGCCCCTGTCCGTCTGCCCTTTTGTCTATCCGTCCGTCGTCCACACTTTCTTGTGGACACTCTAGAGGCTAAAGTTAATATCCGATTGACTTTAAATTCATACACAGTGTTTAAGGTCATGAGACAAAGAATCCTATTGATTTTCAGCGATATCCAAATATTATTGTCACAGTTATGGCCCTCGATCACTTTGAAAAATCTCGTGGATGTTTTAGAGGCCAAAGTTAATATCTGATTGTCTTTAAATTTATACATAGTGTGTAAGATCAATAGATGAAGAAGCTTATTGATTTTCAGCAATATTCGATAATTACTGCCAGAGTTATGGGCCTTAATCACTTTGAAAAAACTTGTGGATGCTCTAGCGGTTAAAGATAATATCCGATTGACTTTGATTGTATACACAGTAAGGCTGGGAATCGATATGAAATTTCAATATCGATTATCGGCAAGAAATTTTCAGCGATTATCGATAATAATCGATTATCACTTTTCCGGGAAAATCCGAACTTTACCGACCTGTTATTTTGTTGTATTTGTTCTTCAACAGTCATGTTTAATAATAGTATTGTATAATAAAAAATATTCGAAAACATCTTCAGTCTTTATTACTGTTATTTAAACACATCTCATTTATTAATATTCTGATACAATCTGTCAATACTCAATCGTAATAAAAAAAAACAAACGAAAGTAAATTGAAGGTATTTATCTTCATTACTAGAGAGTCCATGAAGGTAGATGACTGTGTTAGGTCAATATTACGGTCGTCGGTTCCGTAAAAACCAGAACAATTCCATACCTCGCTTTTTGCCTGTCCCGGGAAGTCAAAAACGTGTATGGACTGTATCTGACATGATTTAGTAATTAAAGCTGAGTTGATCATTAATAATACAATTAGTTTTATTGTGAAAACAGACGATTTCTCTACAAATCAATCAAGAGCAAAGAAGGGAGATAATCCTAATTTTATTGTATCACGTGCGATTATCATTGTTCACAAAGTGCGTGACCTATTTTAGTTTCAACTAGTAGAAACAACAAAAACAACGAAAATATTAAAACAATGTATTTTTTTTACAATAATATATATTTAAAATGTGCCAGTTTGTAAGCAGAGGGGAAAAATAGTTGTTGTCTTGACGTCGTGTATTCATTCATTCGTCTGCTAATGACAGACTATGGCAAGTTTATTCGCGTGAAAGTGACCGTAACTTGCCGTCAGAAGGTAAATATACCGATAATCGATATTTGAATTTCATTATCGATTATCGTATCGCTAAATAACTTCTACCGATTATCGATTATATCGATATATTTGCGCAGCCTTAATACACAGTGTTTAAGGTCATCAGACGAAGAAACCTGTTGATTTTCAGCGATATTCGATAATTACTGCCAGAGGAATACTACCTTAAAAAAGAAAATGAACGTGTTAGCGTTTGCCGAAACATGTTCTTGGCTACTCTTGGTGTTAATGATAAGACTGTTTACGAATGGTTGAAAGGCAATTCGCATGCTGGTATTCCAAAGACAGCTACAGTAACTAAAAGACGCGTTTCGGTATCAAATACAGAGAAGGTCAACTATGCGCGACACTTCCTTAACGAACTTCCGAAATTACCTTCACATTATTGTAGGTCTTCTTCGAAGAAAAATTATCTGGAGCCAGTCTTTACAAGTGCTTCCGAATTATACAAAGTGTATGTGAAGGATTGTAAACACAATGATAAGCCGTTCCTTCGCAGGAAGGCTTTTACATCCGTATTCAATGATCTTAATTTGGGCATTCATCGGCCTAAAAAAGACAGATGTGACATTTGTTGTGGTTACGAAACAAATAATATCTCCGAAGCAGACTATAACTTACACATGTCACGTAAAAATGAGGCGAGAGCCGAGAAAGCTGCAGACAAACTTCGTTCAGAAATTGAAGATCAAGTTAAGGTTGTGACATTAGATCTCCAGTCCTTGTTATTATGTCCTTTGCTTACTGCTAGTTCCATGTACTACAAGACGAAATTGGGATGTCATAATTATACAATTTTTGATCTTGCGAGCAAAGATGTGGTCAATTACTTTTGGCATGAAGGTATTGGGGATCTAAATGCAAATACTTTTGCCTCATGCTTAAATGATTACATAAATTCTCTCGAACATGATGTCAAAGAACATATTTTGTATAGTGATGGTTGTACATACCAAAATAGAAATGTAATTTTGTCAAATATGTTACTGAAAGCTGCCACTGAGAGAGAAATAACCATCGTGCAAAAATTTCTTGAAAAGTGTCACACTCAGATGGAATGTGATTCGGTTCACAGCACGATTGAGAGAAGAATTCGCGGTAAACCTATTTATATTCCACAGAATTACGTGGACTTAATACGTACAGCAAGAGTAACCCCACTTTATAAAGTGAAATATCTTTCACACGACTTTTTTAAAACTTTCTCGCTGTTAGGTTATTATTCCACAATTCGTCCCGGTGCACGTAGTGGTGATCCTGTAGTTACGGATATTCGTGTTTTGCAGTATAAGGATGGTAATATAAAATACAAAACAAACTTTACTGACGAGTTTAATGATCTCCCTAGACGTAATAAAAGGTGTCCTCCGTCGAAGGACGATCCTCTAGAGCTTCATTGCTTATACGACGCCCCACTTCAGATCAAGTCAAAAAAGTACACCCATTTACAAGAACATAAAAAGGTATTACCCTCTGATTACCATCCTTTTTATGACAATTTACTTCACGAGGCGGAGTAAGTTGAATGCGCCAATTATGTTGATTAAATGAAGTACTTGTTTCATTAACTTATATGAATGATTTGGAGGGTTTAGCTAATTATAGGCCTACGTTGTTAAGTTTGTTATTATTTAATGTTGTTATATTGTAATTAACTTTAAATATCCACGGCCAGTATCCACGTGTTCATGATCTGTTTAGTCCAAATAAATTATTAATTAACATTTTTGTTTGATATCTTTATTTTAACATTAGCTTCAAAATTTCGTATATCTCCGAAAAAGACCACATTTTCCTTTTACTACCATGTCAAATTTTCGTATGTGTGCTTATCTAAAATTATATCACGATTTTCCGTTGTGCTTATTATCAGTAAGTGACGTGTAGAATAACGTTTCCCCGTTCCAAATTTCAAGATGATTCGACAATATCACACAAAGTTATTCAGTTTTTTGTTCCTCCTGTAAAATTTGTATGCCTTCTTATACACCCCTATACGCAATTTTGATAGCTCACCGACGATATACTGATCTACCAAAAGATCACACAAGGTCTGGAGTTCAGGAAAATTACTTCTCCGACCACAAAGTGATCTATCTGATAATCAGTAACGAAAAATTTAGTAATAATGAGAATGATGTAGATAACAACATTCCTGTTGTTTGTAATACTCAAAATGAAAATATGTGGAAACCCCATAGTGTTAAGGAAATTAAAAGAGATTATTTTGTGGACAAACAGATTCCCTCAAAAAAAATTTCTAAAGAAATCAGAAAGACTAGCATTCAAAATGAAATGCAGGCTGACGATGTAATAATCAGAAAGTATGGCTATCAGATAACCAGAAGAGATCTAGCAACTCTTACTCCAAGACAGTGGCTAAATGATCAAGTAATAAATGTGTATATGAAATACCTGCAAGAAAGAGAACGAAATGAAGGCAATCAAATATTAGCTGAAGAAATTTTCTGTTACACCAGAATACAGGGAAATTTAAGAAATGCAGTAGAATTCTACCGTGGTAGAAATATTCTACAATATGATATGATACTACTTCCAGTGTACACTACAAGTCACTGGAGCTTGTTGGTAATATATGTGAGGTCGAAAACTATCAAGTACTTTGATTCGCTTGGAAGTTTTAGTAGAGGTGCGATATGTTTGAACACGCTGCTCAGTTTTATTAATGAGATTGAGACAGTACGATCAAACACATGGAAAACAATAATGGAAAGAAACATAACTATACAAGATAATGGTTATGACTGTGGTGTTTATGTATGTATGTTTGCAGATTATATTCTTCAGGGTTTATCTTTGAAGAACAGAAAGAGAAACGCTGCTGGTTATCGCCAGCACATGAAGGAAATAATAATGATGTGAACTACTGTGGTAGTAACTATGTAAATCCTCCACTTGCCGCTTCACTGTGGACTTGGTGTGTAATAGTATTAGACTGTCGTCTGTATAGGGAAAATGTGCTTAAAAATCGATTTTTGTTGCACCCCCCCTGGGTCTAAAAAATGTTGCCATTTTCTTATAATACAAGGTTTCTAGTGATGGAAAATCCATATTCCCACCTTCAGATATTGCCAGTTCTTAAAATATTACCCATTTACCCAGGGTCTCGGTCACTTTATCATGCTTGTCTAACATGACTTTGACGTCGTGATTTTGGATGATAAAATTACTGCAGGTGAATAATTTTTTTCGTGTGTACTGCCCAAATGCACAGCAACATTTGAAAAAAAAATTATGGAAATATCTCAATTTGTATATGCACAGGACCAATTATAAGCGCCCACAAAGCAGTAATGTTGCATATTGTAGCATGTTTTTGTCTATTTATGAAAATACAGCGTCATTGTATTGATATTGAATTTAATTTATTATCAGAAATTATACATAAATTTGATAATTGCATAGACATATTTGATTTCAACCAAAAAAACAATACATAAACGTGATATTTCAAAGAGGGGTCCCAGGTAAAAAGGTATAAGGGGAGATAACTCGTATCATAAATGACCTATAAATATTGAACAAAGGCTAAATTTCTCCTTGGCAACCCACCCTATCACCAAACAAAGAATGAAAACAAATTTAAAACATTAATCTTTTATGTAATGACTAGTATTAAAGGTTTAAATAGATATAAATTAGGCCTTTGTATTGCAATGTACAACAACATTTCAATATCAATATTTTTTTAAAATACAGAAAACATTTTTTTCATTTTTAATAACTGTTATATCAATAATTTTTTTAAATGTTGCTGTAACAGTTGTGCAATAATTAATGCTTAAATAGTTAAAATATAAAATATAAAAAAATATAAAAACAGTTAACCCATTTTTTACGGTAGCGAAACAACTCGCGGCACGTGGGTCACGGTAGCGAATCAACTCGCGGACCCTTCATACTTGGCAACGGCATTAGCGAACCCAAGCGAGAAATCAATCAACTTACTTCTATTGTTTCTATGTCATTAATTAATGGTGATTGGGTAATAAAAGTAAAACCCACGATGAAAAGGAATGTTTAATTCGCTAATCATCCAATAAAAAATATATGTTTCAACACCGGATCTTCAAGTATTTACGTAAAAGGTCAGAGGTGAAAATTCACACCGTGTCATTCAATTTGGCACTATTCCAATATTTTCACGCTGTCACTTACGGCTAATAATTATATGATATTGAGAGTGAAATAGAATCAGATTTTATGATTTACTGCCAGGTATATTGTGGAATATGATAATGTCGAAGAAATCAACTATTTATTATTTTTTTTGACGTTATGATGCGAAGAATGCGTTTACTCGAGCCGAGATCAAGCGTGTCGCCGCCATTTTGGATTCGCTCGCTCAAACAGATGACAACAGGAAACATACGGCTAATAATTCTAGACTTTGGAAAGCTAAATTGAATCAAAACTTTTAGGATTTAATACAAGTTAAATAGGGGAATATTACACTGTCAAAGATTTCAAATATATATTTTTATTTTCGACGCAATGAAGCAAAGAAAACGACAATTCCCGTCATATATATCCAAAGAAAGGCAGAAATGTTAAATGCCGTAGGCGATGAAATGACCGTTATTTGGGGTGATATTTCTTTTTAAAAGTTATATTTATACTTACTTAGAACACTGCTGCCAACACGAGGGATTATATTTTTGTTTTATTTTTTTTAAAAAAACTCGTAAGGGATACTTTTTCACATTATTTTGCCAATATGATAGAGAAAAGTCATAATTTTAGTGGAACTGGCTTTTCAATATTATTTATAGTAATATACATGCTACTTTGTAAAATTGAATTTTATATCATTGGAAAGAACACGACAATGTGTACATTTTTGTAACAGAGTATTTTTATGTATAAAAAATATTTTTTTAATTATTTGCAATTTTGTAGAGGGTATTAGGATTAACAATAATCCTGTAATTGGCTTAGGAAGATGGGCCCTGCTGGTTCAATGAGCTTAGGGTTAGGGAAGATAATCTTTTAATTGGCTCAGGGTTAAATGGGTTAAACAAAGTACTAAAATCAACAAATGGAAAAGTATTTACACATTTATTTATCTTTCGATATATTGTTTGGTTATCTTTTAAAGATATGAATCATGCCTGTGTATTATAATTAAAAACAACATTTCAAAACTAGTTTAAAATACAGAAAACCCTTTGTTTTGTTAAAATAATAATTCAATTAAATCTGGACATAAAGTAGTTGAATATTATACATGTAGTTAGTATGTAAAATACAGGTAAAACAAACAGTAAAACAAAATACTAAAATCAAAAAATGGAAAAGTATGTACATATTTATTCATCTTTATCTAGTGATATATTTTTTTTAAAGGTTAAAATAGATATAAATCATGTCTGTGTAGTGTAATTTAAAACATTTCAAAACTAGTAAAAGTGCTAATAAAAAATGTTGACACATTCTTAGAACGGATGTTTTAGTGCATTTGGACACCACAATCTAGTCATTTTGTGCCAATTCACTTGCCATCAAATATACCAGCACTACTTATACTATAGAGTATAGAATAAATCGGCTACTCCCACACCTTGTCATTGAGGTCGCTGATAATGGGATTCGAAATCAAATCCATTGATGACAGACCTTTTTGTAACCACTTGGCTATATAAATCCCTTCCCACCCACTAGTTGCCTATGATATAAAATAGATATAACAACAAGCCACAAGGACACAACAACTACTACAAGTATGAAATAAATTCACCCTGACGACTGAACTGTGGGTTTTCTTGTTGGGAATCGAACATAATCCTTGTAGCATCGTAGATGGTACCTAACTTCAACAGCAACACAGTCTTTATCTCTGATGTGCCAAAGAATGGTTTCATCTTCTTTCTTAATTGCTGCTTCTCTAAGTCGCCCTAAAAATATATGGAAAATTGTAAATATCATGGATATCATAAACCAACTAGAAGTAGAATGCATATTCGTTTTCTGGTTACATATGCATAAATAAAAAAACCCATAAAATTCTTTATGCAACAGTTTTTATGTGTATAATAGGCTTTGTATGGAGCAGCCTACTTTTAACAATGAACTAGACAACTTTTGGCAGACCTGGTAAATACATGTACATAACCCTGCGTGTTCGGATAGGCTACTCCCACACGTTTTCACTGAGATCGCAGAGAATGAGACTCGTACCCTCGACTATTGATGACAGACTGATAGATAACACCTATCGGCCACCCGACCACTCCCCCCAATAAACGCCTTTTACGACACGCTGAGGAGGGTCGATGGGCCTATTCCACTAGGTAACACTGGCCATAGCCAGGAAAGGAGGGTAGGGGGGACAATATTAAATCACAACAGTTGAACAAATAATAAAAACTTACCCCCATCTTTAATTTCTGCTAAATCCAGCTTATCAGAGACAGTCTTATTCTGACACCTGTAGAACAAAGGTACTTTTTTGCAGATAATGCACAGGAGGAAAGACATGTCCTCGCAGGTGGACAGCTTGGGTGGTTGATGATTTAGTGGAGGCTGATCGCAAACCTTGTCTAGAGGTGGATTGACTCTCATCACGCGTTTGCTTCTCACCAGACTGTAGCCTAATGCAACTCTTTTAGTAGCTCGTTTAATCTTTGTTCTGTCTGTGAATCTCGAATAACACTTGGAATGCTAGCCATAAACCCACAGTCACATAGTGCATCATCTTTATTCCCTATAAATACAAACATACTGACTCCTAATTTTATTGCACACATAAACAAAATAAGCAAATTAGAACCTGAGAGAAGAATTTAGGTGGCAACAAATATCCATAATAAAAATTACTTTTCTTTTATGAAAAACAATAAGACACTGCCACCTGTTTGCACTTGATTTGTGAAAAGACACTTAAGGGCGTTGAGCAGTCTAAGATTCGCACTAACTTTTCAACGCCAATCTTATTAAGTCTTTGCAAACTTGTTCCACTTATAAAATAACTCAGAAAACTCTCGAAAGTCGCGTCGTTTTATGTGTAACAATGGAGATACGAGGCGGAGGAATAAAACTATTTATAGCAAACGAGACTGATTCCCCGACCTAGATCAGGTGTTGAATAAATTATGACGTCGTGCACGCCAGTCACGTGACCAACACAGACGTGGCTTCAACGGGAGTGGAAGATGTCACGTGACCAGAAGGAATTCCCTGTATGACGCGATTATCCAGGTCTATTTATCTATCACGAAAGGAACATGACAGATTTTTTTTTTTTATGGTCAAAGATTACTATTTTTTGAATGCATAACATGATTTAGAGTGCGGTGGAGTAGTGCAGTGAAGTAATTATTTACTTTTACATCCGAATTGTTGTATTTTAATACTTGTTGTCGACGTATTCAAAGAATTAACCCAAAATCGCAAAATCTCGTTTGAAGGTAAATAATGAACAACAATTTTAAAATACTTTGAGTTGGTATTTTTTAACGTTTTTGGTGTCGAAATGTAGCTTATAACCTCCACTTTCGATCTACTGGTGGGATTATCAATAAATCTTTTGAGCTTGTACTAATAGAATTTCGAAGAAAACGCATCGTTTTTTTGCGTTTCCATGGATACAAGACAAACCAAAACCTATAGCCAAAAATTGACCAGTGTATTTTTGGGACTTGCTATTAGCATTGTTCATGCGAAATTTGATGAAAATATCTGCAGGCATAACTGAGAAAATTCTACTTTTGTTGTCATCAATACCCCTTTTTATCATGCTTTTGGGCCAAGTTTGGAACATAGTTGGTAAATAAAATTGGTATTTATTTGTTGATTAATATGTAGTTTATCACCCCAAATAACAAAAAATGTCATATCTTATCAACAAAAATTACAGTGCTAGCTTTAAATTTTGCATTTTAGACTACTCAACGCCCTTAAGACAATCTGGGGTTAATAAAATAAAACCAGAAGGCTAGCGTGAATGCTATCGATTTTAAAACAAATCTATATGAACTATATAACGAGACTATAGGCCTACAATGTGAACGTCAACAAACATTATTATTATTTATCGTAACTTGCACACAGCAATGACAACAAACAAGAAATATTATATACGGACGTAAGCTCACGTTGCGTTGTACAGTCCGGATCATTTGTGATGAGTACAGGTGTCTATAAAATTTAACCCGCTTGTCATTTTGTGTTTCGCTGAAAAATAAAATGGCGACTCTACTTTCAATTTTAGTTTGATTTAGTTGATAAACTTACCATCAAATACATCTTTATATTGTTGGCACACTTTTAGCTCGTTTCCATCAAGATTTGACCATTCTTTAAAACTTAAAACAACCTTATTCCAACTGGTATCTGTAAATTTAATCAGCTTTCCACAATCTTTGTCTACGAGGTGGATAAGGCACTTACATCGTCTTAAAGTAAACACGCTAACTCGACCCACCTTTTGACCTGTGAACTTGAGGTCAAATTGGCTCTAGAGTGTTTTTGATTGGTTGTTTGTTTTAATGATATGCATCAGGTGTAAATAGTGGTTGATAAACTTCATGGCGCGAACAGAAACTTGCGACGACTCGTTTATAAAAACTGGGACATTCTAGAAGCGGGAAGGCAGCTTTTTATCCATATAAATTCACATTTTACTAATGTGTGACTTTACAACTAAACCCATTTTATAGAAATTTTTTGAAACGATAGCTACTGACAGACGACAGTCTATATAGAAAAAAAAAGCAAATTAGAAATATAAAGCTCTAATGCACTGGTTACAGTGTATAAAGCAGAAGATATCGGCTTTTAATATGCTCTGGTATTATTGGCAATGATATTGTAAGATTGCTAAAACAAACTATGTATTAGCATGACGGGTGTGGGGGAGTCAGGGGAGCCTGTCCATTTTTATACGCCCACATTGAAATTGTTTTTCAGCGATTTCCGATAATAACTACCAGAGTTATGGCCCTTGATCACCTCAAAAAATCTTGTGGACGCTCTAGAGGCCAAAGTTAATATCCGATTGACTTTAAATTTATACACATTGTTTAAGGTCATAAGACGAAGAAGCCTATTTCCAATAATTAATGCCAGAGTTATGGCCCTCGATCACATCAAAAAATCCTGTGGATGCTCTAGAGGCCAAAGTTAATATCCGATTGACTTTAAATTTATACACAGTGTCTAAGGTCATGAGACGAAAAAGTTTTTTGATTTTCAGCGATTTCCGATAATTACTGCCAGAGTAATGGCCCTTGATCACTTCAAAAAAATCTTGTGGATGCTCTACAGTCTAAAGTTAATATCCGATTGACTTTAAATTTATACACAGTGTTTAAGGTCATGAGACGAAGAAGCCTATTGTTTTTCAGCGGTTTCTGATAATAACTACCAGAGTTATGGCCCTTGATCACTTCAAAAAATCTTGTGGACGCTCTAGAGGCCAAAGTTAATATCCGATTGACTTTAAATTTATACACAGTGTTTAAGGTCATGAGACTAAGAAGCCTATTGATTTTCAGCGATTTCCGATAATAAGTGCCAGAGTTATGGCCCTTGATCACTTCAAAAAATCTTGTTGACGCTCTAGAGGCCAAAGTTAATATCCGATTTACTTTAAATTTATACACAGTGGTTAAGGTCATGAGACGAAGAATCCTATCGATTTTCAGCAATTTCCGATAATTAGTGCCAGAGTTGTGGCCCTTGATCACTTCAAAAAATCTTGTGGACGCTCTAAAAGCCAAAGTTAATACCCGATTGACTTTAAATTTATACACAGTGTCTAAGGTCATGAGACGAAGAAGCCTATTGATTTTCAGCGATTTCCGATAATTAGTGCCAGAGTTATGGCCCTTGATCTCTTTAAAAAATCATGTGGACGCTCTAAAGGTCAAAGTTAATATCCGATTGACTTTAAATTTATACACAGTGTTTAAGGTCATAAGACGAAGAAACCTATTGATTTTCAGCGATTTCCGATAATTAGTGCCAGAGTTATGGCCCTTGATCACTTCAAAAAATCTTGTGGACGCTCTAGAGGCCAAAGTTAATATCCGATTGACTTTAGATTTATACACAGTGTTTAAGTTCATGAGACGAAGAAGCCTATTGATTTTCAGCGATTTCAAATAATTACTGCCAGAGTTATCTCCCTTGATAACTTCAAAAATTCTTGTGACGCTATAGAGGCCAAAGTTACCATCCGATTGACTTCAGATTGATACATAGAGTTTAAGGTGTTGAAACGAACAAGTATTTTGATTTTCAATGAATTTAGATAACTGAACAGCTAAATCCATGATATTAAATGTTTCATGTATATACTAATTGGGGTAAAACTTTATAAAAAGCAAGTTCATGAGACGAAGAAGCCTATTGATTTTCAGCGATTTCAAATAATTACTTCCAGAGTTATCTCCCTTGATAACTTCAAAAATTCTTGTGACGCTATAGAGGCCAAAGATACCATCCGATTGACTTCAGATTGATACATAGAGTTTAAGGTGTTGAAACGAACAAGTTTTTTGATTTTCAATAAATTTAGATAACTGAACAGCTAAATCCATGATATTAAATGTTTCATGTATATACTAATTGGGGTAAAACTTTATAAAAAGCAATCAAATTCTAATGATTTTCTGATAATTACATAATGAGTTGTTACTCTTAATCAGTTTTTAGTGTATTACAAATGTTTCATTACCGAAAAAAGTAAAAACATGCGACAACCCTTGTTGACTGCCCGGACGATTTAGCTGCTGTGGGCATATGTTTTGTTGCCTGGCAACCTATCTTTATATAAGAAAAGATAATGTTGTTGCTCATTGCAAAAACATTTACAGTAAATCATCCACTGACCATTTTACTGTGGCCTTGGTGTGTAATTATGCAGGAAAAAAAAGCAAGTTAGAAATATAAAGCTCTAATGCACTGTTTACAGTGTATAAAGCAGAAGGTATCAGCTTTTAATATGCTCTGGTATTATTGGCAATGATATTGTAAGATTGCTAAAACAAACTATGTATTAGCATGACAGGTGTGGGGGAGTCAGGGGAGCCTGTCCATTTTTATACGCCCACATTTTTATGTGGACGTATATTGTCGTCGCCCCTGTCCGTCCGTCCGTCCGTCCGTCCGTCCGTCCACAATTGTTTGTGAACAGTCTACAGGTCACAATTTATATCCGATTTCAATGAAACTTAAAATATAGGTTTATCACCCTAAGATCTCGGTTCCTTTCGATATTGGCATGTATCGGACTGTAACTTCATGGGTTATGGCCCCTGATTGTACGAAAAATCACGTTTTTAGCTTGTGAACAGTGTAGAGGTCACAATTTTGAACCGATTTGGATGAAACTTGAAATGCATGTTTATAACCCAAAGATCTTGGTTCCTTTCGATATCTGCGCCCATCGGATCGTAACTTATTGAATTATGGGCCCTGATTGTCCGAAAAATCGCCCTTTTTAGCTTGTGGTCCCTCTGGAGGTCAAAATTGTTATCTGATTTGAAAAACCGTTTGATTATATCACCGTTCCATGGTTATGAAGGTTGAATTCAAATTTCGTGAAAATCGGACCAAAATTGACGGACAAAATGGCCGCTGTTTGTTACGCGAATGGTGTGAAAATATGTTATATCAAGGTTGTGGACCTTATAGAGGTCACAATTTTGAACCGATTTTGATGAAACTTGACATGTATGTTTATAACCCAAAGATCTTGGTTCCTTTTGATATTTGCACCCATCGGATCATAACTTCATGAATTATGTCCCCTGATTGTCCGAAAAATCGCTTTTGTTAGCTTGTGGTCCCTCTGGAGGTCAAAATTATTATCCGATTTAAAAAAAAAAACGTTTGATTATATCTGATTTCAATGAAACTTAAAATATAGGTTTATCACCCTAAGATCTCGGTTCCTTTCGATATTGGCATGTATCGGACTGTAACTTCATGGGTTATGGCCCCTGATTGTACGAAAAATCACGTTTTTAGCTTGTGAACAGTGTAGAGGTCACAATTTTGAACCGATTTGGATGAAACTTGAAATGCATGTTTATAACCCAAAGATCTTGGTTCCTTTCGATATTTGCGCATATCGGATCGTAACTTCCTGAATTATGGCCCCTGATTGTCCGAAAAATCACCCTTTTTAGCTTGTGGTACCTCTGGAGGTCAAAATTGTTATCCGATTTAAAAAACCGTTTGATTATATCACCATTACATGGTTATGGAGGTTGAGTTCCAATTTTGTGAAAATCGGACCAAAATTGACAGACAAAATGGCAGCCGTTTGTACGCGAATAGTGTGAAAATTTGTTATATCAAGGTTGTGGACCCTATAGAGGTCACAATTTTGAACCGATTTTCATGAAACTTGACATGTATGTTTATATCCAAAGATCTTGGTTCCTTTCGATATCTGCGCCCATCGGATCGTAACTTATTGAATTATGGCCCCTGATTGTCCGAAAAATCGCCCTTTTTTGCTTGTGGTCCCTCTGTAGGTCAAAATTGTTATCTGATTTGAAAAACCGTTTGATTATATCACCGTTCCATGGTTATGAAGGTTGAATTCAAATTTCGTGAAAATCGGACCAAAATTGACGGACAAAATGGCCGCCGTTTGTTACGCGAATGGTGTGAAAATATGTTATATCAAGGTTGTGGACCTTATAGAGGTCACAATTTTGAACCAATTTTGATGAAACTTGACATGCATGTTTATAACCCAAAGATCTTGGATCCTTTCTATATTTGCGCCCATCGAATCATAACTTCATGAATTATGTCCCCTGATTGTCCGAAAAATCGCTTTTGTTAGCTTGTGGTCCCTCTGGAGGTCAAAATTATTATCCGATTTAAAAAAAAAAACGTTTGATTATATCACGGTTTCATGGTAATGAAGAGAGAATTTGAATTCCGTGAAAATCGGACCAGAGTTGACGGATAAAATGGCCGCTGTCTGTACGCGAATTGTGTAAAAATATGTTATATCAAGGTTGTGGACCCAATAGAGGTCACAATTTTGAACTGATTTTGATGAAACTTGAAATACATGTTAATAACCTAATGATCTTGGTTCCATTGCATATTTGTCCATATCGGATCTTAACTTTCTGAATCATGGCCCCGGATTGTACGAAAAATCACCCTTTTTAGCTTGTGGTCCCTCTGGAGGTCACAATTATTATCTGATTTAAAAAAACGTTTGATTATATCACAGTTACACCGTAGTTATGGGTGAGTTTGAATTATGATTTTCTGATGATTACTTAAAATACAACAACTCTTGTTGACTGCCCGGACGATTTGGCTGCTGTGTGGGCGTATGTTTCGTTGCCTGGCAACCTATTTTTATATAAGAAAAGATAATGTTGTTGCTCATTGCAAAAACATTTACAGTAAATCATCCACTGACCATTTTACTGTGGCCTTGGTGTGTAATTATGCAAAAAAAAAAAGCAAGTTAGAAATATAAAGCTCTAATGCACTGTTTACAGTGTATAAAGCAGAAGGTATCAGCTTTTAATATGCTCTGGTATTATTGGCAATGATATTGTAAGATTGCTAAAACAAACTATGTATTAGCATGACAGGTGTGGGGGAGTCAGGGGAGCCTGTCCATTTTTATATAAGAAAAGATAATGTTGTTGCTCATTGCAAAAACATTTACAGTAAATCATCCACTGACCATTTCAATGTGGCCTTGGTGTGTAATTATGCAGAAAAAAGCAAGTTGGAAATATAAAGCTCTAATGCACTGTTTACAGTGTATAAAGCAGAAGGTAGCAGCTTTTAATACTCTTGTATTATTGGCAATGATATTGTAAGATTGCTAATGTACTAGCATGGCAGGTGTAGAGGAGTCGGGGAGCCTTGCCAGATAAATAGTTATTTATTTACTTCAAAATTGTTTCAATCCCTAAAATCTTGAGGATATTTTTTGTGGGGGAGGGGGGGTAGGCAGAAAAAAAGGCCGCTAGTTTTTAGTTTTGGGTTTTATTTATCAGCACAAGTAGTCTTGGCTGTGTTATTGTAAAATAAAAATGCAGGTTGGAAACATCGAGCTCTAATGTACTTCTTACGATTTATAAAGCATAAAATAATATCTTTATACTCGTGTATTAATGACATGATATTGTATGATTACCTAATAACATATATTAGTGTATAAAAGTGAAATTTGAAAAGTTAAACAACTAATATACTGATTACAATGTATGAAGAAGAAATTGACAAAGGTATTGTAAGATTACTATAGCATGTTTTAATGATGAAAAATTCCACAAATCGGTAAGCTTATTATTTTATAAATATTTCATTTAAATATTTCATTAAGTAATTATTAAAATAAAGTATAAAATAAGTTACCTATCTATTTGATAGGGGGGTTGGATGGCTGAATGGTTAGCGTGCCCGCGCTATATCATAAAGCCTGTCATTGAGTCAACTGGCGTGGTTTCGAATCCCCAGTTGTACGTGGCAAGAAGTAGGGTCGCTTGTCCAGTAAGGCTGTGCAAAAATATCGATATAATCGATAATCGGTAGAAGTTATTTAGCGATTCGATAATTGATATTGAAATATCGATTATCGGTATATTTAGTATTTACCTTCTGTCGTTCTGACGGCAAGTGACTTTCACTTTCACATGACTGAACTTGCCGTAGTCTGGCATAAGCAGACAAATGAATGAATAGACGTCAACCAGGCGTGTCAGCTAACCTGTTTTTTCCGTGAGCCTCACGGATTCACGACCTTTCTCCCGGAAATTTCTCACGGAAAACGGTCAATGCTAGTTTTACTTTTCCGTTTAATAAATCGACCTCATGATTGGCTGAATTTGACCGAAAACTTCTATTTCGGTAATATGCGGTACATCCCAAGGCGTGTTTGTGATAATTATTTGGAGTAAATAAAGTATATTTGTAATGGTAGCAGAGTACAAGAGCGTACCTGATGAAATAGAAACCTGCACAAGGTTATTTCCATTATTGTAATGTAGCCCTATGGTTAATAAATGTCTGTCTATGCGATTTTAACAATTATCCCTCGAAGAGAAAACATTTCACGCCACAATGACTTCAGAAGGCATTGACTAAAATTTAGACGACTTTTCAATGCGATTTTGGATTACGTTTACATTTAAATATATTACTAGCCATTGTATTATAATACTTTGATATCGGTCTCAATATGTGCAAATAATCAGACTCAAAAATTATCGAAATAGGGCCTATAAGCGCAATTACTGTTGATGTACGGGAGACACTTGTCAAATAAATGTAACAGTTATCTACCTTTATGGACTCTTGTAATGAAGATAAATAACTCCAACTTACTTTCGTTTGTTTTTTTTTTTTTTATTACGATTGAGATTGTATTAAGAATATTGATAAATATAATGTGTTTAAATAAACAGTGAAAATGTTTTGGAATATTTTTATTATAAAACATGACCGTTGAAGAACAAATACAACAAAATAGTGGTAGCATGTGTCGACCAACAAAATAACAGGTCGGTAAAGTTCGGCTTTTTCCGGAAAAATGATAATCGATTATTATCGATAATCGCTGACAAATTCTTGCCGATAATCGATATTGAAATTTCATATCGATTCCCAGCCTTATTGTCCAGCCTCATGGATTTTCTCCGGATACTCCGGTTTCCTCCCACTGCTGAAGACCCCTGCGGCCTGCGCGCAAGCGAATTATTGAAATAAAATTGAACCATACGTTCGTCCCAAAATGACCTAGTTTGTGTCGAGTGGACAATAAACCCCATTTCTCTCTCTCTCTTTCTATGTATTTGATGTATAATTATGTACGTAAATATGCAATACTGTAAGGTAATATTTTCAGGGCAAGCACAAGATATGTTACTGTGGCTGTAATTATTACTAATGGCATCATCATTTATCTTTAATGGGTTTATGGTAGAGTTACATTTACATGAACCAGCATCTGTTAACGTGTTTTACTAAATCGTTACATATATATATATATATTGTACCATATTTTTATAGATTATATAAACTTATTTTAAACCCGTATCTATTTTTTTTCAAGACGTATCTTGCTCCAAAGAGGCAGGTTTTACTTACTACTTCACCTGTTAGTGCACGAGATAAAATTGGTAGATTGCAACAAATAGATAAAGCATCATTCCTTTCTAGCTTTTTCCTTCCACTTCCACCCCACGTGATATCATACGCAAGTGTTTGATAAGAAACTTGCCACAAAAATAGACAGAAGATATCTGCTTTTGCTATTCTAACATTATTGGCACAGATATTAAATATTACTAATTTATTACCATCATAATTATGGAAGAGTGCAAAAAAATAATCAGGACTGTGGGGTGCAATTGTGCAATGAAGCGATCGGTTGTTGTTCCTGGTAATGGGGGGTTCGAGAATCTTGACTAAGACAAATTTTCAAAATGATATAGCCCTAACTTTCAGAGTACTTTCCTAACGATTTACATACAAAAGCGAAATCCTAATCAGAAAGCCCTAATATAGCAGGGGAAAAACAAATGAAATTGGGTTTAACCTTCTGCAAATATGGAATCTTCAAAACTTGAATTTCAGACTGGAACTGACCAACAAAATGGCTGCTCCCAATACAGTATGAAATACAGGACTTAACCCATTTTTTACGGTAGCGAAACAACTCGCGGCACGTGGGTCACGGTAGCGAATCAACTCGCGGACCCTTCATACTTGGCAACGGCATTAGCGAACCCAAGCGAGAAATCAATCAACTTACTTCTATTGTTTCTATGTCATTAATTAATGGTGATTGGGTAATAAAAGTAAAACCCGCGATGAAAAAGAATGTTTAATTCGCTAATCATCCAATAAAAAATATATGTTTCTACACCGGATCTTTCAGTATTTACGTAAAAGGTCAGAGGTGAAAATTCACACCGTGTCATTCAATTTGGCACTATTCCAATATTTTCACACTGTCACTTACGGCTAATAATTATATGATATTGAGAGTGAAATAGAATCAGATTTTATGATTTACTGCCAGGTATATTGTGGAATATGATAATGTCGAAGAAATCAACTATTTATTATTTTTTTTGACGTTATGATGCGAAGAATGCGTTTACTCGAGCCGAGATCAAGCGTGTCGCCGCCATTTTGGATTCGCTCGCTCAAACAGATGACAACAGGAAACATACGGCTAATAATTCTAGACTTTGGAAAGCTAAATTGAATCAAAACTTTTAGGATTTAATACAAGCTAAATAGGGAAATATTACACTGTCGAAGATTTCAAATATATATTTTTATTTTCGACGCAATGAAGCAAAGAAAACGACAATTCCCGTCATATATCCAAAGAAAGGCAGAAATGTTAAATGCCGTAGGCAATGAAGTGACCGTTATTTGGGGTGATATTTCTTTTTAAAAGTTATATTTATACTTACTTAGAACACTGCTGCCAACACGAGAGATTATATTTTTGTTTTATTTTTTTAAAAAAAAACTCGTAAGGGATACTTTTTCACATTATTTTGCCAATATTATAGAGAAAAGTCATAATTTTAGTGGAACTGGCTTTTCAATATTATTTATAGTAATATACATGCTACTTTGTAAAATTGAATTTTATATCATTGGAAAGAACACGACAATGTGTACATTTTTGTAACAGAGTATTTTTATGTATAAAAAATATTTTTTTAATTATTTGCAATTTTGTAGAGGGTATTAGGATTAACAATAATCCTGTAATTGGCTTAGGAAGATGGGCCCTGTTGGTTCAATGAGCTTAGGGTTAGGGAAGATAATCTTTTAATTGGCTCAGGGTTAAATGGGTTAATGATGTAGGAAAAATCACTTTCGGTATTGCTTGTTCTCTATCCATCTCTCGAAAATGTGGGCGTATCCTGCCTGGCAGTGCCAGCCTATCTTTTTAGCTTGTGGTCCCTCTGGAGGTCACAATTATTATCCGATTTAAAAAAATGTTTGATTATATTACCATTACACCGTGAGGAAGGTTGCGTTTGAATTTCGGACCAAAATTGCCATACAAAATGGCTGCCGTTTGTACGCAAATACTGTTAAAAAATGGTATATCATGGTTGTGGACCCTGTAGAGGTCACAATTTTAATTCGATTTTGATGGAACTTGAAATGCATGGTTATAACCCAAAGGTCTTGGTTCCTTTCGATATTTGCGCATATCGGATCGTAACTTCCTGAATTATGGCCCCTGATTGTACGCAAAATTGACTTTTTTTTAGCTTGTGGTTCCTCTGGAGGTCACAATTATTTTCCGATTTAAAAAAACGTTTGATTATATCACCGTCACACCTTAAGGAAGGTTTGAGTTCGAATTTCGGGAAAATCGGCCCAAAATTGACAGACAAAATGGCCGCTGTTTGTATGCGAATACTGTTAAAAAAATGGTATATCATTGTTGTGGACCCTGTATAGGTCACAATTTTAATTCGATTTTGATGAAACTTGAAATGCATGGTTATAACCCAAAGATCTTGGTTCCTTTCGTTATTTGCGCATAATGGATCGTAACTTCCTGAATTGTGGCCCCTGATTGTATACGAAAAATCGCCTTTATTAGATTGTGGTCCCTCTGGAAGTCAAAATTATTACCCGATTTCAAAAAAACGTTTGATTATATCACCGTTACAATGTAATGAATGTTGAGTTCAAATTTCGTGAAAATCGGACCAAAACTGACCGACAAAATGCTTGTACACGAATATTATAAAAATATGGTATATCAAGGTTGTGGATCTTGTAGAGGACACAATTTTAATCTGATGTTGATGAAACTTGAAATGCATGTTTATAACCCAAAGATCTTGGTTCCCTTTGATATTCAACGAATAATATCGGATTGTAACTTCCTGAATTATAGTCCCTGATTGTACGCAAAATTGACATATTTAGCTTGTGGTCCCTCTAGAGGTCTCAATTATTATCCAATTTTCGAAATAATATTAAATGTTTCGTATACTAAACGTTAGCATGGGGCAGAATTTTATAAAAACCAAACAAATTCTAATGATTTTCTGATAATTACTTAATATGCGACAACTTTGTTGACTGCCCGGATGATTTAGCTGCTGTGTGGGCGTATGTTTCGTTGCCTGGCAACCTATTTTCTTTATTTCTTTTGATAACAGCTCCACATTCAGACCCAGCTATTGTGGCTGTACAACTACCAAATCAGCCAATGACACGACCTAATATGTCGCAAAATGATAGTCAACAATCAGCCTATCCAGCGTACAGTGATCAGAGCACTTACAATGACGATGGATATATTGGACAGTCAGAACAGAGTTGGGCTAATTCATCAGCTTATGTAGCAGATGAATCTCTGTATCAGGATGAAATGATGGGAAACCAAGGATCGAGCTATCCATCGGAATCCATAGACCAGGTAATGATAGCTGTATTTATACTAGTAAGTGGCCTATCAGTAGACCGTGAAAATATTCAAGTAGTGAAAAATTGTTATCTTGTGTCTCAAACTCTGTTCTTTTATTAAAATTGGTTCGTCCGTCTGTCCGTCACACCTTTTGGTAAACAATAACTCTTTCTAATTGAGCTAGAATGTTCACACTTTGCGTAGGTGATGGATTTCAAAGATGAGAATTTTATATAGATATGAAATCTGCTTTCAGGACCATAGAAAAAACCCCAGATTACAAAGTAGCTAAAAGTCTGAACTAGACTTGAAGTATAGGTTTATCCCCATACGATGTTGGCTGCCTTCTAGAAATGAAATGAAATGGGGTTTAACGTCCTACTCTTCTGCACCTGACCTGGGCTAATGGAAGACGGGCTGCTTTCTAGAGGCCAAAGTTAATATCCAATTGACTTTAAATTTATACACATAGTTTAAGGTCATGAGACAAAGAAGCCTATTGATTTTCAGGGATTCCCGATAATTACTACCAGAGTTATTTCTCTTGATCGCTTTTAAAAATCTTGTGGTCGGTCTAGAGGCCAAAGTTAATAATATCTGATTGACTTTGAATTTATACACAATGTTTAAGGTCATGAGACATAGAAGCCTATTGATTTTCAGAGATTTAATAATAATATCGTCATTTATAAAGCGCGTTAATACTGAAGAAATCAGTTTCTAAGGCGCTGTTGGTTTTCATATTCACTGATTATTAGGCCGCATTCTCGGGTCGAAAAACCTGTCACCTTCGCTCCTGGACTATTAATAATCGTGCAATCAACATGTCAGCAAAGTTCTCCAATATATTTTGTTAATTTAAACGTTTAAGCTCGAAATTGGCCAGAAATCCATGCCCTATTTCTTTATAGTGCGGAGCCATATTTGCGTAGATGTGAGTTGGATGCTGCGCAGGTATTTCAAAGTTGACCAATCACAGGCGCGCTTCGGGGGGCACGGTAAAAAGTTATGGCGTCAAGTGCCAGGTCATAGCATTTGTAAACAAAGCCATGTGCACGATTTACCTTGCAAATTGCTCGCAGTCGGTCCGAACAGAGATCCAGTGAACCAAATAAACGTTCCATCCTTGTAGGGAAGTGGTGTAAGAGAGCCACAGAAAGATATTTTGATCACATTGACACAAAATGTGGCAGTCAACTCAGTTTTTTTTTTCGACACGGGCTAAGGATATTGGACCGGTCGATTTCACTGGAAATAGTGGGAAAATACCTTCATATCAAGGGAGATTACAAGGAATAGAACAGAGCCACTATTTCAATAGGTATATTTCTAATAAAAGCATTCATTTTACATAACAGCATACTAAAAACATGTCTGGCCTGCTGTCTTAATAATGATCATGTATAGTATATAGCTAAGATTAAGAATGAAAAAACATTTCGAAATGAAGGATAACTGTTAAAAAGTTGCAGAAATATTAAGAATAAATGCCGAGATAATTTGAACAAGCTCTGAATTGTAAGGGAATAGCCCAGATGGAAGAAATAAAATTTGGCATCTACAATATATAAGCTTACAATAGTTACATGAATTCAAACAACACTTGACTGTAATTAAAAGAAATCAAATTCCATACTTATACAGAAAATGGGTTTTGTCTGCAATTACGAATGGACCCATCCCCCATCAATATGGGGCTCACCTATGACATAGTGTACATGTAGTCATTTTAGCGACGTTTGGACAAAAATGCCAAACGTGGCATTCTGAGGTTTATAGTGTGAATATAATAATTAACGTGACAATGGTACTTGACAATCAACACTATCTTGTCAAACAAAACATTGTTAATGTATCAACTTCAACAACAGAATTTATAAAAATTGCGCGATCCACAAACACAATAAGTCTCCTTCTAATTAAGTTAAAATATTCAAACTTGGTGTATATGCTTATTAGGTCAATGCGTTGATGGAGTTCGAAGATGAGCATTTTCCGCTTAGGGTAAGCAGAGATAAGCAATTTGATTGGTTGATGCTTTGGGACACGATAACTTTAGTTCTAATTAAGTGAGAGTGATGAAACTTGGTGTATAGTTTCATTACAGTAATACCTAGACTAAGTTCGATAATGAGCATTTTCTGCTCAGGGTAAGCAGAGCGATACGCAATTTGATTGGTCGAGACTTTGGAACACAATAACTCTCCTCCTAATTGAGTTAAAGTGTTCAAACTTGGTGTATATGCTTATTAGGTCTATGCCTTGATGGAGTTCGAAGATGAGCATTTTCCGCTTAGGGTAAGCAGAGATAAGCAATTTGATTGGTTGATGCTTTGGGACACGATAACTTTAGTTCTAATTAAGTGAGAGTGATGAAACTTGGTGTATTGTTTCATTACAGTAATACCTTGACTAAGATCGATAATGAGTACTTTCTGCTCAGGGTAAGCCGAGCTATTTGATTGGTTGATGCTTTGGGACACGATAACTTGAGTTCTAATTAAGTGAGAGTGATGAAACTTGGTGTATAGTTTCATTACAGTAATACCTTGACTAAGATCGATAATGAGCATTTTCTGCTCAGGGTAAGCAGAGCGATAAGCAATTTGATTTGCCGAGACTTTGGAACACAATAACTCTCCTTTGAATTGAGTTAAAATGTTCAAAATTGGTGTGTATGCTTATTAGGTCAATGCCTTGATGAAGTTCGAAGATGAGCATTTTCTTCTTAGGCCTTAGGGTAGGCAGAGATAAGCAATTTGATTGATTGATACTTTGGGACAAGATAACTTAGGTTCATCTTGATTGATGATTTTTATGCCAATACAATGACTGCATTCTCATTCAGTAATGGATTCAACAGTAACAGTGTATAGAAACGATTGACTCGGACACGAGGGCCCTTTCCCTTGGTCAGAGGGGCCCTTTTGTCAAGCGTGGGGGCCCTTTTGTCTGCCTTTAGGGTCCCCCTAACTAGGGTACATTTTCATTTTTCTTTATAAAACACTTTTGGATGACACTTCGGGTACAGTTTGATTGCTCGATACGTTTGAAAAAAATAAATGTGCGATTAATTAATATGTGTCATCTATTTATTTTGTGATTTCGGCGGGGGACATCAGCCTCACTGTTGGCTTGTTTTATAATCTTGAATCATTGCATACATATTCTTTGTACCCTAAGGAACATTCCTATCGTTTGGGGTGCATGCCCAATCCCCAGGGGCAGAGCCACACCCATTTTCTTTTCGTGTGTCTTTGTGTCGCCTACAGGGCGCAATTCTCACTGGATTTTCTTCAAACTTTGTATACTTACTCTTTATACCCTAAGGATGATCCATACTGTTTGGGGTGCATGCCCACCCCCCAGGGGCCGAGTCACGCCCATTTTCTTTTTGTGTGTCTGTGTTACCTACAGGGCGCAATTCTTACTGGATTTTCTTAAACCTTGTATACTTACTATTTACACCCTAAGGATGATCCGTATTGTTTTTTGGTGCATGCTCGACCCCCAAGGGCAGAGCCACGCCCATTCCTTGTATTTATTTGTTTGTCGTCTACAAGCCACATTTCTTAACGTATCATCTTGAAACTTTGAAAGCTTATTCTGTGTACCCTAAGGAACATTCCTATCATTTGGGGTGCATGCCCAACCCCCAGGGGCAGAGCCACGCCCATTTTCTTTTTGTGTGTCGCCTACAGGCCACAATTCTTAATCGGTCATCTTGAAACTTAAAATACTTATTCCTTAGACCCTAAGGATGATCCCTTTTGTTTTGGGTGCATGCCCGACCCCCGTGGGACAGCAACGCCCATTTCTTGTATTTGTTTGTCGTCTACAGGCTGCATTTCTTAATATATCATCTTGAAACTTTGAATACTTATTCTTGGTACCTTAAGGAAGATCCCTATTGTTTTCGGTGCATACCCGATAGTGATGTGCGGTTTTTCGGTTTAACCGTACGGTATCGGTTTTTACAAATAAACCGAAAACCGAACCGTTAAAAAAAAAAAAAATAACCGTGCGTTTCGTTTTTTTTCCAAATTCCTAATTTTTATGTAGCCGTATTTCGTTTACTTAATAATTCCAAAATTTTAATGTAGCCACCACTTCCGTTTTTATTTTCGATCAACCAGAGCCTGTATGTATAGAGTGATAGTGTGGTTGGCCTAGACTATTTATTTTCTCAATTCGGTTCAGTTTACAATCCAAAATTTTATGCAACCCGAAGCCGGTTATCAATATCGAACGATGGCTTCCTCTAAAAAGTAAAATGTCTCCATGGCTTGCTCAATAACTATGAAAGATTAGATGACACAAAATGTAGATTTAATCTTTGTAAAAAACATTTCTGCTGCATAAATTATAAGAATATAATTTAACAATTTTGAATCAGCTGTTTAGAACAACAATTGAACAACACCCGAAAACGGCAATGCGTAAGTTTTGTTTTTAAGTTTATAAACGAGTATTTGTTATTACTACCACTACCAGTCATAATTAAAGTCATATAACAGTAAAAAAAAACCAAAAAAACTTGTTGTTTACTATTTACATCAATATTTTTGATATTTTTTCTGGCTTTCAAGTATTCCTATAAAATAACCATAAATCAGTACATACATTACACAGTGTTTAAATGAATAAAAAAAAACGAAACCGAAACCAAGGTTTTTTGCCTCAGAAAAAAACGAAAACCGAAACCGAAAGAAAATTTAAAAACCGCACATCACTAATGCCCGACCCCCAGGGACAGTGCCACGCCCATTTTCTTTTTGCGTGTCTGTGTGTCACCTACAGGTCACAATTCTTAATCGATCGTCTTGAAAACTTTTTTTTATACTTATTCTTTACACCCTAAGGCTGACCACTATTATTTTTGCTGCATGCCGGACCCCCTGGGACAGAGCCACGCCCAATGCTTTTGTGTCTTGTGTTCGCCTACAGGATGCAATTCTTAACAGATCCTTTTTATACGCCCACATAGAAATGTGGACGTATATTGCCGTCGCCCCTGTCCGTCCGTCCGTCTGTCGGTCCGTCCGTCCGTCCGTCGGTCCGTCCATCGTCCACAATTTCTTGTGAACGCACTAGAGGCCAGGGTTAATATCCGATTGATTTTAAATTTATACACAGTGTTTAAGGTCATGAGACGAAGAAGCCTATTGATTTTCAGCAATATCCGATAATTACTGCCAAAGTTATGACCCTTGATCACTTTGAAAAATCTTGTGAACGCTCTAGAGGCTAAAGTTAATATCCGATTGACCTTAAATTTATACACAGTGTTTAAGGTCATGAGGCGAAGAAGCCTTTTGATTTTCAGCGATATCCGATAATTACTGCCAGAGTTATGACCCTTGATCACTTTGAAAAATCTTGTGAACGCTCTAGAGGCTAAAGTTAATATCCGATTGACCTTAAATTTATACACAGTGTTTAAGGTCATGAGACGAAGAAGCCTATTGATTTTCAGCAATATCCGATAATTACTGCCAGAGTTATGACCCTTGATCACTTTGAAAAATCTTGTGAACGCTCTAGAGACTAAAGTTAATATCGGATTGACTTTAAATTTATACACAGTGTTTAAGGTCATGAGACAAAGAAGCCTATTGATTTTCAGCAATATCCGATAATTACTGCCAGAGTTATGATCCTTGATCACTTTGAAAAATCTTGTGAACGCTCTAGAGGCTAAAGTTAATATCCGATTGACCTTAAATATATATATACAGTGTTTAAGGTCATGAGGCGAAGAAGCCTATTGATTTTCAGCGATATCCGATAATTACTGCCAGAGTTATGACCCTTGATCACTTTGAAAAATCTTGTGAACGCTCTAGAGACTAAAGTTAATATCGGATTGACTTTAAGGTCATAAGACGAAGAAGCCTATTGATTTTCAGCGATCTCTGATAATTATTGCCAGATTTATGGCCCTTGATCACATCAAAACATCCTGTGGACGCTCTAAAGGCCAAAGTTAATATCTGATTGACTTTAAATTTATACACAGTGTTTAAAGTCATAAGACGAAGAAGCCTATTGATTTTCACGGATTTCCGATAATTAGTGCCAGAGTTATGGGCCTTGATCACTTCAAAAAATCTTGTGGATGCTCTAGAGGACAAAGATGATGTCCGATTGACTTTAAATTTATACACAGTGTTTAAGGTCATAAGACGAAGAAGCCTATTGATTTTCACAGATTTCCGATAATTAGTGCCAGAGTTATGGCCCTTGATCACTTCAAAAAATCTTGTGGATGCTCTAGAGGACAAAGTTAATGTCTGATTGACTTTAAATTTATACACAGTGTTTAAGGTCATGAGACGAAGAAGCCTATTGATTTTCAGCGATCTCTGATAATTATTGCCAGAGTTATGGCCCTTGATCACATCAAAAAATCCTGTGGACGCTCTAGAGGCCAAAGTTAATATCCGATTGACTTTAAATTTACACACACTGTTTAAGGTCATGAGACGAAGAAGCCTACTGATTTTCAGCGATTTCAAATAATTACTTCCAAAGTTATCTCCCTTGATTACTTAAAAAAACCTTGTGACGCTATAGATGCCAAACTAATCATCCAATTGACTTCAGATTCAATCTAATTAAAATATAGATCTATATTTCGTTTCGTTTTTTTTATACTTTCGATGGCCAACACTCATGTAGATCTAACAAGTTATAGTGGGAGCTCACGTTCTATGATGCCAGGTATCAAGCACGGGACATTTGACCCGATAACGTCAGTCATTCGATTAACCAATTAGCGACCGCCATGCTTTTCAAAATCTTCTTTTGTTTTGATTTCTATCCGCTGGTGTCAGACGTCGTTGGCTGGAAATATCTACCCACAGTTCCACACATGAAAAGGTCAAACGGTCGATTCGACAGACCATTTGATTGGCTGACCCCTCATTTCAGACAGAACACGACTTAAATAACAAGTCGTCCAGATCCAAGCGTAGTAAAGACAAGTAAACACAAAATTTTGAACTATAAAAAACGAAACGAAATTGGATCTGTGTTTTAATCAGATTGCTTCAGATTGATACACAGAGTTTAAGGTGTTGAAACGGACAAGTATTTTGATTTTTAATGAATTTTGATAACTAAACAGCTAAATCCATGATGTTAAATGTTTCCTATACTAATTGTTAGCGTGGGGCAAAACTTTATAAAAAGCAAACAAATTCTAATCATTTTCAGATAATTACATAATGAGTTGTTACTCTTAATCAGATTTTAGTGTATTACAAATGTTTCATTCCCCAAAAAAGTAAAAATATGCGACAACCCTTGTTGACTGCCCGGACGATTTAGCTGCTGTGTGCGTATGTTTCGTTGCCTGGCAACCTATCTTAAAACTTTATATACCTATTCCTTATACCCTAAGGATGACCCCTATTGTTTTTGGTGATTTCCTAACCCCCAGGGGCAGAGCCATGCCCTTTTTTACTTCGTGTCTGTGTGTGTTGTCTACAGACCACGATTCTTAATGGGTCGTCTTTAAACTTAGGATATGTATTCTTTATAGCCTAAGGACGACAACTGCATGTCCCGACTCCCACAGGCAAGACACGCCCAAGTTTTGTGTTTGTCGTTTACAGGCCGCAATTCTGAATGAATCAGCTTGGTACTTGGCATGTGTATTCCTTATAGCCTGAGAGCGTCCACTATTGATATTGGTGAATGTCACGCCCACTTTTTGCCTTTAGCGTTAGGAAGGCACAATTCTGAATGGATTATCTTGGTATACTTATTCCTTATACTCTAAGGACGGCAACTATTGATGTTGAGGCACGACCCTCAACGCTAAACAAACCAAACACCTAGCCTTCTTGACAAATTTAAAGTACCATATCAATCAAAGTAGGAATGTGGACGTATATTGTAGCGTTAGCATTATGTTTTTAGCTTGTGGTCCCTCTGGAGGTCACAATCATTATCCGATTTAAAAAGCGTTTGATTGTATTACCGTTACACCGTAAGGAAGGTTGAGTTCGAATTTCGTGAAAATCTGACCAAAATGGCCACCATTTGTACGCAAATACTGTTAAAAAATGGTATATCATGGTTGTTGTTTTAATTCGATTTTGATGAAACTTGAAATGCATGGTTATAACCCAAAGGTCTTGGTTCCTTTCGATATTTGCTCATATTGGATCGTAACTTCCTGAATTATGGCCCCTGATTGTACGCAAAATTGCCTTTTTATACGCCCACATTTTCATGTGGACGTATATTGTCGTCGCCCCTGTCCGTCCGGACGTCTGTCCGTCCGTCCACAATTTGTATGTGGACTCTCTACAGGTCACAATTCATCGATTTTGATGAAACTTGAAATTCATGGTTATAACCCAAAGATCTTGGTTCCTTTCGATATTTGCGGATATCCGATCATAACTTCCTGAATTATGGCCCCAGATTGTACGCTAAATTGCCTTTTTTTTTAGCTTGTTGTCCCTCTGGAGGTCACAATTATTTTCCGATTTAAAAAAACGTTTGATTATATCACCGTTACACCTTAAGGAAGGTTTGAGTTCCAATTTCGGGAAAATCGGACCAAAATTGACAGGGGGGTTGGGATGGCCTAGTGGTCTAGAGTGCCGCGCTTCGACCTCTAGCTGGCCGGTCACCTCTGGCTTGCGGCTGTGGTTTCGAGCCCTGGTGTGAGCGTATGTGGCATGGAGATAGGGGCGCCTTCTCAACTTCGTGGGTTTCCTCCGGGCACTCCGGTTTCCTCCCACTGCTTAAAGACCCCTACGCGCAAGTTAATTGTTGAATTAAAATTGAAACCATATGTTAGTCCCAAAATGACCTAGTTTGTGTCGAGTGGACCTTAAACCTCATGTCTCTCTCTCTCTCTTCAAAATTGACAGACAAAATGGACGCCGTTTTTACGCGAATACTGTTAAAAAATGGTATATCATGGTTGTGGACCCTGGGTAGGTCACAATTTTAATTCAATTTTGATGAAACTTGAAATGCATGGTTATAACCCAAAGATCTTGGTTCCTTTCGTTATTTGCGCATATCGGATCGTAACTTCCTGAATTATGGCCCCTGATTGTCCGAAAAATCGCCTATGGTCCCTTTGGAGGTCACAATTATTATCCAATTTAAAAAAAACGTTTGACTCTATCACCGTTACACCCTACGGAAGGTTGAGTTCGAATTTCGAGAAACTCGGACCATAATTGCCAGACAAAATGGCCGCCGTTTGTACGCGAATAGTGTAAAAATATGGTATATCAAAGTTGTGGACCTTGTAGAGGTCACAATTTTAATTCGATTTTGATGAAACCTGAAATGCATGTTTATAACCTAAAGATCTTTATTCTTTTTGATATTTGTGCATATCAAATTGTAACTTAATGAATTATGGCCTTTGATTGTAGGAAAAATCACTTTCGGTATTGCTTGTTCTCTATCTATCTCTTGAACAATTATTATCCGATTTAAAAAAAAACTCTGATTATATTACTGTTGCACCGTAAGGAAGGTTGAGTTCGAGGTCGCCGTTTGTACGCGAATAGTGTAAAAATATGGTATTTGATGGTTGTGGACTCTCTACAGGTCACAATTCTTATCCGATTTTGACGAAAAGTCACATTTCTAGGTTGTGTACGGTCACACCATAATCATTGTCTTCTTGGAATATCATGAATATCAGACTGGAACTGACCAACAAAATGGCTGCTCCCAATACAGTATGAAATATAAGACTTAATGATGTAGGAAAAATCACTTTCGGTATTGTTCTCTATCCATCTCTCGAAAATGTGGGCGTATCCTGCCTGGCAGTGCCAGCCTATCTTTTAGTTTGTGGTCCCTCTGGAGGTCAAAATTATTATCCGATTCAAAAAACCATTTGGTTATATCACCGTTACATGGTAATGAAGATTGATTTTTAATTTTGTGAAAATCGGACCAAAATTGACAGACAAAATGGCCGCCTTTTGTACGCGATTGGTGTGAAAATATGTCTTATCAAGGTTGTGGACCCTATAGAGGTCACAATTTTGAACCGATTTAAGAAAACGTTTGTCTCTATCACCGTTACACCCTACGGAAGGTTGAGTTCGAATTTCGAGAAAATCTGACCATAGTGTAAAAATATGGTATATCATGGTTGTGGACTCTCTACAGGTCACAATTCTTATTCGATTTTGACGAAAAGTCACATTTCTAGGTTGTGTACCGTCACACCATAATCATTGTCGGCTTCAAATTTCATGAATATCAGACTGGAACTGACCAACAAAATGGCTGCTCCCAAGACAGTATGTTTAATGATGTAGGAAAAATCACTTTCGGTATTGCTTGTTCTCTATCCATCTCTCGAATATGTGGGCATATCCTGCCTGGCAGTGCCAGCCTATCTTTAATGATTAATATACTCAGTTGTTATTTTGATGCGCCCACATTTTCATGTGGACGTATATTGTCGTCGCCCCCGTCCGTCCGTCCGTCCACAATTGTTTGTGAACAGTCTACAGGTCACAATTTTTATCTGATTTAAATGAAACTTAAAATATAGGTTTATCACCCATAGATCTCGGTTCCTTTCCATATTGGCATATATCGGACTGTAACTTCATGGGTTATGGCCCCTGATTGTACGAAAAATCAGTTTTTTTTGCTTGTGAACAGTGTAGAGGTCACAATTTTGAACCGATTTGGATGAAACTTGAAATGCATGTTTATAACCCAAAGATCTTGGTTCCTTTCGATATTTGCGCCAATCGGATCTTAACTTCCTGAATTATGACCCCTGATTGTCCGAAAAATCGTCCTTTTTAGCTTGTGGTCCCTCTGGAGGTCAAAATTGTTATCCGATTTAAAAAAAACGTTTGATTATATCACCATGGTTATGAAGGTTGAGTTCGAATTTCTTGAAAATCGGACCAAAATTGACTGACAAAATGGCCGCCGTTTGTACGCGAATAGTGTGAAAATATGTTATATCAAGGTTGTGGACCTTATAGAGGTCACAATTTTGAACCGATTTTGATTAAACTTGAAATGTATGTTTATAACCCAAAGAAATTGGTTCCTTTCGATATTTGCGCCCATCGGATCGTAACTTCCTGAATTATGGCCCCTCATTGTCCGAAAAATCGCCCTTTTTAGTTGTGGTCCCTCTGGAGGTCAAAATTGTTATCCGATTTAAAAAAACGTTTGATTATATCACCGTTCCATGGTTATGAAGGTTGAGTTTGAATTTCGTGAAAATCGGACCAAAATGGCCACCGTTTGTACGCGAATAGTGTGAAAATATGTTATATCAAGGTTGTGGACCTTATAGAGGTCACAATTTTGAACCGATTTTGATGAAACTTGACATGTATGTTTATAACCCAAAGATCTTGGTTCCTTTTGATATTTGCACCCATCGGATCATAACTTCCTGAATTATGTCCCCGGATTGTCCGAAAAATCGCTTTTGCTAGCTTTTGGTTCCTTGGAGGTCAAAGTTATTATCCGATTTAAAAAAACGTTTGATTATATGACTGTTACATGGTAATGAAGAGAGAGTTTGAATTTCGTGAAAATCGGACAAGAATTGACGGACAAAATGGCCGCCGTTTGTACACGAATAGTGTGAAAATATGTTATATCAAGGTTGTGGACCCTATACACTAAGAAGTAGCTGTAGTGTGATTTGTACGTATAGAGCATATAAATCGACCAACTTGGTTTAATTTTGACGAAACTCGGTAAAATTCTAATTATGGCAATATATCTAATAGAAAGAGGTTAAACTCTGTAGATACGGTGTGTTAATTAACAGGGGTGAGAAATTGACTAAGGAGGATTTAATTATCGCTAGGAGTGAAAATCTCAGCGACGGTGTGTTTTCTGTACTGGGTGTGTTAATTAACTGACACGGTGTGTATTCTGCGTTTGGTGAGTTTTCTCGAAAGCGTGTTATAACTGCACCAAAGTGTCTTATCAAGGACTAGCAGGCTAAATCTGACGCGTAGGTGTCAAATCTAATTTACCGTGCGATTTCTTAATCGACCGTGTGTTTTACGCAGATCGGTCTTTGTTAAGGGTAGGTCTTTATACATGGATTTATACGTGCTGTAGTTACATGTCTGCCGTCTTTAGTCTATGCGTATTTCATTTGTTGATGAATACTACGTTTCTTATACTGCATACCATTGTCTTGCAACAGTTATTTATATTTCTTGTCTTTTTGTGTGTTTCATTTGTTAGCATTACCGTGGTACTACTGAACTATAAATGCATGTGTCTTAAAATCGGTTGCACGCAATATCGTTATTTACCGATATCCGGTCCAACCTCATTTTGATTATCCGACGTATTTTAATCTCTATTGATATCAGATGCTCTAATCTATTTTGAAAACACAATTATAAACAAACAATCTCGCAACTAATGATAACCTGTAAGTTTCGTCGCTGTTATATTTTATAAGATTATTTCTTACCTGGGTCGTAAATAGGGCTTTCTAAGGAAACAGAATTGCATCACTAATAGATAAATCATATACCTTTAGACATATAATAATACGATGATAAAGTCGTCCACAAGCTTGAGCTTGAGCTTCGTGAATAAATAAAGTAAATCATGCAGACATATATTACGAAACCGCTCCCAAAGGACCCAGTAATTATTTTACAATTCATACTGTCAATTCATGCACGCTTTTCACACGGAGTTGTTCTTTGATGTTGAGAGATAAAACACAGTGAGTTCAGCTCTCTGATGTTGACAGAAGAGGCCAGTTAATTAGCTCGTGCACTAATGGATTAGCTGATATAGTTGGTTGAAATTTGGCAATTGTTACAATTTATCCCAATAAGTCAGGGGTTGAAATGTTTGTAAAATTTTAGAAATATTTTTTATTTATCAAGTTGTCAACATGGATTTTCATTTTTAATTAAAACGATTTTGCGTTGCAACGCCTCTTGTCGGGGACGCACTTCCTTGGAACAAACCACACATAAACTAGAAATAATAAATTATTAGATTTCAATTTATGATATATTTTTTATCAGCAAAAACTAATGAAGGTAATGAATGTTACATTTTACGGTAATATATACCGTTTTGTAATTAATATCACAGTGAGTTACATTTAGCGTATCTCCAAGGGGCGGCGTTTTTAATCTTCAGACAAATTGTGGCTAAAATCATAACGCCAAATAACAATAAAGACTTTATCACAAAAACATTGTTCATACTAATTAAAAATCAAAACTGCTAAAATCATAAATTTATTCACTGGATGACAAAGTACCACAAAAAGAACAATAATATCATCATACGACACACCTGTGCTTGCCTACTCCATGATCAAACACGATAGCAGATGGCTTCCATCTTGTTTACTGACGGTACTACTTATTTTAAGACAGACTCGGCTTTCCAATTTATAATATCTACGTCATTGGGGATTTCCAATTTATACTCACTGGTTGCTATGACCCGCTATGGCGTTGTCTAGAAACGCGCGTGCTCGCGTTAGTTTAAAATTTTTGCTATACGTTTAACATGGACTATTTGATGTAATTTGCCTGATTTGATTTGGCCCCATTTCCATAAATTTAGGTTGTTTTTTAGAAATTTTTAGCAAATGTTAATCTTAGGTGTTTTTTAATTCTAGCCGAAGTAAATTTTTTTACAATTTATAGCGAGTTAAGTTATCGTCTCTAAGAGGCGGGCGTAGTATTTTAAATGGCGGCCATTTGCCATCATGTGTATTCTTGAAGTAGGTACACATGATGTAATCGTATGTAATATCATGTGTGTGCATACTGTGGTCTATTCAGCGTTGGTGTTATTGTAATGACATAAATGTATGTTTCCCTTTTCTATCATCTCATTTAAATAAAGCTTGATATTTTAATTACTTTATTAACTAAGTTATTTTTCTACAGTATATTTCAAAACAAAAAGAATTGTTGTATCGGAAATATGCGAAAATTTGATGCCATTGGTTGATCTTCTTCTTGAATTTTTTAAATTATTAAACGTATTTTCAAGTCACAAACTGCCATCAGAGCAGGAATTACGCTTCGCTGAACACCATTTGGATCAACGTTGACCTAGATGTTATATAACAACTGTTAATTGCCAGACTTGATTAGGGTAATAAAATTGATCACCGCAGCTCAATAATTTTAGTGAATGTGTATTATAAACCTGGGACCTGTTTCACGATTTTATCTTAATCAGAAGACAACAATAATTTTCTTGAATTAACATGGTTTATTAAAATTCAAAATATGACCCTGTAAGTTAATATATTTGTGTTGTGTATCCTATTTCAAAACCTTAATTTGTCAAACGAACAAACACCACCTCTAGAGATATTTTAATTACACCAAAGGTGTATTAGAAATTATCGTTGTTCTGAAATAGTTTTCTTTTATTAAATTTATTAGTAAGCTGTTACCGTCAAATTCTGGACATAATGTGTTCTATGCACGGTTCTAAATATCGCAAATGAAGCTATATAAGTTTAAAACTATGACTTTAAGATACACGTATAGTGAAAAAGTTGCAATTGATCACTACAGCAATAAAAAGTTGTTGCAGAAATCGGTCCCTATAGAGACAGTTATAGTCTAATTCTTTAACACAATTTTGCATGTCAGATGTTCATATTATATGGTACTAAGTTACTAAAAGACTTTTAACAAATAACTCATTCTATAACACTATTCTAAACGTTTATCCATGATTAATGTTTTTCGTCCAATATTTAGATTTAGAAATGTTCACAATTAAACCGAATTAACCATAAAAACAAAATCACAAATTACTATGGCACATTATTTAATTCTTTTCAAATAAAGCGACCGAAATAACAAAAGAAATTATCAAGTCGTTTTAGACTGGATACTGATTTCCAAAGGTGATTGCATGCTTTTATAAATAGAACAAGTTGGCGACTATTGCAGCCTGTGCTGTGCTCTCGATCTGTCATCACGTATTTCTATACATGCTAAATTACAATTGGATCCACTCGCCTCGTAGTTATTAGTACCGGGAGAAAAATAATAAAGCTATGCCATACAATCGTAAACAATAGAAATATTAACACGTGTTTAGATTTAGTTGTTCTTATTAAATTAAGCCCCTATTTCCATATTAAGTTAATGGTCTCTATTTTGCACGCAAAGACGACTTTGTGACACAACATTTATTGAATCACAACCGGCTATATGGACACGTGTCAAAGATATATGTTCATACATAGCACGGTATTTTTACGCAACGACAAGCTGATTACACCGAGTTCGACAATGCAATATCACCACAGGCCTGTGTCCCTGTTTGCATTGGTGTTATTTGATATGTAAATTATCGTTTGTTATATATGTGGAAACAGATCAGAGCATCTGATATCAATAGAGATTACAATCCATCGTATAATCAAATTGAGGTTGGACCGGATATCCATAAATAACGATATTGAGTGCGACCGATTTTAAGACACATGCATTTATAGTTCAGTAGTACCACGATGATGTTAACAAATGAAACACACAAAAAGACAAGATAAATAAATAACTGTAGCAAGACAATGGTATGCAGTATAAGAAACGTAGTATTCATCAACAAATGAAATACGCATAGACTAAAGACGGCAGACATATAACTGCAGCACGTATAAATCCATGTATAAAGACCTACCCTTAACAAAGACCGATCTGCGTAAAACACACGGTCGATTAAGAAATCGCACGGTAAATTAGATTTGACACCTACGCGTCAGATTTAGCCTGCTAGTCCTTGATAAGACACTTATTGCAGTTATAACACGCTTTCGAGAAAACTCACCAAACGTAGAATACACACCGTGTCAGTTGTTTTTAACCCGTCCGTTAATTAACACACCCAGTACAGAAAACACACTGTCGCTGAGATTTTCACTCCTAGCGATAATTAAATCATCCTTAGTCAATTTCTCACCCCTGTTAATTAACACATCGTATCTACAGAGTTTAACCTCTTTCTATTAGATATATTGCCATAATTAGAATTTTACCGAGTTTCGTCAAAATTAAACCAAGTTGCTCGATTTATATGCTCTATACGTACAAATAACACTATAGCCACTTCTTAGTGATAGAGGTCACAATTTTGAATCGATTTTGATGAAACTTGACATGTATGTTTATAACCCAAAGATCTTGGTTCCTTTTGATATTTGCGCCCATCGGATCATAACTTCCTGAATTATGTCCCCTGATTGTCCGAAAAATCGCTTTTGTTAGCTTGTGGTCCCTCTGGAGGTCAAAATTATTATCCGATTTAAAAAAACGTTTGATTATATCACAGTTTCATGTTAATGAAGGGAGAAGTTGAATTTCGTGAAAATCGGACCAGAGTTGACGGATAAAATGACCGTCGTCTGTACGCGAATTGTGTGAAAATATGTTATATCAAAGTTGTGGACCCTATAGAGGTCACAATTTTGAACTGATTTTGATGAAACTTGAAATACATGTTTATAACCTAATGATCTTGGTTCCATTGCATATTTGCCCATATCGGATCGTAACTTCCTGAATTATGGCCAGTGATTGTACGAAAAATCACCCTTTTTAGCTTGTGGTCCCTCTGGAGGTCACAATTATTATCTGATTTAAAAAAACGTTTGATTATATCACAGTTACACCGTAGTTATGGGTGAGTTTGAATTATGATTTTCTGATGATTACTTAAAATGCAACAACTCTTGTTGACTGCCCGGACGATTTGGCTGCTGTGTGGGCGTATGTTTCGTTGCCTGGCAACCTATTTTTATCAAAGGTAAATAATGTTTGTTACAATATATTATGACTACATCCCAGTAGTACACTGTAGTGGCAGTTGCTGAGTTTTAGTTGGACTGGATGCAGATGTTGCCTTCTCACTCTCTAGTTTTGCTTTCTTTCTCGCATCTTTTAACTGATTTTAAGAGGCTCATTTTATACATAAAACATCTATAACACGTTGGGTGAAATCAAACACCACTGCCGACTGTATCTCCAAGATAAATAATATAATATCTTTCGTTATCAATCCATTTGTATCAACAAATGGACTGGTCATTTCCATCCAATTGTTAACCAGTCTATATACCTCACGACACTTGTCCCACTTTGTCTTTGTAAAGGATTTTGCACCTTCCTTCTCAACACTGTGTAAGTGAACAATACAAGTATATTTGGCCTTTGTCAACATTTCGTGTAGATTCTATAACTGGAATGTGCTCCTCGTTGAGCACGCCATTTTGTGTTTACCAACAACACACGCGAATGTAGACAATAACGTGATTGGTCAATTGTGGAAAAAGCGATCACGTGACACGGCGAATAACTTTGAATTCTGTCCTGTGACCTCGTGCACTATGAAATTTACTATCAATAAATAATCCGGATTTCAAAGACGAAGAACATTTAAATATTTTGTGAAACATTTCAGCAAACGCTAATTACTATATTAACTATGCACCGATAAACTTCCTTCTAGACCGGATTTGAAGGAACGAAAATATTTTTCTAGCGAGATTTTGTGCAAATAGAATGCGGCCTATATTTACAGATCAGGGTTTTGAAATAGGATGGTTTAAGTTGAGATTTAAAATGGCCCACAGACGGTAGTTCTTTTATTGACTGCGGTAGTCTATTCCATAGAAAAGGACCAGCATAAGAAAAGGCTCGTTTTCCAAGTTGTAAATTAATGGCTGGAAATTTTAGAAGATGCTTTTTCTGAGAACGGAGATTTCTGCTGGTAGTAATATAGGGTTCTACAAGACTTTTTTCATATAAGATGGAGCTTGGGTGTTTAACGCTTTGGAGACGAAAAGGAGTAACTTGAACTTAATTCTTTGCTGAATTGGGAGCCAATGTAAAGATTGTAATACAGGGGAGATGTGTTGATGTTTTCTAGTTTTAGTGAGGAGTCAATTGACTTCAGATTGATACACAGAGTTTAAGGTCTTGAGACAAACAAGTATATTGATTTTCAATGAATTTTGATAACTGAACAGCTAAATCCATGATGTTAAATGTTTCGTATCCTAAACGTTAGCATGGGGCAGAACTTTATTAAAACCAACTTAATGAGTTGTTAATCTTAATCAGATTTTAGTTGACTGTCCAGACGATTTAGCTTCTGTGGGGCTTATGTTATGTTGAATATCAATCTATCTTTTAGCTTGTGGTCCCACTGCAGGTCACAATTATTATCTGATTTAAGAAAACGTTTGATTATATCACCGTTACATCGTAATGAATATCGGACCAAAGTTGCCAGACAAAATGGCCGCCACTTGCACAAAATATCGCCTTTTTTTAGCTTGTGGTCCCTTTGAAACTTGAAATGCATGTTTATAACCAAAATATCTTGGTTCCTTTCGATATTTGTTTATATCGAATTGTAATTTCATGAATTATGGCCCTTGATTGTAGCAAAAATCACTTTATTTTTAGCTTGTTCTCTATCCAGCTCTTGAAAATGTGGGCGTATCCTGCCTGGCAGCCTCTGGTTAACAACATGTAACAATAAAAAATTATTCCTTTCTCGAATAAAATCTCTTTATTTTAAAAGCAATGCCTTGATGGAGTTCGATGATAAACATTGTCTGCTTACAGTATAAGCAGAGGTAAGCAATTTGAAAAGTAACAACTCTGTTTATATACGCTCACATTTTGATGTGGACGTATATTGTCATCACCCCAAACAATTATTTGTGTACTATCTACAAGTCACAATTTTATCCGATTTGAATGAAACTTGAATTTTGAACTGATTTTGATGAAATGCTTGTTTATAACCCAAATATCTTAGTTCCTTTCAATATTTGCGCATATTGGATCGTAACTTCCTGAATTATGGCCCCTGATTGTACGCAAAATCGCCTATCTTAGCTTGTGGTCCCTCTGGAGCTCACAATTATTATCCGATTTAAGAAAATGTTTGATGATATCAGTTACACCATAATGAAGGTTGCGTTCGAATTTTGGAAAATCGGACCAAAATTGCCAGACAAAATGGCCACCGCTTGGACGTACATTGTGTAAATATATGGTATATCAAGGTTGGTGGACCCTGTATAGGTCACAATTTTAATCTGATTTTTATGAAACTTGAAATGCATATTTATAACCCAAAGATCTTGTTTCCTGTCGAAATTTGTGCATATCAAATTGTAACTTCATGAATTATGGCCCTTGATTGTAGGAAAAATCGCTTTCTTTTCTTTTTAGGTTGTTCTCTATCCATCTCTCGAAAATGTGGGCATATCCTGCCTGGCAGCTGCTGGTTTAGCTTGTTGGTCTCTCTAGTTATCCAATTTTGATGAAACTTAAAACATATCTTTATATTCCAAAAATTTCCATCCTGTTTGATATTTGCGCATTGCAGACCATACCTTTCTGGATTATTGCCCCTGATTGTTCAAAAAATCCTGTTTGTTTTTAGCTTGTTCTCTATCCATCACTTGTAAAATGTGGGCGTATCCTGCCTGGCAGCTGCTGGTTTACAGTTATTTTGGGGAGTCAAAATCATGCCTGCAGATGACTAGAAGTTTTTCACAATGGGGATCAATAGCTCCTGTAGCTCCTTGCAACAGAAAGAGATTAGTTCATGTCTTAGTGAATATTTGGGTTTTTATACGCCCACATTTTCATGTGAAACATCCAATCAATAGAAACAGGAAACTCAAATGAAATACACATGATTCGATAAGATCAATTTTGACAAAGTCAAAATGATGCATTTGATATTCAGATAAGTTGATATAAAGTAATTAATAGAATACAATGTCAAAAAACCATTGTTTTATACAATGTTTCACCAGTAAAAATACTAACTTCCTCAAGGTGAAAAGGAAGTTAGTATTTTTACTGACGAAACGTTGGATAAAACAATGGTGTTTGGATATTGTATTCTATTAATTAGTTTATATGACATTTCCATGTGGACGTATATTGTCGTCACCCCCGTCCGTCCGTCCACAATTGTTTGTGAACAGTCCACAGGTCCCAATTTTTATCCGATTTCAATGAAACTTGAAACATAGGTTTATCACCCTAAGATCTTGGTTCATTTTGATATTAGCATGTATCGGAGTGTAACTTCATGGATTATGACCCCTGATTGTATGAAAAATCACGTTTTTAGCTTGTGAACACTGTAGAGGTCACAATTTTGCACCGATTTTGATGAAACTTGAAATGCATGTTTATAACCCAAAGATCTTGGTTCCTTTCGATACTTGAATTGTGACTTCATGAATTATGGCCCCTGAATGTACGAAAAATCGCCATTTTAGATTGTGGTCCCTCTGGAGGTCACAATTATTATCTGATTTAAAAAAAACCTTTGATTATTTCACGGTTACACAGTATGGAAGGTTGAATTTGAATTTCCTGAGAATAAAACCAAAACTGTCGAACAAAATGGTGGCCGCTTTCATGCAAATAGTGTAAAAATATGGTATGCCAAGGTTGCGGGTCCCTGTAGAGGTCACAATTTTAATATGATTTTGATGAAACTTGAAATGCATGTTTATAACCCAAAGATTTTGGTTCCTTTCGATATTTGGGCTTTAATCGTAACTTCATGAATTATGGCCCTTGATTGTAGGAAAAACCACTGCGTTTTTAGCTTATTCTCTATCCATCTCTCGAAAATGTGGGAGTATCTTGCCTGGCAGCCACTGGTTATTTTTTAGAGTAAATCATAATGTCTATGGACTATTGTTTTATAGAATCAGGGAGATAATGACCATGATCATAAGAAATTTACCATGAATGCTAAAGCACCAGTGTTTACATCAATGTACAATCAAGGAGAGAATTCAAATAGTAGGAACAACAGTAATCAATCATATCAAGGTAAAAATATTTTAAATATTGTATTTTTTAATTGTAATATATTTTTCTGATTCTCTGAAAGACCACATAAAACGACATAACGAAATGGTTAGTATCTCCATTTAATGGCAAGTTCACAACAATCTGATTAAAATTAAGTCGTCTGTTAACGTTTTAGTACCCAACACGCCAAAACGCTTTTCAATTACGACCTTAATCCGGTTGATTGGCTGGTGACGTCACAGGCACTACACATAAGATATACATTATCTATACAATATATCTGTACAATATAGCACTATCAATACACACCACAAGTTGACAAGCGTCTATTGACGATCCAATTACCACATTACTCTCCTAATCATAATCACCGAATTATTGTCTTACACTGTTATATCAATTAGCCATTTGTGATTGGACTATTTTAAAGTGAATTTAAAATACCGTTACGTGTCCTTTGTTGGAATAGGCCGCGTGACAAATGAAGACGACTCATGCACGCGATTAGCGTATTTACCGGTAATTTGAATTACCCAGTAATACTTGATATCCCCACCTACAGAAATACAAATGATGCCAGTCATTTGTCTATAAATTCATTATTAGCTTATATTTAAAAACAATATTTGAGTATATCCACACTAATGAGTGTATGAAGTGTGACATCAATAAACAATTTTCAAATCAGTTCAAGACTTGTTTTCTTGACTTGAATCAAAAGATAAATATATCAGCTTGTGGAAAATAGTAACAGGAAGATAAAATAAAGCACATTTATTGAAAAATATTGTTTTGAAGTCGTGTCCTGAAAATTGCTTGGTTGTGACTTTGACATTTTAAAATCTCATATTTATTCAATAAAATGAATGATCATTTGATACAATTGTTTTTTTTATGTGTATTTGTCCCTATATTTTACATATGTATATATATATATATAATAGAATTGTTTAACAAAAGTAAGATAAACACAAGTTTGACACAACTGAATGAACATATGATTTCAAGGAAATATAAATTTTTTTCACTGTTTATCTAAGTGGAAAAATGTTTTGTCAAAGCCTTATTTAAAACTAAAATGCATCACTAATACGACTTTTAATGACTTCTGTAACAACATTGCAAGCAAAATCAAAATTAATGGAATTTTTATGCTGGACGTGATTGTTGACAAGTTCTTGGATGTGATGAAATGGATGTGATCATTGACAATAATGATGATTATGGGTGTGATTTTTGACAGGGTCATAATTTTTTAATTGTAAATGAAATGAATGTCCTGCTGCCTGACACATGACTACATATTGGTCTACATGGAAACCATAAATAATCATAAAAACGCAAATGTTACAACATCATGTAACACAACAACAGTTTTACAAGTTTTTGTAAGGGTTGTATACATCTTGCCTTAACCCACCTTGCACTCATACTTGCATGCTTTCACTAGATAAATGTACTAATGCAGTTGTGTGTATTAATAGTTTGCTTATATATGTATTCTCTGCATTTCTGGTGGTGGGCTTTATATAATATATTTTTATAAATCATCATTCATTTTATTCATCTTGTTTTAATCACAATTACTCGATTTGGCAGAGGTAATGGAACATGCAAGACAGTCCCAAGTCTGTATATAAAGAGAGAGGGAGGCATGTCTTATTTGTATTGCAAACTGAATGAATAAATATTTTGTTTACAGTTCGTTTGTTTTTTGTTTTTAGTTTTTCGCTGATTTCAACATTATTTCATTCATATCATGGCAGTCACATACACTACAAGTATGGTATGGTCTAAAATGGTAGTTTTAGCGATAGTTTCTATTCATACCGTGTAATATCAAAACATTGTTCAATAAATGATAAAACTCGTTGAAAATAACAAAAATGGTTTAATTAGTACCATGGTTTAGATTAATAGCAACGGGTTTAGTTTCTCCGAGATGCGTTTAAAAATGGACGATCCGTGCACTTATTTATGGCGATCATTTATTGGCCGAGCGGTTGAGTTTCCCCGAGATGGGTTTAAAAATGGACTTCCCGTTCACTTATCTTTGATGTCCAGTTATTAGACGAGGCGTCGAATTTCCCGAGATACGTCGAATTTCCCGAGATACGTATATAAATCAACATACGAATAATTTATCTATGGTGTTTTATAAGATAAAACTTGTAATTTCCCGCGTGCCGTTTATCCGATCAATTCATTTACATACGAAGTACGAATAAAAATTTGAGTGCAAAAAAATGCGCACACATAGATATTCACCTTACCGTGTCGTACTATATATTATCTATTAGCCTATAAAAATAGTATTCCACCATTGAGAAATACGTCAAAAATCGGTAAATCACGATATTCACCTTACCGTGGCCGTACTATATATTATCCATTATCCTATTAAAAATAGTATTCCCCCATTGACAAATACGTCAAAAATTGGTAAATCTCGTCCCGGGTAATTATACGATCAGAACTCGGTAAATCACATAGGAAATGCATCTTCATTAAATCACAAATGAATTAACGTGTATATGTGGTCAGAAGTCAACCCCACAATGGCGGTGCGATAGACCCGCGAGATAGTTAGACATGTACTGGCGCCAAAAGAAGTCACCCAGGAAATACGCTTCAATGATTGGTGCCTTGATGTTACGTAATCGCGGGATTTGGGTCAAAATGTTGACTTTAGTACAACGGTTTTTGTTACACCTAAATCAAACCATATTGCATTATATCACAGGTGCATTTATCGCAAATAATGCAGGTAGAAGTTATAAAACAAAAGCATTCCAGCAATCAAACAATTAATCCATACTGTAATAACGGCGTGCGTATTCAAAAACATGGTTTCATATAGCACCCAGACATGAGAGCACAGGTGGGAATTAATAAAACAATAGTATTCGTCCAATCAAATCTATATCTATATTGTAATAACTGACATTTGTGACTTCTCTTTATATTTAAAATAACACCAATGACAGAAATTAAATAAATTTAAAACGGCACACTGAATGGATTTGTGATTTTAACGGATTTAGTAATTTGAACACTGATACATAAGGTGATCAACCATGCTACTCGTATTGTGTAATTGATCTATGTATGTACTTTGGTGTTTTCTGGCTGTGCTATACTGTACTATTATTCTATAATATGTATATAATGTGATATAATGCAATATGGTTTGATTTAGGTGTAACAAAAACCGTTGTACTAAAGTCAACATTTTATTGACCCAAATCCCGCGATTACGTAACATCAAGGCACCAATCATTGAAGCGTATTTCTTTTGGCGCCAGTACATGTCTAACTATCTCGCGGGTCTATCGCACCGCCATTGTGGGGTTGACTTCTGACCACATATACACGTTAATTCATTTGTGATTTAATGAAGATGCATTTCCTATGTGATTTACCGAGTTCTGATTGTATAATTACCCGGGACGAGATTTACCAATTTTTGACGTATTTGTCAATGGTGGAATACTATTTTTAATAGGATAATGGATAATATATAGTACGGCCACGGTAAGGTGAATATCGTGATTTACCGATTTTTGACGTATTTCTCAATGGTGGAATACTATTTTTATAGGCTAATAGATAATATATAGTACGACACGGTAAGGTGAATATCTATGTGTGCGCATTTTTTTGCACTCAAATTTTTATTCGTACTTCGTATGTAAATGAATTGATCGGATAAACGGCACTCGGGAAATTACAAGTTTTATCTTATAAAACACCATAGATAAATTATTCGTATGTTGATTTATATACGTATCTCGGGAAATTCGACGTATCTCGGGAAATTCGACGCCTCGTCTAATAACTGGACATCAAAGATAAGTGAACGGGAAGTCCATTTTTAAACCCATCTCGGGGAAACTCAACCGCTCGGCCAATAAATGATCGCCATAAATAAGTGCACGGATCGTCCATTTTTAAACGCATCTCGGAGAAACTAAACCCGTTGCTATTAATCTAAACCATGGTACTAATTAAACCATTTTTGTTATTTTCAACGAGTTTTATCATTTATTGAACGATGTTTTGAAATTACACGGTATGAATAGAAACTATCGCTAAAACTACCATTTTAGACCATACCATACTTGTAGTGATAATCTACTTACTGTTCCTGGTTAACCAGTACTAATCACTTACCTACAGGAATCAGCGGTTAGGGAATCATGTTCGTAGACAAGATATCACGACTTTAGAAATTTACACTCTTAAGGCAGGTTCAAACCATCGACCTTCTGATTAAGAATTTATTCAACTTGCTATTCATTTTTTAATGGTCTGACTGCAGACAGAAAATTGACTTAGGGATCGTTCACAAATTACGTCAGCTCGGAGGGGGGAGTCAGTGAAAAGTTGACGTCCATGTATTTCTGTCTATCCTTGTAATGTTGACAAGGGGGGAGGGGGTTCATTTTTGGCCAAATTTTAGCGGACGTCATTTGTGAACGGTCCCTTACAATCAGAACTTTGAAACCAAATGCACCAATTGAATGTCTTTATTTCAGAATCATCAAGGAACAATGAGGCAATCTTATTAGTTATCAACTGGTATTTAGTAATTAGAATTTTGTTAACATGAACAGTTAAAATGTTTTTATTGAGCACTTCTGTCCTGGATACACTGTATGGGTATTTTTCTCGTGATCACTGGAAAAGTTTATCTGGAAAAAAGAAATGAAAATGCTAACTATCTGCCTGGGTTATTTCAATAGGCCAGTGATCATTTATCTATTCCCCTGGTTTCAGAGTATATTATCATGACAGAATCTTGTGATTATTGAGAATGGCATATTCTGTATAAAGCATGTTAAGAACCATTATCATGTGGGACTCACTTTAATGGCAAAAGGTGTGAACACATGTATATTAAACTGCGTAGGCCAGTTGGTTGCAAAATCTAGCTTGATAAAGGTTTGAAGATAATAAATGTCTATTCAGATTGGTGGCGTAACAAAAGACCAAATGATGTTACAGAATGAACTTATAAAAATGCAATGTTAATAATTTAAAATTAAATCCAGAACATGCAATATCAGTATGTTTTTATCTTATTATACACAAGAGTCTGAATATAGTACCTGTAAATTTATAAAGCAGCCTGCTTCCACACATAATGATGTCAGGAGAAACACTCTTTGCCCTAACATCCGTGGCCACTACCGTGTGAGTTGTTTCATTTAGGGACCATAATTTCTTCTTTTTGGTAAAAAATCGAACCCAAGGCCAGACATCAACCTGAATTAAAGGACAATAATTGAATTTTTATTAATAATATTTTTTACAAGAGAAAGAGTACATATTTAATAACCAATTAAAACATAGTTAATGAATTGCATTAAAACAACATTGAAAAAAAATCGGCCAATTTATAGTATTAATTTAATGTGCCCAGTATTCTTCATGATTGAATGGCCCTAAAAATACTTTCATAATATCAAACACTGTGCAATATACATGGCCGGGCTGGGGCTTGAACCTATGACTCCTGTAATAGTATGAAAGAAATGTATGTACAACAGAAGTTGCAAAAACTTTATGAACTGTGAAAATAAAAAAAAACAAAAATTTATTATAACCTTTGTAAAACAGAACTTTCATGAAAAATAACAGCAAATGTTAGTAACAATTGAAAAAGTAACGCAAATTTTCTTTTAACATATCACTTACGACTGCAGGTAACAAAGTAGACCCATGTTGAATTATTATGTATTCCCCAGTATGATATCTAAAGAAATTTCAAGATATATTAAAAGGATTAAAGATAAAGTTTCAATTGCCATGATTTTCAGATTAGTTATTCATTATAAAATATTTACGTCCCACTACATTTTTCTTCAATGAACTATATTAGTTGGCATTAAGTTCATTACCGTATGAAAACAGTCGTTTCAGGTAGGTTTGGCTTTAGTTTATTGAGTTACTTGAATCACGAATATTCATGATAATTTGGCGTATTGCGTCATTGTTTATAATTTTTTAACCCATGATGATCACTCCGATATAGACGCGCTTATGCTACATTTTATGCCTTTACTTCTATTCTTTTTGAAAAACAACTAAGAATATTAAAATTTAAATACAACCTAAACATACCTGTGGTCTATGGTTGGTAGATTAGCCTGGTCAATGGTTGGTAGATTAGTCTGGTCCATGGTTGATAAATTAGCCTGGTCTATGGTTGATAAATTGGCCTGGTCTATGGTTGGTAGATTAGCCTGGTCCATGGTTGGTAGATTAGCCTGGTCCATGGTTGGTAGATTAGCCTGGTCCATGGTTGGTAGATCAGTCTGGTCCAAGGTTGATAAATTAGCCTGGTCTATGGTTGGTAGATTAGCCTCGTCTATGGTTGATAGATTAGCCTGGTCCATGGTTGGTAGATTAGCCTGGTCTATGGTTGATAGATTAGCCTGGTCTATGGTTGATAAATTAGCCTGGTCTATGGTTGATAAATTAGCCTGGTCTATGGTTGATAGATTAGCCTGGTCTATGGTTGGTATATTAGCCTGGTGTATGGTTGGTAGATTAGCCTGGTCCATGGTTGGTACATTAGCCTGGTCCATGGTTGGTAGATTAGCCTGGTCTATGGTTGATAAATTAGCCTGGTCTATGGTTGGTTGATTAGCCTGGTGTATGGTTGGTAGATTAGCCTGGTCCATGGTTGGTAGATTAGCCTTTTCCATGGTTGGTAGATCAGTCTGGTCCATGGTTGGTAGATTAGCCTGGTCCATGGTTGGTAGATTAGCCTGGTCCAAGGTTGATAAATTAGCCTAGTCTATGGTTGATAAATTAGCCTGGTCTATGGTTGGTAGATTAGCCTGGTGTATGGTTGGTAGATTAGCCTTTTCCATGGTTGGTAGATCAGTCTGGTCCATGGTTGGTAGATTAGCCTTTTCCATGGTTGGTAGATTAGCCTGGTCCAAGGTTGATAAATTAGCCTGGTCTATGGTTGGTAGATTAGCCTGGTCCATGGTTGGTAGATTAGCCTGGTCCATGGTTGGTAGATTAGCCTGGTCCATGGTTGGTAGATTAGCCTGGTCCATGGTTGGTAGATTAGCCTGGTCCATGGTTGGTAGATTAGCCTGGTCCATGGTTGGTAGATTAGCCTGGTCCATGGTTGGTAGATTAGCCTGGTCTATGGTTGGTAGATTAGCCTGGTCCAAGGTTGGTAGATTAGCCTGGTCTATGGTTGGTCGATTAGCCTGGTCCAAGGTTGGTAGATTAGCCTGGTCCATGGTTGGTAGATTAGCCTGGTCTATGGTTGATAGATTAGCCTGGTCCATGGTTGGTAGATTAGCCTGGTCTATGGTTGGTAGATTAGCCTGGTCCATGGTTGGTAGATTAGCCTTTTCCATGGTTGGTAGATCAGTCTGGTCCAAGGTTGATAAATTAGCCTGGTCTATGGTTGGTAGATTAGCCTGGTCCATGGTTGGTAGATTAGCCTGGTCCATGTTTGGTAGATTAGCCTGGTCCATGGTTGGTAGATTAGCCTGGTCCATGGTTGGTAGATCAGTCTGGTCCAAGGTTGATAAATTAGCCTGGTCCATGGTTGGTAGATTAGCCTCGTCTATGGTTGATAGATTAGCCTGGTCCATGGTTGGTAGATTAGCCTGGTCCATGGTTGGTAGATCAGTTTGGTCCAAGGTTGATAAATTAGCCTGGTCCATGGTTGGTAGATTAGCCTCGTCTATGGTTGGTTGATTAGCCTGGTGTATGGTTGGTAGATTAGCCTGGTCTATGGTTGGTAGATTAGCCTGGTCTATGGTTGGTAGATCAGTCTGGTCCATGGTTGATAAATTAGCCTGGTCAGTAAAATCGAAATCCAAAATCATAGAGAGGCCCGATAATTCCATAATGTTTCCATCACTGTAATCTATAATGGGGTCGCTCCACTCATCCATCACCTCTACCCCTTCACCAAAGTCCTCCAGCACAGCATCTAGGTCCCTTGGCACTTCCGTATTTGAATCCACAGGAATGTCTGGGACAAAGTGGTTTGGTACCCAGTTTGTCTGATTCATGTCATTTCTTGTTGAACTCCACATGATTGTAATGGTAGCTTCTCTTAACTTGTCCCTTGGTAGGATATCTCTTGTGTAAACCCAATTTTAGTATCTGAGCTCCTTGTGATGGATATTTGGATACCACTTTACAACCAAGAACAGAGGCAATAGCAAATAACTGCCATATTCCCATAAATTCTTTTGGTTTTGTTGCTGCAACTGCTTCAGCTTCAAATGTTCTTTGTGATACAGCATTTGTAATTTTATCCCCAGCAATATACTGGTCGGAAAATTGAGTATACAAAGAGACTAGGTTTTCGTTGATTGGCTCAGGAATTCCTCTACACAAGTAATCATTGTTAGTGTACATTTCCACATGACAGGACATCTCTACTGCAATTCTGACCCTTATTTCCTCATGGTATTCTTCACATCCATAACATGCAACACTCACAGATCGGGGCAAACAATTTCCATCACCAACAACGACTACTGGGTAACCAAAACTGCACTGACCAGGATGAAGAGTAAGGGCCACTTTGTCTACAGTCAGTTTATTTTTCAAAATAGATACCCCACTTTCTACTTCTACTGTATATTTTTGGTATAAATCTAGTTCTTTTAAGTAGATTGCCCTAGCTTGCAAGTTCCCAAAATTTTTTGCATTTGGCAAGGTATTCAGTGCACCTTGCGAAAAAGTGTTGTCAAGTTATCTCTGGTTCTATGATGAGCACATCCGTGTTTTCATCCCTAGTCATAAGTTTGTTTTCTGCATTATCTTCCTTCGACTCCTTTTGCATCTGGGCAGTTTTGGGTGCTTTCTCTGTCTCTGCAACTTTCGGGTCTTTTCCAGACTTTTCAATAGCTGATTTTTTCTGTTGTAACAAAGGTTGCAGTGTCCAATTGTCAACATGGCCGGTTCACTCACAAAGTCCACTCTCGTAACCAATGCAGACGTCGCAGTAGCAGCATAGGTTCCTTGTCCACACTGCATCACCAGGTCCTGTCACTGATGCCACACAGTGGAGAGATCGAGTCCCAACAATGGTCATCAAATTTGAATTCTTTCTGTGCGATATGTTTTTCACTAGGAAGAAGGTTCTTTTAGAATGGTTACATTGGTCATCCGTCTCATCCCTCGTCATCTTTATCCTGCAGTACCCAAAAGCATCCTCTGCTGATTGGACTATAACTTCTCTTCTCAAGACCGCATTTCGGATGCTGGATTTGACCACCCCAACACAGGCATCACATGGGCCTTTTCCGTGTCTTGAGCCGAAAAAACACCGATCGGTTGAATGGCTTGTGGAATCAGAAATGTCATGAAAGGCTTGCTTGCTCTTGTATTGTGATGCACATCCGTCAGAGAACTGTACCACATGTTCTATCTTTAGATTTCTCTTATCTGTGAGATGATCTTCAGCCTGTCTGATGAAAGCTTTGACAGCACTGGTGTCATGGTTTAGGTCGTCGGACAGCATCACTAGCTCTTCTTTCACAATTTCATGACAATGGGTGTTTTGACAGTTGTAATATGTCACAATTGGATGAACGGTGACCTGATTGTGAAACCAATGAGCGCTTTGTGCTTCGTCCTGATTGATGCATGTGTAATTCTGTCCAAAATCTAAAACCATAACCACCCAACCTTTTGGGAGGGCCTTGGAAGTGAGATTTGTAAACTGGGAGTGTTCCCACTTGGCGTTGTGCAAGTGAAGACTTAGTGCTTCTACTTCTTTCAGGAATTCTGCTGAGAACTGCTCTCCACTTCCACTTTCCGTAACAAGCTCTTTCCTAGTGCCGTTTTCGTGTTTCACAGAGTCCCATAACTGCCAAGATACTGTGTCTTTCTGTTCAACTTAATATAAAAGACTCTTTAGTTTGTGCGTGCCACATTCCTCACATTAAAACTTTCTTTAATTGTATTGTTCAATACACTTGTGCTCCCTTTTTTTGTTACCTTCCTCATATCAGGAAGAGGTGTCGAAATGTTTGGTTTTTTATAAAACTCCTCAACTTTTTTTTTTGTATCTTCTGAAATTTGGTCTGATCTTTTGGCCCATACATCGTCTTCTTTAACTTTTCTGCACTTTCTTAAGTAGTCATATTTAATATTTGTAGCGCGACTCATCGCATAACAGTTTTTGTATTTCTTCATCATAGTCTTTATGAAGCATCTTCGTTTGATTATGCTCTTACGATCTTTTTGTGTTTTTAGTCTTTTGATTTCCTCAACAACTGGATCACTCGAGTCCCCTTTGGTAAGTTGTTCAAAAGCTTGTCTTTTCCTGGGGGATGCTTTATGGATAACTCTTTCTAAAACACAAGCAAACTTTTGTAGCCCTACTGGCTGCTTTCCTCACTGCATCAGGTGACAAAACTTTATCTTCAGTGGGTAACCAGACATCAGATACTGTAATTTCTTTGTCCATATTGTCACTATCATCAATATTTTTCCTATTTCTGTCAAACTCTTTGACACGCCGTTTTTTTTGCGAACTTTGTCTTGAACGCGATTCTCTTTTCTTTTTCGCCCAATACTCTCTTTTTTTATCAATTTCTGCTCTCGTTCTAGCTTTCTTTGGCGATGAGATGCATGTTTTTCCTGTTGCATCCTTTAGTTTATCCCGATATCTTTGGGAACGGATCCTGCTTTTGGCCCTTTCTTTATCAACATCCTCCTTCGATTTTTCTCGGCCTCTCCATGCCTTTCTTCTCTGTCTATCTTTTTCAAGATGACTGAAAATAAAAAAACAAATTTATATGTTTAGTTAACATCTAAATAATATTAATACCTAATTATCTGTCTCATAAATCAAATTGACACATTTTTTAAACAATGATATGCTGATGGTTGTTTGTGTGAAGTTTCATTATAAAAGGACATCACCTTCACTAAAAACTAACTTGACCAAAAACCTTAACCTGAATGAAATGGACGAACCGACAGACGGACAGACAAACGGAGGTCGTAACCTCAAATTGACACCTATTTTAAACAATGATATGCTGAGGATTATTTGCGTGAAGTTTTATCATAATGGACCGGTCATCAGCTTCACTTAAAACTAATTTGACCAAAAAGTTTAGTCCGACGTTATGGACAGACAAACAAACAGGTCTACTGAAAGCCTATATGCCTCTCATACTGCCAGGGCATAAAAATGGCCGAATGGATTTTAACAAAACTTGGTATTAATAGTCAATTAAAAATATCCACACAAAGTAAACTGTTAAAAAACAGTGAAAGACAAAGACATACATAAAATAAACAAAACTAGTTATGTGGACTTTCCATATGGCATGAAAAGTGGTATCAGGTGTTCTGGAGTGGTAAGCATACCCTGCCCTGTGCACAGTACCCGCCACAAAACAATAACTAGCAATGATACACAACCTTTATGTAATAGACAAATGAGTTTTGTAGGGGAGTTATCCCTGCTATCAGGCACATAAAGGCTATGCAAGTTAGACAGAAATAAAACGTATACAAACAAAAAGGGACTTGGATCATTAGCTAAAAGCTATAAAAAATTATCATCACTACCGCAGACAGACATGACATCCCGTTTCAGCTACATGTTACTGATACTAAGCCTTCTTTTCATAACCATTTAATGCCTGGAGCACTAGCAAAGGAGGCAATAATTTGTCAATTTTAAGTCTCATATTGGGCATGACACAGCAGGGAATAGAACGTACAACTTGCGGATCAAAATAGTATTATTAATTCCACTAGGCCATCGCTGCAGCAATGAGGAGATACAGTTGCAATGAATAAACATGATTAATACCTTTGATTAATTATTAAGTTAGTACTTACGCTGCATATTTTGATGGATTTGCCTTAAGTCTTTCCAAGTAGGTTCTATTATAATCTGCCTTGGTTTTTATTGGTTTCTTCTCCTTGACAGGCCTAACACGAAGGGACCACCTGTCAGTAAAAATAGTATACATTTGTGACATTGGTTTTGAAATGTTTATTAGCTCAAATTGTCAAATATTAAGTTTTTTTTATTAAGTTTAGGTATTTGTTTACTTTACGTCTCTAAATTCAAATTCAAAGATATATGCATTTGTCAAAAATCACATCCGTGCAGTTCATATAGCTTTATTTGAATTTGAACACATTTATTTACACTAATTGTTTGTGAAATTCAGAAGTCAGAATATGGTGTCAAGACACACTTTGTTTCAACTATGGTAAACCACATAACACTACAAAATATTTAGTTTTTATATCCATTCCTAGGCTGTGACCATTGACCAATAAATAATATACTGTTTGTCAATAATCACATCCAGATTTTATAATAAAAAATAATTTTGTAGATTTGTTTACGGCAACAAACTTATCATTTGTTAGCATTCTATCACTTCATAATAATTTATTGTGCTGGTAATAATATCTACAAAAACAATAATTTACTGCAAACGGTACATTCTTACATAGGTTCGTGATTTTTGACTCGCAAAACATAATGTGTTTTAAATTGGATGTGATGATGGACAGTTAAGCCACTTCCAAAATGTCAATAATCACAACCAGGTCTCAAACCCAAACTATAGAATTGTATGCGATTTATTTATAAATAAATCAAAATAATAGTTAGTTTATGCTACAAATAACCATCTAAATAAGTGATGCCTGAATCATAAATCAAATTAAAATAAATCCTAATATGGATGTGATTGTTGACCTCAATACAAAACCATACACATGTCCTTGGATGTGATGGAGGACTACACCCTTGATGTCTAAAATCATGTCCAAGCAGATTGTTAATGTTTCAAACAATTTTTGTAATAAACGATGGAAGTTCTCATTTCAATGTGAAATAATTCATTTCATACATGACTTTCATTAGCTTTCCTTTCAATATTAACACTGGAGTTATGTGGTAATTAATGATAAAAAGCAGGACGTGATTCCTGACAATCAAACTGACAAGTAGGATAGTGGATAGTTGTCTCATAGGTCGGCTAACAACTGAATTTATTTTTTCCTTCAGTAAGCAGCTTCTGAGAGAAACATTCATAATAATTCTTCGTGGTCTGAATTTTTATTACTAATATAATTAATGATGATAATGTATACAGAATATCAAATGATAGTAAAATGCAGTAGAGACGTGATTATTGACTTATTTAAACGCGTCCAAAGTGACGTCCGGGAGAAAACTCGAAGTCCAAAATCACGACCACAGAATAAAAATGATTACTTTAATTTTAGTTTCGATGAAAACAAGCAAAACATTGCAGATATGGGGGGATTGTTATAACGAAAACACGTTAAAACGGTTCAGAAAGTTTACTTTTTTCTCGGACGTGACGAAGATTTTTGACGGAATCCACTACATATTTAATTTCACATACAATATATTTCCTATTGGTTAAGTGGTATTTAAAACACAAACAAATGTATAAAATAAAGAAGGAAACTGCGGAGATTGCTTTTAACAAAATAAAATGAGTTTTTATAATCGACAAGAAATTCACTATAAATTGACGGAATTTCATCACGTACGTGAAACAATTTTTAAAACAGTATTTATTCACCAATTCGAAGATAAAATAGGATAAAACAACCTAAACCTGATAATAATGCAATATATACACCATTAAAACTTACCTGTATGTTTTTTAGAGCTAAAGTGTCAAATATATACAACAGTCAAGTTGGGTCATAAGGCCATGTCACAAATGGCCGTCATTAAATTGCTTCGTTTTTGTAGAGAATAATTAAAAAATAAACAAAAGAATACATTAAACACGCTGAAATTGTTTTTTATATCTCTTTTATTACTTTTCTTTAGACTAAACTCAGAAGTATAACAAACAAATAATATATGCAATCTTTTTTGGCCATTTAGTTGAGATACACCTTACTACACTCATTAGTGTGGATATGCTCATTTCTAAACACAACGAACAACTTTTATCATAACTCCATTTGTAATTCACAGCGATTATGGAATTTTTATAAGACTATGCTTAACAATAGATTGCCCTCATTTCTCAACCAATCAACGCTGAAAATCTTATTACCCTGTACAGTTACATGCTCTACGCGAAAATTGCACGGGATCCATGGACATGAATATGAAATACACTTGATCAAATGTGGGGTTTCTGGTGCTGTTTGCTGAGTGATTAAACTGTTGATGTAATTGTAACATACCTTTATTATTAAAAAAAAAGTTAAACGATGTTAGACATTATAACCCTATCTTATCACAAACGTATATGTTGTTGTTGTTTATTACAGATATAACGTCCAATACATTTAATATGATATTATGCAGTCCTCGAAATTAAGAATTTTCTACCACGGCACAAAAAAATGAAAAATGCCGTGGCAGAATGCTACTGCTACGGCACCACAGCATTTTTTGGTATTTCAAAATCAATGCTTTTTTTTAACTTTTCAAGATGGATAAAACTTATTTATTTACCCCACAAAATTTGACGCGAATGATACCAATCGGCTACGTGTGGTCGCGCCATGCAGCTCAAAAACATGCGACCGAATTCCTGGTTACGCAAATTGAAAGATCGGTTAATTACATTAACAAATTTCATTAACAAATTTATTCCCATTTGATCAATATTTATACAGGATGACTTTGTGACACTGGTCTAAATTATTAATATTATGAAACAAACTCAATTCATTCATTTTTCATTCTTGCCATGGGATCTACTATACTAGTTACTATAAGTATTGGATATTTATCGGCTTTGGCCTCTATCCGAAAACCGGTAACATCCGTTTTTATAGTAACTAGGGATCTACATCTGAAACTAAATCTGAAAATACCACTATTTCTTGAACATGAATCATCCAAATTCTGCGTTTATACAAGGGGCAATTATTTTTTCTGTTTCTGCATGTGGACGGGAATTTTTCAATTTTTATAAGATCGTTAATTTGTATTTCTCCTTTTTAATGAAATAAACAAACAATAGAAACTCAACATCCTCCGCTACTGTCAGTAGTAATACTATACTATATATTGGTAGATAATAGTAGAAACCGGTCTGACCGTAAGAAAATCGTAGGGGTAATCCTATCACGGGGAGCCAACACACACTGTGTCTATAACAGTGTGAGATGACTCCTACAACTGCGCATGCGCCAGGAACCAACACACACCAGCGACCAACAGAAACTGTGACACCGGTACTTTGAGTTTGACAGATGACGTATTTTTGACATCAGGTATTGACCAGTTGTAAGCAGGTTGATTTAAAAATACCCCAAGCCTTAATTCTTTAAATGATTAGTAGTGCCATAAATATTTAAACATGTCAGCTATATTTCCCAAGAATTTACTGCATGTTTTCCTTTCACTTATACAGCCATGATGTATGGTAGTACTGACCCGTATGTAGGTCGTCTATTTTGACCCCCACATGGCATCGCTTGACTGTCAATGTAAACGATTCTACTGTCTTGTATTGTATGTATATTTTAATATGATTTCATCACAACAAATTATTCTGTTTACTGTTGAAACTTTGTAGAGTGTCGAGGTTAATAAATATGATTGAGGCTATTACTCTCCGTTACAGAAGGCGTAGTAATTATAAACAAAGGGTGTACATCACATCGGTCCAGGTCCATCGTATGTGACAAACGAACAGTTAAAAGTACAAATGACGAGAATGGTAACATTGTTCATGCATTAGCTAAAGTAATTAGGGAACAGTCCGTGCTCTCTATCATCTGTGTCTATTTTTAATTTATAATCGTTGAAAAAACCCACCACTGTAGCGGTAAAGCATGGATATGCCTACGTACAGCACATGGGTTAAAAGTATTCGGTAACTGCAATATATTTGTCAGACTTTCGTCTACAAAACGATAAATAGGTCACTTTATTACACTGTCAGACGATATCATCCTGGTACTATTCTATAACTGGTACATTGTTAGTCATTTTAATTTTGAGGATCGTAAGATCTACCACGACAAAAAAAAATTAATTATGCCGTGGTAGACGGGAGTTGCGTCGGCTTTTACCACGGCTTTGCCGTTTGCCGTGGTTAATTTCGAGCGCTGATTATGGACAGGTTGATTAAATGAAATTATCTACACTTCATGGGTTGAAAGTTGGTAAAAACATGCAATTGGTTAACACACAAAATAAAAAGTCCTTGCATATTAAAAGTAAATTTAAATCACACTTATAAAACCGATGTCATGAGAAGAGACGGCGGATCATCTTCTGCCTTTGTCATAATAGAAAACATGTTAAACAGTAGGTCCAGCTGACAGATGTTTGGCGCGGCGCCATCAGTGTGGATAGAAAAAAAACCCGTAGGGAAAAACAATCCGCTGGCGTTATGTGGAAAAGAGAAGTGCTCGCACTAAAAACCACATAGCTGGACACGTTGATTATTTACATATTAAAAACTGTTTGTCCAATAAGATACGTATATCCATCGAATGATTTATATTTAAACGTCGTTTAAACACTAATCAACAAATAATACGAGGCTACTTAATTACAAAAACATCGGTGAGCAAAGCTAATTGATCTGACCGGCGTAAAAAAGGATAATTACCTAATCAGCATTCTTTATTAATTTATGACCCAATCTCTGTGCAACTTTAGGCTGATTGATTTATGGCAGGTATAAACGACACTACTCTTGTCATCAATACACGAAGATAGTTATATGATCCTTCTCAATCTGTTATTCCATTTAGATGGTTACCAACAATATATTGAGATATTTTTTCGTGTTTCATTTTTACGGTCTATTTCAGCATAATGAAGTCAAATGCGCATGCAGAAAGAAAGGAGCTGTACGGCGATAAAGGATCCTCATTTACAAATCATGTTTGATGTTTATGATACATTTGGCATGACCACATATTTTTATTCCTGTACTCCATACATGTGATACCTTTCGCAATTCACAGGAGTCTCCTGATTTCACTCCCGAGCTCCCGATCGGGAGACAAATACTCCCGCTTTTTCAATTCTTGTAATTTTATTTTTGGGAGTAAAAATTGTAATCAAATAGCATCGAAATAAAACGAGACAAGACTTTTTTTTTGCTAACAACCAACAATCTCGTATTGAATGTTGTTACTATATAATTAGTAACACGACCAGAATACATTTCCAATGCTTTCGTATTTGGAACAATACCATTTAAATAACACGATAATTATTGTTTTTATACGAAATTAATAAAGTTTAGCAATCAGTTGCAGGCTACGAAATTGGACGCGAACGATACCAATCGGGTACGTACGGTCGCGCCAGCTCAAAATAAAAAAGTTGAAGTTGGAAAAAAAAACACGCGACCGATTACACCTCTGGTTACGCTTATTGAAATATCGGTTACGTTAATAAATTTCAATAACAAATTTATTCACATTTGATCAATATCTATTACGGCTAATTCATTCCTATTTCTTTAAATGATTAGTTATGCCATAAATATTTGAACATGTCAGCTATGTTTCCAAAGAATTTACAACACGTGTTCCTTTCAGTTCACTGTAGCCATGCTGTGCGGTAGTACCACAGAAAACCAATGACCTGTATGTATGTCATCAACTTTGACCCCCAACCGGCACATGGCATCACTTGACCATAGATCGTATATTCTAGTACAGTTCTATGACTTGACTGCTAATGTAAATGATTTTAGTATATCAAAGTTGTGGACCCTGTAGAGGTCACAATTTTTATTCGATTTTGATGAAACCTGAAATGCATGTTTATAACCTAAAGATCTTTATTCTTTTCGATATTTGCGCATATCAAATTGTAACTTAATGAATTATGGCCTTTGATTGTAGGAAAAATAACTTTCGGTATTGCTTGTTCTCTATCTCTCGAACAATTATTATCCGATTTAAAAAAAAACTCTGATTATATTACTGTTGCACCGTAAGGAAGGTTGAGTTCGATTTTCGTGAAAATCGTACCAAAATTGCCAGACTAAATGGTCGCCGTTTGTACGCGAATGGTGTAAAAATATGGTATATCATGGTTGTGGACTCTCTACAGGTCACAATTCTTATCCGATTTTGCCGAAAAGTCACATTTCTAGGTTGTGTACCGCCACACCATAATCATTGTCGGCTTCAAATTTCATGAATATCAGACTGGAACTGACCAACAAAATGGCTGCTCCCAATACAGTATGAAATACAGGACTTAAAGATGTAGGAAAAATCACTTTCGGCTTGTTCTCTATCCATCTCTCGAAAATGTGGGCGTATCCTGCCTGGCAGTGCCAGCCTATCTTTTTACCTTGTGGTCCCTCTGGAGGTCACAATTATTTTCCGATTTAAAAAAACGTTTGATTATATCAGCGTTACACCTTAAGGAAAGTTTGAGTTCAAATTTCGGGAAAATCGGACCAAAATTGACAGACAAAATGGCCGCCGTTTGTACGTGAATACTGTTAAAAAATGGTATATCATGGTTGTGGACCCTGTATAGGTCTCAATTTTAATTTGATTTTGATGAAACTTGAAATGCATGGTTATAACCCAAAGATCTTGGTTCCTTTCGTTGTTTGCGCATATCTGATTGTAACTTCCTGAATTATGGCCCCTAATTGTCCGAAAAATCGGCTATGGTCCCTCTGGAGGTCACATTTATTATCCCATTTAAAAAAACGTTTTACTCTATCACCGTTACACCCTACGGAAGGTTGAGTTCGAATTTCGAGAAAATCGGACCATAGTGTAAAAATATGGTATATCATGGTTGTGGACTCTCTTCAGGTCACAATTCTTATCCTATTATGACGAAAAATCACATATCTAGGTTGCGTACCCGTGTGTAAAATTCTGTAAGAATAGTTGTAGGCCAACATGACCCGCTGGTTGATGCCATTCATGAAAGTTGTGGGTCCTAACATTAACTTGTGGGCCCAATAAATGTTAATAAAACACACGTACACTACCCCACCCCAAGGGCCCAAATACCTTGAATTTTTATACGCCCTCATTTTCATGTGGACGTATTATGTCGTCGCCCCTGTCCATCCGGACGTCCGTCTGTCCGTCCGTCCACAATTTGTTTGTGGACTCTCTACAGGTCACAATTCTTATCTGATTTTGACGAAACTTGAAATATAGGTTTATCCCCATAAGATCTCGGCTGCTTTCGATATTGGCATGTATCTGATCAAAACTTCATGGATTATGGCCCCTGATTGTACGAAAAATCAAGTTTTTAGCTTGTGGACCCTATAGAGGTCACAATTTTGAACCGATTTTGATGAAACTTGACACGCATGTTTATAACCCAAAGATGTTGAATCCTTTCGATATTTGCGCCTATCGGAACGTAATTTCCTGAATTATGGCCCCTGATTGTCCGAAAAATCACCTTTTTATACGCCCACATTTTCATGTGGACGTATTATGTCGTCGTCGTATTATGTCCATCCGTTCACAATTGTTTGTGGACTCTCTACAGGTCACAATTCTTACCCGATTATGACGATTATGACGAAACTTGAAATATATGTTTATCCCCAAAAGATCTCGGCTGCTTTCGATATTGGCATATCCAATTGACTTTAAATTTATACACAGTGTTTAAGGTCATGAGACGAAGAAGCCTATTGTTTTTCAGCGATTTCCGATAATAACTACCAGAGTTATGGCCCTTGATCACTTCAAAAAATCTTGTGGACGCTTTAGAGGCCAAAGTTAATATCTGATTGGCTTTAAATTTATACACAGTGTTTAAGGTCATAAGACGAAGTAGCCTATTGATTTTCAGCGATTTCCGATAATTAGTGCCAGAGTTATCTCCCTTGATCACTTCAAAAAACCTTGTGACGCTATAGATGCCAAACTTATCATCCGATTGACTTCAGATTGATACACAGAGTTTAAGATGTTGAAACGAACAAGTATTTTGATTTTCAATGAATTTTGATAACTGAACAGCTAAATCCATGATGTTAAATATTTCCTATACTAATTGTTAGTGTGAGGCAAAACTTTATAAAAAGCAAACAAATTCTAATGATTTTCAGATAATTACATAATGAGTTGTTACTCTTAATCAGATTTTAGTGTATTACAAATGTTTCATTTCCCAAAAAAGTAAAAATATGCGACAACCCTTGTTGACTGCCCGGACGATTTAGCTAATGTGGGCGTATGTTTCGTTGCCTGGCAACCTATCTTTCAGGGTGATCCTCATACCTGGACACTACTAGTGTTTTCAGATGCTTCTTTAGGTAATAATTGCAATGGTGCAGGAGTTCGTTTGATTCTATTAGTCTCTGTTAATCAGTGCTGCCCATTAAATTGGCAAGCAAACAAAATAAAACGAGTCGTACGATCAACTATAGCTGCAGAAACATTGAGTCTACAAGAAGCTTTGGAAGATGCAGATTATGTTAAACATCTTATTGAAGAATTGCTAGGATCAGCAGACTTTCCGTTAAATATTCCGGTGGAGGCTGTAGTTGACAATAAAAGTGTAGTTGAGGTAGTGTTTTCTACAAAAATGGTAGACGATAAACGTTTACAATTAGATATAAGTGCTATTAAGGAATCCTTATTAAATCAAGTAAAATCTGTGAAATGGTGTCCTAGTGAATTGCAGTTAGCTAATTGTATGACTAAAATGGGGGCATCTGGCAGTGACATGTTAAGTGTCTTTCGATATGGAAGACTAAACCAAATTCCATGATTAAAAACAAACAAAACAAAAGAATTAAAAATGTGTGAAGTGTTTAGTTTAAAGTTTAATTTATAATTAACGATGAGAGTACAGTGAAATGTGTAGACAATAAAAATAAAAGGCACTCAAGTTTAGTTTAATTTATAATTTATGATGAGAGTGCAGTGAAATGTGTAGACAATAAAAATAAAAGGCACTCAAGTTTTTGTTCAACAATTTTTTTTTTATTTCTTTGGATCTTCCTCATCTGGAACCATTTTTATACGCCCACATTTTCATGTGGACGTATTATGTCGTCGCCCCTGTCCGTCCGGACGTCCGTCCGTCCACAATTGTTTGTGGACTCTCTACAGGTCACAATTCTTACCCGATTTTGACGAAACTTGAAATATATGTTTATCCCCAAAAGATCTCGGCTGCTTTCGATATTGGCATGTATCGAATCAAAACTTCATGGATTATGGCCCCTGATTGTACGAAAAATCACGTTTCTAGCTTGTGGACCCTATAGAGGTCACAATTTTGAACCGATTTTGATGAAACTTGACATGCATGTTTATAACCCAAAGATCTTGGTTCCTTTCGATATTTGCGCCTATCGGAAAGTAATTTCCTGAATTATGGGCCCTGATTGTCCGAAAAATCACCTTTTTTAGCTTGTGGTACCTCTGGAGGTCACAATTATTATCCGATTTAAAAAACCGTTCGATTATGTCACCGTTACACCCTAAGGAAGGTTGAGTTCGAATTTCGTGAAAATCGGACCAAAATTGCCATACAAAATGGCCGCCGTTTGTACGCGAATACTGTTAAAAAATGGTATATCAGTGTTGTGGACCCTGTAGAGGTCACAATTTTAATTCGATTTTGATGAAACTTGAAATTCATAGTTATAACCCAAAGATCTTGGTTCCTTTCGATATTTGCGCATATCGGATCGTAACTTCTTGAATTATGGCCCCTGATTATACGCAAAATCGCCTTTTTTATACGCCCACATTGAAATGTGGTCGTATATTGTCGTCGCCCCCGTCCGTCCGTCGGTCCGTCCGTCGGTCCGTCCGTCGGTCCGTCCGTCCGTCCGTCCGTCCGTCCGTCCGTCCGTCCGTCCGTCGGTCCGGCGTCCACAATTGCTTGTGGACGCTCTAGAGGCTAAAGTTAATATCCGATTGACTTTAAATTTATACACAGTGTTTAAGGTCATGAGACGAAGAAGCCTATTGTTTTTCAGCGATTTCCGATAATAACTACCAGAGTTATGGCCCTTGACGACTTCAAAAAATCTTGTGGACGCTCTAGAGGCCAAAGTTAATATCCGATTGGCTTTAAATTTATACACAGTGTTTAAGGTCATAAGACGAAGAAGCCTATCGATTTTCAGCGATTTCCGATAATTAGTGCCAGAGTTATGGCCCTTGATCACTTCAAAAAATCTTGTGGACGCTCTAAAAGCCAAAGTTAATATCCGATTGACTTTAGATTTATACACGGTGTTTAAGGTCATAAGACGAAGACGCCTATTGATTTTCAGCAATTTCCGATAATTAGTGCCAGAGTTATGGCCCTTGATCACTTCAAAAAATCTTGTGAACGCCCTAAAAGCCAAAGTTAATATCCGATTGACTTTAAATTTATACACAGTGTTTAAGGTCATAAGACGAAGAAGCCTATCGATTTTCAGCGATTTCCGATAATTAGTGCCAGAGTTATGGCCCTTGATCACTTCAAAAAATCTTGTGGACGCTCTAAAAGCCAAAGTTAATATCCGATTGACTTTAGATTTATACACGGTGTTTAAGGTCATAAGACGAAGAAGCCTATTGATTTTCAGCAATTTCCGATAATTAGTGCCAGAGTTATGGCCCTTGATCACTTCAAAAAATCTTGTGAACGCCCTAAAAGCCAAAGTTAATATCCGATTGACTTTAAATTTATACACAGTGTTTAAGGTCATAAGACGAAGAAGCCTATTGATTTTCAGAGATTTCCGATAATTATTGCCAAAGTTATCTCCCTTGATCACTTCAAAAAATCTTGTGGACGCTCTAAAAGCCAAAGTTAATATCCGATTGACTTTAGATTTATACACAGTGTTTAAGGTCATAAGACAAAGAAGCCTATTGATTTTCAGCAATTTCCGATAATTAGTGCCAGAGTTATGGCCCTTGATCACTTCAAAAAATCTTGTGAACGCCCTAAAAGCCAAAGTTAATATCCGATTGACTTTAAATTTATACACAGTGTTTAAGGTCATAAGACGAAGAAGCCTATCGATTTTCAGCGATTTCCGATAATTAGTGCCAGAGTTATGGCCCTTGATCACTTCAAAAAATCTTGTGGACGCTCTAAAAGCCAAAGTTAATATCCGATTGACTTTAGATTTATACACAGTGTTTAAGGTCATAAGACGAAGAAGCCTATTGATTTTCAGCAATTTCCGATAATTAGTGCCAGAGTTATGGCCCTTGATCACTTCAAAAAATCTTGTGAACGCCCTAAAAGCCAAAGTTAATATCCGATTGACTTTAAATTTATACACAGTGTTTAAGGTCATAAGACGAAGAAGCCTATTGATTTTCAGCGATTTCCGATAATTAGTGCCAAAGTTATCTCCCTTGATCACTTCAAAAAATCTAGTGGACGCTCTAAAAGCCAAAGTTAATATCCGATTGACTTTAAATTTGTACACATTGTTTAAGGTCATAAGACGAAGAAGCCTATTGATTTGCATCAATTTCCGATAATTAGTGCCAGAGTTATGGCCCTTGATCAGATCAAAAAATCCTGTGGATGCTCTAGAGGCCAAAGTTAATATCCGATTGACTTTAAATTTACACACACTGTTTAAGGTCCTGAGACGAAAAAGCCTACTGATTTTCATCGATTTCAAATAATTACTTCCAGAGTTATCTCCCTTGATCACTTCGAAAAACCTTGTGGCGCTGTAGATGCCAAACTTATAAATCATCCGATTGACTTCAGATTGATACACAGAGTTTAAGGTGTTGAAACGAACAAGTATTTTGATTTTCAATGAATTTTGATAACTGAACAGCTAAATCCATGATGTTAAATGTTTCCTATACTAATTGTTAGCTTGGGGCAAAACTTTATAAAAAGCAAACAAATTCTAATGATTCTCAGATAATTACATAATGAGTTGTTACTCAGATTTTAGTGTATTACAAATGTTTTATTACCAAAAAAAAGTAAAAATATGCGACAACCCTTGTTGACTGCCCGGACGATTTAGCTGCTGTGGGCGTATGTTTCGTTGCCTGGCAACCTATCTTTTAGCTTGTGATCCCTCTGGAGGTCACAATTATTATCCGATTTAAAAAAACGTTTGATTATATTACCATTACACTGTAAGGAAGGTTGAGTTCGAATTTCAGGAAAATCGGACCAAAATTGCCATACAAAATGGCCGCCGTTTGCACACGAATACTGTTAAAAAATGGTATATCATGGTTGTGGACCTTGTATAGGTCACAATTTTAATTCGATTTTGATGAAACTTGAAATGCATGGTTTTAACCCAAAGATCTTGGTTCCTTTTGTTATTTGCGCATATCAAATCGTAACTTCCTGAATTATGGCCCCTGATTGTCCGAAAAATCGCCTATGGTCCCTCTGGAGGTCACAGTTATTATCCGATTTAAAAAAACGTTTGACTCTATCACCGTTACACCCTCTGGAAGGTTGAGTTCGAATTTCGAGAAAATCGGACCATAATTGCCATACAAAATGGCCGCCGTTTGTACGTGAATAGTGTAAAAATATGGTATATCAAAGTTGTGGACACTGTAGAGGTCACAATTTTAATTCGATTTTGATGAAACGTGAAATGCATGTGTATATCGTAAAGATCTTTATTCTTTTCGATATTTGCGCATATCAAATTGTAACTTAATGAATTATGGCCTTTGATTGTAGGAAAAATCACTTTCGGTATTGCTTGTTCTCTATCTATCTCTCGAACAATTATTATCCGATTTAAAAAAAACTCTGATTATATTACTGTTGCACCGTAAGGAAGGTTGAGTTCGAATTTCGTGAAAATCGTACCAAAATTGCCAGACGAAATGGTCGCCGTTTGTACGCGAATAGTGTAAAAATATGGTATATCATGGTTGTGGACTCTCCACAGGTCACAATTCTTATCCGATTTTGACGAAAAGTCACATTTCTAGGTTGTGAACCGTCACACCATAATCATTGTCGGCTTCAAATTTCATGAATATCAGACTGGAACTGACCAACAAAATGGCTGCTCTCAATACAGTATGAAATACAGGACTTAATGATGTAGGAAAAATCACTTTTGGTATTGCTTGTTCTCTATCCATCTCTCGAAAATGTGGGCGTATCCTGCCTGGCAGTGCCAGCCTATCTTTCTGTAGCTTCTAAAGCCCACAAACTTACCTTTAAAATTGTTTATTGAACTATAACGTATAAGAACTTTTACTTACCTAAAACAGAAAGAAAAGAGAAAGTATAATTAATGTTAATAATTGTATTTGTTCATTGTTTTAGTTTAGTCTACTTACCGTTTGTTACAATTTATTTTGTACGTTTCCAAGTCTTATTTTTATACATGCCTAGTTGAGCATGCGCACTTTGTGTTTATAACATGTCGCTAATAAAAAAGATATTATTGTACGATCAGACAGAGCTCGTATTGAACATGAAATGAACAGAACCATCAGGGTGCTCGAGATAACTGCCAAAAATTTCAAAGCTTGTATTGAAATTTTTTCCATTATTTTCCCAAAGTTTTGTGGGGAAAACTTGACAGTTCTCCAGATCCAGTGAAACGTCCAGTGGAGCAGCGAAACTTAAGCAAAATATTTTTTTACCGAAGCATTCCTCTCAAAGGGCCCCTGATAAGTCAGCAAGACATCGCCGATGCTTCGGTAATGCCTATGGGAAGATTCGGGATTGTCGCACGCCATATTGAACCATCAGTTGGCCTCAGGATAACTGCGAAAAATTTCAAAGTTTGTTTTGAAAAATTTTTCCGATATTTTCCGGACGTCGTTTAAATATCTTCAAAAGTCCCTTGACACTTACGCAAATTTTTCGGCGATGGCCCGGAGTTTCCTTGTGGGTCTGGAAAGCTCCAGGAATGCCTCCCGGCCTGTTTTCTTGACAATGCAAGCATTGCAACTTTTCACGGTTCTCCACAAGGCTAGCTATGCCCCAGGAGCTACCCTGGGACACCGGGAAACCTGTTCCAGACACCTAACTCTGTTCCCGAAACAAGGCAATCATCCCCGGAGTTTCCTTGTGCGTCTCAAAAGCTCCAGTGATGCCTTCCTGGCCTGTTTTCCTGACAATGTATGCATTGAAACTCTGCAGTTCTCCCGTGGCCTTCCTTTGAGTGAGCGGTGTCGATATACCGATACACCAATATGTATCAATACATTTCAGCAATATTTATATCGATACGTAATATGGTCGTATCGTTGAAAAAATTCTTTAGTTAAGAAAGACCATGAATTGAAACCCACGTGGCGAAAGAAAACGATCTCGACTTGATTTGTGTTGTCAATCGAGTGTCTTCCATGTCCCGTATGAATTCTATGTACCGCAAGATATTATAATAATAACTGGATCATACATTGACCACTGATAGAAGACCAAATACACCGAGAAACAATCATTAATAATATATTTTCCAGATGGCATCTCCAATGCTGAATTCCAATGACACGTGACATCGGTTGCAATTTAGGTCAATAAACCAGTTCTAAATAGCGCCTACCGTTCTGATTTTTTTGTCCCCCGCCTTTCGAAGAAAGTTGGGGGACTATTAAAATGGGTTCGTCCGTCTGTCTGTCTGTCAGTCTGTCCGTCACACTTTTTGGGACACAATAACTCTCTTCTTAATTGAGCTAGAATGTTCAAACTTGGTGTATGTGTTTATTAGGTCAATGCCTTGATGGAGTTCGAAGATGAGCATTTTCCGCTTAGGGTAAGCAGAGATAAACAATTTGATTGGTTGATGCTTTGGGACACGATAACTTTAGTTCTAATTAAGTGAGAGTGATGAAACTTGGTGTATAGTTTCATTACAGTTATACCTTGACTAATTTCGATAATGAGCATTTTCTGCTCAGGGTAAGCAGAGCGATACGCAATTTGATTGGTCGAGACTTTGGAACACAATAACTCTCCTTCTAATTGAGTTAAAATGTTCAAACTTGGTGTATATGCTTATTAGGTCAATGCCTTGATGGAGTTCGAAGATGAGCATTTTCTGCTTAGGGTAAGCAGAGATAAGCAATTTGATTGGTTGATACTTTGAGACCAGATAATTTAGATTCACCTTGATTGATGATTTTTATGCCAATACAATGACTGCATTCTCATTCAGTAATGGATTCGACAGTAACAGTGTATAGAAACGATTGACTCGGACACAAGGGCCCTTTCCCTTGGCCAGAGAGGCCCTTTTGTCAAGCGTGGGGGCCCCTTTGTCTGCCTTTAGGGTCCCCCTAACTAGGGTACATTTTCGGTTTTAGCATTTTTCTTTATAAAACACTTTTGGATGACACTTTGTGGACAGTTTGATTGCTCAATACGTTTGAAAAAAATAAATGTGTGATTAATTAATATGTGTCATCTATTTATTTTGGGATTTCGGCGGGGGACATCAGCCTCACTGTTGGCTTGTTTTTTTTTATTGTCCCCCGCCTTTCGAAGAAAGTTGGGGGACTATTAAAATGGGTTCGTCCATCTGTCCGTCTGTCCGTCACACTTTTTGGGACACAATAACTCTCTTCCTAATTGAGCTAGAATGTTCAAACTTGGTGTATGTGTTTATTAGGTCAATGCCTTGATGGAGTTCGAAGATGAGCATTTTCCGCTTAGGGTAAGCAGAGATAAGCAATTTGATTGGTTGATGCTTTGGGACACGATAACTTTAGTTCTATTTAAGTGAGATTGATGAAACTTGGTGTATAGTTTCATTACAGTAATACCTTAACTAAGTTCGATAATGAGCATTTTCTGCTCAGGGTAAGCAGAGCGATATGCAGTTTGAATGGTCGAGACTTTGGAACACAATAACTCTCCTTTTAATTGAGTTAAAATGTTCAAACTGGGTGTATATGCTTATTAGGTCAATGCCTTGATGGAGTTCAAAGATGAGCATTTTCCGCTTAGGGTAAGCTGAGATAAGCAATTTGATTGGTTGATGCTTTGGGACACGATAATTTAGTTCTAATTAAGTGAGAGTGATGAAACTTGGTGTATAGTTTCATTACAGTAATACCTTGACTAAGATCGATAATGAGCATTTTCTGCTCAGGGTAAGCAGAGGGATAAGCAATTTGATTTGCCGAGACTTTGGAACACAATAACTCTCCTTCGAATTGAGTTAAAATGTTCAAAATTGGTGTGTATGCTTATTAGGTCAATGCTTTGATGGAGTTCGAAGATGAGCATTTTCTTCTTAGGGTAGGCAGAGATAAGCAATTTGATTGGTTGATACTTTGGGACAAGATAACTTAGGTTCATCTTGATTGATGATTTTTATGCCAATACAATGACTGCATTCTCATTCAGTAATGGATTCGACAGTAACAGTGTATAGAAACGATTGACTCAGACAAGAGGGCCCTTTCCCTTGGCCAGAGGGGCCCTTTTGTCAAGCGTGGGGGCCCTTTTGCCTGCCTTTAGGGTCCCCCTAACTAGGGTACATTTTCATTTTTCTTTATAAAACACTTTTGGATGACACTTCGTGTACAGTTTGATTGCTCGATACGTTTGAAAAAAATAAATGTGCGATTAATTAATATGTGTCATCTATTTATTTTGGGATTTCGGCGGGGGACATCAGCCTCACTGTTGGCTTGCTTATTTTAAAACGTTTTCAAGTATGGTTGTCACGTAACAAGTGTATCGCGTTTCTATCATTGGCGAATGAATAAAGTCTTTTGCAAGTTACGTGACTAGCTTGTCTACGATATCACCTTAGGTGGAAGTGGACGTTAAATCCCAGTAACAGGACTATTTATGTGATAGATTAAGCTACAAATTGTGTTATGAAGAAATGTCATGGTGCCGTATCAGCTTATTTTAGCTTTTCCGGCGTGATTTCCCCTTGTCAGTGATACAGAAGGAGGGCCTGACAAGGACAGCTGCCTAGTTGTTCAGATGGGACGAAAAAACCGAGGTCCCGTGTACACATTGGAGTGCACGTAAAAGATCCCTTGGCAGTTGGAATTCGATAAAAGAGTAGGCCGTAGCACTGCTGCCCTGGCAAAATTACCCTCATAGCACACTGTATGGCGTATGCCCGTCTTCCATTAGCCCGGGTTAGGTGCATAAGAGTAGGACGTAAAACCCCATTTCATTTCATTACTTATTTTAGCTATGGTATTCTCTGATACTGACTAGTAGAAAAATGCTAATATTTTAGATCATCGACTTATGAAACGGGAACGTCGTGTTTCATCGAATGAAGGAAGACAGTAATTTATTCTGAAATATTATTGATGTAACTTCAAAGATGGTATATGAATTAAATATGGACAATTTTCGTATCGTCTATATGTATCGTATCGAAAATGAACTGTATCGACACAGCCCTATTCCCGACGCCACCCGAAGCTCACCAATTTGTTTCTGTAGTACATCAGCAAAGCAAAAATTTCCCAGCGGTACCTACACATTCTATAAGACAATTGTAACTCTTGATACGTCCTAACAAGTGTCACTACTTCAAATTGCGCGACTTATTGATATTTCAATTGCTGTTGTTTTTTTTTTGTTAACTTTTTTACGCTTATGATTTCGGCAATAATCTTGCTGTATGTTTCGCCAGATAAAAATTTTGAAATGTCAGACAGAAATAATGTAATGACTAGATGGCTAGATTTTTTGAATATCGCATGGGTTGAAAATGGTTACAAAAAAGTTTAAATAAAAACGTATTTCTCCCACATGACCATATATGATGCGAATGGTCAAAATCGGTTAACCGAGGACTTGATGCACTCGCTGTCCAATAAACACTAACTGTGGACATAAGACACACAATCATATTTTTGCCTTTTTCAATAGAATTAGGCACATATCCATAATAATATATAGTGTATAGGTGTTTTCTTTTGTAGGAAACCATGGAAATGATTATCGTGGTGGTGGCGGTGGTAAAAGGGGATATAATAGAGATAATAATTATAGAGGTAGAAATGGTCGAGATGGAACTGATTCAGCAAATCAAAATGGATATAATCGAAGTAGAGGAGGGAGAGGTGTGTATACAGAGAATGTGAAATATTTTCCCAAGGCTATCATCTGTACTCAAATAGTTATTAATTTCTGGCAAGTTATTTATTCCAATCAAAATATAAAGCTGTCTGCTAGAGGTCAGAAACGAGGTCAACTGCTATTGTCATCAGCCGGAGATTTTTAATATCTGCTTCGTGGAGCCAATATCGGCCATTGCGCACGCTCAGTGCTTAATGGGCATACGCAGTGGGTTTTTAACCTATAACCCGGCGACCTATTTCTTTATATGGAGTTTTTCCTAACAACACCCCACTCTCATCAACCAATCATTGCAGAGAAGGATTAACATTTTCCCACAGTCTATTTATTTATTTGTAAAATAGAGTTAAGCCCCTTTAATGATACCAAACATGGCGGCCTCCAAGAATATTTTCGCGATCAAAACAGTGTTTCAAAGAGTCAGAATTGACATTTGTCGACCAATGCCTCCCCTTAACGCTAGTTGATAATTAAATCATTGTACTGAGATAGTAATGGTGATCGAGGTTAGCGGGAAGTTGAATTGCTGAAATTTAGGTTCATAAGGCATCAATTTGACTGAAATTTTCAGCAAATTATCTTTATATTATCTTGTTTTTAACAGCGCTCGAAATTAACCACGGCAAACGGCAAAGCTGTGGTAAAAGCCGACGCAACTCCCGTCTGCCACGGCATAATTTTTTTTTTTTTTTTTTTTTTTTTTTGCCGCGGTAGATCTTACGATCCCAAAATTTATAATGACTAAATGGACCAGTTATAGAATAGTACCAGGATGATGTCGTCTGACCGTGTAATAAAGTGACATATTTATCATTTTGTAGACGAAAGTCTGACAAATATATTGCAATTACCGAATACCGGTACACTTTTAACCCATGTGCTGGACGTAGGCATATCCATGCTTTACCGTTGTTACAGTGGTGGGTTTTTTCAACGATTATAAACTAAAAATAGACACAGATGATAGAGAGCATGGACTGTTCCCTAGTTAAACTAGCTAATGCATGAACAATGTTACCATTCTCGTCGTTTGTATTTTTAACTGTATCGTTTGTCATGATCACATACGATGGACCTGGACCGATTTACACCCTTTGTTTATAATTACTACGCCCTATGTAACGGAGAGTAATAGCCTCAATCATAGGTAGCGACTGATTGACAAAATAAATAGTATTTATTAACCTCGACACTCTACAAATCAAGTTTCAACAGGAAACAGAATAATTTGTTGTGATAAAATCATATTAAAATATACATACAAGACAAGACAAGCGATGTCATGTGGGGGTCAGTACTACCATACAGTATGGCTATATAAGTGAAAGGAACACGTGCAGTAAATTCTTATAGCTGACATGTTTAAATATTTAGGCACTACTAACCATTTAAAGAATTAAGGCTTGGGGTATTTTTAAATCAACCTTCTTACAACTGGTCAAATGAAATGGATAGAATGAAAAATGAATGAATTGAGTTTGTGGTATAATATTAATAATTTAGACTAGTGTCACAAAGTCATCCTGTATAAATATTGATCAAATGTGAATAAATTTGTTAATGAAATTTGTTAAGGTAACCGATCTTTCAATTTGCGTAACCAGGAATTCGGTCGCATGTTTTTGAGCTGCATGGCGCGACCACACGTAACCGATTGGTATCATTCGCGTCAAATTTTGTGGGGTGAAAAAATAAGTTTTATCCATCTTGAAAAGTTTAGAAAAAGCATTGATTTTGAAATACCAAAAAATGCCGTGGAGCCGTAGCAGTACCATTCTGCCTCGGCTTTTTTAATTTTTTTGTGCCGTGGTAGAAAATTCTTAATTTCGAGGACTGTTTTAACTATTATATTGAGAACTGCCAACTCATTATCTAATCTCCCATAATGTATCTTAATCCAAAAATGAACAATGTATTATATAGTGGTCGTGTATCCAATATCACAAAATTTTTCAGAATATTGTTACATTTACAATGAAAGCTTGTGTTGATTTTAAAAATTTTTTTATTTTAGGTGGTAATTATCAAAGCTATCAGTCACGAAATGATTATAGATCAGATAGTTATCAAGGATACAGTAATAACTATAATAAGTCAGGTGGTTATCAAGGTAGAGGTGGAGGATCAAGAGGAGGAGGTAGGCAAGGAGAAAATTTTGAAAATTGTGTTGAGATTTTATTCGGGAGAGGAATAGTTCTTTATTGTTACATATTGTCAAAAATCGTAATACTTCTGAATAGAAAACACTATATATCGTTAATAATCTTTTGGAGGCATTTAGTAACTGGAAAGAGCATTATACTTTAACACATACTTATGGAAGAACAATAACTGATTGAGAGAATACTCTTCGAAACGTCGCCTAAATAAATCAGTAATTGTTTTTCCATAAGTATGTGTTACAGTTTAATGCTCTTTCCAGTTACTAAATGCCTCTAAAAGATTTTTACCGTCATCAATATGGAGATATGGCAGTTTCCTCTTGAAAACGTTGAGAGAATACTCTTCGAAACATTGCCTAAATAAATCAGTTTCCATAAGTATGTGTTACAGTTTAATGCTCTTTCCAGTTACTAAATGCCTCAAAAAGATTAGAATTAATACATTGAACTGTAGGCCCAACAATACAAAAATTGCATTAGTCTAAATAAATAAAATACACAAGCAATGAACCACCTGATACCAAAATTGAATATGTAGCCTACAGAAAGAAATAATTTATAATGTAAAAAATAATTATAATTACCAGTCCAGTATAGTAGGCCTACTGGCAGTACAATTTTTCTTTTGTTTTCATTTAGCATGATTTTAAAAAGATCCTTGTGATGTGTATTTCCAATTCCGAGAGTTTTTGTCAATATTGAATATTGTTTGATAATTAAACCGTGCTTATTATATAGATTCTATAGTATTTCTGCATTAGAATAGAGATGAGAGGCATAAAAAATTAGTTTTGCATAACGACTAAATATTGGCATTGATTTAATCCTTTATGCCGCATGCCGCAGCGATTATCTTCTAACTTCTCACAATACAACTACTGTCAATGTACAGGATGTTTTTCTCTCGTGATTCCGTAAATCTGTTTTCACATTTATTCGAGAAAGCATTCCATGTAAGTCAGATTTGGCAAGATCTATTCCGATCTTGAAATTAAAGTTCCAGGTTGTGATGCTTTCGAAGTATTGTATTACATGCTGTACGTACGTACGTGCGCAGACGAAAATGTCAGCCATTGCTGCCGTAAATTGGTCGCTATTTGTTTGATTTATCGTTACGCATTTTAGGAGTATTTGGAACACGTGGCAATAATTATATCCACTTTATTAACTCTAGAATAGGTTGAAAAGAATTTGAGAACAAATCTCTTAGCTAATTTACACCTTAAAATATCCTAAATCGATGTTGATAACCGAAGGTGGCGACCTTTTTTGTTGCCATACAAATAGTTGCTTCCCTTAGTTCCATAGTTTTGGGGAGAAATTAAAAAAAACTCTGTTTGAAAATGCGGTAGAAACCTATTACGGCGCAGTAGAGCGGTACATGAGGCCGTTTCGTGGCACTTTACCGCGTGATGCGGTAGAGTTGACAGGTCTGGTGCCGGATGAAGAGTCTGACAAGCGCGGCTGTCTGGAGTATGCCTTCATTAGCCCAGTCAGAGCTGAACAAAAGGATATTAAACCTCATTTCATTTACTAACAAGCCAACAGTGAGGCTGATGTGATGTCCCCTGTCGAAATCCCAAAATAAATAGATGACACATATTAATTAATCGCACATTTATTTTTATATGCCCACATTCAAATGTGGTCGTATATTGTCGTCGCCCCTGTTAAATTTATACACACTGTTTAAGGTCATGAGACTATTTGATTTTCGGTGATTTCCAATAATTACTACCAGAATTATGGCCCTTGATCACTTTAAAAAATCCTGTGGACGCTCTAGAGACCAAAGTTAATATCCGATTGACTTTAAATTTACACACAGTATTTAAGGTCATGAGACGAAGAATCAAATAATTACTGCCAGAGTTATCTCCCATGATCACTTCAAAGAATCTTGTGAGGCTATAGAGGCCAAAACTTGTCATCCTATTGACTTCAGATTGATGCACAGAGTTTAAGGTGTTGAAACGAATAAGTATTTTGATTTTCAATGAATTTTGATAACTGAACAGCTAAATCCATGATATTAAAATGTTTCGTATACTAATTGTTAGCGTGGGGCAAAACTTTATAAAAAGCAAACAAATTCTAATGATTTTCTGATAATTACATAATGATTTGTTACTCTTAATCAGATTTGAGTGTATTACAAATGTTTCATTACCCAAAAAAGTAAAAATATGCGATAACCCTTGTTGACTGCCCGGACGATTTAGCTGCTGTGGGCGTATGTTTTGTCGCCTGGCAACCTATCTTTTTCAAAAGTATCAAGCAATCAAACTATACTGTAAGTTTCATCACTGTCTATCAGATAGAATCAAGGTTATCTTGTCCCAAAGCCAAAGAATCGACCAATGAAATTGCTTAGCTTTAGCTCAAAATGTTAATCGACTCTGTCAAGACATTCACCAGATGAACACAGGGTTCCCGCGGTCCTTGAAAATCCTTGAATATCCTTAAATTTAAAATTTCATTTTCAAGGTCTTGAATATCCTTGAATTTCGCGGAAATAGGAAAATATCCTTGAATTTCAGTTGAGATCCTTAATTTTGTTTCAAATTGGTAATACTAGTAAGTTGATCTGAAAATCCTGTTTAGATTAGAAGTAATGCTGGTAATACTAAGCAATAACTCTGACGTTTACCTGTCAATCAACTGAGGCCGTGTTAAATTAATTCTGCGTTTCGGGTCAACCACGCGCGTAGCTTTCACATCGTCAAATTGATGGTTGTGTTGATTTTCTACGCGGCATTTTGTGTTGTGTTTTGATTTCGGTAGCTCCGCGCGCGTACCTATCGACACAGTACACTCTTCACAATCGAACACACGCCTGTCTATTGAGCGACATACGCTCATTTTTTATTTACACGCATAAACATTGGCTGAAAAAAATATAATATCGTAATTTGTATACAGAAAGATTTGTAAACAAATCACGGTCATAAATTTACAACGTTATTACATTACTCAATGTGTCAGCACGCGAGCTTACGCTGCCACGTTGTCCTTGGTTACATGTGTACATAGACTTGTTTGTCCTGACACCCGCTGACTTCTAATAACAGTTTAACGGACTGGACAGTATTTTTTTTTATTTTATTGTCCCCCGCCTTTCGAAGAAAGTTGGGGGACTATTAAAATGGGTTCGTCCGTCTGTCGTCAAGAAATTGAACAGAAGCAGGGATAATTCTAACAGGTGGAAAGGTGAGCGAGAAGTCACATGATTGACGTAAACAAAGCTCCTTGTCGGCATTTGTAATTTTTATGGAATGAATACTCGGAAGTTTAAAGCAGTATTTTTCATCATCAAGCAATAAAATATCGTAAATAACCTACAAAAGAAAACATTTTGTTCAATATTTATGTTAAATATCATGTAGAAAATGAAAACCGCGATATACCGCGGTATGTTTGGTTTTTCGTCATTTTTCTGATGACGGTATTTTTCACGGTTTTTATTTCTGTGACGTTTTTATATCGACATACCGCCCAGCTCTACATCCACACCTAATATAATGGATTATCTAGTAATAATAGAATCTTCCTGAAAAACAATCCTGAAGAACGGTATATTCAGCTATATTCTGAGTTTGTGTTGTGTTGAAAAAATGTGTGTTGTGTTAAAAATTGGGAAGTGTGTTGTGTTGACCTCCCTCCCTCATTGAATTCTGGAGACCCTAAAACCCAGCTCTACATCCACACCTAATATAATGGATTATCTAGTAATAATAGAATCTTCCTGAAAAACAATCCTGAAGATGGCTCTATTGGGTATATTCAGCTATATTCTGAGTTTGTGTTGTGTTGAAAAAATGTGTGTTGTGTTAAAAATTGGGAAGTGTGTTGTGTTGACCTCCCTCCCTCATTGAATTCTGGAGACCCTAAAACCTGAAACACAGAATTAATTTAACATGGCCTGATCTAAATGAACAGCTGTGTTTTGTTACGTAATAACAAGATAAGCCAATGACATTTACCGTTAGGCAACCAAATACTCTCACGTGACCCCATTGTCCAATTAACATACTAGAAGCCACTACACTGACTAATCAAAATCGGTATTAGTAATTACATTAAACAATGCATAATAACGAAGGCAAGCCTGCATGACATTGCAAATAGAATATGTCTTGCAAATTTCAAACTTCGTGGCTTGATAGCTATAACTGGCTAAGTCGAGATGAAACAAACATTCATCAAGCGAAATGCTGCATATGCAAGAAGAGTTTCAGTATCAAGAAAATGGGTATATCCGCTGTACGTTCACACGAAAAGAGTGAAAAACACATCAAATTAACGAACGCTACGTCATCAAATATGACTATTACTTTCACATCAGTATCAGGCTGCAAGTCGACAGCTGCTGCTAGTGCTACAGAAAGGAAAACCTCTCTCCCTGCGACAGCGCAACCACAAATAGATACTGTCTTAACACGGCCTCCCGAAACCGGCCAAGCGGGTACAAGTGGCCAGACACAAGTATCTGTCACTGGCAATGCCGTTTTAACTGCTGAAATTTTATGGGCAGTAAAATGTATTACGTCACATTATAGTTATAACAGTTGCACGGATATAGACAAATTTTTTCAACGTGCATTTCCAGACAGCCTAATTGCCCAGAAATTTACATGTGGCGAAAATAAAATTAGCTTGCTTTTGCTTTGGTGTTGGTCCCTACATACAAGACAAATTAAAAACATTGATACGCGGTGTCGAAAATTATGTCATTATGTTTGATGAATCACATAATGAAAGTTTACAGAAAAAGCAGGTTGATGTTCATGTTCGCTTGTGGGATAATGGATCAAATTGCATGGTTTCTCATTATTTAATTTCCAAATTTATTGGACATGGCAAAACTGAAGATCTTCTTCCCGTTTTAATAAAATGTATCGACGATATCGGGCTCAACAAAAGTAATCTTTCAAAACTGTCTATGGATGGTCCAACTGTTAATCGGAAACTTTTTAGATTACTTAATTCGAATTTCGGAGACTCTGAAAAACGTAGGTAGCTGTGGGTTGCATACAGTGCACAATGCTTTTAAAAATTCGGTTGAAAAGTCAGGATTGGGAGTTGGCGATTTTCTCAAATCACTGTACTGGATATTTAAAGATACGCCCGCACGAAGGTCCGACTATACAACGTAACTGATTCAACAGTCTTTCCACCTTAATTCTGTGGTCATCGGTGGCTTGAAAACAAGCCTGTGGTAACCCGGGCAATTGAAATTTGGCCAAGTGTTGTAAAATATATAAAAGATAAATCCACACAATCATATGAAAGTAAATCATTTGAAGTTGTGCACAATGGTATTACTAACGATAAACTTATGTTCGTTAAATTAGCCTTTTTGTCCCCCGCCTTTCAGGGTAAGCAGAGATAAGCAATTTGATTGGTTGATGCTTTGGGACACGATAACTTTAGTTCTAATTTAGTGAGTGATGAAACTTGGTGTATAGTTCCATTACAGTAATACCTTGACTACGATCTATAATGAGCATTTTCTGCTCAGGGTAAGCAGAGCGATAAGCAATTTGATTTGCCGAGACTTTGGAACACAATAACTCTCCTTCGAATTGAGTTAAAATGTTCAAAATTGGTGTGTATGCTTATTAGGTCAATGCCTTGATGGAGTTCGAAGATGAGCATTTTCTTGGTAGGGTAGGCAGAGATAAGCAATTTGATTGGTTGATACCTTAGGACAAGATAACTTTAGATAACTTAGGTTCATCTTGATTGGTGATTTTTATGCCAATACAATGACTTCATTCTCATTCAGTAATGGATTCGACAGTAACAGTGTATAGAAACGATTGACTTGGACACGAGGGCCCTTTCCCTTGGCCCTGAGGGACCCTTTTGTCAAGCGTGGGGGCTCTTTTGTCTGCCTTTAGGGTCCCCCTAACTAGGGTACATTTTCATTTTTATACGCCCACATTGAAATGTGGTCGTATATTGTCGTCGCCCCCGTCCGTCCGGCGTCCACAATTGCTTGTGGACGCTCTAGAGGCTAAAGTTAATATTCGATTGACTTTAAATTTATACACAGTGTTTAAGGTCATGAGACGAAGAAGCCTATTGTTTTTCAGCGATTTCAGATAATAACTACCAGAGTTATGGCCCTTGATCACTTCAAAAAATCTTGTGGACGCTCTAAAGGCCAAAGTTAATATCCGATTGACTTTAAATTTATGCACAGTGTTTAAGGTCATAAGACGAAGAAGCCTATTGATTTTCAGCGATTTCCGATAATTAGTGCCAGAGTTGTGGCCCTTGATTACTTCAAAAAATCTTGTGGATGCTCTAGAGGCCAAAGTTAATATCCGATTAACTTCAAATTTATACACAGTGTTTAAGGGCACGAGACGAAGAGGCCTATTGATTTTCAGCTATTTCTGGTAATTAGTGCCAGAGTTATGACCCTTGATCATTTCAAAAAATCCTGTGGAAGCTCTAGAGGCCAAAGTTAATATCCGATTGGCTTTGAATTTATACAGAGTGTTTAAGGTCACAAGACGAAGAAGCCTATTGATTTTCAGCGATTTCCGATAATTAGTGCCAGAGTTATGGCCCTTGATCACTTAAAAAAATCTTGTGAACGCTCTAAAGGCCAAAGTTATTATCCGATTGACTTTAAATTTGTACACAGTGTTTAAGGTCATAAGACGAAGAATCCTATTGATTTTCAGCGATTTCCGATAATTAGTGCCAGAGTTGTGGCCCTTGATTACTTCAAAAAATCTTGTGGATGCTCTAGAGGCCAAAGTTAATATCCGATTGATTAATTAGTGCCAGAGTTATGACCCTTGAGACAGAGACGTCTTTTGATTTTCGGTGATTTCCAATAATTACTACCAGAATTATGGCCCTTGATCACTTTAAAAAATCCTGTGGACGCTCTAGAGGCCAAAGTTGATACCCGATTGACTTTTAATACACACACACTGTTAAAGGTCATGAGACGAAAAAGCCTATTGATTTTGGACGACTTCAAAAAACCTTGTGACGCTATAGAGGCCAAACTTATCATCCGATTGACTTCAGATTGATACACAGAGTTTAAGGAGTTGAAACGAACAAGTATTTTGATTATCAAATCAATGAATTTTGATAACTGAACAGCTAAATCCATGATATTAAATGTTTCCTATACTAATTGTTAGTGTGGGGCAAAACTTTTATAAAAAGCAAACAAATTCTAATGATTTTCCGATAATTACATAATGAGTTGTTACTCTTAATCAGATTTTAGTGTATTACAAATGTTTCATTACCAAAAAAAGTAAAAATATGCGACAACCCTTGTTGACTGCCCGGACGATTTAGCTGCTGTGGGCGTATGTTTCGTTGCCTGGCAACCTATCTTTCTTGTCGGTTTTAGCATTTTTCTTTATAAAACACTTTTGGATGACACTTCGTCTACAGTTTGATTGCTCGATACGTTTGAAAAAAATAAATGTGCGATTAATTAATGTGTCATCTATTTATTTTCGGATTTCGGCGGGGGACATCAGCCTCACTGTTAGCTTGTTCCTGACTGTAATAAGCCTAATGACCCCGTTCTTGCAAATATTTCAGAGTGAACGACCCTTAGTACCACTTTTGTGCACTCACATAGAATCAATGATTAAACAGTTGATGAAGTGTTTTGTAAAATCATCCGTACTAAAAACCGCTACAAATATTGGTAATTTACTTAAAATTGATGTTGAACAAATAGATAATCATATCATGTATAAAGATATTGATCTCGGGTTTAAGGCTGAGGGAGAACTACGGAAACTAATTAGCGGGAAAGTTGTATCCGAAAGGGTCATTTGGACTGTAGAATCCAGTGCAAGAATATGTTAATACATATAGTTAAACATTTAATGACAAAAACACCTATTACATATGCCATGGCCAGAAATCTAGGGTGTCTGCATCCAAAACGGATAGCGAATCTTCCGGATGTAGCAAAGACGCAATTTAAACACATCCTTGAAATATTAATAATGTGATGATTTTATTAACTATGTGTCTAATTTGTCTCAATTGGATATATTAGAATTTAAAAACTATGACGCTCTTAACAGTGATTCGTTAGATTTGTTTTTAATGAGACATCTCGAACATTTTAAAAATTTGCTTATCTTATCTCATGGACAAGCTGGAGTAGAGCGCGGGTTTTCTTTTAATGCAAAAATTTTAACGGAAAATATGCAGGAAAAATCTATAATAAATCGAAGGCATATTGTGCACCATGTACATTTAATTGGCGGAGTGGACAAATTTTAAGTTACGCCCCAGTGCCTTCAATATGCTAGTGCAGCTCGAATAAAATACAGACAATACCTGGATGACCAAAAGAAAGGGGACGGTACGTCAACAGTAGATTCAAAACGAAAATATATTGGAGATGAACTTACTGACTGTAAAAAGAAAAAGAAATGCCTTGAAAATGACCTAATTACGCTGGAAGCTTCGGCGGACGAGAAGGCAGATAATGCGGAAAAAAGCTGTGACATCAAGAAACTTTTGAGTCGAACGCCCTTCGCAGGGTAGCAAGAGCCAAAAAGACCGAAATTACGGAAATAGACGAACAAATAGCTAAACTTGAAAAACTATTGAAACAATAATATATGTCCATAAACTGTACTACTTTAGTTTAATCAGTTAACTGTGGTCCGAGTCGAAAAGGGAAATAACGATGTTTTAAAAATGGCGGGAGTTTTCCCCGGTGTGCAGAAAGTCGATCTGTAATAATAAAAAAAAACAGTTTTATGTCTTCAATTCCTTTTAAATATGAGATTATAACGATAGTTGGTAATGTTTTGGTTGTTTTTAAGGCTAAAAATGTCCTTGAAAATCCTGGAATTTGACATATATTTGACGTAGTTTGGAGTTAGTTTTAGTGTCCCAAAGCATCAACCAATCAAATTGCTTATCTCTGCTTATCCTAAGCAGGAAATGCTCATCTTCGAACTCCATCAATGCATTGGCAGCTTGGCCTAATAAACACGTACACCAAGTTTGAACATTCTAGCTCAATGAAAGGGAGAGTTATTGTGTTCAAAAGTCTTTGCCAATCAAATTGTTTATCGCTCTGCTTACCCTGACCAGAAAAGGCTCATTATCGAACTTAGTCAAGGTTTTGATCTAATGAAACTATACACCAAGTTTCATCACTGTCACTTAATTAGAACTAAAGTTATGGTGTCCCAAAGCATCAACCAATCAAATTGCTTATCTTTGCTTACCCTAAGCAGAAAATGCTCATTTTCGAACTCCATCAAGGCATTGACCTAATAAGCATATACACCATGTTTGAACATTTTAACTCAATTAGAAGGAGAGTTATTGTGTTCCAAAGTCTCGACCAATCAAATTTGCGTATCACTCTGCTTACCCTGAGCAGAAAATGCTCATTATTGAACTTAGTCAAGGTATTACTGTAATGAAACTATACACTAAGTTTCATCACTCTCACTTAATTAGAACTAAAGTTATCGTGTCTCAAAGCATCAACCAATCAAATTGCTTATCTCTGCTTACCCTAAGTGGAAAATGCTCATCTTCGAACTCCATCAAGGCATTGACCTAATAAACACATACACCAAGTTTGAACATTCTAGCTCAATTAGGAAGAGAGTTATTGTGTCCCACAAAGTGTGACGGACGGACGGACAGACAGATGGACGAACCCATTTTAATAGTCCCCTGCCTTTGATTGGGACTTAGAGCTCCAATTGAGTGAGAGTTGAAACTTTTTGTATTGTTTAATTACATCAATACCTTCACTAAGTTTGTTGAGCTAGTGTATTTATGTATTAGGTGAATGTTCAATCATGCGCATTTTCTATTTTTCCACTATGGCTAAGCAGAGAATGGGAATTTGATTGGTTGAGACTTTGGAACGTAACAATTCTGCCTTTAATAGAGGTAGAATATTTAATCTTGGTGTAGATGTTTATATTAGGTGAATGTTTGACTGAGTTCAATGATTAAAATTTCTCACGAAAGCCAAGTGGAGCTAAGCAATTTCATTGGTGGATGCTTTGGGACATGATAACTTGGATTCTGAGGGAGAGTGATTAAACTTAGTGTATAGTTTCATTACCAGGTACTTCAAAACCATGTCTGAGTTTGATCGTGAACATTTTCTGCTTAGACCAAGTATAGATAATCAGTTAGTTGCATATTTTTTAAAAAGATCAATGTGAAATTAATTAAAATAGCATTATGCAAGAGCAAAATCTGCTTATTACAGGTCTTTCTTTAGGCCTGAGATGTTATCTAAATAATCAATTAGACATTAATTAACATATCCAGACCATAATAAACTCTTTATGTTAAGGCTAGCCTTCGATGTTGGCGGATTAAATTCTTTTATGCCGCTTAATGGCCGTTGATAATTAAATCAATCAAGTGGATAATCGAGACTATGCTGTTTATATTAATGATTTGAGTAATGATGACCTAGGCTATGTGAATATTTCAAACGCTTTTTTCTCGGCTAAGAGTGGTTCAATTTGACTGTAATTTTCAGCAAATTATCTTTACACTATCTAGTTTTCAACTATTATAGTGAAAACTGCCATCGCTTTATCTTATCTCCCATAATGTAACTTTAATGTCATCTATCTATTTTAGGATTGCAGTGAAGTACATCAGCCTCACTATTAGATTATTTCAATTCTCACTAAGCAAGCAACTGTAATTGTTCCCTCATGACAGATGTCTCTTAAAATCAGCTTGGCTGTTTCTATCTACCAGTTGCTGTTGTCATGTGAATTTTGATGAGAAGTGTGGTTAAGGTGGTTTCTGTATGAAATCATCAAATTCTTAAGATAACCCAGTTTTGTCTGTTTTCAGGATCAAGAGGTGGTCCACTAAGAGCAGGAAATACACAGGGAGGGGGACATGGTGGATTTGGGCGTCCTCAGAACCAACATTGATAACTGAACAACTTATTGTTGCAACTGAATTATGTTTACGTAGAAAAATCACTGGTCTCAAATTTTCCACATTCAAAAACAAAAAAGATAACTTTTGTTTATTGACGAAGGCGGCAGTTGATTGACTATTTAAAGGAGAATACTACCGCAAAAAGTTGTTTTAATATGGAAAATAACAATATTATTAGAATATTTTTGGCCCTGCGAAATTTTAAGAGTCACTCTGGGTATTATTACGATCTCGTCCTTCTCAGTGACTGTAGTGGCCTAGCCAATATTCATTCACAGCTAATGAGTGTGATACAGGGATAGTGACAAATTTTTTTAGCGATAGGCCCTACTCCAAATCCGATGATAGTCCCATGATGTGACCCCATTTTAGCTACCTTCTGTGGCGTATAGCTAGTCTACAGCGTATTTATATAATACCGTAATTAATAGTTTATTCTGATTTATTTTTCGCTGGAAACCTTCATCGAAAGTGTTTTTTTATACTCCCACATGGAAATGTGGACGTATATTGCTGTCACCTACATCCGTCCATCGATTGAATTTAAATTTATACACATTGTTTAAGGTCATGAGACGAAGAAGCCTATTGATTTTCAGCGATATCCGATAATTATTGCCAGAGTTACGACCCTTGATCACTTTGAAAAATCTTGTTAATGCCCTAGAGGCTCAAGTTAATATCCGATTGACTTTAAATTTATACACAGTTTTAAAAGTCATGAGACAAAGAAGTCTATTGAATTTTGGTGATTTCTGATAATTACTGCCAGTGTTATGGCGCTTGATCACTTTGAAAAATCTTGTGGATGCTCTAGAGGCCAAAGTTAATATCTGATTGACTTTAAATTTATACACAGTGTTTAAGGTCATGAGACGAAGAATCCTATCGATTTTCAGAGATACCCGATAATTACTGCCAGAGTTATGGCCCTTCATCACTTTGAAAAATCTTGTGGATGATCTAGAGGCCAAGGTTAATATCTGATTGACTTTAAATTCATACGCAGTGTTTAAGGTCATGAGAAGAAGAATCCTATCGATTTTCAGAGATACCTGATAATTACTTCCAGAGTTATGATCCTTAATCACTTTGAAAAATCTTGTGGTGGCTCAAGAGGCCAAAGTTAATATCCGATTGACTTTAAATTTATACACTGTGGTTAAAGTCATGAGACGAAGAATCCTATCGATTGTCAGATTTCCGATTATTGCTGTCAGAGTTATGGCCCTTGATCACTTCAAAAAATCTTGTGGACGCTCTAGAGGCCAAAGTTAACTTCCAATAGATACACAGTGTTTAAGCTCATGAAACAAAGAATCCTATTGATTTTCAGCGATTTCCCATAATTACTGTCAGAGTTATGGCCCTTGATCACTTCCAAAAATCTTGTGGACGCTCTAGAGACCAAAGTTAACTTTCAATTGACTTTAAATTGATACAGTGTTTAAGGTCATGAGACAAAGAAGCCTATTGATTTTCAGCGATTTCCCATGATTACTGCCAAGGTTATCTCCCTTGATCACTTTGAAAAGTCTTATGCCGCTCTGGAGGCCAAACTTATTATCAGATTGACTTCTAAATGATACACAGAGTTTAAGGACTTCAGATGAACAAGTATATGGATTTTCAATGAATTTTGATAACTGAACAGCTAAATTCATGATATTAAATGTTTTGTATACTAAATGTTAGCATGGGGCAGAACTTTATAAAAACCAAACAAATTCTAATGATTTTCTGATAATGACTTTATGAGTTGTTACTCTTAATCAGATTTTAGTGTATTATAAATGTTTCATTATCGAAAAAAGTAAAAATATGCGACAACTCTTGTTGACTGCCCGGACGATTTAGCTGCTGTGGGCGTATGTTTCGTTGCCTGGCAACCTATCTTTTAACTTTATTTGTTACTAAAACTCTTATCAAAAAAAATAATCCTGAAATGCATTATACAAGGAAGTTAGTAAATGATAAATTAAACTTTTACTATAGCATTCTCCTTTAATAATATATATATTATAGCATGTGACATTTTAATCAATTCGTTGGTAGGTAGACGAAGTGACTTATCGTCAGTTACTTCCAGTATGAAGATACGTCACTTCGTCTACCTACCGACGAATTGGACCAGTGACTTTTTTCTTCTAATAAAATATATTATTTTGAAAAAAAAGAAACCAAAAATATGTGGGTAGGGTGACAGGACCTAATGGAAATTCCTAGTTTTTAACTGTTTTTATGCATTGGACGAACTACATTTTCAATAAGTATTTTTTTTCTAGAAATTTACAACTTTTTGGATACATTATCAAATAATTTGAATTTTTTGTTTCCTAAGTTTGGCCAAGAAGATAGTTGTAAAATTATGAATTTCTATGGGTTATTGTGGATGTGTGGTGCAAATTTCAACGAGCAACAACAAAATATAACTTTGCTTTCAAAAACCTTTCTATTCATTCTGGAAATCATTTTTTTTGTCTTTTAATCTGAACTAATGTGATAATTAAAGTAATTACTGGGAAATATGATTAACAATTTAATTGTAAAATACTTGTAATAAAATGACCATTTCTTTCTGTGTTAAATAGTGCGATTAGTTGTGTATAAAACCTTTATTCCAAATTTATACTAAAACAATATGTTTTTAATTTCACATTAAAAAATTTGAATTGTACCATTTTTTTCTTTTTCTACTTTAAGTACATTAAATTGATCACAGAATTTTGATCAATTATTTCTTTTGGTTTTGCTTCAGACAATAAAAATAGTCAACTTGAAACCAGTTTTAATTAGTTTTTATACGCCTACATTTTCATGTGGACGAATATTGTCATCGCCCCTGTCTGTCCACAACAGTTTGTGAACACTCTACAGGTCACAATTTTTATCCCATTTCAATGAAACTTGAAATAGGTTTATCACTCTTAAGATCTCGTTCCTTTTGATATTGGCATTTATCGGACTCTAACTTCATAGATTATGGCCCCTGATTGTACGAAAAATCATGTTTTTAGCTTGTGAACACTCTAGAGGTCACAATTTTGACATATCGAATCGTAACTTCCTGAATAAAGGCACCTGATTGTTGTTCTTGGCGTTTAACGTCCGCTTCCACTGAAAGTGATATCGCAGACAAGTCTTATTTATCATTATCTTAGCGCACGCATCTTGGCTGTGGGAGGAAGCCGGAGGAAACCCACGAGGTTGAGAAGGAGCCCCTATCTCCATGCCACATACGCTCACACCGGGGATCGAAACCACAGCCGCAAGCCAGAGGTGACCGGCCAGCTAGAGGTCGAAGCGCAGCACTCTACACCAACCCCCCCACACCTGATTGTACGAAAAATCGCCCTTTATAGCTTGTGGTCCCTCTGAAGGTCACAATTATTATCCGATTTAAAAAAAAACGTCTGATTATATCATCGTTAAACTGTAATTAAGGTTGAGTTCGAAAATCGGACCATAAATTACTGGACAAAATGGCTGCTGCTTAAATCCAAATAGTGTAAAAAAAAAAAATGGTGTATCAAGGTTGTGGACGCTGTAGAGGTAACAATTTTAATCCAATTTTGATGAAACTTAAAGGGACTATCCCGATTTGAACAGTCTCAAAAATGAAAGTCCGAGTATGTATGATATTTAAGTGCCAAAACATAGAAGAATGGTGTATTACCCTGTCTTAAAATTCCAGCACAAAATGTTGAGTCGTTTGGTTGTGAACGTCAAAAATGCTTATCTGGACACATAACCCTTTTAAGATTTCGAGTCAATTTTTTCTTTGAGTGACCTAATAATCGACTCTCATTCCTTTGGGGGTCCATACAGTGAATGATCCATGTACAGTACTTGATAATGTAGGGTAAATTGCACCTACACATTATTTTTATACGCCCACATTGAAATGTGGTCGTATATTGTCGTCGCCCCCGTCCGTCCGTCCGTCCGTCGGTCCGGCGTCCACAATTGCTTGTGGACGCTCTACAGGCTAAAGTTAATATCCGATTGACTTTAAATTTATACACAGTGTTTAAGGTCATGAGATGAAGAAGCCTATTGTTTTTCAGCGATTTCCGATAATAACTACCAGAGTTATGGCCCTTGATCACCTCAAAAAATCTTGTGGACGCTCTAGAGGCCAAAGTTAATATCCGATTGACTTTAAATTTATACACAGCGTTTAAGGTCATAAGACAATGACGCCTATTGATTTTCGGCGATTTCCGATAATTAGTGCCAGAGTTATGGCCCTTGATCTCTTTAAAATATCTTGTGGACGCTCTAAAGGTCAAAGTTAATATCCGATTGACTTTAAATTTATACACAGTGTTTAAGGTCATAAGATGAAGAAGCCTATTGATTTTCAGCGATTTCTGATAATTAGTGCCAGAGTTATGGCCCTTGATCACTTCAAAAAATCTTGTGGACGCTCTAGAGGCCAAAGTTAATATCCGATTGACTTTAAATTTATACACAGTGTTTAAGGTCATAAGACAAAGACGCCTATTGATTTTCAGCGATTTCCGATAATTAGTGCCAGAGTTATGGCCCTTTATCACCTCAAAAAATCTTGTGGACGCTCTGGAGGCCAAAGTTAATATCCGATTGACTTTAGATTTATACACAGTGTTTAAGTTCATGAGACGAAGAAGCCTATTGATTTTCAGCAATTTCAAATAATTACTGCCAGAATTATCTCCCTTGATAACTTCAAAAATTCTTGTGGCGCTATAGAGGCCAAAGTTACCATCCGATTGACTTCAGATTGATACATAGAGTTTAAGGTGTTGAAACGAACAAGTATTTTGATTTTCAATGAATTTAGATAACTGAACAGCTAAATCCATGATATTAAATGTTTCATGTATATACTAATTGGGGTAAAACTTTATAAAAAGCAATCAAATTCTAATGATTTTCTGATAATTACATAATGAGTTGTTACTCTTAATCAATTTTTAGTGTATTACAAATGTTTCATTACCGAAAAAAGTAAAAATATGCGACAACCCTTGTTGACTGCCCGGACGATTTAGCTGCTGTGGGCGTATGTTTCGTTGCCTGGCAACCTATCTTTATAAAATATAGTCTGGTTTTATCAAGACACCGCATAATACAGCTTTGGGCAGCGGCATTCATTTCCAGGTGAAGACTGACGGGTGAAAGTTGTTTAAAAATGTATCACAAATATTGAGTTAGTTGCTCGGTCCTAAGGTAGAGAATTTTAAAGCAAAGTTAAGCAGTTTTGTCCTCCAGAATATTATCGGGATGGCCCCTTTAATATACATGTTTATAACCCCAAGATCTTGGTTCGTTTTGATATTTGTGCATATCGGATTGTAACTTCCTGAATTATGGCCCCTGTTTGTCCGCAAAAGTCGCCTTTTTATACTCACACATTGAAATGTGTTCGTATATTGTTATCTCCCTCGTCCTTTTGGTGTCCAAAATTAACTGTGGACGCTCTACAGGCCAAAGTTAATATCCGATTAACTTTGGCCTGTTTATTTTCACCAATATCTAATAATTACTGCCAGAGTTATGACCCTTGATCACTTTGAAAAATCTTGTGGACGCTTTAGAGGCTAAAGTTAATATCCGATTGACTTTAAATTTATACACAGTGTTTAATTCATGAGATGAAGAAGCCTATTGATTTTCATATTGAAAAATCTTATGGACGTTCTTGAAGCTAAAGTTATAATATATTCGATTGACTTTAGATTTATACACAGTCATGAGACGAAAAACGAAGAAGGCTATTGATTTTCATCAATTTCTGATTATTACTGCCAGAGTTATGGCCCTTGATCACTTTGAAAAATCTTGTGGATGGTCTAAATATCCAAATGACTTTAAATTGATACAGTGTTTAAGGTCATGAGACGAAGAAGCCTATTGATTTTCAGCGATTTCCAATAATTACTGTCAAATTTATCTCCTTTGATCACTTTGAAAAATCTTGTGACGCTCTAGAGACCAAACCTATATCATCCAATTGACTTCAGATTGAGACGAACTGGTATATTAATTTTTAATGAATTTTGATTGCTGAACAGCTAAATCCATGATACCTACTTAATTTTAGTGTATTATAAATGTTTCATTACCGAAAAAAGGAAAAATATGCAACAACTCGATCTTGTTGACTTGCATGTTTTGTTGCCTGGCAACCTATCTTTTAGCTTGTGGTCCCTCTGGAGGTCACAATTATTATCCGATTTAAAATACTGTTTGAATATATTGTAATAGTGTTTTATTATATATTTTAAATCTTATAATCCCTATTAACTTGGTTGTCTTTGACTTCTTGCATTAAAGGGTTGTTTATAATGCCTCTGCTGTGTATTTTCTCTGTTATCTCTAGCACAAGTTTCACGAAGTAAGGACTGGAACATCTCCATGTTTTGTCTTTGAGTTGATTCTAACATTTCTCCAAATTTTTCACATAGTTAATCCATAGAATTAGAATCTGTCTTAGTTACGTATGCAACACTGGGTAATTCAGCGTGTGATTCGACAAGAGCACATGCTGCCTTTAATTCTGACCAGTTTTGTGGCTTTTATACATCAACGTCTTTCTGGTACTGTTTATAAAGTAAGTTGAGAGCCAGTTTGTATATAAAGTCCACGTTTTGGTTGTGAAATAATTTGTCTACTCTCTTTATATACTGCTCACAACTTTCTCCTGGATGTTGTTTGATGTATATCGGGATGCAATTTCGTGATTTTGTGATCTATTTTACTTTTCTGGTTAGCCTCCTTTCAAAAATGGGTGGTGGCCTTGGAATCAATATATTTTCAAAACGTTTTGCGAATCCAAAATCACCGAAAATAACTGATGAAAAAATTGAGCTTGGATGGAAACAATATAGAAAAATAAAAGGAAACATCAACATTATATAGGTCTTGCACACATAGTCTTAGAACTTTGCAGCCATTCCTCATATTAATTGAAATTGAATAGGTTTGATTTGATATAATTATTTGTTTTCTATCTTAAAACTATCTAAAAAAAAATTGTAATCATTTATGTTATTGATTTAGATTAATACTGTTTATATTTTGTACATTTTAACACATTCATCAATTAATAATGGTTTTGCATAGTCATCGTATAGAGCTTATTCAACAGTATCGATTCCAACTGCTTAGGGATATTTTAAGTGCACTCCAATGTGTACACGGGACCTTGGTTTTTTGTCCCATCCGAACGACTAGACAGCTGTCCTTGTCAGGCCCTCCGTTCTGCCTCACTGACAAGAGGGAACCAGGCAGGAAAATCGAGATGAACTTTCTCGGTGCAGAACTTTCAATTCAGGCCAAACGTTTATTGCATACGATTAAGCTGGTCAGTTGGAGCTTATTTTCAAAAGTTTTGTAATAATCGGTTGGTAATTAAAGTACCGTGCACATTAAACTGTTAAAACAGAAAATTTCGCCCGGTTGAAATGTTTCTTGCTATAAGTCAGCAATTTTCCGAATTCAGGGAGGCTGAATGGTTAGCATGTGCGCGCTGTATCGTAACGTCTGTCATTGAGTCAACGGGCGTCCTTTCGATCTCCAGGTTGCACGTGACATGAAGTATGATGTCCAACTTCGTGGGTTTTCTCCGTGCCCTTCGGTTTCCTCACAACGGCTAAATACCAGTAAGCGCAGGGGGAGTTTTTAAATAAAATATAAAAACATATGTTAGTCACGAAATGACATAGTTTGTGTCGAATGGACATTAGGCCGCATTTCTCTCTTTCTCTTTTATTTTTAAAGTTTTGTAATAATCGGTTGGTAATCAAAGGTACTGTAAAAGTGATAAAACAGAAAATTTCGCCCGGTTGTAATGTTTCTCACTTTAAAGTCAGCAATTTGCCGATTTTAGGGGGCAAACGTTTATTGCGAACGATTAAGCTGGTCAGGGGGAGCTTATTTTTAAAAGTTTTGTAATAACTAAAGATACCGTGCAAATTAAACTGTCAAAATAGAAAATTTGGCCTGGTTGTAATGTTTCTCGCTGTAGGTCAGCAATTTGCCGATTTTAGGGAGGTTGCATGGCTGAATGGTTAGCACGTGCGCTCTGTATCATAACGTCTGTCATTGAGTCAACTGGCGTTGTTTCGATTTCTTGGTTGTACGTGACAAGGAGTATGGTCGCCTGTCCAACCTCGTAGGCCGTAACGCCGCTGCCCGGGTAAAATTTCCCTCATTGCACACTTTATGGCATATGCCCGTCTTCATTAGCCCATTTTAGGAGCAGAACAGTAGGACGTTAAACCCCATTCAATTTCATTTCATTTTCTCTATGTTGCTTATTTATTATAGTGGATAAATATTTTTCTGATTCTAGCAATTATTTAATTTCTGCATAGAAATCTTGCTTTGGTCAGTTTTTTTATTGCAGAGTGCCATTCTTGTATAATTCAGTCTATGATCCTTTGATTAACATGCTTAAGAAGTTGTCACGATTTCCTACTTATAACCAAACATCTTCTTCTTCTTCCAATAATGTGCCGGGTTCTGTTTTGAATATATTCGCACATGGTTAAAAGGTTAAAATCGCTTTGTGGCGAGTTCACAAATTTTTAAAAACAGGATAAAAACAATCATGGCTGCCTAGGGCTGGAATGTTCCGATTCTGGATTTGAAGATATCCAGGGTATCGGCATCCACAGTATGGGTTGGTAATTTATTCCACAGGTTGATTCCGGCAGGGAAGAAGGAGTCTTGGTAAGCCTTGAGACTGCACAGTGGCTGATGGTATGACCCCTGGTTTTCGAGCCAGTTGGTTGAAGTGGTGTTGATGGTATATCTATAAGGTTGTGAACTACCCGGTACATCATGGTAGCTCTAGCCTGGGCCCTTCTCGTCTGGAGTGGCTCAAGCTCGAGCTCCTTGAGCATAGCTGTAACGCTGCTGGTCTGGCTGTAGTCTCCCATGATGAAGCGGGCGGCTCTGCGCTGTACCGCCTCCAAGGTGTTGATGTGGGTTTTGGTGGTGTTGTCCCACACTGTGGCGGCATATTCCAACTGCGGACGTACTAGGGTCTTGTAGCATGTGGCCTTAATGTTCCTTGGGCATGATGAAATATTGCGTCTCAAAAAGGCAGTGGTGTTGTTTGCTTTTCTCGCAATGCTGGTAACGTGACTGTTCCATGACAGTTTCCGGTCGATGGTCACTCCCAGGTATTTAGCACTGTCCGTCCATTGCAAGGTGTGTCCATGGATAGAATACGAGCCCTCTATGATGTTACGCTTGTTAGTGATTCGAATTGCCTCACATTTGCCAGGGTTGAAACTCATTCCCCATTCTTTTTCCCATCGTTGTAGGGAGTCAAGGTCTGCCTGGAGTTGTTTCATGTCTTCATCTTTACTTATAGTGCGATACATCAGGCAGTCATCTGCAAAAAGTCTCGTTATCGAGTTAACTGTGCCTGGTAAATCGTTGATGTAGACTAGGAACAAAAGAGGTCCCAATACCGTACCTTGAGGTACTCCAGATGACACTGGGGCTGGAGATGATTTCTCGCCGTCTATCACGACCATTTGAGATCTGTCTGACAGGAAGTCCTCAATCCAAGATAGTGTGGCACCTCTTACCCCATAGTGGGCTAACTTGGCTGACAGTCGCCGATGAGGGACTTTGTCAAAAGCCTTGCTGAAGTCGAGTAAAACAGCATCAATCTGTTGCCTTTCATTCAATCCTTTTGTTGAGATTGCATCTGGACCACTGGCTTTGTGCGGGTTAAGACCTTGCAACAATTTAAGTACTCCTTTCTGAGATACTCTGATGTCTGGTACTGTCTGGTAATAGGAATCTCCTAAGGACGGTACTGTAGACACGTCGTCAACAGTGAAGGCGGAGGAAAACTGGCGGTTGAGAATCTCTGCTTTCTCTTTAGGGTTTGAGTGCAATGTACCACCCTCGCTGAGCGATGATACTCCCGATCCGTCATTCTTCTTACTCTTGATGTAAGTATATAGTTTCTTGCTATTACTTCCTTCCTCGCTGACCATGTCACTGATGTCACATATTGGAAATATTAGTCTGGCATTATTAAATCCTAATTTTATTGGTCTTATTTAAAATTAAACTTTCATTTAACTATGAACAACCCTTAACGCGTCTCTTTAAAACTATTAAGTACTCTAAAACAGTAGCTCAACCTTTTGACCCAAACTCATTAATTTACCATTTAGTTGTGAGCGACTTCTTATTCTTCCTATATGACATATTGCACGTGTCTGATTTCAAAGGGGGGTTGGGTGGCTGAATGGTTAGCACGCGCGCCTGTCATTGAGTTAACTAGCGTGTTTTCGAATGCCCGGTTGTACGTGACAAGGAGTAATGTCGCCTGTCCAACCTGCCATTTTTAATTTTTTTCCCCGCCATTTTCATTTCATTTTCTCACCCGTCTCATTACAGTAATACAACTTTCAGTTATTTCCCTTTAGTTTTCAGATTATTGTTATGCCTGGGTGCAATGTTTCATACTATATTTAGACTTGTAACTTCGCGAGTTTTTTACCAATTTTGATAATTTTTTCTTCTTATCCTTTTATTTAGGATACATGATACAACCAATGACACGTGACGATGAATATGAAAGCTTTCATATCTGCATGGGACAGTAGCAGATCTAGTTATTATTTTTTTGTGTGTGTGTTTTCTGCAAATCGGATGTAGACGTTCACTAGGTCAATGTTATGATTGAGTTCAAAGATGAGCATTTTCTGCTTAGGGTAAGCAGAGATAAGCATGCTGATTTCTTGATTCTTTAGGGCACGATAACTTCGGTTATAATGAAGGGTGGGCGGTGAAACTTTTGTCAATAGAAAGTCTAATAGCTAGCCTGTTGTGTGAAATCATTGTATCATTTTTTTAAATATCAGGGATAGCCGAAAAAAAAAGAGATTGAAAATCCAAAAAGTCGTATTTTTACAATTTGGAGCATGTTTAGAGGTCTTTCTCATAAAGTCAACATACTATTTTTTGGGAACTTCTTCTACAAAGAGTCTTATTGGTAGTCTTTTATATGAAACCATCGATCAACAGTCCAACATATCAGGAGTAGAAGAACAAAAGGATCGAACATTGAATACGACACCCTTTCATTGTTAAGCGAAACATGCAGTGTGGGTGACTACAATCTACGCATTTAGTCATCGTATAGAGCTTATTCAACAGTATCGAATTTCAACTGCTTAGGGATATTTTACGTGCACTCCAATGTGTACACGTGACCTTGGTTTTTCGTCCCATCCGAACGACTAAACAGCTGTGCTTGTCAGGCCCTCCGTTCTGCCTCACTGACAAGGGGAACCACGCCGGGAAATCGAGATGAACTTTCTCCGTGCAGAACGTTCAATTCAGGCAAAACGTTTATTGCATACGATTAAGCTGGTCAGTTGGAGCTTATTTTCAAAACTTTTGTAATAATCGGTTGGTAATTAAAGTACCGTGCACATTAAACTGTTAAAACAGAAAATTTCGCCCGGTTGAAATGTTTCTTGCTATAAGTCAGCAATTTTCCGAATTCAGGGAGGCTGAATGGTTAGCATGTGCGCGCTGTATCGTAACGTCTGTCATTGAGTCAACGGGCGTTATTTCGATCTCCAGGTTGCACGTGACATGGTGTATGATGTCCACCCTCGTGGGTTTTCTCCGTGTTCTTCGGTTTCCTCCCAACGGCTAAAGATCAGTACGCGCAAGGGTTTTTTTTAAATGAGTATGGTCGCCTGTCCAACCTCGTAGGCCGTAATGCCGCTGCCAGGGTAAAATTTCCCTCATTGCACAATTTATGGCGTATGCCCGTCTTCATTAGCCCATTTTAGGAACAGTAGGACGTTAAAAACCATTCAATTTCATTTCATTTTCTCTATGTTGCTTATTTATTATAGTGGATAAATATTTTTCTGGTTCTAGCAATTATTTAATTTCTGCATAGAAATCTTGCTTTGGCCTGTTTTTTTATTGCAGAGTGCGATTCTTGTATATTGCAGTCTATGATCCTTTGTTTAAAACATGCTTAAGAAGTCGTCACGATTTCCTACTTATAACCAAACATATTGGAAACCATAATTATATAACATATCTCTAATTTTGGAAGCCCGATTACAGCTATACAAGTTTCCCTTTAGTTTAAAGATTATTTTTTTGCCCGGGTGCAATGTTTCTCACTACATTTAAATTTGTAACTTTGTGAGTTTTTGACCGATTTTGATAATTATGTCTTTATAATTTTACAAATCTACATATTTAACGTACATATTCAAACAGTTGAGTTCAACCTGATTCAAAAAGTTTTAATTTTGTTCAAAGTCATCTCATTTAATTTTTCGATGTTTTCTTACCATTTTCATTTCATTTTTCTGAAAGTTTTGAAGTCGGAAGTCATCCCGATTACAGCAACACAAGTATTAGTTATTTCCCTTTAGTTTTCAGATTATGCAATGTTTCATACTATATTTAGACTTGTAACTTCGCGAGTTTTTGACCAATTTTGATAGTTTGTTATTCGTATCCTTTTATTTGAGATACTTGATATAATCGATGACACGTGACGATGAATATGAAAGCTTTCATATCTGCATGGGACAGTAGCAGATCTAGTTATTATTTTTTTTTTGTGTATTTTCTGCAAATCGGATTTCTCAGAATCTAACCATGGGATCTTTCTGAAACTTTGACCTACCGCCCCAAAAATGGGGTGCGAACGTTGTTTAAATATATTTTCAAAACGTTTTACGAATCCGAAATCACCGAATTTTGCGAACGAAAAAACTGACAATGCATAGTCGTAACTTTGTTATTTTTTTACCGATTTTACTAATTCTTTTTTCTTTGAATACCTTGAAAAAAATCATTTTCATCTGCAATTTCACATTTTCGAATTTCGAAAATTTGTCGCTGTGATTTCGAACCGGAAGTTTAGACCAATTTGACAACTTCTTTAATAGTTGTGCGATTTTCATGAAATTTGGTATATAAGTAGATCTTACCGATGTGACTTCAAAAATATAATTAGAAATTTTCTAAATTATCTCCCTTTGGTGAAATTAAGGATCAAAGTTTTCAAAAAAAATCGTCGAAATATAGGTCAGAATTATTGAGGGGGATCCTCGCCAAAACTCTCAATTTGTGAAAATACATTTGTCGATTTGTGAAAGTACATTTGTTAATTTGTCAAAATGCAAAATACATTTGTCGATTTGTGAAAATGCATTTGTTGATTTGTCATACAACAAAAATACATTTTTTCATGTGTGAAAATACACCTGTCGAACCTACAAAGCACAAATTTTGAAATAACACAGCTTAACTTTATAGTTTCAACATATGTAATTTCAACATTTGTATTTTCAAGATATGTAATTTCAACATTTGTAGTTTCAACATTTGTAGTTTCAAGAGTTGTATTAACGACACTTGCATTATCGAGCCTTGCATTAGCTAGCCACGCATTAGCGAACTATGACCATATTTGGGTTGATGACGTTGATCATTATAGAGGGGGATCCTTGCCAACGATGCTGCAAGGCCTGGATGCCGGCCAGGAAGAATATTTTTTATTTTTTATCCCCTCCCCCTAAAAAATTTCACATAGCTGAAATGGCGCCATCTTAAACATATATTATGGGAGAGCAAAAACTGACTTTTGTCGGTCTTCCTTTGAGCCTCAGATGTCATAGAAATTATAAATTAGATCTTTATTTAAACAACAAGCCCAAAATGAACACTGTAGACCCACGGATGGCTTGGATTGGGCTCGGATTAAAACAGGATTTCGTCGACTGATTTAATCACTATATCGTCGTGGGTGGGGTTTCTCCGTGACGTTGACGTCATCATACTTCCGGAAATTATTCATAAAAGACAGTGATGACCGAGGCTATACACAAGCTTCACTAGATACCGTTTAAACATTACTTGATGATCGAGACTATGTAGGTGGAGTTAACGCCTGTCAATCAACAATCGGCCATAGTGGGAAAAGGGTGTCGATGATTTTAACCACCATTTCTAGTAAAAAATTATAGTGGTAACAACTTTGTTCAGGATAAAGTTATTTGACTGAAATTTTAAATATATTCTTGTTTCAACATCTATTTTTGAACTTTTGTAGCAAGAATGGCTAACTCCTGGTCAAAATCTCCCATAATGTATCTTTGACTAAGAAAATGAGGGCTGACAAGTTACTTTTGTGTTAGGGTTAGTCCTTTCAGTGGCAGGTATTTGATAGCTGCCCTATAGCCAGTTTTGTCCATTTCTGGTGATTCCTGATGGGTTAATCACACACAAGATGGTCTGGTATGAAAACAATATTAACACTACAGGTGCAGTTCTTATGAAATGAAATGAAATGAAATGGGGTTTAACGTCCTACTCTTCTGCACCTGTCCATGATTGTACTTTCTTGGTGACAAAAGTCTGCTTCAATCTGGCCTCACAATACCATTTTATGCATTTTGTCAGTTTGAACCATCATCTTTTATGGGTCATTTCGTTATCAGCGAGATGCACACTTTTATTTAAAATTAAATTGAACTGATACCTCGAATGTGTGAATATAAATTTTTCTCGAGCCTCGGGGTCGATATTATGGTGTCAGCTTGGCCCCCAGGGCCGAAACCAACTGTTATGGACAATTTCGAACTCAGTGAGATGTACTCTTCCATTTAAAATTGGTTTGACTGATACTTCGAATATATGAGTATAACCTATTTTTGACCCTTCGGCTCTGCGGTCCATATTTAGGGTTACAATATGGGCCGTCCAAGGACCTTAAGCGTCTGAGATGGGCAACTTCGTACCTAGTGAGATGTACTCTTTCATTTAGAGTTGGTTTTGACCGGTACCGCGAATTTATGGCCCCATCGTCTTAGGGTGCCAATTTGGGCCATTCCATGGGCCCAATCGTCCGTTATGGACAATTCCGTAATCAGCGGCATATACTCTTTCAATTAACATTAGTGTCTACTAATAACTCGAATATATGAATATAACCCTTTTTTTAAGCCGCCCAGGGAGGATGGGGGGTCATATTTGGGGTGTCAGTTTGGGCAGTCCCAAGGCCAAAATCGTCTGTTATGGGCAATTTCGTACTCAGTAGAGTGTATTCTTTCATTTAAAATTGGTTTTGACCGGTACCTCGAATGTATGAGTTCAACCCATTTTTTGGGTCATTATAGGGGTCACCAGGGTCACACCCATGGACTGGGCCCCGGCAGACGCCCACTTCTGTGCATCCCAGGTTAGTATGTAGATGCCTATATATATGGTCAGATATTGGTACCTCGTTCGTCTAGGTTCGACCCTCTGGGCTCCTACTCTAGTGCCAGCTAATGTTAATTGAAAGAGTATATGCCACGGAAAGGACTAACCCTAACCCAAAAGTAACTTGTCAGCCCTCATTTTCTTAGTTAAGATGACGGAGGGGATAAAAAGTAAAAGAAATTCTTCCTGACCGGCATCCAGGCCTTGCAGCATCGTTGGCAAGGATCCCCCTCCATAATGATCAACGTCATCAACCCAAATATGGTCATAGTTCGCTAATGCATGGCTTGCTAATGCAAGGCTCGATAATGCAAGTGTCGTTAATACAACTGTTGAAACTACAAATGTTGAAACTACAAATGTTGAAATTACATATCTTGAAAATACAAATGTTGAAATTACATATGTTGAAACTATAAAGTTAAGCTGTGTTATTTCAAAATTTGTGCTTTGTAGGTTCGACAGGTGTATTTTCACACATGAAAAAATGTATTTTTGTTCTATGACAAATCAACAAATGCATTTTCACAAATCGACAAATGTATTTTGCATTTTGACAAATTAACAAATGTACTTTCACAAATCGACAAATGTATTTTGTATTTTGACAAATTAACAAATGTACTTTCACAAAACGACATATGTATTTTCACAAATTGAGAGTTTTGGCGAGGATCCCCCTCCATACAGAATGGCCTAAAAAAAATTTCGATACTAGACAACGAATTACTGATTCGCACACAAAATATGGAGTTTGTCGATCGAACCGGAAGTGCCACCATCTTTAAACGTGAAAAATCAATAAGGCTTTTTTGCTATTTTACTTACAGACTCGGGAGTTATATTTTCTGAATCTTTGTAGGAAGGCCTAAAAAAACGTCGGAGTAGAATTTTGATTTAGGTCAACTGGGAGTCACCATTTTGAAGTGAAAATGAAAAATAAAAGCAATTTGAAGGGCCGAGACTTTGGAGCACAATAACTCTCCTTCTAAATAAGCTAGAATGTTCAAACTTGGTGTAGACGTTCACTAGGTCAATGTTATGATTGAGTGCAAAGATGAGCATTTTCTACTTAGGGTAAGCAGAGATAAGCATGTTGATTTGTTGATTCTTTAGGGCACGATAACTTCAATTATAATGAAAGGAGGGCGGTGAAACTTTTGTCAATAGAGAGTCCAATAGCTAGCCTGTTGTGTGAAATCATTGTATCATTTTTTTAAATATCAGGGATAGCCGAAAAAAAGAGATTGACAATCCAAAAAGTCGTATTTTTACAATTTGGAGCATGTTTAGAGATCTTTCTCGTAAAGTCAACATAATATTTTTGGGGAACTTCTTCTACAAAGAGTCTTATTGGTAGTCTTTTATATGAAACCATCGATCAACAGTCCAACATATCAGGAGTAGAATAACAAAAGGATCGAACATTGAAAACGGCACCCTTTCATTGTTAAGCGAAACATGTGAGGGTGACTACAATCTACACATTTAGTCATCGTATAGAGCTTATTCAACAGTATCGAATTCCAACTGCTTAGGGATATTTTACGTGCACTCCAATGTGTACACGAGACCTTGGTTTTTCGTCCCATCCGAACGACCAGACAGCTGTCCTTGTCAGGCCCTCCGTTCTGCCTCACTGATAAGGGGGAACCACGCCGGAAAATCGAGATGAACTTTATCGGTGCAGAACTTTCAATTCAGGCCAAACGTTTATTGCATACGATTAAGCTGGTCAGTTGGAGCTTATTTTCAAAAGTTTTGTAATAATCGGTTGGTAATTAAAGTACCGTGCAAATCAAACTGCTAAAACAGAAAATTTCGCCCGGGTGAAATGTTTCTTGCTATAAGTCAGCAATTTCCCGATTTTAGGGAGGCTGAATGGCTGAATGGTTAGCATGTGCGCGCTGTATCGTAACCTCTGTCATTGAGTCAACGGGTGTCGTTTCGATTTCCAGGTTGCATGTGACATGGAGTATGGTGTCTAACCTCGTGGGTTTTCTCCGTGTCCTTCGGTTTCCTCCCAACAGCTAAAGACCAGTCCTCGCAAGGGAAGTTTTTAAATAAAATTAAAAAACATATGTTAGTCCCGAAATGACCTAGTTTGTGTCGAATGGACGTTAAGTCGCATTTCTCTCTTTCTCTTTTATTTTTAAAGTTTTGTAATAATTGGTTGGTAATCAATGGTACTGTAAAAGTGATAAAACAGAAAATTTCGCCTGGTTGTAATGTTTCTCACTTTAAAGTCAGCAATTTGCAGATTTTAATGGGCAAACGTTTATTGCGAACGATTAAGCTGGTCAGGGGGAGCTTATTTTTAAAAGTTTTGTAATATTCGAAAATGCGTCGCTGTGATTTCGAACCGGAAGTTGAGACCAACTTGACAACTTCTTTAATAGTTGTACGATTTTCATGACATTTAGCAGTAAGTAGATCTTACCGATGCGACTTCAAAAATATGATTAGAAATTTTCTAAATTATCTCCCCTTGACCAAATTAAGGATCAAAGTTTTCAAAAATATCAACGAAATATACGTCAGAATGACCTAATTTATTTTTGTTCGATACTAGATAAGTAATTACTGATTTGTACACAAAATATGAAGTTTGTCTATCGAACCGGATGTGCCACCATCTTGAAACGTGAAAAGTCCATAAGGCTTTTTTGCTATTTTACTTACAGACTTGGGAGTTATATTTTCTGAATCCTTGAAGGAAGGCCTAATAAACGTTTAGAGTAGAATTTTGATTTAGGTCAACTGGTAGTCACCATTTTGAAGTGAATATGAAACATAGTGAAAAATCGACATTTACGAACTTGTAAACAAACATAATAGGGCATAGTATGTTCAGTGCGTCTCCTATGTCTGAAATTAATACATTTCAGGATAGCCGGGATACGGGTCAAATTTTTGGTATTTGAATATTTCAAAAATTCGATTTTTGCCTCTGATGTTTTTCGTGCCGACAAAGTTCTTTACGAGTGAAAAATCACATTAACTTCACTAGATTGTGACCGATTTTAATGGGTTTTTTTTTTGTTCGGATTATTCTTATGACCCATGACATGTGACAGAAAGTGACTGTGAATATGAAAGCTTTCATATCTGCATGGGACAGTAGCAGATCTAGTTATTATTTTTTTTGTGTGTGTGTTTTCTGCAAATCGGATTTCTCAGAATCTATCCATAGGATCTTTCTGAAATTTTGACCTACCCCCCCCCCCAAAAAAAAATGGGGTGCGAACCTTGATTAAATATATTTTCAAAACGTTTTACGAATCCGAAATCACCGAATTTTACGAACGAATGCATTTGACCTACAATGCTGTAACTTTGTGCCTATTTGACCCATTTTACTAATTCTTTTTTCTTTGAGTATCTTGAAACATTTACTTCAAATCTGCAATTGCGGATTTTCGAATTTTGAAAATTCGTCGCTGTCATTTCGAACCGGAAGTTATTACCAATTTGACAACTTCTTTAATAGTTGTGCGATTTTCGTGAAATTTAGAATGTTAGTAGATCTTGCCAATGCGACTTCAATGATGTCCTTGGAAATTTACTAAATTATCTTCCCTTGGTGAAATTAAGGATCAAAGTTTTAAAAAAAATCGTCGAAATATAGGTCAGAATGACGTCAGAATGACGTCAGAATGACCTAATTTTTTTTTCGATGCTAGACAAGGAATTACTGATTCGTACACAAAATATGGAGTTTGTAGATCGAATCGGAAGTGCAACCATCTTTAAACGTGAAAAATCAATAAGGCTTTTTTGCTATTTTCTTTACAGACTCGGGAGTCATATTTTCGGAATCCTTGAAGGAATGCCTAAAAATCTATCAGATCAGAATTTTGATTTCGGTCACGTGATGGTCACCATTTTGAATTGAAAATAAAAAAATAGAAGCAATTTGAAGGGCCGGGAATTCGGAACACAATAACTCTCCTTCTAATTAAGCTAGAATGGAATGTTCAAACTTGGTGTAGACGTTCACTAGGTCAATGTTATGATTGAGTTCAAAGATGAGCAGTTTCTGTCTAGGGTAAGCAGAGATAAGCATGCTGGTTTGTTGAATCTTTATTGCACGATAACTTCGGTTATAATGAAGGGAGGGCGGTGAAACTTTTGTCAATAGAGAGTCAAATAGCTAGCCTGTTGTTTGAAATCATCGTATCATTTTTTTAAATATCAGGGATAGCCGAAAAAAAGAGATTGAAAATCAAAAAAGTCGTATTTTTACAATTTGGAGCATGTTTTGAGGTCTTTCTCGTAAAGTCAACATAATATTTTTTGGGAACTTCTTCTACAAAGAGTCTTATTGGTAGTCTTTTATATGAAACCATCGATCAACAGTCCAACATATCAGGAGTAGAAGAACAAAAGGATCGAACATTGAAAACGGCACCCTTTCATTGTTAAGCGAAACATGCAGTGTGGGTGACTACAATCTACACATTTAGTCATCGTATATAGCTTATTCAACAGTATCGGATTCCAACTGATTAGGGATATTTTACGTGAACTCCAATGTGTACACGGGACCTTGGTTTTTCGTCCCATCCGAACGACTAGACAGCTGTGCTTGTCAGGCCCTCCGTTCTGCCTCACTGACAAGGGAACCACGCCGGGAAATCGAGATGAACTTTCTCTGTGCAGAACTTTCAATTCAGGCTAAACGTTTATTGCATACGATTAAGCTGGTCAGTTGGAGCTTATTTTCAAAAGTTTTGTAATAATCGGTTGGTAATTAAAGTACCGTGCACATTAAACTGTTAAAACAGAAAATTTCGCCCGGTTGAAATGTTTCTTGCTATAAGTCAGCAATTTTCCGAATTCAGGGAGGCTGAATGGTTAGCATGTGCGCGCTGTATCGTAACGTCTGTCATTGAGTCAACGGACGTCGATTCGATCTCCAGGTTGCACGTGACATGATGTATGATGATTTTTTTTATTACCGAAAGTGTTATCTGTCGGCACCGGAAGTGGCATAATTTTACCAAAAACTACAATTTTGACAGTTAGGTACCATTTTTCGAAAACAAATATTATTTTTTTGAAAAATTATATGACTCAAAGAGTGTGTCCTTTAAAGGCCCAAAAAATGTCGGAAGCAGTTTTTTAAATTTCTTTTTTCATTTTCTAGCAAATTCGATTAAGAGGTGAAAAAAGGCGTAAAATTGACCTATTTACAAACCACTCAGGCTTTTCAGATTTTAAAATATTTTTACATAACTTTTATAAACTTGTAGCTATAATCCATACAAAGAGAATGTATGTGAAAATTAGTTTGTAATATAAGCAGTTGCCGAGAAAATGGCAGTTTTGCATAAGTCACTGTTTTCGTAATTTTGCCTGTAAAATAGTCAATTATTATTGGATTTTTATAAAAGTGACATCATTTGATCCAAAAAGCATGTAGCGTCATATCAAGTTGATTACAATTTAAAATTGACATCGGAAGTGACGTCATTTTGTCAAAAACTGCATTTTTAACTTTTTAAATCAATGTTTTATTCAACCAAGAATTATTTAATATGTATTAATGATTTTAACTTTTGGTTTAAATTCACATATAAACACAACTCATATGGTCATATAGATATCATAAAATTGTTTCTAACTTGTTCGGTTGCCGAGAAATAGATGGTTTTCTACAGGTCACTTTTGAAGGTTTGGGAGCCATAAAAGTATTATTCGATTTTCATAAACTTTACACCATGTTATACCTAATGCCATTTAGGATTTCATACAAGTAATTTAAGATTTTCATTATCACCGGAAGTAACGTCATTTTATCAAAAACTGTATTTTTAGCCTTCAAAACAGATATTTTATTCAAATGAGTCTGTTTTGAAATATTTTTCAAATTATGATATTTGATGCCAATCAACAAATAGAATGAATCCATATGATCATACAGATACCACAAAATGGTTTCTAACCTGTACGGTTGCCGAGAAATAGACGAGTCACTTTTCCAAGTTTTTTGGTCTTTAAAAGTGGCAATTATTATTCGATTTACATAAAATTTTCACGGTATGATATCTATGCCATTTCGGATTTCATAAAACTAATTGAACATTTTCATTAACACCGGAAGCATTGTAATTTTGTCAAGATCATTTACAAGTAACAAATGTATGAAATGAATTGATATTGCTGGATTTGGTTGATTCTGCGTCCATTTTATTTGATGTGAGCAATGTTTATTTGGAAACCTGTTTAGTGGTTTCGTTGGTACCGGAAGTGACATATGTTCAAGGGTAACTTGGCACCGGAAGTGACATGTTCAAGGGCAACGTGGCACCAGTGAAACCCTTCATTCCTGCATGCAGGTCTAGTTTATATTGTTCTTGAATTAACTTGGAAGTCTTGTTTGACCTCGTTTGGTAGATTTTCAATCCACCGTTTAGCACATTCTTTAAGATGAAATGAAAATAGACTTACTATTGTCTGTTATACCGTGCATGATATAGAATGAATTAAAGTCTTGGATCCAGGATTTTGCATTTTCGCAGGAAAGTCCACTGAATGTAGGTAATTGAATATTTAACGAACCAGCCATTATCACTTGGGTTGGTACGGAAGCACTCTCGGTATTTGTCGACGTATGTGACTGGGATTTGCTTTGCTGAACAGCCTTTGTTTGTCTCGTTGGGTATTTGTAGTTTTTATACGCCCACATAGAAATGTGGACGTATATTGCCGTCGCCCCCGTCCGTCCGTCTGTCGGTCCGTCCGCTCTCCCGTAGGTATACTTACGGGCACTTTACACAGTATATGGGTTACTTGTGGGATTTTTGGTCACTTACGGGGTGCACCACGGAAGTGATGATGCTAAAGTGTGTATAAATGATATTTGTGGGCTGCTGAAAGAATATGGGAAAATCACCCCTCAATTATTACGGACGAAATTTAAATCGGACAAACTGAACGGACGGACGATTTATTACCGTGAATCTCAGCTCAAAATGGGAGTTATCTCTCTTAAACGACTTGTTAAGCAAGACTATTGGATATGCATGCGCAGTAGAACGAAGCGTGAGTACTGCTCTGCCGTGCAAAGGAAGAAGGCAGTATCTACACTTTTGGCCAAAATACGTTTTTGGTATCATTGTGATCGGCAGTATCAGCTCTATCACATGTAAAAATTTCATTGCTATATTTCAATTAGGTAAAGAGATTTACAGTGTCGATTTGGGCAGTAAATGTAAATGGCCCAGGTATAACTAAGGATGAAAGCAGTAAGTGAAGATACTGTCGTTCTCTTTGATACATCTATTACAACCCAGAGCGAAATTTTGGCAGTAAATGCAAATTTCTCTTATATAACTAAGGAGAAAAGCAGTAAGTGTTGATACTGCCGTTCTACTTGGGACATGTATGTACCTTAAGATAAGGTGCTGGCAGTAAATGTAAAGTGACCTGGAATAACTAAGGTAAAAAACAGTATATAATGTCAAGGATTTGGACTCTACTGAATGGGGAAATGCCTAGAACAATGTTTATGCATAAATATGCAGTTTGTAAACTGTCTGTTTATCACAGAAACAATTAGAGAGCATGTGTAGATGCTGCTTTGTACCTTGGTTTTACAATGGGCACAGGAAAAGGCCCGAGCCATAAAATGGGCAGTATCTGCATTATCTCAGTCCCTCAAAGAAATATACGAAAATCGACAAGTTATATCGAAAGAGAACCATAATATTTCCTTACGTTGAAGAAATCACATTATTTTATACAAAACTATGAGTACAGGAAAGTGACAAACTTTAAAGTCGATTTTCTCAAAATGACTATTTTGCAGATACTGCCTTTCTCTTTTGTGGGGCAGTGCTAGTCTCAATCAGTCAGACAGATAAATTCCGTATGCTGAAGACTCAAACTGATCCCGCAGTGAATATTCGCTTGGCCGCTACAATCACTGATAAGCATGACATCGACGAGGCTTAATGAGTACGGCATATTAACTTTTTTACTCCGACAAATTAAATTCTCAAACATTTTTTTGAAGTAAAAGAAAAATAAATAAAGGCGTTTGAAGTATTTGTAGTTAAAAAATATTCCCTATTTAGTGTAAATGGGTATTAAAATGAGTAAAATGCATCATTTTGCCCGAAGCAGTTAGGTGTTAAGTAAACAATGCACGAGCGATTGAGCCAATGACTACGAGGCGTGAAAGTCAACGCACGTGTTTTAGACAGCCATCCGTTACAGGGATAATTCGTTAGTAATTCTCTGTGAAACAGGTTGCTGAAGACTATGTAATTCTGGGTGTCTGAGACTAGACTATATGACGTCAATGACAGCAGTACACGGCATACTACTGGGGTTATACTCTGTGGTATATTCTACGCCATTTAGCTGAAGATTAATGGTAGATCAAGCTTTAGTTAAATAAAGAGAGAGGTAATGTATTTTTTAATCCGTGTTCAAGCAGACACGCATTGTTATTAGTTTGCCAAATTCTGTCGAGGCTAATTCAAGTTACAGTAACACTGAGTCCGAGATCCGAATCGCCATTTTGTTTGTTCGACATTCCAAGTGATTAATTTATCACAGAAATATGGTTTATGAATAGACATGTTAGGTTTGTCGATTTAGTTCTTAATTCTTTATTTAGCAAGGGCTATTCCTGTTTCTGTTGATTATGCCGTTAAAAATGGGGAGCAGGTCGTTTCACCCCATTACCGTTTCCCCCGGGCTGTTTCATCCCACAATTCCACGGGTCTTTTCATCCCACAATTACACGGGTCTGTTTCACCCCACAAAATAAAAAAAGCCCAATTATTACGTATTTTTAATATCTTTTTTCGTACATTAACAAAAATAACAATATGATATCAGTGTTTCACGTTTGACGCGAGTGATAGCTCGCGCTTTTCTCAGCTCGCACCAACGTCAAAATAGAAGATCTTTTTATTGCTGTCCTCCGACGATATAATCGCTCTCATCACATTTTACATATTTGTCAAAAAACGAACCCCCGAACTGCAAATGAAGCTCATGTAAAACAATCTTCGAATAATTGTCCAATGGAAATTTTTATTTTGGCCCGAAGAAAAATATCGCTAAATTTGTTTTTTTGTCAAAAGTGAAAATATTCCCTTTTTTAATCTATATAGTGGCAAGTAAATATTTTTGTTCACGTGAAAATATTACTTATTGTTATTGTATATTATGGCAAACTAGGTAGCACACTAATAAAATGTGTACATTTTTATTTTACAGGGTGTAAAGTATGGGCAAAACTATATGGTGTAAAGACATCTGGTCAGTAATGGTGGTTGAAGTTCATAATGCTGGTAATTTAACAGTATGTGATGATAACTGTCAATCTGCTGATTCAGAGTAAGTATTTTACATAGTGATCAGTGTGAGCCTCATCCATCTCAATGGTGTTTCATATTGAAGTATGGCGATTAAAATTAAAAGAGGAAGGAATTTGATCAGAACACCCTTTATTTGAGATGGATCTGTTTCTCTGAAACATAAGCTCTTTGTTCTTTGACTTTAGATTTAGTGTCATTAGTAAGAGTGTTTTTTCTTTTAAATCATTTGCTTTAAAGAGACTGGTTTGGATAAAATTTAGTAATTAGTTTCAATTATGTGGTATAATTTTATTTTCGTTGTATGATCTTTTTCAGCAAGCTATATTATAAGTAACTAAATCTTAAACTCAATATTATCTATAATTTTTGACATTAACAATATGAAATATCATTTAATTGGTTTATTTCAATCAATATTGGTGTAAGCATACCGTTGGCGCAAATATATGATATGCGTTCATTTAAATGTACTTTTCGACCAATTGCAGGATACTGATACATTTGAAATGTTCACCAACAAGAAATTGGAGAAAATTCAGCTAGATGGTAAGTACTGATTTTCTTGTTGAAGTTGTCTTCATACATAAAGATCTCTGAAAACCGAATCTGCAATAAATGTCATTTTGAACAAATAGATGAACATGCCACATGTGAAGTAGAGCATACTTGCTCTTTCGTGAACAGCTGGTTCATTTTCACAGGTTTGTGTCACGTACAGGAATGCCATGTTATATAATTTCTCAGTTCTTGCGATGTAGGAATATGTTTTTTTTTATTTTATTGCCGTTTTCAAATAACCACCTGTAATTTAATAATAAACCACTGAAAAACATTAGGTGAAGCTATTATGAAGTGGTTGACTTCTAATGTTCAATAATATTTTACTTATAGATACTATCGCAGATGAAAATACTGATGAGAAGAATTGTATAGATAAGATTGAAATTGAGGATTTTATAGATGACTCGATTGAACCAACTGCAAAACGACGCAAACGTAATGATACGAGAACCAAGTGGACAAAAGAAGGGGAAGAAGATATAAGAATAACATTTAAACACTATTTTGAAAAAAAATAAGACCGAAACCAGCTGCTTGTTAAAAAGCCATAGAGAAGAGTCGAAAAATGACTTTATTTGTAAGCGCTTGAAAGAAATCTTAAAAAAAACCCAAAATAATCCCGATAATAAGAGTGTAACACTAATAGAAGAAATTTCATACATTTTTGCCTGCCGATTCAAAATGTATCCGGGTTTAAAGTTTATAAAAGTAATGTATATAGAAATATCACGTTTCTTCATAAAATGTTTAAACATGTGACCATCTGCACTTATAAGGTTTAAATAATGATTGAAAGCATTTTTAGTTTTGTACTCCAAAGATTATCTTGGAAATGAATCACTATTGCTTAAGTTGCATAGGTAGCACAAAATAGAGGCTCATTAATTGAACAAATAAGTAACTAACCATAAAAAATATTGTTTTTTTTGGTTACAATAGAATTACATTTTCGCTTTTTGATATTTATTGGAACATTCTGTATACCGCACTTTGAACAAATATCTAAAAACTAACTTTTCTGTTTGGGTTAAAAATAGACAATAAAAAATATGCCAGATGACCTTTTGATCTAAATACCAGCAAAATCATGTTAATAAAAATTGAGTTCTATTCGTATATATATGATATTATGTCAGCAAAATCATGTTAATAAAAATGAGTTGTATTCAAATATATGTGATTTTATGTTCATCTTTTAACATGCAGAAGAGAAAACATGTACATGTATCACCACATTGGAAAAATCGTGCTCATTAGTGAGTGTTAGAAAAAGATTCAAATATGATTAAGCAGGATATATTAATGACATCTTGATACCATCATTTTGATATCCATCAGATGGATTATCTGGTCTGTTAGCTGTATTATCATCAAATATGTTTATAAACAGAATTAGTGAGCTTTTTGACCGAAATTAATGTCGATTTTTCAACTAATTTGTGGGTTTCTAGCTAAAATTAAAGTTGGTTTTTCAACAACGAATAGTGGGTTGTTTGCCACGCGTGAGGGGTAGTATATATGACATGTAATGGCCCGTAATTGACTAAATTGTGGGCTCATTTTTCTGAAATTTAGCGGGCTCTTGTCCAAAATTAAAGTAGATTTTTTTACCTTAGGTGTGGGATCCAAGGAATAACGCCCTTCGTCCTGTCCCGAAAAAAGGAAACACCATGGAGATATGGTCTCAATAGATGTCAAAAAATGCAAATTTGAGCGAACATATTTTTTTGGCCTTCAAATTGTCATCTATGTAAAGCTCTGATTTGCATTCTATTAAAGATAATGGGCTGTAGTTTGGAGAGTTACCTCTTCAGGGATTCATGTATTAATTTCAAGGCCGTCGGATGACTAGAAGGATCAAAGCATTGGGTTTCAGCTATGCATGGGTTGGCCGTGCTTTTTCGGGCTATATCGCTCAATTGAGCATGTATCAACCCTTATATTTTTATAAATATTGGAGCTATGAAGCTTTGTACAGTCTGCAGCAAGGTTGTGTTAAAATTTCAGACTGATTGGTCAAAAGGAGGCCCAGTTCGGCTTATTTCGTGTCGTAGGCTTCATCCAGCATGTCTATGCATATGTATCAGCCCTTATATTTTTGGAAATATTGGAGCTATGAAGCTGAAATCTTCAGAGCGTCATCCTACATGTATTCCTGGGTAGCCCGGACAATTTCAGACTGATTGGTGAAAATAAGAGATTCCCAGAAAATTCAGTTCCGTGTATTTTGAGCGCGTTACGCCTCTTATTTCTAAACTATCTTGACTGATTAACAGCCTTCCCGTAGGAATATTGCCTTGAAATTTTTACAGAATTTTCGCACTGCACAGACATCGCTCCCGTGGTCGGATCGGGTTCAAAAGAGAATGTAGCCTTTGATTCTAGCTATCACATATCCAAAGGAGAAGTGTGTTGAACCCCGGAAAGATGGTTAATAAATTCGAATCCCACCCCCAACCATCAAAGTTTTTTTTAATAAAAAAAATTGCCGTATTTCATCGAATTTTTATTGTTCTTTATATCAGATATTTTTCTCCTTTTATTATGTGATAGATAGCACCCCTGCGCAACCAACCGCTAGAAAGGATGCCCCAGCAGTCAAAATCGGAACAAATGACCGATTTTGGTTTTTAATCCTGCAAACATGGTTCCCGTGAATTTAAAAATTTTATTTTAAAGGAAAATGTGCACGATACCATTAAAACCGCATTAAATTTGTGAAGAAACGTTTTTTTGCTAATTTTTTTTTTTCATCGGATCAAATGGGCATATCGTGTCCAAATTTCAGGTTCCTCGGACAATTTTTAGGGCACCTAGGTACCTACGTGAGATGTTGATAGCCGGAATTTGGTAGGCATCGTGCCTTTGGTTCCAGCGCTACGCTTGCGCGAAGGTAAAATCCAGCAAAAAAAGTCGTTAAGAAGAATTTTAAAAAAAAAATGGTTGAATCTCTTTGAAACTTCGGCTACCCCCATTTTCATCCTCTGGGCATCCACAAATGGTATCAAAATTAAAATCGAACTCCTGTTTTTGATGTTTTACTTTATGTACCCCCAGGAAAATGGCCCCCGCTCGGCCCCCAGGGGTCGGAACCCGAATTTTTTTTTTTAAAGTGTGACCGGGACCATAACGAAGGTACCCAGTCAAGTGTGCGTGCATGAAAGTAAGGGTGTGGTACGCATGCGCGCGCGTGTATTTTAATTTTTACCCAATTTTCCTCCGGAAAAGGGCCCGTACTCACGGGTGGACAGGTGTGTTGGGTACCTGCCCATAAAATTTGGTGACGATTGGGCGTCAGGAAGGTCAAGGCGTCAGTACAGGGGTGCCCGGTAGCTGAATTCCGACAGTCGCCATTTTCAATTGAATATCCCGAATAATTCTTTTAAAAATGAATAAATCTGTTCGAAATTTCGGCTACCCCCCCCCCCCAATTTTGAACCCTTGCAAATCAAATCTCTCAAAATTAAAATCAGTGCATCCTACGATTTTTTTTTCATTTTGGTACCCCCGGGAAAATGGCCCTCCCTGGGTACCGGAAGTCGAAACCGGAAGTCCTTGGTATGGACAGATGCCCAATGTCCCAGACTAGGTACCCAGTGAATTTCACGTCGTTACCTACGAAGGTCCGGATGTGGTGAGCAACCGCGCACGCAACTTTCGTTTTTTGGCCGGCAGGAATTAGGTCGAGTAGGGTTCAGATCCGACACTTGCTTACCTATAATTCGACTTTTACGGGAGAACTTATATAAAATCGGACCCCCCTGGCCGATCCGGCCTGCTCTCTAAATTTCACGGGCATATTGCCCATAGGGGATGAGTTATGGGCTTTTTCTAGGGGCACCGAAATGCACAAATCAATTTTTTCCGTTTTCGCCGATTTTTCAGTAGGATTATCGCTACGCCCAACCCTTCCAAAGAAGGGATCGACACCAAATTTTCAGTGCAGGTACATCACCACATTGGTCATCTCTGGGGACTGAGTACGTGCCCCTTTTCGGAGCAAAATTCTATTAATTTGGGCTAAAAATCCGAATACACTTGTCCGTACCTTCGGGGGTTTCAACGTGAAATTCACTGGGTACCTACACTAGGAAATTACACAGCGTCCCATATCACCTCTTCCGGTTTCGGCATCCGTAAGTCGAGGGGTGGCCATTTTTCCGAGGTTACTTCGATTTTAATTTTGAGACCAGATTCAGATGGCCTAGGAATTAGGCCTAACCCACCTAAACCGGGAAAAAGAAAACACATTTGTGTTAACATCCCTAGAGGGGATTAGGTCGAGTAGGGTTCTGATCCGACACTTTCCTTACCTATAATTCGACTTTTACGGTTGAACTTGAATAAAATCGGAAAGCCCTCCAAATTTCAAGGACATGGTCAAATGACTATCATGGACCATTTGCATCCACTTCCACAGAAAATTTGCGAGGGCACAACGTGGCGCGCACGGTCGATTTAGTGGGGGTAGCCGCGAGGACAAGTTGCGTGGAAGACCTGAAAAAGTTACAACAATAATTAATGAAATAAGACGTTTTGGGGCCCCGGAGCCCCAAGTGACCGCGGTCGGGGCTTTAGAGCATGGGACCAGGTGCGTAGGACTCTTCGGCGTAACAGTCCGAAAATTCAAACGTCTGGGACTTCCGGTTCGGGAATGGGGCCCAAAAGGCAGCTTTTTTCAATCGTGTCTTTGGCGTCGATATCGCCCACTTCCGGTATCCGCATGGCCATTTTTATGTGACCGGGGGACTTTTCGGGGTTAATAAACTTACAAATACCCAATCTGGGACCCTGCCCAAGAGCCGTTTGGAATGTGACGTTATACCTAAAATGCCGCCGGGGAGAGGTTCTGCCAACTAAGGTCATGACCTTGACCCGTAAGACAGCCCCATCACCGGGCTTGTTTGCCGTGACCTTGGAATCGACCTTGATACTTATGGCGAAATTTTGAACGGTACATGAAGTTTTTGGACTTTTTTAATCCCAAGGTCAAAGTTCAGGTCAAAGGTCAAGACCAAATTCAAATGGTCAGTGAGGTGTCCATTCAAGGTCATGACCTTTGACTTGCCACGTAGAACTGGGGCCCCGCGAGAGCCAGAGGAAGACACGAGTGGGTAGAAATTATGGTGACCTTGACCTTTCAGATGACCTTGACCTACTAAGATCACGTGGGCCATGATAAAATGTCGGGAGGTCGAGGTCTCGTGGTCTTGAATATATTAGTTTTGCCTAGAGTGGGAAAAAACCGATAAACTTCCGGGGCCCCTAGTGGGTCAAGGTCGCGACTTTTTGTGGGCAAAATTTAAAAATGAAGAACAAATATGGGGTCGCTCTATCCGGCTACCAAATCCCGGGCCGATGGGAAGACATTTTTGGGCAAAATTGTCTGAGAAAGTCAAATAACTTGCTTTTTACTGCTGTGGTCAAAGGGGAGATAACTGGCATCTCCCGAATCGCACCCGACGACCGTGGGGTCGCGGCCTCTTGAACTAAATCAACACCTGGGAGTCGTGTGGTGATCTTGGTTTGACCCTTCAAGGTCAAGGTCAAATGGCTATCATGGACCATTTTGTTCCACTTCCGGTCGTCGAAGAAAATTTTCGAGGGCACAACGCGGCGCACAGGGGTCGATTTAGTAGGGGTAGCCGCTAGGACAAGTTCCGCGGAAAATTTGGAAAAATTATAAAAAATAATTATGAACTGCAAAATATATTCCCCACAAAAACGGCCAGAATTCCTCATAATTTTGTCACTTTTACCCCTCAATTGCCGTCCGAAGCTTATCGCGTAAGTAGCGTTTGTACCCCCCATGAAGCCCGCAAAATATTCCCCACAAAAAACCGCCAGAATTCCCCATAATTTTGTCACTTTTACCCCTCAATTGCCGTCCGAAGCATATCGCGCAAGTAGCGTTCGTACCCTCACGAAGCCCGCAAAATATTCCCCACAAAAAAACCGCCAGAATTCCTCATAACTTTGTCACTTTTACCCCTCAATTGCCGTCCGAAAACGTATCGCGCAAGTAGCGTTCGTACCCCCATGAAGCCCGCAAGTCAGAAATTGCACAACTATAGCTACGGGAGTACGTCCGTCCGTCCGTCGGTCCGTCCGTCCGTCCGTCCGTCCGTCCATCGTCCACAATTTCTTGTGAACGCACTAGAGGCCAGGGTTAATATCCGATTGACTTTAAATTTATACACAGTGTTTAAGGTCATGAGACGAAGAAGCCTATTGATTTTCAGCAATATCCGATAATTACTGCCAGAGTTATGACCCTTGATCACTTTGAAAAATCTTGTGAACGCTCTAGAGGCTAAAGTTAATAAGTTAATATCCGATTGGCTTTAAATGTATACACAGTGTTTAAGGTCATAAGACGAAGAAGCCTATTGATTTTCAGCGATTTCCGATAATTAGTGTCAGAGTTATCTCCCTTGATCACTTCAAAAAATCTTGTGGACGCTCTAAAAGCCAAAGTTAATATCCGATTGACTTTAAATTTATACACAGTGTTTAAGGTCATAAGACGAAGAAGCCTATTGATTTGCATCAATTTCCGATAATTAGTGCCAGAGTTATGGCCCTTGATCACATCAGGCCAAAGTTAATATCCGATTGACTTTAAATTTACACACACTGTTTAAGGTCCTGAGAGGAAGAAGCCTACTGATTTTCATCAATTTCAAATAATTACTTCCAGAGTTATCTCCCTTGATCACTTCAAAAAACCTTGTGGCGCTGTAGATGCCAAACTTATCATCCGATTGACTTCAGATTGATACGCAGAGTTTAAGGTGTTGAAACGAACAAGTATTTTGATTTTCAATGAATTTTGATAACTGAACAGCTAAATCCATGATATTAAATGTTTCCTATACTAATTGTTAGCGTGGGGCAAAACTTTATAAAAAGCAAACAAATTCTAATGATTTTCTGATAATTACATAATGAGTTGTTACTAATGTTACTCAGATTTTAGTGTATTACAAATGTTTCATTACCAAAAAAAAGTAAAAATATGCGACAACCCTTGTTGACTGCCCGGACGATTTAGCTGCTGTGGGCGTATGTTTCGTTGCCTGGCAACCTATCTTTTCTGTCGTTACACCTTTAGCCATACGGGAATCTTTTTAACATCTCCCCAATTGTAAAAGCTAAAGTTCTCTGGTTATAATTATAAGTCTTAAAATTGAAACAAACACTGTATTAGATGTATTAACCCGGGAGCCCAGTGAGATTTAATCAAAATATTGAGTCCAAGAGGTTTGAGGTTTGCAACACATATTTGACCCCTAGATCATTATCTAAAGGCAAGTCTTAAGTTTTGTAACCTGTGCGTATACCTGGGAGCGCTCCCCTAACCCCTTAAATTTAATGGGGGTTCAAATTCAATGTCCATCCACAATTTTCTTGCGAGGATTTCATACTTAGCACTTTGAAACAGAGTGCATGACTATAAAATGATCATAAAATGTTGTGCTAATGCTACTTAAGAGCTTAATTAATTAGCATTAATTAGTGGCCGTAATTAAAATTTAAAGTCCATGACTGAAACAAAGCCTAAAAGCTAGCTAACCAAGTCATGAAACCAAAAATATCACTTAAGAGCGACAAAAGTTGAACAAACCTTGCTTAAGACTGGTTCAAAGGTGTCAAAGGTCACTAATTAGTGACTGTAATTGAAATTTAGAGTCCATAACTGAAACAAGGCCTAAAATCTGGCTTACCAAGTCAGTAAATCAAAATTATAACTTAAGAGCGACAAAAGTTGAACAAACCTTGCTTAAGACTGATTCAAAGGTACCAAATTCATGACTTAAGAGCATAAAATGTTGTACTAATGTTACTTAAGAGCTAATTGATTAGCACTAATTAGTGACTGTAATTAAAATTTAGAGTCAATAACTGATTAAGTGGAGTGCGCAGCCGCAAGAAAACATGGCCGATATTTTCTGAGGAAAAATTTTCACTTATTAATTGGATATTTACTTGAATTTTGAGTTAATCTTTGGTAAATATTAACTTTAAAACGCTTGTTTGCTTCTACTTACACTGTTGATAAACCCCAAAAGAGTTTTGGATCTACTATCGACCGAAACACGAATATCTACGTCCTGCCACCGAGAATACGACAGCGGGAAGCATGGACAAGATGTAAAATCTTATTTGTGCAAACTTCGTGTGAACATAAAGTAAGAAAATCTTTAAAAGCACCACTAAATGATATTCAGACTTGAGAAATAACTTCATGGTTATTGGCTTATCCTGTAACATTCGGAAAATCTCCGGACGATACTTTAGACAAATCATCCAAAGAAACGTAAACAAACTGGTAAGACGATCCCAATATAGATAATAATAGAGTGCCAGTAGAACGGTAGGTACAGATTTATTTGTTACTCTCCATACATCTATACATAACAGTCGCCCACCTGAATACTGGTGAGCACATACACATCTTCATCGCCCCCCCCCCCCACATATTTCCACAGCCTAGATACCAACTGTTCAACTCTTTACAACAAGTGTAGACTAGGCAGTGTATGCTGTCAGCTACACCTATGTAACCAAAGAACACATGAGTGCTACAAAGCTGAGGAAATACATAAGACAGGAACCCCAAAGACCAAACGGAACACGGAATAGAGTACCCATTCTTGTATCCGACACCAAAGGCCTGACACTGAGAAACAACTGTCCAGACTACAAATTTCCTTTCGAGCATTGGTGTAAATCTGGATTTAGAACAAAACAGCTGAACGAAATCATCATAGAGAGAACAGAGAAAGCTCTGAAGAGACACGGCAAAATTCTCATCTACCTATGGGCAGGTACCTGCGATCTCACATATAAGCACGGCAAGGAAATACGCCTTAGAAATAAAGACACCACCACCATTGACAACATCATCAGAGAATATAAGCGCATTATTAAATATCTTGAACAATACGTCATAATCAAAATAGTCGACCTACCTGTACTATCAATAGAGAAGTGGAACACCGAACACCTAAAGAAACATCACGTAAAACCCTTTGACCAAACTAAAATACAAAGAAGAGGATAATCTCCTAACAGAACAACTTAGAGATTTAAACAAACGTATCTGGCTCCTCAATCGATCAGCAGGATTATAACATATTTCGTAAAGATAGGAAAACAACTGGAGGAGGGGTACTGATAGCAATAAACCGGGATTACCTCAGCGAGCCAGTACCAGAATATGACACTGATTGTGAAATAGTATGGGCCAAAACAAAACTGGTCAACAGCAAAGACCTATACATAGCAGCCTACTATAACCCTAAGACATCAAATGAGCAATCACTGCTCGACCTGGGAAAAAGCCTCGACAGATTCAGTAAAAATACCAACTCAAGCCTCATTGCAGCTGGTGATTTCAACCTTCCAGGATGGGAGTGGAAAACTAAATCCCTGAAAGAAAATACTCCATGTGTCAAAAACCACAACAAATTCATGGAAATACTAGATGACAATGGCCTCGTACAGATGGTAGAAGAACCTACCAGAGGAGAAAATACCTTAGATCTCTTCCTAACAAACAACCCATCTGTGTTCACGAGAACCGAAACCATCCCTGGTATCTCAGACCACGACATTGTCTTTGCGGAAATTGATATGGCCATCAAGAAGAAGATCCAAAAACCACGTAGCATCCCACTGTACAAAAAAGCAAACTGGAACGACATTAAAAACGGCTTAGCAACAACCCTCGAGAGGATAAAACATCACAACGCTGGAGTCAACGAATTGTGGGATCACTTCAAGAACCAACTGGAAGAACTTATTAAAAATCATATTCTCCACACAAATTGGCCAAACGAAGGGACTGCTCACCATGGATAACACCAGAGACAAAGAAGCTCATACGAAAAAGGGACAGGTTATACAAACGCAAAAAGAAATCAGGAGATAAACAACTAACTGAAAAATTCAAGAACATCAAACGTAAAGTCCAGAGAGAACTGAGACGGGCGTACTGGAAATATGTTGATGGAATAATGTAATAGTTAGTGTTTTATTGTATATTTTAAATCTTATAATCCCTCTTGTTGTTTTAAAGATTATTCTAAACGCTACCTTAATTAGATGAATTCTGGTATAAGCTGTATTGGAGTATTAGCAAGTATTGTGAGGGTTGCGTCTTTAGTTAGAAACAATAAACTTTAATTAGTGTTTAACTAAATTGGTTGCTATAAACTAGTTGCTAGTTGGGATCGAACCCAAGACCTCCTGGTTAGCGAGCCTGAGCGTTTCTAGCACCTTGGAGATTATTCCTATTGAACACTTGATGAGCGTAATAGTGTAATAGTTAGTGTTTTATTGTATATTTTAAATCTTATAATCCCTCTTGTTGTTTTAAAGATTATTCTAAACGCTACCTTAATTAGATGAATTCTGGTATAAGCTGTATTGGAGTATTAGCAAGTATTGTGAGGGTTGCGTCTTTAGTTACAAACAATAAACTTTAATTAGTGTTTAACTAAATTGGTTGCTATAAACTAGTTGCTAGCAATACATAATGTAGATATAAAAAGGAAGACATCTAGTAGACTCCTCATAAACTTGCTATACATCTAATACAGTGTTTGTTTCAATTTTAAGGTAAGCGTATATTTTGTATATTATTTGTGGTCATCTATCCTTTTATTTAATAGACTCTTTGTCTCGCCGACGTACGAAATTCCACAATTGCATACTATCTGATAAACACACCCCTTTGGTTGTGGCGGTTCACGGTTGTGTTGGATTTTGTTTACCATTAGCTCTTAACAACAAGATGATCCAGAAACACTGTTACAACACCTCAACAGGCAACACCCACGTATACAATTCACGATGGAAACTGAAAATAATAACCAACTACCTTTTCTCGATGTTTGTGTATCCAAAACCAACAACTCGATCCGTACCGGTGTCTACAGGAAACCAACCCACACCGACCAATATATTCACTTTAAATCCAATCACGTCAAATCGGCCACAATTTCAGCTCTGGTGAACCGTGCGGAAAAGATATGTGACCCTGAGAGCCTCTCCAAGGAAATTGATCATCTCAAACATGTCTTCACAAATTTCAACGGCTATCCGGAGAAGTTTGTAACAAACACCATTAAAAAGACCCTGTCGGCAAGTGCAGCTAAACCTAAACCCCCGACTGCCCCAGTCAGAATCTTCCTTCCATTCAACGGCAAAGTCTCCTACCAAATCAAACGGCTACTAATGCAACAGCCAGAAATAGATGTAACTTTCACAAAAAGCAACAGCACCAAAGATATATTAAGAGCTAATGGTAAACAAAATCCAACACAACCGCCACAACCAAAGGGATGTGTTTATCAGATAGTATGCAATTGTGGAATTTCGTACGTCGGCGAGACAAAGAGTCTATTAAATAAAAGGATAGATGACCACAAGTCGAAAGCAGCCACCAACAACTCCGCTGTAGCTGAACACTTGAACTCCAACCCTCGCCACAGAGTCCAATGGTCCAACGTTAAAACGCTATGCAAGAACATCAACAACAAGAGAGCGCGCCGATTGCATGAAGCCATTCAAATACGACGACACAAACCCGCGATGAATAGAGATCAAGGATTGTTTCTCCCCAGGGCGTATGACACTCTTATCGCATAATCTAAGGCCAAGCATAACTATTTTTATTTCAATCATATTCAATGCTTAACAATAAGTCAAGTAAAAATTAAGTTTAGAATAATACCACAATTTGTAAAATGATAATCAATAAAATACCATCTATTTTGATTTTATTCTGATTTTATTTTATTTCTTTTTTCTTCTTTTCAGGTCTGCTGTTATTGTAATTTAAAACACTCAATAGTTCTTATCCTGTTCTAAGGGTTTTTTGAATATCAGTACAATCACTCGCACCATCATGCATATATCAATTATTTTTCGTCATAATACAATCAAATCCCATCATGGGATGTTGTCATTAGTAAAACCAGATCAAATCGTTGTATATACTCCACAACAATCAATTCATTAATCATTTGTGTTTATTTCAGTGAAAGGGGTGGTTCATAGCATTTGATCAAATTCCATTTTCTTAGAACGTTTGTCATGATTTGAACCTACATATCATTGTATATACTCCACAACAAATTACCTATTTATCAATTAGTCAGTTTGTTTTTATTTTGAGTTAAGTGGTATTATTGAATGGTGTAAATAGCATTTCAAATTTATAATCCTTAATTAAATTAGATTTCTTTTAGGTACGTGCAAATTAAGGGAGATCCCTGTTTTGTCAGCATTGAGAGTGTATTGTTATGTACATGTATATATTAACTTGTCTTATTCTTTAGATTTTATCATTGCTTGATAACGACTAGAGAAGCCTAGTCGAAACGTCGCTCAGTAATAAGCAGTAATTGTATTCCATAGAATTGTGACCTGTATATATCTAAATTTAATAAGCACTAATAAGATAAATTATTCACTAAATTGAATTACTTTCAAGTAGTGAAAAGTGTTAGAAGTCATATTACAAGTGATTAGTGAGTAATCTAGCAATAACTAGCATACACAGAAATTTAACAAAAGAAAAATGCACTATTTTACATGAGTAATAAAATGGTGTAGAACTCTTTCCTCAATAGGAAAACAAACCCCAAACAAAATGATTATTTTGTACATATAAGGAGCAAAGCATCAAGATTGTGTAATACTTTTAGAAGAATTTTTGCTTGAGAAATAAGATGGCATATTATTTCATTAATTAATATCTTTGGTTCACATATATGTAGGTGTGTACTAAGATCAACTTTGTCAATGATTGACATGGTTACATAAAAAAGAGTTGTATAGCCATAACAAACTAGTTCTATCTTTCAACAAAATACATGTGATTCGAGATATTCCTATTGCATCATTGGGCTTAATTTAACCAATCATTACGTCGATTGTAGAGGTTCATGGTCATGAACATGCACGACTGTGCGTGATACCCTTGCGGCTATAAAGGAACTATATTATAACTTTAGGACAGACTTCGATTAGATTCCAGAGGGTTACCATCTAAGAGTCCTAGACACCGCGAGGTGTCTAGGTTGAGAAGAGTTTAGTTAGCATTGACTGTAATTGTAATATGCTTGTATGTATACCTATGCTACATAAAAGGTAAAAACGAACTGTTGCATTGTTATAATTGAAGAAGACAAACGTCTTAAGAAACCAGTAAGAAGGAACACACAACGTGAAAGAGAAGAAAAGACGATCTGAGATAAATACTAGACGATCACAAGGCTAACGGTAGTATGTAGCAAAAACAAGATGCATGGGTCATACGTAGGATGTGGCGACCGGACCGGTTACCACCCGCTCTCCGCGTCAGACAAAAGACCCATGGTGCTACATATTCCATTTAGTGCCGTAACAGTTTCGACCTTTAGGGTTCATACCATTTTTCGAAGAAGAAGAAGAATACATATTTGATTTGGTGCTGTAACACATTTTCGACCTTTAGGGTAAGCAGCAACATTTAGAAGAAGAATACATATTTGATTTGGCGCCGTGCTGAAGTTTCGACCTTTGGGTTACGAAGTTACTATAGAAGAAGAATCCATATTGGAACACGCTAAGAAGAAAAATACAGCAACAGAAGAAAAATTCTGGAGGAAAAAGAGAGAATTCTGGTAGAAAAATTTGGCAGTAAAATTCTGGTGGAAGACACTTAGAAGAAGAATACATATTTTATTTGGTGCACACGACCAAAAGATCCAGTACCCAGGAAGAAATCTAGAAGAAGAAAACCCGTACAAACCATCAACAGAGAAAATTTTTGGCCGAATTATTAGCAGAATTGGAAAAGTACATTTTTTTCCAGGTAAATCTAATGTGTTCAATTTGTTAAAAGACCAAATAATATTAATTTAAGTTTAAAAATCTAATTAGAAACTACATTGGGAAAATTTAACTGTTAGAGAATAAAGTATGTTCATTCATAAGTTTTGATGGACAGGTTTGGTAAACAATATAATATCATGAGTTAGGTATGCATATTATCGGGTTAACATGACCTGTAGTAAATTCGAGTAATTAAAGTTAAAGAGAGTCTCTACGGAGTAGGTTTAAAACAAACAAAATTTTCTTTGATATAACTACGAATTAATAAAAAATAAAGGAACGGAGTGGGGAATATAACCAAGGAATAATAAGTAATGATAAAGAAGCGGAATAGGAATAAAATAGGAACTAATGTTGTCTCCGGATTGCAGTGGTAAGATGGCAGATCTAAGCATGACGTTTGTGAGTGTTTAACTCTAGTTTTCAAGATGGCCATGCTCTCTACTGTAATTCGTTAATATGTGTTATTTGTTGTTTCGTATAATATAATTTTTGAGATCCTTGTCCAAAGTCTCAAGAATTAGGATTTTAGTCGAGTTAGGCTAAATGTGGGTAATTCAGCTTTTGACTAAAAGGTTGAATTGCTATTGTTTGTGTTTTGTGTCGTTCATGTATGTGGTTAGGTAAGTAGAGTAAGGTAATTTTGAAGCTATAGTCCAAGGTTTCAAAATTAAATAATTTAACTTTTGAATGAAAAAGTTGGGTTATGTTAAAATCCCATGTGGTTAAAAATCTAGGGATGTAGGTATAGTTTTCCTGTGAAAAAAACTAAAATTAACGACTCGTTAAATTGTGAGATTATAGCAAAGTCATTAATACGAGTTTTATACGAGGTTAAGGTACGATTAGGTCACTTTTTTAGAAAAGTGTGAAATATACGGTATCTTTATTTGTCCGTATTTATTTTTATGAATTTTTGCTTTAGAAACGTAATATATAGGCTACGTTTAATATATTTTTGCTGTTATAAGCTGTCGACATAATACGCGATGATTAGAATGTGTAATTTGACATTAGGTCGAATTACTACATACACTAGGTTCTAACACTTGTGTTAATGTATATAGAATATAATATATATTGGATATAGTATTATATGTGTAATTAAAAGCTAGGTATATTCTGATTTTGGTGTTTACAGAATATGTTCTGAGTGCATGATATCCGGACTCATTCACTGGGGACATAGTATCTGGGTAAATTAAATGAAATGGGGTTTAGCGCCTTACTGTAGGATAAAATGGAATGTCATTCATGTACTGATCATATTTGATTGACAGTTCTATTCTAGATAAATTATAGTCTGGTATTGTCATAGGTTTGAGCTCGGCTTGTGTCAGTGTCAGTCTGGTAGGTATGTTTATGTAATAGTGGGTAATGTTTATAAAAAAAACTGCTGTTAAAATTATAAATGAGTAGGTCAAAAAAAGGTCACATTATTGACGAGTGAATTATAAAATAATCATGTAGGAATTCTAAAACACAAACGGAAATTATAAAACAGGAAACGAAATTATAAAATATTGTCCATTACTCAGTTCAGGTCAAGAGGTCAAAGTTAGTTTGGAAGTTTATAATTAAAGAGACACATCAAAGTTTATTAATAATCAAATAAAGTTTAATTGTAATTAAGAGTAAGAGTTACTTATAAGTTTTAGGAATAATATATTAATATAATGTTAGACTAATAGCAAAATAAGGTTTTAAAAAATTAGGAATAGTTAGTTCTTGGTCTGATGGCAATGACATGTTTGATTGACGGATAAAATTTGTATTGTGTCTCCAACCAATCATACTTAGAAGAAAAATAGAAAGTTTTCAACTTGAGACTATGGTAGCTGAAACAGACCAATAGAAATTCAAGAAGAAGAAATGGTTTACCCGTTTACCAAATTGAGATTTCCTGAGACAGAATTTAAAGTGAAACTGAACTTTAAAAATTTGAAGTGATGTGTTATAGTGTTGTGATATTAGGACACTTGAAGATTTTAAAAAAAGACAATTTGTGTTTTCTGTGTTTAGGCTTAAGAGAATTTTCATAGGACTTTGAAGTACATTAGTGAACTTTTGGAGAGTTTTTGCATGCGACTTTTGATGTTTGATTATATTTTTTTAATTGATACTTATATGTTTTTAGAACAGATTGATACAGGTTGTGGTTATAATGTAATCTTGTATGTTAATCATATAGTAATCACACATATATGCCTGTTGCATGAATAATTATAGGGTTTATATATGGAAGTTTTTAGGACTCTCCTACCTGTTCATTTCGCATAAATCTTAGTAGTGGGGGAGGTGATCTATATTGACTTTCCAGATTTCTGCTACATTTATGAATATTTATATAGTTCTACAATTTTTAGTATGTTTATTGTAAAGGATTCATGGGATCGTTTACCTAATACCGAGCAAAAAGTCTTAAAGAAAGGGACGAATGTAATACTTTTAGAAGAATTTTTGCTTGAGAAATAAGATGGCATATTATTTCATTAATTAATATCTTTGGTTCACATATATGTAGGTGTGTACTAAGATCAACTTTGTCAATGATTGACATGGTTACATAAAAAAGAGTTGTATAGCCATAACAAACTAGTTCTATCTTTCAACAAAATACATGTGATTCGAGATATTCCTATTGCATCATTTGGCTTAATTTAACCAATCATTACGTCGATTGTAGAGGTTCATGGTCATGAACATGCACGACTGTGCGCGATACCCTTGCGGCTATAAAGGAACTATATTATAACTTTAGGACAGACTTCGATTAGATTCCAGAGGGTTACCATCTAAGAGTCCTAGACACCGCGAGGTGTCTAGGTTGAGAAGAGTTTAGTTAGCATTGACTGTAATTGTAATATGCTTGTATGTATACCTATGCTACATAAAAGGTAAAAACGAACTGTTGCATTGTTATAACTGAAGAAGACAAACGTCTTAAGAAACCAGTAAGAAGGAACACACAACGTGAAAGAGAAGAAAAGACGATCTGAGATAAATACTAGACGATCACAAGGCTAACGGTAGTATGTAGCAAAAACAAGATGCATGGGTCATACGTAGGATGTGGCGACCGGACCGGTTACCACCCGCTCTCCGCGTCAGACAAAAGACCCATGGTGCTACAATTGCAGGATTGAAATATAAAAATATCAGAGACAATGGCAAATATTGAATAATATGTACAAAATATTTATATAGAAGTACAAATCATAAGCAATGGGAAGCCACAGTGAGTATAAGGCATTGGCTGAGAAATTTCATCTGGAGTTCCAAGCATAGTTCCTCCATGTCAGTAGTGTAGGACGTGGGAAGGGACAATATATAGTTGTTTGGATAGGGCAAAAAACCTTGATCTAATGTACACATTGCCATGCATTTTAAAGAGGGATAGAAATGTGGTTAAGCGTCCACTTGTCACAAACTGGGTCAAATGGGTACAAGCCTGGATCAAAGCCACCTCCACTGTGTTCACTTTAAAGAACCCTTGACGATTGACTTATTTGACTCAATGACAACCCTTTTGATCCAATGTGTGCGTGTTAACCATTCGACCCCCTGAGTTCCCTTTAATGAACCCTTGACAGTTGAAGTATTTGATATAAGAGTAGACTGTAAGTCAGAATATTTGTTTTTTTAAACAATATTTATTCACAGAAACTGGATTGGAGAACAGGCAGAAGCCTATAGACCCCCTCTCCATAAAAGTACAAACAAAAATATATATTCAGATAAAGGGAAGGTTAAGTAAAGTAGAGTAACAATTCAATTATAAGATGGCTATATACACTACATACACGATATGTACAAACCACAATCAAAATGTTTTTATTTCATACAATTTCATACGAAATTTTCATAATCGTTTGGAGATCTCGAGAAAGTTATGTACTGAAGAAAAAATTTCTTCAGATATGTTTCTGTTTTCATTTCCGAATAATAAATTTTGAGAATTTTGATAAAGTTTTGGAAGTTTTGATATTGTCGCACATCGTGCATCTGAACGTAAGGGACAGATTAAAAGAAAGTGTTCGGAGTCTTCAAAGGGGTGACCACAATCGCATATAGGGCTGTCAGAAATATGCCTGAGAAAACGATGTCCGTTTAAATCACTGCAAGAGAGTCGAAGGCGAGAGTGTTGAATTTGATTTTTCCTGTTGCCAGAGTAGTATGATGAAGGTATGATTCGATCAAGGTAGCCGTGTTTAGATTTAAAAGAAGATAGAGTAGGTAAGTTTCTAGTAGAAAGATCGAGTAGATTCCATTCTCGAATTGTAGATGGTATAAAAGAAGAAGAAAATAGAGAAGTTCTGCAGAGGTATGCTGGGATGTTACTTTGGTTTCGTAGGCGATAAGAATTGATATTAGGTGGTATCAGTTGAAATAAGTATTCTGGAGTGATGTGGTTTATGATTTTGTAGAATAAAATTAATTTATGTCGCCTTCTTCTCTCCTGCAGTGTAATAAACCCGGTTTCCTTATATAACGCTTGGTGACTTGTACCTAAGTCAGAATCACCCTAATAACACAGAAAAGTGGGATATTAAACCTTATTTCGTTTCATAAGCAAGGAAAAGTCACCTTAATGTATTTCAAAGTTTTTTGTAATTCTGGGAATATCTGATCTACATTTGGTTTCTAGATAATGCCTATTAAATACTTTTATGATTTCCGACCAAATTCTAAGTGATTTATATGTCACTTTACTTTCTATATTATACATAAATTTCTAAAGAGGATTAAAATCTAATTGTGTTTTCGAAGAATATTTAATAACATTAAAAAAAAAAAAAAAAATTTAAAAATTGGGTCAAATGCATTCTTTTCCAGAATTATAAAATAAATTGATGCTTGGTTTCTCTTGTTGTTATCATTCATTAAATTCTCCTCCGTGGGTGCTTCATCCTAAAAAATAAAAATTGGCAATAAGAATACTTTCTATATGGTTCATAATGTTTAAATAAACAATTTATTTTGTCACATCAGGACTTAGTTTCTATTTTGTTTCAACTTTGCGTAACACTCCTTATGTCTTGTCCAGTTACAGGCCCAGGCAAAATATAATGCTCAAATGAAATGGGTTAGAGTCAGAGAAAGAGAGAAATGGGTTTTAACATCCACTTGACACAAACTAGGTCATTTTGGGACCAACATACGGTTTAATTTCATTTCAATAATTCGCTTGCGCTGAGGGGTCATTAGGAGTGAGAAAAACCGGAGGACCCGCAGCTTTATGATACAGTGCGCATGTCCTAACCATTCGGCCATCCAACCGGCAATTCTCCCCCACCCCCTTAGAAGTCAGAAAAAGGTCTTGAGATTTTGGACTGAAATTTTGCACGGTACCGTGCCCCTAAGGCATACTCTTCTATTAAATTCCAACTGCCAGAGGATCTTTTACATGCATGCCAATGTGTACACTGGACCATGTTTTTTTGTTCAATCTGAATGACTAGACAAATGTCCTCGTCAGGCCCTCCATCCTGAATTTTCTATGTCAACATTGGGAGCAAACCTGCAGCCTTAAAATATGCGGGCCAGTGTCTTACCCACCTCAACTCTCCACAAATGAGACAGTCATATTTGCACATACATGTATGGTATACTTTTACTATACTAAATTGAATTTTATATTTCAAAATAATAAAGTGAAATTGAGGCTAATGTCACCTCCGCTCCAACCGGGCTATATTGTGCCCAACACATTTAATGGTGAGATTTCAAATTACCATAACAACAATCTTTTTTATTAGAATTGAACACTCACCCTCCAAAAACCTCATTTTTTCAGCTCTTTCTTCTCCCATATTTGTTTTTTTTTCTTATTTTATTATATGATGTTTTATTTGCTATGGCATCTAATATGGAAACTGAAAAATATGAATATGTGACAAGTAATTAACTGTTTAAGATATCTTACCATATACAAACTGTATGATATGAAATTGAAACTAAAATATCTACGGTATCCAAAACCATTTAAATCCTGAAGATTTTACATAAGCCGTGAAAATCTATTTTAATAACCCTTGTTTGTCATTTGACTGGACTGCCACAGTAATTAGACGATAGCCATGTGGCTGAGTGAGTAAAGTGCGGGTTGCTATTCTGGAGGTGGCGGGTTTGCTCTCAGTTTTTCCTGAGAAATTGCATTTGGATTGTTCAATGGAACAAAAGACCTGCAGTCCCATTGGCGTGCATATAACCCGGTATGGCCTTTTTTGTTCTGGGTAGGCTATGCCCCATTGTTGGTTTTTAGAAAATACAGACTTTTCTAGTAAAGCTGTGGACACATCAGAATGAGGTGTTCAAATTATTTGGCCAATTCAATTTGTGCATAATTGCAGCCGAATGAGTGGACACTCCAGGCCTAGTGATCTAGAGTGCCGCGCTTCGACCTCTAGCTGAACGGTCACCTCTGGCTTGCAGCTGTGGTTTCGAGCCCTGGTGTGAGTGCATGTGGCATGGAGATAAGGGCGCCTTCTCAACCTCGTGGGTTTCCTCCGGGCACTCCAGTTTCCTCCCACTGCTAAAGGGCCCTACGCGCAAGCGAATTATTGAAATAAAATTAAACCATATGTTAGTCCCCAAAAGACCTAGTTTGTGTAGAGTGGACGTTAAACCCCATTTCTCTCTCTCCCTCGTCAGATTCACCACTCAGTTACATTACCTTTTACGTCACATGATTTAACATTTGTCTTCTAAAAATTCATGTGACTTCTTGGTATGAATGTGTGCTTATTGGCTAATGAATTCTAAAACCAGACGAATGCTTCAACAAAGTGGACACACCAATCAAATATATCAAACCTGTTTGATTTGGGCAAATGGCAGTGCACACACTACATGAATTTTAGCGCTGATTGATTCAGCAGAATCCTTCTGCTTGTGTGTCCAGCGCTGCCGATTTACGTTTATACTTATGCAAATATCATATTTGAAATAGACCATTCTGTTATGTGATTCACTGCTTGAATGTGACTAGGAATAAGGTTGCCTGACCAGCCTTGTGTGTTTTCTCGAGAAACGCTGGTTTCCTCTCTTTGCTGAATACCCCTACGTGCAAGCAAATCTTTCAACTAAAATTGAACCATATATTAGTCTCAAAATTACCTGGCGCCAGTAAGTTTAAAGGATTTATGCAACAAACACTAACAACAACTCCAAAGCTTATGTCGAATTAATATAAACACAACATACACAATGGTCAGTGCTCATGAAAATGGCGGAAATGGAAGACCTGTCCTACTTGATTCTAGGATATATATCATGCATGGGCCTACTTGATTCGACCAATTTAATACTAGAACATGTATATCGCACAGTTCTGTTAAGTGAACTTAAAACCCGATTTCCCCTCTCTCTTGACTGGATATTACTACTGATAGTGATATTATTAAAAAAATATATTAAAGAAAATGAAATTGTTACCAGTTTTTCTTTGTGGAGTAGGCCTATATATGCTAACATCAATGACTGAAAAAAAAACGAACAAAATTATAGAGAAACTTCAGACGACGGGTGTTAGTTTCTGAATCAGTACGTCTAATATATTACACATTGATATAAAAATAAAAGGATGATTTGTTTGTTTGTTTTTTTTTTCTTTTACACAGATAAGATTACATTTCAATTAAACTAATACAAAAGTTAGTATCTAGCTATAGTCCATGCCTGATATACACGTATTTCTCATTTTGCCCGAAACAAAGATGGCTGCCGGGCGAGTATAAAAATAAAATGAAGAGAGATTCTTACCTGCTGGTCCCAGTTGGGGTTGTTTTTTGCAATTACAAGTATTAGAACAACGGTGTAGCGCCGAATAATATGAATTAAGCACGTTTTCAGAAAAATTAAGGCAAATTCGTTAGACTGCTGAATTACCGGGACGCTTTAGAAACAATCAAAAAATTTTCCTTGTCCGCCATCAAACACACACTTCCGGTTTAATTGTTCTGAGTTAGTCTCTAACATCCAGAAAAATATTCTACGAATAACGTACGTTGAAGATTACGCGGTTCCAGGTGACCAAGACTTGTTCTTGGTCTGATTTGTATGTTTTAAATTATTAGTAATATACATAGAAACAATAAATCGATGCTAAATTAAAAATACGGGTTTTTTTTTCTTTTTAAATTTTACAAACCTGCGGTGTTGTATTCTGTGTGACAATTATATTTTTAAAAATATCACTCTCGGTTGACACTAACTACGAAACGTGGCATCCAACAGTTAAATATCTAACTGAATGTCGCTGATAAAATATCAAATAGAGTATAGATAACTTGGAGAACCATTGTATCAATAAATCAATTATGAGATACATCTGGAAGATTAATTAAATTTGATTGGTTATTGTTTAGTTAACCAATATACTGTCCAATTTCGATTACATCAACCAATTACATTATTAAGAGTTTTACTCATTGTTTTCCAATGCACATTGAATCAATTTTGACAAACACAAGGGTGCTGAAAATCACATGTACACTATATATTCCTTTGATATATCAGTTTATTGGATCAATAAAAAAAAAGACAACCATACATTTCATCTTTACAGACAACTTAACACCAATTAACATTTAAGACTGTCTGGCAATTGTCTGATTAATTATTGCTCACACCCTTCCAGTGAAGAACAGCATGTAATTTTCGGGATTTGAATTAAGCTTTTTATTTTATTACTTTTCTTAAACTTGTGAACTCTCAAATTCTGACTTTGTAAAAAAAAAAAAAAAAAAAAAATGGTTGGTTGACGGTAGGCCTATACATTACTTGTGTTACTGATATGAAAACACACAAGATTTTTACAAATCTACACAAGTTTGTGTTAATGCAATGCAAAACAACACAAACTTGTGTAGATTAGTTTTAACACAAGTACTTGTGTTGACATCCAACACAAGTTTTTTTTCAGTGTATCTGAAAAAAGGTTGGAGTATGGGAGTATTGAGAAACCTTCAATTTTAAATAGGAATTCAGAATTAGATATACAATAATCTACAATACTTGCATCATTGCAGGTAAATTCGCCAATTCCTTTATCCTGGCCTAAACGGCCATTTAATATCACAAAATTGTTATGTTTACACAAATTAAGTAGGAGTCGACCGTAATAGTAAGTGCAGGGAGGACCGCACTACACGAAAAACAAAAACCTGCGGAAAATATCAAATCAAGTGAATGGATCCGGGGGCCAGCCGTAAGCGTCCACTGCGCTGTACAGTCCCGGGCCTGTTATGGTACAGGCTTCACTAAAAATGATTTAAAAAAAAAGAGGTAAAAGAAATAATGCGACCGATCTTGACAATGGTCGTCTCTTCAATGGCGATATTCTGCCAGTTGACGTCAGATGTTAGAACGTCAAACAATTTCAACAATAAGGGCGATAATCCGGATAGAATCTCGGAAAACGCTAAACTAATAAGTGTAGTGAGCAAATAGTTGTGTCCCTTGATGTTCGCCGTAACGGTATTTTTAACTGTTTTAAGACCTGCGTGACATCATTAATTATGTTTATAGGGTCGCATGCTATAAGTTGGTTATAATTTTCACTTTCACTGTCGTTTATGATGTCACCGTTTGCTGCAGTTCTGCCGTTGAAATCTCCGACTAGGCACACGTATTTAAAATTATTAGATAAGAACATGTACTCTCGTTCTATTTCTTCGAAAGCCTCGGGTGACGAGTATGTAGAGTTAGCAGGGGGGGGGATATATATGATTCCGATAAGTAGGTTTTTGTCCTTTTGTAATTCAAAATTAATCCATAGAACGTATTCACTTTTAAAATCAATCAGCTTTGATTTACTCGATATTTTATCCTTAAAAAGTGCTGCTATTCCTCCAGATTTTCTTTTCGCAAGTTGCCGCCGGTGTTTAATTAAGAGTTTGTAGCCTTCTAAGTGGATATCATCCGCTTCATCAGTTTTTGTTTCAGCAAAACATATGATATCATGTTTGTTTTTTTCATCATTAAACTCCGGATAGTTTAGTTTAGTTGAGAGTCCGCATACATTCACATAGAATAAGCTTAAAGGCTTTTTAATAACGGGGTTCCCGTGTGTCAGTTGATTATTGTCGACTGTTAATACTGGTTGTCCCTCCTGGTTGTCCTATTCGCCTACAGCTGCTCCCAAAACTGGTTGTTTTACACTTGTGATTTCCATATCCAAGTGGTTAGTTCTGCGCAGATAATCTGGATCAAACAACTCTCCTTCAATAAACAGCTTGTCGACTTTAAATACGGCTGTCTTATTCAATTGTTTCGCGGCTTTAAAATGTGGGTATAATGCCTTTCGTCTACCATTTATTTCTTTCGGAAATTGTTCATTTACACCATAGGGTTTACCTTTCAATGTTTTTGGCGCCTCGTATCTAACTAAATCCCTGTCTTTTGAGAAGACGAAATTGGCTATTATTGGCCTGCTTTTATTAGGCTGTTGTTTACCAATCCGATGCACTCTGTTGAATACCAGATTTTTTTCGATTCCCATTATGGTATGTAAAAAGTTGTTTAGTTCCGACTCTGTATTTTCGTCGGCCATTTCTACAATTCCAGAAAATATGAGATTGTTACTCATCGAGCGCATTTGCAAGTCGATCTTAGTATTTCTCATCTCAGTCACGTTTGTGTTGAGCCGGGTGAGTTCAGTTCGAATGAATTCGTTTCGCGTCTGTAAAATATTTGTTGTCACCTTTAAGTCCATCACATTTAACTTTATATCATGTAGCTCTTGTCTATTTATTTCAAATTGGCCGTTTATGAAATCAAGGCCTTTATCCATTTCGTCAACTTTTTCTTTAACTTCTTTCATTTCACCGTTTATACTATCGACTTTTGTTTTGTAGCGTACCCAAGGGCTTATATTAACGTAATGCGCAACCCCTTTCCGCTATCATAAAATACGGGATACCTCAATCCTGATCGGTAGACGACGGCAAGGTGTCAGCCAAAAGGTAACACTTCCCTGAACAGAACAACAGAGATATTTGGTCTAGACACTTTAATATCAATCAAGTCAACATAAATTGCGAGGAGAAACAAAACAGTTATAAGGTGTAAAATAGCTAAGATCTATTACGAATCGTACTTGCGTCGGTACTAAGGCCACGACGTACAATACAATAGTAAAAGGAACGTAGAAACTTCCGAAAGTATATGGAGTAGGTTCACGCAGCTGCTACCCGGAAACTATCGTACCAGTTTATTTAGAGTGGGTTGAAACCTTCAACCCCTTACCAAGTAGGTACTTAGCCGCTACTCGTCAGTGATTGGACCAGTTCCAAGCTTTCAGATATAAGCTTGCGGTACTGTCAATTAGCAGGCATGGAGACTCTGCTGTAGAGACAACCCGGTCCGGCTTATACTGGCCAAGCGATTATACTAACCGTTTACAAGCGAACTTGATCACGAGATAATACAATCTACGAACGAAATGTTCAAACTTATACTTATACATTTATGAAAATACTTACGCTCTGGTTAAGCTTACGACGAATAATAAAACTAATTACAGAGATTATAAATAATGGACATTAGATATATATGATATGTTACATATCAAAATTTATAAAATGTTATTCTCCATATTATGGTTAATAAATAAAAACGTGTATTACAATATGCTAATTATCTACAATACTTATACATATACGATTACTTATCGTAATAAAAGAAAATCAAAATCTGGTTCACAACAGTTTCAACAGAGGCCAGGCGCCGTTCAATAATGTCCAATTTATTTAATTTGATACTCAGCGATGTGTATTTTCTTGTTTGAGACGGGCTTTCCATGCATTTTTAATCTTCTCTTTTGCTATGCTTGCAAATTCCTGACTGCTGTATTCTAGACTGTCTATTTCGTTTAATGACAAACCCTAAGATGTTTACGTGAGAGGGGATCACCTCTCTCCCCCTATTTTTGATTGTTTGAATGATTTCCCTGATTTGGTGGATTGTAATCTACCTGTTCTTAGTGGAATTTGTTTCTATTGATTTTATGCAACTCAGGGAGTCCGTCAGGATAACGGTTTTTTGATGTGTCTGCGTAGCTAGCCATTCTAGTGCAGTTTTAATGGCCATCAGTTCTGTGGTGTATACCGAACAGTGTTCTGGTAGCCTTTTCCTGATGTTTAGCTTTTCTTTTGGCACGTAGATGCCGTATCCCGTGGCTCCCTTCGTGGAATCTTTGGACCCGTCTGTGAAAATTTTGAGATGGTCAGTCCATCTTGAATCTATAAGTTCCATTGCTAATGTTCTAGCTTCTATTGGGTTATTATGCTTGTTGGTGTTTTGACTTAGTTGAGAATTGGTGGTTGGGTTATTTAATTGCCAAGAAGGTGTATCGGGGTAAGATTTTGTCTCGATTACTGTGTCTTTCAGTTGGTATTTGTTTAAGATGTCATTTGTCATTTGCCCAAATGTAACTGGTCTGGTGTTTTTCCTAAACCCTATTCGTTTAAATTTGTTAAGACAGTTGTATGTAGGACATCGCTGTTTTAGATTTTGCAGCTTTCCCCAGTATTTGAGTGAGAGTTCTTCACGCCTGAGATCAAGCGGAAGCTCTCCCATTTCATGTAAAAGTGCTATTGTTTTTGTTCCTATGACTGACCTAGTTACTAGTCTTATGGCTTTGGATTGTAATTTGTCTAGCCTGTTTAGTTGAACTTCGCCTGCATTTGCATACGCCAGACATCCGTAGTCGATAACCCAGCGGATGCGTGACCTGTAAATTAACATTAATGTGCTTCTGTTTGCCCCCCCCCCCCAGTGAGTCCCTCTGATGTATTTCATCATTTTCAGTGTTTTAGAAGTGCGGCTTATTATGCTATCTATATGTGGCTTCCAAGCTAGTTTTGTATCGAATGTCATGTCTAGAAATTTAGCCTCTTTTTTGAATTCTATTCTTGTGTTGTTTGGTTTTAAATCAATTATCCCATCGGTCGGATGGAATAACATTGCTACAGTTTTTCCTTCTGATATTTTGAACCCCCAGTCATTTGCCCACTCAGAGATTTGATCTAGTGTATGTTGAAGTGTTTTTTTGATGTTACCTATGTCCTTTGATGCTTTTCAGAAAGAGCTGTCGTCTGCGAAAAGCGCCGATTCTATGTCCTTCCCCCCATAACTTGGAAAATCATTTATCATTATGTTAAATAGTATTGGGCTTATGACGGACCCTTGAGGCGTGCCGTTTTCCATTTTGAATTTTTCGCTTAAACAATTGCCTACTTTTACTCTGATATGCCTGTCACTGAGAAAATCTTCTATCCACTTGTACATGCGACACTTGATTTTTGCTATGTGGAGTTTGTGCAAAAGACCGTCCACCCATACTAGGTCAAAGACTTTAGTTAAATCGACAAAAATTGAGCAGAGGTATTGTTTTGCAGTGAATGCTTTGGAGATGTCATGTTGTAATCTAATGATATGGTCTGCAGTAGACCTGTCGGAACGGTATCCACTCTGTTGCCTTGTGAAGATGTTGTTGCTTTCGCAGTGGTATTTGAGTCTGTTTATGATTATTGTTTCTAATGTTTTGCACAGGGTTGATGTGAGGCTGACTGGTCGATATGACGTTGTTTCACTTTTGTCTTTATTGTGTTTATGCAGGGGGATGACTGAGACAGTCTTGCAGTCTGGCGGAGTTTTGCCTTTTGACCATGAGAGATTAAAGATATCTAGGACTAACGCCAGTGCTTTCTCGGGTAGATTTTTTAGCATTGAGTATTTCATACAGTCTAGCCCTTCTGCACTGTCAGATTTAGCCCACAATGCTTTTTCAGCTAATCTATGCTAATAGGATTGTTGAATTCTAATTCAATACCTGCATCTTCGTGCTCTATTTGACGTTGGTTTTGTACGGATTTGTTCTTGTTATCCCTAAAAGTTACATTGTGTTGGCTATTGCTACAGCCATCTGCATATGTCTGACCTAGCAAGTTTGATTTGTGTATGTTGTTTGATGCCGTAATGTTTTTGTAGGTTAGTAGAGGTAAGTTTTGTTGTACTGTGGTGTACCTCAAGGGTCAGTGCTTGGTCCCATATTATTTTGTATCTTCACAAAACCGCTTGGAAATCTCTTACGTCGGCATGCCAAGCCCCATCACTTTTACACAGATGATTCCCAGATCATCGACTTTTTAAAACCAGACCATGTCAGTCAAAACCTAACCTGCTCCCATATGGAAGCCTGTATCAAAACCGTGAAATCCTGGATGGACACCAACATGTTAAAACTAAATTCGGGCAAGACTGAAATCCTAGTTGTAGGTCCAGTTCGCAGACTGGAAAAATGTGATATCAACCATCTGTATATTGAACAATCAGCTATAAACTTTACAACATCAGTTAGAAATCTTGGTCTGATTATGGACAATAATCTGTCTATGGAATCCCACACCAGTTCTTTGTGTAAAACCTGTAGTTACCATCTCCAGAATATTGGATCAATACGCCATCTGATCACCAAAGATGCTGCGTCAACACGGGTTCGTTGTTTAGTCATTTCCCGAAGTGACTATTGCAACAGTATTTTAATTGGTATAACCCATGAACAATCACAACGTTTACAAAGAATACAAAACAAAGCCGCCAGAATAATAATCTGTAAAACGAATCCACGTGAACACATTTCTCCTGTTCTGACTTCTTTACATTGGCTCCGGATAAATGAGCGGATTGAATTCAAATTGCTGTGTCTGACATACCAATCAGTGAATGGAACCGCACCTCCATACCTACAAGAACTTATCCATCACCATTCCTCGTCTAGAAACCTTCTATCAAATGATAAACTTCTTCTAACGATTCCTAATTACAACTTGAAATCTTTTGGTGCGCGATCTTTTAAATACACTGCTGCAGTATACTGGAACAATCTTCCTATCCACCTCAAAAAATGCCCATCCTTATCGACATTCAAAACCTTATTGAAGACATATTTATTTAAACCTTAATGTTTAGTGGTGCCTTGGTATTGAACTTTTCTTGTACAGAACTGAATCACAAGCGCTATGAGCATACTCTTGTGTGGACTGGCGCTATATAAATGACATTATTATTATTAAGCTTTCATATTACATATTTAAGCTTATTGTTTCTGTTAAGATTATTATTATTTTTTGTCTTGTGTATTTTCTGCAAATCGGATTTCTCAAAATCTAACCTTGGGATCTTTCTGAAACTTTGACCTACCCCCCCAAAAATGGGATGCGAATGTTGTTTAAATATATTTTCGAAACGTTTTACGAATCCGAAATCACCGAATTTTACGAACGAAAAAAATGACAATGCAGAGTCGTATCTTTGTTATTTATTGACCTATTTTACTAATTCTTTTTTCTTTGAGTACCTTGTAAAAAGCCATTTTCATCTGCAGTTTCAGATTTCCGAATTTCAAAAATTCGTCGCTGTGATTCCGAACCGGAAGTTATGACCAATTTGACAACTTCTTTAATAGTTGTGCGATTTTCATGAAATTTAGTATGTAAGTAGATCTTACCTATGCGACTTCAAAAATGTGTTTATAACTTTTCTAAATTATCTCCCCTTGGTGAAATTAAGGATCAAAGATTTAAACAAAATCGTCGAAATATAGGTCAGAATGACCTAATTTTTTATTTTCGATACTAGACATGTTATTACTGATTCGTGCACAAATTATGGAGTTTGTCGATCGAACCGGAAGTGCCACCATCTTGAAACGTGAAAAAACAATAGAACTTTTGCGATATTGCACTTACAGACATGGGAGCTACATTTTCCGAATCCTTGAAGGAAAGCCTATAAAACGTTCAGAGCAGAATTTTGATTTAGGTCAACTGATGGTCGCCATTTCGAAGTGAATATGAAACATAGTGAAAAATCGACATTTACGGACTTGTAAACAAACACAATAGGGCATAGTATGTTCAATGCGTCTCCTATGTCTGAAATTAATACATTTCAGGATAGCCGGGATACGGGTCGAATTTTTGGTATTTGAATATTTCAAAAATTCGAATATTGCCTTTGATGTTTTTCGTGCCGACAAAGTTGTTTACGAGTGGAAAATCACATTAATTTCACTAGATGGTGACCGATCTTAATGATTTATTTTTCCTTGCTCGGATTATTTATATGACCCATGACATGTGACAGGAAGTGACTGTGAATATGAAATCTTTAATATCTGCTTAGCAGATCTAGTTATTATTATTATTAATAAATGTGTTTTTCCATACCAATAAAATCGACAACACCACCAAAAACATGTTTTAAAAAAGCCATGTGGAGAACCCCTATTGTTATTAATGATATTTAAAAAAACGTAAAGTATGTTCTCTGAAATATCTGTCGTCTAACGACTAACAGCAGAGTCAGATAAAATAATCCTCCTGATCGCATTTTTAAATTTCTCCTATACAGTTAGACTCATTTATTATAATAGGGGTTGGTATTACAATAGGGGTTACTAAGACAAATTTATTACAATAGGGGTTGATATTACAATAGGGGTTAGACGGTATAACCCCTATCGTAATAAAATTTCTGTCAACCCCTATTGTAATAATTGTAATAAATTTGTTTTGCCATACCAATAAAATCGACACCTAACGTTAAAAGTGTGTGGATTTGGATCATTTCCGTAAGGTTTGTTCTCTGAAATATCTGTGTTTTTCCATACCAATAAAATCGACAACACGACCAAAAACATGTTTTAAAAAAGCCATTTGGAGAATTAGTTAAATAGAATGTCAACCCCTAGTGTTATTAATGATATTTAAATAAATAAAGTATGTTCTCTGAAATATCTGTCGTCTAAGGATTTTGAACATCTTTTCCCTGTCAGATAAATAATCCTCCTGATCGCATTTTTAAATTTCTCCTGTACAGTTAGACTCATTTATTACAATAGGGGTTGGTATTACAATAGGGGTTGCGCGTTATAAGCCCTATTGTAATAAAATTTCTGTCTACCCCTATTGTAATAATTGTAATAAATGTGTTTTGCCATGTCAATAAAATCGACACCTAATTCTAAAAGGCTAGTGGGGGTTGGGTGACCGAATGGTTAGCATGTGCGCGCTGTATGAGCCTGTAATTGAGTCAACTGGCGTGGTTTCGAATCACCGGATGTACGTGACAAGGAGTGGGGTCGCCCGTGGGTTTTCTCTGTGTCCACCAGTTTCCTCCCACTTCTAAAGACCCCTATGCGCAAGCGAATTATTGAAATAAAATTAAAAAATATGCTAGTCTCGAAATAAGAGTACAGGTATGCCCTCATACTGTATAGAATATTGTTAAACAAAACCACCAAAAACATGTCTCAAGGCCGTTTGGAGAATTAATAAAATGTAATAGCAACCTCTGTTGTAACCAATGATATCTAATTTAACGCCAAGTATGTTCCCTGAAAATTCTGTCTTGGGATTTTAAACATCTTCTCCGTCTGCATATCAGATAAAATAATCAGACGACAGATATTTCAGAGAACAAACCTTACGGAAATGGTGATCCAAATCCATACACTTTTAACGTTAGGTGTCGATTTTATTGATATGGCAAAACAAATTTATTACAATTATTACAATAGGGGTTGACTGAAATTTCATTACAATAGGGGTTATGCCATGTAACCCCTGTTGTAATATCAACCCCTATTGTAATAAAAGTGTCTAAGGATTTAGAAAATGCTATCAGGAAAATTATTTTTTATCTGATATGCACACGGAAAAGATGTTCAGCGCCATGGAAAACGCATCACTTAGTTTTTCGTATAACAAAATGATCCTGTAAACATATCTTATTTATTTTGCTTCTTATTGTGGACAATATTCAAATGGGAACACATCAATTACAACCCATTTGTACACTTATGGATGTTTAATGTGTAATCAACGGTACAAAGTCAGAGGGGTCAAAACCAAAAGTACGACACATATGTCAGTAACGCGTGTGTCCTCCACGGGCTCTTGCGTACGCTGTGCAGCGATGTCGCATGGAATTAACCAATGTTTGAAAGAAGGCCTGGGACAAATTGTTCCATTCTTGGACAAGAGCAGCTTCTAAAGCAGCAATGGTGTGCATCTGTGGTCTCCGATACAGACGGCGTCCAATCTCATCCCAGACGTGTTCTATCGGTGTCATGTCCAGAGACATGGCTGGACAGTCCAAGACATTGATGTTGTTAGCAGCCAGGTAGTCCATACTGACGCGGACGGTATGCGGACGTGCATTATCCTGTTGGAAGCGCTGATGTTGTGGGTGCGCTCGAAACATCGGAGCAACAATTGGTTGCAAGACATCATCACGGTGCACGTGAATATTGGGTTTTTCATGTGCATCCCGTGCAATTTTTTTTATGCACACGTGCCGATATTTTTTGCTTTTGGGAGCATTGTGTGAAACAATAGTTCATAGTATTGCATAATATTATACATACAAAACCAACTAGTAATAAAATATTTGGGACAAAAAAGTGATGCGTTTTCCATGGCGCTCAGTATATATACGAGAACATACTTTACGTCTATTTAGTAAGTTTCAAGATGAAGCAAAAAGATCTATTGGCGAAGAACTCAATCCTGCAATCACTGTGGAGGAAAGTGGCCTCAAGATGGTGGCATGCACAACTGCCCAGCCCAAGCTAAAGAATGTTTAAACTGTGGAATAAGCAATCACTTAACTAAATGTTGTCGATCTAAGACTGGTATTGGATACAAGTTCCGCAAGCATCAAGGACTGGGACAAAATGGCTACCACAAATCTCAAAGACATCAAGTCAATACCATGCCGAAAGGACATTCCGAAGAAGAAACTTCGAGTGACGATAGTTATTTCTACTCTCTCCAGAAGAATCACTCACAACTCCAAAAAAGAAAAGTTGGAAAATACCACATTCCAATTAATTTTATCATCGATACTGGCACTAGTATTGACATCATGGGTAAAAACAGTTATGAAGAAGTACCTGTAGCCCTCCAACCCACAAGTATGAAGATTTTTATATACGCGTCAAAGAAAACAGTTAGTTTACTTGGGAAGTTTGAAACTACTTTGGGAAACCCGGTGAACAACAAAACAACAGACACTACCTTTTATGTCTTTGAATATAGTAATAAATCACTCTTGAGTTTCAAGACTGCGCAAAATCTAGGATTGATACAACTACCGTCAATCAACAATATCAACTCGATTCCTTTTCTTGACAAACTGGTTGATGAATATAGTGACATATCCAAGGACTTGGAAAACTTAAAGATTATAAAGTTCATTTACACATAGATAATTCTGTTTCTCCAGTCATTCAACCCCATCGAAGAGTTCCATTCCATCTGCGAACTAGAGTTGAAGATGAAATAAAAAAGTTATTGGATCAAGACATCATCGTGCCAGCTAAAGGTCCTATGCCTTAGATTTCTCCAATTGTGGCTTCACCAAAACCGAAAAATCCATTTACGTTTATGTATTGATATGAGAGCATCCAACACAGCAATACATGTATAACGCGAACGACACATCACATCGACCGTAGATGATTTAATAAATGATCTCCACAATGCCAAAGTCTTCTCAAAACTCTATCTCAATCAAGGGTATCATCAACTAGAACTCGACGAAGACTCAAGATATATCAAAACCTTTTCGACACACATAGGATTGTTTCGTTATAAACGGTTAAATTTTGGAACAACATCAGATGCAGAAGTGTTTCAGAATGTCATACGTCAAACTCTAGCCGATTTTAAATTATGCTACACAAGCTGAACACGATGAAGCTCTACAAGCAACATTTAAACGCCTTCGGGACAAGAACCTGACCCTAAACATCCGAAAGTGTGTGTTCACTTGATTTTTATGGTTACCAATTCTCTGCTAATGGTGTTGGTCCTGATCCAAAGAAGATAGCAGAAATTTATAAATTTGAAGTTCCTAAAACTGTGTCAGAACTCCGAAGCTTTCTTGGTATGGTTAGTTATTGCTCCCGTTTTATACCTGACTACTCAACCATATCTGCCCCACTCAGGTAACTTACTTGCAAGAAAACTAAATGGTGTTGGACTGTCGAATGTCAACAGGCATTCATATCTTTAAAGGAAATGCTACTCGACGCTAAGACTATTGCTTACTTCAATCCCAAACATATCACTGAAGTCATTGCTGATGCTAGCCCAGTTGGACTTGCTGCTATACTAACTCAACGAGAAACACAACACTTGATAGTCCTCCTAAAGTTGTTGCGTATGCTTCTCGAGCTCTTACCTCAGTTTAACAAAGATATTCACAAACAGAACGCGAAGCACTAAGTTTGGTATGGGCTTGTGAACACTATCACGTTTTTCTATATGGCTTCAGCTTTAATCTAATTACGGATCATAAGCCTCAGAGTGTATCTTTAACAGCCCTCTCTCGAAACCCCCTGCACGAATTCAAAGATGGGCTCTGCGTCTCTAAGACTATGACTTTCAAGTAATCAGTCTCAAAATTCACTTCGTGAATCGTCAAAGTGTGAGAAGTATATGAACTATGTTATTTCATCAAGTGATTGATGAAACACAAAAAGACCCAACCTTAAAACTCATCTCACAAACAATCCAGGATAATAGATGGTATAACATTATAGAGTGTGCTACAGAATTAGGAGCTCCATCAAATCATTCAAGAAAATTCACCAAGTACTTGCATTTAGCTACTAACGAATCGTCATACCAAAAAGTCTACAACAAAAAGTTGTTAGACTCAAATTGACTCTTGTATTGCATGTCAAGTCAATACAAGTAAAGTACATCTTGAACCATTAGTAATGTCTGAACTTCCAGATGGACCCTGGTGTAATGTTTCTATTGACTTTTGTGGGTCGTTTCCAAATGGATATTATTTGTTAGTGATTATTGATGACTATTCTCGTTTTACCATAGTTGAAACAGTAAAATCCACATCTGCAGATTCAAAAATTCCTGTGTTAGATAAAATATTTTCTGAATTTGGAATACCGCAAATTGTGAAAAGTGATAATGGACCGCCTTTTCAAGGTCAAGAATTTGTTAATTTTGCTAAATATCTCGGATTCAAACATAAGAAAGTCACACCTCTTTAGCCTCGAGCCAATGAGAAAGCTGAAAGAAGCTACCTCTGTGTAAGGCTATCCGATCAGCAATAGGAAGCGTCGCTGAATATGACGTCAAGAGCGCCCCCTCGTATAGCGGACCAACACACGTGACCCGAAGTTCTTAGTTCTAATAAAAACTAGTCATCGAAATATTATCCGTTTTAAAAACAGGTATATAGCATGTCTAAATATGAAGATTGGACGCTAATTCGACTAAAGGACGAACTCAAAAGGAGAAAGGCGAAATTATCCGGCAAAAAAGCCGATTTAATTGAACGGTAAGTTGTTTTTTTTTCTGAACGTTTATTCAACTCTCTCCGGCGGCGACACTCGGCCATCTACTACAACAGTAGCTACTTAACAAGGCCTAAATGGCTATGAATTTTTATTATTGTACCGTCTACCAACCGGTCTATGGTTTATTTATTTACAATCATTATCATATAATGTATAATTTGATCCGTTTTCTACTAAATACTACAAGGCCTAATAAAAAATAATAATGCGACTGTAGACCATCTAGACGACAATGTCAATGTGACCTATTTTTACTATATGACTATGAGTATTCACTATGAGTATGGCGGGCTATGGCCGGTTTCGATAGGCCTACATTCCAATTCCACACTGTACTTCAAAAACACTTTGTACGGTACTTTATTCCTTGAGGCTATTTTTCCTTGGAATATTTAATATTTTTTAACTCACCAAATAACACACTGTCACTACATTAGTTTTTACTATAAGTTTAGTAAGCTTTTGTTTGACTGACAGTCCCAAACCATAATATTGCTAGTTGTTTAAATTTTTTATCTTTCGTCTGTCAAGTAAGAATCTATTACTTGTTTTTTCAGGCTCCAGTCTTACGACAGAAATTTTAATTTCGACACAGTTCAAGATTTGCAGCCAGAATGCAAAATAGATCTACCAGGCCCAGATTTTTACAAGGACATAAACAGTGAAACGAACATTGATGGCATTGCTTTTGAATTGTCAAGTTTGTACCTTAAAGAGTTTGATAAAATTGTAGACCCAAAGGGGCATCGACTTGTAGATGCCAAATTCCCGAAGTATATACGTTGGGCATTTTTTCCTACCAAAAAAATGTATTTTTACAGGTCTGATTGCTGTGCAGAGATGAAAAAGATTGTCAGCTATGTTGTTGACATAAGCACAGATATCAATGGGAGTGTCATTGAAGCCCAGTGTGAATGTGCTGCGGAAATGGGTCCCTCAGCCCACTGTAAGCATGTATGTGCACTTTTATATGCTCTTGGAAAATATAGTGACAACAAATCTGTGCTTACAAAAACAACCTGCACCCAAGAATTACAGTCTTTTCATCATGTCAAAAGAAAAACATGCTCACCATCCAAGTCACAGGATTTACACCTTTACACAGCAAATGCTGACAATGACATAAGAAAAGACCCTCGCCCACCTAAACGAAGAAAATATAATGGATATAATAGCTATGTGCGTGGTCTGGCTTTAAACAATACTGGGCTAATGCAAAATGACCCTAAGATGCCATTGACACATTTATATGTTCCCGCGAATCTGTATGCACTTGAACACGACCACCAATATACCAGCAAGCCACCCACAGAATTATTTATAAATGAATTATACAAAGATTGTGACAGACGGGGAAAAAAAACCCAGGATCATAGAAAGAGTATTCTGTGGCAGACTGAGAGAACAATCCGTTTAACTTCCAGTAATTTTGGCAAAATCTGCAAGTTAACTGACAGAGCAGATAAAGTTAAACTGTTAAATTCTTTTACAAAAGTTATCAAAATAAATGCTCCAACATTAAACCATGGGAGAAAATTTGAATCAGTGGCAATAAAAGAATTTGAGAAAGTAAAACAAGTGAATGTGTCTAAATGTGGTTTGTTTGTGTCAACTGATCATCCCTTTTTTGCCGCTTTAGCCGGATGGTATCATAGATGACCATACCATTCTAGAAGTAACTGCCTATAAAAACCCCATTGATCCTGTGACTGTGCCATACCTTACTCTTGTCAATGACCAGTTGACATAAAAAAATCTTCTCATGACTATTATTATCAGATTCAAGGTCAACTGGCTATTGCAAAGAGAGAGGTATGTCGACTTATCATTTGGACGCAGGCAGATATGAAGGTCATTACTGTGAAAAAAGACGATACTTTTATTGATGAAATGTTTACAAAGCTTATACAATGTAACAAAGACTATTTTGAGCATGCAATCCTTGAAACATTTTATTATAGAATTTACTACTGTTATAATCTCAAAGATTAATGTAAATAATAAAGTCCGAACAATAAACAATGTATGTATTGGATTGTTTCAAATATAAAAATAAATCACTTGTAAATTTAAAACTTTCAGTTACTTAATTTAATTTAACAATGGGATGGGACTATGCATGGTCTAAAGTTGCATAGCATATAGCAGATAAATATAATGTCACTTGCTAGCTTCGTTTCGCATGCATTTAATGGTGATTTCAGTATTTTGTATGTTGTTCCAAGGTGTATAAAGCGTTCCACATGGACTCGTTTTGAGGCTGTCTTCCTGTCTTTTAAGACTGTTTTATAACTTAAAGGGTTCTTTTTTTTTTTTAAAGAACTCTGGTATGTTCACACCAATATGGACAAAAGATGTCCTGAACATCAAAACCCTTGTCGGCCATGATTGAATCTTTAGGGTCTAACTTCGTAATGAGGTTGTCTCGCTCTATTAGCTGTATATCACTACCTGAGCCACCATACGAATCTGGGATATGTCACACAAGTCCACTTGGTGTTATGCCTATAATGCATTTTACGGTATTTCGATTTTTGTAAGTACTGAATGTTCTCTGCTGAGCCACTGGGTGTTTAGGTCGATCAACTGGGCACTCAAGACCATCCAATATAATTCGTGTTTTAGGAAACTTAGCTTTAAAATCGGTTGGCATAAAAAAATTAACCAAATCTCTGCTAGGCCAAATGTCTAATTCTCTTCATTGAAAGGACATAAAATTCCACCAGGTGATATATACATTGGAAACAGTTGCTGGTGATACATCAAACATTCGTGCAAGTTCAAAATTTGGTGTGTGTCGTCTAAGCTTAATTAGCGACAAAAAAGAGCAATTTTCAATAGACAACTGTTTACAATTACTATGTCTATAATTTAGTTCATATGTGGCCGGTCCAAGAGTATTCAAAACAAATTTAAAGTGGTTGTAGGTGTTTAATCCTGTATAATACATGATTGCTTTGGGGTCATCAATAAACCTCTCTAAGGAGAAAGGGGGAGACTTATCACTATCAGTCTGTGTTTGTTTATCACAAAACGTTGGTGGACACAAAGAGTCTTCAACCAGGCAGGATTCAATTTCCATATCTATCACCACCTCATTTTCAAAATCAGGTGGTTTACATGTTTCCACTGTTGTCTCTACCATCCGTTTTTGTGGCCTCTCTCGACGAGCTTTAGCATTTGGAGTTTCTTTTTCACCAGCAAAAAATATAAAAATTGTTATTAATAATAATAATAATTGGTACAAAATACATAACTCAAATGCCACAGCTATGAGTTATTGCTTTCAGACACGGTCCAAACTAATGCTAATTTCGCCCCACCCCCAACTAAAAAAAAATAGTACAATAAACGTGGGTCAATACTCAATTAAGAAGGTCTATTAAAATTATATCGACATGTTGAAATAACTTTTTAAGCCAACGGGCAAGCCGAGTCAAGGAATTTTTTTGCAGTTACACTCTGTCGGACTACTATGACACTCACAAGTCACACTGATCTGTTCTATTCATTTTAGTTACGGTAATTGTTATATGAGCTGCATATTAACTTTGTTCTATATGCCAACGAATTTACTAAATTAACACATGCGACTTTAGGAGTTTATATTTAAAACAATGAAATAAACGGAGCCTACGTACCGTGTTGGAAATAATCGTCAGCTGTGAAATGTTCGTGGCACATTGTGCTATATTTATTCGGTTGCCATTTATCCCTCTTGATAGCAATAAGCCACAATCTCAGCGTCAGCTGGGAATACATGTCCACCTCTTCGACTGCATTGAGGCACACAACAATTACAGGGCATTTTAAACAAATATAATAGCGTAGACAATAGATTGTTCGTTATTTTGTTCTGTTCGACTTTCTTTTCACGTTTATTTACTTCCGATGTTACTGGGTCCGGTGCCGAGCAGCGCCCTCTATCGCCAGCTACTGCGCGCGACGGTTCCTATTGACGAACGTAAACGTTTGAAACAAGAACTGTTCCCCTTTTTTGCGTAATTATCGTGCTACACCGCATCCGACAACTAATCACACACCAGCTGATCTGATGTTTGATCATCCAATTTGAACAAAACTTCCAGAAGCTCGTACTAAAGAAACTCCAGCTAACGTTAAGCAACGTGATCAATGTCAGAAGTCTAAAATAAAGGACTATGCTGACAAAAAACGATCTGCTAAGAAACACACAATCTCTGAAGGTGATACTGTTTTGATTCGTCAGTTAAAGAAAGACAAGTTCTCCACTGTTTTTAATCATAAACCCTACAAAGTTAAATCTGTAAAAGGAAGTGTGATTACTGCAAAAAGACATGATCATCATATTACTCGTAATAGCTCATTTTTTAAAGTCATTCCGAAAGACAAATATAATTCTTCTGAAGAAGATGAGATGGACACTGATGACCAAGATATTGTTGATAACGACCCAGATCTAAACCGTGACCCAGTTAATCAACATAGATCAAGATATCCCCATCGTAATAGAAGACCACCAAGATGTTTGATTGATGAGATGTAAACCAAGACATTGTACTCTTTATTTAAGTTCTTTATTAACAAAAATGTGTTATAATGTCAAGTTGTGCATAAGAAAATATCATATAGAATAGTAGTTATGAACCGTGTAAATTAAAAATTTCTGTAATGGTAATTCTAAGTTTCAAAGGCTGAAATTTAAATTTTAGTTTTATAGGACTTTTCCAGTTTGATAATAGTATCTTAAAGACTGTCATCACATTCTTTTTCAAGTTGGGGAGGATAGTCGTATTCACACTTATGTATTCACATTTATTATATGTCGATCCGAGACCATATCTTAAATTAGTTATTGTAAATCCAAATCTATATATTTTAACCGACCACTCTACCACACTTCCGATGTACAAATGTCTGTCACTTAAAAAATGGATTGTCACTCACTCACTCTCTATATTCTCAATTCAATATCGAACCCAAGATCAAGATATGATCGTATAATGGTTAGTTGACAACCTATTAAACAAAAGACATAGAAATAATGATGTTTTGACTTTCTTTAAAAATATGAAATTCTCGCTTTAAGAGAGCATACTAATGTGTAGTTCCTTTAGGAACTGTCTTTGAGCGGACAATGTCCACTGACAGTTCCTATCCGGCCTTATATAGCTACAGTATGAAAATACCGTTCTTCCCCACCTCTGTTCTAAGGCTATTTTGGAAGACAAGACGGCACACAAGACAAAATGCAAGTCCAAAATAAGAAATTAGGAAATAACGAGAGGCGCTATTATCGCAGTGTATTATTTCTTAATTTCCTATTTTCAGAGTTCCTTTTGGCTTGTATACCGTGCTGGCTGTCGCCTCACATTTTGTCATAACTTCTATTTTTCGACTTTTGGTGTTTTGAAGGGGCGAAAAATAGAAATTATGAATGGTAGTTATAGGCTTCTATTATTTGGTTGTAGCATAAGATTCATGCTGTCTAAAATTTCAAAATTGCCAATGAGTGACCGATAAAAATTCTAGTAACATAATTTATATAATATCTAATATCAACAGTATTATTTACGATTAGGACCATAGGATAAATGTTTATGAATGTTCCCATACAAGAATATATTGCTATTTTCATAATCTATTGAATTAAAAATTGCAACAATATTAATTGTACAGGGTTTTTTCTGGGTAATAATCCGATGAAAGTGTAATAACTTTAAGTATAGCTCTGGCAGCCTTTATTCCGACACATTGCTATAAAATGAAGCTTAACACCCTTTTGGTTTCGATTGATTTAGTTTGTGGCTGGGTGTCGCTCGATCAATACCATCTCGTCCGTTGCTCGCCTCGTTCCATTGGTCGACCATTCCTTTTAGTACAGCCATAACGTACGCTTTCAACGCCACTTGGTTTCCAGAGAGAGAGAGAGAGAGAGTGATTCGGTGGAGAGAAATTCTGACAAATGCGTATATTAATGTGCCACGGATAGACTTAATACTTACATTGGGTATTTGTTTTGATACCAAACTAAAGTGTTATTTACGCGTATATTTACAGCTGGAATATTGCCTAATATGGAGGGAAAAATGAGACTATATTTAGTGTCTGTCTGGTTCCTGATATTTAGAGTTGCCATTCTATTCGTCAGTGCAGGTAAGATGGCGGGTTAATGTATATATATATATATAGATCGTGCGCATTTAACAAAGTGAGTATCTGCATGCTAAAATAGTTATAAGAATCGGTATATTATTGGAATGTATCACTCGAAAAGGAGATATATAGAATAACGACAATCTCGCATTTCAAGGCTAGTTTAATGGTCATTTAATTAACATTTTACACAATACCCGCATATACAATTTCATACGGTATATTGTTTCATAAATATGACGTTTATAATGGTGTACTGTTTAATTTTGTAGGAAATATTACGTTTTAATACAGCTAGAATTAACACTTAAAGATACATTAGTTAAGAGTTTATTAAAGAGTTGGCCATTCTAGTAGTTATAATAGTTAGAAAATACATAATGTAAAATGAATAATTTGAAAATTTCATCCAAATTACTCTATCGTCAGCGAAAAATATCATCCTCGGTTACCCAGTGTACTCATTCCGTTCTACCCCACTATACCCTGGGTTAATCCATCGGGTTTCCACGATTTCAAATTATCTGCCCTAGCGGATTGTGATATTTTTATCGTCCAATCCCATAAAGCGTTACTTGGAAAGGTAATAGGCGAAGGGAAGTAACTCTCATCGAGTTCCAACAAAGAATACCCCAAACATGGCTACCTCAGTCCGTTCTTACACACTTTGCAAATATGTCATTGGGAAAAATAATTACCGCGTAGTAGAAAAATCAGTGTCATTTAAGAATTTCATGACAGAACTTTCCCTGTCATCTTTTTGTGTGCATGTCAATTCTTTTATATTAAATCTTTTAGAAACTTTCTCATAATCGATCAAACAAGCCGCCATATTGTTTGTAAACAATGTAGTTCTATGACGTAAAAATGACGCTAAGGAGTCTACGTAAGACTGGTTTGTAAACTGTTTTTTGATTGGTTCGTACACTCTAACTACAATCAGATAGTTTGAAATCGTGGAAACCCTATGGATTAACCCAGGGTTTAGTGGAGTAGAACGGAATGAGTACACTGGGTAACCGAGGATGCGAAGATATTAGCCTTTGGAGGTTTGACAAGACGTGTGCGATAATTGCAACTACCGCCCTGATTGTTCGAAGCTAAGCATCGTTCATCCATTTTTAAATTAAACAAGATATGGTTGAATCCTATGCTATCGAGAGTTGATTATGGCTTGGATCAGTTAATTAATGCTAAATTAAAATAGCATTATACAAGAGCAAAATCTGCTTATTACAGGTCTGTCTTTAGGCCGGAGATGTTATTTAAATAATCAATTAGACATTAATTAACATATCCAGACCATAATAAACCCTTAAAGTCAAGGCTAGCCTTCGATGTTGGCGGATTGAATTCCTATATGCCGCTTAATGGCCGTTGATAATTAAATCAATCAAGTGGATAATCGAGACTATGCTGTTTATATTAATGATTTGAGTAATGATGACCGAGGCTATGTGAATATTTCAAACGCTTTTTTCTCAGCTAATAGTGGACCAATTTGACTGAAATTTTCAGCAAATTACCTTTACACTATCTAGTTTTTACCTATTATAGTGAGAACTGCCATCTCTTTATCTTATCTCCCATAATGTAACTTTAATAATGAAGATAAAATTTCAGGCCTACAATAGACATATTTAGCTCTTGCATAATGTATGTTTAAGGTCGAATGAAATAAATAGCAATACTACATATTCCTGGACCTGGGTGTATTCTTTTCGCCTATAACTCTTAGAATTGGTTATATCATAAGACGTTATATTTTTTAAATAATATTATCACCCAATAACATATACTACAGTAATAACTTTCATGATTTACTGAGCAATATCTCCTTATCATGAATTTGATTGGGCAATTAAAAAGGAAATACTATTTGGACCCAGTAATATTGTTGGAGAAAAGGTCTCAATTAGCTTGAACAATTACACTACTTCCCATAACCGTAAAGGAAGCACCGGGTCAATATATAGGACTTTGCAACGGCTGACTGGCTGTCAAAAGTTGATGTATCACTACGCCGTAATATAACCAGGGCCCTGTTTCACAAAAACTTAAATGTCCTTAAAAATCATTTATGTCAAGAGTTTTCAGTTTCGAAGCTTATTTCCTTACACCCGAAAGTGTTGATTTTCGTGAAACGCATAAAATTTAAAAATTCATTTTTTACGCCCTAGAGGCTAAAGTTAACATCCGATTGACTTTAAATTTATACACAGTGTTTGGGGTCATGAGGCGAAGAAGCCTATTGTTTTTCAGCCATTAACTACCAGAGTTATGGCCCTTGATCACTTCAAAAAAAAATCTTGTGGGCGCTCTAGAGGCCAAAGTTAATATCCGGTTGACTTCAGATTGATACACACAGTTTTAGGTGTTGAAACGAACAAGTACTTTGATTTAAATGAATTTTGATAACTGAACAGCTAAATCCATGATATTAAATGTTGCGTGGGGCAAAACTTTATAAAAAACTAACAAATTCTAATGATTTTCTGATAATTACATAATGAGTTGTTACTCTTAATCAGATTTTAGTATATTACAAATGTTTCATTACCGAAAAAAGTAAAAATATGCGAAAATCCTTGTTGACTGCCCGAACGATTTAGCTGCTGTGGGCGTATGTTTCGTTGCCTGACAACCTATCTTGATTTTAGTTAAAAATCCATTTTAGTGATATTAGCTTAAACATGCACCATGCAAGAGCTAAATCTGCCAATTACATGTCTTTCTTTAGGCCTGAAATGTTATCTGAATTATCAATTAGACATTAATTAACTTATCCAGACCATAATAAACTCTCGATGTCAAGGCTAGCCTTCGATGTTGACTGGATTAGATTCCTATATGCTGCTTAACGGCCATTGATAATTAAATTTAAAACATGGATAATCGAGACATTATGTTAATGATTTTAGTAATGATGACCAAGGCTAAGCGAAAATTTCACCGGCTTCGTTCTCGGCCCATAGTGAATCAATTTGACTGAAATTTTCAACAAATTACCGTTACACTATCTAGTTTTGAACTATTACAGGGAGAACTGCCAACTCTTTATCTTATCTCCCATAATGTATCTTTAAGTGTTTGTGAAACAGGGACAAGGTTCAGTAAAATTAATTGTATACCAAAGAATTGTATTTATTCATTTATTTGTGCGCGTAAGAAAGGTTTACTTTATCGACACTATCATCTAGGACTTTCTTGGACTTCACGTTGGGATAACTTTTTCCAATGTTCGATTAAGTCTGGAACACTTTTTACATTAACTGTGTTTTTATATCTTTATAACATCCATAATACAGGAAACTACACATACAGCTATGGCATTCAATATGAGTTAAATATATGTTCTCTTTCCCCAGCTTGTGTTTACTAGATTACGATTAACATCATTCTCTTAATCCCACCATTTCGTAGGATAAGTTTACAGACGGTACCCCTCAACATCATATGGCTCTCCCACGACGTAACGGGGTGGTCGAATCCAAGTGGTGTCTAATGATGTCCGAATAATGTTTGTTTCCCAGCCTCCCGGCCTCGGAGGATGTGTGTGTTATCTTCCCCTGGGAACTACGAATGATATCTATTCTAAACCTCTCAATGATATTTGAAGTGAAATTTAACTCGATCTTTCTTACATGCGTGAGTCATGGTTCGAGCCCCGGGAAATTGACCATATACTTCTTTTATCTGGTTTGTCAGCTGCCCTTTATCTGATTTGAACACAGCGTATAAATATTGGCACCTAAGAGGGTGACTAAACACGTTTCTAACGCATGGAATTACCATATTTGGATTATCAGACTGTGATGGCATGTTCCTTGTTAAACTACCAGACTTATCCCTGTTAGCCTAGTTCTTTTTGCCACTGGTACTAGCTAACGACTTCAATACATTAACAAGAACATCTTACAGGGAACATCTCACTGTGCCACCTGCTATTGTTCTCATGGGGGGATTAATCAAGCAAGGGGATTATCGAATACAATGGTGTTAAAAGTATAGTCCGCTTTTTAAAACTAACTAGGCTGAAACTAATTAACAACTTTATTCGCAATAAATTACATAAAAGTAACTACAAATACATATATCAAACATAAATCACAACCCTACTAAATGTTACATGCGTCAGTATATTCAATGGCACTTTTTACTTCATTTAACAGTTTGATTTTAGATCATTAATAGATTTTTCTATTCTTATATATTTTCGCCTGTCAGGAGGCAATCGTTCCCCGTTATCCAACTGAACTATTGTATTTTCAGTTAAAGTCTGCTGTTTCGACACAATGTTAATAAATTTAAATATATTTGGGTGGCTTGTTCCGGTCTTCTTCATTTTACTGTGCCATCCCTCAACGTGATTGGTCCTCCGTGAACCATCTGTGTTGAAGTGATTCCACATAGGCGTTCCATAGCTTTTTACCCATTGTTCAGTAACATAATCTGCAAACTTTGAAATATTGTCATCCTCCAAATCAGCTTTTTCTAAGGCATTCAACAAAACGTCGACGCAAAAGTAAATTTACTGCTGGACTGTCTGCGAAAGGTCTCTGTTGTCCAAATTTCTGCGTATTTCGCCAAATTGCTTGGCGAAAAAGAAACGGGCAACCTTTCAGATCTCACTAGAATATTTCAATAGCTGAATTTTGTGCTGCTATTTCAAAATCAGTGATGATGGTCACATGGGATAAATTTTAATAATAATGCTGCCTTTTGCTTTAAAACTTGAAAAAAAAGATCTGTAACCGATGACACGTGAATTTAACTTATATATTGTAATCATTAAAACAGATTAAAAATCTTAACTATGTGAACAGTACCAATAATGATACAGTCTATAATCCTTTGTTTACTTAAATTTTCACACCACTACCCTATAACACCAGTTGATTAGGTGGCACAGTGAGATTAAACCATCTTACAGAACTTAAATAAACCCTAATGTGTATAGCCCTATAGATATATTGCTTAATTAACGTCGTTATCAAACAAACATTAAATACAATACAATACAAAACAATACAAATTTGTCATTCCATGTCGCGAACAATCCTTAAATAATAGCTAATAATAGTTACTAAAAACATCTAGTTGTCCACAATATCAATACACTGGTATGTATCCCACAATAACAGAAATACACTGATTCATGTTATAACACAAGTCAATGTTATTTCGCTAAGCCAAAGATAATTGCAATATACCAAGACTTTCAGAAATAGATATAATTTCGTTAAATTTTAAGGTCAACAATCGGAGATTATCCCTCGCCTGCTTACACAGTTGCACTATCCTTACTATCGCTGTAATTGGTCTGTTAGCACTACTCTTTCGTTCTCTCTTACTACTCTCAGGCAATATCGAACTAAACCTAGGCCCAAATACACAAAACAATAACCGACTCTCTGTAGTGTATTTGGATGTAAGGAGCCTTAAAAATAAACTTGACTTGATAACTACAGAATTAACTAGCTATGATATAATAATTTTAAGTGAAACATGGCTAGACAAAAACATCACATCTGAGTCTATAGCTTTACCTAACTACTATCTGCCCGTCAGGAAAGATATAAAAAAAATCGCGGTGGTGGGGTGATTATTTATGTTCGTAATTCCATATCATTCAAACGTAGAAATGACTTAAAAATGAACCCATAGATAGAGATAGAGATTAACTCTAAATGGTGAAATCTAATTAACGCATACACAAAAACACAGGCTGCATCTTCAAACGAGCCACCACCACTAACAGTTGGACATGACGCAATGCTTACGCCCACTGATAAAGCCAATGCCCTTAATAATCATTTCATTCAACAGACTGAATTGTTAAGTACTAACAAAACTCGTCCACTCCCCAAATGAATATTAATGGCCTAGACTCGATTGTACCAACCCTCGGAGAATAATAAATAGCCTAGATATACTATTCAAAAAAAGTAAGGGATATTTGATTTTTAAGTGTTATTAAAGTCACCTAATGAAACTGACGAAGAAACAAATGACAAAATGAAATGAAGTTCACATTCATCGATGTATTCCAAATGATCGTTAGACTAAGTAAGGCACAGACTGACCATTATAAGGGTAAAATGATACCCGGGGTCAAACAGCAAAGTTACCACAGCATCACAACAAAGTCAGTAACGGGTAAATCCTCCTCTGTTTGCCAAACAAGCATTGATCCGACGTGGCATACTCCTAATGAGACGTCTAAGGTCATTTTGGTCCAGATTGTCTCATTCCTGTTGCAACGCAGAAGCAAGTTCTTGGACATTGGCAGGACGTTGTTGACGTTGACGTAACCTCTGTCCAAGCATGTCCCAGACATGCTCGATGGGGGAGAGGTCGGAAGTCAGTGCTGGCCAAGGTAATGTGGTGATGTTCTGTTGTTGGAGGTAACCTGTAACGATCCTGGCGCTGTGACATCTTGCGTTGTCATCCTGGAAGATGAAACGGCGGCCATGACGTCGTGCGAACGGCACAACATGAACTGCCAAGATGTTGTCCCGGTAGTACTGGCCTGTAACACGCCCTGCAACAACATGTAAAGCCGTTCTTCCAGCAACAGTGATGCCTCCCCACACCATAACAGAACCACCCCCAAATCGATCATGTCTGATGACGTTAACGTCTTGGAAGCGCTCGTTTCGACGACGCCACACCCTCCTACGTCTGTCCAAAAAATCAACAGTGAACCTTGACTCATCTGAAAACATCACATTGCTCCAGCGTCGATTATTCCAGTGTTGACGATCCCTACACCAACGACGTCTTGCCTGAATGTGATGATCTCTCAAACAAGGGATCACGCGAGGACGTCGGGCGCGAAGGTGACCCCAATGCAGTCGATTCCGAATCGTCTGGCCACTCACTCTCACACCAGTGTCTGTTTGAAGACGAGCACTGATCTGATTTGCTGTGATGACACGATTTCTTAAGGCCAAGGTACGGATAAATCGATCCTGGGCTTGGGTTGTCGACCTGAGCGTGGTCTGTCCTGTACAGATTGTGTATCACGGTATCTGGACCATAGCCTGCTTATGACAGACTGAGAAACATTCATCGTCCGCGCCACAACCGCCTGTGTTGTGCCGATCTGTAGCATGCCAAGGGCACGTAACCTTTCATTTTGGGTAAGCCGACGCATATCAAAATTTGTTTTCTGGTCACTAAAACAATTAAACTGGAATTCAATGCCACAATGACTGTAACATTCAAAGTCAGAGTCGTGCAAATCTTGGGTTGGACCCCCATGATGATCCCAAGCATCACCTGCATTCCATGCGGTAGCTATTGGTGCGTTTGGGCGTCACATGTAACTGGAAATGTTTCTTCTGTTAGGTTCTATAGTGACTTTTTTCGTAGTCATTTGCATATTTTAGTATTATGCCCCCAAAATCAAATATCCCCTACTTTTTTTGAATAGTATATATCAAAAGCCATAGGTCCGCACGAAATAATTTTAAAAAATAATTTAATTTCGCGGTTGTTTAAGAAATTCCACGTCCTATTGTTCGTTTTCTTGCACTTTAACCTAAACACAGAAAAATGTAACGAAAGTGTACCTAAATTCTTCACGTGTCCTGATTTCAAAATATTATTACACTACACTTAATATTGTTAAAGTTCAGTTTCACTAAGAAGGTCAGACAATTTCAACAATAAGGGTGATAATCCGTACCGAATCTCGAAAACTCTAAAATATTAACTGTAGTGAGCAAACAGGAGCAAAACCCGACAACGAGAACATTCTGCAGTACGAAGGGCTAAAACTCTACTCTAATAGTAAGTGTAGGAGGACCGCACTACTCGCAAAACAAAATCTACAAGATAAACCTGCGTACAAGACAGTAAAAAGACATGGCAACAAATATCAAATCCAGTGAATGGATCCGGTGGCTAGTCGTAAGCGTCCACTGCGCTGTACAGTCCCGGGCGTGTTATTGTACAAGCTTCACTAAAAATGATTTACAAAAAAAAAGAAGTAACAGAAATAATGCGACCAATCTTGACGGTGGCCGTTTCTTCAATGGCGGTAATCTGCCAGTTGATGTCAAACAATTTCAACAATGAGGGCGATAATCCGGACAGAATCTCGGAATTTTCAATCAGCACTTCTTTTGACTTGTGTTTGGATAAATTCATTTATTTTCAAATCAAACATGTCATTGTCTTCAGACGAAGCCCAAGTAGTAATAATTTAAAACTTTATTCATATATTAGTCAAAGATTATTTCTTAACCAATCTCGAAACCAGAAAAATTTTTGAAGAAATTTCTCTGGTGAATCGGGGTAGCCATTTTCCCCAGAAGTGACGAATCGCATGACTGTCACGTGACATGTATTTATTTTACGTGCCTGGATGACCGAATCACTTAAAAATATACCCACGCGTAGAAAAATAGATCTTTACAAAAACTTGAATTTGTACGTTTAGGATCCAATTTTTTATGTCAGCGAGTTGACTTTGACCCAAGGATCATTTTACAACAAACGAAACGACCCAAAAAGATTGACCAATCAGAGGTCAGAATGGGCGGGGCTTAAGTGGTAAAAATGGCCGGTCAAATGAACCAGAGTCCTCCGGCCCCGCGGTTGCCTCTGGGAACGAGATTGTTTCTTAACCTTATTTTAAACCTTTTCTCTTAATTAAAATTAACTTCATTTAATTATCAATAAACTTTGATGCGTCTCTTTAATCATCAGAATGATAAAACAGTATTAAATTACCTTTGATCTCTTAACTCATTTATGTACAATTTAATAATTTCCTTTATTGGTCATAATTCCGCCAAAACAATTACATGAATACTTTAAAAACCCACCATCAGTAATTTAACGTTTTGACCTTGTCTCATTAATCTACGTTTTTGACTTCGGGTGGTACATTTGCAATGATGCCAAACAATGCATGGTCACTATCTGAATGACATCCTATTTTATCTAGAACTATATCCCAGGCGACTGGTGCACCTCACTCATTACATTACTAACGTCTTACCTATTAGCATTACCTGTTAACAGTGAACAGTTTTATACCTCTGCAAAAACCAGACCCTGCACTGGTATTCCTTGTATTTGCTCTCGCTAAGACTACACCCGTCTTAACGTAGAAGAATACAACGACTTTTATTAATCAATCCTTGACAGGTACGCCTCTTTCCAACACCAGTGATACCGTACCGTATATATTCCTCATCTTAAGATTTTAACCCTTTTCTGCGACTTCATTTCTTTCAAATTCAAACGACACCGCATTTTATTTAATTACCAAACGGCGTCTTGAAATAAATTTGATCAATATTTATCTTAAGACCGAATCGTATTATTCTCAATGACTAATAAGTTCGTGACCCATTCTTGACCATTAAGTATCGTTTTATGTATATATTACACATGGGCATTTCCGGGAATTCAAAATCTATTCTACAGCTAACGAATCCAACGTTAAATTACCTTTTTTGCCATGGTATATTTTCACACTTTTAACTCATACTTATTCTCCCTTTAACCTTTTTTTTTTTACAAAATACAATAATTTGGAAACAGATACATTGCATAAGTTACTCGCTATTATATTGCAATGCACCATGTTTAATTTTGAAAATTTTATTTAAATACCTTATACCAACCCACACGCACATCTTGCAAATTTACAAAGGACCATTGAGTTTTCAATTTACCTGGGACAAGCCTTTGCCCTGAACCTAAACGCATTCTAGCGATTTACACAGGTCCATACCTTTACCATACCCATTTAAACACATATATACTATTCAAAAAAAGTAGGGGGTATTTGATTTTGGGGGCATAATACTAAAATATGCAAATGACTACGAAAAAAGTCACTATAGAACCTAACAGAAGAAACATTTCCAGTTACATGTGACGCCCAAACGCACCAATAGCTACCGTATGGAATGCAGGTGATGCTTGGGATCATCATGGGGGTCCAACCCAAGATTTGCACGACTCTGACTTTGAATGTTACAGTCATTGTGGCATTGAATTCCAGGGTGGAAACACCAGTTTAATTGTTTTAGTGACCAGAAAACAAATTTTGATATGCGTCGGCTTACCCAAAATGAAAGGTTACGTGCCCTTGGCATGCTACAGATCGGCACAACACAGGCGGTTGTGGCGCGGACGATGAATGTTTCTCAGTCTGTCATAAGCAGGCTATGGTCCAGATACCGTGATACACAATCTGTACAGGACAGACCACGCTCAGGTCGACCAAGGGCGACAACTCAAGCCCAGGATCGATTTATCCGTACCTTGGCCTTGAGAAATCGTGTCATCACATCAATTCAGATCAGTGCTCGTCTTCAAACAGACACTGGTGTGAGAGTGAGTGGCCAGACGATTCGGAATCGACTGCATAGGGGTCACCTTCGCGCCCGACGTCCTCGCGTGATCCCTTGTTTGAGAGATCATCACATTCAGGCAAGACGTCGTTGGTGTAGGGATCGTCAACACTGGGATAATCGACGCTGGAGCAATGTGATGTTTTTAGATGAGTCAAGGTTCACTGTTGATTTTTTGGACAGACGTAGGAGGGTGTGACGTCGTCGAAACGAGCGCTTCCAAGGCGTTAACGTCATCAGACATGATCGATTTGGGGGTGGTTCTGTTATGGTGTGGGGAGGCACCACTGTTGCTGGAAGAACGGCTTTACATGTTGTCGCAGGGCGTGTTACAGGCCAGTACTGCCGGGACAACATCTTGGCAGTCCATGTTGGCCGCCGTTTCATCTTCCAGGATGACAACGCAAGATGTCACAGGGCCAGGATCGTTACAGGTTACCTCCAACAACAGAACATCACCACATTACCTTGGCCAGCACTGAGTCCCGACCTCTCCCCCATCGAGCATGTCTGGGACATGCTTGGACAGAGGTTTCGCCAACGTCAACAACGTCCTGCCAATGTCCAAGAACTTGCTGCTGCGTTGCAACAGGAATTGGACAATCTGGACCAAAATGACCTTAGACGTCTCATTAGGAGTATGCCACGTCGGATCAATGCTTGTTTGGCAAACAGAGGAGGATTTACCCGTTACTGACTTTGTTGTGATGCTGTGGTAACTTTGCTGTTTGACCCCGGGTATCATTTTACCCTTATAATGGTCAGTCTGTGCCTTACTTAGTCTAACGATCATTTGGAATAAATCGATGAATGTGAACTTCATTTCATTTTGTCATTTGTTTCTTCGTCAGTTTCATTAGGTGACTTTAATAACACTTAAAAATCAAATATCCCTTACTTTTTTTGAATAGTATATGTTACTTGAACAGAACAGTACGTTATATACTTTTACAAAACTTAAGTCTACAACCTCCTCTAGTCTATAGAAATATGTAGTTGCGATCTATGTCTAAAGGAGAATAATCGTTATGGAGTTTCGTCTCAACCGCTCAAATTCTCCATTTTCGAACTTCCATCCTACATAGAACGGAGATATAATTAATTCTTTACTTTATTCCCTATTCGGTTTCCTTATTTAAAGTAGCTAAGTCTCTAACTCAATATCACCCAAAATCTCCTACAATAAAAACACAAAAGATGAGCTTCTGATATCTAATATTTAAGACAAAATAAACAAAAAATCAGTGGTACACGAATCGTGTACCATAATCCATTTCAGGACCACTTTTAACAAGGAACTTGAAAAACGAGGCTAGACGGTGGTGCATGGAGAGCATACGCAATAATATAGACTGGAATAACCAGACGCTACAGGTTGGCATGCTATTGAGACTTCAGGCGTATTTCGCCGAACATAAGTGATTTAGAGTAAAGACGGAAATGAATGAATGTAAATCAGTTTATATTCATATAAGATTATTTTATGCGTTGTGACCCATTTGGGTAAATTTCTAGGCCCCAAATATTAGCGATTTAGCTCCTTTAATTAGCAAATATTTTTACAGCTTACACCTTAGACTCACTATAAACCCAGTTTAAATTTTTCAACATACCTAGCTAGTCATATTACATAGTTGAATTATAACCATGTCCGTGAAAACGTAATAATAAATATTTAATTTTAATCCTATATTAATTCGCCTGGTTAAACAAATTTACATGTTGAATTTTCAGAAAATATTTCTTCAACATAGGGAACACTATTCACTAAATTGACTCGAATTTTGACAATTTTCTCACTGAAGAAGTTCGCAAAAATATTTGGTAATTCTGAAATTTCTACATTGTTCGGAATAATAATCGCTGAAGATTTCTTGGAACCAGAAATATCATCCACTATTTTGAAAAGTTCCTTGGTATCTGCTGCCTCAATTCTGTCGCGATGAAAAGACGCTTTTGTTGTTTCAAGTTTTCCGTTGTAAACAGTCCGAGCGGTCGTGAACATTTGTCGGTGAACCTCCATTTGAGAACCGATCCATTGACGTTCAAGCTTTCGTAAGACTCTACGCTCAGACAGAAGATCAGCAGAAAACCATTCAGCACGTGGTTTATAAATAACGATTTTCACACGTGAAGGTGCGTGTGTATTCATAACACTTTTTAGTTCAGAATTGTAGACATCCGCAAGCTGATTCACATCACTAATGGATTCCATTTGACTGAGTGAACTAGTAATAGAGGCTTTCAAGGCAATGGAATCAATGTCATTCAGTACGCGGTGACTTTTTGTAACCTTCGCTGGTCGCGGACGATGAATCATCCAAGTACAGTGAATTGCCGAGTGATCAGAAGGCATGCTAGAATCGATCATGAAATTTCCGAGCCAGGGTTCAGAAGCACGAGTCAGTACCGGGTCCAATGTATGGCCACTTATCTGCGTACTACCAACAACGTGTTGAACGAGACCTAGCGATGTGATCAGATCGATGAATTGTTGAGCCTCTGTACATTTTCGGTCATCCACGTGTAAATTAAAATCACCAACGATCATTAGATAACCAGTAGAAAGAAGGATACTTTCTAATAGTGTACCAAATTCTGATAGGAAAGTCTGTACTGTGACTTTATGTTTTTTAGAGTATGGAGGCCTGTAGATGGTTACGGCGTGTATCATGGTGCTACCAGCGTGAATATTTACATCCATTATTTCAAACGATTTGAATTTATCACAAGTGTTCCGTTTGATCTTCAGATTAGATCTGATCAGGAGGGCAATGCCACCACCGCTCCGTCTATAGCGTGGCACATGTAGGGTCGTGTACCCAGAGATCGAGGAAGATAGGTCTGCATCAACAAGCGTCCCATTCTTCTCAGTAATCCCTGACTCGGTCAACATGTAAACATCAGTTTTGTTTGTTAGAATGGAGGCCGTTAGTGCTCCGATCTTTCCGTTCATCGAACGAGCGTTCCATATAGAAAAATTTACGCACTGCTTTATATTGTGTAAAGAAGGCTGACAGGAAATTTTAGTAAGTATAGGAATACGTGATAATTCAGACTGTTTATTTCGAGGAAAAAATCGACTATTGAGCATATAGAGCTTGGTTTCATTTGACCATTAAAATCATTTTCGGTTGTTTTGAAATTTTATTCAACTAAATTGTTGTCACTCACTGTTTTTATTATTTCTGATTGATCTTCTAAAGTTGTAATCCTGAGAGTAGTATACAATGAATGGTTATCATCACATTTCACTACCCCTAATTGCTGATCTTGTACTGTTGTATTTGTCAGATTATTATTATTAATAACTCCAGTGTATTAATGGAGTGAAACCTGTCTAGTTGATGTTTTTATAGTTCTAATTGTTCTTTGTTTATTACGTCCCGCTCTAACACCCCTCTTTGTCTTAGGTTTCACTTGATTGCCTACGAACAAAGAGTTAACACAAGGGATCTCAACCATGGTACAATAGAAAAAACCACATTCAGTTGAAAATGTCAAATATAGAAATAAAAAACCTGGAATAACTGCATAATTTCACGAAAAGTTTCAAAAATTTCCACACACATATAATCCAACAGTCTTCATACAGGTTGATGCTGAATCTCATACATATAGTATTACTTATACACATATAAACTAAGGAAAACGATAGAGCAGATCACAGTGTGCAGCCAGTCAGAGGCGCCATTACATAACAGCGCGCACATGCTAATCATTCAGCCTCCCTAAAATCGGGAAATTGCTGACTTATAGCAAGAAACATTTCAACCGGGCATTTCAATCGAAACAACGCCAGTTGACTCAATGACAGACGTTATGATACAGAGCGCAGGTGCTAACCATTTAGCCACGTAACCTCCCTAAATTTGGCAAATTGCTGACCTACAGCGAGAAACATTTCAACCGGGCGAAATTTTCTATTTTAACAGTTTAATTTGCACGGTACCTTCAATTATCAAACGAATATTACAAAACTTTTAAAAATAAGCTCCCCCTGACCAGCTTAATCGTTCGCAATAAACGTTTGCCCCTTAAAATCGGCAAATTGCTGACTTTAAAGTGAGAAACATTACAACCGGGCGAAATTTTCTGTTTTATCACTTTTACAGTACCATTGATTACCAACCGATTATTACAAAACTTTAAAAATAAAAGAGAAAGAGAGAAATGCGGCTTAACGTCCATTCGACACAAACGAGGTCATTTCGGGACTAACATATGTTTTTTAAGTTTATTTAAAAACTTCCCTTGTGCGTACGGGTCTTTAGCCGTGGGAGGAAACCGAGGGACACGGAGAAAACCCACGAGGTTGGACACCATACTCCATGTCACGTGCAACCTGGAAATCGAAACGACGCCGGTTGACTCAATGACAGACGTTACGATACAGCGCGCACATGCTAACCATTCAGCCTCCTTAAAATCGGGAAATTGCTAACTTATAGCAAGAAACATTTCAACCGGGCATTTCAATCGAAACAACGCCAGTTGACTCAATGACAGACGTTACGATACAGAGCGCAGGTGCAAACCATTCAGCCACGCAACCTCCCTAAATTTGGCAAATTGCTGACCTACAGCGAGAAACATTTCAACCGGGCGAAATTTTCTATTTTAACAGTTTAATTTGCACGGTACCTTTAATTATCAACCGAATATTACAAAACTTTTAAAAATAAGCCCCCCCCCCCCCCTGACCAGCTTAATCGTTCACAATAAACGTTTGCCCCTTAAAATCGGAAAATTGCTGACTTTAAAGTGAGAAACATTACAACCGGGCGAAATTTCCTGTTTTATCACTTTTACAGTACCATTGATTACCAACCGATTATTACAAAATTTTAAAAATAAAAGAGAAAGAGAGAAATGCGGCTTAACGTCCATTCGACACAAACTAGGTCATTTCGGGACTAACATATATTTTTTAATTTTATTTAAATCTTCCCTTGCGCGTACGGGTCTTTAGCCGTGAGAGGAAACCGAAGGACACGGAGAAAACCCACGAGGTTGGACACCATACTCCATGTCACGTGCAACCTGGAAATCGAAACGACGCCGGTTGACTCAGTGACAGACGTTACGATACAGCGCGCGCATGCTAACCATTCAGCCTCCCTAAAATCGGAAATTGCTGACTTATAGCAAGAAACATTTCAACCGGGCGAAATTTTCTGTTTTAACAGTTTAATTTGCACGGTACTTTAATTACCAACCGATTATTACAAAACTTTTGAAAATAAGCTCCAACTGACCAGCTTAATCGTATGCAATAAACGTTTGGCCTTAATTGAAAGTTCTGCACCGAGAAAGTTCATCTCGATATTCCTGCCTGGTCCCCTCTTGTCAGTGAGGCAGAACGGAGGGCCTGACAAGGACAGCTGTCTAGTCGTTCGGATGGGACGAAAAATCAAGGTCCCGTGTACACATTGGAGTGCACGTAAAATATCCCTAAGCAGTTGGAATTCGATATCCCTGATATTTAAAAAAAATGATACAGTGATTTCACACAACAGGCTACCTATTAAGACTCTCGATTGACATGAGTTTCACCACCCTCCCTTCATTATAACCGAAGTTATTGTGCCCTAAAGAATCAACAAATCAGCATGCTTATCTCTGCTTACCCCAGGCAGAAAATGCTCATCTTTACAATCAATCATGACATTAGCCTAGTGAACGTCTACACCAAGTTTAAACATTCTAGCTTAATTAGAAGGAGAGTTATTGTGTTCCAAAGTCTCGGCCCTTCAAATTGCTTCTATTTTTCATTTTTAATTCAAAATGGTGACTCCCAGTTGACCTAAATGAAAATTCTACTCCCGACCGTTTTTTTAGGCCTTCCTCCAAGGATTCAGAAAATATAATTCCCGTGTCTGTAAGTAAAATAGCCAAAAAGCCTTAGGGATTTTTCACGTTTCAAAATGGTGGCACTTCCGGTTCGATCGACAAACTCCATATTTTGTGTACGAATCAGCAATTACTTGTCTAGTATCGAAATTTTTTTTAGGTCATTCTGACCTATATTTCGACGATTTTTTTGAAAACTTTGATCCTTAATTTCACCAAGGGGAGATAATTTAGAGAATTTCTCATTATATTTTTGAAGTCACATCGGTAAGATCTACTTATATACTAAATTTCATGAAAATCGTACAACTATTAAAGAAGTTGTCAAATTGGTCTAAACTTCCGGTTCGAAATCACAGCGACAAATTTTCGAAATTCGAAAATGTGAAACTGCAGATGAACATGATTTTTTAAAAGGTATTCAAAGAAAAGAGAATTAGTAAAATTGGTCAAAAAATAGAAAAGTTACGACTATGCATTGTCAGTTTTTTCGTTCGTAAAATTCGGTGATTTCGAATTCGCGAAACGTTTTGAAAATATATTTAATCAACAGCCACCACCCATTTTTTTTTGGGGGGGGGGGTAGGTCAAAGTTTCAAAAACATCCTATGGTTAGATTCTGAGAAATCCGATTTGCAGGAAAAACACAAAAAAAATATAACTAGATCTGCTACTGTCCCATGCAGATATGAAAGCTTTCATATTCACAGTCACTTCCTCCCCCTGACCAACCGATTATTACAAAACTTTAAAAAAAAGAGAAAGAGAGAAATGCGGTTTAACGTCCATTCGACACAAACTAGGTCATTTCGGGACTAACATATATTTTTTAATTTTATTTAAAAACTTCCCTTGCGCGTACGGGTCTTTAGCCGTGGGAGGAAACCGAATGACACGGAGAAAACCCACGAGGTTGGACACCATACTCCATGTCACGTGCAACCTGGAAATCGAAACGACGCCGGTTGACTCAATGACAGACGTTACGATACAGCGCGCGTATGCTAACCATTCAGCCTCCCTAAAATCGGAAATTGCTGACCGGGCGAAATTTTCTGTTTTAACAGGTTAATTTGCACGGTACTTTAATTACCAACCGATTATTACAAAACTTTTGAAAATAAGCTCCAACTGACCAGCTTAATCGTATGCAATAAACGTTTGGCCTTAATTGAAAGTTCTGCACCGAGAAAGTTCATCTCGATTTTCCTGCCTGGTTCCGTCTTGTCAGTGAGGCAGAACGGAGGGCCTGACAAGGACAGCTGTCTAGTCGTTCGGATGGGACGAAAAACCAAGGTCCCGTGTACACATTGGAGTGCACTTAAATTATCCCTAAGCAGTTGGAATCGATACTGTTTATTGAGCTCTATACGATGACTATGCAAACCATTATTAATTTATGAATGTGTTAAAATGTACAAAATATAAACAGTATTAATCTAAATCAATAACATAAATGATTACAAATTTTTTTTTAGATAGTTTTAAAATAGAAAACAAATAATTATATCAAATCAAACCTATTCAATTTCAATTAATATGAGGACTGGCTGCAAAGTTCTAAGCCTATGTGTGTAAGACCTATATAATGTGTGTTTCCTTTTATTTTTCTATATAGTTTCCATCCAAGCTCAATTTTTTCATCAGTTATTTTCGGTGATTTCGGATTCGTAAAACGTTTTGAAAATATATTTAATCAAGGTTTGCACCCCATTTTTGGGGGGGTAGGTCAAAGTTTCAGAAAGGTCCTATGAAATATGAAATATGAAAGCTTAATAATAACTTTAATAGAAACAATAAGCTTTCATATGTAATATGAAAGCTTAATAATAATCTTAACAGAAACAATTAATAAGCTTTCATTAATTCATAACCTTGAAGCCGCTTGGATTGAGTTGCATCTAAAGAATTGCAAATTTCTTATTGGTTCCTTTTATCGGAAACCTACTGCAAACGTCGATTATTGGAATTTAATAGAACAAAGCTTCGCGAATGCATTAGACTCCGTAACTTTTAACATTGTAATTCTCGGCGATTTTAATGAGGATTTTTTGTCAAATAAAAACAGTAAATTAAAAGATCTGATTAACGCATTTGACCTTGAACAAATCATAAAGGAACCGACACGTGTATCGAAGACATCTTGCAGTCTCATTGGTCTAGCAATATTGAATTGTTCTCACCTAGTACACAGAGTAGACGTTCTTGAATCTTGTATAAGTGATCATAGTCCCATTGTTGTAAATTTTAACCTAAAGAAAAACAACGTTTATTCCTTACAATATGGAAATACTCAGATACTAACATAACATGTTTCGAACATTACCTAAGCGAATATGATTGGGAAGAGTTATTTCAAAATGAATGTTGTCCACATAAAATTAGTAAAGCATTTTCGGACGTGATTATCAGCGGTATTAAAACATTTGTGCCGAATAAATGTGTTACCATAAGACCAAAAGAAGCACAATGGATGAACGGACACATTCGAAGATTAATTAGACAAAGGAACAGATCACACAAAAAAGCGAAAAAACTAATTTACCAGACCACTGGGCTGTATTTAGAAAAAAAAGAAATGTAGTATGGTAAACGAAATCAGAAAATCGAAAAAAGAATATTTCCAAAAAATAGATACAAAAATCAATAGTAATGAATTTACTGACTCAAACTGGTGGTCACTTGTAAAACGTGTATCTTTTAACTCCGGACATAATAACAAAGAAATCCCACCTCTAAAATTGAACGAAACCATATATTTCGAAAACAATGAAAAGGCCAATATTATGAATGAATTTTTTATATCACAGTGATCGGACTCTGTGAAGCTAAATGCGATACGATTACCAGACCTAAAACATAGAGAAAATGAAATGCCAAAGATAACAATAAACCAAAATGAAATCGAAGCGTTACTTATTTCCCTAAAAGAAAAAAAAGGCCTGTGGTCCAGATAACATAAACAATTATATCCTAGAAACTCTAGCGAAAACTATTAGTTCTCCACTCCACAAGCTTCTTGAAATATTACTAGAAAAATCAGTCTTTCCAGATTGCTGGAAACGGGCAAACGTAGTCCCGATATACAAAAATGGCGATCCCAATAAGTGTTTAAACTACCGTCCAATGTCACTTCTTAACACACTGGGCAAAGTTTTTGAAAAAATCATATTCAAAGATATCTATAATTTCACAATAAGTGAAAAACTAATAACACCCAATCAAGCCGGTTCCAACCAAACAACTCCGCGTCTTACCAACTGTTAGAATTATACGACCATATATGTAAGGCCTTAGACAAAGGTAGCGAAATAAAATCAATATTTTTTGATATTAGTAAAGCCTTCGATCGCGTCTGGCACACTGGACTAATAAATAAATTAAAATCAATTGGAATCAGAAATAAAGAATTAAACTTTTGGAAAATTATCTATCTAAACGAGAACAAAGGGTAGTAATGAACGGTATTAGTTCCTCCCCGAAAGTAAACACAGTGGGAGTTCCTCAAGGCTCTATTCTAGGTCCTTTGTTGTTCTTAATCTTTATCAACGACATAGTTGATAATATCGATTCTAACATACGCCTTTTCGCAGATGATACATCTATATTTTTAATCATTGAGAATCCTAAACTGGCACAATATACTTTGAATAAAGACATACAGAAAATTTACGAATGGTCAAAAGCCTGGAATATTGAATTTAACCCAGCGAAAACTATAAGTCTTACATTCTCCAGGAAAATGTCCCCATCAAACTTTAAGCTCATATTTAACACATCGGAAATATCGGATCATCTGTCACACAAACATTTGGGAATATTCCTTAACAATAAGTGTACGTGGGAAAATCATATAGATTACCTTGTAACTAGAACTAGTAACTTGATAAATTGTATGCGCTCTTTTAAATATCGATTAAACAGGAAAACTCTGAGCAGTATTTACAAGTCCTTCATTTTACCTATTTTTGACTATTGTGATTGCGTTTGGATAAACTGTACGAAATATGACTCTGACTTAATAGAAAAACTGCATTTAGATGCCCTCCGAACTATAACGAGATTACCACGAGGTACATCACATGATATCTTATATAACGAAACGGGCTTTTACGCACTGAATAAACGCCGTTCGATGCATAAACTGATACTTTTTTTTACAAAATACTACATAAACTAGTGCCCAGTTATCTGTCTGACATCACACCGCCAATTGTCGCCTCATCTACTTCTTACAATCTCCGAAATTCAGAAAACATTAAACAAATTCCATGCAGAACCAGTCATTATCAAAACTCCTTTCCATCAGCGATACAAGACTGGAATTACTTAACTCCGGACATTAAAGAATCTACAACACTCTCAGAATTTAAAATGAAATTAACTTCACTTTATCAATTGAAACCAAAAGAATACTTCAACTTTGGCAAGAGAAACTTGCAAATCATTCACTGTAAAATGCGAAACTCAAAAAGCGATCTCAACCATCATAAATTCCTAATGCACGTAAGTAATGATCCTTACTGCTGTTGTGGAAAACATTTGAAAATTGCGACCACTATTTTTTCAAGTGTCCATTGTACTCATCTCAAAGACAAATCACAATCGACACATTGGACGCAGACATGAAAAATACAAAAATTCTTCTAAATGGAAACGAAAATAACAGTTATGAAGAAAACATCAATATATTCCGAATGGTTTTTAAATTCATTGAATTAACCAAGCGTTTTAAATCATCATAATATGTTTGTATCCCATTCAATTTACACTTTACTGAGAAATATACAATTATAATAGATCATTCAAATATGCGTGTTTATTAATAAGGCTTCAAACAAGACATACATGTATATGTTTAACCGAGACCTTACGGTCATTGGTAACTGATGATTGTTTCAAAGTTGGAATTACGATATGAAATGAATGTGTTACACTTCTAAAAAAAAAATCATTCTTGTCTTTCGTAATTCCAACTTTGAATTTATATACCTTATCCACACTTTTGGTTTAAATCACACAACATCTTACAGATATATATTTTATAGTCGTCATATATGTAATGATCGTTTTCATGGAAACAGTTTTATATAAGCAGTTTTGCTTGTTACTGCATCCTATTCACTTATACTCTCTTAAATGACAAATTGTAAATAACTAATATGCTTATGAATAAAATACTGTTTAAACCAATTAATCTTAACAGGAACAATAAACTTTCATATATAATACATATGAAAGCTTAATAATCTTAACAGAAACAATAAGCTTTCATATGTAATATGAAAGCTTAATAATAATATTAATCTTAACAGAAACAATAAGCTTTCATATGTAATACATATGAAAGCTTAATAAATTGTCTTATATAGCGCTAAATTATGTCCGCTGGTCATTTCTAAGCGCTTCACAGTGATGTCAACTAATTGTTTTTGCACAAATATTTGGTAAACAGATGCGTCTTTAGTGTTGTCTTAAAACTTGAAAATAGGATTGTCGAGCGTATCTGTAGAGGAAGCTCATTCCATAGATATGCACCATGAACTGGTAAAAAGTATTTTCCATACAATTTATTATATTTCGGAACCGAAATCAATACCACTCGACAACTTCTTTAGTAGTTGTACGATTTTCATGAAATTTAATATGTAAGTAGACCTTAATGATGCGACTTGAAAAATGACTTTAGAAATTTTCTAACTTATCTCCCCTTGGAGAAATTAAGGATGAAATTATTCAAAAAAATTGACGAAATATAGGTCAGAATGACCTGATTTTTTTTTTCGATACTAGACAAGTAATTACTGATTCGTACACAAAATATGGAGTTTGTCGATCGAACCGGAAGTGCCAAACGTGAAACGTGAAAAATTCCTAAGGCTTTTTTGCTATTTTACTTACAGACACGGGAGTTATATTTTCTGAATCCTTGAAGGATGGCCTAAAAATTGTTCAGAGCAGAATTTTGATTTAGGTCAATTGATGGCTGCCATTTTGAAGTGAATATGAAAAGTAGTAGCAATTTGAAGGGCCGAGACTTTGAAACACAATAACTCTTCTTCTAATTGAGCTAGAATGTTCAATCTTGGTGTTGACCTTCACTAGGTCAGTGTCTTGATTGAGTTCAAAGATGGGCATTTTCTGCATAGGGTAAGCAGAGATAAGCAAGCTGATTTGTTGATTCTTTAGGGCAAGATAACTTCGGTTATTACGAAGGGAGGGCGGTGAAAATCTTGTTAATCGAGAGTCTAATAGCTAGCCTGTTGTGTGAAATCATTGTATCATTTTTTTTAAATGTCCGGGGTAGCCGAAAAAAAGAGATTGAAAATCCAAAAAGTCGTATTTTTACAATTTGGAGCATGTTTAGAGGTCTTTCTCGTAAAGTCAACAGGTGTTTCCTGCAAATCGGATTTCTCAGAATCTAACCATAGGATGTTTCTGAAACTTTGACCTACCCCCCCCCCCCCTAAAAAAATGGGTGGTGAGTATTGATTAAATATATTTTCAAAACGTTTTAAGCATTCGAAATCACCGAATTTTACGAACGAATGAATTTGACCTGCATTACTGTAACTCTGTGATTATTTGACCTTTTTTACTAATTCTTTTTTCTGTGAGTACCTTGACAAAAATCATTTTCAACTGCAGTTTCAGATTTTCGAATTTGAGACCAACTTGACAACTTCTTTAACAGTTGTACGATTTTCATGAAATTTAGTATGTAAGTAGATCTTACCGATGCAATTTTAAAGATGTCCTTAGAAATTTTCTAAATTATCTCCCCTTGGTGAAATTAAGGATCAAAGTTTTAAAAAAAATCGAAGAAATATTGGTCAGAATGACCTGATTTTTTTTTGGTACTAGATAAGTAAATTCTGATTCGTACACAAAATATTGAGTTTGTGACTTGAACCGAAAAAGCCGCCATCTTGAAACGTGAAAAATCACTAAGGCTTTTGCGATATTTTACTTACAGACATGGGAGTTACATTTTCGGAATCCTTGAAGGAATGCCTAAAAATCTATCTGGTCAGAATTTTGATTTCGGTCACGTGATGGTCAGCATTTCGAACTGAATATTAGAAAAGGTGGAAAATCGACATTAACGAGCACGTAAATAAAAGCAATAGGCCGTAGTTTGGAGAATATGTCTCCTATTTCCAAAATGAATACATTTCTGGATAGCCGGGATCAGGGTCGAGATATTGTTATTTGAAAATGTCACATTTTCGAATTTTGTCTTTAATGTTTTTCGTGCCGTTAAAGTTGTTTACGTGTGAAAAATCATAAAAACTTCGCTATATTTTGACCGATTTTAATGAATTTTTTTCTTGATGAGATTATTTACATGACCCATGACATGTGACAGGAAGTGACTGTGGATATGAAAGCTTTAATATCTGCTTTGCAGATCTAGTTCTTTTTTCTTTGAGTATCCTAAGACATTTACTTCAAATCTGCAATTTCTGATTTTCGAATTTCGAAAATTCGTCGCTGTGATTTCGATCCGGAAGTTTACACCAACTCGACAACTTAATTCTTTAGTAGTTGTACGATTTTCATGAAATTTAATATGTAAGTAGACCTTAATGATGCGACTTGAAAAATGACTTTAGAAATTTCCTAACTTGTCTCCCCTTGGAGAAATTAAGGATCAAAATTTTCAAAAAAATTGACGAAATATAGGTTAGAATGACCTGATTATTTTTTCGATACTAGACAAAAAATTACTGATTCGTACACAAAATATGGAGTTTGTCGATCGAACCGGAAGTGCCACCATCTTGAAACGTGAAAAATCAATAGGGCTGTTGCGATATTTTACTTACAGACATGGGAGTTATATTTTCTGAATCCTTGAAGGAAGGCCTAAAGATCCCTGTTTTATCAGACAAAAAAGGGTTATGGAATAGGGGCTGCAACCAGCGCCTTATCCACCTAGCCACCGTGACCCCAGGACATAAAACGAATATATGATTGAGCCTATAGAAAGTGAACAGTTACTTATTGGTCACACTTTTCATTCAAATACTTATTATCCCACGGTATGTTTGATTAATGTGTCAAGCTTTCATATCTGCACGAGACAGCAGCAAATCTATGATTTCTTAGAATCTAATCATGGTGGTGGCTTTCGCATAAATATATTTTGAAAACGTTTTGCGAATTTGAAATTTACGGACGAAAAATCTGATAATGCATAGCCGTAACTTTGTGGATTTTTGACCTATTTTATCAATTATTTTTTCCTAGAGTGCCTTAACCTTAGAGTGCCTTTGGAATTTCGACAATTCGTCACTGTGATTTCGACTTGGAAGTTGACACCAACTTGACAACTTCCTTTAATATTTGTACGAAACTCGGAATGTAGGCCTACACGAAGATATTTGTTTTATAGTTACGTTTAGAGGGTTACTCTTTCCATGAGATTAGGGATGAAATGAGTTGAGATTTTCTTTTAGGTTTTTTGTTGTTGTTGTTCTACTCTTTTCTGTTAATTACTTGAATCATAAAGTAATACCGTATATAAAGTAGTCGGGGTTTTGAGTGTTTTTTCTGGAGGTTCTTATGTGGTGCGTCATCTGATTGCTTAAATTGCCTTAGGGCCGACACTAAAATAAACTAGTGGGCCATAGCTATGAAAAGAAATTTAATGAGAATTGTTTTTTGAATGATGGAATGTTAAAATCACTAGCGAGGGGGGTAGGCATAACGAGATGACCACCTTTGTTCGCACACGCATGGTACCCTACTGACTGATGATCAAAAGATAACTGTTGCGGTGCAAATTTGTTTTGGGTTAGGCTTTATTTAAGATAATTTTACTAGCCAAAAACGTAAATAACATGTTTCGGTTTACCGAAAATCATGTTTTCATAGCCAAAACAAAATAATTAAAATGTCCTTAACACGGTATTTTGCAATGACATTAAATTTCATTAATCATTTTTTCATACTATATATTTCAGAAATCGATGCCAATCATCATAGTGAAACGATGGAAGAGTTTTTCGATCTAGACGAAATGTTTGGATATCACGTTTCCGACTTTAAAGACGTCCCTACTCTGAGCAACAACAAGCTGGTGGGTGTCAAAATAACTCTCCATGATACAACCACAACGACCACAAAACCAACAAAAAACAATGACGTGAAAACAGACACTGACGACGAGGATGTTGACGTCATATCAGGGGCTGGATCTGGATCTGGGATGGATGAAGTCGAAAACCAACAGAAAACCAATGAAACTGTTTTAACTTTCCTTGGTAAGTGCGCCGGCATATTTAACGTTTTTAGGCCCAACAGGTTAAGTTTTAAAATATTTTTTTGTTTTCTGATATTTTATAAATGATTTGGGTTCGGTTAGGTTAGGGTATCCACAAAATTATTTTTTAAGTTTTACCAATCTTGCTGATGGGGATGGTTCAAGCAATCATAACCAACGTATTGAGCAGGTGTGAGGATTTTTGAGGAAAGGAAATATAAACTACTGGATGAACCTTAAAGATAACGGGGCCTTTATCGGGCAATTTTCTGGATAAATCTTTGTTTCAGTTCTGTTTTATGGAACTTATCCAGGCATGAAATAACCATTTCTATGCATCGAATCAAACTAAACTTGACGTGAATTATCTTTGTAATTAACACATTCAGTAACCCACCTCACACACCGTGATCTGTCTTAGCACACATCTCTTCCACACACACACACCTGACATTGCACCCCTCTCACACTATACACGCCTTTCACTCGGTACACACCTACGATACACGCTGTGCACACATCTCCTACAGGGCATCTTTCTCTCACATAGTATCCCCCTTACACACTGAACAAACCGCAAACACCGGAATCTTACAATACACACCTCCCAAACAGTGTAATCTATCTTATACACTTTACACAACTCAAACACCGTGAACTGTATTACATTGCACACCTCTCAAACATCGTGCACTGTAGGTAGCTAAAACATCTCATACACAGCACATCTCTCTCACACCAGCGGGACGATTTACCCAATATAACCCAATTCCACCCAATACCACTTGAATACCACCGTTATCATCACATACTACCCAATACTACAACATTATTGTTCCAATTGAGCACATTACTTGAGTTTTGTCAAACATTTTCAGATGTATCGTGGGAAATGAACTTCAAATGTGATTACCGATGTCTGGCAGTTACATTTGCTTCCCTATATCACCCAAATCAAGCAAATAACAACCCAATACTACCAAATACTTATCAAATACTGCCCATTATTATAAAATACAAACCTAATATCGTCAATTAGCAGCACATCAGCATAATAATTGCAACGAATATTCGATAATTTGCAGGAAATTGAAATGTTTCCGCAGTTATCTCCCTTTACAACCGATAAATATATTTTAGATTGCTACTCAGGGCCCTGTTTCTCGAAATCTTAACTAAAGATAAATTCCAAATTTTAGTAGATACTTCATCAATTTTGATTGGCTTAGCACTAAAATCAATCTAATATTATCCAATCAAGTTACTAAAATTTGGATTTTATCTTAGTTAAAATTTCGTGAAATAGGCCCCCAGATTAATCATCTTGTTGGGCTTTGCAGTTTGTTAAAATAAGAAAAACAGGTTATTATAGATGCCCACACTCTAGTTGATGCATACGATATTACACGTTAAAGCTGAACTCCGGTTACAAAAATACCGAAATAATTAAATAAAAAAAAGTTAACGCCTCCAGCCGCCACACTTGTTTCCAATATGTGAAATAAATATGGCGGACATGGGGGCTTATGACCTGGAAAGGTTAGCCGATCTCACTTCCAGTTTGTTGCTTATCACCCACCTGTACACATCCGGTTTTACGCTTCACTAGTGATTGCTCTATTTTTCCCAACAGTATACCAAATTATTGAAGATTGCAAAATGTCTGATCAGGTAAGCCTGTAAATAATTATATGAACCGCGTCTACTACAATATAGCCTAAGCTTTACTCTAAAACAAAGATACAAAAAGAGGACTTACCCCGACGTGAAATTTTCAAGCAAAACAAATGAGCAACACCAACTACTGTCTTCTTCATATTATTATTATTTTTTCCACGTCTTCTTGTGAATATCTTACACATATATGCAAATCACCAAAAAAGTTACGGCAGCATAATGTCCAGTGTAATTATAACTAATACTGTGCAAGAAACAGATAGTTTATAAATAATATTATGCAATAAACAGATAGTTTAGATTAGATTTTCACAAGCCGCCTGTGAAAATCTAATCTAAACTATCTGTTTATTGCATAATATTATTTATAAACTATCTGTTTATTGCACAGTATTAGTTATAATTACATTGGACATTATGCTGCGATAACTTTTTTGGTGATTTACATATATGTGTAAGATATTCACAAGAAGGCGTGGAAAAAATAATAATAATATGAAGAAGACAGTGAGCAGTTTGTGTTGCTGATTTGTTTTGCTTGGAAATTTCACGTCGGGGTAAGTCATCTTTTTGTATCTTTTGTTTTAGAGTAAAGCTTAGGCTATATTGTAGTAGACGCGGTTCATATAAATATTTACAGGCTTACCTGATCAGACATTTTGCAATCTTCAATAATTTGGTATACTGTTGGGAAAAATAGAGCAATCACTAGTGAAGCGTAAAACCGGATGTGCACAGGTGGGTGATAAGCAACAAACTGGAAGTGAGATCGGCTAACCTTTCCAGGTCATAAGCCTCCATGTCCGCCATATTTATTTCACATATTGGAAACAAGTATGGCGGCTAGAGGCGTTAACTTTTTTTTATTTAATTATTTCGGCATTTTTGTAACCGGAGTTCAGCTTTAAATGCATATCAATATATAACATAACATAAAATAAAAAGAGCTTTCAAAGACGTTAACAAAGATTTAAAAAAAATAAAACCAGTTTATAAAATAAACAGTCAAACATCCAAATAAAAGAGTAGTTTAGAGGTTGATTTAAAAATGTCCATTAAACGGTCTCGTGACCTACTCAAGAGTCTTTTTATTCTATATTTCTTCATCCTGGTCATTTTAGTATGACAACATGCTGTCTATAAAGTACACGCGGTCCTGTAAAAAATTATTTGGGTATAGTATTTCAGGAAAGCACACGAATTTATCAATATATCCGTCTTTTAAAGTGATAATTTCATATTTTCTAAGAGAGTCAAAACATATTTATTTCTATGTCTTTTGCTCAATATGTTGTCAACTCACTATTATACAATCATAGGTATTTTTTCCACACTTAAATATCTTTCATATCGGAAATATTAACACAATTACCTCCCTTGTTTTCCCACCACCCTCATGCAATAGCTATCTTCAAACGTTTGAATTTGAAGTTGAAAATGATATCTTTGCCAACTTCTCAACCGGTAACAGTGAATTATAGGATTGATAGGATTATTCTTTAACAAGGTAGGCCTGTTTATAGATACCATCTATTGTAAGGCTTTATTTTAATATATTTTAAAAATATTACTAAAAAATATGAAATTTCCGTTTTAACTTGTTAGCGCGTTTGAAAAACACTCTTGTCAAAATTGTACCGATTCTTTGAATATTATCCCTATTGAACAAAATCTAATTATTACAAAAGTGTATGCTCTACTCGAATGATTCCGGTTCCAGGCCAGGCGCTTTTGAAAAAAACCCTCTTGTCAAAATTTTACCGATTCCACGAATATTATCCCAATTGAACAAAATCTAATTATTACAAATGTGTAATGCTCTACTCGAATATACATTTCACCTGACTTAACAATCTATCAACGGTGTTAAGATTGTTGATTGACATGAGAAATTAAATATAAACGTTATGCAATTGTTTTGTTAAAGCATTACTTTTAAAATAAATAGAAACAATTGACAGTAAATAGGAAATTAGTTCTACATGGACAAATAAAAAAAGCAAAACGAAGCAGAGAATGTGTTATTCACGTCAAAACTATATCAGTGGAACGGCACAAGCTTTTACAAAATTTAGAACATGACCGCAAAATGGCTGACAATAGACGGAGTTAAAAAAAATTTAGGGCTGAATCTGCTGAAACTCAGTCAAGATTTGTTATACTGTGATTTTGAAGAAATAAGATATAAAGAACATATCGATGCCATAGTTCTGAAAGGTTGTAAGTGCCACTTATGACTCAAATAGCTTTTTTTGCATATGATGACTAATCACATTTAGAGGCTTCTCTATGCAAAATTTCAAAACTGTAAGGTCGTAACTTTCACAAAAACATTGCTATTAAAATGTTGATATCCTTATTGCGTTATTAAGATTGGAATAGGTTTTCCTCTCATGTCTCAAAAACTAAATCCGACAATTTTTGACACTTAAGACCTTTCAGAACTATGACATCGATATATGTTTACACCCGATAAAACATGGCTTCAACTAGCTCGAAAGACAGTCCAAAAAAATGTATGAAACCACAAAGTAGTAGCAAGGAACACCACCCAAAAAATTAAGATCCCGCGTTCAAAAGAGTGATTCGTCATCAACATGTACAAAGCCCTTATCTAGTCCGACAAAACTTCAATCTGTTCTACCAGAATTATGCGTCACTTGTAAGAAGAAAGATAACTATCGAATTGTAGCACATAAAATGCAGAAAGATGAACTAGACCTGTGAAGCAGTAATGACGGGTTTCACTGGTGCCACGTTACCTTTGAACTTATTTCAACGTTACCCTTGAACACATATCACTTCCAGTACCAATGGAACCGATAAACAGATTTCCATATAAACATTGCACACATCAAATAAAATGGAAGCAGAGTAAACCAAATCGAGCAATATCAATTCTTTTTATATATTTGTGATATGTAAGTGATCCTGACAAAATTACAGTACTTCCGGTCAAAATGAAAATGTTCAATTAATTTAATGAAATCAGAAATGGCATAAGGCATCGCGTGGTGAAAATTTTATGTAAATCGAATAATAATTGCCAGTTTTATAGACCAAAAACCCTGAAAAGTGACCTGTAGCAAATCGGCTATTTCTCTGCAACCGTATAAGTTAGAAACCATTTTTAGGTATCCGTATGATCATAAGGTTTCAACCTATTTGTTAATTGCTATCAAATATCATAATTTTAAAAACAATACAAATCAGACTCATTTGAATAAAATATCTGTTTTGAAGGCTAAAAATACAGTTTTAGCCAAAATGACGTTACTGCCGGTGATAATGAAAATCTTAAATTGACACAGATCACTAAATATTTCTACGCCGTCAGCCACGAATGTAGGGCCAAAGCTATTTTTAGTCTTTCTCTCCCTTTTCCTTTTTCCCCCTTTTGCATGGCGATTTTTGTTGACTTATTGGTGTAGAATCGAAGAAAAGGGGTTCGAAAATACATTTTCTGTCAGGTTTTGGTGAATATTCATGATTTTGAGGTGGAAGGATACAAGAGTTGCTTGTTTAGTTGTCTCTACTTCCAGCTTGTGTATCTCAAGTTTTTCATGGTGAACCTCATACATGCTTTTGAGCAAGAGTTTGCCACATGTTGCTCCATCTGTGACAGAAAGCGTTTTACCCAACGAATATTTGGGAAAAAGTTACAGCCGGTTTAAGAGACATGAATAAACATTAAAGTCAATGGGGAAATAATTAGTGATCTGTGGCCTGTCTGTGTATGACAAGACTGTGACTGATATGCCTTAGTTTTGAAAATATGATGACTAAATTGTCAGAATATATGTATAAAATATTTTGACTACAGAAAAACTAAAAAAAGTTAAATTTAAAGAAAAAAAATATCAAGGTTTGGAGAAAAATTGTGATTTTACTGCAAATTTCTCAATTTTCAGTTTTTATTTAATTTCTAACAGAAAAATATTTCAATGTCCAATTTTGGTGTATTCAGCCTCAGAAAGCACAGATAAAGTGAACAACATTGTAATTTAACCTAATTTTGTCTAAAAATCAGGAATATTCACAAAAAATCTCCAGATTCTCCCATTTTGATGTAGAAATTAATGCCTTCATGCCTACTCAAGTGAGTCAAAATTTCTAAAAAAAATGACCTTATTTTCATTGCTAATGATCTATAGATTTGTCAGGTTTAGAAATAGCTCCAGTTTTAATACAGAAAATTGAAAATTGGCAACACTGAGTTAATAATATACAGCATATGGGTTTGTACAAAATGTTCAAAACAGGGGTTGGCTCAATTTTGACTCCAATTTAGCCAGAAAAAGCATTATTTTTCTTCTTTGAAACATTTTGCATTTCCTTCATGAAGGAAGCAATATCCCAGTCTTTATAGACATTTTTCATCCCATCATTCTGTTTAGAGAGGCTATAAATGCCCCACCTACCCTTTTTTATTCATGTGTTTTGAGAGATTTAATTGCACCCGTGTTGACAATTAAATGATAATAATTGGAATTTGTTGTTGAATTACAGCTAGGAATGTTATTTTTCACCAATAAATGGTTATTTTGTACATTTCAAAGATTTCTAACCTTTTTTGTTTAAAGTCAAACTTAGAACCCCGAGACAGTAAGACCATGCCCTGATACAAAACTGGTGTAGATGTGTAAATACCAGCTTAATGGTCAATATTTTCTTATCAAAATTTAGGTTTTGTGATGTTTGTTGCATTTATGTTACTTACTTATAGGACAGTAAAATGTTTTAGGCCTCTTTTATGTTGTCAACTCTGTCATAACTCCCCTTTTGACTTCATTTTTTCAGGCAATTGATGTAAAGGTCCAGACATCTTGATTCAGCACAAGAATAGCAATAAAGATTTGTATGATACCTCTGGGCTTTGAGATGTTGAAAACATTGAACTATTTCCAAATTTGTGAAAATTGTGTATTCTGTGACCCTTTTGTTAGAGAGGGTGGTCATAGACCAAATATGGCATTTTTTTTCTTTCATCAAGGCCTAGTTTTAAGCATAATTCATATTTATTGCACATGTTTTAGTTTTTATGTACATATATTAGCCCGGGTTGGTAAAACATATCTGTTTGACAGAATTCTTTGGTAATGTTAGCTCTGCAACCAAAGATAAGATCAATTCAGTCATTGACATGTTTAGGGGGTGGGGTTACATGTTTCAGTACAGACCTCTATAATTACAATCAATGCAACTGATTTGTGATTTTTCTGTTTGCATAGTGTCCAGGCTTTCCAAAAATATATTACTTGCCAGTCTGGTTATCTACAAAAGTGGAAAATTGTTGGTTTTTTGAAAGATGCTACACGTAAATTTTGTACATTTTTCATGACATGGCAGTAAAAAATTATATTTTTGAAAAAAATTCCAGATTATGAGTGTTTTCTGTGTAATTTGTTTGTAACTTGTCTTATTTTTTCACAAAACTCAAATACTGCCTTTAATAAGAAAGATTTTTAAATTTTAGCACAAAAGGCCCAGGGACCTGAGATGCACCGCTGTACATAAAGCAGCATGTATACTTAAAGGGCCATCATTTTTGCAGTTATTCTTTGATTTTCTTTCACCAATTTGTTGCCAGAACATATGGGAAGCATATAAACAAGGCTTTTTGGTGATACCCGAAGTTTCACCACTAAATAGTTCAACGCCGTCAGCCACGAATGTAGGGCCAAAGTTATTTTTAGTCTTTCTCTCCCTTTTCCCCCCTTTTGCATGGCGATTTTTGTTGACTTTTTGGTGTAGAATCGAAGAAAAGGGTTCGAAAATACATTTTCTGCCAGGTTTTGGTGAATATTCATGATTTTGAGGTGGAAGGATACAAGAGTTGTGGGGTTGGTTACGTTGAAAGGGAGGGCCTAAAATTGCTTGTTTAGTTGTCTCTACTTCCAGCTTGTGTATCTCAAGTTTTTCATGGTGAACCTCATACATGCTTTTGGGCAAGAGTTTGCCACATGTTGCTCCATCTGTGACAGAAAGCGTTTTACCCAACGAATATTTGGGAAAAAGTTACAGCCGGTCTAAGAGACATGAATTAACATTAAAGTCAATGGGGAAATAATTAGTGATCTGTGGTCAAATTACTAGTATGAAATCGTAAATAGCATTAGGTATCACTTGGTGAACATTTTACGAAATCAAATTTAATTAACACTTTTTAGGACTAAAAACCTTGAAAAGTGACCTGTTGAAAATCGCCTATTCCTCCGCAACTGAACAAGTTAGAAACCATTTTTTGATATCTATATGACCGTATTGGTTTATTCTATTTGTTGATTAGAATATAATAACAGCATTTTAAACAAATAATAAATACGACTCAATTAAATAAAATAGTTGTTTTTAGGGCTATAAATACAGTTTTTGCCCAAATAAGTCATTTCCGGTGACATTGAAAATGTTCAATTGGTTTGACCTAGTTAAAATTGACATTACATTCATATTTTTGCTCAAATCACACGGCATAAAATATTATTCATAAATAAAAAAGTTTTTTGTCAAAATTGTAATTTTCGAAATTTGGCGGCTAATATATCCGAAGATTAATTGAAAATCGAAAATTTAAAGAGTTGTAGATTTTTGCCTTGTTCCGGGCTATGTCAAAATGTATCAATTATTAAAATCCGACAATTATTGTTAATATTACAGCAATATTTCAAAAATTGACAACTTCGATGATTTCGAACATTTCGCATTGTGGCAGAAGGTTGGAACTAGCGTTAATCCCTAAGTCACATCCAGTTTCCCACTAAAACGTAAGTGGGAAAAAAATAATAATAAAAAAACTAGACCTGCGAAGCAGGAATGACAGGTTTCACCGGTGGCACGCTACCCTTGAATTTACCTCACTTCCGTTGCCACGTTACCCATAACCTTCCGGTACCTATAAAACCGTTAAACAGATTTCCACATAAGAATTGCACACGTGAAATAAAATGGACGGAGAATCAACGAAATCCAGCAATCAATTCATTTCATACATTTGTTACATATAAGTGATCCTGACACAATTATTTCCGGTGATAATGAAAATGTTCAATTAGTTTTACTTTTATGATATCAGAAATGGTATCATCACATTGCGAAAATTTTATGAAAATCGAATAATAATTGTCACTTTTAAAGACCCAAAACCTTTAAGAGTGACTTACAGAAAATCGGCTATTTTCGTACAATAAGGGGGCATAATCCATGAAGTTACAGTCCGATACATGCCAATATCGAAAGGAACCGAAATCTTGGGGTGATAAACCTATATTTCAAGTTTCATTGAAGTAGACTGTTCACAAACAATTGTGGACGGACGGACGGGGGCGACGACAATATACGTCCACATGAAAATGTGGGCGTATAAAAATCCATTAATAATTGACAATTAATTCGGAAACAGTGAATTAAGCAAAACTGCCCATTTCTTGGCAGCTGCTTATATATATTACAAACTAATTTTAACATACATTTTATTTGTATGGATTATAGCTATTAGTTTATAAAAGTTACATAGAAATATTTTAAAATCTGAATGGGTTGTAAATTGGTCAATTTTAGACCTTTATTCAACTCTTAATCGAATTTTCTCGAAAAAGAAATCGAAATTAAAAAAAAACTGAGCTCACACATTTTTTCGCCTTTAAAGGACAATTTGGTGTCAGTCATTATCACATATCTGATAGGACTGGTTAAAGACATTCAAAATATAATTTTAACACAGAGATCATTGCTACGATAGAGGGGTAATAAAGAATTTATGAATCGGAAGTGACGACTGCGGAATGAAAACACGAGTAATCCCTCTATGTAACTGTCAGAAGTGACGAGTGATAACAGATACATGGGCGAATTTCTGCACGCTAATAATTCCTTCGAAGACAAAAAGTTGTTATATGCGACCGCAAGAGCATATCTGGCGATTCAATAAAGTAATTAAGTATCATAAGATAAGAGAACACGAGAAAAACAGAAATAGTCCGTACAACCCGTTGTTTTAATTCCTTCTACATTGAACCATTTTGTTCACATACATGTTTGTCCTCATTTCATATCAAATGTGTTTATTAGAAGATCTCTTTACTTTATTGTATTGTTTGGAGACATATCACTATTGTTTGGATTGTAGATTAGACATACAAGAATTTCCTAGGCTGACAAATTATTAAATGATATATAGTCTATAATTCACTGAATCATGTTTTCAAAGTACCCCACCCACAGTGGTTCAATCTGCCCCATCACAGTTTCATGATCAAAATTTCAAAAAAAAAAATCAATATGCCTTCTTATTTGGATCAAGCCTCGGTTTATCTGGATTGTAGATTAGACATATATGAACTGGTTTTAAGTACAAGAATTTCCTAGGCTAAGAAGTTACCATGTATAGAAAAGTTTTCAATTTTAAGCGCTCTTTTGAAAAAATCATTGCCCCAACTCCCCCCCAAAAAATAAAAAAAAATAATTGACAGTATGTGGCTACTGCTTATTGATGGAGAACTGGGTCTAAGAAGTTGTCTCACTTATGTATAGCATTGGGGTTGTCTAGTATTATTTGTAAAGGATATATCCATGGCGGTTCAATGTACCCCGGTCTACCCTACCTTATAAAAACATGGTAATGCACGGACTTTTAATCTGTTTTTCTTTCGTGTTCTCTTATCTAGCGGCAGTCAATTCTTTTTATGAATTGTTAGATATCCTCTCACAGTGTCACACAACCACTTTTGGTCTTTGAAGGAATTATTAGTGGGCAGAAATTCGCCCATGTATCTGTTATCACTAGGCACTTCATTCAGTTATATAGAGGAACAACTCGTGTTTTCCTTTGGCGTTCGTCACTTCCGATTCATGAAACCGTTATTACTCCTCTATCGCAGCAATGATTTTTGTGTTAAAATTATATTTGGAATGTGTTTAATCAGTTCTATCACATATATGATAATGACTGACACCAATATTGTCCTTTAACTATTATATCAACATTTTAAAAAAAAATCCCTGTAAGGAATTTGGATATCGAATACAATTAATAGAAAACATTCCCGGTTCAGGACACCTCACTAATGGCAAAATTGATCCTGCTGTTACACAAAAAAGAACTCACGCAGAAGAAACTTGGATTATCAAACTACAGACCATTTTCGCTTATTAAAATGATAGATTTAAAAATATCGATTATAACAACCGTTATGAAAACACTTTGATTACTAGAAATTGTTACAATAAACTTGACCATAATTTTCAAAATAAAAAAACGCTCTATAATATATTGGAATTTCAAAATTAAACTAATTGTACTCTGTGTGCCAAATCCATACTTTCGATAAATTGTCTTGTGCAGCTTGTGTACTTAACCTAGCTCGACAAATTGCACACACTTTGAAAAAATCAACAGCTAAGAAACTTGGTGTCCTCATACAGGATATTACCTGTTCTAATCAACTTAATGAAAGCTTTCTTCCTCGACATTACGATGTTATTACCGATTTTAATAAAAAGTAAATTTTCGCCGAAACATTCAGCACAGCCTCATAAAGAGCATAAGAAAAGACCCGAGGTATTATGCAAAATCCTTTTTACAGATAAACATACACAAGACATTGTATTGAACAGAATCTTTCGAGACAGATCAGTAATAAAATCTATACCAGATACTATCCCTAAAATTTCACCTACAGTCGTATACAAATTTCTACCTCCAATTCGTAATAAAATATTTAACTACCATGAAACTATTGCAAACACGTTAACGTTCAAGAATTTATTGACAGTTACGATAATACCACATGTCAATGCACTAACTCTCCCTTTAAAGATAAGTTTCATGACCATATACTGACAGGAAACTTCGATATTGTTGAAGATAAAAAAATCTTAGAAAACTATTTCGCTTTGGGCCACAATTTCGAGAACAACCAAGTAAAACTAACTTCAAAAAATTACATAATAATCTAAAATCTCAAATCCGGAAATGCATATTAGCATGGTCTGATAAATTTCGTGCACCTTCAGAATCTTTTGGAGAATGGAAAAACACTGTTTTTCATCTCCTTTCAAAGAGAATCAAATATATAAAACTTAACCCAAGACACCAACCACCCGAAGTCCTTAAAACACATCTGCAGTTGAATGTCTTGCTGCTCTTCAAGAGAGATTTGTTCTAACACCTGTCGATAAGGCCAGCAATAATATTGCCTTTATCTGTAAAAAATACTATATTAAAAATATCCTTACCGAAGTTGGACTTTGGCCTAACACCAATAATGACACTTATAAATGTATTACGGATTTATCAAAACTAAATATTTTGCATAACCAATATTCGTTTAACAGGAGTAATGATATTAGAGACAATGTGAAAATATATGCACTACCTTACATTTATTCTACTCCGAAATTTCATAAAAAAAACCCAGTAAAATTCAGATACAAAATTTCCTCCAGCATCTGCCAGACAAAACCTTTAGCAGTGACTATAACTAAAGGACTTAAATTATGCCAGGCCCAACATGCCATTTGGTGCAAAACACTTCGTAATTATACTGGAATTAACAGTTTTTTCATAATTGATAAAAATAAACCCATAGTAGATACTCTAGATAAAATCAATAAAAAAGATAATGCAAAATCAATAGAAACGTTCGACTTTTCTACCTTATATACTATGTTACAGCAGGCAGACCTCAAAAATAATTTGGATTGGTTCTTAGATAAAGCCTTTAATGGAGCTTTCGGAAAAGGCAGAGTAGTAGGGGCGGGTTTAGAGGGACGCTTGCACTGAGTGACCTTTTTGCAGTGACCTCGCACTGGGTGACTTCGTGACCTAGTTCGCCGTGACCTGAGGAGGCGACCTAGTTCGTCGTGAATTTGTACTGAGTGACCCCTACGACATAGTTCGTCATGACCTTACAGGTGTGTGACCTTACAGGTGCGTGACCTTAAAACTTTGGGGCCCTGAAAGGGCCGTTGTCCTCACTAGAATGTGAGGGTACGACGAACTTTATGTTGGTTACGTCTAATGATCTCCACTAATTCGGGAGGAGGTCTTTTCCTGGGCGGTGTTTTTAATAACTCGTCCGGTGAGACGAAGATATCGTCAGGGGTAATCACGGCAAGAGTATGATCCCTTAGATACGTGAGAGTGTCCATGATGCGGTTTTCTTCGATACGTAGGATTGGAGCGCCGTCCTCCATTCTGACAATGAGAGACGAAATGTGTGTCGTTTTATAACCGTAAGGACGAATCCATTTGAGAATAGGGGAATCATGTGACGTCACATACAAGGGTGTGTGAAAAATGTATTGCACAACATTAGGGGAGTGTTATGCAATCATAATTCCGTGCTAAAAACATGTGAATTTAAGTATTGCACAACCCTATGAAACATTTTATGCTGACGCTAAGTATTGCACAATGTGTATGTAATGACATAGATATGACGTCATCGCATAGTGTAATAAAAGGACGGGGCGCCATAGGTTCGCACAGACCATCAGCGCAAAGCAAGATGAGATTTTCTTTACGACACGTAGACAGACGATACAGCAGATTGTTTAGGACCGAATCGCTATGTGTGGAAATAGATTTTCTTAAAGATCGGTCCAAGGTGCCAGCCAACGATGTGCCACAACGACTACACGACGCCTTTGAGGCCATCATTGAGGAAATTCGTCAAACCTTGGACGCCAGAGAAAGTGACTACGTAAGAATCGCCATCAGTCCCCCAGGACTCAAATCACCGATCTGGTTACCGTTCCGTGAACATCGCTTGTTAAAAGCTGAAGACGTGTTACAGAAAGTAGCTGCCGTATTACAGAGTAACGAAGAATTTCGACTAGAGTATTTGTCAATGAGTATTTGTCACGTGTCCCTTCCCGATGGTAGAGGTGGCGAAAGAACAAACGTGAAGAAGAGACACTGTGCTAATTTCGACGAGTATTTAAAGAAAAAGAGATGTCTGGTTACCATTAAGAATAGCGACGAGCTCTGTTTTCAGCGAGCCATTGTCGTCGCTCGTCATTATGCCAACAAACAAGACACACCTGAATGGGAAAGAGAGAGGAACAGACTACAAAGGGGAGCATGTCCCCACTCGTGGCAGACGAGGAAAACCGGAGCACTCATCAATACCGTCGGTGGAGCCAGGCAAGCCTGCACGGGGATGGAAACCGGGGAACTGTACGCCAGGTATTTGGGAGAGCAAGGATACCAACTCAACGTTTTCTCTCGAGCCATCTTTGGTAGGGCGATCTATCGAGGAACAAAATACGTCACCGAAACACCTGAACCTGTATTTACACGACAGACATTACGACGTCATTACTTCCATGCCCGCCTTAGTGGAAAGGTCGTATTTTTGTGAGACCTGTAAAGTAGGATACGATAGTACCGAGAAACATTCGTGTCACGTTCTGTGTCAAGGATGTAAGACAGTGGGTCCACCCTGTCCACCCGATCCCAACACAAAGACGTGTTATCGATGTCATCGCGTGTTTATGAGCCCCCGGTGTTTTGACAATCACCTCGCCACCCGTTCCAGAGCCAAGTGCAGTATCTGTTATCGGTGGAAGAAATGTGAGAAAAGCCAGAAGGAGTGGGACGTCATCAAAGCTAAGCGAAATTTAGAAAAACATCGATGCGGAGAATACGAGTGTTCCATCTGTCGAGAGTGGCACACGGCCGAAAAACAATTTTGTTACATTCAACCGTTAAAATCACCCATCGACATGAACGGGGACAGAAAGACACAAATCGACAAACTACAGAAATCAACGTTGAACCGTTTCGTCTTCTTTGACTATGAATGCCAGCAAGATTCCGGTGAGCACATTCCCAATCTATGTGTCTTGTAAACGTGTCACTTTTGCATCGACAACCAAGAACCCTGTGAGCACTGCGACACGTACTGGAATCAGCAACGGGAAATGGTGTTTAAAGGTCAAGACACACTGGACGATGTAGGAAAATGGTTTTTACAACTCGCTGCTCACAGTACGTTGGTAGATGGTCAGAAACATGACAGTCACGAATCGAGTCCCGTGATTGCCGTGGCTCACAACTTTAAAGGTTACGACGGATTGCTGATTTTACAGACGCTGCACAAACATTCCCTGGCGCAACCAGAAGTCATTATGAATGGTGGTAAAGCAATGACGGTCACTGTCGGTACGGTAAAATTCATCGATTCCCTCAACTTTTTACCGATGGCTTTACGGGACATGCCCAAGACCTTTGGCCTGCAAGAACTCAAGAAAGGCTATTTTCCCATACACTTTAACAGACCGGAGAATGAAGAATACGATTACGATCCGGATGGAAAGAGTGTATCGGAACGAGAGAAGTTTCACGAGTGGTACGAACAGCACAGTTACGATGTCTTTGATTTTCGCCAGGAAATTCTCACCTATTGTAAGAGAGACGTAGATGTCCTCCGCCGATTTCTCATGGAGAGAGAGAGAGAAATGGGGTTTAACGTCCACTCAACACAACCAGAGGTGACCGGCCAGCTAGAGGTCGAAGCGCGGCACTCTAGACCACTAGGCCATCCCAACCCCCCTATTACTCATGGACACCGGAATCGATCCCTTTGAGAAGAGCCTGACCCTGGCTTCTATCTGCAGTCGCGTGTTACGCACGCATTATTTGAAGAAAGATACCCTCGTCGTCATTCCTCGAGCCCTCATGCAAGAGTCGAAACCGGGTAAGGACTGGCATCGCTTCCAGCCTCGACAACAGTCCAACAAAGCCCTTCGATGGTTGGAATGGGAACAACACCGACAGACCATGACAGCTTTCCGAAACAAGACCCCACTACCAAGCATTCGACACGCCCGTAACGGTAGTGAATGCCGAGTTGGACCTTATAGTTTAAATGGCATGGACACGACGACGGGTACGAGTTTCACGGGTGTGCCTTTCACGGATGTCCCAAATGTTTTCCGGGCCCCGTCCAAGACGTTCAACATAAACATCCCTACGATCCATCTCGTAGTATGAGGGACTTGTACCAGAATACACAAGAACGTCACCGTCGACTCCAAGAGTAGTACGGTATACAGACTATCCGCGTCATGCGGGAATGTGAGATGGAGGAAGAACGACGCCATGATCCTGAGATTGACGAATTTCTACGAAGCTTGGAAGATCAGCAATGACCAGCTCCCGAACCTCCGATGCCCAGCAACGCTTTCTTCGGTGGGAGAGCCAATGCCATCCAACTGTTGGTGAACGCGTCGGTTGGAGACATGCGCTACATCGACGTGGTGTCCCTGTACCCTTACATTTGCAAGTACGGCACCTTTCCCATCAAGGAACCCACGATCGTCACACAGCCCGATCAAGACCAGTGGCAGCAGTACGAAGGATTAATCCAGTGTTCCGTCTTACCGCCTCGTGGCCTGTACCACCCGGTGCTCCCATTTCGGCGCAAACAGAAATTGGTGTTTGCCCTGTGTCGAAGCTGCGTCGACGAACACATGAAACAAGGGGAGATTGCCGAATACCAACCTTGTGATCACACCGACGAACAGCGAGCCTGGGTATGTACGTTTGTCACCCTAGGATACCGAGTACTGAAGGTGTACGAAGTCTGGCACTGGAAAGAATTCAGCACTTACGATCCCGAGGCTAAAAAGGGAGGTCTGTGTACTGGGTACATTAAAGAAGAAGATGGAAAGTAGCGGTTATCCCGACACCTGTCACACAGAAGAAGACAAGGCCCGCTTCGTCAACGACGTGTACGACATGACGGCATCCCGCGTCGATAAAACCCAACAAGGGGATGCTGAATACAATACGGACGGTTTTGACATTCCAAGAAATTCACAGGATAATGAAGTTAACAAATTTGGACTGAAACTAATACGCATGTGTGCTGTATTCAATGTCCATATGCTAAATGGGAGGAGTGATCGTGATAAGTTTGGTGCAATGACTTGTATAAAAAACATAATGGTTCTAGTGTTGTAGACTATGTTATTGCTTCAACTGAAATGTTCAATTTTATTGACTATTTTTATGTTCAATGTAAAGACGAATCGGACCATCTGCCCTTAGAATTCCATATTCAATGCCATGTAGAAGGTTTCTTAACCGAAAGCACAAATACACAGACAACCCCCTACAACAAATATGTATGGAAGCTCAGTAAAAAGGACAAATTCACTATGGAGATAAATACGAACTTTGATAATTTTAATTTTGAATTCAAACATTTACTATCAACGGAGGTGCACCTGGCTATAGAATGTGTAACGAACTTTATTAAATCTTGTGCAAAATCAATGAACAGCGGGAAACGTTCATATCATTTTAAAACAGAGGAGTAACCGCCATGGTTTGACTCCGACTGTGTAAATAGCAAGAATAGTAAGTACTGTGCATTAGATAAATTTAGACTTAGTAATTCTGTTATTGATTTGAAACTATTTAATATATGCAAAAATAAATTCAAAGAATTGTGTAGTTTTAAAAATACAGAATATAATCGACATGTCTGTAATCAGTTACTTCAAAATTTAAATGATCCAAGTAAGTTTTTGCAGACTGTAAAAGGTTTTCGTCAAAAGGTTTCGGTATCTGACAAAATAACTCCAATGGGTGAACTACTTTGAAACACTGCTAAATCCAACAACTGATTCACAGAGTGTAGATGATATTAATATCAATATTACAATTAGTGAGTCTAGTAATATTTTAAATAAACCTATAACATATTATGAAATTAAGAAATGTATAGACAATATGAAATCAGGCACTTCACCTGGTCCAGACGGGCTAGGAATTGATTTCTATAAGTCATGTGTAGAACTAATAGGCCCAGTTCTCACAGTTTGTATAATACCCTATTTGATGAAGGCAGATTTCCAAACTCGTGGTCAAGGGCCCTAATCACACCTCTGCACAAGAAAGGATCAAAACATGACCCATCAAACTACAGAGGCATATCTCTGACTGATTGTATCGGTAAAATATACGGTGCTGTGCTCAATAATAGATTACAAAATTGGTGTGTCGAAAATAAGTATTGTGAAGCACAAGCAGGCTTTAGGAAAGGGTACTCTACTGTCGATAATATTTTTACTTTACATCGTCTTATTCAAAAATATCTCACAAAATCAAAAGGGAGAATGTATTCTTTATTTGTAGACTTTTCTCGTGCTTTTGACTCATTGAATCGAAAGAAACTATTAGCATTAATGCTAACAGAAGGTGTGAATGGAAAGATGTATTTAGCATTAAAAAGCATGTACTCCAATGTATTATCGAGTGTAAAATTAGCATCCAAATAACCCACTATCTTAATTGTTTATCAGGCGTTAAACAAGGATGCATATTAAGTCCTCTTCTATTTTGTTTGTATGTCAATCAACTCGTAGAAATGATGGAAGCTAGTGATGTAAGAGGGTTGTTCACTACGCAAGAAGCAAACAATATAATTATGTTATTATATGCAGATGATCTTAGCATATTATCAGACTCGATTGGTGATTTACAAAGAAAACTAAATATTTTGTATAAATTTTGTACTAATTTTAATTTAAATGTAAACCTTTCAAAGACAAAGATTGTAATTTTTAGAAATGGTGGAATTACTAAGAATATCGAAGTGTTTTATTATAATAATGTAAAATTAGAAGTTGTTTCTTATTACAATTATTTAGGTATATTATTTTCGTCGCGATTATGTTGGAGTAAACCTTTGTATAATTTAAGTGTCAAAGCTGATAAAGCTCTTATACCCGTAAATGTCTTCTTAGAAATGTCGATTGTATATCCCTAGATCATGCTTTCAAAATATTTGATGTAAATATCAAGCCGGTATTGTTGTATGGGTCACAAATATGGGGCTTCGAATACAGATTAGATATTGAGAAAGTTCATAGTGCATACTGTAAATACATTTTAGGCGTACACAAATCTAGCACAACCGTAGGATCACTGGGAGAATGTGGCCGCTATGGTTTATCGGTATCTTATATTTCAAATTGTATTAAATACTGGATCAAATTATTAAATATGAACTCAGATAGATACCCTAAGCAAGTATATATAATGTTGTGTAATTTAGATAGTGCTGGAAGGGAAACATGGGCCACCAAAGTAAAACATGTACTTTGTTCTTTGGGATTCGGCTATGTATGGTTTGACCGAAATGTTGGAGACAAACGAAAATTTATGACATTATTAAAACAACGATTAACTGATATTAACGCACAGGAATGGTCATCGAAACTAAACGAGAGCAGTAGTCTATCAGAATATAAATGTTTCAAGCTTAATTTAATTCCAGAACAATACTTGTCTGTAAATATCCCAAACGTAGCCAAAAGAAATATTACTCTGTTACGTTTAAACTTATTGCCATTATATGTAAATATGTTTAGAAGAAAATTAAGTAAAACAAATCTGTGTCCATTATGTGAATTAGAACTAGAAGATTCATTTCATTTCATATGTAAATGTAAATTATTACAAGACATTCGTGCTAAATATTTAGATTTTGTAGACTCTTACGATATTAATTATTTTTATAAATTGTGTACATATAAATTCTATAAATGCAGCCATAAAGATTAGAAATCATCAAATTAAGAATTAAACTGTTTATTGTAAATAAATTAACACTTTTTAAAATGTTGATAATTGTATCTAATTTATTTATTTAATGGCCTGTTTGATATATTTGTATACATGTATATATTTATTATTTATACATTTACAATCTTGTAACTTTGGGTCGATGACCTATTTACTGAAACATCATTAACAAGGGGATGCGGGCGTTTAGTAAGCTCCAACTTAACACAGCATGGGGGAAATTCGGACAGAGAGACAACTTTCCCAAGACCGAATACATCGCGGAGCCCAGTGTCTATTTTGAAAAAATGTTGGACGTGACCCAGACCGTGCGAGATGTAAACTAGTCAACGATAACATGGTATTAATGGAAACGTTGAAGAAAGAACACGTCGCACCCTGTCCCATCACCAACGTGGTTATCTCCACCTTTGTCACTGCCCAGGCCCGTTTGAAACTTTATTCCGTCTTGGAAAAGTTAGGGGAGCGGGTATGTTATTTTGACACCGGTAGTGTCATCTACCAATATCACTCCACGTCATGGAATCCCCGGGAAGGTTCCAATTTGGGTCAGTGGAAGAACGAGTTGCCCGAAGATGTCACCATTCGGGAATTTGTAAGCGGAGGACCAAAGAATTACGCATACCGCCAGAGCGATGGAAAACCCGTGTGTAAAGTCAGGGGATTCACCCTGAATTATCGTGCCTCCCAACAATTAAATTACGCCATCATGAAGGAGATCGTACGACGCGTCAATCATAACGAACCTCTTGTGATCGCCAATCCGTTCAAGATATCAAGATCACGTGACAGACGTCTCTGGACACGCCCCGAGAATAAAAAATATAAAATCGTGTATGACAAACGTTTCGTTCAATTCAATGACGATAGCCAGCCAAACAACACTTACCCATACGGATACTGACTTTCGAGTCTCAGGAACATGGCGAACGAACAGAGAAGAGGACAAACCAGCAGCAACGAATACAGATATTGTCGAAAAGTTAAGACTACGATGGCTAAACTTCCGTGTCAGCCAATGCTACCTACCCATCATAGAAAAAAGTCAGCACGAGGAGTGTGTCGGTTGCAGCTACAACCACCCCAGTCAGAGATACCATTCGTGTTTGGGGCTAGGCGTCTTTTCCATAACGGGTCAACCCTCACATCCCGTCGACGATTACAGTCACTACCTCTGGACGGACGAGTCGAAATTAAAAGACATCGACAGTGTGTTAGGCAGCATGGTGGACGATCCACAGGATTGAGTCAAGACATGGGAAACCGAACAACGATGGCAGGAAGACGTCACACAAGCCTTGAGAAAGTACTGGGAGATCGTTCCTGGCTTTAAAGCACCGATGATCAAACGCAAAGATGGAGCGGATCCCATACGAATATGGATGGACCGGTTAACGTACAGGGAGAAGGCTTGCTTCCTGGATGACATGGATGTCAATAAGATATCTGGCATGGTAGGAGAAGGCTGGGAATGTATTGGCAGACATCTGGGGATCAGTGAAGCGCGGATCAGTCAAGCCAAGATGGATCACCATAACAATACACGGAATCAAGTTTTTACCGTGCTCAACCACTGGCGACAAAAATACGGTAAGCCAGGTCGGTGGCAACAAAAATACGGTAAGCTTGGCGACCAGATATCAGACGAGGACGAGCCACTGATAGCACCCCTCTCCCTGAATGAACACGTCATTAAGTGGGCCAACCTGGAGACGTGGTTAGAGGCCTTTTTAGCGAGTGGAGCCGTCATCGAATGGGAAGAATTGCAAGAGTATGTGGACAGCCTGGAAATCATAGACTAAACGTTACGAACCAGTGTTGTTAGTTGTATGTCTGTTTATTATTACACAACTACGATTGCACAATCATAAAAAATAGTAAGAACCAACCAAAACGCGAGTTATTGCGAAACACCGATTGCACAACCAGAAGAAATAGAAAGAACCAATCAAAACGTGAGTTTTTACGCAATACCGATTGCACCATCAAAAGAAAAAAATATGTTGCCAGGCAACGAAACATACGCCCACACAGCAGCTAAATCGTCCGGGCAGTCAGCAAGAGTTGTCGCATATTAAGATATCAGAAAATCATTAGAATTTGTTTGGTTTTTATAAAAATCTGCCCCATGCTAACGTTTAAATTTGTGACCTCTATAGGGTCCACAACCTTGATATACCATATTTCTACACTATTCGCGTACAAACGGCAGCCATTTTGTTTGTCAATTTTGGTCCGATTTTCACGAAATTCAAACTCAACCTAGATTACCCTGTAACAGTGAAATAATCCAAAGTTTTTTTTTTCAAATCAGGCAATAATTGTGACCTCCAGAGGGACCATAAGCTAATGAAGGCAATTTTTCGTACAATCAGGGGTATAATTTAGGAAGTTACGATCCGATATTCGCAAATATGGAATTGGAACCAAGATCTTTAGATTATAAACATGTATTTCAAGTTTCATCAAAATCGAATTAAAATTGTGACCTCTATAGGGTCCACAACCTTAATATAACTTATTTTCACACTATTCGCGTACAAATGGCGGCCATTTTGTCCGTCAAATTTGGTCCGATTTTCACGAAATTCTAACACAACCTTCATTACCATGTAACGGTGATTTAATCAAACGGTTTTTTAAATAGGATAATAATTTTGACCTCCAGAGGGACCACAAGCTGAAAAGGGTGATTTTTCGGACAATAAAGGGCCATAATTCAGGAAATTACGATCCGATGGGCGCAAATATCGAAAGGAACCAAGATCTTTGGGTTATTAACATACATGTCAAGTTTCATCAAAATCGGTTCAAAATTGTGACCTCTATAAGGTCCACAAGCTAAAAACATGATTTTTCGTACAATCAGGGGCCATAATCCGTGAAGTTTCGATCCGATACATGCCAATATCGAAAGCAGCCGAGATCTTACGGCAACAAAAATACGGTAAGCTTGGCGACCAGATATCAGACGAGGACGAGCCACTGATAGCACCCCTCTCCCTGAATGAACACGTCATTAAGTGGGCCAACCTGGAGACGTGGTTAGAGGCCTTTTTAGCGAGTGGAGCCGTCATCGAATGGGAAGAATTGCAAGAGTATGTGGACAGCCTGGAAATCATAGACTAAACGTTACGAACCAGTGTTGTTAGTTGTATGTCTGTTTATTATTACACAACTACGATTGCACAATCATAAAAAATAGTAAGAACCAACCAAAACGCGAGTTATTGCGAAACACCGATTGCACAACCAGAAGAAATAGAAAGAACCAATCAAAACGTGAGTTTTTACGCAATACCGATTGCACCATCAAAAGAAAAAAATATGTTGCCAGGCAACGAAACATACGCCCACACAGCAGCTAAATCGTCCGGGCAGTCAGCAAGAGTTGTCGCATATTAAGATATCAGAAAATCATTAGAATTTGTTTGGTTTTTATAAAAATCTGCCCCATGCTAACGTTTAAATTTGTGACCTCTATAGGGTCCACAACCTTGATATACCATATTTCTACACTATTCGCGTACAAACGGCAGCCATTTTGTTTGTCAATTTTGGTCCGATTTTCACGAAATTCAAACTCAACCTAGATTACCCTGTAACAGTGAAATAATCCAAAGTTTTTTTTTTCAAATCAGGCAATAATTGTGACCTCCAGAGGGACCATAAGCTAATGAAGGCAATTTTTCGTACAATCAGGGGTGTAATTTAGGAAGTTACGATCCGATATTCGCAAATATGGAATTGGAACCAAGATCTTTAGATTATAAACATGTATTTCAAGTTTCATCAAAATCGAATTAAAATTGTGACCTCTATAGGGTCCACAACCTTAATATAACTTATTTTCACACTATTCGCGTACAAATGGCGGCCATTTTGTCCGTCAAATTTGGTCCGATTTTCACGAAATTCTAACACAACCTTCATTACCATGTAACGGTGATATAATCAAACGGTTTTTTAAATAGGATAATAATTTTGACCTCCAGAGGGACCACAAGCTGAAAAGGGTGATTTTTCGGACAATAAAGGGCCATAATTCAGGAAATTACGATCCGATGGGCGCAAATATCGAAAGGAACCAAGATCTTTGGGTTATTAACATACATGTCAAGTTTCATCAAAATCGGTTCAAAATTGTGACCTCTATAAGGTCCACAAGCTAAAAACATGATTTTTCGTACAATCAGGGGCCATAATCCGTGAAGTTTCGATCCGATACATGCCAATATCGAAAGCAGCCGAGATCTTACGGGGATAAACCTATATTTCAAGTTTTTTCAAAATCGGATAAGAATTGTGACCTGTAGAGAGTCCACAACCTTGATATAACATATTTTCACACTATTCGCGTACAAACGGTGGCCATTTTGTCCGTCAATGTTGGTCTGATTTTCACGAAATTCGAACTCAACCTTCTTTACCACGTAACGGTGATATAACCAAACCGTTTTTTAAATCGGATAATAATTTTGACCTCTAGAGGGACCACAAGCTAAAAAGGGCGATTTTTCGGACAATCAGGGGCCATAATTAAAGAAATTACGATCCAATGGGCGCAATTATCGAAAGGAACCAAGATCTTTGGGTTATTAACATACATGTCAAGTTTCATCAAAATCGGTTCAAAATTGTGACCTTTTTCGTACAATCAGGGGCCATAATCCATGAAGTTTCGATCCGATACATGACAATATCGAAAGCAGCCGAGATCTTACGGTGATAAACCTATATTTCAAGTCTTTTCAAAATCGGATAAGAATTGTGACCTGTAGAGAGTCCACAACCTTGATATGACATATTTTCACACTATTCGCGTACAAACGGCGGCCATTTTGTCCGTCAATTTTGGTCCGATTTTCACGAAATTCGAACTCAACTTTCATTAAACTATAACACATACTTATGGAAGAACAATTACTAATTTATTTAGGCGACGTTTCGAAGAGTATTCTCTCAACGTTTTCAAGCAAGTGCAGCAACAAATGTGTATGGCAATTATATATAGACAAGCAATAACAACAATTCTGAGACCATGCATGACAACAACAGGATCAAAGGCATATAACAACATGGTCAAAGGCAAGGTGCATATGAAGGATTAGTGAGGCCACTGATAATTGGCATTAATTAACATTAGAGGGATATTAATAAGTAATTGTAGAGATAAATTATTAAACTTAGACAACCAATCATGACAAATCCGAAACCATACATGAACTGAGGGTGCTAGGCTAGGTTACATCAAAGGGATAGTAGCCGATTGATAATGAGTAATAATAACAACATAAACAACAAACAAAAGGGAAACCATACATGATACTAAACATCAGAGAGCTAGTAACTCCAGATAAATTAAATGGGGATTAAATATTTGGACCATAATTGGGTTAATAATAGTGAGTTCTTATATAGCGCACAAATCCATTAAAATTAATGCTCAAGGCGCTTTTAGCTTTCCACTATCACAAGATGTTAATAACTAATAAGCAGTCTTAAAAAGATGAGTCTTTAATTGCTTCTTAAAACAGCTAAGGGATTGTGAATTCTTTAAGGTCAAGGGTAATGAATTCCATAGGTTTGGTACAGTGTATGAGAAGCATCTACGACCAAATGTCTTAAGCCTATAGTTGGGTACCACCAGACGCAGTTCATGTTGGGACCGAAGATTTCTTTTGGGGACATAATCAATGAGCATTGAGGTCAAGTATTCTGGTGCTTCACCTCTCTGGCATTTGTAAGCTATGCACAGAATTTTGAACTTAATTCTACTTTCCACTGGAAGCCAATGTAAATCCTTTAACAGCGGTGTGATATGGCAATTTCTACTAGATAGGCAGACAATTCTAGCCGCGGTATTTTGTACAAGTTGTAATTTGTGTATAAGACTGTTGTTTATGCCAAATAGAAGGCTGTTGCAATAGTCGTGTCTGGATAAAATTAAAGGTCGAACCAGTGCATGTGCTGCATCTTTTGTAATCAAATTGCGAATTCGACGTATGGACCTCAAATGAAAGAAGCACGTCCTGCAAATTTGATTCACTTGTTTTTCCATGCTGAGTTGAGAATCAAGATAAACCCCAAGATCTTTCAGGTTATCAACTATGTTGACTGTGGAGTCAGCGATTGTTATTGACTTTAGACTGATGTTTAGAAGCTGTTGTTTGGTGCCACATAACATGACTTCTGTCTTGTCATCATTCAATTTGAGCATGTTATTGGTCATCCAAGATTTAATATCAATTGTACAATTGGTTATTTTATTACAAGAAACATGTGTGGACTTGAATCTGTCCAATATTTGTGTGTCATCAGCATAGCAATGATACAAAAGATTGTACTTCTTTAAAATACTGGCGACGCTTACAGTATACAATACAAACAACACTGGTCCAAGGACGGAACCTTGGGGTACTCCATTCTTTAACTTAACTGAATCTGATAATTTGTTGTGTATTTGCACAGATTGCGAGCGGCCCATAAGGTATGATTGAAACCAGCTCAAAGCATTTTCTGATATTCCAAATTCATCATATAATTTCTGGAGGAGTACAGATGGATCGATAGTGTCGAATGCAGCAGATAAATCCAGCATTACAAGGCAGCAGCAATCACCATCATCAACAGCCGATCTGATGTCATTAACAACCTTTAACAAGGCAGTTTCGGTGGAATGGTTTTGTGTATAGGCAGATTGACAGTTATCCAGTAAAGAATAATGATTAAGATGGTCTTTTAACCTTTTGTTAACCGCTTTCTCCAGAATTTTAGAAATAAATGATAAGTTTGAAACGGGTCTGAAGTTTTTAAAGTTTTCAGAGTCTAAGGTCGGTTTCTTAAGTAGAGGTTTGACGACTGCTTCTTTGTAAATCTGAGGGAAGATCCCGGATCTGAGACTATTGTTGACAATGCCAGTAATGATGTGCAGAAAAACATCGAGAAACTGAATTACAAGTGACGTAGGCAGTGGATCGGACAAACATGTTGACGGTTTAGAAGAGCGAATAATCTTTTCAATCTCATCTTCGAAAAACATGTGAAGCTGACTGAGCTCATCACCGGTAAACTGACTTGTGATGAAGGTAGCAGGAATGCCATTAGATGACTCACATAAACCAGATTTAATTCTATCGATTTTGTCAACAAAGAAACAATTGAAAGAATCTGCTAGATCTTTTGCATCATCATATGATGGTAGACTACTTTCAACCTTTGTTCCTAACAAAGAATTCATAAACGAATAGATTTTCCGCGGATCATTTCCACTTTCGTCTAGTTTCTGGAGACAGTAATCCCTCTTTGCACTGCGAATAGTTTTCGTTAGTTCCGTTCTGTCTGCTCTGTACAGTTGCCTGTGAACTTCCAAACTAGATTTGCGCCACCGACGTTCCGATTTGCGACATAGCTTTTTTGCTGCGAGAACACCAGAGTTTTACCAAGGTGTGTTTGGTCTAAGGATCACAGTTTTGGTTTTAGGTGGTGCATGTTTATCAAGTAAACAAGACAAGGTTTCATTGTAAAGAACAGCCAGATCTTCAACTGATTTAGGCGGGTCAAGAACAAGTTTGGAGTTGAGCAGATCTTCTCTGAATTGATGACAATTTATAGATTTAATGTTGCGGCAGTTGATAGTACGATAGAACATTAAATACACACAAAACAGCACAACCCGCACGCCCCTTCTTTATAGTCCCACCCTCTTCCACCTGATTGACACCAACACATTATGCACAAGTTAAATAAAAGAAACAGTTGACCAGTTACTAAATGATAATTATGTACATGACCAGGATTAAATAGAGTATAACTATTGAATTATGAATATTTAGAAAGTCACGCCCCAGTCCTATTCACAGGCTCCTAAATAATTATGATCCTACACACTTCCTCTCATTAACTTTCCTCTCAACTTTCATTATCATGTAACGGTGATATAATCAAACGTTTTTTTAAATCGGATAATAATTTTGACCTCCAGAGGTACCACAAGCTAAAAAGGGCGATTTTTCGGACAAACAGGGGCCATAATTCAGGAAGTTACGATCCGATGGGCGCAAATATCGAAAGGAACCAAGATCTCTGGGTTATTAACATACATGTCAAGTTTCATCAAAATCGGTTCAAAATTGTGACCTCTATAGGGTCCACAAGCTAAAAACTTGATTTTTCGTACAATCAGGGGCTATAATCCATGAAGTTTCGATCCGATACATGCCAATATCGAAAGCAGCCGAGATCTTATGGGGTTAAAAACCTATATTTCAAGTTTTTTCAAAATCGGATAAGAATTGTGACCTATAGTCCACAACCTTGACATAACATATTTTCACACTATTCGCGTACAAACGGCGGCCATTTTGTCCGTCAATGTTGGTCTGATTTTCACGATGTCAAACACGCTTTGTTTTCTTACTATAGGCGTAGGTTCATAGTCTACTGTATCTAAAAACTCTTTAATTGCTAAGCAAACGCTTTTCATTCTTAATATTTTATTACTATTCATTATCCTGTTGATTAAAACGTCTTCTCTACAATCAATCAAAAATGAAATATTATCATTTATCAATTCTTTATCTATTAAGGGTTTTTTTTGTTAATTTTCATGTGTTTATTGTTCCAGATGATTTGGTTTTGCGGGCTTATTAACTTATCGATGTATAGATATGGAACCAATTATTGAAAATTTCTTGATAAAAGGGAGATAATTTTAAAAAAACCCTGTTGAATAATTACATGCCGGTAATATTTGCCCATCATAATCATTTAATATATAAGCGTACGGAATTTTCCATGATTGAACATCGTCTGATAGTATCTTTTTTATCCAAAATACGCTACGGCATATAATAATAAATAAATAATAATAATGAGTCTTGTATAGCGCTAAAGTCCACACCACAAAAGGGGTATGCTCAAAGCGCCGACCACACAACAAACACACATTATCACTCAACAACACAATTTCACTGATTATAACGTTTGAAGAGATAAGTCTTGAGGTTTGATTTAAACGAACTTAATGTTTTAGAACTCTTGAGTTTTAATGGCAAATTATTCCAAAGAGTTGCAGAGGCGTAGGAGAATGACCGAGCACCAAATGTCTTTAAATTGTAACTTGGAGTCTTAAGTAGAAATTGATCAGAAGAGCGCAAACATCGTGAAGGAACATATGGGTGTACAAGATCTTGAAGATAGGTTGGGGCCATTTTGGACACTGATTGGTAGGTTAGGCACAAGATTTTAAATTCAATTCTTTCTGAAATCCTAAGCCAGTGGAGGGAATCAAGAACAGGGGATATGTGACATCTTTGTTTAGTTCTCGTTACTATTCTGGCGCATTTATTCTGGATTTGCTGAAGTCGTTGAATTTGTTGCTTGGAGGTTCCTATAAAAAGACTGTTGCCGTAGTCCAGTCTAGACATCACCATACACCGAACAAGTGTGGCAGCTGCATCCCTAGTGATAAGATGTCTGATGGATCCAATATTTCGAAGGTGATAATGAGATATTTTACACAAGTAACTGACATGTGTTTCCATTGTTAACGAAGAGTCAATATGAATTTCGAGATCCTTAACAGATGAAGCGAAAGGAATGATAGATTCATTTATATTTAGGGACTGTACTTTACATTTTTTAAGTCGAGATTGAGGACCAATAAGAATTGCTTCAGTTTTGTCAGAATTTAGTTTTAACATGTTATCGTCCATCCATTTCTGGACATCATCTATACAATTTTCCAATTGATGACAAGCAGAAACTTGGCTTGTATGAGATGGGTGGAAGCTGTTAAATAGTTGAGTATCATCAGCATAACTGTGATGTGTGATTAAGTACCGATTTAACAAGTCTACGAGAGGTTTAGTGTAAAGACAAAATAGGATTTTTCCAAGAACAGACCCCTGGGGTACACCACATGTTAGAGTTACGGGAGTTGACACAGATTGTCTAACAACAACAGCTTGTGATCTTTGTGATAAGTATGATGAGCACCAGTTTAAAACAGTGGAACTGATTCCATATTCAAAATCGAGACGCTGTAGAAGTTTCATATGGTCTATCGTATCAAAGGCAGCTGACAGATCTAGTAGTACCAAAATTGACACCTCACCTTTATCAACAGATTCCTTAGCTGCATTTAAAACACAATTGAGGGCAGTTTCTGTACTGTGTGCAGTCCGATATGCAGATTGAAATTTGTCCCACAGATTAGTTCTATCCAAATAGCTAACCAGTTGCATTTTGACGACCTTTTCAAGAATTTTTGAAATGAAAGGTAGGTTTGAAACTGGACGGTAATTTTTTAATAGCTCCGGGTCCAAAGATGGCTTTTTGAGAAGAGGTTTTATAATTGCATGTTTAAACGACTGAGGCACAATTCCAAGCTTCATGCTGGTATTGACTATTTTGGTTAATACTGGAAGGAGAACATCTTAGACTTGAATGAAAAGACTGGTTGGGATGGGATCTAGTGCACATGATGTCGGTTTTGATTGAATAATAATATTTCTAAGTTCATCTTTTCTGATAGGATTAAAATATTGAAAGCCTCCACAAAGTTGAGCATGATCTATTGCACAAGTATCAGATACTACATTAACCATGTTAAAACTAGTTCGGATTTTAGCAATCTTTTCAATGAAATAGGTGTTAAAATTTGTGACATTATTAACATCGTCTTCTTTGGGATAGATCACATCACGAGACTTACCAAGTAGGTAGTTTAAGGTTCCAAACAGTGCTTTAGGGTTATCTACATTATCTTCTATCACTTTGATATAATATTCCGCTTTTGATTTTTTCACAAGATTCGTAGTGATGTTGCGGCAGCGATTATACACCTGTCGATCGATTTCTAGCCTTGTCTTTCTCGACTTTCGCTCAAACTTGCGTCTACGCTTTCGAGATTCAAGTATAGAAGGAGTTATCCACGGTGCGTGTTTGTCGATTCGCACAGACTTGGTTTGGAGTGGCGCATGTTTGTCTAGTAGTTCTGACAGTGTAGTATTATATAAATCTACAATTTCATCCAAGTCATCAGGAGGGTTACAGATGAGATTTGATTGAATAATATCATTTTGAAATTCATCAATGTTAATCTTTTTGGTATTGCGGATCTGGATGATCTGTCTACTTGGTAATGGTTTAGCAAAGTTAAGGTGAAATGATATTATAAAATGATCTGACAATTGTTTGTCTTCAACTTCAATTTGCTGAATACTTGAGTCGTCTCTAGTGACAATCCAGTCAATGATATGGCCTGATTTATGGGTGGGTAGTGGCACAAGTTGTTTTAGGTCATGATTATCCAAAATCGTGCATAATTTTTTAGTAAGACCGTTGTCCGGAACATCAAAATGTACATTAAAATCTCCTAGAATAATTGTTGTTTCTTGTTTCTGGTCGAGGATATCTGTCAGGGCTGAAAATTCATCAATAAATAATTTATCTGTTGATTTGTTTTTCTTTGAAGGCGGGGGTTTGTAAATACATAAAAACCTCAAGGACTTGCCACCAACACTTATTACAGTTCCAAGTAATTCGAATGATAAGAAAGTCTGAGCTGGTTTAAAAGGTTGTAGTGTAAGACTGTCTTTAAATATCATTGCTATGCCCCCTCCTATTCCACTAGTCCTGGGGATGTGCTTAATGTGATAGCCTAAAGTAATCATATCTCTAACCTTTGCATCATCACCATCTGGTCTTAACCATGTTTCGGTAAGAAAAAGGACATCATATTCATTTTCAAAAATAAGTTCATTAATATCTGTGGTTTTATTTTTAGCTGATTGCGCATTCCAAAATCCGAACTTCAGAAGTGAAATCTGTTTAATAGGACTGTGGTCACAGTGAAGTGAGTTAGTTTTAAACTGATTAACAGACTGATATTGTTTTCTCCTACCACCTCTCTTTCCACGCTTGGTTGGTTTGTTAATGCTTTGACCAAGATGTTTGATCAAACTGAAAACTTGATTATCCAGTCCTGAGTGACTTAGCTTCGAACAAGATATTTGAATTAACTCATTAGACTGATATCTAACAATGTGTTTACCTGTGTTCATCTTTAAATCTAAACAGAGGGTTGTGATGTCCAGCAAACATAAAAGTGATAACAACTCACCACTTGACACGTAATAAAGAATCACAAATATGCACAGAAAATGCATAATTTAAAGTCAAAAACACTTTCAAAAGTCTCCAAATACAATCCTGGGTACATTAATAATCCACTGGCACAATTTATAAAAAGTTAGTCCTGGGAATAAACTGATTATTTGAGAAAAATGTCAGAGCTCACACACACACTGTGCTGCCTGTCAGGCGCACTTTTAAATCAATCATATTAAGCCCCCCTTTATTTATATTTTGATTTATTACTGTTCTCTTTAATTTATCAGGCCCGTTCCATAGATAGTTATAAAATAATTTATTAATGCTTTTAATTACATTTTCAGGTATAGTTTTAACTGATGCAGGGTATAATATTTTTGGTACGCAAAATGTTTTAATTATATGGATCTTCCCTATTAAACTTAAGTTCCGTGTTTTCCAGGTATTCAAAGTTCCTTCAATTTGGTCTATGCAATTTTCAAAATTCATTTTTTGAGTAGCTGTTTCGTCTAGTGAATAGGTAATGCCTAATATTTTTATAAAATTCTCGCGGTAAATAAAGCCTAAACCTTCAATATTATCAGATAGTTGTGCGTTGCCACTGTTTAGATCGATAGCTTCCGTTTTAGTAGCGTTTAATTCTAACCCAGAAACCTTATTAAATTTTTCTAAAACTTCAAAAAGGTGCCTAGCTGATTTAAAATCTTTCAATAAAACTGTTATGTCGTCTGCAAAGGCTATTAGTTTTAACGATTGATCCCCAAAGATAATTCCCCCTATGCTTATATCGTTTCTAATATATATACATAATGTTTCGATAATGAGGTTAAAAAGATTTGTGCTGCTTGGATCACCTTGACGTACTCCCTTGGCCACTTTAAAATAGGGAGTAGTATATCCATTATTCATTACTGCACAGTTAATGTCATTATATAATGTTTGTATCCATCTTAAGTAATTGCGTTTAAATCCAAAAGCGTCTAAAAAAAAGAAAACAGGTATTTATGGCTAACGCTATCAAAAGCTTTTTTAAAATCAATGGCTAAAAGAAAACCAGTTATTTTCTTAATTTTTGCGAGGTAAAAACAGTCATCAATGATACGGGTATTTTCCTGTATATGACGTCCAGAAATAAAAGCAGTTTGATTTGGATGTATTAAAATTGGAAGAAAGGGCTTTAATCTTAATGATAAAATCTTACTTGCTAATTTTACGTCTACATTTATAAGTGTAATGGGCGCCAGTTAGATAAAAGTGATTTATCTTTGCCGGGTTTCGGGATTAGTTTAATAATCGATTGTCTTTGTGACTCTGATAATTGCTTATGTTCAAAACTATAGTTAAATGAATTTAGTACTAATGTATTAATAAGAGGCCAATATTCACGGCAAAATTCTATATTTAGTCCATCATTGCCTGGGGTTTTATTATTTTTAAATAGATTTAATGCTTCCAAACATTCGCTGTTGTCAATTTTATGTTCCAGCATCTGACTTTGATATTCATTTAATTTTTGGAAGTACTGTTTTCTGAGGAATATTTTATCGTCAAGACGTGATTTGGTATGGGTAGTTTCTGAATAAAGATTCGCGTAATAGTTATAAATTTCCCTTGGTATTTCCTTTGGGCAAGTAATTTCGGTATTATCTATTTGAATTCTGTTTAATGATGTTGATATCTTATTTTGTTTCTCTAAACTAAGCAATAATTTGGTATTCTTTTCCCCTTTTTCGTGCCACTCCACTTTAGATCTTAAGATTTCCCTACGCATTTCTGTATCATAAATTTGATCGAGCTTATGTTTAACGAAGTAATAGTTTTCGTAGATTTCGACATCATGAGTGCTTAAGGATGAAATTGTATTTTCTAAACCTTGCATTTCTTGTATGAGTTTTTCTTTTAACTTACTTTTAATTTTTTGTTTCTTTTTACAGTATTTAATGGTTTCATTTTTAATTTTAAATTTAACATAATCCCATAGCCCCCCTCTATCCTCCTTATCGTGATATTCATCCTTCCATATGTTGATGGTGTTCTTTAATAATTTGTAGTAATTTTGATCTGATATCAGATTGTTATTAAAAATCCATATTCCAGGCCCTCTTTTTGAATCATTAGTGCATATGTTAATAGCAATTGCTTGGTGATCACTGAATGTGTTTGGTATAATGGTGCATTCTTTTACAAAATCTTGAGTAGTGGCCGAAATTAACCAAAAATCTATCCTACTTTGTATTAAAGGCTTAAGCTGTTTCCTCGTATATCTACGTAACTTTGGGTTTCTAACTCTAAATATATCGATAAGATATTTAATTATGTTTATATTAGCTAACTTGCTGTTGTTTTTTATTTTATAATTCCCACCCGTTCTATCTAAGTCTTTGTTCATCACATTGTTAAAATCTCCGCCTATGATAACCGACAAGTCGTCGAAAGATTCAAACGATTTGAGCATCTGATCTTGCAGTTTAAGAAAATGGGCCCTTTGCTGAATATCTATCGTGGGACTGTACGTATTGACTAGTAAAAAATTAGTTTGTAAACAGTTTAAAATCAAAGTGATAAAGTATCCATTATCATCAACTGTATATGACTTAATGTCTAGATTACTCGATGTTTTAAATAAAATGGCAGTTCCGGCTGAATTACTCTTTCCGTGGGCAAATATTATGAGATCTCCCCATTCCCGCTGCCAGGTGAATTCATCGGAATTTGTGCTATGTGTTTCTTGCAGAAATATAACATTTGCTTTTTGTTCCTTTAACCATTCAAATATTTTATTAGGTTTAAGTTTATTACGCATACCCCTAGTATTTAACGATATAATTTTTAAGTATTCCATTGATATATGTAAATACAGTATATTATAGTTACCTTTGTATTAATTATGTTTAAACATTAATCGGATAATGAGTATAGACTAAATAATGTAAAGCTTATGATTGTTCTAACGATATAAAAAAAACATTCTTAAAAATGGTGAACTCACTATTTATTTTCAAATATTGATTCAAACTAAAATTGATTGCCCAATGTCTCTGTCTGGCGGAGAAGGACGTGGAAAGTTTGGCCCGAGCACTCATCCAATATGCAGGTCCGAGAGATATGACTGAAGTTTTGTCGTATCCCCCCTCTTTCGATATGAGCGAATGGGTACCCGTCGTCGTCACGTTTACCGAGGTGGAAGACTGGCACCCACATGATATGATGCAGAAGCTTATGGGACAAGTCTATTGGATTCCTCGCGTCCTGAGAAACGCAACGTGGATGACAGAACAGATCCTGAAGACAAACAGTCCAAACTAACGTTCTTTTTTCTATTTCTTTTGTATTGTATGCCATGCTTTTTTCGTATTGAATGTTTTTTTGTATTTTATTGTCACATAAACATTGTTCGTATTTCACTCCATGTCTGTTGTTCTGTGGTGGGCGTGAAGGTATAAAAGGCGGGGAAAAAGAGAGTTTGGGTGCAAGATGGATGTGGCATTCAAACATCCCTTTACCATGTTAGTCAGTGGTCCAACGGGCGTTGGAAAGACGGTCTTTGTACAGAATTTTTTTCAATCGTCCCTGTTCGACATCCCTCCCCAACGCATCGCGTGGGCCTATGGGGAATGGCAAGCGAGTTACAATCGGTTTCCTTACACTTATGTCAAAGTCTTGACGGATATTGACGACGTGATGGGTCAAGTCAAGGGTCCACAAGTCTTAGTCGTGGACGATTTGATGGGAGAAGACAGGGAGATATTGCAAAAGTGGTTCACGAAAAAGAGTCATCACCACGACACGAGTGTCATTTACATTGTGCAAAACTTGTTTGACAAGCAACAGTGTACCATCAGCCTGAATGCCCATTACTTGGTTTTGTTCAAAAATCCCCGCGACGCCTCGCAAATTGGTGTTTTGGCCCGTCAGATGTACCCCTCCCGCTCCAAGTATATGCAAGAAGCTTATGAAGATGCGACGAGTACCCCTCGCAGTTACTTACTCATTGATTTGAAGCCCGACACACCCGAGACTCTGCGATTGAGATCCAACATTTAACCCAAAGAGCAACCTTCCATCGCCTACGTCCAAAAAGTATAAAAGGGGGACCTGTACCTCGAATTGACTCTGCTAGTTACAGATTAACTAGCGCCTTGAGTGTGGGGCTGCTTGCTTTTTGTCGTCTACATATTATCAGTGATAACTGTGTTATAATATATGATCTGTGTCTATAATTTCACAGGAATGTGTATGAACAACTCAAGACCATTCCGGTAATAATGCTTTTTATAAAGATCTTTTTGATTATCGTCTTTGATGAAAATTGTATTTCTATGTATAAAATGGATGGTGAGGGTGACATTGTAATGAATGGCTTAAGAAGGTGCAATCAAGCGAAACGCTTAACCTATACAAGTAATGAGCTGAGTGTAATAAGATCTGATCAACTAGACTACCGGTCGCTATATTTAATCGTTTACATCGTTTGGGTTTGAACAAAACGTACAGGGGGAAACGGGGTCAAGTCTCAAAGAATCTAAGAACGGAAAAATGGCAGAATTCCCGAGATCACAACAATAAAGTACACTCAGAATTACTGCGTAGCTTATCGCCAGAAACTGAATATAATAAAAATCTGACCATTCTAAATTTGGCTTAGTCAATGCACGGACACTTCGAAATAAAGTCCTGCCTCACATCCAGATCGAGTCTATTGACTTTTGTATTATCACGGAGACGTGGTTAAAGGATCACGATCGGATTACTATAGCACAATTGAGACAACATGGGGATGACTTTAAAAATTTTGGAAGAAATAATAGGGTTGGTGGTGGAATTGGAGTTTTCTTCAATGACACCGTCAAGGTCAAAATCCTCTCATCCGGAGAAACAACGTCTTTCGAATACGTGCAAGTTGAAGTAAAGATCATGTCGTTCACAATTACAGTAGTGGGCATATATAGACCCCCATACTCAGAACAGCATCCAATATCTTTTACTACATTCCTTTCTGAATTTGAACAATATGCAAGTGTCGTACTGTTGAATTCTAACAGATGCTTATTTTGTGGGGATTTCAACATACATGTTAATAAAGCATCCCATGTTGATACAGTGAAATTCAATGAGCTATTAGATTCATTCTCTAAACCAAGTTGTGTGCGACCCAACCCTTATTTCTGGTAACACACTTGACTTAATATTGATACGTGAAAATAGTGATTACTCGCTAACTGATTTTGCAACAGATCACTATATTTCTGATCATGTGTTTATATCTGTAATCATTTCAACATCTCGACCAACCCTGGTTCGGAAGAAAATACAATATCTGAACATTAAATCGATAAATCAAGAAAAGTTTCGATCTGATTTATCAACCATTACGGATCGTTTGGTATCAATCAACGACATCAATACTCTTGTACCAGAATATAACAATTTGCTTTCTCATTTACTAAACCAACATGCCCCATTAAAGACAAAGACTGTGACCGTTCGTCGATCTGTAACTTGGTTTGATCATGAAGCCTTGCGTCTTAAAACATCAACATGGAACGCAGAACGTCGTTGGGTCAAACATAAAACGTCAGAGAGCTTAAAAACTTTTCGGACTATCCGTAATACATACTCTCACCACTTGTTTCGCGCTAAGACCTGCTTTATTCGGAACATAATCGATGGCTGTGGAAACAATTCCAAACGCATGTTTGAAACAGTTTCACGTCTTCTCGGTACTACAAAATCGAATCTACTTCCAGAAGGTGTATCAAAATCACAGCTCGCTAATGATTTTGCGTGTTACTTTCAAGATAAAGTAGAAACCATCTGTCGTAACTTAGAAGGACACCCAAAGTATGAGCCATCCGTTTTAGATATACCAGTCTTTGATTCATACTCAATGGTTGACATCCCCACAGTGATCAAGCTGGTCCGCAATGCAAAACCAACTACGTGTAGCTTAGATACAATCCCATCCATGTTGGTGAAAGAACATTGTGATATCATAGCTCCAGCCATCCAAAATGTGATAAGTGTTTCATTATCGACTGGTGTATTTCACAATGATTGGAAACAAGCTATTATAAAGCCTTTGTTGAAAAAACAAAATCTTGACCTTTTAAAAAAGAACTATCGTCCAGTGAGCAACCTGTCATTCTTGTCTAAACTAGTTGAGAAAGCATCCATGATTAGCTTTACCCAACACATGAATCAGCATCAACTACTTCCGCCTTATCAGAGTGCATATCGTGCTAATTACAGCACCGAGACCTTGACGTTGAAGATCTACAATGATCTTCTGCACAACATGGAACAACAGTTTTTATCTCCCTTCGTTGCGATTGAATTAAGTGCAGCGTTTGACACTGTCAATCACCAACTACTTCTTGATGTCCTGGAAAAGTGCTTTGGCATGCGCGAAACTGCAGCTAAATGGACACACTCTTATCTGAGTGATCGTAACTTTAAAGTCAAGATTGAAGACACGTATTCGGATCCAGTAAATGTTAGTTATTCCGTGCCTCAGGGTAGCATAAATGGCCCTATCTTTTTTACGTGCTATTCCAGCACTTTACAGTACTTTGTGGGTGAAGATCAAACTTTGGTGGGTTATGCTGACGATCACAACATCTACGGTTGTTTTAAAGCTGGTGATCATGCGTCCCAAGGGCAAACCATTTTGGATTTGTCAGCAACAATGGACGACATAAAACAGTGGATGCTGATGAATAGGCTCAAGATGAACGACAACAAGTCACAGTTCATTGTGTTTGGCAGTTCACGGGCTCTTTCCAAATGTGTTACACCCAAGATAAAAGTCGGAGATGTATTTGTACCCAGATCAACATCAGTTAGTGTTCTTGGAGTTACCATGGACCAAATTTCTAACCCCGAAGTCCCATATTGCAGCCAAGACACGTGCTGGGTCGCTATCGCTATTCAGTATTAAAAAAATAAGACACTATTTGGTCAACGCTCTCATATTTTCACATGTAGACTACTGTAACGGTCTTTTTGTGAATTTACCGGAAAAAAAATACTTGCCCCTCTTCAACGAGTGCAAAACCTTACAGCCAAAATGATTCTTGGACAATCCAAATTCTCCAGTTCATCTGACGCCCTAAAACAACTCCATTTTCTCCCAATACGTGTACATGTCCGTGCTGAATATAAAACCTTACTAATGGTATATAAATGTTTGAACAATAATGCTCCAGATTACCTTAGCGATCTTTTAACTTATAGCCCGAATCGTTATTCCACACGATCGTCAACCGCCCAGGATTTACATGTTCCAAAAATAAAAAATAAAACCTTTGCTGACAGATCCTTTAGTGTAGCAGGACCAAAACTATGGAATAGCCTACCTCGAAATCTAAAAGAGTGTTCTTCTTTGGAAAGTTTTAAGAAGACTTTAAAGACACATCTGTGTATATATGTTATGTTGTTCATGTAAAGCGCCATTGAATACACCAAAGATGTAATAATGAGCGCTATATCAAATTCAATAAACATAAACATTAGTAACGATGGCTCACACGAAGAATACGCAGAGGAAACACCCACCCCCAGGTCTTCCCAGCGATCCCACTGTACGAAGGCAGACTCGCCCGAAAATGAGAGCACCTAGACCACAATTGTTGCCCTCGTTAACACCACCCGCGAGTCCCTTGTCTCCCTTTCCGGTCACACCACCACGCCTCACGTCACCAAGACCCCTTCTCGACCTGTCTCTCCGATCAATCGAAGATCGAGGAGAGAAAAGAAGAATTCTGTGAAAGGACTGAAGGCCTTCATTCGCAAATTACAACATGTGACTCCCGATATGGCTTATGGACAGTTGGCCACGAATACGGGCAGGCCAACCACCTCCTGAATGGTAACATCCAACCACTGCATGCCCAGCACAAGAAATGGGTGGAACGAAATGGACAGGTGTTGACCCAACTGGCGGAGAAAAACATGCCAACGGCCAAAAAACTCTCCCTGATCATGAAACCCGGAGGACGTGGATTTTTCAGGGGTGTGTTGATTCGAATCTTGGTGCGATGGAAGGAAAGACTGCAGGAGGAAAGAAACAAGAAACGAAATTCACTAATCCGCAAACACGACCCGACGTCAAACAGCGACTTATCAACCAACAGGGTGGTGTGTTTAGAGCATTGCTCGCTTTGGCTCTCCCAGCTTTGGCCCCCTTAGTATCTAAACTATTCGGGGGACAACACGGTGGTAAACACCCCTTCCTTAGAAGGCGCGGTAAAGCGAACGCAATGGCTGCCGAGTTATCTAAACTATTTGGGGGATAACCTATTGGACAGAAGGGTATAAAAAAGGAACCGGAGAACGGCCTCGAGCTCAGTCATGGAGACACTGCGGTATCTATTGAACACTGCACCCAAAGACCGTCCTCTTTTGCTCGAGACCCGACCCATCGTCGACGGTGTGTGCGAGTGTATTGGAAACCTGATTCGCGGTAACGATGCTGTGACCGAGAACGAAATCAAGCGCTTGAAAAGGGACGCCCTCTTGTTACGACGTTTGGGCACGTCTAAAACACCTTGGAAGACACGTCGGCGACTTCTGAAGCAACAAAAAGGGGGATTCTTCACCCGGTTGTTCCGGTCATTCCCGAAAGATGAAATTCGCCAAGACAATGAAACTGGTACCCTTCGACGGACCCACCGACGTCAAACCCATCGAAGTCAGGCAAGTCGAACCCGCGTACGATCTAGATCCACTGCAGCAGGCCGCCGAGAATGTGCACCAAGACATGCAACACGTGCTAAACGATCCAACACTTACCGACGAAAATAAAATGCAACGGTACGGACAGTTGTTACACCATTATCAAAAGATGCAAAAGAAAAGAAAACAGGCCATTCCCTTGTCGGACGAGAAAATACCCGAGCAAAAAGAAGAAGAAGCCTCGGAGGCACCCATCCTGTAGTCGGTCCCCCGTGTCTATCAACCTCGGTCTCGTCTTTTGTTGAAACACATGATAGAAAAGACACCTTGGTCGTAGAACGAGGACTTGGAATTGGTTCGGAATGGGGTACGCGTACCCAACAGCAATGCCATTGACATCGTGAACGATTTGGTTCGTCGGCGAAAGAATACCCAGGCTCCCTTGGGATGGTTTAGGGTGATGCAAAGTTTGAAAGCCACGAACGTACCGCACGGGAATTAAGAACGATGGAACGTTTTGTCCACACCACCCTCACGGATCACCGTTCCGCCGCGACCCCCGCGAAAGAAGAAAATCTCCAGTACGGATACCCATACTACGAGTACACCTACTGGACGAGTCAGAACTGCGAGTACACCTACCAGGCGAGCCAGATGGATCCCTCTGCAAAAACTATAAATATTCTGTTCGCATCGCAATCTACTGAAACATGGAAAGAAAGCTGAAGAAATTCTATTATGATACGAAACACCCTGGGTCTCCACAAAGCTACCGGCGTTTCCGTAGACAAAGTCAAGACATGATTGAAATAACAAAGGGCGTACACCTTGCACAAACCACTGAAAAAGAAATTTTCCCGGGTCCCCACGGTGGTGGGGGGCATAGATCATCAGTGGCAAGCCGACTTGGCCAAACAGAATGAGGGATACAGGTATTTGCTGTGCGTCATCGATGTGTTTTCAAAGTACGCTTGGGTGTTGCCCCTCAAAAACAAGACGGGAGACAGTTTGGTGGAAGCCTTTCATCGAATCTTTCAAAGTCGATAACCCCTACGACTTCAAACGGACAAAGGCATGCGTACCTGAAGACGACACAACGTCGACAACGTCGAAACCAAGGCCAGTGTGGTGGAACGATTTCAACGGACACTGACAGAGCGCATGTGACGATACTTTACACATCTACAAACACAACGGTACATCGACGTGCTAGACGAATTGGTCCGGGCTTACAATGCTAGACGACATCGGACCATGAATGGATGTTGACAGCACCTCCATGTCCCATGAAAAAGAAAAACTCAATGGATCTCGGTACGACCGTACGTTTGGCTTACCGAAACATGGTGACTTCGAGAAAGGTTACTGGCCGAACTGGACTCTGGAAACGTTCAACGTAGCATCCAATGTCGTTCGAAAGAAAAAAAAGACAAAATATTGGTGAAATGGTTTGGCTATCCGGCGAGTTTTAATTCGTGGAAATCGTCTTTTTCTGTCAAGTGATATTAGTGTACGTCGTGGCTGGTGTTTCCTTGTCCCAATTGGCCTTCAAACCCGACGGATCGCAGACTACATTGTGGACGGCCTTACTCTTCAGTACCTTGGGTTACCTGTTACCTTCTCCGACCTTGAAAACCAAACATAATGAACAACGAACTACCCTTTTACGTCACGCTCCCTAGAGACAGTTCCAGTAGGTGGTATCCCGACAACACTATCTCCACGTATCGAATGCACTTGGACCCTCCACTTCGTCTCCATCATCGGGAATGGGAAGTTAGTCTGGCCGTGGCCAACTTGCCCCAAAAATGGAACAATGTCGATCACCAATACAACACGATCGGCCTACGCGTTCATCCTTGGGAAAATTCGAGTGAAGATATGCCTGGAACGCCTAGACATGAATCCCTCGTAATGTTTCAAAGGTGTAAAGGGCGACGAGGTCAACGGATCGATCGAAATGGAAACGCACACCAAGAGCGACGACTACGAGACGGCTGAGCACATCAACTAGACGGTTTGTGGAAACTGTTCCCCATTCGCAAGCACCTCGCCAATCAACCCGTCCGCTTAGATCCCAACAACAAGGAAATGACCGACCACGAGAAGAAACAGCAAAGAAATTACGAAACTCGAGAGATGATGCAGCAAGGGGCCGAACAAACAGGTCCCTTCGTTTCATTCAAGAAAGACCCCACCAGAGACAGGGTGTATCTGCAGATCAATCACATGGAAGCGCTTTACTACTTTGAGGTGTTGCCGAAAATCGAACTCCGCCTGTATGTCCATGTTAGGTTGGCCTGGAAGCGAACTGTTGATTTCCCTGCAGTCAATAGCTTTGACCGGCATGGATGGCCAAAGTCTCATTCCCTTCTACGCCGACTACCCCCCACACTTACAAGTAAAGTACGATCTGTTTTACCTGTACACGGACATATCGAAAACCAGATTGTGGGTGACATGACGGCACCATTGATAGATGTGATACCCTTTGATAAACTGTATCATCGTCCTTCCAGTATCCATTACTATCCCCTGCTGTACAATCTACTAAACTCCATTGGGGTCTATATAAGGAATGCCGTGCCATTTATCGATGGTAAGGTGGTACTTCAACTTCATTTCTGTCGACGATGATTCGGGTGTACAAAAGCGGTATGCTCAGGCAGCGAGGGTCTGGTAGTAGTCCATTGGTGTACAAGGGTGGAATTCTGAGACAACGGGGTGCCGGGCGATGGTCGGGACTGTTGAATGCCGTTAAATCGGTCGGAAAGACCCTGTGGTCGGCCGGCAAAGCGGCCGTGAAAAAACTGCAGCCCAAGTGCTACCCAAAGTGGGACAGAGCGTGCTCGACGCCATCAGTGGTCGAGAAAAATGGAACTGGAAGAAAGTCGCTCAGGACACGCTTCGGCCCGCAGTGTCAAACACAATGTCCGACACACTCAAGAACGTGGTCGCCCACCCGAAACCTATAAAAGAAACCCCGCGATACCCGTTCACTTCACATCGCCCGAAGAGGAAGAAGAAGACACAGGTCACCTCTCACAAACGAAGCAAACCAGATATCTTCGACCGTGGCTACGCAGGTAATGCGCAATGATTCCTGTCTCTGCACGCGAGACGAATTGCAGAATTTGTGCAGCGCACCCGACACGCAGACGGCCATACACAAAGTGACTCAAATCAAAAAGTATCCTTTGACGCCCGATCTGAACCACGAAACCTTGATCACCGCATCTCTGCCCAACTAACACCCTACCGGGCTTACTTGGAGAATTTGCTGAGCTTCGGTAAGGAGCCAATAACGATCACCTGTCGAAACAAATCCTGTGGGAAAAAGATATCGCCGGGCACTTCAATTTCACGAAATCCGTCGCCACCGGTGCGGACGGTGCACGACAGGCCCCCGTTAACAAAGGATTGGAACAACGCCAGAAAACCATCGCTGCCAGTCGCACCTTTGAACAGCAGTCACGTCTACAATTGGACATGTGCCTACAGGATCGGTATCTGCTGGACGGTGTGGACCAGTCCGTCGGCCCGGCGCCAATAAATAGCGGGATGGGCCCACATCTTTTTATTTTGAAGATGGTGGGTCGGTCCTGTGAGCCGACTGATTTTGTCAGGAATGTTTTGTTCATGGTTCTATCAGTATCAAATTGGACCTGCGATTGAAATTGGAAAAGCAATCTCCGAAATTTTTTCTGATGTACGGCGAAGGCAACGACGCAGAAGACTAAAAAGTCGAGTTCACCAAAGCCTACCTGAACATTCCGTTTGTCACCTTTGCTCCCAGCACCTACACACGCGTGGCCGAGCAACTCCAATCGTCTAACGCCAAATATACCCTGAAGCGTGTGGTGGTCCGAGACAATGTGATTCCCGACAATCGCACCAGTCACTAGACAATCTGTTCGTCAACGAAAGCCTGCCCAAGAGACTGATCGTGGGTATGGTATGCAACTTGGCCTACGACGGAAGAAAAAACAGAAATCCCTTCCAATTCGAACACAATCAATTGGAAAACATCAAACTGACCAAGAACGGGGAAATTGTGGACGAATACGACGTCAACTTTCCCCAGCGACAAGCCATCGCACCTTACCTGGATTTGATGAAAAGAGTGGCCGTCTTAAACACCCTAGAAGATCTGGACCTCCCTTTCAACGACTATATCAATGGGTACACCTTGTATTGTTTCGATTTGACCAACGACCACGTACGGAGCCGACGGTAACTACTTTCATCCGAAAGCGGCTGGTAACCTGTCTTTGGAACTCAAATTCCATGCGGCCCCGACAAATCACCTCAGTCTTGTTCTGTTTGCCGAATACGACAATGTCTTGGAAATCGACGCTAACCGACAAGTCATCACCGATTGGTGAAGCTCTCTCCAACCGACAATTGACACGGGCATTGGAAACACATCTCCCTCCTACTATTTTTGGGGGCTCGTAATCACCTGGATACACTGCGACCAACCTCGTACCCCAAAGCCTACGTCATCAACACGGACGACGAAGACCAACCCGGTAAACACTGGACCGTGTTTGTGTGCGAAGAACCGGATCACATTACCTTCTTCGATTCCTATGGGTGTCCCCTGATGTTTACGGAGAAGCCTTTCGACGTTTCGTGCAAGATCTACAGCTCCACTACCAACCCCGATGGAGTGTCGTCTGCGGACATTATGACTTGTATTATCTGTGTCATCGATTTCACGTTCCTTCCCCCCGTGCCTTTTCCGTTTTCAGTCATGTGTACCGTGTGAAAAATAAACTCGTCGAACAATGTTACCCATTTGCAACCGGAACAGAAGAAAGGACAATGATGCCGATGTTTTTTGCTTTGTAAATTTGCTTATTTTAATGCATGTTTTTCCCTTCAATTTAAAGATTTCTTTTGTAGTTTTATGGTAACCATTTCATATAATCCAATTCTCTGTAACTTTAGTTCAATAAAATGCTTTGTCAGCAACGTATCACGTTCTCGCCCTCTGATTGGTGTAAAATGGTATCGTCCCAACACATTAGACTCGTCCCGAGGCATAAATTGCAGCGTCTAAGCCAAAAGAAGTCACAATCCAAATGGATCAAGTACGAAAAGATTACAGATTTTGTCAGACTGTGGGGATTACTACAATGTATTTAGGGGTAATCGATCGGATGCTGATTACCTGTTATGCTTCTGGTGTGGGATAGAAATTGGGAACACCTGTCATAGACGACACAAACATCTTGTCAAATGTCCAAAGAGGCCCATACCACTGCGGTCAGATCATCCAAGATGTTCCTGTTAGTGTAACATGTAGACCCACGGCCCTTTTCAGGGCCAACTTAATCAATGCAAAAAGAGTTGTTTCCCCTTCCTCTCTCTCCCTCTCTCTCTTTTCCCGCGCGCGCGCGCCCCTCTTTGTCGGTCACGCACCTGAAAAAGGTCACGCACCTGTAAGGTCACACACCTGTAAGGTCATGACGAACTAGGTCGTATGGGTCACACAGTACAAGGTCATGACGAACTAGACCACCCCCCAGGTCACGGCGAACTAGGTCACGAGGTCACCCAGTGCGAAGTCAGTGCAAAAGGGTCACTCAGTGGAAGCGTCCCCCTAAACCCGCCCCTACTACTGGTAGAAACTTGATGGCCATCTACTCACAAGATGCGAGATGGATTATAAAACGGCGCAATTCCAACACCGTAGTTTTTGATAAAGAAAAAATTCAAAATATCATACATTTTCTCATTGATAATGCCATATTTGAGGTTGGGGATCAGATAATACAACAAACTATTGGTTTTCCAGTGGGAACTGACCCCGCCCCATTTATGGCAAATTCACATTTATATAAATACGAATTCTGCTTTCAAGACCATAAAAGAAAAACAGATTACAAGGTAGCTAAAAGTCTAAATTATACCATCCGCTACATTGATGATATAACGCCCATCAATGATAACGGTAATTTCAATAAATATAAAGGTAAATATATATCTTCCTGAACTTATATTGAATAAAGAAAATTCGGGCACTATAAATACATCTGTTCCTTACCTGGACATCAATATAATAAACGATAAATTTAATGTTGGTATATTCGATAAAACAGATAAATTTGGTTTTGAAGTAGTAAAATACCCGTCAAGTTACAGTAACATACCAGATACTGCACTATATAATGTTTTCTATTCACGGGCATTACGATTTTTGAAAATATGCAACAATAAAGAACCATTTATTTCCCGAATAAAAACTCTTAATTTTAAGTGCACTGCCAAAGGCGGTACGCAATTACGCATTTTAAAAGAAATTTCAAAACTTCCATTTCTTAAACATATTAAGTTTGACATTTCTTATAAATATATTACTGACTATATATTAAATAATGATTTAATGTAATATTTATTTAAATTTCTTCTGTAGTTGTCTAATCCTGTTTGGATTATCGCCCTTATTTATAAATACACTAATAGCCTACTATTTCTTCAGTATTCTTGTTTTGCATTTCTTGCGTGGGGTATTATATAATAATTTTATTAGGGTTTGTACAATTACATAACTTAATAATTCTGGTTGGTCGCAAAAACTAATAGTTTTTTTTCAGTTTTTAACATTATTTTGTCTGGATATTCGCCATTTTTAATCGGGAAACTTTGCACCTTCTAAGCTACGACGTCATTACCGCTGTATTGTCAAATTTACGTCACGCCATTCAGTCAGTAGACAGCTGTCTTCCGAGACGGTCTACATGCCTTTGCTTCCTTGTATTCAGTTTTGTTTGTTTCTGTGGCGGTTGGGAATGTGTGCCCTAAATGCATTCAATATACTTCGATCCTCTTCTTTACTGGTTTAGTACATTTACTTTTTTAACTAACTTCTCTGATACATTTACCGGTGTGGTTACTTGTATAGCGGAATAAATACACTATGCTTGCATTCGTATTTCTTGCAACATATGACAGATCATGACTCATGCTGACATTACATAATTATTTCTTTGGGTTGTATTCCCAATTGTTTTTCAAATATGAGTGAAGTCTGTGTCACCACAGGCCCGGGACTGTACAGCACAGTGGCCGGAACCATTCACTCTTTTTGAATGGGTTTGTTTGTGGTCTCTGAGTACGATGTCTTGTCCATATATTTGTTTTTGTGTAAAATTGTGTGTGGTGCAGTCCCCCTGCACTTATTATTTGAGTCATATCATTTTTTTAAAAAATGGTACCTAACTGTCAAAATTGTAGTTTTTAGCAAAATTACGCTACTTCCGGGGCCGACGGATAACACTATCGGTAACAAAAAAATGACAATTGAGACAACAGTCATATGAACTTTGATTTACACAAATCGAACAATAAAGGTGGACACGCAGTTAGCCAGAGAGAGTTTTTTCTTATTTTATGATTGAAATTAATGTGTTAAACCTTCGATAAACCTTGTGTTAATGGATATTTTGACTATGGTCATTATTTGACACGATTTTACACCGAATGTGATATGGATTACTAATAATTGAACAAAAAATACAAGTTTTGTGATTCCAGGTGCGAATTCTACTCACGCGTACAAACTCAGATGAAAACCAGTTTGTAGAAGCCAGTGTGTAAACCTTTGGTGATATTAAAACTTTAAGTGTAAATAAAACTTCCAACGTAGAATTTCAGGATACAATTATTTTGTGTGAACCTAAATTGAGTTCGGATTGGACTAGCTGTGGATATTCAACATACAGACTGTAAGTACGGGCCATTTTTTGTCTACTTTTAATCTTTAATAATGGGTGGAAAAGAAAATAAGAGGAAAAAACAGAAAAGGTAGGATGAAGAAAGTACATCAAATAGCATAAACGAGTTTTTAGACAGCATGATGAGGGATGAGGATTCTTTAAAATGTTTGGTCACAGAGCTGTTAAAACGCGAGACAATAATTAACAAAATTAGTGAAACCATAACGCCAATAATCTCAAATCAACTTCAGAGTGAGGTATCCAAGCAATTTAACAGTCAAATTAAGGCCCTAGAAAATCGAATTGATGACTTAGAACAATATTCGAGAAGAACATGTTTAAAGATCACAGGTATCAAAGAAAATTCCCAGGAAAATACAGACGATATTGTATTAAAATTAATAAATAGTCACATCTTGGTAGATAAAAACAGCAAGCCTATATCAAAGGAACAAATAGGACGCACTCACAGAGTAGGACCCAAAAGCACTGGTAACGTACGCGATATTATAGTTCGTTTTATCAGTTACAGAGATCGCGCATCAGTATATGGCAACAAACGTAATCTAAAACCCTACAACCTAACCAATAATCCAAAAGTATATGTGAATGAAGCTCTGACAAAACCACGGTCGCTCCTCTATAAAAGAACAAGGGAATTATTCAAGTTGAAAAAAATAAAAAATTGCTGGACATACGATGGCCGAATTTATGTGAAGCCACTTACAGGTGACAGAAGTCTCGTCATCAACTCTGAAGACGATTTGGGCCAGTTTATTCACCCTAACACGCGTCAAGTAACTCATAAAACACAGATCGAACATACCAGACAAAATGCAACACCACGGAATGCAGCCAGTAATCTGGGCTCGTTAGTAAACACCACACCCCGTAAACAATCACTATTTGATGTTGGAATATTGACTTCCACACCCCAAAACGCAGTCAACCCCACCATAGCATCTAACATCAGTTACGAAATTGACACTGGCCCAGAAGTGTGATATTGTGAGGAAAAAAATTTAAAAATAAGTTGATTATCTTAAAAACATCAAGCACAGCAAGAGATCATCAAATCATTGTGACTAAAGCACCACGACCATAATTAAATAAGTGGTTTTTATTTTCTTATTAAAAAAAGTTGCCATTATGGAATTTTATGTGAGGTTATTGCATATTTATATTCAATCTGATTAAAACACAGATCCAATTTCGTTTCGTTTTTTATAGTTCAAAATTTCGTTTTTACTTGTCTTCACTACTCTTGGATCTGGAGGACTTGTTATTTAACTGGCGTTCTTCCTGAAATGAGGGGTCAGCCAATCAAATGGTCTGTCGAATCGACCGTTTGACCTTTTCATGCGTGGAACTGTGGGTAGATATTACCAGCCCACGACGTCTATACTAACACCAGCGGATAGAAATCATAACAAAACACAAGTGGATTTTGAAAAGCATGGCGATCGCTAATTGGTTAATCGAATGACTGACGTTATCGGGTCAAATGTCCCGTGCTTGATACCTGACGTCATAGAACGTGAGCGTCCACTATAACTAGTTAGATCTACATGAGTGTAGGCCATCGAAAGTATAAAAAACGAAACGAAATATAGATCTATATTTTAATTAGATTGATTTATATTTTAATATTTTCACTTTTTACTGCTTACATGGACCGTCTCTTTACAGAATATAGATATATAGTTTGTTTTATTTTATGTCAGAATTTTATCATTAAATATTACTTTTGTCGATCTACTTAAGACAACCCCAATATTCTAATTAGTATTCAACTCATACACTTCACACACTCGCATTCTTGATTAGCCCAGACAATATAATAAAACGATAAACCTCATTTTATTTCATTTCATTTCTCACATTCCTGAAATAATGACCTGTCTATGCCATATCAAGCGAAAACATAAACTCATCTGGCAATAAACACGTGCATGTTACACATATCACCGGTAACGGTAATATGTCACGTGACTGACCCACTCCACACGCAGACAGTTTGTCAGGCCATCAGTACAGTAACAACACCATATTGTACTTGTATTATAGATTGTATATATGTTTGTGTGTTCAACTATTTCTTTTATTTACTTCATTGTGTTATTAAAATGTATTATGATATTAGATTATTTGGATATTGTATGATTGTTGATATTTTTTATATGACTGTTTCCATATGTGATAAAGTTTATAACTGTGATTCCCCAGATAGTAGGCCTAGTATGATATTACTAAAAACTAAACATAAAATATGTACACACCCTGTTTTTAACTATGTATTGAAATTCATAAGGCTTTGTAATTTATATATTATATGCATACTCGTTATCCTTTTACTCTGTGGTGATATTGAACAGAATCCGGGTCCTAATCAAAAAAATAATTATTTATCCATTGTGCATCTGAATGTAAGGAGTATCCGCGGTAAAATTGATTTGATCTCTTCAGAGTTAGATAGTTATGATATTCTCTCAATGTCTGAAACTTGGTTAAAACCAGATATCCCTGATAGTTTAGTCTCCATTCCATCTTACCAAGCACCAATAAGGAAAGACCGCACAGCTAACAAGGGTGGTGGTGTAGCAGTTTATGTTAGAAATACTTTGAAATATAAGAGACGCTGTGACTTGGAAGTTGACAATACAGAGTGTATTTGGATCGAAATTTACACTAAGAACAATAAATTTTTATTAGGTACATTTTATAGGTCTCCCAGTAGTTCTTCTCAGGTAAATTATTCTATTTTAAATTCTATTAGTTTGGCTTTATTAGATGATATAACGAAATGTTTTATCATGGGAGATTTTAATATCGACTTTTGCCAGGTAAAAGATTCTTTTATTCATGAAGTTATCAACATTTTCAATTTAAAACAATTAATTGACTCGCCAACCAGATATAACGAACGCGGTAGAAATTCATTACTTGATTTAATTTTAACTAATTGCCCGAATTTTGTTAAGACAACCGGTTGTTTAGATAATTTTTGTAGCGATCACTGTCCTGTGTACTGTCAACTTTCATTTCACACTCAGCCCAAACACAGTTATAACCGACTAATATGGGACTATGCAAAAATGGACATAGAAGGACTGAGACAAAATGTAACAAATACCGACTGGAACGTAATAATTGCAAGCGGCACTATTGACGAAGCATGCTTCAGATTTACAAACAAGTTGATTGATATTGCAAAAAATAATATCCCTATTAAGAATGTGACTATTAGACCTCGCGATAAACCATGGATGAATAATGAAATTAGAAAAATGAGTAAACTGAAGAACAAAATTCACAGAAAAGCAAAAAAAATGGATTCAACAGAGCATTGGAATGCATTTCGGAAAATGCGTACATTTGTTTAATAAGAAATTGTAAACGTAACTATTACGAAAAAATAGATCAAAACATAAATAACGATTTAAATTTCGGCTCTAAATCCTGGTGGAAACTAATCAACTTGTTTGTAAAAGAAAATGGGTCATCACATCACACTATCCCACCACTCAACACTAACAACAACAACACAGCATTTACACCACACGATAAAGCAGAGGCGTTGAACACATTTTTTGTTAACCAGACTAAATTGAACGATACTAATCACCCTTTGCCTTGTCCTAGTCACAATGAGAACTTAATTAATGAACTAACATTACACCCACAAGAAGTTAAAGATATGCTCAGTTGTATTGATATATCAAAGTCTTCTGGCCCCGATAATATTAGTGGTAAATTACTTAAGTCAGTTGCTGAAGAAATTTCTATTCCACTATGTTCTCTTTTTAATCTTTCACTCAATACCCGATCTTTTCCCCAAACTTGGAAACATGCAAATGTTTTGGCTCTCCACAAGAAAGGCAGTAAATCAGATTGTTCTAACTATCGATCGGTCTCATTGTTAAGTTTGGTATCTAAAATTTTTGAAAAATGCATACACAAGCATATATTTAAGTGAGACAACTCACTACTAACAAAGTTCCAAAGTGGTTTCATGAAAGGAGACTCTACTATAAACCAACTTACAGACATAAATCATTTCTTTTCCAAAGCGATTGATGATGGCCATTATGTGAGAATTGTGTTCTGCGACATCAGCAAGGCTTTCGACAGGGTCTGGCATGCCAGTCTCTGTCGAAAGCTGGACGCTGATGGTATTAGAGGTGGCTTATTGGAGTGGCCCCAAAACTATTTAACTGATAGAACACAGTGTGTTGTCGTCGATAATGCCTCCTCTGGTACATCAGTTGTCACGGCTGGCGTTCCGCAGGGCTCGGTTCTCGGTCCCTTACTTTTTTTAATCTACATAAATGATATTGTTGAAAAATTACAGTCAAATATAAAATTATTCGCGGATGATACATCTTTATATATGCTGATTAAAGATCCTACAGAAGGTGCCCAAATTTTAAATTCAGATATTGAGAGAATATACACATGGGCTAAAACATGGCTAGTTTCCTTTAATCCTGATAAAACTGAAACATTAACAATCTCAACCAAACCTAAGCACGACTCAATTCCTCTTTGCATGAATACGGTTAAAATAAATGAAGTATCTCAACACAAACATTTGGGGCTTATTTTTCAAAACAATCTTAAATGGAACATACATATAGAAAGTCTTTGCAATAAAGTGTCAAAATTTATCAACTGCTTAAGATCACTCAAGTACCGACTAGGAAGGAATTCACTCAAAACAATATATACTTCCTATATTTTACCACACTTTGACTATGCTGACATTATTTGGGATGGGTGCACGGATTATTTAGCTAACCAGTTAGAACAATTACAATTAGATGCCTTACGCACAATATGTGACGCTGTAAAGGGAACTAGTCATGATTTACTATATAAAGAAGTTGGTATTTTGCCTCTAAAGCAACGTCGCGAAAGACACAAGTTGATATTTTTATATAAAATAATAAACCATTTAACTCCTGATTGTCTTTATGATAATCTAAACAAAAAACAAAGTAATTACTCATTACGAAATGATAAAAACCTACCATATTATTCTTGTAAAACTAATCTATTTTATAATTCTTTCTTTCCTTCAACTACACGACTATGGAACAATCTAGATCCCTCTATTCGCAATTCAGGTACGTTATTCTCTTTTAAACAAAAACTCTCAAAAGATGATCACTTGGTACCTTCATATTACTATATTGGAAAAAGAAAAGTTCAAATCATCCATTCAAGACTTCGTTTATCAAACAGTGATCTTAATGGACATGAATTTTTAAGACACATAACCGACTCCCCAACCTGCCGATGTGGAGATAATTTCGAAGATCCTTATCATTTTCTTATATTCAGATGCACGAAATACAACTATAAAGACATTACCAACTGAATATGTCAACACAAAATTTCTATTGTATGGCTCAACGGATATTACACTTGAACAAAATAAATTAATATTTTCTGAGGTGCAAAACTTTTTAGAATTAAGTAATCGATTTTAAGTACTGTAATCGCCATTTACCATTACCTTCACTATATCATGTTTATATATTTATACAATCCCAGGCCTTAAACCAAAATTAGTTATATGTATAACAAATAACCTTATTAGCTGAAAAATATTAATGTATGCTTTCATAATTTTATTAATTAATAACACAATATGAATATGAATATTTTTGACTATATACATATATTTAAGTAAACTAATTGTAATTATATTGTTTTGTTGAAGGGAGAGGGGTGATATAGGCCTAGCCTGTTCCCTAATCCTATTCTTATTGAATAAAATATAGTTTAAAAAAAAATCTAGGACTGAAAAACTGAATTAGCCAATGGCGGCCAAGAAAACTTACTGAAACAAAACAAATTCACATTTTTGCTCCAGTCAGATAACTCTTTAATTTTGTGTAAAACACGACTAAAAAAATATTCATAAATATGAAAAATGTTTTGTAAAAATTTAAATTTTCTGAATTTGGCGCCTAATAACGTCGAAGATTTGTCGAAAATCAAAAATCCAAAGTAGCGTAGCTATGTGCACTGTCTCCGGCTATGCAAAAAATGTATCGAAAGTTAAAATCCAACGATTATTGTTAAAATTACTGCAATATTTTTAAAAACGATAGGTTCGGTGATTTCGGACATTTTGCATTGTCGCATAACGTTCAAAATAGCTTTATCCTCTAAGTCACACCCACTTTTTCAGTAAAACCGAAGAAATCGTAACGATGCGACAAGCAGTTGCTGAGATCTGCTCAAAGTGGAATTGGAATAATAATAATTATAACTAGACCTGCGAGCAGCACTGAACTGGCTTTCAGGAATCAGTTTTACTCTGATATCATGTAATAGTACTATAGTCCATTATCCACGCTATCCACCGATGCCTTATTTATTTCTATTCGAATAATTCTGACCTGGTAATCACTTTTTTTCGCAAGAGCACCATTTTGTCACTTGTTACGATTTTTTTTCAAAATATCGGATATTTTTTCGATTACTTCCGGTTTTTTGATCATTGTAGGGATACCTTTAATAAGTTCATTGGATACTTATCTTCCTGTAGTGTCAGAAACATCCACTGAGTAGTTTTGGAAACAATGATAAATAAGAGAGTATTTTCAATAATTTGACGATTTTTCAACATTTTTTCAATGATTGAGGCCATTTTTGGACCACCTATATAATTCCAATGCCTTTTTTAGATTCACGCTCTAGACCACCGATAGGACTCCCAGTAAAAAAACTTTACGAAAAATTGCTGGCGTCGTTTTCGAGAAAAAGGGCATCTAAGAATGCTCCAAAACGGAAAAAAATAGATTTTCGGCGTACCATAATTTTTTTATAACCATCGAAATCGTATCATTTAATTGCCATATGATAGTCCATTAATAGGGCTACCCAACGGCACTTTAGTTCTTTTGGTCCACTAATATCTAACAGAGAAATTAAGTTTTTCGCAAGAGCGTCAAATTTCTTACCCTTTTTTTTCAATTTTTAAATACTTCCGGAATGGAAGAACCATTTTGTGAAATTGAAAAGACGTAGGGCTCTGTAATGGCATATTACATTATCTGATCAGACAAAATGCCCCTGAGAAATTCTATGTTCAAAAGTGTCAAAAATGCAAAAATGTCAAAAAATCGAAAATTAAATTTCAATAACTACATACATATTATATATGGTTAAAATCGTAATTATCTGAACGCATAAACTTTTTTTGAAAATCTCTTAAAATAAAAAAAATAATAGAGCATTTTCCAAAATTTCACGATTTTTCGACTTTTTTCGATTTTCAGTCCGTTATTTGACCTATTCCAGATATTTCAAAGTCTTAATAGAATGTTTCGTACACAATACTTCTGAAGGGACTCTCGATAGAGAACGTCTCAGAAAAATCGCTGGCGTAGTTTTCGAGATACAGGCGTCAAAAAACGCTCCAAATCTGAAAATACTTGATTTTCAGCGTGCTATATTTTACTGTCTTGTTATAGTATCCGTACGAATTGGGTATCATACGATAGTACGATCCCCGTGCCATCCAACGATACCTTAATTTGTTTAATCCGATGATATCGGACAGAGAAATCACGTTTTCCCCCAAAACATCCATTTTTTTGCATTTTTTCAAAATATTGCACACTATTTCGACCACTTCCGGTTTAAGGATCCTTGACGAAATTGCTTTATCAGTTGGTATTGGACTATAACTTAATGTTCCATAAGTGTCAAAAACATCAATTTGGCCGTAAAACGAAACCCCAGTAAACAAAATGGTAAGAACATTCGAAAAAAATCGAAAAATAAAGAGCGATAACTCTAAATGAAACTTATAACCCAAGATTTAACTGATGACAATGAACATTCAATACTCGTCAGCTGACCTAAAACTCATTAACAATAGAAGCAGAACAATTACTCAGGATTTGGTTTGTGTTTTACAATCATGTAACATTTATAGTAAAAATAAAACTCCTAGGGGTAAAAGAGCCGGTCGAAAACTTAAACAAAATCAGCACAAAACGCTTTATCTTGACAGTCAAAATAACAACAAACTTATAAACTTTTGTCTAATAAACGTTCGTTCCCTTACCGATAAATATGCCTCATTGACCGAATACCTAACTGAAAATAATTGTGATATTACATTCATGACTGAAACGTGGCTCAACTCTAATACGTGTGGTCCAGTTGTCAGTGAACTTAAAACATTAGGCTACAACCTTTATCACACCACTCGCCGCTACAGAGGCGGAGGCGTTGGAATATTATCCAAAGTTGGGATTCCTGTTGAACTAAAAAAAATGCCAATCGTTTAAATCTTTTGAAAATGTTGAAATAACACTGAAAACTAACAATGAATCAATTAGGCTTGTTTGTATCTATAGGCCACCATTATCTAAAAAATCTGTGTGTTCAATCTCTGATTTCCTTTCTGATTTTAGTTCTTATTATGAATATTTGATACTCAAACCAGGGAAACTACTCATTGCTGGAGACTTCAACATTCATCTGGATGTACCTACAAATTCTCTTGCAATCCAGTTTCAAGATCTTATCCAGTCCTTTGGCTTAGTACAACATGTTTTTAACCCAACGCATAACCTTCGTCATACTTTAGATTTGGTATTGTCACGTTGCGGTTAACTGGCTGTCCAAAATTTATGGATAAATGACCCATTTCTCAGTGATCACTTTGCTATTCATTTTATGGTTCCATGTGATCCAGCTGAGGCAACGGCTCATTCTATCATAAAATACAGGAAGAGGAAGATCAAATGCATTGATCACGCCAAGTTCGCAGGTGATATCAAAGAATCATGTTTGTATACATCTTCATTTTCAACTTCTAGTCTAAATGAACTGCCCCGTATCTATAACAGCGAGACATCCACGATATTGGATCAACACGCACCCATCATCACAAGAAACATGGCGATTAAGCCACAAAATCCCTAGAAAAATAAGACGCAAGGCGGAAAGAACATTGCGACGGACGAAATTAACAGTCCACAAAGATATATTTAAGGCGGAGTGCAAGCGTGTTGCATCACTTGTAGTTTCTCAAAAAACCGAATTTTATAACAACAAATTGGCACAATCTGGATCTGATCAAAAGAAAATGTTCCAAGTCATAGATCGTTTATTAGATAGAAATAAGTTCTCAAGCAGACTTCCAGGGAACAGTTCTACACAGGAACTTGCAAATAAATTTGTTTCTTATTTTCATGATAAAATAGTAAAAATACGATCTGATATATTACAAAGAAAATCAAATGCGTTGTCTCACAGAAAATCTTGCGTTGATGACAGAACATTTCTTGAAATTAAATCCAAATATAACAGAACTGCTAGTAATTGGGACCAAGCAACAACTCCGAAAAATTGATCAAACTCTTGTTAATTTTGGTAAAGAAATAATTTCAGGAACCCATAAAACATGAAATATTAGTGCTATATTAGACTCGAACCTATCGTTTAAAGATCACATATAGAGTATTTGTTCTACCGCCTTCTATCATATACATCGAATTGGAAAGATCCAACGCTATCTCAATTATGAAAATAAAGAAAAGCTCATTCACGCATTCATCTCAACTAAACTAGATTACCATGATGGTTTACTATACGGCTTACCAGACTATCAGATTAACAAACTACAACATGTTCAAAATTCAGCAGCTCGACTTCTCACTAAAACTAGAAAACATTAACACATCTCCCCTGTATTGCAATCTTTACATTGGCTCCCAATTCAGAAAAGAATTAAGTTCAAGTTACTACTTTTGGTCTTCGAGCGTTAAACGACCAAGCTCCATCTTATATAAAAAGTCTTGTAGAACCCTATACTACCAGTAGAAATCTCCGCTCTCAGAAAAAGTATCTTCTAAAATCTCCAGCCATTAACTTACAACTTGTAAAACGAGCCTTTTCTTATGCTGGTCCTTTTCTACGGAATAGACTACCACAGTCAATGAAACAACTACCGTCTGTGGGCCATTTTAAATCTCAACTTAAAACATTCTTATTTGAAAACCCTGATCTGTAAATAATCAATGAATATAAAAACCAACAGCGCCTTAGAATCTGATTTCTTCAGTATTAACGCGCTTTATAAATGACGATATTATTATTATATTACTGGAATCGGATTGACTTCAGCTAACCAAAGATGTAGGTCAAATTTGAAAATTTTTAAAAATAACAAAAATTGTCTCGAAGGTGACGTGTTTTCAATTTTCGAACGATAGAAGTCAATGACGAAGTTTCGAAATTGCAAAATGTGACATTGCTCTTGTCTCGGAAAAGTCTCAGGCTTTCCAAAAATGTGATTTGTTTGAATATAGGTAAAGAATTGACGAAACCGCGACCAGCGTTCAAAATTCGGCCACTTCCGGCCTGCGCACAATTGATTTTGTCAACCAGAATATACCCCCTGAATCACAACTTCGTTCCTTCGCACAGCAGGGGGAAACAGAAATCAAACAGATGTCAAAGTTATAGTAATTGAGTAAATTTAATTGTGTATGTACATAAATAAATAATTTATAAGTAATTTATAAATAAATAAATAATTTATAAGTAATTTATAAATAAATAAATAATTTATAAGTGATTTATAAATAAATAAATACAATGCAAGGGGTCCTTAAATTGGTCAGTTGTTCATCATCATATTGATCTAACATGTTGAATAACAATGAACATTTATTTGATCTAGAAATTGATTTCTTTTTTATATTGGTTTATTAAAGCTGTGTTAATCAGTTTAGCATGTTTTCTGGGATTTGTAATAAGTGTCAATTTCTCACAAATGTAACTGCTAATGTTTGTTCTCCTTTTCTCTGCCGATGTCTTTAAAAACATAGCAGCGGATGCTGCCAGGTCATCTGTATTTCTTCTTTTGGAACACAGTGATGACTTTGATGTAGAGATTTTATTGTCCTTTTCAGGAGTAACTTCAGCTACTTGGTGCTGAGAGCACTGAGAGTGAAGCTGTAAAATATCTTCTTCTAGGGGAAGAGAATTAGCAAAATCATCAGCTGCAGTTGACTCCTGAAAATATATTTAAAAAAAAAACCCAGATTAACCAATGAGACTTGGTTACAGTATTAAATAACTACTCTCCAGTTTTTAATAAGTGCACTATACAAATGTCAAATAAATTACCATAATAATGGCAGAAAATCCCGTCAACCATACAGTTAGGACGGCTATTCAATTCAAGGTAGATAACCACACTTAAACACATCAATAGGAAAATCTTTTTCTGGTCTGACGATGTTAAATTGTTTATTTTGACATGCAGAAATCTGTATACACTACAGTACAAAATAATAGCTTTGACCTTAAATGATGATAGGCCTGCATTGTGCAATTACTAGTGCTCAATATATCTTCAAACACGAGACTGTGGATTGTAACCAACAATTTATACTTGGTCATTTTGAGACTAATAATATATGTAAAATGACCTATTGTTAGTTCACATATTCCAGAACAAAGAAAATTTGCGTAACACTAATTCAAACAGTATCCAAAGGTCTTAAGTTTAAACATTTATACAAAAAATTCTGTATTACTTACAACTACTAGGCCTAAATTGTTGTTTGATTTTCATGGGATTGTGTAACCCTAAAAAAAGACATCCAGTAGGTCAAAGTATAATATAATAGGCCTACGTACCGCAAGTCTACATAAATTGTGATTCAATGTTGGCCTACAATTACTTGTGGTAAACAATTTAAGTGTTTAGTTTAATATACCTTTCCAAATTATATAACAAAAATATTATTTTGCAATAATCTTTCAATAAAACAGTGATGTTATGCTATTCGATATCAGATTTCCTCTTTTACTGGAGGCCTTAATCTTACCAACTATGAATTCCATTATAGTACGCAGTCTAAATTAAATTTTCTATTTCTAAATAATTAGTTGAGAATCAAATCACAAAAATAAAATAACTCTGAACACAGATCAGACCTGATGTCATTGATATCTAGAGCCCTTTACAGTGGTGTAGTGGAGCAAAATTGACAATTGTATAGTAATAGTGGGCATATAAAGGCTGTCGAAAGATTACATGGCACCCATGCAAAAAAAATAAAAATAATTCAAGTTATTAAAATTGGATGTTAAAATGGGTTTTATTTTCCCGTAAACATACATGAATGAACTCTTTGTACATATCAAAATTAAGGATTTCCAGAATACATTTAAATTGAATGTCGACATAAATATGTATTATACAGTAAACTTTTAAAGGCTTACAAAAACAAAGAACCTGTTAATTAAAGAGTAAGAGCTAAATCTTCCTATTTCAGGCCTTTCTTTAGACCTGAAATGTTATATGCATTATTAATTAGACATTCATTAACAGGACAAGACTATAACCAACCCTCTAGGCTATCGGATGGCCCCAATTTTCAATAGATTAGAACGATTCGGTCATTTGATGATGATTAATTGTACCTCTTCTTTCGAAGAAAGCAAGAACCTATTAAAATGGGTTCGACCGTCTGTTTGTCTGTCCGTCACACTTTTTGGGACACAAAAACTCTCTTTCTAATTGAGCTTAAATGTAGGTGTTTAGTAGGTGAGCATTTTCTGCTAAGAAAATGGAATGGAATGGGTTTAACATCCTACTGTTCTGCTCCTCAACTGGGCTAATGAAGACGGGTATACGCCATACAGCGTGCTATGGGGGAAATTTTGCCCGGGCAGCGGCGCTACAGCCTACTCTAATATCGAATTTCAACTGCCAAGGCATCTTATACTTGCACGCCAATGTGTACACGGGACCTCGGTTAACCACTAGGTAACTGTCCTTGTCAATCCCCCCGCCCTGCATCACTGACAAGGGGAAACCACGCAGGAAAATCTGGACCAATGTAGGGATCGAACACCCGAAATCCAGGCTAGCGAGCCAGCATCTTACCCACTTAGTCACCGTGGTTAGCGCTTTGGGAGACGATAACTTTATTTCTAATTAAGTAAGAGTGATGAAACTTGGTCTATAGTTTCATTGCATCAAATTATTGAAATAAAATTGAACCATGTGTTCATCCAGAAATGGTCTAGTTAGTGTCGAGTGGACGTCAAACCCCATTTCTCTTTCTCCCTCTCTCTCTTAAATGTACTGTACATGTCAATAAATTTTCATATTATATTTTGGCACCTTATGCGGCAGTGTGAGGTTAGCTCGATTTTCGTTTTTCAATTTTCGATATTGGCGAATAACGAAAAACAACTAGCTCGTTTTTCGATATCGACGAATCTCGAAAAACGATCTACTCGTTTTTCGATATCCAATCTTGAATATCAAAAAAACCGATTTGATGGAAATATAGCTGCAGAATGTCTCCAAAACACACTTTATTAAATACATTTTCTAAAACGAACTAAGATGTCATAAATGAGGATGCCCGAGCAGTGGATTCACGTAGAACCTGCTCTATTTCTCCTTGTTTTTTGATATTGGCGAATCTCGAAAAACGAGCTACTTGTTTTTCGACATTCAAACTTGAATCCCAAAAAAGCAGATTTGATGGATGTATATCTGCAGAATGTCTCCAAAACACATTTTATTAAATACGTATTCTAAAACGAACTAAACATGTCATAAATGAATCTATGTCTGAGATGAATACATTTCAGGATAGCCGGGATACAGGTCGAACTTTTGGTATTTGACTATTTCAAAAATTCGAATTTTGCCTTGACGTTTTTCGTGCCGACAAAGCTGTTTACGAGTGAAAAATCACATTAAATTCACTAGACTGTGACCGATTTTAATAATTTATTTTTTCTTGTTCGCATTATTTATATGACTCATGACATGTGACAGGAAGTGACTGTGAATATGAAAGCTTTAATATCTGCTTAGCAGATCTAGTTATTATTATTATTATTTTTTTTTGTGTAGTTTCTGCAAATCGGATTTCTCAGTATCGAACCATATGATCTTTCTGAAACTTTGACCTACCCTCCCAAAATTGGGTGGCAGTTTTTGATTAAATATATTTTCAAAACGTTTTACGAATGATGAAATTGACCTACATACCTATAACTCTGTTACTATGTGACCTATTTTACTAATCAAAAATTCTTTGAGTAGCTTGATATATTTACTTCAACTCTGCTATTTTCGAATTTCGAAAATGAGGTCATTGACATTTCGTACCGGAAGTAAAACAGACTTATTAACTTTTTTAATATTCGTACGATTTTCATGAAATTTAGAATATATGTAGCTATCATGTACCCAACTTCAACGATACCATTAGATGTGTCATGAATTTTCTGACCCATGACATGTGACAGGAAATGGCTGTGAATATGAAAGCTTTAATATCTGCTTAGCAGATCTAGTTAAGCTTTCATATGTATTTCAAAAGAGAATGTAGCCTTTGATTCTAGCTATCGCATATCCAAAGGCGAAGTGTGTTCGACCCCGGGAACATGGTTAATAAATTCGAATCCCACCCCCAACCATCAAAGATTATTTTGATAAAAAAATTGCCGTATTTCATCGAATTTTTATTGTTCTTAATATCGGATATTTTTCTCCTTTTATTATGTGATAGATAGCACCCCTGCGCAACCAACCGCTAGAAAGGATGCCTCAGCAGTCAAAATCGGAAAAAATGGTTCCCGTAAATTTAAAAATTTTATTTTAAAGGATAATGTGCACGATACTATAGCCTATAACATACGGAAGAGGCGATAAGATCCCTTTGCAGTAACAATTTTACAAAAAATTAAAACCGCATTAAATTTGTGAAGAAACGTTTTTTTACTAATTTTTTTTTCATCGGATCAAAATGGGAGTAAGGTCCAGAGTCCGGAGTGTAAAATGGGCATATCGTGTCCAAATTTCAGGTTCCTCGGACAATTATCAGGGCACCTAGGTACCTACGGGAGAAGTTGCTAGCCGGAATTTGGTAGGCATCGTGCCTTTGGTTCCAGCGCTACGCTTGCGCGAAGGTAAAATCCAGGTAAAAATGTTAAGAAGGATTTTTTTTAAAAATGGTCGAATCTCTTTGAAACTTCGGCTACCCCATTTTCATCCTCTGGGCATCCAAAAATGGTATCAAAATTGAAATCGAACGCTCTCTTTTTGATGCTTTACTTTATGAACCCCCGGGAAAATGGCCCCGGCCCGGGACCATAGTGAAGGTACCCAGTGAGTGTCAAGTGTTTGTGCATGAAAGTAAGGGTGTGGTACGCATGCGCGCGCGTATTTTAATTTTTACCCAATTTTCCTCCGGAAAAGGGCCCGTACTCAGGGGTGGACAGGAGTGTTGGGTACCTGCCCATAAAATTTGGTGACGATTGGGCGTCAGGAAGAGTCAAAGCGGGTGTTAGTACAGGGGTGCCCGGTAGCCGAATTCCGACATTCGCCATTTTCAATTGAATATCCTGAATAATTCTTTTAAAAATGAATAAATCTGTTCCAAATTTCGGCTACCCCCCCCCCCCCCCCCCCATTTTGAGCCCTTGCAAATCAAATCTCTCAAAATTAAAATCAGTGCATCCTACGATTTTTTTTTCATTTTGGTACCCCGAGGAAAATGGCCCTCCCTCGACTTCCGGAAGGTACGGATGTGGTGAGCAACCGCGCACGCGACTTCCGTTTTTTGGCCGGCATGAATTAGGTCGAGTAGGGTTCAGATCCGACACTTGCTTACCTATAATTCGACTTTTACGGGAGAACTTGAATAAAATCGGAACCCCCTGGCCGATCCGGCCCGCTCTCTAAATTTCGCGGGCATATTGCCCATAGGGGATGAGTTATGGGTTTTTTCTAGGTGCACCGAAATGCAAAAATCAATTTTTTCCGTTTTCGCCGTTTTTTCAGAAGGATTATCGCTACGCCCGACCCTTCCAAAGAACGGATCGACACCAAATTTTCAGTGCAGGTACATCACCACATTGATCATGTGCCCCTTTTCGGAGCAAAATTCTAATAATTTGGGCTAAAAATCCGAATACACTTGTCCGTTTGCTCACAACATCCGTACCTTCGGGGGTTTCAACGTGAAATTCACTGGGTACCTACCCTAGGACATTGCACAGCGTCCCATACCACCTCTTCCGGTTCCGGCATCCGTAAGTCGAGGTTACTTCGATTTTAATTTTGAGACCAGATTCGGATGGCCTAGGAATTAGACCTAACCCACCTAAACCGGGAAAAAGAAAACACATTTGGGTTAACATCCCTAGAGGGGATTAGGTCGAGTAGGGTTCTGATCCGACACTTGCCTTACCTATAATTCGACTTTTACGGGTGAACTTGAATAAAATCGGAACCCCCTTCAAATTTCAAGGACATGAAATAAGACGTTTTGGGGCCCTGGAGCCCCAAGTGACCGCGGTCGGGGCTTTAGAGCATGGGACCAGGTGCGTGGGACTCTTCGACGTAACGGTCCAAAAATTCAAACGTCTGGGACTTCCGGTTCGGGAATGGGGCCCAAAAAGCAGCTTTTTTCAATCGTGTCTTTGGCGTCGATATCGCCCACTTCCGGTATCCACAAGGCCATTTTTATGTGACCGGGGGACTTTTCGGGGTTAATAAACTTACGAATACCCAATCTGGGACCCTGCCCAAGAGCCGCTTGGAATGTGACGTTATACCTAAAATGCCGCCGGGGAGAGGTTCTGCCAGCTAAGGTCATGACCTTGACTCGTAAGACAGCCCCGTCACCGGCCTTGTTTGACGTGACCTTGGAATCGACCTTGATACTTATGGCGATATTCTGGACGGTACATGAAGTTTTGGGACTTTTTTAATCCCAAGGTCAAGTTCAGGTCAAAGGTCAAGACCAAATTCAAATGGTCAGTGAGGTGTCCATCTAAGGTCATGAACTTTGACTTGCCACGTAGAACTGGGGCCCCGAGAGAGCCAGAGGAAGACACGAGTGGGTAGAACTTATGGTGACCTTGACCCTTTCAGATGACCTTGACCTACTAAGATCACGTGAGACATTATAAAATGTCGGGAGGTCAAGGTCTCGTGGTCTTGAATTTATTAGTTTTGCCCCTAGTGGGAAAAACCGATAAACTTCCAGGGCCCCTAGTGGGTCAAGGTCGCGACTTTTTGTGGGCAAAATTTAAAATCCCGGGCCGATGGGAAGACATTTTTAGGCAAAATTGTCTGAGAAAGTCAAATAACTTGCTTTTTACTGCTGTGGTCAAAGGGGAGATAACTGGCATCTCCCGAATCGCACCCGACGACCGTGGGGTCGCGGCCTCTTGAACTAAATCAACCCCTCGGAGTCGGGTGGTGATCTTGGTTTGACCCTTCAAGGTCAAGGTCATGGTCAAATGGCTATCATGGACCATTTTGTCCCACTTCCGGTCACCGCAGAAAATTTTCAATGGCACCACGCGACGCACAGGGGTCGATTTAGTAGGGGTAGCCGATAGTACAAGTTCCGCGGAAGATTTGGAAAAATTAGAAAAAATAATTATGAACTGCAAAATATATTCCCCACAAAAAAACGCCAGAATTCCCCATAATTTTGTCACTTTTACCCCTCAATTGCCGTCCGAAGCATATCGCGCAAGTAGCGTCCGTACCCTCATGAAGCCCGCAAAATATTCCTCACAAAAAAACCGCCAGAATTCCTCAATAACTTTGTAACTATTACCCCCCAATTGCCGTCCGAAAACGTATCGCGCAAGTAGCGTTCGTACCCCCATGAAGCCCGCAAGTCAGAAATTGCACAACTATAGCTACGGGAGTACGTCCGTCCGTCCGTCCGCCCGTCTCCGACTCCGTTCGTCTGTCCGTCCGTCTCCGACTCCGTTCGTCTGTCCGTCCGTCTCCGACTCCGTCAGTCTCCGTTCCTCCGCCTCCGTCCATCCATCCGTCCGTCCATCTCCGACTCCGTCTACAACTTGGTCTCCGACTCCGTTTCCGTACGTCCGTCTCGCTCCGACCGGCCCTCTCCGTCCGTCCGTCCGTTTAAGGTCTTACAAATCATAGATTAACATATGTTACATTTCAATAAACTTATTAAATTTACTGTCCAGTAGCAATAATCATTTTATTTGTTTCATTGTGTGGCACTGTGACCTCTTTCAACGTGATAGTGTGTATAGTTAACTGTCATCAACAGTTAACTATACACACTATCACTAGAGGGTTACACGTCATCAGTTTTTGTGACGTATGACGTGGAGCGCACGTCATAAAAGTGTGGCTGACGGATAGCAGCCTCCATAACTGTACGTTCACAACACTTAGCTGAACTTTGTTTAATGTCTATGATTCAGCCCATAACTTTTCTCTAAATTGTGGTTTTCACAAACTAAACCCACAGAAAAACAACTTCTCCTTCAGGTAGACAAAATAAAAAGAGGCCGGGACAAAACATGCATGTGCGTGCTTCATCAGTCCCATCTTCAACAACCTATCCGTGATGAAGGTCTTTCAAGATCCTGGACCAAGTTTGTATCGCAACCTACTAAGTGTAAATGTAACTGTGAATTTAGCGAAACGCCATTCTGTACAATTACACTTTCGGTTATCTAAATGTAAATGTAACTGTTAAGTTGCGAAACCTGAAAGCAGCCATATAAGGTGGATATTTGATACCATATCGCTTCTGGTGATGACAGGAATTTCTACTGTTTATCCCCGTAAACGCTGACTGGGTTCTTGTGAAGTAAAATAAGCTATTTATATGAAGATCAGAATTTTATTTCTACTGTTTATCCCCATAAACGCTGACTGGGTTCATGTGAAGTAAAATAAACTATTTATATGAAAATCAGAATTTTATTTAACAGCATTAAAGGACAATATTGGTGCCAGTCATTATCACATATGTGATAGAGCTGGTTAAACACTTTCCAAATATACTTTTTAACAGAGAGATCCATGCTACGATAGCTGAGTAATACATGTTTCCCAAATCGGAAGTGACGAACGCCAAAGGAAAACACGAGTCACCGCTTTATATAACTGACTAAAGCGACGAGTGGTAACAGATACACGGCCGAATATCTGCTCACTAATAATTCCTTCGAAGACCAAAAGTTGTTATGTGGGACTGTAAGAGGATATCTGACAATTCAATAAAGTAATTGAATGTCATTAGATAAAAAAAAACACGAGAAAAATAGAAATAGTCCGTACATTCCCTTGTTTATATTCATTCTATACCTTATAAAAACATGGTAATGCACGGACTTTTTCTGTTTTTCTTTCGTGTTTTCATATCTAGTGACAATCAATTCTTTTTATGAATTGTCAGATATCCTCTCACAGTCTCACACAACAACTTTTGATCTTCGAAGGAATTATTAGTAAGTAGAAATTAGGCCGTGTATCTGTTATCACTCGTCGCTTCAGTCAGTTAAATAGACCGGTGACTCGTGTTTTCCTTTGGCGTTCGTCACTTCCGATTTGGGAAACCTGTATTACTCAGCTATCGTAGCATTGACCTCTCTGTTAAAAGTATATTTGGAATGTGTTTAACCAGCTCTATCATATATTTGATAATGACTGGCACCAATATTGTCCTTTAACAATACCTACATAAGAATACTATACATGTACAGTTAAAAGTATTTTCATGTGCGAACTTTGATTAAAAACGTTTTACGAATCCGATCTACCCATAGTATCTTTCTGAAACTTTGGCCTAACACCCAAAAAATTGGCGGTGAGTATTGTTTAAATATATTTTCAAAACGTTTTAAGCATTCGAAATCACCGAATTTTACGAACGAAAAAACTGACAATGCATAGTCGTAACTTTGTTATTTATTGACCTATTTTACTAATTCTTTTTCTTTGAGTACCTTGTAAAAAACCATTTTCATCTGCAATTGCAGATTTTCGAATTTCGAAAATTGGTCGCTTAGATTTTGAACCGGAAGTTATTACCATTTTGACATTTTCTTTAATAGTTGTACGATTTTCATGAAATTTAGTATGTAAGTAGATCTTACCTATGTGACTTCAAAAATATGATTAGAATTTTTCTAAATTATCTCCCCTCGATGAAATTAGGGATCAATGTTTTAAAAAAATCAACGAAATATAGGTCAGAATGACCCAATTTTTGTTTCGATACTAGACAAGTAATTACTGATTCGTACACAAAATATGGAGTTTGTCGATCTAACCGGAAGTGCCACCATCTTGAAACGTGAAAAACCAATAGGGCTGTTGCGATATTTTACTTACAGACATGGGAGTTATATTTTCTGAATCCTTGAAGGAAGGTCTAAAAAACGTTCAGGGCAGAATTTTGAAGGAATGCTAATAAAATGTAGAGAGCAACATTTTTCATAGTGTAACATCCACGTGAACGGGTGTAAAAATAAACACAATAGACCGTAGTTTGTAGAATTCATCCCCTATTTCTAAAATGAATACATGTACATTTTTGGATAGCCTGGATCTATGGAGCGGAATTTCCCCCATAATTCTAAATAGTAACCTAGTAATGCGTATGCTAATATGCTTACTTCTATGCATCTAAGTTCTTACTAACAAATGTTAAATTGGCTATTTACACATGAAAAAATGCTAATTTATATGACTTATTTCTTAAATATTACATATTTACATGTAAAATATTAAATAATACATATTTTGTTTTTTTTATCCATTATTACTTTTAATTTATTGTAGTCTGTTTAGTTTCGTGAACATTTTGACTTTTCACAAATATTACGCGGTAAAGCTGTCATAATTCTAAGCTCATTTTGATAACAGACGGCGCTGTGTACAATTGGCTGATTGGGGACATGCAAAATCTCGCCCTTTTCATAACCCGACATAGATCAAAATCATAAACTATTCTATACATGTTTAAATATATAAATAGGAGCCTCTGTCGTGCATTTATCATAATAATACTGCTAAATCGATTGATTTGGCATATTTTGTTTCTAAGAGAACAATAAAATATATAGTAAGAACTAATTACGTCATGCACGGGAGTGAATAAATAAATATAAATAGGTAATCATTTTTCCCCTCAAATTTATGAAATATTTTACACACATAAGTAAATTGTTTTTGATATTATGTTAGCTTTTTATCGCGTCAAGCTTCCAAATTTTCATGATCCTCGGTGGCTCGGTGGTTATGTCCCAGGTCTCGGGTTCGCTCCGGTGTTGGAAGAGAAAGTCCCTCGGGTTTTCCACCATGATTTACCCTTTTCAGTGGTGCTAGCTACTCTTCTGCATCTAACCTGGGCTAAGAGAAGACGAGCATACGCCATACAGTGTGCTATGAGGGAAATTTTGCCCGGGCAGCGGCGCTACGGCCAATGTGTACACGGAACCTCGTTTTTTTGTCCCTTCGGTTCCTGACGAGGAACAATGTCTAGTCGCTCTAATGGCGTGCACGTAAATGAACCCTGGCCGTAGCGCCTCTGTCCGTGCAAAATCACCTCACACTACACACTTCATGGCGTGTTTTCGCCTTGATGCTGAACGACGGGACGTTAAACTCGATATCATTTAATTTAAAGATAAATTAAGGGAGAATAGATAGGCCAAAAAAGCTGACTAATGTAAAGGGAATTTGCTGAAAATTTCAGTTTCACTCTGAACCGAGAATTTAGCGATTGAATTTTGCGCAAAGCCGGTGCGATACAACCCCCCCCCCCCCCACATAATCTCGATTATGCATTTTTTGATTTTATCATGAATCAGCGTTGAGCTGCAGATCGAATCTTTATTCAGTAAACACCGCGAGCTAAAGGTGACATCGACAATTGGTAATTCTGCTCTTGCATAATGTATGTATAATTTCCAAATCACCGGGTTGCCTTATGAGCTAGAGGGTTTCTTTGGGCATTGGGCGAACGATTCGCCCCTTAAATTGATCTTATTATAATCTCATTCCAAAGTTTGGGTTGGTGGGTGGGTGAGGTGTGTGTGTGGAGTGGGCGGGGTGTGGCCTTGCTTTAATTTTATATCTGAATTATCATTTCCTGTTTCCCAATCCAATCTCAAATAAAATAAAATATTGTTTATAAACCAAAACAAACACAAAATAGTTTTGTTCTACTGGTGTATTTCTATATTATTTAAATAATTTAAGAATAATTTACTTTTGTACGTAACATATTTTATATATCTTTAGAGACAAAAATAGCTTATTACTTCTCTCAAAAATATTGAGAACGAATATTGCAAAAAAACGAGGCTAAATCAATCGCTAAGGCCGAATCGGACAAATGCACGAAAAAGTATCATATTTATTCATCTGAAAAATATGTAGAATAATTTGCCTTTGTACGTAAAGTATTTTAGTATTTTGGACGTTAAAATGTCGTCATGTCTGACGGATAATGAAAAGAGCGATATTGTACATGTCCCCAATGAACCACCATATAGTACACAGCGCCACCTGTTAGCATAATGCGCGTTAAAATTATGACTCCCTTTTAACCCGTTATGATAAGTCATAATTCTAACTCTCATTATGGTAACAGGTGGCGCTGTTTACTATATGGTGGCCCATTGTGAACATGTATATGTATTACATGCTTTGTAACTGCATGTATTTGCGTAAGGGGCGGAGCAATTTTAACGAGAAGTTACGGACCGATTTCCTCCAAAATTGAATTCATCAGCGATTGTTGTGTATATATGTTTAAAACATATATATAGCTAATCAAAATTATGATCTCTTCGGGGCGCACAAGCTATGTACGCGATTTTCGCTCAACCAGGTGTTATAATATCCAGGAAAATTGAACCTAATCGAGTTCTTTCGTTTATAACATACAATTTTAGTTTTAAAGAAATTGAATAAAAATTGTGATCCACGAGCTGTGTGTGCGACTTTCGTGCGATCAGGAGCTACACTACTAACTGTTATCGAAATCTTTGGGATATCGATATACAATTTAAGTTTCATCAAAGTCGGATAACAAATTGGGATCTGTAGACACACACACGGACAAGTGTGATGGCATAATACGTGCACGTGAAAATATGAATGGATGCAAACTCTTGAGAAAGAATAATATTTGTCTATACTACCCTATGTTGTCTAATCAATTTTAATGTTATGTAACTATCAGTTACCATTGGTATAAATTTATTGATTCCAAATAATTTACAGGCATGGCAACATTAATTACGGCGGGTGGGGGGTCACGGTGGCTGAGTAAGTAGGACGCTAGCACGCTAGCCTGGAGGTCGGGTGTTCGATCCCTGCATTGGCCGAGAAAGTTCATTCAGATTTTCCGGCGTGCCCCCCCCCCCCCGAGTCAGTGATGCAGGACGGGGGTCCTGACAAGAACAGCTGTCTGGTGTACGTAAAAGATCCCTTGATAGTTGAAATTCGATATAGGAGTAGGCTGTAGTGCCGCTGTCCGAGCAAAATTTCCCTCATAGCACACTGTATGGCGTATTAGCTCAGTTCGGAGCATAACAGTAGGATGTTAAACACCATTTCATTTGGAAACATTAAAATATAAGAGGGGAGGGGCGGTGGAAATTACCCCGGAACCCCTCAACGGACGCATAATATAGAAATTTGAGAGGGTGTAAACAATGTAGAACTATAAAATTTTTAAATTCGTTTAGTTATGACACCATAGAATGGGATTAATAATGGTCCAATCCCCAAAACCCCTACCTCCAGACACAAAACCGGTGATTTAGAAATGAAATAAAGTTTAACACCCTGCTATTATGCACTGACTATGCTAATGAAGACGGGAAAACGTCATGAAGTGTGCAATTTCTGGGGATTTTGTGCGGAGAGGGGCGCTATGGCCTACACTTGGTGCACGTAATTGGGTTTTCGTCCCATGAAGACACAGTTCCTTGTCAGGCAGGAAAGCACGTCGGAGACCCGGGACCTTCTGGTTACCGAGTCAGTGACTTACTCCCTGGGGCGGCTCCCGATGATTTGAAAGCCTGGCCCGATGTAGGTGACTTCAATAATATCATAAATACTTTGTTTGTGTGCGTATAACATTTCATAATTTTGAGGGGAAGATGAGCTAAACTAAGCATGACCGATTTATAATTATTTATTCACTTTCATACATGGAGTAATGAGTTCTTGCTATATATTATTTTTTTAGAAAACAAATAGGCCAAAACAATCGATAGTGCATTATTTGTGAAAATGCACGATAAAATAGCCTATTTATTTATCGGGTCATTTTTACGTGTTCCTAATGAGCCACCATACAATTGTAAACAGCGCCGTCTGTTAGAAAAATGAGCTTAGAATTATGACAGCTTTACCGCGCAACATTTGTGAAATGTCAAAATGTTAACAAAACTAAACAGACTACAATAAATTAAAAATAATAATGGAAAGAGAACAAAATACAAATTCTAACTGCAATATTTAAGAAATAAGTCATATAAATTAGCATTTTTACATGTTTAAATAGACAATTTAACATTTGTTAGTAAGAAGTTACATGCATAGAAATAAGCATATTAGCATACGCATTACTAGGTTAGGAGTTAGAATTATGGGGGAAATTCCGCTCCATATGGATCAGGGTAGAATTTTGAGCATTTGAAAATTCAACTATTTCGAATTTCCACTTTGACGATAAAGTTGTTTACAAGTGAAAAAATCGCATTAGCAGCTTTGAAATAATCAGAATAGACCGCCGCTTGGTAAATTCGTTTCCCATTTCCGAAATTGATACATTTCTAGATAGCCTGCTTCATAAAAATTTCAAAATTTCGAATTTCCAAGTATTTCGTGCGGATTAAATTGTTTACAGGACAGTATTTTCGTTACCTTTCAAAATTTACAAATTTAACCTTAATGTTCAAACAGGTGAGCTTATTTCGATTCCAACTATATAATTTCATACCAAGTTATCTCACATTATTTTTCCCGTCAATGTTTAGTTCTTTCCCGCCATTTTCATTTCATTTTCTGATTCTACTCTTTTTTAAACAGTTAAATGATTATTCTGAAATTTCTGGAACTGGAAATCATTTTGATTACAGCAATATAAATTTAATGATAATGATAATGATAATGATTTATTCTTAATATAGCGTTTTACATACATTATCACAAAACGCTTTACAAAAATACATAAATCACATGATACAAAATACATACAAAAAGATTACTTTAAAAAAAAACCAAAAAAAAAACCAAAAAAAACCAAAACATAAAGGCCTAAAAATATTGTTTGATAGTTTAAAAATAGTGACATTTAAAGAGGTGAGTTTTGAGTGCTGTTTTAAATACATTTAAGTCACAGATGGCCCTCATCGCAACTGACAATTATTCCACAATTTGGGTACATAAACAGAAAAAGCCCTATCACCATATGCCTTATTTGGTATTTGTCGAACCCTCTGATGGTCAAGTTTCACACCACTACAGCTTTTTGTTCGAATCGTCTGATTCGATACCTTAATCAAGTCACTAAGGTAGAGGGGCGCTGACTCATTATGGCGTATTAATTTAAAAATAATGCATAAAATTTTGAATAAAACTCGCATCTCGACTGGTAGCCAATGGAGTTCCCGAAGAACAGGTGTCATATCTAGATGACGACTCATCTTCCTTCTGACAACCAGTCGAGCTGCTTCATTTTGGATGCATTTGGCATACTGATAATCGTAGAGTCCAAAAAATAAACTGTTACAGTAGTCAAGCCTGGAAGTAATAAATGCATGTATCAGTTTCTCCGTTTGACTTTGGTCCAAAAGGTTTCTAGTTTTTCCTATTCGCCATAGTGATTGAGCAGCCGCTCTGCATATACTATTTATATGTGTGTTCATGGTTCCAGTTGAATCCAACATCACACCCAGATCGCGAACCGAGTTTGAGGCAGATACTTTGACATTCCCGATCCGTACATCAGTCACAACTGCTCGAATATTGACATCCTTAAAGCGTGACGTTAACCATACTATTTCTGTCTTACTGTCGTTTAACGCCAGCAAATTCGATTGCATCCAGTATCGAATCTCGTCAATACAATTCTCGATGCGATCCACTACCGTGTAGTCTATTCGAGAGTCGCAAGCGATGTAAAGTTGGGTGTCGTCGGCAAAAATTACAGAGTTTAGACCGTGGGGTATGATGATGTCTTCAAGTGGGACCATATATAACGAAAATAACACAGGCCCTAAAACAGATCCTTGTGGCACGCCAAACTGAAGTGTGTTCTCCTTCGACACCACCGATCCAATGGAAACCCTTTGTGTTCTACCCCTCAAATAAGAATTAAGCCAGTTAAGGACTGTACCCGTGATACCGAAGCGAGAACGTAATCGATCCAATAGGATATCATGATCAATGGTGTCGAAGGCAGCAGACAAATCAAGTAGCACAAGAATGACATCATGTTGCTTATCGAGAGCACGCATAACACCGTTTTGTACCCTTAAGAGTGCAGTCTCGGTGCTATGGCCCTCTCGATACGCTGACTGAAATTTATCGTAAAGAGAGTTATTTTGACAGTAAGGATGAAATTGTAGTAGAGCAGCTTTCTCACAAAATTTGCCAAGGAATGGCAAATTGGAAACCGGACGATAGTTCTTGAGTATATTTGGATCAAACCCGAGTTTCTTTATTAATGGTCGAATGATTGCATGTTTACACTCATCAGGGAAGATACCTGATACAAACGAAGTGTTAACAACACGAGCCAACATTGGAGCTAATAGTTCAATACAGTCTTTGACTAGGTTCGTGGGCATGTGATCAACTGAGCAAGTTTTTGAAGACATGTTACGCACAAGAGCTGTGACATCACTAACACTCATTGGTTCAAAAATAGACAATTTACATTGCGTCGGAAGTTCAGCTGCAGATACAAATAAAGGGGTATTTGAAGAACAATTTTGAAGAGTATATCGAATGTCACGAATTTTCTGGGTGAAAAAGTCTGCGAATATATCAGGTAATTTCAGAGAGTCTAGGTCTGGTAAAACATTTGAAGAGGATTTTTTAGAACTTGTCAGTTTATCCATGATTGCAATTTCAGTTATCTACCTTAATATTTCGCATGAATTTTTCACCCGGTCGAAATATTTCACGCTATTTTTTTAGCTTATAACTTGATAATTTTTGACTATTTTGATAATTATTTTTTCCCTTTTGAGTTTTGAGATTCTTTATATAATCCATAACATGTGACAGGAATTAGTCGTGCATATGAAAGCTTTCTAATCTGCCTGGCATATCTAGTTTTAATTAGATTTAAATATGTAATGATCCATTTTATGTATTTCAGATTCAGAAGGGGTACAGTTAAACAGCGGTGAAGGCAAAAACAGCGAACCCGATGATTTTATACTGACAGGCACTACTTTACCATCGAAAGGTATAGTTTTCCAGGAATTTTATTGAGTTTTTATTAAACATGCATTATACAAGAGCTAAATCTGTCTATTACAACGCTTTCTTTAGGCCTGAAATTTTATGTAAATTATTAATTAGACATTAATCAACTTATCCAGACCATAATGAACTCTCGATATTAACGCTAGCCTTCGACACTGGCTGGATTAGAATGCTATATTATGCTGCTTAAACATCATTGATAATTAAATCAAAAAATGGATAATTGGTTTATAGTTGATCAATTTGATTGAAAAATTTTCAACAAATATCATTTACATTATCTATTTTTTAACTATTATAGCGAGAACTGCCAACTTTTTGTCTAATCGCCCATAATGTATCTTAAAAAAAAAACACAATAAATTATTGGATTGCTCTATAATATTATTTTCCACCCCCAGAATACCGCATTCCATAAATCTCATAATTGAAGCCATTATTTTGTACATTGTTGAATTTTGTGTTTGACACAAACTGGAGATAATTTTTTTATAACACAAATGATAATGCTACAAACACTTAATTTTCATTTATATCAATAAGTCAAACAAGCTATTACCATGCCAGATACCCCCACAATGTTTCACATCGAATTTGAAAAATAATTCCGTTAAAAACTGATTCAAGATTTACCTCTATATTTTAATAGTCATACACATACTGACTGGGGAAAAGACATTAGTTTGTATCGAACTTAACTGCAAGACAGGGCCTTTAAAATTAAACGTTACTAAAAATAGAAAAAATTTGGTGAACGAGACAAGATAACAGGCTCGGCTTGCATTCGACCAAAACCAGTGCGTACTTAGTAAACCATGTGCTTAATTGATAGTGACCATGTACGTTTTTGACCATTTGAAAAATTTGAATGAGCAGAATGTATATGATTGAATAAATGTGAAAACTGTCTTTTTATTTGAATGGTCTTAATCCCATTATTGGTAGCAGTGCGTGGTTATTTGTTTAAATTATGGAAAATATAGAGAATGTTAGAAAATCAACCTCGGGTACACCTGTAAGAAATAATGAAATATTGCAAAGAGACTCACACAGCGAAGAAGAAATGACAAAGGAAGAATTAATAGAAGAATTAAAACATAGGAAATCAACGGCAAAGGCGGTATTTATACGGTCAAGACCCAAGTTATTGAATTTACTGGACTTGGGCGACGAAGATGACGAGGGATTTTCGACGAAAAGTAGGAGAAAAGAAGTCCAGGAATTGTGTGAAAAGATAGATACTACAAGTGAAAAAGTATTAACTATTATGATAGAACTGGCCGACAAATATGTCAAAATAAAGGACAAAAAAGTAAGTCAAATATTAGTTTTGAAATGGAAAAAATTGAAATGGAACTCAGTGAGACCCCATGAATTGGCATATTCATATATGAAATCTCTAAGGGGTGACAGATCGTTCCTATCAGAACCGCAAAGAGAACTAGAGACAAAAAGGGAGACAGAACAATTGAAATCCGAGGTTTCGAAGAATATTGAGACTATTTTAAGAAAGAAATCTGAAATTGCAAGAAATTTTGAAAGCGTTCAAAAAGAGTTAGACGAAGACATGGATTTTGAAAAGAATCGTTTGAATGATATTGATGAATTACAGAATCACATAAGTCATGAATTAGGTATTTCAGATGAATCAAGATGGCTACAAGAAAAGAACGATAGAAGAAGAATGGTTGAAGGCGAAATCAAAGAGACATAGTTCAAAGTGAAGTGAATAGAAAAATGGCTCCTAACAGTACTTCTAAAGCTATTGGTGAAGATCTATGGAAACAGATGCAAACTGTCTCCATTCCTGAATTTAACGGTAATAAAAAAATTATATGAAAACTGGAAAGCAGCTTTTGTCGCTTGTATAGACAATGCCCCAGCTACGCCACAATATAAATTGTTACAATTACGTCAATATTTGTCTGGTGAAGCCCTTCAGGTTATTGAAAGTTTTGGTCATTCAGCATTTGCATATGAAGTTGCCAAAAATAGGTTAGACAGAAAGTATGGAGGTAGTAGGAGAAAAGTCACTATCCAACTTGAGGAATTAGATAAATTTAGACCAATGTCCGATAATAACCCAGGGGAGTCGCGACTAAAAATGATTCCAAACGAGAAAATAAAAAAGAAAGTTCTAGAAACTTTTTTACTGATCAACGTACCCAGCAAGATACTTTAACTAGACGGAAATGCATTGCCTGTGGTCTTGTGTGGTCTTGCGATGTTTTTCGAACCTTTTCCACAGAAAAGCGGTGGGATAGTGTTACGACTAACAGATTATGCTTCTCCTGTTTAGGCGATGATCATCGATCACAAGATTGTCCGCGACAAAGGATTTGCGGTATTGACGGTTGCAGAGCAATTCATAATAGACTGTTACACAATCCTTACAGACCAAGATCAAATCACTCCCCAAGATTGGTAGGAGCTGCGAAATACTTACCAAACCTGAAAACATACTTACCTCGAGGCGCAGGTTACTTACCTCGGTTTCCGTCATACTTACCCAAGTCACCATCCACTTCACCCAGATCTTTATTTCAAAACCGCCTCCTTCATACGAAACTTGGACTTCTTCCTATTTTCCCAGATGTCCAGTTCTGCTTCAGTTAGTGAACACTATCGAAAGGATTCGAGTCATGGAGGGGAGCAATGCCATTTTAAATCGAAAATGAAAAAATAGTAGAAATTTGATTGGCAAAGACTTTGGAACATAATAACTCTCCTAGTTTGGGTACAATGTTCAAACTTAGTGTAGACATTCACTAGGATTATGAAGATGAGCATTTTCTGCCAAGGGTAAGCAGAGATAAGCAATCTGATTTTTTGATTTTTTAGGGGATGATAATATGATATGGATTGATTTAATCATTGCCTTGACTTAGTTTGATGGTGAGAATTTTCTGCCTAGGCTTTTGGACAAGGTAACCTTGATTCTATCTCATAGTGACTGATCAAACTTAGTATATAATTTGATTGCTCAATACTTTTGAAAAAAAAAAATAATGTGTAATTTGGAAGTGAGCGGAGGACATCAGCCTCACTGTTGGCTTGTTTAAATTAGTGAAACGAAGAAGCCTATTGAATTTCAGCAATTTACTTAATTACTTCTAGAGTTATGGCCCTTGTTCCACTTTGTTGAATCTTGTATAAGCTTTGACTCCGATCCAATGACCAAACTTACAAAAAATTAATAGATGATTCAACTTTAGAATGGGAAAAAGAATACTTCAACCAAGAAGACAAAAATGGCCTCTGGGACTACATTAAATTTAAAATTAAAACAGCATCCATTAAATACAGTAAAGAAAAGGCCAAAATTAGACACTCACTAAAAGTTAAATTAAAATCTGAACTAGAAACACTACAATCTAAATTAAATGATAACTGAAATTGCTTGAATACCTATAACGAATACAATAACGTGAAAAACAATCTTAACAATATATTGACTTATGAAGTAGAAGGTATTCAATTAAGAACAAATATAAACTGAAAAAAATACAAAATACTTTCTAAATTTAGAAAAAACAATAAAGTCAAAAAACAATTATTAATAGATTAATCATAAACGAAATTAATCAATTACAGACAGAAAATGCATTTTAAACGAAGTTCGGTTCTTTTATGAAAATCTATACTCTGAAAAATGTCAATCATCTAACATAACTAATTATGATACAATTGACTACAAATATCCTCCAAAACCAGATATTAACCACACAGAAACATTAGAATATGACATAAATAATGACGAATGCAAAAAAAAGCAATATCTTGTTTTAAAAAGAACATTTCTCCTGGAAATGACGGTCTAAGTATTGACCAAATATAAATTAATATGTTTTAGCATCATTTAAATACAGTTTCGAAAGCAATAAACTACCTACCTCTCAAAGACAGTCATTAATTAAACTGTTACCTAAATCCATTAAAGACAAAACAGATTTGGTGAATTGGCGACCCATAACTCTAACAAATGTCGATGTAAAAATATTAAGTAGAGTTCTGTCTAATCGTATCAAACCTTTCCGAAATCTCCTCATACATCCGAATCAAACTGCATTTGTCGCTGGTCGACATATACAAGAAAATATCCGCATTATAGACGACAGCATTCATTTAGCAAAAATAAAAACGAATTACAGGATTATTATTAGCTTTAGATTTTCAAAAAGCATTCGACAGTATATCACATAAATTTATGATGCGCACTTTAAGTATTTTTGGCTTTAAAAAGATGGAGAGAGACTCTATATTCGGACATAATTGGTTATATCATTAATAACGGCTTTACAACACCCACATTCCAAATTAACAGAGGAGTGAGACAAGGAGACCCAATGTCTAGCAATCTATTCATTTTAGTTATAGAAATTCTACTGAACAATATACGTTTAAATAGAGAAATAAAAGGAATAATATTCGCAAAAGCAGAAATAAAATTAACCGCATTTGCAGATGACTTGACAGCTTTACTAAAAGACTTTAAATCAGCGAGACATTTATTTGAAATAATAAGACTTTACAGTAAAATATCTGGTTTAGAAATAATCATATTAAAATACGAAATTATGAACTTTGAACTTTTCAAATAACAACACCGCACAAAATTTAAACAATATTGGCTTTTCACATTTCTCAGACGGAATTAAAATACTTGGAAAGAGCGAAATCTTAGCCTAATGGGAATATTACAAATCATTAAAACATTCTGCCTATCGAAAATAATCCTTCCCATAATGTCAATATAAAATCCAGAAAAAAATTAAAAACCAATTTAATACATTAATCTACAAAATACTTGGAAAGAGCGAAATCTTAGCCTAATGGGCAAATTACAAATCTTTAAAACATTCTGCCTATCGAAAATAATCCTTCCCATAATGTCAATAGACAATATAGAAAAAATTAAGAACCAATTTAATACATTAATCTACAATACCCTTTCCATACATTTTGGAAAAATATAATGGTGAAATACTGCAAATGTGTAACTACGAAAAAAATATTCCAATATCTTCTCCATTTTATAAACAAATCTTTACTCATTAGCACGATATATTTACAACACATATTGATTACCTGATACTATTTGATAATCAGGTCATATTTTGATTTAGGTCAAATGATGGTCGCCATTTTGAAGTGAATATGAAAAATAAGGAAAAAACGACAGTGTAAACAAACACAATAGGCCATAGTATGTTTAATGCGTCTCCTATTTCTTAAATGAATACATTTTAGGATAGCCGGGATACGGGTCGAATTTTTAGTATTTGAATATTTCAAAAATTCGAATTTCGTCTTTGACTTTTTTCATGCCGGCAAAGTTGTTTACGAGTGAAAATAGTTTGAAGAATACGTCTACTAATACTATTTCCAAATGAATACATTTCGTGATTGCTGGGATCAATACGGAAATGCCGCCATCTTGAAATATGAAAAAATCCACAGGGTTTTTGATATTTTACTTACAGACACGGGAGTTATATTTTCTGAATCCTTGAAGGAATGCCTAAAAAAAACTTTCACAGCAGAATTTTGTTTAGGTCAAATGAAGGACTCCGTTTTGAATTGAACAATGAAAAACGGTGAAAACTCCACCTTAACGGACGTAAAAATCAACCCAATAGGCCGTAATATGTTCAATGTGTCTCCAATTTCTGAAATGAATACATTTTAGGATACCCGGGATCAAGGTCAAGTTTTTGTTGTTTGCTAGAATTTCAAAATTCCAAATCTCGCCCTTGAACTTTTATGTCTTTAATTTTTAAGATGTTCAAATTTAACCTTAATATTTGAACAGCTGAGATGAATCTGATTCAAAAGTTATCTCATTTAATTTTCGATATTTCCCTGCCTTTTTTTAGTTCTTTCTCGCCATTTTTTAATTTCGTTTTCTCATTCGACTCGTTTTTAAACCGCTTGAGTTATTTTGCTGGAACGGAAAGGCATTCCGATTACAGCCATACAAGTTTCAGTTATTTCCCATTGGTTTTCGGATTATTTCGTTGCCCGGGTGAGACGTTTTTCAGTATATTTAGACTTGTAACTTTGCGAGTTTTTTTGTTTAAGATACTTGATATAATCGATGACACGTGACGCTGAATATTGTTTTTGTTAAAGTTATTATTAAGCTTTCATATCTTTCTGAAATTTTGACCTACCCCCCAAAATGGGTGGCAGTTTTTGAATAAATATATTTTCAAAACGTTTTACGAATCCGAAATCACCGAATTTTACGAACAACTAAACGGACAATGCATAATCGTAACTTTGTGTTTTTTGACCGATTTTACTAATCCTTTTTTCTTTGAGTACCTTCAAAAAATCATTTCCATCTGCAATTTCAGATTTTCGAATTTCGAAAATTCGTCGCTGAGATTTTGAACCAACTTGACAACTTCTTTAATAATTGTACGATTTTTATGACATTTAGTACTCAAGTAGATCTTACCGATGCGATTTCGAAGATGTCCTTAGAAATTTTCTAAATGACCACCCCTTGGTGAAATTAAGGATCAAAGTTTTCAAATAAATCGAAGAAATATACGTCAGAATAACCTGAAATTACTTTTTCTATTTTAGCTAAGAAATTACCAATCCGTACCCAAAATATGGTGTTTGTTGATCGAACCGGAAGTGCCTCCATCTTGAAACGTAAAAAATCCATATGGGCTTCTGCAATAGGCCGTATTTTGGAGAATATGTCTCCTGTTTCCAGAATGAATACATTTCTGGGTGACAGGGTCCACGATCGAAATATTGTAATTGGAAGATGTCACATTTTCGAATTTTGCCTTTGATAGTTTTCGTGCCGATACAGCTGTTTACGAGTGAAAAATCAGAGTAACTTCGCTAGATTTTAACCGATTTTAATCATTTTTTTTTTGTTCAGATTTTTTATATGACCCATGACATGTGATAGGAAGTGACTGTGAATATAAAAGCTGTAATATCTGCTTTGAAGACCTAGTTATTATTATTTTTTTTTTTGTGTGTAGTTTCTGCAAAATCCACAGGGCTTTTTTGATATTTAACTTACAGACAGTTATTTTGTTGAACCCTTGAAGGAATGCCTATAAAACGTTCCGGCGGAATTTTGATTTTTATGTGAATCCACTGCTCAGGCATCCTCATATATTATGACATCTTTAGTTCGTTTTAGAAAATGTATTTAATAAAGTGTGTTTTGGAGACATTCTGCATCAAATCTGCTTTTTTGATATTCAAGTTTGAATATCGAAAAACGAGTAGCTCGTTTTTTCTAGATTCGCCAATATCAAAAAACAACGAGAAAGGAAGTTTTATATGAAGCCGCTTCTCGGGCATCCTCATTTATGACATCTTTAGTTCGTTTTAGAACACGTATTTAATAAAATGTGTTTTGGAGACATTCTGTAGATATACATCCGTCAAATCGGCTTTTATGAGATTCAAGTTTGAATCTCGAAAAACGAGTAGCAGGTTTTTCGAGATTCGCCAATATCAAAAAACAAAGAGAAAGAAAAGTTTTTAAGTGAATACACTGCTCAGGCATATTCATTTATGACATCTTTCAGTTCATTTTAGAAAACGTATTTAATAAAATGTGTTTTGGAGACATTCTGCAGATATACATCCATCAAATCTTCTTTTGTGAGATTCAAGTTCGAATATCGAATAACGAGTTGCTGGTTTTTCGACATTCGTCAATATTGAAAAAACAACGAGAAAGAACAGTGAATCCACTGCACAGGCATCCGCATTTATGATATCTTTAGTTCGTTTTAGATCACCGATTTAATCAAATGTGTTTTGGATACATCCTGTAGATATACATCCATCAAATCTGCTTTTTTGAGATTCAAGTTTGAATGTTGAAAAACAAGTAGCTCGTTTCTCGACATTCGTCAATATCGAAAAACGAGCTAGTTGTTTTTCGTTATTCGCCAATATCGTGAAACGAAAAACGAAAATCGAGGTAACTTCACACTGGCTCAATTTTTTGGTATTTGATTATTTTAAAAATTAGAATTTTGCCTTTAACGTTTTTCGTGCCGACAAAGATGTTTACGAGTCAAAAATCACATTAACTTCACTTGATTGTGACCGATTTTAATGATTTTTTTTTCGGGTTTGGATTATTTATATGATCCATGACATGTGGCAGGAAGTGCCTGTGAATATGAAAGCTTTATTAGTAGACCTTACTGATGCGATTTGAAAAATGTCTTTAGAAATTTTCTAACTTATCTTCCTTGGAAAAATTAAGGGTCAGAGTTTTCAAAAAAATCGACGAAATGTGGGTCAGATCACCTTGATTTTTTTTCTACACTAGCTACGAGACTATTGATTCGTACACGAAAAATGGAGTTTAAATTGTAGCTCAATCCGGAAGTGCCGCCATCTTGAAATGTGAAAAATCCACAGAGCTTTTGCCTTATTTTACTTACAGACATGGGAGTTATATTTTCTGAATAATGCCTAAAAAAACGTTCAGAGCAGAATTTTGATATAGGTCAACGGATGGTGAATATGAAAAATAGTGAAAAATCGACATTTATGGGCTTGTAAACAATTACAATAAGACCTAGTACGTTCAATACGTCTCCTATTTCTGAAATTAATACGTTTCAGGATAGCCGGGATACGGGTGGGTAGGGTAGAACGTTGATTAAATATATTTTCAAAACGTTTTATGGATCCGCAATCACCGAAATTTACGAACAACAAAATGCATGGTCGTAAATTTGTGGTTTCTTGATCGATTTTTTAAATTCTTTTTTCTTTGAGTACCTTGAAAAAAATCATTTTCATTTGCTATTTCAGATTTTCGAATTTCGAAAACTCGTTGCCTTTGACGTTTTTCGTGCCGACAAAGTTGTTTACGAGTGTAAAAACACATTAACTTCTCTAGATTGTGACCGATTTTAATAAAAAAAATTTCTTGTTCGGATTATTTTTATGACCCATGACATGTGTGACAGGAAGTAACTGTGAATATGAAAGATTTAATATCTGATTAGCAGATCTAGTTATTATCAATTTTGTTTGTGTAGTTTCTGCAAATCAGATTTCTTAAAATCTAACCATAGGATCTTTCTGAAATTTGACCAGCCCCCACCTCACCCCCAAAATAAGGGGTGGCAGTTTTTGATTAGATATATTTTCAAAACGTTTTGCAAATCCGAAATCACTGAATTTTACGAACGACATAACTGAAAATGCATCGTCTTAACTTTGTTGTTTTTGGACCTATTTTACTTATTCCTTTTTCTTTGAGTACCCTTTAAAAAATCATTTTCATCTGCTGTTTCGTCCCTGTTATTTTGAACCGTTGTACGATTTTCATAAAATTTAGTATGTAAGTAGATCTTACTAATGCGACGTCAAAGATATTATTAGAAATTTTCTTAATTATCTCCCCTTGATGAAATCAAGGATCAAACTTTTCAAAAAACTTGACGAAATATAGGTCTGAATGGTCTGATTTATTCTTCGATACTAGATAAGTAATTACTGATTTGTACACAAAATATGGAGTTTTTCGATCGAACGCGGAGTGCAAATATCTTGAAACGTGAAAAATCAATTAGGCTTTTGCGATATTTTACTTACAGACATGGAAGTTACATTTTCTGAATCCTTAAAGGAATTCCTAAAAATCTATCGATCGGAATTTTGATATCGGTCAACTGATGGTCACCATTTTGAACTGAATATGAGAAAAAGTGAAAAATCGACGAAAACGGCTATGAAAATGAAAAAAATAGGCCGTATTTTGGAGAATATATGTCTCCTATTTCCAGAATGTAAAAACACATTAACTTCTCTAGATTGTGACCGATTTTAATAAAAAAAATTCTTGTTCGGATTATTTTTATGACCCATGACATGTGTGACAGGAAGTAACTGTGAATATGAAAGATTTAATATCTGATTAGCAGATCTAGTTATTATCAATTTTGTTTGTGTAGTTTCTGCAAATCAGATTTCTTAAAATCTAACCATAGGATCTTTCTGAAATTTGACCAGCCCCCAACTCACCCCCAAAATAAGGGGTGGCAGTTTTTGATTAGATATATTTTCAAAACGTTTTGCAAATCCGAAATCACTGAATTTTACGAACGACATAACTGAAAATGCATCGTCTTAACTTTGTTGTTTTTGGACCAATTTTACTTATTCCTTTTTCTTTGAGTACCCTTTAAAAAATCATTTTCATCTGCTGTTTCGTCCCTGTTATTTTGAACCGTTGTACGATTTTCATAAAATTTAGTATGTAAGTAGATCTTACTAATGCGACGTCAAAGATATTATTAGAAATTTTCTTAATTATCTCCCCTTGATGAAATCAAGGATCAAACTTTTCAAAAAACTTGACGAAATATAGGTCTGAATGGCCTGATTTATTCTTCGATACTAGATAAGTAATTACTGATTTGTACACAAAATATGGAGTTTTTCGATCGAACGCGGAGTGCAAATATCTTGAAACGTGAAAAATCAATTAGGCTTTTGCGATATTTTACTTACAGACATGGAAGTTACATTTTCTGAATCCTTAAAGGAATTCCTAAAAATCTATCGATCAGAATTTTGATATCGGTCAACTGATGGTCACCATTTTGAACTGAATATGAGAAAAAGTGAAAAATCGACGAAAACGGCTATGAAAATGAAAAAATAGGCCGTATTTTGGAGAATATATGTCTCCTATTTCCAGAATGAATACATTTCTGGGTGGCAGGATCCAGGATCAAATTATTGTAATTGGAAGATGTCAAATTTTCGAATTTTGCTTTTGATGTTTTTCGTGCCGATAAAGTTGTTTACGAGTGAAAAAAATCAGAGCAACTTCGCTAGATTTTAATAGTGATTTTTTTTTTGTTCAGATTTTTTATATGACCCATGACATGTGACAGGAAGTGACTGTGAATATAAACGCTTTAATATCTGCTTTGCAGATCTAGTTATTATTATTTTTTGCGTGTAGTTACTGCAAAATCCACAGGGCTTTTTTGATATTTAACTTACAGACCCTTGAAGGAATGCCTATACAACGTTCCGAACAGAATTTTGATTTAGGTCAACTGATGGTCGCCATTTTGAAGTGAATATGAAAAATAGTGAAAAATCGACATTTACGGGCTTGTAAACAAGTACAATAAGCCCTAGTACGTTCAAAGCGTCTCCTATTTCGAAATTTACGAACAACAAAATTGATAATGTATAGTTTGTTTTTTTGACCGATTTTTTAAATTCTTTTTTCTTTGAGTATCTTGAAAAAAATCATTTGCATTTGCTATTTCAGATTTTCGTATTTCGAAAATTCGTCGCTGTGATTTTGAATCGGAAGTTTGGACCAACTTGACAACTTCTTTAATAATTGTACGATTTTCATGAAATTTAGTCTGTAAGTAGATCTTACCAATGTGACTTCAAAATTATAATGAGAAATTTTCTAAATTATCTCCCCTTCAAAGATGTGAAATTAAAATCAAAGTTTGAAAAAAAAATCGAAGAAATGTAGGTGAGAATGACCTGAATTTTTCTATTGATACTAGATATAAGTTATTACTGATTCGTACACAAAATATGGAGTTTGTCGATCGAACCGGAAGTGCCACCATCCTGAAACGTGAATAATCAATAGGGATTTTTGGATATTTTACTTACAGATATGGGAGTTATATTTTCTGAATCCTTGAAGAAATGCCTAAAAAACGTTCAGAGCAAAATTTGATTTAGGTCAACTGATGGTCGCCATTTTGATGGGAATATGAAAAATAATGAAAAATCGATATTTACCGGATTGTAAACAAACACAATAGGCCGGAGTTCGTTCAATGCGTCTCCTATTTCTGAAATTAATACATTTCAGGATAGTCGGGATATGGGTCGAATTTTTGGTATTTGACTATTTCAAAAATTCGAATTTTGCCTTTGACGTTTTTTGTGCCGACAAATCACATTAACTTCACTTGATTGTGACCGATTTTAATGATTTTTTTCTTGTTCGGATTATTCATATGGCCCATGACATGTGACAGGAAGTGACTGTGAATATGAAAGTTTTAATATGAAAGTTATTAGTTTCCTGCAAATCGGATTACACAAAATCTAACTATAGGATGTTTCTGAAACTTTGCCCCCCCCCCCCCAAAAAAAAATCCCAAAACAATTGGGTGGTGGCTGTTGATTAGATATATTTTCGAAACGTTTTAAGAATTCGAAATCACCGAATTTTACGAACGAAAAAAGTAACAATGCATAGTCGTATCTTTGTTTTGTATTGACCTACTTTACTAGAGTACCTTGGCGAAACCCATTTTAACCTGCAATTTCATTTTTCGAATTTCGAAAATTCGACGCTGTGATTTCGTTCCGGAAGTAATCACCAATCTGACAACTTCTTTAATAGATGCACGATTTTTTTTTATGAAATTTGGAATGAAAGTAGATCTGACCGATGCGACTTCAAAAATGTCTTTAGAGACCTTTACTTTATCTCCCCTTTGAGAAATTAAGGACCAAAGTTTAAAAAAGTACAACTCCCTAGTCTGTAAGTAAAATATAAAAAAAACCTGTTGATTTTTCACATTTCAAGGTGGTGGCACTTCCGGATAAAGCTACAAACTACATTTTTTCTGTACGAATCAGTAGTCTCGTAGCTATTACAGAAAAAAAATCAAGGTGATCTGACCTATATTTGATCGATTTTTGTGAAACGGGAGATAAGTTTGGAAGTTTCTAAAGTCCTTTTTCAAGTCGCATCGGTAAGACCTACTTACCTTGGCTTCCGACAAGGTACCCAAAGAAAAAAGAATTGGTAAAATAGGTCAATAAATAACAAAGTTACGACTATACCTTGTTAGTTTTATCGTTCGTAAAATTCGGTGAATTCGAATGCTTAAAGCGTTATGAAAATATATTTAAACAATACTCACCAACTATTCGGTCAATGTTTCAGAAAGATTTTGAGAAATCGGAATTGCAGGAAACACACACAACAAAGTAATAACTAGATATGCTACTGTTCCATGCAGATATGAAAGCATTCATATTCATCGTCACGTGTCAATGATTATATTAAGTATCCTAAATAAAAGGATAAGAAGAAAAAATAATCAAAATTGGTCAAAAACTCACGAAGTCTAAATATAGTATGAAACATTGCACCCGGGCAAAACATTAATCGGAAGACTAAAAGGAAATAATTGAAACTTGTATTGCTGTTATTGGAATGACACCCCTTTCCAGAAGTTTCAGAAAAATGGATTAAACCGTTTTAAAACGGGACGGATGGGAAAATGAAATGAAAATGGCGTGAAAGAACTAAAAATGGCAGGAAAATATCGAAAAATAAAATGAGATAACTTTGAATGGAACTAATATTTTTTTTAATCAAATTGTCCTCAGCTGTTCGAATATTTAGGCATAAATTGTCATGTAAACAACTTTGCTGGCACATAAAAGGTTAAAGGCGAAATTTGAAATCTCGGCTACCCTGAAATGTATTAATTTCAGAAATAGGAGACGCATTGAACGTACTATTGTATTTATATTCTTGTCCGTTAAAGTGGATTTTTCACTATTTCTCATTTTCACTTCAAAATGGTGACTACCAGATGACCTAAATCAAAATTCTACTCGAACATTATTTTAGGCATTCCTTCAAGGATTCAGAGAATATGTAAGTAAAATAATCAAAAAGCCCTGTTCATTTTTCAATATGATAAATAGTGAAAAATCGACATTAACGGGCATGTAAATAAACAGAATAGACCGTAGTTTGTTGAATTCGTCACCTATTTCTGAAATCAAAATTTCGAATTTTGCCTTCGATGTTTTCCGTGTCTACAAAGTTGTTTTCGAGTAAAAATACCAATTAACAGCTTGAAAAGAATCAAATAGGTCGCATTTTCGTGATTTCGTGTCATATTTGGAAAATTGATTCACTTCTGGTTAGCCACGATCCAAGAATGAGCGGTGTCTTTGGAATCAATAGATTTTCAAAACGTTTAACGAATCCAAAATCACCGAAATTTACTGATGAAAAAATGGACCTACATAGCTGTAACTTTGTGACTTTTTGATTTATTTTACTAATGCTTTTTTTCTTTGAGTAACTTAAAACATTTACTTTAAATCTGCTATTTCCGATTTTCGAAATTTGAATACTATGTCATTGACATCTCATCCCGGAAAAATGACCATTAGTACAATTTTCATGAAATTAGGAGTGTAAGTAGATCTGGTTGACCCAACTTCAACGATGTCATTAGAAGTTATTTCCCCTTGGAAAAATGGATCACATTTTTCAAAAAGATCAACAAAATATAGGTCAGATTGCGTTGATTTTCTTTTCTATCGTTCGAATCGGAAGTGCAACAATCTTGAAATATGAAAAATCACTCAGGCCTTTGCGAAATATTTTCTGAATCCTTGAAAGAATGCCTGAAAAACTTTCATAGCAGAATTTTGATTTCGTACAAATGAAGGTTTCCATTTTGAATTAAATAATGAAAAACGGTGAAAAATCCACTTTAACGTACGTGAAAATAAACAGAATAGGCCGTAATATGTTCACTGCGTCTCCTATTTCTGAAATGAATACATTTCAGGATACCCGGGATCAATGTCAAATTTTTGTTGTTTGAAAATTTCAAAATTTCGAATCTCGCCTTTGACCTTTAATGTGCCAACATTGTTGTTTACAGGACAACTTATGTCTTTAATTTTCATGATGTTCAAATTTAACCTTAAAATAGCATTATGCAAGAGCAAAATCTGCTTGTTACAGGTCTTTCTTTAGGCCTGAGATGTTATCTAAATAATCAATTAGACATTAATTAACATATCCAGACAATAATAAACTCTTAAAGTTAAGGCTAGCCTTCGATGTTGGCGGATTGAATTCCTATATGCCGCTTAATGGCCGTTGATAATTAAATCAATCAAGTGGATAATTGAGACTATGCTGTTTATATTAATGATCTGAGTAATGATGACCGAGGCTATGTGAATATTTCAAACGCTTTTTTCTCAGCTTATAGTGGACCAATTTCACTGAAATTTTCAGCAAATTACCTTTACACTATCTAGTTTTTAACTATTATAGTGAGAACTGCTATCGCTTTATCTTATCTCCCATAATGTAACTTTAATGTTTGAACAGCTAAGGTAAATCTGATTCAATTGTTATCTGATTTTATTATTTGGATATTATCTTGCCTTTATTTACTTTTCATTTCGTTTTCTCATCCGTCCCGTTTTTAAACCGCTTGATCTATTTTTCGGAAACGGGAAAACATTCCGATTACAGCAATACAAGTTTCAGTTATTTCCCTTTAGTTTCCAAAAAAACGTTCAGAACAGAATTTTGATTTAGGTCAACCGATGGTCGCCATTTTAAAGTGTATATGAAAAATGATGAAAAATCTACATCAAAGATAAACTCCGGTTACAAATCTACAAAAATAATTAAATAAAAAAATACCACCGTACATAATCGCTATACTTATTTTCATTTTGTAGAAGAATTATGGCGACTGTACGGCGTACGAAAACAGTGGCAGGCCACGCTCACATCCAGTGTGTCTCTTGTCAGCCACACTCTCGCATAATAATTGTGTAGCAATAATATTTTCATCAAACTGATAGTGAAACACGTCCCACGGTCAGGAGGTAATTGGTAGTTGAAATATTGCTAGCCGGATGTGGACATTGTGAAAGACAAGAGACACACTGGATGTGGGCGTGGCCTACACTGTTTTCGTACGCCGTACAGTCGCCATGCTTCTTCTACAAAATGAAAACAAGTATTTTTTCTTTTATTAAATTATTTCTGTAGTTTTGTAACCGGAGTTCAGCTTTAACAGGCAGGTAAATAAACAGAATAGACCGTAGTTTGTTGAACTCGTCTCCTATTTCTGAAATCAATACATTTAGGGATAGTCTCTGGCTCATGGTCGAATTTTAGGTATTTGAAAATTTCAAGATTTCGAATTTCGCCTTTGGTGTTTTCCGTGCCGACAAGGTTGTTTTCGAGTGAAAAATACCGATTAACAGCTTGAAAATAATCAAATAGGTCGCAGTTTCGTGATTTTGTCTCATATTTGGTAAATTAATACATTTCTGGTTAGCTTCATTTCAAGAATGGGCGGTGGCTTTGTAATCAATGGATTTCCAAAACGTTTTACGTATCCGAAATCACTGAAATTTACCATGAAAAAATTGACCTACATAGCTGTGACTTTTTGATCCATTTTACTAATTCTTTTTTCGTCGAGTACCTTAAAACATTTACTTTGAATGTGCTATTTCCGAATTTCGAAATTCAAATAGTATGTCATTGGCATTTCATCCCGGAAGTAAAAGGCAAATGACAACTTCTTGAAAATTAGTACGATTTTCATGAAATTGGGAATGCAAGTAGATCTTGTTGATCCAGCTTCAACGATTTCATTAAAATTTTTTAAGTTATCTCCTCTTGGAGAAATTGAGGATGAAATTTGAAAAAAATCGACAAAATATAGGTCAGATTGCCTTAAATTTTTGTTTATGTACTACCCTAGAAATTTCTATCAGGTCAAATGTTAATCGCGACGTTAGTTGCTTATTTTGAGAGTTTTATTAAATCGGTTGGTAACGAAACGTTCTCTGCAACATATGAAATGTAAATTGAAAATTTTGCCCGGTTGAAATGTTTCTCGATTTTAATAATTACTTTATGTTTTGAACATTCTTGACAACATCAGTAACATTTGACGTGGGTAATGCCTTGTTGAAATATTTATTTTTATAACTCAGTTTTTGGCTAATTTGTTTATTAAAGTGGCACAATTCAATTCATTGTTTAAAAAAAGTGCAGAACTTTAAATTCAGGCCAACCGTTTATTGCAAACGATTAAGCTGGTCAGTGGGGGCTTATTTTTTTTAAAGTTTTGTAATAATCAGTTGGTAATTAAAGGTACTGTGTAAATTAAACTGTTAAAAAAAACTGCGTCCGGTTGAAATGTTTCTCGCTATAAGTTAGCAATTTGCCGATTTTAGGGGGGTTGGATGGCTGAATGGTTAGCACGTGCGCACTGTATTATAAAGCCTGCCATTGAGTCAACTGGCGACGTTTCGATCTCTCGGTTGTACGTGACAAGGAGTATGATCGCATGTTATCCAAATAAAATTCAACCATGTGTTAGTCCCGAAATGACCTAGTTTTTGTTAAACCCCAATCCTCTTTCTTTTGCCGATTTAAGTAATTCTTTTTTCTTTTTGAGATTCTTTATTTAACCCATTTTCAATAAATATTCAGGTCATGGGACCGTAGTACACACAAAAAAAGATCACAAAATTACAAACATAACAAACCAACACTATTTACACAGATTCGTCATAACCTCATATTACATCGTGATTTCATTATTTTAGTTTACACAGGTAATTTTCTCTTCTTTTCGTAGCATTGTAAATAAACTTACTTATGTTACAGATTATATCATAATTAGTACTCTGCAAGTAAACTTTCATGGTTCTCACTTTTACAGTAATTATTGACATTGCCCATAGTTGTCATACAGTTAACAGTGAACTGTAGTGTGCACGTAAAGATTCCCTGGCAGTTAGAATTCGATATAAGAGTAGGCCGTAACGCTGCTGCCCGGGTAGAATGCTCACTGCACACTCTATGGCGAATAGCCGTTTTCATTAGCCCAGTTTAGGAGCAGAAAACCCCATTTCATTTCATTTCATTTTCTCTGTGTTGTTTATTTATTATAGTGAATAAATATTTTTCTGGTTCTAGCAATGATTTAGTTTCTGCATAGAAATCTTGTTTTGAACAAATAATAATAATAATAATAATGTCCTAAAATCCAACCGAAGCTGATCTTTGGTAACATTATGGTCAGTTAAAAGAAAACACTAGTTAAAAGGAGTATGCGATCAACAATTAAAAGAAAACGTTTCTAAAAAGATGGGTTTTAAGATTCCGTTTAAAACTGTCAATTGATGCACAGTACTTGAGTTCTATGGGAAAATCATTTGAATTCCACAGTTCTGCTGTCGCAAAAGCAAAGGAGCGTCTACCGAAAGAAGAGTTTGCAGTTACTGATTTAATAAGGTACTTAGATTCAGAACGAAGATTTCTGGTAGGGTGGTAGGGTTGAATTAATTCTTTAATAAATAGAGGAGAGTCATCACATGACAAAGCACAGAAAGTCAGCATGAGAATTTTAAAATTAATTCTGGTCTTAATCGGTAGCCAGTTGAGTTCTTTCAAAACGGGAGTAATATTGGTGTATAATTTAGTTCTTGTAACAATTCTTGCAGCTTTGTTTTGAATCTTCTGTAGTCGATTAATTTGATATGCTGGTAAGTTGTAGAGTAACGAGTTGCAGTAGTCGAGACGTGAGGTCACCAAAGAGTTGATTAAAAGTTTTGTAGAGTCAATGTCGAGGAAATTGCGGATCCGTCCAATTTTGTGAAGTTGGAAGCTTTACAGATTGAGGAGATGTGAGCATTCATGTTCATATTCTTATCCAAAATTACACCAAGATTTCGAACGCTATTAACTGGGTTAACAACAAAATTACCGATAGAGATATTACTAACAGATATTTTGGATAAAAGATGATTAGAACCGATTTGCACGAACTCTGTTTTTTCATCATTGAGCTTTAAGAAGTTCTTTTTCATCCAGCACTTAATAGCATCAATGCACGATTCAAGTTTAGACACTCGCAGGGATTCATTTTCGGGTTTAATTGAAATGTAGAGTTGAGTATCATCAGCATAGATATGATAATTCAGATTGAATGATTTCAAAATACGCCCCAGAGGAGTGGTATAAGCGGTAAAGAGCAACGGCCCGAGTACCGATCCCTGTGGCACGCCGAATTTAAGTTCTACAGATGCAGACTTAACATTATTGATGACAACAGATTGGTGACGGGATGTGAGATATGACCGGAACCAATTCAGCACATTACCCTCAAGTCCGAAAACGTCGTGAAGCCGTTCTAACAGGAGAGACTGGTCGATTGTGTCGAAGGCGGCACTTAAATCAAGAAGAACCAGTAACACAACATTTTTATTGTCAAGGCTAGTAAGGATATCATTATTCACACGAGTTAATGCTGTTTCTGTACTATGTTTGCTTCTGTATGCTGATTGGAAGGGTTCGTTAAGATTATGTAACTTCAGATGGGCTTTGAAACGTGCTGCTACAACCTTTTCAATAAGTTTGGAGATGAACGACAGGTTTGAGACAGGTCTGCAGTTTTTCAAGACATTATGATCTAATGTACTCTTCTTGAGAAGTGGAAAGACCAATGCTTCTTTCAACACATCAGGAAAGTTTCCAGTAGATAAGGATGTATTCACAATGCTACAAAGAATAGGACAAAGTTCTGTAGAACAGCTTTTAACAAGATGGGTTGGGAATACATCTAGCTCACAGGAAGAGGAAGAGGATGTAGTAATAATTGATTTGATTTCATCTACAGCAGCTATTGGAAAGGTTGATAGTGGCGAACCAGTGAAGTTTACGTCAATATCATTATCAGATACCGATAAAGAACAATTGTCAAGTGCCCTACGTATGGTAACAATTTTATTGTTGAAGAACTGACTGAAAGATTCAGCGAGTAGCTTAGGGTCACGATGCTCTGGTAGAACGGTACTGTCACTAGTTTTAATCATAATGTTCAAAATTTTATTAAGTTCTTTAGGGTTTTTGTTATTTTCTTGTATACGGTTTAAAACAAAAGTCTGTTTCGTCTGATTGATGAGGATGTTTGTATCATTACGAGCCTTTACATATATTTGTCTGTCAATTTCAAGCTTACTCTTGCGCCAGACCTTTTCCGCCTTCCGACGTGCCTGTTTGCTTTCGCGAACAGAGTCATTGTACCATTTACGATTTGGTCTGATGGTGAGTGTTTTTCTGACAATTGGTGCATGGCTATCAATAATGTTAGACAACTATGGGCAATGTCAATAATTACTGTAAAAGTGAGAACCATGAAAGTTTACTTGCAGAGTACTAATTATGATATAATCTGTAACATAAGTAAGTTTATTTACAATGCTACGAAAAGAAGAGAAAATTGCCTGTGTAAACTAAAATAATGAAATCACGATGTAATATGAGGTTATGACGAATCTGTGTAAATAGTGTTGGTTTGTTATGTTTGTAATTTTGTGATCTTTTTTTGTGTGTACTACGGTCCCATGACCTGAATATTTATTGAAAATGGGTTAAATAAAGAATCTCAAAAAGAAAAAAGAATTACTAAAATCGGCAAAAGAAAGAGGATTGGGGTTTAACAAAAACTAGGTCATTTCGGGACTAACACATGGTTGAATTTTATTTGGATAACATGCGATCATACTCCTTGTCACGTACAACCGAGAGATCGAAACGTCGCCAGTTGACTCAATGGCAGGCTTTCTAATACAGTGCGCACGTGCTAACCATTCAGCCATCCAACCCCCCTAAAATCGGCAAATTGCTAACTTATAGCGAGAAACATTTCAACCGGACGCAGTTTTTTTTAACAGTTTAATTTGCACAGTACCTTTAATTACCAACTGATTATTACAAAACTTTAAAAAAATAAGCCCCCACTGACCAGCTTAATCGTTTTCAATAAACGTTTGGCCTGAATTTAAAGTTCTGCACTTTTTTTAAACAATGAATTGAATTGTGCCACTTTAATAAACAAATTAGCCAAAAACTGAGTTATAAAAATAAATATTTCAACAAGGCATTACCCACGTCAAATGTTACTGATGTTGTCAAGAATGTTCAAAACAAAAAGTAATTATTAAAATCGAGAAACATTTCAACTGGGCAAAATTTTCAATTTACATTTCATATGTTGCAGAGAACGTTTCGTTACCAACCGATTTAATAAAACTCTCAAAATAAGCAACTAACGTCGCGATTAACATTTGACCTGATAGAAATTTCTAGGGTAGTACATAAACAAAAATTTAAGGCAATCTGACCTATATTTTGTCGATTTTTTTCAAATTTCATCCTCAATTTCTCCAAGAGGAGATAACTTAAAAAATTTTAATGAAATCGTTGAAGCTGGATCAACAAGATCTACTTGCATTCCCAATTTCATGAAAATCGTACTAATTTTCAAGAAGTTGTCATTTGCCTTTTACTTCCGGGATGAAATGCCAATGACATACTATTTGAATTTCGAAATTCGGAAATAGCAGATTCAAAGTAAATGTTTTAAGGTACTCGACGAAAAAAGAATTAGTAAAATGGATCAAAGAGTCACAGCTATGTAAGTCAATTTTTTCATGGTAAATTTCAGTGATTTCGGATACGTAAAACGTTTTGGAAATCCATTGATTCCAAAGCCACCGCCCATTCTTGAAATGAAGCTAACCAGAAATGTATTAATTTACCAAATATGAGACGAAATCACGAAACTGCGACCTATTTGATTATTTTCAAGCTGTTAATCGGTATTTTTCACCCGAAAACAACCTTGTCGGCACGGAAAACACCAAAGGCGAAATTCGAAATCTTGAAATTTTCAAATACCTAAAATTCGACCATGAGCCAGAGACTATCCCTAAATGTATTAATTTCATATGCTGAACATTTTTTTTTATTGCAAAGTGCCATTCTATGACCCTTTGTTTAAAACATGCTTAAGAAGTTGTCACCATTTCCTACTTGCTGATATAACCAAGCATATTTAGTTGGGTACGAGACGTAAAATCCGTGACCAATTTGCGGGGAAGTTGTTTTGAAGGTGGTTTCTATATGAAAAAAACCTGCTGAAGCGATTAATCTTGGGTGTTTTTCTCTAAAATGCTGGCGGAAGCCGCTAGAGGGCCAAATTCAAAATGGTGGTCAGACGTGGCGGGAAAATATAAAATTATGTAATATTCTTATGTTTTAAGGGTCTCTGAATCGAAATATTGCAATCAAAAATCCATCCAGCCACTAGTTTTGCCAATATGGCCGAAAAATCCAAGATGACCACCATTTTAGCCTGGAAAATAGTGTCGGGGTCGATGTCTTCAATTTTGATGAATTTGTGTCGATAGATGGCAACCAGCAATAATACTCACCGATATTTATCATCTGATATTCTCTGTAGTCAACTGATTTTGATTTGAAGTTAATCAACGCTTAATAATGGACCCATGTAACATTTAATCACGCATGATAATCAACATTACCAACTTATCCAGTCAAAATCAAAGTTTTACTTATCAGAATCACAGTCATCCAGTTTTGATTGTTCAGATTCAGAAGGAATCTTCGTCACTTGCACAATCACTGCAATGAACAAGTAAGTCACTGAAACGTCCCGGTAATGCTGGGTTTACGTTACGTATCTAATTGAGCCACACTGTCCATTATGGAGCAGTTTCCAACCATTACCAACGGAAGAGTGTGTGATCTCAGACTTTCAGTAATTAAGCATTAAAATAAGCCTGAAAATTAGCTCCGGTGAGTTTAAGTTTGTTAGACTTCTCATCAGATGATAACCGGTGAAAGTTTTTTTCGTTTTATGCTTGGCTATTTCTTGGCTCTCGCTTCTGTCAGTGATATGCTTTGGAGGTAGTTTCTGTATTAAAACAAACCTGCTAAAGTGATTAAGCTTGGGTGGAATGCGATAGAGTGCAAAATTCAAAATGGAGGCCAAATTTGGCGCTAAAAATATAAATATTTATTATAGGTTTCTGAAGTAGCTCTTCCTGCTTTTTAGGTGTCTCTGATCCAAAATATAATCAAAAAGCTTTCATATCTGCATGGGACATTAGCAGATTTAGTTATTAAGTTTTCATAATTCATATGAAAGCTTATTGTTTCTGTTAAGATTATTAAGCTTTCATATTTCGTATGAAAGCTCCCAGCTAACAAAATTTAGTTTTCCGAACGTTTTGAAAACATTATTTTTTCGTTATTTAACGTTCCCTGTGAATGTTTGTGGCACGTGACCCAGGAAAGTTTTGTTGTTGTCACGTTGACGTTTTTACAAACGTTACAGGATACGTTTTGAAAACATTCATGTTAACGTATTGAAAACATTAATGTTAACGTTTTGAAAACATTAATCTTAACGTTATGAAAACATTAATGTTAACGTTTTGAAAACATTGACGTTAACGTTTTGAAAACCTTAATGTTAACGTTTTGAAAACATTAGTTATTCTACGTTAGTTTTGAATGTTCATCTAACGTAAGCCAGGAAAGTTTTGTTGTCGTAACGTTTACGTTTTTAAAAACGTTATAGGATACGTTTACTGGACATTAACGTTAACGTTTTGAAAACATCAATTATTCTGTTATTTAACGTTAGTTTTGAATGTTCATCTGACGTAAGCCAGAAAAGTTTTGTTGTCGTAACGTTAACGTTTTTAAAAACGTTATAGGATACGTTTACTGGACATTAACGTTAACGTTTGGAAAACATTAATGTTAACGTTTTGAAAACATAAATGTTAACGTTTTGAAAACATCAATTATTCTGTTATTTAACGTTAGTTTTGAATGTTCATCTGACGTAAGCCAGGAAAGTTTTGTTGTCGTAAGGCAAACGTTATTTACAAACGTTACAGGAATAGTTAACTGAACATTAATTTTAACGTTTTGAAAACATTAGTTATTCTATTACTTTACCTTAGTTTTGAATGTTCATCGGACGTAAGCCATGAAAGTTACCATTAACGTCTATAACATGTGTTAAAATTCACCCCTTAACGTTTGGGATAACGTCAATAGGATGTGGTAAATCCCCCTCCTTAAACGTTCCTGATAACGTCTATATCATGTTTTAAATCCCTCCCCTGTAAGGTTTCTGATAACGTCGATAGCACGTGTTTTATTTCCATCCTTTAACGTTACAGATAACGTCTAGTGCAGGTTTAACAATCGTCTGGGTAAACGTTCCCCATAACGTCTACAGCATGCATGACACCCCCTTCCGTTAACGTTCTCCATAACGTCTATAGCAGGTGTTCAACTCTCCCACTGAAACGTTCTAAATAACGTCTACAGCATATGCTAAATCCCCACCCTAATACGTTACCGATAACGTCTATAGCAGGTTTTTAATTCTCCCCCTGAAACGTTCTCTGTAACGTCTATATTATATGCTAAATTCCCACCCTAATACGCTACCGATAACGTCTATAGCAGGTTTTTAATTCTCCCCCCCTATAGTTCTCTATAACGTCTATAGCATGTACTACATTCTTCCCATACATGTTACCGATAACGTGTAATTCAAGTATAACCTGTAATATCATTTCTTCAAAGGTCAGCTTAATTCTATCATCAAAAATATGAACATTAACAAGAATATTTTTTAAAAATAAATTTAATAAGTAATGATAACAACATTAAAAAGTATAAATCAATACCACAGAAATCATACATCGATATCACAGAAAGGGTAAATAATCCTACAGTAATCAGAATCACAGAATCAGTATACATGTATAATGATGTAGAATCGGTATTATAATGATATAGTATGAGTATTATAACCAAAATCAATATATTATTATGCAGTATCAGTATACATTCATAAAGTATCACAAAATCAATATATTATCAGGCAGTATCAGTATATAATCATAAAGTATCACAGAATCAGTATATTATCATACAATATCAGTATATTATCATACAATATCAGTATATTATCATACAATATCAGTATACATGTATTATCATACAGTATCTGTATATAATCATAAAGTATCACAGAATCAGTATGTATATAATCATACAGTATATAATCATAAAGTATCACAGAATCAGTATATTAGCATACAGTATCTAATCATAAAGTATCACAGAATCAGTATATTATCATACAGTATCAGTATATAATCCCAAAGTATCACAGAATCAGTATATTATCAGATAGTATTACTACTATTACAGAATCGGTATATTATCATAGTATCTCTCTAATCACTATCTTATCATACAGTACCACAGTTTAAGTATATTATTATACTCATACAGTTTCACAGAAATGGGAATCACAGAGTCAGTATATATAATCATGCAGTATCACAACCACAGAATCAGTATATAATCATATAGTATCACAGACTCAGTATATAATCATGCAGAATCACGAAATCTGTATACAATCATATAATATCACAGAATCAGAAACACAAAACCAGTATATTCTCATACAGTACAGAATCAATATAAATATTGTCATACTACATACAGTATCACAGAATCAGTTTATATATTGTCATACAGTATCACAGACTTAACATATAATCATGCAGTATCAAAGAATCACAAGCCAACAGTGAGGCTGATGTCCCCCGCCGAAATCCCAAAATAAATAGATGACACATATTAATTAATCGCACATTTATTTTTTTCAAACGTATCGAGCAATCAAACTGAACACGAAGTGTCATCCAAAAATTGCTTATCTCTGCCTACCGTAAGAAGAAAAATGCTCATCTTCGAACTCCATCAAGGCATTGACCTAATACGCATACACACCAATTTTGAACATTTTAACTCAATTCGAAGGAGAGTTATTGTGTTCCAAAGTCTCGGCAAATCAAATTGCTTATCGCTCTGCTTACCCTGAGCAGAAAATGCTCATTATCGATCTTAGTCAAGGTATTACTGTAATGAAACTATACACCAAGTTTCATCACTCTCACTTAATTAGAACTAAAGTTATCGTGTCCCAAAGCATCAACCAATCAAATTGCTTATCTCTGCCTACCCTAAGCGGAAAATGCTCATCTTCGAACTCCATCAAGGCATTGACCTAATAAGCATATACACCAAGTTTGAACATTTTAACTCAATTAGAAGGAGAGTTATTGTGTTCCAAAGTCTCGACCAATCAAATTGCGTATCGCTCTGCTTACCCTGAGCAGAAAATGCTCATTATCGAACTTAGTCAAGGTATTACTGTAATGAAACTATACACCAAGTTTCATCACTCTCACTTAATTAGAACTAAAGTTATCGTGTCCCAAAGCATCAACCAATCAAATTGCTTCTCTCTGCTTACCCTAAGCGGAAAATGCTCATCTTCGAACTCCATCAAGGCATTGACCTAATAAGCATATACACCAAGTTTGAACATTTTAACTCAATTAGACGGAGAGTTATTGTGTTCCAAAGTCTCGACCAATCAAATTGCGTATCGCTTTGCTTACCCTGAGCAGAAAATGCTCATTATCGAACTTAGTCAAGGTATTACTATAATGAAACTATACACCAAGTTTCATCACTCTCACTTAATTAGAACTAAAGTTATCGTGTCCCAAAGCATCAACCAATCAAATTGCCCTAAGCGGAAAATGCTCATCTTCGAACTCCATCAAGGCATTGACCTAATAAGCATATACACCAAGTTTGAACATTTTAACTCAATTAGAAGGAGAGTTATTGTGTTCCATAGTCTCGACCAATCAAATTGCGCATCGCTCTGCTTACCCTGAGCAGAAAATGCTCATTATCGAAATTAGTCAAGGTATTACTGTAATGAAACTATACACCAAGTTTCATCACTCTCACTTAATTAGAACTAAAGTTATCGTGTCCCAAGGCATCAACCAATCAAATTGCTTATCTCTGCTTACCCTCAGCGGAAAATGCTCATCTTCGAACTCCATCAAGGCATTGACCTTATAAGCATATACACCAAGTTTGAACATTTTAACTCAATTAGTAGGAGAGTTAATGTGTTCCAAAGTCTCGACCAATCAAATTGCGTATCACTCTGCTTACCCTGAGCAGAAAATGCTCATTATCGAACTTAGTCAAGGTATTACTATAATAAAACTATACACCAAGTTTCATCAATCTCACTTAATTAGAACTAAAGTCATCGTGTCCCAAAGCTTCAACCAATCAAATTGCTTATCTCTGCTTACCCTAGGCGGAAAATGCCCATCTTCGAACTCCATCAAGGCATTGACCTAATAAACACATACACCAAGTTTGAACATTCTAGCTCAGTTAGGAAGAGAGTTATTGTGTCCCAAAAAGTGTGACGGACGGAGACAGACAGACAGACGGACGAATCCATTTTAATAGTCCCCCAACTTTCTTCGAAAGGCGGGGGACAAATATATAATTACATGTATGACTCATCACTACCCTTTGTATCTTGTAAGGTAACTCTTCTGCAATAATAAAACAAAATGAGACAATTTAGCTTTGGCATGAAATATCTATACAAATATCCAGTAAACTAATGAGTGAATGACAGTGCATAATATGGTTGTGCTTATTGTGACATAAAACCCAATTTCATTTCATGTCATTTCCAAACTACCAATCAACCCAGAAATACAAGCCTGGAAATTAGGCACCTGTCACTGACAATGTCAGGCACAGATTCAGGCTGTGTCAGGCACTAAACCTCAGGTGCCTGTCATTTTGCCAGGCACTGATTTGTCTTTTTAATGATATTATTAATACATGCCCGACACTAAGTTGAAAATGTCAGATACATATAACACAGTTATTTCCAGGCCTGCAGAAATATCATATCTAAACTATTCCGATAAGCTTACAACCAGTGTCTCAACTGCCACTGCTTTGAAGAAAGTATTTGTAACACATGCAAGTATAGAAAACAGTGGGCAAATTTTAAATCTATATTTATAATTATAATTTTTGAAATATTTATACTTCAATAAAGCTTTGCATTATATTGTAAATTCAACACAGACATTATTTAATCACAATTTTCCCCAAATATTGCTAATCAAAACCGGAAATTGATAATTAATTTCCTAAATTTACCTCATTTGATTCGCAGTTTTGCAAATCATGTTCTTAAGGAGCATGGCCGCAATAACATTGAATATGTGTTATGATTCCTGATAAATGTATGAAGTAAAAGTTTTAAATACTTCTCAGCTAAGATTTTCGCAAGTCTGTTTCTCTTTAGATCTCCGCATTGTAGATAAGACAAATCTTTGGACTACAGTCACTTAAGTTTAGGACTTATGATTTTCTCTGGCCAAATGAAGTTTCACAATAACTGGAATTTTACAGACTGATGAACTGACTTTTATGGCAACAATATTCTCTCAAATTGAAAATATGATAAAATGGATTACCTGAGCTTATTTGAGGGTATCTTCCATGACATCATTATCTCTTTAACAGCCCTGTTTATGTGTAATTTTCTACAGGCTTCTGAAATCAAATTTAAGATTAGTTAAACATGTGCTGTTTCAAATAACAGCTTTTCTAGTTCAACAGGTTAAAGGGGGATTGGGTGTCCGAATGGTTAGTGTGCGCACTCTGTATCATGCGGCCTGCCATTGAGTCAACTGGCGTGGTTTCGAATCCCCGGTTGTACGTAGCACGGAGTAGGGTCGCCTGTCCAACCTCGTGGGTTTTCTCCGGGTACTCTGGTTTCCTCCCAGTCCCACTGCCGAAGACCCCTGCGCACAAGCAAATTATTGCAATAAAATTAGACAAAATGACCTAGTTTGTGACGATTGGACGTTAAACCCCATTTCTCTCTCTCTCAACAGGTTAAATTTTTCATTATTTACAAAACAAGACAATACATGTTTTGCACAACTTCTACTAAAGCTATATGTTTCGATAGCAATTGTCACAAGTTAAAACTTTAGCCTCCACCAAATTTTTTAAAGTTATCAAGGGCAATAACCTGGGCAGTAATTATTGGAAATCATTGAAACTCAATAGAATTCTTCATCTCGTGAGCATAAACGGCGTGTAAAATAAATATAATTTTTTTCAGATTATGATTTTGTTGAATTCAATAGGCCTTCTTATTCTAGGTGTTGTGGTAGAAATACAAAAGTCATTCAACAGAAAAACTTCTGATGAGCAAAATGCACTACTACTACATGTAATGTATAATAATTAGGTTGATGTTTGTACAAGCTTAAGCTTATCATGTATGCTCTGGAATACAAAATTGTAAGCCATGAGCATAATGTTTGGATGGAATGCGCGCAATATAAATATTCATTATTAAGCTTTCATATTTCATATGAAAGCTTATTGTTTCTGTTAAGATTATTAAGCTTTCATATTACATATGAAAGCTTGTTGTTCTGTTAAGATTATTAAGCTTTCATATTTCATATGAAAGCTTATTGTTTCTGTTAAGATTATTATTAAGCTTTCATATGTTTTACATATGAAAGCTTATTGTTTCTGTTAAAGTTATTATTATTATTTTTTTTTTTGTGTGTTTTCTGCAAATCGGATTTCTCAGAATCTATCCATAGGATCTTTCTGAAATTTTGACCTACCCCCCCCCAAAAAAAAATGGGGTGCGAACCTTGATTAAATGTATTTTCAAAACGTTTTACAAATCCGAAATCACCGAATTTTACGAACGAATGCATTTGACCTACAATGCTGTAACTTTGTGACTATTTGATCTATTTTACTAATTCTTTTTTCTTTGAGTATCCTAAGACATTTACTTCAAATCTGCAATTTCGGATTTTCGAATTTCGAAAATTCGTCGCTGTGATTTCGAACCGGAAGTTTACACCAACTCGACAACTTCTTTAGTAGTTGTACGATTTTCATGAAATTTAATATGTAAGTAGACCTTAATAATGCGACTTGAACAATGACTTTAGAAATTTTCTAACTTATCTCCCCTTGGTGAAATTATGGATCAAAGTTTTCAAAAAAATCGTCGAAATATAGGTCAGAATGACCTAGTTTTTTTTTTCGATACTAGACAAGGAATTACTGATTCGTACACAAAATATGGAGCTTGTCGATCGAACCGGAAGTGCCACCATCTTTAAGGCTTTTTTGCTATTTTACTTACAGACTCGGGAGTTATATTTTCTGAATCCTTTTTTTCTGAAAATGAAAAATAGAAGCAATTTGAAGGGCCGAGACTTTGGAGCACAATAACTCTCATTCTAATTAAGCTAGAATGTTCAAACTTGTTGTAGACGTTCACTAGGTCAATGTTATGATTGAGTTCACAGATGAGCATTTTCTGCTTAGGGTAAGCAGAGATAAGCATGCTGATTTGTTGATTCTTTAGGGCACGATAACTTCGGTTATAATGAAGGGAGGGCGGTGAAACTTTTGTCAATAGAGAGTCTAATAGCTAGTCTGTTGTGTGAAATCATTGTATCATTTTTTTTAAATATCAGGGATAGCCGAAAAAAAAAGAGATTGAAAATTCAAAAAGTCGTATTTTTACAATTTGGAGCATGTTTAGAGGTCTTTCTCGTAAAGTCAACATACTATTTTTTGGGAACTTCTTCTACAAAGAGTCTTATTGGTAATCTTTTATATGAAACCATCGATCAAACAGTCCAACATATCAGGAGTAGAAGAACAAAAGGATCGAACATTGAAAACGGCACCCTTTCATTGTTATGCGAAACATGCAGTGTGGGTGACTACAATCTACGCATTTAGTCATCGTATAGAGTTTATTCAACAGTATCGAATTCCAACTGCTTAGGGATATTTTACGTGCACTCCAATGTGTACACGGGACCTTGGTTTTTCGTCCCATCCGAAGGACTAGACAGCTGTACTTGTCAGGCCCTCCGTTCTGCCTCAATGACAACGGGAACCACGCCGGGAAATCGAGATGAACTTTTTCCGTGCAGAACTTTCAATTCAGGCAAAACGTTTATTGCATACGATTAAGCTGGTCAGTTGGAGGTTATTTTCAAAAGTTTTGTAATAATCGGTTGGTAATTAAAGTACCGTGCACATTAAACTGTTAAAACAGAAAATTTCGCCCGGTTGAAAGGTTTCTTGCTATAAGTCAGCAATTTTCCGAATTCAGGGAGGCTGGATGGCTGAATGGTTAGCATTAACGTTTGTCATTGAGTCAACGGGCGTCGTTTCGATCTCCAGGTTGCACGTGACATGGTGTATGATGTCCAACCTCGTGGGTTTTCTCCGTGTTCTTCGGTTTCCTCCCAACGGCTAAAGACCAGTACGTGCAAGGGGAGTTTTTAAATAAAATTAAAAAACATTTGTTAGTCCCGAAATGACCTAGTTTGTGTCGAATGGACGTTAGGCCGCATTTCTCTCTTTCTCTTTTTAAAGTTTTGTAATAATCGGTTGGTAATCAAAGGTACTGTTAAAGTGATAAAACAGAAAATTTGGCCCGGTTGTAATGTTTCTCACTTTAAAGTCAGCAATTTGTCGATTTTAAGGGGCAAACGTTTATTGCGAACGATTAAGCTGGTCAGGGGGAGCTTATTTTTAAAAGTTTTGTAATATTCGGTTGATAACTAAAGGTAACGTGCAAATTAAACTGTTAAAATATAAAATTTGGCCCGGTTGAAATGTTTCTCGCTGTAGGTCAGCAATTTGCCGATTTTAGGGAGGTTGCGTGGCTGAATGGTTAGCTCGTGCGCTCTGTATCATAACGTCTGTCATTGAGTCAACTGGCCTTGTTTCGATTTCTTGGTTGTACGTGACAAGGAGTATGGTCGCCTTACCAACCTCGTAGGCCGTAACGCCGCTGTCCGGGTAAAATTTCCCTCATTGCACACTTTATGGCGTATGCCCGTCTTCATTAGCCCATTGTAGGAGCAGAACAGTAGGACGTTAAACCCCATTCAATTTCATTTCATTTTCTCTTATGTTGCTTATTTATTATAGTGGATAAATATTTTTCTGGTTCTAGCAATTATTTAATTTCTGCATAGAAATCTCTGGCCAGTTTTTTTTTTATTGCAGAGTGCCATTCTTGTATATTGCAGTCTATGACCCTTTGTTTAAAACATGCTTAAGAAGTCGTCGCGATTTCCTACTTATAACCAAACATATTGGAAACCATAATTATGTAACATATCTTGGAAGCCCGATTACAGCTATACAAGTTTCAGTTATTTCCCTTTAGTTTAAAGATTATTTTTTTGCCCGGGTGCAATGTTTCTCACTACATTTAAATTTGTAACTTTGTGAGTTTTTGACCGATTTTGATATTATGTCTTTATAATTTTCCAAATCTACATATTTAACGTACATATTCAAACAGTTGAGTTCAACCTGATTCAAAAAGTTTTAGTTTTGTTCAAAGTTATCTCATTTAATTTTTCGATGTTTTCTTACCATTTTCATTTCATTTTTCTGAAAGTTTTGAAATCGGAAGTCATCCCGATTACAGCAACACAAGTATCAGTTATTTCCCTTTAGTTTTCAGATTACTCAATGTTTCATACTATATTTAGACTTGTAACTTCGCGAGTTTTTGACCAATTTTGATAGTTTGTTATTCTTATCCTTTTATTTGAGATACTTGATATAATCGATGACACGTGACGATGAATATGAAAGCTTTCATATCTGCATGGGACAGTAGCAGATCTAGTTATTTTTTTTTTTTGTGTTTCTCCTGCAAATCGGATTTCACAGAATCTATCCATAGGATGTTTCTGAAACTTTGACCTACCCCCCCCCCCCCCAAAAAAAAAAAATGGGTGGTGGCTGTTGATTAAATATATTTTCAAAACGTTTTGCGAATTCGAAATCACCGAATTTTACGAACGAAAAAACTGACAATGCATAGTCGTAACTTTGCTATTTTTTGACCGATTTTACTAATTCTTTTTTCTTTGAATACCTTGAAAAAAATCATTTTCATCTGCAGTTTCACATTTTCGAATTTCGAAAATTCGTCGCTGTGATTTCGAACCGGAAGTTTAGACCAATTTGACCACTTCTTTAATAGTTGTACGATTTTCATGAAATTTAGTATTTAAGTAGATCTTACTAATGTGACTTCAAAATTATAATGAGAAATTTTCTAAATTATCTCCCCTTGGTGAAATTAAGGATCAAATTTTTAAAAAAAATCGTCGAAATATAGGTCAGAATGACCTGAAAATATTTTTAGATACTCGACAGGTAATTACTGATTCCTACACAAAATATGGAGTTTGTCGATCAAACCGGAAATGCCACCATCTTGAAACATGAAAAATCCCTAAGGCTTTTTTGCTATCTTACTTACAGACACGGGAGTTATATTTTCTGAATCCTTGAAGGATGGCCCAAAAATCGTAGGGAGCAGAATTTTGATTTAGGTCAACTGATGGTTGCCATTTTGAAGTGAATATGAAAAGTAGTAGCAATTTGAAGGGCCGAGACTTTGAAACACAATAACTCTCCTTGTAATTGAGCTAGAATGTTAAATCTTGGTGTAGACGTTCACTAGGTCAATGTCATGACTGAGTGCAAAGATGAACATTTTCTGCTTAGGGTAAGCAGAGATAAGCATGCTGATTTGTTGATTCTTTAGGGCACAATAACTTCGGTTATAATGAAGGGAGGATGATGAAACTCTTGTCAATCGAGAGTCTAATAGCTAGCCCGTTGTGTGAAATCATTATATCATTTTTTTTAAATATCAGGGGTAGCGGAAAAAAGAGATCGAAAATCCAAAAAGTCGTATTTTTACGATTTGGAGCATTTTTAAAGGTCCTTTTCTCTAAAGTCAACATAATATTTTGAGGGAACTTCTTCTACAAAGAGTCTTATCGGTAGTCTTTTATATGAAACCATAGATCAACAGTCCAAAATATCAGGAGTAGTAGAATAAAAGGATCGAAAATTGAAAACCGCACCCTTTCATTGTTAAGCAAAACATGCAGTGTGGGTGGCTACAATCTGCACATTTAGTCATCGTATAGAGCTTATTCAACAATATAGAATTCCAACTGCTAAGGGATCTTTTACGTGCACTCCAATGTGTACACGGCGGATGGGGGGACACGCCAGAATATCGAGATGAACTTTCTCGGCCAATGCAGGGATCGAACACCCGACCTCCTGGCTAGCAGGCCAACGCCTTAGCCACATAGTGTGGACACCCATCGTACATTTCACCCGTCAAATCAAAGCCTTTCATTGCATTAGAACAATAATTAATTATTCTTAATTTAAAACTTTATTTAATATTAGTCTGGCATTATTAAATCCTAATTTTATTGGTCTTATTTAAAATTAAATTTTAATTCAACTATGAACAACCCTTAACGTGTCTCTTTAAAACAATTAAATACTCTAAAACAAAAAACAAAACAAAAAATCAATAAGCGGGTCAATTCAGGTAAGTATAACTACGGGTTCTGTCCACCTTCTCTCGTCTATGGCCATACCACGTTGAAAACACCAGTTCTCGTCCGATCACTGAAGTTAAGCAACGTCGGGCCCGTTCAGTACTTGGATGGGTGACCGCCTGGGAACACCGGGTGCTATAGACGCCTTTTTAAAACCGACAAAAACCGCCCCAAAAATCAATAAGCGGGTCAATTCCGGTAAGTATAACTACGGGTTCTGTCCACCCCCTCTCGTCTACGGCCATACCACGTTGAAAACACCAGTTCTCGTCCGATCACTGAAGTTAAGCAACGTCGGGCCCGGTCAGTACTTGGATGGGTGACCGCCTGGGAACATCGGGTGCTGTAGGCGCCTTTTTAAAACCGACAAAAAACAAAAAAAAAATCAATAAGCGGGTCAATTCAGGTAAGTATAACTACGGGTTCTGTCCACCTTCTCTCGTCTACGGTCATACCATGTTGAAAACACCAGTTCTCGTCCGATCACTCAAGTTAAGCAACGTCGGGCCCGGTTAGTACTAGGATGGGTGACCGCCTGGGAACACCGGGTGCTGTAGACGCCTTTTTGCCCTAAACTCATTAATTTACCATTTTGTAGTGAGTGGCTTGTACGTGTCTGATTTCAAAGGTGGGTTGGGCGGCTGAATGGTTAGCACGCGCGCCTGTCATTGAGTTAACTAGCGTGTTTTCGAATGCTCGGTTGTACGTGACAAGGAGTAAGGTCGCCTGTCCAACCTGTCATTTTTAATTTTTTTCCGGCAATTTTCATTTCATTTTCTCATCCGTCTCATTACAGTAATACAAGTTTCGGTTATTTCCCTTAAGTTTTCAGATTATTGTTATGCCTGGGTGCAATGTTTCATACTATATTAAGACTTGTAATTTTGCGAGTTTTTGACGAATTTTGATAATTTTTTCTTCTTATCCTTTTATTTAGGATACTTGATACAATCAATGACACGTGGCGATGAATATGAAAGCTTTCATATCTGCATGGGACAGTAGCAGATCTAGTTAAGCTTTCATATTACATATGAAAGCTTATTGTTTCTGTTAAAGTTATTATTAAGCTTTCATATTACATATGAAAGCTTATTGTTTCTGTTAAAGTTATTATTAAGCTTTCATATTACATATGAAAGCTTATTGTTTCTGTTAAAGTTATTATTATTATTATTATTTTTTTTTTTTGTGTATTTTCTGCAAATCGGATTTCTCAGAATCTAACCATAGGATCTTTCTAAAACTTTGACCTACCCCCCCCAAAAATGGGGTGCGAACCTTGATTAAATATATTTTCAAAACGTTTTTCGAATCCGAAATCACCGAATTTTACGAACGAATGCTTTTGACGTACAATGCTGTAACTTTGTGACTATTTGACCTATTTAATTAATTCTTTTTTCTATGAGTACTTTGAGACATTTACTTCAAATCTGCAATTTCGGATTTTCGAATTTCGAAAATTCGTCGCTGTGATTTCGAACCGGAAGTTTAGACCAACTCGACAACTTCTTTAGTAGTTGTACGATTTTCATGAAATTTAATATGTAAGTAAACCTTAATGATGCGACTTGAAAAAATACTTTGGAAATTTTCTAAATTATCTCCCCTTGGAGAAATTGAGGATCGAAATTTTCAAAAAAATCGACGAAATATAGGTCAAATCATCTTGAATTTTTTTTTTAGGTACTAGCTACGAGACCACTGATTAGTACACAAAAAATGGAGTTTGTAGCTCAATCCGGAAGTGCCACCATCTTGAAATGTAAAAACCTCAAACGCCATTTTGCTATTTTACATACAGACACGGGGGTTATATTTTCTGAATCCTCGAAGGGATGGCTATAAAATGTTGGCAGTAGAATTTTGATTTAAGTCAATGGATAGTCACCATATTGAATTGAATATCAGAAATAGTGAAAAATGGACATTAACGGGCATGTAAATTATCAGAACAGACCGTAGTTTGTTGAATTCGTTTCTTATCTTTGAAATTAATACATTTGGGGATAGCCTAGCTCATTGTCGAATTTTTGGTATTTGCAAATTTCAAAATTTCAAATTTCGCCTTTGATGTTTTCCGTGCCGACAAAGTTGTTTTCGCGTGAATAACTCCGATTAACAGCTTGAAAATAATCAAATGGATCGCAGTTTCGCGATTTTGTCTCAAATCTGGGAAATCAATACATTTCTGGTTAGCCTCCTTTCAAAAATGGGTGGTGGCCTTGGAATCAATATATTTTCAAAACGTTTTGCGAATCCAAAATCACCGAAAACAATTGATGAAAAAATTGACCTTGACAGCTGTGTTACTTCGTGATTTTGTGATCTATTTTACTTTTCTGGTTAGCCTCCTTTCAAAAATGGGTGGTGGCCTTGGAATCAATATATTTTCAAAACGTTTTGCGAATCCAAAATCACCGTAAATAACTGATGAAAAAATTGAGCTTTGATGGAAACTATATAGAAAAATAAAAGGAAACATCAACAATACATAGGTCTTGCACACATAGGCTTAGAACTTTGCAGCCAGTCCTCATATTAATTGAAATTGAATAGGTTTGATTTGATATAATTATTTGTTTTCTATTTTAAAACTATCTAAAAAAAATATTTGTAATCATTTATGTTATTGATTTAGATTAATACTGTTTATATTGTGTACATTTTAACACCTTCATCGATTAATAATGGTTTGCATAGTCATCGTATAGAGCTTATTCAACAGTATCGAATTCCAACTGCTTAGGGATATTTTACGTGCACTCCAATGTGTACACCGGACCTTGGTTTTTCGTCCCATCTATATGTTAGTTTGTGTCGAATGGAGGTTAAGCCGCATTTATCTCTTTCTCTTTTATTTTTAAAGTTTTGTAATAATCGGTTGTACTGTACTGTACTGTAAAAGGGATAAAACAGAAAATTTCGCCCGGTAGTAATGTTTCTCACTTTAAAGTCACCAATTTGCTCATTTTAGGGGGCAAACGTTTATTGCGAACAATTAAGCTGGTCAGGGGGGGGGGGCTTATTTTTAAAAGTTTTGTAATATTCGGTTGATAATTAAAGGTACCGTGCAAATTAAACTGTTAAAATAGAAAATTTCGCCCGGTTGAAATGTTTCTCCTTGTAGGTCAGCAATTTGCCAAATTTAGGGAGGTTGCGTGGCTAAATGGTTAGCACCTGCGCACTGTATCGTAACGTCTGTCATTGAGTCAACTGGCGTTGTTTCGATTGAAATGCCCGGTTGAAATGTTTCTTGCTATAAGTCAGCAATTTATCGATTTTAGGGAGCCTGAATGGCTGTATGGTTAGCATGTGCGCGCTGTATCGTAACGTCTGTCATTGAGTCAACCGGCATCGTTTCGATTTCCAGGTTGCACGTGACATGGAGTATGGTGTCCAACCTCGTGGGTTTTCTCCGTGTCCTTCGGTTTCCTCCCACGGCTGATTTCAGATTATTGTTATGACTGGGTGCAATGTTTCATACTATATTTAGATTTGTAACTTCGCGAGTTTTTGACCAATTTTGATAATTTTTTCTTCTTATCCTTTTATTTAGGATAGTTGATACAATCAATGACACGTGACCATGAATATGAAAGCTTTCATATCTGCATGGGACAGTAGCAGATCTAGTTATTAAGCTTTCATATTACATATGAAAGCTTATTGTTTCTGTTAAAGTTATTATTAAGCTTTCATATTACATATGAAAGCTTATTGTTTCTGTTAAAGTTATTATTAAGCTTTCATATTTCATATGAAAGCTTATTGTTTCTGTTAAGATTATTATTAAGCTTTCATATTACATATGAAAGCTTATTGTTTCTGTTAAGATTATTATTGTTATTTTTTTTTTTGTGTTTTGTCCACAAATCGGATTTCTCAGAATCTAACCATAGGATCGTTCTGAAACTTTTACCTATCCCCCCAAAAATGGGTGGTGGCTGTTGATTAAATATATTTTCAAAACGTTTTACGAATCCGAAATCACCGAATTTTACGAACGAAAAAACTGACAATGCATAGTCGTAACTTTGTTATTTTTTGACCGATTTTACTAATTCTTTTTTCTTTGAATACTTTGAAAAAAATCATTTTCATCTGCAGTTTCGCATTTTCCAATTTCGAAAATTCGTCGCTGTGATTTCGAACCGGAAGTTTAGACCAATTTGAGAACTTCTTTAATAGTTGTACGATTTTCATGAAATTTAGTGTATAAGTAGATGTTACCGATGTGACTTCAAAAATATAATTATAAATTTTCTAAATTATCTCCCCTTGACGAAATTAAGGATCAAAGTTTTCAAAAAAATCGTCGAAATATAGGTCAGAATGACCTAGTTTTTTTTTTCGATACTAGACAAGGAATTACTGATTCGTACACAAAATATGGAGTTTGTCGATCGAACCGGAAGTGCCACCATCTTTAAACGTGAAAAATCAATAAGGCTTTTTTGCTATTTTACTTACAGACTCGGGAGTTATATTTTCTGAATCCTTGTAGGAAGGCCTAAAAAATGTCGCGAATAGAATTCTGATTTAGGTCAACCGGGAGTCACCATTTTGAATTGAAAATGAAAAATAGAAGCAATTTGAAGGGCCGAGACTTTGGAGCACAATAACTTTCATTCTAATTAAGCTAGAATGTTCAAACTTGTTGTAGACGTTCACTAGATCAATGTTATGATTGAGTCCAAAGATGAGCATTTTCTGCTTAGGGTAAGCAGAGATAAGCATGCTGATTTGTTGATTCTTTAGGGCACGATAACTTCGGTTATAATGAAGGGAGGGCGGTGAAACTTTTGTCAATAGAGAGTCTAATAGCTAGCCTGTTGTGTGAAATCATTGTATCATTTGTTTTAAATATCAGGGATAGCCGAAAAAAAGAGATTGAAAATCCAAAAAGTCGTATTTTTACAATTTGGAGCATGTTTAGAGGTCTTTCTCGTAAAGTCAACATACTATTTTTTGGGAACTTCTTCTACAAAGAGTCTTATTGGTAGTCTTTTATATGAAACCATCGATCAACAGTCCAACATATCAGGAGTAGAAGAACAAAAGGATCGAACAATGAAAACGACACCCTTTCATTGTTAAGCGAAACATGCAGTGTGGGCGACTACAATCTACGCATTTAGTCATCGTATAGAGTTTATTCAACAGTATCGAATTCCAACTGCTTAGGGATATTTTACGTGCACTCCAATGTGTACACGGGACCTTGTGTTTTCGTCCCATCCGAAGGACTAGACAGCTGTGCTTGTCAGGCCCTCCGTTCTGCCTCACTGACAAGGGGAACCACGCCGGGAAATCGAGATGAACTTTTTCCGTGCAGAACTTTCAATTCAGGCAAAACGTTTATTGCATACGATTAAGCTGGTCAGTTGGAGCTTATTTTCAAAAGTTTTGTAATAATCGGTTGGTAATTAAAGTACCGTGCACATTAAACTGTTAAAACAGAAAATTTCGCCCGGTTGAAATGTTTCTTGCTATAAGTCAGCAATTTTCCGAATTCAGAGAGGCTGGATGGCAGAATGGTTAGCATGTGCTCGCTGTATCGTAACGTTTGTCATTGAGTCAACGGGCGTCGTTTCGATCTCCAGGTTGCACGTGATATGGTGTATGATGTCCAACCTCGTGGGTTTTCTCCGTGTTCTTCGGTTTCCTCCCAACGGCTAAAGACCAGTACGTGCAAGGGGAGTTTTTAAATAAAATTTAAAAACATGTGTAGTCCCGAAATGACCTAGTTTGTGTCGAATGGACGTTAGGCCGCATTTCTCTCTTTCTCTTTTTAAAGTTTTGTAATAATCGGTTGGTAATCAAAGGTACTGTTAAAGTGATAAAACAGAAAATTTGGCCCGGTTGTAATGTTTCTCACTTTAAAGTCAGCAATTTGTCGATTTTAAGGGGCAAACGTTTATTGCGAACGATTAAGCTGGTCAGCGGGGGGGGGGGCTTATTTTTAAAAGTTTTGTAATATTCGGTTGATAACTAAAGGTACCGTGCAAATTAAACTGTTAAAATAGAAAATTTGGCCGGTTGAAATGTTTCTCGCTGTAGGTCAGCAATTTGCCGATTTTAGGGAGGTTGCGTGGCTGAATGGTTAGCACGTGCGCTCTGTATCATAACGTCTGTCATTGAGTCAACTGGCCTTGTTTCGATTTCTTGGTTGTACATGACAAGGAGTATGGTCGCCTTACCAACCTCGTAGGCCGTAACGCCGCTGCCCGGGTAAAATTTCCCTCATTGCACACTTTATGGCGTATGCCCGTCTTCATTAGCCCATTGTAGGAGCAGAACAGTAGGACGTTAAACCCCATTCAATTTCATTTCATTTTCTCTATGTTGCTTATTTATTATAGTGGATAAATATTTTTCTGGTTCTAGCAATTATTTAATTTCTGCATAGAAATCTCTGGCCAGTTTTTTTATTGCAGAGTGCCATTCTTGTATATTGCAGTCTATGACCCTTTGTTTAAAACATGCTTAAGAAGTCGTCACGATTTCCTACTTATAACCAAACATATTGGAAACCATAATTATATAACATATCTTGGAAGCCCGATTACAGCTATACAAGTTTCAGTTATTTCCCTTTAGTTTTAAGATTATTTTTTTGCCCGGGTGCAATGTTTCTCACTACATTTAAATTTGTAACTTTGTGAGTTTTTGACCGATTTTGATATTATGTCTTTATAATTTTCCAAATCTACATATTTAACGTACATATTCAAACAGTTGAGTTCAACCTGATTCAAAAAGTTTTAGTTTTGTTCAAAGTTATCTCATTTAATTTTTCGATGTTTTCTTACCATTTTCATTTCATTTTTCTGAAAGTTTTGAAATCGGAAGTCATCCCGATTACAGCAACACAAGTATCAGTTATTTCCCTTTAGTTTTCAGATTACTCAATGTTTCATACTATATTTAGACTTGTAACTTCACGAGTTTTTGACCAATTTTGATAGTTTGTTATTCTTATCCTTTTATTTGAGATACTTGATATAATCGATGACACGTGACGATGAATATGAAAGCTTTCATATCTGCATGGGACAGTAGCAGATCTAGTTATTTTTTTTTTTGTGTTTTTCCTGCAAATCGGATTTCACAGAATCCATCCATAGGATGTTTCTGAAACTTTGACCTACCCCCCCAAAAATGGGTGGTGGCTGTTGATTAAATATATTTTCAAAACGTTTTGCGAATTCGAAATCACCGAATTTTACGAACCAAAAAACTGACAATGCATAGTCGTAACTTTGCTATTTTTTGACCGATTTTACTAATTCTTTTTTCTTTGAATACCTTGAAAAAAATCATTTTCATCTGCTGTTTCACATTTTCGAATTTCGAAAATTCGTCGCTGTGATTTCGAACCGGACGTTTAGACCAATTTGACAACTTCTTTAATAGTTGTACGATTTTCATGAAATTTAGTATATAAGTAGATCTTACCAATGTGACTTCAAAAATATAATGAGAAATTTTCTAAATTATCCCCCCTTGGTGAAATTAAGGATCAAAGTTTTTAAAAAAATCGTCGAAATATAGGTCAGAATGACCTGAAATTTTTTTTCGATACTCGACAAGTAATTACTGATTCCTACACAAAATATGGAGTTTGTCGATCGAACCGGAAATGCCACCATCTTGAAACATGAAAAATCCCTAAGGCTTTTTTGCTATCTTACTTACAGACACGGGGGTTATATTTTCTGAATCCTTGAAGGATGGCCCAAAAATCGTAGGGAGCAGAATTTTGATTTAGGTCAACTGATGGTTGCCATTTTGAAGTGAATATCAAAAGTAGTAGCAATTTGAAGGGCCGAGATTTTGAAACACAATAACTCTCCTTCTAATTGAGCTAGAATGTTCAATCTTCGTGTAGACGTTCACTAGGTCAATGTCATGATTGAGTGCAAAGATGAGCTTTTTCTGCCTAGGGTAAGCAGAGATAAGCATGCTGATTTGTTGATTCTTTAGGGCACAATAACTTCGGTTATAATGAAGGGAGGGTGATGAAACTTTTGTCAATCGAGAGTCTAATAGGTAGCCTGTTGTGTGAAATCATTGTATCATTTTTTTTAAATATCAGGGGTAGCAGAAAAAAGAGATCGAAAATCCAAAAAGTCGTATTTTTACAATTTGGAGCATTTTAAAAGGTCCCTTTCTCTAAAGTCAACATAATATTTTTGGGGAACTTCTTCTACAAAGAGTCTTATCGGTAGTCTTTTATATGAAACCATCGATCAACAGTCCAAAATATCAGGAGTAGTAGAATAAAAGGATCGAAAATTGAAAACCGCACCCTTTCATTGTTAAGCAAAACATGCAGTGTCGGTGGCTACAATCTGCACATTTAGTCATCGTATAGAGCTTATTCAACAATATCGAATTCCAAGTGCGAAGGGATTTTTTACGTGCACACAATGTGTACACGGCGGATGGGGGGACGCGCCAGAATATCGAGATGAACTTTCTCGGCCAATGCAGGGATCGAACACCCGACCTCCTGGCTAGCAGGCCAACGCCTTAGCCACATAGTGTGGACACCCATCGTACATTTCATCCGTCAAATCAAAGCATTTCATTGCATTAGACCTATAATTAATTATTCTTAATTTAAAACTTTATTTAATATTAGTCTGGCATTATTAAATCCTAATTTTATTGGTCTTATTTAAAATTAAACTTTCATTTAACTATGAACAACCCTTAACGTGTCTCTTTAAAACAATTAAATACTCTAAAACAAAAAACAAAAAAAAAATCAATAAGCGGGTCAATTCAGGTAAGTATAACTACGGGTTCTGTCCACCTTCTCTCGTCTACGGCCATACCACGTTGAAAACACCAGTTCTCGTCCGATCACTGAAGTTAAGCAACGTCGGGCCCGGTTAGTACTTGGATGGGTGACCGCCTGGGAACACCGGGTGCTGTAGACGCCTTTTTGCCCTGATTCTTCGTGAAAAAATCCGCCAATCAGACCACAGCGCGCACTCTTTTGCACCACTCCAGCTCTCCGCTCGGCCCGTCTCCCCAGGGAAAAAGACACAAAAAGAATTTGAGTAAGCACAAGTATGGGTTCTGTCCACCTTCTCTCGTCTACGACCACACCACGTTAAAAAAAAACAGTTCTCGTCCGATCACTGAAGTTAAGCAACGTCGGGCCCGGTCAGTACTTGGATGGGTGACCGCCTGGGAACACCGGGTGCTGTAGACGCCTTTTTAAAACCGACCCCCCCCCCCAAAAAAAATATCAATAAGCGGGTCAATTCAGGTAAGTATAACTACGGGTTCTGTCCACCTTCTCTCGTCTACGGCCACACCACGTTGAAAACACCAGTTCTCGTCCGATCACAGAAGTGATCTCTTTTGCACCACTCCAGCCCTCCGCTCGGCCCGTCTCCCCAGGGAAAAAGACACAAAAAGAATTTGAGTAAGCACAAGTATGAGTTCTGTCCACCTTCTCTCGTCTACGGCCACACCACGTTGAAAACACCAGTTCTCGTCCGATCACTGAAGTTAAGCAACGTCGGGCCCGGTCAGTACTTGGATGGGTGACCGTCTGGGAACACCGGGTGTTGTAGACGCCTTTTTAAAACCGACAACCCCCCCCCAAAAAAAAATCAATAAGCGGGTCAATTCAGTTAAGTATAACTACGAGTTCTGTCCACCTTCTCTCGTCTACGGCCACACCACGTTGAAAACACCAGTTCTCGTCCGATCACTGAAGTTAAGCAACGTCGGGCCCGATCTGTACTTGGATGGGTGACCGCCTGGGAACACCGGGTGCTGTAGACGCCTTTTTAAAACCGCCCCCCCCAAAAAAAAAAATCAATAAGCGGGTCAATTCAGGTAAGTATAACTACGGGTTTTGTCCACATTCTCTCGTCTACGGCCACACCACGTTGAAAACACCAGTTCTCGTCCGATCACTGAAGTTAAGCAACGTTGGGCCCGGTTAGTACTTGGATGGGTGACCGCCTGGGAACACCGGGTGCTGTAGACGCCTTTTTAAAACCGACAAAAACCGCCCCAAAAATCAATAAGCGGGTCAATTCAGGTAAGTATAACTACGGGTTCTGTCCACCCTCTCTCGTCTAGGGCCATACCACGTTGAAAACACTAGTTCTCGTCCGATCACTGAAGTTAAGCAACGTCGGGCCCGGTCAGTACTTGGATGGGTGACCGCCTGGGAACACCGGGTGCTGTAGAAGCCTTTTTAAAACCGACAAAAAACAAAAAAAAAATCAATGAGCGAGTCAATTCAGGTAAGTATAACTACGGGTTCTGTTCACCTTCTCTCGTCTACGGCCACACCACGTTGAAAACACCAGTTCTCGTCCGATCACTGAAGTTAAGCAACGTCGGGCCCGGTCAGTACTTGGATGGGTGACCGCCTGGGAACACTGGGTGCTGTAGACGCCTTTTTAAAACCGACAAAAACCCCCCAAAAAATCAATAAGCGGGTCAATTCAAGTAAGTATAACTACGGGTTCTGTCCACCTTCTCTCGTCCACGGCCATACCATGTTGAAAACACCAGTTCTCGTCCGATCACTGAAGTTAAGCAACGTCGGGCCCGGTTAGTACTTGGATGGGTGACGGCCTGGAAACACCGGGTGCTGTAGACGCCTTTTTGCCCTAAACTCATTAATTTACCATTTTGTTGTGAGCGACTTGTTATTCTTCCTATATGACATATTGCACGTGTCTGATTTCAAAGGGGGGTTGGGCGGCTGAATGGTTAGCACGCGCGCCTGTCATTGAGTTAACTAGCGTGTTTTCGAATGCCCGGTTGTGCGTGACAAGGAGTAAGGTCGCCTGTCCAACCTGCCATTTTTAATTTTTTTCCGGCAATTTTCATTTCATTTTCTCATCCGTCTCATTACAGTAATACAAGTTTCGGTTATTTCACTTTAGTTTTCAGATTATGGTTATGCCTGGGTGCAATGTTTCATACTATATTTAGACTTGTAATTTTGCGAGTTTTTGACCAATTTTGATAATTTTTTCTTCTTATCCTTTTATTTAGGATACTTGATACAATCAATGACACGTGACGATGAATATGAAAGCTTTCATATCTGCATGGGACAGTAGCAGATCTAGTTATTATTATTTTTTTTTTTTGTGTATTTTCTGCAAATCGGATTTCTCAGAATCTAACCATAGGATCTTTCTGAAACTTTGACCTACCCCCCAAAATTGGGATGCGAACCTTGATTAAATATATTTTCAAAACGTTTTACGAATCCGAAATCACCGAATTTTACGAACGAATGCCTTTGACCTACAATGCTGTAACTTTGTGATTATTTGAGCTATTTAATTAATTCTTTTTTCTATGAGTACCTTGAGACATTTACTTCAAATCTGCAATTTCGAATTTTCGAATTTCGAAAATTCGTTGCTGTGATTTCGAACCGGAAGTTTAGACCAACTCGACAACTTCTTTAGTAGTTGTACGATTTTCATGAAATTTAATATGTAAGTAAACCTCAATGATGCGACTTGAAAAATGACTTTAGAAATTTTCTAAATTATCTCCCCTTGGAGAAATTGAGGATCGAAATTTTCAAAAAAATCGACGAAATATAGGTCAAATCATCTTGAATTTTTTTTTAGATACTAGCTACGAGACCACTGATTCGTACACAAAAAATGGAGTTTGTAGCTCAACCCGGAAGTGCCACCATCTTGAAATGTAAAAACGTCAAACGCCATTTTGCTATTTTACATACAGACACGGGGGTTATATTTTCTGAATCTTTGAAGGGATGGCTATAAAATGTTGGCAGTAGAATTTTGATTTAAGTCAATGGATAGTCACCATATTGAATTGAATATCAGAAATAGTGAAAAATGGATATTAACGGGCATGTAAATTATCAGAATAAACCGTAGTTTGTTGAATTCATTTCCTATCTTTGAAATTAATACATTTGGGGATAGCCTGGCTCATTGTCGAATTTTTGGCATTTGAAAATTGCAAAATTTCAAATTTCGCCTTTGATGTTTTCCGTGCCGACAAAGTTGTTTTCGCGTGAAAAACTCCGATTAACAGTTTGAAAATAATCAAATAGATCGCAGTTTCGCGATTTCGTCTCAAATCTGGGAAATCAATACATTTTTGGTTAGCCTCTTTTAAAAAATGGGTGGTGGCCTTGGAATCAATATATTTTCAAAACGTTTTGCGAATCCAAAATCACCGAAAACAACTGATGAAAAAATTAACCTTGACAGCTGTGTTAATTCGTGATTTTGTGATCTATTTTACTTTTCTGGTTAGCCTCCTTTCCAAAATGGGTGGTGGCCTTGAAATCAATATATTTTCAAAACGTTTTGCGAATCCAAAATCACCGAAAATAACTGATGAAAAAATTGAGCTTTGATGGAAACTATATAGAAAAATAAAAGGAAACATCAACATTATATAGGTCTTGCACACATAGGCTTAGAACTTTGCAGCCAGTCATCATATTAATTGAAATTGAATAGGTTTGATTTGATATAATTATTTGTTTTCTATTTTAAAACTATCTAAAAAAATATTTGTAATCATTTATGTTATTGATTTAGATTAATACTGTTTATATTGTGTACATTTTAACACCTTCATCGATTAATAATTGGTTTGCATAGTCATCGTATAGAGCTTATTCAACAGTATCGAATTCCAACTGCTTAGGGATATTTTACGTGCACTCCAATGTGTACACGGGACCTTGGTTTTTCGTCCCACCTATATGTTAGTCCCGAAATGACCTAGTTTGTGTCGAATGGACGTTAAGCCGCATTTATCTCTTTCTCTTTTAAAGTTTTGTAATAATCGGTTGTACTGTACTGTAAAAGTGATAAAACAGAAAATTTCGCCCGGTAGTAATGTTTCTCACTTTAAAGTCAGCAATTTGCTCATTTTAGGGGGCAAACGTTTATTGCGAACGATTAAGCTGGTCAGGGGGAGCTTATTTTTAAAAGTTTTGTAATATTCGGTTGATAATTAAAGGTACCGTGCAAATTAAACTGTTAAAATAGAAAATTTCGCCCGGTTGAAATGTTTCTCCTTGTAGGTCAGCAATTTGCCAAATTTAGGGAGGTTGCGTGGCTGAATGGTTAGCACCTGTGCACTGTATAGTAACGTCTGTCATTGAGTCAACTGGCGTTGTTTCGATTGAAATGCCCGGTTGAACTGTTTCTTGCTATAAGTCAGCAATTTACCGATTTTAGGGAGCCTGAATGGCTGAATGGTTAGCATGTGCGCGCTGTATCGTAACGTCTGTCATTGAGTCAACCGGCATCGTTTCGATTTCCAGGTTGCACGTGACATGGAGTATGGTGTCCAACCTCGTGGGTTTTCTCCGTGTCCTTCGGTTTCCTCCCACGGCTGATTTCAGATTATTGTTATGCCTGGGTGCAATGTTTCATACTATATTTAGACTTGTAACTTCGCGAGTTTTTGACCAATTTTGATAATTTTTTCTTCTTATCCTTTTATTTAGGATACTTGATACAATCAATGACACGTGACGATGAATATGAAAGCTTTCATATCTGCATGGGACAGTAGCAGATCTAGTTATTATTATTATTTTTTTTTTTGTGTATTTTCTGCAAATCGGATTTCTCAGAATCTAACCATAGGATCTTTCTGAAACTTTGACCTACCCCCCCAAAAATTGGGTGCGAACCTTGATTAAATATATTTTCAAAACGTTTTTCGAATCCGAAATCACCGAATTTTACGAACGAATGCTTTTGACCTACAATGCTGTAACTTTGTGACTATTTGACCTATTTAATTAATTCTTTTTTCTATGAGTACTTTGAGACATTTACTTCAAATCTGCAATTTCGGATTTTCGAATTTCGAAAATTCGTCGCTGTGATTTCGAACCGGAAGTTTAGACCAACTCGACAACTTCTTTAGTAGTTGTACGATTTTCATGAAATTTAATATGTAAGTAAACCTTAATCATGCGACTTGAAAAAATACTTTAGAAATTTTCTAAATTATCTCCCCTTGGAGAAATTGAGGATCGAAATTTTCAAAAAAATCGACGAAATATAGGTCAAATCATCTTTTTTTTTTTTTCAGGTACTAGTTACGAGACCACTGATTCGTACACAAAAAAATGGAGTTTGTAGCTCAATCCGGAAGTGCGACCATCTTGAAATGTTTAAACCTCAAACGCCATTTTGCTATTTTACATACAGACACGGGGGTTATATTTTCTGAATCCTTGAAGGGATGGCTATAAAATGTTGGCAGTAGAATTTTGATTTAAGTCAATGGATAGTCAACATATTGAATTGAATATCAGAAATAGTGAAAAATGGACATTAACGGGTATGTAAATTATCAGAACAGACCGTAGTTTGTTGAATTCGTTTCTTATCTTTGAAATTAATACATTTGGGGATAGCCTGGCTCATTGTCGAATTTTTGGTATTTGCAAATTTCAAAATTTCAAATTTCGCCTTTGATGTTTTCCGTGCCGACAAAGTTGTTTTCGCGTGAATAACTCCGATTAACAGCTTGAAAATAATCAAATGGATCACAGTTTCGCGATTTCGTCTCAAATCTGGGAAATCAATACATTTCTGGTTAGCCTCCTTTAAAAAATGGGTGGTGGCCTTGGAATCAATTTATTTTCAAAACGTTTTGCGAATCCAAAATCACCGAAAACAACTGATGAAAAAATTGACCTTGACAGCTGTGTTACTTCGTGATTTTGTGATCTATTTTACTTTTCTGGTTAGCCTCCTTTCAAAAATGGGTGGTGGCCTTGGAATCAATATATTTTCAAAACGTTTTGCGAATCCAAAATCACCGTAAATAACTGATGAAAAAATTGAGCTTTGATGGAAACTATATAGAAAAATAAAAGGAAACATCAACAATACATAGGTCTTGCACACATAGGCTTAGAACTTTGCAGCCAGTCCTCATATTAATTGAAATTGAATAGGTTTGATTTGATATAATTATTTGTTTTCTATTTCAAAACTATCTAAAAAAAATATTTGTAATCATTTATGTTATTGATTTAGATTAATACTGTTTATATTGTGTACATTTTAACGCCTTCATCGATTAATAATGGTTTGCATAGTCATCGTATAGAGCTTATTCAACAGTATCGAATTCCAACTGCTTAGGGATATTTTACGTGCACTCCAATGTGTACACCGGACCTTGGTTTTTCGTCCCATCTATATGTTAGTTTGTGTCGAATGGACGTTAAGCCGCATTTATCTCTTTCTCTTTTATTTTTAAAGTTTTGTAATAATCGGTTGTACTGTACTGTACTGTAAAAGTGATAAAACAGAAACTTTCGCCCGGTAGTAATGTTTCTCACTTTAAAGTCACCAATTTGCTCATTTTAGGAGGCAAACGTTTATTGCGAACGATTAAGCTGGTCAGGGGGAGCTTATTTTTAAAAGTTTTGTAATATTCGGTTGATAATTAAAGGTACCGTGCAAATTAAACTGATAAAATAGAAAATTTCGCCCGGTTGAAATGTTTCTCCTTGTAGGTCAGCAATTTGCCAAATTTAGGGAGGTTGAGTGGCTAAATGGTTAGCACCTGCGCACTGTATCGTAACGTCTGTCATTGAGTCAACTGGCGTTGTTTCGATTGAAATGCCCGGTTGAAATGTTTCTTGCTATAAGTCAGCAATTTATCGATTTTAGGGAGCCTGAATGGCTGTATGGTTAGCATGTGCGCGCTGTATCGTAACGTCTGTCATTGAGTCAACCGGTATCGTTTCGATTTCCAGGTTGCACGTGACATGGAGTATGGTGTCCAACCTCGTGGGTTTTCTCCTTGTCCTTCGGTTTCCTCCCACGGCTGATTTCAGATTATTGTTATGACTGGGTGCAATGTTTCATACTATATTTAGATTTGTAACTTCGCGAGTTTTTGACCAATTTTGATAATTTTTTCTTCTTATCCTTTTATTTAGGATACTTGATACAATCAGTGACACGTGACGATGAATATGAAAGCTTTCATATCTGCATGGGACAGTAGCAGATCTAGTTATTATTAAGCTTTCATATTACATATGAAAGCTTATTGTTTCTGTTAAGATTATTAAGCTTTCATATTACATATGAAAGCTTATTGTTTCTGTTAAGATTATTATTATTTTTTTTTTGTGTATTTTCTGCAAATCGGATTTCTCAGAATCTAACCATGGGATCTTTCTAAAATTTTGACCTACCCCCCCAAAAATGGGGTGCGAACGTTGTTTAAATATATTTTCAAAACGTTTTACGAATCCGAAATCACCGAATTTTACGAATGAAAAAACTGACAATGCATAGTCGTAACTTTGTTATTTTTTGACCGATTTTACTAATTCTTTTTTCTTTGAATACCTTGAAAAAAATCATTTTCATCTGCAGTTTCACATTTTCGAATTTCGAAAATTCGTCGCTGTGATTTCGAACCGGAAGTTTAGACCAATTTGACAACTTCTTTAATAGTTGTACGATTTTCATGAAATTTAGTATACAAGTAGATCTTACCGATGTGACTTCAAAAATATAATTAGAAATTTTCTAAATTATCCCCCCTTGGTGAAATTAAGGATCAAAGTTTTCAAAAAAATCGTCGAAATATAGGTCAGAATGACCTAATTTTTTTTTTCTATACTAGACAAGGAATTACTGATTCGTACACAAAATATGGAGTTTGTCGATCGAACCGGAAGTGCCACCATCTTTAAACGTGAAAAATCAAAAAGGCTTTTTTGCTATTTTACTTACAGACTCGGGAGTTATATTTTCGGAATCCTTGAAGGAATGCCTAAAAATCTATCGGATCAGAATTTTGATTTCGGTCATGTGATGGTCACAATTTTGAATTGAAAATGAAAAATAGAAGCAATTTGAAAGGCCCGGACTTCGGAACACAATAACTCTCCTTCTAATTAAGCTAGAATGTTCAAACTTGGTGTAGACGTTCACTAGGTCAATGTTATGATTGAGTTCAAAGATGAGCATTTTCTGCTTAGGGTAAGCAGAGATAAGCATGCTGATTTGTTGATTCTTTAGGGCACGATAACTTCGGTTATAATGAAGGGAGGGCGGTGAAACTTTTGTCAATAGAGAGTCTAATGGGTAGCCTCTTGTGTGAAATGATTGTATCATTTTTTTTAAATATCAGGGATAGCCGAAAAAAAGAGATTGAAAATCCAAAAAGTCGTATTTTTACAATTTGGAGCATGTTTAGAGGTCTTTCTCGTAAAGTCAACATACTATTTTTTGGGAACTTCTTCTACAAAGAGTCTTATTGGTAGTCTTTTATATGAAACCATCGATCAACAGTCCAACATATCAGGAGTAGAAGAACAAAACGGCATCCTTTCATTGTTGAGCGAAACATGAAGTGTGGGTGACTACAATCTACGCATTTAGTCATCGTATAGAGCTTATTCAACAGTATCGAATTCCAACTGCTTAGGGATATTTTACGTGCACTCCAATGGGTACACGGGACCTTGGTTTTTCGTCCCATCCGAAGGACTAGACAGCTGTGCTTGTCAGGCCCTCCGTTCTGCCTTACTGACAAGGGAACCACGCCGGGAAATCGAGATGAACTTTCTCTGTGCAGAACTTTCAATTCAGGCAAAACGTTTATTGCATACGATTAAGCTGGTCAGTTGGAGCTTATTTTCAAAAGTTTTGTAATAATCGGTTGGTAATTAAAGTACCGTGCACATTAAACTGTTAAAACAGAAAATTTCGCCCGGTTGAAATGTTTCTTGCTATAAGTCAGCAATTTTCCGAATTCAGAGAGGCTGGATGGCTGAATGGTTAGCATGTGCTCGCTGTATCGTAACCTTTGTCATTGAGTCAACGGGCGTCGTTTCGATCTCCAGGTTGCACGTGACATGGTGTATGATGTCCAACCTCGTGGGTTTTCTCCGTGTTCTTCGGTTTCCTCCCAACGGCTAAAGACCAGTACGTGCAAGGGGAGTTTTTAAATAAAATTAAAAACATATGTTAGTCCCGAAATGACCTAGTTTGTGTCGAATGGACGTTAGGCCGCATTTCTCTCTTTCTCTTTTTAAAGTTTTGTAATAATCGGTTGGTAATCAAAGGTACTGTTAAAGTGATAAAACAGAAAATTTAGCCCGGTTGTAATGTTTCTCACTTTAAATTCAGCAATTTGTCGATTTTAAGGGGCAAACGTTTATTGCGAACGATTAAGCTGGTCAGGGGGAGCTTATTTTTAAAAGTTTTGTAATATTCGGTTGATAACTAAAGGTACCGTGCAAATTAAACTGTTAAAATAGAAAATTTGGCCCGGTTGAAATGTTTCTCGCTGTAGGTCAGCAATTTGCCGATTTTAGGGAGGTTGCGTGGCTGAATGGTTAGCACGTGCGCTCTGTATCATAACGTCTGTCATTGAGTCAACTGGCCTTGTTTCGATTTCTTGGTTGTACGTGACAAGGAGTATGGTCGCCTTACCAACCTCGTAGGCCGTAACGCTGCTGCCCGGGTAAAATTTCCCTCATTGCACACTTTATGGCGTATGCCCGTCTTCATTAGCCCATTGTAGGAGCAGAACAGTAGGACGTTAAACCCCATTCAATTTCATTTCATTTTCTCTATGTTGCTTATTTATTATAGTGGATAAATATTTTTCTGGTTCTAGCAATTATTTAATTTCTGCATAGAAATCTCTGGCCAGTTTTTTTTATTGCAGAGTGCCATTCTTGTATATTGCAGTCTATGACCCTTTGTTTAAAACATGCTTAAGAAGTCGTCACGATTTCCTACTTATAACCAAACATATTGGAAACCATAATTATATAACATATCTTGGAAGCCCGATTACAGCTATACAAGTTTCAGTTATTTCCCTTTAGTTTAAAGATTATTTTTTTGCCCGGGTGCAATGTTTCTCACTACATTTAAATTTGTAACTTTGTGAGTTTTTGACCGATTTTGATATTATGTCTTTATAATTTTCCAAATCTACATATTTAACGTGCATATTCAAACAGTTGAGTTCAACCTGATTCAAAAAGTTTTAGTTTTATTCAAAGTTATCTCATTCATCCCGATTACAGCAACACAAGTATCAGTTATTTCCCTTTAGTTTTCAGATTACTCAATGTTTCATACTATATTTAGACTTGTAACTTCGCGAGTGTTTGACCAATTTTGATAGTTTGTTATTCTTATCCTTTTATTTGAGATACTTGATATAATCGATGACACGTGACGATGAATATGAAAGCTTTCATATCTGCATGGGACAGTAGCAGATCTAGTTATTATTATTTTTTTTTTTTGTGTGTTTTCTGCAAATCGGATTTCTCAGAATCTATCCGTAGGATCTTTCTGAAATTTTGACCTACCCCCCCAAAAATGGGGTGCGAACCTTGATTAAATATATTTTCAAAACGTTTTACGAATCCGAAATCACCGAAATTTACGAACGACAAAATGGACAATGCATAGTCGTAACTTTGTTATTTTTTGACCGATTTTACTAAATCTTTTTTCTTTGAGTACCTTGAGACAATTACTATAAATCTGCAGTTTCAGATTTTCGAATTTCGAAAATTCGTCGCTGTGATTTCGAACCGGAAGTTTAGACCAATTTAACAACTTCTTTAATAGTTGTACGATTTTCATGAAATTTAGTATCTAAGTAGATCTTACCGATGTGACTTCAAAAATATAATTAGAAATTTTCTAAATTATCTCCCCTTGACGAAATTAAGGATCAAAATTTTCAAAAAAATCATCGAAATATAGGTCAAAATGACCTGATTTTTTTTTTGGATACTATATAAGTAATTACTGATTTGTACACAAAATATGAAGTTTGTTGATCGTACCGGAAGTGCCACCATCTTGAAACTTGAAAAATCCCTAAGGCTTTTTTGCTATTTTACTTACAGACACGGGAGTTATATTTTCTGAATCCTTGAAAGATGGCCTAAAAATTGTTCAGAGCAGAATTTTGATTTAGGTCAATTGATGGTTGCCATTTTGAAGTGAATATGAAAAGTAGCAGCAATTTGAAGGGCCGAAACTTTGAAACACAATAACTCTCCTTCTAATTGAGCTAGAATGTTCAAACTTGGTGTAGACGTTCACTATGTCAATGTCATGATTGAGTTCAAAGATGAGCATTTTCTGCCTAGGGTAAGCAGAGATAAGCATGCTGATTTGTTGATTCTTTAGGGCAAAATAACTTCGGTTATAATGAAGGGAGGGCGGTGAAACTCTTGTTAATCGAGAGTGTAATAGCTGGCCTGTTGTGTGAAATCGTTGTATCTTTTTTTTAAATATCAGGGATAGCAGAAAAAAAAGAGATCGAAAATCCAAAAAGTCGTATGTTTACGATTTGGAGCATCTTTAAAGGTTCTTTTCTCTTAAAGTCAACATAATACTTTTTGAGAACTTCTTCTACAAAGAGTCTTATCGGTAGTCTTTTATATGAAAACTTCGATCAACAGTCCAAAATATCTGGAGTAGAAGAATAAAAGGATCGAACATTGAAAACGGCACCCTTTCATTGTTAAGCGAAACATGCAGTGTGGGTGACTACAATCTGCACATTTAGTCATCGTATAGAGCTTATTCAACAGTATCGAATTCCAACTACTTAGGGATATTTTACGTGCACTCCAATGTGTACACGCTACCTTGGTTTTTCGTCCCATCCGAACGACTAGACAGCTGTCCTTGTCAGGCCCTCCGTTCTGCTCACTGACAAGGGGGAACCACGCCGGAAAATCGAGATGAACTTTCTCGTTGCAGAACTTTCAATTCAGGCCAAACGTTTATTGCATACGATTAAGCTGGTCAGTTGGGGCTTATTTTCAAAAGTTTTGTAATAATCGGTTGGTAATTAAAATACCGTGCGAATTAAACTGTTAAAACAGAAAATTTCGCCCGGTTAAAATGTTTCTTGCTATAAGTCAGCAATTTCCAGATTTTAGGGAGGCTGAATGGTTAGCATACGCGCGCTGTATCGTAACGTCTGCCATTAAGTCAATCATCGTCGTTTCGATTTCCAAGTTGCACGTGACATGGAGTATGGTGTCCAACCTCGTGGGTTTTCTCCGTGTCCTTCGGTTTCCTCCCGCGGCTAAAGACCCGTACGCGGAAGGGAAGTTTATAAATAAAATTAAAAAACATGTTAGTCCCGAAATGACCTAGTTTGTGTCGAATGGACGTTAAGCCGCATTTCTCTCTTTCTCTTTTATTTTTAAAGTTTTGTAATAATCGGTTGGTAATCAAAGGTACTGTAAAAGTGATAAAACATAAAATTTTGCCCGGTTGTAATGTTTCTCACTTTAAAGTCAGCAATTTGCCGATTTTAGAGGGCAAATGTTTATTGCGAACAAATAAACTGGTCAGGGGGAGCTTATTTTTAAGGGAGGCTGAATGGCTGAATGGCTAGCATGTGCGCGCTGTATCGTAACGTCTGTCATTGAGTCAACGGGCGTCGTTTCGATTTCGAGATTGCACGTGACATGGAGTATGGTGTCCAACCTCGTGGGTTTTCTCCGTGTCCTTCGTTTCCTCCCAACAGCTAAAGACCAGTACGCGCAAGGGGAGTTTTTAAATAAAATTAAAAAACATATGTTAGTCCCGAAATGACCTAGTTTGTGTCGAATGGACGTTTAGCCGCATTTCTCTCTTTCTTTTTTTTATTTTTAAAGTTTTGTAATAATCGGTTGGTAATCAAAGATACTGTAAAAGTGATAAAACAGAAAATTTCGCCCGGTTGTAATGTTTCTCTCTTTAAAGTCAGCAATTTGCCGATTTTAAGGGGAAAACGTTTATTGCGAACGATTTAGCTGGTCAGGGGGAGCTTATTTTTAAAAGTTTTTTAATATTCGGTTGATAACTAAAGGTACCGTGCAAATTAAACTAATAAAATAGAAGATTTCGCCCGGTTGAAATGTTTCTATCTGTTGGTCAGCAATTTGCCGATTTTAGGGAGGTTGCGTGACTGAATGGTTAGCACGTGCGCTGTGTATCATAACGTCTGTCATTGAGTCAACTGGCGTTGTTTCGATTTCTTGGTTGTACGTGACAAGGAGTATGGTCGCCTGTCCAACCTCGTAGGCCGTAACGCCGCTGCCCGGGTAAAACTTCCCTCATTGCACACTTTATGGCGTATGCCCGTCTTCATTAGCCCATTTTAGGAGTAGGACGTTAAACCCCATTCAATTTGATTTCATTTTCTCTATGTTGCTTATTTATTATAGTGGATAAATGTTTTTCTGGTTCTATTAATTATTTCATTTCTGCATAGAAATCTTGCTTTGACCAGTTTTTTTATACGTCCACATTCATAATGTGAACGTATTATGCCGTCGCCCCTGTCTGTGTGTGTGTGTGTGTGTGTGTGTGTGTGTGTGTGTCTGTGGTTCGCCTACAGGGCGCTATTCTTCATGGATTTTCTCTAAACTTGGTATACTTATTCCTTATACCCCAAGGAAGATCCCTATTGTTTTGGGGGCATGCCCGACCCCCAGGGGCCGAGCCACGCCCATTTCTAGTATTTGTTTGTTTGTCGTCTACAGGCCACATTTCTTAACTTATAATCTTGAAACGTTGCATACACATTCTTTGTACCCTAAGGAGCATCCCTATCATTTGGGGTGCATGCCCGACCCCCAGGGGCAGAGCCACGCCCATTTTCTTTTCTTGTGTCTTTGTGTCGCCTACAGGGCGCAATTCTTACTGGATTTTCTTCAAACTTAGTATACGTATTCCTTATACTTGGTATACTTATTCCTTATACCCCAAGGAAGATCCCTATTGTTTTTGGTGCATGCCCGACCCCCTGGGGCATAGCCACGCCCATTTCTAGTATTTGTTTGTTTGTCATCTACAAGCCACATTTGTTAACGTATAATCTTGAAACTTTGCATACACATTCTTTGTACCCTAAGAAACATCCCTATCGTTTGGGGTGCATGCCCAACCCCCAGGGGCAGAGCCACGCCCATTTTCTTTTCTTGTGTCTTTGTGTCGCCTACAGGGCGCAATTCTTACTGGATTTTCTTCAAACTTGGTATACTTATTCCTTATACTTGGTATACTTATTCCTTATACCCCAAGGAAGACCCCTATTGTTTTGGGTGCATGCCCGACCCCCAGGGGCATAGCCACGCCCATTTCTAGTATTTGTTTGTTTGTCGTCTACAGGCCACATTTCTTAACTTATAATCTTGAAACTTTGCATACACATTCTATTTACCCTAAGGAACATCCCTATCGTTTGGGGTGCATGCCCAACCCCCAGGGGCAGAGCCACGCCCATTTTCTTTTCGTGTGTCTTTGTGTCGCCTACAGGGCGCAATTCTTACTGGATTTTCTTCAAACTTGGTATACTTACTCTTTATACTCTAAATGTGATCCCTATCGTTTGGGGTGCATGCCCAACCCTCAGGGGCAGAGCCACGCCCATTTTTTTTTTGTGTGTCTGTGTGTCGCCTACAGGCCGCAATTCTAACTGGATTTTCTTAAAACTTTGTATACTTACTCTTTACACCCTAAGGATGATCCCTATTGTTTTTTGGTGCATGCCCGACCCCCAATGGACAGAGCCACGCCCATTCCTTGTATTTATTTGTTTGTCGTCTACAAGCCACATTTGTTAACGTATCATCTTGAAACTTTGAATTCTTATTCTTTGTACCCTAAGGAACATTCCTATCATTTGGGGTGCATGCTCAACCCCCAGGGGCAGAGCCACGCCCATTTTCTTTTTGTGTGTCGCCTACAGGGCGCAATTCCTACTGGATTTTCTTCAAACTTTGTATACTTACTCTTTATACTCTAAGGATGATCCCTATCATTTGGGGTGCATGCCCAACTCCCAGGGGCAGAGCCACGCCTATTTTCTTTTTGTGTGTCTGTCGCCTACAGGCCGCAATTCTAACTGGATTTTCTTAAAACTTTGTATACTTACTCTTTACACCCTAAGGGTGATCCCTATTGTTTTTTGGTGCATGTCCGACCCCCAATGTCAGAGCCACGCCCATTCCTTGTATTTATTTGTTTGTCGTCTACAAGCCACATTTCTTAACGTATCATCTTGAAACTTTGAATGCTTATTCTTTGTACCCTAAGGAACATTCCTATCATTTGGGGTGCATGCCCAACCCCCAGGGGCAGAGTCACACCCATTTTCTTTTTGTGTGTCGCCTACAGGCCACAATTCTTAATTGGTCATCTTGAAACTTAAAATACTTATTCCTTATACCTAAGGATGATCCCTTTTGTTTTGGGTGCATGCCCGACCCCCGTGGGACAGCAACACCCATTTCTTGTATTTGTTTGTCTGTCGTCTACAGGCTGCATTTCTTAATGTATCATCTTGAAACTTTGAATGCTCATTCTTGGTACCTTAAGGAAGATCTCTATTGTTTTTGGTGCATGCCCGACCCCCAGGGACAGTGCCACGCCCATTTTCTTTTTGTCTGTCTGTGTGTCAGCTACAGGCCACAATTCTTAATCGATCGTCTTGAAAACTTTTTTTATACTTTCCTTATACCCTAAGGCTGACCACTATTATTTTTGGTGCATGCCGGACCCCCTGGGACAGAGCCACGCCCAATGCTTTTGTGTAGTGTGTTCGCCTACAGGATGCAATTCTTAACAGATCCTTTTAAAACTTTACATACCTATTCCTTATACCCTAAAGATGACCCGTATTGTTTTTGGTGATTTCCTAACCCCCAGGGGCAGAGCCATGCCCATTTTTACTTCGTGTCTGTGTGTGTTGTCTACAGGCCACGATTCTTAATGGATCGTCTTTAAACTTGGGATATGTATTCCTTATAGCCTAAGGACGTCAACTGCATGTCCCGACTCCCACAGGCAAGACACGCCCAATTTTTGTGTTTGTCGTTTACAGGCCGCAATTCTGAATGAAGCAGCTTGGTACTTGTATTCCTTATAGCCTGAGGGCGTCCACTATTGATTTTGATGAATGTCCCGACCCCCAGGGGCAGGGCCATGCCCACTTTTTGCCTTTAGCGTTAGGAAGGCACAATTCTGAATGGATTATCTTGGTATACTTATTCCTTATACTCTAAGGACGGCAACTATTGATGTTGAGGCACGACCCTCAACGCTAAACAAACCAAACGCCTAGCCTTCTTGACAAAGTACCATATCAATCAAAGCAGGAATGTGGACGTATATTGTAGCGTTAGCGTTATGTTTTTTATTGCAAAGTGCCATTCTTGTATATTGCAGTCTATGACCCTTTGTTTAAAACATGCTTAAGAAGTTGTCACGATTTCCTACTTATAACCAAACATATTGGAAACCATAATTATATAACATATCTCTAATTTTGGAAGCCCGATTACATCTATACAAGTTTAGGTTATTTCCCTTTAGTTTAAAGATTATTTTTTTGCCCTGGTGCAATGTTTCTCACTACATTTAAATTTGTAACTTTGTGAGTTTTGACCGATTTTGATAATTATGTCTTTATAATTTTCCAAATTTATATATTTAACGTAAATATTCAAACAGTTGAGTTCAACCTGATTCAAAAAGTTTTAGTTTTGTTCAAAGTTATCTCATTTAATTTTTCGATGTTTTCTTACCATTTTCATTTGATTTTTCTGAAAGTTTTGAAGTGGGAAGTCATCCCGATTACAGCAACACAAGTATCAGTTATTTCCCTTTAGTTTTCAGATTATGCAATGTTTCATACTATATTTAGACTTGTAACTTCGCGAGTTTTTGACCAATTTTGATAGTTTGTTATTCTTATCCTTTCATTTGAGATACTTGATATAATCGATGACACGTGACGATGAATATGAAAGCTTTCATATCTGCATGGGACAGTAGCAGATCTAGTTATTTTTTTTTTTTGTGTATTTTCTGCAAATCGGATTTCTCAGAATCTAACCATAGGATCTTTCTGAAACTTTGACCTACCCCCCCAAAAATGGGGTGCGAACCTTGATTAAATATATTTTCAAAACGTTTTACGAATCCGAAATCACCGAATTTTACGAACGAATGCATTTGACCTACAATGCTGTAACTTTGTGACTATTTGACCTATTTTATTAATTCTTTTTTCTTTGAGTATCCTAAGACATTTACTTCAAATCTGCAATTTCGGATTTTCGAATTTCGAAAATTCGTCGCTGTGATTTCGAACCGGAAGTTTAGACCAACTCGACAACTTCTTTAGTAGTTGTACGATTTTCATGAAATTTAATATGTAAGTAAACCTTAATGATGCGACTTGAAAAAATACTTTAGAAATTTTCTAAATTATCTCCCCTTGGAGAAATTGAGGATTGAAATTTTCAAAAAAATCGACGAAATATAGGTCAAATATAGGTCAAAATGTTTCTCACTTTAAAGTCACCAATTTGCTCATTTTAGGGGGCAAACGTTTATTGCGAACGATTAAAGTGGGGAGCTTATTTTTAAAAGTTTTGTAATATTCGGTTGATAATTAAAGGTACCGTGCAAATTAAACTGTTAAAATAGAAAATTTCGCCCGGTTGAAATGTTTCTCCTTGTAGGTCAGCAATTTGCCAAATTTAGAAAGGTTGCGTGGCTAAATGGTTAGCACCTGCGCATTGTATCGTAACGTCTGTCATTGAGTCAACTGGCGTTGTTTCGATTGAAATGCCCGGTTGAAATGTTTCTTACTATAAGTCAGCAATTTATCGATTTTAGGGAGCCTGAATGGTTGTATGGTTAGCATGTACGCGCTGTATCGTAACGTCTGTCATTGAGTCAACCGGCATCGTTTCGATTTCCAGGTTGCACGTGACATGGAGTATGGTGTCCAACCTCGTGGGTTTTCCCCGTGTCCTTCGGTTTCCTCCCACGGCTGATTTCAGATTATTGTTATGACTGGGTGCAATGTTTCATACTATATTTAGATTTGTAACTTCGCGAGTTTTTGACCAATTTTGATAATTTTTTCTTCTTATCCTTTTATTTAGGATACTTGATACAATCAATGACACGTGACGATGAATATGAAAGCTTTAATATCTGCATGGGACAGTAGCAGATCTAGTTAAGCTTCCATATGTATTACATATGAAAGCTTATTGTTTGTGTTAAAGTTATTATTAAGCTTTCATATTACATATGAAAGCTTATTGTTTCTGTTAAAGTTATTATTATTAAGCTTTCATATGTATTACATATGAAAGCTTATTGTTTCTGTTAAAGTTATTATTATTATTATTTTTTTTTGTGTGTTTTCTGCAAATCGGGTTTCTCAGAATCTATCCACAGGATCTTTCTGAAATTTTGACCTACCCCCCCAAAAATGGGGTGCGAACCTTGATTAAATGTATTTTCAAAACGTTTTACGAATCCGAACTTTACACCAACTCGACAACTGCTTTAGTAGTTGTACGATTTTCATGAAATTTAATATGTAAGTAGACCTTAATGATGCGGCTTGAAAAATGACTTTAGAAATTTTCTAACTTATCTCCCCTTGGTGAAATTGAGGATCAAAGTTTTCAAAAAAATCGTCGAAATATAGGTCAGAATGACCTAGTTTTTTTTTTCGATACTAGACAAGGAATTACTGATTCGTACACAAAATATGGAGTTTGTCGATCGAACCGGAAGTGCCACCATCTTTAAACGTGAAAAATCAATAAGGCTTTTTTGCTATTTTACTTACAGACTCGGGAGTTATATTTTCTGAATCCTTGTAGGAAGGCCTAAAAAATGTCGCGAATAGAATTCTGATTTAGGTCAACCGGGAGTCACCATTTTGAATTGAAAATGAAAAATAGAAGCAATTTGAAGGGCCGAGACTTTGGAGCACAATAACTCTCATTCTAATTAAGCTAGAATGTTCAAACTTGTTGTAGACGTTCACTAGGTCAATGTTATGATTGAGTTCAAAGATGAGCATTTTCTGCTTAGGGTAAGCAGAGATAAGCATGCTGATTTGTTGATTCTTTAGGGCACGATAACTTCGGTTATAATGAAGGGAGGGCGGTGAAATTTTGTCAATAGAGAGTCTAATAGCTAGCCTGTTGTGTGAAATCATTGTATCATTTTTTTAAATATCAGGGATAGCCGAAAAAAAGAGATTGAAAATCCAAAAAGTCGTATTTTTACAATTTGGAGCATGTTTAGAGGTCTTTCTCGTAAAGTCAACATACTATTTTTTGGGAACTTCTTCTACAAAGAGTCTTATTGGTAGTCTTTTATATGAAACCATCGATCAACAGTCCAACATATCAGGAGTAGAAGAACAAAAGGATCGAACATTGAAAACGGCACCCTTTCATTGTTAAGCGAAACATGCAGTGTGGATGACTACAATCTACGCATTTAGTCATCGTATAGAGTTTATTCAACAGTATCGAATTCCAACTGCTTAGGGATATTTTACGTGCACTCCAATGTGTACACGGGACCTTGGTTTTTCGTCCCATCCGAAGGACTAGACAGCTGTGCTTGTCAGGCCCTCCGTTCTGCCTCACTGACAAGGGGAACCACGCCGGGAAATCGAGATTAACTTTTTCCGTGCAGAACTTTCAATTCAGGCAAAATGTTTATTGCATACGATTAAGCTGGTCAGTTGGAGCTTATTTTCAAAAGTTTTGTAATAATCGGTTGGTAATTAAAGTACCGTGCACATTAAACTGTTAAAACATAAAAATTCGCCCGGTTGAAATGTTTCTTGCTATAAGTCAGCAATTTTCCGAATTCAGGGAGGCTGGATGGCTGAATGGTTAGCACGTGCTCGCTGTATCGTAACGTTTGTCATTGAGTCAACGGGCATCGTTTCGATCTCCAGGTTGCACGTGACATGGTGTATGATGTCCAACCTCGTGGGTTTTCTCTGTGTTCTTCGGTTTCCTCCCAACGGCTAAAGACCAGTACGTGCAAGGGGAGTTTTTAAATAAAATTAAAAAACATATGTTAGTCCCGAAATGACCTAGTTTGTGTCGAATGGACGTTAGGCCGCATTTCTCTCTTTCTCTTTTAAAAGTTTTGTAATAATCGGTTGGTAATCAAAGGTACTGTTAAAGTGATAAAACAGAAAATTTGGCCCGGTTGTAATGTTTCTCACTTTAAAGTCAGCAATTTGTCGATTTCAAGGGGCAAACGTTTATTGCGAACGATTAAGCTGGTCAGGGGGAGCTTATTTTTAATAAGTTTTGTAATATTCGGTTGATAACTAAAGGTACAGTGCAAATTAAACTGTTAAAGTAGAAAATTTGGCCCGGTTGAAATGTTTCTCGCTGTAGGTCAGCAATTTGCCGATTTTAGGGAGGTTGCGTGGCTGAATGGTTAGCAAGAGCGCTCTGTATCATAACGTCTGTCATTGAGTCAACTGGCCTTGTTTCGATTTCTTGGTTGTACGTGACAAGGAGTATGGTCGCCTTACCAACCTCGTAGGCCGTAACGCCGCTGCCCGGGTAAAATTTCCCTCATTGCACACTTTATGGCGTATGCCCGTAGAAATCTCTGGCCAGTTTTTTTTATTGCAGAGTGCCATTCTTGTATATTGCAGTCTATGACCCTTTGTTTAAAACATGCTTAAGAAGTCGTCACGATTTCCTACTTATAACCAAACATATTGGAAACCATAATTATATAACATATCTTGGAAGCCCGATTACAGCTATACAAGTTTCAGTTATTTCCCTTTAGTTTAAAGATTATTTTTTTGCCCGGGTGCAATGTTTCTCACTACATTTAAATTTGTAACTTTGTGAGTTTTTGACCGATTATGTCTTTATAATTTTCCAAATCTACATATTTAACGTACATATTCAAACAGTTGAGTTCAACCTGATTCAAAAAGTTTTAGTTTTGTTCAAAGTTATCTCATTTAATTTTTCGATGTTTTCTTACCATTTTCATTTCATTTTTCTGAAAGTTTTGAAATCGGAAGTCATCCCGATTACAGCAACACAAGTATCAGTTATTTCCCTTTAGTTTTCAGATTACTCAATGTTTCATACTATATTTAGACTTGTAACTTCGCGAGTTTTTGACCAATTTTGATAGTTTGTTATTCTTATCCTTTTATTTGAGATACTTGATATAATCGATGACACGTGACGATGAATATGAAAGCTTTCATATCTGCATGGGACAGTAGCAGATCTAGTTATTATTATTTTTTTTTTTTGTGTATTTTCTGCAAATCGGATTTCTCAGAATCTAACCATAGGATCTTTCTGAAACTTTGACCTACCCCCCCATAAATGGGATGCGAACCTTGATTAAATATATTTTCAAAACGTTTTACGAATCCGAAATTACCGAATTTTACGAACGAATGCATTTGACCTACAATGCTGTAACTTTGTGACTATTTGGCCTATTTAATTAATTCTTTTTTCTATGAGTACCTTGAGACATTTACTCCAAATCTGCAATTTAGGATTTTCGAATTTCGAAAATTCGTCGCTGTGATATCTAACCGGAAGTTTAGACCAACTCCACAACTTCTTTAGTAGTTGTACGATTTTCATGAAATTTGATATGTAAGTAAACCCTATTGATGCGACTTGAAAAATGACTTTAGAAATTTTCTAAATTATCTCCCCTTGGAGAAATTGAGGATCGAAATTTTCAAAAAAATCGACGAAATATAGGTCAAATCATCTTGAATTTTATTTTGGTTACTAGCTACGAGACCATTGATTCGTACTCAAAAAATGGAGTTTGTAGCTCAACCCGGAAGTGCCACCATCTTGAAATGTAAAAACTTCAAACGCCATTTTGCTATTTTACATACAGACACGGGGGTTATATTTTCTGAATCCTTGAAGGGATGGCTATAAAATGTTGGCAGTAGAATTTTGATTTAAGTCAATGGATAGTCACCATATTGAATTGAATATCAGAAATAGTGAAAAATGGACATTAACGGGCATGTAAATTATCAGAATAGACCGTAGTTTGTTGAATTCGTTTCTTATCTTTGAAATTAATACATTTGGGGATAGCCTGGCTCATTGTAGAATTTTTGGTATTTGCAAATTTCAAAATTTCAAATTTCGCCTTTGATGTTTTCCGTGCCGACAAAGTTGTTTTCGCGTGAATAACTCCGATTAACAGCTTGAAAATAATCAAATAGATCGCAGTTTCGCGATTTCGTCTCAAATCTGGGAACTCAATACATTTCTGGTTAGCCTCCTTTCAAAAATGGGTGGTGGCCTTGGAATCAATATATTTTCAAAACGTTTTGCGAATCCAAAATCACAGAAAACAACTGATGAAAAAATTGATCTTGACAGCTGTGTTACTTCGTGATTTTGTGATCTATTTTACTTTTCTGGTTAGCCTCCTTTCAAAAATAGGTGGTGGCCTTGGAATCAATATATTTTCAAAACGTTTTGCGAATCCAAAATCACCGAAAATAACTGATGAAAAAATTGAGCTTGGATGGAAACTATATAGAAAAATAAAAGGAAACATCAACATTATATGGGTCTTGCACACATAGGCTTAGAACTTTGCAGCCAGTCCTCATATTATTTGAAATTGAATAGGTTTGATTTGATATAATTATTTGTTTTCTATTTTAAAACTATCTAAAACAAATTGTAATCATTTATGTTATTGATTTAGATTAATACTGTGTATATTTTGTACATTTTAACACATTCATCAATTAATAATGGTTGGCATAGTCATCGTATAGAGCTTATTCAACAGTATCGAATTCCAACTGCTTAGGGATATTTTACGTGCACTCCAATGTGTACACGGGACCTTGGTTTTTCGTCCCATCCGAACGACTAGACAGCTGTCCTTGTCAGGCCCTCCGTTCTGCCTCACTGACAAGGGGGAACCACGCCGGGAAATCGAGATGAACTTTCTCGGTGCAGAACTTTCAATTCAGGCCAAACGTTTATTGCATACGATTAAGCTGGTCAGTTGGAGCTTATTTTCAAAAGTTTTGTAATAATCGGTTGATAATTAAAGTACCGTGCAAATTAAACTGTTAAAACAGAAAATTTCACCCGGTTCAAATGTTTCTTGCTATAAGTCAGCAATTTCCCGATTTAAGGGAGGCTGAATGGTTAGCATATGCGCGCTGTATCGTAACGTCTGTCATTGAGTCAACCGGCGTCGTTTCGATTTACAGGGGGGTTGGGATGGCCTAGTGGTCTAGAGTCCCACGCTTCGACCTCTAGCTGGCCGGTCACCTCTGGCTTGCGGCTGTGGTTTCGATCCCTGGTGTGAGCGTATGTGGCACGGAAATAGGGGCGTCTTTTCAACCTCGTGGGTTTCCTCCGGGCACTCCGGTTTCCTCTCACTGCTAAAGACCCTTACGCGCAAGTGAATTATTGAAATAAAATTGAAACCATATGTTAGTCCCAAAATGACCTAGTTTGTGTCGAGTGGACGTTAAACACCATTTCTCTCTCTCTTTCTTTCCATTTACAGGTTGCACGTGACATGGAATATGGTGTCCAACCTCGTTGGTTTTCTTCATGTCCTTCGGTTTCCTCCCACGGCTAAAGACCCGTACGCGCAAGGGAAGTTTTTAAATAAAATTAAAAAACATGTTAGTCCCGAAATGACCTAGTTTGTGTGGAATGGACGTTAAGCCGCATATCTCTCCTTCTCTTTTATTTTTAAAGTTTTGTAATAATCGGTTGGTAATCAAAGGTACTGTAAAAGTGATAAAACAGAAAATTTCGCCCGGTTGTAATGTTTCTCACTTTAAAGAAAGCAATTTGCCGTTTTTGGGGGTTAAACGTTTATTGCGAACGATTAAGCTGGTCAGAGGGGGCTTATTTTTAAAAGTTTTGTCATATTCGGTTAATAATTAAAGGTACCGTGCAAATTAAACTGTTAAAATAGAAAATTTCGCCCGGTTCAAATGTTTCTCGCTGTAGGTCAGCAATTTGCCAAATTTAGGGAGGTTGCGTGGCTGAATGGTTAGCACCTGCGCTCTGTATCCTAACGTCTGTCATTGAGTCAACTGGCGTTGTTTCGATTGAAATGCCCGGTTGAAATGTTTCTTGCTATAGGTCAGCAATTTCCCGATTTTAGGGAGGCTGAATGAGCGAATTGTTAGCATGTGCGCGCTGTATCGTAACGTCTGTCATTGAGTCAACCGGCGTCGTTTCGATTTCCAGGTTGCACGTGACATGGTGTATGATGTCCAACCTCGTGGGTTTTCTCCGTGTTCTTCGGTTTCCTCCCAAAGGCTAAAGACCAGTACGTGCAAGGGGAGTTTTTAAATAAAATTAAAAAACATATGTTAGTCCCGAAATGACCTAGTTTGTGTCGAATGGACGTTAGGCCGCATTTCTCTCTTTCTCTTTTTAAAGTTTTGTAATAATCGGTTGGTAATGAAAGGTACTGTTAAAGTGAAAAAACAGAAAATTTGGCCCGGTTGTAATGTTTCTCACTTTAAAGTCAGCAATTTGTCGATTTTAAGGGGCAAACGTTTATTGCGAACGATTAAGCTGGTCAGGGGGGGCTTATTTTTAAAAGTTTTGTAATATTCGGTTGATAACTAAAGGTACCGTGCAAATTAAACTGTTAAAATAGAAAATTTGGCCCGGTTGAAATGTTTCTCGCTGTAGGTCAGCAATTTGCCGATTTTAGGGAGGTTGCGTGGCTGAATGGTTAGCACGTGCGCTCTGTATCATAACGTCTGTCATTGAGTCAACTGGCCTTGTTTCGATTTCTTGGTTGTACGTGACAAGGAGTATGGTCGCCTTACCAACCTCGTAGGCCGTAACGCCGCTGCCCGGGTAAAATTTCCCTCATTGCACACTTTATGGCGTATGCCCGTCTTCATTAGCCCATTGTAGGAGCAGAACAGTAGGACGTTAAACCCCATTCAATTTCATTTCATTTTCTCTATGTTGCTTATGTATTATAGTGGATGAATATTTTTCTGGTTCTAGCACTTATTTAATTTCTGCATAGAAATCTCTGGCCAGTTTTTTTTATTGCAGAGTGCCATTCTTGTATATTGCAGTCTATGACCCTTTGTTTAAAACATGCTTAAGAAGTCGTCACGATTTCCTACATATAACCAAACATATTGGAAACCATAATTATATAACATATCTTGGAAGCCCGATTACAGCTATACAAGTTTCAGTTATTTCCCTTTAGTTTAAAGATTATTTTTTTGCCCGGGTGCAATGTTTCTCACTACATTTAAATTTGTAACTTTGTGAGTTTTTGACCGATTTTGATATTATGTCTTTATAATTTTCCAAATCTACATATTTAACGTACATATTCAAACAGTTGAGTTCAACCTGATTCAAAAAGTTTTAGTTTTGTTCAAAGTTATCTCATTTAATTTTTCGATGTTTTCTTACCATTTTCATTTCATTTTTCTGAAACGTTTGAAATCGGAAGTCATCCCGATTACAGCAACACAAGTATCAGTTATTTCCCTTTAGTTTTCAGATTACTCAATGTTTCATACTATATTTAGACTTGTAACTTCCCGAGTTTTTGACCAATTTTGATAGTTTGTTATTCTTATCCTTTTATTTGACATACTTGATATAATCGATGACACGTGACGATGAATATGAAAGCTTTCATATCTGCATGGGACAGTAGCAGATCTAGTTATTATTTTTTTTTTTGTGTTTTATCCACAAATCGGATTTCTCAGAATCTAACCATAGGATCGTTCTGAAACTTTTACCTATCCCCCCAAAAATGAGTGGTGGCTGTTGATTAAATATATTTTCAAAACGTTTTACGTATCCGAAATCACCGAATTTTACAAACGAATGCATTTGACCTACAATGCTGTAACTTTGTGACTATTTGACCTATTTTACTAAATCTTTTTTCTTTGAGTACTTTGAGACAATTACTATAAATCTGCAGTTTCAGATTTTCGAATTTCGAAAATTCGTCGCTGTGATTTCGAACCGGAAGTTCAGACCAATTTGACAACTTCTTTAATAGTTGTACGATTTTCATGAAATTTAGTATCTAAGTAGATCTTACCGATGTGACTTCAAAAATATAATTAGAAATTTTCTAAATTATCTCCCCTTGACGAAATTAAGGATCAAAATTTTCAAAAAAATCGTCGAAATAAAGGTCAGAATGACCTGATTTTTTTTGGGGATACTAGATAAGTAATTACTGATTCGTACACGAAATATGGAGTTTGTCGATCGAACCGGAAGTGCCGCCATATTTAAAAGTGAAAAATCAATAAGGCTTTTTTGCTATTTTACTTACAGACTCGGGAGTTATATTTTCTGAATCCTTGATGGAAGGCCTAAAAAATGTCGCGAATAGAATTTTGATTTCGGTCACGTGATGGTCACCATTTTGAATTGAAAATGAAAAATAGAAGCAATTTGAAGGATCGGGACTTTGGAACACAATTACTCTCCTTCTAATTAAGCTAGAATGTTTAAACTTGGTGTAGACGTTCACTAGGTCAATGTTATGATTGAGTTTAAAGATGAGCATTTTCTGCTTAGGGTAAGCAGAGATAAGCATGCTAATTTGTTGATTCTTTAGGGCACGATAACTTCGGTTATAATGAAGGGAGGGCGGTGAAACTTTTGTCAATAGAGAGTCTAATAGCTAGCCTGTTGTGTGAAATCATTGTATTATTTTTTCTAAATATCAGGGATAGCCGAAAAAAGAGATTGAAAATCCAAAAAGTCGTATTTTTACAATTTGAGCATGTTTAGAGGTCTTTCTCGTAAAGTCAAAATAATATTTTTTGGGAACTTCTTCTACAAAGAGTCTTATTGGTAGTCTTTTATATGAAACCATCGATCAACAGTCCAACATATCAGGAGTAGAAGAACAAAAGGATCGAACATTGAAAACGGCACCCTTTCATTGTTAAGCGAAACATGCAGTGTGGGTGACTACAATCTACACATTTAGTCATCGTATAGAGCTTATTCAACAGTATCGAATTCCAGCTGCTTAGGGATATTTTACGTGCACTCCAATGTGTACACGAGACCTTGGTTTTTCGTCCCATCCGAATGACTAGACAGCTGTGCTTGTCAGGCCCTCCGTTCTGCCTCACTAACAAGGGGAACCACGCCGGGAAATCGAGATGAACTTTCTCCGTGCAGAACTTTCAATTCAGGCAAAACGTTTATTGCATACGATTAAGCTGGTCAGTTGGAGCTTATTTTCAAAAGTTTTGTAATAATCGGTTGGTAATTAAAGTACCGTGCACATTAAACTGTTAAAACAGAAAATTTCGCCCGGTTGAAAAGTTTCTTGCTATAAGTCAGCAATTTTCCGAATTCAGGGAGGCTGAATGGTTAGCATGTGCGCGCTGTATCGTAACGTCTGTCATTGAGTCAACGGGCGTCGTTTCGATCTCCAGGTTGCACGTGACATGGTGTATGATGTCCAACCTCGTGGGTTTTCTCCGTGTTCTTCGATTTCCTCCCAACGGCTAAAGACCAGTACGCGCAAGGGGAGTTTTTAAATAAAGTGAAAAAAACATATGTTAGTCCCGAAATGACCTAGTTTGTGTCGAATGGACGTTAGGCCGCATTTCTCTCTTTCTCTTTTATTTTTAAAGTTTTGTAATAATCGGTTGGTAATCAAAGGTACTGTAAAAGTGATAAACAGAAAATTTGGCCCGGTTGTAATGTTTCTCACTTTAAAGTCAGCAATTTGTCGATTTTAAGGGGCAAACGTTTATTGCGAACGATTAAGGTGGTCAGGGGGAGCTTATTTTTAAAAGTTTTGTAATAATCGCTTGATAACTAAAGGTACCGTGCAAATTAAACTGTTAAAATAGAAAATTTCGCCCGGTTGAAATGTTTCTCGCTGTAGGTCAGCAATTTGGCGATTTTAGGGAGGTTGCGTGGCTGAATGGTTAGCACGTGCGCTCTGTATCATAACGTCTGTCATTGAGTCAACTGGCGTTGTTTCGATTTCTTGGTTGTGCGTGACAAGGAGTATGGTCGCCTGTCCAACCTCGTAGGCCGCTGCCCGGGTATGGCGTATGCCCGCCTTCATTAGCCCATTGTAGGAGCAGAACAGTAGGACGTTAAACCCCATTCAATTTCATTTCATTTTCTCTATGTTGCTTATTTATTATAGTGGGTAAATATTTTTTTGGTTCTAGCAATTTTTTAATTTCTGCATAGAAATCTTGCTTTGGCCATTTTTTTTTTATTGCAGAGTGCCATTCTTGTATATTGCAGTCTATGACCCTTTGTTTAAAATATGCTTAAAGTTGGGTTCCCGGATACAAACTGGGTGATTTGGTGATATATTAGAATTAAAAACATATTCAAACTAATTATCTTATCATAAGTTTGCTTCAAATCGTTCTCATAACATTGTAATTGACGAGAATAGCCTTCTATAAAAATCTATCGAAAGAGACCATGTTTGCGTCAGGCGATTACCCCTCGCCGTAACCAATGGCAACGGTAGCAGACGACAGGGGAGAGTGCATTGCATACACAAGACGATGTTGTCTGTAAGCGCTGACTATTTACTACAAATATAGAATCCTAATTAAATTCTCGGATTATCCACTCCATGCGTCCTTTTCCGTGATTTTTACCCCAGAAATTGTTGTATGTCTAACTCTTCTTAAAGTTTTTCAAAATGTACACAAATCACTCAAGTTCGCGTGCAGCCTTCAACGCCAAGCGTGCAGGTACCCTTATTCGTCGGGTTGACTATTAAGGGAACCCCTTACATTTTTGTCCTGTTTACGCTCCATGAGTGTTTTTCAGGGAATCCTGTATTTTTCTAGTAAGATTGGATATCTCTTCTTTCCATATATACCAAAATTGCCATACTTTTATAGGCAATGACCACCCGATAAATACTTATCTGGGAACCCAACTTTAAGAAGTCGTCACGATTTCCTACTTATAACCGAACATATTGGAAACCATAATTATATAACATATCTTGGAAGCCCGATTACAGCTATACAAGTTTCAGGTATTTCCCTTTAGTTTAAAGATTATTTTTTTGTCCGGGTGCAATGTTTCTCACTACATTTAAATTTGTAACTTTGTGAGTTTTTGACCGATTTTGATATTATGTCTTTATAATTTTCCAAATCTACATATTTAACGTACATATTCAAACAGTTGAGTTCAACCTGATTCAAAAAGTTTTAGTTTTGTTCAAAGTTATCTCATTTAATTTTTCGATGTTTTCTACCATTTTCATTTCATTTTTCTGAAAGTTTTGAAGTCGGGAGTCATCCCGATTACAGCAACACAAGTATCAGTTATTTCCCTTTAGTTTTCAGATTACTCAATGTTTCATACTATATTTAGACTTGTAACTTCGCGAGATTTTGACCAATTTTGATAGTTTGTTATTCTTATCCTTTTATTTGAGATACTTGATATAATCGATGACACGTGACGATGAATATGAAAGCTTTCATATCTGCATGGGACACTAGCAGATCTAGTTATTATTATTTTTTTTTTGTGTGTTTTCTGCAAATCGGATTTCTCAGAATCTATCCCTAGGATCTTTCTGAAATTTTGACCTACCCCACCAAAAATGGGGTGCGAACCTTGATTAAATGTATTTTCAAAACGTTTTACGAATCCGAAATCACCGAATTTTACGAACGAATGCATTTGACCTACAATGCTGTAACTTTGTGACTATTTGATCTATTTTACTAATTCTTTTTTCTTTGAGTATCCTAAGACATTTACTTTAAATCTGCAATTTCGGATTTTCGAATTTCGAAAATTCGTCGCTGTGATTTCGAACCGGAAGTTTACACCAACTCGACAACTTCTTTAGTAGTGGTACGATTTTCATGAAATTTAATATGTAAGTAGACCTTAATGATGCGACTTGAAAAATGACTTTAGAAATTTTCTAACTTATCTCCCCTTGGTGAAATTAAGGATCAAAGTTTTAAAAAAAATCGTCGAAATATAGGTCAGAATGACCTAGTTTTTTTTTTTCGATACTAGACAAGGAATTACTGATTCGTACACAAAATATGGAGTTTGTCGATGGAACCGGAAGTGCCACCATCTTTAAACGTGAAAAATCAATAAGGCTTTTTTGCTATTTTACTTACAGACTCGGGAGTTATATTTTCTGAATCCTTGTAGGAAGGCCTAAAAAATGTCGCGAATAGAATTCTGATTTAGGTCAACCGGGTGTCACCATTTTGAATTGAAAATGAAAAATAGAAGCAATTTGAAGGGCCGAAACTTTGGAGCACAATAACCCTCATTCTAATTAAGCTAGAATGTTCAAACTTGTTGTAGACGTTCACTAGGTCAATGTTATGATTGAGTTCAAAGATGAGCATTTTCTGCTTAGGGTAAGCAGAGATAAGCATGCTGATTTGTTGATTCTTTAGGGCACGATAACTTCGGTTGTAATGAAGGGAGGGCGGTGAAACTTTTGTCAATAGAGAGTCTAATAGCTAGCCTGTTGTGTGAAATCATTGTATCATTTTTTTTTAAATATCAGGGATAGCCGAAAAAAAGAGATTGAAAATCCTAAAAGTCGTATTTTTACAATTTGGAGCATGTTTAGAGGTCTTTCTCGTAAAGTCAACATACTATTTTTTGGGAACTTCTTCTACAAAGAGTCTTATTGGTAGTCTTTTATATGAAACCATCGATCAACAGTCCAACATATCAGGAGTAGAAGAACAAAAGGATCGAACATTGAAAACGGCACCCTTTCATTGTTAAGCGAAACATGCAGTGTGGGTGACTACAATCTACGCATTTAGTCATCGTATAGAGTTTATTCAACAGTATCGAATTCCAACTGCTTAGGGATATTTTACGTGCACTCCAATGTGTACACGGGACCTTGGTTTTTCGTCCCATCCGAAGGACTAGACAGCTGTGCTTGTCAGTCCCTCCGTTCTGCCTCACTGACAAGGGGAACCACGCCGGGAAATCGAGATGAACTTTTTCCGTGCAGAACTTTCAATTCAGGCAAAACGTTTATTGCATACGATTAAGCTGGTCAGTTGGAGCTTATTTTCAAAAGTTTTGTAATAATCGGTTGGTAATTAAAGTACCGTGCACATTAAACTGTTAAAACAGAAAATTTCGCCCGGTTGAAATGTTTCTTGCTATAAGTCAGCAATTTTCCGAATTCAGGGAGGCTGGATGGCTGAATGGTTAGCATGTGCTCGCTGTATCGTAACGTTTGTCATTGAGTCAACGGGCGTCGTTTCGATCTCCAGGTTGCACGTGACATGGTGTATGATGTCCAACCTCGTGGGTTTTCTCCGTGTCCTTCGGTTTCCTCCCAACGGCTAAAGACCAGTACGTGCAAGGGGAGTTTTTAAATAAAATTAAAAAACATATGTTAGTCCCGAAATGACCTAGTTTGTGTCGAATGGACGTTAGGCCGCATTTCTCTCTTTCTCTTTTTAAAGTTTTGTAATAATCGGTTGGTAATCAAAGGTACTGTTAAAGTGATAAAACAGAAAATTTGGCCCGGTTGTAATGTTTCTCACTTTAAAGTCAGCAATTTGTCGATTTTAAGGGGCAAACGTTTATTGCGAACGATTAAGCTGGTCAGGGGGAGCTTATTTTTAAAAAGTTTTGTAATATTCGGTTGATAACTAAAGGTACCGTGCAAATTAAACTGTTAAAATAGAAAATTTGGCCCGGTTGAAATGTTTCTCGCTGTAGGTCAGCAATTTGCCGATTTTAGGGAGGTTGCGTGGCTGAATGGTTAGCACGTGCGCTCTGTATCATAACGTCTGTCATATAATGAGTCAACTGGCCTTGTTTCGATTTCTTGGTTGTACGTGACAAGGAGTATGGTCGCCTTACCAACCTCGTAGGCCGTAACGCCGCTGCCCGGGTAAAATTTCCCTCATTGCACACTTTATGGCGTATGCCCGTCTTCATTAGCCCATTTTAGGAGCGGAACAGTAGGACGTTAAACCCCATTCAATTTCATTTCATTTTCTCTATGTTGCTTATTTATTATAGTGGATAAATATTTTTCTGGTTCTAGCAATTATTTAATTTCTGCATAGAAATCTCTGGCCAGTTTTTTTTTATTGCAGAGTGCCATTCTTGTATATTGCAGTCTATGACCCTTTGTTTAAAACATGCTTAAGAAGTCGTCACGATTTCCTACTTATAACCAAACATATTGGAAACCATAATTATATAACCAGGGATGTAGCCAGGATTTGCTGAGTGGTGGAAAAAAAATTCCGAGCGAAGCGAGGAAAAAATTTTTTTTGGAGGGGGCGTGGTCTTTTATGAAAATTTTATCCTTCCAAGGTGTATTTCCAGAGCATCTGCTGCCTTTTTGTTGTATTTGATTCAGTACAAATCAAATTTCCTTAACTTTTATATTTACATATTTCATCAAATTTTTACCAAATTAACTTAATTTCATCAATGATTCAATGATATGGAAACTCTTGCAGGGAGCTAAAAACTTATGTAAATGGTAATTGGTATTACATATACCATTTCAAATTAATTTACTAAAAAAAAAGATCATTTTCAAAGATTTGAAGTCACGACAAAAACCTCTCGTAGTGGTAGTCGTAGTTATATTAATTACATGATGTAGTGACTAACGTAATAGTGAATGATAAGTAAAACAGTAGGCCTACACTCGCCTTGCCGCCTAATTGATTTATTTTGTGGCAAGTATAAATAAAATGGACTGTAGCCCAACTGTCTCTCGGATTTAATTTAGATTCGGTAGAATTAACGCAAGAATGAGTACATTAAAAATTGGTCGTAAAACCGAACGTACGACACCATTTACGACATCCAACACTTTAACATTGAAATGCCGTAAATTGGTCTGGGTGGCCTATTTACGGCAACATACAATTCAAAGATCGTATAGAATCAGAATTGTAAATTGATGAATTCTCCTTTTTTAAACTAATTTAGGATGGAAGGGTTTACTACGGCACACAAAATAAAATTATGCCGTGGCAAACATGGTTTGCGTCGGCTTTTACTATGACTATGGCTTTGCCGTTTGCCGTGGTAAATTTCGAGCGATGAGTTTGTGTACAGTCAGAGTGAAAGAAGGATGAATCATGAATAGAATGGGTTTATTAAATACGACTGGGCGGGTTTCCTCGATTTTTTCTTTGTGCTGGGCGGCAAGAAATAGTGCCGGGCGCAAGCGCCCGGCGCCGCCCAGCGTGGCTACATCCCTGATAACATATCTTGGAAGCCCGATTACAGCTATACAAGTTTCAGCTATTTCCCTTTAGTTTAAAGATTATTTTATTGCCTGGGTGCAATGTTTCTCGCTACATTTAAATTTGTAACTTTGTGAGTTTTTGACCGATTTTGATATTATGTCTTTATAATTTTCCAAATCTACATATTTAACGTACATATTCAAACAGTTGAGTTCAACCTGATTCAAAAAGTTTTAGTTTTGTTCAAAGTTATCTCATTTAATTTTTCGATGTTTTCTTACCATTTTCATTTCATTTTTCTGAAAGTTTTGAAATCGGAAGTCATCCCGATTACAGCAACACAAGTATCAGTTATTTCCCTTTAGTTTTCAGATTACTCAATGTTTCATACTATATTTAGACTTGTAACTTCGCGAGTTTTTGACCAATTTTGATAGTTTGTTATTCTTATCCTTTTATTTGAGATACTAGTACTTGATATAATCGATGACACGTGACGATGAATATGAAAGCTTTCATATCTGCATGGGACAGTAGCAGATCTAGTTAAGCTTTCATATTACATATGAAAGCTTATTGTTTCTGTTAAGATTATTAAGCTTTCATATGTATTACATATGAAAGCTTATTGTTTCTGTTAAGATTAATATTATTATTATTTTTTTTTTTTGTGTTTTATTCACAAATCGGATTTCTCAGAATCTAACCATAGGATCGTTCTGAAACTTTTACCTATCCCCCCAAAAATGGGTGGTGGCTGTTGATTAAATATATTTTCAAAACGTTTTACGTATCCGAAATCACCGAATTTTACGAACGAATGCATTTGACCTACAATGCTGTAACTTTGTGACTATTTGACCTATTTTACTAAATCTTTTTTCTTTGAGTACCTTGAGACAATTACTATAAATCTGCAGTTTCAGATTTTCGAATTTCGAAAATTCGTCGCTGTGATTTCGAACCGGAAGTTTAGACCAATTTGACAACTTCTTTAATAGTTGTACGATTTTCATGAAATTTAGTATCTAAGTAGATATTACCGATGTGACTTCAAAAATATAATTAGAAATTTTCTAAATTATCTCCCCTTGACGAAATTAAGGATCAAAATTTTCAAAAAAATCGTCGAAATATAGGTCAGAATGACCTGATTTTTTTTTTGGATACTAGATAAGTAATTACTGATTTGTACAAAAAATATGGAGTTTGTCGATTGAACCGGAAGTGCCGCCATATTTAAAAGTGAAAAATCAATAAGGCTTTTTTGCTATTTTACTTACAGACTCGGGAGTTATATTTTCTGAATCCTTGATGGAAGGCCTAAAAAATGTCGCGAATAGAATTTTGATTTCGGTCACGTGATGGTCACCATTTTGAATTGAAAATGAAAAATAGAAGCAATTTGAAGGGTCGGGACTTTGGAACACAATTACTCTCCTTCTAATTAAGCTAGAATGTTCAAACTTGGTGTAGACGTTTACTAGGTCAATGTTATGATTGAGTTTAAAGATGAGCATTTTCTGCTTAGGGTAAGCAGAGATAAGCATGCTAATTTGTTGATTCTTTAGGGCACGATAACTTCGGTTATAATGAAGGGAGGGCGGTGAAACTTTTGTCAATAGAGAGTCTAATAGCTAGCCTGTTGTGTGAAATCATTGTATTATTTTTTCTAAATATCAGGGATAGCCGAAAAAAAGAGATTGAAAATCCAAAAAGTCGTATTTTTACAATTTGGAGCATGTTTAGAGGTCTTTCTCGTAAAGTCAACATAATATTTTTTGGGAACTTCTTCTACAAAGAGTCTTATTGGTAGTCTTTTATATGAAACCATCGATCAACAGTCCAACATATCAGGAGTAGAAGAACAAAAGGATCGAACATTGAAAACGGCACCCTTTCATTGTTAAGCGAAACATGCAGTGTGGGTGACTACAATCTACACATTTAGTCATCGTATAGAGCTTATTCAACAGTATCGAATTCCAGCTGCTTAGGGATATTTTACGTGCACTCCAATGTGTACACGAGACCTTGGTTTTTCGTCCCATCCGAATGACTAGACAGCTGTGCTTGTCAGGCCCTCCGTTCTGCCTCACTGACAAGGGGAACCACGCCGGGAAATCGAGATGAACTTTCTCCGTGCAGAACTTTCAATTCAGGCGAAAACGTTTATTGCATACGATTAAGCTGGTCAGTTGGAGCTTATTTTCAAAAGTTTTGTAATAATCGGTTGGTAATTAAAGTACCGTGCACATTAAACTGTTAAAACAGAAAATTTCGCCCGGTTGAAATGTTTCTTGCTATAAGTCAGCAATTTTCTGAATTCAGGGAGGCTGAATGGCTGAATGGTTAGCATGTGCGCACTGTATCGTAACGTCTGTCATTGAGTCAACGGGCGTCGTTTCGATCTCCAGGTTGCACGTGACATGAAGTATGATGTCCAACCTCGTGGGTTTTCTCCGTGTCCTTCGGTTTCCTCCCAACGGCTAAAGACCTGTAAGCGCAAGGGGAGTTTTTAAATAAAATTAAAAACATATGTTAGTCCCGAAATGACCTAGTTTGTGTCGAATGGACATTAGGCCGCATTTCTCTCTTTCTCTTTTATTTTTAAAGTTTTGTAATAATCGGTTGGTAATCAAAGGTACTGTAAAAGTGATAAAACAGAAAATTTCGCCCGGTTGTAATGTTTCTCACTTTAAAGTCAGCAATTTGCCGATTTTAAGGGGCAAACGTTTATTGCGAACGCTTAAGCTGGTCAGGGGGAGCTTATTTTTAAAAGTTTTGTAATATTCGGTTGATAACTAAAGGTACCGTGCAAATTAAACTGTTACAATAGAAAATTTGGCCCGGTTGAAATGTTTCTCGCTGTAGGTCAGCAATTTGCCGATTTTAGGGAGGTTGCGTGGCTGAATGATTAGCACGTGCGCTCTGTATCATAACGTCTGTCATTGAGTCAACTGGCGTTGTTTCGATTTCTTGGTTGTACGTGACAAGGAGTATGGTCGCCTGTCCAACCTCGTAGGCCGTAACCGCCGCTGCCCGGGTAAAACTTCCCTCATTGCACACTTTATGGCATATGCCCGTCTTCATTAGCCCATTTTAGGAGCAGAACAGTCGGACGTTAAACCCCATTCAATTTCATTTCATTTTCTCTATGTTGTTTATTTATTATATTTTTCTGGTTCTAGCAATTATTTAATTTCTGCATAGAAATCTTGCTTTGGCCAGTTTTTTTATTGCAGAGTGCCATTCTTGTTTAAACAAACATGATCCTTTGTTTAAAACATGCTTAAGAAGTCGTCACGATTTCCTACTTATAACCAAACATATTGGAAATATTAGTCTGGCATTATTAAATCCTAATTTTATTGGTCTTATTTAAAATTAAACTTTCATTTAACTATGAACAACCCTTAACGTGTCTCTTTAAAACTTTTAAGTAGTCTAAAACAGTAGCTCAACCTTTTGACCTAAACTCATTAATTTACCATTTTGTTGTGAGCGACTTCTTATTCTTCCTATATGACATATTGCACGTGTCTGATTTCAAAGGGGGGTTGGGTGGCTGAATGGTTAGCACGCGCGCCTGTCATTGAGTTAACTAGCGTGTTTTCGAATGCCCGGTTGTACGTGACAAGGAGTAAGGTCGCCTGTCCAACCTGCCATTTTTAAGCTTTCATATGTATTACATATGAAAGCTTATTGTTTCTGTTAAAGTTATTATTATTATTTTTTTTTTTGTGTGTTTTCGGCAAATCGGATTTCTCAGAATCTATCCATAGGATCTTTCCGAAATTTTGACTTACCCCCCCAAAAATGGGGTGCGAACCTTGATTAAATATATTTTCAAAACGTTTTACGAATCCGAAATCACCGAATTTTACGAACGAAAAAACTGACAATGCATAGTCGTAACTTTGTTATTTTTTGACCGATTTTACTAATTCTTTTTTCTTTGAGTATCTTGAAACATTTACTTCAAATCTGCAATTTCGGATTTTCGAATTTCGAAAATTCGTCGCTGTCATTTCGAACCGGAAGTTATTACCAATTTGACAACTTCTTTAATAGTTGTGCGATTTTCGTGAAATTTAGAATGTTAGTAGATCTTGCCAATGCGACTTCAATGATGTCCTTGGAAATTTTCTAAATTATCTCCCCTTTGTGAAATTAAGGATCAAAGTTTTCAAAAAAATCGTCGAAATATAGGTCAGAATGACCTAATTTTTTTTTTGAATACTAAAGAAGTAATTACTGATTCGTACACAAAATATGGAGTTTGTCGATCGAACCGGAAGTGCCACCATCTTCAAACGTGAAAAATCAAAAAGGCTTTTTTGCTATTTTACTTACAGACTCGGGTGTTATATTTTCAGAATCCTTGAAGGAATGCCTAAAAATCTGTCGGATCCGAATTTTGATTTCGGTCACGTGATGGTCACCATTTTGAATTGAAAATGAAAAATAGAAGCAATTTGAAGGGCCGGGACTTTGGAATACAATAACTCTCCTTCTAATTAAGCTAGAATGTTCAAACTTGGTGTAGACGTTCACTAGGTCAATGTCATTATTGAGTTCAAAGATGAGCATTTTCTGCTTAGGGTAAGCAGAGATAAGCATGCTGATTTGTTGATTCTTTAGGGCACGATAACTTCGGTTATAATGAAGGGAGGGCGGTGAAACTTTTGTCAATAGAGAGTCTAATAGCTAGCTTGTTGTTTGAAATCATTGTATCATTTTTTTTAAATATCAGGGATAGCCGAAAGAAAGAGATTGAAAATCCAAAAAGTCGTATTTTTACAATTTGGAGCATGTTTAGAGGTCTTTCTCGTAAAGTCAACATACTATTTTTTGGGAACTTCTTCTACAAAGAGTCTTATTGGTAGTCTTTTATATGAAACCATCGATCAACAGTCCAACATATCAGCAGTAGAAGAACAAAAGGATCGAACATTGAATACGGCACCCTTTCATTGTTAAGCGAAACATGCAGTGTGGGTGACTACAATCTACGCATTTAGTCATCGTATAGAGCTTATTCAACAGTATCGAATTCCAACTGCTTAGGGATATTTTACGTGCACTCCAATGTGTACACGGGACCTTGGTTTTTCGTCCCATCCGAACGACTAGACAGCTGTGCTTGTCATGCCCTCCGTTCTGCCTCACTGACAAGGGGAACCACGCCGGGAAATCGAGATGAACTTTCTCCGTGCAGAACTTTCAATTCAGGCAAAACGTTTATTGCATACGATTAAGCTGGTCAGTTGGAGCTTATTTTCAAAAGTTTTGTAATAATCGGTTGGTAATTAAAGTACCGTGCACATTAAACTGTTGAAACAGAAAATTTCGCCCGGTTGAAATGTTTCTTGCTATAAGTCAGCAATTTTCCGAATTCAGGGAGGCTGAATGGTTAGCATGTGCGCGCTGTATCGTAACGTCTGTCATTGAGTCATCGGGCGTCGTTTCGATCTCCAGGTTGCACGTGACATGGTGTATGATGTCCAACCTCGTGGGTTTTCTCCGTGTTCTTCGATTTCCTCCCAACGGCTAAAGACCAGTACGCGCAAGGGGAGTTTTTAAATAAAGATAAAAAAACATATGTTAGTCCCGAAATGACCTAGTTTGTGTCGAATGGACGTTAGACCGCATTTCTCTCTTTCTCTTTTATTTTTAAAGTTTTGTAATAATCGGTTGGTAATCAAAGGTACTGTAAAAGTGATAAAACAGAAAATTTGGCCCGGTTGTAATGTTTCTCACTTTAAAGTCAGCAATTTGTCGATTTTAAGGGGCAAACGTTTATTGCGAACGATTAAGGGGGCTTATTTTTAAAAGTTTTGTAATAATCGGTTGATAACTAAAGGTACCGTGCAAATTAAACTGTTAAAATAGAAAATTTCGCCCGGTTGAAATGTTTCTCGCTGTAGGTCAGCAATTTGCCGATTTTAGGGAGGTTGCGTGGCTGAATGGTTAGCACGTGCGCTCTGTATCATAACGTCTGTCATTGAGTCAACTGGCGTTGTTTCGATTTCTTGGTTGTGCGTGACGTCTTCATTAGCCCATTGTAGGAGCAGAACAGTAGGACGTTAAACCCCATTCAATTTCATTTCATTTTCTCTATGTTGCTTAATTATTATAGTGGATAAATATTTTTTTGGTTCTAGCAATTATTTAATTTCTGCATAGAAATCTTGCTTTGGCCATTTTTTTTATTGCAGAGTGCCATTCTTGTATATTGCAGTCTATGACCCTTTGTTTAAAATATGCTTAAAGTTGGGTTCCCGGATACAAACTGGGTGATTTGATGATATATTAGAATTAAAAACATATGCAAACTAATTATCTTATCATAATTTTGCTTCAAATCGTTCTCATAACATTGTAATTGACGAGAATAGCCTGCTATAAAAATCTATCGAAAGAGACCATGTTTGCGTCAGGCGATTACCCCTCGCCGTAACCAATGGCAACGGTGGCAGACGACAGGGGAGAATGCATTGCATACACAAGACGATGTTGTCTGTAAGCACTGACTATTTACTACAAATATAGAATCCGAATTAAATTCTCGGATTATCCACTCCATGCGCCTTTTTCCGTGATTTTTACCCCAGAAATTGTTGTATGTCTAACTCTTCATAAAGTTTTTCAAAATGTACACAAATCACTCAAGTTCGCGTGCAGCCTTCAACGCCAAGCGTGCAGGTACCCTTATTCGTCGGGTTGACTATTAAGGGAACCCCTTACATTTTTGTCCTGTTTACGCTCCATGAGTGTTTTTCAGGGAATCCAGTATTTTTCTGGTAAGATTGGATATCTCTTCTTTCCATATATACCAAAATTGCCATAATGTGAACGTATTATGCCGTCACCCCTGTCTGTGTGTGCGTATGTGTGTGTGTGTGTGTGTGTGTCTGTGGTTCGCCTACAGGGCGCAATTCTTCGATGTTTTCTTACCATTTTCATTTCATTTTTCTGAAAGTTTTGAAGTCGGGAGTCATCCCGATTACAACAACACAAGTATCAGTTATTTCCCTTTAGTTTTCAGATTACTCAATGTTTCATACTATATTTAGACTTGTAACTTCGCGAGTTTTTGACCAATTTTGATAGTTTGTTATTCTTATCCTTTTATTTGAGATACTTGATATAATCGATGACACGTGACGATGAATATGAAAGCTTTCATATCTGCATGGGACAGTAGCAGATCTAGTTATTTTTTTTTCCCGCCATTTTCATTTCATTTTCTCATCCGTCTCATTACAGTAATACAAGTTTCAGTTATTTCCCTTTAGTTTTCAGATTATTGTTATGCCTGGGTGCAATGTTTCATACTATATTTAGACTTGTAACTTCGCGAGTTTTTGACCAATTTTAATAATTTTTTCTTCTTATCCTTTTATTTAGGATACTTGATACAATCAATGACACGTGACGATGAATATGAAAGCTTTCATATCTGCATGGGACAGTAGCAGATCTAGTTATTATTTTTTTTTTTTGTGTATTTTCTGCAAATCGGATTTCTCAGAATCTAACCATGGGATCTTTCTGAAACTTTGACCTACCCCCCCATAAATGGGGTGCGAACGTTGATTAAATATATTTTCAAAACGTTTTACGAATCCGAAATCACCGAATTTTACGAACGAAAAAACTGACAATGCATAGTCGTAACTTTGTTATTTTTTGACCGATTTTACTAATTCTTTTTTCTTTGAATACCTTGAAAAAAATCGTTTTCATCTGCAGTTTCACATTTTCGAATTTCGAAAATTCGTCGCTGTGATTTCGAACCGGAAGTTTAGACCAATTTGACAACTTCTTTAATAGTTGTACGATTTTCATGAAATTTAGTATACAAGTAGATCTTACCGATGTGACTTCAAAAATATAATTAGAAATTTTCTAAATTATCTCCCCTTGGTGAAATTAAGGATCAAAGTTTTCAAAAAAATCGTCGAAATATAGGTCAGAATGACCGAAAAAAAAATTTCTATACTCGACAAGTAATTACTGATTCCTACACAAAATATGGAATTTGTCGATCGAACCGGAAGTGCCACCATCTTGAAACATGAAAAATCCCTAAGGCTTTTTTGCTATTTTACTTACAGACACGGGAGTTATATTTTCTGAATCCTTGAAGGATGGCCCAAAAATCGTAGGGAGCAGAATTTTGATTTCGGTCACGTGATGGTCACCATTTTGAATTGAAAATGAAAAGTAGTAGCAATTTGAAGGGCCGAGACTTTGAAACACAATAACTCTCCTTCTAATTGAGCTAGAATGTTCAAACTTGGTGTAGACGTTCACTACGTCAATGTCATGATTGAGTTCAAAGATGAGCATTTTCTGCCTAGGGTAAGCAGAGATAGGCATGCTGATTTGTTGATTCTTTAGGGCACGATAACTTCGGTTATAATGAAGGGAGGGTTGTGAAACTTTTGTCAATAGAGAGTCCAATAGCTAGCCTGTTGTGTGAAATCATTGTATCATTTATTTTAAATATCAGGGATAGGCGAAAAAAAGAGATTGAAAATCCAAAAAGTCGTATTTTTACAATTTGGAGCATGTTTAGAGGTCTTTCTCGTAAAGTCAACTTAATATTTTTTGGGAACTTCTTCTACAAAGAGTCTTATTGGTAGTCTTTTATATAAAACCATCGATCAACAATCCAACATATCAGGAGTAGAAGAACAAAAGGATCGAACATTGAAAACGGCATCCTTTCATTGTTAAGCGAAACATGCAGTGTGGGTGACTACAATCTACACATTTAGTCATCGTATACAGCTTATTCAACAGTATCGAATTCCAACTGCTTAGGGATATTTTTTTTTCGTCCCATCCGAACGACTAGACAGCTGTGCTTGTCAGGCCCTCCGTTCTGCCTCACTGACAACGGGGATCCACGCCGGGAAATCAAGATGAACTTTTTCCGTGCAGAACTTTCAATTCAGGCCAAACGTTTATTGCATACGATTAAGCTGGTCAGTTGGAGCATATTTTCAAAAGTTTAGTAATAATCGGTTGGTAATTAAAGTACCGTGCACATTAAACTGTTAAAACAGAAAATTTCGCCCGGTTGAAATGTTTCTTGCTATAAGTCAGCAATTTTCCGAATTCAGGGAGGCTGAATGGCTGAATGGTTAGCATGTGCGCGCTGTAAGGTAACGTCTGTCATTGAGTCAACGGGCGTCGTTTCGATCTCCAGGTTGCACGTGACATGGAGTATGATGTCCAACCTCGTGGGTTTTCTCCGTGTCCTTCGGTTTCCTCCCAACGGCTAAAGACCAGTAAGCGCAAGGAGAGTTTTTAAATAAAATTAAAAAACATATGTTAGTCACGAAATGACCTAGTTTGTGTCTAATGGACATTAGGCCGCATTTCTCTCTTTCTCTTTTATTTTTAAAGTTTTGTAATAAACGGTTGATAATCAAAGGTACTGTAAAAGTGATAAAACAGAAAATTTCGCCCGGTTGTAATGTTTCTCACTTTAAAGTCAGCAATTTGCCGATTTTAAGGGGCAAACGTTTATTGCGAACGATTAAGCTGGTCAAGGGGAGCTTATTTTTAAAAGTTTTGTAATATTCGGTTGATAACTAAAGGTACCGTGCAAATTAAACTGTTAAAATAGAAAATTTGGCCCGGTTGAACTGTTTCTCGCTGCAGGTCAGCAATTTGCCGATTTTAGGGAGGTTGCGTGGCTGAATAACGTCTGTCTTTGAGTCAACTGGCGTTGTTTCGATTTCTTGGTTGTACGTGACAAGGAGTATGTTCGCCTGTCCAACTTCGTAGGCCGTAACGCCGCTGCCCGGGTAAAATTTCCCTCATTGCACACTTTATGGCATATGCCCGTCTTCATTAGCCCATTTTAGGAGCAGAACAGTAGGACGTTAAACCCCATTCAATTTCATTTCATTTTCTCTATGTTGCTTATTTATTATAGTGGATAAATATTTTTCTGGTTCTAGCAATTATTTAATTTCTGCATAGAAATCTTGCTTTGGCCAGTTTTTTTATTGCAGAGTGCCATTCTTGTATAATTCAGTCTATGATCCTTTGTTTAAAACATGCTTAAGAAGTCGTCACGATTTCCTACTTATAACCAAACATATTGGAAATATTAGTCTGGCATTATTAAATCCTAATTTTATTGGTCTTATTTAAAATTAAACTTTCATTTAACTATGAACAACCCTTAACGTGTCTCTTTAAAACTATTAAATACTCTAAAACAGTAGCTCAACCTTTTGACCTAAACTCATTAATTTACCATTTTCTTGTGAGCGACTTCTTATTCTTCCTATATGACATATTGCACGTGTCTGATTTCAAAGGGGGGTTGGGTGGCTGAATGGTTAGCACGCGCGCCTGTCATTGAGTTAACTAGCGTGTTTTCAAATGCCCGGTTGTACGTGACAAGGAGTAAGGTCGCCTGTCCAACCTGCCATTTTTAATTTGTTTTTCCCGCCATTTTCATTTCATTTTCTCATCCGTCTCATTACAGTAATACAAGTTTCAGTTATTTCCCTTTAGTTTTCAGATTATTGTTATGCCTGGGTGCAATGTTTCATATTATATTTAGACTTGTAACTTCGAGAGTTTTTGACCAATTTTGATAATTTTTTCTTCTTATCCTTTTATTTAGGATACTTGATACAATCAATGACACGTGACGGTGAATATGAAAGCTTTCATATCTGCATGGGACAGTAGCAGATCTAGTTATTATTATTATTTTTTTTTTTTGTGTATTTTCTGCAAATCGGATTCCTCAGAATCTAACCATAGGATCTTTCTGAAACTTTGACCTACCCCCCCATAAATGGGGTGCGAACCTTGATTAAATATATTTTCAAAACGTTTTACGAATCCGAAATTACCGAATTTTACGAACGAATGCATTTGACCTACAATGCTGTAACTTTGTGACTATTTGGCCTATTTAATTAATTCTTTTTTCTATGAGTACCTTGAGACATTTACTCCAAATCTGCAATTTAGGATTTTCGAATTTCGAAAATTCGTTGCTGTGATATCTAACCGGAAGTTTAGACCAACTCCACAACTTCTTTGGTAGTTGTACGATTTTCATGAAATTTGATATGTAAGTAAACCCTATTGATGCGACTTGAAAAATGACTTTAGAAATTTTCTAAATTATCTCCCCTTGGAGAAATTGAGGATCGAAATTTTCAAAAAAATCGACGAAATATAGGTCAAATCATCTTGAATTTTATTTTGATTCGTACTCAAAAAATGGAGTTTGTAGCTCAACCCGGAAGTGCCACCATCTTGAAATGTAAAAACTTCAAACGCCATTTTGCTATTTTACATACAGACACGGGGGTTATATTTTCTGAATCCTTGAAGGGATGGCTATAAAATGTTGGCAGTAGAATTTTGATTTAAGTCAATGGATAGTCACCATATTGAATTGAATATCAGAAATAGTGAAAAATGGACATTAACGGGCATGTAAATTATCAGAATAGACCGTAGTTTGTTGAATTCGTTTCCTATCTTTGAAATTAATACATTTGGGGATAGCCTGGCTCATTGTAGAATTTTTGGTATTTGCAAATTTCAAAATTTCAAATTTCGCCTTTGATGTTTTCCGTGCCGACAAAGTTGTTTTCGCGTGAAAAACTCCGATTAACAGCTTGAAAATAATCAAATAGATCGCAGTTTCGCGATTTCGTCTCAAATCTGGGAACTCAATACATTTCTGGTTAGCCTCCTTTCAAAAATGGGTGGTGGCCTTGGAATCAATATATTTTCAAAACGTTTTGCGAATCCAAAATCACAGAAAACAACTGATGAAAAAATTGATCTTGACAGCTGTGTTACTTCGTGATTTTGTGATCTATTTTACTTTTCTGGTTAGCCTCCTTTCAAAAATAGGTGGTGGCCTTGGAATCAATATATTTTCAAAACGTTTTGCGAATCCAAAATCACCGAAAATAACTGATGAAAAAATTGAGCTTGGATGGAAACTATATAGAAAAATAAAAGGAAACATCAACATTATATGGGTCTTGCACACATAGGCTTAGAACTTTGCAGCCAGTCCTCATATTATTTGAAATTGAATAGGTTTGATTTGATATAATTATTTGTTTTCTATTTTAAAACTATCTAAAAAAAAATTGTAATCATTTATGTTATTGATTTAGATTAATACTGTGTATATTTTGTACATTTTAACACATTCATCAATTAATAATGGTTGGCATAGTCATCGTATAGAGCTTATTCAACAGTATCGAATTCCAACTGCTTAGGGATATTTTACGTGCACTCCAATGTGTACACGGGACCTTGGTTTTTCGTCCCATCCGAACGACTAGACAGCTGTCCTTGTCAGGCCCTCCGTTCTGCCTCACTGACAAGGGGGAACCACGCCGGGAAATCGAGATGAACTTTCTCGGTGCAGAACTTTCAATTCAGGCCAAACGTTTATTGCATACGATTAAGCTGGTCAGTTGGAGCTTATTTTCAAAAGTTTTGTAATAATCGGTTGATAATTAAAGTACCGTGCAAATTAAACTGTTAAAACAGAAAATTTCACCCGGTTCAAATGTTTCTTGCTATAAGTCAGCAATTTCCCGATTTAAGGGAGGCTGAATGGTTAGCATATGTGCGCTGTATCGTAACGTCTGTCATTGAGTCAACCGGCGTCGTTTCGATTTACAGGGGGGTTGGGATGGCCTAGTGGTCTAGAGTCCCACGCTTCGACCTCTAGCTGGCCGGTCACCTCTGGCTTGCGGCTGTGGTTTCGATCCCTGGTGTGAGCGTATGTGGCACGGAAATAGGGGCGTCTTTTCAACCTCGTGGGTTTCCTCCGGGCACTCCGGTTTCCTCTCACTGCTAAAGACCCTTACGCGCAAGTGAATTATTGAAATAAAATTGAAACCATATGTTAGTCCCAAAATGACCTAGTTTGTGTCGAGTGGACGTTAAACACCATTTCTCTCTCTCTTTCTTTCCATTTACAGGTTGCACGTGACATGGAATATGGTGTCCAACCTCGTTGGTTTTCTTCATGTCCTTCGGTTTCCTCCCACGGCTAAAGACCCGTACGCGCAAGGGAAGTTTTTAAATAAAATTAAAAAACATATGTTAGTCCCGAAATGACCTAGTTTGTGTGGAATGGACGTTAAGCCGCATATCTCTCCTTCTCTTTTATTTTTAAAGTTTTGTAATAATCGGTTGGTAATCAAAGGTACTGTAAAAGTGATAAAACAGAAAATTTCGCCCGGTTGTAATGTTTCTCACTTTAAAGAAAGCAATTTGCCGTTTTTGGGGGTTAAACGTTTATTGCGAACGATTAAGCTGGTCAGAGGGGGCTTATTTTTAAAAGTTTTGTCATATTCGGTTAATAATTAAAGGTACCGTGCAAATTAAACTGTTAAAATAGAAAATTTCGCCCGGTTGAAATGTTTCTCGCTGTAGGTCAGCAATTTTCCAAATTTAGGGAGGTTGCGTGGCTGAATGGTAAGCACCTGCGCTCTGTATCCTAACGTCTGTCATTGAGTCAACTGGCGTTGTTTCGATTGAAATGCCCGGTTGAAATGTTTCTTGCTATAGGTCAGCAATTTCCCGATTTTAGGGAGGCTGAATGAGCGAATGGTTAACATGTGCGCGCTGTATCGTAACGTCTGTCATTGAGTCAACCGGCGTCGTTTCGATTTCCAGGTTGCACGTGACATGGAGTATGGTGTCCAACCTCGTGGGTTTTCTCCGTGTCTTTCGGTTTCCTCCCACTCCTGAAGACCCGTACGCGCAAGGGAAGTTTTTAAATAAAATTAAAAAACATATGTTAGCCACGAAATGACCTAGTTTGTGTGGAATTTACGTTAAGCCACATTTCTCTCTTTCTCTTTTATTTTTAAAGTTTTGTTATAATCGGTTGGTAATCAGAGGTACTGTAAAAGTGATAAAACAGGAAATGTCGCCCGGTTGTAATGTTTCTCACTTTAAAGTGAGCAATTTGCCGATTTTAGGGGGCAGAAGTTTATTGCGAACGATTAAGCTGGTCAGGGGGAGCTTATTTTAAAAAGTTTTGTAATATTCGGTTGATAATTAAAGGTGCCGTGCAAATTAAACAGTTAAAACATAAATTTCGCCCGGTTGAAATGTTTCTCGCTGTAGGTCAGCAATTTGCCAAATTTAGGGAGGTTGCGTGGCTTAATGGTTAGCACCTGCGCTTTGTATCCTAACGTCTGTCATTGGGTCAACTGGCGTTGTTTCGATTGAAATGCCCGGTTGAAATGTTTCTTGCTATAAGTCAGCAATTTCCCGATTTTAGGGAGGCTGAATGGTTAGCATATGCGCGCTGTATCGTTACGTCTGTCATTGAGTCAATCGGCGTCGTTCCGATTTCCATGTTGCACGTGACATGGAGTATGGTGTCCAACCTCTTGGGTTTTCCCCGTGTCCTTCGGTTTTCTCCCACGGCTAAAGACCCGTACGCGCAAGGGAAGTTTTTAAATAAAATAAAAAGATATGTTAGTCCCGAAATGACCTCGTTTGTGTCGAATGGACGTTCAGCCGCATTTGTCTTTCTCTTTCATTTTTAAAGTTTTGTAATAATCGGTTGGTAATCAATGGTACTGTAAAAGTGATAAAACAGAAAATTTCGCCCGGTTGTAATGTTTCTCAATTTAAAGTCAGCAATTTGCCGATTTTAAGGGGAAAACGTTTATTACGAACGATTAAGCTGGTCAGGGGGAGCTTATTTTTAAAAGTTTTGTAATATTCGAAAATTCGTCGCTGTGATTTCGAACCGGAAGTTGAGACCAACTTGACAACTTCTTTAATAGTTGTACGATTTTCATGAAATTTAGTATGTAAGTAGACATTACTGATGCGACTTGAAAAATGACTTTTAAAATTTTCTAAATTATCTCCCCATGGTGAAATTAAGAATCAAATTTAAAAAAAAAATCGTCGAAATAAAGTCATGGAATGACCTAATTTTTTTTTCGATAATAGACAAGTAATTACTGATTCATACACAAAACATGGAGTTTTTCGATCGAACCGGAAGTGCCCCCATCTTGAAACGTAAAAAAAAAACAAAAGAACTTTTGCGATATTGCACTTACAGACATGGGAGTTACATTTTCTGAATCCTTGAAGGAAAACCTATAAAACGTTCAGAGCAGAATTTTGATTTAGGTCAGCTGATGGTCGCCATTTTGAAGTGAATATGAAACATAGTGAAAAATCGACATTTACGGACTTATAAACAAACACAATAGGGCATAGTATGTTCAATGCGTCTCCTATGTCTAAAATTTAATACATTTCAGGATAGCCGGGATAGGGTCGAATTTTTGGTATTTGAATATTTCAAAAATTCGAATTTCGCCTTTGATGTTTTTCGTGCCGACAAAGTTGTTTACGAGTGAAAAATCACATTAATTTCGCTAGATTGTGACCGATTTTAATGATTTATTTTTTCTTGTTCGGATTATTTATATGACCCATGATATGTGACAGGAAGTGACTGTGAATATGAAAGCTTTCATATCTGCATGGGACAGTAGCAGATCTAGTTATTATTTTTTTTTGTGTTTCTCATGCAAATCGGATTTCACAGACGAATTTTACGAACGAAAAAATTAGCAATGCATAGTCGTAACTTTGTTATTGATAGACCTATTTTATTAAAAAAAAATTCTTTGAAAACCTTGACGAAAACCAATTTCACCTGCAATTTCAAATTTTCGAATTTCGAAAATTCGTCGCTGTGATTTCGTTCCGGAAGTCATGACCAATTTGACAACTTCTTTAATAGATACACGATTTTTATGAAATTTGGAATGTAAGTAGATCTTACCGATGCGACTTTAAAAATGACTTTGTAGCTCAAATCCGGAAGTGCCACCATCTTGAAATGTAAAAACCTCAAACGCCATTTTGCTATTTTACATACAGACACGGGGGTTATATTTTCTGAATCCTTGAAGAGATGGCTATAAAATGTTGGCAGTAGAATTTTGATTTAAGTCAATGGATAGTCACCATATTCAATTGAATATCAGAAATAGTGAAAAATGGACATTAACGGGCATGTAAATTATCAGAATAGACCATAGTTTGTTGAATTCGTTTCCTATCTTTGAAATTAATACATTTGGGGATAGCCTGGCTCATTGTCGAATTTTTTGTATTTGCAAATTTCAAAATTTCGAATCTCGCCTTTGATGTTTTCCGTGCCGACAAAGTTGTTTTCGCGTGAAAAACTCCGACTAACAGATTGAAAATAATCAAATAGATCGCAGTTTCGCAATTTCGTCTCAAATCTGGGAAATCAATACATTTCTGGTTAGCCTCCTTTCAAAAATTGGTGGTGGCCTTGGAATCAATATATTTTCAAAACGTTTTGCGAATCCAAAATCACCGAAAACAACTGATGAAAAAATTGACCTTGACAGGTGTGTTACTTCGTGATTTTGTGATCTATTTTACTTTTCTGGTTAGCCTCCTTTCAAAAATGGGTTGTGGCCTTGGAATCAATATATTTCCAAAACGTTTTGCGAATCCTAAATCACCGAAAATAACTGATGAAAAAAATTGAGCTTGGATGGAAACTATATAGAAAAATAAAAGGAAACATCAACATTATATAGGTCTTGCACACATAGGCTCAGAACTTTGCAGCCAGTCCTCATATTAATTGAAATTGAATAGGTTTGATTTGATATAATTATTTGTTTTCTATTTTAAAACTATCTAAAAAAAAATTGTAATCATTTATGTTATTGATTTAGATTAATACTGTGTATATTTTGTACATTTTAACACATTCATCAATTAATAATGGTTTGCATAGTCATCGTATAGAGCTTATTCAACAATATCGAATTCCAACTGCTTAGGGATATTTTACGTGCACTCCAATGTGTACACGGGGCCTTGGTTTTTCGTCCCATCCGAACGACTAGACAGCTGTCCTTGTCAGACCCTCCGTTTTGCCTCACTGACAAGCGGGAACCACGCCGGGAAATCGAGATGAACTTTCTCGGTGCAGAACTTTCAATTCAGGCCAAACGTTTATTGCATATGATTAAGCTGGACAGTTGGAGCTTATTTTCAAAAGTTTTGCAATAATCGGTTTCAAATTAAACTGTTAAAACAGAAAATTTCGCCCGGTTGAAATAAATCCTAATTTTATTGGTCTTATTTAAAATTAAACTTTCAATTAACTATGATCAACCCTTAACGTGTCTCTTTTAAACAATTGAATACTCTAAAACAGTAACCCAACCTTTTGACCATAACTCATTAATTTACGATTTTGTTGTGAGCGACTTGTTATTCTTCCTATATGACATATTACACGTTTCTGATTTCAAAGGTGGGGGGGGGTGACTGAATGGTTAGCACGCGCGCCTGTCATTGAGTTAACTAGCGTGTTTTCGAATGCCCGGTTGTACGTGACAAGGAGTAAGATCGCCTGTCCAACCTGCCATTTTTAGTTCTTTCCCGCCATTTTCATTTCATTTTCTCATCCGTCTCATTACAGTAATACAAGTTTCAGTTATTTCCCTTTAGTTTTCAGATTATTGTTATGCCTGGGTGCAATGTTTCATACTATACTTAGACTTGTAACTTTGCGAGTTTTTGACCAATTTTGATAATATTTTCTTCTTATCCTATTTTTAGGATACTTGATACAATCGATGACACGTGACGATGAATATGAAAGCTTTCATATCTGCATGGGACAATAGCAGATCTAGTTATTTTTTTTTTGTGTATTTTCTGCAAATCGGATTTCTCAGAATCTAACTATAGGATCTTTCTGAAAGTTTGACCTATCCCCCATAAATGGGGTGCGAACCTTGATTAAATATATTTTCAAAACGTTTTACGAATCCGAAATCACCGAATTTTACGAACGAATGCATTTGACTTACAATGCTGTAATTTTGTGACTATTTGGCCTATTTAATTAATTCTTTTTTCTATGAGTACCTTGAGACATTTACTTCAAATCTGCAATTTCGGATTTTCGAATTTCGAAAATTCGTCGCTGTGATATCGAACCGGAAGTTTAGACCAACTCGACAACTTCTTTAGTAGTTGTACGATTTTCATGAAATTTAATATGTAAGTAAACCTTAATGATGCGACTTGAAAAATGACTTTAGAAATTTTCTAAATTATCTCCCCTTGGAGAAATTGAGGATCGAAATTTTCAAAAAAATCGACGAAATATAGGTCAAATCATCTTGAATTTTATTTTGGTTACTAGCTACGAGACCACTGATTCGTACTAAAAAAATGGAGATTGTAGCTCAACCCGGAAGTGCCACCATCTTGAAATGTAAAAACCTCAAACGCCATTTTGCTATTTTACATACAGACACGGGGGTTATATTTTCTGAATCCTTGAAGGGATGGCTATAAAATGTTGGCAGTAGAATTTTGATTTAAGTCTATGGATAGTCACCATATTGAATTGAATATCAGAAATAGTGAAAAATGGACATTGACGGGCATGTAAATTATCAGAATAGACCGTAGTTTGTTGAATTCGTTTCCTATCTTTGAAATTAATACATTTGGGGATAGCCTGGCTCATTGTAGAATTTTTGGTATTTGCAAATTTCAAAATTTCAAATTTCGCCTTTAATGTTTTCCGTGCCGACAAAGTTGTTTTCGCGTGAATAACTCAGATTAACAGCTTGAAAATAATCAAATAGATCGCAGTTTCGCAATTTCGTCTCAAATCTGGGAAATCAATACATTTCCGGTTAGCCTCCTTTCAAAAATGGGTGGTGGCCTTGGAATCAATATATTTTCAAAACGTTTTGCGAATCCAAAATCACGGAAAACAACTGGTGAAAAAATTGACCTTGACAGCTGTGTTACTTCGTGATTTTGTGATCTATTTTACTTTTCTGGTTAGCCTCCTTTCAAAAATAGGTGGTGGCCTTGGAATCAATATATTTTCAAAACGTTTTGCGAATCCAAAATCACCGAAAATAACTGATGAAAAAATTGAGCTTGGATGGAAAATATATAGAAAAATATTTAGGTAGTGCACACATAGGCTTAGAACTTTGCAGCCAGACCTCATATTAATTGAAATTGAATAGGTTTGATTTGATATAATTATTTGTTTTCTATTTTAAAACTATCTAAAAAATTGATTATTGATTTAGATTAATACTGTGTATATTTTGTACATTTTAACACATTCATCAATTAATAATGGTTGGCATAGTCGTCGTATAGAGCTTATTCAACAGTATCGAATTCCAACTGCTTAGGGATATTTTACGTGCACTCCAATGTGTACACGGGACCTTGGTTTTTCGTCCCATCCGAAGGACTAGACAGCTGTCCTTGTCAGGCCCTCCGTTCTGCCTCACTGACAAGGGGGAACCACGCCGGGAAATCGAGATGAACTTTCTCGGTGCAGAACTTTCAGTTCAGGCCAAACGTTTATTGCATACGATTAAGCTGGTCAGTTGGAGCATATTTTCAAAAGTTTTCTAATAATCTATAAGTCAGCAATTTCCCGATTTAAGGGAGGCTGAATGGTTAGCATATGCGCGCTGTATCGTAACGTCTGTCATTGAGTCAACCGGCGTCGTTTCGATTTACAGGGGGATTGGGATGGTCTAGTGGTCTAGAGTGCCGCGCTTCGACCTCTAGCTGGCCGGTCACCTCTGGCTCTGGTGTGAGCGTATGTGGCACGGAAACAGGGGCGCCTTTTCAACCTCGTGGGTTTCCTCCGGGCACTCCGGTTTCCTCCCACTGCTAAAGACCCCTACGCGCAAGTGAATTATTGAAATAAAATTGAAACCATATGTTAGTCCCAAAATGACCTACATGTAGTTTGTGTCGAGTGGACGTTAAACACCATTTCTCTCTCTCTTTCTTTCCATTTACTGGTTGCACGTGACATGGAATATGGTGTCCAACCTCGTTGGTTTTTGTTCATGTCCTTCGGTTTCCTCCCACGGCTAAAGACCCGTACGCGCAAGGGAAGTTTTTAAATAAAATTAAAAAACATATGTTAGTCCCGAAATGACCTACAGTTTGTGTCGAATGGACGTTAAGCCGCATTTCTCTCTTTCTCTTTTATTTTTAAAGTTTTGTAATAATCGGTTGGTAATCAAAGGTACTGTAAAAGTGATAAAACAGAAAATTTCGCCCGGTTGTATTGTTTCTCACTTTAAAGAAAGCAATTTGCCGATTTTAGGGGTTAAACGTTTATTGCGAACGATTAAGCTGGTCAGGGGGGGGGGGGCTTATTTTTAAAAGTTTTGTAATATTCGGTTAATAATTAAAGGTACCGTGCAAATTAAACTGTTAAAATAGAAAATTTCGCCCGGTTCAAATGTTTCTCGCTGTAGGTTAGCAATTTGCCAAATTTAGAGAGGATGCTTGGCTGAATGGTTAGCACCCGCGCTCTGTATCCTAACGTCTGTCATTGAGTCAACTGGCGTTGTTTCGATTGAAATGCCCGGTTGAAATGTTTCTTGCTATAAGTCAGCAATTTCCCGATTTTAGTGAGGCTGAATGAGCGAATGGTTAGCATGTGCGCGCTGTATCGTAACGTCTGTCATTGAGTCAACCGGCGTCGTTTCGATTTCCAGGTTGCACGTGACATGGAGTATTGTGGCAACCTCGTGGGTTTTCTCCGTGTCCTTCGGTTTCCTCCCACTCCTGAAGACCCGTACGCGCAAGGGAAGTTTTTAAATAAAATTAAAAAACATATGTTAGCCACGAAATGACCTAGTTTGTGTGGAATGGACGTTAAGCCACATTTCTCTCTTTCTCTTTTATTTTTAAAGTTTTGTTATAATCGGTTGGTAATCAGAGGTACTGTAAAAGTGATAAAACAGGAAATTTCGCCCGGTTGTAATGTTTCGCACTTTAAAGTGAGCAATTTGCCGATTTTCGGGGGCAAACGTTTATTGCCAACGATTAAGCTGGTCAGGGGGAGCTTATTTTTAAATGTTTTGTAATATTCGAAAATTCGTCGCTGTGATTTCGAACCGGAAGTTGAGACCAACTTGACAACTTCTTTAATAGTTGTACGATTTTCATGAAATTTAGTATGTAAGTAGACATTACTGATGCGACTTAAAAATGACTTTTAAAATTTTCTAAATTATCACCCCTTGGTGAAATTAAGAATCAAATTTTTAAAAAAAATCGTCGAAATAAAGTCATGGAATGACCTAATTTTTTTTTCGATAATAGACAAGTAATTACTGATTCGTACACAAAACATGGAGTTTGTCGATCGAACCGGAAGTGCCACCATCTTGAAACGTAAAAAAACCCCAATAGAACTTTTGCGATATTGCACTTACAGACATGGGAGTTACATTTTCTGAATCCTTGAAGGAAAACCTAAAAAACGTTCAGAGCAGAATTTTGATTTAGGTCAGCTGATGGTCGCCATTTTGAAGTGAATATGAAACATAGTGACAAATCGACATTTACGGACTTGTAAACAAACACAATAGGGCATAGTATGTTCAATGCGTCTCCTATGTCTAAAATTTAATACATTTCAGGATAGCCGGGATACGGGTCGAATTTCGCCATTTATGTTTTTCGTGCCGACAAAGTTGTTTACGAGTGAAAAATCACATTAATTTCGCTAGATTGTGACCGATTTTAATGATTTATTTTTTCTTGTTCGGATTATTTATATGACCCATGACATGTGTCAGGAAGTGACTGTGAATATGAAAGCTTTCATATCTGCATGGGACAGTAGCAGATCTAGTTATTATTATTATTATTATTAAAAAGAACAATCGGTTGCAATGACAACACCGAAATGGACAGAGAAGAAGCTAAAACAAGCCAACACCGAGGCTGATTCCCCACAGGTGAAATCCCAAAATAAATAGATGACATTTATTTCTTTCAAATCAAAGGAACCGAATAATCAAACTATACATTAAGTTTTATCAATCTCTATCTGATATAAACTTATCTTGTCCCAAAGCATCAACCAATGAAATTGCTTAGCTCCTAATGAACATCCAGATCAAGTTTAAACATTCTACCTCAATTAAAAGTGCATTTGTTATGTTCCAACGTCTTGACCAATTAAATTGCTTGTTGCTTCTTAATCAAAGTTATCTTGTCCCAAAGCATCAACCAATGAAATTGCTTAGCTCCTATTGAACATCTAGATCAAGTTTAAAACTTCTACCTCAAATAAAAGTGCATTTGTTATGTTCCAATGTCTTGACCAATCAAATTGCTTGTTGCTCCTTAGCCTTAGCAGAAAATTCTCATCATCGAATTAAGTCAAGGTAATAATATAATGAATCTATATTAAGTAAAGGTAATAATATAATGAATATATATTAAAAGCTCCATTGCTCTCACTTCATTATAACTAAAGTTATCGTGCCCCAAAGAATCAACCAATCACATTGCTTATCTCTGTTAACCCTAAGCGGAAAATGTTAATCTTCGAACTCCATCAAGGCATTGACCTAATGAACACCTACATCAAGTTTGAACATTCTATCTCAATTAGAAGGAGAGCTATTGTGTTCCAAAGTCTCGACCAATCAAATTGCTTATCAAGTTTAAACATTCTACCTCAATTAAAAGTGCATTTGTTATGTTCCAACGTCTTGACCAATGAAATTGCTTGTTGCTTCTTAATCAAAGTTATCTTGTCCCAAAGCATCAACCAATGAAATTGCTTAGCTCCTATTGGACATCTAGATCAAGTTTAAAACTTCTACCTCAAATAAAAGTGCATTTGTTATGTTCCAATGTCTTGACCAATCAAATTGCTTGTTGCTCCTTAGCCTTAGCAGAAAATTCTCATCATCGAATTAAGTCAAGGTAATAATATAATGAATCTATATTAAGTAAAGGTAATAATATAATGAATATATATTAAAAGCTCCATTGCTCTCACTTCATTATAACTAAAGTTATCGTGCCCCAAAGAATCAACCAATCACATTGCTTATCTCTGTTAACCCTAAGCGGAAAATGTTAATCTTCGAACTCCATCAAGGCATTGACCTAATGAACACCTACATCAAGTTTGAACATTCTACCTCAATTAGAAGGAGAGCTATTGTGTTCCAAAGTCTCGACCAATCAAATTGCTTATCGCCCTGCTTACCCTCAGCAGAAGATTTTATTATCAAACTTAGTCAAGGTATTGATCTACAGAAACTATACACCAAGATTCATCACTCTCATTTAATTAGTACTAAAGCTATCGTGTCCGAAAGCATCAACCAATCAAATTGCTTATCTCTGCTTACCCTAAGCAGCAGATGTTCATCTTCACACTCCTAATACACAACTACCTACACCGAGTTTGAACATTCTAGCCCAATTAGAAAGAGAATTATTGTGTCCCCAAAAGTGTGAAAGACGAACCCATTCTAATAGTCCTCTGCTTTTTTTCGAAAGACGGGGGACAAAAAGTGATTTTTCAAACAATCAGGAGCAGCCATTATAACCTGGGAGCCCAGTGAGATTTAATCAAAATATTGAGTACAAAAGGTTTGAGGTTTGCAATACGTATTTGACCCCTAGATCATTATGGAAAGGCAAGTCTTAAGTTTTGTAACCTGTGCGTTTACCTGGGAGCGCTCCCCCTAACCCCCTTAAATTTAATGGGAGTTAAAATTCAATGTCCATCCACAATTTTCTTGCAAGGATTTCATACTTAGCACTTTGAAACAGAGTGCATGACTTAAGATCATAAAATGTTGTGCTAATGCTACTTGAGAGCTTAATTAATTAGCATTAATTAGTGGCCGTAATTAAAATTTAGAGTCCATGACTGAAACAAAGCCTAAAAGCTAGCTAACCAAGTCATGAAACCAAAAATATCACTTAAGAGCGACAAAAGTTGAACAAACCTTGCTTAAGACTGTTTCAAAGGTGACAAAGGTCAAAGGTCACTAATTAGTGACTGTAATTAAAATTTAGAGTCCATAACTGAAACAAAGCCTAAAACGTGGCTTACCAAGCCAGTAAACCAAAATTATAACTTAAGAGCGACAAAAGTTGAACAAACCTTGCTTAAGACTGATTCAAAGGTGACAAAGGTCAAAGGTCAATTTTTGGGTCTCGTAATAGGGTTTGAGTGCATTTCATTAAATTGTCTTGTCCAAGATTATTTTTGTTTGGAAAAGATTTCTATGAGTTTCACTGCACCAAATTCATGACTTAAGAGCCTAAAAACTAGCTTGCCAAGCCAGGAAACCAAAAATATAACTTAATATAACGGCTGGGGACCTTGTTACTTGGGATATAGCGCGGGGCAGTGGGGCTCTGACACACTGGATAAGTTCTTCCGTTCCTTTTCTTGCTCCCCGGGTCGGCCGTGTTATCTATAGCGGCTTTTCTATTACTGAACTCATGATGTCTCATCACCACGTGTTGAACAAATCAGACAACAACCAATTAATGTTAATAATCTATTAAACTCGACAGAGTTAAATCATATAATATTAAATAGGGAAGTCGGTAGTTATTGGGTGGCATTAATAAATACCGATAAGTACGATGAGTACGGTGAGTACTTAAAACTTTGTGCTAGACTCCATAATTCTTGAGAGCATGGCTTTTATATATCTTGCGCGCTATTCTTCCATCTTGTCGTATAGCTACGGATTGACTACAGAAACTAGAGTAGGTAATCAAAGGAGATAACTCCCAATTTCCAAAAAGGGGAGATAATAAAATACGGATTGGCTTTGGAATGTGAACAACACTCATATACATGGCTCCTCTAAATTGAGGTAACAATTTACACTAGAAGTCACTTGAAATTCCTCTAAATAACAGTCACTGAATGTCACTTTAAAATGTAAAAACAAAAAGAAAATAACATTGAGATTACTTTGAATCATTGTCTATGATTTATCACTTTGAAAATGTTCGATATTTTTTTTTTAAATAAACTTATTTAAAATAACAGTCTTAATTCACTTTCATTTACACCAATGGTTATATCAAGGCTCCTCGATGGGGATTCCCTTGGTCTTCAGTTTCATCAGCAGACAGCAATAATACCAATTTATGCACAGGTCTTTCGAGATACTGGACTGGCTTAACTCTTTTACCATAACGATCTAATGATAAATCCGCTATCTGTAACTTAACTTTACGTACTAAGCCATCATCTTCAGGATACACTTCGTCGACTCTAGCCAACCGCCAGTGATTTCTTGGTTCATTATAAGACTTGATAATTACGATATCGTTGACTTGTAGATTCTTAGGACTTCTTGACCATTTCTGGCGTTCTTGGAGATTCTGGAGGTAACTCTTTCTCCACGAATTCCAAAACTCATTGGCAATATACTGTACTTTCCGCCATCTTTTTCGAAGGTAGACATCGTTGTGCATGAAAACACCTGGAGGGGGTAAGAGTATCTTGGTCTTGGAAGTAAGAATATGATTTGGTGTGATAGGTTGATCTGGGTCGGTTGATATTGTTGTGAGAGGACGATTATTGACGATTGATTCAGCTTCAACCATGAAGGTTCTAAGGCACTCGTCGTCTAAATGAGAACTGTGTTGGTCCATGAGTGCTGATAAGATACTTCGGACTGTTCGAATCTGGCGCTCCCACACTCCTCCCATGTGACTTGAATAGGGAACATTCATCTTGATTTCATACCAATCACAACCATCCTTTAATAATTCTTGTCTTATTTTTTCTTGGTTCATCTCTTGTTGTACAGTCTTGAGTTCAGTTCTTGCACCAACAAAATTACTTCCTTGGTCAGTTCGGAGTTGTCTAATTGGACCCCGTCGACCTACAAATCTTCTGTGAGCGTTTATAAAGGAATCTGCTGACATATCATTGGCTATCTCGAGGTGTATAGCTCTAGAGACATTGCAAGTAAATAATGCCCCATATCTTTTGAGTTCTGTTCTTCGTTCTTTTACCACGAATGGCCCAAAAAAATCAACGGAGCAGTAGGTGAAGGGAGGTGATGGTTCTAACCGGTCCTCAGGAAGGTCTGCCATCTTCTGACTTTGGGTTATACCTCGTAACTTTCTGCACTTGACGCACTTGGAGATGTGGTAACTAACGCAGGAACTGCCATCAATTATCCAATAGCCAGTTGACCTTATTTCTTGATGAGTAATACCTCTGCCTTGGTATTGTATTCTATTATGATGATGACAAATGATCAAGTCAGTTATGTGGCCTTTTTTGGGTATGATGATAGGATGCTTGGCAACATCAGGTACTTTGGCGTGCTTGATTCTCCCACCGACTCGAAGTATACCCTTCTCATCAAGGAATGGGTCTAGTCTATAGAGTGGTGACTTGCTTAACTTGCTGTCCTTTGTTTCTTGTTCCTCATTGGATGTTAAAGTCTTAATTTCATTATCGAAATACTGTTTCTGGAGCATCATAATAATCCTGGTTTCAGCATTCTCGATTTCTTCTGCATTCACAAGAACATACAAATAGGGTTTGTCTCGAGTTCTTTTGTTCTTTGGTAAGTTTTCTTGTTTCTTGTTCTTGGTTTGGGTTCTTTGTGTAACTTGATTTTCTTGTTCTTTGGTTCTTAGGGTTTCTTGATTATCTTCGGTTCTTTTGGTTTCTTCTTCATCTTTATTATCTGTTTTTCGGATTTCTTGTATTTGAGTTTCTTGGTTAAGTTCTTGGGTGTCTTGTTTGGATTCTTGATGTATGGTAAGCAATCGTAAGCAGAGTGCTATGGCTCTCGCTGCCTTGTACCAACTTGAAAAATAGGTTAGTCGTTCTAAGATTGATAGGTACAGATTGACTTGGGTCTTCATCGTTGATACAGACTTAAATTCAGGATCTTCTTGGGAAATATCAAATTGTTGATTTGATTCTTGGGTTGATTCTTGACGTTTCCAAAGAAATTCTGGGCCATTCCACCACCTGGTATTCTTGATTAGTTCTGCAGCCCAAAGGCCTCGTGAAGCATCGTCTGCTGGATTACTTTTAGATTCAACATATCTCCACTGATCTGGTGATGTATGGTCTCTAATCTTTTGAACACGATTTGCGACAAAAGTGTGAAACCTACGGGCTTCATTTCTTATGTAGCCTAATACAACTTGACTATCGGTGTAGAAGTATTCTGCTACTGGTCTTGTATACTGAGGTTCTTTAGACAAAATCTGGCTAATCTTTACTGATACTACAGCTGCAGTTAATTCCAGTCTCGGAATGGTAACCAGCTTGAGGGGGGATACTCTTGACTTGGACAATATTAGAGAACAGTGGACTTCATTATCCTTGTTGATAAGACGAAGGTACGAACATTGGCCATAACCATTAGTAGAGGCATCGGAAAAATGGTGAACTTCTATAACTTCCGGTTCGCCAAAGTCTGGGGGCTTGTAACATCTTGGTACTTGAAGTTCTGATAGGAGTAGTATTTCTGTTCTCCATTTCTGCCACGTAGGACGAATATAATCTGGTATTCTTTGATCCCAGTCTTGACCCTCTTGACAAAGTTGTTGCAGGATACGTTTACCAATCAATACGAATGGCGATACCAGGCCGAGAGGATCAAATATTGAACTAACAGTCGACAACAATCCTCTTCTGGTTAGGGGTTGGTCTTTAAGTTGAATCCGGAACCGTAAGGTATCTGATTCAATGCACCAGTTGACCCCAAGTGCTCTCTCGATAGGTATCTCATCTTGGGTAAGATCCAAATCTTTGCTGCTTTGACTTTTATTTTCAGGTGAGATTTTTTGTAAAACATTACTTGAGTTAGACACAATCTTGTGTAGAGTAAAACCACCTTTACTACATAATTCTTGAGTACTTTTGATAAGACTAACTGCTTCTTCTGGGGTCTTGACTGACTTCAGTCCGTCGTCTACATAGAAGTCATTTAGAACGAAGTTAGCTGCTGGTGATCCACATTCTTCTTCGTAGTCGTCTGCAGCTCTTCTGAGGGCAAAGTTGGAACAAGAGGGTGATGATGACGCACCGAATAAGTGCACAGTCATGCGATATTCGATCGGCTCTTTATCAAAATCGTTGTTTTCCCACCATAGGAATTCGAGGAGGTTTCTATACTTTTCTTCAACTGATACGTTGATACGTGGTAAAACATGGCTTGGATATCACATGTAAATGCTATAGGTTCCTTTCTTAATCGGCACAGTACACCAAGGAGGTTGTTGTCAAATCAGGTCCCTGTAATAGCAGATGATTTAAGGACTTAGCTTGGTATGTCGCGCTGCAATCAAACACGACCCGGATTTTCTTTTTCTTGGGATGATAAACTCCGTGGCTAGGGATGATCCATGCCGGGTTACTTCCTGTTGTATCTTGGGGAACCTTTTCAGCATAATTCTTGTTGATAATATCTTCCATAAAGGTACAGTAGTCTTCTTTGTACTTCTTATCTGTCTTCAATCTTTTCTTCAGTTTCATTAATCTGGTAAGTGCCAACTCTTTGTTTTCAGGAAGCTCAATATTCTCTTTCTTTAGTGGTAGGGGTAACTGGTAGTGATTATTATCTAAATGAACAATATTCTCTTCCATAATCTTGATAAATCTTGTATCTTCTTGTGAGTAAGACCTTTCTTCGTCTTCTTTACAGTTAAAGTCGAAATTAAACATCTGATTTACTTGGGTTAATAATTCTTTACATTCTGTTTTGTAAACAAAATGATCTTTCTTTTCATCTCTTGGTTCTTCAGTAAATCTCTGACATGATGGGTTAATCATTCCAACGATTCCCCACCCTAACAGTGTCCTAATGGCGTATGGCTCATTTCCATTACCAGGTATAACTTCTTGAGGCTTTGAGGCTTTGGTACAGTTTATTCCAATTAAGAGTCCTATTTCTACATCTTCTTTGTAGGGCATGATTTTAGACGAAATCCTGTTGAGGTGTGGCCAATTCTTACAGGTTTCGGGTCTCGGGATTTGATCTCGCTTTGTTGGGATAGTTTCTCGAGTGTAGGTAGGGGGTAATGCAATTTCTATGGTTTCGTGAATGTCCTGTATAATTAATCCAGAAATCTTGGTGCTCGTTATAACTTCTTCGCCAAGGATGGTTGACAGGCCTAAGCTGACATCTATTCCTTCACAATTCAAGACTTTTGTTTGTTCATCTCTGACAAAACTGGCGTCAGATTGTTCATCCATTACTGCATAAACCAGTATCTTCTTGGTCGGATGATCTCTGTGGAATAACTTGACTGGTACTATTAAGGAGTGTGATTGGATACAATCCCCAAAATACTTGGTACAGTTGGAAACTGCAGATCGTTCTTGTTGTATTCTTTTCTTGTATCTTAAATAGAGTTCTTGATCGTGTAACGATGAAGGGTGGTTCCAGTTATATTTCCCGCACCTCCTTTTGTTCTCACAATTATTTCGTATGTGTCCGGTTTCGATACATCCATTACATAGGCCTTTCAATTTTATAAATTCTCTTCTCTCTGGTAAGGAAAGTTTAAGAAATTCTTCACAGGTATTCAGATCTTTACAGTTATTCTTCTTACACATTCTACAACTCTGTTGTTCTTCATACGGCTTCTTTTCTTGATAATTCTTGTTTCTTGATTCATTTTCTTGATAATTCTTGTTTCTTGATGCATTTTCTTGATAATTCTTGTTTCTTGATTCATTTTCTTCTATAGCAGCTGTTGTATAACTACTAAAGGTTCTCTTCTTTGGGTGTTCAAATTTCCTATCTCTATCTCTATTCCTGTCCCTTTCTTCTTCTGACCTGAGATTTGAGGTTACAGGATTGCATGCAATCCTGGCTTCTTTCTTGAGAAAACTGCAGAATTCAACAAATGTGGGATATCTTGATTCCTGTTGTCCTTTTGGGCGTTTCTCTTCGTATTCATCATCGGAATAATCAAATTTTTCAATGGCTCTATCCACTATTCTACTCCACCTGTTTACAATATCATGAGGCATTTTTCTTAATAGTTTCTTATTTTCATCTGGATCATTCAGGATTTCTAGATATTTGACAGTATCCATGGCAGTTTTAGTGTGTAGAAGAAAGTCTGAAAGCTTTCTAAGACTGATACCATCATTATATGGAATCTTTGGCCAGTCCCTAAGTTTCTTCTTATAGGCCTCTGCAATTAAAAGTGGGTTACCATATCTATCTTGAAGTGCTTTCTTTGCATCACGGTAAGCATCTGGTGTTCTTAAAGGAAGGTATCCTTTAATGGTATCTTTGGCATCTCCTGGTGTGTATTTGCCCAGGTAATACAACTTGTCAATAGTTGATAAACTCCTGCTTTCTACAAGTGTTTCATAGGTGGAAATCCAAAAAGTCCACATGGTCAGGTCACCCTTATATACATCGGGTTCGGGTTTAGGCAAAGTATCCTTGTCCAAGCTTTTGGTTAGTAAGTCCACTAGTTGGCGAATAGTGCCATCTGTTGGTTGTATCACTTGGTCAGAGATTGGTGAAATACTTGGAGGTTTGTTTCTTTCAACACTCTTTACTTGTGTCTCTAAATATTTATTTAGATGATCATTATTTCCTTTTTCTGTTGGAGGTCTTGAAAATAAAGATTTGGAATGGGATTCAGAATCTAAAATGTTAATTTCTGCCTTAACTTGAGCCAATTCTTTGGTAATCTGTAACTTCCTAAGTTCTGCAAGTTTCTCAGATTCTAGTCGATGAAATTCTAAGTCAACTTCTAATCTGGCTGCTTTAGCTGCTATCTGAGCTCTTTTCTCGGATCTCGCGGAACTTCTTATTGAACTTTAAGGAGCTACAGTTTCAGATTTGTCTACTGTTGTACTTGTATCCTTTTCTATTTCTTTTACTTTTTTAACTGTAGAACTGGTGTCAACATTTCCTACTGTAACTTCAACATCAATAGGGTATTTAGGTATAGGGTCAGTTTCATATTCTTCATGTTTTGGGGCAGAAGTAGACATCTTTAATTCTATTTCTCAGTGTATGATACTTTAAGTTTTTAATTCTTGATTTCTTTGCAATTGTCTTGAAGTGAGGGGGAAATATTCTTCTTTTTCTTTTTCTTGTGTTCTTGCTTAATTAGGGACTTGATTTCTTCTAATTCTGGTAGCCTTAGAAGAAATTCTTCATCGTGTGTAGTCTTGTTATTCTTTTTCTTGAAACAGGAGTCTTAGAAATCACAAAGTTTTACTATAACGGCTGGGGACCTTGTTACTTGGGATATAACGCGGGGCAGTGGGGCTCTGACACACTGGATAAGTTCTTCCGTTCCTTTTCTTGCTCCCCGGGTCGGCCGTGTTATCTATAGCGGCTTTTCTATTACTGAACTCATGATGTCTCATCACCACGTGTTGAACAAATCAGACAACAACCAATTAATGTTAATAATCTATTAAACTCGACAGAGTTAAATCATATAATATTAAATAGGGAAGTCGGTAGTTATTGGGTGGCATTAATAAATACCGATAAGTACGATGAGTACGTAAAACTTTGTGCTAGACTCCATAATTCTTGAGAGCATGGCTTTTATATATCTTGCGCGCTATTCTTCCATCTTGTCGTATAGCTACGGATTGATTACAGAAACTAGAGTAGGTAATCAAAGGAGATAACTCCCAATTTCCAAAAAGGGGAGATAATAAAATACGGATTGGCTTTGGAATGTGAACAACACTCATTACACTTAAGAGCGACAAAAGTTGAACAAACCTTGCTTAAGACTGCTTTAACGGGGGCGGATCCAGAGGGGGGGGGGGGTCCAAACCCTGCTCAGCTTCATAAAACAAAATGAATGCCTTGCATCAATGAAATTAAATCACAGTAAGATCCTACATCATTACAAAAATGATTTTTCTCCTTAAAAAGCGCAATTTGTATGTATGCCTATGTAATTTAGAGACGATGACTGACATATTTCCTTAACAGGAACCTATTAAACCCCCTCCTGCAAAAATTCCTGGATCCGCCCCTGTTGAAAGGTGACAAAGGTCATATTTTGGGCCACATTATGACCAATCAAACATTCAAATTGCTTGCTTATCTCTGCTTGCCTAAAGAGACAACGAAAAACTATGCGACGAATCATTCCTTATAGGAAATGAATGGAATTATTGAACTGGATAACTATCTGGTTTTGAAAAATGCAGACAATTCGATAATAAAGATATATATTTATATGATTCAAAACATTTATGTTTTCTCATTAACATCGATATTCACCTTGGTGAAAAAGGGTTGATATTCGAAAGTTATTTTCAGTATAATGCTATCAAGAGTGGCTTATACTGTTTACTTACAAGATGTTACTGCTAGATAAGATGTTCATTGCACCAGAACATCCATTCAGGAGACATGTATACATTACATATTTAGACATAGTCGCATAAAATAAAGCTGTCTATGTTATTAATTAGAGAAGTCCATCTATATATTCCACCGATGCTACTTCTTTTTCTATATGCAAAGTGGATGTTTTTAATGTGTAAATTATAATTCCAAATTTATATCAGTTTTAAAAATATATATATAAACTAAAAAAAATAATAAAATTGAGGTAGATGTTTCATTCGACTCTCAGTTTGTCTATGTAATAGAATTATATGATACATTATACTTTTTTTACAGCCTCAACAATTCTTTTTCGATGCAAAATAATATTTGTATTTCATATATCCAAGTCAGATTTTTTTGCTAAAAATTGTACCAATATCTTTTTTATAGATTGCTTTTTATAAGGAACCATTTTTTGAAAATGTTATGCCTAAAATTTTAATAGCAAAGTTGTTGTTATTGAGTCACAGTTGAGCAGTGCCAGATCTAAGGGGGGCAAAGTGGGACAAATGTCCCGGGCCGCCCACATTTAGGGGCCCCCACATTCTATGTCATACTAATATTTTATCCCGGACTGAGCCAACCAGTTCCTGGGTTGAATGGGCGAGGATTAGGGCCCTTGGCAGTAAGGGATATTAGGGGCCCTGGGGCTGGCGATAACCCTACAGGCACTCGGGGGGGGGGCGGAGTACATTCTAGTATGATCCGCGGTTAGTACGAACAATTTGAACAAACAACAACTGGGCCCCGCACAATTGGTTTGTCCCGCCCCCCCCCCCACAAGGTTAATCCGGCACTGCAGTTGAAGAAGGATTCAATAAGACAACAGAACATGGGTACATGATCTTTAAGAGGTATTAACAATCGGAAAAAAACATGTACATAACACAGTTTTTTTTATGTGGGAAACAATCACTGGGTTTATCCGAAAAACCCATCGTTTCAAAAATATATACTTTGCATAAATAAATTGATGTAGCATTGGTGGAATACACATATTGACTTTTGTAATTAATCACATAGACAGCTCTGAACTACTTTTGATAACTTTAAATTGTTTTGGGTCGGCCGCAATGAAATCGCCCAAAACGGCATTACATTCAGAACTCCGTGCCTTATTCCACAGTAAATCTAATTTAAAATTGGAAATATTTATGAACGATAAACCATGTAGTAGAATGAAAATTGATAAAACAAGACTAACAGCTAACAAAAGTATCGTATATCTGTATGAATGTATTCCTGGTGTGTACATATATGTTTTCTATACTGCATGTATTATTTGTAGTATACAACTATGTCTAAATATGTATCTATTCATGGTGTCCCAAATGAACGTTTTGATGCAATTGACATCTTATATAGTACAATATCTTGTAAGTAAACCGAATAAGTCTTGATAGCATTATACTGCAAATAACTTTCGGATTTCAACCCCTTTTTTCACCAAGGTCGCATTAGTTTTTACTCAGAGTAATTTTCGACCGATTTTGGAAGACATTCCTGTAAATATCCATGTTAAGGAGAACGCATAAATGTTTTGAATCATATATTATTATATCTTCATGTGGACTAATTTATTATCTAATTGTCTGCGTTCCAGAGAGTCATCCAGTTTTATACTTCCATTTTCAATATTTAGAATAATTGGAAAAACTTAACAGTTTTTTTCTTTTCAATTCCTATAAGGAATGATTTATCGCAAGGTTTTTCGTCGTCTCTTCAAGCCAAGCAGGGATGAGCAATTTAAATGGTTGATTGGTCATAGTGTGAAACAAAATATGACCCTCGTCACCAGTTTGTCACCTTTGAACCAGTCTTAAGCCAAGTTTGTTCCATTTTTGGCACTTTTAAGTGATATTTGTTGCTTTCTGGCCTGGTTAGCTAGTTTTTAGGCTTTTCTTCTGCTATAGACTCAGTCCCCATTACGAGACCAAAAAATTGACCTTTGTCAATTTTTAAACAGTCTTAAGCAAGGTTTGTTCAACCTTTGTCGCTCTTAAAGGGGAGGACCAACGATTTTCAACAAGGTTTCCATAAATCTGAAATATATATTCAGAAAGAATCCCCTCTGTAAAAAAAGTAAAAAAGTTTTTGTAAACGAGAAATTAATTTTTATTAAAACCGGAAGTGACATAGTTGGTTCAACACGCTCACTGGGCTCTATAGAAAGCATACAGACTTGGCATAAGTTTACTGATGTATTATATTCACGTCCCGTCCTTGGGCCAAAAATCTTATGAAATGGACTGTTTGTTAGGATATTATAAACACGAATTTATGTTTTTTTAACGTTTAGTACACAAAGCCGTCGCGTAAATTCACTCACACTGAACAGCACGCTGTGGCCCAATTCACACCCATTGCTAATTATTTACATCACGTGGTTTGATTGTCAGCTTACAAGTGACATAATATATATCGTCTGCTTCGGTGTTTTTGTGCTTGTTTACAGCGTTTATCAACATAAACAGACCAAAATTATGGGCATGCGAGACATATAATACAGTGCATTTTGGCACACAATGTGGACATGAGCTGCTTTTCCTTTTTTCTTGTATTTCCTCTTGAGAATGAGTGGGCTCGAATGTTTATACGTTATTACTGTAGACCCATAGAAGAGATATTTTACATTCCAATACATTGGTGCCAGACGTTGACAAACTTTTGGAAATTAATATATTTATTTGAATATGCTTGTGTCACAAGTCCGTTAAAATAAATACAAACACTGTCAGCAGACTCTCAGCACGCATAAAAACATCGAAGCAGACGACATACATCTCACGTGTAAGCTGTCAATCAAATCACGTGATGTAAATAATTAGCCATGCTGTGTGAATTGGGCCACAGCGTACTGTTTTGTATGAGTGATTTTACGCGACGGCTTTGTGTACTAAACGTTAAAACACCATAAATTCGTGTTTATAATATCCTAACAAACAGCCCATGCGATAAGATTTTTGGCCCAAGGATGAGGCGTGAACACAATACAGCAGTAAACTTATACCAAATTTGTATGCTTTCTATAGAGCCCAGTGAGCGTGTTGAACCAACTATGTCACTTCCGGTTTTAATAAAAATTAATTTCTCTTTTACAAAAACTTTTTTACTTGTGTTACAGAGGGGATTATTTCTGAATATATATTTAAGATTTATGGAAACCTTGTTGAAAATCGTTGGTCTTCCCCTTTAAGTTATATCTTTGGTTTCCAGACTAGGTAAGCTAGTTTTTAGGATTTGTTTCAGCTATATACTCTAAATTCTAATTACAGTCACAAATTAGTGTTAATTAATTAGCTCTTAAGTAACATTAGTACAAGATTTTATGCTCTTAAGTCATGAATTTTGTGCAGTGAAACTCATAGAAATGTTTCCAAACAAAAATAATCTTGGACAAGACAATTTAATCAAATCCACTCAAACCCTATTACGAGACCCAAAAATTGACCTTTGACCTTTGAAGCATTCTTAAGCAAGGTTTGTTCAACTTTTGTTGCTCTTAAGTTATATTTTTGGTTTCGTGGCTTGGTAAGCTAGTTTTTAGGCTTTGTTTCAGTTATGGACTCTAAATTTTGATTACTGTCACTAATTAGTGACCTTTGACCTTTGCCACCTTTGAACCAGTCTTAAGCAAGGTTTGTTCAACTTTTGTCGCTCTTAAGCTTTTAGGCTTTGTTTCAGTCATGGACTCTAAAATTTAATTACGGCCACTAATTAATGCTAATTAATTAAGCTCTTAAGTAGCATTAGCACAACATTTTATGATCTTAAGTCATACATTCTGTTTCAAAGTGCTAAGTATGAAATCCTTGCAAGAAAATTGTGGATGGACATTGAATTTTAACTCTCATTAAATTTAAGGGGATTAGGGGGAGCGCTCCCAGGTAAACGCACAGGTTACAAAACTTAAGACTTGCCTTTCCATAATGTTCTAGGGGTCAAATATGTGTTGCAAACCTCAAACCTTTTGGACTCAATATTTTGATTAAACTTCACTGGGCTCCCGGACTATTATCCAGGATGTTATGGTCTGACATGCGACAATACCAAAAAGGAACCACAAGTTTCAGGATATACATGTAAACATACATTTGGAGTTTTATCAGTTTACCTAATTTTACAGTATTGATGTACAAGAAGCAGCTATTTTGCCTGGCAGTTTCGGTACCATTTTCACAAAATCCAAACACAAATGTCATTAGGGTTAATAGGGTTTAACAGTGATATATTTGAACGTTTTTTAAATCAAATAAAAATTGTGACCTCTAGAGGGTTAACAAATTAAAAACATGATATTTCATACAATCAGAAAATTTTCATCATCGAAGTTAGTCAAGGTAATGATATGATGAATCTATATTCAGAGTTTCATCACTCTCACTTAATTATAACCAACGTTAATGTGCCCCAAAGCCAAAGCATCAGCCAATCAGATTGCTTATTCCAGCTTACCGTAAGCAGAACATGTTTATATCTGAACTCCACCAAGGCATTCACCTTATGAACGCCTACACTTAGTTTAAACATTCTACCTCAATTAGAAGGCGAGTTATTGTGTTGTAATAGTAAGTGCAGGAGTGCTGCACCACACACAATTCTACACAAAAACAAATATATGGACAAGACATCATACTCAGAGACCACAAACATAAACAATTCAAAAAGAGTGAATGGATCCGGGGGCTAGCCGTAAGCGTCCACTGCGCTGTACAGTCCCGGGCCTGTGGTGACACAGACTTCACTCATATTTGAAAACAATTGGGAATGCAACCCAAAGAAATAATTATATAATGTCAGCATGAGTCATGATCTATTATATGTTGCAAGTAAGTTGCAAGAATTACGAATGCAAGCATATTGTTGTATAAATTCCGCTATACAAGTAACCACACCGTTAAATGTATCAAAGAAGTAGGCCTACTTCAAAAAACTAAATCAATAAAGAAGAGGATTGAAGTATGTTGAATGCATTTAGGACACACATTACAACCGTCACAGAAACAAACAAAACTGAATACAGAGAAGCAAAGGAATGTAGACCATCTAGGGAGACAGCCGTCTGCTGACTGAGTGGCGTGACGTGAATCTGCCGTAATAGTTGTTATGACGTCGTGGTTAGAAGGTGCAATTTCCCGATAAAAGGGCGATAATCCAGATAAAATAACGTTAAAATATAAAAAACTATTAGTTTTTGAGACCATGCAAAACATAACAGTCCGACGGTTTGTATTGGGGTAGGCTACAAGCGGAGAAAAATCAGAAGGAATTTGTTGTGAGACACGATTATCCAGGTCTACCATCTATCGTAATTGGAACATGGCTGAATTTCATATTGATGATCGAAGGCAGAGTAGTGCACCGAAGGAAATATTTACTTTTACGTCCGAATTGTTGTATTTAGAACTTGTCATGGACATATTCAACAAATTGACCGAAAATGTTCAAACTTGGTGGGGGGTTGGGTGGCCGAATGGTTAGCGTGCGCCAGCTGTATCAAATGGCCTGTCATTGAGTCAACTGGTGTGGTTTCGAATCCCTGGTTGTACATGGCAAGGAGAAGGGTCGCCTGTCCAACCTCGTGGGTTTTCCCTGGGTACTCCGGTTTCCTCCCACTGCTAAAGACAAATACGCGCAAACGAATTATTGAAATAAAATTAAACCATATGTTCATCCCGAAATGACCTAGTTTGTGTCGAGTTGACCTTAGTAAACCCCAGTTCTATCTATCTCAAACTTGGTGTAGGTGTAAGCAGAGATAAGCAATTTCATTGGTTGATGCTTTGGGAGATGATAACTTTAGTTCTAATTAAGTGAGACGTGAGAGTGATGAAATTTGGTGCATAGTTTTATTACATGATTACATCAATACCTTGACTAAGTTCGGTACTAAACATTTTCTGCTCCAGGTAAGCAGAGCGATAATATGAGCAATTTGATTGGTCGAGAGACTCAAGACTTTGGAATATGACAACTCTCATTCTAACTGAGCTAGAATGTTCAAACTTGGAATAGATGTTTATTGGGTAAATGCCATGACAGAGTTTGAAGATGAGAATTTTCTGCTTTTGGTTAATTTAGAGTGAGGAAACTTGGTGTATAGTTTTATCACATCAATACCTTGACTAATGAACATTTTCTGCTCTGGGTAAGCAGAGCATTAAGAAATTTGATTGGTCGACGGGGGGAGGAATTTCGAATAATGCAACAAATAATCTTACCCATACGGGTAATCAAAGTAGTCAAACTAGTAATTCAATATGTTCAAATATAAATTGTGAATTTTGTAGTCTGTCTTTCGGTGCTTGTATAGACAGTGTAAATTATGTCCTGATTACAATGAAGCCCACACATTTAGTAGCTCCGTTACTGGTAGATGCTACCATATTTCTACAGATCAAAATCTTAATTCAAATTGTAATACACAAAATATAGTATATTTATTATTTATTTTATACAAGGAACAACTGTGCAACTGAAAAGTCTTAATATTTTTGGTGTTGAAAATTTAGTGTGTATCGTAGACTGCTCAGCGCCCTTAAAAGTGACAATTTAGCATAAGCGGTTGCCATGCAAGATAATATAGGCCCACATTTTGCAAAAGATGGACAAGCTAAAAAATTAAAGTGATTTTTTGTACAATCTGGGACAATTAACCAGCAAGTGACGTTTCGATATGCACCAATATCAAAAGGAACCAAGATCATTTGGATATAAACATAAAATTTCAGTAAGTTTCATCAAAACCTGATATAATTTACAACTTTTAGAGGGTGCACAATAACCTTGGCATTAGGCATCTTCAATAGAAGGCTTGATCTCGCCTTAACTACGTACATCTTATCAAGCCCTTCACGTAATACCCTGCATATTTCGCCACTAAGTTTGATTGGGTAACAAGCCCAGCTTGGGAGCCTATCAGATTCATCGGTCATCGTGAATACCAAGTCTCGTGCTTTTAGCTAAAATGTTTACATGTGACAATCGAGTTGCAAAGTTCAAAGATCGATCAATGGCAAGGTTACTTGTTTTCCGTGAATTTCTCAATTTATAAAAAAAAACTTTGTTGTAAAACTCGCGGACGTTGCTTAAGGAACATGGGTATTCGGCTACATGTACAAACTATTACACTATTTGTGTACAAGGAGCAGCCTGTATATTTGTTTGTTTGCAGTGTTTTACAATGTATGTGCCACGACCTCGGAATGGACAATGCTAATTAGTAGCTGCGCAAAAGTTCATGAATTGCTGAGTTTTGAAGTAATGGTTAGATGTTGTAAAACTCACGGACGTTGCTTAAGGAACATGGGTATTAGGCTACATGTACAAACTATTACACTATTTGTGTACAAAAAGCAGCCATTTTGTCAGGTACCTTCTGTCCGATTTTCACAAAATTTAAACTACGCCATCATTTTTGTGTGTAACCGTGATATATTCAAATTTTTTTGATAAAAATCATAACCTCCAAAGGCACCACAAGCTGAAAACGCAAATTTTGTTCAGTCAGATTGCCATACCGTAATACAGGAAGTTACGGTCTGATATGGGCGAATGTCAAAAGGAACTATGATCTTTGGGTTATACACATGCAACATGTATACAATTCAAGATTGATCAAAATTGGTTAAAATAGGTTGCCAGTCAACGAAACATACTCCCACTGCAGCTAAATCGTCCGGGCAGTCAACAAGAGTTGTTGCATATTAAGTAATTATCAGAAAATCATTAGAATTTGTTTGTTTTTTTTTATAAAAGTTCTGCCCCATGCCAACGTTAAGGAACCGCAAACTTTGGATTATAAACTTACATTTCAAATTTCATCAAATGGATTAAAATTGTGACCTCTACAGGGTATTAGCGGCAGTCATGTTGTCCGACATATTTGGTCCGAAATTCGACCTCAACCGTCATTACAGTGTAATGGTGACATAATCAAACGTTTTTTAAAATTGGATAATAATTGAGACCTCTAGAGTGACCACAAGCTTAAAAAGTCGATTTTGCGTACAATCAGGGGCTATAATTCAGGAAGTTACAATCCAATATGCGCAAATATCAAAAGGAACCATGATCTTTGGGTTATAAACATGCATTTCAAGTTTCATTAAAATTGTGACCTCTACAGTGTTCACAAGCGAAAACGTGATTTTTCAGACAATCAGGGGCCATAATCCATGAAGTTAGGATCTGATATGCATGTTTATAACCCAAGCTCTTTAGGTTATAAACATGCATCAATTTTCAAAATCAGATTAAAATTGTTACCTACACAGGGTCCACAACCTTGTTATACCATATTTTAACACTAATCGCGTACAAGTGGGGTCCATTTTGTCCGGCAATTTTGGTCTGATTTTTCGCGAAATTCGAACTCAACCTTCATTATGGTGTAATGGTGATATAATCAGACTTTTTTTTTAAATCAGATAATAATTTTGGCCTCCAGAAAGACCACAAGATAAAACAGGTGATTTTTCGTACAATTAAGGGCCATAATTCAGGAAGTTACAATCCGAAATGCGCAAATATAGAAATGAAACAAGATCTTTGGGTTATAAACATGCATTTCAAGTTTCATCAAAATCGGACCTCGACAGTGTTCACAAGCGAAAAACGCGATTTTTCGTACAATCAGGGGCCATAATTCATGAAGTTACAGTCCAAAACATTCCAATATCGAAAGGAACCAAGATCTTACATGTAGGTTGATCAACCTATATTTTAAGTTTCATTGAAATCGGATAAAAAATTGTGACCTGTAGACTGTTCACAAACAATTGTGGACAGATGCACGAACAGGGGCGACAACAATATACGTCCACATGAAAATGTGGGCATATAAAAATTGTGACCTCTGGAGAGTCCACAATCTTGGTATTATGCATTACACAATTGGTGTAGACAGAGCTGCCTTTTTGTCGGGTAGTTTTGGTCAATTTTCACGGAATTCGAACTCAACCTTCATACATGTAACAGTGAAACAGTGATGTATTCGAACGCTTTTTTAAATCGGATAATAATTGTGACCTCTTAGAGGTCTTTGGATTACAAAGATGCATTTCAAGTTTCATCAAAATCAGATTAAAATTGTGACAGGGTCCACAAACAACCTTGATATCATATTTTAACACTCTTTGCGTACAAGCGGCGGCCATTTTGTCTTCAGCAGTATTGGTCTGATTTTCACGAAATTTGAACTCGTTTCAACAGTGATACAATTAATCAGTTTTTTTAAATCGGATAATAATTGTGAACTCCATAAGGACAACAATCTAAAAAAGGCCATTTTTCAGCCAATCAGAATCCATAATTCAGGAAGCTAAGATCCGATATGCGCAAATATCCTAAGGAAGCTACGATCCGATATGCGCAAATATCAAAAGGACCAAAGATCTTTCGGTTATACAATAAACATGCATTTCAAATTTCATTAAAATTGTGACCTCTACAGGGTCCACAACCTTGATATAACATATTTTTACACTCTTCGGGTACAAGTGGTGATCATTTTGTCCGGCAGTTTTGGTCCGATTTTCGTGAAATTCTAACTCAACCTTCATTACTGTTTAACAGTGATAATCAAAGGTTTGATTTTTTTTAAATCGCATAGAAAAAGTCAATATTTCGCTCCAAACGCGCGTGACGTGATAAGTATTATGAATTAACTCACACAGACACGAAACAACTCTACAGGGCAATTTCCCGCAGATTATGATGATCCAGGACGGTAATAACCATCAAGAGCCTTGATAATGAAGTAAACTGTGTTTACTGTTAACATCAGGTTCCAGGAGAAAGGCCTGTCATTGAGTCAGATGGCCCGGTTTCGAAGCCCTGGTTGTACGTGACAAGGAGTAGGGTCGCCTGTCCAACCTAGTGGATTTTCTCCGGGTCCTCCCACTGGTATTATTATTAAACCATATGTTAGTTCCGAAATGACCGAGTGTGTGTCGAGTGGGTGTTAAACCTTATTTCTCTCTCTCTTTTGAGGATAAAGACTAAGACTTGGCCGACATGCATTACCCCCCCCCCATATTTTTTTATTGCAAATTTAGACGAATCACAAGAATGACCCGTGGATGACTGTAATATCGCGGAAATCTGTTAAAAAAAACAGAAAAAAAAACATGCCTGGGTAATAAGGAGGAATTTCAAGTTTCATCAAAATTGGTTCCAAATTGGGAACTAGACAGTGTTCACAAGCTAAAACCAAGATTTTTCGTATAATCAGGGCCCATAATCCTGAGTAATTCTTCTCGGAACATCTCCAGTGAACAAACTGTCCCCTGACTTTGTTCTTCGAGTATGTATTTTCTTGAATGAACACCTGAATACCCGTCTGCGACTGCACATATTCTACTCGCTGAAGTCCAGCCATGTTTGTGTTGACTCTGACCCCAGTACTGCATTTTATTACATTTCATGGAAAACTCAATATAACTAAGTAACTCAATTAGTGTCACTAAAAACTATAGTTATTGTTATTGCATGTAAATGCAAACATTGTTGGGTTTGTTTCTTTCTTTTATGATTTTTATGATATAAAAATAAGTGTTTTATACTACGTAAAAAAATTATTCTATTAAAATCCTTGCATGATCTAAAAGAATACTGTGAAAGCAGTGAGGGAAATTATAATCCTTGATTGTTTAAAATAAATGCTATGAAAACATGTTTAATGGTAAAATATACCTCTAGTCGCTTTAATAAAATAATCTAGTTAGCCTTTTGGTCAGGTTCATTATGTGTGTAAGTAGGTAACACTGGTTGTAATCACATGTCACGACTGACTGATTTGTCTGAAAAATGGGTGGTCTGAACTTTGGGATGTCTAAAATATGGGGGGTAACCAATTCAATACATGCCTATGTCGAAAAGAACCAAGATCTTAGAATGATAAAACTATCAAGTTTCATTGAAATCGGATAAAAATTGTGACCTGTAGAGTGTTTACAAACAATTGTGGACGGACGGACGACAATATAGGCCTACGTCCAGCTATATATAAAGTAAAAACGTGATTTTCAGTGCAATCAGTGGCCATAAACAATATTTTAAAGTGGTGCGTCACATGCCTATTTTGAAAGAAACCAAGATCTTTGGAAAATTACGGATAAAAATTGTGACCTGTAGAGCACTCACAGGGAAAGTGAGGTGGACGACATGACATACCGGTCAAATGAAAATGTGAGAAACTTCCAAAATGTGTGCATACAAAAAACAGCAAGCTTATATTATCCAACATTTGATTACATGTAAATAATTGTGATACAAGTTGAAATAATAGTGGATTTGGTGAAAACTTCACAAATTACTTGGGAATTTGGAAATCAAATTTGGAGGAGCCATTAGACACAATGAAATGAAATGGAGTTTAACGTCCTACTGTTGTTCTGCTCCAAACTGGACTTATGAAGATGCAGACGGGCAAACATGTATGCCATACAGTGTGCTATGAGAGAAATTTTGCCCAGACAGCAGCAAGTACTACAGCCTACTCTTATTATATCGAATTCCAATGATTTAGACTGGATCGTTGAAGTCTACATGTATGACGTCAGAAGGAATTGAATGTATAATAAAAAGATTTTTAGAGCGGCAGAGTAGTGCACTGAAGTAGATATTTACTTTTACGTCCGAATTGTTGAATTTTAAAATTTGTTGTGGACATGAAACCCAATTCACAAATTCACAATAATGAACAGTGTTTTGGTGTCAAAATGTAACTTGTTACTGGAGTGATTATCGATATCTCTTTTTAGCATGTACTTTACTAATAGATTCCCATCTTACCCACTTAGTCACTGTGACCCCCTTAGCCTTAATATTGGCGAACCTTTAACTCTAACTTTCACATCACCCCAGAGTAAAGTAGACCAACACAACAATCTACAAGCCTGAAGCTCGTCCGAGGATCACGTGGGTACGATGCCGGCTCGCTAGCTTGGAGGTCATAGTTTCCCCTGGTCAGTGATGCAGAACTGAGGGCCTGACATAAACAGCCGTCTAGTTGTTTCAATGGGAGCACGGGACCAAAAAAAACAGTGAGGTCCCGTGTACACATAAAAGATCCCTTGGCAGTTGGAATTCGATATTAAGGGTAGGACTTAGCGCCGCTGCCCTGGCAAAATTTCCCTAATAGCACACTGTGTATTGCGTATGCCCGTCTTCAGTAGCCCAGTTTAGGAGCAGAACAGTAGGACGTTAAACTTACAATTTTAGCCTGTACTGTACAATAGGTTTCATGTAGGCCTACTATTACTAATTGTCATCTTGTCAAGCAAATCATCGCATTTAAAGTAGCTAAATCGCTAATTTTTGGGACCTAGAAATTGACACAAGTGGGACGCAACGCATACAATACAGTATATGAATGTATAGAAACTGATTACATTCAATGGTTTCCGTTTTTACTCTAATTTCAAGTTCATCTAAAAATCGAATGCAAATTTCTAGCGCCTGGTTATTCCAGTCCATATACGCCGTTGGATTTAGTGCAATGTTTTTCTAGCCTCGTTCCTCGAGTCTCTTGCTAGAGCTGTGGCTGAAACGCATTATGGTACACGATTCGTGTACCAATGGTAAAATGTTTATTTTGTCTTAAAATATTGGTTATCAGAAGCCCATCTTTTTCCGATAAAGATAGAGAGAAATGGGGTTTAACGTCCACTCGACATAAACTAGGTCATTCTGGGACCAACATATGGTTTCAATTTTATTTCAATAATTCGCTTGCGCGTAGGGGTCTTTAGCAGTGGGAGGAAACCGGAGTGCCCGGAGGAAACCCACGAGGTTGAGAAGGCGCCCCTATCTCCATGTCACATACGCTCACACCAGGGATTGAAACCACAGCTGCAAGCCAGAGGTGACCGGCCAGCTAGAGTTCGAAGCGCGGCACTCTAGACCGCTAGCCCATCCCAACCCCCACTTTTTCCGATAAGATCACAGCATCAATGTTGATTTAAACTGACAATTAATTCGTGTTTTCAATGTTGAAGATTTTGGATGATATAGTTTAGAGACTTTGCTACTATAAAATTAACAATTTATTGAGAACCGATTTGAATACCGACACAAGACTGCGGCTCATGATATAGGATAGGCCTAGCCTGCAAACTGGTATTGGTACTTTGGTAGGCCCTACCTGGTGATCATAACCAATTTTTTTTTTCGTAAAAACTTCTAAGAATTCTGTGAAATTTTTATTTAAACAATGAATATTAACAAAATTGACTTTTCAACATTCCAAACAACCTACAAAAATGGGCAGTTTATGGGTTTATATAGATTTCAAACTATTAATATTCGTATTAGATCTAGACCAGTTTAGTAACCCTATATAATTATAGGCTTTTTTTATCGACTTGCCAAATTGTGACAATAAAGTCGATTTCAAAGTACTTTGGCGAGTTAGTTAAATGATCCGATTAGCTGTAAGCAATTTTTGTGGCTGGACACCGTTGAAAAAAACACGTGACCACCCGATCAAATCGTCAAATCGCACCCTGAAGTGATTTGACGATTTGATGTAATCGCTTCGGAAATCGGCGTCGATAAATTTGTTGATTAGGGTAACCAATTTGAATTAGATGGACGTTAAAGATGAAAATGTGATTGAATGCAAATCCCTTTGGCTAATCAGTGGTCGATAAAAACGCCTAATACTACTAAAATCATCTACTGTCTAGCTAAACTGAGCAAGTTTAGAGCTATATGTCTACTGACTTACTACAGTGTACGGTCACAAACAAACAAAGTTTATACAAGCAGACGTAAAAAAACCACTAACAACATCCTCAGTCTTATTGCAATGACTTATAATTTAACAAAACACAAATTGTACTCACCGTCTAATAAGTAATAAATCTTCTTTGACTTTCCGGTACCTCACTGACTGTGACAAAAATAGCGCCAATTTTGAATGAAAGCTCCATTCAGTACACTTCGGTATTTTTCAGCCGTGAATATGACCTAACCATCACATTTCTTGGCCAATAGCGTTTTGTTTTAATATTCCGGTGATATTAATCTTTATACCCTATACCCACAAAGAGCCATTTGTGGGTATAATTTTACGATGAACTCCATGATCTTGAACATTTTTTTTCTTGAACAAAGTTGGGTAATAGAATAAAAAAACGTAAAATACTTTAGAGATAAAATTGAATAAAATGGCTCTTTGTGGGTATAATTTTACTATGAACTCCATGATCTTGAACATTTTTTTTTCTTGAACAAAGTTGGGTAAGAGAATAAAAAAACGTAAAATACTTTAGAGATAAAATTGAATAATATTTGCTTTTTAAAAACATCCCTCCCCCCCCCCCCAAATAGATCATTTATTTGAGATCTTAAAGAGTGGGTGTTTGACTAAATTCAAAGTCGTGGTTCAAAAGAACATTAGATGACTTTTAACCCATCTGAACTGTCTTAAGGTCCTGGACCAAGGTCAAATAAGTTAAACTGGCTCTAAACTGGTCAATTTTCCACCCCTTGGCCTTGACCTTAATGATCTTGAACTTGGCTTTAGGTCCTTTATTTGGTTAGCTATATCTCAAAATGCAAAGGTCTTGTAGATGCATGTCCCAGGTGCCAAGGCAAAAGTGAACTGGGGTTTAACGTCCTACTTTCTGCACCTAACCTTGGCTAATGGAAGACGGGCATACGCCATACAGTGTGCCATGAGGGAAATTTTGCCCGGGCAGTGGCGCTACGGCCTACTCTTATATCGAATTCCAACTGACAAGGGATCTTTTACACACGCCAATGTGTACACGGGACCTCGGTTACTCGTCCGATCCGAATAAGACAGCTGCCCTTGTCAGGTCCTCCCGTTCTGCATCATTGACAAGGGGAAACGACGCCGGAAAATCTCAGTCAATGCAGGGATCGAACACCCAAACCCCAGGGTAGCGAGCCAACACCTTACCCACTTAGCCACGTAGATACCTGTTACAAATGCCCTTTATAAAATATGCGCCACCCAAAGAGCAACCAGTTTGAAAAAAAAAAGATGGTAGCCCTAATTAAGTTTACGGCGCATCTATCCAGGCTACTTCTGAAAATTATGTCGGAGAAGCCGATCCACGGTGTTAAAGTCCGTCCTTATACCATAAACATCTCCCGGGGTATAAAATCCCCACCCCCACCCCTGGTAACCGAAGTTGACAAATATTGGTACAACTTTAAGACTCCGGCTATCCCAACTAAATCGTCCAAGGTGAACCAGAACATCGCCATGCATTTTACCTCAGAGGTCAAAGTCATATCAAACTTGAAAATTGTTCAAAAATGGAAAATAAATATGAATTTTCCTCGGCCTTACTGTGACACCTGTGATAAAGTCGGGTAAATTGACCATTAATGTGTTAAAGTCCATGTAATTGCCAACCAAGAAGTGACCCTGAACTTGTGTTTGGCCTTATATTCAGTTTAAGATGGGACTTTTGACCTGGTTCAAATTCATGGGTGAAAAGAACATTAAATGACCATCAAATCTACTGAATGAAAAATGACTCCGAAATAAAATTTCTTTTTGAAGGTAAATGTTCGAACCTTTGGTTTTGACCTTACCTCCCACATTTACTTACTATATCTCAAAACGGAAAGTTCCTTGTAGAAACATGCCTCAGAGATCAAGGTCATAATGTCAGTTACGCACAGAATTGTCAGTGTTTCAGCATATTAAAAACTGATTGCCAAATTTTGTCAACTTTCGTTGACTGATTATTACGGCGTGGGTAGTGCAAAAAATAAGGATCTACGTCAAAATTTTACTTTAGCAAAATGTTTGTACTTTTCGTATGACTTCTGATGACCTTGATTATTTGTTGAGGATTTTTAAAATGTACGTGTAATAGATTAGTGTCGTACTTTGCAAAATTTTATCCAGGGAATAATGTTGAGGTAGAATTTTCGGATGACCACCGATGACCTTGAAAATTTTTATTCCTAAGTCGTGTACTGATTTTAAATCAGAAGGTTCATCCGGAGATGAAATATGAACGTTTTGAAAGTTTGCAAACGTCACTAGACCGATATTAATAAATGTTTAGTAACGTTTCACAGTATCAACAATGTAACTTCAAATAAAACATTAAACATTAAAGTTTTTCGACTGTTTCAAAATCTAGTAAAACATCCAGAAAAACATTTTTTCAATTAAGATGTATATCGTTGGAGGATAATTTTTGTTCATTGAATTAAAAACGTTTTTAGATAAAGAAAACGGAACGTTCAGATTATTAAGTTCTAATAGAATCAATAGAACGTCATGAATGAATGATTCAATAACGTTCAAAGAATTTAAATTAAAATATTACACAATTTATGTTCCAGCAAAATAGTTGACTAACGTTTACAGGCGATCTGATCAGACTTGGGAAATAATATTGCATCAGGTGGTTCACTCGATGTTCTTAATATGAACGTTTCTAAAGTAAACGCCAATAGAAAGACATCAATAATTAATGTTTGATAACGTCTCAGGAGTTTCAACGACGTGACGTCAAAAATGACATGGTTCAAACATTAATAATATAATGCTTTAATGCAGCGTGTATCAATGAAACATTAGAAAACACCAAAAATGACATTTAGTTATAGTCATTGTCAAATTAAAGGAACAAGATTTAACGTCAAAATAAAAAGCTTTATAAACTTTATTGGAAGGATGTTTTTGTTCGTTCAATTTAAATGTTTTAGACCAGGAAAACGGAACGTTTAAAAAGCCAAGATTCAATGGAATTAATAGAACGTAAATAATAATCAATAACTTTCGAAGAATTATGACGTTGAGGTAGATTATTTATTTGACATTCTTTTTGAATGTTTCTAAAATTTACGTGAACAGAACATATTAATTAATGTTTCGTAACGTTCAATGAATCATAAATTAAATGGTTACAAAAATTAATTTAACGTTTTTAGATTATGAAAACGCAACGTTTAAAAAAACTAAGATCCAACAGAATCAATATGACGTCATGAATAAATATATAAATAACGTTCAAAGAATTATAAGTTAAAACGTCACATACTTTATTTTATAAGAAATAATTTACTAATGTGTACTGTAGGTCTGATCAGGCTTAGGAAATAACTTTGTATCAGATGGTTGATTTGAAGTTCTTGAAACAACTAATCTGGACGGTAATAAAGTAAACGTCTATAGAACAATACGAATTAATGTTTAGTAACTTTTGATAGTTTCAACGACGAAACGTCAAATAAAACGCGCTTTAAACGTTAATCGTAAGTTTAAATACAGTTCTTGTCAGTAAAACCCATCTAAATATAAAACGATTTACGAACATTTTTGGACGGTTATTTTTGTCTGTTTAATTTAAACGTTTATTATATTAAGAACATGGAATGTCTTTAAAAACCAAAATCCAATATTATCAATATAAGGTTACAAACACAAATATTAATAACGTTCAAAGAATCATAAGTTAAAACGCTACAAAAGTTATGTTAGACGAACATAGGTTACTGATATTTACAGGTTGTCTGACCAGCCTTGGGAAATAACGTTGACTCAGATGGTTCATTTGACGTTCTCGGATCAACTAATCCCAACGTTTCTGAAGTAAAAGTCGCTAGAACGATTATAATTAATGCTTAGTAACGCCTCACAGTACCAACAATATAACGTAAAAACGGGTTTTAAACATTGATCTGATGTTTTAATGCAACCTTTACTGACGATGTAACAGGTTGTTTGACCAGTCTTGAGAAATACCCTGAATCAGATGGTTTATTTCACTTTCTTTGAACAATTAATCTGAATGTTTCTAAAATAAACGTCAATAGAACGATACTAATTAATGTTTAATAACGTCCCACAGTATAAACCATAAAACGTCAAAAACAAAAAACAAAAAACAAAACAAAAACGATGTAACATGGAAATATAACGTCACAAGAACGATATTACATAATGTTTGATAACGTATAATAATTCAATGCAACGTTTGCCAATGAACATTAAAATAACATCAGGTCATTGTTGAATTACAGGAAAAAGATGTGAAATGGAAAATGCTTTACGAACTCAATTGAAAGTTTGTTTGTTTTTTTTTTGGCTTTATTTCAACGTTTTAAGATTAGAAAAACAGAAGGTTTTAAAAACAAAAATTCAATATAATCAATATGACGTCACAATCAAATATATTAATAATGTTCAAAGAATCATAAGCTAAACGCTAAATCAATATAACGTCACAAACAAATATATTACCAACGTTGTAAGAATCATAAGCTAAAACGCTACGAAAGTTACGTTAGAAGAACATAATTTACTGACGTTTACAGGTTGTCTGATTAGGCTTGGGAAATAACGTTTAATCAGGTGGATCAGTTGACGTCCTTGGAACAACTAATCTGAACGTTCCTAATGTAAACGTCACTAAAACGATATCAATTAATGTTTTGTAACGTTTCACAGTATCAACGATATAAAGTCATACATTAATCGTAAGTTTGAATGCAACGTTTGCTAATGATGTAAGATGTAAAAAAAGGACGTAAAATGGAAATATGTTTTGCGAATTTTATTGTAAGTCTGTTTATATTTTCGATTAATTTCAACGTTTTTAGAAAAGAAAAACAGAACGTTTTAAAAACTAAAATCCAATAATCAATACGTTTTAAGATTAGAAAAACAGAAGGTTTTAAAAACAAAAATTCAATATAATCAATATAACGTTACAATCAAATATATTAATAATGTTCAAAGAATCATAAGCTAAACGCTAAATCAATATAACGTCACAAACAAATATATTACCAACGTTGTAAGAATCATAAGCTAAACATTAATCGTAAGTTTGAATACAACGTTTGCTAATGATGTAAGATGTAAAAAAAAGGACGTAAAATGGAAATATGTTTTGCGAATTTTATTGTAAGTCTGTTTATATTTTCGATTAATTTCAACGTTTTTAGAAAAGAAAAACAGAACGTTTTAAAAACTAAAATCCAATAATCAATACGTTTTAAGATTAGAAAAACAGAAGGTTTTAAAAACAAAAATTCAATATAATCAATATAACGTCACAATCAAATATATTAATAATGTTCAAAGAATCATAAGCTAAACGCTAAATCAATATAACGTCACAAACAAATATATTACCAACGTTGTAAGAATCATAAGCTAAAACGCTACGAAAGTTACGTTAAAAGAACATAATTTACTGACGTTTACAGGTTGTCTGATTAGGCTTGGGAAATAACGTTTAATCAGGTGGATCAGTTGACGTCCTTGGAACAACTAATCTGAACATTCCTAATGTAAACGTCACTAAAACGATATCAATTAATGTTTTGTTACGTTTCACAGTATCAACGATATAAAGTCATACTAGTACGGGGTGAAAACATTAATCGTAAGTTTGAATGCAACGTTTGCTAATGATGTAAGATGTAAAAAAAGGACGTAAAATGGAAATATGTTTTGCGAATTTTATTGTAAGTCTGTTTATATTTTCGATTAATTTCAACGTTTTTAGAAAAGAAAAACAGAACGTTTTAAAAACTAAAATCCAATAATCAATACGTTTTAAGATTAGAAAAACAGAGGGTTTTAAAAACAAAAATTCAATATAATCAATATAACGTTACAATCAAATATATTAATAATGTTCAAAGAATCATAAGCTAAACGCTAAATCAATATAACGTCACAAACAAATATATTACCAACGTTGTAAGAATCATAAGCTAAACATTAATCGTAAGTTTGAATACAACGTTTGCTAATGATGTAAGATGTAAAAAAAAGGACGTAAAATGGAAATATGTTTTGCGAATTTTATTGTAAGTCTGTTTATATTTTCGATTAATTTCAACGTTTTTAGAAAAGAAAAACAGAACGTTTTAAAAACTAAAATCCAATAATCAATACGTTTTAAGATTAGAAAAACAGAAGGTTTTAAAAACAAAAATTCAATATAATCAATATAACGTCACAATCAAATATATTAATAATGTTCAAAGAATCATAAGCTAAACGCTAAATCAATATAACGTCACAAACAAATATATTACCAACGTTGTAAGAATCATAAGCTAAAACGCTACGAAAGTTACGTTAGAAGAACATAATTTACTGACGTTTACAGGTTGTCTGATTAGGCTTGGGAAATAACGTTTAATCAGGTGGATCAGTTGACGTCCTTGGAACAACTAATCTGAACGTTCCTAATGTAAACGTCACTAAAACGATATCAATTAATGTTTTGTTACGTTTCACAGTATCAACGATATAAAGTCATACTAGTACGGGGTGAAAACATTAATCGTAAGTTTGAATGCAACGTTTGCTAATGATGTAAGATGTAAAAAAAGGGACGTAAAATGGAAATATGTTTTGCGAATTTTATTGTAAGTCTGTTTATATTTTCGTTTAATTTCAACGTTTTTAGAAAAGAAAAACAGAACGTTTTAAAAACTAAAATCCAATAATCAATATTATAACGTCACAAATAAATATATTAATGGCACCCAAAGAATCATAAGCTAAAACGCTACGAAAGCTACGTTAGGCGAACATAGTTTACTGACGTTTACAGGTTGTGTGACCAGGCTTAGGAACCAACGTTGAATTAGATGGTTCATTTGATGTTCTTGGAAGAAGAAGTAATCCAAACGTTTCTGAAGTAAAAGTCGCTACAACGAAAATCATTAATGCTTGGTAACGCCTCACAGTATCAACGATATAGCATCATAACAAATGGGTTTGAAACATTGATTTAATGTTTTAATACAACTTTTGCTAACGATGTAAGATGTAAAAAAGATGTAAAATGGAAATACATTTTACGAACTCAATTTCAACGTTTTTAGATTAGGAAAAATGAACGTTTTTAGAGTAGGAAAACAGAACGTTTTAAAAACTAAATCCAATAATCAATATAACGTCACAAACAAATATATTGCTAACGTTCAAGGAATCATAAGTCAAAACGCTATACAGTAGTTACGTTAGAAGAACAAAATTTACTGATGTTGCCAGGTCGTCTGACCAGGCTTAGGAATTAACTTTGATTCAGGTGGTTCAGCTGAAGTTTTTGAAACAACTGATCTGAACGTTTCTAAAGTAAACGTCAGTAGAACAATATTAATTAATGCTTAGCACCCCCTCACAGTATCGGCGATATAAGGTAAAAAAAAAGCTGGTTTGAAACATTGATCTAATGTTTTAATGCAACGTTTGCTAATGATGTAAGATGTCGAAAAAGGAAATACAACATTTTACAAAATTTATTCGAAGGTTTTTATTTTCGTTTAATTTCAACGCTTTTAGATAATGAAAACAAAACGTTTTGAAAACTGAAATCAAATATAATCAATGTAAGGCCACTAACAAATATATTACTAACGTTTAAAGAAACATAAGTTAAAACACTACAGTCAATAGTTACGTTAGAAGAACATAATTTACTGACGTCTATAAATTGTATGACCAGACTTGGGAAATAACATTGATTCAGGTGGTTCAGCTGACGTTCTCGGAACAACTGATTTGAACATTTCTAAAGTAAACGTCAGTAGAATAATATTGATTGGTGTTTAGTAACGTATACAGTATCGACGAAATAACGTCATAAAAAACAGGGTTGAAACATTAATCTAATATTTTAATGCAACGTTTGCAAATGATGTAAGATGTAAAGAATGTAAAGTAGAAATACATCGTTTCACGAACTTTACTGGAAGGGTTTATTTTTCGTTTAATTTTAACGTTTTAAGATTAGGAAAACAAAACGTTTTAAAAACTGAAATTTAATGTAATCAATAATAATAATTATAACTTCACCAAAAATATATTACTTACGTTCAAAGAATCATAAGTTAAAATGCTACAAAAGTTACGTTAGAAAAACATAATTTACTGACGTTTAAAGTTTGTCTGACCAGGCTTGACAAATAATATTGAATCAGGTGGTTCAGTTGACGTTCTTGGAACAACTAATTTGAACGTTTCTAACGTAAACGTCAATAAAACGACATTAACTAATGTTTAGTAACGTCTCACAGTATCAACGATATAACTTCATAAAAAACGGAGTTGAAACATTAGTCTAATGTATTACTAACGTTCAAAGAATCATAAGTTAAAACGCTTCAGAAGTTACGTCAGAAGAACATAATTTACTGACGTTTCTAGGATGTCTGACCAGGCTTGGGAAATAACGTTGATCAGGTGGTTCAGCTGACGTTCTTGGAACAACTAATCTGAACGTTTCTTAAGTAAACGTCAGTAGAATAATATTAATTGATGTTTAGTAACGGTTCACGGTACCGAGGGTATAACGTCAAACAAAAACATAGTTGGAACATTCATCTAATGTTTAAATGCAACGTTTGCTAATAATGTAAGATGTAAAGAATGTAAAATATAAATACAATGTTTTATGAACTATATTGGAAGTTTTTATTTTTCGTTTTATTTTAACGTTTTAAGATTAGGAAAACAGAACGTTTTAAAAACGGAAATTCAATATAATCAATTTAACGCCAAAAACAAATATATTACCAACGTTCAAAAAATCATAATTTAAAATGTTACAAAAGTTACGTTAGAAGTACATAATTTACTAACGTCTATAGTTTTTCTGACCAGGCTTGACAAATAACGTTGAATCAGGTGATTTAGTTGACGTTCTTGGAACAACCAATCTGAACGTTTCTAAAGTAAACGTCAGTAGAACGATATTAACTAATGTTTAGTAACGCCTTACAGTATCAACGATATAACGTCATAAAAAACGGAGTTGAAACATTAGTCTGATGTATTACTAACGTTCAAAGAACCATACGTTAAAACGCTACAATAGTTACGTTAAAAGAACATAATTAATTGACGTTTTTAGGTTGAATCGGGTTGTTCGGTTGACGTTCCTGGAACAACCAATCTGGTCGTTTCTAAAGTAAACGTCAGTAGAACGATATTAACTAATGTTTAGTAACGCCTCACAGTATCAACGATATAACTTCATAAAAAACGGAGTTGAAACATTAGTCTGATGTATTACTAACGTTCAAAGAATCGTAATTTAAAACGCTTCAGAAGTTACGTTAGAAGAACATAATTTACTGACGTTTCTGGGTTGTCTGACCAGGCTTGGGAAATAACGTTGATCAGGTGGTTCAGCTGATGTTCTTGGAACAACTAATCTGAACGTTTCTTAAGTAAACGTCAGTAGAATAATATTAATTGATGTTTAGCAAAGGTTCACGGAACCGAGGGTATAATGTCAAACAAAAACATGGTTGTAACATTCATCTAATGTTTAAATGCAACGTTTGCTAATAATGTAAGATGTAAAGAATGTAAAATATAAATACAATGTTTTACGAACTATATTGGAAGTTTTTATTTTTTGTTTTATTTTATTGTTTTAAGATTAGGAAAACAGAACGTTTTAAAAACGGAAATTCAATATAATCAATTTAACGTCACAAACAAATATATTACCAACGTTCAAAGAATCATAATTTAAAATGTTACAAAAGTTACGTTAGAAGTGCATAATTTACTAACGTCTACAGTTTTTCTGACCAGGCTTGATAAATAACGTTGAATCAGGTGATTCAGTTGACGTTCTTGGAACAACCAATCTGAACGTTTCTAAAGTAAACGTCAGTAGAACGATATTAACTAATGTTTAGTAACGCCTCACAGTATCAACGATATAACGTCATATAAAAACGGAGTTGAAACATTAGTCTGATGTATTACTAACGTTCAAAGAATCATAAGTTAAAACGCTACAATAGTTACGTTAAAAGAACATAATTAATTAACGTTTTTAGGTTGTTTGACCATCCTTGGGAAATAAGGTTGATTCACGTGGTTCAGCTGACGTTCTTGGAACAACTGGTTTGAACGTTTCTAAAGTAAACGTCAGTAGAATAATATTAATTAATGTTTAGTAACGTTTCACAGTATCGGCGATATAACGTCATAAAAAACGGGATTGAAACATTACTCTAATGTTTTAATGCAACGTCTGCTAATGATGTAAGATGTAATGAATGTAAAAAAGAAATACAACGTTTTACGAACTTTATTGGAAGGCTTTATTTTTCGTTTAATTTTAACGTTTTTAGATTAGGAAAAAAGAACGCTTTAATAACTGAAATTCAATATAATCAATATAACAAACAAATGTGTTACCAACCTTCAAAGAATCATAATTTAAAATGTTACAAAAGTTACGTTAGAAGAACATAATTTACTGACGTCTACAGTTTGTCTGACTAGGCTTGACAAATAACGTTGAATCAGGTGGTTCAGTTGACGTTCTTGGAACAACTAATCTGAACGTTTCTAAAGTAAACGTCAGTAGAACGATATTGACTAATGTTTAGTAACGTCTCTCAGTATCAACGATATAACGTCATAAAAAACGGAGTCGTAACATTAGTCTAATGTATTACTAACCTTCAAAGAATCATAAGTTAAAACGCTACAGAAGAACATAATTTATTGACGTTTCCAGGTTGTCTGACCAGCCTTGGGAAATAACGTTGATTCAGTTGGTTCAGCTGACGTTCTCGGAACAACTGGTTTGAACGTTTCTAAAGTAAACGTCAGTAGAACAATATGAATTAATGTTTAGTAACGTTTCACAGTATCGACGAGATAACGTCATTAAAAACATGGTTGAAACATTAATCTAATGTTATAATGCAACGTTTGCTAATGATGTAAGAAGTAAAGAATGTAAAGTAGAAATACAACGTTTTACGAACTTTATTGGAAGGGTTTATTTTTCGTTTTATTTTAACGTTTTTAGATTAGGAAAACAGAACGTTTTAAAAACTGAAATTCAATATAATCCATATAACGTCACAAACAAATGTATTACCAACGTTCAAAGAATCATAATTTAAAACGTTACAAAAGTTACGTTATAAGAACATAATTTACTGACGTCTACAGTTTGTTTGACCAGGCTTGACAAATAACGTTGAATCAGGTGGTTCCGTTGACGTTCTTGGAACAACTAATCTGAACGTTTCTAAAATAAACATCAGTAGAACGATATTAACTAATGTTTAGTAACGTATCACAGTATCAACGATATAACGTCATAAAAAAAACCCATTAATCTAATGTTTTAATGCAACGTTTGCCGATGGAACATTATAAAAACATTCAAAATAACGTTCCGTCATTGTTGAATGAAAGTAAAATTAAAACGTCAAAAGACAACATTTTGGCGATGTTTCTGGAACGTTTAGAAAAAGTACAGTCTATCTCTGAACCCTTTCTGAACGTTCGGAGAACGTACTTAAACAAACATTCTGAACGCAACCATATTAGAACCAATTACGAATGTTACCAAAACGTTTTGTGTTTGCTGGGTATTGTTTTTATTAAAAATTTATATTTTTAATATTTTTTTGTGTTTTGTCCATAAATCTGATTTCTCAGAATCCAACCATACGATCCTTGTGAAACTTTGACCTATCCCCCTAAAAACTGGTGGTGGCTTAAATATATTTTCAAAACGTTTTACGAATCCGAAATCACCGAATTTTACGAACGAAAAAATTGACCTATATGCCCATAACTTTGTGACTGTGACCTATATTACTATTTTTTTTTCTTTGAAAACCTTGAAATATTTACTTTAAATCCGATATTTCCGATTTTTGAATTTCGAAAACTGACAACTTTTTAAAAATTGGTACGATTTTCATGAAATTAGGAATGTATGTAGATCTTATTAACCCATCTTCAACGATACCATTAGTAACGTCCTAAATTATCTCCCCTTGGAGAAATTAAGGTTCAAAGTTTTCCCAAAAATCGACGAAATATAGATCAGATCACCTTGAATTTTTTTCTATATCAGCTACGAGACTACTGATTCGTACACAAAAAATGGAGTTTGAAGCTCAATCTGGAAGTGCCATCATCTTGAAATGTGAAATATCCACAGGGCTTTTTTATATTTTCTGTTACAGACACGGGAGTTATATTTTCTGAATCCTTGAATGAATGCCTAAAAACATTCAGAGTAGAATTTTGATTAAAGTCAACTGAAAGTCATCATTTTAAATTTAATATGAGAAATAGTAAAAAATCGACATTAACTGGAATGTAGATCAACAGAATAGACCGTAGTTGGTTGAATTCGTCTTCTATTCCTGAAATTAATTGGCTCATGGTCAAATTTTTGGTATTTGAAAATTTGAAAATTTCGATGTTTTTCGTGCCGACAAAGTTGTTTTCGAGATTGAGACTGAGCGCGATATGCTGCTCGCTTTCTACCTCTGTGAATTCTTGGACTTTTATGTTATTTATGTAAAATTTTAACGTGCCGTTTTTTTGCATGGACTATTTAGGACTTATGGGAAATAGTACGAGAGGGGAGAGAGAAATGGGGTTTAATGTCCACTCGAAACAAACTAGGTCATTTCAATAATTCGCTTGCGCGTAGGGGTCTTTGGCAGTGGGAGGAAACCGGAGTGCCCGGAGGAAACCCACAAGGTTGAGAAGGTGCCCCTATCTCCATACCACATACGCTCACACCAGGGATCGAAACATAGCCGCAAGCCAGAGGTGACCGGCCAGCTAGAGGTCAATGCGCGGCACTCTAAACCACTAGGCCATCCCAACCCCCCTAGTACGAGAGGTAATTTTCAAAAACTTTTTGTGTGTATTATGCGAAACTTAGAAGATTTGTCTATCTATGTATTTTTAATAGTGATCATTCAGGTGTGACATTTACTTTCACCACAACATTAATGTCTGTGTTAGTAACATTCAGTGATTACCTATCAGTGATGTCGCTGAAGTACTCCAGAGACTTCTTGCTACAATTTTCTTTAAGTAATATTTTCGACGAAAATATATTGAGCTTTCTAAAAACTGCTACGATGCGTTTAGCTAAACGCACGGGACGGGCTGTTCTGCGGGGAAAGAGTTTTGTCTACTCTTGGATTTGATATCACAATCTATAGTCCGGGGGATGAAGGGGGGGGAGGGGGGTATCGCCACCCGAGCTGTGAATTTATGAGACCAAGATTTTCTAGACCAGTTTTTTGTGTAGATTCCGAATATGGGTGGTGATCAGGCGTTGGAGGGGGCGTTTTTGAGATGTAGGAGTTCAAATGTCTACAATAGGCGTGTGTGTGGTGAGGGTGGGGAGAATGTAATGTTGACATAATATATCAATTAATAAAACATAAATTACTAGGACTGCCCATCTTTAAATAAGTATTTATGATACCCTTGATATCTGGGGAGGTGGGGTGGGGTAGCAAGTGTAGGGGTTCGTGTGTGGAGGTGGAGGGGAAGGGTTGTCATTATGTTGACATAAATGATGATCATGCTATATATTAATAAAACATAAGTTTCTAGGACTCCTGGACAACTGTTTGATTTATGGGGTGGGGGTAGCAGGTGTGCGTGTTGAGGGATGGGGTGGGAATAATATTGACGGGAAGTGAGTTAACGTTGATATTAATGGTGATTGTCTCAGAGCTTGATGAAACATCTCACGCTGGGGTGGGATCTGGTGGCGGTGGTCGTGGCAACATGTATGTTTGTGGACAGAAGTGATTTCGTTCATAGTATCTCGTTATTATTATTATTATTATTACAGCATATTTATAGTGCTCCCTTTCATATAATTAGTCTGCCGGATAAACACAAATTTATGTGTTTTCCTGGAAAAAAAGTCCCATCAAAGCAAACTTGGTCTCAAATGAAAGGTGGGATCCGTAGGTACTCCAGAAAAAAATGACCCATCATGATCGCTTGGGGAAAATTTTTGGGGCGGGGTCAAAGGTCAAAGTTGACCAATCAGAAAATAGCAGCCAATATCTCAAAAACTATCAATGTTAGACCCTATAAATTTATTATTAACATCGTGTACACAGTTTCTACTATGCTAGATGAGTGGACAGCGATGTCCGATACTCTGAACCTTGATTCCCAAGTTGCGGGTCTCCTTCCCATGGGGAGTTGGGGGGGGGGAGTTGGGGGGGGGGGGGGACAAAATGTCGAAATTTCATGTTTCAGTCGACTTTTGCGCTCAGCAATCAACTTTTGTGCATAAGTCGACCAACCTCAGATGGAGCCAAACACTGCTTAAAGAGACCTGGACGTCGGTTATGCACTGTATAGACCTCTAAAGGGACGGGAATCGATTATCGGGTAACCCAGCAAAAAAAATTAACCCGGAATCTTAAAAGGGTTACGTGTCCGGATAAGCAGTTTTATGATGTTCACATCAAAATGACTCTATATTTTGGCAATTATTTTTGTGAGACACTGTTCAAATCCAGATAGTCCCTTTATTAAGTGTGCGAATTCCCCTTCTATCTCTGATAAGGACGAGAAAGCGGAGGCCAGGGTGAAATGGCCAAAATTGACGATTCTTATTTTTCAATTTGTTGGCTTGATAGCGAACACTGAAATCTTGTCGGGGCGTCGTGTTTTATATTATTATAACAGATTTGTTATACCAATGGACTTAAATGCGAGTGTCTGGGCAAAGTTCCACCTTTGCAATGTTTCACCATAGAAATGATAAGTTAGGTCTATGTGGTTGTCTCAAAATGACCGAGTTAATGTGTCGACGAAACGTTTAACTCAATCATATTTTATTCTAAAAAAAATTAAAGGACCATTAGGTAAGATTATGGTAACGGAGCTAGGAAACAGGTGGGGGGGGGGCTTTGGACACATGCACATGGTCTAGGGTCGTTTGAATTCATCAATGTAATATCCTCCACATGTACACTTTATTTGGTAGACACAGCCTTTCAAGAATGTAGGGTTTGTGAGCTTTGACTTTCCATTAACATTTACTAACTCTTTAGCTGATGCGCCTTTGTGGAATTTGGTTTCTATGTCTGCTTATGTTTTAAATAACCTTTTCAATGATGGAAGATGTTGCGGAATGATATAAGGACTCAAATTGGAGGTGTGTGATTTTTTTGTTTGTCAAGCTTTGAAAGGTTTGATAATGTGGGGTTGATGAACCTGAAATCAAGACTTCTTCTCTTGGCACATTAGTGAGTAGGTCGACAACACGGTACCAGAGCAATTAGAGGATGTATGAATATCACGAGTATGACGAATCCTACAGATTGTATTTAGGTAAAACAAAATGCATGGATGGAGCTTTTAGGGTCATCAACTAATTCAACTCCCTTTTCCGAGAGCCGAGCTATATAAAATCCGTGGACTATAGTGAAACGTTTAACGAAAAAATAAGGTACGCAGAAGTTTAATTAACTCATCTCTGATGGGTAAAGGGGCATTCTTAACGGGTTAAGAAGGGGTCGGGGATCTACTTAAGCAGAGTTTTTGATGATATCTGAGCTAAGTGTACATCAGGAAATGATGATATTTGAAGGCTGAAGTTGAGTCAAATCGTCAGTTTTGGCCATTTCACCCTGCCCCCCAGCTTTCTCCTCCTTATCCGAGATAGAAGGGGAATTCGCATATCCTCTAGTGAACCAATAGTGAAACTTTTAACGAAAAAATTAATGTTGTACGCGAGTCGAATTGACTCCTTTCTCCGGGGGAAAAGAGGGTCTTATTAAGGGAGGATCGGGCATCTTCTTAAGCTGTGTTTTTGGCGACATCTGAAGTTGGTCGATTATGCACAAAAGTTTATAATTGTACGCAAAAGTCGAATTAAACTTGAAATTTCGACGTTTTGTAAGCCCCTCCCCCATGGGAAGGAGACCCACAACTTAAGTATCAACGTTCAGAGTATCGGACATTGCTGTCCACCAGTGCTCACTCTGAGTTTCATTTTTTTCCGCCAATTTTTCATTTTAATTTATTAGCCATATATTTTTTCGGCACCCCCCAAAAAACAAATATCTATTAGATTTTTTCAGTATTCTTTTTTTCATAAGTACATATTCCGTAGCAACATCTTCCATCAATTGAGAAGGTTATTTAAAACATAAGCAGACATAGAAACCAAATTCCACAAAGACGCATCAGCTAAAGAGTTAGTAAATGTTAATGGAAAGTCAAAGCTCACAAACCCTACATTCTTAAAAGGCTGTGTCTACCAAATAAAGTGTACATGTGGAGAATATTACATTGATGAATTCAAACGACCCTAGACCATGTGCATGTGTCCAAAGCCCCCCCCCCCTCACACACACCTGTTTCCTAGCTCCGTTACCATAATCTTACCTAATGGTCCTTTAATTTTTTAAAAAATAAAATATGATTGAGTTAAACGTTTCGTCGACACATTAACTCGGTCATTTTGAGACAACCACATAGGCCTAACGTATTATTTCTATAGTGAAACTTTGCAAAGGTGGAACTCGCATTTAAGTGCATTGGTATAACATGAGAAATCTGTTATAACAACAAATTTAAAAATAAGAATCGTCAGTTTTGGCCATTTCACTCTGGCCCCCACTTTCTCGTCCTTATCAGAGATAGAGGGGGAATTCACACACTTAAAGGGACTATCTGGATTTGAACAGAGTCTGAAAAATAATCGCCAAAATATAGAGTCGTTTGGATGTGAACATCAAAACTGCTTATCCGGACACGTAACCCTTTTCGGGTTAATTTTTTTGTTGGGTTACCCGATAATCGATTCCCGTCCCTTTAGAGGTCTATACAGTGCATGACCGACGTTCAGGTCTCTTTAAGCAGTGTTTTGGCTACATCTGAGGTTGGTCGACTTATGCACAAAAGTTTACTGCTGAGCGCAAAAGTCAAATAAAGCATGAAATTTCGACATCTTGTCAGCCTCCCCCCCCCACACCCCATGGGAAGGAGACCCGCAACTTAGGAATGAAGATCGCTGTCCACTCATCTAGCATAGTAGAAATTGTGTACACGATGTTAATAATAAATTTATAGGGTCTAACATTGATAGTTTTTGAGATATTGGCTGCTATTTTCTGATTGGTCAACTTTGACCTTTGACCCCGCCCCAAAAATTTTCCCCAAGCGATCATGATGGGTCATTTTTTTCTGGAGTACCTACGGATCCCACCTTTCATTTGAGACCAAGTTTGCTTTGATGGGACTTTTTTCCAGGAAATAATCTAAATCCGGCAGACTAAATATGTTCAGGGGCACTTTACAAAGTAATCATAAATAAACAACAAGATGTTAACGATTGCACACAGAGTCAGTTAAAAGCCTGATTAAATAAATGTGTTTTAAGTTGTTTTTAAAAGAATATAGAGATGTACAACATCTTAAACTAAATGGTAGATTATTCCATAAAACAGGTGCTTGATAACTAAAAGAGCGCTGACCATAAGAGACTAGTTGAATAGTTTTGGGCTTTAAAAGTAGTTTATCTGATTTACGTAATGTTCGGCCGGGTGTATAAAGTTCTAAAAGATCTGAGAGGTAAACAGGAGTTAGATTATTTAAGCATTTAAAAGTAAGTAACAAAATCTTAAAATCAATTCGATATTTAACAGGTAACCAGTGTAAATTGTATAAAACAGGAATTATGTGGTCACATTTTTTAGTTAAAGTAACAAGTCTAGCAGCAGTATTCTGTACTTTTTGTAATTTATTTATAAGCTTTAACGGTAAACCAACTAAAAGTGAATTAAAATTATCTAATCGAGAAGTGACAAGAGAATAAACAAGTGACTTAGTGGCCTCTTCAGTTACAAATTTACGTATTTTACCTAGATTTCTAATATTAAAATAGCACAATTTACAAATATTACTTACTTGAGCTCCCATAAGCATAAAACTATCAAAGATTGCGCCAATATTACGAGCAGAATCAGATGAAAATATATCACAATTACCTATTACAACAGGGGGGTTATCAGGTGCAAATTTCCTTAAGTGATGTCTTGAGCCTAATAACAAATATTCGGTTTTATAATTTAATATTTTGAATGACAATATTGGTACTGAACGAAAAACACGAGAAAACACTTTTCAGGTCAATTTTGAGCCAAATGGTTTCTGCCCCCACCCCCAATACATTTATCCCACACCGTCATCATTTAAATCAACGTGAAGTCATTTCCCACCAATTTACCCCCTCCCCCGCTTCCACACACGCACACCTACTACCCCATCCCACAAATCAAATAGTTGTCCAGGGCATCACAAACACTTTTTTAGAGATGGGCAATCCTAGAAAGTTATGTTTCATTAATATATAACATGATCATCATTTATGTCAACATAATACCCCCTCCCCTCCCACACACACACACACACACACACACACACAATCACCTACACTTGCTACTCCCACCCCACCTCCCCACCCCACAAACCAATGCAGTTGTCCAGGGTATCATAAACATGCCCTTGTTTTGAAATTAGTCTCGCTTAACCAGTCTACCGACCATTCTACGTCGGATTGACAGGTCGGAATAATCAAGACTAGCTTTTTACGAAACATAACAAAAAGCTGGAACCAGAAATTGAATTCAGAAATACGCGCGTAAGAGAACTCAACAATTGTTTTAACAACCTTGTAAAAGTAAAATTAAACTACTGCTAGTATCATGTTCTTGCTGACGAAAGTTTTTCAGAGATATTATTTGACTACTAAACCAAAAGATGCCACTCCTATTCCTAACGGCACAGTTATAATGATCAAGCCATTTAAAAAATAAAACGAACGTAATTTCTAAAGCTGCTACAATAACCAAGAAGCTAAATTTTACTGCTATTCAAAATCGTCAACAATAGATTTTTTACGGCTGTTATTGTTGATCGACTGGTAGAGAAGTGCACTGTCATGGCTATTTATAGTATCATAGACTCCACGTCTGGCTATTCATAGTCCCGAGACCCAGCTGTACAGAGTTGTAAATTCCCTTTTAGATCCTAATTTTGGAAAAATTAAACTACCAACAGAAAATTGTTCTGATTTACCAAACAGATTTGCCGAATATTTTCCCGACAAAATAAAAACAATTCGTTATGATCTTGGATCTCCCATCCCTTCAAGACAGACGGAAGATGATCCGCCTTACTTTTTTTCTATAAGGTGGTTGAGGGGCTGGTCCCAGCTTTCAACTGTGATGACTATTTAACTCCCGCCAGACCCAAACGCCGAATCAAAGCAAAACAGAAGTCTGACTTTATAGTTAAAAATATAGTTGAAAACCATGTTACAAACAATTCAAAATGTTTTAAAACAGTGGTATGCAAAACTGAACTTTATAAACACTCATTCTTCCCAAAGACAATTATTGATTGGAACCACCTGGATGATAGTTTAGTGTGCGCTCCATCGATAGAGAGCTTTAAATTAGCTCTATCAGGAAGATAACGCACTCACTCCCCCCGTTGCGTACATGCTGTAACAAGCCCTGCAACGTACAGATTCAGATTCAGATCTGTGAATGCAACTGACGAAGATGTCGTCTCTGAGCCTTTTACTAATGTATGGCCTTTGAGTAGATTTTGTGAACTAGATGAATTAGGGACAGGGGTTTTACATAGGCTAAGCCTGTTCGCCAATCCCATTCAGACAACCTGAATAAAATATTGTTTAAAAATAAACCCCAAAAACTAGATGAATTGAAATTAACCAAGATAATCAGATCCATGAAATCCACTTCCTGTTCGCTTGATCCTATACCTACCTGATTCCTTAAAACCAACCTTGAAGTGTTCTTACCGGTTATATTGAATATCATCAACACGTCGCTTAAATCTGGAATATTTCCGAACCCGTTCAAAACTGCTCATGTCCCGTTCGTATCTAGCTGGTAGAAGCCAGCCAGTGATAATTGATGGAAAGCTGTCAAACCCCCTTGGCATCGCGTTCTCAACTTTTTTTTTTATCCAAATCGGTACACGCGTCCCGGTCCTTTTCTCATTTTCTCTCTTTTCCTTTGACTATTGATACACCCCTTTTCATTTCATCGTTAACTAAAACCCTAATATTGATAATCATTCTCATTGTATTACATTACCAGCTGATCATTAAATTTATATTCATGTCACTCCATTCTGGAAGCAGTTTTATATAAGCATTAAGTTGCCTGTTACTGTATCCAATTTATTCATATTATTCCCTATATGATTGTATATAAGAATTCTGAATAAATACTTTTTAAATCAAACCCCACAGATCTTCAGTATGGTGTACCTTAGGGCTCAATTTTGGGTCAAATCCTATTCACTGTATATACGACTCCGCTCGGTAAGATTGTTCAAAGGTGCGGCGTTGATTTCTATCTATATGCTGACGATACGCAACACTACATATCTTTTAAACCGTGTGATATTAATTCTTCAAATGCAAAACAGCGTATCACTGAAATTAAATGTTGGATGCGTACTAATTTCTTAAAACTTAACGACGATAAAACTGAGTATTTCCTACTAGGAACGAAATCTTCTTTAGTAAAGCAGAAGCAGGGGGTGATACAATTGTACAGACTGGTTCCCATACTATCATTCCGGTTGAATCCGCCCGAAATATTGGTGTACTTTTTGACGAGTTAACAATATCTATAAACCCTGTTATTACCATCTAAGAAACATTAGTAAAATTAGGTCAACTCTAACTATTCATGTCATTAAAACTGCCGTGAACTCCCTAGTAACACCAAGGTTAGATAATGGCAACTCTCTTTTAGCAGGAATCCCAGATGTTTTAACTAATAAGCTACAAATGGTGCAAAGTAATGCAGCAAGGCTTATAACCAGATCAAAGTTCAGAGAGCACATAATTGAGTATATATTTTACAATTCGATATAAAATCCTCCCTTTAATATTTAAATGTCTTAACGACCTTGCCTCCCAAAAACTTCGCGAGTTTTTGACCAATTTTATTTAAGATCATCGATGACACGTGAAGATGAATATGAAAGCTTTCATATCTGCATGGGGCAGTAGCAGATCTAGTTATTTGTTTGTGTGTAGTCGTAACTTTGTAATATTTTGACCGATTTCACTATTTTTTCTTTATTGTAGGTCCTGAAAAAAATTATTTTTACTTACAATTTCCGATTTTAGCATTTCGAAAATTCGGCGCTGTGATTTCAACCAGAAAGTTGAGACCAACTAGAGACCTTCTTTGATAGTTGCACGATTTTCATGAAATTTGGATTGTTACTGTCTGTTCCAGGTGATACTCCAACTCGAAAAATGCTTGCCATCCCTTCAATTTTCAATAAAAATGGCTAAAACCTTGTGATACCTATAATGTCTCAGAAAACAAAATTCGAAATCATTTTACCAGACATATTTATTCAAAATCAAATTTAGGTCTAACCTTTTACACCAATTTACTTATTTCGGAAAGTTCGCATGGTTCTGAAATGTGCCGACTTTTCAAAATATGCTTTAATCTTTAAGTCACTCCATATTATCCAGTGAGAATTTTTGAGTGAAATAAGCGAGGTGGAAACAGAAAAAAAACATATCAATATTGTTTCACACAAGCTTCAAAGTGTGAAGCCCTAATAAGTATTATTGTCGCGAAACAACCGGGCGAATTCTCCTGTACTAGACATTTCTAACCGAATGCATCAAATTTATAAAGTACCTGTCTTCCCTAATGCGATATGCAAGTGTCCCAATTTCCGATTTTAGCATTTCGAAAATTCGGCGCTGTGATTTCAACCAGAAAGTTGAGACCAACTAGAGAGCTTCTTTAATAGTTGCACGATTTTCATGAAATTTGGATTGTTACTGTCTGTTCCAGGTGATACTCCAACTCGAAAAATGCTTGCCATCCCTTCAATTTTCAATAAAAATGGCTAAAACCTTGTGATACCTATAATGTCTCAGAAAACAAAATTCTAAATCATTTTACCAGACATATTTATTCAAAATCAAATTTAGGTCTAACCTTTTACACCAATTTACTTATTTCGGAGAGTTCGCATGGTTCTGAAATGTGCCGACTTTTCAAAATATGCTTTAATCTTTAAGTCACTCCATATTATCCAGTGAGAATTTTTGAGTGAAATAAGCGAGGTGGAAACAGAAAAAAAAACATATCAATATTGTTTCACACAAGCTTCAAAGTGTGAAGCCCTAATAAGTATTATTGTCGCGAAACAACCGGGCGAATTCTCCTGTACTAGACATTTCTAACCGAATGCATCAAATTTATAAAGTACCTGTCTTCCCTAATGCGATATGCAAGTGTCCCATTTAACGCACACACAGTCGTAATGTTTATGTTTTGAGAAGGTGACAATGTCAAAATATATAAAATTTACAAGAGAAAACTGGATTTTATCGAACTTCTAGTCATTTATTCTAAGGGGAGAAATCAAAGGGATGACAATTCCAGGTAAAGTACAATGTAATCATATATTTAAGTTACACACAATATATATACAATTAATTACGTTATGGAATTGAAATATCTAACTCTTAGTTTCATAGCATTATGTACAAATTTCGCAAGGTCATCTTGTTTACAATTTATCATTACAATTTTAAATGCTGTAAGAGGTTCAGCATGTGGTTTTAGTACCTTAGTTAATAACATCTCGCGGATATCTTTATATAATGGACATTTTACTATAAAGTGAATTTCATCTTCAATATGTGTTTCATTTACTATATATTTACAATATTTACAAATCCTTTCACTGGTATGAGAACCATCCCATCTTCCTGATTCAATGGCTAAATTGTGATTCGAACATCTAAATTTACAAAGTGATATTCTGTGTGATTTTATACTTACGATTGACAAATATTTTTCAGGCATTAATGAACATTTCAATTGACAATAATATCTCAATTTGGGCTTAGAAGAAATTTCACTGGACCAAGTTTGCATATAGGTATCTTTTAATCTTTGAGTGAATTCGTCTAAAAATACGTTTTTATTTCCTAAGCCCTGCTGTTCCCACACTATACCGAAGCCATTGATATACAATAGATGTTTTATATGACTAGCCCATGTTATTCTACCTGCATCATCTAATGTAACTAACATATTGTAACATGCTTTAGGGTAACGATCATCTGACATTTCAAGTATATTTAACCAATATTTTATACATTTAGATATATAATGGATATATAGTGGAACACGGCCTAATTCACCATAAATAGTAGCCTTGGGAGTATGTGAACTTACATGCATAATAAATCTACTGAAATTCAAATGTACATTTTCAATTACTTTAATTTCTTTATATCCCCATATTTCACATCCATAAGTCAATATTGGTAGGATCATTCTATCAAATAAAAACAACGAGTCATGAATGCTTAAATTGTGTTTTGATACGAATGCTTTTAACATGTTACTGGCTTTACTGGCCTGTTGAGCTAATGTGGAAGTTGCTAATGACCAACATAATTTTGGAGTAAACATTAAACCAAGGTATTTATAATGTGAAGTTACTTCCAAAGGGGTATTCCCATAGAACCACTTCTCATTTGCTTTAATAATTCCACCTCTACGAAATACAATGACTTTCGTTTTACTGAGGTTTACACTCATTGCATATTTTGAACAAAAATCCTTAATACAGTTTATTTGATCCTGAAGTCTAGAAATAGTATCTGATACATTTGCTATATCGTCTGCATACATTAATGTTATAATATTTGATAGTTGAGAATTAATAAAGATACCTTTACATTCATTTTCTGTCATCATTTCATGTAATTCGTTTAGAAACAATACAAATATCAGGGGACTTAATATACAACCTTGTTTAGTGCCAATACTACATTTAAAGTATTGTGTTAATTTTAATTTACTACTTTGAACACAAGATTTTAACTTACCGTACATATTTTTAATAACAATGAAAATTTTTGCCATTTACCTCATTTTTTATTAACACATGCTGGATGAGCTGATGTTGGACGCTATCATAGGCTCTACTAAAATCAACAAACAGGCAATAAAATCGACCCTTTTTCTTAGACAAATATTTTTGAATTAATGCATGTAAGGTGAAAATATGATCAATGGTACTTCGACCTTTTCTGTACCCAGCTTGACATTCAAGGAACCTTTCATTAATTTCACACCATTTTGTTAACCTATTATTTAAAATTTTTGTGAAAATTTTACTTAAAGACGAAGATAACGAAATGCCTCTATAATTAGCAGCGTTAGTGGGGTCACCTTTTTTAAATATTGGGTGGATTATGGAAGATCCCCATTCTTCAGGGTAATTACTAGAGTCAAGAATAATATTAAACAAATTCAGCACATAAGGGATGATAGTGTTAATAGAAAGTTTGTAAAGTTCATTAATAAGTCCATCAGGTCCTGGGGCCTTGTTGTTTTTTACATCATTAACCACCCTCATGATTTCTTGTCTCGTAATAGGAGCGTCCAGTAAATCATTTTGTTCACTACCACTTTCCTCATTCATTGTTAAAATGTTGTGGATTTCCTTTTGGAGTTCATCATCTAAATCTGTTGTTATGTTATTATAAAGGTCATTGAAGTATGTAAACCAATCGTCACTCGTGATTGTATCGGCCTTACTATTGTCATTTGTTAGGAAGGATTTGACTTGTTTCAATAAGCTCTCAGTGCTCTCGTCTTTTCGTATTGTATCTTCTGTATCGTTGCTTTGAATTACACAGCAGTTTAAATTTGCCTCTTGCTTGTTTATATTTAGTCAGATCATCATCACAATTTGTTGTACGAAATATGTCTAATGCCTTCATCTTTAGTACTTTCGCTTTCTGGCATTTGTTTTCTGTGCTAGCTAAGTAATTACTGATGTGTAAACAAAATATGGAGATTGTCGATCGAACCGGAAGTGCCACCATCTGGATACGTAAAAAATCCCTATCGCTTTTGAAATATTTTACTTACTGATATGAGAATTTTCAGAATCCTTGTTTCAAGCCAGCCCAGGACAGCTAGGATACTATCACGATTGTTTCAAGCAAGGAAAACTTAGGATAGTATCAGGATTACAGCTTCGTATACTATTAACCTTTAGATACTGCCAGGGGCATTTTAAGCTAGCGCAGCTTATGATACTTTCAAGATTGTTTCAAGCCAGGACAGCTTAGGATACTTACAGGATTGTTTCAAGCCAGGACAGCTTAGGCTACGATCGACCATATTTACCACGTCAAGTCTGCTGATATTACAATCGATCTTTAGCAAGCCAGGACAGCTTAGGATACAATCAACACTTTTAAAAGCCAGGACAGATTAGGATACAATCAACCATTTGAGGGATTTCAAAAATTATTTTCTCCTTTAAATATTCTTGTGTATTTCCTGCACATCGGATTTCTCAGAATCTAATTATAGGATCCTTCTGAAACGTTGACACCATAAATGGGTGGTAATTTTTGATGAAATATATTTTTAAAGCGTTTTACGAATCCGAAATCACCGAATTTTACGCACAAATAAATTTACCTACATATTTATATCTTTGTGACTTTTTGACTTATTTTACTTATTCTTTTATCTTTAAGTACCTTGAACCATTACTTGAAATCTGCTATTTATGTTTTTTTAAATTTCAAAAATTACGTCATTGACATTTCATCCTGGAAGTAAAACCAAATTGCGGACTTCTTCAATATTGATACGATTTTTCTGAAATTTGGAATGTTCATAGATCTCATTGACCCAACTTCAACGATATCATTAGAAATTTCCTTATTTTTGAGTAAGAATTTAAAAAAAGGTCAAAATGCCTTGAAATTTTATTTCTCTAAGTGCACCTATCCACCTGGATAGCCGGGACCAGGATTGAATTTTTTGATGTTTGAAAATTTCAGAACTTCGAATTTCGGCTTATGCAGCAAGACACGTCTGGGTTATTTATTTTTATTTTTCAGATTTTTTTTTTCGCCCGGATGAAATGTTTCGCGCTGTATATAGGCTGATAACGTCACGAGTTTTAATAATCTCTTGTTAAGATTCTTTATATAACGCATGACAGGGAACAAGACGTTTGTGGCTGCTGTGGAATGAATTTATTTTCAAAACGATTTACGATTCGGAAATCACCGAATTTTACGAACGACAGAAGTTGACCTACATTGCTGTAACTCTGTGACATTTTGGCCTATTTACTTATTCTTTTTTCATTGGGGCCTTGAAAAATTTGCTTCAAATCTGCTCTTTTTAATTTTCGAATTTCGAAAATTACGTCATTGACATTTCGTCCCGGAAGTAAAACCAAATTGATGGAATGTAAGTAGAACTCAACGATATATTTAGAAATGTCCTAACTATGGAGTTTGTCGATCGAACCGGAAGTGCCACCATCTTGAAACGTGAAAAATCCCTAAGGATGTTGTGATATCTTACTTACAGACATAGGAGTTACATTTTATGAATCATTGAAGGAATGCCTAAACATCTATCAGGACAGAATTTTGATTTCGGTCAATTGATGGTCACCATTTTGAATAGAATATGACAAAAAGTGAAAATGAAATCATTAGGCCATTATTTGAAGAATACCTCTCCTATTTCAGAAATGAATACTTTTTTTGGATAGCCGGCAACATGGTCGAATTTTTGATTTTTACATTTGACCTTTTTTGGGGCAGACACATTGTTTACAAGACAATTTATTTCCTTATTTTCAAAATTTACAGATTTGACCTACATATTCGAACAACTGAGGTCAATTTGATTCTAAGAATATAAGTTGTATTAAGAATTACATCATTTCATTTTTCAATATTTCCCGCCCTTTTCATTCATTTTCGGAACTTTTTGAAACTGGAAGTCATCAGATTATAGCAATACATGTCTCAGTTATTTTTTCGTCCGGTTTTTTCTAATACCTGTCTCAGTTATTTCCTTTTATTTTCAAACCGGAAGTGTCATAATCTTGAAACGTAAAAACTACCTAAGCGTTTGGCGATGTTTTACTTACAGAAGCTTTGGAGAAATGCCTAAAAGTCTATCGGAGCAGAATTTTGATTTCGGTCAAATGGTGGTCACCATTTTGAATTGAATATGAAAAATCGTGAAAAATCTAAACACGATAGGCCGTAGTTTGTTGAATTCGTCTCTTATTTTACAAATTATTTTTTCGCCCGGCTGACATGTCTCTGGCTATATGTAAACTGATAACTTTGCGAATTTTTAAGCGATTTTAATAATTATTTTTGCTTGTTAAGATTCTTTATATAATCAGTGGAATGTGACAGGGTGAGACCGTGAATATAAAAGATTTCATTTCTGTCTGGTGGATCTAGTTATTGTTTTTTTCGTTATTTTCCGTTAAATGTTATATCTCAGAACCTAACCTTGAGATCTTTCTAAAACTTTGATCTTCACCCTCCAGGAATGGGTAGTGGCTGTGGATTAAACGTTTTACGAATTCATTATCACCGAAATTTACGAACGGAAAAACTTACAGTGCATAGTCATAACTTTGTGGTTTTTTTTATTTTACATAGATTTAGTTATTGATTTTTTTTGTTATTTTCACATAAATATTATATCTCAGAATCTAATCATGAGATCTTTGTAAAACTCCTGGAATGGGTGGTGGGCTGTGGATTAAATACATTTTCAAAAAGTTTTACGAGTCCAAATTCATAGTCATAACTTTGTGGTGTTTTTTAAACCTTGTAGTAATATGGGCAAATAAAAAAATATATTTTCACCTGCAATTTCTGATTTTGAATTTTGAATTTCGAAATTCGTCCCTGTCATTTCGTCCCGCTTGTTGACAACTTCCTTAATATCTGCACGATTTTCATGAAATTTGTTTTGTACGTCGATCTGACCGATATAACTTGAAAGATGTCATCGAAATTTTCTAACTCATCTCCCCATTGAGAAATTAAGGATCAAATTTTTCAAAAATATCGACAAAATATAGGTCACACAGCCTTGAAATAACTGATGCGTACACACAATATAGAGTTTGTCGATTGAACCGGAAGTGCCATCATCTTGAAAAATAAAAACTACCTAAGTCTTTGGTGATATTTTACTTACTGAATCTTTGGAGAAATGCCTAAAAATCTATCGGAGCAAGTTTTCCTTGTCGACAAAGCTGTTTTCTAGTGACAAATTTCCAACATCGGCTTGAAATTAATCGAATTCGGCATCAATTTTCCGAAATCAATCCTTTTCTTGTTGGCCTCCGTCTAAAAATGGGTGGTGGCTTTCGAATCAGTATATTTTCAAAACGTTTTACGTATCCGAAATCACCGAAATTTTATCTTGAAAAATTTACCCACATAGCTGTTACTTTGTGATTTTTTGATGCATTTTATCAATTCTCTTTTCTGTAAGTGTCTTAAAACATTTACATCAAATCTGGTATTTCCGATTTTCGAAATTCGAATATTACGTCTGTGACATTTGATCCCGGAAGTAAAAACAACATGACAACTTTTTGAATATTACTACGATTTGCATGACATTCGGAGTGTTAGTAGCTCTGGCTCTTAGACAGTTTTTGACCAATTTAATTCAAAAGAATAAGGGAAAATTATATAACCCATGGGACAGGAAGTTACCGTGAATATGAAAGCTTTCATGTCTGCGTGTCAGATCTAGTCAAGCTTTCATATTACATATGTAAGCTTATTGTTTCAGATAAAGTTATTATGAAGCTTTCATATTTCATATGAAAGTTTATTGTAAAGTTATTATTAAGCTTTCATATGTCATATTATGAAAGCTTACTATTTTTGTTAAAATTAATATTAAGCTTTCGTATACTAAGATTATTTTATGTTAAGATTATTATTAGGCTTTCGTATTTCATATGAAAGCTCATTGTTCTTGTTAAGATTATTATTAACTCTTCATATTACATAATCTAACCACAGAAACTTTCTGAAACTTTGGCCAAGAATGGGTATTGGTTATTGTTTAAATATTTTTTCAAAAGTGTTTTACACATCTGAAATCACCTAATTACACCATGGAAAAAGCTGACAAAGGGTAGTCGTAACTTTGTGGTATTTCTGACCGATTTCACTAATTTTTCGTTAAAACGAATTAATATTTCGTTAAAACGAATTAATTTTTCGTTAAAACGAATTAATATTTCGTCAAAACGAACTAATATTTCGTTAAAACGAACTAATATTTCGTTAAAACGAACTAATATGAATTAATATTTCGTTAAAACGAATTCATAATTATTATTTCGATTTAACGAATTATTACTATTAATACTTCTTTAAAACGAATTAATATTTCGTTAAAACGAATTAATATTTCGTTAAAACGAATTAATATTTCGTTAAAACGAATTAATATTTCGGTAAAACGAATTAATATTTCGGTAAAACGAATTAATATTTCGTTAAAACGAATTAATATTTAAGTTAAAATGAATTAATGTTTGGTTAAAACGAATTAATATTTCGTTAAAACGAATTAATATTTCGTTAAAACGAATTAACATTTCGTTAAAATGAATTAATATTTCGTTAAAATGAATTAATATTTCGTTAAAACAAATTAATATTTCGTTGACGCGAATTAATTGTTTCGTTGACCCGAATTATTTCGTTATATCGAATTGATATTTTGTTTAAAGGAAATATTAATTCTTTTTAAGGAAATTTTAATTCGTTTTAAGGAATTAATATTTTATTTAAAGAAATATTTCATTTAAAGAAATATTTCATTTAAAGGAAGAGTGGAATCATGCACGAAAAAATTATATAAAGAGTGAAATCATGCACAAAAAGGATATATAGAGTGAAATCGTGCATTTAAGGGGCTGCGTAAGAATCAATGAAGATTGTTTAAATTCCTTTTTCTGTCAGGTTTGGGGGGATATTTATGATTTTGGCGCAGAAGGATCAGGAAGTAAACACACATTGATTAGTATGAACGCCCACAAAAATGGCTTTTGGCTTGTATGGTTAAACAAAGTTTCTTTCGGAGATTCAGAGAAATTGTGACCTATCCAACAATGTTCTGAACTATTTTTCATTACAAATTTAACGTCCAATGCTTAAGCTAATACTAGACATTATGCGTATATATCGATACGCAATAAAACAAAATGCTTACCTGTGACAAATGAGCTTGGAAGCATTCCGTGGTTCGTCAAATTTTGCACAAATTTCAGATTAAAAGTGTAAGGTACCGTAGTTTTGTAAACTAGATATAACATATTGTCATTTGTAGTTCTAATTGGCGAATTATAACTATCTGCCTATTGTCACAGATAACTGAATCCGATATAGTAACGTAACCTTGTATTTGAATATGTATACCGTTTAGAAATCGATATGCATTTGGATTTGAATATTGGTTATTTTATCTTTGTTTTCAGATTCAACGTCAATGTCAATAAAACCCACTTCTGACGGTAAGATATAATATCATAAAACAATATATGAAACCATACAGTCTCTTTAATATTAATTATTTCCCAGACGAACAATTCGTATAAGAGACCATTACCCTGTTACGCCTAAGTCACATGTGGATCTGAAGTAATAGGCTTCATGACTTATTTGCCACATTATGTTGTTCAATAATTTGAATACCACAGCGAATTAAGTGTCAGTGGTATGTTTTTATATTTCATTTTAAATGTCAATTTGTTACAGAAAATGAAAGTTATTACAATTATTTCAGCTACAACTCAGACAGATATAGTACTAGACCATCATGATAACGAAGAGGGTGCTGCAGATGGCAACATCATAAATTGGGCACGGCCAGGTAAATAGAACACTGTTCCAAAGATTGTCTCTTAGTTGAAGAAATGATTCGAATTTATCCAAGCGGGGAAAAGTTCAGGCGATAAATTTCCGTAATACACATTACATCTGTATACTCTTGAAAACAACGTTTTCTAGAGATTACATAACTCATTTTGTTGTTATTCAAACCGGCATGTACATTATGCATGTACACGTTTTTACGGCAGCATTACTATATTACAACTCCTTCAATTTATTATAGTAGGGTGCCCCGAGCTAAAAAAAATCTCGAAAACTATTTAAACCTATTCTATACAGACAACAACCCTAGATAATCCTTTATTATAAACTGCCAAGAAACTGTACCTGCGTGCTATATTTCACAAGATATCCATTCGACTTGCCTTTTAAATACACTGCCATTGTGGACTGGCGGCGGACATATTTATTTGGGGTTTTCATGATTGACGGAGTTATATTTTCTTGGTCATTTAAAATTACGGATTTCTTTTCCGAAGAGAATTAACCACCACTACCATTCGGGACTATTCGTTTAAATCGTAATTTGCTATTTAACAAAATCTGCTCCACGTATCGATTGAATTTCTGATCTGAGCATGCGCAACATAGCTCAGTTTTTGGATAGGTCATTCCTGTGTAATTTATATGTGTGCAGTCCAATTTAAATTTATTTAAGTTTTTGTTGATATAATGGACCGATCTATTTATATTTTTTATATACCCATAGACACACGGGTCTATTTATATTGGTATTTATATGTGAACGTGCCTTTGTAAATTTGTATTTGATGTCCCATTTAAGAAATAATGTTTGGAAGCATGTTTATTGAAGGAAAGTTTTATGAAATAATTAGAGTATTAAATAAATAATGACGGGCTGTTTTAATCAATCTAAATATGCAATAGCTGATCAAGTTATGTACAGATTTGAGATGTACATTGACATTTTGAAGTTGGGTTGGAATAAGTGAATACAAACTAGAAGATACCTAATTAAGAACAAATTCAAATCCGGGATCACGTTCCTTCTTGCATGATAGCATTTACACAAGAATAAATATGCTGATTATATTCATATATATATTTTCCTATAACTTTATAGGGACTGAAAGCGATCAATAACATTAACAAAACACATCTCATCGTGACCAACGCCCTCTGAATCAACATGCCTGTATGTTAGATCTTCTTTCGTAACGGCATGTCGTCTATTACAACACCCTTTAATCATATACATTTATATTATGTACATTAGAACATCTGTCTTAGCAGATATTTTTTTATAAAACAGTCGACATTACCTTGTCAGCTATTATACGACAGAAATACAGGTTTTCCCAAAGATAAATAGGTTAAAAATTAAGGTAATCAGCGCAGGTGTATTCACTTTATCAAACAAAGCATAACTCAAATCTTACTCAAACACACGATCCATTGACATTTCACAAATCGATTGATAATAATATATAGTCATTATTTACCAAACAAAGATATGTAATTTATAACTAATCTGCAATGGTTATCTCCCAAAACTTAGACAGCCATAATTTAGACAGCCATAACTTAGACAGTGGAGTAAGTGATTAATTAACACAACACTCATAGCTGCAATGGAACAGTCCTAATCAGTGGTGTAATTGACCCATAGGGAGATTAAGTTTGTTGGGCTGAGATGTTTTGATTTGAAAATGAATGTCTTTGATGCAAGTTTGATTATCAAAACAATAAGTTATGTTAAAACTGTTGAGATGTATTGATTTGAAAATATATCTAACTTTGATCCAAGGGTGATTATTAATCATTTAAGTATGTGCAAGAAGCTGAGATGTTTTGATTTTAAAATGTCTACCTTATGTCTGGAGGGATTTCACAACAGGTTGAACCGCTCTCTCTCCCACCGACATCCCAACATCTTCCGCTTTGTTGGCATCATCAAGAGAATCGAGAACGCAGATCGAGCGAAACTGACACAGCTCAACTTTGGAGCTGCAGCTCCACCCTAGAAGAGAGTCTATCGGGAGTTAGAGAACAGATTGGTCAGACTCAAGCAGCAGCTGCAACAAGGTGACAAAACCAAGAGTCGGTATCTGGACGCAGTCCGCCATTTGATCTATCGCGGATAGACACTTTGTTAACATTCGCATTGAAGATTTGTGAACATAGAGTATTAAAATTATTATTATTTATATAAGTAAAAACTTGACCAGTAAAGAAATGAAAGAAATGGTACTGTATTTGTTGTTTTATACTTGTTAATAAATCTGCTTTAACATACCAATGTTACAATTTGCTGTTGTTTTGAACTGGCTGTCTAAGTTTTGGGATTTTTTCTAGAATTTCTTGGACTATTCCATTATCAAATATAGGTAACAGGTTGAGGATTAGTTGTGCACTTGACCATTAATGTTGTTGTTTTAAGCTGTCTAAGATATGGCTGTCTAAGTTTTGGCAGGTTACCTCTGCAATAAACATATAATCTCAATTCTTCCCATTGGGACAAATTAAAAAGTTTTATTTTTACTAAGAGTATGTCAAAGGCAACTTTTCAAACACGATATCAAAGCAGATCTACCGTAGTAACCGTATTTTGTAAAATAAATTGCTACCGGAAAATTAACCACTTGATTTCAAGAAACAGTTATTAAATAATGAATTGTTTAAATACTCTGGGAATTGTAGGAATGTCGGTCTGCTGGGACGTCTGGATTGACAAATAAATTAGAAACAAAGAATGAAGAAATTGTATTTTTTAATAACCGCTAAAAAAGGCATTGAAAGTTTCTTCCGGTTAGGTAGGATCAGCCAGGTCAATTAATTTTTGTAAATTTGCTTTTAAAACTGGAATCGAGTGTTCCTTACCGGCTACAGAAAAATAAAATAGAGACTTATTAGAAACTTGCTGATTTAAAACATACCTACGAAACCGGAGCTGTGCTTTCAGTGCCTCTTTCATTTCCCTATCTGTAAGTTGTAAAAGCCCATTTTCCATACCCTCTTTACTTTTCCAAAGACCCACCCCGACAATTTCTGTTGTTAGGCGCTCTTTTTTCCTAATCTCACGTTTCCCCTTTTGTATTAATTCATTCTTTTTCGCCAAAAGAACCGCTAGCTTTTTTCTTTCGATTTCTTCCCGTCTTTGACTAAATTTAGAAAGTTGATTTTTAGTTATCGTTTGAGCATCCATTAAGACCGAATTACGTTTATCAGGTGAAAGATTTTTTAGCCATTCATCAGATTTATTCATTTTATATAAAATGGATGCTTCGTTGCCAAAAATATTAGACGAGGGCGCGATCCTCATCAATCTATCGAGATGACTGAACACGGTTTCTGGTAATTTGTTGTGAGGTATGGCAGAACTCGAACACGAAGGATTTAAATCATCTCGATACTCAAGTAAAATTTTTGCAATATACTTTCTGAACTCGGCGAAGAGGACTTCCAAAACATGGACCAGGGTTGAATTAATTGTTAAATCAGAATAAATTTCCGTCAGGGTAGCAAGGACCGAATCATTTTCAATTTTGATTAGAGATTCGAATGGGTGTGATTTACCTTCGACAAAATTTTGAATATTCGGTTTTTCGAAAAAATCATGTAATTTCTGATAAATAGTTTTCATGTCAAGTGCATTAATGCCGCTTTCTAATATGCGCCACAGTGGAGCAGTAATTAATTTATCTATCAAGCCCAAAGCCTGGCACTCAATATGAAATAACGGAATTTTAATATCTAAAAATATGCTTTGGGTCAATCTATTTTCTGTTCCAAAATCACCAAGAAAATTTTTTATATGCTTGGCCATATAATTTACAATTGCGTCATTGTGGAAAATTATATTAAACCGGTTACCACGAAATGGCGTTAGCGGTAATTTTGAAATCCCAAGGGACTTGAGATACAACTTAAAAGGCAAATAACAACCCGACTTTTCATCCCCACCCTGCGTAAAGGCCTTACAGATGGTCCGAATCAATCGAACACACCCAGGTTCGTTTGGCAAAAATGAAGAAGCGGTTTTAAACGTTTGGGCCGAATACGTTTTAAAATACATTTCCTCAAATTTCTTCAATTCAGACGCACTTTTATCGGCCAAACCAGTTAGTAGATGAAGACCGCAAAAGAAATGATTTATATTTAGGTGAATATTTCGCTCTGAATCTGATGAATCTGCCAGTTTTCTACTAATTTTGAGCAAATATTGCTTCTGTACTGAGTAAACAAGGTGTTAAAAAGCTTTTCGGTGCTGGCTCTGTCTGACATTGTATTTCTAATTTCGAAAATTACGGATTTACTAATGGGTCCAGCTAAATCATCAAGATCTGCCAAAATTTCATTTAAAGTTGTAAGAGTAGTTTGCACAGATTTATCAGCCATATTTCGAAGACCAATAATAATTGGCGTATGAGTCGAGTCAGCGGTTATTGCGTATGTACCGAATTTGGAACCAAATTTTGTAGTTTCGTCCGTATATAAAGTGGTGTTTTTCGCTGACTTTAGGGTTTCCGAAACATGTTTTAAAGATACACCGACGCGCTCACATGATATTCTTTGAACTGTAGTTTTTGTTGGAGTGTAATTAGATTTGAGTCCCGCGACAGCCAAACATGCGGTTATAACCGCAGCGACGTTCCTATCGGAAACGTTGAGGTTTTTTTTAGTTGCATGACCAAATTATGGCATTCTGAAGTGTATCTTTGATTTTCGACATCATACAAAATTACTTCTTCCCCACGAGGTTGGGACTTACAACCAGTTTTTTTATTTGCCAAAACTTTATTATTATTAGCCTTCGTGCGAATCAATTCTTTTGAGGTCTTCCTTAGTCGATTTGTTAAACGAAATATTGTTTTTTTATACCTATTGATCCTACTTACTAAATTCCTATTTTTCCTATTTAATTTGGTCAAAGTCACATCGGCAGATGTCTGTGTCTCTCTATTAATTAAATGTGGCTCGCTGGTATCTGCCGCTGGTGTCTGGTCTACTATCCCGGGGAAAAAGGGGCTGTCGAGATAATCGTTATATAATTTTAAAGATTTATTAGAAGTTTTTATATGTTTACCCAGCTTTCTAGCTTTTGTCTTCAGTCTGACCAGCCTACTTCGAATAACGTTGTCATCAAACGTCACGCTGTCGTCATGTAAAGCAGTAATTATAGACTGGTGCTCTGTATAGGTCGGAAATTTTTTAATGATACTTAGTACTAGCCTATTTGTAATTCTTGCAAAGGGAAGTTTAGTTATTGTTCCGAGATCATAGTGAACGCCCAAACCAATGCTGGATAGTAATTCATCGTCACGCTGTCGTCATGTAAAGCAGTAATTATAGACTGGTGCTCTGTATAGGTCGGAAATTTTTTAATGATACTTAGTACTAGCCTATTTGTAATTCTTGCAAAGGGAAGTTTAGTTATTGTTCCGAGATCATAGTGAACGCCCAAACCAATGCTGGATAGTAATTCATCGTTGGACGCCATGCCTGCTAATTGAATCGATTGACAAAAAATTAAAAAGAGTCCGTCGGTCAATTCCTGAACAAAATAAAAAGATTTGTTTCCCCTTAACCCTAAAAGCCAATAGTCTCGATTAGTAAATCGGGTCTTTCGAGACTACACTTCGATTCGATAAATTCCCGGTAGCAAATTTAAAATACGAAACAATTTGTTGAATTTCCTAACTTGGTATAACACGTGTGGACCAATACAACTACGATTTCACGAACCTTACAAAATTAAAAGGAAAATACCGGTTGTACTCTTATCTTCTCCAAAACGAGTTATTTGGAGATGTGAAATTGCCGAAACTAAACGACAGCACTCTGTAAATTAATAGCGAATTGAAAAATAAAAACGACAATAATTTTTAGAATTTTTAACGTAGTTAGCGATCCAATAATATTGAAAGACAAACGCGTGATGAAAATATTTTTAACATGTCTTTATATACCATTTGATGTTGTGACAATACCACGTGCATGGCCGTATAAGGTGAATATTTGGTCCGTGCACGTGCTCCCATTGTGCCCGTGACTGTGTCGTCATCATTCAGAAATTCGTCTTTGCAGAGTGAACACCTCTCAAGGTAAGACAATATTTCGTAGAGGCTAAATTGGACCGCTCGGGGCACCCTAATTATAGACAATATTTGTCGACCCTAGCTTAAGGTAGGCTCGCGAATTCCTTGTGGGAAGCATGGCTAAACACGATGTATTCTTAGCGAAACACGGTGAATTCCTAGCGAAACACGGTTGATTCTTAGTGGTTCTTAGAGAAAAATCGAGGAGGAATGAAGCGGAATTTCACCGCGAAATCTAATAGATTTTAGAGCGGTTTTTTTTGCCGTGTCGCGGAGATTCCGGTCCAAAAAATTTGAGAGGAACTGTAGTTCAAACTCTTTATGTTGATATCAAATAGGAACTGTATTATTCTGTATACAAAAATCTATCTTACATATGTATTCACATAACGTTCCGAGGAACTAATTACAAACTGGATATAAGTAGCATTCTGAAAGAATAAAATTAACAATCATAAGCCAAATGAAACTCGTTCGGAAAAACGTTAACACTGACAATGATCTCAATGATTAAAGGGAGATAACTCTTGTTCAACTAATGGCTCATTATAATATTCAGCGGTGATTTTATGATTTATAAGATACATCTACATATTCACAACTAATTATCTGCCTTGTGAATGGCTGCACGCTTCGAGACGAGCTCTGACAAAAATAATTTTTATGCTATGAGAAAACCAATGTAAGTCGATCTATAAGTTATATAAGAAACTATTGGTAAAATGGGTGACGATATAAGTAGATGGAGAGTCGCAATAGGGGAATATTATGGTAGAATTAAAAGAAGAAAGGGGAATAAACAACACCGAAGAGAAGGAAGCGTGGGTAGCCTGTATAAACAAGACGCCATCTTGGTGAGGATTTTTTCTCATATTTGGCTGAGCAGTATAAGCCCTACAGCCCTTAAAATCATGTTTTATGGATCAGCAGCCTATCTAGTATTTATTTTCGGTATTCTTCTTCTGAAGGATGGGATTGAACAGAACCCGGGCCCAGAAACGAGAGGACAGAATCAAACAAAACTGCCGTTCTCGTGAACAAATATTACTGGCAGAAATAGGGCAAGTGGAGGGGCAGTACGTAATGATAATAATGAACATGAACATCATATTGAATTACTCGATGGCATTAAATCGCTAGACAATAATATGAATAAACAATTCTCTTTGTTGAGGTCCGAAATTAGTGAAGTAAAGGAGGAACTCTCAAAATATGTCAAACTAGCAGACGATGTATCTATACTGCAGACCACAACCAAATACATGGAAGAGAAAATTGAAAGACTAGAGAGGATTTACAAACAGAACAATTTGATCTTTTTCAATATAAAAGAAGACAATCCAGAAAGTCAAATAAAAGTGAGTTAAAAATTAGAAATTTTCTCTGTGGAACACTAGAAATTGAAGCCAGTGATGGAATGACTTTTCCGATAGAGAGGGCTTTCCGTATTGGGAAAAAAGAGAAAACAACAATCGGCCAATCTGTGTACAATTTACCCGCACCAAACACCGATTTCAGACACTTGACAAATTCAGAATGTACAAGAGTAACACCCGGACGAGTTTTCAGCGGTAAACTATTCCAAACAGGTCGTAATAAAAGATGATTTCACTCCAAAAGCCAGAAAAATCAGATCTAAACTGTTTCCAATTTTTAAATGTGCTATTGATATTCATGGTGAGTCCGAGAAAACCATATTTAAACAAGACACTATTGTTATAGGAAATCGATGACCAATCGTTATAATTTCAAATATGTCAACTTCAAAATAAAATAAATATTGAATTGTACTGATAAATCCATGTAGTTTGTATAAATTAGTTGTAAATTGTTTTGAATGAAAATGCTGAAAACATAAACTTATAAATGTCATAAAGTTATACACACATACACAGATTGCAATAGGCACACTGATGTCTTGTCTGATTTCTGATTTACACACTTGACCACCTGTTGGCAAAATTGCTTAAAGATGTCTTGTTAGCACACCATTCTCCAACAAAAACCTTCGGTCCAAAGGAAACAGAATCTGTAGAAACATATCTTGTTTTAAAACCATCTATTTGGAGTTCCTTCTATAAAATGCTGTTTAACTAAAATAAAGCTTTTAAATTTGAATAATTAATTTCAAATCGCATCCTTATCCTAAATTAGCGCAATGTCCATTATGGTTACCTAGTCTTTAAGTTTTAGAGAATTATTTAGATGCACGACAAATAATTTCTTTTTACATAATTATGTAACAAAATAGAAATCTCGTAACATCATGTAAGCAATAAATGCAAAGAAAAAAACAATTGTGAAAGAACAGTTACCGGTATGTTATTTTTAGAATTAGATAGTTGTTTTAACAACCACCCAAAGTTCTGAATATTTTACTAAAAATTGTGCAATTTATAACAATATTGCAATTCATAACATTCCTTATCACATTGGGGGGATCAGTGATCACATGTTTCATTATGGTTAAAACACAATTCAAAATTATATAAAATTGCATTTTTGGGGGTTGCTAACAACAGCATATTATGTTGTACAAGTACGGAGCCCCTTAAGTGCAGGATTCCACTCTTATATAATTTTATCGTTTAAACGAAATATTAATTCGTTATAACGAAATCTTATTCGTTATAACGAAATCTTATTCGTTTAAACGAAACATTAATTCGTTATAACGAAATAATTAATTCGTTATAACGAAATAATTAATTCGTTATAACGAAATAATTAATTCGTTTAAACGAAATAATTAATTCGTTTAAACGAAATAATTAATTCGTTTAAACGAAATAATTAATTCGTTTAAACGAAATATTAATTCGTTTAAACGAAATATTAATTCGTTTAAACAAAATATTATTTCGTTACAACGAAATATCATAACGAATTAATTATTTCGTTATAACGAATTAATTGTTTCGTTATAACGAATTAATTATTTCGTTATAACGAATTGATATTTCGTTTAAACGAATTAATATTTCTTTTAACGACATAATTATATAAGAGTGGAATCATGTACGAAAAAAAAATTATATAAGAGTGAAATCGCGACGTTAAATATGTAGATTTGGAAAATTATAAAGACATAATTATCAAAATCGGTCAAAAACTCACAAAGTTACTAATTTAAATGTAGTGAGAAACATTGCACCCGGGCAAAAAAATAATCTTTAAACTAAAGGGAAATAACTGAAACTTGTATAGCTGTAATCGGGCTTCCAAAATTAGAGATATGTTATATAATTATGGTTTCCAATATGTTTGGTTATAAGTAGGAAATCGTGACGACTTCTTAAGCATGTTTTAAACAAAGGATCATAGACTGAACCGTAACACCAAATCTATGAAAGTTTATGATGTTTTTGATACACCAGTGACATCGTAATTCCTTTATTAGGACTAAATTGGATATACAGTATATACTGTAAAGTGTTGATTTAGCAGCCTGGAGAATGATAATTGGTATGTACCATCATAAAACCGTCACAAGAAAAATCAACACAAAGTTTGTCCGTGTCCAAAGTGTAACAATCTCAATTATTATGGTCCTATCGCTTCTTATGATATTGTGTGGTGATGTGGAGAGCAACCCTGGACCAACAAATACTAGACAAGGCACCCTCAGTAAGACTGGTGAAGTTGTTTATCCAGAGAAAGAAAATGTCGGACACGACCTAATGGCTATGCTTCAGTCTCTAAAAAGTGACATCGCCGAACTTAAAAACCAAGTAAATGAACTAAATATCAAAGAAGAAGTTATAGAAATTAAAAAAGATGTGAAAGATTTAAAGACAGAGAACGAGAAATTGAATAAAAGGATGGATAACTTCGAAAATAGGGCTCGACAGAATAACTTAATTTTTTATGGTTTAGAGGAATGTGGTGACCTGGAAACAAAAGAAGACTCAGATAAGTTGATAAGAGAAGTTCTCAAAGGCGAGTTGAAAATTGAAAGAGCCGATGACAAATCAGAAGTAAAATTTGAAAGAATCTATAGAATAGGTAGAAAAAAGAGCTCACAATCACGACCAAGACCACTGTTAGTAATGTTCACAAGCCTTGGTGTCAGAGATGAAATACTCACTAAAGCTAAAAAGGAGCTCATAGACTGTAACATATCTGTGTCTGAGGACTTTTCCGAAAAAGTGAGAACAATTCGAAAAGCATTAATACCTTTCTTAGTTCATGCTAAAACAAAGGAGAACAAGAAGGCACGTCTGAGCTACGATAAACTGATAATCAACAGCGAACCATTCACCATTGACCTGGAAACTAATACACTGATATCACTCAAAGGTTCAAGATAGCAACAAATATTACTAAAGAAACCAAATACACCAACATATCCAAACTGCGGTGATTTGAAATTAGAGATTATATTCTGGAACTGTCGTAGTTTCCTAAGGCATATCGATAATAAGGAAGTTATTAATCTTATATCCTCATCTGGGATCATTGGAATAAGCGAATCTTGGATTTATGACACTTGTTGTTTAGAACTTGAGAATGTTGTGGACTCGCATATATTTTACCAATGTTGTCGTGAGAAAGGAAAACATGGAGGAATATTGGTGTTTGTGGCCAAATGTCTTGCCAAGGGTATACGACGAATATTCATTGACGTTGATGACATGGTTGTCTTATTTCTCGACAAAAACTTCTTCAACCTGGATAGTGACGTCGTCCTTATATGTGTGTATATATCCCCTGAGAACTCTGCATATTATAATGGACGCGAACAGGATACAATGAGTGTGTTACAGGATGTACTTATAGAAATTCGTACTGAATATGGATTTGTAGATATTATATTAGCCGGTGATTTCAACAGTAGGACGGGCGATCTAGAAGATTATGTGGAGAATGATAGTTTACGTTATATCCAAGATATCGAAATATACGAACCAGATACTTTCAACATTCGAAGACACAATCTTGATAAAGAGATAAATAATTATGGACGTCAATTGATAGATTTATTGAAGACGTATGGAATCCATCTATTAAAAGGCAGGTTCCCTGGGGATAGAGAAGGGAATTATACATGTTTCGCAAATAGAGGTAAGAGTGCTGTAGACTACATTGCCATATCCACACCTTTATTCCAATATATTGCAGATTTCTCTGTTCTCAATTTTGATGAGTCTGATCACCTCCTATCAAATGTATAATTAACCTAAAGACATCGAACAAGGCTCAAAATACAGAATGTGATATAGACAATTACACGTGTTTACAATATCGCAAAATAAATTGGAATAAAATCAACCATGATAGATATATAGACCTGATCAAGGATGATTATTCAACTGAACAGTTTACGAAAATATACAGTGACGCGTCTTTAAGTGTAGACTCAGTTGTACAGATTCTCAACGATATTATTTACAGGGCGACAGAGACACATATGCCTAAAAAGAGAACTGTCAGAAATCAACAATCGGAACAACCCGCATGATTTCATCAGGAATGTGAAAAGCTGAAACAAAATAAATATGATTCACTAAATATCTTTCGAAGAACTAATCAAAAATCTGATCTAGAGGTATATTTTGGATTGCGTGCGAAATTTAAAAGTGTATGCCATAACAAAAAACAATTACACGCCCTTCAATTGCAAAATTCGATCGCATCGAGTATTGGAGACCCATGCAGGTTTTGGCGAAATATTAAATGCGTTGTTAATCTACATCCAAATCCCCTCATATTAAAGCAGACCACTGGTTAGAACATTTTAGGAACCTTTTCCATTGCGACTCTGATCCCGAAAATCAAGACATTTTAAAAGTAGTCTCAACCCATGATGTGAAATGTGAGGACTGTGACTCATCTATGCCTGAAGAACTTAACATCCCAATAAGTGACAGTGAAATAAATGTTTGTCTCTCAGATATGAAAAGCGGAAAATCGTCTGGCATTGATGGAATATGCATTGAATTGATCAAAGAAGCACGAATAACACTTGTCCCAACCCTAAATGTAATCTTTAATAAAATTTTCGATCTGGGAACATTTCCAGCAGAATGGGCCACTGCCATGATTTGTCCTGTATTTAAGAAAGGACAAAGGAATTTAGTTGAGAACTACAGGGGCATATCATTACTACCAGTAATTAGTAAACTATTCACAAAAGTCCTGAATAAGAGACTCAGCAATTGGTGTGATGACCTCAGTAAGATTTCAGAAAACCAGGCGGGTTTCAGAAAAAGATACAGAACCATTGACCACATATTTAGTCTACAGGGACTTGTGAGCAAGTACTTGTCCAAAAAAGGCGGCCGCTTGTACTGCCTATTCATTGACTTCCGTTGCGCATTTGATTGTGTCAGACACGAATATCTGTGGTCTTGTCTAATAAACTGTGGTATCCATGGTAAATTTCTGAATATATTAAGGAATATATACCATAACTGCAAATCGTGTATAAAAACGGAACATGGTGTAACTGAAACCTTTCCGTGCTGCATAGGTACTCGACAAGGGTGTATTTTAAGCCCTGTAATGTTCTCACTTTTCATAGACCAATTCGTTTCCGAATTAGAAAACCTAGGTTGGCAGGGTGTGTTCGTCTCTGAAAACTATGACAACGTTTTCTCACTATTGTTTGCAGACGATATAAGTAACATTGCTGATACAGCAGGTAATCTTCAGAAACAATTAAATAGTGTAGAACTATTTTGTAGTAAATTTGGCATGTCTGTTAATAAAAGTAAAACAAAGGTAATGGTTTTCAGAAACGGGGGTCCGCTAAGAAGATATGAAAAGTGGTCGTTTTTGGGAGATCCTATGGAATGTGTCAATAATTACAAATACCTGGGTTTGGTGTTTACACCCAAGTTAATCTGGACCAAAGCGCTAGATACACTTAAATCCCAAACAAACAAAGCGCTTTCTATAGTCAAATGTCTGAGCAGGAAAATACATGGTATCCCGATCAATATAGCATTAGAAATATTTGATAAAATGATATCACCAATCTTGACTTACGGGTCTGAAATCTGGGGCCACAGTTATCAACAAAACATAGAGAATGTTCAAATAAATTACTTAAAATATATTCTAAAATTGCCAAAGTATGCATGCAATGCAGCGGTCCTTGGGGAAAGTGGACGAAAACCACTATTCTGTACATATAGTATTAAATGTATTAAATATTGGGTTTGTCTACTAGAAATGAATGAGTGCAGATTACCAAAACATGTTTATGTAATGTTGCATCGACTAGATGAAAGTGGAAGATGTAATTGGGCTACACATGTTAAGAATCTTTTATTTCGATACGGCTTTGGGTATGTCTGGATAAGCCAATCTATTGGTAACAAAGAACATTTTATTAGTCTCTTTAAACAGAGAATAGGTGACTGTTGTACCCAAGAATGGCGTATTAATGTACAAAATAACTCTTTACTTGATAACTATTATGTATATAAGACAATTCTAGAAGTAGAAAGGTATCTACACAACTATGACAAATTTAGCCACGCCTTATGCAAATTTAGATGCTCAGCACACGATCTCCTGTATATTAGAGGCAAGTGGCTAGGCCTGTCTGAGAAAGATAGGATATGTAAATCATGTGACATGAACCAAATTGAAAATAAACCCATTTTATGTTCACCTGTCCCCTATACAGTAACCTTAGATCTACTTTTATCAACAAACATCTAAAAGCAACTTCACAACAAAACCTTGAGATTCTCATGTCAACTAAATCCATGACAGTTTTGAGAGATGTTGCGAAGTTTATTTATTTTGCCTTTAGAAAGAAAAGGGCCACCCAATGCAGTCACATTATCCCTGTATAGCGTATAGCATATACTCTAAATCCTTAACTACCAAAAATACGTATTATATTGCACGTTTCTATTTCTATTTTCACCTGACCTGATGAATTGATTAGATTTTATGTTATTAACATCTTTAGTTGTTAAGATAATCCCAGTATAGTAAGTAATTACATGTATATCAAAGTTTATGTCAATTGTGCACATTGTATGTATGTTCTTTGGGTCTCTGACCTTGAAAATGAAAATAAACAAACTAATTAATATACAAGAATGGCACACTGCAATAAAAAAACTGGCCAAAGCAAGATTTCTTGAGAAAATGAAATGAAAATGGCAGGAAAAAAAATTAAAAATGGCAGGTTGGACAGGCGACCTTACTCCTTGTCACGTACAACCGGGCATTCGAAAACACGCTAGTTAACTCAATGACAGGCGCGCGTGCTAATCATTCAGCCACCCAACCCCTCTTTGAAATCAGACACGTGCAATATGTCATATAGGAAGAATAAGAAGTCGCTCACAACAAAATGGTAAATTAATGAGTTTAGGTCAAAAGGTTGAGCTACTGTTTTAGAGTACTTAATAGTTTTAAAGAGACACGTTAAGGGTTGTTCATAGTTAAATGAAAGTTTAATTTTAAATAAGACCAATAAAATTAGGATTTAATAATGCCAGACTAATATTTCCAATATGTTTGGTTATAAGTAGGAAATCGTGACGACTTCTTAAGCATGTTTTAAACAAAGGATCATAGACTGAATTATACAAGAATGGCACTTTGCAATAAAAAAACTGGCCAAAGCAAGATTTCTATTCAGAAATTAAATAATTGCTAGAACCAGAAAAATATTTATCCACTATAATAAATAAGCAACATAGAGAAAATGAAATGAAATTGAATGGGGTTTAACGTCCTACTGTTCTGCTCCTAAAATGGGCTAATGAAGACGGGCATACGCCATAAAGTGTGCAATGAGGGAAATTTTACCCGGGCAGCGGCGTTACGGCCCACGAGGTTGGACAGGCGACCATACTCCTTGTCACGTACAACCAAGAAATCGAAACAACGCCAGTTGACTCAATGACAGACGTTATGATACAGAGCGCACGCGCTAACCATTCAGCCACGCAACCTCCCTAAAATCGGCAAATTGCTGACCTACAGCGAGAAACATTTCAACCGGGCCAAATTTTCTATTTTAACAGTTTAATTTGCACGGTACCTTTAGTTATCAACCGAATATTACAAAACTTTTAAAAATAAGCTCCTCCTGACCAACTTAATCGTTCGCAATAAACGTTTGCCCCTTAAAATCGGCAAATTGCTGACTTTAAAGTGAGAAACATTACAACCGGGCGAAATTTTCTGTTTTATCACTTTTACAGTACCTTTGATTACCAACCGATTATTACAAAACTTTAAAAATAAAAGAGAAAGAGAGAAATGCGGCCTAACGTCCATTCGACACAAACTAGGTCATTTCGGGACTAACATATGTTTTTTAATTTTATTTAAAAACTCCCCTTGCGCGTACTGGTCTTTAGCTGTTGGGAGGAAACCGAAGAACACGGAGAAAACCCACGAGGTTGGGCATCATACACCATGTCAAGTGCAACCTGGAGATCGAAACGATGCCGATTGACTCAATGACAGACGTTACGATACAGCGCGCACATGCTAACCATTCAGCCATTCAGCCTCCCTGAATTCGGAAAATTGCTGACTTATAGCAAGAAACATTTCAACCGGGCGAAGTTTTAACAGTTTAATGTGCATGGTACTTTAATTACCAAGCGATTATTACAAAACTTTTGAAAATAAGCTCCAACTGAACAGCTTAATCGTATGCAATAAACGTTTTGCCTGAATTGAAAGTTCTGCACGGAGAAAATTCATCTCGATTTCCCGGCGTGGTTCCCCTTGTCAGTGAGGCAGAACGGAGGGCCTGACAAGCACAGCTGTCTAGTCGTTCGGATGGGACGAAAAACCAAGGTCCCGTGTGCACATTGGAGTGCACGTAAAAGATCCCTTAGCAGTTGGAATTCGATACTGTTGAATAAGCTCTATACGATGACTAAATGTGAAGATTGTAGCCACCCACACTGCATGTTTTGCTTAACAATGAAAGGGTGCCGTTTTCAATTTTCGATCCTTTTATTCTTCTACTCCTGATATTTTGGACTGTTGATCGATGGTTTCATATAAAAGACTATCGAAGAAGTTCCCAAAAAAATATTATGTTGACTTTAACAGAAAGGGACCTATATTTCTTTGATTTTTTTGAAAAATTTGATCCTTAATTTCACCAAGGGGAGATAATTTAGAAAATTTCTAATTATATTTTTGAAGTCACATCGGTAAGATCTACTTATATACCAAATTTCATGAAAATCGTACAACTATTAAAGAAGTTGTCAAATTGGTCTAAACTTCCGGTTCGAAATCACAACGACGAATTTTCGAAATTCGAAAATGTGAAACTGCAGATGAAAATGATTTTTTTCAAGGTATTCAAAGAAAAAAGAATTGGTAAAATCGGTCAAAAAATAACAAAGTTACGACTATGCATTGTCAGTTTTTTCGTTCGTAAAATTCGGTGACTTCGGATTCGCAAAACGTTTTCAAAATATATTTAATCAACAGCCACCACCCATTTTTGGAGGGGTAGGTCAAAGTTTCAAAAACATCCTATGGTGAGATTCTGAGAAATCCGATTTGCAGGAAAAACACGCAAAAAAAAAAAAAAAATAATAATCTTAACAGAAACAATAAGCTTTCATATGAAATATGAAAGCTTAATAATCTTAACAGAAACAATAAGCTTTCATATGTAATATGAAAGCTTAATAATCTTAACAGAAACAATTAGCTTTCATATGTAATATGAAAGTTTAATAATATTAATTTTAACAGAAACAATAAGCTTTCATATGTAATACATATGAAAGCTTAATAATCTTAACAGAAACAATAAGCTTTCATATGTAATATGAAAGCTTAATAACTTTAACAGAAACAATAAGCTTTCATATGTAATACATATGAAAGCTTAATAACTAGATCTGCTAAGCAGATATTAAAGCTTTCATATTCACGATCAGTTTCTGTCGCATCTCATCAGTTATATAAAGAATCTTAAAAAGGGAAAAAATTAATAAAATCCGTCAAAAACTCACCGAGTTATAACGAGAAACAATTCAACCGGTTCAAATTCAACCTTAATTAAAAACAGAGTTGTTATGTTCCAATGTGATCAGTCAAATTGCTTATTGCTCCTAAGTCTACGCAGAAATTCTCAACATCAAACTTTGTCAAGGTAATGACATAATGAATCTATATTTGGAATTTTGTCGCTCTCACTTCATTATAACCAAAGTTATCGTGCCCCAAAGTATCAACCAATCAGATTGCTTATCTCTGCTTACTGTTAGCAAACAATGCTCATCTGGTACCGTGCAAATTAAACTGTTAAAATAGAAAATTTCGCCCGGTTGAAATGTTTCTCGCTGTAGGTCAGCAATTTGCCAAATTTAGGGAGGTTGCGTGGCTGAATGGTTAGCACCTGCGCTCTGTATCGTAACGTCTGTCATTGAGTCAACTGGCGTTGTTTCGATTGAAATGCCCGGTTGAAATGTTTCTTGCTACAATTCAGCAATTTCCTGATTTTAGGGAGGATGAATGGCTGAATGGTTAGCATGTGCGCGCTGTATGGTAACGTCTGTTATTGAGTCAACCGGCGTCGTTTCGATTTCCAGGTTGCACGTGATATGGAGCATGGTGTCCAACCTCGTGGGTTTTCTCCGTTTCCCTCGGTTTCCTTCCACGGCTAAAGACCCGTACGCGCAAGGGAAGTTTTTAAATAAAATTAAAAGACATTTGTTAGTCCTAGTCCCGAAATGACCTCGTTTTCTGTTTTAACGGTTTAATGTGCACGGTACTTTAATTACCAACCGATTATTACAAAACTTTTGAAAATAAGCTCCAACTGACCAGCTTAATCGTATGCAATAAACGTTTCGCCTGAATTGAAAGTTCTGCACGGAGAAAGTTCATCTCGATTTCCCGGCGTGGTTCCCCCTTGTCAGTGAGGCAGAACGGAGGGCCTGACAAGCACAGCTGTCTAGTCGTTCGGATGGGACGATAAACCAAGGTCCCGTGTACACATTGGAGTGCACGTAAAATATCCCTAAGCAGTTGGAATTCGATACTTTTGAATAAGCTCTATACGATGACTAAATGTGTAGATTGTAGTCACCAACACTGCATGTTTCGCTTAACAATGTAAGGGTGCCATTTTCAATGTTCGATCCTTTTGTTCTCCTACTCCTGATATGTTGGACTGTTGATCGATGGTTTCATATAAAAGACTACCAATAAGACTCTTTGTAGAAGTTCCAAAAAAAAATTATCGATTACTTATCTAGTATCGAAAAAAAATTAGGTCATTCTGACCTATATTTCGTTGATTTTTTTTAAAACTTTGATCTTTAATTTCGTCAAGGGGAGATAATTTAGAAAATTTCTAATCATATTTTTGAAGCCGCATCGGTAAGATCTACTTATATACGAAAGTTCTTCAAAATCGTACAACTATTAAAGAAGTTGTCAAATTAGTCTAAACTTCCGGTTCAAAATCACAGCGACGAATTTTCGAAAATGTGAAACTGCAGTTGAAAATGACTTTTTTCAATGTATTCAAAGAAATAAGATTTAGTAAAATCGGTAAAAAAACAATAAAGTTACGACTCTGCATTGTCCATTTTGTCGTTCGTAAATTTCGGTGATTTCGGATTCGTAAAACGTTTTGAAAATATATTTAATCAACAGCCACCACCCATTTTTGGGGGGATAGGTAAATGTTTCATAAAGATACCGTGGTTAGATTCTGAGAAATCCGATTTGTGGATAAAACACAAAAAAAAATAATAATAATCTTAACAGAAACAATAAGCTTTCATATGTAATATGAAAGCTTAATAATAATCTTAACAGAAACAATAAGCTTTGATATATAATATGAAAGCTTTGATATATAATATGAAAGCTTAATAATCTTAACAGAAACAATAAGCTTTCATATGTAATATGAAAGCTTAATAATCTTAACAAAAGCAATAAGCTTTCATTAACAAAAGAAAGCTTAATAAACAATAGTACAGATAAGGTATTCTGTAGGGCTGGGTTGACTCTGATCAGCTAACCTAAGAAGTTGGTTAATGGGTTGCACGATTAACTTGAGGAGGAAATTTGTTTATATAGTCCTCAGTGACCAGTGTTAACGACCTAGACACTGTGTTTTGTACAACTGCTTGAACTGCATGCAGTAAGACAGTAAATAAACATGTCATCTAAATCGAACGATAAAATAAAAAACCCGAAAGGCCCACTAACAAGAAGCTCAACATCTCAATCGAAGTCAGATTTTGATAAAAACGAGGGTGTGACAGATATGGCCTGTGTCCTCGATGCTATAGAACAATTAAAAACAGAAGTAAAGAATATGATAAGTAAAGATGATATGGAAAAATTAATGAATGATATCAGTGAGTGTGTCGTAGTCAAGATTAGAACAGAAGTTAATAAGGATATTAAAGCGCTAAACGAAAAGGTTGTGGCTCTACAAAGAAATTATGAAGCGGTTGTTGTTCAAAATGAGAATTTGAAAAGAGAAAATGAAAGTCTGAAGACCGAAATAAAAGACGCCCATTCAAACACTGTGGCCAGTTATCAAAAGGCAAATGAAACCATCAAAATGGCTAACTACAATGAACAATATTCTCGTAAAATGAATATTAGAGTACTGGGCCTGATATCAAGTGTATCTTTAAACCCGGAAGACAATTTCATCGACACGGCAAGGAAGATATCTAATATCGAAGTAAACAAGAGTGACATAATAGCAATTCATGAACTACCATCAAAATATGTTGATAGACCTAAACCAGTTATTATTAAGATGAAGAACACAGATTGTAAGTCAAAAATAATGAAAAATCGAAAATTATTTAAAGAACACAATTTTAAACTAGACCTGCATGCAGGAACGACGGGTTTCACTGGTGCCACGTTACCTTTGAACTTGAACTTGTGTCACTTACGGTGCCACGTTACCCTTGAACATATGTCAATTCCGGTACCAATGAAACCAATATGTAGGTTTCCACATAAGCATTTCACACATCAAATAAAATGGAAACAGAATCAAACAAATCCAGCAATATCATTTAATTTTATACATTTGTTACGTGTAATTGATCCTGACAAAATTATAGTACTTCCGGTGATAATGTAAATGTTCCATTAGTTTTATGAAATCAGAAATGGCATAAGGCATCACATGGTGAAAATTTTATGTAAATCGAATAATAATTGCCACTTTTAAAGACCAAAAACCTTGAAAAGTGACGTGTAGAAAATCGTCAATTTCTCGGCAACCGTACAAGTTAGAAACCATTTTTTGTAATTATATGACCGGATGGGTTTAATCTATTTGTTGATTGGAATCAAATATCATAATTGTATAAACATTACAAATCAGACTCATTTGAATAAAATATCTGTTTTGAAGGCTAAAAATACATTTTTTGCCAAAATGACGTTACTTCCGGTGATAATGAAAACGTTAAATTAGTTTTATAACATCGTCTATGACATTAGGCTTCAAAGGGTGAAAATTTTATGAAAATCGAATAATAATTGACACTTTTATGGGCCAAAAACCTTCAAAAGTGACTTTTAGAAAATCGCCTATATCTCGGCAACCGAACAAGTTAGAAACAATTTTGTGATATCTTTTTGAACGTATGAGTTTTGTTAATATGTGAATTTAAACCAAAAATTAATTTTATTATTATATGTGACATAATTCTTGGTTGAAAAAAATATCGATTTTAAAAGTTGAAAATTGAGTTTTTGACTAAATGACGTCACTTCCGGTGTCAATTTTAAATAGTAATCAACATGATATGACACAGACTTGCTTTTTGAATCAAATGATGTCACTTTTGTGAATATCCATTAATAATTGACTATTTTACAGGCAAAATTACGAAAACAGAGACTTATGCAAATCTGCCCATTTCTCGGCAACTGCTTATTTTAGAAACTAATTTTAACATACATTCTCTTCGTATGGATTATAGTTACAGGTTTATAAAAGTTAAGTAAAAATATTTTAAAATCTGAAAAGCCTGAATGGGTTGTAAATAGGTCAATTTTACGCCTCTTTTCACCTCTTAATCCAATTTGCTAGAAAATGAAATAGAAATTAAAAAAACTGCTTCCGACATTTTTTGCGCCTTTAAACGACACACTCTTTTAGTCATACAATTTTTCATAAAAATAATATTTGTTTTCGAAAAATGGTCAAAATTGTAGTTTTTGGTAAAATTATGCCACTTCCGGTGCCGACAGATAACACTTTTGGTAATAAAAAAAAATGACAATTTAGACAACGAAGCATATGAACTTTGTTTTATACAAATCGAACAATAAAAAATTAATCAAGGACTGAAAAACTGAATTAGCCAATGGCGGCCAAGGAAAATTACTGAGACAATTTTTTTTAACATTTTTATGCTAGTCAGATGACTCTTTAATTCTGTGCACAACACGACTAAAAAATACTTATAAATAAAAAAGTTTTTTGTAAAATTTTAAATTTTCGAAATTTGGCGCCTAATATCTTCGAAGATTTGCCAAAAATCAAAAATCGAAAGTAGCGCAGCTATGTGCCATGTCTCCGGCTGTGCCAAAATGTATCGAAAGTTAAAATCCCATGATTATTGTTAAAATTATTGCAATATATTTTTAAAAACGCTAACTTCGGTGATTTCGGACATTTTGCATTGTCGCAGAACGTTCAAAATAGCTTTATCCTCTAAGTCACACCCACTTTCCCAGTAAAACCGAAGAAATCGTAACGATGCGACAATTAGTTGCTGAGATCTATTCAAATTGGAATCTGAATAATAATAATAATAATAAGAACTAGACCTGCATGCAGGAATGACGGGTTTCACTGGTGCCATGTTACCCTTAAACATGTCACTTCCGGTTCCAAGTTACCCTTTAACATATGTCGCTTCTGGTACCAACGAAACCACTAAACAGATTTCCAAATTAACATTGCACACAAATAAATTGGACGCAGAATCAACCAAATCCAGCAATATCAATTAATTTTATACGTTTGTTACTTGTAAATGATCTTGACAAAATTAAATTACTCCCGGTGTTAATGCAAATGTTCAATTAGTCTTATGAAATCAGAAATGGCATACGATATCAAATAGTGAAAATTTTATGTAATAACTGCCACTTTTAAAGACCAAAAAACTTGAAAAGTGACTTGTAGAAAATCGGCTATTTCTCGGCAACCGTACAAGTTAGAAACCATTTTTTGTGGTATCTGTATGATCGTATGGCTTCATTCTATTTGTTGATTGGCATCAAATACCATAATTTGAAAAAGATTTCGAAACAGACTCATTTGAATAAAATATCTGTTTTGAAGGCTAAAAATACAGTTTTTGCCAAAATGACGTTACTTCCGGTGATAATGAAAATCTTACATTACTTGTATGAAATCCCAAATTGCATTAGGTATAACATGATGTAACGTTTATGAAAATCGAATAATAATTGACACATTTATGGCCCCAAAACCTTTAAAAGTGACTTGTAGAAAACCGTCTATTTCTCGGCAACCGAACAAGTTAGAAACAATTTTATGATATCTATATGACCATATGAGTTGTGTTTATACGTGAATTTAAACCAACAGTTAAAATTATTAATACATATTAAGTAATTCTTGGTTGAATAAAACATTGATTCAAAAAGTTTAAAATGCAGTTTTTGACAAAATGACGTCACTTCCGGTGTCAATTTTAAATTGTAATCAACTTGATATGACGCTACATGCTTTTTGAATCAAATGATGTCACTTTTATAAAAATGCAATAATAATTGACTTTATTACACGCAAAATAACGAAAACAGTGACTTATGCAGAACTGCCCATTTCTTGGCAACTGCTTATATTACAAACTAATTTTCACATACATTCTCTTCGTATGGATTATAGCTACAAGTCTATAAGAGTTATGTAAAAATATTTTAAAATCTGAAAAGCCTGAATGGGTTGTAAATAGGTCAATTTTACGCCTTTTTTCACCTTTTAGTCCAATTTGCTAGAAAATGAAATAGAAATTAAAAAAACTGCTTCCGCCATTTTTTGCGCCTTGAAAGGACACACTCTTTGAGTCATATAATTTTTCAAAAAAATAATATTTGTTTTCGAAGAAGGAAAATAACTGTCAAAATTGTAGTTTTTGGTAAAATTATGCCACTTCCAGTGCCGACAGATAACACTATCGGTAACAAAAAAAATGACAATTGAGACAACTGTATTACTGCAATATTTTCAAAAACGATAATTTGGTGATTTCGGACATTTCGCATTGTCGCAGAACGTTCAAAATAGCTTTATCCTCTAAGTCACACCCACTTTCCCAGTAAAACCGAGGAAATCGTAACGATGCGACACGTAGTTGCTGAGATCTATTCAAATTGGAATCTGAATAATAATAATAAGAACTAGATCTGCTACTGTCCCATGCAGATATGAAAGCTTTCATATTCATCGTCACGTGTCATCGATTATATCAAGTATCTCAAATAAAAGGATAAGAATAACAAACTATCAAAATTGGTCAAAAACTCGCGAAGTTACAAGTCTAAATATAGTATGAAACATTGAGTAATCTGAAAACTAAAGGGATATAACTGACACTTGTGTTGCTGTAATCGGGATGACTTCCGATTTCAATACTTTCAGAAAAATGAAATGAAAATGGTAAGAAAACATCGAAAAATTAAATGAGATAACTTTGAACAAACCTAAAACTTTTTGAATCAGGTTGAACTCAACTGTTTGAATATGTACGTTAAATATGTAGATTTGGAAAATTATAAAGACATAATATCAAAATCGGTCAAAAACTCACAAAGTTACAAATTTAAATGTAGTGAGAAACATTGCACCCGGGCAAAAAAATAATCTTTAAACTAAAGGGAAATAACTGAAACTTGTATAGCTGTAATCGGGCTTCCAAGATATGTTATATAATTATGGTTTCCAATATGTTTGGTTATAAGTAGGAAATCGTGACGACTTCTTAAGCATGTTTTAAACAAAGGGTCATAGACTGCAATATACAAGAATGGCACTCTGCAATAAAAAAAAACTAGCCAGAGATTTCTATGCAGAAATTAAATAATTGATAGAACCAGAAAAATATTTATCCACTATAATAAATAAGCAACATAGAGAAAATGAAATGAAATTGAATGGGGTTTAACGTCCTACTGTTCTGCTCCTACAATGGGCTAATGAAGACGGGCATACGCCATAAAGTGTGCAATGAGGGAAATTTTACCCGGGCAGCGGCGTTACGGCCTACGAGGTTGGTAAGGCGACCATACTCCTTGTCACGTACAACCAAGAAATCGAAACAAGGCCAGTTGACTCAATGACAGACGTTATGATACAGAGCGCACGTGCTAACCATTCAGCCACGCAACCTCCCTAAAATCGGCAAATTGCTGACCTACAGCGAGAAACATTTCAACAGTTTAATTTGCACGGTACCTTTAGTTATCAACCGAATATTACAAAACTTGAAAAAATAAGCTCCCCCTGACCAGCTTAATCGTTCGTAATAAACGTTTGCCCCTTAAAATCGACAAATTGCTGACTTTTAAAGTGAGAAACATTACAACCGGGCCAAATTTTCTGTTTTATCACTTTAACAGTACCTTTGATTACCAACCGATTATTACAAAACTTTAATAAGAGAAAGAGAGAAATGCGGCCTAACGTCCATTCGACACAAACTAGGTCATTTCGGGACTAACATATGTTTTTTAATTTTATTTAAAAACTCCCCTTGTACACGTACTGGTCTTTAGCCGTTGGGTGGAAACCGAAGAACACGGAGAAAACCCACGAGGTTGGACATCATACACCATGTCACGTGCAACCTGGAGATCGAAACGACGCCGGTTGACTCAATGACAAACGTTACGATACAGCCAGCACATGCTAACCATTCAGCCATCCAGCCTCCCTGAATTCGGGAAATTGCTGACTTATAGCAAGAAACATTTCAACCGGGCGAAATTTTCTGTTTTAACAGTTTAATGTGCACGGTACTTTAATTACCAACCGATTATTACAAAACTTTTGAAAATAAGCTCCAACTGACCAGCTTAATCGTATGCAATAAACGTTTTGCCTGAATTGAAAGTTCTGCACGGAAAAAGTTCATCTCGATTTCCCGGCGTGGTTCCCCTTGTCAGTGAGGCAGAACAGAGGGCCTGACAAGCACAGCTGTCTAGTCCTTTGGATGGGACGAAAACCCAAGGTCCCGTGTACACATTGGAGTGCACGTAAAATATCCCTAAGCAGTTGGAATTCGATACTGTTGAATAAACTCTATACGATGACTAAATGCGTAGATTGTAGTCACCCACACTGCATGTTTCGCTTAACAATGAAAGGGTGCCGTTTTCAATGTTCGATCCTTTTGTTCTTCTACTCCTGATATGTTGGACTGTTGATCGATGGTTTCATATAAAAGACTACCAATAAGACTCTTTGTAGAAGAAGTTCCCAACCAATATTATGTTGACTTTACGAGAAAGACCTCTAAACATGCTCCAAATTGTAAAAATACGACTTTTTGGATTTTCGATCTCTTTTTTTCGGCTATCCCTGATATTTTTAAAAAAATGATACAATGATTTCACACAACAGGCTAGCTATTAGACTCTCTATTGACAAAAGTTTCACCGCCCTCCCTTCATTATAACCGAAGTTATCGTGCCCTAAAGAATCAACAAATCAGCATGCTTATCTCTGCTTACCCTAAGCAGAAAATGCTCATCTTTGAACTCAATCATAACATTGACCAAGTGAACGTCTACAACAAGTTTGAACATTCTAGCTTAATTAGAATGAGAGTTATTGTGCTCCAAAGTCTCGGCCCTTCAAATTGCTTCTATTTTTCATTTTCAATTCAAAATGGTGACTCCCGGTTGACCTAAATCAGAATTCTATTCGCGACATTTTTTAGGCCTTCCTACAAGGATTCAGAAAATATAACTCCCGAGTCTGTAAGTAAAATAGCAAAAAAGCCTTATTGATTTTTCACGTTTAAAGATGGTGGCACTTCCGGTTCGATCGACAAACTCCATATTTTGTGTACGAATCAGTAATTCCTTGTCTAGTATCGAAAAAAAAACTAGGTCATTCTGACCTATATTTCGACGATTTTTTTGAAAACTTTGATCCTTAATTTCACCAAGGGGAGATAAGTTAGAAAATTTCTAAAGTCATTTTTCAAGTCGCATCATTAAGGTCTACTTATATATTAAATTTCATGAAAATCGTACAACTACTAAAGAAGTTGTCGAGTTGGTGAAAACTTCCGGTTCGAAATCACAGCGACGAATTTTCGAAATTCGAAAATCCGAAATTGCAGATTTGAAGTAAATGTCTTAGGATACTCAAAGAAAAAAGAATTAGGAAAATAGATCAAATAGTCACAAAGTTACAGCATTGTAGGTCAAATGCATTCGGTGATTTCGGATTCGTAAAACGTTTTGAAAATACATTTAATCAAGGTTCGCACCCCATTTTTGTGGGGGTAGGTCAAAATTTCAGAAAGATCCTATGGATAGATTCTGAGAAATCCGATTTGCAGAAAACACACACAAAAAAAAAATAATAATAATAACTTTAACAGAAACAATAAGCTTTCATATGTAATACATATGAAAGCTTAATAATAATTTTAACAAAAACAATAGTGTTTCACACAAGCTACGCAGTGTGAAACCCTAATAATAATTTTAACAAAAACAATAGTGTTTCACACAAGCTACGCAGTGTGAAACCCTAATTAGCTGATGGTATAACCAAAAAGAACCTCAGTCTCATCAACAGGGCTTACGCTAAACCAACAGTAGACAAATGTTGGTATTTTAATGGCAGTGTATATGCAAAGGCAGTCGGTACAAAAAGGGTGAGAATAGACTTGTTTGACGACCTAGAAACATTAGTGTTTTTAGACGACTCGACATATTGAAATCACTTTTTTTTGCCCACTATCGATCTGTATAGTTAGCAGTATTAAGAGTAAGCATGTATTAAAGTGTTCCCACCCGAAATATAAAAAAAATGTAGCCACATACGAAATCACGTTTAACATTAAAAGTCAGTAAACATCTTATATACAACTGTCCCCTATGCCTAATTTGTTCTCCTAAAACTTTTGGCTTCTGATCCATTTATTTGATCCTAAAGCGCAGTACATATATGTATATCGAAAGCCAATCTATGTTGAATTAATTTTAATATATCATGTAATTGTTATCCATGTAAGTTATAATATAGTTTAAGTTAGTGAACTACTGCAAGTCAGTTGCATAAATAAAAGTACGGTGAATATCACGGTGAAGTACTACTTTTTTATGTAATTAATATGAATTAATTTTTATTTATCATGTGATTGTTGTACATATAAGTTATAGTATAGTAGATGAACTACTGCAAGTTATATGCATAAATGAAAGTTAAGTTACAGCGAATATCATTTTAAAATGAAGAACTACTCTATGTTATGTAATGAGTATAAATTAATATTTGTTATAAGGAATGTCACTTAAAATGAAGAATTGGCCCAAACTGAAGTCAGTCAGCTTAAATCATATTGAACCCCTTTATGTGATATAGATTGTCATATGAAGCAGTTTATGAATTCACTAATACTATATTAAAAAGAATGTCCTTTTTAAGGTGTCTAGTCAAAAAAAATACCCCCAAAAAGTATCAAATTATCTTAGTCAGCATGTAAGAGCATATCCTTGGCTAGGTATTAGTCATAATGCGTGGCATAGTTTTTTTGTTTTTTTGTTTGTTTTTTTTTTCTCTTTTGGCTCTATTCAAATTTAACAAAAGGTAATCACTTTAAAATGAAGTACTACTTTTTTATGTAATTAATATGAATTAATTTTTATTTATCATGTGATTGTTGTACATATAAGTTATAGTATAGTAGATGAACTACTGCAAGTTATATGCATAAATGAAAGTTAAGTTACAGCGAATATCATTTTAAAATGAAGAACTACTCTATGTTATGTAATGAGTATAAATTAATATTTGTTATAAGGAATGTCACTTAAAATGAAGAATTGGCCCAAACTGAAGTCAGTCAGCTTAAATCATATTGAACACCTTTATGTGATATAGATTGTCATATGAAGCAGTTTATGAATTCACTAATACTATATTAAAAAGAGTGTCCTTTTTAAGGTGTCTAGTCAAAAAAATACCCCCCAAAAAGTATCAAATTATCTTAGTCAGCCTGTAAGAGCATATCCTTGGCTTAGCTAGGTATTAGTCATAATGCGTGGCATAGTTTTTTTTTTCTCTTTTGGCTCTATTCAAATTTAACAAAGGGTAAACGGTAGAGTGTAACTAATTTGAAAATTAATGAAACACTACGAGAATGCGACAATATAAGCGACTAAAATTGGTCAATGTCATCAAGTAACGTGAACAGACATTATGTGGGTGAATCAACTGACACCCAGTCATGTTGTTACAGGCGAGTTTATCTAACGTTTGACGACCGTCAATTAAGCAATCACTGCTCAGGTATAAACCGAATCAATATCGCCAAAAATGAACTACTTTGTCTACTTAAAGAAACTGAGGGACTCAGAGCTCAACTCGCTGTTCCCCTCCTATCCAGTGTTACACAGCTATCTATGAATGCTAAATCCACATTTAAATGCATAGTACCAAATAAACTTGTTAGTTTGAATCAATATTTGTACACTGAAAAAAAAACTTGTGTTGGATGTCAACACAAGTACTTGTGTTAAAACTAATCTACACAAGTTTGTGTTGTTTTGCATTGCATTAACACAAACTTGTGTAGATTTGTAAAAATCTTGTGTGTTTTCATATCAGTAACACAAGTAATGTGTAGGCCTACCGTCAACCAACGATTTTTTTTTTTTTTTTACAAAGTCAGAATTTGGGAGTTCACAAGTTTAAGAAAAGTAATAAAATAAAAAGCTTAATTCAAATCCCGAAAATTACATGCTGTTCTTCACTGGAAGGGTGTGAGCAATAATTAATCAGAAAATTGCCAGACAGACTTAAATGTTAATTGGTGTTAAGTTGTCTGTAAAGATGAAATGTCTGGTTGTCTTTTTTTTATTGATCCAATAAACTGATATATCAAAGGAATATATAGTGTACATGTGATTTTCAGCACCCTTGTGTTTGTCAAAATTGATTCAATGTGCATTGGAAAACAATGAGTAAAACTCTTAATAATGTAATTGATTGATGTAATCGAAATTGGACAGTATATTGGTTAACTAAACAGTAACCAATCAAATTTAATTAATCTTCCAGATGTTTCTCATAATTGATTTATTGATACAATGGTTCTCCAAGTTATCTATACTCTATTTGATATTTTATCAGCGACATTCAGTTAGATATTTAACTGTTGGATGCCACGTTTCGTGGTTAGTGTCAACCGAGAGTGATATTTTTAAAAATATAATTGTCACACAGAATACAAGACCGCAGGTTTGTAAAATTTAAAAAGAAAAAAAAAACCGTATATTTAATTTAGCATCGATTTATTGTTTCTATGTATATTACTAATAATTTAAAACATACAAGTCAGACCAAGAACAAGTCTTGGTCACCTAGAACCGCGTAATCTTCAACGTACGTTATTCGTAGAATATTTTTTTGGATGTTAGAGACTAACTCAGAACAATTAAACCGGAAGTGTGTGTTTGATGGCGGACAAGGAAAATTTTTTGATTGTTTCTAAAGCGTCCCGGTAATTCAGCAGTCTAACGAATTTGCCTTAATTTTTCTGAAAACGTGCTTAATTAATATTATTCGGCGCTACACCGTTGTTCAAATACTTGTAATTGCAAAAAACAACCCCAACTGGGACCAGCAGGTAAGAATTTCTCTTCATTTTATTTTTATACTAGCCCGGCAGCCATCTTTGTTTCGGGCAAAATGAGAAATACGTGTATATCAGGCATGGACTATAGCTAGATACTAACTTTTGTACTAGTTTAATTGAAATGTAATCTTATCTGTGTAAAAGAAAAAAACCTCAAACAAACAAATCACCCTTTTATTTTTATATCAATCAATGTGTAATATATTAGACATACTGATTCAGAAACTAACACCTGTCGTCCGAAGTTTCTCTATAATTTCGTTCGTTTTTTTTTTCAGTCATTGATGTTAGCATATATTGGCCTACTCCACAAAGAAAAACTGGTAACAATTTCATTTTCTTTAATATATTTTTTTAATAATATCACTATCAGTAGTAATATCCAGTCAAGAGAGAGGGGAAATCGGGTTTTAAGTTCACTTAACAGAACTGTGCGATATACATGTCCTAGTATTAAATTGGTCGAATCAAGTAGGCCCATGCATGATATATATCCTAGAATCAAGTAGGACAGGTCTTCCATTTCCGCCATTTTCCTGAGCACTGCGGCATTGTTAGGGTGCCCCACGTGCCTGCTGAAAAGTTGTACTAGACACGTTGAATATGCACGCTTTACTTGGTTCACTACTACTAATTTTCTGACAGTCTCGCACACTCGTTGAGTCTATAAATAGCAACAGCCCGTGGAAATTCTAAACACACTAGTAACTATTACAGTCGTAAAAAATCTATTGTTGACGATTCTGAGTAGCAGTAATATTTATCGTTTTGGTTATTACGACATCTTTAGAAATTACGTTCGTTTTATTTTTTAAATTGCTTTATCCTTCGCATGACCGTTAGAAGCGACATATTTTGGTTTAGTACAAATAATATCTATGAATAACTTGGGTTGGGCAGGATCATGATACCAGCAGCAGTTTCGTTTTACTTTTACAAGGTTAGAAAAAACAATTGTTGAGTCGTCCACCGTGTGTTATTTATAAATTCGATTTCTTGTTCCAGCTTTCAGTCACGTTTCGTAAAAAGTAGTCTGGATTATCCCGACCTGTCAATCAGACGGAGAATGGTCGGTAGGCTGGTGAAGTGAGACTAGTTTCAAAACAAGGGCACGTAACCTATTTTTTACTCGAAAGTGTCTGGATGTTATGGACGACGCTCCGAACCATTTTTCAGTGTATTATTTATAATATTTAAATGGTCATAGCTTATTAAGTTTAACATGACCGTTTATTTAGTGACTATAAATGTGTGAAATAGATTTAAGACATGTTATATATATAAATATTGTGGTGTAATTGTTTAGCTATTTGGAGATATTTATATATGGTGGGGCACCCTAGCATTGTGTATGTTGTGTTTATATTAATTCGGCATAAGCTTTGGAGTTGTTGTTAGTGTTTGTTGCATAAATCCTTTAAACTTACTGGCGCCAGGTAATTTTGAGACTAAAATATGGTTCAATTTTAGTTGAAAGATTTGCTTGCACGTAGGGGTATTCAGCAAAGAGAGGAAACCAGCGTTTCTCGAGAAAACACACAAGGCTGGTCAGGCAACCTTATTCCTAGTCACATTCAAGCAGTGAATCACATAACAGAATGGTCTATTTCAAATATGATATTTGCATAAGTATAAACGTAAATCGGCAGCGCTGGACACACAAGCAGAAGGATTCTGCTGAATCAATCAGCGCTAAAATTCATGTAGTGTGTGCACTGACATTTGCCCAAATCAAACAGGTTTGATATATTTGATTGGTGTGTCCACTTTGTTGAAGCATTCGTCTGGTTTTAGAATTCATTAGCCAATAAGCACACATTCATACCAAGAAGTCACATGAATTTTTAGAAGACAGATGTTAAATCATGTGACGTAAAATGTAATGTAACTGAGTGGTGAATCTGACGAGGGAGAGAGAGAAATGGGGTTTAACGTCCACTCAACACAAACTAGGTCTTTTTGGACTAACATATGGGTTAATTTTATTTCAATAATTCGCTTGCGCGTAGGGGCCTTTTGCAGTGGGAGGAAACTGGAGTGCCCGGAGGAAACCCACGAGGTTGAGAAGGCGCCCTTATCTCCATGCCACATGCGCTCACACCAGGGCTCGAAACCACAGCTGCAAGCCAGAGGTGACCTGTCAGCTAGAGGTCGAAGCGCGGCACACTCTAGATCACTAGGCCCGGAGTGTCTACTCATTCGGCTGCAATTATGCGCCAATTGAATTGGGCAAATAATTTGAACACAGCATTCTGGTCTGTCCACAGCTTTACTAGAAAAGTCTGTATTTTCTAAAAACCAACAATGGGGCATACCCAGAACAAAAAAGGCCATACCATGCAATCGGGTTACATGCACGCCAATGGGACTGCAGGTCTTTTGTTCCATCGAACAATCCAAATGCACTTTCTCAGGAAGAACTGAGAGCAAACCCACCACCTCCAGAATAGCAACCCGCACTTTACTCACTCAGCCACATGGCTATCGTCTAATTACTGTGACAGTCCAGTCAAATGACAAACAAGGGTTATTAAAATAGATTTTCACAGCTTATGTAAAATCTTCAGGATTTAAATGGTTTTGGATACCGTAGATATTTTAGTTTCAATTTCATATCATACAGTTTGTATATTGTAAGATATCTTAAACAGTAAATTACTTGTCACGTATTCATATTTTTCAGTTTCCATATTAGATGCCATAGCAAATAAAACATCATATAATAAAATAAGAAAAAAAAAACAAATATGGGAGAAGGAAGAGCTGAAAAAATGAGGTTTTTGGAGGGTGAGTGTTCAATTCTAATAAAAAAGATTGTTGTTATGGTAATTTGAAATCTCACCATTAAATGTGTTGGGCACAATATAGCCCGGTTGGAGCGGAGATGACATTAGCCTCAATTTCACTTTATTATTTTGAAATATAAAATTCAATTTAGTATAGTAAAAGTATACCATACATGTATGTGCACATATGACTGTCTCATTTGTGGAGAGTTGAGGTGGGTAAGACACTGGCCCGCATATTTTAAGGCTGCAGGTTTGCTCCCAATGTTGACATAGAAAATTCAGGATGGAGGGCCTGACAAGGACATTTGTCTAGTCATTCAGATTGAACAAAAAAACATGGTCCAGTGTACACATTGGCATGCATGTAAAAGATCCTCTGGCAGTTGGAATTTAATAGAAGAGTATGCCTTAGGGGCACGGTACCGTGCAAAATTTCAGTCCCAAATCTCAAGACCTTTTTCTGACTTCTAAGGGGGTGGGGTGTATTGCCGGTTGGATGGCCGAATGGTTAGGACATGCGCACTGTATCATCAGCGCAAGCGAATTATTGAAATGAAATTAAACCGTATGTTGGTCCCAAAATGACCTAGTTTGTGTCAAGTGGATGTTAAAACCCATTTCTCTCTTTCTCTGACTCTAACCCATTTCATTTGAGCATTATATTTTGCCTGGGCCTGTAACTGGACAAGACATAAGGAGTGTTACGCAAAGTTGAAACAAAATAGAAACTAAGTCCTGATGTGGCAAAATAAATTGTTTATTTAAACATTATGAACCATATAGAAAGTATTCTTATTGCCAATTTTTATTTTTTAGGATGAAGCACCCACGGAGGAGAATTTAATGAATGATAACAACAAGAGAAACCAAGCATCAATTTATTTTATAATTCTGGAAAAGAATGCATTTGACCCAATGTTTAAATATTTTTTTTTTTTTTAATGTTATTAAATATACTTCGAAAACACAATTAGATTTTAATCCTCTTTAGAAATTTATGTATAATATAGAAAGTAAAGTGACATATAAATCACTTAGAATTTGGTCGGAAATCATAAAAGTATTTAATAGGCATTATCTAGAAACCAAATGTAGATCAGATATTCCCAGAATTACAAAAAACCTTGACCTACATTAAGGTGACTTTTCCTTGCTTATGAAACGAAATAAGGTTTAATATCCCACTTTTCTGTGTTATTAGGGTGATTCTGACTATTCTATAGTTTGTGATTGGGGGGGGGGGGTGTCATTATTTAACACAATTTTATTAACATTATTTTTCTGTTAACATTCCAAATATCATTTTATGAATAAATAATAATTTAACAAAAAAAAAAAATTATTGTTACCTCATTTATCAAACTTTGCAGGTTAAACAGAGCAAAAGGAGGGGTGCTGCATGGGAAAGGTTGCTATACTGGGTATAAATTGGGGGAAATACAACACAAGTTTTTGTTGATGGTTAAACACAAGTTTTTTTTTTCAGTGTATATAAATAGTGAGGTCACCGTTTTTAGGAATGTTTTTTATATCGTTAGAACAATCATAAGCTTTACATTACATGTATTTAGTCTATACTCATTTGGCCCCCAAAACATCAGTAATGTATTTGTCAATAAATATAAAAAGTTATTTAATAGTGTATCCTTCAATATCAACGATATGCATGAATTAAACGTTAATATAGAAAAAGATATTTACGACAAATGTAAATCGGGTTCATGTTGTAATAACCATTCTATCAAAATTGATGAGGTTTTGAAAGCCGTAAAACATCTAAAACTTAATAAAAAGGATGGATGCCTTGGTAAATCAACTGATCATTTGAAGAATGGTAGTTATCTATATTTTGTTCACCTGTCACTTATGCTAACTTCATTGTTACATCATGGTTATACACCTGAAAACTTTGTATATTATCTACAATTATATCCATTCCCAAAAATAGGAAACGCTCACTAAATGACTCTGAAAACTATCGTGGAATTGCTTTAAGCAGCATCATCAGTAAACTATTTGACTGGATCTTACTGGTCCGTCATCAAGATGTTTTTCTTAGTTCAGACCTGCAGTATGGTTTTAAACCCGGTCACTCCACAAGTCACTGTTCTTTTATAATAGATGAGACAATCCGGTATTATAATGAAAATAACTCAGATACTTATGTGTGCCTAATGGACGCTAGTAAGGCTTTTGATTGTGTCAGTTATATCAAGCTGTTTAGATTGTTGAAATCGAGGGGTTTGTGCTCTCTCACTATTAGATTTCTCCTTCGCATGTATATCAACCAAGAAGTCCGAATAAGGTGGGGTAATTATACCACTAAAACTTTTAATGTAAATAATGGGGTAAAACAAGGGGGCGTTTTATCACCTATCTTTTTCACGGTTTATTTAGACCTACTGCTCATGCGATGCAGAAATAGCAAATTTGGATGTTATATCGGTAATGTATATGTTGATGCTATTGCATATGCTGATGACGTCACTTTTGTAGCTCCAAGTAGACAGTCTCTGACTATGCTGCTATCCATAGCAAATGAATATTCTAAAGAATACAGTTTAAAATTTAACCCTGATAAAAGTAAATTACTTATCTTTCCTTCAAATGGTAAATCTATCAACTGTAAAGATATTTATATCGATGGTCAAAAGGTGCCGATTACTAACACTGAACCTCATCTAGGTAATATTCTATGTTGTAAATCAAAAGATAATTTTATTGAGAAATGTGTTAGAAATTTTTTAACTAAAGTAAATGTAACTCTCAAGAATTTTAATTTTACTCCGAGCAGTATACAGTATAATTTGTTTAAGACATTCTGCATGGCTCTATATGGATGCCCTTTATGGGACATAACGCATAAATCCATAGGGAGATTTTATTGTGCTTGGCGTAAGAGTGTCAGGAGGCTGATCAATGTACCGAATCGCACCCATAATGCCTTGCTACATTTAATTTGCAATGATTTTACAATAGAAGCTCAGCTTCACAAACGATGTATGAAATTTATCAGCAGTATACTAAAAAGTAAAAATGAATGCACGCACATGTGTGCTCTGCATGCTCTGCATGGAAGTAAATCCACTATTTGTAATAATATTAATTATATATGTTACAAATATAATGTTAATAAATATAATATTAATAACATGAATGTAAATGACATATTAAATACGATTAATAAATGTGACACTGAACATAATAATGTAAACGATGTTATGGTGGCTAATAGAATTAGAGACTTTATTATGCCCAGAGACTCAAAACAAGACCCAAACATTGACGAAATCATTGATTATTTGTGTATTTCATAAGAATGGTGTATAGCTTTAACTGTAAATACCTAATGAACTATTGTACATATTCATTGTGTTTTCTTCTTCCATTTAAAGTGTACAATTAAGTACGAATAAAGATATTATTAAGCTTTCATATTTCATATGAAAGCTTATTGTTTCTGTTAAGATTATTAAGCTTTCATATTTCATATGAAAGCTTATTGTTTCTGTTAAGATTATTAAGCTTTCATATGTATTACATATGAAAGCTTATTGTTTCTGTTAAAGTTATTATTAAGCTTTCATATTACATATGAAAGCTTATTGTTTCTGTTAAGATTATTAAGCTTTCATATTACATATGAAAGCTTATTGTTTCTGTTAAAGTTATTAAGCTTTCATATGTATTACATATGAAAGCTTATTGTTTCTGTTAAAGTTATTAAGCTTTCATATTACATATGAAAGCTTATTGTTTCTGTTAAGATTATTATTATTTTTTTTTTGTGTATTTTCTGCAAATCGGATTTCTCAGAATCTAACCATGGGATCTTTCTGAAACTTTGACCTACCCCCCCAAAAATGGGGTGCGAACGTTGTTTAAATATATTTTCAAAACGTTTTACGAAACCGAAATCACCGAATTTTACGAACGAAAAAACTGACAATGCATAGTCGTAACTTTGTTATTTTTTGACCGATTTTACTAATTCTTTTTTCTTTGAATACCTTGAAAAAAATCATTTTCATCTGCAGTTTCACATTTTCGAATTTCGAAAATTCGTCGCTGTGATTTCGAACTGGAAGTTTAGACCAATTTGACAACTTCTTTAATAATTGTACGATTTTCATGAAATTTAGTATACAAGTAGATCTTACCAATGTGACTTCAAAAATATAATTAGAAATTTTCTAAATTATCTCCCCTTGGTGAAATTAAGGATCAAATTTTTCAAAAAAATCGTCGAAATATAGGTCAGAATGACCTAATTTTTTTTTTCGATACTAGACAAGGAATTACTGATTTGTACACAAAATATGGAGTTTGTCGATCGAACCGGAAGTGCCACCATCTTTAAACGTGAAAAATCAAAAAGGCTTTTTTGCTATTTTACTTACAGACTCGGGAGCTATATTTTCGGAATCCTTGAAGGAATGCCTAAAAATCTATCGGATCAGAATTTTGATTTCGGTCACGTGATGGTCACCTTTTTGAATTGAAAATGAAAAGTAGTAGCAATTTGAAGGGCTGAGATTTTGAAACACAATAACTCCCCTTCTAATTAAGCTAGAATGTTCAAACTTTGTGTAGACGTTCACTAGGTCAATGTTATGATTGAGTGCAAAGATGAGCATTTTCTGTCGAGGGTAAGCAGAGATAAGCATGCTGATTTGTTGATTCTTTAGGGCACGATAACTTCGGTTATAATGAAGGGAGGGCGGTGAAACTTTTGTCAATAGAGAGTCCAATAGCTAGCCTGTTGTGTGAAATCATTGTATCATTTATTTTAAATATCAGGGATAGGCGAAAAAAAGAGATTGAAAATCCAAAAAGTCGTATTTTTACAATTTGGAGCATGTTTAGAGGTCTTTCTCGTAAAGTCAACTTTCTGTTAAGATTATTATTATTTTTTTTTTGTGTATTTTCTGCAAATCGGATTTCTCAGAATCTAACCATGGGATCTTTCTGAAACTTTGACCTACCCCCCCAAAAATGGGGTGCGAACCTTGATTAAATATATTTTCAAAACGTTTTACGAATCCGAAATCACCGAATTTTACGAACGAAAAAACTGACAATGCATAGTCGTAACTTTGTTATTTTTTGACCGATTTTACTAATTCTTTTTTCTTTGAGTATCTTAAAACATTTACTTCAAATCTACTTTTTCGGATTTTCGAATTTCGAAAATTCGTCGCTGTCATTTCGAACCGGAAGTTATTACCAATTTGACAACTTCTTTAATAGTTGTGCGATTTTCGTGAAATTTAGAATGTTAGTAGATCTTGCCAATGCGACTTCAATGATGTCCTTGGAAATTTTCTAAATTATCTCCCCTTTGTGAAATTAAGGATCAAAGTTTTCAAAAAAAATCGTCGAAATATAGGTCAGAATGACCTATTTTTTTTTTTGAATACTAGAGAAGTAATTACTAATTCGTACACAAAATATGGAGTTTGTCGATCGAACCGGAAGTGCCACCATCTTTAAACGTGAAAAATCAAAAAGGCTTTTTTGCTATTTTACTTACAGACTCGGGAGTTATATTTTCAGAATCCTTGAAGGAATGCCTAAAAATCTGTCGGATCCGAATTTTGATTTCGGTCACGTGATGGTCACCATTTTGAATTGAAAATGAAAAATAGAAGCAATTTGAAGGACCGGGACTTTGGAATACAATAACTCTCCTTCTAATTAAGCTAGAATGTTCAAACTTGGCACGATAACTTCGGTTATAATGAAGGGAGGGCGGTGAAACTTTTGTCAATAGAGAGTGTAATAGCTAGCCTGTTGTTTGAAATCATTGTATCATTTTTTTTAAATATCAGGGATAGCCGAAAAAAAGAGATTGAAAATCCAAAAAGTCGTATTTTAACAATTTGGAGCATGTTTAGAGGTCTTTCTCGTAAAGTCAACATACTATTTTTTGGGAACTTCTTCTACAAAGAGTCTTATTGGTAGTCTTTTATATGAAACCATCGATCAACAGTCCAACATATCAGGAGTAGAAGAACAAAAGGATCGAACATTGAATACGGCACCCTTTCATTGTTAAGCGAAACATGCAGTGTGGGTGACTACAATCTACGCATTTAGTCATCGTATAGAGCTTATTCAACAGTATCGAATTCCAACTGCTTAGGGGTATTTTACGTGCACTCCAATGTGTACACGGGACCTTGGTTTTTCGTCCCATCCAAACGACTAGACAGCTGTGCTTGTCAGGCCCTCCGTTCTGCCTCACTGACAAGGGGAACCACGCCGGGAAATCGAGATGAACTTTCTCCGTGCAGAACTTTCAATTCAGGCAAAACGTTTATTGCATACGATTAAGCTGGCCAGTTGGAGCTTATTTTCAAAAGTTTTGTATTAATCGGTTGGTAATTAAAGTACCGTGTACATTAAACTGTTAAAACAGAAAATTTCGCCCGGTTGAAATGTTTCTTGCTATAAGTCAGCAATTTTCCGAACTCAGGGAGGCTGAATGGTTAGCATGTGCGCGCTGCATCGTAACGTCTGTCATTGAGTCCAGGTTGCACGTGACATGGTGTATGATGTCCAACCTCGTGGGTTTTCTCCGTGTTCTTCGATTTCCTCCCAACGGCTAAAGACCAGTACGCGCAAGGGGAGTTTTTAAATAAAGTTAAAAAAACATATGTTAGTCCCGAAATGACCTAGTTTGTGTCGAATGGACGTTAGGCCGCATTTCTCTCTTTCTCTTTTATTTTTAAAGTTTTGTAATAAACGGTTGGTAATCAAAGGTACTGTAAAAGTGATAAATCAGAAAATTTCGCCCGGTTGTAATGTTTCTCACTTTAAAGTCAGCAATTTGCCGATTTTAAGGGGCAAACGTTTATTGCGAACGATTAAGCTGGTCAAGGGGAGCTTATTTTTTAAAGTTTTGTAATATTCGGTTGATAACTAAAGGTACCGTGCAAATTAAACTGTTAAAATAGAAAATTTGGCCCGGTTGAACTGTTTCTCGCTGCAGGTCAGCAATTTTCCGATTTTAGGGAGGTTGCGTGGCTGAATGGTTAGCACGTGCGCTCTGTATCATAACGTCTGTCATTGAGTCAACTGGCGTTGTTTCGATTTCTTGGTTGTGCGTGACAAGGAGTATGGTCGCCTGTCCAACCTCGTAGGCCGTAACGCCGCTGCCCGGGTAAAATTTCCCTCATTGCACACTTTATGGCGTATGCCCGTCTTCATTAGCCTATTGTAGGAGCAGAACAGTAGGACGTTAAACCCCATTCAATTTCATTTCATTTTCTCTATGTTGCTTATTTATTATAGTGGATAAATATTTTTTTGGTTCTAGCAATTATTTGATTTCTGCATAGAAATCTTGCTTTGGCCATTTTTTTTATTGCAGAGTGCCATTCTTGTATATTGCAGTCTATGACCCTTTGTTTAAAATATGCTTAAAGTTGGGTTCCTGGATACAAACTGGGTGATTTGATGATATATTAGAATTAAAAACATATTCAAACTAATTATCTTATCATAATTTTGCTTCAAATCGTTCTCATAACATTGTAGTTGACGAGAATAGCCTGCTATAAAAATCTATCGAAAGAGACCATGTTTGCGTCAGGCGATTACCCCTCGCCGTAACCAATGGCAACGGTGGCAGACGACAGGGGAGAATGCATTGCATACACAAGACGATGTTGTCTGTAAGCGCTGACTATTTACTACAAATATAGAATCCTAATTAAATTCTCAGATTATCCACTGCATGCGTCTTTTTCCGTGATTTTTACCCCAGAAATTGTTGTATGTCTAACTCTTCATAAAGTATTTCAAAATGTACACAAATCACTCAAGTTCGCGTGCAGCCTTCAATGCCAAGCGTGCAGGTACCCTTATTCGTCGGGTTGACTATTAAGGGAACCCCTTACATTTTTGTCCTGTTTACGCTCCATGAGTGTTTTTCAGGGAATCCAGTATTTTTCTAGTAAGATTGGATATCTCTTCTTTCCATATATACCAAAATTGCCATACTTTTATAGGCAATGACCACCCGATAAATACTTATCTGGGAACCCAACTTTAAGAAGTCGTCACGATTTCCTACTTATAACCGAACATATTGGAAACCATAATTATATAACATATCTTGGAAGCCCGATTACAGCTATACAAGTTTCAGTTATTTCCCTTTAGTTTAAAGATTATTTTTTTGCCCGGTTGCAATGTTTCTCACTACATTTAAATTTGTAACTTTGTGAGTTTTTGACCGATTTTGATATTATGTCTTTATAATTTTCCAAATCTACATATTTAACGTACATATTCAAACAGTTGAGTTCAACCTGATTCAAAAAGTTTTAGTTTTGTTCAAAGTTATCTCATTTAATTTTTCGATGTTTTCTTACCATTTTCATTTCATTTTTCTGAAAGTTTTGAAGTCGGGAGTCATCCCGATTACAGCAACACAAGTATCAGTTATTTCCCTTTAGTTTTCAGATTACTCAATGTTTCATACTATATTTAAACTTGTAACTTCGCGAGTTTTTGACCAATTTTGATAGTTTGTTATTCTTATCCTTTTATTTGAGATACTTGATATAATCGATGACACGTGACGATGAATATGAAAGCTTTCATATCTGCATGGGACAGTAGCAGATCTAGTTAAGCTTTCATATGTATTACATATGAAAGCTTATTGTTTCTGTTAAAGTTATTAAGCTTTCATATTACATATGAAAGCTTATTGTTTCTGTTAAGATTATTAAGCTTTCATATGTATTACATATGAAAGCTTATTGTTTCTGTTAAGATTAATTAAGCTTTCATATGTATTACATATGAAAGCTTATTGTTTCTGTTAAAGTTATTAAGCTTTCATATTACATATGAAAGCTTATTGTTTCTGTTAAGATTATTATTGTTATTTTTTTTTTGTGTTTTGTCCACAAATCGGATTTCTCAGAATCTAACGATAGGATCGTTCTGAAACTTTTACCTATCCCCCCAAAAATGGGTGGTGGCTGTTGATTAAATATATTTTCAAAACGTTTTACGAATCCGAAATCACCGAATTTTACGAACGAAAAAACTGACAATGCATACTCGTAACTTTGTTATTTTTTGACCGATTTTACTAATTCTTTTTTCTTTGAATACCTTGAAAAAAATCATTTTCATCTGCAGTTTCGCATTTTCCAATTTCGAAAATTCGTCGCTGTGATTTCGAACCGGAAGTTTAGACCAATTTGAGAACTTCTTTAATAGTTGTACGATTTTCATGAAATTTAGTGTATAAGTAGATGCTACCGATGTGACTTCAAAAATATAATTAAAAATTTTCTAAATTATCTCCCCTTGACGAAATTAAGGATCAAAGTTTTCAAAAAAATCGTCGAAATATAGGTCAGAATGACCTAATTTTTTTTTTTGATACTAGACAAGTAATTACTGATTCGTACACAAAATATGGAGTTTGTCGATCGAACCGGAAGTGCCACCATCTTTAAACGTGAAAAATCAAAAAGGCTTTTTTGCTATTTTACTTACAGACTCGGGAGTTATATTTTCAGAATCCTTGAAGGAATGCCCAAAAATCTGTCGGATCCGAATTTTGATTTCGGTCACGTGATGGTCACCATTTTGAATTGAAAATGAAAAATAGAAGCAATTTGAAGGGCCGGGACTTTGGAACACAATAACTCTCCTTCTAATTAAGCTACAATGTTCAAACTTGGTGTAGACGTTCACTAGGTCAATGTCATGATTGAGTTCAAAGATGAGCATTTTCTGCTTAGGGTAAGCAGAGATAAGCATGCTGATTTGTTGATTCTTTAGGGCACGATAACTTCGGTTATAATGAAGGGAGGGCGGTGAAACTTTTGTCAATAGAGAGTCTAATAGCTAGCCTGTTGTGTGAAATCATTGTATCATTTTTTTTAAATATCAGGGATCGCCGAAAAAAAGAGATTGAAAATCCAAAAAGTCGTATTTTTACAATTTGGAGCATGTTTAGAGGTCTTTCTCGTAAAGTCAACATACTATTTTGGGGGAACTTCTTCTACAAATAGTCTTATTGGTAGTCTTTTATATGAAACCATCGATCAACAGTCCAACATATCAGGAGTAGAAGAACAAAAGGATCGAACATTGAAAACGGCACCCTTTCATTGTTAAGCGAAACATGCAGTGTGGGTGACTACAATCTACGCATTTAGTCATCGTATAGAGTTTATTCAACAGTATCGAATTCCAACTGCTTAGGGATATTTTACGTGCACTCCAATGTGTACACGGGACCTTGGTTTTTCGTCCCATCCGAAGGACTAGACAGCTGTGCTTGTCAGGCCCTCCGTTCTGCCTCACTGACAAGGGGAACCACGCCGGGAAATCGAGATGAACTTTTTCCGTGCAGAACTTTCAATTCAGGCAAAACGTTTATTGCATACGATTAAGCTGGTCAGTTGGAGCTTATTTTCAAAAGTTTTGTAATAATCGGTTGGTAATTAAAGTACCGTGCACATTAAACTGTTAAAACAGAAAATTTCGCCCGGTTGAAATGTTTCTTGCTATAAGTCAGCAATTTTCCGAATTCAGGGAGGCTGGATGGCTGAATGGTTAGCATGTGCGCGCTGTATCGTAACGTTTGTCATTGAGTCAACGGGCGTCGTTTCGATCTCCAGGTTGCACGTGACATGGTGTATGATGTCCAACCTCGTGGGTTTTCTCCGTGTTCTTCGGTTTCCTCCCAACGGCTAAAGACCAGTACGTGCAAGGGGAGTTTTTAAATAAAATTAAAAAACATATGTTAGTCCCGAAATGACCTAGTTTGTGTCGAATGGACGTTAGGCCGCATTTCTCTCTTTCTCTTTTTAAAGTTTTGTAATAATCGGTTGGTAATCAAAGGTACTGTTAAAGTGATAAAACAGAAAATTTGACCCGGTTGTAATGTTTCTCACTTTAAATTCAGCAATTTGTCGATTTTAAGGGGAAAACGTTTATTGTGAACGATTAAGCTGGTCAGGGGGAGCTTATTTTTAAAAGTTTTGTAATATTCGGTTGATAACTAAAGGTACCGTGCAAATTAAACTGTTAAAATAGAAAATTTGGCCCGGTTGAAATGTTTCTCGCTGTAGGTCAGCAATTTGCCGATTTTAGGGAGGTTGCGTGGCTGAATGGTTAGCACGTGCGCTCTGTATTATAACGTCTGTCATTGAGTCAACTGGCCTTGTTTCGATTTCTATGTTGTACGTGACAAGGAGTATGGTCGCCTTACCAACCTCGTAGGCCGTAACGCCGCTGCCCGGGTAAAATTTCCCTCATTGCACACTTTATGGCGTATGCCCGTCTTCATTAGCCCATTGTAGGAGCAGAACAGTAGGACGTTAAACCCCATTCAATTTCATTTCATTTTCTCTATGTTGCTTATTTATTATAGTGGATAAATATTTTTCTGGTTCTAGCAATTATTTAATTTCTGCATAGAAATCTCTGGCCAGTTTTTTTTTATTGCAGAGTGCCATTCTTGTATATTGCAGTCTATGACCCTTTGTTTAAAACATGCTTAAGAAGTCGTCACCATTTCCTACTTATAACCAAACATATTGGAAACCATAATTATATAACATACCTTGGAAGCCCGATTACAGCTATACAAGTTTCAGTTATTTCCCTTTAGTTTAAAGATAATTTTTTTGCCCGGGTGCAATGTTTCTCACTACATTTAAATTTGTAACTTTGTGAGTTTTTGACCGATTTTGATATTATGTCTTTATAATTTTCCAAATCTACATATTTAACGTACATATTCAAACAGTTGAGTTCAACCTGATTCAAAAAGTTTTAGTTTTGTTCAAAGTTATCTCATTTAATTTTTCGATGTTTTCTTACCATTTTCATTTCATTTTTCTGAAAGTTTTGAAATCGGAAGTCATCCCGATTACAGCAACACAAGTATCAGTTATTTCCCTTTAGTTTTCAGATTACTCAATGTTTCATACTATATTTAGACTTGTAACTTCGCGAGTTTTTGACCAATTTTGATAGTTTGTTATTCATATCCTTTTATTTGAGATACTTGATATAATCGATGACACGTGACGATGAATATGAAAGCTTTCATATCTGCATGGGACAGTAGCAGATCTAGTTATTATTATTTTTTTTTTTTGTGTGTTTTCTGCAAATCGGATTTCTCAGAATCTATCCATAGGATCTTTCCGAAATTTTGACCTACCCCCCCAAAAATGGGGTGCGAACCTTGATTAAATATATTTTCAAAACGTTTTACGAATCCGAAATCACCGAATTTTACGAACGAAAAAACTGACAATGCATAGTCGTAACTTTGTTATTCTTTGACCGATTTTACTAATTCTTTTTTCTTTCAGTATCTTAAAACATTTACTTCAAATCTGCAATTTCGGATTTTCGAATTTCGAAAATTCGTCGCTGTCATTTCGAACCGGAAGTTATTACCAATTTGACAACTTCTTTAATAGTTGTGCGATTTTCGTGAAATTTAGAATGTTAGTAGATCTTGCCAATGCGACTTCAATGATGTCCTTGGAAATTTTCTAAATTATCTCCCCTTTGTGAAATTAAGGATCAAAGTTTTCAAAAAAATCGTCGAAATATAGGTCAGAATGACCTATTTTTTTTTTTGAATACTAGAGAAGTAATTACTAATTCGTACACAAAATATGGAGTTTGTCGATCGAACCGGAAATGCCACCATCTTTAAACGTGAAAAATCAAAAAGGCTTTTTTGCTATTTTACTTACAGACTCGGGAGTTATATTTTCAGAATCCTTGAAGGAATGCCTAAATATCTGTCGGATCCGAATTTTGATTTCGGTCACGTGATGGTCACCATTTTGAATTGAAAATGAAAAATAGAAGCAATTTGAAGGACCGGGACTTTGGAATACAATAACTCTCCTTCTAATTAAGCTAGAATGTTCAAACTTGGTGTAGACGTTCACTAGGTCAATGTCATGATTGAGTTCAAAGATGAGCATTTTCTGCTTAGGGTAAGCAGAGATAAGCATGCTGATTTGTTGATTCTTTAGGGCACGATAACTTCGGTTATAATGAAGGGAGGGCGGTGAAATTTTTGTCAATAGAGAGTGTCATGGCTAGCCTGTTGTTTGAAATCATTGTATCATTTTTTTTAAATATCAGGCATAGCCGAAAAAAAGAGATTGTAAATCCAAAAAGTCGTATTTTTACAATTTGGAGCATGTTTAGAGGTCTTTCTCGTAAAGTCAACATACTATTTTTGGGGAACTTCTTCTACAAAGAGTCTTATTGGTAGTCTTTTATATGAAACCATCGATCAACAGTCCAACATATCAGGAGTAGAAGAACAAAAGGATCGAACATTGAATACGGCACACTTTCATTGTTAAGCGAAACATGCAGTGTGGGTGACTACAATCTACGCATTTAGTCATTGTATAGAGCTTATTCAACAGTATCGAATTCCAACTGCTTAGGGATATTTTACGTGCACTCCAATGTGTACACGGGACCTTGGTTTTTCGTCCCATCCGAACGACTATACAGCTGTGCTTGTCAGGCCCTCCGTTCTGCCTCACTGACAAGGGGAACCACGCCGGGAAATCAAGATGAACTTTCTCCGTGCAGAACTTTCAATTCAGCCAAAACGTTTATTGCATACGATTAAGCTGGTCAGTTGGAGCTTATTTTCAAAAGTTTTGTAATAATCGGTTGGTAATTAAAGTACCGTGCACATTAAACTGTTAAAACAGAAAATTTCGCCCGGTTGAAATGTTTCTTGCTATAAGTCAGCAATTTCCCGAATTCAGGGAGGCTGAATGGTTAGCATGTGCGCGCTGTATCGTAACGTCTGTCATTGAGTCAACGGGCGTCGTTTCGATCTCCAGGTTGCACGTGACATGGTGTATGATGTCCAACCTCGTGGGTTTTCTCCGTGTTCTTCGATTTCCTCCCAACGGCCAAAGACCAGTACGCGCAAGGGGAGTTTTTAACTAAAGTTAAAAAAACATATGTTAGTCCCGAAATGACCTAGTTTGTGTCGAATGGACGTTAGGCCGCATTTCTCTCTTTCTCTTTTATTTTTAAAGTTTTGTAATAATCGGTTGGTAATCAAAGGTACTGTAAAAGTGATAAAACAGAAAATTTGGCCCGGTTGTAATGTTTCTCACTTTAAAGTCAGCAATTTGTCGATTTTAAGGGGCAAACGTTTATTGTGAACGATTAAGGAGGTCAGGGGGAGCTTATTTTTAAAAGTTTTGTAATAATCGGTTGATAACTAAAGGTACCGTGCAAATTAAACTGTTAAAATAGAAAATTTGGCCCGGTTGAAATGTTTCTCGCTGTAGGTCAGCAATTTGCCGATTTTAGGGAGGTTGCGTGGCTGAATGGTTAGCACGTGCGCTCTGTATCATAACGTCTGTCATTGAGTCAACTGGCGATTTCTTGGTTGTGCGTGACAAGGAGTATGGTCGCCTGTCCAACCTCGTAGGCCGTAACGCCGCTGCCCGGGTAAAATTTCCCTCATTGCACATTTTATGGCGTATGCCCGTCTTCATTAGCCCATTGTAGGAGCAGAACAGTAGGACGTTAAACCCCATTCAATTTCATTTCATTTTCTCTATGTTGCTTATTTATTATAGTGGATAAATATTTTTTTGGTTCTAGCAATTATTTAATTTCTGCATAGAAATCTTGCTTTAGCCATTTTTTTTATTGCAGAGTGCCATTCTTGTATATTGCAGTCTATGACCCTTTGTTTAAAATATGCTTAAAGTTGGGTTCCCGGATACAAACTGGGTGATTTGATGATATATTAGAATTAAAAACATATTCAAACTAATTATCTTATCATAATTTTGCTTCAAATCGTTCTCATAACATTTTTATTGACGAGAATAGCCTGCTATAAAAATCTATCGAAAGAGAACATGTTTGCGTCAGGCGATTACCCCTCGCCGTAACCAATGGCAACGGTGGCAGACGACAGGGGAGAATGCATTGCATACACAAGACGATGTTGTCTGTAAGCGCTGACTATTTACTACAAATATAGAATCCTAATTAAATTCTCGGATTATCCACTGCATGCGTCTTTTTCCGTGATTTTTACCCCAGAAATTGTTGTATGTCTAACTCTTCATAAAGTTTTTCAAAATATACACCAATCAGCCTTCAACGCCAAGCGTGCAGGTACCCTTATTCGTCGGGTTGACTATTAAGGGAACCCCTTACATTTTTGTCCTGTTTACGCTCCATGAGTGTTTTTCAGGGAATCCAGTTTTTTTCTAGTAAGATTGGATATCTCTTCTTTCCATATATACCAAAATTTGCCATACTTTTATAGGCAATGACCACCCGATAAATACTTATCTGGGAACCCAACTTTAAGAAGTCGTCACGATTTCCTACTTATAACCGAACATATTGGAAACCATAATTATATAACATATCTTGGAAGCCCGATTACAGCTATACAAGTTTCAGTTATTTCCCTTTAGTTTAAAGATTATTTTTTTGCCCGGGTGCAATGTTTCTCACTACATTTAAATTTGTAACTTTGTGAGTTTTTGACCGATTTTTATATTATGTCTTTATAATTTTCCAAATCTGCATATTTAACGTACATATTCAAACAGTTGAGTTCAACCTGATTCAAAAACTTTTAGTTTTGTTCAAAGTTATCTCATTTAATTTTTCGATGTTTTCTTACCATTTTCATTTCATTTTTCTGAAAGTTTTGAAGTCGGGAGTCATCCCGATTACAGCAACACAAGTATCAGTTATTTCCCTTTAGTTTTCAGATTACTCAATGTTTCATACTATATTTAGACTTGTAACTTCGCGAGTTTTGACCAATTTTGATAGTTTGTTATTCTTATCCTTTTATTTGAGATACTTGATATAATCGATGACACGTGACGATGAATATGGGACAGTAGCAGATCTAGTTATTTTTTTTTTTTGTGTATTTTCTGCAAATACGATTTCTCAGAATCTAACCATGGGATCTTTCTAAAACTTTGACCTACCCCCCCCCCCCCCAAAAAAAAATGGGGTGCGAACGTTGTTTAAATATATTTTCAAAACGTTTTACGAATCCGAAATCACCGAATTTTACGAACGAAAAAACTGACAATGCATAGTCGTAACTTTGTTATTTTTTGACCGATTTTACTAATTCTTTTTTCTTTGAATACCTTGAAAAAAATCATTTTCATCTGCAGTTTCACATTTTCGAATTTCGAAAATTGGTCGCTGTGATTTCGAACCGGAAGTTTAGACCAATTTGACAACTTCTTTAATAGTTGTACGATTTTCATGAAATTTAGTATACAAGTAGATCTTACCGACGTGACTTCAAAAATATAATTAGAAATTTTCCAAATTATCTCCCCTTGGTGAAATTAAGGATCAAAGTTTTCAAAAAAATGGTCGAAATATAGGTCAGAATGACCTAATTTTTTTTTTAGATACTAGACAAGGAATTACTGATTCGTACACAAAATATGGAGTTGGTCGATCGAACCGGAAATTGCCACCATCTTTGAACGTGAAAAATCAAAAAGGCTTTTTTGCTATTTTACTTAGAGACTCGGGAGTTATATTTTCGGAATCCTTGAAGGAATGCCTAAAAATCTATCGGATCAGAATTTTGATTTCGGTCATGTGATGGTCACAATTTTGAATTGAAAATGAAAAATAGAAGCAATTTGAAAGGCCCGGACTTCGGAACACAATAACTCTCATTCTAATTAAGCTAGAATGTTCAAATTTGGTTTAGATGTTCACTAGGTCAATGTTATGATGGAGTTCAAAGATGAGCATTTTCTGCTTAGGGTAAGCAGAGATAAGCATGCTGATTTGTTGATTCTTTAGGGCACGATAACTTCGGTTATAATGAAGGGAGGGCGGTGAAACTTTTGTCAATAGAGAGTCTAATAGGTAGCCTGTTGTGTGAAATGATTGTATCATTTTTTTTAAATATCAGGGATAGCCGAAAAAAAAGAGATTGAAAATCCAAAAAGTCGTATTTTTACAATTTGGAGCATGTTTAGAGGTCTTTCTCGTAAAGTCAACATACTATTTTTTGGGAACTTCTTCTACAAAGAGTCTTATTGGTAGTCTTTTATATGAAACCATCGATCAACAGTCCAACATATCAGGAGTAGAAGAACAAAAGGATCGAACATTGAAAACGGCACCCTTTCATTGTTGAGCGAAACATGAAGTGTGGGTGACTACAATCTACGCATTTAGTCATCGTATAGAGCTTATTCAACAGTATCGAATTCCAACTGCTTAGGGATATTTTCACGTGCACTCCAATGTGTACACGGGACCTTGGTTTTTCGTCCCATCCGAAGGACTAGACAGCTGTGCTTGTCAGGCCCTTCGTTCTGCCTTACTGACAAGGGAACCACGCCGGGAAATCGAGATGAACTTTCTCTGTGTAGAACTTTCAATTCAGGCAAAACGTTTATTGCATACGATTAAGCTGGTCAGTTGGAGCTTATTTTCAAAAGTTTTGTAATAATCGGTTGGTAATTAAAGTACCGTGCACATTAAACTGTTAAAACAGAAAAGTTCGCCCGGTTGAAATGTTTCTTGCTATAAGTCAGCAATTTTCCGAATTCCGGGAGGCTGGATGGCTGAATGGTTAGCATGTGCTCGCTGTATCGTAACCTTTGTCATTGAGTCAACGGGCGTCGTTTCGATCTCCAGGTTGCACGTGACATGGCGTATGATGTCCAACCTCGTGGGTTTTCTCCATGTTCTTCGGTTTCCTCCCAACGGCTAAAGACCAGTACGTGCAAGGGGAGTTTTTAAATAAAATTAAAAAACATATGTTAGTCCCGAAATGACCTAGTTTGTGTCGAATTGACGTTAGGCCGCATTTCTCTCTTTCTCTTTTTAAAGTTTTGTAATAATCGGTTGGTAATCAAAGGTACTGTTAAAGTGATAAAACAGAAAATTTGGCCCGGTTGTAATGTTTCTCACTTTAAATTCAGCAATTTGTCGATTTTAAGGGGCAAACGTTTATTGCGAACGATTAAGCTGGTCAGGGGGAGCTTATTTTTAAAAGTTTTGTAATATTCGGTTGATAACTAAAGGTACCGTGCAAATTAAACTGTTAAAATAGAAAATTTGGCCCGGTTGAAATGTTTCTCGCTGTAGGTCAGCAATTTGCCGATTTTAGGGAGGTTGCGTGGCTGAATGGTTAGCACGTGCGCTCTGTATCATAACGTCTGTCATTGAGTCAACTGTCGTTGTTTCGATTTCTTGGTTGTACGTGACAAGGAGTATGGTCGCCTTACCAACCTCGTAGGCCGTAACGCCGCTGCCCGGGTAAAATTTCCCTCATTGCACACTTTATGGCGTATGCCCGTCTTCATTAGCCCATTGTAGTAGCAGAACAGTAGGACGTTAAACCCAATTCAATTTCATTTCATTTTCTCTATGTTGCTTATTTATTATAGTGGATAAATATTTTTCTGGTTCTAGCAATTATTTAATTTCTGCATAGAAATCTCTGGCCAGTTTTTTTTATTGCAGAGTGCCATTCTTGTATATTGTAGTCTATGACCCTTTGTTTAAAACATGCTTAAGAAGTCGTCACGATTTCCTACTTATAACCAAACATATTGGAAACCATAATTATATAACATATCTTGGAAGCCCGATTACAGCTATACAAGTTTCAGTTATTTCCCTTTAGTTTAAAGATTATTTTTTTGCCCGGGTGCAATGTTTCTCACTACATTTAAATTTGTAACTTTGTGAGTTTTTGACCGATTTTGATATTATGTCTTTATAATTTTCCAAATCTACATATTTAACGTACATATTCAAACAATTGAGTTCAACCTGATTCAAAAAGTTTTAGTTTTGTTCAAAGTTATCTCATTCATCCCGATTACAGCAACACAAGTATCAGTTATTTCCCTTTAGTTTTCAGATTACTCAATGTTTCATACTATATTTAGACTTGTAACTTCGCGAGTTTTTGACCAATTTTGATAGTTTGTTATTCTTATCCTTTTATTTGAGATACTTGATATAATCGATGACACGTGACGATGAATATGAAAGCTTTCATATCTGCATGGGACAGTAGCAGATCTAGTTATTAAGCTTTCATATGTATTACATATGAAAGCTTATTGTTTCTGTTAAAGTTATTAAGCTTTCATATGTATTACATATGAAAGCTTATTGTTTCTGTTAAAGTTATTATTATTATTATTTTTTTTTTTTGTGTGTTTTCTGCAAATCGGATTTCTCAGAATCTATCCATAGGATATTTCTGAAATTTTGACCTACCCCCCCCAAAAATGGGGTGCGAACCTTGATTAAATGTATTTTCAAAACGTTTTACGAATCCGAAATCACCGAATTTTACGAACGAAAAAACTGACAATGCATAGTCGTATCTTTGTTATTTTTTGACCGATTTTACTAATTCTTTTTTCTTTGAATACCTTGAAAAAAATCGTTTTCATCTGCAGTTTCACATTTTCGAATTTCGAAAATTCGTCGCTGTGATTTCGAACCGGAAGTTTAGACCAATTTGACAACTTCTTTAATAGTTGTACGATTTTCATGAAATTTAGTATACAAGTAGATCTTACCGATGTGACTTCAAAAATATAATTAGAAATTTTCTAAATTATCTCCCCTTGGTGAAATTAAGGATCAAATTTTTCAAAAAAATCGTCGAAATATAGGTCAGAATGACCTAAAAAAATTTTTCGATACTCGACAAGTAATTACTGATTCCTACACAAAATATGGAGTTTGTCGATCGAACCGGAAGTGCCACCATCTTGAAACATGAAAAATCCCTAAGGCTTTTTTGCTATTTTACTTACAGACACGGGAGTTATATTTTCTGAATCCTTGAAGGATGGCCCAAAAATCGTAGGGAGCAGAATTTTGATTTCGGTCACGTGATGGTCACCATTTTGAATTGAAAATGAAAAGTAGTAGCAATTTGAAGGGCCGAGACTTTGAAACACAATAACTCTCCTTCTAATTGAGCTAGAATGTTCAAACTTGGTGTAGACGTTCACTAGGACAATGTCATGATTGAGTCCAAAGATGGGCATTTTCTGCCTAGGGTAAGCAGAGATGGGCATGCTGATTTGTTGATTCTTTATGGCACGATAACTTCGGTTATAATGAAGGGAGGGCTGTGAAACTTTTGTCAATAGAGAGTCCAATAGCTAGCCTGTTGTGTGAAATCATTGTATCATTTATTTTAAATATCAGGGATAGGCGAAAAAAAGAGATTGAAAATCCAAAAAGTCGTATTTTTACAATTTGGAGCATGTTTAGAGGTCTTTCTCGTAAAGTCAACTTAATATTTTTTGGGAACTTCTTCTACAAAGAGTCTTATTGGTAGTCTTTCATATAAAACCATCGATCAACAATCCAACATATCAGGAGTAGAAGAACAAAAGGATCGAACATTGAAAACGGCATCCTTTCATTGTTAAGCGGCACATGCAGTGTGGGTGACTACAATCTACACATTTAGTCATCGTATACAGCTTATTCAACAGTATCGAATTCCAACTGCTTAGGGATATTTTTTTTTCGTCCCATCCGAACGACTAGACAGCTGTGCTTGTCAGGCCCTCCGTTCTGCCTCACTGACAACGGGGAACCACGCCGGGAAATCAAGATGAACTTTTTCCGTGCAGAACTTTCAATTCAGGCCAAACGTTTATTGCATACGATTAAGCTGGTCAGTTGGAGCATATTTTCAAAAGTTTAGTAATAATCGGTTGGTAATTAAAGTACCGTGCACATTAAACTGCTAAAACAGAAAATTTCGCCCGGTTGAAATGTTTCTTGCTATAAGTCAGCAATTTTCCGAATTCAGGGAGGCTGAATGGCTGAATGGTTAGCATGTGCGCGCTGTATCGTAACGTCTGTCATTGAGTCAACGGGCGTCGTTTCGATCTCCAGGTTGCACGTGACATGGAGTATGATGTCCAACCTCGTGGGTTTTCTCCGTGTCCTTCGGTTTCCTCCCAACGGCTAAAGACCAGTAAGCGCAAGGGGAGTTTTTAAATAAAATTAAAAAACATATGTTAGTCACGAAATGACCTAGTTTGTGTCTAATGGACATTAGGCCGCATTTCTCTCTTTCTCTTTTATTTTTAAAGTTTTGTAATAAACGGTTGGTAATCAAAGGTACTGTAAAAGTGATAAAAAAGAAAATTTCGCCCGGTTGTAATGTTTCTCACTTTAAAGTCAGCAATTTGCCGATTTTAAGGGGCAAACGTTTATTGCGAACGATTAAGCTGGTCAAGGGGAGCTTATTTTTAAAAGTTTTGTAATATTCGGTTGATAACTAAAGGTACCGTGCAAATTAAACTGTTAAAATAGAAAATTTGGCCCGGTTGAACTGTTTCTCGCTGCAGGTCAGCAATTTGCCGATTTTAGGGAGGTTGCGTGGCTGAATAACGTCTGTCTTTGAGTCAACTGGCGTTGTTTCGATTTCTTGGCTGTACGTGACAAGGAGTATGTTCGCCTGTCCAACTTCGTAGGCCGTAACGCCGCTGCCCGGGTAAAATTTCCCTCATTGCACACTTTATGGCATATGCCCGTCTTCATTAGCCCATTTTAGGAGCAGAACAGTAGGACGTTAAACCCCATTCAATTTCATTTCATTTTCTCTATGTTGCTTATTTATTATAGTGGATAAATATTTTTCTGGTTCTAGCAATTATTTAATTTCTGCATAGAAATCTTGCTTTGGCCAGTTTTTTTATTGCAGAGTGCCATTCTTGTATAATTCAGTCTATGATCCTTTGTTTAAAACATGCTTAAGAAGTCGTCACGATTTCCTACTTATAACCAAACATATTGGAAATATTAGTCTAGCATTATTAAATCCTAATTTTATTGGTCTTATTTAAAATTAAACTTTCATTTAACTATGAACAACCCTTAACGTGTCTCTTTAAAACTATTAAATCCTCTAAAACAGTAGCTCAATCTTTTGACCTAAACTCATTAATTTACCATTTTCTTGTGAGCGACTTCTTATTCTTCCTATATGACATATTGCACGTGTCTGATTTCAAAGGGGGGTTGGGTGGCTGAATGGTTAGCACGCGCGCCTGTCATTGAGTTAACTAGCGTGTTTTCAAATGCCCGGTTGTACGTGACAAGGAGTAAGGCGCCTGTCCAACCTGCCATTTTTAATTTGTTTTTCCCGCCATTTTCATTTCATTTTCTCATCCGTCTCATTACAGTAATACAAGTTTCAGTTATTTCCCTTTAGTTTTCAGATTATTGTTATGCCTGGGTGCAATGTTTCATACTATATTTAGACTTGTAACTTCGAGAGTTTTTGACCAATTTTGATAATTTTTTCTTCTTATCCTTTTATTTAGGATACTTGATACAATCAATGACACGTGACGATGAATATGAAAGCTTTCATATCTGCATGGGACAGTAGCAGATCTAGTATTATTATTATTTTTTTTTTTGTGTTTTATTCACAAATCGGATTTCTCAGAATCTAACCATAGGATCGTTCTGAAACTTTTACCTATCCCCCCAAAAATGGGTGGTGGCTGTTGATTAAATATATTTTCAAAACGTTTTACGTATCCGAAATCACCGAATTTTACGAACGAATGCATTTGACCTACAATGCTGTAACTTTGTGACTATTTGACCTATTTTACTAAATCTTTTTTCTTTGAGTACCTTGAGACAATTACTATAAATCTGCAGTTTCAGATTTCCGAATTTCGAAAATTCGTCGCTCTGATTTCGAACCGGAAGTTTAGACCAATTTGACAACTTCTTTAATAGTTGTACGATTTTCATGAAATTTAGTATCTAAGTAGATCTTACCGATGTGACTTCAAAAATATAATTATAAATTTTCTAAATTATCTCCCCTTGACGAAATTAAGGATCAAAATTTTCAAAAAATCGTCGAAATATAGGTCAGAATGACCTGATTTTTTTTTGGATACTAGATAAGTAATTACTGATTTGTACACAAAATATGGAGTTTGTCGATTGAACCGGAAGTGCCGCCATATTTAAAAGTGAAAAATCAATAAGGCTTTTTTGCTATTTTACTTACAGACTCGGGAGTTATATTTTCTGAATCCTTGATGGAAGGCCTAAAAAATGTCGCGAATAGAATTTTGATTTCGGTCACGTGATGGTCACCATTTTGAATTGAAAATGAAAAATAGAAGCAATTTGAAGGGTCGGGACTTTGGAACACAATTACTCTCCTTCTAATTATGCTAGAATGTTCAAACTTGGTGTAGACGTTCACTAGGTCAATGTTATGATTGAGTTTAAAGATGAACATTTTCTGCTTAGAGTAAGCAGAGATAAGCATGCTAATTTGTTGATTCTTTAGGGCACGATAACTTCGGTTATATTGAAGGGAGGGCGGTGAAACTTTTGTCAATAGAGAGTCTAATAGCTAGCCTGTTGTGTGAAATCATTGTATTATTTTTTCTAAATATCAGGGATAGCCGAAAAAAAGAGATTGAAAATCCAAAAAGTCGTATTTTTACAATTTGGAGCATGTTTAGAGGTCGTTCTCGTAAAGTCAACATAATATTTTTTGGGAACTTCTTCTACAAAGAGTCTTATTGGTAGTCTTTTATATGAAACCATCGATCAACAGTCCAACATATCAGGAGTAGAAGAACAAAAGGATCGAACATTGAAAACGGCACCCTTTCATTGTTAAGCGAAACATGCAGTGTGGGTGGCTACAATCTACACATTTAGTCATCGTATAGAGCTTATTCAACAGTATCGAATTCCAGCTGCTTAGGGATATTTTACGTGCACTCCAATGTGTACACGAGACCTTGGTTTTTCGTCCCATCCGAATGACTAGACAGCTGTGCTTGTCAGGCCCTCCGTTCTGCCTCACTGACAAGGGGAACCACGCCGGGAAATCGAGATGAACTTTCTCCGTGCAGAACTTTCAATTCAGGCGAAAACGTTTATTGCATACGATTAAGCTGGTCAGTTGGAGCTTATTTTCAAAAGTTTTCTAATAATCGGTTGGTAATTAAAGTACCGTGCACATTAAACTGTTAAAACAGAAAATTTCGCCCGGTTGAAATGTTTCTTGCTATAAGTCAGCAATTTTCTGAATTCAGGGAGGCTGAATGGCTGAATGGTTAGCATGTGCGCACTGTATCGTAACGTCTGTCATTGAGTCAACGGGCGTCGTTTCGATCTCCAGGTTGCACGTGACATGAAGTATGATGTCCAACCTCGTGGGTTTTCTCCGTGTCCTTCGGTTTCCTCCCAACGGCTAAAGACCTGTAAGCGCAAGGGGAGTTTTTAAATAAAATTAAAAACATAAGTTAGTCCCGAAATGACCTAGTTTGTGTCGAATGGACATTAGGCCGCATTTCTCTCTTTCTCTTTTATTTTTAAAGTTTTGTAATAATCGGTTGGTAATCAAAGGTACTGTAAAAGTGATAAAACAGAAAATTTCGCCCGGTTGTAATGTTTCTCACTTTAAAGACAGCAATTTGCCGATTTTAAGGGGCAAACGTTTATTGCGAACGCTTAAGCTGGTCAGGGGGAGCTTATTTTTAAAAGTTTTGTAATATTCGGTTGATAACTAAAGGTACCGTGCAAATTAAACTGTTACAATAGAAAATTTGGCCCGGTTGAAATGTTTCTCGCTGTAGGTCAGCAATTTGCCGATTTTAGGGAGGTTGCGTGGCTGAATGGTTAGCACGTGCGCTCTGTATCATAACGTCTGTCATTGAGTCAACTGGCGTTGTTTCGATTTCTTGGTTGTACGTGACAAGGAGTATGGTCGCCTGTCCAACCTCGTAGGCCGTAACCGCAGCTGCCCGGGTAAAATTTCCCTCATTGCACACTTTATGGCATATGCCCGTCTTCATTAGCCCATTTTAGGAGCAGAACAGTCGGACGTTAAACCCCATTCAATTTCATTTCATTTTCTCTATGTTGCTTATTTATTATAGTGGATAAATATTTTTCTGGTTCTAGCAATTATTTAATTTCTGCATAGAAATCTTGCTTTGGCCAGTTTTTTTATTGCAGAGTGCCATTCTTGTTTAAACAAACATGATCCTTTGTTTAAAACATGCTTAAGAAGTCGTCACGATTTCCTACTTATAACCAAACATATTGGAAATATTAGTCTGGCATTATTAAATCCTAATTTTATTGGTCTTATTTAAAATTAAACTTTCATTTAACTATGAACAACCCTTAACGTGTCTCTTTAAAACTATTAAGTACTCTAAAACAGTAGCTCAACCTTTTGACCTAAACTCATTAATTTACCATTTTGTTGTGAGCGACTTCTTATTCTTCCTATATGACATATTGCACGTGTCTGATTTCAAAGGGGGGTTGGGTGGCTGAATGGTTAGCACGCGCGCCTGTCATTGAGTTAACTAGCGTGTTTTCGAATGCCCGGTTGTACGTGACAAGGAGTAAGGTCGCCTGTCCAACCTGCCATTTTTATTTTTTTTTCCCGCCATTTTCATTTCATTTTCTCATCCGTCTCATTACAGTAATACAAGTTTCAGTTATTTCCCTTTAGTTTTCAGATTATTGTTATGCCTGGGTGCAATGTTTCATACTATATTTAGACTTGTAACTTCGCGAGTTTTTGACCAATTTTAATAATTTTTTCTTCTTATCCTTTTATTTAGGATACTTGATACAATCAATGACACGTGACGATGAATATGAAAGCTTTCATATCTGCATGGGACAGTAGCAGATCTAGTTATTATTTTTTTTTTGTGTTTTATCCACAAATCGGATTTCTCAGAATCTAACCACAGTATCTTTATGAAACTTTTACCTACCCCCCCAAAAATGGGTGGTAGCTGTTGATTAAATATATTTTCAAAACGTTTTACGAATCCGAAATCACCGAAATTTACGAACGACAAAATGGACATTGCATAGTCGTAACTTTATTGTTTTTTGACCGATTTTACTAAATCTTTTTTCTTTGAATACCTTGAAAAAAATCATTTTCATCAGCAGTTTCACATTTTCGAATTTCGAAAATTCGTCGCTGTGATTTCGAACCGGAAGTTTAGACCAATTTGACAACTTCTTTAATAGTTGTGCGATTTTCATTCAATTTAGTATATAAGTAGATACTACCGATGTGACTTCAAAAATATAATTAGAAATTTTCTAAATTATCTCCCCTTGGTGAAATTAAGGATCAAAATTTTCAAAAAAATCGCCGAAATATAGGTCAGAATGACCTAATTTTTTTTTTTGATACTAGACAAGGAATTACTGATTCGTACACAAAATATGGAGTTTGTCGATCGAACCGGAAGTGCCACCATCTTTAAACGTGAAAAATCCCTAAGGCTTTTTTGCTATTTTACTTACAGACTCGGGAGTTATATTTTCTGAATCCTTGTAGGAAGGCCTAAAAAATGTCGCGAATAGAATTTTGATTTAGGTCAACCGGGAGTCACCATTTTGAATTGAAAATGAAAAATAGAAGCAATTTGAAGGGCCGAGACTTTGGAGCACAATAACTCTCATTCTAATTAAGCTAGAATGTTCAAACTTGGTGTAAACGTCCACTAGGTCAATGTTATGATGGAGTTCAAAGATGAGCATTTTCTGCTTAGGGTAAGCAGAGATAAGCATGTTGATTTGTTGATTCTTTAGGGCACGATAACTTCGGTTATAATGAAGGGAGGGCGGTGAAACTTTTGTCAATAGAGAGTCTAATATCTAGCCTGTTGTGTGAAATCATTGTATCAATTTTTTTTAAATATCAGGGATAGCCGAAAAAAAGAGATCGAAAATCCAAAAAGTCGTATTTTTACAATTTGGAGCATGTTTAGAGGTCTTTCTCGTAAAGTCAACATAATATTGGTTGGGAACTTCTTCTACAAAGAGTCTTATTGGTAGTCTTTTATATGAAACCATCGATCAACAGTCCAACATATCAGGAGTAGAAGAACAAAAGGATCGAACATTGAAAACGGCACCCTTTCATTGTTAAGCGAAACATGCAGTGTGGGTGACTACAATCTACACATTTAGTCATCGTATAGAGCTTATTCAACAGTATCGAATTCCAACTGCTTAGGGATATTTTACGTGCACTCCAATGTGTACACGGGACCGTGCTTTTCGTCCCATCCGAACTAGACAGCTGTGCTTGTCAGGCCCTCCGTTCTGCCACACTGACAAGGGGGAACCACGCCGGGAAATCGAGATGAACTTCCTTGCAGAACTTTCAATTCAAGCCAAACTTTTATTGCATACGATTAAGCTGGTCAGTTGGAGCTTATTTTCAAAAGTTTTGTAATAATCGGTTGGTAATTAAAGTACCGTGCACATTAAACTGTTAAAACAGAAAATTTCGCCCGGTTGAAATGTTTCTTGCTATAAGTCAGCAATTTTCGGAATTCAGGGAGGCTGAAATAACTCTCCTTCTAATTGAGCTAGAATGTTCAATCTTGGTGCAGACGTTCACTATGTCAATGTCAGGATTGAGTTTAAAGATGAGCATTTTCTGCCTAGGGTAAGCAGAGATAAGCATGCTGATTTGTTGATTCTTTAGGACAAGATAACTTCGGTTATAATGAAGTGAGGGCGGTGAAACTCTTGTTAATCGAGAGTGTAATAGCTGGCCTGTTGTGTGGAATCGTTGTATCTTTTTTTTAAATATCAGGGATAGCAGAAAAAAAGAGATCGAAAATCCAAAAAGTCGTATGTTTACGATTTGGAGCATCTTTAAAGGTTCTTTTCTCTTAAAGTCAACATAATATTTTTTGGGAACTTCTTCTACGAAGAGTCTTATCGGTAGTCTTTTATATGAAAACTTCGATCAACAGTCCAAAATATCTGGAGTAGAAGAATAAAAGGATCAAACATTGAAAACGGCACCCTTTCATTGTTAAGCGAAACATGCAGTGTGGGTGACTACAATCTGCACATTTAGTCATCGTATAGAGCTTATTCAACAGTATCGAATTCCAACTGCTTAGGGATATTTTACGTGCACTCCAATGTGTACACGCGACCTTGGTTTTTCGTCCCATCCGAACGACTAGACAGCTGTCCTTGTCAGGCCCTCTGCTCTGCCTCACTGACAGGGGGGAACCACGCCGGAAAATCGAGATGAACAACTTTCTCGTTGCAGAACTTTCAATTCAGGCCAAACGTTTATTGCATACGATTAAGCTGGTCAGTTGGAGCTTATTTTCAAAAGTTTTGTAATGATCGGTTGGTAATTAAAATACCGTGTGAATTAAACTGTTAAAACAGAAAATTTCGCCCGGTTGAAATGTTTCTTGCTATAAGTCAGCAATTTCCCGATTTTAGGGAGGCTGAATGGTTAGCATACGCGCGCTGTATCGTATCGTCTGTCATTGAGTCAACCGGCGTCGTTTCGATTTCCAAGTTGCACGTGACATGGAGTATGGTGTCCAACCTCGTGGGTTTTCTCCGTGTCCTTCGGTTTCCTCCCATGGCTAGAGACCCGTATGCGCAAGGGAAGTTTATAAATAAAATTAAAAAACATATGTTAGTCCCGAAATGACCTAGTTTGTGTCGAATGGACGTTGAGCCGCATTGTAATAATCGGTTGGTAATCAAAGGTACTGTAAAAGTGATAAAACATAAAATTTCGCCCGGTTGTAATGTTTCTCACTTTAAAGTCAGCAATTTGCCGATTTTAGAGGGCAAACGTTTATTGCGAACAATTAAGCTGGTCAGGGGGAGCTTATTTTTAAGGGAGGCTGAATGGCTGAATGGTTAGCATGTGCGCGCTGTATCGTAACGTCTGTCATTGAGTCAACGGGCGTCGTTTCGATTTCGAGATTGCACGTGACATGGAGTATGGTGTCCAACCTCTTGTGTTTTCTCCGTGTCCTTCGGTTTCCTCCCAACAGCTAAAGACCAGTACGCGCAAGGGGAGTTTTTAAATAAAATTAAAAAACATATGTTAGTCCCGAAATGACCTAGTTTGTGTCGAATTGACGTTAAGCCGCATTTCTTTCTTTCTTTTTTATTTTTAAAGTTTTGTAATAATCGGTTGGTAATCAAAGATACTGTAAAAGTGATAAAACAGAAATTTTCGCCCGGTTGTAATGTTTCTCACATTGCCGATTTTAAGGGGAAAACGTTTATTGCGAACGATTTAGCTGGTCAGGGGGAGCTTATTTTTAAAACTTTTGTAATATTCGGTTGATAACTAAAGGTACCGTGCAAATTAAACTAATAAAATAGAAGATTTCGCCCGGTTGAAATGTTTCTATCTGTAGGTCAGCAATTTGCCGATTTTAGGGAGGTTGCGTGACTGAATGGTTAGCACGTGCGCTCTGTATCATAACGTCTGTCATTGAGTCAACTGGCGTTGTTTCGATTTCTTGGTTGTACGTGACAAGGAGTATGGACGCCTGTCCAACCTCGTAGGCCGTAACGCCGCTGCCCGGGTAAAATTTCCCTCATTGCACACTTTATGGCGTATGCCCGTCTTCATTAGCCCATTTTAGGAGCAGAACAGTAGGACGTTAAACCCCATTCAATTTCATTTCATTTTCTCTATGTTGCTTATTTATTATAGTGGATAAATGTTTTTCTGGTTCTATTAATTATTTCAACACAAGTATCAGTTATTTCCCTTTAGTTTTCAGATTATGCAATGTTTCATACTATATTTAGACTTGTAACTTCGCGAGTTTTTGACCAATTTTGATAGTTTGTTATTCGTATCCTTTTATTTGAGATACTTGATATAATCGATGACGATGAATATGAAAGCTTTCATATCTGCATGGGACAGTAGCAGATCTAGTTATTATTATTTGTTTTTTGTGTGTGTTTTCTGCAAATCGGATTTCTCAGAATCTATCCATAGGATCTTTCTGAAATTTTGACCTACTCCCCCACCAAAAAAATGGGGTGCGAACCTTGATCAAATGTATTTTCAAAACGTTTTACGAATCCGAAATCACCGAATTTTACGAACGAATGCATTTGACCTACAATGCTGTAACTTTGTGACTATTTGATCTATTTTACTAATTCTTTTTTCTTTGAGTATCCTAAGACATTTACTTCAAATCTGCAATTTCGGATTTTCGAATTTCGAAAATTCGTCGCTGTGATTTCGAACCGGAAGTTTACACCAACTCGACAACTTCTTTAGTAGTTGTACGATTTTCATGAAATTTTATATGTAAATGAAAAATAGAAGCAATTTGAAGGGCCGAGACTTTGGAGCACAATAACTCTCATTCTAATTAAGCTAGAATGTTCAAACTTGTTGTAGACGTTCACTAGGTCAATGTTATGATTGAGTTCAAAGATGAGCATTTTCTGCTTAGGGTAAGCAGAGATAAGCATGCTGATTTGTTGATTCTTTAGGGCACGATAACTTCGGTTATAATGAAGGGAGGGCGGTGAAACTTTTGTCAATAGAGAGTCTAATAGCTAGCCTGTTGTGTGAAATCATTGTATCATTTTTTTTAAATATCAGGGATAGCCGAAAAAAAGAGATTGAAAATCCAAAAAGTCGTATTTTTACAATTTGGAGCATGTTTAGAGGTCTTTCTCGTAAAGTCAACATACTATTTTTTGGGAACTTCTTCTACAAAGAGTCTTATTGGTAGTCTTTTATATGAAACCATCGATCAACAGTCCAACATATCAGGAGTAGAAGAACAAAAGGATCGAACATTGAAAACGGCACCCTTTCATTGTTAAGCGAAACATGCAGTGTGGGTGACTACAATCTACGCATTTAGTCATCGTATAGAGTTTATTCAACAGTATCGAATTCCAACTGCTTAGGGATATTTTACGTGCACTCCAATGTGTACACGGGACCTTGGTTTTTCGTCCCATCCGAAGGACTAGACAGCTGTGCTTGTCAGGCCCTCCGTTCTGCCTCACTGACAAAGGGGAACCACGCCGGGAAATCGAGATGAACTTTTTCCGTGCAGAACTTTCAATTCAGGCAAAACGTTTATTGCATTCGATTAAGCTGGTCAGTTGGAGCTTATTTTCAAAAGTTTTGTAATAATCGGTTGGTAATTAAAGTACCGTGCACATTAAACTGTTAAAACAGAAAATTTCGCCCGGTTGAAATGTTCCTTGCTATAAGTCAGCAATTTTCCGAATTCAGGGAGGCTGGATGGCTGAATGGTTAGCATGTGCTCGCTGTATCGTAACGTTTGTCATTGAGTCAACGGGCGTCGTTTCGATCTCCAGGTTGTACGTGACATGGTGTATGATGTCCAACCTCGTGGGTTTTCTCCGTGTTCTTCGGTTTCCTCCCAACGGCTAAAGACCAGTACGTGCAAGGGGAGTTTTTAAATAAAATTAAAAAACATATGTTAGTCCCGAAATGATCTAGTTTGTGTCGAATGGACGTTAGGCCGCATTTCTCTCTTTCTCTTTTTAAAGTTTTGTAATAATCGGTTGGTAATCAAAGGTACTGTTAAAGTGATAAAACAGAAAATTTGGCCCGGTTGTAATGTTTCTCACTTTAAAGTCAGCAATTTGTCGATTTTAAGGGGCAAACGTTTATTGCGAACGATTAAGCTGGTCAGGGGGAGCTTATTTTTAAAAGTTTTGTAATATTCGGTTGATAACTAAAGGTACCGTGCAAATTAAACTGTTAAAATAGAAAATTTGGCCCGGTTGAAATGTTTCTCGCTGTAGGTCAGCAATTTGCCGATTTTAGGGAGGTTGCGTGGCTGAATGGTTAGCACGTGCGCTCTGTATCATAACGTCTGTCATTGAGTCAACTGGCCTTGTTTCGATTTCTTGGTTGTACGTGACAAGGAGTATGGTCGCCTGTCCAACCTCATAGGTCGTAACGCCGCTGCCCGGGTAAAATTTCCCTCATTGCACACTTTATGGCATATGCCCGTCTTCATTAGCCCATTTTAGGAGCAGAACAGTAGGACGTTAAACCCCATTCAATTTCATTTTCTCTATGTTGCTTATTTATTATAGTGGATAAATATTTTTCTGGTTCTAGCAATTATTTAATTTCTGAATAGAAATCTTGCTTTGGCCAGTTTTTTTATTGCAAAGTGCCATTCTTGTATAATTCAGTCTATGATCCTTTGTTTAAAACATGCTTAAGAAGTCGTCACGATTTCCTACTTATAACCAAACATATTGGAAATATTAGTCTGGCATTATTAAATCCTAATTTTATTGGTCTTATTTAAAATTAAACTTTCATTTAACTATGAACAACCCTTAACTTGTCTCTTTAAAACTATTAAGTACTCTAAAACAGTAGCTCAACCTTTTGACCTAAACTCATTAATTTACCATTTTGTTGTGAGCGACTTCTTATTCTTCCTATATGACATATTGCACGTGTCTGATTTCAAAGAGGGGTTGGGTGGCTGAATGATTAGCACGCGCGCCTGTCATTGAGTTAACTAGCGTGTTTTCGAATGCCCGGTTGTACGTGACAAGGAGTAAGGTCGCCTGTCCAACCTGCCATTTTTAATTTTTTTTTCCTGCCATTTTCATTTCATTTTCTCATCCGTCTCATTACAGTAATACAAGTTTCAGTTATTTCCCTTTAGTTTTCAGATTAAGCGCAAGGGGAGTTTTTAAATAAAATTAAAAAACATATGTTAGTCACGAAATGACCTAGTCTGTGTCGAATGGACATTAGGCCGCATTTCTCTCTTTCTCTTTTATTTTTAAAGTTTTGTAATAATCGGTTGGTAATCAAAGGTACTGTAAAAGTGATAAAACAAAAAATTTCGCCCGGTTGTAATGTTTCTCACTTTAAAGTCAGCAATTTGCCGATTTTAAGGGGCAAACGTTTATTGCGAACGCTTAAGCTGGTCAGGGGGAGCATATTTTTAAAAGTTTTGTAATATTCGGTTGATAACTAAAGGTACCGTGCAAATTAAACAGTTAAAATAGAAAATTTGGCCCGGTTGAAATGTTTCTCGCTGTAGGTCAGCAATTTGCCGATTTTAGGGAGGTTGCGTGGCTGAATGGTTAGCACGTGCGCTCTGTATCATAACGTCTGTCATTGAGTCAACTGGCCTTGTTTCGATTTCTTGGTTGTACGAGACAAGGAGTATGGTCGCCTTACCAACCTCGTAGGCCGTAACGCCGCTGCCCGGGTAAAATTTCCCTCATTGCACACTTTATGGCGTATGCCCGTCTTCATTAGCCCATTGTAGGAGCAGAACAGTAGGACGTTAAACCCCATTCAATTTCATTTCATTTTCTCTATGTTGCTTATTTATTATAGTGGATAAATATTTTTCTGGTTCTAGCAATTATTTAATTTCTGCATAGAAATCTCTGGCCAGTTTTTTTTATTGCAGAGTGCCATTCTTGTATATTGCAGTCTATGACCCTTTGTTTAAAACATGCTTAAGAAGTCGTCACGATTTCCTACTTATAACCAAACATATTGGAAACCATAATTATATAACATATCTTGGAAGCCCGATTACAGTTATACAAGTTTCAGTTATTTCCCTTTAGTTTAAAGATTATTTTTTTGCCCGGGTGCAATGTTTCTCACTACATTTAAATTTGTAACTTTGTGAGTTTTTGACCGATTTTGATATTATGTCTTTATAATTTTCCAAATCTACATATTTAACGTACATATTCAAACAGTTGAGTTCAACCTTTTTTAGTTTTGTTCAAAGTTATCTCATTTAATTTTTCGATGTTTTCTTGCCATTTTCATTTCATTTTTCTGAAAGTTTTGAAGTGGGAAGTCATCCCGATTACAGCAACACAAGTATCAGTTATTTCCCTTTAGTTTTCAGATTACTCGGGGGTTGTAATGGCCTAGTGGTCTAGAGTGCCGCGCTTCGACCTCTAGCTGGCCGGTCACCTCTGGCTTGCGGCTGTGGTTTCGAGCCCTGGTGTGAGCGTATGTGGCATGGAGATAGGGGCGCCTTCTCAACCTCGTGGGTTTCCTCCGGGCACTCCGGTTTCCTCCCGCGGCTAAAGACCCCTCCCTACGCGCAAGCGAATTATTGAAATAAAATTGAAACCGTATGTTAGTCCCGAAATGACCTGGTTGTGTTGAGTGGACGATAAACCCCATTTCTCTCTCTCTCTCTCTCTTTCAGGTTACTCAATGTTTCATACTATATTTAGACTTGTAACTTCGCGAGTTTTTGACCAATTTTAATAGTTTGTTATTCTTATCCTTTTATTTGAGATACTTGATATCATCGATGACACGTGACGATGAATATGAAAGCTTTCATATCTGCATGGGACAGTAGCAGATCTAGTTATTAGATCAGATCTTTCTGAAATTTTGACCTACCCCCCAAAAATGGGGTGCAAACCTTGATTAAATATATTTTCGAAACGTTTTACGAATCCGAAATCACCGAATTTTACGAACGAAAAAAATGACAATGCATAGTCGTAACTTTGTTATTTTTTGACCGATTTTACTAATTCTTTTTTCTTTGAATACCTTTAAAAAAAATCATTTTCATCTGCAGTTTCACATTTTCGAATTTCGAAAATTCGTCGCTGTGATTTCGAACCGGAAGTTTAGACCAATTTGACAACTTCTTTAATAGTTGTACGATTTTCATGAAATTTAGTATATAAGTAGATCTTACCGATTTGACTTCAAAAGTATAATTAGAAATTTTCTAAATTATCTCCCCTTGACGAAATTAAGGATCAAAATTTTCAAAAAAATCATCGAAATATAGGTCAGAATGACCTGATTTTTTTTTGGATATTAGATAAGTAATTACTGATTTGTACACAAAATATGGAGTTTGTCGATCGAACCGGAAGTGCCGCCATATTTAAAAGTGAAAAATCAATAAGGCTTTTTTGCTATTTTACTTACAGACTCGGGAGTTATATTTTCTGAATCCTTGTAGGAAGGCCTAAAAAATGTCGCGAATAGAATTTTGATTTCGGTCACGTGATGGTCACCATTTTGAATTGAAAATGAAAAATAGAAGCAATTTGAAGGGCCGGGAATTTGGAACACAATAACTCTCCTTCTAATTAAGCTAGAATGTTCAAACTTGGTGTAGACGTTCACTAGGTCAATGTTATGATTGAGTTCAAAGATGAGCATTTTCTGCTTAGGGTAAGCAGAGATAAGCATGCTGATTTGTTGATTCTTTAGGGCACGATAACTTCGGTTATAATGAAGGGAGGGCGGTGAAACTTTTGTCAATAGAGAGTCTAATAGCTAGCCTGTTGTGTGAAATCATTGTATCATTTTTTCTAAATATCAGGGATAGCCGAAAAAAAGAGATTGAAAATCCAAAAAGTCGTATTTTTACAATTTGGAGCATGTTTAGAGGTCTTTCTCGTAAAGTCAACATAATATTTTTTGGGAACTTCTTCTACAAAGAGTCTTATTGGTAGTCTTTTATATGAAACCATCGATCAACAGTCCAACATATCAGGAGTAGAAGAACAAAAGGATCGAACATTGAAAACGGCACCCTTTCATTGTCAAGCGAAACATGCAGTGTGGGTGAGTACAATCTACACATTTAGTCATCGTATAGAGCTTATTCAACAGTATCGAATTCCAACTGCTTAGGGATATTTTACGTGCACTCCAATGTGTACACGGGACCTTGGTTTTTCGTCCCATCCGAATGACTAGACAGCTTTGCTTGTCAGGCCCTCCGTTAAGCCTCACTGACAAGGGGAACCACGCCGGGAAATCGAGATGAACTTTCTCCGTGCAGAACTTTCAATTCAGGGAAAACGTTTATTGCATACGATTAAGCTGGTCAGTTGGAGCTTATTTTCAAAAGTTTTGTAATAATCGGTTGGTAATTAAAGTACCGTGCACATTAAACTGTTAAAACAGAAAATTTCGCCCGGTTGAAATGTTTCTTGCTGTAAGTCAGCAATTTTCTGAATTCAGGGAGGCTGAATGGCTGAATGGTTAGCATGTGCGCACTGTATCGTAACGTCTGTCATTGAGTCAACGGGCGTCGTTTCGATCTCCAGGTTGCACGTGACATGGTGTATGATGTCCAACCTCGTGGGTTTTCTCCATGTTCTTCGGTTTCCTCCCAACGCGCAAGGGGAGTTTTTAAATGAAATTAAAAAACATATGTTAGTCCCGAAATGACCCAGTTTGTGTCGAATGGACGTTAGGCCGCATTTCTCTCTTTCTCTTTTATTTTGTTTTGTAATAATCGGTTGGTAATCAAAGGTAATGTAAAAGTGATAAAACAGAAAATTTCGCCCGGTTGTAATGTTTCTCACTTTAAAGTCAGCAATTTGCCGATTTTAAGGGGCAAACGTTTATTGCGAACGATGAAGCTGGTCAGATGGAACTTATTTTTAAAAGTTTTGTAATATCCGGTTGATAACTAAAGGTACCGTGTAAATTAAACTGTTAAAATAGAAAATTTGGTCCGGTTGAAATGTTTCTCGCTGTAGGTCAGCAATTTGCCGATTTTGGGGAGGTTGCGTGGCTGAATGGTTAGCACGTGCGCTCTGTATCATAACGTCTGTCATTGAGTCAACTGGCGTTATTTCGATTTCTTGGTTGTACGTAACAAGGAGTATGGTCGCCTGTCCAACCTCGTAGGCTGTAACGCCGCTGCCCGGGTAAAATTTCCCTCATTGCACACTTTATGGTGTATGCCCGTCTTCATTAGCCCATTTTAGGAGCAGAACAGTAGGACGTTAAACCCCATTCAATTTCATTTCATTTTCTCTATGTTGCTTATTTATTATAGTGGATAAATATTTTTCTGGTTCTAGCAATTATTTAATTTCTGCATAGAAATCTTGCTTTGGCCAGTTTTTTTATTGCAGAATGTCATTCTTGTATATTATAGTCTATGATCCTTTGTTTAAAACATGCTTAAGAAGTCGTCACGATTTCCTACTTATAACCAAACATATTGGAAACCATAATTATATAACACATCTCTAATTTTGGAAGCCCGATTACAGCTATACAAGTTTCCCTTTAGTTTAAAGATTATTTTTTTGCCCGGGTGCAATGTTTCTCACTACATTTAAATTAGTAACTTTGTGAGTTTTTGACCGATTTTGATAATTATGTCTTTATAATTTTCCAAATCTACATATTCAACGTACATATTCAAACAGTTGAGTTCAACCTGATTCAAAAAGTTTTAGTTTTGTTCAAAGTTATCTCATTTAATTTTTCGATGTTTTCTTACCATTTTCATTTCATTTTTCTGAAAGTTTTGAAGTCGGAAGTCATCCCGATTACAGCAACACAAGTATCAGTTATTTCCCTTTAGTTTTCAGATTATGCAATGTTTCATACTATATTTAGAATTGTAACTTCGCGAGTTTTTGACCAATTTTGATAGTTTGTTATTCGTATCCTTTTATTTGAGATACTTGATATAATCGATGACGATGAATATGAAAGCTTTCATATCTGCATGGGACAGTAGCAGATCTAGTTATTATTATTTTTTTTTTATGTGTGTTTTCTGCAAATCGGATTTCTCAGAATCTATCCATAGGATCTTTCTGAAATTTTGACCTACCCCCCCCCCAAAAAAAAATGGGGTGCGAACCTTGATCAAATGTATTTTCAAAACGTTTTACGAATCCGAAATCACCGAATTTTACGAACGAATGCATTTGACCTACAATGCTGTAACTTTGTGACTATTTGATCTATTTTACTAATTCTTTTTTCTTTGAGTATCCTAAGACATTTACTTCAAATCTGCAATTTCGGATTTTCGAATTTCGAAAATTCGTCGCTGTGATTTCGAACCGGAAGTTTACACCAACTCGACAACTTCTTTAGTAGTTGTACGATTTTCATGAAATTTAATATGTAAGTAGACCTTAATAATGCGACTTGAAAAATGACTTTAGAAATTTTCTAACTTATCTCCCCTTGGTGAAATTAAGGATCAAAGTTTTCAAAAAAATCGTCGAAATATAGGTCAGAATTACCTAGTTTTTTTTTCGATACTAGACAAGGAATTACTGATTCGTACACAAAATATGGAGTTTGTCGATCGAACCGGAAGTGCCACCATCTTTAAACGTGAAAAATCAATAAGGCTTTTTTGCTATTTTACTTACAGACTCGGGAGTTATATTTTCTGAATCCTTGTAGGAAGGCCTAAAAAATGTCGCGAATAGAATTCTGATTTAGGTCAACCGGGAGTCACTATTTTGAATTGAAAATGAAAAATAGAAGCAATTTGAAGGGCCGAGACTTTGGAGCACAATAACTCTCATTCTAATTAAGCTAGAATGTTCAAACTTGTTGTAGACGTTCACTAGGTCAATGTTATGATTGAGTTCAAAGATGAGCATTTTCTGCTTAGGGTAAGCAGAGATAAGCATGCTGATTTGTTGATTCTTTAGGGCACGATAACTTCGGTTATAATGAAGGGAGGGCGGTGAAACTTTTGTCAATAGAGAGTCTAATAGCTAGCCTGTTGTGTGAAATCATTGTATCATTTTTTTTAAATATCAGGGATAGCCGAAAAAAAGAGATTGAAAATCCAAAAAGTCGTATTTTTACAATTTGGAGCATGTTTAGAGGTCTTTCTCGTAAAGTCGACATACTATTTTTTGGGAACTTCTTCTACAAAGAGTCTTATTGGTAGTCTTTTATATGAAACCATCGATCAACAGTCCAACATATCAGGAGTAGAAGAACAAAAGGATCGAACATTGAAAACGGCACCCTTTCATTGTTAAGCGAAACATGCAGTGTGGGTGACTACAATCTACGCATTTAGTCATCGTATAGAGTTTCTTCAACAGTATCGAATTCCAACTGCTTAGGGAGTTCACTGACAAGGGGAACCACGCCGGGAAATCGAGATGAACTTTTTCCGTGCAGAACTTTCAATTCAGGCAAAACGTTTATTGCATACGATTAAGCTGATCAGTTGGAGCTTATTTTCAAAAGTTTTGTAATAATCGGTTGGTAATTAAAGTACCGTGCACATTAAATTGTTAAAACAGAAAATTTCGCCCGGTTGAAATGTTTCTTGCTATAAGTCAGCAATTTTCCGAATTCAGGGAGGCTGGATGGCTGAATGGTTAGCATGTGCTCGCTGTATCGTAACGTTTGTCATTGAGTCAACGGGCGTCGTTTCGATCTCCAGGTTGCACGTGACATGGTGTATGATGTCCAACCTCGTGAGTTTTCTCCGTGTTCTTCGGTTTCCTCCCAACGGCTAAAGACCAGTACGTGCAAGGGGAGTTTTTAAATAAAATTAAAAAACATATGTTAGTCCCCAAAATGACCTAGTTTGTGTCGAATGGACGTTAGGCCGCATTTCTCTCTTTCTCTTTTTAAAGTTTTGTAATAATCGGTTGGTAATCAAAGGTACTGTAAAAGTGATAAAACAGAAAATTTGGCCCGGTTGTAATGTTTCTCACTTTAAAGTCAGCAATTTGTCGATTTTAAGGGGCAAACGTTTATTGCGAACGATTAAGCTGGTCAGGGGGGAGCTTATTTTTAAAAGTTTTGTAATATTCGGTTGATAACTAAAGGTACCGTGCAAATTAAACTGTTAAAATAGAAAATTTGGCCCGGTTGAAATGTTTCTCGCTGTAGGTCAGCAATTTGCCGATTTTAGGGAGGTTGCGTGGCTGAATGGTTAGCACGTGCGCTCTGTATCATAACGTCTGTCATTGAGTCAACTGGCCTTGTTTCGATTTCTTGGTTGTACGTGACAAGGAGTATGGTCGCCTGTCCAACCTCGTAGGTCGTAACGCCGCTGCCCGGGTAAAATTTCCCTCATTGCACACTTTATGGCATATGCCCGTCTTCATTAGCCCATTTTAGGAGCAGAACAGTAGGACGTTAAACCCCATTCAATTTCATTTTCTCTATGTTGCTTATTTATTATAGTGGATAAATATTTTTCTGGTTCTAGCAATTATTTAATTTCTGAATAGAAATCTTGCTTTGGCCAGTTTTTTTATTGCAAAGTGCCATTCTTGTATAATTCAGTCTATGATCCTTTGTTTAAAACATGCTTAAGAAGTCGTCACGATTTCCTACTTATAACCAAACATATTGGAAATATTAGTCTGGCATTATTAAATCCTAATTTTATTGGTCTTATTTAAAATTAAACTTTCATTTAACTATGAACAACCCTTAACGTGTCTCTTTAAAACTATTAAGTACTCTAAAACAGTAGCTCAACCTTTTGACCTAAACTCATTAATTTACCATTTTGTTGTGAGCGACTTCTTATTCTTCCTATATGACATATTGCACGTGTCTGATTTCAAAGAGGGGTTGGGTGGCTGAATGATTAGCACGCGCGCCTGTCATTGAGTTACCTAGCGTGTTTTCGAATGCCCGGTTGTACGTGACAAGGAGTAAGGTCGCCTGTCCAACCTGCCATTTTTAGTTTTTTTTCCTGCCATTTTCATTTCATTTTCTCATCCGTCTCATTACAGTAATACAAGTTTCAGTTATTTCCCTTTAGTTTTCAGATTATTGTTAAAGACCAGTAAGCGCAAGGGGAGTTTTTAAATAAAATTAAAAAACATATGTTAGTCACGAAATGACCTAGTCTGTGTCGAATGGACATTAGGCCGCATTTCTCTCTTTCTCTTTTATTTTTAAAGTTTTGTAATAATCGGTTGGTAATCAAAGGTACTGTAAAAGTGATAAAACAAAAAATTTCGCCCGGTTGTAATGTTTCTCACTTTAAAGTCAGCAATTTGCCGATTTTAAGGGGCAAACGTTTATTGCGAACGCTTAAGCTGGTCAGGGGGAGCATATTTTTAAAAGTTTTGTAATATTCGGTTGATAACTAAAGGTACCGTGCAAATTAAACAGTTAAAATAGAAAATTTGGCCCGGTTGAAATGTTTCTCGCTGTAGGTCAGCAATTTGCCGATTTTAGGGAGGTTGCGTGGCTGAATGGTTAGTACGTGCGCTCTGTATCATAACGTCTGTCATTGAGTCAACTGGCGTTGTTTCGATTTCTTGGTTGTACGTGACAAGGAGTATGGTCGCCTGTCCAACCTCGTAGGCCGTAACGCCGCTGCCCGGTTAAAATTTCCCTCATTGCACACTTTATGGCATATGCCCGTCTTCATTAGCCCATTTTAGGAGCAGAACAGTAGGACGTTAAACCCCATTCAATTTCTTTTTCTCTATGTTGCATATTTATTATAGTGGATAAATATTTTTCTGGTTCTAGCAATTATTTAATTTCTGAATAGAAATCTTGCTTTGGCCAGTTTTTTTATTGCAGAGTGCCATTCTTGTATAATTCAGTCTATGATCCTTTGTTTAAAACATGCTTAAGAAGTCGTCACGATTTCCTACTTATAACCAAACATATTGGAAATATTAGTCTGGCATTATTAAATCCTAATTTTATTGGTCTTATTTAAAATTAAACTTTCATTTAACTATGAACAACCCTTAACGTGTCTCTTTAAAACTATTAAGTACCCTAAAACAGTAGCTCAACCTTTTGACCTAAACTCATTAATTTACCATTTTGTTGTGAGCGACTTCTTATTCTTCCTATATGACATATTGCACGTGTCTGATTTCAAAGAGGGGTTGGGTGGCTGAATGGTTAGCACGCGCGCCTGTCATTGAGTTAACTAGCGTGTTTTCGAATGCCCGGTTGTACGTGACAAGGAGTAAGGTCGCCTGTCCAACTTGCCATTTTTAATTTTTTTTCCTGCCATTTTCATTTCATTTTCTCATCCGTCTCATTACAGTAATACAAATTTCAGTTATTTCCCTTTAGTTTTCAGATTATTGTTATGCCTGGGTGCAATGTTTCATACTATATTTAGACTTGTAACTTCGCGAGTTTTTGACCAATTTTGATAATTTTTTCTTCTTATCCTTTTATTTAGGATACTTGATACAATCAATGACACGTGACGATGAATACGAAAGCTTTCATATCTGCATGGGACAGTAGCAGATCTAGTTATTATTATTATTATTATCCGATTTATGTTTAAACATAATTAATACAAAGGTAACTATAATATACTGTATCTACATATATCAATGGAAGACTTAAAAATTATATCGTTAATAGGGGTATGCGTAATAAACTTAAACCTAATAAAATATTTGTATGGTTAAAGGAACAAAAAGCAAATGTTATATTTCTGCAAGAAACACATAGCACAAATTCAGATGAAATCACCTGGCTGCGGGAATGGGGAGATCTCATAATATTTGCCCACGGAAAGAGTAATTCAGCTGGAACTGCCATTTTATTTAAAACATCGAGTAATCTAGACATTAGGTCATATACAGTTGATGATAATGGATACTTTATCAATTTGATTTTAAATTGTTTACAAACTAATTTTTTTACTAGTCAATACGTACAGCCCCACGATAGATATTCAGCAAAGGGCCCATTTTCTTAAACTGCAAGATCAGATGTTCAAATCGTTTGAATCTTTCGACGACTTGTCGGTTATCATAGGCGGAGATTTTAACAATGTGATGAACAAAGACTTGGATAGAACGGGTAGGAATTATAAAATAAAAAACAACAGCAAGTTAGCTATTATAAACATAATTAAATATTTTAATCTTATCGATATATTTAGAGTTAGAAACCCAAAGTTACGTAGATATACGTGGAAACAGTTTAAGCCTTTAATACAAAGTAGGATAGATTTTTGGTTAATTTCGGCCACTACTCAAGATTTTGTAAAAGAATGCACCATTATACCAAACACATTCAGTGATCACCAAGCAATTGCTATTAACGTATGCACTAATGATTCAAAAAGAGGGCCTGGACTATGGATTTTTAATAACAATCTGATATCAGATCAAAATTACTACAAATTATTAAAGAACGCCATCAACATATGGAAGGATGAATATCACGATAAGGAGGATAGAGGGGGCTATGGGTTTATGTTAAATTTAAAATTAAAAATGAAACCATTAAATACTGTAAAAAGAAACAAAAAATTAAAAGTAAGTTAAAAGAAAAACTCATACAAGAAATGCAGGCTTTAGAAAATAAAATTTCATCCTTAAGCACTCATGATGTCGAAATCTACGAAAACTATTACTTCGTTAAACATAAGCTCGATCAAATTTATAATACAGAAATGCGTGGGGCAATCTTAAGATCTAAAGTGGAGGGGCACGAAAAAGGAGAAAAGAATACAAAATTATTGCTTAGTTTAGAGAAACAAACTAAGATATCAACATCATTAAACAGAATTCAAATAGATAATACCGAAATTACTTGCCCAAAGGAAATATCAAGGGAAATTTATATTTATTACTCGAATCTTTATTCAGAAACTACCCATACCAAATCACGTCTTGGCGATAAAATATTCCTCAGAAAACAGTACTTTCAAAAATTAAATGAATATCAAAGTCAGATGCTGGAACAAAAAATTGACAACAGCGAATGTTTGGAAGCATTAAAACTATTTAAAAATAATAAAACCCCAGGCAATGACGGGCTAAATATAGAATTTTACCGTGAATATTGGCCTCTTATTAATACATTAGTACTAAATTCATTTAACTATAGTTTTGAACATAAGCAATTATCAGAGTCACAAAGACAATCGATTATTAAACTAATCCCGAAACCCGGCAAAGATAAATCACTTTTATCTAACTGGCGCCCCATTACACTTATAAATGTAGACGTAAAATTAGCAAGTAAGATTTTATCATTAAGATTAAAGCCCCTTCTTCCAATTTTAATACATCCAAATCAAACTGCTTTTATTTCTGGACGTCATATACAGGAAAATACCCGTATCATTGATGACTGTTTTTACCTCGCAAAAATTAAGAAAATAACTGGTTTTCTATTAGCCATTGATTTTAAAAAAGCTTTTGATAGCGTTAGCCATAAATACCTGTTTTCTGTTTTAGACGCTTTTGGATTTAAACGCAATTACTTAAGATGGATACAAACATTATATAATGACATTAACTGTGCAGTAATGAATAATGGATATACTACTCCCTATTTTAAAGTGGCCAAGGGAGTAGTACGTCAAGGTGATCCAAGCAGCACAAATCTTTTTAACCTCATTATCGAAACATTATGTATATATCTTAGAAACGATATAAGCATAGGAGGAAGTATCTTTGGGGATCAATCGTTAAAACTAATAGCCTTTGCAGACGACATAACAGTTTTTTTGAAAGATTTTAAATCAGATAGGCACCTTTTTGAAGTTTTAAAAAAAATTAGTAAGGTTTCTGGGTTAGAATTAAACGCTACTAAAACGGAAGCTATCGATCTAAACAGTGACAACGCACAACTGTCTGATAATATTAAAGGTTTAGGCTTTATTTACCGCGAGAATTTTATAAAAATATTAGGCATTACCTATTTACTAGACGAAACAGCTTCTCAAAAAATGAATTTTGAAAATTGCATAGACCAAATTGAAGGAACTTTGAATACCTGGAAAACACGGAACTTAAGTTTAATAGGGAAAATCCATATAATTAAAACATTTTGCGTACCAAAAATATTATACCCTGCATCAGTTAAAACTGTACCCGAAAATGTAATTAAAAGCATTAATAAATTATTTTATAACTATCTATGGAATTTGCCTGATAAATTAAAGAGAACAGTAATAAATCAAAATATAAAAAGAGGGGGACTTAATATGATTGATTTAAAAGAAATGATGATATGCCATAGTGTATTTTGGATAAAAAAGATACTATCAGACGATGTTCAATCATGGAAAATTCCGTACGCTAATATATTAAATGACTATGATGGGCAAATATTACCGGCATGTAATAATTCAACAGTTTTTTTTAAAAATTATCTCCCTTTTATCAAGAACTTTTCAATAATTGGTTCCATATCTATACATGTAAAATCGATAAGTTAATAAGCCCGCAAAACCAAATTATCTGGAACAATAAACATATAAAAATTAACAAAAAACCCTTAATAGATAAAGAATTGATAAATGATAATATTTTATTTTTGATTGATTGTAGAGAAGACGTTTTAATCAACAGGATAATGAATAGTAATAAAATATTAAGAATGAAAAGCGTTTGCTTAGCAATTAAAGAGTTTTTAGGTACTATGAACCTATGCATATAGTAAGAAAACAAAGCGTGTTTGACATTATTAATAACACCTGTATAAAAATATATAAAAAATCACTAGATAAGATTAAAGCAAAAGATATTTATTCAATACGAGTAGACGCTAAATATAGTAAACCATTATCAATAGGTAAATGGGAAGAAGAGAATAGTCTTATATTTGAAGAAAGTGAAATCTCAAATATCTTCAATTTGGTCCATAAAACAAGCACTGATACTAGACTACAGAGTTTTCAACTTAAATACCTCCAAAAAATTATATATACGAACGACCTTTTATTTAAAATCCAGTTAAAGGAATCTTCACTGTGCGATTTCTGCTTCTCAAATATAGAAACCCCAGAACACCTTTTTATAAACTGCATTTATGCACAGGTAATATGGAATGATTTACATGAAATTTTCCCAACTAATGACATTTCATTACAATTACAACTTGTAAACATCCATTTTGGCCTTTTGAAAGAAACAGCTTTTAAATCATATCGCGAATTCTTATTTGTAAATCATTTGATAACTTTAACAAAATACTATCTCTACAAATCGAAAATAGAAAATATTAGACCGACAATCATTAATTACCGAAACTACTTGAAAGGTAAACAACAGATCGGAAATGAATTAAACGAAATCTTAGTAAATAAATGGGATTATACAATATGAATATTATGCATACCTCTAGTATTCCATCTCTAGTATTCCACTTTTTTCATAACTATTGTTATTTTTGCTTTCTTTTTTTTTTCACTGCTTTGTTTTGTATTATCTTTTAATTTCATTGTATTTATATTTGTCCTTCTATATGAAACATAGAAAATATCCTTCAATAATAAGCCGGTGCTATCTGATATGTTTAATGTAATGATTAACGCTTCTATTTTCTATTAGATTGTTCCAAGTCATTGTGATCGTTATGTAAAATATGTGCTATGCTGTTGCTATTTATTTTGAAATAAAGATTTAAAAAAAAAAAAATAATAAAAAAACAAAAACCTTAATATACTAATTGCAGTTGAAGCCTGGCTAAAGGACAATGATACCATCACCCTTAATCATTGGCCTCCACCGAATTACTCTGCTATATTATCAAATCGCACAAACAAAAGGGGAGGAGAGTGAGCCTTGTTCTAAAAATCCTCAATCACTATTTCCAAGGGTATAATAATATTACCTACCAGTTTCGAGGGCCTTCACACCACAATCAACATTAACAACCAGATTGTACACTTTGTTACTGTGTACCGTCCACCATTATCATCAAAAACTACCACGACTCGAGAAACTTTTTTCTGTGAATTTACTGACTTACTCCATGATATATGTACCAAACCTGGCAAGATTTTGATCAGTGGTACTACTACTACCTGATGTTTTAACGTCCGCTTCCACAGAAGTAATATCGCAGACAAGACATAGGAGAGCCGAGGCTTCTTCCTGTTTTTAGAATATGATTTTGCAATCTTTCCATTTGCGGCCTCGAGCCATGGAGTAGGTTTAGTTAGAAGTTCTTCCCTTTATTTAATAAAACACAAATGGTTTGGTAGTTGATCTGTAGGGACAGCATTTATGCAGACATATATGTGTCTCGTCTCTGGATTGGTAGAAGTCATCTTTTGGGGTTTAGTGTTTAGGTGCCAGGCCCGTCTTATCGTGGCCTCCCCTTACTCCACTTATCCCACTTTGTAGGTTTGGTGTCTTTGTAGTGGATTAGTGTTTAGATGCCGAGCCCGTCTTACCGTGACCCTCCCTTACTCCACTAGCCCGCTACTTTGGTGTATATCCCCTATGTAGTTTACTGTTTAGTGTTTAGATGCCAAGCTCGTCTTATCGTAGCCCCCTCTTACTTCACTACTTGGTGTATATCCCCTATGTAGTTTACTGTTTAGTGTTTAGATGCCGAGCTCGTCTTATCGTAGCCCCCTCTTACTTCACTATTCTACTTAATCCAACGGTGTTCATTAAATCGTGAATTAGTTCGAAGATTTGCAGCTTCAGATCGGGTCTTGGAAAGAGTAGGTTCTTAGTGTTGAGCGGTATGTTGTTGGTCTCCATCATCTCCACTAGTTCCGATCTCTTTTCCTTGAATACCTCGCAGTCTCCGCACTCACAGACGATGACTTGGTGTTTGTAGTCTCGCAGCCGCTCTTTCACCCTTAGTTTCGATATAAGTTTGCATATATCTCTTCTAGGGTGATTGATAGCTGTCTTCGTATAGATCTTGTCATCCAGCCGGAATCTGTATGTGTCAAGTTCAACGAGCTTTAATTCCCAGAGTGAATTGACCTGTCCTTTTACCATACTGTAGATTTCCGTGGTGCTGTATTCTATGGTGCGGAGTGGTGCTGTGTCCCCGAGACCTTCATTTGCGAGTCGATCTGCTTCCTCGTTTCTCCTAATGTTCACATGTGATGGAATCCACACGAGCTCTAATTTGCTTCCCTTCTCTAGGACCCTCTGGTACAGCTGCCTGATTTCCAAAATAACTCCTGGTCTTGAGTCCGAGTTGTCATTTTGGATTGAAATCAGACTGCTCAGAGAGTCGCTTGGGATGACGAACTTACTAGTCTTTTGATAAGAGATCCATGATATAGCATCACGGATGGCCACAATCTCTACAGTGTACACCGAACAGTTATTGGGCAGTTTCCTGCTTATTCCCTGTTCCCCGTTTGGCAGGTATATTCCAAACGAGCAGGTGCCCCTTTCAGGATTGCGTGAGCCATCCGTATAAACATCCGACGGCCAGTTGTCTTCCAGGTGTTCCACAGAGAGAGCCCGTGCTGCAGTGGGGTTGTTTTTCTTGTCGATTTTCTGTAGCAGATCTAGATTGACCGGTGGTATTGGGAGTGTCCAAGGAGCGATCGATGGAGGGTCGTGTTCGTTTATCACGAGCTCCTCCAGTCGTAGTTCCTTGACTGTTTCCCTGATACCCTGGCCGAAGCTTTTCTTTCTAGGATCTCTTACATATCTTGTCTTTGTTAGGCTGACAAAGGCCGGGGATCTCTCGCCCAATTGCGGGATCTTAGCCCAATACCTTGGTGCCAGTTCTTTTCTTCTTAGGGATAGGGGCAACTCTCCGGCTTCCTGTAGTAATGCCTCTCTCCTGGTCCCAAGCCCTACGCCAGTCGCAATACACAGAGCTTTGTATTGGATGGTGTCAAGCTTACTTAAGAGTGTTGGCGCGCAGTTCATGAAGACCAAAGATCCGTAGTCTAATACAGAGCGTATTAGAGCACGATACACCATTATAAGTGTAACTCTATTGGCTCCCCAGGTGCTATACCCGTTATTTTTATCATTAAGTTTAGGACTTTGGAGCATCTATCTACAGTCCAGTCGATGTGCGGTTTCCAGGTCAGCCTTCGATCAAAGATTACGCCAAGGAACTTGGTTTGGTCTTTAAACTCGATGGTTTTCCCGTTCATACACAGAGTCATTCTGCTTATCCCTCTATCCCTGCACACAAGCATGCCGACTGTTTTCTTCTCTGAGACCTTAAATCCCCAGTCGTTTGCCCATGTCATGAATTTGTCTAAGGCCTTTTGCATATTCTTTTGAAGTTCACAGAACCTCGTCCCTTTCCTCCATATTGTGCTGTCGTCAGCAAATTTTGCTAGCTCAGTTCTGGCGTCGAGATATGAAGATTTCTGTATGTCGTTGATCATAATATTGAAGAGAGTAGGACTGATGACCGACCCCTGAGGCGTGCCATTTTCTAATGTTTGCTCGGCACTCAGGAATCTGCCAACATTCACCTGTATCCTTCTATCGCTCAGAAAGCTTTTGATCCACCGAAACATTGTGCCCGTTATTCCGATACGTCCCAGCTTGAAAAGCAGCCCGTCCAACCAAACTAAATCGAAAGCCTTGGTTAAATCTACAAACACGGCACATAGCAGGTGCCCCGAGAGGAGTGCCTGAGACATGACTTGCTGTAGTCGCACCAAGTGGTCCATTGTTGATCGTCCCTTCCTGAACCCGCTTTGATTTTCGTCGATCAGTCGGTTACTCTCCAGGTAGAACTGAAGTCGGATGTTAACCATTGTCTCCAAGGTTTTGCACAGTGTGGATGTCAAGCTTACTGGTCAATAGGACTCTGCCTTTGTTCTCTCTTTCCCTGGTTTCGGAAGAGGGATGACGTTGGCTTTCCGCCATTCTTTAGGTACCTCCCCTGTCAACCAAGATGTGTTGAAGAAGTTCAGTAGTATCTTTTTGGCATTTCTGGGCAGATGTTTGAGCATTGGGTACTTTACTTTGTCCTCACCAGCCGCACTATCCTTCTTGAGGGAAAGAGCCTTATTTAACTCTTCCTCTGAGAAGGGCAGATTGATTGGTTCAGCTTCTACATTAGATTCAATTACTAATGAAGGGTGCTGTGAGTAAAAGATTTCTTTCCTCTTCATGAATTCTGGTGGTTGGTTTTCATCTTTACTTGCATCTGCAAATGTCTTAGCAAGTAAATCTGCCTTTTCATTGCCGTTGGTAACGTACTTGTCTCCATCTTCAAGGTTTGGTATGTTGAACGATCTGCGTTTTCCGTGCATGGCGTTCAGTTTCTTCCAGACGACACCTGTTTGCGTGTTTTGGTTCAGCGCATTACAGAATGTCCTCCAGTGCCCACTTTGTGCCTTCTGGATGGTGTCTCTTGCGGCGTATTTCAACTTCAGGTAAATTTGGTGGTTGACTTCATTGTAGTGGCGTTTTCGTAGACGAAGTGCCTTCTTTCTTTCGTAAACTGCCTCTTGACAGTCTGAAGACCACCAGGGTTTTGTATTCCTTGGTTTTCTGCCAGAAGTCTTTGGAATGGAGTTGTCTGCTGCACCTATAATTGCATTCGTGATATTGGCGGAGTTCACGTCGATGTCGGTGTCGATGATATCTTCTTCCTTCCAATCGAGGCAGCCTACACGGAAGTTAGCCCAATCAGCTTCTATCATTTTCCAATTGGGTCTTCCGTTATAGACTTCTCTGTTGGTTTCAGCTTGGATGTTAAATTCTATCACCAAATGGTCACTGCCAAGTGTCTCGTCTTCATGTACTAGCCAATCGCAGCGGTTTGTGATCAGTGGTGACTTTAACCTAAACTTAGATAAAGACACTAGTTCGACTTTAAAGTTTTGTGACATTTTAGACTCATTTGACATGATGCAACATGTGACAGAAAAGACTCACTATAAGGGGCACCCACTCGATCTAGTCATAACACGAAGCAGTGACTCTTTAGTAAACAACCTTTGTGTTAAAGATATTCTCATATCAGAGCATTTCTGTGTGTTTGCTGAACTAATCCTGCTCAAGCCAAAGTTGCTTAAGAAAACATTGAAACCTCAACCTGACGAATTTGAAAACTGATATTGCAAACTCTGAAGCACTGAACAAAATAGATCAACAAAGTGATACTGTAAGTCATCTTACAATCTATAATAAAAAAATTGGCAGTGTTATTGATCAACATGCACCTATTGTTCAGAAAACAATAACAATCATACCAAATAGTAGATGGTTCAATGACAATGTACAGAGAAGTATAAAGGCTCGTCAAGACGCAGAAAAGGTGTGGCGGAAAAACAAAACTGAAATCCACAGACAACTATATGCAAAGGCACGAAATCAGACTAACAGTCTCATCAAAAAAAAAACAAAAAAGGACTTTGTTCTGACCCGCATACAAGAAAAACAACAAGGTCCCCAAAGAATTGAATAAAATTGTCAATGCTTAGTCAAGGCTAGAGAGGATACTATTCTCCCGGATCATCACGATGATGCAGCTAGCTAACTCCTTTGCTACATTTTTAGCAATATAATTCAAACTATTCGATGGAGAATTCCTGACAGACTCTTCGTTGTGCACTCCATCTGAAATTAAGTCTATCGTCTACAAGTCGTCACCAGCTTCATGTGTTTTAGATGCTTTCCCGACACATCTTCTGAAGTCCTATGTTGTTGAATTAAGTCTGATTCTTTGTGCCATTGTAAATTCTTCTCTCATTTCCGGTCATTTTCCAGACAAACTCAAAGAGGCATTGGTAGTACCTGTAATTGAAAAGAATAATCTCGATCATAATATACTTAAAAATTATCGCCCAATCTCAAACCTATCATTTATTTTTAAATTAATTGAGAAAATTGTGTCTGTCCGTTTTAAACATCACCTTAACGTGAATCAGCTAAATGAACCCTTTCAGTCGGCGTATAGACATAAACACAGTACAGAAACTGCTCTAACACGGGTTTATTATGACATTATGCTTAAACTTGGCAATAACTACGTTGTGGTACTAGTAATGTTGGATCTAAGTGCCGCTTTCGATACTATCGACCAAAACCTTCTTCTAAAACGTCTTGAAACATTCTTTGGAATCAAAGGAAATGTACTAAAATTGGTTTGCATCATATCTGAATCTCAGAAAACAATCAGTCGTGATAAATGGACAAAAGTCATCTCCCGTTGAGCTTGGTCCATTATTATTTACAGCTTACACAACGCCTCTCGGAAATCTTATTCGATCCGTCAATTGGAATTACCATGTTTATGCAGAACGATACGCAATTATACATATCTATTAAACCACTTGATACATCGCCACACATTGCTAATCTTGAAAACTGTGTCGCTGCCATCAAAACATGGATGAAATGCAACTATCTTAAACTGAATGATGATAAAACAAAAGTGTTAAAAATTGGTTCCAATGTTCAACTCAACAAAATAAAATGTGATAATGTTAAAATTGGCGACATTTTAATCAACCCAGCTGACAGTGTTAGAAATTTAGGTGTGATTTTCGATAAAAAATATGAATATGAACTCACATGTATCATCTATTTGCAAGGCGACCAACTTTCAGTTCTATAACGTTGGAATATTGTGCTTTATCATGTGAGGACTGCCCAGCATACATTGAAGAACTAACGCAACGTTACCAGCCTACTACTTGATCGCTTCGCTCGGAACACCAATTTCTTTTAAATGCTGTGAAAACGAAAACAACGCACGGTAAACGCTCTTTCTCTTGTGCCGCAGCTGGACTTTGGAATTGCAATAATTTTCCCATTGCTCTAAGAAACAGTAAATCAATTGACATCTTTAAACGGAACCCGAAGACCGACATTTTCACTAAAGTATTTTCCTAGTTTTTATTTTCAATTTTTTAAGTGCTATAGTTTTAGCTGAAACTAGTGTTGTATATGTGCTATTTTACTTTATGCAAACTGTAACCAAAGAGCAACATTTTTTGTTGGATTATTGGCTATTATTATTATTATATTTCCAAGATGGCGACCATTTTTGGCGGGAGAATCGGACGATGTGCTGATTTCGTTTAAGTGGTAATAATAATAATAATAATCTATTTATAAAGCGCTGAATATCCAACTAACTAGTTGCTCAAGAGCGCTATATACATGAGATTAAATAAACCATGATACGATAAACATTTAAACACATTGAAGGAATGAACAGAATGAAAGTCTGAAAAGGTAAAAAAAAATACCACAAACAAAACAGTTATTAACACTAAGGGTAAACAGAGTTGAAGAGTTCAGTCTTAAGAGATTTCTTAAAAGATGTCATGTTTTTAGAGTTTTTAGTCTTTTTTGATAGTCTATTCCATAATGTTGGGCCACTATGGGCGAAAGTTCTCTCACCACTTTTAGTTTTCACTGGAGGACATACGAGAAGGTTTTCATTCTGTGAGCGAAGTGAACGCGAGGGAGTGTACGGTGTAATAATTTCTTGTAGATATTTAGGAGAGTCAATGTTATTCTGTGTATTATATGCAATGACATTTATCTTAAATATTATCCTTTCTCTAACCGGGGGCCAGTGTAGCTGTTTAAGCACAGGAGCAATTGTGTCAATATATATGTTTTCGGGGCCACAGATTCCATTCCTGACATTTACAACCTTATAAGATGATCACATGTTCACAAACTTAGCATATTTCCAAGATGGTGGTCATTTTTGGCGGGAAAATATGATGATGTGCTGATATTGATTAAAAAGCACATAAAAAGAGGAACCTAAATTGGTTGTACTTGTGGCCAGTGGTTACTATATGCACTTTACGGCAAGTTGATATCAATCTGATGAAAATTAATTTAACTATCGTCACTCAATCGCAAATATAGACCTCCCGTAAAATCGACTTGGCCAATTATCGAAAACACTCTTAATCCCCTCTGACGCCAGTGACGTCACAGTGACCGAATGCATATTCGGAATGTTTAATCCTTAATTACCTATATACAGTCGACGTGTATATTCATTAACGCCTGGCTGATTCTACGGAATAATTTGTTTTGTGATTCATTTAAATTCAAGATCCAATTTAGAATTTGTTTCATAATGTGCGGTCGTTTTGATTTATCACGACAGCGATTTTAATACCCTCTACCACCGTATACAGTCCAAACGATTCGAGATACATTTTGGTTAGAAGAGTATTGTTGTTCTAATTTAGAATTTGTTTCATAATGTATGGTCGTTCTATTTTCTCACGGCAGCGATTTAATACCCTCTACCATCGTGTGCAAGTCTAAGCGATTCGAGATACATTTTCGTCAGAAGAGTATTGTGGTTATAATTTCCCCCGAGTAAAAAGAGTACAGGAGTAAAAAGATGTGGTCATGCAAAATGTATCATAAACATCAAACATGATTGAAACGTGATTTGTAAATGACGATCCGTTACCGTCGTACGCCGCCTTTCTTTCTGTATGCGGCTTTGACTTCATTATGCTGAAATAGACCGTAAAAATGAAATACTAAAAAATATCTCAATATACGTCAGAATTAACAATACAAATATATTTTGTTGGTAACCATGTAAATGGAATAACAGATTTAGAAGGGTCATCTAACAATCTTCGTGTATTGATGGCAAGTGTAGTGCCGTTTATACCTGCCATAAATCAATCAGACTAAAGTTGCACAGAAATTGAGTCATAAATTTATAAAGAATGCTGATTAGGTAATTATCATTTTTTACGCCGGCCACATCAATTAGCTTTGCCCAACGATGTTTTTGTAATAAAGTAGCCTCGTATTATTTATTGATTGGTGTTTAAACAACATCTACATATAAATCATTCGATGGATAAATAAATGAAATATAGATCCAGGTAAAAAAAATCTCCACTTTACATTCGCTGGATATACCTTTGTGATAAGACAAGGTTATAATGTCTAACATCGTTCAACTTTTTTTTTATACGCCCACATTTTCATGTGGACGTATATTGTCGTCGCCCCTGTCCGTTACAATTCCACAATTTGTTTGTGGACTCTCTATAGGTCACAATTCGTATCCGATTTTGACAAAACTTCAAATATAGGTTTATCCCCATAAGATCTCAGCTGCTTTCGATATTGGTTTGTATCGGATCGAAACTTCATGGATTATGGCCCTTGATTGTACGAAAAATCGTGTTTTTAGCTTGTGGACCCTATAGAGGTCACAATTTTGAACCGATTTTGAGGAAACTTGACATGCATCTTTATAACCCAAAGGTCTTGGTTCCTGTCAATATTTGCACCCATCGGATCGTAACTTCCTGAATTATGGCCCCTGATTGTCCGACAAATCGCCCTTTTTAGCTTGTGATCCCTCTGGAGGTCAAAATTATTATCCGATTTAAAAAACCGTTTGATTATATATCACCGTTACATGGTAATGAAGGTTGAGTTCAAATTTTGTGAAAATCGGACCACAATTGACGGACAAGTGTACCCGAAAAGTGTAAAAATATGGTATATAGGTTGTGGAACCTGTAGAGGTCACAATTTTGAATCAGTTTTGATGAAACTTGAAATACATGTTTATAACCTAAAGATCTTGGTTCCTTTCGATATTTGCGCATATCGGATCATAACTTCCTGAATTATGGCCCTTGATTGTATACGAAAAATTGCCTTTATTAGATTGTGGTCCCTCTGGAAGTCAAAATTATTACCCGATTTAAAAAACCGTTTGTTTATATCACCGTTACAATGTTATGAATGTTGAGTTTGAATTTCGTGAAAATCGGACCAAAACTGGCAGACAAAATGGCCGCCGCTTGTACACGAATACTATAAAAATATGGTATATCAAGGTTGTGGACCCTGTAGAGGTCACAATTTTAATCTGATGTTGATGAAACTTGAAATGCATGTTTATAACCCAAAGATCTTGGTTCCTTTTGATATTCAACGGATACTATGGGATTGTAACTTCCCGAATTATAGCCCCTGATTGTACGCAAAATATTGACTTTTTTAGCTTGTGGTCCCCTCTAGAGGTCTCAATTATTATCCAATTTTAGAAATAATATTAAATGTTTCGTATACTAAATGTTAGCATGGGGCAGAATTTTATAAAAACCAAACAAATTCTAATGATTTTCTGATAATTGCTTAATATGCGACAACTCTTGTTGACTGCCCGGACGATTTAGCTGCTCCATGGGCGTATGTTTCGTTGCCTGGCAACCTATTTTTTTTAATAATAAAGGTATGTTACAATTACATCGACAGTTTAATCGCTCACAAAACGACACCAGAAACATTTACATGTATATTTACTTGCCTTGAGAGGACGTGATCAAAGACGAATGGTACAAAAATCTATTAAATGATGGGGGTAGGGGTATTCAAAGTAAAACTATGGGTCTTAATACGAAATTCCAGATATTATGGGGTATTTGAAATAAAAATACGGGGATTAATCCAAAATTCCGTATCTCTATACTGAAAAGTAAAGTTAATCCTCTCTTGGAATGTATTTATTATATTTTCGGCGGAATGCATATATATTTTTTAAATTCAAAATTGATACAAGTTCGGTTGCCTTCACTGGTTGAATTAACCAGAGTTTTGGGGGTGGAGCGAGTGTTTAATGTGAAAATACTTGTCTTAATACGAAATTCCAGATATTGTGTCATACATCACGGGAAAGTAAGTTTCTATGGCTCTTTAAATCTACTTGTTATTTTCTGGCACATTCATGATTACATATACTTTAGAAGAGATAAAATCATTTTTATTTTGAGCAAAGAAATGGGTTACTAAAATAGGCCACTTTCAATTCATTTTATTTATCGAAGGCTCGGATTAGCCCATACCGAGCACATGCTTTAACTCAAGTCATGGTCATCCAGTAAATTTGGTAGTGAGGGCCAGTTTGATTCGCAGTTAGTAAAGGGCAAAGTATTCTTAGTGAAGGTTGAGATAATGAGGGCTAACTTGATCTCGTGGCCGCTTCTAATCTCGTAGTGTCGGGTTAAAAATGTGTTGTCGGGTTGTCGTGATGTCGGGTTGTCGCCTTATGAAGGGGGCACCGACACATCACGACATGATACCAATCAGCCAATGTTAAATTGCGAATCGTGCATGGGATTAGACAACTGCAGTGCGTGTACATCTAGTTAATATAATTACATGCTAGACACAAACATACATACAGACATTACCATTACATATGTACATCATATTATCATTTAAAAAGCACTAAATCTGAGGGTTTTTTCAAGTTGTCATCTGATTATTATTATTATTATTATTACAGCATATTTATAATGCACCCTTTCATATAACATGTTCAGGGGCACTTTACAAAGTGACAATGTAATCATAAATAAACAACAAGATGTTAACGATTGCATACAGAGTCAGTTAAAAGCCTGATTAAATAAATGTGTTTTAAGTTGTTTTTTTAAAAGAATATAGAGATGTACAACATCTTAAACTAAATGGTAGATTATTCCATAAAACAGGTGCTTGATAACTAAAAGAGTGCTGACCATAAGAGACTAGTTGAATAGTTTTGGGCTTTAAAAGTAGTTTATCTGATGTACGTAATGTTCGGCCGGGTGTATAAAGTTCTAAAAGATCTGAGAGATAAACAGGAGTTAGATTATTTAAGCATTTAAAAGTAAGTAACAAAATCTTAAAATCAATTCGATATTTAACAGGTAACCAGTGTTAATTGTATAAAACAGGAGTTATGTGGTCACATTTTTTAGTTAAAGTAACAAGTCTAGCAGCAGTATTCTGTACTTTTTGTAATTTATCCATAAGCTTTAACGTTAAACCAACTAAAAGTGAATTAAAGTTATCTAATCGAGAAGTGACAAGAGAATTAACAAGTGACTCAGTGGCCTCTTCAGTTACAAATTTACGTATTTTACCTATATTTCTAATATTAAAATAGCACAATTTACAAATATTATTTACTTGAGCTCCCATAAGCATAAAACTATCAAAGATTGTGCCAATATTACGGGCAGAATCAGATGAAAATATGTCACAATTACCTATTACAACAGGGGGATTATCATGTGCAAATTTCCTTAAGTGATGTCTTGAGCATAATAACAAATATTCGGTTTTATCATCATTTAATTTTAGAAAGTTTTTTGACATCCATTTTCTAATTTCACTAATACAGTTCTCAAGTTGCAGTTTTGATAAATTGAAAGAGGATGGACAATTAGGTTTAAATGAAATATATAATTGAGTATCATCGGCATACAAGTGAAAGCTGAGACCATATTTTCTAACAACATCACCTAATGGTGACGTATAGAGGGTAAATAAGATCGGTCCAAGAACAGAACCCTGGGGAACCCCAGATGACAAAACAGATTCAGACGACGATTTACAATTAACTAAAATACACTGTTTTCTACCCACAAGATGGCTTTCTAAAAGATTTAATGCAGAGCCACAAATACCGAATTTAAACTGTAGTCTACGTAGAAGAATGGAATGGTCCACTGTGTCGAAAGCAGATAAAACCAATAAAATTAAAAATGTACATTTTCTATTATCAATTTCCATCAAAATATCATTTGAAACCCGGGTTAAGGCTGTTTCGGTGCTGTGAAATTGTTTATAAGCACTTTGAAATGGTTCATACAAACAGTTATCATCTAGATGGGCAATACATTTCTCTAATATTTTAGAAATAAAACTTAAGTTAGAGACAGGTCTGTAATTTTTAAAAATATTAGGATCCAGTGTAGACTTTGTAAGTAAAGGGGTAACATAAGCTTGTTTGAAAATGTTGGGAGCAGTAGAGGATGATATACAAGAATTAATAATATTAGTGAAAACTTGAATAACTTCGTCTAGGCAGTCCTTAAGAACAGGAGTCGGAATAGGATCTAATGCACAAGATTTAGGAGCAGACGATTTAATTAACTTTAAAACAAAAGATTCACTAACCAAGTTAAATTTTTCTAAATAAACAGAGTTTTCTAACTTATCAAAATCATGAGCGTTAAAGTCAATAGTTTTATTTAAATCATCAAGTTCAGTTCGTATTTTCTGTATTTTTATTTGAAAGAAATCAGAGAATAAATTCGCAAGTTCAGTATCATTATCATTATCCGGGAGAATAGTCCGCTCAGCATTATAATCCAAAAGGGAATTCACAACTTTATACAGGTCTTTTTGTCTGTTTTCGCCATTTTCTATTTTAGCGTCTTCAATTAATTTATTCACATTGTTTTTTAAAGATTTATAAATCTGTTTATGGACATGTAGATTTGTTTTACGCCATAGATGTTCGGCCCTATTACGATCCCTTTTGGCTTCTAAAATAGAATCATTAAACCACTGCGTATTGGGGCGAATGGTAAATGTTTTTGTTTGAAGAGACACAAGTGAGTCCAAAATTTCAGCAAGTATAGAGTGGTATTGGGTTGCCTTCTCTTGTACATCTTGAATATCTTGAATGTCATTGAAGTCCGAGTTGACTATTTCCGCTTTAAATTTAGTAATGTCAAGTGATTTAAACCTTCGATATATTACAGTCTTTCTTGTTGGTTGTGGTTTCTGGATCTTTAGATTAAAACTTGCCGGGAAATGATCAGATATTAATTTGTCAGAGACAGAGAGATTATCCAGTTTAATATCACATGGATTAGTTATCACAAGATCGGGAATATATCCACCATTATGGGTAGAAGAAGAAACATGTTGTGTTAGGGATCTATTATTCAACATTTCACAAAAGTCAACCGCGGCAGGGTCATTAGAATCATCAACATGAAAATTAAAATCCCCCCAAATAATAGTGCAACACTTAGTCACATTTAACTGGTCCAGAAATAATCCAAATTCTTCCATAAACCTTTGACACAATTTGTTATTGGGCGGGCGATAAATTGTAATTATCCTAGTTTCTTTGAAAGAAAACTGTAGAGAACAATCCAAGATTTCAAAAGTATCAAAGCGTTCTTGACGAATTTTCTTACACTTAATAGATGACTTAAATATAAGTGCTACACCTCCCCCACGTGAACCTCTAGCGCAATGTTGTATAGAATATCCATCAGGTACTAAAGCTGCGATTGTCGATGAATCCGAGCAGTCATTATTCAGCCACGTTTCAGTTATTCCAAAAATATCGATCGAATTTTCAACAATATAATCAGATAAAATTGTTGTTTTGTTCTTTACAGATCTGGCATTAATTAATCCAAAGGAAGTTGTTAAAACCGACGCTTCATTTTCGACTGCCTTTCTAATTTGTATAAGATTGTTGTTTATCTTCTGTTCTGTTCTAAATTTTTGACCTGTTTGTGATTTTTGATAGAGTTTGGGGTGAGCTGGATGATATTGTTATGATTAATATTAATATTCCGTGGTTTAGTGTTCAGAGATTCATACGGTCTGTTGGTTATGATAACTTTTAAATGTTCTTGATTTCCCCCAATTTCTTCATTAATTTCAATGTTGTTGTATATATAATCATTCAAGGCGGGCCTTGCCCTTGCCTTAAGACACAGTTGTTTGCTGTCTTGGAGTTGGTCAATTTGCTCAGAAATTATTGGAATATTAACTAAGATTACCCCTGTTCACTGTTCTGTGAATTTTTACTGTGTCCTTTCTAATAATAATAGATGGATTTAACACATTAATCTTTTTCACCCACTGCTTTCCACTCCTCACGCCTCTATTATTATTAATATTATTATTATTATTACCGGTATTACTCAAACGATGAGATATGGCTTGAAGGTTATAGTTGTAAGAGTTCAGTTGTGTTTGATAATAGCTGAGTTGATTCATATAGCTCACTAGCCACAACAGATAAAAATTATTATGTATGATATTGTACAAAATGGCGCCGTGTTTGTATTCACCATCTTGAATTTCCGCCATACTGGATGGTCGAAACTATTTTTCAAGATCTGATTCAGAATTTTCAGCAATGAAAACCTATTAAAAGATATATTACAAGCTATATATATATAGGAAATAAGTAAAGAGCTCGAACAAAATGGCATTTTGAATTTCCGCCATTTTGGAATATCGAAAATAATTATGAAGTCAATAATCAGACTCGTCATCATTTAAAACCTTCAAGAAGACAACATACAAACCACCTTTGACATATTTCTGAGGACTTGTACGTCAAAAACAGAATTTTTTCCCCAGAGCCCCAACTGTTATTGATGAATAATAAGTATAGTAGTCTCGAACGTAAAATTTTCAACCACCCCTAATACCATTGTCGTTTATATTTAATTGGGTTTTTGTTATTTAAAGAAGAAGGTAAATATGATGATTACGACGGTGGTGACGAAGATGATGATGAAGATGACGTCGCTGATGATTTTGGTGGAGAATTTGATGATACAAGAAGAGGGGAACATAAACTGGTTTCTACAACTTTACCACCAAGTTATGTTCAGTCTAATGTATCCGTAAAAGGTCTGCAAAAACAAAACTTACATTTTTAAAGCATTTAATTTATTTTGTTCCTGTTTAATATATTTCTTATTTTTTCTATCTGATGTGAGGTTTAGTCACTGTAAGTGGTTAAAATGAATCTTGTCCAAGATATGTCTTCGAGTCACTGGCTAAAAGAAGAGGTCACTAGAACACATCTCAAAGACATTGCGCTGTTCTGTAATGTAAGTCGACATATAACCCTTTCTGCGCCGGCAACGTGAAGTTGGCACGTTATTCGGGATTCGGGATTCGCCAATAACGAATAACGAGCCAGCACGATTTTCGGGATTTGGGATTCGATACTAAAAAGAGCGGTCTACCTTCCATGCGACCATTTCCTCGATACCTCCGAACCTAGGGGTAAGTGAACGTCGGGTGGCCGACTAGCACGGAGACAGCAGCATCTCCAGCGAGTAAGGTGCTGACTGGGTTGTTGAAGTGCACGGGGCAGTAGGTGAACGTTGGGTGACCGACTAGCAAGGAGACGACCGTTTCTTATGCGAACAGGGCACGTTATTCGGGATTCGCCACTAAAACAGACCGACTGAAGTGGCACCCGATCATTTCCTCGCTACCCCCGACAGTAGACGGGTGACCGACTAACAACTAGACGACTATTTGTCGAGGGAATACCGTTTTGACTGGTTTGTCGGCGTGCACTGGGCTGTCCTGTCCTGCTCTCACCTGTTTCATTGTCGAATCCCCAATCCCGAATCACGAATAACGTGCTGGCTCGTTATTCGGGGTTCGGGATTCGCCATCAAAACAGAACCATCTATCTTGCATCCGACCATTTCCTGGTTGGTTGACCGATCAACACGGAGACGACTATTTCTCAAGCGAATAGGGTGCTGATTTGTTATTTAGAGTGCACGGGGCAGTCATCTCCAGAAATCACCTGTTTTATTGCCAAGTCCCGAATCCCGAATAACATGCTGGCTCGTTATTCGGGATTCGCCAATAACGAATAACGAGCCAGCACGTGATTCGGGATTCGGGATTCGCCACTAAAACAGACCGACTTACGGGGCATCCGATCATTTCCTCGCTACCCCCCACAGTAGATGGGTGACCGATTAACAACTAGATGACTATTTGTCGAGGGAATAGCGTGTTGACTGGTTTGTCGGCGTGCAATGGGCAGTCCTGTCCTGCTCTCAACTGTTTCATTGTTGAATCCCGAATAACATGCTGGCTCGTTATTCGGGATTCAGGATTCGCCATCAAAACAGAACCATCATCTTGCATCCGACCATTTCCTCTTTGGGTGACCGACCAGTACGGAGACGACTATTCCTCAAGCGAATAGGGTGCGGATTGGTTATTTAGAGTGCACGGGGCTGTCATCTCCAGCAATCACCTGTTTTATTGCCAAGTCCCGAATCCCGAATAACGTGCTGGCTCGTTATTCGGGATTCGCCAATAACGAATAACGGTCCAGCACGTTATTCGTGATTCGCCACTAAAACAGACCGACTTATGGGGCATCCGATCATTTCCTCGCTACCCCCGACCGCAGTTGGGTGACCGACTAACAACTAGGCGACCATTTGTCCAGCGAGTAGCATGTTGACTGGTTTGTCGGCGTGCACTGGGCAGTCCTGTCCTGCTCTCACCTGTTTCGTTGTCGAATCCCGAATCACGAATAACGTGCTGGCTCGTTATTCGGGATTCGCCATCAAAACAGAACCATCTATCTTGCATCCGACCATTTCCTCGTTGGGTGACCGACCAGCACGGAGACGACTATTTCTCAAGCGAATATGGTGCTGATTGGTTATTTAGAGTGCACGGAGCAGTCATCTCCAGCAATCACCTGTTTTATTGCCAAGTCCCGAATCCCGAATAACGTGCTGGCTCGTTATTCGGGATTCGCCAATAACAAATAACGAGCCAGCACGTTATTCGGGATTCGGGATTCGCCACTAAAACAGACCGACTTACGGGGCATCCGATCATTTCCTCGCTACCCCCGACCGCATTTGGGTGACCGACTGACAACTAGTAGACGACCATTTGTCCCGCGAATAGCGTGTTCACTGGTTTGTCGACATGCACTGGGCAGTCCTGTCCTGCTCTCACCTGTTTCATTGTCGAATCCCGAATAAAGTTTCATAAAGATACAGGGATGGACAGAGCCCGTTTCAAGATCTACGAAAGCCCAGAAGGCTCATTCCAAATTCCAGATGCGAAATTCCAAATTCATGTCTCACCAATAAAATAGCAAATTGGCAGCCCACCTCAATTCAACAAATCAGAATTTAAGTAAATTGCAATTTTACACAACTAATTAGTGTTTGTTTACCTATCCGATGCGTGGGCCGGATAAACAATCCTTCCAAATTACTGGATTCCAAATTCCAAATTCCAAATGCGAAATTCCAAATTCCAAATGCGAAATTCCAAATTCCAAATTCCAAATGCGAAATTCCAAATTCCAAATTCCAAATGCGAAATTCCAAATTCCAAATGCGAAATTCCAAATGCGAAATTCTGTCGGTTAATATCCAATTGACTTCAAATGTATACACATCGTTAAAGGTCATGAGACAAAGAAGTCTATTGATTTCCGATAATTATGGCCCTTGATTGTGGAGGCTCTAGAGGTCAAAGTTAATATCCGATTAAATTTATACACATTGCAGTGTTTATGGTCATGAGACTGAGACCCCTATTTATTTTCCATCAATTTCCGATAATTACTGCCAGAGTTATGGCCCTTGGTCACTTTTAAAAAAATTATTGAGGTCAAAGTTAATATCCGATTAAATTTATACACATTGCAGTGTTTATGGTCATGAGACTAAGACCCCTATTGATTTTCCATCAATTGCCGATAATTACTGCCAGAGTTACGGCCCTTGATTACTTTAAAAAAAATTTTATGGGCGCTCTAGAAGATAAAGTTAAAGTGCACATAAAATGGCCCTGAAAACTTCTCTATGTGAGCAGTCCATGGTTATTTTATCCACTTTACGGCAAATTCACATCAATCCGACTAAAATTAAATCAGCTATCTTCATTCAAAGTCGTACAAATAGACCTCCCGTAAAAACGACTTTGCCAATTATTGAAAACACTCTGAATCCCCTCAGACGCCAGGGACGTCACAGTGACCGAATGCATATTCGGAATGTTTATTCCTTAATTACCTATATTCAGCCGGCGTGTGTATTCATTAACGCCTGACTGATTCCTTAATCCCCCCAATTAAATAAAACAATTGACTACGGAATAATTTGTTTTATAATTCAATTTAATTCAAGATCCAATTTAGAATTTGTTTCATAATGTACGGTCGTTCTGTTTTCTCACAGCAGCGATTTTAATACACTCTACCATCGTGTACAGTCTAAACGATTCGAGATACATTTTCGTCAGAAGTTTATTGTTCGAAATTAGAATCTTTTTCATTATGTACGGTCGTTCTGTTTACTCACGGCAGCGATTTTAATACAATCTACCATCGTGTGCAGTCCAAACGATTCGAGATACATTTTCGTCAGAAGAGTATCGTCGTTCTAATTTAGAATTTGTTTCATAATGTACGGTCGTTCATTTTCACACGGCAGCGATGTCATACACTCTCCTATGTGTGCCGTCCCATCTATTCGAGATACATTTTCGTCAGAAGAGTATTGTGGTTCGAATTTCCCCGATTGGCGGAAAATTGATTTTTTCACGAAGAATCAGGGCAAAAAGGCGTCTACAGCACCCGGTGTTCCCAGGCGGTCACCCATCCAAGTACTAACCGGGCCCGACGTTGTTTAACTTCAGTGATCGGACAAGAACTGGTGTTTTCAACGTGGTGTGGCCGTAGACGAGAGAAGGTGGGCAGAACCCGTAGTTATACTTACCTGAATTGACCCGCTTATTGATTTTTTTTTTGTGGGGGGGGGGGAGGTGCCGGTTTTAAAAAGGCGTCTACAGCACCCGGTGTTCCCAGGCGGTCACCCATCCAAGTACTGACCGGGCCCGACGTTGCTTAACTTCAGTGATCGGACGAGAACTGGCGTTTTCAACGTGGTATGGCCGTAGACGAGAGAAGATGGACAGAACCTGTAGTTATACTTACCTGAAGTGACCCGCTTATTGATTTTTTGTTTTGTTTTTTGTTTTAGAGTATTTAATTGTTTTAAAGAGACACGTTAAGGGTTGTTCATAGTTAAATTAAAGTTTAATTTTAAATAAGACCAATAAAATTAGGATTTAATAATGCCAGACTAATATTAAGATAAAGTTTTAAATTAAGAATAATTAATTATTGGTCTAATGCAATGAAATGCTTTGATTTGACGGATGAAATGTACGATGGGTGTCCACACTATGTGGCTAAGGCGTTGGCCTGCTAGCCAGGAGGTCGGGTGTTCGATCCCTGCATTGGCCGAGAAAGTTCATCTCGATTTTCTGGCGTGTCCCCCCACCCACCGTGTACACATTGGAGTGCACGTAAAATATCCCTTAGCAGTTGGAATTCGATACTGTTGAATAAGCTCTATACGATGACTAAATGTGCAGATTGTAGCCACCCACACTGCATGTTTTGCTTAACAATGAAAGGTGCCGTTTTCAATTTTCGATCCTTTTATTCTTCTACTCCTGATATTTTGGACTGTTGATCGATGGTTTCATATAAAAGACTACCGATAAGACTCTTTGTAGAAGAAGTTCCCCCAAAATATTATGTTGACTTTAAGAGAAAAGGACCTTTAAAAATGCTCCAAATCGTAAAAATACGATCTCTTTTTTCTGCTACCCCTGATATTTAAACAAAATGATACAATGATTTCACACAACAGGCTATAGGTATTAGACTCTCGATTGACAAGAGTATCACCACCCTTTCTTCATTATAACCGAAGTTATTGTGCCCTAAAGAATCAACAAATCAGCATGCTTATCTCTGCTTACCGTAGGCAGAAAATGTTCATCTTAGCACTCAATCATGACATTGACATAGTGAACGTCTACACCAAGATTGAACATTCTAGCTCAATTAGAAGGAGAGTTATTGTGTTTCAAAATCTCGGCCCTTCAAATTGCTACTACTTTTCATATTCACTTCAAAATGGCAACCATCAGTTGACCTAAATCAAAATTCTGCTCCCTGCGATTTTTGGGCCATCCTTCAAGGATTCAGAAAATATAACTCCCGTGTCTGTAAGTAAAATAGCAAAAACGCCTTAGGGATTTTTCATGTTTCAAGATGGTGGCACTTCCGGTTCAATCGACAAACTCCATACTTTGTGTAGGAATCAGTAATTTCTTGTCGAGTATCGAATTTTTTTTTTAGGTCATTCTGACCTATATTTCGACGATTTTTTTTTAAAACTTTGATCCTTAATTTAGAAAATTTGTGATTATATTTTTGAAGTCACATCGGTAAGATTAAAGAAGTTGTCAAATTGGTCTAAACTTCCGGTTCGAAATCACAGCGACGAATTTTCGAAATTCGAAAATGTGAAACTGCAGATGAAAATGATTTTTTTCAGGGTATTCAAAGAAAAAAGAATTAGTAAAATCGGTCAAAAAATAGCAAAGTTACGACTATGCATTGTCAGTTTTTTCGTTCGTAAAAACGCAAATGCAAAACGTTTTGAAAATATATTTAATCAACAGCCACCACCCATTTTTTTTGGGGGGGGAGGGGGGGTAGGTCAAAGTTTCAGAAAGATCCTATGGTTAGATTCTGTGAAATACGATTTGCAGGATAAACACAAAAAAAAAAAAAAATAATAATCTTAACAAAAACAATAAGCGTTCATATGAAATATGAAAGCTTAACTAGATCTGCTACTGTCCCATGCAGATATGAAAGCTTTCATATTCACAGTCACTTCCTGTCACATGTCATGGGTCATATAAAAAATTCCGAACAAGAAAAAATAAATCATTACAATCGGTCACAATCTAGCGAAATTAATGTGACCCGTATCCCGGCTATCCTGAAATGTATTAAATTTTAGACATAGGAGACGCATTGTGTTTGTTTACAAGTCCGTAAATGTCGATTTTGCACTATGTTTCATATTCACTTCAAAATGGCGACCATCAGCTGACCTAAATCAAAATTCTGTTCTGAACGTTTTTTAGGTTTTCCTTCAAGGGTTTAGAAAATGTAACTCCCATGTCTGTAAGTGCAATATCGCAAAAGTTCTTTTTTTTTCACGTTTCAAGATGGTGGCACTTTCGGTTCGATCGACAAACTCCATGTTTTGTGTACGAATCAGTAATTACTTGTCTAGTATCGATCATTCTGACCTTTATTTCGACGATTTTTTTAAAAATTTTGATTCCTAATTTTACCAAGGGGAGATAATTTAGAAAATTTTAAAAGTCATTTTTCAAGTCGCATCAGTTATGTCTAGTTACATACTAAATTTCATGAAAATCGTACAACTATTAAAGAAGTTGTCAAGTTGGTCTCAACTTCCGGTTCGAAATCACAGCGACGAATTTTCGAATATTACAAAACTTTTAAAAATAAGCTCCCCCTGACCAATTTAATCGTTCGCAATAAACGTTTGCCCCTTAAAATCGGCAAATTGCTGACTTTAAAGTGAGAAAAATTTCAACCGGGCGAAATTTTCTGTTTTATCACTTTTACATTACCATTGATTACCAACCGATTATTACAAAATTTTAAAAATAAAAGAGAAAGAGAGAAATGCGGCTTAACGTCCATTCGACACAAACTAGGTCATTTCGGGACTAACATATGGATGGGACGAAAAACCAAGGTTCCGTGTTCACATTGGAGTGCACGTAAAATATCCCAAAGCAGTTGGAATTCGATACTGTTGAATAAACTCTATACGATGACTATGCAAACCATTATTAATCGATGAATGTGTTAAAATGTACAAAATATAAACAGTATTAATCTAAATCAATAACATAAATGATTACAATTTTTTTTTAGATAGTTTTAGAATAGAAAACAAATAATTATATCAAATCAAACCTATACAATTTCAATTAATATGAGGACTGGCTGCAAAGTTCTAAGCCTATGTGTGCAAGACCTATATAATGTTGATGTTTCCTTTTATTTTTCTATATAGTTTCCATCCAATCTCAATTTTTTCATCAGTTATTTTCGGTGATTTTGGATTCGCAAAACGTTTTGAAAATATATTGATACCAAGGCCACCACCCATTTTTGAAAGGAGGCTAACCAGAAAAGTAAAATAAATCACAAAATCACGAAGTAACACAGCTGTCAAGGTCAATTTTTTCATCAGTTGTTTTCCGTGATTTTGGATTCGCAAAACGTTTTGAAAATATATTGATTCCAAGGCCACCACCCATTTTTGAAAGGAGGCTAACCAGAAATATATTGATTTCACAGATTTGAGACGAAATCGCGAATCTGCGATCTATTTGATTATTTTCTAGCTGTTAATCGGAGTTATTCACGCGAAAACAACTTTGTCGGCACGGAAAACATCAAAGGCGAAATTTGAAATTTTGAAATTTGCAAATACTAAAAATTCGACAATGAGACAGGCTATCCCCAAATGTATTAATTTCAAAGATTGGAAACGAATTTAACAAACTACGCTCTACTCTGATAATTTACATGCCCGTCAATGTCCATTTTTCACTATTTCTGATATTCAATTCAATATGGTGACTATCCATTGACTTAAATCAAAATTCTACTGCCAACATTTTATAGCCATCCCTTCAAGGATTCAGAAAGTATACCGTGTCTGTATGTAAAATAGCAAAATGGCGTTTGAGGTTTCTACATTTCAAGATGGTGGCACTTCCGGGTTGAGCTAGAAACTCCATATTTTGTGTACGAATCAGTGGTCTCGTAGCTAGTAACCAAAAACAATTCAAGATGATTTGACCTATATTTCGTCGATTTTTTTGAAAATTTCGATCCTCAATTTCTCCAAGGGGAGATAATTTAGAAAATTTCTAAAGTCATTTTTCAAGTCGCATCATTATGGTTTACTTACATATTAAATTTCATGAAAATCGTACACCTACTAAAGAAATTGTCGAGTTGGTCTAAACTTCCGGTTCGATAGAACAGCGACGAATTTTCGAAATTCGAAAATCCGAAATTGCAGATTTGAAGTAAATGTCTCAAGGTACTCATAGAAAAAAGAATTAATTAAATAGGTCAAATAGTCACAAAGTTACAGCATTGTAGGTCAAATGCATTCGTTCGTAAAATTCGGTGATTTCGGATTCGTAAAACGTTTTGAAAATATATTTCATCAAGGTTCGCACCCCATTTATGAGGGGGGGGGGGCGTAGGTGAAAGTTTCAGAAAGATCCTATCGTTAGATTCTGAGAAATCCGATTTGCAGAAAATACACAAAAAAAAATAATAATAATACTAGATCTGCTAAGCAGATATTAAAGCTAGAGCTAGAAACTCCATTTTTTGTGTACGAATCAGTGGTCTCGTAACTAGTAACCAAAAATAATTCAAGATGATTTGACCTATATTTCGTCGATTTTTTTGAAAATTTCGATCCTCAATTTCTCCAAGGGGAGATAATTTAGAAAATTTCTAAAGTCATTTTTCAAGTCGCATCATTATGGTTTACTTATATAATAAATTTCATGAAAATCGTACAACTACTAAAGAAGTTGTGGAGTTGGTCTAAACTTCCGGTTCGATATCACAACGACGAATTTTCGAAATTCGAAAATCCGAAATAGCATATTTGAAGTAAATGTCTCAAGGTACCCATAGAAAAAAGAATTAATTAAATAGGTCAAATAGTCACAAAGTCGCAAAATTCGGTGATTTCGGATTCGTAAAACGTTTTGAAAATATATTTAATCAAGGTTCGCACCCCATTTATGGGGCGGTAGGTCAAAGTTTCAGAAAGATCCTATCCTTAGATTCTGAGAAATCCGATTTGCAGAAAATACACGAAAAAAAAGAAATAATAATAATGCTAGATCTTCTAAGCAGATATTAAAGCTTTCATATTCACGGTCAGTTTCTGTCGCGTCTCATGAGTTATATAAAGAATCTTAAAAAGGAAAAAGAATTAATGAAATCCGGCAAAAACTCACCGAGTTATAACGAGAAACAATTCAACCGGTTCAAATTCTACCTTAATTAAAAACAGAGGTGTTATGTTCCAATGTGATCAGTCAAATTGCTTATTGCTCCTAAATCTATGCAGAAATTCTCAATATCAAACTTAGTCAAGGTAATGACATAATGAATCTATATTTGGAATTTTGTCACTCTCACTTCATTATAACCAAAGCTATCGTGCCCCAAAGTAGTAACCAATCAGATTGCTTATCTCTGCTTACAGTAAGCAGACAATGCTCATCTTCGCACTCCATCATGGCATTGACCTAATGAACGCCTTCACCAAGATTGAACATTCTGCCCCAATTAGAAGGAAAGTTATTTTGTTTCAAATTCTCGACCAATCAAATTGCTCATCGCTCTGCTTATCCTGGTAGACAATGCTCATTGTCGAACGTATTCAAGGTATTGATGTAATGAAACTATACAATAAGTTTCATCACTCTGACTTAATTAGAACTGAAGTGAAAGTGTCCGAAATCATCAACCAATCAAATTGCTTATCTCTGCTTACCCTAAGAATAAAATGCTCATCTTCGAACTCCATCAAAGCATTGACCTAATAAAGACCTACGCCAAGTTTGAACATTCTAGCCGAATAACACTGAGGGTTATTGTGTTTCAGTGTCTCGACCAATCAATTTGCGTATCGCTCTGCTTATCCTGAGCAGAAAATGCTCATTGTTGAACTTAGTCAAGGAAGTGATTTAATGAAACTATACACCAAGTTTCATCACTATCACTTAATCAGAACTAATGTTATTGTGTGTCGAATCATCAACCAATCAAATTGCTCATCTCTGCTTACCCAACGCAGAAAATGCTGATATTCGAACCTTATCAAGACACTGACCTAGTGAATGCCTATACCAAGTTTATACATTGTACCCCAATTAGAAGAAGAGTTATTGTGTTCCAAAGTCACCAAGGTATTGGCCTAATAAAGAACTACACCAAGTCTAGCTGAATTAGAAAGAGAATTATTGTGTCCCAAACTAGATCATTTCGGGACTAATTGTTTTAAAGAGACACCTTAAGGGTTGTTCACAATTAAATGAAAGTTTAATTTTAAATAAAACGAACGTCTACCAATAAAATTAGGATTTAATAATATAAAAAATAAAGTTTTAAATTAAGAATAATTAATTATTGGTCTGATGGAAATGCAATGTTATGATTTGACGGACGAAATGTACGATGGGTGTCCACACTAAGTGGCTAAGGCGTTGGCCTGCTAGCCAAGAGGTCAGGTGTTCGATCCCTGCATTGGCCAAGAAAGTTCATCTCGATTTTCTGGCGTGCCCCCAACCACCCACGTGTACACATTGGAGTGCACGTAAAAGATCCCTTAGCAGTTGGAATTCGATACTGTTGAATAAGCTCTATAAAATGACTAAATGTGCAGATTGTAGCCACCCACACTGCATGTTTTGCTTAAGAATGAAAGGGTGCCGTTTTCAATTTTCGATCCTTTTATTCTTCTACTCCTGATATTTTGGACTGTTGATCGATGGTTTCATATAAAAGACTATCGATAAGACTCTTTGTAGAAAAAGTTCCCAAAAAATATTATGTTGACTTTAAAAGAAAGGGCCCTTTAAAAATTCTCCAAATCGTAAAAATACGACTTTTTGGATTATCGATCTCTTTTTTCCTGCTATCCCTGATATTTAAAAAAATGATACAATGATTTCACACAACAGGCTAGCTATTAGACCCTCTATTGACAAGATTTTCACCGCCCTCCCTTCATTATAACCGAAGTTATTGTGCCCTAAAGAATCAACAAATCAGCATGCTTATCTCTGCTTACCCTAGGCAGAAAATGCTCATCTTTGAACTCAATCATGACATTGACATAGTGAACATCTACACCAGATTTGAACATTCTAGCTTAATTAGAAGGAGAGTTACTGTGTTCCAAAGTCCCGGCCCTTCAAATTGCTTCTATTTTTCATTTTCAATTCAAAATGGTGACCATCACGTGACCGAAATCAAAATTCTGATCCGATAGATTTTTAGGCATTCCTTCGAGGATTCCGAAAATATGACTCCCGAGTCTGTAAGTAAAATAGCAAAAAAGCCTTAGGGATTTTTCACGTTACAAGATGGTGGCACTTCCGGTTCGAACTACAAACTTCATATTTTGTCTACAAACTTCATATTACTTTTCTAGTACCAGAAAAAAAATTAGGTCATTCTGACCTATATTTCGATGATTTTTTTGAAAATTTTGATCCTTAATTTCATCAAGGGGAGATAATTTAAAAAATTTCTAATCATATTTTTGAAGTCGCATCAGCAAGATCTACTTACATGCTAAATTATATGAAAATCCTACAACTATTCAAGAAGTTGTCAAATTGGTCATAACTTCCGGTTCGAAATCACAGCGACGAATTTTCGAAATTCGAAAATCTGAAAATGCAGATTTAAAGTAATTGTCTCAAGGTACTCAAAGAAAAAATATTTAGTAAAATAGGTCAAATAGTCACAAAGTTACAGCATTGTAGGTCAAATGCATTCGTTCGTAAAATTCGGTGATTTCGGATACGTAAAACGTTTTGAAAATATATTTAATCAACAGCCACCACCCATTTTGGGGGGGGGGGATAGGTCAAAGTTTCAAAAAGATCCTATGGTTAGATTCTGAGAAATCCGATTTGTGGATAAAACACAAAAAAAAAATAACTAGATCTGCTACGCAGATATTAAAGCTTTCATATTCACGATCAGTTTCTGTCGCATCTCATGAGTTATATAAAGAATCTTAAAAAGGGAAAAGAATTAATAAAATCCGCCAAAAACTAACCGAGTTATAACGAGAAACAATTCAACCGGTTCAAATTCTACCTTAATTAAAAAAAAGAGTTGTTATGTTCCAATGTGATCAGTCAAATTGCTCATTGCTCCTAAGTCTACGCAGAAATTCTCAACATCAAACTTAGTCAAGGTAATGACATAATGAATCTTTATTTGGAATTTCGTCACTCTCACTTCATTATAACCAAAGTTATCGTGCCCAAAGTATCAACCAATCAGATTGCTTATCTCTGCTTACTCTAAGCAGACAATGCTCATCTTCGCACTCCTTCGTGGCACTGACCTAATGAACGCCTTCACCAAGATTGAACATTCTGCCCCAATTAGAAGGAGAGTTATTTTGTTTCAAATTCTCGACCAATCAAATTGCTCATCGCTCTGCTTATCCATGGCAGACAATGCTCATTGTCGAACGTATCCAAGGTATTGATGTAATGAAACTATACACCAAGTTTCATCACTCTGACTTAATTAGAACTGAGGTGAAAGTGTCCGAAATCATCAACCATTATCTCTGCTTACCCTAAGCATAAAATGCTCATCCTCGAACTCCATCAAAGCATTGGCCTAATAAAGACCTACGCCAAGTTTGAACATTCTAGCCGAATAACACTGAGATTATTGTGTTTCAATGTCTCGACCAATTAATTTGCCTATCGCTCTGCTTATCCTGGGCAGAAAATGCTCATTGTCGAACTTAGTCAAGGAAGTTATTTAATGAAACTATACACCAAGTTTCATCACTATCACTTAATCAGAACTAATGTTATTGTGTGTCGAATCATCAACCAATCAAATTGCTCATCTCTGCTTACCCAACGCCGAAAATGCTGATATTCGAACTTCGTCAAAACATTGACCTAGTGAATGCCTATACCAAGTTTGAACATTGTACCCCAATTAGAAGAAGAGTTATTGTGTTCCAGAGTCATCAAGGTATTGTCCTAATAAACACCTACACCAAGTCTAGCTGAATTAGAAAGAGAGTTATTGTGTCCCAAACTAGATCATTTTTAGTTCGATTTTATTTCAATATTTCACTTGCGTGTAGAGGTCTTTAGCAGTGGAAGGAAACCGGAGGAAATGAAGAAAACCCACCAAGTTAGACAGGCGACCTTACTCCTTGTCAGGTACAACCGGAGATTCGAAAACACGCTAGTTGACTCAATGACAGGCTTTATGATACAGCGCGCGCGTGCTAACCATTCAGCCACCCAACTCCCCTTTGAAATCAGACACGTGCAATATGTCATATAAGAAGAATAACAAGTCGCTCACATACAAAATGGTAAATTAATGAGCTTAAGTCAAAAGGTTGAGCTACTGTTTTAGAATATTATTGGTCTGATGGCAAAGCAATGTTTTTATTTGACGGATGAAATGTACAATGGGTGTCCACACTAAGTGGCTAAGGCGTTGGCCTGCTAGCCAAGAGGTCGGGTGTTCGATCCCTGCATTGGCCAAGAAAGTTCATCTCGATTTTCTGGCGTGCCCCCCAAACCCTGTGTACACATTGGAGTGCACGTAAAAGATCCCTTAGCAGTTGGAATTCGATACTGTTGAATAAGCTCTATACGATGACTAAATGTGCAGATTGTAGCCACCCACACTGCATGTTTTGCTTAACAATGAAAGGGTGCCGTTTTCAATTTTCGATCCTTTTATTCTTCTACTCCTGATATTTTGGACTGTTGATCGATGGTTTCAATTAAAAGACTATGTCAATGTCGAACTCGAGCCGGTGTTTCACAGCGGATCAGTTTGGGCCTACCCGAGCGGAATATAGCCTATATATCTATTAACAATACAAGCAAATTATCCGCGGACGGACTGTCTATAGAATGATATTTATCAACTTAAATTAATTGTTCAGTTAGTCATTTAATCTCCATTTACACCGATCTTATGTATACTTATTTGGGACACTACTGGCTGACAATATAGCGCGTCACGTGGGGATATCCCAGTGATGACATCATGGAAAGCTATTCTTAGAGCAGGAAGTCAATCCAATCTGGAGTGTATTACCTCCCTTGAAAGATTTGGCTCTAAAATTATTTGAAACGAGTTAAGTTAGACTGTTCAAACGTGATTTGGATTTTAAAATACTTTCGAACCCTCTGGACAAGTAAAATAGTATTTAATGGATAAATAACACATCAGGTAAGGCACCTACACATCTAGTACTTAGAATAAGGCTATTTTTCTATTTTCTGGAGCTATCAAGCCAGCCAGAATGTTATTGTCCCTTTAAGTAATTCTGAGGAGTTTTTACCAAATTTAAAAATTTCAATTTTATTTGAAGGCGAATGACAGGTTCTACAATATCTCTTTTGCGGTGAATAAGTTCTTAATATCTAAATCATCAATAAAAGAGAACTAAATTTTAGTTACTTGTAATATCCACAACTAAAAACAGTTAATTTATGTAACTGTAACTCGTGGCTTACTGTACTCCAAACAATAGAGGGTTCGAGTCTTAAGATTTCTATTTGATTGCCTAATTATAGACACTCTGAATTTAAATTCACTGTTAAATTGGACTCATTCATGAACACAATATTTTTTTATACAACTTTTACAAAGTGCAATTGTGTGCCCAAATTTTCCTAGCATTTGAAGGAAGGTCAGATGGCATTTACACTCGAACATAGAAAACTAAGTACGTAAGTACTTCTGCTCGAACGTAGACATATAGAATGTTCGCACATGCGCTCAACATTATCCTGGAAAGCCATAAATCCTGTTGTGATCTATGCTATCTTCCCCTTCAGAGATTTCAATACCAAACATTAAATGTCCCTACATGAACACTTCTGAATGTTTCTTCTTTACATGAGCAGGTGTACAAATTAATAGATCAAGTTTATGATCGTCATGTCAGTCAATAAATCTATACGATGGTCTGTTCCTGAATACTGATCTTAATAACAGTGGTCTGATCCCTGCAAAATTATACACGACATATGACCCTCCCCTTTGGCTATCAAGCGAGCGTCAAAGTCAGATTCTGTCACAAAAATTTAAACAATATCTATTTGACACTACGCACGTTTAAATACCGAAATATTAGAAGTAATCGTGATGATCAATAGTCATTTGAAGATAAACGTTGTTCATTGCTGAAAAGGTGCTACTTTGGGTAAATTGTGCCAATATGAAAGCTTGCCGTGCCAACCCATGAATTTATGCACTTCTGTGCTACTAACTACTGCATACAGATTAGAATAATCGTTGCCTGATCCTGCAAAATTATATACCAGTTACGCCCCTTTTCTACTATAACCGCGAAAGTCCGATTTCGTCACATGATTTTTAACCAAGATAGTTTATATGGCGCACGGAACGTCCAAGTAACAGTATATGTTAGTAATGTTGATAATCAACGGTCATTTGAACTCTTGAAGACAGTAGTCCGTCATTAGTGAAAACACAAATTTCGTGGAAAATACCGATTTTACATATTTTCAAACTATTGCAGCACTCTAGTGGGTTGCGTTCCGGTCAGTTTTTTTCTTCTGCCATTTACTTGGAGAAATGCCCTTCACATCCACACCTAGCAATTATATGTCAGACCTGCAAAGAAGTAGCTACATACGTTTTATGATGGCATAGTTTTCAACATACGTAAAATGATCACTTTAAGACGATTCATACAATCCCAAACGACTGCAGGATTTTAAGACAGACTACTAGGCCTACATACCCGACCAATTTCAAAGATCCACACCTAGCAATTATATGTCAGACCTGCAAAGAAGTAGCTACATACGTTTTATGATGGCATAGTTTTCAACATACGTAAAATGATCACTTTAAGACGATTCATACAATCCCAAACGACTGCAGGATTTTAAGACAGACTACTAGGCCTACATACCCGACCAATTTCAAAGATTTAGCGACACAACTTTTCGGGTAGGAGCGTTTTGAAATTTGGGTAAAAAATTGGTCGACAAAACAATAATTTCCAGTTATACCGGAAGTTGTCACTTCAAAATTGTTTCACTTCATCATGTGACTTCTGTCGCCCAGGGGTCCCCATGGACCAAGTATGGTTGAAATTTGCTGACCCCCAGGGTTATCGTTTTTTTTCAATTTCTGCATGGTCCTCTCGCGGACGCGTTCATAAGAATTAAACATATGATTTAAAAAGTGATTTAAATTAACATATTTACATTATTGAGACGTAACTCAAATATAGGTACCTATTGAATCAATGACTAAGATCGAGATTCGGAGTAAAGATTTACGTATCCAATTTAAAGCAATTAATCCATTTAGATCTAACAAGGTACGTTTTCTTCATTTTCTAAGACCATTTCTGTCCTACACGTTCCTTTATTTTTCGATTCAGACAGGGATCCGTGTGATGAGAAGGGGTGTTATTATAGTTCTGTGTGTGTAAACAACAACGGCCAGACCAGCTGCGTCTGTCAGTTTAATTGTACAAATGCAGATTCAGTTGATGTGTGTGGTTCGGATACAGTGCTGTACCCCAATGATTGTTCACGCCGTTTTGCCTCCTGCAAACAGCAGAGAAATATTGAAATTGTTCATCTCAAGGGCTGTCCTGGTAAGTAATAGTCTCTTGTTTAGTGTATTATGTAACTGTTTTTCAATCGTTGAAGGAAAAGAGCTAATCGGAAATAATCCATATTTTGCCCATAAGGTCACATACAATTGAAAATGGGTTTTCAGTTTTCTTCATTTATCCGGAACGAGTGCAGAAAAATAAACGATAAATAGCAATCTGCACGAATATGAACTTGCCAAAAATGAGAGGTAGTACAATTCAGACAATAGTTGAAGGGTAATCTTTTGCAATGCCCACCAACTATTTTTTGAGGGTTCCTCCAATTTTACTATAAGCCGATATTCTACTTTAGGCATATTCTGTCGTCGCCACGCTTTGTCCGGACGACTGACCGTACGTTCACATTTGTTTGTAGATAGAAGTCAGAAGTCACAATTGTTATCCGATTTTGACAAAACTTGAATTATACACCCGAAGCCATTAAAAACGCAGCCAAATTCAAGGTTTATTTACTGCACATAACATTTGACAAAATCGAGATAATAAGCATCTGTGGATAATTTCATGTAAGAATTCACTACAAATGCACAAAACCGAAACGTCAGAGAACCATGAAACAAAGCAGGGGTCAGCTAAAGGCAATATCGGGTATGTCCACCCCGATTTCTAACACATGTCTAATGTCGCCTTGGCATCTGTTGATAATTTCTTGAAAGAATTCACTACAAATGTATAAAACCGAAACGTCAAAGAACCATGAAACAAAGCAGGGGTCAACTGAAGTCAATATCGGGTATGTCCAGCCTGATTTCTAAAATATGTCTGAAGTGGCCTTGGCATGGACTGGCAGAGATGTCTCACTACACGCCATGGGATTGTTTGTTTGTTGCAACAGGTATTTGATCGGGTTCATGTCGGGAGACATAGCGGGCCAATCCAAAACACAGTCATGATGATTGTTCAGAAAGTCTTTTGTCAACCTAGAAGTGTAGGGTCGGGCGTTGTCATGCTGGAAAACAATCTGTCGATGGACGCCATGTTGAGCCAGCAACGGAAGCAACAGTCGGACGAAGGATGGCGATGAGATACGCCAGTAAATCTATGAAACCGACCCACTATGGCCTGGAATAAATTTGCAGAAAGCTGAATTCAACTGTTTTTGTATCGAGGGTACTGGATACCAAAAGTCTTCCAAAATCTGATTTGCGGGTCTACGCGAAAATCAATAATCAATCCCAGATGGCGGACGACGACGTGAAGAGTTTTAGACCATATAAATGTACTCTGGGTCAATATGAAAGTGATATCACTGAATCAGAAGATGGGGTCATAGTGGCGTAATAACACAATATCGAGTCAGAAAACGAACAAATTAAATAGAAAGTGACGTCATAACACAATATAGAGTTACAAAATAAACAAATTAGACGGCAATGTCTTTAAAATTAACGTTATAATAAATATTCCATCCCCAATCAGTCACATCCATATCACCATCCCTGTAATTATTTGGTATGTTCTCAAGCTGTTAAATAGCGTTGCAGTCGGGGGCAACCGTACAGGCGCGACAAAGTTTTTCGACGATAAAGCGTCGACTTCGGTTCGAAATGGTGTAAGTTGCCTTTCTTGAGTTTGTCATACCATGGACCTTACATACAAAAGTCAACTCTTCAGGGCAAGCGTCATGGGGGCATGGCTCGAAATGTTGGCCTGTCTTACTTGTCGCCGACAAATGATTTTTCAGTCTGACAGGTAGTAAGTAAAACTGCTTATCGCTTGAGACAGCTGGACAAAATTTTACTCGATGTTCAGTAAATTGACTTAGATCAGAATACTCAGATTATCACATCACATAATATTTAATTACCCCTTTCCAAATGCAAGAATGACCACTGAAGTACCACGATACGCCACCATGCGCCATATTTACACTTAGCTCTGTCCTACGACACAGTTATATGTACTCACAAACTTGTAATTCGATTGGTTTCATGTTTGGATAATGTGTTATTTGATTGGTATTGGATAGCTGAGAGTGATAACTATGAGGTCGGTGGAAGGGTTCCCGAAGAAAGTCAAATGGGTCCAAATACCGTTCTAACAACAGCTGAAGAGGGCTATACGAGAGAAATGGATTCTTTATTTATCAATGATCGGCGTTTCTAGGAAGAAAACTGATGTAATCAATACAGTGAAACGAATAATAGATGAGGGTGATCTGGAAAATCCCTTCAGAAACAACTGTTAGGGTGAACAGTGGTACAAGGGATTTCTTATTAGACATGGGGGATGGGATGGCCTAGTGGTCTAGAGTGCTGCACTTCGACCTCTAGCTGGCCGGTCACCTCTGGCTTGCGGTGGGTCGATCCCTGGTTTGAGCGTATGTGGCATGGAGATAGGGGCGCCTTCTTAACCTCGTGGGTTTCCTCCGGACACTCCGGTTTCCTCCCACTGCTAAAAACCGCTACGCGCAAGCGAATTATTGAAATAAAATTAAACCATATGTTAGTCCCGAAATTACCTAGTTTGTGTCGAGTGGGTCTCCCCCCCCCTCTCTCTCTCTATATATATATATATATATATATATATATATCTTATTAGACATCCCGCAATTTTTGTACTTACTGCTGAAACAATAAACAAAGGAAGAGCTGGATTGACTGTGACTAGGTAACCTAAGAAGTTGGTTTAAGGAGTTGCACGATTAACTTGAGGAAGAAAACTGTTGGCTCATTTTGGAAGATAGAAGCAGAATATTTGATTCTGACGAGACCAACTTTTAACATTGCCTAAAAGTGGAAAAGGACTTGGTCCAAGAGGTGGAAAAATGTGTATGAAACTCCCAAGGGAATGATGTATTCCCATATGTGAGACCTCCCAAAGATGTATTGAAGTCAGTATCAAGCACGTGGGCTATTGGAATGACTGAATCCGGATGGATAAAATCAGAAACGTTTTATGCATATGTGGCTAATGTTTTTCCATTCTCGGCTTTCTGAGAATGCAGTTCCATTTCCAGTGTTACTTGTACTTGATGGACATAAAACACACTTGCCTTAGTAACTTTTGTTGCTCCCATGGAACTATTTCCCAATGCTACCCACATATTACAACCTGCTGATGTTTCGGTATTGAACAGATTGTCCAGGACGTGGCTGGTGCGGTTACTCGGCACGACCACATCTTTGACGACCATGCATTTCAAGGGGTACTTGGCATTGGTGGTTTGGAGTTGGTTGGTAATCCGCGTGTATGTGGTGGGAGAAAGGGTGACGAACGGAATTTCCAAATAAGCTTTGATGAAATCAATCTTGTAGGGTCCTTTGTTGTTGGCATGCATCAGGAAAAAATTAGAGGCTTGTTTTTACAAACTTAGGCGTAGATCGACCCCGTCCAATACGTACCTCTCCTGTAAAAACATATCTAAATGCAACCGCGCTTGTCATTCCACCACCTGGTTTTCAGAGATGCGTTTGTAACGTTCAACCAACCCGGCATTCGCAGGCTCGGGGGCCTCTGCATTGACTTTGATGGGCGAAGTTTGATCAAATTCGCCGGCTGTATCCATGTGCCACAGGACTTGTCGATCTAAATGGTTGGTCTTGGCTTGTTTTCCATAACTCAGTAAATTCTCCAGGTACTCTAGGTACTCAACTGGTAAAGGCGCCATAGAAATACATAGTTATAATAGGCGTAATTAGGTAGGGGAGACGTGATCAACTTATCAGAATCTTTTCCCAGTCGCAATTTCACATCTTTAAACAAAGAGTGCATCCAATTATTCACCCACGGCTTCGTCTGCCGGTAGATTGGTACCATCCTCTTTCAACACCTTGAGTCGCAGGTATAGGGTCGTATTGGCTAAATCGATGAAATCCATACTGGCGTTGTTCACAAAAAATTCAATGGGTCCATCGTGATTCAGATCGGGTGTGATGGAGTATTTACGTATTTTGGTCACTCGGGTAATGGCCGTGTGCGTGTCGGGCACTTGGAACAATTCTTGCAGTTCATCTTTACGCATTGCTGAAGCCATGATCGAAGATGTCTTGCCGAGGACGTTTGGCTCGTGAAATGATGCTAGTGGATTTTCCTTTCCTTTGTATAGAATTTTTTATTTTGGATGGTCTGGTGTTTTCAGTCGTTGGTCGGCGTTGGGTTTTGGGTGGTCTGGAGGACATGACGTCGGCTAGTGTTTGTCGGAGAGGCGGTTTTATGGTGCGCTGGAACACATTCTTCAAACTCTGGTCCACACTTAGTTTTCCCGACACTACACCGAGGGCTGCTTTTTCCTATTCTCCAAAAGTCTCTTTGTTCAAGAAATTGGCTTTTAATGTTCAGTAGACCATGTAAACGTCCCGCGCCCATTTGCCGCAAGACACCGCCCAGGTAGACGTTGATGGGAGTGGGGGTGTTCATATTGGCGCCCTTTTGGCGTAACACGCCACGATAAAACTGCATATTACACTTTTCGTCGGAAATGAAGTTTGACGACGACTTTTCCTTTGGTGAATGACACTTTTTGGCCCAGGCCGTTTCTTATATAGAGGCCAGTGGTGGTAATGCTGTCGTATTTGAAGGGTTGATAATGGATTACCGTCGGTTGATGATAACCGTGTGAACTTGGAAAGACATCCAGTAAAGGTGCCACCGTATTCCCCACACGTTGAGGTTCCAAGAGATCCGCATACAGATAAAACATTGTATGGCCCACATTGACTTCAAAGGTGTCTGGAGCCACGATGACATCCCTCTGTTTGAAAGACGTTAAATGTTCCAATCGGGGCATAATCGTGGTCTCGTGAATCCACCCAAACGAGGATACCACGGGGCCCGCCAACTTCAATTTGAGAAAGTGTATAAGTTTGAGATAATTAAAACCGTCTTCCGTATTGATCTGCAACTTGACTTTTTTCGTGACTTCGTCCAGCACAAAGGAAACGATCGGTTCTTCTTTGATCGTTTTGCTGTAGGCATTTTTTGGGGGTTTGGTAATTCTTCTCGTGTTCTTTTTCGAGTTCCGTGAGTTCGGGATTGTCTGAGTTTGGCAGGCAGTGTTCCGTGCGTCACGTGATCTTTAAACAGAGCGCGTATAAGCGAATTTATCTCAGCCAGCAAGTGTTGGACACTATTGTACGTTAATCCAGGAATATGGTATTTTTTTTATCTCAACCTTGGCAGGCTCTTCAAGCACAACCGACTTTTCCCTTCTTCGGTATGTTGGCTGCCCTTTGTGCATCTGGATTATAGTCTGGGACCATCATCATCATAAGACTAACCTCACTTCTTCCTTCCGGGAGATTGTTCCACGTCGTGGGAAATCCCACTTCCCAATCTCGATGGTCCAAATCGATGGGAGAATCCAGCAACGTACGATAGCTAGACATTGTGTTGTCGGGATACACTTTCATGGAACTGTCACTAGGCAATGTGAGATAAAACTGGCGGGGATTTGTCATTTTTAGGGGCGGGGTTGAGGGCTGGCGCTGGAAGCAGATAACCAATACTACTACTGGACAGGAGGGTCGTCCACAGGGTGGTTTGGGGACCGTCTGGGCCTGTGGCTAACTGAGCTAAAGCGACACTTGACAGAAAAAGACAATTTCCGCTTGCGGGATGCGCCTGCTAAAACAAGACCAGTAACGTCGATGTTCGGAAAGTGACGTAGAAATCGTTGACGTGGCTTCGTCTTGCGACATTGTGATATTCTCTGGAACACATCGGGACTCTTGGGTATCCAGGAATTGAAGCTGGCAGGGTATCCCAACCATTTGACCAACATTTCGCCGCGGCGGCGATCCAGCACCCTTTCAATGGGAAACTCTTCGTTCGGATCCGTTCTCACACTTTGTAATTCTTGGGGATAAAATGTTCCTGCGATAGGTTCACCGCGTTCATCAAATAATTTGTGCGGCGAGCCAATCTGTCGAGCCACTTGAAACGTTTCCAGGGTCCAATTGGGCCAGTAGCCTTTGTCGAATGCCCTGGGGTCATGTCCTTGGGTGCCATGCCAATAGTACGATGTTGGGCCCCGTTGTAGCCCCTCACCAGATCAGTCAGTACATCGATATAACGTTGTGTGTTCCGATACGTAAAATAACGCTTTATGCGTTGTTTGAGCGTGCGCTGAAATCGTTCCACCAAACTGGCTTTGGTTTCGACATTGTGCGTGACGAAAAAATGAATCTTTTTCTTCTTCAGGAAAGCTTGAACATGTCCATTGAGAAATTCAGTTCTTTGTCTGTTTGCAGCCGCAGCGGAATACGTTTTTGTAATAACACACTCTGTAAAGCCTTCAATAACGTTAGACCCGTTTTATTCTTGAGTGGCACAACCCAGGCATATTTGGAAAACACGTCAATGATACACAGTAAGAATTTGTACACATCGTTAAAGGACGCCAAGGACGAGTGATCGGATAAATCGGCCTGCCACTGATGATCTACACCGGCCACGACCGTGGATAAACGAGAGAAACGTTTTCGTAGGAGTTTATGCAAGGTGTACGTGCTTTGTCCACGTAACCAGGCCAGGACACGTTTCAATGGAACCTCGGTAGCTTTCTGTAAGCGGGTCGCTCCGCCGAAACCCGCAGGATGTTCGTGGTCGTAATACACACGAGCCAACTTCTTGTCAATTTTAAAAGTATTTATACTGTTTAACAGTATTTATACAATTTTCAAATTTGTATTAAACAGTTTTTACACGTTTTTATTAAACAGTTTTACACGTTTTTATCAAACAGTTTTTACAAACACTTTGTAATTAATTTTACAAACACTTTATTATTAATTTTACAAGTCTCTGAAGGGGGCCCAACGTGGTGTTGATCTTCGGCTAGTTTGAAGACGTTTCCAGGGGTGTACGTGGGGTCTGCAGGGGTGGTTGGGCCGTCTTTCGTCCTTAATTCACCTTGTTATATGTGCCTTATTGTAAGCACATGTTTTATTCAGCTATGTTTGTACATAAGAGAGGGAGAGAACTCCCAAAGACCAGTAAATCTTAATAGTCCAAATTATGGACTTAGAACATATTATTACATCTCCCTTTGTTTTTAAGTTTGATTAACTTATAATGAAATTGTTAATAAACGGAAACAGGAAATGACAATCCACATTTAAAAATCACTATTGGAGTCAATATTGTTCAATAAATCGATTTGGTTTCTTTATAGTTCTGCTTGATTTACGTTGAATATCAGTTGTACCATTTGCTTTTGAGTTAGATTTGTAGATGATTTCATTGCGATTTGAAGGTTGTTTTATCTTCCTCGTCATTCTTCGATTACGTTGCACTTTAAGATTATTTTCGATCTTAATAATGTATGATCTTGGATTTTTCAGACATTTATACAATACAGATCCTGTAGTGTAAAGATCTTCACTATCAGATGCTCTATGTCTTCTATCACAATTAGATTTCATCTTAGTTCGATCTCCATCTCTCTTCTTTTGACTAGATTTATATAAGGAGTAAACGGAATAAGTTCATCTATGGGGCAAGGAAGACGTGATCGTAAACGTCGACCAATGCTTAGTTGAGCTGGCGAAAACCCATTTTGTAATGGTGTGTTTCGATACTGTAATAGTGCTAAGTATTCATCGTCACACTTTTTAAGATACTTTTGGTGATGATGTTACATGTTCAAAACACCATTGGTCAGCAAATCGTTTGAATTCCTCAGCAGAGAACTGTGGACCATTATCCGTAAAAAGTATATCTGGAACCCCATGTCGACTAAATATTTTCTTGAACAAGTTGATTGTTGAAATTGATGTGGCATGTTTAGGAGTTATGCATATTTCAACATCTCGGGAGTAATAATCTACAGCTAAAAGGTATTGACGATCTTTATATTGAAAGAAATCTGCGCCTACACGTGACCATGGTCGGCTAGGAAATTCTGTTCCTTTCATAGGTTCAGCATGATCCCTTCTGTACTTTGCACACTGAGAGCAATTTTTAACTAGTTGGTCTATGTCTTTTGTGATGCCAGGCCACCATACAGACGAAGAAGCGTTAAGACATGTTTTTGTAACACCCTGATGACCATCATGGAGATAAGACAAAATATCATGCTGTAGAGTGACTGGTATGACTAAACGTTGACCTCTTATGAGCAGACCATCATGAACAGACAGACTATCACGTTCATTCCAGTATTTCTTCAGACAGGTTGGAAGTTTGTTGAGTTCTGGCCAGCCTGTTTGAGTATATTGAAAGACTAAATTTAGAGTTTTGTCTTTCCTGGTTTCCGATCTTATATTATCCAGTCTACGATCTGTTGCCGGTAAGTTAACCATTGTGTTGATTTCCAAATCATTAGGCGCTAAGGATTTGCTATCAGTAGGAACTCTTGATAAGGTATCTGCTGTACACAGATTTTTACCAGGAACATGCTTGATGGAAAAACTGAAACGCAGAAGTCTCATTCGGAAACGTTGAAGGCGAATAGGTAATTCATCAATGAGCTTCGTCGAAAATAAAGGTACCAGAGGTTTATGGTCTGTTTCGACATGAAAGTGCAATACAAATAGGAGATTTGACCAGTGTTCAAGGGCCCACGTCATAGCAAGAGCTTCCTTCTCTATTTGTGCGTACCTTTTTTCAGTTGTGGTCATAGCTCGACTTGCATAAGCAACCGGTTTCAGGATTGCTGAGGACTGACGCTGGAGTAAGACAGCCCCTAAGCCATAACTGCTAGCATCAGCTAAGACAATAGTTTCTTTGTTAACATCATACAAAGCTAAGATGGTATCTGATTGTAAGTCAGCTTTTAATTGAGTAAAAGTTTTTTCATGATTCGAAGACCATAGCCAGACCATTTCTTCAATAAATCTCTTAAAGGCACAGTTTTCTCAGCGAGATGAGGGTAGAACTTAGTTTGCTGGTTCACCATACCCAAGAATCGTCGCAATTCTGAAATGTTGGTAGGTGAAGGCATATCAATGATTCCCTGGACCTTGGAAGGATCTTTGTGAATTCCAAATTCATCGATGAGTTGCCCCAAATATTGTAGCCGCTTGCAAGAAAATTTACATTTTTCTATGTTGAGTGTAAGACAAATCTTGACCAAACGTTTAAGTACATCTCTGAGGCGTACATTATGTTCTGTCATGTCTTTACCAGTGACTACAATGTCACCCATGTGGCATAAGGCTCCTGGTAGATCTCCTAGTAGTTGGTCCATTCGTTTCTGGGAATATTCTGGCGCAGATGATATTCCATAAGGTAATCTTTTGAAGCGGAAACGTCCAAAATGAAAGTAAAGTTGTTAAGTGTGAGCTTTCTTTACTTAGGATTATTTGTTGAAAACCAGAATTGGCATCGAGTTTGGAAAAGACTGCCCCTTGACTGTGACCTCCACTCTTAGCTATTTTCCCAAGAGTATCTTCAACTTTTGGCATAGGATAAATTTCTCGTTTAACTGCTTTATTTAGACGAGTAAGATCCACGCATAGTCGTACGGTATTATCAGGCTTGACAACAGGGACTGTGAAGGCGAAAAGTTTGGGCGTTATCTTCTGGAGTAATTTAGTATTCTCCAGGAAGCTTACCAAGTCCATCAAATAATTGTGGTTATTCTCTTACAATATCTTCCTTTAGGAGTGGTAAAGTACTATCGTGGTGAGTGTCAATCGAACGAATACTGAATGCTCCAGGTATTTCATACATAAGTCCGAGACTGCGAATAGCTGAAAGTCCTAATAGCAATTTCTTGCATTTAGTGATATAGACTTTTTCAGTAATGGTAGTTTGATTATTTGACAGTTTCATAGTCACATAGCCTTTAACATCTAATTGAGAGTTATTAGCACCGAAGTGTTTGCGATCTGTTGGCTGTAATTCGCCATATGATGGTTGATAAATCCCTTCTGGAATAACCGTGACTTGGGCTCCAGTATCGATCTGCCATACATGTTCTTGGTTACCCGAATTCAATTTAATATGAAAGCCAGGTTCGGTTGGTGGTTGAGACTCCAGAGTACCCATAAATGTAGGAGTTAGATCATCCATTGGAACAACAGGATCATCAGATATTTACTGTTGTATGAGAGCTTTTACAGATACTTGAATTATGACCAATTATACTACATTTTTCACAGCGATGTCGTGCAGCTGGACAATAACGTTTACCAATGTCATGACGAGTGTTGCAGTAAATACAGTTTCCCGTTGGTGTGGTTTTAGGAAGATTTCCTTGTTGAGTAACAGGTTTACTTGATTGGTCACGAAACTTCCACTGGAAATGTCGTTTTGGCTTATTAGCGTGTGTTGCCTTGCTATAATGTTGTGTCTTGCTGTTTGTATTATGAGACTGATAATTGATAGCTTCAATTGTAGAAGTTTTAGACTCACGTAGCGCACGTTGCGTAGCTTCTTTTAATTGAAGGATTTCAATTGTTTGGTCCAAAGTTAGAGTGGCTCCTCTATCATAAAGCTTTAATTTTGCCGAATCACCATTGCAAGTGACGAAGACCAACTTGTCTCGAATAGCCTGCTCTGCAAAATGTTCAGGAAATTTACATGCTTGTGCATGCTCTTTAAGAGTTACGACCCAGGACTCTATGGTTTGATGTGGTTCTCTCTTGGGATGGTACCAAAATTTTTCTCGTAGCATCAACTGCGGATCTCGTTTTGAAAAATATTCATTTAATTTTCTTATAATGATAGAATATTTTGTCTTGTCTTCTGCATGAAGATTTCTATCTAAACGGTCTGGATCAGGTCGTTCAGGCAAGAATTTAAAGTTAGAATAAATTTCTACAGCTTGATCACCAATATGATTAAGTAAAAGTCCGCTTTTTATTGTATCTGCTCTAGAAGAGGCTCGTACAGCTTGCAAAAAAATCTTAAACGTTTGTTTCGATTTTATCCAGTTTTGCGAAGGATTTCCACCAGTTATTTCTAGGATGCCAGGTGGTTTTACAAATGAAGCCAATCCTTCCATTGTGGAAAATTAAGAAGATAAACAGATTGTTTATATGAAGTAAATCTGGCTCAGATATACTTATCCTCTTCTCAAACTTGCATGTAGGCTGGCTGGGTAGGACACTATTCTGACACCATGTTATAAGTGGCTTATTGTAAGCACATGTTTTATTCAGCCATGTTTGTACATAAGAGAGGGAGGGAACTCCCAAAGACCAGTAAATCTTAACAGTCCAAATTATGGACTTGGAACACATTATTACACACCTGTGGTCTACGAGTGGGTGTCTTCCATCGGTCTGCATTCCTTACCCATTCTTGCGAAGCATGTGTCTTCTTTAACGTGGACACGACATCATTCCACCCGGGAGCTGGCGACACGGTTTTACGACTTCGCATTAAATCGTTGACGATATCGTAAGCATTCGTTCCTTTAATCACTTGACCATCACGTACCAATTCATAATTTTCGTTCCATTCCAAAGGTGTTTTTTCTTTGATATGTTTTAAAAACAGTTTGGCCTTAGGGCGATACTTAATAGGAACCGATTCCAGGATCGAAAGCGAGACATCAGGTTGTTGTGGTGGTTGCGGTGCTGGTGAAGGTTGCGGTGCTGGTGGTGTTTGGGGTGGTGGTGGTGGTAGTGATGGCAGTTGCGGTGGCTGTGAGGTCTCGAGTTTCTTTTGCATCGTTTGAAATTTTTCAAACAACTGCCCATACTTTTGCATTTTATCGGCATCAGACATACGTGATTTCAAGACGCTATCCATCTCGGTCGACACTTCTTCCATGATACGCCGAATGGGGTCCCGTTCCCACACAGGTTCGTTCGGCTTCATTACCGTGACACTGGGTTCGTCCACCGGAACCAATTTCATTTTCCTTGCAAATTTCATCGTCGACGTTCCAACTGACGTTGAATACAGGGAAATACGTTTTTCCAAAGGCTGAAGAATCCAAAAAGCGTCTTTAGCAATGCCAAGAGGTGTTGGAGGTTCCCAAATAACGTAACACACGTTTTAGACGTTGTTTTTCGCTGGGCGTCAGAGTAATGGTGCCTTGTAGTAAATTACCAATACACTCGGATAAACAATTCACCACGTCTCGGGGCGCTTGTCGAATCAGACGTTTTCGCCAAGCTGGAGACACATTCAATAACACATTCAAGAGAGGTAATGACTGCATGGTGAGTTGTTCGGTATTCACCGTATATGGAATAAGTAATATAATAAAGGTACTTGTGTAGGGAATACGCCGCAGGTGGGTTTGTATGAGCCTAAATGGATTATAACACTTGAAAATCTTGGGAAATAGATTCTTTCTTCGGATAGAAAGAGAAGTTGTGAGAATCTATTTCCCAGAATTTTGAAGCTTTATAATCCAGTTAGGCTTATATAAACCCGCCTGTGGTGTGTTCCCTACAAAAGATCTTTTAATACATTACTAATTCCATATCTGGTGAATACCGAACAACAAACCATCTCGTTGTTCGGTATTCGCGAATACCGAACAGCAAACTGGCTCGTTGTTCGGTAATCGCCCATATGAAACAACTCTTTCTTCGGATAGAAAGAGAAGTTATTACAATCTATTTCCCAGAAGTTTGAAGTTTTATTATCCAGTTAGGCTCATAAAAACCAGCCTGCGGCGTGTTCCCTACAAAAGTACCTTTATTATATTACTAATTCTACATACGGTGAATGCCGAACAACAAACCAGCTCGTTGTTCGTTATTCGCCAATACCGAACAACAAACTGGCTCGTTGTTCGTTATTCGCCAATATGCAACTCCTCTTTCTTCGGATAGAAAGAGAAGTTGTTGTTGTTAGAATCTATTTCCCAGAAGTTTGAAGTTTTATTATCCAGTTAGGCTCATAAAAACCAGCCTGCGGCGTGTTCCCTACAAAAGTACCTTTATTATATTACTAATTCCATTTACGGTGAATACCGAACAACAAACCAGCTCGTTGTTCGTTATTCGCCAATACCGAACAACAAACTGGCTCGTTGTTCGATATTCGCCAATATGTAACAGCTCTTTCTTCGGATAGAAAGAGAAGTTGTTAGAATCTATTTCCTAGAAGTTTGAAGATTTATTGTCTATTTAAGCTCATAAAAACCCGTTTGTGGCGTGTTCCCTACAAAAGTACCTTTATTATATTACTAATTCCATATACGGTGAATACCGAACAACAAACCAGCTCTAAAAGCCAAAGTTAATATCCGATTGACTTTAAATTTATACACAGTGTTTAAGGTCATAAGACAAAGAAGCCTATTGATTTTCAGGGATTTCCGATAATTAGTGCCAGCGTTATGGCCCTTGATCTCTTCAAAAAATCTTGTGGATGCTCTAAAAGCCAAAGTTAATATCCGATTGACATTAAATTTATACACAGTGTTTAAGGTCATAAGACGGAGAAGCCCATTGATTTTCAGCGATTTCTGATAATTAGTGCCAGAGTTATGGCCCTTGATCACTTAAAAAAATCTTGTGAATGCTCTAGAGGCCAAAGTTAATATCTGATTGACTTTAAATTGATACACAGTGTTTAAGGTCATGTGATGAAGAAGCCTATTGATTTTCAGCAATCTCTGATAATTATTGCCAGAGTTATGGCCCTTGATCACATCAAAAAATCCTGTGGATGCTCTAGAGGCCAAAGTTAATATCCGATTGACTTTAAATTTACACACACTGTTTAAGGTTATGAGACGAAGAAGCCTACTGATTTTCAGCGATTTAAAATAATTACTTCCAGAGTTATGGCCCTTGATCACATCAAAAAATCCTGTGGACCAGTAAATCTTAACAGTCCAAATTATGGACTTGGAACACATTATTACACACCTGTGGTCTACGAGTGGGTGTCTTCCATCGGTCTGCATTCCTTACCCATTCTTGCGAAGCATGTGTCTTCTTTAACGTGGACACGACATCATTCCACCCGGGAGCTGGCGACACGGTTTTACGACTTCGCATTAAATCGTTGACGATATCGTAAGCATTCGTTCCTTTAATCACTTGACCATCACGTACCAATTCATAATTTTCGTTCCATTCCAAAGGTGTTTTTTCTTTGATATGTTTTAAAAACAGTTTGGCCTTAGGGCGATACTTAATAGGAACCGATTCTACATACGGTGAATGCCGAACAACAAACCAGCTCGTTGTTCGTTATTCGCCAATACCGAACAACAAACTGGCTCGTTGTTCGTTATTCGCCAATATGCAACTCCTCTTTCTTCGGATAGAAAGAGAAGTTGTTAGAAACTATTTCCCAGAAGTTTGAAGTTTTATTATCCAGTTAGGCTCATAAAAACCAGCCTGCGGCGTGTTCCCTACAAAAGTACCTTTATTATATTACTAATTCCATTTACGGTGAATACCGAACAACAAACCAGCTCGTTGTTCGTTATTCGCCAATACCGAACAACAAACTGGCTCGTTGTTCGATATTCGCCAATATGTAAGAGCTCTTTCTTCGGATAGAAAGAGAAGTTGTTAGAATCTATTTCCTAGAAGTTTGAAGATTTATTGTCTATTTAAGCTCATAAAAACCCGTTTGTGGCGTGTTCCCTACAAAAGTACCTTTATTATATTACTAATTCCATATACGGTGAATACCGAACAACAAACCAGCTCGTTGTTCGTTATTCGCCAATACCGAACAACAAACTGGCTCGTTGTTCGTTATTCGCCAATATGTAATAGCTCTTTCTTCGGATAGAAAGAGAAGTTGTTAGAATCTATTTCCCACAAGTTTGAAGTTTTATTGTCTATTTAAGCTCATAAAAACCCGCCTGTTGCGTGTTCCCTACAAAAGTACCTTTATTATATTACTAATTCCATATACGGTGAATACCGAACAACAAACCAGCTCGTTGTTCGTTATTCGCCAATACCGAACAACAAACTGGCTCGTTGTTCGTTATTCGCCAATATGTAACAGCTCTTTCTTCGGATAGAAAGAGAAGTTGTTAGAATCTATTTCCCATAACTTTGAAGTTTTATTGTCCAGTTAGGCTCATAAAAACCCGCCTGCGGCGTGTTCCCTACAAAAGTTATTTTATTAGATTACTAATTCCATATCTGGTGAATACCGAACAACAAATCAGCTCGTTGTTCGTTATTCGCCAATACCGAACAACAAACTGGCTCGTTGTTCGTTATTCGCCAATATGTAACAGCTCTTTCTTCGGATAGAAAGAGAAGTTGTGAGAATCTATTTCCCATAATTTTGAAGCTTTATAATCCAGTTAGTTCTCGAATACCGAACAACAAATCAGCTCGTTGTTCGTTATTCGCGAATACCGAACAACAAACTGGCTCGTTGTTCGTTATTCGCGAATACTGAACAACGAGCTGGTTTGTTGTTCGGTATTCACCAGATATGGAATTAGTAATGTAATAAAAGATTTTTGCAGGGAACACGCCGCAGGGTTTTTTTTATAAGCCTAACTGGATTGATGTCGGTGTCTTCTCCCATCAAATCATTCACGACTAAACATTGGGGCCATTGGACTTGTTCCATCACCTCGTCCAAATTGCCCAACCCTCGAGAATAGGTATAAGGAAACTGTTTGTAACTGTCTTGCCATTCACAATAAGCCCACACGATGCGATCAGGGGACGTATCAAACAGCGACGTTTGAAGAAATTTCTGCACAAAGACCGTTTTCACCACACCCGTTGGCCCGCTCACTAACATGGTAAAGGGATGCTTGAATGACACGTCCATGGTGAAATAACTTTTTCTCTTTTGGACAGCCCCCCTTTTATACTATCCCCTGGCAAAAAAAAAAAAACAGACCAGATGTGTATAATAATAAAAAAACTTAACATTTATTTACAATATATTTCATAATGTATTTATAATATATTTTACAATTTAATTACAACCTATTTATAACCGTGTTCAACATAAAGAACAGCAAACACTATAAAGCAAATAACAAAGAGTCGTAGTAGTAACAAAAAATGTTATTCGAAATGTTATTCGAAATGTTATTCGAAATATTTTCATTCACAACAGTGTTCATGAATTAATGTTCACAACGGTGTTCATGAATTATTGTTCACAATGGCGTTCACAACGGTGTTTACAAAAGTGTTCACAACGGGTATTCCATGTGCACCATATGCGCATACACACGGGGTACCCAATACACGGAACCGATCATTTGTTGTAACGCGTCGTCGTCGGTCCAGTCTTGGGAGTAGTGTTAACACCAGAGGTGCCCATTCGTTGTCCATCCAAGGCAGTGGTGCCTTAATTTCGGGCTCTGCTATATACAGGAAAACACCAAAAATAACCGGAAAACAGCCGGAAAACAACATGTTATACTAAATACAGGAAAACACCGGAAAAACACTAAATACAGGAAAACACACTAAATACCGGAAAACACCCTAAATAGACAACTCTGAGCCTGGTCCTCCGGAAAACACACAAAAAATAACTAAACCTAACCCTAACCCACAACGGAAAAACCTAACCCTAACCCACGCACATAGACGATCAGGCTCCGGGCTACCTATTTAGGGTGTTTTCCGGTATTTAGTGTTTTTCCGTTGTTTTCCTTTATTCAGTATAACACGGTGTTTTCCGGTTGTTTTCCGGTGTTTTCTGGTTGTTTTCCGGTTGTCTTCCGGTGTTTTCTGGTGTTTTCCGGTATATAGTATTGCCGCTCAATTTCTCCGTGATGGTAGCCATAAGGTAAGGTATTTCTGGGTTGCCCGTCGTTTTTCAATAATACAAACCGTTTGTTGTATACTATTTTATAGATTTTCTCAGGTGACCATAGCCGTCGATCACGTAATTGCTCAATCTTGTGTGAATTGGTGACTGTGATTTTGTCTTGGGCGAGACCGAGGACCATCTGTTTCACGGTGTCGAAATTTAACAGTTGACTGTTGCGGTAGTTGAGTGTAAATCCCCTGATTTTACACACCGTTTCGCCGTTACTCAGTTGATAAGCGTAATTTTTGGGTCCACCAGATACAAACTGACGTATCGACAATGTGTCGGGTAATTCGTTCTTCCATTCGCCTAACGAGTTTCCTTCAGGGGGGTTCCACTGATTGTGATCGTATTTGAATATGACACTGTCCGTATCAAAGTAGCACACACGTTCTCCCAGTGGTTCCAATACCGAATACAATTTCAACCGGGCTTGGGCTGTCACAAAAGCAGCCACCACGACGTTAGTAATGGGACATGGTCTCACGTGTTCTTCTTTTTTTAATTTTTCCACCATAATCATATTTTCATTCACAACAGTGTTCATGAATTAATGTTCACAACGGTGTTCATGAATTATTGTTCACAATGGCGTTCACAACGGTGTTCACAAAAGTGTTCACAACGGGTATTCCATGTGCACCATATGCGCATACACACGGGGTACCCAATACACGGAACCGATCATTTGTTGTAACGCGTCGTCGTCGGTCCAGTCTTGGGAGTAGTGTTAACACCAGAGGTGCCCATTCGTTGTCCATCCAAGGCAGTGGTGGTGACGGAGGATGCTCTGTCATACCACGATAGCCACCTGGAATGATGATTGTATTGGCTAATCGTTGAGCATCTTTGGCCGTCAAGGAAATAGTAAACGGTGGCCCATGGAGTTTAATCGGACAATCAACCAAATCTTGTTTCAAATCTTGCTCCAGTCTAGTTGCTGTCGTAGTACAAGGCTCGGACGTACGACGCGATAACGTCTATTTTCACTTTTTCGTCTTGCCTGAACCGGTGATAGAGTTCGCTGGCTTCTTCGTCCCAGTACCAGGAACGTGGTTCGACGTTCGTTGGCAAGGGTGTTAAAATCCTCGATTATTTCTTGGGACTGTCTACAGGCAAACAATCCATGGCCAAATTCGTAACAGTTGAGACATCGGTGTTTTGCTTCCTTTTGAGACTGGTAACAGGTCGACGGATAAGGTTGGTAGCGTTGGGGACAGGCCAGAGCCCAGTGTCCGACTTGTTTGCATCGATAACAGGTGTCGTAGCGTTTGCCCGTGTTGACTTCTTTGGCTTCTCCTCGAGTTTCTCCTTGTGTGTAGATTTCTCCTCGAGTTTCTCCTTGAGTTTCTCCTTGTGCGTAGACTTCTCTTTGAACTTCGCTTTGAGCTTCTCCTTGTGTGTAGACTTCTCTTTGAGCTTCTGTCGTTTCTCCTTGAGTTTCTCTCTGAGTGTTGACTTCTCTCTGAGCGTCTCTTCTTTCAACTTCTCCCTGAGATTCTGTTTGCGAGGTTGAGGCTGCTCGTTGAGTGGCTCGTTGTGGACAATCTCTGTACCAATGTTCATTGCTTCCACACCCAAAACAGTTGTTGGACTGTTTTTTGGTTTCTGTTGCTCGTAGAGAATCTCGTTGAGTGGCTCTTTGTGGACAATCTCTGTACCATTGTTCATTGCTTCCACACTCAAAACAGTTGTTGGGTTTCTGTTGCTCACAGAGTAGCTCGTTGGGTGGCTCTTTGTGGACAGTCTCTGTACCAATGTGCATTGCTTCCACACCCAAAACAGCTGTTGGACTGTTGTTGTTCTGGTGTTCGTTGAGTGGTTCGTTGAGGAGTTCGCTGAAGATCGTACTGTTGTCCATTGGTACCACCAGAAGTTTCCATACTACGTCCGAGTACTTGAGTAAATGTCTCCAGAATGAAATGTCGAGGTTGTTGGCGGTGTTATATCACCCCCACCTAAATCATGACGTGGCATTCGCTCATTGGTCATATTGGTTATAATAGACAACATCCAGATCGTTGAGCCGGTTGCGCATGACCGACGCAGCGTAAACAATAGGTCATTGTAATGGCATCACAACCTGGAATCTTTTTGTAATAAGCAAAATTAACCCGATCTTCCTCGTACCAAGTGATGACTTGATAGCCTTGACTTATTTTATAATATGCCTTCCAGAGGTGTGTAAGAGGATACACCGTGTCCAACATATCACTTAATAACAGCGTGTCTTCTCTATTCATGTTTTCTTCTAATCAAAGCCGTTTTGAAGCCTGGTACCACCCCCCAGTGTTCCACGCCGACTGCCCATTGGGGATCTGCTTCCCATTCTTGTACCTGTTGTCGTGGCTCGTCCATGAAACTTCCCAATACTTTTTCGACATCGTCGTGGTTGTGGTCCTCTAATACTTGATCCAGATACATGTCAACGGGATGTGATGTCTGACCGGTGGTGTGACAGACTCCCAAACCCAGACAGGAATGATACCGCTGACTTGGGTGATCGTAGGCACAACCAATGCAGAACATATATTGGTGGTGGTCAATAATGAGTAAATAGCGATGACTGACACTAAACGCCTGTCATCTCTGCCTTAATTTCGGGCTCTGCTATATACAGGAAAACACCAAAAATAACCGGAAAACAGCCGGAAAACAACATGTTATACTAAATACAGGAAAACACCGGAAAAACACTAAATACAGGAAAACACACTAAATACCGGAAAACACCCTAAATAGACAACTCTGAGCCTGGTCCTCCGGAAAACACACAAAAAATAACTAAACCTAACCCTAACCCACAACGGAAAAACCTAACCCTAACCCACGCACATAGACGATCAGGCTCCGGGCTACCTATTTAGGGTGTTTTCCGGTATTTAGTGTTTTTCCGTTGTTTTCCTTTATTCAGTATAACACGGTGTTTTCCGGTTGTTTTCCGGTGTTTTCTGGTTGTTTTCCGGTTGTCTTCCGGTGTTTTCTGGTGTTTTCCGGTATATAGTATTGCCGCTCAATTTCTCCGTGATGGTAGCCATAAGGTAAGGTATTTCTGGGTTGCCCGTCGTTTTTCAATAATACAAACCGTTTGTTGTATACTATTTTATAGATTTTCTCAGGTGACCATAGCCGTCGATCACGTAATTGCTCAATCTTGTGTGAATTGGTGACTGTGATTTTGTCTTGGGCGAGACCGAGGACCATCTGTTTCACGGTGTCGAAATTTAACAGTTGACTGTTGCGGTAGTTGAGTGTAAATCCCCTGATTTTACACACCGTTTCGCCGTTACTCAGTTGATAAGCGTAATTTTTGGGTCCACCAGATACAAACTGACGTATCGACAATGTGTCGGGTAATTCGTTCTTCCATTCGCCTAACGAGTTTCCTTCAGGGGGGTTCCACTGATTGTGATCGTATTTGAATATGACACTGTCCGTATCAAAGTAGCACACACGTTCTCCCAGTGGTTCCAATACCGAATACAATTTCAACCGGGCTTGGGCTGTCACAAAAGCAGCCACCACGACGTTAGTAATGGGACATGGTCTCACGTGTTCTTCTTTTTTTAATTTTTCCACCATAATCATATTTTCATTCACAACAGTGTTCATGAATTAATGTTCACAACGGTGTTCATGAATTATTGTTCACAATGGCGTTCACAACGGTGTTCACAAAAGTGTTCACAACGGGTATTCCATGTGCACCATATGCGCATACACACGGGGTACCCAATACACGGAACCGATCATTTGTTGTAACGCGTCGTCGTCGGTCCAGTCTTGGGAGTAGTGTTAACACCAGAGGTGCCCATTCGTTGTCCATCCAAGGCAGTGGTGGTGACGGAGGATGCTCTGTCATACCACGATAGCCACCTGGAATGATGATTGTATTGGCTAATCGTTGAGCATCTTTGGCCGTCAAGGAAATAGTAAACGGTGGCCCATGGAGTTTAATCGGACAATCAACCAAATCTTGTTTCAAATCTTGCTCCAGTCTAGTTGCTGTCGTAGTACAAGGCTCGGACGTACGACGCGATAACGTCTATTTTCACTTTTTCGTCTTGCCTGAACCGGTGATAGAGTTCGCTGGCTTCTTCGTCCCAGTACCAGGAACGTGGTTCGACGTTCGTTGGCAAGGGTGTTAAAATCCTCGATTATTTCTTGGGACTGTCTACAGGCAAACAATCCATGGCCAAATTCGTAACAGTTGAGACATCGGTGTTTTGCTTCCTTTTGAGACTGGTAACAGGTCGACGGATAAGGTTGGTAGCGTTGGGGACAGGCCAGAGCCCAGTGTCCGACTTGTTTGCATCGATAACAGGTGTCGTAGCGTTTGCCCGTGTTGACTTCTTTGGCTTCTCCTCGAGTTTCTCCTTGTGTGTAGATTTCTCCTCGAGTTTCTCCTTGAGTTTCTCCTTGTGCGTAGACTTCTCTTTGAACTTCGCTTTGAGCTTCTCCTTGTGTGTAGACTTCTCTTTGAGCTTCTGTCGTTTCTCCTTGAGTTTCTCTCTGAGTGTTGACTTCTCTCTGAGCGTCTCTTCTTTCAACTTCTCCCTGAGATTCTGTTTGCGAGGTTGAGGCTGCTCGTTGAGTGGCTCGTTGTGGACAATCTCTGTACCAATGTTCATTGCTTCCACACCCAAAACAGTTGTTGGACTGTTTTTTGGTTTCTGTTGCTCGTAGAGAATCTCGTTGAGTGGCTCTTTGTGGACAATCTCTGTACCATTGTTCATTGCTTCCACACTCAAAACAGTTGTTGGGTTTCTGTTGCTCACAGAGTAGCTCGTTGGGTGGCTCTTTGTGGACAGTCTCTGTACCAATGTGCATTGCTTCCACACCCAAAACAGCTGTTGGACTGTTGTTGTTCTGGTGTTCGTTGAGTGGTTCGTTGAGGAGTTCGCTGAAGATCGTACTGTTGTCCATTGGTACCACCAGAAGTTTCCATACTACGTCCGAGTACTTGAGTAAATGTCTCCAGAATGAAATGTCGAGGTTGTTGGCGGTGTTATATCACCCCCACCTAAATCATGACGTGGCATTCGCTCATTGGTCATATTGGTTATAATAGACAACATCCAGATCGTTGAGCCGGTTGCGCATGACCGACGCAGCGTAAACAATAGGTCATTGTAATGGCATCACAACCTGGAATCTTTTTGTAATAAGCAAAATTAACCCGATCTTCCTCGTACCAAGTGATGACTTGATAGCCTTGACTTATTTTATAATATGCCTTCCAGAGGTGTGTAAGAGGATACACCGTGTCCAACATATCACTTAATAACAGCGTGTCTTCTCTATTCATGTTTTCTTCTAATCAAAGCCGTTTTGAAGCCTGGTACCACCCCCCAGTGTTCCACGCCGACTGCCCATTGGGGATCTGCTTCCCATTCTTGTACCTGTTGTCGTGGCTCGTCCATGAAACTTCCCAATACTTTTTCGACATCGTCGTGGTTGTGGTCCTCTAATACTTGATCCAGATACATGTCAACGGGATGTGATGTCTGACCGGTGGTGTGACAGACTCCCAAACCCAGACAGGAATGATACCGCTGACTTGGGTGATCGTAGGCACAACCAATGCAGAACATATATTGGTGGTGGTCAATAATGAGTAAATAGCGATGACTGACACTAAACGCCTGTCATCTCTGCCTTAATTTCGGGCTCTGCTATATACAGGAAAACACCAAAAATAACCGGAAAACAGCCGGAAAACAACATGTTATACTAAATACAGGAAAACACCGGAAAAACACTAAATACAGGAAAACACACTAAATACCGGAAAACACCCTAAATAGACAACTCTGAGCCTGGTCCTCCGGAAAACACACAAAAAATAACTAAACCTAACCCTAACCCACAACGGAAAAACCTAACCCTAACCCACGCACATAGACGATCAGGCTCCGGGCTACCTATTTAGGGTGTTTTCCGGTATTTAGTGTTTTTCCGTTGTTTTCCTTTATTCAGTATAACACGGTGTTTTCCGGTTGTTTTCCGGTGTTTTCTGGTTGTTTTCCGGTTGTCTTCCGGTGTTTTCTGGTGTTTTCCGGTATATAGTATTGCCGCTCAATTTCTCCGTGATGGTAGCCATAAGGTAAGGTATTTCTGGGTTGCCCGTCGTTTTTCAATAATACAAACCGTTTGTTGTATACTATTTTATAGATTTTCTCAGGTGACCATAGCCGTCGATCACGTAATTGCTCAATCTTGTGTGAATTGGTGACTGTGATTTTGTCTTGGGCGAGACCGAGGACCATCTGTTTCACGGTGTCGAAATTTAACAGTTGACTGTTGCGGTAGTTGAGTGTAAATCCCCTGATTTTACACACCGTTTCGCCGTTACTCAGTTGATAAGCGTAATTTTTGGGTCCACCAGATACAAACTGACGTATCGACAATGTGTCGGGTAATTCGTTCTTCCATTCGCCTAACGAGTTTCCTTCAGGGGGGTTCCACTGATTGTGATCGTATTTGAATATGACACTGTCCGTATCAAAGTAGCACACACGTTCTCCCAGTGGTTCCAATACCGAATACAATTTCAACCGGGCTTGGGCTGTCACAAAAGCAGCCACCACGACGTTAGTAATGGGACATGGTCTCACGTGTTCTTCTTTTTTTAATTTTTCCACCATAATCATATTTTCATTCACGACTCGAACATCTTTGATGGTTTCGGTGACATCAATCATGAGTGGAAAATAATCGGCATGGTCTGTCATGTACACGGTTTCGATAAAATTGTCGCGTTCAATTCGTAGCCCGTGTTATCGACGTAAACATCTAAATGATACTCACCAATTCTCACGTCACCTTGGTTACGGGCATATCGAATCTGTGGAACGCGTCTTCCCTCTAGCAAAGCTTTTAGAGTCTGGCAGTGCTGTTCCCATTCCAACCATCTCAAGGCTTTGCTAGATTGCTGTCGCGGTCGAAATTGTTTCCAATCTTTTCCGGCTTCGGGTTCCTGCATCAAGGCTCGTGGAATGATGGCCATGCGTGCGAAATACTTTATTACATTCCTAAGCCAGCGTGAGACTTTTCACAAAAGGATCGAGGCCTGTGCCCATCAAAAACATGTCTCTGAATGCTGCACAGCCTCGTCTGAGGACATCCACACCGCTCTTGCAATACGTCATAAGCTCTTGTTGAAAATCAAATGGTTCGTGTTTGTGTTGTTGGTACCAGGCGTAAAAAGTTTTACGTTCAGACACACTCATTCCATCCTGATCGTATTCTTCGGCAGGTGAATATGAACCCACGTACGCGTAATGTTCTGGCTTGTTGGAAAAGTGTGGAAAATAACCTTTGTTCAGTTCCGCGTGGCCAAACGTTTTGGGTACATCTCGTAAGGGCATCGGTAAAAAGTTCAGCGAATCGACAAATTTTTCGGCCCCCAACGTCATCGTCATAACTTTTCCACCACTCATAACAACTTGAGGAGCATGGTCGTGTATCGCCTGTAACATTAATAAACCATCGTATCCCTTGACATTATATGCAACGGCTATGATTTGTGTGGACTTGCGAGATTCTTTTCCTCTGGTAACTGTACCGTGTGCCGATAAATGGATGAACCATTTTCCCACGTCGTCCAACGTGCGAAATACCCATTCGCGTTGTCCATTCCAGAATGGATCACAGTAATCACAGGGGTCCGACGATGCCATGTAGAAATGACAACAGCACTGCACTACACACAAGTTGACTAAATTTTCTCCCGTATCTTGGGTGCACTCAAAATCATAAAACACAAAACGAGTCAACACTTTTCCTTGTAGTCTTGCTACCTGTTGTGGCCGGTCTGGCTGGGTCAGATCAATGTGCGATTTAAGGTTTTGAATAGAACACCAACGGTCTCCGCACTGATGCCATTTCTTACAGATAGAGCACTCGTATTCCCCACACACGTGTTCAACCAATGTCCTATGTCTTTTCAGAAAATCCCATTCTTTGCTGCACTGTAAACATTTCGTCCATCGTTGGCAGATCGTTGGTATTCCTGGTTGCCGGGGTTGTAGATGCCGTTCGTAACACATCTGATTCGGAAAACGTCGATGGCACGTCTCGGTCTCGATGGGTGACGTCTTCCAAACACGGGGGTCCTGTTTGTTGACAACTGTGACACGTGACAAGACATTCGTGTTGATCGCGAAGATCGTAACCTTTCTGACAGGCCTCGCAAAATAGTTTCTTTCAATAAAAGCAGGCATGAATGTGATGACGTCATAGTGATTGGCGTGATGGTATAGGTGTAACACTTTAGGATTTCCACCTACGATGTACTTTGTGCCTTTGAACATGAGTTTTCCTAAAAGTTGTCTCGAATAAACATTGATCTGATACCCCTGGGGACCCAGCACACGTTGATATAGTTCCCACGTCTCGGGGCCACGACAGGCTTCGTAGGTACCACCTACTTCCTCAATCAAACGGCGGGTCTTTCGTGTCTGCCAGCTACTGGGTCCACACTGTTTGACAAGTCTTGTCTTTTCTCCTTCCCATTCTGGATGTCATTCTTGTTGGCATAGTGTTTGGCCACAACCAAAGCACGCTGAAAACAGAGTTGGTCCCGATTCTTAATGAGCACAATGGCTCTCTTCCGTTTCAAATAATCTTCAAATGTTCTTCTTTTTGATGGTAGGTTGTCCCGAATGAACACATGTTCTTCTTTTTGATGATAGGTTGTCCCCTTCCGGATCCATTAGGTGGGGCTACGTGACACATATGTAGTCTCAGGCGTTCATCCATTTTAAAGTCTTCGTTGGATTGTAATATTCGGGCCAACGGATCCAATATATGATTTGGTCTGACATCTTGCCACGGTTGAAACGGTATCCATGCCGGCGTCTTGAGTCCCGGGTGCGATACACTAAATCACACAAAGTCGTTGGGTTGACAGCCGACCAAATTTCCAAGATCATTTCATGTAGTGTCAAATGTATCGTTTGAAACTTCTGGAACGTCCGCTGGTGAAATCTGGTCCCAATTCTGGTGAAAATCAATGTTAACATACAAACTTTCTGTATGAAAACGTCTGGAACGGCGCTGGTGTCCTAAACGTAGGTGTAGCCTGGTGTGTTCGACATTGTTGAATGCTACAGGCCCCAGTCGCTGGCTCCTTTATATATAAAGGATTGATGACGTCATTTTACGTTAGAGGAATATGAAAGATATTTCCGGAGAATATGATTGGCCCTACAAAGGGCCTTTTTATGTCAATTAACAAGTACAGATTATACCCTTGGGTTTTTGGGGACAGGTAAATCCGTGCTGCGTCCGCTTCCCGTAGGTGCTTTTCATCAGGGTCCCACACCAGAAGCAACAAAACCAAGCATCACTACTCGGAGGTTTAAAGATGCGTGGGGACAGAGCGCCCTTGCACCTCTCACATGTCTTGTGATTCCTGTCCATACTGCAGTACACGGTAGTAATACCACACTGCGTCTTGTGATTCGTTCGTTCGTTCGTTACTTGAGTTTAACGTCCACTTCCACCTGGGGTGATATCGTAGACAAAGTGTTTCCTGAGAAACTAGCCTGTGACAGCCACAGAATATAGGGCTGGGATGGCTTGTTGGGTAAGACATATTGTCTTTGCGGGGCAGTAGCCAAGATAGGTCTTATCCATGGGGGAGGCTCCGGATATCAGAAAGGGAGGGATGGCACGTGGTCGCAGTCTGGTCCACCTTGGCATGCATGGAGTGCTTGGGTGATGGGATTAGGGTGTGACTATCTGGTAGGCGTAGGGGCCAACCGGGTGACGATCCTAAGTTAAGGTGTGCAAGCAGTGCCCTCAGGGCTGGGCGTTGTCTCGCCGTCGGCCCTCTTTAACCGATAACAAAAACGGCCCCCTCGGGGTCCTAGACGTTCCTTCACGTAGGGACGTCCGACCAGCGGTGTCCCTCGGGGTGATCACTTGTGGATCCCGCCCGTCGGGTCTTGGGGTATTACGTCAAGTTTTCACACAGTAGAACACTCTTTTCATACCTGTGGGGTCACGTTATCATACCTATCATATCATGGGACTAGCCTGTCTGTCTCTTCGTTTCCCGTTAGGTTGATATGCGAAGGAACCCATGTCAATACTACCTGGCTGCCTTTTGCCAGCGACTATTCGTACGCTAGGTAGATCTGGGTCAGCAGTTTGGGACGGGCGTCCGACCTCTGATTTCTTATAGATTCCAGGCTACTTAGCCAGTCACTGAGGACAACAAAGTTTGATTTCCTCTGGCAGGATATCCACATTACGGCTTCTTTGATCGCATACATTTCCGACGTGTATACGGAGCACATGTTTGGCAGTCTATTTGCTACCTGTGACTCATCCCCCGAGATATAAATTCCAAAGCCCGTCGTACCTTTGTGCGATCCGTCCGTGTATATGTGAGTACAGTAAGACCAGTTATCCTCGATGTGAGCTAACAAGAGATGTTTGGCCGCCAGTGGGTTGTTCCCTTTGTTTACCCTCAGAGCGAGGGAGGTATCTACCGGGGTACTGGAAGGGTCCAGGGTGCCCGAATCGGAACTTCTACACTATTTATGGTGAACTTATCGAGACCGTAGTCTCTAATCATTTCGCCGACTGCCTGGCCGTAAGTCTTCCGTGTGTTGTCCCTGACATTTCTGTACCTCGAGATTGCGCGTGGCGGGGTAATTCCAACAGCTCCTCTCTGAGCAATGTGCCGAGAGGTCGTTATGGGAGGCCGAACGTCAACGGTTTTGGAGGAGAGAGGTACCTCCAGAAACTGTTGCCACGGACCCGCCGCGAGCTCCATTGGTTAGAGGTCATGGAGCTCAACCACCACCGGGAGGAATTTTTGGACCTCTATCGGCTACAGGCTGATGGGGTACTCCCCTTACCGCCACCCGCACCACCTTGCAGTCTATACCCTCGGCTGTAAGGCAAACCGGCCACCGGCCCCCCAACGGCCATTTTCAGGGCTACCAAATCCTTCAGAAAAGAGTTTTTATATTCTAATTGCAAACCAAACATCAAATGTATTTTAAATATATTTCAAATGTATTTCAAATATATTTTAAATATATTTTAGGTGTGTTCACGTCTGGTTTTAAGACGGCGGGCTCCGTGCTCTCTATGAAGTCCGCGCTGAAGGGGCGTCGGAGATTTCAACTCCATTTCTCAATCCTTTTTTGTTAGGTTTGGTTTTATGACGGCGGACTCTGTGCTCTCTATGAAGTCCGCGCTGAGGGGGTTTCAGAAATGTCAACTCCATTTCTCAATCCTCTTTTCTTAGGTCTAATCATATTTTTACGACGGCGGGCTCCGTGCTCTCTATGAAGTCCGCGCTGAGGACGGCTCGAAAATTTCGATCCTATGATTTTGCATTAAAATCCGACCGATCGCACTTTCTTGTCATTCAACAATGGGGTCTTACATCATGTTAGACGGGGAGGATTGATTTGAAGTGTTAGAGGAATTGATCTACCACAGCAACTGCCTCGGACACTACCTCAGACACTGTCACAGACACTGCACCGAGTCTACCGGAGACCACCCAAGAGTTAAATGAAACCGAAGTCATAGTCTAGCCCTGTCTACATCTCGAGACTGTGACGAAATCTGCAGGCCACAGCCCTTATCCTAACCCTTATCCTAACCCACAATCCACATATGACGTCATAAGACCAGGCTCCGGTGGATGGTAAAAAACGTTTACCCAGGCTACAACGACTGTAACAATTTTATTCCATTTTAAATACCGTTCAAATCATCATTACACAACAATCGCGTAACTTCACGGAATTAGTAATACATATACTAAGGTAGAATGGAATAAAATGTTTTATAACAAACAGACACTATTTCGTTATTATTTTAACATTATATGATAAGACTTACTATGAAAACTTCATTCGTCAACAATGGAAGTCTGGCCACGTTTGATTTTTGAGGATATATAAACATTTGGACATATATTATAAATGGCTCAAAATCTTCCCGGCTTCTATAATCAAGCTACGACGTTCCTGAAACGAATTATCTCTATCGCAGTCAGAAAACATCGTTTATTTCCTTGCTGCGAAGTAACGGAATACACTGTGTGAGGTTATTGGATTTGACATCTCCACGCATGCGCAAACGCTTAGTTGTTTTAACAGTAGACCCACGTCTTCAAATGTCTTAATATTAAGTTATTTTAATAACTGTTTATAATTCTACAGTGGTAATTAAAATCCACGTTTAGGTGGATATTAAAGGATCGACGTTTGACATGAATTGTTTCAAGATTATCCTAATACATTTATTAAAACGAACAGTGCGTTTATTTCTGTATACCCACAGACACTGGTCTGTTTATAATGGCATGTTATACAGAGAGAGCGACGAAGAAACACCTATAAATCTAATAATGTAACACTTTAATGTTAGTTCAAAGGATAAATAAATATTATATTGTACAGTGTGATGTTCGTTATGAAAACTAAATTGCCGGGTAAAGTACGAGGAAAATATAATAGCATGTAATATGGAGAGGGATAAAGACCTCTATAAATCTATTTAAGACTTTATTTTTTGTCCCACTGATAAAAAAAATATATTGTGCTGTATGATGTTTGTTATGAAAAAAGAACACATTGCCGGATAAAGTATGGGGACGATATTCTAAAAGTATTACAAATACAATAAAGATCGAGCTTCAGGGAGATTTTAATTCGATAGTGGTATACTGGGGATGGGTAAATACAACATAATTATGGTGTTCTATTTCGGCCACTTCGTGCGTCGCGCGTCGCCTTTTCTAAGGTGATGAAATGCGCATGTACCAGGAGAATTCATTTGCAGTTTATTTGCCGTTTGGTATTTTATCTTCAATACAATAATTTATTTTGGACACAAGGAACTGCCATTACTATCCTTTTTGCATTTCTATAAAACCCAGATTATGTGTTATATACTATTCAAAAAAAGTAGGGGATATTTGATTTTGGGGGCATAATACTAAAATATGCAAATGACTACGAAAAAAGTCACTATAGAACCTAACAGAAGAAACATTTTCAGTTACATGTGACGCCCAAACGCACCAATAGCTACCGCATGGAATGCAGGTGATGCTTGGGATCATCATGGGGGTCCAACCCAAGATTTGCACGACTCTGACTTTGAATGTTACAGTCATTGTGGCATTGAATTCCAGGGTGGAAACATCAGTTTAATTGTTTTAGTGACCAGAAAACAAATTTTGATATGCGTCGGCTTACCCAAAATGAAAGGTTACGTGCCCTTGGCATGCTACAGATCGGCACAACACAGGCGGTTGTGGCGCGGACGATGAATGTTTCTCAGTCTGTCATAAGCAGGCTATGGTCCAGATACCGTGATACACAATCTGTACAGGGCAGACCACGCTTAGGTCGACCAAGGGCGACAACTCAAGCCCAGGATCGATTTATCCGTACCTTGGCCTTGAGAAATCGTGTCATCACAGCAAATCAGTTCAGCGCTCGTCTTCAAACAGACACTGGTGTGAGAGTGAGTGGCCAGACGATTCGGAATCGACTGCATAGGGGTCATCTTCGCGCCCGACGTCCTCTCGTGATCCCTTGTTTGAGAGATCATCACATTCAGGCAAGACGTCGTTGGTGTAGGGATCGTCAACACTGGGATAATCGACGCTGGAGCAATGTGATGTTTTCAGATGAGTCAAGGTTCACTGTTGATTTTTTGGACAGACGTAGGAGGGTGTGGCGTCGTCGAAACGAGCGCTTCCAAGACGTTAACGTCATCAGACATGATCGATTTGGGGGTGGTTCTGTTATGGTGTGGGGAGGCATCACTGTTGCTGGAAGAACGGCTTTACATGTTGTTGCAGGGCGTGTTACAGGCCAGTACTACCGGGACAACATCTTGGCAGTCCATGTTGTGCCGTTCGCACGACGTCATGGCCGCCGTTTCATCTTCCAGGATGACAACGCAAGATGTCACAGGGCCAGGATCGTTACAGGTTACCTCCAACAACAGAACATCACCACATTACCTTGGCCAGCACTGAGTCCCGACCTCTCCCCCATCGAGCATGTCTGGGACATGCTTGGACAGAGGTTACGTCAACGTCAACAACGTCCTGCCAATGTCCAAGAACTTGCTGCGGCGTTGCAACAGGAATGGGACAATCTGGACCAAAATGACCTTAGACATCTCATTAGGAGTATGCCACGTCGGATCAATGCTTGTTTGGCAACAAACAATGCTTGTTACTGACTTTGTTGTGATGCTGTGGTAACTTTGCTGTTTGACCCCGGGTATCATTTTACCCTTATAATGGTCAGTCTGTGCCTTACTTAGTCTAACGATCATTTGGAATAAATCGATGAATGTGAACTTCATTTCATTTTGTCATTTGTTTCTTCGTCAGTTTCATTAGGTGACTTTAATAACACTTAAAAATCAAATATCCCCTACTTCTTTTGAATAGTATATTTTAAATCTCTGTTCTAAACTTAAAATTTTAAACTCTACTGCGAAAGAGCGGCCTCGTGTCCTCTACTGTGAAAGGGTGACCTGTTCTCTGCAGATACAGTAATACACTATATAGTTAAACACACGGTGACTGGGTACTGATAACGATGTGGGTGTGGTTTCCGTTATTTATATCAGTTGTTTTATAGGTTCTCAAGACAGAATTAATACGAGAATTATTTTATTGTAGATATTCCACGACGAATATATTAGCTACCCCAAAGAAATCAGGTTAAGATCGAGTTTGAAAGAATCCAAGATTAGGTTCACTTCTGCACTAGTTAGCATAAGCCTATGTGGGGCCCCAGGGCAAACGTTTCAATGACGCCCCCCCACCCAGCCATTGCATACTGTAATTGCTTTGCTCAATGTCTTCGCTCAGTTGAATTATGATGATCAAAAATTTTTTAAAATATCATCTTTCATACTTGTCTAAATAACTATTTATTAAATTTATTAAATTTTTTATATCTATTTTCCCATCAACTCTCCGTTTGATCGAAAAACACAATAATATGTCTTGGAAAAATCATAATTCCACCCTCTACTGACTCCAAGGTGAGCACTAAGTTAATTGCCCCCCTCCCCTCCAAGTAGAGTCGCCCCCGGGCGTTAGCCCCTCTCGGTGCCCCCCCCCACCCCTGCTAATATATTGGTCTTCGGGTATTCTCATAATAATTCTGTCTGTATAAATGTCAAGGAATGTTCATACTATAAGTAATACAACACTAGAGAACCTATAAAACAACTGATGTAAATAACGGAAACCACACCCACATCGTTATCAGTACCCTGTCATCGTTTGTTTAACTGTAATAGTGTACTATCTGCAGACAGCAAGAGGTCATTCATTCACACCAGAATTTAAGTTTAGAGCAGAGATTTAAAATATAACATATAATCTGGGTATTATAGAAATATATTGTTATATAAAGGATACTAATGGCAGTTCTTTGTGTCCAAAATAAATTACTGTATGTAATATAATATACCAAACGGCAAATAAACTGCAAATGAATTCTCTTGGTACATGCGCATTTCATCACCTTAGAAAAGGCGACGCGCGACGCGACGCGAAGGGCGTCGCGACGCGCGACGCGTCGCCTTTTTAAGGGCGACGTCGTGTTAAAAACTTCGCGTCGCTTTTTTCTCCCTATAGCTTAACATTGAAAAAGGCGACGCGCGACGCACGTCGGGCGTCGCTTTTTTCAAAGGCGACGCGCGACGCACGAAGTGGTCGAAATAGAACACCATACATAATAGATCTAAATCTAATTTTGTTAAGTGATCATGTACCGAATCATTTTCAATTATGACACTCGCATCTGCAGATGTCTGAGTCTCTCTTGGACTTAGCTTTACTTTTACCAAGCTTCCTATTGTCTTTGTCTTTCAGTCTCACCGGTCTATTTTGAATGTAATTGCCACCAAACGTCACATCGTCATGTAAAGCAGTTAGGATAGACCGATGCTCCGTAGTTGTCGGAAGTTTATTAACAATGCCTATAAGCCTATTTGTGATTTTTACCATAGGTAGTTTGGTTACAGTGCTAAAATCATAGGGGTACTTGTCTAATCCAATGCTGGATGGCAAATCATCGGTGGACGCCATCTTCTGGGCTCAGTCTCCAGTTCGTCGATCAAGGCTTAGACTACAGAACAATTAAATCAGATACTATGATTATGAAAATAATTTACACCAAGTTATCGAAAAGTGTGTGGAAAATAAAGACTACAAATAAAAAGTTTGTTTCGGTTATTTTCCCGTCTCCAGTAGTTCTGCGCATGCAGAGCTAGCAAATATTTATTTCCTACCATAAAGAGAGCGCAGCGTAAACGAAGGTTGTAACCACTAAATAAAAGTAAATCCCAAAACAGCGCTCTCTTTATTTTAAAAGTTAGAAATGAAACGAAGCTATTACAGCTAGCTCTGTACCGAAATCGCCCAAATCGCCAAATTCAAAAATTTAATCAAAGAGTACAATCGAAATTTTTGCTCACGTTCGCTATTAAATAAACACGAAAGCCGAAGCCCTTAATGAGTGTATTTTATACTCGGCTGTATACCAATACATGTTTGCAAAATTCGGGAGTATCTTGTTTGTCCTGTCTCGATTTCAACTTTATCATCATTAACTTGATGTCACCTTTTATGCAGCTTGGTGCACGACTTACATTAATACTCGTATTTTATGGGAGTGATATTTTTTACTTAGATTTTAAAAGCCTGCGTTAATTGATAGCCCGTATTCCGTATTAGAATTACATGCTGTGGTTAAGATGTTTCAGTGACATTTTAGTAATTAAACAGAAAATACATACGGCATCACATTGTTATTGAACGATTCTTCGACAAGGATTATCTAGTCTTCACTAAGCGAATATTACAATCATAAAAGTGTGAGTAGATTTGTTTAAAGAATACATTTCGTAAACCAGCACTCTAGTAGGCATACAAAGATAACTGTGAATCAACAAGCGTGATGTGACGGGGGATTTCATTTAAAAGTCAGTGTTGTTAGTGCTATTACATCGCCAATGTTGCAATTGCAACAAGTCAAATGTAAAAAAAAAATTGTAATACAATCGAATACAATGGGGTTTTTATGCAAAAAGAAGTAGCTCTATTACATCACTATTTTGCGTAAATTTTGTAATATTACCAATTCAATAAAATTACTTATATTCGCTTTCACATTTTACTTTCGGCATCTACCTTTTGTAAACATTACACATTAAAACTTTTAAACATTAAATAACACGCCTAATATAAATGACAAAACTTGGGTAAAATCCGCGTCCAACAGGGATATGAAAACAATGGATCGAAAAGTCCGATACAGAAGTGTCCTTCAATAGATAAATGTTAAAGCTGATAAATAAAAGAGACACAAACATTGTTTTCATCGTCAGATGTTATTCGACCAACGTTTCGAAGAGGTACCCTCTTCTTCTTCAAAGGTAGTAATGTTTCTTTTATTTATCAACTTTGATATAAATGACCAAAAACATTTCTCAATTGACACCTGCACAATGATTTTTCTTTTTCAACATTTATCTTGTGGATCGTAACTTTTCAAACAGAACATGACATCAAACTAGTATGCAAATTATGTCACACGGCACTTATTTATATTTGACTTGGTGCAACTTACACGCTACATTCAGCAATTGCAGTATTGTATTGGAGATGTAAAAGCACTAACAACATAGCACTGACTTTTGACAGTAATTCCACGTCAAAATCTTCCAGCTGAAAAATGAAGAAAATTGTTAAATATATTAGAAGATGGTGGAAGTTAAATAATACAACACCAATATTGAATAGGCGGTTTATAATCTTAACCATTTTTATGTAAATACTAATAGTTCCACGGTTCAGGGTTAAGTTTATTGCCGATTTAACACTGTTAGGGTGGTTGGATTTAGAGTGAATATTGGTCAGTGTGTGCATGTTTTCTATAGAGACCAGTCCAGAAATAAGTTGATTATTTCGGTCGGTTTCGATGATAAATTTAATCAGCGGGTGTTGATTATATAGATGAAGTACATGCAAAAGCGTTTCTGGATTGTCTTCAAGTTCGTAAGGTTTGGGCTCTGAAGGGCCTTTTTTCTTTCCTCAAAGTCAAATACAATTGTTCTCACATCGGTAATCCATTGACCTTTTAACAAAATCACCTAATGCACAGTTCCAATAGAAGGTTGAAAAGGTGTTTTTACAAACGTCGATCAGATTTTTACTACGATTTTCGTCTTTAGCACCCCTGAAAACCCCTGAAAAGATATGTTCAACGACAAAACAGCAAATAAATGACCTGGTTGCTATGGGATTTTGTTTTGGAACATGCCAACTCTTTAACTTGCTTTTTATCAAAACTTACATTTGTGAGTTGGGTAGCTTCAAATGGGCACAGCTCGGTCAATTTTTGTCCAATTCAAACAAACTATACACCAAATTGAAGGTAATGAGTTGGATAATAACTTAATTTTCAAAATTTCCTCACCCCGACTCAGTTTTGTTTAATGCAATTGTTTTTTAATATAAAGATAAAATTTCTTTTAGTTAATCAAAAAAAAAACCCCAAAACAACAAAAACTCTACATTTACATTTCATCATAGACATGCAGCGAAAAACGAATCTCTTTCTTAGCCTTTGGTCACTCTAGAGGTCAAAATTATTATTCGATTTTAAAACCGTTTAATTATAATCACGGTAGCGCAGTGGACGCTTACGGTTGGCCCCCGGATCCATTCACTTGATTTGATATTTGTTTATTTTTTGCAATGTCTGTTTTCTGTCTTGTCCGCAGGTTTATCTTGTAGATTTTTGTTTTGTGTGTAAAGTTTTAGCCCTTCGTACTGTAGAATGTTCTCATTGTCGGGCTTTGCACCTGTTTGCTCACTTCATTTATTATTTTAGCTTTTTCCGAGATTCTACCCAGATTATCGCCCTTATTGTTTAAAGTTTTTGATGTTCTAACACCTGACATCAACTGGCAGACTATCGCTATTGGTCGCATTATTTCTGTTACTTCCTTTGTAAATCATTTTAGTGAAGCCTTACCATAACAGGCCCGGGATTGTACAGCCCCTGGACGCTTAAGGCTGGTCCCCGGATCTATTCACTTGATTTGATATTTGTTTATTTTTTGCAATGACTGTTTTCTGTCTTGTCCTCAGGTTTATCTTGTAGATTTTAGTTTTGTGTGTTGTACGGTCCTCCTGTACTTACAATAATGAAGGTTGGGTTCGAATTTTGGGAAAATTGCCGGACAAAATTAACGCCGCTTGTACGCGAATAGTGGAAAAAATATGTTATATAAAGGTTATGGACCCTGTTGAGTTTGAATTTTGTGAAAATCAGACCTAAACTGTCGGACAAATTGGCTGCCGCTTGTACACAAAAAAGTGTAAAAATATAGTATATCAGAGGTTGTGAACCGTGTAGAGGTCACAATTTTGATCCGATTTACTTGATTGTACGAAAAATCGCGTTATTATTCGAGGTTAAAAAAAGTGAGGTCAAATTTCGTGAAATTCGGACCAAAGCTGCGGCGAAATGGCCGCCATTCGTACGCATATAGTGTAAAACTAGAACTGCGATGCTGTAATGACGGGTTTACCGGTGCCACGTTACCCTTGAACGTATCTCACTTCCGGTACCACGTTATCCTTGAACTTAGTCACACCCGGTATCAGTGAAAACGTTAACCAGATTTCCACATAAGCATTGCACACGTGTTATAAAATAGACCAAATTCAGCAATATCAATTCAATCTATATATGTGTTACCATGCGTAACATGTGTCAAAAAAGTGATCCTGACAAAATTTGTTACTAACTTATCGCTAAGTTAGCTGACTTCCCAATGGGAAATTTCTCGACAAGAGAAGATTCTAAAAGCAACTTTTGGACAACTATATGATCGTATTGACCAATTCTATAGGCCAATTGTAATCAAATGTTAAACGAATACTAAATATAACTCACTTCAAAAACATCTGTTTTGAAGGCTAAAACGACAGTTTCTGCCAAAATGATATTAGTTCCATTGATAATGAAAACGTTAAATTAGCTATATGAAATCATTAATGGCGTAAGGCATCACACGGTGCAAATAATATACAAATCGAGTAATAATTGACTCTTTTATAGACCAAAGCCTTGAAAAGTGTCTTGTAGAATATCGTCCATTTCTCTGCAACCGCACAAGTCAGAAATGTTTTAGTGGTATCTGTATGATCGTACGGATTCATTATATTTGTTGAATGGAATTAAATATTATAATTTAAAAATATAACAAATTTGACTCATTTGAATAAAGTATCTGTTTTAAGGTAAGAAGTGCAGTTGTTTCCGATAACACTGAAATTATACTATTCAAAAAAAGTAGGGGATATTTGATTTTGGGGGCATAATACTAAAATATGCAAATGACTACGAAAAAAGTCACTATAGAACCTAACAGAAGAAACATTTCCAGTTACACGTGACGCCCAAACGCACCAATAGCTACCGCATGGAATGCAGGTGATGCTTGGGATCATCATGGGGGTCCAACCCAAGATTTGCACGACTCTGACTTTGAATGTTACAGTCATTGTGGCATTGAATTCCAGGGTGGAAACATCAGTTTAATTGTTTTAGTGACCAGAAAACAAATTTTGATATGCGTCGGCTTACCCAAAATGAAAGGTTACGTGCCCTTGGCATGCTACAGATCGGCACAACACAGGCGGTTGTGGCGCGGACGATGAATGTTTCTCAGTCTGTCATAAGCAGGCTATGGTCCAGATACCGTGATACACAATCTGTACAGGACAGACCACGCTCAGGTCGACCAAGGGCGACAACTCAAGCCCAGGATCGATTTATCCGTACCTTGGCCTTGAGAAATCGTGTCATCACAGCAAATCAGATCAGCGCTCGTCTTCAAGCAGACACTGGTGTGAGAGTGAGTGGCCAGACGATTCGAAATCGACTGCATAGGGGTCACCTTCGCGCCCGACGTCCTCGCGTGATCCCTTGTTTGAGAGATCATCACATTCAGGCAAGACGTCGTTGGTGTAGGGATCGTCAACACTGGGATAATCGACACTGGAGCAATGTGATGTTTTCAGATGAGTCAAGGTTCACTGTTGATTTCTTGGACATACGTAGGAGGGTGTGGCGTCGTCGAAACGAGCGCTTCCAAGACGTTAACGTCATCACACATGATCGATTTGGGGTGGTTCTGTTATGGTGTGGGGAGGCATCACTGTTGCTGGAAATACGGCTTTACATGTTGTTGCAGGGCGTGTTATAGGCCAGTACTTCCGGGACAACATCTTGGCAGTCCATGTTGTGCCGTTCGCACGACGTCATGGTCGCCGTTTCATCTTCCAGGATGACAACGCAAGATGTCACAGGGCCAGGATCGTTACAGGTTACCTCCAACAACAGAACATCACCACATTACCTTGGCCAGCACTGAGTCCCGACCTCTCCCCCATCGAGCATGTCTGGGACATGCTTGGGCAGAGGTTACGTCAACGTCAACAACGTCCTGCCAATGTCCAAGAACTTGCTGCTGCGTTGCAACAGGAATGGGACAATCTGGACCAAAATGACCTTAGACGTCTCATTATGAGTATGCCACGTCGGATCAATGCTTGTTTGGCAAACAGAGGAGGATTTACCCGTTACTGACTTTGTTGTGATGCTGTGGTAACTTTGCTGTTTGACCCCGGGTATCATTTTACCCTTATAATGGTCAGTCTGTGCTGTTTTGCATTTCTTACGTGGGACATTAATTGATAATTATACTATGGTTTGTACAATTGCATGGTCTTTAAAACTAATAGTTTTTTTTTATATTTTAACGTTATTTTGTCTGGATTATCGCCCTTTTATCGGGAAATTGCACCTTCTAAACCACGACGTCATAACAACTATTACGGCAGATTCACGTCACACCACTCAGTCAGCAGACGGCTGTCTCCCTAGATAGTCTATTCCTTTGCTTCTTTGTATTCAGTTTTGTTTTTGTTTCTGTGACGGTTGCAATGTATGTCCTAAATGCATTTAATATACTTCAATCCTTTTATTGATTTAGTTTTGAACTAGGCCTACTTCTGATACATTTAACTATTTGGTTACGTATGTAGCGGAATTTATACAACAATATGCTTGCATTCGTAATTCTTGCAACATATAATAGATCATGACTCATGCTGACACTATATAATTATTTCTTTGGGTTGCATTCCCAGTTGTTTTCAAATATGAGTGGAGTCTGTGCCACCACAGGCCCGGGACTGTACAGCGCAGTGGACGCTTACGGCTAGCCCCCGGATCCATTCACTCTCTTTGATTTGTTTATGTTTGTCGTCTTTGAGTATGATGTCTTGTCCATATATTTGTTTTTGTGTAGAATTGTGTGTGGTGCAGCCCTCCTGCACTTACTATTAGTCTAACGATCATTTGGAATAAATCGATGAATGTGAACTTCATTTCAATTTGTCATTTGTTTCTTCGTCAGTTTCATTAGGTGATTTTAATAACACTTAAAAATCAAATATCCCCTACTTTTTTTGAATAGTATATTAAATTGGTTTCACCTAGTCAAAATTAGCATTACTTATGGGAAAAATATTTGAATATCGACTAATTTTTGACTTTTTTACAGACAAAGTTACGTGAAGAGTGACACATGTAATATTGCCTATTTCTCGGCAACTGCTAATATTACAAACAAATTTTTACACACATTCTTTTCGTATGGATTATTGCTACGAGTTTATGAATGTTAGAGAAAAATATTTTAAAATATTTTAAAAGACGCTGGATAGGTTGTAAATAGTTTAATTTTACACCTTTTTTGGCCTTTAATTGAAATATCCTGAAAACGAAGGGGAAATTAAAAAGAACTGAGTCCGATGATTTGTGCGCAGTCACAATGGCCATCCTTTTGGTAATATCAGATTTTTAAAAAATAATATTTGTTTTCAAAAAGGTGTACCTAACTGTTTAAATTGTAGTTTTTGGTAAAATTACGCCACTTCAGGTACCGACAGGAGTTTGTATCGGTACCCAAAAATTGTGACTTGGGACCAAGTAGCATTTGAACATTGTTTTATACAATTGAAATAATACCAATTAATGAAGCACCGAAAAACTGAATTAGCCAATGGCGGTTAACAAGATTTACTAAGACAAAATTTGTTCCGATAACTGTCTGATAACTCTTTAATCCTATGTAAAATGTTATAAGAAAATATTCATACATAAAGAAGTATTTTATTAAAATTTAAATTTTCTAGATTTGACGCCTAATATCTACTAAGATTTGCCGAAAATAAAAAATCTTAAGTACTGCGGCTATTTGCCCAGTCTCAGGCAAATTCAAAATGTATCAAATATTAAATCCGTCCATTGTTGTAAATATTACGACAATACTTCAAAAAACGACAACTTCACTGATTTCGGACATTGTCGCAGAATGTTCGAAATCGATTTAGTCTGTAAGTTACACACTTTTTCTTTCCTATGATAACCGAAGAGATCATATCGATAATTTCGATCATGTATTGACCTTGATGACACTAAAATGTTAATAAATGCTTTTGTTATGTCACCCTTACATTATTGTAATTCATTATTGTATTCTCTTCCTAAAACTCTTGTAGGTCAACTACAGAAAATCAAGAATAAAGCAGCTTGAATTGTATCTCTCACCAAATCATCTGACCATATTAGACCTGTTCTAAAACAGTTTCATTGGCTATCGGCTAATCAAAATTAACACAATCACTTTCAACTGTTTAAACGATCCTTTGGCACCATCCTATTTATCCGATTTGATTAAGCAATATGTATCTTCTCGTTCCTTACGTTCATCTCATAAAAACCAGCTTGTATGTCCAGTACAAAAGTCAAAATTTGGTGAGAGAGCTTTTGCGTACGCAGTACCAAAAGAATGGAACAAATTGCCCTTGGAAGTCCAAAATAGTCCAAACTTGGCTATATTCAAACGACGTCTAAAAACCCTGATTTTTACCCGAACTTTTGAACAATAATTTAAATTTGTAGTGAACTGGATTTCCGGTGTTAGAGTGGGCCCGGCTCTATCCGTTAGTTCCGTTGAGGGTTCACCACTGTAGAGGTGTGGGAGTAGCCAACCAAGCAGCTGGCCCAGAAAGACTAACACCAGATCGATCAGCAACTCTCTTTACATTCTTCTGATACAAAAATAATTGATTTTCCGTCCAACGCTCGTCAGCTCTCGCTCCTAACATAGTTCTCTCTAATGCTCCTTATCGGGCTCTCTCTAGCGCTCCTTGTCGGGCTCTCTCTATTGCTCTTTGTCGGACTCCCCCTATCGCTCCTTGTCGGGCTCTCTCTATCCCTCCCTATACGTCGGGGTCAGACTTGTTACTAAAGTCGACTACAGAAATGGGCTCTGTCTTACCTCTTCCTATCACTATTCGATTACGACCCAGACTCACTGCTACAGGGCAAGACAGGAGGTATATACCCTAAAATCACGTGACGTAACTACGTGGTACAAGACACACCTACTGTTCCTGCCAATCATAAGCACGTGCAGCCAATAGACAGCGGGCCAACGACAGCGCGTGTAAGGACGGAGTTACGAAAATGAATTAACAATAAACATAAGGATTAAAATATAGGCGACACAATAACAAAGTTAAAGTTCTCAGAGATGTACAATTAAATAAATATTAATTACTGATTACTTACCGTGAGAGGGAAACGACCTGTCTCGCACAGTGATCAATAAACAATGACTGAGACCTGCGCAACGAGATTGTCTAAACTGAGGACGTGGATCGGGCTATGAACTTGCGCTTCAGATCTACACATAACCCACGCCTCCGCTTAATGCTTCTGGCATTATACAAAATGAACAAGGTTACAAAAGAGCTATGAAATAATATTTATGACAAAGAAAAACATATAAGTATCATATACATGTACATCGGTATAAAACAACGAACAACTGGACGGTTTGTTCCGTATAATAAAAGATAATAAAATATCACAAATATACTTCCATTTGCCATTACGGCTCCAACAGTAACACAAAACTCAACGCACCACAACTGCTAAGTCTCTGGTAGCGACAGAATTAACTAAAAATGCCTTACGCGACTAATACACGAGCACCATTATTCTAGTCCTGAGGATAACGAAATACAATCTGGCAGATAATCACAATTCACCTTCTGCTCAATGAAGCCATACGAAAAAAAATACTCTTCAACATCAATGTTGTAGGACGAAGTAAGGGTTCTGGATGCCAGTGTGTCTCCAGAGTTCTCGGACAACGTCGCCGTCTCCACCACCTCTGCACGCCCGTGGATTCAACCTCTACTGGAACTCGGGGGGTGAGTAAAGAGCACTGCACCCCTACCGATTCTGATTCTTTCTCTACAGCAAACAGCTCTACATCCGGATCTACACCAATGTCGTCCGTAGGAGTCTTGTCTTTAGATAATGACACGGGCGCTTCCTCAGGAGGCAACTGACTTGTAGCAGTTGAGGTTACAGTGACTGACTTCCTTCTCAATGGTCATGGGAAGACAGGCTCTTACTCCCACTGCTTTTATGGCTCGATCTTTTCACTGGTGATCTCGATCTCCTAACCGGCTCTTACTCCCACTGCTTTTATGGCTCGATCTCCTCACTGGTGATATCGATCTCGATTTCTTAACTTGTGATCTTGACCCCTTAACTGGTGATCTCGGCCTCCTAACCGGCGACTTCACCACATGGGTCTTTCCCTTCGGGTTGACTTTAGCGACATCATCAATCTTTATACTAATAGGTCGGACCCGGGGCGGACTTCTGCTTCGGTCTTTTATCTTCCCAATTTCTTTGAGTATTTCATTGTGTTTCTACAGCAATTTGACTTCTTCGACGAGACAAACCACAGATTATACAGGTGTACTTGTTCATTATTTGAGAAAAATAAAACATGAATAAGATAAGTATAAAACGAAATTACAGCAACTTAACAAATATAACTCTTCAAATAATTACCGGTGCGAGAGCGAAAACCTAGCGATCTCTTTCCTCTTTACTGGGGAATACAACTATACAAGCGATTCTTCATGTAAAGGCTCTCGCCCCTGCTTTGGGTCGTAATAATTCTTCTGTCTTCTTAATTGTCCGCTACCGTAATGTCTCGTAAACGAATGTGCCTCTTCCATCGTTTGGCGAAGAGCTCACTCCAATACTGGGTCTCTTTGTAGACTTCATCAGGTGGCAAAGCAAACTGGAGGTGGACAGGTGTATTTACTACTCGTCCAAGCATCAAGCAATTCGGGGTACTGTTCGTAGACTGATGTACCATGGAACGATAGACAAACATCACATAGGACAACACGTCATCCCAGTTAGCTCCTTTCTCTTGTACATACGATGACAGCATCGACTTCAGAGTTCTGTTCACTCGTTCAACTTGACCATTTGATTGCGGACGGTAGGGTGTCATTCGTTCTGGTTTTGTTTATCCCTAAAAGTCTGCACATCTCCCGAAAAAGTTCACTCTCGAACTGTCTCCCTTGATCCGAATGAAGTTGGCGGGGGAGTCCAAACCTCAGGAAGAAGTTCTCCACCAAAACCTTGGCAACCGTTATTGCTTCCATATTTGGCATCGGGTAGGCCTCAGCATACTTGGTAAAGTAATCTGTCGCGACCAAAATATAACTATTTCCTTGAGTAGTAGGAGGTTCAATTCTTCCACGGTGCTCCGACCGTGTATGCTTCCAACGCAGCTTTTCGCTTCCTGGCCAAAAGTATTTCAGTTTTATTCGGTCTATCGTCTTTGTTATACCCAAGTGAGCGCTCGTTGTAGGGTCATGTGAAAGAGCAATAATTTCACTTCGAGCAGCTAAGGGTACAACGACTTTTTTCGTGGGGGGGGGGCGTAATTCTTTGCTCTCTTCTAGGCACAGGACACTGTCTCAAACATGTTGATTCCATTTGGACCAAAGTTTCTTCACCAGTATGCTCTCTGGAGATGGTTTTCCATTCTGGTTTAAGATCACTTTCCAACCAATCAATTACCAATGAAATATCTGGATCGGCTCCTTGTTGATCTTTCATCCTTGTATTTTCAACTTCAATAACGTTTACTGCTCCTGGTGGTCTCGCTGATTCATGTGTTTGTCCACACTGAACACAAGGTTTCCTGGATAGTGCGTCAGCGTTTTCAAGGACTCTTCCGGCTCTGTGAATAATCTTAAAATTATGTAAGCAGCCAACACCTCGAGCCATCTGGCGAGTTGTCCTTCGGGGTTCTTGAAGTGTAGTCCAGGAAGCACTGACTCCATAAGTCTTTCAAAAAAACTAGGGGCGTTGCACAAACCGAAGGGCATGAGGACGTGTCCAACCGGTTCGAGATGCTCTCATACAATCTCAATGAAACAATTGTCAACGTTTGGACCGGTGTCCAGGAGGCAATAAGCGAGATTACCACAATCTTTGGCAGCCATATGGAGACCAGATTCGCCTCCTTGAAATTCCTCTAAATTCAGCTCTCGGAGTACCACACTGCCGAGCAATGTGTCCTTTTCCTCCACATCGAAAGCATGCTCGCTGATTACCAAAACTCGCTCCGTCCTTTCCCGTTGCGTTAAATTGGCGTCTGCTGGCCTCTGACGTTCTTTAGGTTCTGGTTTACCATTCAAGGTCTTCATTTGATCTATAATACTCTTCAGCTCGCAAATCCGTGGTCAGTTCTTATCTCAAATTTTCTTCCATACAAATATGGCTTAAAATATTGTACTACAGCCAAGGGTTCATCTCTTGTTACACAGTAGTTACGCTCCGCCTTACTTAAGCATCGGCTCGTGTAAGCCACGACTCTTTCTTTTCCGTCGACAATCTGGGATAGTACAGCTCCAATGCCACACCCACTAGCATCAGTATCCAGTACAAATGGAATGGTATGATCTGGATAAACTAACACGGGAGCGCTCGTAAGTCGACCCTTTCGCATTTCAAAAGCATTGACATTCCGAGGTTCACAAATAGGCTCTTCCTTTCTGGTCATTTATGAAGAGGCGCTGCTATTTTGGTATAACCTTCAATAAAACGCCGATAGTAGCAGCAAATTCCCCCAAAACTCCTAAGCTATGTCACATCTGCGGGAACTGGACATTCTCGAATTGATTTGACTTGGATCTGTTGATACTCCCTCTGGTGACAAAATATGCCCCAGGAATTCTACCTTATGTTTCAAAAGGAAACACTTCGAGGGTTTCAGTTTCAAGCCATCGGCTTCAGTCTTACTAAAGACTAGATCTAGGTGTTGTACATGCTCAGCAAACGTCTTTGAGAAAATAATCACATCGTCTAAATACACTAAGCAGATGTCCCACTTTGGTCCAGGAAGCACTGACTCCATAACTCTTTCAAAAGTACTTGGGGCGTTGCACAAACCGAATGGCATGACTCTGAATTGGAACAGACCATGCATCATGGTAAACGCCGTCTTAGGCTTATCCTCTGGCTTTAGCCCCACCTGCCAGTATCCTGACAATAGATCTACAATTGAAAACCACTTGACGCCTCCAAGACAGTCCAATGTTTGGTCAATCCGTGGCAAGGTGCATGCGTCTTTCTCGGTAACCATATTTAGTTCTCTATAACCCACAAAGAAACTAAGGGTGCCACCCTTCTTCCTCACCAATACAACCGGGCTCGCCCAAGGACTTATTGAAGGCTCTTTCACATCTCTCTTGAGCATGTCTTAGAGAAGAGTTTCAATATTATTTCGTTGATGGATAGGGACTCGTCGTATCTTTTGTTTAATTGGTGAGCCTGTCTTTATCTGATGTTTCACTTTATTGGCTCGTCCAAAGTCATCAGATGAAGCAGCAAATAAAGTCTGGTGAACGGCTATATCAGTCTAGTAGATGCCTTGGGAGGTCATTACTCTCTGCTCGGATCCAACATTAATGACATCTTCAGGTCTCTCCACAATATCAACGGGGGCAAAACTTCCAACGGTCACATCTTTATGCAACGTCTTTGCACTATCTGAGGGATTCATGACTCTGATGGCAAATTCATATCCGTCTTCCTTCGCCTCAACTAAAGTTCGGGCAGGTATTACATTATTTATATTTACGAAATCTTCAATGGGCTCAGTTATTCCAGGGGTAGACATGAAGAGCTTTGACTGGTTTCCCTTCAAATAAGCTTTAACCAATTGTCCATGCTTTGGAGGTACTGTAACTGTTTCAGCTAATTGGATTCTGCAAATACCAATAGATCCTTGCATCCGAGTTGGGTGCTCTACATCTTCGATTGTTAATGATTTCCCAGTGATATCCGAAGTACATCTGTGAGCTTGCATGAAATCAAGTCCAATGATTAAAAGTGAAAATGGACTTCCAATATGATTTGAGTGATTCACCATTGGCAGCTTTTAGAGCGTGTCCAACTCTGGTTGATTCGAGATGCTCTCATACAATCTCAATGAAACAATTGTCAACGTTGCACCGGTGTCCAAGAGGCAATAAGCGAGATTACCACAATCTTTGGCAGCCATATGGAGACCAGACTCGCTTGGTTCACGGAACACAGCTGACGATAATCGGCTTTTTATCCTACGCCTCCTTGAAATTCCTCTAAATTCAGTTCTCGGAGTACCGCACTGGCGAGAAATGTGTCCTTTTCCTCCACATCGAAAGCATGCTCGCTTTCTGAGAGCTTCCATTAGTCTTCTATAATTTCTTCGCTCTTCCGTCGACATCGATGGCAACACTCTAAGCTCTGCTCTGTACATCTTGGTTTGGTTTGGAGGTAGAAATCTATTTCTGAGAGCTTCCATTAGTCTTCTATAATTTCTTCGCTCTTCCGTCGACATCGATGGCAACACAGATTGCGCACTTTCCTTTAAGACTCCGGCCAAGTACAAAGCTTTTTTGTTTCATCTCATCCATTCAATTCAGCACATGTCTCGAAATGAATCTGAAATTAAATTAAATGAAATGGGGTTTAACGTCCTACTCTACTGCACCTAGCCTTGGCTATTGGCAGACGGGCATACGCCATACAGTGTGCTATGAGGGAAATATTTGCCCGGGCAGCGGCGCTACAGCCTACTCTTACATCGAATTCCAACTGTCAGGGAATCTTTCGTTCGTTCGTTACTGGGAGTTTAACGTGCACGCCAATTTGTACACGGGACCTCGTTGTTCGTCCCATCCGAACGATTATATAGCTGTCCTTGTCAGGTCCTCCTTCTGTATCACTGACAAGGAGAAACCACGCCGAAAAATCGAGATGAACTTTCTCGGCCTATGCAGGGATCGAACACCCGACCTCCAGGCTAGCGAGCCAGCGCCATACCCACTTAGCCACCGTGATTCCCCCGAAATGAATCCGATAATCCATAATGGAGCTCGTTCCATCAAATGGCCTAGGAGTAATCATGTTCCTTCTGGACATACTAGGCTTACTCTGCTCATGTTCCTTGCATTTGGTGTTATTCAATTCTGTAATACCGCGGCTCGGTCCAGAAATAACATCTTGCTCATTTTTACTGAGTTTCGGCATTTCTTGATGATATTGTTTCTCTTTTCTCATTAAATCCGGAATTCCCATGACATCAGGAGTCGCAGCTCTGACGGGGCTTTATAATTCCTTGCTGATCGCCAGTTCCTTGGAGTCAACATATCCGACTGTTGATATACTAGTTCTTTCTTCTGTTCGGTAAAACTAGCATCAAATGATTTTTCAGCATTGGCTCTGGCTCCCGACGAATTCATTATCAGGCTCTGTGCATCACAACCACTCAGTTTCGCTCTTGGCCTTGACATCGTATCGCGAAGTCTTTCTAATGCATTCTTGCTCTTTGGCTCTTTTATGGATTCTATATTTTGAGCTAACACCAAAATGAGCAGCTCCTCCTTCGGGAAAGACAAGTTGATCTTCAACCCTGAAAGTATGGCTATCTGGAGAAGTCAGGCTATCTGACTCCATCCGATCTGTCTGTCTGTATCAGGCTCGCCTATCTGTGTCGGTCTTGGGGTTTGTCAATCTGTATCCCGGGTTGTCTGTCTGTATCCCACCTGGGGGTCGTCTATCTGGATCCCACCGCTGCCACCAGAAAACTTCTGTAGTGAACTGGATCTCCGGATAGAGCGGGTTACTGTGATAGAGTGGGCCCGGGTCTATCCGTTAGTTCCGTTGAGGGTTCATCACTGCAGAGGTGTGGGAGTAGCCAATCAAGCAGCAACTCTCATTATTATTCTTCTGATACAAAAATAAATGATTTTCCGTCCAACGCTCGTCAGCTCTCGCTCCTATCAGAGTTCTTTCTAATGCTCCTTATCGGCTTCTCGCTAGCGCTCCTTGTCGGGCTCTCTCTATCGCTCCTTGTCGGGCTCTACCTATCGCTCCTTGCGGGCTCTCTCCATCGCTCCCTATACGTGGAGTCAGACTCGTCACTAAAATCGACTAGAGAAATGGGCTCTGTCTTACCTCTTCCTATCACGATTCGATACCGAGCAAGACATGGTTATATACCCTAAAATCACGTGACGTAACCACGTGGTACAAGACACACCTACTGTTCCTGCCAGTCATAACCACGTGCAGCCAATAGACAGCGGGCCAACGACAGCGCGTTTAAGGACGAAGTTACGAAAATGAATTAACAATATACATAAGGATTGAAATATAGGCGACACAATAACAAAGTTAAAGTTCTCAGAAATGTACAATTAAATAATTATTTATTACTGATTATTAACCATGAGAGGGGAGCGGCCTGTCTCGAACAGTGACCAATAAACAATGACTAAGACCTGTGCAATGAGATTATCTAAACTGGGAACGTGGATCGGGCTATGAACTTGCGCCCCAGATCACCACAAATGTTTCACTTTCTATCAATTTATTATTTTGTTTATTTGTATGTTTTGTTTTTCTTTTTTTTATAACATATCTACATTGTAAAGCGCCACAGAGCAGTCAGACTGAATGTACAGCGCTAAATGATTTACCGTTATACCTTTCCTCCAAAACTGACCTCTTTGCGGATGACACAACAGTTTACACTTCCGGGTCTACTGTCAAAGAATTAGAACAAGAACTTAAACTCGGTGCCAATATAGTATTAGCCTGGTGTGATAAAAACCATATGAGATTAAATATATCGAAAACCAAAGCTATGCTAATCACGACGCAACAAAAAAAAAATACCATCCCTGCTACTTTGAATATTAAATTACGTAATGAACCATTAGAAGTCGTCTCCTCGGTAAAAATATTGGGTGTTTTTCTCAATCATAATCAAACCTGGAAAGATCATGTCGAGTATATTTCTAAAACATTAAGCCAGAAACTTTTTCAACTCCGTCAACTTAGAAAATATCTTCCAGCTCCATCCCGTATCCTTTTCTACAATGCCCACTTTCAAACACATATAGATTTTTGTTCCCCAATATGGGACCGTTGTAACGCTAAATCTCTTGACCGTCTTTCTCGACAGCAAATAATGGCCTTAAAATCAATTTTAGATGTCAAACATACCGCTGACGTTTACCCTCAACTAGACAAATTCAAAGTTCTTACAATAGTAAATCGACATATCTCTAATCAATGTATATCTATTTATAAAATTCTTTTAAAGAATGCCCTGATTACTTATTTGACTCTTACCGTGTTATCAAACTCTTTAACAATAAACATACTACACTCAAGCCAAATGTAGCTAAAAGCAGTATATGCTTTAAAGGCCCTAAGCTCCGGAATTCGTTGCCAGATTCTTTGTTGTTTAATTTTATTAGCTATATCTTTTGTATTAGATTTTCTACGAAGGGAAGGATGTTAGAAGGGCTATTATAGCCTAATCATCAATCTTTCTTAAATAAAGTCATTATTATTATTAAGCTTTCATATTCATAAGAAAGATTATTGTTTCTGTTAAAGTTATTATTATTAAGCTTTCATATTTCATATTATTATGAAAGCTTATTGTTTCTGTTAAAGTTACTATTATTATTTTTTTTGTGTATGTATTTTCTGCAAATTGGCTTTCTCAGAATCTATCTATAGGACCTTTCTGAAATTTTGACCTACCCCCCCCCCCCCAAAAATGGGGTGCGAACCTTAATTAGATATATTTTCAAAACGTTTTACGAATCCAAAATCACCGAATTTTACGAACGAATGCATTTGACCTACAATGCTGTAACTTTGTGACTATTTGACCTATTTTACTAATTCTTTTTTCTTTGGGTACCTTGAAACTTTTACTTCAAATTTGCAATGTCGGATTTTCGAAATTCGAAAATTCGTCGCTGTGATTTCGAACCGGAAGTTTAGACCAACTTGACAACTTCTTTAATAGTTGTACGATTGTCATGACATTTAGTGTGTAAGTAGACCTTAATGCATCCTCGGTTACCCAGTGTACTCATTCCGTTCTACTCCACTATACCCTGGGTTAATCCATAGGGTTTCCACGATTTCAAACTATCTGAATGTAGTAAGAGTGTACGAACCAATCAAAAAACAGTTTACAAACCAGTCCTACGTAGACTCTTTAGCGTCATTTTTTACGTCATAGAACTACTTTGTTTAAAAACAATATGGCGGCTTCTTTTATCGATTATGAGAAAGTTTGTAAAAGATTAAATATAACAGAATTGACATGCACACAAAAAGCTGGCCGGGAAACGTTTATCATGAAATTCTTAAATGACACTGATTTTTCTACTACGCGGTAGGTATTTTTCCCAATTTTATATTTGTAAATTGTGCAAGAACGGACAGAGGTCACCTAAGTGGGGAATTCTTTGTTGAGAGTTACTTCCCTTCGCCTATTACCTTTCCAAGTAACACTTCATGGGATTGGACGATAAAAATACCACAATCCGCCAGGGCAGATAATTTGAAATCGTGGAAACCCTATGGATAAACCCAGGGTATAGTGGACTAGAACGGAATGAGTACACTGGGTAACCGAGGATGACATTATTGATGCGACTTGAAAAATGACTTTAGAAATTTTCTAACTTATCTCCCCTTGGAGAAATTAAGGGTCAAAGCTTTAAAAAAATATCGACGAAATATAGGTCAGATCACTTTGATTTTTTTTTCTATACTACGAGACTACTAATTCGTACATAAAATATGGAGTTTGTAGCTCAATCCCGAAGTGCCGCCATCTTGAAATGTGAAAAATCCACAGGGCATTTTTAATATTTTGCTTACAGACATGGGAGTTATATTTTCTGAATCCTTGAAGGAAGGCCTATAAAACGTTCAGAGTAGAATTTTGATTTAGGTCAACTGATGGTCGCTATTTTGAATTGAATATGACAAATAGTGAAAAATAAACATTAACGAGCTGCTAAACAAACACAATAGGACATAGTATGTTCAATGCGTCTCCTTTTTCTGAAATTGATACATTTCATGATAGCCGGGATAAGGCTCGATTTTAATGATTGTTTTTCTTGTTCGGATTATTTATATGACTCATGACATGTGACAGGAAATGACTGTGAATATGAAAGCTTTAATATCTGCTTAGCAGATCTTTATTTTTATTAAGCTTTCATATTTCGTATGAATACTTATTGTTTCTGTTAAAATTATTATTCAGCTTTCATATTTCATATGAAAGCTTATTGTTTCTGTTAAGATTATTAAGCTTTCATATTTCATATGAAAGCTTATTGTTTCTGTTAAGATTATTATTATTCTTATTTTTTGTGTATGTATTTTCTGCAAATCGGATTTCTCAGAATCTATCCGTAGGATCTTTCTGAAATTTTGACCTACCCCCCCCCCACAAAAAAAAAATGGGGTGCGAACCTTGACTAAATATATTTTCAAAACGTTTTACGAATCCGAAATCACCGAATTTTACCAACGAATACATTTGATCTACAATGCTGTAACTTTGTGAATATTTGACCTATTTTACTAATTCTTTTTTTTTGAGTATCTTTAGACATTTGCTTCAAATCTGTAATTTCGAATTTCGAAACTTCTTCGCTGTGATTTCGAACCGGAAGTTGAGACCAACTTGACAATTTCTTTAATAGTTGTACGATTTTCATGAAATTTAGTATGTAAGTAGACCTTACTGATGCTTTTTGAAAAATTATTTTAAAATTTTTCTAAATTATCTCCCCTTGGCGAAATTAAGGATCAAAGTTTTCAAAAAACCGTCGAAATATAGGTCAGAATGACCTAATTATTTTTTTCGATACTAGGCAAGTTATTACTGATTCGTACACAAAATATGGAGTTTGTCGATGGAACCGGAAGTGCCACCATCTTGAAACGTGAAAAAACAATAGAACTTTTGCGATATTCTTACAGACATGGGAGTTACATTTTCTGAATCCTTGAAGGAAAGCCTAAAAAACGTTCAGAGCAGAATTTTGATTTAGGTCAACTGATGGTCGCCATTTTGAAGTGAATATGAAACATAGTGAAAAATCGACATTTACGGACTTGTAAACAAACACAATAGGGTATAGTATGTTCAATGCGTCTCTTATGTCTGAAATTAATACATTTCAGGATAGTATTGGTATTTGAATATTTCAAAAATTCAAATTTTGCCTTTGACGTTTTTCGTGCCGAAAAAGTTGTTTACGAGTTAAAAATCACATTAACTTCACTAGATTGTGACCGATTTTAATGATTTATTTTTTCTTGTTCGGATTACTTATATGACCCATGACATGTCACAGGAAGTGACTGCCTTTGATGTTTTTCGTGCCGACAAAATTGTTTACGAGTGAAAAATCACATTAATTTCGCTAGATTGTGACCGATTTTAATGATTTATTTTTTCTTGTTCGGATTATTTAAATGACCCATGACATGTGACAGGAAGTGACTGTGAATATGATAGCTTTCATATCTGCATGGGACACTAGCAGATCTAGTTATTTTTTTGTGTGTGTTTTTCCTGCAAATCGGATTTCCCAGACACTTTGACCTACCCCCCATATTTGGCTATTGATTAAATATATTTTCAAAACGTTTTACGAATTCGAAATCACCGAATTTTACGAACGAAAAAACTAACAATGCATAGTCGTAACTTTGTTATTGATAGACTTATTTTATTAATTTCTTTTTCTTTGAAAACCTTGACGAAAGCCAATTTCACCTGCAATTTTCGAATTTCGAAAATTCGTCGCTGTGATTTCGTTCCGGAAGTTATGACCAATTTGACAACTTCTTTAATAGATACACGATTTTTATGAAATTTGGAATGCAAGTAGATCCTACCAATGCGACTTCAAAAAATTTTGTTTAGGTACTAGCTGCGAGACTACAGGGGGCAGTTTCACAAAAGTTCGTAACTTTAAGAAAAAAAACTGCGTAAAGAAAAACTTACGAAAAAGATACGAATTATTTACGTCGGTTTCACAGAGGCCGGCGTAAGTGTTTTCTTAACTTTTTCACGTATCTTTTTTCGTAAATTTAATACGTCGTGACCATTCATGACGTCATGTTGCGTCACTTCATTCAAACTTCTGTAACATTCTCACGGTCAACATGTTGACAATGTCGGCATTATAACCGCTATGTTTGATTTGATCATTACCTTTTGAAACATAAACGACGAAATGATATATTCTTTATATATACGCTAAGATGTAGCTGTGTATTTATTAATAAAATGATATTTTCAAGCCTTTTGTTTACTTGTTTTTGTTTGCTACGTCATAGCGCGTGTCACAGAAGCATGCGCGTCGTCTGTCAGTCTGCCAAAAGCCGAAATGGAGTTTAAAATTGGACCCCTGCAGCTCTCCGCTTTTTGATTGGGGCAGTTGAGCAGAACTGTGGAATTCTAAAAGGAAAATTGAGCAGCAGCCTGACCAAGTCATCGAAAGTCAGAGTTTGGGAGAATATACTGAACGCCATAGAAAACGCATCACTTAGTTTTTCGTGTAACAAAATGATCCTGTAAACATATCTTATTTATTTTGCTTCTTATCGTGAACAATATTCAAATGGGAACACATCAATAACAACACATTTGTACACTTATGGATGTTTAACCTGTAATCAACGGTACAAAGTCAGAGGGGTCAAAATCAAAAGTACGACAAAGATGGTAGGCCTAGTTACTTATAGGCCTACAGGGTCTAGTAGTAGTAATACTAGGCATAATAATAGTAATACCGAGCGTTAGCCATAATCTTGTTTAATGAAAACTAACCTACCGAGATTATTTTTCCTGGGTTCCTGTTTGTGATAAATCAAATTAAATACTATGTTTTAGGCCTACTTGTAGTGTAAATGCTTGCCTACAACCGAAGGCCCACGAGACCCTAGTTTTAAGCCTGAGTCTACCAAGCCTATAGGCTATATATATACATGTATATAATATATATATAGGCATACCTTTCCGGTACTATAGTAGGTAAACCCGATCCTGACCACAAAACTTAAAAGGCGATTAGTCTAGACACTGATGGTACATTAACTCCATGTGCCATTAGCAATGAGTTTTTGGAAGCTACCTGTGGCATAGTAGCCTATCGTAATGCATGAAATGAAATTGGGTTTAACGTCCTACTCTTCTACACCTAACCTGGGCTAATGGAAGACGGGCATACGCCATACAGTGTGCTATGAGGGGAATTTTGCCCGGGCAGCGGCATTACGGACTACTCTTTTATATCGAATTCCAACTGCAAAGCGATCTTTTACGAGCACGCCAATGTGTACACTACACCTCGGTTTTACGTCCCATCCGAACGACTAAAACAGCAGTCCTTGTCAGCCCCTCCGTTCTGCATCACTGACAAGGGGAAACCACGTCGGAAAATCGTGATGAACTTTCTCGACCAATGCAGGGATCGAACCCGACCCCCAGGATAGCGAGCCAGCGCCTTACCCACTTAGCCACGTGATCCCCCTATCGTAATGCAATCTGGACTTGTACTGTAGTTTGTACACTACAGATGACAAGGATTTCGATCGGTGAGTTGCGGTTTCGATATCATAATTAATACATATTACATGTTATTAAAATAACATGTAATATATTTATTGTGTACCGCGAAACTAACTCGTCTGTATGGATGTCTGGAGGGTTTAATCTATCCCCAAATATTCTCTCCCAACGAAGTTCCTGAGGGCAGTTTAAAAAAAGTTCGTAAATTTTTAGAAAAAAAAGTTACGTTAAAAATACTTACGAAAAAGATACGAATTATTTACGCCGGTTTCACAATGGCCGGTGTAAGTTTTCTCGTATCTTTTTACGTAGATATGCCACGAATGGCCTATACAAAATAATAATAAGAATAGTAACATATACAAACTGAGGAAATAATGGGTATTATCTTGTGTTAGGCAGTAAACATTTTTGTGAAGTAAAAAATAACTAAAAACGTTCATGACCCCGAAAGTGCTCGCGTACCACCTGGAAGGCCCTCTCGTACCTCTCGTGGTACGCGTACCACAGGTTGGGAACCACTGGCATTAGGTGACTAGGCGGCCATTTTGTCTAAGATACGTAAAAAAATCCAACTTACGACAGGGTGAGAGTTGCGGTAGACTTTACGATCAAATTTACGAATTTTGTAAGTTAAGAATTTTAGTGAAACGCAATTTTTTCGTAAGTTTACATTACGATAAATTTTTCATCGTAAGTTGCTTTGTGAAACTACCCCCTGATACGCATAAAGTATAAAGGCGACCATTTCGTCAAAGATACGAATAAATTCCAACTTACGACAAGGTTAGGGTTGCCGTAAACTGTACGATAAAAGTTACGAATTTCGTAAGTTAAGAAGTTTAGTGAAACGCGATTTTTACGTAAGTTTACGTTACGATAAACTTACGCAAATTTTTCATCGTAAGTTGCTTTGTGAAACTGGCCCCTGATTCGTACACAAAAAATCGAGTTTGTAGCTCTATCCGGAAGTGCCACCATCTTGAAATATGAAAAATCCAAAAGGCTTTTTTTTGCTATTTTACTTACAGACACGGGAGTTATATTTTCTGAATCCTTGAAGGAATGCCTATAAAACGTTCTCGTTAGAATTTTGATTTATGTCAATTGATAGTCACCATTTTGAATTGAATATGACAAATAGTGAAAAATCGACATTAACGGGCATGTAAATAAAAAGAAGAGACCGTAGTTTGTTGAATTCGTTTCCTATTTATGAAATTAATACATTTGGGATAGCCTGGCTCATTGTCGAATTTTTGGTATTTCAAAATTTCAAAATTTCAAATTTCGCCTTTGATGTTTTTTCGTGCCGACAAAGTTGTTTTCACGTGAATAATTCTCATTAACAGCTTGAAAATAATCAAATAGATGGCGGTTTCGCGATTTCGTCTCAAATTTGGGAAATCAATGCATTTCTGGTTAGCCTCCTTCCAAGAATGGGTGGTGGTCTTGGAATCAATATATTTTCAAAACGTTTTGCGAAACCAAAATCACCGAAATTAACTGATGAAAAAATTGGCCTTGTCAGCCGTAACTTTGTGATTTTGTGATCTATTTCACTTAATATTTTTCTTTGAATACCTTATAACATTTATTTTAAATCTGCTATTTCCGATTTTTTGAATTCAAATATTACGTTATTGACATCCTATCCCGGAAGTAAAACCAACATGACAACTTCTTGAACATTGGTTCGATTTTCATGAAATTGGGAATGTAAGCAGATCTTGTTGATCTACATGTAGCTTCAACGATATCATTAGAAATTTTCTAATTTATCTCCCCTTGCAGAAATTGAGGACCTACACGAGTTGGAAAAAAGGCTTACAAAAAACCGTTTCCTTAATCGGACCAAAAAAGGAATCATATGTCTAAGTCAACTACCAAAAACTAAACGATATTTTTTTTGTTTTTTTATATATATATTTTTCTTCACTCCGAGGGAATTGACACTGTGGTCAAAAATCAGAAGCCCGATAGGGGACTCGAACCCCTGACCCTCAGATTAAAAGTCTGATGCTATTTTTTTTTATTTTTTTCCATTATAAATCACACACAAAATATTACAAAACTATTTCATCATACATACTAAATACATACATTGTTTTGATAAAAGGTTATTAAAAAGTTAAAAAACATTTTTTTGTAAAGATTTTATAAAGTATATATTAAGGGAGTTAAAAGCATATTTTTGTTTGTTTCTATAATAACCGGCGTTTGTTTTTTTATTATGAGTCAAGAACGAGACTTCGTTATAAATAGCCGCGTCGGAGCACTTTGTTTCCAATGGTATCAAGAAATGACGTCATGTAGACAAAGTACCTCGCACAGAAATTCTACGGCTAAATGTTATTTACTAAAATAAGTTATTTTCACTTTAGAAGCACCAATCGCATATTTTGGTTAACTGTAAAACACCCGTTGTTCAAATATTGCCACTTTGAAAATTGCATTCTATTATATTCTTTATACGTATGGAAAACGTTTCAATTATGACCATTTCGGACTATTGTCGATTCTACTGCCATTTTTTGCCATCGAGAAAATATAGGTCAGATTTCCTTGGATTTTTTATGTACTACCTTAGAAATTTCTATCAGGTCAAATGTTGATCGCGACGTTAGTTGCTTATTTTGAAAGTTTTATCAAAATCGGTTGGTAACGAAACGTTCTCTACAAGACGATGCCTCAGTCAGTTTTGGGCTAATTTGTTTATTAAAGTGGGACAATTTAGTGCAGAACATTCAATTCAGACCAAACGTTTATTGCAAACGATTAAGCTGGTCAATGGGAGCTTATTTTTAAAGTTTTGTAATAATCGGTTGGTAATCCAATGTACTGTAAAAATTAAAGTGATAAAACAGAAAATTTCGCCCAGTTTTAATGTTTCTCAGTATAAGTCAGCAATTTGATGATTTTAGGGAGGTTGGGTGGCGGAATGGTGCAGAACTTTCAATTCAGGCCAAACGTTTATTGCAAACGATTAAGCTGGTCAGTAGGGCCTTATTTTTAAAAGTTTTGTAATAATCGGTTGATAATTAAAAGTACCGTGCAAATTAAACTATTTAAACAGAAAATTTCGCCCGGTCGAAATGTTTCTCGCTATAAGTCAGCAATTTGCCGATTTTAGGGAGGTTGGATGGTTGAATGGTTAGCACGTGCGCGCTGTATCGTAACGTCTGTCATTGAGTCAACTGGCGTGGTTTCGATTTCTCGGTTGTACGTGACAAGGAGTATGGTCGCCTGTCCAACCTCGTAGGTTTTCTCCGTGTCCTCCGTATTCCTCTCACGGCTAAAGACCCCTATGCGCAAGCGAATTATTGAAAAAAAGTCAACCATGTGTTAGTCCCGAAATGACTTATTAGTCTTAATCTGCTTAAATCTACTCTGTGTTGTTGTGGCTAAGTGGGTAGGACGCTGGTTTGCTAGCCTTGGGATCGTGTGTTCGATCCCTGCAGTGTTCGAGAAAAGTCATCCAGATTTTCCGGCGGGGTTTCTCCTCGTCAGTGATGCAGGGCGGATCTCATAACATCTATTTGGATATTTATGTGGTGTTGGATGGCTGAATGGCGCAGAACTTTCAATTCCGGCCAAACGTTTATTGCAAACGATTAAGCTGGTCAGTGGGAGCTTATTTTTAAACGTTTGTAATAATCGGTTGGTAATTAAAGGTACTGTGCAAATTAAACTGTTAAAATAGAAAATTTCGCCTGGTTGAAATGTTTCTCGCTATAATTCAGCAATTTTCCGATTTTAGAGGGGTTGAATGGTTAGCACGTGCGCGCTGTACCGTAACGTCTGTCATTGAGTCAACTGGCGTTTTTCCGATTTCTCGGTTGTACGTGACAAGGAGTATGGTCGCCTGTCCAACCTCGTGGGTTTTCTCCGTGTCCTCCGTATTCCTCCCACGGCTAAAGACCCCTATGCAGAACCAAATTATTGAAAAAAATTCAACCATGTGTTAGTCCCGAAATGACTAATTAGTCTAATCTGCTTAAAGCTACTCTGTGTGGTTGTGGCTAAGTGCGTAAAACGCAGGTTTGCTAGCCTGGAGATTGGGTGTTCGATCCCTGCATTGGACAAGAAAGTTCATACCGATTTTCCGGCGTGGTTTCTCCTTGTCAGTGATGCAGGGCGGGGGACCTGACAAGGACAGTTGTTTAGTCGTTCTGATGGGACGAAAAACCGAGTTCCCGTGTACACAATGGTTTGCACATAAAAGATCCCCTGTCAGTTGGAATTCGATATAAGAGTAGGCCGTAACGCCGCTGTCCGAGTAAAATTTCCCTCATTGTACACTTTATGACGTATGCCCGTCTTCATTAGTTCATTAGGAGCACAACAGAAGGACGTTAAACCCCATTTCATTTCATTTCATTTTCTCTGTTATTTATTTATTATAGTGGATAAATATTTTTCTGGTTCTAGCAATTATTTAATTTCTGCATAGAAATCTTGCTTTGAACAGTTTTTTTTTTATTGCAGAGTGACCTTCTTGTATATTGCAGTCTATGGCCCTTTGTTTAAAACATGCCTTAAGAAGTTGTCACTATTTCCTACTTATAACTAAACATATTGGTAACCATAATTATATAATATATCCCTAATTTTGGTAGCCCGATTACAGCAATACAAGTTTCAGTTATTTCCCTTTAGTTTACAGATTATTTTTTTGCCCCCCGTGCAATGTTTCTCCACTATATTTAGACTTGTAACTCTGTGAGTTTTTGACCGATTTTGATAATTTTGTCTTTTATTTTCCAAATTTACATATTTAACGTAAATATTCAAACAGTTGAGGTCGATCTGATTCAAAAAGTATTAGTTCCGTTATCTAATTTGATTTTTCGATGTGTTTCTACCATTTTCATTTCCTTTTTCTGAAACCTTTGGAGTGGGAAGTCATTCCGATTACAGCAACACAAGTCTCAGTTATTATTTTTTTTCCCGGGTGCAATGTTTCTCACTATGTTTAGACTTGTGACTTTGCGATTTTTTTTTATACCGATTTTGATAATTATTTTTTCTTGTGCATTGTTCTTTTAAGATACCTGATATAATTTATGCCACGTGACGATGAATATGAAAGCTTTCATATCTGCATGGGACAGTAGCAGATCTAGTTATTTTTTTGTGTGTATTTTCACCAAATCGGATTTCTCAGAATCTAACCATCTTTCTGAAAATTTGCCCTACCCCCCCCCCGACAAATGGGGTGCGAACGTTGTTTGAATATATTTTCGAAACGTTTTACGAATCCGAAATCATCGAATTTTACGAACGAAAAAACTGACAATGCATAGACGTAACTTTGTTATTTTTTGACCGATTTTGCTAATTCTTTTTTCTTTGAATACCTTGAAAAAAATCATTTTCATCTGCAGTTTTACATTTTCGAATTTCGAAATTCGTCGCTGTGATTTCGAACCAGAAGTTTAGACCAATCTGACAACTTCTTTAATAGTTGTACGATTTTCATGAAATTTAGTATGTAAGTAGACCTTACTGATGCAACTTGAAAAATGACTTTAAAAATTTTCTAAATTATCTCCCCTTGGAGAAATTGAGGATCGAAATATTCAAAAAAATCGACGAAATATAGGTCAGATCATCTTGAATTTTTTTTAGGTACTAGCTACGAGACCACTGATTCGTACACAAAAAATGGAGTTTGTAGCTCAATCCGGAAGTGCCACCATCTTGAAACGTGAAAAATCCCTAAGGCTTTTTTGCTATTTTACTTACAGACACGGGAGTTATATTTTCTGAATCCTTGAAGGATGGCCCAAAAATCGCAGGGAGCAGAATTTTGATTTAGGTCAAGTGATGGTTGCCATTTTGAACTGAATATGAAAAGTAGTAGAAATCTGAAGGGCCGAGACTTTGAAACACAATAACTCTCCTTCTTATTGAGCTAGAATGTTTAATCTTGGTGTAGACGTTCACTATGTCAATGGCCTGATTGAGTGCAGGGATAAGCATGCTGATTTGTTGATTCTTTAGGGCACGATAACGATGGTTATAATGAAGGGAGGGTAGTGAAACTCTTGTCAATCAAGAGTCTAATAGGTAGTCTGTTGTGTGAAATCATTGTATCATTTTCATTAAATATCAGGGATAGCAGAAAAAAAGAGATCGAAAATCCAAAAAGTCGTATTTTTACGATTTGGAGCATTTTTAAAGGTCGTTTTCTCTTAAAGTCAGCATAATATTTTTGGGGAACTTCTTCTACAAAGAGTCTTATCAGTAGTCTTTTATATGAAACCATCGACCAACAGTCCAAAATATCAGGAGTAGAAGAATAAAAGGATCGAAAATTGAAAACGACACCCTTTCATTGTTAAGCAAAACGTGCAGTGTGGGTGGCTACAATCTGCACATTTAGTTATCGTATAGAGCTTATTCAACAGTATCGAATTCCAACTGCTAAGGGATCTTTTACGTGCACTCCAATGTGTACACGGCGGGGGGGGGACCAGCCAGAAAATCAGGATGAACTTTCTCGGCCAATGCAGGGATCGAACACCCGACCTCCTGGCTAGCAGGCCAACGCCTTAGCCACATAGTGTGGACACCCATCGTACATTTCATCCGTCAAATCAAAGCATTTCATTGCATTAGACCAATAATTAATTATTCTTAATTTAAAACTTTATTTTAGTATTAGTCTGGCATTATTACGCCTCCTCAACCTCGTGGGTTTCCTCCGGGCACTCCGGTTTCCTCCCACTGCTAAAGTCCCCTACGCGCAAGCGAATTATTGAAATAAAATTAAAACCATATGTTAGTCCCGAAATGATCTAGTTTGTGTTGAGTGGACGTTAAACCTCATTTCTCTCTCTCTCTCTTGTCTGGCATCATTAAATCCTAATTTTATTGGTCTTATTTAAAATTAAACTTTCATTTAACTATGAACAACCCTTAACGTGTCTCTTTAAAACAATTAAATACTCTAAAACAGTAGCTCAACCTTTTGACCTAAACTCATTAATTTACGATTTTGTTGTGAGCGACTTGTTATTCTTCCTATATGACATATTGCACGTGTCTGATTTCAAAGAGGGGGGGGGGCTGAATGGTTTGCACGCGCGCCTGTCATTGAGTTAACTAGCGTGTTTTCGAATGCCCGGTTGTACGTGACAAGGAGTAAGGTCGCCTGTCCAACCTGCTATTTTTAGTTCTTTCCCGCCATTTTCATTTCATTTTCTCATCCCTCTCAATACAGTAATACAAGTTTCAGTTATTTCCCTTTAGTTTTCAGATTATTGTTATGCCTGGGTGCAATGTTTCATACTATATTTAGACTTGTAACTTCGCGAGTTTTTGACCAATTTCAATAATTTTTTCTTCTTATCCTTTTATTTAGGATACTTGATACAATCGATGACACGTGACGATGAATATGAAAGCTTTCATATCTGCATGGGACAGTAGCAGATCTAGTTATTATTTTTTTTTGTGTGTGTTTTGTCCACAAATTGGATTTCTCAGAATCTAACCACAGTATCTCTCTGAAACTTTTACCTTTCCTCCAAAAATGGGTGGTAGCTGTTGATTAAATATATTTTCAAAACGTTTTCCGAATCGAAATCACCGAATTTTACGAACAAATGTATTTGACCTACATTAGTGTAACTTTGTGACTATTTGACCTATTTTACTAATTCTTTTTTCTTTGAGTACCTTGACACTTTTACTTCAAATCTGCAATTTCGGATTTTCGAATTTGGAAATTTCGTAGCTGTGATTTCGAACCGGAATTTGACACCAACTTGACAACTTCTTTATTAGTTGTACCATTTTCATGAAATTTAGTATGTAAGTAGATCTTACCGATACGACTCCAAAAATATCATTAGAAATTTTTAAAATTATCTCCCCTTGATGAAATTAAGGATCAAATTTTTCAAAAAAATCAAAGAAATATAGGTCAGAATGACCTGATTTTTTTTCGATACTAGAAAAGTAATTACTAATTCGTACACAAAATATGAAGTTTGCCGATCGAGTCGGAAGTGCCACCATCTTGAAACGTGAAAAAGCAATAAGGTTTTTTGATATTTTACTTACAGACATGGGAGTTATATTTTCTGAATCCTTGAAGGAAGGCCTAAAAAACGTTCAGAGCAGAATTTTGATTTAGGTCAACTGATGGTCGCCATTTTGAATTGAATATGACAAATAGTGAAAAATCGACATTTACGGGCTTCTAAACAAACACAATAGGCCATAGTATGTTCAATGCGTCTCTTTTTTCTGAAATTAATACATTTCAGGATAGCCGGGATACGGTTCGAATTTTTGGTATTTGAATATTTCAAAAATTCAAATTTTGCCTTTGACGTTTTTCGTGCCGACAAAGTTGTTTACGAATGAAAAATCACATTAACTTCACTAGATTGTGACCGATTTTAATGATTTATTTTTTCTTGTTCGGATTACTTATATGACCCATGACATGTCACAGGAAGTGACTGTGAATATGAAAGCATTAATATCTGCTTAGCAGATCTAGTTATTTTCATTTTTTGTGTAGTTTCTGCAAATATGATTTCTCAGAATCTAGCCATACGATCTTTCTGAAGCTTTGATCCCCCCCCCCACAAAAAAAAAATGGGTGGCAGTTTTTGATTAAATATATTTTCAAACGTTTTACGAATCCGAAATCACCGAATTTTACGAACAAAGAAATTGACCTACATACCTGTAACTCTGTTACTATGTGACCTATTTTACTAAAAAGAATTTCTTTGAGTAGTTTGACATATGTACTTCATATCTGCTATTTCCGATTTTCGAAAATGAGGTCATTGACATTTCGTCCCGAAAGTAAAACAGACTTGATAACTTCTTTAATATTCGTACGATTTTCATGAAATTTAGAAATTATGTAGATATTCCATGAAGTATCTCTCCTTGGTGAAATTAGAGATCAAAGTTTTGAAAAAAATCAACGAAATATAGGTCAGATCACCTTGAATTATTTTTTGTGCTAGTTGAGGAATTCCTGATGCGTACACAAAATATGAAGTCTATCGATCGAACCGGAAGAGCCACAATCTTGAAACGTGAAAAATCCCTAAGGCTTTTTTGATATTTTACATACAGACACGGGAGTTATATTTTCTGAATCCTTGAAGGAATGCCTAAAAATGTTCAGAGCAGAATTTTGATTTAGGTCACCTGGTCGTCGCATTTTGAAGTGAATATGAAAAATAGTGAAAAATCGACATTTACAGGCTTGTAAACAAACACAATGGGCCATAGTATGTCTAATATGCCTGCTATATCTGAAATTAATACATTTCAGGATAGCCTGGCTCATGGTCGAATTTTGGTATTTGAATATTTCAAAAATTAGAATTTCGTCTTTGACTTTTTTCGTGCCGACAAATTGTTTACGAGTGAAACGATTTTAATGATTTTGTTTTCTTGTTCGGATTATTTATATGACTCATGACATGTGACAGGAACTGACTGTGAATATGAAAGCTTTTAATATCTGCTTAGCAGATCTAGTTATTATTATCATTGTTATTATTATTATTATTATTAGAAGCTATTTTTGACATTTTTATGATCGTATTAATCCAATCTATATTTCGACTGGAATGAAATAATGTAATGTTGAAGGGATACTAAATGTAACTCACTTAATATTTGTTTTGAATGCTAAACATACATTTTCTTTGCTAAAATGGCATTACTTCCGGTAAAAATGAAGCTGTTGAATTAGTTTTATGAAATCAGAAATGGCAAAAGCCATCTCATGGTGAAAATGTTATGAAATGCGAATAATAATTGATACTTTTATAGACCAAAAACCTTGAAGAGTCACTTGTAGAAAATCGTCTATTTCTCTACAATGGTTAGAAACCATTTTGTGGCATCTGTATGATTGTATGGGTTTCTTCCATTTGCTGATTGGAATCAAATATCATAATTTAAAACAAATAACAAGTACGACCCATTTGAATAAAATACTTGTTTTGAAGGCTAAAAATTAGAGGCCACAATTTATATCCAATTTTTATGACACTTTATATAAAATTATGTTTATATCACAAAAATCTTGGTTTCTTGCGATGATCGCGCATATCCGAACGTAACTGTATGGATTATGGCCCCTGATTTTTCGAAAAATCACATTTTTTGCTTGTGGACCCACTAGAAGTGACAATTTGTATTCAATTATAAAAAAAAAAGGTTACATATACCACCGTTACACATCAATGAAGGTTGTGTTCGAATTTCGTAAAAATATATGAAAATCGAATCGAAATTGTGACCTCTACAGGGTTCACAACCTTGATATACCATATTTTTTTTACACTATTCGTGTACAAGCGGCGACCATTTTATCCATTTTGATGAAATTTAAAACATATGTATATGACTCAAAGATATCGGTTCCTTTCCATATTTGTGCACTTCTGACCACAACTATGTGGATTATGGACCCTCGTTGTACGAAAATCGCTTTTGATTTAATTTGTTCTCTATCCACCTCTTGGAAAATGTGGGCGTATCCTGCCTGGCAGCTGCTGGTTTGATTTTCTAGAAAAATTGATTTTTAGATACAAATAATAATTTTACTGTACAAATATCGAAATACGACAACAAATGATTAAATAAGAATTAAGGACTATGAACTAAGCTCTGAGAACACTGAATAAAGAGCTGTTTGGTCCTCCATAACCTGGTGTCCCAATTTGTCTTTAAATTGATGATATGTCAAGAATTTATTTACCTTAGCGCCTGTAGGGTAAACGAGCACAGTTATTATTTAATTAATTACGTATACATTACAGAGTACAGACTACAGCACCCGGAGTTGCCCACTTGCAATCTAGTTGATGGTTAGTATACAAAGTTAAAGATATCTTACTGTAAATAATAATTGCTTAAAAATAAATGGAATTATAAACACGTGCATCTATTGAAAACCTCTGGGTTATTAAAACAGTTACTTTGTAATATATAATGGGATCTAAGAACCATGCTATGGGAATCTGTTGGTATGTTTTGAAGTTTAAAGTTAAAACTACCACGACGTTAAAACTTCCCCTAAAGCAATTGTGACGAACACAATGAGCAAAGGTTTCTAAAGTAAGAGTTAGGAGCCTTTCCTGACATTTGAATATACCCATTAGGCAATATAATATGTATAAAGTCTTTCTAATAGTAAATATTTCGATGTCAAAATACGCACCACAAAAGTGAATTTTGTCAGATAATTTACTTTGTAAATTTTTAACGTAGGTTACCATCACTTGACGTGTGTGTACGGGAGGGGGGAGGGGGGCTTTGTTGGCCAAATGGTTAGCGCGTGCACGTTGTATTATAAGGTCTACCATTGAGTCAACTGGCGAGGTTTCGGTTCCTCGGTTTTATGTGATAAGGTGTTGGGTCGCCTGTCCAACCTCGTGGGTTTTCTCTGGGTCCCCCGGTTTCCTCCCAGTGGTAAAGGCCCAATTACGCGCAAGCGAATTTTGTACGTAAAATTTAACCATATATTAATTGACCTAGTTTGTGTTAAGCCCTATTTCACCCCCTCTCTCTCTCCCTTAACACGTGTCAAATTTCAGAATTTATTTTGACAATAACTGTTATTCAAAAGTTGGATGGATAGTAAAAGTTTATAAACTCAACACAAAATATGTCGTTTTCTCGATCTTCCAGATACTTCAATTTGTCATATGGACTTTGAGCTAATTATGGAAACAGTCTGGTTGACATAAATTGTGGATTGATCCATATAAATCATACACTTAAATCCGCGCTGGTCAATGTAATCAATGATTTTACTTGTGCATTGTGTGATATTCGTGTCACAAATTATTTCTTTCACTTAGGTAAATATTACCATATAACGTTTTCTTCAATCTACAACCCTAATTAATACAATATAGTGGGCCAAAACGGTCAGACGCACTAATGTTGCCAATCTCAGTGGTCAAGTCACGATATCTTATTTTTACCGCGAACTATGGGATGATAAAATCAAGATATATGTATTTTACCTGAAATATTAGCCCATAACATTTTTTTAAAACTTATTTAAAATTGTATGTACTTACTTTATACGCTATACGGCAAGTTCTCAGAATTCTGATTAAATGTAATTGATCCATCTAGACTTAAAGTGGCAAATATAAAGCTACCGTAAAACAACTTTGCCAGTTACCGAAAACACACTTAATCCCCTCAAACGTCAGTAACGTCACAGTGACCGAATGCATAATAGAAACATGTGTTCCTTTATTACCTATACACAACCAGGGTGTTTACATGTTAACGTAAATATAGACCTCCCGGAAAACAATCTCAATCCCCACAAACGCCAGTGACGTCACGGTAACCGGATGCAAATACACTGCCGCCTGGCGGATTCCGTAATCCCCTAATTAAAAAAATAATTAACTACGGAATGTGTTTTTATGTATGAAATGAGCGTGACAAAAGGTTGCTTTAATGTTAGAATGGAAGAAGAATATTTAGAGGGATCCTGTAATAGTAGAGCTTTTTTTTCAATTCGGACAGGATTTATCAAGAAAAATGATTGCTATAGCTTCATCATACATGGTTTATCTCACGCAATTCATCCTTTTCGTAATGGAACATCCACAACTCATGAGACATATCCTAAATTTTCTCTATTAATGTTTTTAAAAAATTTAAAACAAATTAAAATGAGAATAGTCCTTTAGCTTCCATACATTAGTATTCAATGTTTGATGCTACCGTTCATTCCAAATTTAACATCTTAAACGTAATATAAATATGATATTACTGTCAGGTTTGATTAAATTAAGTTATTTACATATGAAGGAGAGTAATATATTGAAAATGGGTAAAGGCACTTAAAATAAAAAGATCTTGAACATCCGTGAATGTCTTGACTGAGTTCAATGATTTACATTTTGAGTTAAAACTAAGGAAAGGTAATCAAATTCATTGGTCGATGCGTTGGGACAAGATAATCTTGATTCTATTTGACAGAGCGAGATGAAGCTTAGTGTATCGTTTGATTGCTCTATACTTTTGAAAAAAATGCGATGTATTAATATGTGCAATCTATTTATTTTGGGTTTTTGGCCGGGGGGGGGGGATCAGCATCACTGGTTGGATTGTTGTTTCTGTTAAGATTATTGCATATGAAAACTTATTGTTTCTGTTCAGATTATTGTTAAGCTTTCATGCTTTCATATTACAAATGAAAGCTTATTTTTTCTGTTAAGATTATTTTTTTTGTTAGAATCTTACCATGGGATCTTTCTGAAACTTTGACCCCTCCTCAAGGAATGGGTGATGGTTGTGTATTAAAACCATTTTTAAAACGTTTTACGAATTCGAAATCACCGAATATTTCGAACGCAAATAAAAAAATTGACCTACACAGGTGTAACTTTGTGACTTTTTGATCTAATTTACTAACTCTTGTTTGTTTGAGTACCTTGACAAAATTCATTTTCACTTGCAATGTCGTCGCTGTGATTCCGCACAATGTCGTCGCTGTGATTCTGCTTGTAGAAGGACGCACGTGCGCGCATGCGCGTGCGTACACGTGACCCCTTACACGTGCGTGACCTAGATGACCCCTGCCCGTGCGTGACCTAGATGACTCCCTGCACGTGCGATGCGTGACGTTGCACGTACGGAGAGAGGGGCGTGCGCGCGCGGGAAAAGAGACAAAGAAGGAGGGAGAGGGAGAGAGAGAGAGAGAAGAAGAAGAAGAGGGAAGAAGAAGAAGAAGACAAAGAAGAAGAAGGGAGGGGAAACAACTCTTTTGCATTGATTAAGTTGGCCCTGAAAAGGGCCGTCGGTTGGCCCTGAAAAGGGCCGTTGGTTGGCCCTGAAAAGGGCCGTTCGTCTCCACCTAACAAGAACACTTCGACTGCGTCCACCGATTGGGTTTTTTGGTGCATTTCACCAAGTGCTTGCTCCGTCTATGACAGGTGTTCCCAATCTCTGTCCCGCACCAGAAACAGACCAAGTAATCGGCATCTGGCCGATTCCCCATAAACATGGGGTGATACCCTCCACAGGTGGCCCAATATCGATAATCTTTTCGATCCATGGTGTTTGTGACTTCTTTTGGCTTCGACACTCCTATTTATGGCTCGGGACGGGACGAGTCTGATGTGTTGGGACGATACCATTTTCCACCAATCAGAATAGCATGACGTCACATGACGTCACAAGAAACAGACAAGCGATATGTTGCTTACAAAGCATTTTATTGAACTTGAACACATAAAGCAAAGGCATTGAACACAAAAAAAACATATTTACAGAGCAAAAAAGCATCGACATCGTTATCCCTTCTTCTTGTCTTTTTGCAAGTCGGGAAAATGATCTCTAGGCCATTGTTCGACGAGTATATCGTTCACACGATACACGTGCCCGAACACAGAAAGGGCGTGCGGAGAGGGAACGTGAAATCGATGACACAGATAATACAAACAATAATGGCCGCAGACGACACTCTCGAGTCCCTGAATCCATCGGGGTTGGTAGTGGAGTTGTAGATCTTGGACGAAACGTCGAAAGGCTTCTCCGTAGACATCAGGGGGACAGCCGTGGGAATCGAAGAAGGTAATGTGATCTGGTCCTTCGCACACAAACACGATCCAGTGTCTACCGGGTTGGTCTTCGTCGTCCGTGTTGATGACATAGGCTTTGGGGTACGAGATCGGGCGCAGTATATCCAGATGATTACGAGCCCACACGCCCCCGAACACGTTAGCGGGGAGATGTTTTTCTAATGCCCGTGTCAGTTGTCGGTTGGAGAGAGCCTCACCAATCTGTGATGACTTGTCGCTTGGCGTCGATTTCCAAGACATTGTCGTATTCGGCAAACAGAACAAGACTGAGGTGATTGGTCGGGGCCGCACCGAACTTGAGTTCCAAAGACAGGTTACCCGCCGCTTTGGGATGAAAGTAGTTACCGTCGGCTCCGTGGTCATTGGTCAAATCGAAACAATACAAAGTGTACCCATTGATATAGTCGTGGAAAGGGAGGTCCAGGTCTTCTCGGGTGTTTAAGACGGCCACCCTTTTCATCAAATCCAAGTAAGGTGCGGTGGCTTGTCGCTGGGGAAAGTTGACATCGTATTCGTCCACAATTTCCCCGTTCTTGGTCAATTTGATGTTTTCCAATTGATTGTGTTCGAATTCGAAGGGATTTCTGTTTTTTCTTCCATCGTAGGCCGTGTTACGTACCATACCCACGATTAATCTATTGGGCAGGCTTTCGTTGACAAACAGATTGTCTGGGACGTGACTGGTGCGATTGTCGGGAATGACCATGTCGCGGACCACCACGCGCTTCAGGGGATACTTGGCGTTGGACGATTGAAGTTGCGCAGCCACCCGTGTGTAGGTACTGGGAGCCAGGGTGACGAACGGGATATCCAGGTAGGCTTTGGTGAACTCGACTTTGTAGTCTTCTGCATCATTGCCTTCACCGTATCAGAAAAAATTTCGGGGATTGCTTTTCCAATTTCAATCGCAGGTCCACACCGTCCAACAGATACCGATCTCGAAGACACATGTCCAAGTGTAGACGCGACTGCAATTCAAAGGTGCGACTTTCAGCGATGGTTTTCTGACGCTGTTCCAATCCTTTGTTATTTGGGGCCTGTTGTCGTCCACCGTCCCCAGCGGTGGCGACGGATTTCGTGGAATTGAACTGACTGGCGGTGTCTATTTTCCATAAGACTTGTTTCGACAGGTGATCATTCTTGGCTCCCGTACCGAAACTCAACAAATTCTCCAAGTAAGCCCGATAGGGATAGTTGGGCAGAAAGGTGGTGACCAAGGTTTCGGCATCTTTTCCCAGGCATAATTTGACGTCTTTGAACAACGAATGAAACAGGTTGTTAATGGGTGCGACTTGACTCTCCGCATCCAGGTCACCTCCGTCGTTCTTGGTCACCTTCAGGGCCAAGTGCAGTGTCATGTTGGCCAGATCGATGAAATCGGTGGTGACATTGGAAATATAAAATTCGATGGGTCCGTCGTGGTTCAAGTCAGGCGTCAGTGGATACTTTCGGATTTTGGTCACCTTGTTTATGGCCGTCTGCGGGTCGGGTACACTGAAAGAATCCTGCAATTCGTCTCGCGCGCAGGGACAAGAATCATTGCGCATTACCTGCGCAGCCCTGGTCGAAGATATCTAGTTTGTGAGAGGTGACCTGTGTCTTCTTCTTCCTCTTCGGGCGATGGGAAGTGGACGGGGGTCGTGAGGGGTCTTTTATAGGTTCCAGGTGGGCGACCACGTTCTTGAGTGTGTCGGACATCGTGTTTGACAACGCGGGGCGAAGCGTGTCCTGAGCGACTTCCTTCCAGTTCCATTTTTCACGACCACTGACGGCGTCGAGTACGCTCTGTACCACTTTGGGTAACACTTGGGCAAACATTGATGGTCACAATTTTGAATTGAATATGGAACCGAGTGTTAAAATATACGCAACAGCCGTTATAGTTTGGAGAATTCGTATCATATTTCCAATATACATTCATATCTGGATAGCCGGGATCAGGGCCAAACTTTCGGTATTGACCGTTGACCTTTTACGTGCCGACAAAGTTCTTTACAGGGCAATTTATGTTCTTAATTATCAAAATTGATAATTGTGACTTAAATATTCGAACGACTGAAGTCTGATTTCATAATTAAAAATTTCTTTACACAGTTATCTCCCGTCATTTTTTTGTTGTTTCCCGGAAGGGAAAGTCAATCCGATTATAGCAATACAAATTTCAGTCATTACGCTTTATTTTTCAGATTATTTTTATTTCGCATAGGTAATGTTTCTGGCGATATTGAGGCTTATAACCTCGTCATTTTTATAATTATTTTTTCGTGTTTAAATGCTTTATATAATCCACGCCATGTGGCGGGAAGTGACAATAAATATAAAAGCTTTCGTATCTGTCTGGTAGATCTAGTTATTTTTTCGTGGTGTTTTCTGCAAATGGAATTCCTAAGAATCTAACAATGGGATCTTTCTGAAACTTTGACCTACGCCCCTAAAAAAATATAACAGGTAGTGAGTTTTGATAAAATATATTTTCAAAACGTTTTACGAAATCGAAATCACTGAATTTTACGAAAAAATAAACTAACAATGCTTAGTCGTAACCTGGTGTTTTTTTTTTACTTATTTAACTAATGCAGTTTTCTTTATGTACATTAACGATAGCTATTTTCACCTGCAATTCGGAATTGAAAATTTGCAAGATTTGCAAGAAAGTTAGAATGTAAGTAGATCTTACATCATTTCTAACTTACCTCCCCTTTCCGAAATTAAGGATCAAATTCTTCTTCCAAAAAAAAAAAAAAAAAAATTTCTTTTCTGTACAAGCCTTGAAATTATTAATGTGTACGAATAATATAAAGTCTGTCCATCGAACCGGAAGTGCCACCGCGGCTTTTGCGATGGGAGTTGGATTTTCAGAATCCTTGAAGGAATGCCTAAAAAAAAAACCCGTTTAAAGCAGAATTTTGATTTAGGTCAACTGATGATCACCATTTCTAGTTTAATATGAAAGACAGTAAAAAATCTCTAGTAAATAAATACAAGAGGTCGTAGTTTGTTGAATTCCTCTCATATTTCTGAAATTAATACATTTCTGGATTGTTTGGCTCATTCGAATTTTAGGTATTTGAAAAATTCAAAATTTGGAATTTCTTCTTTGACCCTTTTCGCGCGACAAAGTTGTTTACGATTAAAAAATCCGCATTAACGGCTTGAAAATACTTGGAATAGGCCGTTGCTTCGTGAATTCGTCTCCTGTATCCGAAATTAATAACTCTCTGGTTAGCTTCCTTTCAAGAATGGGTGATGGCCATAGGCGTACGAGCCAGGCGGGGAAGGGGCGAAGCTTGCCCCTATTTACATAAGTATCTTCAATGAACAAGAAAAAAAATAATTATCAAAATCGGTCAAAAACTCGCGAAGTTACAAGTATAAATATAGTGAGAAACATTGCACCCGGTCAAACAAATAATCTGAAAACTAAAGGTAAATAACTGAAACTTGTATTGCTGTAATCGGAATGACTTTCCGTTCCACAACCTTCAGATAAAGGGATCAGCCATTTAAAAATCGTTATCATGTTGGTTTTACTTCCCGGATGAGCTGTTAATGACGTAATATTCGAATTTTGAAAATCGGAAATTGCAGATTTAATTAAACGTTTTCGGGTACTCAAAGGAAAAAAAACGATATCCAAACACCGAGGGCTACTAAAGTAAAAGACAATTCGGATAATATCATTACCATTGTCGCTACTCATAACCCCCAACATCCCAACTTCTTCAAAACAATGTACGAGAGCAGGTCACTCTGGGCATCAAACGACAACCGCAGAGCGAAATTTGATAAAGTTCAATTCATTAAATCACAAAGACCGCCACTTCCTAATCAGAGCAAAATTCAATTCATCTATCACAAGGACCGGTTTTTATGTATCTAAATGCCTGGATCTTCGAAGAAAATGTTGCGACCATATAACGCCAAATAACCAATATAATTTTCGTAATTTTACGTTGAGCGTCAACGACAATATGAATTGTGACACAAAAAATCTCATATATGTCTTGACGTGTAGGGGTTGTGAATTATTCTATATAGGCGAGACATCTACTCATCTACGGGATAGAGTACGCAACCATCGACGGGATTGTAATATTGAAAATGGGCCCTCATTTGTAAATAGACATATCTTTAAATGTGCGCAACACCTACAAATAAAATTTTCCCGTTTTATAAAATGAAAGTCGATGACACCACGAAAAGGAAATTAATGGAAAATCATTTTATTAAAAAATACGTCCCTCGACTTAATAGCCAATAAGTAACAATTGGCGATTAGTTTCATTAATTTTCTTAAATCAATCCTGTGATTATCTTCCACTCATTGTTCCTAAATTGGACCCATATACTACAGATTAACACACGTGTGCACATGTTTTGTATTAGTTAACGATAAACTATGTAACCATAGACACTATGTAAATATGTATAAATATACTATACTGCCCATCTTTATACAATAACATTATTTATGAATAGTCCCAAGACGGACGAAAAGTACTTTAAAATGTTAAAATGTTATTAAACCAGTGTTGAAATAAGTTTGTCCCGGCATACCTTTTATCTTTTCATCGTTTAACGTGAAACAAAGTAGTGCAGCTTTACGGTTGTACTAATATTTCTGGATATATATATATATATATATATATATATATATATATATATATATAACTTCGAGTTTTCATTGATTTTGAGAATTCTTTTTCCATTTTAAGGTTCTTTATATAAACCATGACATGTGACAGAAACTGACCGCGAATATGAAAGCTTTGATACCTGTCTAGCAGATCTAGTTATTAATATTTTATTTTTTTGTGTGTATTTTCTGCAAATCGGATTTCTCCGAATCTAACTATAATGTCTTTCTTTACGGATTTACGAACGAAGAAATTGACCAACATATACCTATAAGCTTTTGACTATTCCACCTATTTTACTAAAAAAAAAATTCTTTGCATACCTTGAAATATTTACTTCAAATCTACTATTTCCGATTTTCGAATTTCGAAGATTACGTCACTGACATTTCGTCCCGGAAGTAAAACGAAACTGACCCTTTCTTTAATATTGGTACGATTTTCATGAAAAAATTGACCTACATAGCTGTAACTTTGTAACTTGTTGATATATTTTACTAATTCTTTTTTCTTTGAGTACCTGTAAACGTTTTAAAAGTTTCTAAATTCATATCTCATGTTCATATACCAAAAATACGGCGTCTTCATAAGTTGGAAAATTTCTAAAGTCATCGCTTAAGTTAAATGCATCAGGCTTACTTTTATTCCAAATTTCACGAAAATCATGTTAATATTCGTTTTTATATTTCAATGACATAATTTTTGAAGTTTGAAAATAGCAGATTTAAAGTAAATGTTTCAACTCAAAGGAATATGAATGTGTAAAATATGCAGGTTAATTCTTTCGTTATTAACATATGTCGATTCGGATTTGTAGAGCTTTCGAAAATATGTAGTCGAAAGTCAACATCTTTTCTGGGAGACAGGTTAAAGATTTAGACAGATCCAAAGATCAGATCCTTGATATAAGCTAGACAGAATCGAAAGAAATTGTCCTGTAAACAACTTTGTCGGCACGAAAAATATCGAATGGAAATTTGAAAATTTGTAATTTTGAAATATCAAAATTTCGTGCCTGACCCGGACTATCCAGAAATATTAAAAAAATCGACAATAGGAGACGGATTCTCTAAACCACGACCTATTGTTTATGTTTTCTAGCCCATTAATATGGATTTTTCACTATTTCTCATTTTTAATTCAAAATAGCGTTCATCATTTGCTAGAAATCAAAATTCTAAGCTCTAAATTTTACGGGCTTTCCTTCAGGGATTCGGAAAATATAATGCCCTTGTTTGTAAGTAAAATATCAAAAAGCCTTAAGGATATTTCATATTTCAATGTCGTGGCATTTCCGAATTAACCTACAAATTCTATTTTTGTATACGAATCACTAGCGTTGTAGCGAGTACAGAAAAAATTATTCAAGGTAATCTGACCTATATTTCGTCGTTTTTGTTTTTAGAAAATTGTGATCCTTAATTTCCCCAAGTGGAGATAAGTTAGAAAATTTCTAAAGGCATTATTAAAGAAGTTGTCAAGTTGGTCTCAACTTCCGGCTCGAAATCACAGCAGCGAATTTTCGAAATTCGAAAATCTGAAATTCCAGATGAGTATGATTTGTTTCAATGCACTAAAAGCAAAAAGAATGAGTAAAATCGGTCAAAAAGACACAAAGTTACGACTATGCATTGTATGTTTTTTCGTTCGTAAATTTTAGTCCGGACGTCAGGGCCGAGAAACCACATTATCTCCAACAGACGAAGCTGTAAAAATGAACCTGAAACGAGCCTACCTTCAATTAAAAGTATGCTTTTCTGTCCTGGAAACTGATAAACCAGACTTCAGTCCACTAGACTACGGCTAAAGTGAGGATTCTTCCAGCCCGGAATAGTACCAGATGGTACTAAGATGGTACCGGATGTTTTGATAAAAGTTATAAAATGCGGATGTTAATTTGAGCCGATATGCCAAAGCGGTCGTTATGGCTGAAAAAAGAAGACAAGTTTATCATGTTCTGATTTTTGTTTTTGTTACAATTCAGACAAATTCTTCTATTCCGTCTCATTTGAGATTGGAACAAAGGATAGTGATGATGAAGACGAAGATGATGATGCAATATGATACATTAATATTAATATTGCTTTGGTTATATGTTTTACATATCGTATCTTTTGGTTACTTACAATTTAAGCTAAAATTGAGATTTCATAAATGATTTATCATAAATCCAGCTGCGTGGGATTTGTTTTTTTTTTATTTGCCGCCTTCATGGCGGATCTTAAGACACTGAATACCGAAAAACACCGGAAAAACACTAAATACCGGAAAACACACTAAATACCGGAACACACTCTAAATAGGTAGCCCAGAGCCTGATCCTCAGTGTGCGTGGGTTAGCGTTAGGTTTTTTCGTTGTGGGTTAGGGTTAGGGTTAGATATGTATGTGTTTTCCGGAGAAGCAGGCTCCAAGTTGCCTATTTAGGGTGTTTTCCGGTATTTAGTTTGTTTTCCTGTATTGAGTGTTTTTCCGGTGTTTTCCGGTATTTAGAATAATATGTTGTTTTCCGGTTGTTTTCCGGTGTTTTTTGGTGTTTTCCGGGACCCCTACCCAACAATAATCCACCGAGAAACATTATATATCAGGCAAAAGTGGGTTCAGTGAAAATTTGGCGTTTGACGTCCCGACTATTTCGGTGATTTGGGTAAATCCACAGCCACCACCCATTCTGGAGGGGAAGGGTCTAGGTCAAAGTTTCAGAAAGATCCTATGGTTGGATTCTGAGATATAAAATTTGCAGAAAAAACACACAAGAAAATAATATAAATCTTAACAAAAACAATGAAAGCTTAATAATAATAATTAGATCTGCTACTGTCCCATGCAGATATGAAACCTTTCATATTCATCGTCACGTATCATCGATTATATCAAGTATCATAAAAAAAGAACAAGAAAAAATAATTATCGAAATCGGTCAAAAACTCGCAAAGTTACACGTCTAAATGTGGCGAGAAACATTGCAACCGGGCAAAAAAAAAAAAAAAAAAAAACGAAAGAAAAACCAAATAAATAATCTGAAGACTTGTAATGCTGTAATTGACCTTTCCGTCGACTCCGCCCACAAAAGGGGGGTTGGGATGGCCTAGTGGTCTAGAGTGCCGCGCTTCGACCTCTAGCTGGCCGGTCACCTCTGGAGATAGGGGCGCTTTCTCAACCTCGTGGGTTTCCTCCGGGCACTCCGGTTTCCTCCCAATGCTAAAGACCTCTACGCGCAAGCGAATTATTGAAATAAAATTAAAACCTTATGTTAGTCCCAAAATGACATAGTTTGTGTCGAGTGGACGTTAAACCCCATTTCTCTCTCTCTCTCTCTCTCTCTCTCTCTCTCTCTCCGCCCACAAAAAAGGTTTTAACCAATCAGCTTCGTTTGCAATTTCCCGCGAAATGACGTCAATGTTCCACGCTTCTTCACCTTAGACATTGTTGACATTTTGTCATGTTTTGAAACGTCAGCAGTCATGGTGAAGCATTGTTCACACGGACTTTGTAAGAGCGATAGCCGGTATCCAGAGAGGTTAGAGGGTGGTGTCGTATTCATTCCCTTCCCATAACCGACAACAAACCACGAGAAGTGTTTGCGGTGAATAAACTTTTGTGGTCGACAGTTGAATATCAACAACATCAATTCTAACCGATATGTGTGCTCCAAGGTAATTAATTTCGTTTTCATTAGACATATAACCGTTAAATAGAATGTAATATGTGCTATGGTTAGTAATTTATTTTATTTTCGCCTGATAGGAATAAAAAAAAATACATATCTTAGCCTTTTTCGCAAGACTTCATAGGTCGTCTGCCAGAGCCGCCATTTTGAATTTGCTGTCAAAACGGGGGGCGATGAATCCGTCTGACTGAATATGGACAAACTCTATTACATCTTACTGGATATTTACGATTTACCTCACATTATTCCATAGCTTTTCATTCGGGCTTCTCAGTTCGAGTTCCTTACTGCATAATTAATTCGCCAAAAGATCAGTTGTTTCTTGGCCCATATATACTTATACTTATACTAGGCCTCTAGGGGCTCTAGGATACCCACACCAACTTAAGTTTCAAGGCCTAAAGTCCAGTAAGCCCATTTTCACAGTCAAATCATAGAACTGGTCAAATGAAGAGGGCTAGACTGGGATAGAGGCCTAGATATAATTCCAAGACAGTTTGTCAATATAGGATGGCCTATTATTAATTAGTGCCACTTAACTGTTAACAACAGTTACTAGTAAAACTGTTTTACTTTTCTAATTCTACCCTGAGGTATAGTTTGATTTTTCTGGCATGGCCTAGAGTAAATATTGCTAGAGTTAAGAGTATTTTGTATCTGTATTTCAGCACTTTGTGAATCTATCAGGACCAACAGGAAATAACCCATACCTATTTCCAGTTGATAAAAATGGAACTACTGTTATGAATAGCAAACCAGCAAGAGCTGCAGAAACAAAAAGACACAGGCAAATTATTGACTGGTAAATAAATATGCCAGACTCCACTGAAAAATTAAATTTGCCTTTATTAATATTTAGTGATATAATACTAGAACACTTTTAATGGGTACAATCACAATATTGTTGATTGTACATATATATATTTCAACTGTAATGTGTCTCATTTGTACATTGGGTATTGTAAAATCTTGTTGAAACGTTGCAGTACAATAAACCAAGTGATTGTACCCATAAAAAGTGTTCTAATATTATATCACAATTCAATTGCTAAATGCCTCTCAAAGAATAATATTTAGTGATCTCAAGAGAATTTCATGGTATGAATTTGTTGGGTTGCTTTGAAAATCTGATATAACATAGCATGTATTCAATTTTCATGTCTGTTATTTGATAGTAGAATCTTACAGCAAAAGTATCTGTACCAGTGCTTCAATAGACAATCGTCAATAGACTTGTCAATATTATTTTTAAAATATGACAAAATTCCTTTTAAAGACCCAGCACATTATTTATTTTATAGATTATGAATAAAATAAGACTATATTTTATTTTTTCTTTTACAGCAAAATTGCTGATGTGAAAAAAAGAAGGAAACCAGATGCCACTATTACTAATGAAATTCAGAAAGATCATCATGAGTCTGCCAGTCGAACAGTCGGTTTATGTAAGTACATAAGCTTAATTATATACAGGTAAAGTGGGATGACTTGACCACATGGGTGGTTTGATTGCACTTAAATTTTCCTTTCAAAATCCTTTCAACAAAATGTAGGAGTAGGACTCAGATTTTGACTTAATATGTTGAATTTGAATAATCTGAGCTTGTGTGTTTTGTTCATTAATTATGGGGTAATTGTCAAAGATTAAGAAAAGAGTAGAACAAATCCGTATCAAAATTAAATTGTCTTAGTAGAACAAAGACTTCACCTCCCCTTACCATATTGTGCCAATAATGTGACAAGTTTTTGGTTACAAATGATACAATATTATGTTGACAGTGCAGTCGACATATACAGGTAATTGACCTGCTTCAATTTGGCTTTTACATGAGTTTCATAAGAGTCAAATAATTTGTTAACCATATTCAACATAAAAAAATTATCAGGCTGAATTGTCTGTATACATAAATCCTTCTTTGTGTAAACTACAAAGTCAACAAAGTTTGAACCAGTTGTCCTTGAATTTGGTAAAAGTAATTATGATTAGTTTTAAGTTGAATAACACCATCTTTGTTTTCTAAACAAAAGTCATAATACAGACAAGCATGTACAATCTTTAAGTCCCGTTCCTTAAAAGGACATTTTACTTCAAGTAACCCAACTGTACCATCCTGATCACAAATTTTTCCAGCTGTTAATCTGTGTTTTCTCTGCTCAAACCATAGACGACTATTAGATTGATCCCGTGTTCTTTCTTCTATAGAAACACAATGTTGTAACTGCATAGATGGCACTGTTTTGACTATTTCTTCGCTAACATTAATGATCAAATCTCTTGGAAACTGTAAATTACCACAGTTTGTATTTACAGGTGTTCACTCTTTGTTTTGAAGAAATTTGCCTGAAAATATAGAGAATAAACACTTAATCAATTATTTTGTCTATTTCTAGGGACATGCCCTCTGGATATGATGGCGCTAGGTGCAGAAAACAGTAGAATTACAGCTATGCCTGCAAAAGAAATTTCATATAGTACAAACAAAGAAAGGATGGTAGCGGAACAACAAGAAGAAATCAGAAGATTAAATGGTGAAATTGAAGATTTAAGTAAACTGAAGGGAATTCATTTTTTAGATCAAAATATTGAGAATGACAGTGTTGTGCAGTATTATACTGGTTTTACAGCAGACGTTTTTAATTCTATTTATAATTTTTTTAGTACCAGACAGATAGATTGCCGAATAGTGGTGCTCCTTTTGAGTATATGAGTAAAGGACGTCTAAAGAAACTTTCTGATCTATCACTTCGTAATCAATTTTTTTATAACCATTAAGAAATAATTTTAACTTATTAGATTTGTCTTTTCGTTTTGCTATAACACAACAAGTTGTTAGTGTTGTTTCTAATACATGGATTAATTATATGCTTTTGCGTTTTGGTGAAGTAAGTTTCTGGCCATCGAGAAATGTTTTAACGGAGCATATGCCAAAAGAATTCAGAAACGAATTTCCAAATACATTTGCCATCCTTGATTGCACAGAAATTAAAATATAGAAGCCAGAGTCTCTAGTAGCTCAATCGCAAACCTATAGCGATTATTAAGTAACTAACACTTTAAAGGGGCTTGTAGTGTGTGACCCTAGGGGTTCAATTATATTTTGTTCAACGTTTTTCGGTGGTGCAACATCTGATAAAGATATGTTTAATATGAGTGGATTAAGAGATACTTTGAGACATTTGATGAATATTGAATATTTAATACCAGGTGATGGTTTAATGGCAGACAAGGGCTTCGAGATTGAACAAGAAGTTGCAAGTATTTTATTGAAATTAAATATTCCCCCATTTGCTCACGTAGGTAAACAATTGAGTGATGGTGATGCTATATTCACCAAAAAGATTGCAAAACATCGAGTTCTTGCCGAGCGAGCAATAAGAAGGGTTAAATCTTTTGAAATTTTAAGTGGTCAAATACCTTTATCTTTAATGTCAAGTATAGATCAAATTTGGTTTGTTTGTTGTCTTTTAACCAATTTTATGCCACAATATATTAAAGACAAAGACGCTGAAGAATAATATGCCAGTATTACTTACATGAGTTGACAATCCACTGCCAACACTAAAGGCGCCAATATGCGTATTTATAAATTTATTAGTGTCACTAGGTGGTGAAGAGACCAGATAACTTATAGGACAGCCTTTTAAAGACTGTAGATGCTGAATATCTTCTGTTTCAACTTGAAGTAATCTGAAATTTTCAATAATAGAATTAACCTGAAATTTACTGGTATTTGAGTTTCGTTTTTATTTATCAACAATTTTCGATAAACACACAATCGAAGGGAATTTAAAAGTTAGCCAGTTAGCTTTTTGAATCACAACATACATTGTATTGTAAAACTCTTCATAATTGTATCTAGTCATTTGACTCATTATTTATTTGTAAACATGTATTTAATTTAATTAAAAGAAATTTCGTTTTTAACATTTCTGAATTTTACTTACCTACAATCTTGGAGCGTATTTTGAACAACCAATTCCAAACTTTTAAGATGTTATGACCAAATTAAATTGTGGAGGACAGCAAATAAACTTAAACTTAACGATGAGAAAACTGAAGCTTTTTTTTTGGTCCGGAATCTAGACGTGATCTCTGCGATTTAACTCATGTCCATGTTGGCAACCTTTCTATCCCAATTTCAAATAGCATAAAAAATCTTGGAGTGATGTTTGATAGCAGTCTTCATATAGAAACCCATGTCAACCATATATCTAAAGTGTGCTATCTCATTCTACGGAACATTGGGTGCATCAAGAAGTATCTGAATGCTGATTCTGCTAAGATACTGGTGTTCCCGTTGATTCTTTCCAGAGTAGATTACTGTAATAGTTTACTGGCTGGTGCTCCTACTTCTCTTGTTTCTCGACTCCAAAAGATCCAGAACACGGCAGCTAGAATAATATCTCTGGCTCTTTGTTACAGTCATATAACACCAATTCTCAAAGAACTCCATTTTCTTCCTGTGAGTTACAGAATCAAATTTAAAATTCTGTGTTATACATTTCGATGTTTAAATGGCACGAAAATACCTGAGTGGTCTCTTACAATCATATACTCCTGCAAGAACCTTAAGATCTGTAGAAAAGAAACTCCTTGTTGTGCCTTAACCGAAAACAGTCCGTTTTGGACAAAAGACTTTTTCCTACTCAGCCCCAACAGAGTGGAATGATCTGCCACTGGAAATAAAGAACTCTCCAGATGTTGCTGTGTTTAGATCCAGACTTTTTGTTTAAGAGAGCATCCACTCTATGACAACTGTGATCATTTTTGGACTGCGCTTTGAGCATGCTCATTCTTGGATATTGCGCAATATAAATAGACTATTGTTATTATTATTATTTTCTTTTGCGAACTGGCTTTCGATTAATAAAATGGATGTTGGTTATTGGTGCAGGATCAATTTTTTCACCTATTGGCTTTCCCCAATGCTGTGGTAGTGATGTACATGACAGGTGTGCAGGGACATCACTAAATCCCATCTGTTGCCACTGTTGAAGAGCGATCACAAGTCTGACAACATGGGAGCAAGAGCCACATATCCTACAAATTAAATAATCATGTTAAAACAAATTTAAGAGGCTATTCCACGCAGGTACATGTTAGTCTATAGGGCATAGGCCCATCAGAACAGCTGTTAAGGCCTATATAGAACATAGGCTGCCCCAGACCTTGGTAACAAAATTTGTGTATTTTTACTGCCTATGCTTTGGTACTAGACTAATAGGCCTACCATAGTAATAACGTCAACACTACAGCTCTGTGTGCAGGATGATCTACTAGTTGTACTACTACTAGTACTAGGCCTAGGCCTCATTTAACTTTGATCCTTATTTTCTCCAAGGGCAGATAACGTAGAAAATTTCTAATGACATCGTTGAAGCTGGATCAACCAGATCTACTTACATTCCTAATTTTATGAAAATCGTACTGATATTCAAGAAATTGCCATGTTGGTTTTACTTCCGAGTCGAGATGACAATGACGTAATATTCGAATTTCGAAAATCGGAAAGAGTAGATTTAAAGTTGCTATGTTAGTTTTACTTCCGGAATTGGATATCTATGACGTATTATTTGAATTTCAGAAATCGGAAATAACAGATTTAAAGTAAAGGTTTTAAGGTACTCAAAGAATAAAGAATTAGTAAAATAAATCAAAAGGTCACAAAACCAATAAATAAAACAATTCCTAATATAAACCCCTGCAAATCCAAATTATAACAATGACAGTTTGGGTATCGCCAAGTTAATTTCAAAACGGAGATGGAAAAGAAAATGTCATGCATACCAGAATGCACCACTAGTGTAGTTCGCCCCAAGTTAAATTGTAGATATCCAAACGAAAACGCCTACCATTTCCTTTTACATTGTAAACAATTCATCTGTGAAATGGAGCAAAATTATTTTAATCCCTGGCTGATTTCCCTCAGATGACAATGACGTAATATTCGAATTTCGAAAATCGGAAAGAGTAGATTTAAAGTTGCTATGTTAGTTTTACTTCCGGAATTGGATATCTATGACGTAATATTTGAATTTCGGAAATCGGAAATAACAGATTTAAAGTAAAGGTTTTAAGGTACTCAAAGAATAAAGAATTAGTAAAATAAATCAAAAGGTCACAAAACCAATAAATAAAACAATTCCTAATATAAACCCCTGCAAATCCAAATTATAACAATGACAGTTTGGGTATCGCCAAGTTAATTTCAAAACGGAGATGGAAAAGAAAATGTCATGCATACCAGAATGCACCACTAGTGTAGTTCGCCCCAAGTTAAATTGTAGATATCCAAACGAAAACGCCTACCATTTCCTTTTACATTGTAAACAATTCATCTGTGAAATGGAGCAAAATTATTTCAATCCCTGGCTGATTTCCCTCTGATTAATGCGTTATAAAAGTTGTGTTCATTAGCACCCTGTTTCAACATTGTATGTTTGTTGGTCTGTTATTCGTTATGTATATTCGATTTATATTTGTTACATCTTAAGTTAATTGCATTATGTTTTTACAATTTATGACGATGAAAATGTCGTTTGTCAGTTTTTACTACCTTTCGGCCAATCCAAAATTATTTTTGTTGATGCAATAAATATGCTTAAACAAATCTTACCGGTGAATTATTGTGTGCATTTTGCATTTTGGACAAGTCATAATCATGTATTTGGTTGTTCAGAAAAAAAACAAACATACTTTATCGGCGAGCGTTGTCTAAACTTTTTTAAGGGTCAGGACATAATATATACAACAAGAAAATACCATGTAATGTTTATAATTCTACTAGCCACGATTATCTATGTAGGTCTCACTGAACAAATGATAATTAACCTCCCTTTTTATCTAAATTTTCATTACTTTAGCACCAAGATGGAGTTATTGGTCTCCATGGATACGTCACGGTGATGTCAACATCCGTATAAGATCGTGCAATATTCCAGATTACGTTACACAAGACAGTACACCTTGTGAGGGACCTCGAATAGAAGCCAAAGCCTGCAACCTACGTCAGATTGGGCGATGCCGCGATGGTTTTGGTAATGAAACAAGGCGAATGAAATTCTCGTGTGATGGAATTGATATCAAGGATATAGAAAATGCAGGTATGAAAAACATTCTAAAATAAACACACTGATCTAAAATATTACGTAAATGAGAAGATGAGAAGGACTTAAGTGCTCTAGTAAAATTTGAAATGATAGAATAGAGTTTTAATATAGAGTAGAATTTACCACGTCCTTCAACAGAAGTCGCGGTTAAGACATATGTTCACATACATCATAAATTGTTAGCGATATGAACTTCGCAAACAAATGAGAAAGAACAACAAAACACACAAAAAAACAAGGACACCAGATCATCTAGAAACATTCCCACAGAATATGTAGAACTGATATACATACTGACAGAGCGATGTCCCATTTCCACTGAAAAACACCATAATCTTGCTTTAGTTTGCTGAATTATTTAAAGCCGCATCTATTCCTCTGAGCAGGCAAGGCGGAGGGATCGCCAAATGGTTAGAAAGTAACCATAAAGCCTGCTATTAAGTCAACTGGCGTGGTTTCGAAAGCCAAGATATACGTGACAAGGAGTAGGATCGCCTGTCAATCCTCGTTGGTTTTGTTCGTTCCTCCTGCCCCCCCCCCCCCCGCTTAAGGCCCCTACGCGCAAACGAATTATTGAAATAAAATTAAACCATATATTAGTCTCGACATGACCTAGTTGTGTCGATTCGACTGACGTTAAACCATCCCTCTCTCTCTCTATCTCTCTCTCTTTCTCTCTCTCCTCTGAAAAGGGACAACCAAAGGGTCACCAACCAAGTTTTTAGATATATGATTTGATAATTTGTTTTACAACAAAATTATTTGTATTGTTATATTTTTGTTTTAGATTTAACTTTTGGATTAATGGCTCATGCTGATGAATGTCGATATTCCTTGTTCGATCTTACACGCAAGAAGGCCGTCTTCACATCTTGGAATTTAACGCGTATTGTTCACCAGGGAGGTTTAAGACGTTGGTGTCATCGACCACAACTCTACATTATGTCCCACACATCACTCCATAGCTGCAAGAAAAGTTTGGTTAATCTCTGTAAACAATCCAGAAAGTGCAAACACATCAAGGAAACGAAACAAAGAAATCTAGGAGACTTTGCCCACAACTGCTGGAATAAAATTCTCTTTGGGAACAGAATTCCAGCTGGAATATCAGACACGGGATCTCGTTTCTCGTTCATTTGTCAGCGTTTCGCACCTGATAGCAGCCTTGGAAAAGTTTTTGGACATAAAAATGCATATTATGGAACCATTTATGATACCCATTCAAGGATACCCGTAGTTTCTTTAGCAACCATTAAAAGTTTGGGTGATGACCTGTGGCCAGATGCGCCTTCTATGGTTGAGCACGGTAAGACTCCTCCATATCTGCCATAGAAATACTATGTTTCGGTTCGCTAAATATAGATAGCGATACTGACAGAAGTGTGCATTTGCAGGCGATAATTGGCGTGCTCCATGAAGGAAGTGATCAGTGTCTAACTTCCTTCTCATAAATAATGTCCATGCGTCAATTGAAAACTCATTTACCTTTATTGAGGTATATTCAGTATTCCGACTGTGAACGTGGCCACAAGTTGACTCATTTCGAAAGACAAGCAGAACTTTTTCGTACACGTAAATCAAACTTCACGCATGCTTAGTTAAACAGGCCTATGTCACAGATATTACATATTATGTCAATGCTCACATAAACCTTAGCATGCTGAATTATTTGTATTATAGGTTTGTTTGAAGAAGATTCGTCGTTCTTCTGGCTATTCAAGAACAGAAAACGTGGAATGGTAACTTTGTCAGACCTGAAACGCTGTGAATTGGACTGGCAATGTGAAATGGGAAAGAAGCAAGCTCTCCCGATTGATTATCAACACTCGGGATACCGAATGTCCCCCCTTATCTGGCCTGAATTAATTGGGTTTAACATAGATGCTAAAATTTCCACGTTCACTTTAACCAACATGGCTGCAATGCATCCATCGTTGTATCCACCGTGGCGGAACGCAATTCGAGAAATTAGGAGATATGCTGAGATCCAATGTAAGGTACCAGTAATCAACAAACTCCAACGACCATATGTCCGTTTAGAGAGATCATCACTACATTTGGCCTCTGGCGCAGTTGCTTCTCGGAATCCCAAACAGTCAATCGGAAATGACGTCAATGTTCCTTTCATGTTTTGGATGGCCGGTTGCTGTGTTCGTAATCATGAGGTGAAATCATTTGCCATCTACGCCCCAAATGTAGCAGATTCTAGCGTTATCTCATCTTCTGTGCTCCAACTGGAAACCTTGCTACAGGATATATATCGTGTTAAAGCGCGTGGCACAGGACCTACAATATTCCCAGGAAATGAAGGAATGTGCGGTAATATTAAAAATGATGATTCTCATAATCTTGTATTATAGTTTATCTGTTTTCAAACCAAACTAGGACTGATAAGTGTGTGTTAGTTAACACTTTTATTAATAATATTTAATACTGCTTATTTCTGATATATCTTTTTTTAGATACAGGGATAATTATTATACCATTGTTAATTAAATCAATTAGTATCGTTTTCTTTTTACCCAAATTAAGGGTTGACTTTAAATTACATTGTTTTAAACGCATATTTCATCATTTGATAAATATAATATAATATACCGGAAAATAAATATATTATCACAATTGAAATCTCTCTGGAAGTAGAAAATGCACGTGAACACCATTGTCTACATAGAACGGTTTGGGGGGACACCAAAAAATCTAGGCACTTTCGTCTAGCCTTTGGTATTGGTTTTGTGGATACATACTGTTTAGACTTTGGTGGTCCATACAATGAAAAGAAATCTTCCAGGATTTATTCACCTTTAACATTAGCATAAATAAATTAAACATTTAAAATATATGATGGTAAAAGCCTTTTTTTGCAATGGCAGTTGACAAGACATTCCAAAACCATTATTTACTTATTTATAGTTTATTTGTGTTAATTTTGTTGTGTTTATGTGATGAAAATCATATCATAGGTATGTAGTTAATTAGATTTATTTGTATACAGATCACATGGATTGTGCTGATGGTTGTTGACTAAATGACTGTAATGGATAATTGATAGTACATGCATATTACATCTGGTGAAGGAATATCACTATGTAATCGAAATTTTGTTTAAATCGATATATGTTAGTACCGCAAGTAAATTTGATATTCAAGCCACCTTATAGCTTTAGAACATCTTTGCAGTAATGACAAAGAAGGGATTATTCACCTAAACTCAACAAAGTTTACAAAGACGAAAGACACTATGTACATTCTTAGCTGCACACGTATTTTAGTTAACCATGTATTTATATAAAATAAATGTGATTTATCATTATGTGATTGGTTATATTAATAATATTATAATAATATAAATATGGTATTGTATGTTGATTTACGTCGTTTAAGTTTATTAAAGGGAAATAATTCATTGTTTATAGTGTATATATTTAAAAGTGTATATCCTTATTCATAAACTTGGGACAAAAAATGAAGACAATAAATCGATTAGTTACCCCCCCCCCCCCTCGCCTTGGAATCTTGAGAATGCTTCCCTTTCGTGTCAAGCTGAACATATCTGTCGCCCCTCACAAGTTCGTTCAAACATAATATTGTCTCAAAACGATTCTGTCTATACCAGGGCAGATACATTACGTTTTTGGCGAAAGTGAGTTAGACGTTTGATTTGCCGCCCACTCAATAAAACCAGGCCATTTCGGAACTAACATGATATCTTTCGTTCTCCAATTCCCATGTGCAGGACTCTTTCACGGTGAAAGGAAAACCCGACAATTCAACTCCTTGGGGTCGAAATCACAACTTACCTTTGACGCCAAATATGTCAGGATCAGAGATAACATTTGATTCATCTGATTTCCTCAAAGTTAACCTTCCCTCACTGCCGTCACATAATGTTGTTGAAACTTTTAAATCATGATATAGAAACATGTGTTATACATGCCTATCAGGACACCATAAGCCTTTGCTGTTATTGCTATGGAAGGAGTATGTAGTATTTGTTGTTTTTTTTTTTTTGTTTTTCAAGGCTTTCAATAAAAATTTGCAACATTTGAATGTTCGAGTTAACTTTTCTTGCGACAACAAACTCATTGCCATCTTTAACGCGTGGTCTTTACTTTTCAACACAGTACCGGAGATTGCAGGGGGTCGCGATGGCTCAGTGGGTTAAACGCTAGATCGCTTACCATGAAATCCCTGCAGACCGGCAGCCCGCACCTTCGAACTCCAACGAAGGAGATACCAAAGTTTACCTGTAGCGTTATTTAGGGGTCTTTCCCTTTACAATAAAAGTGGACGTCTGTCAGCTTATATCAGGGGCCTGACCTCAGTTGTCCCATTTTACTCACCCCTAAAACATGTCTGGATCCAACATTAGTGGTACTGAGTGAAACTAATTTATACATGATGAATGAGGTGTTTTAATTATTTAAAACGGCGGACGTGGAAAGTTGTGTTGAATTCCACTGAGAGTAAAACTTGGATTATCCTTGCTACCAGCTATAATATTACGAAATTTATGGGCTAACATGTTCCTTAGACTCTACTTAGTGGTATAGTAATATTTTTCATAAAAAATATCCATATACTTGGCTAAAATATTTATAAAATCGTGTTTATCTGTGTGTGAGTGCCCAAATAATAGTATGGTATGATTTTATGTAAAAGTTTCTAAGATCTCACTGCTGTAAGCTTTGTGATTGTTAATGTTATTTTACATATGTGATTACCGAGACTATTTGTTGAATACATTTAGAGCGGGTCCATTAAATTAATTGTTTTGATTTGCCTAATTTAGTGTAGAATAATAATGATGTCATTTTCATTGGTGGTCTTATTCCACTGGTGTTTCGGTTGAGTTATCCAGTGTGCTTTGCACGCGGAGGCGCCATGTTTGTTAGCAAGGAAGAAGTTCATCACTGTGTGGTTAAGGGCAAGGTAAAGTGACACCATTTTGTCACAACACCTGAAATGATGAAAAAATTATTTCAAAAACCAAAACAAGGGCCCTTGGATACAAAAGTCTAAAATAAAAAACATTACTCACAGACCATTTTTTTACTACCACTGGCCCTTTAAACTCATTCTAGGATCACTGAGGCCTAAATTTATGGTGAAAATATCGCAAAATGTCCAACAAACGCGGTTACACCTACAACATTTATTTTAACTTTCTGACGTCACTTATTACACTCAACTATTGTCCCATGGTGTGTACAACAACCGTCAAGACTCGCTTTTTCAATTAACCCCTCTCTATTCATGTAATACGTATTTCATCTCGTTAGGTACATACTCGCATGTGCTTTAGCCATTTTGTTATTTCGTCTCCACCTTCGTCTCAAGAGACCCTCCGTTGACATATCACTGAAGCACAAAAAATTGACAGGTTGATCAAACCTCCTGACCGAATACAAATCGTGGGGGATCAATTATTTACATACCTATGTATTTTTTAAAGCCCTAACCTTTTCTTTTCCTTTCTGATCACCCATTAAATACAATACATAGTTCCGAAAACAGTGCAAATGACCTTCACCTTATACAGACATTACTCCGCGTTCAGTGAGTTTCTGTCTTAATTTTATAATTCGCTTTTGTATGTGTCATATTATGTGTTATAATGTTTGGCACATATCATTGAGAGTATGTTGCATCTATTACAATTTGTTGATGAAGTTTAACTTTGGGAATTTACATTGGCTGCATCGGACTATTGCCATTCGCTGCAGCACTTCCAGAAGATGCCATTTGGCCCCCAAATGTCAACAATTGTGAAATTTGGCAAAAACTTTATTTTGTGAATATTTTGAGAGAAATGATTTGTAAGGAGAAAAATTGAAAGGTAATGTAGCATCATGTTGCATGGATGTCACTTGTAATCGGATAGCCGATCTCTGGAGATGTGGGTTTTTTTTGGAAGGGTGGGATGAACTGTCAAAAAAGTTTGTACATGTGGTTTCGTCGTCAAGTGACTTCAAATTCGTTGAATAAATTTTATTTTCATATTGGTAAGTACACACTGCATTCTTGCATTGCAACTTATATTGTGGTGATATCCATTTGAGAAAATAATAGTTTTTAATGGCTTGTCCTGTATTTAGTTTGGGACTACGGAACGCCATAGGTAGCACGTGCCAAAGACGACAGTCTTCAGTTTATTTGACTAATCATTTTACTAAGCTTTTTGAAATTAAACCTTTGCATTAGGTTTATTCATATTGTCAACTTCAAAATTAATTGTTGGATAATTTCAATTTCTTCTAGTGCTACATTTTGTGGGTTTTGTGTATGTCAAAATTATCATCTTTTAGCCTATATTATTACTAATTAGGCCTAATTTATTTTCTGTGGCTTAGGTATACTTTTAGGACATGGTTCGTAGGGTTATCATGTTTAAAATTCTTATATAATTATGTGTTGTTTACTTACTCTTCATTGATATAACCACTGGTACATTTTTATTCTTATTTTACAGAATTCAACAAGATAATCTACGCAGATTATGGCGGGCGTGTTGCCTTAATTACAGGAGATAAATATTTGAGACTTAGAAATTGACACAAATGGGTAACACCGTATATAATAATGCAATATGAATGTATATAAACTGATTTACTAAAATTTCAAATCAATTCTATTTTGCGAAATATGCCAGATGTCTCAATTGAATGGCAATCGCTAGCGTCTGTTTATTCCAGGCTACAATGATAGTTTTTATTGTACATTTGGTCTCCAGATAAGAATATGAACACCCCCCCCCCTCCAAAATAAACATTCCTATTCAAATAAAATATGTGAATATGTGTGGATTTAAAGTCCTCCAAACTGATGGCAAATGTATATGGTGGCTGTCTTTTTTTAAATCTAGAAGGCCTAAAGCAACCATCATGCCAATAAAAACAATTTCCTATCTTGACAGTAAAGTTACACTTTTGCAACATGATGAGTGTTGTGCATGGGCAGGGTACAACGTACCAACCCTTCTAGAAGACGTGTACATTGTACATCTGTGAATGGATGTGATTCATTTCTGTCAGCATCTAATTAACTAGAACATCTGATATCACCTCCCATTGGAAGTTTGCAAATAATGCTGAATGCTTTACACATGTACATGTATATTAATGTTTGATTATAGAATTTGTGTATGTGTTGGATTTAGAAAATGAATTGAAAAATATACCTTTACATTATTTATTTTTCAGAAATATAGGAATACTTGTCTAATGAATGCCAGGAACTGAGATATGATTTAGGATTTGTTGACTTTAATAACAGGTGCGTATAACAAATTGTAAATAATGTGGATTATTCCATTTGATGTACATACCTGTACATTACTAGATGAATGCTTTTTGAGTAAGGGGAGTTGGTTGGCCGAATGGATAGCATGTGCGTGCTGTGTCATAAAGCCTGTCATTGAGTCAGCTAGCTTTGTTTTGAACCCCCGGTTGTACGTGACAAGGAGTAGGGTCGCCTGTCCAACCTCATGGGTTTTCTCCGGGTCCTCCAGTTTCCTCCCACTGCTAAAGACCCCTATGGGCAAGCGAATTATTGAAATAAAATTAAACCTTATGTTAGTCCCAAAATGACCTAGTTTGTGTCGAGTGGATGTTAAACCCCATTTTTTTTCTTTTTAAGTAAATTGGGTATCCGAAAGATTAACATGCACATTTGATCACAAGGTCTGTCATTGAGTCAAGTGGCATAGTTTAAGTTCTCTGCTTGCATGTGACAGGTAGTAGAGTCACCTGTACAACCTAAAGGGTTTTTTCCCAGTCCTCCTACTGCTAAAAACCCCTACATGTTATCAAATTATTGAAATAAATTTAAACCATGAGTTAGTCCCTAGTTTGTATCCAAAGGACATTAAACCTCTCTGTCTGTCTCTCTGTCACTCACAATAATACATTTATCAAATTCATGAAAATCCCCCCCCCCACACACACACACACACATACCCCCCAAAACGGCTGCTTCTATTGCAATTAGAAGTTATATCAGGAATATGAAAGCTATGTGTATAATGTAGAACACTGGTAAATGCTTCACATTCATATCTTTGTGAAACTCATATCATAGGGCCAATATTGCTATTCACTGTGCCACTAGTGGTACACCATACATCTGCAGAGAAAGTAGTGCATGAAACAAAATGGCCTTTTGTTTACAAAATATTTGAAAACTTTGAGGTCCTATAACTAAGTTTTGATAATTTTTTTTCAGATTTCAAGTCTTGATGGTTGGAGTTTGATTATCTGAGCAACTTTTGGCCGGTTTAGTTTTCCTGTGTTCTTTTTTATAAAGCTTGTAGCTGCGCAGCCCTGACTTAGGAATTTCCTTTATTATTTGGTAAATATTTTATTTCAAAGTCATTTTTTTTTATTTCCATCCATTTTTTATTGTTCTGTATCATCTCAGGCACATTTAGATACCAACATATCAGCATTAAATCTTGTGTAAGTCCCTTTTTGAGAACCCCCCATTTTAGGTGTTGTGACAAAATGGTGTCACTTTACCTTGCCCTTAAAAGCGGCTAGAGAGCATAAAAAACCGGTATCATTGTTTCTATTGTTATATTTTATTGTATAAGCCACCAGTGGCACCAGTTATTCTAATTATGTCATTTGTCACAGTGTAATTTGTTTGTAATTCGTTCTTGAAGCTGGCGTGGTTATTTGTGCATAAAACCCGCTCGCTGTTAAGTAGTAAGTCACGTGACCCCAATCAGCTGTTTGTTTACATCCTGAATAGAATAAGCTGTCAAACCAATATGATACTAACATGCATAGTATGTTAGCCTAGAATTTGTAGTAGTCTAGTCATATGTCAAGGTATTTTCTGTTTATCTGTCAGACTTGTGTCATATTCCCTTCGTTATACTGACATGACAGATGGAATTTATCTGTGGCACTCTGTTATTATTATGGTTAGCCTCAGAAAGTATATTATAGTATATTATGTCTTTTCAGTCAATCTGCATCTCTGATGGGGAACTCAACTTTAGCTTTTAGTATTAATCTACATCGCTAACTTCAACAACTTTGAATTGTTACAGTTCTACTCTATGTTAGTTAAAAGGTTATAAACTCTAGGATCTTGTGATGCAACTGTAATATTGTGCCATCATCTCCTATAATATAAAAGTTATACGGTCATAATAGAGTCTGTCATTATTTGAAGTTGTCCCGTGGTTACTCCACAAAGTTGTCGAATTGATGTATCACCCCGCTGCTGCCACATATGTTATTGACGGTTTTATGTTCAAAGTGATACAAAGTTGAAATTAATAGTGTACAGATCCAAGGTGATGTAATTTCTTGTTACATGTTTCCAGTGATAAAGTCACAGCCTCTGAGCCTAGATGTCAAAACATTTAAGTGAAGTTATATTTTAAACTGTGGATAGAGATAGCACAACATAGTTCTCTGTCACATTTCATTCTTATCCCTTAATAGTTTATTAGTTATAAGCTTACTTTGCTATGTGGTTTTATATTTTAATTATATAAGTTATCATTCATGTAGTTTATAATTATTTCATTGATATATAGTAATAATATTTGTAAAGTAACCTCTAAATAGCTTTGGTAGTCATACTAGTACTCACATGGTCACAATATGCCTACAACTTATAGGTCAAAGTCTCTAGAAAATCTGACTCCTGTGCCAGTAAAGCCTTCTGCTGGTTCCAGGACAGTAGTTGGTGCTTTTATAGAAACAAGAAGTATGAGAAAACATACAGAAAAGAGGAATCACACTCCGGAAGAAATTCCACCTTACGGAAGGATCAGAGAAGATAGAGAAGGAAGAACAAAAGATGACATCTCACAAATGCCTTTATCCAACGGGGGGTTGGGATGGCCTAGTGGTCTAGAGTGCCGCGCTTCGACCTCTAGCTGGCCGGTCACCTCTGGCTTACGGCTGTCGTTTCGATCCCTGGTGTGAGCGTATGTGGCATGGAGATAGGGGCGCCTTCTCAACCTCGTGGGTTTCCTCCGGGCACTCCGGTTTCCTCCCACTGCTAAAGACCCCTACGCGCAAGCGAATTATTGAAATAAAATTGAAACCATATGTTAGTCCCAAAATGACCTAGTTTGTGTCGAGTGGACGTTAAACCCCATTTCTCTCTCTCTCCCTTTATCCAACAGTAAAAAGAAGTCTGCAGAAAAGAGAATTCAGACGAAAACCCAGAAGAAAATTATGTCAAACATAGAGATAAATGATGATGAAATAGAGGTGAGACCAGAAGATAGTGTATCGCAGATAAGTGCAAACTCAGTTAGATCCAGTAAGAGGAGTAGTAGAATTGAAGAAGAGTTAAAGGGAGTTAATGATGTCATGGCCAGAATAGTTCGTGAATTAAAGAAGCCTGAAAGTGAAATAAAAAAAATTATTTGATGGTAACTGCTTAGACTACAAGAAATTTATGCGTCAATTCAAAACGAAGATAGTAAACAATGCAACAGATGATGATGAAATAATGACATATTTAGAACAGTACACAACAGGTGAGGCTCACAAGATCGTCACTGGCTATTCATACATTGGTGCTCGGGTTGGATACCCAGCGGCTTTAAAGGAATTACAGGACAGATATGGGAATTCAGAAGTCATAGCTAATGCCTACATAAAAAGAGCTTTGGAGTGGCCAACTATTAAAGCCGATAATGTTAAACTGTTGGATGAATATACTATCTTCCTGTTCGAATGTGAGGCTGCAGTAGAAAGTATTAATGCCCTTAATATTTTAGAGTATTCAGAAAACTTGAAAAGACTTGTACAGAAGTTACCTTTTCATCTGCACGAGAAATTCCGCACTCTAGCTTTAGACAAGAAAGATAAACACCAAACTGTTAAGTTCAAAGATTTAGTCCAGTTTGTCAGACATGAAGCTAGAAAGGCGTCTGATCCTGTTTTTGGAAAGGAAGCTATCCATCAGACTTCAAATCACTTCATCAATAATAAAGGACCTAGAAACAGAACTCCTTTAACAGCAACTGCTCATATTGGAAGAAATGGTAACACTTATTATAACCAAGTTAGTCAGAATAGTTATCCAAGTCAAACTACTTGTCAGACAACCTACCAAAGCCCAGCTCCCCAACAAAACAGTTACTCATGTGAAACCCTACGTCAAACTCGACAGCACAGTAATCCAAATAATTTTAATCGAAATCAAGCTGATAGTCAACCTCCCGCAAACTCTAGATTTCAGCTTAAACCATGTTTATATTGCAATTCATCGTTACACACCATAGAACACTGTCGTCAGTTTGTAGAGAAATCATTAGAAGACAAGCAAGTTTTATTAAGGAATCTGTCTGCATGTTTTGGTTGCCTAAAGCAAGGACACCATGTCCGAGTTTGTACCAGTATATAACAATGCAGCGTTTGTAAAGGGAGTCACCCAACTTTGTTACATAACCCAGACAGACAAGTTCGTAATCCGGCATCAAATTCTAGTTCATCGAATCATCCAAGTAATAATTCTGCTGTCCTTAAAGAATCTCATATGGGGGTCGGAGACGAAGAAGCAGAAGAATTTATATTTTCTGTGATACCTGTCAGAATTAAGGTAAAAAACACAGATAATTTTGTCATCACACATGCCTTTCTTGACTCTGGCAGTAGCATTACCTTTTGCACAGTACATGTGTTAAGAAAACTTGGTCTTCTAGGGAAAAGGTCAAAGCTAACATTAAACACTTTGGGCAGTCTTCAGACACTTGAGACAGAAACCATTAGATGTTTGGAAATAGGTGATTTGCATGGAAACTTTATGTTCGATTTACACATGGTTTACAGCAAAGATGAAATTCCTGTCACTAACCGCCATATACCTACCAACAGAGATATTAATAGATTTCCTCATCTACAAGGCATTGAGTTGCCTGAAATCAACGCCGACATAGGGTTGTTTATTGGTATTAATGTTCCAAATGCCTTTTTACCATTAGAAGTTATGTCAGGTCCAGATGGAAGTCCCCATGCTACTAGGACAAGACTAAGATGGGTGTTATGGAATACCAGACGTCATGTCAAAGGTCAAACAAGTCATACTAGTTACACAAGTCAAGATTTACCAAGAGTCAACAAAGTAGAAATTGCTGCAATAGAAGAAATAGAGAAGTTAAACAGAATCGATCAAGCTGTTCGAAATTCCTATAACTTAGATTTTCCAGAAAGGGTCGCTGATGAAAAGAGAGAATATTCTAAAGATGGCAAAAGGTTTATGCAGATTATTGAAGAGTCTATTCGGTACCAAAATAATCATATATCATACCATTACCATTTAGAAAGCCATTGCCTGTTATACCAAACAACAGATGCCAAGCTCTACAAAGACTAAAGGGTGTTAAGTCCAAGATGGCTAAAAATGAGAAATATTATACAGATTACAAAACTTTCATGAACAGCATCATTGATAAAGGTTTCGCACAGAAGATCACAGAAAAGGATTTATTAGTCGACACCCAGAATAGAGAGTATTTCCTTTTGCGCCATGGAGTTTACCACCCTCGAAAACCTGATAAGCTACAGGTGGTATTTGATTGTTCCAGCAAGTTTAAGGGAGTCTCTTTAAACGATCTTATTTTCTCAGGGCCAGATTTAACAAATAGTCTCATAGGAGTCCTTTTAAGATTTCGCCAGGAACCTGTATGCTTTATCTCGGACATAGACAACATGTTTTATGAAGTCAAATTACCAGAACAACAACATGATTATTTAAGATTTTATTGGTGGCCAGATGCTGATCTCAACACAGATCCCGAAATTTATAAGATGACAGTACATATTTTTGGAGCGGTATCGTCACCAAGTTGCTCCAATTATGCTCTGAAGAGAACAGCATATGACAATCAAGATAAATTCTCTGATGAACTGCCGACTGAAAGAGCATTAGGAGTTACCTAGTGTGTTGACAGTGACAGCTTTGGTTTTCATGTACAGTTACGGGAAATAGAATGTAATACTCGACGTAATATACTGTCTGTTGTTAGTAGTTTATATGATCCATTAGGATTGGTGTCACCAGTCTTATTGCCAGCTAAGATGATACTGCAAGATTTTTGTAAAAGCGGCCTCGATTGGGATACCGAAGCAGACAAATCATTAACCCGAAGATGGCAAAATTGGTTATCAGATCTTCCGTTGTTAGAAACCATTAAAGTTAATAGATGTATAAAACCAGCTGATTTCGATGATATAACCTCCTGTCAAGTTCATAATTTCAGTGACGCCAGTGAGAAGGGGTACGGAACAGCCTCATATCTACGTTTAGTCAACAGTAATAACAAGGTTTATGTCTGCCTTTTGATGAGCAAGTCGCGAGTGGCACCACTAAAGAAAGTGACAATCCCTCGCATGGAATTAACAGCAGTCATGATGTCTGTAAGATTGTGTAATATTATTACCAGTGAAATGGAAATACCAATTAACGAAGTCATATTTTGGACAGACAGTATGTCGGTAATTAACTACATTAATAATGAGTCCACAAGGTTTTACACATTTGTCGCCAACCGCATCACCATAATTCATGCCAACACGGAACCAAAACAATGGCGACACATAGACGGTAAGCTAAATGTCAGAGACATGGCGTCACGTGGTACAACAGTTGAAAAATTGGTAAACAGTAATTGGTTTATAGGACCAGATTTTCTAAAGAAAGGAGAAACGGAATGGCCTTTTACCAGAAGTAATAATCAACTCGATGGAAATGACCCAGAAGTCAGACCTGCAGTGTATGCAGCCATTGTTAAACCATCTCCAATCGAGGTTTTGTTAACTCACTTCTCCACTTGGAAAAAACTGTGTAAAGTTGTTGGATGGATTGTACAGTTTAAGTACTTATCTTCTAAAAGAAAAGAGATTCGTGATAAATTACAACAAACAGGAAACAATGGTCAAAATTTAGAAGAAAGGATTAAAAGGGAAATGGATAAAATTAAAACAAAGGATAACTTCAACACATTTGGTCAGTTGAATTTGGAACTTCTACAGAAATCAGAATATTTAATCATTAAGAATGAACAGAAGAAATACTTAAATGAAGAACTCCAAACATTGAAAGCTAATTGGGACAAAAATGTACCAGAAATTATTAAAGCTTCTAGTCCTATTCACAGGTTAGACCCAATGATAGAAGATGATCTTTTAAAAGTAGGAGGTCACCTCAGTCGTTCAAGTTTAAGCGATGAGTGTAAGCACCCACCTGTCATACCAAAACAGTCTCAGATATCTACTCTTATTATACAAGATGCACACAAGACAGTCGGACATCTTGGTCGAAACTCAACCCTAGCTCAGCTGCGTCAGAAATACTGGATAGTACATGCAAATACCCTGATACGAAGAGTTATCTCAAAGTGCATAGTTTGTCGTCTATACCAATCTAAACCCGGATGTCAGAAGATGGACGATATCCCAAAGGAGAGATTGATACCAGATGATCCACCATTTTCTAGAACAGGAGTCGATTACTTTGGACCGTTTGAGATAAAACGAGGTCGTAGCATTGTGAAGCGTTATGGTGTCTTATTTACTTGTATGGGTATTAGGGCTATTCACTTAGAGGTCGCTCATTCTTTAGATACCACTTCATGTATTAAGACGTTTTGCATCATGTAGGGGTAATGTTAAATTCATTAGGTCAGATAATGGTACTAATTTAGCAGGGTGTGAGAGAGAACTTGGCAAGGAGATAGATAAATGGAACAAACAACAGATCCATGATTATATGCTCCAAGATAATATCCAGTGGGAATTTAATCCACCAACAGGCTCCCACTTTGGTGGAGTCTGGGAGCGACAGATACGTTCAGTTAGGAAAGTTCTATATTCCATTTTAAAGGATACTTGTACCAAGAGTAGTTTAGATGATGAGGCTCTTCAAACTGTATTTTGTGATCGTTGAAAGAATTGTGAATAGTAGGCCACTTTCTAGCTTATCTAGTGATCCGAATGACTTGGATCCACTGACACCCAACCACTTGTTATATTTACAATCTAATTTTAATTAACTCCCAGGTATTTTCGATTTGAAAGACTCGTATGCCAGACGTAGGTGGAAACAAGTTCAGTTTATTGCTGACACCTTTTGGGACAGATGGACAAAAGAATACTTACCCACGTTACAAGAACGTAAAAAATGGACAAATGGCCAAAGAAACTTTAAAGTGTCCGATCTTGTTTTAATAGTTGATGATTCTCAATCTAGGGGATTATGGTTGCTAGGACGCATCATTAAGATTATGCCCGATTCTAAGGGAAATGTTAGGGTAGTTAAATTCAAAACCAAGCATTCTGAACTGATAAGGCCCATTTCCAAACTTTGTCTTATTATGGAATCAGAGCACTAACAGTTAAGTTTCATTTGGAAACTAGCTTTCTTATTATTATGAGTAGGCATATGCCGATTACTTAATATAGGCTTACTGTAATTATAGAGGTAATTAGTAACATAATACAAGGTTAAGTTGTAACTCTTTAACTTAAGATTGTTGTATTAAGATTTGTGTCATTATGTTTAGAAAATTGTTTTAATTGTTTCCACGAAGTTACACAATTAGGGGGTCGGTATGTGAGTGCCCAAATAATAGTATGGTATGATTTTATGTAAAAGTTTCTAAGATCTCACTGCTGTAAGCTTTGTGATTGTTAATGTTATTTTACATATGTGATTACCGAGACTATTTGTTGAATACATTTAGAGCGGGTCCATTAAATTAATTGTTTTGATTTGCCTAATTTAGTATAGAATAATAATGATGTCATTTTCATTGGTGGTCTTATTCCACTGGTGTTTCGGTTGGGTTATCCAGTGTGCTTTGCTCGTGGAGGCGCCATGTTTGTTAGCAAGGAAGAAGTTCATCACTGTGTGGTTAAAAGCGGCTAGAGAGCATAAAAAACCGGTATCATTGTTTCTATTGTTATATGTTATTGTATAAGCCACCAGTGGCACCAGTTATTCTAATTATGTCATTTGTCACAGTGTAATTTGTTTGTAATTCGTTCTTGAAGCTGGCGTGGTTATTTGTGCATAAAACCCGCTCGCTGTTAAGTAGTAAGTCACGTGACCCCAATCAGCTGTTTGTTTACATCCTGAATAGAATAAGCTGTCAAACCAATATGATACTAATATGCATAGTATGTTAGCCTAGGATTTGTAGTAGTCTAGTCATATGTCAAGGTATTTTCTGTTTATCTGTCAGACTTGTGTCATATTCCCTTCGTTATACTGACATGATAGATGGAATTTATCTGTGGCACTCTGTTATTATTATGGTTAGCCTCAGAAAGTATATTATAGTATATTATGTCTTTTCAGTCAATCTGCATCTCTGATGGGGAACTCAACTTTAGCTTTTAGTATTAATCTACATCGCTAACTTCAACAACTTTGAATTGTTACAGTTCTACTCTATGTTAGTTAAAAGGTTATAAACTCTAGGATCTTGTGATGCAACTGTAATATTGTGCCATCATCTCCTATAATATAAAAGTTATACGGTCATAATAGAGTCTGTCATTAATTGAAGTTGTCCCGTGGTTACTCCACAGAGTTGTCGAATTGATGTATCACCCCGCTGCTGCCACACTGTGTATACTGAGTAGTGAATACTGAGCATAGTTCACAAAGATAGGGGAAGGACAAAAACTGATTGAAAACTTTCAACTAACTGGCCAAACGAATATGGAAGGGTATCGCTGCCAATATTAAATGCTCTGCTAAAATGTCTTTTCCATTGATTACGTGTAAAAAGTACAATGTACAAAGTCATGATAACGGTAATGATAAAGTCAAAATACCTCTATGGCCAAAGTGAAATGTAAAACGTTAAATGCAGTGTGTCGAATGACAAATGTTTTATTGAAAAATGCTGTTTTTGATGTGTATACATTAGACATTTCCCTCATTACATTTGCGCTCTGCCACTTCTCATTTGTCGTTTACGCTTTCTAAATATCGTCTTACGCAGAGCATCAACTATGATAATATGCAAATGTAGATGCCACGTGACTTATTAACATATACGGAAACAAGGCCGAGGTCAACCTGGCATACAGTAAGCCAGTATACGATATCGATAGCGTTCTGCACACTATAAAAAAATAAATTATTTACCTTGAAAAAAATACGCGATAAAATTTGGATGATACTAAACTATATTACCATGATTACGGAGAGGGAGCATGTACATGTAGTGTCAAAACTCGAGTCATCATACGATATAGCAATGAAAATCACGTCCATGTACAATGTATACACTTTCTTCTCTTTCAGTATCCTACATGTATATTCATTATTTATTGGGCACAATGATTGATTAGCCAGTACTAAAATTAAGAAAGAGGGTATGTGGGACCGGTGGCGAGGGTTTAAAATGTCAAAATAAATGTCCATTTATGGAAAATATGTTTCTGTGGCTCTTTGAATCCACCACTCATGTCCTGGCACATTCATAATTACTTACTTTTGAGAAAGAAAAATCGTCTTTGTTTTGTTGAAAGAAATGTGTCGCTGTCCAACAGTAACCTAACTGCTAAATATAGACGGTACTTTCAATTTAAACCGAGGTCCCGTGTACATATTGGTGTGCACGTAAAATATTCCTTGGCAATTGGAATTCGATGTAAGAGTAGGCCATAGTCCCGCTCAGGGGCGTACATAAAGATTTTTTTTTTGGGGGGGGGGTAGCAAAAATGCGACCGACTGATGCACATGTCCCTAATACCAGTGGGGTGGGGGTTGGATGGCCGAACGGTTAGCATGTACGCGCTGTATCATAAAGCCTGGCCCGGTTTCGAATCCCCGGTTGTACTTGACAAGGAGTAGGATCGCCTGTCCAACCTCGTGGGTTTTCTCCGGGTCCACGTTTTCCCTCCCACTGCGGAAGATCCCAAGTTCTTTATTGAAATAAAATAAACCATATGTTAGTCCTGAAATTACCTAGTTTGTGTCGAGTGGACGTTACCCCCCCCCCCTCTTAAAACGATTGACGAGGTCAGGGACCGGGCACCACAGATAACATCCTCGGTTACCCAGTGTACTCATTCCGTTCTACTCCACTATACCCTGGGTTAATCCATAGGGTCTCCAGGATTTCAAACTATCTGAATGTAGTTAGAGTGTACGAACCAATCAAAAACAGTTTACAAACCAGTCCTACGTAGACTCTTTAGCGTCATTTTTTTACGTCATAGAACTACAATGTTTACAAACAATATGACGGCTTGTTTGATCGAGTATGAGAAAGTTTGTAAAAGATTTAATATAAAAGAATTGACATGCACACAAAAAGATGGCTGGGGTAGTTCTGTCATGAAATTCTTAAATGACACTGATTTTTCTGCTACGCGGTAGGTATTTTCCCAATGACATATTTGCAAAGTGTACAAGAACGGACTGAGGTCACCATGTGTGGGGAAATTCTTTGTTGAGAGTTACTTCCCTTCGCCTATTACCTTTCCAAGTAACGCTTTATGGGATCGGACGATAAAAATATCACAATCCGCAAGTGCAGATAATTTGAAATCGTGGAAACCCTATGGATTAACCCAGGGTATAGTGGAGTAGAACGGAATGAGTACACTGGGTAACCGAGGATGCACAGATAATAGTTTTCTAGGGGCCGGTAGCTGATCTGGAAGCTGGGAATAGGGGGTGGGGCAGTTCCAAATCTAGGACGCCGTCCACAATCACATCCTCAACAGGGGGCGGATCCAGGGGGGGGGGTGACTAGGGTTACTAGTCACCCCCTCCCCACCGGTGTATTGGAATCCCGGGTCCTACAAGCTTCCACCGGGATATGCACACACATGATCGTATATATATTATATAACACATGGTGTGCATCTTATCAGACACACAATCAGCATCTATGTTACTAGCGGCAGAAATTAGCTCCGTAAACCGCGGCTGATCTCTTAAGTTTTAGGGTTTTAGCACGGACCAATCACGAGACAAAACAAATAAGAGAGATTACACCATCTCGGCGGATGAAATAGATCCTGAACGGTTTTAGCACATTAAATGCGAAATGTCCTACGGCTATGGTTATCAGCTAGAACTACCTTATAATTGTATAAAAATGTAATTTGAGACCGATTACAGGAAATTACGACCGGAATTGATTTGAAAAATGATGGGCGGAATGATTTTGCCACAAAGTTTCGAAACCGCGTAGTTCGGAATTGGTTCTTAATTTCATCGACTAAATTCATACATTGGACGAAATTTACCGCACGAAAGTTATCTTACCCTACACCAGCCGAAAGGATATATATACGTGCATCCTTGAGTACTGAACCATACAATTCGAAACGTTATAACTCTCAAAATCATCGCTCGAAGTCCATGAATTGTCACCCCCCTCTAAAAAAAATCCAGGATCCGCCACTGCTCAATGGCTATAACACTGGGCGTCCCTGTAGAACATAGATCGCATTGCCTATATAGTTGTTCGCCGATGCTATCTCGTCGGAAAGCAGTTTTATTTGAATTGACATAAAGTTTATGTAATATAATATGATAATTGCTATTGATTATTGTTATTATGTAACGTCCGTGCGTCCGCTCTAGAGGCTAAAATTAATATCCGATTGACATTAAATTTATACGCAGTGTTTAAGTAAAAACGTGCAACAACTTTTGTTGACTGTTCGACTAATGTTCTTGGTATGATCGTAACAAGCTCTCTTCCCCTGGGGGGAATTTTTTTCTTAAACCAACGTTGACAAGGATATTTTAGTTTCCGTATATGCAGAACTCTATCGTATGCTGGATTACTGTATGCCAGGTTGATCTCGGCCTCGCTTCCGTATATGTTACTAAGTCACGTGACATCTATAATTGCATATTATCATAGTTGATTCTCCGCGTAAGATGACATTGAGAAAGCGTAAACGAAACCTAGAATATCAACTAGAACTAATGACTACAGTACTTCCAGTTTATCAAGTCAAGGTTCGCCTTCTCAAACCAACTCTAAAACAGCTAGAATGCAAGAGCACACAACACAGGTGGAAAATCAATTTCCAGGTATAGTTTAAAATTAAATTTTTGATGCTGATAAATTTCATAAAGTAATTGAAGACGCAATTTCTGTAGCAGTGGCGGGTATCGAGAGAGTGAATGCCAATCGTTAGCCTCAAAATTAAACAATCTTGAACAATATACTCGCAAGTCACATCTGCGAATTTTTGGCGTTAAAGAATCTCCAAACGAAGACTGTGTGTGTATCGTCTCAAATCTCATTAGAGAAAAACTAAAAATTGAACGACCCATAGCGATCAAAGTAGCACATCGTGTTGGAAATAATACAAGCGAAGACATGTCCAGGGAAGACGCCAACCACGAGGCATCATTGTCCATTTCCTACGACGAGACGAGAGACAACTGGTACTCTCTAACAGAAAAATATTGAATAAAAAAGGTATATCCATAGCTGAAGATATGACAGTTGAAAATGTCAAACTCCTCCGTTGCCTTCATAAACATCCATTGGTAAAATCTTCTTGGTTCACATACGGGAAAATTCGTGCCCAAGGACATAATGACATAATATTTAAGATTGATCTCAGTCCGGATCTCGAGGACCAATTAGTGAAAAAACATAGTACCGGTACATAGACTTTAAAATATTTTGTATACCATAATATGTGGCAAAATGTGTCCCCATCCCACCATTAAATTCTTATTAAAGTCCTGATATGATTATTTTTACTAATAATATTATAATTCTATAATTTTAAAAAAATATGCTCTCTACTCCATCATTCTATTATTGTCAATACCATGTTGTAAAACTTTGTAAAGTTGGCCTAAATTCTATTAATTTATGAGTTTAATAAGTTCACCACCCCCATCATTTCAATATTGTCAATGCCAAGATGTAATCACCTTGTGGTGTTGGCCTATGTTACTATCCTATCCCATGATTCTGTTATTATCAATACCACGGAGAACTATGTCCTATTTATTTATAAAAATAATCTCCCCAACCCCATCATTCTAATATTGTCAATGTCATCGATTTATTTATGCTTAGAGTGAGTTCCCCACCACCATCACTCTAATATTACAATATAGTGATCTGTTAATCATAGGGCGGTGGACTTTATTCTGTTTATTTATGATTAAAGAGAGTTCCCCACCCCCATCAATCTAATATTATCAATATAATGATGTGTTAATCATAGGGCAGTGGACTTGATTCTATTTATTTATGATTAAAGTGAGTTCCCCGCCCCCATCAATCTAATATTATCAACATAATGATGAGTTAATCATAGGGCGGTGGACTTTATTTTATTTATTTATGATTATAACGGGTTCCCCACCCCATCATTCTAATATTATCAATATAGTGATGTGTTAATCATGGGGCTGTGGACTTCATTATATTTATTTATGATTAAAATGAGTTGCCCAAACCCATCATTCAAATAATAATATTATCAAAAACGTGCTGTATTGATGTCAATACGTAAGTATATGTTTAAATAAACTGGTCCCTTCAACAATTAGTATAAAGAGTATATAGATCTATAATAATTGTTATTAAAGCTGGGTTTTCTCACGAAACATGACTAAATTAATATCTTATATACGTAGATCAAAAACTTTGAATTATGGAATTCAACTTTATGTGTAATTCTCTCTTACCGACTTTGAGAAAACCTAACTTTATAAGAAATATTAAAGCTTACAATTCGTTTGGGTTGTAATATGTCCTATATCACGATGTCTTCTGAAAAGGCTATCACGTTTTGTTTGGCTCTTTTCGACCATCAGTTCTATCTAAGTTATATACACACAGTTTTATTAAACAAGATGGTATCCGATAGCCTTTCACTTGGGGGACGTCTGACTACCACAAACTGTACTCTGTATTATGTATACTATTCAAAAAAAGTAGGGGATATTTGATTTTGGGGGCATAATACTAAAATATGCAAATGACTACGAAAAAAATCACTATAGAACCTAACAGAAGAAACATTTCCAGTTACATGTGACGCTCAAACGCACCAATAGCTACCGCATGGAATGCAGGTGATGCTTGGGATCATCATGGGGGGTCCAACCCAAGATTTGCACGACTCTGACTTTGAATGTTACAATCATTGTGGCATTGAATTCCAGGATGGAAACATCAGTTTAATTGTTTTAGTGACCAGAAAACAAATTTTGATATGCGTCGGCTTACCCAAAATGAAAGGTTACGTGCCCTTGGCATGCTACAGATCGGCACAACACAGGCGGTTGTGGCGCGGACGATGAATGTTTCTCAGTCTGTCATAAGCAGGCTATGGTCCAGATACCGTGATACACAATCTGTACAGGACCGACCACGCTCAGGTCGACCAAGGGCGACAACTCAAGCCCAGGATCGATTTATCCGTACCTTGGTCTTGAGAAATCGTGTCATCACAGCAAATCAGATCAGCGTTCGTCTTCAAACAGACACTGGTGTGAGAGTGAGTAGCCAGACGATTCGGAATCCACTGCATAGAGGTCACCTTCGCGCCCGACGTCCTCGCTTGATCCCTTGTTTGAAAGATCATCACTTTCAGGCAAGACGTCGTTGGTGTAGGGATCGTCAACACTGGGATAATCGACGCTGGAGCAATGTGATGTTTTCAGATGAGTCAAGGTTCACTCTTGATTTTTTGGACAGACGTAGGAGGGTGTGGCGTCGTCGAAACGAGCGCTTCCAAGACGTTAACGTCATCAGACATGATCGATTTGAGGGTGGTTCTGTTATGGTGTGGGGAGGCATCACTGTTGCTGGAAGAACGGCTTTACATGTTGTTGCAGGGCGTGTTGCAGGCCAGTACTACCGGGACAACGTCTTGGCAGTCCATGTTGTGCCGTTCGCACGACGTCATGGCCGCCGTTTCATCTTCCAGGATGACAACGCAAGATGTCACAGGGCCATTATCGTTACAGGTTACTTCCAACAACAGAACATCACCACGTTACCTTGACCAGCACTGAGTCCCGACCTCTCCCCCATCGAGCATGTCTGGGACATGCTTGGACAGAGGTTACGTCAACGTCAACAACGTCCTGCCAATGTCCAAGAACTTGCTGCGGCGTTGCAACAGGAATGCGACGATCTGGACCAAAATCACCTTAGACGTCTCATTAGGAGTATGCCACGTCGGATCACTGCTTGTTTGGCAAACAGAGGAGGATTTACCCGTTACTGACTTTGTTGTGATGCTGTGGTAACTTTGCTGTTTGACCCCGGGTATCATTTTACCCTTATAATGGTCAGTCTGTGCCTTACTTAGTCTAACGATCATTTGGAATAAATCGATGAATGTGAACTTCATTTCATTTTGTCATTTGTTTCTTCGTCAGTTTCATTAAGTGACTTTAATAACACTTAAAAATCAAATATCCCCTACTTTTTTTGAATAGTATATTCTAAATATAACAGGAATGCAGCTCATGCTAATATAAACTTACTTACTCAAATAAATTAGCCTGATTATACTATTATGTAATTGTAACTGTTGTTGTTAACAGAGGCGGATTTAATGGGAGCGCGCATCCCCCACCCTCACCCTAACGTTCGACAGTGCCCTTTTTTACTGCTAAAAAGTGTCTTTTCTGAGACCCATACATGTCCATTCCGAACGTTTACTTAGACGAAAATATCAGCCAAATAGCTCTTGGAATGACCTCAGATGCAAGGAAATGACGGATTATTTTCTTGACCCCCCCCCCCCTCAGCGGCGTGCCCCGTCTCCGAGGCCAATGCCCTTATTTTGCGGCGCCCCCTCCTTTTAAAAATTCCTAGATCCGCCCCTGGTTAAAATTTTAAAATACTTCGAATGGGTATGAGACATAAGATTATATTAATTAATATTATAGGGAAAATATTTTCATATAAATACGCTAAGCTTTATCTGCGAAATACTCCTCCATATAAAAATTACTTTATCATTTACAATATCAATTAATGCTTTAATTCAACTAAGGTCATAGTTAGCTAATAAATAAGCAGTAGCTGTTTTCTGGAAACCACTCTTATCGTTTAATGTATTGTATATATTTTTTCTCGTTTATTGTATGTCATTGTATGTTTTGTCCTTATGTATTTATTTAATATTGCACTCACAACTCACGTCATCAATACTTGTAACTTTAACAGATACATGTACCCTAACAACGTACCACTATTTAGCATAGGCAAGACAAATTATAATGGTGTATCGAACCAATACATAAAAAATATTTAATTTTCTTTTAAGTCCAAAACTTTTCACTCAACCGATACACCGCAAAAACGTAGGCTACCATTTAATATAGTTATAAATGTATCGCTACTACTATGTGGCGACATACATCCCAACCCTGGTCCGTCAATGTTGTCATTACTTCACCTTAACGTTAGAAGTATTTTAAAAGATTTAGATGAAATTAGTTTAGAATTAAATAACTATGATATGATATATGAACGAATAAATATCAACTAAATGAAATATAAAAATTTGGAAATTCAAATTACACACACTGTAGTTTGAAGATGAAAATATCTGAGCAAAAATTAAAATCAAACAAAATTCTTGGGACTGGGATGTGAAATTCACTACCGAAAACAATCTACAAAGTTTAAGTCACAACAACAAAACCCGAATATATTTGAAAATTTACAACGAAAATCCAAGTCCCCCCTCCCCCAAACAAAATACCGAAACTTTTCAAAACTCTTCAAATATGAAAGTCAAGTTACAAGGAAAGAAAAACTGAGGAGAATAGAAATGGAAAGTTAAGTCCAAGTGTTTTGTTGATGTTAAGTCATGGAACTATGTAGAATGTAAACAAACAAAAAAGGGCTGTCAATGTCACAGGAAGAGGTCAATATATACTATCACCTATGGGAGAAATTTAAAGCTAACCTGATTATGAAATAAATCTATCTGTTTTACACAGAATTTGATATTATAATGTTTTGTAATTACTGTAATTATTTAAATATTTATGTAATGTTAGTACCTGTAATGTTAAAGATGTATTTTACCAAATAACCACTAAATGATTGTACTAATATGTTACATGAATGTTATTACTACATAAATGTATGATGTAAGATGTACCATGAACAATTATTAATAAAATATGTACTCCCCAGCTAACAAAATTTAGTTTTCCGAACGTTTTCAAAACATTGTTTTTTCGTTATTTAACGTACCCTGTGAATGTTTGTGGCAAGTGACACAGGAAAGTCTTGTTGTCGTAACGTTGACGTTTTTACAAACGTTACAGGATACGTTTTGAAAACATTAATGTTAACGTATTGAAAACATTAATGTTAACGTTTTGAAAACATTAATGTTAACGTTTTGAAAACATTAATGTTAACGTTTTGACAACATTAATGTTAACGTTTTGAAAACATTAGTTATTCTACGTTAGTTTTGAATGTTCATCTAACGTAAGCCAGGAAAGTTTTGTTATAGGATACGTTTAAAAACGTTATAGGATACGTTTACTGGTCATTAACGTTAACGCTTTGAAAACATCAATTATTCTGTTATTTAACGTTAGTTTTGAATGTTCATCTGACGTAAGCCAGGAAAGTTTTGTTGTCGTAACGTTAACGTTTTTAAAAACGTTATAGGATACGTTTACTGGACATTAACGTTAACGTTTTGAAAACATTAATGTTAACGTTTTGAAAACATCAATTATTCTGTTATTTAACGTTAGTTTTGAATGTTCATCTGACGTAAGCCAGAAAGTTTGTTGTAAGGTAAGTTATTTACAAACGTTACAGGATAAGTTAACTGAACATTAATTTTAACGTTTTGAAAACATTAGTTATTCTGTTACGTTACCTTAGTTTTGAATGTTCATCGGACGTAAGCCATGAAAGTTACCATTAACGTCTATAGCATATGTTAAAATTCACCTCTTCCTCCCCTGTAAGGTTTCTGATAACGTCGATAGCACGTGTTTTATTTCCCTCCTTTAACGTTACAGATAACGTCTAGTGCAGGTGTTACAATGCTCTGGGTAAACGTTCCCCATAGCGTCTACAGCATGCATGACACCCCCTCCGTTAACGTTTTCCATAACGTCTATAGCAGGTGTTCAACTCTCCCCCTGTAACGTTCTGTATAACGTCTACAGCATATGCTAAATCCCCACCCTCATACGTTACCGATAACGTCTATAGCAGGTTTTTAATTCTCCCCCTGAAACGTTCTCTGTAACGTCTATATTATATGCTAAATTCCCACCCTAATACGTTACCGATAACGTCTATAGCAGGTTTTTAATTCTCCCCCTGGAACGTTCTCTATAACGTCTATAGCATGTACTACATTCTTCCCCTACACGTTACCGATAACGTGTAATTCAAGTATAACCTGTAATATCATTTCTTCAAAGGCCAGCTTAATTCTACCATAAAAAATATGAACATTAACAAGAATTTTTTTAAAAAATAAATTTAATAAGTAATGATAACAACATTAAACATAACGCTAACGCTACAATATACGTCCACATTCCTGCTTTGATTGATATGGTACTTTGTCAAGAAGGCTAGGCGTTTGGTTTGTTTAGCGTTGAGGGTTGTGCCTCAACATCAAGATAATCCATTCAGAATTGTGGCTTTCAGACGCTAAAGGCAAAAAGTGGGCGCGGCTCTGCCCCTGGGGATCGGGACATTCACCAAAATCAATAGTGGACGCCCTCAGGCTATAAGGAATACATATGCCAATTACCAAGCTGATTCATTCAGAATTGCGGCCTGTAAACCACAAACACAAAAATTGGGCGTGGCTTGCCTCTGGGAGTCGGGACATGCAGTTGTCGTCCTTAGGCTATAAGGAATACATATCCCACGATCCATTTAGAATCATGGCCTGTAGACAACACACACAGACACGAAGTAAAAATGGACATGGCTCTGCCCCTGGGGGATAGGAAATCACCAAAAACAATAGGGGTCATCCTTAGGGTATAACGAATAGGTATGCAAAGTTTTAAAAGGATCTAGATTAAGAATTGCATCCTTTAGGCGAACACAAGACACAAAAACATTGGGCGTGGCTCAGTCCCACGGGGTCCGGCATGCACCAAAAATAATAGTGGTCAGCCTTAGGGTATAAGGAATAAGTATAAAAAAAAGTTTTCAAGACGATCGATTAAGAATTGTGGCCTGTAGGTGACACACAGACACACAAAAAGAAAATGGGCGTGGCACTGTCCCTGGGGGTGGGGCATGCACCAAAAAACAATAGGGATCTTCCTTAAGGTACCAAGAATATGTATGCAAAGTTTCAAAATGATACGTTAAGAAATGCAGCCTGTAGATCACAGACAAACACATACAAGAAATGGGTGTTGCTGTCCCAGGGGGTCAGGCATGCACCCAAAACAAAAGGGATCATCATTAAGGTATAAGGAATAAGTATTTTAAGTTTCGATATGATCGATTAAGAATTATGGCCTGTAGGCAACACACAAAAAGAAAATGGGCATGGCTCTGCCTCTGGGATGTGATAGGGATGTTCCTTATGGTACAAAGAATAAGTATTCAAAGTTTCAAGATGATACGTTAAGAAATGTACGTGGCTTGTAGAAGACAAACAAATAAATACAAGGAATGGGCGTGGCTTTGCCCCTGGGGTAGGGCATGCACCAAAAAACAATACGGATCATCCTTAGGGTGTAAAGAGTAAGTATACAAAGTTTTAAGAAAATTCAGTAAGAATTGCCCCCTGTAGGCAACACACGGATAAACAAAAAGAAAATGAGTGTGGCTCTGCCCCTGGGAGTTGGGCATGCACCCCAAACGATAGGGATCATCCTTAGGGTGTAAAGAGTAAATATACAAAATTTGAAGAAAATTCAGTAACAATTGCGCCCTGTAGGCGACACAAAGACACGCGAAAAGAAAATGGGCGTGGCTCTGCCCCTGGGGGTTGGGCATGCACCCTAAACGAGAGCGATGTTCCTTTGGGTACCAAGAGTATGTTTGCAAAGTTTCAAGGTTATAAGTTAAGAAATGTGGCCTGTAAACGACAAACAAACAAATACTAGAAATAGGCGTGGCTCTGACCCTGTGGGTCGGGCATGCACCAAAAACAATAGGGATCATCCATAGGGTGTACAGGGTAAATATACAAGGTTTGAAGAAAATTCAGTAACAATTGCGCCCTGTATGCGACACAAAGACACGCGAAAAGAAAATGGGCGTGGCTCTGCCCCTGGGATTGGGCATGCACCCTAAACGATAGGGATGTTTCTATGGGTACAAAGAATATGTATGCAAAGTTTCAAGGTTATAAGTTAAGAAATGTGGCCTGTAGACGACAAACAAACAAATACTAGAAATTGGCGTGGCTCTGCCCCTGGGGGTCGGGCATGCACCAAAAACAATAGAGTTTTTCCTTAGGGTATATCGAATAAGTATACAAAGTTTGAAGAAAATCCATGAAGAATTGCGCCCTGTAGGCGACCCACAGACACACATACATACATACACACACACAGACAGGGACGACGGCATAATACGTTCACATTATGAATGTGGACGTATAAAAAGTATAAATCAATACCACAGAAATCATACATCGATATCACAGAAATGGTAAATAATCCTACAGTAATCAAAATCACAGAATCAGTATATAATCTTATAGTATGGCAGAATCAGTATACATGTATAATGATGCAGTATCGGTATTATAATGATATAGTATGAGTATTATAATCAAAATCAATATATTATTATGCAGTATCAATATACAATCATAAAGTATCACAAAATCAATATATTATCAGGCAGTATCAGTATATAATCATAAAGTATCACAGAATCAGTATATTATCATACAATATCAGTATATTATCATACAATATCAGTATACATGTATTATCATACAGTATCTGTATATAATCATAAAGTATCACAGAACCAGTATGTATATAATCATACAGTATATAATCATACAGTATATAAACATAAAGTATCACAGAATCAGTATATTATCATACAGTATCTAATCATCAAGTATCACAGAATCAGTATATTATCATACAGTATCAGTATATAATCCCAAAGTATCACAGAATCAGTATATTATCAGATAGTATTACTACTATTACAGAATCAGTATATTATCATAGTATCTCTCTAATCACTATCTTACCATACAGTACCACAGTATAAGTTTATTGTCATATTTTATCACAGATTTTTATTATACTCATACAGTTTCACAGAACTGGGAATCAGAGTCAGTATATATAATCATACAGTATCACAGTAATCAGAACCACAGAATCAGTAAATAATCATATCGTATCACAGAATCAGTATATAATCATGCAGAATCACAAAATCTGTATACAATCATATAATATCACAGAATCAGAAACACAAAACCAGTATATCATACAGTACAGAATCAGTATAAATATTGTCATACTACATACAGTATCACAGAATCAGTTTATATATTGTCATACAGTATCACAGAATTAACATATAATCATGCAGTGTCAAAGAATCAATATATAATTACATGTATGACTCATCACTACCATTTGTATCTTGTAAAGTAACTCTTCTGTAATAATAAAACAAAATGAGACAAGTTAGCTTTGGCATGAAATGTCTATACAAATATCCAGTAAACTAATGAGTGGATGACAGTGCATAATATGGTTGTGCTTATTGTGACATTAAACCCCATTTCATTTCATGTCATTTCCAAACTACCAATCAACCCAGAAATACAAGCCTGGAAATTAGGCACCTGTCACTGACAATGTCAGGCACAGATTTAGGCTTTGTCAGGCACTAAACCTCTGGTGCCTGTCATTTTGCCAGGCACTGATTTGTCTTTTTAATGATATTATTAATACATGCCCGACACTAAGTTGAAAATGTCAGATACTTTTTCATTAGTGCCTGACATTTTGTCTGGCCAAATGAAGTTCACAATTACTGGAATTTTACAGACTGATGAACTGACTTTTATGGCAACAATATTCTCTCAAATTGAAAATATGATAAAATGGATTACCTGAGTTTATTTGAGGGTATCTTCCATGAAATCATTATCTCTTTAACAGTCCTGTTTATATGTAATTTTCTACAGGCTTCTGAAATCAAATTTAAGATTAGTTAAACATGTGCTAGTGTTAGGGTGCATTTGAACCAATGTTTCAAATAACAGCTTTTCTACTTTAACAGGTTAAGGGGGGTTGGGTGTCCGAATGGTTAGTGTGCGCACTCTGTATCATGCGGCCTGCCATTGAGTCAACTGGCGTGGTTTCGAATCCCCGGTTGTACATGGCAAGGAGTAGGGTCGCCTGTCCAACCTCGTGGGTTTTCTCCGGGTACTCTGGTTTCCTCCCAGTCCCACTGCTGAAGACCCCTGCGCACAAGCAAATTATTGAAATAAAATTAGACCAAATGACAGATTGGACGTTAAACCCCATTTCTCTCTCTCTCTCAACAGGTTAAATTTTTCATTATTTACAAAACAAGACAATACATGTTTTGCTCAACTTCTACTACAGCTATATGTTTCGATAGCAATTGTCACAAGTTAAAACTTTAGCCTCCACCAAATTTTTTAAAGTTATCAACGGCAATAACCTGGGCAGTAATTATTGGAAATCATTGAAACTCAATAGAATTCTTCATCTCGTGACCATAAACGGCGTGTAAAATAAATATAAATTTTTTCAGATTATGATTTTGTTGAAATCAATAGGCCTTCTTATTCTAGGTGGTGTGGTAGAAATACAAAAGTCATTCAACAGAAAAACTTCTGATGAGCAAAATGCACTACTTCTACATGCAATGTATAATAATTAGGTTGATGTTTGTACAAGCTTAAGCTTATCATGCATGCTCTGGAATACAAAATTGTAAAAAGAACAAGCGGTTGCAATGACAACACCGAAATGGACAGAGAAGAAGCTAAAACAAGCCAACACCGAGGCTGATTCCCCACAGGTGAAATCTCAAAATAAATAGATGACATTTCTTTCTTTCAAATGATCCGAGTAATCTAACTATACATTAAGTTTTGTCAATCTCTATCTGATATAAAGATATCTTGTCCCAAAGCATCAATGAAATTGCTTAGCTCCTAATGAACATCCAGATCAAGTTTAAACAATCTACCTCAATTAAAAGTGCATTTGTTATGTTCTAACGTCTTGACCAATCAAATTGCTTGTTGCTTCTTAATCAACGTTATCTTGTCCCAAAGCATCAACCAATGAAATTGCTTAGCTCCTAATGAACATCTAGATCAAGTTTAAAAATTCTACCTCAAATAAAAGTGCATTTGTTATGTTCCACCGTCTTGACCAATGGAATTGCTTGTTGCTCCTTAGCCTTAGCAGAAAATTCTCATCATCGAATTAAGTCAAGGTAATAATATAATGAATCTATATTAAGTCAAGGTAATAATATAATGAATCTTTATTAAGACTTCATTGCTCTCACTTCATTATAACTAAAGTTATCGTGCCCCAAAGAATCAACCAATCACATTGCTTATCTCTGTTAACCCTAAGCGGAAAATGTTCATCTACGAACTCCATCAAGGCACTGACCTAATGAACACCTACATCAAGTTTGAACATTCTACCTCAATTAGAAGGAAAGCTATCGTGTTCCAAAATCTCGACCAATCAAATTGCTTATCGCCCTGCTTACCCTCAGCAGAAGATTTTATTATCAAACTTAGTCAAGGTATTGATCTATAGAAACTATACACCAAGTTTCATTACTCTCATTTAATTAGTACTAAAGCTATCGTGTCCGAAAGCATCAACGAATCAAATTGCTTATCTCTGCTTACCCTATGCAGCAGATGTTTATCTTCACACTCCATCAAGACATAGACCTAATACACACCTACCTACACCAAGTTTGAACATTCTAGTCCAATTGGAAAGAGAGTTTGTCCCCAAAAGTGTGAAAGACGAACCCATTCTAATAGTCCTCTGCTTTCTTCGAAAGACAGGGGACAAAAAGTGATTTTTCAAACAATCAGGAGCAATTATCCAGGATGTTATGGTCCGACATGCGACAATACCAAAAAGGAACGACAAGTTTCAGGATATACACATGTAAACATACATTTGAAGTTTTATCAGGTTACCTAATTGGTGTTACATAATTTTACAGTATTGATGTACAAGAAGCAGCCATTTTGCCTGTCAGTTTCGGTACCATTTTCACAAAATCCAAACACAAATGTCATTAGGGTTTAACAGTGATATATTTGAACGTTTTTTTTTTTTTGAATCAAATAAAAATTGTGACCTCTAGAGGGTTAACAAATTAAAAACATGACATTTCATACAATCAGAAAATTTTCATCATCGAACTTAGTCAAGGTAATGATATGATGAATCTATATTCAGAGTTTCATCACTCTCACTTAATTATAACCAACGTTAACGTGCCCCAAAGCCAAAGCATCAGCCAATCAGATTGCTTATTCTAGCTTACCGTAAGCAGACAATGTTTATATCTGAACTCCACCAAGGCATTCACCTTAAACATTCTACCTCAATTAGAAGGCGAGTTATTGTGTTCTATAGTCTCGACCAATCAAATTTCTTAATGCTCTGCTTACCCAGGGCAGAAAATGTTCATTAGTCAAGGTATTTATGTGACAAAACTATACACCAAGTTTCCTCACTCTAAATTAACCTAAAGCAGAAAACTCTCATCTTCAAACTCCATCATGGCATTTACCCAATAAACATCTATTCCAAGTTTGAACATTCTAGCTTAGTTAGAATGAGAGTTGTCATATTCCAAAGTCTTGAGTCTCTCGACCAATCAAATTGCTCATATTATCGCTCTGCTTACCCGGAGCAGAAAATGTTCAGTATCGAACTTAGTCAATGTATTGATGTAATGAAACTATGCACCAAATTTCACCACTCTCACTTAATTAGAACTAAAGTTATCATCTCCCAAAGCATCAACCAATGAAATTGCTTATCTCTGCTTACACCTACACCAAGTTTGAGAGAGATAGAACTGGGGTTTAATAAAGGTCCACTCGACACAAACTAGGTCATTTCGGGATGAACATATGGTTTAATTTTATTTCAATAATTCGTTTGTGCGTATTTGTCTTTAGCAGTGGGAGGAAACCGGAGTACCCAGGGAAAACCCACGAGGTTGGACAGGCGACCCTTCTCCTTGCCATGTACAACCGGGGCAGGCCATTTGATACATCAGGCGCACGCTAACCATTCGGCCACCCAACCACCCCACCCAGTTTGAACATTATCGGTCGAATCGTTATATATGTCCATACCAAGTTCTAAATACAACAATTAGGACGTAAAAGTAAATATTTCCTTCGGAGCACTACTCTGCCTTCGATCATCAATATGAAATTCAGCCATGTTCCAATCACGATGGTAGACCTTGACAATGTATGTGCCACGACCTCGGATTGGACCATGCTAATTAGTAGCTGAGCAAAAGTTCACGAATTGCTGAGTATTGAAGTAATGGTTAGATGTTGTAGAAATCGCGGACGCTGCTAACGGAACATGGGTATTAGGCTACATGTACAAACTATTACACTATTTGCGTACAAGGGGCAGCCATTTTGTCAGGTACTTTCAGTCCGATTTTCACAAAATTTAAACTAATATTACTTCAATACTCAGCAATTCGTGAACTTTTGCTCAGCTGCTAATTAGCATTGTCGAATCCGAGGTCGTGGCACATACATTGTAAAACACTGCAAACAAACAAATATACAGGCTGCTCCTTGTACACAAATAGTGTAATAGTTTGTACATGTAGCCTACTACCTATGTTCCTTAAGCAACATCCGCAAGTTTTACAACAAAGTTGTTTTTTTAAATTGAGAAATTCACGGAAAACAAGTAACCTTGCCATTTATCGTGCTTTGAACTTTGCAACTAGATTGTCACATGTCAACATTTTAGCTAAAAACGCGAGACTTGGTATTCACGACGACCGATGAATCTGATAGGCTCCCAAGCTGGGCTTGTTACCCAATCAAACTTAGTGGCGAAATATGCAGGGTATTAGGTGAAGGGCTTGATAAAATGTACGTAGTTAAGGCGAGATCAAACCTTCTATTGAAGATGCCTAATACCAAGGTTATTGTGCACCCTCTAAAAGTTGTAAATTTTATCAGGTTTTGATGAAACTTATTGAAATTTTATGTTTATATCCAAATGATCTTGGTTCCTTTTGATATTGGTGCATATCGAAACGTCACTTGCTGGTTAATGGTCCCAGATTGTACAAAAAATCACTTGTTATGCTAAATTGTCACTTTTAAGGACGTTGAGCAGTCTACGATACACACTAAATTTTCAACACCAAACATATTAAGACTTTTCAGTTGCACACTTGTTCCTTGTATAAAATAAACCAGAGGACACATAACAGTCCGACGGTTTGTATTGAGGTAGGCTACAAGCGGAGAAAAATCAGAAGGAATTTGCTGTGAGACACGATTATCCAGGTCTACCATCGTGATTGGAACATGGCTGAATTTCATATTAATGATCGAAGGCAGAGTAGTGCACCGAAGGAAATATTTACTTTTACGTCCGAATTGTTGTATTTAGAACTTGGTATGGACATATTCAACGAATTGACCGAAAATGTTCAAACTCGGTGGGGGGTTGGGTGGCCGAATGGTTAGCGTGCGCCTGATGTATCAAATGGCCTGCCATTGAGTCAACTGGTGTGGTTTCGAATCCCCGGTTGTACATGGCAAGGAGAAGGGTCGCCTGCCCAACCTCGTGGGTTTTCCCTGGGTACTCCGGTTTCCTCCCACTGCTAAAGACAAATACGCTCAAACGAATTATTGAAATAAAATTAAACCATATGTTCATCCCGAAATGACCTAGTTTGTGTAGAGTGGACCTTTATTAAACTCCAGTTCTATCTCTCTCAAACTTGGTGGGCAGTGTGAAGTTAGCTCGATTTTCGTTTTTCAATATTGGCGAATAACGAAAAACAACTAGCTCGTTATTCGATATTGGCGAATGTTGAAAAACGAACTACTTGTTTTTCGACATTCAAACTTGAAATCTCAAAAAAGTAGATTTGATGGAGGTATATCTGTAGAATGTCTCCAAAACACATTTTATTAAATACGTTTTCTAAAACGAACTAAAGATGTCATAATTCAGGATGCCTGAGCAGTGGATTCATATAAAAACTGCTCTTTCTCCTTGTTTTTTTGATATTGGCGATATTCAAACTTGAATATTAAAAAAAGCAGATTTGAAGGATGTATATCTACAGAATGTCTCCAAAACACATTTTATTAAATCAATGATCTAAAACGAACTAAAAAATATCATAATTGAGGATGCCTGAGCAGTGGATTCACATAAAAACTTTTCTTTCTCGTTGTTTTTTGATATTGGCGAATTTTCGATATTCAAACTTGAATATCAAAAAAGCAGATTTGATGGATGTTTATCTACAGAATGTTTCCATGACACATTTGATTAAATGAGTGATCTAAAACGAACTAAAGATATCATAATTCAGGATGCCTGAGCATATTCAAACTTGAATATCAAAACAAATATTAAAAAAGCAGATTTGAAGGATGTATATCTAAAGAATTTCTCCAAAACACATTTTATTAAATCAATGATCTAAAACGAACTAAAGATATCATAATTAAGGATGCTTGAGCAGGGAATTCATATAAAAAATGCTCTTTCTCCTTGTTTTTTGATATTGGCGAATCTCGAAAAACGAGCCACTTGTTTTTCGATATTCAAACTTGAATATCAAAAAAGCAGATTTGATGGATGTTTATATACAGAATGTCTAAATTGACACATTTTATTAAATGAGTGATCTAAAACGAACTAAATACATCATAATTGGGGATGCCCGAGCAGTGGATTCACATAAAAAGTTTCTTTCTCCTTGTTTTTTGATATTGGCGAATCTCGAAAAACGAGCCAATAACAAAAAAAGCAGATTTGATGGATGCATATCTTCAGAATGTCTCCAAAACACATTTTATTAAATACGTTTTCTAAAACGAACTAAAAATATCATAATTGAGGACGCCTGCCTGAGCAATGGATTCACATAAAAACTTTTCTTTCTCGATGTTTTTTGATATTGGCGAATACTTGAATATCAAAAAAGCAGATTTGATGGATGTTTATATACAGAATGTAACGATATTGTGTTTGTAGAGTACCTTCCCTTTAACTGTTTTTTGCAATAGTACCCGGATGAGGCTTGACGTAATGTAGAGAATAAAAGATGGCAGTTGTGTCAACATAGTTACTAGTCTTGTTGCCTACATTATTATTACTATGAATAACAAGAGGTAACGAAACATGGTGTCAGAAGTAATGTGAACATTCTGGGACTAGCGTATACTATAAACGCAATGTTAGTATGTAGTTACTGAATCTTAAAACGGGTGGAACGGCAACGCTGGATGACCGCATGGAAGAAACCAGTTTGATCCGGATTTCCGACCACGTTTTTCTGGATGCTTCTCTGCGCATCAATGTCAACAAACAACTCTTCATCTCTGTGAAGTTGGATTCGTCTTGGATTTGTCACGAATCATCTCAGTGATTTGACTCTCTACTACAAGAACGTCTCAACGTTTGTCAAGGTTTGATATCGTCTCTGCGATTGACCTGCTCTGTTAACGATTGTCTCCGCATCGTTAAACTTTTGTTGACATTTTGCTTAAATCATCTCTGTGATTTAAAGGGCCTTCAACGATTGTCTCTGCATCGTGAAACTGAAATAAAATCATCTCTCTGTGATTTTACTAGACTCTTGTACGTCTGTCTCTGCAACGTATAATGCTAAGGCCTACTCTACTCTACATTGTTGAAGTCTGTTTACAACGATGGAACTTATAGTTAAAGTAACTCGACTATGAAGATTATTGTCTCTTTATGTATACTGCTAACAGTCCTACTGTTTGTTTCTGTGGTATCCTGTAAAGAAAATCTAAATACTTTAAGCATGGCTGAAGATGATAGAAACTATCCTGTGCTGCATATACCGTTCAACTTACCTTTTCCCTCTAAACTTGACTTGAGTGGAAATCTGGCTGCTAACTGGAAAACTTTTAAACGGGTATGGACTAACTATGAAATAGCCAGTGGCCTGAATCAGAAGGAAATGGGTCAACGTACTGCTACCCTCCTCACCTGCTTAGGACCGGAAGCTCTCAACATCTACGATGGTTTGACTTTTGATGATGATAATCAAAGAAATAACGTAGATTCTGTTGTTCAGAAGTTTGAAACTTTTTGTCTTGGCGAGACAAATGAAACTTACGGAAGATTTTGCTTCAATAAACGGGACCAAGAGTCTGACAATGTGGATACATATGTCACTGTGCTACGCTCTCTAGCAAAATCTTGTAACTATGGTGCCCTGGAAGACAGTCTTATTCGAGATAGAATAGTTCTTGGAATAAGAGACAATCACACTCGTAAGAAACTTTTGCAAACTGCTAACTTAACGTTACGTGCCTGTATCGATATTTGCAGAGCGAGTGAGACTACAGCTGCTCAAGTGAAAAACATGGCTGGTGTTGAAGAAATAAAATATGTTAGTAAATCATCTCGCGATGTGAAAGTAAGCAGAAGACTTGCAAGAGCTCCTCCTTCTCTACAGTCAAGTTCTCCTAGAATAGATTGTAAATTCTGTACTGCTCAACATCCTATGAGAAAAGAACTTTGTCCTGCATGGGGAAAGTCTTGTGGTGTTTGTAAGAAACTTAATCATTTTGCTGCTAAATGCCCTAACAAGTCATTGAAGAGTCGCGGTTTTAAGAAAAAGCCCAAGTACAACGTTAACTTCGTTGAAGGATCTGACTTGTCTGATGGTTGTGTTATGATGATTGACTCTGTGAACTCTGTTGAAAATTCGACAAGAAATGGTGAGAAGTCTACTTACCTGAAGAGGATCAATGCTGTTATGAAAGTTGCTGAGGAACTGGTAGAATTTCAGCTTGACAGTGGATCAACTATTAATATACTTCCTCTCAAAGTATATGATAAACATTGTAGTAACTTTCCACTTACTCCTACATATACGACTCTGTATATGTATAATCATCCTATTGGTAAGAGCTCTATTAAACTTACCAACCCCAAGAATGGTTACAGCTACATTTTGGATTTCCTGATCGTTGATGCTGATGTAAAGCCTATACTTGGTTCGTGTGCTATACAGTGTATGGAACTGATAACAGTCAATGTTATGGTTGTTTTGATGGTAAACTTAGTTTTGAGTTAGATAAAGACATTAGGCCTGTACAGATTCCAACTCGGAAAGTTCCTGTTGCTCTGAAATCACAGGTCAAGCATGAGTTAGATAGACTTACTCAACGAGGCATAATTGAATCTGTCTCTACTCCTACTGACTGGATCTCATCAATGGTAGTCGTCGCTAAACCAAATGGAAAACTTCGTCTTTGTATAGACCCCAAACCACTCAATGTAGCCTTAAAGAGGAACCATTATCCTACACCGACTATTGATGACCTGCTTCCAGAGTTGTCTAAAGCTAGAATTTTCTCGGTGGTAGATGCTAAGAATGGGTTTTGGCATGTTGTATTGGACAAGGAAAGTAGTTACCTAACCACTTTTGGTACTCCTTGGGGAAGATTCCGATGGAAACGTCTCCCGTTCGGAATATCTGTAGCTCCTGAAGAATTTCAGCGATGAGTAGATCTTGCTCTAGAGGGTCTACGAGGTGTTAAAGCAATACATGACGACATCATCATTTGTGGTACTGGAAACTCTGATGAAGAAGCCTTTAGAGATCATGATCGTAACTTTATTGAATTGATGAAACGATGTCAACTTAAAGGTTTGAAGATAAATAAAGCCAAAGTAAAGTTTCATGTGGATGAAGTAACTTATATGGGTCACGTGATTACTTCTCATGGTCTGAAAGTGGATCCTACTAAAGTAAAAGCAATCCTAGATATGCCTCAACCGTCTAATAAAGCTGCAGTTCAGCGTTTTTGGGGTATGGTAAACTATGTTCAAAAGTTTGTGCCTACTGTGTCACAAATCACTACTCCTCTTCGAGATCTACTGAAGAAGGAAACTCTGTTCCATTGGGATGACCAAGTTCGCGGCAAATCCTTTGAAACTCTTAAAAGGATTCTCTCCGAGGCTCCTGTGTTAAGCTACTTTGACACTACTAAATCAACTGTGCTCCAGTGTGATGCCTCAGAATCGGGGTTAGGCGCTTGTCTCCTTCAAGATGGACACCCGATCGTGTATGCTTCTCGTTCTCTGACCTCAACTGAGATACACTACGCTCAGATCGAGAAAGAACTACTTGCTGTCGTGTTTGGATTAGAACGTTTTGAACATTATGTCTATGGTCGTAAAGTTCATGTCGATTCTGACCACAAGCCCCTAGAAATCATTACTAAGAAGAGTCTACTTAGTGCTCCTAAACGTTTACAACGAATGCTCTTAGGTCTTCAACGTTTTGACTATGTTATTAAATATAAGCGTGGTTCAGAAATGTACATTGCTGACATGTTAAGTAGAGCATATTTACCTCATACTAAGAAGACAGAAATCAACGCAACTATTCTAGCTGTCGATACCAGATCGTCTATAGAAGTTGAAATAGAACAGATTAATATGTTACATCATTTACCTGTTACTGAGGAATCCTTGAGAAGAATTCAAAAGTCTACTGAATCAGATGTTACTCTTACTAAGTTGAAAGAACTTATTCTAACAGGTTGGCCAGACGAGAAAGACAGTCTACCTGGAGCTGTTCAAGTGTACTATACATTTAGAGATGAATTGTCGGTACAAAATGGTGTTCTCTTCAAAGCTGATCGTGTTATAATACCATTTTCTCTTCGAGATTATGCTACATCTAGGATACATTCCAGTCATATTGGTATCCAAGGATGTTTAAGACGTGCTCGTGAAAGCGTCTATTGGCCTAATATGAATCGTGATATAGAGACATACATAAAAAAAAGTGTGACGTATGTAACAGCTTTCAACCAGATCAACAGAAAGAACCTATGATTAGTCATCAAATTCCTTCCCGACCATGGCAATTTGTGGGAACAGATTTGTTTGAGTTTAATGAGAAGCCCTACCTCATTACTGTGGACTATTTTTCTAACTATTTTGAGGTTGATCATCTTAAAGACAAAACAGCAAAAACAGTCATACCTAAGATGAAAGCTCACTTTGCGCGACATGGGTTGCCAGAACGTGTAATATCTGATAATGGACCTCCTTACAATAGTGCTGATTTTGTTAGATTCTCTAAAGAATATGAGTTTGATCATATCACCAGCTCTCCAACCTATCCCAAGTCCAACGGAAAAGCTGAAAATGCTGTGAAGACTGCAAAACAGATTATGCGTAAAGCTCTTGAAGATAGAGCTGATGCTTACCTAGCACTCTTTGATTGGAGAAACACACCTAGTGAAGGTTTGAAATCGTCTCCCTGTCAACGTTTATTTGGACGTCGTTGTAGAACACTTCTTCCAACTTGTACTTCATTACTTGAACCTAAGTTAGTTACTGATGTTAAGGTTAAGCTTGAAGAAAGGAAATCTCTGCAGACTACTTATCATGATAGATCAAGTAAAGAACTTTGTTTATTGAAAACGGGGGATGTTGTGCGTGTAAAACCTGTTGGTAGTGATAAACGATGGGTAAAAGCTCAAGTTGAAAAGCAAGTGGATGTTCGTTCGTATGATATTCGTACTGAAGATGGTAGAACTTACAGAAGGAATCGTCGTCACTTGCGTAAGACTAGTGATCTGCCTTGTGTGGAAAAACCTAATTTTCAGTATACACCAACAAATATTGTGCCTGAGTCAGCGTGTGCGCGCTATCCTAATAATTTGTCAGAAACTGGTAATTCTAATAAACTGCCGATAGTATCGCGTTCACCTGTAAAGTCTAAGAACTCAACTGATATACAAACTGAAAGTGTTAGTCCCAAACTTACAACTAGAGTTAGTGGTAGAACAGTTAAAAAACCTAATTACTTAAAAGATTACATTACAAATTAACATTTGTGTAGATATCAAGTTCTCTTTATCATAGTTAAAGTAATATGTGTTGTTTAAGTTTAAAGTGACGGTAAAGCGATCTCTAAAATGATATCTTAAAGTAGTAATCTTTTTAAATTGAAATGTTAATCTTCAATCTACTTAATAGCCTAGTTGGTTATATCTCTTTAAGTTGTAGTATTAATGTTTTGTTTACATTATGTCTGAAAAGGGGGATGTAACGATATTGTATTTGTAGAGTACCTTCCCTTTTACTGTTTTTTGCAATAGTACCCGGATGAGGGTTGACGTAATGTAGAGAATAAAAGATGGCAGTTGTGTCAACATAGTTACTAGTCTTGTTGCCTACATTATTATTACTATGAATAACAAGAGGTAACGAAACACAGAATGTCTAAATTGACACATTTTATTAAATGAGTGATCTAAAACGAACTAAATACATCATAATTGGGGATGCCCGAGCAGTGGATTCACATAAAAACTGCTCTTTCTCCTTGTTTTTTGATATTGGCGAATCTCGAAAAACGAGCTACTCGTTATTCGATATTCAAACTTGAATATCAAAAAAGCAGATTTGATGGATGTTTATCTACAGAATGTCTAAATTGACACATTTTATTAAATGAGTGATCTAAAACGATCTAAATACATCATAATTGGGGATGCCCGAGCAGTGGATTCACATAAAAACTTTCTTTCTCCTTGTTTTTTGATATTGGCGAATCTCGAAAAACGAGCCACTCGTTTTTCGATATTCAAACTTGAATATCAAAAAAGCAGATTTGATGGATGTTTGTATAGAGAATGTCTAAATTGACACATTTTATTAAATGAGTTATCTAAAACGAACTTAGTACATCATAATTGGGAATGCTCGAGCAGTGGATTCACATAAAAACTGCTCTTTCTACTTGTTTTTTGATATTGGCGAATCTCGAAAAACGAGCCACTCGTTTTTCGATATTCAAACTTGAATAACAAAAAAGCAGATTTGATGGATGTTTATCAACAGAATGTCTAAATTGACACATTTTATTAAATGAGTGATCTAAAACGAACTAAATATTCGAACTTGAATATCAAAAAGCAGATTTGATGGATGTTTATATACCGAATGTCTAAATTGAGTTATCTAAAACGAACTTAGTACATCATAATTGGGAATGCCCGAGCAGTGGATTCACATAAAAACTGCTCTTTCTACTTGTTTTTTGATATTGGCGAATCTCGAAAAACGAGCCACTCGTTTTTCGATATTCAAACTTGAATAACAAAAAAGCAGATTTGATGGATGTTTATCAACAGAATGTCTAAATTGACACATTTTATTAAATGAGTGATCTAAAACGAACTAAATATTCAAACTTGAATATCAAAAAAGCAGATTTGATGGATGTTTATATACAGAATGTCTAAATTGACACATTTTATTAAATGAGTGATCTAAAGCGAACTAAATACATCAAAAAAGCAGATTTGAAGGATGTTTATCTACAGAATGTCTCCATGACACATTTGATTAAATCAGTGATCTAAAACGTACTAAAGGCATCATAATTGAGGATGCCGGAGCAGTGGATTCACATAAAAACTGCTCTTTCAACTTGATTTTGATATTGGGGAATGTCGAAAAACGAGCGACTCGTTTTTCGATATTCAAACTTGAATAACATAAAAAGCAGATTTGATGGATGTATATCTTCAGAATGTCTCCAAAACACATTTATAAAATACGTTTTCTAAAACGAACTAATTGAGGACGCCTGTCTGAGCAATGGATTCACATAAAAACTTTTCTTTCTCGATGTCTTTTGATATTGGCGAATCTCGAAAAACGAGCCACTCGTTTTTTGATATTCATACTTGAATATCAAAAAAGGCAGATTTGATGGATGTTTATATACAGAATGTCTAAATTGACACATTTTATTAAATGAGTGATCTAAAACGAACTAAATACATCATAATTGGGGATGCCCGAGCTGTGGATTCACTGCTATTTCTCCTTGTTTTTTTATATTGGCGAATCTCGAAAAACGAGCCAATCGTTTTTCGATATTCAAACTCGAATAACAAAAAAAGCAGATTTGATGGATGTATATCTTTAGAATGTCTCCAAAACACATTTTATTAAATACGTTTTCTAAGACGAACTAAAAATATCATAATTGAGGACGCCTGCCTGAGCAATGGATTCACATAAAAACTTTTCTTTCTCGATGTTTTTTGATATTGGCGAATCTCGAAAAACGAGCCACTGATCGTTTTTCGATATTCATACTTGAATATCAAAAAAGCAGATTTGATGGAAGTTTATATACAGAATGTCTAAATTGACACATTTTATTAAATGAGTGATCTAAAACGAACTAAATACATCATAATTGGTGATGCCCGAGCAGTGGATTCACATAAAAACTGCTCTTTCTCCTTGTTTTTTGATATTGGCGAATCTCGAAAAACGAGCTACTCGTTATTCGATATTCAAACTTGAATATCAAAAAAGCAGATTTGATGGATGTTTATATACAGAATGTCTAAATTGACACATTTTATTAAATGAGTGATCTAAAGTGAACTAAATACATCATAATTGGGGATGCCCGAGCAGTGGATTCACATTAAAACTGCTATTTCTCCTTGTTTTTTGATATTGGCGAATCTCGAAAAACGAGCTACTCGTTATTCGATATTCAAACTTGAATATCAAAAAGGCAGATTTGATGGATGTTTATCTACAGAATGTCTAAATTGACATATTTTATTAAATGAGTGATCTAAAACGAACTAAATACATCATAATTGGGGATGCCCGAGCAGATGTTTTTTGATATTGGCGAAGCTACTCGTTTTTCGATATTCATACATGTACTTGAATTTCAAAAAAGCAGATTTGATGGAAGTTTATATACAGAATGTCTAAATTGACACATTTTATTAAATGAGTGATCTAAAACGAACTAAATACATCATAATTGGTGATGCCCGAGCAGTGGATTCACATAAAAACTGCTCTTTCTCCTTGTTTTTTGATATTGGCGAATCTCGAAAAACGAGCTACTCGTTATTCGATATTCAAACTTGAATATCAAAAAAGCAGATTTGATGGATGTTTATATACAGAATGTCTAAATTGACACATTTTATTAAATGAGTGATCTAAAGCGAACTAAATACATCATAATTGGGGATGCCCGAGCAGTGGATTCACATTAAAACTGCTATTTCTCCTTGTTTTTTGATATTGGCGAATCTCGAAAAACGAGCTACTCATACTTGAATTTCAAAAAAGCAGATTTGATGGAAGTTTATATACAGAATGTCTAAATTGACACATTTTATTAAATGAGTGATCTAAAACGAACTAAATACATCATAATTGGTGATGCCCGAGCAGTGGATTCACATAAAAACTGCTCTTTCTCCTTGTTTTTTGATATTGGCGAATCTCGAAAAACGAGCTACTCGTTATTCGATATTCAAACTTGAATATCAAAAAAGCAGATTTGATGGATGTTTAAATACAGAATGTCTAAATTGACACATTTTATTAAATTAGTGATCTACAGCGAACTAAATACATCATAATTGGGGATGCCCGAGCAGTGGATTCACATTAAAACTGCTATTTCTCCTTGTTTTTTGATATTGGCGAATCTCGAAAAACGAGCTACTCGTTATTCGATATTCAAACTTGAATATCAAAAAGGCAGATTTGATGGATATTTATCTACAGAATGTCTAAATTGACACATTTTATTAAATGAGTGATCTAAAACGAACTAAATACATCATAAAATTGGGGATGCCCGAGCAGTGGATTCACATAAACACTTTCTTTCTCCTTGTTTTTTTGGCATTGGCGAATCTCGAAAAACGAGCCACTCGTTTTTCGATATTCAAACTTGAATATCAAAAAAGCAGATTTGATGGATGTTTATATACAGAATGTCTAAATTGACACATTTTATTAAATGAGTGATCTAAAGCGAACTAAATACATCATAATTGGGGATGCCCGAGCACTGGATTCACATAAAAACTGCTATTTCTCCTTGTTTTTTGATATTGGCGAATCTCGAAAAACGAGCTACTCGTTTTTCGATATTCAAACTTGAATATCAAAAAAGCAGATTTGATGGATGTTTATATACAGAATGTCTAAATTGACACATTTTATTAAATGAGTGATCTAAAACGAACTAAATACATCATAATTGGGGATGCCCGAGCAGTGGATTCAAATAAAAACTGCTATTTCTCCTTGTTTTTTGATATTTGCGAATCTCGAAAAACCACTCGTTTTTCGATATTCAAACTTGAATATCAAAAAGCAGATTTGATGGATGTTTATATACAGAATGTCTAAATTGACACATTTTATTAAATGAGTGATCTAAAACGAACTAAATACATCACAATTGGGGGTGCCCGAGCAGTGGATTCACATAAAAACTACTCTTTTCTCCTTGTTTTTTGATATTGGCGAATCTCGAAAAACGAGCTACCCGTTTTTCGATATTCAAACTTGAATATCAAAAAAGCAGATTTGATGGATGTTTATCTACAGAATGTCTCCATGACACATTTGATTAAATTCGTGATCTATAACGTACTAAAGGCATCATAATTGAGGATGAGGGAGCAGTGAAATCACTTAAAAACTGCTCTTTCTCCTTGTTTTTTGATATTGGCGAATATCAAAAAATATGGAGAAAGATCAGTTTTTCTTGAATCTACTGCTCGGGCATCCCCAGTTATGGTATTTTTAGTACGTTTTAGATCACTGATTTAAAAAAATGTGTTTTGGAGAAATTCTGTAGCTATACATCCATCAAATCTATCAAATCTGCTTTTTTGATATTCAAATTTGAATATCGAAAAACGAGTTCGAGATTCGCCAATATCAAAATACAACGAGAAAGAACAGTATTTATGTGAATCCACTGCTCAGGCACCCTCATTAACGACATCTTTAGTTCGTTTTAGAAAACGTATTTAATAATAAAGTGTTTTGGAGACATTCAGTAGTAATATATCCATCAAGTCTGCTTTTTTGAGATTCAAGCTTGAATATCGAAAAACGAGTAGCTCGTTTTTCGAGATTCGCCAATATCAAAAAAAAGGAGAAAGGGCATTTTTATGTGTATGTACTGCTCAGGCATCCACATTTTTGATATATATTTCATTTTAGATCACCGATTTAATCAGATGTGTTTTGGAGACTTTCTTTAGCTACACATCCATCAAATCTACTTTTTTGAGATTCAAATTTGAATGTCGAAAAACAAGTAGCTCGTTTTTCAACATTCGCCAATATCGAATAACGAGCTAGTTGTTTTTCGTTATTCGCCAATATCGAAAAACGAGTAGCTCGTTTTTCGATATTCACCAATATTGAAAAACGAAAAACAAAACTTCATACTGCCAACTTGGTGTAGGTGTAAGCAGAGATAAGCAATTTCATTGGTTGATGCTTTGGGAGATGATAACTTTAGTTCTAATTATGTGAGACGTGAGAGTGATGAAATTTGGTGCATAGTTTTATTACATCAATACATTGACTAAGTTCGACACTGAACATTTTCTGCTCCGGGTAAGCAGGGCGATAATATGAGTAATTTGATTGGTCGAGAGACTCAAGACTTTGGAATATGACAACTCTCATTCTAACTAAGCTAGAATGTTCAAACTTTAAATAGATGTTTATTGGGTGAATGCCATGATGAAGTTCGAAGATGAGAATTTTCTGCTTTAGGTTAATTTAGAGTGAGGAAACTTGGTGTATAGTTTTGTCACATCAATACCTTGACTAATGAACATTTTCTGCCCTGGGTAAGCAGAGCATTAAGAAATTTGATTGGTCGAGACTTTAGAACACAATAACTCGCCTTCTAATTGAGGTAGAATGTTTAAACTTAGTGTAGGCGTTCATAAGGTGAATGCCTTGGTGGAGTTCAGATATAAACATTGTCTGCTTAGGGTAAGCTAGAATAAGCAATCTGATTGGCTGATGCTTTGGCTTTGGGGCACGTTAACGTTGGTTATAATTAAGTGAGAGTGATGAAACTCTGAATATAGATTCATCATATCATTACCTTGACTAAGTTCGATGATAAAAAGTTTCTGATTGTATGAAATATCATGTTTTTAATTTGATAACCCTCTAGAGGTCACAATTTTTATTTGATTCTGAAAAATCACTTTTTGTCCCCTGTCTTTCGAAGAAAGCAGAGGACTATTAGAATGGGTTCGTCTTTCACACTTTTGGGGACACAATAACTCTCTTTCTAATTGGGCTAGAATGTTCAAACTTGGTGTAGGTAGGTGTGTATTAGGTCTATGCCTTGTTGGAGTGTGAAGATGAACATCTGCTGCTTAGGGTAAGCAGAGATAAGCAATTTGATTGGTTGATGCTTTCGGACACGATAGCTTTAGTACTAATTAAATGAGAGTGATGAAACTTGGTGTATAGTTTCTATAGATCAATACCTTGAATAAGTTAGATAATAAAATCTTCTGCTGAGGGTAAGCAGGGCGATAAGCAATTTGATTGGTCGAGATTTTGGAACACAATAGCTTTCCTTCTAATTGAGGTAGAATGTTCAAACTTGATGTAGGTGTTCATTAGGACAGTGCCTTGATGGAGTTCGAAGATAAACATTTTCCGCTTAGGGTTAACAGAGATAGGCAATGTGAGTGGTTGATTCTTTTGGGCACGATAACTTTAGTTATAATGAAGTTAGAGCAATGAAGTCTTAATATAGATTCATTATATTATTACCTTGGCTAAGGCTAAGGAGCAACAAGCAATTTCATTTGAGGTAGAATTTTTAAACTTGATCTAGATGTTCATTAGGAGCTAAGCAATTTCATTGGTTGATGCTTTGGGACAAGATAACGTTGATTAAGAAGCAACAAGCAATTTGATTGGTCAAGAGAATATTGTTGCCATAAAAGTTTATCAGTCTGTAAAATTCCAGTAATTGTGAACTTCATTTGGCCAGAGAAAATCATAAGTCCTAAACTTAAGTGACTGTAGTCCAAAGATTTGTCTTATCTGCAATGCGGAGATCTAAACAGAAACAGACTTGCGAAAATCTTAGCTGAGAATTATTTAAAACTTTTACTTCATACATTTATCAGGAATCATAACACATATTCAAATGTTATTGCGGCCATGCTTCTCAAGAACATGATTTGAAAAACTGCTAATCAAATGAGGTAAATTTAGGAAATTAATTATCAATTTCCGGTTTTGATTAGCAATATTTGGGGAAAATTGTGATTAAATAATGTCTGTGTTGAATTTACAATATAATTCAAAGCTTTATTGAAGTATAAATATTTCAAAAATTATAATTAAAAATATAGATTTCAAAATTTGCCCACTGTTTTCGATACTTGCATGTGTTACAAATACTTTCTTCAAAGCAGTGTCAGTTGAGACACTGGTTGTAAGCTTATCGGAATAGTTTAGATATGATATTTCTGCAGGCCTGGAAATAACTGTTTTATATGTACCTGACAAAATGTCAGGCACTAATGAAAAAGTATCTGACATTTTCAACTTAGTGTGGGGCATGTATTAATAATATCATTAAAAAGACAAATCAGTGCCTGGCAAAATGACAGGCACCAGAGGTTTAGTGCCTGACAAAGCCTGAATCTGTGCCTGACATTGTCAGTGACAGTTGCCTAATTTCCAGGCTTGTATTCCTGGGTTGATTGGTAGTTTGGAAATGACATGAAATGAAATGGGGTTTAATGTCACAATAAGCACAACCATATTATGCACTGTCATCCACTCATTAGTTTACTGGATATTTGTCAATTTCATGCCAAAGCTAACTTGTCTCATTTTGTTTTATTATTACAGAAGAGTTACCTTACAAGATACAAATGGTAGTGATGAGTCATACATGTAATTATATATTGATTCTTTGACACTGCATGATTATATGTTAATTCTGTGATACTGTATGATAATATATAAACCGATTCTGTGATACTATATGTAGTATGACAATATTTATACTGATTCTGTACTGTATGATATACTGGTTTTGTGTTTCTGATTCTGTGATATTATATGATTATATACAGATTTTGTGATTCTACATGATTATATACTGATTCTGTGATACGATATGATTATATACTGATTCTGTGGTTCTGATTACTGTGATACTGTATGATTATATATACTGACTCTGATTCTCATTTCTGTGAAACTGTATGAGTATAATAAAAATCTGTGATAAAATATGATAATATACTTATACTGTGGTACTGTATGATAAGATAGTGATTATAGAGATACTATGATAATATACTGATTCTGTAATAGTAGTAATACCATCTGATAATATACCGATTCTGTGATACTTTGGGATTATATACTGATACTGTATGATAATATACTGATTCTGTGATACTTGATGATTAGATACTGTATGATTATATACATACTGATTCTGTGATACTTTATGATTATATACAGATACTGTATGATAATACATGTATACCGATATTGTGTGATAATATACTGATATTGTATGATAATATACTGATTCTGTGATACTTTATGATTATATACTGATACTGCCTGATAATATATTGATTTTGTGATACTTTATGATTGTATACTGATACTACATAATATTAATATATTGATTTTGATTATAATACTCATACTATATCATTATAATACCGATACTGCATCATTATACATGTATACTGATTCTGCCATACTATATGATTATATACTGATTCTGTGATTCTGATTACTGTAAGATTATTTACCATTTCTGTGATATCGATGTATGATTTCTGTGGTATTGATTTATACTTTTTATATGTCCACATTCATAATGTGAACGTATTATGCCGTCGCCCCTGTCTGTGTGTGTGTATGTATGTATGTATGTGTGTCTGTGGGTCGCCTACAGGGCGCAATTCTTCATGGATTTTCTTCAAACGTTGTATACTTATTCGTTATACCCTAAGGAAAATCTATATTGTTTTTGGTGCATGCCCCGTCCCCAGGGACAGAGCCACGCCCATTTCTAGTATTTGTTTGTTTGTCGTCTACAGTCCACATTTCTTAACTTATAACCTTGAAACTTTGCATACATATTCTTTGTACCCAAAGAAACATCGCTCTCGTTTAGGGTGCATGCCCAACCCCCCGGGGCAGAGCCACGCCCATTTTCTTTTCGCGTGTCTTTGTGTCGCCTACAGGGCGCAATTGTTACTGAATTTTCTTCAAACTTTGTATATTTACTCTTTACACCCTAAGGATGATCCCTATCGTTTGGGGTGCATGTCCAACTCCCAGGGGCAGAGCCACACCCATTTTCTTTTTTTTTTACCCGTGTGTTGCCTACAGGGGGTAATTCTTACTGGATTTTCTTAAAACATTGTATACTTACTCTTTACATCCTAAGGGTGATCCGTATTGTTTTTTGGTGCATGCCCTACTCCAGGGGCAGAGCCACGCCCATTCCTTGTATTTATTTGTCTTCTACAAGCCACGTACATTTCTTAACGCATCATCTTGAAACTTTGAATACTTATTCTTTGTACCATAAGGAACATCCCTATCACTTGGGGTGCATGCCCAACAACCATGGACAGAGCCATGCCCATTTTCTTTTTGTGTGTTGCCTACAGGCCACAATTCTTAATCGATCATATTGAAACTTAAAATACGTATTCCTTATACCCTAGTGAATGATCCCTTTTGTTTTGGGTGCATGCCTGACCCCCTGGGACAGCAACGCCCATTTCTTGTATTTGTTTGTCTGTCATCTACAGGCTGCATTTCTTAACGTATCATTTTGAAACTTATTCTTGGTACCTTAAGGAAGACCCTATTGTTTTTGGTGCATGCCCGACCCTCAGGGACAGTGCCAGGCCCATTTTCTTTTTGTGTGTCTGTGTGTCACCTACAGGCCACAATTCTTAATCGATCGTCTTGAAAACTTTTTTATACTTATTCCTTATGCCCCAAGGCTGACCACTATTATTTTTGGTGCATGCCGGACCCCCTGGGACTGAGCCACCCCCAATGTTTTTGTGTCTTGTGTTCGCCTACAGGATGCAATTCTTAATCTAGATCCTTTTAAAACTTTGCATAGCTATTCGTTATACCCTAAGGATGACCCCTATTGTTTTTGGTGATTTCCTATCCCCCAGGGGCAGAGCCATGTTCATTTTTACTTCGTGTCTGTGTGTGTTGTCTACAGGCCATGATTCTAAATGGATCGTCTTTAAACTTGGGATATGTATTCCTTATAGCCTAAGGACGACAACTGCATGTCCCGACTCCCAGAGGCAAGCCACGCCCAATTTTTGCGTTTGTGGTTTACAGGCCGCAATTCTGAATGAATCAGCTTGGTACTTGGCATATGTATTCTTTATAGCCTGAGGGCGTCCACTATTGATTTTGGTGAATGTCCCGATCCCCAGGGGCAGAGCCACGCCCACGTTTTGCCTTTAGCGTCTGAAAGCCACAATTCTGAATGGATTATCTTGATGTTGAGGCACAACTATCAACGCTAAACAAACCAAACACCTAGCCTTCTTGACAAAGTACCATATCAATCAAAGCAGGAATGTGGACGTATATTGTAGCGTTAGCGTTATGTTTAATGTTGTTATCATTACTTATTAGGCTTTCACCATTTTCAAAGCAGGAATGTGGACGTATATTGTAGCGTTAGCGTTATGTTTAATGTTGTTATCATTACTTATTAGGCTTTCATGTTATTACTAAGATTATTAAGCTGTATTACATATGAAAGCTTATTGTTTCTGTTAAAGTTATTATTATTATTTTTTTTTTTGTGTGTTTTCTGCAAATCGGATTTCTCAGAATCTATCCATAGGATCTTTCTGAAATTTTGACCTACCCCCCCCCAAAAAAAAATGGGGTGCGAACCTTGATTAAATATATTTTCAAAACGCTTTACGAATCCGAAATCACCGATTTTACTAATTCTTTTTTCTTTGAAAACCTTGAAAAAAATCATTTTCATCTGCAGTTTCACATTTTCGAATTTGGAAAATTCGTCGCTGTGATTTCGAACCGGAAGTTTAGACCAATTTGACAACTTCTTTAATAGTTGTACGATTTTCATGAAATTTAGTATATAAGTAGATCTTACCGATGTGACTTCAAAAATATAATTAGAAATTTTCTAAATTATCTCTCCTTGACGAAATTAAGGATCAAATTTTCCAAAAAAATCATCGAAATATAGGTCAGAATGACCTGATTTTTTATTTGGATACTAGATAAGTAATTACTGATTTGTACACAAAATATGGAGTTTGTCGATCGAACCGGAAGTGCCACCATCTTTAAAAGTGAAAAATCAATAAGGCTTTTTTGCTATTTTACTTACAGACTCGGGAGTTATATTTTCTGAATCCTTATAGGAAGGCCTAAAAAATGTCGCGAATTGAATTTTAATTTAGGTCAACCGGGAGTCACCATTTTGAATTGAAAATGAAAAATAGAAGCAATTTGAAGGGCCTAGACATTGGAGCACAATAACTCTCAAACTTGGTGTAGACGTTCACTAGGTCAGTGTTATGATGGAGTTCAAAGATGAGCATTTTCTGCTTAGGGTAAGCAGAGATAAGCATGTTGATTTGTTGATTCTTTAGGGCACGATAACTTCGGTTATAATGAAGGGAGGACGGTGAAACTTTTGTCATTAGAGAGTCTAATAGCTAGCCTGTTGTGTGAAATCATTGTATCATTTTTTTAAATATCAGGGATAGCCGAAAAAAAGAGATTGAAAATTCAAAAAGTCGTATTTTTACAATTTGGAGCATGTTTAGAGGTCTTTCTCGTAAAGTCAACATAATATTTTTTTTGGAACTTCTTCTACAAAGAGTCTTATTGGTAGTCTTTTATATGAAACCATCGATCAACAGTCCAACATATCAGGAGTAGAAGAACAAAAGGATCGAACATTGAAAACGGCACCCTTTCATTGTTAAGCGAAACATGCAGTGTGGGTGACTACAATCTACACATTTAGTCATCGTATAGAGCTTATTCAACAGTATCGAATTCCAACTGCTTAGGGATATTTTACATGCACTCCAATGTGTACACGGGACCTTGGTTTTTCGTACCATCCGAACTACTAGACAGCTGTGCTTGTCAGTCCCTCCGTTCTGTCTCACTGACAAGGGGAACCACGCCGGGAAATTGAGATGAACTTTCTCCATGCAGAACTTTCAATTCAGGCAAAACGTTTATTGCATACGATTAAGCTGGTCAGTTGGAGCTTATTTTCAAAAGTTTTGTAATAATCGGTTGGTAATTAAAGTACCGTGCACATTAAACTGTTAAAACAGAAAATTTCACCCGGTTGAAATGTTTCTTGCTATAAGTCAGCAATTTTCCGAATTCAGGGAGGCTGAATGGCTGAATGGTTAGCATGTGCGCACTGTATCGTAACGTCTGTCATTGAGTCAATGGGCGTCGTTTCGATCTCCAGGTTGCACGTGACATGGAATATGATGTCCAACCCCGTTTATTGCGAACGATTAAGCTGTTCAGGGGGAGCTTATTTTTAAAAGTTTTGTAATATTCGGTTGATAACTAAAGGTACCGTGCAAATTAAACTGTTAAAATAGAAAATTTGGCCTGGTTGAAATGTTTCTCGCTGTAGGTCAGCAATTTGCCGATTTTGGGGAGGTTGCGTGGCTGAATGGTTAGCACGTGCGCTCTGTATCATAACGTCTGTCATTGAGTCAACTGGCGTTGTTTCGATTTCTTGGTTGTACGTGACAAGGAGTATGGTCGCCTGTCCAACCACGTAGGCCGTAACGCCACTGCCCGGGTAAAATTTCCCTCATTGCACACTTTATGGCGTATGCCCGTCCTCATTACCCTATTTTAGGAGCAGAACAGTAGGACGTTAAACCCTATTCAATTTCATTTCATTTTCTCTATGTTGCTTATTTATTATAGTGGATAAATATTTTTCTGGTTCTAGCAATTATTTAATTTCTGCATAGAAGTCTTGCTTTGGCCAGTTTTTTTTATTGCAGAGTGCCATTCTTGTATATTGCAGTCTATGATCCTTTGTTTAAAAGATGATTAAGAAGTTGTCACGATTTCCTACTTATAACCAAGCATATTGGAAACCATAATTATATAACATATCTCTAATTTTGGAAGCCCGATTACAGCTATACAAGTTTCCCTTTAGTTTAAAGATTATTTTTTTGCCCGGGTGCGATGTTTCTCACTACATTTAAATTTGTAACTTTGTGAGTTTTTGATAATTAGGGTTTCACACTGCGTAGCTTGTGTAAAACACTATTGTTTTTGTTAAAATTATTATTCTTCTTCTTATTATTATTATTATTATTCACATTCCAATTTGAATAGATCTCAGCAACTAATTGTCGCATCGTTACGATTTCTTCGGTTTTACTGGGAAAGTGGGTGTGACTTAGAGGATAAAGCTATTTTGAACGTTCTCCGAGAATATGCGAAATGTCCGAAATCACCGAAGTTAGCGTTTTTAAAAATATTGCAATAATTTTAACAATAATCATAGGATTTTAACTTTCGATACATTTTGGCATAGCCGGAGACATGGCACATAGCTACGCTACTTTCGATTTTTGATTTTTGGCAAATCTTCGAAGATATTGAGCGCCAAATTTCGAAAATGTAAAATTTTACAAAAAACTTTTTTATTTATAAATATTTTTTAGTCGTGTTGTGCACAGAATTAAAGAGTCATCTGACTAGCGCAAAAATGTTAAAAAAAAATTGTCTCGGTAATTTTCCTTGGCCGCCATTGGCTAATTCAGTTTTTCAGTCCTAGATTAATTTCTTATTGTTCGATTTGTATAAAACAAAGTTCATATGCTTCGTTGTCTCAATTGTCATTTTTTTTTATTACCGAAAGTGTTATCTGTCGGCACCGGAAGTGGCATAAATTTACCAAAAACTGCAATTTTGACAGTTAGGTACCATTTTTCGGAAACAAATATTATTTTTTTGAAAAATTATATGACTAAAAGAGTGTGTCCTTTAAAGGCGCAAAAAATGTCGGAAGCAGTTTTTTTAATTTCTATTTCATTTTCTAGCAAATTGGATTAAGAGGTGAAAAAAGGCGTAAAATTGACCTATTTACAACCCATTCAGTTTTTTCAGATTTTAAAATATTTTTACTTAACTTTTATAAACCTGTAACTATAATCCATACGAAGAGAATGTATGTTAAAATTAGTTTCTAAAATAAGCAGTTGCCGAGAAATGGGCAGTTTTGCATAAGTCACTGTTTTCGTAATTTTGCCTGTAAAATAGTCAATTATTAATGGATATTCACAAAAGTGACATCATTTGATTCAAAAAGCAAGTCTGCGTCATATCATGTTGATTACTATTTAAAATTGACACCGGAAGTGACGTCATTTAGTCAAAAACTCAATTTTTAACTTTTAAATTCGATATTTTTTTCAACCAAGAATTATGTCACATATAATAATAAATTTAATTTTTGGTTTAAATTCACATATTAACAAAACTCATACGGTCAAAAAGATATCATAAAATTGTTTCTATGCCATTTCTGATTTCATAAAACTAATGGAACATTTACATTATCACCGAAAGTACTGTAATTTTGTCAGGATCAATTACATGTAACAAATGTATAAAATGAAATGATATTGCTGGATTTGTTTGATTCTGTTTCCATTTTATTTGGTGTGTGCATTGCTTGTGTGGAAACCTTTTTGTTGGTTTCATTGGTACCGGAAGTGACATATGTTCAATGGTAACGTGGCACCGAAAGTGACACAAGTTCAAGTTCAAAGGTAACATGGCACCAGTGAAACCCGTCATTCCTGCATGCAGGTCTAGTTATGTCTTTATAATTTTCCAAATCTACATATTTAACGTACATATTCAAACAGGTGAGTTCAACCTGATTCAAAAAGTTTTAGTTTTGTTCAAAGTTATCTCATTTAATTTTTCGATGTTTTCTTACTATTTTCATTTCATTTTTCTGAAAGTTTTGAAGTCGGAAGTCATCCCGATTACAGCAACGCAAGTATCAGTTATTTCCCTTTAGTTTTCAGATTATGCAATGTTTCATACTATATTTAGACTTGTAACTTCGCCAGTTTTTGACCAATTTTGATAGTTTGTTATTCGTATCCTTTTATTTGAGATACTTGATATAATCGATGACACGTGACGATGAATATGAAAGCTTTCATATCTGCATGGGACAGTAGCAGATCTAGTTATTAAGCTTTCATATGTATTACATATGAAAGCTTATTGTTTCTGTTAAAGTTATTATTATTATTAAGCTTTCATATGTATTACATATGAAAGCTTATTGTTTCTGTTAAAGTTATTAAGCTTTCATATTTCATATGAAAGCTTATTGTTTCTGTTAAGCTTATTGTTTCTGTTAAAGTTATTATTATTATTTATTTTATTTTTTTTGTGTGTGTTTTCTGCAAATCGGATTTCTCAGAATCTATCCATAGGATCTTTCTGAAATTTTGACCTACCCCCCCCCCCAAAAAAAATGGTGTGCGAACCTTGATTAAATATATTTTCAAAACGTTTTACGAATCCGAAATCACCGAAATTTACGAACGACAAAATGGAAAATACATAGTCGTAACTTTATTGTTTTTTGACCGATTTTACTAAATCTTTTTTCTTTCAAAACCTTGAAAAAAATCATTTTCATCAGCAGTTTCACATTTTCGAATTTCGAAAATTCGTCGCTGTCATTTCGAACCGGAAGTTTAGACCAATTTGACAACTTCTTTAATAGTTGTGCGATTTTCACGAAATTTGGAATGTAAGTAGAACTTGCCAATGCGACTTCAATGATGTCTTCAGAAATTTTCTAAATTATCTCCCCTTGGTGAAATTAAGGATCAAAGTTTTCAAAAAAATCGTCGAAATATAGGTCAGAATGACCTAAAAAAAAATTTCGATACTAGACAAGTAATTACTGATTCGTACACAAAATATGGAGTTTTTCGATCGAACCGGAAGTGCCACCATCTTGAAACGTGAAAAATCAATAAGGCTTTTTTGCTATTTTACTTACAGACTCGGGAGTTATATTTTCTGAATCCTTGTAGGAAGGCCTAAAAAAACGTCGGAGTAGAATTTTGATTTAGGTCAACTGGGAGTCACCATTTTGAATTGAAAATGAAAACTACAAGCAATTTGAAGGGCCGAGACTTTGGAGCACAATAACTCTATTTCTAATTAAGCTAATCAAACTTGGTGTAGACATTCACTAGGTCAATGTTATGATTAAGTGCAAAGATGAGCATTTTCTGCCTAGGGTAAGCAGAGATAAGCATGCTGATTTGTTGATTCTTTAGGGCACGATAACTTCGGTTATAATGAAGGGAGGGCGGTGAAACTTTTGTCAATAGAGAGTCCAATAGCTAGCCTGTTGTGTGAAATCATTGTATCATTTTTTTAAAACATCAGGGATAGCCGAAAAAAAGAGATTGAAAATCCAAAAAGTCGTATTTTTACAATTTGGAGCATGTTTAGAGGTCTTTCTCGTAAAGTCAACATAGTATTTTTGGGGAACTTCTTCTACAAAGAGTCTTATTGGTAGTCTTTTATATGAAACCATCGATTAACAGTCCAACATATCAGGAGTAGAAGAACAAAAGGATCGAACATTGAAAACGGCACCCTTTCATTGTTAAGCGAAACATGTGTGGTTGACTAAAATCTACACATTTAGTCATCGTATACAGCTTATTCAACAGTATCGAATTCCAACTGCTTAGGGATATTTTACGTGCACTCCACTGTGTACACGGTACCTTGGTTTTTCGTCCCATCCGAACGACTAGACAGCTGTCCTTGTCAGGCCCTCCGTTCTGCCTCACTGTCAAGGGGGAACCACGCCGGAAAATCGAGATAAACTTTCTCGGTGCAGAACTTTCAATTCAGGCCAAACGTTTATTACATACGATTAAGCTGGTGAGTTCCAGCTTATTTTCAAAAGTTTTGTAATAATAGGTTGGTAATTAAAGTACTGTGCAAATCTAAGTGTTAAAACAGAAAATTTCGCCCGGTTGAAATGTTTCTTGCTATAAGTCAGCAATTTCCCGATTTTAGGGAGGCTGAATGGCTGAATGGTTAGCATGTGCGCGCTGTATCGTAACGTCTGTCATTGAGTCAACCGGCGTAGTTTCGATTTCCAGGTTGCATGTGACATGGAGTATGGTGTCCAACCTCGTGTGTTTTCTCCGTGTCCGTCGGTTTCCCCCCAACAGCTAAAGACCAGTACGCGCAAGGGAAGTTTTTAAATAAAATTAAAATACATATGTTAGTCCCGAAATGACCTAGTTTGTGTCGATTGGACGTTAAGCCGCATTTCTCTCTTTTATTTTTAAAGTTTTGTAATAATCGGTTGGTAATCAAAGGTACTGTAAAAGTGATAAAACAGAAAATTTCGCCCGGTTGTAATGTTTCTCACTTTAAAGTCAGCAATTTGCCGATTTTAGGGGGCAAACGTTAATTGCGGACTATTAAGCTTGTCAGGAGGAGCTTATTTTTTTAAAGTTTTGTAATATTCGGTTGATAATAAAGGTACCGTGCAAATTAAACTGTTAAAATAGAAAATTTCGCCCGGTTGAAATGTTTCTCGCTGTATGTCAGCAATTTGCCAAATTTAGGGAGGTTACGTGGCTGAATGGTTAGCACCTGCGCTCTGTATCGTAACGTCTGTCATTGAGTCAACTGGCGTTGTTTCGATTGAATGCCCGGTTGAAATGTTTCTTGCTATAAGCCAGCAATTTCCCGATTTTAAGGAGGCTGAATGGCTGAATGGTTAGCATATATGCGCTGTATCGTATCGTCTGTCATTGTGTCAACCGGCGTCGTTTCAATTTCCAGGTTGCAGGTGACATAGAGTATGGTGTCCAACCTCGTGGGTTTTCTCCGTGTCCTTCGGTTTCCTCCCACTCCTGAAGACCCGTACGCGCAAGGGAAGTTTTTAAATAAAATTAAAAGACATATATTAGTCCCGAAATGACCTCGTTTGTGTCGAATGGACGTTAAGCCGCATTTCTCTCTTTCTCTTTTATTTTTAAAGTTTTGTAATAATCGGTTGGTAATCGATGGTACTGTAAAAGTGATAAAACAGAAAATTTCACCCGGTTGTAATGCTTCTCACTTTAAAGTCAGCAATTTGCCGATTTTAATGGGCAAACGTTTATTGCGAACGATTAAGCTGGTCAGGGGGAGCTTATTTTTAAAAGTTGTAATATTCGAAAATTCGTCGCTGTGATTTCGAACCGGAAGTTGAGACCAACTTGACAACTTCTTTAATAGTTGTATGATTTTCATGAAATTTAGTATATAAGTAGATCTTACCGATGCGACTTCAAAAATAAGATTAGACATTTTCTAAATTATCTCCCCTTGACGAAATTAAGGATCAAAGTTTTCAAAAAAATTACGAAATATACGTCAAAATGACCTAATTTATTTTTTGTTCGATACTAGATAAGTAATTACTGATTTGTACACAAAATATCGAACCGGATGTGCCACCATCTTGAAACGTGAAAAGTCCATAAGGCTTTTTTGCTTTTTTACTTACAGACTTGGGAGTTATATTTTCTGAATCATTGAGGGAAGGCCTAAAAAACGTTTAGAGTAGGATTTTGATTTAGGTCAACTGGTAGTCAACATTTTGAAGTGAATATGAAACATAGTGAAAAATCGACATTTACGAACTTGTAAACAAACACAATAGATCATAGAATGTTCAATGCGTCTCCTATGTCTGAAATTAATACATTTCAGGATAGCCGGGATACAGGTCAAATTTTTGGTATTTGAATATTTCAAAAATTCGATTTTTGCCTTTGACGTTTTTCGTGCCGACAAAGTTCTTTACGAGTGAAAAATCACATTAACTTCATTAGATTGTGACCGATTTTAATGGGGTTTTTTTTGTTCGGATTATTCATATGACCCATGGCATGTGACAGGAAGTGACTGTGAATATGAAAGCTTTCATATCTGCATGGGACAGTAGCAGATCTAGTTATTTTTTTTTGTGTGTGTTTTCTGCAAATCGGATTTCTCAGAATCTATCCATAGGATCTTTCCGAAATTTTGACCTACCCCCCCAAAAATGGGGTGCGAACCTTGATTAAATATATTTTCAAAACGTTTTACGAATCCTAAATCACCGAATTTTACGAACGAAAAAACTGACAATGCATAGTCGTAACTTTGTTATTATTTGACCGATTTTTCTAATTATTTTTTCTTTCAGTATCTTGAAACATTTACTTCAAATCAGCAATTTCGGATTTTCGAATTTCGAAAATTCGTCGCTGTCATTTCGAACCGGAAGTTATTACCAATTTGACAACTTCTTTAATAGTTGTGCGATTTTCGTGAAATTTAGAATGTCAGTAGATCTTGCCAATGCGACTTCAATGATGTCCTTGGAAATTTTCTAAATTATCTCTCCTTTGTGAAATTAAGGATCAAAGTTTTAAAAAAAATCGTCGAAATATAGGTCAGAATGACCTAATTTTTTTTTTTGAATACTAGAGAAGTAATTACTAATTCGTACACAAAATATGGAGTTTGTCGATCGAACCGGAAGTGCCACCATCTTTAAACGTGAAAAATCAAAAAGGCTTTTTTGCTATTTTACTTACAGACTCGGGAGTTATATTTTCAGAATCCTTGAAGGAATGCCTAAATATCTGTCGGATCCGAATTTTGATTTCGGTCACGTGATGGTCACCATTTTGAATTGAAAATGAAAAATAGAAGCAATTTGAAGGACCGGGACTTTGGAATACAATAACTCTCCTTCTAATTAAGCTAGAATGTTCAAACTTGGTGTAAACGTTCACTAGGTCAATGTTATGATGGAGTTCAAAGATGAGCATTTTCTGCTTAGGGTAAGCAGAGATAAGCATGTTGATTTGTTTATTCTTTAGGGCACGATAACTTCGGTTATAATGAAGGAGGGCGGTGAAACTTTTGTCAATAGAGAGTCTAATAGCTAGACTGTTGTGTGAAATCATTGTATCATTTTTTTTTAAATATCAGGGATAGCCGAAAAAAAAGAGATTGAAAATCCAAAAAGTCGTATTTTTACAATTTGGAGCATGTTTAGAGGTCTTTCTCGTAAAGTCAACATACTATTTTTTTGGGAACTTCTTCTACAAGGAGTCTTATTGGTAGTCTTTTATATGAAACCATCGACCAACAGTCCAACATATCAGGAGTAGAAGAACAAAAGGATCGAACATTAAATACGGCACCCTTTCATTGTTAAGCGAAACATGCAGTGTGGGTGACTACAATCTACGCATTTAGTCATCGTATAGAGCTTATTCAACAGTATCGAATTCCAACTGCTTAGGGATATTTTACATGCACTCCAATGTGTACACGGGACCTTGGTTTTTCGTCCCATCCGAACGACTAGACAGCTGTGCTTGTCAGTCCCTCCGTTCTGCCTCACTGACAAGGGGAACCACGCCGTTGAAATGTTTCTTGCTATAAGTCAGCAATTTTCCGAATTCAGGGAGGCTGAATGGTTAGCATGTGCGCGCTGTATCGTAACGTCTGTCATTGAGTCAACGGGCGTCGTTTCGATCTCCAGGTTGCACGTGACATGGTGTATGATGTCCAACCTCGTGGGTTTTCTCCGTGTTCTTCGATTTCCTCCCAACGGCTAAAGACCAGTACGCGCAAGGGGAGTTTTTAAATAAAGTTAAAAAAAACATATGTTAGTCCCGAAATGACCTAGTTTGTGTCGAATGGACGTTTGGCCGCATTTCTCTCTTTCTCTTTTATTTTTAAAGTTTTGTAATAATCGGTTGGTAATCAAAGGTACTGTAAAAGTGATAAAACAGAAAATTTGGCCCGGTTGTAATGTTTCTCACTTTAAAGTCAGCAATTTGTCGATTTTAAGGGGCAAACGTTTATTGCGAACGATTAAGGTGGTCAGGGGGAGCTTATTTTTAAAAGTTTTGTAATAATCGGTTGATAACTAAAGGTACCGTGCAAATTAAACTGTTAAAATAGAAAATTTGGCCCGGTTGAAATGTTTCTCGCTGTAGGTCAGCAATTTGCCGATTTTAGGGAGGTTGCGTGGCTGAATGATTAGCACGTGCGCTCTGTATCATAACGTCTGTCATTGAGTCAACTGGCGTTGTTTCGATTTCTTGGTTGTGCGTGACAAGGAGTATGGTCGCCTGTCCAACCTCGTAGGCCGTAACGCCGCTGCCCGGGTAAAATTTCCTTCATTGCACACTTTATGGCGTATGCCCGTCTTCATTAGCCCATTGTAGGAGCAGAACAGTAGGACGTTAAACCCCATTCAATTTCATTTCATTTTCTCTATGTTGCTTATTTATTATAGTGGATAAATATTTTTTTGGTTCTAGCAATTATTTAATTTCTGCATAGAAATCTTGCTTTGGCCATTTTTTTTATTGCAGAGTGCCATTCTTGTATATTGCAGTCTATGACCCTTTGTTTAAAATATGCTTAAAGTTGGGTTCCCGGATACAAACTGGGTGATTTGATGATATATTATAATTAAAAACATATTCAAACTAATTATCTTATCATAATTTTGCTTCAAATCGTTCTCATAACATTTTTATTGACGAGAATAGCCTGCTATAAAAATCTATCGAAAGAGACCATGTTTGCGTCAGGCGATTACCCCTCGCCGTAACCAATGGCAACGGTGGCAGACGACAGGGGAGAATGCATTGCATACACAAGACGATGTTGTCTCGAAGCGCTGACTATTTACTACAAATATAGAATCCTAATTAAATTCTCGGATTATCCACTGCATGCGTCTTTTTCCGTGATTTTTACCCCAGAAATTGTTGTATGTCTAACCCTTCATAAAGTTTTTCAAAATGTACACAAATCACTTCAACGCCAAGCGTGCAGGTACCCTTATTCGTCGGGTTGACTATTAAGGGAACCCCTTACATTTTTGTCCTGTTTACGCTCCATGAGTGTTTTTCAGGGAATCCAGTATTTTTCTAGTAAGATTGGATATCTCTTCTTTCCATATATACCAAAATTGTCATACTTTTATAGGCAATGACCACCCGATAAATACTTATCTGGGAACCCAACTTTAAGAAGTCGTCACGATTTCCTACTTATAACCGAACATATTGGAAACCATAATTATATAACATATCTTGGAAGCCCGATTACAGCTATACAAGTTTCAGTTATTTCCCTTTAGTTTAAAGATTATTTTTTTGCCCGGGTGCAATGTTTCTCACTACATTTAAATTTGTAACTTTGTGAGTTTTTGACCGATTTTGATATTATGTCTTTATAATTTTCCAAATCTACATATTTAACGTACATATTCAAACAGTTGAGTTCAACCTGATTCAAAAAGTTTTAGTTTTGTTCAAAGTTATCTCATTTAATTTTTCGATGTTTTCTTACCATTTTCATTTCATTTTTCTGAAAGTTTTGAAGTCGGGAGTCATCCCGATTACAGCAACACAAGTATCAGTTATTTCCCTTTAGTTTTCAGATTACTCAATGTTTCATACTATATTTAGACTTGTAACATCGCGAGTTTTTGACCAATTTTGATAGTTTGTTATTCTTATCCTTTTATTTGAGATACTTGATATAATCGATGACACGTGACGATGAATATGAAAGCTTTCATATCTGCATGGGACAGTAGCAGGTCTAGTTATTTTTTTTTTTGTGTTTTTCCTGCAAATCGGATTTCTCAGAATCTAACCATAGGATGTTTCTAAAACTTTGACCTACCCCCCCCCCCAAAAAAAAATGGGTGGTGGCTGTTGATTAAATATATTTTCGAAACGTTTTGCGAATTCGAAATCACCGAATTTTACGAACGAAAAAACTGACAATGCATAGTCGTAACTTTGCTATTTTTTGACCGATTTTACTAATTATTTTTTCTTTAAATACCTTGAAAAAAATCATTTTCATCTGCAGTTTCACATTTTCGAATTTCGAGAATTGTCGCTGTAATTTCGAACCGGAAGTTTAGACCAATTTGACAACTTCTTTAATAGTTGTACGATTTTCATGAAATTTAGTATATAAGTAGATCTTACCTATGTGACTTCAAAAATATAATGAGAAATTTTCTAAATTATCTCCCCTTGGTGAAATTAAGGATCAAAATTTTTAAAAAAATCGTCGAAATATAGGTCAGAATGACCTAAATTTTATTTTCGATACTCGTCAAGTAATTACTGATTCCTACACAAAATATGTAGTTTGTCGATCGAACCGGAAGTGCCACCATGTTGAAACATGAAAAATCCCTAAGGCTTTTTTGCTATTTTACTTACAGACACGGGAGTTATATTTTCTGAATCCTTGAAGGATGGCCCAAAAATCGCAGGGAGCAGAATTTTGATTTAGGTCAACTGATGGTTGCCATTTTGAAGTGAATATGAAAAGTAGTAGCAATTTGAAGGGCCGAGATTTTGAAACACAATAACTCCCCTTCTAATTGAGCTAGAATGTTCAATCTTGGTGTAGACGTTCACTATGTCAATGTCATGATTGAGTGCAAAGATGAGCCTTTTCTGCATAGGGTAAGCAGAGATAAGCATGCTGATTTGTTGATTCTTTAGGGCACAATAACTTCGGTTATAATGAAGGGAGGGTGGTGAAACTCTTGTCAATCGAGAGTCTAATACCTAGCCTGTTGTGTGAAATCATTGTATCATTTTTTTTAAATATCAGGGGTAGCAGAAAAAAGAGACCGAAAATCCAAAAAGTCGTATTTTTACGATTTGGAGCATTTTTAAAGGTCCCTTTCTCTTAACCCTAAGAACTCCTCCCCTGTTAAAATCGATCGCCGGCGATCGATAAATTCATCACGTCATATCCGAAAAAGTATTCACAGTAAACGAATATCATTTATATCATTCGAAAGCCACGAAAATTCCCCGTAAAAGGAGACTAAGAACGGGCGATTATTCAACATAGAAGTCGTGTTATACGAGTCTAGAGTCTAACAAAGATGGGTAACTCTGTGAGCGTAAACAAATGACGTCGTGTTATTTATATTTAGCAGAAGTCCTATTATTTCGTGTACCTATAGCCGTAAAAGGTGGTTTATTACGTCTAAAAGAGAAATTATTAAACCGAAAATTAAGAATAGAAGTTTTGTTAAGTTTTCCAAAGATTAAACACGTGTGATCTTGAATATGAGAGCGATGCCGATGAATTCAAATGAGCAAACATGTGACCTAGATTCGTTCGACGAAGAATTTGTCAACGAAAGATCCTGATTAGATTAGATGAGTGAGTTTTGTTTACTAATTTATTTTTGTATACCCGAACAAACGTAAACTTGATGATGATAATTATTTAATTGTAGAATGTGTGCTTATTTCTACCATGAATTATCCATTTAGCATCGAATTATCGGTAAAGTAGATCAAATATGTGGGCCTAAAATGTAGCTTAGTAATAGTACTACAGTAGTAGTATATTTCTCGGTCACGTGCGTATGGCGGAGTACGCACATGGCTGACTTGATGAAAAGGGGATGTTTTCTGTTTCAATTAGACAATTTTGGTATGAAATGCAGAAACCCGCGTATAGTTATTCAAATTTCAAAAAGGCTTGGCCACTAATTATTGTCAGTTTTCGTTTGTTTGCTTTCGTTCCAATTCCAGCGATGATCGAGGGGTTGGACCGTTGTTGGGACTAGGCCTCTAGGCCTCGGGCAAGTAAGGCTAAATCACTTATGATAATTTAGATTTCTATCTCTACCCTTTGGTAAAAATAAATAATAGGCCTACACATGTATATTATAAATGCCAAACGAAAGCGTGTGTGACTATCCTTCTGTGTTTTACATGTACACTATTTAATCAAAGTGTGTTATTTAATTTTTTTCCTAGGCCTTCAATGGTAGGCTAATGATAGTCTTAGACCTTCCTCTTTCAAATTTTTACCTAAGGTTACTCAATGTAGAAGTCTTTTGGTTTTTTTTATTGCACTGAATGCTTTACATTTATTTATTTATATTTGAAGGCCCTTATCTGAAGATGGAAAAAGGTAGACCCAATGATATTGTTGAGAAAGTTTGGGTACAACAGTATAACAAAAGTACATGTACCACCAGGTCAAGGGGTCGAGAAACATAGAAGCTTTCCTATGCAGAAGATTCTTGTGAAGAAAATTTACCATTGAAGAGAACTCAGCCATCTGCATCCGAGCCTTGTGGTAATCAGAAGATAAGTCATAATATTAGCACAGAAGAATGGAAGCATGGACAGTGTATAGACACAGAGCCCAGTATACCGAAGTTTATTCCAAGACATGGAATTGGAGTTTCATGAGTTGGCAGTTGGCACAATGGAATTTAGTCTGTTTGACGGGTGAAAACTAGATCACATAGCAGATTTTTTGTCATTGCTATATTTATTGTTAATAACATAATTATTGATTGTTGCATGATTTTCCTAGGCCTGTGTACATGTATCTACTCGATTGTATGTATTCCTTCTGAATTTTTGTTATCCGCCTTGTGCCTACTTTCATATTTCGGTGTAAAAAAGGGCTATTGTCTTTGGGATCGTGTTTACCTTATGGAAAATGCTGTAATATTTTCATTATAGCAGCTGTGGGTATTATTTTAACAACAGAAGTATAAAAAAAAAATAATTTTGGGGTCGAAAGTCAGTGTGGCAGGTCAAAGGTCAACCCATTGAGTCAAAGGTCAATAGTGGGGTCAAAGGTCAATAATATGTCAAAGGTCATTTGCATAATTACTTAATTATGTCTTTATTTTTTAATTCTAATCATATATTTGTGATATTTTATTTTGTTATCTTTAAATCCATTCATTAAATCACAATTGCTACAATGTGAATACTTAAAACTCCATTGCTGTATTTTATCGCAATGTTTATCATCTTTGATGTCTCATAACTTTTTTGATTTTAGTGCTACAATTATGAATAGTTGTTTTCTTTGAATCTACATCAAAAACCCTACCAGCTTATAATCCCTGTGGTCTGTTTGAGGTCAAATGGAAAAGTTAAACTTATTTTTGGGGTCAAAGGTCAAATAATAAAGGTCAAGGTCAAAGTTCATGCACGTGGGGTCAACGAAATGATCCCCTATAGAAAGCCCTGCCAATGCCCTTATCAGAAACATATAACATGTGGTTCTTCTAAGAATTATTTTTTACCATTTGCCCAATAACAGATACCAGTGTTAAAACTCCTATTTAGGGGGTGAGCGTATACTGTTAAAGTCAACATAATATTTTGGGGGAACTTCTTCTACAAAGAGTCTTATCGGTAGTTTTTTATACGCCCACATTGAAATGTCGTATATTGTCGTCGCCCCCGTCCGTCCGTCCGTCCGTCGGTCCGGCGTCCACAATTGCTTGTGGACGCTCTAGAGGCTAAAGTTAATATCCGATTGACTTTAGATTTATACGCAGTGTTTAAGGTCATGAGACGAAAAAGCCTATTATTTTTCAGCGATTTCCGATAATATCTACCAGAGTTATGGCCCTTGATCACTTCAAAAAATCTTGTGGACGCTCTAGAGGCCAAAGTTAATATCCGATCGGCTTTAAATTTATACACAGTGTTTAAGGTCATAAGACAAAGCAGCCTATTGATTTTCAGCGATTTCCGATAATTAGTGCCAGAGTTATGGCCCTTGATCAATTCAAAAAATATTGTGGATGCTGTAGATGCCAAAGTTGATATCCGATTGACTTCAAATTAATACACAGTGTTTAAAGTCATGAGACGAAGAATCCTATTGATTTTCAGCGATTTCTGATAATCAGTGCCAGAGTTGTGGCCCTTGATCACTTCAAAAAATCTTGTGGATGCTGTAGAGGACAAAGTTAATATCTGATTGACTGCAGAGTGATACACAGTATTTTGATTTTCAATGAATTTTGATAACTGAACTAATTGTTAGCGTGGGGTAAAACTTTATAAAAAGCAAACAAATTCTAATGATTTTCAGATAATTACATAATGAGTTATTACTCTTAATCAGATTTTAGTGTATTACAAATGTTTCATTACCAAAAAAAGTAAAAATATGCGACAACCCTTGTTGACTGCCCGGACGATTTAGCTGCTGTGGGCGTATGTTTCGTTGCCTGGCAACCTATCTTTATATGAAACCATCGACCAACAGTCCAAAATATCAGGAGTAGAAGAATAAAAGGATCGAAATTTGAAAACGGCACCCTTTCATTGTTAAGCAAAACATGCAGTGTGGGTGGCTATAATCTGCACATTTAGTCATTGTATAGAGCGTATTCAACAGTATCGAATTCCAACTGCAAAGGGATCTTTTACGTGCACGCTAATGTGTACACGGCGGAGGGGGGACCCGCCAGAAAATCGAGATGAACTTTCTCGGCCAATGCAGGGATCGAACACCCGACCTCCTGGCTAGCAGGCCAACGACTTGGCCACATAGTCTGGACACCCATCGTACATTTCATCCGTCAAATCAAAGCATTTCATTGCATTAGACCAATAATTAATTATTCTTAATTTAAAACTTTATTTTAATATTAGTCTGGCATTATTAAATCCTAATTTTATTCGTCTTATTTAAAATTAAACTTTCATTTAACTATGAACAACCCATAACGCGTCTCTTTAAAACAAATAAATACTCTAAAACAGTAGCTCAGCCTTTTGACCTAAACTCATTAATTTACGATTTTGTTGTGAGCGACTTGTTATTCTCCCTATATGACATATTGCACGTGTCTGATTTCAAGGGGGATGGGGTGGCTAAATGGTTAGCCTGTCATTGAGTTAACTAGCGTGTTTTCGAATGCCCGGTTGTACGTGACAAGGAGTAAGGTCGCCTGTCCAACCTGCCATTTTTAGTTCTTTCCCGCCATTTTCATTTCAATTTCTCATCCGTTTCATTACAGTAATACAAGTTTCAGTTATTTCCCTTTAGTTTTCAGATTATTGTTATGCCTGGGTGCAATGTTTCATACTATATTTAGACTTGTAACTTCACGAGTTTTTGACCAATTTTGATAATTTTTTCTTCTTATCCTTTTATTTAGGATACTTGATACAATCGATGACACACGACATTGAATATGAAAGCTTTCATATCTGCATGAGACAGTAGCAGATCTAGTTAAGCTTTCATATGTATTACATATGAAAGCTTATTGTTTCTGTTAAAGTTATTAAGCTTTCATATGACATATGAAAGCTTATTGTTTCTGTTAAGATTATTAAGCTTTCATATTACATATGAAAGCTTATTGTTTCTGTTAAAGTTATTATCATTATTATTATTATTTTTTTGTGTATTTTCTGCAAATCGGATTTCTCAGAATCTAACCATAGGATCTTTCTGAAACTTTGACCTACCCCCCCATAAATGGGGTGCGAACCTTGATTAAATATATTTTCAAAACGTTTTACGAATCCGAAATCACCGAATTTTACGAACGAATGCATTTGACTACAATGCTGTAACTTTGTGACTATTTGACCTATTTAATTAATTCTTTTTTCTATGAGTACCTTGAGACATTTACTTCAAATCTGCAATTTCGGATTTTCGAATTTCGAAAATTCGTTGCTGTGATATCGAACCGGAATTTTAGACCAACTCGACAACTTCTTTAGAAGTTGTACGATTTTCATGAAATTTAATATGTAAGTAAACCTTAATGATGCGACTTGAAAAATGACTTTAGAAATTTTCTAAATTATCTCCCCTTGGAGAAATTGAGGATCGAAATTTTCAAAAAAATCAACGAAATATAGGTCAAATCATCTTTATTTTTTTTTGGTTACTAGCTACGAGACCACTGATTCGTACACAAAAAATGGAGTTTGTAGCTCAACCCGGAAGTGCCACCATCTTGAAATGTAAAAACCTCAAACGCCATTTTGCTATTTTACATACAGACACGGGGGTTATATTTTCTGAATCCTTGAAGGGATGGCTATAAAATGTTGGCAGTAGAATTTTGATTTAAGTCAATGGATAGTCACCATATTGAATTGAATATCAGAAATAGTGAAAAATGGACATTAACGGGCATGTAAATTATCAGAGTAGACCGTTGTTTGTTGAATTCGTTTAGTATCTTTGAAATTAATACATTTGGGGATAGCCTGGCTCATTGTCGAATTTTTGGTATTTGCAAATTTCAAAATTTCAAATTTCGCCTTTGATGTTTTCTGTTCCGACAAAGATGTTTTCGCGAGAATAACTCCGATTAACAGCTTGAAAATAATCAAATAGATCGCAGATTCGCGATTTCGTCTCAAATCTGGGAAATCAATACATTTCTGGTTAGCCTCCTTTAAAAAATGGGTGGTGGCCTTGGAATCAATATATTTTCAAAACATTTTGCGAATCCAAAATCACGGAAAACAACTAATGAAAAAATTGACCTTGACAGCTGTGTTTGTTCGTGATTTTGTGATCTATTTTACTTTTCTGGTTAGCCTCCTTTCAAAAATGGGTGGTGGCCTTGGTATCATGATATTTTCAAACGTTTTGCGAATCCAAAATCACCGAAAATAACTGATGAAAAAATTGAGATAGGATGGAAACTATATAGAAAAATAAAAGGAAACATCAACATTATATAGGTCTTGCACACATAGGCTTAGAACTTTGCAGCCAGTCCTCATATTAATTGAAATTGAATGGGTTTGATTTGATATAATTATTTGTTTTCTATTTTAAAACTATCTAAAAATAAATTTGTAATCATTTATGTTATTGATTTAGATTAATACTGTTTATATTTTGTACATTTTAACACATTCATAGTCATCGTATAGAGCTTATTCAACAGTATCGAATTCCAACTGCTTAGGGATATTTTACGTGCACTCCAATGTGAACACGGGACCTTGGTTTTTCGTCCCATCCATATGTTAGTCCCGAAATGACCTAGTTTGTGTCGAATGGACGTTAAGCCGCATTTCTCTCTTTCTCTTTTATTTTTAAAGTTTTGTAATAATCGGCTGTACTGTATTGTACTGTACTGTACTGTAAAAGTGATAAAACAGAAAATTTCGCCCGGTTGTAATGTTTCTCACTTTAAGGTCAGCAATTTGCCCATTTTAGGGGGCAAACGTTTATTGCGAACGATTAAGCTGGTCAGGGGGGGGGGGGGCTTATTTTAAAAAGTTTTGTAATATTCGGTTGATAATTAAAGGTGCCGTGCAAATTAAACTGTTAAAATAGAAAATTTCGCCAGGTTGAAATGTTTCTCGCTGTAGGTCAGCAATTTGCCAAATTTAGGGAGGTTGCGTGACTGAATGGTTAGCACCTGCGCTCTGTATCGTAACGTCTGTCATTGAGTCAACTGGCGTTGTTTCGATTGAAATGCCCGGTTGAAATGTTTCTTGCTGTAAGTCAGCAATTTCCCGATCTTAGGCAGCCTGAAAGGCTGAATGGTAAGCATGTGCGCGCTGTATCGTAACGTCTGTCATTGAGTCAACCGGCGTCGTTTCGATTTCCAGGTTGCACGTGACATGGAGTATGGTGTCCAACCTCGTGGGTTTTCTCCGTGTCCCTCGGTTTCCTCCCACGGCTAAAGACCCGTACGCGCAAGGGAAGTTTTTCAATAAAATTAAAAGACATATGTTAGTCCCGAAATGACCTAGTTTGTGTCGAATGGACGTTAAGCCGCATTTCTCTCTTTCTCTTTTTTAAAGTTTTGTAATAATCGGTTGGTAATCAATGGTACTGTAAAAGTGATAAAACAGAAAATTTCGACCGGTTGTAATGTGTCTCACTTTAAAGTCAGCAATTTGCCGATTTTAAGGGGCAAACGTTTATTGCGAACGATTAAGCTGGTCAGGGAGAGCTTATTTTAAAAAGTTTTGTAATATTCGAAAATTCGTCGCTGTGATTTCGAACCGGAAGTTGAGACCAACTTGACAACTTCTTTAATAGTTGTACGATTTTCATGAAATTTAGTATGTAACTAGACATTACTGATGCGACTTGAAAAATGACTTTTAAAATTTTTTAAAAAATCTCCCCTTGGTGAAATTAAGAATCAAAATTTTCAAAAAAATCGTCGAAATAAAGGTCAGAATGATCGATAGTAGACAAGTAATTACTGATTCGTACACAAAACATGGAGTTTGTCGATCGAACCGGAAGTACCACCATCTTGAAACGTGAAAAAACAATAGAACTTTTGCGATATTGCACTTACAGACATGGGAGTTACATTTTCTGAATCCTTGAAGGAAAACCTAAGAAACGTTCAGAGCAGAATTTTGATTTAGGTCAGCTGATGGTCGCCATTTTGAAGTGAATATGAAACATATTGAAAAATCGACATTTACGGACTTGTAAACAAACACAATAGGGCATAGTATGTTCAATGCGTCTCTTATGTCTAAAATTTAATACATTTCAATTTCAGGATAGACGGGATACGGGTCGAATTTCAAAAATTCGAATTTTCGCCTTTGATGTTTTTCGTGCCGACAAAGTTGTTTACGAGTGAAAAATCACATTAATTTCGCTAGATTGTGACCGATTTTAATGATTTATATTTTCTTGTTCGGATTATTTATATGACCCAAGACATGTGACAGGAAGTGACAGTGAATATGAAAGCTTTCATATCTGCATGGGACAGTAGCAGATCTAGTTATTAAGCTTTCAGATTACATATGAAAGCTTATTGTTTCTGTTAAGATTATTATTAAGCTTTCATATTACATATGAAAGCTTATTGTTTCTGTTAAGATTATTATTAAGCTTTCATATTACATATGAAAGCTTATTGTTTCTGTTAAGATTATTAAGCTTTCATATGTATTACATATGAAAGCTTATTGTTTCTGTTAAAGTTATTATTATTAAGCTTTCATATGTATTACATATGAAAGCTTATTGTTTCTGTTAAAGTTATTATTATTATTTTTTTTTTTTGTGTGTTTTCTGCAAATCGGATTTCTCAGAATCTATCCATAGGATCTTTCTAAAATTTTGACCTACCCCCCCAAAAATGGGGTGCGAACCTTGATTAAATGTATTTTCAAAACGTTTTACGAATCCGAAATCACCGAATTTTACGAACGAATGCATTTGACCTACAATGCTGTAACTTTGTGACTATTTGATCTATTTTACTAATTCTTTTTTCTTTGAGTATCCTAAGACATTTACTTCAAATCTGCAATTTCGGATTTTCGAAATTCGAAAATTCGTCGCTGTGATTTCGAACCGGAAGTTTACACCAACTCGACAACTTCTTTAGTCGTTGTACGATTTTCATGAAATTTAATATGTAAGTAGACCTTAATGATGCGACTTGAAAAATGACTTTAGAAATTTTCTAACTTATCTCCCCTTGGTGAAATTAAGGATCAAAATTTTCAAAAAAATCGTCGAAATATAGGTCAGAATGACCTAGTTTTTTTTTTCGATACTAGACAAGGAATTACTGATTCGTACACAAAATATGGAGTTTGTCGATCGAACCGGAAGTGCCACCATCTTTAAACGTGAAAAATCAATAAGGCTTTTTTGCTATTTTACTTACAGACTCGGGAGTTATATTTTCTGAATCCTTGTAGGAAGGCCTAAAAAATGTCGCGAATGGAATTCTGATTTAGGTCATCCCGGAGTCACCATTTTGAATTGAAAATGAAAAATAGAAGCAATTTGAAGGGCCGAGACTTTGGAGCACAATAACTCTCATTCTAATTAAGCTAGAATGTTCAAACTTGTTGTAGACGTTCACTAGGTCAATGTTATGATTGAGTTCAAAGATGAGCATTTTCTGCTTAGGGTAAGCAGAGATAAGCATGCTGATTTGTTGATTCTTTAGGGCACGATAACTTTGGTTATAATGAAGGGAGGGCGGTGAAACTTTTGTCAATAGAGAGTCTAATAGCTAGCCTGTTGTGTGAAATCATTGTATCATTTTTTTTAAATATCAGGGATAGCCGAAAAAAAGAGATTGAAAATCCAAAAAGTCGTATTTTTACAATTTGGAGCATGTTTAGAGGTCTTTCTCGTAAAGTCAACATACTATTTTTTGGGAACTTCTTCTACAAAGAGTCTTATTGGTAGTCTTTTATATGAAACCATCGATCAACAGTCCAACATATCAGGAGTAGAAGAACAAAAGGATCGAACATTGACAACGGCACCCTTTCATTGTTAAGCGAAACATGCAGTGTGGGTGACTACAATCTACGCATTTAGTCATCGTATAGAGTTTATTCAACAGTATCGAATTCCAGCTGCTTAGGGATATTTTACGTGCACTCCAATATGTACACGGGACCTTGGTTTTTCGTCCCATCCGAAGGACTAGACAGCTGTGCTTGTCAGGCCCTCCGTTCTGCCTCACTGACAAGGGGAACCACGCCGGGAAATCGAGATGGTCAGTTGGAGCTTATTTTCAAAAGTTTTGTAATAATCGGTTGGTAATTAAAGTACCGTGCACATTAAACTGTTAAAACAGAAAATTTCGCCCGGTTGAAATGTTTCTTGCTATAAGTCAGCAATTTTCCGAATTCAGGGAGGCTGGATGGCTGAATGGTTAGCATGTGCTCGCTGTATCGTAACGTTTGTCATTGAGTCAACGGGCGTCGTTTCGATCTCCAGGTTGCACGTGACATGGTGTATGATGTCCAACCTCGTGGGTTTTCTCCGTGTTCTTCGGTTTCCTCCCAACGGCTTAAGACCAGTACGTGCAAGGGGAGTTTTTAAATAAAATTAAAAAACATATGTTAGTCCCAAAATGACCTAGTTTGTGTCGAATGGACGTTAGGCCGCATTTCTCTCTTTCTCTTTTTAAAGTTTTGTAATAATCGGTTGGTAATCAAAGGTACTGTTAAAGTGATAAAACAGAAAATTTGGCCCGGTTGTAATGTTTCTCACTATAAAGTCAGCAATTTGTCGATTTTAAAGGGCAAACGTTGATTGCGAACGATTAAGCTGGTCAGGGGGAGCTTATTTTTAAAAGTTTTGTAATATTCGGTTGATAACTAAAGGTACCGTGCAAATTAAACTGTTAAAATAGAAAATTTGGCCCGGTTGAAATGTTTCTCGCTGTAGGTCAGCAATTTGCCGATTTTAGGGAGGTTGCGTGGCTGAATGGTTAGCACGTGCGCTCTGTATCATAACGTCTGTCATTGAGTCAACTGGCCTTGTTTCGATTTCTTGGTTGTACGTGACAAGGAGTATGGTCGCCTTACCAACCTCGTAGGCCGTAACGCCGCTGCCCGGGTAAAATTTCCCTCATTGCACACTTTATGGCGTATGCCCGTCTTCATTAGCCCATTGTAGGAGCAGAACAGTAGGACGTTAAACCCCATTCAATTTCATTTCATTTTCTCTATGTTGCTTATTTATTATAGTGGATAAATATTTTTCTGGTTCTAGCAATTATTTAATTTCTGCATAGAAATCTCTGGCCAGTTTTTTTTATTGCAGAGTGCCATTCTTGTATATTGCAGTCTATGACCCTTTGTTTAAAACATGCTTAAGAAGTCGTCACGATTTCCTACTTATAACCAAACATATTGGAAACCATAATTATATAACATATCTTGGAAGCCCGATTACAGCTATACAAGTTTCAGTTATTTCCCTTTAGTTTAAAGATTATTTTTTTGCCCGGGTGCAATGTTTCTCACTACATTTAAATTTGTAACTTTGTGAGTTTTTGACCGATTTTGATATTATGTCTTTATAATTTTCCAAATCTACATATTTAACGTACATATTCAAACAGTTGAGTTCAACCTGATTCAAAAAGTTTTAGTTTTGTTCAAAGTTATTTCATTTAATTTTTCAATGTTTTCTTACCATTTTCATTTCATTTTTCTGAAATTTTTGAAATCGGAAGTCATCCCGATTACAGCAACACAAGTATCAGTTATTTCCCTTTAGTTTTCAGATTACTCAATGTTTCATACTATATTTAGACTTGTAACTTCGCGAGTTTTTGACCAATTTTGATAGTTTGTTATTCTTATCCTTTTATTTGAGATACTTGATATAATCGATGACACGTGACGATGAATATGAAAGCTTTCATATCTGCATGGGACAGTAGCAGATCTAGTTATTTTTTTTTTTTGTGTGTTTTCTGCAAATCGGATTTCTCAGAATCTATCCATAGGATCTTTCTGAAATTTTGACCTACCCCCCCAAAAATGGGGTGCGAACCTTGATTAAATGTATTTTCAAAACGTTTTACGAATCCGAAATCACCGAATTTTACGAACGAATGCATTTGACCTACAATGCTGTAACTTTGTGACTATTTGATCTATTTTACTAATTCTTTTTTCTTTGAGTATCCTAAGACATTTACTTCAAATCTGCAATTTCGGATTTTCGAATTTCGAAAATTCGTCGCTGTGATTTCGAACCGGAAGTTTACACAAACTCGACGACTTCTTTAGTAGTTGTACGATTTTCATGAAATTTAATATGTAAGTAGACCTTAATGATGCGACAAGAAAAATGACTTTAGAAATTTTCTAACTTATCTCCCCTTGGTGAAATTAAGGATCAAAGTTTTCAAAAAAATCGTCGAAATATAGGTCAGAATGACCTAGTTTTTTTTTTTGATACTAGACAAGGAATTACTGATTCGTACACAAAATATGGAGTTTGTCGATCGAACCGGAAGTGCCACCATCTTTAAACGTGAAAAATCAATAAGGCTTTTTTGCTATTTTACTTACAGACTCGGGAGTTATATTTTCTGAATCCTTGCAGGAAGGCCTAAAAAATGTCGCGAATAGAATTCTGATTTAGGTCAACCGGGTGTCACCATTTTGAATTGAAAATGAAAAATAGAAGCAATTTGAAGGGCCGAGACTTTGGAGCACAATAACTCTCATTCTAATTAAGCTAGAATGTTCAAACTTGTTGTAAGCGTTCAATAGGTCAATGTTATGATTGAGGTCAAAGATGAGCATTTTCTGCTTGGGGTAAGCAGAGATAAGCATGCTGATTTGTTGATTCTTTAGGGCACGATAACTTCGGTTATAATGAAGGGAGGGCGGTGAAACTTTTGTCAATAGAGAGTCTAATAGCTAGCCTGTTGAGTGAAATCATTGTATCATTTTTTTTAAATATCAGGGATAGCCGAAAAAAAGAGATTGAAAATCCAAAAAGTCGTATTTTTACAATTTGGAGCATGTTTAGAGGTCTTTCTCGTAAAGTCAACATACTATTTTTTGGGAACTTCTTCTACAAAGAGTCTTATTGGTAGTCTTTTATATGAAACCATCGATCAACAGTCCAACATATCAGGAGTAGAAGAACAAAAGGATCGAACATTGAAAACGGCACCCTTTCATTGTTAAGCGAAACATGCAGTGTGGGTGACTACAATCTACGCATTTAGTCATCGTATAGAGTTTATTCAACAGTATCGAATTCCAACTGCTTAGGGATATTTTACGTGCATTCCAATGTGTACACGGGACCTTGGTTTTTCGTCCCATCCGAATGACTAGACAGCTGTGCTTGTCAGGCCCTCCGTTCTGCCTCACTGACAAGGGGAACCACGCCGGGAAATCGAGATGAACTTTTTCCGTGCAGAACTTTCAATTCAGGCAAAACGTTTATTGCATACGATTAAGCTGGTCAGTTGGAGCTTATTTTCAAAAGTTTTGTAATAATCGGTTGGTAATTAAAGTACCGTGCACATTAAACTGTTAAAACAGAAAATTTCTCCCGGTTGAAATGTTTCTTGCTATAAGTCAGCAATTTTCCGAATTCAGGGAGGCTGGATGGCTCAATGGTTAGCATGTGCTCGCTGTATCGTAACGTTTGTCATTGAGTCAACGGGCGTCGTTTCGATCTCCCGGTTGCACGTGACATGGTGTATGATGTCCAACCTCGTGGGTTTTCTCCGTGTTCTTCGGTTTCCTCCCAACGGCTAAAGACCAGTACGTGCAAGGGGAGTTTTTAAATAAAATTAAAAAACATATGTTAGTCCCGAAATGACCTAGTTTGTGTCGAATGGACGTTAGGCCGCATTTCTCTCTTTCTCTTTTTAAAGTTTTGTAATAATCGGTTGGTAATCAAAGGTACTGTTAAAGTGATAAAACAGAAAATTTGGCCCGGTTGTAATGTTTCTCACTTTAAAGTCAGCAATTTGTCGATTTTAAGGGGCAAACGTTTATTGCGAACGATTAAGCTGGTCAGTTGGAGCTTATTTTCAAAAGTTTTGTAATAATCGGTTGGTAATTAAAGTACCGTGCACATTAAACTGTTAAAACAGAAATTTTCGCCCGGTTGAAATGTTTCTTGCTATAAGTCAGCAATTTTCCGAATTCAGGGAGGCTGGATGGCTGAATGGTTAGCATGTGCTCGCTGTATCGTAACGTTTGTCATTGAGTCAACGGGCGTCGTTTCGATCTCCCGGTTGCACGTGACATTGTGTATGATGTCCAACCTCGTGGGTTTTCTCCGTGTTCTTCGGTTTCCTCCCAACGGCTAAAGACCAGTACGTGCAAGGGGAGTTTTTCAATAAAATTAAAAAACATATGTTAGTCCCGAAATGACCTAGTTTGTGTCGAATGGACGTTAGGCCGCATTTCTCTCTTTCTCTTTTTAAAGTTTTGTAATAATCGGTTGGTAATCAAAGGAACTGTTAAAGTGATAAAACAGAAAATTTGGCCCGGTTGTAATGTTTCTCACTTTAAAGTCAGCAATTTGTCGATTTTAAGGGGCAAACGTTTATTGCGAACGATTAAGCTGGTCAGGGGGAGCTTATTTTAAAAAGTTTTGTAATATTCGGTTGATAACTAAAGGTACCGTGCAAATTAAACTGTTAAAATAGAAAATTTGGCCCGGTTGAAATGTTTCTCGCTGTAGGTCAGCAATTTGCCGAATTTAGGGAGGTTGCGTGGCTGAATGGTTAGCACGTGCGCTCTGTATCATAACGTCTGTCATTGAGTCAACTGGCCTTGTTTCGATTTCTTGGTTGTACGTGAAAAGGAGTATGGTCGCCTTACCAACCTCGTAGGCCGTAACGCCGCTGCCCGGGTAAAATTTCCCTCATTGCACACTTTATGGCGTATGCCCGTCTTCATTAGCCCATTGTAGGAGCAGAACAGTAGGACGTTAAACCCCATTCAATTTCATTTCATTTTCTCTATGTTGCTTATTTATTATAGTGGATAAATATTTTTCTGGTTCTAGCAATTATTTAATTTCTGCATAGAAATCTCTGGCCAGTTTTTTTTTTATTGCAGAGTGCCATTCTTGTATATTGCAGTCTATGACCCTTTGTTTAAAACATGCTTAAGAAGTCGTCACGATTTCCTACTTATAACCAAACATATTGGAAACCATAATTATATAACATATCTTGGAAGCCCGATTACAGCTATACAAGTTTCAGTTATTTCCCTTTAGTTTAAAGATTATTTTTTTGCCCGGGTGCAATGTTTCTCACTACATTTAAATTTGTAACTTTGTGAGTTTTTGACCGATTTTGATATTATGTCTTTATAATTTTCCAAATCTACATATTTAACGTACATATTCAAACAGTTGAGTTCAACCTGATCCAAAAAGTTTTAGTTTTGTTCAAAGTTATCTCATTTAATTTTTCGATGTTTTCTTACCATTTTCATTTCATTTTTCTGAAAGTTTTGAAATCGGAAGTCATCCCGATTACAGCAACACAAGTATCAGTTATTTCCCTTTAGTTTTCAGATTACTCAATGTTTCATACTATATTTAGACTTGTAACTTCGCGAGTTTTTGACCAATTTTGATAGTTTGTTATTCTTATCCTTTTATTTGAGATACTTGATATAATCGATGACACGTGACGATGAATATGAAAGCTTTCATATCTGCATGGGACAGTAGCAGATCTAGTTATTATTATTTTTTTTTTGTGTGTGTTTTCTGCAAATCGGATTTCTCAGAATCTATCCGTAGGATCTTTCTGAAATTTTGACCTACCCCCCCAAAAATGGGGTGCGAACCTTGATTAAATATATTTTCAAAACGTTTTACGAATCCGAAATCACCGAAATTTACGAACGACAAAATGGACAATGCATAGTCGTAACTTTCTTATTTTTTGACCGATTTTACTAATTCTTTTTTCTTTGAATACCTTGAAAAAAATCATTTTCATCTACAGTTTCACATTTTCGAATTTCGAAAATTCGTCGCAGTGATTTCGAACCGGAATTTTAGACCAATTTGACAACTTCTTTAATAGTTGTACGATTTTCATGAAATTTAGTATATATGTAGACCTTACCGATGTGACTTCAAAAATATAATTAGAAATTTTCTAAATTATCTCCCCTTGTCGAAATTAAGGATCAAATTTTTCAAAAAAATCATCGAAATATAGGTCAGAATGACCTGATTTTTTTTTTGGATACTAGATAAGTAATAACTGATTTGTACACAAAATATGAAGTTTGTTGATCGAACCGGAAGTGCCACCATCTTGAAACGTGAAAAATCCCTAAGGCTTTTTTGCTATTTTACTTACAGACACGGGAGTTATATTTTCTGAATCCTTGAAAGATGGCCTAAAAATTGTTCAGAGCAGAATTTTGATTTAGGTCAATTGATGGTTGCCATTTTGAAGTGAATATGAAAAGTAGAAGCAATTTGAAGGGCCGAAACTTTGAAACACAATAACTCTCCTTCTAATTGAGCTAGAATGTTCAATCTTGGTGTAGACGTTCACTATGTCAATGTCATGATTGAGTTCAAAGATGAGCATTTTCTGCCTAGGGTAAGCAGAGATAAGCATGCTGATTTGTTGATTCTTTAGGGCAAGATAACTTCGGTTATAATGAAGGGAGGGCGGTGAAACTCTTGTTAATCGAGAGTGTAATAGCTGGCCTGTTGTGTGAAATCGTTGTATCTTTTTTTTTAAATATCAGGGATAGCAGAAAAAAAGAGATTGAAAATCCAAAAAGTCGTATGTTTACGATTTGGAGCATCTTTAAAGGTCCTTTTCTCTTAAAGTCAACATAATACTTTTTGAGAACTTCTTGTACAAAGAGTCTTATCGGTAGTCTTTTATATGAAACCCTGGATCAACAGTCCAAAATATCTGGAGTAGAAGAATAAAAGGATCGAACATTGAAAACGGCACCCTTTCATTGTTAAGCGAAACATGCAGTGTGGGTGACTACAATCTGCACATTTAGTCATCGTATAGAGCTTATTCAACAGTATCGAATTCCAACTACTTAGGGATATTTTACGTGCACTCCAATGTGTACACGCGACCTTGGTTTTTCGTCCCATCCGAACGACTAGACAGCTGTCCTTGTCAGGCCCTCCGTTCTGCTCACTGACAAGGGGGAACCACGCCGGAAAATCGAAATGAACTTTCTCGTTGCAGAACTTTCAATTCAGGCCAAACGTTTATTGCATACGATTAAGCTGGTCAGTTGGGGCTTATTTTCAAAAGTTTTGTAATAATCGGTTGGTAATTAAAATACCGTGCGAATTAAACTGTTAAAACAGAATATTTCGCCCGGTTAAAATGTTTCTTGCTATAAGTCAGCAATTTCCAGATTTTAAGGAGGCTGAATGGTTAGCATACGCGCGCTGTATCGTAACGTCTGTCATTGAGTCAACCGGCGTCGTTTCGATTTCCAAGATGCACGTGACATGGAGTATGGTGTCCAACCTCGTGGGTTTTCTCCGTGTCCTTCGGTTTCCTCCCACGGCTAAAGACCCGTACGCGCAAGGGAAGTTTATAAATAAAATTAAAAGACATATGTTAGTCCCGAAATGACCTAGTTTGTGTCGAATGGACGTTGAGCCGCATTTCTCTCTTTCTCTTTTATTTTTAAAGTTTTGTAATAATCGGTTGGTAATCAAAGGTACTGTAAAAGTGATAAAACATAAAATTTCGCCCGGTTGTAATGTTTCTCACTTTAAAGTCAGCAATTTGCCGATTTTAGAGGGCAAATGTTTATTGCGAACAATTAAGCTGGTCAGGGGGAGCTTAATTTTAAGGGAGGCTGAATGGCTGAATGGTTAGCATGTGCGCGCTGTATCGTAACGTCTGTCATTGAGTCAACGGGCGTCGTTTCGATTTCGAGATTGTACGTGGCATGGACATGCATACGATTAAGCTGGTCAGTTGGGGCTTATTTTCAAAAGTTTTTTAATAATCGGTTGGTAATTAAAATACCGTGCGAATTAAACTGTTAAAACAGAAAATTTCGCCCGGTTAAAATGTTTCTTGCTATATGTCAGCAATTTCCAGATTTTAGGGAGGCTGAATGGTTAGCATACGCGCGCTGTATCGTAACGTTTGTCATTGAGTCAACCGGCGTCGTTTCGATTTCCAAGTTGCACGTGACATGGAGTATGGTGTCCAACCTCGTGGGTTTTCTCCGTGTCCTTCGGTTTCCTCCCAACAGCTAAAGACCAGTACGCGCAAGGGGAGTTTTTAAATAAAATTAAAAAACATATGTTAGTCCCGAAATGACCTAGTTTGTGTCGAATGGACGTTTAGCCGCATTTCTCTCTTTCTTTTTTTTATTTTTAAAGTTTTGTAATAATCGGTTGGTAATCAAAGATACTGTAAAAGTGATAAAACAGAAAATTTCGCCCGGTTGTAATGTTTCTCGCTTTAAAGTCAGCAATTTGCCGATTTTAAGGGGAAAACGTTTATTGCGAACGATTTAGCTGGTCAGGGGGAGCTTATTTTTAAAAGTTTTGTAATTTTCGGTTGATAACTAAAGGTACCGTGCAAATAAAACTAATAAAATAGAAGATTTCGCCCGGTTGAAATGTTTCTATCTATAGGTCAGCAATTTGCCGATTTTAGGGAGGTTGCGTGACTGAATGGTTAGCACGTGCGCTGTGTATCATAACGTCTGTCATTGAGTCAACTGGCGTTGTTTCGATTTCTTGGTTGTACGTGACAAGGAGTATGGTCGCCTGTCCAACCTCGTAGGCCGTAACGCCGCTGCCCGGGTAAAATTTCCCTCATTGCACACTTTATGGCGTATGCCCGTCTTCATTAGCCCATTTTAGGAGTAGGACGTTAAACCCCATTCAATTTGATTTCATTTTCTTTATGTTGCTTATTTATTATAGTGGATAAATGTTTTTCTGGTTCTATTAATTATTTCATTTCTGCATAGAAATCTTGCTTTGACCAGTTTTTTTTTTATTGCAAAGTGCCATTCTTATATATTGCAGTCTGACCCTTTGTTTAAAACATGCTTAAGAAGTTGTCACGATTTCCTACTTATAACCAAACATATTGGAAACCATAATTATATAACATATCCCTAATTTTGGAAGCCCGATTACAGCTATACAAGTTTAGGTTATTTCCCTTTAGTTTAAAGATTATTTTTTTGCCCGGGTGCAATGTTTCTCACTACATTTAAATTTGTAACTTTCTGAGTTTTGACCGATTTTGATAATTATGTCTTTATAATTTTCCAAATTTACATATTTAACGTAAATATTCAAACAATTGGGATCAACCTGATTCAAATTTTTTTAGTTTTGTTCAAAGTTATCTCAATTAATTTTTCGATGTTTTCTTACCATTTTCATTTCATTTTTCTGAAAGTTTTGAAGTGGGGAGTCATCCCGATTACAGCAACACAAGTATCAGTTATTTCCCTTTAGTTTTCAGATTATGCAATGTTTCATACTATATTTAGACTTGTAACTTCGCGAGTTTGATAGTTTGTTATTCTTATCCTTTCATTTTAGATACTTGATATAATCGATGACACGTGACGATGAATATGAAAGCTTTCATATCTGCATGGGACAGTAGCAGATCTAGTTATTAAGCTTTCATATGTATTACATATGAAAGCTTATTGTTTCTGTTAAAGTTATTATTATTATTATTTTTTTTGTGTGTTTTCTGCAAATCGGATTTCTCAGAATCTATCCATAGGATCTTTCCGAAATTTTGACCTACCCCCCCCAAAAATGGGGTGCGAACCTTGATTAAATATATTTTCAAAACGTTTTACGAATCCGAAATCACCGAATTTTACGAACGAAAAAACTGACAATGCATAGTCGTAACTTTGTTATTATTTGACCGATTTTACTAATTCTTTTTTCTTTGAGTATCTTGAAACATTTACTTCAAATCTGCAATTTCGGATTTTCGAATTTCGAAAATTCGTCGCTGTCATTTCGAACCGGAAGTTATTACCAATTTGACAACTTCTTTAATAGTTGTGCGATTTTCGTGAAATTTAGAATGTTAGTAGATCTTGCCAATGCGACTTCAATGATGTCCTTGGAAATTTTCTAAATTATCTCCCCTTTGTGAAATTAAGGATCAAAGGTCAGAATGACCTAATTTTTTTTTTTGAATACTAGAGAAGTAATTACTGATTCGTACACAAAATATGGAGTTTGTCGATCGAACCGCAAGTGCCACCATCTTTAAACGTTAAAACTCAAAAAGGCTTTTTTGCTATTTTACTTACAGACTCGGGAGTTATATTTTCAGAATCCTTGAAGGAATGCCTAAAAATCTGTCGGATCCGAATTTTGATTTCGGTCACGTGATGGTCACCATTTTGAATTGAAAATGAAAAATAGAAGCAATTTGAAGGGCCGGGACTTTGGAATACAATAACTCTCCTTCTAATTAAACTAGAATGTTCAAACTTGGTGTAGACGTTCACTAGGTCAATGTCATGATTGAGTTCAAAGATGAGCATTTTCTGCTTAGGGTAAGCAGAGATAAGAATGCTGATTTGTTGATTCTTTAGGGCTCGATAACTTCGGTTATAATGAAGGGAGGGCGGTGAAACTTTTGTCAATAGAGAGTGTAATAGCTAGCCTGTTGTTTGAAATCATGGTTAATTTTTTTTAAATATCAGGGATAGCTGAAAGAAAGAGATTGAAAATCCAAAAAGTCATATTTTTACAATTTGGAGCATGTTTAGAGGTCTTTCTCGTAAAGTCAACATACTATTTTTTGGGAACTTCTTCTACAAAGAGTCTTATTGGTAGTCTTTTATATGAAACCATCGATCAACAGTCCAACATATCAGGAGTAGAAGAACAAAAGGATCGAACATTGAATACGGCACCCTTTCATTGTTAAGCGAAACATGCAGTGTGGGTGACTACAACCTACGCATTTAGTCATCGTATAGAGCTTATTCAACAGTATCGAATTCCAACTGCTTAGGGATATTTTACGTGCACTCCAATGTGTACACGGGACATTGGTTTTTCGTCCCATCCGAACGACTAGACAGCTGTGCTTGTCAGGCCCTCCGTTCTGCCTCACTGACAAGGGGAACCACGCCGGGAAATCGAGATGAACTTTCTCCGTGCAGAACTTTCAATTCAGGCAAAACGTTTATTGCATACGATTAAGCTGGTCAGTTGGAGCTTATTTTCAAAAGTTTTGTAATAATCGGTTGGTAATTAAAGTACCGTGCACATTAAACTGTTGAAACAGAAAATTTCGCCCGGTTGAAATGTTTCTTGCTATAAGTCAGCAATTTTCCGAATTCAGGGAGGCTGAATGGTTAGCATGTGCGCGCTGTATCGTAACGTCTATCATTGAGTCATCGGGCGTCGTTTCGATCTCCAGGTTGCACGTGACATGGTGTATGATATCCAACCTCGTGGGTTTTCTCCGTGTTCTTCGATTTCCTACCAACGGCTAAAGACCAGTACGCGCAAGGGGAGTTTTTAAATCAAGTTAAAAAAACATATGTTAGTCCCGAAATGACCTAGTTTGTGTCGAATGGACGTTAGGCCGCATTTCTCTCTTTCTCTTTTATTTTTAAAGTTTTGTAATAATCGGTAGGTAATCAAAGGTACTGTAAAAGTGATAAAACAGAAAATTTGGCCCGGTTGTAATGTTTCTCACTTTAAAGTCAGCAATTTTCGATTTTAAGGGGCAAACGTTTATTGCGAACGATTAAGGTGGTCAGGGGGGGGGGGCTTATTTTTAAAAGTTTTGTAATAATCGGTTGATAACTAAAGGTACCGTGCAAATTAAACTGTTAAAATAGAAAATTTGGCCCGGTTGAAATGTTTCTCGCTGTAGGTCAGCAATTTGCCGATTTTAGGGAGGTTGCGTGGCTGAATGGTTAGCACGTGCGCTCTGTATCATAACGTCTGTCATTGAGTCAACTGGCGTTGTTTCGATTTCTTGGTTGTGCGTGACGTATTCATTAGCCCACTGTAGGAGCAGAACAGTAGGACGTTAAACCCCATTCAATTTCATTTCATTTTCTCTATGTTGCTTATTTATTATAGTGGATAAATATTTTTTTGGTTCTAGCAATTATTTAATTTCTGCATAGAAATCTTGCTTTGGCCATTTTTTTTATTGCAGAGTGCCATTCTTGTATATTGCAGTCTATGACCCTTTGTTTAAAATATGCTTAAAGTTGGGTTCCCGGATACAAACTGGGTGATTTGATGATATAGTAGAATTAAAAACATATGCAAACTAATTATCTTATCATAATTTTGCTTCAAATCGTTCTCATAACATTGTAATTGACGAGAATAGTCTGCTATAAAAATCTATCGGAAGAGACCATGTTTGCGTCAGGCGATTACCCCTCGCCGTAACCAATGGCAACGGTGGCAGACGACAGGGGAGAATGCATTGCATACACAAGACGATGTTGTCTGTAAGCACTGACTATTTACTACAAATATAGAATCCGAATTAAATTCTCGGATTATCCACTACATGCGTCTTTTTCCGTGATTTTTACCCCAGAAATTGTTGTATGTCTAACTCTTCATAAAGTTTTTCAAAATGTACACAAATCACTCAAGTTCACGTGCAGCCTTCAACGCCAAGCGTGCAGGTACCCTTATTCGTCGGGTTGACTATTAAGGGAACCCCTTACATTTTTGTCCTGTTTACGCTCCATGAGTGTTTTTCAGGGAATCCAGTATTTTTCTAGTAAGATTGGATATCTCTTCTCTCCATTATACCAAAATTGCCATACTTTTATAGGCAATGACCACCCGATAAATACTTATCTGGGAACCCAACTTTAAGAAGTCGTCACGATTTCCTACTTATAACCGAACATATTGGAAACCATAATTATATAACATATCTTGGAAGCCCGATTACAGCTATACAAGTTTCAGTTATTTCCCTTTAGTTTAAAGATTATTTTTTTGCCCGGGTGCAATGTTTCTCACTACATTTAAATTTGTAACTTTGTGAGTTTATGACCGATTTTGATATTATGTCTTTATAATTTTCCAAATCTACATATTTAACGTACATATTCAAACAGTTGAGTTCAGCCTGATTCAAAAAGTTTTAGTTTTGTTCAAAGTTATCTCATTTAATTTTTCGATGTTTTCTTACCATTTTCATTTCATTTTTCTGAAAGTTTTGAAGTCGGGAGTCATCCCGATTACAGCAACACAAGTATCAGTTATTTCCCTTTAGTTTTCAGATTACTCAATGTTTCATACTATATTTAGACTTGTAACTTCGCGAGTTTTTGACCAATTTTGATAGTTTGTTATTCTTATCCTTTTATTTGAGATACTTGATATAATCGATGACACGTGACGATGAATATGAAAGCTTTCATATCTGCATGGGACAGTAGCAGATCTAGTTATTTTTTTTTTTTTGTGTGTTTTCTGCAAATCGGATTTCTCAGAATCTATCCATAGGATCTTTCCGAAATTTTGACCTACCCCCCCCCCCCCCAAAAAAATGGGGTGCGAACCTTGATTAAATATATTTTCAAAACGTTTTACGAATCCGAAATCACCGAATTTTACGAACGAAAAAACTGACAATGCATAGTCGTAACTTTGTTATTTTTTGACCGATTTTACTAATTCTTTTTTCTTTGAGTATCTTGAAACATTTCCTTTAAATCTGCAATTTCGGATTTTCGAATTTCGAAAATTCGTCGCTGTCATTTCAAACCGGAAGTTATTACCAATTTGACAACTTCTTTAATAGTTGTGCGATTTTCGTGAAATTTAGAATGTTAGTAGATCTTGCCAATGCGACTTCAATGATGTCCTTGGAAATTTTCTAAATTATCTCCCCTTTGTGAAATTAAGGATCAAAGTTTTCAAAAAAAATCGTCGAAATATAGGTCAGAATGACCTAATTTTTTTTTTGAATACTAGAGAAGTAATTACTAAATCGTACACAAAATATAGAGTTTGTCGATCGAACCGGAAGTGCCACCATCTTTAAACGTGAAAAATCAAAAAGGCTTTTTTGCTATTTTACATACAGACTCGGGAGTTATATTTTCAGAATCCTTGAAGGAATGCCTAAAAATCTGTCGGATCGGAATTTTGATTTCGGTCACGTGATGATCACCATTTTGAATTGAAAATGAAAAATAGAAGCAATTTGAAGGACCGGGACTTTGGAATACAATAACTCTCCTTCTAATTAAGCTAGAATGTTCAAACTCGGTGTAGACGTTCACTAGGTCAATGTCATGATTGAGTTCAAAGATGAGCATTTTCTGCTTAGGGTAAGCAGAGATAAGCATGCTGATTTGTTGATTCTTTAGGGCACGATAACTTCGGTTATAATGAAGGGAGGGCGGTGAAACATTTGTCAATAGAGAGTGTAATAGCTAGCCTGTTGTTCGAAATCATTGTATCATTTTTTTAAATATCAGGGATAGCCGAAAAAAAAGAGATTGAAAATCCAAAAAGTCGTATTTTTACAATTTGGAGCATGTTTAGATGTCTTTCTCGTAAAGTCAACATACTATTTTTTGGGAACTTCTTCTACAAAGAGTCTTATTGGTAGTCTTTTATATGAAACCATCGATCAACAGTCCAACATATCAGGAGTAGAAGAACAAAAGGATCGAACATTGAATACGGCACCCTTTCATTGTTAAGCGAAACATGCAGTGTGGGTGACTACAATCTACGCATTTAGTCATCGTATAGAGCTTATTCAACAGTATCGAATTCCAACTGCTTAGGGATATTTTACGTGCACTCCAATGTGTACACGGGACCTTGGTTTTTCGTCCCATCCGAACGACTAGACAGCTGTGCTTGTCAGGCCCTCCGTTCTGCCTCACTGACAAGGGGAACCACGCCGGGAAATCGAGATGAACTTTCTCCGTGCAGAACTTTCAATTCAGGCAAAACGTTTATTGCATACGATTAAGCTGGTCAGTTGGAGCTTATTTTCAAAAGTTTTGTAATAATCGGTTGGTAATTAAAGTATCGTTCACATTAAACTGTTAAAACAGAAAATTTCGCCCGGTTGAAATGTTTCTTGCTATAAGTCAGCAATTTTCCGAATTCAGGGAGGCTGAATGGTTAGCATGTGCGCATAGTATCGTAACGTCTGTCATTGAGTCAATGGGCGTCGTTTCGATCTCCAGGTTGCACGTGACATGGTGTATGATGCCCAACCTCGTGGGTTTTCTCCGTGTTCTTCGATTTCCTCCCAACGGCTAAAGACCAGTACGCGCAAGGGGAGTTTTTAAATAAAGTTAAAAAAACATATGTTAGTCCCGAAATGACCAAGTTTGTGTCGAATGGACGTTAGGCCGCATTTCTCTCTTTCTCTTTTATTTTTAAAGTTTTGTAATAATCGGTTGGTAATCAAAGGTACTGTAAAAGTGATAAAACAGAAAATTTGGCCCGGTTGTAATGTTTCTCACTTTAAAGTCAGCAATTTGTCGATTTTAAGGGGCAAACGTTTATTGCGAACGATTAAGGTGGTCAGGGGGAGCTTATTTTTAAAAGTTTTGTAATAATCGGTTGATAACTAAAGGTACCGTGCAAATTAAAGTGTAAAATAGAAAATTTCGCCCGGTTGAAGGTCAGCAATTTGCCGATTTTAGGGAGGTTGCGTGGCTGAATGGTTAGCACGTGCGCTCTGTTAGCACTGGCGTTGTTTCGATTTCTTGGTTGTGCGTGACAAGGAGTATGGTCGCCTGTCCAATCTCGTAGGCCGTAACGCCGCTGCCCGGGTAAAATTTCCCTCATTGCACACTTTATGGCGTATGCCCGTCTTCATTAGCCCATTGTAGGAGCAGAACAGCAGGACGTTAAACCCCATTCAATTTCATTTCATTTTCTCTATGTTGCTTATTTATTATAGTGGATAAATATTGTTTTGGTTCTAGCAATTATTTAATTTCTGCATAGAAATCTTGCTTTGGCCATTTTTTTTATTGCAGAGTGCCATTCTTGTATATTGCAGTCTATGACCCTTTGTTTAAAATATGCTTAAAGTTGGGTTCCCGGATACAAACTGGGTGATTTGATGATATATTAGAATTAAAAACATATTCAAACTAATTATCTTATCATAATTTTGCTTCAAATCGTTCTCATAACATTGTAATTGACGAGAATAGCCTGCTATAAAAATCTATCGAAATAGACCATGTTTGCGTCAGGCGATTACCCCTCGCCGTAACCAATGGCAACGGTGGCAGACGACAGGGGAGAATGCATTGCATACACAAGACGATGTTGTCTGTAAGCGCTGACTATTTACTACAAATATAGAATCCTAATTAAATTCTCGGATTATCCACTGCATGCGTCTTTTTCCGTGATTTTTACCCCAGAAATTGTTGTATGTCTAACTCTTCATAAAGTTTTTCAAAATGTACACAAATCACTCAAGTTCGCGTGCAGCCTTCAACGCCAAGCGTGCAGGTACCCTTATTCGTCGGGTAGACTATTAAGGGAACCCCTTACATTTTTGTCCTGTTTACGCTCCATGAGTGTTTTTCAGGGAATCCAGTATTTTTCTAGTAAGATTGGATATCTCTTCTTTCCATATATAACAAAATTGCCATACTTTTATAGACAATGACCACCCGATAAATACTTATCTGGGAACCCAACTTTAAGAAGTCGTCACGATTTCCTACTTATAACCGAACATATTGGAAACCATAATTATATAACATATCTTGGAAGCCCGATTACAGCTATACAAGTTTCAGTTATTTCCCTTTAGTTTAAAGATTATTTTTTTGCCCGGGTGCAATGTTTCTCATTACATTTAAATTTGTAACTTTTTGAGTTTTTGACCGATTTTGATATTATGTCTTTATAATTTTCCAAATCTACATATTTAACGTACATATTCAAACAGTTGAGTTCAACCTGATTCAAAAAGTTTTAGTTTTGTTCAAAGTTATCTCATTTAATTTTTCGATGTTTTCTTACCATTTTCATTTCATTTTTCTGAAAGTTTTGAAGTCGGGAGTCGTCCCGATTACAGCAACACAAGTATCAGTTATTTCCCTTTAGTTTTCAGATTACTCAATGTTTCATACTATATTTAGACTTGTAACTTCGCGAGTTTTTGACCAATTTTGATAGTTTGTTATTCTTATCCTTTTATTTGAGATACTTGATATAATCGATGACACGTGACGATGAATATGAAAGCTTTCATATCTGCATGGGACAGTAGCAGATCTAGTTATTTTTTTTTGTGTGTGTTTTCTGCAAATCGGATTTCTCAGAATCTATCCGTAGGATCTTTCTGAAATTTTGACCTACCCCCCCAAAAATGGGGTGCGAACCTTGATTAAATATATTTTCAAAACGTTTTACGAATCCGAAATCACCGAAATTTACGAACGACAAAACGGACAATGCATAGTCGTAACTTTGTTATTTTTTGACCGATTTTACTAATTCTTTTTTCTTTGAATACCTCGAAAAAAATCATTTTCATCTGCAGTTTCACATTTTCGAATTTCGAAAATTCGTCGCTGTGATTTCGAACCGGAAGTTTAGACCAATTTGACAACTCTTTTAATAGTTGTACGATTTTCATGAAATTTTGTATATATGTAGACCTTACCGATGTGACTTCAAAAATATAATTATAAATTTTCTAAATTATCTCCCCTTGGTGAAATTAAGGATCAAAATTTTCAAAAAAATCATCGAAATATAGGTCAGAGTGACCTGATTTTTTTTTTTGGATACTAGATAAGTAATTACCGATTTGTACACAAAATATGAAGTTTGTTGATCGAACCGGAAGTGCCACCATCTTGAAACGTGAAAAATCCCTAAGGCTTTTTTGCTATTTTACTTACAGACACGGGAGTTATATTTTCTGAATCCTTGTAAGATAGCCTAAAAATTGTTCCGAGCAGAATTTTGATTTAGGTCAATTGATGGTTGCCATTTTGAAGTGAATATGAACAGTAGTAGCAATTTGAAGGGCCGAGACTTTGAAACATAATAATTCTCCTTCTAATTGAGCTAGAATGTTCAATCTTGGTGTAGACGTTCACTAGGTCAATGTCATGATTGAGTTTAAAGATGAGCATTTTCTGCCAAGGGTAAGCAGAGATAAGCATGCTGATTTGTTGATTCTTTAGGGCAAGATAACTTCTTTTATAACGAAGGGAGGGCGGTGAAACTCTTGTTAATCGAGAGTGTAATAGCTGGCTTGTTGTGTGGAATCATCGTATCTTTTTTTTTAAATATCAGGGATAGCAGAAAAAAAGAGATCGAAAATCCAAAAAGTCGTATGTTTACGATTTGGAGCATCTTTAAAGGTTCTTTTCTCTTAAAGTCAACATAATATTTTTTGGGAACTTCTTCTACAAAGAGTCTTATTGGTAGTCTTTTATATGAAACCATCGATCAACAGTCCAACATATCAGGAGTAGAAGAACAAAAGGATCGAACATTGAAAACGGCACCCTTTCATTGTTAAGCGAAACATGCAGTGTGGGTGACTACAATCTGCACATTTAGTCATCGTATAGAGCTTATTCAACAGTATCGAATTCCAACTGCTTAGGGATATTTTACGTGCACTCCAATGTGTACACGCGACTTGGTTTTTCGTCCATCCGAACGACTAGACAGCTGTCCTTGTCAGGCCCTCCGCTCTGCCTCACTGACAAGGGGGAACCACGCCGGAAAATCGAGATGAACTTTCTCGTTGCCGATCTTTCAATTCAGGCCAAACGTTTATTGCATACGATTAAGCTGGTCAGTTGGAGCTTATTTTCAAAAGTTTTGTAATAATCGGTTGGTAATTAAAATACCGTGTGAATTAAACTGTTAAAACAGAAAATTTCGCCCGGTTGAAATGTTTCTTGCTATAAGTCAGCAATTTCCCGATTTTAGGGAGGCTGAATGGTTAGCATACGCGCGCTGTATCGTAACGTCTGTCATTGAGTCAACCGGCGTCGTTTCGATTTCCAAGTTGCACGTGACATGGAGTATGGTGTCCAACCTTGTGGGTTTTCTCCGTGTCCTTCGGTTTCCTCCCATGGCTAAAGACCCGTACGCGCAAGGGAAGTTTATAAATAAAATTAAAAAACATATGTTAGTCCCGAAATGACCTAGTTTGCGTCGAATGGACGTTGAGCCGCATTTCTCTCTTTCTCTTTTATTTTTAAAGTTTTGTAATAATCGGTTGGTAATCAAAGGTACTGTAAAAGTGATAAAACATAAAATTTCGCCCGGTTGTAATGTTTCTCACTTTAAAGTCAGCAATTTGCCGATTTTAGAGGGCAAACGTTTATTGCGAACAATTAAGCTGGTCAGGGGGAGCTTATTTTTAAGGGAGGCTGAATGGCTGAATGGTTAGCATGTGCGCGCTGTATCGTAACGTCTGTCATTGACGTTTAGCCGCATTTCTTTCTTTCTTTTTTATTTTTAAAGTTTTGTATTTATCGGTTGGTAATCAAAGATACTGTAAAACTGATAAAACAGAAAATTTCGCCCGGTTGTAATGTTCCTCACTTTAAAGTCAGCAATTTGCCGATTTTAAGGGGAAAACGTTTATTGCGAATGATTTAGCTGGTCAGGGGGGGGGGCTTATATTTAAAACTTTTGTAATATTCGGTTGATAACTAAAGGTACCGTGCAAATTAAACTAATACAATAGAAGATTTCGCCCGGTTGAAATGTTTCTATCTGTAGGTCAGCAATTTGCCGATTTTAGGGAGGTTGCGTGACTGAATGGTTAGCACGTGCGCTCTGTATCATAACGTCTGTCATTGAGTCAACTGTCGTTGTTTCGATTTCTTGGTTGTACGTGACAAGGAGTATGGTCGCCTGTCCAACCTCGTAGGCCGTAACGCCGCTGCCCGGGTAAAATTTCCCTCATTGCACACTTTATGGCGTATGCCCATCTTCATTAGCCCATTTTAGGAGCAGAACAGTAGGACGTTAAACCCCATTCAATTTCATTTCATTTTCTCTATGTTGCTTATTTATTATAGTGGATAAATGTTTTTCTGGTTCTATGAATTATTTCTACACAAGTATCAGTTATTTCCCTTTAGTTTTCAGATTATGCAATGTTTCATACTATATTTAGACTTGTAACTTCGCGAGTTTTTGACCAATTTTGATAGTTTGTTATTCTTATCCTTTTATTTGAGATACTTGAAATACTCGATGACACGTGACGATGAATATGAAAGCTTTCATATCTGCATGGGACAGTAGCAGAACTAGTTAAGCTTTCATATGTATTACATATGAAAGCTTATTGTTTCTGTTAAAGTTATTATTATTATTTTTTTTTTTTGTGTGTTTTCTGCAAATCGGATTTCTCAGAATCTATCCATAGGATCTTTCTAAAATTTTGACCTACCCCCCCAAAAATGGGGTGCGAACCTTGATTAAATGTATTTTCAAAACGTTTTACGAATCCGAAATCACCGAATTTTACGAACGAATGCATTTGACCTACAATGCTGTAACTTTGTGACTATTTGATCTATTTTACTAATTCTTTTTTCTTTGAGTATCCTAAGACATTTACTTCAAATCTGCAATTTCGGATTTTCGAAATTCGAAAATTCGTCGCTGTGATTTCGAACCGGAAGTTTACACCAACTCGACAACTTCTTTAGTCGTTGTACGATTTTCATGAAATTTAATATGTAAGTAGACCTTAATGATGCGACTTGAAAAATGACTTTAGAAATTTTCTAACTTATCTCCCCTTGGTGAAATTAAGGATCAAAATTTTCAAAAAAATCGTCGAAATATAGGTCAGAATGACCTAGTTTTTTTTTTCGATACTAGACAAGGAATTACTGATTCGTACACAAAATATGGAGTTTGTCGATCGAACCGGAAGTGCCACCATCTTTAAACGTGAAAAATCAATAAGGCTTTTTTGCTATTTTACTTACAGACTCGGGAGTTATATTTTCTGAATCCTTGTAGGAAGGCCTAAAAAATGTCGCGAATGGAATTCTGATTTAGGTCATCCCGGAGTCACCATTTTGAATTGAAAATAAAAAATAGAAGCAATTTGAAGGGCCGAGACTTTGGAGCACAATAACTCTCATTCTAATTAAGCTAGAATGTTCAAACTTGCTGTAGACGTTCACTAGGTCAATGTTATGATTGAGTTCAAAGATGAGCATTTTCTGCTTAGGGTAAGCAGAGATAAGCATGCTGATTTGTTGATTCTTTAGGGCACGATAACTTTGGTTATAATGAAGGGAGGGCGGTGAAACTTTTGTCAATAGAGAGTCTAATAGCTAGCCTGTTGTGTGAAATCATTGTATCATTTTTTTTAAATATCAGGGATAGCCGAAAAAAAGAGATTGAAAATCCAAAAAGTCGTATTTTTACAATTTGGAGCATGTTTAGAGGTCTTTCTCGTAAAGTCAACATACTATTTTTTGGGAACTTCTTCTACAAAGAGTCTTATTGGTAGTCTTTTATATGAAACCATCGATCAACAGTCCAACATATCAGGAGTAGAAGAACAAAAGGATCGAACATTGACAACGGCACCCTTTCATTGTTAAGCGAAACATGCAGTGTGGGTGACTACAATCTACGCATTTAGTCATCGTATAGAGTTTATTCAACAGTATCGAATTCCAGCTGCTTAGGGATATTTTACGTGCACTCCAATATGTACACGGGACCTTGGTTTTTCGTCCCATCCGAAGGGCTAGACAGCTGTGCTTGTCAGGCCCTCCGTTCTGCCTCACTGACAAGGGGAACCACGCCGGGAAATCGAGATGAACTTTTTCCGTGCAGAACTTTCAATTCAGGCAAAACGTTTATTGCATACGATTAAGCTGGTCAGTTGGAGCTTATTTTCAAAAGTTTTGTAATAATCGGTTGGTAATTAAAGTACCGTGCACATTAAACTGTTAAAATAGAAAATTTCGCCCGGTTGAAATGTTTCTTGCTATAAGTCAGCAATTTTCCGAATTCAGGGAGGCTGGATGGCTGAATGGTTAGCATGTGCTCGCTGTATCGTAACGTTTGTTATTGAGTCAACGGGCGTCGTTTCGATCTCCAGGTTGCACGTGACATGGTGTATGATGTCCAACCTCGTGGGTTTTCTCCGTGTTCTTCGGTTTCCTCCCAACGGCTTAAGACCAGTACGTGCAAGGGGAGTTTTTAAATAAAATTAAAAAACATATGTTAGTCCCAAAATGACCTAGTTTGTGTCGAATGGACGTTAGGCCGCATTTCTCTCTTTCTCTTTTTAAAGTTTTGTAATAATCGGTTGGTAATCAAAGGTACTGTTAAAGTGATAAAACAGAAAATTTGGCCCGGTTGTAATGTTTCTCACTATAAAGTCAGCAATTTGTCGATTTTAAAGGGCAAACGTTGATTGCGAACGATTAAGCTGGTCAGGGGGAGCTTATTTTTAAAAGTTTTGTAATATTCGGTTGATAACTAAAGGTACCGTGCAAATTAAACTGTTAAAATAGAAAATTTGGCCCGGTTGAAATGTTTCTCGCTGTAGGTCAGCAATTTGCCGATTTTAGGGAGGTTGCGTGGCTGAATGGTTAGCACGTGCGCTCTGTATCATAACGTCTGTCATTGAGTCAACTGGCCTTGTTTCGATTTCTTGGTTGTACGTGACAAGGAGTATGGTCGCCTTACCAACCTCGTAGGCCGTAACGCCGCTGCCCGGGTAAAATTTCCCTCATTGCACACTTTATGGCGTATGCCCGTCTTCATTAGCCCATTGTAGGAGTAGGACGTTAAACCCCATTCAATTTCATTTCATTTTCTCTATGTTGCTTATTTATTATAGTGGATAAATATTTTTCTGGTTCTAGCAATTATTTAATTTCTGCATAGAAATCTCTGGCCAGTTTTTTTTATTGCAGAGTGCCATTCTTGTATATTGCAGTCTATGACCCTTTGTTTAAAACATGCTTAAGAAGTCGTCACGATTTCCTACTTATAACCAAACATATTGGAAACCATAATTATATAACATATCTTGGAAGCCCGATTACAGCTATACAAGTTTCAGTTATTTCCCTTTAGTTTAAAGATTATTTTTTTGCCCGGGTGCAATGTTTCTCACTACATTTAAATTTGTAACTTTGTGAGTTTTTGACCGATTTTGATATTATGTCTTTATAATTTTCCAAATCTACATATTTAACGTACATATTCAAACAGTTGAGTTCAACCTGATTCAAAAAGTTTTAGTTTTGTTCAAAGTTATTTCATTTAATTTTTCAATGTTTTCTTACCATTTTCATTTCATTTTTCTGAAATTTTTGAAATCGGAAGTCATCCCGATTACAGCAACACAAGTATCAGTTATTTCCCTTTAGTTTTCAGATTACTCAATGTTTCATACTATATTTAGACTTGTAACTTCGCGAGTTTTTGACCAATTTTGATAGTTTGTTATTCTTATCCTTTTATTTGAGATACTTGATATAATCGATGACACGTGACGATGAATATGAAAGCTTTCATATCTGCATGGGACAGTAGCAGATCTAGTTGTTATTTTTTTTGTGTGTTTTATCCACAAACCGGATTTCTCAGAATCTAACCACAGTATCTTTATGAAACTTTTACCTATCCCCCCAAAAATGCGTGGTAGCTGTTGATTAAATATATTTTCAAAACGTTTTACGAATCCGAAATCACCGAAATTTACGAACGACAAAATGGACAATGCATAGTCGTAACTTTATTGTTTTTTGACCGATTTTACTAAATCTTTTTTCTTTGAATACCTTGAAAAAAATCATTTTCATCAGCACTTTCACATTTTCGAATTTCGAAAATTCGTCGCTGTGATTTCGAACCGGAAGTTTAGACCAATTTGACAACTTCTTTAATAGTTGTGCGATTTTCATTCAATTTAGTATATAAGTAGATCCTACCGATGTGACTTCAAAAATATAATTAGAAATTTTCTAAATTATCTCCCCTTGGTGAAATTAAGGATCCAAGTTTTCAAAAAAATCGTCGAAATATAGGTCAGAATGACCTAATTTTTTTTTTTCGATACTAGACAAGGAATTACTGATTCGTACACAAAATATGGAGTTTGTCGATCGAACCGGAAGTGCCACCATCTTTAAACGTGAAAAATCACTAAGGCTTTTTTGCTATTTTACTTACAGACTCGGGAGTTATATTTTCTGAATCCTTGTAGGAAGGCCTAAAAAATGTCGCGAAAAGAATTTTGATTTAGGTCAACCGGGAGTCACCATTTTGAATTGAAAATGAAAAATAGAAGCAATTTGAAGGGCCGAGACTTTGGAATACAATAACTCTCATTCTAATTAAGCTAGAATGTTCAAACTTGGTGTAAACGTTCACTAGGTCAATGTTATGATGGAGTTCAAAGATGAGCATTTTCTGCTTAGGGTAAGCAGAGATAAGCATGTTGATTTGTTTATTCTTTAGGGCACGATAACTTCGGTTATAATGAAGGGAGGGCTGTGAAACTTTTATCAATAGAGAGTCTAATAGCTAGACTGTTGTGTGAAATCATTGTAACATTTTTTTTTTAAATATCAGGGATAGCCGAAAAAAAGAGATTGAAAATCCAAAAAGTCGTATTTTTACAATTTGAAGTATGTTTAGAGGTCTTTCTCGTAAAGTCAACATAATATTTGTTGGGAAATTCTTCTACAAAGAGTCTTATTGATAGTCTTTTATATGAAACCATCGATCAACAGTCCAACATATCAGGAGTAGAAGAACAAAAGGATCGAACATTGAAAACGGCACCCTTTCATTGTTAAGCGAAACATGCATTTAGTCATAGTATAGAGCTTATTCAAAAGTATCGAATTCCAACTGCTTAGGGATATTTTACGTGCACTCCGATGTGTACACGGGACCGTGGTCCCATCCGAACTAGACAGCTGTGCTTGTCAGGCCCTCTGTTCTGCCTCACTCACAAGGGGGAACCACGCCGGGAAATCGAGATGAACTTTCTCCGTGCAGAACTTTCAATTCAAGCCAAACTTTTATTGCATACGATTAAGCTGGTCAGTTGGAGCTTATTTTCAAAAGTTTGTAATAATCGGTTGGTAATTAAAGTACCATGCACATTAAACTGTTAAAACAGAAAATTTCGCCCGGTTGAAATGTTTCTTGCTATAAGTCAGAAATTTTCCGAATTCAGGGAGGCTGAATGGCTGAATGGTTAGCATGTGCGCGCTGTATCGTAACCTCTGTCATTGAGTCAACGGGCGTCGTTTCGATCTTCAGGTTGCACGTGACATGGAATATGATGTCCAACCCCGTTTATTGCGAACGATTAAGCTGTTCAGGGGGAGCTTATTCTTAAAAGTTTTGTAATATTCGGTTGATAACTAAAGGTACCGTGCAAATTAAACTGTTAAAATACAAAATTTGGCCCGGTTGAAATCTTTCTCGCTGTAGGTCAGCTAGAATGTTCAAACTTGGTGTAGACGTTCACTAGGTCATTGTCTTGATCGAGTTCACAGCAGAAATAACAGTGAAACGATCAACGAACTCATAGCAGAAATAACAGTGCAAAACTGAACGAATTCATAGCATAAATAGCAGAAATGAAATGGGGTTTTACGTCCTACTCTTCTGCACCTGACTTGGGCTAATGGAAGACGGGCATACGCCATACAGTGTGCTTTGAGGGAATTTTTGCCCGGGCAGCGGCGCTACGGCCTACTCTTATATCGAATTCCAACTGCCAAGGGATCTTTTACGTGCATTCCAATGTGTACACGGGACCTCGGTTTTTCGTCCCATCCGAACGACTAGGCAGCTGTCCTTATCAGGCCCTCCTTCTGCATCACTGACAAGAGGAAACCACGCCGGAAAATCGAGATGAGCTTTCTCGGCCAATGCAAGGATCGAACACCCGACCTCCAGGCTAACGAGGCAGCGCCTTGCCCACTTAGCCACCGTGATTCCCATAAATAGCAATGAAACGATCAACGAATTTATAGCAGTAATAACACTTCAACAATTAACGAATTCGTAGCAGAAATAACGGTGAAACAATTAACGAATTCGTAGCAGAAATAACGATGAAACGTTCAACGAAATCATAGCCGAAATAAGAGTGGAACAATCAACGAATTAATAGTAGACGAGTTCATAGTAGAAAAAACAGTGAAACAATGAACGAATCATAGCAGAAACCAGAAGGCTATCAATACACTGTGAACTTTGAAACCTAAATGGCCCGGCTAGGAACAATATCTACATGCCCGTAAAAGACTACTTAACAGTTGGAATTCGAAAGAAAAGACCCTAACGACGCTGTCCGATCAAAATTTAGTTAATTCAGTCGGCGCAGACAGATAGGTCGTTAAAACCATTTCTGTTCAGTTCATTCCATTTCCTTAAATCTATGAAAGTTGTGTGAATTGGGAATCGCGTATTACTCAACAGTTTCAGGGGAGATAAGCCGTCTTTGAGATTGGAAATCAATTTTTGATATCGACTGTGTATGATTGCTACTAGATCGATTGTGATTCAGGTTCTAATCAGTTTGGATTGAAGAATCGGGGTGGTATATGTGTGTGTGATGGGGTGGGGTGGTGGCACAAGACGCTATATCCCATTCGCAACCACACACCTAACAAATGCAGGGTATAGGTTGCGATCAGTTCTTTCAAGATTTTCATGTATTTAAGCCACTTTATTATACGCCTTATCTGTGTTAGTGTAGATAAATGTTGACCAAATAACACCTTTCACCATTTTGACTTTCAGTTACAGAACTAGCATAGGGACGTTTTAAGGTTTATCATGGCAGAGGCTGTACTATTTTGAGGGCCCTCTGTCGCGAGGGGAGGTTCTTGATTGATGATTGTCATGCCAATGCAATGGCTGCAATGTCATTGAGTAGTGGATTCGACAGTAATAGTGTATAGAAAACGATTGAGTTGGACTCGGGGGGCCCTTTCCCTTGGCCCTAGGGACCCTTTTGTCATTCGTGGGACCCTTTTGTCTGTCTTTAGAGCCCTCCCTAACTAGGGTACATTTTCATTTTTCGCATCGGTTTTAGCATTTTTCTCCCGTTTTATTTTTTCAACTGCTTTGTTTTTTTTCGCGGGGAGGCTGGCGCCTCCAGCGCCTCAGCTATAAAACGCTTTTGAACTAGCAGTATTATTGACATAATACCGTTTTCTCCAGTAATGGTAACTCACTCGTTTCTTCAAGAATCATTCGGCATTCCAGGTATGCTACATTCTATTCGTTGTCTTCCATAGGAGCGGTAAGATGAGACCTGTTTGTGGGAAAAACCCTAAACAATATGCGAGGGTGGAATAATTGTACATTACTTTAAGGTTTGCGTGAAGTAATTGACATATCGAAATTACAGTTATATGCACTGCATAACCATAACGTCCACTCCACGCAAACTAGGTCATTTTGGGACTAACATATGGTTTAATTTTATTTCAATAATCTGCTTGCGCATATTAACAGTGGGAGGAAACCGCAGGTCCCGAGGTAAACCCAAGAGATTGGACAGGAGAGATTGTAGGTTAGGGTTAGGGTAAGCGCTAAGGTTAGGTCTTGGGTTAGGATAAGGATTAGCGATATCCCTATTTACATCTCGTGACCTTTGACCAAACGTAATGAAGACAGGATGTGACGTATATATGCACATTGAGGTTATCAAGCTATAGACCGGACTAGTAGTAAGCTATAAACGGATAAATAACAAGAGTTTATATGTATATTATTTTATTAAATTTATATATATCTTAACTCCCTGATTTACATATATACATTATGCATGAACAAAAGAAACTATATACTAGTATTTATAAGTATTAAAGCTGTGGTAATATTATGCTATCAAATAGCCGTATTGTCTTAATATTTGTTGTAACCGCAACCTTGATAGTTATTGTAAGAAGGATAACGGTTGTAGTTGTTGTATCCGTTACCGTATCCGTTGTTATTGTAGTTGTTATATCCCTTCCCATATTCGTTGTTATTGTGGCCATTGTTGTAACCGTTGTTGTAATTGTAGGGGCCGGTGTAACCATTGTATCCTTTATTATTGTATTGGTTGTACATGTACTTGTATAGTCCGTTGTTGTATCGGTTGTATGGCCCGCTGTTGTACCCGTTGTAGTTGTATGATTGTTTGTAAGCTCCAATCTTTCCATGTCCAACAAGTCCGTTTCCAATTATACCGTGTCCGATACCGTTACCAACGATACCATGACCAATTCCGTGTCCAACAATACCGTGTCTGATACCGTTACCAACGATGTCATGCCCGATGTTGTTACCAATCTTTCCATGTCCAATAAGTCCGTGTCCGATTCCGTTTCCAATGATACCATGTCCGATACCGTTACCAACGATACCATGACCAATTCCGTTTCCAACAATACCGTGTCCGATACCGTTACCAACGATGCCATGCCCAATGCCGTTACCAATCTTTCCATGTCCAATAAGTCCGTGTCCGATTCCGTTTCCAATGATACCATGTCCGATACCGTTACCAACGATACCATGACCAATTCCGTTTCCAACAATACCGTGTCCGATACCGTTACCAACAATACCATGACCAATTCCGTTACCAATAACACCGACTTTGCCAACAGCTACTATTCCGTGTCTGAGTCGGTTTCCTTGGATACCATGTTCAATACCATGGTTGAGTCCGCTGCCAATAGCTCCTACAGCAACAAGACCATGTCCAACACCGGCATGTCCTCTTCCAAATCCTTTACCATTTCCGTTTCCAAAGACACCAACACCATGTCCGAAACCGTGTCCGATTTTAGCATCGATGTATTGGGAAGCAGCTACTGTCAAACAGACAGCGAAAGCGACGAAAGCCTGAAAAAGAATAAAAAACCATGTGTTTTACAGAAATAGCCGTAGATTTGATTCCATACTAAAAAATAAATCGCGAGGGTTTATTTATTACCAAAAACTTGACAATCAAGAAATTTTACTGTGCCGCCATTATTTAGTACATGATCGAGTTTTGGCGTTACCAGGCAAAATCACAAATAATGTTCAACTCTGGGTAATAATTTACACTTTTTATAATTTACCGTTCTGGCCCTATGAATATAAAACTGCCTTAAATACAATGTCAAGGGCGATAAGCAATAGTGACGATGCAATACCATGTTCAACCCTCGATTTCTACCAGTTTTAAATTTAAAGATGGACCTATGGGTATGAATGCCAAGTGCGATTAAGCAATCATATAAAAATTTAGTATGTAATGAAACTTATTAGTGCTATACCAAATTAGATATCAGGTTTCTTGTCTAGAAAGTTCAAGTATATCCCATCTGGGTCACGATCCTTGTCACTACATACCGCTAATTGGAAGTATTGAAGATTATTTAGTCAACAAGTTAAATTTACTCTCTGTAGATTGTTACAATGTTTTACTGTATTAGCCCATTCTGTACAGAACAGAGGGACGAAAAAGCAAGTCCCATTTAAGATTTCAGGGACCGGGTATGCTTATCTGAAAAATTCAAAGATTTGAAATCTTATACGGAGTAGGGCAAAAGTCCTACTTTATACACCGACTGGACCATTTTTTTTTTATAAACAATATTTTTATTCATTAAATCTGAATTTGGATTGGGGAACAGGCTATGCCTATGTGTAACCCCTCTCTCTGATTTAGATACATGTACACAGTATAATTATTTACATACATATATACATACATAATTACATAAATATAGAACATATATGATACATCATGGATAATGTAGAGACTTAGATGATTGTACAGAGTGCAGGACTTGGAATTGTTTATTGAGATTTAAATCTTTTTGATAAGAGAATAAATTGTTTGACTTCGTGGAAAATAAGTGTGTTTATCTCAGGACTAAATTTTGTTGACCCATACAACAGACAACTAATTGTTTTATGATTGTGTTGAAGGTTATGGGTTGTCTGTTTTCTTGCATCTGAATATAAGCGGCATACGAGTAAATAATGTTCGGTATCTTCAAATTTGTGACCGCAGAGGCAAGCAGGGCTATCATCGACGTGTCTGAGGAATTTATGGCCTTGTAGGTTGGAGCAGCATAATCTTAGTTTACAGTGTATTATTTGTAATTTCCGTATCCCTAGATAGTAATATGATGGTACGATAGTATCTAATTTATTTAGTGTATTTACAAAGATAGCAAGGGATTGAGAGTTTCTAATTTCAACATTAAGTTTGTTCCATTCTCGTATACTGGAAGGGAAGAAGGACTCGGAGAAAATTTTGGTTCTGCATCTAGTTTCCTTTAGTTTATCTTTGTTTCTTAGGGTATAACTGATAAGGGTAGAGGGCAATTCTAATAGGTCAGAGAGATATGATGGCACGAGTTTGTTAATAATTTTATACAATAATTTTAATTTATGACGTCTGCGTCTTTCCGAGAGTGGAACAAACCCAGTTTCTTTATAGAGTGAGGCATGGCTAGTACCTCTTACCGCCCCACAGATAGTGCGCAGTGCATCTAATTGTAGGGATTCTAGTTTGTTACCTAAATAATCACTGCACCCATCCCAGATAATATCAGCATAATCAAAGTGTGGAAGAATAAAAGAACAGTATATTGTGTTTAAAGATTTTCTATTCAGTCTATATTTTAGAGATCGAAGGCAATTTACTAGTTTGGATACTTTGCTTACAATGCTATCTATATGATTATTCCATTTACAGTTAGTTTGAAAGATTAGACCTAGATGTTTATGTTCACTTACTTCTTTGATTTGCACCTGGTTCATAAATAATGGTGGGTTAACTATGTGGGGTTTAGTAGTAATAGTCAGTGTCTCTGTTTTTAGGGGGTTAAAAGTTACCAGCCATGTCTCAGCCCAATTTTTGATTCGATTTAAGTCATCGTTAATGGTAGCAGCACTTGCCCCTGGGTCTTCAATTTTTAAGTATAGAGAGGTATCATCGGCAAATAATCTATTGTTTGAATTTATATTGTTCACAATGTCATTTATGTATATTAAGAATAAAATTGGGCCTAGTACAGATCCCTGTGGAACACCAGCAGGGATGCTCCTAGGGTCCGAGGAGGTGCCACTGATGGTTACACATTGTTGTCTGTTTTTTAAATAATTTTCAAACCAGAGCAGTAAATCTCCTCGAACCCCCGCAGCATCCAGCTTGTGACAGAGTCCGGCATGCCAAACCCTGTCAAAGGCCTTGCTGATGTCACAGAAGACTAGTAAATTGTCTAGTAAATTGATGTTGGTCAATGGCTCGACAGAAAAGGTGCGTTAGGTCGATTAGTTGAAATATGGTAGAATCACCCGGAAGAAAGCCACTCTGGACAGGTGTTAATATTGAATTATCTCTAAGGAAGTTAAAGACATGTTTGTGGATGATTTTTTCAAAGATTTTGACTATTATACTTAGGAGAGAAATTGGTCTATAATTACTACAATCGTTTGGAGAGCCCTTTTTGAATATAGCGACAACATTTGCAAATTTCCAAATATTTGGTACAATGTGTAGATCTAATGATAGCTTAAAAAGTTGGCAAAGTGGGTGACTGATTTCTTTTGAGATGTATTTTAGAATTCTCGTGTTTATTTCGTCGGGTCCCGAGGCTTTTGTAGTATCTAGGCTGTCTATTATGTCTTTAACTTCCCCTGGATGTGGTACAATCTTATCGATGCAATTAGGGTTCATATCAAGTGGTGGTAGAGATTTGTTTGTGCTATCTAGTTGTGATTGTTTAATAAAGAATGTGTTTAAGGCATTTGCTTTTTCGGATTGAGTAAACAACGTGTTACCATTGACTGTTAGTGGGGGTGGTTCATTTGTAGAAGCAGCGTGTGTTTTAGTATATGAATTAATAAGTTTCCACCAGGTTTTTGTTCCAAAGTTTTCTGAGTCGCTAATTTGTTTGTCTATTTTATCAAAGTAATCATTTTTGCTTTTTCTAATTAAGTCTATGTAGTCATTTCTAATTTTTCTAAAATTGTGCCAATCAGAGTCTGAATTCCTATTTACGGCTTTTTTGTGTAATCTATTTTTTTTCTTTTTCATACGTCTTATTGCGCCATTCATACATGGTTTATCATGTTGCCTAATTGTCACTATTTTGCAAGGTATATTCGCTTTTGCTATATTGATCAATGAGCTTGTAAATTCGACACACGATGCTTCTATATTTGAACTATTGATAAGATTGTACCAATTAGTAGCTATGACGTCCCTTTTTACGCCCCCAAGGTCTGCGTTTTCGTAATTCCATACCGTTCGCTTGAAACTGTGTTGTTTTTGTACGTTGAATGCCAATTTGCAATATACCGGACAGTGGTCACTACAGAAGTTGTCAAGTACGCCATTTTCAGTTGTTCGTAAAATTGAGCTGGTTAGTATCAAGTCTATTAAAGAAGTGTGGTAATTGCAGGAATAATGAGTAGGTTGATTTATCAACTGATTAAGGTCGAATATATTTATTGCATCGTGAATAAAACTTTTAGGTTTTTTTAGCATATCAATATTGAAGTCACCTAGAATTATGCATTTGTCCAAGGGGTCGGTTACAGCGTTTTGAAGGGAGTTAAATATTTGTTGGTTTATACTAGAACATGATGAGGGCGGTCTATAATAATTGCCAAGTAAAAATTTATGATTATTACAATTTACTTCTATCCATATAGATTCTATTTCATTGTTTTCTAAGTCATCCCTACGTTTGAACGATATGGAATTACTAACGTAAGTAATAAGTCCTCCCCCATGATTATTTCTATCTTTTCTAATAGGTGGGTAGTAAGAAGGTAGAGAAATTGATTCTGATGTGGTATTTCTGTCGAGCCAGGTTTCACTAATTGTTATAATGTCAAAATTCCCTAGTTCTACAGCTATTAGATCGATTTTGTTTTTGAGGCTCCTTACATTCAGATGAACAATTGAAAGATGATTATGTATTAATGAGGCGGGTCCTGGATTTAGTTCTATGTCTCCTGCCAATAGTAATAACGTGAATATTATAAGGGTAATTGAGTACAAAGCATTTGCACTAAATGTTATATATGTAGGCTTTCTATTAAGAAAATTATTCAACTTGTGTTTACATTGTGATTCGGTCGATGGGTCTTCAAAAGATAGTCCTGAGATCTGACAGTATTGTAGGTGTTTGTTTAGACGTAAGTGGTATTGGTTGCTTGTCACAGATGTAGTTGTTTCCAAGGGTATGGTGTATAGGGATTTCACTATATTCTTCAGGTCAGAAAGTATTTTATGTATCAAACTAATATGTTTCAAAAAATAAACGATAAAATCAAATAAACGTAAATACAAGTCGTGAAAGGTGTAGAACAATACAACATATGTACATGTACGGGTATATATACATGGCTGCGAATAGAAAGGGTGAATGGTTCAGGTTTCTACATTGTTCAGTGAGATTTAAGTGTTATGGGAGATGGTTATGCGCCTGGTTAAACAAGTCTACTTGATCTGTATACTGTATGAAGTTGGCAGTATGCCACCCACGTGGTTAGTCTGGGTGAACGTGAAGGGAGACATGGGTTACTGTTCTGAGTGAGTAAATAGCTGTTTCTAATCTCATGTTTTGTGTACGGAGGATGGGGATATAACTCTTCCATGGCTGCGAATAGAAAGGGTGAATGGTTCAGGTTTCTACATTGTTCAGTGAGATTTAAGTGTTATGGGAGATGGTTATGCGCCTGGTTAAACAAGTCTACTTGATCTGTATCCTGCATGAAGTTGGCAGTATGCCACCCACGTGGTTAATCTGGGTCAACGTGAAGGGAGACATGGTTTACTGTTCTGAGTGAGTAAATAACTGTTTCTAAGTAATCTCATGTTTTGTGTGCGGAAGATGGGGATATAACTCTTCCATGTGTGCATATTTTACTTACCTCTTGTTTTTCCAGGTTCAATGGCCTACTTAGTACTTACCTTGGAAACCGAATAACCTATAAGTATGGAATTATGATGGGTGAGAAAAACATTGGAGTGAATGGATCTTGTTATTTTATTTAGTGCTAATGCAAGTCTATCTGCAAGTTCAATTAAAGGGACAATAACACTCTTGCTGGCTTGGCAGCTCTAGAAAATAAATAATAGTCTTATTCTAAGTACCAGATGTTTGTGTGTCCTACCTGTTGTGTAAATTATCCATTACATCATATTTTACTCGTCCAGGGGGTTCGAAAATATTTTAAAATCAAAGTCACATTACGTTAACCTTTTCAAATCATGTAGTTCAATTTTTCCAATTTTTTAAATTAGGTGAGTTAAGATGAAATTTGTATCATCAATTTATTTGAATATTGTAAAATAATACAATTTGTTGACCAGAATAAAGATTGGGACATATTATTCAATTACAACAAGAGTGTTACTGGGGCTTTAACAATTTATAAATTTGTATTTATGTAAATGAATTTAGGACCAGCGAGACGGGGGTGGGGGGGGGCTCGGTATTTTTAATATATTTTCCGGTTTGTTGTATAGACCAATTGTGGGGATTTTGGTATATGATGTGTGTAGAATGTACTGTTCTTTTTAAGATGAACATTTTCATACTAAAATGAACTTTTAGAATAAACTCGCAATTACAATGCAAGGTTTGACATACTGTAGTTAATAGGCTATGTGATAAAACATGACATTTTCCCATTTTAAGATTGATAGCAATATGAAAATATTGGTATGAGCAAAAATAAAATGTTATTCTAATAAATTGTTGACAGATTGATCCATAGAGACCGACAGACATTATGATTTATTTCATAATAGGGAGTAATTCGAATGATTCCGAAAGGCCTTAGTTATGTTGTAACTTTAATTTCATTCATTTTAATTTCAAACAGGTTTGGCTCCTACAAATAAAATGGAAGCATTATTTTATGGTAACATAATATATGATACATCTTCCTTCAGGAATTTGCACATATAGATAAGTAGTGGGTACTAGTCAGAGCATGAGCTCTTAAAGTTTCAAGGTTAATATAAATATGCAATAAATTCTATAATTAAAGGCTGTTTTCTATCAACTTGTTAGACAGGATTATTTAGAGCTGTTTCATGTACAGGAGCTCAAAGCTATTAGATTTCTTAAACTTATGAGCATTTGCAACAGTTAGTATTTTAAGAATATTTATGACTAAGTATCATCGAAATTAGACTGTCTTTCATGGACTTATTTTAGCTATGAAACTATTAGATTTCTTAAAACTTATGAGCATTTGCAACAGTAAGTAGTTTAAGGATTTTTATGACCATGTATCATCAAAATAAGGCTGTCTTGCACGGACTTATTATAGATATGAACGGAAAATTCAATCTAATGCACCATGGGGCTTTAGACATTACACAGAAAATACCTAGTTTATGCAGTCTTTCATACATTCATTCAACTATTATGGTATTTAAATAGCCAGGGCTATTTTCTGTATATTTATAATTTTTTGTGATTGACATTTGCAATTTGGTAGGCAGGCTTAATTGGGTTTTAAAATTTTTATTTTTTAGGGCGATAACTTAAATATGAAATAATCTATTTTGTAGGTAATTTGTAAAGACACTGGTACAATAACTGTTGTGGGAGTTTATTGAGCCATATCTTCAGGTGGGTCAGTGGTAATACCATTTGATATGTTGAACTGGAGAAGTTCTTCTGGAATTGGTTTATAACCAGGAATTTCAGTTGCACTGAATATTCGTTTAGTTTGTCCATCAGAACCATCAGGTTTTCTGATTCGAATAAAGATTTTACCATCTCTGGTCCAACAAGCGTTGATGTGATTTGCCTTGTATGATCTTCGTGCTATGTTGAAAACAAAAGCTCTATACCTTGTAAGGTCTTCATTTATAAATATATCATCTTTTACAGCGTTTACAACCTTTTTGCCCCTCATTATAGCAACCTTGGTCTTGTAGCTAGATAGTCTTACTATAATACGTTTAGGTTGACCCTTGTTGGCTTTTCCGACACGGTGACTATTTTCAATGTCATGTTTTGTAATGTCTGGTATTATCTTACTTAATACAGCCAAGGCTTCATTTTCAACAATTTCCTCCGCAGTTTCTTTTATGCCACTGATGCGGATACAATTCCGCCTGCCGTATTGTTCGTGATCATCGCAGCGGTCTTGGATGATACCATTCAGCTCAAGAGAAACTGATGCCAACTCAAGTTTTAATTCTGATATTTCTTTTTTAAGTGGTGTGATATGTTTATTTATTTCTTCTTGCAGAATAAGTTCCACCATGGGCCTGAAGGCATTTTGGACTTCTGGATTCTGGAAAGCTCTTACCAATTCAAGAGTTACAGCATTTACTGTGTTTGTAAATACATCGTCTGCCAGTGGGCTAGGTGGAGATGGGTGGGTATGTCTGAGGTGTCAGTCATTGGTGTTGAACAGGCACTTATTGTATTTGCTTGATATTGAAGGCTGGTGTTACTGTCTAAATCAGCTTGTGGCAGAGTAGTGGAGGACATGAAACTTGTAATTTGACTTTGATGTGGTTTTGTCTTGCTTTTTTTCAGGTTGCTGCCAAGTATACCAGATGACAATAGGAGTTAGGTTTGGATTTGGAGTGGAGACGCTGTTTGTTTTCGTTTCCTACTGGCCTGGTCCCTCCTCGGGGTAGACATGGATTTTATAATTTTTGTATTTGCCGTTAAATAAATGTTATATATTGAAACAACTTTAGTTTATTGACCTGTTTATTTACCGGGTTACACAGTTATAAGGTTCTTGGACGCCGATGCCTTGTGTAAACAATAACAAACACAAACAAAAATGGCTGCTCCAGTGAAATAATTGCTGATGTTTGGTAATTGTATTTGTTGTTATTTTCTAATGCATCAACGGAAGATGAGATTATGTATCTTACTTATTTTAGTTCATTGTAGAAGACTGTAGGATCATTTAGACAGGTTCATAATGTGTGTTATATAAAATTCTCACGAACAAGTAGACCTCTTACAAAAACACGTCTAGCTACCGTCGGCCATCTTGCTGGCTGGACCATTGAAGACAAACAGATAGATTTTGCCCGGACATCTATATTACGATATACTCTATCAAGGAATCTTTCACGTGCACGCCAATGTGTACACTGAACATTGCTTTTCGTCCCATCCTGACAATTAGACACTATTCCCTGTCAGACCGGGCAGACCTACTGTCCTGTACAGCTAACAAGGGCAGTCAAGCCTGTACAATTGACTTTCTGGTCAAACCCCGGGAGAGAGCCCAAGACCTACTGGTTAGTTAATCAGTGTCTCTTATCACTGAGCGACCATGATCCCCATACAATAAAAACATCGAGTTCGTAGATGAGCATTTTATGCTTAGGGTAAGCAGATATAAGCAATTAGATTGGTTGGTGATTTCGGACACTTTCACTTCAGTCAGAGTGATGAAACTTGGTGTATAGTTTCATTACATCAATACCTTGAATACGTTCGACAATGAGCATTGTCTGCCCTGGATAAGCAGAGAGATGAGCAATTTGATTGGTCGAGAATTTGAAACAAAATAACTCTCCTTCTAATTGGGGCAGAATGTTCAATCTTGGTGAAGGCGTTCATTAGGTCAGTGCCATGAAGGAGTGCGATGATGAGCATTGTCTGCTTACAGTAAGCAGAGATAAGCAATCTGATTGGTTGATTCTTTGGGGCACGATAACTTTGGTTATAATGAAGTGAGAGTGACAAAATTTCAAATATAGATTCATTATGTCATTACCTTGACTAAGTTTGATGTTGAGAATTTCTGCGTAGATTTAGGAGCAATAAGCAATTTGACTGATCACATTGGAACATAACACCTCTGTTTTTAATTAAGGTAGAATTTGAACCGGTTGAATTGTTTCTCGTTATAACTCGGTGAGTTTTTGGCGGATTTCATTAATTCTTTTTCCTTTTTAAGATTCTTTATATAACTCATGAGATGCGACAGAAACTGACCGTGAATATGAAAGCTTTAATATCTGCTTAGCAGATCTAGTTAAGCTTTCATATGTATTACATATGAAAGCTTATTGTTTCTGTTAAAGTTATTATTATTATTATTTTTTTTTTGTGTGTGTTTTCTGCAAATCGGATTTCTCAGAATCTATCCATAGGATCTTTCTGAAATTTTGACCTACCCCCCCAAAAATGGGGTGCGAACCTTGATTAAATGTATTTTCAAAACGTTTTACGAATCCGAAATCACCGAATTTTACGAACGAATGCATTTGACCTACAATGCTGTAACTTTGTGACTATTTGATCTATTTTACTAATTCTTTTTTCTTTGAGTATCCTAAGACATTTACTTCAAATCTGCAATTTCGGATTTTCGAATTTCGAAAATTCGTCGCTGTGATTTCGAACCGGAAGTTTACACCAACTCGACAACTTCTTTAGTAGTTGTACGATTTTCATGAAATTTAATATGTAAGTAGACCTTAATGATGCGACTTGAAAAATGACTTTAGAAATATTCTAACTTATCTCCCCTTGGTGAAATTAAGGATCAAAGTTTTCAAAAAAATCGTCGAAATATAGGTCAGAATGACCTAGTTTTTTTTTCAATACTAGACAAGTAATTACTGATTCGTACACAAAATATGGAGTTTGTCGATCGAACCGGAAGTGCCACCATCTTTAAACGTGAAAAATCAATAAGGCTAAAAAATGTTGCGAATAGAATTCTGATTTAGGTCAACCGGGAGTCACCATTTTGAATTGAAAATGAAAAATAGAAGCAATTTGAAGGGTCGAGACTTTGGAGCACAATAACTCTCATTCTAATTAAGCTAGAATGTTCAAACTTGTTGTAGACGTTCACTAGGTCAATGTTATGATTGAGTGCAAAGACGAGCATTTTCTGCTTAGGGTAAGCAGAGATAAGCATGCTGATTTGTTGATTCTTTAGGGCACGATAACTTCGGTTATAATGAAGGGAGGGCGGTGAAACTTTTGTCAATAGAGAGTCTAATAGCTAGCCTGTTGTGTGAAATCATTGTATCATTTTTTTTAAATATCAGGGATAGCCGAAAAAAAGAGATTGAAAATCCAAAAAGTCGTATTTTTACAATTTGGAGCATGTTCAGAGGTCTTTCTCGTAAAGTCAACATACTATTTTTTGGGAACTTCTTCTACAAAGAGTCTTATTGGTAGTCTTTTATATGAAACCATCGATCAACAGTCCAACATATCAGGAGTAGAAGAACAAAAGGATCGAACATTGAAAACGGCACCCTTTCATTGTTAAGCGAAACATGCAGTGTGGGTGACTACAATCTACGCATTTAGTCATCGTATAGCGTTTATTCAACAGTATCGAATTCCAACTGCTTAGGGATATTTTACGTGCACTCCAATGTGTACACGGGACCTTGGTTTTTCGTCCCATCCGAAGGACTAGACAGCTGTGCTTGTCAGGCCCTCCGTTCTGCCTCACTGACAAGGGGAACCACGCCGGGAAATCGAGATGAACTTTTTCCGTGCAGAACTTTCAATTCAGGCAAACCGTTTATTGCATACGATTAAGCTGGTCAGTTGGAGCTTATTTTCAAAAGTTTTGTAATAATCGGTTGGTAATTAAAGTACCGTGCACATTAAACTGTTAAAACAGAAAATTTCGCCCGGTTGAAATGTTTCTTGCTATGAGTCAGCAATTTTCCGAATTCAGGGAGGCTGGATGGCTGAATGGTTAGCATGTGCTCGCTGTAACGTAACGTTTGTCATTGAGTCAACGGGCGTCGTTTCGATCTCCAGGTTGCACGTGACATGGTGTATGATGTCCAACCTCGTGGGTTTTCTCCGTGTTCTTCGGTTTCCTCCCAACGGCTAAAGACCAGTACGTGCAAGGGGAGTTTTTAAATAAAATTAAAAAACATATGTTAGTCCCGAAATGACCTAGTTTGTGTCGAATGGACGTTAGGCCGCATTTCTCTCTTTCTCCTTTTAAAGTTTTGTAATAATCGGTTGGTAATCAAAGGTACTGTTAAAGTGATAAAACAGAAAATTTGGCCCGGTTGTAATGTTTCTCACTTTACAGTCAGCAATTTGTCGATTTTAAGGGGCAAACGTTTATTGCGAACGATTAAGCTGGTCAGGGGGAGCTTATTTTTAAAAGTTTTGTAATATTCGGTTGATAACTAAAGGCACCGTGCAAATTAAACTGTTAAAATAGAAAATTTGGCCCGGTTGAAATGTTTCTCGCTGTAGGTCAGCAATTTGCCGATTTTAGGGAGGTTGCGTGGCTGAATGGTTAGCACGTGCGCTCTGTATCATAACGTCTGTCATTGAGTCAACTGGCCTTGTTTCGATTTCTTGGTTGTACGTGACAAGGAGTATGGTCGCCTTACCAACCTCGTAGGCCGTAACGCCGCTGCCCGGGTAAAATTTCCCTCATTGCACACTTTATGGCGTATGCCCGTCTTCATTAGCCCATTGTAGGAGCAGAACAATAGGACGTTAAACCCCATTCAATTTCATTTCATTTTCTCTATGTTGCTTATTTATTATAGTGGATAAATATTTTTCTGGTTCTAGCAATTATTTAATTTCTGCATAGAAATCTCTGGCCAGTTTTTTTTATTGCAGAGTGCCATTCTTGTATATTGCAGTCTATGACCCTTTGTTTAAAACATGCTTAAGAAGTCGTCACGATTTCCTACTTATAACCAAACATATTGGAAACCATAATTATATAACATATCTTGGAAGCCCGATTACAGCTATACAAGTTTCAGTTATTTCCCTTTAGTTTAAAGATTATTTTTTTGCCCGGGTGCAATGTTTCTCACTACATTTAAATTTGTAACTTTGTGAGTTTTTGACCGATTTTGATATTATGTCTTTATAATTTTCCAAATCTACATATTTAACGTACATATTCAAACAGTTGAATTCAACCTGATTCAAAAAGTTTTAGTTTTGTTCAAAGTTATCTCATTTAATTTTTCGATGTTTTCTTACCATTTTCATTTCATTTTTCTGAAAGTTTTGAAATCGGAAGTCATCCCGATTACAGCAACACAAGTATCAGTTATTTCCCTTTAGTTTTCAGATTACTCAATGTTTCATACTATATTTAGACTTGTAACTTCGCGAGTTTTTGACCAATTTTGATAGTTTGTTATTCTTATCCTTTTATTTGAGATACTTGATATAATCGATGACACGTGACGATGAATATGAAAGCTTTCATATCTGCATGGGACAGTAGCAGATTTAGTTATTATTATTTTTTTTTTTTTGTGTGTTTTCTGCAAATCGGATTTCTCAGAATCTATCCATAGGATCTTTCTGAAATTTTGACCTACCCCCCCAAAAATGGGGTGCGAACCTTGATTAAATGTATTTTCAAAACGTTTTACGAATTCGAAATCACCGAATTTTACGAACGAATGCATTTGACCTACAATGCTGTAAGTTTGTGACTATTTGATCTATTTTACTAATTCTTTTTTCTTTGAGTATCCTAAGACATTTACTTCAAATCTGCAATTTCGGATTTTCGAATTTCGAAAATTCGTCGCTGTGATTTCGAACCGGAAGTTTACACCAACTCGACAACTTCTTTAGTAGTTGTACGATTTTCATGAAATTTAATATGTAAGTAGACCTTAATGATGCGACTTGAAAAATGACTTTAGGAATTTTCTAACTTATCTCCCCTTGGTGAAATTAAGGATCAAAGTTTTCAAAAAAATCGTCGAAATATAGGTCAGAATGACCTAGTTTTTTTTTCAATACTAGACAAGGAATTACTGATTCGTACACAAAATATGGAGTTTGTCGATCGAACCGGAAGTGCCACCATCTTTAAACGTGAAAAATCAATAAGGCTTTTTTGCTATTTTACTTACAGACTCGGGAGTTATATTTTCTGAATCCTTGTAGTAAGGCCTAAAAAATGTCGCGAATAGAATTCTGATTTAGGTCAACCGGGAGTCACCATTTTGAATTGAAAATGAAAAATAGAAGCAATTTGAAGGGCCGAGACTTTGGAGCACAATAACTCTCATTCTAATTAAGCTAGAATGTTCAAACTTGTTGTAGACGTTCACTAGGTCAATGTTATGATTGAGGTAGAAGATGAGCATTTTCTGCTTAGGGTAAGCAGAGATAAACATGCTGATTTGTTGATTCTTTAGGGCACGATAACTTCGGTTATAATGAAGGGAGGGCGGTGAAACTTTTGTCAATAGAGAGTCTAATAGCTAGCCTGTTGTGTGAAATCATTGTATCATTTTTTTTAAATATCAGGGATAGCCGAAAAAAAGAGATTGAAAATCCAAAAGGTCGTATTTTTACAATTTGGAGCATGTTTAGAGGTCTTTCTCGTAAAGTCAACATACTATTTTTTGGGAACTTCTTCTACAAAGAGTCTTATTGGTAGTCTTTTATATGAAACCATCGATCAACAGTCCAACATATCAGGAGTAGAAGAACAAAAGGATCGAACATTGAAAACGGCACCCTTTCATTGTTAAGCGAAACATGCAGTGTGGGTGACTACAATCTCCGCATTTAGTCATCGTATAGAGTTTATTCAACAGTATCGAATTCAAACTGCTTAGGGATATTTTACGTGCACTCCAATGTGTACACGGGACCTTGGTTTTTCGTCCCATCTGAAGGACTAGAAGGACTAGACAGCTGTGCTTGTCAGGCCCTCCGTTCTGCCTCACTGACAAGGGGAACCACGCCGGGAAATCGAGATGAACTTTTTCCGTGCAGAACTTTCAATTCAGGCCAAACGTTTATTGCATACGATTAAGCTGGTCAGTTGGAGCTTATTTTCAAAAGTTTTGTAATAATCGGTTGGTAATTATTAAAGTACCGTGCACATTAAACTGTTAAAACAGAAAATTTCGCCCTGTTGAAATGTTTCTTGCTATAAGTCAGCAATTTTCCGAATTCAGGGAGGCTGGATGGCTGAATGGTTAGCATGTGCTCGCTGTATCGTAACGTTTGTCATTGAGTCAACGGGCGTCGTTTCGATCTCCAGGTTGCACGTGACATGGTGTATGATGTCCAACCTCGTGGGTTTTCTCCGTGTTCTTCTGTTTCCTCCCAACGGCTAAAGACCAGTAAGCGCAAGGGGAGTTTTTAAATAAAATTAAAAAACATATGTTAGTCCCGAAATGACCTAGTTTGTGTCGAATGGACATTAGGCCGCATTTCTCTCTTTCTCTTTTATTTTTAAAGTTTTGTAATAATCGGTTGGTAATCAAAGGTACTGTAAAAGTGATAAAATAGAAAATTTCGTCCGGTTGTAATGTTTCTCAATTTAAAGTCAGCAATTTGCCGATTTTAAGGGGCAAACGTTTATTGCGAACGATTAAGCTGGTCAGGGGGAGCTTATTTTTAAAAGTTTTGTAATATTCGGTTGATAACTAAAGGTACCGTGCAAATTAAACTGTTAAAATAGAAAATTTGGCCCGGTTGAAATATTTCTCGCTGTAGGTCAGCAATTTGCCGATTTTAGGGAGGTTGCGTGGCTGAATGGTTAGCACGTGCGCTCTGTATCATAACGTCTGTCATTGAGTCAACTGGCGTTGTTTCGATTTCTTGGTTGTACGTGACAAGGAGTATGGTCGCCTTACCAACCTCGTAGGCCGTAACGCCGCTGCCCGGGTAAAATTTCCCTCATTGCACACTTTATGGCGTATGCCCGTCTTCATTAGCCCATTGTAGGAGCAGAACAGTAGGACGTTAAACCCCATTCAATTTCATTTCATTTTCTCTATGTTGCTTATTTATTATAGTGGATAAATATTTTTCTGGTTCTAGCAATTATTTAATTTCTGCATAGAAATCTCTGGCCAGTTTTTTTTATTGCAGAGTGCCATTCTTGTATATTGCAGTCTATGACCCTTTGTTTAAAACATGCTTAAGAAGTCGTCACGATTTCCTACTTATAACCAAACATATTGGAAACCATAATTATATAACATATCTTGGAAGCCCGATTACAGCTATATTTCCCTTTAGTTTAAAGATTATTTTTTTGCCCGGGTGCAATGTTTCTCACTACATTTAAATTTGTAACTTTGACCGATTTTGAAATTATGTCTTAATAATTTTCCAAATCTACATATTTAACGTACATATTCAAACAGTTGAATTCAACCTGATTCAAAAAGTTTTAGTTTTGTTCAAAGTTATCTCATTTAATTTTTCGATGTTTTCTTACCATTTTCATTTCATTTTTCTGAAAGTTTTGAAATCGGAAGTCATCCCGATTACAGCAACACAAGTATCAGTTATTTCCCTTTAGTTTTCAGATTACTCAATGTTTCATACTATATTTAGACTTGGAACTTCGCGAGTTTTTGACCAATTTTGATAGTTTGTTATTCTTATCCTTTTATTTGAGATACTTGATATAATCGATGACACGTGACGATGAATATGAAAGCTTTCATATCTGCATGGGACAGTAGCAGATCTAGTTATTTTTTTTGTGTGTGTTTTCTGCAAATCGGATTTCTCAGAATCTATCCATAGGATCTTTCTGAAATTTTGACCTACCCCCCCCCCCCCCAAAAAAAAATGGGGTGCGAACGCGAACCTTGATTAAATATATTTTCAAAACGTTTTACGAATCCGAAATCACCGAATTTTACGAACGAAAAAAATGACAATAATAACTAAAGGCACCGTGCAAATTAAACTGTTAAAATAGAAAATTTGGCCCGGTTGAAATGTTTCTCGCTGTAGGTCAGCAATTTGCCGATTTTAAGGAGGTTGCGTGGCTGAATGGTTAGCACGTGCGCTCTGTATCATAACGTCTGTCATTGAGTCAACTGGCCTTGTTTCGATTTCTTGGTTGTACGTGACAAGGAGTATGGTCGCCTTACCAACCTCGTAGGCCGTAACGCCGCTGCCCGGGTAAAATTTCCCTCATTGCACACTTTATGGCGTATGCCCGTCTTCATTAGCCCATTGTAGGAGCAGAACAATAGGACGTTAAACCCCATTCAATTTCATTTCATTTTCTCTATGTTGCTTATTTATTATAGTGGATAAATATTTTTCTGGTTCTAGCAATTATTTAATTTCTGCATAGAAATCTCTGGCCAGTTTTTTTTATTGCAGAGTGCCATTCTTGTATATTGCAGTCTATGACCCTTTGTTTAAAACATGCTTAAGAAGTCGTCACGATTTCCTACTTATAACCAAACATATTGGAAACCATAATTATATAACATATCTTGGAAGCCCGATTACAGCTATACAAGTTTCAGTTATTTCCCTTTAGTTTAAAGATTATTTTTTTGCCCGGGTGCAATGTTTCTCACTACATTTAAATTTGTAACTTTGTGAGTTTTTGACCGATTTTGATATTATGTCTTTATAATTTTCCAAATCTACATATTTAACGTACATATTCAAACAGTTGAATTCAACCTGATTCAAAAAGTTTTAGTTTTGTTCAAAGTTATCTCATTTAATTTTTCGATGTTTTCTTACCATTTTCATTTCATTTTTCTGAAAGTTTTGAAATCGGAAGTCATCCCGATTACAGCAACACAAGTATCAGTTATTTCCCTTTAGTTTTCAGATTACTCAATGTTTCATACTATATTTAGACTTGTAACTTCGCGAGTTTTTGAACAATTTTGATAGTTTGTTATTCTTATCCTTTTATTTGAGATACTTGATATAATCGATGACACGTGACGATGAATATGAAAGCTTTCATATCTGCATGGGACAGTAGCAGATTTAGTTATTATTATTTTTTTTTTTTTTTTGTGTGTTTTCTGCAAATCGGATTTCTCAGAATCTATCCATAGGATCTTTCTGAAATTTTGACCTACCCCCCCAAAAATGGGGTGCGAACCTTGATTAAATGTATTTTCAAAACGTTTTACGAATCCGAAATCACCGAATTTTACGAACGAATGCATTTGACCTACAATGCTGTAACTTTGTGACTATTTGATCTATTTTACTAATTCTTTTTTCTTTGAGTATCCTAAGACATTTACTTCAAATCTGCAATTTCGGATTTTCGCATTTCGAAAATTCGTCGCTGTGCTTTCGAACCGGAAGTTTACACCAACTCGACAACTTCTTTAGTAGTTGTACGATTTTCATGAAATTTAATATGTAAGTAGACCTTAATGATGCGACTTGAAAAATGACTTTAGAAATTTTCTAACTTATCTCCCCTTGGTGAAATTAAGGATCAAAGTTTTCAAAAAAATCGTCGAAATATAGGTCAGAATGACCTAGTTTTTTTTTTCAATACTAGACAAGGAATTACTGATTCGTACACAAAATATGGAGTTTGTCGATCGAACCGGAAGTGCCACCATCTTTAAACGTGAAAAATCAATAAGGCTTTTTTGCTATTTTACTTACAGACTCGGGAGTTATATTTTCTGAATCCTTGTAGGAAGGCCTAAAAAATGTCGCGAATAGAATTCTGATTTAGGTCAACCGGGAGTCACCATTTTGAATTGAAAATGAAAAATAGAAGCAATTTGAAGGGCCGAGACTTTGGAGCACAATAACTCTCATTCTAATTAAGCTAGAATGTTCAAACTTGTTGTAGACGTTCACTAGGTCAATGTTATGATTGAGGTAGAAGATGAGCATTTTCTGCTTAGGGTAAGCAGAGATAAACATGCTGATTTGTTGATTCTTTAGGGCACGATAACTTCGGTTATAATGAAGGGAGGGCGGTGAAACTTTTGTCAATAGAGAGTCTAATAGCTAGCCTGTTGTGTGAAATCATTGTATCATTTTTTCTAAATATCAGGGATAGCCGAAAAAAAGAGATTGAAAATCCAAAAGGTCGTATTTTTACAATTTGGAGCATGTTTAGAGGTCTTTCTCGTAAAGTCAACATACTATTTTTTGGGAACTTCTTCTACAAAGAGTCTTATTGGTAGTCTTTTATATGAAACCATCGATCAACAGTCCAACATATCAGGAGTAGAAGAACAAAAGGATCGAACATTGAAAACGGCACCCTTTCATTGTTAAGCGAAACATGCAGTGTGGGTGACTACAATCTCCGCATTTAGTCATCGTATAGAGTTTATTCAACAGTATCGAATTCAAACTGCTTAGGGATATTTTACGTGCACTCCAATGTGTACACGGGACCTTGGTTTTTCGTCCCATCTGAAGGACTAGAAGGACTAGACAGCTGTGCTTGTCAGGCCCTCCGTTCTGCCTCACTGACAAGGGGAACCACGCCGGGAAATCGAGATGAACTTTTTCCGTGCAGAACTTTCAATTCAGGCAAAACGTTTATTGCATACGATTAAGCTGGTCAGTTGGAGCTTATTTTCAAAAGTTTTGTAATAATCGGTTGGTAATTATTAAAGTACCGTGCACATTAAACTGTTAAAACAGAAAATTTCGCCCTGTTGAAATGTTTCTTGCTATAAGTCAGCAATTTTCCGAATTCAGGGAGGCTGGATGGCTGAATGGTTAGCATGTGCTCGCTGTATCGTAACCTTTGTCATTGAGTCAACGGGCGTCGTTTCGATCTCCAGGTTGCACGTGACATGGTGTATGATGTCCAACCTCGTGGGTTTTCTCCGTGTTCTTCGGTTTCCTCCCAACGGCTAAAGACCAGTAAGCGCAAGGGGAGTTTTTAAATAAAATTAAAAAACATATGTTAGTCCCGAAATGACCTAGTTTGTGTCGAATGGACATTAGGCCGCATTTCTCTCTTTCTCTTTTATTTTTAAAGTTTTGTAATAATCGGTTGGTAATCAAAGGTACTGTAAAAGTGATAAAATAGAAAATTTCGTCCGGTTGTAATGTTTCTCAATTTAAAGTCAGCAATTTGCCGATTTTAAGGGGCAAACGTTTATTGCGAACGATTAAGCTGGTCAGGGGGAGCTTGTTTTTAAAAGTTTTGTAATATTCGGTTGATAACTGAAGGTACCGTGCAAATTAAACTGTTAAAATAGAAAATTTGGCCCGGTTGAAATATTTCTCGCTGTAGGTCAGCAATTTGCCGATTTTAGGGAGGTTGCGTGGCTGAATGGTTAGCACGTGCGCTCTGTATCATAACGTCTGTCACTGAGTCAACTGGCGTTGTTTCGATTTCTTGGTTGTACGTGACAAGGAGTATGGTCGCCTTACCAACCTCGTAGGCCGTAACGCCGCTGCCCGGGTAAAATTTCCCTCATTGCACACTTTATGGCGTATGCCCGTCTTCATTAGCCCATTGTAGGAGCAGAACAGTAGGACGTTAAACCCCATTCAATTTCATTTCATTTTCTCTATGTTGCTTATTTATTATAGTGGATAAATATTTTTCTGGTTCTAGCAATTATTTAATTTCTGCATAGAAATCTCTGGCCAGTTTTTTTTTATTGCAGAGTGCCATTCTTGTATATTGCAGTCTATGACCCTTTGTTTAAAACATGCTTAAGAAGTCGTCACGATTTCCTACTTATAACCAAACGTATTGGAAACCATAATTATATAACATATCTTGGAAGCCCGATTACAGCTATATTTCCCTTTAGTTTAAAGATTATTTTTTTGCCCGGGTGCAATGTTTCTCACTACATTTAAATTTGTAACTTTGACCGATTTTGATATTATGTCTTAATAATTTTCCAAATCTACATATTTAACGTACATATTCAAACAGTTGAATTCAACCTGATTCAAAAAGTTTTAGTTTTGTTCAAAGTTATCTCATTTAATTTTTCGATGTTTTCTTACCATTTTCATTTCATTTTTCTGAAAGTTTTGAAATCGGAAGTCATCCCGATTACAGCAACACAAGTATCAGTTATTTCCCTTTAGTTTTCAGATTACTCAATGTTTCATACTATATTTAGACTTGGAACTTCGCGAGTTTTTGACCAATTTTGATAGTTTGTTATTCTTATCCTTTTATTTGAGATACTTGATATAATCGATGACACGTGACGATGAATATGAAAGCTTTCATATCTGCATGGGACAGTAGCAGATCTAGTTATTTTTTTTGTGTGTGTTTTCTGCAAATCGGATTTCTCAGAATCTATCCATAGGATCTTTCTGAAATTTTGACCTACCCCCCCCCCCAAAAAAAAATGGGGTGGGAACGCGAACCTTGATTAAATATATTTTCAAAACGTTTTACGAATCCGAAATCACCGAATTTTACGAACGAAAAAAATGACAATGCATAGTCGTAACTTTGTTATTTTTTGACCGATTTTACTAATTCTTTTTTCTTTGAATACCTTGAAAAAAATCATTTTCATCAGCTGTTTCACATTTTCGAATTTCGAAAATTCGTCGCTGTGATTTCGAACCGGAAGTTTAGACCAATTTGACAACTTCTTTAATAGTTGTACGATTTTCATGAAATTTAGTATATACGTAGATCTTACCGATGTGACTTCAAAAATATAATTATAAATTTTCTAAATTATCTCCCCTTGACGAAATTAAGGATCAAAATTTTCAAAAAAATCATCGAAATATAGGTCAGAATGACCTGATTTTTTTTTGGATACTAGATAAGTAATTACTGATTTGTACACAAAATATGGAGTTTGTCGATCGAACCGGAAGTGCCACCATCTTTAAAAGTGAAAAATCAATAAGGCTTTTTTGCTATTTTACTTACAGACTCGGGAGTTATATTTTCTGAATCCTTATAGGAAGGCCTAAAAAATGTCGCGAATAGAATTTTGATTTAGGTCAACCGGGAGTCACCATTTTGAATTGAAAATGAAAAATAGAAGCAATTTGAAGGGCCGAGACTTTGGAGCACAATAACTCTCATTCTAATTAAGCTAGAACGTTCAAACTTGTTGTGGACGTTCATTAGGTGAATGTTATGATGGAGTTCAAAGATGAGCATTTTCTGCTTAGGGTAAGCAGAGATAAGCATGTTGATTTGTTGATTCTTTAGGGCACGATAACTTCGGTTCTAATGAAGGGAGGACGGTGAAACTTTTGTCAATAGAGAGTCTAATAGCTAGCCTGTTGTGTGAAATCATTGTATCATTTTTTTAAATATCAGGGATAGCCGAAAAAAAGAGATTGAAAATCCAAAAAGTCGTATTTTTACAATTTGGAGCATGTTTAGAGGTCTTTCTCGTAAAGTCAACATAATATTTTTTGGGAACTTCTTCTACAAAGAGTCTTATTGGTAGTCTTTTATATGAAACCATCGATCAACAGTCCAAAATATCAGGAGTAGAAGAACAAAAGGATCGAAAATTGAAAACGGCAACTTTTATTGTTCAGCGAAACATGCAGCGTGGGTGACTACAATCTGCACATTTAGTCATCGTATAGAGCTTGTTCAACAGTATCGAATTCCAACTGCTAAGGGATCTTTTACGTGCACTCCAATGTGTACACGGTACCTTGGTTTTTCGTCCCATTCGAACGACAAGACAGTTGTCCTTGTCAGGCCCTTCGTTCTGTCTCACTAGCCAGCCTGCGCCTTACCAACTTAGGTGGTGATATTTTATACCGAATATCTAATATTAATAAGAATTGAACCGGTTAGAACTGTCGTTCGGCTAAGTTAAATCAGCGAATAGTAGAGATGAAGACGTGTTTTGTTGCAAAGCTATTGTATATTTGAAAGGAGAAAGATGGATATCCACAGATCCCTTCCTGCCATGCCATGTTCACCGTCACGTGTCACCGATAATATTAAGCGTCTTTTAAAAAAGAACAAATGAATATGATTATTTCTATACCACTTCGAATGGCACGCACAAAACACAATTACACGGTCTGTAATACAAGAAAAATTACATAATGTCAGTTCCGAATGGCAATGCACGGAAATGACAAATAACGGCGTGGAACTGTTATAACAAGTGAAATCGCTGCTAGACGCCTAGATCGAGTTAACTTCACAGAAAAGGATCAAGGGTTACCCCAGTCTCCGCCCTAGATCTTTTAGGCTACCGTGAAGCTTTCATCTAGGGCATAGTATGTTCAATGCGTCTCCTATGTCTGAAATTAATACATTTCAGGATAGCCGGGATACGGCTCGAATTGATGTTTTTCGTGCCGACAAAGTTCTTTACGACGAGTTTAAAAGCACATTAACTTCACTAGATTGTGACCGATTTTAATGATTTTTTTTTCTTGTTCGGATTATTCATATGGCCCATGACATGTGACAGGAAGTGACTGTGAATATGAAAGCTTTCATATCTGCATGGGACAGTAGCAGATCTAGTTGTTATTTTTTTTGTGTGTTTTATCCACAAATCGGATTTCTCAGAATCTAACCACAGTATCTTTTTAAAACTTTTTCCTATCCCCCCAAAAATGGGTGGTAGCTGTTGATTAAATATATTTTCAAAACGTTTTACGAATCCAAAATCACCGAAATTTACGAACGACAAAATGGACAATGCATAGTCGTAACTTTATTGTTTTTTGACCGATTTTACTAAATCTTTTTTCTTTGAATACCTTGAAAAAAATCATTTTCATCAGCTGTTTCACATTTTCGAATTTCGAAAATTCGTCGCTGTGATTTCGAACCGGAAGTTTAGACCAATTTGACAACTTCTTTAATAGTTGTGCGATTTTCATTCAATTTAGTATATAAGTAGATCCTACCGATGTGACTTCAAAAATATAATTAGAAATTTTCTAAATTATCTCCCCTTGGTGAAATTAAGGATCAAAGTTTTCAAAAAAATGTCGAAATATAGGTCAGAATGACCTAAAAATTTTTTCGATACTAGACAATGAATTACTGATTCGTACACAAAATATGGAGTTTGTTGATCGAACCGGAAGTGCCACCATCTTTAAACGTGAAAAATCACTAAGGCTTTTTTGCTATTTTACTTACAGACTCGGGAGTTATATTTTTTGAATCCTTGTAGGAAGGCCTAAAAAATGTCGCGAATAGAATTTTGATTTAGGTCAACCGGGAGTCACCATTTTGAATTGAAAATGAAAAATAGAAGCAATTTGAAGGGCCGAGACTTTGGAGCACAATAACTCTCATTCTAATTAAGCTAGAATGTTCAAACTTGGTGTAGACGTTCACTAGGTCAATGTTATGGTGGAGTTCAAAGATGAGCATTTTCTGCTTAGGGTAAGCAGAGATAAGCATGTTGATTTGTTGATTCTTTAGGGCACGATAACTTCGGTTATAATGAAGGGAGGGCGGTGAAACTTTTGTCAATAGAGAGTCTAATAGCTAGCCTGTTGTGTGAAATCATTGTATCATTTTTTTTTAAATATCAGGGATAGCCGAAAAAAAGAGATTAAAATCCAAAAAGTCGTATTTTTACAATTTGGAGCATGTTTAGAGGTCTTTCTCGTAACGTCAACATAATATTTGTTGGGAACTTCTTCTACAAAGAGTCTTATTGGTAGTCTTTTATATGAAACCATCGATCAACAGTCCAACATATCAGGAGTAGAAGAACAAAAGGATCGAACATTGAAAACGGCACCCTTTCATTGTTAAGCGAAACATGCAGTGTGGGTGACTACAATCTACAAATTTAGTCATCGTATAGAGCTTATTCAACAGTATCAAATTCCAACTGCTTAGGGATATTTTACGTGCACTCCAATGTGTACACGGGACCGTGGTTTTCGTCCCATCCGAACTAGACAGCTGTGCTTGTCAGGCCCTCCGTTCTGCCTCACTGACAAGGGGGAACCACGCCGGGAAATCGAGATGAACTTTCTCCGTGCAGAACTTTCAATTCAAGCCAAACTTTTATTGCATACGATTAAGCTGGTCAGTTGGAGCTTATTTTCAAAAGTTTTGTAATAATCGGTTGGCAATTAAAGTAACGTGCACATTAAACTGTTAAAAAAGAAAATTTCGCCCGGTTGAAATGTTTCTTGCTATAAGTCAGCAATTTTCCGAATTCAGGGAGGCGGAATGGCTGAATGGTTAGCATGTGCGCGCTGTATCGTAACGTCTGTCATTGAGTCAACGGGCGTCGTTTCGATCTCCAGGTTGCACGCGACATGGAATATGATGTCCAACCCCGTTTATTGCGAACGATTAAGCTGTTCAGGGGGAGCTTATTTTTAAAAGTTTTGTAATATTCGTTTGATAACTAAAGGTACCGTGCAAATTAAACTGTTAAAATAGAAAATTTAGCCCGGTTGAAATGTTTCTCGCTGTAGGTCAGCTAGAATGTTCAAACTTCGTGTAGACGTTCACTAGGTCATTGTCTTGATCGAGTTCACAGCAGAAATAACAGTGTAACGATCAACGAACTCATAGCAGAAATAACAGTGCAAAACTGAACGAATTCATAGCATAAATAGCAGAAATGAAATGAGGTTTTACGTCCTACTCTTCTGCACCTGACCTGGGCTAATGGAAGACGGGCATACGCCATACAGTGTGCTATGGCCTACTCTTATTAGTCTTATATCGAATTCCAACAGCCAAGGGATATTTTACGTGCATTCCAATGTGTACACGGGACCTCGGTTTTTCGTCCCATCCGAACGACTAGGCAGCCGTCCTTATCAGGCCCCCCTTCTGCATCAATGACAAGAGGAAACCACGCCGGAAAATCGAGATGAACTTTCTCGGCCAATGCAAGGATCGAACACCCGACCTCCAGGCTAACGAGCCAGCGCCTTGCCCACTTAGCCACCGTGATTCCCATAAATAGCAATGAAACGATCAACGAATTTATAGCAGTAATAACACTTCAACAATTAACGAATTCGTAGCAGAAATAACGGTGAAACAATTAACGAATTCGTAGCAAAAATAACAATGAAACGTTCAACGAAATCATAGCCGAAATAAGAGTGAAACAATCAACGAATTAAAAGTAGACGAGTTCATAGTAGAAAAAACAGTGAAACAATGAACGAATCATAGCAGAAACCAGAAGGCTATCAATACACCGTGAAATTTGAAACCTAAATGGCCCGGCTAGGAACAATATCTACATGCCCGTAAAAGACTACTTAACAGTTGGAATTCGAAAGAAAAGACCGTAACGACGCTGTCCGATCAAAATTTAGTTAATTCAGTCGGCGCAGAAAGATAGGTCGTTAAAACCATTTCTGTTCAGTTCATTCCTTTCCTTAAATCTATGAAAGTTGTGTGAATTGGGAATCGCGTATTACTCAACAGTTTCAGGGGAGATAAGCCGTCTTTGAGATTGGAAATCAATTTTTGATATCGACTGTGTATGATTGCTACTAGATCGATTGTGATTCAGGTTCTAATCAGTTTGGATTGAAGATTCGGGTGGTATATGTGTGTGTGATGGGGTGGGGGTGGTGGCACAAGACGCTATATCCCATTCGCAACCACACACCTAACAAATGCAGGGTATAGGTTGCGATCAGTTCTTTCAAGATTTTCATATATTTAAGCCACTTTATTACACGCCTCATCTGAAAATGTCTGTGTTAGTGTTAATAAATGTTGACCAAATAACATCTTTCACCATTTTGACTTTCAGTTACAGAACTAGCATAGGGGCGTTTTAAGGTTTATCATGGCGGAGGCTGTACTATGTTTAGGGCCCTCTGTCGCGAGGGGAGGTTCTTGATTGATGATTGTCATGCCAATGCAATGGCTGCATTCTCATTCAGTAGTGGATTCGACAGTAACAGTGTATAGAAAACGATTGAGTTGGACTCGGGGGACCCTTTCCCTTGGCACTAGGGACCCTTTTGTCATTCGTGGGACCCTTTTGTCTGTCTTTAGAGCCCTCCCTAACTAGGGTACATTTTCATTTTTCGCACCGGTTTTAGCATTTTTCTCCCGTTTTATTTTTTCAACTGCTTTGATTTTTTTCGCGAGGAGGCTGGCGCCTCCAACGCCTCAGCTATAAAACGCTTTTGAACTAGCAGTACTATTGACATAATTCCGTTTTTTTCCAGTAATGGTAACTCACTCGTTTCTTCAAGAATCATTCGGCATTCCAGGTATGCTACATTCTATTCGCTGTCTTCCATAGGAGCGGTAAGATGAGACATGTTTGTGGGAAAATCCCTAGACAATATGCGAGGGTGGAATAATTGTACATTACTTTAAGGTTTGCGTGAAGTAATTGACATATCGAAATTACAGTTATATGCACTGAATAACCATGACACGGAGAGAGAGAGAGAGAGAGAGAGAGAGAGAGAGAGAGAGAGAGAGAGAGAGAGAGAGAGAGAGAGAGAGAAATGGGGTTTAACGTCCACTCGACGCAAACTAGGTCATTTTGGGACTAACATATGGTTTAATTTTATTTCAATAATCTGCTTGCGCATATTAACAGTGGGAGGAAACCGCAGGTCCCGGGGTAAACCCAGGAGATTGGACAGGCGAGATTGTAGGTTAGGGTTAGGGTAAGCGCTAAGGTTAGGTCTTGGGTTAGGATTAGCGATATCCCTATTTACATCTCGTGACCTTTGACCAAACGCAATGAAGACAGGATGTGACGTATATATGCACATTGAGGTTACCAAGCTATAGACCGGACTAGTAGTAAGCTATAAAACGGATAAATAACAAGAGTTTATATGTATATTATTTTATTAAATTTATATATATCTTAACTCCCTGATTTACGTATATACATTATGCATGAACAATAGAAACTATATACTGGTATTTATAAGTATTAAAGCTATGGTAATATTATGCTATCAAATAGCCGTATTGTCTTAATATTTGTTGTAACCGCAACCTTGATAGTTATTGTAAGAAGGATAACGGTTGTAGTTGTTGTATCCGTTACCGTATCCGTTGTTATTGTAGTTGTTATATCCCTTCCCATATTCGTTGTTATTGTGGCCATTGTTGTAACCGTTGTTGTAATTGTAGGGGCCGTTGTAACTATTGTATCCTTTATTATTGTATTGGTTGTACTTGTATGGTCCGTTGTTGTGTCGGTTGTATGGCCCGTTGTTGTACCCGTTGTAGTTGTATGATTGTTTGTAAGCTCCAACCAGTCCGTTTCCAATTATACCGTGTCCGATACCGTTACCAACGATACCATGACCAATTCCGTGTCCAACAATACCGTGTCCGATACCGTTACCAACGATGTCAAGCCCAATGCCGTTACCAATCTTTCCATGTCCAATAAGTCCGTGTCCGATTCCGTTTCCAATGATACCATGTCCGATACCGTTACCAACGCTACCATGACCAATTCCGTTTCCAACAATACCGTGTCCGATACCGTTACCAACGATGCCATGCCCAATGCCGTTAACAATCTTTCCATGTCCAATAAGTCCGTGTCCGATTCCGTTTCCAATGATACCATGTCCGATACCGTTACCAACGATACCATGACCAATTCCGTTTCCCACAATACAGTGTCCGATACCGTTACCAACAATACCATGACCAATTCCGTTACCAATAACACCGACTTTGCCAACAGCTACTATTCCGTGTCTGAGTCGGTTTCCTTGGATACCATGTCCAATACCATGGTTGAGTCCGTTGCCAATAGCTCCTACACCAACAAGACCATGTCCAACACCGGCATGTCCTCTTCCAAATCTTTTACCAATTCCGTTTCCAAAGACACCAACACCATGTCCGAAAACGTGTCCGATTTTAGCATCGATGTATTGGGAAGCAGCTACTGTCAAACAGACAGCGAAAACGACGAAAGCCTGAAAAAGAAAAAAAAACATGTGTTTTACAGAAATAGCCGTAGATTTGATTCCATACTAAAAAAAAAATCGCGAGGGTTTATTTATAACCCAAAACTTGACAATCAAGAAATTTTACTGTGCCGCCATTATTTAGTACATGATCGAGTTTTGGCGTTACCAGGCAAAATCACAAATAATGTTCAACTCTGGGTAATAATTTACACTTTTTATAATTTACCGTTCTGGCCCTATGAATATAAAACTGCCTTTAATACAATGTCAAGGGCGATAAGCAATAATACAACGGTGACGATGCAATACCATGTTCAACCCTCGGTAATTTCTACCAGTTTTAAATTTAAAGATGGACCTATGGGTATGAATGCCAAGTGCGATAAGCAATCATATAAAAATTTAGTATGTAATGAAACTTATTAGTGCTATACCAAATTAGATATCAGGTTTCTTGTCTAGAATCTGGGTCACGATCCTTGTCACTACATACCGCTAATTGGAAGTATTGAAGATTATTTAGTCAACAAGTTAAATTTACTCTCTGTAGATTGTTACAATGTTTTACTGTATTAGCCCAGTCTGTACAGAACAGAAGGGCGAAAAAGCAAGTCCCATTTAAGATTTCAGGGACCGGGTATGCTTATCTTAAAACTTCAAAGATTTGAAATCTTATACGGAGTAGGGCAAAAGTCCTACTTTATACACCGACTGGACCAATGAAGACAAACAGATAGATTTTGCTCGGACATCTACATTACGATATACTCTATCAAGGAATCTTTTACGTGCACGCCAATGTGTACACTGAACATTGCTTTTCGTCCCATCCTGACTATTAGACACTATTCCCTGTCAGACCGGACAGATCTACTGTCCTGTACAGCTAACAAGGGCAGTCAAGCCTGTACAATTGACTTTCTGGTCAAACCCCGGGAGAGAGCCCAAGACCTACTGGTTAGTTAATCAGTGTCTCTTATCACTGAGCCACCATGATCCCCATACATTAAAAACATGGGATCTTTCTAAAACTTTGACCTACCCCCCCAAAAATGGGGTGCAAACGTTGTTTAAATATATTTTCAAAACGTTTTACGAATCCGAAATCACCGAATTTTACGAACGAAAAAACTGACAATGCATAGTCGTAACTTTGTTATTTTTTGACCGATTTTACTAATTCTTTTTTCTTTGAATACCTTGAAAAAAATCATTTTCATCTGCAGTTTCACATTTTCGAATTTCGAAAATTCGTCGCTGTGATTTCGAACCGGAAGTTTAGACCAATTTGACAACTTCTTTAATAGTTGTACGATTTTCATGAAATTTAGTATACAAGTAGATCTTACCGATGTGACTTCAAAAATATAATTGGAAATTTTCTAAATTATCTCCCCTTGGTGAAATTAAGGATCAGAGTTTTCAAAAAAATCGTCGAAATATAGGTCAGAATGACCTAATTTTTTTTTTCGATACTAGACAAGGAATTACTGATTCGTACACAAAATATGGAGTTTGTCGATCGAACCGGAAGTGCCACCATCTTTAAACGTGAAAAATCAAAAAGGCTTTTTTGCTATTTTACTTACAGACTCGGGAGTTATATTTTCAGAATCCTTGAAGGAATGCCTAAAAATCTATCGGATCAGAATTTTGATTTCGGTCTTGTGATGGTCACAATTTTGAATTGAAAATGAAAAATAGAAGCAATTTGAAAGGCCCGGACTTCGGAACACAATAACTCTCCTTCTAATTAAGCTAGAATGTTCAAACTTGGTATAGACGTTCACTAGGTCAATGTTATGATTGAGTTCAAAGATGAGCATTTTCTGCTTAGGGTAAGCAGAGATAAGCATGCTGATTTGTTGATTCTTTAGGGCACGATAACTTCGGTTATAATGAAGGGAGGGCGGTGAAACTTTTGTCAATAGAGAGTCTAATAGGTAGCCTGTTGTGTGAAATGATTGTATCATTTTTTTTAAATATCAGAGATAGCCGAAAAAAAGAGATTGAAAATCCAAAAAGTCGTATTTTTACAATTTGGAGCATGTTTAGAAGTCTTTCTCGTAAAGTCAACATACTATTTTTTGGGAACTTCTTCTACAAAGAGTCTTATTGGTAGTCTTTTATATGAAACCATCGATCAACAGTCCAACATATCAGGAGTAGAAGAACAAAAGGATCGAACATTGAAAACGGCACCCTTTCATGAAGTGTGGGTGACTACAATCTACGCATTTAGTCCTCGTATAGAGCTTATTCTACTACGTCATAGTCAGTGTCACTACACAATTCCGTGAGATACGACGCATGCGTATATGGTCAGTTTAACGCGTGCTTGCCTGTAGACGACAACCTGCTTTTCTTTCGGTCTTTTTAATTATCCAACAACATCGATAATTTTACTTGTGTCCCGATACAACCTGTATCGATTTCACAGCCACGTAACGTTATAGAAACGTTTGGTTTAGCTTATCTGCCGTAATTATCGTGGTAATCATTTTTAGACCCTAAAAATTTCCAACGATAGTGTGCCTAAAATTACGTCAAAAATGGCGGATTCGGGCTCCGCAGAAGGCGAAAACATATTCGCAGTCACCGACTGTGACACTGTTCTCACAAAAACCGACAAACCTATACCGGATATATCCACACCAGGATTCTCCATGTATGTTATAAAAAACTTAACAGAACTTACCCAAGTCGTTAAGAATATGGAATCGAAAATGGACGAAAATCAAAATAACAATAATAATAACAAAGCTAGTAGTAGTAACACTAACAGCACCAACAACAGTCAAACAAATGACAGTAAAGGTAAAACTAACCCCAACACCAAAAATCGGGGGAAAGGTAAAAAGAGAAAAAACTATAAATTCTAGCTCTGACTCAGACTACACTACCAGTGCAAAAGCTAGAAAGATTTCTATGCCTTCGAAACATATCTCTACTAGTACTACTACTAGTAACAGTAGTTCTTCAACTTTTATATCTGAAGCCAGCGAAGAAGACTTCGAATTACTTGTAGCCAAACAAAACAGTGCTAAGGATAACACAAGTAAAAGAAACACAGAGGATAACACTTCCCACTTTCTAACAGATATAGAACAGGACTTGAACGCGGAACAGGCTACCGATCCACCTGTCACCGACAAACTAGCCTCCATCATCGACAAAAGATTTGCCGGCAAGATGACCGATGAAAAATTAAAGGATAAGATGGGAAAATATATCTGCCCTGAAAATATTAAAAACCTGTCTGCTCCCTTGGTCAACATGGAGATATGGCAGAAATTGAATACCTTCAATAGAAAACAAGACATTAGAATGACAAACATACAAAAAACTATTCAAAAGGCAGCCATTGCTATCACTAACACCACAGAAAAACTGCTCAAAAGTGACAACTTAGAAGGTAACAAAAAAGCTATCGAAATGCTTACTGATGCTTTGGCTCTCTGCGGACATGCGAACTATGACATGTCTCTCCGACGAAGAGAACTTATTAGAAGTGCCCTGAACCCTGAATTCAGGTCTATCTGCTCTAACCAAGTGCCTGTCACAAACCTTTTATTTGGGCCGGACCTCCCTAAACTTATGAGGGATATCAAAGAATCCAACCACATTGGCCATAACCTCAAAAAAAGAAAAAGGGAGGACAACTATGGGCAATTTGGACATCAACACCCTGGCATACACCGTAAGTCTTTTTTAGGCAAACGCCAATGGACCCCGAGAGCTCCGCCACCCAAGAGCTATCGCCAGCAAGGGAAGCACTACAACAACAGGAAGAAAATCGACAAATAAGCCCTAGTACTTCATCAAATCTCTTACCACTGGATACTGAGGCAAGTACATTTAAAGTTTTCATAAATAAGTTTATTGAAAAAACAAAAATTGAAGTTAAACACTTTAAGGCTGGCAACCTAAAACAAAAATTACATATTTAGAAGCAATTAACAAGTGATGAGGAAATTTTACAATTAATCAAAGGAGCAAAATTAGAATTTACTGAAAATCCTAATGGCCTAACATATAATTGTAGAAACATAAATTTCAATTTAGAAGAAACCAAAATAATAGATAAAGAAATTGACAATTTAATTAAAAAACAAGTAATTGTACCCACAGTTAGAGAACCTAACGATTTTTTTGTCGCCAATTTTTATCAGGGCAAAAAGAGAAGGAAATTCTCATCGCATTACACTCAACCTAAAATACCTAAACCAAATTATTGAATATAACTATTTCAAGATGGACACTCTTTCATCAGTACTTAAAATGGTTAGACAAGGATGCTATATGAGCTCAGTGGACTTAAAAGACGCTTATTACACTGTCCCTATTAAAGCATCTCACCAAAAATATCTAAAATTTATGTGGGAAAACAAATATTACAAATACACCTGCTTTCCAAATGGGCTTGCTTTTTGTCCACGAAAATTCACAAAGTTGTTAAAACCAGTTTTTGCAAATTTAAGAGCAAAAGGGTTTCTCAGTGTAGGTTATCTTGATGAGTTGTACCTTCGAGGGAAAGATCCATCTGACTGCAGAGCTAATATAAAAGAAACTATTAACCTGGTATCTAACTTAGGCTTCACAATCCACCCTGACAAATCAGACTTAATTCCTTCTCAAAAACTTACCTTTTTAGGGTTTACAATTAGACTCATGTGCTATGACAGTTTGCTTAACAAAAGAAAAAGCTATTAAAGTAAAAAATGCTTGCACTTACCTCTTAAATAATAGAACATACTCGATCAGGACAGTTGCACAAGTCATTGGGTTACTAACCTCCAGCCTACCTGGAGTAATGTATGGGCCACTATTTTATAAACAAGTTGAAATTGAAAAAACGGCAGCTCTTAAAAACAGCCATGGGAACTTTGACCAAAATATGTCCTTGACCCATCTAGCCAAAATTGACTTAAATTGGTGGGTCAATAATATTGAAACCTCATTTAATTACATTAGCCTGGGAACACCTAAAGTTTCAATTACCACAGATGCCAGTCATATTGGTTGGGGGATGGCAATGGAGACATTTAGCACTGGAGGTCTATGGACAGAGAAAGACTTGCAATGTCATATTAATTACTTAGAATTAAAAGCTATTCTTTATTCATTACAATGTATTCAGGATAAAATTAAAAATATGCACATCAAAGTCATGAGTGATAACACAACGGCAGTTTCGTGCATCAACCACATGGGCACTTGTCATTCAGACAACTGCAATAATATAACTCGCAAAATCTGGCTCTGGTGTAAGAAACACAATATTTGGCTAACCGCTGCATTTATACCTGGCCGACTGAACACTCTGGCTGATTATGAATCGAGGAAAGGCTTACATGACTCTGAATGGATGCTTACCTCATCTGTTTACCTGAAAATTACAGAAAAATTACAATTTAGACCCAACATCGATCTCTTTGCCTCGAAAGATAACTTTCAAATTAAACGTTATGTCTCGTACAGACCAGACCCAGATGCTTTTGCCATAGACAGCTTTTCGATTAATTGGCAAAAACATAAATGCTATCTTTTTCCTCCTTTCAGTGTCATCCCTCTTGTACTTAAAAAGTTAAACGAAGAATCAGCAACAGGAATAATAATAGTACCATACTGGCCTACACAATCTTGGTTTCCTACTCTAGCTAGATGTCTAATTGATTACCCTTTTCTACTATGCAGGACAAAGAATCTCCTTCAAAACCCCATATTACCAGAAACGACTCATCCACTTCACAAGAACCTACAACTGATGGCATGTCTTGTATCCGGAGTTTTCTCAAGTCAAAAGGACTTTCATCTACTACTGAGCAAACATCACGGAATCCTGGAGAAAAGAGACCAAAAAACAATATGGAACCTACATTCGTAAATGGGACAAGTTTTGCCATTCCAGAGGGACAAATCCATGTGAGGCGACTATAGAATCTGGACTAAATTTTCTAGGATTTTTAGCTGATTTGAATTACAGTTATAGTGCAATTAACACTGCTCGCTCTGCTATCTTATCTATTATGAACTTTCAAGGTTTGAATTTTGGAAGCCACCCTTTAGTGTCAAGATTTATGAGAGGTTACTTCAACGTCAACCCTTCATTGCCAAAATATCATACAGTTTGGGATGTGAACTTAGTCTTTAACTACCTTATCAAGTTATCTCCCTTAGACAGCCTGAACTTAAAGGACATTACATTAAAACTCTGTATGTTATTAGCACTACTCACAGCACAGAGACGACAAACACTTCACAGTCTAAAGACTGACAGTATTACATTTTATGATGACTATTGTGTCGTCCACCTCCAATCAATTCTAAAACAATCCAGCCCAAAAAGACACCTAGAACCCATTGAATTGAAACTGTACAGTGATCTTAATTTGTGCGTATTTACCCACCTTAAACTTTACTTAGAGAAAACTAAATTGCTCAGAGGAAATGAAACTCAAGTGTTTATTAGCTTTGTGAAACCACACCGAGCTGTTAATGCTGACACAATAAGTAGATGGATTAAGGAAGTACTTTCCAAGGCGGGGATAGACACCAGTATTTTGGTGCGCATAGTACTCGAGCAGCGGCGGTCTCCTCGGCTAGTGCTAAAAATATTCCTGTTGAAATCATCCTCCAGACAGCTGGTTGGTCCAACCAAAGAACATTCCAAAAATTCTATAATAAGAACCAGTTACCCTGTGAAAGCCCTAACTTTGGAGAACTCCTGCTCAAAAAGTAATACAAAAACTATATATAATGTAAAACAATATCACAATATCAGCTAGATAATAAATAAAGTTTAACTAATTTGTTTTGTACATAAAACACCTTACTCTGACCACAAGTTAGAATTACCTCCCCTACATAAATGTTGGGGGGGGGGGGACTCAAAGGCCCAACAAACTTTTAATCCCTTCTTATCAGGGGCATTATGGGCCTATATACATTAAGGGCTGCTGTATGTTTGCTTTAAAGTCTCACGGAATTGTGTAGTGACACTGACTATGACGTAGTAGAATTTAAAAATTAAACGAGCTTACCTTTAGGGAAGTGAAGTTTGATTATAATTCTACAAGTCATAGTCAGGAACGGAGGAATTACGTGCCCTCCCAAAACTTTTAAAACCCTACCCAAAATTCCTCCTAAACATACATCACCCCAGATTTACAAAGGCTGACCATATACGCATGCGCCGTATCTCACGTAATTCCTCCGTTCCTGACTATGACTTGTAGAATTATAATCAAACTTCACTTCCCTAAAGCTAAGCTCGTTTAATTTTTAAATTCAATAGTATCGAATTCCAACTGCTTAGGGATATTTTACGTGCACTCCAATGTGTACACGGGACTTTGGTTTTTCGTCCCATCCGAAGGACTAGACAGCTGTGCTTACTGACAAGGGAACCACGCCGGGAAATCAAGATGAACTTTCTCTGTGCAGAACTTTCAATTCAGGCAAAACGTTTATTGCATACGATTAAGCTGGTCAGTTGGAGCTTATTTTCAAAAGTTTTGTAATAATCGGTTGGTAATTAAAGTACCGTGCACATTAAACTGTTAAAACAGAAAATTTCGCACGGTTGAAATGTTTCTTGCTATAAGTCAGCAATTTTCCGAATTCAGGGAGGCTGGATGGCTGAATGGTTAGCATGTGCTCGCTGTATCGTAACCTTTGTCATTGAGTCAACGGGCGTCGTTTCGATCTCCAGGTTGCACGTGACATGGTGTATGATGTCCAACCTCGTGGGTTTTCTCCGTGTTCTTCGGTTTCCTCCCAACGGCTAAAGACCAGTACGTGCAAGGGGAGTTTTTAAATAAAATTAAAAAACATATGTTAGTCCCGAAATGACCTAGTTTGTGTCGAATGGACGTTAGGCCGCATTTCTCTCTTTCTCTTTTTAAAGTTTTGTAATAATCGGTTGGTAATCAAAGGTACTATTAAAGTGATAAAACAGAAAATTTGGCCCGGTTGTAATGTTTCTCACTTTAAAGTCAGCAATTTGTCGATTTTAAGGGGCAAACGTTTATTGCGAACGATTAAGGTGGTCAGTGGGAGCTTATTTTTAAAAGTTTTGTAATAATCGGTTGATAACTAAAGGTACCGTGCAAATTAAACTGTTAAAATAGAAAATTTCGCCCGGTTGAAATGTTTCTCGCTGTAGGTCAGCAATTTGCCGATTTTAGGGAGGTTGCGTGGCTGAATGGTTAGCACGTGCGCTCTGTATCATAACGTCTGTCATTGAGTCAACTGGCGTTGTTACGATTTCTTGGTTGTGCGTGACAAGGAGTATGGTCGCCTGTCCAACCTCGTAGGCCGTAACGCCGCTGCCCGGGTAAAATTTCCCTCATTGCACACTTTATGGCGTATGCCCGTCTTCATTAGCCCATTGTAGGAGTAGGACGTTAAACCCCATTCAATTTCATTTCATTTTCTCTATGTTGCTTATTTATTATAGTGGATAAATATTTTTTTGGTTCTAGCAATTATTTAATTTCTGCATAGAAATCTCTGGCCAGTTTTTTTTATTGCAGAGTGCCATTCTTGTATATTGCAGTCTATGACCCTTTGTTTAAAACATGCTTAAGAAGTCGTCACGATTTCCTACTTATAACCAAACATATTGGAAACCATAATTATATAACATATCTTGGAAGCCCGATTACAGCTACACAAGTTTCAGTTATTTCACTTTAGTTTAAAGATTATTTTTTTGCCCGGGTGCAATGTTTCTCACTACATTTAAATTTGTAACTTTGTGAGTTTTTGGCCGATTTTGATATTATGTCTTTATAATTTTCCAAATCTACATATTTAACGTACATATTCAAACAGTTGAGTTCAACCTGATTCAAAAAGTTTTAGTTTTGTTCAAAGTTATCTCATTTAATTTTTCGATGTTTTCTTACCATTTTCATTTCATTTTTCTGAAAATTTTGAAATCGGAAGTCATCCCGATTACAGCAACACAAGTATCAGTTATTTCCCTTTAGTTTTCAGATTACTCAATGTTTCATACTATATTTAGACTTGTAACTTCGCGAGTTTTTGACCAATTTTGATAGTTTGTTATTCTTATCCTTTTATTTGAGATACTTGATATAATCGATGACACGTGACGATGAATATGAAAGCTTTCATATCTGCATGGGACAGTAGCAGATCTAGTTATTTTTTTTTTTGTGTGTTTTCTGCAAATCGGATTTCTCAGAATCTATCCATAGGATCTTTCCGAAATTTTGACATACCCCCCCAAAAATGGGGTGCGAACCTTGATTAAATATATTTTCAAAACGTTTTACGAATCCGAAATCACCGAATTTTACGAACGAAAAAACTGACAATGCATAGTGGTAACTTTGTTATTTTTTGACCGATTTTACTAATTCTTTTTTCTTTGAGTATCTTGAAACATTTACTTCAAATCTGCAATTTCGGATTTTCGAATTTCGAAAATTCGTCGCTGTCATTTCGAACCGGAAGTTATTACCAATTTGACAACTTCTTTAATAGTTGTGCGATTTTCGTGAAATTTAGAATGTTAGTAGATCTTGCCAATGCGACTTCAATGATGTCCTTGGAAATTTTCTAAATTATCTCCCCTTGGTGAAATTAAGGATCAAACTTTTCAAAAAAAATCGTCGAAATATAGGTCAGAATGACCTAATTTGTTTTTTGAATACTAGAGAAGTAATTACTAATTCGTACACAAAATATGGAGTTTGTCGATCGAACCGGAAGTGCCACCTACTTTAAACGTGAAAAATCAAAAAGGCTTTTTTGCTATTTTACTTACAGACTCGGGAGTTATATTTTCAGAATCCTTGAAGGAATGCCTAAAAATCTGTCGGATCCGAATTTTGATTTCGGTCACGTAATGGTCACCATTTTGAATTGAAAATGAAAAATAGAAGCAATTTGAAGGACCGGGACTTTGGAATACAATAACTCTCCTTCTAATTAAGCTAGAATGTTCAAACTTGGTGTAGACGTTCACTAGGTCAATGTCATGATTGAGTTCAAAGATGGGCATTTTCTGCTTAGGGTAAGCAGAGATAAGCATGCTGATTTGTTGATTCTTTAGGGCACGATAACTTCGGTTATAATGAAGGGAGGGCGGTGAAACTTTTGTCAATAGAGAGTGTAATAGCTAGCCTGTTGTTTGAAATCATTGTATCATTTTTTTTAAATATCGGGGACAGCCGAAAAAAAGAGATTGAAAATCCAAAAAGTCGTATTTTTACAATTTGGAGCATGTTTAGAGGTCTTTCTCGTAAAGTCAACATACTATTTTTTGGGAACTTCTTCTACAAAGAGTCTTATTGGTAGTCTTTTATATGAAACCATCGATCAACAGTCCAACATATCAGGAGTAGAAGAACAAAAGGATCGAACATTGAATACGGCACCCTTTCATTGTTAAGCGAAACATGCGGTGTGGGTGACTACAATCTACGCATTTAGTCATCGTATCGAGCTTATTCAACAGTATCGAATTCCAACTGCTTAGGGATATTTTACGTGCACTCCAATGTGTACACGGGACCTTGGTTTTTCGTCCCATCCGAACGACTAGACAGCTGTGCTTGTCAGGCCCTCCGTTCTGCCTCACTGACAAGGGGAACCACGCCGGGAAATCGAGATAAACTTTCTCCGTGCAGGACTTTCAATTCAGGCAAAACGTTTATTGCATACGATTAAGCTGGTCAATTGGAGCTTATTTTCAAAAGTTTTGTAATAATCGGTTGGTAATTAAAGTACCGTGCACATTAAACTGTTAAAACAGAAAATTTCGCCCGGTTGAAATGTTTCTTGCTATAAGTCAGTGAGGCTGAATGGTTAGCATGTGCGCGCTGTATCGTAACGTCTGTCATTGAGTCAACGGGCGTCGTTTCGATCTCCAGGTTGCACGTGACATGGTGTATGATGTCCAACCTCGTGGGTTTTCTCCGTGTTCTTCGATTTCCTCCCCACGGCTAAAGACCAGTACGCGCAAGGGGAGTTTTTAAATAAAGTTAAAAAAACATATGTTAGTCCCGAAATGACCAAGTTTGTGTCGAATGGACGTTAGGCCGCATTTCTCTCTTTCTCTTTTATTTTTAAAGTTTTGTAATAATCGGTTGGTAATCAAATAGTAAGTGCAGGAGGGCTGCACCACACACAATTCTACACAAAAACAAATATATGGACAAGACATCATACTCAAAGACCACAAACAAAACAAATCAAAGAGAGTGAATGGATCCGGGGGCTAGCCGTAAGCGTCCACTGCGCTGTACAGTCCCGGGCCTGTGGTGACACAGACTTCACTCATATTTGAAAACAACTGAGAATGCAACCCAAAGAAATAATTATATAGTGTCAGCATGAGTCATGATCTATTATATGTTGCAAGAATTACGAATGCAAGCATATTGTTGTATAAATTCCGCTACACAAGTAACCACATAGTTAAATGTATAAGAAGTAGGCCTAGTTCAAAAACTAAATCAATAAAAGGATTGAAGTATATAAAGCATTTAGGACAAACATTGCAACCGTCACAGAAACAAAAACACAACTGAATACAAAGAAGCAAAGGAATAGACTATCTAGGGAGACAGCCGTCTGCTGACTGAGTGGTGTGACGTGAATCTGCCGTAATAGTTTTTATGACGTCGTGGTTTAGAAGGTGCAATTTCCCGATAAAAGGGCGATAATCTAGATAAAATTACGTTAAAATATAAAAAACTATTAGTTTAAAGACCATGCAATTGTACAAACCATAGTATAATTATTATATAATGTCCCACGTAAGAAATGCAAAACAGGAATGCCGAAGAAATCGTAAGCTATAAGTGTATTCACAAAGGCCCAAAAATAAGTGCGATAATCCAGATAGGACTAGACATCTAGAAGCAATTTATATAGAATCATATACTGTAAAAGTGATAAAACAGAAAATTTGGCCCGGTTGTAATGTTTCTCACTTTAAATCTTGCTTTGGCCATTTTTTTTTATTGCAGAGTGCCATTCTTGTATATTGCAGTCTATGACCCTTTGTTTAAAATATGCTTGAAGTTGGGTTCCCGGATACAAACTGGGTGATTTGATGATATATTAGAATTAAAAACATATTCAAACTAATTATCTTATCATAATTTTGCTTCAAAATCGTTCTCATAACATTGTAATTGACGAGAATAGCCTGCTATAAAAATCTATCGAAAGAGACCATGTTTGCGTCAGGCGATTACCCCTCGCCGTAACCAATGGCAACGGTGGCAGACGACAGGGGAGAATGCATTGCATACACAAGACGATGTTGTCTGTAAGCGCTGACTATTTACTACAAATATAGAATCCTAATTAAATTCTCGGATTATCCACTGCATGCGTCTTTTTCCGTGATTTTTACCCCAGAAATTGTTGTATGTCTAACTCTTCATAAAGTTTTTCAAAATGTACACAAATCACTCAAGTTCGCGTGCAGCCTTCAACGCCAAGCGTGCAGGTACCCTTATTCGTCGGGTTGACTATTAAGGGAACCCCTTACATTTTTGTCCCGTTTACGCTCCATGAGTGTTTTTCAGGGAATCCAGTATTTTTCTAGTAAGATTGGATATCTCTTCTTTCCATATATACCAAAATTGCCATACTTTTATAGGCAATGACCACCCGATAAATACTTATCTGGGAACCCAACTTTAAGAAGTCGTCACGATTTCCTACTTATAACCGAACATATTGGAAACCATAATTATATAACATATCTTGGAAGCCCGATTACAGCTATACAAGTTTCAGTTATTTCCCTTTAGTTTAAAGATTATTTTTTTGCCCGGGTGCAATGTTTCTCACTACATTTAAATTTGTAACTTTGTGAGTTTTTGACCGATTTTGATATTATGTCTTTATAATTTTCCAAATCTACATATTTAACGTACATATTCAAACAGTTGAGTTCAACCTGATTCAAAAAGTTTTAGTTTTGTTCAAAGTTATCTCATTTAATTTTTCGATGTTTTCTTACCATTTTCATTTCATTTTTTTGATAGTTTTGAAGTCGGAAGTCATCCCGATTACAGCAACACAAGTATCAGTTATTTCCCTTTAGTTTTCAGATTACTCAATGTTTCATACTATATTTGGACTTGTAACTTCGCGAGTTTTTGACCAATTTTAATAGTTTGTTATTCTTATCCTTTTATTTGAGATACTTGATATAATCGATGACACGTGACGATGAATATGAAAGCTTTCATATCTGCATGGGACAGTAGCAGATCTAGTTATTATTATTTTTTTTTTTGTGTCATTTCTGCAAATCGGATTTCTCAGAATCTAACCATGGGATCTTTCTGAAACTTTGACCTACCCCCCCCCCCAAAAAAAACTGGGTGGCAGTTTTTGATTAAATATATTTTCAAAACGTTTTACGAATTCGAAATCACAGAATTTTACGAACGAGTGAATTTGACCTGCATTACTGTAACTCTGTGAATATTTGACCTATTTTACTAATTCTTTTTTCTTTGAGTACCTTGACAAAAATCATTTTCAACTGCAGTTTCAGATTTTCGAATTTCGAAAATTCGTCGCTGTGATTTCGAACCGGAAGTTGAGACCAACTTGACAACTTCTTTAATAGTTCTACGATTTTCATGAAATTTAGTATGTAAGTAGATCTTACCCATGTGACTTCAAAAATAGAAATATAAATTTTCTAAATTATCTCCCCTTGGTGAAATTAAGGATCAAACTTTTCAAAAAAATCGAAGAAATATAGGTCAGAATGACCTGATGTTTTTTTTGGATACTAGATAAGTAAATACTGATTCGTACACAAAATATTGAGTTTGTGGATTGAACCGGAAGTGCCGCTATCTTGAAACGCGAAAAATCACAAAGGCTTTTTTGCTATTTTACTTACAGACACGGGCCAAGGATGGCCTAAAAAACGTTCGGAGTAGAATTTTGATTTAGGTCAATTGATGGTCGCCATTTTGAAGTGAAAGTGAAAAATAGAAGCAATTTGAAGGGCCGAGAATTTGGAACACAATAACTCTTTTTTTTTTTTTGGATACTAGATAAGTAAATACTGATTCGTACACAAAATATTGAGTTTGTGGATCGAACCGGAAGTGCCGCCATCATGAAACGTGAAAAATCACAAAGGCTTTTGCGATATTTTACTTACAGACATGGGAGTTACATTTTCGGAATCCTTGAAGGAATGCCTAAAAATCTATCAGATCAGAATTTAGATTTCGGTCCCGTGATGGTCACCATTTCGAACTGAATATGAGAAAAGGTGAAAAATCGACATTAACGAGCACGTGAATGAAAGCAATAGGCCGTAGTTTGGAGAATATGTCTCCTATTTCCAAAATGAATACATTTCTGGATAGCCGGGATCAGGGTCGAAATATTGTTCTTTGAAAATGTCACATTTTCGAATTTTGTCTTTGATGTTTTTCGTGCCGATAAAGTTGTTTACGATTGAAAAATCATAAAAACTTCGCTATATTTTGACCGATTTTAATGATTTTTTTGTTGTTGATGAGATTATTTACATGACCCATGACATGTGACAGGAAGTGACTGTTAATATGAAAGCTTTAGTATCTGCTTTGCAGATCTAGTTATTATTAAGCTTTCATATTACATATGAAAGCTTATTGTTTCTGTTAAAGTTATTATTATTATTTTTTTTTTTTTTGTGTATTTTCTGCAAATCGGATTTCTCAGAATCTAACCATAGGATCTTTCTGAAACTTTGACCTACCCCCCAAAAAATGGGGTGCGAACCTTGATTAAATATATTTTCAAAACGTTTTTCGAATCCGAAATCACCGAATTTTACGAACGAATGCTTTTGACCTACAATGCTGTAACTTTGTGACTATTTGACCTATTTAATTAATTCTTTTTTCTATGAGTACTTTGAGACATTTACTTCAAATCTGCAATTTCGGATTTTCGAATTTCGAAAATTCGTCGCTGTGATTTCGAACCGGAAGTTTAGACCAACTCGACAACTTCTTTAGTAGTTGTACGATTTTCATGAAATTTAATATGTAAGTAAACCCTAATGATGCGACGTGAAAAAATACTTTAGAAATTTTCTAAATTATCTCCCCTTGGAGAAATTGAGGATCGAAATTTTCAAAAAAATCGACGAAATATAGGTCAAATCATCTTGAATTTTTTTTTAGGTACTAGCCACGAGACCACTGATTCGTACACAAAAAATGGAGTTTGTAGCTCAATCCGGAAGTGCCACCATCTTGAAATGTAAAAACCTCAAACGCCATTTCGCTATTTTACATACAGACACGGGAGTTATATTTTCTGAATCCTTGAAGGGATGGCTATAAAATGTTGGCAGTAGAATTTTGATTTAAGTCAATGGATAGTCACCATATTGAATTGAATATCAGAAATAGTGAAAAATGGACATTAACGGGCATGTAAATTATCAGAACAGACCGTAGTTTGTTGAATTCGTTTCTCATCTTTGAAATTAATACATTTGGGGATAGCCTGGCTCATTGTCGAATTTTTGGTATTTGCAAATTTCAAAATTTCAAATTTCGCCTTTGATGTTTTCCGTGCCGACAAAGTTGTTTTCGCGTGAATAACTCCGATTAACAGCTTGAAAATAATCAAATGGATCGCAGTTTCGCGATTTCGTCTCAAATCTGGGAAATCAATACATTTCTGGTTAGCCTCCTTTCAAAAATGGGTGGTGGCCTTTTCAAAACGTTTTGCGAATCCAAAATCACCGAAAACAACTGATGAAAAAATTGACCTTGACAGCTGTGTTACTTCGTGATTTTGTGATCTATTTTACTTTTCTGGTTAGCCTCCTTTCAAAAATGGGTGGTGGCCTTGGAATCAATATATTTTCAAAACGTTATGCGAATCCAAAATCACCGTAAATAACTGATGAAAAAATTGAGCTTTGATGGAAACTATATAGAAAAATAAAAGGAAACATCAACAATATATAGGTCTTGCACACATAGGCTTAGAACTTTGCAGCCAGTCCTCATATTAATTGAAATTGAATAGGTTTGATTTGATATAATTATTTGTTTTCTATTTTAAAACTATCTAAAAAAAATATTTGTAATCATTTATGTTATTGATTTAGATTAATACTGTTTATATTGTGTACATTTTAACACCTTCATCGATTAATAATGGTTTGCATAGTCATCGTATAGAGATTATTCAACAGTATCGAATTCCAACTGCTTAGGGATATTTTACGTGCACTCCAATGTGTACACCGGACCTTGGTTTTTCGTCCCATCTATATGTTAGTTTGTGTCGAATGGACGTTAAGCCGCATTTATCTCTTTCTCTTTTATTTTTAAAGTTTTGTAATAATCGGTTGTACTGTACTGTACTGTAAAAGTTATAAAACAAAAAATTTCGCCCGGTAGTAATGTTTCTCACTTTAAAGTCACCAATTTGCTCATTTTAGGGGGCAAACGTTTATTGCGAACGATTAAGCTGGTCAGGGGGAGCTTATTTTTAAAAGTTTTGTAATATTCGGTTGATAATTAAAGGTACCGTGCAAATTAAACTGTTAAAATAGAAAATTTCGCCCAGTTGAAATGTTTCTCCTTGTAGGTCAGCAATTTGCCAAATTTAGGGAGGTTGCGTGGCTAAATGGTTAGCACCTGCGCACTGTATCGTAACGGTCTGTCATTGAGTCAACTGGCGTTGTTTCGATTGAAATGCCCGGTTGAAATGTTTCTTCCTATAAGTCAGCAATTTATCGATTTTAGGGAGCCTGAATGGCTGTATGGTTAGCATGTGCGCGCTGTATCGTAACGTCTGTCATTGAGTCAACCGGCATCGTTTCGATTTCCAGGTTGCACGTGACATGGAGTATGGTGTCCAACCTCGTGGGTTTTCTCCGTGTCCTTCGGTTTCCTCCCACGGCTGATTTCAGATTATTGTTATGACTGGGTGCAATGTTTCATACTATATTTAGATTTGTAACTTCGCGAGTTTTTGACCAATTTTGATAATTTTTTCTTCTTATCCTTTTATTTAGGATACTTGATACAATCAATGACACGTGACGATGAATATGAAAGCTTTCATATCTGCATGGGACAGTAGCAGATCTAGTTATTATTTTTTTTTGTGTGTATTTTCTACAAATCGGATTTCTCAGAATCTAACCATAGGATCTTTCTGAAACTTTGACCTACCGCCCCATAAATGGGGTGCGAACCTTGATTAAATATATTTTCAAAACGTTTTACGAATCCCAAATCACCGAATTTTACGAACGAATGCATTTGACCTACAATGCTGTAACTTTGTGACTATTTGGCCTATTTAATTAATTCTTTTTTCTATGAGTACCTTGAGACATTTACTCCAAATCTGCAATTCAGATTTTCGAATTTCGAAAATTCGTCGCTGTGATATCGAACCGGAAGTTTAGACCAACTCGACAACTTCTTTAGTAGTTGTACGATTTTCATAAAATTTGATATGTAAGTAAACCTTATTGATGCGACTTGAAAAATGACTTTATAAATCTTCTAAATTATCTCCCCTTGGAGAAATTGAGGATCAAAATTTTCAAAAAAATCGACGAAATATAGGTCAAATCATCTTGAATTTTATTTTGGTTACTAGCTACGAGACCACTGATTCGTACTCAAAAAATGGAGTTTGTAGCTCAACCTGGAAGTGCCACCCTCTTGAAATGTAAAAACTTCAAACGCCATTTTGCTATTTTACATACAGACACGGGGGTTATATTTTCTGAATCCTTGAAGGGATGGCTATAAAATGTTGGCAGTAGAATTTTGATTTAAGTCAATGATAGTCACCATATTGAATTGAATATCAGAAATAGTGAAAAATGGACATTAACGGGCATGTCAATTATCAGAATAGACCGTAGTTTGTTGAATTCGTTTCCTATCTTTGAAATTAATAAATTTGGGGATAGCCTGGCTCATTGTAGAATTTTTGGCATTTGCAAATTTCAAAATTTCAAATTTCGCCTTTGATGTTTTCCGTGCCGACAAAGTTGTTTTCGCGTGAATAACTCCGATTAACAGCTTGAAAATAATCAAATAGATCGCAGTTTCGCGATTTCGTCTCAAATCTGGGAAATCAATACATTTCTGGTTAGCCTCCTTTCAAAAATGGGTGGTGGCCTTGGAATCAATATATTTTCAAAACGTTTTGCGAATCCAAAATCACAGAAAACAACTGATGAAAAAATTGTTCTTGACAGCTGTGTTACTTCGTGATTTTGTGATCTATTTTACTTTTCTGGTTAGCCTCCTTTCAAAAATAGGTGGTGGCCTTGGAATCAATATATTTTCAAAACGTTTTGCGAATCCAAAATCACCGAAAATAACTGATGAAAAAATTGAGCTTGGATGGAAACTATATAGAAAAATAAAAGGAAACATCAACAGTATATAGGTCTTGCACACATAGGCTTAGAACTTTGCAGCCAGTCCTCATATTATTTGAAATTGAATAGGTTTGATTTGATATAATTATTTGTTTTCTATTTTAAAACTATCTAAAAAAAAAATTGTAATCATTTATGTTATGATTTAGATTAATACTGTGTATATTTTGTACATTTTAACACATTCATCAATTAATAATGGTTGGCATAGTCATCGTATAGAGCTTATTCAACAGTATCGAATTCCAACTGCTTAGGCATATTTTACGTGCACTCCAATGTGTACACGGGACCTTGGTTTTTCGTCCCATCCGAACGACTAGACAGCTGTCCTTGTCAGGCCCTCCGTTCTGCCTCACTGACAAGGGGGAACCACGCCGGGAAATCGAGATGAACTTTCTCGGTGCAGAACTTTCAATTCAGGCCAAACGTTTATTGCATACGATTAAGCTGGTCAGTTGGAGCTTATTTTCAAAAGTTTTGTAATAATCGGTTGGTAATTAAAGTACCGTGCAAATTAAACTGTTAAAACAGAAAATTTCACCCGGTTCAAATGTTTCTTGCTATAAGTCAGCAATTTCCCGATTTAAGGGAGGCTGAATGGTTAGCATATGCGCGCTGTATCGTAACGTCTGTCATTGAGTCAACCGGCGTCGTTTCGATTTACAGGGGGGTTGGGATGGCCTAGTGGTCTAGAGTCCCGCGCTTCGGCCTCTAGCTGGCCGGTCACCTCTGGCTTGCGGCTGTGGTTTCGATCCCTGGTGTGAGCGTATGTGGCACGGAAATAAGGGCGCCTTTTCAACCTCGTGGGTTTCCTCCGGGCACTCCGGTTTCCTCTCACTGCTAAAGACCCTTACGCGCAAGTGAATTATTGAAATAAAATTGAAACCATATGTTAGTCCCAAAATGACCTAGTTTGTGTCGAGTTGACGTTAAACACCATTTCTCTCTCTCTTTCTTTCCATTTACAGGTTGCGCGTGACATGGAATATGGTGTCCAACCTCGTTGGTTTTCTTCATGTCCTTCGGTTTCCTCCCACGGCTAAAGACCCGTACGCGCAAGGGAAGTTTTTAAATAAAATTAAAAAACATATGTTAGTCCCGAAATGACCTAGTTTGTGTGGAATGGACGTTAAGCCGCATATCTCTCCTTCTCTTTTATTTTTAAAGTTTTGTAATAATCGGTTGGTAATCAAAGGTACTGTAAAAGTGATAAAACAGAAAATTTCGCCCGGTTGTAATGTTTCTCACTTTAAAGAAAGCAATTTGCCGTTTTTGGGGTTAAACGTTTATTGCGAACGATTAAGCTGGTCAGGGGGAGCTTATTTTTAAAAGTTTTGTCATATTCGGTTAATAATTAAAGGTACCGTGCAAATTAAACTGTTAAAATAGAAAATTTCGCCCGGTTCAAATGTTTCTTTCTGTAGGTCAGCAATTTGCCAAATTTAGGGAGGTTGCGTGGCTGAATGGTTAGCACCTGCGCTCTGTATCCTAACGTCTGTCATTGAGTCAACTGGCGTTGTTTCGATTGAAATGCCCGGTTGAAATGTTTCTTGCTATAGGTCAGCAATTTCCCGATTTTGGGGAGGCTGAATGAGCGAATGGTTAGCATGTGCGCGCTGTATCGTAACGTCTATCATTGAGTCAACCGGCGTCGTTTCGATTTCCAGGTTGCACGTGACATGGAGTATGGTGTCCAACCTCGTGGGTTTTCTCCGTGTCCTTCGGTTTCCTCCCACTCCTGAAGACCCGTACGCGCAAGGGAAGTTTTTAAATAAAATTAAAAAACATATGTTAGCCACGAAATGACCTAGTTTGTGTAGAATGGACGTTAAGCCACATTTCTCTCTTTCTCTTTTATTTTTAAAGTTTTGTTATAATCGGTTGGTAATCAATGGTACTGTAAAAGTGATGAAACAGGAAATGTCGCCCGGTTGTAATGTTTCTCACATTAAAGTGAGCAATTTGCCGATTTTAGGGGGCAAAAGTTTATTGCGAACGATTAAGCTGGTCAGGGGGAGCTTATTTTAAAAAGTTTTGTAATATTCGGTTGATAATTAAAGGTGCCGTGCAAATTAAACAGTTAAAACATAAAATTTCGCCCGGTTGAAATGTTTCTCGCTGTAGGTCAGCAATTTGCCAAATTTAGGGAGGTTGCGTGGCTTAATGGTTAGCACCTGCGCTTTGTATCCTAACGTCTGTCATTGGGTCAACTGGCGTTGTTTCGATTGAAATGCCCGGTTGAAATGTTTCTTGCTATAAGTCAGCAATTTCCCGATTTTAGGGAGGCTGAATGGCTGAATGGTTAGCATATGCGCGCTGCATCGTAACGTCTGTCATTGAGTCAACCGGCGTCGTTTCGATTTCCATGTTGCACGTGACATGGAGTATGGTGTCCAACCTCGTGGGTTTTCCCTGTGTCCTTCGGTTTCCTCCCACGGCTAAAGACCCGTACGCGCAAGGGAAGTTTTTAAATAAAATAAAAAGATATGTTAGTCCCGAAATGACCTCGTTTGTGTCGAATGGACGTTCAGCCGCATTTGTCTTTCTCTTTTATTTTTAAAGTTTTGTAAAAATCGGTTGGTAATCAATGGTACTGTAAAAGTGATAAAACAGAAAATTTCGCCCGGTTGTAATGTTTCTCAATTTAAAGTCAGCAATTTGCCGATTTTAAGGGTAAAACGTTTATTGCGAACGATTAAGCTGGTCAGGGGGAGCTTATTTTTAAAAGTTTTGTAATATTCGAAAATTCGTCGCTGTGATTTCGAACCGGAAGTTGAGACCAACTTGACAACTTCTTTAATAGTTGTACGATTTTCATGAAATTTAGTATGTAAGTAGACATTACTGATGCGACTTGAAAAATGACTTTTAAAATTTTCTAAATTATCTCCCCTTGTTTAAATTAAGAATCAAATTTAAAAAAAAATCGTCGAAATAAAGTCATGGAATGACCTATTTTTTTTTCGATAATAGACAAGTAATTACTGATTCATACACAAAACATGGAGTTTGTCGATCGATCCGGAAGTGCCACCATCTTGAAACGTAAAAAAACCCAAAAGAACTTTTGCGATATTGCACTTACAGACATGGGAGTTACATTTTCTGAATCCTTGAAGGAAAACCTATAAAACGTTCAGAGCAGAATTTTGATTTAGGTCAGCTGATGGTCGCCATTTTGAAGTGAATATGAAACATAGTGAAAAATCGACATTTACGGACAAATAAACAAACACAATAGGGCATAGTATGTTCAATGCGTCTCCTATGTCTAAAATTTAATACATTTCAGGATAGCCGGGATAGGGTCGAATTTTTGGTATTTGAATATTTCAAAAATTCGAATTTCGCCTTTGATGTTTTTCGTGCCGACAAAGTTGTTTACGAGTGAAAAATCACATTAATTTCGCTAGATTGTGACCGATTTTAATGATTTATTTTTTCTTGTTCGGATTATTTATATGACCCATGATATGTGACAGGAAGTGACTGTGAATATGAAAGCTTTCATATCTGCATGGGACAGTAGCAGATCTAGTTTATTATTTTTTTTTTCACTTTGCCTATTTCTCAGCAACTATAAGAGATAGAGGTCTGAAATTCAATTTTCTGTCGAGAAACTGGGTGGTGGTTAGTGATTAAATGTAAATCCAAATTTGTGCGCGTAGCGGAAATGCGTGAAATCTTTAACGTGCACGCTAATAGAAAATCAGTCATAATTCTTCTAATTCTCCACCAATTTTTCTGATATTTACATTTTGGATAGCTGGGGACATTTCTGAGCAGTTCAAAAATGTCGAATTTAGGAACTTTGTCGCTTTCATTTTTTTGGTGAAAATTGGAAAATTTTCAAAATTTTCCAAAATTTTTATTTTTTGGAATTTTGAATTTCTGCTTATAGTTTTGGATTGCTGACATCGATCCGATTCCAACAATATAGGTTTTGTTCTGAAATGTTAACTTTGATTTTTCACTTTTTTACGCATTTTGGTCAAATCGTAGAGTTCTTATTTTTTTAAAACGGCGCCTACGAATTTTCTGAAACTTCAGGAATATGAAGTCAAGAGTCGTCTCCAGTCCTTAGACTATGGATGAAAATCCTCTAATCACCGGAAGCGGTCAAGAAAGGTATCCAAAGTTTGACAAAATTCAGAAAAATTGGTGCCTGTGCGCCAAATAAGATGTATCGATTGGTTGTTTACCGAGTAGTTAAAGTATTATATCGTTTGATAGCCACGTGAATTATCTACAAGATGGTACTATAGCGACAAGTTTCTATCAAAAAATAAAAAAGTTATCTGAGTTTGAAAAGTAAGGTATTTTGCTATTTCGATCAACTTTAGACGCGTATTTCTCGAAAACGCCGCCTACGATTTTTTTAAAACTTTCTCACTCGAGAGTCTTATAGGTGGTGTATTGTGTGAAACCATTGTGCAATTTCTCTAAATGTCATGAGTAGTCGAAAAACGAGATTGAAAATCCAAAACGTCGTATTTTTACCATTTGGAGCATTTTTAGACGTCTTTTTCTCGAAAAGTCAACGTAATTTTTTTTTTTTGAATTTCTTCTACAGAGAGTTTTATCGGTAGTCTTAGGTATGAAACCATTGCGCAACAGTTAGAAATAACAGGAGCATGAGAACAAAGGGATCGAAAATTGAAAACGTCACCTTTAATTGTTAAGCGAAACATGCAGTAAGAGTTGATACAATTTGTACGTATTAGCAACATTTAGAGCATATTCAAAAGTACCTTTTTCTCTCACAGTGACGATATTTGGGCAAAAAGTATTTCAACTTTGAGTCTTTACTTCTATTCAAAATAAGGGTATAGTGACCCTGTAGCAGAAATATTTGATTTATGTGTGTAATAATTAGTCTTATAATTAGTCCTCTATATAAATGCTGAAAAATTAATGTTGAATGTATGATTCTGGGTTTTGGTTATTATTTGACACACTCGGCTAATCTCGACAGATTCCGTAAACTACGTAAACTACATCTAGTCTCGGATGTATGACAGTAAGTGATATGTACCTACGCCCATACATTTGCGATGCGGCTACCGGTTTACTTTAACAGGAAAACTTGACGCTATTACACAAATTGGGAACCTATTCGGCTAGCGACCTATTCGACCGATCGAGCTGCAACCTGTTCGTTGGAAACCTATTTAGAGTAAAGACAACGGTCTCTATTTATCAACCAATAAAATCCAACGTTATGTCTATCAAATGAAAGTAGAATATATTATTTTTTATCCATTCCTTCAGCTCAGAATAGAAGTGTAATTTCGTCATTATCTTACAGCTGGATCGGTCGAATAGGTCGCTAGACAAATAGGTCGCCAACTTGTGTTTGGAATGGGCGCAGTCATGTTTCATCCGGGACCTTTAAAGTAGTTCCAATATGGCGGAATTCATCATGCAGCCGAGTTTAGATTCCGAAATCTTACGAGGTTTGCCGAGTGTTATTTGACACTTACGATACTTTTTTGTCCCAATCGGAAAACTCGGTTTTTTTTTATTCTCGTGTAGATCTCTGAAACTAAAACAGATAGAGTTTTGAATATTGATTTTTCCAATGTTTTAAACATTTAGTACTTAGAACTATTGCGAAAGTTGTGAACCAGACCGGAAGTGATGTAAATCTTTAACGTGCACGAATGAAAATCGGTTCTAATTATGTCAATTCCCAACCGATTTTCGAAAAAATCATATTTTTGTACAGCCGGGGATATTGCGGATGGGATAATGGTCGAATTGAGATAACCATGTCGTTCTCAGTTGAGATAACCAGTTTGAGCATGGACTCTATCTGTAATAAATATTAAATTTTTATATGTTACATGTAGTGACGTCAAATCTTTAACGTGCACGAAATCAGAAAATTGTAGATATTTCATTGAATATTTAATCAATTTTTGAACCAGTTGCATATTTGAGTAGTTGATATGGACGTGATTCCAAAGTCTCGTGTACACATTGGTGTGACATTGACAAAAGTCCGAGTTGGTCATAATCGCAACGTTTTGCCTACGTATAAAGCATTATATAGAGAGCTTTTGTTTTTTTGAAAGAGGCAATATTTGAACTAAAGGTGTTTTACTGGTAACCAATATCTGGTAATACTGCTTCTAGAGTGAAAATAATTCATTTTAGTCAGTAACAGTTACTCCTGAAATTATTATCCCAGGTTTTTTGTCTACATGACGCCATCATATGATACCAGCGAAAATGACGCTATTTACGGAAACTATTTATAAGGAAGGCACCCCTCTGGACAAATGTTGAAAAGTTGATGTTGAAAGGTATGATTCTTGGTTTGGTTATGATCTGACACGATCTTTTTTTTCTGTCCCATTCGAAAAACTGTTTTTTTTTTCATTCTCGTGTAGATCTCTGAATCTAAAGCAGATAGAGTTCTGAATAATGATTTTTCCCATGTTTTAAGCAGTAAGTACTTAGAAGTATTGCGAAAGTTCTGAACAGACCTGAAGTGAAGTAAATCTTTAACGTGCATAAATGAAAATAGGTCCTAATAATCTCAATTCCCAACCGATAACCGATTTTCGAAAAATACCACGCAGTTTTCTTTTTAGAAAATGTACTAAAATTGTAATTTTTTTTTTTTTTTAGAATTTTTGCGTTTTTGATTGCGTATTTAGATTTCTGGCGTCTGTGGGATTCTACCGATCCAAGTTCATAATGTTGTAAATTGTTCAACTATATTTTTCACTTTCCTTCTATCGTAATGCGCATGCACAGAAAGTGTCTGAGTTGTTTAAGTGTGTGTGTGTGCGTGTGTTTTAAGGGATGAGTGGTGGGCATTTTGTGCTGACTTGGGTAAGGTGAAAGCCTTCAGCCTTGCAAGAAAGTCTAGTTTAATTTATTTTTTTAAAAAAATTCTTGTTAATGTTCATATTTTTTATGGTAGAATTAAGCTGACCTTTGAAGAAATGATATTACAGGTTATACTTGAATTACACGTTATCGGTAACGTGTAGGGGAAGAATGTAGTACATGCTATAGACGCTATAGAGAACGTTCCAGGGGGAGAATTAAAAACCTGCTATAGACGTTATCGGTAACGTATTAGGGTGGGAATTTAGCATATAATATAGACGTTACAGAGAACGTTTCACGGGGAGAATTAAAAACCTGCTATAGACGTTATCGGTAACGTATTAGGGTGGGGATTTAGCATATGCTGTAGACGTTATATAGAACGTTTCGGAGGGGGGGGGAGTTGAACACCTGCTATAGACGTTATGGAGAACGTTAACGGAGGGGGTGTCATGCATGCTGTAGACCTTATGGGGAACGTTTACCCAGAGCATTGTAACACCTGCACTAGACGTTATCTGTAACGTTTAAGGAGGGAAATAAAACACATGCTATCGACGTTATCAGAAACCTTACAGGGGAGGAATTTAACACATTCTCCGGAGGTTATTTATAACGTTTAGGTTAGGAGAATGATATAGACGTTATCAGGAACGTTTAAGGAGGGGGATTTACCACATCCTATTGACGTTATCCCAAACGTTAAGGGGTGAATTTTAACACATGCTATAGACGTTAATGGTAACTTTCATGGCTTACGTCCGATGAACATTCAAAACTAAGGTAAAGTAACAGAATAACTAATGTTTTCAAAACGTTAAAATTAATGTTCAGTTAACTTATCCTGTAACGTTTGTAAATAACGTTTACCTTACGACAACAAAACTTTCAGGCTTACGTCAGATGAACATTCAAAATTAACGTTAAATAACAGAATAATTGATGTTTTCAAAACGTTAACATTAATTTTTTCAAAACGTTAACGTTAATGTCCAGTAAACGTATCCTGTAACGTTTTTAAAAACGTTAACGTTACGACAACAAAACTTTCCTGGCTTACGTCAGATTAACATTCAAAACTAACGTTAAATAACAGAATAATTGATGTTTTCAAAGCGTTAACGTTAATGTCCAGTAAACGTATCCTATAACGTTTTTAAACGTATCCTATAACAAAACTTTCCTGGCCTACGTTGGATGAACATTCAAAACTAACGTAGAATAACTAATGTTTTCAAATCGTTAACATTAATGTTTTCAAAACGTTAACATTAATGTTTTCAAAACGTTAACATTAATGTTTTCAAAACGTTAACATTAATGTTTTCAAAACGTTAACATTAATGTTTTCAAAACGTATCCTGTAACGTTTGTAAAAACGTCAACGTTACGACAACAAGACTTTCCTGGGTCACGTGCCACAAACATTCACAGGGTACGTTAAATAACGAAAAAACAATGTTTTGAAAACGTTCGGAAAACTAAATTTTGTTAGCTGGGGAGTACATATTTTATTAATAATTGTTCATAGTACATCTTACATCATACATTTATGTAGTAATAACATTCATGTACCATATTAGTACAATCATTTAGTGGTTATTTGGTAAAATACATCTTTAACATTACAGATACTAACATTACATAAATATTTAAATAATTACAGTAATTACAAAACATTATAATATCAAATTCTGTGTAAAACAGATAGATTTATTTTATAATCAGGTTAGCTTTAAATTTCTCCCATAGGTGATAGTATATATTGACCTCCTCATGTGACATTGACCTAGTGACATTGATAGCCCTTTTTTGTTTGTTTACATTCTACATAGTTCCATGACTTAACATCAGCAAAACACTTGCACTTAACTTTCCATTTCTATTCTCCTCAGTTTTTCTTTCCTTGTAACTTGACTTTCATATTTGAAGAGTTTTGAAAAGTTTCGGTATTTTTTTGGGGGGGGCTTGGATTTTCGTTGTAAATTTTCAAATATATTCGGGTTTTGTTGTTGTGACTTAAACTTTGTAGATTGTTTTCGGTAGTGAATTTCACATTCCAGTCCCAAGAATTTTGTTTGATTTTAATTTTTGCTCAGATATTTTCATCTTCAAACTACAGTGTGTGTAATTTGAATTTCCAAATTTTTATATTTCATTTAGTTGATATTTATTCGTTCATATATCATATCATAGTTATTTAATTCTAAACTAATTTCATCTAAATCTTTTAAAATACTTCTAACGTTAAGGTGAAGTAATGACAACATTGACGGACCAGGGTTGGGATGTTTTTTTGCCACATAGTAGTAGCGATACATTTATAACTATATTAAATGGTAGCCTACGTTTTTGCGGTGTTGAGTGAAAAGTTTTGGACTTAAAAGAAAATTAAATATTTTTTATGTATTGGTTCGATACACCATTATAATTTGTCTTGCCTATGCTAAATAGTGGTACGTTGTTAGGGTACATGTATCTGTTAAAGTTACAAGTATTGATGACGTGAGTTGTGAGTGCAATATTAAATAAATACATAAGGACAAAACATACAATGACATACAATAAACGAGAAAAAATATATACAATACATTAAACGATGAGTGGTTTCCATGCTAAAAAAACAGCTACTGCTTATTTATTAGCTAACTATGACCTTAGTATAATTAAAGCATTAATTGATATTGTAAATGATAAAGTAATTTTTATATGGAGGAGTATTACTCAGATAAAGCTTAGCGTATTTATATGAAAATATTTACCCTATAATATTAATTAATATAATCTTATGTCTCAAACCCATTCGAAGTATTTTAAAATTTTAACCAGGGGCGCCACAAAATGAGGGCACTGGCCACGGAGACGGGGCACGCCGCTGAGGGGGGGGGGGGGGCGGGGCCAAGAAAATAATCCGTCATCTCCTTGCATCTGAGGCCATTCCAAGAGCTATTTGGCTGATATTTTCGTCTAAGTAAACGTTCGGAACGGACATATTTGGGTCTCAGAAAAGACACTTTCAGCAGTAAAAAAGGGCACTGTCGAACATTAGGGTGGGGGTGGGGGTGGGGGGTGCGCGCTCCCATTAAATCCGCCTTCGTTAACAACAACAGTTACAATTACATAATAGTATAATCAGGCTAATTTATTTGAGTAAGTAAGTTTATATTAGCATGAGCTGCATTCCTGTTATATTTAGAATACATAATACAGAGTACAGTTCGTGGTAGTCAGACGTTCTCCAAGTGAAAGGCTATCGGATACCATCTTGTTTAATAAAACTGTATGTATATAACTTAGATAGAACTGATGGTCGAAAAGAGCCAAACAAACCGTGATAGCTTTTTCAGAAGACATCGTGATATAGGACATATTACAACCCAAACGAATTGTAAGCTTTAATATTTCTTATAAAGTTAGGTTTTCTCAAAGTCGGTAAGGGAGAATTACACATAAAAACAAAGACAAATAAGGAAATCAATTAATAGGTTATCAAACAATAAAGGTGAAATTCTTAAAGATCAAAGTAAGATATTGAATGAAACCAGAAACTATTACAAAGTATTATACACTTCTGAAGAACCTGATGAAACATTAACAAAAAATTATATCAACGAAACGAAGTTAAAGCGAAAAGCAAAACCCGAAGATTATTTGTGTTCTCCGTTCTATATCAAATACCCTTTCCCCAGCACCAAAAAGAACAAACAAATAACGGATGGTGTACAATGTCATTTATTTAATGACTATTAAAATGGATTATGAATTTAGCAATATATAAAAGTATTTAACATAATATAAATATATACATTAAGAATAAAAATAAACTCATAATTCCATCCTAGAACTTTGGTTGGGCTTAACAATTTAATGAATGAATGGCCAAACACATCACTTCTTGTGATGTCGTGCCCAAAACCAAAAAACACCATCCGAATTTTCATCTGAGAGATTAAAATTACAAACACAACACAAATGAGAACTAATATTGATGGACATTGTACAAATCTAACCACAATGCGTCAATCGGCCTACGTTGTACTTACTTAACAAATGACAAAAAGCCTAAGCCTAAACAAGTTGCAAATAAAAGGAAACATTATCAATCGTAATATATAACATGCATAACAATAAAAGATAGGTGTGTCACTCGTCAGAGAAACCTAAAACCCACTTAAGTCTACGATGTCAATAGCTGGATAAAAAATACTAACATAAATACACTATAACAGCTCATGGATAAAAAGAAATATGCGTTGGTCATCCTTCACTTTACTGGTTTCATAACTATGAGAAAAAATCTGCCAGTCAACCTACGTTGTACTGGCTTTATCAATAAGTCATGTCAGCCTACGCTGTACTGACTTTAACATCGCAATATACAAGGAAAAAATTAAAAACTCGCTTACAATATAATAACACGCGTCATTCAGCCTACAAATATGTACAAATATGTACATAAAATCATCTAATACAAGAAACATATAAAACATGGGTTAGTCAGCCTACGTTATACAAGCTTCAGCAATTCAATTACAAACACCGGTGTCAGTCAGCCTACGCTGTACTGGCGTTGACGATCGTAACATAAATGAAGACAATCACAAAAACATGCATCAGTCATTAGTGAATACAAACATAATAAAGTGAATACACAATAGGAAAATGATAATAAAATGCCAACCAAGTCCTTACTAACATAAATGACCCTAAACCCCGCAAATTCAAAAATATTTAGTCTACATCGACAAAACAGGAAGGCGGATGTATGACTTAACTGCAGAGCTTTTCCAGCGACCCATTTTTTGGATTGCCTCTTCTGAATGGCCCTGAATAAATGCGGTTGTTGCTGCACCAATTCTAAAGGAATGCAATTTGAATAGGCTAGTTGGCAAACCAATGAATGTCAAAAGTTTTTGCAACGACGCATTAACAAAGTTATATGTAACACAGGTGGAATTAGAAAACTGAAATAACGGGCCTGAAGAATGGGGGCAACGTTTCATGTATTGGAGCAAACAATACGGTGCACAAATAGGATTATGTGTACCCGAAACACATTTACAATAAATAAAAAGATACATAGGGGATGCTGTTGTTTTATGTTTAAAATTCTCCATAGCAATTTGAAGGAAAGTGAGTTTATTATGATCAAAGGAAAACTGTACATTTTGGGTTAGAATGATATTAGCAACTGAAGAGGTAGTTTTGAAAACTAATTCACCGAGTCGAAAGAAACCAGCAAACGCTAGAGAAAAAACTGCTCGTAACAAAACACAATGAATTTCCAAAGATATAACTATAGGAAGAGCCCGAATAATTCGGGTCAAAATTTCTGAAGTAATTGGCAGGCGGGATTGTAAAGGGACATGCATTTTACGGGCTCCCTTTAAGAGATTTTTCAACAGAAAAGAATTAATTGTGTCGGGGTAACCTAACAATTTTTGAACAAAGGCAAGAACAGATGCGTGTGATGCTATGGTACTTGGTGCAAAACCTGAATCAAACATATGAGCAAAGTAATTAATAACAAGTTGATTAGGAAGAGGGAAGCAAGGGGACAACTGTCGTTCCTTACAAAAATCGACAAACCTCACCCATGCTCGGAAATAATTTGCTTTGGATGATGGGGTCAAAGCTGCACCAATTAATGTAAGTGCTGTTGGAGTTAAATCTTCAAAAGATCTTGATTCAAAATTTGAGGGTTGGTCTCTAACCATGGAGCCCAATGTCTGGCTTGCTGAAATTTAAAACGGGACAGACAATCAGCAACAAGATTTGATTTGCCTTGAATATGTTTAGACCTGATTAGTATATTATATTTGATAGCAGCTAAAATTAAACGACGGATTAACTTCATTAAATGTGGACATTTGGAGGTTGCTTTGTTGATAACAAACACAACACACTCATTGTCAGATAACACAAGCAATTTATGATTTCGCAATAAGGGACCCCAATGTTCAATTGCAAGCACAATTGGAAAAAGTTCCTGAACGTTAATACTCATAGTCTGCATTTGTGGAGGCCATGTGCCGTAAAACCATTTGGAATTCAACACCGCTGCATAACCCTTGGACGATGCTGCATCGGTGAATAACTTCAAATAATCTGACGCCAGCCAGGCATCACTCATAAACATGCATCGACCATTAAATCCCTGCATAAACTGGTGCCAAATCCTAATATCAGCTTTGGCTGAGTTATTTAATCTTACTTTGTAGTACGGCTTAGCAACCCCGATGGTAAGGTCATACAGTCGGCGAAGGAATGTACGCCCCGGAACAACTACCAACGTGACAAAATTTAAAAGGCCTAGCAGGGATTGGAGTTGTTTAAGTGTCACTTTACGTTTATCTAGACATTCAGACAAAGCAGCTCGAACTTTGATAACTTTTTCGTCCGGTAAGCGACTCACCATTTGAATAGAATCAATTTCGATTCCATAAATGGTTATTGTTGTTGTGGGATTAACAGTTTTGGAAGCTTTAATGGGAATATGTAAATATTGGGTAAGACTCATAAAATTTTGCAAGGAATCTGCACAAACGGAAGTGTTAGGTGGGCCAATAAAGAAAAAATCATCAATCATGTGGCTAATAAATGAATTGTATTTGGTTTCCATTACCCAATGTAACGCTGTACTGAATCGCTCAAAAGTCTGGCAACTCATATTGAGACCCATTGGTAAACACATGTCCGCAAAATAATAATGTTGTCCTTCCACCTCGACGGAGAAACCCAAAAGCTCATAATCATCAGGGTGGATGGGCAATAACCTATACGCATTTTGAATATCAGTTTTGGCCATGAGTGCACCTCGACCATGTTGCTTAACCAGGGAAACGACTGTGTCTATGGAGTCATAATGCACTTCGGTATAGAAAGGGTCGATTCCAGAATTTACAGAATTGCCCAGGGGAAATGACAGATCATGTATCAGGCGAAACGTATCTTTCTCCTGTTTGGGAATCACTCCAAGAGGAGAGCAACGTAAATTTGGAAATGGGGGTTCTAAAAAAGGGCCCATGATTCTCCCGGCTAGGAGCTCATCATTGATTTTCTTAAAAAGTATTTCCAGATTTAAATAACAAGATGAGTGATTCCTAGCCCAGGAGAAAGTCCGTTGTCCAACATATGGAATCCTGAAACCAGAAACAAAACCTTCATACAAAAATTTTATCTCATTTTCGTTGTAACCCGACAACACTTCCTGAAGTCTACTGGGGTCGATTGGTGTTGGCACCTTTACTTGCGGGTGGATTATCTTTACGAAATGAGTACCGAGATTTTGACACTGGCAATCCTGTTTTGGCGTGCGGTTGTTTGGATGGAAGCTGTGTAGATGAAGAAAATAAAGGAGAGGATGAGAGTCGTGGCGGAACTGTATTCTGAACCGCCGAAATGTGCGATGGCATATTTGTGAACGTAGCGGGTGCAGCGGTAGGTTGAAAGTTCGCTCTGGCAGCTACAGCTGTCTGAGGAAGAGAACTAGGCATGGATGGATAGGAAGAGGCAGCATATGAGGCTGGGTTCATGGAAGTATGTTCCACCCTGGTCCCATTTATGGGAGGACTCCTAGGACGAACATTACCATAACGTGACGTTTGGTTTGCTGTAGCATAACAACGAAATGCAGGATGTTTGTATCCACAGCGACTACAAACATGTGAAAATTCACAGCGTTGACGCTTACATCCAGACATTCTGTTATAACCCCAACAACTAGGCCCCCGACCACCAGAACCCTGGTTGTAGGAAGCTTGGGAGGACACAGGCCTGAGAACCGAAGCACTAAACAACGTGGTAGCTTTTAGCCAGAAATCGGCATGCATTATATCCCAAGGGTAAGGGCTTGATTGGCGTAGCATTCTAAAATTAGTATCGTAATAATTAAACGATTTCCCGCCATAGGTCTGTGCTAACTCAGATATCAAAGATGAATATACTAACAAACTGGACGCCATGTGCGGATTTTTTAGAATCATGACGTCCATGAACACGGCAAAGGCTTTCTGCCATTGATCAAACGAAAGCACTTTTGATTTAGGTGCAGATGAAATTTTTAATACCGGTTCTTCATTAAATTCCGAAATATTTAGTGCAAACTGAGTTTGCACAGGCCCAGGCAAGAGTAGAGCAAAATCTACAAATCTATCCGCCCAAATATCTTGGCGGAGTTTATCAGATAAGTGACGAGACACCGACATACCTGTACCCTGCATGTGTGGATGTTGAGGCACAGTTTCCAATATTTGTGGCTGGGGTACAGGGCATTGAAACAATTGTGCTGCGTTAACAGAAAAAATATTCGGATCTGTAGAAACAGCTGATGGTTCATTGATGGAGGTTGAAGTTGATGGTTCTGGCGTGGAGGTAGAAGCAGTGGTCGAAGATGAAGATCCCTGAGTGGAGATACACGTAGTAGCAGGAGGTGTGGGAACTGATGCAGGTGCCGGGGGTACCATGACCAAACCCCTTTGGAGCAATTTTTGATTAACAACTCGGTGATCCGCTCTTCTGCGGTGGTAATCCTAGGAGTGGATGAATCCTCCTCACTGTCTGAAGCGACGGGTTCAATGGGCGATTGCCGCTTTCTTTTTGACATCTTGTGACTGCAAAAGAAAAAACACAATAAACCCACACTGCCTGGAAAAGTTGCAACTATCGAGTTGCATCTAACAACCGACAACTCGGGTAACAGTTAGGCAACTCCAAAAATACATGGGTTATGCCAACAAACAAGTCTGTTCTACAAACAAATCAGTTTGTATAATTCAGATATCATCAGTCTGCTTAATCCAAAAACATGGACTAAGCCAACAGACAAGATTATGCATAGACAAGTTCAACAGACAAAACAGTCATATAATATTCAATTCATCAGTCTGTATAAAACAATTTCAACAGACAAAACAGTCATATAATTTCCAATACATCAGTCTGTATAATCCAAAAACATGGACCAAGCCAACAGACAAGTTTATGCATAGACAATATCAACAGACAAATCAGTCATATAAATTCCAAAACATATCAGTCGGTATAAGCCAAACACATGGATTATACTACCGGTATGAGGATTTGCATCAAATTACATATCTATAACACACTGTATGATTGTAAATTATAGAAAGTGGCTACTAACCGGGAAATACCAACGAATATGTCGCAATAACGCATCCCGGATGCTGCGCATGAATAACAGATTGCCCACTGTATTGGACAAGTGAATGCCGTCGTTGGTGTAAATATGTTGCCTTGGTTGCCACAACCCAGCTCGATGCCGCCAAAAACTCACATCAAAATTAGCCGCATGGCATAGTTCCATCAAATGTAAATTAGTGGATTTAATTGCATTATTAAATCCCTCGAACGGCTCAATAAATCGTGGTAACAGCTGGCTGATAATTACACATTTGGGGTGATACCGAGTCATAAGCAAAGCGGCAAAATTTAAAACAGCGGAGGCTACTTCATATGGCAAAGACTCGGGTGATTCAATATCGTTCGAACCTAAATGTAAATAAATGATGTCTGCCTGTCTAAATTTGCTGCTCTCTGCCGCCCGAACCAGTCGTCCATGCGGGTCACTTCGGACTCGCAACCCGCCATGACCCCAACAACGAACTTGGCACAAATTCCCATCCAAATCTAAATTTGAATGTCTGTAAGTAGTTAAAAAAGTATTTAAACGCTTGATATACGATGTACCATAAATCACTATTTTAAGTGGGCTGGACAATACCCGATGTTCAATATGAATGTGTTTATTAACTGTAAACAAAGCGTCCGGCTTAACAGATGTGGACGTATCACACGCCATGATGGATTCCAAAACGAGGCAGCCACAATAGATAACGAAAACGATTCTAAAATCCCATTTGTTCGATTACGTTACGAAACACATCGAAAACGCTTTAACAACATAAATCTAAAACGTGCAGAACTCACGATCAGCATAAACAAGCACTAATACACCACTAATACACCAACCACACACTGTATTATTAGAAAATATTGTTACAATTTACACATAACTTGTCTGCCTCGAAAATCTTTCTGTTATGAAGAGCGGGAATAAAAAGCGGGAAACTAACTCATTTGCATAAGGTGTATACAAAGAACCTACACGGACTGCACATGGTATGTCCAAACAACAGACGAGGAAAGACTACAACACAAAGATCATTATTAACATAATGTTTATTTAGGATGCGATGGCGAAATAACAACAGAAGAGTGTACTGACGCGATACACCATATGAAGCTAAATAAATCACCAGGTTTAGATGGACTTTCAGCAGAATTTTATAGAACATTTTGGGACAAAATTAAAGAGATGATAGTTTTTATATTGAATAGATGCTATCATGGAAAATTACTTACTCAGTCACAGAGAACTAGTGTAATATCCTTAATATTTAAAAAAGGTGAGCCGCTGTTAATAGAAAATTATAGACCTATATCTTTATTGAACGTAGATTTAAAGATACTATCACGTGTACTAGCCCAACGTCTTAAAGTGGTACTACCACAAATAATACACGATGACCAAACAGGGTATATCAAAGATAGATTTATTGGTTTAAACTTAAGACAAATTCAAGATATAATTGATTATGCGGATCAATACAACGTTGTAGGAAGTATAATTTTTATTGGTTTTGTGAAAGCCTTTGATGTCCTTGAATAGTCATTTATGTTAGAAACTCTCAAATATTTTGGTTTTAATCAATCATTTATTACATGGGTAGAAACATTGTATAATAATATCGAAACAAGCGTATTAAATAATGGCTGGATCTCTGAAAAGTTTAAAATTTCAAGAGGTATCAAGCAAGGATGCCCCTTGTCACCTCCCCTATTTGTCATCTCGGCTGAAATAATGGCCATAAAATTAAGAGGAAATAAAAATATTAAAGGGATACAAATAAAACTAGATAAAGAAACACATAGTATAAAAATTACACAAATGGCTGATGATACAACACTTTTTCTGGGGTCAAAGGAAGAGATATCTTTAGCAATGAATGAAATAGAAATATTTGGATCATATTCAGGATTAAAACTAAATCGAAATAAAACAGAAGGCAAATGGATAGGTAAAATAAAAAACTGTAAAGATAAAATTAGTGGCATAAACTGGACCGATACACCAACCAAGGTGTTCGGGTTGTATTTTGGACAAGACCAACTTGAGTGCCAGAGGCTAAATTAGGAAAACAAAATATAAAAAAATGAAACAAATAACGAAAATTATCTATGATAGCGAGAATTTTAATTATCAAAACTATTATAGTGCCAATATTCACGTTTGTGACAAGCGCCTGTGCCGTACCAAAAAATTATTTAAAGGAAATAGAAACAACTTGTTTCGACTTTTTGTGGAATGGTAAAAATGAGAAAATTAAGAGAGCTACGTTAATTGGTAAATATGAAAATGGTGGCTTAAATATGATTGATATTGAAAGCCACTTTATTTCGTTAAAAGCAATATGGGTCAAAAGATTATTAGATCAAAATTTCGCTAATTGGAAGTTTATTCCATTCACATTTTATAATAAACTTGGAAAGAACCTTTTAATTTTTCACATGAATATAGACAGTATGAAATCTATCCCAAATATTAATTCTATACAAGAATTCTACCAAAAGATAATAACATGCTGGGTGAAGATTAGACAACTCCAAAATCCAGAAACTCATATCCAGATTAGAAAGCAGATACTATGGGGAAATAAACACATTAAAATTCACAGCAAAAGTCTAATTTACGAAAATTGGATTAATAGTAAAATAATTCATCTAAATGATATTCTTGATGATAAAAATCAAATTTCATTACCAATTATTATGAACAAGCCTCAGAACAAATCCAACTGGATATCAGAATTCAAAAAGATTAAAACCTGTATTTGTATACCCCAAAAATGGCTAAAAATAATTTCTATAGAAAAGGCTTATAAATGTAAAATATATATAAATAAAAATTGACTAACCTGGAAAGGAAAAGAAGTAGAACACATGGAATTAACTTCAAGAAAATTATACAATTCACTGGTCGATCAGAAATTTATAAAACCATATGGAATAAATTATTGGTTGCGATACTTCAAAAACGAAAATAGTCTATACCTATCCTATATATATATTTTTATATTCAAGCTTTAAGCAGACAATGACTTAAAAATATTTAGATGGAAACTCCTTCAATGTATATTATTCCAAATCAAAATTTATTATGCAAATGGAAGATTAACAATAGTAACCTTTGCAAGTTCTGTTCAGTAGAAGAAAACTATGATCATTATTTTGTCAACTGTAAATATCTTAAACTATTGTCCATTATATACTATCAAAATTACACATCGACAAACAAATAGCATTACAAGATCTTGTGTTAGGTTACAAATACTACGATAAAAACTACTTTGAATTAAATTACGTGTTAACTATTGTTTCATTTACAATTTACAAAATTTATTACTTATCTGATCAAAAAACTAAAAAAATTAATGTCTTAAAAATCCTTACTGAAGAATTAAAACAATTCTCTTAAAAAAGGACAATAGTTTTATTAATAGGATACTAAAGCACTTATAAAATTGCCTCCAAAATAAGTATTACTAGCATTAGTAATTATTTATTAATATATGAAATTTTTAAATTAAAACTTCAGCATGTGTTGTATTGATTTACTAATATATTTGTAAACTTTTAGTATATATTCCTGTTGAACTGTACTATACATGAATGGTTATTAATAATAAAGTTTATACCCCCCCCCCCAATAACCCCCCCCCCCCCCAAGTATTGGCTAGATTTGTTAAATCATACCTTTCGGCTTCGTAAAATCGTTATATAAATCATAAAATAACCGATGTTATTCTATTTAAATTAGCTGGTTTAAATTAGAAGTATGAAATATATCTTCTATTAATTCAGTTCACCGATGCTTGGCCACTGATTGGTTAAAAACCCATCTTGCCTAACTCAATCCTTCACGTGTCATACGAGTATTGATATTACCTACAGGTAATCCCAACGTATTGTTTGAGAAAGTCTTACGCGTCACCATTAATTATACTTAAAACCAATCTAAAATGATACACAATAAGGGACTCTTCTAGTGTCTCTTTAATCCGTCAATATTCTTATGTAACAGAGTTAAGCTGTTATCTATCAACGTCACAAGGAAATATTACTTTAGTTTTAAAATAAAATACGTAATTTAAATTTTATTAATTAAATACGTATGCAAACTATATATGGAAACATACGGCCACAGTACACCAATTATTGTCCCATTGACTTCAATGTTATTTCAGGCTCATGTCACAAGCTATAACTCTTTCCACAATATTCGTTGAGCTAATTCCTTCACAAGGCATAAAGAACAACACCTGGCAGTCATCTCCTCCGAAGCATGTATGAGGTTCACCATGAAAATCTCAAATCAGTAAAAGTTAAAGTAGACTGGGGTCAATTCTTTACTTCCGGTTCAATGTGAGACGTCTTTCAAGCCCTTTTACCCATGTTATTCTTCCGCACAAATATCCTCTTTTTCCACCCAAACTGGCAAAATATTCCAAATTCAAAACCTTCCCAACAATTCCACATCTAAACAAAACGCCAAAAACGCCTGAAAAGGGGAGAAAAAAAATAAGGGAAAATTAGGCTATTTTTAGCACAGAACTACATTCGTGGTAACCAATGTAGGAATTGTTTTGGTGATCTGTGTCCATACACTACTACAATTGTATTGCAAAGAATGGTAATGGATGCCAGAATAAAGAATTGACATCATTCAATAAAAGTGAGCTATTTATAATTATGTTTTTTTCTGAAAAAAGAACATATGTATCATGTAGTGTATTTGGACAAGGATTTGCATATTTAAACCCAAGACAAAGTACGTGTTGTGTAGTAGTGTGTATTTTCGTGCAGAATTTGCAAATACTTAACTAGATAAAATTTAAATTGGCATTTCATTTCAAAGTTAAAGTAACATTTCTTAATATAGTGAATTAACTTAATAGTGAATTTGAAGTTGATATATAAGAGCTTAATACTGTTACATATGGAGAGTGTCATATAACCAATTTTGTACAAAAAAACACCTTTTTGTTAGATTTTTCTGTACATCTAATAAAGACGGGCATACGCCATATAGTGTGCTATGAGGGGAATTTTGCACAGGCAGTTGCACTATGGCCTACTCTTATATCGAATTCCAACTGCCAAGGGATCTTTTACGTGCACGCCAATGTATACCCCGGACCTCGGCTTTTCGTACCATCCGATCCGTCACCACTGACAATGGAAGCCAGGCCGGAAAATCACGACGAACTTTCTCGACCGATGTAAGGATGGAACATGCCACCTCCAGGCTAGTGAGCCAGTGGCTCCCAATAATCTAATACACTGATGATCAGTGCTGGACTGGTGGGCTGAAAATTGACACCCGAAAACCCATTTTCCAAGCATTTCAGAACAAAGCGGAAGAAGGCAATTTTTTTTCCTGATACAATTAGATAACATAATGACCTTAGAGCACGATCATTAGATGAATTTGAAAATTCTCTTGAGTGTCAAATATAAAAATATTTTATTCTCCGTGGGCCCTAGCTATCCTTTCTTTGTCTTTTCTTTTTTTTCTTTCACTTTTTTCTCTTTTCTTTCTCTTTTTTCTTTTTTCTTTATAGGCTTAGGCCCATTTTTTTTAAAAGGAGCTTAGGCCCACCTGCCAATTTGTTGTATATCTTTATGTATATGTATCTTTGTTTACTGCATGTCTTTCTATTCTGACATGGGGGACGCCAGGCCGGAAAACTTTCTCGATCGATGTAGGGATCGATTAACATGTCACCCCTAGACTAGCGAGCCAGTGGCTCTCAATAATTTAGGACACTGATGATGAATAAAAATGTAGAAATTTTAGAATGCTTGGAAGCTTTTGTATACGATATGTTCATGTCTTTGTAAAGTTATATATCATTATGTATATTTATCTTTGCTTACTGCATGTATCTTTCTATTATTTTATATGTATGCGCACATAATTTTTATGCAATAAAGTATCCTCTATCACATCTAATTTACAAAGGCGTTTTATAGCTGAGGTGCTGGAGGCGCCAGCCTCCTCGCTAAAAAAAAAATCAAAGTAATTGGAAAAGTAAAACGGGAGAAAAATACTAAAACCGATGAGAAAATGAAAATGTATACTAGTTAGGGGTCCCTAAAGACAGAGAAAAGGGCCCTATGTCTGACAAACGGGCCCCTTTGGCCAAGGGAATGGGCCCCCGAGTTCGAGTCAATCGTTTTCTTTACACTGTTACTATCGAATCCATTACTGAATGAGAATGCAGCCATTGCATTGGCATAAAAAACATCAATCAAGATCCCCCCCCCCCCGGGAAAGAGGGCCCTCAAAATAGTGTAGCCTCCGCCATGATAAACCTTAAAACGCCCCTGCTAATTTAATATATTATAAGCTTAGTATAACTTTATGCAATATTTGAATCAAATGTTATTTTTATTTATTAAATTTTTGTCTTAATTTTTTTTCTACATTTAATTTCAATGTGAATTAAAAGTCTCATAGAGGCAGATTCCGAACTACAACTAAACTTATACAATCTAAATATAGAGCCGTGTTATATTATACTTAATATTCCTATACACCACATCATCTGTATGAGATCATTAGGCTACAACGTTTTGTCTTTGACAAGTTGATGACAGGATTCTCTTCAACAAAACTATTGTTTGTAGGGGTCAAATTCCCAAATTTGATGAAATTTAGCTAATTTCGACCTAGCCCAAGGACTGAATAGTACGAAGCGTTAGTTGTAGTTAAGGGAAGAACTGGGATATTTGACTTTTTACTTGTTCAAACATACGACATATTATGTAAATAAACCCCCAGCGAACAGGTGAATACTGTGTGCTTTACAATTGTCGCTAAAAGTATAGAAGAGAGAAGGCCAGATTTGTGGTGAATAACAGTGAAAATGGGATTTCAAATATTAGGATGTATTGTTTTCTTTATTTTTATACGTGAGTACATTATTTAAAGGGTGGCCATAATAATGTTATCACACTGACAGACATGTGTATATAGTACACAGACAAAAAAAAACCATGTTATATCCCAGAAATAATTTATTCTTTTCTAATAATTATCAGCAAGACAAGTTTTACTCTAGGGATTTCCCGTAGCGGGCCCTTGTCTTGATACCATACGCGCGTTCTACAATGTACATAACTGCTGTTGGTAGGGAGACCCGTGCACTTAAAATTTTTGTCTAAAGAAAGTTGGCCTCGACACAGCGAATCTGCACGCTTATCTCAACTGATTTCTCGCTCACTCCACAGTATGATAATTATCAGCGGTGGAGTCTATGACACCATAAATAGCCACCGCACGTGAAATTCTCTACAAAAATCTGTCAACTTTTACCGCCGTAAAAAAAATCTATTGTTGACGATTTTGAATAGCAGTAAAATTTAGCTTTTTTGTTATTACAGTGGCTTTAGAAATTACGTTCGTTTTATTTTTAAATTGCTTTAACATTAACTGTACCGTTAGGAGCGGCATCTTTTGGTTTAGTACAAATGCTATCTGTGAAGCAATTTCGTTACTAGCAGTAGTTTCATTTTACTTTCACAAGGTTCATAAAACAATTGTTGAGCTGCCTAATGTGCGCGTTTTTAAATTCAATTTCTTGTTCCAGCTTTCTTTTATGTTTCGTAAAATAGTAGTCTTGATTATCCCGAACTGTCGATCAGACGTAGAAGGGTCGGTAGACTAGTTAAGCGAGACTAATTTCAAAAGAAGGGTACTATCCTATCTTTTACTCGCAAGTGACTGGATGTTATGGATGATATTCGGAACCATTTTTTAGTCTATTATTTATAGATGGGTAAATGATCATAGCTTATGACCGTTTATTTAGTGACTATAAATGTGCGAAAATGATTTAGGGCTTGGTATAAGTGTTCTGGTGTAATTGTCGAGATATTTGGAGATATTCATTTATGGTGGGTCACTCTACAGGTGGGTGAGTTGGTCTATTTTAACTGAACACGTGTACTCGTTCATCACGCTCACGTACTCGCGGCTCATCTCATCTCGCGCAGTCCTATCGGCACCGGTTCATATTTTTTGCATTTTTTCATACACCCTATGTAGGGATCCTAAAATGTAGGTGCGTGTCTAAAATAAGGTGCCTATTGTGCAGTCTATACCGTAATTATATTACTATTATAATAGAATACCTATAGTTCACTTGAAATTTGATAGTACACTCTCTACTACCCTAAAGACGATATTGGCGGGAGCAGTCGAAGAGGGAAATTTCAGAAAAATTCAGCTATAAAACACTGTCTGGGGCACTTTAATTTGAGGCCCAGGAATGTACTCAGATGTGAGGAGAGAGCACCAAATTTTCAAAAATTTTCTTAGGAAACATTTTTACACACATTTTAAAAAGTCATTATTTGGCCATTTGCTGGCGTCAAGTTTCAAAATATTCTCAATTCAATAGATTTAGACAGTTCTTGCTTTCCTGCAAGTCTCGAGTTGCCGGCTAATGGATTATGATAGAAAATGTTATCTGGATATCGATAAGAAAATTTGTTAACGTTTAACGTGAAATTAGTCTTATTGTGGCATTTAGATGCTCCTTCCCAAACATAGAATTGTACCCAGGAAATGTTCTCAAAAATGCAACCTGGCTTTTGAGATGGTAATGTGTTCTCCATATGATTTTCATGTAACTCATGATGCACGCGCTGTTCACCGGCACCAGCCCTATAAAATGCCCCCCCCCCCCCATACCTTGAGGAATAATTCACACTACAACGTCAGCAGCATGCCACGACCCACGACAGCTCAGAGGAACCAGGCGCTAGGAATATTGGCGCTGGCCACACTCCCGGGCGAATTGCTTCCCGGTCAATGATGTTCGGGCCACTAAAACCACGGGTGGTCGCCCCCAACTGGTAGACCACGGGTTGCCACAAGGCCGCCATGTTTTGCGACAGCACGTGCAGAATCCCTTCACACAGGCATATAAGACACCACGTCAGACAGTGGGAACACACGGAAGACCCATCAGTACCGATACAGTGCGCAGGCGTCTCACCAGAAATAACACATCCATTGCTGTAGACTTTACCGTGGTCGATCCTCACCCCCCCCTCACCATCGACGTGAACGTCTACAATTTGCCCAACAGCACAAGAACTGGCGACACAGGCAAGGGAGAACTGTTCTGTTCATAGATGAGAGTCAGTATTGAGTATCAACTGCAAATGGCAGGACCACAGCCGTAGGACCAGAATATGACGTCGACCTGGCTAGCGATATTCTAAGCAAAGCGCTACATTGATCAATCTCCCAGAGTCCACATCATACCACATTTCGCACGTCATCGAAACAACGTTTTCCAGCATGACAACGCCCGTGCCCACACCGCCAGAATTACTCGGAACTTTCTACAGCAGAACGGTGTCAATGTTATGCACTGGCCAGCCCTTATTGACACTCGCGATGGACACACCAGATACTGATGTATAGACTTGTCTTGGAATAAATAAATAAATCACTTATATGTCAACATACTGTTCACCAGAAATGCTTTGATCGTTTTCTATAATGATATGTGTGTGACTCTTCCCAGATAAAAGTTACCTAAAAAGGGAAAGAATAGTTAGCAGCAACACAGAACAAAACATTTTAACCATTAATAAGCATAGATCAATAACACTTTATACAAATTATATAGATTTATCAATTGTTAATAAAGGGTTGTGTTGATCCCTATTTTTCGATTATACAATTATATTAAATCATAAGTAGGCTGAACCGCCATGCTGTCCTACAACAATAGTTCCTTCCTTTGTAACTATATATGTAGTTCCCTATCTTAATGTCAATCTATTCTGATATTATTAAAAGATACGTGTGGTTTAGTCGCAAACCTGGTCTACACAACCAGTTATCTTTCTCTGACTGGTGCTCTTTTCCGATTCTGCTATGAATAAAATATGACATCCAATACGGCATTGAGACCACTTTGCCTAAAATTAACAATGTCAAATCTATTCTGATATCATTAAAGTACCCAATCAGCTTAGCCGTCAACCTGGTCTACACACCCAGTTATTTTCCATGACTAGTGCTCTTTTCCGCATCTTACCTAACAGTTAATTTCCGTCAAAATCGGAAATATAACAAGCAAACACAGATACCCTTCTAATTACCAAGGGAACCTAAATTAAAGGTGTATTCCCGCGAAGGCGCAGTTACAGAGCGTGACCAAAATTAATCCTTCCCGCGAAGACGCAGATATCGACTTGTCGTCTTTCGTTTGAAGAGAGACATGTTGTTATTAGAACCCAATTAAAGGTGTTAAAGATTTTATGAATTTATGTTAACTCTGAATTTTATATACCAATTGGCAACTAATTTCCAACCTTGGCATCTACGAAAAATAGTATGTATCGCGCCAAACGATCAATATATTCAAAAATACCAACAACAAAACGTGAACTTGAAATAACCGATTATCTAAGGCATACCATTGGTAGTGAGCCATTTTACCTAATCGATGATGGTGCCGATGATAGGATTCTTGGTTTTGTTACCCCAATGCCAGCCAATCCAAAAATAACTACATAACAAATCAATGGTTTGAGGGTGAATTTTCACTTCGTCAATGGAACCACTACGACACCTAGGGGCACAGAACGCATTAAAGGGTCAAGAACCTAGTTGGAAAAGCCCGTTTGTTTTTGGAAACGATCGCATTTTAGAATCGTCCTGTACGCAGGGGGACAAGAACCACCAAGGAAGAGGCATAAATATACCCAAATCCAAAGCCAGCTCCAGGAATTAAAAGGAAGACACGAGGAAGAAGAATTGAATTTAATCCAGTATTTAGACAGCGTGTCTTATTTGGCAAAATTAAACTAATTTGTTACAGTATAGTTATGTTTTTATTTATTTGGCGAAATTTGTTATAGTATAGTTATGTTTTTATTTCTTATTTGGCGAAATTAAATTAATTTTTGTTTTAGTATAGTTATGTTTTTAATATCTATGCTAAAAATGATGCTAAAATGATGGTTAATTAGTTACAGTGGGGATTAAGAAAGTGTACATTCTTATCATAACAATCTTTAACACCATTGTCGTGTTTTTAATCCATTTTAATCCGTAGGAGCTGGATTCCCGCGAAGTCGTCGAAAACGACCTCTTTTAATCCGTTACGGTCAATAACTGCGCCTTCGCGAGAATAAACCAAATTAAATAAGGATTATAAAAATTTAATGCTAGTAACAACACCCAATACGACAAATAGACCACGTTGCCTGAAATTAGCAATGTCAATATTAATATTAATATTTATTACGACCACTATACCTTAAATTAACACAAAAGGATTAATAATCACAACACCCTGAAGGAGATAAAATTTGATTAATATTATCAACGAAAATTGTTGATATATGCATACAAAATCTATGGAAGCCTATAACTACCATTCATAATTTTTACTTTTCGCCCCTTCAAAACACGAAAGTCGAAAAGTCGAAAACTTGAAGTTACGCCAAAATGTAAGGCGACAGCACGGTATACAAACCAAAATGAACTCGAAAATAGGAAATTAAGAAATAATACACTGCGATCATAGCGCCCCTCGTTATTTCCTAATTTCTTATTTTCGACTTGCATTTTGGCTTGTAGATAACTGACATCATGCTGTAATAGAACTAAGCTCAGCTCAGCTACACATACGTAGACTACGCGGTGCGAAAGTCTGCCAAAACTCTAAAACTATATGGACGCAACGTATCACGTGACGACACGGACACGTGATACGGATAGGAAACATTGTATTTGCCAAAAGTCTCAAGTATGTAATTATTCGTGTGTTACTGACCGTTTAAAGATAGATTCTCAGAAAAGTATTAATCGGGTGTTTATTGCCCATAAAAGTATGGCAATTTTGGTATATATATAGAAAATAGAGATATCCAAACTTACAAGAAAAATACTGGATTTCCTGAAAAACACTCATGCCACATGGAGTGTATACTGGACAAAAATGTAAACATTCCCCTAATCGACAGCCCGCAGTGGATAATCCGAGAATTTAATTACGATTCGATATTTGAAATAAATAGTCAGCGATTACAGACAATATTGTCTTGTGTAAGCAATGAATTCTCCTCTGCCTTCGCCGTCTTTGCTATAGGTAAGTCACGTGACACAAACATGACCTTTTGATCGATTTTTATTGTAGGCATTCCTTGGCAATTACAATGTTTTGAGAGGAATTTATGCATAATTATGATAAATTAATTAGTTTTAATATGTTTTTAGTCCAAATACATCAGCAAATCAACTAGTTTGTACCCGGAAATGTATCTTTAAATGTGTGTTATGCATGCGTGCCATTCAAAGGGATATAAAATAATCTTGTCGTCGCGTTAGGGGCCCCGCAGTTTTACTCAGGCCCAGGGCCCCGTTGACAATAGTGAATTATAAGATTATTCTATAACAATGTAGGAACGTTTATAGGTACCATCTATTTTGATGCTTTATTTTGATACATTTTAAAAATATAATTTAAAAATATTAAACTTTCGCTTTAAAGATTTGTAAGCCCCCCCCCTCTTAAATCCTTAAATTTAGCACGTAGATCAACCAAAATGCAGAGAGAGAGAGAAATGGGGTTTTACGTCTACTTGACATAAACTAGGTCAGTTCGTGACTAACATATGGTTTAATTTTATATCAGTAATTCGCCTGCTCGTGGGGGTCTTTAGCAGGGGGAGGAAACCGGAGGACCCAGTTAAAAGCCACGTACAACCGGGGATTCGAAACCACGACAGTTGACTCAATGACAGGCTTTATGATACAGCACGTGCTAACCATTCGGCCATCGAGACAAACAAGAAAAATATGAACATTCTGCATGAAGCTCATAAAAAATAATGATTAAATTTGGTTAAAATCATATCAAAATATACACCTTGTTGTTCTAGGATACACATAGAAACACGAAAACACTATGTTATACGGACCTTTTCCGTTCGATACCTCCTGTCGTATTCGTAAGCCGTATCACCACGCGCATTGATGACGTCACACGCAAAATCGATACGGATACGCGCTACCGACCAGGAATTTACGCTTGCCAAAGTCTCTACTATCTGATCACATACGCCGCTAGATCGATTACCGTGAAACTTTCATCGGAATTTTGAATTTTTTTCTCGTTTTCCCATGAACCGCGGGCCCTGGGCCTGGGCCCCTCAGGCCCATGCCTAAGCTGGGCTTTGCTTGTAGGGAATTCCGGATGCAATGATAGACCTTTGGACCACTCCTGCCGAACCGGTTTGAAAATACTACCGTGTGCTCTGTTTTTGATGTGCATGATTTTTATATTTGTGATAATTATTTGAAACAAAATAGGACTATCACAAAGCATATTTAACATCTAATAATATGAGTACGGTCAACACTCTCTACATATTGCGTTTGTAAACCACGAAATTCCCCTGATTAGAAGGTTTTAACTATCGTTAAAAAAGATCAGCTCAAGATAACTGATAAATACAGATAACCTCTCTCCTCTCTCTCTCTCTCTCTCTCTCTCTCGCTCTCTTGTAGTTGCGCACGCGTACGAATGTTAAATTCAATCGTTAAAATCTTCCGCTGCAAAGCTACTTGGCCGATCAACTTTTCCACATATTAGAAAGTCCCATTCAAATGCTAAAATTACACAAATATTCAACTTAGCAATAGTTTAATTGTTCATCATGAATGATGATTTTAATGGTAAGTCTTATCATATTTGTTAAAATAAGCCCCAAATTAAGCTCGTTTATTGGATTTTTGCTCTGTGCATGAATCACTCTACATAGAATGGAAACATATCATAAACAATATAAAACTTCACTATTTCTCAGCAAATGAAATGAAATGGGGTGTAAGGTCCTACTCTTCTGCACCTGACCTGGGCTAATGGAAGACGGCTCATTAAATGAGACGAAATATTTTTAAAATATGAAATTAACCATAAATCGCTACTCCAAATAATAAATTTCTATACTAATAAATCCGGATGTGAATATGAAAATCATCCAGTTTTTTTTATGATCCCCCACTTGCTGGTCTCTTTTATTTTCTGTTTGACAGTGTTCAGTCAATGTTATATTGGTAGATGGACGCAGGGCTCTCACTAGGGGAGGGCTGAGGGGGCGGGGATATGCCCGGATGCGACACTTCTTGCGGGTGGCAAATTTATAAGTGCATACCAGAAATATTTAAAAGGGAACACTTTCAATATTATGGAATCGCCTCCTTGAAGGCCGAGGTAGCAAATCACCGACCCTCGCTTCACCTAAACCTATGTAAACCAGTTCATACCTCAGCAAATAGAGAGGGTAGAATTATGATTTTTCCAAGATATATGATAGGGTTTTTCGTTCAATTGAAGAGTTGAAGGGGAAATAAACACTCAATTAAAATTTGAAAAAATCGACGCGAATTCTCAATTTTAACTCACGATGTTTTACAATAGTGGATTTACGAAAATATAGAATAGACAGGTCCAAGATTGCCATTTTCTTCTTGTTATGGTGTTCTTAAAAACTTTAAATAAAAATCTAACGATGACACACTCGTAAAGGATCCAAATGACATTTTAAAAAGGCTTAAAACTTATTGGTAGGTGTTTGAATAAAAAGACAAATAAGGTTTCCTGCTCTTCTCTATAATAATTTCTTGAACATGTGAACCTTTGAAACAAAAGTTGTTATTCCATAGAGAGCAAGTATCACATACGCAAACTCGTCACTACTTAAGATTTTGTATCAGTTATTTCAATAGAAAAAATACGACCATAGAGAAATGTAAACCTTAAATCCTGTGTCGACGATCAGGTGGCCCTAATAGGCCTGATATTCCCGAAGCAACGACCGCGAGTTTTACAACATCTAGGTTGAAAAGATGTAAAGAGTTAAAGCGAGATCAAGCTTTCTATTGACGACGAATAGGCCTGCTTTGATGCGCTTGTTCGTTTTTAGTTCTATATTTAATTCATGAATTCTTCAAAATTTAAAGTCTCATCATCTTCTGCAGTTATTCACCCTCTCACAAAATAAAGGTGTAAATCGATTAAAACCGCATAGTAAAAAAATAAACTTATTTTTCAAAATGGCGTCATTCAGAGCTAATATATATTCTCAACGTAGACAATTCTCTGTATGCTGAATGCGGACCAAAGAAACAGTATATGAATCAGGCAAGAACATGAAGTACGCATTGTCTATTTGAATCGATATGTATGTGTAATTAAGAAATCAGTTTAACATACATATACGATTCATTGTCAAAATAAATATGAACTATCTACGTACTATACGTATTAAAGATTTTAATATTTACAGTAAATATACTGATAAATACAATATTGGTATATTCTTTTACATATATAGCCTTTGCCTAAACAATTGGAGCAACATGACACGTATAGATACACAATCAAAAAATCTAAGACGGCCTAACACCCTGGTTTTGATTATCGTATCGGATACCTTCCCTATCGAAATATACATATCGTACCATATTGTCATAAAATGTGGAAATTGGCCAACAATTTATTTGATTTTCGTCCAATTTAAACAATCACGAAGAAGGGTCGATAAGCTATGATGGCTGCTTAATATTTTCAAGCAACTGTTAAATCGCTTCCCAAATGTTTGAACGGTATCTTTATCGCTTTAATTTCAAATCATTTGCATTTAATCTCCCTTTCCCCACATTTGATTGTTTTGGTAAAGGATTAGGAGATTACCAGACTGTGGGTGCAGGACTATAGTCTATTCTAATTATTTAGTATCACTGGTGTACATTTTTCACTCTAATTGTTGTTACTGGTTAACACTTCTAACAATCAGTAGATTGGTGAAATATATTTACTAATAAATTTACATTGTGAGCTGGTTTGATGTAATAATTTATTTGAAATAAAAATTAATGATACTTAATCACAGCTTATCAGTTCATATATAAAGCTCCTCTGAATCACAAATAGTCATTCCAAAATGGTGGACGCTCTGGTTAACTTTGTATATTATCTGGAAATGGTATGATTAAACATGCATTATGCAAGAGCTAAATCTGATTATTGCAAGTCTTTGTTTAGGCTTCAGATGCCATAGAAATTATAAATTAGATCTTTATTTAAACAACAAATATAAAATCAACTCTGTAGACCCACGGATGTGTGACAAAGTAATTTTTACATAGAACTTTGCTAGATTTGACATTATATTATATTGGACGTTTTCAATTGTGTTTGTTATGTCTTTTTGGTACATAACTCATGGGTGATGAGGGAATGTGACAAAGTAATTTTTACATAGAACTTTGCTAGATTTGACATTATATTATATTGGACGTTTTCAACTATATACAACTTCTGCTAATGTGTTCAATATGTTATTTACGGGCAACACACGAATGACCTCTGCTCGTTTTGACAAAAGGCACGATCTCATTAAATATCTTATTTATTTATATGTTATTTATAGCCTACACATGATCTATGTGTTTAACACTCGGCAGAACTTCGCGACATTAAAGGAAAGATGCAGTGCAGTTATAGAAACTATACTCTCAATTCCAAATAAGTTAATCTGTCATGTATCATTATTCTTAATGGCCGTATGCTTTATAAAGCCAGAATTAACTGACAGTAAGTCAGACTTGAATAGAGCTCCTTCCGATCTATGTCTGTTCCATGTTCTAAATAAAAGATCTACCAACTATGCTGATGGTCTGTTATCTGTAGTGTTACAGATGGCTTGGATTTAAACGAGATTTCATTGATCGATTTAATTATAAATGGCGTCGTGAGAGGAGATTTACCGTTACGTTGATGTCATACTCCTAGATCGAGGCTAAATGATAGAGTGTATGAAGCGAGGCCGCTGTTGAGCGAGATAATTAGGTCAACACGCTGTCGGTATTATACGCTCTTTTGTGACTTGCGTTTACAGTAAAATTATGGAAATTGATAAACAATATCGCAGCTAACATTATCCAGCTGAACTGCATCCCCATCGGATCACTGTTTTCTGTTCGCCTGCTTGGGGGGTTATGTAGGCCTCCCTAAAGTACAAGAATAGATGGTTCTTCGTAGACAGGAATTACCCATGATTCATTGCGCCGTCGCCATCTTGTATGGCAACTCCTGGTTACTATGTACGCTGTCCTTGTATTATAGTGCAGCACTATGCAACACAAATTACCCTTTAAAATCAAATAAACGTCGTAAAAACGGCTAAAAAACATATAAAAAACCACATTAGATAGACGGGCATATCGTTGGCTGATATACACGTCAATCATATCCTGTGCGTAAATTACAAAATGGCAAGCGATGACTCCAGTCCTAACACCACTTCTTACTTCATACTCGTCGCTTCATCAACTAACATGTCACTCTTTTCTTAATTATCCACGTCACACCTTATCCATAGGTACACACACACTCTTCAATTGATTTTATCCTTATTTTGATCCGCATGAATATCGTGAATTAAAACAGTTTTATTTCTTCGACATTGGCATGACATACATTTTTCGCCATCAGCGACTCGGAAGACTCATGCAATTAGTGTAGTTACACAATGCGAATTAACGTGGATTCCTCCCAGTAAAACATGTACCCAAATCCAACATTTTAATAAATGAAAAGTAAAGACGTTGAAAAATGTTTTGAATTCCGAATTATCCACAATGAGATATCAAAACACGGCTTTGATGCACACGAAGGCTACCGATCATCAAAGTTTTCAAACAATGGGCAAATGCTGTAAAACTTGATTAATTCTAGTGGATATATGAAAAGAAATATGAAAATCCCGCAAAAAATTAAGTGCTCGAAATCCGGAACTTTAATTACTGACATTGGGTGGGGTGGTACAATTCCCAAGCTGAGTTCAGGGTTTCTGATAATTACACAATTCTGATTTTGAATCAGGGTGTCTAGTTCTCAAGTTAAAAATATAATTTCAGAATATTCGATACACAAGGCGCTACTTGCCGTTAATGCGTTATTTTTCGAGATTTAAATACGGTTATTTTATGTAGGTTCATTGCTCGGGCACTGCTGTCGCATTTTTCGGGCACAAATGATACAACCCGACTAAATGAAAATCGGCCCGTACGCCCCTGGACAAAATTATTTGATTTTGTTTTACAAATGTTTAAATACAATGCAATACGTCTTGCGCTTTTTTAATTCGATTATTTCGAGCCACAATATTTGTCGTGACACCGTAGATCCACGCACCGTCCGCTATAGCCTATAGCCTACTGTCCATGGCAGATCTGACGGCATTAAGAATTAGATATATATAGATCACTTGAATGTGACTTTAGAGGATATGTGTCCAAATCATACATAAAATTAAGCGTATCGGTTATTTATGTTGTGTATTATTGTATCATAATTGACTGTTGCTCGTACTTTAGTAGCCATGTAAACTAATGTCTTGCCATACAAGATGGCCGACAGTGCATTGTGGGTAACCTGCGTGACGTCATAAGAAAACCATCTATACACGCAGGCAACGGAAGAAGTCGGTTGTAGACACTGTAGTATAATTATTTACACTGCCTCATTGATTTGGTCTATTCCTTTAAAAGTCTGTTGCCGACTTTCTCTTCTTATCTATGTATTAAAAGTTTTAATTCAAATTTGTAGTAGAAAATAAATGTAACACGAGTTGAATTGCAACCCCGTCTCAAACAAATAGGCTAGCGGTACCCCAGTCATTGAAAACATTACTTGATAATCGAGATAATGTAGGTGGAGTTAACGCCTGTCAATCAAACGATCGGCCATCGGTGAACATAGAAAGCTATACCATTTCTAGCCAAAAATAACAGTGGTGATAACTATGTTCAGAATAAAGTAATTTGACTGAAAATTTCAATATATTCTTCTTTCATCATCTATTTTTGAACTGTTATAGCAAGAATAGCTAACTCCTTATACAAATCTCCCATAATGTATCTTTAAGATTTCATATTATATGTATTTTTTTACGTGTTATCTCTTTCACTAATATTATTTAAATAATTTTGTTGACGTGTCACAAACTTGTTACAGACTATACTTTAAACCCTCTTTGTTGATTAATTAGTCATCACCTAGTGGATCCAGACTCTAAACAATAGATGTGGGGAAAGTGAGGTGTCCCCGCATTTAGATAGGTATATATCTAAAGGTGTTAGACGAATGATGATAAGATTTCAATACAACACAAAATTATAAGATTTCAATAATTCGAAAGCATGCAATGTTGCTATTTTGCTTCTGTATTTGAAATGAAATGAGTTTTATGTGTTAGCTCTGCTTTCCACATGTGTTTTTTCGTCGGCAAGTCGGGCATGTAATCGTTTGGATATTTTGTATGTTAATGTTATTTCAAAAGGGCCTCTACGCTGTAAAGATAAATACCTTCTTATGACGTCATTTGGCGAAATTCAGTAAAGCACCAGCATGTCAAAATAAAGGGCAACTATATAAACTAGTGTCCAAAAGAAACGATACCACCTGTTTGCAACGACAGAAAAGAAAAACTAAACAAAGCAGAAGTATAGGATTAGTGTTATTCTTTTGAGAATTCCTTTCACAACATCTGTACACAAAATCATTTCAATCAAATCTGTACAATCAATATGACAAGCCGTTAAAGATCGGTGGGGTTAAAAAATAAACATTTCGTTAGAACACTGATCACAGAAACAACGGGAAATGACACACCACATGTCTAAACGTCAAGTCAGTAGCGGGTATGTCCACAGTGAGCATCAATACATGCCAGAACACGCCTGCGTCAAACGTCTGATGACGTTGGGAGTGATTTGTTGCCATTCCTCGAGGAGACATCGTTCCAAGTCCTACACGTTGACTGGAGGTCCCATAAGTGCTCGATGGGATTCAAGTCCGGTGAACATGCGGGCCATGACAAAACGTGTACGTTGGCGTTGGCAAGGAAGTTCTGTGTCAATCTTGCTGTGTGCGGCCTTGCATTGTCATGTTGGAAAATGATTCCACGAGGCTGTTGCTGCAGAAAGGGCACCACAACAGGCCTTAAGATGTCATCACGATAACGCTGTGCATTTAGGTTTCCACGAATTACGACAAGCCTCGTTGTGACGTCACCACATATGCCACCCCAAACCATTAACCCTCCACCTCCAAATGGCCGGACCTGTAGGACACAGTTAGGCGCCAAATGTTCACCAACTCTTCGGTATACAAGCTGCCGTCCATCGTTTCGGAACATGATGAATCTGCTCTCATCAGAGAACATAACACGTGCCCAGTCCCGCCGTTGCCAACGTCGAACTCGTCTGGCCCATATCAGTCTGTCGTGCCGGTGTCGAGGCGTCAGGTGCGGTCCGCGGTAGGGGTGACGTGGCCGGATACCATACTGCCGTAGTCTCCTGTAGACGGTCTGTCGACTGATCCTGTGTCCCAGTGCTGTCGCCACCGTGGATGTCGCTGTTACGGTGCGGTTCCTCGGTGTAATACCCGGATGTGACGATCCTCACGGGGCGTGGTTACCCGTGGTCTTCCACTCCTTGGCCTGTCTGACGTATGACCTGTCAGACGGAACCGCTGCACCAACCTGGTGATAGTGATGCGTGCGCAGCCCAACCTTCTGGCGACGTCAACATGTGACGCTCCTTGTTGAACCATTCCAACGGCTCTCTCTCTCTCGATGGCTGTCATACGTGGTATATCTTGTGTTCTTTTTGTTGCTGTGATATCAACGTGTCTGATCAGCCGTTTTATACAGTTTTCATGCACGTGCAGAACATGCTAGAGAGGGAAATGTCACTTTCACGAAATTTACGTTTTTTCCCTGAAGTGATCAAGTGTTCCCGGTATTTTTATGGACTATGCTGTGTTAGGGATGTGCAATACGAATTGGCATGTTTTCATACTAAAAATTTCATTTAGAAAAAAATTAATTGGAAAGAAAGTTGGTATCGTTTCTTTTGGACACTAGTTTAGTTTAAGGCCATACACAATCAAAAGTACCTTTACTTAAAGAATTCAGATCGACGAAGTTAATTTAACGGGCATGTAAATAAACAGAATATACCGTAGTTTGTTGAATTCGTCTCCTATTTCTGACATTAATACATTTTGGGATAGTCTGGCTCATGGTCGAATTTTCGGTTTTTGAAATTAGCCTAATTTTTTCAAATTTAGGAATATGAACCCCACAGTAAATACAGTTTTGCTGAAGAGAATCCTGTCATCAATTTGTCAAAGATTATACCTTGTAGCCTATTTATCTGATACAGATGATGTTGTGTATATTAGCATATTAAGTATAAGGTGGATAATTGATACCGTATCCCTTTCAACTGTTTAACCCCATAAACGCTGACTGGGTTCTTGTCAAGTAATATAAGCTATTTAGATCAGAATTTTATTTAACAGCATTAACAATACCAAGACATGAATACTAAACATGCACAGTCAAAGTATTTTCATGTGCACGTATATTGTCGTCGTCCCTGTACGTCTGTGTCTCCGTCCGATCACATTTTGTTAGTGGACACTCTACAGGTCACAATTTTTATCCGATTTTAACGAAACTTGAAATATAGGGGTATCTCCAAATGATCTCGGTTCTTTTGGAAAGTGGCATGACCCCTGGTTGTACGGAAAATCACGTTTGTAGCTTGGAGATATTGAAATAGAATTAAACCATGTGCAGGGATGTGCCCAGAAAAATCTTCATGTCGGGCGGTAAATCTTCGGCAGAAAATTATGTTTATTTTCCGATCAAAAATGCACAATTTCATAAGTGACTACCAGGGGTGGAAATTCACGACGACGCCGTAGTATTTAACGAATTTGCCGTACTAAATAAATGAGACCTACGGCATCTTTAGCCGTGGTAATTTATTTAAGAAAATTACTACGGCAATTTGTCGATGTTGTCACTGAAACCGCCGTTATGTACCTGCGTAATCCACAGCATAATCGAAAAAAAAAATTTTTTTTTTAGTTTATTGTCCTCGTGACTGTATTTTTCTATCGAAACACAAGTCGGCATACGTTCAGTCGTACCATTGTACGTATATATACGGTCCATTGTCACGGATACTCAGATGGTTGGAAGTCAAGTAGCGCTAGCAGTCAATTTTATAACAATGAATTTCACATCACCTTCCCATGTTTTCATCTGGTTGTGACTAGTTTATAGGATTATGAAGTATTTATATCTAAATAAATAAAACACGTGTCCCCCAAGTCATCTGACCTAATTCTACCGTAACGTCACGTATGTATGCTGGTGGCTGGAATGGAGATGCACACGGCTCACTGTCTGGTTTATTTAATCATTTAAAAAGTTCAAAACAATTTCCAGAAATAACGGTTGCTGATAATTTACTGGAAATATGACCAAATCAAATAATTAGGTCGGGGACATATGTCATTTAATATAATTTTTAGCGTAAATATAGTCAGAAAAGGAGGTTCATGTAATATAATGTCATGCACATGTGTGAAAAAGTCTGTTCATAATCAAATTACGGTATTACGGATATTTTATAATCGGAATTCAATACGCAATTTTGGTACCATGATACTTATATTTGGTGGAATTTACATGGATACTATACGGATTATATAATTGCACGAATCTTCATGTCGCCGAGCCAAAGCAGATTCCCGGGCTTGCAAGAATTTTTAGGCCTCCGAATTTCGAAGAAATAAAACGGATCTATATTACGATATTTATAAATTCATATGGACTGCGCTGTACGTAAATCCCTAAACATTTAAGAGTGTTTGCGGTGACGTAATTCTGGACTAATTCTGTAATAGTGATATGACTGAATAGTCATTATAATTGGAAAATGGAGTTTAACGTCCTACTGTTCTGCTTCTAAACTGGGTTAATGTAGACGGACATACGCCATACAGTGTGCTATTAGGGTAATTTTTCCCGAGCAGCGGCGCTACGGCCTACTCTTGTATCGAATTCCAACTGCCAAGGGCTCTTTTACGTGTTTGCCAATGTGTACACTGGACCTTGACTTTTTGTCCCAGCCGAACGACTAGACCGCTGTCCTTGCAAGGTCCCCCGTCCTGCATCACCGACAAGGGGAAAAGACACCGGGAAATCTGTATTAACTTTCTCGGCCAATGCAGCATTATAAATGACAACATTAAACTTTACGCTGTGCTGATAGTTTATTTATGATTCATAATCTTTATCAATCAAATTTATCAATTTAAAAAATGCTGTAGTGAGGAAAGTATAATACAAGTTTTGCCTTAGTGTACATAAAAACTGCCGTTGTGAAGAAGGAATTACTGTCCCAATGTTTGACAAAAATGCCCTCCTTTCAATTTCACGAATTTTGACCCCCGATGACTTGTTCTTATAAATCAACGTTTAATGAAATCTCCGGTAATTTATAATTAACGTCCACTCGACACAAACTAGGTCATTTCGGGACTAACATGTGGTTTAATTCTATTTCAATTATTCGCTAGCGCGTAGGGGTCTTTAGCAGTGGGAGGACCCCAGAGTACCCGGAGAAAACCCACGAGGTTGGGCAGGCGACCTTACTCCTTGCCACGTGCAATCGGGATTCGAAACCACGCCAGTTTACTGCGAATCAAATTTCTCAGAATCTAACCATAGGATCTTTCTGAAATTTTTACCTACCCCCCCCCCACCCCCCCAAAAAAATAAATGGTTTGCGAACCTTGATTAAATATATTTTCAAAACGTTTTACGAATCCGAAATCACAGAATTTTACGAATGAAGAAATTGACCTACATACCCATTTGACCTATGTTACTAATTCTTTTTTCTTTGAGTACCGTGTAACATATACTTCAAATCTGCAATTTCGGATTTTCGAATTTCGAAAATTCGTCGCTGTGATTTCGAACCGGAAGTTTAGACCAACTTGACAACTTATTTAATATTTGCACGATTTTCATGAAATTTAGTATGTAAGTAGACCTTACCGATGCGACTTAAAAAATGAATTTAGAAATTTTCTAACTTATCTCCCCTTGGAGAAATTGAAGGTTGAATTTTTGGTAGCCGGGATACGGGTCGAAGTTTTGGTATTTGAATATTTTACCAGTGAAAAATCACATAAACTTCACTAGATTGTGACCGATTTTAATGATTGTATTTTTCTTGTTCAGATTATTTATATGACCCATGATATGTGACAGGAAGTGACTGTGAATATGAAAGCTTTAATATCTGCTTAGCAGATCTAGTTTTTTTTGTGTTTTATTCACAAATCGGATTTCTCAGAATCTAACCATACGATCTTTCTGAAACTTTGGCCTATCCCCCTCAAAATGGGTGGTGGCTCTTGATTAAATATATTTTCAAAACGTTTTACGAATTCGAAATCACCGAATTTTACGAACGAAAAAAAAGTTCAATGCATAGTCGTAACTTGAAAAGAAATATTTTCATCTGCAATTTCAGATTTTCGCATTTCGAAAATTCGTCTCTGTGATTTCGAACCCGAAGCTGAGACCAGCTTGACAACCTCTTTAATAGTTGTACGATTTTCATGAAATTTAGTATGTAAGTAGATCTTACTGATGTGACTTACAAAATGTCTTTAGAAATTTTCTTACTTATCTCCCCTTGGAGAAATTAAGGATCAAAATTTTCCAAAAAATCGCCAAAATATTGGTCAGATCAACTTAAATTTTATTTTCAGTACTAACTACGACATTGTTGATTCGTACACAAAAAATGGGGTTTGTAGCTCAATCCCGAAGCGCCACCATCTTGAAATGTGAAATGTCCCTAAAGCTTTTTAGATATAAACACAATAGGCCGTAGTTTGGTCAATTCGTCTAGTATTTCTTAAATTAATATCCTGGATAACCCGGCTCGTGGTCGAATTTTTGGTATTTGAATATTTCAAAATTTCGAATTTCACCTTTGACGTTTTCAATCCCGACAAAGTTGTTTGCTAAAGAAAAATAGGCATTAACGTCTTAGCGATGCAAGGTAAATGACGTCAAGAATGGCCGTCAAGAATATAATTACCATATTGTCCGTGGGTATCTTTCTTTCAGCTTACTTTCGGTTCAGTGTTTAAAAGTTGAAGATTTTTGTCTGGAATAAGGTTGGGATTACCGCTAGCCCTGCTTACATCTCTTGACCTTTGACCAAACTTGAAATTGACCTTATCTAGTAGATCTAATAGGTAGACAGCCATTAAAACTGTAGTTCGTCTATTTATAGCAATTACCGTCCCTGTGATTTGCAGAGACTGCCGTTATTGTAGACAGCCAAAGTGTTTAGTCTTTCGGTTCGCACGAAAACCCATGGCAGCTTTAATTCGTAATAAAAGTATCATATTTCTGACATTATTAGTTTCGTCCCTGTAATTTGCAGAGGCTGCCGTTATAGCGTTTAGTCGTTCTGGTCGTACGAAAACCCCTGGCAGCTGTAATTCGAAATAAAAGTAGACCGTCTATCCGGGCTAAATTTCACAGATGGCACGCTGTATGGCATAAATTCGTCTTCATTAGCAAATTGGTGTATAAAAGTACGACGATAAACCACATTATATTTTGGTTTAGTTTCGTCAAGAACACCACTATCTATGAAATTCTGTATCGCTTCAGGCAACTTGAATAAATATTGTTGGAAAAACACTACCATAAAGTTAGTCTGGGTCTTGTTTCTCGAAATCTTAATTAAAGATAAAATCCAAATTTTAGTAGATACTTCAATTTTGATTGGCTAAGCCCTAAAATCAATCTTATATTATCCAATCAAATTACTAATGCTTGGATTTTATCTTAGTTAAAATTTTGTGAAACAGGCCCCAGGTCGGTAAAGGAAGTAATCAAAAAGAATGAAGAATTATTGTTTAGCTTATAATTAAAATATTGTTTTCCAACCGCGGCGTATCACCCCCGATGTTGTTTTCAATTTCAGCATCGATTCCCCGATTGTACGTGACAAGGAATAGGGTCGCCCGTCGAACCTCGTGGGTTTTCTCAGGGTCCTCTGGTTTCTTCCTACTACTAAACCCCTACGAGCAAGCATATTATTGAAATAAAATTGAACCATACGTTAGTCCAAAAATGACCTAGTTTGTGTCAAGTGGTCAATAAACCCCATTTCTCTCTCTCTCTCTCTCTCTCTCTCTCAAATTTCAGCACTCCTAACTCTAAAACTAAATGCAGGGAACGGTCCTGCTTACATTATTCTAATCATTGTAATAAACATTTCTGAAATTTTTTGCTTGAATTATATCTTTGTCAGTGGCTAAAGGCCCGGTCCCACTGCACTTACGGATGCAAAGAGGAAGTAAAACGGGGAAAGAAACGTCCCCTCCCTTTGAAAACGCCATGCATCCGTTGCGTATGCATTGAACCATACGTTAGTCCCAAAATGACCTAATTTGTGTCGAATCCCCATTTCGCTCTCTCTCTCTCTAAATTTCAGCACTCCTAACTCTAAAACTAAATGCAGGGAACGGTCCTGCTTACATTGAAGCAAATGTATTATTCTAATCATTGTATTAAACATTTCTGAAATTTTTTGCTTGAATTATATCTTTGTCAGTGGCTAAAGGCCCGGTCCCACTGCACGTTCGGATGCAAAGAGGAAGTAAAACGGGGAAAAAAACGTCCCCTCCGTTTGAAAACGCCATGCATCCGTTGCGTACTCATTGCATACGTGTTTCATACGCTCTATCCATATAGCATCCGTTCACTTTGATTTCATATATCTGCGCAAAAAGTTTTGAGATACACAAAACTTTTATAACGGATGAAATTTCTGCAGTGTACGATAAATGCGCGACAAATACGAGCGAAGAGCGTTCCATGTCCGTTATCATCCGTTAAACGTACACTGTATCCTCTCTGCATCCTCGTAAAGGCCCGATCCCTGTGGCCGGTGGACACAAAACGTATGCAAAAAGGACACAGCGGACGAGCAAACTTTCGGGGGTGGCTCCAACCGCTCCAGAAATGGACAAAATTGACGAAAATTTGCAAAAACAGAACGGAAAAGAACGAACGTGGGAAGTATGTAGCAGGGATGTTAAATGGGTGTTCATCGGAAGACTAGCGGATGAAAGCGGATGACAGCTCCGAAGGGATTATCTTGGATAATTTCGAAGCGGACGCATAGCGGAAAGTGCGGAAGCATAGCGGGTGAAGCGAATGCATCACGTACTCCTTACGGAAACAAACTTTATATACGAGATGCATACGCTTACATCCTTCCTATTTCCGTGCTTCGTAGCTGTCATCCACTTCCGATGAACATCTATTTAACATCTCGGCTACATACTTCCCACGTTCGTTCTTTTCCGTTCTGTTTTCGCAAATTTTCGTCCATTTCTGGAGCGGATGAAAACGCATGGAGCCACCCCGAAAGTTTGCTCGTACGCTGTGTCCTTTTTGCATACGTTTTGTGTCCATCGGCCACTAGGACCGGGCCTTTAGTAGTTAGCCTGGGGGTCGGGTGTTCGATCCCTGCATTGGCCGAGAAAGTTCATTTCGATTTTGACAAAAAACAATGTTTAATATTCAAATATTTAACTATCTTCCATTTTACGTTTTCTCTCACATCTGTAATTATAGTTTGTATGCAAAACATAATTCATGGTTGAATGCGTAAAAATCAATAACAACATGGGTGAATAAATATTTCAAATCTTTATAAATCTTTGTAGGTTTAATTGTTCAATAATTATTAAAAGTGTACTTAACACGGAATAACCATTAAATTAACATTAAACAAAGTTATTTATTCCACTAGGCCTAATTCTAACATTAACACCGCTGTCCTCACGCTCGATTCACGCACCTACGTCGTCTCCCCCACATCACAACAAGCAATCAAATCACTTATAATAATAGAAGAATTTGGCCCCGAACAATGGATAATTAAAGTTAGCGAAATAATGTCACATATAATAATATACTACAACCCCCCATGATCTCAAGACCAATTAAAGTTACTAAAAGGAAGAATAGTCTCTCATCCATGCTTTTGGTCTCCTTTCTCTCTGTGAACGATTTGGTAGAGGACCGTTTTCTGCCTCTGGTTCGTCATCACACACATTCCGATCACTGTCTAAATCCACATTGCTATCACCATTTCCATGAAGTTCGCTCTCATCACTTCTCGAAGTATCAGCTACTGTAACGGCAACATTTCCATCTATGTCTACGGTGGAATCACAAGGGTCGACAACTGGCTGATCTATACCAATTGAATGGCTAATTTCAGAAATGTGTCGATTTACTCCGTCCACCTCAACAACTGTATCAGCTACAATTTTTGTGATTCGAGCCGTTTTCCATTCAGTATTACACCGTGCATTTGCTGGTTTAAGATATACCATATAAGGGTTAAAACTCATTAATCGATGTTCTGATGGGCGCCCTAACGCAATCTTCTCCCCCGGCAATCTATGCTTGTACTGTTAAGTTGCTTCAGAAGGAACAACATCATCAAAATTTGGAGAATTATTATTCCAATATACCATCTCCTGTACCGATCCACCCATCATTCTTTTAATAGTTCTATGATTTCTTTCTACCTGCTTGACATCCCATTCTTTCAAAATCCCTGTTGTTTTAGACCTGACAAAGCATAGTCCATTATCACATAACAGTTCACTGGGTGGGCCTCTCTCACAAAATATACGGTGTAAATGTCTTATAACCTGATCAGCCGTCTCATTTACTAAATTATTCCATATCGCAAAACGACTTGGACCATAATCAATCATACTAAGATAAGGTTTACCGTTTACATATGTTAGATCGACTGCCACTCGTTGCCATACATTATATACCGATAATTGCCCATGTTCCCACTTAACTTGATTGACCTTCCTACACATATTGCAGAAATTTACAACCCTTTCAACGTCACTACGTTCCATTGTATCCCCAAGCATCTTGTTTGCTAGATATAAAGCCCTATCAACTCCCAAATGATGTTTATTGTGTGTCTCTTTAATGTCCTTCTGCAAATTATTATCAGGAACAGTAGTTACCAAACAAACTTTTTTTAACCACTTGTGAGTCACTCGTGTGAGGCAGTCCGCAATATTGGCAGCTGATGAGACCAAGCTAATAGTTACATTTATGTTATATTCCTCTATTAACTGGGCAATTGTTCCTAACCTTCTTTTGGCCTCTCAGTGTCTTCAAGGATTGATTTGACCCAATTATATACACTGGACGAATCGGTCAAAACTTTCAATGTTGTCATTTTCCACTTTAAAGCAAGATTAAGAACTTTGATGACAGCCTCCAATTCAGCAACATTGATATGGGCACCGTCGTCTTCTTTCCTCAACCAAGAATTATTCTCAAGCCTTTTACTGGGTCTTGTTTGTGCACTCGTACTAAGACTTCGCCTATTAAACCCGCTACTTTGTCCGATATAATCTCATCCCAATTCGTAATATTTGAAAGCCTCTTTATATAACTGCAAGCTATCCTTAACCACCCAGCCACGGGATAATGACCAACTAATTTTCCACAAACTGAAAACAACTCACGTTTGGTTATCTGACCATAAATAACCGGCAATTCTCCATCTCGTGACCATCTAAACAACCTATCCTTACCCTTTATCACTCTTAAACCTAAACACGCGTATCTGTCAATGGTACTGGGTCCTTACTGTCAAGTCCATATTTCAAAAGATGCATTTTAACATCATTCGCATCTACCATTTCTTCATCAACCCAAATATCATCAATATAATGACCTGTTGCCTGGGCTATCTTTCCGTCAAGAGAAAGAACCTTATCAAGAATTTTGGACATTATTTTGGGAGCAACATTCAAACCAAACCCCATTCTAGTCATAACGTATTGTTTTTGTTTAAGTGACACCAATTGAAATCGTTGCAAACGCTCCGATACATGGACCTGCAAATATGCCTTCTTGGGGTTTAACATTGCTGCTTGGCGACTCCTCATTCGACATTCATGTAGTTTCTCTTGGCAAATTGGTGTATTTAATCCTGGATTACTTTTGACATAATTATTCAGTTCTCGATAATCCATAACCGGGCGCACCTTCTTCAGCTTGTTCGGTTTCTTTACTGCCAGCAATGGAATCACTCCATTAGTTTCTCCATGAATATCTGGATAATACTCTTTCAGCCAGCCATTAGAAATCCATAAAGATAACTCCTGATCAAATTCCTGTTTACAATCTTTAAGCACATTATACTCTTCACATGTGTTCGTCAATTCTGGTTCGCCTTTATCCCATTTCCACTCTACAATCCAGACTTTAACTGCCTCGATATGTCAGAGGGCAGCCCTGCCATGAAGGCACACTTCAATAAAGGGTCCGGATTAGTCTGTCCGATCAATGTCACTAATCTGCGCAAATCATTACACTTTCCCACCCCATCGATGCGTTTCGAAGACGCAGCAGTCTACAAGACGTTCCCCAAGACGTCTCTACACACGTTGACGGCTATCAGCGTGATAAAGATGAAAGCGACTCTCATCACTGAAGAGCACACTTTGCCAGTCTACTCTTCTCCATATCTGGTGTCCTTGAGCACATATCAAACGCCGCTGACGGTGATGTTCCCTGAGGATAGCTCCAACATAAGGTCGTCGTGCACGGAGTCCTACTTCTCTTAGACGACGTCTTACGGTGTTGGCATTTACTGGTCCATGTCTTCGGACGACTGCTGCACCTGTTGGAGTCGCTGGGCGGAATCTGTCATGCAGATGAGTGACCCAGATGTAGCGGTCTTGAGCCTGGGTTGTAACGCGTTGTGGACCAGGACGTTGACTGTCACGTGTTGATCCAGAAGCCTAGTTATTTTCAATAATTTCTTATAATTGCTGTCAGAGTTATGACCTTTGACCACTTTCAAAATGCTTGTGGATGCTCTACAGGCTAAAGTTAATGTTTGATTGTCTTTTTAAGTTTTATACACAGTGTTTAAGGTTATGAGATGAAGAAGCTTATTGATATTCAGAGATTTCCTATCAAATCCTTTGAAAATCACACCTTACTCTACAACTAAATGCAAGGAACAGGCCTGTTTACATTGAAGCACAACTACTTCCTGTCCTACGTACGCGAAACTACTAAAAGGTCTATTGAAGAGCTAATTACATACTTTGTATATAATATAATGTCCTAAATTTTTGTTTTGTATTTTTCCCATCTTGTTCATATGGTAGATGTAAAATTTCAGATTTTCGAATTTCCAAAATTCGTCGCTGTGATTTTGAACCGGAAGTTGAGGCTAACTTGACAACTTCTTTAATAGTTTCACGATTTTCATGAAATTTAGTATGTAAGTAGATCTTGCTGATGCGACTTGAAAAATGACTTTGGAAATTTTGTAACTTATCTCCCTATGGAGAAATAAAGGATCAAAGTTTTCAAAAAAATCGATAGGTCAGATTGCCTTGAAATTTTTTCTAGTTTAGTTATTACGGATTAGTACACAAAATATGGAGTTTGTCGATCGAACCGGGACCGCCTTCATCTTGAAATGTGAAAATCCACAGGGCTTTTTTGATATTTTACTTACAGATACGGGAGTTATATTTTCTGAATCCTTGAAGGAATGCCTATAAAACCTTCTGAGTAGAATTTTGATTTAGGTCAACTGATAGTCACTATTTTGAATTGAATATTGAAAACAGTGAAAAGTCTACATTAACGGGCTTGTAAACAAACACAATAGGCCGTAGTTTGTTCAATTCTTCTTGTATTCCTTAAATTAATGCATTTCTGGATAGCCTGGCTCATTGTCGAATTTTTGTTATTTGAAACATTTAAAATTTCCATTTTCGCCTTTGACCTTTTTCATGCCGACAAAGTTGTTTACGAGTAAAAAATAGGCGTTAACGTAATATGTGTCCTGTGTATTGATCAATCAAATGCCAGCGCGCACTTCCACAATCAGATAAAGCGTGCCTTGGTCTATTCAATCCGATGACTACCATAAACGCAAGAAAAGACACGCAGCACTGAGAGCCATTGCACAGGACGTAGGTAAGTTGTTTTATTAACGCCAATGGAGAGTAGACCTAGCGGGAATACGAACAAGCCTCAACAAGTCAATGTCCCGGGCAGTGTGAAGTTAGCTCGATTTTCGTTTTTCGTTTTTCAATATTGGTGAATAACGAAAAACAACTAGCTCGTTATTCGATATTGGCGAATGTTGAAAAACGAGCTACTTGTTTTTCGACATTCAAACTTGAATCTCAAAAAAGTAGATTTGATGGGGGTATATCTGTAGAATGTCTCCAAAACACATTTTATTAAATACGTTTTCTAAAACGAACTGAAGATATAATAATTCAGGATGCCTGAGCAGTGGATTCATATAAAAACTGCTCTTTCTCCTTGTTTTATGATATTGGCGAATCTCGAAAAACGAGCTTCTCGTTTTTCGATATTCAAACTTGATTATTAAAAAAAGCAGATTTGAAGGATGTATATCTACAGAATGTCTCCAAAACAAATTTTATTAAATCAATGATCTAAAACGAACTAAAAATATCATAATTGAGGATGTCTGAGCAGTGGATTCACATAAAAACTCAATCTGATTAAAACACAGATCCAATTTCGTTTCGTTTTTTATAGTTCAAAATTTCGTTTTTACTTGTCTTCACTACTCTTGGATCTGGAGGACTTGTTATTTAACTGGTGTTCTGCCTGAAATGAGGGGTCAGCCAATCAAATGGTCTGTCGAATCGACCGTTTAACCTTTTCATGCGTGGAACTGTGGGTAGATATTACCAGCCAACGACGTCTATACTAACACCAGCGGGTAGAAATCATAACAAAACAAAAGTGGATTTTGAAAAGCATGGCGATCGCTAATTGGTTAATCGAATGACTGACGTTATCGGGTCAAATGTCCCGTGCTTGTTACCTGACGTCATAGAACGTGAGCGTCCACTATAACTAGTTAGATCTACATGAGTGTAGGCCATCGAAAGTATAAAAAACGAAACGAAATATAGATCTATATTTTAATTAGATTGATAAAAACTTATCTTTCTCGTTGTTTTTTTATATTGGCGAATCTCGAAAAACGAGCCACTCGTTTTTCGATATTCGAAATTGAATATCAAAAAAGCAGATTTGATGGATGTTTATATACAGAATGTGTCCATGACACAATTTATTAAATGAGTGATCTAAAACGAACTAAATACATCATAATTGGGGATGCCCGAGCAGTGGATTCACATAAAAACTGCTCTTTCTCCTTGTTTTTTGATATTGGCGAATCTCGAAAAACGAGCTACTCGTTATTCGATATTCAAACTTGAATATTAAAAAAGCAGATTTGAAGGATGTATATCTACAGAATTTCTCCAAAACACATTTTATTAAATCAATGATCTAAAACGAACTAAAATATCATAATTGAGGATGCCTGAGCAGTGGATTCACATAAAAACTTCTCTTTCTCCTTGTTTTTGATATTGGCGAATCTCGAAAAACGAGCCACTTGTTTTTCGATATTCAAACTTTAATATCAAAAAAGCAGATTTGATGGATGTTTATATACAGAATTTCTCCAAAACGCATTTTATTAAATCAATGATCTAAAACGAACTAAAAATATCATAATTGAGGATGCCTGAACAGTGGATTCACATAAAAACTTTTCTTTCTCTTTGTTTTTTGATATTGGCGAATCTCGAAAAACGAGCCACTCGTTTTTCGATATTCAAACTTGAATTAAAAAAAGCAGATTTGATGGATGTTTATACACAGAATGTCTAAATTGACACATTTGATTAAATGAGTGATCTAAAACGAACTAAATACATCATAATTGGGGATGCCCGAGCAGTGGATTCACATAAAAACTGCTCTTTCACCTTGTTTTTTGATATTGGCGAATCTCGAAAAACGAGCTACTCGTTATTCGATATTCAAACTTGAATATCTAAAAAGCAGATTTGATGGATGTTTATCTACAGAATGTCTCCATGACACATTTGATTAAATTAGTGATCTAAAACGTACTAAAGGCATCATAATTGAGGATGCTGGAGCAGTGGATTCACATAAAAACTGCTCTTTCTCCTTGTTTTTTGATATTGGCGAATCTCGAAAAACGAGCCACGCGTTTTTCGATATTCAAACTTGAATATCAAAAAAGCAGATTTGATGGATGTTTATCTATATAATGTCTAAATTGACACATTTTATTAAATGAGGGTTCTAAAACGAACTAAATACATCATAATTGGGAATTCACATAAAAACGGCTCTTTCTCCTTGTTTTTTGATATTGGCGAATCTCAAACTTGAATATGAAAAAAGCAGATTTGATGGATGTTTATATACAGAATGTCTAAATTGACACACTTGATTAAATGAGTGATCTAAAACGAACTAAATACATCATAATTGGGGATGCCCGAGCAGTGGATTCACATAAAAACTGCTCTTTCACCTTGTTTTTTGATATTGGCGAATCTAGAAAACCGAGCCACTCGGTTTTCGATATTCAAACTTGGACATCGAAAAAGCAGATTTGATGGATGTTTATCTACAGAATGTCTCCATGACACATTTGATTAAATTAGTGATCTAAAACGTACTAAAGGCATCATAATTGAGGATGCCGGAGCAGTGGATTCACATAAAAACTGCTCTTTCTCCTTGTTTTTTGATATTCGCGAATCTCGAAAAACGAGCCACTCGTTTTTCGATATTCAAACTGGAATATCAAAAAAGCAGATTTGATGGATGTTTATATACAGAATGTCTAAATTGGCACATTTTATTAAATAAGTGATCTAAAACGAACTAAATACATCATAATTGGGGATGCCCGAGTAGTGGATTCACATAAAAACTGCTCTTTCTCCTTGTTTTTTGATATTGGCGAATCTCGAAAAGCGAGCTACTCGTTATTCGATATTCAAACTTGAATATCTAAAATGCAGATTTGATGGATGTTTATATACAGAATGTCTAAATTGACACATTTTATGTAATGAGTGATCTAAAACGAACTAAATGCATCATAATTGGGGATGCCCGAGCAGTGGATTCACATAAAAACGGCTCTTTCTCCTTGTTATTTGATATTGGCGAATCTCGAAAAACGAGCTACTCGTTATTCGATATTCAAACTTGAATATTAAAAAAGCAGATTTGAAGGATGTATATCTACATAATTTCTCCAAAACACATTTTATTAAATCAATGATATAAAACGAACTACAAATATCATAATTGAGGATGCCTGAGCAGTGGATTCACATAAAAACTTTTCTTTCTCCTTGTTTTTTGATATTGGCGAATCTCGAAAAACGAGCTACTCGTTTTTCGATATTCAAACTTGAATACCAAACAAGCAGATTTGATGGATGTTTATTTACAGAATGTCTAAATTGACACATTTTATTAAATGAGTGACCTAAAACGAACTAAATACATCATAATTGGGGATGCCCGAGCAGTGGAGTCACTTATAAAAACTGGTCTTTCTCCCTGTTTTTTGATATTAGCGAATCTCAAACTTGAATATCAAAAAAGCAGATTTGATGGATGTTTATATACAGAATGTCTAAATTGACACATTTTATTAAACGAGGGTTCTAAAACGAACTAAATACATCATAATTGGGGATTCACATAAAAACGGCTCTTTCTCCTTGTTTTTTGATATTGGCGAATCTCGAAAAACGAGCCACTCGTTTTTCGATATTCAAACTTGAATATCAAAAAAGCAGATTTGATGGATGTGTATATACAAAATGTCTAAATTGACACATTTTATTAAATGAGTGATCTAAAACGAACTAAATACATCATAATTGGGGATGCCCGAGCAGTGGATTCACATAAAAACTGCTCTTTCTCCTTGTTTTTTTTATATTGGTGAATCTCGAAAAACCAGCTACTCGTTTTTCGATATTCAAACTTGAATACCAAAAAAGCAGATTTGATGGATGTTTATTTACAGAATGTCTAAATTGGCACATTTTATTGAAGGAGTGATGTAAAACGAACTAAATACATCATAATTGGGGATGCCCGCGCAGTGGAGTCACTTAAAAACTGCTCTTTCTCCCTGTTTTTTGATATTAGCGAATCTCAAACTTGAATATCAAAAAAGCAGATTTGATGGATGTTTATATACAGAATGTCTAAATTGACACATTTTATTAAATGACTGATCTAAAACGAACTAAATACATCATAATTGGGGATGCCCGAGCAGTGGATTCACATAAAAACTTTCTTTCTCCTTGTTTTTTTGATATTGGCGAAGCTCGAAAAACGAGCCTCGTTTTTCGATATTGAAACTTGAATATCAAAAAAGCAGATTTGATGGATGTTTATATACAGAATGTCTAAATTGACACATTTTATTAAATAAGTGATCTAAAACGAACTAAAGATATCATAATTCAGGATGCCTGAGCAGTGGATTCACATAAAAACTTTCTTTCTCCTTGTTTTTTGATATTGGCGAATCTCGAAAAACGAGCCTCGTTTTTCGATATTGAAACTTGAATATCAAAAAAGCAGATTTGATGGATGTTTATATACAGAATGTCTAAATTGACACATTTTATTAAATAAGTGATCTAAAACGAACTAAAGATATCATAATTCAGGATGCCTGAGCAGTGGATTCACATAAAAACTGCTCTTTCTCCTTGTTTTTTGATATTGGCGAATCACAAAAAACGAGCCACTCGTTTTTCGATATTCAAACTTGAATATCAAAAAAGCAGATTTGATGGATGTTTATCTATAGAATGTCTAAATTGACACATTTTATTAAATGAGGGTTCTAAAACGAACTAAATACATCATAATTGGGAATTCACATAAAAACGGCTCTTTCTCCTTGATTTTTGATATTGGCGAATCTCAAACTTGAATATCAAAAAAGCAGATTTGATGGATGTTTATCTACAGAATGTCTAAATTGACACATTTTATTAAATGAGTGATCTAAAACGAACTAAATACATCATAATTGGGGATGCCCGAGCAGTGGATTCACATAAAAACTGCTCTTTCTCCTTGTTTTTTGATATTGGCGAATCTCGAAAAACGAGCCACTCGTTTTTCGATATTTAAACTTGAATATGAAAAAAGCAGATTTGATGGATGTTTATACACAGAATGTCTAAATTGACACATTTGATTAAATGAGTGATCTAAAACGAACTAAATACATCATAATTGGGGATGCCCGAGCAGTGGATTCACATAAAAACTGCTCTTTCACCTTGTTTTTTGATATTGGCGAATCTCGAAAAACGAGCTACTCGTTATTCGATATTCAAACTTGAATATTAAAAAAAGCCGATTTTTAATTATGTATATCTACAGAAGAGGATGCCTGAGCAGTGGATTCACATAAAAACTTTTTTTCTCGTTGTTTTTTTGATATTGACGAATCTCGAAAAACGAGCCACTCGTTTTTCGATATTCAAACTTGAATATCAAAAAGGCAGATTTGAAGGATGTATATCTACAGAATTTCTCCAAAACACATTTTATTAAATCAATGATCTAAAACGAACTAAAAATGTCATAATTGAGGATGCCTGAACAGTGGATTCACTTAAAAACTTTTCTTTCTCTTTGTTTTTTGATATTGGCGAATCTCGAAAAACGAGCTACTCGTTTTTCGATATTCAAACTTGAATATCAAAAAAGCAGATTTGATGGATGTTTATATACAGAATGTCTAAATTGACACATTTGATTAAATGAATGATCTAAAACGAACTAAATACATCATAATTGGGGATGCCCGAGCAGTGGATTCACATAAAATCAGCTCTTTCACCTTGTTTTTTGATATTGGCGAATCTCGAAAAACGAGCCACTCGATATTCAAACTTGAACATCGAAAAAGCAGATTTGATGGATGTTTATCTACAGAATGTCTCCATTACACATTTGATTAAATTAGTGATCTAAAACGTACTAAAGGCATCATAATTGAGGATGCCGGAGCAGTGGATTCACATAAAAACTGCTCTTTCTCCTTGTTTTTTGATATTGGCGAATCTCGAAAAACGAGCCACTCGTTTTTCGATATTCAAACTTGAACATCGAAAAAGCAGATTTGATGGATGTTTATCTACAGAATGTCTCCATGACACATTTGATTAAATTAGTGATCTAAAACGTACCAGAGGCATCATAAATGAGGATGCCGGAGCAATGGATTCACATAAAAACTGCTCTTTCTCCTTGTTTTTTGATATTGACGAATCTCGAAAAACGAGCCACTCGTTTTTCGATATTCAAACTTGAATATCATAAAAACAGATTTGATGGATGTTTATATACAGAATGTCTAAATTGACACATTTTATTAAATAAGTGATCTAAAACGAACTAAATACATCATAATTGGGGATGCCCGAGCAGTGGATTCACATAAAAACTGCTCTTTCTCCTTGTTTTTTGATATTGGCGAATCTCGAAAAACGAGCTACTCGTTATTTGATATTCAAACTTGAATATCTAAAAAGCAGATTTGATGGATGTTTATATACAGAATGTCTAAATTGACACATTTTATGTAATCAGTGATCTAAAACGAACTAAATACATCATAATTGGGGATGCCCGAGCAGTGGATTCACGTAAAAACTGCTCTTTCTCCTTGTTTTTTGATATTGGCGAATCTCGAAAAACGAGCTACTCGTTATTCGATACTCAAACTTGAATATCAAAAAAGCAGATTTGATGGATGTTTATATACAGAATGTCTCCATGACACATTTGATTAAATTAGTAATCTATAACGTACTAAAGGCATCATAATTGAGGATGCCGGAGCAGTGAATTCACATAAAAACTGCTCTTTCTCCTTGTTTTTTGATATTGGCGAATATCAAAAAATATGGAGAAAGATCAGTTTTTCGTGAATCCACTGCTCGGGCATCCCCAGTTATGGTATTTTTAGTACGTTTTAGATCACTGATTTAAAAAAATGTGTTTTGGAGAAATTCTGTAGCTATACATCCATCAAATCTATCAAATCTGCTTTTTTGATATTCAAATTTGAATATCGAAAAACGAGTAGCTCGTTTTTCGAGATTCGCCAATATCAAAATACAACGAGAAAGAACAGTTTTTATGTGAATCCACTGCTCAGACACCCTCATTAACGACATCTTTAGTTCGTTTTAGAAAACGTATTTAATAATAAAGTGTTTTGGGGACATTCTGTAGCAGTACATCCATCCATCAAGTCTGTTTTTTTTAGATTCAAGCTTGAATATCGAAAAACGAGTATATCAAGTATCAAATAAAAAGGAGAAAGGGCATTTTTTATGTGTATCTACTGCTCAGGCATCCACATTTTTGATATCTATTTCATTTTAGATCACCGACTTAATCAGATGTGTTTTGGAGACTTTCTTTAGCTACACATCCATCAAATCTACTTTTTTGAGATTCAAATTTGAATGTCGAAAAACAAGTAGCTCGTTTTTCAACATTCGCCAATATCGAATAACGAGCTAGTTGTTTTTCGATATTCACCAATATTGAAAAACGAAAAACGAAAATCGAGCTAACTTCACACTGCCAATGTCCCGACAGTCGCTAGGTAGGCTAGCGCAGGTTGGAGAGGCCTAGAATCTTTTGTTGAATGAGTTAGATATTATTTTTAGCTAATGCAGGTGGCAATATGTATCCCCAATTCCATGACCTTATATGTTATGACATAACTTTATGTAACTATTTCCTGATCCGTAATTTCTTATGCCTGCCATTCCTACTCCTAGCGGAATGTCAATGGCCATTTTATTGAAGTTCTGTAAATTTGTAAACAAAGAAATTTGGCAGTCAGAAGCACAGCAAGTTGAGCAAGACCGGACAACTCTGGATTTTCCAGCATCTGGTTTCAAATTGATTATTCATATAGATAAGTAGAATACTTATTGAAGTCACGTGGTGCAATTTAGATGCACAATTTGGATTTTGGATACGGCCAGTGTCTGATTATCTTGTCCTTGTTCTATTAACATTCGCGATCTACCTTATGGCAACCTGTCTAGTGTGTAGATTCACTGATCATGCAAATGTTTGTTTGCTTTTGTTTATGTCTATTCTGGTTTCAAAGACCCTCAGAAAGATTTTTGGATTTAAAAATAGAGTCCTAAATTTTCATTTTTTCTCCAATATAATATTAGATCTATTCTATATTCTATAGACGAGACCTATTATAGTTATAGGGCCTAGTTCAATCCAGATATATTTCTTAAATACTGGTAATATTTATTGACTATTTTAATAAATTTAGCTCTAGTATTAATTTATAGGCTTATACAATACCTAGGCATTTAGCATACTCTTAAATAAAAAGTTATCTTTCATAAAAAGTTATTTTTTACAATTTTATATTTCAGAACAACAAGTTAATAAGAAAATCGGTCTACTCAGATCTTGTTATAATAAAGAGTTGGCCAAGGTGAAGAAGTTTGTCAGTGGTCAATCTACTTCCAGTGTTTACAGGAGTATGTTGGCAGTACTTTGGCCTACTGGATGTCTTTTTGAGGGATAACACAATCCCATGAAAATCAAACAACAATTTAGGCCCAGTAGTTGTAAGTGATATAGAATCTTTTGTATAAATGTTTAAACTTAAGACCTTTGGATGCTGTTTGAATTAGTGTTACTTTAATTTTCTTTGTTTTGGAATATGTGAACTAACAATAGGTCATTTTACATTTATAAGTATAAATTGTTGATTACAATCCACAGTCGCAAGTTTGAAGATATATTGAGCACTAGTAATTGCACAATGCAGGCCTATCATCATTTAATGTCAAAGCCATTATTTTGTACTGTAGAGTATATACATTTGTACATGATAGACAAGAAAAAGATTTTCCGATTGATGTGTTTAAGTGTTGTTATCTACCTTCAATTGAAATAGCTGTCCTAGATGTATGGTTGACGGGGTTGTTTCCCATTATTATGATAATTTGTTTGACAAATTTATTGTGGCCTTATTAAAAAGTGGAGAGTAGTTATATTTGGTGCTGCAACCAAGTCTTATTGGTTGATGTGTTTTTTTTTAAAATATATTTTCAGTAGCTGAAATTACTCCTGAAAAAGACAATAAAATCTCTACATCAAAGTCATCACTGTGTTCCCAAAAAAGAAATACAGATGACCTGGCAGCATCTGCTGCTATGTTTTTAAAGACATTGCCGGAGAAAAAAGAGAACAAACATGAAAACTCAAATTTTAGCAGTTACATTTATGAGAAATTGACACTTATTATAAATCCCAGAAAACGTGCTAAACTGGAATTAGACATCCATACACTGATTAACACAGCTTTGATAAACCAATATAGAAGAACTGATCCATTTCTAGATCACATAAATGTTCATTGTTATTTAATATGTTAGATCAATATGATGATGAACAACTGACCAATTTAAGGACCCCTTGCTTTGTATTTATTTATTTATAAATTACTTATAAATTCTTTATTTATGTACATACACAATTAAATTTATTCAATTACTATAACGTTGGCATCTGTTTGATTTCTGTTTCCCCCCTGCTTGACAAAATCACTATTAAAGTTGTAGCTTGTATCTTCCTTTACCCTCAAAAAGTTGTGGAGTGAAACAATTGCTTGTACAACCAACTCTGCATTACCAGGTTGCAGTAACATTGGTTTCTGCAGAACCCCAAACCTCTGTGTAATTATAACAAAAGCATTCTCCGAAATCCTACGTGCCCTTTTTTTTTTCATAGGAAAAGGTTTCAATAAATTGATTTTCAGAGCATCATGGTACTGGTGTTTCTCTACCTGGTAGAACTTTGAGGGGAGGGAGGTTTAAAGTATCCTCTTCTAAAGCTGATGAAATGGGTGAATTGGCAAATAAACCTGCATCCCCTACCCTGCCATTAGCCCCAATATCAACACAAATAAATTTGTATTCCGCGTCAACTTAAGTTAGCAATAATAATGCTGCAGAAGCCTGTGTAATTATAAAAAGTAGCACCACTGTGAAATGGCTTTCTTAGAGCAATATGTTTGCCATCCAGCGCTCCGATGCAGTTTGGGAAATTCCATTTGCTGTTGAAGCCATGCATGACAGTCTCCCATTCATCTGGTTTGTTGGGGACCTGAAAAAATTAAATTGAAACTCGATTAAAGGGATTATTTTAAGTATGCTTGGCTTTAAAAGAAATTGAATTGTACTAAGGTGGGGTCTTGTAAATCACTTACCTTTAAATACTCTTCTCTCATTACATCGTAAAAAGCTTACATGTTTCTGGAATAATTAAGCTTACTGTGTTTCTTTGAATTCTGTATAAATATTCACGGGACTGGTAACTGTCAACTGTAATGAACGTGAAAGAATATTACATCTCAATCCATAACTTATAGTGAGTAACCTAGGCTCAACAATCTTAAAATGTAGTTATCTCCCTTTAATTTTTAATCCTAGCCTTCGATTTGGTTTTTTCACACATAACAAGCATATTATTGAAATAAAATTGAACCATACCTTAGTCCCAAAATGGCCTAGTTTGTGTCGAGTGGTCGATAAACCCCATTTCACTCTCTCTCTCTTTAAAGTTCAGCACCCCTAACTCTAAAACTAAATGCAAGGAACGGGCCTGTTTACAATGAAGCACATGTATAATTATAATAATTGTATTAAACATTTCTGAAATTATTTGCTTGAATTATATCTTTGTCAGTGGCTAAGTGTATAAGGCGCTGGCTCGCTAGCCTGGAGGCCGTAGGTCCGCTGCCCGGGTAAAATTTCCATTAGCCCAAGTTAGGTGCAGAAGAGAAGGACGTTAAAAAGGAACATTACACATTTCTACTTATAATTTTTTTTTTTCAACATAGGGCTGCACACTGCATATCATTATATAGCACACATATGAATAAAAAAAATATGACAAAAAACAATGTTTAATATTAAAAATATTTAATTTCCTTCCATTTTAATTTATCTCTCTTACATTTGTATTTATAGTTTGTATGCAAAACATGATTAATGATTGAATGTGTAAAAATCAATAACAATATGGATGAATAAATATTTCATATCTTTATAAACCATTGTATGTTTAATTGTTCAATAATTATTAAAAGCACTGATTTTTTAAATAGTTTAAGGCGTATTTTTTAAAAAAAGTGAATCACTGCCACAGACCCACCCCCATCACCATCATCGCCACCATGTTACATTAGTTGTAAGAAGTGTATCGAAAATGAAATGGGGTTTAACGTCCTACTGTTTTGCTCGAACTGGAATAATTATCGAAATCCATCTTTTATGTGCACGCCAGTGTATACACAGGGCCACATTTTTGTCCCATCCAAGGGACTAGTCATATTGTCCTTGTCAGGTCCTCCTTTCTACATTACCAACAAGGTCAAACCGCGCCGGAAGATACTGATGAACTGTCTCTGCCAACACTGGGAGTGCCACATTTGTGGCCCTTGATCTCTTTGAAATATCTTTTGAACGCTCTAGAGGCTTAAGTTAATAACCGATTAACTTTAACTTGATACACAGTGTTTAAAGTCAAAAAGAGGAAGGAGCCTAGATATTTTCAATAATTTCCGATAATTACTGTCAGAGTTGTGAGCATTGACCACTTTCAAAATTCTGTTTGATTGACTTTAGATTTATACACAGTGTTTAAGGTCATGAGACGAAGAAGCTTGTTGATTTTCAGCGATTTTTGATTAAATTCTTTGAAAATCACACATAACTCTAAAACTAAATGCAAGAAACAGACCTGTTTACATTGAAGCGCAACTACTTCCTGTCCTGCGTACGAGAAACTAATAAAAGAATTAACATACTCTGTATATAATATATACTGTTCTAAATTTTATAATTTGTATTTTTTTCATCTTGTTCATAAGGTAGATATAATTTTTCAGATACCTGATGACCTTATACTTATTGTTTCAATAGATTCAAATACCCATTTTGCTGTTTATATGAAAGCTTTGATATCTGCTATGCAGATCTAGTTATTATTATTTTTTTAAGTTCTTTTCCTGCAAATCTTATAGCTCAGAATCTAACCATGGCATCTTCCTGAAAGTTTGACCTATCCCCCACCCCCCAAGAATGGGTGGTGGCTTTGGAATGAATATATTTTCGAAACGTTTTACGAATTCAAAATCACCGAATTTTACGAACCATAAAAATTACAATGCATAGTCGCAACTTTGTGTTTTTGTGACCGATTTTACTCATCCTTTTTTCTTTCAGTACCTTGAAAAGAAATATTTTCATCTGCAATTTCAGATTTTCGAATTTTGAAAATTCGTCGCTGTGATTTCGAACCGGAAGTTGAGACCAACTTGACAACTTCTTTAATAGTTGTACGATTTTCATGAAATTTAGTAGGTAAGTAGATGTTACTGGTGCGACTTGACAAATGCTTCTGGAAATTTTCTAACTTATCTCCACATTTGGAAATTAAGGATGAAATATAGGTCAGATCAACTTGAATTTTATTTTCAGTACTAACTACGACATTACGGATTCGTACACAAAAAATGGTGTTGTAGCTCAATCCGGAAGTGCCACCATCTTGAAATGTGGAATATCCCTAAGGCTTTTTTGATATTTCACTTACAGACACGGGAGTTATATTTTCTGAATCCTAGAAGGAATCCCTAACAAATAGTCCACGCAGAATTTTGATTTAGGTCAACTGATGGTCATCATTTTGAATTGAATATGGAAAACGTTGAAAAGTCTACATTAACGAGCTTGTAAATAAACACAATAGGCCGTAGTTTGGTCAATTCGTCTAGTATTTCTTAAATTAATACATTTCTGGATAGCCTAGCTCGTGGTCGAATTTTTGGTATTTGAATATTCTAAAATTTCAAATTTTGCCTTTGACGTTTTGAGTGCCGACAAAGTTGTTTACGAAAGAAAAATAGGCATTAACGTCTTAGCGATGCAAGGTGGATAACTCTGGTAAATAACGTCAAATGTGTATCCCATGTAACAAGGGCCGTCAAGAATAAAATTATCATATTGTCCGTGGGCATCTTTCTTTCAGCTTACTTTCAGTTCAGTGTTTAAAAGTCGATGATTTTTGTCTGGAATAAGGTTGGAATTACCGCTGCCCTGCTTACATCTCTTGACCTTTGACCAAACTTGAAGTTGGCCTTATCTAGTAGATCTATCCGGCAGACAACCATTAAAATGTAGTTCGTCTATTTTTAGCAATTCTCTCCCCCCCCCCCTTTTGTGTGTCCATTTTGGTCAATAAGGGATGAAGAGGATATGAATTATTATTTTCGGACAGGCTTTGGTGAATATTCATGATTTAGAGGTAGGATAACAGAGTAAATAGCTTTTACGGTGATATGTATATTTGATTCAAAATTTAAAATTTCGCCTTTGAAGTTTTCAGTGCCGACAAAGTAGTTTACGAGTGAAAAATAGACATTAACGTCTTAGCGATGCAAGGTAGATAACTCTGGTAAATGACGTCAAGAAGGACCATCAAGAATATAATTACCATATTGTCCGTGGGTATCTTTCTTTCAGCTTACTTTCATTTCAGTGTTTAAAAGTTGATGCTTTTTTGTCTGGAATAAGGTTGCGATTACCGCTAGCGACTTCAACTTCAACGTGTTCACAGACCGACTTTACAAAGTCCAATTCAAGGTTTAAAGGTCGTACTAACCCTATCCAGAATCCAATTTAACAGACTGCAAAGAGTATGTCCAGTCTACCTTCTACAAAGTGCTACAGGTGTGGTTCCAAAGCTCATTTAGCGAACTTTCCACAATACCCGGATAAAAACGCTGCTGCATGTGCTAAATGTGGCAGACCAGCGTCCGTATTCAAAGGATATCTTAAGTCTAAGATAGCCATTAGTTAAGAGTTTAATAAAGAGATGACCATTCTTGCTATAGTAATTCAAAAACAGATGATAAAAAAAGAAAATGTTGAAAATTTCAGTCAAATTATTTTATTTTGAACGGAGTTATCAGTGTTGGGAGTTTGGACAAGAAATGGGAACACACTGCGTCTACACCTCGAAGGACCATTGTCGATCGTTCGATTGACAGACCATAACTCCACCCACACATTCTTGATTATCCAGTAACGTACTCAATAGCAATAGTACTCTTGCTTGACAGGCCATTCATCGCCAGTTTCCTCAATCATGTTTCTGTGATAAAGAATATATCTTATGTTATCATCAATGAGTGTGTCTGCAATTTCAAGAGATTTATTTCTTGCTGACCTCGCATTTCACAATCTAGCAGACAAATCATTTGAGTTTGTATTTAAGTTGGTCTCAAACTGTGCAAATTTAGGTTTCAGGTATATTGGAATGAGATTTGATTTCTCAACACCTCTCTGTTGAACTTTATTAATTGGATATCTAACTACGGTATTACTAATCACTTGTATTGGCTTTGGTATTCTTCTCCCACTGCGTTTACCCCTTTTTGTTGAAGTGTGAACACTAATTTGTAAATCGTTTATTTTCTTAAACACTGTTGGATTGAGTTTGAGTTTAAAATGTGAATTGTAATCAAAAAGTTGTTTTCTTGAGTATGTCAAACACATAATCCCACTGATTGATAGTAAGCTGAAAGCAGGCTCACATAAACATCCTGATAACAGTTCACCAAATAGACACAAAAGAAGTAAAATAAACTATTGAATATGCATAATCTATCCATCTATTTCAACAATTTTGAGTTCAAAAGAATCCTAAACACATTGTGTTATGTATCACAAATGTCTATAGTGATTAATCCATGGATAATCCAGAAAAATAGGTTCTAGTGAAGAGCAGATTTATTGCTGCCTGATTTATTGCTGGGGTCGACAATTCATACTACGCACGGATCATCGAGCTCTAACAGCTTTATTTGGTACTCCCGGTCCAGGTCAACAACCAATGCGTATTGCACGGTGGAATACACGGTTACTTCACCACAACTACACAGTTGAGTTTAAACCCGTTTCTCAAATAAAGTAGCCGACGCGTTAAATCGTTAGCCATTTTCCTCAACTCCCGCAATAATCGAACATTGCGACGCCGTTTGTAACGTTACGATTTCAGCCAATGATACAGTTATTAAGTCTAGAGAACTTAAAGAAGCTACTGCTAGTTATTCTACGTTTCTCAGTTAATTTCATACATTCGCGATGGATGGTCTACTTCAACCAAAGATACGGCTCATGATTATAAGCCATTTTATTCAATACGCGATAAATTAACTGTTCATGATAATATTATCTTTCGTGGTAATCGTGTTATAGTACCTTCAGAACTGCAACCGCGATTAATTCAGTTAGCACACAAGGACTATCATGGCTTTGTTAAAACTAAGCAGAGATTACGAGATCTCTATTGGTGGCCTAAAATGAATAATCATGTGAACGAAAGTATATGAATTGCGTTACTTGTCAGTGTAATGTTGCGCGACCAACCCTCCGGCTGGCAACCAACGAATTTGCAGGGGGTCTGTAGCTGTACGTGAAGACCCCCTGCAATAGCCCAGACACGAACTTTAATTAAGAACAACACAAACTTTATTACATGATTATATATAATTAATACAATATTTAATATTTAAAATGTACTAGTTTTACGTGGAAAATAATTATTAGTATTTAGTTTTTAATGTGTACTAGTTTTACGTGGAAAATAATTATTAGTATTTAGTTTTTAATGTGATAAATATATAAAGATACTTAATGTACGCGATACGCGGTTCGGGAAATTCTGGATGGGAACGGTTTCTCTGTAAATAAAAATATCAAGCCCAAGTTGTTATCTCCCTTTAGTTTCCAAATTCTGTTTCAGACCACCTTATTTATTTTCCGCGATTCTCTGCAGCATTTCCACTAAAAACTTTGCTGCTAATAATAATCGCAATAGCTTATGTAATAATCAGGTTTAGGTTCGAAACACCGGAAACACCGTTCCAGACACCCAGCTCATTCATGCAAGCACCAGATTCGGTTCGAAACACCGGATCAGGTTTTGTAGCACCAATGCCTAGTTGTAACACCACTTTAGGTTCTACAGGCAAATCTGATCAATAATTATATATGAAGTTCTATATATTCATATGCATAACACCTTGGCTAAACGTAAATGATAGGTGTATAAATAAATGGAGTCAAAGCCAAACGTCAGCTCGCAGTTAGACTTGCAGGTCAAAGTACCTCTAATGACAAAGGCACGGTAATGTCGGTAAACACCGAAATTACTAGGCCTATTTATTATAAATAAGAAGCTTAATTAGGCTTCCCATCAGGCACAGGGTACACAACCTACTATACTGTACTTATAATTTCTCACCAGTTAAAGTGCATTGAGCAATGGCTATTTTCCGGACTACAACAATACGTCCGTACACAATGAGTGGCGAAGGCCAACTAACTGGAATGCTTTTTTACAGCGCGCCATATTACGTCACCAAATTGGACGTCACATTACCCCCAACGTAGTATCACGTGACCAACAGTCGTCGCTTGTCAATTTGACAGACTGTTGGCTCGGTGATGTTCCGACCGACAATGCGGTAGAACTGGAGGCATAAATGTATTTATTTATGCGCAGATATTAATATTTAGGTTTACTCCTGTAACCCATCGACTCATTGGTTCGTGGCATTCCACTTGTATGGAGCTATAAGGCGTTTTCGGCTACGTACAGTCGGCGAAGTAAAGCGGCGTGGAACAAAATGGCGCAGTCTATTTGTTAAGCGAGGAAAACCAATTATCCCATTAACAAAGAAAGGCAGATTCAACAACTTATAAATTATATAATAATTTATACAACAATGTAAATAATGAATATGTCGTAGGGGTGTTCACAGGATCGTAACAATAATGATAGTTCTGCTACTGGCGCCAATGCAACCCGTTAAATTTTCAGAAACTGCGTGAAAGAAACTTGGCCTTTATTTTGTGGGTCCACATTATTCTGCACCTGAACACGAAAGATTCAAGATTACATTAATTGATTACCGTAGTAAATGGCCAAAAGTTGCTTTTACCTGTAATATTACTATATCTAGAACAATTGGATTCGTTATTCGTATATTTATCTGCGAGTGTTATCCTAAAGAAATTGTAACCGATAACGGTCCTCAATTTAAATCTCGCGAATTTAGTGAATTTCGGTATAAAAGGGAAATAACACATAAATTTTAGTCCAATTATCACGCTAGTGAAATCGAAAGATTTTTAAAACCCAATTTTAAGTCAAATTATTCAGTGAATCCCCATCTTACATATTACACGGACGACATATACGTACATTGCTTGACATAGTTGAAAATACACAACCTCCAACTCCACTTTCGAATTCTGACATAGATCAGAGCGTTCAGTCAGATCAAACAATATTTCAAGTAAATCGTCGACTCGTAAAGGAGCAACTATTCGAACCTTCAAATGGTCCAGGACTTGATCTTGTAAGAATTAAAAAGCCTTGGTATGTGCCCAAGGGCAATAGTAAATACACAGGTCCATTCGAATTAGTTTAAAGTTGGTCAAAGTACTGTTATACTTGATAATGGTGAGAAATGGAATGTATGTCATTTTTCTCTATTTTATGGTAATTATTTTCAAAGAATCTGAGAAAATGCTCTAGATATGTTCCCAAATACAAATAACGATAATGGTTGAAATAATAATGTACCTAAAGTTTCCCATCCAATTAATTTCCATTCTGAAAGAGTTAGAAGCTCTAGAGTAAGAACAAAATCAGTATGGCCAGTATGGTTTAAAGTTTACATTGTCAGTACAATTACTAGTTTGTATTTCTTCCAGGAGAGAGGAAGTGTGTTATCACGTTAATATTCATATTACTGTACAATGGGAGATTGTATTCTAGTTGTATATTGATCATGTGACATGTATGACGTATTAGAAAGTTCTATGGCGTGTATCATCCATGCTGTATGTTTGGTCAAAAGTGATAAATAAAATCCACCGTAATCTTCAGAACAGTACGGTGTTCATTTCATCCACACTACACATCTTTATGCTCATTTCATACTATAACAAAACAACAGTTAAAATAGTTAACAGGGATGAAAATAGTTTTTGATAAGAAAATGGCTGATGGGCATGTATGCGTTATCTGCCCTGAAAATTGACACCTAATAAACATATATAGAATGAATGGCAATGCTGGGTTTATCTAAAGGCTAAACACACCCGATCTTGCACACGATACATTTCACTATTTATAACTAGAATGAACAACAGTTCGAAAACCGAAGCTACTGGGTATAAGATAAGATAGTTTTATTAGTGTATATTTTTAACGATATCCTATAATTCTGGACAAGATACATCTTTCTTATTCGACAACACATCGAATATTATTCATTGAGTTAATCCTTCATTGTAACCACCAACAAGTTGAAGTTTCCAACACTTGAGAATATAAAACAAAAAGGAGATTGTATTATCGGACAGATTTCTTCCCATACTTTATCATAAAGTCTTTGAAACACTTATCCAGATAGATGTATTTCTATGTTCTTACCTCTTTTCAGAATCTAATCAATCACTGGACCCAGTTTGTGCAAGTAGTGTTCAGGGATGTGTTATGAGCTTTCAGGTCGGCGTCCAGGAAGTTGGTGGTAATGCAACAGAAACTTGCAAGTAAGATGTTCTCCATTTACATTACTGGAAAGATCCAATATACGCAATACAAGGATTTGATTATCGGGGCGGGTCCAAGATGAGGGTTGTAGAGACCCAGACATGCTTGTTCAATAGATTTTATAATTGCACCACAAATTTAAAATTTAACTTAAAGATGCATTATGAAAGATTAAGATAAAGAGCTGCCCATTTTGCTAAGATTCTTTAAAATAAAAACCCTAAAACAATGCCAAGTGAAATTATTTGAGGTTTTGACAATGTGTGGCAACGATTGTTTATTATCACTACAACTTAACTTATTAATAGATCAAATACGGTTATGTTATCCTCTCTGTTCTTGGGAGAAAATGGGTGTTTATTCCAAATTTGGGAAGGAGGAAATTAACGCCAAGGCAAGTCTATAACGTACAGAAATAAGGGGGGTGTAAAAAAGGGTGTTGAGCGGAATGGATCAGAGCTCACCCAGATATTCCGAGCAGCTATCATCTATGCTTTATTGATAATATAGAACAAAGAGGCATTGCAAGCAGTTAATAATAAAGCTGTACAAAAGAACTAAACTGTGGATGAATTTGACGGTTACTATTACTAGAAGTTTAATTTGAAGCTATAAATCCAGGGCTCGGTTCCTAGAAAATTCTCAAAGTAAGCACAAAGTTGAGCATCACTTTTACTTACGTAAGAATCTTTATAAAATACCGTCTCTAGAAAATTCTCAAGACCGTTCTTACGTAAGCACAAGATAAGTATGAGTCTAAGCACGTTGTGACTGGTAAACTGAGACTATGATACTCCTTAATGTCATTAAAACAGTTTTGGTATGCGAATTACGTCATAAAATTTGTGGTCTACTTCCAGGTAAATGGTCGATTTAGATGCATTTGGCATGTTCCCTATACACATATGAAATGTGGCACAAGCTAAAAATAAAACGCACGCACATGCAAACACTCCTAAATATTTGTGAGAGCGCCTGACCTTAAAGTAGCCCGTGTGTTTGTGTTGTTTAATAATTTGTAAATAAGTAAAATGGTTTCAGGGTAGACGCGAAATTTTCTATTGCATACTTCTCGAGAATATGTTTCAAAAGTATTTTCTCTGCCATTCAATTGTCTCTAAGGTATCAAAAGACGTAGGAAATGCCGTGGAATTACTAACTGTCAGCCATCCTGTCTGAAGTAGAAACAGACTTAAGGTTGGTAAGCAAGCCGTATACCTTGCATGGGACTTGTGCTTAGATAAGAACAAAATTGCGCTTAAGTTTTTCTTTGAACACATAAAGCGCAGGACGTTCTTAAGAATTTTCTGGGAACACAAAATACGATAAGTTTACTTAAAAGCAAAGTCTACTTAAAATAAAATCCAAGCACAAGAACTTGCTTAAGAATTATCTAGGAATCCGGCCCAGGAGCAGAATGAATTAGCCATTTAGTGTGTGCATCTCTTTGATATGATGGCTAAGGAATTTTATAGAAATTTAGGTGCCCAATAAAAGTCAACCATAGAAAAAGAATTCCCAAACAATTTAAGGAATGGATTGAAAGTATCGAAAAATATCATGTTCTTGCCACAACACCCAAAGATCGGGTTAAGTTAGTCGCCTTTCAATCAAGAAGCGGGGTTGTGAGTCATTTAATCCAAAGAAAAATGATAGCAAATGCAAACGTGTCGTGTGATGAATTAAAACATGATTCAATTGTCACTTTTTCGGAAATTACGGATACACAACAAGCATTGGTAATAGTAAGAACGACAGCATCGCTAAATCTGCACTGAAAAAATACTTGTGTTGGATCTCAACACAAGTACTTATGTTACACTATAGGCCCTATATACTGTAGAGGTTACCTTAGTTTGTAAAATATCTTCTGGTTTATGTATTGGAAGTTGTTAGCTAGTACCAGTGACAACAAGAACTAGGCTAACAAGAATATGTCTGGTGGTTAAAAAAGGGGGCAATGACATCATTGTCTGATAATCCATACAAGGCAGTCACATGAGTTAGAAACGTGGTTAGCTACCCTCCTAGATGCCCATATAAGTACACTGTCTTGAAATCCAGTAGACGTGGTACAAGGGTTAATCAGTGAACTGGATGTATGAGATGTGTTGTTGACGTTTGGGAAAGTAGGTCGAGGGGAAATGTGTAGGGAGTGATAGTTAGATGTATTATGAATTGTTACAGTGGCTGTGGTGTTACGTTGAAATACTATGCCGCTACCGTAACACCACAGCTTTATGATTTGTTCGACAGGATTGATACCGTAAGTCCGACAATAATAAATAAACTATTTCTGATTTTAATGTTGTCTTTTCCCACCGGCACTGGCCGTACGCCAGCAACTGAAAATAGCTGACGAAACAGCTAGGGCGTCGATTGCTAGTTCGCGTACAACTTGAAAAACCGAATGTCGTACGCCATTGTGAAACTGAAAGTAGCTGACGAAGACAGTTAGGGCGCCGATTGTTAGTTCGCGTACAACTTGAAAAAACCGAATGTCAGTATGGTATTTCTGACATAATTGGTTATCGGTGACCTGAAAGCTGGTAATCTCGACTCAAAGCGAGTAATCTCGACTCAAAAGTATAGTGTATAACCTACTTACTGTCTACAGTCGTCGCTACTCATAGTTCATTCATGATTTTTTGTGGACGATTTACTACTCAGTAAGAAAGCCTGTGCCCAAAAAGAGTTCTCGTCTGTTATTATTAGTATAATGACTTCCTCATGTGCGGCAGGTTCGTTTGTTTTTAAAAACACTGTTTTTCGTTCCAAAAAATAGAAAAGTAATTTTTTACCAGATGATCATGGTTTGTCACCGAGACTAGATAATTTCTCTCGGTGTAAGGATATTATTGTTGATGAAAAAGTTCATACACTGTTGAGAAAATAGTCCCATTGGTTTTCTTAGCTGCAAATACAGCGAGAATAAACTCTGTACTGAAAAATTTTCGCGTGATCTATATAAACTGTCTTCACACACTCGATTTATAATTAGCGATATACAGGTACAGTGGCAAGTGTTATGCTTCTCAGGCTAATACCTCAAAAGTACCTCCGCGCAAAACCCTCGATTTTGGTACATGGAAAACAAAAAAAAATAGTGCCCGTGCGCGTGCCAGTAATAGAAAAACTAAGAGTTCGCGCATAAAAAATGCACGAACGTACCAGGCGCGATGTCATCCAGGGTAGCTTCTGTGTAGTTGACCAATCCGATAAAAGGAGCACCTGGTCAATTTCCAGGGGCTCAATAATGACTCATGCGCGTAACTGACCAATCCGATAAAAGGAGCACCTGATCAATTCCCAGGGGTCAATAATGACTCATGCGCGTAACCTCTTTGTAAACAAGTGTAAGATTTACGTTTCTTTAGATATCAAGAGGAAACGGAAGGAAATAGATACACCACACCCTTCTCGGATGAGAGGCGAGGAAACACCACCTCAGAACGCAAGCTAGGGAAAGAGAACTTATATTTAGAATATATTTAATGTCATAGCTATGTGTGTAGTTTCCTGTATTATAGATGTTCGAAAGATATAAAAACATATTTAACGTAAAAAGTGTTCCTGGGTCAGTTAATTGATGATTGGACTAATTGATATATCACAACGTGAAGTGGAAGAAAACCCTAGACGATAGTGTCACCCTAGTATCACGAGCCATGGTGTCACATCCTGCTTTTTGGTCCCGCGACACATGATAGTGTTGTTTTACACTGCATTAACACAAACTTGTGTAGATTTATAAAATCTTGTGTGTTTTTTCATATCATTAACACAAGCATTGTGTACCGTCAACGATTTATACTTATAAATGTATTACGGAATTATGTAAACTAGATATTTTGCATAACCAATATTCGTTTAACAGGAGTAATGATATTAGAGACAATGTGAAATTTGCACTACCATATATTTATTCTATACCGAAATTTCATAAAAACCCAGTAAAATTCAGATACATAACTTTCTCCATTACTAAAGGCCCAACATGCCATTTGTTGCAAAACACTTCGTAATTATACCGGAATTAACAGTTTTTTCATAATTGATAAAAATAAACCCATAGTAGATACTCTAGATAAAATCAATAAAAAAGATAATGCAAAACTTTTCTACCTAATATACTTTGCTACAGCATGCAGATCTCAAAACTAATTTGGATTGGTTCGTCGATAAAGCCTTTAATGGAGCTTTCGGAAAAGGCAGAAATTTGATGCGAGATGCGAGATGGATCATAAAACGGCGCAATGCCAACACTGTAGTTTTTGATAAAGAAAAATTTCAAAATATTCTACATTTTCTTATTGACAATGCCATATTTGAGGTTGGGGATCAGATAATACAACAAACTATTGGTTTACCAATGGGAACTGACCCCGCCCCATTTATGGCTAATGCACATTTATATAAATACGAATGCACAGATTATTAGGTAGCAAAAAGTCTAAATTATACCTAAATTCAGAATGAACATAAATTCATAAAATCTTTAACACTGTTCTAATAACAACAAGTCTCTCTTCAAACGAAAGCCGACATGTCGATATCTGCGCCTTCGTGGGAAGGATTAATTTTGGTCACGCTCTGTAACTGCGCCTTCGCGGGAATACACCGTTAGGGACAGTCATCTGTGACAGAGATAATTATTATTATTATTATTATTAAACATTTATATAGCGCTAGTTTCACCAACGGTGTTCAGAAGCGCTTTACAAAAGAATGAGTACAATCATATACAAGTAAAATAAAATAAAAAAACAACTAAAAGACTACATAAAGATGCAATATAATAAAATAAAATATATCTAAGTAAAAGCTTTTTTGAATAAGTAAGTTTTAAGAGCACATTTAAAAGATTGTACTGAATGGCTGGAACGAATATCAGTATCAGAACCAGACGCTTTTAAAACATTACACAAAGAATGACCTCAATCTTTGAAAAAAGTTGAAAAATCATTAAATTATTGAAAATGTCTTTTATTTATCTTTTTTTCGAAAATTACTCAATGAATGTTTCTGACATTTCTGGTACAGGAAGTTAAGTATCTAATCAACTTGTTAAAGCTATTCGGACAATGATCAAAAAACCGGAAGTAGTCGAAGAAATCTCCGATATTTTGATTTTTTTTTTACATTTTTACAGAAAACTTTCTTATTTATGAATATTTTTTGATGGTAGTTTACACAGAGTTAAAGTATCACCCTACCTGAGCAGAAGTGAGAAAGAATTTTGTCTCAGTAATTTTCTTTAGTCGCCATTGGCTAATTTAGTTTTTCGTACCTAGATTAATTATTTATTGTTCGATTTGTATAAAACAAAGTGTATGTGCTCCGTGGTCTCAATTGTATTTTTTTTTTTTTTTTTGTTACCGTGAAATTTTTCTGCACGCAACGGAAGTGGCGTAATATTAACGAAAACTACAATTTTGACAGTTAAGTACCACTTTTTGACAGCAAATATTATTTTTTTCTAAAACTGATATAACAAAAAGTATGCGCCCTGTAAAGGCGCATAAAATGTTTGGCTCAGATTCTTAAATTTCAATTTCGGGCAATTTCGAATAAAATGTAAAAAAAAAGGGTAAAATTCAGTTATTACAACTCATTCAACGTCTTCATATTTTGAACTATTTATTCGTAACTTTCATAAACTCGTAGCCATAATCCAGACGAAGGGAATGTATACGAAAAATAGTTTGTAATATGAGCAGTTGCCGAGAAATATGCAATTTTGCATGCATCACTTTTCAAGTTATTTTGCCTATAAAAGAGTAAATTATTGTCCAATTTTCAATATTTTTCTTTTATTCGATGCCTAATGCCAATTTGGACTAGGTTAAGCCAATTTTACAGTTTCACTGTGACCGGAAATGACGTCATTTTGGCAAAAACTGTATTTTTAACCTAAAAAAAACAAATATTTTATTCAAATGAGTCTTGTTTATAATATTTTTTAAATTATGATATTTGAATGCCATCAACGAATAGCATGAAGCCATACGATCATACAGATACCACAAAAAAGTTTCTAACTTGTACGATTGCCGAGAAATAGACGATTTTCTACAAGTCACTTTTCAAGCTTTTTGGTCTATAAAAGTGTCAATTATTATTCAATTTTCATACAATTTTCACCATGTGATGCCTTATGCCATTTATGATTGCAATGATCTGATTTAACATTTCCATTATCACCGGAAGTAATGTCATATTTGCAAAAACCGTATTTTTAGAATTCAAAACAAATATTTTTTTGAAGTGAGTTATATTTATTATTTGTTTAACGTTATAACATTTGATTCTAATGGCCATTTAGATTGGATCAATATAATCATACTGATATCAAAAAATTGCTTCTAGCATATTCCCTTGTGGAAGAATAACCAATTTTCTAAGGATCACTTTTTTAACTTTTTTACCTTTTTAATTTCAGTTTATGGGTTCTAAGTTTGTTATTTTATTGCCTGATATGTATAAAACAATTCTCAATTGCGAATTCTCAACTTATTTTTTATCGATAATGATTTCTTTTGGCACCGGAAGTGAAGTAATTTTGCCAGATTTTACAACTTGACCGGTGTATTTGCAAGCAAATATTACTTTTACAAATCTGAGGGTGTCACTGAATCATAACAACTACAGTATCGTTTGGTAGCTCGATGGATCGGCTATTGTATGACGCACTTCCTGTCTGATTCCTGAAAGCCGATTCAGCACTGCAGGTCTGCAGGTCTAGTTATTATTATTATTAGGCTTTCAGACTTTCGTCTGAAAGACTATTGTTTTTAAAAAGATTATTATTATTATTATTATTTTTTTCCGCGGGAGCCTATTTCTCCATGATCGGAAACAGATATCGATCTGAAACCAAATTTTTTATTGCGAAACCATGTGGTGGCTACTGGATAAACTATTTTTCAAACTTCTGCGCATACCGGAAGTGGTCGAACTTTGTAGGTTGTCCTAAAATTGAAAATCGGCTATAGTTTCGCCAATTCTTTACCCATTTTAAAACAAATAACATTTTCGGAAACCCTGAATCTTTTCTAAGACAATGGCTATCTCACATTTTTCAATTTCGAACATTCGTCTATTACTTCTGTCATTCGAAAATTGAAAAAAATGTTATTCACGAAAAAAAAAATTATTTTTCAAAATTTTCAAATTTGACCTACGTTTTTGGATTCCTGAAGTCTATGTGATTCCAGTAATATAACTTTGTAGGTTGAAAAAAAAAAGTATTTTTTCAAATTTGACCTACATTTTTGGATTCCCGAAGTCTATGTGATTCCAGTAATATAAGTTTCATTCAGAGTTATCGCCCTTTATTTTTCGATTTTTTTCGAATTTTCTACCCATTTTCAAACCCTTATATTTTTTGGAAAGGATAAATCGATATTTCTGAAACCTCTGGAACACAAAGCCATATAGTCAGACAGTAGGATAAAGCAATTTCAACAACGATCCGTAAACCGGAAGTAGTCGAAATAATTTCTGATGTTTGAAAAAAAATGCAAAAAATGGGTGCTCTGGGGAAAAACATGATTATTTCGTCCGATATCAACGGAAGAGAGAGATTAGGGTATCGTTGCGTTGCACGGGAATTGAAGTATCGTATGGTACCCAATTCATAAAAATACAATGACCCGGAAGTAAAATATCGCGCGCTGAAAATCAAGTATTTTGTGATTTGGAGCGTTTTTAGACGCCTTTATCTCGAAAACTGCTCCAGCGATTTATCTTAAACTTTCTCTATCGAGAGTCCCTTCGGTGGTTTTTAGCACGAAGCCATCCATTAAAACCTTCAAATAATTGAAATAGGACCAAAAACGGACTGAAAATCGAAAAAATTCGAAAAATCGTGAAATTTTGGAAAATGCGCCACTAATTTTTTATTTTAAGAGATTTTCAAAAAAAAGATATATATTTAAAAAGCTGAGCTAATTACGATTCTAATGATGTATAATATGTATGCAGTTATTGAAATTTAATTTTCAATATTTTGACATTTTTATATTTTTAACACTCTTGAACATAGGATTTCTCAGAAGTATTTTATTTGATCGTATAGTGTCGTATATCATTCGAAAGCCCTGTTCCCATGCAAACTCCAAAACTGGATGTGAAAACCACTCGACAATGATTTGAAAACCGGAAGTAGTTCAAAAAACGAAGAAAAATGTTTAAAAGTTAAACAAAAATTGGAGCTCTTATTAGCGGACCAAAACAATTAAAGTGTCGTTGGATAGTTCCATTAATAGACGATCGCATAACATCTAAATAACACGAAATTTGATTCTTGGGAAATAAATTATGGTACTCCGGAAACTAAGTATTTTCCGTTTTGGAGCATTCTGAGACGACTTTTTCTCGAAAACCACGCCTACGATTTTTCTAAAACATTTTTTACTAAGAGTCCCATCGATGGTCTAAAGTGTGCATCCAAAATTAAAAGCATTGAAATATTATAGGTGGTCCGAAAATGGCCCCAATCTGTGAAAAAAGTTGAAAAATCATTAAATTACTGAAAATGCTATTTTTTTTATCTTTTTTTTTTCGAAAATTACTCAATGAATGTTTTTGACATTTCTGGTACAGGAAGTTAGGTATCAAATCAACTTGTTAAAGCTATTCCGACAATGATCGAAAAACCGGACGTAGTCGAAAAAATCGCAGATATTTTTAATTTGTTTTACATTTTTACAGAAAACTTTTTTATTTATGGATATCTTTTGATGGTAGTTTACATATAGTTAAAGTATCACCCTACTTGAGCAGAAGTGAGAAAGAATTTTGTCTCAGTAATTTTCTTTAGTCGCCATTGGCTAATTTAGTTTTTCTTACCTAGATTAATTATTTATTGTCCGATTTGTATAAAACAAAGTGCATATGCTCCGTGGTCTCAATTGTAATCTTTTTTGTTACCGTGAAATATTTCTGCAGACAACGGAAGTGGCGTAATATTAACAAAAACTACAATTTTAACAGTTCAGTACCACGTTTTGAAAGTAAATATTATTTTTTTCGAAATCTGATATAGCAAAAAGGATGCGCGCTGTAAAAGGGCACAAATCGTTAGCTCAGATTTTTTAATTTCCATTTCATTTTTGTTCAATTTCGAATAAATGTAAAAAAAAGTGTAAAAATCAGTTATTTACAACCCATTCAACGTCTTCATATTTTGAACTATTTATTCGTAACTTTCATAAACTCGTAGTAATAATCCAGACGAGGAGAATGTGTGCAAAAAATAGTTCGTAATATGAGCAATTGCCGAGAAATATGCAATTTTGCCTACATCACTTTTCACGTTATTTTGCCTATAAAAGAGTAAAAAATTGTCCGATTTTCAATATTTTTTTTCATTCGATGCCTAATGCCAATTTGGAATAGGTTAAGCCAATATTACAGTTTCACTGTGACCGGAAATGACGTCATTTTGGCAAAAACTGTATTTTTAACCTTAAAAACAAATATTTTATTCAAATGAGTCTTTTTAATAATATTTTTAAAATTATGATATTTGAATCCCATCAACGAATAGCATGAACCCATACGGTCATACAGATACCAGAAAAAAAGTTTCTAACCTGTACGGTTGCCGAGAAATAGACGATTTTCTACAAGTCACTTTTCAAGCTTTTTGGTCTATGAAAGTGTCAATATTATTCAATTTTCATACAATTTTCACCGTGTGATGCCTTATGCCATTTATGATTGCAATGATCTGATTTAACATTTCCCTTATCACCGGAAGTAATTTCATATTTGCAAAAACCGTATTTTTAGACTTCAAAACAAATATTTTTTTCAAGTGAGTCATATTTAATATTCGTTTAACGTTATAACGTTTGATTCTAATGGCCATTTAGATTGGATCAATATAATCATACTGATATCAAAAAATTGCTTCTAGCATATTCCCTTGTCGAGAAATAACCAATTTTCTAAGATTCACTTTTTAAGTTTTTTACCTTTTTAATTTCAGTTTATGGGTTCTAAGTATATTATTTATTGCCTGATATGTATAAAACAATTCTCAATTGCCAATTCTCAACTTATTTGTTACCGATAATGATTTCTTTTGGCACCGGAAGTGAAGTAATTTTGCCAGATTTTACAATTTTGACCGGTGTATTTGCAAGCAAATATTACTTTTACAAATCTGATAGAGGGTGTCACTGAATCATAACAACTACAGTATCGTTTGGTAGCTCGATGGATCGGCTATTGTATGACGCACTTCCTGTCTGATTCCTGAAAGCCGATTCAGCACTGCAGGTCTGCAGGTCTAGTTATTATTATTTTTTTCCGCGGGAGCCTATTTCTCCATGATCAAAAACAGATATCGATCTGGAACAAACTTTTCTATCGGGAAAACATGTGGTGGCTAGTGCATAAACTACTTTTCAAACTTCTGCGCATACCGGAAGTGGCCGAACTTTGTAGGTTGTCTGGATATTGAATATCGGCCATAATTTCGTCAATTCTTTACCCATTTTTAAACAAATGACATTTTCGGAAACCCTGAATCTTTTGCGCGATAATGGCTATCTCACATTTTTCAATTTCGAACATTGGTCTATGACTTCTATCGTTCGAAAATTGAAAAGACGTTGTTTATGAGACAATTTTTGTTATTTTTCAAAATTTGCAAATTTGACCTACATTTTTGGATTCCTGAAGTCCATCCGATTCCAGTAATATAAGTTTTTTTCGGAGTTATCTCCCTTTATTTTTCGATTTTTTTCGAATTTTCTACCCATGTTCAAACCCTAATATTTTTTGGAAAGGATAAATCGATATTTCTGAAACCTCTGGAACATAAAGCCATATAGTCAGACAGTTGGATAAAGCAATTTCAACAACGATCCGTAAACCGGAAGTAGTCGAAATAATTTCTGATGTTTGGAAAAAAATGCAAAAAATGGGTGCTTTGGGGAAAAACGTGATTATTTCGTCCGATATCAACGGAATAAAGAGATTAGGGTATCGTTGGGTTGCACGGGAATTGAAGTATCGTATGGTACCCATTTCATAAAGATACGATGACCCGGAAGTAAAATATCACACGCTGAAAATCAAGTATTTTCTGATTTGGAGCGTTTTTAGACGCCTTTATATCGAAAACTGCTCCAGCGATTTATCTTAAACTTTCTCTATCGAGAGTCCTTTCGGTGGTCTATTTTTTTATTTGAAGAGATTTTCATAAAAAAAAAGATATATATTTAGAAAGCTGACCTAATTACGGTTCTAATGGTGTATAATATGTATGCAGTTATTGAAATTTAATTTTCAATATTTTGACATTTTGACATTTTTAACACTTTTGAACATAGGATTTCTCGGAAGTATTTTATTTGATCGTATAGTGTCGTATATCATTAGAGAGCACTGTTCCCATGCAAACTCCAAACTGGATGTGAGTGAAAACTACTCGACAATGATTTGTATACCGGAATTAGTTCAAAAAACGAAGAAAAATGTAAAAAAGATAAACAAAAATTGGAGCTCTTGCCAAAAGTTTAAATTCTCCGTCACATATTAACGGACCAAAACAATTAAAGTATCGTTGGATAGTTCCATTAATAGACGGTCGTATAACATCCAAATAACACGAATTTGATTCTTAGGAAATAAATTATGGTACGCCGAAAACTAAGTATTTTCCGGTTTGGAGCATTCTGAGACGCCTTTTTCTCGAAAACCACGCCTACGATTTTTCTTAAACATTTTTTACTCAGAGACCTATCGGTCGCCTAGCGTTTTCATCTAATAATAAAAGCGTTGCAATATTATAGATGGTCTAAAAATGACCTCAATCTTTGAAAAAAGTTTAAAAATCATTAAATTATTGAAAATGCTCTTTTATTTATCTTTTTTTCGTAAATTACTCAATGAATGTTTCTGACATTTCTGGTACAGGAAGTTAAGTATCTAATCAACTTGTTAAAGCTATTCCGACAATGATCGAAAAACCGGAAGTAGTCGAAAAAATCTCCGATATTTTGAATTTTATTTACATTTTTACAGAAAACTTTTTTATTTATGAATATTTTTTGATGGTAGTTTACACAGAGTTAAAGTATCACCCTACTTGAGCAGAAGTGAGAAAGAATTTTGTCTCAGTAATTTTCTTTAGTCGCCATTGGCTAATTTAGTTTTTCGTACCTAGATTAATTATTTATTGTTCGATTTGTATAAAACAAAGTGCATATGCTCCGTGGTCTCAATTGTAATCTTTTTTGTTACCGTGAAATATTTCAGCAGGCAACGGAAGTGGCGTAATATTAACAAAAACTACAATTTTGACAGTTCAGTGCCACTTTTTGAAAGCAAATATTATATTTTTCGAAATCTGATATAGCAGATAGGGTGCGCGCTGTAAAGGGCCACAAATCGTTAGCTCAGATTTTTTAATTTCAATTTCATTTTCGGGCAATTTCGAATAAATGTAAAAAAAAGTGTAACAATCAGTCATTTACAACCTATTCAACGTCTTCATATTTTGAACTATTTATTCGTAACTTTCATAAACTCGTAGTAATAATCCAGACGAGGAGAATGTATGCAAAAAATAGTTCATAATATGAGCAATTGTCGACAAATATGCAATTTTGCATGCATCACTTTTCACGTTATTTTGCCTGTAAAAGAGTAAATTATTATCCGATTTTCAATATTTTTTTTTCATTCGATGCCTAATGCCAATTTGGACTAGGTTAAGCCAATTTTACATTTTCACTGTTACCGGAAATGACGTCATTTGGGCAAAAACTGTATTTTTAACTTTAAAAAGCAAGTATTTTATTCAAATGAGTCTTATTTAAAATGTTTTTAAAACTATGATATTTCATTTCAATCAAAAAATAGCATGAAGCAATGCGATCATATAGATACCACTAAATGGTTTCTAACTTGTACGGTTACAGAGAAATAGGCGATCTTCTATAAGTCACTTTTCAAGGTTTTCGGTCTATAAAAGTGTCAATTATTATTCGATATTCATAGAATTTTCACCATTTGATGCCTTATGCCATTTATGATTGCATTGTACTAATTTATGATTTTTATTATCACCGGAAGTAATGTCTTTTTTGCAAAAACCGTATTTTTAGACTTCAAAACAAATATTTTTTTTAAGTGTATTATATTTTTTATTTGTTTAACGTTATAATGTTTGATTATAATGGTTATTTAGATTGGATCAATACAATCATATTGATGTCAGAAATTGCTTCTAGCATATTCCATTGTCGAGAAATAACCAATTTTCTCAGGATCACTTTTTAATTTTTTTCACCTTTTTAATTTCAGTTAACGGGATCTAGGTTTAGTATTTATTGCCTGATAGGTATAAAACAAAGTTTGTATGTTTCTATGTTTCATGTTGCAAATTCTCAACTTATTTGCTGCCGATAATGATTTCTTTTGGCACCGGATGTGATGTAATTTTGCCAGATTTTACAATTTTGACCGATCTTTTCGCAAGCAAATATTACTTTTACAAGTCTGATAGAGGGTGTCACTGAATCAAAAAAAAAAATACAGTATCGTTTGGTAGCTGGATAGATCGGCTATTGTATGACGTATTTCCTGTCTGATTCCTGAAAGCCGATTCAGTGCTGTGGAGGAAATGCAGCAGGTTGGACTGGCAACCTAGTCCTTGTCGTGTACATTTGGACATCCCCTCCCCTCCTTAAACATGTGTACATAGGACCTCGGTTTCGCATCTACTCTGATCTACTATTCTAGGGCACCATCCCTACACCTTTGTCAAGGGAGGAACTATGCTGACAAATCTGAATATTGCAAGGGTGCTCTTTTCGTAACGAAAACTCCATAACATCATAGTGTTATACTGAAGAACAATCTATACATTAGTAGTAATTTGTATATTATAACTTTGGTAGGATTAACTGAAGTTAATCTCATCAATTAACTAGCACCTTAGTCTATAGTATTTTCAGATACCGTAACATTGTCAAAATATGAGTCCCTATAGATAGCTGTCAATTTAATAGCCAAGTAAAGCTTACGTTCACTTTCGTGCATTTTGGCTTTGATGTAATTAAGCAATGGTAGGTTCGGTTGGTCGTTCTCATTTTTTCGACCCATGGTGATAAGAACATTGATATCCAATACGCATTCCTTATTTTACATGCCGTATGAAGAAGCGACAGTTAACAGAATTCAGCTATCAATAAAATTCCCTTCGAAAAGAAAATTATTGACCATTTTTATTTGCATTTAAGGCCTATAAATTATTTTTTAAAGATGGTATGAGATATTATTCGCAGTAAATAATGAGTTGTCGACGGCTTTATCATTGACCCGTGACAGTTGATTATTATTACTCAACGACACACACCCGCTTGCCGATTAATTTACATAATCAGCTACATGGTTTTGATTAACACTCAACGGCAATCTGTATACGATCAGAATTCTTTTTTTTTCCGTCACTTATCAGAGTGAATCGCATGTAGGTACGCAAAAACATTATTGCCTAAACCAAATATTTATCGCCCGCTCAGTCAGCCACGTAATCATAATGCTTTGCACGCGATGTCTGGGCCAATCAGCAAATGAGTTGTTTAGACAGCATGGCCACATGGTGTTTGTTTATATTTTCTAGGGGTTTTAAAACTCGAGCGTGTCCGTTCTAAATCAATTCAGCGATAATATTTTGATAATATTTGATATCTGGAGATTCTCCGTTTTACAACGATGCCATTTATTATGCAAGCGGAATGATCGGTCATTCTATAGCGAGCGAAGAAACATAACTAATTTCGCCGAGAATTTTAAGAAATAGTACAGATTTAAAAATACGGTTCTCTTACAAAACGTTCAAATAAAGGTGTTCTAAAATCTTTTATTGCTATTTTGATCTTTTGTGTCGATAGATAGTATATTTATAGACTCATTTTTGAGAACATCTCATCAATATTTTTAATTATTTGCCTCTACTCCAAAATTAGATTTTGCGCGATCCGACTCAAGATGGCGTGTTCAATGACAAATATTACGGGACGCTGAAGATCTAGTATTTTCCTTTTTGGACTTTTATATGATATCAGAATGATACAAATTCGATGGTTAGGCAATAGATTATGAGATGCCGAAAATGTAGTATTTTCCTCTTTTTTTGGAGCCTTTCAGACTCGTTTATCTCGAAAACTACTTCTATTTCACTCCTCAAACTTCTGTTACCCCGAGTCCTATCGGTCGTTTAGAGTATAAAGGTAAATTTAAAAGCATGGCAATGATATAAAGGGCCCTGAAAGCCGATTCAGCACTGCTATGCAGGTCTAGTTATTATTATTCTTTACTACCGGAGCCTATTTCTCCATGATCGAAAACAGATATCGATCTGAAACCAAATTTTCTATTGGGAAACCATGTGGTGGCTACTTGATAAACTACTTTTGAAACGTCTGCGCATACCGGAAATGGTCGAACTTTGTACGTTGGTCTGAAATTGAAAATCGGCCATAATTTCGTCAATTCTTTAACCATTTTCAAACAAATTAAATTTTTGGAATTCCTAAATCTTTTCCAACACAATGGCTATCTCACATTTTTCAATTTCGAACATTCGTCGACGACTTTTATCGTTCGAAAATTGAAAACATGTTGTTTTGGAGACATTTTTTTTTATTTTTCAAAATTTTCAAATTTGACCTCCATTTTTGGATTCCTGAAGTCAATCCGATTCCAGTAATATAAGTTTCATTCAGGGTTATCTCCCTTTATTTTTCGATTTTTTTTCGAATTCTCTACCCATTTTCAAACCCTTATATTTTTTGGAAAGGTTAAATCGATATTTCTGAAACCTCTGGAACATAAAGCCATATAGTCAGACAGTTGGATAAAGCAATGTCAACAACGATCCGTAAACCGGAAGTAGTCGAAATAATTTCTGATGTTTGGAAAAAAATGCAAAAAATGGGTGCTTTGGGGGGAAAAGTGATTATTTCGTCCGATATCAACGGATTAAAAAGATTATGGTATCGCTGGGTTGCTCTGGAATTGAAGTATCGTATGGTACCCATTTCATAAAGATACGATGACCGGGAAGTAAAATATGACACGCAGAAAATCAAGTATTTTCTAATTTGGAGCGTTTTTGGACGCCTTTATCTCGAAAACTGCTTCAACGATTTTTCTTAAACTTTATCTATCGATGCTCCTTCCGATATTCTTTAGCACGGATCCACCCATTAAGACCTTCAAATAATTGGAATGGGACAAAAAAGGGACTGAAAATCGAAAATAGTCGAAAAATCGTGAAATTTTGGAAAATGCTCTACTATTTTTTTATTTGAAGAGATTTTCAAAAAAAGGATATAAATTCCGATAGCTGACCTAATTACGGTTCTAACGATGTATAATATGTATGTAGTTATTGAAATTTAATTTTTAATATTTTGGCATTTTTGCATCTTTGACTCTTTTGAACATAGGATTTCTCAGAAGGGTTTTATCTGATCGGATAGTGTAGTATATCATTATAGAGTCCTGTTCCCTTTCAAACTCCAAAACCGGATGTTAAAACTACTCGACAATGATTCGTCTATCGGAAGTAGTTCAAAAAACGGCGAAAAGGCGTAAAAATGATAAACAAAATTGGCGCTCCTGCTAAAAACTGAAATTCTCCGTCACATCTAAACAATTAAAGTGTCGTTGGATAGTTCCATTAATAGACGATCGTATAACATCTAAATAACGCGAATTTGATTCTTTGGAAATAAATTATGGTACGCCCAAAACTAAGTATTTTCCGTTTTGGAGTGGAGCATTCTGAGACGCCTTTTTCTCAAAAACGACGCCTACGATTTTTCTTAAACTTTTTTTACTCAGAGTCCTATCGGTGGCCCAGCGTGTGCATGTAATAATAAAAGCGTTGCAATATTATAAGTGGTCCAAAAATGACCTCAATCTTTGAAAAAAGTTGAAAAATCATTAAATTATTGAAAATGCTCTTTTATTTATCATTTTTTCGAAAATTACTCAATGAATGTTTCTGATATTTCTGGTACAGGAAGTTAAGTATCTAATCAACTTGTTAAAGCTATTCGGACAATGATCTAAAAACCGGAAGTAGTCGAAAAAATCTCCGATATTTTGATTTTTTTTTACATTTTTACAGAAAACTTTCTTATTTATGAATATTTTTTGATGGTAGTTTACACAGAGTTAAAGTATCACCCTACTTGAGCAGAAGTGAGAAAGAATTTTGTCTCAGTAATTTTCTTTAGTCGCCATTGGCTAATTTAGTTTTTCGTACCTAGATTAATTATTTATTGTTTGATTTGTATAAAACAACGTGCATATGCTCCGTGGTCTCAATTGTAATTTTTTTTGTTACCATGAAATTTTTCTGCACGCAACGGAAGTGGCGTAATATTAACAAAAACTACAATTTTGACAGTTCAGTACCACTTTTTGAAAGCAAATATTATTTTTTTCGAAAACAGATATAACATAAAGTATGTGCCCTATAAAGGCGCGTAAAATGTTTGGCTCACATTCTTAAATTTCAATTTCATTTTCGGGCAATTTCGAATAAAATGTAAAAAAAAGTGTAAAATTCAGTTATTACCCATTCAACGTCTTCATATTTTGAAATATTTATTCGTAACTTTCATAAACTCGTAGCAATAATCCAGACGAAGAGAATGTATGCGAAAAATAGTTTGTAATAAGAACAGTTGCCGAGAAATATGCAATTTTGTATGCATCACTTTTCAAGTTATTTTGCCTATAAAAGAGTAAATTACTATCCGAATTTTTTTAAAAAAATTCCATTTGTTGCCTAATGCCAATTTGAAATAGGTTAAGCCAATTTTACATTTTCACTGTGACCGGAAATGACGTCATTTAGGCAAAAACTGTATTTTTAACCTAAAAAACAATTATTTTATTCAAATGAGTCTTATTTAAAATGTTTTTAAAACTACGATATTTCATTTCAATCAAAGAATAGCATGAAACAATGCGATCATATAGATACCACTAAATGGTTTCTAACTTGTACGGTTACAGAGAAATAGGCGATCTTCTATAAGTCACTTTTCAAGGTTTTCGGTCTATAAAAGTGTCAATTATTATTCGATATTCATAGAATTTTCACCATTTGTTGCCTTAAGCCATTTATGATTGCATTAAACTAATTTAAGATTTTTATTATCACCGGAAGTAATGTCTTTTTTGCAAAAACCGTATTTTTAGACTTCAAAACAAATATTTGTTTTAAGTGTATTATATTTTTTATTTGTTTAACGTTATAATGTTTGATTATAATGGTTATTTAGATTGGATCAATACAATCATATTGATGTCAAAAAATTGCTTCTAGCATATTCCCTTGTCGAGAAATAACCAATTTTCTCAGGATCACTTTATAAGTTTTTTCACTTTTTTAATTTCAGTTTATGGGATCTAGGTTTAGTATTTATTGCCTGATAGGTATAAAACAAAGTTTGTATGTTTCTATGTTTCATGTTGCAAATTCTCAACTTATTTGCTGCCGATAATGATTTCTTTTGGCACCGGATGTGACGTAATTTTGCCAGATTTTACAATTTTGACCGATCTTTTCGCAAGCAAATATTACTTTTACAAGTCTGATAGAGGGTGTCACTGAATCAAAAAAAAAATACAGTATCGTTTGGTAGCTGGATAGATCGGCTATTGTATGACGTATTTCCTGTCTGATTCCTGAAAGCCGATTCAGTGCTGTGGAGGAAATGCAGCAGGTTGGACTGGCAACCTAGTCCTTGTCGTGTACATTTGGACATCCCCTCCCCTCCTTAAACATGTGTACATAGGACCTCGGTTTCGCATCTACTCTGATCTACTATTCTAGGGCACCATCCCTACACCTTTGTCAAGGGAGGAACTATGCTGACAAATCTGAATATTGCAAGGGTGCTCTTTTCGTAACGAAAACTCCATAACATCATAGTGTTATACTGAAGAACAATCTATACATTAGTAGTAATTTGTATATTATAACTTCGGTAGGATTAACTGAAGTTAATCTCATCCATTAATTAGCACCTTAGTCTATAGTATTTTCAGATACCGTAACATTATCAAAATATGAGTCCCTATAGATAGCTGTCAATTTAATAGCCAAGTAAAGCTTACGTTCACTTTCGTGCATTTTGGCTTTGATGTAATTAAGCAATGGTAGGTTCGAGAATCGTCGCATTTCGGCTCGTTGGTCGTTCTCATTTTTTCGACCCATGGTGATAAGAACATTGATATCCAATACGCATTCCTTATTTTACATGCCGTATGAAGAAGCGACAGTTAACAGAATTCAGCTATCAATAAAATTCCCTTCGAAAAGAAAATTATTGGCCATTTTTATTTGCATTTAAGGCCTATAAATTATTTTTTAAAGATGGTATGAGATATTATTCGCAGTAAATAATGAGTTGTCGACGGCTTTATCATTGACCCGTGACAGTTGATTATTATTACTCAACGACACACACCCGCTTGCCGATTAATTTACATAATCAGCTACATGGTTTTGATTAACACTCAACGGCAATCTGTATACGATCAGAATTCTTTTTTTTTCTATCACTTATCAGAGTGAATCGCATGTAGGTACGCAAAAACATTATTGCCTAAACCAAATATTTATCGCCCGCTCAGTCAGCCACGTAATCATAATGCTTTGCACGCGATGTCTGGGCCAATCAGCAAATGAGTTGTTTAGACAGCATGGCCACATGGTGTTTGTTTATATTTTCTAGGGGTTTTAAAACTCGAGCGTGTCCGTTCTAAATCAATTCAGCGATAATATTTTGATAATATTTGATATCTGGAGATTCTCCGTTTTACAACGATGCCATTTATTATGCAAGAGGAATGATCGGTCATTCTATAGCGAGCGAAGAAACATAACTAATTTCGCCGAGAATTTTAAGAAATAGTACAGATTTAAAAATACGGTTCTCTTACAAAACGTTCAAATAAAGGTGTTCTAAAATCTTTTATTGCTATTTTGATCTTTTGTGTCGATAGATAGTATATTTATAGACTCATTTTTGAGAACATCTCATCAATATTTTTAATTATTTGCCTCTACTCCAAAATTAGATTTTGCGCGACCCGACTCAAGATGGCGTGTTCATCTAGTATTTTCCTTTTTGAACTTTTATATGATATCAGAATGATACAAATTCGATGGTTAGGCAATAGATTATGAGATGCCGAAAATGTAGTATTTTCCTCTTTTTTTGGAGCCTTTCAGACTCGTTTATCTCGAAAACTACTTCTATTTCACTCCTTAAACTTCTGTTACCCCGAGTCCTATCGGTCGTTTAGAGTATAAAGGTAAATTTAAAAGCATGGCAATGATATAAAGGGCCCTGAAAGCCGATTCAGCACTGCTATGCAGGTCTAGTTATTATTATTCTTTACTACCGGAGCCTATTTCTCCATGATCGAAAACAGATATCGATCTGAAACCAAATTTTCTATTGGGAAACCATGTGGTGGCTACTTGATAAACTACTTTTGAAACGTCTGCGCATACCGGAAATGGTCGAACTTTGTACGTTGGTCTGAAATTGAAAATCGGCCATAATTTCGTCAATTCTTTAACCATTTTCAAACAAATTAAATTTTTGGAATTCCTAAATCTTTTCCAACACAATGGCTATCTCACATTTTTCAATTTCGAACATTCGTTGATGACTTTTATCGTTCGAAAATTGAAAACATGTTGTTTTGGAGACATTTTTTTTTATTTTTCAAAATTTTCAAATTTGACCTCCATTTTTGGATTCCTGGAGTCAATCCGATTCCAGTAATATAAGTTTCATTCAGGGTTATCTCCCTTTATTTTTCGATTTTTTTCGAATTTTCTACCCATTTTCAAACCCTTATATTTTTTGGAAAGGATAAATCGATATTTCTGAAACCTCTGGAACATAAAGCCATATAGTCAGACAGTTGGATAAAGCAATGTCAACAACGATCCGTAAACCGGAAGTAGTCGAAATAATTTCTGATGTTTGGAAAAAATGCAAAAAATGGGTGCTTTGGGGGGAAAAGTGATTATTTCGTCCGATATCAACGGATTAAAAAGATTATGGTATCGCTGGGTTGCTCTGGAATTGAAGTATCGTATGGTACCCATTTTTCGAATTTTCTACCCATTTTCAAACCCTTATATTTTTTGGAAAGGATAAATCGATATTTCTGAAACCTCTGGAACATAAAGCCATATAGTCAGACAGTTGGATAAAGCAATGTCAACAACGATCCGTAAACCGGAAGTAGTCGAAATAATTTCTGATGTTTGGAAAAAATGCAAAAAATGGGTGCTTTGGGGGGAAAAGTGATTATTTCGTCCGATATCAACGGATTAAAAAGATTATGGTATCGCTGGGTTGCTCTGGAATTGAAGTATCGTATGGTACCCATTTCATAAAGATACGATGACCGGGAAGTAAAATATGGCACGCAGAAAATCAAGTATTTTCTAATTTGGAGCGTTTTTGGACGCCTTTATCTCGAAAACTGCTTCAACGATTTTTCTTAAACTTTATCTATCGATGGTCCTTCCGATATTCTTTAGAACGGATCCACCCATTAAGACCTTCAAATAATTGGAATAGGACAAAAAAGGGACTGAAAATCGAAAATAGTCGAAAAATCGTGAAATTTTGGAAAATGCTCTACTATTTTTTTATTTGAAGAGATTTTCAAAAAAAGGATATAAATTCCGATAGCTGACCTATTTACGGTTCTAACGATGTATAATATGTATGTAGTTATTGAAATTTAATTTTTAATATTTTGGCATTTTTGCATCTTTGACTCTTTTGAACATAGGATTTCTCAGAAGGGTTTTATCTGATCGGATAGTGTAGTATATCATTATAGAGTCCTGTTCCCTTTCAAACTCCAAAACCGGATGTTAAAACTACTCGACAATGATTCGTCTATCGGAAGTAGTTCAAAAAACGGCGAAAAGGCGTTAAAATGATAAACAAAATTGGCGCTCCTGCTAAAAACTGAAATTCTCCGTCACATATTAGCGGATCTAAACAATTAAAGTGGCGTTGGATAGTTCCATTAATAGACGATCGTATAACATCTAAATAACGCGAATTTGATTCTTAGGAAATAAATTATGGTACGCCCAAAACTAAGTATTTTCCGTTTTGGAGTGGAGCATTCTGAGACGCCTTTTTCTCAAAAACGACGCCTACGATTTTTCTTAAACATTTTTACTCAGAGTCCTATCGGTGGCCCAGCGTGTGCATGTAATAATAAAAGCGTTGCAATATTATAGGTGGTCCAAAAATGACCTCAATCTTTGAAAAAAGTTGAAAAATCATTAAATTATTGAAAATGCTCTTTTATTTATCATTTTTTCAAAAATTACTCAATGAATGTTTCTGATATTTCTGGTACAGGAAGTTAAGTATCTAATCAACTTGTTAAAGCTATTCGGACAATGATCAAAAAACCGGAAGTAGTCGAAGAAATCTCCGATATTTTGATTTTTTTTTTTACATTTTTACAGAAAACTTTCTTATTTATGAATATTTTTTGATGGTAGTTTACACAGAGTTAAAGTATCACCCTACTTGAGCAGAAGTGAGAAAGAATTTTGTCTCAGTAATTTTCTTTAGTCGCCATTGGCTAATTTAGTTTTTCGTACCTAGATTAATTATTTATTGTTTGATTTGTATAAAACAACGTGCATATGCTCCGTGGTCTCAATTGTAATTTTTTTTGTTACCATGAAATTTTTCTGCACGCAACGGAAGTGGCGTAATATTAACAAAAACTACAATTTTGACAGTTCAGTACCACTTTTTGAAAGCAAATATTATTTTTTTCGAAAACAGATATAACATAAAGTATGTGCCCTATAAAGGCGCGTAAAATGTTTGGCTCACATTCTTAAATTTCAATTTCATTTTCGGGCAATTTCGAATAAAATGTAAAAAAAAGTGTAAAATTCAGTTATTACAACCCATTCAACGTCTTCATATTTTGAAATATTTATTCGTAACTTTCATAAACTCGTAGCAATAATCCAGACGAAGAGAATGTATGCGAAAAATAGTTTGTAATAAGAACAGTTGCCGAGAAATATGCAATTTTGTATGCATCACTTTTCAAGTTATTTTGCCTATGAAAGAGTAAATTACTATCCGAATTTTTAAAAAAAAAATCCATTTGTTGCCTAATGCCAATTTGGAATAGGTTAAGCCAATTTTACATTTTCACTGTGACCGGAAATGACTTCATTTAGGCAAAAACTGTATTTTTAACCTAAAAAACAATTATTTTATTCAAATGAGTCTTATTTAAAATGTTTTAAAAACTATGATATTTCATTTCAATCAAAGAATAGCATGAAACAATGCGATCATATAGATACCACTAAATGGTTTCTAACTTGTACGGTTACAGAGAAATAGGCGATCTTCTATAAGTCACTTTTCAAGGTTTTCGGTCTATAAAAGTGTCAATTATTATTCGATATTCATAGAATTTTCACCATTTGTTGCCTTAAGCCATTTATGATTGCATTAAACTAATTTAAGATTTTTATTATCACCGGAAGTAATGTCTTTTTTGCAAAAACCGTATTTTTAGACTTCAAAACAAATATTTGTTTTAAGTGTATTATATTTTTTATTTGTTTAACGTTATAATGTTTGATTATAATGGTCATTTAGATTGGACCAATACAATCATATTGATGTCAAAAAAATGCTTCTAGCATATTCCCTTGTCGAGAAATAACCAATTTTCTCAGGATCACTTTATAAGTTTTTTCACCTTTTTATTTTCAGTTTATGGGATCTAGGTTTAGTATTTATTGCCTGATACGTATAAAACAAAGTTTGTATGTTTCTATGTTTCATGTTGCAAATTCTCAACTTATTTGCTGCCGATAATGATTTCTTTTGGCACCGGATGTGACGTAATTTTGCCAGATTTTACAATTTTGACCGATCTTTTCGCAAGCAAATATTACTTTTACAAGTCTGATAGAGGGTGTCACTGAATCAAAAAAAAAATACAGTATCGTTTGGTAGCTGGATAGATCGGCTATTGTATGACGTATTTCCTGTCTGATTCCTGAAAGCCGATTCAGTGTTGTGGAGGAAATGCAGCAGGTTGCTCTTTTCGTAACGAAAAATCCATAACATCATAGTGTTATACTGAAGAACAATCTATACATTAATAGTAATTTGTATATGATAACTTTGGTAGGATTAAATGCAGTTAATCTCATCAATTAATTAGCACCTTAGTGCCAGCTAGTGGACAGGAGATTAAGATTATTGTTGATTGGGTAATCATCAAAGCAGCCGCCACAGTTGTACGTGTGTTCATTTAACACGTGAATTAAAATAAGATTTTGGGTGTACGATACGTCTATAGTATTTTCAGGTACCGTAACGTTATCAAAATATGAGTCCCTATAGATAGCTGTCAATTTAATAGCCAAGTAAAGCTTACGTTCACTTTCGTGCATTTTGGCTTTGGTGTAATTAAGCAATGGTAGGTTCGAGAATCGTCGCATTTCGGCTCGTTGGTCGTTCTCATTTTTTCGACCCATGGTGATAAGAACATTGATATCCAATACGCATTCCCTATTTTACATGCCGTATGAAGAAGCGACAGTTAACATTACTCAGCTATCGATAAAATTCCCTTCGAAAAGAAAATTATTGGCCATTTTTATTCCATTTGGTATTGATTAACACTCAACGGCAATCTGTATACGATCAGAATTCATTTTTTTCTGTCACTTATCAGAGTGAATCGCATGTAGGTACGCAAAAACATTATTGCCTAAACCAAATATTTATCGCCTGCTCAGCCATCCACGTAACCATAATGCTTTGCACGCGATGTCTGGGCCAATCAGCACAGTTGTGTAGACAGCATGGCCACATGGTGTTTGTTTATATTTTCTAGGGGTTTTAAATCTCGAGCGTGTCCGTTCTAAATCAATTCAGCGATAATATTTCGATAATATTTGATATCTGGAGATTCTCCGTTTTACAACGACGCCATTTATTATGCAAGAGGAATGATCGGTCGTTCCATAGCGAGCGAAGAAACATAACTAATTTCGCCGAGAATTTTAAGAAATAGGACAGATTTAAAAATACGGTACTCTTACAAAACGTTCAAATAAAGGTGTTCGAAAATCTTTTATTGCTATTTTGATCTTTTGTGTCGATAGATAGTATATTTATAGACTAAATTTTGAGAACATCTCATCAATATTTTTACTTATTTGCCTCTACTCCAAAATTAGATTTTGCGCGATCCGACTCAAGATGGCGTGTTCAATGACAAATATTACGGGACGCTGAAGATCTAGTATTTTCCTTTTTGGACTTTTATATGATATCAGAATGATACAAATTCGATGGTTAGGCAATAGATTATGAGATGCCAAAAATGTAGTATTTTCCTCTTTTTTGGAGCCTTTTCAGACTCGTTTATCTCGAAAACTACTTCTATTTCACTTCTTAAACTTCTGTTACCCCGAGTCCTATCGGTCGTTGAGAGTATAAAGGTAAATTTAAAAGCATGGCAATGATATAAAGGACCCTGAAAGCCGATTCAGCACTGCTATGCAGGTCTAGTTGTATTTTGTAATCCATTTAGAACAATAACATCACTCACTTGATGTGGCAGATTATCCGCAAAGTTTTTATTTAAATCACCCAAGCATATAATATTATTATTTTGCTCTAAGGCAGTTTTTAACATTTGATCAAAATAATGCCAATAATAAACATGAGCTTGCCTTTCTGACCTATAATTTATGTTTATCAAGACAGTATGGATTTTTGTTTTTAATTCGAACCACATACTTTCAACTAAATTAGGTTCCAAATCATTTCTCCTGTTTATGTTTATGTTGTTTTTATAATACATTATAAATCCACCTCCTTCGGAATTTCTGTCTTTTCGTTCGGGTATTTCAAATCCTTCAAGGCGGATATCGTTATTAATAATATTTAGGTCTAAATGTGTTTCTGTAAAAAACACAACATCAAATTCTTCAACATAATTTATAATGTTGTTGAGCTTATTTCTAAGGCTTCGGATGTTGCCATGAAAAATTGATATTTATCGGGTTCGAGTCCGGGACCTGGGTTTAGTTCTATATCACCTGACAACAACAATGAATTTATTAGGACAACCGAAATTGAAAATAGCATAAAGTTTGATTTACACTTATACAATACCCTCACTTTAAGCTTAATAAAAGAAACTATCAACCAACAAAAGAAATTATTTCGTACAACTACAATGCTCACTTTCCTGAAATTAGTCATGCTTTTTTTTGTGATAAAACAATCCAACTGCAACTCTATTAGTAAGTGCAGGAGGACCGCACTACACGAAAAACAAAAACCTATAAGATTAACCTGCGGAAAATATCAAATCAAGTGAATGGATACGGGGGCCAGCCGTAAGCGTCCACTGCGCTGTACAGTCCCGGGCCTATTATGGAACAGGCTTCACTAAAAATGATTTGAAAAAAAAAGAGGTAACAGAAATAATGCGACCGATCTTGACAATGGTCGTCTCTTCAATGGCGATAGTCTGCCAGTTGACGTTAGATGTTAGAACGTCAAACAATTTCAACAATAAGGGCGATAATCCGGATAGAATCTCGGAAAACGCTAAAATAATAAGTGTAGTGAGCAAACAGGAGCAGAACCCGACAACGAGAACATTCTGCAGTACGAAGGGCTAAAACTCTACTCTAATAGTAAGTGCAGGAGGACCGCACTACACGAAAAACAAAAACCTATAAGATTAACCTGCGGAAAATATCAAATCAAGTGAATGGATCCGGGGGCCAGCCGTAAGCGTCCACTGCGCTGTACAGTCCCGGGCCTATTATGGAACAGGCTTCACTAAAAATGATTTGAAAAAAAAGAGGTAACAGAAATAATGCGACCGATCTTGACAATGGTCGTCTCTTCAATGGCGATAGTCTGCCAGTTGACGTTAGATGTTAGAACGTCAAACAATTTCAACAATAAGGGCGATAATCCGGATAGAATCTCGGAAAACGCTAAAATAATAAGTGTAGTGAGCAAACAGGAGGAGAACCCGACAACGAGAACATTCTGCAGTACGAAGTAACTTTACACCACTACCCATTATCAAATAATAGCCTCAATTTCAGAATAACTCTGCAGTTGGATTGTTCGTACACACTTGCATAAAAATAAGATACATATACCACGGCATACAATTTTGGACGATCACACAAACATAAAAAAGAATAAAGGCAAAAAAATATGTACAAGCTTAAAACGTCATTGTTTGACGTTTTTTTCATTTCCGTCTAACGGTTTACGGCGTCAAAAGAAGAGAAAAACATTATAGGTATTTTGATTCCAAGTTACTACGTGCTAGATTCTATACTATTCTTAAAGGAGCAATTTAGCAATGACCATTAAGATTTTGATATTCGATTTTATTAAAATATATTATACAGTTTTTTTTTCCAATGGAGGAATTTTAGCTCAATATTTATGTTCAGCGAGGGATATTTGTAAATGCAATTTATTTTGAGCTACCATAATAAACGATAAAGCATAATTAAATTTCAAATGTATTCATAATTGGGAATCACCTTGGCTAAGTGGGCAAGGCGCTGGCTTGTCAGTGATACAGAAGGAGGGCCTGACAAGGACAGCTGCCTAGTCGTTCGGATGAGACGAAAAACCGAGGTCCCGTGTACACATTGGAGTGCACGTAAAAGATCCCTTGGCAGTTGGAATTCGATATAAGAGTAGGCCGTAGCGCCGCTGCCCGGGCAAAATTTCCCTCATAGCACACTGTATGGCGTATGCCCGTCTTCCATTAGCCCGGGTCAGGTGCAGAAGAGTAGGACGTTAAACCCCATTTCATTTCATTTCATTTCGTATTCATAATTACCAATAGGACGTGAAGCGAATGATCTGACGATATTGATAACATTAAAATACACAATCACGTCACATGGCTGAAATGTTTATAAACAGAAACACGTGCATGTTTAATTCGCGTTTAACTGATATGACCGATAACGAACTTATAGTAATAATAAAAGTTTTTAAACAAAATAAAAAAAAAACGACAACATATATACATGTACATGATTCGAGCAGTTAATAATTAATAGTTTTATATAAAGTGATACTAACGTGTGTTTTCTTTCAAGACTTCACCACCAACAAAATAATAATAAAAAAAACCTCATAAAACAACACCATATTAGACCGGGAGCCCAGAGGGTCGAACCTAGACGAACGAGGTACCAATATCTGACCATATAGGCATCTACATACTAACCTGGGATGCACAGAAGTGGGCGTCTGCCGGGGTCCAGTCCATGGGTGTGACCCTGGTGACCCCTATAATGACCCCCAAAATGGGTTAAACTCATACATTCGAGGTACCGGTCAAAACCAATTTTAAACGAAAGAATACATCCTACTGAGTACGAAATGGCCCATAACGGACGATTTTGGCCCTGGGATGGCCCAAACTGACACCCCAAATATGGATCCCAGAGGGCTTGAAAAAAAAATTATATTCATACATTCGAGGTACCAGTTGAAACCAATTACAAATGGAAGAGTGTATCCCACTGAGTACGAAATTACCCGTAACATACGATTAGACCCCTGGGGTGGCCCAGACTGACACCCCAAAGCCGAAGGGGGTGGGGTGGGGCAAAAATAGGGTTTGCTCATACATTCGAGCTACCGGTCAAAACCAATTTAAAATGAAAGAGTATATCTCACTGAGTACACAATTTGCTCATAACAGAAGATTTCAGCCCTGGGACTTCCCAAAGTGGCACCCCATCCCAGGGGCTTAAAAAAAGGGTCATATTCATACATTCGAGTTACCAGTTGAAACTAATTTCAAATGGAAGAGTATATCCCACTGAGTACAAAATTACCCATAACAGACGATTGGACCCTTGGGATGGCCCAGACCAACACACCAAAGCCGAAAAGGGGTGGTTGGGGAGGGGGGGGGGGCAAAATAGGGTATACTCATAGAATCAGTGGTACCGCTCAAAACCAATTCTCTCTGAGTACGAAATTGCTCATAACAGAAGATTTCAGCCCTGGGACTGCCCAAACTGACACCCAAAACATGACCCCCTGAGTTTAAAAAAGGGTTATACTCATACTAATTCTATTTCTAAATGAAAGAATATATCCCGCTGAGTACGGAATTGTCCATAACAGAAGATTACATGTGACTGAGTACGGAATTGTCCATAACAGACGCTTGTGACCCTGAAACGGCCCAAATTGACGCCATAGTTATGACCCTTGGGGCTTAAAAATGGTTATATTCATACAAACGAGATACCAGTTGAAACTAATTTTAAATGAAAGTATAGACCCCTTGTTTTTAAATTATCTGTTATATATGGCCCAGGTTAATTGGTTTCCCTTTAATAGTGTTAAATACATTGATCTTGATAAATCAATAGGTTGCCAGCCCACTGCCTTTTAATGCCTGAAAGAGTTTCCGCTGTGATGGTTCAGTTATAAATGGCCCCCTAACCGAAGGTCTTGCGATTTTATTGTATTTCATTGTTGTGTTTGTGTTGCAACGTTCTTTGTATATTTGTGTACTATTTATATATTTGCATTGTCTGTGTTATCACCCTAGGTGGGAGTGGACGTAAAACCCCAGGAACGAGCGAACATATCTGTATCATTTGCTTGATAACGTCGAGAGTATCCTTGTGGAAACATCGTTTAGTACCTTGTACATGTATATAGACGATTTTGGTCTAAACTGACACCCTAAATTTTACATCCCTAGGCTTGAAAAAAGTTATTATAACAAATCTTGACCCATACCCCCAAAACCTTTGCGCGCCCGCCCCTTTTCTAGATGGAAGTAGATGTAAAACTCAAGGAACGAACGAACATATCTGCATCGTTGGCTTGATAACGACGAGAATATCCTCGTCGAAACGTCGCTTAGTACCTTGTATGAAGATGATTCTGGCTCTGAGATGGTCCTAACTGACATCCTAAATTTTGCCCCCTAGGTTTGAAAAAAAATATACTGACAAGTTTTGCCCCCCCCCCCCTCATCCACTTTGATTTGCCGAGGACTGCATGAAATGTTCTGGGCCATTTTTTGAAAAAATTGTACAAAGCCGATGGTTCCATAAACTTTTCTACACTATTGCCAACGATGCTGCAAGGCCTGGATGCCGGCCAGGAAGATTTTTTTATTTTTTTATCCCCCCCCCCCCTAAAAAATTTCGAATAGCTGAAATGGTGTCATCTTAACTAAGAAAATGAGGGCTGACATGTTACTTGTGTGTTAGGGTTAGTCCTTTCAGTGGCAGGTATTTGATAGCTGCCCTATAGTCAGTTTTGTCCATTTCTGGTGATTCCTGATGGGTTAATCACAAGATGGTCTGGTATGAAAACAATATTAACACTACAGGTGCAGTTCTTATGTCTATGATTGTACTTGTTGGTGGCAAAAGTCTGTTTCAATCTGGCCTCACAATACCATTTTATGCTTTTTGTCAGTTTGAACCATCATCTTTTATGGGTCATTTCGTTATCAGCGAGACGCACACTTTCATTTAAAATTAAATTGAACTGATACCTCGAATGTGTGAATATAACTTTTTCTCGAGCCTCGGGGTCGATATTATGGTGTCAGCTTGGCCCCCAGGGCCGAAACCAACTGTTATGGACAATTTCGAACTCAGTGAGATGTCTTCCATTTAAAATTGGTTTGCCTGGTATTTCGAATATATGAGTATAACCTATTTTTGACCCTTCGGCTCTGCGGTCCATATTTAGGGTGTCAGTTATGGGCAACTTCGTACCTAGTGAGATGTACTCTTTCATTTAGAGTTGGTTTTGACCGGTACCGCGAATTTATGGCCCCATCGTCTCTGGGCGTCAATTTGGGCCATTCCATGGGTCCAATTGTCTGTTATGGATAATTCCGTAATCAGCGGCATATAGTCTTTCATTTAACATTAGTTTCTACTAATAACTCGAATGTATGAATATAACCCTTTTTTTTTAAGCCGCCCAGGGAGAACGGGGGGTCATATTTAGAGTGTCAGTTTGGGCAGTCCCAAGGCCAAAATCGTCTGTTATGAGCAATTTCGCACTCAGTGAGATGTACCCTTCCATTTAAAATTGGTCTTGACTGGTACCTCGAATGTATGAGCAAACTCTATTTTGCCCCACCCCACTCCCTTCGGCTTTGGGGTGTCAGTCTATGCCACCCCAGGGGTCTAATTGTCTGTTATGGGCAATTTCGTACTCAGTAGAGTGTATTCTTTCATTTAAAATTGGTTTTGACCGGTACCTCGAATGTATGAGTTTAACCCATTTTTGGGGTCATTATAGGGGTCACCAGGGTCACACCCATGGACTGGGCCCCGGCAGACGCCCACTTCTGTGCATCCCAGGTTAGTATGTAGATGCCTATATGGTCAGACATTGGTACCTCGTTCGTCTAGGTTCGACCCTCTGGGCTCCTGGTCTATATATTCATGATTCGACCAGTTACTGCTAAATGGTTCTATTTAAACTGACACCAACATGTGTCTACTTTCAAGACTACCATCAACAAAATTAATAAAAAAAACAATATAAGAAAGAAAAACCAAAAACATATATACAAGTACATGATTCGGCCAGTTAGTAATTGTTTGGTCTTTATTTAGTAAACTGTCTTCAACGCGTGTATTCTGTCAAAACGTCACCACCAGGATCATAAATGTCTTGTATGTTTCTAACTGTTTCACTTTTAGAAGATTCCGATCGTTTTGCAACAATTGATCCATCGCATGGGGGGTTGGGATGGGCTAGTGGTCTAGAGTGCCGCGCTTCGACCTCTAGCTGGCCGGTCACCTCTGGCTTGCGGCATGGAGATAGGGGCGCCTTCTCAACCTCGTGGGTTTCCTCCGGGCACTCCGGTTTCCTCCCACTGCTAAAGACCCCTACGCGCAAGCGAATTATTGAAATAAAATGAAACCAATATGTAAGTCCCAAAATGACCTAGTTTGTGTCGAGTGGACGTTAAACCCCATTTCTCTCTCTCTCTGATCTATCGTACGTCCAGAATGAGTGAATAGTGTTATTTTTCCGGAGTCCATTTAATCTTTTCACGAGGTTGTACCTATGTCTTGTTAGATTTTCTGTTATGAAAATTTTATCAGGGTTTTCCTTCAAATTCTTTTTTGATTGAATATCATGTGTCTCTGTCTGTATGATATAAACCTAACTATTACTGAGATCTTGTCACCTACAGGTTTCCCAATTGGATGGCTCCTACTTATTTCCCGGATGTCTAACTTTACGCCTAATTGTTTGTCACAAATTTCTTGGATTATTGAATCAGTATCCACTGGTTTAACAATATACCCGTTTGCGTCAACCGGTACCTTTACGTTGTTAAATCTCAGACTTGTTCTGCGAGAATATTGTTCTTGCTCCTCCAGTCTTGACTCTACCTCTTGTAATTTAGTCTTTAATGAATCCATTTCAGTTTTATGTTGCTGCAGCTCATACTTTTTAAGCTCGATTTCCTTTCGGTTTGCCTCTATTGTTTCAATGTGTGGTTCCATGTGTTGATCTACTAGCTGGACTAATTGAGGTGTAATTAAGTTCATGACTTTTTCACTTATTAGTGGTATGATAGAATCAAGAAATTCTCGATTTTTTTAATGTAGCACATATCATATTAGATAGCTGAAATATTGTTTCATCTTTTTGAGTTGTTGCTGTCACAATACTCGCAGTATTGACTAGGTAACATGTTGTGTCTTTATGTGGAATGGAGACTGGACTGTCTGCATTTGATAAACATACCTTGTGAGGGTTATTTAGCATTGTTAGACGCGCTTGCTTTTCAGCCTGCAGTGTTATCGGGACTGAAGTTGGCTTCCCGTTTGTTGATATCTTTTTTGTCACTGGGCCTTGGGGTTTGAGTTAGAAACTTGTCTAATTTGTTTTGTTTATAAGCAGATAACGGAATTCAATTTTCAGAACATTCAGACTTTATTGACCTTGAAATTTTAGAAAATTCGACAAAACAAGGAATTTAAGTATCATTTATTTATTAACCAACAATATTTGTCATGTATTCATTTTATTGATTTATCTTGCTGCATTTACGGAGGTTTGGTTGCAGCTTTCTATTGTCGTCTAAGACTTGAAGAAGATTTGGATAATTATCCTCTAATCGGGCACATTCCAGAAAGTCTGCACTCAACTTCACACCTCGCTCAGCACAGTCGTTAACGTAGTTCAATGACCGTATCTTTTCGCAGGCTTCTATATAAGGTCCATTTTCAAGCCAAGTCGAGGAGGGTTGTTCAAGAAATGAGGGATCAATATCTAAAAGTTTGAAAATATACCAAGAATCCTTGTTAGGGAATTTAGGTTTTCCTGGTCCAGTACCAAATCTGTTTTCTGGTAATAAGTTTTTATCCTCTTTAGTTGGTTTACATTCTAATAGTTTTTGAGATAGACAATCTTTATCACAAAATTCCACATTACTACTAAACAGACTAACAGGGACCATTTCTGAGGTACCAAAGATGTCGTTTGAACGCCTTGACAGCACTAGTTGATATGCCTAAATTGATTTTTGAGTATCCTTGTAATTTCTTAAACAAATCCAGATCATTGAAAGGTGCGTCTGTTGGAATAGAACTTTTAAGCCACCAAGGTATGTAAGCCAACACCACAAAGTGTACAAATTCCCGTAATTTCTCTAATTGGTGCTGTGTAGTGATGGTTCCAGAAGGTAATGAGCTTACTTGCAGTGATAATAAACACATCTTTATTGAATGTAACTTCCTTCTCCAGGTGACAATTAAAAAACAAAGTACACAATTCAATCAGTTTCTTCTAGTTATCTCGACGTAAATCAATGTCCTTGTTACATTGGAGAAGAGTAGCAGCCCGAAGTTCATTTGCCAGCATCAAACCCTCTTCATTGTCACAGACACCAGCAAGATCAATAGCTTGTATTGGAAAATGGGGTAAAGCTGAATAGTTTTTCCGGAATCGTCCAAACAACGATGATTCTGGAGACCTCGAGACTTCGATTTTAAGATCGTCATAAACATGTGACAATATAACTTCTTCAATATGATGACGACAACCGGACCAGAGGAGCGGTTTTTGTAAATACTGCTGGATACTAACACATGCTGCTGTTACATGCCCAGTATTTGATGCAGCAGTGTCAAAACACATGTTTATGATAGATTTACCACAGTTCCACAGCTTTACCAACTCTCCAGTTTTCCTCATAATAATCTCCCCAGTATTTTCATCAGTACCAGGTTGGTACTTAGGCACTCCTAACAATTTTATCTCGTCCTGGGTTGCAGCTGCTACAGTCAGCCGTTCTTCTAATGAATATTTATCATTTAATTTCTCAAGTAGCTTAGAATCCCAGTGGAGATATAAGTATGGAGGAACATCCCATGATTGACGCACTGATGTTGCTGTGGTATTGTTTGCTAGTCTTCGATGCTTGTCAGTGAAGGCATATGAAGTATAAACTTGGTTAGTATCGCCACCAATTTCACCGCTCAATGCTGCTGTATAAGCAGCTTGTGGAGTTGGAGTCATTTAAATTCAAGTCGCGACTGCAGCTAGCTTTGGCGACGAATAAATTTGCTCCTTTGGGGTCAGACTTCTGTCGTTTTGGTGTCGTCAGAATCAACTTAAACTCATCATCGCTATCATTATCAGTGGAATCTTCAGAGTTTGAGACAGTTATAGCACTTGTTCCAGGTCTAGGTGATGATAAAAGTTGTCTCTTGAGTTCTTTTTCTTTTTTTTGTTCTTCATTTGTTTTTCTATGCTCTCTCCTCTTTAAAGATCCTTGCAGCTTCTTATCAAATTTGCCAAATGATGCTACCCTATTCGTCTTCATTGATTCAAGAAATAGTAAACCCTCTTTATTTTTGATGAGTTCATGTGCATTCATTGGCCATAATTGAAACGTCTTTTAATATCTTGTATTTCCTGATTTAATTTTATTTGAGTACTTTCCAAATCTCTCCGTTTGACTGGCATAGATCGAACTTTGTAATTATTTTCTGCTAGCTTGATAATTTTCTCTATAGATTTCTTTTCAGTGATGACAGGGATACTCGCTTTTTCATAAAATGGCAGTACCTTCTTGAAAACCAATTCTGCACACTGTCTTTGAGTTTGATATTATGTTGTGGGTTGTCTCTGTGGTATAAAAAGCATCTTAAAACTTGCTCACAGGTGGGAAGTCGACTTCCGCTAATTTGAGAATCTTCACTAGTTATTGCATTTCCCAGGCCATATATTAATTTGACCCTATTTGATGCCATCATGGAAAACTAATGAAAAGCAATCACAAAACCATAATATTCAATCAACAACTAAATGAATCGATGTACATGTATTGTCCTGCTGGGGATGTTTACTATGACTAGGCTAAAACTACTATCCGATAATTCCGTTGCTCCACTTCCTGTAAAGGCATTGTCAAGGGAGGCTACTCAGGCTAGCTCAGGCTACTCTTGCAGTCATATGAGGATGCAGACCACACTGTGATTGCAATGCTACCCAATAACTGCTTGGTGAAATTTAAGGCAATAAATAATACACTGCTGACTGTGTAAAATTATTCATCAAGTAGTTATTTCGAATTTTGGTTGCGATATTCAAATAAATGGCATTAAATAAATAATTAGAATGACTTATAATATTTATTTAATAACTAAGATAGTTATTCTGGTGATATATTCAATTTTGGCCCAATTTATAATTATTCTGTATCATTTCGGTGGCAAAAACTAATATTGTGCCCCAAAATGGTAACCCATAATCTTAAAAGTGGAGGTGGCAAACAATTGCAACATCAGTAGCATCGATAAAAACAAATTGTTAATCAACCAAATATTTCACAGTTGGCATTACTCCTTTCTGGTGACATCGAAGTAAATCCCGGTCCATCTGAAACATTATCCCTCGTGCATCTGAATGTAAGAAGCCTTCGCAATAAAGTTGACATAATCATAGCAGAGCTCTCAAATAATTTTGATATAATATCGCTTAGTGAGACATGGCTTGACGAAAAGATAAATACTATTATGCTAACTATTCCGTCATTTCACGACCCCATCAGAAAAGACATGACAGACAGGGGGTGGAGTTTTAGTATCAAGTTTTAAACAGAAGGTTAGATCTCGAAATCGACAGTAAAGAGTGCATATGGCTAGAAATCAATTCAAATAATACCAAATTACTCATTAGAACTTTTTACAGACACCCAGACCACTGATATTAATAATAAGATTGCCAAGCCAATTACTAGATCAATATATGATGATATCAATAATTTTTTTTTATATTAGGTGATTTTAATATCGATATGAGTGTTAAACAAAATGCTTTTAAACATAACGTCATTAATCTTTTTGATTTAAATCAACTCATAAACAAACCTTCAAGATACGACAGTAAAGAAAATAACTCTCTGATTAATTATAACCAATTGCTCACGTTCCACTACTGCTTCAGGATGTCTCGATAACTTCTGTAGCGACCATTGCCCTGTGTACTGTCGATTAAGTTTCCAAAAACCGAAAGTAAGATGCTATAAAAGAACTATCTGGGATTACAAAAATACCAACTATGAAGGACTAAGACATGACATACTATCCACCAACTGGGACGATTTTATCGACACTGACTGTATAAATATATCTTGTAATAATTTCACAAATGAATTGACAAGTCTTGCCAAAAAAACACATTCCAAACAAAATAGTAAAAAGAAAAATAAACTCCACCAAAAGAGCAGTAAAGGAAAACTCAGACATAGCCTGGCAAAATTTCAGAACTATTAGAAACAATTATATTATAAGAAAATGCAAACGCGAATATTTTACAAAATTTGACAATAAAATTAACGATAAGGAAAATTTTGGTAATAAGAACTGGTGGCAACTTGTTAATTCATTTATGAAAAAGACACGACAGACATGTAATGCATTACCTCCCCTTACACAAGACGACAAAACATTCTTTACCCCAACTGATAAAGCTGACTGTTTAAACGACCACTTCCTAACTCAATCCTCACTTGACAGCACAAATGCTTTTATCCCCACATTAAGCCGCAACGAAAACTCACTGTGTACAATTGAACTAATTCCACAGGAAGTTAAGGACATGCTCCTAACAATTGATCCATCAAAATCTAATGGCCCAGGCGAAATAAGCGGAAAATTATTAAAATCATTATCTGAAGAAATATGCAAACCTTTATGTAATATATTTAATCTATCCCTTAAAAGTAAAATCGTACCCGATATTTGGAAATTTGCAAACATTACTGCTCTCCTCAAAAAAGGCGACCCGACAAATTGTGGAAACTATACATCCGTATCTCTATTAAGTATTCTTGCCAAAACTTTCGAAAAATGCATATACAAACATGTCTTTAACTTCTTCCTTGACATTCTATTATTACTAATCTTCAGGGCGGCTTTCTTCACGGCGAATCTACGGTTTACCAACTTACTAATCTAAATCACACGTTTTGTCAAGCCATCGATCAAGGCAAATGTACGAGAGCAGTGTTCTGCGACATAAGTAAAGCTTTTGACAGAGTCTGACACGCTGGACTCTGTCATAAGCTTGAGGCGGCTGGGGTTAGAGGGGACGTCCTTCACTGGTTCGAAAATTATTCAACTAACCGCAAACAAAGAGTTGCTGTGAATGGCGCCTCCTCGACCCCCAAAACAGTTTCATCCGGTGTCCCGGATTAACGATATCATAGAAAATATAAATTCCAACATTCGTTTATTTGCCGATGCAATCAATATTGACCTAGAAAAACTAAATTTGTGGGCTAAAACATGGCTGGTATGCTTCAACCCCCTCAAAACCGAAACACTAACAAGAAAAACCCTCTTCTTCCAGCTCTTAGATTTAATCAAATTCCCATAAAAGAAGTCAACGAACATAAGCACCTCGGTTTAATCCTTCAGTCAAACTGCAAATGACACGCACACGTAGATTCAATTATCAATAAAACTAGCAAATTAATTAACTCCTTAAGGTCATTCAAATATAGGCTTACTCGAAACTCCCTGCACACTCTGTACACTTCCTTTATTTTACCCTATTTCGATTACTGTGATATTATCTGGGATGGCTGCACTGATGACCATACTAATAAACCAGAAAACTTACAATTAGATGCACTTAGAACTATATGTGCCGCTGTAAGGGGTACCAGTTATAAACTCTTATTATATAATAAAACCGGGTTTATTACGCTACAAGAAAGAAGCAAACGACACAAACCGACTCTTATTTATAAATTCATTAATGACCTGACACCCGCTTACCTTAAAGTGCACATAAAATGTCCTTAAAAGATTTTCTATTTTATCAACTTTACGGCAAATTCACACCAATCCGACTAAAATTAATTCAGCTATCTTCACTCAAAGTCGTATCCCGTAAAAACGACTTTGCCAATATCGAAAACACTCTTAAACCCCTCAGACGCCAGTGACGTCACAGTGACCGAATGCATATCCGGGATGTTTATTCCTTAATTACCTATATACACCCGTCGTGTGTATTCACTAATTGAATAAAACAATTGACTACGGAATAATTTGTTTTGTAATTCATTTTATTTCAAGATCTAATTTAAAATTTGTTTCATAATGTACGGTCGTTCTGTTTTCCCACGGCAGTGATTTTAATACACTCTACCATCGTGTGCAGTCCAAACGATTCGAGATACATTTTCGTCAAAAGAGTATTGTGGTTCTAATTTAGAATTTGTTTCAATATGTACGGTCGTTCTGTTTTCTCACGGCAGCCATTTTAATACAGTCTACCATCGTGTGCAGTCAAAACGATTCGAGATACATTTTCGTCAGGAAAGTATTGTGGTTCTAATTTAGAAGGGTAATTATCTTTTTTTTTTACGCCGGCCAGATCGATTAGCTTTGGTCATCGATGTTTTTGTTATAATGAATAGCAAATACACTTGATCAAATGTGGAGTTACTGGTGTCGTTTCGTGAGTGATTAAACTGTCAATTTAATTGTAAAATATCTTTACATTGACCTTTATAATACAGCAAGAAATAGGGGAATGCCAAGCATAAACGCAAAGGAGGCCCCAAGCTCGATAGAAAATTTCAAGTCGGGGTCAGCATCAAGGTCACAACGTTATTCACACGTAAACGCAAATCCAAATTGTCAACGCCAAATAGTCTTTAATAAAAATGGTGGCTTAGCGCAAAAATTAAAAATCCAAAGTGCAATCGCACGGATGTCACAAAATTGGACCTTTGGTTCTTTTGGGGGCGGATTGACGGTCATGTACTTATATAGTTCCCATTGTGGTTCTAATTTAGAAGGGTAATTATCGTTTTTTTTTTACGCCGGCCAGATCGATTAGCTTTGGTCATCGATGTTTTTGTAATAATGAATAGCAAATACACTTGATCAAATGTGGAGTTACTGGTGTCGTTTCGTGAGTGATTAAACTGTCAATTTAATTGTAAAATATCTTTACATTGACCTTTATAATACAGCAAGAAATAGGGGAATGCCAAGCATAAACGCAAAGGAGGCCCCAAGCTCGATAGAAAATTTCAAGTCGGGGTCAGCATCAAGGTCACAACGTTATTCACACGTAAACGCAAATCCAAATTGTCAACGCCAAATAGTCTTTAATAAAAATGGTGGCTTAGCGCAAAAATTAAAAATCCAAAGTGCAATCGCACGGATGTCACAAAATTGGACCTTTGGTTCTTTTGGGGGCGGATTGACGGTCATGTACTTATATAGTTCCCATTAACAAAAACACAATATGATTTAAATATCTTTATATAACTACAATATATCAATATAGTTATAACATATATATATATATATATATATATATATTTATGTAATTATTCTCTAATAGTTCATTTCACGGATTCCAAGCACACGACGAATCACATAATTTCTACATTGATGAGATGACGGTAAACGTGCACACAGCAGTCATATTAAATATTTGAATCTCCGCAGCACAATTAAGATGATTAAGATGATAAGGTTTATGAGTTATTCATGTAGATCTTTTCATTATTTTCAACACCATGAAATAACTGGAACAGTAACGATCCCAGCAACAATATCGATAACACTAAATGTAGCACATTAACATGATCAGAAACAGAATCAGGACATAATCATGTCACAATCAAAAACAGAATCAGGTCACCTATAAAACATACACAATGTTTAACAAATAATCAAAATATTTCTACATTTCTACGATTATCAACATTACAAAAATCAAACAATACTTACAAGCATTTGTACTAATTATTACTCATAAATCACACAGATTACCATTATAACGACACACAGTCTAAACCAACGACACACAGTCTAGCACCCATTTAGTTGAAATATAATTTATAGGAATGATTCATGAATGAATGATGATTAATGGACACGTGTGATTCTCCCAAAATTCAGCATTAGAGTAACAATATAAATTCATATCTCCCACCACGTAAACTACAGTTTCACTCACAACCAATCAAACCACGACAACGAAACAGGCAGTCCACATGCATTCAATGCAATCATACCTGCAATAAGACAAGTGAATAACTCTACCTATCATACATCTTACAAATAAACAATAAAATCAAAGGTATATAAATCAACTTTATTACCACAATCTGAAACCATGTTCACCAGTTGTCGTAAACTGTAATAACAACAATAACATATATACTATATTTATTAATGTACAAATACTTGTGACCTTGAAACGTTCAGCAATACCAGCGTGAATCCATATCTATATGTGGTACATCCACGACAAACTATAATATAAACTATCGTTATCTAATAAAGATATTGTCATACGTGACAACGGACATGCCTTGCGTCTCAAGTTTCTTCAGTGATTCAGCTGCCGGGATGTCCGAGGATAAAACTTCGACTACGAGCGGGTCGGATAGACGCCAGTTTTGAAAGTGCCAAGTCATCGAACGTTTCAAAGTTCCAGTGCATTATTTGGCTAGGCCCGCAAATTTGGATAGGTTGTTACATCAAGGAGAAATGAAATTGTCCATAGTAAAACGAATTAAGGGCAAGGTAAAGTGACACCATTTTGTCACAACACCTGAAATGGGGGGTTCTCAAAAAGGGACTTACACAAGCTTTAATGCTGATATGTTGGTATCAACATGTGCCTGAGATGATACAGAACAATAAAAAATGGATGGAAATCCAAAAAAATGACTTTGAAATAAAATATTTACCAAATAATAAAGGAAATTCCTAAGTCAGGGCTGCGCAGCTACAAGCTTTATAAAAAAGAACACAGGAAAACTAAACCGGCCAACAGTTGCTCAAATAATCAAACTCCAACCATCAAGACTTGAAATCTGAAAAAAAATTATCAAAACTTAGTTATAGGACCTCAAAGTTTTCAAATATTTTGTAAACAAAAGGCCATTTTGTTTCATGCACTACTTTCTCTGCAGATGTATGGTGTACCACTAGTGGCACGGTGAATAGCAATATTGGCCCTATGATATGAGTTTCACAAAGATATGAATGTGAGGCATTTACCAGTGTTCTACATTGTACAAATAGCCTTCATATTCCTGATATAACATCTAATTGCAATAGAAGCAGCCTTTTTTGGGGGTATGTGTGTGTGTGTGGGGGGGGGGGGATTTTCATGAATTTGATAAAAGTATTATTAGTGAGTGACAGAGAGACAGACAGAGAGGTTTAATGTCTTTTGGATACAAACTAGGGGCTAACTCATGGTTTAAATTTATTTCAATAATTTGATAACACGTAGGGTTTTTTTAGCAGTAGGTTGTACAGGTGACCCTACTACCTGTCACATGCAAGCAGAGAACTTAAACTATGCCACTTGACTCAATGACAGACCTTGTGATCAAATGTGCACATGTTAATCTTTCGGATACCCAATTTACTTAAAAAGAAAAAAATGGGGTTTAACATCCACTTGACACAAACTAGGTCATTTTGGGACTAACATATGGTTTAATTTTATTTCAATAATTCGCTTGCCCATAGGGGTCTTTAGCAGTGGGAGGAAACTGGAGGACCCGGAGAAAACCCACGAGGTTGGACAGGCGACCCTACTCCTTGTCACGTACAACCGGGGGGTTCAAAACCAAGCTAGTTGACTCAATGACAGGCTTTATGACACAGCACGCACATGCTACCCATTCGGCCATCCAACTCCCCTTACTCAAAAAAGCATTCATCTAGTAAATGTACAGGTATGTACATCAAATGGAATAATCCACATTATTTACAATTTGTTATACGCACCTATTATTAAAGTCAACAAATAGTAAATCATATCTCAGTTCCTGGCATTCATTAGACAAGTATTCCTATATTTCTGAAAAATAAATAATGTAAAGGTGTATTTTTCAATTCATTTTCTAAATCCAACACATACACAAATTCTATAATCAAACATCAATATACATGTACATGTGTAAAGCATTCAGCATTATTTGCAAACTTCCAATGGGAGGTGATATCAGATGTTCTAGTTAATGCTGACAGAAATGAATCACATCCATTCACAGATGTACAATGTACACGTCTTCTAAGAAGGGTTAGTATGTTGTACCCTGCCCATGCACAACACTCATCATGTTGCAAAAGTGTAACTTTACTGTCAAGAGAGAGAGAGAAATAGGGTTTAACGTCCACTCGACACAAACTAGGTCATTTTGGGACCAACATATGGTTTCAACTTTTATTTCAATAATTCGCTTGCGCGGAGGAAATAAAATAAAACCAAGTACGACCCACGACGTTGAGAAGGCGCCCCTATCTCCATGCCACATATGCTCTCACCAGGGATCGAAACCACAGCCGCAAGCCAGAGGTGACCGGCCAGCTAGAGGTCGAAGCACAGCACTCTAGATCACTGGGCCATCCCAACCCCCCTTTACTATCAAGATAGGAAATTGTTTTTATTGGCACGATGGTTGCTTTAGGCATGCTAGATTTAAAAAAAGACAGCCACCATGGTAGATACATTTGCCATCAGTTTGGAGGATTTTAAATCCACACATTTTATTTGAATAGGAATGTTTGTTTTGGAGGAGGGGGGGGTTGTTCATATTCTTATCTGGAGACCAAATGTACAATCTGCGTAGATTATCTTGTCGAATTCTGTAAAATAAGAATAAAAATGTACCAGTGGTTATATCAATGAAGAGTTTATATGAAACAAATCTTAAATAAACGACACATAATTATAAGAATTTTAAACATGAAAACCCCTACAAACCATTTCTTAAAAGTATACCTGTGCTGTAACCTAAGCCAAAGAAAATAATTTAGGCCTAATTAGTAATAATATAGGCTAAAACATCATAATTTTAACATACACAAAACCCACAAAATGTAGCACTAGAAGAAATTGAAATTATCCAACAATTAATTTTCAAGGTGACAATATGAATAAAACTAATGCAAAGGTTTAATTTCAAAAAGCTCAGTAAAATGATTAGTCAAATAAACTGAAGACTGTCGTCTTTGGCACGTGCTACCTATGGCGTTCCGTAGTCCCAAACTAAATACAGGACAAGCCATTAAAAACTATTATTTTCTCAAATGGATATCACCACAATATAAGTTGCAATGCAAGAATGCAGTGTGTACTTACCAATATGAAAATAAAATTTATTCAACGAATTTGAAGTCACTTGACGACGAAACCACATGTACAAACTTTTTTGACAGTTCATCCCACCCTTCGAAAAAAACCCACATCTCCAGAGATCGGCTATCCGATTACAAGTGACATCCATGCGACATGATGCTACAGTACCTTTCAATTTTTCTCCTTACAAATCATTTCTCTCAAAATATTCACAAAATAAAGTTTTTGCCAAATTTCGTAATTGTTGACATTTGGGGGCCAAATGACATCTTCTGGAAGTGCTTCAGCGAATGGCAATAGTCCGATGCAGCCAATGTGAATTCCCTAAGTTACACTTCATCAACAAATTGTAATAGAGGCAACATACTCTTACTGATATGTGCCAAACATTATAACACATAATATGACACATACTAAAGCGAATTATAAAATTAAGACAGAAACTCACTGAACGCGGAGTAATGTCTGTATAAGGTGAAGGTCATTTGCACTGTTTTCGGAACTATGTATTGTATTTAATGGGTGATCAGAAAGGAAAAGAAAAGGTTAGGGCTTTAAAAAATACATAGGTATGTAAATAATTGATCCCCCACGATTTGTATTCGGTCAGGAGGTTTGATCAACCTGGCGATTTTTCGTGCTTCAGTGATATGTTAACGGAGGGTCTCTGGAGAAGAAGGTAGAGACGAAATAACAAAATGGCTAAAGCACATGCGAGTATGTACCTTACGTAATGAAATACGTATTACATTAATAGAGAGGGGTTAATTGAAAAAGCGAGTCTTGACGGTTGTTGTACACACCATGGGACAATAGTTGAGCGTAATAAGTAACGTCAGAAAGTTAAAATAAATGTTGTAGGTGTAACCGCGTTTGTTGGACATTTTGCGATATTTTCACCATAAATTTAGGCCTCAGTGATCCTAGAATGAGTTTAAAGGGCCAGTGGTAGTAAAAAAATGGTCTGTGAGTAATGTTTTTTATTTTAGACTTTTGTATCCAAGGGCCCTTGTTTTGGTTTTTGAAATAATTTTTTCATCATTTCAGGTGTTGTGACAAAATGGTGTCACTTTACCTTGCCCTTAAGCTGTGTGTTGTTTCATAAAAGATACATTTTGGTTGACCCTTCGACAGTCATTTAACTGAATTTACGTCTGGAGTCTAAATATTTCCGACAATATGTTTAAACAATCTGTTCGATCGAATGCCGTGATAGAGATGTAACTGTTAGGCGCAATCTTCACACCTCGCGCAGATTGTAATCTGCGCTCTCGTTTTGCGCAGATTGCACTCCGCGCGGGTGAAGCTGGTGCGCAGATTGCCCACTTTGCGCTGATTAGCCCTCGATGTTTTTGGAGATGTTAGTTGTCTGTCAGGCGTAAGTATAGGATATTAACCTACAAGAGGTTGATATGATAAGAGAACACGCGGGCGAAGCCCAAGGGTTCTCTATCATATCAATCCGAGGGAGAGTAGGTTTATATCTGACATATACAACGTTCACCCTTAAATTTAATGGACTCTTCTAAAAAAGGCAACAGTGATTGGATAATTGCTCAATATCACGTGAACGTGTTTGTTTATACGTCGCTATTTTGTAGTAATTGAACTGAAAGCTATAACAAAATGGATAGTAAAACGAAGTCAGACGAATAATCTATCCTTTTTAGTCATCATATTGACCATGGAATAGATGTGAATGCAACTATGATGAGTATCTATACAAAGCCAGAAGAAAATTTGGATCAAAAGGCAATCTTTTCCGATAATTCTGACAATGAACCGTGACTGAAGGTTACTTTTAGGTATGTTCAGAGAAAGATTTGACCGACTGTTTTGAGTGGACTGTAGCCGTAGCCAAAAATACTTTACAATGGAGCTCTTGGGCGATATATACTTTCATGTCTTGGAGTGTGTGGAGAAATGAGGTGGACAGAAAGAAAATTCTGAAAGATATCGTAGACATGGACTGGAGTATGGATAACCGATTTAAATATGCCGATAAGTACGCCGTCTATTTCGGTCCTGAATGTCACAAGTTGAATCGTTATTCGTTATTTATTTTCGGGATTCCAATATGCAGCTAGCCATGACTAGAATGATGGATGACAGGTATCCCCCAGTAGTATAAAACACAGCAAAACGACCTCTAGACCATAAACAGTCCACATTGTAATGGATTGCAAAGTATCCCCTAGCAGTAGAAAACACATTAATTGACGTATAGTCGGTAAATAAACCAGATTGTTATTCAAGCGGTGAATGACGAATAACAAGGTGACTGGCGAATAACGAGGTAAGTCACCTCGTTATTCGTTATTCAACTTTATATTCGGTATTCCAATATGCAGTTAGCTATGACTAGAATGATGGATGGCAAGTATTCCCCAGTAGCATACAACACAGCAAAACGACCTCTAGACCAAAAACAGTCCACATTGTTATTCAAGCAGCGAACAACGAGCTGTTTGTTATTCGTTTTTTCACGTCGTTATTCGGGATTCACATATAAGGTGTTCATGTATCTTTAATGAAGATATTTCAGAATTTAATTTTAAACGATCATTAGAAAACAACAGAATAGTGGATTGCAAAGTATCCCCTTGCAGTAGAAAACATATTAAATGGCCTATAGACCCTGAAGTCTCATATTGCAGCCAAGACACGTGCTGCATCGTTATCTTTATTTAATATTAAGAAAATAAGACACTATTTGGACAGACCGACGTGTTTAAAGCTGGCCAACGCCCTCATATTTTCACACTTAGACTATTGTAACGGTCTTTTTGTGAATTTACCAAAAACAACACTAGCCCCTCTTCAACGAGTGCAAAACCTTACGGCCAAAATGATTCTTGGACAATCCAAATTCTCCAGTTCGTCTGACGCCCTAAAACATCTTCATTTTCTCCCAATACATGTCCGTGCTGAATATAAAACCTTACTCATGGTATATAAATGTTTGAACAATAATGCTCCAGATTACCTTTGCGATCTTTTAATTAATAACCCGAATCGATATTCCACACGATCGTCGATCGCCCAGGATTTACGTGTTCCAAAAACAAAATATAAAACCTTTGCTGACAGATCCTTTAGTGTAGCAGGACCCAAGCTATGGAATAGACTACCGCGAAACCTAAAAGAGTGTTCTTCTTTGGAAAGTTTTAAGAAGACTTTAAAAACACATCTATATCAAAGAACTTTCTGCAAATAACTTTTATTATGTATTTATTAATTTAATTTGTGTGTTGTGTTGTGTGTTGGTGTGTGTGTATATCTGTTGTTCATGTAAAGCGCCATTGAATACATTAAAGATGTAATGATGAGCGCTATATCAAATTCAATAAACATAAACATAGTCGGTAAATAAACCATATTGTTTTCAAGCGGCGAATAACGAAGTGACTTGCCTCGTTATTGGCGAATAACGAGGCAAGTCACCTCGTTATTCGTTATTCAACTTTATATTCGGTATTCCAATATGCAGCTAGCCATGACTAGAATGATGGATGGCAAGTATTCCCCAGTAGTATACAACACAGCAAAACGACCCCTAGACCGAAAACAGTCCACACTGTTATTCAAGCAGCGAATAACGAGCTGTTTGTTATTCGTTTTTTCATCTCGTTATTCGGGATTCACATATAAGGTGTTCATGTATCTTTCATCATGATATTCTTGATTTAATTCTAAAAGATCATTATAAATGAACATAATAAGGGATTGCAAAGTATCCCCTAGCAGTAGAAATCATATTAAATGACATGTAGTTGGTAAATAAACCAGATTGTTATTCAAGAGGTGAATAACGAATAACGAGGTGACTTGCCTCGTTATTGGCGAATAACGAATAACGAGGTTACTTGCCTTGTTATTGGCGAATAACGAGATAAGTTACCTCGTTATTCGTTATTCAACTTTATATTCGGGATTTCAATATGCAGCTAGCTATGACTAGAATGATGGATGACAAGTATCCCCCAGTAGTATAAAACACAGCAAAACGACCTCTAGACCATAAACAGTCCACATTGTTATTCAAGCACCGAATAACACCTTATATGTGAATCCCGAATAACGAGGTGAAAAAACGAATAACAAACAGGTCGTTATTCGCTGCTTGAATGACAATATGGACTGTTTATGGTCTAGATGTCGTTTTGCTGTGTTTTATACTACTGGGGGATACTTGTCATCTATCATTCTAGTCATGGCTAGCTGCATATTGGAATCCCGAATATAAAGTTGAATAACGAGGTGATTTTCCTCGTTATTCGCCAATAACGAGGCAAGTTACCTCGTTATTCGTTATTCGTTATTGGTGAATAACGAATAACGATTCAACTTCACACTGCCTACAAGTTCAGTATAAAGTCAAGCAGACCAAATGCCGTCCATTGGAAATGTTCAACAAAAACTTGTCCAGCTATTAAATTTGTTAAAATCAATATATTTTAATATGTGTAAGCTATTTAATGTTATTTAATAAAAGTTAAATTTGTTAAAATCAATACAGTTTTAGTCTTAAAAAAGATATGGACTATAGTTTATAACACCATTGTTCTAGGATTAACTCTGGATTAGCGGCAAAATTTGACATCAAAGCCTGCCGGCTAAGTGGGAACACCCCGTGGGAACACCCCGGTTTTATTTTTAATTCTGTCAGCAGTATCTCATAATCGGTGCTGACCACGTGACTGAATGTAAAAAATATTTGCTGTAGTTTGAGGTAACTACATGTGGTTACGATTTATGTGGTTACAATTAATAGAAAAACAATTTTAAAAATATTTACTGATTCAACTTGGTCATCGTTTTATTATTTCTGTCATTCATATTCCATCAAGAGGGAATTTTATAAAAATGGCTGAAGTATTACTACGTGCACCAAACAACGATAATTTTTTTGGTTAGGACCGTCTAAACGCGGGTAAATTTAGAGTAGCTATTGGCTAACAGCACGTAAACAACCTTATTTGCATATTGCACACATACTATTTATAGTATTGTGTAGGATATATAGCTCCCTGGGGTGTAGGGGGTGATAAGAATATACCCTCCGTATTTCCTGGTGGTCGTAAAAGGCGACTAAAAGGATCCTTGTAATGGGGCAACGTGTTTGCCGTGCGTTGCGTCCCGTGTCGGTGGAGAGTGGGGATTTGGCTTGCGAGTCCTTTTTCTGCAACACATTACTTTGGCCCATGGTTCACCTAGACGGGAGGTCAGAGTGGCCCTAATACAGAGGCCGTTTCTGAGTTATTTAATATAAAAAGTAAAATTTCAAAGGCATGGCCGAGGTTCCTCTTAATTGAGAGTCCCTCTACAGACCTTTCTAAGGTTTCTCCATTTTTAATAACCAAGGGTATCGCTGGCTTGACCGGTGAGCCCAAGGCTATAAAAAAAGCCTAAGAATGGAACACTCTTGATAGAATGAGTCAAGGAGTTACCATGCTACCATGCTGCTTAAATCAACATCTTTGACAGACATCCCTATCAAGGTCACTCAATTCAAGTAGAGGAGTAATTGGATGTCGGGAGGCAGCAGTGAGGATGAAATGGTGCGTCTCACATGTAAAAAGAATTAGTGTACGCCGAGGAGATAAGGTGATTCCAACAAGCACCTATATCCTCACATTCGATCGTTCCGAGATACCAACGACTCCCAAAGCAGGTTATCTAAACATACCTGTGGATTCGTACGTTTCCAACCCTCTTCGCTGTTATAAATGCCAAAAGTTTGGACACAGCAAAACCGTCTGCAGAGGTAAAGACACCTGCGCTCGCTCTGGTCATGATGGCCACGAGAGCGCTACCTGTCAGGCGGATTTCTACTGTGTCAATTGCAAGGGTAAGCACTTTGCTTACTCTCGCGAATGTCCTATTTGGCAAAAAGAGAAACGAATCCAACAGGTTATGTTCGAACGGAAAATGTCATACTTTGATGCTAAAAAGCAAGTAGAACTTTCTACACGTTTTCCCATTGCACCACAAGGGAAATCTTACTCAAGTGTAGCCAACGTTTCTACTAGAAGTATTTCTGTTCAGACAGATTTAACCTGGTATGAAAAAGAGGACGTGCCTAAAGTAATATCATCAGATCATATCAAAGGGGTATCGGGCTCATCATAAACGAGTGAGAGCTCCGTTCAAATCATTAATTCTTTGCCTGGCGAGGATCCACCTTCCTTGCCTCAAACTGAGGATGTTAGGGCCATTCCTAACACTTCAACCCAGAAGGACAAGGGGTCATCTCCCTTGCCTCCCCTTGAAACTGTCATCCTTAATTCCAGTTCTTCTGGGTCAGGATCGCAGTTAAAGGGTTCTTCAAAGAAAGAAAAACTAGCAAAGTTTAAAGAGGGAGGAAAGAAGGGTTCAAAAGACCCTATCTCCCTCTATAATCGATATGGGGATGATATGATGGACGGTGTTGCCTATGCGGATGTCCATACGGGCCCACATGTGAAGCCGTCAAAAAATAAAATTCCCTGACAATGTTAAATTCCATTATTCAATGGAATTGTCGTGGTTTAAAACCAAATTTTCATGAAGTCCAATTATTAATTCAAAAACACAATCCTTTAGCTATTTGTTTACAGGAAACTTTTTTACGGAATTCTGACACTTTGTCTTTTCGGTATTTTGTTGGTTATCATCATCATTCACTTAGTGATGGTAGAGCTCATGGGGTTGTTTCTATTATTCTTTACAGGCAGTTGCAGTTAGGGCGACTATGCATATTCCTATAACACTCTGCTCTATATATCTTCCACAAAGTTTACATCTAAATCTCAGAGATCTCAGAGATCCCTATGACCTTGTTGCACAACTTCCTCTCCCGTTTATTATAACGGAAGATTTTAATGGTCATCATTCCCTCTGGGGTAGTCCTGATGATAACAACAGAGGTAAACAAATAGCGGACTTCATTAACCTTAATAATTTGTGTTTACTAAATGATGACTCTCCAACTTATCTACATCCTGCCACAGCTTCTTTTTCTTCCCTCGATATCACCATTTGCTCTCCGGTCCTGTTTCAGGATTTTACATGGAGAGTAAATGAAGATCTGTGTGGTAGTGACCACTTCCCTATCATAATTGATAATAATGGTCCCTCTCCGGTCGAAAGACCCCAGAGGTGGAAGTTGCATAAGGCTGATTGGGCTCTTTTTGAATCTTTGTGTCTCTTCTCCTTTGGTGCAAAGGAGTTAGAAGATGCAGATGAGCCTATGGCCTTATTTACTTCAATTCTCCAAGATGTAGCTGAGCAGGCGATTCCAAAAACCACGACAGAACCAAAACGTTTCAATAAACCATGGTTTAACGACGATTGTAAATCCGCCCTAAAAGAGCGTGTTCGTATCCTGAGACGATTAAAAAACATCCTTCCATGGAGAATATTGCTGCATACCAAATGGTCAGGGCGAAGGCCCGTAGAACCATACGTCAAGCAAAGAAATCTTCATGGCAGGATTATGTCTCAAGGATCAATTCCGTACCACATCCAAATCGGTATGGGATAGGATTCGTAGGATTAAAGGTAAAAGTAGTGTATTATCAGTTAACCATCTAAATGTTGATAATACCACCTTGACAACATTTCCTGATATTGTTAATTCTCTGGCCAGTACTTTTTCATTCAATTCTCAACCAAGGCTGTATGTTATGTCTTTGACGAATGTCAAGCAGATTTTACGGCCAATGTTATTGCGTCTTGTTTAACTGATTACGCAAAACATGAATTGCCAAAAAAGCCTAAACTAACGATATTTAGTGATAGGTGTACGTACCAGAATAGGAATGTAATCCTCTCAAATTCACTTTTGGATGTCGCTAAGAAAGAAATCATAGTAATTTATCAAAAATACCTTAACTTCTTCAAAGATTTTTCTGGATTAAATCGGGATTCATCTATTAGACCCGGAAGTAACATTGGTCATCCGGTTGTTACAAATCTAAGAGCCCTAAGGTATCAACTGAATGGTGTTCTACAATATAAGTTATCCCATGGGGATGAATATGAAGAACTACCGATATCGAAGTTGAAAACGCTTCAGAATGTCTACAACTTTTCGCGCGCCCAAGACCACTCACATCTTTAAACCTGTGATACCCAGGGATTATCATTCATACTATGATTCGTTACCACATTAATGATAAATTAACACGGAACTGATGGGTTTGTAATGTTAAACTGACTTTCGTTTATTTCATTATTCAGTTTATTAATACGTGTTCACATTCTTTCAAAATGGTAAACTGTTCAAATAGAGCTACAGAAATTGGTTGATTTCGTTTCTCTCTTTGTTAAAATATATTATTTGTTGGTTTAAAAAACAAAACAGTTCCTTACACGGGGAACCCGTGTCTCCTTGTTTTCAATACAAACGAAATGACCAATAATACGGTGGGCAGATATATATATATATGGACTGCAGAGGTGAAATGAAATGAACTGGGATTTAACGTCCTACTGTCAAGGGATCTTTTACGTGCACGCCAATGTGTACACGAGATCTCGGCTTTTTTGTTCCATCCGAACGACTGGACTGCTGTCCTTGTCAGACCCTCTGTCCCATATCGCTGCCAAGGGGCAACCACGCCTGAAAATCTGGATAAACTTTCTCGTCCAATGCAGTCTGTATACCCACTTAGCCACCATTACCCCAACTGCAGAGGTGTTAACTGGCATTAATTAACTTACTTGTTTGAACCCCAAAAGCTAATTTTATCTGAAAGTATTATGTCTCCAATGAACAGAAAAACTAAAACACGCAACCTCGGTTTTTCGGGCCATCCGAATTGCTAGACCACTGACAAGGGGAACAACGCTTTTACCAGTGGTACACGAATCGTGTACCATAATGCGTTTCCGGGTCATTTGTAACAAGAGACTCGAAAAACTGGGCTAGACATATTCAACAAGTCATGTCAAACGTTGATCTCAAGTTCTTATCTGGGGAGCATGCGCAATAAATATAATCGATGTAGGCTGGAATAACCAGACGCAACTGATTGCCGTTCAGTGGGGACTTCTGGCATATTTCGCCGAACATAACTGGTTTAAAGTAGCTAAGTCTCTAACTCAATATCATCCAAAATCTTAAACTTTGAAAACACGAATAATTTGTCAATTGATGCTGTGATCTTACCGGAAAATGATGGGTTTCTGACATCTAACATTTAAGACAAAATAAACATTTAATTTGGGGTAAGAAAATTTAAAAAAAAATTAACATTTGTACACGTTTTTGAATAGTTGGAAACCGACAGACCGACGGGACAAAATAGTGAACATCAGGGTATTTACGTTTCAATTCCGCGGAACTAACAATTCCGACTAGGTCCCATGTCACGTGATCAGTATTATTTTTAACACTTAAGTTTTCGCGCTAATTGCTGTCGCCATTTTGAACTTTGGTTGCAATATTGAATAAACCGTTTTTGGGATGAATTTGAAATTATCACAAATCAGTTCCGCGACCAACAAATCCTATAAAATGACATATTATTATTATATGGGTTATGTCGTCAACATTGTTTGTCAAACGCCATTTAAGCCGATTTTTGGCCTCTATTTTGGATTTTCGGCTCTCCTAGATTTAGCCCGTACGTTTTAGATGTAGCAAACGACAAATAATCTTCACTAGAGGGTCTCTTCTGTCTTAAATCATCGTCAAACCTTGTTCCCCGAGAAATAGTCACGAATCTGGGGTTGTGTCCCGACTAATAGTCAGTCCTATCCTCGAAATGCTGATCACAACTAAAAGCTGGATTTTCAAAGATGTGTCGAAAAAACACATGTCAATTTAAATTGCTGCATAAAAGTCGTGGTTTTCTGTGTTGAAAGATTGGATTACTGGTCTAACCGATCCCATCCCTTTATTGCCACTTTCCACGTGACGTGATCGAGGGAGAGTTTAAATCAGCTCGTATTTGACGTTAGCCTCTGTCAATTTCCCCTAAATATTGGCGCCTAAGTATATTGTTGGATTATCATCTGCCAATTTTTTTTTGCCGCCGCTTAATTACAGAGGCTACTGAGCGTTTAAGTCTCGCAATGATCTCGCAGCCGCTATTCAATAGTAATTCGGGCGACACATGACGGAGTTAGTAACACCCTTCGAATTTCGTCCTGTGGGCGTCCCATGAGTGTGTTTCTGGTGATCCATCACTTTTATAGTAAGACTGAATCTCTCTACTTTCAACAAGATAAGACATACTTGTATTGGAAATAGCTACCCTACACATACTTACATGGGTATGCAACTTCCAAGGTGTCTAGAATAAAGCAAAAGCATAATTTCCTGTTCCTATCCTCTGTTTTATAAAAGCCTAATGTAAGTGTTTCAGAAATAGTGATAAGCAATCTGGAAGCTTCTGTATACACTGACTTACGCATTATCATTCCGTTTAGGCCTATTTATTTACAGTTCTAATTTTATTGTAATGTATATGTTTTTAAAATTTCAGACAAGTGGATATTTTTATAGTTTGTTTAGACAGAGTGTTAAAACCATGTGATCTAGCTACAAGATCGTCGTTACTCAGTGCTGTGGATAATCTCATTAATAACTATGAAAGGGCACCATATAGCTGTACATTAGGTAATATTTAAAGTTATTATTCATAAATTGCTATCTCCCCCCACCCCTTCGAATAACAAAAACCCAACAGAGCACAGATTTAGCAATGTTACGCCAGCTGACCACGACAATCCATTGATAATCAAAGCTGTGTGTTATTAAAAGGCTACACCAAACGATAAAACATCAGTTGCACTTACGGTTCTTTGACAATCATCGTTAAAGAGAGTCCGAAACGTCGCCAGACCGAGTCCGAAAAGTCGTCAAGTAAGTCCGAACCGTCGTCCAACTGACTCCGAAAGGTCGCCTGTGTTGAGTCCGAAATGACGGGGGACCGAAATGTCGTGCTACCTTATTTTATTTCAAACACACTAACTTAAGGTAACAATTTACCTTGATTTGATTAGCCCACTAGCTAGGTTGATCTTTGTATAAACACTCTAGTGGCAGACGACTGTGAGCTGAGCTCACTACTCATTTTCAGTGATATCACAAGTTCATTTTTTTTATAAATTGTATCAATATATCACTATATCGATTAGATATTGTTTCTCAGAGAACATACATACTTGCTGTGATGTACATCAAATATTATTGGAGAATCTTATAGTCTTATGTAATATAATAAGTCAGATAAGTCACGTTCACTTCAGTCCGCCATCTTGTCAATAATTTTGGACACTGCGGTGGTGTATATGCTGAACAAAATTGGGCCTAAAACTGAACCCTGGGGTACACCGAAGCTCAGATCTTTTTGTCAGATTGTTTGTTGTGTATAATGACAGATTGGGAACGATTTGTTAAATAAGATTTAAGTAGTTCGAGAGCTGAGCCGGTTACACTAAATAAAACGTTCTTTTCGTAAACATTCAACAATGGAAATTTTGCCGTAGGTTCGTGATGCACGACTCCATGACGTGTTGCACTTGGTGGCGAGCGGTATGATATTATATGATTTAACCTGCATGTTATTTTTGGGGGGGCTTATTATAAATTGAATTGACAGTTGTGTTCAACCTTTCCTTTCAAATTATTCTGGAGTCCGAAGTGTCACCTACCCAAGTCCGAAAGCTTACTTACCGGAGTCCGAAACATCGAGGCCATATTTTTTGGAGTCCGAAATGACGCGGGGCCTAAATGACATGTGATCTAAAATAATGGGTAGACCTAAAGATGTTAATGGGAAAGATAAAGAGAGGCGGACATAATCTGTAAAACGACACCGCTAAGATATTTCATCACGCTATGATTCAGCCAGTATAAATGAATTTCTCGATTCAATGATGAAAGATGATGTAAGTTTTAAAATTCTCATCTATGGACTTTTGAAGCGCGACCAAGCTAGGGGCTATCTAATGTCATGCTTACAACCGGAAATTACTGAATCCATGTCCAACCGTATCTACATGCCCGAAAACCGAGTTGACGATATGGAGCAATATTCAAGGCGTACGTGCCTCAAATTTAGTGGTGTACCTGAACCGCATGAACAAGATAAGAAGACACTGATAAAATCGTCCTAGACGTGATAAACAATGAAATTCTAAAAATGACGGGTCACTCAGAATAACAAAAAACCAAATCGGCCGAACACATCGTGTTGGTAAAAGAAAGCAGGCATCCAACCGCGATATAATTGTTCGTTTCATAAGCTACAGGGACACGACTCTGATATATGGCAAAAAAAGTAATTAAAAAAACTAGAAACTCGGACCCAAATAACCGACAAAATTATTTGGCAACGAAGCACTTACAAGAAAGTGCTCCTTTCTGTTCAAATCCTGCAAGGAACTTTTTAAAAAGAAAAATATAAAAAACTGTTGGATCTTTGACGGAAGAATATATGTTAAGCTACTGATGAAGAGATAATCCTCATCAAATCTGAAGAAGGCCTTAATAATCGTGAAACTGATACTCCGCATAATGCTACACTAAACCAACGACCCTTCTTGGATGAAAATTTACAAGGACGCTCCAGTCAATGGTTACCACTTAACCGAGACCATGACTTGATGTTTACATCAACACCGAGACATGGAGCTATAGTCAATCTTCCTTAGATAAACCACACGAGTCTTTATCCTTTAAGTTAATGACATCAACTAATCTTGTGTTTATTATACATGTATGTTTATATAATGTAATAGAATTAGTACAATTAATATAAACTCTCCATAGGTAAATGTCAACAAAGATTCATCAGCTACATGCATGCCTCAAACATTAGGTGGTATACCATGCTCTAGAAAGAGTAGGACATTTTCAATCCTTTAAATATAAATACATGACCTCAATTAGTCGTGTGTTTTATGATGTAATAGCACTAACACGTTTCTTCGTGCATAAAATAAAACATTCGTTTAGCTATGCATCCGCTTAAATCGAGAAGTGGCAAAATGTGTTCTTGAAAGAGAAATATATTTTCCAACGTCCCCTTATCAACAGCATCTGTCAATTTAGTTCAGCTCTGAACGTTGGTCTCATTACACTTATTTTCGACATTGTTTGAATGGGACAATCCCTGAACGTTCAGGGTGAGTGTAATGAGACCGACGTTCAGAGCTGAACTACTGTCAATTTGATTCCTAGCTGCTATTCTTAATATAAGATCTGTTATTATTGGGATACATCTTAGCTAAAACCGTCTATTACTTACTGTTTGAAATACATGTACATGTATGTATTAATCAACGTTTGTTTCCAATACTCATTTACAAGACAAACTTCATGTATTAGTATCATTGAAACAATTGCAACTGTATAGCCACATACATACCTGTTTGTATATAATGTTTTTTTGACTGATGTATGTTATGCTTAATACAGATGATTATCTATAATTAGCACCCTTCTTAGTAATGACAGAATTTAATTTGCTAAAATATCTTTGTAATCCTATGTGAAAAGCAATGCATAGTAGATAATTCTAACAACTTTTCTTTCTATCCGAAGAAAGAGCTGTTACATGTTGGCGAATAACGAACAACGAGCCAGTTTGTTGTTCGGTATTCGCGAATTCACCAGATATTGCATTAGTAATATAATAAAGAAACGTTTGTAGGGAATACCTCGGGAGTGGGTTTTTAAGTCTAATTAGGTCATAAAACTTCAAAGTCTTTGGAAAAAGATTTAACTAACTCTCTTTCTATCCGAAAAAAGATCTTTTGTTAGAATTTATTTTCCAAGAGTTTGAAGTTTTATGATCTAATTAGGGTCATAAAAACCTATCCCCGACGTATTTCCTACAAATTCTCTTTTTTATATTACTAATTATATATTTGGTGAATAACGAACAACAAACCAGCTCGTTGTTCGTTATTCGTGAATACCGAACAAGAAACTGGCTTGTTGTTCGTTATTCGCAAATATGGAACAGCTCTTTCTTCGGATAGAAAGAGAAGTTGTTAGAATCCATTTCCCAAGACTTTGAAGAGTTATAATCCATTTAGTCTCATAAAAACCCACCTGCGGCGTATTTCCTACAAAAGTCCCTTTATTATATTGCTAATTCCATATCTGGCGAATACCGAACAAAAAAACAGCTCGTCGTTCGTTATTCGCCATATGAAAGAGATCTTTCTTCAGAAGAAGAATTTATTTCCCAAGAATTTGAAGTTTTATAATCCAGTTGGGCTCATAAAAACCCACCTGCGGCGTATTCCCTACAAAAGTTCCTTTATTATATTTCTAATTCCATATCTGGTGAATACCGAACAACAAAGCAGCTCGTTGTTCGTTATTCGCGAATACCGAACAACGAACAACAAGCTAACTTCACGTCGCCACAACATTTCCGTTTTGACAGTTCAATTTTAAAAAAAAACAAATTAGAAAACAATTGACTAAATAAAAAGAAGAGAATATCACCTGGTTTCTAGTTGAATTAAATCGATTTTTTCCGCAATTTCGGGGGCGTACGGCCCCTAAACCCAGGGGATGTGCAAATTAAGAATTCCCATACTGATAATCGGTCATCATGGTGCTTCCATTAGGCATAGTGCCAATATTATCCACAAGTTTAGGAACAACGTCCAGTTAGCTCCCGTACTATTAGATCTTACAGCATTCAAAGGTGCAAAGTGAAACGAGAACCACAACGTTATAAACGGAAATTGCTGAAATTCAATAGGTTTCTTCGTTTCTCTAATTCAAATAATACATATAAATTTCACAAAGATCGGGTGTTAGGGCTTATACAAGATTGAACAAAGTAAAACAAGGGTAGGAAACTGCTGAAATCCTATAGACTTCTTCGTTTCACTGATTTAAACAAGCCAACAGTTAGGCTGAAATCCCAAAAAATAACAGATTACACTAATTAATTAATCGCACATTTATTTTTTCAAAAGTATCGGGCAATCAAATTATACACTACGTTTCATCACCCACTATCGGATAGAATCAAGGTTATCTTGTCCCAAAGCATCGACCAATGAAATTGCCTAGCTCGGCTTAGCTTTAGCTCGAAATGTTAATCATTGGACTCAGTCTTCACCAATCAAATTGCTTGTTGCACATTAGCCTAAGCACAACATTTTCACCATCGATCTTAGTCAAGGTAATGATATAATGAATCCATATCAAAGGTTTCATCGCCCTCCCTTCATTATAACCAAAGTTATCGTACCCTAAAGAATCAGTCAATTAGATAGACTTCTTCGTTTCACTAATTTAAACAAGCCAATAGTTAGGCTGAAATCCCCCAAAATAACAGATGACACTAATTAATTAATCGCACATTTATTTTTTTCAAAAGTATCGGGCAATCAAATTATACACTACGTTTCATCACTCACTATCAGATAGAATCAACGTTATCTTGTCCCAAAGCATCGACCAATGAAATTGCCTTGCTCGGCTTAGCTTTAGCTCGAAATGTTAATCATTGGATTCAGTCTTCACCAATCAAATTGCTTGTTGCACCTTAGTTTAAGCACCAAATTTTCACCATCGAACTTAGTCAAGGTAATGATATAATGTATCCATATCAAAGGTTTCATGGCCCTCCCTTCATTATAACCAAAGTTATCGTGCCCTAAAGAAAAAAAAAGAGAGAAATGGGATTTAACGTCCACTCGACACAAACTAGGTCATTTTGGGACTAACATATGGTTTCAATTTTATTTCAATAATGCACATGCGCGTAGGGGTCTTTAGCAGTGGGAGGAAACTGTAGTGCCCAGAGGAAACCCACGAGGTTGAGAAGGCGCCATTATCTCCATGCCACATACGCCCACACCAGGGATCGAAACCACAACCGGAAGCCAGAGATGACCGGTCAGCCAGAGGTCGAAGCGCGGCACTCTAGACCACTAGGCCATCCCAACCCCCCGCGCCCTAAAGAATCAGTCAATCAGATGGCTTATCTCAGCTTATCCTGGGCAGAAAATGCCCATCTTCAACCTCAATCAAGACATTGACCTAGTGAACGCCTACATCAAGGTTGAACATTGTACCCAATTAGAAGGAGAGTAATTGTGTTCCAAAGGCTCGGCCAATTAAATTGCTACTATTTTTCATTTTCAATTCAAAATGGCATCCATATTTGCCAGAAATACATTTTATGGGCTTTCTTTCAAAGATTCGGAAAACATAATTCCCATGTGTGGTAGTAAAATATCAAAAAAAGCCATATAGATATTTCATTATTCAAGATTGTGGCACTTCTGGACTGACTTACAAACTCAGATTTTTTGTGTACGAATCAGTTGTGTCGTAGCTAGTACAGAAAAAATAATTCAAGGTATATTTCGTTGATTTGTTTTAGAAATTTGATCACCAATTTCTCCAAGGGGATAAGTTAGAATATTTCTAAGGACATCTTTCAAGTTGCATCGGTACGATCTATTTACATTCCGAATTTCATGATCATCGTGCATCTATTAAAGAAGTTGACAAATTTGAAACGAAATCACAGCGATAAATTTTCGAAATTCGAAAATTTGAAATTGCAAGTGAAATGTTTTTAAGAATTAGTAAAATAGGTTAATAAATAACAAAGTTACGACTATGCAATTTTAGTTTTTTACACGCCCACATTTTCATGTGGACGTATAATGCCGTGGCCCCTATCCGTCTGGACGTCCGTCCGTCCACAATTGTTTGTTGACTCTCTACGGGTCACAATTCTTATCCGATTTTGACGAAACTTGAAATATAGATTTATCCCCATAAGATCTCGGCTGATTTCGATATTGACATGTATCGGATCAAACGTCATGTATTATGGCCCCTGATTGTACGTTTTTAGCTTGTGGACCCTATGAGGTCACAATTTTGAACCGATTTTGACAAAACTTGACTTGAATGTTTATAACCCAAAGATCTTGGTTTCTTTCGATATTTGTGCCCATCGGATCGTAACTTCAGGAATTATGATCCCTGATTGTCCGAAAAATCGCCTTTTTTAGCTTGTGGTCCCTCTGGAGGTCACAATTATTATCAGATTTAGAAAAATCGTTTGATAATATCATTGTTACACCGTAATGAAGGTTGAGTTCAAATTTCGTGAAAATCGGACTAAAATTGCCGAACAAAATGGCTGCCGCTTGTACGCGAATATTGTAAAAAATATGGTATATCAAGGTTATGGACCCTATAGAAGTCATCATTTTAATCTGATTTTGATGAAACTTGAAATGCGTGTTTATAACCAAAAGATCTTAGTTTCTTTTCATATTTGTGCATATCGAATTGTAACTTCATGAATTATGGCCCTTGATTGTAGGAAAAATCCCTTTATTTTTTAGCTTATTCTCTATCCATCTCTCAAAAATGTGGGTGTATCCTGCCTGGCAGCCGCTCGTTCGTTCGTAAAATTCGGTGATTTTGAATTCTTAAAACGTTTTGAAAATATATTTAAACAATACTCACCACCCATTTTTTTCAGAAACATCCTATGGTAAGATTCTGAGAAATTCGATGCGCAGGAAATACCCCCCCCCCCCACACACACACACACACCCCACACAAAATAATCATCTTAACAGAAACAATAAACTTTATAAACTTTCCTGTGAAATAACTTTAACAAAAACAATAAGCTTTCATATGAAATTTGGAAGCTTAATAATAATAATATTTTACAAAACAAGTTTAATAATAACTTTAACAAAAACAATAAGTTTACTAGTAAGAGTAATAATCCGAACAGAAACACTGTATTACTTGTAATCACGTGTTCATACAACTTACTTAAATTTAACATTCTCGAGCCACGATCTATATGTAAATGTATTGCAGACCTACCTTTTCCATCGCCTGCAATGGTAGATTAAACCTGCTGGTAGATTAAACCTGCTTAGTGCAGGGAAATAGATTTCTTGATTGATAACAAGTAACATGGTTTTAAATAGGTTTCTATAAACCGCATAATTTAATGACACATGATACAATTAAAATAATGAAATACAACGCGTAAGCGCGTAGTCGATGCTGGTTAATCTACATGTATCTCATATCCATGACCACTAAACACCATTTCTGTTGGTATCACACATAACTATAACACAAAATATATTTATGCTTGACAAGTTGGCCCCATCAGTGTAAAAGAGTCGGTTTTGACCTTTGCTATTCCGTAACATGTGGTAATGATGCATGCGTGTAATTTAGTTTTATCCCAGGTACTCCTATGAATGGCCAACTAGGACAAAGAATCACAGATCACCTGCCAAACAACATTTTCAGAAAACGACCATATTCAGAACTGAAAGATTCCAACGAGTTATCCTTTCAACTATACCAAAGAATTTTAAAACTAAACCCATATAATCATGTATTGTACTCTGGATGTATGTTTCATATCCGGATCAGTATGCGCGAAGATATCGTCAAAACTCAACAACAAGTGTTTACCTTGAAATATTTCTTCATCGGATAAGATCGAGGCATTGGATCTATCTGAAGTAACTTCATTATCTTCAATATTTACCGGCTGTAGTTCACACACGATAGCTTTGGGTGAAATAACAATGGTATTTGTAGAAATATTTGAAACGTTAACTGAAATAAGATCTGAATTATTGTAATCATACATCATTATAGAGGGAGAAACATCTAAATCAGATGACATACTGGAACGTGGACATGGATGAACCATCACATACACCATCGGGTACTGTAACTTCTTATCAACATAACATGGTAACGTTATACGAGAATTTGAACGAACTAGTATCCTATTAACCGAGGCACCTTTCACTATTCCTAAACTGAAATCTCGTTTGACTAATTCCTTTTCTGATAAATCCATACTACGAAAAGATAAATACCAGAGAGTGGTTAATTTCGCTTTTTGGAACAAAGATTTCCCACGTTCATATTTACATTGTTTCGTCAGAAGAGTCAATACCTTTGTTCCAAGTAAAATCGGAACTACTAATAAAATACAAGTTATTATTTCATCTGTCAAATCTGGAATCTGCAAATCTACTTCAATATACCCTATATACGTTAACGGTGTACCATCAACACAGTCCATATCCAACATAGTTTTAAGCGGTTGTAAAGGTAAATGCTTTAATTTAGATTTATATAACACAGTTGATCCAGTATCTAAAAGTGCATTACAACATTTCCCTCAATTTTAACCTCTGCTTCATTAGGGTCACCAACTACAAAATTCGATTTCAACGTCGCTCAGGCGCTTTCCTTGGCCTGAGGTTGTGAACGTTTAAAGAAGGGTTGTGGTTAAATGCTGCTCTGCAATCCAACCTAATATGACCATACTGATCACAAGCCAAACACTTATGTTCCGCTCCTTGGCCACTACGCCGATTATCCCGGTTACAACTACCAACAAGCCAACAGTGAGGCTGATGTCCCCCGCCGAAATCCCAAAATATATAGATGACACATATTAATTAATCGCACATTTATTTTTTTCAAACGTATCGACCAATCAAACTGAACACTAAGTGTCATCCAAAAATTGCTTATCTCTGCCTACCGTAAGAAGAAAATGCTCATCTTCGAACTCCGTCAAGGCATTGACCTAATAAGCATACACACCAATTTTGAACATTTTAACTCAATTCGAAAATGAGTTATTGTGTTCCAAAGTCTCGGCAAATCAAATCGCTTATCGCTCTGCTTACCCTGAGCAGAAAATGCTCATTATCGATCTTAGTCAAGGTATTACTGTAATGAAACTATACACCAAGTTTCATCACTCTCACTTAATTAGAACTAAAGCTATCGTGTCTCAAAACATCAACCAATCAAATTGCTTATCTCTGCCTACCCTAAGCGGAAAATGCTCATCTTCGAACTCCATCAAGGCATTGACCTAATAGGCATATACACCAAGTTTAAACATTTTAACTCAATTAGAAGGAGAGTTATTGTGTTCCAAATTCTCGACCAATCAAATTGCGTATCGCTCTGCTTACCCTGGGCAGAAAATGCTCATAATCGAACTTAGTCAAGGTATTACTATAATGAAACTATACACCAAGTTTCATCACTCTCACTTAATTAGAACTAAAGTTATCGTGTCCCAAAGCATCAACCAATCAAATTGCTTATCTCTGCTTACCCTAAGCGGAAAATGCTCATCTTCGAACTCCATCAAGGCATTGACCTAATAAGCATATACACCAAGTTTGAACATTTTAACTCAATTAGAAGGAGAGTTATTGTGTTCCGAATTCTCGACCAATCAAATTGCGTATCGCTCTGCTTACCCTGAGCAGAAAATGCTCATTATCGAACTTAGTCAAGGTATTACTATAATGAAACTATACACCAAGTTTTATCAATCTCACTTAATTAGAACTAAAGTTATCGTGTCCCAAAGCATCAACCAATCAAATTGCTTATCTCTGCTTACCCTAACTCCATCACGGCATTGACCTAATAAACACATACACCAAGTTTGAACATTCTAGCTCAATTAGGAAGAGAGTTATTGTGTCCCAAAAAGTGTGACGGACAGACAGACGGACGAACCCATTTTAATAGTCCCCCAACTTTCTTCGAAAGGCGGGGGACAAAAATTATTTGACATATCCGACCACCTCTTGAATCGTTTCCTTGTGACGACCATCATGGAACAGTAGGTCTGGCAACTTTATAAGCTAATTGCGAAACTTGATCTTTCAGCCCACTAACTTGTGAAGAAAGACTTTGAACTATCACTTTAAGTTCCTAAAATTCAGAATTAGAAGTCTTTGTATTTATCATGTTAAAAGGTTTGGCTTCGCAGTTCAACACGTAGTGTGTCGAAACTTGATATATCATATTTTTGAGCAGACAAATGACGTAAGTGTGGCAACAATCGACGCTAAAATACGTTCCCTAACGACTCATCGGATTCTTTAGGATTTGGACATCAACATGCGGACCTAACCGCATTATAACCTTACACGCATCTCCTTTAAGTGATCGGCGAATAGCCAACAGTATTACATGTTTATCAAATACACCTTCTGAAATTAAACAATCTATAAACTGCATTTTACAACCGCTAAGAAACTCACATTGAAATCGTCTTCCGATTAAGTAGTATCCGCCATACAAATATGTTTTTTGTTTTTTATATAAATATGCCTGTACATATGGAAAAGAGCGTCCCTTGTGCGCAGAATAACAATTAATAAAGATACTCAAGACGTATCTGCAAAATTGTCCTTTCAATAAAAGGTGCCTTTTTTTCTTATCTCAAGATTTCCCCGGTCTGTTTTCCGCTATTTCGCTAAAAGGACTGGCAACTGAACTAAGATTCGTTATTATGAAATAAATCAAAAATAAAACCAAGTTCGTAACGATGCATTTTTAAGGGCTTCGTAGATTAATAATTTAATTGATACGTGAACGCCTATCTTGAGCGAATGTTTGCTGCAACCACCGAATGCAACAAGGAGACAAGTAGGTGCAGTTTTTATTAACACAAATATTTGAGGCTGTGGACCACCGTATCAATGGGTTAAACGTCTGGTATTCGCAATGATGCCATTCTATTTTTTTACAATCAATTCAATTTTCTCTTGTGTTTCATTTTCATTTCAAATATTTGTTTGTGTGTATTATTTCAGAATCGAAAGATAATTTAACACTATCAGATTGTACACTACAGATTGGCAACTGTGCTGCTTATGATTTAGAAGCTAAGTCTACCACTGATAATCCTAGACAAGGATGTAGGTATGAAAACACAAATATTTGTTCCGCGTTAGACCTAGCCCAGAAACCTTATTGCGTATCTGTATACAACGCTCAATTTTGGATAAGTGAAATAAAATTCCATCGGTCCTAATTACAAATAAATGAGTGTAATACTAGGAGACGTGCTGAACGCTCAGGTGTTCCAAACAGAGTAAGTAAATACTGCTTCGAGCACGAACCCCGCTTTTAAGACCTGTAATAAGTGTGTCTTGTACTTCTAATTTTCTATTTGGCGCACTGTTAAATTGTTATCCGGTGGTACGTGTTTAGTATAAAGACAAATCGTGAGTTATATGGATTCATTTTCATTTTTTACTTGATTTCAGTCATCATGAGATATATATAATGTGTATGGCTGACAATACCACAACATGCAATGGTACTGATAGAGCTGACATAAACGAGGCTCTTTCTAATTCCACTACAATAATGACCGACTGTCCCTTTAACTGTTATGGTAAGACTACAAATTGTTCCCTTTTGGATGTTTCTAATTCAAAAACAACAATATTTGAAGGCCCTAAATGTCACCTCCTCCATGGATCTGCCTTTGGTTGTTCATAGTTTCATACGATTTGAAATTATATGACCGTAATCCGGGGTTTTATTCACAAACACTTTATTTAACTATTTTTAAGAATGACACGCCAATTTGTACTAGGATTTTAATTAATTTTAAGTAGTAAAAATGGCCACTGTGACAAACAAATGTTGGAAAGACCACCCTCTGAGTAGATACTATGCAAGTAATACGTGAAAATTTGCTTATTCAAACACATTTCCCATCGTACTATTTATTGTTGAATGGTTTGAATACAGTTTTGCATGTGGTTATTATGCCCTTTTTTGTATTATAGGTATGAAGCAATGTGGATCGACGACTAGTAAGTCTGACGAACTATTTAATTTCTAATTTTTTCAGTTAAACATCTATGCAAGAACGTTAGACTTTTCTTGACATATTACTTGCAGCCAAACTAAAAAGAATGGGGTATTTGATGCTTAAACGGAAATATAAATATAATTTTATAAGCCTTATCAAGTGTGGAATAAACCACTAGTAATTGATTCTCCGTTTACTTTAGAAGCAGCGGAAGCACAGTCATGTTAATACTAACACAGTCAAGTTAATGTTAAAACAGTGGGCGCTTTGTCTCCTATCACCCAAGATAACCTCATATATATTTTTAAAAAGGAGATAGCTCTACTGTATTCCCTATTCCATGTAATATACATAATTTCATCTTCAATATAAGGCTTGATCTCGGTTTAACTACGTACATCCATAGAACTAGAATAATAACGGGAGCGTCCACCGTGTGATGTCACTACCTTATTGTGACCAAAGCCCTGTATGGACCAAAGCCCTGTATAGGGAAAGTTACAACTCATTTACAGGTGCCATTTTGGGTCCCAATAATGACGCCACAAAAACTATGACGTCATGGCGTCATAAAACTCATAGAAATATATAAATAGACTAGAATGGCCGTCACGTGACCCGCGACATGTAAATACGGCCGCCATGTTTGTACATTGATTGATGTCGCGTGCGGTGAACTCAATGTATCCAGCTTCGTTTCACATTACGCTTGAAAGAAAGAAGGGTCGTAAAACAACCCATTGCCACAACTACTCACAGGTTTTGTTCTACTAGTTTGTAGAACGTAATATATATCTTCATTCTCTAATGTAATGGAATGACTCTCGAAGCAGGCGTTGTTAATATATAGCCACGGTGAAACAGTGAAATATTATAATATAGAGTAATAGGCTAGGCCTACACGCCCCGTCAAAATGAACCTATTTTCATCTCTACACTGCCATGGATGGATGGGCTATGAATTGTGGTATTTTTTTTTTAGAAATTATGGAATCTCGATGATCGACAAGCAATAATAATAGGGTCGCCTTAAGTCTCGCGACGATTTCTTTGGTAATCTACTTACTAACGGTGACATTCACCCAGCAATAATTGAGCAATGGCGAAAAATAGGCTACGATGCCTCGCAAGGCATTGAACGTGAATCAATGTGAATGAAGCGTTCGCGGCACCAATTACTTTTGTTTTACAAATGAAAAATAACAGATAGTTTTGTTTGTTTATCAAGGTATGTAAATCAATTATTTAAACATATCTTAATAAAATGTTTCATATTAATCTCGAAATAGTAGTAGGCCCCAAGCCTTGGTTTCGCAGTTTTGGCCTTTTGCGATAGGTAGTGGTCTGAGTTAGATTTGTTTACAAACAAACTCCATTACCAGTAGTACATTATTCCTCCGGCTGCACATTTAGTGCTTCGACAAATTTAAATTTTAATGTGTTGATTGTTATATAAAGTTAAAACAATTTTCCTCACGGGTTATAATTCTAAGTAAGGGTAAATTGCAAACTTGGAAAATATGTTATACTTATGTAAGTAATAAAATAAAAAGAAAATTCTAAAAAATACGTACGTATCGCGATCTCTCTTGAATTTTTCGACAAGTTAAAACTTTACTGGTACTAGTTACTGTGTTTTATCTCAGCAGATTGATGGATTATAATAATATGATGGCGAGGAGATTCAAGTTTTTAGCGCACAGAGGATGGGCGAAAAACGGCCGTGTAGCACACGTGGAAGGTGTTCTGAAGGTAATTTGTCAAATAACGAATATGGACGACTATACTATTGAAATATACTATTCAAAAAAAGTAGGGGATATTTGATTTTTAAGTGTTATTAAAGTCACCTAATGAAACTGACGAAGAAACAAATGACAAAATAAAATGAAGTTCACATTCATCGATTTATTCCAAATGATCGTTAGACTAAGTAAGGCACAGACTGACCATTATAAGGGTAAAATGATACCCGGGGTCAAACAGCAAAGTTACCACAGCATCACAACAAAGTCAGTAACGGGTAAATCCTCCTCTGTTTGCCAAACAAGCATTGATCCGACGTGGCATACTCCTAATGAGACGTCTAAGGTCATTTTGGTCCAGATTGTCCCATTCCTGTTGCAACGCAGCAGCAAGTTCTTGGACATTGGCAGGACGTTGTTGACGTTGACGTAACCTCTGTCCAAGCATGTCCCAGACATGCTCGATGGGGGAGAGGTCGGGACTCAGTGCTGGCCAAGGTAATGTGGTGATGTTCTGTTATTGGAGGTAACCTGTAACGACCCTGGCCCTGTGACATCTTGCGTTGTCATCCTGGAAGATGAAACGGCGGCCATGACGTCGTGCGAACGGCACAACATGGGCGGCCAAGATGTTGTCCCGGTAGTACTGGCCTGTAACACGCCCTGCAACAACATGTAAAGCCGTCCTTCCAGCAACAGTGATGCCTCCCCACACCATAACAGAACCACCCCCAAATCGATCATGTCTGATGACGTTAACGTCTTGTAAGCGCTCGTTTCGACGACGCCACACCCTCCTACGTCTGTCCAAAAAATCAAGAGTGAACCTTGACTCATCTGAAAACATCACATTGCTCCAGCGTCGATTATCCCAGTGTTGACGATCCCTACACCAACGACGTCTTGCCTAAATGTGATGATCTCCCAAACAAGGGATCACGCGAGGACGTCGGGCGCGAAGGTGACCCCTATGCAGTCGATTCCGAATCGTCTGGCCACTCACTCTCACACCAGTGTCTGTTTGAAGACGAGCGCTGATCTGATTTGCTGCGATGACACGATTTCTCAAGGCCAAAGTACGGATAAATCGATCCTGGGCTCGAGTTGTCGCCCTTGGTCGACCTGAGCGTGGTCTGTCCTGTACAGATTGTGTATCACGGTATCTGGACCATAGCCTGCTTATGACAGACTGAGAAACATTCATCGTCCGCGCCACAACCGCCTGTGTTGTGCCGATCTGTAGCATGCCAAGGGCACGTAACCTTTCATTTTGGGTAAGCCGACGCATATCAAAATTTGTTTTCTGGTCACTAAAACAATTAAACTGATGTTTCCACCCTGGAATTCAATGCCACAATGACTGTAACATTCGAAGTCAGAGTCGTGCAAATCTTGGGTTGGACCCCCATGATGACCCAAAGCATCACCTGCATTCCATGCGGTAGCTATTGGTGCGTTTGGGCGTCACATGTAACTGGAAATGTTTCTTCTGTTAGGTTCTATAGTGACTTTTTTCGTAGTCATTTGCATATTTTAGTATTATGCCCCCAAAATCAAATATCCCCTACTGTTTTTGAATAGTATATTTAATTTTACCATAGATAATACCACTATGATTTTACTTAGGCCTATATTCAGTATAATTTAGTACCTGTCTGTTTGTATTTTGTGGATTTACTTGACAAACCTATCTCACGGCATTTTCCGAAGATTTCTAAAAATTAAAATAATACTAGGCCTCCCATGAAGATTTGCATTTTGTGAAGATTTGTTGTAAAGTTTAAATATTAGGCCAAATGATATATGTCTACCATAAATATTTTTAGAAAATAATCAGCTCTCACAAAAAAGTACCGATAAGCAGGCTAAATATCCCGGCCTGCATTTTGTGAGGATTTGTAAAGTTAAAATATTATAGGCCTACTAGGCTTCATGAAATAGGCCTTCCTATTTCTAAAAACCGTGATCAGCTGTCCCAAAAAAAAGGTCAAAATATGCAGGCAGAATTCTCACAGTATTTTATGAAGATTCGAAAACTAAATTTTAAAAAATACTAGGCCTTGTGATATAGGCCTATATATTTATAAGAACAAAAGGTGGCCAGCTCTCAAAAAAAGAGTCAAAATATGCATGCAGGTTACCTCACAATTTGTGAAGATTTGTAAATTAAATTTAAAATAATACTCGGCCTTGTGATAGGCCTATATATTTCTAAAGGAAAAGGTGATCATTTCTCAAAAAAAAAAGTCACGATGTGCAGGCAGGATATCTCACAGCAGTTTGTGAAATTAAGACAATACTAGTCATCATGATATTTGCCAACCTATTTCTAAAAAAAACAGTGATCAACTGTCAAAAAAAAAATAAGGACACAATATGTGGAATATTTAAATTGTTTGGCAGTACATTTATCTGATATTTATTACATTTTCTTCCTGGGGTGAATGAAAAGGGAAAAACCATTGTGACGGGTTATACCATAATGTTAATGAAATAGAACTTGGTGTTCTGTTAAAGGTAGATACGGTTCTAATTGTGTCAGAATAAGTGAGTAAGATGCTGGCTTGCTAGCCGGGAGGTCACGGGTTAGATCCCGGTGTTGGCCAAGAAAGTTCGACTTTTTCCGGTGTGGTTTCCCCTTGTCAGTGGTGCAGGACGGAGGGCCTGTCAAGGATAGCTGTGTAGTCGTTTGGATGGTACGAAAAACCAAGGTCCAGTCTATTGGCGTTTACGTAAAAGATTGATTTGGCAGTTAGAATTTGATATTAGAGTAGGCTGTAGCAACATTTCCCTTTTAGTGTCAAATAGGCCTATAGCCTATTTATAAAAGTAGATGACGAACAAGTATTTATAAGTTCTTAAGGCGTTTATTCCAATCAACTGTCACAACACAAGAATGATGTCCTTCCAGAGAGACAACCTCAAGTTAACTGGAGTGCACTCTCTCACACACACATACAACCATACATTAGAGGGACAACACATATAGTTACATCATTACTATACAATAGCACACTGTTTGGTTTAAGCCGGTCAGTCTTCATTAGCCCAGTCGGAGTAGGACATTAAACCCCATTTCATTTCTCTAATATGATTGCCTATGGTTGTTCATTAAATTCAGAACACATTTATTTTTACTGCTGATGGTTGCCAATCAACAACTGATGCAAAATTTCATGTTTTACAGTAATTGACATTTACAATGAAAGAAATGTTCGCTCACTAACAGGGGTCACGTTGGCCAAGTGCTTAAGATGCTGGTACGCTAGCCTGGAGGTTGGGTGTTCGATCCCTGCATTGGCCGAGAAAGTTCAATCAGGTTCCCCTTGTCAGTGATGCAGGACGAAGGGCCTGACAAGGACAGCTGTCTAGTCACTCGGATGGGACGATAAACCGCGATCCAGTATACACATTGGCATGCACGTAAAAGATCCCTTGACAGATGGAATTCGATATAAGAGTAGGCCATAGCATGACTGTCTGTGCAAAATGTCCCTCATAGCACACTGTATTAGCCAAATTCGGAGTAGAACAGTAGGATGTAAAACTATTTCATTTCGCTCACTAACATTAGTAACAAGGAAATTTGGAGTTTGATTCCAGTGTTCATCGAGACAATTTCCTGGTGCATCCGGAAAGGAACAATGTATAGTCATTCTGATGGGATGAAATATCAAGGGTCTGTTGACATGCACGTAAATGAACCAATGACATTTAGCATTCAAAATAAGGGTAGGCTGTGGAGCTGCTGTTCAGTTAAATATTCTTAATTTTATTTCATTTCAATTTTCTACATTTCAGAAAGCATTGTAAATATATATTTATGCAAGCTGCAAGCAAACTGATGTTTGAAAAGAAGCATATTTTAAAATAGAGAGAGAATTAGATACCAAGAATAAGTTTGGATTGGCACCAAGTTCATTTCTCATAGACTACCAAGGATATATTTGGCGGTCTGCGAATCAGATCGAAATAATTAATTTTGTTTTTTAATGGAAATAATAAATCTGAAATATGAATAGTTGTGGATTAGAAAGCTAATATGTGTATTTACATTGCAATCTAAAGACTGTACTATGCTGATCTATCCCCATACATTATAGGCAAGGAGAAGGGTCGCCTGTCCAATTTCGTGTGTTTTCGTCGGGTACTCTGGTTTCGCCCCACTGCTAAAGACCCCTACGCTCAAGAAAATATACCATAATTGCATTCACATTGCAAGAAATTTACATGATCAAAGAGAAACTTTACCAGATACATGGCAAAAGTAAAGTATGACATTTTCATTCACTGCATGTGTACAAGTTTAGTTTTCATTGCCAATAGTTAGATAAATTTAACTTATCAATGTATTTATGTAGCCCAATAAATTTCTTGTAACAGTATGGTAGTAATATCATACATTTGTTAGTGTATGTTTAAAATTAAAAGGCACATAAAGCTACATACATGTACACATAAATTCAATAGAGTTGCATTGTAAAATGTTCGATTTACATGCACGTACATGCAAGTCTTGCCTACATTTAAAGGCAAAAAGAAATGTTCTTTAAATTAATTAAAGGAAATTTTGAGATTTCACAGGTATGTGGCCAAATGTGAAAATATCTTATGTGAATAAATCTCTAGTGTCCCAAAAATATTTTGAAAATTGTGATCTGTATAAAAGTTTAAAAAAAATGGTTTTATGCCATCATAAAGGGGGGTGCAAGTAAATTCAATTCAAAAGTGAAAAATTTTGCACTTTACTGAATACATGTACACATGAGAGCTATATATGTAATAGAAATTGACTTACACAAATATCAGGTTTATGTCATTGAGTGAGGAAAATTTATAATTTCATGAGTAGATAAATAGTCTCTATACCTATTACATTCTCCCAATATTCAGTTAGAAAGAAATATTTCACAATAATCCAATGATTTCATTTAATATATTTATTGATTATTTTTCAAAACAAAGAAATACGTAATTAATGTACAGTTGAGAGTTAAATGTATTCCAATTCTTTACAAGAAATATGAACTCACATAGCAAGCCTCCTTATCGTTCAATGAAAACTGTTTTAAAATAAGGATTTATGAATTAATTAATTGAGCAGTGCCGATGGTTATTTAAGCATCATTCACATTGTCCTTCCATGTTAGAAATTTATCGGTTTAAAAATCCCTGTGGTCATTAAATGAAAATTCTTCATAAAAGTAAATACAGTGGCTTCTAAATATTGGCGGGCTGAAAAAAAAAATACAAATTATAAGTATGTTTGAACATATAAGGAAGTCTAGAATAAATTTACAAAGTGGGTTCGTTGACAACAGCCAACCAGCCATCACTCCCTTAGTCTCAGTGAAATTACAAACGAAGGAAGCTTCGTCGTCAGTTCAGGAAAGCAGATTTTTTGTACAATTTCACTGCCTATCGTGAATTTGAACTAGGCCTAGTAGATCTACGGGTGCCAGTGGACTTTAGTACTACAAGTAGTACCAAGTAACCATGGACCGTATTATACTACTAAACAGTAAAGACTAGGCCTAGAGTAGCTAGTGTACTTTTTTATTATTGTAGGCCTATAATTCAATAAATAAATAAAAGTAAAACTATAACTATAACTCCCATAGCTAGGCTGTTTAACCTCTAAAGATAGGCTACGTTTAGTAAGCGGTAGGCGAGGTCAACATAAATCAGTGCTAGCCATGCAGTGAGTGTGAGTGTTACATAATAATAGGCCGCCAACTAAAGATGAACACAGAGTTGAGTTTGCGACTACATTGTCTGTCGACTCCACGTCTCCAGCACGGGACTGCAGACTGCTTGGACATTTTGGCTTCTTAAAATATAATCACTATTGAATTTCTTACCTGTGGAAGGTTATTCCATTTAATTTTGATGTGGGGTTTTGGTTATTTGTACAGTTAATGGCAACACTGTGTCCCTTTGGTGGATACTGAAAACGTAAAAGTTTAGTTTTCCTTCGCATAATCAAACGACGCCATTTTGTTGTGCATGATCAATGTACAAAGATGGCCGACCTCTGCGCACGTCGTGAAAGCGGCTTTTGATTGGCCGTGGTCATTCTAGTCTATTTATATATTTCTATGATAAAACTTTAACAAAACGTTTTATTTTTGTCTTGGTATAACGTTTTACGGGATACAATTTATCCTAAACAAATTGCAAAAGAAATGTTCGGATAGTCTTTAAACCATGATGTATCCTGTGGTTCGGATACAGTCCCTCTAAACAATCATGAACCTTGTAGTTCGGATAGAGTCTCTAAACTAGACCGGAAGCCCAGAGGGTCGAACCTAGACGAACGAGTTTTCAATATCTATTATCTACATACTAACCTAGGGTGTACAGAAGTGGGCGTCTGTCGGGGCCCAGTCAATGGATGTGGCTCTTGTGACCCTTGGAATGACCCCCCAAAATGAGTTAAATTCATACATTCGAGATACCGGTCGAAATCAATTTTAAATGAAAGAGTACATCTCACCGAGTAAGAAATCGCTCATAACAGACGATTTTGGTCCTGGGATGGCCCAAACTGACACCCCAAATATGGATCCCAGAGGGCTTGAAAAAAGATTATATTCCTACGTGGGTCGTTATCAGAAAACAGCAACATTTGTCAAGTTTGCAACTTTTCAAATACATGAACTATTATAATGGTGTGATAATCGGCCTATGGCTGATATAATTAATGTTTCTTAAATTAACCACTTTAAAGTCAACTGGCTAGTAAGTCGTTAACCTGTCATCAATTGTCAAGCCGTCATTGGTAACGACGTTAATCCAATCTATTGTTTTTGTTGATTTATATTATTGTTTAATCTTTTATGCATTGTTCATATATCGACATGTCAGTTTTAATTATAAGATTTATCAATTTTACTTTTATCCTATTGTCTGATTTGCCTTAAATATCACAAAAATTGTACATTGAAGGCAGTCACTAGTTAGGATCCCTTACTAAGTGCAGTAACTGGCCTGTCAGTACTGTATGACGATATCTGTATATTTATGTTCCGGTATATTAAAGAATTCAACAATCATTCGAAGTCTGTTATATCCGAAGAGAGAATTTACACCTCTAAAGTTGGCGGAGAAGTTTTGTGCGGCAAGACCCCAACCTCTCTACAAGTCATAGCGAGTATACCACGCCACCCCCAAACGACAACTTCACAATGCCAAACCCCAAAGTTCCAGCGGAGCCTACACCCTTTGCTCGGGTTGAAAAAATTCTACGACAGCGATATGTGGGCAATCCGGATGACCATGAATACCTAATACAAACTGAACGAGGGACATACTGGGAATGCGCAAAAACTGTAAGACAACAATGTGGAGATTTTAATTTGAGAGCCGTGCCCGTGGAAAGCTATAGCACTAATAGTTATGAATGTGAATCTACCTGGAAATGGAGATCTAAGTATAATGCCTGTAGACAGTACTATTAGTTTTTGCTTTTCGTATTACCATTCCTTCCCGTTTGGCTGTTTTGTTAATCTTTGAATGTGACTTCCAACGCAACGAACTCAATATTTAATGTCATCCTTTTATTTACATGATTCCAAGATTCAACAAAGTACTGTATCATTTCGTTCGTATCATTTATTAAGACGCAGAGACTCGTTTCGGTATATTAAAGAACTCAACAATCATTCGAAGTCTGTTATATCCGAAGAGAGAATTTACACCTCTAAACTATTTTAGGTTTTCTTCATGAACATATGAGAATAAGGATAGTTTCTACATTAGAAAATGATACGAACAGTGCACTTTTATTAAAACAAGTCTGAATTGTGGCCACTATATTATCATACCCACCCAATAGGTAGTCAGTACCGTAACAATGTTTTGTTGGACAATTTTAGGAAAAGTCAATAAAATTGCAACAATTTATTTGTTGATAATGGTCAGTCAAAGTAATATATCTCATTGGAAGTTATGTATGCAAATCAATACTAAATTAAAGTAAGAATTATATTCAACTATCCATATATAATATTCTTTATTCATTAAACAGTGCCGAATTTTTGACAATCACTTCGCCCATTTTAAAGATAGTTTAATTCAGATCTCTATGATGAAGAAGTGACACACTGCCAAAGTACACATGCCACATGAATTAAGAAAATAAATTAGACTTCTTTGTTAAAACATGCATTTCCTTTCTGTTATGGTAATGACAAATAAGTTACGGTAATGACAAACTGTAACGGTAGTGACATTAAAATAACGACAAACAACTTTAAATTTATCATTCAACCATTTATAACGAAAGATCTTCACAGCGAAACAAATCAAGAAACATAACAAATCAATCAGGATGGACACTTGTTGGCTATAAATTATTTATAATATTAAATAAACTCTAAAAACATAAAACAATCGTCAAGGACGGACATCAGATAAATAAGGTTGAACTAAGGAAAATTCAATGAAAGACTGAACTAAAATACGAAACTTTAATGAATGACAATGATTGTATAAACTGGCTAAATGGAATGAGATTAAGATGTAAAACCATAAAACATTAACAGTCTTTAAAGTTTGCATATTTGAAATAATTTCAAACTGCATAATTAATCATAAATTATTATAAGGTCAGTAAGAACATAATTAAATAATATATACATATTACATATATTTTATTGTCATAATGTGAAATATTATTCAAATATGTTTTTACTGTAAATCATAATGATTATTATTTTTGTTTTCATAAATTAATTGAAAATTGCAATTGTAAATTTATATTTTTTAGCATATTGTACTGTATAGGCCGGAGGCCTTCAATACTGAATAAAGTTATTTTTATCAATCATATTATATTCTTATAAACCCTACAACCATCCGTAAAATACATGTTTGAACTGGGAGAGAGCGGGAGAAACTTGGTCTTTTCAGGACTAACATATGGTTTAATTTTATTTCAATAATTCGCTCACCTCACGCGTAGTTGTCTTATCAGAGAAAATCCACGAAGTTGGACAGGCGACCCTACTCCTTGTCACATACAACTGGGAATTCAAAACCACCCAAATTAACTCAATGACAGGTTTTATAATACAGCGCGCACGTGCTAACCATTCGGCCACCCCCACCCCCAAATTTGAACTGGAAAAACTTTCAAGACTAGAAGGAAATTCAAATAACCTTTCATGAAAAGAACATTTTTAAAAATCAACAATTCCCATTTTAGAAAAGAGATGTGACTTAATGTCCCCATTTACACAAACTACGTCATTTCAGGACTAACATATATACACAATTTTATTTTTATAATTTGCTTGTGTGTAGTGGTCTTTAACAGTGGTAGGAAACCGGAGGTCCAAGGGGATAAGCAACACACTCCTTGGTGCATACTACTGTGGGGTCGAAACCTTGTCACTTGACTAAATTACAGTCCTTATGATCTAAAGCAGATTTTACACCACACAACCAGGTCCCATTTTATAGATTATCACTAGGTTTTAAATATTATCTTATCCAATCGTCTAAATTTGACTGAACCACCTCCCAAATTTCTGGTTCAACCTGGAAATGTCTGCCAGTAACATGTTTTGGTTCAGGAATAAGTGTCACAATATCAGTGTATTCATACCAAATGTCATTATCTGCCCTTGATGGCCAGAAAAAACGACTTGGTCCTGCTCGACACATGGAACTCACTCTAATTGATTCCTCATCAGCATCTTCGATGAGTAAAGGAAACCCCCTTTTGTCATAGAGAACTATACAAAATTTACCGATTAGATTTTCATTAAAAACATATACTGGGTGCAATTTAGGTTCTGGAACATTGGCTTCAGCATTAGTACTATAGAGAGATATGTTTTCTGTAGACATTGGAGTTGATTTGTCTACAGTATCACTTAATGTTTCAGGGGTAGCACCACTTTGTGTTTCAGGGGTAGAAGTGTCACTACTTGGTCTGTTTGTGTCATTTTTGATCAGTTCTTTCCTACTCTCTGGGAACTCATGGAAAAGTGATTTAAAGCAATGGCAGAGGTGTTCTTCATTGCAAAAACAGCTTAGGCGTCTGCAGTGCACTTTTGCTCTCTCATTGCTAATAAGTTGGTGAAAAGCCATAGTACCTCGGATAGGTCTTAACATAACAGGCATTATAAATTCATCAATTTGTTTAACATCTCCTCCGTGACATAGAATAGGGTTACATTTGTGTTTTTAGACAACGTGTTGAAAACTGATTTGGCATCTGCCAGATCATTACCTTCTGCAACAAGACGGTCAGCTGTTCTTTCCAGGACACCGCCAACGCCATCAGCCGCCCCCTTGCCATGACCTGCTTCCAAAAATGACCAATTAATATGCTTCACATTCCATTCAAAGGGCAAAGTTGATAACAAGTAGAAATTCTTTTTACACCTATATTGTGTTGTTGGTCCATCTGATATAAAATAAACAGTGTCAATTTCTGGATATTTTTTTGGAAATATGGTAAAACACAGGTTTCATATGTGCCCAAATTGCAGAAGCGTCATGTCGTCTACAATCGGAAACTGATGCAAACGCCATCGAGTTACTTTTTGTGTACAGCATACCAGTATGGAGGGTCACCTGGGCATTAGATGCTCCAAAATGAACACTTTGGATCTCACTGTGGTATTTCAATGAATAGTTTTCACTGAAGTCAATGTGAAACATCATCTCATTATTTCCTAGGCTAAGCTTTTTCTGGTGAAGTTGCTGGAATTGATGTCGAATATTAAACACATGACGTCCAAGTTTTCTGCCTACACTTTCCTGAAATATATCTGCAAGATGGTCCAAAGGTCCTTCAGCTCTAACCTTAACAGTTTTCTTTGTTGTTTCTATTTTACCTGTTGTGTGGTTTTTCTAGTCATGGTCAACAGCACTCCATTCATACCACCAAGTTGTCTCCGTCGGATTATATTTTTCATACTTCAGTTGTGAATCTTTGCACTCTGCACATTCCCTAAACATACATTCACAACACTTGACAGAACAGCAAATGGAAGAAAGGAGTTTCTCAGGATCTCTTTCAGTAATCATCTTCAGACTATACAGTCTGTCTGCCATAAGTTGGATGTTTTCATGTGTGCGGCATTTGCAAGTGTCTCTGTCTGCAATTGTTGGTCTTACAACCCAAAATGGTTTTTGTCGACAAAAGAAAACATGTGAAACTTTTAATTTGGGATTCTCGTAGACGAACTTATGATGTAGATTCAGCATTGTATCACACAAAAGACGTTTCTGAATCTTTTCCTTTGCATGAGTTATTTTGTCTTTTTTTCCAGGTCGCATCGAACTGTTGTCATCTCTGAGAAAAAAATCCTGGATAGCTTTTATTGTATGATCAGAATGTCGATCACGACGACGTTTTCTCTGAAACTGGGGTGACTTCAGAGTATTCAGAGGAACACCAAGTAACGTTGATGAGTATTTGATAAGGCGGTATTTCTTTAGATAGGAGTTACAAAATACAGTTCGCACTAATTTCTTCTCTCGTTGGGTCCGCAGTGTTTGGTATCGTTCCCTTATACTTTTAGCAAGACTAAGAGAAAATGTCAGACACTTCTGAATTTTTTTTCTATTTCTTCCATAGTCAAGAATTCTCTTTGACTTGCTGTTTGGTGTACCTGTATTAATGTCATTCATTTTTTTCACTGCACGTTCATAGCGTTTCTGAACTCTTTTTGTGGATTTCTGAGCTTGTTGGAGTTCAACAGTCAGGTGTTCAATTTTCCTATAGGCTTTAGCCCTATCACGGCGAATTTGCTTGCGACCACGGACTTTATTTGTGTTAGAGTTCTGTGCTGGTTGATGTTCAGAATCAGGACTGCCAGGTGGTGTCAAAAGGCTGGCATATGTCTTTAATTGTTGGCGATGATTACGTTGATGCAAATTCCATTGCTTCCGTTTTTCACGGGGAGTCATATCATCAATCATTTTGCGTGTTCCAGCCGCTTTTCTACGTGTATATCGTTCTCTTTCGGCTTGAAGATACCTATCATGAGCTTCAGGATCAGATTTTTTTTCTCTCGCCATTTCTTTTGTCTTTCTTTTGCAGTGAGTGGTTTCGTTTGTGCAGGTGGCATTCTGATCTGTTGAGAAAATAAGTATCAACTATTAAATAAAGTCGTCTACAAGGAAAAATGAGCAAAAAGAACCCAGATTGAGAGAGTGAGAAATGGGTTTTTAACTTCCACTCGACACAAACTAGGTCATTTCGGAACTTACATAAGGTTTAATTTTATTTCAATAATTTACTTGCACGTAGGGGTCTTTAGCAGTGGGAGGAAATCGGAGGACCCGGAGAAAACCCACGAGGTTGGACAAGCGACCCTACTCCTTGGCATCCAATCCCCCACCCAGCAGATTGAGACTTGATTATATTTGAATTTACCAAATATCAGTAATATCATAGCAACTAAAGTGAAAATTGAAAACTGATTTAAATATTTTAAGTGATATAACACTAATAATAACAGTAGGCCTACATATCAAAACATGTGACTGAAAAATGTAAACGGCCACGGACCTGACGTAACGGTACTGACATACAACCAAACGAAAACCTTCTTGACGGCAGTGAAGGACGTGCTAGAATGTTCCCGCTCAGCCGACGGGTACAATTAAACACTTGCTTTATCGTAAATATTGCCTTATTACACGTATATTTTTAGTTTTGCAGATACCCTACGTTACGGCACTGATGAGGAATTAACCTTCGGCGCACTACGTCACTGAAAAATTGTAAAATTTAGGATAAAACTTACCTGAATTGTGCTCGGTACTTGATCAAATATGGCGGGACTCTTGGCGGAGATGATCACGTGATTTTGCTGTTTACGTCAGTTGTCGTTATCACATGGCGAAGAATACAGTTTTTCGTTACGGTACTGACTTAAAATTAGCGACCGTACAATAATTACTGATATTTTCTTGATGAAATTGTTTGATTTCCCCAAATCATTAAATAAAACAATAAGAAAATAGACTGCATCACCAGAAAAAAAAATAAACAACATCGACCGTTGTGTAGAATTTTAAATCGATGTTACATGGCGCTAATTAGATTTTGCGACACGGCAAAGACGTCATATTTAGGAATTTATATGCGTGCAAAGATCTTCAAATAATTTTGTAAATTCAGTTTAGAGATGTTAAATAAATAAAAGATTGGTTGTTAATTATGATTTGTGTAATGAAAACAATAATTGGTATTTTAAAATAATTATGATGGTGTTTTGATGCTTGCGACCTATATCGATCAATTTATTCAAAAACAACCCACATTCGAGGTACCAGTTGAAACTAATTTGAAATGAAAGAGTATATCCCACTGAGTACGAAATTACCAATAACAAACGATTAGACCCCTGGGATGTCCCAGACTGCCACCCCAAAGCCGAAAGGGGGGGGGGGCAAACATAGGGTTTACTCATACATTCAAGGTACCGGTCAAAATTTATTTTAGATGTTGGTTTAACTTGAGTGTCGATATTAATAATCTACGTTGCATAACATGTATGTTCCTTTCGGTTGAATCATATCATAAAAATATCTTATTTCATAAATCAAGTAAAATTCAGATACATAATTTCCTCCAGCATCTGCCAGTTTAAACCTCTAGCAGTGACTATAGCGAAAGGACTTAAATTATGCCAGGCCCAACATGCCATTTGGTGCAAAACACTTCGCAATTATACTGGAATTAACAGCTTTTTCATAATTGATAAAAATAAACCAATAGTAGACACTTTAGATAAAATCAATAAAAAAGGCAATGCAAAATCAATAGAAACTTTCGACTTTTCTACCTTATATACCATGCTACAACATGCAGACCTTAAAAATAATTTGGATTGGTTCGTTGTTAAAGCCTTTAATGTGCTTTCGGAAAAGGCAGAAACCTGATGGCCATCTACTCACAAGATGCAAGATGGATCATAAAACGGCGCAATGCCAATACTGTAGTTTTCGATAAAGAAAAATTTCAAAATATTATACATTTTCTCATTGACAATGTCATATTTGAGGTTGGGGGATCAGATAATACAACAAACTATTGGTTTACCAATGGGAACTGACCCCGCCCCATTTATGGCAAATGCACATTTATATAAATACGAATTCGACTTTCAAAACCATAAAAGAAAAACAGATTATAAGGTAGCAAAAAGTATTATTTATACCTTCCGTTACATTGATGACATAACACCAATCAATGATAATGGTAATTTCAATAAATATAAAGATGAAATATATCCTCCTGAACTTATATTAAATAAAGAAAATTCGGGCACTATAAATGCATCTGTCCTTGACTTGGACATCAATATAATTAACGACAAATTTAATGTCGGTATATTCGATAAAACGGACAAATTTGGCTTTGAAGTAGTAAAATACCCGTCAGCTTATAGTAACATACCAGATACGACACTATATAATGTTTTCTATTCACAGGCATTACGATTTTTAAAAATATGCAACAATAAAGAACTATTTCTTTCCCGAATAAAAACTCTTAATTTTAAGTGCACGGCCAAAGGCGGTACACAATTACGCATTTTAAAAGAAATTTCAAAACTTCCATTTCTTCGACATAATAAGTATGACATTTCTTATAACTATATTACTGACTACATATTGAATAATGATTCCATATAATTTTATTTAAATTTCTTCTAGATGTCTAGTCCTGTCTGGATTATCGCCCTTATTTTTATGCCTTTACAAATACACTAATAACTTACGATTTCTTTAGCATTCCTGTTTTGCATTTCTTACGTGGGACATTATATAATAATTATACTATGGTTTGTACAATTGCATGGTCTCAAAAACTAATAGTTTTTTTTATGTATTAACGTTATTTTATCTGGATTATCGCCCTTTTATCGGGAAATTGCACCTTCTAAACCACGACGTCATAACAACTATTACGGCAGATTCACGTCACGCCACTCAGTCAGCAGACGACTGTCTCCCTAGATGGTCCACATTCCTTTGCTTCTTTGTATTCAGTTTTGTTTGTTTCTGTGACGGTTGTAATGTGTGTCCTAATGCATTCAATATACTTCAATCCTCTTTATTGATTTAGTTTTTTGAACTAGGCCTACTTCTTTGATACTTTTAACGATGTGGTTACTTGTATAGCGGAATTTATACTACAATATGCTTGCATTCGTAATTCTTGCAACATATAATAGTTCATGACTCATGCTGACATTATATAATTATTTCTTTGGCTTGCATTCCCAATTGTTTTCAAATATAAGTGAAGTCTGTGTCACCACAGGCCCGGGACTGTACAGCGCAGTGGACGCTTACGGCTAGCCCCCGGATCCATTCACTCTTTTTGATTTGTTTATGTTTGTGGTCTCTGAGTATTATGTCTTGTCTATATTTGTTTTTGTGTAGAATTGTGTGTGGTGCAGCCCTCCTGCACTTACTATTAAGGTGTACTTGTTCTATTGTTCCTTTTAGCCTTTAAATTTTCTTGTTCCACATTTAGTTGAGATGGGTGGAATCTCAGACATGATATATACCTTTGGTACTGAGTGAGCACCAGAACCCAAGATGGCGTCTTTTTACACCTGACGTCATATTTTCATGACGTCATATGAAATTTCTGGCCTCACATTGCTTTGATTGTGACGGCCGGCCGCGAATTTTTTTTCCCCAACCAACATAGCCATTGCACTTCCTATTCGGTTGAAAGTTTGACGTCATATTCATATCAACGTCATATTGACGTCATAAACTGAGCACTGACATCCCAGTCAGACACCAACATTCCCACCATTTCGCTTTAATGTCATTTAAATCCCCCCCCCCCAAAAAAAAATCAAAAAAATCATGGTTAAAGACTGAAAAATGTTATAAACAAAGTGATGGTAACAGACGGGCATTATAAAAAAAAATACTGTCAGATCGCTCAACGACGCTCTGAGACGTTATACACATTCAAGGTCAATTTGGCTAATTTTGTACTTGTATGAGTTGACAATAAAAGTTCTTACTGAAATTCCATCTTAATATTATAGTTCTTTGAGGCCTGATTTGATTTGGGCTTCAGTTAATTTAGCTTACTGAGTACTCCATTTAATGCGATCTATTTTCACAATAATGCCGTTGTTGTTGCATTTGTTTGTAGGTAGGCCTACTGTAAAACACGAGACATTGGTTAAGGTTATAGAGAAAGAAAGGTTCAGAAGAATAACCTGACGAGTCCGGCAGCCCGAGGTTTTTATGTCGAGTTGTTTTTTTTCTGAAGTCTTTCTTTCCCGGCATAGTATTCAAAGTCGAAGACTTTATCTTGTTTACAAACCGTCTATGTTTTCATTTACGCAAAATGAGAATATCCCTTAAGAAAAACCTTATATCATGTTTTCTTCTTTTGAAAAAAAACAACCCTACCCTGGAAGAATAACCCGTCACAGGTTTTTAAGAAAAACTTTCACAAGAATAACCCCGAATTCCCCTGTATATATCCAAAGCCGCCCCTGACTTTCAGGGCTCAAGTTATTCAGGGCACTGAATCAAAGAGATTCACCGTTATAGGTTCTTAATATATAGTCATATAGGACACCACCCTGTATTTCTTAAAACTTTTTATGGCTGGGAAAATTTGGGCACACAACTGTACTTTGTAAAAGTTGTATAAAAAAATATTGTGTTCTTGAATGCGTCCTATTTAACAGCAAATTTAAATTCAGAGTGTCTATAGTTAGGCAATTGAATAGAAATCTTAAGACTCGAACCCCTCTATTGCTTAGAGTACAGTAAGCCACAACTAAAATACTTAGAACCTAACTACATTTATTGGGCACCAACCACCACCGCCCCCAGTCAAAAATTTCCCCGTACGCCTATGCCTATGATCATATAATAATGAGTTGACAACCTAATGAGCAAAACACATAGAAATAATTATGTTTTGACTTTCTTAGAAAATATGAAATTGTCGTTTTAATGTGTCGTGTTTGTATTACTTCAGAGAATCGTCATGGCATGTAGATACCGTCTCAGAACGTCGTTGAGCGAACTGACAGTGTTTGTTTTATAATCCCCTGTGTTACCGCCAGTCTGTTTACAACATTTTTCAGTCTGTAACCATGATTCAGGGGTGGAGTGGGGGGTAAGTGACATTAAAGCGAAATGGTGAAAATGGTAGTGTCTGACTGGGATGTCAGTATGAAAATTATGCTCAACTTATGACGTCATTATGAATATGACGTCGGCGAATTTTTTTTTCCCAACCAACATAGCCATTGCACTTCTATTCGTCCTCTGATTGGCTCAATGTTTGACGTCATAATCACATTGACGTCATAAGCTGAGCATACAGCTGTGTTTACCATAATTACTTTTCTATATTTACATACAACTGGTGTCATATTCAAAATGGAATATTTTCCCCTCCTTTGTTCTTCAGTTTTATGCAATTTGACAAGTTATTTTGTCGATTCAACTGCTCCAAGACCCATTTGATACATTTTCCGTGATTGTAGTACAAGGTCTACACTATAGCTAGTCTACTACGCCATTCTCACACGCCACTAGGCCTAATAAAGTAATATGCGATACATAAAGACCAACTAGGCTATAGGCTTGCACACTGTAGGCGTATTTATGCTACGTACGGGGCGTTTACTGCAGCCAAGCATTTTTGGCATTATAGCTATTTGGTCCTGTATAGGCTATATATTGTATAGTTCTAGTCACTGTGTGAATCTTTGACAACGTTTTGCTTGATTAACTTAAAGGGACTATTCGAATTTGAGACAGTCTCAAATATAAAAGTCCGAGTACGTGGAAAATTTTATCGCCAAAATATAGAGGAATATACCCTGTATTTATCTTGTCTAAAAATTTTTGTCGTTTCTACGTGAACGTCAAAATGCTTATCCGGACACGTAACCCTTTTTAGATTTCGGTCAGTTTTTTCGTTGGATGACCTGGCCCCAAGTTCACAAAGCATTCTCAGACTTAAGTTAAGAATTTAATCAACTTTCAATCACTGTTTATGAGAAATATGTTTGATCCAGAAACACAAAACTTTGCACAGTCTCTTATTGATGTGTTTGATACATTAAAATAAACATAAGTTTTATGAAGGGCTATATTTTAGTTAAAATAAGACAAACAATTTTGAGAAAATTCTCAACTTAAATCTGAGAATGCTTTGTTAACTCGGGGCCTGATAATCGATTACTGTCTTTACATAAAATTTCTGATGTGCAGTACCTGATAACGGACGGTAAATTTCACCTACATATTATTTTTATAAAGTAAAAGTCTGGTTTTATTTTTATCTAGACACCACTTAAACAGCTTAGGAAATCGGTCTCCATTTCCATATTGAGTTAGTTGCTACTGTCTGTTCCAGGCAACACTACAACTCGAAAATTTCTTGCTATTTCTTCAATTTTTAATTTAAATGGTTAAAACTTAACGACCTACCTGGAATGGTCACCCCGTTACTGTCTATCGCACGTTTACCAATTTCAGATCAAGATATGTAACCTTTCTCTCTTGAAAAATCCTTCTTTATTTACTTCGCGATATTGAAGTCTGCCATGCTTGACATAATTATTTGGGATAAACCAAATCGAACAGGGGTGTGCATACGGCTTTGAGTCATTTCGTCCTATCTGAATGTTTAGATAGTTGTTTCGACCTAGTAGAATATAAATTGCTTAAAAGAGCTATTTAAGGGAAGTAATATAAATTTGCTATTTGGTTTCAGACCACAGTTTTTTGTTCCACTGCCTTAGATATTAAATTTGCTAATACGGTATTTTTTTTAGATAGTTTAGTCTATTTCTTTTTTGATTTAGTTTTTTTTTTTGTATTTTGTGAAATGCCCCTAAGCAAATGATACTTTGACAGAAAACGGAAAGGGGTAGTAGCCACACAAGGTCAACTTCTGTTAGATCAAAGGCACGTCATTGCGTTTTTGTGTTCAGACCACGAGTTATTTTTTTTACATTTAATTTATTCATATTGATTAACCCTGAACTTCATTAAATTTCTGCAAGTCTACCTTTTAAACAAGAAAGCAGAAATAAACTGTTTTATAGAAATCATTTATTTACACAAATTCAGAGAAAATGCTCCAACTATAATAATATTAGACCGGGAGCCCAGAGGGTCGAACCTAGACGAACGAGGTACCAATATCTGACCATATAGGCATCTACATACTAACCTAGGATAGGGTATACTCATAGAATCTGTGGTACCGCTCAAAACCAATTCTCTCTGAGTACGAAATTGCTCATAACAGCAGATTTCAGCCCTGGGACTGCCCAAACTGACACCCAAAACATGACCCCCTGAGTTTAAAAAAGGGTTATACTCATACTAATTCTATTTCTAAATGAAAGAATATATCCCGCTAAGTACGGAATTGTCCATAACAGAAGATTACATGTGACTGAGTACGGAATTGCCCATAACAGACGCTTGTGACCGTGAAACGGCCCAAATTGACGCCATAGTTATGACCCTTGGGGCTTAAAAATGGTTATATTCATACAAACGAGGTACCAGTTGAAACTAATTTTAAATGAAAGTATAGACCCCTTGTTTTTAAATTATCTGTTATATATGGCCCAGGTTAATTGGTTTCCCTTTAATAGTGTTAAATACATTGATCTTGATAAATCAATAGGTTGCCAGCCCACTGCCTTTTAATGCCTGAAAGAGTTTCCGCTGTGATGGTTCAGTTATAAATGGCCCCCTAACCGAAGGTCTTGCGATTTTATTGTATTTCATTGTTGTGTTTGTGTTGCAACGTTCTTTGTATATTTGTGTACTATTTATATATTTGCATTGTCTGTGTTATCACCCTAGGTGGGAGTGGACGTAAAACCCCAGGAACGAGCGAACATATCTGTATCAATTGCTTGATAACGTCGAGAGTATCCTTGTGGAAACATCGTTTAGTACCTTGTACATGTATATAGACGATTTTTGGTCTAAACTGACACCCTAAATTTTACATCCCTAGGCTTGAAAAAAGTTATTATAACAAATCTTGACACCCCCCCCCCCCCCCGCCGCCCGCCCCTTTTCTAGATGTAAAACTCAAGGAACGAACGAACATATCTGCATCGTTGGCTTGATAACGACGAGAATATCCTCGTCGAAACGTCGCTTAGTACCTTGTATGAAGATGATTCTGGCTCTGAGATGGTCCTAACTGACATCCTAAATTTTGCCCCCTAGGTTTGAAAAAAAATATACTGACAAGTTTTGCCCCCCTCCTCCACTTTGATTTGCCGAGGACTGCATGAAATGTTCTGGGCCATTTTTTGAAAAAAATGTACAAAGCCGATGGTTCCATAAACTTTTCTACACTATTGCCAACGATGCTGCAAGGCCTGGATGCCGGCCAGGAAGATTTTTTTATTTTTTTATCCCCCCCCCCCCTAAAAAATTTCGAATAGCTGAAATGGTGTCATCTTAACTAAGAAAATGAGGGCTGACATGTTACTTGTGTGTTAGGGTTAGTCCTTTCAGTGGCAGGTATTTGATAGCTGCCCTATAGTCAGTTTTGTCCATTTCTGGTGATTCCTGATGGGTTAATCACAAGATGGTCTGGTATGAAAACAATATTAACACTACAGGTGCAGTTCTTATGTCTATGATTGTACTTGTTGGTGGCAAAAGTCTGTTTCAATCTGGCCTCACAATACCATTTTATGCTTTTTGTCAGTTTGAACCATCATCTTTTATGGGTCATTTCGTTATCAGCGAGACGCACACTTTCATTTAAAATTAAATTGAACTGATACCTCGAATGTGTGAATATAACTTTTTCTCGAGCCTCGGGGTCGATATTATGGTGTCAGCTTGGCCCCCAGGGCCGAAACCAACTGTTATGGACAATTTCGAACTCAGTGAGATGTCTTCCATTTAAAATTGGTTTGACTGGTATTTCGAATATATGAGTATAACCTATTTTTGACCCTTCGGCTCTGCGGTCCATATTTAGGGTGTCAGTTATGGGCAACTTCGTACCTAGTGAGATGTACTCTTTCACTTAGAGTTGGTTTTGACCGGTACCACGAATTTATGGCCCCATCGTCTCTGGGCGTCAATTTGGGCCATTCTATGGGTCCAATTGTCTGTTATGGATAATTCCGTAATCAGCGGCATATAGTCTTTCATTTAACATTAGTTTCTACTAATAACTCGAATGTATGAATATAACCCTTTTTTTTAACCCTTTTTTAAGGGAGAACGGGGGGTCATATTTAGAGTGTCAGTTTGGGCAGTCCCAAGGCCAAAATCGTCTGTTATGAGCAATTTCGCACTCAGTGAGATGTACCCTTCCATTTAAAATTGGTCTTGACTGGTACCTCGAATGTATGAGCAAACTCTATTTTGCCCCACCCCACTCCCTTCGGCTTTGGGGTGTCAGTCTATGCCACCCCAGGGGTCTAATTGTCTGTTATGGGCAATTTCGTACTCAGTAGAGTGTATTATCTTTCATTTAAAATTGGTTTTGACCGGTACCTCGAATGTATGAGTTTAACCCATTTTTGGGGTCATTATAGGGGTCACCAGGGTCACACCCATGGACTGGGCCCCGGCAGACGCCCACTTCTGTGCATCCCAGGTTAGTATGTAGATGCCTATATGGTCAGACATTGGTACCTCGTTCGTCTAGGTTCGACCCTCTGGGCTCCTGGTCTATATACATCACTGAAGTTGTCTGGCCTACATTCACGCTATCTATTTACGTACACAATCTACACATTTCACAACACTCGCGCTCACATCAATCTCCCTGCCAGTACATTTCGCATGCATCCACCGTTCACACAAATCAGAGCCCACCCAATCAACAATCGCATCCGACTCACTTCCCGGTGGGTTCTCACAATCACATACACTACAAACACGTCTATATTATTAGCACAACACCACCGTCATCCATATTCTCAGCAACATTTTCACTCTCACTCTCTCCATTGACATTCTGTTCACTCTAATACTCGAACTCACTGTCAATTCCGAATGAAATGATAACTGGTGGTACTTCTTCACTTAATCTTCCCGCTTCTCATCCAATGGGTTATATTTTTTACGATTAGTTTTATTTTTATCTATTCAACGACAATATCTGAAACAAACCGTGTGCGCCTGTCGAACGGGAAAATAAATAAAAATGGATACCGATAATCGATACTAGTCCATAAAATTATAAGATATCGTAAAATATTTACACTTCATCCGAAAGGTTACCATGCCATCTAATGCTTCAAATAAGTGTTCTGTGAGGAATATTTTAGAAGACATGCACTTCTGTGAATATTTCAAAGGAATATTAAAATACCGGAAACCAAATAAAACAAACCAAAAACCACGCACACACAAATTGTTGATATTGTAACAATAAATGTATTTATTTTGCATGAAACGTATTGAAAAAAGCCCTGAAAATAATCGAAAATAAGTATTACTGTCGCAAAATGACGGTGCGAAACCTCCCGCCCAAAGTATTATTAACCGAATGCACCCGATTTGTGGAATACCTTCTACCCCTACATGATATACGAGTGACCCAATTTACACATGCGCAAAGTCAATGTTTATCTTCTGAAAAATTGAATGTTTCGAAAATTGTGAAATTTACAAGAGAATAGAGGATTTTATCGAACTTATTGGCGTTAAGGTTCAACGAAGAAAGTAATGGGGTGACCATTCCAGGTAGGTCGTTAAGTTTTAACCATTTAAATTAAAAACTGAAGAAATAGCAAGCAATTTTCGAGTTGTAGTGTTGCCTGGAACAGACAGTAGGTATTTTAACACAAAATTAAGCAGTTATAATCTTTAAAATATTATCGGGATCGACCCTTTAAATACTTGCGTAGGGCGTAGTAGTATAGTGGTCAGCTATTAACACCCCCCCCCCTCACCACCACCACACACATAAATAATTCTTATACATAAAGCTTTTGTCTTTTGTTTCCACATTAAGCCATCATAAAAAACAGATGTGCCTTTCCTTCGACCCCCTTGTTAGTGTTATGCTCTATATGACTGTATTAAGAACCTATAACGGTAAATCTCTTTGATCTTATGGGGCATAGTCATTGCCCTGAATAACTTGCGGTCTGAAAGACAGGGGCGGCTTTGGATATAACAGGGGAATTCATGGTTATTCTTGCCTATCTCGACGACCGACTTCAAGTGAAACTTGACCAACCCCTGGAAGTCCAAAATGCAAAAAATACAATAACCTTCAATATCAATATAAAATAAAGCATATAATTTGTGTTGTTTATTTACCCTTGTTGCAACTGGATTGTTTCGATTCCCCAGATGTACGTGACAAGGACTTAGGGTCGCCTGTCAAACGTCGTGGGTTTTCCCCGGTTTCAACCCACGACTTAAGACCCCACGCGCAAGTGAATTATTGAAATAAAATTGAACCACATAAAAATCTCGGGCTGTCGGCCTCATTTTTTTCTTTTTTTTTTCGGCTATTTTTTCAGCTTTTCTCTCTCCACCATAACAACCCAGTCTCGTGATTTACAGTACCAACAAACAAATGCAAGAACAACGACATTATTGTGAAAATAGATGGCATTTAACGGAGTACTCAGTAAGCTAAATTTCAACTGAAGCCCAAATCAAATTAGGCCTGAAAGAACTAGACAAAGCTATACTATTAAGATGGAATTTCAGTATACTTTCCTCTGAATTACCGTCTTGCCTATAGATGTAAGTATTGCAGGCACAGTGCTTCCACTGTGAGGAGCCCTATAGGCAAAACACAATTTTTTTTTTTTTACTTTTCTGACAAATGACCCATCCCGTTGGCATTATCTTTGCACCTTCCGTGTAGGCTACCTGGAAGGAGGGATTATGATAATTCTTAACCAAGGCTTTAACACTCTGCATTCTACGCCAGAGGCAGGTGGACGACCTCATAATATTATGACTACTCGTGCCCTTCACATATACTGTCCTCCAGTGTTTCAGACAAACTAACAATTGGGACACTTCCCTCTTACGGCAAGGGCCGGTAACTCAGTGAATAGTATACTTTCCTCTGAATTACCGTCTTGCCTATAGATGTAAGTATTGCAGGCACAGTGCTTCCGCTACGTAATCCGTTTACGAATATCAAAACTAAGACAATGACAACAATTCTAACTTTATTATCATTCAATACCAACTCAACCCACTTCGCCCCATAACAAACTTCACCCCATAACACACTTCGCCTCATAACAAATTCACTCCATAACACACTTCACTTCTCCCCATAACACACTTCATCCCACCACATATTTTCCCAACCCATTTTTGGTAATCCCGGTCAAATTATTCCGTACATTCAGGCTTTGAACTTTTATACATTCTGTTCCCACTTTAAGTATATTCGTTCATTCCCGATAAATTAACCCCAATGATTCTAGCTAACTTTAATGTCGCAGATAAGTGATACGTGGGTGTTATAGATGACTACCCAAACCCCTTTGATTTCACACCGGTAATCCTTTATTGGCTTCCACATAAGTAAGCATAATGATTTGCTTCCACACAGGCAAGCTCACTTACTTTGCTTCCAACACAGGCAAGCCTCTTAATTTGCTTCCACAAAGGCAAGCCTCTTACTTTGCTTCCAACACAGGTAAGCACCTTAATTTGCTTCCACACAGGCAAGCCCCCTTTAATTGGCTTCCATCTAAACTATGCCCCCACACAGGTAAGCCCAACTTTAATTTACTTCCACCTAAACTATGCTCCCACGCAGGTAAGCCCCCTTTAATTTTCTTCCACACAGGCAAGCCCCCTTAATTTTCTTATACACAGATAAACCCTTAACTTTGCTTGCGCACAGGTAAGCCCTTATATACTCAAAAATGTTGACCTTAACGTATGTTCCAGGTTTGATTGTGGTATAACAAAGCTGAACAGTCTCACTTCAAATTATTAAAGAAAAAAAACAACCACGGTATTACTTGCCGACACAGCAGAAATAATTTAAAACGGCCTTAGTGTATGTCCCATTTTAGATTGCGGAACAACAAGGCTCGACAGGTTCCAAAATCATTAAAGAAAACATTCGCATTACTATTTGCTTCCACACAGGTAAACCCCTTAACTTTGCTTCCACACACCCTATTATATACTCAGAAATAGGACAACCTTAGTGTATGTTCCATGTGAAATTGCGAAACAACAAAACTGGACAGGTATCAAAATTATTAAAGAAACCATTCGCATTACTATTTGCTTCCACATAGGTAAGCCCCTTAACTTTGCTTCTACACACCCTCTTATATACTAAAAAATATGTCAGCCTTAGTGTATGTTCCATGTTAGATTGCAGAACAACAAGGCTGAACATTCGCGTAACATTCACTTGCCGACACATCAGAAATAAATTAAATCAACCTTAGTGTATGTCCCATATTAGATTGCGGAACAACAAGGCTGAGCCTTTTAAAGAAAAACATTCGCTTCGCTACTTGCCGACACAGTTGCAATAAATTAAGACAACCTTATTTTGTGTTCCATGTTAGATCGCGGAACAACAAGGTTGAACATAGCTCACATAAGTTATTAAAAAAAACACTCACTTTACTACTTTGTCGACACAGTGGATGTTCCATGTAATAATTATATTGCAGAACAAAAAATCGAACAGGCTCCCCCCAAATAATAAATAAAGACAAACAGGCATTTATTACCATGTTAAAGTTGGCAAATAAATATCCTTACCAGTAAACCGCTGTTAAATACAAGTCAAGTGTTGACACCCGCGCGTGACCCATATCAGCGTCTTCGTTCTTACCAGTAAACCACTGTTAAATACAAGTCAAGTGTTGACACCCGCGCGTGACCCATATCAGCGTCTTCGTTCAAATACCGACATACTCATGGTGTTATACGTATAATATGCTATTACTATACCTTCTAGATTCACATTCAGATCTTATTGTCTAACATTTTAATAGCCGCTACATCTAATGTTAGATTATCGTCCATTCTAGCTTCTATATCAAAGATTTTCTCTGGCCTGTTCATCACCAAATTTATGTCAGTCGCAAACCATTACGTTCAAAGTTTCGATATTTACATCAGGGACGATATTGGTCAACCATTTCCTCAAAACGTCTACATAAATTCATTTGCAAAAGGGTTTACTTTCCCGTTCAAAGCTGTTTGTGAAATTTTAAACCAGATCGTGAACTTGACTTGACGACTCAAGTGTTTCAGACAAACTAACAATTGGGACACTTCCCTCTTACGGCAAGGGCCGGTAACTCAGTGAATAGTAAGAACTTTTATTGTCAACGTATACTATAACTAACTATAATATAGTACAAAATTGGCCAAAACTACGTTGTCGTGTTTGTATTACTTCAGAGAATCGTCATGCCATGTACATTGTAGATACCGTCTCAGAACGTCGTTGAGCGAACTGACAGTGTTTTTCAGTCGGTAACTATCATTTAGGGGGAAAAATTCAAGTGACATTAAAGCGAAATTGTGAAAATGGCAGTGGTTGACTGAGATGTCAGTGTGTAAACATAGAACTAGTTCTATGATGTAAATTATACTCAGCGTATGACGTCAATATGAATATGACGTCAAACTTTCAGCCAATCAGAGGCCGAATATGAAGTGCAATGGCTATGTTGGTTGGGAAAAAAAAATTCGCCGGCCGGCCTCTGACGCTGATATCGGGTACAGCTAGTTACTTTAAGTAACGTAAATAAATTGTTCCGCTCTGCTCTCCATTACGTTACTATACGCCCTTACAGAGATCTAGTATGAAAATAAGGCTTTCTCCATGATTTACTCCCATCTCCGTTCTAAGACTATTTTAGAATCATTACTGTCTATTTTTCGCCGTGATTCATCTTTGGTCGCCGGTAAGGATTCCAAAATAGTCTTAGAACGCTGTGCTCGTAGTTACTATAAGCAACGTAAATAGTTTGTTCCGCTCTGCTCTCCATTACGTTACAACCCGCCCTTATAGGTAACTAGTATGAAAATAAGTCTATTCACGGATTTTCCCCCATCCATCTCCGTTCTAAGACTATTTTGGAATCCTTACCGTCTATTTTTCGCCGTGATTCATCTTTGGTCGCCAAACAAACGAAAACAAACCACACACACAGCTAAACATATTAATATTGAATCCTAATTGAATTAAATTTCCCACGTTAAAATTTAAAAATGGCCACCACATTGAAATAATAACTTTTCGTTTTTTAAAAGTTAAATCTAGCTGTTTATATTGTTCCCATAGCTATTTTAATGATTCACATAATACCAGTTGTATTATATTATTTATTTTCAAAGTGACAGTGATGATGTTATGTTAGAAATTAAGTGTTTGGAATAAATTTCATAATTAGCTCAAAGGTTTAAAGAGGCAATCACTTGTAGCGTGTGCCCTGAGAGAAGCCGATACATTATTACAGCTGTACAAGAACCAGACTAGCAATCCGGATCACTTGTAACGTCCAAATACTTTTCTTCTTGTATCCGGATTGTTCTGTAAGAATTGGGGGTTCAAATTTCTCAAGCAGGTCACTGTGAACATCGCATAGTAGCAGATGGTTTAGTCGCGATTGTTTCATCGTACTGCGTAACCAAGTCTTTAGGCGTCTTGGGGCAATGAAAGATCTTTCCGCACTACACGAGCTAGCTGGGTTTATCAGAATGAGTCGAAGTAATCGTTCAACTTGTGGAAACATCTTCCGAACATCAGGGCTCATTGATTTGAGTATTTCATGGAATTCACTGATGTAGGTACCTGAAAAGTTTCGCTTAAAACAGGCAAGTTCATAATCCAAATTAGCGGATAGTTCAGGGTATCGTCCAACAATATCCACATCGAATTTACCCGGCAAAAGCATTGCTGTTAGCTTTGCATATTCAGTCAGATCGGTCGACGTGAAATATTTATCCAAATTCGAGATTGCACTATACAAAACTTTGATAAATTGTGGTCGATACAATTCCTCTACACTATCATAATTGTGTACAGTAGATCCGCCTAGAAAGCGCATGGGAACTTTGCGTTTCCTCGGAAGCAAGAAGGGTTCTAAGTCAAGATTTCCAGCTACTTCCTCTGTATCTTCAAATATTTGATGAAAAATGAGCATTCCTGCCACAGTTTGTTTTTTCCCTTGAAGGGTTTGTTTAAGGACTCCATGATTCTTAGGATAGGCAGAGAGGCTTTAAGGCCCAACAGGGTCTTCGGATTGTTTATATTGTTATACAATCCACTCGCACGGGCACCAGTGGTGGAACTAAATCCATTTGCTGCGTTTTCCAATGCCTTCAAAACATCTTTATAATTGACCAATACCGCTCTCACGGCCGGCATGCGTGTGAACCATCTTGCTTCAGCGAAGTGGGAGATTCTAAGTTCGCATCTTCCGAATTCAAGTCCAGGTATGGGTGTTTGAATTTACCCGACTGAGAAACATGAGCACCACAATGTGTATATAGAGCAAGAGGTTGGGTTTTCTTGATGTTGGATTGGCAGCCATTGTATTCCCCGGACATATTACCGGCTCCATCATACGTTTGCGTACATAAATTAGCTATCGGCACCTGGACTCTAATAAACACATCATTTAACATAGCAGCGTGTGCAGAACCAGTCGTATCCTTCTGATTATATAAACTATACTATGAAATCCTCTCTTATTTCAAAGTCTAAGTTCACATGACGAATGCATATTGACTCTTCCAGAAACATCTTGTGTTCCGTCACATAGAAGTCCAAACTGAACAGATTCTTCGATTATTTGCTTTACAATATCCAGAAGTATTTCACGACCTATAATCTCAATAATTTCGTTGACAGTTTCACCACTAGTGTACTTTGTCTTCCCCGCCAACCACTCAGCCAGGTTTCTATCATCCTCACTCCGTAAACGTAACAGTTTCTTGAACTTCCCATTGTCATTTTCTTTTCCCCGCAAAGCAGAGCCTTCCGACGCCAGGTATCGAGGTAATTATTTTTATTAGAGCATCCCTGGTTTTTTCTTGGTCGCTAAGACGCTGACCATCTAGCTGCGTAATAAATGTCCTTTTGGTGACTTTTTCTCGAGCTGAACGATGGATGTCACTTTTTTCGTGGGATTTTAATGCTTCACGAGCTTTCTTCCATGTTGCAAATCCATCAACTGCGATAAGAATTTGTATTTACTAAGTTATCTTGAATCGCTTTGCAACATAAAAGACACGGCGCCTTCTTCAAGTTAGAGTCGCAATGAAGCCATGGAAAATCGGTAAACCATTCACACCGGAACATCAAAATCTCCGTTTTATTACCGGCCTTGCTACCCGTTTTCATTGTTTGTGTGGTCATGAAAGTCAAATCGGTTGGTTGATACGGCTGATCTGTAACATGTAAGTGTAGTACAGGTACTTTCTGTCCTGTATTGAAGCTTGAACTACAACCCGGAGATTCATCTGTCCGAGAACATATTTCATCCTCCCTTGAATTTTCACACATATCATCCAAAGATACGGAAACTGAAGAATCCGAAGTAACTGTAGGCCTAAGTGTTGTCCGTGCTGTCTCATTCTTGCTCTTCTTGAAAATAAGGAAGAACAGAAGGAAAATATATACATGTATGTAACAATCTTACTTTCTTAATTCCGATTTTTCTTAACATGAATAGTTCTCTCGATTTTGAAAATAAACCAAAAAGGACTTATGGAGGTATTAGCCGCAGATATTATCTTCATTAAAATTTGCAACCATTTGGCCGCCATATTGGAATTTACAAAAAGGTTCCAAATCGATATTCAGCCGCTATTTTCTATCTGATTTGTTTTGAAGCTCGCCCAGATGCCAATAATTCCTGAGACGCCTATTTTGAATTTCGATATTGCTTACTTTCGGTTCCACTGTAAAATTTTCGGATGTTAAAGCCTGCTATTACATGACTGTTTACTTCAATGACCTCCAACCTTTACATGAAATATTACCCCGACTCTCCTCACAACTGATATGAAAAAGGTCAACTCCAATACGTCATGTCATCGAATAATATCCCGCCATACCACATAGTATTACATTGAAAATCACTGTTTAAATACTTAATGCTGATGTTCTGTGACATAACGTGACATGATGTAGCATGACGTGACATGGCGGGATATTCGATGACCTGGCGCGGTGACGTATTTGGGGTTGACAACAACTCTTTAGATACTTGATGTTACTATACTCGATATTGCATGTTTTATCTTGATTGTTGATGTTCCTTAACATGGCGTGACATCATGGGATATTACTTGATGACGTAACGCGATGACGTAGTTTGATATATTACCTATATATAGAAGTTCAATGTTGCACGAGTATTGATATGATATCACAGTTCTATACTCGTAAGCAAAATACTAAATTTAATAGGTCTATGGATCAATAATGTTGAAAATAAATAAATTTTGGTACTCTGGCTAACGTCCTTGCTGACCCAATATCTGTACGATATGCCAAGTGTATCTTGGTTTATTTACCATATTCATACCCTATAATTTTCTCATAGGATTTACCTTGCTTTTATTGTGATTATCAAAACTGTTACTTGCGAATTACCTTAATATCTCTTATACTTAGATTTAGCGCTTTAGCGTCTCTTTTTATCTGTAAATTGTGTATGCCTGATAAAGGCTTTTGAAATCTTGAAACGTGACACGATGGAGCGACGTGGCGCCTATGTCACCCCGCGATTCTAGTGAAGATCTAAAAGGTTTGGTATGCAAGGACATAATAAGAGGGAATACAATATCTATATCAAAAGGTCAACCATTTACAACACGTAACAATATAAATTGCAAATCTAAATATATTGTATGTATTTATTTATTTGTGTCGTCTATGCAAATGAATAATATAATTAAAGGGCGTAAAGTTCTAACTCAATATTACTCAAAGTCTTCGACTTTACATACACAAATTATTGGTCTGATATATACTATTAAAAAAAAGTAGGGGATATTTGATTTTTAAGTGTTATTAAAGTCACCTAATGAAACTGACGAAGAAACAAATGACAAAATGAAATGAAGTTCACATTCATCGATTTATTCCAAATGATCGTTAGACTAAGTAAGGCACAGACTGACCAGTATAAGGGTAAAATGATACCCGGGGTCAAACAGCAAAGTTACCACAGCATCACAACAAAGTCAGTAACGGGTAAATCCTCCCCTGTTTGCCAAACAAGCATTGATCCGACGTGGCATACTCCTAATGAGACGTCTAAGGTCATTTTGGTCCAGATTGTCCCATTCCTGTTGCAACGCAGCAGCAAGTTCTTGGACATTGGCAGGACGTTGTTGACGTTGACGTAACTTCTGTCCAAGCATGTCCCAGGCATGCTCGATGGGGGAGAGGTCGGGACTCAGTGCTGGCCAAGGTAATGTGGTGATGTTCTGTTGTTGGAGGTAACCTGTAACGATCCTGGCCCTGTGACATCTTGCGTTGTCATCCTGGAAGATGAAACGGCGGCCATGACGTCGTGCGAACGGCACAAAATGGACTGCCAAGATGTTGTCCCGGTAGTACTGGCCTGTAACACGCCCTGCAACAACATGTAAAGCTGTTCTTACAGCAACAGTGATGCCTCCCCACACCATAACAGAATCACCCCCAAATCGATCATGTCTGATGACGTTAACGTCTTGGAAGCGCTCGTTTCGACGACGCCACACCCTCCTACGCCTGTCCAAAAAATCAACAGTGAACCTTGACTCATCTTGAAACATCACATTGCTCCAGCGTCGATTATCCCAGTATTTACGATCCCTACACCAACGACGTCTTGCCTGAATGTGATGATCTCTCAAACAAGGGATCACGCGAGGACGTCGGGCGTGAAGGTGACCCCTATGCAGTCGATTCCGAGTCGTCTGGCCACTCACTCTCACACCAGTGTCTGTTTGAAGACAAGCGCTGATCTGATTTGCTGTGATGACACGATTTCTCAAGGCCAAGGTACGGATAAATCGATCCTGGGCTTGAGTTGTTGCCCTTGGTCGACCTGAGCGTGGTCTGTCCTGTACAGATTGTGTATCACGGTATCTGGACCATAGCCTGCTTATGACAGACTGAGAAACATTCATCGTCCGCGCCACAACCGCCTGTGTTGTGCCGATCTGTAGCATGCCAAGGGCACGTAACCTTTCATTTTGGGTAAGCCGACGCATATCAAAATTTGTTTTCTGGTCACTAAAACAATTAAACTGATGTTTCCACCCTGGAATTCAATGCCACAATGACTGTAACATTCAAAGTCAGAGTCGTGCAAATCTTGGGTTGGACCCCCATGATGATCCCAAGCATCACCTGCATTCCATGCGGTAGCTATTGGTGCGTTTGGGCGTCACATGTAACTGGAAATGTTTCTTCTGTTAGGTTCTATAGTGACTTTTTTCGTAGTCATTTGCATATTTTAGTATTATGCCCCCAAAATCAAATATCCCCTACTTTTTTTTAATAGCACTGTATTTCAATTGATTTGTCAAAAATAATAAACCTCATTGTAAAATTTGAAATGTGGAATATGAATTTTATTTCAAATAAGAGTTACTGATCACTAAGCAAAGAGTTTTACTAATACTTTAATTAATCTCCATATCTTTAACAGCTACCGTGCCAGATGACGATCTGAGAGGTAACCTCAATGACACCCAGTTACCTCTTCAAGAAGGCTCCTTTACTCAGTGTAAGTGGTTTAAACTATTTAGTTGAAACCATGTGAATTTGTTTTCTTGTAATTTAGTTTCAAATTCTATAACGGCGTGGCAAATTATAAAAACTAACGAAAAAATGTTAAGAATAGGAGTTCGGGCGGTCCACTTAAGAAAATGTAACACAATGGGATACTAATTTCCCATTGGCAGGAAACCGAATAATTCCACTTGTGGGCATGGATTTAATTATATTATTTATACAAATAACGGATCTTTATCTTTATTGGAACCACGAACTCGTATCTGTGTATATATTGATATTTTATATTTTATGCAGATTATAGAGATGATGATATTGAAGCTCCCATCACATTCTCCAGTGCAACTCAAAATATTAACTGTAAGATATTCAAGTTATAAATCATGTTAACTGTAAGATATTCAAGTTATAAATAATCGTATTGACTGTTAAAATGTAATATTACTTTTACGAAACGTTCTGACGTAATTCCATGTTAATATATGTCATTATTTGTATCGTTGCTACTGTATCGTGCATCTTTGATTTGTTCTTAATTCATGAAAAAACAAATAATATTGTATTTAAGCAGTAGGACATGTGACCACTGCCTATACACATCAATCTATGAGCTACGGTAAGTCCTTTTTGTTAATTTTTGTATACGCTGGACATCATCTGATAATGTAAGCCCCATACTAATCTGATAATCCTCTCACAGATAAAACTGTTTTTTGTTGTAGATCTCAGAAATGACTTTACCACATCGTATTCAGACCCATCAGGTATATCTTCCAGAAAACCAGATACATCCCTAACACCATCAGTAGAGGAACAAACAACATCAATGAATGGGGATGATGAACACACACCGACTAAACCTACTGGTACATTAATAGATTAGCAATAAGAATATGAAAACTTTTTTATCCAATACATAACGTACCATGCTGAGGGAGCAAAAATTATAGCCTATGTGCTAATTGCTTGTCAACGTATAACAGAATTAACGTCTTTATGATTCGTACGGTAACCATGATCCTGGCGAATTCATCACTGGATCACACCGACACTAAATTATATACCGATTATGGAAACTTGAAATCGTTTCAAATTTAGTATATATACTGAGCGCCATAGAAAACGCATCACTTAGTTTTTCGTATATTAAAATGATCCTGTAAACATATCTTATTTAATTTGCTTCTTATTGTGAACAATATTCAAATGGGAACACATCAATAACAACACATTTGTACACTTATGGATATTTAATCTGTAATCAACGGTACAAAGTCAAAGGGGTCAAAAGCAAAAGTACGACACAGATGGTTAATTCCATGCTACGTCGCTGCACAGCGTGCGTAAGAGCCAGCGGAGGACACACGCGCTATTGACATCTGTGTCGTACTTTTGGTTTTGACCTCTCTGACTTTGTAACGTTGATTGCTTACAGATTAAACATCCATAAGTGTACAAATGTGTTGTTATTTAAGTGTGTTCCCATTTGAATATTGTTCACAATAAGAAGCAAAATAAATAAGATATGTTTACAGGTTCATTTTGTTCTACGAAAAACTAAGTGACGCGTTTTCTATGGCGCTCAGTATATAAACACCTTAATCCAGTATCGAATCGTATTGATCCCCTGGCTTAAGATGCTTCAGTTAAAATACATGTATACATATTTTTTTGTAAGGCACAAACCTGAAAAATGGTATCAAAATTCTTTATTTCCAGGAGGTAAACACAATACCAACGCCTACCCCTTTAGAACTGACGGTATTCTTACATTTACTGTCAAAATTAAACGCTATATCCCTTATTTCTATTATAAACGGATAACTGTCAAAACACGATATTTCACGATTATGGAATCCAAATTCTAAAAAGAACTTCGTTTACCTTTACTTGATTGACGGATTTCTTTTTCAAATTATGAGTGAAGTATTGTGGTCACGAGAGGACGAAACCGTTCGATATTGCGTGCTAGTGTTATGTCCACTGTTATGACAACCTTGTGAACGCGAGAGTGAAGCATTGGAATCCTGAGGAGATGAACCCTATCGATATTATTATGGGTTCCGTAGCTCTTCGTTTCAGAGTTGCACAGCCCTCATCCTTTGACTACAACAGTTTTGCTGTCTGTACCCCAACTTGAGGGGTTAAGCAATCCATGAAAACCAACCATATAAGATGGTCACAAAATAGCCAGCAAACCTTAAAATTATCAAAGCATTTTCACGTATGCATGTAAGAACTATAATTTGGCATTTAAACATAAATTATCGGTGTGAACGTGTCCATTACACCATCCGTCAAATGGATGCTGACCACCGAAACATAACTTGCTGAAATATATTTACTTGAGAGTTATTGGCCCCAGGATTACACAAGATTGCCATCTATCGACTGCAAATTGAATCTTTAATCGGCACGGTGACTTACTCCTTACATGAGAGAAACGTTAACTAGCATGTGCTCTCATTTGTGGTCATCTTGACGCTGGGGGGAAATCACAGCCAGAAAAAAACCCACTAAGATGCTATCATTATGGTGGGTAATTTGATAAGTAAAACGCATGAATGCCAATATGAAGGGGCTGTGTCAATAGTGATTATCAAGGCACTGGCACGGTACGATGTTTTCCTGCGACAAAAGCACGATTAATTCGTTTAAACGAAATATTAATTCGTTTAAACGAAATAATAATTCGTTTAAACGAAATAATTAATTCGTTATAACGAAATAATTAATTCGTTATAACGAAATAATTAATTGGTTTAAACGAAATATTAATTCGTTTAAACGAAATATTAATTGGTTTAAACGAAATATTATATCGTTATAACGAAATATTATATCGTTATAGCGAAATATTATACCGTTATAACGAAATAGTATTTCGTAAAAATGAAATATTATATCGTTATAACGAATTAGTTATTTCGTTTTAACGAATTAGTTATTTCGTTTTAACGAATTAGTTATTTCGTTTTAACGAATTAGTTATTTCGTTTTAACGAATTAATTATTTCGTTTTAACGAATTAATTATTTCGTTATAACGAATTAATATTTCGTAATAACGAATTAATATTTCGTAATAACGAATTAATATTTCGTTTAAACGAATTCATATTTCGTTTAAACGAATTAATTATTTCGTTATAACGAATTAATTATTTCGTTATAACGAATTAATTGTTTCGTTAAACGAATTAATTATTTAGTTTAAACAAATTAATTATTTCGTTTAAACGAATTAATTATTTCGTTATAACGAATTAGTATTTCGTTATAACGAATTAGTATTTCGTTAGAACGAATTAGTATTTCGTAATAACGAATTAGTATTTCGTTTAAACGAAATAATTAATTCGTTTAAACGAAATAATTAATTCGTTTAAACGAATTAATCATTTCGATTAATCGAGTTAATCAATGTCGATTTAACACGTCGACTAACCCCAATGCTCCAAACACCGAATTTGAAAAAAGAAATGTTAAAGAAACAATCGTGATCTCTATCGTTATCGATATACGGGATATACACATGGTTCATTTTTATCTCAATAATTCGCTTGTGCGTAATGCTATTTAGCAGGTAGACCCGGAAAGAACCCTTGAGGTTAGACAATTGACCCTGCTCCATGTCACGTAGAAGCGGTCCATTGAAACAATGCCACTTGATTCAATGCCAGGCCTCGTGTCCCCCAACATGATCCCCATTACGAAAACCTTGTTAACCCGATAGCAGCAAATGTTTTAACATATGTTTTGGGGTATCAACCGTTTGGTTTATAAGCGTATGCAGGAGCCACGGTGGCTAAGTGGATAAGACGCTAGCGCGCTAACCAGGAGGTGGCTGATTCGCCCCAGTGTTAGCGGAGAAAGTTCATCTGGAGTGTTCTTCGTGGTTTCCAGTTGTGAGTGATGCAGGAAGGAGGGTCTGACAAGGGCAGCTGTCTAGTCTTTTGGATGGCACGAAAAATTCGAGGTCCTGTGTACAGATTGGCGTGCGCGACAAAGATCCCTTGGCAGTTGCAATTTCATATAAGAGTAGGCTGTAGCGATTTTGTTTGGGCAAAATATCCCCCAAAGCACAATATTTGGCGTATGCCCATCTTTAATAGCCCAGTCGAACTCAAAGCAGAACAGTAGGACGTTTAAGTCCATTTCATAAGGGTATACACCCTATCGATTTGTTAGTGTTACGTGACTTGCCGTTCCAGCGAAATGAAAGTTAGGTGGTATAGTGGTGCGCGTGAAACTATGAGGTCTGTCATTGGTTCAAGCGGCGCTGTTTCGGTTGACTGCATGTACATGACAAGAAGTATGGCTGCCTGTACATCTTCGTGGGTCTTCAGTTTCATCCCATTGCTAAATACCCCTACGCGAAAGCGGATTACATGTGTTAGTCCCGAAATGACCTAGTTTGTGTCTACACCACTGACAAAAACTAGATGAACTCTCCTTGTCAAGCCATCCGTCCTGCATCACTGATAAAAACCAGATGAACTTTTTCCGCCAACACCGGGAACGTACCAGCGACCTCTAAAGCTTGTGAACCCGGTGGTTAATACCCTAAAATATATGTTAAAAACTATAGGGTTCACAGGGTTTTCGTAAGGGGGATAATGTTTGGGAATTGGGTCTCTGGAGAAGTAGGTAGCAGAAACGATAGGATCCGTTCTCTCATTAACCCCAATGCTTCACACCAATATATGAAGAAAAAAACTGATTTGAAGTGTATCCTCAAAATAGGGAGAGGAGGAACCCGGGCCATCTCTTTATGTCACCAATGTTTCATAGACTCAATATCCATCACATGATCCCCATTACGAAAACAGTGTAAACATGAGATCTGTCATTGGGTCAAGTGCCGTTATTTCAATTAACCGCCTCTACGTGACAAGCAGCCGGATCGCTTGTCCAACCTCGTGGGTTCTCCCGGGGCCCACTGCTACATATCCTTACGCGCAAACGAATTATTGAGATAAAAATGAACCACGTGTATATCCCGTATATCGATAACGATAGAGATCACGATTGTTTTTTTAACATTTTTTTTTTCAACTTTGGTGTTTGTAGCATTAGGGTTAGTCGACGTGTTAAATCGACATTGATTAATTCGATTAATCGAAACGATTAATTATTTCGTTTAAACGAAATACTAATTCGTTATAACGAAATATTAATTCGTTTAAACGAAATATTAATTCGTTTAAACGAAATATTAATTCGTTTAAACGAAATATTAATTCGTTTAAACGAAATATTAATTCGTTTAAACGAAATATTAATTCGTTTAAACGAAATATTAATTCGTTTAAACGAAATATTAATTCGTTTAAACGAAATATTAATTCGTTTAAATGAAATATTAATTCGTTTAAACAAAATATTAATTCGTTATAACGAAATAATTAATTCGTTAAAACGAAATATTTAATTCGTTTAAACGAAATAATTAATTCGTTAAAACGAAATAATTAATTCGTTAAAACGAAATAATTAATTCGTTAAAACGAAATATTTAATTCGTTTAAAAACGAAATGGCATGAACAGACACGACCGTTGTTCGTTTCGGAAATTTCCGTTTCAGGGGGGATTGCTTTCACTTCGTTCAACTTGGTCGGTGGTTGAGCGATTGTTAGATATTTTCTTTTTTTGGGTCGCAGGTGAGATGTGGTCATCCAACTGATCAGCTGACATTTCACCTTCACAAGTCTCAGTAGCTGATCCAGCCTTCTGAGAATTGTTGATCACGTGATTAGGGACTGTGCTATTTATTTCTAGATAGCTGTCAGTAATAAACCTCTGTGAATTTTGTTTAATTACGTTATTAACCGATCCCTTGTCCGATGAGTTATGGATGCAAGCGATTACACCAAGCGTTGTTTCTAGTAAAAACTCATAAAAAGAGTTTCTGTCTTTGAAAGTTGAGGTAAAGTAATTATCTGATTCTTTCGCGTTATCCTCATCTACATTTGAGCGAATAGTTCATATATTTTGACTTTCAACGCTCTCTTCACGAATAATCCTGGATGACATTAAAATGAATTTGCTTCCTTAAACGAAATATTCTTGCTATATTGAATTCTAAGAATTTCTTTTATTTCAATGAATTTAGTACAAGTGTTGTCAGTCGACTTGTGACTTCCGTCACATTTGGCACATTTTAATATTTCAGATGAGCAGGTATTACTGATGTGCGAGTCTGAACAGTTCTCACACAATGTCTTACCCTTTGCAGTGAAACTTATTATGTCCAAACTTTTGACAGTTTCTACATATTTTGACTCGAGGAATATACGGGTATGCTGCCTTTATCTGATAACCTAATTTTTATACGCCCACATTTTCATGTGGACGTTTATTGTGGTCACCCCTGTCCGTCCATCCGCCCCTCCGTCCACAATTGTTTGTGAACACTCTACAGGTCACAATTTTTATCCGATTTCAATGAAAATTGACAGATAGGTTTATCACCCTACGATCTCGGTTCCTCTCGATATTCGCATGTATCGGACTGAAACTTCCTGGATTACGGCCCCTTATTTTACGACAAATTACGTTTTTAGTTTGTAAACACTGTAGAGGTCACAATAGTGTTTATAACTCAATGATCTTGGGTCTTTTCGATATTTGCGCATATCGGATCGTAACTTCCTGAATTATGGCCTTGATTGAACTAAAAGACGCCCATTTTTAGCTTGTGTTTCCTCTAAAGTTCAAAATTATTATCCGATTTAAAAAAAAAACGTCTAATTATATCACCGTAACGAAGGTTGAGTTCGAATTGCGTGAAAATCGGACTAAAATTTCTGGACAAAATGGCCGCCGGTTGAACGCGAAAAATGTTAAAATATCGTGTGTCATGGTTGTGGACACTGTAGATGTCACAATTTTGAATCGATTTTGATGAAACTTGACATGCATGTTTATAACCAAAAGATCTTGGTTTCTTTTTATATTTTCGCCCATCGGATAGTAACTTCCTGAATTATGGGCCCCTATTTGTTTGAAAAATCGCTTTTTTTAAGCTTGTGGTCCCTCTTACTGAGAAATAGGTAAGGGTTAATCTGTACGTTTGCCGTATATAAATCTAACGCAAACGGTCAATTCCTATGTATCTGAATAAAAAAATAAAATTCGGATTATAACTACTCATTATGGCTTAAAATCTCTAGATAAGGTGTGTTAATTGACAAGGGTGAAAAATGGACTGAAAGGCGAGTAAATTACCGCTTTTGGTTTGGTTTCTTTTGATATATGCGCCCATCGGATGGTAACTTCCTGAATTTTGGTCCCCTATTTGTTTGAAAAAATCGCCTTTTTTTAGCTTGTGGTCCCTCTTACCGAGAAATAGGTAAGGCTTAATCTGTACGTTTGCCGTATATAAATCTAACGCAAAAGGTCAATTCCTACGTATCGGAATAAAAAAAAATAAAATTCGGATTATAACTCCTCATTATGGCTTAGAATCTCTAGATAAGGTGTGTTAATTGACAAGGGTTAAAAATGGACTGAAAGGCGAGTTAATTACCACAAGGTTTGAACAATTCTGGGACGGTGCGTTTTCTGTACAGAGTGTGTTAATTCACCGACGGGTGAAGTCGAATGACACGGGGTGTTTTGTTTAATTGGTGTGTTTTCTCGATAGTTGCTATAACTGTGCCGAAAGGGTATAATCAAGGACCAACAGGCGTGAGTGTTAAATCAAAACTTTGGAAGAAAATTCTTTTAACCCTGCGATTTTTCATTCTCCGGTGTGTTCTATGCAAATAGGTTAATTAACACACTCAGTACAGAAAACACACTGTCCCAGAGTTGTTCACCCCTAGCGACAATTAGCTCGCCTCTCAGTCCATTTTTCACCATTGTTAATTAACACCTTATTTTAAGCCGTAAGGGGGGGGGGGGTCACGTGGCTAAGTGGGTAAGGCGCTGGCTCGCTAGCCTGAAGGTCGGATGTTAGATCCCTGCATTGACCGAGAAAGTTCATCTCGATTTTCCGGCGTTGTTTCCCCTTGTCAGTGATGCAGAACAGAGTGTCTGACAAGGACAGCTGTCTAGTCTTTCGGATAGGACGAAAAACCGAGGTCCCGTTTACACATTGGCGAGCACGTAACAGGTTCCTTGGCAGTTGGAATTCGATGTAAGAGTAGAACCTGTAAACATATCTTATTTATTTTGCTTCTTATTGTGAACAATATTCAAATGGGAACACACATCAATAACAACACATTTGTACACTTATGGATATTTAATCTGTAATCAACGGTACAAAGTCAAAGGGGTCAAAAGCAAAAGTACGACACAGATGGTTAATTCCATGCTATGTCGCTGCACAGCGTGCGTAAGAGCCAGCGGAGGACACACGCGCTATTGACATCTGTGTCGTACTTTTGGTTTTGACCTCTCTGACTTTGTAACGTTGATTGCTTACAGATTAAACATCCATAAGTGTACAAATGTGTTGTTATTTAAGTGTGTTCCCATTTGAATATTGTTCACAATAAGAAGCAAAATAAATAAGATATGTTTACAGGTTCATTTTGTTATACGAAAAACTAAGTGACGCGTTTTCTATGGCGCTCAGTATATAAACACCTTAATCCAGTATCGAATCGTATTGATCCCCTGGCTTAAGATGCTTCAGTTAAAATACATGTATACATATTTTTTTGTAAGGCACAAACCTGAAAAATGGTATCAAAATTCTTTATTTCCAGGAGGTAAACACAATACCAACGCCTACCCCTTTAGAACTGGCGGTATTCTTACATTTACTGTCAAAATTAAACGCTATATTCCTTATTTCTATTATAAACGGATAACTGTCAAAACACGATATTTCACGATTATGGAATCCAAATTCTAAAAAGAACTTCGTTTACCTTTACTTGATTGACGGATTTCTTTTTCAAATTATGAGTGAAGTATTGTTGTCACGAGAGGACGAAACCGTTCGATATTGCGTGCTAGTGTTATGTCCACTGTTATGACAACCTTGTGAACGCGAGAGTGAAGCATTGGAATCCTGAGGAGATGAACCCTATCGATATTATTATGGGTTCCGTAGCTCTTCGTTTCAGAGTTGCACAGCCTTCATCCTTTGACTACAACGAATTAATCATTTCGATTAATCGAGTTAATCAATGTCGATTTAACACGTCGACTAACCCCAATGCTCCAAACACCGAATTTGAAAAAAGAAATGTTAAAAAAACAATCGTGATCTCTATCGTTATCGACATACGGGATATACACATGGTTCATTTTTATCTCAATAATTCGCTTGTGCGTAATGCTATTTAGCAGGTAGACCCGGAAAGAACCCTTGAGGTTAGACAATTGACCCTGCTCCATGTCACGTAGAAGCGGTCCATTGAAACAATGCCACTTGATTCAATGTCAGGCCTCGTGTCCCCAACATGATCCCCATTACGAAAACCTTGTTAACCCGATAGCAGCAAATGTTTTAACATATGTTTTGGGGTATCAACCGTTTGGTTTATAAGCGTATGCAGGAGCCACGGTGGCTAAGTGGATAAGACGCTAGCGCGCTAACCAGGAGGTGGCTGATTCGCCCCAGTGTTAGCGGAGAAAGTTCATCTGGAGTGTTCTTCGTGGTTTCCAGTTGTGAGTGATGCAGGAAGGAGGGTCTGACAAGGGCAGCTGTCTAGTCTTTTGGATGGCACGAAAAATTCGAGGTCCTGTGTACAGATTGGCGTGCGCGACAAAGATCCCTTGGCAGTTGCAATTTCATATAAGAGTAGGCTGTAGCGATTTTGTTTGGGCAAAATATCCCCCAAAGCACAATATTTGGCGTATGCCAAATTCGTTATAACGAAATATTAATTCGTTATAACGAAATAATTAATTCGTTAAAACGAAATAATTAATTCGTTAAAACGAAATAATTAATTCGTTAAAACGAAATATTTAATTCGTTTAAAAACGAAATGGCATGAACAGACACGACCGTTGTTCGTTTCGGAAATTTCCGTTTCAGGGGGAATTGCTTTCCCTTCGTTCAACTTGGTCGGTGGTTGAGCGATTGTTAGATATTTTCTTTTTTTTGGTCGCAGGTGAGATGTGGTCATCCAACTGATCAGCTGACATTTCACCTTCACAAGCCTCAGTAGCTGATCCAGCCTTCTGCGTATTGTTAATCACGTGATTAGGGACTGTGCTATTTATTTCTAGATAGCTGTCAGTAATAAACCTCTGTGAATTTTGTTTAATTACGTTATTAACCGATCCCTTGTCCGATGAGTTATGGATGCAAGCGATTACACCAAGCGTTGTTTCTAGTAAAAACTCATAAAAAGAGTTTCTGTCTTTGAAAGTTGAGGTAAAGTAATTATCTGATTCTTTCGCGTTATCCTCATCTACATTTGAGCGAATAGTTCATATATTTTGACTTTCAACGCTCTCTTCACGTATATCCCTGGATGACATTAAAATGAATTTTGCTTCCTTAAACGAAATATTCTTGCTATATTGAATTCTAAGAATTTCTTTTATTTCAATGAATTTAGTACAAGTGTTGTCAGTCGACTTGTGACTTCCGTAAGGTTGGCACATTTTAATATTTCAGATGAGCAGGTATTACTGATGTGCGAGTCTGAACAGTTCTCACACAATGTCTTACCCTTTGCAGTGAGACTTATTATGTCCAAACTTTTGACAGTTTCTACATATTTTGACTCGAGGAATACACGGGTATGCTGCCTTTATCTGATAACCTAATTTTTATACGCCCACATTTTCATGTGGACGTATATTGTGGTCACCCCTGTCCGTCCATCCGCCCCTCCGTCCACAATTGTTTGTGAACACTCTACAGGTCACAATTTTTATCCGATTTCAATGAAAATTGACAGATAGGTTTATCACCCTACGATCTCGGTTCCTCTCGATATTCGCATGGATCGGACTGAAACTTCCTGGATTATGGCCCCTTATTTTACGACAAATTACGTTTTTAGTTTGTAAACACTGTAGAGGTCACAATAGTGTTTATAACTCAATGATCTTGGGTCTTTTCTATATTTGCGCATATCGGATCGTAACTTCCTGAATTATGGCCCTGATTGAACTAAAAGACGCCCCTTTTTAGCTTGTGTTTCCTCTAAAGTTCAAAATTATTATCCGATTTAAAAAAAAACCCGTCTAATTATATCACCGTAATACCGTGACGAAGGTTGAGTTCGAATTGCGTGAAATTCGGACTAAAATTTCTGGACAAAATGGCCGCCGGTTGAACGCGAAAAATGTTAAAATATGGTGTGTCATGGTTGTGGACACTGTAGATGTCACAATTTTGAATCAATTTTGATGAAACTTGACATGCATGTTTATAACCAAAAGTCTTGGTTTCTTTTTATATTTGCACCCATCGGATGGTAACTTCCTGAATTATGGGCCCCTATTTGTTTGAAAAATCGCTTTTTTTAAGCTTGTGGTCCCCCTTACTGAGAAATAGGTAGGGGTTAATCTGTACGTTTGCCGTATATAAATCTAACGCAAACGGTCAATTCCTATGTATCTGAATAAAAAAATAAAATTCGGATTATAACTACTCATTATGGCTTAAAATCTCTAGATAAGGTGTGTTAATTGACAAGGGTGAAAAATGGACTGAAAGGCGAGTAAATTACCGCTTTTGGTTTGGTTTCTTTTGATATATGCGCCCATCGGATGGTAACTTCCTGAATTTTGGTCCCCTATTTGTTTGAAAAAATCGCTTTTTTTCGCTTGTGGTCCCTCTTACCGAGAAATAGGTAAGGCTTAATCTGTTTGCCGTATATAAATCTAACGCAAAAGGTCAATTCCTACGTATCGGAATAAAAAAAAATAAAATTCGGATTATAACTCCTCATTATGGCTTAAAATCTCTAGATAAGGTGTGTTAATTGACAAGGGTTAAAAATGGACTGAGAGGCGAGTTAATTACCACTAGGTGTGAATAATTCTGGGACGGTGCGTTTTCTGTACAGAGTGTGTTAATTCACCGACGGGTGAAGTCGAATGACACGGGGTGTTTTGTTTAATTGGTGTGTTTTCTCGATAGTTGCTATAACTGTGCCGAAAGGGTATAATCAAGGACCAACAGGCGTGAGTGTTAAATCAAAACTTTGGAAGAAAATTCTTTTAACCCTGCGATTTTTCATTCTCCGGTGTGTTTTATGCAAATAGGTTAATTAACACACTCAGTACAGAAAACGCACTGTCCCAGAGTTGTTCACCCCTAGCGATAATTAGCTCGCCTCTCAGTCCATTTTTCACCATTGTTAATTAACACCTTATTTTAAGCCGTAAGGGGGGGGGGTCACGTGGCTAAGTGGGTAAGGCGCTGGCTCGCTAGCCTGAAGGTCGGATGTTAGATCCCTGCATTGACCGAGAAAGTTCATCTCGATTTTCCGGCGTGGTTTCCCCTTGTCAGTGATGCAGAACAGAGTGTCTGACAAGGACAGCTGTCTAGTCTTTCGGATAGGACGAAAAACCGAGGTCCCGTTTACACATTGGCGAGCACGTAACAGGTTCCTTGGCAGTTGGAATTCGATGTAAGAGTAGGCCGTAGCGCCGCTGCCCGAGCAAAATTTGCCTCATAGCACACTATATGGCGTATGTCCGTCTTCTATTAGCCCAGGTTAGGTGCAGAAGAGTAGGACGTTAAACCCCATTTCATTTCATTTCCATAATGAGGAGTTGTAATCCGAATTTTATTTTTTTATCCAGATACATTGGAATTGACCGTTTGGGTTCGATTTATATACGGCAAACGAACAGATTAACCCTTACCTATCTTACCTATTTCTCAGTGTCTGGGGGTCACAATTATAACCCGATTTTTAAAAAAAACGTTTGATTATATCACCGTTACATCGTAATAAAGGTTGAGTTCGAATTTGGTGAAAATCCGACAAAAACTGCCAAAAAAATGGCCGCCGCTTGTACGCGAATACTATAAAAAAAAAATATGGTATATCAAGGTTGTAGACCCTGTAGAGGCCTCAATTTGAATCTGATTTTGATGTCATTTGACATGCATGTTTATAACCACAAGATCCTGGTTCCTTTTGATATTTGCGCACATCGAATGGTAACTCCCTGAATTATGGCCCCTGATTGTACGGAAAATCATTAGCTTGTGGTCCGTCTGGAGGTCACAATTATTATCCACTTGATTATATAACCGTTACAACGTAATGAAGTTTGAGTTCGAATATCCAGGAAACCAAACGAAAACTGCCGAATAAAATGGCCACCGCTTGTACGCGAATAGTGTAAAAATAGGGTATATCAAGGTTGTGGACCCTGTAGAGGTCACAATTTTAATCCGATGTTGATGAAACTTAGGAAAAATCACTTTATTTTTAGCTTATTCAAAGCCCCGCGGTTTAGAGGGCCACGTGGTTCATGGCAAAACGAGAAAAAAATTCAAAATTCAGATGAAAGTTTCACGGTAATCGATCTAGCGGCGTATGTGATCAGATATTAGAGACTTTTGGCAAGCGTAAATTCCTGGTCCGTAGCGCGTATCCTTATCGATTTTTCGTGTGACGTCATCAATGCGTGTGGTGATACGGCTTGCGAATACGAAACAGCTTTCATACGGAAAAGATCCGTATAATATACTTTTGCCATAGTGTTTTCATGTTTCTATGTGTATTCTAGGACAAGAAGGTGTATATGTGATATGATTTTAACCAAATTTAATTATTATTTTTGATGAGCTTCATGCAGAATGTTCCGATTTTTCTTGTTTGTCTTGATGGCCGAATGGTTAGCACATGCGTGCTGTGTCATAAAGCCTGTCATTGAGTCAATTGTCGTGGTTTCGAATCCCCGGTTGTACGTGGGTTTTAACTGGGTCCTCCGGTTTCCTCCCACTGCTAAAGACCCCCACGAGGAAGCGAATTATTGAAATAAAGTTAAACCATATGTTAGTCCCGAAATGACCTAGTTGCTGTTGATCTACGTGCTAAATTTAAGGATTTAAGAGGGGGGGGGGCTTGCAAATCTTTAAAGCGAGAATTTAATATTTTTAACTTATATTTTTAAAATGTATTAAAATAAAGCATTAAAATAGATGGTACCTATAAACAGTCCTACATTGTTATAGAATAATCTTATTATTCACTATTGCCAGTTGAGAAATTGGCAAAAATGTCATTCTCAACTTCAAATTCAAACGTTTGAAGATAGCTATTGCATGGGGGAAATAGTAAAACAAGGGAGGTAATTGTATTATTATTCAGTGTGAATGATTTTTAAGTATATGAAATAATGCCTATTATCGTATAATAGTGAATTGACAACCTATTGAGCAAAAGAGATAGAAATAATTATGTTTAGGATTTCTTAGAAAATATGAAATTCACGCATTAAAAGGGGTATTTTCTGAAATGATACATTAGTGAAACCAAAATTTGCTGTCGAGTCGAAGTCGAAGATATTTAATAAGATTCGACACTAAATTTGTCAACAATCTTAAATAGCTCAGCGACTGTCCAGCGACTTTACTCCCTTCGCGAATTTGTAGGCTAGTCTTGGTAGATAACTGACATCATGCTGTAATAGAACTAAGCTCAGCTACACATACGTAGGCTACGCGGCGCGAAAATCTGCTAAAACTCTAAAACCATATGGACGCAACGTATCACGTAACGACACGGATGCGTGATACGGATAGGAAATATTGTATTTGCCAAGTCTCTAGTATGTTATTATTCTTGTGTTACTGACCGTTTAAAGATAGGTTCCCAGAAAAGTATTATTCAGGTGGTCATTGCCTATAACAGTATGGCAATTTTGGTATAATATAATATATGGAAAATAGAGATATCCAAACTTACAAGAAAAATACTGGATTTCCTGAAAAAACACTCATGCCACATGGAGCGTATACTGGACAAAAATGTAAACGTTCCCCTAATCGATCGCTCGACGATTAGGAATTCCTGCACACGTGACGTCGAAGGCTACAAGCGAACATTGAGCGCTTTGTGTACATGTTGATAAACTTTATGAAGAGTTAGACGTACAACACTGTCTGAGATATAAATCACGGAAAAAGACGGGGGCAGTGGATAATCCGAGAATTTAATTACAATTCGATATTTGAAATAAATGGTCAGCGATTACAGACAACATTGTCTTGTGTAAGCAATGAATTCTCGTCTGACTTCGCTGCCGTTGCTATAGGTAAGTCACGGGACACGAACATGGCCTTTTGATCGATTTTTATTGCAGGGCATTCCTTGGCAATTACAATGTTTTGAAAAGGTATTGAAGCAAAATTATGATAAATTAATTAGTTTGAATATGTTTTTAGTCCAAATACATAATCAAATCACCCAGTTTGTACCCGGGAATGTGTCTTTAAATGTATGTTATGCATGCGTGCCATTCAAAAGGATATGAAATAATCTTGTCGCGTTGGGGGCCCCGCGATTTTACTCAGGCCCAGGGCCCTGCTCCGGTTAAGATGGACTTTGAGCTTATTTTTTTATCCATCTCTCGAAAATGTGGGCGTATCCTACCAGGCAGCCGCTGGTATTTTTTCTGGGACTTGTCCCTTTATAAATGTGACTTGTACGGTTCCCGATTTTTTGCCACCTGGGATTCTATACCTATATACATTTATAACATGATATCCGTTACCTTGCAAGTCGTCTAAAAGTTCTTCGTTTGAGTATTCACATGGGGCAGCATGAAAAATTCCAAGCACCTTGGTGAGAGATAAGGGCGGTGCTATATATTTTAGATGGTTGTCAATAATAAACCTTTTTGCACTTTGTTTAATTACGTTAATTAGAGTCCTTGTCAGATGAGTTATTGATACAAGCGATTGCACCAAGCGTTCTTTATAAAAAAAAACTCATAACGGTTTTACTAAGGTAGCAGAAAAGAACAAATAATCCATTATAAACTGTGTTGTTCTAACACCAAACGATTATTAAGCAAAGAACCAATCGGTCCATTCTCTGAATTATTACCCCTCCTGAAGATCAACTATTCGCATATTATTATCAAATTTGTCTGGTCATACCAATTGTCAACTATATATATCGTGCGCTTCCACCTAACTGATATCGCAGACAAGAAATTCGTGTTTATCTAACGTATGCAAAAGAATAACCATCAAACACAACAAACAATCCATTATTATTAATAAAAACCAAAGAATTTCTTTCACATTTCCAATACGCCAGTTTATGTTTTATATTTACTGTAAAAATAACTTGACTATAGTATTGACTATGTTTCTGTTGAAACCCCAAAACATTGCACAAAATATTATTGGAGCAAAGTTTAATTATGAAGACATATGGGTGATAATAATGCGATAATAATTTATGTTATGGCATGTATGCAAAAGAAAAACCACCAAACACAACAAATAATCCATTATCATTCAAAAAAGCACAAAATTTCATTTCATATTTCCAATATGCCTGTTCATTTTTTATATTTACTGTAAAAAAAAATAACGTGATTATAGCATTGACTGTGTTTCTGTTGAAACCCCAAAACATTGCACAACATATTATTGGAGCAAAGCTTAATTATGAAGACATGGATATTAATAATGTCTTGTCTATTTCTTTGTTTGAACATTTCTCAAACATTTCTCAAATAATTGTATAGTTTGGTCTGGTTTTATTTTCGTATTAAATGACATAAATCCTAGTTTTCAGAAATTGGCTGACAGCAAATACCGCTAATAATTATCTTGAAAAAGAAAGTTTAGTAAACGAGGCATTTTACCCAGACTCGTTTGTCCAAACGTGGCATTCTGGGGATTATGGCGTAATCTGCGGGTAAAATTTGCCAGATCCGTCGTCGTGCACTACCGACAGAAGGGAGTTACCACACTCGAAAATCTCAGGGAACTTTCTTGACCAACACCAGGATCAGTGTATATTGAGAGGAAGATGGCCAGCAACCGACATCACGACATTTTATTCCAACAATACATTTTTACGTGACATTTTACGACACTGTATGTGGAGAGAAAAATGTTCGACAACCCCAAATCACGACAATTTAACCCAGCAATACAGGCAGCAGATACAAGTTGTGAGGCAATTCTTGTATTGCTCGACTTGTCAGCAGCATTTGATATCATTGATCACGGTATGCTTTTGTCATTTCTTGAAAAATGAGTTGGCCTTGGGCGATTTGCCCTGGAGTGGAATCGGTAATATCTTACAGGCAGGAGACAACGTGTCATCGTCCGAGATCTGCTCCATGGAGTGCCCCATGGCCCCATGCTTGGGCAAATCATTTTCATCATCTACACTTCTCCGCTTGGTGACATTGTTACATCACAAAACCAGTCCTTTCATCTCTATGCAGATGGCACCCAACTTTATCTTGCCTTCAAACCAAATGATCAGCAGTCTGCACTTGATTTATCTCTAAAACTCGAAGCCTGTGTGACTGACATCAAGGACTGGATGTCAATCCACTGCCTGAAATTGAACAGTACCAGTATCCATCTCCTTGAAATCCACATTGATAACCAAGTTATTACCCCAACAACAGAAGCTAGAAACCTGGGAGTCATCTTCGATTCACACATGTAGGGTGCCCCGTGGCCGGAACTTTTCCCTACTATTACAGCCGTAAAAATCTATTGTTGACGCCTTGAATAGCAGTAATATTTAGCGTTTTGGTAATTACAGCAGTTTCAGAAAATACGCTCGTTTTATCTTTTAAATTGCTTTAATCATTTTATCATTAACTAGATCGTTAGGAGCGGCATCTTTTGGTTTAATAAAATAATAACTCTGAATAACGCGGGTTGGACAGGTTTCATTTAACTTTTATAAGGTTCTTAAAACAATTGTTGAGTCACCCAACGTGCGTTATTTCTAAATTCAATTTCTTGTTCCAACTTTCTGCCATGCTTCGTAAAAAGTAGTCATGATTATCCCTGCTTGTCAATCAGACGGAGATTGGTCGGTAGACTGGTTAAGTGAGACTAATTTCAAAACAAGGGCACGTAACTTATTTTTTGCACGACACTCCGAACCATTTTTCAATGTTTTATTTATAGATGGTTAAATGGTCATAGCTTATTAGGTACAACACGACCGTTTATTTAGTGACTATAAATGTGCGAAACTAGCTGACAGACTACATCATCCAACGGTTACAGCGTGTACAGAATGCAGCAGCCAGACTGGTCACAGGTAAAAGCAGTGTCACGTGTCCGTGCAAAACTATACAGGCTACGATACAAGATCCTCCTAATTTTCTTCAAGTGCATCAACAACTGGGCTACTTAGTATCTCGCCGATCTCGTCACCAGTTATAAGCCAGCCCGAGTTCTCCGGTCAACTGAGAGCTGTATCCTGTATGTGCCACTATCCGGATTCCGCTAATGTATATGAATGTATATAAACTGATTTACATTCATTCATTCCCGTCTTTACTCTAATTTTAAATCAGTTATGTTTGGCGAAATACACATGAAGTCTCAATAGCATGCCAATATCTGGTGAACACTCTTTCAGAGCTACAACAAAGTGACAGGCATCATACACACCAGTGCAGAATGATTGACAGCTGTCAGCCTTCACCTTAATTAGAAATATCAAGGGAAATAATTCTAACAACTGGAGGCAGACCACATAAATGTTAAAACCTGTTCTACTGCTATCCCAGGCCACGAATTTAAAGTAGAACCATAAACTAATATAGCCATATTTATATCCCTAACTTTGACAATCTGTCTTTCGCCCACAATGCCATTAATCCCCACTCCCCGCGCATGCACAAAAAGTCACGAAAGAAATAGATAAACATTCAATGTTTTAATTTTTCTATACCCCCCCCCCCAACATCCACACACACACACACACACACACCATAGTTATATTGGCTTTCACAGCAGGATTGTTTTTATTTAACTAGATCTGCTACTGTCCCATGCAGATATGAAAGCCTTCATATTCACTGTCACTTCCTGTCACATTTCTTGGGTCATATAAATAATCCGAACAAGAAAATATAAATCATTAAAATCGGTCACAATCTAGCGAAATTAATGTGATTTTGCACTCGTAAACAACTTTGTCGGCACGAAAAACATCAAAGGCGAAATTCGAATTTTTGAAATATTCAAATACCAAATATTCGACCCGTATCCCGTCTATCCTGAAATTGAAATGTATTAAATTTTAGACATAGGAGACGCATTGAACATACTATGCCCTATTGTGTCCGTAAATGTCGATTTTTCACTATGTTTCATATTCACTTCAAAATGGCGACCATCAGCTGACATAAATCAAAATTCTGCCCTAAACGTTTTTTAGGTTTTCCTTCAAGGATTCAGAAAATGTAACTCCCATGTCTGTAAGTGCAATATCGCAAAAGTTCTATTGTTTTTTCACGTTTCAAGATGGTGGCACTTCCGGTTCGATCGACAAACTCCATGTTTTGTGTACGAATCAGTAATTACTTGTCTAGTATCGATCATTCTGACCTTTATTTCGACGATTTTTTTGAAAATTTTGATTCTTAATTTCACCACGGGGAGATTTTTTAGGAAATTTTAAAAGTCATTTTTCAAGTCGCATCAGTAATGTCTAGTTACATACTAAATTTCATGAAAATCGTACAACTATTAAAGAAGTTGTCAAGTTGGTCTCAACTTCCGGTTCGAAATCACAGCGACGAATTTTCGAATATTACAAAACTTTTAAAAATAAGCTCCCCCTGACCAGCTTAATCGTTCGCAATAAACGTTTGCCCCTTAAAATCGGCAAATTGCTGACCTTAAAGTGAGAAACATTACAACCGGGCGAAATTTTCTGTTTTATCACTTTTACAGTACCATTGATTACCAACCGATTATTACAAAACTTTAAAAAAGAGAAAGAGAGAAATGCGGCTTAACGTCCATTCGACACAAACGAGGTCATTTCGGGACAAACATATGTCTTTTAATTTTATTGAAAAACTTCCCTTGCGCGTACGGGTCTTTAGCCGTGGGAGGAAACCGAGGGACACGGAGAAAACCCACGAGGTTGGACACCATACTCCATGTCACGTGCAACCTGGAAATCGAAACGACGCCGGTTGACTCAATGACAGACGTTACGATACAGCGCGCACATGCTTACCATTCAGCCATTCAGGCAGCCTAAGATCGGGAAATTTCTGACTTATAGCAAGAAACATTTCAACCGGGCATTTCAATCGAAACAACGCCAGTTGACTCAATGACAGACGTTACGATACAGGGCGCAGGTGCTAACCATTCAGCCACACAACCTCCCTAAATTTGGCAAATTGCTAACCTACAGCGAGAAACATTTCAACCTGGCGAAATTTTCTATTTTAACAGTTTAATTTGCACGGTACCTTTAATTATCAACCGAATATTACAAAACTTTTAAAAATAAGCCCCCCCCCCGACCAGCTTAATCGTTCGCAATAAACGTTTGCCCCCTAAAATGGGCAAATTGCTGACCTTAAAGTGAGAAACATTACAACCGGGCGAAATTTTCTGTTTTATCACTTTTACAGTACAGTACAGTACAATACAGTACAACCGATTATTACAAAACTTTAAAAATAAAAGAGAAAGAGAGAAATGCGGCTTAACGTCCATTCGACACAAACTAGGTCATTTCGGGACTAACATATGGATGGGACGAAAAACCAAGGTCCCGTGTTCACATTGGAGTGCACGTAAAATATCCCTAAGCAGTTGGAATTCGATACTGTTGAATAAGCTCTATACGATGACTATGCAAACCATTATTATTCGATGAATTGGTCAAAAACTCGCGAAGTTACAAGTCTAAATATAGTATGAAATATTGCATAATCTGAAAACTAAAGGGAAATAACTGATACTTGTGTTGTTGTAATCCGACTTCAAAACTTTCAGAAAAATTAAATGAAAATGGTAAGAAAACATCGAAAAATTAAATGAGATAACTTTGAACAAAACTAAAACTTTTTGAATCAGGTTGAACTGAACTGTTTGAATATTTACGTTAAATATTGGAAAATTATAAAGACATAATTATCAAAATCGGTCAAAAACTCACAAAGTTACAAATTTAAATGTAGTGAGAAACATTGCACCCGGGCAAAAAAATAATCTTTAAACTAAAGGGAAACTTGTATAGCTGTAATCGGGCTTCCAAAATTAGAGATATGTTATATAATTATGGTTTCCAATATGTTTGGTTATAAGTAGGAAATCGTGACGACTTCTTAAGCATGTTTTAAACAAATGATCATAGACTGCAATATACAAGAATGGCACTCTGCAATAAAAAAACTGGCCAAAGCAAGATTTCTATGCAGAAATTAAATAATTGCTAGAACCAGAAAAATATTTATCCACTATAATAAATAAGCAACATAGAGAAAATGAAATGAAATTGAATGGGGTTTAACGTCCTACTGTTCTGCTCCTAAAATGGGCTAATGAAGACGGGCATACGCCATAAAGTGTGCAATGAGGGTAATTTTACCCGGGCAGCGGCGTTACGGTCTACGAGGTTGGACAGGCGACCATACTCCTTGTCACGTACAACCAAGAAATCGAAACAACGCCAGTTGACTCAATGACAGACGTTATGATACAGAGCGCACGTGCTAACCATTCAGCCACGCAACCTCCCTAAAATCGGCAAATTGCTGACCTACAGCGAGAAACAACCGGGCGAAATTTTCTATTTTAACAGTTTAATTTGCACGGTACCTTTAGTTATCAACCGAATATTACAAAACTTTTAAAAATAAGCTCCCCCTGACCAGCTTAATCGTTCGCAATAAACGTTTGCCCCTTAAAATCGGCAAATTGCTGACTTTAAAGTGAGAAACATTACAACCGGGCGAAATTTTCTGTTTTATCACTTTTACAGTACTTTTGATTACCAACCGATTATTACAAAACTTTAAAAATAAAAGAGAAAGAGAGAAATGCGGTCTAACGTCCATTCGACACAAACTAGGTCATTTTGGGACTAACATATGTTTTTTAATTTTATTTAAAAACTCCCCTTGCGAGTACTGGTCTTTAGCCGTTGGGAGGAAACCGAAGAACACGGAGAAAACCCACGAGGTTGGACATCATACACCATGTCACATGCAACCTGGAGATCGAAACGACGCCCGTTGACTCAATGACAGACGTTACGATACAGCGCGCACATGCTAACCATTCAGCCATTCAGCCTCCCTGAATTCGGAAAATTGCTGACTTATAGCAAGAAACATTTCAACCGGGCGAAATTTTCTGTTTTAACAGTTAAATGTGCACGGTACTTTAATTACCAACCGATTATTACAAAACTTTTGAAAATAAGCTCCAACTGACCAGCTTAATCGTATGCAATAAACGTTTTGCCTGAATTGAAAGTTCTGCACGGAGAAAGTTCATCTCGATTTCCCGGCGTTGTTTCCCTTGTCAGTGAGGCAGAACGAAGGGCCTGACAAGCACAGCTGTCTAGTCGTTCGGATGGGACGAAAAACCAAGGTCCCGTGTACACATTGGAGTGCACGTAAAATATCCCTAAGCAGTTGGAATTCGATACTGTTGAATAAGCTCTATACGATGACTAAATGTGTAGATTGTAGTCACCCACACTGCATGTTTCGCTTAACAATGAAAGGGTGCCGTTTTCAATGTTCGATCCTTTTGTTCTTCTACTCCTGATATGTTGGACTGTTGATCGATGGTTTCATATAAAAGACTACCAATAAGACTCTTTGTCGAAGAAGTTCCCAAAAAATATTATGTTGACTTTACGAGAAAGACGTCTAAACATGCTCTAAATTGTAAAAATACGACTTTTTGGATTTTCAATCTCTTTTTTTCGGCTATCCCTGATATTTAAAAAAATGATACAATGATTTCACACAACAGGCTAGCTATTAGAATATCTATTGACAAAAGTTTCACCGCCCTCCCTTCATTATAACCGAAGTTATCGTGCCCTAAAGAATCAACAAATCAGCATGCTTATCTCTGCTTACCCTAAGCAGAAAATGCTCATCTTTGAACTCAATCATGACATTGACCTAGTGAACGTCTACACCAGGTGTGAATATTCTAGATTAATTAGAAGGAGAGTAATTGTGTTCCAAAGTCCCGACCCTTCAAATTGCTTCTATTTTTCATTTTCAATTCAAAATGGTGACCATCACGTGACCGAAATCAAAATTCTGATCCAACAGATTTTTAGGCATTCCTTCAAGGATTCCGAAAATATAACTCCCGAGTCTGTAAGTAAAATAGCAAAAAAGCCTTATTGATTTTTCACTTTTAAAGATGGTGGCACTTCCGGTTCGATCGACAAACTCCATATTTTGTGTACGAATCAGTAATTACTTTTCTAGTATCCAAAAAAAAAATTAGGTCATTTGGACCTATATTTCTTTGATTTTTTTGAAAATTTTGATCCTTAATCTCGTCAAGGGGAGATAATTTAGAAAATTTCTAATTATATTTTTGAATTCACATTGGTAAGATCTACTTATATACTAAATTTCATGAAAATCGTACAACTATTAAAGAAGTTGTCAAATTGGTCTAAACTTCCGGTTCGAAATCACTGCGACGAATTTTCGAAATTCGAAAATCCGAAACTGCAGATTTAAAGTAATTGTCTTAAGGTACTCAAAGAAAAAAGATTTAGTAAAATAGGTCAAATAGTCACAAAGTTACAGCATTGTAGGTCAAATGCATTCGTTCGTAAAATTCGGTGATTTCGGATACGTAAAACGTTTTGAAAATATATTTAATCAACAGCCACCACCCATTTTTGGGGGGATAGGTAAAAGTTTCAGAACGATCCTATGGTTAGATTCTGAGGAATCCGATTTGTGGATAACACACACAAAAAAAAAATAATAACTAGATCTGCTACTGTCCCATGCAGATATGAAAGCTTTCATATTCAACGTCATGTGTCATCGATTGTATCAAGTATCCTAAATAAAAGGATAAGAAGAAAAAATGATCAAAATTGGTCAAAAACTCGCGAAGTTACAAGTCTAAATATAGTATGAAACATTGAGTAATCTGAAAACTAAAGGGAAATAACTGATACTTGTGTTGCTGTAATCGGGATGACTTCCCACTTCAAAACTTTCAGAAAAATGAAATGAAAATGGTAAGAAAACATCGATTACTCACTTGAGAACGACAAGAGGAACTTGTTGAAACGTAGTGTGAAATAAACTCAGTGATTGTTTTCCATATACATTGCTGTTATTTATAATAATCGGTTGGTAATCAAAGGTACTGTAAAAGTGATAAAACAGAAAATTTGGCCCGGTTGTAATGTTTCTCACTTTAAAGTCAGCAATTTGCCGATTTTAAGGGGCAACCGTTTATTGCGAACGATTAAGCTGGTCAGGGGGAGTTTATTTTTAAAAGTTTTGTAATATTCGGTTGATAACTAAAGGTACCGTGCAAATCAAACTGTTAAAATAGAAAATTTGGCCCGGTTGAAATGTTTCTCGCTGTAGGTTAGAAATTTGCCGATTATAGGGAGGTTGCGTGGCTGAATGGTTAGCACGTGCGCTCTGTGTCATAACGTCTGTCATTGAGTCAACTGACGTTGTTTCGATTTCTTGGTTGTACGTGACAAGGAGTATGGTCGCCTGTCCAACCTCGTAGGTCGTAACGCCGCTGCCCGGGTAAAATTTCCCTCATTGCACACTTTATAGCGTATGCCCGTCTTCATTAGCCCGTTTTAGGAGCAGAACAGTAGGACGTTAAACCCCATTCAATTTCATTTCATTTTCCCTATGTTGCTTATTTATTATAGTGGATAAATATTTTTCTGGTTCTAGCAATTATTTAATTTCTGCATAGAAATCTTGCTTTGACCAGAACATTGAAAACGGCACCCTTTCATTGTTAAGCGAAACATGCAGTGTGGGTGACTACAATCTACACATTTAGTCATCGTATAGAGCTTATTCAACAGTATCGAATTCCAACTGCTTAGGGATATTTTACGTGCACTCCAATGTGTACACGGGACCTTGGTTTTTCGTCCCATCTAACGACTAGACAGCTGTGCTTGTCAGGCCCTTCGTTCTGCCTCACTGACAAGGGGGAACCACGCCGGGAAATCGAGATGAATTTTCAATTCAGGCCAATCGTTTATTGCATACGATTAAGCTAGTCAGTTGGAGCTTATTTTCAAAAGTTTTGTAATAATCGGTTGGTAATTAAAGTACCGTGCACATTAAACTGTTAAAACAGAAAATTTCGCCCGGTTGAAATGTTTCTTGCTATAAGTCAGCAATTTTCCGAATTCAGGGTGGCTGAATGGTTAGCATGTGCGCGCTGTATCGTAACGTCTATCATTGAGTCAACCGGCGTCGTTTCGATCTCCAGGTTGCACGTGACATGGAGTATGATGTTCAACCTCGTGGGTTTTCTTCGTGTCCTTTGGTTTCCTCCCAACGGCTAAAGACCAGTACGCTCAAGGGGGAGTTTTTAAATAAAATTTTAAAAAAAACATATGTTAGTTCCGAAATGACCTAGTTTGTGTCGAATGGACGTTAGGCCGCATTTCTCTCTTTCTCTTTTATTTTTAAAGTTTTGTAATAATCGGTTGGTAATCAAAGGTACTGTAAAAGTGATAAAACAGAAAATTTGGCCCGGTTGTAATGTTTCTCACTTTAAAGTCAGCAATTTGCCGATTTTAAGGGGCAAACGTTTATTGCGAACGGTTAAGCTGGTCAGGGGGAGCTTATTTTTAAAAGTTTTGTAATATTCGGTTGATAACTAAAGGTACCGTGCAAATCAAACTGTTAAAATAGAAAATTTGGCCCGGTTGAAATGTTTCTCGCTGTAGGTCAGAAATTTGCCGATTTTATGGAGGTTGCGTGACTGAATGGTTAGCACGTGCGCTCTGTATCATAACGTCTGTCATTGAGTCAGCTGGCGTTGTTTCGATTTCTTGGTTGTACGTCACAAGGAGTATGGTCGCCTGTCCAACCTCGTAGGCCGTAACGCCGCTGCCCGGGTAAAATTTCCCTCATTGCACACTTTATGGCGTATGCCCGTCTTCATTAGCCCGTTTTAGGAGCAGAACAGTAGGACGTTAAACCTCCTTCAATTTCATTTCATTTTCTCTATGTTGCTTATTTATTATAGTGGATAAATATTTTTCTGGTTCTAGCAATTATTTAATGTCTGCATAGAAATCTTGCTTTGACCAGAACATTGAAAACAGCACCCTTTCATTGTTAAGCGAAACATTCAGTGTGGGTGACTACAATCTACACATTTAGTCATCTTATAGAGCTTATTCAACAGTATCGAATTCCAACTGCTTAGGGATATTTTACGTGCACTCCAATGTCTACACGGGACCTTGGTTTTTCGTCCCATCCGAACGACTAGACAGCTGTGCTTGTCAGGCCCTCCGTTCTGCCTCAATGACAAGGGGGAACCACGCCGGGAAATCGAGATGAACTTTCTCCGTGCAGAACTTTCAATTCAGGCCAAACGTTTATTGCATACGATTAAGCTGGTTAGTTGGAGCTTATTTTCAAAAGTTTTGTAATAATCGGTTGGTAATTAAAGTACCGTGCACATTAAACTGTTAAAACAGAAAATTTCGTCCGGTTGAAATGTTTCTTGCTATAAGTCAGCAATTTTCCGAATTCAGGGCGGCTGAATGACTGAATGGTTAGCACGTGCGCGCTGTATCGTAACGTCTGTCATTGAGTCAACCGGCGTCGTTTCGATCTCCAGGTTGCACGTGACATGGAGTATGATGTCCAACCTCGTTGGTTTTCTCCGTGTCCTTCGGTTTCCTCCCAACGGCTAAAGACCAGTACGCGCAAGGGGAGTTTTTAAATAAAATTTTAAAAATCGTATGTTAGTCCCGAAATGACCTAGTTTGTGTCGAATGGACGTTAGGCCGCATTTCTCTCTTTCTCTTTTATTTTTAAAGTTTTGTAATAATCGGTTGGTAATCAAATAGTAAGTGCAGGAGGACCGCACTACACGAAAAACAAAAACCTGCGGAAAATATCAAATCAAGTGAATGGATCCGGGGGCCAGCCGTAAGCGTCCAATTTCAACAATAAGGGCGATAATCCGGATAGAATCTCGGAAAACGCTAAACTAATAAGTGTAGTGAGCAAACAGGAGCAAAACCCGACAACGAGAACATTCTGCAGTACGAAGGGCTAAAACTCTACTCTAATAGTAAGTGCAGGAGGACCGCACTACACGAAAAACAAAAACCTGCGGAAAATATCAAATCAAGTGAATGGATCCGGGGGCCAGCCGTAAGCGTCCACTGCGCTGTACAGTCCCGGGCCTGTTATGGTACAGGCTTCACTAAAAATGATTTTAAAAAAAAGAGGTAAAAGAAATAATGCGACCGATCTTGACAATGGTCGTCTCTTCAATGGCGATATTCTGCCAGTTGACGTCAGATGTTAGAACGTCAAACAATTTCAACAATAAGGGCGATAATCCGGATAGAATCTCGGAAAACGCTAAACTAATAAGTGTAGTGAGCAAACAGGAGCAAAACCCGACAACGAGAACATTCTGCAGTACGAAGGGCTAAAACTCTACTCTAATAGTAAGTGCAGGAGGACCGCACTACACGAAAAACAAAAACCTGCGGAAAATATCAAATCAAGTGAATGGATCCGGGGGCCAGCCGTAAGCGTCCACTGCGCTGTACAGTCCCGGGCCTGTTATGGTACAGGCTTCACTAAAATGATTTTTAAAAAAAGAGGTAAAAGAAATAATGCGACCGATCTTGACAATGGTCGTCTCTTCAATGGCAGGTACTGTAAAAGTGATAAAACAGAAAATTTTGCCCGGTTGTAATGTTTCTCACTTTAAAGTCAGCAATTTGCCGATTTTAAGGGGCAAACGTTTATTGCGAACGATTAAGCTGGTCACCGGGAGCTGATTTTTAAAGGTTTTGTAATATTCGGTTGATAACTAAAGGTACCGTGCAAATTAAACTGTTAAAATAGAAAATTTGTCCCGGTTGAAATGTTTCTCGCTGTAGGTCAGAAATTTGCCGATTTTAGGGAGGTTGTGTGGCTGAATGGTTAGCACGTGCGCTCTGTATCATAACGTCTGTCATTGAGTCAACTAGCATTGTTTCGATTTCGTGGTTGTACGTGACAAGGAGTATGGTCGCCTGTCCAACCTCGTAGGCCATAACGCCGCTGCCCGGGTAAAATTTCCCTCATTGCACACTTTATGGCGTATGCCCGTCTTCATTAGCCCGTTTTAGGAGCAGAACAGTAGGACGTTAAACCCCATTCAATTTCATTTCATTTTCTCTATGTTGCTTATTTATTATAGTGGATAAATATTTTTCTGGTTCTAGCAATTATTTAATTTCTGCATAGAAATCTTGCTTTGACCAGTTTTTTTTTTATTGCAGAGTGCCATTCTTGTATATTGCAGTCTATGACCCTTTGTTTAAAACATGCTTAAGATGTTGACACGATTTCCTACTTATAACCAAACATATTGGAAACAATAATTATATAACATATCTCTAATTTTTGAAGCCCGATTACAGCTATACAAGTTTCAGTTATTTCCCTTTAGTTTAAAGATTATTTTTTGCCCGGGTGCAATGTTTCTCACTACATTTTAATTTGTAACTTTGTGAGTTTGTGACCGATTTTGATAATTATATTTAACGTAAATATTCAAACAGTTGAGTTCAACCCATGATCTAGTTTGGGACACAATAACTCTTTCTAATTCAGCTAGACTGTTTATTGGGCCAAAACCTTGATGATTCAGGAACTCAATAACTCTTCTTCTAATTGGGGTACAATGTTCAAACTTGGTATAGGCAATCACTAGGTCAATGTCTTGGTGAAGTTCGAATATCAGCATTTTCGGCGTTGGGTAAGCTGAGATGAGATGAGCAATTTGATTGGTTGATGATTCGACACACAATAACATTAGTTCTGATTAAGTGATAATGATGAAACTTGGTGTATAGTTTCATTAAATCACGACCTTGACTAAGTTCGACAATGAGCATTTTCTGCCCTGGATAAGCAGAGCGATACGCAAATTGATTGGTCGAGAAATTGAAACACAGTAACTCTCAGTGTTATTCGGCTAGAATGTTCAAACTTGGCGTAGGTCTTTATTAGGTCAATGCTTTGATGGAGTTCGAAGATGAGCATTTTATGCTTAGGGTAAGCAGAGATAAGCAATTTGATTGGTTGATGATTTCGGACACTTTCACTTCAGTTCTAATTAAGTCAGAGTGATGAAACTTGGTGTATAGTTTCATTACATCAATACCTTGAATACGTTCGACAATAAGCATTGTCTGCCATGGATAAGCAGAGCGATGAGCAATTTGATTGGTCGAGAATTTGAAACAAAGTAACTCTCCTTCTAATTGGGGCAGAATGTTCAATCGGGGTGAAGGCGTTCATTAGGTCAGTGCCATGAAGGAGTGCGAAGATGAGCATTGTCTGCTTACAGTAAGCAGAGATAAGCAATCTGATTGGTTGATACTTTGGGGCACGATAACTTTGGTTATAATGAAGTGAGAGTGACAAAATCCCAAATATAGATTCAACATTTCATTACCTTGACCAAGTTTGATGTTGAGAATTTCTGCGTAGACTTAGGAGCAATAAGCAATTTGACTGATCACATTGGAACATAACAACTCAGTTTTAATTAAGGTAGAATTTGAACCGGTTGAATTGTTTCTCGTTATAACTCGGATTTTATTAATTCTTTTCCCTTTTTAAGATTCTTTATATAACTCATGAGATGCGACAGAAACTGACCGTGAATATGAAAGCTTTAATATCTGCTTAGCAGATCTAGTTATTATTATTTTTTTTGTGTGTGTGTGTTTTCTGCAAATCGGATTTCTCAGAATCTACCCATAGGATCTTTCTGAAATTTTGACCTACCCCCCCCCAAAAAAAATGGGGTGCGAACCTTGATTTAATATATTTTCAAAACGTTTTACGAATCCGAAATCACCGAATTTTACGAACGAATGCATTTGACCTACAATGCTGTAACTTTGTGACTATTTGATCTATTTTACTAATTCTTTTTTCTTTGAGTATCCTAAGACATTTAGTTCAAATCTGCAATTTCGGATTTTCGAATTTCGAAAATTCGTCGCGGTGATATCGAACCGGAAGTTTACACCAACTCGACAACTTCTTTAGTAGTTGTACGATTTTCATGAAATTTAATATATAAGTAGACCTTAATGATGCGACTTGAGAAATGACTTTATAAATTTTCTAACTTATCTCCCCTTGCTGAAATTAAGGATCAAAGTTTTCAAAAAAAATCGTCGAAATATAGGTCAGAATGACCTAATTTTTTTGTCGATACTAGACAAGGAATTACTGATTCGTACACAAAATATGGAGTTTGTCGATCGAACCGGAAGTGCCACCATCTTTAAACGTGAAAAATCAATAATTCTTTTTTGCTATTTTACTTACAGACTCGGGAGTCATATTTTCTGAATCCTTGAAGGAATGCCCAAAAATCTGTCGGATCAGAATTTTGATTTCGGTCACGTGATGGTCACAATTTTGAATTGAAAATGAAAAATAGAATGTTGAAAGGCCGGGACTTTGGAACACAATAACTCTCCTTCTAATTAAGCTAGAATGTTCAAACTTGGTGTAGACGTTCACTACGTCAATGTTATGATTGAGTTCAAAGATGAGCATTTTCTGCTTAGGGTAAGCAGAGATAAGCATGCTGATTTGTTGATTCTTTAGGGCACGATAACTTCGGTTATAATGAAGGGTGGGCGGTGAAACTTTTGTCAATAGAGAGTCTAATAGCTAGCCTGTTGTGTGAAATCATTGTATCATTTTTTTTAAATATCAGGGATAGCCGAAAAAAAGAGATTGAAAATCCAAAAAGTCGTATTTTTACAATTTGGAGCATGTTTAGACGTCTTTCTCGTAAAGTCAACATACTATTTTTTGGGAACTTCTTCTACAAAGAGTCTTATTGGTAGTCTTTTATATGAAACCATCGATCAACAGTCCAACATATCAGGAGTAGAAGAACAAAAGGATCGAACATTGAATACGGCACCCTTTCATTGTTAAGCGAAACATGCAGTGTGGGTGACTACAATCTACGCATTTAGTCATCGTATAGAGCTTATTCAACAGTATCGAATTCCAACTGCTTAGGGATATTTTACGTGCACTCCAATGTGTACACGTGACCTTGGTTTTTCGTCCCATCCGAACGACTAGACAGCTGTGCTTGTCAGGCCCTCCGTTGTGCCTCACTGACAAGGGGAACCACGCCGGGAAATCGAGATGAACTTTCTCCGTGCAGAACTTTCAATTCAGGCAAAACGTTTATTGCATACGATTAAGCTGGTCAGTTGGAGCTTATTTTCAAAAGTTTTGTAATAATCGGTTGGTAATTAAAGTACCGTGCACATTAAACATTTAAGATAGAAAATTTCGCCCGGTTGAAATGTTTCTCGCTGTAGGTCAGCAATTTGCCGATTTTAGGGAGGTTGCGTGGTTGAATGGTTAGCACGTGCGCTTTGTATCATAACGTCTGTCATTGAGTCAACTGGCGTTGTTTCGATTTCTTGGTTGTACGTGACAAGGAGTATGGTCGCCTGTCCAACCTCGTAGGCCGTAACGCCGCTGCCCGGGTAAAATTTCCCTCATTGCACACTTTATGCCCGTCTTCATTAGCCCATTGTAGGAGCAGAACAGTAGGACGTTAAACCCCATTCAATTTCATTTCATTTTCTCTATGTTGCTTATTTATTATAGTGGATAAATATTTTTCTGGTTCTAGCAATTATTTAATTTCTGCATAGAAATCTTGCTTTGGCCAGTATTTTTTATTGCAGAGTGCCATTCTTGTATATTGCAGTCTATGACCCTTTGTTTAAAACATGCTTAAGAAGTCGTCACGATTTCCTACTTATTACCGAACATATTGGAAACCATAATTATATAACATATCTTGGAAGCCCGATTACGGCTATACAAGTTTCAGTTATTTCCCTTTAGTTTAAAGATTATTTTTTTGCCCGGGTGCAATGTTTCTCACTACATTTAAATTTGTAACTTTGTGAGTTTTTGACCGATTTTGATATTATGTCTTTATAATTTTCCAAATCTACATATTTAACGTACATATTCAAACAGTTGAGTTCAACCTGATTCAAAAAGTTTTAGTTTTGTTCAAAGTTATCTCATTTAATTTATCGATGTTTTCTTACCATTTTCATTTCATTTTTCTGAAAGTTTTGAAGTCGGGAGTCATCCCGATTACAGCAACACAAGTATCAGTTATTTCCCTTTAGTTTTCAGATTACTCAATGTTTCATACTATATTTAGACTTGTAACTTCGCGAGTTTTTGACCAATTTTTTATAGTTTGTTATTCTTATCCCTTTATTTGAGATACTTGATATAATCGATGACACGTGACGATGAATATGAAAGCTTTCATATCTGCATGGGACAGTAGCAGATCTAGTTATTATTATTATTTTTTTTTTGTGTACTTTCTGCAAATCGGATTCCTCAGAATCTAACCATGGGATCTTTCTGAAACTTTGACCTACCCCCCCCCCCCCCCAAAAAAAAACTGGGTGGCAGTTTTTGATTAAATATATTTTCAAAACGTTTTACGAATCCGAAATCACCGAATTTTACGAACGAATGCTTTTGACCTAAAATGCTGTAACTTTGTGATTATTTGACCTATTTAATTAATTCTTTTTTCTATGAGTACCTTGAGACATTTACTTCAAATCTGCAATTTCGGAAATTCGTCGCTGTGATTTCGAACCGGAAGTTTAGATCAACTCGACAACTTCTTTAGTAGTTGTACGATTTTGATGAAATTTAATATGTAAGTAAACCTTAATGAGGCGACTTGAAAAATGACATTAGAAATTTTCTAAATTATCTCCCCTTGGAGAAATTGAGGATCGAAATTTTCAAAAAAATCGACGAAATATAGGTCAAATCATCTTGAATTTTTTTTAGGTACTAGCTACGAGACCACTGATTCGTACACAAAAAATGGAGTTTGTAGCTCAACCCGGAAGTGCCACCATCTTGAAATGTAAAAACCTCAAACGCCATTTTGCTATTTTACATACAGACACGGGGGTTATATTTTCTGAATCCTTGAAGGGATGGCTATAAAATGTTGGCAGTAGAATTTTGATTTAAGTCAATGGATAGTCACCATATTGAATTGAATATCAGAAATAGTGAAAAATGGATATTAACGGGCATGTAAATTATCAGAATAAACCGTAGTTTGTTGAATTCGTTTCCGATCTTTGAAATTAATACATTTGGGGATAGCCTGGCTCATTGTCGAATTTTTGGCATTTGAAAATTGCAAAATTTCGAATTTCGCCTTTGATGTTTTCCGTGCCGACAAAGTTGTTTTCGCGTGAAAAACTCCGATTAACAGCTTGAAAATAATCAAATAGATCGCAGTTTCGCGATTTCGCCTCAAATCTGGGAAATCAATACATTTTTGGTTAGCCTCCTTTAAAAAATGGGTGGTGGCCTTGGAATCAATATATTTTCAAAACGTTTTGCCAATCCAAAATCACCGAAAACAACTGATGAAAAAATTGACCTTGACAGCTGTGTTATTTCGTGATTTCGTGATCTATTTTACTTTTCTGGTTAGCCTCCTTTCAAAAATGGGTGGTGGCCTTGGAATCAATATATTTTCAAAACGTTTTGCGAATCCAAAGTCACCGAAAATAACTGATGAAAAAATTGAGGTTTGATGGAAACTATATAGAAAAATAAAAGGAAACATCAACATTATATAGGTCTTGCACACATAGGCTTAGAACTTTGCAGCCAGTCCTCATATTAATTGAAATTGAATAGGTTTGATTTGATATAGTTATTTGTTTTCTATTTTAAAACTATCTAAAAAAAATATTTGTAATCATTTATGTTATTGATTTAGATTAATACTGTTTATATTGTGTACATTTTAACACCTTCATCGATTAATAATGGGTTTACATAGTCATCGTATAGAGCTTATTCAGAATTCCAACTGCTTAGGGATATTTTACGTGCACTCCAATGTGTACACGGGACCTTGGTTTTTCGTCCAATCTATATGTTAGTCCCGAAATGACCTAGTTTGTGTCGAATGGACGTTAAGCCGCATTTATCTCTTTCTCTTTTATTTTTAAAGTTTTGTAATAATCGGTTGTACTGTACTGTACTGTAAAAGTGATAAAACAGAAAATTTCGCCCGGTAGTAATGTTTCTCACTTTAAAGTCGGCAATTTGCACATTTTAGGGGGCAAACGTTTATTGCGAACGATTAAGCTGGTCAGGGGGAGCTTATTTTTAAAAGTTTTGTAATATTCGGTTGATAATTAAAGGTACCGTGCAAATTAAACTGTTAAAATAGAAAATTTCGCCCGGTTGAAATGTTTCACATTGTAGGTCAGCAATTTGTCAAATTTAGGGAGGTTGCGTGGCTGAATGGTTAGCACCTGCGCACTGTATCGTAACGTCTGTCATTGAGTCAGCTGGCGTTGTTTCGATTGAAATGCCCGGTTGAACTGTTTCTTGCTATAAGTCAGCAATTTACCGATTTTAGGGAGCCTGAATGGCTGAATGGTTAGCATGTGCGCGCTGTATCGTAACGTCAGTCATTGAGTCAACCGGCATCGTTTCGATTTCCAGGTTGCACGTGACATGGAGTATGGTGTCCAACCTCGTGGGTTTTTTCCGTGTCCTTCGGTTTCCTCCCACGGCTAATTTCAGATTATTGTTATGCCTGGGTGCAATTTGTTATTTAGACTTGTAACTTCGCGAGTTTTTGACCAATTTTGATAATTGACGATGAATATGAAAGCTTTCATATCTGCATGGGACAGTAGCAGATCTAGTTATTAAGCTTTCATATTACATATGAAAGCTTATTGTTTCTGTTAAAGTTATTAAGCTTTCATATTACATATTAAAGCTTATTGTTTCTGTTAAAGTTATTATTAAGCTTTCATATGTATTACATATGAAAGCTTATTGTTTCTGTACACAAAATATGGAGTTTGTCGATCGAACCGGAAGTGCCACCATCTTTAAACGTGAAAAATCAATAAGGCTTTTTTGCTATTTTACTTACAGACTCGGGAGTTATATTTTCTGAATCCTTGTAGGAAGGCCTAAAAAATGTCGCGAATAGAATTCTGATTTAGGTCAACCGGGAGTCACGATTTTGAATTGAAAATGAAAAATAGAAGCAATTTGAAGGGCCGAGACTTTGGAGCACAATAACTCTCATTCTAATTAAGCTAGAATGTTCAAACTTGTTGTAGACGTTCACTAGGTCAATGTTATGATTGAGTTCAAAGATGAGCATTTTCTGCTTAGGGTAAGCAGACATAAGCATGCTGATTTGTTGATTTTTAGGGCACGATAACTTCGGTTATAATGAAGGGAGGGCGGTGAAACTTTTGTCAATAGAGAGTCTAATAGCTAGCCTGTTGTGTGAAATCATTGTATCATTTTTTTTAAATATCAGGGATAGCCGAAAAAAAGAGATTGAAAATCCAAAAAGTCGTATTTTTACAATTTGGAGCATGTTTAGAGGTCTTTCTCGTAAAGTCAACATACTATTTTTTGGGAACTTCTTCTACAAAGAGTCTTATTGGTAGTCTTTTATATAAAACCATCGATCAACAGTCCAATATATCAGGAGTAGAAGAACAAAAGGATCGAACATTGAAAACGGCACCCTTTCATTGTTAAGCGAAACATGCAGTGTGGGTGTCTACAATCTACGCATTTAGTCATCGTATAGAGTTTATTCAACAGTATCGAATTCCAACTGCTTAGGGATATTTTACGTGCACTCCAATGTGTACACGGGACCTTGGTTTTTCGTTCCATCCGAACGACTAGACAGCTGTGCTTGTCAGGCCCTCCGTTCTGCCTCACTGACAAGGGGGAACCACGCCTGGAAATCGAGATGAACTTTCTCCGTGCAGAACTTTCAATTCAGGCCTAACGTTTATTGCATACGATTAAGCTGGTCAGTTGGAGCTTATTTTCAAAAGTTTTGTAATAATCGGTTGGTAATTATTAAAGTACCGTGCACATTAAACTGTTAAAACAGAAAATTTCGCCCGGTTGAAATGTTTCTTGCTATAAGTCAGCAATTTTCCGAATTCAGGGAGGCTGAATGGCTGAATGGTTAGCATGTGCGCGCTGTATCGTAACGTCTGTCATTGAGTCAATGGGCGTCGTTTCGATCTCCAGGTTGCACGTGACATGGAGTATGATGTCCAACCTCGTGGGTTTTCTCCGTGTCCTTCGGTTTCCTCCCAACGGCTAAAGACCAGTAAGCGCAAGGGGAGTTTTAAAATAAAATTAAAAAACATATGTTAGTCCCGAAATGACCTAGTTTGTGTCGAATGGACATTAGGCCACATTTCTCTCTTTCTCTTTTATTTTTAAAGTTTTGTAATAATCGGTTGGTAATCAAAGGTACTGTAAAGGTGATAAAACAGAAAATTTCGTCCGGTTGTAATGTTTCTCAGTTTAAAGTCAGCAATTTGCCGATTTTAAGGGGCAAACGTTTATTGCGAACGATTAAATTGGTCAGGGGGAGCTTATTTTTAAAGTTTTGTAATATTCGGTTGATAACTAAAGGTACCGTTCAAATTAAACTGTTAAAATAGAAAATTTGGCCCGGTTGAAATATTTCTCGCTGTAGGTCAGCAATTTGCCGATTTTAGGGAGGTTGCGTGGCTGAATGGTTAGCACGTGCGCTCTGTATCATAACGTCTGTCACTGAGTCAACTGGCGTTGTTTCGATTTCTTGGTTGTACGTGACAAGGAGTATGGTCGCATGTCCAACCTCGTAGGTCGTAACGCCGCTGCCCGGGTAAAATTTCCCTCATTGCACACTTTATGGCGTATGCCCGTCTTCAGAAACCCATTTTAGGAGCAGCACAGTAGGACGTGACAAGGAGTATGGTCGCCTTACCAACCTCGTAGGCCGTAACGCCACTGCCCGGGTAAAATTTCCCTCATTGCACACGTTATGGCGTATGCCCGTCTTCATTAGCCCATTGTAGGAGCAGAACAGTAGGACGTTAAACCCCATTCAATTTCATTTCATTTTCTCTATGTTGCTTATTTATTATAGTGGATAAATATTTTTCTGGTTCTAGCAATTATTTAATTTCTGCATAGAAATCTTGCTTTGGCCAGTTTTTTTTTATTGCAGAGTGCCATTCTTGTATATTGCAGTCTATGACCCTTTGTTTAAAACATGCTTAAGAAGTCGTCACGATTTCCTACTTATATCCAAACATATTGGAAATATTAGTCTGGCATTATTAAATCCTAATTTTATTGGTCTTATTTAAAATTAAACTTTCATTTAACTATGAACAACTCTTAACGTGTCTCTTTAAAACTATTAAATACTCTAAAACAGTAGCTCAACCTTTTGACCTAAACTCATTAATTTACCATTTTGTTGTGAGCGACTTCTTATTCTTCCTATATGACATATTGCACGTGTCTGATTTCAAAGGGGGGTTGGGTGGCTGAATGGTTAGCACGCGCGCCTGTCATTGAGTTAACTAGCGTGTTTTCGAATGCCCGGTTGTGCGTGACAAGGAGTAAGGTCGCCTGTCCAACCTGCCATTTTTAATTTTTTTCCCGCCATTTTCATTTCATTTTCTCATCCGTCTCATTACAGTAATACAAGTTTCAGTTATTTCCCTTTAGTTTTCAGATTATTGTTATGCCAGGGTGCAATGATTCATACTATATTTAGACTTGTAACTTCGCGAGTTTTTGACCAATTTTGATAATTTTTTCTTCTTATCCTTTTATTTAGGATACTTGATACAATCAATGACACGTGACGATAAATATGAAAGCTTTCATATCTGCATGGGACAGTAGCAGATCTAGTTATTATTATTTTTTTTTTTGTGTGTGTTTTCTGCAAATCGGATTTCTCAGAATCTATCCATAGGATCTTTCTGAAATTTTGACCTACCCCCCCAAAAATGGGGTGCAAACCTTGATTAAATGTATTTTCAAAACGTTTTACGAATCCGAAATCACCGAATTTTACGAACGAATGCATTTGACCTACAATGCTGTAACTTTGTGACTATTTGATCTATTTTACTAATTCTTTTTTCTTTGAGTATCCTAAGACATTTACTTCAAATCTGCAATTTCGGATTTTCGAATTTCGAAAATTCGTCGCTGTGATTTCGAACCGGAAGTTTACACCAACTCGACGACTTCTTTAGTAGTTGTACGATTTTCATGAAATTTAATTTGTAAGTAGACCTTAATGATGCGACTTGAAAAATGACTTTAGAAATTTTCTAACTTATCTCCCCTTGGTGAAATTAAGGATCAAAGTTTTCAAAAAAATCGTCGAAATATAGGTCAGAATGACCTAGGTTTTTTTTTCGATACTAGACAAGGAATTACTGATTCGTACACGAAATATGGAGTTTGTCGATCGAACCGGAAGTGCCACCATCTTTAAACGTGAAAAATCAATAAGGCTTTTTTGCTATTTTACTTACAGACTCGGGAGTTATATTTTCTGAATCCTTGTAGGAAGGCCTAAAAAATGTCGCGAATAGAATTCTGATTTATGTCAACTGGGAGTCACCATTTTGAATTGAAAATGAAAAATAGAAGCAATTTGAAGAGCCGAGAATTTGGAGCACAATAGCTCTCATTCTAATTAAGCTAGAATGTTCAAACATGTTGTAGACGTTCACTAGGTCAATGTTATGATTGAGTTCAAAGATGAGCATTTTCTGCTTAGGGTAAGCAGAGATAAGCATGCTGATTTGTTGATTCTTTAGGGCACGATAACTTCGGTTATAATGAAGGGAGGGCGGTGAAACTTTTGTCAATAGAGAGTCTAATAGCTAGCCTGTTGTGTGAAATCATTGTATCATTTTTTTTAAATATCAGGGATAGCCGAAAAAAAGAGATTGAAAATCCAAAAAGTCGTATTTTTACAATTTGGAGCATGTTTAGAGGTCTTTCTCGTAAAGTCAACATACTATTTTTTGGGAACTTCTTCTACAAAGAGTCTTATTGGTAGTCTTTTATATGAAACCATCGATCAACAGTCCAACATATCAGGAGTAGAAGAACAAAAGGATCGAACATTGAAAACGGCACCCTTTCATTGTTAAGCGAAACATGCAGTGTGGGGGACTACAATCTACGCATTTAGTCATCGTATAGAGTTTATTCAACAGTATCGAATTCCAACTGCTTAGGGATATTTTACGTGCATTCCAATGTGTACACGGGATCTTGGTTTTTCGTCCCATCCGAAGGACTAGACAGCTGTGCTTGTCAGGCCCTCCGTTCTGCCTCACTGACAAGGGGAACCACGCCGGGAAATCGAGATGAACTTTTTCCGTGCAGAACTTTCAATTCAGGCAAAACGTTTATTGCATACGATTAAGCTGGTCAGTTGGAGCTTATTTTCAAAAGTTTTGTAATAATCGGTTGGTAATTAAAGTTCCGTGCAAATTAAACTGTTAAAACATAAAATTTCGCCCGGTTGAAATGTTTCTTAAAGTACCGTGCACATTAAACTGTTAAAACAGAAAATTTCTTCCGGTTGAAATGTTTCTTGCTATAAGTCAGCAATTTTCCGAATTCAGGGAGGCTGGATGACTGAATGATTAGCATGTGCTCGCTGTATCGTAACTTTTGTCATTGAGTCAACGGGCGTCGTTTCGATCTCCCGGTTGCACGTGACATGGTGTATGATGTCCAACCTCGTGGGTTTTCTCCGTGTTCTTCGGTTTCCTCCCAACGGCTAAAGACCAGTACGTGCAAGGGGAGTTTTTAAATAAAATTAAAAAACATATGTTAGTCCCGAAATGACCTAGTTTGTGTCGAATGGACGTTAGGCCGCATTTCTCTCTTTCTCTTTTTAAAGTTTTGTAATAATCGGTTGGTAATCAAAGGTACTGTTAAAGTGATAAAACAGAAAATTTGGCCCGGTTGTAATGTTTCTCACTTTAAAGTCAGCAATTTGTCGATTTTAAGGGGCAAACGTTTATTGCGAACGATTAAGCTGGTCAGTTGGAGCTTATTTTAAAAAGTTTTGTAATAATCGGTTGGTAATTAAAGTACCGTGCACATTAAACTGTTAAAACAGAAAATTTCGCCCGGTTGAAATGTTTCTTGCTATAAGTCAGCAATTTTCCGAATTCAGGGAGGCTGGATGGCTGAATGGTTAGCATGTGCTCGCTGTATCGTAACGTTTGTCATTGAGTCAACGGGCGTCGTTTCGATCTCAAGGTTGCACGCGACATGGAGTATGATGTCCAACCTCGTGGGTTTTCTCCGTGTCCTTCGGTTTCCTCCCAACGGTTAAAGACCAGTAAGCGCAAGGGGAGTTTTTAAATAAAATTAAAAAACATATGTTAGTCACGAAATGACCTAGTTTGTGTCGAATGGACATTAGGCCGCATTTCTCTCTTTCTCTTTTATTTTTAAAGTTTTGTAATAATCGGTTTGTAATCAAAGGTACTGTAAAAGTGATAAAACAGAAAATTTCGCCCGGTTGTAATGTTACTCACTTTAAAGTCAGCAATTTGCCGATTTTAAGGGGCAAACGTTTATTGCGAACGATTAAGCTGGTCAGGGGGAGTTTATTTTTAAAAGTTTTGTAATATTCGGTTGATAACTAAAGGTACCGTGCAAATTAAACTGTTAAAACAGAAAATTTGGCCCGGTTGAAATGTTTCTCGCTGTAGGTCAGCAATTTGCCGATTTTAGGGAGGTTGCGTGGCTGAATGGTTAGCACGTGCGCTCTGTATCATAACGTCTGTCTTTGAGTCAACTGGCGTTGTTTCGATTTCTTGGTTGTACGTGACAAGGAGTATGGTCGCCTGTCCAACCTCGTAGGCCGTAACGCCGCTGCCCAAGTAAAATATCCCTCATTGCACACTTTATGGCATATGCCCGTCTGCCCGGGTAAAATTTCCCTCATTTCACACTTTATGGCGTATGCCCGTCTTCATTAGCCCATTTTAGGAGCAGAACAGTAGGACGTTAAACCCCATTCAATTTCATTTCATTTTCTCTATGTTGCTTATTTATTATAGTGGATAAATATTTTTCTGGTTCTAGCAATTATTTAATTTCTGCATAGAAATCTTGCTGTGGCCAGTTTTTTTATTGCAGAGTGCCATTCTTGTATAATTCAGTCTATGATCGTTTGTTTAAAACATGCTTAAGAAGTCGTCACGATTTCCTACTTATAAATATTAGTCTGGCATTATTAAATCCTAATTTTATTGGTCTTATTTAAAATTAAACTTTCATTTAACTATGAACAACCCTTAACGTGTCTCTTTAAAACTATTAAATACTCTAAAACAGTAGCTCAACCTTTTGACCTAAACTCATTAATTTACCATTTTCTTGTGAGCGACTTCTTATTCTTCCTATATGACATATTGCACGTGTCTGATTTCAAAGGGGGGTTGGGTGGCTGAATGGTTAGCACGCGCGCCTGTCATTGAGTTAACTAGCGTGTTTTCGAATGCCCGGTTGTACGTGACAAGGAATAAGGTCGCCTGTCCAACCTGCCATTTTTAATTTTTTTTCCCGCCATTTTCATTTCATTTTCTCATCCGTCTCATTACAGTAATACAAGTTTCAGTTATTTCCCTTTAGTTTTCAGATTATTGTTATGCCTGGGTGCAATGTTTCATACTATATTTAGACTTGTAACTTCGCGAGTTTTTGATCAATTTTGATAATTTTTTCTTCTTATCCTTTTATTTAGGATACTTGATTCAATCAATGACACGTGACGATGAACATGAAAGCTTTCATATCTGCATGGGACAGTAGCAGATCTAGTTAAGCTTTCATATTGCATATGAAAGCTTATTGTTTCTGTTAAGATTATTATTATTTTTTTTTTTTGTGTATTTTCTGCAAATCGGATTTTTCAGAATCTAACCATGGGATCTTTCTGAAACTTTGACCTACCCCCCCAAAAATGGGGTGCGAACGTTGATTAAATATATTTTCAAAACGTTTTACGAATCCGAAATCACCGAATTTTACGAACGAAAAAACTGACAATGCATAGTCGTAACTTTCTTATTTTTTGACCGATTTTACTAATTCTTTTTTCTTTGAATACCTTGAAAAAAATCGTTTTCATCTGCAGTTTCACATTTTCGAATTTCGAAAATTCGTCGCTGTGATTTCGAACCGGAAGTTTAGACCAATTTGACAACTTCTTTAATAGTTGTACGATTTTCATGAAATTTAGTATACAAGTAGATCTTACCCATGTGACTTCAAAAATATAATTAGAAATTTTCTAAATTATCTCCCCTTGGTGAAATTAAGGATCAAAGTTTTCAAAAAAATCGTCGAAATATAGGTCAGAATGACCTAAAAAAAAATTTCGATACTCGACAAGTAATTACTGATTCCTACACAAAATATGGAGTTTGTCGATCGAACCGGAAGTGCCACCATCTTGAAACATGAAAAATCCCTAAGGCTTTTTTGCTATTTTACTTACAGACACGGGAGTTATATTTTCTGAATCCTTGAAGGATGGCCCAAAAATCGTAGGGAGCAGAATTTTGATTTCGGTCACGTGATGGTCACCATTTTGAATTGAAAATGAAAAGTAGTAGCAATTTGAAGGGCCGAGACTTTGAAACACAATAACTCTCCTTCTAATTGAGCTAGAATGTTCAAACTTGGTGTAGACGTTCACTAGGTCAATGTCATGATTGAGTTCAAAGATGAGCATTTTCTGCCTAGGGTAAGCAGAGATAGGCATGCTGATTTTTGATTCTTTAGGGCACGATAACTTCGGTTATAATGAAGGGAGGGTTGTGAAACTTTTGTCAATAAAGAGTCCAATAGCTAGCCTGTTGTGTGAAATCATTGTATCATTTATTTTAAATATCAGGGATAGGCGAAAAAAAGAGATTGAAAATCCAAAAAGTCGTATTTTTACAATTTGGAGCATGTTTAGAGGTCTTTCTCGTAAAGTCAACTTAATATTTTTTGGGAACTTCTTCTACAAAGAGTCTTATTGGTAGTCTTTTATATAAAACCATCGATCAACAATCCAACATATCAGGAGTAGAAGAACAAAAGGATCGAACATTGAAAACGGCATCCTTTCATTGTTAAGCGAAACATGCAGTGTGGGTGACTACAATCTACACATTTAGTCATCGTATACAGCTTATTCAACAGTATCGAATTCCAACTGCTTAGGGATATTTTTTTTTTCGTCCCATCCGAACGACTAGACAGCTGTGCTTGTCAGGCCCTCCGTTCTGCCTCACTGACAACGGGGAACCACGCCGGGAAATCAAGATGAACTTTTTCCGTGCAGAACTTTCAATTCAGGCCAAACGTTTATTGTATACGATTAAGCTGGTCAGTTGGAGCATATTTTCTAAAGTTTAGTAATAATCGGTTGGTAATTAAAGTACCGTGCACATTAAACTGTTAAAACAGAAAATTTCGCCCGGTTGAAATGTTTCTTGCTATAAGTCAGCAATTTTCCGAATTCAGGGAGGCTGAATGGCTGAATGGTTAGCATGTGCGCGCTGTATCGTAACGTCTGTCATTGAGTCAACGGGCGTCGTTTCGATCTCCAGGTTGCACGTGACATGGAGTATGATGTCCAACCTCGTGGGTTTTCTCCGTGTCCTTCGGTTTCCTCCCAACGGCTAAAGACCAGTAAGCGCAAGGGGAGTTTTTAAATAAAATTAAAAAACATATGTTAGTCACGAAATGACCTAGTTTGTGTCTAATGGACATTAGGCCGCATTTCTCTCTTTCTCTTTTATTTTTAAAGTTTTGTAATAAACGGTTGGTAATCAAAGGTACTGTAAAAGTGATAAAACAGAAAATTTCGCCCGGTTGTAATGTTTCTCACTTTAAAGTCAGCAATTTGCCGATTTTAAGGGGCAAACGTTTATTGCGAACGATTAAGCTGGTCAAGGGGAGCTTATTTTTAAAAGTTTTGTAATATTCGGTTGATAACTAAAGGTACCGTGCAAATTAAACTGTTAAAATAGAAAATTTGGCCCGGTTGAACTGTTTCTCGCTGCAGGTCAGCAATTTGCCGATTTTAGGGAGGTTGCGTGGCTGAATAACGTCTGTCTTTGAGTCAACTGGCGTTGTTTCGATTTCTTGGTTGTACGTGACAAGGAGTATGTTCGCCTGTCCAACTTCGTAGGCCGTAACGCCGCTGCCCGGGTAAAATTTCCCTCATTGCACACTTTATGGCATATGCCCGTCTTCATTAGCCCATTTTAGGAGCAGAACAGTAGGACGTTAAACCCCATTCAATTTCATTTCATTTTCTCTATGTTGCTTATTTATTATAGTGGATAAATATTTTTCTGGTTCTAGCAATTATTTAATTTCTGCATAGAAATCTTGCTTTGGCCAGTTTTTTTATTGCAGAGTGCCATTCTTGTATAATTCAGTCTATGATCCTTTGTTTAAAACATGCTTAAGAAGTCGTCACGATTTCCTACTTATAACCAAACATATTGGAAATATTAGTCTGGCATTATTAAATCCTAATTTTATTGGTCTTATTTAAAATTAAACTTTCATTTAACTATGAACAACCCTTAACGTGTCTATTTAAAACTATTAAATACTCTAAAACAGTAGCTCAACCTTTTGACCTAAACTCATTAATTTACCATTTTGTTGTGAGCGACTTCTTATTCTTCCTATATGACATATTGCACGTGTCTGATTTCAAAGGGGGGTTGGGTGGCTGAATGGTTAGCACGCGCGCCTGTCATTGAGTTAACTAGCGTGTTTTCAAATGCCCGGTTGTACGTGACAAGGAGTAAGGTCGCCTGTCCAACCTGCCATTTTTAATTTGTTTTTCCCGCCATTTTCATTTCATTTTCTCATCCGTCTCATTACAGTAATACAAGTTTCAGTTATTTCCCTTTAGTTTTCAGATTATTGTTATGCCTGGGTGCAATGTTTCATACTATATTTAGACTTGTAACTTCGAGAGTTTTTGACTAATTTTGATAATTTTTTCTTCTTATCCTTTTATTTAGGATACTTGATACAATCAATGACACGTGACGATGAATATGAAAGCTTTCATATCTGCATGGGACAGTAGCAGATCTAGTTATTATTATTTTTTTTTTTTGTGTGTTTTCTGCAAATCGGATTTCTCAGAATCTATCCATAGGATCTTTCCGAAATTTTGACCTACCCCCCCAAAAATGGGGTGCGAACCTTGATTAAATATATTTTCAAAACGTTTTACGAATCCGAAATCACTGAATTTTACGAACGAAAAAACTGACAATGCATAGTCGTAACTTTGTTATTTTTTGACCGATTTTACTAATTCTTTTTTCTTTGAGTATCTTGAAACATTTACTTCAAATCTGCAATTTCGGATTTTCGAATTTCGAAAATTCGTCGCTGTGATTTCGAACCGGAAGTTATTACCAATTTGACAACTTCTTTAATAGTTGTGCGATTTTCGTGAAATTTAGAACGTTAGTAGATCTTGCCAATGCGACTTCAATGATGTCCTTGGAAATTTTCTAAATTATCTCCCCTTTGTGAAATTAATGATCAAAGTTTTCAAAAAAATCGTCGAAATATAGGTCAGAATGACCTAATTTTTTTTTTTCGAATACTAGAGAAGTAATTACTAATTCGTACACAAAATATGGAGTTTGTCGATCGAACCGGAAGTGCCACCATCTTTAAACGTGAAAAATCAAAAAGGCTTTTTTGCTATTTTACTTACAGACTCGGGAGTTATATTTTCAGAATCCTTGAAGGAATGCCTAAAAATCTGTCGGATCCGAATTTTGATTTCGGTCACGTGATGGTCACCATTTTGAATTGAAAATGAAAAATAGAAGCAATTTGAAGGACCGGGACTTTGGAATACAATAACTCTCCTTCTAATTAAGCTAGAATGTTCAAACTTGGTATAGACGTTCACTAGGTCAATGTCATGATTGAGTTCAAAGATGAGCATTTTCTGCTTAGGGTAAGCAGAGATAAGCATGCTGATTTTTTGATTCTTTAGGGCACGATAACTTCGGTTATAATGAAGGGAGGGCGGTGAAACTTTTATCAATAGAGAGTGTAATAGCTAGCCTGTTGTTTGAAATCATTGTATCATTTTTTTTAAATATCAGGGATAGCCGAAAAAAAGAGATTGAAAATCCAAAAAGTCGTATTTTTACAATTTGGAGCATGTTTAGAGGTCTTTCTCGTAAAGTCAACATACTATTTTTTGGGAACTTCTTCTACAAAGAGTCTTATTGGTAGTCTTTTATATGAAACCATCGATCAACAGTCCAACATATCAGGAGTAGAAGAACAAAAGGATCGAACATTGAATACGGCACCCTTTCATTGTTAAGCGAAACATGCAGCGTGGGTGACTACAATCTACGCATTTAGTCATCGTATAGAGCTTATTCAACAGTATCGAATTCCAACTGCTTAGGGATATTTTACGTGCACTCCAATGTGTACACGGGACCTTGGTTTTTCGTCCCATCCGAACGACTAGACAGCTGTGCTTGTCAGGCCCTCCGTTCTGCCTCACTGATAAGGGGAACCACGCCGGGAAATCGAGATGAACTTTCTCCGTGCAGAACTTTCAATTCAGGCAAAACGTCTATTGCATACGATTAAGCTGGTCAGTTGGAGCTTATTTTCAAAAGTTTTGTAATAATCGGTTGGTAATTAAAGTACCGTGCACATTAAACTGTTAAAACAGAAAATTTCGCCCGGTTGAAATGTTTCTTGCTATAAGTCAGCAATTTTCCGAATTCAGGGAGGCTGAATGGTTAGCATGTGCGCGCTGTATCGTAACGTCTGTCATTGAGTCATCGGGCGTCGTTTCGATCTCCAGGTTGCACGTGACATGGTGTATGATGTCCAATTTCGTGGGTTTTCTCCGTGTTCTTCGATTTCCTCCCAACGGCTAAAGACCAGTACGATCAAGGGGAGTTTTTAAATAAAGTTAAAAAAAACATATGTTAGTCCCGAAATGACCTAGTTTGTGTCGAATGGACGTTAGGCCGCATTTCTCTCTTTCTCTTTTATTTTTAAAGTTTTGTAATAATCGGTTGGTAATCAAAGGTACTGTAAAAGTGATAAAACAGCAAAATTTGGCCCGGTTGTAATGTTTCTCACTTTAAAGTCAGCAATTTGTCGATTTTAAGGGGCAAACGTTTATTGCGAACGATTAAGGTGGTCAGGGGGAGCTTATTTTTAAAAGTTTTGTAATAATCGGTTGATAACTAAAGGTACCGTGCAAATTAAACTAATAAAATAGAAGATTTCGCCCGGTTGAAATGTTTCTCGCTGTAGGTCAGCAATTTGCCGTTTTTAGGGGGGTTGCGTGGCTGAATGGTTAGCACGTGCGCTCTGTATCATAACGTCTGTCATTGAGTCAACTGGCGTTGTTTCGATTTCTTGGTTGTGCGTGACAAGGAGTATGGTCGCCTGTCCAACCTCGTAGGCCGTAACGCCGCTGCCCGGGTAAAATTTCCCTCATTGCACACTTTATGGCGTATGCCCGTCTTCATTAGCCCATTGTAGGAGCAGAACAGTAGGACGTTAAACCCCATTCAATTTCATTTCATTTTCTCTATGTTGCTTATTTATTATAGTGGCTAAATATTTCTTTGGTTCTAGCAATTATTTAATTTCTGCATAGAAATCTTGCTTTGGCCATTTTTTTCATTGCAGAGTGCCATTCTTGTATATTGCAGTCTATGACCCTTTGTTTAAAATATGCTTAAAGTTGGGTTCCCGGATACAAACTGGGTGATTTGATGATATATTAGAATTAAAAACATATTCAAACTAATTATCTTATCATAATTTTGCTTCAAATCGTTCTCATAACATTGTAATTGACGAGAATAGCCTGCTATAAAAATCTATCGGAAGAGACCAATGGCAACGGTGGCAGACGACAGGGGAGAATGCATTGCATACACAAGACGATGTTGTCTGTAAGCGCTGACTATTTACTACAAATATAGAATCCTAATTAAATTCTCGGATTAACCACTGCATGCGTCCTTTTCCGTGATTTTTACCCCAGAAATTGTTGTATGTCTAACTCTTCATAAAGTTTTTCAAAATGTACACAAATCACTCAAGTTCGCGTGCAGCCTTCAACGCCAGTATTTTTCTAGTAAGATTGGATATCTCTTCTTTCCATATATACCAAAATTGCCATTCTTTTATAGGCAATGACCACCCGATAAATACTTATCTGGGAACCCAACTTTAAGAAGTCGTCACGATTTCCTACTTATAACCGAACATATTGGAAACCATAATTATATAACATATCTTGGAAGCCCGATTACAGCTATACAAGTTTCAGTTATTTCCCTTTAGTTTAAAGATTATTTTTTTGCCCGGGTGCAATGTTTCTCACTACATTTAAATTTGTAACTTTTTGAGTTTTTGACCGATTTTGATATTATGTCTTTATAATTTTCCAAATCTACATATTTAACGTACATATTCAAACAGTTGAGTTCAACCTGATTCAAAAAGTTTTAGTTTTGTTCAAAGTTATCTCATTCATCCCGATTACAGCAACACAAGTATCAGTTATTTCCCTTTAGTTTTCAGATTACTCAATGTTTCATACTATATTTAGACTTGTAACTTCGCGAGTTTTTGACCAATTTTGATAGTTTGTTATTCTTATCCTTTTATTTGAGATACTTGATATAATCGATGACACGTGACGATGAATATGAAAGCTTTCATATCTGCATGGGACAGTAGCAGATCTAGTTATTATTATTTTTTTTTTGTGTGTTTTCTGCAAATCGGATTTCTCAGAATCTATCCATAGGATCTTTCTGAAATTTTGACCTACCCCCCCAAAAATGGGGTGCGAACCTTGATTAAATGTATTTTCAAAACGTTTTACGAATCCGAAATCACCGAATTTTACGAACGAATGCATTTGATCTACAATGCTGTAACTTTGTGACTATTTGATCTATTTTACTAATTCTTTTTTCTTTGAGTATCCTAAGACATTTACTTCAAATCTGCAATTTCGGATTTTCGAATTTCGAAAATTCGTCGCTGTGATTTCGAACCGGAAGTTTACACCAACTCGACAACTTCTTTAGTAGTTGTACGATTTTCATGAAATTTAATATGTAAGTAGACCTTAATGATGCGACTTGAAAAATGACTTTAGAAATTTTCTAACTTATCTCCCCTTGCTGAAATTAAGGATCAAAGTTTTCAAAAAAATCGTCGAAATATAGGTCAGAATGACCTAGTTTTTTTTCCGATACTAGACAAGGAATTACTGATTCGTACACAAACTATGGAGTTTGTCGATCGAACCGGAAGTGCCACCATCTTTAAACGTGAAAAATCAATAAGGCTTTTTTGTTATTTTACTTACAGACTCGGGAGTTATATTTTCTAAATCCTTGTAGGAAGGCCTAAAAAATGTCGCGAATAGAATTCTGATTTAGGTCAACCGGGAGTCACCATTTTGAATTGAAAATGAAAAATAGAAGCAATTTGAAGGGCCGAGATTTTGGAGCACAATAACTCTCATTGTAATTAAGCTAGAATGTTCAAACTTGTTGTAGACGTTCACTAGGTCAATCTTATGATTGAGTTCAAAGATGAGCATTTTCTGCTTAGGGTAAGCAGAGATAAGCATGCTGATTTGTTGATTCTTTAGGGCACGATAACTTCGGTTATAATGAAGGGAGGGCGGTGAAACTTTTGTCAATAGAGAGTCTAATAGCTAGCCTGTTGTGTGAAATCATTGTATCATTTTTTTTAAATATCAGGGATAGCCGAAAAAAAGAGATTGAAAATCCAAAAAGTCGTATTTTTACAATTTGGAGCATGTTTAGAGGTCTTTCTCGTAAAGTCAACATACTATTTTTGGGGAACTTCTTCTACAAAGAGTCTTATTGGTAGTCTTTTATATGAAACCATCGATCAACAGTCCAACATATCAGGAGTAGAAGAACAAAAGGATCGAACATTGAAAACGGCACCCTTTCATTGTTAAGCGAAACATGCAGTGTGGGTGACTACAATCTACACATTTAGTCATCGTATACAGCTTATTCAACAGTATCGAATTCCAACTGCTTAGGGATATTTTACGTGCACTCCAATGTGTACACGGAACCTTGGTTTTTCGTCCCAGCCGAAGGACTAGACAGCTGTGCTTGTCAGGATCTCCGTTCTGCCTCACTGACAAGGGGAACCACGCCGGGAAATCGAGATGAACTTTTTCCGTGCAGAACTTTCAATTCAGGCAAAACGTTTATTGCATACGATTAAGCTGTTTAGTTGGAGCTTATTTTCAAAAGTTTTGTAACAATCGGTTGGTAATTAAAGTACCGTGCACATTAAACTGTTAAAACAGAAAATTTCGCCCCGTTGAAATGTTTCTTGCTATAAGTCAGCAATTTTCCGAATTTAGGGAGGCTGAATGGCTGAATGGTTAGCATGTGCGCGCTGTATCGTAACGTCTGTCATTGAGTCAACGGGCGTCGTTTCGATCTCCAGGTTGCACGTGACATGGAGTATGATGTCCAACCTCGTGGGTTTTCTCCGTGTCCTTCGGTTTCCTCCCAACGGCTAAAGACCAGTAAGCGCAAGGGGAGTTTTTAAATAAAATTAAAAAACATATGTTAGTCACGAAATGACCTAGTTTGTGTCTAATGGACATTAGGCCGCATTTCTCTCTTTCTCTTTTATTTTTAAAGTTTTGTAATAAACGGTTGGTAATCAAAGGTACTGTAAAAGTGATAAAACAGAAAATTTCGCCCAGTTGTAATGTTTCTCACTTTAAAGTCAGCAATTTGCCGATTTTAAGGGGCAAACGTTTATTGCGAACGATTAAGCTGGTCAAGGGGAGCTTATTTTTAAAAGTTTTGTAATATTCGGTTGATAACTAAAGGTACCGTGCAAATTAAACTGTTAAAATAGAAAATTTGGCCCGGTTGAACTGTTTCTCGCTGCAGGTCAGCAATTTGCCGATTTTAGGGAGGTTGCGTGGCTGAATAACGTCTGTCTTTGAGTCAACTGGCGTTGTTTCGATTTCTTGGTTGTACGTGACAAGGAGTATGTTCGCTTGTCCAACTTCGTAGGCCGTAACGCCGCTGCCCGGGTAAAATTTCCCTCATTGCACACTTTATGGCATATGCCCGTCTTCATTAGCCCATTTTAGGAGCAGAACAGTTGGACGTTAAACCCCATTCAATTTCATTTCATTTTCTCTATGTTGCTTATTTATTATAGTGGATAAATATTTTTCTGGTTCTAGCAATTGTTTAATTTCTGCATAGAAATCTTGCTTTGGCCAGTTTTTTTATTGCAGAGTGCCATTCTTGTATACTTCAGTCTATGATCCTTTGTTTAAAACATGCTTAAGAGTCAACGGGCGTCGTTTCGATCTCCAGGTTGCACGTGACATGGTGTATGATGTCCAACCTCGTGGGTTTTCTCCGTGTTCTTCGGTTTCCTCCCAACGGCTAAAGACCAGTACGTGCAAGGGGAGTTTTTAAATAAAATTAAAAAACATATGTTACTCCCGAAATGACCTAGTTTGTGTCGAATGGACGTTAGGCCGCATTTCTCTCTTTCTCTTTTTAAAGTTTTGTAATAATCGGTTGGTAATCAAAGGTACTGTTAAAGTGATAAAACAGAAAATTTGGCCCGGTTGTAATGTTTCTCACTTTAAAGTCAGCAATTTGTCGATTTTAAGGGGCAAACGTTTATTGCGAACGATTAAGCTGGTCAGGGGGAGCTTATTTTTAAAAGTTTTGTAATATTCGGTTGATAACTAAAGGTACCGTGCAAATTAAACTGTTAAAATAGAAAATTTGGCCCGGTTGAAATGTTTCTCGCTGTAGGTCAGCAATTTGCCGATTTTAGGGAGGTTGCGTGGCTGAATGGTTAGCACGTGCGCTCTGTATCATAACGTCTGTCATTGAGTCAACTGTCCTTGTTTCGATTTCTTGGTTGTACGTGACAAGGAGTATGGTCGCCTTACCAACCTCGTAGGCCGTAACGCCGCTGCCCGGGTAAAATTTCCCTCATTGCACACTTTATGGCGTATGCCCGTCTTCATTAGCCCATTGTAGGAGCAGAACAGTAGGACGTTAAACCCCATTCAATTCTCTATGTTGCTTATTTATTATAGTGGATAAATATTTTTCTGGTTCTAGCAATTATTTAATTTCTGCATAGAAATCTCTGGCCAGTTTTTTTTATTGCAGAGTGCCATTCTTGTATATTGCAGTCTATGACCCTTTGTTTAAAACATGCTTAAGAAGTCGTCACGATTTCCTACTTATAACCAAACATATTGGAAACCATAATTATATAACATATCTTGGAAGCCCGATTACAGCTATACAAGTTTCGGTTATTTCCCTTTAGTTTAAAGATTATTTTTTTGCCCGGGTGCAATGTTTCTCACTACATTTAAATTTGTAACTTTGTGAGTTTTTGACCGTTTTTGATATTATGTCTTTATAATTTTCCAAATCTACATATTTAACGTACTTATTCAAACAGTTGAGTTCAACCTGATTCAAAAAGTTTTAGTTTTGTTCAAAGTTATCTCATTTAATTTTTCGATGTTTTCTTACCATTTTCATTTCATTTTTCTGAAAGTTTTGAAATCGGAAGTCATCCCGATTACAGCAACACAAGTATCAGTTATTTCCCTTTAGTTTTCAGATTACTCAATGTTTCATACTATATTTAGACTTGTAACTTCGCGAGTTTTTGACCATTTTTGGTAGTTTGTTATTCTTATCCTTTTATTTGAGATACTTGATATAATCGATGACACGTGACGATGAATATGAAAGCTTTCATATCTGCATGGGACAGTAGCAGATCTAGTTAAGCTTTCATATTACATATGAAAGCTTATTGTTTCTGTTAAGATTATTATTAAGCTTTCATATTACATATGAAAGCTTATTGTTTCTGTTAAGATTATTATTATTATTTTTTTTTTTTGTGTGTTTTCTGCAAATCGGATTTCTCAGAATCTATCCGTAGGATCTTTCTGAAATTTTGACCTACCCCCCCATAAATGGGGTGCGAACCTTGATTAAATATATTTTCAAAACGTTTTACGAATCCGAAATCACCGAAATTTACGAACGACAAAATGGACAATGCATAGTCGTAACTTTGTTATTTTTTGACCGATTTTACTAATTCTTTTTTCTTTGAATACCTTGAAAAAAATCATTTTCATCTGCAGTTTCACATTTTCGAATTTCGAAAATTCGTCGCTGTGATTTCGAACCGGAAGTTTAGACCAATTTGACAACTTCTTTAATAGTTGTACGATTTTCATGAAATTTAGTATATATGTAGAACTTACCGATGTGACTTCAAAAATATAATTAGAAATTTTCTAAATTATCTCCCCTTGACGAAATTAAGGATCAAAATTTTCAAAAAAATCATCGAAATATAGGTCAGAATGACCTGATTTTTTTTTTGGATACTAGATAAGTAATAACTGATTTGTACACAAAATATGAAGTTTGTTGATCGAACCGGAAGTGCCACCATCTTGAAACATGAAAAATCCCTAAGGCTTTTTTGCTATTTTACTTACAGACACGGGAGTTATATTTTCTGAATCCTTGAAGGATGGCCCAAAAATCGTAGGGAGCAGAATTTTGATTTCGGTCACGTGATGGTCACCATTTTGAATTTAAAATGAAAAGTAGTAGCAATTTGAAGGGCCGAGACTTTGAAACACAATAACTCTCCTTCTAATTGAGCTAGAATGTTCAAACTTGGTGTAGACGTTCACTAGGTCAATGTCATGATTGAGTTCAAAGATGAGCATTTTCTGCCTAGGGTAAGCAGAGATAGGCATGCTGATTTGTTGATTCTTTAGGGCACGATATCTTCGATTATAATGAAGGGAGGGCTGTGAAACTTTTGTCAATAGAGAGTCCAATAGCTAGCCTGTTGTGTGAAATCATTGTATCATTTATTTTAAATATCAGGGATAGGCGAAAAAAAGAGATTGAAAATCCAAAAAGTCGTATTTTTACAATTTGGAGCATGTTTAGAGGTCTTTCTCGTAAAGTCAACTTAATATTTTTTGGGAACTTCTTCTACAAAGAGTCTTATTGGTAGTCTTTTATATAAAACCATCGATCAACAATCCAACATATCAGGAGTAGAAGAACAAAAGGATCGAACATTGAAAACGGCATCCTTTCATTGTTAAGCGAAACATGCAGTGTGGGTGACTACAATCTACACATTTAGTCATCGTATACAGCTTATTCAACAGTATCGAATTCCAACTGCTTAGGGATATTTTTTTTCGTCCCATCCGAACGACTAGACAGCTGTGCTTGTCAGGCCCTCCGTTCTGCCTCACTGACAACGGGGAACCACGCCGGGAAATCAAGATGAACTTTTTCCGTGCAGAACTTTCAATTCAGGCCAAACGTTTATTGCATACGATTAAGCTGGTCAGTTGGAGCATATTTTCAAAAGTTTAGTAATAATCGGTTGGTAATTAAAGTACCGTGCACATTAAACTGTTAAAACAGAAAATTTCGCCCGGTTGAAATGTTTCTTGCTATAAGTCAGCAATTTTCCGAATTCAGGGAGGCTGAATGGCTGAATGGTTAGCATGTGCGCGCTGTATCGTAACGTCTGTCATTGAGTCAACGGGCGTCGTTTCGATCTCCAGATTGCACGTGACATGGAGTATGATGTCCAACCTCGTGGGTTTTCTCCGTGTCCTTCGGTTTCCTCCCAACGGCTAAAGACCAGTAAGCGCAAGGGGAGTTTTTAAATAAAATTAAAAAACATATGTTAGTCACGAAATGACCTAGTTTGTGTCTAATGGACATTAGGCCGCATTTCTCTCTTTCTCTTTTATTTTTAAAGTTTTGTAATAAACGGTTGGTAATCAAAGGTACTGTAAAAGTGATAAAACAGAAAATTTCGCCCGGTTGTAATGTTTCTCACTTTAAAGTCAGCAATTTGCCGATTTTAAGGGGCAAACGTTTATTGCGAACGATTAAGCTGGTCAAGGGGAGCTTATTTTTAAAAGTTTTGTAATATTCGGTTGATAACTAAAGGTACCGTGCAAATTAAACTGTTAAAATAGAAAATTTGGCCCGGTTGAACTGTTTCTCGCTGCAGGTCAGCAATTTGCCGATTTTAGGGAGGTTGCGTGGCTGAATAACGTCTGTCTTTGAGTCAACTGGCGTTGTTTCGATTTCTTGGTTGTACGTGACAAGGAGTATGTTCGCCTGTCCAACTTCGTAGGCCGTAACGCCGCTGCCCGGGTAAAATTTCCCTCATTGCACACTTTATGGCATATGCCCGTTTTCATTAGCCCATTTTAGGTGCAGAACAGTAGGACGTTAAACCCCATTCAATTTCATTTCATTTTCTCTATGTTGCTTATTTATTATAGTGGATAAATATTTTTCTGGTTCTAGCAATTATTTAATTTCTGCATAGAAATCTTGCTTTGGCCAGTTTTTTTATTTCTTGTATAATTCAGTCTATGATCCTTTGTTTAAAACATGCTTAAGAAGTCGTCACGATTTCCTACTTATAACCAAACATATTGGAAATATTAGTCTGGCATTATTAAATCCTAATTTTATTGGTCTTATTTAAAATTAAACTTTCATTTAACTATGAACAACCCTTAACGTGTCTCTTTAAAACTATTAAATACTCTAAAACAGTAGCTCAACCTTTTGACCTAAACTCATTAATTTACCATTTTCTTGTGAGCGACTTCTTATTCTTCCTATATGACATATTGCACGTGTCTGATTTCAAAGGGGGGGTTGGGTGGCTGAATGGTTAGCACGCGCGCCTGTCATTGAGTTAACTAGCGTGTTTTCAAATGACCGGTTGTACGTGACAAGGAGTAAGGTCGCCTGTCCAACCTGCCATTTTTAATTTGTTTTTCCCGCCATTTTCATTTCATTTTCTCATCCGTCTCATTACAGTAATACAAGTTTCAGTTATTTCCCTTTAGTTTTCAGATTATTGTTATGCCTGGGAGCAATGTTTCATACTATATTTAGACTTGTAACTTCGAGAGTTTTTGACCAATTTTGATAATTTTTTCTTCTTATCCTTTTATTTAGGATACTTGATACAATCAATGACACGTGACGATGAATATGAAAGCTTTCATATCTGCATGGGACAGTAGCAGATCTAGTTATTTTTTTTTTTTGTGTATTTTCTGCAAATCGGATTTCTCAGAATCTAACCATGGGATCTTTCTGAAACTTTGACCTACCCCCCCAAGAATGGGGTGCGAACGTTGTTTAAATATATTTTCAAAACGTTTTACGAATCCGAAATCACCGAATTTTACGAACGAAAAAACTGACAATGCATAGTCGTAACTTTGTTATTTTTTGACCGATTTTACTAATTCTTTTTTCTTTGAATACCTTGAAGAAAATCGTTTTCATCTGCAGTTTCACATTTTCGAATTTCGAAAATTCGTCGCTGTGATTTCGAACCGGAAGTTTAGACCAATTTGACAACTTCTTTAATAGTTGTACGATTTTCATGAAATTTAGTATACAAGTAGATCTTACCAATGTGACTTCAAAATTATAATGAGAAATTTTCTAAATTATCTCCCCTTGGTGAAATTAAGGGTCACACTTTTAAAAAAAATCGTCGAAATACAGGTCAGAATGACCTGAAAATTTTTTTCGATACTCGACAAGTAATTACTGATTCGTACACAAAATATGGAGTTTGTCGATCGAACCGGAAATGCCACCATCTTGAAACATGAAAAATCCCTAAGGCTTTTTTGCTATTTTACTTACAGACACGGGAGTTATATTTTCTGAATCCTTGAAGGATGGCCCAAAAATCGTAGGGAGCAGAATTTTGATTTCGGTCACGTGATGGTCACCATTTTGAATTGAAAATGAAAAGTAGTAGCAATTTGAAGGGCCGAGACTTTGAAACACAATAACTCTCCTTCTAATTGAGCTAGAATGTGCAAACTTGGTGTAGACGTTCACTAGGTCAATGTCATGATTGAGTTCAAAGATGAGCATTTTCTGCCTAGGGTAAGCAGAGATAGGCATGCTGATTTGTTGATTCTTTAGGGCACGATAACTTCGGTTATAATGAAGGGAGGGCTGTGAAACTTTTGTCAATAGAGAGTCCAATAGCTAGCCTGTTGTGTGAAATCATTGTATTATTTATTTTAAATATCAGGGATAGGCGAAAAAAAGAGATTGAAAATCCAAAAAGTCGTATTTTTAAAATTTGGAGCATGTTTAGAGGTCTTTCTCGTAAAGTCAACTTAATATTTTTTGGGAACTTCTTCTACAAAGAGTCTTATTGGTAGTCTTTTATATAAAACCATCGATCAACAATCCAACATATCAGGAGTAGAAGAACAAAAGGATCGAACATTGAAAACGGCATCCTTTCATTGTTAAGCGAAACATGCAGTGTGGGTGACTACAATCTACACATTTAGTCATCGTATACAGCTTATTCAACAGTATCGAATTCCAACTGCTTAGGGATATTTTGTTTTTCGTCCCATCCGAACGACTAGACAGCTGTGCTTGTCAGGCCCTCCGTTCTGCCTCACTGACAACGGGGAACCACGCCGGGAAATCAAGATGAACTTTTTCCGTGCAGAACTTTCAATTCAGGCCAAACGTTTATTGCATACGATTAAGCTGGTCAGTTGGAGCATATTTTCAAAAGTTTAGTAATAATTGGTTGGTAATTAAAGTACCGTGCACATTAAACTGTTAAAACAGAAAATTTCGCCCGGTTGAAATGTTTCTTGCTATAAGTCAGCAATTTTCCGAATTCAGGGAGGCTGAATGGCTGAATGGTTAGCATGTGCGCGCTGTATCGTAACGTCTGTCATTGAGTCAACGGGCGTCGTTTCGATCTCCAGGTTGCACGTGACATGGAGTATGATGTCCAACCTCGTGGGTTTTCTCCGTGTCCTTCGGTTTCCTCCCAACGGCTAAAGACCAGTAAGCGCAAGGGGAGTTTTTAAATAAAATTAAAAAACATATGTTAGTCACGAAATGACCTAGTTTGTGTCTAATGGACATTAGGCCGCATTTCTCTCTTTCTCTTTTATTTTTAAAGTTTTGTAATAAACGGTTGGTAATCAAAGGTACTGTAAAAGTGATAAAACAGAAAATTTCGCCCGGTTGTAATGTTTCTCACTTTAAAGTCAGCAATTTGCAGATTTTAAGGGGCAAACGTTTATTGCGAACGATTAAGCTGGTCAAGGGGAGCTTATTTTTAAAAGTTTTGTAATATTCGGTTGATAACTAAAGGTACCGTGCAAATTAAACTGTTAAAATAGAAAATTTGGCCCGGTTGAACTGTTTCTCGCTGCAGGTCAGCAATTTGCCGATTTTAGGGAGGTTGCGTGGCTGAATAACGTCTGTCTTTGAGTCAACTGGCCTTGTTTCGATTTCTTGGTTGTACGTGACAAGGAGTATGTTCGCCTGTCCAACTTCGTAGGCCGTAACGCCGCTGCCCGGGTAAAATTTCCCTCATTGCATACTTTATGGCATATGCCCGTCTTCATTAGCCCATTTTAGGAGCAGAACAGTAGGACGTTAAACCCCATTCAATTTCATTTCATTTTCTCTATGTTGCTTATTTATTATAGTGGATAAATATTTTTCTGGTTCTAGCAATTATTTAATTTCTGCATAGAAATCTTGCTTTGGCCAGTTTTTTTATTGCAGAGTGCCATTCCTGTATAATTCAGTCTATGATCCTTTGTTTAAAACATGCTTAAGAAGTCGTCACGATTTCCTACTTATAACCAAACATATTGGAAATATTAGTCTGGCATTATTAAATCCTAATTTTATTGGTCTTATTTAAAATTAAACTTTCATTTAACTATGAACAACCCTTAACGTGTCTCTTTAAAACTATTAAATACTCTAAAACAGTGGCTCAACCTTTTGACCTAAACTCATTAATTTACCATTTTCTTGTGAGCGACTTCTTATTCTTCCTATATGACATATTGCACGTGTCTGATTTCAAAGGGGGGTTGGGTGGCTGAATGGTTAGCACGCGCACCTGTCATTGAGTTAACTAGCGTGTTTTCAAATGCCCGGTTGTACGTGACAAGGAGTAAGGTCGCCTGTCCAACCTGCCATTTTTAATTTGTTTTTCCCGCCATTTTCATTTCATTTTCTCATCCGTCTCATTACAGTAATACAAGTTTCAGTTATTTCCCTTTAGTTTTCAGATTATTGTTATGTCTGGGTGCAATGTTTCATACTATATTTAGACTTGTAACTTCGCGAGTTTTTGACCAATTTTGATAATTTTTTCTTCTTATCCTTTTATTTAGGATACTTGATACAATCAATGACACGTGACGATGAATATGAAAGCTTTCATATCTGCATGGGACAGTAGCAGATCTAGTTATTATTATTTTATTTTTTTGTGTGTGTTTTCTGCAAATCGGATTTCTCAGAATCTATCCATAGGATCTTTCTGAAATTTTGACCTACCCCCCCACAAATGGGGTGCGAACCTTGATTAAATGTATTTTCAAAACGTTTTACGAATCCGAAATCACCGAATTTTACGAACGAAAAAACTGACAATGCATAGTCGTAACTTTGTTATTTTTTGACCGATTTTACTAATTCTTTTTTCTTTGAATACCTTGAAAAAAATCGTTTTCATCTGCAGTTTCACATTTTCGAATTTCGAAAATTCGTCGCTGTGATTTCGAACCGGAAGGTTAGACCAATTTGACAACTTCTTTAATAGTTGTACGATTTTCATGAAATTTAGTATACAAGTAGATCTTACCGATGTGACTTCAAAAATATAATTAGAAATTTTCTAAATTATCTCCCCTTGGTGAAATTAAGGATCAAATTTTTCAAAAAAATCGTCGAAATATAGGTCAGAATGACCTAAAAAAAATTTTCGATACTCGACAAGTAATTACTGATTCCTACACAAAATATGGAGTTTGTCGATCGAACCGGAAGTGCCACCATCTTGAAACATGAAAAATCCCTAAGGCTTTTTTGCTATTTTACTTACAGACACGGGGGTTATATTTTCTGAATCCTTGAAGGATGGCCCAAAAATCGTAGGGAGCAGAATTTTGATTTCGGTCACGTGATGGCCACCATTTTGAATTGAAAATGAAAAGTAGTAGCAATTTGAAGGGCCGAGACTTTGAAACACAATAACTCTCCTTCTAATTGAGCTAGAATGTTCAAACTTGGTGTAGACGTTCACTACGACAATGTCATGATTGAGTTCAAAGATGAGCATTTTCTGCCTAGGGTAAGCAGAGATGGGCATGCTGATTTGTTGATTCTTTAGGGCACGATAACTTCGGTTATAATGAAGGGAGGGCTGTGAAACTTTTGTCAATAGAGAGTCCAATAGCTAGCCTGTTGTGTGAAATCATTGTATCATTTATTTTAAATATCAGGGATAGGCGAAAAAAAGAGATTGAAAATCCAAAAAGTCGTATTTTTACAATTTGGAGCATGTTTAGAGGTCTTTATCGTAAAGTCAACGTAATATTTTTTGGGAACTTCTTCTACAAAGAGTCTTATTGGTAGTCTTTTATATAAAACCATCGATCAACAATCCAACATATCAGGAGTAGAAGAACAAAAGGATCGAACATTGAAAACGGCATCCTTTCATTGTTAAGCGACACATGCAGTGTGGGTGACTACAATCTACACATTTAGTCATCGTATACAGCTTATTCAACAGTATCGAATTCCAACTGCTTAGGGATATTTTTTTTCGTCCCATCCGAACGACTAGACAGCTGTGCTTGTCAGGCCCTCCGTTCTGCCTCACTGACAACGGGGAACCACGCCGGGAAATCAAGATGAACTTTTTCCGTGCAGAACTTTCAATTCAGGCCAAACGTTTATTGCATACGATTAAGCTGGTCAGTTGGAGCATATTTTCAAAAGTTTAGTAATAATCGGTTGGTAATTAAAGTACCGTGCACATTAAACTGTTAAAACAGAAAATTTCGCCCGGTTGAAATGTTTCTTGCTATAAGTCAGCAATTTTCCGAATTCAGGGAGGCTGAATGGCTGAATGGTTAGCATGTGCGCGCTGTATCGTAACGTCTGTCATTGAGTCAACGGGCGTCGTTTCGATCTCCAGGTTGCACGTGACATGGAGTATGATGTCCAACCTCGTGGGTTTTCTCCGTGTCCTTCGGTTTCCTCCCAACGGCTAAAGACCAGTAAGCGCAAGGGGAGTTTTTAAATAAAATTAAAAAACATATGTTAGTCACGAAATGACCTAGTTTGTGTCTAATGGACATTAGGCCGCATTTCTCTCTTTCTCTTTTATTTTTAAAGTTTTGTAATAAACGGTTGGTAATCAAAGGTACTGTAAAAGTGATAAAACAGAAAATTTCGCCCGGTTGTAATGTTTCTCACTTTAAAGTCAGCAATTTGCCGATTTTAAGGGGCAAACGTTTATTGCGAACGATTAAGCTGGTCAAGGGGAGCTTATTTTTAAAAGTTTTGTAATATTCGGTTGATAACTAAAGGTACCGTGCAAATTAAACTGTTAAAATAGAAAATTTGGCCCGGTTGAACTGTTTCTCGCTGCAGGTCAGCAATTTGCCGATTTTAGGGAGGTTGCGTGGCTGAATAACGTCTGTCTTTGAGTCAACTGGCGTTGTTTCGATTTCTTGGTTGTACGTGACAAGGAGTATGTTCGCCTGTCCAACGTCGTAGGCCGTAACGCCGCTGCCCGGGTAAAATTTCCCTCATTGCACACTTTATGGCATATGCCCGTCTTCATTAGCCCATTTTAGGAGCAGAACAGTAGGACGTTAAACCCCATTCAATTTCATTTCATTTTCTCTATGTTGCTTATTTATTATAGTGGATAAATATTTTTCTGGTTCTAGCAATTATTTAATTTCTGCATAGAAATCTAGCTTTGGCCAGTTTTTTTATTGCAGAGTGCCATTCTTGTATAATTCAGTCTATGATCCTTTGTTTAAAACATGCTTAAGAAGTCGTCACGATTTCCTACTTATAACCAAACATATTGGAAATATTAGTCTGGCATTATTAAATCCTAATTTTATTGGTCTTATTTAAAATTAAACTTTCATTTAACTATGAACAACCCTTAACGTGACTCTTTAAAACTATTAAATACTCTAAAACAGTAGCTCAATCTTTTGACCTAAACTCATTAATTTACCATTTTCTTGTGAGCGACTTCTTATTCTTCCTATATGACATATTGCACGTGTCTGATTTCAAAGGGGGGTTGGGTGGCTGAATGGTTAGCACGCGCGCCTGTCATTGAGTTAACTAGCGTGTTTTCAAATGCCCGGTTGTACGTGACAAGGAGTAAGGTCGCCTGTCCAACCTGCCATTTTTAATTTGTTTTTCCCGCCATTTTCATTCCATTTTCTCATCCGTCTCATTACAGTAATACAAGTTTCAGTTATTTCCCTTTAGTTTTCAGATTATTGTTATGCCTGGGTGCAATGTTTCATACTATATTTAGACTTGTAACTTCGAGAGTTTTTGACCAATTTTGATAATTTTTTCTTCTTATCCTTTTATTTAGGATACTTGATACAATCAATGACACGTGACGATGAATATGAAAGCTTTCATATCTGCATGGGACAGTAGCAGATCTAGTTAAGCTTTCATATTTCATATGAAAGCTTATTGTTTCTGTTAAGATTATTATTTGTGTTTCTCCTGCAAATCGGATTTCACAGAATCTATCCATAGGATGTTTCTGAAACTTTGACCTACCCCCCAAAAATGGGTGGTGGCTGTTGATTAAATATATTTTCAAAACGTTTTGCGAATTCGAAATCACCGAATTTTACGAACGAAAAAACTGACAATGCATAGTCGTAACTTTGCTATTTTTTGACCGATTTTACTAATTATTTTTTCTTTGAATACCTAGAAAAAAATCATTTTCATCTGCAGTTTCACATTTTCGAATTTCGAAAATTCGTCGCTGTGATTTCGAACCGGAAGTTTAGACCAATTTGACAACTTCTTTAATAGTTGTACGATTTTCATGAAATTTAGTATTTAAGTAGATCTTACCAATGTGACTTCAAAATTATAATGAGAAATTTTCTAAATTATCTCCCCTTGGTGAAATTAAGGTTCAAATTTTTAAAAAAAATCGTCGAAATATAAGTCAGAATGACCTGAAATTTTTTTTCGATACTCGACAGGTAATTACTGATTCCTACACAAAATATGGAGTTTGTCGATCAAACCGGAAATGCCACCATCTTGAAACATGAAAAATCCCTAAGGCTTTTTTGCTATCTTACTTACAGACACGGGAGTTATATTTTCTGAATCCTTGAAGGATGGCCCAAAAATCGTAGGGAGCAGAAGTTTGATTTAGGTCAACTGATGGTTGCCATTTTGAAGTGAATATGAAAAGTAGTAGCAATTTGAAGGGCCGAGACTTTGAAACACAATAACTCTCCTTCTAATTGAGCTAGAATGTTCAATCTTGGTGTAGACGTTCACTAGGTCAATGTCATGATTGAGTGCAAAGATGAACATTTTCTGCCTAGGGTAAGCAGAGATAAGCATGCTGATTTCTTGATTCTTTAGGGCACAATAACTTCGGTTATAATGAAGGGAGGGTGATGAAATTCTTGTCAATCGAGAGTCTAATAGCTAGCCTGTTGTGTGAAATCATTGAATCATTTTTTTTAAATATCAGGGATAGCCGAAAAAAAGAGATTGAAAATCCAAAAAGTCGTATTTTTACAATTTGGAGCATGTTTAGAGGTCTTTCTCGTAAAGTCAACATAATATTTTTTGGGAACTTCTTCTATAAAGAGTCTTATCGGTAGTTTTTTTATATGAAACCATCGATCAACAGTCCAAAATATCAGGAGTAGAAGAATAAAAGGATCGAAAATTGAAAACGGCACCCTTTCATTGTTAAGCAAAACATGCAGTGTGGGTGGCTACAATCTGCACATTTAGTCATCGTATAGATCTTATTCAACAATATCGAATTCCAACTGCTAAGAGATCTTATACGTGTACTCCAATGTGTACACGGTGGGTGGGGGGACACGCCAGAAAATCGAGATGAACTTTCTCGGCCAATGCAGGGATCGAACACTCGACCTCCTGGCTAGCAGGCCAACGCCTTAGCCACATAGTGTGGACACCCATCGTACATTTCATCCGTCAAATCAAATCATTTCATTGCATTAGACCAATAATTAATTATTCTTAATTTAAAACTTTATTTTAATATTAGTCTGGCATTATTAAATCTCTTTAAAACAATTAAATACAAAAAACAAAACAAAAATCAATAAGCGGGTCAATTCAGGTAACTATAACTACGGGTTCTGTCCACCTTCTCTCGTCTACGGCCATACCACGTTGAAAACACCAGTTCTCGTCCGATCACTGAAGTTAAGCAACGTCGGGCCCGGTTAGTACTTGGATGGGTGACCGCCTGGGAACACCGGGTGCTGTAGACGCCTTTTTGCCCTGATTCTTCGTGAAAAAATCAATTTTCCGCCATTAAGACCACAGCGCGCACTCTTTTGCACCACTCCAGCTCTCCACTCGGCCCGTCTCCCCAGGGAAAAAGACACAAAAAGAATTTGAGTAAGCACAAGTATGGGTTCTGTCCACCTTCTCTCGTCTACGGCCACACCACGTTGAAAACACCAGTTCTCGTCCGATCACTGAAGTTAAGCAACGTCGAGCCCAGTCAGTACTTGGATGGGTGACCGTCTGGGAACACCGGGTGCTGTAGACGCCTTTTTAAAACCGACAAACCCCCTCAAAAAAATCAATAAGCGGGTCAATTCAGGTAAGTATAACTACGGGTTCTGTCCACCTTTTCTCGTCTACGGTCACACCACGTTGAAACCACCAGTTCTCGTCCGATCACTGAAGTTAAACAACGTCGGGCCCGGTCAGTACTTGGATGGGTGACCGCCTGGGAACACCGGGTGCTGTAGACGCCTTTTTAAAACCGACACCCCCCCCCCCCAAAAAAAATCAATAAGCAGGTCAATTCAGGAAAAGTATAACTACGGGTTCTGTCCACCTTCTCTCGTCTACGGCCACACCACGTTGAAAACACCAGTTCTCGTCAGATCACTGAAGTTAAGCAACGTCGGGCCCGGTTAGTACTTGGATGGTTGACCGCCTGGGAACACCGGGTACGGTAGACGCCTTTTTAAAACCGACACCCCCCCCCCCCAAAAAAAAAATCAATAAGCGGGTCAATTCAGGTAAGTATAACTACGGGTTCTGTCCCCTTCTCTCGTCTACGGCAATACCACGTTGAAAACACCAGTTCTCGTCCGATCACTGAAGTTAAGCAACATCGGGCCCGGTCAGTACTTGGATGGGTGACCGCCTGGGAACACCGGGTGCTGTAGACGCCTCTTTGCCCTGATTCTTCGGGAAAAAATCAATTTTCCGCCAATCAGGCCACAGCGCGCACTCTTTTGCACCACTCCAGCTCTCCGCTCGGCCCGTCTCCCCAGGAAAAAAGACACAAAAAGAATTTGAGTAAGCACAAGTATGGGTTCTGTCCACCTTCTCTCGTCTACGGCCACACCACGTTGAAAACACCAGTTCTCGTCCGATCACTGAAGTTAAGCAACGTCGGGCCCGGTCAGTACTTGGATGGGTGACCGCCTGGGAACACCGGGTGCTGTAGACGCCTTTTTAAAACCGACAAAACCCCCCCAAAAAAATCAAAAAGCGGGTCAATTCAAGTAAGTATAACTACGGGTTCTGTCCACCTTCTCTCGTCTACGGTCATACCATGTTGAAAACACTAGTTCTCGTCCGAACACTGAAGTTAAGCAACGTCGGGCCCGGTTAGTACTAGGATGGGTGAACGCCTGGGAACGCCGGGTGCTGTAGACGCCTTTTTGCCCTAAACTCATTAATTTACGATTTTGTTGTGAACGACTTTTTATTCTTCCTATTTGACATATTGCACATATTGATTTCAAAGGGGGGTTGGGTGGCTGAATGGTTAGCACGCGCGCCTGTCATTGAGTTAACTAGCGTGTTTTCGAAGGCCCGGTTGTACGTGACAAGGAGTAAGGTCGCCTGTCCAACCTGCCATTTTCATTTCATTTTCTCATCCGTCTCATTACAGTAATACAAGTTTCAGTTATTTCCCTTTAGTTTTCAGATTATTGTTATGCCTGGGTGCAATGTTTCATACTATATTTAGACTTGTAACTTCGCAAGTTTTTGACCAATTTTGATAAATTTTTCTTCTTATCCTTTTATTTAGGATACTTGATACAATCAATGACACGTGACGATGAATATGAAAGCTTTCATATCTGCATGGGACAGTAGCAGATCTAGTTATTATTATTTTTTTTTTTGTGTGTATTTTCTGCAAATCGGATTTCTCAGAATCTAACCATAGGATCTTTCTAAAACTTTGACCTACCCCCCCACAAATGTGGTGCGAACCTTGATTAAATATATTTTCAAAACGTTTTTCGAATCCGAAATCACCGAATTTTACGAACGAATGCTTTTGACCTACAATGCTGTAACTTTGTGACTATTTGACCTATTTAATTAATTCTTTTTTCTATGAGTACTTTGAGACATTTACTTCAAATCTGCAATTTCGGATTTTCGAATTTCGAAAATTCATCGCTGTGATTTCGAACCGGAAGTTTAGACCAACTCGACAACTTCTTTAGTAGTTGTACGATTTTCATGAAATTTAATATGTAAGTAAACCTTAATGATGCGACTTGAAAAAATACTTTGGAAATTTTCTAAATTATCTCCCCTTGGAGAAATTGAGGATCGAAATTTTCAAAAAAATCGACGAAATATAGGTCAAATCATCTTGAATTTTTTTTTAGGTACTAGCTACGAGACCAGTGATTAGTACACAAAAAATGGAGTTTGTAGCTCAATCCGGAAGTGCCACCATCTTGAAATGTAAAAACCTCAAACGCCATTTTGCTATTTTACATACAGACACGGGGGTTATATTTTCTGAATCCTTGAAGGGATGGCTATAAAATGTTGGCAGTAGAATTTTGATTTAAGTCAATGGATAGTCACCATATTGAATTGAATATCAGAAATAGTGAAAAATGGACATTAACGGGCATGTAAATTATCAGAACAGACCGTAGTTTGTTGAATTCGTTTCTTATCTTTGAAATTAATACATTTGGGGTTAGCCTAGCTCATTGTCGAATTTTTGGTATTTGCAAATTTCAAAATTTCAAATTTCGCCTTTGATGTTTTCCGTGCCGACAAAGTTGTTTTCGCGTGAATAACTCCGATTAACAGCTTGAAAATAATCAAATGGATCGCAGTTTCGCGATTTTGTCTCAAATCTGGGAAATCAATACATTTCTGGTTAGCCTCCTTTCAAAAATGGGTGGTGGCCTTGGAATCAATATATTTTCAAAACGTTTTGCGAATCCAAAATCACCGAAAACAACTGATGAAAAAATTGACCTTGACAGCTGTGTTACTTCGTGATTTTGTGATCTATTTTACTTTTCTGGTTAGCCTCCTTTCAAAAATGGGTGGTGGCCTTGGAATCAATATATTTTCAAAACGTTTTGCGAATCCAAAATCACCGTAAATAACTGATGAAAAAATTCGTGATTTTGTGATCTATTTTACTTTTCTGGTTAGCCTCCTTTCAAAAATGGGTGGTGGCCTTGGTATCAATATATTTTCAAACGTTTTGCGAATCCAAAATCACCGAAAATAACTGATGAAAAAATTGAGATTGGATGGAAACTATATAGAAAAATAAAAGGAAACATCAACAATATATAGGTCTTGCACACATAGGCTTAGAACTTTGCAGCCAGTCCTCATATTAATTGAAATTGAATAGGTTTGATTTGATATAATTATTTGTTTTCTATTTTAAAACTATCTAAAAAAAATATTTGTAATCATTTATGTTATTGATTTAGATTAATACTGTTTATATTGTGTACATTTTAACACCTTCATCGATTAATAATGGTTTGCATAGTCATCGTATAGAGCTTATTCAACAGTATCGAATTCCAACTGCTTAGGGATATTTTACGTGCACTCCAATGTGTACACCGGACCTTGGTTTTTCGTCCCATCTATATGTTAGTTTGTGTCGAATGGAGGTTAAGCCGCATTTATCTCTTTCTCTTTTATTTTTAAAGTTTTGTAATAATCGGTTGTACTGTACTGTACTGTAAAAGTGATAAAACAGAAAATTTCGCCCGGTAGTAATGTTTCTCACTTTAAAGTCACCAATTTGCTCATTTTAGGGGGCAAACGTTTATTGCGAACAATTAAGCTGGTCAGGGGGGGGGGCTTATTTTTAAAAGTTTTGTAATATTCGGTTGATAATTAAAGGTACCGTGCAAATTAAACTGTTAAAATAGAAAATTTCGCCCGGTTGAAATGTTTCTCCTTGTAGGTCAGCAATTTGCCAAATTTAGGGAGGTTGCGTGGCTAAATGGTTAGCACCTGCGCACTGTATCGTAACGTCTGTCATTGAGTCAACTGGCGTTGTTTCGATTGAAATGCCCGGTTGAAATGCTTCTTGCTATAAGTCAGCAATTTATCGATTTTAGGGAGCCTGAATGGCTGTATGGTTAGCATGTGCGCGCTGTATCGTAACGTCTGTCATTGAGTCAACCGGCATCGTTTCGATTTCCAGGTTGCACGTGACATGGAGTATGGTGTCCAACCTCGTGGGTTTTCTCCGTGTCCTTCGGTTTCCTCCCACGGCTGATTTCAGATTATTGTTATGACTGGGTGCAATGTTTCATACTATATTTAGATTTGTAACTTCGCGAGTTTTTGACCAATTTGGATAATTTTTTCTTCTTATCCTTTTATTTAGGATACTTGATACAATCAATGACACGTGACGATGAATATGAAAGCTTTCATATCTGCATGGGACAGTAGCAGATCTAGTTAAGCTTTCATATTACATATGAAAGCTTATTGTTTCTGTTAAGATTATTATTAAGCTTTCATATTACATATGAAAGCTTATTGTTTCTGTTAAGATTATTATTATTTTTTTTTTTTGTGTATTTTCTGCAAATCGGATTTCTCAGAATCTAACAATGGGATCTTTCTGAAACTTTGACCTACCCCCCCAAAAATGGGGTGCGAACGTTGATTAAATATATTTTCAAAACGTTTTACGAATCCGAAATCACCGAATTTTACGAACGAAAAAACTGACAATGCATAGTCGTAACTTTGTTATTTTTTGACCGATTTTACTAATTCTTTTTTCTTTGAATACCTTGAAAAAAATCATTTTCATCTGCAGTTTCACATTTTCGAATTTCGAAAATTCGTCGCTGTGATTTCGAACCGGAAGTTTAGACCAATTTGACAACTTCTTTAATATTTGTACGATTTTCATGAAATTTAGTATTTAAGTAGATCTTACCAATATGACTTCAAAATTATAATGAGAAATTTTCTAAATTATCTCCCCTTGGTGAAATTAAGGATCAAAGTTTTAAAAAAAAACGTCGAAATATAGGTCAGAATGACCTGAAATTTTTTTTCGATACTCGACAGGTAATTACTGATTCCTACACAAAATATGGAGTTTGTCGATCAAACCGGAAATGCCACCATCTTGAAACATGAAAAATCCCTAAGGCTTTTTTGCTATCTTACTTACAGACACGGGAGTTATATTTTCTGAATCCTTGAAGGATGGCCCGAAAATCGTAGGGAGCAGAATTTTGATTTAGGTCAACTGATGGTTGCCATTTTGAAGTGAATATGAAAAGTAGTAGCAATTTGAAGGGCCGAGATTTTGGAACACAATAACTCTCCTTCTAATTAATCTAGAATGTTCAAACTTGGTGTAGACGTTCACTAGGACAATGTTATGATTGAGTGCAAAGATGAGCATTTTCTGTCAAGGGTAAGCAGAGATAAGCATGCTGATTTGTTGATTCTTTAGGGCACGATAACTTCGGTTATAATGAAGGGAGGGCGATGAAACTTTTGTCAATAGAGAGTCTAAAAGCTAGCCTGTTGTTTGAAATGATTGTATCATTTTTTTTAAATATCAGGGATAGCCGAAAAAAAGAGATTGAAAATCCAAAAAGTCGTATTTTTACAATTTGGAGCATGTTTAGAGGTCTTTCTCGTAAAGTCAACATAATATTTTTTGGGAACTTCTTCTATAAAGAGTCTTATTGGTAGTCTTTTATATGAAACCATCGATCAACAGTCCAACATATCAGGAGTAGAAGAACAAAAGGATCGAAAATTGAAAACGGCACTCTTTCATTGTTAAGCGAAACATGCAGTGTGGTGACTACAATCTACACATTTAGTCGTCGCATAGAGCTTATTCAACAGTATCGAATTCCAGCTGCTTAGGGATATTTTACGTGCACTCCAATGTGTACACGGGACCTTGGTTTTTCGTCCCATCCGAACGACTAGACAGCTGTGCTTGTCAGGCCCTCCGTTCTGCCTCACTGACAACGGGGAACCACGCCGGGAAATCAAGATGAATTTTCTCCGTGCAGACCTTTCAATTCAGGCCAAACGTTTATTGCATACGATTAAGCTGGTCAGTTGGAGCTTATTTTCAAACGTTTTGTAATAATCGGTTGGTAATTAAAGTACCGTGCACATTAAACTGTTAAAACAGAAAATTTCGCCCGGTTGAAATGTTTCTTGCTATAAGTCAGCAATTTTCCGAATTCAGGGAGGCTGAATGGCTGGTTAGCATGTGCGCGCTGTATCGTAACGTCTGTCATTGAGTCAACGGGCGTCGTTTCGATCTCCAGGGCCCGGTTCCTAGAAAATTCTTAAAAGTAAGCACAAAGTTATGCTTCACTTTTGCTTACGTAAGAAACTTTATGAAATACCGTCTCTATAGAAACTTCTCAAGACCGTTCTTACGTAAGATCAAGCCAAGTACGAGTCTAAGCACAGTGTGACTGGTAAATTGGGACTAAGATGCTCTTTAGCGTCATAAAAACAAATTTGGTATGCAAATTACACCGTAAATTCGTCTGCATATAGAGTTATAAATAGATCAATGACATTAACTTCAAATTTGACAAATGACATGAAATGAAATAGGTTTTAACTTCCTACTGTTTTGCTCCTAAGCTGGGCTTATGAAGACGGGCATACGCCATAAAGTATGCTATGAGGGAAAGTTTGCCCGGGCAGCGGCGCTACGGCTTACTCTTATATCGAATTACAACGGCCAGGGGATCTTTGACGTGCACGCCAATTTTTACATGGGACCTTATTTTTTCGTCTGCATCGCTGACAAGGGGATGAACCTTCTCGGCCAATGCAGGGATCGAACACCCTACCTCGGCCCGATTCATAAACAATTCTTTAACACGTTCTTGCGCTTAGGCCTACATGTAGATTTTAAGTAGACTTTGCAAATAAGTAAACTTATCTTATTTTGTGTTAACAGAAAATTCTTAAGAACGTTCTTGTGCTTAGATTTTAAGTAGACTTCAGTGTAAGCACAAGCACGTTATCATGTGTTCCAAGAAAAAACTTAAGCACAACTTAGTTCTTAAAATTGTCAATCTGAGCACGAATCCCAAGCAAGGTATAGGGCTTGCTTACCAACCTTTAAGCCTGTTTCTGCTTTAAACAATATGGCTGACCGTGGATTTATTCGACGATATTTGCTACATCTTTTGATACCTAAGAGTCAATTGAAAGACAGAAAATCGTTTAGAAACATATTCTCGAGAAGAATGCTATAGGAAATTTCGCTTCTACCCTAAACACAATTCATTTATTTCCAAATTGGTAAACAACACACACGCGGGCTACTTAAAGATCAGTCGCTCTCACAATTATTATTCGGTTTGTTTTGCATGTACTTGCGTTTTGGGTTGTTTTCTTTTGTTTAGTCTGTGGTATATTTTATATGCGTAGGCCTATAGGGGACACGTCAACGGTATCAGAGGATCACTTGCCTAAGTGGGTAAGACGCTGGTTCACTAGCCTGGAGGTCGGGTGTTCGATCCCTGCATTGGCCGAGAAGGTTCATCCAAATTTTCCGACGTTGTTTCTCCTTGTCAGTGATGCAGGACAGAGAACAGCTGTCTTGTCATTCGGATGGGACGAAAAAACGAGGTCCCGTGTACAAACTGGCGTACACGTAAAAGATTCCGTGGCAGTTGGAATTCGATAGAGTAGTGCCGCTGCCAGGGCGAAATTTCCCTCATAGCACACTGAATGACGTATCTACGTCTTCATTACCCCAGATTAGGAACAAAATAGTAGGACGTTAAATTTCATTTCATTTAATTTGTTAAATAATAAAATACATCTAAATCGACTATTTTCGGGGGGGGGGGGGTAATGTCATTGGTCTATTTATAACTCCATGCAGACCATAGAGCTATATATAGAAACTCTGCGATGCAGACGAATTTACAATTACGGTGTAATTTGCATACCAAAAATGTTTTTTTGACGTTAGAGAGCATCGTACTCTCAATTTACCAGTCGCAATGTGCTTAGACTCGTACTTAACTTGTGCTTACGTAAGAACGGTCTTGAGAATTTTCTAGAGACGGTATTTTATAAAGTTTCTTACGTAAGCAAAAGTGAAGCATAACTTTGTGCTTGCTGTTAAGAATTTTCTAGGAATTGGCCCTGGCTAGCGTCTTACCCACTTAACCACGTGATCATTTTGACATGGCCCCTATAGGTCTATAAGCTAAAAAATACCCCAAAACGCAAGCACATACAAACAGACGGAATGACTGAGACAGCGCCTGATTTTAAAGTAGCTAAGTCTCTAACTCAATGTCATCCAGCATCTTCGACATTGAAAACACGAATTATTTGTCAGTTTAAATCAAAATTGATGATGTGATCTTATCGGAAAAAGATGGGCTTCTGATATACAATATTTAAGACAAGATAAATATTTTGCCATTGGTACACGAATCGTGTACCATAATGCGTTTCAGCCCAGTTCTAGCGAGAGACTCGGTGGAACAAGGCTAGAAACATTGCACCAAATCAAACGGCGCATGTAGACTGGAATAACTAGACGCTAGAAATTTGCATTCGATTGACACTGTTGGCAAATTTCGCCGCACATAACTGATTTGAAATTGGAGTAAAAACGGAAACCATTGAATGTAAATCGGTTTATATACATTCATATTAGAGTGTTATATGCGTTGCGACACACTTGTGTCAATTTCTTGGTCCCAAATGTTAGCGATTTAGCTCCTTTTAAGTTGCCTGCGTTTGTGTTGTTTACCAATTTGTAAATAAATAAAATGTTTTTAGTGTAGAAGCGGAAATATTCTATAGCATTCTTGTCGAGAATATATTTCTTAAGGATTTTCCGTCTTCCAAATGTCTCTTAGGTATCAAAAGATGTAGTAAATGCCGTCGAATAACTAACTATACGGTCAGCCATATTGTTTGAAGCAGAAACAGGCTTAAGGTAAGCAAGCCCTCCCTATACCTTGCTCGGGACTTTTGCTTAGATTGGCAATTGTAAGAACGAAGTTGTGCTTAAGTTTTTTCTTGGAACACATAATAAAGTGCTTGTGCTTACACTGAAGTCTACTTAAAATAAGGTAAGTTTACTTAATTGCAAAGTCTACTTAAAATCTAAGCACAAGAACGTGCTTAAGAATTTTCTAGGAATCGGGCCCAGGTTGCACGTGACATGAAGTATGATGTCCAACCTCGTGGGTTTTCTCCGTGTCCTTCGGTTTCCTCCCAACGGCTAAAGACCAGTAAGCGCAAGAGGAGTTTTTAAATAAAATTAAAACACATATGTTAGTCACGAAATGACCTAGTTTGTGTCGAATGGACATCAGGCCGCATTTCTCTCTTTCTCTTTTATTTTTAAAGTTTTGTAATAATCGGTTGGTAATCAAAGGTACTGTAAAAGTGATAAAACAGAAAATTTCGCCCGGTTGTAATGTTTCTCACTTTAAAGTCAGCAATTTGCCGATTTTAAGGGGCAAACGTTTATTGCGAACGATTAAGCTGGTCAGGGGGCGCTTATTTTTAAAAGTTTTGTAATATTCGGTTGATAACTAAAGGTACCGTGCAAATTAAACTGTTAAAATAGAAAATTTGGCCCGGTTGAAATGTTTCTCGCTGTAGGTCAGCAATTTGCCGATTTTAGGGAGGTTGCGTGGCTGAATGGTTAGCACGTGCGCTCTGTATCATAAAGTCTGTCATTGAGTCAACTGGCGTTGTTTCGGTTTCTTGGTTGTACGTGACAAGGAGTATGGTCACCTGTCCAACCTCGTAGGCCGTAACGCCGCTGCCCGGGTAAAATTTCCCTCATTGCACACTTTATGGCATATGCCCGTCTTCGTTAGCCCATTTTAGGAGCAGAACAGTAGGACGTTAAACCCCATTCAATTTCATTTCATTTTCTCTATGTTGCTTATTTATTATAGTGGATAAATATTTTTCTGGTTCTAGCAATTATTTAATTTCTGCATAGAAATCTTGCTTTGGCCAGTTTTTCTATTGCAGAGTGCCATTCTTGTACAATTCAGTCTATGATCCTTTGTTTAAAACATGCTTAAGAAGTCGTCACGATTTCGTACTTATAACCAAACATATTGGAAATATTAGTCTGACATTATTAAATCCTAATTTTATTGGTCTTATTTAAAATTAAACTTTCATTTAACTATGAACAACCCTTAACGTGTCTCTTTAAAACTATTAAGTACTCTAAAACAGTAGCTCAACCTTTTGACCTAAACTCATTAATTTACCATTTTGTTGTGAGCGACTTCTTATTCTTCCTATATGACATATTGCACGTGTCTGATTTCAAAGGGGGGTTGGGTGGCTGAATGGTTAGCACGCGCGCCTGTCATTGAGTTAACTAGCGTGTTTTCGAATGCCCGGTTGTACGTGACAAGGAGTAAGGTCGCCTGTCCAACCTGCCATTTTTAATTTTTTGTCCCGCCATTTTCATTTCATTTTCTCATCCGTCTCATTACAGTAATACAAGTTTCAGTTATTTCCCTTTAGTTTTCAGATTATTGTTATGCCTGGGTGCAATGTTTCATACTATATTTAGACTTTTAACTTCGCGAGTTTTTGACCAATTTTGATAATTTTTTCTTCTTATCCTTTTATTTAGGATACTTGATACAATCAATGACACGTGACGATGAATATGAAAGCTTTCATATCTGCATGGGACAGTAGCAGATCTAGTTATTTTTTTTTTTGTGTATTTTCTGCAAATCGGATTTCTCAGAATCTAACCATGGGATCTTTCTAAAACTTTGACCTACACCCCCAAAAATGGGGTGCGAACGTTGATTAAATATATTTTCAAAACGTTTTACGAATCCGAAATCACCGAATTTTACGAACGAAAAAACTGACAATGCATAGTCGTAACTTTGTTATTTTTTGACCGATTTTACTAATTCTCTTTTCTTTGAATACCTTGAAAAAAATCATTTTCATCTGCAGTTTCACATTTTCGAATTTCGAAAATTCGTCGCTGTGATTTCGAACCGGAAGTTTAGACCAATTTGACAACTTCTTTAATAGTTGTACGATTTTCATGAAATTTAGTATACATGTAGATCTTACCGATGTGACTTCAAAAATATAATTAGAAATTTTCTAAATTATCTCCCCTTGGTGAAATTAAGGATCAAAGTTTTCAAAAAAATCGTCGAAATATAGGTCAGAATGACCTAATTTTTTTTTTCGATACTAGACAAGGAATTACTGATTCGTACACAAAATATGGAGTTTGTCGATCGAACCGGAAGTGCCACCATCTTGAAACATGAAAAATCCCTAAGGCTTTTTTGCTATCTTACTTACAGACACGGGAGTTATATTTTCTGAATCCTTGAAGGATGGCCCGAAAATCGTAGGGAGCAGAATTTTGATTTCGGTCATGTGATGGTCACAATTTTGAATTGAAAATGAAAAATAGAAGCAATTTGAAAGGCCCGGAATTCGGAACACAATAACTCTCCTTCTAATTAAGCTAGAATGTTCAAACTTGGTGTAGACGTTCACTAGGTCAATGTTATGATTGAGTTCAAAGATGAGCATTTTCTGCTTATGGTAAGCAGAGATAAGCATGCTGATTTGTTGATTCTTTAGGGCACGATAACTTCGGTTATAATGAAGGGAGGGCGGTGAAACTTTTGTCAATAGAGAGTCTAATAGGTAGCCTGTTGTGTGAAATGATTGTATCATTTTTTTTAAATATCAGGGATAGCCGAAAAAAAAGAAATTGGAAATCCAAAAAGTCGTATTTTTACAATTTGGAGCATGTTTAGAGGTCTTTCTCGTAAAGTCAACATACTATTTTTTGGGAACTTCTTCTACAAAGAGTCTTATTGGTAGTCTTTTATATGAAACCATCGATCAACAGTCCAACATATCAGGAATAGAAGAACAAAAGGATCGAACATTGAAAATGGCACCCTTTCATTGTTGAGCGAAACATGAAGTGTGGGTGACTACAATCTACGCATTTAGTCATCGTATAGAGCTTATTCAACAGTATCGAATTCCAACTGCTTAGGGATATTTTACGTGCACTCCAATGTGTACACGGGACCTTGGTTTTTCGTCCCATCCGAAGGACTAGACAGCTGTGCTTGTCAGGCCCTCCGTTCTGCCTTACTGACAAGGGAACCACGCCGGGAAATCGAGATGAACTTTCTCTGTGCAGAACTTTCAATTCAGGCAAAACGTTTATTGCATACGATTAAGCTGGTCAGTTGGAGCTTTTTTTCAAAAGTTTTGTAATAATCGGTTGGTAATTAAAGTACCGTGCACATTAAACTGTTAAAACAGAAAATTTCGCCCGGTTGAAATGTTTCTTGCTATAAGTCAGCAATTTTCCGAATTCAGGGAGGCTGGATGGCTGAATGGTTAGCATGTGCTCGCTGTATCGTAACCTTTGTCATTGAGTCAACGGGCGTCGTTTCGATCTCCAGGTTGCACGTGACATGGTGTATGATGTCCAACCTCGTGGGTTTTCTCCGTGTTCTTCGGTTTCCTCCCAACGGCTAAAGACCAGTACGTGCAAGGGGAGTTTTTAAATAAAATTAAAAAACATGTTAGTCCCGAAATGACCTAGTTTGTGTCGAATGGACGTTAGGCCGCATTTCCCTCTTTCTCTTTTTAAAGTTTTGTAATAATCGGTTGGTAATCAAAGGTACTGTTAAAGTGATAAAACAGAAAATTTGGCCCGGTTGTAATGTTTCTCACTTTAAATTCAGCAATTTGTCGATTTTAAGGGGCAAACGTTTATTGCGAACGATTAAGCTGGTCAGGGGGAGCTTATTTTTAAAAGTTTTGTAATATTCGGTTGATAACTAAAGGTACCGTGCAAATTAAACTGTTAAAATAGAAAATTTGGCCCGGTTGAAATGTTTCTCGCTGTAGGTCAGCAATTTGCCGATTTTAGGGAGGTTGCGTGGCTGAATGGTTAGCACGTGCGCTCTGTATCATAACGTCTGCATTGAGTCAACTGTCCTTGTTTCGATTTCTTGGTTGTACGTGACAAGGAGTATGGTCGCCTTATCAACCTCGTAGGCCGTAACGCCGCTGCCCGGGTAAAATTTCCCTCATTGCACACTTTATGGCGTATGCCCGTCTTCATTAGCCCATTGTAGGAGCAGAACAGTAGGACGTTAAACCCCATTCAATTTCATTTCATTTTCTCTATGTTGCTTATTTATTATAGTGGATAAATATTTTTCTGGTTCTAGCAATTATTTAATTTCGGCATAGAAATCTCTGGCCAGTTTTTTTATTGCAGAGTGCCATTCTTGTATATCGCAGTCTATGACCCTTTGTTTAAAACATGCTTAAGAAGTCGTCACGATTTCCTACTTATAACCAAACATATTGGAAACCATAATTATATAACATATCTTGGAAGCCCGATTACAGCTATACAAGTTTCAGTTATTTCCCTTTAGTTTAAAGATTATCTTTTTGCCCGGGTGCAATGTTTCTCACTACATTTAAATTTGTAACTTTGTGAGTTTTTGACCGATTTTGATATTATGTCTTTATAATTTTCCAAATCTACATATTTAACGTACATATTCAAACAGTTGAGTTCAACCTTATTCAAAAAGTTTTAGTTTTGTTCAAAGTTATCTCATTCATCCCGATTACTGCAACACAAGTATCAGTTATTTCCCTTTAGTTTTCAGATTACTCAATGTTTCATACTATATTTAGACTTGTAACTTCGCGAGTTTTTGACCAATTTTGATAGTTTGTTATTCTTATCCTTTTATTTGAGATACTTGATATAATCGATGACACGTGACGATGAATATGAAAGCTTTCATATCTGCATGGGACAGTAGCAGATCTAGTTATTATTATTTTTTTTTGTGTATTTTCTGCAAATCGGATTTCTCAGAATCTAACCATAGGATCTTTCTGAAACTTTGACCTACCCCCCCATAAATGGGATGCGAACCTTGATTAAATATATTTTCAAAACGTTTTACGAATCCGAAATCACCGAATTTTACGAACGAATGCTTTTGACTACAATGCTGTAACTTTGTGACTATTTAACCTATTTAATTAATTCTTTTTTCTATGAGTACCTTGAGACATTTACTTCAAATCTCCAATTTCGGATTTTCGAATTTCGAAAATTCGTCGCTGTGATATCGAACCGGAAGTTTAGACCAACTCGACAACTTCTTTAGAAGTTGTACGATTTTCATGAAATTTAATATGTAAGTAAACCTTAATGATGCGACTTGAAAAATGACTTTAGAAATTTTCTTAATTATCTCCCCTTGGAGAAATTGAGGATCGAAATTTTCAAAAAAATCGACGAAATATAGGTCAAATCATCTTGAATTTTTTTTTGGTTACTAGCTACGAGACCACTGATTCGTACACAAAAAATGGAGTTTGTAGCTCAACCCGGAAGTGCCACCATCTTGAAATGTAAAAACCTCAAACGCCATTTTGCTATTTTACATACAGACACGGGGGTTATATTTTCTGAATCCTTGAAGGGATGGCTATAAAATGTTGGCAGTAGAATTTTGATTTAAGTCAATGGATAGTCACCATATTGAACTGAATATCAGAAATAGTGAAAAATGGACATTAACGGGCATGTAAATTATCAGAGTAGACCGTTGTTTGTTGAATTCGTTTAGTATCTTTGAAATTAATACATTTGGGGATAGCCTGGCTCATTGTCGAATTTTTGGTATTTGCAAATTTCAAAATTTCAAATTTCGCCTTTGATGTTTTCTGTTCCGACAAAGATGTTTTCGCGAGAATAACTCCGATTAACAGCTTGAAAATAATCAAATAGATCGCAGATTCGCGATTTCGTCTCAAATCTGGGAAATCAATACATTTCTGGTTAGCCTCCTTTAAAAAATGGGTGGTGGCCTTGGAATCAATATATTTTCAAAACATTTTGCGAATCCAAAATCACGGAAAACAACTAATGAAAAAATTGACCTTGACAGCTGTGTTTGTTCGTGATTTTGTGATCTATTTTACTTTTCTGGTTAGCCTCCTTTCAAAAATGGGTGGTGGCCTTGGTATCAATATATTTTCAAACGTTTTGCGAATCCAAAATCACCGAAAATAACTGATGAAAAAATTGAGATTGGATGGAAACTATATAGAAAAATAAAAGGAAACATCAACATTATATAGGTCTTGCACACATAGGCTTAGAACTTTGCAGCCTGTCCTCATATTAATTGAAATTGAATGGGTTTGATTTGATATAATTATTTGTTTTCTATTTTAAAACTATCTAAAAATAAATTTGTAATCATTTATGTTATTGATTTAGATTAATACTGTTTATATTTTGTACATTTTAACACATTCATAGTCATCGTATAGAGCTTATTCAACAGTATCGAATTCCAACTGCTTAGGGATATTTTACGTGCACTCCAATGTGAACACGGGACCTTGGTTTTTCGTCCCATCCATATGTTAGTCCCGAAATGACCTAGTTTGTGTCGAATGGACGTTAAGCCGCATTTCTCTCTTTCTCTTTTATTTTTAAAGTTTTGTAATAATCGGTTGCACTGTATTGTACTGTACTGTACTGTAAAAGTGATAAAACAGAAAATTTCGCCCGGTTGTAATGTTTCTCACTTTAAGGTCAGCAATTTGCCCATTTTAGGGGGCAAACGTTTATTGCGAACGATTAAGCTGGTCAGGCGGGGGGGGGGCTTATTTTAAAAAGTTTTGTAATATTCGGTTGATAATTAAAGGTACCGTGCAAATTAAACTGTTAAAATAGAAAATTTCGCCAGGTTGAAATGTTTCTCGCTGTAGGTCAGCAATTTCCCAAATTTAGGGAGGTTGCGTGACTGAATGGTTAGCACCTGCGCTCTGTATCGTAACGTCTGTCATTGAGTCAACTGGCGTTGTTTCGATTGAAATGCCCGGTTGAAATGTTTCTTGCTGTAAGTCAGCAATTTCCCGATCTTAGGCAGCCTGAAAGGCTGAATGGTAAGCATGTGCGCGCTGTATCGTAACGTCTGTCATTGAGTCAACCGGCGTCGTTTCGATTTCCAGGTTGCACGTGACATGGAGTATGGTGTCCAACCTCGTGGGTTTTCTCCGTGTCCCTCGGTTTCCTCCCACGGCTAAAGACCCGTACGCGCAAGGGAAGTTTTTCAATAAAATTAAAAGACATATGTTAGTCCCGAAATGACCTAGTTTGTGTCGAATGGACGTTAAGCCGCATTTCTCTCTTTCTCTTTTTTAAAGTTTTGTAATAATCGGTTGGTAATCAATGGTACTGTAAAAGTGATAAAACAGAAAATTTCGACCGGTTGTAATGTTTCTCACTTTAAAATCAGCAATTTGCCGATTTTAAGGAGCAAACGTTTATTGCGAACGATTAAGCTGGTCAGGGAGAGCTTATTTTTAAAAGTTTTGTAATATTCGAAAATTCGTCGCTGTGATTTCGAACCGGAAGTTGAGACCAACTTGACAACTTCTTTAATAGTTGTACGATTTTCATGAAATTTAGTATGTAACTAGACATTACTGATGCGACTTGAAAAATGACTTTTAAAATTTTCTAAAAAATCTCCCCTTGGTGAAATTAAGAATCAAAATTTTCAAAAAAATCGTCGAAATAAAGGTCAGAATGATCGATAGTAGACAAGTAATTACTGATTCGTACACAAAACATGGAGTTTGTCGATCGAACCGGAAGTGCCACCATCTTGAAACGTGAAAAAACAATAGAACTTTTGCGATATTGCACTTACAGACATGGGAGTTACATTTTCTGAATCCTTGAAAGAAAACCTAAGAAACGTTCAGAGCAGAATTTTGATTTAGGTCAGCTGATGGTCGCCATTTTGAAGTGAATATGAAACATAGTGAAAAATCGACATTTACGGACTTGTAAACAAACACAATAGGGCATAGTATGTTCAATGCGTCTCCTATGTCTAAAATTTAATACATTTCAATTTCAGGATAGACGGGATACGGGTCGAATTTCAAAAATTCGAATTTCGCCTTTGATGTTTTTCGTGCCGACAAAGTTGTTAACGAATGAAAAATCACATTAATTTCGCTAGATTGTGACCGATTTTAATGATTTATATTTTCTTGTTCGGATTATTTATATGACCCAAGACATGTGACAGGAAGTGACAGTGAATATGAAAGCTTTCATATCTGCATGGGACAGTATGAAAGCTTATTGTTCTGTTAAAGTTATTATTATTAAGCTTTCATATGTATTACATATGAAAGCTTATTGTTTCTGTTAAGATTAATATTATTATTATTTTTTTTTTGTGTGTTTTATTCACAAATCGGATTTCTCAGAATCTAACCATAGGCTCGTTCTGAAACTTTTACCTATCCCCCCAAAAATGGGTGGTGGCTGTTGATTAAATATATTTTCAAAACGTTTTACGTATCCGAAATCACCGAATTTTACGAACGAATGCATTTGACCTACAATGCTGTAACTTTGTGACTATTTGACCTATTTTACTAAATCTTTTTTCTTTGAGTACCTTGAGACAATTACTATAAATCTGCAGTTTCAGATTTTCGAATTTCGAAAATTCGTCGCTGTGATTTCGAACCGGAAGTTTAGACCAATTTGACAACTTCTTTAATAGTTGTACGATTTTCATGAAATTTAGTATCTAAGTAGATCTTACCGATGTGACTTCAAAAATATAATTAGAAATTTTCTAAATTATCTCCCCTTGACGAAATTAAGGATCAAAATTTTCAAAAAAATCGTCGAAATATAGGTCAGAATTACTGATTTGTACACAAAATATGGAGTTTGTCGATTGAACCGGAAGTGCCGCCATATTTAAAAGTGAAAAATCAATAAGGCTTTTTTGCTATTTTACTTACAGACTCGGGAGTTATATTTTCTGAATCCTTGATGGAAGGCCTAAAAAATGTCGCCAATAGAATTTTGATTTCGGTCACGTGATGGTCACCATTTTGAATTGAAAATGAAAAATAGAAGCAATTTGAAGTGTCGGGATTTTGGAACACAATTACTCTCCTTCTAATTAAGCTAGAATGTTCAAACTTGGTGTAGACGTTCACTAGGTCAATGTTATGATTGAGTTTAAAGATGAGCATTTTCTGCTTAGGGTAAGCAGAGATAAGCATGCTAATTTGTTGATTCTTTAGGGCACGATAACTTCGGTTATAATGAAGGGAGGGCAGTGAAACTTTTGTCAATAGAGAGTCTAATAGCTAGCCTGTTGTGTGAAATCATTGTATTATTTTTTCTAAATATCAGGGATAGCCGAAAAAAAGAGATTGAAAATCCAAAAAAGTCGTATTTTTACAATTTGGAGCATGTTTAGAGGTCTTTCTCGTAAAGTCAACATAATATTTTTTGGGAACTTCTTCTACAAAGAGTCTTATTGGTAGTCTTTTATATGAAACCATCGATCAACAGTCCAACATATCAGGAGTAGAAGAACAAAAGGATCGAACATTGAAAACGGCACCCTTTCATTGTTAAGCGAAACATGCAGTGTGGGTGACTACAATCTACACATTTATTCATCGTATAGAGCTTATTCAACAGTATCGAATTCCAGCTGCTTAGGGATATTTTACGTGCACTACAATGTGTACACGAGACCTTGGTTTTTCGTCCCATCCGAATGACTAGACAGCTGTGCTTGCCAGGCCCTCCGTTCTGCCTCACTGACAAGGGGAACCACGCCGGGAAATCGAGATGAACTTTCTCCGTGCAGAACTTTCAATTCAGGCGAAAACGTTTATTGCATACGATTAAGCTGGTCAGTTGGAGCTTATTTTCAAAAGTGTTGTAATAATCGGTTGGTAATTAAAGTACCGTGCACATTAAACTGTTAAAACAGAAAATTTCGCCCGGTTGAAATGTTTCGTGCTATAAGTCAGCAATTTTCTGAATTCAGGGAGGCTGAATGGCTGAATGGTTAGCATGTGCGCACTGTATCGTAACGTCTGTCATTGAGTCAACGGGCGTCGTTTCGATCTCCAGGTTGCACGTGACATGAAGTATGATGTCCAACCTCGTGGGTTTTCTCCGTGTCCTTCGGTTTCCTCCCAACGGCTAAAGACCTGTAAGCGCAAGGGGAGTTTTTAAATAAAATTAAAAACATATGTTAGTCCCGAAATGACCTAGTTTGTGTCGAATGGACATTAGGCCGCATTTCTCTCTTTCTCTTTTATTTTTAAAGTTTTGTAATAATCGGTTGGTAATCAAAGGTACTGTAAAAGTGATAAAACAGAAAATTTCGCCCGGTTGTAATGTTTCTCACTTTAAAGTCAGCAATTTGCCGATTTTAAGGGGCAAACGTTTATTGCGAACGCTTAAGCTGGTCAGGGGGAGCTTATTTTTAAAAGTTTTGTAATATTCGGTTGATAACTAAAGGTACCGTGCAAATTAAACTGTTACAATAGAAAATTTGGCCCGGTTGAATGTTTCTCGCTGTAGGTCAGCAATTTGCCCATTTTAGGGAGGTTGCGTGGCTGAATGGTTAGCACGTGCGCTCTGTATCATAACGTCTGTCATTGAGTCAACTGGCGTTGTTTCGATTTCTTGATTGTATGTGACAAGGAGTATGGTCGCCTGTCCAACCTCGTAGGCCGTAACCGCCGCTGCCCGGGTAAAATTTCCCTCATTGCACACTTTATGGCATATTCCCGTCTTCATTAGCCCATTTTAGGAGCAGAACAGTCGGACGTTAAACCCCATTCAATTTCATTTCATTTTCTCTATGTTGCTTATTTATTATAGTGGATAAATATTTTTCTGGTTCTAGCAATTATTTAATTTCTGCATAGAAATCTTACTTTGGCCAGTTTTTTTATTGCAGAGTGCCATTCTTGTTTAAACAAACATGATCCTTTGTTTAAAACATGCTTAAGAAGTCGTCACGATTTCCTACTTATAACCAAACATATTGGAAATATTAGTCTGGCATTATTAAATCCTAATTTTATTGGTCTTATTTAAAATTAAACTTTCATTTAACTATGAACAACCCTTAACGTGTCTCTTTAAAACTATTAAGTACTCTAAAACAGTAGCTCAACCTTTTGACCTAAACTCATTAATTTACCATTTTGTTGTGAGCGACTTCTTATTCTTCCTATATGACATATTGCACGTGTCTGATTTAAAAGGGGGGTTGGGTGGCTGAATGGTTAGCACGCGCGCCTGTCATTGAGTTAACTAGCGTGTTTTCGAATGCCCGGTTGTACGTGACAAGGAGTAAGGTCGCCTGTCCAACCGGCCATTTTTATTTTTTTTTCCCGCCATTTTCATTTCATTTTCTCATCCGTCTCACTACAGTAATACAAGTTTCAGTTATTTCCCTTTAGTTTTCAGATTATTGTTATGCCTGGGTGCAATGTTTCATACTATATTTAGACTTGTAACTTCGCGAGTTTTTGACCAATTTTAATAATTTTTTCTTCTTATCCTTTTATTTAGGATACTTGATACAATCAATGACACGTGACGATGAATATGAAAGCTTTCATATCTGCATGGGACAGTAGCAGATCTAGTTATTTTTTTTTTTTTTGTGTGTTTTCTGCAAATCGGATTTCTCAGAATCTATCCATAGGATCTTTCTGAAATTTTGACCTACCCCCCCACAAATGGGGTGCGAACCTTGATTAAATGTATTTTCAAAACGTTTTACGAATCCGAAATCACCGAATTTTACGAACGAATGCATTTGACCTACAATGCTGTAACTTTGTGACTATTTGATCTATTTTACTAATTCTTTTTTCTTTGAGTATCATAAGACATTTACTTCAAATCTGCAATTTCGGATTTTCGAATTTCGAAAATTCGTCGCTGTGATTTCGAACCGGAAGTTTACACCAACTCGACAACTTCTTTAGTAGTTGTACGATTTTCATGAAATTTAATATGTAAGTAGACCTTAATGATGCGACTTGAAAAATGACTTTAGAAATTTTCTAACTTATCTCCCCTTGGTGAAATTAAGGATCAAATTTTTCAAAAAAATCGTCGAAATATAGGTCAGAATGACCTAGTTTCTTTTTTTCGATACTAGACAAGGAATTACTGATTCGTACACAAAATATGGAGTTTGTCGATCGAACCGGAAGTGCCACCATCTTTAAACGTGAAAAATCAATAAGGCTTTTTTGCTATTTTACTTACAGACTCGGGAGTTATATTTTCTGAATCCTTGTAGGAAGGCCTAAAAAATGTCGCGAATAGAATTCTGATTTAGGTCAACCGGGAGTCACCATTTTGAATTGAAAATGAAAAATAGAAGCAATTTGAAGGGCCGAGATATTGGAGCACAATAACTCTCATTCTAGTTAAGCTAGAATGTTCAAACTTGTTGTAGACGTTCACTAGGTCAATGTTATGATTGAGTTCAAAAATGAGCATTTTCTGCTTAGGGTAAGCAGAGATAAGCATGCTGATTTGTTGATTCTTTAGGGCACGATAACTTCGGTTATAATGAAGGGAGGGCGGTGAAACTTTTGTCAATAGGGAGTCTAATAGCTAGCCTGTTGTGTGAAATCATTGTATCATTTTTTTTAAATATCAGGGATAGCCGAAAAAAAGAGATTGAAAATCCAAAAAGTCGTATTTTTACAATTTGGAGCATGTTTAGAGGTCTTTCTCGTAAAGTCAACATACTATTTTTTGGGAACTTCTTCTACAAAGAGTCTTATTGGTAGTCTTTTATATGAAACCATCGATCAACAGTCCAACATATCAGGAGTAGAAGAACAAAAGGATCGAACGTTGAAAACGGCACCCTTTCATTGTTAAGAGAAACATGCAGTGTGGGTGACTACAATCTACGCATTTAGTCATCGTATAGAGTTTATTCAACAGTATCGAATTCCAACTGCTTAGGGATATTTTACGTGCACTCCAATGTGTACACGGGACCTTGTTTTTTCGTCCCATCCGAACGACTAGACAGCTGTGCTTGTCAGGCCCTCCGTTCTGCCTCACTGACAAGGGGAACCACCCCGGGAAATCGAGATGAACTTTTTCCGTACAGAACTTTCAATTCAGGCAAAACGTTTATTGCATACGACTAAGCTGGTCAGTTGGAGCTTATTTTCAAAAGTTTTGTAATAATCGGTTGATAATTAAAGTACCGTGCACATTAAACTGTTAAAACAGAAAATTTCGCCCGGTTGAAATGTTTCTTGCTATAAGTCAGCAATTTTCCGAATTCAGGGAGGCTGGATGGCTGAATGGTTAGCATGTGCTCGCTGTATCGTAACGTTTGTCATTGAGTCAACGGGCGTCGTTTCGATCTCCAGGTTGCACGTGACATGGTGTATGATGTCCAACCTCGTGGGTTTTCTCCGTGTTCTTCGGTTTCCTCCCAACGGCTAAAGACCAGTACGTGCAAGGGGAGTTTTTAAATAAAATTAAAAAACATATGTTAGTCCCGAAATGACCTAGTTTGTGTCGAATGGACGTTAGGCCGCATTTCTCTCTTTCTCTTTTTAAAGTTTTGTAATAATCGGTTGGTAATCAAAGGTACTGTTAAAGTGATAAAACAGAAAATTTGGCCCGGTTGTAATGTTTCTCACTTTAAAGTCAGCAATTTGTCGATTTTAAGGGGCAAACGTTTATTGCGAACGATTAAGCTGGTCAGGGGGAGCTTATTTTTTAAAGTTTTGTAATATTCGGTTGATAACTAAAGGTACCGTGCAAATTAAACTGTAAAAATAGAAAATTTGGCCCGGTTGAAATGTTTCTCGCTGTAGGTCAGCAATTTGCCGATTTTAGGGAGGTTGCGTGTGAATGGTTAGCACATGCGCTCTGTATCATAACGTCTGTCATTGAGTCAACTGGCCTTGTTTCGATTTCTTGGTTGTACGTGACAAGGAGTATGGTCGCCTGTCCAACCTCGTAGGCCGTAACCGCCGCTGCCCGGGTAAAATTTCCCTCATTGCACACTTTATGGCGTATGCCCGTCTTCATTAGCCCATTGTAGGAGCAGAACAGTAGGACGTTAAACCCCATTCAATTTCATTTCATTTTCTCTATGTTGCTTATTTATTATAGTGGATAAATATTTTTCTGGTTCTAGCAATTATTTAATTTCTGCATAGAAATCTCTGGCCAGTTTTTTTTTATTGCAGAGTGCCATTCTTGTATATTGCAGTCTATGACCCTTTGTTTAAAACATGCTTAAGAAGTCGTAACGATTTCCTGCTTATAACCAAACATATTGGAAACCATAATTATATAACATATCTTGGAAGCCCGATTACAGCTATACAAGTTTCAGTTATTTCCTTTTAGTTTAAAGATTATTTTTTTGCCCGGGTGCAATGTTCCTCAGTACATTTAAATTTGTAACTTTGTGAGTTTTTGACCGATTTTGATAATTATGTCTTTATAATTTTCCAAATCTACATATTTAACGTACATATTCAAACAGTTGAGTTCAACCTGATTCAAAAAGTTTTAGTTTTGTTCAAAGTTATCTCATTTAATTTTTCGATGTTTTCTTACCCTTTTCATTTCATTTTTCTGAAAGTTTTGAAATCGGAAGTCATCCCGATTACAGCAACACAAGTATCAGTTATTTCCCTTTAGTTTTCAGATTACTCAATGTTTCATACTATATTTAGACTTGTAACTTCTCGAGTTAATTTTGATAGTTTGTTATTCTTATCCTTTTATTTGAGATACTTGATATAATCGAAGACACGTGACGATGAATATGAAAGCTTTCATATCTGCATGGGACAGTAGCAGATCTAGTTATTATTTTTTTTTTTTTGTGTATTTTCTGCAAATCGGATTTCTCAGAATCTAACCATAGGATCTTTCTGAAACTTTGACCTACCCCCCCCCCAAAAAAAAATGGGGTGCGAACCTTGATTAAATATATTTTCAAAACGTTTTACGAATCCGAAATCACCGAATTTTACGAACGAATGCTTTTGACCTACAATGCTGTAACTTTGTGACTATTTGACCTATTTCATTAATTCTTTTTTCTATGAGTACCTTGAGACATTTACTTCAAATCTGCGATTTCGAACCGGAAGTTTAGACCAACTCGACAACTTCTTTAGTAGTTGTACGATTTTGATAAAAATTTAATATGTAAGTAAACCTTAATGATGCGACTTGAAAAATGACTTTAGAAATTTTCTAAATTATCTCCCCTTGGAGAAATTGAGGATCGAAATTTTCAAAAAAATCGACGAAATATAGGTCAAATCATCTTGAATTTTTTTTTTCGGTTACTAGCTACGAGACCACTGATTCGTACACAAAAAATGGAGTTTGTAGCTCAACCCGGAAGTGCCACCATCTTGAAATGTTAAAACCTCAAACGCCATTTTGCTATTTCACATACAGACACGGGGGTTATATTTTCTGAATCCTTGAAGGGGTGGCTATAAAATGTTGGCAGTAGAATTTTGATTTAAGTCAATGGATAGTCATCATATTGAATTGAAAATCAGAAATAGTGAAAAATGGATATTAACAGGCATGTAAATTATCAGAATAAACCGTAGTTTGTTGAATTCGTTTTCTATCTTTGAAATAAATATATTTGGGGATAGCCTGGCTCATTGTCGAATTTTTGGTATTTGCAAATTTCAAAATTTCAAATTTCGCCTTTGATGTTTGCTGTGCCGACAATGTTGTTTTCGGATGAATAACTCCGATTAACAGCTTGAAAATTATCAAATAGATCGCAGTTTCGCGATTTCGTCTCAAATCTCTGGGAAATCAATACATTTCTGGTTAGCCTCCTTTAAGAAATGGGTGGTGGCCTTGGAATCAATATATTTTCAAAACGTTTTGCGAATCCAAATTCACCGAAAACAACTGATGAAAAAATTGACCTTGACAGCTGTGTTACTTCGTGATTTTGTGATCTATTTTGCTTTTCTGGTTAGCCTCCTTTCAAAAATGGGTGGTGGCCTTGGAATCAATATATTTTCAAAACGTTTTGCAAATCCAAAATCACCGAAAATAACTGATGAAAAAATTAAGCTTTGATGGAAACTATATAGAAAAATAAAAGGAAACATCAACATTATATAGGTCTTGCACACATAGGCTTAGAACTTTGCAGCAAGTCCTCATATTAATTGAAGTTGAATAGGTTTGATTTGATATAACTATTTGTTTTCTATTTCTAAAAAAAATATTTGTAATCATTTATGTTATTGATTTAGATTAATACTGTTTATATTGTGTACATTTTAACACCTTCATCGATTAATAATGGTTTGCATAGTCATCGTATAGAGCATATTCCACAGTATCGAATTCCAACTGCTTAGGGATATTTTACGTGCACTCCAATGTGTACACGGGCCCTTGGTTTTTCGTCCCATCCGTATGCTAGTCCCGAAATGACCTAGTTTGTGTCGAATGGACGTTAAGCCGCATTTCTCTCTTTCTCTTTTATTTTTAAAGTTTTGTAATAATCGGTTGTACTGTACTGTACTGTAAAAGTGATAAAACAGAAAATTTCGCCCGGTAGTAATGTTTCTCACTTTAAAGTCACCAATTTGCTCATTTTGGGGGGCAAACGTTTATTGCGAATGATTAAGCTGGTCAGGGGGAGCTTATTTTCAAAAGTTTTGTAATATTCGGTTGATAATTAAAGGTACCGTGCAAATTAAACTGTTAAAATAAAAAATTTCTCCCGGTTGAAATGTTTCTCCTTGTAGGTCAGCAATTTGCCAAATTTAGGGAGGTTGCGTGGCTGAATGGTTAGCACCTGCGCACTGTATTTTAACGTCTGTCATTGAGTCAACTGGCGTTGTTGTGATTGAAATGCCCGGTTGAAATGTTTCTTGCTATAAGTCAGCAATTTCCCGATTTTAGGGAGCCTGAATGGTTAGCATGTGCGCGCTGTATCGTAACGTCTGTCATTGAGTCAACCGGCGTCGTTTTGATTTCCAGGTTGCACGTGACATGGAGTATGGTGTACAACCTCGTGGGTTTTCTCCGTGTCCTTCGGTTTCCTCCCACGGCTGATTTCAGATTATTGTTATGCATGGGTGCAATGTTTCATACTATTTTTAGACTTGTAACTTTGCGAGTTTTGGACCAATTTTGATAATTTTTTCTTCTTATCCTTTTATTTAGGATACTTGATACAATCAATGACACGTGACGATGAATATGAAAGCTTTCATATCTGCATGGGACAGTAGCAGATCTAGTTGTTATTTTTTTTGTGTGTTTTATCCACAAATCGGATTTCTCAGAATCTAACCACAGTATCTTTATGAAACTTTTACCTATCCCCCCAAAAATGGGTGGTAGCTGTTGATTAAATATATTTTCAAAACGTTTTACGAATCCAAAATCACCGAAATTTACGAACGACAAAATGGACAATGCATAGTCGTAACTTTATTGTTTTTTGGCCGATTTTACTAAATCTTTTTTCTTTGAATACCTTGAAAAAAATCATTTTCATCAGCAGTTTCACATTTTCGAATTTCGAAAATTCGTTGCTGTGATTTGGAACCGGAAGTTTAGACCAATTTGACAACTTCTTTAATAGTTGTGCGATTTTCATGAAATTTAGAATGTAAGTAGAACTTGCCAATGCGACTTCAATGATGTCTTCAGAAATTTTCTAAATTATCTCCCCTTGGTGAAATTAAGGGTCAAATTTTTCAAAAAATTCGTCGAAATATAGGTCAGAATGACCTGAATTTTTTTTTGATACTAGATAAGTAATTACTGATTTGTACACAAAATATGGAGTTTGTCGATCGAACCGGAAGTGCCACCATCTTGAAACATAAAGTGCAATAAAACTTTTGCGATATTGTACTTACAGACACGGGAGTTATATTTTCTGAATCCTTGAAGGAATGGCTAAAAAACGTTCGGAGTAGAATTTTGATTTAGGTCAACTGATGGTCGCCATTTTGAAGTGAATATGAAACATAGTGAAAAATCGACATTTACGGACTTGTAAACAAACACAATAGGGCATAGTATGTTCAATGTGTCTCCTTTTTCTGAAATGAATACATTTCAGGATAGCTGGGATACGGGTCGAATTTTTGCTATTTGAATATTTCAAAAATTCGAATTTTGCCTTTGATGTTTTTCGTGCCGACAAAGTTGTTTACGATTGAAAAATCACATTAAATTCACTAGATTGTGACCGATTTTAATGATTTTTATTTTGGATTATTTATATGACCTATGACATGTGACAGGAATGACTGTGAATATGAAAGCTTTAATATCTGCTTAGCAGATCTAGTTATTATTATTATTATAATAATAGGGTTTCAATAATACATGGAATTGAATAAATTTAGTTGTTAGATAGATATATTCAACTTTCTTTATAAAGTTTGATAAATGAACATATTAGAATATTAAAAGTTCAGAGGGAGAATCATGCTTAGTAGCATTTCTTGGGGTTGGGGTTATCCGACCAAAATCTACCAAGGACTTTTTTCCCCTGTTTAATAAGGAGATAAACACCTGTTTCGCATTTAGAGGGGTGCTAATGTAAAATTCAGGAAATGTCTATTGGACAATAACACCCTTGTAAATGCGAAACAGGAGGTGTTTATCGACATTGTAACATGCTATTTTTCAGGATTTAAAAAAAACCCTTAATCTATTGTGTAAACTTCAAAATTCGCTAACCTGCAAATCGGTTTGAATGGCGTAGAAATCACGAAAATCAATTTTGACGCAAGAAAACGTTGTGTTTTTTTGTAACATATTTATTCAATATAGAACTCATATAACAATTGTATAAAGAGTAGTATAGTATTAGTTATAATTTAACATTTGATGTACATTATTTCCATTTATTTTAGTTAATATAATGTGAATACACATGCGGATCTACTACACTGTATTTACAACAGTGGGCCCTTAAGTGTTATACTATCTTCATTATAGGTGAAGTAATTATTATTCTTTGTAAAATATTTTATTAAAGTCCCTCACAGAATGTGTTTTAATATATTTCAGCTGGTGCTTAACAAGGGATTTAAACATTTTTTCGACATTTATGATAATTCCAGAGTCAAGAAGGACTTGTCTCCTTTTATAAATAGATAGTCTTGCTAGAGATAAAATAGCATTCATAAAATAGCGCTCTGTATCAGACACTGGGTCATGTATTCCTAGTATGAAGTACTGTTCTAGATCTTTGACAGAGAAACCTAGTGATCTTAAGTCAATGAATAAACTTCGGAATATTTCAACTAAATATTCATTATATGGACAACTAAGTAACATATGGCAAATCGTTGTGACGTAACTGGACAATGGACTGCCGTTCACCGAGGTGTGCCGAATTAGTGGTTGAATCCAAGCGAAGATAAATTCCAGTTTAATATGCTTGAGTCTTTGGTCACTGGTAAATAAATTATGAAAGAAATTTTTTTCGAATATTTCAAATGAAATATTTTTAACGTTTGAAGATTTTAAAAAAGATTAGTAAATTAGCCTTAGTGTGATTTTTTTGACCGGTAGTGCCCGTCGTGAATGAATTAGTTATGACCTGATAACCGAGACTACACAGGGGTAACTCTGGGCAACAATGATGGCTTCGCTTTCACAGTTTATGATAACATGGGTGAGTTTTTAACTCTTGGTATTTTATTTGCAGACCGTCAAAAAAATTTTATTGCTAGTTTTTGTTCAGGGAATGAATGAATAGGAAGATCCCTATTGTTTTTGGTGCATGCCCGACCCCCAGGGGCAGAGCCACACCCATTTCTAGTATTTGTTACAGGCCACATTTCTTAACTTATAATCTTGAAACTTTGCATACACATTCTTTGTACCCTAAGGATGATCCCTATCGTTTGGGGTGCATGCCCAACCCCCAGGGGCAGAGCCACGCCCATTTTCTTTTTGTGTGTCTGTGTGTCGCCTACAGGGCGCAATTCTAACTGGATTTTCCTAAAACTTTGTATACTTACTCTTTATACCCTAAGGATGATCCGTATTGGTTTTTGGTGCATGCCCGACCCCCAAGGGCAGAGTCACGCTCATTCCTTGTATTTATTTGTTTGTCGTCTACAAGCCACATTTCTTAACGTATCATCTTGAAACTTTGAATGCTTCTTCTTTGTACCCTAAGGCACATTCCTATCATTTGGGGTGCATGCCCAACCCCCAGGGGCATAGCCACGCCCATTTTCTTTTTGTGTGTCGCGTACAGGCCACAATTCTTAATCGGTCATCTTGAAACTTATTCCTTATACCCTAAGGATGATCCCTTTTTGTTTTGGGTGCATGCCCGACGCCCATGGGACAGCAACGCCCATTTCTTGTATTTGTTTGTCTTTCGCCTACAGGCTGCATTTCTTAATGTATCATCTTGAAACTTTGAATACTTATTCTTGGCACCTTAAGGAAGATCCCTATTGTTTTTAGGGCATGCCCGACCCCCAGGGACAGTGCCACGCTCATTTTCTTTTTATGTGTCTGTGTGTCACCTACAGGCCACAATTCTTAATCGATCGTCTTGAAAACTTTTTTTATACTTATTCCCTAAGGCTGACCACTATTATTTTTGGTGCATGCCGGACCCCCTGGGACAGAGCCGCGCCCAATGCTTTTATGTCTTGTGTTCGCCTACAGGATGCAATTCTTAACAGATCCTTTTAAAACTTTACATACCTATTCCTTATACCCTAAAGATGACCCGTATTGTTTTTGGAGATTTCCTTACCCCCAGGGGCAGAGCCATGCCCATTTTTACTTCGCGTCTGTGTGTGTTGTCTACAGGCCACGATTCTTAATGGATCGTCTTTAAACTTTGGATATGTATTCCTTATAGCCTAAGGACGACAACTGCATGTCCCGACTCCCACAGGCAAGACACACCCAATTTTTGTGTTTGTCGTTTACAGGCCGCAATTCTGAATGAATCAGCTTGGTACTTGGCATGTGCATTCCTTATGGCCTGAGGGCGTCCACTATTGATTTTGATGAATGTCCCGACCCCCAGGGGCAGAGCCACGCCCACTTTTTTCCTTTAGCGTTAGGAAGGCACAATTCTGAATGGATTATCTTGGTATACTTATTCCTTATACTCTAAGGACGGCAACTATTGGTGTTGAGGCACGACCCTCAATGCTAAACAACCCAAACGCCTAGCCTTCTTGACAAGGTACCATATCAATCAAAGCAGAAATGTGGACGTATATTGTAGCGTTATGTTTTACTATTGTAGTGAGAACTGCCAACTCGTTATCTAATCTCCCATAATGTATCTTTAACAAAACTTTTCTTTAAAAAAAAAACTAAAAATGTGTTAATATGATCCAGAAGTGTATACATTATTGTGAAAAACAACTGTGTCCGGTTGCTGTCTTGTTTATTTTTCATAATCAAAAAGTAATTAATATTGGAGCTTATGTATTAAAGGGAGATAATGTTAGCAAAAGACTTGGTCGAAAATATAAAAGGGAACAACTCTTGTTTTATTTTTCACAGATTTCAAGCTATAGTCATAGTCAGTTTTAAAATAAGAAGCAACAACAAGATTGTGATAGATTGTATTTGGATTGTATTAAAATATAGTATCAGTGCCAACTTTATCTTACAAAATCATTTAATTATTAAGTAGTAATAAGTTTTAAATGGGCAGATACATGCATTATGGTATAGACATGGCCAAATTTGTAGCAAATACTGGGGGTGCTCGATTGTCAGTCCGGAACGTCCCGAATTGACAGAATTGCAATCAAGTGATACGGAATTCAGTCCTGTCACAGTTCTGCCAGCCCCAGCAACTTAGGTCGTGTGGGTAGAATCGTGACGTGTTTTAAGTACAAATACGTTTCAGCTGCCATGATTGGTTGAGATATTTTTAATGCATTCGCCACATGCGTTGTACTACGAAATTTTCCTTTTCACTCGATTGACACTATTTTCAGAACTGAGAGAATTTGATTCCGGGACGTTCAATCGGGTATCCCCAATTATATTGAAATGAATTATAATCTAAGTAAGACAAGACAACTCTGTTAGCAAAAATTAATATATTTCACAAAAATTACTACTGCACCAAAACGAGAGTACTAAAAATTATAATAATTTCACCAAAAATAGATTAGATATTGATAATCATGTTCATCATTGATATTCCATGAAAACTGTCTAAACAGTATTAGGAAATAAATATAGAAAATAAATATTTTAGACACCACTCCTTTGCCAGCATTATTTTTTTTTATATAGATCTATAAATCGATGACAATTTAAATAAATGGTTAAATATAAGATCTTGTAACATATACTTTGCACAGGAATTTTTATCTTTGGAGTATTGGTTGGATTTATCATAAAAATCATCTAAAACAACTTTTGACAGACTCTTCTCTATCATACATTGAGCAAACGTTGAATTATTTCAACATCCGGTTTCTAGAGTTACCACCCTTAGAGAAGATAACATGTTTAGTAGAAAGGCTATTGTCATTTTTGGCATAATTTCCCGTTATCCTAGGCCCATCTCAGCTGCTATTTCACCTCCCATAGTTACTATATTTTCAAACAATTTCTTGTGACTAATAACTCATTATCAGGCGGATCATATTATTCAGAATTTGAGTAAACTTTGATTTTAAAATTTCCACTTTAAAGTAAACACTGCTGAGTGCAAAAAAACAAAATTGTCCACACTGCTAAGTTACGAATAATTTATGATAACTGAAAACGGTTTTCATTAATTTATGACTAATTTTCTTCTGTTTTATGTATTTCAGAGATGTATTTGGATAAAGATTTGAGTTGAGGAAGATGGCTGAGCACAAAATGAAAAAAAAAAGTTCACTGTAATATTTATACGCAGTTATTCGCCTTTCTAAAAAAGAGGGATGTTATTGTCCAATCGACAGTGTCTAATCGATTAATCAAAACGCAAGATTCACCTTTCAGCGTGTTACATCGACAGTGTCTAATCGATTAATCAAAACGCAAGATTCACCTTTCAGCGTGTTACAATAATGTATGTATGTCAACTAGTGGTTTGATCACAAGTCTTCCATCCCTATTTACATTTGCAGCTTCCATCTGTTGATTTCCTGCATTATGATATTCTAATACCTGGAAACAAGCTAATGTTACGCCACTATTCAAGAAAGGTTACACATACGATGTTACTAATTATCGACCTGTATCGTTGTTAAGTGCTATTAGTATATTACTTGAAAAAGTAGTTTTTAAACACATCTTCAATTATTTTCGTTTTGATAATTTACTAAATTCCTATCCATCTGGCTTTACACCTAAATTTCCGACTGTACACCAACTTATTGAATTATACCATAGCATAATGCAGTCATTAGAAAATGGCAAAAGTTCATGTTGACATCTCTAAGGCATTTGATAGAGTGAATCACAATAGCTTACTAAAAAAAGTTTCTAGTTACGGCTTTGAAGGCACATGTCTCCATTGACGTATACCAGTTATACAAGCGATAGGAATAAAACTGTTTTTGTAAATAACGCTTACTCACCGACCCTATCGCTTAAATCTTGAGTTCCCCGGGGCTCTGTACTGGCTCCATTTTTATTTCTTGTATACAAAAACGATATTCAAGATTCTTAGGATAATACAGCCAAATTATTTGCCGACGACACCACCATTGGTTGCGCTAAATCTCGTGTATATGAAATAGAAAGTTCATTCAAATTAAAGTCGTGGTCCAAAGATTGGCTGATTAAATTTAATCTTTCCAAAACAAAAGTATTGCATTTCAGCAAACCTTCCTAGAACGCCCAACTTTATATTTTGGCAATGAATCATTAGATGTAGTTAACCACAAACACCTTGGCGTTACTCTATCAAACGACTGTAAATGGTCCGAACATGTCGATAATATTTGTGAAGCTGCCTCTAAACGTTTAAATATATTTAAAAAATTTATATGTACTTTTAGGCGAAAAACATTAGAAGTTATTTACAAATCTTTCATAAGATCCGTACTTGAATACGCCTGTGAATTATGGGATTGAGGTAATGTATCTGATCTCGATCAAATTGAAAAAATTCAACTCGAGGCAGCTAGAATTATTAAAGGACTCTCGAGATACTCAAGTAAAGAATCATTATATTATGAAACTGGCTTAGTTAATTTGTCAGAACGTCACAGGATAAGAAGACTGTCTCTCTTTCACAAAATTATTTATAACAATTCTCCACACTATCTTACAGATAAATTAACAGAGCTATACACGTCAAAGCATAATTATAACCTACGTAACAATGCTGTTATTCCCATTCCTTTTTGTAAATCGACATCATTACCTGGACTAAGTTCGATAATGAACATTTTCTGCTGAGGGTAACAGAGCGATAAGCAATTTGGTTGGTCGAGACGTTGGGACACAATAACTCTCCTAATTGAGATAGAATTTTCAAACTTGGTCGAGGTGTTTATTAGGTCAATGCCTTGATGGAGTTCAAAGATGCGCATTTTCTGCTTAGGGTAAGCAGAGATAAGCAATTTGATTGCTTGATGCTCTGTGACACGATAACTTCAGTTCTAATGAAGTAAGAATGATGAAACTTCGTGTTTAGTTTCATCTCATCAATACCTTGAACATTATCGCCAGAGGGTAAGCAGAGCGATACGCAATTTGATTGGTCAAGACTTTAGAACATAACAAAGGTAGAATGTTTAAAGTTGATTATGATGTTCATTAGGTTGATTATATCTGATAGAGAGTGATGAAACTGAGTGTTTAGTTTGATTCCTTGATACTTTTGAAAAAGATAAACGTACAATTTATCAAAATGTGTCATCAATTTATTTCTGGATTTCTGCGGGGGACATCAGCCTCACTGTTGGCTTGTTAGATCTATATGTTACATCTCACAATTCTTCACGTAAACTGCACTATACATTAAATTTACACAATTTCTGAATATGGAAAGGAAGTTTGTAAGTTTTAATAACTTTTGTCCAATCCAATTGCATCAAGTATTATTTTTGTTCATGCAAAAAAAAAATGTTTAAACATGTGATAGACTACCGAGATTTTCGAAGAAATGGGACAATTCAGGACTGCACGGTAATTTAATGCGCGTGTGATTATATAGATTTCAATTTCTATCAGTTAACTTCTTCCAAGGGACTGACATCATTTGAGAACTTTGGATATGTTGTAGAGGATGATCCCACGAACACAACGTGTGAGAAAACCTTCTGTTGCAATCTTAATTTGACTGGACTAATTAGAAAATGCAATCAGCGGTCTTTAGCAAGAGATGGATAGAGGACAAGCTAAACAAAAAGCGATTGATTTTTCGAACAAACAAGGGCCATAATTCAGGAAGCTACGATCCGATATGCCCGAATGTCGACAGGTCCAAGATCGGATAATAATTGTGAGCTGTATAGGGACCACAAGCTTAAAAAGGCGATTTTTCGTACAATCAGGGGCCATGATTCTGAGAGATACGATCCGATATGCGCACGTTTCGAAAGGAACCACGATCTTTGGTTTTAAACAAGCATTTAAAGTGTTATCAAAATCGGTTATAAGCTAAAAATATGATTTTTCGTACTATCAGGGACCATATCGAAAGGATACAAATCGTGACCTGTAGAGTTTTCACAAACAATTGTAGACGGACGGACAGGGGCGACAACAATATACCGGCAAAAAGGATTGGGGCACACCGTCAACTCGTTTATGAAGGGTTAACCATCAGAAAGGGGGATATTCCACTATTTATGAATAATGTGGTTCTATATATTACTCCAAGGGACAAAGTACATATTTTCAAGGAATACTTTATTAACCAATCACTACGCATAATGCACAACTTCCGGAACTCGAACAAAATCTTATTTTACTTTGTCACCTAAAACTAATACCTAAAACGGTTTAAGATATGATTTCCGTCACCTCTAAAGCAACAGGCCCAGATGGCAAAAGTGGAATATTCATAAAACCCATCTCTTTCGAAATTTATGTAATATCTTTAAATTTTAAATTCAACTAGAATTGGTTCCTGTTATTTGGAAATCAACAAATAGAATGACAATTCATATAAAATGGCGACCCATCGCCATGCGGGAATAAATATTTGGTCTAAGACGTAACTTGTATCTTTTAACGCGCTGAAAACGGAAACATCAGCACAAGCAAAAGAAAAGAAACAAAAGAATCAATTTCTACCGACACGAAATCTCGACCTTGTTGGAATTCCGGAGCACAAACACATGGGGCTGACTTCCAAAGCAAACTGCAAATAGAATATTCACATAAATAAGATTTTGGCTAAAGCAAGTAAACTAGTAAATCTTCTTCTCTTTTCGTATCGCCTTCTTAATGGATTATTTTGAAGACCTTTTTATATCATTTATTATACGCAAAGGATGACCTTTATTATCTTTGGAGCATGCCCCCCCCCCCGACAGAGCCACACCCAATTTGCGTGTCTGTGTCGCCAACAGATCCTCTTGAAACTTTACGTACATATTTTTCGTACCATAAGACCCCCATTGCTCTTGATGAAAGCCCAACCCCCAGGGGCAGAGCTTAAAGGCCGCAATTGCTTAATGGATCGTCTTGGAACCTGGCATACGTATTCCTAAAAGCCTTAGGACGGCAACTATTGATTTTGGTACATGTGTAGAATCTCAGGGGCGGAGCCACGTTCGATTTTTCTGTTTATCGTACATTTAGGCTGCAATTCTAAATGTATCCCTTTTTGCCTAAGACGGCAACTATTGATTTCATTTTAGGTTTTTTTTATGTTTTGTCTATATTTATTCACATATTTTGTTCCATTTCGGCATGTTCCATCATAGGGTTGTACCTATTTATATTGGCCCATGTCCACCCATCTGAGACAGAACCAGGCCTATTATTGTGTTTTTTTTTTTCTTCAGACTGAAATTTTGAACGAATCATCGTAGAACTTTGCATATTTATTCCTTATATCGTAAGGACAGGAACTATTTATTTTCGTGCATGCCCCATGGGTGGTGCCACATCCGCTTTTTTGTCAACATATTGTTTGTAAAATTCTGAAAAACAAATCCAACGCCTAGCCGTCTTTGCCTTTTGCCATACAGTCGTTGCAGCCATTTCACGTTTCATTCTCTTCATTTTCAAAAGGACCATACCAATCAAACAGGAATGTGGACGAATATTGCAGCGGTAGCGATCAGGCCCGTAGCCAGGGGGTGGCAAGGGGGGGGGGGGCAATGCTCCCCTGAAAAAAATGTTTTGCCCCCCCCCCCCGAAAGAAAATTTGCCAACCATAACTCTAAAATACCTACTGTAGACTGTAACGGGTGTGCCCCTCCTAAAAACTTCACTGCCCCTCCAAAGCCAGCAAGCTGGCTACGGGCCTGGTAGCGATGCTGGCGTTTACAGTGCGTTTAAGTAAAATTTGGTTCCCTCGCTTTAAAGGACATATATTAAATTTCCTAGCACACACCATGAGTTTGCAATGGCTGCTATATGTATGTTTGTTTCTATTTTTAGAGAGTACAGTGAATTGGGACAATTATGGTAGTAAGTATTCTCTTTATTCATATGCACGACTAGCATTAAAAGACGGTAACTTCTTTTAGTACACATGATATCATCTCTTGGCTTTACTTAATTTCGAGAGGTATTTTGTGTACTTTTTCATTTAAGAGTTAAAGTAGCTCTAACTCAGTATCATCCAAGATTTTCAACTTTGAAAACACGAATTATTTGTCAATTTAAATCAACATTGATGCTGTGATCTTACCGGAAAAAGATGGCCTTCTGATATCCAATATTTAAGACAAAATAAATATGTTACCATTGGTACACGAATCGTGTACCATAATGCGTTTCAAACCCAGTTCTAGCAAGAGACCTGGGGAACGAGGTTAGACACATTGTACCAAATCAAACGGTGTATGTAGACTGGAATAACCAGACGCTAGATATTTGCATTCGATTGAGACTGCTGGCTTATTTCGCGGAACATAACTGATGTGAAATTAGAATAAAAACAGACACCATTGAATGTAAATCAGTTTATATACATTCAAGTACACAATATGCGTTGCAACCCACTTCTATCAATTTCTAGGTCCTAAATGTTAGCCATTTAGCTCCTTTAAATAAGCTAATGTAGATTTTCGTGCTTTTTATTAACCTCCCTTTCTGAATGACTAATCACGGAAAAACCAGTCATGAAATACCATTCACTTACGAACCGGATGGCGAATAAAGTTTAAATACCTTGTCTATTTTCTTTCAGACAACGGCTCTGCCTTCGTATCCGGTGCCGTGTTTATATTAATTATCTCCACACTGATAGCTGTCATGTTGAGAAACTAAGAAATGTTATTTGTCGAAGAAAAGCCACAGTGCTACAGTGAAAGTAACTTAAATCAACTGTGATGTGCATAATTTATTATATAAAGCAAACAATATTCTGAATCTGGTAAAACAGCAAGTACAGTTTCTCCCTTACCAGTGTACAGTTGGAGTAGTAAAATTTTAAATAAGCTCTCGGGATAATGATTAACATTGCTGAAATAAATTACTATTTTCTTTCTTAACGTAAATTGTAACTTTGGTTATGACTCAATGCAACGACCAGTATCACCGTTTCATTGCAGCGTCACATTTTCAACAAAATCAAAAGAAGGAGCCATACACAGCCATGTTGTATAGTTCATCAAGTGCATGTACTCAAATTCCTGTTTCCAATGATTAACTGATAAAATAGAATCCGTCTATCTAATTACCATCTTGATAAAAAAAAAATCTGCCATAGATAGGGTGACCCACCGTAAATAAATATCTCCAAATATCTCGACAATTACGCCACACATTTATAGTCACCAAATAAACGATCATCTTGTACTTATTAAGCTATGGCCATTTAACCTCCTATAAATAAAAGACCGAAAACTGGTTCTGAGTATCGTCCATAACATCCAGACACTTTTGAGTAAAAGATAGGTTACGTGCCCTTGTTTTTGAAATTAGTCTCGCTACGTCTGATTGTCAGGTCGGGATAATCAAGAGTTTCTTTTTACGAAACATAACAAAAAGCTGAAACAAGAAGTTGAATTTAGAAATACGCACGTAAGGCAACTCAATCGTTTTAAGAACCTTGTAAAGTAAAATGAAACTACTGCTTGTATTATGTTCTTGCTGACGAAAGTTTTTCAGAGATATTATTTGACTCTAAACCAAAAGATGCCACTCCTATTCCTAACGGTACAGTTAATGATAAAGCAATTTAAAAAATAAAACGAACATAATTTCTAAAGCAGCTATAATAAACAAGACGCTAAATTTTACTGCTATTCAAAATCGTCAACAACAGATTTTTTTTACGGCTCTTATTGTTGATCGACTGGTAGAGAAGTGCACTGACATGGCTATTTATGGTATCATAGACTCCACGTCTGGCTATTCAGTCTCGAGACCCAGTCACTGCAGCGTGCACATTAGCCGTGTTGGGTCCAACTTTCTGTAGACAGCACGGGTCACCCTACCATAGATACCCAAAAGGGAGAGAGAGAGAAATGGGGTTTAACGTCCACTCGACACAAACTAGGTCATATGGTTTAATTTTATTTCAATAATTCCCTTGCGCGTAGGGGTCTTCAGCAGTGGGAAGATTCTTTCATAATTTTGTCAAAATGTGAGTTCTGCAAAAATATTTAAAGTTTCAAACAAGTCATATTTTTCAAAAATTTGCTTTCTTTTACACTTTTTCACAAAATCGTCCACTTTCATTTTTTTACACTTTGTACGTCTCAAAATGTCAATATTTCCCCATTTCCTGGAAAATCTAAGATGAAAGTCTTACACAAGCTGCAAATTAGTTGCATTGAAGGTAACTGCAAGGAAGTATAATAAAACTTGTAAGCCCACCCCTAAAAATGTTGTTGTGGTAACAAATCCAACTTGTGTCCAGATAAGTGTAGGCGCATGTTCTTCTATCCCTGGCTTATATACATGCATATAAGCACAGGTACTTGGAAGAAGTATGAATCATATATTAAAAGATGGATTGAAACAAATGCTGTATTTTTATGATAAACAGGCACTCTGTTGTGTTTTTAAAAAATAGGTTGCCAATCAACGAAACATAAGCCCACATAGCAGCTAAATCGTCCGGGCAGTCAACAAGAGTTGTCACATATTAAGTAATTATCAGAAAATCTTTAGAATTTGTTTGTTTTTTATAAAGTTCTACTCCATGCTAAAGTTTAGTATACGAAACATTTAATATTATGGATTTAGCTGTTCAATTATCAAAATTCATTGAAAATCAATATATTTGGTTTAAACAATATTTTATTTCTTAGTGAGTCACAGATGTATTTAACATACAATATATGGATACAATAACAAGCATTGCTGCTTATGTAAAATCGCTTCCATAAACAATGATCATTGTGAAGGTAGACGAATGGATGAATTTGATTTACATATTTAACAGGGTGCAGAGGGTGAAGGTAAAGAAAGTAAAGATCCCTTGGAAAGAACATATACAGTACACATACAAGTAGATTATAACGATAGATATTCAATAAGACGTTGTCGATGCCAAGGCCCAAAATTAGTTCATCAAGTGATTGAATTTCATGAGTTCATCTGCTAACTGGAGGGGGTAGGGAATTTCAGTAATGATCTAGGCAGTTTTGAAGCGTTTACTTAGTTTGATAAAATTATGTACGATTTCAACGATTAAAGAATTTTCCTCAAAAGAAATAGCGGTGTTTCCAGAAAGTATTGTTTGAATATTCTTATGTTCAAAACCTAATTTATATATTGTGATTTTTCGCTGAGAATTGTATAGAGGGCAGTGTAAGAAATAATGTTCACAGTCTTCGACACCTTGACCACAAGAACACGAGGGATTTTCCGATATGTACATCAAACACTTATGAAGGTTTAAGTCGCTCTTTGAGTTTCGTACAATGTATTATCTGTAGATAATATATTTGTTTGTCTCAAGACCTGAAACTGTAGAGAGTTCACAAACAATTATAGAAAGACGGATGGACAGGGGCGACGACAATATACGTCCACATAAAAATGTCGGCGTAAAAGAGTCTGTGAAAAGGCTTAATTGAAATAATGAACGAGATATAAAATGGACATTGTGAATATTTAAAATTATTATGAATATCTTTTTTTATGTAATATTTGGTAATTCCCAGTTCTGAAAGAAATAGAAAAATGTGTATATGAAGATTTTAATTGGTTGTTGGAAAAAAAGTATTTGTTAACAATAAATCATCTGGGCATGTGTTTGCAACAATGTTGGTCTAGATTTCCGATGTGGTTTTCCTTTCTCAATAGTGCAGGGCGGAGGGTCTGACAAGGACAGCTGTCTAGTTTTCAGATGGGATGAAAAACCCTTTTACACATTAACATGCACTTATTGATTCCTTGGCAAATGGAATTCGATATAAGAGTAGACTATAGTGCCGCTGCCTGAGCAAATTTCCTCCATAGCAAACTGTGTGGCGTAATTAGCTCAGTCTGAGCAGAACAGTAGGACGTTAAACCCAATGACATTTCATTTCTTATGTCCAGTGGAGGATTTATACCATATGTATTTCAAATCAATCTTCAAATACCTATCCATACCATTTCCATACCATTAGACCAACCATCGATGTCCAATCTGCATTTTTCTACTACATTGGCCAATAATACATTTGTATTAGAAGCCAATATTTTCTGCTTTATGTACAATGACATAAGCTTTAGTACGACCATTCTCAACTGCATTGCTGGAGATAAGCAATCCTCAGTATTCCCAGGAGTATCGTTACGTTTTGCATTTACCTCTAGGCCTATTCGCTGGGTAGACAAATGGTCAAAGTATCAGCCCTTGATAATTGTGCTTTATTAATCGAGCAATCAAAAACTTCACAAGTGGGAGAAAGGAAGCAACAAGCATTTTATTGCAACCAAGAACAACAAATCAACGTAACAAACTTTGTCAAAGTATTTTACGACCTTGCTGCATGTACATATTACTTCTTTCTCATTAAATTTGTTGCATTCCTTCTCATAATTTAACGCGTAAGCCCTTTTTATGTGGTGAAGTTAACGATAACATTGCAGATACCGAGGATGGAGATAACCAGCAGCTTACTTCACTTCATTCTTCAAAGATAAACCTTATCTGATAAAAACAGAAGTTTTATCTCGCTTTACTTATCTTTACTACAGTTGGACTTGTATAATCTGCATTCTGATTGATGTAAGTCTGTGTGGTGTAGGAACCTGGGGTTTTCGGAGGCCATTTAAAGTATATATAAAAAATGAAACGAAATAGCGATATCTGTATTTTAATCAGATTGAGATAAACCTTGAAGAATTAAAAATACTTTTCATGTAAATAAATAAATATTTATATAGGCAGACTCCCCGACTCCCGCCAATCTTACACTTTCACGGCCAGTAATACATGAGTATTAGCCTTTACTACATGCATAGGCAACAACATCATTGCTACCATTTGTATTATTTCCTTCATGTGCTGACAATAACCAGCAGCTTTTTCCTACACATACTTTTCATATATATAAATATTTATATAGGCAGGCTACACCCGCCAATCTTACACTTTCACGGTCAGTAATACAGGAGTATTAGCCTTTACTATTTCAACTAGTTGTTTGTTTCCCTTTGTCTTCAGAGTTATTGGGTTTACCTTTATCTGTCGTTCTATAAATCTGGGAATTATATTCTCTTGTATTACCTGTATTGCTTGTATCTTTACCAGCCATTTCTATGCCCCGGTATTTGCTTGAGTTTCAACTAAATTTAAATTATATCAGAGTGTCCAAATTATGGCAAAGGCTCAATAAGGGACATAACGCTGACTATGAATACTTGTTCTCAACCTCGTGGGTTTCCTCCGGGCACTCCGGTTTCCTCCCACTGCTAAAGACTCCTACGCGCAAGCGAATTATTGAAATAAAATTGAAACCATATGTTAGTCTCAAAATGACCTAGTTTGTGTCGAGTGGACGTTAAACCCCATTTCACTCTCTCTCCCCTTGGTGATGGAGTACTGTATATAACTTAGAATTAAGATCAACAACTCTCTTCAGAAACAAGCAGGTGAACCAGACCGATCCGATTACAATGCGAACTTCAAAGAAAAAAAAATACGTAACCGCAAAATTTACAAAAGGACAGTTTTCCAGACAATTTCAAGGTATATGACATACAAAAAGTGATCAATTAAAATTTCGTAATGGAAGGAAGGAATATTAATTATTACACTGGGACGATATTAGTAGGGTGTGGGGTAGTTACTTTGCAACTGTCCTTTAGCGAACGATAGCCTCTTCGATTCGCTGACAGTTGCTGGGTATCCCTATTACGAAGTAGTATGAAAATAACGCTTTTTCACATCTTGGTTCTAAGGCTATTTTAGAATCCTTACCGTCTATTTTTCACGGAGATATTAGTAGGGTGTGGGGTAGTTACTTTGCAACTGTCCTTTAGCGAACGATAGCCTCTTCGATTCGCTGACAGTTGCTGGGTATCCCTATTACGAAGTAGTATGAAAATAACGCTTTTTCACATCTTGGTTCTAAGGCTATTTTAGAATCCTTACCGTCTATTTTTCACGGAGATTCCTCTTTTATCACCAAAAGGAATCATTTCCTGTCACATCTGACACAAATTTATAATAATCCAACACTATTTTCATGTAGAATTGTGCTCTAAAAAAAGTAGACAACTTTCATTCAAAACCAGGCGCCATTTTTAACTGACGTCTGCGCAGACCGGTTCATAGCTGCTGTCAGCCAGTATTCCAAATTTAGGAATGGAATTTTTACCGTAAACGAAAATTCGTGCTGTTTTCATCAGTACCCTTTATTATCATGCTTTTGGGTCAAGGTTAGAACATAGTTGGTAATTATAATTGGTCTTTTTTGGTGATAAAGATGTATTTTATCACTGTAAATAACCAAAAATGGCATATCTTAGCAACAAAACTCACAGTGTTAGCTTCAAAGTGTGCATGAAGTAATTCTATTAAACTTTTCAACATTTTCCCTTTTCATTATCTATTTAGTAACTATTATAGCAAGAACTGTCAGCTCATTATTTATATCTTACATAATACATGATTAATCTATTACAGGTAATACCTATGTATAGCTTTTTAATTTATTTTGTTAGTTCTTCTATTTATTTTCATTTTGTGAAAAAATTATTTAAATGTTCATACAGTTTGAATCAATAAACGTATGTATAGCATCATTAGTGTTGTACAGAATGTCTGGCATGGCAAGTTATATATTCAAAAACAATTTCTATGGATGGCATCGTTTCATTCCTAAATTGTGGTACATTTTTATTTTACATGATAAATATCATATCATTACCTTGTATTACTTTATTAAATTTAAAAAAAAAACATTTTCAATACTTTTTCATTCCTCTCTTATTTATTTACTGTATTTTTAAAATTTGTGGGGTTTTTTTATATTTTTATTGACATCATTTTATTTATTTATTGAATATTTGAGATACATTTTTGATAAAATGCGTTTTTCCCGTTTGATAGGTTTTATGTAATAATTCTTCATGTGTGTTGAATGGTTGGGGTACATTTTTATTTTACTTGACATCATTTAATTATCTGATATTACTTATCAAATTGAAAGTATTTATTTATTCTTAGGAGATTTTAAATATCTTGTAAAGGTCGATATAATATTTTTGTTCGATTATATAGATTTTATATAATTATTGTTCATGTATGTTGAATAAAAAAACTTTAGTGGTATCAGATCGCTAGTTTAGTCCGTCGTTAATTGGTGTACAGCACTGTACAGCACGAATTTTCGTTTACGGTAAAAATTCCATTCCTAAATTTGGAATACTGGCTGACAGCAGCTATGAACCGGTCTGCGCAGACGTCAGTTAAAAATGGCGCCTGGTTTTGAATGAAAGTTGTGTACTTTTTTTTAGAGCACAATTCTACATGAAAATAGTGTTGGATTATTATAAATTTGTGTCAGATGTGATAGGAAATGATTCCTTTTGGTGATGAAAGAGGAACCTCCGTGAAAAATAGACGGTAAGGATTCGAAAATAGCCTTAGAACCGAGATGTGAAAAAGCGTTATTTTCATACTACTTCGTAATAGGGATACCCAGCAACTGTCAGCGAATCGAGGAGGCTATCGTTCGCTAAAAGACAGTTGCAAAGTAACTAGGTGTGGGGACGATTCGAAAGCATTTTAAATTAATTTGTTTTAATGAATGTGTAAAATGTGAACTATCACTTTCAGTCTATCTTTTTTAACCATTTCCTATGTAGTAGCGAAGTCAAAGCCCCATAGATTCGTGTATGTATATTAGTGCTAGGAGTAGTAAGGCCAACTACTCAAACCTGACCAAGCTATACATCTCTTTTCTTTTCCCTTTATTTTTTTATAGGGACTTTAACCAGATTCTGGATAGTTTTCCTGATTTTTATTTCCCACTTTGATAAATACAGCCGAGCCAAGTATTAATATATAAGTCTTTGTCAGAAACTATGTTAGCTAGTCATATTAAGATGACTACATCTTATTTTGACACTAAAACCATGCTAGCAGTAGGGTCGCTAATTGTAGCTGTGTTTACTCTTATAATCTGTTTTTGGCTATTTTGCAAATTGAGAACAATTACTACAGCTATGTGGTTATTGAAAAAAGCTCAAGCAGCATCTTTGGATAATTTACCGTCGTTGGTCTATCACCCGGAAGTAAAATCACAAGAGGAGATTACATCTACGATATACACACAATATATTAGCATTCTAGCTGTTAGTTTTTGTCTATTTACAACTTTCATTATCTTGTATAAATTTTGGCAAGCAAGAAAAACGCAAGCAACTATTATTTTAGAAGTAACTTCCGGCTATTCATGTGCATTTACCCCTTTTATATTTACCTTTGTGCTCAAATTGTCAGAACATTATTCACCCGGAATACATGGGTAATTTTCAAATAAAATATTCTTTGTTTCCATATCTCACTTTACCAACCAAAATCTTACGGTTAAAAATGAAATAAAATTGACCTGGTTACAGGCCTTTAAACTTAAAAATATCCTTAGCCATTCATTTACAACCTATTCATTATTTGAAAATGGTTATACATCGGTTTTGACACGAGCACATTTTCATTAATTAATTTACCATTATAATTTCTGGAGCAATAATTAGCTCTTTAGTGTTCTACCTCTATATTATAATTTTTGTATATAAACTTGCAATACTTGCATTATATTATCTTATTTTATCTTATATGATATTATATATTACATTTTTAGATGGTCACCGTATTTCATATTAATGATTTTTGACAAAATTTTAAATACGCAGTAGGGGTATTGTAGTAGTGTATATTTTCATATATAGTTTGCATACGTATATAATTAATAAAATTTAAATTACGTATTATAAAATTTAAATTACGTATTTTATTTTAAGACTAAAGTAATATTTCCTTGTGACGTTGATAGATAACAGCTTAACTCTGTTATATAAGAATAATGACGGATTAAAGAGACACTCGAAGAGTCCTTTATTGTGTATCATATTGGTTTGGTTTTACGTATGATTAATAGTGACGCGTAAGACTTTCTCAGCGAGACACCTGTGGATCAATATTCATCATGGCAAGGCAGGTTACAGTTCTACAACTTCATGTCAATGGACTGTCCCCCAGATGTGATGAACTGAGAAAATACCTAAAACACCACCCAAAAGATGTGCTATGCTTCCAGGAGACGAAACTACTACCGACAAAGAATCACATTCACCTACCCGGTTACACTTGTCAGAGAAGGGACGGACTGGTCAGCACGACTAAAGGCGGCGGTCTTGCCATCTACGTCAGTGATAACATAAATAATATTTCTGTTTCACTGAATGTGGAGGGCCCTCTAGAAGCAATGGGCATAGCCATTACATTGAGCAATAAAACAAAGTTGACAATGGTGAATGTCTATGCACCCCCAGAGGTCACAATAAAACCAGATGACGTCCAGTCACTTCTCGACAAGCTTCCACGAGGCGAATCTGTGCTTTGCGGTGATTTCGACGCTAAGCACGCTCTGTGGGGGTCACCGAGGAATGACTGCAGTGGGGCTAGCCTAATGCTCAATAATAGAAGGGAACGACCTATGCGTACTGAATGATGAGAACCCAACATTTGTCGGAGGAAATGTCCCACCTTCACACCTGGATCTTACATTCTGTACGCTTGGTCTGGCAAACCACTGCGACTGGCAAGTACAGGAAGACGAGACACTAGGCGGTGATCATCTGGTGATAGAATTCTGCATTCAAGCCGAAACAATCAGGGAGGTCTATAACGGAAGACCCAATTAGAAAATGAAAGAAGCCGATTGGGCCAACTTCCGTGTAGGCTGCCTCGATTGGAAGGAAGAAGACATCATTGATACCACCATCGACTTGTACTCTATCAACATCACGAGTGCTATCATAGGTGCCGCAAACGACTCAATTCCCAAAACGTCTGGTAGGAAACCAAGGAATAGAAAACCGTGGTGGTCCCCAGAATGTCAGGAGGCAGTCGACCAAAGAAAGAAGGCACTTCGCCTTCGGAAACGCCACTATAACGAAGTCAACCACCAAAACTACCTGAAGTTGAAATACGCTGCAAGGGACACCATCCAGAAAGCGCAAAGTGGGCACTGGATGACATTCTGTAATGCGTTGAACAAAAACACGCAAACAGCTTTCGTCTAGAAGAAACTAAATGCAATGAACGGTACGCGCAGATCATTTAACATACCAAACCTTGAAAATGGAGATGAGTACGTTACCAACGGCAATGAAAAGGCAGACCTGCTAGCAAAAACATTCGCAGACGCTAGCAGGGACGAAAACCAATCACCAGAGTTCCAAAAGAGAAAGGAAATCTTCTACTCGCAGCATCCTTCATTAGTAATTGAGTCTAATGAAGATGCTGAACCAATCAACCTGCCCTTCTCCGAGGAAGAGTTAAATAAAGCTTTATCCCTCAAGAAGAACAGTGCGGCCGGTGAGGACGAAATGAAGTACTCAATGCTGAAACATTTACCTGGGAATGCCAAAACGATACTACTAAACATCTTCAACATATCCTGGCTGACAGGAGAGGTATCTAAAGAATGGAACAAAGAGAGAACAAAGGCAGAGTCCTATCATCCAGTAAGCTTGACATCCACACTATGCAAAACCTTGGAGACAATGGTTAATACCCGACTACAATTTTATCTGGGGAGTAACCGACTGATCGACGAAAATCAAAGCGGGTTCAGGAAGGGACGATCAACAATGGACCACTTGGTGCGACTACAGCAAGTCAAGTCTCAGGCACTCCTTTCGGGGAACCTGTTGTGTGCCGTGTTCGTAGATCTAACCAAGGCTTTCGATTTAGTTTGGATGGAGGGCTGCTCTTCAAGCTAGGACGTATCGGTATAACAGGCATAATGTTTCGGTGGATCAAAAGCTTTCTGTGCGATAGAAGAATACAGGTGAATGTTGGCAAATTCCTGAGTGCCGAGCAAACATTGGAAAATGGCACGCCTCAGGGGTCGGTCATCAGTCCCACTCACTTCAATATCATGATCAACGACATACAGAAATCGTCCTATCTCGACGCCAGAACTGAGTTAGCGAAATTTGCTGACGACAGCACAATATGGAGGAAAGGGAAGAGATTCTGTGAACTGTAAAAGGACATGCAGAAGGCCTTAGATAAGTTCATGGCATGGTCAAACGACTTGGGATTTAAAGTCTAAGAGAAGAAAGCGGTCGGCATGCTAGTGAGCAGGGATAGTGGGATAAGCAGAATGAATCTGTATATGAACGGGAAAACCATCGAATTTAAAGACCAAACCAAGTTCCTTGGCGTAATCTTTGATCGAAGGCTGGCCTGGAAACCGCGCATCGACTGGACTGTAGATAAATGCTCTAAAATCCTAAATTTAATGAGAAAAATAATGGGCAGCTCGTGGGAAGCCAACAGAGTAACACTAATGATGGTGTATCGTGCTCTTATACGCTCTGTATTAGACTACGGCTCTTTGGCCTTCATGAACTGTATGCCAACACTCTTAAGCATGCTTGATACAATCCAATACGAAGCTCTGTGTATTGCGTGGGGCTTGGGACTAAGAGAGAAGCATTACTACAGGAAGCCGGAGAGTTGCCCCTATCTCTAAGAAGAAAAGAACTAGCGACGAGATACTGGGCTAAGATCTCGCAATTAGGCGATAGATCACCAACGCTCGTCAGCCTAAAGAAGACAAAATATGTAAGGGATCCTAGAAAGAAAAGCTTCGGGCAGGGTATCAGAGAAACAGCCAAGGAACTACGACTGGAGGACCTCGTGATAAATGAACACGACCCACCAGTTGTCGCCCCTTGGACACTCCCGATACCTCCAGTGAATCTAGATCTACTACAGAAAACCGACAAGAAAAACAGCCCAATTGCTGCACGGGCTTTATCCCTAGAACACATGGAGGACAACTGGCCGTCTGATGGCTGGAACATGTTTACACGGACGGCTCACGCAATCCTAAAAGGGGCACCAGCTCGTTTGGAATATACCTGCCAAACGGGGAACAGGGAATAAGCAGTAAACTGCCCAACAATTGTTCGGTGTACATTGCAGAGATCGTGGCCATCCGTCATGCTATATCTTGGATCTCCCATCAAAAGACGGGTAAGTTCGTCATCCCAAGCGACTCTCTGAGCAGTCTGATTTCAATCCAGAATGACAACTCGGACTCAAGGCCAGAAGTCATTTTGGAAATCAGACAGCTATATCAGAGGGTCTTGGAGAAGGGAAGTAAACTAGAGCTCGTGTGGATTCCATCACATGTGAACATTAGAGGGAACGAAGAGGCAGATCGACTCGCCAACGAAGGCCTCGGGGACACAGCAACATTCCGCAACATAGAATACAGCACCACGGAAATCTACAGTATGGTTAAAAGACAGGTCAATTCATACTGGGAAATAAAGCTCGTTGAATTTGACACATACAGATTCCGGCTGGATGACAAGATCTACACGAAGACAGCGATCAATCACCCTAGAAGAGATATATGCAAAGTATGCAAACTTATATCGAAACTGAGGGTGAAAGAGCGACTGTGAGACAACAAATATCAAGTCATCATCTGTGAATGCGGAGAAGAATGCACCGCCAACCATGTCCTGGTAGACTGCGAGGCATACAGGGAGGAGAGAAGGGGACTGGTGAGATTGCTGGAGGCCAACAGCATACCGCTCAACACTAGGAACCTACTCTTTCCGAAGCCAAATTTGAAGCTACAAATCTTCAAACTAATCAACGATTTAATGAACACAGTAGAATAGTGAGGGGCCACGGTCAGACGGGCTCGGCATCGAAACACTAAACTACATATGAGATATAAACCAATCTAGCAGAATAGTGGAGTAAGAGAGGGTCATGATCAGACGGGCTCGGCATCTAAACACTACTACGCTAAAAAGTGGGACTGTGGAGTAAGGGGAAGCCACGATAAGACGGACTTGGCACCTAAACAAAAATCCCACAAAGATGACTTCTACCAAACTAGCAGGATAGTGGAGTAAGAGAGGGTCACGATCAGACGGACTCGGCATCTAAACACTATTTCCTCGCAAAAGACATTAAACCAGAAGAGTGGGATAGTGGAGTAAGGGGAGACCACGATAAGACGGGTCTGGCGACTTAACACTAAACACACAAAGATGACATCAACCAAATGATATGTTTTACTATTAAATAAAGGGAAGACCTCCCCAATAACCCTATTCCATGGCCTAAGACCGCAAATGGAAAGATTGCAATATCATATTCTAATAGCAGGTAGCAGTTTCGGCTCTCCTACTTCTAGTCTGCGATATCACTTTTGTGAAAGTGGACGTTAAACGAAACAGACCAGACCAAGACTTTCACAAACAATACGTTGGGATTACCTGTAGGCATATAATTACTCGATATGACACGTGAAGGATTGAGTTAGGCAAGATTGACTTTTAACCAATCGCTGGCCAAGCCTCTAGTTTTCTCTGGATGTTTTAAACATCCACCAATTAATTTACGAGAAAATAAATAGGCTTGTTATTCGGAAATTCAAGCCTTTATAATCGCGGACAATTCGTTTATTCGTCACATGAATAAATTATACTTTTAACTACAATATTGGAACTCTGATTTATATTTAAAGGTACGTCTCTTTATTTATTGTATATAAAATGTTTTAAGTTTATTTTTATGTTTTTATATTGTATGAACTTTGCATTCGTAAGAATAAGATTTGATATTGATTCGATTAGTTATTTTATAGCATCGGTGAACTGAATTAATAGAAGATATATTTCATACTTCTAGTTTATACCAGCTAATTTAAATAAAATAGCATCGGTTATTTCATGATTTATATAACAATTTTACTAAGCCGAAAAGTACGATTTAACAAATCTAGTTAAGACTTGTTTAGTAAAATAATCGTGATTTAAAATACTCGTCGATTTATCTCAAATATAAAATTATGATATCATGGTTATATAAACGGAAAAGTACGTTTCTTTATACGAAAACGAATTAATACTTGTTTATATTTAGATTTCGATGATTTAATAATATATTGCATTAAGCATACAATAATACATATATTAGTAAACGGAAAAGTACGATTTTATTATTATCGAGTATACTTGTTTTACTACAATTTATATACTATTCAAAAAAAGTAGGGGATATTTGATTTTGGGGGCATAATACTAAAATATGCAAATGACTACGAAAAAAGTCACTATAGAACCTAACAGAAGAAACATTTCCAGTTACATGTGACGCCCAAACGCACCAATAGCTACCGCATGGAATGCAGGTGATGCTTTGGATCATCATGGGGGTCCAACCCAAGATTTGCACGACTCTGACTTTGAATGTTACAGTCATTGTGGCATTGAATTCCAGGGTGGAAACATCAGTTTAATTGTTTTAGTGACCAGAAAACAAATTTTGATATGCGTCGGCTTACCCAAAATGAAAGGTTACGTGCCCTTGGCATGCTACAGATCGGCACAACACAGGCGGTTGTGGCGCGGACGATGAATGTTTCTCAGTCTGTCATAAGCAGGCTATGGTCCAGATACCGTGATACACAATCTGTACAGGACAGAAAACGTTCAGGTCGACCAAGGGCGACAACTCAAGCCCAGTATCGATTTATCCGTACCTTGGCCTTGAGAAATCGTGTCATCACAGCAAATCAGATCAGCGCTCGTCTTCAAACAGACACTGGTGTGAGAGTGAGTGGCCAGACGATTCGGAATCGACTGCATAGGGGTCACCTTCGCGCCCGACGTCCTCGCGTGATCCCTTGTTTGAGAGATCATCACATTCAGGCAAGACGTCGTTGGTGTAGGGATCGTCAAAACTGGGATAATCGACGCTGGAGCAATGTGATGTTTTCAGATGAGTCAAAGTTCACTGTTGATCTTTTGGACAGACGTAGGAGGGTGTGGCGTCGTCGAAACGAGCGCTTCCAAGACGTTAACGTCATCAGACATGATCGATTTAGGGGTGGTTCTGTTATGGTGTGGGGAGGCATCACTGTTGCTGGAAGAACGGCTTTACTACCGGGACAACATCTTGGCAGTCCATGTTGTGCCGTTCGCACGACGTCATGACCGCCGTTTCATCTTCCAGGATGACAACGCAAGATGTCACAGGGCCAGGATCGTTACAGGTTACCTCCAACAACAGAACATCACCACATTACCTTGGCCAGCACTGAGTCCCGACCTCTCCCCCATCGAGCATGTCTGGGATATGCTTGGACAGAGGTTACGTCAACGTCAACAACGTCCTGCCAATGTCCAAGAACTTGCTGCTGCGTTGCAACAGGAATGGGACAATCTGGACCAAAAACACCTTAGACGTCTCACTGGGAGTATGCCACGTCGGATCAATGCTTGTTTTGGCAAACAGAGGAGGATTTACCCGTTACTGACTTTGTTGTGATGCTGTGGTAACTTTGCTGTTTGACCCCGGGTATCATTTTACCCTTATAATGGTCAGTCTGTGCCTTACTTAGTCTAACGATCATTTGGAATAAATCGATGAATGTGAACTTCATTTCATTTTGTCATTTGTTTCTTCGTCAGTTTCATTAGGTGACTTTAATAACACTTAAAAATCAAATATCCCCTACTTTTTTTGAATAGTATAGTTAAGATTGGAATGATTTCAGACATCAGATATCTCTCACAAAGCGAGTTATAATTAGTTTATATTTTCATATTTGTGCTCTCTGCCCAGGAAGACAATAATCTTAAAACAAATAACAAACACAATATTGTTGGTGTGAAAATGTCAATTTATTAAATGACGACTGAAGCACAGGTTCTGACAGTAATTAAATATAATTCGATTGCATAAAAGATATGTGATTATTAAAAACTATCACGCAATTACCCAAAGAAGATCATGCTTTTGAGGATCAAATAATCGTTACCCATCTGACCGGGAAGACACAGCTCTAACTGAATCACGTTTGAGCTGTCGTGCCCAACAACGGACAAATCACACCAACAAACAAGGAGCAACTCATTGGTAAAAGAATTTTACAAAATTCAGACAATATCTATATAGAGTAATACAATAAAATCGACAATCCAAGATGGACGGCATGTAACAAAGACAATATCCTAAGATTGACATAGTGTAAGGTAAGACAATATCTATATAGAATAACACAACAAAATTAAAGATGGACGGCATGTAACAATGACAATATCATAAGATTGACCTGTTATAAGGTAGATGAAACATCAGTAGAAACATGGATGGCATGCAAAATTGACCTTATCATAAGATTGACATTTTATAAGGTAAATGAAACATAAATAGCAACAACTGACTAAACATGCAACCTATATGCTAAATAGGTGAAACTAACAATTGCATACAATTTAAAAATGTGACAGGTGATTGAACCCGGTCATTGTTAATACAGTTACAACAAAATCTGACTAGAATATGATTACGATGGACTAGAGCTACGACCGAATAAAACTATTTAACATAATGAGCAACCATGAATTATAATTCACATGGTGAATAAAATTAAAATAGACACAAGATGTACAAGTATACCCCAACAGACCTGCAAGAGGGGTAAGCGGATACGAAATGGTAACACTAAATAAAATGAATAAAATGTATGCGACCTTTGACTGGGATAACAATGACATTTTTCCATTGTCTGAACACGGTAGAAATAAACTACCATAACATACAATTGAGTACACGATATACATAAATGCAAATGAAATGATAAACAATGACCAAAAGTACATGTACCCAGTACACCAAGTTATACGTGTTAAACCCTGAAATGATATCCCACAAACAAGAACAAATTAGAGGGAAATGTGAAGAGTGAGCCAGTCTAAACACTGTACTTATCAAGAATTCTTTGTGATTGCTCACCGACCCTAAATTGTGCTTGCCATCGACTCTACCCATTAATTTAGCATAACTTTTAGGGAGAACACTTACAAGGTAATCTAATATATGACTGCACTGCATTACTTTTCCAACGATCCATCACCTTAATAACATCTTCCGAATAACCTTTCATGAAAGCTGAGGTGGCGGCACCTATCCGAAAGGAATGGGGTTTAAACCTGGTTGTGTCCAGACCCAAAAAGGCAATTAGTCTGTTTAGTTGGGAATTGACAAAAGCATAAGATACCTGGGAATTGTTGGGAAACTGAAATAACGGACCCACTGTATGTGGACAACTACGCATGTACTCTAATACACGACAAGCCGCACAAGATATCAATTGAACGGTATGGCAATGGCAGCGGAGAATGAGTGTGAGAGGCGTTTTATCAGATTTGTGTTTGAAATTTTCCATATAAAATTTCCATATGGGACAACTGTTTAGCCGAGAATAAAAATTTTATATTCCGAGTTTGGAGAACATTGTGCGAACCCCCCTCCGACTTGAAGAAAACTAATTCTCCCATACGGAAAAACCCAGCAAAAGCGAGTGAAAAAATTGCTTTCAGCAAAATCTGGTGGGTTCTTATGGAAATAACAATTGGAACCGCAGATAATAACTGTTCCAGAACAGTACTAGTAATAGGCAGGCGCGATGGATAAGAAATGTGGCACTCTCGAGCGCCTTTTAGCAGATTTTTCAACAAAAAGGAGTTAATTGAATCCGAATAACCCATGGATTTCTGTACAAATGCCAAAACCGACGCTTGAGTAGCAATGGTACTGGGAGAAAACCCAGTCTCAAATAAATGTGCTAAATAATTAATGATCAGAATATTTGGTAATGGAAATGAGGGATTCAAATTTTTGTGAGAGCAAAAGAGAGAGAGAAATGGGGTTTAACGTCCACTCGACACACACCAGGTCATTTTGGGACTAACATATGGTTTCAATTTTATTTCAACAATTCGCTTGCGCGTAGGGGTCTTTAGCAGTGGGAGGAAACCGGAGTGCCCGGAGGAAACCCACGAGGTTGAGAAGGCGCCCCTATCTCCATGCCACATACGCTCACACCAGGGCTCGAAACCACAGCCGCAAGCCAGAGGTGACCGGCCAACTAGAGGTCGAAGCGCGGCACTCTAAACCACTAGGCCATCCCAACCCCCCTTGTGAGAGCAAAATGTTGTACACTTTTCCCAAGCCCTCGCATACGACGTCCTAGATGAAGGAGCCAGACAAGCACCTAACAAGCGTACTGTCGTAGGGGTCAGATCTTCAAAGAGGTTGGGTCCAGTTGTTGGGTCCAGTTGTTGGCCAACTGAAATTGAAAACGTGACAAACAATCAGCCACTAGATTCGACTTTCCAGTAATGTGTTTAGCTCTAAGCAAAATGTTAAATTTAATAGCTGTTGCCACTAATCGTCGTAATAAGGACATAAGTAGGGGGCATTTTGATGAAGATCTATTTATAACAAAAACAATTGCCTCATTATCTGTTAACTACAGAACCTTATGATTTCTTGGTAAGTGTCCCCAATGCTCAATAGCCAAAACAATGGGAAATAACTCTAGAACACTAATATTCAGGCTTCTTCTGTCAGATGGCCAGGCTCCATAAAACCATTGAGAGCCAAACACTGCTGCAAAGCCTTTTGATTGAGCCGCATCCGAATACTGCTTAATGTGATCTGAGCCCACCCAGGAATCATTTAAACACATGCATCGACCATTAAAGCTCTGCATGGGTCGATACCAAACTTTCAAGTCTGTCTTAGCTGCATTTGTCAAGCGAATCATGTAATGAGCCTTTGTAACACCAATCGTGAGATCATACAACCGTCGTAAAAAGACTCGACCTGGTACAACTACCAAGGTTGCGAAATTTAGGAGACGGAGCAACGATTGTAACTGTATTAAGGAAATTTTTTTTCTATTTAAGGCATCTTGAAGCGTCTGGCGAATCTTATCTACCTTGTCTTCCGGTAAACGAAAAATCATATCATGAGAATCAACCTCTATTCCATAAATGGGAATTCTATTTGTTGGTAGCACAGTCTTAGATGCTTTAATTGGAACTGCCACCTGGGGACGTATTTGCTGTTTAACTCTGAGGGTATTCCGGCAGATTGCGTGAACTTCAGGCAAAACACCGCGACTGGGGATGGTCATAACCAAAATTTCCACAAACATGGGGAAAAATACAGCGGTTACGCCTACAGCCTCTTGGGCCATTAAATTCCCAGCAAACCCCCTGTCTAGTTGACGAACGTTTGACACCTTTGTCCGGGAGTACCGTGGGTCTTGCAGTTTGCAGGCCATGCAAAGTTGTGGCACGCAACCAAATGTCAGCATTTATTTGGTCCCACGGAGAAAGGTGTAATTGTCGCAGACGACGAAATTGTGTGTCATAAAAATTACAACTTTGTGTACCATATGTCTGGGCCAACTCAGTCATTAGCGCTGAGTAGCTCAGTAGGACAGAGGCAGTATGTGGTACTTTAGGGTGACAATATCCATAAAAATTGCAAAAACCCTCTGCCACTGAGCGAAATTGCCACTGAGCGAAATTTAATGTTTGATTTTTGTGCTGAGGAAATTTTTAGCATGGGTTCATCCTCACCCTCCACAATATTCAGCGCTAACTGAGTGGACACAGACTCCGGTAATAATACAGAAAATTCGATAAAAGTATTAGTCCATATATCTGCTTTTATCTTGTCTGATACATGACACGATATGGATGGTGTTGATGAAGTGGCAGCAATCCCTGGCAACTGCTGCGGTTGTGGAATATCTGCATTTGTTGAGAACATGTCTGCTGCATTAACTGCAAATATGGATGATGTTGGTACAGAAGCAGTCTGGGGCACTGGCAACGGCGCAGATGATGTAGACGTTGTAGTGCCTGAGGGGCCTGGTGATGTGGTGGGCCCTACAGAAAGCGTTGTTGGGGTTGGGGAATTACCAAGCCTCTCTCCAACATCTTCTGTAGGATAATGTCAGACAATCTATCATACATGTCATACATGTTATTTTTTTTGGAAGCTGAGGCACTGTCATCCATACCATCGGTTACTATGTTGTCTTCCTCCTCACTGGTGGGGACATCAACAGGCCTTCTTTTCTTAGACATGATGAAACTGAAAAAGAAAATGTATGCCATAGCGAGTGACCAAGCAGGTCTAAAATAATAAATAACCAAGCAGGTCTAGAATAATAAATGACCAAGCAGGTCTAATTAACAAGTGACCTAACAAGTCAAAAAGAGGTGACCAAGCAGGTCGATAATAACAAATGACCAAGCAGGTCTGCAACTAACTAGTGACCAAGCAGGTCGGATTACAAATAACCCTGTGGGTGTAACTCGAGATCAATCAGGTCTAATTTAACAAGTGACCAATGGAAGTCAGTCTAGTTTAACATGCGATCCAGCAGGACTTGACTAACCAATGACCATGAAGGTCAGAAAAACAAGTTCAACAATGGTGATGATATTATTACTGAACTCTAGTAGAATTACCCAACCTTTAAAGTACCCCTATTCCCACTTAGGTAGACACGAGTAAGCATGAGTGAAGTAAACATACCCTTTGGTGGAACCAGCGAACATGACGTAGCACAGCATCTCTAAGAAATTGCCTCTGTGGTCAGACAAATGAATACCACCGTCACCATAGATATGCACTACTGGATTCCACAGCCCTGATCGATGTCTCCAAAAATTAATGTTGGGGAAATTGGCACACCGAGCACTAAGTATAAAATTCGTTATTAAAGTTCTGACACGGCTCTACATATCTGGGTAACAATTGGATAATTACCACAAATTGTGGGTGAAAATCTTCTAATAAACGCTGGGCATAATCTAAAATATCCGAGGCTACCCTTGCCGGAGTCCTCACCCCATCCGATAAATCATTAGATCCAACATGAATTATAATATCAGCGTTTACAAACCGATATGAATTATGTCCCAGTCGATGGAAAGAATCCCGACTCACCAGTAAACCTCCGTTCCCCCAACAAACAACACGGCAATTCCGGGCATTTAAACCTAAATTCCCGTAGCTTTCGTTACGGTCCATGAACTGCCTCAAACGTTTTACATACGAGGATCCAAAAAGCACTACTTTAAGGGGTCTTAACGGTACGTCACCCCTTCCATCTCCGATTTTTCCATAGCCCTCATATTCTACGATGATGCCATTTTTAAAACACGCTATGCAAAGACAAAGAAAATAGTCATAGTGCAATGAAGTACAACAAAACTGCAATAATACAGGCCTAAAGCATAGACCTTCGCATAATTACCGATGAAAAAACTGTGATAGTGCGTACAATTAAACTTCCCACACAAACACTTCAAACAAACAGTTCCAAACAATTATTCCTTATGGCAAACTATCACAGACACCTATCCAAGCAGGATAGAAAACATGCACTGGTCCCAGTGGCGGGAAACGATCGACACGCCACCGGAAATAGTACGGGCTAGCTGCCCGTAGACAGGCCACAGATCACTAATTATTGCCCCATTGACTTTAATGTTAATTCTCGTCTCTTAGACCGGTTGTAACTTTTTCCCCAAATATTCGTTGGGTAAAACGCTTTCTGCCGCAGATGGAGCAACATGTGGCAAACTCTTGCCCAAAAGCATTTATGGGGTTCTTCATGAAAAACTTGAGATAGACAAGCTGGAAGTAGAGAGAGCTAACCATGCAATTTTCTGCCCTCCCTTTCAACGTAACCAACCTCACAACTCTTGTATCCTTCCGCCTCAAAATCATGAATATTCACCAAAACCTGGCAGAAAATGTATTTTCAAACCCTTTTCTTCGATTCTACAACAAAAACTCAACAAAAATCGCCATGCAAAAGGGGGGATAAGAAGAGAAAGACTAAAAATAACTTTCGCCCTTGTTTCGTGGGTGACGGCCCATGAATATTTGGTGATCTGTGTCCGGGTGACGGCCCATGAATATTTGGTGATCTGTGTCCGTATGTAAACAAACAGACTGACGGGCATAGCACAAATGTTATTATCACGAAAATATATTTTTACACCACCCATAATTGATTATATTTGTTTATTTACACCACCCATAATTGCTTATATATTCGCACTTTCATATCATATATTTTGATATTGACTTGAATAAATTATACTTTTAACTACAACATTGGAACTCTGATTTCTATTTAAAGGCCACAAAAGCGCACTTTTATACAATATCATTCAGGATATAAATTCTAATTTTGTATTAATTGACAGATCAATTGTAAGATTTAATCTGTATAGGTGTGGGGGTTTCTGGCATAGTATTATGTAAGATGTAATCTGTTGTAAAAACTTGTATATTCGGCGTGAATATATTGTATTGTATATACCGAACATTGGATTGTTGTTCGGTATTCATCAGATATGGAATAAGTAATATAATAAATGAAATGTTGTTGGGAATACGCCGCAAAGGTGTTTTTATGGGTCTGACTGGATTAAAAAACTTCAATATCCTGAGAAATAGATTCTAACAACTTCTCCATCTATCCGAAGAAAGAGCTCTTCCAGATTGGTGATTACTCTTTGTAAGACTTTGAAAACTTACCTGAGGCGTATTCCCTACAAATGTTCCTTTATTATATTACTAATTCCATATCTGGTGAATAACGAACAACAAACCAGATCGTTGTTCGTCTTTATTATATTACTAATTCCATATCTGATGAATACCGAACAAACCAGCTCGCTGTTCGTTATTCGCGAAGACCGAACCACAAACTGGCTCGTTGTTCGTTATTCGCCAATATGAAACAGCTCTTTCTTCGGATAGAAAAGATAAGTTGTTAGAATCTATTTTCCAAGAATTTTAAGTTTAAAATCCAATTTGCAACATAAAAACACACCCGTGGCGTATTCCCTACAAAAGTACCTTTATTATATTACTAATTCCATATCTGATGAATAGCGAACAACAACCCAGCTCGTTGTTCGTTATTCGCGATGTGATCAGTCAAATTGCTTATCGCTTCTAATAGTAGGGGAGCTAGCTGGCCGTTTTTTCTAAAATCGCGGACAAAATTGGGACTATGTGCAACGGAGGCACCATTATGGCCGATGATCAGAATGGAAAATCTCAAGTTGCACATCCCCTGGCTTGAGGGGCCGTACGCCCCGGAATCGAGGAAAAAGTCGATTTAATTCAAATTTTTGCGGACAAGGTTAATCTTCGCCACATATGTTCACGTTGCTAAAGCAAATTTGAAAAGTGCTCTTCAGAACAAAAAAGCTTCTGGTTTCAGAACGGCCACTAGTGACCCGGGTGCGTAGGGTCATTTCAAATATGGCGGTCAAAATTTCCAGTATGTCGGACAAAATTCTTCTTTCGTGAGTGCCACAATGGACTTGTACATAAAAAGTGTCCTTCAGAAGAGAATATCACCTGGTTTCTGTACTTCAGAACGCCCCCTACTTACTCCGATAGACCTGTTTATTGCAAATAAGGCGGGCAACTTTAATTCCTGATTCAACTGATGATGTATGGTCCCAAAGTAAGTAAAACGCCAGATCAGAACAAACAATCCGTTGGGTTCCTACTTCAGAACGGGCTCCAAACTAAACACATACGATATCCCGGTAGAAGACTGATTTGTTTCAAGTATGGCGAACACAGTTCTTCTTTCGTGAGAATGGTGCCACAATGGACCTGTGAATAAAAAGTGCCCGTCAGAAGAGAATATCATCTGGTTTCTGTATTTCAGAACGTTCCCTACTGTCACGGTCGTATTTCAAACCTGGCCTATAAATAAAATGTGCCCGTCAGAAGAGAATGTCATCTGGTTTCTGTACTTCAGCACGACCCCTACTGTCACGGTCTCATTTCAAATCTCCATGTAATATATATTTAGGCTGGCCCAAATTGTCTCCCTTCGATGCACATACGTACAGGTAGCATATAAACCTTGCAATCCGGCTTGTTTGGGAGATGGATTGTGACAATTAAGCTTCGTTTATACGGAGTGCGAACTCGAACGCGACTTTTGAGCAGTTTCCCCGTTCAAAGTAGGCGCGAACCCTTCGGCGGCTTTCGCGATGGCTTGTTTTTTTTCTAGCTGTGAGAGATAAAATTTGTCATTTGCCATCGTGACTCAGGTGGAATCAGACACAGACGAGATCTTGGCATTGTATTTGTACATAAAATAACGAAAGAAAAGGAAGAGGCGAATATCAGTGCATGACATTTTACAGAGAAGAAGTGCGTTTGGTGAATACCATCACCACATAGAAGAACTATATTTTCATCCGGAAAAATTCCAACAGTATCTTCGAATGACAAAGGAGCAATTTGACTACATATTGCAATGGATTAGAGACGACATAATGCAAACAGGACACTAACTGGAAGACGGCCGTCTACCCAAGAGAGCGACAAGCCATTTGTATCTATTCGTGGAAATGATGTCATGGGAAGTGCCCGCTGATTGGTTCATTGAAAAAAAGTTCGCTCGAACTTGTGAAAAATTCGCTCGGAAGGCAATCAAGGCGGTCGTTCGCGCGAACCAATATTTGTTCGGGTTCGGGTTTGCGCTCTGTATGAACGGGGCCTTTAAAAATAACTAAAGCATTCAAGGACGAAAAGCCGCGTTCGCGCTCTGTATAAACGCCCCTTTAGAGTGGAGGACTGCCACCGCGTACTTGGCTGAGTGAAATTATTATGCTCGTCGTTGTATATTTTGTTAGTATGAGTAAATAATTCACGTACAAATGTTGACTAATGTTACAGGTCCCCTTTGGGTACCTACTGATAGATGTTAAGTGTGCACTTCAGATGATGAATAGTATCGTCTATGAGTAGTCGCCAATAAATGGTATCGTCGATGTATGGTCTTTCCGATGGGTGGACAGTTTGTTCTGTGAATGGTATCGTCTATGAGTAGTCGCCGGTAAATGGTATCGTCGATGTATGGTCTTTCCGATGGGTGGACAGTTTGTTCTGTGAATGGTATCTTCTATGAATAGTCAATGTATGGTCTTTCCGATGGGTGGACAGTTTGATCTGTGAATGGTATCGTCTATGAATAATCACCGGTAAACAGTATCGTCGATGTATGGTCTTTCCGATGCGTGGACAGTGTGTTCTGTGAATAGTATCTTCCATGAAAAGTCGTTTTATGGTCTTTCCGATGGCTGGACAGTTTGTTCTGTGAATGGTATCGTCTATGAGTAGTCGTCGGTAAATGGTATCGTCGATGTATGGTCTTTCTGATGGCTGGACAGTTTGTTCTGTGAATGGTATCGTCTATGAGTAGTCGTCGGTAAATGGTATCGTCGATGTATGGTCTTTCTGATGGCTGGACAGTTTGTTCTGTGAATGGTATCGTCTATGAGAAGTCACCGGTAAATGGTATCGTAGATTTATTGTCTTTCCGATGGGTGGACAGTTTGTTCTGTGACTGGTATCGTCTGAGTAGTCGTCGGTGTAGGAACCCAAAGGATTGTTTGTTTTGATGTGGCGTTTTATTTACTTTGGGACCATACCGAAACCGGTGGAAACAGGAATCAAGGTTGTCCGCCATATTTGAAATAAGCATGTCTATCGGAGTCAGTAGGGGGCGCTCTGAAGTACAGAAACCAGGTGATATTCTCTTCTGAAGGGCACTTTTTATTTACAGGTCCATAGTGGCACCTTTCTCACGAAAGAAGAATTTTGTCCGCCATATTCAAAACAAATTAGTCTTCGACTGGGATATCGTATGTGTTCAGCTTGGAACCGGTTCTAAAGTAGGAACCCAGGGGGTTCCTTGTCTGAAGATGTGTTTTATTTTCTTTGGGACCATACCCTATCAGCTGAAACAGGAATCAAAGTTGTCCGCCATATTTGAAATAACCCTACGTACCCAGAAGCCAGGAGATGTTTTGTTCTGATGAGCACTTTTCAAGTTTGCTTTAGCAACGTGAACATATGTAGCGAAGATTAACCTTGTCCGTACGTTTTATTTACTTTCGGACCATACCCTATCAGCTGAAACAGGAATCAAAGTTGTCCGCTATATTTGAAATTACCCTACGTACCCGGGTCACTAAGGATCGTTCTGAAACCAGAAGCCAGGAGATGTTTTGTTCTGAAGAGCACTTTTCAAGTTTGCTTTAGCAACGTGAACATATGTGGCGAAGATTAACCTTGTCCGCAGAATTTGAATTAAATAGACTTTTTCCGCGATTTCGGGGGCGTATGGCCCCTAAACCCAGAGGATGTGCAACTTAAGAATTCCGACTCTGATCATGGGCCATCGCGGTGTCTCCGTTAGGGATAGTGCCACTTTTGTCCGCGATTTTAGAAATAACGACCATCTAGCCCCCCTACTATAAGCCTAAGCAGAAAATTCTCACCATCAAACTTAGTCAAGGTGATGACATCTATATTTTGATCTTTGTCGCTCTCGCTTCATTTTAAACAAAGTTATCGTACAACAAAGCATTAACCAATCAGATTGCTTATCTCTACTTACCGTTAGGAGGCAATACTCACCTTCGAACTCCGCATTTGAACATTCTACCTTAATTGCAAAGAGGTAGAAATAATGAACGCCCACACCAATCAAAATGCTTATTGTTCTGCTTATCCTGAGCAGACAATGCTCATTGTCGACTTTAGTTAAGGTACTGGTGTAATGAAACTACAGACCAAGTTTCATCACTCTGACTGAATTAGAACTAAAGTTATAGTGTCCGAAATCCTCAATTAGTCAGACAGAGCCAGCCGGACGGACGGACCGACAGACAGACCCATTTTAATAGTGCCCCACTTTCATCGAAAGGCGGGGGACGACAAAATGGGGAATAAAAGACACACCCAAAATTGAAATATTGAAAGATACGTTGCCAGGAAACGAAACATACACCCACAACAGCTTAATCACCCAGGCAGTCAACAAAAGTTGTCGGATATTCTTATTTTTTCGGTAATGAAACATCTATAATACACTAAAATCTGATTAAAAGCAACACCTCATTAAGGATTTATCAGAAAATCATTAAAGTTCTGCACCAGTCTAACGTTTAGTATACAAAACTTTTAATATCATGGATTTAGCAGTTAATTTATCAAAATTCATTGAAAATCAATATACTTGTTCGTCTCAAGACCTTAAACTCTATGTATCAATCTGACGTCAATCGGATGATAAGTTTGGTCTCTAGAGCGTCACAGGATTTTTCAAACTGATCAGTGGAGATAACTTTGCAGTAATTCTCGGAAATCGTTGAAAACCAATAGGATTCTTCTCATAACCTTAAACACTGTGTATCAATTTAAAGTTATTCGGATATTAACTTTGACCTCTAGAGTCTCCACAAGATTTTTTTAAGTGATCAAGGGCCATAACTCGGGCGGACGGGCGAGGGCGACGACATTATACGACCACATTTCAATGTGGGCGTTTAAAAATGGCGTTTGAAAACGAAGAGCTTTTAGACGATTTGCAAAGTAACGGATATCATGTTGTAAATGAATATACGTATAGAATCCCAGATGGCAAAAAATCGGGAACAACGCAAGTCACATTTAAAAAGTGACTGGTCCCAGAAAAAATAAAATTAGGTTATCAGATAAGAACAGTTTACCTGTCTATTCCCTGTGTCGAAATATGTAGAAACTGTCAAAAGTTTGGACATAATGAGTCTCATTGCAAGGGTAAGACAGCGTGCGAGAAATGTTCGGACTCGCACAGCAGTAATACCTACTCATCTGAGATATTAAAATGTGTCAATGTTCTGACTCGCACAGCAGTAATACCTACTCATCTGAGATATTAAATTGTGTCAATCGTGGCGAAAGTCACAAATCAACTGACAAAACTTGCACTAGATTCATTGAAATAAAAGAAATTCTAAGAATTTCAATATACCAAGAATTGGGTCATTCCATCTCAATTCACCCAATGGATTTAACCCGACCGTTTCAGATTTTGATGACAATTGGCATGTATGTATAGGATATTAACCTATCCGAGGTTGATATGATAAGAGAACACGCGGGCGAAGCCCAAGGGTTCTCTATCATATCAATCCGAGCGAGAGTAGGCTTATATCTGACATATACAACGTTCACCCTTAAATTTAATGGACTCTTCTAAAAAAGGCAACAGTGATTGGATAATTGCTCGACATCACGTGGATGTGTTTGTTTATACGTCGCCATTTTGTAGTAATTGAACTGAAGAAAGCTAAAACAAACTGGAAAGTAAAACGAATTCAGACGAATAATCAATCCTTTTTAGCCATCATATTGACGATAGAATAGATGTGAATGTAACTATGATGAGGATCTATACAAAGCCTGAAGAAAATTTGGATCAAAAGGCAATATTTTCCGATAATACTGACAATGAACCGTGACTGAAGGTAACTTTTAGATATGTTCAGAGAAAGATTTGACCGACTGTTTTGAGTGGACTGTAGCCGTAGCCAAAATACTTTACAAAGGAACTCTTGGGTGATAAATACTTTCAAGTCTTGGAGTGTGTGGAGAAATGATTTGGGCAGAAAGAAAATTCTGAAAGATATCTTAGACATGGACTGGAGTGTGGATAATCGATTTGAATAAGCCGATAAGTACGCCGTCTATTTCGGTCCTGAATGCTACAAACTGTACCAAAACAATTTTTTTTTATTGTCAAAAGAATAAAATTTTATTTCTGTGTTCTTTGTATTATTTCGATCATCTACGTCAAGAGCGGTTGATAGCCGAATATATCGACCTGTAATGACGTCATCAGCGGTTGATATGAAATATCAACCTGTCAGGACGTCATCAGCGGTTGATATGAGCCAAATATATCAACCTCTGATGACGTCATGAGAGGTTTTTATAAGATATAACTGCTATGGACATCAAAGAAAAAACTACAACCAGTTGTATATGTTCATATAGCACCCGAAATACGATATTTCAAATTTCAGCGCGATCGGAATTGTGCTTTGGGAAATATGGTGCCTAACAATTGTCTTAATTGCTGTGTTGCTGGAAAGGGAATTCAATGAGGAATCCAAATCTGTCATTACTTTTGATGTAGGACTATGAACGTTGGTCAGAATTATAGCCCAAGATGTTTGCAACAAGTTACAAAAAATTTAGAAGTGCAGTAAATTCCAATCCTAATACGTATACCCAAGGAAATAATGAATGTAAATGCATGTTTCATGCATCTTTATGTGATGAAATATACATTTTGTACTGTACGCTACTGAGATCAAAAGAAATCAAAATAACTAAGTCACTAAAATGCAACAAACAAATTTGTCAAAACCATTGGGAGCCATGAGTGTATATTTATAAATAAAAAAGTCAGGCATTGTTTAGTCAGAGGTCTTGGATGTTCATTTTATATAATGGGTCATCTCAAGTTCAAAGCATTTCCGCTATATTTACGTGTAGGCCTAATCTTCATTAAGGTAGAAATATTTCAAATAATTATAAAAGCCAACCTCATCTACTCTATCCATGTAGTTAAAACAAACTAGATCGTGATAATAAACAAATTTATCGAATCTTACAAACCTCCACATTTCTCAAACATAACATTTCAAAACTCAAATTCTTTGTATTAGTAGACAATTCCAAGTACTGTAAATGTATGGTAACTGTCTCAAATACAGAGGAGGAATGGAAGGACATGTCAGTGGAGTTGAAATCCATTCCTCCCGAAATCAAAACAACAAAACTATGCTTGCTGTGTCTATGACAATAATGTGTGGATAGGCCAAGTGGGGAGAGACTTCAGAAGAACACCGAGACTACCACATCCTGGACCAACCAAGCTCTTTCATTGGCCTAATGATGATGATAAGTGTTGGGTCAGTGAGGATGTCATCATTAGGCCGATGAAAGAACTCGGCTGGTCATATCATTGTCATAGAAACAGCAAACACAGTTTTGAAGTTTGATTTCCGGTGGAGTGGCTTTCAACTCCTCTGACACATCCTCCTCTTCGGCATTTGATACAGTTTCCAATTCTGGTGCGGCAGCCTGAGCACTCAACTTTAATGCAATTACTCAGATTTTTAAATTGGGATGAATTGGTTAAAATAGGTGTGGCTTTGATGATTCTGGCCATTTCAAACCTTTCTTTTAACCCTGTTCACAACTATTTACCTCCTCTGGTGTGACATTGAAGAATTTGATTTATGGAATGATTTGAGAAATGAAAGCCATCACTGCCTCGATGGTGAAAATGGCCTGCTGATGACGACAAGCTTCAGGAGCGGATCCAGAGGGGAGTTGGGGGGGGGGGGCAAACTCCACCCTGATCAGGTACATAAAAAGAATTAAATGTCTTGCCTCGATAAAATTGAATCTCAATATGATCCAATATCATCATAAAAATTGACGTCAAACGAGGTGTTGGATTTATGTCTACGTATGCCTATGTAATTTAGAGACAATGATGGCATCATGCATTGTCAGGTTGTCTAAACAGGAGCCTGGCAAACCACCTCCAGCAAAAATTCCTAGATACTAATTACTTTAGGTCTACACTGTGTCATACTCAAGTACATAAAAAAAATCGAAAATTCACTCGTGGATGAATTCATTAAACATATACAAATTAACCCAAACCGCAACACCTTATGCCGTAAAGACGAAATTCAAATTGAAAAATCGTCTACTACCTAACAAAAGCTAGGCCTATATTTGGGCCTACACTGTCAAAGTGTCTATCTTTGGTTCATAACAAATCTTCGAAAATAATAACCAATGACGTGAATATGTCATTAGCTTCGGAATTTCTTCAAACTACAATAGGAATCTACGATCGCATGAAATCGTTAAAAACACTAACATCACACAAGAAGGAATTTTTTACCAGACTTCCCATAATCTACACCTTTTCGCATTTGTTGGGAACCCGTGCAATAAATCCCTTGCCCATATCCTGTGTAGCATGCCAATTATGTCATTTAAAAACACGTTAAATTATAGGCCAATACGCAGACGATTCTTTTCAGATGGGTAACATAATTAAAAATTTATTATGTTAAATTTGATTTTACAAAATGAAACTAGCGCTCACGTTTTTCCCTTAGCTATTACTTCATGCCAGCCTCGTTTTATCGCTTGTCTGCCAGTCTCGCACGTGAACAGTAAATTTTTAAATAGTTTGATAGACTAAATGTTCATTATATAATTGTATAGTGGTTCATCTTTCGAGATACAATGTCAGAAAATGGCAGGGAATTGAGATCGACTGCTGGGGCAAGAATGAAGGGTATTATCAAAGATATTCGGGCTGATAGCGACAATGAAACTGAAAATCAGACCGGTGAAGACTCAGAACCAAATAAAAATGGCACCACCCCTACGGTGCTTCGAGACGACGTCTTGCCTACTGCCAGTAGTACTAGTAGGTCTTGCCCTACGGAGGTAGGTACAAGCAAAGAGAACCAAGATAACCCAACCTACGATCACTCAGTAACTGAAGAGCGTGAGATTAAAAAAACTTGCTCGAGAACTAGCCGAGCTTAGACGACAGATTTACACAGAAAAAGTCGTATTGCCGATTGCAACGCCGCTTGCCCACAGGCCCACGAGGCCGAAGCTTCATATATCCCTGGTATGTCATCTCAACCTCCTGGCTCCAGAAGAGTAAATACTGATGTCAACGGTATCAACACATCAATTTTAGCCTAGCATCTAGGCCTAATATAAGAGACAATCACTCCGTTATTCCTGGTCGACCGAATAATAATAATGATATTGATAATGGATTGTGGGGGGGGGGTCTATTTATTATATTCTCGCTGCCAATGAAACCAAGGCCAAATCTAAAGCTTTATAGATAATTAATTTTTTGTGGGACGACCATGCCACCAACAACAAATCTTACAATATAAGCTCTGATGTTGAGTTTCCGGCGCTATTGCACTTTCGCACCTCCACCAGTTCCTGTGGTCGTAGCGGCTTGAAATTTTCAGGGGATGTTCAGGCGGACTAGTGATGACTCAACACCAGCCGAATCAATCAATAACTTTTCATTTTACCGACCTTTTACGTTCAGCTTCACCGATAGTCTTATCCGGTCGACGCCATGTTCTTTGTTTAACAATTTAGGTCTAAGGGAAGTAACTCCTGTTTAACATAGTAGGGATAAGACAGTTAATTCTCTACAGTTTTACTTTAGCGGTACGTCGATGATATTTCTGCTTTCACCTCGAACAATGAACTTGATAATACAGCGAGAAATAGGGTCATGGCAAGCATAAACGGAAAGGCCCCGAGATCGACGGGAAGTTTGGACTCAAGGTCACGGTTGGTTAGCCTTGACTAGTGCAAGTCACCACGACCGCCTACATTGACCACGCCCCTTGACTTCCTTTCCGTCACGGGCCCTCTGTGTTTGACCGTTTTCTGATTGAGCAGTGTGTGACAGGACCAAGGTCAAGGTCGGTGGATCAAGCTAAGATCGTGGCCTTTGAAAATGGTTACTGTATGAAGGTCGTAAGTCAAGGTCAAATGTCCAAAAACTGAGTTTGAAAAATCTGAGTTCTGTTTTCTGTAACATGACCTTGACCCACGGCTTTGGCCCAGTTACCTTTTTTGAAGGACGTTGTCTCTGCTTTCCCCTCTAACATTGACTTTGATAATACAGGGAGAAATGGGGTCATGGCAAGCATAAACGCAAAGGCCCCGAGAACGATGAGGAGTTTGGACTCAAGGTCAAAGTCAAGGTCACGGTTGGTTAGCCTTGACTAGTGCTGGTCACCGCGACCGTCTACATTGACCACGCCCATTGACTTCCTTTTCGTCACGGACCCTCGGCATTTGACAGTTTTCTGACCAAGCAGTGTGTGACAGGACCAAGGTCGGTGATCCAAGTCCAGATTGTGGCCTTTGAAAATGGTTACTGGATGAAGGTCAAGTGTCTAAAAACTGAGTTTGAAAAGTCTGAGTTCAGTTTTCTGTAACATGACCTTGACCCACGGTTTTGGCCCAGTTACCTTTTTTGAAGGACGTTGTCTCTGCTTTCACCTCGAACATTGACTTTGATAATACAGCGAGAAATAGGGTCATGGCAAGCATAAACGCAAAGGCCCCGAGAACCATGGGATGTTTGGAGTCAAGGTCACGGTTGGTTAACCTTGACTAGTGCAGGTCACCACGACCGTCTACATTGACCACGCCCCTTGACTTCCTTTTCGTCACGGACCCTCGGCATTTGACAGTTTTCTGACCAAGCAGTGTGGGACAGGACCAAGGTCAAGGTCGGTGGTCCAAGTCCAGATTGTGGCCTTTGAAAATATAGTATCGGGTGAAGGTCGTGCCCCACGGTCAAGTGTCCAACAACTGACTTTAAAAAGTTTCAGTTCAGTTTTCTGTAGCATGACAATGACCCACGACTTTGATCCTGTTACCTTTTTTGAAGGAAATCGTCTCTTCTTTCACCTCGAACATTGAATTTGATAATACAGTAAGGAGTATGGCGACAGCAAGCATAAACGCAAAGGCCCCGAGCTCGATGGAAAATTTAAAGTCAGGGTCAGCATCAAGGTCACAACGTTATTCACACGTAAACGACAATCCAAATGGTCAACGCCAAATAGTCATTTACAGAAAATGGTGGCTTAGCGCAAAAATTAAAATATACCATAATTATTATTATGAACTGCATCGTTAGGCATGTTGCGCAGAGTGTGTCAACGCCAAATAGTCATTTACAGAAAATGGTGGCTTAGCGCAAAAATTAAAATATACCATAATTATTATTATGAACTGCATCGTTAGGCATGTTGCGCAGAGTGTCGGGGTCCGTTTGAGCGTCTTGTTATTCGAGTCTAAATAGTCAACAAAGAAAATGGCGTCGAACGGATAAGATTATCTGTGAAGCAGAACGTAAAAGGTCGGTAAAATGAAAAGTTATTGATCGATTAAATATTGCCCCCCAAAAGAAATGTAAATATTTGAATGTTATAATATGCAATAGTATATTGCACTGTATATATTTCCAGCCATAAATGCGTTAAATATGTCTCGTGGTTTTAAGTCATAAAACTGCAAGAAATCAATATAAATTGTAAAATACTAATCTAAAACGCTTGGAGAAATACGGACGCAGGTTTTATACTTTTTCTTAAATGCGTTAAATATGTCTCGTGGTTTTAAGTCATAAAACTGCAAGAAATCAATATAAATTGTAAAATACTAATCTAAAACGCTTGGAGAAATACGGACGCAGGTTTTATACTTTTTCTTAAAATTATTATAGGGCCCGAATATTTTGTTCTCCGAACAAGTGAATATGAATGATGGGTAAATATCTATTGAGTTGGAGGTTAGCTGTTTTGGAATCCTTGTCCGTTGAGTTATTTTACCTGTTTATCCGTAGGTTGCTTTCCCTATAGAATGTTTGACTTCAATTGACCGTCGCGTGTTACCTACAGGCTTAGTTTGTCTTGATACGGAGTTTTGTATGAACAGTTCTGTTATTTAAAATATTGGAACACTCACTGAGTGATCCCCATTTCGTCACCTGTGTTACCTGCCCCTCCAATCCTTACCGTGAATTTTGTACCGCGAATCTATGACTCCTGCGCAATCTTACTATGCACACAGCACATTTGGACGAGGAAAAACTGTTGAACACATTTTAAATTGAATATTTATGGAATCATATTCAAAGGGACTATCCCGATTTAAACAGAGTCTCAAAAATGAAAGTCCGAGTATGTATGAAATTTAAGTGCCAAAACATACAAGAATGATGTATTTACCCTGCCTCAAAATTCCAGCAGAGTTGAAACTGTTCCCTTTAGAGTGGAGACTGTTGTCACCTAGAATTCCTTTCATGAAGGTGTATGCAGCACCACGTGGTGGACAAAAGAAAATCAGAGGAAATGTTGTTGCTAATGTGTGTAGTACCATATCAGTTCTCTTCCCAGAGCTCCAGATGAAAACTTCACAATAGCTGCTAAATTGAAACGACAACTTAAGTATAACCATGATGTTATGACTGAAAATATCAGACCATATAAGATTATGGAAGCTGTAGCGTGGTTGCAAGCAAACGGTGACCTTTTCCATAAGGAAGGGGTTCACTTTGATGAAGCAATTATACCAAATAATGCAGATGATGAAAACGTGATCAAACATGCTGAGCACTGTGGTGAAAGTAGGGAAATCTCTCCAGAAGGAAATGGTGTAAATACCATTCATGTTGACAACTGTGATGAAACAAATGTTTTATCGGAGTATGAAAAAAAGAACACAGAGAAAGATAACTCAGGTAAAGAAACCACTACTTCAGGGAAACCTGAAGTTGATACTTTTGAGGATTGGAGTGAGGATGAAGGTGAACTAGTTCCTGGATCTAAGGATACGTTGTTGACTTCCCCTGACTTCATTGAAGATGACGAGAAGGAAAACGTATACTCTTTTGCTCCAGGACAGGGTAATATTCCACTAAGTATCTTTATGGACAAATACTCCGAAGAGTTATCATTTCCGCAAATATTTGCAGGAAAGGCAAGAGTAGATGCAAAGGAAAGGAAAGCAAAAGTTTACTACAGTGAACTTTGTAAGTCTGAGTTAAGACGGAACGATAGAAGGGCTGCAAATTGTGTAGACGATATCTTTTTCAAATTGAAAAAGCTGCAAATGAAAACTATGATTGGCCAAGCAAACTGCTGGTAAAAATTTGACGGCTGGTGATCTCCGGACACCTGGTCACTTGGAGAAATTAGTACAATTTGATGATGGCTATATGGTGTTGAAAACACTGAGAGGTTCGCCACCATACTTTAAAAAAGCAAAATCCGATCTTTTCGGAATGATAAGAATGCTGGGAGAGGCCACGTACTTTTGTAGTTTTTGTGCCGCTGAAACAAAGTGGAAACATTTGCTTAAAATATTAGGCAAGTTGCAAGATAATGAAGAATATTCTGATGAAGTAATCGATAACATGGACTGGGAGAAAAAGTGTAAGCTTATTTCGTCAGACCCAGTTACGTGTGTAAGGCAGTTTGATTACCAGGTCAATCTGTTGTTCAGAGATGTACTGAAAGCAGAGAACTCACCCTTGGGAAAGATAAGTGATTTTTTTTACAGGGTTGAGTTTCAGCACAGAGGCTCGCCTCACATTCATACCTTGTTATGGGTTGAAGAGGCTCCTAAATACAAGTGCAGTGAAAATGAAGAAATTGTTGAGTACATTGATAGCAAGATATCATGTAAAAGAATTGTGGATGACGATGATTTACCGCCACTTGTAAATTATCAGAAACAAAACCATTCTCATACATGTAGAAGGAAGAACCAAAAGATTTGCAGGTTTGGTTTCCCCAAACCACCAATGCCAAACACTGTAATTTTAGAACCACTGGATGCAACAGTTGGTGAAAATGACATTAATTCACATAAACGTGATTATGACAAAGTAAAAGCAGTTTTAGATGAAATGAAAGGGGGTGAAGACATTTCTTTTGAAGATTTCTTGGGAAAAGTCTCTATATCTTATGAGCAGTACATTAAGGCAGTACGATCATCAATTAGATCAGCAACTGTCTTTTTGAAAAGAACGCCGAATGAATTGAAATTAATTCCTATAATCCTCTTCTTCTGAAGGCATGGAGAGCAAATCACGATATCCAATTTGTGCTTGATGTATATGCTTGTGCTATGTATATCGCCTCATATATAGCCAAGTCACAAAGAGGTATTAGTGATTTGCTAAGGCAAGCAATGAAAGAAGTAAAAAGCGGTAATTATGGTATTAGAGACCAAGTCAATGTAATTGGCAATAAGTTTCTGAACAATGTAGAAATTAGTGCCAAGGAAGCTGCATATATCATACTGCAACTTCCTATGAGAAAAGCATCGAGGGAGGTTGTGTTTATTAACACCTCTCCTCCGTGTGAAAGGGTATATCTGTTGAAATCGCAAGATCAACTAGATAACCTGGTTGATGAAGATCAAAATATCCAATCCAGTAATTATCTGGACCGGTATAAGAACCGTTCAAAGCAGTTAGAAAATGTAAGTTTAGCTGATTTCATTGCTTGGTATGATAGAAAAAATACCTATATTAAACGATCCAAGCAACTAGAAAACGACCAGACATTAGTTGAAGACTAACTAGTTGAAGACTCTGATTGGGACGATGACGACTTGGGAGGAAAATCTTCTCAAGCAAAGAAAGGTATTAAAAAAACTACGATAAAGAAAAGGGCAGTGGCAAGAGTCATAAGATATGTCAATTTTAATGTTGACAAGGAGCCCGAGAAACATTACAGAGAACTCCTCATGTTGTATTCGAACTGGAGGGATGAAGAAGTTGATTTATTGGATGGATTTGATTCCTTCCAAAGCAGATATGAACATATGAAAGATCAAATAGTTGAGCAAATTAAGCAATATGATGCAAATAGGGGTGCTGTAGATGCAGCTATTCTTGCTGAAGGCCAGAATTTGGAAGATGCCTGGGATCAACAGGCACCTGTTACTCAGCAACTTGAAAAGGAAGATGAAATAGAAGAAATGTTAGATATGAAGAAAGATTCTGAATGCGGTAAGCCTACCAAATACGAGTATGATATTGGTATGGATTTGGGACTTTCCACTGAAAGTAATGTTGAACAGGTTGCACTCTATGAAATGCCCGATGGAAATTATCGATCTCTGATGAGGTCATTGAATCAGAAACAGTTACATTTTGTATATGATACCTTGAATGAAATAAAACTGTCACGGAATCAGGTTTTCAGATTCTTGAGTGGCGGAGCTGGTGTAGGCAAAAGTTTTGTAACAACAGCTTTGTATCAAAGTTTGTTGAGGTATTACAAAACTAAAGCAGGTGATGATTTTGAAACTATTAAGCAAATATTGTTGGCCCCGACGGGCAAGGCCGCTTATAACATCATGGGTAGTACGTTACATAGCGCGCTCAAGATCCCTGTGTGTCAGTCTTTGCAATATAAAAGCTTAGATAGTAGCAGATTAAATACGTTAAGAAGTAGCCTTGGGGGTTTGAAAGTTGTTTTTATTGATGAGATATCCATGGTTGGAAGTGGAATGATGAATTTTGTGAATAAAAGATGGGCCACTAGCGAGTAATATATGGAAAGATAATTTTTGCATGTATGAACTTACAGAAATTATGAGGCAAAAAGATAGCAAAGCCTTTGCTGAGCTATTGAATAGATTAAGAGAAAGCAATTATATATCTGAAGAAGAAAAATGTAATGATATCAACATTCTTAAATCAAGATTGTTGAAAGTTAATGAAGAGAGTGAGTATCCCTTTGACATAAAACATCTCTTTTTAAGTAATGAAAAGATGAAAAACTTTAATGACAAAGTTTTTGATAATATGGTGGGTGAAAAAATTGTAATTTTAGCAAAAGATAGCATAGTTGGGTCTGCTTCGCAAGTTGTGGGCAAAGCTATACTCGAGAAAGTTCCAGAAGATCCGAGAAAAACCATACAATTACATTCCACTTTAGGATTGGTAATTGGCTTGAAGTGTGAAATAGCTTTAAATGCTAGATTGGATGATGGATTGACAAATGGGGCGTCTTGCGTGGTAAAGAAGATCCAATCGGGCGCTTCTAGGTTAGCAAGTAGCACCATAGTTTGGGTCCAGTTTGAAAATCCAAATATTGGGAAGTTAACTAGAAAAGATTATAAAAGTCATTTCTATGCAGAAATTGATGCCTTGTGGACACCTATTTTGCCTGTTTCACGACAGTTTAGAGTAGGGAAACACAAGAATGCAGAAGTAATGAGAATGCAGATACCTTTGAGACCAGCTGCTGCTAAAACTATTCACCGACCCCAAGGGGATACTTTAGAAAGCGTGGTCGTTGATTTTGAAGGTAGGAAGACTCCACATATTCATTATGTTGGATTAAGCAGGGTGAAAACTATTGAAGGTTTACACATCATAAACCTGAACGAAAACAAAATATCAGTCAGTAATGATGTAAAAGTAGAAATGAATGAATTACGTACAACACGTAAAGTCATATGCAGAACGCTGGATTTGAGTTCTGTGAGCTCAGATGAAATAATTGTGGTTTATCATAACGTAAGATCATTGCAGAAATATTTTGAAGGTGTAAAGGCGAGTCTTTCTAAAATTAATGCTACTGTCGTCATATTGGCAGAGACAAGAGTAAAAGCAAATGCGAAATCAGAAATGTATAACATACCTGGTTATACCTTGTATAGAAATGATGCTGTAACAGAATTATTGAAAAATCACCATGTCATGGCTGTATATGTCAATGATAAAATGAAACTGAAAAATATTGTTGTTGAACCATCCAATATGAATGGTGTTGAGATGAACGTTATAACGTTAGATATTGAAATTGAAAATATAAAGCAATCTTTCAAGATACTTGGGCTATATAAACCCCCTAAAGTGTCAGAGAGTCAGTTCTGTTCAGCTCTTATAGATGTGAGCAAAACGTCAAATGAATCTGATTTCACCATAGTTCTTGGTGATTTCAATATGAAATTTGAAAAATGTAAGACTTCTAGGGTTAATGAAGTGTTGAAGGGCATGAGCCAGTTGATTGATGAACCTACCACTGATTCAGATACAGTGATAGATTTGATATACACTGATCTACCAAAACATCACATAAGGTCTGGTGTTCAGGAGAACTACTTTTCGGACCACAAAGTGATCTATTTGATGATCAGTAATGAAAAATTAAGTAATGATGAGAATAAAGCTTACAACAACATTAATGTTGCTTGTAATGACCGGGATGAAAATATGTGGAAACCCCAGACTCTAAAGAAGAATGAAAAGGGTTCTTTATTTGAGAAAAATATATCCGCAAGAAGAATTTCTAAAGAAATAAAAAGAAACACTGATATTCAAAATGAAATGCAGGTTGATGATATAATAGTCAGAAAGAATGGCTATCAGATAAGCAGAAGAGATCTAGCTACCCTTGCTCCAAGACAGTGGCTTAATGATCAAGTAATAAATGTGTATATGAAATACCTACAAGAAAGAGAAAGAAATAAAGGCAATCAAATATTGGCTAAAGAAATTTTCTGTTACACCAGAATAGAAGGAAATTTAAGAAATGCAGTAGAATTCTACCGTTGTAGAAATATTCTACGATATGACATGATACTAGTTCCAGTGTACACTGCAAGTCACTGGAGCTTATTGGTGGTATATGTGAGATCTAAGACTATCAAGTACTTTGGTTCACTTGGAAGCTGTAGTAGAGGTGCTGTATGTTTGAACACATTGCTCAGTTTTATTAATGAGATCGAGACAGTACGATCAAACATATGGAAAACGATAATGGAAAGAAACATAACTATACAAGATAATAGTTATGACTGTGGTGTTTATGTATGTATGTTTGCTGACTTAATTCTTCAGGGTTTATCTTTGAAGAACAGAAAGAAAACCGCTGCTGGTTATCGCCAGCACATGAAGGACATAATAATGATGTGAAATACTGTGGCAGCAACTATCTTCTTGTTCAGTTCAAATGCATATGCTATTGTCTTGCTGTGTAATAGTGTACAAAAATGCAATTTTGAAAGATAAAGCTATAATACATTAGTTAAAATGTATAAAGCAGTAAATATCCTCGTTTGATATTGTAAAATTGTAAATAGTATATGACAGGTATAAAGGAACAAAGCCATGTGATGATGATGTTATATTATACATAAAGCAGAAAAATATAGAGTGTAATATTTTTGTATGTTTCACTAAGAAATTACAACTTGTAGAGGAATTGAGATATGAAAAAGGTGCTGGTTATCACCAGCACATGGAGGAAATAATGCAGTAGTAGCAATTGTGTTGTTGCTTATGAAAAAGTTTATGTTACACGTAATGCAGAAAGCAGTAAGAGCTAATACTCCTCTTTTACTGGCCAAGAAAGTGTAAGATCGGTGGGTACAGGGGAGTTGGGCAGCCTGCCTATATAAATATTTATATGAAAAGTATGTTTCATCGAATTCTTCAAAGTTTCTCTCAATCTCATTAAAATACAGATATTTCTATTGCGTCGTTTTTTTCATACTTTCTATGCCCTCGAGAACGTTAAGTTCTGATCGGTTAGAGACTTGACTCTATGCCGTCATACTATGTTAATAAATCGGCATTTCATTGGATATTCCCTTTCATCGATCAGAACGGGGATTATACCAAGTCTCCCAGATCGTATTGTACTAAGAATAAGTAAACTGAAATTTTGAATGATATAAAACCCCACCCAAATACATGTAGAATCTGTTTTTATCAGATTGAGTTTACCCTTTGAAGAACCGAAAACATATAGCTGTTGATTATCCCTATCCAATATTCAAGTTAAGTACACAACGTAAAGATAGCTCATTTCCTTTCCATATTACCATGTACCTGATATTTAAGTTGTGAACTCTCTTCAGGTCAAATTTTTATCCGATTTAATGACAATCTCTCATATCGAATTCCAACTGTAATGAAATCTTTTACGTGAAAGTCAATGAATACACGACACCGTAACTTGTCGTTCGACCTGAACAACTAGATAGCTGTACTTTGTCAAGCCGCCCGTTCTGCACCAATGACAAGTAAAAACTGCACCGGAAAAGAAGCTACCGGGCACATGCCTGAAAATACAATGGGACCCCGGAATATTTTCGAAAAGGAGTCATAAGCAAACTTAACATAGCCGTGACTATGGTCGTACATTTCATTAATCCATATATATTTTAAACATTTGTAGAATTCATTTTATATTTAAATCTACCATATTTCAAACAATACCCCAATAAAGATTGAAATAAACAAACAAACCGAATCCACCTTACCAATCCAATTGTATTTATTTATCTCCGTGCTCCAAAATATACGTATACATATATCGTAATATGAGACTGGCAGTTATTGCATTACGACTATCTAACAACCATAACGACTATTTAAAACTAGGATTTAAAACCCTATTAACAATTGCCCTTCGAATATCAAAAAAATATTTTTTAAGTCCAATATTGTTCAAATGCACAAAATCTTTAATTGAAAAGTTGTCTGGGTACTTTATATCCATTAAACTAACGTACTTAGTTTTTAATTCCTTTTTGACCAGAAAATTAATTCTTTTCCTCTGTTTGTCAAAGCGTTCTTTTGTTAATTGTGGACTGTATTTAAAACGGCCTCTTGGTAAAATTTCCAGAACGTAAACGTCACACTCAAATTGATTTATAACGCTCATAATGTTTTCGAATATTTCCCTTGGTCTTGAAGTATCGCTAATATTATTATTATTATTATTACCATAGATTTATATAGCGCCCTTTTCATAAAATGTTCAAGGGCGCTTTACAATAAAATGATTAATAGCATAAAATACATAAATATAATGTTTAAAAGTATATCGAACATAAATTAAGAAACATTCAGAAGTCTAAATAAATATGATATATAAATATAAAACAAGATACAAAACAATTATTTAAAAGCAATATTAAATAAATACGTCTTTAATCGAGTTTTAAAAATAGATAATGAAGTGCTGCTTCTGATAAAATGGGAGATCTTATTCCACAATTTAGGAGAAGCTACTGAGAAAGCCTTTTCTCTGTATGACACCATATTGGCACTTTTTTCGACTAAAAGATATGAATCCGCTGCAGACCGTAGGTTTCTACATGGGATATAAAAGTGTAAAAGACTAGAGAGATATGATGGCGCTAGATTATGGATACATTTAAAAGTTAATAGTAAAATCTTATACTAAATTCTGAAATGAACATGGGATATAAAAGTGTAAAAGACTAGAGAGATATGATGGCGCTAGATTATGGATACATTTAAAAGTTAATAGTAAAATCTTATACTAAATTCTGAAATGAACAGGCAACCAGTGCAAATTAAAAAGAATAGGAGTAATGTGATCGCTATAAGAGGCTCCTGTTATCATTCTAGCCGCACAATTCTGAAGTTTTTGAAGTTTACTAATGTGTTTTAAAGGCAAACCATATAAGAGCGAATTAAAATTATCCAGACGAGAAATGACAAGGCAACTGATTAGTGTTCTAGTAGCATCTGTGGTTATATATTTCCTGATTTTACTAATATTACGAAGATTTAGATAGCCTAATTTGCAAATATTATTGACATGATTTTCCAAAGACATATTAGAATCAAATATTCACCTATATTTCTAACTGTATGTACAGAATTGATTGAACTACTATCAACTTTGATAGACAGATTATTACAAATAGGTAAATTAGTTTTTGAACCGATAACTATGAATTCAGTTTTTTCGTCATTGAGTTTTAAAAAGTTATCTGTCATCCAGGATTTAATTTCTAAAATACATTTCTCTAACTTCAACTTCGTTGTATCAATGTCATTATTTACAGGTTTAAATGAAATATAAAGTTGGGTATCATCCGCATATAAGTGGAATGATAGACCATATTTTCTGACGATAACACCCAGTGGTTTAGTGTATAAACTAAATAGCAGAGGACCGAGGACGGAACCTTGGGGAACACCATATGTCAGGGATCTTTGTGACGATGCTATGCCATTCACAGAAACACTCTGTTTCCTATCAGTGATGTAAGATTCTAATAGTTTCAATGCATTGCCGGTTATGCCAAATTCCAGATCCAATCGTTTGAGTAGAATATTGTGGTCTACAGTATCGAATGCAGCTGAGAGGTCGAGAAGGATCAGAAGAACACATTCACGATTGTCTAGACACAGATTTATATCATTGTGAACACGCACAAGTGCCGTTTCGGTGCTGTGAAACTGTCTGTACGCACTTTGAAATTCCTCCATTAAGTTATTGTCGCTGACATACGATGTTAACTGTGCAGCAATAACCCGCTCCAATGTTTTCGACAAGAAGCTGAGGTTCGATACTGGCCGATAGTTTTTGTTGACATTCCTGTCCAGATTCGGCTTTTTAATTAATGGAAAAACAACTGTTGCTTTAAATATATTTGGAAATGTATTTTCGTCAATAGCAGAACTAATAATGCTAGTTATAACTGGTAAAAAGTCGTCCAAACATGTCTTAAGAAATGTAGTTGGTACAGGATCCAGCAAACAGGATTTGGATGCCGACCTTAATATAACTTTTGACACTTCTTCATTTGAATACTGATGGAAAGCTACTGAATAATGATTTTGATGAACGAGTGGTTACTGTTGTATTGCCTTGGCTTTCTAAATGCTGGCGAATCTTCTGAATTTTATCACTGAAATAGTGAGAAAAACGTTCGGATAACTGTTCTACTGAATCAGTGTTCGGAAGTGTAGTTTTACCATGAGAAGGACTCAACAAAGAGTTTGTGATTTTCCAAATATCTTGTTTATTGTGACTAGAATCCATTTTGTCAGAATAGAATTTTTTCTTAGCATCTTGAATCATGTGGTTTAATTTGACTTTAAGGCTTTTGAACATATCCTTGTGGACAGTTAGATTTGATTCGCGCCATACATGCTCAGCTTTATTACGGAGACGTTTGATATCTAAAATATCACCGTTAAACCATTCACAATTTGGTCGAATTTTAAACGTTTTCGTTTTTTCAGGAGCTAGTTCATTTAATATATTGGTTAAGATGGAGTTGTATTGTTCAACTTTTTTATCAACAGAATCCAGAAACTGAATATCAGAAAAGTCACTATTAGAGAGTGCACCGAGGAAAACATCTTTATTTAGATCCCTGAGTTTTCTATAAGTGATTGTTTTGGTGGGATATGCAGGTTTAGAGATTTGCAAGTTGAAAATAACAGTAAAATGGTCTGATATTAATTTATCCTCAACGTGGAGGTTTCGTAGGAGGGAACTATCCTCTTGTTATAACGAGGTCCAGTGTATGGCCATCACTGTGAGTGGAACAATTCACATGCTATCATTTCCGCCAACATGCAAAAATACGGCGTTCGATTTAAAGTCTATCACTTTTGTAACAAGCTCGTGTGGAACATTGTCCGCTCGCATGCCGCTTCTTCCAAAAAATCTGCAATCTGCGTTTAAACTCATTGTCTGGCAATACTTTTCCAACCTGTCCACAATACTTGATCCAACAATGGCGATTTTCTTCATTATGAAAATAGGTCTTAGTCTCCTATGGTTAATGAATCTAAAAGTAGATAATAAACTATTTTTTTCAAACGCCAATTTATACTGTTACCTTAAATGACATCAATTACTTAGCAGATTATAATAAACTGTATTAATACATACCATTCGATACGATATAAACACCTCTACTCTCTAACAAGCGCCGAAATAAATTTATCAAAGGCGGCATATGAAGCCGTCGACAACTCACAGTAATATCAAAGGCAAAACCCTACACTATATACCCACGTTTCTGTTCTGGCACACCCTTTAATGTTATTATATGCCGCTTTTACAAACATAATTCAGTAACAAGTGTTTTTGACAATTTGAAACGATCTTAGACCCTTTACAAATTAACGTAATCTAAGCATATCTGACAATATTGTGAAAGAGAAATCGGTAACAGCAATCTATATCAGTCCAAAAATAGTTTCTAATTCCATTCAGCATTTAATCTAATATGAATGTATATAAACTGATTCACATTCAATCGCTCCCGTTTGAAAACAGTTATGTTCGGCACAATACGCCAGAAGTGCCAATCAAATGCCAATCTCTATCACCTGGTTATTCCAGTCTACGCCTATAGTTTTATTGATATGCCTTGTTGAATAATCTACCTTCTAATTACGAGAAGGCTTTTTATTTTAAATTGATTAATTTCGCCATCTGAACATGCTGGCTTGGAAAAAAACCGGCTACAGCTTACTTTGAGCATGCGCAGTAAGTTACATTCCTGTGAAAATATAGGGGTCAGACAGTGCCAATGTTATCGAACGTGTGCGAAAACCGAATAAACTACATGCAGCTACCCATGCGCAGTTAACTCTAACCCCCAACCGAAGAGGTTTGGCTGTACGTGTACAAACGCAACACGATACTGTGTTAAGACCCAGCTGATTATGAACTGGCTTTATAGCAGCTTCCAATTCCAATAAGCCGTAACTAAATAATAATATTTATGTGACAATCGATACATTAATACACATTAATAACTATGTAAATTTACGAAAAAAATAAACGCAACTGGTCTTTTCTACCACGAAACAATTACTAAATTTAATAAACGTTCTGGTATGATTCTGTTGCTATTTTAAACCTGATTACATACTGATGCAAGAAAGATCGAATTCGAAACAATCTACGTAGTAAACAAGCTTTGTAGTAATTAGCCTAAATTGAATCTCGCAATTGTACACAGTGCCAAGGGAGGGGTTCATGGAGAATTAGAGCAACTAATTAATTTGTGCGTAGAAATACTAATCTAATGAGCCAAATCACCGTTTAACGGCAACACACGTAACCGATTTCCGCAGGAATCGTGCACACAAACTTATTCTTACGCTGCGTGATGCAGGTACCGGTATACTAATTAGCCAATCCAGTATTCCGATGACATCACGTGACCATTAATCACGCTTTTAGCCCAACGATAGAGCGCGAATTGACAGATTCCAGACTGTTTTCTTCAGGTAAGGACCTATTTCTTTTTAATTTCTTTGCGAATAAATACCGGAGAAATTTAATTAAAGTTGTTTTGCTTCCGGGTGTCACAGTTTCTGTTGGTCGCTGGTGTGTGTTGGTTCCTGGGCACTTGCGCATGTCCGAGACGGATGTTTGTGTTAGCAACACGGACAACGCAGCTTTATCCACTTCCGCCATTGTGAGATGGTTCCTCATAAAAGTGTTATGTTCTTAGTTAGAGTTTTGTCATTAATAAACATACTTGTTATCGTGATTAGCTGTTTTTTTAGTGATCAGTAGTTACACGATCAACGGATTTAAGTTAATTGGCTTGAGATTAATTGTTCTATCGTTCGTGATTTGTTGCCGTTGTTTTTAGTGATTAGTCGTTACACGCGTACAATCAGTGGAACTGGAAACCATACACATTGATGATTGGCTTGAAATTGTCAATTAATTCACCTCCAAAGGCAGATTAATTCCTTTGATATTCTCGTGGCTTCATTTGCCTATGTGTTTTATTTGTCAAATACAAATACTTTATCATGCAAACCATGGGATCTACTATACTAGTTACTATAAGTATCGGATATTTATCGGCTTTGGCCTCTATCCGAAAACCGGTAACATCCGTTTTTATAGTAACTAGGGATCTTCATCTGAAACTAAATCTGAAAATACCACTATTTCTTGAACATGAATCACCCAAATTCTGCGTTTATACAAGGGGCAATTATTTTTTCTGTTTCTGCATGTGGACGGGAATTTTTCAATTTTTATAAGATCGTTAATTTGTATTTCTCCTTTTTAATGAAATAAACAAACAATAGAAACTCAACATCCTCGGCTACTGTCAGTAGTAATACTATATATTGGTAGATAATAGTAGAAACCGATCTGACCGTAAGAAAATCGTAGGGGTAATCCTATCACGGGGAGTCAACACACACTGTGTCTATAACAGTGTGAGATGACTCCTACAACTGCGCATGCGCCAACGACCAACCAACACCAGCGACCAACTGAAACTGTGACACCGGGTAGTATATGTTGGAATTCTCGTCTTTTTAGTCAAATAAAATGACGAAGCTATAATGTCGGAACAACCACCTTCTAGTTCTACTACTTTAGCAAAAAACCCAGAAGATGGAATTGAAAGTGCAAGTAAGAGTAAGTCGTAATTTTATAACAATTCAACATTGATTTTGTGTCCACCGCGTACTAGTTTCTCGACCAATGCCGATAACTTTTTCTTAGTATCAGAACTGGGAAAAACGAAATCCTGGACCGAACACATTCAGTAATGATTGATATTTTTTTCAACAATGATTCATGAACTAGGCCTATTTTGCTTGCGCACAACAGACGGTTCCGTCTGCTATAAATGTCTGAATAGTTACCAAAATCTTCGACAAAAAAAGCACAGATTATTTGTCAATTTAATTCAACATTGATGTTGTGATTTTACAAGGAAAATATGGGCTTCTGATATCCAATATTTAAGACAAAATAAAAAAAGATTATCAATGGTCCCAAATATTAGCGATTTAGCTCCTTTAAGCTTATTACACTCTATTTTTAAAACAAAAAACAACCAAACAAACTCAAAAATTTAAAGGGGCTAAATCGCTAATATTTTGGACCGAGAAATTGACACAAATGTGTCGCACGCATATAATAATGTAATATGAATGATTATATACTGATTTACATTCAATCATTTAGAACTGTTTTTACTGTAATTTCTAATCACTTATTTTCGGCGAAATATGCCTGGAATCTCAATCAATTGTCTATCTCTAGCGATAGTAGGGCCTATTTATTGCGCATGTTCCAGAAAAAAATATTTCACCGTTTGGAATTACTTCTGTAATGTGTCTACTTCTAGCACTGTTCGAGTGCCTTGTTACACAAATGCCATTGAAATGCATTGGTAAAATGATTTTGTCTTAATTAAATATTAGATGTCAGAAATCCATCTTTTCCCTAGCAAGATCACAGCATCAATGTTGATTTAAATTGGCAAATAATTGTTTTTTTTTAATGTCAAAAATTTACACAGAGATTTAGCTACTTTAAAGATACATTATTGGAGGTTAGATTACAAGTCGATATTTCTTGCTTTAATAATAGTTAATTAATAACATAAACATAGTATGAAAAGTTTCTGTAAGACTGAACCTAAATATTAGCTTTTAAATTTTAGGTCTAGCCGCAATAAATCATTACTGAAGTCGGTACGATATAAAATGTAGTCTTGCTTATCCATTTTTCGATTCAATCATTTAAAAATATATTCTAATCCCCAAAATATTTCAGGTTAGCACTAACAAAGGTTCATTGTAACGAAGATAAGTTAATTAATTTCGATACAAATTTCATTCCTAAACAAAGACCTGCAATAGTTAATTGAAGCTCTTGCAACATGTGTGTTTAGTATTGGGCCTATTTGATAAAATCTCATTACGGTCCTGTGTCATTTCAGAGTCATGCACATGTCTTTACTACCTAGTTGGGTAAATGCCATTTGAGATGAATAAGTGGAACTGGATGAATTTATAAAAATAACATGTAAAATAACAAAGCTTGTATTTGACAAAGAAAATTCATCAGAATTATCCAACATGGGTCCCCCTTGTCACTCATTCAGATGAAACGAAAAACTGAGGTCCCGGAAATACATTGGCATGCACATGAAAGATATCTTGGCAGTTGGAAATTGATAGCAGTAGGCCATAGCACTGCTGTTCGGGCAAGATTTCCCTCGTAACACAGTGTATAGTTTATGTCCATCTAAATTAGCCTAATATAGAATCAAAACAGTAGGACGTTCCACCCTGTTTCATTTCTTGTTCTATTTTATCCTACATTTATTGGAAATAACAATCCCAAACTCTTTCATGAGCATATATCTGTAACCAATTCTATTACATGAAACATTAACTGACATTGTTTTAGGATGCATCATACAGTCCCCCCCCCAATATTGAAAAATTGCATCATATTTATGAAATCCTTTCATTTATTTTTTTGTTTTCTTATTAACATACATCTTTGAATGATTATTCAGCATACCATCTAAATTAAGTTTTATTGTATTCCCATCTCTAAAATTTAAAAAAAAAAATTACCTGAGAAACAGAATATGAAATTACATAAATATTGAAACTACTTGTCAATGAAGAATGAATACCTGACAACTCATCCCAAAGACAACTCATCCCACTTTTAAAGACAACTCATCCCAAGTCAAAAGACAACTCATCCCAACTTTTAAAACCTCAAACTCATTCCAAGTTACAGATAAATACCACAAATTATCACTAATATATGAATTTATCACATAATACATTTATGTATGAATTTATTACATCAACAATTTATCAAATAATACATTATAAATGTATGAATTTATTACATCAACAATTTACCAAATAATACATTTATGTATGAATTTATTACATCAACAATATCATCAACTAATGCATTTTATTATAACATCAACTAATACATTTTTATAAATATGTTTTTCGTCTGACAGTTTGTCCTTCAGCCAGTCATTTAGTCTGTCAGTTTGTTCTTCAGTCAGTCATTTAGTAATTTAGTCTGTCCTTCAGTTTGTACAACATTTGAAGGCCACCATTGTAAATTATTTTACCATCCTGCGGTACTGAGCTCTAGATATATCTGAAAAATACAATATTGTTAAATTTAATACAATATTGTTGAGTTTTGAATTTAATACAATAGTGTTGAGTTTTGAATTTAATACAATAGTGTTGAGTTTTGAATTTAGTACAATAGTGTTGAGGTTTGAATTCAATAAAATAGCGTTGAATTTAAAAAAATAACATTACAGTGTTTGAAGTGCTTCATGATGAAAGAATAAAACAAACACATCTACCAATCTGTTAAAACAACAAAGTACTAAAACAGTAATACAAACAGTAATCTCCAATTTATTGAAACCAAGCTGATTGGGACCATGGCTGATTGAGACAAAAGTCAAAGCTGATTGGGACGACATTCTTGGCTGATTGGGACCATATTCCAGGCAGATTGGGACCACCACTAGGCCGATTCAGACCACACGATTAAAAAATACTAGAAACTTAGGTTTTGATATTGAATTAAGTTTAATATAAATTAAAGGAGTTTTATATCTATAGCGTGACTATAATTATGTGCTTTTTTTTAAATGTAGGCCTGCGTTACTTATGTTTATATTCCATTTTTTTATGTCACAGTTACTATATTAACAGAGATTATCTTATTAATCTTATGTAAATTGTTATGCGTTTTATGCAATTTAAACAGACGATTTTTATTTTATTTTATAAACTTCATAGCTTGTTTCGGAATCCATTATAGCCTATATATTGTGTATAATTATATGTTAGAAATACTGTTTAAACAAATTTATGCTAATTTCAATAAGTCATAAAAATTTGAAAACTAATACTAGCAATACATTAGCATAACGGAAATCCGAAATAAAATCATATTTACTAAGTAAAATATTATACAAAGAACAATATTTGTCTGTCATTATTTCAGCTTCATTCATTACAAAATATCGCATTCATTGCAGTAATTATACCGATATGAGGCTATTTGATATTGAGTTACAATTTGATATTACTGGGTGGTATTTATTGTTGATCATGGTCCCAATCAGCCAAGAATTTGGTCCCAATCAGCCAAGAATGTGAAGCATATTCTCTGTGATTTAGCTCATTTGTATTGAAGCCGTCAATCACTAATTACACTATTATTTGTGACTAATAACACTATTTATTGCCAGTAAGAACAATATCAATTTTATTTAGATAACAGATTGGTTTTGGTTTGAGTGGTCTTCAAAGATACGGTAGCAATTGTATTGAAACAAATATCACTTATATTTGTTGGGATGAGTTGTCTTATAACCTGAGTCCCTCTCTACCCTAGTTACTATACTTGCAACCTTAACCTGGAGTAAGATGGAAGACATCAATAGTGGAACCATTTCTATCTCTACCCATGTTTTAAAGTTGGGATGAGTTGTCTTTTGTAGTGGGATGAGCTGTCTTTTATAGTGGGATGAGTTGTCTTTTGACTTGGGATGATTTGTCTTATATTGGGATAAGTTGTCTTTGGGATGAGTTGTCTGGATACCTGAAGGATATAATATGTTAATTGACATTCTAAAAATTCATCAAGCATTCATAACTAACAATAAATAAAGTTATCTAAGCCTTTCAAAGACATCGGGGGACTATTAAAATGGGTTTGGCTGTCTCCCTGTCACACTTTTTGGGACACAATAGTTCTCTTTCTAATTCAGTTAGAATGTTCAAACTTTGTGTACGTATTTTATTAGTCAATACCTTGATGAGCAACTTCTGCTTAGAGTAAGCAATCTGATTGGTTGATGCATTGGGATACAATAACTTTAGTTCTAATGAAGTCAAACTGCAGAAACTTGTTGTATACTTTCATTATTACACCAATACCTTGACTAAGTTCAATAATGATCCTTTTCTTCTCAAAGTAAGCAGGGTATAAAGCAATTTGATTGGTCGAGACTATAGAACAAGACAATAACTCTCCTTCTAATTCAGCTACAATGTTTAAACTTGGTGTAGGCCTATATCTTTACACTGTCTTGGTTGATGCTTTAGACCACAATAACTTTGTCTAAGATAGTCCAGATTTTCTGTTTTGGCCAAGGATCAATAAACAATTTGATTGGTCAAGACTTTGGAGCATAACAATTCTGCTTTTAATTAAGGTAGAATGTTTCACTGTTCATTTTAAGATGTTTATTACGTTCATCTCTCAATGATTATCATTTTGAGCTAAAGCTAAGCAAAGCTTATCAAATTATTGGTTCATGCTTTAGGACAAGATACTCTGGTAAAGACTGATGAACCTAAGTGATTGCTCAATACTTTAAAAAAAAAATAAATGTGCAATCAATTAATGTGTCATCTATTTATTTGGTTTTGACAGGGAACATCGTCTCACTATAGACTTGTCTATTCTTGAACTATGATAGCACAAATAGCTAGCTCTTCATATTAATCTTAAACAATGCATCCTTAAATAATGTCATTTTTGTTGATTGAACCAGTGTTGCATTAAAATTTCAACTTGATTTTCAGGTAATCCAATAGAAAATGTAGATAAATGTAAATGTAAGCTTGTAATAAATCATTTAGATTCATTTGAATCTAAAAATAAGGAAAGAAGACAAAAACTTGAGCTCTTATCTAGAGCAACAAGATATAGTTTGAGCAAGAGAGATCTTAACACTGTTGAGAAAGATTGTGTTTCATTTGAGCATGAAATGAATGTGTATTGCAGGAATGTTGGTGCCTTGACATCACAGTTAAGAAATGATGCAAAGCATCTCAAAAAAGAGTTTGATAGGATAAAGAAGGAGAATTTTGAATTACTGCATTCAAAATCTCAGCTGAAGAAAAAAATAGAAGAAGTTAAGTCTGAAAATGAGAAAATGAAAATAGACTTTCCATGTTTTCATTTGATGAATCTGATCTTCTTAGTGAAGATACGCAATTGTCTTTAAGTCAGGCATCCACATTATTAGATGCTAGTAGTGAAGAATTGCCACCAGTAAATATTACTGAGCCGGAAAAGAAAAAAGCACGAAAATCTTCATTGGATGAAGACATTTCTAACATTACTAAATGTAAAAATAACTAAATAATTTTTATATTTTCAGTGTTAGAAATGGAAGTAGAGGAAAGTTTGTTAGATTCAGAAAGTGAATCAGTTGTAAATGCGAGGTCCACTAATACTGGTGTGACCCAGCTAGAAAGGCAAGATGTCATAGCAAATACTTCTGCTGAGGACTTCAATCTCGAAACCAGAAAAATTTTTGAAGTAATTTCTCTGGTGAATCGGGGTAGCCATTTTCCCGGAAAATGACATGTAATTCCTACGCGCGAAATTTCTACGTGCCTGGATGACCGAATCACTTAAAAAATATACCCACGCGTAGAAAAATAGATCTTTACAAAAACTTGAATTTGTTCGTCTAGGATCCAATTTTTATGTCTGCGAGTTCACTTTGACTCAAGGATCATTTTACAACAAACGAAACGACGATCCGACCTCTAGTTTTCGAAAAATCGACCCAAAAAGATTGAACAATCAGAGGTCAGAATGGGCGAGGCTTAGGTTTGAAAAAAATTGGAAAAATGGACGGTCTAATGTGCCAGAGGCCTTCGGCTCCGCGGCTGCCTCTGGGAACGAGATTGCTGACGACTTATTACAAGTTCTAATAAGTAAGGTAGATTACAACACAGAAATGATCCAAGGCTTGCATGCACGCCTGGAATCAAATGAAGGAAGGGATGCCATGCTTGAAAAATATATAGCTGGCCTCGAAGTAAATGTAAAAGCCTTAAAAGATCAAAATGATATTCTTAAGGCTGAAAATGAAAAACTTAAAGCAAGAAATTCGCCACCAACACCCCCTCTAGGCAATGTTGGTAGCTATGTCCAAGAAATAACACAGAAATTTAAAATGCCTGCAAGCACGTATTCAATGAATTTTGCAGGTACGTGTAAGAAAGTCAGTCAGCCAAGAAATGATGCGCAGTTGCCAGTAATAAAAAAAGGCGTTTAACTGCAACTGAAATGCAAGTAAGGCCATCTTCTAGTACAAGTACTGGTTATTATATTATGACGATGGCACGCCAATGGTCACACCAACTTGGCCTGAGCAAGTAACACAAAAAGAAAGGGAAAAGGCAGCTACAATCCTTAATCGGGTTGTAACAAACCCAGTAACGATAAAAAAAATCCACATTTGAAGAAGGGGCAAAGCAATTCCAAAACTGGAAAACTTACGCTTGTTGCCGGTGATAAACTCGAAAGAAAGGCAAAAATTGCTGTTATCGGCAGCAGCAATATTAAAGCTCTGTTGGAATATCCTCCATTGCAAAGGTGGACATATCAAGAGAGCATTATAGTAAGATGCAAAAGGGGCTTTACTGCTAATGAGCAGCTCCAGCAAGAAGAAATGGATATTCCACGACGCAATAATGTGAGAAATGTTATACTCCACTTCGGTGGCAATGACATTTCAAGATGTAAGAGGGAATTTATGAAATTAGAAAACAACAATGAATTCTCTGTCATTCAATTGATTGCAGGGAACATAGCAAATTTGGCAAAAAAAATACCAAATGTCTGGAAGAAGTGTCTGGGTTATGCTCCCAGGCTTGCAAAGAGAGCTCAATAATGATTGGGTCAAGGATGTGAATTTCTTTTGCAAACCGTTGTTGGATGCAATGGAGTTGCAATATATCGATATTGCTGAAGATATGTTGAAAAAGGCACATCCCATGGAAATGTTGAAAGATGATATTCATTTTAAGAATTCTTATTTTGAATCAGTATTTAGCAAATTGATAAGTAAGATTACAGGAAACCCAGTTTCCTTTCCAGCCATTGATTTTGTAATTGACTGGACTAAGACAAACCTAAAACTATGTAGTAAATGTGGTAGCAAAGATCATAGATTTTGCAAGCGTGCCGACGCTCTAGATAACGAATGCAAGCTTTGTGGAAAAAGTGGTCATTTGGAAGTGTGCTGTAATGCGCGCTTCCTAAAATGTTTCATTTGTGGTAAACATGGCCACTTCAAAGAAAAATGTAATAAGTGGAAAAAACAAACTTCCACTGCAATTGATGAAGAAATGTCTAGTTCGTCTGATGATTAGAAATATGTAGTTAAGTCCCTGAAGGGACAATATTAACAACATAGTAATGCAAAGCAAAAATATGTAGTTAAGAACATATCCGCGAGAGCACCATGCAGGTGGTGACAGGGGTCATGTCAGCGATTTAGTTCATATATCGCATGTGGGATGGGTTCGGGCCCAAATGCCTGCACAAACGATATTTGACCGATAGAACCGCTCCTTATCCTCAGGAATGGGGTTTGAAGTTTTATCCTCGGAAAAACAGCAAAAAGTCGATTTTTAGAGGTTGAACTTTGAGAGGCTGCCTCGAGGAAACCAATCGAGATACAATAACCTAATTAGAATACAATGTAGTCAATGTTGTTCTCTTACAGTACATATTAGTTAAAGTTTGAAATTTGCACAGTGGTCCATATTCAGACTGGATGCCAAACCCAATCCTAGGAACCATAGATTTGATACCCTAACTTTGAGGAGATGTAGCGCCCCCTTTGCAGGGTTGTCGGAAAAATATGGTACCCGGGGAGAAAAAGCATGGCCACTAGAATCATATTCAAGGAAAAAATCCATTGCAGCCCAATGTTGTGAATCACAATAAACAATTAAAAATAGAGAAAAAAAGAAGAAATTTTAAGAAAAACAGCGAATTTGATATATATGGCATAGTGTTTTTCTCAATATTAACATAGTAAAATGCTATAAAAGAGTAGACAATATCGCACCAACGATAATATTGATAAGATTCTTAATAAAAAACATACTAGATACGCCATAAAACAGAAGTGGGCGTGGCACCTTCATTTGCTTATGATATAACTGATCCTTAGGGTTGATCAAGTTCGAGTGAGCATTGACCTGGCGTAACAAATGTACTAGTTAGTTTTCGTTACTTGATACATGCAGGTAGTCAAACGACATCAATACCGAAGTTTTGCTACTGCCTCTCACTGGGAGTCCGCCTGTGCACATTGAATCAGTTTATTGCAATTTTCCAAGAGCAAAACTAGCAAATATGGCGTCAAGACAGACAAAAGGACTATTCAGACATACATTTGACACAATTTTGACTATAGTGGGACATAAGCACACTATGGCTATGCTGATTGGATGGGTTACGGCGTATCGCAGGTACCCGGGAGAATATAGCAAGGACAAGGAAATAAAATGTGGAAATGTGCTCTCCATCGCAGTCCTACTGATCTATGCCAAATTCATCCCAAGAAAAATCACAATGTAAAATTGAACAGGTAGAACATGGCGCAAAAGAACAATTTGGATTCTATGGTAGTGTTGCTGTCCTATGACCTGACCCATTAGAAAAAATTCCAGCATTGAGTATGGTACTATTTTTTACAAGGAAAATAAAATGCAGCAACGAGAAAGGTACACTATTTACAATTTAGGGGCGGCAGCACTAAGGAACAAAAATAGGTTTAGAGCTCATACTATTGCATATTAAAAAGTGTTCATGACACAAGGTCATATCGGCCATGGAAAATAGTGGACACAAAAATCTTCAGAATCTTGTCAATATCATTGGATAAATGCAGTTTTTGCTTTTTCATTTAAAAGAATCGAATTTGCTGCCAGCTCAGATCCAAATTGTATCGATGAACTGGGCATATAGTTTTTGGGTAGTTTTTGGCCAGAATGAGTTTCCATTCAGTTTGAAGAACTGTATCACTGCCTTGAATCAACAAACCACCCGGCCTCCAAATTTTTACAGGTGACCCAAGATCTGCGCCAAACACAGCTCGTCATATTTTACACCCACCATAGAAAAAAGGAGAAACCATCTCTAATCGACTAGATATTTTCAAACTAGCCCAACATGGCGGAACAATTAACTCACGGACCGCCGATAGGTAAAAAGTCATCACGATTGCCTAAAATTTCAAATCAAGCGTTACACTGCCACTAGTGCTGCCCCAAAGGTGATTAAAAAGTACCATAAAGGCGACTATGACAGCTTCAGAGAAAACGTGCAACATCATCAATGGAATTAGAACCAAGACTCTTCTGTTAAAGAGATATGGTCAGAGCTGAAAGATGTTCTCAGTCTGGCACCCAAAACAATATTCTAACAGTAACACTTAACTAAAGCAAAAAAATAGTGACCAGCCATGGATGATTAAAGGCCTGGAAGTTCTTTGCAAAAAGAATTCCAATGCTACTCCATCGCTAGGCGTGAATGTACTTGTGACACGAAAAACGCTTATGACCAGATGGTTCGGGAAGTAAATCGAGTGAAAACCAAAGCAATCAAAAACTATGACAATATAGTTGCTGAACAAGCTAAGCCCAACCCAACCTCTCCTACAAAGCAGTTAACAAGCGCACCAAAGTCAAAGGAAGTATTCCCATACTCGAAGTCGAAACCCACGATGGTAATGCAGTCACTGACTCCGAGAAAGCTGAGACCCTAAATTCATTCTTTTGTTACGTCTGAGTTGACGTCACAAGTGATTGACATCAAAAGTGACAAGTTACTTACAGAAGGTAGTAGTGTCCCCCAAGGTAGCATTATCGGTCCAATTCTATTCCTAATAATCATTAACGATGTACCTGTCCTAGCAGCAAATTTAGTAATGTTATTCACCGACAACACAATGCTTTGGTGATGCAAATTGTGACTCGATCCAACAAGACATCCAGAGTACAGAATGGTGTGTGAAATTCCGACCCGACAAATGTAAAGTGATGAGATTAGGTAAAGGTCACCACCAGTATGAATACACCATGCACAACGAATACACAATGAGGCGGAAGTGATGAAACTCACAACTGTGAAAGAAGAAAAGGATCTTTGTGTGTTAGTCGATGATCAACTTGAATTCCTTTCTCGCATTCTTGAAACAACAAAGAAGGCAAACCAAAAAGTGGGAATGATCAAAAGGGGGTTCAAGTATCTCGAAAAAAACAACACTCACTAAACTCTTCCAATCCCTAGTCCGCCACTGTTTAGAGTACTGCCACTTCAGTCTTTTCACTTGGATATGCTCTATGTAATTCACATTCCATGGATGGGCGAAAGGTCGAAAAAGCGCATTTTGAACCAAATGTGAAGTTCGAAATTTCGATTTTCTGAGGGAGAGGCTCTTGTATGGGTGGAGTCAAAACCTCACTGATCAGCAAGCGTCTTGTAGGCACTGATGGAGTGATGACACCGTTTTTATTACTCGGGAAATTCGAGAGATGGAGTGAAGCACAAATAAACGGCCTAAAATAGGGAAATCAACAGGAAAGGAATATATCATAAAGATCAGATTTCACATTTTTACGGGTGCCACTGCTCATCACACTATTGCATTGCATCCAATTTTATTTCTTATTTTGATAAAGCATGCTATGAACTTCACAACGACAGTATGAGATACTATGACATACCTGCAAAGGGGGTGCTACAAGGATTTTTTGGATAGCTGTATTTTGCCTCTTACAAGATATACCATTTTCACTGAGCTCAGAAACCCCCATAATGCAACATTTGCTAAAAATGGTGCCCATGTTACAAAGTCGGAGACCTGGCCTTTGCAATGAGAGCATGACAACTACCCTACATAACATACTTTATGAACAACAATATTTCAAATATTTGATATATTCAATGAAAAAATAGCTATTTTCGCGTGAAAAACTACTATTCCAGCTGTAGGCCCCAGGGTAGGTTTTGGGCTATGGGACTTCACCACATTTATAGCAATGCTTAGGTGGTCCAATAACCAGAGTATGGTTAAAAAATTTGAACTTAGCACTTTGGCGTTTTTTTCGAATTTTGCATGGTTTTCTCATGGATTCATTCTTAAGTCCCTGAAGGGGCAATATTAACTACAAAAATGAAAATTCCCTAACAATTTTAAATTTGTCCAAATGATCTCCATATCTAAAATATTTTACCAAATTCTATGCAAATTAATGGTTACAACTTGAATATAAGCAATCTATAATCAGAAAGTTCTGTTTAGTTACCGGTATATTTATATTATAATTTTTGTAACATGTCTTTCTTTGAAATATTATATTGTTGATTAAATATTATACTGTTTGTTTGATTTACACTGGAGGTGACAGAAACGAGTCAATTACCATTTTTACACACTACCAATACCAAAATACTGCTCCTATTTTGATCCTTTCAGTGTAAATCAATATCTATGGTCATGTACAATTTTACTAATACTTTATTATAACCACATTATACTTATCATACTGTCACCTTCAGTCTTTGTACATATTACATTATATGTATTTGAATAAAATAAAACCAAGTACCAACAATCCAAACCATTAGATATAATTCGAAGTCCTAAAAAAACGTTATAGGCAAAATAGTGTAATCAGCAAATGGACTGCTCCCCGTGTACAAAATACACGACAGACAGAGGTAACAGGTGTCCGGAAGAGTAAGCTTACCCAGCCTGGCGCGCCACACCCGCCATAGCTGCATCCAAACTATTAGGCAAAATTGGAATGTTACTACTAATGAAATGGAAAGTTAACAATCGGAAAGTCATCACGTTTATCGTACAATTTAACACTCAGTTTATGGCAATTGTCAAAATCGAGACGCAGATCCAAGTAGGAAGCGTAATTGTCACTGGTGTTTTTAATTTCCAGCTTATCAGGATATATGAATTCGACATAATCACTAAATTTTGGATTATTAAGTGATAAAACGTCATCGATATATCGATAAGTGAAATTAAAATTTCTGACTAATCGTTTATTTGTTTTTACGAGCGCTTGGATGTATTCGGCTTCGTACGAATAGAGAAATAAATCAGCAAGCAAAGGTGCACAGTTAGTGCCCATGGGGATACCTACCACTTGCTGATATATTTCCCCTCCAAATTCAACAAAGATGTTATCAATTAAAAAATCCAACATCTGAATTATCTTGATGGCGGTGAATTTGTTTTTGGAATCACTGTGATTCTTAACGAAATATGTTGATTTGTAATTAACAACTAAATATTGATATCTAGCAGTAAATATGTTGATTTGTAATTAACAACTAAATATTGATATCTAGCAGTTCCCGATTTAGTCGAAAAGACACTGTGAATAATGTCTTTCAACCTGGCTTTTAATTTACTATGGGGAATTTTAGTATACAAAGTAGAAAAGTCAAACGTTTGAATAGATGAGACTGAAGCAAGCGATCTAGATTGCAAACCATCAAGAAATTCTTTGGAATTTTTTAATATCCACATTTGATTTATACCACTACGAGAGTATATTTTGTCACAGTATTTTTGAATACCCTCTTTAACTGCCGTTAGTATAGATGTCAATATTTTTGAAAGTGGTTTCGTTGGACAACGGGATGAACCTGCTATAAAACGTTGCTTGTAGGGATATTTATGTAGTTTAGGTATCCAATATAACAAGGGCAAATCTGTATAGGTATCTCCACGTGGAGTACCAAATGAAGAGAGTACAGATCTGTGATTGGATATAATTTCATCCTTACTAAGAGTAGATCGTTTATATGTAGCACTATCGATAGATTTCCCGAAATTAAGTTCTTTCAACAGACAGTCATAATAATATCGTTTACATATAAACACTATGTTATTGGACGCTTTGTCAGCCGGAACAATGACATATTTGTGAGGTTTTCAACAATGTTAACATCATTGAAAAGAGACTTAGGCCTAGTGTCAACTGACAAACGTTGCATATATACTGTTCAAAAAAAGTAGGGGATATTTGATTTTTAAGTGTTATTAAAGTCACCTATTGAAACTGACGAAGAAACACATGACAAAATGAAATGAAGTAGCACATTCATCGATTTATTCCAAATGATCGTTAGACTAAGTAAGGCACAGACTGACCATTATAAGGGTAAAATGATACCCGGGGTCAAACAGCAAAGTTACCACAGCATCACAACAAAGTCAGTAACGAGTAAATCCTCCTCTGTTTGCCAAAGCAGCATTGATCCGACGTGGCATACTCCTAATGAGACGTCTAAGGTCATTTTGGTCCAGATTGTCCCATTCCGGTTGCAACGCAGCAGTAAGTTCTTGGACATTGGTAGGACGTTGTTGACGTTGACGTAACCTCTGTCAAGCATGTCCCAGACATGCTCGATGGGGGAAGAGGTCGGGACTCAGTGCTGGCCAAGGTAATGTGGTGATGTTCTGGCCCTGTGACATCTTGCGTTGTCATCCTGGAAGATGAAACGGCGGCCATGACGTCGTGCGAACGGCACAACATGGACTGCCAAGATGTTGTCCCGGTAGTACTGGCTTGTAACACGCCCTGCAACAACATGTAAAGCCGTTCTTCCAGCAACAGTGATGCCTCCCCACACCATAACAGAACCACCCCCAAATCGATCATGTCTGATGACGTTAACGTCTTGGGAGCGCTCGTTTCCACGACGCCACACCCTCCTACGTCTGTCCAAAAAATCAACAGTGAACCTTGACTCATCTGAAAACATCACATTGCTCCAGCGTCGATTATCCCAGTGTTGACGATCCCTACACCAACGACGTCTTGCCCGAATGTGATGATCTCTCAAACAAGGGATCACGCGAGGACGTCAGGCGCGAAGGTGACCCCTATACAGTCGATTCCGAATCGTCTGGCCACTCACTCTCACACCAGTGTCTGTTTGAAGACGAGCGCTGATCTGATTTGCTGTGATGACACGATTTCTCAAGGCCAAGGTACGGATAAATCGATCCTGGGCTTGAGTGGTCGACCTGAGCGTGGTCTGTCCTGTACAGATTGTGTATCACGGTATCTGGACCATAGCCTGCTTATGACAGACTGAGAAACATTCATCGTCCGCGCCACAACCGCCTGTGTTGTGCCGATCTGTAGCATGCCAAGGGCACGTAACCTTTCATTTTGGGTAAGGCGACGCATATCAAAATTTGTTTTCTGGTCACTAAAACAATTAAACTGATGTTTCCACCCCGGAATTCAGTGCCACAATGACTGTAACATTCAAAGTCAGAGTCGTGCAAATCTTGGGTTGGACCCCCATGATGATCCCAAGCATCACCTGCATTCCATGCGGTAGCTATTGGTGCGTTTGGGCGTCACATGTAACTGGAAATGTGTCTTCTGTTAGGTTCTATAGTGACTTTTTTCGTAGTCATTTGCATATTTTAGTATTATGCCCCCAAAATCAAACATCCCCTACTTTTTTTGAATAGTATATATTCTTCGTTTACTGATAGATTTAGTCCAATCTGAGAGAGTATCAGATATAACATCTTCCTTCTTGACCCATGATCTAGCATAGTCCTCTACAGCATCCATAATAAGTTGGAAATTTTAATCCCATGAAAATGGTTGCGGTTCCCGGTATTTGGGTCCTTTGGACAAAATTTCACGTAGCTTATTATTCTGGACTATGTTTAAATCACCAGTGACCACATGTCCAGCTGGTTGGTAAAGTCCTTAGCATTGATCCACTCATGACTGTGTCCACCTCTTCTCAGTACAATTCAATGAATACATCTTCATTTGTATGGCAACCACTTTGAGAATCAATGGCAATTCAAAATAACTAATGATTTAATATAACCCATATTTCTAATATTACAATAATGAATATCTGTCTAATATGAAAAATTAGATTTATACCACATACTTTTCATAACTTCAAAATTTGATCCTTCTGTACTGTAATCAAATATAGTAACATATTCTGTGCTATTTAATTGTACAAAATGTATATCTTCTAAGTGGAGCTTTCTGATTTCAATTTCATAATTTTAAGGGAATAGGCAAAAGCAAAGAAAGAAACTAGCAATCTTAGCAAGACTGACTGATGATGTGGTACGGGTGTAGGTGTAGGGGAGTAGGGAGCCTACATTTTTTTTTATTTTGAAATATTATTTAAACAGAATTTCTCAAACTTAGAATAAAAGAGATGAATGCCTTCTTTCTCATCTTAAGTTCGAAGTGCATATCCACGAATTTTAAATTAAATGACCATGCAACATTCACATTTTGAAACCTCAGCTATGACACTGTTTATAGCCTTGAGCTAAGGTCATGATAATATTTTTGTGTTAAAACTATTTTTGTAACAATAAGACTGCAATTTCACGATTTGCATTAGATCCATGCACCCTTCACATTTTGGGAGCTCTGCTACAAACAATGCATATGGTCATGGCTCGATAATGCTTTCCTCCTGATTTAATACTTCTCTTTTAATAGGACAAAAAAACAACAAAATTAATCTTTCCCCCCCCCCCCCAGATATATCGTGTTCTACACCAGAAAACAAAAGAACTTTTTTTTCAGATAAATCTTACCAGTACAAGAGATTAAAACCACAAATTATGTTTTTTTTTTCGGATATATTTTGTACTACACCAGAAAAAAAAGAAACTAAATGAACTTTTTTGCCAGGTAAAGCTTACAAGAATTTTTAAAAGGACAAAAAAAAAACCAACAAAATTTTTTTTTTTTCAAATATATTGTGTTCTGCACCAGGAACAAAAAGGAACTTATAGAATTTTTTTTTATCAGGTAAAGCTTACCTGTCATGTACTTGTATCTAAAATCGATAAACAAACTTAATCAAATCTTATCTTTTTATTTTCTTTTGTAGATGAAAGATTATTTAACCCACACACCACAGTCCTCTAATTGAAACTTTCTTTCAGTTCTCTAAAGATGTCAAAATCTTTTACACTGTTTTAATTTGATTCATCAATAACATTTGTTTACTAAGTTTTTAATTTCAGATACCAGTGAGACTAGATTTCTTATCCATGGCCAGATGATTTATTTTAAAATTTTTATAACTTATTGCTCTTTATTTCCAATTCGGACACATCTTTAAAATTTTCTACCTGGCCCGTAGAAGACCTTTCGGCTGCAGTATACAGCCCAGAGCAGAAAGGTCAGTACCACAAAAGAAGATGGCTAATGTAAAAGTTATCCTACCATCACCTTTGTGAAACCGGCCTTTCTGTTAATACTTCAAAAAAAATCAACAAAAAGATACAAGATCACCAAACTAATCCAATGTCAATTGTTTAAGGAAGGTATTTCTTACAGTAAATGATTGATTTTATGTACACAAATTAAATATTACTCACAATGGAGTAAAAAATACATGGAAAATATTTTTCCTAAATAATCATTACTGTACCCCTGAGATCCAGGCACTGTATAAAACAATAAATGCTTATGGCTAGCCCTCATATATCATTTGATATTACATTTGCATTGATGTTTTATCAAAATTTGTTTCTGTAAGATGCAAAACCCCACCCACCCTGCAAACCACATGAATTTGCCATTTACCTTTACTACAACCAATGAAATTATTACCATTTAACTTATGTATGTTTTTCTCTTTCTTTCAGAAATGGTAATAACCAGATATTATAACACACATACATAATAATTAATCGTTGAGGTGTCCATTTTATTGATTACTCATTACATGTATATTAAAAAAACATTCATATAATATTTATTTAAATAAATTAAAACATTTTATAAAAGATGTTCTCATTTATTTTTTATACGCCCACATTTTCATGTGGACATATATTGTCATCGCCCCTGTTTGTCCGTCCATCCACAATTGTTTGTAAACAGTCTACAGGTCACAATTTTTATACGCCCACATTTTTATGTGGACATATTATGTCGTCGCCCCTGTCCGTCCATCCGTTCGATATTGGCATGTATCGGATCAAAACTTCATGGATTATGGCCCTTGATTGTAAGAAATCACGTATTTAACTTGTGGACCCTATAGAGGTCACAATTTTGAACCGATTTTGATGAAACTTGACATGCATGTTTATAACCCAAAGATCTTGGTTCCTTTTGATATTTGCATCTATGGGAACGAAATTTCCTGAATTATGGCCCCTCATTGTCTGAAAAATCACCGTTTTATACGCCCACATTTTCATGTGGACGTATTATGTCGTCGCCCCTGTCCGTCCATCCGTTCGATATTGGCATGTATCGGATCAAAACTTCATGGATTATGGCCCTTGATTGTAAGAAATCACGTATTTAACTTGTGGACCCTGTTCGTCCGTCCGTCCACAATTGTTTGTGAACAGTCTACAGGTCACAATTTTTATCCGATTTCAATGAAACTTAAAACACAGGTTTATCACCCTAAGATCTCGCTTCCTCTCGATATTGGCATGTATCGGACTATAATTTTATGGGTTATTGCCCCTGATTGTACGAAAAGTCACGTTTTTAGCTTGACAACAGTGTAGAGGTCACAATTTTGAACCGATTTTGATGAAACTTGGCATGTATGTTTATAGCACAAAGGTCTTGGTTCCTTTTGATATTTGCACTCATTATGTCCCCTGATTGTCCGAAAAATCACCTTTTTTAACTCGTGGTCTCTCTGGAAGTCAAAATTGTAAACTGATTTTAAAAACCGTTTGATTATGTCACCGTTACATGGTTATGGAGGTTGAGTTCGAAATTCGTGAAAATCGGACCAAAATTGACAGACAAAATGGCCGTCGTTTGTACGCAAATAGTGTGGAAATATGTTGTATATCAAGCTTGTGGACCCTATAGAGGTCACAATTTTAAACCGATTTCAATGAAACTTGACATGTATGTTTATAACCCAAAGATCTTGGTTCCTTTCAATATTTGCGTCCATCGGATCGTAACTTCCTGAATTATGTCCCCTGATTGTGCGAAAAATCGCTTTTTTTTTTAGCTTGTGGTCCCTCTGGAGGTCAAAATTTATATCACCGTTACATTGTAATGAACAATGAATTTGAATTTTGTGAAAATCAGACCAAAATTCAGACCAAATGGTCACCATTTGTATACGAATAGTGTGAAAATATGTTATATCAAGGTTGTGGACCCCATAAAGGTCACAATTTTGAACTGATTTTGATGAAACTTGAAATACATGTACATGTTTATTACCTAAAGATCTTTGTTCCATTGCATATTTGCGCATATCAGATCGTAACAAGGGGAAACCACGCCAGAAAATCTAGATGAACTTTGTCACCCAATGCAGGGATCAAACACCCAACCTCAAGGCTACCGAGCCAGCATCTTACCCACTAAGCAACATGATCCCCAGTCGAATTTGAAGCCTACTGAAATGAACCTTTATAACCCAAAAATCTTGATTCATTTCGATATTTGCACATATCAAATTCTAACTTAATGATGTAGGAAAAATCATTTTCGGTATTGCTTGTTCTCTATCCATCTCTCGAAAATGTGGGCGTATCCTGCCTGGCAGTGCCAGCCTATCTTTTTCGCTTTTTATGGAGTCTATTTCGTTTGCGAATAAGAAGTCTGATTTTTCCATTCATCCATTTAGGGTCATTTTGTCTGATTGTAACGGTTTTATTTGGTATGAAAAGCCTAAGTTCAGAAAAAATTGATTTTGATACGTTATCAGCAAGTGCATGAGGATCGTGGTATTGCTGAAAAAGATCGCCCCAGTTATAAGTAGAAAAATGAGTTATAGGATCGGTGGCATTTAGTTTCGAATAACACCAAACAGTTCTTTGAAAGCAGTGAGTTTTCGGAGTAGTGAAATTTAGATATAAAACGATATGGCTATGATCACTGAGGCCCGAGTCAGACACGCTTACATTTTTTACGAAGTCGGGACAACTAGTTATGGCTAAATCTAACAGAGATCGAGAACATGGCGTAATGCGGGTCGGTTCATTTATTAATTGATGAAAATCAAATAGGCCAATTAGATCATGGATTTTACTATTAAAAGTGGTTAAGAAATCTATATTAAAATCACCTAATATAATTACATGAGAATTTCTAAAATTACAAACAGTTGCAAAACTATCTTCAATTAATTTCCAGTAATCAATTTTACTGGAAGGCGGTCTATAAAACGACCCAATCAGAATATTTTTGGAATTAAACTGAACTTCTACCCAAATAGCTTCTAAGTTTCTTATAATTAAATCTGGGCGTGGTTTGAAGTATAGATTATTTTTAACGTATATAGCTACTCCCCCACCCCTACCATCTTCGCGATTTAATGAAACAGGAGGATGATAAATATTAATGTATAAGTCAGGTATAGGAATGGAGTCGTCAAGCCAGGTTTCGGAAAATGTTAGTACGTCATACTTACTAAGTTCTACAGTAATTTGATCAATTTTCTTTCGTATGCTTCTCGTATTTAGATGCAAGACAGATAGGTTTTTGGGTCCAGGATTTGGATTAATATCACCACATATCAATAACAATAGAATAATTAAAATTACACTTGATACATAATTTTTTGATTTAAGAGAGATATGTATAATTTGTATAGTAATATGTGTACCTACCTTTTGCGAACAACGGTACATTTGAAAAGTAATCATTGTTTTGGATTTACGGAAATCTGATAATAGCTGTTGGGAAGCAAAGGGGAGATATCAAATTTAAAGATAGAGATTGGTACGTAATTTTCTTGGCATGGCGTCGGGTGGAGGTCAGATATGGGAAAGGGGGCTTTACTGCGACAGTAAATAAGATACATATTAAACAAAGAGTTGAAAGACCTAACATATTTACAAGGTATATACAGAGAATTGACGAACCTAACATATTTACAAAATATATACAGCTATATTTGGTATTGAACGTTATGTATGTTTTTGGAAAGTGTTATCATCATGCAAGTGACATGTTAAGTATCATAGGTGTACAACAATATAATATATTACTGTAAGGGGGAATATAATATTTGGATTTTTCAAATGCCTAGTACAAACCACAGAGAGAGGGGGAGAGAAATAGAGGGTGAGGGAGAGAGGTGTCATTAACTTGTCACAATAATTTGCAATTTGTATACTAAAAAGATATTAACAAATATGACTTCGTCTGACACCTCATAAGTATCGTGACTTGGTATATATGGGGTAAGGTTTATTGATATATCAAGATTAAATTCTATATGGTTAAACTTTCAATTATTGTTGCTACAACACAACAAGGATAAGAAAATCTGCTTCTAAAGACTAACTGGCTGAGCACTAAGGGAAGAATTTGTATTGTTTCCGCTTGATTGACGAAAACTCACCAGAGACAGGGGCGTAAAAAAGTGATTATCAAATCACAACAATTTGAATTTGTTTACCAAATATACAAAGACTTCCTATTTTAAGTATTTTTAACATAACAATTACACCCTTAAATAGGTTTCACCTGTCATTTCACTGGGAAATCATCGTAATTTAAGGTTTATACATATGTCCCGATGCGTTGTTTTGAATGATTAGATTTTCCGATAAGCTGCTATATCCGTGCTACATTATATTGTAGTTTTTTTTTCAAAATTTCGTTTTAATAAAGAGACGTTCATTCAATGTGTTTGCGGTGACTTTAAAAAAGAAAAAAACAAGGCTCACCACTTTCACACGATCGATATAATAAATAAACACTTTTACGTGAACAGGGATAAGAACATAAATACAGTAGTGTTAATTTACTAACTTAAAGTCCCCTTCTTTTTTCTTCTTTTAATCCCGACCAAATTGGTAAATTATTAACATTTGGAAAAGAAGAATCCAGATTGCCACATTATTATCAATAAAGGTATAAAGTGTATAATTTTAATAAAAAATAAATTGAAATGTTATAGTAATTATAACGTGTAGACTAAGATTGATGGTTTTGTTTACTAAATACATAGATATATCCCTTTACGTAAGATGCTAGGGATTACATTTAACATAATAGTTACACACCCAAATAGATTTCATCTAACATTTCACAGGGAAAACATCGAATTAATGCTCGTAATTTAAGGTTTATACATAAGACTTTTAGGTAAAGAAGCTATAGCTGTGCTACATAATGTAATTTATTCAGAATGTCATGAAAAAAGACAATGGGTAGCCGAAAAGGCGAAAGTGTTATAGCTCCTTCGAAAGTCTAGCAGTCTGAGCGCTATAAAAGTAAATGAGAGGTTCAATTAATGAGTTCTTTCGGTGAATTAAGAAAACTCACAACTGACACTCGCTCGATGTAATGATAAACAATTGTTACTTAAACATAGAGAATTAGCACTCGTACACTCTATTATCTTATAAGGGCGTTTCAAAAGAATCTCATCAAACGTGACTTCTATAATAAGCGGGAGTGAAGAATAATTTTCTTTTGTGGATTATCAACAGAATATCGATAATTATAAGAGAGATTATTCTATTTATTGGGGGGGGGGGGATAAAATCGGCAGAACATTAATAAATATAGCATAATCATTACAGCAATTGAATATTAAATGTTTAATATAATTAGAAGTTTTATTCATTTGTAGACTTCTTTTGAAGACATCACTGGAATTATGCTGTTAGCTTCGCTAGTTAATTGTCTAAGTTAGGATATAGCTCAATTTTGTGACACATGAGGCCACTGTGACCTTCTGCTTTGATTTTCCCGTTTGTAAGTGGGTGATTTTGAACTTCGGTTAACTTTTTCACGTTTTCACGAGTCATGTCTTCGCATATGGATATGTAAACGTGATCTTTTCGGTGGTTTTTAATCTGAATATAAAAGAGATCCAATATTGTCGTTTCTAAGTAATTTATTAAGTGGAGATCATAATTATTCAATTTCATACATTAATAACAATATAACATAAATACGAGGTATAGGGTGGTGTAGCTTATAATAATATATATGCATAGGGTGGTGTAGCATATAATAATAATATATATATGTATAATTTCAAAATAATGTAATATACTTCAATAGACAATAGAGCTAACTCGCTTGTGAAGAGGTACAAATTACTGATGTCGAATTAATTAAATATACGATCTTTATTAAATCTTTATTCTATATTTAGCAACAAGTATTAATCGATAATAAAATATACCGTACTTTTTAGTTACTAATTATTTCAAATAATTTGAAGATATAGCAATACGTTGGTAAAGTCGTATATTTCATGATATGGATATTCTTTTGATAATCCGGTAAAATAAACAAAACAAGCTTGCACGTCTTCCACGCTCTGTCCGTGTGAATTTCAGGTACCGGTAGATATTAAAATAATAACTGGATAATACATTGATGGATTCACTGACCCAGTTGTTAGGTAAATTTAAATCATCATTGAATATAATTCCCTGATGGAACATCGAATACACGAGGAAAGAGTGGATGTTTTCCCCGACAGAATCTTCATAGGAGTTTTCCCCCGACAGAAACTCCATTGGAGAATTCCAATGACACGTGACAAATCGGTTGGCATTATGCCAATAAACCAGTTCTAAATAGTTGCGTTTATGATTTTTTATTTTATACACTACTGACGGACGGTTAATTTTAAAAATATTGAAGGCTATATCATAGTCATACAAAATTTTATTTTGATTTGGGGCCACGCGAAAAATATCGCTAAATTTGATTCTGGGTGCTGGAAACATGATGCGTCAAGTAATTATATAACGTGAAAATATTCCATTTATTATTGTATATAATGGCAAATAAATATTTTTGTTAACGTGAAAATATTCCTTTTTTGTATTGCATATTAGGGCAAACTAGGTAGCACACTAATAAAAGGTAATACATTTTGGTCGTTGAGGTTATCGATCCAACCATTATTCTATAAAATATGCAAATAAGATGGTTTGATTTGTGCATGCATGCTGTCATCCAATAGAAACTGTAAATTTTCCCGCGGTTAGACGCTTCTGACCAATCAAAAAAATTGTTGTTTGATCACGTACTCCCTTCAATCGAGGATTCGAGCTTCTCGTGTGATTTTCTATAATTTAACTATAAGTGTGTGTTTTAATGGTTTCCAAATAAAAAAGAATTTACATAAATAGAAATAAAGATGACACTACCGTTAAAGAAATGTGTAGAATTCGGATTCTAAAATATCAGTATAAAATTGAATATCAAACACTATTCTAATCACGCGCAGAGGACAGCCGATCAAAATCTAAATCTTTATTAACCTTGAACCACTGGTTCATCGGTAAACATAGTAACATAATAATACAATTATATACAATATATACAGTAAATAGAGAGCAAACAAACGAATTAAACATTACAGTATTAACATAGTGTGACATTAACTACAATCTATTGAGGGCAGTGTCCCTTAAATTATTTGCGAAGTATAGAAATTTACCTAATTTTATGAGTTCAGAACAATTTTGGCTTTGTAGTAGTGTTATGAATTTCTCCATATATGGTCTAGTATAATAGTATTTCTTTATAAATTTTGACCTAAGTTCAGCATAGAATGGACATACAAGTACAAAGTGATATTCATCTTCAATTTCCTTAGTTTCACAGAGTGTACAAATTCTTTTTTCTCTCCAGTTTCGATCCTCAATTTATGACTAGATAATCTTAACTGTGTTATCTCCCTTTTAAACCTTTGCTCAATACATTTAGTCAAGTAAGATTGGACATCAAAGTGGTTAACAATATTTCTATAAATAATACATTTAGAAGATTCGTTAAAATTCTCAACACATTTCTGTCTAAAGTTATCACACAGCCGTTGTTTGATAATGACAATATCTGAGTTAACAGACATTCCCGCTTGCAAATTTCTCTCCCATATATACCCCAAACCAATACTATACAATTCAGATTTTACATGAATAATCCATTTATCATTGTTAGTTAACATATCTTTATAACAAGCTTTAAAGGAGCTAAATCGCTAACATTTGGGACCTAGAAATTGACTCAAGTGGATCGTAACGCATATAATACTGTAATATGAATGTATATAAACTGATTTGCATTCAATTGTTTCCGTTTTTGCTCTAATTTCAAATCAGTTATGTTCGGCGAAATAAACCAGAAGTGTCAACCGAAGGCATTTTTTATTTAGCGTCTAGTTATTCCAGTCTACATGCGCCGTTTGATTTGGTACAATGTTTTTAGCCTCGTTCCTCGAGTCTCTTGCTAGAACTGGGGCTGAAACGCATTATGGTACACGATTCGTGTACCAATGGTAAAATATTTATTTTTTCTTAAATATTGGATATCAGGAGCCCATCTTTTTCCGGTAAGATCACATCATCAATTTTGATTTAAATTGACAAATAATTCGTGTTTTCAATGTTGAAGATTTTGGATGACATTGAGTTTAAAGACTTAGCTCCTTTAAGTACAATGTTGTCAGTATTAATTAATCGAGACCAGTATTTAAATATTCGCAATTTTCGATGCATAGTTAAAGGGTATCGCCCAGTTTCAAACTAGACCATTGACGTGTTCGTGTTTTGTCTGACTTCAAGGATTCTTTTCAAGAAGTAAATGTGCAATAATTCGATGTCATGGGCAGTATGGAAACCCCATACTTCGGAAGCATAGTTAAAGATACAAGAGACAAAGGTATCAAATAAGATATCTTAGTGGCAAGATTAAAATTGTTAACTTTACAGGTTTTCATGACAGAAAATAAGGCTTTTCTTCCCTGGTCTGTTAAGGTTTTTGAGTTAATAAAAATTTACCATTAAAATTTAAATTCATCCCTAAGTAACTAAAATTGTTCACAATTTCAATATTCACACCATTATAACTCCAATTTTCAAATGATTTTAATTTGCCGTCATTTCTAAAAATTACAATCTTGGTTTTATCTGTATTGACAGTAAGACCCCATTTATTTGCGTATTTATGTAAAGAATTGAGCATATCCTGTAGAACAGTACTTTGTCATCTGCGTACATTAGGAGGAATATCTTTAGCATATCCATATCTATTGGTTTACAATTCTCGGATATAAAATGCCTCTCACAATCGTTGATGTAGAACGAGAATAGCAAGGGCGACAACGCCTCACCTTGAAATAGTCCAGTCTTGCATTCAAAATAATCAGAAACATCACCATTAAATTTTACATTACAGATAACCTTATCATGCAATGACCTAATTATAGTAAGTATTTTACCCACAATCCCTTCTTGGATGAGCTTATACCATAGATTTGTTAAAATCACAAAATCGTACGCTTTACGATAATCGACAAAACAGACGTAAAGCCTTCGTTTGGACTTCAGAAAACGATTAATAGTAGTTTGCAAAATGAAAATAGCATCAACAGTTGATAAATTCTTACGAAATCCAAATTGGTAGTCAGATATTTTCTTTTCGCATTCATCTAACTCAAGGATGCGAGTATTTAGAATGGATGTGAACAATTTCCCTAAACATGAGACTATTGTTATTCCGCGGTTATTGTCAGTGTTACAAGGATTTCCTTTTTTAAACAGTGGAACAATATTGCCTTTGGCCCACTCTGTTGGAAATAGCCCTGATTCCAGAACATTATTAAATAATATTACCAAACATGGCAGGAGCTCATCCTTACAGTATATTAAAAATTCATTTGGGATATTGTCCGAGGCGGGTGCTTTATTCTTCTTCAAATGAGAGATGCCTGACAAAATTTCTTCTTGTGTAATTGGCCTGTCAAGTAAGTCATGAGAACTACAAGCATTTTCATCATACTTTTTTTTACAAACTGTATGACGTCATCACATGATTGTTTGCTGACGTCAGTTGCAAGCTTTCGAAAATGAGTATAAAAATCATCTAAAACCAGGTTAGAGTCAAATGTTTTCCGCCTTTTGAACAATTTATAGAAAACCTTAGGATTTGATTTTCTAATATACTATTCAAAAAAAGTAGGGGATATTTGATTTTAAGTGTTATTAAAGTCACCTAATGAAACTGACGAAGAAACAAATGACAAAATGAAATGAAGTTCACATTCATCGATTTATTCCAAATGATCGTTAGACTAAGTAAGGCACAGACTGACCATTATAAAAGTAAAATGATACCCGGGGTCAAACAGCAAAGTTACCACAGCATCACAACAAAGTCAGTAACGGGTAAATCCTCCTCTGTTTGCCAAACAAGCATTGATCCGACGTGGCATACTCCTAATGAGACGTCTAAGGTCATTTTGGTCCAGATTGTCCCATTCCTGTTGCAACGCAGCAGCAAGTTCTTGGACATTGGCAGGACGCTGTTGACGTTGACGTAACCTCTGTCCAAGCATGTCCCAGACATGCTCGATGGGGGAGAGGTCGGGACTCAGTGCTGGCCAAGGTAATGTGGTGATGTTCTGTTGTTGGAGGTAACCTGTAACGATCCTGGCCCTGTGACATCTTGCGTTGTCATCCTGGAAGATGAAACGGCGGCCATGACGTCGTGCGAACGGCACAACATGGACTGCCAAGATGTTGTCCCGGTAGTACTGGCCTGTAACACGCCCTGCAACAACATGTAAAGCCGTTCTTCCAGCAACAGTGACACCATAACAGAACCACCCCCAAATCGATCATGTCTGATGACGTTAACGTCTTGGAAGCGCTCGTTTCGACGACGCCACACCCTCCTACGTCTGTCCAAAAAATCAACAGTGAACTTTGACTCATCTGAAAACATCACATTGCTCCAGCGTCGATTATCCCAGTGTTGACGATCCCTACACCAACGACGTCTTGCCTGAATGTGATGATCTCTCAAACAAGGGATCACGCGAGGACGTCGGGCGCGAAAGTGACCCCTATACAGCCGATTCCGAATCGTCTGGCCACTCACTCTCACACCAGTGTCTGTTTGAAGACGAGCGCTGATCTGATTTGCTGTGATGACACGATTTCTCAAGGCCAAGGTACGGATAAATCGATCCTGGACTTGAGTTGTCGACCTGAGCGTGGTCTGTCCTGTACAGATTGTGTATCACGGTATCTGGACCATAGCCTGCTTATGACAGACTGAGAAACATTCATCGTCCGCGCCACAACCGCCTGTGTTGTGCCGATCTGTAGTATGCCAAGGGCACGTAACCTTTCATTTTGGGTAAGCCGACGCATATCAAAATTTGTTTTCTGGTCACTAAAACAATTAAACTGATGTTTCCACCCTGGAATTCAATGCCACAATGACTGTAACATTCAAAGTCAGAGTCGTGCAAATCTTGGGTTGGACCCCCATGATGATCCCAAGCATCACCTGCATTCCACGCGGTAGCTATTGGTGCGTTTGGGCGTCACATGTAACTGGAAATGTTTCTTCTGTTAGGTTCTATAGTGACTTTTTTCGTAGTCATTTGCATATTTTAGTATTATGCCCCCAAAATCAAATATCCCCTACTTTTTTAGAATAGTATATATTCATAGTTATTACCATGATATAGATTATATTCAGACTTTGACCTGAATACTATTTTCTTATATTGTGACTAGGATTGGACTAACGTGGCTCTATTAACATCACTCTTGTTTTTGTTAAATTTAAACAGACAAGATTTATACTCGTGACATCTATTTCTACACAACTCAGTGAACCATGGTTTATCGGGTTTTATGGGTTTGTTACCTTTTCGTTTAGTCACTAAACATTGAGATGAAATCAACTCATTAATGGATTTAGTAAATAAATTTACACTCGTATCAACAGAAGATTGCTCACGAATATCAACTGAACATAATAGATCTATGTGCTTCTCTTGATTATATTTTAGTGATTTACATAAACGTGAGACATTTTCATCGCTCCATTTGATATAATTACACACCTTTTTACATGCATTGTTCTCTAATTTATCTACATCTCTTAATAATTTATCATTTGATTTGAATATAAAATGGACAGGAGCATGATCAGATTCGAATTTGCTAAACAGGTCAAAATATTTTTGTTGAACAAGAACATAATCAATAAGACTAGAACCCCGTACACTAAAATATGTGAAACTACCGTCTTCATCTCCTGGATGCCTACCATTCAATATTCTAAAACCCGTTGACTTGCACAATTGTATTAATTGCCTACCAAATTGATTTACGACTTTATCTAAACTGTTTCTCTTTCCAATATCAACATCTGAGATGTACTCGCAGATATTTGCGAGCTTCGAACTCGTGGCTTCGGTCAAATAATCATTTTCAACATAATCTACAAGACTACCTGTCCTACTATTAAAATCTCCTATTGAGATAATTACTCCTTTATCAGTATATTTAAGAATCAAATCTTCCAGAACAACAAATAAATCAACAAAAGTGGAGTGATAAAAGACACTTGAGTATGGTGGAAAATAACAAGCTATAATATACAATGTCGTAGATGTGAATTTGACTTTTAGTACAACAATAGTATTATGAACATTTTCTACAATAGAACACAATTTGGCTGAATCTGTTTTAATAAAAATTACTATCCCACCACCTCTACCGGTTTCTCTGGCGAATTTGAAGGCCTTGTAACTAGATACAGCAATATTATCAATTTCGCAAATCCAGCACTCGTACAGTACAATGATGTCATATCGTGATAGCAATTTAATAAAATCATTATCCATCAATTTCTTAGTGAGACCTTTTCCCACATTCCACGACACAACTTTCAATTTACTCTCGTGAAACCCCTATTCGATATCAATTGACAGCCCATTAGATGAAGTCGCGCTATAGTTTCGTTTCTTCCCTGGTTTGTAGAATCGGGTCGTGTCTTCCCACGGGCGATGCTGATTTGTCTCCGCAGGAACAGCGTTGTTAGAAGCAGTGTGTTGTTGTTCTCCATCTTCCAGGCTGTATTCCCTGCCGTCGATGAACAATTTGTCACGTACTAACTTAGTTTTGTGACCCTTTTGTTTAAAGTTTTTCTGGATGGGATATAGCTTCTTTCGGGTTTCTTCGATAGCGGGAGGAAACTGCTGGTTAATACCGTAGGGCTTACCTTTTAACTTAAATGAATTTGCCCTTACCGTCTCTAGATCTCCATAATAGATGAATCTTGCGACGACAGGTCTTGGCCTTCCATGTTGCCGTTTACCGAATCGATGGATGTTGCCGAACTGAATTTTGTAATCTATTCCCAATTCATAATACAGCTTTTTGGGCTATCCTAAGTAAAGGTCTCTTCATGACATCATACATCATTATTGTTGTCATGTTGTAACCTTTACTTGAAGAATAAATAAATAAAGTCTCTAAGAACTCTGTCGGTATCTTCTTGCTCATTCTCAACCAAACCATGAAAAATCAGGTTATAACGCATCGAACGCCATTGTAGTTCGATAATTGAACTCTGTAGTGTCGAGTAGCTGGCTTTGGTGGCATTATTTATCTTTGTTTGATACGAATTGAAATTTTCACTAATTTTTGATATACTCACTCGATTAGAATCCACATCCTTTCTCAGATTATTGTTTTGTTCCTTAAGCACATTAATATCACCCTCATTATTCCTAGATTTTGAATACAGAGACTGTAAGTCACTTTCCACTTTATTCAATTTCGCAGATAAAGTTGTCAGCATGTTCTCAATAGAATCTATTTTATCCAACCTATTTTCAATGTGTTTTAGGCGTTCATCAACATTTTGCATAAACTCAGACAATTTCTGAAGTGTACTATTATTTCCATCCACATGCTCCATAGGGTAAGTAGGTCTCAAAACAGTTTACTGTAACTACCGTCACGCTTGATTACCGGCTTTAGCGATTATACACACGTCCTGTCTCTTCGGCTGACACTATACACGCCCCCCCCCCCTCGAATTTCTTTCTCACATTCGACTAATTTACGCTAACTTTATTACAAAAACATCGTCAATACTAATCAAACAATCAACAATAATCATACGATCATACAAACAATACGATTACAGAAACATCGGTGATTCGATCTGAAATCAAATAACAAAATAGTCAACGAGTACTAATCAAACAATCAACAATAATCATACGATCATACAAACAATACGATATTAAATAGTACTAGCTATTTCTTCCATACGATTAAATTGTGTACGAGTCTTATTCTTAGTTGTGGATACGATTAAATTGTGTACAATTCATATTCTTAGTTGTGTACGAGTCTTATTCTTAGTTGTGGACGACATAACCAATTGTTGTGGACGACATCACCAATAGTTGTGGACGACTCCACCAACGGGTGTGGACGACTCCACTAACGGTTGTGGACGACTTCACTGTGGACGACTTTGCTTGTGGACGACTTGACTGGTACCCATCTAAATAACACTATTCTTTAATAAACAAGTAATCTATCGAATATATAGTACTTTTCCGTCTATTAACAATACTCGATTCTACTAATCGTATTGATCCGATATAAAAGGATATAATTCTAAGTGAGAGGTTAGAATAAAAATATATATATAAAGTTTAAACATTTAAAATATACATAGAGGCTTACCTGAATATAAAAGAGATCCAATATTGTCGTTTCTAAGTAATTTATTAAGTGAAGATAATGGTGAAAGTTTAGCTAGATTATTTATATCTTCCAAAAGTCCCGGCAGATATTAGGGATGCCACGTGTTGGATTAAACTCATTTTGATAAATGGAAGAATATTTACGAAAGACGCCCATTACTCGATACGAAATCTGATTGGCCGGATCTAGACTCGCTTGACTTAATATGTCAGGTAACGACAACCTGAGTAATAGCGTCAGTTTAATCGTAGCCGTATTGTTTTCAAAATTTAAGCTGTCACCATTAATCTTACTTAATTACTTTAAGATAAACAATCAATAAAGGACCCTCTATTCAAGCTCTTCGATATCAGTATACAGTTATATAATATGATTAAGATTTATTGACACCAAATCAGCGTCAAGGTTGATTTATGCATTTTACTGCATTCTTATCTCGCCGTCTTTAATAAACATATATACATTTAAAATAAACTATATAATCTATACAATATACATTCTTTAAATTGCATAAAAATAAAATATCTAAAATAAAATATACGTGCATATTTTGTCAATATGCACTGTTACAGATACACCGGAATTTTTCAATTTTCGTCTTTTTGAAAGAACATGCTGGCGGTCTTCTCTCTTTAGGAAGCGCACAATAATTCCTCTAGGTTTCTGGGCTATGAGGTTATTCGATCTTTCTTCGTTAGGTTGATCAAGGGTTGTTTTTTTACCAACACGGTGAGCCACATCTATGCAAATATCCTTGGTGATGTTCAATTTATCTCTGAGAAGATTTTCGACACTAAGCAGACAGTTTTCGTTTTCTTGATTTTCGGAGATACCAAACACATGAAGATGAGACTTTCTTGTATATTGCTCTAAATTATTGAGTTTATTTTTAAGAGATTCGTTTTCATTATATGATTTGCAGAGGGATGATTCTATACGTTCGAAACGTTCGTGGAAGCCAACAACATCAGTCCCAATGTTGTTTGTTAGTTCGATCTCAGTTAGGCGATCTTCAATTTTTGACAGCCTATTATTGATTAATTTGTTTAGTTTTCTTTCGAGCAGATCTACGGCTGCTTTTACTGCTTCATTTACGATTGAGTTTAAGGTTTCTTTATCAAATAAACTACTCGCCATACCTTCACTACTTGTTTCCATCGACATTGGAGTTGAACTTGTTTCCATCGACATTGTTGCGACGACTTGATAATAATGATCACGGGGATTATAACTCAGTGAGCTTTACTTACGAAAACAGTGGTTTGACCTGTTTAAATTGATGGTACACATAATTAAGCTTTCATATTTCATATGAAAGCTTATTGTTTCTGTTAAGATTATTAAGCTTTCATATTTCATATGAAAGCTTATTGTTTCTGTTAAAGTTATTATTAAGCTTTCATATTACATATGAAAGCTTATTGTTTCTGTTAAGATTAATAAGCTTTCATATTACATATGAAAGCTTATTGTTTCTGTTAAGATTATTAAGCTTTCATATGTATTACATATTAAAGCTTATTGTTTCCGTTAAGATTAATATTATTAAGCTTTCATATTACATATGAAAGCTTATTGTTTCTGTTAAGATTATTATTGTTATTTTTTTTTTGTGTTTTGTCCACAAATCGGATTTCTCAGAATCTAACCATAGGATCGTTCTGAAACTTTTACCTATCCCCCCAAAAATGGGTGGTGGCTGTTGATTAAATATATTTTCAAAACGTTTTACGAATCCGAAATCACCGAATTTTACGAACGAAAAAACTGACAATGCATAGTCGTAACTTTGTTATTTTTTGACCGATTTTACTAATTCTTTTTGCTTTGAATACCTTGAAAAAAATCATTTTCATCTGCAGTTTAGCATTTTCCAATATCGAAAATTCGTCGCTGTGATTTCGAACCGGAAGTTTAGACCAATTTGACAACTTCTTTAATAGTTTTACGATTTTCATGAAATTTAGTATATAAGTAGATCTTACCGATGTGACTTCAAAAATATAATTAGAAATTTTCTAAATTATCTCCCCTTGACGAAATTAAGGATCAAATTTTTCAAAAAAATCGAAGAAATATAGGTCAGAATGACCTAATTTTTTGGGGGAGATACTAGAGAAGTAATTACTGATTCGTACACAAAATATGGAGTTTGTCGATCGAACCGGAAGTGCCACCATGTTTAAAAGTGAAAAAAGGCTTTTTTTGCTATTTTACTTACAGACTCGGGAGTTATATTTTCGGAATCCTTGAAGGAATGCCTAAAAATCTGTGGGATCAGAATTTTGATTTCGGTCACGTGATGGTCACCATTTTGAATTGAAAATAAAAAATAGAAGCAATTTGAAGGGTCGGGACTTTGGAACACAATTACTCTCCTTCTAATGAAGCTAGAATGTTCAAACTTGGTGTAGACGTTCACTAGGTCAATGTTATGATCGAGTTCAAAGATGAGCATTTTCTGCTTAGGGTAAGCAGAGATAAGCATGCTGATTTGTTGATTCTTTAGGGCACGATAACTTCGGTTATAATGCAGGGAGGGCGGTGAAACTTTTGTCAATAGAGCCTGTTGTGTGAAATCATTGTATCATTTTTTTTAATTATCAGGGATAGCCGAAAAAAAGAGATTGAAAATCCAAAAAGTCGTATTTTTACAATTTGTAGCATGTTTAGGGGTCTTTCTCGTAAAGTCAACATAATATTTTTTGGGAACTTCTTCTACAAAGAGTCTTATTGGTAGTCTTTTATGTAAAAACCATCGATCAACAGTCCAACATATCAGGAGTAGAAGAACAAAAGGATCGAACATTGAAAACGGCAACCTTTCCTTGTTAAGCGAAACATGCAGTGTGGGTGACTACAATCTACACATTTAGTCACTGTATAGAGCTTATTCAACAGTATCGAATTCCAACTGCTTAGGGATATTTTACGTGCACTCCAATGTGTACACGGGACCTTGGTTTTTCGTCCCATCCGAACGACTAGACAGCTGTGCTTGTCAGGCCCTCCGTTCTGCCTCACTGACACGGGGAACCACGCCGGGAAATCGAGATGAACTTTCTCCGTGCAGAACTTTCAATTCAGGCAAAACGTTTATTGCATACGATTAAGCTGGTCAGTTGGATCTTATTTTCAAAAGTTTTGTAATAATCGGTTGGTAATTAAAGTACCGTGCACATTAAACTGTTAAAACAGAAAATTTCGCCCGGTTGAAATGTTTCTTGCTATAAGTCAGCAATTTTCCGAATTCAGGGAGGCTGAATGGTTAGCATGTGCGCGCTGTATCGTAACGCGCTGTATTGATCTCCAAGTTGCACGTGGCATGGTGTATGATGTCCAACCACGTGGGTTTTCTCTGTGTTCTTCGGTTTCCTCCCAACGGTTAAAGACCAGTACGCGCAAGGGGAGTTTTTAAATAAAATTAAAAAACATATGTCCCGAAATGACATAGTTTGTGTCGAATGGACGTTAGGCCGCATTTCTCTCTTTCTCTTTTATTTTTAAAGTTTTGTAATAAATGGTTGATAAAACAGAAAATTTCGCCCGGTTGTAATGTTTCTCACTTTAAAGTCAGCAATTTGCCGATTTTAAGGGGCAAACGTTTATTGCGAACGATTAAGCTGGTCAGGGGGAGCTTATTTTTAAAAGTTTTGTAATATTCGGTTGATAACTAAAGGTACCGTGCAAATTAAACTGTTAAAATAGAAAATTTGGCCCGGTTGAAATGTTTCTCGCTGTTGGTCAGCAATTTGCCGAATTTAGGGAGGTTGCGTGGCTGAATGGTTAGCACGTGCGCTCTGTATCATAACGTCTGTCATTGAGTCAACTGGCGTTGTTTTGATTTCTTGGTTGTACGTGACAAGGGGTATGGTCGCCTGTCCAACCTCGTAGGCCGTAACTCCGCTGCCCGGGTAAACTTTCCCTCATTGCACACTTTATGGCTTATGCCCGTCTTCATTAGCCCATTTTAGGAGCAGAACAGTAGGACGTTAAACCCCATTCAATGTCATTTCATTTTCTCTATGTTGCTTATTTATTATAGAGGATAAATATTTTTCTGGTTCTAGCAATTATTTAATTTCTGCATAGAAATCTTGCTTTGGCCAGTTTTTTGATTGCAGAGTGCCATTCTTGTATATTGCAGTCTATGATCCTTTGTTTGAAACATGCTTAAGAAGTCGTCACGATTTCCTACTTATAACCAAACATATTGGAAACCATAATTATATAAAGTATCTCTAATTTTGGAAGCCCGATTACAGCTATACAAGTTTCCCTTTAGTTTAAAGATAATTTTTTTGCATGGGTGCAATGTTTCTCACTACATTTAAATTTGTAACTTTGCGAGTTTTTGACCGATTTTGATAATTATGTCTTTATAATTTTCCAAATCTACATATTTAACGTACATATTCAAACAGTTGAGTTCAACCTGATTCAAAAAGTTTTAGTTTTGTTCAAAGTTATCTCATTTAAATTTTCGATGTTTTCTTACCATTTTCATTTCATTTTTCTGAAAGTTTTGAAGTCGGAAGTCATCCCGATTACAGCAACACAGGTATCAGTTATCTCCCTTTAGCTTTCAGATTATGCAATGTTTCATACTATATTTAGACTTGTAACTTCGCGAGTTTTTGACCAATTTTGATAGTTTGTTATTCTTATCCTTTTATTTGAGATACTTGATATAATCGATGACATGTGACGATGAATATGAAAGCTTTCATATCTGAATGGGACAGTAGCAGATCTAGTTAGGCTTTCAGACTTTGTCTGAAAGACTATTGTTTTTACTAAAATTATTATTTATTATTATTATTTTATTTTTCGGGGGAGCCTATTTCTCAGTGTCTGTAACAGATACAGATCTGGGACATAATTTTCTATCAGGAAACCATATGGTGGCTATCCCTTCCACTGTATTTGAAACTTCTGCGCAGACCGGAAGTGGTCGAATTTCGTGCGGTGCCAAAAAATTAAAAGATAGGTTGCCAGGCAACGAAACATACGCCCACAGCAGCTAAATCGTCCGGGTGGTCAACAAGGGTTGTCGCATATTTTTACTTTTTTTGGTAATGAAACAACTCATTATGTAATTATCTGAAAATCATTAGAATTTGTTTGCTTTTTATAAAGTTTTGCACCACGCTATCAATTAGTATAGGAAACATTTAACATCATGGATTTAGCTGTTCTGTTATCAAAATTCATTGAAAATCAAAATACTTGTGCGTTTCAACACCTTAAACTCTGTGTATCAATCTGAAGTCAAACGGATGATAAGTTTGGCATCTGTAGCGTCACAAGGTTTTTTGAAGTGATCAAGGGAGATAACTCTGGAAGCAATTATTTGAAATCAATGAAAATCAGTAGGCTTCTTCGTCTCATGACCTTAAACAGTGTGTGTAAATTTAAAGTCAATCAGATATTAACTTTGGCCTCTAGAGCGTCCACAGGATTTTTTGATGTGATCAAGGGCCATAACTCTGGCACTAATTATCGGAAATCGCTGAAAATCAATAGGCTTCTTCGTCTTATGACCTTAAACACTGTGTATGAATTTTAAGTCAATCGGATATAAACTTTGGCTTTTAGAGCGTCCACAAGATTTTTTGAAGTGATCAAGGGCCATAACTCTGGCACTAATTATCGGAAATCGCTGAAAATCAATAGGCTTCTTCGTCTTATGACCTTAAACACTGTGTATAAATTTAAAGTCAATCGGATATTAACTTTGACTTTTAGAGCGTCCACAAGATTTTTTGAAGTGATCAAGGGCCATAGCTCTGGCACTAATTATCGGAAATCGCTGAAAATCAATAGGCTTCTTCGTCTTATGACCTTAAACACTGTGTATAAATTTAAAGTCAATCGGATATTAACTTTGGCTTTTAGAGCGTCCACAAGATTTTTTGAAGTGATCAAGGGCCATAACTCTGGCACTAATTATCGGAAATCGCTGAAAATCAATAGGCTTCTTCTTCTTATGACCTTAAACACTGTGTATAAATTTAAGGTCAATCGGATATTAACTTTGGCTTTTAGGGCGTCCACAAGATTTTTTGAAGTGATCAAGGGCCATAACTCTGGCACTAATTATCGGAAATCGCTGAAAATCGATAGGCTTCTTCGTCTTATGACCGTAAACACTGTGTAGAAATTTAAAGCCAATCGAATATTAACTTTGGCCTCTAGAGCGTCCACAAGATTTTTTGAAGTGATCAAGGGCCATAACTCTGGTAGTTATTATCGGAAATCGCTGAAAAACAATAGGCTTCTTCGTCTCATGACCTCAAACACTGTGTATAAATTTAAAGTCAATCGGATATTAACTTTAGCCTCTAGAGCGTCCACAAGCAATTGTGGACGCCGGACCGACGGACCGACGGACCGACGGACCGACGGACGGACGGACGGACGGACGGACAGGGGCGACGACAATATACGACCACATTTCAATGTGGGCGTATAAAAACGGCCGTAGATTCGTTAATTTTGTATCTATTTTCATACAAATTACATTTTTGGAAACCCTGAGTCTTTTCTCGGACGATAGCAGTTGAAAATTTTGCAATTTCGAAACTTCGCCGTTGACTTCTAGCGTTTGAAAAATGAAAATATGTTGTTTAAGACACATTTTTTGTTATTTTTCAAAATTTCAAAATTTGACCTACATTTTTGGATACCTGACGGCAATCCGGTTCCAGTAATATAAGTTTCATTCAGAGTTATCGCCCTTTATTTTTCGATTTTTTTCGAATTTTCTTCACATTTTGTGAGCTTAAGTTTCGTTTTACGGCCAGATCGACGTTTCTGAAATTCCTGGAAAATGAAGTAATATGGTCAAACCACCGTTTAAAGCAATTTCAACAACAATCCGTAAACCGGAAGTAGTAGAAATAATATGCGATATTTTGAAAAAAAAGTGAAAAATGGGTGTTTTGGGTAAAAACACGATTTTTCCGTCCGATATCAACGGATTAAACGAATTAAGGTATCATTTGGTCGGGCGGTGATTGGACCACTGAATGATACCCAATTCGTACGGATACGATTAGCAGGAATCACAATATGGCACGCTGAAAATCAAGTATTTTCTGATTTTTAGCATTTTTGGACGCCTGTATCTCGAAAACTTAACCGCAACTTTTTTTTAAATTTTTTCTATCGAGAGTCCTTTCGGAGGTTTTGTGCATGAAGCCATCCAATAAGACTTTGAAATATCTGGAATAGGTGAAATAACGGACTGAAAATCGAAAAAAGTCGAAAAATCGTGAAATTTTGGAAAATGCTCTACTATTTTGTTATTTTAAGAGATTTTCAAAAAAAGATTGTATATTCAGATAGCAGACCTAATTACGATTCTAACGATGTATAATATGTATGTAGTTATTGAAATTTAATTTTCGATATTTTAATTTTTTTGCATTGTTGGCACTTTTGAACATAGGATTTCTCAGGGGCATTTTATCTGATCAGATAATGTAATATGTCATTACAGAGCCCTGTGGCTATTTTAGTGCCCAAACCGGCTATTAAAACTATTCCGACAATAATAGCCATACCGGAAGTATTCAAAAAATGAAAAAAAAATGTTAAAAACATTGTCGCACTTGCGAAAAACTTGATTTCTCCCTTAGGTAATATCGGACCAAAAGAACTAAAGTGTCGCTGGATAGCCCTATTAATGGACCATCATATGGTGTCTAAATAATACGATTTCGATTATAAGGAAATAATTTATTGTATGCCAAAAATCTAGTATTTTCTGATTTTTTAACATTCTGAGACGCCCTTTTCTCGAAAACAACGCCGCAGATTTTTCTTAAACTTTTCTTACTCAAAGTCCTATCGGTTGTCTATATAGTGAATCCAAAATGAAAAGCAATGAAATAATATAAGAGGTCCAAAAATGGCCCCAAACTTTGAAAAAAATTGAAAAATCGTTAAATTTTTGTAAACGCTCTTTAATTTATCTTTTTTTCCAAAACTACTCAATGGATGTTTCTGACACTTCTGGTACAGAAAGTTAAGTATCCAAATAACTTCATAAAGCTGTCACGATAATGATCGTAAAACCGGAAGTAGTCGCAAAAATGTCCGATATTTTGAAAAAAAATTTTTTTTTACAAAAACCTTTTTTATTTATGATTATTTTTTGATGGTATTTTACACATTTGATGCCTTATTTCATTTATGACTTCTATCAACTAAGTTAACATTTTCAATATCACCGGAAGTAATGTAATTTTTGCAAAAAACGTATTTTTAGCCTTCAAAACAAACATTTTTTTGAAGGGATTTATATTTATTATTTGTTTAACTTTATAACGTCTGACTCTAATGGGCAGTAAGATTGAATCAATACCATCATATTGATATCAAGAAAAGGCTTCTAGCATGTTCCCTTGTCGAAAAATAGCCAATTTTCCAAGGGTCTTTTTTAATTATTTTACCTTCTTAATTTCAGTTTATGGGTTATAGGTTAATTTTTCATTGCCCGATATGTATTAAACAAATTTTGTATGTTGCAAATTTTCGACTTATTTTTCACCTATAAAAATTTCTTTCGGCACCGGAAGTGACGTAATTTTGCCATAATTTACAATTTTGACCGGTCTTTTCGCCAGCAAATATTACTATTACATATGATAGAGGGTGTCACTGAAGCAAAACAACTAAAGTATAGTTCGGTAGCTCAATGGGTTGGCTATGGTATAATAAACTTCCTGTATGATTCCTGAAAGCCGGTTCAGTGCTGCTTGCAGGTCTAGTTATTATTTTTTTTTGTGTGTTTTATCCACAAATCGGATTTCTCATAATCTAACCATAGGATCGTTCTGAAACTTTTACCTATCCCCCCAAAAATGGGTGGTGGCTGTTGATTAAATATATTTTCAAAACGTTTTACGTATCCGAAATCACCGAATTTTACGAACAAATGCATTTGACCTACAATGCTGTAACTTTGTGACTATTTGACCTATTTTACTAAATCTTGTTTCTTTGATTACCTTGAGACAATTACTTTAAATCTGCAGTTTCGGATTTTCGAATTCCGAAAATTCGTCGCTGTGATTTCGAACCGGAAGTTTAGACCAATTTGACAACTTCTTTAATAGTTGTACGATTTTCATGAAATTTAGTATATAAGTAGATCTTACCGATGTGACTTCAAAAATATAATTAGAAATTTTCTAAATTATCTCCCCTTGACGAAATTAAGGATCAAATTTTTCAAAAAAATCAAAGAAATGTAGGTCAGAATGACCTAATTTTTTTTGGGGTACTAGACAAGTAATTACTGATTCGTACACAAAATATGGAGTTTGTGGATCGAACCGGAAGTGCCACCATCTTTAAAAGTGAAAATCAATAAGGCTTTTTTGCTATTTTACTTACAGACTCGGAAGTTATATTTTCGGAATTCTTGAAGGAATGCCTAAAAATCTGTGGGATCAGAATTTTGATTTCGGTCACGTGATGGTCACCATTTTGAATTGAAAATGAAAAATAGAAGCAATTTAAGGGCCGAGACTTTGGAACACAATAACCCTCCTTCTATTTCAGCTAGAATGTTCAAACTTGGTATAGACGTTCACTAGGTCAATGTCATGATTGAGTTCAAAGATGAGTATTTTCTGCGTAGGGTAAGCAGAGATAAGCATGCTGATTTGTTGATTCTTTAGGGCACGATAACTTCGGTTATAATGAAGGGAGGGCGGTGAAACATTTGTCAATAGAGAGTCTTATAGCTAGCCTGTTGTGTGAAATCATTGTATCATTTTTTTTAAATATCAGGGATAGCAGAAAAAAAGAGATCGAAAATCCAAAAAGTCGCATTTTTACGATTTGGAGCATTTTTAAAGGTCCCTTTCTCTTAAAGTCAACATAATATTTTTGGGGAACTTCTTTTACAAAGAGTCTTATCGATAGCCTTTTATATGAAACCATCGATCAACAGTCCAAAATATCAGGAGTAGAAGAATAAAAGGATCGAAAATCGAAAACGGCAACCTTCATTGTTAAACAAAACATGCAGTGTGGGTGGCTACAATCTGCACATTTAGTCATCGTATAGAGCTTATTCAACAGTATCGAATTCCAACTGCTAAGGGATCTTTTACGTGCACTCCAATGTGTACACGGGGTTGGGGGACGCCAGAAAATCGAGATGAACTTTTTTGGCCAATGCAGGGATCGAACACCCGACATCTTGGCTAGCAGACCAACGCCTTAGCCACTTAGTGTGGACACCCATCGTACATTTCATCCGTCAAATCAAAACATTGCATTGTCATCAGACCAATAATTAATTATTCTTAATTTAAAACTTTATTTTAATATTATTAAATTCTAATTTTATTGGTAGACGCTCGTCTTATTTAAAATTAAACTTTCATTTAACTATGAACAACCCTTAACGTCTCTTTTTAAAACAATTAAATACTCTAAAACAGTAGCTCAACCTTTGGACCTAAGCTCATTAATTTACCATTTTGTATGTGAGTGACTTGTTATTCTTCTTATATGACATATTGCACGTGTCTGATTTCAAAGGGGAATTGGGTGGCTGAATGGCTAGCGCGCTGTATCATAAAGCCTGTCATTGAGTCAACTAGCGTGTTTTCGAATCTCCGGTTGTACCTGACAAGGAGTAAGGTCGCCTGTCCAACTTGGTGGGTTTTCTTCATTTCCTCCGGTTTCCTTCCACTGCTAAAGACCTCTACGCGCAAGCGAAATATTGAAAATAAATCGAACTATATGTTAGTCCCGAAATGATCTAGTTTGGGACACAATAACTCTCTTTCTAATTCAGCTAGACTTGGTGTAGGTGTTTATTAGGCCAATACCTTGATGACACTGGAACACAATAACTCTTCTTCTAATTGGGTTACAATGTTCAAACTTGGTATAGGCATTCACTAGGTCAATGTCTTGATGAAGTTCGAATATCAGCATTTTCGGCGTTGGGTAATCAGAGATGAGCAATTTGATTGGTTGACGATTCGACACACAATAACATTAGTTCTGATTAAGTGATAGTGATGAAACTTGGTGTATAGTTTCATTAAATCACTATACCTTGACTAAGTTCGACAATGAGCATTTTCTACTCAGGATAAGCAGAGCGATACGCAAATTGATTGGTCGAGACATTGAAACACAATAACTCACAGTGTTATTCGGCTAGAATGTTCAAACTTGGCGTAGGTCTTTATTAGGTCAATGCTTTGATGGAGTTCGAAGATGAGCATTTTATGCTTAGGGTACTTCAGTTCTAATTAAGTCAGGGTGATGAAACTTGGTGTATAGTTTAATAACATCAATACCTTGAATACGTTCGACAATGAGCATTGTCTGCCATGGAAAAACAGAACAGAGCAATTTGATTGGTCGAGAACTTGAAACAAAATAACTCTCCTTCTAATTGTGGCAGAATGTTCAATCTTGGTGAAGGCGTTCATTAGGTCAATGACATGATGGAGTGCGAAGATGAGCATTGTCCGCTTACAGTCAGTAGAGATAAGCAATCTGATTGGTTGATAATTTGGGGCACGATAACTTTGGTTATAATGAAGTGAGAGTGACAAAATTCCAAATATAGATTCATTATGTCATTACCTTGACTAAGTTTGATGTTGAGAATTTCTGCGTAGACTTAGGAGCAATAAGCAATTTGACTGATCAAATTGGAACATAACACCTCTGTTTTTAAATTAAGGTAGAATTTTAACCGGTTGAATTGTTTCTCGTTATAACTCGGTGAGTTTTTGGCAGATTTTATTAATTCTTTTTCCTTTTTAAGATTCTTTATATAACTCATGAGATGCGACAGAAACTGATCGTGAATATGAAAGCTTTAATATCTGCTTAGCAGATCTAGTTATTAAGCTTTCATATTACATATGAAAGCTTATTGTTTCTGTTAAGATTATTATTTTTTTTTTGTGTGTTTTATCCACAAATCGGATTTCTCAGAATCTAACCACAGTATCTTTATGAAACTTTTACCTATACCCCCCAAAAATGGGTGGTGGCTGTTGATTAAATATATTTTCAAAACGTTTTACGAATCCGAAATTTACGAACGACAAAATGGACAATGCATAGTCGTAACTTTATTGTTTTTTGACCGATTTTACTAAATCTTTTTTCTTTGAATACCTTGAAAAAAAGCCTTTCCATCAGCTGTTTCACATTTTCGAATTTCGAAAATTCGTCGCTGTGATTTCGAACCTGAAGTTTAGACCAATTTGACAACTTCTTTAATAGTTGTGCGATTTTCATGAAATTTGGAACGTAAGTAGAACTTGCCAATGCGATTTCAATGATGTCTTCAGAAATTTTCTAAATTATCTCCCCTTGGTGAAATTAAGGGTCAAATTTTTCAAAAAATTCATCGAAATATAGGTCAGAATGACCTGATTTTTTTTTTTGATACTAGATAAGTATAATGAAGGGAGGGCGGTGAAACCCTTGTCAATAGAGAGTCTAATAGCTAGCCTGTTGTGTGAAATCATTGTATCATTTTTTTTTAATATCAGGGATAGCCGAAAAAAAGAGATTGGAAATCCAAAAAGTCGTATTTTTACAATTTGGAGCATGTTTAGAGGTCTTTCTCGTAAAGTCAACATAATATTTTTTGGGAACTTCTTCTACAAAGAGTCTTATTGGTAGTCTTTTATATGAAGCCATCGATCAACAGTCCAACATATCAGGAGTAGAAGAACAAAAGGATCGAACATTGAAAACGGCACTCTTTCATTGTTAAGCGAAACATGCAATGTGGGTGACTACAATCTACACATTTAGTCATCGTATAGAGCTTTATTCAACAGTATCGAATTCCAACTGCTTAGGGATATTTTACGTGCACTCCAATGTGTACACGGGACCTTGGTTTTTCGTCTCATCCGAACGACTAGACAACTGTGCTTGTCAGGCCCTCCGTTCTGCCTCACTGACAAGGGGGAACCACGCCGGGAAATCGAGATGAACTTTCTCCGTGCAGAACTTTCAATTCAGGCCAAACGTTTATTGCATACGATTAAGCTGGTCAGTTGGAGCTTATTTTCAAAAGTTTTGTAATAATCGGTTGGTAATTAAAGTACCGTGCACATTAAACTGTTAAAACAGAAAATTTCGCCCGGTTGAAATGTTTCTTGCTATAAGTCAGCAATTTTTCGAATTCAGGGTGGCTGAATGGTTAGCATGTGAGCGTTGTATCGTAACGTCTGTCATTGAGTCAACCGGCGTCGTCTCGATCTCCAGGTTGCACGTGACATGGAGTATGATGTCCAACCTCGTGGGTTTTCTCCGTGTCCTTCGGTTTCCTCCCAACGGCTAAAGACCAGTACGCGCAAGGGGAGTTTTTAAATAAAATTTAAAAAAACATATGTTAGTCCCGAAATGACCTAGTTTGTGTCGAATGGACGTTAGGCCGCATTTCTCTTTTATTTTTAAAGTTTTGTAATAATCGGTTGGTAATCAAAGGTACTGTAAAAGTGATAAAACAGAAAATTTCGCCCGGTTGTAATGTTTCTCACTTTAAAGTCAGCAAGGGGCAAACGTTTATTGCGAACGATTAAGCTAGTCAGGGGGAGCTTATTTTTAAAAGTTTTGTAATATTCGGTTGAATCTATATTTGGAATTTCGTCACTCTCACTTCATTATAACCAAAGTTATCGTGCCCCAAAGTAGTAACCAATCAGATTGCTTATCTCTGCTTACAGTAAGCAGACAACGCTCATCTTCGCACTCCATCATGGCATTGACCTAATGAACGCCTTCATTGTTTCAAATTCTCGACCAATCAAATTGCTCATCGCTCTGCTTGTCCATGGTAGACAATGCTCATTGTCAAACGTATTCAAGGTATTGATGTAATGAAACTATACACTAAGTTTCATCACTCTGACTTAATTAAAACTGAAGTGAAAGTGTCCGACATCATCAACCAATTAAATTGCAAATCTCTGCTTACCCTAAGCATAAAATGCTCATCTTCGAACTCCATCAAAGCATTGACCTAATAAAGACCTACGCCAAGTTTGAACATTCTAGCCGAATAACACTGAGAGTTATTTGTGGTTCAATGTCTCGACCAATCAATTTGCGTATCGCTTTGCTTATCCTGAGCAGAAAATGCTCATTGTCGAACATAGTCAAGGTAGTGATTTAATGAAACTATACACCAAGTTTCAGCACTATCACTTAATCAGAACTAATGTTATTGTGTGTCCAATCACCAACCAATCAAATTCCTCATCTCTGCTTACCCAACGCAGAAAATGCTGATATTCGAACCTCATCAAAACATTGACCTAGTGAATGCCTATACCAAGTTTGAACATTGTACCCCAATTAGAAGAAGAGTTATTGTGTTCTAAAGTCACCAAGGTATTGGCCTAATAAACACCTACACAAAGTCTAGCTGAATTAGAAAGAGAGTTATTGTGTCCCAAACTAGATCATTTCGGGACTAATTGTTTTAAAGAGACACGTTAAGGGTTGTTCATAGTTAAATGAAAGTTTAATTTTAAATAGGACGAACGTCTACCAATTAAATTAGGATTTAATAATATAAAAAATAAAGTTTTAAATTAATAATAATTAATTATTGGTCTGATGGCAATGCAATGTTATGATTTGACGGATGAAATGTACGATGGGTGTCCACACTAAGTGGCTAAGGCGTTGGCCTGCTAGCCAAGAGGTCGGGTGTTCGATCCCTGCATTGGCCAAGAAAGTTCATCTCGATTTTCTGGCGTGCCCCCCACCCCCGTGTACACATTGGAGTGCACGTAAAAGATCCCTTAGCAGTTGGGATTCGATACTTTTGAATAAGCTCTATAAAATGACTAAATGTGCAGATTGTAGCCACCCACACTGCATGTTTTGCTTAACAATGAAAGGTTGCCGTTTTCAATTTTCGAACCTTTTATTCTTCTACTCCTGATATTTTGGACTGTTGATCGATGGTTTCATATAAAAGACTATCGATAAGACTCTTTGTAGAAGAAGTCCCCAAAAATATTATGTTGACTTTAAGAGAAAGGGATCGTTAAAAATGCTCCAAATCGTAAAAATACGACTTTTTGGATTTTCGATCTCTTTTTTTCTGCTAGCTGGCTATTAGACTCTCTATTGACAAGAGTTTCACCGCCCTCCCTTCATTATAACCGAAATTGTCGTGCCCTAAAGAATCAACAAATCAGCATGCTTATCTCTGCTTACGCTAGGCAGAAAATGCTCAATTTTGAACTCAATCATAACATTGACCTCGTGAACGTCTACACCAAGTTTGAACATTCTAGCTTAATTAGAAGGAGAGTTATTGTGTTCCAAAGTCCCGGCCCTTCAAATTGCTTCTATTTTTCATTTTCAATTCAAAATGGTGACCATCACGTGACCGAAATCAAAATTCTGATCCGATAGATTTTTGGGCATTCCTTCAAGGATTCTGAAAATATAACTCCCGAGTCTGTAAGTAAAATAGCAAAAAAGCCTTATTGATTTTTCACGTTTAAAGATTGTGGCACTTCCGGTTCGATCGACAAACTCCATATTTTGTGTACGAATCAGTAATTACTTGTCTAGTATCAAAAAAAAGGGTAATTCTGACCTATATTTCGACGATTTTTTTGAAAACTTTGATCCTTAATTTCGTCAAGGGGAGATAATTTAGAAAATTTCTCATTATATTTTTGAAGTCACATCGGTAAGATCTACTTATATACTAAATTTCATGAAAATCGTACAAGTATTAAAGAAGTTGTCAAATTGGTCTAAACTTCCGGTTCGAAATCACAGCGACGAATTTTCGAAATTCGAAAATGCGAAACTGCAGATGAAAATGATTTTTTTCAAGGTATTCAAAGAAAAAAGAATTAGTAAAATCAGTCAAAAAATAACAAAGTTACGATTATGCAGTATCGAATTCCAGCTGCTTAGGGATATTTTACGTGCAATCCAATGTGTACACGGGACCTTGGTTTTTCGTCTCATCCGAACGACTAGACAGATGTGCTTGTCAGGCCCTCTGTTCTGCCTCACTGACAAGAGGGAACCACGCCGGGAAATCGAGATGAACTTTCTCCGTGCAGAACTTTCAATTCAGGCAAAACGTTTATTGCATACGATTAAGCTGGTCAGTGGGAGCTTATTTTCAAAAGTTTTGTAATAATCGGTTGGTAATTAAAGTACCGTGCACATTAAACTGTTAAAACAGAAAATTTCGCCCGGTTGAAATGTTTCTTGCTATAAGTCAGCAATTTTCCGAATTCAGGGTGGCTGAATGGTTAGCATGTGCGCGCTGTATCGTAACGTCTGTCATTGAGTCAACCGGCGTCGTCTCGATCTCCAGGTTGCACGTGACATGGAGTATGATGTCCAACCTCGTGGGTTTTCTCCGTGTCCTTCGGTTTCCTCCCAACGGCTAAAGACCAGTACGCGCAAGGGGAGTTTTTAAATAAAATTTAAAAAAACATATGTTAGTCCCGAAATGACCTAGTTTGTGTCGAATGGACGTTAGGCCGCATTTCTCTCTTTCTCTTTTATTTTTAAAGTTTTGTAATAATCGGTTGGTAATCAAAGGTACTATAAAAGTGATAAAACGGAAAATTTCGCCTGGATGTAATGTTTCTCACTTTAAAGTCAGCAATTTGCCGATTTTAAGGGGCAAACGTTTATTGCGAACGATTAAGCTGGTCAGGGGGAGCTTATTTTTAACAGTTTTGTAATTTTCGGTTGATAACTAAAGGTACTGGGCAAATTAAACTGTTAAAATAGAAAATTTGGCCCGGTTGAAATGTTTCTCGCTGTAGGTCAGAAATTTGCCGATTTTAGGGAGGTTGCGTGGCTGAATGGTTAGCACGTGCGCTCTGTATCATAACGTCTGTCATTGAGTCACCTGGCGTTGTTTCGATTTCTTGTTGCACGTGACAAGGAGTATGGTCGCATGTCCAACCTCGTAGGCCGTAACGCCGCTGCCCGGGTAAAATTTCCCTCATTGCACATTTTATGGCGTATGCCCGTCTTCATTAGCCCGTTTTGATACTAGACAAGTAATTACTGATTCGTACACAAAATATGGAGTTTGTCGATCGAACCGGAAGTGCCACCATCTTTAAACGTGAAAAATCAATAAGGTTTTTTTGCTATTTTACTTACAGACTCGGGAGTTATATTTTCAGAATCCTTGAAGGAATGCCTAAAAATCTATCAGATCAGAATTTTGATTTCGGTCACGTGATGGTCACCATTTTGAATTGAAAATGAAAAATAGAAGCAATTTGAAGGGCCGGGACTTTGGAACACAATAACTCTCCTTCTAATTAAGCTAGAATGTTCAAACTTGGTGTAGACGTTCACGAGGTCAATGTCATGATTGAGCATTTTCTGCCTAGCGTAAGCAGAGATAAGCATGCTGATTTGTTGATTCTTTAGGGCACGATAATTTCGGTTATAATGAAGGGAGGGCGGTGAAACTCTTGTCAATAGAGAGTCTAATATCTAGCTAGCAGAAAAAAAGAGATCGAAAATCCAAAAAGTCGTATTTTTACGATTTGGAGCATTTTTAACGATCCCTTTCTCTTAAAGTCAACATAATATTTTTTGGGACTTCTTCTACAAAGAGTCTTATCGATAGTCTTTTATATGAAACCATCGATCAACAGTCCAAAATATCAGGAGTAGAAGAATAAAAGGTTCGAAAATTGAAAACGGCAACCTTTCATTGTTAAGCAAAACATGCAGTGTGGGTGGCTACAATCTGCACATTTAGTCATTTTATAGAGCTTATTCAAAAGTATCGAATTCCAACTGCTAAGGGGTCTTTTACGTGCACTCCAATGTGTACACGGGGGTGGGGGGCACGCCAGAAAATCGAGATGAACTTTCTTGGCCAATGCAGGGATCGAACACCCGACCTCTTGGCTAGAAGGCCAACGCCTTAGTCACTTAGTGTGGACACCCATCGTACATTTCATCCGTCAAATCATAACATTGCATTGCCATCAGACCAATAATTAATTATTATTAATTTAAAACTTTATTTTTTATATTATTAAATCCTAATTTAATTGGTAGACGTTCGTCCTATTTAAAATTAAACTTTCATTTAACTATGAACAACCCTTAACGTGTCTATTTAAAACAATTAGTCCCGAAATGATCTAGTTTTGGACACAATAACTCTCTTTCTAATTCAGCTAGACTTTGTGTAGGTGTTTATTAGGCCAATACCTTGGTGACTTTAGAACACAATAACTCTTCTTCTAATTGGGGTACAATGTTCAAACTTGGTATAGGCATTCACTAGGTCAATGTCTTGATGAGGTTCGAATATCAGCATTTTCTGCGTTGGGTAAGCAGAGATAAGGAATTTGATTGGTTGATGATTGGACACACAATAACATTAGTTCTGATTAAGTGATAGTGCTGAAACTTGGTGTATAGTTTCATTAAATCACTACCTTGACTATGTTCGACAATGAGCATTTTCTGCTCAGGATAAGCAGAGCGATACGCAAATTGATTGGTCGAGACATTGAACCACAAATAACTCTCAGTGTTATTCGGCTAGAATGTTCAAACTTGGCGTAGGTCTTTATTAGGTCAATGCTTTGATGGAGTTCGAAGATGAGCATTTTATGCTTAGGGTAAGCAGAGATTTGCAATTTAATTGGTTGATGATTTCGGACACTTTCACTTCACTTTTAATTAAGTCAGAGTGATGAAACTTAGTGTATAGTTTCATTACATCAATACCTTGAATACGTTCGACAATGAGCATTGTCTACCATGGACAAGCAGAGCGATGAGCAATTTGATTGGTCGAGAATTTGAAACAAAATAACTCTCCTTGTAATTGGGGCAGAATGTTCAATCTTGGTGAAGGCGTTCATTAGGTCAATGCCATGATGGAGTGCGAAGATGAGCATTGTCTGCTTACTGTAAGCAGAGATAAGCAATCTGATTGGTTACTACTTTGGGGCACGATAACTTTGGTTATAATGAAGTGAGAGTGACAAAATTCCAAATATAGATTCATTATGTCATTACCTGCGGAGATTTAGGAGCAATAAGCAATTTGACTGATCACATTGGAACATAACACCTCTGTTTTTAATTAGGGTAGAATTTGAACCGGTTGAATTGTTTCTCGTTAAAACTCGGTGAATTTTTGGCGGATTTCATTAATTCTTTTTCCTTTTTAAGATTCTTTATATAACTCATGAGATGCGACAGAAACTGACCGTGAATATGAAAGCTTTCATATTACATATGAAAGCTTATTGTTTCTGTTAAGATTATTATTATTTTTTTTTTGAAACTTTGACCTACCCCCCCCCCCCCCAAAAAAAAAATGGGTGCGAACGTTGTTTAAATATATTTTCAAAACGTTTTACGAATCCGAAATCACCGAATTTTACGAACGAAAAAACTGACAATGCATAGTCGTAACTTTGTTATTTTTTGACCGATTTTACAAATTCTTTTTTCTTTGAATACCTTGAAAAAAATCATTTTCATCTGCAGTTTCACATTTTCGAATTTCGAAAATTCGTCGCTGTGATTTCGAACCGGAAGTTTAGACCAATTTGACAACTTCTTTAATAGTTGTACGATTTTCATGAAATTTAGTATACAAGTAGATCTTACCGATGTGAATTCAAAAATATAATTAGAAATTTTCTAAATTATCTCCCCTTGGTGAAATTAAGGATCACAGTTTTCAAAAAAAATCGTCGAAATATAGGTCAGAATGACCTAAAAATTTTTTCGATACTAGACAAGGAATTACTGATTCGTACACAAAATATGGAGTTTGTCGACCGGAAGTGCCATTATCTTTAAACGTGAAAAATCAAAAAGGCTTTTTTGCTATTTTACTTACAGACTCGGGAGTTATATTTTCGGAATCCTTGAAGGAATGCCTAAAAATCTATCGGATCAGAATTTTGATTTCGGTCACGTGATGGTCACCATTTTGAATTGAAAATGAAAAATAGAAGCAATTTGAAGGGCCGGGACTTTGGAACACAATAACTCTCCTTCTAATTAAGCTAGAATGTTCAAACTTGGTGTAGACGTTCACTAGGTCAATGTCATGATTGAGTGCAAAGATGAGCATTTTCTGCCTAGGGTAAGCAGAGATAGGCATGCTGATTTGTTGATTCTTTAGGGCACGATAACTTCGGTTATAATGAAGGGAGGGCGGTGAAACTTTTGTCAATAGAGAGTCCAATAGCTAGCCTGTTGTGTGAAATCATTGTATTTTTACAATTTGGAACATGTTTAGAGGTCTTTCTCGTAAAGTCAACTTAATATTTTTGGGGAACTTCTTCTACAAAGAGTCTTATTGGTAGTCTTTTATATGAAACCATCGATCAACAATCCAACATATCAGGAGTAGAAGAACAAAAGGATCGAACATTGAAAACGGCATCCTTTCATTGTTAAGCGAAACATGCAGTGTGGGTGACTACAATCTACACATTTAGTCATCGTATAGATCTTATTCAACAGTATCGAATTCCAACTGCTTAGGGATATTTTACGTGCACTCCAATGTGTACACGGGACCTTGGTTTTTCGTCCCATCCGAACGACTAGACAGCTGTGCTTGTCAGGCCCTCCGTTCTGCCTCACTGACAAGGGGGAACCACGCCGGGAAATCAAGATGAACTGTCTCCGTGCAGAACTTTCAATTCAGGCCAAACGTTTATTGCATACGATTAAGCTGGTCAGATGGAGCTTATTTTCAAAAGTTTTGTAATAATCGGTTGGTAATTAAAGTACCGTGCACATTAAACTGTTAAAACAGAAAATTTCGCCCGATTGAAACGTTTCTTGCTATAAGTCAGCAATTTTCCGAATTCAGGGAGGCTGAATGGCTGAATGGTTAGCATGTGCGCGCTGTATCGTAACGTCTGTCATTGAGTCAACAGGCGTCGTTTCGATCTCCAGGTTGCACGTGACATGGAGTATGATGTCCAACCTCGTGGGTTTTCTCCGTGTCCTTCGGTTTCCTCCCAACGGCTAAAGACCAGTAAGCGCAAGGGGAGTTTTTAAATAAAATTAAAAAACATATGTTAGTCACGAAATGACCTGGTTTGTGTCTAATGGACATTAGGCCGCATTTCTCTCTTTCTCTTTTATTTTTAAAGTTTTATAATAAACGGTTGGTAATCAAAGGTACTGTAAAAGTAATAAAACAGAAAATTTCGCCCGGTTGTAATGTTTCTCACTTTAAAGTCAGCAATTTGCCGATTTTAAGGGGCAAACGTTTATTGCGAACGATTAAGCTGGTCAAAGGGAGCTTATTTTTAAAAGTTTTGTAATATTCGGTTAATAACTAAAGGTACCGTGCAAATTAAACTGTTAAAATAGAAAATTTGGCCCGGTTGAACTGTTTCTCGCTGCAGGTCAGCAATTTGCCGATTTTAGGGAGGTTGCGTGGCTGAATAACGTCTGTCTTTGAGTCAACTGGCGTTGTTTCGATTTCTTGGTTGTACGTAGGCCGTAACGCCGCTGCCCGGGTAAAATTTCCCTCATTGCACACTTTATGGCATATGCCCGTCTTCATTAGACCATTTTAGGAGCAGAACAGTAGGACGTTAAACCCCATTCAATTTCATTTCTTTTTCTCTATGTTGCTTATTTATTATAGTGGATAAATATTTTTCTGGTTCTAGCAATTATTTAATTTCTGCTTAGAAATCTTGCTTTGGTCCGTTTTTTTATTGCAGAGTGCCATTCTTGTATAATCCAGTCTATGATCCTTTGTTTAAAACATGCTTAAGAAGTCGACACGATTTCCTACTTATAACCAAACATATTGGAAATATTAGTCTGGCATTATTAAATCCTAATTTTATTGGTCTTATTTAAAATTAAACTTTCATTTAACTATGAACAACCCTTAACGTGTCTCTTTAAAACTATTAAATACTCTAAAACAGTAGCTCAACCTTTTGACCTAAACTCATTAATTTACCATTTTCTTGTGAGCGACTTCTTATTCTTCCTATATGACATATTGCACGTGTCGGATTTCAAAGGGGGGTTGGGTGGCTGAATGGTTAGCACGCGCGCCTGTCATTGAGTTCACTAGCGTGTTTTCAAATGCCCGGTTGTACGTGACAAGGAGTAAGGTCGCCTGTCCAACCTGCCATTTTTAATTTTTTTTCCCCTCCATTTTCATTTCATTTTCTCATCCGTCTCATTACAGTAATACAAGTTTCAGTTATTTCCCTTTAGTTTTCAGATTATTGTTATGCCTGGGTGCAATGTTTCATACTATATTTAGACTTGTAACTTCGAGAGTTTTTGACCAATTTTGATAATTTTTTCTTTTTATCCTTTTATTTAGGATACTTGATACAATCAGTGATACGTGACGATGAATATGAAAGCTTTCATATCTGCATGGGACAGTAGCAGATCTAGTTATTATTATTTTTTTTTTTTTGGTGTATTTTCTGCAAATCCGATTTCTAAGAATCTAACCAAGGGATCTTTCTGAAACTTTGACCTACCCCCACAAAAAGGGGTGCGAACGTTGTTTAAATATATTTTCAAAACGTTTTACGAATCCAAAATCACCGAATTTTACGAACGAAAAAACTGACAATGCATAGTCGTAACTTTGTTATTTTTTGACCGATTTTACTAATACGTTTTTCTTTGAATACCTTGAAAAAAATCATTTTCATCTGCAGTTTAACATTTTCGAATTTCGAAAATTCGTCGCTGTGATTTCGAACCGGAAGTTTAGACCAATTTGACAACTTCTTTAATAGTTGTACGATTTTCATGAAATTTAGTATATAAGTAGATCTTACCGATCTGACTTCAAAAATATAATTTGAAATTTTCTAAATTATCTCCCCTTGGTGAAATTAAGGATCAAAGTTTTCAAAAAAATCGTCGAAATATAGGTCAGAAAAACCTAAAAAGAAAATTTCGATACTAGACAAGTAATTACTGATTCGTACACAAAATATGGAGTTTGTCGATCGAACCGGAAGTGCCACCACCTTTAAACGTGAAAAATCAATAAGGCTTTTTTGCTATTTTACTTACAGACATGGGAGTTATATTTTCTGAATCCTTGGAGGAATGCCTAAAAATCTATCGGATCAGAATTTTGATTTCGGTCACGTGATGGTCACCATTTTGAAGTGATAGTGAAAAATAGAAGCAATTTGAAGGGCCGAGATTTTGGAACACAATAACTCTCCTTCTAATTGAGCTAGAATGTTCAAACTTGGTGTAGACGGTCGCTAGGTCACTGTCTTGATTGAGTTCAAAGTTGAGCATTTTCTGCTTAGGGTAAGCAGAGATAAGCACGCTGATTTGTTGATTCTTTAGGGCACGATAACTTTAGTTATAATGAAAGGAGGGCGGTGAAACTTTTGTCAATAGAGAGTCCAATAGCTAGCCTGTTGTGTGAAATCATTGTATCATTTTTTTAAATATCAGGGATAGCCGAAAAAAAAAAGAGATTGTTAAAGTTCCCGTTAAAGTTATTATTAAGCTTTCATATGTATTATATGTATTACATGTACGATTTTCGTGAAATTTAGTATATAAGTAGATCTTACCGATGTGACTTCAAAAATATAATTAGAAATTTTCTAAATTATCTCCCCTTGGTGAAATTAAGGATCAAAGTTTTAAAAAAAATCGTCAAAATATAGGTCAGAATGACCTAATTTTTTTTTCGATACTAGACAAGGAATTACTGATTCGCACACAAAATATGGAGTTTGTCGATCGAACCGGAAGTGCCACCATCTTTAAACGTGAAAATTCAATAAGGCTTTTTTGCTATTTTACTTACAGACTCGGGAGTTATATTTTCTGAATCTTTGTAGGAAGGCCTAAATAAACGTCGGAGTAGAATTTTGATTTAGGTCAACTGGGAGTCACCATTTTGAATTGAAAATGAAAAATAGAAGCAATTTGAAGGGCCGAGACTTTGGAGCACAATAACTCTCCTTCTAATTAAGTTAGAATGTTCAAACTTGGTGTAGACGTTCACTAGGTCAATGTTATGATGGAGTTGAAAGATGGGCATTTTCTGCGTAGGGTAAGCAGAGATAAGCATGCTGATTTGTTGATTCTTTAGGGCACGATAACTTCGGTTATAATGAAAGGAGGGCGGTGAAACTTTTGTCAATAGAGAGTCCAATAGCTAGAATGTTGTGTGAAATCATTGTATCATTTTTTTAAATATCAGGGATAGCCGAAAAAAAAAGAGATTGAAAATCCAAAAAGTCGTATTTTTACAATTTGGAGCATGTTTAGAGATCTTTCTCGTAAAGTCAACATAATATTTTTTGGGAACTTCTTCTACAAAGAGTCTTATTGGTAGTCTTTTATATGAAACCATCGATCAACAGTCCAACATATCAGGAGTAGAAGAACAAAAGGATCGAACATTGAAAACGGCACCCTTTCATTGTTAAGCGAAACATGTGAGGATGACTACAATCTACACATTTAGTCATCGTATAGAGCTTATTCAACAGTATCGAATTCCAACTGCTTAGGGATATTTTACGTGCACTCCAATGTGTACACGGGACCTTGGTTTTTCGTCTCATCCGAACGACTAGACAGCTGTCCTTGTCAGGCCCTCCGTTCTGCCTCACTGACAAGGGGGAACAACGCCGGAAAATCGAGATAAACTTTCTCGGTGCAGAACTTTCAATTCAGGCCAAACGTTTATTGCATACGATTAAGCTGGTCAGTTTGAGCTTATTTTCAAAAGTTTTGTAATAATCGGTTGGTAATTAAAGTACCGTGCAAATCAAACTGTTAAAACAGAAAATTTCGCCCGGTTGAAATGTTTCTTGCTATAAGTCAGCAATCTCCCGATTTTAGGGAGGCTGAATGGCTGAATGGTTAGCATGTGCGCGCTGCATCGTAACGTCTGTCATTGAGTCAACTGGCGTCGTTTCGATTTCCAGGTTGCATGTGACATGGAGTATGGTGTCTAACCTCGTGGGTTTTCTCAGTGTCCTTCGGTTTCCTCCCAACAGCTAAAGACCAGTACGCGCAAGGGAAGTTTTTAAATAAAATTAAAAAACATATGTTAGTCCCGAAATGACCTAGTTTGTGTCGAATGGACGTTAAGTCGCATTTCTCTCTTTCTCTTTTATTTTTAAAGTTTTGTAATAATCGGTTGGTAATCAATGGTACTGTGAAAGTGATAAAACAGAAAATTTCGCCTGGTTGTAATGTTTCTCACTTTAAAGTCAGCAATTTGCCGATTTGAATGGACAAACGTTTATTGCGAACGATTAAGCTGGTCAGGGGGAGCTTATTTTTAAAAGTTTTGTAATATTCGAAAATTCGTCGCTGTGATTTCGAACCGGAAGTTGAGACCAACTTGACAACTTCTTTAATAGTTGTACGATTTTCATGAAATTTAGCAGTAAGTAGATCTTACCGATGCGACTTCAAAAATGTGATTAGAAATTTTCTAAATTATCTCCCCTTGACCAAATTAAGGATGACAGTTTTCAAAAATATCAACGAAATATACGTCAGAATGACCTAATTTATTTTTGTTCGTTACTAGATAAGTAATTACTGATTTGTACACAAAATATGAAGTTTGTCTATCGAACCGGATGTGCCACCATCTTGAAACGTGAAAAGTCCATAAGGCTTTTTTGCTATTTTACTTACAGACTTGGGAGTTATATTTTCTGAATCCTTGAAAGAAGGCCTAAAAAACGTTTAGAATAGAATTTTGATTTAGGTCAACTGGTAGTCACCATTTTGAAGTGAATATGAAACATAGTAACAAATCGACATTTACGAACTTGTAAACAAACATAATAGGGCATAGTATGTCCAATGCGTCTCCTATGTCTGAAATTAATACATTTCAGGATAGCCGGGATAAGTGTCAAATTTTTGGTATTTGAATATTTCAAAAATTCGATTTTTGCCTTTGATGTTTTTCGTGCCGACAAAGTTCTTTACGAGTGAAAAATCACATTAACTTCACTAGATTGTGACCGATTTTAATGGGGTTTTTTTGTTCGGATTATTCATATGACCCATGACATGTGACAGGAAGTGACTGTGAATATGAAAGCTTTCATATCTGCATGGGACAGTAGCAGATCTAGTTATTATTATTTTTTTTTTGTGTGTGTTTTCTGCAAATCGGATTTCTCAGAATCTATCCATAGGATCTTTCTGAAATTTTGACCTACCCCCAAAAAACATCGTAAATCGCTGAAAATCAATAGGCTTCTTCGTCGTATGACCTTAAACACTGTGTATAAATTTAAAGTCAATCGGATATTAACTTTGGCTTTTAGAGTGTCCACAAGATTTTTTGAAGTCATCAAGGGCCATAACTCTGGTAGTTATTATCAGAAATCGCTGAAAAACAATAGGCTTCTTCGTCTCATGACCTTAAACACTGTGTATAAATTTAAAGGCAATTGTGGACGCCGGACCGACGGACGGACGGACGGGGGCGACGACAATAACAATATACGACCATATTTCAATGTGGGCGTATATGGTGTTTAACGTACAATAGACAGACTTTAGGACTAACCTGCAATTCAATAATTTGATGGGGGGAGGCGAATGGTTAACACATGCATGCTGTATCATAAGGCCTCTCATTGAGACAACAGCTAAAGACCCCTACATGCAAGCGAATCATTGAAATAAAATTAAACCATATTTTAGACCCGAAATGACCCTTGTTTCTGTCGAGTGGATTATAAACCCCATTTCTCTCTCTTTCTCTCTCTCAATAATTTGGTTGCGCTAGGAGTCTTTAGTAGTTGGAGGACCCAGAGAAAATCCCTGTTCATGTCTAGTATCGAAACCAGTCCAGTAGGTATCAATGACAGACCTTATGATCTAAAGTGATTTCAATAGATCACATTACCATCCAGCCCTTCCTATGGTTAAAGAACATTTGGTTGTTGGTTGACTGAATGTCATGTTTACAAACGCAAATAATAGATTTGACATTAGAATTGCATCCGAAAATGATGCTTATTTAATGTTAGATTTACGTTATAATGGTCGGTTAGATTTTATCATCCTTTTAACGACAATTTAACGTCAGGAAATCAGGTTAATCTAACGTAAAGTTTACGTCATATTTATGTGATATTTACATCATTTTCTGACGTAAATCTAACGTAAAGTTTACGTCATTTTCTGACGTAAATCTAACGTAAGTGACGTAAAGTTTACGCAAAATTTACGTTAGATTTACGTCAGAAAATGACGTAAACTTTACGTTAGATTTACATCAGAAAATGACGTAAAGATAACGTAAATTTTGCGTTAGATTAACGTCATTTCCTGACGTAAAATTATCGTTAAAAAGATGAGCAAAATGATGGTCAACTGACTGTCCATTTTTACGTAAACTTAACGTAAATTAACATCACACTGTTATGTGGGTAATTATTCCTTTCCAAATGCAAGAATGACAATGGAAGTACCACGATACGCTACCATTTGCAATATTTACACTTAGCTCTGTCCTACGCCACAGTTACATGTACTCACAAACTTGAAATTCGATTGTTTTCATATTTGACACTAGTTTGTTTATATCCTTATGAAGTATCTATAACACATAAATATTTAAATAAATTAGCCCCCAAATCATGTGGCCCAAATCTACTGTGACCACAGAGTAATAAATATTGTTGTGATGTAAGGTGTATTTAATAATTTAAGAAATTGAAGACAATTTCTATAAATAAAGACTGTGTATAATCTACTGGAAAATTTGACAAAATAAAATAAATACATGTAGGTCGGAAGAGTATCTCGTAAATATAATTTTTAGTGTAAATGTGGACGGGGGCATTACCTGTCCTCCGCATGGGGTAAATATAGTGTCATGCACAGATGTGAAGTCTTGTTTTGGTATTCAATGTATTACGGATATTTTAGAATCTAAATTTACACACTTCTCAATGGCGAAGTCATTAGCCTTTCTATTCAATTTAAAACAAATTGGGAACCTATTCGGCTAGCGACCTATTCGAGCTGCAACCTGTTCGTCGGAAACCTATTTAGAATAAAGGCAACAGTCGCCTTAACTCATCTATTTATCAACCAATAAAATCCAACGTTATGTCTATCAAATGAAAGTAGAATATATTATTTTTTATCCATTCCTTTAGCTCAGAATAGAAGTGTAATTTCGTCATTATCTTACAGCTGGATCGGTCGAATAGGTCGCTAGCCAAATAGGTCGCCAACTTGTGTTCGGAATGGGCGCAGCCATGTTTCACCCGGGACCTTTAAAATAGTTCCAATATGGCGGAATTCATCATACAGCCGAGGTTAGATTGTCCTAAATCTTCCGAGGTTTGCCGAGTGGCAGAATATTAGATTCTGACGAGACCAACTTTCAACAATGCCTTAAAAGTTAAAAAGTCCTTGGTCCAAGAGGTGGAAAAATGTGTTTGAAACTGTCAAGGGAATGATGTATTCCCATATGTACGACCTCCCAAATATGTATTGAAGTCAGTATCGGGCACATGGGCTATTGGAATGTCTGAATCAGGATGGATGAAACAAGAAACGTTTTATGAATATTTGGCTAATGTTTTCCATCCTCGGCTCTCAGAGAATGCAGTTCCACTTCCAGTGTTACTTGTAGTTGACATACAACACACCTGACGTATTATCTTAGTAACTTTTGTAGCTCCCATGGAATTATTTCCCAATGCTACCCACATTTTACAACCTGCATATGTTTCGGTATTTCAGCCTCTCAAAGTCCAATGAAAAAAAAAACATGCAAGGAATCAGCATATGCAATCAGACAATTTAGGAAAATCACTATCCCAATGAACATTTGTTCCTTTATTAGACCTGGCTACGAAATCGGCCCTTGGAAACACAAAATCAAATAGTTTTAAGGCCTGTGGGTTGTTCCCATTCCATCCTATTCAATATTAGAAATAACCGTTCATCGGTGTCACAGAAATCAAGTAGGCCTAATACATAATATCTAGAATGAAACGGACATTTCAAATGACAAAATAACATTGGTGGTGTTAACAGATTCGATAGTTAACGGTGATTTCAATATTTTTTTATAGACAGATGAATATGTGGCCGATGAAGCAAACATATTTAAGTAATCGGAAGTTATGGCAAACTGAAATCCCAATAGCCGGAATTAGATTTGTCGATGGCCGATGACTGCAAAAATACAAATCGTTCCTCAATATGATAATATGTTAATATTTGGGATTGAAAATTCATCATAGAAATATTTGAAACACGTAAGGGATTCAATATTATACCAGAACGCATCTACATGTATCATCATTATTAGGACTTTCAGAGATATTATACATTTATATTATACAATAATATGGCCTAAAACGCTTCCATTTGGAATATTACATTAATATCTTTCGGAGATATTATATATTTATATGGTCTAAAACTCTTCCTCTTGGAGATTTTGACATTTCAAGTCATTTCCCGCCATCTTGGATTGATGATCGATTTTCTCAATACGTAATATATACTCTCCCAAAAAAGAAACGCAATGTGACATTTCGTCGTCGATTTACCCTCGCTCTGTCGTAGCCTCGTTGCAACAGGAACCGCGACACGCAACTGAACCAAACTATTCTCTGGTGTTGCTGTGGTCATACCTTCAGGTCTGACCCCAATGAAGTCCTTGTTCATGGTGTCGACGTATTTCAAAACAGCAGCTCTAACGGGACGATTGGCTCGTAATCTGGTTTCACGTAGGCGTTTACGTACCGGTCGGTCTGTGATTCTACGCCATCGAGGAATTGCTGCTGAAATAGAGGTCGCTGTTGAGAACCGTTTCCGCAAATGACGTAGCCGGAAGTGTCGATCACGGTCAGGTGGGATCACTCTTGTTTGGCCCGAGGTTGAGCCGTCACGTGTTAAACTTCGCTGTCGGTACCTATCCCAAAGGCGAGAAATGGAACCCAGGGAAACATTCAGCAGTCTGGATACATCTATCTGGGATTCACCTGCTTGTAACCGACCAATAGTGTTGTTGCGTTGGCCTTCGTTCAGATGTGGCATGACTTGATTCGTTGAGTGTTTACTAGCTACGAGAACGTAGCTAAAAACGTTGAGATATACTGATGTGTTTGTTTTTAGCTACGATTTGAGGCCCTTAGTTCCAAGTTTTCAAATTCAATTTCTTTATTAATGCATATAACACCTTTAAAATAAGATAAGTTAATACTAATATCACTAATTAAACTTACAGAGGCCAATGTGGTGGCACAACTATTGCCCAACTCCAAATATTCACATTTTAATTACTGAAGCCATATTTTTGTTCGACATTCACCTCCATTGAAATCCACGTGGATGTCATTTAGTTTGTTTACATTTTTCAACAGGCAATTGCGTTTTTGATTGGCTGTTATAAAGCCTTAAATTTAGCGCACGCCTTCATAATGACAACCCCAGACTTCACTGGTCTAAAAAAGATGGCGGTCTTAGTAACAGCTTAACGCCTCGATTTTTAATACGATGATTTATACCCGTGCCAGGTAGGATTATATGCTTAACTGCAATTGTGTGTGGCAGAAATATTATGAATAACAATAATAAATCGTTGTTTTAATGAAAAATATTGTCAATTTTGCGTAGTAATGCCCGGTGTGATTCAAAATCGCACTTGCAACCCAGAACCAAATGGGTCAAAATTTCATCTGGAAACACGGAGAGTTGACAGATGAATTTTTTTATCTAAGTGTTTACATGTGCAAATGATTTAGAAACCCAGAACCCCCGGATTTTAAAGACCTAAGATTACATCAGTACATTGACTAAGTTCGACAATGATCATTTTCTGCTCGGGGTAAGCAGAGCGATGAGCAATTTGATTGGCCGAGACTTTGGAACACAATAACTCTCCTTCGAACTGTGCTAGGATCTTCAAACTTGGTGCAGGTTTTCCTTAGGTGAATGCCTTGATTGATGTCGATGATTGGTTGATGCTTTGGGGCACGATAGCTTTGGTTATAATGAAGTGAGAGTGATGAAACTCAGAATATAGATTCAGTATATCATTACCTTGACTAAGTACTATACTTTTGAAAAAAATAAATGTACGATTAATTAATATGTGTCATCTATTTATTTTGGGATTTCGGTGGGGGGCATCAGCCTCACTGTAATTGGCTTGTAGAATTCTGAGATATCCTCTCATCGTCTTATATAACAACTTTCCATCTTCAACGGAATTATCAGTGAAATGAAATTCGCATGTGTGTTTGTTATTGCTTGTTACTTCAGTCAGTTACCGGTATATAGAAGATTAACTATTGTTTTTCATCATTTCCCGTATATTCAAGTGTTTGTTACACACCTCCCGTAGCAATGATCCCTGTGTTAAAATTATATTTAGAATGTATTTAACCAGTTCTATCACATATGTAATAGTGACTGACACCAATACTGTCCTTTAAGTAAAGAATGTACTCAACTTTCAATCACTGTTTATGAGAAATATCTTTAATCCAGAAACACCAAATTTTGCACAGTTTCTTATATTTGATACATTAAAACAATAAAAGTGATATATATGGGCTATATTATAGTTCAAATAAAGCAAACAATTTGTACTAAATTCTTATCTTAAGTCTGAGAATACTTTGTGAACTCGGGGCAAGATTTTTCAAAGAGGTAAAGGGCCATAACTCTGGCATTATCGGAAATGGTTGAAAATCATATACAACCACATTTGAATGTGGGCGTAAAACATTCTTCTACTTTTATTGAAATATCAGTTGGATTTTTCAGTTGGATAAGGTGATGAAATAGGGTTTAACAGACCATAACACAATTCTAGGATATTTTAACACTAAGAATAATACAATAATTATTCTTGCATTTATATAGCACAATATTTTGAACTTAACTCAAAATTAGTAGTCAAAAGTCCTACAGAAAAATATAAGAATAAATTTTGTTGGGGGAATATAGTTTCTTATCACAATCACCATGTTGCTGGTCCAAATCTCTCTATTAATTTCTCTTCATCATCTAAATCTTTCTGTACTTTTTTCCTCATGTAAAAAATAGGACAATCACGACTGAAATGCAAACATGAAAAATTTACCAGCGGCTGCCATGCAGGATACACCCACATTTTGTAAGGGTTGGATAGAGAACCAGCTAAAAACAAATATGATTTTTTGAACAATAAGGGGCAATAATCCAGAGATCTTTGGGATATAAAGATATGTTTTAATTTAAGTTTCATCAAATCGGATAAAAGCTGCGACCTCCAGAGGGTCCACACCCTTCGTGTTACACACTTCTACATTTTGTCGAGCAGTTTCATTTCGATTCTCCTGAAATTCGAATTTACCTCCACTATGGTGGAATGGTGATATATCTAAACGGTTTATAAAATCGGAAAAAAATTGAGACCCCTAGAGAATCCACAAGCTAAAAATGCAGTTTTTCAAACAATCATGGGCCATAATCCAGGAAGTTAAGTTAGCGTTTAACGGTGATAATATTCATACGTTTCACCCCTATATAGAACACAGCTCTAAGGCTGGGAATGCATATCGATTATCGGCATGAATTTGTCAGCGATTATCGTTAATAATCGATTATCATTTTCCCGGAAAAATCCGAACTTTACCGACCTGTTATTTGTGTTGGTCGACACTATAACACATTTGACAGTAGATATCGCTTGTATGATAAATTACATAATCTACATAATTACATAACTCACAAGTCTACCGATAGGGACCACAAGCTAAAAAAAAATAGGTTGCCAGGCAACGAAACATACGCCCACACAGCAGCCAAATCATCCGGGCAGTCAACAAGAGTTGTTGCATTTTAAGTAATCATCAGAAAATCATAATTCAAACTCACCCATAACTACGGTGTAACTGTGATATAATCAAACGTTTTTTTAAATCAGATAATAATTGTAACCTCCAGAGGGACCACAAGCTAAAAAGGGTGATTTTTCGTACAATCGGGGGCCATGATTCAGGAAGTCACGATCTGATATGGGCAAATATGCAATGGAACCAAGATCATTAGGTTATAAACATGTATTTCAAGTTTCATCAAAATCAGTTCAAAATTGTGACCTCTATAGGATCCACAACCTTGATATAACATATTCTTACACAATTCGCGTACAGACGGCGGCCATTTTATCCGTCAACCCTGGTCCGATTTTCACAAAATTAAAGTTCTCTCTTCATTACCATGAAACCGTGATATAATCAGGCGGTTTTTTAAATCGGATAATAATTTTGACCTCCAGAGGGACCACAAGCTAACAAAAGCGATTTTTCGGACAATCAGGGGACATAACCCAGGAAGTTATGATTCGATGGGCGCAAATATCGAAAGGAACCAAGATCTTTGGGTTATAAACATGCATGTCACGTTTCATCAAAATCGGTTCAAAATTGTGACCTCTATAAGGTCCACAACCTTGATATAACATATTTTCACACCATTTGCGTACAAACGGCGGCCATTTTGTCCGTCAATTTTGGTTCGATTTTCACGAACTTCGAACTCAACCTTCATAACCATGGAACGGTGATTTAATCAAACGTTTTTTTAAATCGGATAACAATTTTGACCTACAGAGGAACCAACCACAAGCTAAAAAGGGCGATTTTTCGGACAATCAGGGGCCATAAATCAGGAAGTTACGATCCGATGGGCGCAAATATCGAAAGGAACCAAGATCTTTGGGTTATAAACATACATGTCAATTTTAATCAAAATCGGTTCAAAATTGTGACCTCTATAAGGTCCACAACCTTGATATAACATATTTTCACACAATTCGCGTACAAACGGCGGCCATTTTGTCCCGTCAATTTTGGTCCGATTTTCACGAAATTCGAACTCAACCTTCATAACCATGGAACAGTGATATAATCAAACGTTTTTTTTAAATCGGATAACAATTTTGACCTCCAGAGGGACCACAAGCTAAAAAGGGCGATTTTTCGGACAATCAGGGGCCATAATTCAGGAAGTTATGATCCGATGCGCGCAAATATCGAAAGGAACCAAGATCTTTGGGTTATAAACATACATGTCAAGTTTCATCAAAATCGGTTTAAAATTGTGACCTCTATAAGGTCCACAACCTTGATATAACATATTTTTACACTATTCGCGTACAAACGGCGGCCATTTTGTCCGTCAATTTTGGTCCGATTTTCACGAAATTCGAACTCAACCTTCATAACCATGGGACGGTGATATAATCAAACGGTTTTTTAAATCGGATAACAATTTTGACCTCCAGAGGGACCACAAGCTAAAAAGGGCGATTTTTCGGAGAATCAGGGGCCATAATTAAGGAAGTTACGATCCGATTGGCGCAAATGTCGAAAGGAACCAAGATCTTTGGGTTATAAACATGCATTTCAAGTTTCATCCAAATCGGTTCAAAATTGTGACCTCTACACTGTTCACAAGCTAAAAAACGTGATTTTTCATACAATCAGGGGATAACGTATGAAGTTACGATCCGATACATGCCAATATCGAAAGGAACCGAGATCTAAGGGTGATAAACCTATATTTTAAGTTTCATTGAAATCGGATAAAAATTGTGACCTGTAGACTGTTCACAAACAATTGTGGACGGACGGACGGTCGGACGAACAGGGGCGACGACAATATACGTCCACATGAAAATGTGGGCGTATAAAAAGGCGATTTTGCGTATAATCAGGGGCCATAATTCAGGAAGTTACGATCCGATGTGCGCAAATATCGAAATGAACCAAGATCTTTGGGTTATAGCCATGAATTTCAAGTTTCATCAAAATCGAATTAAAATTGTGACCTCTACAGGGTCCACAACTTTGATATACCATTTTTTAACAGTATTCGCTATCCAACGGTGGCCATTTTGTATGGCAATTTTGGTCTGACTTTCCCGAAATTCGACCTCAACCTTCCTTAGGGTGTAACGGTGATATAATCAAACAGTTTTTTTTAAATCGGATAATAATTGTGACCTCCAGGGGGACCATAAGCTAAAAGATAGGTTGCCAGGCAACGAAACATACGCCCACAGCAGCTAAATCGTCCGGGCAGTCAACAAGGGTTGTCGCAGATTTTTACTTTTTTTTGGTAATAAAACATTTGTAATACACTAAAACTCATTATGTAATTATCTGAAAATCATTAGAATTTGTTTGCTTTTTATAAAGTTTTGCCCCAAGCTAACAATTAGTATAGGAAACATTTAACATCATGGATTTAGCTGTTCAGTTATCAAAATTCATTGAAAATGAAAATACTTGTTCGTTTCAACACCTTAAACTCTGTGTATCAATCTGAAGTCAATCGGATGATTTATAAGTTTGGCATCTACAGCGCCACAAGGTTTTTCGAAGTGATCAAGGGAGATAACTCTGGAAGTAATTATTTGAAATCGATGAAAATCAGTAGGCTTTTTCGTCTCAGGACCTTAAACAGTGTGTGAAAATTTAAAGTCAATCGGATATTAACTTTGGCCTCTAGAGCATCCACAGGATTTTTTGATCTGATCAAGGGCCATAACTCTGGCACTAATTATCGGAAATTGATGGAAATCAATAGGCTTCTTCGTCTTATGACCTTAAACAATGTGTATAAATCTAAAGTCAATCGGATATTAACTTTGGCTTTTAGAGCGTCCACAAGATTTTTTGAAGTGATCAAGGGCCATAACTCTGGCACTAATTATCGGAAATCGCTGAAAATCAATAGGCTTCTTCGTCTTATGACCTTAAACACTGTGTATAAATTTAAAGCCAATCGGATATTAACTTTGGCCTCTAGAGCGTCCACAAGATTTTTTGAAGTCGTCAAGGGCCATAACTCTGGTAGTTATTATCGGAAATCGCTCAAAAACAATAGGCTTCTTCGTCTCATGACCTTAAACACTGTGTATAAATTTAAAGTCAATCGGATATTAACTTTAGCCTCTAGAGCGTCCACGAGCAATTGTGGACGCCGGACGGACGGACGGACCGACAGACAGACAGACAGACAGACAGACAGACAGACAGACAGACAGACAGACAGACAGACAGACAGACAGACAGACAGACAGACAGACAGACAGACAGACAGACAGACAGACAGACAGACAGACACACAGACAGACAGACAGACAGACAGACAGACAGACACACAGACAGACAGACAGACAGACAGACAGACAGACAGACCCATTTTAATAGTCCCCCAACTTTCTTCAAAAGGCGGGGGACAACAAAAGCGATTTTTCGGACAATCAGGGGACATAATTCAGGAAGTTATGATCCGATGGGCGCAAATATCCAAAGGAACCAAGATCTTTGTGTTATAAACATACATGTCAAGTTTCATCAAAATCGGTTCAAAATTGTGACCTCTATAAGGTCCACAACCGTGATATAACATATTTTCACACTATTCGCGTACAAACAGCGGCCATTTTATCTGTCAATTTTGGTCCGATTTTCACGAAATTCGAACTCAACCTTCATAACCATGGAACGGTGATATAATCAAACGGTTTTTTAAAATCAGATAACAATTTTGACCTCCAGAGGGACCACAACTAAAAAGGGCGATTTTTCGGACAATCAGGGGACATAATTTAGGAAGTTATGATCCGATGGGCGCAAATATCGAAAGGAACCAAGATCTTTGGGTTATAAACATACATGTCAAGTTTCATCCAAATCGGTTCAAAATTGTGACCTCTATAAGGTCCACAACCTTGATATAACATATTTTCACACTATTCGCGTACAAACGGCGGCCATTTTGTCCGTCAATTTTGGTCCGATTTTCACGAAATTCGAACTCAACCTTCATAACCATGGAACGGTGATATAATCAAACGGTTTTTTTAAATCAGATAACAATTTTGACCTCCAGAGGGACCACAACTAAAAAGGGCGATTTTTCGGACAATGAGGGGCCATAATTCAGGAAGTTACGATCCGATGGGAGCAAATATCGAAAGGAACCAAGATCTTTGGGTTATAAACATACATGTCAAGTTTCATCAAAATCGGTTCAAAATTGTGACCTCTATAAGGTCCACAACCGTGATATAACATATTTTCACACTATTCGCGTACAAACAGCGGCCATTTTGTCTGTCAATTTTGGTCCGATTTTCACGAAATTCGAACTCAACCTTCATAACCATGAAACGGTGATATAATCAAACGTTTTCTTTTAAATCGGATAACAATTTTGACCTCCAGAGGGACCACAAGCTAAAAAGGGCGATTTTTCGGACAATCAGGGGTCATAATTCAGGAAGTTACGATCCGATTGGCGCAAATATCGAAAGGAACCAAGATCTATGGGTTATAAACATGCATGTCAAGTTTCATCAAAATCGGTTCAAAATTGTGACCTCTATAAGGTCCACAACCTTGATATAACATATTTTCACACTATTCGCGTTCAAACGGCGGCCATTTTGTCAGTCAATTTTGGTCCGATTTTCACGAAATTCGAACTCAACCTTCATAACCATAGAACGTTGATATAATCAAACGGTTTTTTAAATCGGATAACAATTTTGACCTCCAGAGGGACCACAAGCTAAAAGGGGTGATTTTTCGGACAATCAGGGGCCATAATTCGGGAAGTTACGATCCGATTGGCGCAAATATCGAAAGGAACCAAGATCTATGGGTTATAAACATGCATTTCAAGTTTCATCCAAATCGGTTCAAAATTGTGACCTCTACACTGTTCACAAGCTAAAAAAAGTACAATCAGGGACCATAACCCATTAAGTTACGGTCCGATACATGCCAATATCGAAAGGAACCGAGATCTTAGGGTGATAAACCTATATTTTAAGTTTCATTGAAATCGGATAAGAATTGTGACCTGTAGACTGTTCACAAACAATTGTGGACGGACGGAGGCGACGACAATATACGTCCACATGAAAATGTGGGCGCATAAAAATTCAAATTTTGCCTTTGACGTTTTTCATTCCGACAAAGTTGTTTTGGAGTGAAAATCACATTAACATCACTAGATTGTGACTGATTTTCATAATTTTATTAAGCTTCCATATTTCATGTGAAAGCTTATTGTTTCTATTTAGATTATTATTCTTATTTATTATTACTTTTTTTTTTGTGTATTTTCTGCAAATTGGATTTTTCAAAATCTATCCGTAGGATCTTTCTGAAATTTTGACCTATCCCCCCAAAAAATGGGGTGCGAAACCTTAATTAAATATATTTTCAAAACGTTTTATGAATCTGAAATCACCGAATTTTACGAACGAATACGTTTGACCTACAATGCTGTAACTTTGTAATTATTTGACCTATTTTATTTTCTTTTTTCTTTGAGTATATTGAGACATTTACTTCAAATCTGTAATTTCGGATTTTCGAATTTCGAAACTTCGTCGCTGTGATTTCGAACCGGAAGTTGAGACCAACTTGACAACTTCTTTAATAGTTGTACGATTTTCATGAAATTTAGTATGTAAGTAGACCATACTGATGCGACTTGAAAAATAACTTTAAAAATTTCTAAATTATCTCCCCTTTTTTTAAAAAAAAATCGTCGAAATATAGGTCAGAATGACCAAAAAAATTTTTCCGATGCTAGACTAGTAATTCCTGATTCGTACACAAAATATGGAGTTTATCGGTCGAACCGGAAGTGCCACCAGCTTGAAACGTGAAAAATCAATAGAACTTTTGCGATATTCCACTTACAGACATGGGAGTTATATTTTCTGAATCCTTGAAGGAAGGCCTAAAAGTCGTTCAGAGCAGAATTTTGATTTAGGTCAACTGATGGTCGCCATTTTGAAGTGAATATGAAAAGTAGTAGCAATTTGAAGGGCCGAGACATTGGAACACAATAGCTCTCCTTCTAATTGAGCTAAAAGGTTCAATCTTGGTGTAGACATTCACTGGGTCAATGTGATGATTGATTTCAAAGATGAGCATTTTCTGCGTAGGGTAAGCAGAGATAAGCAAGCTGATTTCTTGATTCTTTAGGGCACGATAACTTTGGTTATAATGAAGGGAGAGTGATGAAACGCTTGTCAATCGAGAGTTTAACAGCTAGCCTGTTGTGTGAAATGCTTGTATCATCTTTTTTAAATGTCCGAGGTAGTCGAAAAAAAGATTGAAAATCCAAAAAGTCATATTTTTACGATTTGGAGCATTTTTAGCGGTACTTTTCTCTTATAGTCAACATAATATTTTGGGGGGACTTCTTTTCTACAAAGAGTCTTATCGGTAGTCTTTTATATGAAACCATCGATCAACAGTCCAAAATATCAGGAGTAGAAGAATAAAAGGATCGAAAATAGAAAACTTCACCCTTTGATTGTTAAGCGAAACATGCAGTGTGGGTGGCTACAATCCACACATTTAGTCATCGTATATAGCTTATTCAACAGTATCGAATTCCAACTGCTAAAAGATCTTTTACGTGCACTCCAATGTGTACACGGGACTTTGGTTTTTCGTCCAATCCGAACGACTGGACAGCTGTCCTTGTCAGGCCCACCGTTCTGTCACACTGACAAGGGGGAACCACGCCGGAAAATCGAGATGAACTTTCTCGGCCAATGCAGGGATCGAACACCTGACCTCCTGGCATTGGGCGAATGCCTTACCCACTTAGTGTGGACACCCATCGTACATTTTATCCGTCAAATCAAAACATTTCATTCCATCAGACCAATACCTAATTATTCTTAAATTAAAACTTTATTTTAATATTAGTCTGGCATTATTAAATCCTAAATTTATTGGTAGACGTTCGTTTTATTTAAAATTTAACTTTCATTTAACTATGAACAACCCTTAACGTGTCTCTTTAAAACAATTAAATACTCTAAAACAGAAGCTCAACCTTTTGACCTAAACTCATCAATTTACCATTTTGTATGTGAGCAACTCGTTATTCTTCCTATATGACATACTCATACTGCACATGTCTGATTTCAAAGGGGGGTTGGGTGACTGAATGGTTAGCACGCGCGCTTTATCATAAAGCCTGTCATTGAGTCAACTAGCGTGTTTTCGAATCCCCGGTTGTACATGACAAGGAGTAAGGTCGCCAGTCCAGCCTGCCATTTTTAGTTCTTGCCCGCCATTTTTATTTCATTTTCTCATCCGTCCATTTTTCAGAAACTTCTGGAAAGGGAAGTCATTCCGATTACAGCAATACAAGTTTCAGTTATTTCCCTTTAGTTTTCAGATTATTGTTATGCCCGGGTGCAATGTTTCATACTATATTTAGAGCAATTTTGATAATATTTTCTTCTTACCCTTTCATTTAGGATACTTGATATAACCGATGACACGTGACGATGAATATGAAAGCGTTCATATCTGCATGGGACAGTAGCAGATCTAGTTTTTCTTGTTCGGATTATTTATATGACCCATTAAACATGTGACAGGAAGTAACTGTGAATATGAAAGCTTTAATATCTGCTTAGCAGATCTAGTTTTAGTGTTTTGGTTTTTTTTTCAACCGCGGGTCATCAGCCAATATGGGGCTACAAAGAGTGTTAAAATGGACACAAAAATTATTTTTGAATTGAATTATATCCAAAAGCCTTCTCTGCCCCATGAATTTTTCTGTATTTTAAAGACATTTTGTAGGTGGGTCATTCCATGTCAAGTGGGCCGGCCAGAGGTGGGAAATTGACCCCCTCGAAAAAATCTGGAAAAAATATATGTTATTGTACATCTAAACTCTCGAAACTGTGCAAAATATGTGGTGTGTAGCATGAAAATTGACTGAGATACGGGCATTTAAGTTTCATGAGTGACTAATAAGTTTTCGATACAAAATATGTATCACTAATTTACTCGAGTTTCAGATATCTTGATTTTTCCTTTGCAGTGAAGATATACCGCTCAAATTTGGTAGTCTTGGATAACTTTGTGTGTAGATTATGAATCTGCAATCAGATTACCGGTGAGTTGTAGGGTTCGCATGCTACTTAGCCATGAAAACTGACAAAAATTTGGTGCAATTGTATATTGTCTGGATTTTGTAGAGCTCCAGGTGCTACAAAGTAATAGATATAGACCCAAATATTGGTATATCCAGAGATTGCCAGTAGTACTACATAAGAAACGCATTGAAACGCATCAGTCTTGAATTGATTCCCCAAAAATTGATAGCGAATATGGTTTCAGACACAAATTTTCGAAAATTGTCTCATATTTTCGAGCCGATATAACCCGGTAGATGAGCACCTAAAAATCTGATTATAGTTTGTAAATATAGTTTGTGCTTATGTTTTCAACATATGTAAAAGCCATTCTTGTCCCGGGCCATTTTGATATTTTTTCAATTTTTTGAAAATCTGTGTTTTGTGTTAATCTATGTCAACAATCGTATTTTGGAGCCGATTGAACCCTGTTTGATGGGCACCTAAAAATCTGAAACTTGGTGGAATTGTAGTTTGTACTAATGTCTCTAACATATGTTAAAACCATTCTTGTCCCATGTCATCTCAATATTTTTAAGATTTTTTCAAAATCTGTGTTATGGGCCATTCCTTGTCAATTATCACCCAATGACTTAAACAGAATCGCCTTCGATTTTGCTGAAATTTGGTTTAGACATTTATTTGGGCTGAGAAAGCTAATATTCCAGGATACGGTCTACCAAATTTGGGTGATTTCGGCAAAAGTGGGCGTGGCTGCCATTATTCAAATGACCATACCCAGTAACAGATTGGTCAAAATTGCTGAAATATGTCTTCCAGGGATGGGAATTCCACAAGAATTCTAAATCTACACTTATTTTTGACATCCGGGTGTGTTTTAAAAGAGTGAAGACCTTTTGAATTTGAATTTGACCTTATAGACCATGTGACCTTGGGATGAACTTGCATGAAAAGTTTAGCTCAACATGTTTTCTACACACTGTTAAACAACTGGAGGTATAATATCTTTTATAAGCATGTAAAATCAAGTTAAATATTCACACGTGAGACTTAAAATCAGTGTCTTCACACTTAAAGCAGGATTGTATTCATGGATAAGCTCTGAGGATACACAGTAACAGCGCTCACGCTGTCGATCGCCATTTCCGCCAATTGCGATAAAAATATAATTTTGGCGTTAAAATATTCAATCTGGCGAAATTTTTGGCGATTCTTTTTTTAACAATGGCTAAAAAATTTTCTTGCCACAAAGTTTTGATTTCCACGCCGTGCACACACGTTACATTCTATCACGCTTGGCTGAGTCATTTATCAATCAATCAAGTACTAATCCTTTGTCTCTTGATCAATCTCGGATTAGCGTTGATTAGTATATACAGTTAGAGTAGTAATAAACTAATCAAGAGACAGACGATTTAATTGTTTGTCTCCAAATACAAATCGGTGGCTTTTTTTGACGGTTTCAATATATTCAAAATGGCGGACACCGTGAATAATACTCGTTCGATTTGTGTGAGATTATTGGACTATGACGTCTGTTTTATCCTTTCCCTACTCATGTTGCACGTATCGTTAATAAATGAAGCCAGGTTTATTGTTAAAGTTTATATGGAAGTCGATATTAAACGCCAGAAACGAACGAACGAAAGTCAGTTATTTTCTAATCACATGCCATTAATAATAATGGGCCGTAAGCGAAAACTTGAACAGCCTTCGTCAACGTCCGATAGAAGAATTTCAAACTTATTTTTTTTTTTTTTTTTTGTATTTCACCACCAAAATACTCCCGAACTGACTATATAATAGTTAAGAAATAGATAACGTAAATGGAATATGCTGAAAATTTGAGTCAATTTGTTTCCTTTGAACCGAGATTATTATTAGCGTTTGATATAAGGCTCAGCCTCGATCATCATCACTAAAGAAAGATTCAGCTCTTAGTCCTTACATAATGTATGTTTGTGCATTTGAAAAATGTAGATCTCACCCTGAGCCAATTAAAAGATTATCTTCCCTAACCCTAAGCTCATTGAACCAGCAGGGCCCATCTTCCTAAGCCAATTACAGGAATATTGTTAATCCTAATACCCTCTACAAAATTGCAAATAATTAAAAAAATATTTTTTATACATAAAAATACTCTGTTACAAAAATGTACACATTGTCGTGTTCTTTCCAATGATATAAAATTCAATTTTACAAAGTAGCATGTGTATTACTATAAATAATATTGAAAAGCCAGTTCCACTAAAATTATGACTTTTCTCTATCACATTGGCAAAATAATGTGAAAAAGTATCCCTTACGAGTTTTTTTTAAAAAAATAAAACAAAAATATAATCCCTCGTGTTGGCAGCAGTGTTCTAAGTAAGTATAAATATAACTTTTAAAAAGAAATATCACCCCAAATAACGGTCATTTCATCGCCTACGGCATTTAACATTTCTGCCTTTCTTTGGATATATATGACGGGAATTGTCGTTTTCTTTGCTTCATTGCGTCGAAAATAAAAATATATATTTGAAATCTTCGACAGTGTGATATTCCCCTATTTAGCTTGTATTAAATCCTAAAAGTTTTGATTCAATTTAGCTTTCCAAAGTCTAGAATTATTAGCCGTATGTTTCCTGTTGTCATCTGTTTGAGCGAGCGAATCCAAAATGGCGGCGACACGCTTGATCTCGGCTCGAGTAAACGCATTCTTCGCATCATAACGTCAAAAAAAATAATAAATAGTTGATTTCTTCGACATTATCATATTCCACAATATACCTGGCAGTAAATCATAAAATCTGATTCTATTTCACTCTCAATATCATATAATTATTAGCCGTAAGTGACAGCGTGAAATTATTGGAATAGTGCCAAATTGAATGACACGGTGTGAATTTTCACCTCTGACCTTTTACGTAAATACTGAAAGATCCGGTGTTGAAACATATATTTTTTATTGGATGATTAGCGAATTAAACATTCCTTTTCATCGTGGGTTTTACTTTTATTACCCAATCACCATTAATTAATGACATAGAAACAATAGAAGTAAGTTGATTGATTTCTCGCTTGGGTTCGCTAATGCCGTTGCCAAGTATGAAGGGTCCGCGAGTTGATTCGCTACCGTGACCCACGTGCCGCGAGTTGTTTCGCTACCGTAAAAAATGGGTTAAAGATAAATGAACATTTTCAAATCCTTGATATATCAGTAAGTGCTTTGTCACAATTTCTGTTGTAAAGAAAAATATTCATTAAAAACAAATACACTGTGTGGTTACCCCAGATGTTGAAAAAGCTCTAAAAAAATGGGCTTCTGCAAAGCAGTGAAGAATTTTGTAAATTGTAATATTATATGTAAATAAAAATTACTGAAAAAATATAATAGAATAGATATTCGTTCTTTTTTTTTGGCGGAAAAAATATATGACTAATAAATTAAAATGTAAAATTGGCGGAAGAAAAATTGAACCCAGAATGAGCACTGCACAGTAACCTTCAGCAGACTTTCCTAAAGAAGGATATCTATGATTCAAACATCACGTCATTATCTTTCCCATTCCAAAAACACTTATTCCAGCAATTTTAACATTTTGGTTACTGGGTTATGGTCATTTGAATAATGTCGATGAAACCCATTTTAGCTGAAAATCTCCAAAATTTGGTGGACAGTATCTTAGGAACTGTTAGTCGGACAAAGTTAAAATTAGGAATATAAGCTTTTTCAGCACTAAAAGACATATAAAATAAAATTCGGCAAAATCGAATCGGGTACTGTTTACCTCGTTGGGTGATAATTGACATGGAAGGACCCAAATCACGGATTTTCAAAAAATTGAAAAAATATCAAAATGGCCCGGGACAAGAATGGCTTTTAGATATGTTGAAAACCTAAGCACAAACTATATTTACAAACTATAATCAGATTTTTAGGTGCTCATCTACCGGGTTATATCGGCTCGAAAATATGAGACAATTTTCGAAAATTTGTGTCTGAAACCATTTTCGCGGTCAATTTTCTGGGAATCTATTCAAGACTGGTGCGTTTTCATTCGTTTCGTATGTAGCACTACTGGCAATCTCTGGATATACCAATATTTGGGTCTATATCTATTACTTTGTAGCACCTGGAGCACTTCAAAATCCAGACAATATACAACTGCACCAAATTTTTGTCATTTTCGTGGCCAAGTAGCATGCGAACCCTACAACTCACCGGTAATCTGATTGCAGATTCATAATCTACACAAAAAGTTCTTCAAGACTACCAAATTTGAGCGGTATATCTTCACTATAAAGGTAAAATCAAGATATCTGAAACTCAAGTAAATTAGTGACATATATTTTGTTTCGAAAACTTATTGGTAACTCATGAAACTTAAATGCCCGTATCTCAGTCAATTTTCATGCTACAGACCACATATTTTGGACAGTTTCTAGATTTTAGATGTACAATAACATATATTTTTTCCAGATTTTTTCAAGGGGGTCAATTTCCCAAATTTCTGAAAATTGACCCACTTGACATGGAATGACCCAGGTAGTCTTGCAATATCACAAAAGAAAATTATGGGATACCCATGGATTTTAAAGAAAATGACCATTGAAAAAGCTCGAAAAAGTCATTTTCACGCACTTTGAGCCACGTGACATTTTTAAGCCAAAGGTATCCCACAGGTTTTTCACTATTTTTCATTTTTATGCCCACATTTTCATGTGGACGTATTATGTCCCCTGATTGTTCGAAAAATCACCTTTTTTAGCTTGTGGTACCTCTGGAGGTCACAATTATTATCCGATTTAAAAAACCGTTCGATTATATCACCGTTAAACCCTAAGGAAGGTTAAGTTCGAATTTCGGAAAAATCGCACCAAAATTGCCATACAAAATGGCCGCCGTTTGTACGCGAATACTGTTAAAAAATGGTATATCAGTGTTGTGGACCCTGTAGAGGTCACAATTTTAATTCGATTTTGATGAAACTTGAAATTCATGGTTATAACCCAAAGATCTTGGTTCCTTTTGATATTTGCGCATATCGGATCGTAACTTCTTGAATTATGGCCCCTGATTATAATTGCCTTTTTTTAGCTTGTGGTCCCTCTGGAGGTCACAATTATTATCCGATTTAAAAAAAAACGTTTGATTATATTACCGTTACAAGGTAAGGAAGGTTGAGTTCGAATTTGGGGAAAATCGGACCAAAATTGCCATACAAAATGGCCGCCGTTTGTACACGAATACTGTTAAAAACTGGTATATCATGGTTGTGGACCCCATAGAGGTCACAATTTTGAACAAGTTGATGAAACTTGAAATGCATGGTTATAACCCAAAGATCTTGGTTCCTTTCGTTATTTGCGCATATCGGATCGTAACTTCCTGAATTATGGCCCTTGATTGTCCCAAAAATCGCCTATGGTCCCTCTGGAGGTCACAGTTATTATCCAATTTAAAAAAAACGTTTGACTCTATCACCGTTACACCCTACGGAAGGTTGAGTTCGAACCATAATTGCCACGACAAAATGACCGCCGTTTGTACACATTTCTAGGTTGTGTACCGTCACACCATAATCATTGTCAGCTTCGAATTTCATGAATATCAGACTGGAACTGACCAACAAAATGGCTGCTCCCAATACAGTATGAAATACAGGACTTAATGATGTAGGAAAAATCACTTTCGGTATTGCTTGTTCTCTATCCATCTCTCGAAAATGTGGGCGTATCCTGCCTGGCAGTGCCAGCCTATCTTTACTCACAGCAGTTAACAAGAATCACCCTAATAACCTATGGGTAACCATGTACTTTGTTATAATTTTTCAGTTAAAGTTCTCCAAAATATATCAATATTATATTTTAGTATTGTGATTATAGTACTAAATTGTACAATATATTTAAAAATAGGTTGCCAGGCAACGAAACATACACCCACAGCAGCTAAATCGTCCGGGCAGTCAACAAGAGTTGTCGCATATTAAGTAATCATCAGAAAATCATTAGAATTTGTTTGGTTTTTATAACGTTCTGCGGTTCTGCCACATGCTAACGTTTAGTATACGAAACATTCAATGGATTTAGCTGTTCTATTGTCAAAATTCATTGAAAATAAAAAAATTTGTTTGTCTCAAGACCTTTAACATTGTCCACAAGTTTTTTCAAAGTCATCAAAGGCCATAACTCTGGCAGTAATTACCGGAAAACACTGAAAATCCATAGCCGTCTTCATCTCATGACATTTAATACTGTGTATAAATTTAAAGTCAATCGGATATTAACTTTGGCATCTTGAGCATCCACAAGATTTTCTGAAGTGACCAAGGGCCATAACTCTGCCAGTAACTATCGGAAATCACTGAAAATCAATAGGCTTCTTTTTCTCATGACCTTTAACACTGTGTATAAATTTAAAGTGAATCGGATATTAACTTTGGCCTTTAGAGCGTCCACAAGATTTTTTGAAGTGATCAAGGGCCATAACTCTGGCAGCAATAATTGAAAATCGCTGAAAATTAACAGGCTTCTTTTTCTCATGACCTTAAACACTGTGTATAAATTTAAAGTGAATCGGATATTAACTTTGGTCTCTAGAGCGTCCACAAGATTTTTTGAAGTGATCAAGGACCAATACTCTGGCAGCAATAATTGAAAATCGCTGAAAATTAACAGGCTTCTTTTTCTCATGACCTTAAACACTGTGTATAAATTTAAAGTGAATCGGATATTAACTTTGGTCTCTAGAGCGTCCACAAGATTTTTTGAAGTGATCAAGGACCAATACTCTGGCAGCAATAGTTGAAAATCGCTGAAAATTTTCAGGCTTCTTTTTCTCATGACCTTAAACACTGTGTATAAATTTAAAGTCAATCGGATATTAACTTTGGCCTCTAGAGCGTCCACAAGATTTTTTGAAGTGATCAAGGGATATAACTCTGGAAATAATTATAAGAAATCGCTGAAAATCAATCGACTTCTTTGTCTCATGACCATAAACACTGTGTATAAATTTAAAGTCAATCGTATATTAACTTTGGCCGCTAGAGCAACCACAAGATTTTTTGAAGTGAACAAAGGTTTTTAAAATCAGGACGTTACGATCCGATATGCGCAAATATCGAAAGGAACCAAGATTTTTAGGTTATAAAGATGCATTTTATGTTTCATCAAAATCAAATTAAAATTGTGACCTATACAGGGTCCACAACCTTGGTATACAATATTTTTACACTATTTGCGTACAAGCGGCGGCCATTTTGTCCAGCAATTTTGGTCTGATTTTCACGAAATTCGACCTCAACCTTCCTTACGGTAAAACGGTGATATAATCAAACTTTTTTTAAAATTGAATAATAATTGTGACCTGCAGGGGGACAACAAGCCATAAAGGGTGATTTTTCGGACAATCAGGGGCCATAATTCCAGAAGTTACGATCCCATTCATGAAGTTACAGCTCAATATGCTGTAATCATCAAGATGGCGCCCATGTGGCTGCACATGTGAAAGTGCTCTCACATTTTGTTAATTTGTGTCTAAGTTCTTGGATTTACATTCTTAAATTTTGGATCTGTGTATACCTTCAAGTTTCAAGATCAGCATAGGGATAAAATTGTCCCTCAAAATCTGTGTTTTGAAGTGGAATTTGAAACCAAACAACTTGTGATCTTGATTTAGTTGAAGCCTTGAATTCCCTTGAGTTTCACTCAGAGGATTAATTAGATCTCGATTTAGTTGAAGACTTGAATTACCTTGACTTTCACTCAGAGGATTAATTAGATTTCAAGCTGATTAATGTATTTTGGTGTTAACCTATTGTTATTGTATCATGGTTTGATCATCATGATCACCTACTCACAAGCACAACTCATGCACTTACAACAATCATCAACTATAAGAACACTATCTCACAATGATTTTGTATGTCTTAAAGAAATTGGTATTCTTAAAAAATTTAGAGGGAAGCGTTCTGGCGCTCAGAAGCAAAATGAATCTTACTCTCAGGCGCTTCCAGGGTCTTTGAAAATAGGTCTTTGGAATGCTCAGTCTGTTAGAAACAAAACCCTTGAAACATTTGATTGTATAACCGATTGTGAATTTGATGTCTTCTTAATAACTGAAACATAGTTGTCTCAGAGTGGTGACGAAGCCAGGTGTGCTGTAATGACACCACCGGGTTTTATGTGTGTTCACGCTCCACGAATAACTGGTAGGGGAGGGGGTATAGCTGTTATTTTCAAGGAACACTTGCGGCTACAGAGGCTTCAAACACCGAAAACGTACACATCTTTTGAACATTTATCATTTACCATAAAATCTGCATCAAAAAACCTAAAGATAATCTGTATCTACAGACCACCCCCTTCAAGAAAAAACAAGTCTACCGATTCAGACTTCGTAACTGATTTCAATAATCTCTGTGAAGATCTTGATTGCAATGATAACATCCTAATTGCTGGAGATTTTAACGTGCATTTTGATTCTTCTAATAACAAAATTACAAAACGTATCTGCGAGCTTCTGGATATTCACGGCTTGGTGCAGACCATTACTCGGCCGACACATCGTTCAGGGCACACCTTGGACTGGGTTGCTTGCCGTAATCATGAACTTATTCATAATGCGGATGTCATTGACAAGCTAATGTCTGATCATTTTGTTATATCCTTTAATTTTAATTTCTCAAATACTTCACGTAAAAACCGGAAAATATGCTATAGGAACTTCAAATCCATCAATTTTGAAGAATTTAATATCGATCTTCTAAACAGCACTCTATTCACACAAGGTTCTAATGATGTTGACCATATGGTAGCTGTACTCGATAAAACATTACTTGACCTCCTTGATAAACATGCACCCATCCAAACCAAAACCATCAACCATTTAAAGAAAACACCATGGTATGATGCGTCTGTAAATGATGCTAAGCGAACACGCCGAGCAGCTGAAAGGAAGTGGCGTAAATCAGGGTTATTTGTACATAAACAAATTTACACAGAGTCTCGAAAACATTTTATGAAATGTGTTAAAAATGCCAAATCACAGTATTTCAACGAAGAAATATCATCATGCTCACGAAATCCGAAATTATTGTTCTCAACGCTAAACTATTTACTGGGAAAAGAAAAGAGTGTCATCCTTCCAGAGGGAGATGATAGTACTGTTGCTCAAAATTTCAGTGATTATTTCATTGATAAAATCGATAAGATTCGTCATGGTCTTGGTTCTATCAACACACAAGGGTGTGATGACAGTAGGTTCGTAGTTCCATCAATTCAATTTGACTCCTTTAATCCAGTCTCACCTGAGGAGATAAGGAAGATAATATGTCAATCCAAACCAACGTCTTGCTCTTTGGATGTCATACCAACACATTTCCTGCTTAAAATTCTTGATACAATTTTACCCATTATTACTAACATCATAAATACGAGTTTGCAGTCTGGAATAGTACCGGTATGTTTTAAAACTGCAGTAGTCAAACCACTTATAAAAAAGTCGACACTTGACCCACAACTACTGAAAAATTATCGACCAGTATCAAATTTGACCTTTCTGTCTAAAATCTTGGAGAAGGTTGTCAAGCAGCAACTTCTTAGTCATTTAGAAAAATTTCAACTTCTTGAGGAGTTCCAGTCCGCTTATCGCTCTGGCCACAGCACTGAGACAGCACTACTATGTGTTCTTGATGCCATAAAACCATCTGTTGATGAAGGAAAGATCGGAGTGCTGGTCCTGTTGGATTTATCAGCAGCTTTCGATACTATTGACCACGGCTACCTACTGAATCGACTTTCATCAGACTATGGACTAACTGGAAACATTCTAAAATGGTTTTCATCCTATCTCACTGGACGATTTCAGTATGTTGAAGTTAACAACTCCTCATCAAGTCATCAACAACTCTTATGTGGTGTTCCCCAAGGATCTGTCTTGGGCCCGATAATCTTCACAATGTATACTAAGCCGTTAGGCAAACTTATTCATGATGACAATCTGCTGTATCATTTTTATGCTGATGATTCTCAGCTCCTTGACAGCTTCAAGCCACTTCCGATCGATCAAAAAGACTGAGTTTCTTCTGGTGGGTCCTGCCAGCAGACTTAAGAAATGTGACATTCGAAAGATCAGCATTGGAAACACCGAAATTCCTATGTCTAAATCTGTGAGAAATCTAAGCCGTTAGGCAAACTTATTCATGATGACAATCTGCTGTATCATTTTTATGCTGATGATTCTCAGCTCCTTGACAGCTTCAAGCCACTTCCGATCGATCAAAAAGACTGAGTTTCTTCTGGTGGGTCCTGCCAGCAGACTTAAGAAATGTGACATTCGAAAGATCAGCATTGGAAACACCGAAATTCCTATGTCTAAATCTGTGAGAAATCTTGGAATTCTTGTCGATTCTCGTCTCAGCTTTGAAAACCATGTGAACAACATTTGTAAAATATGTCATTTCCATCTCCGAAGGATAGGGTCCATTCGTCATCTAATAACTGAAGATGCTGCTGCAACCTTAGCTCGATCCTTCGTCCTGTCCAGAATAGACTATTGTAATTCAGTACTAACTGGTATATTACGAACGAACAGATTTCAAAACTCCAAAGATTACAAAACCGTGCTGCTTACATTGTCACAAAAACTAAATCAAGATCACACATCACCCCAGTCTTGAACAAATTACATTGGCTCCGTGTTCGAGAAAGGATCAACTTTAAAGTCTTATCGTTAACATATCAATCGATAAATAAATCCGCGCCAGGTTACCTTCAAAATCTAGTATCACTGTATCAACCTAAACGATCATTAAGATCAGAAGGGAAACTATTATTAGATGTACCTGCCTATAAATTTAAATCTTTTGGGTCTAGAACTTTTCGATACAGTGCATCAATTGTTTGGAATACACTTCCAGAAAATATCCGACAATGTGAATCTCTGTCGGTTTTTAAATCCAAAGTGAAAACTTGGTTATTTAGTCACTATTATTAACACTCCAAAGTGAGAACATTTTCCAGCGCCTAGTGCATTCCCTAGTGGATTGAATAGTTGCGCGATAAAAATATCATTATTATTATGCGCAAACATCAAAAGGAACCAAGATCTTTGTGATATAAAGATAAATTTAAAATTTTATCAAAAACAGTTCAATATTTGAATTCGATAAATTTAAAGTTTTATCAAAAACAGTTCAATATTTGCATTCGAGGGGCGGCCATTTTGTCTGGTTGTTTTGGTCCTATTTTCGGTGTTTTTCGGTATATAGTATAGACCCGTAATTGGACACCTTGACAAATTTTGTCTGGCAGTTGGTCCGATTTTCAAGAAATTCAAACTCAACCATCATTAATGTGAAACGGGGATATAGTCGAACGGTGTTTTAATTCGGAATAAAATTGTGACCTCCACAAGGTAAAAAACATGATTTTTCGTACAATCAGGGGCCATAATTTAGGAAGTTATGGTCCAATGTGCGCGATTATCGAAAGGCACCGAGATCTTTGGGTTATAAACTTACATTTCAAATTTCATCAAAATCGGATTAAAATTGTGACCTCTACATGGTCCATAACCATGATATATCATATTTTTATGCTCTTCGCGTACAAGTGGCGTCCATTTTGGTCCGATTTTCAAGAAATTAGAACTCAACCTTCATTATGGTGTAATAGTGATATAATCAGACGGTTTTTTTTCAATTGGATAATAATTTTGACCTCCAGGGGGACCACATGCTAAAATAGGTGATTTTTCGTACAATCAAGGGCCATAAATCAGGAAGTTACGATCCGATACGCACAAATATCGAAATGAACCAAGATCTTTGGGCTATAAACATGCATTTCAAGTTTCATCAAAATCGGATTAAAATTGTTACCTACACAGGGTCCACAATTTACGCTTTTCGTGTACAAGTGGCGTCCATTTTGTCTGTCAATTTTGGTCCGATTTTCGCGAAATTCGAACTCAACCCTCATCTAGATTATGGTGTAATGGTGATACAATCAGACAGGTTTTTTTTTAAATCGGATAATAATTTTAACCTCCAGAGGAACCACAGGCTAAAATAGGTGATTTTTCGTACAATCAGGGGCCATAATTCAGGAAGTTACAATCCGATATGCACAAATATCGAAAGAAACCAAGATATGTGGGTTATAAACATGTATTTCAAGTTTCATCAAAATCGATTCAAAATTGTGACCTCTACAGTGTTCACAAGCGAAAAACGTGATTTTTCGTACAATCAGGGGTCATAATCCTTGAAGTTACAGTCCGATACATACCAAAATCGAAAGGAACCAAGGTCTTAGGGTGATAAACCCATATTTCAAGTTTCATTGAAATTGGATAAAAATTGTGACCTGTAGACTGTTCACAAACAATTGTGGACGGATGGACGGACAGGGGCATATAAAAATAAGAGAATTTGGAGGTGGTCACTAAAGTGTCTTGCCTGAATCTTACAGAAAGGGGCTCTTAAACACCGTTCAGCGAATCTAACAACATGGGGCAAAATAGACATTCGGCGACAGAACTAACGATGACCAACAACTAACCACATCGTGACATCTGAGCATCATATGTGAATTTGGATGTTTGACAACAAGATTGAACACCTTGCGTAATTGCCGCAATGGAAAACATCATGTTATACTGGATACCAGAAAACACCGCTATTTAGTGTATTTAAGTATTCAGTATAACATGGTGTTTTCCGGTGGTTTTTTTGGTGTTTTCCAGTATATAGTATAGACTCATAATTGGACACCTTGACAAATTTTAATCATGGGTCGGGAAATTGAACGGGCCAACTCATTATTGAAAAGTCGTGATAATTAAGTGGGACGCTTACAATTAAACACGTGTCCACAAACTAAACACTAGTTAATTAGACACTTGATAATCAAAATCAAAACTGAGATTTAAATTGGATACAAGTACAAATTGAACACAATTAGCCGAAATTCAACTATTGTTAAGAATATTTAGACATAAGACAGTAAATAACGATATTTAGGCGAGATTAAATGATACCAATTTTCTAGAATACTGGGGTCACCCCTGACATGTGGATTTAGAAATATCAAAAGTTCTGCTTAACCCCAAATAGCGATTCAAACCCACAACATTTTAATGATAATCAAGAACCTCTTTTTTTTTAACCAAACACTGATAATTGTAAAATTGATGATTACCTTGTACAAAGAACATCTTCATGTAAACTACCCTGACAACGCTGACATTGCGTCCACAAACGGGAGAATTTCTCTTCTAAAGACTGTAGCTGTAATATCGCTTTCTGGTATATGGATGATTCTAATGATTTACAGTGTGTACATACTGCTTGGGCTAAAAAAAATAAATTGAATTATTGTGAGAGAAATCTGGGACAGCAACTCACCACTCATAGATTTCTAATTCTAGCTACACTCACTTAGGAGCAACCTTATTATCAGCTAAGAATTTCATAACTCCGGTCACTTGAAACGACAAACCGAACCCAGGGTCACATAAGGAGAAGTTGCCCCTTTACACAAGCGACTCAAAAAGATTTTAAATCCCGGACAAAATATTCCATAAAGTAAACAATAAATTAATACCGTATGCCCGAGTCAAAATTCTCAAAAATTTGAATATTTAGACGATTTTGATTCCAAATAGATCACCATAATGGTAGAGAAAGAAAAAAATATTTTCTTCACCTTATACGCCTTATAAAATCATGTATGCTCAAATCCGAGTGACAACTATTTTTACCTCACCGAAATTTGATTTTTTATATAACAGATTATGATCCCATCACTGTTCAATTTACTAAACCACCCCAAGAGAAATGACATCTATTATCCTATTCAGAAATAGCCCATGCTGTGTACCCTGAAAAAGGCCAATGAAATCATTTAGAGAAGGCTGATGCAAGTAGAAATGTTACGATGCAAATAATTGGGCTTTTCAGGATTGATCCTGACTAAGACATGCACCCTGAAAAAAAGCCAATCAAATCATTTAGAAAACTAATTATATGCAAGTAGAAATGTTACGATGCAAATGATTGTTCTTTTCATGATTGATCCCGCTTAAGACATAAATGATTTGTAACGTTGAATAATATTGGAATTATTTTGTCCGTCACTTTTGGTCCGATTATCATAAAATTCGAACTCAACCAGCATTATGGTGTAACTGTACTATATTCGAGCGTTTTTTTGTGACCTCTATAGGGACCACAAGCAAAAAACATCATTTTTTATACAATCAGGGACCATACTTCAGGAAGTTACAATCCGATATGAGCGATTATCGAAAGGAACCAAGATCTCTAAAGTGCCCACATAAGCTTAACACACGATTTTTCCCACAATTAGGAGCCATCAATCAGGAACAAGGTCATAAACAAACAATTAAATTTTCATCAGATCTTTGGGTTATAAACATGTATTTCAAGTTTCATCAAAATAAGATGAAAATTGTGACCTGGCCACATAAGCTAACCAGCGGCTGCTAGGCAGCAAACGCGCCATTGTGCAAGAGATGGATATAGAAGTGAAAAAAACACATGATTTTTTGTACAACCAGGGGCCATAATCCAAGAAGTTATGGTCTGAAATGATCGAATACCGAAAGGGACTGAGATCTTTGAAAAATAAAGATATATTTTCAGTTTCATCGAAATTGGACAAAATTTGTGACCTCCAGAGAGTCCACAACCTTCGTATTAAATACTTGTACACGAGAGGCGGCCATTCTCTCAGGCAGTTTCGGTTTGATTTACACGAAATTTGAACTCTGCGTTTTTGGGGTTTTTTTTTTTATAAAATTGGATAATTGTGACCTCTAGAGGGCCCACAAGCTACAAAGGTGATTTGTCCTACAATCAGGGGCCATAATCCAGGAAGTTACGGTCTGATCTGTGCAAATATCCAACGGAACCAAGATGTTCGGGTCAGAAACCTACATTTTGAGTTTCATCAAAATGGGATATAAATTGTGCCTACAACCTGTGTATTACATTACTTTTACACTATTTGCGCACAAGGAGCGGGCATTTTGTGTGACAGTTTCGGTCAGCTTGTTAAGAAATTCAACCTCAACCTTTACTGGTATGTAATGGTTATATATTTAAATGGTTTTTATAATTGAATACCAATTGTGACTTCCAGCGGGTCCACAAGCTAATAATGTGATTGTTCGAAAAACAATCATAGGGGCCATAACACATGAAGTTATGTTTGGATATGCGCGATCAACAAATGGAACCAAGGTCTTTGTGATTTAAACATAAAGTTAAATTTTCATTAAATTTAAAATCAGATCGAAATTGTGGCCTCCAGAGAGGGTCAACAACTTTGATATACCATATTTTTGCTCTATAAGAGTACAAAGGGCGGCCATTTTGTCTGGCAGTTTTAGTCTGATTTTCACAAAATTATAAATCAACTGTCATTACGGTGTAAGATAGCCCCCTTTCACAATACGGCCAAAGAGGACTAAATATTTCCCTATTGACTTTAATGTTAATTCTCGTTTCTTAGACCGGCTGTAACTTTTTCCCAAGTTCTCGTTGGGTAGAACGCTTTCTGCCACAGGTGGCAAACTCTTGCCCAAAATCGTATGAGGTTCACCATGAAAAACTTGACATACACAATCTGGAAGTAGAGACTGGTAAACATGCAATTCTCGGCCCTACATTTCAACGTAACCAACCTCAAAACTATTGAATCCTTTCACCTCAAAATCATGAATATTCACCAAAGCCTGACAGAAAATGTATTTTCAAACCCTTTTATTTCAATTCTACACCAAAAAGTCCAACAAAAATGGCAATGCAAAGGGGGGAAAAGGGAGAGAAAGACTAAACATAACGCTAACGCTACAATATACGTCCACATTCCTGCTTTGATTGATATAGTACTTTGTCAAGAAGGCTAGGAGTTTGGTTTGTTTAGCGTTGATGGTCGTGCATCAACATCAATAGTTGCCGTCCTTAGAGTATAAGGAATAAGTATAACAAGATAATCCATAAAAATTTGTGGCTTTCAGACGCTAAAGGTAAAAAGTGGGCGTGGCTCTGTCCCTGGGGGTCGGGACATTCACCGAAATCAAGAGTGGATGCCATCAGGCTATATGGAATATGTATGCCAAGTACCAAGCTGATTCATTCAGAATTGCGGACTGTCAACGACAAACATAAAAAATCGGACGTGGTTTGCCTCTGAGGGTCGGGACATGCAGATGTCGTCCTAAGGCTATAATGAATACATATTCCAAGTTTAAAGACGATCCATTGAGAATCGTGGCCCGTAGGCAACACACACAGACACGAAGTAAAAATGGTATGGCTCTGCCCCAGGGGGTTGGGTAATCACTCAAAAACAATAGGGGTCATCCTTAGGGTATAAGGAATAGGGATACATCCTGTAGGCCCGCGTTTCTCAACCAGGGGTGAATTCACCCCCAAGGGGGAAATGGCTCGCGTCCAGGGGGTGAATGACCACACTCCCAGTAACTTCAAAAATGGTCATATAAAGGTTGTGCAGTTGTTCCAGCAATCCTATGAGAGGTGAAGTTGCATTTCAAGATTTCAGTTGTCAACTTTTTCTCAATTTCAATTCGAATTGATGATCGTGCTCGATCCAGGCAGCCTAGGCCTCGATCTTGCGATCCGCCCATCAGTGGTTGCCATGTGATAGCTAGTTTACTTGGCTGTGTGAGTGGTCAAGGGACGCAGGTGTCCATTGTCAGTGTATGGCTAGCTCATTCAACAGACGAATCCCCAATTTAGTTTCATTTTGAATTTTTATACGTGCTTTTGATTCCATGTTATTTTGATTCAAAATCATGCCTCCAAAGAAGCGTTCATACCAAGAAGAGTATCGTTCGCGTTCAAGTCGATAACAGGCGCAGATGGCGTCGAGAAGCCTTAGTGTTTCATCTGTGGTAAGGTTTCCGGGCTTCGCGACTACGGCGCTCGCGGTGACCGGCTTCGCCGACCACGGCTCCGCGGTCAGTAACCTCCTCAAAACTCTGGGGGTAAATGGGTCGGTTGAGAATTCATTTACGGGTGAACGGTGAGAAAAGGTTGAGAAACGTGGCTGTAGGCGAACACAAGACACACAAACATTGGGCGTGACTCCGTCCCAGAGGGTCGGGCATGCACCAAAAATAATAGTGGTCAGCCGTAGGGTATAAGGAATAAGTAGAAAAAAGTTTTCAAGACGATCGATTAAGAATTGTGGCCTGTAGGTGACACACAGACACACAAAACGAAAATGGACGTGACACTGTCCCTGATGGTTGGGCATGCAGCCCAAACGATAGGGATCTTCCATAAGGTACATAGAATAAGTATGCAAAGTTTCAAGATGATACGTTAAGAAATGCAGCCTGTAGACAACAAACAAACAAATACAAGAAATGGACGTGGCTCTGTCACAGGGGGTCGGGTATCCACCCCAAACAATAGGGATCATCCTTAGGTTATAAGGAATAAAAAGTGTTTTAATTTTCAAGATGATCGATTAAGAATTGTGGCCTGTAGGCAACACACAGACACACAAAAAGAAAATAGGGGTGGCTCTGCCCCTGGGGATTGGGCATGCACCCTAAATGATAGGGATGTTCCTTAGGGTACAAAGAATAAGTATTCAAAGTTTCAAGATGATACGTTAAGAAATGTGGTTTGTAGACGCCAAACAAATAAATACAAGGAATGGGCGTGGCTCTGCCCCTGGGCGTCGGTCGGGCATGCACCAGAAACAATGGGGATCATCCTTAGGGTATAAGGAATAAGTACACAAAGTTTGAGGAAAATCCAGTAAAATTGCGCCCTGTAGGTGAACCACAGACACACACAGCCAAACAGGGGTGACGGCATAATACGTCCACTTGATGAATGTGGACGCATAAAAATTACTTTGGGCCTTGTTTCGTGGGTGACGGCCAAGGACTATTTGGTGATCTGTGTTCATACCTACAACCTAGAAGCAATTTGAGTTATCTTTTCTTATTTTCAATCAAAACGTGGCTATCATATTGAGTGCTGATAAATGTTATAAGGTATGTATTAATTCAAGTTACATCTGTTCATTCAATATTTTTCTGTGACACGACTGGGCTTCGGGTCTGTAAAAACCTATCGATATCACACTGTCCTATGAAGTAACGTTACGTGCCTGACAAAATTTATTGTGTTTCATTTAATGTTAAAAACAACATGAAATACAACATGGTAAATGTATAATCAAAGAGATAAAAGTAGCTTTGAAGACCTAGTTATCCCAAGTGTCAGTGACTAGTTTCATTCGTGTAGAACTCTTCAGACTGATTGGACTCACGTGGCGGGCGTTTATATTTATACTATGCCATATGAAACCATGTTTTTGAATACACACGCCGTTATTACAGTATGGATTAATTGTTTGATTGGTGGAATGCTATTGTTTTATAACTTCTACCTGCATTATTTGTGATAAATGTACCTCTCATATACTGCAATATGGTTGGATTTAGGTTTAACAAAAATCGTTGTACTACAGTCAACATTTCATTGACCCAAATCCCGCGATTACGTAACATCAAGGCACTAATCATTGAAGCGTATTTCCTGGGTGACTTCTTTTGGCGCCAGTACATGTCTAACTCTCTCGCGAAACTCTATCTCGCTGCCATTGTATGGTTGACTTCTGGCGACATGCACACGTGGAAGTCTGCGTTAATTCATTTGTGATTTAATGAAGATGCATTACCTGTGTGATTTACCGAGTTCTGATTGTATTATATTACCTGGGACGTGACTTACCGATTTTTATACGCCCACACGGAAATGTGGTCGTATATTGTCGTCGCCCTTTCCGTCCATCTGTCTGTCCGTCCGTCGTGCACAATTTCTTGTTAATATCCGATTGACACAGTGTTTAGGGTCATGAGACGAAGAATCCTATTGATTTTCATTGATATCTGATCATTTTTGCCAGAGTTATGACTGTTGATCACTTTGAAAAAGGCTAAAGTTAATATCCGATTGACTTTTAATTTGTACACAGTGTTTAGGGTCACGAGACGAAGAATCCTATCCTATATCTGATAATTTCTGCCAGAGATATGGCACTTGATCACTTTGAAATATCTTGTGGACAAAGGCCTTGAGACAAACGATATGCAGCAACCCTTGTTGACTGCCCGGACGACTTAGCTGTTGTGGGCGTATGTTTCGTTGCCTGGCAACCTATCTTTGACGCATTTGTCAATGGTGGAATACTATTTTTATAGGCTAATGGATAATATATAGTACGGCCACGGTAAGGTGAATATCTATGTGTGCGCATTTTTTTACACTCAAAGTTTTAATTGGTATTTCGTATGTAAATAATCGTAATCAAAATGAATTGATCGGATAAACGGCACGTGGGAAATTACAAGTTTTATCTTATAATCAAACACTATAGATATATTATTCTTATGTTGATTTATATACGTATCTCGGGGAAATTCAACGTATCTCATGAAATTCGACGTCTCATCTAATAACTGAACACCACAGATAAGTGAACGGGAAGTCCATTTTTAAACGCATCTCGGGAAACTCAACGGCTCGGCCAATAAATGATCGCCATAGATAAGTGCACAGGTCGTCCATTTTTAAACGCATCTCGGAGAAACTAAAGACGTTGCTATTAATCTAAACCATAGTACTAATTAAACCATTTTTGTTATTCTTCAACGAGTTTTATCATTTATTGAACGATTTTTTGAAAGTAAACGGTATGAATAATAACTATCGGTAAAACTACCATTTTAGACGATACCATATCTGTAGTGTTATAAGACTAAATATAAATCCAAAGTTGGAACACTCAGGGGTAGAGCATTGTAAAACAAAAATAAAAATGGTTGGAGTGCCCAAGTTTAGATTTGTCGTTGATTCCATAAAGTAGTTAGGTTTTAAAACATTAAATATTGTGTAATTCAACATGGCGCCAGACCGATAGGGTTTAGTAGTATATAGGTACGAATCAGTACCAACTGGTTTATTTGTATGAGAGTCAATGTTTGGACTATGCCTTGGAAAGCGGAAGTAGGAGGCGGCTAGTACATGTCTCTTTACTGTGGACCTAGGTGAGAATGTCCGTTGTGTCAACTGGACGGGTAGGCCGGTTCACCTTCGGTTATGTATCGAAGTTGAAAGAACAGCTTCTTATCAACCAGATCGGCTTTGGACCGGTTTGATTCTACTTATCTCTCGAGAATAAAGAATATCTTCCGTCAAAGTAGTGGTTGATTCAGAGTCAAAAAGGGGAATCACGACCGATTGATTTGATAAACAAAATTAGCCATAACGAGATCGTAAGCAGAAAGTGAGATAAAATAACAGAAAAAAATTGAGATATTGGTGTGTATCGGTTTTCTTATAGTATAGGTCGGTTTCAATTTTGCCATTTGTCGAAATTGTTACTGTTACTGTTTAGTGAATTGAGTAAACAATGTAAGTTGGTTAAAACAGAAAGATTTTGATTGAATATGATGAAGCAATCATCTAAGAATCTCTTCCATTTTGCTTCAGTGTAAAGTTTTAGTTCATTACTAAATTTCTCTCCTATTAATAGTCTGAAGAAGGGCGAAAGAACTGAAAACGTTAATCATAAACATGTGTTTATTTCTTTTTTCAACGTAAATTTTTTATATATTTCTCTGGCAGTAGTTCAAAGAATATATTATCGTATATATATATTCATATATCCAGAAATATTAGTACAACCGTAAAGCTGCACTACTTTGATTCACGGTTAACAGGGGGGTTGGGATGGCCTAGTGGTGTAGAGTGCCGCGCTTCGACCTCTAGCTGGCCGGTCAACTCTGGCTTGCGGCTGTCGTTTCGAGCCCTGGTGTGACTATTCATAAATAATGTTATTGTATAAAGATGGACAGTATAGTATATTTATACATATTTACATAGTAACACTGTGGTTTTAATTGGCTATAGTTACCATTGTCTATGGTTACTTAGTTTATCGTTACAAAACATGTACACACCTTTGTTAATCTGTAGTATATGGGTTCAATTTTGGAACAATGAGTGGAAGAAAATTAAAGATTTAAGAAAATTAATGAAACTAATCGCCAATTGTTACTTATTGGCTATTAAGTTGAGGAACGTATGTTTTAATAAAATGATTTTCCATTAATTTCCTTTTTCGTGGTGTCATCGACTTTCATTTTATAAAACGGGACAATTTGAAATTTTATTTGTAGGTGTTGCGCACATTTAAAGATATGTCTATTTACAAATAAGGGCCCATTTTCAATATTACAATCCCGTCGATGGTTGCGTACTCTATCCCGTAGATGAGTAGATGTCTCGCCTATATAGAATAATTCACAACCCCTACACGTCAAGACATATATGTGATTTTTTGTGTCACAATTCATATTGTCGTTGACGCTAAACATAAAGTTACAAAAATTATATTGGTTATTTGCCGTTATATGGTCGCAACATTTACATCAAAGATCCAGGCATTTAGATACATAAAAACCGGTCCTTGTGATAGATGAATTGAATTTTGCTCTGGTTAGTCCGAGGTGTTTCGGATTAGATGGCTGTCTTTGTGATTTAATGAATTGAACTTTATCAAATTTCGCCCTGAGGTTGTCGTTTGATGCCAGGAGTGCCCTGCCTTCGTACACTGAGAAATAGGTAAGGGTTAAACTGTACGTTTGCCTCATTAAAAACGATCCCAAAGTGTCAATAACTACGTTTGCCTCATAAAAAAATAAATTTCGGATTATAACTCCTCATTATGGCTTAAAATCTCTAGATAAGGTGTGTTAATTAACAAGGGTGAAAAATGGACTGCAAGGCGAGTTAATTATCGGTAGGGTTAAACAACTCTCGGACAGTGCGTTTTCTGTACTGAGTGTGTTAATTAACCGACGGGTTAAAAACGAATGACACGGTGTGTATTGTTTAATTGGTGTGTTCTCTCGATAGTTGTTATAACTGCGCCAAAAGGGTATAATCAAGGACCAAGAGGCTTTATCTGACGCGTGAGTGTTAAATCAAAATTTAGGAAGCAAAATTAATTTTACCGTGCGATTTTTCATTTCGCCGGTGTGTTTTACGCAAATAGGTCTTTGTATAAGGACAGGTCTTTATATGTGGAGTTGTACGGGGCCGTTTCTTCAATGCGTCTTTTGTATTTGTTGATGAACATAAGACACGGTACGTGTATAAGGACAGGTCTTTATATGTGGAGTTGTACGGGGCCGTTTCTTCAATGCGTCTTTTGTATTTGTTGATGAACATAAGACACAGTACGTGTTTTATAGTCACGCCATTTATAAAATTGCATATATGGACGTTTCTCTCTTGTCTTTTTGTATTTGTATAAAACCCGCACTCAAAGCAAAGGGGCGGAGTATATACTTAGTACGATCCGCGGTCAGTACGAACAATTTAAACAAACAACAATGGGGCCCCCGCACAGTTGGTATGTCCCGGGCCCCATCTTACCTTCAATAGCATATCCATAAAATAGAAATCTCCATGTTGATAAATATTACGACACAACAACCAACCGAACAGTGGTAATTCCCATGCAAATGGTATTTAAACTTTACTTTAGCTTTTCACTAAATTTACATTGCATACACTCCAACGATCCTAATTCGAGAACTAAACTTGTAATTTTACCGTATGTAAATATACTTATTCTCGTAAATATACTTATTCTCGTAAATATACTTAATCTCGTCTTCCGACAAGTTATTATTTGTGTCTTCAAATTTGTACCATATATAACCGTATTCATGATCCAAAAAATAATATAATTCAAATGTCAACCCATCCATTGGCATTTCAAACTTCACGTCTCTCCGGTTCATGCGTTGTCCGTGCAGATTCGACAATCTCAATTACGTCTCCTTGATCAAAGCAACACTTCTGTTTACATGTAGAGGCGTGCACGAGCTTATTTGCACGTACTGGAAAACTGTTCGGTTGCTTTATTTGAGACGATACTAACAATAAATATAACATTTGGCAATTTTTTCTTTGAAAATTCTGATAAATTGGTAGCTCTTCGGGAAGCGTTGCTCATATAGCTTACTCTGTTTGTGAATATTGTAAGTTTATAATAGCTAGGAGATAATTTAGGATATCTGAATACTTTCTGAATGAACACATATCTCGTTATTAGATGTTAGTTTTTAAAAGGCCCTTTTTATGATAGTCGGATATCATTCACAGATATCAAATATAAATTACAATCAATAGATCATGAATAGTCCAATGCAGATTTGAAACAAACAGCATTGTTATTTTATGCAAAAATACATTTATCTGTTTCCTAATTCGATTTGATATTTGATTTAAACTTCACAGTTCTATTAGACCTTAGACAATTTTGTTTCCAACTGGCACGGAAAAATAATTCAAATCAAATTTATTATCAACATCGGGGAGATGTTTTGCAAATAAAGGGAACAAATTAATAATAATACTATAAATCGAAATTTTGTTACTGTTAATACATATTAAAGTTTAAGAACGGATATTGATACACTACACGTGCATATATAAATATAATGTGCTCTTCATAACTTGTTTAGGGACGCTTTACAAAGTGACAATTTAATAATATAAAAGATAGGTTGCCAGGCAACGAAACATACGCTCACAGCAGCAAAATCGTCCGGGCAGTCAACAAGGGTTGTCGCATATTTTTACTTTTTTCGGTAATGAAACATTTGTAATACACTAAAGATAGGTTGCCAGGCAACGAAACATACGCCCACAGCAGCTAAATCGTCCGGGCAGTCAACAAGGGTTGTCGCATATTTTTACTTTTTTTGGGAATGAAACATTTGTAATACACTAAAATCTGATTAAGAGTAACAACTCATTATGTAATTATCTGAAAATCATTAGAATTTGTTTGCTTTTTATAAAGTTCTGCCCCACGCTAACAATTAGTATAGGAAACATTTAACATCATGGATTTAGCTGTTCAGTTAGCAAAATTCATTGAAAATCAAAATACTTGTTCGTTTCAACACCTTAAACTCTGTGTATCAATCTGAAGTCAATCGGATGATAAGTTTGGCATCTATAGCGTCACAAGGTTTTTGAAGTGATCAAGGGAGATAACTCTGGAAGTAATTATTTGAAATCGCTGAAAATCAGTAGGCTTCTTCGTCTCATGACCTTAACCCTTTGACTACTGAATTAAAATTAAATTTTATGCTTCCTGGAGCTGGATTAATTTATGAATGCCTAAATTATAACTACTACTTTTTTTAAAGTGCAATTTTAGGTTGGAAGTATTTGTGCTATGCCATAATATCCATTGAATATTTTGTAGGTAAATAAATAAGCTAAAAGAACATGTACAGTTTGGGGGGGGGGTCCCCTAAAAATTCCCTTGGGGGGGGGGGGGCAAATGTGACCCTTTTGTGTGAAAATTTTTTTTTTTTTCTTTTGTTCCTGTAAAATCTAAAATTTTTGTATGTAAAACCAAATTATTACATGTAAACAGAAAATAAAGATTTATTTCCTACCAATTAGACATTGTTTTGTTCATAAAATTCTTTGTAATTCTGAATTGTGTGGTAGATTTCAAAACAAGGTGTGACACAGAGTGGCACCTGAGGAATACAGTTTTTGCACCAATAGGGGGTTTGATGCCGGCGAATGTACTTGCCATCAACTTTTTTACAACAAACAACGCAGTCAGGTTTTCCCTTATGCAAACAATGTCCTATAAAGTGTCGACCCACAAGCCTAGTTGGAGGGGGGTCACTGGTGCGTCTACCTGGGCAAACGTCTCTCCGTTGATACCCATCCAAAAGTCCCTTGGCCACACTCATTCGGAATTCGTAGCCTTTGAGTTGCTCAGCTGGGGGAACAACCGTCTTGTGCAAAATTTAAGCATTAGTTATTGCTGTAACAAACAGGTCAAAGAACACTTTTTTCCACCATTTGAATGACTTTCTCTCAAACGCGCAATACGAGAGCAGTTGGTCCGATTTGTCCACACCACCCATATTATTATTGTATCCGTCAAATTCCCGGAATCCATTCGGGGCTTCTCTATCACGTATACGTTTATTCATAGTTCCAGAAGAATGAATAGATGTTAGTACTGTAACTGGTCTTTTGTCGAACCAACCAATGGCTAAAATGTTTCCGCTTCGTTTGTAAATAGGTGACAGATTGCGAAGAACGTTAGCTCCCCTCTTTGTCGTAAAAGTTTTTATTTCGAGTGGATTTGATTTCCGATTACTCCTGACTGTTCCACAGCAGCTAATACCTTTAGCCTCCAATGCAGTCACAAGCTCATAGCTCGTAAAAAAATTGTCGCAGTAAAGTTCGTGTCCACCAGGTAGCTCTTGCGCGAGTGTTGTAACAACACGCATGCCAAGATTATGTTCGACTATATCACCTTCCTTTCCTGTGTACAATTTCCAGTTAGAAACAAATCCTGTCTTGGATCCTGCCATGACCCAGGCTTTTAGACCCCATTTTGAGGGGTTTTTTGGCATATACTGTTTCATTGAGACGCGACCCTTGAAAGCAAGCATGCATTCGTCAACTGAAACACACTTCTCAACATGAAACGTGTCCTGCCAAGCGGTTACCATTCCATCAATGAATCCCCTCACCTTGAAGCACCGGTCATAATCCGGGTGATCTCTCGGCACTGCCTTTTCGTTGTTGACCTAATGCAGGAATCTTAGAATGGAATTGAAACGATAGATCTAAATCCAGGCATCTCAGTCAGCCAATCTGTGGTCCAGTAACTGTGAAAGGTGGGTCGTTCAATAGTACACATCACAATAATGACAGAAAAAAATGCACGCATTTCTTCAATCGTAACATCTGTCCACTTTTTCCTTATAGCTTCACATACTAAGTTTTCCGCTGCCACCGACTAATGAAAGTAGCGGTTTGTTTCATCTACAATATTTTGAATAATTGCAGGTGGGAATGTTGTCAAAAAATAGTCCACTGGTTTGAAATTATCTGTAACGATTTTAGGTTTCCCTGGTGTTTGGCATTCGAGTTGGGGAATCCAGTCATTTCGTAGTCCATCGTCGTTTTGCCATACAGGAATAGGTCCAGGGTAATTAGCATTACCTTGAACAACAGGTGCACGACCATGCCCACCTCTACGACCACGGGCACGTCCCCTTGCTCTGTCTCTGCCCCTAGGTGCCTGCACTCCACCCCTGTCCACATTATTACCCTGTACAGTTGGGGGGTCGTCGTCACTTTCAGAATTAGTGCCTTCAAACATGTTGTCAGAACTATTATTACCAATATCACTATCAGGAACACGTGTGTTTACATTTTCATCGACCGGCGGAACCGCGTGTTGACCGACATCGTCATTTTCTGAACTGGAATGATTTGACGAATTATCCTCATCCAAAGAATTATTTTCGTAAAAGTCTTCGTCGCCGGAATCCCTTTCGGCGAGGATCTCAGCTAAAGTTTCGTTGAGTGTAAAATACGTCGCCATTTACAGATATTTTAAAATTTTCCGCTTCACACAAACATAAAATTTCTATCCGTCAGCCATATTTGATTAACTAACTATAAATAGAAAAAGACTTCCCCGGAATGCTGTGAATCACATAGCAATGTCAAGGTAGAGCCTCGCATCCGATTTCACCTGGAAAAGCGCTAAATTCAAACAGCGGTATCACCACTTGACTCGAGTCGAGCGACGTGTTTTTAGATGGGTTTGTACAGCACGACTCAAGTCGAGCGTAGTAATCAAAGGGTTAAACAGTGTGTGTAAATTTAAAGTCAATCGGATATTAACTTTGGCCTCTAGAGCGTCCACAGGATTTTTTCATGTGATCAAGGGCCATAACTCTGGCAATAATTATCAGAGATCGCTGAAAATCAATAGGCTTCCTCGTCTCATGACCTTAAACACTGTGTATAAATTTGAAGTCAATCGGACATCAACTTTGGCATCTAGAGCATCCACAAGATTTTTTGTAGTAATCAAGGGCCATAACTCTGGCACTAATTATCGGAAATCCGTGAAAATCAATAGGCTTCTTCGTCTTATGACCTTAAACACTGTGTATAAATTTAAAGTCAATCGGATATTAACTTTGGATTTTACAGTGTCCACAAGATGTTTTGAAGTGATCAAGGGCCATAACTCTGGCACTAATTATCGGAAATCGTTGAAAATCAATAGGCTTCTTCGTCTTATGACCTTAAACACTGTGTATAAATTTAAAGTCAATCGGATATTAACTTTGGCTTTTAGAGCATCCACAAGATTTTTTGAAGTGATCAAGGGCCATAACTCTGGCACTAATTATCGGAAATCGCTGAAAATCAATAGGCTTCTTTGTCTTATGACCTTAAACACTGTGTATAAATTTAAAGCCAATCGGATATTAACTTTGGCCTTTAGAGCGTCCACAAGATTTTTTGAAGTGATCCAGGGCCATAACTCTGGTAGTTATCATCGGAAATCGCTGAAAAACAATAGGCTTCTTCGACTCAAGACCTTAAACACTGTGTGTAAATTTAAAGTCAATCGGATATTAACTTTTAGCCTCTTTAGCAATTGTGGACGCCGGACCACCGGACGGACGGAAGGGGGCGACGACAATATACGACCACATTTCAATGTGGGCGTATAAAAAAATATTAAAAGCCAGTTTAAATGACTTTGTTTTAAATATCCTTTTTTAGAGAGAAAATAGTTATGTGCAACATTTTAAACTAAGTAAATGGTAGATTATTCCAAAAAAAAAGATACGCCAGTATAAAGAAAGAGTTAGTTACTGGTTGCCGTAAATTTTACTATACACGCTTCTATTTACATGCCATAAAAGTTTTAAACATAAATTACCTTATTTTTCATTTTGCACGATTTTTTAAGTTATCGAAAACATTTAATTAATAAATCTATAAACAAAATTAACAACTGTAATTCAGACAGCAAATTGTAATACACATTTTAGTTGAAATAAATAATCCATGTAGCTTGTTAATTAGTTTATTACTTTATGACACCAATCAAGTGTCTATAAACTCTATAAACCGCATCTGTTACGCAACACCCATATAGGTCAACGTTTTCAAACATTCTGATCAATCAACCAGAACAAAAAGTTTGACAGTATATACAAGATACCAGTGCTCTAATATTATATTTTAGAAAATGGTAAGAAATATAGGCAGTGTTATTGATGAACTATTTAAATGTTCGCAACACATCCCAAGTATTAATATCGTCTAGTTCTATCGGGAGCAGATCTATCGTTCAGTATCATAAGGTTTATAATTTTTGCTGGATCCACGGGACAGATACAATACCATGCTGATTTCTATTTTTCATTTTGGCCTCAACGGCTCAGCCTTCAATGCATACTATCAATCATAAGTCAATATGTGAACTTACGGGAACAAGTTGTTTCGACATCGAGCTGGTTCAACACCCGTTACCCAAGTTGTTTCGACACCATCTATTTGGGTCAGTTTGATTAGGATTTGATTCGGTTGATTATATAAGATTTGTGCATGGTTGATTTAAATAATAAAGATTTTATAATTTTGGCGGCAGTCTTTTCTTTCATAAACATCTGTTTTACACAGATCAGTCTTTGTTAAAGTTCCAATTTCATATTTTCTAAGAAAGTTAAAACATAATTATTTCTATGTCTTTTGCTCAAAAGGTTGCCAACTCACTATTATACAATCATGGGCAAAATTGTTTGGGCATTAAAAAGGCTGACACAGGCTGATTGAGGAAATAGTTACTCAATTACCTCCCTTGTTTTCCCATTCCTCTCCATAGACGGCCATCTTCAAACGTTTGAATTTGAAGATGAAAATGATATTTTTGCCAATTTCTCAACTGGCAATAGTGAATTATAGGATTAATAGGTTTATTCTTTAACAAGGTAGGACTGTTTATAGGTTCAATCTATTTTAGGGCTTTATTTTAATACATTTTAAAAATATAACTTAAAAAAATGCTATTGAAACTTTAAGTGTAGGTCTTTATATGGATTTATACATGGTGTATGCCTACATGTAGTTACATGCGTTCTTATACGTATTTCATTTCTTGTAATACAACGTGTTTTATACTTAGTTCCAATTTGATTATCTGATATATTCTAATCTCCATTGTCAAATCTCTGGGCCTGCTAAGAAACCACAGGTTTCTATGATTGTGAATCTTGCCTTTGTTTTACAGTACTGTCGATTCATGCACGCTTTTCACACGGAATTGCCCTTTGATGTTGTCAGGCGACGCACAGTTAGCTCTGCTCTTTGATGTTGACAGACGAGGCACAGTTAACTCGTGCTGTAATGGATTAGCTGATATAGTTTGTTGGAATTTGGCAATTGTTACAGTTTATTCCACTAAGTCAGGGGTTGAAATGTTTGTAAACTTTTAGAAATATTTTTTTACTTGTCACTTGGTCATTTTAAGTTGTCACCTTTGATTTTCGTTTTTAATTTTAATAATATTTTTTTTTAATAAACTCAGGTTCACCTTAGCACATTTTGGCAGAAGTAATGAAACAAATGACCACCGTTTTTTCACTCGAGAATCTTCGCTACTTCGACTCGTTCGTTGTACGTATGTTTCCGACCCATTCCATGGCCATGCCAATAATATATAATTTCAAATAATATCGTTATTGGTTGTATATTTTACATTCCAAATGAACCACAGTAGACGGGAATTCGACTTCTATGCGTGAAGCCCAGTGGAATCCAGTTTATGGCATCGTCAATCCCCAATTGTAAAATATAAGTTTTATTTTCTATTACAGAGTCAGTGGCTGATACCACTCTTGAAGTGTTGCGGGCTTTTCCGTGATGCCTCTACTTGTCGACCCCGCTTGTAAACGTGAAAGAAAATGACCTTTTTTTTTATTTTGTCCATTAACGGTGTATACCGGTAGATCAAAACCCAAGCCAGACATTTATACATTTTGGAAACGACAATAAAAATCCTTACGGTATGCGTAAAAGATTCGTTGTGTCAATTTCATCACTAACAAATTATACCAATTATACTATAAAAATTAAAACCCACATATACATTTTCCGCAAATGATAATTACAGCGATCAAATGATCATTGTTATTGTTTATCTGTATTCTATTGTAAATTTATATTTTAGGCCTGCAGTTTTAATTACGAACTTAATCGAGCATATGTATTCTATTGTAAATTTACATATTATTGCTTAATCATAATTTCCTTAAATCATTTTTAGAGCTACCAATCGCTTGACCTCCAGTTTTAACTTGATTTTATTCTGACGGAGAAGCATTTTATTGTAACTGTATACTATAAAGTATATGTTTTTGATATAAATATAGTTTTTTCTATTGTATCGCAGACAATCAAATAATTAATGGTGATACAGTAATACGTTTTTACGCACCACGTGGCTTTGTTGTTTGTTTTTTACAGGTTTCTGTGGTTTTATTGACGGTAGTGCCAAACGATCAGACCTAGCGATAAGCTGGGAATGAGTTACAGGTTACGTGATACTAATCACTACTTTATCTGTCCGTCCAACACTGGCTATATAATAATTATTATTGGACTGCTAACATTTCTAGAGTTGTTTTCTTTTATAATAATAAATAAAACTAGATCTGCAAAGCAGATATTAAAGCTTTAATATTAACAGTCACTTCCTGTCACATGTCATGGGTCATGTAAATAATCTCATCAACAAAAAAAAAAATCATTAAAATCGGTCAAAATATAGCGAAGTTTTTATGATTTTTCAATCGTAAACAACTTTATCGGCACGAAAAACATCAAAGACAAAATTCGAAAATGTGACATTTTCAAATAACAATATTTCGACCCTGATCCCGGCTATCCAGAAATGTATTCATTTTGGAAATAGGAGACATATTCTCCAAACTACGGCCTATTGCTTTCATTCACGTGCTCGTTAATGTCGATTTTTCACCTTTTCTCATATTCAGTTCGAAATGGTGACCATCACGTGACCGAAATCAAAATTCTGATCCGATAGATTTTTAGCAATTCCTTCAAGGATTCCGAAAATGTAACTCCCATGTCTGTAAGTAAAATATCGCAAAAGCCTTTGTGATTTTTCACGTTTCAAGATGGCGGCACTTCCGGTTCGATCCACAAACTCAATATTTTGTGTACGAATCAGTATTTACTTATCCAGTATCCAAAAAAAAAATCAGGTCATTCTGACCTATATCTATTCGATTTTTTTGAAAACTTTGATCCCTAATTTCACCAAGGGGAGATAATTTAGAAAATTTCTAAGGACATCTTTAAAGTTGCATCGGTAAGATCTACTTACATACTAAATTTCATGAAAATCGTACAACTATTAAAGAAGTTGTCAAGTTGGTCTCAACTTTCGGTTCGAAATCACAGCGACCAATTTTCGAAATTCGAAAATCTGAAACTGCAGTTGAAAATGATTTTTGTCAGGGTACTCAAAGAAAAAAGAATTAGTAAAATAGGTCAAATAGTCACAGAGTTACAGTAATGCAGGTCAAATTCACTCGTTCGTAAAATTCGGTGATTTCGAATGCTTTAAACGTTTTGAAAATATATTTAATCAATACTCACCACCCATTTTTGGGTGGGTAGGTCAAAGTTTCAGAAACATCCTATGGTTAGATTCTGAGAAATCCGATTTGCAGGAAACACATGTTGACTTTACGAGAAAGACCTTTAAACATACTCTAAATTGTAAAAATACGACTCTTTGGATTTTCAATCTCTTTTTTTCGGCTACCCCGGACATTTAAGAAAAAATGATACAATGATTTCACACAGCAGGTTAGCTATTAGACTCTCGATTGACAAGAGTTTCATCGCCCTCCTTTCATTATAACCAAAGTTATCGTGCCCTAAAGAATCAACAAATCAGCTTGCTTATCTCTGCTTACCCTAGGCAGAAAATGCTCCTCTTTGAACTCAATCAAGACAGTGACCTAGTGAACGTCTACACCAAGTTTGAACATTCTAGCTCAATTAGAAGGAGAGTTATTGTGTTCCAAATTCTCGGCCCTTCAAATTGCTTCTATTTTTCACTTTCACTTCAAAATGGCGACCATCAATTGACCTAAATCAAAATTCTACTCCGAACGTTTTTTAGGCCATCCTTGAAGGATTCAGAAAATATAACTCCCGTGTCTGTAAGTAAAATAGCAAAAAAGCCTTTGTGATTTTTCACGTTTCAAGATGGCGGCACTTCCGGTTCAATCCACAAACTCAATATTTTGGGTACGAATCAGTATTTACTTATCTAGTATCCAAAAAAACCATCAGGTCATTCTGACCTATATTTCTTCGATTTTTTTGAAAACTTTGATCCTTAATTTCACCAAGGGGAGATAATTTAGAAAATTTCTATTTATATTTTTGAAGTCACATGGGTAAGATCTACTTACATACTAAATTTCATGAAAATCGTAGAACTATTAACGAAGTTGTCAAGTTGGTCTCAACTTCCGTTTCGAAATCACAGCGACGAATTTTCGAAATTCGAAAATCTGAAACTGCAGTTGAAAATGATTTTTGTCAAGGTACTCAAAGAAAAAAGAATTAGTAAAATAGGTCAAATAGTCACAGAGTTACAGTAATGCAGGTCAAATTCACTCGTTCGTAAAATTGTGTGATTTCGAATTCGTAAAACGTTTTGAAAATATATTTAATCAAAAACTGCCACCCAGTTTTGGGGGGGTAGGTCAAAGTTTCAGAAAGATCCCATGGTTAGATTCTGAGAAATCCGATTTGCAGAAATGACACAAAAAAAAAAAATAATAATAATAATAATCTTAACAAAAACAATAAGCTTTCATATGTAATATGAAAGCTTAATTGCAAACTAGTTGAACTTTTGTCTTTATCTATTAAAAGTTGCAATGAAATAAGTATGAGTTACGTACGTTGTACTAATTTCAACACGCAAAACAATAAACTGGCTATGAGTTACGGGTTGCACGGTACTCATTTCAACATGCAAAACAATAAACTGGCAATGAGTTACCGTTTACTTGGTACCCATTTAAACACGCAAAACAATAAATTGTCAGAACAAAAGAATATAATAGACACGCGTTAAATTTAGCTTATCGCTATATACCCAGGTATATTCAAATTGGGGTCTGACTGCTAGATACTTATAAATGACGACATTGTTTTCGACATTTTACGACAGATGAAGGTCCATATTTATATTTTATTATGCAATTTTATAAATGGCGTGATTATATAACAGGACTGTGTCTTATGTTCATCAACATATACAAAAGACGCATTGAAGAAACGGTCCCGTACAACTCCAAATATGAAGACCTGTCCTTATACAAAGACCTATTTGCGTAAAACACACCGGCGAATGAAAAATCGCACGGTAAAATTAATTTTCCTTCCTAAGTTTTGATTTAACACTCACGCGTCAGATAAAGCCTCTTGGTCCTTGATTATACCCTTTTGGCGCAGTTAAAACAACTATCGATAAAACACAACAATTAAACAATACACACCGTGTCATTCGTTTTTAACCCGTCGGTTAATTAACACACTCAGTACAGAAAATGCACCGTCCAAGAGTTGTTCAACCCTACCGATAATTAACTCGCCTTGCAGTCCATTTTTCACCTTGTTAATTAACACACCTTATCTAGAGATTTTAAGCCATAATGAGGAGTTATAATCCGAAATTTATTTTTTTATGAGGCAAACGTAGTTATTGACACTTTGGGATCGTTTTTAATGAGGCAAACGTACAGTTTAACCCTTACCTATTTCTCAGTGTGAGTAGGAGAGCCATTTTTTTCAATTTGTTGATTGAGGGGAGCTTTTTTTGGCTCTCCTCTGAAATACAAAAAACAATGACTGATTTTTACATGTGTAAATAGCCAATTTAACATTTGTTAGTAAGAAGTTACATGCATAGAAGTAAGCATATTGACATACGCATTACCAGGTTAGAAGTTAGAATTATGAGTGAAATTCTGCTCCATAGAAAAGAAGATGGGTAACAAAATGTCCAAAGAGACGTTACAGTATTTGACAAATCGACACATTCATTAGAGTATCTAAACACTGTGCAGAGAATCTAAACAAAGTTATATTTTCTAAACCCTGGCAATAGAATCTAAAACTAAACCCCGCTGCATTAATAAACGTACTGTCAGATCTTGTACACTGTACGGTAAAACAGACATTTGCAGGCAAAACTAAACAACGAAGCACAAGTAAACATATCGTTAAAATCTGAATAACGGCCATGAAATTTTATGTTTGGCAACAAAATCAAACACCTTGCATAATTGGACACCTTGACTTTGACTAATGTTAATCACGGCTTGGGAAATTAATTATCAAACAGTCGTGATAATTAAGCGGTACGCTTATAATTAAACACGGGTCGGCAAACTAAACACTAGTTAATTAGAGGCTTGGTAATCAAAATTAATCACTGAGAATTAAATTGGATACCAGTACAAATTGAACATTATTAGCCAAAATTCAACAATAGTTATGAATAATTGGACATCGAGCAGTAATTAGCGGTATAATAATAATAATAATAATGTATATTTGTAAAGCGGCAATTCATTCACGTATGCATGCTCTAGGCGCGTACTTTGTACTCTATGGTCATTATTTACACAAAAATCCTGATCCACTGCAACTAAATGCGGTGGTAAATAGATGAGTTTTTAATTTTGTTTTAAAAGATTTAAGTGATGGATCTGTTTTAAGATGATGGGGTAAGGAATTCAACAAAAAGGGTGCACTGTACTGGAATGTTCTAGAGCCGAAAGTTTGTAGATTGTACTTTGGAATGCGTAATAAGAACATATCTTGTGATCTTAAGTTACGGGATGGTACATAATGATTTATTAGCTCTGATAGATATGGAGGACTGGAACCATGAAGACATCTATAAACAATACAAAGAAGTTTGTAGTCAATTCTGGGGTGAACTGGTAACCAGTGAAGTTCCTTCAATATGGGTTTAATGTGAGATCGTCGGGATGATTGACTAACTATCCTGGCAGCATTGTTTTGGATAACTTGAAGTTTAGAGAGAAGATTTTGTTTTAGACCAATAAGGATACTATTGCAGTAGTCCAATCGCGAAAACAATAAAGATCGGACAAGTGTGTGCATAGCATCTTTTGTTAGCAGGTGTCTGATATTACTTATGGATTTCAAATGAAACAAGCCAACAGTGAGGCTGATGTCCCCCACCGAAATCCCAAAATAAATAGATGACACATATTAATTAATCTCACATTTAGTTTTTTCAAACGTATCGAGCAATTGAACTGTACACGAAGTGTCATCCAAAAGTGTTTTATAAAGAAAAATGCTAAAACGACGAGAAAAATGAAAATGTACCCTAGTTAGGGGGACCCTAAAGGCAGACAAAAGGGCCCCTCTGGCCAAGGGAAAGGGTCCTCGTGTCCGAGTCAATCGTTTCTATACACTGTTACTGTCGAATCCATTACTGAATGAGAATGCAGACATTGTATTGGCATAAAAATCATCAATCAAGATGAACCTAAGTTATCTTGTCCCGAAGTATCAACCAATCAAATTGCTTATCTCTGCTTAACCTAAGCGGAAAATGCTCATCTTCGAACTCCATCAAGGCATTGACCTAATAAGCATATACACCAAGTTTGAACATTTTAACTCAATTAGAAAGAGAGTTATTGTGTTCCAAAGTCTCAACCAATCAAATTGCGTATCGCTCTGCTTACCCTGAGCAGAAACTGCTCACTATCGAACTTAGTCAAAGTATTACTGTAATGAAACTATACAAAAAGTATCATAACTCTCACTTAATTAGAACTAAAGTTATTGTGTCGCAAAGCATCAACCAATCAAATTGCTTATCTCTGCTTACCCTAAGCGGAAAATGCTCATCTTCGAACTCCATCAAGGCATTGACCTTATAAGCATATACACCAAGTTTGAACATTTTAACTCAATTAGAAGGAGAGTTATTATGTTCCAAAGTCTCGACCAATCAAATTGCGTATTGCTCTGCTTACCCTGAGCAGAAAATGCTCATTATCAAACTTAGTCAAGGTATTACTGTAATGAAACTATATACAAAGTATCATAACTCTCACTTAATTAGAACTAAAGTTATCGTGTCCCAAAGCATCAACCAATCAAATTGCTTATCTCTGCTTACCCTAAGCGGAAAATGCTCATCTTCGAACTCCACCAAGGCATTGACCTAATAAGCATATACACCAAGTTTGAACATTTTAACTCAATTCGAAGGAGAGTTATTGTGTTCCAACGTCTCGACCAATCAAATTGCGTATCGCTCTGCTTACCCTGGGCAGAAAATGCTCATTATCGAACTTAGTCAAGGTATTACTGTAATGAAACTATACACCAAGTTTCATCCCTCTCACTTAATTAGAACTAAAGTTATCGTGTCCCAAAGCATCAACCAATCCAATTGCTTATCTCTGCTTACCCTAAGCGGAAAATGCTCATCTTCGAACTACTTCAAGGCATTGACCTAATAAACACATACACCAAGTTTGAACATTCTAGCTCAATTAGGAAGATAGTTATTGTGTCCCAAAAAGTGTGACGGACAGACAGAAGGACAGACAGACAGACAGACAGACGGACGAACCCATTTTAATAGTCCCCCAACTTTCTTCGAAAGGCGGGGGACAAAAAAATAACCAAATTTTGCACATATTGGTTACATGAGCTTCCATTGTTAGGCTTGAGTCTAAAAATACACCAAGATTTTTAACCTTATTTTGAGTTATTAATTCAGAGTCTGCAATGATTAATGTTGATGAATCAAGTTTCTGAAGATTATGTCTCGTACCCACGACCATTACTTCCGTTTTATCATCATTTACTTTAAGCATGCTTGCGTTCATCCAGGTTTTAATTTGCTGTGTGCATTTTTCTGTTTTAAGAAAGGAATCTGTTTTACTCTTTGGTGGAAAATCATCTATGACTTGCGTATCATCAGCATACGAATGGTGCGAAAGATTGTGATTTTCAATTATAGGATAGTTGGCTGGTGTAGAGCACAAATAATATAGGACCGAGCACCGATCCCTGGGGGACACCACAGTTCATGGAAGTTTTCTTTTGTCTGACAGCTCATCACCGATTAGAACAGACTGGGTCCGATCTTGTAGATACGATCTAAACCAGTTTATGGGCATGTCTACAACCCCACAGTCTCTTGTGATCTATAGTGTCAAATGCTGCCGACAGATCCAGCATTACTAGTGAGGCACTATCAACTGTTCAACACAAATCGTTAACCACTCTGAGCAAGTCAGTTTCGGTGCTATGATTTTGGTGATAGGCAGATTGAAATTTATTAAGTAATGAATTTGTAGCCAAATGTTCCTTTAACCTTATGCTTACAGCCTTCTCTAGAACCTTGGATAGAAAAGGAAGATTGGACACAGGGCGGAAATTCTTGAGCACATCCTGATCCAGGCTATCATTTTTAAGAAGCGGAAGAACCACAGCTGATTTGAATTTTGCTGGAAATACACCAGTAGTTATTTATCAACAGAGTGATTAAAGGTATGAGTTGATCCAGAAGTTGAAATATTAAAAGAGTAGGAATTGGATCTGTAAGACAAGTTGTAGGTTTAGATGACTTGATGATTTCTCTTTTTTCCTTTTCACTGAAAGGCCTCAAACACTCTTAACTGCTGGCCGCTGAAGAATTTGAATTCCGACTCATTATTTGTGTTATTTGTGGATGATTTAAGCCTATGACGAATTTTCTCTATCTTATCAATGAAGAATCTATTAAATCTATTTGCAAGATTTACGTTAGAATCTGTATTTGGAAGTTTAGATTCTTTGGGGCAACCCAGAAGTGACTTAGTGTGCTGGATGGCTTTCAATGAGTTCAATTTTGACTCATGGTAAATTTGACGATGAATTTCTAGATTCAGTCATTGTTTTTTGAGGCGCGCGATCGCTCGCGAGCGCCTGCTGCGCACCTGAATGTCGGCCGAGGGGAGGTTTTTCTCCCTCGCCTTAAAATTGAAAATCGCTCTCCATATTTGTAAATAATGGACATGTATTCGATCTCCACCATGCTGTCATTGTGAAATTAAATTATTTGGTGTATTCGATTAGTATGTGATCGCACATGGCAATAAAATTCTGATGAATATGTTGCTAAAAATAGATGACGCCAATGCACAATTGGTTAATTTAACTGAAATGAAAAGTAGAACTCTCGTGAGACATGAGAAATTACGAGAGATGGCACGTAAAAATTTCCAATGCGAATAATTTCGGAAGAAATAGATTATATTTTGATGGAATTTTCAAGTGTTTATGATTATATTTTGAATGGGGGTTATGTTTTTTAAAAATAATTATACAAGCTAAATAAATTTAAAAATTTCGACAAGTATTTCTATCGGAATACTGTAAGTAGTTATAGACGATAGCAGAAGTTTTACTTGACCGTACGACTACGAACGAATGCTATTATTTAGCAGTCAATGTATATTATCAATTATGTAACCAGGAATGACCCCTTGCACCAAGTTATTGATCTTCAGAACCATTTTCCATATACAGAAAACTAATCACTCTTCTTAATATCAGATCACTCTCCTTAACTTCTAAATTACTCTTCTTTTATCGAAACTGGGAGAGCTTTTTTAGGAGAGCGATTTTTTCAATTTCTTCATTAATTGGAGCTTTTTTCGGCTCTCCTCCAAAATACAAAAAACAACGACTGTAGATTTGTCTTACGCCATTTCCACGCCGCTCGTCTACGTGCACGTTTACGTGCTCGTTTTGACAGTTGGACATCACTGTTATACCACGGTGCATTTCATATGGTAATTGTTTTAGAGACAGCAGGTGCGTGTTTATCGGGCAGTTCAAGGAGAATGTTATTGTAGAGGTCTACTTGTTCATCAACATCAGTCAAGGGTTCCAATACAAGCTTAGATCTGCACAAATCATTTTTGAAAATATCCCAATTAATCCCTTTAATATTCCTACAAATAATACTTCTTTGTGGATTACGAGATTTACACAAATTTAAGTTAACGGTAATAAGGAAGTGGTCGGATATTTGCCTATCTTCAACTTGTATATCTTGCACCAAAGAGGAATCACAAGGAGTAATTACCAAGTCCAAAGTGTTTCCCGACTTGTGGGTTGCTTGGTCTACGTGTTGATTATATGCTGTGTGATCAAGCAGAGATAACACTTTTTTTGAATCATGCTTGTTTAAATTATTGAGCTGAACATTAAAATCGCCAAGTATCAATGTATTTATTTTAGAATGTACAGACCATGGATGGGATTTTGCCCGTATATTCCGGACTTGTCCGACGCCAATTTCCAAACGCACAAAATTGTCCGACCGGAAATATGCCCAATCAGACATCAAGATATGGTGAATAATATTCAAAATTCCAAAATTAATATAGTTTACTGAGTGTATTACTACCAGTCAATCCGATTATCGTTGATAATAGGCTGGATTGATTAGGTAATTAAGTGATCAACATATTTATCGTGTTATACCACCTAACACCTACCTTGATTAACTAGTTAATCTGCCTTATTCCTTTATCGAACAATTCATTAACCCAATCCTGAACAGAAGTCATTGCTTCTCCTTTGTCGGGGTATGTATCAATACAACAACAGTGATTATACACTTAATCTACGTGATTGACCCATTGTCGGATGTATTACTATTATAATCTCCTTGATGTCGGGCGACAGCAGGTAGAAATTAGTCGTATATTTCACATATCCTAATCTGCGACATCACTGGTGGAAGCGAGCGTTAAATAAACCTATTTCACACACACACACACACATATGTGAAAAAAAACCTAGACCTTGCTAACTCTGTTTCTGATCGCACGGCTATAGTTTCTGATCGCATGTGGTTATAGCACTCGGCAAACCTCAGTGAATTCCGCTACTCTACATCTAGCCGCGGCTGTATGACGGTAAGTGATATGTAATGTACATACGCCTATACAATTACGATGCAGTACTGGTTTACATATTGGGTAAACTTGCCGATTTTAAAAAGAAGTTATCAAAATTGCGTCGTTCGAAGCGTATTTAGAATTTTCAGAGCAAAGTTGTCCTTGTTTTAAACGGAAGTAGAAATCTCGCGAAACTCGTGAAACTATGAAATGAATACCACTCTGTAAAACTCGACAGATTCCGAATGAAAACGCGACTAATTTCACACGTTTAATGTCGAAGAAAAGATTCTATTTCGATGGCATATTGTCGGATTTATGATCATATTTTCAATGAGGTTTATGTTTTTAAATAAAGAAATAAGTACGGTAGGCAATGTTGACGAATATGTCGAATGGAATAGTTTAAAAACTTAATTGTTTTGGACGATAGAGCGTGCTTGATTTCAGTGTGTGTGAGTGTGATTATTTAGCAGATGGTGTCACTCACTCTTCCTACCACAACGAGCGACGTTTACTGCCAAACGAATATGGGGATAACATTTTTTATCCTCCGTATATAAGCCGAAACGGATCATAAGACGAATGCCGAACTTCCGCTGAAGAATGTATCGAATTAAATGACCCGACAATACGGTACTTTTTGAGGAATTTGAAACAGTACAAATCAACAGTAGTCGGCAGTCGTCTTTCATTCTATTGTATTACGACATCACATAATGTTTTAGAAATATTATTACTGGCATAAATTTGAATACCGCACGGGAATTAGATATGAAAAATAACGGAAGTGCACCTATTGTTTTTATTACGTACGAATTTGAATATTTTGTTGACACGTGATTTTATTGTTTGGTCTAAAAACTGCCTTCTTAAAAAAACGATAAGAGTTATGTCCCTTTATTTTCGGTAAAAATGTCCGACAAGAAAAATTTTGAAATCCCATCACTGGTGAAGACAAAAGAGAAGAGAATTCTGTGTGGAAATCTGACGCAGAAAGTTTATTTCTAGGAGAAGGTAGTGGTCTATAAATACAGATGAGCGTAAAACATTTGGTTGTTGTGGTGATTCTCAAAGATAGATGTTCAAAAGTTTTGGCTCAGACTTTGTCCTTTGTGGTCTCAACTTTGATAGAACGTTTATGAATAGCGACTATAACGTATATACATAAGCTTAAACGGTAGCAATGTTACAGTGATAGTCTCCCCAAATGAAAATATATTCTCTTACTTTCTTTCTCTACAGGAGTTTTACATCCAAGACATATGTTTCGTTTTTTGGTAAAACCAGCTAAACCACCTAATCTAGATGTTAAAACAGTCTTAGTTCTTGTGTGATCACCATCTGAAATAAATACGAAATGAAATAGGGTATAATGTCCTACTGTAATGGACCAAATAGGATCATGAAGACGGGCATACGTCATACCCTGTGCTATAAGAAAAATTTTCCCTCGGGGAGTGGCACTATGGCTTACTCTTATTACCAATTCCGACTGTCAGGGGTTCCTTAACAGGTACGCGAATGTTGACACAGGGCCTTGGTTTATCGTCCCAACCAAACAACTAGACACTTTTCTTTCAAGACCTGAGTCCTGCACAACTGACAATGGCAAACCAAGGCAAACAAGCCAACAGTGAGGCTGGTGTCCCCCGCCGAAATCCCCAAATAAATAGATGACACAAATTAATTAATCGTGCACTTATTTTTTCAAAAGTATGGAGCAATCAAACTATACACTATAAGTTTCATCACATTCTTGACCAATCAAATTGCTTATCGCTCCTTACAGATACATTATGGGAGATTTTTATAAGGAGTTAGCTATTCTTGCTATAACAGTTCAAAAATAGATGATGAAAGAAGAATATATTGAAAATTTCAGTCAAATTACTTTATTCTGAACATAGTTATCACCACTGTTATTTTTGACTAGAAATGGTATAGAGCACCATCTTCACCAATGACCAATTGTTTGATTGACAGGCGTTAACTCCACCAACATAACCTTGATTATCAAGTAATGTTTTCAATGACTGTGGTAGGCCTACATTTAGCCTATTTGGTTTGAGGCGGGGCTGCAATTCAACTCGTATTATATTTATTTTCCACTACAAATTAGAACTAGACCTGCATGCAGGAATGACGGGTTTCACTGGTGCCACGTTACCCTTAAACATGTCACTTCCGGTGCCAAGTTACCCTTGAACATGTCACTTCCGGTACCAGCGAAACCACTAAACAGGTTTCCAAATTAACATTGTACACAAATAAAATGGACGCAGAATCAACAAAATCCAGCAATATCAATTCATTTTATACATTTGTTACTTGTAAATGATCTTGAAAAAATTAAATTACTCCCGGTGTTAATGCAAATGTTCAATTAGTCTTATGAAATCAGAAATGGCATACGATATCATATAGTGAAAATTTTATGTAAATCGAATAATAATTGCCACTTTTAAAGACCAAAGAACTTATAAAGTGACTTGTAGAAAATCGGCTATTTCTCTGCAACCGTACAAGTTAGAAACCATTTTGTGGTATCTGTATGATCGTATGGGTTGATTCTATTTGTTGATTGGCATCAAATACCATAATTTGAAAAAGATTTCAAAACAGACTAATTTGAATAAAATATTTGTTTTGGAGGCTAAAAATACAGTTTTTGCCAAAATGACGTTACTTCCGGTGATAATGAAAATCTTAAATTACTTGTATGAAATCCCAAATGACATTAGGTATAACATGGTGTGACGTTTATGAAAATCGAATAATAATTGACCCTTTTATGGCCCTGAAACCTTCAAAAGTGTCCTGTAGAAAACCGTCTATTTCTCGGCAACCGAACAAGTTAGAAACCATTTTATGATATCTATATGACCATATGAGTTTTGTTTATATGTGAATTTAAACCAAAAGTTAAAATTATTAATACATATTAAGTTATTCTTGGTTGAATAAAACATTGATTTAAAAAGTTTCAAATGCATTTTTTGACCAAATGATGTCACTTCCGGTGTCAATTTTAAATTGTAATCAACTTGATATGACGCTACGTGCTTTTTGAATCAAATGATGTCACTTTTATAAAAATCCAATCATAATTGACTAATTTACAGGCAAAATAACGAAAACAGTAACTTGTACAGAACTGCCCATTTCTTGGTAACTGCTTATATTACAAACGAATTTTAACATACATTTTCTTCGTATGGATTATAGCTACAAGTTTATAAAAGTTACGAAGAAATATTTTAAAATCTGAAAAGCCTGAATAGGTTGTAAATAGGCCAATTTTACACCATGTTTAGCCTCTTAATCGAATTTGCTCGAAAATGAAATCGAAATTAAAAAAACTGCTTCCTACATTTTTTGCGCCTTGAAAGGGCACACTCTTTGAGTCAAATAATTTTTCCAAAAAATAATATTTGTTTTTGAAGAAGGAAAATAACTGTCAAAATTGTAGTTTTTGGTAAAATTATGCCACTTCCGGTACCGACAGATAACACTTTCGGTAATAAAAAAAATGACAATTGATACAACGAAGCATATGAACTTTGTTTTATACAAATCGAACAATAAAAAATTAATCTAGGACTGAAAAATTGAATTAGCCAATGGCGGCCAAGGAAAATTACTGAGACAAAATTTTTTAACATTTTTGCACTAGTCAGATGACTCTTTAATTCTGTGCACAATACGACTAAAAAATATTCATAAATAAAAAAGTTTTTTGTAAAATTTTAAATTTTCGAAATTTGGCTAATATCTTCGAAGATTTGCCGAAAATCAAAAATCGAAAGTAGCGTAGCTATGTGCCATGTCTCAGGCTATGCCAAAATGTATCGAAAGTTAAAATCCAATGATTATTGTAAAAATTACTGCAATATTTTCAAAAACGATAACTTCGGTGATTTCGGACATTTCGCATTGTCGCAGAACGTTCAAAATAGCTTTATCCTCTAAGTCACACCCATTTTCCCAGTAAAACCGAAGAAATCGTAACGATGCGACACGTAGTTGCTGAGATCTATTCAAATTGGAATCTGAATAATAATAATAATAACTAGACCTGCATGCAGGAATGACGGGTTTCACTGGTGCCACGTCACTTTCGGTGCCACGTTACCCTTGAACATGTCACTTCCGATACCAATGAAACCATCAAACAGCTTTCCACATAAGCATTGTAAACATCAAATAAAATGGACGAAGAATCAACCAAATCTAGCAATATCAATTCATTTTATATATATGTTACTTGTAAGTGATCCTGGCAAAATTTCATTGCTTCCGGTGATAATGAAAATGTTCAATTAGTTTTATAAAATCAGAAATGACATAAGGCATCATATGGCAAAAATTGTATGTAAATCGAATAAGAATTGCCACTTTTATAGACCAAAAACCTTGAAAAGTGACTTGTAGAAAATCGTCTATTTCTCGGCAACCGTACATGATAAAAACTATTTTATGGTATCTATATGATCGTATGGGTTCAATCCATTTGTTGATTGGAATCAAATATCATAATTTGAAATATATTACAAATCAGACTCATTTGAAAAAAATATCTGTTTTGAAGGCTAAAAATACAGTTTTTGCCAAAATGACATTACTTCCGGTGATACTGAAAATTTTAAATTAGTTCTATGAAATCATCAATGACATAAGATATCATATGGTGAAAATTTTATGAAAATCGAATAATAACTGACACTTTTATAGACCAAAAACCTTGAAAAGTGACTTAAGGGAAATCGCCCATTTCTCTGCAACCGTACAAGTTAGAAACCATTTTGTGGTATCTGTATGATCGTATGGGTTCAATCTATTTGATCAATAGAATCAAATATCATAATTTGAAAAAAAATAACAAGTACGACTCATTTGAATAAAATATTGTTTTTGAAGGCTAAAATTTAAGTTTTGAGCATATGACGTCATTTCCGGTGGCAGCGTAAGAGGTAAAATGGTTTGACATAGTCCACTATGGCATTAGGCATCAAATGGCGAAAGAAAATTGAAAATCGAATAATAATTGATTCTTTTACAGCCAAAATTACGTGAAAAGTGACTCATGCAAAATTGCCTATTTCTCGGCAACTGCTTATATTACAAACTAATTTTCACGTATATTCTCTTCGTATAGATGATAGCTACAAGTTTATAAAAGTTACAAAGAAATATTTTAAAATTTGAAAAGCCTGAATAGGTTGTAAATAGGTCAATTTTACACCATTTTTAGCCTATTAATCGAATTTGCTCGAAAATGAAATCGAAATTAAAAAAACTGCTTCCGACATTTTTTGCGCCTTGAAAGGGCACACTCTTTGAGTGATATAATTTTTCAAAAAAATAATATTTGTTTTCGAAAAATGGTACCTAACTGTCAAAATTGTAGTTTTTGGTAAAATTATGCCACTTCCGACGCCGACAGATAAAACTTTCGGTAATAAAAAAAATGACAATTGAGACAACAAAACATATGAACTTTGTTTTATACAAATCAAACAATAAAAAATTAATCTAGGACTGAAAAACTGAATTAGCCAATGGCGGCCAAGCAAAATTAATGAGACAAAAATTTTTAACATTTTTGCGCTAGTCAGATGACTCTTTAATTCTGTGCACAACACGACTAAAAAATATTCATAAATAAAAAAGTTTTTTGTAAAATTTTAAATTTTCGAAATTTGCCGCTTAATATCTTCGAAGATTTGCCGAAAATCAAAAATCGAAAATAGCGTAGCTATGTACCCTGTCTCCGGCTATGCCAAAATGTATCGAAAGTTAAAATCCAATGATTATTGTTAAAATTACTGCAATATTTTTAAAAACGATAACTTCGGTGATTTCGGACATTTCGCATTGTCGCAGAACGTTCAAAATAGCTTTATCCTCTAAGTCACACCCACTTTCCCAGTAAAACCGAAAAAATCGTAAAGATGCGACAAGTAGTTGCTGAGATATAGTCAAAGTGGAATTGGAATAATAATAAGAATAATAATAATAACTAGATCTGCTACTGTCCCATGCAGATATGAAAGCTTTCATATTCATCGTCACGTGTCATCGATTATATCAAGTATCTCAAATGAAAGGATAAGAATAACAAACTATCAAAATTGGTCAAAAACTCGCGAAGTTACAAGTCTAAATATAGTATGAAACATTGCATAATCTGAAAACTAAAGGGAAATAACTGATACTTGTGTTGCTGTAATCGGGATGACATCCCACTTCAAAACTTTCAGAAAAATGAAATGAAAATGGTAAGAAAACATCGAAAAATTAAATGAGATAACTTTGAACAAAACTAAAAAAATTTGAATCAGGTTGATCCCAATTGTTTGAATATTTACGTTAAATATGTAAATTTGGAAAATTATAAAGACATAATTATCAAAATCGGTCAAAACTCACAAAGTTACAAATTTAAATGTAGTGAGAAATATTGCACCCGGGCAAAAAAATAATCTTTAAACTAAAGGGAAATAACCTAAACTTGTATAGCTGTAATCGGGCTTCCAAAATTAGAGATATGTTATATAATTATGGTTTCCAATATGTTTGGTTATAAGTAGGAAATCGTGACAACTTCTTAAGCATGTTTTAAACAAAGGGTCATAGACTGCAATATACAAGAATGGCACTTTGCAATAAAAAAAAACTGGTCAAAGCAAGATTTCTATGCAGAAATGAAATAATTAATAGAACCAGAAAAGCATTTATCCACTATAATAAATAAGCAACATAGAGAAAATGAAATCAAATTGAATGGGGTTTAACGTCCTACTCCTAAAATGGGCTAATGAAGACAGGCATACGCCATAAAGTGTGCAATGAGGGAAATTTTACCCGGGCAGCGGCGTTACGACCTACGAGGTTGGACAGGCGACCATACTCCTTGTCACGTACAACCAAGAAATCGAAACAACGCCAGTTGACTCAATGACAGACGTTATGATACACAGCGCACGTGCTAACCATTCAGTCACGCAACCTCCCTAAAATCGGCAAATTGCTGACCTACAGATAGAAACATTTCAACCGGGCGAAATCTTCTATTTTATTAGTTTAATTTGCACGGTGCCTTTAGTTATCAACCGAATATTACAAAACTTTTAAAAATAAGCCCCCCCTGACCAGCTAAATCGTTCGCAATAAACGTTTTCCCCTTAAAATCGGCAAATTGCTGACTTTAAAGTGAGAAACATTACAACCGGGCGAAATTTTCTGTTTTATCACTTTTACAGTATCTTTGATTACCAACCGATTATTACAAAACTTTAAAAATAAAAAAAAGAAAGAGAGAAATGCGGCTAAACGTCCATTCGACACAAACTAGGTCATTTCGGGACTAACATATGTTTTTTAATTTTATTTAAAAACTCCCCTTGCGCGTACTGGTCTTTAGCTGTTGGGAGGAAACCGAAGGACACGGAGAAAACCCACGAGGTTGGGCACCATACTCCATGTCACGTGCAACTTGGAAATCGAAACGACGCCGGTTGACTCAATGACAGACGTTACGATACAGCGCGCGTATGCTAACCATTCAGCCTCCCTAAAATCTGGAAATTGCTGACTTATAGCAAGAAACATTTTAACCGGGCGAAATTTTCTGTTTTAACAGTTTAATTCGCACGGTATTTTAATTACCAACCGATTATTACAAAACTTTTGAAAATAAGCCCCAACTGACCAGCTTAATCGTATGCATGTCCATGTCACGTACAATCTCGAAATCGAAACGACGCCCGTTGACTCAATGACAAACGTTACGATACAGCGCGCACATGCTAACCATTCAGCCATTCAGCCTCCCTTAAAAATAAGCCCCCCCTGACCAGCTTAATTGTTCGCAATAAACATTTGCCCTCTAAAATCGGCAAATTGCTGACTTTAAAGTGAGAAACATTACAACCGGGCGAAATTTTATGTTTTATCACTTTTACAGTACCTTTGATTACCAACCGATTATTACAAAACTTTAAAAATAAAAGAGAAAGAGAGAAATGCGGCTCAACGTCCATTCGACACAAACTAGGTCATTTCGGGACTAACATATGTTTTTTAATTTTATTTATAAACTTCCCTTGCGCGTACGGGTCTTTAGCCGTGGGAGGAAACCGAAGGACACAGAGAAAACCCACGAGGTTGGACACCATACTCCATGTCAGGTGCAACTTGGAAATCGAAACGACGCCGGTTGACTCAATGACAGACGTTACGATACAGCGCGCGTATGCTAACCATTCAGCCTCCCTAAAATCTGGAAATTGCTGACTTATAGCAAGAAACATTTTAACCGGGCGAAATTTTCTGTTTTAACAGTTTAATTCGCACGGTATTTTAATTACCAACCGATTATTACAAAACTTTTGAAAATAAGCCCCAACTGACCAGCTTAATCGTATGCAATTAACGTTTGGCCTGAATTGAAAGTTCTGCAACGAGAAAGTTCATCTCGATTTTCCGGCGTGGTTCCCCCTTGTCAGTGAGCAGAACGGAGGGCCTGACAAGGACAGCTGTCTAGTCGTTCGGATGGGACGAAAAACCAAGGTCGCGTGTACACATTGGAGTGCACGTAAAATATCCCTAAGTAGTTGGAATTCGATACTGTTGAATAAGCTCTATACGATGACTAAATGTGCAGATTGTAGTCACCCACACTGCATGTTTCGCTTAACAATGAAAGGGTGCCGTTTTCAATGTTCGATCCTTTTATTCTTCTACTCCAAATATTTTGGACTGTTGATCGAAGTTTTCATATAAAAGACTACCGATAAGACTCTTTGTAGAAGAAGTTCTCAAAAAGTATTATGTTGACTGTATGAGAAAAGAACCTTTAAAGATGCTCCAAATCGTAAACATACGACTTTTTGGATTTTCGATTTCTTTTTTTCTGCTATCCATGATATTTAAAAAAAAGATACAACGATTTCACACAACAGGCCAGCTATTACACTCTCGATTAACAAGAGTTTCACCGTCCTCCCTTCATTATAACCGAAGTTATCTTGCCCTAAAGAATCAACAAATCAGCATGCTTATGTCTGCTTACCCTAGGCAGAATATGCTCATCTTTGAACTCAATCATGACAGTGACATAGTGAACGTCTACACCAAGATTGAACATTCTAGCTCAATTAGAAGGAGAGTTATTGTGTTTCAAAGTTTCGGCCCTTCAAATTGCTACTACTTTTCATATTCACTTCAAAATGGCAACCATCAATTGACCTAAATCAAAATTCTGCTCTGAACAATTTTTAGGCCATCTTTCAAGGATTCAGAAAATATAACCCCCGTGTCTGTAAGTAAAATAGCAAAAAAGCCTTAGGGATTTTTCACGTTTCAAGATGGTGGCACTTCCGGTTCGATCAACAAACTTCATATTTTGTGTACAAATCAGTTATTACTTATCTAGTATCCTAAAAAAAAATCAGGTCATTCTGACCTATATTTCGATGATTTTTTTGAAAATTTTGATCCTTAATTTCGTCAAGGGGAGATAATTTAGAAAATTTCTAATTATATTTTTGAAGTCACATCGGTAAGGTCTACATATATACTAAATTTCATGAAAATCGTACAACTATTAAAGAAGTTGTCAAATTGGTCTAAACTTTCGGTTCGAAATCACAGCGACGAATTTTCGAAATTCGAAAATGTGAAACTGCAAATGAAAATGATTTTTGTCAAGGTATTCAAAGAAAAAAGAATTAGTAAAATCGGTCAAAAAATAACAAAGTTACGACTATGCATTGTCCATTTTGTCGTTCGTAAATTTCGGTGATTTCGGATTCGTAAAACGTTTTGAAAATATATTTAATCAAGGTTCGCACCCCATTTTTGGGGGGTAGGTCAAAATTTCAGAAAGATCCTACGGATAGATTCTGAGAAATCCGATTTGCAGAAAACACACAAAAAAAAAAATAATAATAACTAGATCTGCAAAGCAGATATTAAAGCTTTCATATTAACAGTCACTTCCTGTCACATGTCATGGGTCATGTAAATAATCTCATCAACAAAAAAAAAATCATTAAAATCGGTCAAAATATAGCGAAGTTTTTATGATTTTTCAATCGTAAACAACTTTATCGGCACGGAAAACATCAAAGACAAAATTCGAAAATGTGACATTTTCAAATAACAACATTTCGACCCTGATCCCGGCTATCCAGAAATGTATTCATTTTGGAAATAGGAGACATATTCTCCAAACTACGGCCTATTGCTTTCATTCACGTGCTCGTTAATGTCGATTTTTCACCTTTTCTCATATTCAGTTCGAAATGGTAACCATCACGTGACTGAAATCAAAATTCTGATCCGATAGATTTTTAGGCATTCCTTCAAGGATTCCGAAAATGTAACTCCCATGTCTGTAAGTAAAATATTGCAAAAGCCTTTGTGATTTTTCACGTTTCAAGATGGCGGCACTTCCGGTTCGATCCACAAACTCAATATTTTGTGTACGAATCAGTATTTACTTATCTAGAATCTAAAAAAAAAATCAGGTCATTCTGACCAATATTTCTTCGATTTTTTTGAAAACTTTGATCCCTAATTTCACCAAGGGGAGATAATTTAGAAAATTTCTAAGGACATCTTTAAAGTTGCATCGGTAAGATCTACTTATATACTAAATTTCATGAAAATCGTAGAACTATTAAAGAAGTTGTCAAGTTGGTCTCAACTTCAGGTTCGAAATCACAGCGACGAATTTTCGAAATTCGAAAATCTGAAACTGCAGTTGAAAATGATTTTTGTCGGGGTACTCAAAGAAAAAAGAATTAGTAAAACAGGTCAAATAGTCACAGAGTTACAGTAATGCAGGTCAAATTTACTCGTTCGTAAAATTCGGTGATTTCGAATGCTTTAAACGTTTTGAAAATATATTTAATCAATACTCACCACCCATTTTTGGGTGGGTAGACTAGGTCAAAGTTTCAGAAACATCCTATGGTTAGATTCTGAGAAATCCGATTTGCAGGAAACACATGTTGACTTTACGAGAAAGACCTTTAAACATGCTCTAAATTGTAAAAATACGACTCTTTGGATTTTCAATCTCTTTTTTTCGGCTACCTCGGACATTTAAGAAAAAATGATACAATGATTTCACACAACAGGTTAGCTATTAGACACTCGATTGACAAGAGTTTCATCGCCCTCCCTTCATTATAACCAAAGTTATCGTGCCCTAACGAATCAACAAATCAGCTTGCTTATCTCTGCTTACCCTAGGCAGAAAATGCTTATCTTTGAACTCAATCAAGACAGTGACCTAGTGAACGTCTACACCAAGTTTGAACATTCTAGCTCAATTACAAGGAGAGTTATTGTGTTCCAAATTCTCGACCCTTCAAATTGCTTCTATTTTTCACTTTCACTTCAAAATGGCGACTATCAATTGACCTAAATCAAAATTCTACTCCGAACGTTTTTTAGGCCATCCTTGAAGGATTCAGAAAATATAACTCCCGTGTCTGTAAGTAAAATATCGCAAAAGCCTTTGTGATTTTTCACGTTTCAAGATGGCGGCACTTCCGGTTCAATCCACAAACTCAATATTTTGGGTACGAATCAGTATTTACTTATCTAGTATCCAAAAAAAAACATCAGGTCATTCTGACCTATATTTCTTCGAATTTTTTGAAAACTTTGATCCTTAATTTCACCAAAGGGAGATAATTTAGAAAATTTCAATTTATATTTTTGAAGTCACGTGGGTAAGATCTACTTACATACTAAATTTCATGAAAATCGTAGAACTATTAAAGAAGTTGTCAAGTTGGTCTCAACTTCCGGTTCGAAATCACAGCGACGAATTTTCGAAATTCGAAAATCTGAAACTGCAGTTGAAAATGATTTTTGTCAAGGTACTCAAAGAAAAAAGAATTAGTAAAATAGGTCAAATAGTCACAGAGTTACAGTAATGCAGGTCAAATTCACTCGTTCGTAAAATTCGGTGATTTCGAATTCGTAAAACGTTTTGAAAATATATTTAATCAAAAACTGCCACCCAGTTTTGGGGGGGTAGGTCAAAGTTTCAGAAAGATCCCATGTTTAGATTCTGAGAAATCCGATTTGCAGAAATGACACAAAAAAAAAAAATAATAATAACAATAATAATCTTAACAAAAACAATAAGCTTTCATATGTAATATGAAAGCTTAATAATCTTAACAGAAACAATAAGCTTTCATATGTAATATGAAAGCTTAATAATAATTTTAACAAAAACAATAGTGTTTCACACAAGCTACGCAGTGTGAAACCCTAATAATAACTAGGAAAATAGTACATTTTTGGCATCTCATAATCTATTGCCTAACCATCGAATTTGTATTCTGATATCATATAAATGCCCAAAAAAGGAAAATACTAGATCTTCAGCGTGCCGTAATATTTGTGATTGAACACGCCATCATGAGCCGGATTGCAAAATAAGTGAAAATATTGATGAGATTTTCTCAAAAATGAGTCCATAAATATACTATCTATCAACACAAAAGATCAAAATAGCAATAAAAGATTTTAGAACACCTTTATTTGAACGTTTTGTAAGAGTACCGTATTTTTAACTCTGTCCTATTTCTTAAAATTCTCTGCGAAATTAGTTATGTTCCTTCGCTCGCTATGGAACGACCGGTCATTCCTCTTGCATAATAATTGGCATCGTTGTAAAACGGAGAATCGCCAGATATCAAATATTATCAAAATATTATCGCTGAATTGATTTTGAACGGACAAGCTCGGGTTTTAAAACCCCTAGAAAATATAAACAAACACCATGTGGCCATGCTGTCTACGCAACTCGTTTGTTGATTGGCCCAGACATCGCGTGCAAAGCATTATGGTTACGTGGATGGCTGAGCGAGCGATAAATATTTGGTTTAGGCAATAATGTTTTGGGGTACCTACATGCGATTCACTCTGATAAGTGACAGAAAAAAAAATTCTGATCGTATATAGATTGCCGTTGAGTGTTAATCAAAACCATTTACTTGATTATGTAAGTTAATCGGCAAGCGGGTGTGTGTCGTTGAGTATTACTAATCAACTGTCACGGGTCAATGATAAAGCCATCGACAACTCATTATTTACTGCGAATAATATCTTACATCATCTTTAAAAAATAATTTATAGGCCTTAAATGGGCATAAAAATGGCCAATAATTTTCTTTTTGAAGGGAATTTTATCGATAGGTGAATTCTGTTAGCTGTCGCTTCTTCGCATGGCATGTAAAATAAGGAATGCGTATTGGATATCATTGTTTAAAATGTTCTTATCACCATGGGTCGAAAAAATGAGAACGACCAACGAGCCGAAATGCGACGATTCTAGAACCTGCCATTGCTTAATTACATCAAAGCCAAAATGCACGAAAGTGAACGTAAGCTTTACTTGACTATAGGGACTCATATTTTGATAACGTTACGGTATCTGAAAATACTATATTTTAATTCACGTGTTAAATGAACACACGTACAACTGTGGCGGCTGCTTTGATGATTACCCAATCAACAATAATCTTAATCTCCTGTCCACTAGCTGGCACTAAGGTGCTAATTAATTGATGAGATTAACTTCAGTTAATCCTACCAAAGTTATAATATACAAATTACTACTAATGTATAGATTGTTCTTCAGTATAACACTATGATGTTGTGAATTTTTCGTGACGGAAAGAGTGCATTTACAACGATTTTCGTCTTCAGCACCCTTGCAATTCTAAATACAAAATTATCAATTGACAAAATAACAAATTAATGTTGGATATCGTCTGATCAAATTTTTACTACGATTTTCGTCTTTTGCACCCCTGAAAACCTCTGAAAAGATAAGTTAACGGCATTTGTGAGTTGGGTAGCTTCAAATGGACACAGCTCAGTCAATTTTTGTCCAAATCAAACAAACTATACATCAAATTGAAGGTACTGAGAACGGATTTTGACGATAAGCTATTATACACTAAATCACAAGGTCTGTAATTGCATCAAGTACCGTAATCTCAGCTTTCCATTACCCACTGTACAGAGTTGAAATTCCGTGGGAACCCTGCTTCGTAGCCGCTGACTTTCATATTCCATCAAAAATATGCAGTCTCAAGGTGGAAATCGTACGGCAAAGCCCATAGCGCAGATAATCCCTTGAAACAAACTGCATGACATATTCCTCTTTTCATTAGCCAGGTTATTCTTGGTAGCCCTGCTTGTAACTTATTAACTTGTAGGTCCCATGTCCAATCCCTGCATTTATCGAGAAATATTCAGATTTGTCAGCATAGTTCCTCCCTTGTCAAAGGTGTAGGGATGGTGCCCTAAAATAGTAGATCAGAGTAGATGCGAAGACGAGGTCCTATGTACACATTTGCTTGCACGTAAAACACCCCAGGTGCCAGTCACATGTTTAAGGAGGGGAGGGGATGTCCAAATGTACATGACAAGGACTAGGTTGCCAGTCCAGCCTGCTGCATTTCCTCCACAGCACTGAATCGGCTTTCATGAATCAGACAGGAAATACGTCATACAATAGCCGATCTATCCAGTTACCAAACGATACTGTATTTTTTTTTTTGATTCAGTGACACCCTCTATCAGACTTGTAAAAGTAATATTTGCTGGCGAAAAGATGGGTCAAAATTGTAAAATCTGGCAAAAGTACGTCACATCCGATGCCCAAGGAAATCATTATCGGCAGGAAATAATTTGAGAATTTGCAACATGAAACATACAAACTTTGTATCAGGCAATAAATACTAAACCTAGATCCCATAAACTGAAGGTTAAAATACAGTTTTTGCCCAAATGACGTCATTTCCGGTCACAGTGAAAACGTAAAATTGGCTTAACCTATTCCAAATTGGCATTAGGCACCAAATGGAATTTTTTTTTTAAAAATTCAGATAATAATTTACTCTTTTATAGGCAAAATAACTTGAAAAGTGATTTCTGCAAAATTGCATATTTCTCGGCAACTGCTCATATTACAAACTATTTTTGGCATATATTCTCTACGTCTGGATTATTGCTACGAGTTTATGAAAGTTACGAATAAATATTTCAAAATATGAAGACGTTTGAGATCACGGAGCAATATACACTTTCTTTTATACAAATCGAGCAATAAATAATTAATCTAGGTACGAAAAACTAAATTAGCCAATGGCGGATAATGCAAAATACGGAGACAAAATTCTTTATCACTCCTGCTCAAGTAGGGTGATACTTTAACCCTGTGTAAAATGCCATCAAAACATATTCATAAATAAAAAAGTTTTCTGTGAAAATCTAAAAAAAAAAAAAATTAAAATATCGGATATTTTTTCGACTACTTCCGGTTTTTCGATCATTGTCGGGATAGCTTTAACAAATTGTTTTGATACTTAACTTCTTGTACAAAAAGTTTCAGAGACATTCATTGAGTAGTTTTTGAAAAAAAGATAAATAAAAAAGCATTTTCAGTAATTTAATGATTTTTCAACTTTTTTCACAGATTGAGGCCATTTTCGGACCACCTATAATATTTCAATGCTTATAATTTTGGATGCACACTCTAGACCATCGATGGGATTCTTAGTAAAAAATGTTTGAGGAAAATCATCGGCGTCGTTTTCGAGAAAAAGGCGTCTCAGAATGCTCCAAAACGGAAAATACTTGGTTTTCGGCGTACCATAATTTATTTACTAACAATCGAATTCGTATCATTTAGATGTCATAAGATAGTCCATTCATGGGACTATTCAACGACTTTTTAATTGTTTTGGTGTGCTAATATGTGACGGAGAATTTCAGTTTTTAGCAGGAGCGCCAATGTTGTTTATCATTTTTACACTTTTTTGCCGTTTTTTGAACTACTTCCGATAGACGAAACATTGTCGAGTAGTTTTAACATCCGGTTTTGGAGTTTGAAAGGAAACATGACTCTATAATGATATACTACACTATCCGATCAGATGAAACACTTCTGAGAAATCCGGCGTTCAAAAGAGTCCAAAATGCAAAAATGTTAAAATATTGAAAATTAAATTTCAATAACTACATACATATTATACATCGTTAGAACCGTAATTAGGTCAGCTATCTGAATTTATATCCTTTTTTTGAAAATCTCTTCAAATAAAAAAATAATAGAGCATTTTCCAAAATTTCACGATTTTTCGACTTTTTTCGATTTTCAGTCCCTTTTTTGTCCTATTCCAATTATTTGAAGGTCTTAATGGATGGATTCATGCTAAAGACTACCGGAAGGACCATCGATAGATAAAGTTTAAGAAAAATCGTTGGAGCAGTTTTCGAGATAAAGGCGTCCAAAAATGTTCCAAATAAGAAAATACTTGATTTTCAGAGTGCCCTATTTTACGTCCGGGTCATCGTATCTTTATGAAATGGGTACCATACGATACTTCTATTCTCGTACAACCCAACGATACCCTAATCTCTTTAATCCGTTGATATCGGACGAAATAATCACGTTTTCCCCAAAGCACCCATTTTTTGCATTTTTTTCCAAACATCAGAAATTATTTCGACTACTTCCGGTTTACGGATCGTTGTTGAAATTGCTTTATAAAAAGGTCTGACTATATAGCTTTATGTACCAGAACTTACAGAAATATCGGATTAATCTTTCCCAAAAATATAAGGGTTCGGGAAATGGCAGAAAATTCGAAAAAAATCGAAAAATAAAGGGCGATAACTCGGAATGAAACTTATATTTCTGGAATCGGATGGTCTTCAGGTATCCAAAAATGTAGGTCAAATTTGAAAATTTTGAAAAATAACAAAAATGTCTCTTTTGTCTCTTTTTTTCAGTTTTCGAACGCTAGAAGTCAGCGACGAAGTTTCGAAATTTCGAAATTTTCAACTGCTATCGTCCGAGAAAAGACTCAGGGTTTCCGAAAATGTCATTTGTATGAAAATAGGTACAGAATTGACGAATCTACGGCCGTTTTTTAATTTTTTGGTACCGCACGAAATTCGGTCACTTCCGGTCTGCGCAGAAGTTTCAAAAGTGATTTAATGAGTAGCCACCACCTAGTTTCCCGATAGAATATTTGGTTTCAGATCGATATCTGTTTCCGATCATGGAGAAAAAGGCTCCGGTGATAAATAATAATAATAACTAGACCTGCATAGCAGTGCTGAATCGGCTTTCAGGGTCCTTTATATCATTGCCATGCTTTTAAATTTACCTTTATACTCTAAACGACCGATAGGACTCGGGGTAAAAGAAGTTTAAGAAGTGAAATAGAAGTAGTTTTCGAGATAAACGAGTCTGAAAAGGCTCCAAAAAAAGAGGAAAATACTACATTTTCGGCATCTCATAATCTATTGCCTAACCATCGAATTTGTATCATTCTGATATCATATAAAAGTCCAAAAAGGAAAATACTAGATCTTCAGCGTCCCGTAATATTTGTCATTGAACACGCCATCTTGAGTCGGATCGCGCAAAAATTTAATTTTGGAGTAAAATTATGTTTTGAAGTCTAAAAATACGGTTTTTGCAAATATGACATTACTTCCGGTGATAATGGAATCAGATCATTGCAATCATAAATGGCATAAGGCATCACATGGTGAAAATTGTATGAAAATTGAATAATAATTGACACTTTTATAGACCAAAAAGCTTGAAAAGTGACTTGTAGAAAATCGTCTATATCTCAGCAACCGTACAAGTTAGAAACTTTTTTGTGGTATCTGTATGATCGTATGGGTTCATGCTATTTGGTGATGGGGTTCAAATATCATAATTTTAAAAATATTATAAAAGAGACTCATTTGAATAAAATATTTGTTTTTTAGGTTAAAAATACAGTTTTTGCCAAAATGACGTCATTTCCGGTAACAGTGAAACTGTGAAATTGGCTTAACCTCATCCCAATTGGCATTAGGCATCAAATAAAAGAAAAATATTGAAAATCGGATAATAATTTACTCTTTTATAGGCAAAATAACTTGAAAAGTGATGCATGCAAAATTGCATATTTCTCCGCAACTGCTCATATTACAAACTATTTTAAGCATACGTTCTCTTCGTCTGGATTATGGCTACGAGTTTATGAAAGTTACGAATAAATAGTTCAAAATATAAAGACGTTGAATGGGTTGTAATAACTGAATTTTACCTTTTTTTTTACATTTTATTCGAAATTGCCCGAAAATGAAATTGAAATTTAAGAATCTGAGCCAAACAATTTATGCGCCTTTACAGGGCGCATACTTTTTGTTATATCAGTTTTCGAAAAAAATAATATTTGCTGTCAAAAAGTGGTACTTAACTCTCAAAATAGTAGTTTTTGTTAATATTACGCCACTTCCGTTGCGTGCAGAAAAATGTCACCGTAACAAAAAATATTACAATTGACATCACGAAGCATATGCACTTTGTTTTATACAAATCGAACAATAAATAATTAATCTAGGTACGAAAAACTAAATTAGCCAATGGCGACTAAAGAAAATTACTGAGACAAAATTCTTTCTCACTTCTGCTCAAGTAGGGTGATACTTTAACTCTGTGTAAACTACCATCAAAAAATATTCATAAATAAAAAAGTTTTCTGTAAAAATGTAAAAAAAATTCAAAATATCGGAGATTTTTTCGACTACTTCCGGTTTTACGATCATTGTCGGAATAGCTTTAACAAGTTGATTAGATACTTAACTTCCTGTACCAGAAATGTCAGAAACATTCATTGAGTAATTTTCGAAAAAAAGATAAATAAAAGAGCATTTTCAATAATTTAATGATTTTTCAACTTTTTTCAAAGATTGAGGTCATTTTTGGACCACCTATAATATTGCAACGCTTTTATTATTAGATGCACACGCTAGGCCACCGATAGGACTCTGAGTAAAAAATATTTAAGAAAAATCGTAGGCGTCGTTTTCGAGAAAAAGGCGTCTCAGAATGCTCCAAAACGGAAAATACTTAGTTTTCGGCGTACCATAATTTATTTCCTAAGAATCAAATTCGTGTTATTTAGATGTTATACGATCGTCTATTAATGGAACTATCCAACGACACTTTAATTGTTTTGGTCCGCTAATATGTGACGGAGAATTCGAACTTTTGGCAAGAGCTCCAATTTTTTTTCATCTTTTTTACATTTTTTGTCGTTTTTTGAACTACTTCCGGTATACGAATCATTGTCGAGTAGTTTTCGCATCCAGTTTTGGAGTTTGCATGGGAACAGGGCTCTCTAATGATATACGACACTATACGACCAAATAAAATATTTCTGAGAAATCCTATGTTCAAAAGTGTTAAAAATGTCAAAATGTCAAAATATTGAAAATTAAATTTCAATAACTGCATACATATTATACATCATTAGAATCGTAATTAGGTCAGCTTTTTAAATATATATCTGGTTTTTTAAAATCTCTTAAAATAAAAAAATAGTAGAGCATTTTCCAAAATTTCACGATTTTTGGACTTTTTTCGATTTTCAGTCCCTTTTTTGTCTTATTCCAATTACTGGAAGATTGTAATGTATTGCTTCATGCTAAAGACCATCGAAGGGTCTCTTAATAGAGAAAGTTTAAGAAAAATCGCTGGAGCAGTTTTCGAGATAAAGGCGTCCAAAAACGCTCCAAATCAGAAAATACTTGATTTTCAGCGTGCCATATTTTGCTTCCAGCTCATTGTATCCGTACGAATTGGGTATCATTCAGTGGTCCAATCACCGCTAGACCAAATGATACCTTAATTTGTTTAATCCGTTGATATCGGACGGAGAAATCGTGTTTTTACCCATGACACCAATTTTTCACGTTTTTTTCAAAATATCGCATATTATTTCGACTACTTCCGGTTTACGGATTGTTGTTGAAATTGCTTTAAACGGTGGTTTGACAATATTGCTTCATGTATCAGGAATTTGAAAAACATTGATCCGGCCGTAAAACGAAACTTAAGCTCACAAAATGTGAAGAAAATTCGAAAAAAATCGAAAAATAAAGGGCGATAACTCGGAATGAAACTTATATTACTGGAACCAGATTGCCTTCAGGTATCCAAAAATGTAGGTCAAATTTGAAAATTTTGAAAAATAACAAAAATTGTCTCTCAAATAAAATTTTTCATTTTTCGATCGCAAGAAGTCAACGATGAAGTTTCGAAATATCGAAATTTTCAACTGCTATCGTCCGAGAAAAGACTCAAGGTTTCCGAAAATGTCATTTGTATGAAAATAGGTACAGAATTGACGAATCTACGGCCGTTTTTTAATTTTTTGACACAGCACGAAATTCGACCACTTCCGGTCTGCGCAGAAGTTTCAAAAATAGTTTATCAAGTAGCCAACACATGGTTTCCCTATAGAGAATTAGGTCCCAGATCGGTATCTGTTACAGGCGCTGAGAAATAGGCTCCCCCGAAAAATAAAATAATAATAATAAATAATAATAATTTTAGTAAAAACAATAGTCTTTCAGACGAAAGTCTGAAAGCCTAACTAGATCTGCTACTGTCCCATGCAGATATGAAAGCTTTCATATTCATCGTCACGTGTCATCGATTATATCAAGTATCTCAAATAAAAGGATAAGAATAACAAACTATCAAAATTGGTCAAAAACTCGCGAAGTTACAAGTCTAAACATAGTATGAAACATTGAGTAATCTGAAAACTAAAGGGAAATAACTGATACTTGTGTTGCTGTAATCGGGATGAATGAGATAACTTTGAACAAAACTAAAACTTTTTGAATCAGGTTGAACTCAACTATTTGAATATGTACGTTAAATATGTAGATTTGGAAAATTATAAAGACATAATATCAAAATCGGTCAAAAACTCACAAAGTTACAAATTTAAATGTAGTGAGAAACATAGCACCCGGGCAAAAAATAATCTTTAAACTAAAGGGAAATAACTGAAACTTGTATAGCTGTAATCGGGCTTCCAAGATATGTTATATAATTATGGTTTCCAATATGTTTGGTTATAAGTAGGAAATCGTGACGACTTCTTAAGCATGTTTTAAACAAAGGGTCATAGACTGCAATATACAAGAATGGCACTCTGCAATAAAAAAAACTGGCCAGAGATTTCTATGCAGAAATTAAATAATTACTAGAACCAGAAAAATATTTATCCACTATAATAAATAAGCAACATAGAGAAAATGAAATGAAATTGAATGGGGTTTAACGTCCTACTGTTCTGCTCCTACAATGGGCTAATGAAGACGGGCATACGCCATAAAGTGTGCAATGAGGGAAATTTTACCCGGTCAGCGACGTTACGGCCTACGAGGTTGGTAAGGCGACCATACTCCTTGTCACGTACAACCAAGAAATCGAAACAAGGCCAGTTGACTCAATGACAGACGTTATGATACAGAGCGCACGTGCTAACCATTCAGCCACGCAACCTCCCTAAAATCGGCAAATTGCTGACCTACAGCGAGAAACATTTCAACCGGGCCAAATTTTCTATTTTAACAGTTTAATTTGCACGGTACCTTTAGTTATCAACCGAATATTACAAAACTTTTAAAAATAAGCTCCCCCTGACCAGCTTAATCGTTCGCAATAAACGTTTGCCCCTTAAAATCGACAAATTGCTGAATTTAAAGTGAGAAACATTACAACCGGGCCAAATTTTCTGTTTTATCACTTTAACAGTACCTTTGATTACCAACCGATTATTACAAAACTTTAAAAAGAGAAAGAGAGAAATGCGGCCTAACGTCCATTCGACACAAACTAGGTCATTTCGGGACTAACATATGTTTTTTAATTTTATTTAAAAACTCCCCTTGCACGTACTGGTCTTTAGCCGTTGGGAGGAAACCGAAGAACACGGAGAAAACCCACGAGGTTGGACATCATACACCATGTCATGTGCAACCTGGAGATCGAAACGACGCCCGTTGACTCAATGACAAAGGTTACGATACAGCGAGCACATGCTAACCATTCAGCCATCCAGCCTCCCTGAATTCGGAAAATTGCTGACTTATAGCAAGAAACATTTCAACCGGGCGAAATTTTCTGTTTTAACAGTTTAATGTGCACGGTACTTTAATTACCAACCGATTATTACAAAACTTTTGAAAATAAGCTCCAACTGACCAGCTTAATCGTATGCAATAAACGTTTTGCCTGAATTGAAAGTTCTGTACAGAGAAAGTTCATCTCGATTTCCCGGCGTGGTTCCCTTGTCAGTAAGGCAGAATGGAGGGCCTGACAAGTACAGCTGTCTAGTCCTTCGGATGGGACGAAAAACCAAGGTCCCGTGAACACATTGGAGTGCACGTAAAATATCCCTAAGCATTTGGAATTCGATACTGTTGAATAAGCTCTATACGATGACTAAATGCGTAGATTGTAGTCACCCACACTTCATGTTTCGCTCAACAATGAAAGGGTGCCGTTTTCAATGTTCGATCCTTTTGTTCTTCTACTCCTGATATGTTGGACTGTTGATCGATGGTTTCATATAAAAGACTACCAATAAGACTCTTTGTAGAAGAAGTTCCCAAAAAATAGTATGTTGACTTTACGAGAAAGACCTCTAAACATGCACCAAATTGTAAAAATACGACTTTTTGGATTTTCAATCTCTTTTTTTCGGCTATCCCTGATATTTAAAAAAAATGATACAATCATTTCACACAACAGGCTACCCATTAGACTCTCTATTGACAAAAGTTTCACCGCCCTCCCTTCATTATAACCGAAGTTATCGTGCACTAAAGAATCAACAAATCAGCATGCTTATCTCGGCTTACCCTAAGCAAAAAATGCTCATCTTTGAACTCAATCATAACATTGACCTAGTGAACGTCTACACCAAGTTTGAACATTCTAGCTTAATTAGAAGGAGAGTTATTGTGTTCCGAAGTCCGGGCCTTTCAAATTGCTTCTATTTTTCATTTTCAATTCAAAATTGTGACCATCACATGACCGAAATCAAAATTCTGCTCCCTACGATTTTTGGGCCATCCTTCAAGGATTCAGAAAATATAACTCCCGTGTCTGTAAGTAAGATAGCAAAAAAGCCTTAGGGATTTTTCATGTTTCAAGATGGTGGCATTTCCGGTTTGATCGACAAACTCCATATTTTGTGTAGGAATCAGTAATTACCTGTCGAGTATCGAAAAAAATTTTCAGGTCATTCTGACCTATATTTCGACGATTTTTTTGAAAACTTTGATCCTTAATTTCACCAAGGGGAGATAATTTAGAAAATTTCTAATTATATTTTTGAAGTCACATCGGTAAGATCTACTTGTATACTAAATTTCATGAAAATCGTACAACTATTAAAGAAGTTGTCAAATTGGTCTAAACTTCCGGTTCGAAATCACAGCGACGAATTTTCGAAATTCGAAAATGTGAAACTGCAGATGAAAATGATTTTTTTCAAGGTATTCAAAGAAAAAAGAATTAGTAAAATCGGTCAAAAAACAATAAAGTTACGACTATGCAATGTCCATTTTGTCGTTCGTAAATTTCGGTGATTTCGGATTCGTAAAACGTTTTGAAAATATATTTAATCAACAGCTACCACCCATTTTTGGGGGGGTAGGTAAAAGTTTCATAAAGATACTGTGGTTAGATTCTGAGAAATCCGATTTGTGGATAAAACACAAAAAAAAAAATAATAATAATCTTAACAGAAACAATAAGCTTTCATATGTAATATGAAAGCTTAATAATAATTTTAGTAAAAACAATAGTCTTTCAGACAAAGTCTGAAAGCCTAATAACTAGACCTGCATGCAGGAATGACGGGTTTCACTGGTGCCATGTTACCTTTGAACTTGAACTTGTGTCACTTTCGGTGCCACGTTACCCTTGAACATATGTCACTTCCGGTACCAATGAAACCAATATACAGGTTTCCATATAAGCATTGCACACATCAAATAAAATGGAAACAGAATCAAACAAATCCAGCAATATCATTTCATTTTATACATTTGTTACATGTAATTGATCCTGACAAAATTACAGTACTTCCGGTGATAATGTAAATGTTCCATTAGTTTTATGAAATCAGAAATGGAATAAGGCATCACATGGTGAAAATTTCATGTAAATCGAATAATAATTGCCACTTTTATAGACCAAAAACCTTGAAAAGTGACGTATAGAAAATCGTCTATTTCTCGGCAACCGTACAAGTTAGAAACCATTTTTTGGTATTTTTATGACCGTATGGGTTTAATCTATTTGTTGATTGGAATCAAATATCATAATTGTATAAACATTACAAATCAGACTCATTTGAATAAAATATCGGCTTTGAAGGCTTAAAATACAGTTTTTGCCAAAATGATGTTACTTCCGGTGATAATGAAAACTTTAAATTAGTTTTATAACATCGTCTATGACATTAGGCTTCAAAGGGTGAAAATTTTATGAAAATCGAATAATAATTGACACTTTTATGGGCCAAAAACCTTCAAAAGTGACTTTTAGAAAATCGCCTATATCTAGGCAACCGAACAAGTTAGAAACAATTTTATTGCAAATATTTTACAAAAGGATTAGGACAATTTATAAAGATAGGTTGCCAGCAATCTGATTAAAACACAGATCCAATTTCGTTTCGTTTTTTATAGTTCAAAATTTCGTTTTTACTTGTCTTCACTACTCTTGGATCTGGAGGACTTGTTATTTAACTGGTGTTCTACCTGAAATGAGGGGTCAGCCAATCAAATGGTCTGTCAAATCGACCCTTTGACCTTTTCATGCGTGGAACTGTGGGTAGATATTACCAGCCAACGACGTCTATACTAACACCAGCGGATAGAAATCATAACAAAACACAAGTGGATTTTGAAAAGCATGGCGATCGCTAATTGGTTAATCGAATGACTGACGTTATCGGGTCAAATGTCCCGTGCTTGATACCTGACGTCATAGAACGTGAGCGTTCACTATAACTTGTTAGATCTACATGAGTGTAGGCCATCGAAAGTATAAAAAACGAAACGAAATATAGATCTATATTTTAATTAGATTGGGTTGCCAGGCAACGAAACATACGCCCACAACAGCTAAGTCGTCCGGGCAGTCAACAAGAATTGTCGCATATTGTTTCTATTGTCAGTAAGGAGAACATTTACAACACATGATCTTATTATGAGTAATAGCAACACTGTGTACAAATTTAAAGTCTTTAGCCTTTAGAGCATTCACAAGATTTTTCAAAGTGATGAAGGGTCAAAAAAGGGGCAGTAATTATCGGATATTGCTGAAAATCAATAGGCTTCTTCGTATCATGACCTTAAAAACTGTGTATAAATTTTAAGTCAAGGTTTTTCAAAGTGATCAAGGGCCATAACTCTGGCAGTCATTATCGGATATCACTGAAAATAAATAGGCTTTTTTGTATCATGACCTTAAACAGTGTGTATAAATTTAAAGTCAATCAGATATTAACTTTAGCCTCTAGAGCGTTCACAAGATTTTTCAAAGTGATCAAGGGTCATAACTCTGGCAGTAATTATCGGATATTGCTGAAAATCAATAGGCTTCTTCATATCATGACCTTAAACACTGTGTACAAATTTAAAGTCAATCGTATATTAACTTTAGCCTCTAGAGCATTCACAAGATTTTTCAAAGTGATCAAGGGTCATAACTCTTGTAGTAATTATCGGATATTGCTGAAAATCAATAGGCTTCTTCATCTCAAATTTAAAGCCAATCGGATATTAACTTTAGCCTCTAGAGTTGTTCACAAGAAATTGTGGATGACGGACAGACGGACGGAAAGGGCGAAAACAATATACGCCCACATGAACCTCTACCAGGGAATAGAATAAAATAATATTATATAATATGATGGAATAACAAACATTTAACATACATTAAAGTTACATTATGGGAGATAAGATAAAGAGATGGCAGTTGTCACTATAATAGTTAAAAACTAGATAGTGTAAAGTTAATTTGCTGAAAATTTCAGTCAAATTGATCCATTATTAGCCGAGAAAAAAGCGTTTGAAATATTCACATAGCCTCACTCATCATTACTCAAATCATTAATATAAACAGCATAGTCTCGATTATCCACTTGAATGATTTAATTATTATAAGAGGCATATAGGATTTTAATCCGCCAACATCGAAGGCTAGCCTTGACATCAAGAGTTTATTATGGTCTAGATATGTTAATTAATGTCTAATTGATTATTTAGATAACATTTCAGGCCTAAAGAAAGACCTGTAATAAGCAGATTTTGCTCTTCCATAATGCTATTTTAAATACAGCTGTAGGCTATACAATATGTACACATTATCTATCATCTATTTATTGTTTTGAAATTAGATCCTTATTATTTTACTAAATTAAGCACCTAACATAAACTATAATCACAAATATGTGAGGCATTAAACCATATTTCCCACTTGTGCGTGACAAGAAATATGGTCGCCTGTCCAGCCTTGTGGGTTTTCTCAGGGTCCTCAGGTTTCCTCCCACGGCTAAAGACCCCTATGCGCAAGCGAATTATTGAAATAAAATTCAACCATGTGTTAGTCCCAAAATGCCCTAGTTTGTTTCAAGTGGGGGTTTACACCCCACTTCTCTCCCTTTCCCCGATTTTAGTAATTCTTTTTCCTTTTTGAGATTCTTTATATAATAAATAAATAATATATATAATAGTTCATTTTCAATAAATATTCAAGCCATGGGCCCATAGTACACTCAAGATCATAATATAGGTCGCCAGGCAACGAAACATACGCCCACATCAGCTTAGCCATCCAAGGAGTCAACAAGGATTGTCGCATATTTCTTCTTTTGTCAGTAAGGACAAAATTTACAACACATAAATATTTTATTACGATTAATAGCCCATTCAGTAATTATCAAAAATGGTTAGAATTTTTTCTATTCTTGTCTCATGGCCTTCGTTCACAAGATATTTCAAGTGATCAAGGGCCATAACTCTGGCAGTAATTATTGGAAATTGTTGAAAATGAATAGGATCCTTCTTTTTATGACCTTAAACACTGCCTATAAATTCAAAGTCAATCGGATTAGCCTCTAGATCATCCACAAACTATTTCAAAGTGATCAAGGGCCATAACTCTGGCGATAATTATCGCTGAAAATCTATAGGCTTCTTCATCTCATTACCTAAAACACAGTGTATAAATTTAAAGTCAATGGAATATTAACTTTAGCCTCTTAAGCGCCCACAAGATTTTTTGAAAAGATCAAGGGCCATAACTCTGGCAGTAATTATTGGAATTCGCTGAAAATCAATAGGATTCTTCGTCTCATGACCTTAAACACTGCCTATAAAATAAAAGTCAATCGGATTAACCTCTAGAGAGCATCCACAAACTATTTCAACGTGAACAAGGGCCATAACTCTGGCAGTAATTATCGGTTATCGCTGAAAATCTATAGGTTTCTTCATCTTATTACCTAAACACGGTGTATACATTTAAAGTCAATCCAATCGGATATTAACTTTGGCGTCTAGAGCATCCACAAGATTTTTTTAAATGATCAAGGGCCATAACTCTGGCAGTAATTATCGGATATTGCTGAAAAGCAATAGGCTACTTTGTCTCATGACCTTAAACACTGTGTATTATTTAAAGGCAATCGGATATTAACTTTAGCCTCTAGAGCGTATAAAAATTACTAATCTAACAAACCAACACTATTTACACAGAATCGTCATAACCTCACATTACATCATGATTTCGTTTTCGGGTAATTTTCTCTTTTTTATATAACATTATAAATAAACTAACTTATGTTACAGATTATATCACAATTGTACTCATATGTCTCTCATTCAAACAGTATTTACATATCCTGTCATTCCTTTATAATAATAAAAATCACTGAATTTATATAGTGCAAAAACGCTCTGTTAAAGTTTCTATTGCGCTTTCACAAAAGGTTTCAGTTCTGGTAAGGGAAAGCTTCATTGAATGATAAAGTTTTTAGTACTTTTTTGAAATTCATTATTGAACTTGATTGTCTAATGGTTTGAGGTAGCGAATTCCAAAGCAAAGGTGCCGAATACCAAAATGATCTTTTTGTCATTTCAAGATTAATTGCAGGTTGATGATGCGATACAGGTTCTGGTTGGTTTATGTGGAGTTATTAAGTCACAAAGGTATGAAGTGCAGTTCCGTTTAGGGCTTTGTAGGTTGTCAGTGGGATTTTGAATTTGATTCTCTGGATTCCTGGGAGCCAATGTAATTCAAATAATATTGGGGTGATGTGTTCTGGTGTTTTCGTTCCTGTAAGAAGGCGCGCTGGGGAATTTTTAACTCTGTAATTTCTCAATCTGATATTTAGGAGTGAGGTATTTCTTGATTCTACTTATTTTGGTGAGATGATAGAAAGATGATAAGCAGTCAGATTTGGTATGGGCATTAAAAGATAAGTTGGTGTCAATCACAGCTCCGAAGTGGGGGTTAAAGACTGCTTTTGAAAGTTGAGGGTAGGTATGTCAAATATCTGGAGTTTGTACTGTGTTCCGATCACAAGTAATACTATTTTTTCAGGGTTCAATTTGAGAAAGTGGGAAGACATCCGTTTTTGAATTGCTCAATGTTGCCTACAGCTTGGATTGATGATTTCCAGTTGAATTCCAGATAGGACTGAGTATTATTCACATTAAGATGCATGCTAAGACCAAACCGTTCAGTAACGGCTCTGATTTGGCACCATTTATGATGTTAGCCTGCTGACTTTGTGTTAAGTGGCTGTGGAACCATTTCAGAACATCTCCATGCAATGCAATCTCTATTTCCATGGCTTGAAGTAGACCTGTGGTATCGAGTGTACCAAATACTGGGGTGAGATCTAGCAGAAGGTAACACAAATTTTTATCATCAATTGACTAATAAATTTTTAGCATGGCTGTTTCCGTACTATAAAACTTCTTGTATGCAGACTGGAGAATTTGCCTAGGTTATACTTATTTATATGCGCCGGAAGTTGATCATGCACACATTTTTATATTAGCTTTGAAATAAAGCTAAGATTACTGACAGGTCGGTAATTCTTTCAGATATCAGGGTCCAAATTTGTTTTCTTCAGGAGGGGTTTCACCAGAGCTTCCTTGAGTTGAACTGGAAAAATACCCTCTTGTAGGGATGTATTCATTATTCTACAGAGAACCGGTAAGAACGCATCTATGTACGCCTTCAGTAGGCTAGTTGGTAGCTGATCAAGACGACACGAATTTTATTTTGTAGCAACTGATATAGCTCTACCTGACTCTTTTGCAAGGTTGTGGCTACTTACTCTTAATCCGCTTAAAGCTGTTTTTTTGGTTTTTTTTAAAGTGGAAGAATATTTTCCTGGTTCTAGCAATGATTTAATTTCTGTATAGAAATCTAGTTTTGAACAGTTTTTTTTTTTCATAGTGCCATTCTTGTATATTGCAGTCTATGATTGACCCTTTCTTTAAACATGCTTAAGAAGTTGTCACACATATCCCTAACTTTGGTAGCCCAATTTACTCTTCCAACATGATGGTCTGCATAAAGCATCTCATAACATTTATTTGGATACGTGTCTTTGTCCACAGAAATTAACTTTAACCAATATTTAATACATTTTTGTCATATAGATAATCAAACTGATCCCGCAGTGAATATTCGCTTGGCCGCTACAATCACTGATAAGCATCACATCGACGAGGCTTAATGAGTACGGCATATTAACTTTTTTACTCCGACAAATTAAATTCTCAAACATTTGTTTGAGGTAAAAGAAAATAAATAAAGACGTTTGAAGTATTTGTAGTTAAAAAATATTTCCTATTTAGTGTAAATGGGTATTAAAATGAGTAAAATGCATCATTTTACCCGAAGCAGTTAGGTGTTACGTAAACATTGCACGAGCTGTTGAGCCAATGACTGACGCCACGTGCAGTCAACGCACTTGTTGTGGAGAGTCATCTGTTACAGAGATAATTCGTAAGTAATTCTCTCTGTGAAACAGATTGATAGATAATATGCAGTGGCGCAATTTGGGGTCGCTTTTTTAACACCTAGTAGTTTCTTACAGAACTTATTCTGTACTGTTTCTGTTGATTTATATAGATGATTTCCCCAAATTTCCGCCCCATTGGGCAGAATGGGCACAACCTTATGATCAAATAAATATAAGGACTTTGCATAATCTAGATTATACTTATATATACTTTATTTGCTGACAGGCATAATCTTCAAATTTAATCTTATCTAAAAATCTAAGCTAAATATACAAACAGCTGGGGTCAATCTGATTCGAATGTTATCTCATTCCATAATTTCACGCTTTTTTTTGTACTTTCCGACCATTTTCATTTCATTTTCTCATCAGTCCCGTTTTTAAACGGATTAATCCATTTTTGTAAAACTTGTGGAACGGGACGTCATTCTGATTACGGCAATACTAGTTTCAGTTATTTCTCTTTGCTTTTCAGATGATTTTTGGCCAGGGTGCAATGTTTCTCATTGATTCAAAAAGTATCTCATTTAATTTTTCGATATTTTCCTACCATTTTCATTTCATTTCCAAAAGGTTTGAATCAAACCTGTCCCGTTTTTAAAAGGCTTGATCCATTTTTTCATAAACTTCTTGAGTGGGAAGTCATTCTGATTAGAGCCATTCAAGTCTCAGTTACTTCCCTTTAGTTTTTATTTTTGCCCTGGTACAATGTTTCTCATTATATTTAGACTTGTAACTTCGGGATTGTTTCACAGATTTTGATAATTATTTTTTCTTGTTCATTTTTCTTTTAAAGCGATAATTTCATATTTTCAAAGAAAGTCCAAACATAATTATTTCTATGTTTATTGCTCAAAATGTTGTCCATTGAATATGAAAAAAAAAACGGCGAAAAATCCACTTTAACAGACGTTTAACTAAGCACAATAGGCCGTAATATGAAAATTTCAAAAAATTTTATGTGCCAATAAGGTTGTTTACAGGACAAGCTATGTCTTTAATTTTCAAAATTTTCAAATGTAACTTAAATAATCCAACAGTTGAGGTCAATCCGATTCAAAAGTTATCTCATTTAATTTTCGATATTTTCCTAATTTTTTGTCCGAATACAGCAATACAAGTTTCAGTTATTTCCCTTTAGTTTTCAGATTATTTTCAACCCCGGGTGCAATGCTTCTCACTATATGTACACTTGCAACTTTGAGAAGTTTTGACCGATTTTGATAATTATTTTTTCTTGTTTTTTTTTTTAAAGATACTTGATATAATCGATGACAAGTGACGGTGAATATGAAAGCTTTCATATCTGCATGGAAGAGAAGCAACTCTAGTTAGTTTTATTATCGTGAATCGTGATAGACAAATAGCTATTGTGAGGACCGTTGTTTATTTCATAGTTTATAAATTTGTTATTACTATCACAAACAATTTAAAGATACATTATGGGGGATTAGATAAAGAGTCCTCACTATAATAATTATTGTTAACCAGCGGCTGCCAGGCAGGATACCCCCACATTTTCCAGGAGATGGATAGAGAGCAAATTAATTAAAAAGCGTTTTTCGTACAATCAGAGGCAATAATCCAGATAGTTATGGTCTGAAGTGTGCAAATATGAGAAGGGACTGAGACCTCAGGGACAAAATCATATATTTTAAATCTCAATATGGATAAAAATTGTGACCTCTAGAGGGTCCACATCCTTCCTATTACATAGAGTTTTACTAAATGTGCGTACGAGGGGCAGCTATTTTGTCCAGCAGTTTTAATTCGATTTTCACAAAATTTCATCTTTACCACCATCACGGTGGACGTATTAAAAAACGAAAATTTCAATCAAATTGATCTGTTTACCGGTAACCGAAATATTGTATTTGGAAATTTCCTTCTACACTCGATCATTGTTACTAAAGTCAGTACCATAAAAAGTATAACCTCTATTATCCATTTTTTGATTTAATTATGAATGAGCGTTAAGCAGCATATAGGATTCTAATCATATCGATATTGAAGGCTAGCGTTGACACTGAGAGTTCATTATGGTCTGGATACGTTAATTAATGTCTAATTAATAATTTAGATAAATTTTCAGGCCTACTGGAAGATCTGTGATAGGCAGATTTAGCTCTTGCATAATGAATGCATGGTTAAATAATTTGTGATCTATATGAATGATGACGTACGATATCAGCATGCATTGAAATGGGATCAAAGAGAGGCCTTCGCGACATATTGCTGTGTTTTAAAGTTCTATGATTTTGAACATTATGCACTGGGCTTATTCAATATTCCAGTCAGAAGTTTTATTGGTTGGACGGACTGCTGTATGTTAATATATGTTTGCACATGCACGGAAATGTTATTCTTAAAGATAGGTCGCCAGGCAACGAAAGATACGCCCACAACAGCTAAGTCGTATGTGCAGTCAACAAGGGTTGTCGCATATTTTTTCTTTTGTCAGTAAGGAGAACCTTTACAACACACGAAAATCTTATTACGAGTAATAGCCCATTAAGTAATTATCAGAAATGGTTAGAATTGTTTTGATTGTTTGTCTCCTGGCCTTTGCCCAAAAGATATTTCAAAGTGATCAAGGCCCATAAATCTGACAGAAATTATCGGAAATCGCTGAAAATCAATAGGTTTCTTCATCTCATGACCTTAAACACTATGTATAAATTTATAGTCAATCGGATATTAACTTTGGCCTCTAGAGTTTCCACAAAATTTTTTGAAATGATCATGGGCCATAGCTCTGGCAGTAATTATCGGAAATCGCTTAAAATCAATAGACTTCTTCGTCTCATGACCTTTAACACTGTGTATAAATTTAAAGTAAATCGGATATATTAGCCCCTAGAGCAATCACACAAGCAATTGTGTACGCCGGACCGACGACAATTTACGACCAATTTCAGGAAGCTACGATTTGATATGCGCAAAATTTGACAGGACCAAGATCTTTGGGTTATAAAGATTTTTTGTAAAGTTTCATCAAAACTGTAACTTCTAGAGTGTCCACAACCTTGATATACCAGATGTTTACACTATTTGCGTACGACGGGCAGCCATACTGTCTTGCAGTTTTGGTCCGATTTTCACGAAAAACAAACACAACCAACCTTACGGTGTAACAGTGATATATTCCAACCTTTTTTATTTTTTTTAAATCGGATAATAATTATGCCCTCTGGAAGGACCACAAGCTAAAACGTTATTTTTCGTACAATCAGGGGTCAAAACTCAGGAAGTTACAAGGCGATATACATGAATATCGAAAGCAACCAAGATTTTGGGGTTATTTCAAGTTTCATCAAAATTGGAGAGAGAGAGAGAAATGGGGTTTAATGTCCACTCGACACAAACTAGGTCATTTCGAGACTTACACTTGTTTTTAATTTTATTTCAATAATTCGTTTGCGCGTAAGGGTCTTTAGCAGTGCGAGGAAACCGGAGTACCTGGAGAAATCCCACGAGGCTGGACAGGTGACCCAACTCCTTGCAACGTACAACCAGGGATTCGAAAGAACGCCAGTTGACCATCAAATTGGATTAAATTGTGACCTCTGCAGAGTCCATAACCGTGATATACCATATTTTTACACTATTCGCGTTCAATTTTCACGAAATTCAAACTCAACCTTCTTTGTGGTGTAAAAATGATATATTCAAACTGTATTTTTAAATCGAATAATAATTGTGACCTCTAAGCGATTTTTTATCCAATCAGGATAATTCAGGAAGTTACGATCTGATATGCTCAAATATCGAAGGAAACTACGATCTTTGGATCATAAACATGTATGCCAAGTTTCATCAAAATCGGATTAAAATTGTGACCTCTAACGGATAATAATTGTGACTTCAAGAGAGAGAGAGAGAGAGAGAAGTGGGGTTTTACGTCCACTCGAAACAAACTAGATCATTTGGGGACAAATGTATGGTTTAATTTCATTTCAATAATTCGCCTGCGCGTAGGGGCCCTTAGCAGTGGGAAGAAACCGGAGTACCTGGAGAAAACCCACCAGGTTGGACAGGCGATCCTACTCCTTGCCACATACAACCGGGGATTTGAAACCACGCCAGTTCACTCAATGGCAGGCCGTATGATACAGCGCGCGCATACTTACCATTCTGCCATCCAACCCCCCTGTGACTTCAAGAGGGACCACAAGCTAAACCAGCGGCTGCAAGGCAGGATACGCCCACATTTTGAGAGATGGATAGAGAACAAGCTAAAAAGAAAGTGATTTTTCGTACTATCAAGGGCCATTATTCATGAAGTTACAATTCAATATGCCCAAATATCCAAAGGAACCATGATCTTTGAGTTATAAACAAGCTTTTTAAGTTTCATCAAAATCAGATTAAAATTGTGACCTCTACAGGGTCCACAACCTTGATACACCATATTTTGACAATATTTGCATACAAGCGGTGACCATTATGGTGTAACAGTTATATAATCAAACTTTTTTTTTTAATCGAATTATATGTGACCTCCATACACTAGGGACCGGGTATCATTCAGATTTGATGAAAAAAGGCAAGAAACTGAGCTTACCATCTAGAATCTAATACACATATTCAGTGAATAGACTGCCATCCAGAAAGTGTTAAATACCATCTCGGCGCATGGCTTTTAGTTTTAGATATTTCGTCAAGAATAAATATCAGTCTGGATAAGCAAGTCGAGCTTGAAATTAGGTAACTTGCAAATTACACACTTGAATAATATGCGGAAAAAACATACAGATTATTATAAATACGTCGGTAATATGCGATTTGTGCCAAGATTACTGTACGAGAATTGCGATTGATGCATACATTGATCAGCACAATTATCATTACTATATTTCCAATGTAGAATAATATTTTGACATTTAAAATTTCGTACTGTCTATTTTCTTTGCCATTGTCTCGTCTACAACTGACCTGACAACGACAAGGCTTTTCATTGGCTGAAATTGTTGTAGCAATACGAGCCAACCATCATAGATGCAGCCATTGATTCAGCGACTGCATTCGTCAACAAATTCAAAAGTAATGTTGAAAATGAAAATCCCCCTGTCAAGTATAAGTTACATGTATGGGAAAGTATTTGATGTGTAATAATAGCTTGATAGAATGATATAAGTAAAGGGGGAAATACATGTACGGTAGTTATGGTATTCATTCTAGTACGCTTAAGGATCAAGAATACTGCAGAGTTGTAAATAAGTGTACATTTCATTTAATCATTTAAATTTAAAGTAAATCATTCAAAAAAAGTATAAAAAGGCAATTTCTCGTACAATCAGGGGCAATAATTCAGGAAGTTACATTCCGATAAAGGCAAATATTGAAAGGAACCAAGATCTTTGGGTTATAAACGTGATGTATTTCAAGTTTCATCAAAATCGGTTCAAAATTGTGACGTCTACACAGTCTTCAAAGCTAAAAACGTGATTTTTCGTATAATAAGGGGCCACTATCCATGAAGGTACAGTCCGATACATGCCAATATCGAAAAGAACCAAGATCTTAGGGTGATAAACCAATATTTCAAGTTTCAGTGAAATTGGATAAAATTGTGACCTGTAGAGTGTTCACAAACAACTGTGGACGGACGGACGGACAGGGGCGACGACAATATACATCCACATGAAAATGAGAACGTATAAAAACTAGATAGTGTAAAGGCACTTTGATGAAAATTTAAGGCAAATAATCCACTATGAACTCGAAAATTAAGCAAGTGAAATTTTCGCCTAGCCTCCTTCATCATAACTAAAGTCGGTATGTTAAAAGCATAGTCTCGATCATCCATTTAATAATTAATTCGAGAAAGAAAGTTATGCAGTAAATCGGATCGCAATCCACCAAAGATCGCAGGCAAGCGATGCGATCGTGAGTTGATTATGGTCTGGATTAGGTAATTACAGTGAAATCCCGCTTAACGACCAACTCAAAATTACGGGCAACTCACGTATACGACCACATATTAAAAGAACCAATTTTTTTCTTCTATATTCCTTATAAACTGAACTCAGTATTACGGGCAACTCACTATTACGGATTACGACCACCGAAGCCAGTCCCAATCAGTCACTTTCATTGTTTTTGTGACTCGCGATAACGACCACTGATTGGGATTAATCAGCTCACGACCGAGATCAAAGCGATAACGACCACTGACTGGGATTAGTCAATCAAACGACCAACATCAAACAGCCGTGGTTGACTGATTTATCGCAACAATTTAACGAGCCGCTAATCTTTCTTTGTTGATTTCATTTTTTAAACAATGGAATTTCTCATTGTTTGTTTAATTTAAACAGAGTAAGTGATTTAAACTCTTACTATTTATACGAGTAAATTTTGTCAAGATTATCAATTCTTATTCGGCCTTCGTATGTTTGTATTATTAAATTTTGTCAAAAGGGTATCATTTCTTATTCGACCTTCACCCGTGTAATGGAAAAAACCCGTAGTAATAAGCGTACTCGTGTAGAATAAAGCCTGAAAGCAAAAGTAGAACTTATCAAAAAAGTGAGGGTAGAAGCCAAAAGCAATTGGCCGAAGAATTTGGAATTGGTAAGACCCATTACAGACGATTTTGAAAAGAAAGGCAGAAATTCTTGATGGATACGAAGAAAATAGAGACAGCGACAGGAAACGTCTCTATGTTCGCTCGCCGATGGAAGGAGGTGGGCGTGGTTTCAGCGTGTGTCGATCCCCGGTCCTACGCTTCGTGGAAAAGCAGATTTAGAGAAAGACAACATTTAATTTTTCAAGATGTGCGTTGAAAGTGGTAGCGTAAATGACGACGTTGTGAAAGAATGGACTGATGGCGTACTTGATATTGTCATTAGTTACAACGCTCGGGATATCTACAACATGGATGAGAGAGGAGTGAATTATCGTGGCCTCCCTGATAAAACGCTCTCCGTTCGTGACTTAACATTCCTCGTCTGCCGGTTACGTGGAGATCCAATAATAAATAAGCATGGATGACATGTTTATTATTTGAACATTTCTCGTCTGCCGGTTACGTGGAGATCCAATAATAAAAAATCATGGATGACATAATTTTTGTTTAAAGGGTGGTTGTAGGATTTTAATCGAAAAATGAAGATAAATAAAGGAAGCATTATGAATTAAAAATTATAATCTAAGACTTTATAACATGCATAATTATTACTATGTTTTCATGATGTGTTTTAACATTACATCTGTTATTAGTAATAAAGTACTCTTTACTGTATATAATTTACCTAACACTATCTGTTTTTCTTTGAAATTGTCTCAAGCATGCTCACTCAGTAATGAGACCAACTCACTATTAAGACCACATCTAGACAGGCCCACACGTGGTCTTAATAGAGGGATTTCACTGTAATGTCCAATTAATAATTTTGATAATATTTCAGGCCCAAAGAAAGACTTACGATCGGCAGATTTAGCTAATCTATAATCCGTTTTTTTCCATATAATTATACCACCGCTTTTGTCATAATTCAGGTAGTTACGATTGGGTATGCGCAAAAGGAACCAAGATCTTTGGGTTTTAAACATGCATGTCAAAATCGGATTAAAATTGTGACCTATACAGGGTCCACAACCTTGATATTCCATATTTTTACACTATTCGCATACAAGCAGCAGCCATTTTGTCCGACAGTTTTGGTTCCAATTTTCACGAAAATCAGATATAATCAAACGTTCGTTTTAACAGGATAATAATTGTGACCTCCTGAGGGACCACAAGCTAAAAAAAGTATTTTGCATACAATCAGGGGCCATAATTCAGGAAGTTACATTCTGATATTTGCGTACAAGCAGCAGCCATATTGTCCGACAGTTTTGGTTCCAATTTTCACGATAATCAGATATAATCAAACATTCTTTTAAACTGGATAATAATTGTGACCTCCTGAGGGACCACAAGCTAAAATAGGCGATTTTGCGTACAATCAGGGGCCATAATTCAGAAAGTTACATTCTGATATACAGGGCTTGTCACAAGACGCGAGTAATTACTCGCGCGCACGCTACGCTCGCGTAAAGCCAAATTTAAGTACTCGCGCAAATAAAGAAAATAATTTAATCAAAAATAATGGAATATCGTAATAAAAAAAAAAGCCGTAAGCAATTTGTATGCCTTCATATTGATGCACTATTGTGCACGCGGCGTGGCCTCATGTCTTTCCATTGCCACCTGTTGTTACTAAAAATATTTTGAGACGTGTACTGCCAGGCCGTTTTCAAGACTTGGGCGGATGTAGAATGTAGTTGTCATTTCTATATTAATTTAAATTTAAAAACAAAAGGTATTTCCCGGGCGAAATTCTCGGCTTTCGCAGGCTAAAAAGACGAGCGATCATGTTTTTGCATACCTAATGAAGTTATTTTAAGAATAAGTTATTTGATTGGTCGGTCGCTAAGGTCAATGGTTGAAGTGTCCAATCAGAAACAAACAACCCTCCAGGTCAGGTTATTAGGCATGCGCACTGAGCTGATGTTCCAGATATCCTTTCTCGTAGGTTTATCACAAATATTCTAGATAAACATGTCATTGTTTCGTTTGTCAATATTTTAGGACTTTCAAATAAAATGGCTTTAATTTTTTTTTAGATCACTCAATAAGTTTGACAGACAACCATAGGCACAAAATAATACTATTACTAAGTTCTGTTGTTTTGAATAACATTAAAATTTATGTCAGTCAAAGTTACATGTATTATGTATGTGTCAAAGTTGCGTGTAAATATACACACAAGAAATATAATAAGCCAATAATTGAAATATTGTATAATTTATAAGAAATACATGTAGGCTATATGAAAAGTCATTTTATTAAAATAAAATAGATCAGTGGAACAGATCTGCCAAACAGATCTCAATTAAATCAGTTTTTTTTCAAGTTAACAATTTTAGTCAAATTATATCTATGAAAGTTATGGTCAGAATTTATTTAAACTTAGGTAGTAACAAGAAACATAGTTTCAATTGAACACAGCCTAAAAGAGTATGCATTGCCATATAGGCACATGCAATTTAAATGGCTACTCACGCACATCATTCTGCGTGAGTAAATACATGTACTCGCCTCATTCGCGCAAGTCTATGTTTGCGCGAGTAGTCATCTACTCGCCACCAATTTGCTCGTGGCAAGCCCTGGATATACGCAAATATCTCAACAAACCAAGATCTTTGGATTATTTAAATGCATTTCAAGTTTCATCAAAACCTTGATATACCATATTTTTACACTATTTGCGTACAAGCGGTAGCCATTCGAACTCAACATTCCTTACAGTGTAACAGTGATATAATCAAACGTTTTTTTAAATCTCATAATAAGATCTAATATGCGCAAATATCAAAAGGTACCAGGATCTTTGGATTAAAAAAATGCATCTAAAGTTTCATCAAAATCAGGATAAAATATAATATGCTAACGTTTAGTATATGAAACATTTAATATTATGGATTTAGCTGTTCAATTATCGATTTTCAAGAAATTCAAGCTCAACCATCATTAATGTGTAGTAACCGGGATATAGTCAAATGTTTTTTTAATTTGGAATAAAATTGTGACCTCCATAAGGTCCACTAGGTAAAAAACATGATTTTTCATACAATCAGGGGCCATAATTCAGGAAGTTATGGTCCAATGTGCCCAAATATCGAAATGAATCGCGATCTTTGGGTTATAAACTTACATTTCAAAATTCATCAAAATCAGACTAAAATTGTGACCTCTACAGGGTCCACAACCTCGATATATCATATTTTTACACTATTCGCATATTAGCGGCTGCCATTTTGTCCGGCAGTTTTGGTCCGATTTTTACGAAATTTGACCTCAACCTCCATTACAGTGTAACGGTGATATAATCAAATGTTTTTTTAAAATCGGATAATAGTTGAGACCTCTAGAGGAACCACAAGCTAGAAAAGGTAATTTTTAGTACAACCTGGGGCCATAATTCAGGAAGTTACAATTCGATATGCGCAAATATCGAAAAGAACCAAGATCTTTGGATTATAAACATGCATTTAAAGTTATCAAAATCAGATAAAAACTGTAACCTCTACATTTTTATAGTATTCGCGTACAAGCGGCAGCCATTTTGTCCATCACTTCTGGTCCGATTTTCCCGAAATTCGAACTCACCATTCTTTAAGGTGAAACAGTGATATAATCAAACGTTATTTTAAATACGTTAATAATTGTGACCTCCAAAGGGACCACATGCTAAAAAAATAGGTTGCCAGGCAACGAAACATACGCCCACACAGCAGCCAAATCGTCCGGGCAGTCAACAAGAGTTGTTGCATTTTAAGTAATCATCAGAAAATCATAATTCAAACTCACCCATAACTACGGTGTAACTGTGATATAATCAAACGTTTTTTTAAATCAGATAATAATTGTGACCTCCAGAGGGACCACAAGCTAAAAAGGGTGATTTTTCGTACAATCAGGGGCCATGATTCAGGAAGTTACGATCCGATATGGGCAAATATGCAATGGAACCAAGATCATTAGGTTATAAACATGTATTTCAAGTTTCATCAAAATCAGTTCAAAATTGTGACCACAACCTTGATATAACATATTTTTACACAATTCACGTACAGACGGCGGCCATTTTATCCGTCAACTCTGGTCCGATTTTCACAAAATTCAAATTCTCTCTTCATTACCATGAGACCGTGATATAATCAAACGTTTTTTTAAATCAGATAATAATTTTGACCTCCAGAGGGACCACAAGCTAACAAAAGCGATTTTTCGGACAATCAGGGGACATAATTCAGGAAGTTATGATTCGAAGGGCACAAATATCGAAAGGAACCAAGATCTTTGGGTTATAAACATGCATGTCACGTTTCATCAAAATCGGTTCAAAATTGTGACCTCTATAAGGTCCACAACCTTGATATAACATATTTTCACACCATTCGCGTACAAACGACGGCCATTTTGTCCGTCAATTTTGGTGCAATTTTCACAAAATTCAAACTCAACCTTCATAACCATAGGACGGTGATATATTCAAACGTTTTTTTAAATCGGATAACAATTTTGACCTCAAGGGGAACCACAAGCTAAAAAGGGCGATTTTTCGGACAATCAGGGGCCATAATTCAGGAAGTTACGATCCAATTGGCACAAATATCGAAAGGAACCAAGATCTTTGGGTTATAAACATACATGTCAATTTTAATCAAAATCGGTTCAAAATTGTGACCTCTATAAGGTCCACAACCTTGATATAACATATTTTCACACAATTCGCGTACAAACGGCGACCATTTTGTCCGTCAATTTTGGTCCGATTTTCACGAAATTCAAACTCAACCTTCATAACCATGGAATGGTGATATAATCAAACGTTTTTTTTTAAATCGGATAACAATTTTGACCTCCAGAGGGACCACAAGCTAAAAAGGGCGATTTTTCGGACAATCAGGGGCCATAATTCAGGAAGTTAAATATCGAAAGGAACCAAGATCTTTGAGTTATAACCATACATGTCAAGTTTCATCAAAATCGGTTCAAAATTATGACCTCTTTAAGGTCCACAACCTTGATATAACATATTTTCACACCATTCGCGTACAAACGGCGGCCATTTTGTCTTTCAATTTTGGTCCGATTTTCACGAAATTCGAACTCAACCTTCATAACCATGAAACGGTGATATAATCAAACGTTTTTTTTAATCGGATAACAATTTTGACCTCCAGAGGGACCACAAGCTAAAAAGGGTGATTTTTCGGACAATCAGGGGCCATAATTCAGGAAGTTACGATCCGATGCGCGCAAATATCAAAAGGAACCAAGATCTTTGGGTTATAAACATACATGTCAAGTTTCATCAAAATCGGTTCAAAATTGTGACCTCTATGAGGTCCACAACCTTGATATAACATATTTTCACACTATTCGCGTACAAACGACGGCCATTTTGTCCGTTAATTTTGGTCGGATTTTTACGAAATTCAAACTCAACCTTCATAACCATAGGACGGTGATATATTCAAACGGTTTTTTAAATCGGATAACAATTTTGACCTCTAGAGGGACCACAAGCTAAAAAGGGCAATTTTTCGGACAATCAGGGGCCATAATTCAGGAAGTTACGATCCGATTGGCGCAAATATCGAAAGGAACCAAGATCTTTGGGTTATAAACATGCACTTCAGGTTTCATCCAAATCGTTTCAAAATTGTGACCTCTACACTGTTCACAAGCTAAAAAACATGATTTTTCGTACAATCAGGGGCCATAACCCATGAAGTTACGGTCCGATACATGCCAATATCGAAAAGAACCGAGATCTTAGGGTGATAAACCTATATTTTAAGTTTCATTGAAATCGGATAAAAATTGTGACCTGTAGACTGTTCACAAACAATTGTGGACGGACGGAAGGACGGACGAACAGGAGCGACGACAATATACGTCCACATGAAAATGTGGGCGTATAAAAAAAAGGGCGATAATTCAGGAAGTTAAGATCAGATATGTGCAAATATCGACATGAACCAAGATTTTTGAGTTATGAACATGTATTTCAAGTTTCATCAAAATTGGATTTAAATTGTGACCTCTACAGGGTCCACAACCTTGATATACCATATTTTTACACCATTCGCGTAAAAGTGGCGGCCATTTTATTCAGCAATTTTGGTCCTATGTTCATCAGATAATAATTTTGACACCCAGAGAGACCACAAGCTAAAAAGGGCGATTTTTCGGACAATCAGGGGCCATAATTCAGGAAGTTACTATCAGATGGGTGCAAATATCATAAGGAACCAAGATCTTTGGGTTATAAATATACATGTCAAGTTTCATCAAAAAAGGTTCAAAATTGTGACCTCTATAGGGTCCACAAGCTAAAAACTTGATTTTTCGAACAATCAGGGGCCATAATCCATGAAGTTTTTATTCGAGATCTTATGGGGATAAACCCATATTTTAAGTTTCGTCAAAATCAGATAAGAATTGTGACCTGTAGAGAGTCCACAAACAAATTGTGGACAGACGGACGTCCACACCGACAGGGGCGACGACTGTAATTTTCAAGATAGGTTGCCAGACAACAAAACATACGCCCACAGCAGCTAAATCGTCCGGGCAGTCAACAAGGGTTGTCGCATATTTTTACTTTTTTTGGTAATGAAACATTTGTAATACACTAAAATCTGATTACGAGTAACAACTCATTATGTAATTATCTGAAAATCATTAGAATTTGTTTGCTTTTTATAAAGTTTTGCCCCACGCTAAAAATTAGTATAGGAAACATTAAACATCATGGATTTAGCTGTCGGGTTATCAAAATTCATTGAAAATCAAAATACTTGTTCGTTTCAACACCTTAAACTCTGTGTATCAATCTGAAGTCAATCGGATGATAAGTTTGGCATCTATAGCGTCACAAGGTTTTTTGAAGTGATCAAGGGAGATAACTCTGGGAGTAATTATTTGAAATCGCTGAAAATCAGTAGGCTTCTTCGTCTCATGACCTTAAACAGTGTGTGTAAATTTAAAGTCAATCGGATATTAACTTTGGCATCTAGAGCCTCCACAGGATTTTTTGATGTGATCAAGGGCCATAACTCTGGCAATAATTATCAGAGATTGCTGAAAATCAATAGACTTCTTCGTCCCATGACCTTAAACATAAATTTAAAGTCAATCAGATATTAACTTTGGCCTGTATAGCATCCACAAGATTTTTTGAAGTGATCAAGGGCCATAACTCTGGCACTAATTATCGGAAATCGCTGAAAATCAATAGGCTTCTTCGTCATATGACCTTAAACACTGTGTATAAATTTAAAGTCAATCGGGTATTAACTCTGGCCTCTAGAGCATCCACAAGATTTTTTGAAGTGATCAAGGGCCATAACTCTGGCACTAATTATCAGAAATTGCTGAAAATCAATAGGCTTCTTCGTCTTATGACCTTAAACTCTGTGTATCAATCTGAAGTCAATCGGATGATAAGTTTGGCATCTATAGCGTCACAAGGTTTTTTGAAGTGATCAAGGGAGATAACTCTGGGAGTAATTATTTGAAATCGCTGAAAATCAATAGACTTCTTCGTCTCATGACCTTAAACAGTGTGTGTAAATTTAAAGTCAATCGGATATTAACTTTGGCATCTAGAGCGTCCACAAGATTTTTTGAAGTGATCAAGGGCCATAACTCTGGCACTAATTATTGGAAATCGCTGAAAACCAATAGGCTTCTTCGTCTTATGACCTTAAACACTGTGTATAAATTTAAAGCCAATCGGATATTAACTTTGGCCTCTAGAGCGTCCACAAGATTTTTTGAAGTGATCAAGGGCCATAACTCTGGTAGTTATTATCGGAAATCTCTGAAAAACAATAGGCTTCTTCGTCTTGTGATCTTAAACACTGTGTATGAATTTAAAGTCAATCGGATATTAACTTTAGCCTCTAGAGCGTCCACAAGCAATTGTGGACGCCGGACCGACAGACGGGGGCGACGACAATGTACGACCACATTTCAATGTGGGCGTATAAAAACGGTCCACCATAGTTTTTACTGGATGAAAGAGTCTTCTTTTATTTGTATAGGAATCTTATGCAACTGGTGTGATTGTGTCTACTTCCGATTATTATAGTATAGAAAAAGCGTGCTTGGAAACACAGTGAAAATGGCGTGAATGTGAATGTCAATACGTGTGAAGCCGTCTTCTCGAACAGCGGTCGTGATATCGGTTTTTTACCGAGACACTGTATGTAATTTAGTGTAATGTGTTAGTGAACTCTTTATCTACCTATCGTGAATAGTGAACTTTGTGGAATATTGTGAACTTTATGTGAAATAGACTCAATTGCCGAGTCAGCTGTGACTAACTTTCAAGTGATATCGTGATCTGTCAAAATGTGAAGTGTGAATGTAACTTTTTGTCTTTTTATCCTTTTAGCTCTTATTATTAACATTTATGATTTATTATTAAACAGTTAATTAGTTCAATCAATATAGAACTCAGTTGTTTTGTCCAAGTTACTTCTGCTATTCAGTATTATGATGCTGACCTTTGACCCATGATCGAAGTGACTCGTTGACTATACAGTGTCTGGCGTAGAAACGGTATCGTCATCAACGCCGGGAAATAAACGTTTTACGACAGCCCTCACAACGACGATATACATCCACATGAAAATGTGGGTGTATAAAAATTGGGACCTCTACAGGGTCTACAAATACCATATATTTCTTATAGTTTTCGTGTATAAGCGGCGACGATTTTGTCCTTCAGTTTTGATCTGATTTTCACGAAATTCAAACTCAACCATAACGGTGTAATGGTGATATGATCAAACGTTTTTCTAAAACTGTTTATAATTGTGACCTCCAGAGGAACCACAAGCTAAAAAGGTTGATTTTTCGTACAATCAGGGGCCATAATTCAGGATTCCGATATGTGCAAAGATCTTCGAGTTATAAACATGTTTTTCAAGTTTCATCAAAATCTGATAAAAATTGTAACCTCCACAGGGTCCACAACCTTGATATACAATACTTTTACACTACTTACGTAAAAGCTGTAGCCATTTTATTCGTGAAGTTTGGTCCGATGTTCCATAGGTACATGGGGACAGGAACGCCCTTATTAGACTATTGCACACCTGACCTATAATAGAGTCTATATGATTTTTCAAAATTTTTGAGTTTCTGTTTTTTTCTGAACATTTTTTAAATTTTTAATCTTATTTTATCCATATTTGATGCTAAATGATATAATATTTACTATCAAACATGTAATTCATATTTTAAAAAAAAATACCTTCAGATGTATTTATAAAAGAGAAAGGTAAGACACTTTTCTGTTGACGTTTCTCTTCCGTGAGGTACCACTGTCGCTATTTACTTCAAAATAGTGAATAAAATTGGGTTACAATACAAATCAACCACCCAGTTCCCTTCTATATATATTTCTTTCGATAAAAACACACGTTTCAGATTTTTTAAAAAATGTAAAGTCAATTTATTTGCCACAAATCACTCGAGATTTTTTTACATTTTATCGACATTTGAGTAGAAATGACGGAAGTGGTGATGAGGGAGGCAACTCTGTCAATTAAAATAACCCGAACGACTCATTCGACACACCTTTATTTACGATTTCTTGGAATTCATCGGCATTACGAAAAGGTAGGCCGAATGAAAAATACGGGAAAATCACATGCGGTCAAAAATATATTGAATAAAGGATGAATGTCAACAATTTGCATTCAATTTAGTGGCAAGTGAACACATCCTGGTCATAACAGGTCAAGCTTCAAACGGGAAAGACTTTTTAGTAAAGAATATTTTTGACCGCATGTGATTTTCCCGTATTTTTCATTCGGCTTACCTTTTCGTGATGTCGATTAGTTAAATCAACATAATCATTCCCATTACAAACTTCTAACTTTTCTAGCAACAAATTATAAAGGGGAACTTCATTAAATTCGCACATACTCCCAGAATAAAGCTTATTTTGATTATTTTCAATTTCAAATTTGTGCGCCAAAACTACTTTTCAAGTATTTTTCATTCGGCCTACTCCGGTTTTGTTCATCTACATTTTCGTACACGATGAACAGTCCATTTGCTGATTACACAATTACACAATTTTTTAGGACTTCGAATTTTGTCTAATGGTTTGGATTGTTCGTACTTGGTTTTATTTTATTCGTATAAATAGCAGAGTTGTGCGAAAATGAGTCATTCGGGTCAGATCAGATGACAGAGTTGTCTCCCATATTACCACTTCCGTCATTTCTACTCAAATGTCGATAAAATGTAAAAAATCTTGAGTGATTTGTGGCAAATGAATTGACTTTACATTTTTTAAAAATCTGAAACGTGTGTTTTTATCGAAAGAAATATATATAGAAAGGAACTGGGTGGTTGATTTGTATTGTAACCCAATTTTATTCACTATTTCGAAGTAAATAGCGACAGCGGTTCCTCACGGAAGAGAAACGCCAACAGAAAAGTGTCTTACCTTTCTCTTTTATAAATACATCATAAGGTATTTTTTTTTAAAGTATGAATTACATGTTTGATAGTAAATATTATATCATTTAGCATCAAGTATGGATAAAATAAGATTAAAAATTTAAAAAATGTTCAGAAAAAAACTGAAACTCAAAAATTTTGAAAAATCACATAGACTCTATTATTATATTATATTATAGGTCTGGTGTGCCATAGTCTAATAAGGGCGTTCCTGTCCCCATGTACCTGTGCGATGTTCATGTAATTCGAACTGCACCTTCATTACAGTGTAACGGTGATATAATCAAACGTTTTTTTCCAAAAATGGTGATACTTGTGACCTCCAGAGGAACCACAAGCTAAAAAAGGGCTATTTTTACGTAAAATCATGGGCCATAATTCAGGAAGTTACGATCCGATATGCACAAATATCGCAAAGAACCAAGATCTTTAGGTGATAAACAACTATTTAAAGTTTCATCAAAATTGAATTAAAATTGTGACCTTAACAGGGTCCACAACCTTGATATACCATATTTTTACACTATTCGCGTACAAGCAACGGCCATTTTGTCAGGCAATTATGGTCTGATTTTCACAAAAATCGATATGACATTCCTTACCGTGTAACGATGACATAATCAAATGGTTTTTCAAATCGGATAATAATTATGACCTCAAGAGGGACCACAAGCTAAAATAGGCATTTTTTCGGACAATGCAGGGGCCATCATTTAGAAAGTTACAATCTGTTACAGTGTGACGGTGATATAATCAGACGTTTTTTTTAATATGCACAAATATCGAAAGGAACCAGGATCTTTGGATTACAAAAATGCATTTAAAGTTTCTTTTAAACCGGATAATAATTGTGTCCTTCAGAGGTACCACAAGCTAAAATAGGCGATTTTGCGTACAATCAGGGGCCATAATTCAAGAAGTTAAGATCTGATATGCGCAAATATCAAAAGGAACCAGGATCTTTGGATTATAAAAATGCATCTAAAGTTTCATCAAAATCAGAATAAAATAGGTTGCCAGGCAACAAAACATACGCCCACGGCAGCAAAATCGTCCGGGCAGTCAACATATTAAGTAATTATCAGAAAATCATTAGAATTTGTTTGGTTTTTTTAAAGTTCTGCCCCATGCTAACGTTTAGTTTAATATTATGGATTTAGCTGTTCAATTATCGATTTTCAAGAAATTCAATCTCAACCATCATTAATGTGTAGTAACCGGGATATAGTCTAATGGTTTTTCAATTTGGAATAAAATTGTGACCTCCATAAGGTCCACTAGGTAAAAAACATGATTTTCATACAATCAGGGGTCATAATTCAGGAAGTTATGGTCCAATGTGCCCAAATATCGAAATGAACCGCGATATAATCAAACGTTTTTTTCCAAAAATGGTGATACTTGTGACCTCCAGAGGAACCACAAGCTAAAAGATAGGCTGGCACTGCCAGGCAGGATATGCCCACATTTTCGAGAGATGGATAGAGAACAAGCAATACCGAAAGTGATTTTTCCTACATCATTAAGTCTTGTATTTCATACTGTATTGGAAGCAGCCATTTTGTTGGTCAGTTCCAGTCTGATATACATGAAATTCCAAGCCGACAATGATTATAGTATGACGGTACACAACCTAGAAATGTGACTTTTCGTCAAAATCGGATAAGAATTGTGACCTGCAGAGATTCCACAACCATGATATACCATATTTTTACACAATTCGCGTACGAAAGGCGACCATTTCGTCCGGCAATTTTGGTACGATTTTCATGAAATTCGAACTCAACCTTCCTTACGGTGCAACAGTAATATAATCAGAGTTTTTTTTTAAATCGGATAATAATTGTTCGAGAGATAGAGAACAAGCAATACCGAAAGTGATTTTTCCTACAATCAAAGGCCATAATTCATTAAGTTACAATTTGATATGCACAAATATCAAAAAGAATAAAGATCTTTAGGTTATAAACATGCATTTCAGGTTTCATCAAAATCGAATTAAAATTGTGACCTCTACAGGGTCCACAACTTTGATATTCGCGTACAAACGGCGGCCATTTTGTCTGGCAATTATGGTCCGAGTTTCTCGAAATTCAAACTCAACCTTCTGTAGGGTGTAACGGTGATAGAGTCAAACGTTTTTTTAAATCGGATCATAATTGTGACCTCCAGAGGGACCATAGGCGATTTTTCGGACAATCAGGGGCCATAATTCAGGAAGTTACAATCCGATATGCGCAAATAACGAAAGGAACCAAGATCTTTGGGTTATAACCATGAATTTCAAGTTTCATCAAAATCGAATTAAAATTGTGACCAACACAGGGTCCACAACCATGATATACCATTTCTTTAACAATATTCGCGAACAAACGGTGGCCATTTTGTATGGCAATTTTGGTCCGATTTTCCCGAAATTCGAACTCAACGGTGATACAATCAAACCGTTTTATAAATCGGATAATAATTGTGACCTCCAGAGGGACCACAAGCTAAAACATAACGCTAATGCTACAATATACGTCCACATTCCTACTTTGATTGATATGGTACTTTAAATTTGTCAAGAAGGCTAGGCGTTTGGTTTGTTTAGCGTTGAGGGTTGTGCCTCAACATCAATAGTTGCCGTCCTTAGAGTATAAGGAATAAGTATACCAAGATAATCCATTCAGAATTGTGCCTTCCTAACGCTAAAGGCAAAAAGTGGGCGTGGCTCTGCCCCTGGGGGTCGGGACATTCACCAATATCAATAGTGGACGCCCACAGGATATAAGGAATACATATGCCAAGTACCAAGCTGATTCATTCAGAATTGCGGCCTGTAAACGACAAACACAAAAATTGGGCGTGTCTTGCCTGTGGGAGTCGGGACATGCAGTTGTCGTCCTTAGGCTATAAAGAATACATATCCCAAGTTTAAAGACGACCCATTAAGAATCGTGGCCTGTAGACAACACACACAGACACGAAGTAAAAATGGGCATGGCTCTGCCCCTGGGGGTTAGGAAATCACCAAAAACAATAGGGGTCATCCTTAGGGTATAAGGAATAGGTATATAAAGTTTTAAAAGGATCTGTTAAGAATTGCATGCTGTAGGCGAACACAAGACACAAAAGCATTGGACGTGGCTCTGTCCCAGGGGGTTCGGCATGCACCAAAAATCATAGTGGTCAGCCTTAGGGTATAAGGAATAAGTATAAAAAAAGTTTTCAAGACGATCGATTAAGAATTGTGGCCTGTAGGTGACACACAGTCACGCAAAAAGAAACTGGGCGTGTCACTGTCCCTGGGGGTCGGGCATGCACCAAAAACAATAGGGATCTTCCTTAAGGTACCATGAATAAGTATTCAAAGTTTCAAGATGATACATTAAGAAATGCAGCCTGAAGACGACTGACAAACAATTACAAGAAATGGGCGTTGCTGTCCCACGGGGGTCGAGCATGCACCCGAAACAAAAGGGATCATCCTTAGGGTATAAGGAATAAGTATTTTAAGTTTCAAGATGACCGATTAAGAATTGTGGCCTGTAGGCGACACACAAAAAGAAAATGGGCATGGCTCTGCCCCTGGGGGTTGGGCATGCACCCCAAATGATAGGAATGTTCCTTAGGGTACACAGAATAAGCATTCAAAGTTTCAAGATGATACGTTAAGAAATGTGGCTTGTAGACGACAAACAAATAAATACAAGGAATGGGCGTGGCTCTGCCCCTGGGGGTCGGGCATGCACCAAAAAACAATACGGATCATCCTTAGGGTGTAAAGAGTAAGTATACAAAGTTTTAAGAAAATCCAGTTAGAATTGTGCCCTGTGGGTGACACAGACACACAAAAAGAAAATGGGCGTGGCTCTGCCCCTGGGGGGTGGGCATGCACCCCAAACGTTATGGATCATCCTTAGGGTATAAATAGGGGTGTCACAATGGGAACAAAATTTGGGGTCGGGTTGTTTCTGAGGCAAAATTTGTCACTGAAGACGATTCTGTTATTATTTCACTTCTGTGACGTCATTTTCGGTTTGGGTTTGCCTGATTTCCAAAATGGCCGCCAAAATTTGACGAAAAATGAATTTTCAGATGAGATGGGTGATTATCACACGAGGTATGGCTTGTAATATATCATGTATTAGGTTTTTGTAGTAATTGAACTGAGAAATAATCTCTAAAACTAGTTTCCCTAAATCCAAGATGGCGGAAATTCAAAATGGCGGCCAAAATTTACCGAAAATGGCTGATTTGTCGGATAAAAGTCATTTCATTGTTTGATATGGTTTTGAATATGTTATTTTAAGGGTTTTCAATGTCATTAAACTTAAAATCTATGTAAACAAAAGAGTTTCCCCAAATCCAAGATGGCGGAAATGCAAAATGGCGGCCAAAATTTACCAAAATGCCCAATTTGTCAGTTAAGTCATTTCACTGCTTGATACAGTTTATAATATGCCATATTAAAGGGTTTTCAGTGTCACTGAACTTAAAATTAATCCAAATATAAAGAGTTTCCAAAATCCAAGATGGCGGTAATTCAAAATGGCGTCCAGAATTTCCCCCAAATGGACAATTTTTCGGATAATTGTCATGTTTAAGTTTGATATGGCTTGTGATATGCGATTTAAAGGGTTTTCTGTGTCAATGAACTTAAATGCAACCTCAAAAGAAAAGTTTCCAAAATCCAAGATGGTTGAAAATCCAAAATGGTGACCAGAATTTCCCTAAAATTAACGATTTTTCAGACAATATGGCCTGTAATAATGTCTTTTGTTAGGCTTTCAAAGTCAATGAACTGTAAATTAACCTCAAAATGAATTTTGAAAATGAATATTACCTCAAAAATGAATTTTGAACACGAATATTACTTCAAAAATGAATTTTGAAAATAAATATTACATGGTGAAAAAAATAAAATGTCGACCAGAATTTCCCTAAAATGAACGATTTTTCAGATAATCGTCATTTTTTCTCGATTTTGTATGGCTTGTAATAATGTCCTTTCTAAGGTTTTAATTGTCAATGAACTTTAAAATAACCTCAAAAATGAATTTTGAAAATGATTGTTGCCTTAAAAAATAAATTTTGAAAATGATTGCCTTAAAAATGAATTTTGAAAATGAATATTGCATCAAAAATGAATTTTGATGTTGGTAGATGATTGCTTGATTATAAAACGGGACAATCGTGAATTTTCCTCTTGGATTGGCTTGTTATGGCAAAGAGTACCAGTTATTTTGATGGCAACTAGAATTGTTATCCTGGATCTCACATAAGCAAGATTTAATATTCCAGTGAAGCATATATCAAGTTGTTAAGAATTCACCAATTGTTTATTCATAAATGGTTCGAAACAGTGGTTTAGTGAGTAAGACTCGCTAAGAACGAGGTCCTGGGTTCGATCCCTATATTTGTTGAGAAGTACCTCAGGATTTTCCAGTGTGGTTTCTCACTGCAGCATGGGGGCTTCTCAAGAAACCAGGTTTATATGTACACGTTGACGTGAGCATAACAAATCCCTAGACAGTTGGAATTCGAAATAAGAGTACACTAGAGTACCACTGTCTGTGCCAATTTTCTTTATAGGACAATGCTTGACGATTAGCAATATTCATTAACTTTGTTAGGACAGAGTAGTAGGACATTAAACCCCATTGCATCATTTCTTGTTCAGAAGACTTATGTCTAGAAACAGTTTGTGGTGAAATGTGCAAAAAGAATCATCGAAGACTCTGTGTCCGGCAACTTTTGTGGTATAGACTAAATATGGTATCCACAGATCATTTTTGTCTGTAATGTATTGCACACCAAGTTCTAAGTTTAAAAATAATCATCACGATTTCCTCTTTTCTAATGTGTTATTATTCTTGCATGAATAACTTGTTATGAAATACGCCACTGACGAAAATGGTATGTGTATACCAGGGTTCTTACTTCATTTTGAAATGAACCGGCCACGGGTCTCCCTAAAAGATAGTCGTCTTTATGCATATTCTATTCACGACCATAATTGCATATCGACCATAATTGCATATCGTATTAAGAATAATATTACCTTAAACCCTGAATATAAACCCTTAATAAACAAAACCTTTGTTTTAATAGCATACATGTATTCATAAGTCGATATATTCACACTTTTACAGTCAAATTTCAGTACTTTGCAAAATGCATATTCCTAGTTCTACTTTTGCTTTCATTGTTTCGTCCAGCCAAACGGAAGTTATAATTTAATAATAAAAAAAAATACGAGTAAATACAAATATGTTTTTTAAAACTATTTTTATTCTTAATCACTGGTAAATATATAAAAACAACAAAATATATAAGCACATATCAATAGTATAACAAGTTAACAACGTAGCACAAATTTATTTCCGTGTATAGTCGGAAAGATGCCGATCACGTGACCAATTGTCTGATTCAGGTTAATTTATTTTTAGTGTCACCTGCATACAGTCGCCGGGATCTAATGCCTTTCCACTTTAGAAAACAATTATGTGGATCGAAGGAAGATAGAGGGGGGCCTTCTAAACTTATCCGCATCAAGTTATCTAAAGTTTCTACGTTTAGACGGCACCTAAGCTTAGTTTTGATGACGTTCTGCTTAGAAAATCCCCTCTCACACTCGACACTACCAACTGGTAGCGTCCTCCCTATTTCCATCAGTTTTATTACATTTGGAAATTGTTCTTTCATGGAATTGTTATGACAGCTCACCAGTAATTCGGAATAATTTAGCCCCTTATAATTAAAAATGATCATCTGGCGCATAATGGGCCATTCTGATAACACCGCGTCGGTGTCGTATGGGCAGTTTTCAACTTTCGAAAAATGTTCATTTAAAATAACTAATTGTTTGATGCCGTAATTAGGGTCACTAGTAACATTCTTTGGGTTGAAAATACCGAACGCGGAGAGAATTTTATTGTCGGGGAACCGAGCAGTTATATTGTCCACCACCCTAGTCACTGTCTTTCGTACCCTGTCTAAAAGCGTAGCGTCTTTATGCGTCCTTGTCATTGTCTCTCCCAAATACTTGTCTGTCCCGTTGGTAGTTTGTAAAAATGTCGCCAATTTGGGTCCGTATAAAGGTTTGTGATCAAGGTATAACTTTGTTGTTGCTACTAAAAACCCGTCCACTGTCTGACTCATACGCTCGTACCCCAAGTCCCGTACCTGTAATGCCCTGCTCAGTGCCCCGATACTCCCAAACAAATCCTGCAAAAATGCCGTATAAAAAAGAAATTTATATGTTTTTAAACGCGAATATAAGGCATCGGCCATTATATCTGTTTCCGAGTTGTCTTCCAACATTTTCAACAATGCTGGCAATGTTTTTACTAGTGATTCTATGGCGTTTGTCATATATAGCCATCGGACTTTATGAACTTCCGATGGCTTTACAATAGGCTCGTCAAGCAGTTCCTGCCAAATTTTCAATTTAGAAAGTTGTTTTGGTGACCTGCGAAAAAAGGATGTGATGGTATTCAGCGTGCTTTCATAAAATGCTATGTCCGTATCGGCCTTCGATACATCAACAATGGCAAGGGCTAGACGGTGGGCAACACAATGAACTTCTATAAGAAGTGGGGCGTATTCCTTTAGTAAGACTGCCACACCACCCCGTTTTCCCAGCATCACTGCAGCCCCATCTGACCCCATGCCAAATATCTTTTTGACATCTATCTTGTTGGTTCGTAAGAATGCAATAATAACATTAGTAATTGCCACCGCGTTACATTCTTTGACCTCTATCAATTTTACAAATTTAGTCAGCATGTGTCCACCCTTTAAATAATTAAAATACAAAATTAAATGTTTCTCCGAAGACAGATCAGTGCTTTCATCAAGCATAAAACTTACAGCAGGGCTAGCTCGGATATCTGAGAGGATTTCTTCCTCAATTTCACTAGATATTAATGATATAAATTCACCACAAGAATTAAAATCACGGTATAATTTTTTTGTCATTTCGTGTCCTTGTTGTTCTGTCAAATCGTTCAATTGTTCATAATTTTCGATGGCAATGTTTCTTTTTGCTATGAAATAAGCATTTCGGATTAACGCAATCATTGTACTATCAGCCCGACTTGACGCAATTTCTATAGATTTGGGAATTAAACTCTTTGTTCTGTCACCGTCTTTCTTTAATGCGCAGGTATGATCGTCGGATTTAAGATGATCTTTTATTGCCGATAATTTGAAATTAACAGAGCCACTTACAAATTTATTTTTATGGTTGTGCTTCTGGCAGATCTGAAATTAGTAAAATAAAATAATATACGTGAAAATAATAGGCTGTTACTATTACCAAATTTACTTTACGTTAACATAATATAATAATATACAGGATTTTAATAAAAAAGGTTAATAATTAATAACTTACCAGACAAAACATTTTCTGTGAATTTTTGTCAAACGAAAGCCATTTGAAAGTAGTTAACCATTCGGATTTAAAATATCTTCCTGACTTCGACTTTGGTTGACCTATATTGGACGTGCCGGGGATCTGCAGCTTTTGGAATTTCCAATGACGACGTGCATGCTTGAAGTTCAAGGTCAGCGCCGCCATCACTATCTTCGGCTATATCTCGTTTACGTTTTCTATTGTCATTCTGCGAGGTGTTCAAGTACTTCAACATTGTGTTAGATATAAATGATAGAACCGACATTGGATTATATACATTCTTTTACTTGGCATGATTAACTCAACTAAATTGTTTATTTAGGAAACAAGCCGATAAGGATTGAAGCTGAAGGTAATCAGATTGTATTGACGGACTCTGTGATGGGTTTCTTAATCGACGAGTAATAATTAACTCTTTGTAATCGGCCGTGATGGGTTTCTTAATCGACGAGTAATAATTAACTCTTTGTAATCGGCCGAAAGTTGATTGATTAATGATACCATAGTGGCCGATTCATGATAATTAACTCTTTGTAAATCGGCCGACGTAGATTGATATATGATACCATAGTGGCCGATTCATTGTTTTATCAATCGGCTAGATTAAAGATCAATCGGCTAAAGCCGACAAAAAACAGCCAAATAAGATCCCTGGTGTATACCACATCTCATCTTCAATAGAAGGCTTGATCTCGCCTTAACTACGTAAATCTTGTAAAACTCACGGACGTTGCTTAAGGAACATGACCACATCTAGACTATACCACAAGTTACTGGACACAGAGGGTCGGATTAACCAGGTATTTTCTCCAAAGAATGTGTCAACTCCTAACATTATCATTAGCATCATATGTTTTTATGCATAAAAACAATGAAACTACATTTATTGTGTCTTAAGGTTAAATTCTTTGAAATTTTAATTAGCTTGATGGTTTAAAAGTTCTGCACATGGTTAATTGACTAACGGGTAGATTCCAGAGTCAGGTCAATTTCAGTTGCCTAAAAAACTATTACACTTTGCGATTATAAACCAATCGAGGATATCTTAAAAATGATCATTTTAAGGAAATTCTGGCCGCCATTTTGAATTTCCGCCATCTTGGATTTTGGAAACTCTTTTTTTTTTTAGATTGATGTTAAGTTCAATGACATTGAAAACCCTCAAAATAACATATTACAAACCATATCAAACAGTGAAATGACTTTTAGCTGACAAATAGGCCATTTTAGATACATTTTGGTCGCCATTTTGAATTTCTGCCATCTTGGATTTTGGAAACTTTTTTTCTTTAGATTAATTTTAAGTTCAGTGACACTGCAAACCCTTTAAATTACATATAACAAACCAAATCAAACAGTGAAATGACCTTAATCTTACAAATCGGCCATTTTAGGTAAATTTTGGCCGCCATTTTGAATTTCCGCCATCTTGGAATGTGGAAAACTAGTTTTAGAGATTATTTTTCATTTGAGTTTACAAAAACCCCCACATATTTGATATATTACAAGCCATACCTTGCGTGATAATCACCCATCCTATCTGGAAATTCATTTTTCGTCAAAATTTGGCGGTCATTTTGGAAATGAGACAAACCCCAACCGAAAATGACGTCATAGATAATTTTTTTTCAATATTCGTGTTCAGCTAGCAATTTCGCCTCTGGAAATTGCTGGTCTGAAATGATTTGCAAAAAAAATGTCTTATTGTGACACCCATAGTATAAAGAGTAAGTATACAAAGTTTGAAGAAAATCCAGTGAGAATTGCACCCTGTAGGCGACACAAAGACACACAAAAAGAAAATGGGCGTGGCTCTGCCCCTGGGGGGTGGGCATGCACCCCAAACGGTATGGATCATCCTTAGGGTATAAAGAGTAAGTATACAAAGTTTGAAGAAAATCCAGTGAGAATTGCGCCCTGTAGGCGACACAAAGACACACAAAAAGAAAATGGGCGTGGCTCTGCCCCTGGGGGTTGGGCATGCACCCAAAACGATAGGAATGTTCCTTAGGGTACAAAGAATATGTTTGCAAAGTTTCAAGATTATAAAATAAGAAATGTGGCCTGTAGACGACAAACAAACAAATACTAGAAATGAGCGTGACTCTGCCCCTGGGGGTCGAGCATGCACTAAAAACAATAGGGATCTTCCTTGGGGTATAAGGAATAAGTATACAAAGTTTGAAGAAAATCCATGAAGAATTGTGCCCTGTAGGCGAACCACAGACACACACACACACAGACAGGGGTGACGGCATAATACGTTCACATTATGAATGTGGACGTATAAAAAGGTGATTTTTCGGACAATCAGGGGCCATAATTCAGGAAATTACGTTCCGATAGTCGCAAATATCGAAAGGAACCAAGATCTTTGGGTTATAAACATGCTTGTCAAGTTTCATCAAAATCGGTTCAAAATTGTGACCTCTATAGGGTCCACAAGCTAAAAACATGATTTTTCGTACAATCAGGGGCCATAATCCATGAAGTTTTGATCCGATACATGCCAATATCGAAAGCAGCCGAGATCTTTTGGGGATAAACCTATATTTCAAGTTTCGGCAAAATCAGATAAGAATTGTGACCTGTAGAGAGTCCACAAACAAATTGTGGACGGACGTCCGGGCGGACAGGGGCGACGACAATATACGTCCACATGAAAATGTGGGCGTATAAAAAGGACGATTTTTCGTAAAATTGGGGGCCATAATTCACCAAGATCTTTAGGTGATAAACAAGTATTTTAAGTTTCATCAAAATTGAATTAAAATTGTGATCTTAACAGGGTCCACAACCTTGATATACCATATTTTTACACTATTCGCGTACAAGCAACGGCCATTTTGTCAGGGCAATTATGGTCTGATTTTCACAAAAATCGATATGATATTCATTACCGTGTAACGATGACATAATCAAAAGGTTTTTCAAATCGGATAATAATTATGACCTCAAGAGGGACCACAAGCTAAAACATACCGCTAATGCTACAATATACGTCCACATTCCTGCTTTGATTGATATGGTTCTTTGTCAAGAAGGCTAGGCGTTTGGTTTGTTTAGCGTTGAGGGTCGTGCTTCGACATCAAGATAATCCATTCAGAATTGTGGCTTTCAGACGCTAAAGGCAAAAAGTGGGCGTGGCTCTGCCACTGGGGATCAGGACATTCACCAAAATCAATAGTGGACGCCCTCAGGCTATAAGGAATACATATGCCAAGTACCAAGCTGATTCATTCAGAATTACGGCCTGTAAACCACAAACACAAAAATTGGGCGTGGCTTGCCTCTGGGAGTCGGGACATGCAGTTGTCGTCCTTAGGCTATAAGGAATACATATCCCAAGTTTAAAGACGATCCATTTAGAATCATGGCCTGTAGACAACACACACAGACACGAAGTAAAAATTGAACATGGCTCTGCCCCTGGGGGATAGGAAATCACCATTGGGGTCATCCTTAGGGTATAAGGAATAGGTATGCAAAGTTTTAAAAGGATCTATTAAGAATTGCATCCTGTAGGCGAACACAAACATTGGGCGTGGCTCTGTCCCAGGCGGTCCGGCATGCAACAAAAATAATAGTGTTCAGCCTTAGGGTATAAGGAATAAGTATTAAAAAAGTTTTTAAGACGATCGATTAAGAATTGTGGCCTGTAGGTGACACACAGACACACAAAAAGAAGATAGGTTGCCAGGCAACAAAACATACGCCCACAACAGCTAAGTCGTCCGGGCAGTCAACAAGGATTGTCGCATATTGTTTCTTTTGTCAGTAAGGAGAACATTTACAACACATGATAATCTTATTACGAGTAATAGCCCATTAAGTAATTATCAGAAATGATTAGAATAGTTTTGATGGTTTGTCTCAAGGCCTTCGTCCACAAGATATTTCAAAGTGATCAAGCGCCATAACTCTGGCAGAAATTATCAGATATCACTGAAAATCAAATAGGATTCTTCGTCTCATGACCCTAAACACTGTGTACAAATTTAAAGTCAATCGGATATTAACTTTAGCCTTTAGAGCGTTCACAGGGTTTTTCAAAGTGATCAAGGGTCATAACTCTGGCAGTAATTATCGGATATCGCTGAAAATAAATAGGCTATTTTGTATCATGACTGTAAATAGTGTGTATAAATTAAAAGTCAATCGGATATTAACTTTAGATTTTTCAAAGTGATCAAGGGTCATAACTCTGGCAGTAATTATCGGATATTGCTGAAAATCAATAGGCTTCTTCGTATCATGACTTTAAACAACGTGTATAAATTTAAAGTCAATCGGATATTAACTTTAGCCTCTAGAGCGTTCACAAGATTTTTCAAAGTGATCAAGGGTCATAACTCGGGCAGGAATTATCAGATATTGCTGAAAATCAACAGGCTTCTTCGTATCATGACCTTAAACACTGTGTATAAATTTAAAGTCAATCGGATATCAACTTTAGCCTCTAGAGCGTTCACAAGATTTTTCAAAGTGATCAAGGGTCATAACTGTGGTAGTAATTATCGGATATCACCGAAAATCAATAGGCTTCTTCGTCTCATGCCCTTAAACACCGTGCATAAATTTAAAGTCAATCGGATATTAACTTTAGCCTTTAGAGCGTTCACAAGATTTTTCAAAGTGATCAAGGGTCATAACTGTGGTAGTAATTATCGGATATCACCGAAAATCAATAGGCTTCTTCGTCTCATGCCCTTAAACAACGTGCATAAATTTAAAGACAATCGGATATTAACTTTAGCCTCTAAAGCGTTCACAAGATTTTTCAAAGTGATCAAGGGTCATAACTCTGGCAGTAATTATCGGATTTCACCGAAAATCAATAGGCTTCTTCGTCTCATGACCTTGAACACCGTGTATAAATTTAAAGTCAATCGGATATTAACTATAGCCTCTAGAGCGTTCACAAGATTTTTCAAAGTGATCAAGGGTCATAACTCTGGTAGTATTTATCAGATATCGCTGAAAATCAATAGGCTTCTTCGTCTCACGACCTTAAACACCATGTATAAATTTAAAGTCAATTGATTATTAACTTTAGCCTCTAGAGCGTTCACAAGAAATTGTGGACGATGGACGGACAGACGGACCGACGGACGGACGGACCGACAGACGGACGGACGGGGGCGACGGCAATATACAACCACATTTCCATGTGGGCGTATAAAAATGGGCGTGACACTGTCCCTGGGGGTCGGGCATGCACCAAAAACAATAGGGATCTTCCTTAAGGTATCAAGAATAAGTGAGAGAGACAGAAATGGGGTTTAACGTCCACTCGACACAAACTAGGTCATTTTGGGACTAACATATGGTTTCATTTTATTTCAATAATTCGCTTGCGCGTAGGGGTCTTTAGCAGTGGGAGGAAACTGGAGTGCCCGGAGGAAACCCACAAGGTTGAGAAGGCGCCCCTATCTCCATGCCACAAACGCTCACACCAGGGCTTGAAACCACAGCCGCAAGCCAGAGGTGAGCGGCTAGCTAGAGGTCGAAGCACGGCACTCTAGACCACCCCAACCCCCTCAAGAATAAGTATGCAAAGTTTCAAGATGATACGTTAAGAAATGCAGTCTGTAGATGACAGACAAACAAATACAAGAAATGGGCGTTGCTGTCCCAGGGGGTCGGGCATGCACCCAAAACAAAAGGGATCATCATTAGGGTATAAGGAATAAGTATTTTAAGTTTCAATATGATCGATTAAGAATTGTGGCCTGTAGGCAACACAAAAAAATAAAATGGGCGTGGCTCTGCCCCTGGGAGTTGGGCATGCACCCCAAACGATTGGGATCATCCTTAGGGTGTAAAGAGTAAATATACAAAGTTTGAAGAAAATTCAGTAAGAATTGCGCCATGTAGGCGACACAAAGACACGCGAAAAGAAAATGGGCGTGGCTATGCCCCTGGGGGTTGGGCATGCACCCCAAACGATAGGGATGGTCCTTCGGTACAAAGAATATGTATGCAAAGTTTCAAGGTTATAAGTTAAGAAATGTGGCCTGTAGACGACAAACAACCAAATACTAGAAATGGGCGTGGCTATGCCCCTGGGGGTTGGGCATGCACCCCAAACGATAGGGATGTTCCTTTGGGTACAAAGAATATGTATGCAAAGTTTCAAGGTTATAAGTTAAGAAATGTGGCCTGTAGACGACAAACAAACAAATACTAGAAATGGGCGTGGCTCTGCCCCTGGGGGTCGGGCATGCACCAAAAACAATAGGGATCTTCCTTAGGGTATAAGGAATAAGTATACAAAGTTTGAAGAAAATCCATGAAGAATTGCGCCCTGTAGGCGACCCACAGACACACACATACATATACATACATACACACACACACACACAGGGGTGACGGCATAATACGTTCACATTATGAATGTGGACGTATAAAAAGGCTTTTTTTACGTACAATGCAGGGCCTATCATTTAGAAAGTTACAATCCGTTACAGTGTGACGGTGATATAATCAGACGTTTTTTTTAAATCTCATAATAATTGTGAATTTCAGGAAACCACAAGCTAAAAAGGGCACCTATATTTCAAGTTTCATTGAAATCAGATAAAAATTGTGACCTGTAGACTGTTCGCAAACAATTGTGGACAGACAGACGAACAGGACCCTCAGGGCGACGACAATACACGTCCACATGAAAATGAGGGCGTATAAAAAGGCAATTTCTCGTACAATCAGGGGCAATAATTCAGGAAGTTACATTCCGATAAAGGCAAATATTGAAAGGAACCAAGATCTTTGGGTTATAAACGTGATGCATTTCAAGTTTCATCAAAATCGGTTCAAAATTGTGACGTCTACACAGTGTTCACAAGCTAAAAACGTGATTTTTCGTACAATAAGGGGCCACTATCCATGAAGGTACAGTCCGATACATGCCAATATCGAAAAGAACCAAGATCTTAGGGTGATAAACCAATATTTCAAGTTTCAGGGAAATTGGATAAAATTGTGACCTGTAGAGTGTTCACAAACAACTGTGGATGGACGGACGGACGGACAGGGGTGACGACAATATACATCCACATGAAAAGGTGAACGTATAAAAACTAGATAGTGTAAAGGCACTTTTCTGAAAATTTAAGGCAAATAATCCACTATGAACTCGAAAATTAAGCAAGTGAAATTTTCGCCTAGCCTCCTTCATCATTACTAAAGTCGGTATGTTAAAAGCATAGTCTTGATCATCCATTTAATAATTAATTCGAGAAGGAAAGGTATGCAGTAAATCGGATCGCAATCCACCAAAGATCGCAGGCAAGCGATGCGATCGTGAGTTGATTATGGTCTGGATTAGGTAATTAATGTCCAATTAATAATTTTGATAATATTTCTGGCCCAAAGAAAGACTTGCAATTGGCAGATTTAGCTAATGTATAATCCGTTTTTTTCCATATAATTATTGCCAATTACAATATCTGTATCTGCTCTAAGGGAGTAGATAGCTTATTTTTCCTCTTTAGTGATGTTATGTCTTACTTTATGTTCTCTGTAATTATTCATTAGTCTTTACTGATTTTTACAATGCAACCCAGGGGCTTCATTTCTGTTGGAATTGCTCTTTATTTAAAGAGAAGGTGGTAAAATTCATTTCGCTGGTTGGTCGAGAAAAAATTCTGAAAGTCTCAATCTGTGTTGTGAAGACAGTACGTTTTGAATTTCTTGGACTTTATCAAATTTAGGGGGTAGTGGACAAAATGAAAGTCCTATTGAATTCTGAGGTTGTGTGTTATAATTAGAGCTGAGGTTATGAATAATACGCCAAATTTTCCATCAACTAGTACCGGTAGTTTATTATTGGTTTTACTCCGTTTAATAACATCATGGCGTTTAAATCTTTTTGTCTTCTTTTTTCTAGTGGTTTCTTTTTTAGTAGCATATGAATCTACATTAGCAAGTAGAAAACCCAGGGTTTTTTGGCATGTATGTTGAAGTGATAATTAGAGTCTATTGCATGATGATTGAATGTTTCGAGAGGCAACAAAAAAATGTTTAGAACAAAATGAGTAACTTGTATAGTCATACGGTGAACTCAATTTATTGCGTATGGCAGGTTCATTTATGCACAAGGCGTTATGCAATATAAACAGTACATGTGCACCGTGTCCTGTTCATTAGCAAATTAAACATGCATATAGAAACAACAAACCCACATAACTATAGCACTAATAAATCTACCTTTACATAAAGCCTACTGGTCCCTCATTTTACAGTCTAGGTGCTGTTATAACAACTATCTAGTAAACACACCAATTAAGAAATACAAACGTGTCATTTGTTGGTAACCCATTGGTTAATTAACACACCAAGTACAGAAAATGCAGTATGCCCCGCCTTTCAGTCCAAATTCACCCTTGTTTATTAACATACATTATCTTTAACGCAAAAATAAGGAGTTATAATCCTAATGTTAACATACAAATCAACTAGAGTTAGATTATTTATTTACATACAACAAACATACAGATCACACCTTACCTATTTCTCAGTGTATAATGCTTTTGACTTACGTAATAAGACAGATTCAGCCTTTTTTTCACCCAATATAGGTTCAAATATTCTTAATAATGGTTTAGTTAACTGGTTTTCTAGGTAATACTGTGTATCTATAGGTATAGTATTCTCCAATACATAAATAGGATCCTGTGTATAATAAATAATGTCATAAAATTTACAATATCTTACATGAATAAGTGGAAATATATACTAGCAACTCCTTTCACTTTACAATATCTTATATGGATAAGTTTAAATATATACTAGCAACTCCTTTCACTTTAACCCGGGTATCATTTAATCTTCTGTATCTAGCACTAATTTGTGGGGTGCCCAGGCACTCAGTCATTTCAAAATGTTGCAAAAGTTTTGTTTTCAGTACCAATTTGACTTCAAGGGTCTATGGAACAATTTTGGTTCGAGTGTCAAGCAGTCAGATAACAAATATCAAAATGGCCACCAAAATCCAAGATGGGTGCCAATTTCCAACTTTTTATCACATTACGTCTCATAACTTTTGTACTATTGAACCTAAAATGGTGATTTTGGTCTGTTTACCTGGATTTGTATGTATGAGTAAACCACTCGACACAAACTAGATCATTTTTGGACTAACATGTGGTTAAATTTTATTTCAATAAGTATTTTGCCCGTAGAGGTCTTTAGTAGTGGGAAGAAACCGGAAAAATCCCACAAGGTTGAATAGGCGACTCTACTCCTCGTCATGTACAACCGGGGAACCGAAACAATGCTAGCTGACTCAATGACAGACCTTATGATACAATGCACACATGCTAACCCTTCGTACACCTATCACCCCTTACATTCAATAAGAAAATGGTTAATAAATTAATCAAAACTTGTTAGTATTAAAAATTGTTCTAATAATAATAATAACAGATTTATACAGCGTAAGATTACACTAAAGTTTCTAATGCGCTTCCAATTAACTAACACTATGAAAGAATTAATTGTTGAATAGGTGTGTTTTCAACTCGCGTTTGAATTGGTCAACAGATTTAATCATCCCAATTCTTTGGGAAGATCATTCAATGTTTTATGAGTTTGCAGCAAGATTTTGAACACAATTCGTTTTTTGACGGGCAGTCAGTGTAGGGAACGGAGTACTGGGGTGATATAATCAAATTTCCTTGTTTTAGTTAAAAGTCGTGCTGCAGAGTTTTGAATGTTGTGGTAGTCTAATTTTGTTGTGATGAAGGCATGAATGAGATTTTCTGTTATTTCTGGAGTGAGATATTTCTGTATTCAGGAGATCTGTTTAAGGTGGTAAAAGGCTGTATATGACACCTGAATGATAGACTAGGGTGAATGGTAGCTCCAACATTCTTTGCTTTTAATGTAGGGATAATTGTTTCCTCTTGAAAATGAATATTTATTTCAGCAAATTTGGATAGTTGCTGTTTTGTACAAATAACCAGAAGTTTCGTTTTGTTAGGATTTAATTTTAGAAATTGTCTAGTCATCCAGTCATGTATTTCAGCAAGCATGTGTACTTCAACTTTGTCGTCACGCATTTGCACCGAGAGCAGGTAATTGGTCAAGGGCACTTCACATCCAAAATCTTTGGTGAGGGGCAGTGTGGTCCAAATGGGAAGCTGCATGCCGTCTTTTCCTTCCACCCATGGTTATTTGGGTTATTGAAAGGCATCATGGAAGACACTCCTTTTGAGGAGTTGATCCCAAGTGTCACTAGTTGGGAGAATTTACTCCACATCTCTTGTCTTCTGTGAGAACAAACCTCAGTCGGTTGTTATCCTCCTTTGAGTAGATCCTACAGACAAAGTTTGTTGCCACTTCTTTCAACTTTGGCGATGTTTGGAATGGAGTGTCGACACTAATTGAAAATTGCTCCATAAGGGATGGCACTTCGTGCATTAACGTGCTGCAGGATCGCTTACCCTTGAACTAGAAGGAAGAAATGCTGTCCGATCCAGTGCAAGCGTGGAAAAGGGGCATAGCCCCAGGTTTGTGGCGATGGTTTTCAGGAAGATCATTTTGGTTTCTTTCCTGCTTTGTGGTCGCATTCAGAGCCTTAAATGTGATGGAAATTACTCAGAAGGGTTACGACAAGATGTGGGTATCCAGTATACCTCATCTCAAGTGACGAGGAGGAGATGTACTAAGATATGCATGTCAACTTCCTCGTGGTTGCATCGGGCCATTAGTGGACTGTTTCCGAGAAAGTGGACTTGATCACTTGCAGCGATGTATACATTCTTGTCACCAGGGAAATGTTCATCTGTTATCTTTTGTGACATGAATATGAGAATAGTTGCTTCGAAGAAATCGGAACTGAGCTGGCTCTTGTGATACCTTCCCAACGGAGTCTGACGTTCAAGTTCTGGCTACTCGTACACAAGTACCAACAGATCGTATTCATGTTTATCCAGGCACATCGGAAGGACAATTTTTGTAGATGAGGAGCTATTTGCACCAGATGTTTACAACTTCATAATTGTTGACGGTGGAGTACTGACACACTCACATACTGGTACAATTCTCCAAGGCCAGACCTTTGATTCACTTTGATTCACATTTTGACATGATATTCTGCCCAAGAGTTATCAACGACTTGGAGCGACAACGCATATCTGGTACTGTTAAAATCCCAGGAAATTGGCAGCATTTTCTGGCGAACGTTGTTAAAAAGAAGGAACTGTTCTCATTTCTGTCAAAAAAAGATAAAAGAAGAACATTTCCCAGATGACAAGAATGTCTATATCACTGCAGGTGATCAAGTTCGGCATGTTGGAAACAGTCCACCATTGGATCAATGCAACAATGAGTAACTTGACATGCGTGTTTTAGTACATCACCTCCAATCACTTCGGATGGTGTATACTGGAGACACATTTCTTGTCTTAATTTCCATTACATAAAGGCTCTGAATTCGGCCGCTGAAATCTGAACCCTAACCCTCAGGAAAGACAACCAAAATGATCTCCTTGAACACTGTCTCCACATACCTAGACACAATCATGTGCAAAGCAATGGCCCGTTTCCCTGCATTTACTGGTTCAGACAGTACTTCTTCTTTTAAGTTGAAGGGTAAGTGATCCATCCTGTTGCACGTTGATGCATGAAGTGCCATCCCTTATGGAGCAATTTGCAACTATTGTCGACACTCCATTCCAAACATCGCTAAGGTTGAAAGTAGTGGCAACAACCTTTGTCTGTAGACTGTACTCAAATGAATTAAACAATGACAATGATGTTGACCTTGTCCAATAGAGGTTGTTTTCACCAAAGACTCATTAACGAACCCAGGAGATATAGTGAAACTGGCGCTAAAACTTTATTAGATTTAATATTAACAAACGTTCCAGATTTTATTAAAAATTCAGGTTGTCTGGATAACTTCTGCAGTGATCACTGTCCGGTGTATTGCCAACTTTTATTTCGCAGTCAACATAAATTATGTTATAAACGACTAATTTGGGATTATACAAAAATTGACTATGATTCTTTAAAAAACGAAATTCTTAAAACTGATTGGAACACATTACTAATACAACCGTCTTTAGATGAATCATGTAGTAGTTTTACAAATGTTTTAATGAAAATTGCTAAACAAAATATTCCAAACAAACTTGTAACCATTAGACCAAGAGACAAACCGTGGATGAATAACACAATCAGGAAAATGAGTAAACTAAAAAATAAAATTCATAAAAAAGCTAAAAAGTCAGATTTGGCAGACCACTGGGTAGAATTTAGAAAAATCAGGAATGAATATATTAACCTTATTAGAACTTGTAAAGAACAATATTACTCGAATTTGGATGATAAAATTAACGATAAAAATAATTTTGGCTCTAAAACTTGGTGGAAACTTATAAATTCATTTGTAAAAGACAACGGTTCATCAAAAGACGAAATACCACCTCTCACTGTAGACAATGACACAGTATTCTCACAAAAAGGAAAGGCAAATGCACTTAACAACTACTTTATAAAGCAAACACAACTAAATGACACAAAGCACCCTCTCCCCACAACACAAAACACAGAAGCAACACTGACTAACATCACATTAACTCAACAAGAAGTTAAAGATATGCTTTTATCAATAGATGTATCTAAAAGTTCTGGTCCTGATAATATTAGTGGAAAATTACTAAAAACAGTTGCCTTAGAAATCTCATTACCTCTCTGCTCTTTATTTAACTTGTCAATTCAGAACGAGACCTATCCAAGTCCATGGAAATTTGCAAATGTTTTGGCCTTACACAAAAAAGACAGCAAAAGTGAATGTTCAAATTATAGACCCGTATCCTTATTATGCTTAATTTCAAAAATTTTTGAAAAATGTATATACAAGCATATCTTTAACTTCTTTTTAGATAACAAAATAATAACAAAGTGTCAAAGTGGTTTTATGAAAGGAGATTCAACTATCTATCAACTTATTGATCTTAATCATTTCTTTTCAAGAACAATCGATTCCGGTGTTCTGTGACATCAGCAAAGCTTTTGATAGAGTCTGGCATACCGGACTTTGTCACAAGCTAGACAGTGCAGGGATCCGAGGAGGACTTCTTAATTGGATGAAAAGTTACTTAAGTAACAGAAAACAGTGTGTAATTATAAGTGGTGCCTCCTCCGACCCCTCCATTGTCCCTGCTGGTGTTCCGCAGGGCTCCGTTCTCAGACCTCTATTGTTTTTACTTTATATTAATGATATAATTGAAAATTTACAATGCAACGTAAAATTATTTGCTGATGATACGACATTATATTTATTAATTGAAGATTCGACAGAAGGCGCGGAAATTTTAAATTCAGATATTGAGAGAATTAACGAATGGGCATCAAAGTGGCTGGTTACCTTCAATCCCACGAAAACTGAATCACTCACAATTTCGTCACGCAGGCATTTCGATTCACCACCACTATTCATGAACGACATTAAAATAAAAGAAGTACAAGAGCACAAACACTTAGGTTTATTTTTTCAACACAATTCTAAATGGGATTTCCACATCAACAGTATTTGCAAAAAAGTTAGTAAACTTATTAATTGCTTTAGATCCTTCAAATATCGTCTAAATAGAAAAACTCCTCACACTATCTACTCCTCGTTTATCTTACCTCATTTTGATTATGCAGACATTATCTGGGACGGGTGTACTGATCAGTTATCTAACCAACTAGAAAAACTTCACTTAGACGCACTGCGCACCATATGTGGCGCTGTGAAGGGAACCAGCCATGCATTAATTTATAAAGAAACGGGTACTATAAGTCTCAAAGAGCGGCGCAAACGACACAAACTAGCAATGTTTTTTAAAATAATAAACCATCAAACTCCCGAATACCTATCCAGCAACTTAAAAAAGAAACCACAAAGATATTCATTAAGAGTAGATAATGTTCCCGAGTTCTATTGTAGGACAACGTTATACTACAACTCTTTTTTCCCGTCCGCAACTAGACTCTGGAACACTTTAGATTCATCTATCAAAACATCAAAATCTCTATCTACATTCAAAAAACAACTATGTAAATTTGACAACTCCGTTCCTTCCTATTATTTTATCGGCAAACGTAAGTTTCAAATTATTCATTCTAAATTTAGACTTGGATGTAGTGACCTGAATGGACATCTCTTTCTTCGCCATATCTCTGATTCGCCTTTTTGTTCTTGTGGACATCATTTCGAAGACGTCTATCACTTTCTTCTCGTTTGCCCCTTATATTCAGATATCAGACAGAATACGATTCATTGCCTAACTCATTCCAACATCAACATTACTACTTTACTCTTTGGAAATAATGAACTCTCGGATGCTGAAAATATTAATATTTTTAAACAGGTGCATAGGTTTATTGAATATTCGAAACGTTTTAATTAATTGAAGCCTCGTAATTTATGTAATATTTATTATAATAACAGGGTAGCAATACATGTACATATTATTAATTTATTAATTCATAAAATTTACAATAGGGTACTACTTTACTTTACTTTACTGTACTTTACTCATTTATAAATGTAACACTTATTACAATGTAAATATGTTATAACTTTGTTTTGGAGAGGGGTGATATAGGCCTTGTCCTGTTCCCCAATCCTTTCAGTTACCTGAATAAATATTGTTAAAAAAAAAAAAAAAAGACTAGGGGCATGGAATGAATTCCCCAAACTAGTGACGCGTGGCATCAACACCTCAAAAGGAGTGTCTTCCAGGCGTCCATCTGGGCACCAGTGACATGCCCATGATAGCTGTCAACAACCCAACTAACCATGGGTAGAGGGAAGAGAGAGAGAGAGAAAGAGAGAAATGGGGTTTAACGTCCACTTGACACAAACTAGGTCATTTCGGAACTAACATATGGTTTAATTTTATTTCAATAATTCGCTTGCGCGTTGGGGTCTTTAGCAGTGGGAGGAAACCAGAGTGCCCGGAGGAAACCCACAAGGTTGAGAAGGCGCCCCTATCTCCATGCCACATACGCTGACACCAGGGATTGAAACCACAGCCGCAAGCCAGAGGTGACCAGCCAGCTAGAGGTCAAAGCGCGGCACTCTAGACCACTAGGCCATCCCAACCCCCGGTAGACGGAAGAGGATGACTAGCTGCTTCCCTTTGATTTGAAGTGCACTTGCTCTCGGTGCAAATGCGTGACAACAAAGTGCATGTGGACTTGAACAATTTCCAATACTAACATGTATATTATAGGGGAATCGGTTAATTTGTTAGCCCTTTTCTTACTGAATGTATTGTTCAATGGGTTTTGTTTAGAAAAAACCTAGGTATAAAGACCAAAATCACCATTCCAGGTTGAATAGTACAAAAGTTTAGAGGGGTATGCGAAAAAAGCTGGAAATTGGCAGTCATCTTGGATTTGGCGGCCATTTTGTTTTTATTGTATCAGCCCAGGTTAGGTGCAGAAGAGTAGGATGTTAAACACAATTCATTTCACCCTTACCTTCAAATTGGTACTAAAAACAAAACTTTTGCACTAATTTGAAATGAAAACAAACAAGCCAACAGTGAGGCTGATGTCCCCCGCCGAAATCCCAAAATAAATAGACGACACATATTAATTAATCGCACATTTATTTTTTTCAAACGTATCCAGTTATCGTGTCTCAAAGCATCAACCAATCAAATTGCTTATCTCTGCTTACCCAAAGCGGAAAATGCTCATCTTCGAACTCCATCAAGGCATTGACCTAATAAGCATATACACCAAGTTTGAACATTTTAACTCAATTAGAAGGAGAGTTATTGTGTTCCAAAGTCTCGACCACTCAAATTGCGTATCGCTCTGCTTACCCTGAGCAGAAAATGCTCATTATCGAACTTAGTCAAGGTATTACTGTAATGAATAAGCATATACACCAAGTTTGAACATTTTAACTCAATTACATTAGAAGGAGAGTTATTGTGTTCCAAAGTCTCGACCAATCAAATTGCGTATCGCTCTGCTTACCCGGAGCAGAAAATGCTCATTATCGAACTTTGTCAAGGTAATTAGAACTAAAGTTATCGTGTCCCAAAGCATCAACCAATCAAATTGCTTATCTCTGCTTACCCTAAGCGGAAAATGCTCATCTTCGAACTCCATCAAGGCATTGACCTAATAAGCATATACACCAAGTTCGAACATTTTAACTCAATTAGAAGGAGAGTTATTGTGTTCCAAGTCTCGACCAATCAAATTGTGTATCGCTCTGCTTACCCTAAGCAGAAAATGCTCATTATCGAACTTATTCAAGGTATTACTGTAATGAAACTATACACAAAGTTTCACCACTCTCACTTAATTAGAACTAAAGTTATCGTGTCCCAAAGCATCAACCAATCAAATTGCTTATCTCTGCTTACCCTAAGCGGAAAATGCTCATCTTAGAACTCCATCAAGGCATTGACCTAATAAGCATATACACCAAGTTTGAACATTTTAACTCAATTAGAAGGAGAGTTATTGTGTTCCAAAGTCTCGACCAATCAAATTGCGTATCGCTCTGCTTACCCTGAGCAGAAAATGCTCATTATCGAACTTAGTCGAGGTATTAATGTAATGAAGCTATACACCAAGTTTCATCACTCTCACTTAATTAGAACTAAAGTTATCGTGTCCCAAAGCATCAACCAATCAAATTGCTTATCTCTGCTTACCCTAAGCGGAAAATGCTCATCTTCGAACTCCATCAAGGCATTGACCCAATAAACACATACACCAAGTTTGAAGATTCTAGCTCAATTAGGAAGAGAGTTATTGTGTCCCAAAAAGTGTGACGGACAGACGGACAGACAGACAGACAGACAGACAGACAGACGGACGGACGGACGAACCCATTTTAATAGTCCCCCAACTTTCTTCGAAAGGCGGGGACAAAAAATATCAATGCACGGCCCCCCACTAAATGAGAGAGAGAGAGAGAGAGAAATGGGGTTTAACGTCCACTCGACACAAACTAAGGATCGAAACCACAGCCGCAAGCCAGAGGTGACCAGCCAGCTAGAGGCCGAAGCGTGGCACTCTAGACCATCCCCCTCCCCCCACTAAATGTCTTTCACGTTCGTAATATTCATAAAAAATCATTTAAAATCACCCAATATCATCTAACTTATACTTGTATCCAGATTAATTTTGATAATGAGTGTCCACTGTCCTATTTACAAGTGTTTAATTTCTCAATCACTATACAAAAATGAATCATTATACATTAATAATGGGTTGTTTATTCTTTAACAATTATTACGAAATTTAATCAGTAATAACAACAACTTTACTTTGATGTTTTAAATAATTGTCACAGAACCAATGGCTTTGTTTTGGTAGAAAAAAGTGACATTTTAAGTTTCTTTGAACATTAATGTATCTAACCTCTGACTTGAGATAAGCTGCTGTTTTTTTAGGGGCTGCTATAATAACATAGGGAACTCGATCTCCTAACTGTGGTGCACTTCCAGCATCTCTTTTCTTCATTCTATAAAAAAAAAAACATTTAATAAAGACATTTATTTCTTTTCAGTTCAGGTGTAAATGGAGGTTAAAGCCCACTGGATGCAAACTAGGTCATTTTGCAAGTAATATATGGTGCAGTTTTATTTCAATAATTTGTTAGCTCATAGGAGTTTATAACAATGGCAGGAAACAAGCGGGCCTGGACAAAACCCACTAGGTCAAATGCAAGCTTGGGATCATAATCACACAACATGTCTCAATGAAAGACCAAAAAAAAAAAAGCCAGCAAAATCATCTTTCAAAGAAATTGTGAAATTTAAAATTTACATAAACAATCTATCACTAAAACTGATGTCCATGGTCTAATCCAAAAAATCTATTGCTTCTGATTGGGAGCATGAGAACAATAGCTAGCCTAATTGTTTTTGCCAGGAAAGTGTTTATATCGTAATTAATTACAGGCTTACACTTTTGTGTTTGAACATTAATGCACTTGAGATCTATGGAAGGGTATCGCTGCCAATATTAAAACCTGTATTTTAACATTTTAAACCCTCACCACCGGTCCCACACCCTCTCTCTTCTAAATTTTAGTACAGGCTAATTGATCATTGTGCACAATAAATAATGAATATGTACATGTAGGCACATTAAAGAGAGGAAAGAGTATTCATTGTACATGAACGTGCTTTTCAGTGGTATATCGTATTATGACTCGGGTTTTGACACTACATACCCATCTCAGTAATCATGGTAATATAGTTTAGTACCATCCAAATTTGATCTTGTATTTTTTTCAAGGTAAATAAATTTTTTATAGTGTGCAGAACGCTATCGTGTGCTGGATCACTGTATGCCAGGTTGATCTCGGCCTCGTTTCTGTATATGTTAATAAGTCACATGATATCTATATTTGCATATCCTCGTTGATGCTCTGCGTAAGATGTTATCTTGAAAGCGTAAACGACAAATGAGAAGTGGCTGAGCGTAAAATGTAATGAGGGAAATGTCTAATGTACACGCGTCAAAAACAACATTTTCCGATAAAGCATTTGTCATTTGACACACTGCATTTAACGTTTTACATTTAACTTTTGCCTTTTGACTTTATCATTATCAGTATTAAAATCTTTGTACATTGTACTTTTTACACACAATCAATGGAAAAGACATTTTAGCAGAGCATTAAATATTGGCAGCGATACCCTTCCATAAAGATCAAGCACATTCTTATAGATACATTTTTGTTGGACACAGAAAATGGAATGGGGTTTAACGTCCTACTCTTCTGCACTGGACCTGGGCTAATGGAAGACGAGCAAACGCCATACATTGTGCTATGAGGGAAATTTTGTCCAGGCAGCAGCACTACGATTTACTCTTATATCGAATTCCAACTGCCAAGGGATCTTTTACATGCACACGGGACCTCGTTTTTTCGTCCCATCCAAACAACCAGACAGCTGTCCTTGTCAGGCCCTCCTTCTGCATCACTGAACTTCCTCGGCCAATGTAGGCTTCGACACCCGACATCCACGCTACCCAGCCAGCACATTACCCACTTAGCCACTGTGATTCCAATCACTTTTAAATTTCAAGTGAGATATAATTCGTTTAATAAATGCCGCAAGATGCTATCACCGGGAAAATGTTTGCATAAAAATGTAGTTTAATTTCAACTATCACTAGGGACCGGGTATCGTCCAGATTTTACGAAAAAAGCATAGAAACTATGTTTACCGTTTAGAATCTAATACACGTATCCAGTAAATAGATTGCCGTTTAGAATGTGTTAAATGCCGTCAAGATTCATCAAAAACCGCTTAGTTTGCGCTACCGTGTAGATTTAGAAACGCTGTTAAGTTTTGACCTCGATCGTCTACTTTACGACCGTCCAGTTTCTCGGAATGTTTTTAAACACTACCATTTAGATTTGAAAGAGGTTTAGTTTTTAGATGTTGTCGAGAAATGAACCGCGAGTGTTTGATTTATGTGGTTACAATTAATGGAAAAAAAGATTTTGAAAATATTCACTGATTCAGCTTGGTCAGCGTTTTATTCTTTATAAAAATGGCTGATGTATTACTCAACGCGTGTACAACACAACAATAATTTTTCATTGGTTAAAGCCGTATAAATGCGGGAAAATTTACAGAAGCTATTGGCTAACGCATAAACAAACTTATTTGCATACTATTTATAGTATTATAATTAGCTGGAATTAGAGTCGAGCAGGGTAGCATAGAATTGTAATAATACATAGTATGCAAGTCTAAAATAATTATATTCGTGAAAAATTGTCTTACCTTAGCGGTGGTCCAAACTGATTTAGGTTAATCCATATGAAGTGCACAATGACAAAACTATAGCGTACGTATACTAGAAATCAAAGATTACACAGGTGCAGATCATTTCATTCTTTCGTTTCTCGGGTTTAACGTCCAGAGAGAGAGATTTTATTTACCATCCTTTTTTATATTAACCGGGAAGGTGTTGAACTTTCGCATGGAACCCAGACATGTGTTTGGTTTACAGGATTAATTAAATAATAGGTACATGTAACAGCCATTCAAAGAATCTAACGACAGACATGACTGTTGTATATTCCATGCGACAGTGGTATGTAATTACACGTCTGCAAAACAGGTGGCTGGAATTTTTGCGTTATATAACAATAGCAGGCAGTCATTCAAAGAATATAAACTAAATTGTAATGTAATGACGAACATTTATGACTGTATATTCCAAGTGACGGTGGCCTTATTCGTGCCAATAGCTACTGTAAATTTTCCCGCATTCATACGGCTTTAACCAATGAAAAATTATCGTTGTTGTACACGCGTTGAGTAATACATCAGCCATTTTTATAAAGAACAAAACGATAAATCAGTGAATATTTTCAAAATCTTTTTTTCCTTTAATTGTAACCACATAAATCAAACACTCGCGGTTCATTTCTCGACAACGTCTAAAAACTAAACCCCTTTCAAATATAAATGGTAGTTCTTTAAATGACATCTAGAAGCACGGATCACTATTCATAATAAAACACAACACAAGGTATATATGGATATAACTACTTCTCTATAATTTAATAACGACGTTTCGTAACACATACAGGTCACGTTTTCAAGTTAATGACAAATATCCATCTAGTCAGCCTATTTATACATAATTATAGCTTGCAACACTTTAATAATAATCAGAAGAAACCATAAACATAGAAGTACATACAATAACAATACATGATGCAAACAATAATAAAGACTACCTCTTAGTCAAATAATCACGGGTTAATCAGTACTCAAGATCAAGGGCCACACTCAATAGGGTTTCATCATAACATCTATAATCAGACCAATTACTAATAATAATCAGACGAAGCCATAAAGATAATTAGACGTACATACAATAACAACATATAATCCAAGTGATAATAATAACTAGCTCTTAGTACTCAAGATCAAAGGCCAAACTCAATAGGGTTTCGTCTTAACATTTGTAATCAGACCAATTAATAATAATAATAATCAGAAGAAGCAATAAACATAACTGGAAGTACATACAATAACAAAACATAATCCAAGTAATTATAATGATAACTAACTCTTAGTGGGATAGTCATAGGTAAATCAGTACTCAAGATCAAAGGTCAAACTTAATAGGACTCTGATCGCAACAGGAGAACGTTAATATAAAAAGTACTAAGAGCTAGTTATTATTATCACTTGGATTATATGTTGTTATTGTATGTATTATTTGACTAAGAGGTAGTCTTTATTATTGTTTGCATCATGTATTGTTATTGTATGTACTTCTATGTTTATGGTTTCTTCTGATTATTATTAAAGTGTTGCAAGCTATAATTATGTATAAATAGGCTGACTAGATGGATATTTGTCATTAACTTGAAAACGTGACCTGTATGTGTTACGAAACGTCGTTATTAAATTATAGAGAAGTAGTTATATCCATATATACCTTGTGTTGTGTTTTATTATGAATAAATGGTAGTGTTCATTTTTAAAAACATGCCGAGAAACTGGACGGTTGTAAAGTAGACGATCGAGGTCAAAACTTAACGGCGTTTCTAAATCTACACGGTAGCACAAACCGAGCGGTTTTTGATGAATCTTGACGGCATTTAACACATTCTAAACGGCAATCTATTTACTGGATACGTGTATTAGATTCTAAACGGTAAACGTAGTTTCTTTCCTTTTTTCGTAAAATCTGGACGATATCCGGTCCCTAGTGTATAATATATGCCTGGTATAATTTCAACAGCAATATCTTCTTTTACTGGAAAGTAAGGCACTGGTCGAGAAAGATTCTCTCAGTTTTCCGGCATGGCTTCCCAGGAGGACATGGTAAAGAACAGCGTCTAGTTGTTAGTATACACATTTAGGTCCAAAAACCGAGGTCCTATATAAAAGAACCCTTGACAGTTAGAATTCAAAATAAGAGTATGCAGTATGGTGTATATGCCTGTCTTCGTCAGTTTGGTGTAGCAAAGTTGAATGTTAAACCCCATTTCATTTCTTTTCAATTACCTGTTAGCTAATTCGACATGAGCTTGTTTAGCTGAATATTCATCATCTGTTTTAGTGAGTTCTTTTGTTATAACCAACTGTGATATATCCACCCGATTACACAGTAGGTCTGATATAGTTTCTTTAGCATGTGCTACAGCACCATCAGGATCTCTACAACATAAATATCATATTCAAAAAGCCGTGCACAACAGCAGTACAAAAACAGACTTTAGGCTGAAATAACGGTATCCAGACAACTCACCCCAAAGACAACTCATTCCAAGACAACTCATCCCAATATAAGACAACTCATCCCAAGTCAAAAGACAACTCATCCCACTATAAAAGACAACTCATCCCACTACAAAAGACAACTCATCCCAACTTTAAAACATGGGTAGAGATAGAAATGGTTCCACTATTGATGTCTTCCATCTTACTACAGGTTAAGGTTGCAAGTATAGTAACTAGGGTAGAGAGGGACTCAGGTTATAAGACAACTCATCCCAACAAATATAAGTGATATTTGTTTCAATACAATTGCTACCGTATCTTTGAAGACCACTCAGACCAAAACCAATCTGTTATCTTAATAAAATTGATATTGTTCTTACTGTTTGTTTTATTCAAATTGATATTGTTGTTGTAATAAATTGGAGATTACTGTTTGTATTACTGTTTTAGTACTTTGTTGTTTTAACAGATTGGTAGATGTGTTTGTTTTATTCTTTCATCATGAAGCACTTCAAACAAAATCAATTAACAAAACAACAATTAACTAAACTGAGTGGTAGTATTTACCTGTTACAAACTAATTAAGCTGTATAGTTTGTGAGTCAGTAGTTCGCCCAAGACAGGAGGCTGCTCAGCATTACTTGTAATACTGGTAAGACTTTAATGATATTTTTTTAAATTCAACGCTATTGTATTGAATTCAAACCTCAACACTATTGTATTAAATTCAAAACTCAACACTATTGTATTAAATTCAAAACTCAACACTATTGTATTAAATTTAACAATATTGTATTTTTCAGATATATCTAGAGCTCAGTACTGCAGGATGGTGGCCTTCAAATGTTGTACAAACTGAAGGACAGACTAAATTACTAAATGACTGACTAAATGACTGACAGACTAAATGACTGGCTGAAGGACAAACTGTCAGACGAAAAACATATTTATAAAAATGTATTAGTTGATGTTATAATAAAATGCAATAGTTGATGATATTGTTGATGTAATAAATTCATACATAAATGTATTATTTGATAAATTGTTGATGTAATAATTTCATACATTTATAATGTATTATTTGATAAATTGTTGAAGTAATAAATTCATACATAAATGTATTAGGTGATAAATTCATATATTAGTGATAATTTGTGGTATTTATCTGTAACTTCAGTCCTCGAAATTAAGAATTTTCTACCACGGCACAAAATGGTACTGCTACGGCACCACGGCATTTTTTTTTTATTTCAAGATCAATGCTTTTCTTAACTATTCAAGATGGATAAAATTTATTTATTCAGGTTAGGTGTGGTCGTGCGAGCTCAAAAACATGCGAACGATCTCCTGGTTACGCAAATTGAAATATCAGTTTCGTTAACAAATTTATTCGCATTTGATCAATATTTATACAAGATGACTTTGTGACACTTGTCTAAATAATTAGTATTATACCATAAACTCAATTCATTCACTCTTCATTCTTGCCATTTCATTTCTCCATCAGTCTTACTGGTACTTTCACTTTGACAGATGACGTATTTTTGACATCAGGTATTGACCAGTTGTAAGCAGGTTGATTTAAAAATGCCCCAAGCCTTAATTCTTTAAATGATAGTAGTGCCATAAATATTTAAACATGTCATCTATATTTCCAAATATTTTACTACACGTGTTCCTTTCACTTATATAGCCATGCTGTGCGGTGCCGGTGGTACAATGGCCCGTATGTAGGTCGTCTACTTTGACCCCCACATCGCATCGCTTGCCTGCCAATGTAAACGATTTTACTGTCCTGTCTATTTTAATATTATTTCATCACATCAAATTATTCTGATTCCTTTTGAAACTTGGTTTGGTTTGTAGAGTGTCGAGGTTAATAAATACTATTTATTTTGTCAATCAGTCGGTATGTTAGGCGCAGATTGCCCTCCTTGCGCAGATTACCCCTGCGCATGCGTGAATCTCCGTCTAATTTTCGATGAGCAATCTGCGCGCGCGAAGTGAACTTTGTCCGGGCAATTTTAATGAGTTATTGCGATGATAATAATCCGCTTAATCTTAATCGGTAATCACCATGGATCACTGCCTTAGTATTATAAGTCATTTTAATTAAATTTGCGAGAAATGAACCGAGTGTTTTATAACACAAGGCGTTCAGATATTACGCCAAATTACCACTTTACCCACTCGAGGGTCGTCTATGTGGTTATAATTACAATTTATAGAAAAATTTACTTGTTCAACTTGGTCATCGTTTTATTCTTTCTGTTATTCATATTCCAACAAGAGGATTTTTTTTAATAAAAATGACGTGCACCAAACAGCGATAATTTTTCATTGGTTAGAGTCGTAAAAATGCGGTGAAATTTACAGTAGCTATTGGCTAACAGCACGCATAAACAACCTTATTTGCATATTGCATACTATTTATAGTATTATTGGTTGGAATTATTTTCAAGTCGACAGCCTCAGGGAGCAACTTACCGTGTTTTTTTGCATAGTGTCAAGTAGGGTAGCACAGAATTGTAATAATACATAGTACGCAAGTCTAAAATAATTATATTCGTGAAAAATTGTCTTACATTATCGGTGGTCCACAGGTGTATTTCCAGCTAGATTAATCCATATTATGTGCACAATGATAATACTATAGCAGATCATTTCGTTCGTTCTTGGGGATTTACGTCCACTTCCACCAACGGTAATATCGTAGACAATCAGATCATTTCATTTAATGTCCGCTTCCCCATAAATGACTAATCATTTCATTTACTATCCTTGTCATATTAACCTGGACGGTGTTGTTTCGGATGAAACCCAGACATGTGTCTGGATTAGGGGATTAATTAAACAATAGGTATAGCGGCCATTCAAAGAATCTATCGACAGGCATTTATGACTGTTGTATATTCCATGCGACGGTGGTGTAATTACACGTCTGTAATATGGAGGTAGTCATTCAAAGAATATAATCTAAATGACGGACATTTATTACTGTATATTCCAAGCGACGGCGGCCTTATTCGTAGACTGGAACCAAACATAGGCCATTGTGTGTTTTTTGGGTTTTTTTTTGTGAAAATACCGTCGTACAATAAGTTTCTTTTACATAAAGCCATTTTTATGTACGTGTAAGAACTTAATGTTTACCGACCGATGCCAGAAATCGATAATTACAAACACTTCGATATAGTATCAGGGGCGGATCCAGGGGAGGGTGACTAGTCACCCCCTCCCCACCGATGTATAGGAATCCCGGGTCCTACAAGCTTCCACCGGGACATGCACGCATGGTCGTATATATATTATATAGCACACGGTACGCATCTTATCAGACACACAATCGGCATCGATGTTACTAGCGGCAGAAATAAGCTCCGTAAACCGCGGTCGGCGAGACAAAACATGGGGTTGTCACCCCCCTCAAAAAATTCCTGGATCCGCAAGTTTATTACCAGACCTGTAATTGGCCGTATGCATTTGCTCATGACCCAAACTAGATTTTGATTTTTTTGGTCAAGTTTATTACGCATTTTACGACTAAGCGGATGTTATATATTAATTACAGCATAGTACGTGCGAGGTTATCCTCTTCTTTAGGGCTGCATGTCATCCTACACAAAACACAATAAATATTATGTATGCAATATGCAAATAAGGTTGTTTATGCGTGTTGTTAGCCAATAGCTACTCTAAATTTACCCGCGTTTAGACGGCCCTAACCAATGAAGATTTATCGTTGTTTGGTGCACGTAGTAATTTAGTCAGCCATTTTTATAAAAAAATGTCCTCTTGATGGAAAATGAATAATAGAAAGAATAAAACGATGACCAAGTTGAATCAGTGAATATTTTCAAAATCTTTTTTTTTCTATTAATTGTGAATACATAAATTGTAACCATATGTAGTTACATCAAACTACAGCAAATATTTTTTACATTCAGTTACGTGGTCAGCACCGATTATGAGATACTGCTGACAGAATTTCAAATTAAATCTTATTTTCTATGCACACACGCTAATTATGTTGCGATTTTAAAAATTATTCATTACAAAGCCGATAGGGGGCAGGTCATATATATATTTACGTCTGACAGACAACTAACATCTCGAAAAACATCGAGGGGTAATCAGCGCAACGTGGGCAAATATATATACGTCTGACAGACAACTAACATCTCGAAAAACATCGAGGGGTAATCAACGCAACGTGGGCAATCTGCGCACCAGCTTCATCAGCGCAGATTGTAATCTGCGCGCGCGAGGTGCAATCTGCGCGCGCGGAGTGCAATCTGCGCAACACGACAGCGCAGATTGCAATCTGCGCGAGGGGTGAAGATTGCGCCTAACAGGTACATTGAGGCTATTAACGCTCCGTTACATAGGGCGTAGTAATTATAAACAAAGGAAGTAAATCGGTATAGGTCCATCGAATGTGACAAATGATACAGTTCTTTGAATGGCATTTAGTAATTGGAACATAATCAAATAACACACTATTTATGGATAACAATTACTATGGTTTATTTCACTGCGACGTTTCAACAAGATTTCACAAGTCGTTATCAAGCATATAACGACTTGTGAAATCTTGTTGAAACGTCGCAGTGAAATAAACCATAGTAATTGTTATCCATAAATAGTGTGTTATTTGAAAATGATACAGTTGTCTGTTAAAAATACAAATGACGAGAATGGTAACATTGTTCATGCATTAGCCAGACTATTGGCAACAGTCCGTGTACATCTATGTCTATTTTAGTTTATTATAATCGTTGAAAAAAACCCACTGTAAACGGTACAGCATGAATATGCCTTCAGCACATGGGTTGAAAGTGTACCGGTATTCGGTAATTGCAATATATTTGTCAGACTTTCGTATACAAAATTATGAATTTACATGACGTTATTACACGGTCAATCGACATCCTCCTGGTACTATTCTATAACCGGTACATTTTGTCACTATAATTTTATGGATCGTAAGATCTACCACGGCAAAAAAAAAAAATAGGTTGCCAGGCAACGAAACATACGCCCACAGTACAGCAGCCAAATCGTCCGGGCAGTCAACAAGAGTTGTTGCATTTTAAGTAATCATCAGAAAATCATAATTTAAACTCACCCATAACTACGGTGTAACTGTGCAATAATCAAAAGATCTACCACGGCAAAAAAAAAAAAATAGGTTGCCAGGCAACGAAACATACGCCCACACAGCAGCCAAATCGTCCGGGCAGTCAACAAGAGTTGTTGCATTTTAAGTAATCATCAGAAAATCATAATTCAAACTCACCCATAACTACGGTGTAACTGTGCAATAATCAAACGTTTTTTTAAATCAGATAATAATTGTGAGCTCCAGAAGGACCACAAGCTAAAAAGGGTGATTTTTCGTACAATCAGGGGCCATAATTCAGGAAGTTACGATCCGATATGGGCAAATATGCAATGGAACCAAGATCATTAGGTTATAAACATGTTTTTCAAGTTTCATCAAAATCAGTTCAAAATTTTGACCTCTATAGGGTCCACAACCTTGATATAACATATTTTCACACAATTTGCGTACAGACAGCGGCCATTTTATCCGTCAACTTTGGTCCGATTTTCACGAAATTCAAATTCTCTCTTCATTACCATGAAACCGTGATATAATCAAACAGTTTTTTAAATCGGATAATAATTTTGACCTCCAGAGGGACCACAAGCTAACAAAAGCGATTTTTCGGACAATCAGGGGACATAATTCAGGAAGTTATGATCCGATGGGCGCAAATATCGAAAGGAACCAAGATCTTTGGGTTATAAACATACATATCAAGTTTCATCAAAATCGGTTCAAAATTGTGACCTCTATAGGGTCCACAACCTTGATATAACATATTTTCACACTATTCGTGTACAAACGGCGGCCATTTTGTCCGTCAATTTTGGTCCGATTTTCACGAAATTCGAACTCAATCTTCATAACCATGGAACGGTGATATAATCAAATGTTTTTTTTAAATCGTATAATAATTTTGACCTCCAGACAGACCAAAAGCTAACAAAAGCCATTTTTCGGACAATCAGGGGACATAATTCAGGAAGTTATGATCCGATGGGCGTAAATATCGACAGGAACTAAGATCTTTGGGTTATAAACATACATGTCAAGTTTCATCAAAATCGGTTCAAAATTGTGACCTCTATAAGGTCCACAACTTTGATATAACATATTTTCACACTATTCGCGTACAAACGGAGGCCATTTTGTCCGTCAATTTTGGTCCGATTTTCACGAAATTCGAACTCAACCTTCATAACCATGAAAGTGATATAATCAAACGTTTTTTAAAATCGGATAACAATTTTGACCTCCAGAGGGACCAAAAGCTAACAAAAGCCATTTTTCGGACAATCAGGGGACATAATTCAGGAAGTTACGATCCGAACCAAGATCTTTGGGTTATAAACATACATGTCAAGTTTCATCAAAATCGGTTCAAAATTGTGACCTCCACAAGGTCCACAACCTTAATATAACATATTTTCACACTATTCGCGTACAAACGGCGGCCATTTTGTCCGTCAATTTTGGTCCGATTTTCACGAAATTCGAATTCAACCTTCATAACTATGGAACGGTGATATAATCAAACGTTTTTTTTAAATCGGATAACAATTTTGACCTCCAGAGGGACCAAAAGCTAACAAAAGCCATTTTTCGGACAATCAGGGGACATAATTCAGGAAGTTATGATCCGATGGGCGTAAATATCGACAGGAACTAAGATCTTTGGGTTATAAACATACATGTCAAGTTTCATCAAAATCGGTTCAAAATTGTGACCACTATAAGGTCCACAACCTTGATATAACATATTTATTTTCACACTATTCGCGTACAAACGGCGGCCATTTTGTCCGTCAATTTTGGTCCGATTTTCACGAAATTCGAATTCAACCTTCATAACTATGGAACGGTGATATAATCAAACGTTTTTTTAAATCGGATAACAATTTTGACCTCCAGAGGGACCACAACTAAAAAGGGCGATTTTTCGGACAATCAGGGGCCATAATTCAGGAAGTTACGATCCGATGGGAACAAATATCGAAAGGAACCAAGATCTTTGGGTTATAAACATACATGTCAAGTTTCATCAAAATCGGTTCAAAATTGAGACCACTATAAGGTCCACAACCTTGATATAACATATTTATTTTCACACTATTTGCGTACAAACGGCGGCCATTTTGCCCGTCAATTTTGGTCCGATTTTCACGAAATTCGAACTCAACCTTCATAACCATGGAACGGTGATATGATCAAACGGTTTTTTAAATCGGATAACAATTTTGACCTCCAGAGTGACCACAAGCTAAAAAGGGCGATTTTTCGGACAATCAGGGGCCATAATTCAGGAAGTTACGATCTGATTGGCGCAAATATCGAAAGGAACCAAGATCTATGGGTTATAAACATGCATTTCAAGTTTCATCCAAATCGGTTCAAAATTGTGACCTCTACACTGTTCACAAGCTAAAAAACGTACAATCAGGGGCCATAACCCATGAAGTTACAGTCTGATACATGCCAATATCGAAAGGAACCGAGATCTTAGGGTGATAAACCTATATTTTAAGTTTCATTGAAATCGGACAAGAATTGTGACCTGTAGACTGTTCACAAACAATTGTGGACGGACGGACGGACAGGGGCGACGACAATATACGCCCACATGAAAATGTGGGCGTATAAAAATGAATTATGCCGTGGCAGATGGGAGTTGCGTCGGCTTTTACCACGGCTTTGCCGTTTGCCGTGGTTAATTTCGAGCGCTGAACTTGGAATGAGTTTGAGGTTTTAAAAGTTGGGATGAGTTGTCTTTTGACTTGGGATGAATTGTCTTTTGACTTGGGATGAGTTGTCTTTAAAAGTGGGATGAGTTGTCTTTTATTGGGATGAGTTGTCTGGGATGAGTTGTCTTTGGGATGAGTTGTCAGGTATTCGAAATAACAGGTAGTTTATTCATCTTCATAACATTTTGTGTTAAAAGACCCTTTATCAAATGTTTTAAAGAATTTTGTCTCATCTTTTTACATACAATGGTGGTGACATCACTGAATTCTTTAATTTATATTATGTTCATTGAAAGATTGTTAAAAAACAAACCAACAGTGCGCAAATATAAAAAAAAAACCAAGACGTTTTGTTATAAACATGCATTTTAATTTTAAGTTTCATTAAAATCAGATTAGAATTGTGACCTCTACATACAGGGTCTACAACTTTGATATACCATATGCCATTTTGCCCGTCAGTTGGGCCGATTTTCACAAAATTTGAACTCAACAATCATACGCTGTAACAGTGATACAGTTAAAGGTTTTTCTAAAACTATTAATAATTGTGACCTACAGATCTAGAGGTACAAGCTAAAAAAAGGCAATTTTTGGTACAATCAGGAACCATAATTCAGGAAGTTACGATCAGATATGTGCAAATATTGAAAGGAACCAAGGTCTTGGAGTTATAAACATGCATTCAAAGTTTCATCAAAATCAGATTAAAATTGTGACCTCTACAGGGTCAACAACCTTGATATTCAAACTGAACCTTCGTGACAGTGTAAGAGTGATTAGGGGTGACTATTGTTGGTAATTTTCACTATTGCGCTACTATTGCTATTGGGTAAACAGCTATTGCAATACTATTACTATTGGGGATTAAATATTGCGATACTATTGGACTATTGCGATAGTTTGATCTGTTTATTAGTTTAGGTTTACAACACACTGTCAGGTATACATTTATTATAACTTTTAATCAAACTAAAAATTTTGAAACACTAGAAATTTCCAGGTAATGTTAGATAATATAATACAAGTAGTGTTCGAGTAATATAACGAATGCGCATACAACGGACAATCGCTTCTACGGACACAACAGTTTGGTCCCGATTTTTGTAATAAAAATTTCTTGTTTTCAAAGTATTTTTATAATGGACACTCTATAACGGACAATCGTTTATAACAGACGATTTTCATTGGTCCCTAATCGACAAATCAATGTAAGAGTCCATTTTTATAACGGACTCTCGAATAAGCAGAACAAAATAATGATATTAGTTATTACTGATTATATTATGGGTGACCGGAATACTTTTCCCAGAAAATAACCATACTGATTTTTAGCGTTGTCACAATTACAAATTTCATGAATCGGGTAATCGCCTCGCCAAAAATCGTATCAGTTGGGCTGTGTAAGACATTCCCGCATTCTGACTTACCCCTACTGCTTTAACTGCTAATTAAAAATCCAGTACTGGCAATAGATTACAATTCACTAGTTCAACATCTCCCGCCCGTAAATCCGTACGTAATATTTTAACACGGATATCGGTAATCATATCAACAAAAAAAACGAAAAAAAAACCCGACAGAAGCGACACAAGACGGCACAGATAAAAACAAAAACAACATGTGTCTTCTAAACGTGCGGCAAAAGGGTGGGGTGGGGGCGAATAGACTAGCCTCCGAGCTGTTATCTCAGATACACGGTAACGTCGCATTCTGATTGTCAATTAAATAATAAAGAACATTGTTTTTTTCTTTATATTATGTAAAATGGTATATTATTAATATTACATTGGTAGTTTAGTAACTTGTAAAAAGATAGGTTGCCAGGCAACAAAACATACGCCCACAGCAGCTAAATCGTCCGGGCAGTCAACAAGGGTTGTCGCATATTTTTACTTTTTTCGGTAATGAAACATTTGTAATACACTAAAATCTGAATAAGAGTAACAACTCATTATGTAATTATCAGAAAATCATTAGAATTTGTTTGCTTTTTTATAAAGTTTAGCCCCACGCTAACAATTAGTATACGAAACATTTAATATCATGGATTTAGCTGTTCAGTTATCAAAATTCATTGAAAATCAAAATACTTGTCCGTTTCAACACCTTAAACTCTGTGTATCAATCTGAAGTCATAAGTTTGGCCTCTATAGTGTCACAAGGTTTTTTAAACATTGTGTGTAAATTTAAAGTCAATCGGATATTAACTTTGGCCTCTAGAGCGTCCACTGGATTTTTTGAAGTGATCAAGGGCCACAACTCTGGCACTAATTATCAGAAATCGTTGAAAATCAAAAGGCTTCTTTGTCTCATGACCTTAAACACTGTATATAAAATTTAAAGTCAATCGGATATTAACTTTGCCTGTAGAGCGTCCACAAGATTTTTTGAAGTGATCAAGGGCCATAACTCTGGTAGTTATTATCGGAAATCGCTGAAAATCGATAGGCTTCTTTGTCTCATGACCTTAAACACTATGTTTAAATTTAAAGTCAATCGGATATGAACTTTAGCCTCTAGAGCGTTCACAGGACGGACCGACTGAAAGGAAGACGACAATATACGGCCTATAAAAAGGCGATTTTGCAGACAATCCAGGGCCATAGTTCAGTAAGTTACGATCTCATAGGCGCAAATATCGAAAAGAACCAAGGTCTTTGGTTTATAAACATGCATGTAAAGTTTCATCAAAGTCTGTTCAAAATTGTGACCTCTATAGGGTCCACAGGCTAAAAACATGATTTTTCATAAAATCAGGGGCCATAATCCATGAAGTTTCTGTAGTGTCTGATGAATATGTATGTATTCCATATAAGGTTACTTATATACGCGTCATTACACGTGATCACTATTTCAATTGTTGTACCCCTCTATTGTTAGTATAATTAGAGTTGTGTGTATAAGACTAACAGGAATAAAACGTGTTTGATTAGATTCGTATGTGTGTATTTTAATCTGAGTTAAATCCGATGCAATCCTTGAGATATATGACCGGGGAGATATAACAATTGGCGACGAGGATAATTTTCACGGAAAAGAAGACGTATGGCGGGCTATATTCCTACAGAAATTGGTGGAATTCCAAATTTTGATTGTTCGGGGGATCCAACGTCCGTGGGAACAAGATGGCGCAAATGGAAGCGTGCCTTTGAACTTTTTATTGATGGAAAAGGAATTCGTAGTAATGCACAGAAGAAATCGTTATTATTGCACTGTGGCGGAATACAGATGCAAGATATTTTTTTCACCTTTGACGTTCCCGCACCAGCAGACGATGACAACGTATACGCCGTGGCTTTGAGGTTATTGGATGGCTATTTTACTCCACAAATAAACACCCCGTATGAAAGACACTTGTTTAGGAAACTTTATCAATTTCCTAACGAAACCGTGGACCAATTTGTAACTCGATTACGTTTGCGATCAGGTTTTGATCACGTTGAAGAAGAAATTCGCGATCAAGTTATCCAAATGTGTACGTCGCACGATTTACGGAGAAAATGTTTGGAACGAGGGCAAGGATTAAGTTTGACAGACCTACAAACACTTGCCAGAACCATGGAAGCAACCCAAAGACAAGTGGAAAATTTTGATAAACCTGCAAGTGCAAATGGCGGAAAGACCGAAGTAAATAGAATTTTGTACAGAGGCAGAGGAGATTTTAGAAGACGTCAACCTCCGCCTAGATCGAACTATAGACCGAGTAATTTTGAAATGAGATGTTATAGATGCGGTAATATGGGACACAGACAGAGCGATGGAACTTGTCCAGCGATACACCGTAAATGTGATAAGTGCCACGACTATGGTCATTATGCTAGCTGCTGTAAAACTAGGTCAAAATCTACCCCACCACCGACACGTGGACGACCACGCTACCAGCAATCTAGTTCACGACCCAGTTTTTCAGGTCAAGGTCGTCGTGATTATAGATACAGGAACCATTCTGAGGACACGAGAAACCGATTAAAATTCCTTCAGTCGGACAAAGACAGATACAGTGAAGATAGGATGACAGATGAATTTCGATATTTAAGAGTACGCGAAGAGGAAGATGATTATATATTTAGTTTTGAAGATAGTAAACAGCCGAAAGTTTTAGTTGATATTGGCAACGTTCCAAGTGTTGAAATGATTCCGGATTCGGGTGCTAGTTGTAATGTTATGGATCAAGAACATTGGGAGCAATTAAAAGATAAGAAGATTAAGTGCAAATCATCATTTTCAAATAAGAAACTTTATCCTTTTGGAAGTGATAAGCCATTGACAGTAATTGGATGTTTTACAACTTTGTTGACAGTTGGAAATAAATCAACGGAAGCCACAATTTATGTTATAAAAGAGAAGGGTCAAACTTTATTGGGAAGAGACACAGCCATAGAACTAAATGTGTTACAACTAAATTATGTACACTCTGTAAGGGGAAAGGTTGACATTTTTGATAAATATAGTCCATGTTTTGGGACTTTGGGGAAACTTAAAAACTTTCAGTTAATGTTACCAATTGATAACACAGTAAAACCTGTGGCGCAACAATTAAGGAGAGAGGGATTTAACCTGAGACCTAAAGTGGAAGCAAAAATAAAAGAACTTGAAGGTTTAGATGTTATTGAAAAAGTTCAAGGTCCAACACCTTGGATTTCTCCATGTGTGGTTGTACCTAAATCAAATGGAGAAATAAGACTATGTATTGATATGAGGCAGGCGAATACTGCGATTATTAGAGAGAGATACCCAATACCTACCGTTGACGAAATTTTGCATGATTTGAATGAAAGTACCATTTTTAGTAAACTTGATATTTTATCTGCGTTTCACCAGATAGAACTACACGAAGATTCAAGACCCATAACAACGTTTGTAACCCATATGGGACTATATAGATACAAAAGATTAATGTTTGGAATATCGTGTGCCCCAGAAATGTATCAACGGGTTATTCAACAAGCTCTCCAAGGCTTGGAAGGAGTTAGAAACATTTTTGACGATATCATTGTGCATGGTAAAACAGAAAAGGAACACAACGAGAGACTTGAAAAACTTTTTAAGAGAATCGAGGAACTGGGACTTACCTTTAATAAAGATAAATGTAAATGTAATATGCCACAATTAGAATTTATGGGACATTTATTATCAGCACGAGGTATAGGTCCTACAAAATCTAAAATTGAAGCTGTGACTGAAGCGAGACGACCTCAGAGTGCTTCAGAGGTGCGGTCATTCTTAGGACTTGTTAATTATAGTGCCCGTTACATTAAGAACTTGTCAACTATTGCAGAACCTTTGAGAAAATTAACTAAGAAAAATGAACCTTTTGTTTGGGAATATGAACAGGAAGAATCGTTTAATAACTTAAAGCAATCTTTAGCATGTGCATGTACATTAGGTTATTTTAATAGGCATGATAGAACTTTTGTTATTACTGATGCTAGTCCTGTGGGTTTAGGTGGAATATTGATTCAAGAACAGCAAGGCGAACATAGGGTTATTTGTTATGCAAGTAGATCACTTACCGAAGTCGAAAAGAAATATTCACAAACTGAGAAAGAAGCGCTAGGTATTGTTTGGGCATGTGAGCGTTTTCATATGTATTTATATGGTACCAATTTTGATTTGCTAACTGATCATAAGCCTCTTGAATTTATATATTCTAAGCGATCTAAGCCAAGCGCAAGGATAGAACGTTGGGTATTAAGACTCCAACCATATACATATAATGTTTATTATATTAAGGGCTCAGATAATATTGCTGATTGTCTATCAAGGTTAACTCAAAACCATAATACTAAGAATAGTTCAACAGAAGATCATAATTATGTTAAATTTGTTGCAGAAATGTCTACACCAAAAGCTCTATCTACTCGTGAAATTGAACGTATTGCTTCTAAGGACGAAGAATTGTTAAATTTAAGAGATTGTATTAAAACTGGTGAATGGCATAAGCTTAAGAATAAATTTTATTTAGCAATTAGAAATGAACTTTGTGTAATAGGATATTTAATATTAAGAGGTATTAGAATTCTTGTTCCTTACAAATTAAGAGATACTGTATTAGAATTATCACATGAAGGACATCCTGGTATTGTTGTCATGAAGAGACATTTGAGATCTAAGGTTTGGTGGCCAGGTATAGATAAAGATGTAGATAATTTTTGTAAATCATGTAAGTCATGTCAAATTGTTAGCGCAACACAATCACCTGAACCATTGAAAACTACTGACTTACCTAATGGTCCTTGGCAACATATAGCAGCAGATTTGATGACTCCATCATTACCTTCAGGTGATCATTTATTTGTTGTTGTAGATTATTATAGTCGTTATATTGAGGTGGAATGGATGAAATCCACAACATCTGATAAAATTATTGCTAGTCTTAAGAGAATGTTTCTTATGCATGGATTACCATTATCTATTACCACTGATAACGGTCCTCAATTTATTAGTGACCAATTTAAGGATTATTTAGAATGTAATGATATTAAGCATAGGCGCACAACACCAATATGGCCTCAAGCAAATGGTGAGGTTGAACGACAGAATCGTTCATTGCTTAAGCGACTGAAAATTGCACAAATTGAACAACGAGAGTGGCATGAGGAATTGAATAAATATCTTATGATGTATAGAACCACACCTCATAGTACTACTGGTGTTAGCCCTGCAGAATTGATGTTTAAACGTAAACTTAGAACAAAATTGCCAGCATTGGATGATTTTGATTATTCTCCTGATGATTTAGCTATTAGGGATTATGATGCCGAGCGAAAAGGGAAAGGGAAGATATATACTGACTTTAAGAGAAAAGCTTGTGAAAGTAATGTTAAAGAGGGTGATTTAGTTTTATTGAAACAAAAGCCTGAGAATAAGTTAATGTCAAATTTTGAAGCTAATCCATATCATGTCATATCTAAACATGGTAATAGTGTAACTGTAGAAAACGAACAAGGTGTGAGGTATAAGAGAAATTCTACGCATGTTAAAAAGTTTATTGATAAGTTGAATCAAAGTACTAATGATTTTGATGATATTATTGTTGAAAAGCCAACTGGTCAAAATGATAGCAGTAATACTTTATTAGACCAGAGTGATGTTAGTGAAAATGTTGTACATCAACAAAGTAGTATACCTAATCAAGATAATACTCAATCTTCTACCGATTTACATAAAAAGAATAATTCAGAACTTGAATGTAATTTACGTCCTACTAGTACTAGATTGAGAAGAATGCCTAATAGATATAAAGATTTTGATATGTTAAAATGACGATTGTTAATTTGTTTGTTGCATGTTTGTATTTGAATAGTCTTATAGTATTATGATAAATTTTAATTCAAGGCAAGGATTTATCCACAATATTCATTTACTGAAACTTTATATTTTATCATTATTATGCATGTAGTCTTTTCTTTATAATTACAATATTTGTTTTCAATTATTTTTATTATTCATATGTAAAATATTTGTAGATTTAAAAGCAATACATGTAGATTACTTTTAAAGTAAAAAGGGAGGAATTGTAGTGTCTGATGAATATGTATGTATTCCATATAAGGTTACTTATATACGCGTCATTACACGTGATCACTATTTCAATTGTTGTACCCCTCTATTGTTAGTATAATTAGAGTTGTGTGTATAAGACTAACAGGAATAAAACGTGTTTGATTAGATTCGTATGTGTGTATTTTAATCTGAGTTAAATCCGATGCAATCCTTGAGATATATGACCGGGGAGATATAACAGTTTCGATCCCATACATGCCAATATCGAAGGCAGCTGCGATCGGGGATAAACCTATATTTCAAGATTCGTCAAAATCGGATAAGAATTGTGACCTGTAGAGAGTCCACAAACAAATTGTGGACGGACGGACAGGGGCATGAACATGTGGGCGGATAAAAATGTGAGAAGTTATGCGTCAAAAATATAACCACCTTCACAAAAAAATAACTTTGGTATTTTTACAAATCTCATGAAAACCTCAAAAACAACTCAAAGAGGTATCTGTCAGACATTCATTCAAAGACATATGAGTAGTGCTCATACTTACTCCTATTGTATGAATAACAAGCCAATGCATTCTACCTCAATTAAAAGCAGAGTTGTTATGTTCCAAAGTGATCAGTCAAATTGCTTATTGCTCCTAAGTATCATCCTAAGTATCATGCCCCAAAGCATCAACCAATCAGATTGCTTATCTCTGCTTACCGTAAGGAGACAATGCTCATCTTTAAACTCTGTCAAGGCCAGGCATCGATATTTCCGCGCACATGCGCACGCAGGCACATTTGCTTTAAAAAAACTTTTTTGCAGGCACATTTTTAAAAATTATTACTGTCGCGTAAATCATGTAAAATAAAGAATACTATTTATTTTTATTGTTGTTGTTTTTTTCGTTTGTTTTTTTGTTTACTTTGATTACCGTATAATAATTTACTAGAATAAGCTAGTCGATGATAAAAACATCAGCACGCGACGTTAGCGTTTTCCACCTGTGACTTATGACCTATCACATGTGACCTCTGCTTAATTTAGTGACAATACTAGTAGAATGCCAGTCGATGAATAAAAGAATAGCACGCGGACGTATGAACTATCACCTGTGACCTCGGCGAACCCTAAACACCAGTAACGTGTAGTAACCACACTTACACCTGATAATTCTATAACGATGGCTTCCTATCGAGTATCAAGTGCAAAAAAGAACAAAGTCTCTTGCCGAGTTTGTGGTGATGTTATTTTATTTCAAAATTATAAAGTGCATATACAGAGAAATCACCCTGCCGAAGACTGCGGTCAAAAGCAGACAAGTCCCGTACGTAACTAACGTACGAAAATTAAATGGTAGCTTCTCCGCAGGTAGGGTGAGTCTGTCGTTCAGATTGGACAAGTCCATGACATTCTTTTTCTCAAAACCTGCTGATTCTAAGCCTTCGGTGTCCGGTTCTCATGATAAAATGGCAGCCATTGTCTAAGCTATAGATGTTGATGTGTCGGATACTGAGCAAAGTACAGAACTTGTTTGAAGCCGGTAGGCATCTATTCTATGTTTATATCAACCCCAAACAACAACAATATGCACATCAAACATAATCTTTATTATTAAAGTAATCTATAATACATTAATACAATTTAGAAACCATAATAAAAAAGGTACTAAAAATTATTTATAATTTCTTTTTCTGCCGAGTCCAACCCAAGAAGCTTTCGTAAGCCCCCCCCCCCAATCAATCATACTATATACCTGGCAATTGAATGCTCTCTTTTTGAGTATGACCCTGCAGGCACATTTTCAAGTGTGTGCGCAGGCACACTCAACTTTTATAGAGCCCTGGTCAAGGCATTGACCTCTACACCAAGTTTGAACATTAAACCTCAATTAGGAGGAGGGTTATTGTGTTTCAAAGTCTCGACCAATCAAATTGCTTATCATTCATTGTCTAACTTAGTCAAGGTACTGATGTAATGAAACTATACACCAAGTTCCATACAAACATACATACAAAGAGTGCACAGGAACTACTATATACATATAAAACATTATGATTGTAGTTAGGTTAATTGTTTAGTTGAAGTTATATAAGTATAACCAAGCATTTCAATATGATGCTTGGCAGACATATTTTTATTATAGTGTTTATATATTTTTATTATAGTGTTTATTCAGAAATAATTCTGAGAACCAAATATTATAGTTTGTAACAGCTATAGTCAGACTGGGACACTATTCACTGAGTTACCGGCCCTTGCCGTAAGAGGGAAGTGTCCCAACTGTTAGTTTATCTGAAACACTTGAGTCGTCAAGTCAAGTTCACGATCTGCTTTAAAATTTCACAAACAGCTTTGAGCGGGAAAGTAAACCCTTTTGCAAATAAATTTATGTAGACGTTTTGAGGAAATGGTTGACCAATATCGTCCCTGATGTAAATATCGAAACTTTGAACGTAATGGTTTGCGACTGACATAAATTTTGGTGATGAACAGGCCAGAGAAAATCTTTGATATAGAAGCTAGAATGGAGGGTAATCTAACATTAGTTGTTGCGGCTATTTAATGTTAGACAATAAGATCTGAATGTGAATCTAGAAGGTATAGTAATAGCATATTATACGTAACATCATGAGTATGTCAGTATTTGAATGAAGACGCTGATATGGGTCACGTGCGGGTGTCAACATTTGACTTGTATTTAACAGTGGTTAACTGGTAAGGATATTTTGCCAACGTTAACACGGTAATAAATGCCTGTTAGTATTTATTTATTATTTAGGGGAGCCTGTTCGGCTTTGTTGTTCTGCAATATAATCCACTGTGTCGACAAAGTAGTAAAGTGAGTGTTTTCTTTAATAACTTATGTGAGCTATGTTCAATCTTGTTGTTCCGCGATCTAACATGGAACACAAAATAAGGTTGTCTTAATTTATTTCAACTGTGTCGGCAAGTAGCGAAGCGAATGTGTTGCTTTAAAAGGCTCAGCCTTGTTGTTCCGCAATCTAATATGGGACATACACTAAGGTTGATTTAATTTATTTCTGATGTGTCGGCAAGTGTTACGTGAATGTTTAGCCTTGTTGTTCCGCAATCTAACATGGAACATACACTAAGGCTGACCTATTTTTTAGTATATAAGAGGGTGTGTAGAAGCAAAGTTACGGGGCTTACATGTGTGGAAGCAAATAGTAATGCGAATGGTTTCTTTAATAATTTTGAAACCTGTCCAGCCTTGTTGTTTCGCAATCTAACATAGAACATGCACTAAGGTTGACCTATTTCTGAGTATATAAGAGGGTGTGTGGAAGCAAAATTAAGGGGCTTACCTGTGTGGAAGCAAAGTTAAGGGGTTTACCTGTGTGGAAGCAAATAGTAATGCGAATGTTTTCTTTAATGATTTTGGAACCTGTCCAGCCTTGTTGTTCCGCAATCTAAAATGGGACATACACTAAGGCCGTTGTAAATTACTTCTGCTGTGTCGGCAAGTAATACCGTGATTTTTTCTTTAATAATTTTAAGTGAGACTGTTCAGCCTTGTTATCCCACAATCTAACCTGGAACATACGCTGAGGTCAACATTTTTGAGTATATAAGGGGCTTACCTGTGCGCAAGCAAAGTTAAGGAGTTTATCGGTGTATAAGAAAATTACGGGGGCTTGCCTGTGTGGAAGAAAATTAAAGGGGGCTTACCTGCGTGGGAGCATAGTTAAGATGGAAGCAAATTAAAGTTGGGCTTGCCTGTGTGGGAGCATAGTTTAGATGGAAGCCAATTAAAGGGGGCTTGCCTGTGTGGAAGCAAATTAAGGTGCTTACCTGTGTTGGAAGCAAAGTAAGAGGCTTGCCTTTGTGGAAGCAGATTAGGAGGCTTGCCTGTGTTGGAAGCAAAGTAAGTGAGCTTGCCTGTGTGGAAGCAAATCATTGTGCTTACTGATGTGGAAGCCAATAAGGGATTACCGGTGTGAAATCAAAGGGGTTTGGGTAGTCATCTATAACGGCCACGTGTATCACTTATCTGCCGCATTAAAGTTAGCTAGAATCATTGAGGTTAATTTATCGGGAATGAACGAATATACTTCAAAGTGGGAACAGAATGCATAAAAGTTCAAAGCCTGTATGTACGGAATAATTTGACCGGGATTACCAAAAATGGGTTAGGAAAATATGTGGTGGGATGAAGTGTGTTATGGGGAGAAGTGAAGTGTGTTATGGGGCGAAGTGTGTTATGGGGCGAAGTGGGTTGAGTTGGTATTGAATGTTAATAAAGTTAGAATTGTTGTCATTGTCTTAGTTTTGATATTCGTAAACGGATTACGGAGCGGAAGCACTGTGCCTGCAATACTTACATCTATAGGCAAAACGGTAATTCAGAGGAAAGTATACTATTCACTGAGTTACCGGCCCTTGCCGTAAGAGGGAAGTGTCCCAACTGTTAGTTTATCTGAAACACTGGAGGACAGTATATGTGAAGGGCACGAGTAGTCATAATATGAGGTTGTCCACCTGCCTCTGGCGTAGAATGCAGAGAGTTAAAGCCTTGGTTAAGAATTATCATAATCCCTCCTTCCAGGCAGCCTACATGGCAGGTGCAAACGGGATGGGTCATTTGTCAGAAAAGTAAAAAAAAAAAAATTGTGTTTTGCCTATAGGGCTCCTCACAGTGGAAGCACTGTGCCTGCAATACTTACATCTATAGGCAAAACGGTAATTCAGAGGAAAGTATACTAATCTCATACAATGTAATTAAATGTATTCATTGTTTTAATCTTGATCTTTTATAAATACTGTATAAGTATTATTGTATAGTTGTTGAATAGCATTAACTAGACTCATTGTTTTTATTTACCAATTAATTAACTATTTAATTTAAGTCACTAGTGGCAACATTTTATAATTGTTTATTGTACAACAAATTAAACTTAAAACTGTAGATTGGTATCTTGACAACAAAGTCATATAAATTATACTCAAGTTCATTGTAGAAAAATGTTATCGCTTCCCTAAATAAAAAATTTGTAAATGTGACTTTAGGCAATACTGTCATAAAAAGTCTCATTGATACAGGGGCGAGCATATCTTGTATTTCCAAATCACTGTTAGATAAAGTTTTACCAGATGCAGAAATATCATCGTCAGATATAACTTATATTTCTGGTGTCGGGGGTCAAACTGTTAAAGTAGTAGGCAATACTCTACTTGAATTTCAAATTTCCAACACTAGTATTATTCATAAATTTTACATCTTTAATTATATCCAGCATGATTTTATAATTGGTAATGATTTACTTATTGATACAAATGCTGAAATTAGTCATAAAAACAAAACTTTGACTTTAAATGAGAGATTAATTCACGTGGCATATGCACTCCCAGATAGCACAATAGAAAATAAACATAAAGGTACTAAAGTAAAACTACAACCCAGTGCAAATAAAGAGGCATCAGATAAAATGCTTAAGTGCCAAGGATATAGAAAACATCAAGTGGGATTTGTCAGGACCATCAAAGACATATCAATTGATCCTTATTCAGAAATATTAATTCCAGCTAAAATATCCAAAATACCTTTAAATGAAATTGTATATATTGAACCCACATCGAGAATTCAAAAAAAGAAAAATTTATTAGGTGGTAAAAGTATCATTAAAACAAATGTTAATAGAGGTTATGTTAGGTTTTTAAATTCCTCAGAGGAACAAATTAAAATTAAAGCTAATACTATAATAGCGAAAGCTCATATCATAAATAAAGATCATATTTTAGACATAGAGCAAGATAAACAAAATCATGATAATTTTACAGTCTCGAGTATCCAGTGTCCAGAACATGAATCGGTGGAAGTAGCTAAGTCTTTGGGATTCAATTTAGAAAACTCTGATTTATCTCAAAAACAGAAGACAAAATTACTAGGCTTCTTAGGTCAATACAGAGATATATTTGCAACAAATCTAGCAGAATTAGGCAAAGCAAAAGGATATATGCACAAAATTAATACAAATAATGCACCACCAATTAGATCAAGGCCATATAGACAAAGTACTGAGGCAAAGGGTATTACTGAAAAATTAACCAAGGAAATGTTAGACAACGGTGTAATAGAACCATCTTCCAGTAGTTGGGCATCTCCAATTGTGTTAGTTGAGAAACCAGATGGCAGTCATAGGTTTGCAGTAGACTATAGAAAATTAAACCAAGTCACAGTACCTATGACACATCCATTACCACTCTTATCAGACACCATAGATCTCATTGCTGCTGCAAACGCTACTATTTTTTCGGTAATAGACTTGCAATCAGGATTTTGGCAACAGGAATTAGATCCAGAAACAAAGCACAAAACTGCTTTTGTCACGCACCAAGGATCATTTGAATTTAATCGGCTCCCATTTGGCTTGCGTAACTCGCCGTCCGCATTTCAAATGATGATGAACTCCGTGTTGCGAGGGCTAAATTGGAAAATCACGTTAGTCTATGTAGATGATTTAATCATTTTTAGTCAAAACTTTGAATCTCATTTAAATGATTTACGGCAAATCTTCAACACACTTCGCGAAGCAAATCGAACAGTAAAACCATCAAAATGTCAATTTGCTAAGAAGAAAGTTAAATATTTGGGACACATTTTAAGTAAAGAAGGCATTAGCGTTGATGAAGACAAAATACGAGCAGTAACAGAATTTCCTACACCAAAGAATGTGAAACAGGTACGTAGTTTTTTAGGAACCTGTAACTATACTATTCAAAAAAAGTAGGGGATATTTGATTTTGGGGGCATAATACTAAAATATGCAAATGACTACGAAAAAAGTCACTATAGAAACTAACAGAAGAAACATTTCCAGTTACATGTGACGCCCAAACGCACCAATAGCTACCGCATGGAATGCAGGTGATGCTTGGGATCATCATGGGGGTCCAACCCAAGATTTGCACGACTCTGACTTTGAATGTTACAGTCATTGTGACATTGAATTCCAGGGTGGAAACATCAGTTTAATTGTTTTAGTGACCAGAAAACAAATTTTGATATGCGTCGGCTTACCCAAAATGAAAGGTTACGTGCCCTTGGCATGCTACAGATCGGCACAACACAGGCGGTTGTGGCGCGGACGATGAATGTTTCTCAGTCTGTCATAGCAGGCTATGGTCCAGATACCGTGATACACAATCTGTACAGGACAGACCACGCTCAGGTCGACCAAGGGCGACAACTCAAGCCCAGGATCGATTTATCCGTACCTTGGCCTTGAGAAATCGTGTCATCACAGCAAATCAGATCAGCGCTCGTCTCCAAACAGACACTGGTGTGAGAGTGAGTGGCCAGACGATTTGGAACCGACTGCATATGGTTCACCTTTGCGCCCGACGTCCTCGCGTGATCCCTTGTTTGAGAGATCATCACATCCAGGCAAGACGTTGTTGGTGTAGGGATCGTCAACACTGGGATAATCGACGCTGGAGCAATGTGATGTTTTCAGATGAGTCAAGGTTCACTGTTGATTTTTTGGACAGATGTAGGAGGGTGTGGCGTCGTCGAAACGAGCGCTTCCAAGACGTTAACGTCATCAGACATGATCGATTTGGGGGTGGTTCTGTTATGATGTGGGGAGACATCACTGTTGCTGGAAGAACGGCTTTACATGTTGTTGCAGGGCGTGTTACAGGCCAGTACTACCGGGACAACATCTTGGCAGTCCATGTTGTGCCGTTCGCACGACGTCATGGCCGCCGTTTCATCTTCCAGGATGACAACGCAAGATGTCACAGGGCCAGGATCGTTACAGGTTACCTCCAACAACAGAACATCACCACATTACTTTGGCCAGTACTGAGTCCCGACCTCTCCCCCATCGAACATGTCTGGGACATGCTTGGACAGAGGTTACGTCAACGTCAACAACGTCCTGCCAAAGTCCAAGAACTTGCTGCTGCGTTGCAACAGGAATGGGACAATCTGGACCAAAATGACCTTAGACGTCTCATTAGGAGTATGCCACGTCGGATCAATGCTTGTTTGGCAAACAGAGGAGGATTTACCCGTTACTGACTTTGTTGTGATGCTGTGGTAACTTTGCTGTTTGACCCCGGGTATCATTTTACCCTTATAATGGTCAGTCTGTGCCTTACTTAGTCTAACGATCATTTGGAATAAATCGATGAATGTGAACTTCATTTCATTTTGTCATTTGTTTCTTCGTCAGTTTCATTAGGTGACTTTAATAACACTTAAAAATCAAATATCCCCTACTTTTTTTGAATAGTATATTATAGACAATTTATCAAAAATTATTCAAAGATTGCCTCTCCTTTAAATGCTTTACTGCAAAAGGATGCAACATTTCTGTGGACAAAAGAATGTGATGTTGCATTTGAGAATCTTAAGAAGCATCTAACTTCAGGTCCAATTTTAAAATTTCCAGATTTCAGAAAACAATTTATTATTTCAACAGATGCATCTAATGATTCTATTGGCTTTGTTTTAGGGCAGAAGGATGATCAAAATAGAGAATATGTGGTTGCTTACGGAGGTCGAGCATTACATGGGGCTGAAAAGAAATGGTCAATTTCTGAAAAAGAAGGCCTTGCGTTAATCGAAGCTGTAAAAACATACCGGCCATACATAGTTAACCAAGAATTTCTCGTATTTACTGATCACATTTCTCTCAAATGGTTAAAAAGCATTAAGGATAAAACTAGTCGCCTTGGAAGATGGTCTATGCTTTTAGGAGAGTATCGCTTTGACATCCAACATAGAGCAGGTTCCAAGAATGGAAATGCTGACGGCTTATCAAGAAGAATCTACCCTCCATCAGACAATCCAAATAAGTTCCTTGAGGATCAGCCAGTCTATTGCTGCCAGGAGAAAAAGCTAGAAACAATCTACACATTCGAGTATGAGACAGACCGATATGAAGTGCAGCATTCCTCATGCACTCTTCCACTAGTCGCTGCAGCCATGGACGAAGCGGATGTTCCAGATGATCAAGGTAATCACAATTCTTGCACAATATTAAATGATCCAAATTTATGCCACCTGCAACGTAATTGTGAAGATCTGTCGGATATCATAATCTTTAAAGAAAGTAATATACTGCCTGATGACGAGCAGATGGCGAAATCCATTAACATTAGGTCCAAAGATTATGAATTAGAAGATGGAATCTTGTTCTATATGCGGAAACTAAAATATAAAGGCCCAAACAAGGAGGAAAAATTTCGAAAATTATTGGCAGTACCCAAAGCACTTCAAAATGATGTCTTAATTGCATACCATGACTCAAATTTTGGTGGTTGTTATGACCAGGTAGTATTTAATACAGCCATTCACCCAGTATTAGAAATTAGACTGACACCACAACTTGGCTCCAAGATGGATTATCTAGTCAGTTCTCCATGGTCATGATAGAGATTAGAGACAATAGTAGTAATGAGATAATCCATCTATAAACATTACATAATCAAGGCCATGTAGTCACCTCAGCAAATGGATGAATGGATGTCAATTAAATACTACCCCTTAACAACTATAAAATATTATTAAGTTTAAATATATTATTGTTTACTGTTACCAAGTAACCTCTTAGTATATGAGAGGAAAGATTGTAGATCAAAAGTCAGTTGACCACAGGCAGGCAGTAGGATATACTGAAGGGTATAACCAAACCATTTGGTCCTTTTTAAAATTTGGTGGTGTAGCCTTTTTGTTGTGTTGCTTACTATACTTTTCTTGAGCCCTTTGAATGTTTTTATTAGCAATATCGTTCGCAGTTTTTAGATTTGTTTGGATCTGCTCAAAATATTGTTTCGCGTCTCTTTTAAGGTTGTTTGGTTGTAGTAGTTTAACATCAATTGGGAGTGTGGGCTCGCGACCGAATAATATATGGAAGGGGCTCATGTTTGTTGATTCTGTAGCTGGTGTTGCTCTGTAAGCCATAAGAACTCCTGGCAGAATATCTGGCCAATCGGATTGATCTGGCTTGCAATAAGATCGGATTGCTGTCAGTATTGTTGAGTTCATCCTTTCACATGCTGCATTCGTTTGTGGATGGTAACTTGATGTATTAAGTTTCTTAACACCCAGGAGTTTACATAATTCGTTGATCAATTTGCTCATAAAATTCTGTCCTCTGTCTGTCAAAATTTCCTTTGGTGTCCCCTAGCAGCATATTATTTCTGCAAAAAGTATTTTTGCAATCACTATGGCCTCTGTTGATTTCAAGGGAAATGCTTCAACCCATTTTGAATAGGGACATACAATCAACAGAATTGAATGATATCCTTCTTTTGTTGTCTTCAGTGGTCCCAAGATATCCATATGGATTCTGCTAAAGGTGGTACCAATGGGTAGTGGACGAAGTGTGGCTGGCTTTTTATGGTAGTACGGTTTTGATGTTTGACAGGTTTCGCATGACTTGACATATTTCTCTATATCTGAATACATTTTTGGCCAGAAGTATTTTAATTGAATGGCTTTTTGTGTCCTGTCTTGGCCTTGGTGACCTAAGAAGTCATGGTAGTTCTTTAAAATATCATCTCTCATATCTTGAGGTATGCATAGTTGCTTGACCTCTCTTTCTATTTTGGTGCCTTTCCCTCGTGGTGAATGAAGATGATACAATATGCCATTTGTTAGTTGGTAAAAACCTTGTTCAATTAGGATTCTTCTGGCCTTTATTTCATCTTTTGGGAGAATGTCATTTTTTAGAAATTCGATGAGGGGTTGCAACAAAACATCCTCTGCCTGAAGCTTCTGCATCTCTTCTGGCAGTATTGTCAGTACTTCCTGTATGCTTTCCAATGGTGCTTGTTGGAGATAAGCTTGTTCTGCTGCTACCAATATTTCAGCTGTTGACATGCTCTTAAACTGAAGTTCTGCATGATTCGTTGGTGCCTGTTGCAGCTGATCCTCTGTTATGGTTTCCTGACATATCTTTTGCTTGTTGATGTCTTCCTCATCACTTTGGACATTTACCTCTTGAACCGCTACCTCATAGCTTCTACGTGATAATGCATCCGCATTCGTGTGGTTCTTTCCCTTTTTGTGTATGATCTGGAACTGGTACTCATTTAGTTTAAGGGACCATCTATAGAGTCTACCAGATTTAAATTTCATGGATTTAACATATGTAAGGGCAACATGATCTGTGTAAATCGTGAATTCTGTGTTGGCCAAATAAACATGAAATTGTTTGACACCTTCTATTATAGCTAAACATTCCTGTTCTGTGATGTGCCATCGCTTTTCTCTGTCATTTAAGGCCCGTCCACCATATGCAATTACAACTTCCTTGCCATCTTCATCATGTTGTCCTAATATATATCCAATGGCATTGGAGCTTGCATCTGCATGCAACAAGAACTTCTTTTCAAAATTTGGGTATCGAAGTATTGGTGGTGATATCAAAGCTTTCTTTAACATTTTGAATGCCTCATCTATTTCCGGTGTCCATTGAAATGCCACATCTTTCCGTAGCAATTGGTTGAGTGGCGCTGCTTTCTGTGCAAAGTTTTTAACAAAACGTCTGTAGTAACTGCACAGTCCTATAAATGCTCTAACTTCACTGACGTTCTTTGGTTGAGGAAATGTCTGTACTGCTTCAGTCTTTGTTTTGTCCACAGCAATACCAGTTTTTGAGATGATGTGACCTAAGTATAAAACCTTTTGAGCCGCAAAGTGACACTTGGAAGGTTTTAACTTAAGGTTTGCATCTCGAATCCTGCTAAAAATTATAGTTAGATGGTTCAAATGTTCTTCGAATGACCTGGACCAAACTATAATGTCATCAACGTAAACTAGTGCTATCTTCCATGTCAGATCTCTCAGGACTTCTGTTAAAGTACGTTGAAAAGCACTTGGTGAGTTCGACAAGCCAAAGGGTAGCCGATTGAACTCAAAAACACCTCTGTGACATGTGAACGCTGTTTTGTGCTTTGTGGCAGGGTCCAAGTTTACTTGCCAATATCCAGAAAACATATCTAACGTGGAAAAAATGTTAGCCTGGGCCTCTCCAATGCAGTCGAACACGTCTTCCATTCTGGGCAAGGGGAAATGGATTGGTTTGGTTACTGTGTTTAAGGCTCTGTAATCAATGGCAAACCGAAGATCCCCTGATTTCTTTTTGATAAGAACCACTGGCAATAACCATTCAGATGTAGAAGGTTCAATAACTTGATTTATTAGCATTTCATCAATCATTTTCGACATTTCCTCTTTCATCTTTGGTGTTGCTCGATAAAACCTTTGTTTTATTGGTTTGGCATCTCCTGTGTCAATGGTATGATAGGAATCTTTTACATTGCATGAACCTAATTCTGACATATCTTTGGCAAAGACATCCCTATTCTGACCAATTAGTGTCAGGAGCTGCTGCTTTTGATGTTCCTTTAGATCTGCCTCACTTAAATCCACACCCAGAGATTTAGCTTCTTCAATGAATGCTTTATTGTTGTCAGCAGTTTCCAATGACTCTTGCATGACATTGATACGTGGATGCTCATCAGTAAGCTCATCTAGGATTTCATCTTCGCACACCCATGACATCATACCTAACACTTGTTTACTGCTTAGGCTCACATCATCATTAGTAGGGTTTAGTAGTTTGTATGAAGCTAAACCATTAGTGACATCTACTAAACATCGAGCACCAAGTACATAACATTTATTTATAAGTGTTTTATTTGCTTCAATGAGGCCTATACCATTTATCAATCCAACGTTTTCGATAACAACAGGTACTATGGCTTCCGTCCTTTTTGGAATTTTTAAGTTTTCCTTTAATTTGACCAAATACCCAGTAACTGATGATGGTTTTTCTCCAAGTGGTACAACTGTCATTCCATTCTGAAGACTGAGTGTCTGTAAATCAAAATCTGTCACTGCCTTTTGTGATTGTAAGAAATCGACACCTAATATTAAGGAGTGAACATTGCTATCTAAAATAAGGAATGTTTGGTGCAGTGTTAGTCGCCCGATGCGTATTGGTAATGACACAACGCCATGTACCTTTGTTAGTGAACCTCCAACACCTCTAACATGTCCACTCTCAGTTGGTTGTTGTTTATGTATGTCTTTCAGTCCACTATTGTTGTATTGATCTTTAGATATTATAGACACACTGGCACCTGAGTCAACTAACGCTCTTATACATATTTTCCCTAACATTACTGTTACGGAACTATTTTGTTCCGCATTTACGACATTAATGGATAAATCGATAATACGTTTTTGACTTTGCTTCTTTTTGGACTTAGTGTTTCTCTCCCAATACCGGTTTCTAATTAACATACTATTTTGTAATTCTGGATTTTTTGGTTGTTTATATTTTTGACTTTTATATGGAAGTTTGTTATAATGTGTAAAATGATATTTGTTATTATATTTTTGAGGACGTTTCCTAGCACTATCATGGTTATTGTTATCTGATACATAAATGGGACATAAATCCATGTGTGAATTTTGAGAAAAGTTACGGTTCTGATATGATGAATAGCCACTATGATAATTGTAATCACACCTACCTTCTGCTAGCCTTGATTTGTATTCATTATAATCCATTTTACTTTTTGGGCATTGTTCGTACTCCGTATAATGTCTTGAAACTTGTTCATATTCATAGTTGTTAAGGGGTAGTATTTAATTGACATCCATTCATCCATTTGCTGAGGTGACTACATGGCCTTGATTATGGAATGTTTATAGATGGATTATCTCATTACTACTATTGTCTCTAATCTCTATCATGACCATGGAGAACTGACTAGATAATCCATCTTGGAGCCAAGTTGTGGTGTCAGTCTAATTTCTGGCGCAATATGTTCAATGATATTCATCAGTATGTCAAGACCTGTGAAGATTGCCAAAGATGTAAGAGAAATTTCCATGGAAAGAAAACTCCACTCAATCCTCTACCAGTTAACGAGATTTTCAGTAGATGGCATAAGGATGTCTTGCAGTTAACCCCAACACCAGATGGTTACAAATATGTTCTATTACTTGCTGAAAGTACTAGCAAATGGCCAGAAGCATTTCCTTTAAAGACACAGCAGGCTCCTGAAATTGCTAATGTACTGTACAAAGAAATATTTACCAGGTACGGAGCTCCAAAGTCACTCTGCTCCGATCTCGGTCAAAAATTTCATGTCATCATTGGTCAAGGCACTTTCAGAATTGTTTCAGGTCAAGCGAACCCATACCACACCATACCATCCTCAGACCAATGCAGCATGTGAGCGAATGAATTCCTTCATTATCCAGTCATTACGGATGTATTGCGATGAGAATCATACCAACTGGCCAGATTTACTAGCAGGTGTCAGGATGGCTTACAGACTAAGTCCAGCCACACAGTCAACTGGTTCCTCACCATTTGCAATGCTTTTTGGGAAAGAAATGCGGGTTCCGCTTGATTCACAGTTAATACCCAAAGAAACGCTACCAAGATCAAGTAAGGACTACCTAACAAAAGTCATTGAGCAACTAGAAATCGCCAGAAAAATTGCAGCAGAGAATATGGAAAGGGCTCAACAAAAATACAAAGGTCAGCATGATAAGAAATCGGAAGAACCAAGCTTTGAAAAGGGAACAAAGGTATGGTTGTTTTGTTCAAAATTCAAGGTAGGATTAGCACCAAAACTTTGCAAGAAGTGGCTTGGACCTTACTACATTGTAGACCTTGGACCAAAATACACCTACAAACTTAGATGTTCTGATGACAAACCTTTGAAGTATCTTACAAATGCCAATCGTCTAAAGAAATATTTTGACCCTGCAACACGCCCAACAAATTTACCTATTGAGTCCGAAGAGGAATTAAATCCAGAAGAACTTGAAGAGGAACAAGATACAGAACAGAAATCTATACGGACAAAGCTACTGATGATTCTTTACAATCTAATTCACAGCAACAAACACAATCTCAAGTGTCGAAATCAAAAATGTTGTCTGAAGCACAGATTGTAAAAATCATTAAAGCAGCACAGTTCCAGGGACGAAAGTCATATCTAATCAAACTGATTGATGGGTCAACACAATGGCAATTTACCGAACAAATACCTGAGAAATTACGCAAGGAGTTCCACATTATGAGAAATGAAGCTGGTAAGAAACGGAAGCGCCCTCTCAGGAACCATAAATTTTTTGTCAAGAAGGATGAAGATATCACCAAATCACAGAATTTGACAAATTTACCAAATGTGAATATGATAAAACATCAGCAAAATACAAAACAAGATTTAGAAAAAATGATGGCTGACTTCAAACTCAACACTAACATTAAAATGCTGTGTGATATGAGAAGCATGATGCAAATGGATAAAGGATTAAAGCTACGCATAGAAGAGGGACAAAACTTTTGTCATGAACAGAGAAGCCAGAATTTTGATGAAATAGTTGACCACATTTGGATGGAAATAGAGAGTCTATCAAAACATTGTGACAATCGCTGTAACAATAATTATAAGGAAATATCTGGGTCCGTATTCAAAGGATATCTTAAGTCTAAGATAGTCACTTAACTACTAGCTTTCACTTAAATATACGTAACTTCCTGTAAGTTAAGGGCAAGTGGTATTCAAAGGCACGGTTAAGTATCAAATTTTCCCTTAAAGTTAAGCTGCCTTAACTTTTAAGTGTTAATCTTCAAGTGGTATCCAAAGGCCAGTTTAAGTGAGAAATATCCACTTAACTTTAAGTGACCTACGGGAGGTACCTTAAAGTTAAGTGAGATTATAATGACTTCTTTTAATGCTGTAGAAGCAGTCCCGTAATGGTGATTTTAAAAGATAGGGAATTCAGATTAAAACAAAGACAATGTCGCCGAGCGTAGCTGACCTCCAATTTATTTTTTTCGTCGTCAACTTTGATGTTGTAGTGCCATAATAGAGTATAAGGTTATTACCACCGATGTAGTTAAGGATATCTTGTCCCGATCATTTATCATGTTATGTTTGTATGTTTCCATGGCTGTCATAAAATATAGTTAAATTCATTTGTGAAGACTTTGCCTTATAGATTTCGGAAATTATTTATACTACCGCTAGAAGCAAGGCATGATCTAATTTTTACAACTCATTCCCATGTATACATAATCGGTAGTATTTATTTAGGTAAAATATAATGAAGCATGAATATTTCGTACACACAATGTACCGTCATGCCAGTCCTGTCAAAATCTAAAGTGTAGGTACTTACACAATATCTATGAATTTCTCAAATGATAGATAACAAACAACACTGTATAATTTGTCCAGTCTAACTTAGAAGGCAAGGGTCATTGTGTATTGCTAATAATATGTTGTTTTCTATTCGCGTTATATTGTTAAAAAATTAAAGCTTACAATATCCATTATTATACTACCACTATTTATTGTGATCTATTTGAATGGATTTTATTTTTTAAAAAGAAGTCTATAAAAACAGCTGTTCCGGCAAAGGATGCACACTATCATAATTTATCTTAAATTATAATCATACTATTTTCATGGGTTACAATATAATATTTCGACAAACATTTTCCTGGTGATGTAAACTAAGAATTTAATAGAATATGGCGATGCTCTTAAGGGGGCATAACTAGCTGGCAATGTCAGTAATTCGTGATTTTTGGCAGTGGAGGGTATTCCATAAATAAAAAAATTCATGCTTTTTGGCGAATGTGAGTATTCCATAATTTAAGTGTGCAGTTAAGTTTTCACATAGCCAAGTATGTGTAAAATACAACCTTTGAATACCGATTTAAGGTAAGACACTTGGTTAAGTGGAAAAATTAAGTATTTTTACTTAACTTTTAGAAAACCTTTGAATACGGACCCTGATCTAACAGACTATTGTAATTATTTTTCTAATGATCTTTTTAAGCATGTACAATACAATACAACAGTTTCCATGGCAGCTTTTAAAGCGTTGATTACATCAGTACACAAGGTAGTTACACAGACTTTAACTGCATTACACAGTACATAAAAAAAAAAGAAAGTTAGAACAGATCCATTACATTGAAAAAAAAAAATAAATAAATATAATAAATAGATATAATCACTATATTCCCCTGTGGGACCGGGGACAAGAGTTGGCCCAACGTTTAGTTAAATTGTGTGTCGTAAAAAGCAACTAAAATTTGACACCCTCAAAATTTCAACAAATTACTTAAATTACATTACTTTCATTAAAAAAAAAAAGAAAAAGGTCTGTGTGTCTAAATTATTTTTGAAATTAATATCAGGTTTGTTAGGCAAGGTGGACTGGCCATCCATTTACGACTGACATTCCAATGCTGTGCCATATTGGTGACGATCAGTATGCATAGCATTTTACTAAGTTTGATTAGACCACATAGACTTAGTTCTTTTACTTAATTAAATTATAAACATAAGATGATAGCAACACTACTATGTTTTTTATGTAATAGGAAATAGAAGTTTTGAATATGATTATTAATATATTGAATGATATGTATTATATAAATATAAATTGTTTTCTTTTTCACATTTTGTGAAAAATACCCCCCAATTTTTTTTTTTTAATAATTATAACATGAAAATAAATAAGCGAATAAATGACATACCGGTATGACAATATTAGAATTATTAGATCATAAATAATATATGAGAATAAATAAGAAAATGAATTAGATCACAATAAGAAATGATCATAAGAATAAGAAATGATCACATAAGTAAAGAAACAATCATAATATAAGAATAAGAATAAGAAATGATCATAAGAATAAGAAATGATCACATAAGTAAAGAAACGATCATAATATAAGAATAAGAATAAGAAATGATCATAATATAAGAATAAGAAATGATTATCATATCAGAATAAGAAATGATCATAAGAATAAGAAATGATCATGATAGTAACTAAAATATTGCATAATACTTTATGGAAAATAGTGAATAAAAGAATAGAGTATCTTCTGAGCCTTTGCACAGTCTTGACAATTTGACAGTGATGAAGACATACATGATTATATTTGGAACGGAAAGTGAGAATGGTATTACATTTAGTCAGGTTGAGTACAGGGAATGACCACATTCTTTTGATTCAAAATTATTTAATATAATTGATTTATTGTCACACATTGAATGTTACTATATGAGATGGTCAAGAAATATTTCAGGTTTAATCTTGCTGAGCAATATCTCTGATAACAGACTGGACCAAAGAAGTTTGAAGCTGATGTCTTTAATCCTCTGGACAAGGTTGACTTTGTCAAACCAAGTGAGATTTCTCCATGTCAAGAAAAAGAAGTACCAGTAAATAATTCATCACCAGACAACTTCAAGGTAACCATATAACAAAATGTGCTCGATCAATAGGATGAATGTGGTGGACCTTAGTCATAATCCCTGATCCAGTAAATGCTAAGAAATTGCTAAAGATTTAAAGTGTGCTCCTGATTAAATTTGTGTGTATATAAGTGCGGTATAATTATTATAGTTGTGTGTTATCATGTAAATATCTAACGTGTATGTGTTCCGCAATCAATTAACAACTATACTGCAAGAAATATGTGTTCAGTTATCTCCACAAATTATAAATATTCCGGTGACGCAGACTTTAAAAGTGAAGATATTGAAACTTTCGTCAGAATAGTGCTAATACTTTATTATATGACTCTTACCATTGACTTTTTAAATTTCATATATTTTTTATTCAGTTTGATTACTGACTGAAAATCGTTTTAATTGGAATTTTGCATTCCGTAAAAGCTTTTTTTTTTTTCTCATAATTATTGCAAGTGATATTTATGTATGTGACAAGAATGTATTATACATAAGGCGACAACAAAGGATTACCTAAGTGACTTTAGCCTGTATAATCATATAACAACATAATTCACTCAAGATATTGTGATACAAAACTTTAAACAAATCTTTAATTATTAGCATATATTTTTCTTTTAACTATTTATTAATAGTTTCATCAAGTATATTGTGTATATCATGTGAGGACGCATGAATTTTTCAGGACGGGGGCATTTATCACCAAATAGTGATACTAAATTTTACTTCTTTTTCAAATTTTATTTTTAAGAATATAGAGAATTTATTTATTAAGCATTTAGACAATATAGCTAATATTAAGGTTATCAGTTGGTCTTTCCTTACATTTAATGTCAATATTTTGATTTAAAGTAATTGCCTAAAAGCATGATTGGTGTTGACTGTTTTATAATCTTTGAATGCCAGTAGGCTTATTAAGAGAAACCTTGAGCAAAGATTTATACAGTTAACAATGCAGGCAGATCAAGTGTCAACGCCTTTACTTTCTTTATGGCTTAAAGCTTATTAAACTAATTCTATTAACTTTATTATGAAATTTCAACCAATGAAATTTATATATTAATTTAACTTTCATTCGATTTGTTTTATCCCTAATCTTCTCTTTAATTTGATTTGTTGAAATTAGTCCTTTGTGTATATGCTAATTAGTGTCTTTAAAAGACCCCTACACAGGCAGATAGGAGATACACAGACAGAGAGACACACACAGACAAGGAGATCGAATGCCTTGTATATAATTTGTAAATAATGTATTTTTAAACTGTATATAAAGTAATATTGAAATGGATTTGGACTTGGACCTTTAATGAACAGTGATCGCCTTCACCAGAATACTTCTCCAGGAACGAGCTATACACCCCCAATCCTAGCACATCCATATGTATGAAATATTACATATATACATATGTATCACCTGGGTGCATATTCCAACGAAGAATATAGCCACGAACCAACATGGGTGATATTATTACAAAAACATCGGTGAGCAAAGCTAATTGATCTGGCCGGCGTAAAAAAAAAAAGGTAATTACCTAATCAGCATTCTTAATTAATTTATGACCCAATTTCTGTGCAACTTTAGGCCACATTTTTTTTTTTACTTGGTTTACGGATCCACCGACCGTAATTTTTGTTAATTGGAAAAAAAAATAAAATTCAAATTTGCCCTTTTTTAAAATACCGCCGACGAAATAAATTGACAATCATTAAAAAAAAATTTAGAAGAATATTGGGATGTTGTTACAACAAAATAAATCGTTCAACTGACCGTGCTTCATTAGTTTTCAAACTATAAATCTGCCTCAAAGATACCATATCGCGAAGCACAGATGTTCAAAACCGGTGAATGCTGACTTTAGATACCAGGATATTGTCTGTCAGACATAGATCTACATCGGTGAATGGCTATGTAAAAGTTAATCAATGTCACCATAGATAATATCGTATGATTGTCGACTCATGAATTCTCGACGTTATGTTGCGAAAAGCGTGAAACGGCGAGAAAGGTGATTGATCACTTCCGGTTATCTGTTCACGCTGTTTGTTTACTATAGAGATAGACCCTGTAGCGATATTTTCATTTAGCGAGAAACCCAATTCTCAGTGCGTACGTGACATATTCGGCAGTTGACTATTTTCTCCATACACGGGGAAAAAGTAGTTCCGAATGATTAGCACACGTAAATAATTCAAAGTCATATATACACATGTACAATAATTAACATAATTCTTAAACTTATCAATTTATTAACTCGTATTGATATTTTGAGAGCTCATATAATATCGTGCTAGTATTTTAACTCTATAACATGTAAAGATATTTGCACATATTTCAAAATGGCGGCGATCGTAAAAGCTCATTGTTTTAACCAAATGACGTCTATCAATTGTGATATAAAAGGATTAAATGGATTAAAAACACACCTGGGAATACATCATTTTGTGTGGAAATATCATATCTTAACCACAGGAATATTTGTGACCATAATTAAGTAGAGAATTTATGGTTGACTTTGTTTTTCGGGGCGGAACCGTCATCCTCGTGGTTCGATGTTGAAGAGGGGGGATCGGATTCATTGACAGCAATATCATCATCTCGCTTTCTTTTGTTATTCTGGGAGGTGAGGAATTTCAACATTTTGAAATGATATATAACATTCTTGTATATATATATCATTTGCAAGATTGACATGATTAACTCTTGTGATCAAGTGAAGACATCAAAGAAAGGTTTTTAATTTGTTTGATGTTCAAACAGTGAATTGCCGCACGAAAAATGAAAGTCGGTAAATATGCTGTAACAACAAATCAACTTAAAGAATGATCACAGTATTACTAATTATAAAACAAAACACAACTAAGTGAATTGATTAAATGTTGAGCTTTTAGTCTGTTTGATGTAGCCCCTTTGTTAATTGTGATTAGAGCAATATACACAAGGATAATTGATTGGCAGTGGTTTCCATTCGTGGGCTACTGAACACTGTTAATTTTATTACACCCGATAGTTTACATCACGCCACGCACGGAGTTTCGTCGTCTCCCGGATTTTATGATTTAGCACAAAATATGCTATTTTTCCGGCGTGCAAAATGACCTACGGGTCTGATCCAGATTCGGTCATTTTCCAAAGCCGTAGGTCCCGACCGGCATATATGGCCGAAATGGAACACATGCTTCATTCACTGGCAAAATATCACTCAAACGTTCAATTTCACTGACTTGGTTTGTCCAGTATTTTTTTTTTCTGCAGCCTACTTTGCTAGAAGCTAATTTGGAAAAAAAAAATCTGAAGAGGCTCTTTTTTTTTTTTTTTTTTTTTTTTACCACCTCCCGACTACAAAATTCCTCTTGAAAATCCGTAAACCAAGTAAAAAAAAAAGTGTGGCCTTAGTCTGATTGATTAATGACAGCTATAAACGACACTACACTTGCGATACACATAGATAGTTAGGTGACCCTTCTCAATCTGTTAATTCTAACGTATATTGAGATATTTTTTCGTACTTCATTTTTACGGTCTATTTCAGAGTGATAAAGTCAAATCCGCAAGCAGAAAGAAAGGCGCCATATGTCAATAATCGCGTTTCAATCATGTTTGACGTTTATGATATATTTTGCGTGACCACATCTTTTTACTCCTGTACTCTTTTACTCGGGGAAATTCGAACCACAATACTCTTCTGATGAAAATGTATCTCGAATCGTTTGAACTGCACACATGGTAGAGGGTATTAAATAGAACGACCGTACATTATGAAACAAACTCTAAATTGGATCTTGAAATAAAATGAATTATAAAACAAGTTATTCCGTAGTCAATTGTTTTATTTAATTAGGGGGATTAAGAACCACAATACTCTTCTAACGAAAATGTATCTCGAATCGTTTGGACTGCACACGATGGTAAATTATATTAAAATCACTGCCGTGAGAAAGCAGAACGACTGTACGACCGTACATAATGAAACAAATTCTAAATTAGAACCACAATACTCTTCTGACGAAAATGTATCTCAAATCATTTGGACTGCACAGGTTGGTAGAGTGTATTAAAATTGCTGCCGTGAGAAAAAAGAACGACCGTACATTATGAAACAAATTCTAAATTGGATCTTGAATTAAAATGAATTATAAAACAAGTTATTCCGTAGTCAATTGTTTTATTTAATTAGGGGGATAAAGGAATCAGTCAGGCGTTAATGAATACACACGCCGGCTGTATATAGGTAATTAACCCTATACACTCACCCCTGCTAAAAATCGATCGCCGGCGAACGATAAATTCAACTTGTCGTAAAAAATAGCCCGTTCAACTCAACGAAAAAATTTATATATCATTTTAAAGCCCTAGAAATGCGTATTCGAACGAGCCCAGCCATAAATGATTCGGTGTCTTGATAATCGAGTAATCGTCAAAGGAACGACAACTCTTTCGTTTGACACCGGAATGTAAAAGGACGTCAAAAGTAGCAAAACGTCTTTTCCATCCCGTCTACGCAAGAACGTATTTTATGAATCCCGATGTCTGAAAAGGAAAATATTCGGCCTCCCAATAGAAAATTTACTTGTACAGAGGTGTTACACTTGTTAGATACTTCAACAGATATAGAATACGAAAGCGATGAACGAGGTGACCTAGATTCAAGTGACGAAGATTTGGTGAATGAACGAATCGACCCAGACTTGGATGGGTAAGTTTTGAGTCATTGTTTTTTTTTTATCGGATAATAAATACATTATTTTAACAATTCCTTTTAGAAAAGAATATACGGAGGTGTGATTTTATTAATATTAACCTCGCCTAATATCAGCAAATATTATAACAGCAGTGGATTTATATTTGACAGGTCAATATGACATAGCTGCGTACTACATAGTGCCGTATTGTTGACACTTAGCCTAGAGTAAACAAACATGGCTGACTACGGAAAAAAATTTTGTTTTTCTTCGTCTACAGATTATGTCTGTACACTAAAAAAATATCAAAAACATCGTTCTTATTGACAATGTCTTGGTTCAAAAAGAAGCAAGCTAAATGAGACTAAATAAAAAGGTGTGTGTGACAAGTTTGGTTGGTAAATACATAGATCTATACCAGTAATCTAGATATTCATAAACTTCATTACCAATTGGTGATGAGGCTAAATGCTATCTCCAGTCGTTCATCTCATTCAGAGTACCGTATTTGTTTAAATCAAATTTAATACATTTGTTTTATCCTGGACATTTATTCTTATTTATTTATTTTTATAATTTCAGGCAAACATCAGTTGATGAAGTAAGTACTTCCCATGGTACAGTTTTGGATCAAGAGTTTTGACTCTAAGAATAAGAAGAGAAATTATTCCGAATTATCAGATGAAGATGATGATGACATTGTTGATATTCTACTTCCTTTTCTAGATCAGTTGGCCTACATCCAATTCTACACCAAAACTCTTCAGATAATCAACCGTGGAATGATGAAACATGTGATTATGTTATTCCTAACATTCCCAAATTTACCCCAAGACGTGAACCTGGAATACAACTGTCTACCAATGATAACTACAGCCCAGGTCAAATTTTCAAGCATTTCTTTTGTAGTAATGTTATGAAGACGTTGGTTTCAAACACAAATTGTCATGGGGATAGAATGAAAGCTAAGGGAAAGAAATATAAATGGCGTAGTACTACCGTTACAGAACTGTATGGGTTTTTAGCTGTTATTATTTTCTTTGGCTTGGTGACTGTTCCACATGTACAGGATTACTGGTCTGATGATGGTTTTTTTGGTCAACCTTTTGCAAAGAGAGTTATGTCAAGAGCCAGGTTTTTGCCATTACTATGGAACTTGCATATGAGTGATCCTGAAGAAGATGAAGAAAATCAACGCAGAAAACAGAATGGTGATCCTCGCTATGACCCTCTCGGAAAGTTGAAACCTCTCTACGGTCAAATCCAGCTTGCATGTCAAAGTTTTTATGTACCTAATAGAGAGATTTCTATTGATGAACGGATGGTTGGTTCAAAAGCTAGAATTGGTATCAAACAGTACATGAAAGACAAACCGGTGAAGTGGGGCTATAAGTTATTTGTACTTGCTGATTCTGCAACTGGATATACTTCTGTATTTGATATTTATATTGGTAAGAATACTCAGAATTCTGGAAATGGTTTTACGTATGACATTGTTTTTAAACTTATCAAGGATTTTCTTGGCCAAGGTTATAAGTTGTTTGTTGACAATTTTTATACTGGAGCAACATTATTTCAGGATTTGTTATTTGATAGAACTTTAGCTTGTGGTACAATTCCTGAAAATCGCAAGGGATTCCCGAAATCCAAGTTAAATTATTCGCTTAAAGGTGCAAAGCGTGGAAGTATTAGATGGATACGAGACAACAATCTTCTTTTTTTGAAATGGAAAGACAACCGTGATGTAACTATGTGTTCAACTTTTCATAATGCTGCTAGTTCTGACAGTGTAAAAAGGAAAACAAAGAATTCCCAGACTGGAAAACTTGAAACGATTGATATTCCTTTTCCACCTTCTGTAAAGGAATATAACAAGTTTATGGGCGGAGTAGATTTGTCTGATCAACTTATACAGTATTACCAGGTATTATGTAAAACCAGAAAGTGGTATAAAACTTTATTTCTCCATTTAATAGACATTGCTGTAGTAAACAGCTATATAATACATAGTCAAATGAAGAAAACCATGAATCAACCGACGTTATCCCAACTTGAATTTCGAAGAGCTATTGTGAATGAACTTGTCTGTGATCAACTTTTAGAATCGACTCCACTGATGTGTTCAAGAGCATTACAACCATCTCAACATTTACCAGAGAGATTGCAGAAGATATTGACAGCTTTGCAGACAATACTAAAGCAACTAAAGGACGCAAAAACTGCAAAATGTGTTGGACATCTTTTAAAAAGGAAGTAAAAACTCCATGGAAGTGTAGTGCTTGCCATGTGGCACTTTGCGTTATACCTGGAAGAAACTGTTTCAACACCTGGCATAACTGATGAATTTGTTTTTGTGATACCATATTGATTGTTATTTATTCTATTGTTACTCTGAAATATTTCAGTTTTTACTGTTTCTGATCTCACCACTTGGCGTTATACCCGCAAGAAATTATTTAAATACCCGAAATAACTGATGAACTTGTTTATATGATATTGATACCATATTAATTGTTATATTTATTCCATTGTTACTCATAACTTGGAAGTATTATCTTGCTTTTGATCTCACCACTATTTGATCTTGGTTATGTTTGCATAATTATTTTTCAAATGATAGTTACATTGTAAATTTTTACATTTGACAAGTTAAATTGTTATGTTTTGCAAGTCTACATTTGTTGTATAATCATTGATTTTTTTTTTTGGATTTTTTTTTTTTTAAAATGCCAAAAATAAATTTTAGGTTAATTTTACAGAGGAATAGTTGTTTTTATTGAATATGAGCTTCCAAACAGCTAACAGCTAAGTAGTTTTGCCACGGTGAGGGGTCAAATACAAGCATACACAGACCCTTCAACATCAGGTCAAAGGTCACAGCTATCTGGTTAAAGGTCAAGGTCATGTCCTTGCTGCGATTATAATTCAGATGATAAAGAAGCAAATTCATTTTAAAACATATTGCTTTATACCAGTCCACAGTATTATCTGGTCAGCAGCCTTTATATTTACACAAAAACCGATGTGACTAAAAATATTCAGTATATGGGAATACCGGTTGCTTTATTCTCGACTTCACAACTTTTTTACTTTTGATGCCAGAAATAAAACAAAGATATCATTTTGTTGAAAAATAGTTGATTTATATATAAAAAGACTAAAAAACCTACCAACAGATGTGTTTTTTAACATAAAAAGTGGTTGAATGACATTTACCCCCTTTTCTTTGAAGTCGAAGGTCAAATAAATCACGTCAGAGGTCAAAGGTCATGACCTTGAAATCTTTGAACTTTGGCCAATGATGAAGAATATCATATACCCTAAACAATGATATATAACATTCTACAATTCTTTCCTTATTAGCCTTTATTTTTACGCAAGAACGATCATTAGTATAAAAGAGTCAATATAGGGGGTGAGTGTATAGGGTTAAGGAATAAACATTCCGAATATGCATTTGGTCATTGTAACGTCACTGGCGTCTGAGGGGATTAAGAGTGTTTTCAATAATTGGCAAAGTCGTTTTTACAGGAGGTCTATTTTTGCAACTTTGAGTGAAGATAGCTGAATTAATTTTATTCGGATTGATGTGAATTTGCCGTAACGTGGATAAAATAACCATGGACTGCTCACATAGAAAAATTTTCAGGGCCATTTTATGTGCACTTTAAATGGCTTAATACCACTAAATCTGTGACAGATTGTACAATCGAAGACCAGTTTCCGTATGAACTGACGTCCGGCGAAGAATTTAAAACCTTGATGGGACATCTGTAAGAGTTGTCTGTACTCCACCATGCATTGTTGTAAGATGAGACTTCCTAACTATGAGTGTGGTAAACCAATGACTTTCAGGGGTCAAAATTCATGACGGCACCCGCGGCAATTGCCATAGTCTTTAGCGAAATTGCCGTAGAAAATAAATAATTTATTTAAGAATATGACTATTATGACGACGGCAATTTGCCGTAGTCGTCACTGAAATTGACCTTGTACAACTGCTTAATCCATGGCATAACAGGAAATATGAATTTATTGTTTTGTTTCTTTCCTGGGTTCTCGTGACTGAATTTTACTATCAAATTAGATCTCGAACCACACAGCTGTCACAGCTACTAAAAATAGATCGAACGGTGTTGAATTTTTATTGGCTATTTACCATGACGTCACATAAGCAGACGCAAGTACGCAGATACCGATAACACAAGTCGTTCATTCAGTTGACCCTGAAACGGATAGCCTTTACGGTCGTGATCGTATGGTTACTCAGCTAATTTTATAACAATGAATTTCACACCATTTACGCATGTTTACGCATGTTTGTCACTAGGTTATAGCATTATGAAGTACATGTATTTATATCAAAATAAATAAAACACATATCCCCCCAAGTCCAAGTCATCTGGCCTACTTCTACCGCAACTGGAATGGAAATGCACACGGCTCGTCTGGTGTATTTAATCATTTAAAGATAGGTTGCCAGGCAACGAAAATACGCCCACAGCAGCTAAATCGTCCTAGCAGTCAACAAGGGTTGTCGCATATTTTTACTTTTTTTGGTAATGAAACATTTGTAATACACTAAAATCTGATTAAGAGTACAATCTGATTAAAACACAGATCCAATTTCGTTTCGTTTTTTATAGTTCAAAATTTCGTTTTTACTTGTCTTCACTACTCTTGGATCTGGAGGACTTGTTATTTAACTGGTGTTCTACCTGAAATGAGGGGTCAGCCAATCAAATGGTCTGTCGAATCGACCCTTTGACCTTTTCATGCGTGGAACTGTGGGTAGATATTACCAGCCAACGACGTCTATACTAACACCAGCGGATAGAAATCATAACAAAACACAAGTGGATTTTGAAAAGCATGGCGATCGCTAATTGGTTAATCGAATGACTGACGTTATCGGGTCAAATGTCCCGTGCTTGATACCTGACGTCATAGAACGTGAGCGTTCACTATAACTAGTTAGATCTACATGAGTGTAGGCCATCGAAAGTATAAAAAACGAAACGAAATATAGATCTATATTTTAATTAGATTGATTAAGAGTAACAACTCATTATGTAATTATCTGAAAATCATTAGAATTTGTTTGCTTTTTGTAAAAGTTTTGCCCCACGCTAACAATTAGTATAGGAAACATTTAATATCATGGATTTAGCTGTTCATTGAAAGTCAAAATACTTGTTCGTTTCAACACCTTAAACTCTGTGTATCAATCTGAAGTCAATCGGATGATAAGTTTGGCCTCTATAGCATCACAAGGTTTTTTGAAGTGATCAAGGGAGACAACTCTGGAAGTACTTATTTGAAATCGCTCAAAATCAATAGGATTCTTCGTCTCATGACCTTAAACAGTGTGCGTGTATTTAAAGTCAATCAGGTATCAACTTTGGCCTCTAGAGCGTCCACAGGATTTTTTGAAGTGATCAAGGGCCATAACTCTGGCACTAATTATCAGAAATCGCTGAAAATCAATAGGCTTCTTCGTCTCATGCCCTTAAACACTGTGTATAAATTTGAAGTCAATCGGATATTAACTTTGGCCTCTAGAGCATCCACAAGATTTTTTGAAGTAATCAAGGGCCACAACACTGGCTCTAATTATCGGAAATTGCTGAAAATCAATAGGTTTCTTCGTCTTATGACCTTAAACACTGTGTATAAATTTAAAGTCAATCGGATATTAACTTTGGCCTTTATAGATCGTCCACAAGATTTTTTTTAAGTGATCAAGGGCCATAAATCTGGCACTAATTGTCGGGAATCGCTGAAAATCAATAGGCTTCTTCGTCTTATGACCTTAAACACTGTGTATAAATTTAAAGCCAATCGGATATTAACTTTGGTCTCTAGAGCGTCCACACGATTTTTTGAAGTGATCAAGGGCCATAACTCTGGTAGTTATTATCGGAAATCGCTGAAAAACAATAGGCTTCTTCGTCTCATGACCTTAAATACTGTGTATAAATTTAAAGTCAATCGGATATTAACTTTAGCCTCTAGAGTGTCCACAAGCAATTGTGGACGGACGGACGGGGGCGACGACAATATACGACCACATTTCAATGTGGGTGTATAAAAAGTTCAAAACAATTGCCAGAAATAAAGGCTATGAACAATTTACTGGAAAAATATGACCAAATCAAATGATTAATTTTTTAAGCGTAAAGCTGTAAATATAGACGGAATGTGAGAAAGGTATTCCAGGGGGCGTTACATGTCCACCGCATGAGGTTCGTGTAATATGATGGATGTCATGCACATGTGTGAAGTTGTCTTTCGATAATCAAATTACGGTACTACGGATATTTTATAATCGGAATTCAACACCTCAACGGCCAAGTATTCATTTACTTATATTTGGTGAATTTCACATAGATACGGATTATATAGAATTGCACGAATCTACGTGTCGCTGAGCCAAAGCCTCAGCAGATTCGCGGGCTTGCAATAATTTTTATACCTCCTAATTTCGGAGAAATAAAACGGATTTATTACGATATTCATATGGACTGTGGTTGATGTAAAGTCCTAAACATTTTGAGGGTGTTTGTGGTGACCTAATCCTGTAATAATAATATACTGAATACACATTATAATTGAAAACATATATACTTATAGTTTATTTATTATTTATAATCTTTATTGATCAAATTTCTCAGTTTAAAAAAATGCCATAGTGATGAAAGTCAAATGAAAGTTTTGCCTTAGTTAGTGTACATAAAAACTGTCGTAGTGAAGAAGGGATTACTGTGGCATATTTTGAAAAAACTGCCTTAGTTCCAATTTCACGAGAGAGAGAGAAATGGGGTTTAACGTCCACTCGACACAAACCAGGTCATTTCGGGACTAACATATGGTTTTAATTTTATTTCAATAATTCGCTTGCGCGTAGAGGTCTTTAGCAGTGGGGGGAAACCGGAGTGCCCGGAGGAAACCCACGAGGTTGAGAAGGCGCCCCTATCTCCATGCCACATACGCTCACACCAGGGATCGAAACCACAGCCGCAAGCCAGAGGTGACCGGCCAGCTAGAGGTCGAAGCGCGGCACTCTAGACCACTAGGCCATCCCACCCCCCCCCCCCCCAATTTCACGAATTTTGACACCTGGACTTTTATCTAACAGAATAGGAAAGGTTGATGAGTAAGGCGGTTCTGAATTCTCAAGTCTTCCACCACATCTCAATACTCCAGATTCATCGCAGAAAAGTCTTGAGTTGCTGTTTCCAGGTTTCATAGTTCTCATTAGACCTTAATGAATTTTGTACGCCCCTAATCCATAACTTCTCAGCTGACTCAATTTCTTGGCTTGTTATCTGTACCCTTCAGTTCTAACTGCTCGTGATTTGAAAGAATTGGCGAATTTAAGAACAAAGCAAGTTACTCTAAAAAGTTTGTCAAAGTTACTGAAGTTTTCACAAGTAATGAGATGGTTTACACACGAAAACACATACTTATGGAATAACTACTTAATTTATTTACGCGACGTTTCGAAGAACTCATATTCTTTTTTTTTTTTAAATCAAGTATATTTCATATATACACATATACAAAATTATAATAGGTTCAATTGGCAATATGCATGGACAAACATATAATACATTCTAATATTTGTTTATAGATTTTTGTATGCAGTTATTTGGCTATTTTTCCTCAAAAGTTTATATACAAATCAAACAGATAATACAAATATGCATTATCTATTGTCAGGTATCTATTATACACTATTTTTTCATAAAAATTAATCTATTATAATATCCATATTTTAAAACACTATATACATAGTACGTTCTAAAACTTCATCAAAATTTAAGTATTCTTGATTATAATATAACCATTTTGGACCATTCCACCATAAATGATTTGAAGCCAATCCACAGTAATTACTTCGCCTTGATAAAATATCTGCAGGATTTTCATGTATTGTTGTGTTAGTCCGAATTTCATTTACTTGATTCTGCACCAATTGTTTCCATTCCTTATTTGCTTGCTGGATCCATTAGAGTGCGACCTTTGAGTCTGAATAACATAATGGATCTTGAAGTTCAATGCAGGTTCTAGAGCAGATCCTACGCTGACCAATCTAGAGAGAATGAGTGCAGGCAAAAGTTCAAGTCTGGGTATAGATAACTGTGCAATTGGAGAGACCCGAGTCCTTGAGGCTATAAATCTTACATAAACGTCACTAGTCTCAATAACTCTAAGATATACAACAGCCCCATCAGCCAACATAGATGCATCGCAAAATCCCACAAGTTGGCAGGAAATAATGTTCAATTTAGAATTAAAGTAACATCTTGTCAGTCTTACTGGTTTCATAAGACACAACCCATCAATTAATTTCCGCCATGTAGTAAGAATACTTCTTTCCAGAGGAGAATCCCAATCTTGCTTATTACGACAAAGTTCTTGGAACAGGAGTTTAAATTGAATGACGATCGGCAAAAGAAATCCCATAGGGTCATAGAACCCGGATGCGATACTTATGACATTCCGTTTGGTAGGTTCGATTTCTTGAGCTTGATTAAGTACAAGTTCATCAGATTCACAGTCCCAACATATTCCTAATATCTTCTGCTCACTGATCCATCTGTCTTGTTACCAAGAAAACTCTTGTCCACATAAATAGAGTTCATAAAGAGTCAACAAATTAAGGGTCTTCCTTCAAGTAAGTTTCGATGTGATGTTAAAATGGACTGGATGAGACGCCACTAACAACTCTTGTAAACCTCAATACGTTAACTGATGACTGTTCGTTGAAAATACTATCAATCCAGAGAAATCCTAAACAGTCTCTATCTTCCTCGGCTACTTTCAATATCTCCAGTCAGGGCGATTGGATGGAGCAAAATCTTAAGTTGATATCCAAAATCTTTTGTGACAAAAAAGGTCCAGTGTATAGACCAGTGATGGGATCTCGCCCGTATATTCCGGGCATGTCCGACGCCATTTTCCAAACGTCCTAAATTGTCTGACCAGGAATATGCCCAATGGGATTTCAAAATTTTTCTTGTCAGACATATTTACAGAAAATAAAGGGACATCATCATTATTTAAGAAGGCGGTTTTTAGACAACACCAAAAAATCACCTGTCAACAAAATATTCAAATTCGTACGTAATAAAAAAATAGGTGCACCTTATCATTTTTCATATTTCATTCCTGTACGGTATTCAAATTTATGTCCGTAATAATCCTACCAAATTACGTGATGTCGTAATATGATAGAACAAAAGCGTCCTGACTACTGCCGATCCGTACTGTTTAAAAATTCGCCAAAATTACGGCCTTTTTACGGGTCATAAGTCGATACATTTTTCAGCAGAAGTCTTATACTACTTTTCGACATATATACGGAAGGTAAAAATAGGATATCCCGAAATTTATTTGGCAGTAAACGTCGCTCTACCACAACAAGCGAGTGACACCATCTGCTAAATAATCGCATTCCACTCTAGCACGCGCTATCGTCTATAACAATAAAGTACTTATACTATTCCAACCGACGTATTTGTCAACATTGCTTGCGTACTTATTTCTTTATTTAAAAACATAAACCCCATTCAAAATATGATCACAAATCCGAGAATATGCCATCAAAATAGAATCTTTTCTTCCAAATTAGACGCGTGAAATTTGTCACATATTCATTTCATAGTCTCGCAGGATTTAGACTATAACCGCCACTCGGCAGATTCCAGATTTTTCATACAAATATTTCAAAGTCTGAAGCTGTTTTTCTTTCAAACAAGGATAACTTTGCTCTGAAAATTCAAAACACTCTTCGAACGACGCAATTTTGATAACTTCCTTTTAAAACCAGCAAGTTTTCCTAATAAGTAAACCGTTGCCACATCACTTAGCCTCAAACAGCCGATGCTAGATATAGAGTAACGGAATTCACAGAGGTTTGCCGAGTTCTAAAACCGTGTGCGATCAGAAACGGATATGTGTGTGGGTGAAATGGCTTTATTTAAAGTTCGCTTCCACCGAGTTTGTATCGCAGCCGAGTTATCGGTTACATATTGATTTGGGGTATTATGTACAATTAGTACATGTGACATATATGACTAATTTCTATGTGCTGTCAGACGTACATCAAGGAGATCAAAAATTCTACAATGGGAAAATCATGGTCAATCACGTAGAGTAAGTTTATAATCACTCTTATTGTATTGATACATATTCCAACAAAGGAGAAACAATGACTTCTGTTCAGGATTGGATTGATGAATTGTTCGATAAAGGATTAAGGCAGATTAACTAGTTAATCAAGGCAGGTGCTGGGTGGTATAACAAGATAAATACGTTGATCACTTAATTACCTCATCAATCCAGCGTGTTATCAATGATAATCGGATTGAGTGGTAGTTATACAGTCAGTAAACTATATTAATTTTGGAATTTTGAATATTATTCACCCTGTCATGATGTCTGATTGGGCATATTCCCGGTCGGACAATATTGGGCGTTTGGAAAATAGTTTCGGACAAGTCCGGAATATACAGGCAAAATCCCATCCAAGGTCTGGAGTGATTCTTGATCTGACCCGAAGGTTTTAATCATGACAGTTTGCTGACCAATAGACGGAAGATTCAATTGTTTCTGAACTTGGATTGTGATTAAGGCAGATTAACTAGTTAATCAAAGCAGGTGCTGGGTGGTATAACAAGATAAATACGTTGATCACTTAATTACCTCATCAATCCAGCGTGTTATCAATGATAATCGGATTGAGTGGTAGTTATACAGTCAGTAAACTATATTAATTTTGGAATTTTGAATATTATTCACCATGTCATGATGTCTGATTGGGCATATTCCCGGTCGGACAATATTGGGCGTTTGGAAAATAGTTTCGGACAAGTCCGGAATATACAGGCAAAATCCCATCCAAGGTCTGGAGTGATTCTTGATCTGACCCGAAGGTTTTAATCATGACAGTTTGCTGACCAATAGATGGAAGATTCAATTGTTTCTGAACTTGGATTGTGACGTATAAGTGCACTGACTTCCGGAGTCAAAGATGATGCAAAACTTCAATCTCAAATTAGGACAATCCCCCAACTAAACGAGACTTAATGTAGTTGAGTTGATGTTTGGTTGTGATTCTATGGAGTCATAGAACCACTGACGGGATTAGATGAGATGTGTGTTCTGCACGTACAACTTCAGTCTTTACAGATACGCAGGTGTTGAGTAAAACAACATAACAAATTACAAACCCACGAACAATTTATTAATATAATAATCATAAACTATTACATGTATAACAAACATAATTGTTATGTCCCTCCAATACTAACAAAGGAAGTGGTATAAAACCTTGAGCATCACAATAAATATGATAGGGAGGGTACCCCATAACTAGAGGTGGGCATCTAATCCCGTCAGTGGTTCTATGACTCCATAGAATCACAACCAAACATCAACTCAACTACGTTAAGTCTCGTTTAGTTGGGGGATTCTATTACGTCATACCACTTCCGGTATTAGATGAGATTTCAAAGATTTACTAAACACCAAGAACAACCAATACCAAATAATATCAGCAAATAATATTAACAAATACAAAATCATATACAATTCCTTTACTGAATAATGGCTCTACTCATATAGAAACCATGTTTTACCCATTTAAAGAAACAAAGTTCCCACAACATTTATACAACCGATATAATCATACTACAATTTCAAAACTGCTTCTTGAAACTGTGTATCGTCTCTCACGATGGGTTTTTCATAAAACCTTGCAAAAGTTTTTGCATTAGTCCAACCACCAACACTCATAATTTTACTTATCGGTACCGAGTTAATGTTCGCCTTAGAAACAGAGGCAGATCTTGCACTGTGAGACTTAAACTTATTTACATCAATACCCGCTTTAAACATTACTGATTTTGTCCATCGACTAATAGTGTCTCTTGACACTGAACCATGTGGTTTCACATAACTAATAAATAAATCTGAACAGTTCTTCCTTAATTTGGCAGTTCTGAATAAATATTCCTGTAATACAACAAAGATGCATAATCTCCTATCGAAAGGATAAGAAAACAGTTCAAAATAATTCTGTGCATAACCAGGCCGATTCTGTTTCAAATGATCTTTGAAAAACAATGTATATGAGTTACTTGTTTTGACCAAGTTATTAATAGTTAATAAATGAAGTGACTGTGTTCTAGACGCTGTAATTAATGCCATCAACATAACTAATTTAAATGTCAAATCTTTCAAGGAGATATCCTTCACTGGTGAAAGTTGTTGTAAGAATGTTAACACTTTTGACACATCCCAAGTAACACAGTACTTTGGTTCAGGTGGACATAAATTGAAAACACCTTTCATAAATCAATTTACTACTACATTTGACCCTATTAGAATTCCGTGTTTTTCAATACCAAATGCAGACAAGGCGGATCTTGCCGTATTTAAAGCACTATACTTCAAACCACTTTCATAGAGTTCTGTCAAAAAATCTAAGACTTCACTCACAGCTGGTTGAAATAAATTAACTTTTCTTTTATTACAGAATACATGCCATCTTTTGATGAACGTAGTATATTGTTTTTTGGTACCTTGCCGCCAAGACGCAAGAATGATGTTGGTTGCTTTTTCAGAAATTCCAGTACTTTTATACTTTTGCCTGATAACCGACACGCCATCAATCGCATCTGGCGTTCCAAAGGATGAGTTTTGCTCGAATTCGGTAACCTCAAGAGTTGGCCCTTGTGTACTGTCAGTACCAACGGATTGTCGATTAACATTCCTAAAATTACAGAATACCATATCTGTGTTGGCCATAACGGAACCATCATCACACACTCTGTCTGATCTACTTGAATCTTCCGCAAACATCTACTAATAAGAGAAAAAGGTGGAAATAAATAATAAAATTCTCTATTCCAAATAATACTGAAAGCATTTACAATTTCTGCATCTGGATCAGGATGCCAGGAAGCAAATCTGGGCAACTGCTTATTTAGTCTGGAAGCAAACAAATCCATTGACACGAGACCCCACTTATTAGACAAGTGTCTGAAAATGTCGACATTCAACATCCACTCAACATTTGCATTGAATGTTCTGGATGCTAAATCAGCAGGGTTATATTTTCCTGGAATGTGATCCGCAGATATCCAGATGTTTCTCGAACAACACCATAACCAAATTTGCTTTGCTAAAGTATCCAATTCATAGGATTTGATACCTCCCATTTTGTTAATATAGGCAACCGCACTTGAATTGTCAGAGAAAACATGAATAAAAACATCTGAAATATCTTTGAAGAAAGATTTTAGACCAAAGAATATAGCCAAAAGCTCTAAATAATTTATATGAAAGCTCTTTTCTTTATCATTCCATTGACCACTAATACGTACATTTTGCTTAACAGCGCCCCAGCCTAAAGCGGAGGCATCAGTTATAATTGAAACATCTGGATGTCCACGATCAATAATTCTTTTCTGCTGGTGAACGTTATTTGACCACCATATCAACTCATCTTTCATTTCTTTTGTTATATTCATATCTTTGTCAAAATTTCCACATGAAAATTTTAAAGCTTTGATTTTCGCCCTTTCCAATTCTCTATAATACAAGGGACCAAAGTCTACTGCAGAAAAAGATGATACAATAAGGCCAATAACTCTTGCAACTGCTCTTATACTACTACTATCTTTTTTGAGTAATGATAAACACTCAAATTCAATTTTATTCATTTTCTCTAGAGTCAAAACCACTATCATGTCAACTGAATCTATGATGTTCCCAAGAAATACAATTCTCTGTGAAGGAATTAGAACTGATTTCTTACTATGTACAAGAAATCCAAGACTTTCCATAAGATTGACAGTATCTTTAATATTTGCCAAACATTCATTTATTGAATCTTCAACTAGTAAAGAATCATCAATGTAAGGTACATTTTTATGACCATACTGACGTAACGTTGCAAATACTGGTTTCATCAATTTTGTGAAAATTCTTGGCGCACAAGCAATTCCCATAGGGAGGCAAGCATACTGAAAAATTTTTCCCTTCCACATAAATCTCACCAAGTTTTGATGTTCTTCTGCTATACTTATTGAATAATAAGCATGACGTAGATCTACCGAAGCTAGATAACATTTTGGAGTTATTAGTCTCAATGCAGACTCCAATGTCTCCATTTTGAAATGATGTGGTTCGATAAATTCATTTAACCGTTTTAAATTTAAAATCATTCTTTGCTCTGATGAATCTTTCTTTGGTACAGTAAATATTGTAGATATGAACTGACTTGCTTCATATTCTACCTCTTTGATTATGCCCATTTCCAAAAATTCTTTTATTTGTAAATCAATAGCTTTTTCTTTAATTTTATCAAATTGAACTTGATATGGGATTTTTTCCTGTACAGGGCGAACTCCATTTATGAATTCAATGTGACAATTTTCTACTATGTCAAGGATATTTACATCCGAAGTTATATTTTTCCAACTATGAGAAAAAATTTTCAGTCTGCCTGCCACAAATTGTGCATCTGTCTTACAAGTATATTGACTAGTATCACTTACCTGAACTAATCGTTCCTTTTTCTGGTAAGCGTGGCCTCTGTAGTTTTTTGACTGACCCAAGTTGGAATTGCCTTCATTCCTGGGCCTATATCCATATGATGCTCTACCTCTGAAGGATCCACGACCTCTAAATGAGCCACGACCTCTAAAGATTCCACCTCTGGAAACTCCAGAAAATGCAGAAAAACCACGACCCCTATTAATAGGTCGGCCAATTCTTTTGCCAACACGATTCACATCCTGTATTTCTTTAATGCTTTTGGGTACATCATCTCCATATAATTGATCAGTAAATGGCACAGATGGAGAACTTAGATGATGAAATTCGTGACTCAAGTCAGAACGATGATTTTCTTTCCTTTTCAAATTAGTCATTTTATTAAATTGGGCCATGAGTCCTAAACTGTCCATGCCAATATCAACGATCTCGATTATCTGACTTTTCTGAATTTGAATTGATTCTTCACCAGAGACAGAACCGAACTTCTCAACTTTGTCCAAAAGTTGAATTAACTTATTTGCTGCCTTTATTACTGTGTTTTGGTGCTGCTGCACTAAACTATCACTGGTACGTGTCTGTAGGCTCAACAAGTCCCAAATTAACTGATTCAGCCTGGTTTTGGTGAGAGACGTACAATTTTCTGGCCTTAGAGTATCTTTCATAAGTTCTCCGAAATACCATCCCAAAAAATTGTGTTTACAATGTCGGCCCAGTCGTCATTAACTCTTTCACCAAGTTTATCTTTAACTTGTAAATTTCTCCCTGCTTTAATAAATGATGACACCTTCACTACAGTGCTATCACCGTCCTTAGACACAAGTTCTGACTGTTGAACGTCATTATTATTGTTGTCAACGACAATATCATTACTTTCTAAAGTTTCTTTACAATTTTCGTTTGGATCAACATATCCTTCGAAACCCTCATATGACACATTGTAGACCTCGTCCACTTGGCTCTGCATAATGTTTAGCTGTCCCTTCTGAGAATTTTGTTCGTTCCTGATTTCGGCGAGAATAGCCATCACTTCCGCTAATGAAGCCGATGAGTTATCAATGTTTAAAGTTTTTTCAGACGAACACGCCGCCTGAGATGAACACGCCACCTGGGGACTTGCTAGCACCTTCTTCGAAGGAACTGCATCTTCTTTTTCCGAAGAAGTCCTCTTCTTTGGTTCTTTGCTTCCCCTTCTATTTGTAGAACCAGAAGACTTGAGATTATCTTTAGACAGCATGGCGTCGGCCATTTTAAAACAGGAAATAAAGAATAACCTCAAACCAAAGTTCACTGATAGAATAGCCTCAAACCAAGTCTAATAATCTGACAACCGATAACTACCTCGTAGTAATCACAATAGAATACTATTATAACTGAAGTATGAAAAATAACTAGACTATCTCATACATTGACTGTAGAACCAATCAATATTTCAGAGCTCTGTCAAACCACGTCTGACCTGCTCTAATATTAGCTAACACACTGAAGTTGTACGTGCAGAACACACATCTCATCTAATACCGGAAGTGGTATGACGTAATAGAATTTGTGTTGAACGCCATAGCCGTCCGTGGCTGTCTGAAGTAGAACTGGTGCAGGTGAACTTGTGTATAGTGTTGTGCTGGGTATGTCATGGGTTCTTATTTGATAAAAGACCAGTATATGTAGACATGTTTATTTGTGAAGTACATGGTTGTATAGGGAAAACAGGAAGTGCACATATAGCAAGAGTGCATAACTCTAATGCTTACTGATTAATGGGAGATAATTACTGTTAAGTCAGACCACATTAACTATATGTTACATCCCCCTTTTTGAGTATAAAATAAAGGATAATAATAAAAAAGGTATAAACACAAACACAGTCAAGCAATATGAACACAATCTTTGAATGGACATAGCATTTCAGTTATATCTTTCACGTTTCTTAATACTACGGCCTGATCTAGTTGTATAGTTAGTATTATCACATGCATTACTGTTGCTGACTAGATTATTTAATTTATCGTTAGTAACACATTTTGAAAGAGTATCATTCATCTGGTGCGATTGATCATTTGATCGATTTAAGTGTCTCTGGTTATCTGGTGCCACGCGTGCAACTGAAGTATTGTCTGGTTGCTGTTGTGGTACTGCGTAATTACGGTTTAACAGTTGGTCTTCAAAACAAACTTGTTTTGTTGACATGGAATTAGGAACATCTTGTAGGTGAATTCTATTACGTCTGAAAATCCTTCCATCGGATGTCTCAACCATGTATGACCTTGGTTCTTGACATTTCGATACGATGATAGCAGGTTTCCACTTGAAGGTTTTATAATTTTGAACCAGTACTTGTTGACCTTGTATGAGAGGCTGTAAATCTTTACAGGATCTATGATGGTATTCATTTTGAGTTTGCTTCATTGTTTGTAATTGCTCTCGGATAGTTTCGTTGAAATGATTAGGTTGTTCTCGACATGGTACATTGAAGTTCGTTCGCAGTTTCCTCCCCATCAAAATTTCACTTGAAGACGGTATATTCCGAGTAAGTGGGGTTGAGCATAGATTAAGGAGAGCGAGTTGAGGATCAAAGTTTGCTTGTTTGGGTTTAAGCAAAGTCATCTTCACAGTACGGATCTGACGTTCGACAAAACCATTTGAGCGACTATGGTGTGGTGATGATGTGATGTGGTTGAATGAGTAGCTATCAGCAAAATCACGAAATACCACAGAAGAGTATTGTGGACCATTATCACTTATCACTCGTGTTGGTATACCATGCTCTGCAAATATCAGTTTCAGCTGATTAACGACAACACCACTTGTGTACTGTTGAGGGAGTTTTCGGACGATGAAGTATTTGCAAATGTAATCAGCTACAATTAAATATTCATTTTGGTGTAAGTAAAATAAATCTGTACCAACTACCTCCCATGGGTGACTAGGTACTTCATGTTGTAGTAAACTTTCATTAGTTTGAGCTGGTTGATTATGTTGGCATATCTTACAGCCTTTGATTAGTTTTTCGATATCACTATCAATAGACTGTGTTTTGAGCAATCAATTTGGTTTTATCAATACCTTGATGACTGTAATGAAGTTGGGTTTAAATATTATCCTTCATGGCATTAGGAATCAAAACTCGTTGCCCTTTCATAATCAGTGCTTGCCACAAAGAAATACCGCATGAGTACCTGATTACTCACGCAAGAAAGACACTGCGCGAGTTTGGCGTGTAACTGACTTACTCACGCAAAATTTTCCTAGGAGAGTAAAATAACACGAGACCAAGCACTCTTGACAAATGGCAGCTTAGGCCTAGATGACATAAGAATATAAGAAAGATTTTGATTAATAAATTTCCAATGGTAATGACTTACGGTAGATCAATTCCTGAACCAGAAATCATTCTAATTCAAAAAAGAAAAACTATTTATGTGTGTGATTACTAGATAAGTTTAATAACAATTAATAAATAAACAGAATGTTTTGTAGAATATATTTTGGCTGAATGCGAAAATAATTACATTAATTTCCTGTAGAATAAATTAAAACCTCTACTTGAGGTAAGAACATTTTTATGCAAAAATATCAATTGCCGCAAATCAATACATGACTTGCCTAAGAATTTAGATTTAACTTCAAGTTTTAATTCTCTCCATTCAACCTGGCAGGCTGCATGTTTATAATCTTGTAATGCAAGAGTTTTGGAAAAGTGAGCACTGAGAATATCAATTTCATCCAGGCCCGTATCTAGACACCATTAAGTGGGGGGGCATTACCTTTCGGTAGGGGGGCGATCATTTTGAGGAAATTTTCGGAAAGGTCATTCTAACAGACTGTTGTAATCATCATGCTATGTATATAGTTACCTAGGCGTCTAATAAGCATTTTAAAATAAGTATTCAAACAAACAAAAATATAGTTTTTTAGGTTAATATAAGGTACTGGGTATACTTTAATGATTGTTAGCAATTTCTGAGAGGGGGGCGAGCATTTCACGCGGGGGGGTCATGCCCCCCCGCGCCCCCCTGTAGATACGGGCCCGATTTCATCACAACCATATTTTCTGAGGGTAGCTGTATCACTCAAATCCCAATTTTCCGGATCAAAAATTGACATGGCCCCATATAAATAATTATTAAAAGATTCGAATCTTTTTATATATGATTCATTTAATTTTGGAATGACCTGAATCGTGATTTTTTGGCTAACAATTACAGACTTATCTACATTTATTATATTTAATAATTCTAAATATTTATATTCTCGGATATTTTCATTTTTTCTCATGTCACCAAGTCTACAATACATTTTCCTTAGTTTATAGCTTTCTCCATTCTGAACTATTTCAAAATATTTACTATTTAATTGTTCAACATTGTCTGTTGTTTGATATACATGTAGTAATTCATTAAGAGTTTCTTTGGTCAATGAAACATTTGAGGTCACATCAAATGCCAAAATATGTTCTTTTTCAAACAGTTTTGTCAAATGTCCTAAGGATTCCAATATGTCTGTGTATGTACACAATACTGTAATTAAATCATATCTCTCTAGTTTTTTAAGAAATCCTTTAATTTTGGCTCTAGTTTCGGGTGTGTAACCCTTGATTTGCATGGATGCATTTTCATAGCAAATGTGAAGTGGAATCCACATGTGGATGAGCCTCTTAAATCCTTCACGCCTATGATGCTGGAATCGTGTACCGTGTATTTTCGGTAGTTTGTAATAAGTTATATCATTGGCAACACAAGCAGCCTTTAGCTCACTATTCAATTTACCGGAGTTTTTTAAAAGGGAATAGTTCGCATAATAAAATTCTTCAATCTCCTTGAATTCCACTGAAGAATTGAATGCATCTTTCGCATTGAGTTCAGCTCTGTACGCTACACAATGAATTGAGAGAATCCACGGTCTGTCATTGCTGGAGCGACTAAACACACCATTGTACTTTCCTGTGTTCACAGAGGCACCATCTGCAGTGATACAAACACATTTGTCTCTATACATATGTGGGTCTAAGGATAACTTATTCAAAAATGCATCATCAATGCAATGTTTAATCGACTCAGCGTCCCCACCTCCATATGCAGCCAATTCCTGGAGGGAGACACAAAAATAACATGGCAAGCCTGTTCTTTCATTTAGAATGCGTATATAAATTAATTCCAGGTCGGTACCTGTTTTTTTAGGCTGACTACCATCGTTTAATATACTGAAGGCTGTGGCTGTAAGTTTAATTGTATTCCCTATTCTATTTAAGATAGATGTGGCTATGGGTTATCGATGCACATAGTTTATCGTTTTGTTTGCCTTTCAATAGTCTCACACCATTTTCCTTTTGGATATCGATTATGTACTGAAAATCTACGAATGGTTTTCCATTGACTACGATGTTATATGCGGTGTTAAATAATTTAAAATAGGCCTCTTTGGAGGAAGTATTAAGGGCCATGTCAATTCTCGGAAGCCCGACATGTGTCACACTGTTTTTACTGTTTTTATCCACACTGTCACTGCTGGTAATTGAACTTGAACATTCCCCGGTTGGAGTCAATGGTCCGTTGTCATTCATGTGTTGCAGCACAAATTTGTGGGCATTACCATCAACGTGTCTTCTTAGATTAAATTTCATAATGAAATTTGTTCCGGTGACATACTTCATTACATCAATCGAAGCCTGTCCCCTATGCTGTAAACGTCTGAGTATATGTCTGTTTTCTGCACAAACCTTGCAGTATACATGTGTAATGAAAGAATCTTGTCTCCGTGGGTCATATTCTTCCTTATATCCAAAGTTTTCAGTAATCGTGGAGGGCCAAGATAAGAATGTTTTGAGGGACACGTCTCTGCCTTTTTGAAATTTTGACATGTTCTCAAAATCTTAGAATTTGGGTAAAAAATCCAACGACTATTCTGTCTGCTACTGACCAAGCAACCGTGAAGTTAATCAAACTTCCGGTTCGGCCAATGTTCCAGGTTATCAAGACACTCGCACAATCTCATTAGACGTTTTTTAAAAAAAAAATTTTTTTAACACTCCCGATCAGAAACACCTCAGAAAGCACAAAAGGTTGACAGAATTATCAATATTAGATTTACATCTAACGTATAATTAGTTCGTTGTCGAACAGAGCCATGTAAAAGATTTGAGACCTGACTAACGTATAATTAGTTCGTTGTCGAACAGAGCATGTAAAAGATTTGAGACCTGACTAACGTATAATTAGTTCGTTGTCGAACAGAGCATTTAAAAGATTTGAGACCTGACAATCGAATACTAAACGATGTCAACAGAACAACAGGTACTTTTATCAATCAAGGCGTCGCATTGAACACAAAATTTCAGTCCATCGATTAGTCATGGCTTCTGTCAGTCCCGATTAATCATAAAATTACAAATCGAAAAGAAGGGATTCATTCAAGTCAACTAGGTGTCTGAGTCTGAGAGGAGTAAGAAGCTAGCTGGCTTTGCTTGTGGACTGCGATGTCAATCATGCGTGTGACTAACACCGCATAGCTTAAGCGGAGTTTAAAAGACAGGGTAGGCGTGGTTTAACCTCGTCTGCGATTTGGGTTTCAAAGCCAACGTATTGTTTATTTACGGACTAATCACCGAATTCGGAGGATTATATAATCCTCCGAATTCGGTGATATTGAAACTTTATAGTCCGTAAATTAAATTGTTTTAAATTTTTATTTTTATGAATTCTAGAAATTTTCGCGCGAGTAACGCCTTACTCTCGTGAATTACATTTCAGGCAAGTATAGCGTGCGCGCGAGTAATGACTCGCGCCTCCTGACGAGGTCTGATAATGATACCGTTATGTACTACGAATTCATCACGAATTGACCAGTAGTTACGCAGTCTGTTAGGTAGTTGTTTGAGAGTATCCGGCCATCCCTGGTGAATGTAGTCTTGTAATGCATTCAGGACGGGATCATTTCGAGTTGTGTCTTGTAATCGCTTCACACAATCAGTTTCAAATTGTATAAAATTAACTCGAACATCCAATTCTATGGGATCATTATTCTGCAGATTTGGTAATCTGGATAGAGCATCGGCTAACAACATGTCTTTTCCAAGGCAGTAATCTATACGGAAGTTATATCCTTGTAGCTTTAGAATCATTCGCTGAAGTCTAGGTGGTGCAGTGGTGAGAGATTTCTGCAGTATGCTGACCAAAAGATTTAAGTGACGTGGATCAAGGCATACTCACAGTGAACCGTCTTTCTTTATTGAGTAAGCTAAGCTGGATACCCATTCTCTAGGCTCAGTGATACGACGAATGACTCCAAAATTCTCCATTTGATCCAACTCAGATTTTATCGATCTGGATACTGTGCCTGTAGCTCAGATACTGTATTAATCTTGTGCGCTTTGTCTATAGTTATACCACAGTGGAGTGTGATCAGCTTTAATATAGAAGGGTGTGTTGAACCATTCTTCTGTATGAGATTTACATAGTAGGTTTATAGTACCATAACATCTGATTTCTGTTCCATAATAAGCTGTTAGTCTTGTGTCTACCGTTGGGGCACGTACAGACTCAACAGGAAAACCATCTGGGGTGAGCAGTGCTGGATACATACGACGAAAGATTCTGAGCGGCATTGTGTTTGCCTGAGCTCCAGAGTCGACTTTCAGGAGTTGACTGTGTACACCTAGTCTGTTTTTCAGTTGTATTTTCATGTCAGCATAAGCTTCATCCTCTTTAGGTTGACTCAGGCACATGCTTGAAACTGTGACTGAATGGAAGGTGAGGGAGCTAAATTCATCAACCATGGAGTTGCGATGATCTGAAATTTGATCAATATTACAATTATGAGAACTGTGTGACCTCTGTCGTTGAGAACGTCTTGTTCGTGACAGTCTTCTTGCAGAATGTTTAATATACGAGCATTCTGTGACGATGATCGGCATACATTAGACCAATGGTTGTTCTTTCCACATGTTGTGCATTTGGTACCGTAGGCTGGACATGCTTGTCGCCATCGTTTCGAATGATGTGTACCACAGCTTGTACATGCTGGATGTGAATCCTTCTGTATATAGTCTACTGATGGGATTGCACCGATGGATTGAATTCCCTTTATGTGTGACTCAGCAGCTTCATAAGTACGACCAAGAGCTAGGGTCTGATCCAGTGTAAACCCATTATCCTTCTGAAGCAACTCTTTCTGGAAGTCGAGGTTAGGTGTACTGGCTATAAGTTGTTCGATAATGCGCTCTTTTAAACTCTGCTGGGGAGAATTCACACTTAAGAGCTTGTAGATTACAGCAATTGACAAAATCATCAAGAGATTCATCAGCTTTTTGTTGGCAATGCATCAGTTTAAGACGACTAAGTCGAAAGTGTTCTTTGGGTTTTATCAAAAGTAACTGTAGTGTTTTTCTTCTGGGCGTCTGTGAGAGTCCAGGAATTATATTGTCTAAGGCCTTCATCTCCAACTTGAAGCAGGATATGTGAAAATGTAATGTCTTTGACTTGAAAGTAAAGCAACAGACGTTGGCGGAATAGTTGAAATGCTTCTGCTTGTGAAGGAGTGGACCAGTCCATGGCCTTGCCGTGTGACAAATTTTTACAGATTGCTCAGTTATGGTGAAAAAGAAAAAAAAATTAGCCCATAAACTTTCCTCTGACTTTAACATAATCTGCATTGTCTAAACTGGTATTTTATCCTACCTCTGCCACCATGTCATGGGTTCTTATTTGATAAAAGACCAGTATATGTAGACATGTTTATTTGTGAAGCACATGGTTGTACAGGGAAAACAGGAAGTGCATATATAGCAAGAGTGCATAACTCTAATGTATTAACAATGCTTACTGATTAATGGGAGATAATTCCTGCTATTTCAGACCACATTAACTATATGTTACAGGGTACATTAGCTGATGCATTTCAAGACTGACTTCTGGACTGAGAAGGATTAACAGTTTGATTTCCTATGTGATAGTCTGACTGGTAATTCTCGGATGGGTATGACGCTGGTGATCTAGATTCTGATTACGATTCTGACAAAGGCTAATGTGATGAAACCCATTACACCGATAACACCCCTTTCCTTCAGAACAGTCTCCACTGACATGTCCACTCGACACAAACTAGGTCATTTGTGCGTAGGGGTCTTTAGCAGTGGGTGGAAAACCACGAGGTTGGACAGGCGATCCTACTCCTTGCCATGTACAATCGGGGATACGAAACCACGCCAGTTGACTCAATGGCAGGCACGCTAACCATTTGGCCATCCAACCCTCCGGCCTTCTTAAAACAGACGTAGCATCGACCAAACATAGGTAAGATTTGTTTCCTGGCTGATACATCAGAGACCGTATTACAATTATTAGATGAATGATTAGGTGCTCTGATTGTTTGTAAACAATGAAATCGCTGTGCCCATATTCTTCCTGAACGGTTCATGACGTAATTGATTTCTGAACGTAGATGTCCTTTGTGTACAAGGATTTTGTTGACTGACATAAGCACGTTCGCGTGCTTCTACCTCGCGTCCCAGAATTTCCAGAAGACGGTCAAATTCCCGTCATCATCTTTGTTTTCACGACTTAATATTAAATGAAGATCATTTGGCAGCTTGTTCATGAGAATGGACGTGAGAAGACTTCCATATGACGTTGATGGAACACCAAGTGATTTCAAACCTCTGACGTGTGATTCAATAGTGTTGTATAAATGTCTGATACTTCTACCTGCCATCTCAATATTCAGAAGAACTTCCTTATGTTTGTTGATGATTAGTTGTTTATTACGGAAACGACATTTCAAAATGTCCACAGCTTCCTTATAATTGGCAGATGCTAAAGTGAGTCCTGTCACAGCGTCAGCAGCATGTCCCTCCAAAAGACTATTCAAGTAACTAAACTTGTCAATATCAGCTAAACTTGGATTAAGATGGATGGCCACTTCAAAAGAATCCCAAAAGGTATGCCACAAAGTTTGTGGCACAAACTCAGGTCGCCATCAAATTTTCTCAAGTTTATTTTAGGCAGTTTCAATTGTGTTCCGTTGACACTTTCTGCAGATAGGTTTATACCAACTGTACTTGAACTTGAAGATTGTGTTAAATTATCAGGACCAGAATTTTCCAGAACTTGTTGATTAATGATTTCAGGATTCACCACAGATTCAATGGCTGGAGAAGAGGGCTTGTCCTTCTTTTCTTGAGTTTCAATTTGACCATAGTGTTGACTTAATTCACTGATTGAGAGTTCTAATTTTATAATATTTCTATGAATATATTCCACAAATTCATCCGAAGTCGCAATTTCTTCATCGATTTCTGATTCTTCAACAATATCTAAGAGTTCACTGTCAAAAGTTTGTAGAAGTGACAATTTCTCCTTGAGTGCGGTCACAGACCCTTTAAGTATCAGTAAATATTCCAACGTTAAATCTGTGTCATTGACAAAGAGAATACTTCTCTTCACAGATGCTCTATGGCTGCTGCAAACTCTTCTCTTGCGACTGATTACAGTTGACAATTTCACAGAATTAATGAAGTTTATAAGGAAACAAGGTTCTATCAAAGCGATTAATTTCATTTGACGAAAAGATGACATCATATTCGGGACTACTGAGACTGACAGTACTTGTAAGGTTCAAAATATACATTATAGAAGAATCGTGGTCTGTTAGGTTATTTTTGGCAGTGGTTCTTCCCCTTTGACCGTTCCAAATTTTGATTTCACAACTCATTATAAATTCGTCACGTGATTATAGAAAGTGAAAGTTAATGGCGGTCAAGAAAGCATGGTAGAATGATTCCATAGTTCCAAACTAAAGTTTGTCAATTCGAAGTCGAAATACAGGGCCTAAATTATGTCAATCGTTCATTTTGTTTGAAGATATTGATGCCAGATTTATGATATTATAATGCAACTAAGGAAAGAAAGATAAAGTTGAAATAGTATCTTAATGGTTGTTATTAGCTTCGTGAAAAACAAGATTGATCGCATAAAAGACGAAAGCCCATATTGACCGCAGATGTAAGCATATCATTAGTGATACGCCCCCTACATAGTGCATTGACATAATACAGCTAGAATTAATTGGTGGATTCATTGATAGATAGAATAGAAAGGATGAGTTCAACCACAGCTAGGAACATGGACATTCAGAGAACAGAAAATTTAGAAACTGAGAGCCAGAAAGGAGATGAAGGAGACATTGGCTCTACTCCACAGCTTACAAAGACAGAACCCAAAGGAGAGACAAGAGTGAAAAAGCCTACAGAGAAATCTCTGCAGTTTAATTTAGAAAGGAAGGAAAAGGAACTTCAGAAGATTTATAAAAAATTAGAGCAACAGATAAACAGAACAGACAGAATGATAGAAGAAACAGAACCAGATGTTGATAGAGTGAGGGAGGAATACAAAATATGGATGAACATCTATGAAAACTACTGTCTTGAACACAACAAATTCTGTGATCTCCAGACAGAAGATCAACATGTCCAGTATTATTCCCAAATATTTGGTCACCAAGATTCAGCACTTCGAAAATTCAAAATGAAGATTCAGAATTGGATAGCGGAACAAATAAGATTGCCTGACCATGGTTCTGGAACCCAATCAGCTTATTCCGGTAAAAGCCACCACACAGTCAAATCACACTTGAGCAACTTATCGCGCAAGACTGGATCATCAACCCGATCGTCAGTCTTGTCAGCTCGACTTCATGAGGAGCAAAGAAAACTGGAGCTTACTGTGGAGAAAGCTGCTTTAAAGAAAAAACAAGAATTAGAAAAGGCTAAACTGAAATTAGAAGAGGCGAAACTACTAATTGAACAGGAACAAGAGGAATTACAGATGTCTATTGAATTGGATAAAGCTACCGTCAAATGTAAAGCCCTAAAAGAGATGGAAGATGGAAAGAAGAGAATAGAAGATGATGGAAGACAAAATAGAGAAGTTGCTGAGGTTAATAATTCAGTTGCCTTATCAAGACAAAAGAATGAAACCTCGGTTCTCAATGCACAAGCAACTGAATTCGTACCTGACAAACCTATTACTATTAAACCAGTAGAAACACCAACACCAGATTCATCCTTAACATCTATAGCCAAGATCCTCATGAGACCTAAAGTAGAAATTGAGAAGTTTAGCGGTAATCCCCTTGAGTATCAACAGGAACAAGAGGAATTACAGATGTCTATTGAATTGGATAAAGCTACCGTCAAATGTAAAGCCCTAAAAGAGATGGAAGATGGAAAGAAGAGAATAGAAGATGATGGAAGACAAAATAGAGAAGTTGCTGAGGTTAATAATTCAGTTGCCTTATCAAGACAAAAGAATGAAACCTCGGTTCTCAATGCACAAGCAACTGAATTCGTACCTGACAAACCTATTACTATTAAACCAGTAGAAACACCAACACCAGATTCATCCTTAACATCTATAGCCAAGATCCTCATGAGACCTAAAGTAGAAATTGAGAAGTTTAGCGGTAATCCCCTTGAGTATCAACAATTTATGAGACAATTTAAATCTCAAGTATGCAACACCTGCGATTCTGATGATGTGCAACACCTGCGATTCTGATGATGATCGCCTGGCGTTATTGTATCAGTATACGACTGGTAAGGCACGTGGAATAGTAGCTGGCCTCAGCCACCTGAAAGGTACAGCCGGATACAATGGAGCTCTTACAGAATTGTATGAAGCATGCGGAACTCCAGATGTCATAGCAAGTGCTTACGTCAAAAAGGCATTACATTTCCCACTGGTGAAGATCGACAACACAAAACAGTTGGAAGAATTTAGCATGTTGCTTACTGAATGTAAATATGCCATCATAGAACTAGATGCTGTTAAGGTATTAGATTATCCTGATAATATTTGTAAATTGGTCCAGAAGTTACCCTTCCACTTCCACGACAGATGGAGAGGTACAGTACAGAGACTTCGTGAAACCAATAAACCAGTTAATTTTGAAGCTTTGGTGTCATTCGTTAGGAGTGAAAGTAAGAAGGCAAATGACCCCTTATATGGAAGATTAGCAATGTCAACTGTAAACCAGCAACAAGCTAAACCAAAACCATACATCTCACATCAACCTTCACAGGGAAGTTTCGCTACGAATAAATTACCTGATAAACCTACGCCCACTAAAGGCCCAGTTCTTACAGCTGCTAATAAGCCAACTTCTGCTCTTATTGCTGAACCTTGTATGTACTGTAAAGAACGGTCCCATGTTATGGCAGATTGTATCAAACTAAAGCAAAAGCCTTATGAAGAAAGAACGGAATATGTAAAATCATTTGGTCTATGCTTTGCCTGTCTTAAACCTGGTCACCCTGTAAGACTCTGTATGCAGCGGATAGTATGTAGTCTTTGTAAAGGATTCCATCCCTTCTCGATGCACGACGACAACTTCAAGAAAAGAGACAAAGAGGCAACACTACCTAATGCTGTGAATGCGTACTCGTCTACAAATGGAGGTACGCATACGGGAGCCGGTAGTTTTTGTACGATGGCCATCGTCCCTGTTAGAGCAAGAATGAGAGACAATGGCACTTCAGTTGCTACTTATGCATTCATGGATCCTGGGTCCAGTGTAACCTTTATCACCACTAGCCTGATCAGATCCATTGGAGGTACTGGGAGAAAGAAGAGGATAACTTTAGACACTATGGGAGTACCATATGAGATGATCTCAACTATTATTGAGGGCCTTGAAATATCCAATTTAGATAGTACTGAATTTATTTCCTTACCATCAGTTTATACCAAAGTTAAAATGCCTGTCTCAAAATGTCACATCCCAACGAGAGCAGACATTCAAAAATGGGATCATCTTAAAGACATTGATTTGCCAGATCTAGATATCGAGATTGGATTGCTGATAGGCAATAATATCCCTGACGCATACAATCCCATAGAGTTTAGAATTGGACCGCGAGGCACACCACATGCTACCAGAACCATGTTAGGTTGGATCCCTTGGAACATAATTAGAGAGGGTGAAACTGTAGACGAAAAATTAATATCCAACAGAGTCGAGGTATCCATAATAGAAGATTTGGACGGGTTGGATAAGTTGGTCCAGGAATCCATTAGATTTGATTTTCCAGAAAGAACTATCGATGACAAAAAAGAAAACTCAGAAGAAGACAGACAGTTTTTGAGAATAGTAGAAAATACAATAAAATTGAAAGATGGTCATTACGAGATAGCCTTGCCATTTAAACAAGAGAACGTACAGGTTCCAAATAATAGAAATCAAGCTGCACAACGTCTGGAAAGTTTAAAAAGAAAGATGGTTAAGGATCCACTTTATGCAGAAGACTACAAGAAATTTATGGAGGAATTATTTGAGAAAGGACATGCTGAGGAATTACCAGGAGAGATAGCCAATAGAAAGAAAAGTTATAACATCTTTCATCTTCCGCATCATTCCGTCACAAATCCTAAGAAGCCAGATAAAGTCAGAGTAGTTTTTGATGCAGCAGCTGTCTATGAAGGTGTATCCTTAAATAATCTCCTATTACCTGGTCCTAATCTAACCAATAATCTCATAGGTGTACTTCTACGATTCAGAGAAGAACATATCGCTATCCTTGGAGATATTGAATCAATGTTTTATCAGGTTCGTGTCCCAATTGAACATCGAGATTTTCTGAGATTCCTCTGGTGGCCTAAAGGAGATACTAGTAAACAACCATCCAGTTACAGAATGAAGGTTCATCTTTTTGGTGCATCATCATCAGCAAGCTGTTGTAATTCGGCTCTTCGTCAGACTGCTATAACAAATCGTCAGAACTTTGATGCGGAGGCTATCAATACTCTACTTCATAATTTCTATGTTGATGATTGCCTGAAGTCGACAGAAACTGTAGAAAAGGCCATTCATTTGATAAAAGAATTGAAAGCGCTCTGCAAGAAGGGTGGATTTAACATCACCAAATGGGCTAGTAACAATAGAGATGTCCTAGAATCTGTTCCAATGGAAGAGAGATTGAAAGAAATGAAGGTTATAGATTTGGATCATGATATTCTACCAGTTGGAAGAGCTTTAGGGGTCGCCTGGTTTGCTGAATCAGATGATTTTGGATTCAAAATTGACATTAAGGAAAGAAAACCAAGTAGAAGAGTTATATTATCCATCACAAGTTCAGTCTATGACCCCTTAGGACTTGCTTCCCCTTATATATTGCCAGCTAAACTTATCCTGCAACAGTTATGCCAGTTAGGATTATCATGGGATGAGCAAATACCGGATTCACTTTTATCCAAATGGAAGAAATGGTTGACTGATCTACCAAAGCTAGAAGATCAGTTAAAGATACGTAGATGTTATAAACCTTCTCATTTCAAGCACATAGTCAGTAGTCAACTCCATTCCTTTGCGGATTCCAGTGAAGTAGCATACGGTTGTTCGATATATTTGCGACTGGTAGACCAGAGTGGCCATGTCAGTTGTTTATTGGTCATGGGAAAAGCAAGGGTGGCACCACTTAAAAGGATTACGATACCCAGAATGGAGCTGACTGCCGCTGTTACTGCAGTACGTCTTACCAAATTAGTGCTGGATGAATTGGAAATTACAATAGATCAAGTATTTTACTGGACGGATAGCCAGACTGTACTCAACTACCTTGCCAGTGTCAAAGCACGCTTCCACACATTCGTAGCAAATAGGATAACCATCATTAAAGAAGCATCAGATATAAATCAATGGAGGTATTGTCCTACTGATAAGAATCCTGCGGATATAGCATCAAGGGGAATTTCACCGAAAGATTCTGTTAAAACTCAATTATGGAGCCATGGTCCAGATTTCTTGATGAGAAACGAAGATAATTGGCCTATTACCGTCAAAAACGAAAGATGTTCAGATGATGACCCAGAAATCAAACCTGCTGTTAATGCAGCAATAGAACAACCAGATATTAGCTTAATTGAAGTTATTGTAGAAAGAATGTCAAGCTTCAAGAAGATTAAGGCTGTTCTAGGATACATTCTCTTGTTCATAGAGAATACAAAGTTTTGGGTCAAGAGAAGAAAGGAGTTATCTGCACAATCTACGAATGGTAATAAGGATACCGATAGATGGAACAGAATAACAACCATAATAGAGAAGGAGAAACGGAATACAATAAGTAACGGGAATTTAGAAGTTGAAAAATTAGTAGAATCAGAAAGAATAGTAATTGGTAATTTTCAACAGAAACACTTCCCTCACGAATTCCAATCTCTAAAGGATAAGGTTCCTCTCAAAAGGTCTAGCCCGCTCTACAAACTTGACCCTTACTTGGAAGATGGTGTGATTCGAGTTGGAGGTCGTTTAAGTCGTGCATCTATTGGCTATCATGAGAAACATCCAGTTGTTATACCGAAGAACTGTCAGCTGTCCCAACGTATAATAGAAGATAGTCATAAAGCTGTTGGCCACCTTGGCAGAAAGTCAACAATTGTCCACATACGACAGATTTACTGGATAGTTGGCGTATCTACTCTTGTCAGGAGCATATTATCTAAATGTGTCGTCTGCAGAAGATATTGTATGAAGGCCACAAACCAGAAAATGGCAGATCTCCCGTCTGATAGATTGCGAATTGGAGAACCACCATTTACTAGAACTGGAACAGACTTCTTTGGTCCATTTGAGGTCAAACGAGGAAGATCATTGGTTAAGAGGTACGGTGTCATCTTCACCTGTTTATCGACACGTGCCATTCACCTCGAAGTAGCCCACTCACTTGATACCAACTCATGCATAAATGCTGTAAGAAGATTTCTAGCTAGACGAGGAAATGTCAAACAAATCTTGTCAGACAATGGTTCCAAGGGGTATGGGAACGAATGATTAGAACAGTGAGAAAGGTGTTATATTCCATCATGAAGGAACAATTATTTAAGCAGGATGACGAAAGTCTACAGACTCTATTTTGCGAGGTAGAAAGTATTGTGAACAGTAGACCCCTCACTGAATTGTCAAATGATCCGCGAGATTTGAATCTAGAAGTATTAACCCCAAATCATCTACTTCTTTTTAGAAAGGGTCCAGAATTACCTCCAGGAATTTTCAGCAAGACGGATAATTACATACAGAAAAGATGGCGTCAAATCCAGTACATGGCGGATATATTTTGGAAGAGGTGGATCAAGGAATACCTTCCACTCCTGCAGGAACGTCAAAAATGGATCCGCCCTCAGAAAAATATAGCTGTCAATGATATTGTCCTTCTGGTTGACAATAGTCCTAGAAATTCCTGGAATCTTGGTAGAGTGGAAAGTGTACTGAGAGACAAGAAAGGACTAGTAAGAATTGTGAATGTTAAAACTAAAAATTCTACCTTAAAAAGACCTGTGGATAAACTTTGTTTAATCCTAGAAGCTGACAACAGACAGTAAGGTTGTGAAGTAATAATGGGTGGACTGATGAAAATAGTGCTTATGGACTGTTTGCTGTGTATTTTAAACAGTGACATTTGTGTTTTCAAACGATAGGAAACAATAAGAACCGAAGGAAAGATAAATAGAAACTTTTATTAAAATCTTTATTGATGCTCAGTATTATAATGTGTTCATGGAATGTACAACAGTAGTTATATATGTGGTAGATTAGTAAGAATAACTAGTAAAATGCTATTATGAGCGCTTGAACTGTTTTATTTAAAGTTACATTTTTATTTTGACCTTTATGTGTATTTGAATAATATTGTTGGGTTTTTTGTAAATTTACAATATTAGGGAGCCGGTGTGTAAGGTTCAAAATATACATTATAGAAGAATCGTGGTCTGTTAGGTTATTTTTGGCAGTGGTTCTTCCCCTTTGACCGTTCCAAATTTTGATTTCACAACTCATTATAAATTCGTCACGTGATTATAGAAAGTGAAAGTTAATGGCGGTCAAGAAAGCATGGTAGAATGATTCCATAGTTCCAAACTAAAGTTTGTCAATTCGAAGTCGAAATACAGGGCCTAAATTATGTCAATCGTTCATTTTGTTTGAAGATATTGATGCCAGATTTATGATATTATAATGCAACTAAGGAAAGAAAGATAAAGTTGAAATAGTATCTTAATGGTTGTTATTAACTTCGTGAAAAACAAGATTGATCGCATAAAAGACGAAAGCCCATATTGACCGCAGATGTAAGCATATCATTAGTGATACGCCCCCTACAGTACTGACCCGATTCTCGACTTCCAGCTAGAACTGCAATCTTTGATACTTGTTCACATATCCGTCTCGTCGGACCACGTTCGGGATAGAAGATAATCTCAGCTTTATGATACTAATTTATCCAGTACAAAATAAACATCACAAACTCACAGAGCTCCCAAATCAATGAGGCTGACTTTTAGCTAGAGGCCAGGTTTTTTTGCAGAACGAAAATCTAACGATCAATATCCGGTTACATAAAAATACATGATGTCGACCATGCAAGTTTGTTCCAAATTATGTATCCGGATACCGTACATACATCAAGGCATTGATCCAATAAACACCTACACCAAGTTTGAACATTCTAGCTCAATTAGAAGGAGAGTTACCGTATCCCAAAAAGTGTGACAGACAAAAGTACAGACAGATGACTAACCCATTTTAATAGACTCCTGCTATCTTCAAAAGGCAGGGGACAAAAAAGACAAAGTTATTTTTGATATGTACATAACTAACCTGTCTATTAGGATTAACTGTAAGCAAGTATTAATAAGATTAGCCACTAAAGGTGAATTATCTCTTCGAACAGTCTCTATACCTTTACAATCCATTTTATCATGTGTAATAGGATTGGTCCAATATAAACCAGCATATCTTTTCTTGTTAATTAATAAGTATGGAAAATATACCTAAAATACAAATTAAAACAAGCATGTGAAACTGAGACATTGCCTCAGGTGAAACTATGGTGGCTGTTTGCGGCCATTCTACATTCTCGACTTGTCGGGTTGGGAAGTCGACAAGTCACGGCATGGCAAGTCCAAATAATTGTATTTTGTCGCCTGTCTGGTTGTGAAGCCGACAAGTTAACAAAATCAACCTGACAACGCGACAAACTAATCCAACAAACGTCGCCCGTTTTGTCGACTTATCGGGTCAATTTTGTCGACTTGTGGCCTTCAACTAATTCACAACCTGCCAATGTGTGCATGGGAACTCGGTTTTTCATCCCATCCAAATGACTAGACAAGGGGAATCATGGCGGATTTCAAAATTTTTTTGTCAGACATTTTTACCGAAAATAAAGGGACATAACTTCTTATCGTTTAAGAAGGTAGTTTTTAGACCAAACAATAAAATCATGTGTCAACAAAATATTCAAATTCGTACGTAATAAAAACAATAGGTGCACTTCGTTATTTTTCATATCTAATTCCTGTACGGTATTAAAATTTATGCCAGTAATAATATTTCTTAAACATTATGTGATGACGTAATACAATAGAATGAAAGCCGACTGCCGACTACTGTCGATCCGTACTGTTTCAAATTCCTCGAAAAGTACCGTATTTTAGGGTCATTTAATTTGATACATTCTTCAGCGGAAGTTCGGCATTTGTCTTATGATCCGTTTCGGCTTATATACGGAGGATAAAAAATGTTATCTCCATATTCATTTGGCAGTAAACTTCGCTCGTTGTGACACCATCTGCTAAATAATAACACTCAAATCAAGCACTATTCCATTCGACGTATTCGTCAACATTGCCTACCGTACTTATTTCTTTATTTAAAAACATAAACCTCATTGAAAATAGATCATACATCCGACAATGTGCCATGAAAATAGAATCTTTTCTTCGACATTGGACGCGTGAAATTAGTCACAATGTCACATATTCATTCGGAATCTGTCAAGGTTTACCGAGTGGTATTCATTTCATAGTTTCACGAGATTTCTACTTCCGTTTAAAACAAAGACAACATGTAAATATTGTATGTACATTGCAACGTGGGGACCATATGGGGAAAAAAGGGTCTGTGGGCCCAGGTCATACCACAAGGTTCCCATACTGGACCCATATAATCTTCCCACATACAAATGTAGGCAAATACACTTTATTTTCATATATATTAATATCACAGAGACAAGCCAAATGATATAATGCTTACTTCTTTCTTACAATGATAATCTGACCTTATAGTGTGTGTTTCCGGGGCCAATATGGGATCTATATGGGATTTTCCGCATTAACAACTCTGTTTTTGACTACATGGGGCCAATATGGTGTCCATATAGGATTACCCATTTGTGTATCTGAGGCCAATATGGGATGTATATGGGATTACTCACATTAACAACTCTGTTTTTGTAAACATGGGGCCAATATGGTGTCCACATGGGATTACCCATGTTTGTATCTGGGGATAATATGGTATCTGTATGGGATTACATATTAACTTTTGTATATCTGGGACCAACGGTATCCATATGGGATTACTTATTTGCGTATGTTAGCTCATTATTGAACCCACACTTTTAGTTGTGTGTACCTTGAACCAAAATGTGCACCCAGAGTCTGTGTGGTATGGGTATGATATAACCACATTCCTGTATATTATGTACATGGGCCCAATAAGGTATCCATACGGGAATACCCACATGTGTATCTGCATGGGGTCAATATATCTATATGGCATTTCACATATAATATATCTAATTCCAATATGGTATCCATATGGAGTTACCTACACTTGTTTCTGGGTCCAAAATAATATATATATATATATATATGGTTTATTTACCATATATAAAATAATTATATAGGTCTGGGTCCAATAGGGTATCCATATGGGCCCCATAAACATTGCAATATGGGGACCATTATGGGGAGCAAATGGGCTGTGGGCCCAGATCATACCACATGGTTCCCATACTGAACCCATATTATCTTCCCACATACAAATACGCTTTATTTTCATATATATTAATATCACAGAGATAGGCCAAATGATATAATGGTTACATGAACTTCTTTCTTACATTGATAATCTGACCTTATAGTGTGCATATCATATCTGGGGCCAATATGGGATTTATATGGTATTACCCACATTAAAACTCTATTTTGTAAACATGGGGCCAATATGGTGTCAGTATGGGATTACCCATGTGTGTATCTGGGGATAAAATGGTATCTGTATGGGATTACATAATAAATTTTGTATATCTGGGGCCAACATGGTATCCATATGGGATTACTTATTTGCGTATGTTAGCTCATTATTGAACCCACACTTTTAGTTGTGTGTACCTTGAACCGATATGCGCAGATGTGATTACCAACATGTGCACCTGCAGTCTGCCTGGTATCGATATGATATGACCACATTCATGTGTATTATGTATGTGGGTTCAATATGGTATCCATATGGGATTACCCACACGTGTATCAGGGGCCAATATATCTATATGGCATTTACCACATATAATATATCTAATTCCAATATGGTATCCAAATGGGGTTACTCACACCTATATCTGGTTCAACATGAATTTAATATCATTTAAACGTTTGTGCAAATCTGCTATATGGCCAAGATTATATGTATAAAAATGGTTGGAGTGCCCAAGTTTAGATTTGCCGTTGATTCCATGAAGTACCGGAAGTTAGGTTTTAGAACGTTAAATACTGTGTGATTCAACATGGCGCCCGAGGGGTTTAATATGATGAGGTACGGAACAGTACCAAATAGTTTATTTGTGTGAGTGTCAAGGTTGACTAAAATGCCTTGGAAATCGGAAGTAGGAGGCGACTAGTATGTGTCTATCTATTTTGTGGACCGATGTGAGATTGTCCGTTGTGTTAACTGGACGAGTAGGCCTATTCACCTTCGGTTATTTGTCAATGTCAAATAAGAGGCTTCTTATCGACACGATCGGCTCTGGATCAGTTTGATTCTACGTATCTCTCGTAGCTGGGAGAAAAAAGATTTTTTAGCCGAGAGAATATCTTCCGTCAAAATAGTGGTTGATTCCGAGGCAAGGGAAGGAATCACGACCGACCGGTCTGGTCAACAAAATTTGCCATAACGAGATCGTAAGCAGAGAGTGAGATAAAAGAAGAGATAATAGTGGCTATGAAGACCTGGTTATCCCGAATGTCAGTGACTAGTTTCGTTCGTATTGAACTCATCAGACTGGACTGATAGGACTCACGTGTTGGGCGTTTTTATTTATACTATTCCGAAACCCCGGTGGGGTTTCTATGGTTACTAATTGGCGGGGTTACCGGGGTTAACCCCTTGGCGGGGTTTGCGAATATTTTACCGGGGTCGGCAGCTCGCTTACCGGGGTTTGTACAGAGGTTTGAAAAAATGGCGGGGTGCCAAATTTGTTACCGGGGTCGCTAGCTCGCTTACCAGGGTTGTACTGATAGTATAGATTGAAGTGCTAGTGTCCATAATTTTGCTAACTAGGATGCCTTGGGTTGGTTTGTAACATTGTTTCTTGTCATAACAATGAAGGGATAGTATATAGACAAGGGTGTTGATGTAACACCCGTGAGAGGGGCAAAAGGCTAAATATAAATCCAAAGTTGGAACACTCAGGGGTAGGGCATTGTAGAACAAAAATAAATATAAAAATGGTTGGAGTGCCCAAGTTTAGATTTGCCGTTGATTCCATGAAGTACCGGAAGTTAGGTTTTAGAACGTTAAATACTGTGTGATTCAACATGGCGCCCGAGGGGTTTAATATGATGAGGTACGGAACAGTACCAAATAGTTTATTTGTGTGAGTGTCAAGGTTGACTAAAATGCCTTGGAAATCGGAAGTAGGAGGCGACTAGTATGTGTCTATCTATTTTGTGGACCGATGTGAGATTGTCCGTTGTGTTAACTGGACGAGTAGGCCTATTCACCTTCGGTTATTTGTCAATGTCAAATAAGAGGCTTCTTATCGACACGATCGGCTCTGGATCAGTTTGATTCTACGTATCTCTCGTAGCTGGGAGAAAAAAGATTTTTTAGCCGAGAGAATATCTTCCGTCAAAATAGTGGTTGATTCCGAGGCAAGGGAAGGAATCACGACCGACCGGTCTGGTCAACAAAATTTGCCATAACGAGATCGTAAGCAGAGAGTGAGATAAAAGAAGAGATAATAGTGGCTATGAAGACCTGGTTATCCCGAATGTCAGTGACTAGTTTCGTTCGTATTGAACTCATCAGACTGGACTGATAGGACTCACGTGTTGGGCGTTTTTATTTATACTATTCCGAAACCCCGGTGGGGTTTCTATGGTTACTAATTGGCGGGGTTACCGGGGTTAACCCCTTGGCGGGGTTTGCGAATATTTTACCGGGGTCGGCAGCTCGCTTACCGGGGTTTGTACAGAGGTTTGAAAAAATGGCGGGGTGCCAAATTTGTTACCGGGGTCGCTAGCTCGCTTACCGGGGTTGTACTGATCGTATAGATTGAAGTGCTAGTGTCCATAATTTTGCTAACTAGGATGCCTTGGGTTGGTTTGTAACATTGTTTCTTGTCATAACAATGAAGGGATAGTATATAGACAAGGGTGTTGATGTAACACCCGTGAGAGGGGCAAAAGGCTAAATATAAATCCAAAGTTGGAACACTCAGGGGTAGGGCATTGTAGAACAAAAATAAATATAAAAATGGTTGGAGTGCCCAAGTTTAGATTTGCCGTTGATTCCATGAAGTACCGGAAGTTAGGTTTTAGAACGTTAAATACTGTGTGATTCAACATGGCGCCCGAGGGGTTTAATATGATGAGGTACGGAACAGTACCAAATAGTTTATTTGTGTGAGTGTCAAGGTTGACTAAAATGCCTTGGAAATCGGAAGTAGGAGGCGACTAGTATGTGTCTATCTATTTTGTGGACCGATGTGAGATTGTCCGTTGTGTTAACTCCCTTCATTGTTATGACAAGAAACAATGTTACAAACCAACCCAAGGCATCCTAGTTAGCAAAATTATGGACACTAGCACTTCAATCTATACGATCAGTACAACCCCGGTAAGCGAGCTAGCGACCCCGGTAACAAATTTGGCACCCAAGATTATATGTAGTTTTCCAAATGAGGAAGAGGTTGTCTAAATATCTTTTAAATTTCTCTTTGATGTAGTTTCTACAGTTAAATCTGCTAAAGGGCAATTCCACAGTAACAAACTTACATTTTGAACTCGTCAGATTTTTATTACTTCCAATATTATCTAACCATGAATAATTAATCGTTTTGGTTTTATTTAGTATTAAAAACATATGATTAAAATATCAATTGACATATGATTTTATTTGTTCATGAACACCAGAAATAAATATTGGCTCCTCAAAGTATAGGTAATAGGCATACAGAAATGATGAGTACCATGATTTGCCTGCATGAACATATAGTTGCAAAACTCTGAATTGTCCTTGTAAAAAATGACACTAATACTAAATGTCTACTGTATGGTCACATTTGGATTCTTGTAATCCAGTAAATTAGAAATTATTGTGGTAACGGACGTACATATTTTTTTGTACCAGATGTATAAGTGCAAATTGCAAACCCATTACATGAGATATGTAAACTTTCAAATAATCGGACCGATACATAATAATAATTATTAACTCATTTGAGTTAATGGAGCAGTTACTTTCCAAAAAACATTACTCCTTGAATAAAATATTGTGACACTAAAATTTTGGTAGCGGACGAACATACATCTTTGAAATCCCGTAATCAGAGAATTTTATCAAATGTTTTCTTTTTACGGTCATAATAACAAGAATGGGTGATGTTAGCTTTGAATATGAGTTTTTGAACAGTTCCATAAATAAATATGAATGAGAGATAATCTGTAAATATTTGATTACATGAAATACTGTGAAAAGTAATGGACGAACGTACATCTATGAAAACCAAAGTTTTACTGCGAATTTTTTCAAATCTTTTCTTTTTATGGACATTATTATAAGAATGGGTTATTCTTGCTTTAGATAATGAAGTTTTAAACAATGCCATACATAGATATGAATGAGAGAGAACAAGCCAACAGTGAGGCTGATGTCCCCCGCCGAAATCCCAAAATAAATAGATGACACATATTAATTAATCGCACATTTATTTTTTTCAAAAGTATCGAGCAATCAAACTGTACACGAAGTGTCATCCAAAAGTGTTTTATAAAGAAAAATGCTAAAACCGACGAGAAAAATGAAAATGTACCCTAGTTAGGGGGACCCTAAAGGCAGACAAAAGGGCCCCCACGCTTGACAAAAGGGCCCCTCTGGCCAAGGGAAAGGGCCCTCGTGTCCGAGTCAATTGTTTCTTTCCACTGTTACTGTCGAATCCATTACTGAATGAGAATGCAGTCATTGTATTGGCATAAAAATCATCAATCAAGATGAACCTAAATTATCTTGTCCCAAAGTATCAACCAATCAAATTGCTTATCTCTGCCTACCCTAAGAAGAAAATGCTCATCTTCGAACTCCATCAAGGCATTGACCTAATAAGCATACATGCCAATTTTGAACATTTTAATGCAATTCGAAGGAGAGTTATTGTGTTCCAAAGTCTCGACCAATCAAATTGCGTATCGCTCTGCTTACCCTGAGCAGAAAATGCTCATTATCGAACTTAGTCAAGGTATTACTGTAATGAAACTACACACCAAGTTTCATCAATCTCACTTAATTAGAACTAAAGTTATCATGTGTCAAAGCATCAACCAATCAAATTGCTTATCTCTGCTTACCCTAAGCGGAAAATGCTCATCTTCGAACTCCATCAAGGCATTGACCTAATAAGCATATACACCAAGTTTGAACATTTTAACTCAATAAGAAGGAGAGTTATTGTGTTCCAAAGTCTCGACCAATCAAATTGCGTATCGCTCTGCTTACCCTGAGCAGAAAATGCTCATTATCGAACATAGTCAAGGTATTACTGTAATGAAACTATACACCAAGTTTCATCACTCTCACTTAATTAGAACTAAAGTTATCGTGTCCTAAAGCATCAACCAATCAAATTGCTTATCTCTGCTTACCCTAAGCGGAAAATGCTCATCTTCGAACTCCATCAAGGCATTGACCTAATAAGCATACACACCAAGTTTGAAAATTTTAACTCAATTAGAAGAAGAGTTATTGTGTTCCAAAGTCTCGGCCAATCAAATTGCGTATCGCTCTGCTTACCCTGAGCAGAAAATGCTCATTATCGAACTTAGTCAAGGTATTACTGTAATGAAACTATACACCAAGTTTCATCAATCTCACTTAATTAGAACTAAAGTTATCGTGTCCCAAAGCATCAACCAATCAAATTGCTTATCTCTGCTTACCCTAAGCGGAAAATGCTCATCTTCGAACTCCATCAAGGCATTGACCTAATAAACACATACACCAAGTTTGAACATTCTAGCTCAATTAGGAAGAGAGTTATTGTGTCCCAAAAAGTGTGACGGACAGACGGACAGACAGACAGACAGACAGACAGACAGACAGACAGACGGACGAACCCATTTTAATAGTCCCCCAACTTTCTTCGAAAGGCGGGGGACAAAAATGTAAATATTTGGTAACAGGCGCAGGTTCTCATAGCAATATTTTTCATTGTTAAATACTTTTGCAAAACTATATATATATTATTTTTATGTATAAATATCATGTTTATATACATTGTCAGATAACGAATGCCAATTCATTCATTGGTAAACTGTAAAACAAGAAAGCTGTCATTTCCAGAAAGGTGACTATTTCCATTTTCATCTTATAACATATGTTGTTATGGTGGCTGATTGGTATCATGTCGTATTGTCGTGATGTCGCCTTTCATAACGCGACAACACGACATTTTTACCCGACATTACGACACTAAAAATGTCATGATGTCGGGTAAAAATGTCGTGAGGTTGGGTAAAAATGTCGTATTGTCGGGTTGTCGTGATGTCGGGTTGTCGCGTTATGGAACAAAAAACTGGCAATAAAGAAAATGGTTGATCAAGTGGAAGTAGATTTACACTCACATTGCAGTTTGAGTTGCATTTGTATCCATTTGTATACGTCCACATTCATAATGTGAACCGTCTTCATTAACTCGGATGTTTACAGACAAAATATTCACGAAAAGTGGGCGTGACAACGCCCCTATGGGTCGGGCATGCATTTACATCAGTAGGTGCCATTGTCTCTTTAAAAATAATGCTCATGCCAAATTTGAAGAAAATCCATTAAGAATCGCGGCCTGTAGGGTGTTTACAGACTAAATATTAATATAGGTACCATCCTGTTATTGAAATGATTGATCATGCCGAATTTGAACAAAATCTGTTAATAATTGCAACCTGTAGAATATTTACAGACAAAATAATAACAAAAAAGCGGGATTGGCACCACCCTGCGGGGTAGGGCATGCACCCGGAGAAAACCCACGAGGTTAGACAGAAGACCCTACTCTTTGTCACGGACAAGTTTGGGCTGGAAACCACACCACTTGACTCAATGACAGACACACAGACAAGGGGGGCGGCATAATATGTTCACATTATGAAATAAAATGGGCGACGGCATAATATGTTCACATTATGAACTGAAATGGGGTTTAACGTCCTACTGTTCTGATCCGAATGAGCTAATGAAGACGGTTCACATTATGAATGTGGACGTATACAAATGGATACGAATGCAACTCAAACTGCAATGTGAGTGTGAATCTACTTCCACTTCATCAACCATTTTCTTTATTGCCAGTTTTTTGTTCCATAACGCGACAACCCGACATCACGACAACCCGACAATACCACATTTTTACCCGACATCACGACATTTTTACCCGACATCACGAAATTTTTAGTGTCGTAATGTCGGGTAAAAATGTTGTGATGTCGGGTAGAAATGTCGTGATGTCGGGTTGTCGGGTAGAAATGTCGTGATGTCGGGTTGTCGCGTTATGAAAGGCGACATCACGACAATACGACATGATACCAATCAGCCACCATATGTTGTATTATTGTGTGTCATGGCAAAATATGTTTCTTGCTCTCGCTGGACTAAACGTTTGAAAGTTTTATCAGCTATACAACGAAATACAAGTGACATTATATAACTGAATTTTATAAAGATGAAATAAACGCACTTTAAAATAAAAGATATAATAAATGCTAAATCTGATCTTTTTAGAGCTTAATCCATTTGAAACGAGGGTAATTCAAATACTCTCTAAATTGGAACAACAGATTAAAGAATTAAAATGACAACATAAGCACTGGTCAACTATTTCACGTTCCTGACCAAAAGAAAATGGTGAGTTTCTGTTTGTATTACCTACTGTTTGTGGAGACTACAGGTCAGAATTTATATCCGATTTTGATGAAAATTAAAATATGTGTTTGTATCCCAAAGATGTTGATTGAATTAGATATCCGCGCAAAATATGGGTAGAGTTGTCTTACTTTGTCAGACTACACATCAACAGACCTAATGTGCTTTTCTTTTGAATTGCAGAGTCGTCAGAAGAAATCAAATGTTTGTGAAAACTACAAACGAAGAAATCAAAACAACTGTTAGTTGCTTCCTGGCTAATTCAAGGGGCAGGGATGTTGGGAGATCCCAACGAATTTCAACTGTCTTACCGAAAAAGCATTACAATAAAACATGAAACCAAATAAACAGTTTTGTTATTTTATTAGACTGATTTGGTACTTGTTGTTTACCATGCTTAGAACTAGAGAATTCGTCAAAGTTACACGGAGCCGTGTAGCACACTTGATATTATCATTAAAATAGTGTTTAGCATGTAATATCAAATAATCATACATTAGAATATAATTTCATACTTGTATTAAATTAGTCTTAGTTCGGCTATAATGTCTTGTCTGAATAGTTTACTGTCCATATATGTGTTGTCACCACAAATAAGCTCAGTAGGCCTACAGTATTTCTTAGAATCCCACAGGAAATCCGTTTAGTGCCCAAATTAATATCCTGGCATATCCACACAGATCCCATATGATGCCCATATTACATTGATTTGTACTCCCACATGAGTCCCATATAGTACCCATATTACATGTCTTATCAAGACCATATCGGTCTCATGCAGGCCCCATATTATTTTAGATGATTTACCCATATAGAACCCACACTAACCCCATTTAGTACCCATGTGGATCCCATATTATGCCCATATATATCATTTATTTGTACCCCACATATATTTCCCATATTATATTTCTTAACATGGCCATATAGGTCCCACACAGGCCCCATATAGCACCCATATTATTTTAAATGATTTAACTATATAGGCCCCACACCATAGAACTGTACTAGAAAGGAAGTCCGACTGGTGGTTTATGTTATTTATCGCATGCGCGAAAACACAGAACCTAAGTTACTTCCGGTTAAACAAAACCCTGAAGAAATCCGTATGGAGTCCTGTGAGCTTCGGAATAAAATAAGAAAAAAACATCGTCTGCACAACTTCCAATTACCAAGATATATCCGAAATTAATGTTTAACCATGTGTAAGTTATTTTGTATCAATACGGTTAGTTGTCAGTACATGTTTCGTTCGTATAAAAATTAAAAGGATACGACGGTACCCAGCCGACACAGGCCTACAACAATAACACTAACACATAAAAAGTATGATAAGTTATTGAATAATCATTTTCAGACATAATGCGTCCAGGACGCATTCTATTGTATTATAAAACCTCAATTTGTTTCTATTCGATATAATAATATTTCGTCAAACGTAATAAAAACTATGCAGCTAGTCTAGAATCTACAATTTTCTAATTATATAGGCCTGTATACATGTAGGCCTATAGTCATGTTTTATCTTTACTTTTGGCCTACGTTTTTTTTTTTTGGTGTATCAATATTCATTACTTCAAGGTGTCTTCATAGCCCCCCCCCCTCAAAAAAAGTAAGTTAATAGCTAAAATTTCCCTTTTAGTTTTAGATTGTAAGAAAAACTGTTTTGATAATTAGATATACCGTATATATACGTCTTTACATGTATAAATAAATAAAAAATCTGTCTTTATCAATTAAAGATGTAGGAAAAATCAAATAATATCCTAAGGAAATTTTCTATAAAATTTAGACTTTAATGAATGGTCTCAGCATTTTGTCAAATTCAAATGTGCTATCAGTATTTTAAAACAATATGTTTGCACACTGAAATTTCAAGGTAAACTTTTAAAAAAAAAATCATTTGAATAGATGTTCTGTTTCTAAGCCCTCATTTAATATTGAAAACATTATATGTGTAGGTGAAAAATACCGATCGCTATCAAGTACAGCACATAGGCCATTCACTGTATTATAGACCTTAGGGAATCGATTTTCAGGTCACCCAACGAAAAAAAATGACGCAAAATTTTAAAAGCGTAAAGTGTCCGGATAAGCAACTTAGCCATTCTTAGTCAAAACAACTCAATATTTTTTATCTCAAATTTTGAGACAAGGTATATACACCATTGCTCTATATTTTTACGTTGAAATTTCATAGGTACCCAGACCTTTATTTTTCCGACTATGTTCAAATTAGGATAATTCTTTTAAATATTGGTCGTATTGACATTATAAAATTTGCATGAATGTAAATCTAAATGTCAGATAGTGTCATGTTTTTTTCCATTCTTACACCATATTTATTTAATGATACATAATTATTGGATCTGAAAACTGTCTGTTAGGATTATGTTGAAAATATTATTATTAATACCCCTTTAAACTCCTCAATTTCTTTATGAAAATGTTAATACCAGTTACCCTGTACTTTCTTTCTTTTGTAGGCCTCTGAATATAAGATAAGCTCTTCACTGCTACAACCTTCCATAAATAATAAAGTGTGAAAAATACTTTGTCAGTAATTTCGGAAGAGGGCCTGGCAAGGACATTGTCTATTCGATTCGTTGGAGTACATGTAAAAGAATCCTTGACAATTTTCGAAATAAGAGTAGGTAATTAATTAGTCTGCTGTCTGGACAAAATTTACTTCATAGCACAGTGTATGACAAACACTTGTCATTATTTGCCAAACCATGCAGAAAAATAGGAGATAAACCTCCATCTGTTAAAATATGCAGCCTCTATCGTGTTCAGAAGAAACTGATCCTCTATTGCTATTCAGAGGTTTTCAGGTTATTTTTTTTTAATGTCTGTAATTGTTAAAATAAATAAAAGGGTTCTTTTTTTTATGTATCTTATTGTTGTTGAAATATTTGTTAGTAATATTCTTCTAACAAGAAAAGACCCCTGTACATATGTACTTGAAAATTGGGGGGTTGGGATAGTATCGAGTGCTGTGCATCAACCTCTTCTGGCCGGTCACCTCTGGCTTGCTGTTGTGATTTCGATCCCTGGTGTGAGCGTATGTGGCTTCGAGATAGGGGCGCCTTCTCAAATTCATGGGTTACTCCCACACGAAAGACACCTGCGTGTGCGCTTTGATAATAACAATGCAAAATAAGACTTGTCTACTATATCACCTTCGGTGGAAGTTGTCGTTTAACTCTTAAGAACAACAGTTCAAAATTGAAGAAGCATGGACAGGAAGATGCTGTCCGGGCAAAATTCTCCTTCCTTGGATTTTGCAAATAGTCATAGAATAAAGACTACCATATGTTATCGTAACGAAATACTGAAGGATTGCATGTGTTGACAAGATAATGTTAAAACCCAATTCCATATAGTTCAAAATTGAAGAAGCATGGACAGACAGATGCTGTCCAGGCAAAACTCTCCTTCCTTTTTTTCATTGAAAATTATTTTGAAGAATCAGTTTGTTTACAAAATTATGATGCCAATGTGTACCAATGAGCTTGTGTTTTTTGTCCCATCTAAACAACTAGACACTGTTCTTTGCCATGTTGTCCCTCCTACACTACCGACTGGGAGAAACCATGCTGCAAAATGCTGGAGAACTTTATTGAATAACACCAGCATACATCATCCTTATATATTCAGATTGGTATTTTTTTTCTTTGGAAAAAATTATAATGAATCAATTTGAACAAGCCAACAGTGAGGCTGATGTCCCCCGCCGAAATCCCAAAATAAATAGATGACACATATTAATTAATCGCACATTTATTTTTTTCAAACGTATCAAGCAATCAAACTGTACACGAAGTGTCATCCAAAAGTGTTTTATAAAGAAAATGCTCATCTTCGAACTCCATCAAGGCACTGACCTAATAAGCATATACACCAAGTTTGAACATTTTAACTCAATTAGAAGGAGAGTTATTGTGTTCCAAAGTCTCGACCAATCAAATTGCGTATCGCTCCGCTTACCCTGAGCAAAAAATGCTCATTGTCGAACTTAGTCAAGGTATTACTGTAATGAAACTATACACCAAGTTTCATCACTCTCACTTAATTAGAACTAAAGTTATCGTGTCCCAAAGCATCAACCAATCAAATTGCTTATCTCTGCTTACCCTAAGCGGAAAATGCTCATCTTCGAACTCCATCAAGGCATTGACCTAATAAGCATATACACCAAGTTTGAACATTTTAACTCAATTAGAAGGAGAGTTATTGTGTTCCAAAGTCTCGACCAATCAAATTGCGTATCGCTCTGCTTACCCTGAGCAAAAAATGCTCATTGTCGAACTTAGTCAAGGTATTACTGTAATGAAACTATACACCAAGTTTCATCACTCTCACTTAATTAGAACTAAAGTTATCGTGTCCCAAAGCATCAACCAATCAAATTGCTTATCTCTGCTTACCCTAAGCGGAAAATGCTCATCTTCGAACTCCATCAAGGCATTGACCTAATAAGCATATACACCAAGTTTGAACATTTTAACTCAATTAGAAGGAGAGTTATTGTGTTCCAAAGTCTCGACCAATCAAATTGCGTATCGCTCTGCTTACCCTGAGCAGAAAATGCTCATTATCGAACTTAGTCAAGGTATTACTGTAATGAAACTATACACCAAGTTTCATCAATCTCACTTAATTAGAACTAAAGTTATCGTGTCCCAAAGCATCAACCAATCAAATTGCTTATCTCTGCTTAGCCAAAGCGGAAAATGCTCATCTTCGAACTCCATCAAGGCATTGACCTAATAAACATATACACCAAGTTTGAACATTCTAGCTCAATTAGGAAAAGAGTTATTGTGTCCCAAAAAGTGTGACGGACAGACGGACAGACAGACAGACAGAAGGACAGACAGACAGACAGACGGACGGACGAACCCATTTTAATAGTCCCCCAACTTTCTTCGAAAGGCGGGGGACAATTAAAAAGATTAAGTATGAAGACAATGATTCTAATATCAAGATTTTTATTTTTGCTACGAAAATATTTTAAGTGCATCTTTTCTTTTGTGTGAAAATAGATTTGAAGAATGAGTTTGGTTACAAAAATACACTCGATATGAGTGAATGGATACCCGTCGTCGTCACGTTTGCTGAAGTGGAAGACTGGCACCCACACGACACGATGCAGAAGCTTTTGGGACATGTGTATTGGATTCCTCGCGTCCTGAGAAATGTACCCTGGGCGAGACAAGAGATCCTGAAGAGAGAACGCGATAACTAACAGTTTTTTCTTTTCCTTTGTATGATATGTTTTTTGAATTGTTGCATTGAATGTTCTTTTTGTATTTTTTGTAAAATAAATTGTGTTGTAATTTCACTCCATGTCTGTTGTTCTGGCGCGAAGGTATAAAAGGCAGGGGAAAAGGGAATGGGGGGAAACAGTGCAAGATGGATGTGACGTTCAAACATCCCTTTACCATGTTAGTCAGTGGTGCAACGGGTGTTGGAAAGACGGTCTTTGTGCAGAAATTTCTTTAAGCGTTCCTGTTCGACGTCCCTCCCCAACGTATCGTGTGGGCTTATGGCGAATGGCAAGAGTTACGATCGCTTTCCCTACACTTATGTCAAAGGCTTGACGGATATTGACGACGTGATGGGTCAAGTCAAAGGTCCACAAGTCTTTGTGGTGGATGATTTGATGGGAGAAGACACGGAGATATTGCAAGAGTGGTTCACGAAAAAAGAGTCATCACCACGACACGAGTGTCATTTACATTGTGCAAAACTTGTTTGACAAGCAACAGCGTACCATCAGTCTGAATGCCCATTACTTGGTCTTGTTCAAAAATCCCCGAGACGCCTCGCAAATTGGTGTGTTGGCCCGTCAGATGTACCCTTCCCGTTCCAAGTATATGCAAGAAGCTTATGAAGATGCGACGAGTACCCCTCGCAGTTACTTACTCGTTGATTTGAAGCCTGACACTCCCGAAACATTGCGACTGAGATCCAACATTTTACCCCAAGAAGAACCACCCATCGTCTACGTCCAAAAAGTATAAAAGGGGGGCCTGTACCTCGAAATGACTCTTGTTTGTCATGATGGCTCGCACGAAGAATACACAGAGGAAACACCCACCTCCCACCCTTCCCAGGGCGACGTTCCCGACCCTGGCACCGGACCTTCGTGATCCCACGGTACAAAGTCAGACTCGCCCGAGAATGAGGGCCCCCAGAACACAATGCTTACCCCCGTCGTTGACACCACCCACGAGTCCCATGTCTCCCTTACCGGCCACACCACCACCACGCCGTACCTTACCGGTTACACCTCCACGCCTCACCTTACCGGTCACACCTCCACGCCCCACGTCACCACCCTCCTCTTCTCGGTCTCCTTCTCCGATCTTTCGCAGACCACGAAGAGAAAAGAAGAATTCTATGAAAGGACTCAAGTCCTTCATTCGCAAATTACAACATCTGACTCCGGATATGGCTTATGGACAGTTGGTCAAGAATACGGGCTGGGCACGTATTGGATTGTTGCAGTGGTTCAAGTTGGCGGCCAACCATTTGCTGAAGGGTAACATTCAGCCACTACATGCCCAGCACAAGAAATGGGTGGAACGAAATTGATAAGTGTTGACCCAACTGACGGAGAGAAACATGCCGACGACCGAAAAACTCTCCCTGATCATGAAACCGGGGGGACGCGGGTTTTTTGGGGGTGTGTTGATTGGTATCTTGCTGCGATGGAAGGAAAGACTGCAAGAGGAAAGAAACAAGAAAAGAAATCAATTCGTTCGACGGGTCGCCCAGCGCGGAAGGGGTCTGAGTACCGAAGAATTGAACCAGCATCGAGCGTTGCTTCGCAAACTGAGTAATCCACGAACATCCCCCGACGTCAAACGACGACTTGTCAATCAACAGGGTGGTGCCATCGGGGCATTGCTGGCCATGGCCCTCCCGGCTTTGGCCCCCTTGGTATCTAATCTATTGGGTGGACAAAAGGGTGGTAAACATCCCTTCCTTAGAAGGCGCGATAGAGCGAATGCTACGGCTGCCGAGCTATCTAAAGTATTTGGTGGATAACCCCGTGGACAGAAAGGTATAAAAAGGGAACCGGAGAACGGCCCCGAGCTCAGTCATGGAGACACTGCGGTATCTATTGAACACTGCACCGAAAGACCGTCCCCTTTTACTTGAGACCCAACCCATCGTCGACGGTGTGTGTGAGTGTATTGGAAACCTGATTCGCGGCAACGTTCCTGTGACCGACAAAGAAGTCAAGCGCTTGAAAAAGGACGCCCCCTTGTTACGACGTTTGGGCACGTCTAAAACACCTTGGAAGACCCGTCGGCAACTTTTGAAGCAACAAAAAGGGGGATTCTACATCCGATTGTTTCGGTCCTTTCCCAAAGATGAAATTCGCCAAGAAAATGAAACTGGTACCCTTCGACGGACCCACCGACGTCAAACCCGTCGAAGTCATGCAAGTCGAACCCGCGTACGATCGAGATCCACTGCAGCAGGCCGTCGAGAATGTCCACCAAGACATGCAACACGAGTTAAACGATCCCACCCTGACCGACGAAAATAAAATGCAGCGTTACAGTTGTTACATCGTTATCAAACGATGCAAAAGAAAAGAAAACAGGTCATTCCTTTGTTGGACGAAAACATACCCGAGCCAAAAGAAGAAACTTCGGAGGCACCCATCCTGGAGTCGGTCCCCCGACCCTATCAACATCGAGCTCGCCTTTTGTTGAAACACATGAAAGAAAAGACACCTTGGTCGTGGAACGAGAACTTGGAATTGGTTCGGAATGGCTCACGCGTACCCAACACCAATGCCATTGACATTGTGAACGATTTGGTTCGTCGGCGAAAGAATACCCAGGCTCCCTTCGGATGGTTTGGCGTGATGCAAAGTTTGAAGGCCACGAACGTACCGCGCGAAGCCATTGGTAATCAAGAACGATGGAACGTGTTGTCCACACCACTGACACGGACTCCGCAGCGACGCCCGAGAAAGAAGAAAATCTCCAGCACGGATACCCCTAGTACATCTACCAGAAGATGGCTCTCCTTGCAAAAACTATAAATAGCCTGTTCATAGTCACACCTGCTGAAACATGGAACGAAAGCTGAAGAAAGTGTATTACGACCCGAATCACCCGGCCTCTTTCGGTGGAGTCCTGGGCCTTCACAAAGCTACCGGTGTGTCCTTGGACAAAGTCAAGGCATGGTTGAAACAACAAAGGGCATACACCTTGCACAAACCATTGAAAAAGAAATTCTCACGGTCTCCCACGGTGGTGGCCGGCATAGATCATCAGTGGCAAGCCGATTTGAGCGATATGTCGGCCTTGGCCAAACAGAATGAAGGATACAGGTATTTGCTGTGCGTCATCGACGTGTTTTCCAAGTATGCTTGGGTGTTGCCCCTCAAAAACAAGACGGGGGACAGTTTGGTGGATGCCTTTCGTCAAATCTTTCAAAGTCGACAACCCCTGCGACTTCAAACGGACAAAGGTACCGAATTCCTCAATCGAAAAATGCAAGTGTACCTGAAGAAGAAAAAAGTTCATTTTTTCGTGACACATAACGTCGAAACCAAAGCCAGTGTGGTTGAACAATTTCAAAGGACACTGAAAGAGCGCATGTGGCGATACTTTACTCATCGACAAACACAACGGTACATCGACGTGCTAGATGACCTGGTTCGGGCTTACAATGCTAGACGACATCTGACCATCGGCATGGCGCCCAAAGATGTTCGCCCCGAACACGAATGGATGTTGATAACACCGCCTCCACGTCCCCGGAAAAAGAAAAAATCAATGGACTTGGTACGACCGTACGTTTGGCTTTACCGAAACATGGTGCCTTCGACAAAGGTTACAGGCCCAACTGGACTCTGGAAACGTTCCACGTCGCACCCAACGTCGGTCCCGGTTACAAACTGTTGGACGAAAGAGGTGAACCCATACAGGGCACCTTCTATCCCGAAGAATTGCAAGCGGTCCAAGTCAACGACGATGAGATCTTTCCCATCGAAAGAGTACTCGAAAGAAAAAAAGACAAAGTATTGGTGAAATGGTTGGGCTATCCGGCGAGTTTTAATTCGTGGATCGACAAGACCACTCTCCAAAACGTATAAATAGGAGCGAGAGACGCCAACATCAGTCAACATGCAAGACGAAACCACGTCTTCGTCCGCGAGTGCCCACAATTGGTCGCTCTTGGGAAAACGTGTGCCACAAGCGGAAATTGTCTTTTTCTGTCAAGTGAGTCTAGTGTACGTCGTGGCGGGAGTTTCTTTGTCCCAACTGGCTTTCAAACCCGACGGATCGCAGACCACGTTGTGGACGGCCTTGCTCTCCAGTAGCTTGGGTTACCTGTTACCTTCTCCAACTTTGAAAACCAAACATAATGAACAACGACCGGCCCTTTTACCTCACGCTCCCTAGTGACAGTTCCATGTCGTGGTATCCCGACAACAAAGTCTCCACGTATCTCCACTGGAACCGCCACTTCTCGTCGATCATCGGGAATGGGAAGTGGGTCTGTCCATGATCACGTTACCTGACCAATGGCAAAACATCGATCAACAAGACAACACGCTCGGCTTACGCATTCATCCTTGGTCGCCGCCCTCGAGCGACGAACCCGGAGTAAAGATATGCCGGGACCGCCACAGGATCGACCCGTCGAATTGTTTCAAAGGTGTAAAGGGTGGTGAGATCAAGGGATCGATCGAAATGGAAACGCACATCAAGAGTGACGACTACGAGCCGCTGAGACACATCCTGGATGTCCTGAACACTAGACTGGATGATTTGTGGAACCTGTCTCCCATCTACAATCATTTGGCCCATCAACCCGTCCGCTTGGATCCCAATAACAAGGAAATGACCGACCACGAGAAGAAAGAGCAGAACGAGTACGAAACTCGAGAGGTGATGCGTCAAGGGGCCGTATCAAGAGGTTCCTTCGTGTCTTTCAAGAGAGACAACACCAACGATAGAGTGTATCTGAAGATCAATCACGTGCAGACGCTTTTCTGGTTTGACGTGTTGCCGAAAATCGAACTTCGTCTGTGTGGACCCATCGTGTCCATGTTGGGATGGGCTGGAAACGAACTGTTGGTTGCCCTGCAGTCAATCGATATGACCGGCGAAGATGGCCAAAGTCTACGGTATTTCTACGCCCACCACACCCCAAATCTTCAAATCCAGTACGATCTGTTTTACATCTACACGGACATTATCGAACCCCAGATCGTGGGCGACGTGAAGGTTACTTTGCTGGACGTGATTCCCAGTCGACGATTGTATCACCGTCCCGCCAGGATTCACTACTTACCTCTGAAGTACAGTCGACTAAACTACATTGGTCTCTATATAAGGAACGGAATGGGGAAAGCCGTGCCATTTCTCGACGGTAAGGTGGTGGTCCAACTTCATTTTCGCTGCCGATGATGATTCGAGTGTACAAAGGTGGAGTGCTCAGACAGGGAGGGGCTGGCAATGGTCTGGTGGTGTACAAGGGGGGAATTCTGAGACAACAGGGTGCCGGTCGATGGTCGGGGTTATTGAATGCCGTCAAATCGGTCGGGAAGACCTTGTGGTCGGCGGGTAAAGCGGCCGTGAAAAAGAATGTGCCCCAAGTGTTACCCAAAGTGGGGCAAAGCGTGCTCGACGCCGTCAGTGGTCGTGAAAAATGGAACTGGAAGAAAGTCGCCCAGGACACGCTTCGCCCCGCGTTGTCAAACACGATGTCCGACACACTCAAGAACGTGGTCGCCCACCTGGAACCTATAAAAGACCCCTCACGAACCCTGTCCACTTCACATCGTCCAAAGAGGAAGAAGAAGACACAGGTCACCTCTCACAAACGACGTAAACTAGATATCTTCGACCATGGCTACGCAGGCAATGCGCAATGATTCCTGTCCCTGCGCGCGAGACGAATTGCAGGATTTGTTCAGTGTACCCGACACGCAGACGGCCATAAACAAGGTGACCAAAATCAGAAAGTATCCACTGACGCCCGACTTGAACCACGACGGACCCATCGAATTTTATATTTCCAATGCCACCACCGATTTCATCGATCTGGCCAACATGACACTACACGTGGCCCTGAAGGTGACCAAGAACGACGGGGATGATCTGGATGCGGATAGTCAAGTCGCACCCATTAACAACTTGTTTCATTCGTTGTTTAAAGACGTCAAATTACGCCTGGGAAAGGATGCCGAAACTTTGGTCACCACCTCTCTGCCCACCTATCCCTACCGGGCTTACTTGGAGAATTTGTTGAGTTTCGGTAAGGGAGCCAAGAACGACCACCTGTCGAAACAAGTCCTGTGGGAAAAAGATACCGCCGGACAGTTCAATTCCACGAAATCTGTCGCCACCGCCGGAGATGGTGGACGACAGGCTCCGAATAACAAAGGATTGGAACAACGCCAGAAAACCATCGCTGCCAGTCGCACCTTTGAACTGCAGTCGCGTCTACACTTGGACATGTGTTTACAAGATCGGTATCTGCTGGACGGTGTGGACCTGCGGTTGAAATTGGAAAAGCAATCCCCGAAATTTTTTCTGATGTACGGTGAAGGCAACGATGCAGAAGACTACAAAGTCGAGTTCACCAAAGCCTACCTGGATATCCCGTTCGTCACTCTGGCTCCCAGCACCTACACACGGGTGGCTGCGCAACTTCAATCTTCCAACGCCAAGTATCCCCTGAAGCGCGTGGTGGTCCGCGACATGGTCATTCCCGACAATCGCACCAGTCACGTCCTAGACAATCTGTTTGTCAACGAAAGCCTGCCCAATAGATTAATCGTGGGTATGGTACGTAACACGGCCTACGATGGAAGAAAAAACAGAAATCCCTTCGAATTCCAACACAATCAATTGGAAAACATCAAATTGACCAAGAACGGGGAGATTGTGGACGAATACGATGTCGACTTTCCCCAGCGACAAGCCATCGCACCTTACCTAGATTTGATGAAAAGGGTGGCCGTCTTAAACACCCGAGAAGACCTGGACCTCCCTTTCCACGACTATCTCAATGGGTACACTTTGTATTGTTTCGATTTGACCAATGACCACTGAGCCGACGGTAACTACTTTCATCCCAAAGCGGCGGGTAACCTGTCTTTGGAACTCAAGTTCGGTGCGGCCCCGACCAATCACCTCAGTCTTGTTCTGTTTGCCGAATACGACAATGTCTTGGAAATTGACGCCAACCGACAAGTCATCACAGATTGGTGAGGCTCTCTCCAACCGACAACTGACACGGGCTTTAGAAAAACATCTCCCCGCTAACGTATTCGGGGGCGTGTGGGCTCGTAATCATCTGGATATACTGCGCCCGACCTCGTACCCCAAAGCCTATGTCATCAACACGGACGACGAAGACCAACCCGGTAGACACTGGACCGTGTTTGTGTGCGAAGGACCAGATCACATTACCTTCTTCGATTCCTACGGGTGTCCCCCTGATGTCTACGGAGAAGCCTTTCGACGTTTCGTGCAAGGTCTACAACTCCACTACCAACCCCGATGGATTCAGGGACTCGAGAGTGTCGTCTGCGGCCATTATTGTTTGTATTATTTGTGTCATCGTTTTCACGTTCCCTCTCCGCACTCCCTTTCTGTGTTCGGGCACGTGTATCGTGTGAACGATATACTCGTCGAACAATGGGCTAGGGATCATTTTCCCGACTTGCAAAAAGACCAGAAGAAGGGACAACGATGTCGATGCTTTTTTGCACTGTAAATATGTTTTTTTGTGTTCAATGCCTTTGTGTTCAAGTTCAATTTTGTGTTCAATAATATGCTTTGTAAATGTGTTCAAGTTCAATAAAATGCTTTGTAAGCAACATATTACGTGTCTGTTTTTTTGTGACGTCATGTGACGTCATGCTATTCTGATTGGTGGAAAATGGTATCGCCCCAACACATTAGACTCGTCCCGTCCCGAGCTATAAATAGGAGTGTCGAAGCCAAAAGAAGTCACAAACAAAATGGATCGAAAAGACAAAAGGTTTTGTACGACTTGTGGGGGGTATTACCCTTTGTCTAAGGGGAACCGGCCAGAAGCAGATTACCTAGTCTGCTTCTGGTGTGGGGTAGATGTGTCTAACACCTACCATAGGCGGTCGAAGCATGCTGTCAAGTGTGAGAAGCGACCTGTACCACGGTACTCGGCAGAGCATCCAAGATGTTCCTGCTAACCCTCTCATTGAGAGGACCAACAGCCCTTTCAGGGCCAACTTAATCAATGCAAAAGAGTTGTTCCCCCTTCTTCTTCTCCCTCTCTCTCTCTCTCTCTCTTTTCCCGCGCGCTCCAGTGCAAGGTCACGTGCACGCGCATGCACGCACATACATGCACGCGCATGCGCGCACGTGCATGGCTGTACAAGCGCTCCTACTACTCAAACCCCATTTAGTACCCATATGGTTGAGCCCATATGGATCCCATATGGATGTTGGGTGCAAAAATGTCGGGGTCCGATATGGGCTCCCCATCATGGCCCCATATTACATGACACATGGTACCCACCAATCCCACCAATGAATGTTATCAGGGTTTGCTCTGAAAATTCTAAATACACTTCGAACGACGCAATTTTGATAACTTCTTTTTAGAATCGGCAAGTTTACCCAATATCTAAACCCGTACCGCATCGCGATTGTATAGGCGTAGGTACATTACATATTACTTACCGTCATACAGCCACGGCTAGATGTAGAATTATGGAATTCAGCGAGGTTTGCCGAGTGCTATAACCACGTGCGATCAGAAACAGAGTTAGCAAGGTCTAGGTTTTTTTTTAGATATGTGTGTGTGAAATAGCTTAATTTAACGCTTGCTTCCACCATAGTGATATCGCAGATTAGGATATGTGAAATATACGAATAATTTCTACCTGCTGTCCCCCGACATCAAGGAGATTATAATAGTAATACATCCGACAATTGGTCAATCACGTAGATTAAGTTTATAATCACTGTTGTTGTATTGATACATATCCCGACAAAGGAGAAGCAATGACTTCTGTTCAGGATTGGATTAATGAATTGTCCGATAAAGGATTAAGGCAGATTAACTAGTTAATCAAGGTAGATGTTAGGTGGTATAACACAATAAATATGTTGATCACTTAATTACCTAATCAATCCAGCGTGTTATCAACGATAATCGGGTTGAGAGGTTGTTACACACTCAGTAAACTATATTAATTTTGGAATTTTGAATATTATTCACCATGTCTTGATGTCCGATTGGGCATATTTCCAGTCGGACAATTTTGTGCATTTGGAAATTGGCGTCGGACAAGTCCGGAATATACGGGCAAAATCCCATCTCTGCCCCAAAAATACAAGAAACACCATTACTACTTCTCAGTGACAGCTAACGCTTTTTTTGATTTGTCTAAGTCTGTGAGACACTGCCAAGCTTTGATCTCATCTACCCATCTTGAATATGGTTTACTATCAGAAAAGGGACTGCTTTACTTCTAAAAGTCCTCCATATATACTGTAAATACTACATATGAATATGACTAAAGCCACAAAAATGTTTCTAAGAATTCTAATCATTATATATTTTCCGAATTTTTACTACGCTTGTAAGTTTATAAAACGCTTTTAGTCCTGGTTTACTTCTAATAATTCACTTCCTGTTGATCGCTGTGGACTTCCTCTTTCACACTCAAGTTCATGGTCACTTTTGACAGTTCGCTAGCTTTGATAACTTTTCAACACTTTTGTCGCCTACAACTCCAGAAATGTATGTGAATCAATTTCCATCGGTCTTGGAAAACCTCGCTCTACTACCATGTTAAGACCATAATATTAGAGTTAATTATAACCATTTTATCCCTTCTGACATTACATCAAAGCCATGCCATGCATGGCCATTCACTCGCGCCTTCCGACCTCTACCTCCTGTCTCACCCGAATAACTCACATTACATCATAGACATAATTGACATGAAAGATTCACATTAGATAAACACAGATAAATATTAACAAATACAACCCATTATTCAGCAGGGGACATTTTCCACAGATAAAAACAAAAATACAGTTAAAGTCCTTGTAGGTGTTACACCAGGTGGTCTTGTGAGTTATGTGTCTGATGCATTTGGAGGGGCAGCCAGTGATAGGCCAATATGTGAATCTGGTGACTCTGTCATGGCTGATCAGGGGTTCAATGTCCAAGATCAAACGTGGAAATTAACATTCCAGGATTTTATAAGAAAAACAACAGGATGTCTGGACAATCAGTAGCAAACGATCGAAAAATAGCAAGCAAACGAGTGCACCTTGAACAAATTATCGGACTAGCTAAGACATTTAAAATATTAAAAAAAACACTAAATAATACAGAATCAAATTTGTCGGATGCAATTATTTCAGTTTGTTTTTATTTATGCAATTTTAGACCAGTCATTGTCCACAATGATGCCTCAGTTGACATTTGTTGCTCTTGTAACATTCGATAGAACAAAACATATTAACTCTGACATATTTTTATTTATTAAATAAATATTTATTCAAAATGGCATTCTTAAAATGTAAATCGTAGAAATTGGGGAGTCTATTCAGCATTTCCATGACAAACTCATGATCATAAGATTTTTAAAGATACATTATGGGAGATTTTTATAAGGAGTTAGCTATTCTTGCTATAACAGTTCAAAAACAGGTGGTGAAAGAAGAATATATTGAAAATTTCAGTCTAATTACTTTATTCTGAACATAGTTATCAACGCAAGTGACAAAAGAGCGACAGCGTGTTGACCTAATTACCTCGCTCAACACCGGCCTCGCTTCGTACACTCTATCTGGGAGTATGACGTCAACGCAACTGTTAATCTCCTCTCATGACGCCATTTATAATTAAATTAATCAATGAAATCCTATTTAAATCCAAGCTCAATTCAAGCCATCCGTGGGTCTACAGAGTTGATTTTATGCTTGTTGTTTAAATAAAGATCTAATTTATAACTTCTATGACATCTGAAGCCTAAATAAAGACTTGCAATAATCAGATGATTTAGCTCTTGCATAATGTATGTTTAAGTCTATGAAAGAAAAAACAATAAACTTGCAATGTCTCCTACCAGCACAAAACGGCCCTTGTATTTAAAAGTAATAGTTACAAGTTTTTCTTAGAGTTAACTTCCCATCCTATCAGAGTTTCGCCGTCAATGACTATTTGGTGAGGCAGCAAGCATAAGGTGTGTCTCATTAACAAAAAGTCCACAACTCTTAGTTTTTGTGTTTGTCAATGTTTCAAAACTCTCCACTATTCTGCATTTCCAAAAACTCATGATCTTAAGATTTTTAAGTCTGTCAAAGAAAAAACAATAAATTTGCACTGTCTCCTACCAGCACAAACCAACTGCTCCCATACATAGTTTGTTTAGTATTTAGATTTACTGGGTGTAATAGACCCCTTAGTAGTGTATCAATGTCTCTCTTTATAGTGGCCTTGCATATGTTTCCAAAATTAGATGATGTAATTCGTTTACGTCTTTCTACTGTGCACCTGTCACATGCACTTTGGTATTTGGTTTTCTGCTCAATTTCATAGATTTCAGCCTTTGAAATACAGGATACCTGAAATTACAGTAAACACAATAAATTATTATCCCAATGACATTTAACCTAAAGATGCATTGTGTAAAATTTAAATTTTGCAAAAAAAATAGGTTGCCAGGCAACGAAACATACGCCCACAGCAGCTAAATTGTCCGGGCAGTCAACAAGAGTTGTCGCATATTTTTACTTTTTTTCGATAATGAAACATTTATATTACACTAAAATCTGATTAAGATTAAGAGTAACAACTCATAAAGTAATTATCAGAAAATCATTAGAATTTGTTTGGTTTTTAACAAGTTCTGGCCCATGCTAACATTAAGTACTGTATACAAAACAGTTAATATCATGGATTTAGCTGTTCAGTTATCAAAATTCATTGAAAATTAATCGAATAATAAGTTTGGTCTCTAGAGCGTCACAAGATTTTTCAAAGTGATCAATCAAGGGAGATAGGCTTCTTCGTCTCATGACCTTAAATACTGTGTATCAATTTAAAGTCAATCGGATATTAACTTTGGCCTCTAGCGCGTCCACAATATTTTTTGAAGTGATCAAGGGCCATAACTCTGGCACTAATTATCAGAAATCTCTGAAAATCAATAGGATTCTTCTCTTCATGACCTTAAACGCTGTGTATAAATTTAAAGTCAATCGGATATTAACTCTGGCCTCTAGACCATCCACAAGATTTTTCAAAGTGATCAAGGGCTATAACTCTGGAAGTAATTATCGGAAATCTCTGAAAATCAATTGGATTCTACGTCTCATGACCTTAAACAATGTGTATAAATCTAAAGTCAATCGGATATTAACTTTGGTCTCTAGACCATCCACAAGATTTTTCAAAGTGATCAAGGGCCATAACTCTGGCAGTAATTATCGAAAATCGCTGAAAATCAATAGGCCTCTTCGTCTCATGACTTTAAACACTGTGCATAAATATGAAGTCAATCAGATATTAACTTTAGCCTCTAGAGCGTTCACAAGATTTTTCAAAGTGATCAAGGGTCATAACTCTGGCAATAATTATCAGATATCGCTGAAAATCAATAGGATTCTTCGTTTCATGACCTTAAACACTGTGTATAAATTTAAAGTCAATCGGATATTAACTTTAGCCTCTAGTGCGTTCACAAGAAATTGTGGACGATGGACGGACGGACGGACCGACGGATGTGGGCGACGGCAATATACGTCCACTTTCCATGAGGGCGTATAAAAATGAATATTGAAAATTTATTTCAAATCACTTTATTCTGGGCATAGTTATTACTGTTTGAAAATGCAGTGCAGATCATTTAACCGTAGATATGGTACTCGACAACCAAGGCTAAGTCATGACTAAGATTATCCATTTTAAATCTTGTGGTATAGAGTTGATTATGGAGAGAGAGAGAAATTGAGTTTAATTTTAATGTCTACTTGACACAAACTAGGTCACTTTGGGACTAACATGGTTCCATTTTATTTCAATAACTTACTTGCATGTAGGGACCTTTAGCAATGGGAGGAACAGGGAAATCGGAGTCACAGAAGTTGACTCAATGACAGACCTTATACATGCGGCCACCCAACTCCCATAGTTGATTAAGGGCTTGTCATGCAAATAAATGTCTTTGAAGTCCATAGTTTTAGTTCTGACAAGATGTGTGCAATGATCGCAACAACCATACTGGTCAATTGTGTCTTGGCCTCTTTTTAAATTAAATCATCAAATGGCGGAACAGTTATAATTAATGTACTTAAATCGAAGTCATCCAATGACATCGAGAGGTGATTATAATATATATACAACATTTAAGGCCCAAAGAAAGACCTGCAATAGGCAGATTTAGATATTACATAATGCATGCTTTTATAGAGGAATAATAATCTAATTACTGTTACAGTCAAATCATTTGCGATTTCTAGAATAAAGTACTAGACAGTAAATCATCTGGTAACAAATAACTGTTTTAAACTAAAATAATACCTTTTCAGTCCCGAGAAAGTGATCCTTCATTGTCAACTCCATGTAGTCATGGTCAGCTGCTAAGGCTCTTCTGTTAGCTGATTCATATAATTGTAGCAATGGCCATTTTGATTTTCCCTGAAACAGAAAAGGTTGTCATAGTACAGGATGATCTAGTTATGATTTTTTTTTCACAATAACATAAATCAGTCAAAAATAGTAAAATCAATCAAATATGAAAACCAACAAATTAATAGCTCACCTGCCAGTTAAGTACCATGATTCTCATGTTTTGTTCATTTTTTGAAGAATTTATCATATGCCCTGGCCTAGGATCATAGATAGCAGGCCTCACATTCCCGCTGACTCCACTCAGGCTCTTGGGCTACCTTTCATGGGCTTACTTCTGTGAAATTTTTGTAAAACCTGAAATGAATGCGAAATATCATTAATGAATTGCATATAACCTTTATTGCATGTTTGAATGTATCATATATGGGTCATTCCATGAAGTTGACACTTTGTTACCAACGATAATTAATGTGATGATAAAATACTCAAGAAATAGAATTCAAGAAATGAATTGTTGATAATTATTTTGGGGGTCTGATGTAAAGATAATATTAAAATGTCATTTTGTGAAATAACACAAATTCACTTGAAAAAAGGATGTGTCAAATGCATTTTCTGCAGTTTGACATGCACCAAAAGTGTGACATTTTCACCCCCCTGAACTTTGGTTTGATCCCAACTTTTTATTATGTGTTTAAATCATCTATCCGAGGTGCAGTTGCAAAGATTTAACTTTCAATTTTTCAAATACAGCACAACAAGAGCATCGATATGACTATTTGTTGAGATATCGTCACCCAAAAATACAGAAAAAATCGTAACTATGTCTGTCAACTTTGTTACGTACGCTAATGACACGATGAGACAGAGCACTTTCGTGTGACGTACTTAAATAATGTCGTAAAATGTAACCACTCTTATTTCATCTCGGAAAAGGGAAAATGTTTATCGGCTAGACTTTTCAAATGTTTTAAACTGCAGTCATTGCGAAAAGTGTTGATTGTCTGTCAATTATACGTTCGCGCGATTTCCATCTCTTTTTACGCCGGCAAAAGTGATCGAAAATTTAACGACACCACACAACTCATTTACAGCATAGACGACTGGTTAATGGCAACATGGCGGAGAAAGCCGTAGAAAATATGGAATTCGGTAAGGAAAATGGAATTTGTCAATTTGTTACGTACATTTGAATCGCTTGTGTCAAGTAACGAACAACATATGAATACTTATTCAATACGAATGTTCCTTTTCTTTATATACATAAGTATAGAATACTGTTATGCAAACTTTTTGTCCGCAAAACAAATGGTTGTCATCGCCGATCTCGGGAACAAATCGGGATTGCATTGGTTGGTAACTTGACACGGTTAAGGCTTAAGCTTTCAGTTGAATGTCAAAATTACTAACAACCTCTGCCTGGCACATTTATTTAATTATTTGTTAGATCTTTACAAAAGCTTATCTTTTGAAATAGTTCATGGTTCTATAATGCCATTACGACTTCGTTGTCATCCTTATATGTACCTACACCTGTTCAAGACTGTTGATGAAAATGATAGTGACTGTTGGTAACAATGACCAAACAACTGCCCTTGAGAAATTTTTGTTACCAACACAGTTATATTTCTTGTTTAGATTTTATTCAATAATGGCTGTACTTATTTAATTTGCATGTTCTGAACACGTTGTAGGCTATTTAACATTGAATTGCAAAATAGTGTAGAATTAACCTTGTGTTTAAATTAATTTCTTTCTAGGTTGTTGGTTGTTCGTGTGTCAAGTACTACAAACCAGCAGAGAATTTTCGGTTGGAAAGTGAACTGTTATTTGAATCTCTAATAGGAATAGCAGTCCGAAATTGATTTGATTCTGTTGACAACTTGAAAATGCTTCTCCCTATGTAAACAAGCCTTCCGTCATCTTTGTTTCGCAAAATATGATGACCAAAAGAGCTTTTCGTCATCTTTGTTTCGCATTTAATCTGATTGAATCTATGCAGGGAAATTATCTCTTGCTGATGTTTTGATTTCTTAGTTATACTATTAAGTCAGTCAATGTTGAGTTTCAGCATTGGTTATGAAGAAGAAAATATTTTTTGAAAAATGCAAATCCCATGTCGTTACTTTAATTAAATCAGTATTGATGCTTTATCAGTCCAATTTAATTGAATAGTATTGATGCTTTATCTGTCCAATTTAATTAAATCAGTATTGATGCTTTATCTGTCCATTTTAATTAAATAAGTATTGAGGCTTTATCCATCCAATTATTTTACCATTATTGTAATGTCATTTACATTAAACCCTATTTTATTTGTTATGTCATTTTTATTTTGTCTTTGTTTTTACACTGATCACTATGTTACATGTTGAATAATAAATGAAATATTAAATCATATTTCCAAAGTCGTTACTTATTTAATGATGGTTGTTCGAGAAAGATGGATTTTAACGGTCACTTGACTCTAGGTTATTTCAACGAGTGGCTTGTGAGGTCTTTAGCAGTGGGGGTAAATGATAGTCCTTGGCAAAACTCACAAGGCACAAGGTTAGACAAATGACCCTTGTGCTTGTCACATACATGACTAAAATCAACGTTATCATTTGTATTTGAAGGCCATAGCTTCTTCGAATGGTTAACACAATTTTTTATCCCCGATTACTGAACAATATATCACGATTCCAAAAGAATTTGATGTGGTCAATGTTACCAACTCTTTTTACCCACGATATGTATTTTTTTAAATTATTATTAGACAGTACAATCAACAGGTCAAAAACTGTACAAGGCAAATAGATGTACAATATTAGGAATTGATTTCCAAAGGAATTTGATGTGGTCAATGTTACCAACTCTTTTTACCCAGGATATGTAGTGGTTTTTATTTTTAGATGGTAAAATCATCAGGTCAAAAACTGTACAAGTCAAATAGATGTACAATATTAGGAATTGTTTTTGCATTTTTTTTATGAGTATTGTTTTATAGAACTTTAACGTGTGTTTTTGGTCATTGTTACCCGCAGACTCATTTTGAGAGATGATGTAAAATAAATTACATTTTTTTTACATTTTGATACCACCAAATGATAGACACTTTGGTCTTGAGTACTGAGTTGCCTTTGATCATGATTTATTTATCTTAACAAGAAGAAAAAGGGGACAATATTTTGTCAATGTTACACGCATTCATTTTGGTTTGTCAGCGTTTTTGCAGAAAATTGTGAAGTTTTTATCTTTTTACCACATTGGTACATCAGCATATTCCTGAAGCAATGGCCCGAGAAATCTCTCTCTGGCCATTGCTGGATTGACTTCTGATTCTTGAACTTTTGCGGGAGTGTGTCTATTCTCCCCGTTCAATGAAAGCTATCACTTAAGTACAGCAACATGACAGTCCTTCGTTTAATCTGAGTCTTCCCTAAAACTTTGGACAGTGATTTAAGGTATTAAAAAAGGTCAAAGTATGTTCGTTTCCAAACAGTATTGTTTACATTTCATTCGACTTGATAGCCTCGTTTGTCAAACAATTAGTTTTACTGCAGTATTCTCCTATGCACGGGTTAATTAGGCATAATAAAAGCGTGAGCCATGACGTAACGTTATGTAAACATATTTGGTCCAATACCGGCACTCGTTTTAAATGTAAAGCGTTTGTATGGTAGGTAGTGATTGGTTGGTAGTCGGACTACTGACCAATCAAAATTTAACACAACAATATCCACTCATAATAGCAGTGTGTAGTGAGATTACCTATAATCAAACGAAACGCTGAGCGGAGTATGGTACATCAGGTGACATTGAAAACAAAACAAACAAAGTGTTATTTTCTCTCCAAATACATTTTGAAATTTTAATGCCCATGTCACACTTTAGGTACCAACTTCATGGAATGACCCATATATAAATATAACGGAAAGGAAAGTCACAAAAATTGTTTTTTGTATAACATGCAATGGGTCAATTCAAGTCCAGGGTTAAGGTGGTGTAGTGTTTAACACCAGTTAGCTCAGTGTAGCACTGGAGTAACACTGTGCTAACTCAACCTCAGACCCCCTTTGTATTTGAAATCAATCCAAGTTAAGGTCTGTGGTGTTGAGGTTGTATTAAACATGGATATATTTACACACCCAAACACTAACGTATACCTGAGCCCCTCAATTTGTCTACATTTTCAGTAGGGGCAATTCCACGCCAAAGTATACAAATAGGTGAAAAATTTAATTAGTTGACAAGTGGACAAAAATAATGTTTTGTGGTGTCAAATAATCTATATTTTGAACACGAACTTAAATTTGGGCGGAAAGTTTTCTGATTTTTTTTTATTTGGTCTTGTGTCGAGGTTTATATGTTGTAAATTTCGAATTTATAATTTTAATGTATTTTCTTACTTTGTGTTTGTTGGATAAATCTGAATCATAATGAACGATATGGCATTAGTTATCTGACAATGTATATAAACATGATATTTATACATTAAAATATGAAAATAATATATTTTTGTGAAAGTGACCAACATTGAAAAATATCGCTATGAGAATGTACATCCGTTACCAAATATTTACATTTTTTTCTCTCTCATTCATATTTATGAATGGAATTGTTTAAAACTTTATATCTAAAGCTAAAATAACACTTTGTTATTATAGTGATCATAAAAATTGAAGATTTTCAAAAGTCCTTTGAAAAACTTAGGTTTTCATAGATGTACGTCCGTTACTTTTCACAGTATTTCATTTCACCAAATATTTACATTATATCTCTCTTATTCATATTTATTTACGGAACTGTTCAAAAACTCATATTTAAAGCTAACATCACCCATTCTTGTTATTATGACCATAAAAATAAAACATTTGCCCCAATTCTCTGAATCATTTGGTGTTTCATAGATGTATGCACGTCCGTTACCAAAATTTTAGGGAAAAATATGTACGTCCGTTACATTTTAGGTCACAATTTTTTATTTAAGGAGTCATTTTTTCAGGAAAGTAACTGCTCCATTAATTCAAATGAGTTAATAATTATTATTATCTATCAGTCCCATTACTTGAAAGTTTACATATCTCATGTAATGGGTTAGCAATTTGCACTCGTACGTCCATTACCAGAAAAAATGTACGTCCGTTCCCACAATAATTTCTAATTTACTGGATTACAAGAATCCAAATGTGAGAAGTAATCATACAGTACACATTTTGCAACTATGTTAATGCAGGCAAATCATGGTGTTCATTTCTGTATGTCCGTTAACTAAACTTTGAGGAGCCGATATTTATTTAAGGTGTTCATCAGGCCTGGAAATAACCAAAAATAGTGTGCCTGTCACCACGGTAGTATCAACACTATAATAGATACTTCCATATATGCATGCTACTAAAGTTCTCCTTGCTTATTTCATTATTCACTTTATGAATTAAATAAAGAACAAAAACGGTTAATATTTTATTTTGAGTAGGTATGTATCATAATGTATGTATACAATGTATGTATTTGTGTGTAATGTAGCTGGGTATTTTTACCACACAATAATAACACAAAATACATAGCATTTAGAATTCAATCTATCGTAATTTAAGCAGACTTTTTCAAACCACAATTAAGAATCATGTGTCAACAAAATATTCAAATTCATACGTAAAAAAAAAATAGGTGCACCTCGTTATTTTTCATGGTTAATTCCCGTACGGTATTCAAATTTATGTCAATACTATTTCTACAAAATTACATGACATCGTAATACCAAAGAATGAAAGTGTGCCGACTGCCGCTGATCCGTATCTGTTTCAAAATCCCCCAAAATTAACGTATTTTTCGGGACAGAAGTCGATACATTCTTCTCAGCAAAGCCCGGCATTCGTCCTATACATCGTTTGGATTTATATATGGAAGGTCAAAAAATGACATCCCGAAATTTATTTGGCAGTAAACTGTAGTAAACGTCGCTGTAATACAACAAGCGAGTGACACCAACTGCTAAATAATTTTATTCGACTCTAGCACTTGCTATCGTCTAAAACAATTAACTAGGCCTACTTACGTCATTCCTATCAAAATATTCGTCAACATTTCTGAGCGTGTTTATTTATTTATTTAAAGACATAAACCCCATTCAAAATATGATCATAAATTCGACATTGTGCCGTCAAAATAAAAAATCTTTTCTCCGACATCAGGAATATTACAATCAGCATGTAGACATCTCTTAATTTCACGTGTCTCATGAAATTGTTTCTAACTTGTTCGGTTGCCGAGATATAGGCGGTTTTCTAAAAGTCACTTTTGAAGGTTTTTGGCCCATAAAAGTGTCAATTATTATTCGATTTTCATAAAATTTCACCCTTTGAAGCCTAATGTCATAGACGATGTTATAAATCTAATTTAACGTTTTCATTATCACCGGAAGTAACGTCATTTTGGCAAAAACTGTATTTTAAGCCTTCAAAACCGATATTTTATTCAAATAAGTCTGATTTGTAATGTTTATACAATTATGATATTTGATTCCAATGAACAAATAGATTAAACCCATACGGTCATATAAATACCAAAAAATGGTTTCTAACTTGTACGGTTGCCGTCACTTTTCAAGGTTTTTGGTCTATAAAAGTGGCAATTATTATTCGATTTACATAAAATTTTCACCATGTGATGCCTTATGCCATTTCTGATTTCATAAAACTAATGGAACATTTACATTATCACCGGATGTACTGTAATTTTGTCAGGATCAATTACATGTAACAAACGTATAAAATGAAATGATATTGCTGGATTTGTTTGATTCTGTTTCCATTTTATTTGATGTGTGCAATGCTTATGTGGAAACCTGTATATTGGTTTCATTGGTACCGGAAGTGACATATGTTCAAGGGTAACGTGGCACCGAAAGTGACACAAGTTTAAGTTCAAAGGTAACGTGGCACCAGTGAAACCCGTCATTCCTGCATGCAGGTCTAGTTATTATTAGGCTTTCAGACTTTGTCTGAAAGACTATTGTTTTTACTAAAATTATTATTAGGGTTTCACACTGCGAAGCTTGTGTGAAACACTATTGTTTTTGTTAAAATTATTATTCTTATTATTATTATTATTCTTCTTTTGTTTTGAGTAGATCTCAGCAACTACTTGTCACATCGTTACGATTTCTTCGGTTTTACTGGGAAAGTGGGTGTGACTTAGAGGATAAAGCTATTTTGAACGTTCTGCGACAATGCGAAATGTCCGAAATCACCGAAGTTATCGTTTTTACAAATATTGCGGTAATTTTAACAATAATCATGGGATTTTAACTTTCGATAGATTTTGGCATAGCTGGAGACAGGGCACATAGCTGCGCTACTTTCAATTTTTGATTTTCGGCAAATCTTCGAAGATATTAGGCGCCAAATTTCGAAAATTTAAAATTTTACAAAAAACTTTTTTATTTATGAATATTTTTTAGTCGTGTTGTGCACAGAATTAAAGAGTCATCTGACTTGCGCAAAAATGTTAAAATTTTTTGTCTCAGTAATTTTCCTTGGCCTCCATTGGCTAATTCAGTTTTTCAGTCCTAGATTAATTTTTTATTGTTCGATTTGTATAAAACAAAGTTCATATGCTTCGTTGTCTCAATTGTCATTTTTTTTATTACCAAAAGTGTTATCTGTCGGAACCGGAAGTGGCATAATTTTACCAAAAACTACAATTTTGACAGTTAGGTACCATTTTTTGAAAACAAATATTATTTTTTTGAAAAATTATATGACTCAAAGAGTGTGTCCTTTAAAGGCGCAAAAAATGTCGGAAGCAGTTTTTTTAATTTCTTTTTCATTTTCTAGCAAATTGGATTAAGAGGTGAAAAAAGGCGTAAAATTGACCTATTTACAACTCATTCAGGCTTTTCAGATTTTAAAATATTTTTACGTAACTTTTATAAACTTGTAGCTATAATGCATACGAAGAGAATGTATGTGAAAATTAGTTTGTAATATAAGCAGTTGCCGAGAAATAGGCAATTTTGCATGAGTCACTTTTCACGTAATTTTGGCTGTAAAAGAATCGATTATTATTCGATTTTCAATTTTCTTTCGCCATTGGATGCCTAATGCCATAGTGGACTATGTCAAACCATTTTACCCCTTGCGCTGCCACCGGAAATGACGTCATTTGCTCAAAACTTAAATTTTAGCCTTCAAAAAACAATATTTTATTCAAATGAGTCGTATTTGTTATTTTTTTCAAATTATGATATTTGATTCTATTGATCAAATAGATTGAACCCATACGATCATACAGATACCACAAAATGGTTTCTAACTTGTACGGTTGCAGAGAAATGGGCGATTTTCCTTAAGTCACTTTTCAAGGTTTTTGGTCTATAAAAGTGTCAGTTATTATTCGATTTTCATAAAATTTTCACCATATGATATCTTGTGTCATTTATGATTTCATAGAACTAATTTAACATTTTCAGTATCACCGGAAGTAATGTCATTTTGGCAAAAACTGTATTTTTAGCCTTCAGATATTTTTTTCAAATGAGTCTGATTTGTAATATATTTCAAATTATGATATTTGATTCCAATCAACAAATGGATTGAACCCATACAATCATATAGATACCAAAAGATAGTTTTTATCGTGTACGGTTGCCGAGAAATAGACGATTTTCTACAAGTCACTTTTCAAGGTTTTTGGTCTATAAAAGTGGCAATTCTCATTCGATTTACATACAATTTTCGCCATATGATGCCTTATGCCATTTCTGATTTCATAAAACTAATTGAACATTTTCATTATCACCGGAAGTAATGAAATTTTGCCAGGATCACTTACAAGTAACCACAGGCACTTGAAGGGATTAAAATAAAACTTCTTACTACTGCTTGACTATATAATATCATTCAAGGTATTACAGACGACATCTTTGTTGTGACTTTTTTATGATATATTGTCTGCTGTCATCTCGCAATACTCACTAGTTCTAACACTTCATGTCATTTTTATTGCCAACGAGACTTTATTTGATCATTATTCACATTCAGATGTAATTAAATTGGTCCTTTTACAGCGTTATTAATAACAAATCAAACTTAAAAAGCTATCACTTGTCGATATACAACTTCGCAAGCCCGGAAGTAACCCGAAATAAGGTCAAAAGAAGTCTGTATCACCCAGTCCCTTTATAAACCTATCATTACTCGATATGTGCATAGGAACTGGGTGATCAAGTCACGCTCAACAGCGGCCTCGCTTCCTAAGTTCTATCACGTGATAGAACTTACGAAGCGAGGCCGCTGTTGAGCGCGACTTGGTCACCCAGTTCCTATGCACATATCGAGTAATGAGTAATGATAGGTTTATAAAGGGACTGGGTGATACAGACTTCTTTTGACCTTATTTCGGGTTACTTCCGGGCTTGCGAAGTTGTATATCGACAAGTGATAGCTTTTTAAGTTTGATTTGTTATTAATAACGCTGTAAAAGGACCAATTTAATTACATCTGAATGTGAATAATGATCAAATAAAGTCTCGTTGGCAATAAAAATGACATGAAGTGTTAGAACTAGTGAGTATTGCGAGATGACAGCAGACAATATATCATAAAAAAGTCACAACAAAGATGTCGTCTGTAATACCTTGAATGATATTATATTGTCAAGCAGTAGTAAGAAGTTTTATTTTAATCCCTTCAAGTGCCTGTGCAAGTAACATATATATAAAATGAATTGATATTGCTGGATTTGGTTGATTCTTCGTCCATTTTATTTGATGTTTACAATGCTTATGTGGAAACCAGTTTGATGGTTTCATTGGTATCGGAAGTGACATATGTTTAAGGGTAACGTGGCACCGAAAGTGACGTGGCACCAGTGAAACCCGTCATTCCTGCATGCAGGTCTAGTTATTATTATTATTTATCGCGGGAGCCTTTTTCTCCATGATTGAAAACAGATATCGATCTGGAACCAAATATTCTATCGGGAAACTAGGTGGTGGCTACTCATTAAATCACTTTTGAAACTTCTGCGCAGACCGGAAGTGACCGAATTTCGTGAGGTACCAAAAAATTAAAAAAACGGCCGTAGATTCGTCAATTCTGTACCTATTTTCATACAAATGACATTTTCGGAAACCCTGAGTCTTTTCTTCATACAAATTTCGAAACTTCGTCGCTGACTTCTAGCGTTCAAAAACTGAAAAAAAGAGACAAAAGAGACATTTTTGTTATTTTTCAAAATTTTCAAATTTGACCTACATTTTTGGACACCTGAAGACCATCCGATTCCAGAAATATAAGTTTCATTCCGAGTTATCGCCTTTATTTTTCGATTTTTTCGAATTTTCTGCCATTTCCCGAACCCTTATATTTTTGGGAAAGAATAATCCAATATTTCTGTAAGCTCTGGTACATAAAGCTATATAGTCAGACCTTTTTTTAAAGCAATTTCAACAACGATCCGTAAACCGGAAGTAGTCGAAATAATTTCTGATGTTTGGAAAAAAATGCAAAAAATGGGTGCTTTAGGAAAAACGTGATTCATTCGTCCGATATCAACTGATTAAAGAGATTAGGGTATCCTTGGGCTGCACGAGAATTGAAGTATCGTATGGTACCCATTTCATAAAGATACAATGACCCGGAAGTAAAATATGGCGCGCTGAAAATCAAGTATTTTCTAATATTTAGCGTTTTTGGACGCCTTTATCTCGAAAACTGCTTCAACGATTTTTCTTAAACTTTATTTATCGATGGTCCGTCCGGTAGTCTTTAGCATGGATCCATCCATTAAGACCTTCAAATAATTGGAATAGGACAAAAAAGGGACTGAAAATCGAAAAAAGTCGAAAAATCGTGAAATTTTGGAAAATGCTCTACTATTTTTTTATTTAAAGAGATTTTCAAAAAAAAGATATAAATTCAGATAGCTGACCTAATTACGGTTCTAACGATGTATAATATGTATGTAGTTATTGAAATTTAATTTTCAATATTTTGACATTTTTGCATTTTGTACTCTTTTGAACATAGGATTTCTCAGAAGGGTTTTATCTGATCGGATAGTGTAGTATATCATTATAGAGTCCTGTTTCCTTTCAAACTCCAAAACCGGATGTTAAAACTACTCGACAATGATTCGTCTATCGGAAGTAGTTCAAAAAACGGCAAAAAAGCGTAAAGATGATAAACAAAATTGGAGCTCCTGCTAAAAACTTAAATAGTCCGTCACATATTAGCACACCAAAACAATTAAAAAGTCGTTGAAAAGTCCCATGAATGAACTATCTTATGACATCTAAATGATACGAATTCGATTGTTAGTAAATAAATTATAGTATGCCGAAAACCAAGTATTTTCCGTCTTGGAGCATTCTGAGACGCCTTTTTCTCGAAAACGACGCCTACGATTTTTCTAAAATATATTTTACTAAGAGTCCCATCGATGGTCTAGAGGGTGCATCCAAAATTAAAAGCATTGAAATATTATAGGTAGTCCGAAAATTGCCTCAATCTGTGAAAAAAGTTGACAAATCATTAAATTACTGAAAATGCTATTTTATTTATCTTTTTTTCAAAAACTACTCAGTGAATGTTTATGAAACTTTTTGTACAAGAAGTTAAGTATCAAAACAATTTGTTAGGGCTATCCCGACAATGATCGAAAAACCGGAAGTAGTCGAAAAAATATCCGATATTTTAAAATTTTTTTTAGATTTTTACAGAAAACTTTTTTATTTATGAATATTTTTTGATGGTATTTTACACAGGGTTAAAGTATCACCCTACTTGAGCAGGAGTGATAAAGAATTTTGTATCCGTATTTTGCGTTATCCGCCATTGGCTAATTTAGTTTTTCGTACCTAGATTAATTATTTATTGTTCGATTTGTATAAAAGAAAGTGCATATGCTCCGTGATCTCAATTGTATTTTTTTTTGTTACGGTAACTTTTTTCTGAACGCAACGGAAGTGGCGTAATATTAACAAAAACTACAATTTTGACAGTTCAGTACCACTTTTTGAAAGCAAATATTATTTTTTTCGAAATCTGATATAGCAAAAAGGATGCGCGCTGTAAAGGGGCACAAATCGTTAGCTCAGATTTTTTAATTTCAATTTCATTTTCGGGCAATTTCGAATAAATGTAAAAAAAAGTGTAACAATCAGTTATTTACAACCCATTCAACGTCTTCATATTTTGAACTATTTATTCGTAACTTTCACATAAACTCGTAGTAATAATCCAGACGAGGAGAATGTATGCAAAAAATAGTTCGTAATATGAGCAATTGCCGAGAAATACACAATTTTGCATGCATCACTTTTCACGTAATTTTGCCTATAAAAGAGTAAATTATTATCCGATTTTCAATATTTTTTTTCATTCGATGCCTAATGCCAATTTGGACTAAGTTAAGCCAATTTTACAGTTTCACTGTGGCCATTTTGGCAAAAACTGTATTTTTAACCTAAAAATCAAATATTTTATTCAAATGAGTCTTTTTTATAATATTTTTAAAATTATGATATTTGAATCCCATCAACGAATAGCATGAACCCATACGATCATACAGATACCACAAAAATTAAGACCTTCAAATAATTGGAATAGGACAAAAAAGGGACTGAAAATCGAAAAAAGTCGAAAAATCGTGAAATTTTGGAAAATGCTCTACTATTTTTTTATTTGAAGAGATTTTCAAAAAAAAGATATAAATTCAGATAGCTGACCTAATTACGGTTCTAACGATGTATAATATGTATGTAGTTATTGAAATTTAATTTTCAATATTTTGACATTTTTGCATTTTGTACTCTTTTGAACATAGGATTTCTCAGAAGGGTTTTATCTGATCGGATAGTGTAGTATATCATTATAGAGTCCTGTTTCCTTTCAAACTCCAAAACCGGATGTTAAAACTACTCGACAATGATTCGTCTATCGGAAGTAGTTCAAAAAACGGCAAAAAAGCGTAAAGATGATAAACAAAATTGGAGCTCCTGCTAAAAACTTAAATAGTCCGTCACATATTAGCACACCAAAACAATTAAAAAGTCGTTGAAAAGTCCCATGAATGAACTATCTTATGACATCTAAATGATACGAATTCGATTGTTAGTAAATAAATTATAGTATGCCGAAAACCAAGTATTTTCCGTCTTGGAGCATTCTGAGACGCCTTTTTCTCGAAAACGACGCCTACGATTTTTCTAAAATATATTTTACTAAGAGTCCCATCGATGGTCTAGAGGGTGCATCCAAAATTAAAAGCATTGAAATATTATAGGTAGTCCGAAAATTGCCTCAATCTGTGAAAAAAGTTGACAAATCATTAAATTACTGAAAATGCTATTTTATTTATCTTTTTTTCAAAAACTACTCAGTGAATGTTTATGAAACTTTTTGTACAAGAAGTTAAGTATCAAAACAATTTGTTAGGGCTATCCCGACAATGATCGAAAAACCGGAAGTAGTCGAAAAAATATCCGATATTTTAAATTTTTTTTTAGATTTTTACAGAAAACTTTTTTATTTATGAATATTTTTTGATGGTATTTTACACAGGGTTAAAGTATCACCCTACTTGAGCAGGAGTGATAAAGAATTTTGTATCCGTATTTTGCGTTATCCGCCATTGGCTAATTTAGTTTTTCGTACCTAGATTAATTATTTATTGTTCGATTTGTATAAAAGAAAGTGCATATGCTCCGTGATCTCAATTGTATTTTTTTTTGTTACGGTAACTTTTTTCTGAACGCAACGGAAGTGGCGTAATATTAACAAAAACTACAATTTTGACAGTTCAGTACCACTTTTTGAAAGCAAATATTATTTTTTTCGAAATCTGATATAGCAAAAAGGATGCGCGCTGTAAAGGGGCACAAATCGTTAGCTCAGATTTTTTAATTTCAATTTCATTTTCGGGCAATTTCGAATAAATGTAAAAAAAAGTGTAACAATCAGTTATTTACAACCCATTCAACGTCTTCATATTTTGAACTATTTATTCGTAACTTTCACATAAACTCGTAGTAATAATCCAGACGAGGAGAATGTATGCAAAAAATAGTTCGTAATATGAGCAATTGCCGAGAAATACACAATTTTGCATGCATCACTTTTCACGTAATTTTGCCTATAAAAGAGTAAATTATTATCCGATTTTCAATATTTTTTTTCATTCGATGCCTAATGCCAATTTGGACTAAGTTAAGCCAATTTTACAGTTTCACTGTGGCCATTTTGGCAAAAACTGTATTTTTAACCTAAAAATCAAATATTTTATTCAAATGAGTCTTTTTTATAATATTTTTAAAATTATGATATTTGAATCCCATCAACGAATAGCATGAACCCATACGATCATACAGATACCACAAAAAAGTTTCTAACTTGTACGGTTGCCGAGAAATAGACGATTTTCTACAAGTCACTTTTCAAGCTTTTTGGTCTATAAAAGTGTCAATTATGATTCAATTTTCATACAATTTTCACCATGTGATGCCTTATGCCATTTATGATTGCAATGATCTGATTTAACATTTCCATTATCACCGGAAGTAATGTCATATTTGCAAAAACCTTATTTTTAGACTTCAAAACAAATATTTTTTTGAAGTGAGTTATATTTATTATTTGTTTAACGTTATAAAATTTGATTCTAATGGCCATTTAGATTGGATCAATATAATCATACTAATACTAATACTAATTTCAAAAAATTGCTTCTAGCGTATTCTCTTGTCGAGAAATAACCAATTTTCTAAGGATCACTTTTTAAGTTTTTTACCTTTTTAATTTCAGTTTATGGGTTCTAAGTTTATTATTTATTGCCTGATATGTATAAAACAATTCTCAATTGCGAATTCTCAACTTATTTGTTAACGATAATGCTTTCTTTTGGCACCGGAAGTGAAGTAATTTTGTCAGGTTTTACAATTTTGACCGGTGTATTTGCAAGCAAATATTACTTTTACAAATCTGACAGAGGGTGTCACTGAACCATAACAACTACAGTATCGTTTGGTAGCTCGATGGATCGGCTATTGTATGACGCACTTCTTGTCTGATTCCTGAAAGCCGATTCAGCACTGCAGGTCTGCAGGTCTAGTTATTATTAGGCTTTCAGACTTTCGTCTGAAAGCCTATTGTGATTACTAAAATTATTATTTATTATTATTATTTTATTTTTCGGGGGAGCCTATTTCTCAGTGTCTGTAACAGATACAGATCTGGGACATAATTTTCTATCAGGAAACCATATGGTGGCTATCCCTTCCACTGTATTTGAAACTTCTGCGCAGACCGGAAGTGGTCGAATTTCGTGCGGTGCCAAAAAATTAAAAAACGGCCGTAGATTCGTTAATTTTGTATCTATTTTCATACAAATTACATTTTTGGAAACCCTGAGTCTTTTTTCGGACGATAGCAGTTGAAAATTTTGCAATTTCGAAACTTCGCCGTTGACTTCTAGCGTTTGAAAAATGAAAATATGTTGTTTAAGACACATTTTTTGTTATTTTTCAAAATTTTAAAATTTGACCTACATTTTTGGATACCTGACGGCAATCCGGTTCCAGTAATGTAAGTTTCATTCAGAGTTATCGCCCTTTATTTTTCGATTTTTTTCGAATTTTCTTCACATTTTGTGAGCTTAAGTTTCGTTTTACGGCCAGATCGACATTTCTGAAATTCCTGGAAAATGAAGTAATATGGTCAAACCACCGTTTAAAGCAATTTCAACAACAATCCGTAAACCGGAAGTAGTAGAAATAATATGCGATATTTTGAAAAAAAAGTGAAAAATGGGTGTTTTGGGTAAAAACACGATTTTTCCGTCCGATATCAACGGATTAAACGAATTAAGGTATCATTTGGTCGGGCGGTGATTGGACCACTGAATGATACCCAATTCGTACGGATACGATTAGCAGGAAGCAAAATATGGCACGCTGAAAATCAAGTATTTTCTGATTTTTAGCATTTTTGGACGCCTGTATCTCGAAAACTTAACCGCAACTTTTTTTTAAATTTTTTCTATCGAGAGTCCTTTCGGAGGTTTTGTGCATGAAGCCATCCAATAAGACTTTGAAATATCTGGAATAGGTGAAATAACGGACTGAAAATCGAAAAAAGTCGAAAAATCGTGAAATTTTGGAAAATGCTCTACTATTTTGTTATTTTAAGAGATTTTCAAAAAAAGATTGTATATTCAGATAGCAGACCTAATTACGATTCTAACGATGTATAATATGTATGTAGTTATTGAAATTTAATTTTCAATATTTTAATTTTTTTGCATTGTTGGCACTTTTGAACATAGGATTTCTCAGGGGCATTTTATCTGATCAGATAATGTAATATGTCATTACAGAGCCCTGTGGCTATTTTAGTGCCCAAACCGGCTATTAAAACTATTCCGACAATAATAGCCATACCGGAAGTATTCAAAAAATGAAAAAAAAATGTTAAAAACATTGTCGCACTTGCGAAAAACTTGATTTCTCCCTTAGGTAATAGCGGACCAAAAGAACTAAAGTGTCGCTGGATAGCCCTATTAATGGACCATCATATGGTGTCTAAATAATACGATTTCGATTATAAGGAAATAATTTATTGTATGCCAAAAATCTAGTATTTTCTGATTTTTTTAACATTCTGAGACGCCCTTTTCTCGAAAACAACGCCGCAGATTTTTCTTAAACTTTTCTTACTCAAAGTCCTATCGGTTGTCTATATAGTGAATCCAAAATGAAAAGCAATGAAATAATATAAGAGGTCCAAAAATGGCCCCAAACTTTGAAAAAAATTGAAAAATCGTTAAATTTTTGTAAACGCTCTTTAATTTATCTTTTTTTCCAAAACTACTCAATGGGTGTTTCTGACACTTCTGGTACAGAAAGTTAAGTATCCAAATAACTTCATAAAGCTGTCACGACAATGATCGTAAAACCGGAAGTAGTCGAAAAAATGTCCGATATTTTGAAAATTTTTTTTTTTTTTTAACAAAAACCTTTTTTATTTATGATTATTTTTTGATGGTATTTTACACATTTGATGCCTTATTTCATTTATGACTTCTATCAACTAAGTTAACATTTTCAATATCACCGGAAGTAATGTAATTTTTGCAAAAAACGTATTTTTAGCCTTCAAAACAAACATTTTTTTGAAGGGATTTATATTTATTATTTGTTTAACTTTATAACGTCTGACTCTAATGGGCAGTAAGATTGAATCAATACCATCATATTGATATCAAGAAAAGGCTTCTAGCATGTTCCCTTGTCGAAAAATAGCCAATTTTCCAAGGGTCTTTTTTAATTATTTTACCTTCTTAATTTCAGTTTATGGGTTATAGGTTAATTTTTCATTGCCCGATTTTGTATGTTGCAAATTTTCGACTTATTTTTCACCTATAAAAATTTCTTTCGGCACCGGAAGTGACGTAATTTTGCCATAATTTACAATTTTGACCGGTCTTTTCGCCAGCAAATATTACTATTACATATGATAAAGGGTGTCACTGAAGCAAAACAACTAAAGTATAGTTCGGTAGCTCAATGGGTTGGCTATGGTATAATAAACTTCCTGTATGATTCCTGAAAGCCGGTTCAGTGCTGCTTGCAGGTCTAGTTATTATTATTATTATTATTCAGATTCCAATTTGAATAGATCTCAGCAACCAATTGTCGCATCGTTACGATTTCTTCGGTTTTACTGGGAAAGTGGGTGTGATTTAGAGGATAAAGCTATTTTGAACGTTCTGCGACAATGCGAAGTGTCCGAAATCACCGAAGTTAGCGTTTTTAAAAATATTGCAATAACTTTAACAATAATCATGGGATTTTAACTTTCGATACATTTTGGCATAGCCGGAGACAAGGCACATAGCTACGCTACTTTCGATTTTTGATTTTTGACAAATCTTCGAAGATATTAGGCGCCAAATTTCGAAAATTTAAAATTTTACAAAAAACTTTTTTATTTATAAATATTTTTTAGTCGTGTTGTGCACAGAATTAAAGAGTCATCTGACTAGCGCAAAAATGTTAAAAAAATTTGTCTCAGTAATTTTCCTTGGCCGCCATTGGCTAATTCAGTTTTGCAGTCCTAGATTAATTTTTTATTGTTCGATTTGTATAAAACAAAGTTAATATGCTTCTTTGTCTCAATTGTCATTTTTTTTATTACCGAAAGTGTTATCTGTCGGCACCGGAAGTGGCATAATTTTACCAAAAACTATAATTTTGACAGTTAGGTACCATTTTTCGAAAACAAATATTATTTTTTTGAAAAATTATATGACTGAAAGAGTGTGTCCTTTAAAGGCGCAAAAAATGTCGGAAGCAGTTTTTTTAGTTTCTATTTCATTTTCTAGTAAATAGGATTAAGAAGTGAAAAAAGGCGTAAAATTGACCTATTTACAACCCATTCAGGCTTTTCAGATTTTAAAATATTTTTACTTAACTTTTATAAACCTGTAACTATAATCCATACGAAGAGAATGTATGTTAAAATTAGTTTCTAATATAAGCAGTTGCCGAGAAATGGGCAGTTTTGCATAAGTCACTGTTTTCGTAATTTTGCCTGTAAAATAGTCAATTATTAATGGATATTCACAAAAGTGACATCATTTGATTCAAAAACTAAGTGTGCGTCATATTATGTTGATTACTATTTAAAATTGACACCGGAAGTGACGTCATTTAGTCAAAAACTCAATTTTTAACTTTTAAAATCGATATTTTTTTCAACCAAGAATTATGTCACATGTAATAATAAAATTAACTTTTGGTTTAAATTCACATATTAACAAAACTCATACGGTCAAATAGATATCATAAAATTGTTTCTAACTTGTTCGCGTTGTCGAGATATAGGCGATTTTCTGAAAGTCACTTTTGAAGGTTTTTGGCCCATAAAAGTGCCAATTATTATTCGATATTCATAAAATTTTCACCCTTTGAAGCCTAATGTCATAGACGATGTTATAAAACTAATTTAACGTTTTCATTATCACCGGAAGTAACGTCATTTTGGCAAAAACTATTTTAAGCTTTCAAACCCGATATTTTATTCAAATTAGTCTGATTAGTAATGTTTATACAATTATGATATTTGATTCCAATCAACAAATAGATTAATCCCATACGGTCATATAAATACCAAAAAATGGTTTCTAACTTGTACGGTTGCCGAGAAATATACGATTTTCTACACGTCACTTATCAAGGTTTTTGGTCTTTAAAAGTGGCAATTATTATTCGATTTACATAAAATTTTCACCATGTGATGCCTTATGCCATTTCTGATTTCTTAAAACTAATGGAACATTTACATTATCACCGGAAGTACTGTAATTTTGTCAGGATCAATTACATGTAACAAATGTATAAAATGAAATGATATTGCTGGATTTGTTTGATTCTGTTTCCATTTTATTTGATGTGTGCAATGCTTATGTGGAAACCTGTATATTGGTTTCATTGGTACCGGAAGTGACACATGTTCAAGGGTAACGTGGCACCGAAAGTGACACAGGTTCAAGTTCAAAGGTAACATGGCACCAGTGAAACCCGTCATTCCTGCATGCAGGTCTAGTTTTATACTTATTATTGTTGTATATGTGTAGTACATATGACTAGGCATTAACTTCGTTGTATAACACTATAATTAAGGCAATATCAGTTGTACTTCCAAGCCTTACACGAAACAAAGTAAGATCAGTATTGGCATTGAGAGTCCAATTAATCAATAATAATTAATTAATATGACATGCCTTAATTAGAGATAATATATACCTGTGTGCATGTTACTTCTGATAGAATGCTACCAGATCGCAATATTTCACAAGACCAATTAAAACACTTCCTCAACATGCTTACAATAAGTCAATGGTCCTTGTCCTACTCCAGTTTGCTGGCTGGATCACTGCATTTCTATCTATACTTATGTCCACTGTGCAACTTGTTGATTTCTTCATTTCTGCCCAAACGTTCGAAGTTATATATGTTGTGTCATTAACGGCTATACGAACATATCTTAGATACCTAAAATAGATACAAATGTGTTGTACAAATAAAGGATAAGTTTATGTACAAAGAAGAAAAGATGTCACAGACTGATCATCGGTAAATATTTACTTTGCGGCTACTCCACTTTGAGGGATGACATTGGAGCGAGTTAATGACTATTAGATCTCAATATATAACTTCTTTTCTTCTGCAAATTAAATTACAAAACATTTTCAAGAATCATTACCCAAAGGTACATAAAAAAAAAAAAAAGAGTTGGACTTTTTAGTGTATATGGGTACATAACATAGTAACTACACAAAGCTTACTACACAAAGTTGTAAAATGAAACTACAATTGAAGTCACTATAACTCTGCTCGAAAGTTACATGATTGTGCTGTTGACACCTTATGATGTGATGCGTATGTTCATTTTTACTTGAATTACGGTCATCAAATATCAATCTAGAATTTAATAAAAGAGTAAAATTAGACAAAGGATTGCCTAGACAGCTAGCATTATACGGTACCAGTGCCTTGGCAGTTCTGCCTGAGGAATAGCAAATTCGATGAAAGTAGGCTTATGGCGGCTATCTGTATTTACATTTATTCAATTTATTATGGTGTCTTCGTATCCACCATATATTGTTTCATTACAATAAATTTATTACTAATTATTACAATCTTTTAAATGTATAAATTATAATCTGGATCCGTGGGAAACGATAACATTCAACAAATTACTTTTAAAACAAACATAGCGTCTACCATAGTTCACGTGTTTGTTCATAACTAGGCCTAAGCTATCGACTTTCGTTCACCCGAGTTTCTAGCATTTATAAATTTATAAATCAAAAGATAACATTGGATTAATTACCACTTACCATTCAACCAAATTTTTCTTTTTCTCTGCAACTTTAAATGTTCGTACCCGAAGAAATTCTTTAAGTTCTAATAACGTTTTATCGCAATATTTGTTGTCATCTTAGCGTCTGCTTGTCGTTACGGAGATACATCCTACTTTCTTACAGCGCCACCAGCCGTATAAGTTTTGCCGGTAATCATTGATAAATATGTGCCTATTCTTCGAAAAAATACTGAATGTAAATGAAGCGTTCAGAGGAAGAACAATCTAAGTCACATTTTTGCCCTTTCGCGTAAAACGCAAAACAGACTTTTGGACGAGAATACTTGACGCAAACAGAACAAAAAGTGGGTTTAATTACAACTTCAAAATGTTTAACACGAACCACAATTACCAGTACAACTGACTTCAACTTTTCAGGCAAATTAAGGTTAAATAAAGGGTACGATGGACTTGTATTTGTCTAACTGGAGGCCATTTCAGAAGGGCCCTGATTCAATGTGACTCCAATTGTTTTTACCTGAAATTGATTGTTTCACAGAAAGTTTATACAATTTGCTACCAGATGGCGCAATTAACTGGGGTTGGTGGAAAAAGTGACTTAGAATTAGATCGTTCTTCCCCTGGACTTTTCAAATACGTACCCAATTTTTGAAAATGTAGAATATATACTAGCCTCTCTGTTGATTGTTATCGCTTTATGCTATGTAATTTGTGGCCATTCTTTGAATAATGCATAATGTAGACTAGCTTTTCTTTCGATTGTTCTTGGTTGATATCATGTAAATATGTGCTCTTTCTTTGGCTAATGCATAGCATTGTCGAGCTTTTCCTTTCACTGTTCTTTTGTTAATATAGTGCATGGTGCCAAGTAGGCAAGATTATTTTAACATTATGCATGACAAGTATTAGGTGCCTGTTCCAAAGGTACACAAAGCTTTTTTCATTTAGGACATGGGTTGAAATCAAGTAATATTATGTGTACATTCTTTGAACTATGCACAGGCCAGCATTTCCTTACTTTATTGTTTATTTAGGCTAGTTGTTGTGTACCCTACGGTAATTATTGACGTGCAGAGTCTGTAAAATATGCATGTGTAAACAACAGGTAGAGTGGTTCAGGCTAAAAATGTTTTATAACAAACAGACACTATTTCGGGACAGTAGAGACATTATATGATAAGACTTACTATAAAAACTTCATTGATCAACAATGGAAGTCTGGCCACTTCTGAATTTTGAGGATATATAATCATTTGGACATATATTATAAATGGCTCAAAATCTTCCCGGCTTCCATAATCAAAGGAGTTATCTCTTAGTGAGAATAAGAGCTATGTCCCTTGGTTGTACTAAAAAAAATATGCTCCAAGCTACGCACGTCCCGGGAACGAAATAACTTGATCGCAGTCGGAAAATATCGTTTATTTCCATACTGCAAAATAACCGAATACACTCTATGAGACGATTGGATTTGACATATGTACGCATGCGCGAACGCTTCGTTGTTTTAACAGTAAACCCGCGCCTTCAAATGTCTTTATATTAACTGTGTTTATAATGCTACAGTAGAAATTAAAATACATGTTAAGCTGGAGATGAAAAGATCGGCATTTGACATGAATTATTTCAAGATTAGCCTCATACATATATTAAAATGAACAGTGCGTTTACTTATTTATACCCAGACACTGGCCTATTTATAACGGCATGTTATACAGAGGGAGAGAGAGGGGTCTATAAATCTAATAATGTAACATTTTAATGTTTATCTCAAAGATAACTTAATATTATATTGTGCAGTACGATGTTTGTTATGAAAAATAAATTGCCGGGTAAAGTACGAGGAAAATATAATGACATGTAATACGGGGAGTGAGAGAGAGGGATAAACACCCCAATAAAACTATTAATTTAAGACTTTATTTTTTGTCCCTCAGATAAATAAATATTTTGTACGGCATGATGTTTGTTATGAAAAAAAACACATTGCTGGGTAAGTGGCGTATGCGCCGAGCCAGCGATTATTGCGTATGTACCGAATTTAGAGCCAAATTTTGTAGTTTCGTCTGTAGGCCTATAAAGGGTGGTATTTTTCGCCGACATCAAGGTCTCCTAAACATGTGGACACCCACGCGCTCACATGATATTCTTTGAACTGTAGATTTTGATGGAGTGTAATTTTATTTTTTTTTCCGCGAGAGCCAAACATGCGGTTATAACCACTGCTACGTTACCATTGGAAACGTTTAGATTTTTAAGTTTCATGACCAAATTATGGCATTCTGCTGTGTATCTTTGATTTTTGACATCATACTAAATTCCTTCGTTCATCTAAAAAGGTTTCGACTTGCAACCATTCTTTTTACCTGCCAATTGTTTTTTATTTTCATTATTAGCCTTCATGCGAATCATTTCTTTTTTAGTCTTCGGAAGTTGATTTTTTTTTAAACTTGGTGATTGTGCTTTTATGACAATCGCCGCAAATACTTTTCTTTCTATCTAAATCAGTTAAGGTCGCATCGGCAGATGTCCGAGTCTCTCTGTTTATTAAATTAATTTCACTTGTGTCTGCCGATGGAGTAACGTAAACTATCACGGAAAAAATGGGGTGTCAAGAAAATCATCGTATGATTTCATACATTTTAGTGGACTTAACCTTACTTTTACTCACCTTCCTAGTCTTTGTCGTCAGTCTGACCAGTCTATTTTGAATGTATTTGTCACCAAAAGTCACACAGTCGTCATGTAAAGCAGTCATGATAGACCGATGCTCCGAAGTTGTCGGGAATTTATTAACATTTGTCTAGCATAAAGCCTATTTGTGATTTTTGTCATAGGTAGTTTGTTACAGTTCCCAAATCATAGGGGTACTTGTCCAATCCAATGCTGGATAGCAAATCATCCGTGGACGATATCTTGCAGGGCTCAGTCTCAAATCTAGAAAAAAATAAGTCCGTCGATCAAAGCCTATGGCTACAGGATGGTTAGATAATATACTATGATTATAAAAATAATTTACACCATGTTACCGAAAAGGGTCTGGAAAATAAAGACTACAAATAAAAAGTTTGTTTCGGTTATTTTCCGGTCTCAAATAGTTCTGCGTATTTAGAGCTAACAAATATTTATTTCCTAACCACAATAGTCGCCAGCGTAAACCAAGAATGTAGCCACTTAATAAAAGTAAATCTCGAAAGGTTGTAGTGAATTTATCTGGGCGCTTTCACCTACTTGAAAGTTAGAAATGAAACGAAGCTATTATAGCTAGCTCTGTATTTAAATCACCAAAATCGACAAAATCAAAAATCAAATCAAGGAGTGAAATCGAAATTTTTGCTCACGTTGCTATTAAATAAACACGTAAGTCGAAGCCCGTAATGAGTGTATTTTTTACTCGGCGTTATATACCAATACATGTTTGTAAAAATACCTCATGTGACGTATATTTGCTGCGACTTCCTAAACCACGTGCGCGGTGCTAACTTCTGCTCACTTCGGAAGATTTCTCGACGGAGCAATCACACAGATAAGCGGGTCAGTTTTTATAAGGACAAATACTGTGTCTCTGAACCACTCTACAACAGGTTACTTTTGATAGTGTTATTATATCGCTATCATAGTGTAGTTAAATGTTGTTGTGTAACGTGTCTTGAATTGGGCGTGAAATCCTGTGTAGTGATTTGTATGGATTGGCTTATTATTTTCTTTCAGCCCAACTCATTCATATTTGATATTTGGGGAAATTGTAATTTAAATTCATTAAAAATGTGTGTGTGAGTGTGGAGGGGAGGGATCCTTCGCTAGGACCACAAAAGATATTTTGTTATTTGTTTCAATCCGAATATTCATACAATAGATGTCACAACACCCACCCACCCACCCATTAGTTAACAGAATAGATCTTAATAGACTTTGTGCCAAATGTCAAAATATTTATGTCAGACCGAAATTTTGAAATGTCAGACAGAATGTTTATCTTGCCTGGCATGGTGTCAGACACACATTTGAAAGTTATTTCCATGCATGGTTATTTGGAATTGAGATCTGAAATTTTACACATGGGGAGTAAAGGGGTTGACATATCTCTTTATCACTTTTTGTAGATTTTTCATGGTTATTTCTTGGAAACGTTCTTAAATTCTGTAAAATTATAGGTTGATGGCATTTGAATTGATTGACAGGTAAGTTCTTCATCTGGTCAATTTTACTACTATTTACTGAAATAAGAGCTGCGGTTTCAACTGATCAGTTACTCATCAAAAATACTTTCAAAACAGCAAGGATATACCTTTTCAAATTCCAATTTGATGGGATTAATAAATTTCTCTGAGATAAACTTGGCTGCTTCTTGACCTAATTCCATAGCTTCGGCTACCGTTTCTACTCCAAATCTACACATAACAGAATCTGTATCACCGTATATAACCTATAATAATAAATGAAATGAAATGAAATGGAGTTTAACATCCTGCTCTTCTGCACCTGACCTGGGCTAATGGAAGACGGGCATATGCCATACAGTGTGCTATGAGGGAAATTTTGCCCGGGCAGCGGCGCTACGGCCTACTCTTATATCGAATTCCAACTGCCACAGGATCTTTTACGTGCACGCTAATGTGTACACGGGACCTCGGTTTTTCGACCCATCCGAATTACTAGGCAGCTATCCTTGTCAGGCCATCCTTCTGCATTACTGACAAGGGGAAACCACGCAGGAAAATCTTTCTCGGCCAATGCAGGGATCGAACACCCAACCTCCAGGAATAATAAATAAAGGCAATACCATACAAGTATTCCTCACAATTGTACCTGACGAGCGCCTACAGCTCACCTGAATGTCAACCGAGGGGAGTTTTTTTTCCCTCACCTTAAAATTGAAAGTCACTCTCCTTTACAAAGTCATTGGGGGTTTATTAATATTTATCTACCAATCACTCTCCTTAATATCAGATCACTCTCCTTAATTTCTAAATCACTCTCCTTAATTTCTAAGGCATTCCTCTTATCGAAACTGGGAGAACCTTTTAGGAGAGCCATTTTTTTCAATTTGTTGATTGAGGGGAGCTTTTTTTGGCTCTCCTCTGAAATACAAAAAACAACGACCTGCATTAAGGCATTGACATAAACACCTGCACCAAGTTTGAAAGTTTTAGCTCTATTAATAATAATAATAATGTACATTTATATAGCGCTTAATAATAACGTACATTTATTTTATATAGCGCTTAAGTCTAGATCGAAATTAGGCAACTGTTTCTGAACACTTTATTTTGTCAGGTAAGTCATTCCATAGTCGTGGACAATATACACTGAAGACTTTATCACCAAAAGATTCTAATTTAGTTGACGGTACAACAAAGTGATTGATTATTCTGTGAAAGGAGTGGTAAGATCTGTGATATATGCTGAGACTTATAGACCAGTGTTAGTATTTTAAAGTTTATACAAGCCTCTGTTGGTAACCAGTGAAGCGATTTAAGGACAGATGTTATATGTTGACGTTTTGCTTGCACAGTTGTTCTGAATTATTAGGCCTGCAGCCAAAATTTCTAACGTGAAGTTCCACTACAAGGTTCTCCCAAAAAAACAAACTATACATTTTTGGAAAGATTTTAACACCAGGAATACAAATCCGGAGAGTTCCAAGCAAAAAGTCTGCAATTAATTGATATAGGGCGAGATGAAATTTATGAAAATTGTAAAGTAAATGCTATATTTATATTAATAATTGTGAAGTTGACATAAAATTAAATATTGGCGAAAACACACGATCTCTTCATCCTATGCAAAGAATATGCTGTTGGTTAAATTTTGATTTAAAGTAAAATGCAGAATACATAATGCACAGGGAAACATAATTTCTAAAATCCATTTATTCTAAAAAAAGGAGTTATCTCCCTTTATGGAAAATATCAATAATTATTGATAATAGTAACAGGTATAACTACAGACAAGGGCCTATATAAGTTCAACCTTATTTTCAGATAGGATTAGAGGTGAAGGGTCTAACAAATATTCAACCTGAAACATAGCATCTACAGATATTTAGTTTTCTCACTAAAATAGATATAGCTTGAACTCAATAATACTGTAATGGGAGTGACAATATTGCAATAAAGAGAAAAGATATCAAATGGAGTTTAATGTCTTACTGTTCTGTACCAACCCGTATAATGAAGATGGGCGTAAGTCACATGTTATCGAGTGTGTAATGGAGCAGCGGTGAGTCAGTAAAGGGCTGACTCACTAACGGGGGTGGGGCTGCTCCGGTTTTGATCCTAATCTGGCATAGTTTCCCCATGTCTCACTAATCATTATCAGGAGGTCCTTGGTTTGATCCCTGTGTCCCCCCTTGTCAGTGGTGCAGGAAGTGGGAGGGGGGGCTGTGATGGGCAGCGCTTGGTTATTCGGATGGAGTATAAAACTGACTTCCGGTGCACACGTTGACGTGCACTAAATTCGAAATAAAGAGTAGACCGTAACGTTGCTGTTTGGACCAAATCCCCCCTATAGCATAAAGTATGGTGAGCGTATGTACATCTTCATTATGACGGTTGATTTTTTTTCTCTTCATTACAATTGCCACTCCCTTGAACTATAAAAACGAAACGAAATAGGATCTGTATTTTAATCAGATTGTATTTCGAGAGGGAAATTTGACTATGATAGATCTGTTCTGATTAAGTTTAAAGGTGCCTATTCGATGGGCTATATCAATTTGATCTTCAGTCATGTTAACACCTATTGACAAAAATACTTTAACGCTTCCTGAATTGACTTCATTCATTTTGTCTGTAATTCCAAAAATTCGAACGCTAGAGCACCTTGTCCACTGTTCCAAACTATTTACCTTCCCACAAGCTGCGGAGGCAATCCTTCCTGCAGTTACAATTTGAGTTTTCACTTGAGTTTCGACTATCGCCTTCAGTTTTTTGTTTTCTTCTCTTATTTCGTACAAATCCGTTTCAAATTGATTAAGAGCCAGTCCACGAGAAAACCATGCAGAAGGTTCGAAGGTGGGGGTCGGCCGATTGCGTTCATATTTACAGGGTTTGGTCGACCCTTCAAGTATACTCCCCAGCCAAAATCACTGGTTTCAGAAATCAACCGTTTTCGAGATACAGGCCTTTTACGTTTTTCGGCTGTTTTTTGTCATTTTCAATCCAAATTTTAGGTATTTTCATCGCACTACTACCGCCGTTACATGACCCTGGAGAACTAGGTTTGGGTTGTTCATGATAGTCGGGGTCTTGCACTACCACATTATCATGATCATCCGGTTCAAGTTCATTTTCAATAGGTAACAGGAGACTACACAAGATACGTGTCTAGAGGTACCTGAATTATACCCTTTTTTAAAATTGCGATAACTCCACTGGAGCAGGGTTTGCAATCAAAATGTAAATGGTTTTATTTGCAGCTTGACTCACCTACAACAGTATGAAAATATGTGTCGAAAGTTACGAAATTCGTCATTTTTCGCGTCATATTTCGGTTTCTTAAGTGTTTGGATTTCGCCCGTACTTTCCGGACATGTCCTATGATAATTTCCAAATGTCAAGTCAGGAATATGACCAATTGAACATCAATATTCACCAATTGGACATCAAGATATAGAGAATAATATTCAGAATTTCAACATTAATATGTGTATTGAGTGTATAACTACCACAGAACCTGATATTATGCTGGATTGGTTAGATAATTATTTGATCAGCGTATTTATCGTGTTATACCGTTTATACACCTACCTTGTTCAACTGCTTAATCTACCTTACAAGTAATTTAACTATCAATGTCATTTTAAAATACCATCACCACAAGCAATTCTTATTTCGGAAGCTTTTTTTCATTTGCTACCAATAAACGAATAAACTTTTGAGAAATATAACTGGCCTGAATTTGATTGAAGCAGACACGGATCGACAAGCTTTCATTCTATCGTATTATGAAAACACGTAATTTTGAAGGAATGTTACAAAAAAAATGAAATGAAATGGAATTAACGTCCTACTGTTCTGTTCCGAACTGGGCTATGAAGATAGGCATATACGGCATACAGTGTGCTATGAGGAAAATTTTGCCCGGACAGCGACACTACGACCTAATCTTATATCGAATTCTAACTGTCAAGGGATCGTTTATGCCCACGCCAATGTGTACCGGTACACAGGACTAGGTTTGTCGTTCCATCCGAACAACTAGACAGCTGTCCTTAAAAATTTTCACAACCGGCCATTTTTATAAGGCACGAAAACTTTGCAAAGTAAATTCATATTTCATGTTTTTTAATTCACGGTACAGGCGCGGATGCAGAGTGGGGCGCACCCGGCGCACGCCCCGTCTATTTTTTTGCGGTGGCGAACAATGTTTAGCTCCATATATTCTCGTGGGAAAGGAGAACAAAAACAGTTTAGGTTGGAAATCGTAATTTACAGTACTAGTATGAAATTAGTCCTTGTGGGCATTTTAGTCCACTCAAAAATCACGGGCCGGGCTTCGCACTCCCAAGTGGGTGCAGCACGCCCCCCCTTTCTGAAAATCCTGGATCCGCCCCTGCGGTAGGGTATTGCGAATTCACGTGTCTGAACCATTTTGTCAGAATGAGGTACACAAAAAATAATATATTGGACTTAAAAATGAAATATTATCAGTAAGGCATTTATTAATTAAATATTCCCGATTGGCTTGTTAATGTTGGGTTCCCGGATACAAACTGTCGGCCCATCCAGCTATTTATTGGCGCCGGGCCGACGTAAATTTTAAACACTGCATCTACATAACCACAACAGCAATAAACTATATACAGGAAAGCATCAGGACGGTACATTATGGGATATTAGGTAACGAGTTGGCAGTTCTCACTACAATAGTTAAAAACTGGCTAATGTAAAGGCAATTTGCTGAAAATTTCAGTCAAATTGATCAACTATTAACTTAGAACTAAGCGAATGAAAGTCCTGCTTAGCCTCGGTCATCATTACTAAAGTCGGTAAGACAAAACCAGTAGTCTCGGTTATCCAGTTTTATTGGTAAATCACAAAGGAAAATATTTCTGCGAATCGAAGTACAATCCAACAAAAATCTCATGCTAGATTCAACATCGAGAGTTGATTATGGTCTGAATAGGTTAATTAATGTCTAATTAATAGTTTTTATAACATTTCAGGCCTAAAGAAAGACCTACAATAGGCAGATTTTGCTCTTGCATAATGCATGTTTAAGTCTACCATTCCGCCTCTCTGCCAAGACAGCGGTTGAACTCGGGTGAGTCCAAGAGCCTGTCTGTGCGTCTCTCTGCTCTGTCCACGTTCATCTTTGCTCTCCGTCTTCTCGAGACAGAGAGACCCTTCTAAGGTGAGCTTCCAAGCTCCACTCATTTGTCTCAACAATCACAGCTAATTTATACTAAACTTAGATGTCGAATAAAGTTAATTAAAGCATGCATATACATATATAATTGATATTAAATATATCATATAAAGAACTACACAATGAATCAGCTGTCATTGATAGATTTTATACTATAAGCACGGTCAGTGATAGGTCAGCGTATTGACTAGATTGAACTCTCTAATTCCATAACATTTGGGATACAAACATACTTTTGAAGATTCATCAAAATCTGATAAAATTTATGTTCTTTAGAGTGTCCACAATCTGGAATTACTTACTTTTACACTATTTGCTTACGAGAAGCGGCCATTTTGTCTGGCAGTTTCGGTTCGATTTTCACAAAATTCGAACTCCGCAATCATTAGCGTGTAACAGGGATATATCAAAACGTTTTTTTAAAATGGAATGCAAATTGTGACTTCTATTATCTAATTATTTCAAATATTGCAGAAGTGGATCAAAATGTGACCCGTAGAGTGTCCATAGACAAAATGTCGATGGACAGACGGACAGGGATGACGACAATACACATCCACACGAAAATGTGAACGGACAGGCGGACAGGGGCGTTCACACGAGAATGTAGATGTACAAAGATAGCGAGGTACTCCTATTTTTATTACGAGCGGATTTTGAATATTTTTTAGACATTTTATAACGAAGAAAATGATGTTTTGACATCGCAAAACTATTCTTATTTGGGAAATCCTGCATTCATTTGCTGTCGAATAAACGAAGACACAGTATTTTGTACCATAACAGGATTAAAGATATGAAAAATATCGAGGTGCACCTATTTTTTTCTGCTCTAACTCGACCGTTTTTCATAATTTTGACGCTTTAGATCGAAAATTTGTGAAAATCCATATTCTCGGGGAGACGCCATCTTGGATTTGCAGACTTAATACACAAATCAAATGAATATTTTGGCAAAGCCGGTTGAAGGGTAGGCGGAGTTGATATATTGACCCTCTGAATAACAATATAGGCGATAGGGTACCTGCATAATCCGCCGATGTATCCCAATCAAAACTGAAGTTTTTGCGAACTTTCGACACAAATTTTCATACCGTTGCAAGTTAGCTGACAACGAATTTATTTCTTATGTTTTAGAGCTAGTCAAGCTGCAAATAAATCGATTTTAATTTTTATCGCCAACCCTGCTCCAGTGGAGTTATCACGATCTGATGATGGGGTACATTCCAGGCATCTCTAGACACGTATCTTTTGAAGTATCCGGACACCTTTGGAAAATGAACTTGAACCGGATGACCATTATAATGTGGTAGTGCAAGACCCCGACTATCATGAACAACCCAAACCTGATTCTCCAGGGTCATGTAACAGCGGTAGTAGTGCGACGAAAATACCTAAAATTTGGCCTGAAAATGGCAAAAAAAAAGCCGAAAAACGTAAAAGGCCTATATCTCGAAAACGGTTGATTTATGAAATCAGTGATTTTGGCTGGGGAGTAGGCTCGACCAAACCCTGTGAATATGAACGAAAACGGCCGACCCCCACCTTCGAACATCTGCATGATATTGCATGGTTTTCTCGTGGAATGACTCTTAACCTTTTCACTGATTATTTTCATTACATCAAGTCTTACATTTTCAACTGGTCGCCAAACCTGGAAATTATATACGCCGCCAAATCAAATAATCCCCTATATCTCCAAGAGTATTTATTCTAGGATGATAATTTTGGTGTCTAACTGTATGTTTCTTGGGTCAAGGAATACACTGAACTCATTTATTATGTTGTGGGGTTATTAGATGATGTAAAATCAAACATGCCAGACAATATAGCCCTTTAACTCGTTAGCAGCATTTGGGGGCGATTATTTCACCGAACCAAACTAAATCCAGAGATAAACTATATATTTCTGGACAAAGGAGCAGCTGAGTGATAGGATAACACCACATATATCCCTATCAGGGGATCCGGGGTGACATGGATCGGCCCTGAAAAGGGAGACACACGCTGTTTGTTTAACATTTAAAAAAACAAATTCTACCCGCAAAACAGGAACATAACCCCCACAAAACTAGGCAATATCACGTTTAATCCTTTAGTCATGTTTCTGGCTGCCACCTGTGAAAGAACAAGCGCAAAATATTGTATATTCTAAGCCATTCCTAGTGTAGCTACAGGCACACATACTACTTGAGCTGCCATCCTTTCATCAACGTCTGATGAGCCACATGGCAGACTCTGGAGCAAGTTGGACGGTTGTAATGTTCTCAATTGGGTATCCTTCTCCCAGCAATACTGTTCCAGATCAAGTTCTGGTGGATTCTGGTCTTCCAGTGAACGCCACACAATAGCTTGGTGGTGAGCTCCTTTTAAGATCTCTGCGAATGTACCATTCGTTGAGCAAGATTACATTGTTTTGATGGGAAATAATGACAAAACATTTTAAGCTTTAGATGTCCACACCTTCCAGCGTGTTTCAGACATAGATTTCTAGAACCCTGTCCATTACAAGTTGACAAAAATACAGTGGTCTTTTAACTGTGTAAGCAATGATTCTATTGGAGTCTTTATTACTCCGACGATTAAGAGAGAATACCATTAAGTTTTAACCATTTTCACAGTCTGCACCATTAACTTTTAAACTCACTTGCCCTGCGGGCAAGTACATTGACAACTTTTACTTGCCCCAAATTTTTTTTACTGTACCAACAGCAGTCAGATGGAAATGCAGGGCAATGCAGGCCACAAAATTTCACGCGAACGATACCAACCGGTTACATGCGGTCGCGCCAGCTCAAAAACACGGGTACGATTTCCTGGTTACGCAAATTGAAATATCGGTTACGTTAACAAATTTCAGTAACAAATTTATTCACATTTGATCGATATTTATACACGCTAATTTTGTGACACAGGTCTAAATTATTAGTATTATATAGCACAACTCAATTCATTCATTCTTGGTATTTTATTTCTCCATTTCTTCACTGGGCATCAGTCTTACCGGTAGGCCTACTTTCAGTTTGACAGATCACATATTTTTGACATCACCAGTTGCAAGCAGGTAAAATGCCCCCATCCTAATTCTTTAAATGATTAGTTACAATCTGTTTCACAGAGAATTACTTACGAAATATCTCTGTCACAGATGACTGTCCACAACATGTGCATTGACTTCACGTGGCGTCAGTCATTGGCTCAACGGCTCGTGCATTGTTTACATAACACCTAACTGCTTCGGGCAAAATGATGCATTTTACTCATTTTAATACATTTACACTAGATAAGAAATATTAAAAAGACAAGTGTAGGAGTAGAAGTATGAAGGATGTTATATTAGTTCAAAGCTGAACTAGAAGGATGTATGATGTCTTCAATGACCAAAAACAATGTGGTAGCTACCATGTCAGATATGATATAAAAACGAAAATCCATTAGTTATTTTTGGAACCGATTGATAAAATAATTAAAATATAGGGATTTAGTGAAGTGGAACAAATATTTCTAATGTTTGAATGGGAACACAGTGGAGTGGGATTAAAGTCATAATATAAACACTTTACCTCAAAATTAGTATTAAATATAAAAGAATATAAATTAGTCAAGTTTTTTTTGTATTTTTTAAAATACATCCACTGCAAGTGGAGATAGATAGCAGCAGCATTTAAATCAACTTGGATAAAACATGATTGGTTACGCAAGGATCATCTGACGTACCGGTAACCAAAGAAAATGGTTACGCAGAGCATAAACCCCCTAAAATTTGAAATTTCGTGTCCTGGAAATGATCAATTGAAATATAAAAAAAAGAACAAAACACATTTTTTATTAGATCCTATTATTCAATGTCTTGCCGGGCTGTGCCCTTTCCACCCATCTTAACATCTCCCGACGAGTGAAAGACAAACAACAGTGCAGAAAAACGAAAGTCAAGGAAAGCCGTCAACAAGATCACAGTTTCAAGGTCATTAATGTCAAAGCGGAAGTAGACAAGCATTAAATGGAATTGTCTCCCTTGGAGTAAAAACTGCGCTCCACAGCTTTTCTTCGATCTTTTGCCGAACCCCAAACTTTATCAGTGTGAGCAACGGGAAAATGGATATTTTTTATTTTTTTAGCGAAATTTTCGCGTGTCATCTTCGTCAATGTACATTTGTTTCTAATTCTATTGAAAAACAGTACTGTACCGGTGGGCAAGTCCCAATGAAAGTTTTACTTGTCCGCCGTAAATTTTACTTGTCCCGGGCAATCGGACAAGCGCTAATGTCGCAGACTGTTTTCAAAGCCGTGCCTTTCCCCATGACGTAGCCGCATGTAACCGTGTCACATTCAGTAAACTTGCAGGATTTCAATGATAATTGACATGTGTTTCTCCGTAGTTTGTCCAATGTCAACGGTTGTTCTTTCCTCGATTGGCAATTAAAATTTAAGTTTTTTATGGACCGAGCTCTTTCAAATCGATGGCTGAAACACACTGGGGGTATAGGCATCCAAACTGGACATGTATCGACATCCTACCCACCTATACACCATGTAGTCTAGCTCCAACGAATGATGCATTTGTATTGAACGAAAAAAATATGTCATCGCAAAGTTATCATCCTAGAATAAATACTCTTGAAGATATAGGGGATCATTTGATGTGGCGGCCGTCTTGGACGCCATCTTGAATTTCTCAAAATGCTCAAGGGTTACCGAGGTTCACCCGGCAGATTCTGAATAGGACACCCTAGGCTACTAAAATCAATCATAAAAAAAACTTTGTATATAATTTCCAGGTTCAGCCATAGTTCTGCCGGACTAATAAGTTCTTCATTTGAAACCGATGAAGTCATTTTATTTTAGATGGTATCTCCTCAGAGTGTCTTTCTAAAGATTTTTGTTTCTTCCCGACTGGTTTATTTTGGTTGACACATTCGAGTAATGAGTTTTCGTCATGACTTGACCAATTGCTTGATGTAGAACTCTTTTTACGTTGGGTGTGTTTTCCCATAAGGACCAGTCAACCATGAAAAAATTCTCGTGCAATAAAACTAATATGATTTCATATAAAATCAATGTTTTATGTCATGTAAAACTTGATATCTTCAATTAACAAACATAATCACCACATATTGTTGGAATTTTCTGAGTTAGTTGAATTTTGGTTTCATATCATTAGTTTGCTATTTAGCATAATCCGCGCAATGTTTCGTTTGATTAGAGCTAATCCCACTACTCACTGCTGTAAAGAGCGAACATTCTTATGACTGGTCAGTAGTCCCATTAACAACCAGTAGCTGACAGCATTACAAAGGCTTTACCTTTAAAACAAAGCATCAAATTGGACCAAACATGTTTACATAACGTTACGTCATGGCTCACGATTTTATTATGCCCAATTAACCTGTGCATAGCAGAATATTGCAGTAAAACTAATTGCGTGACAAACGAGACTATCAAATCGATTAAAATGTAAACAATACTGTTTGGAAACGAACATACTTTCACCGTTTTTAATAGCTTAAATCACTGTCCAAAGCTGTAGGGAAGACCCAGATTAAACGAAGGACTGCCATGTTGCTGTACGCAAGTGATAGCTTTGATTGAACGGGAAGAATAGACACACTCCAGCAAAAGTTCAAGAATCAGAAGTTGATACAGCAATGGCCAGAGAGGGATTTCTCGGGCCATTGCTTCAGGAATATGGCTATTTAGGAGCTCACAGTCACACGTCTTATTGCTGTCGCCATCTAGCTGATATAGGAAGAATGTATCTTTAGAAATGTGTAGGGGTGGGCGATATAACCGGTATACCGGTGTATTGCGATTTAAACTTGCCAATACATCGTATCGTGATACACGTCCAAGAACCGGTTCAGTCAATACAATCGGCAACTTCCGTAATAATCATCGGAATATTCCGTGAGACTGTCAATTCTATTGAAAACTTGAGAATTTCCTTGACGCATTTTTGACGTTAGCGAAACAGATCGCGGCACGTGCCTGGCGGTAGCGAATCAACTCGCGGACCCTTCGTACTTGACAACGTCATTAGCGAACCCAAGCGAGAAATCAATCAACTTATTTCTATTGTTTCTAATTCATTAATTAATGGTGATTGGGTAATAAAAGTAAAACCCGCGATGAAAAGGAATGTTTAATTCGCTTATCATCCAATAAGAAATATATGTTTCAACACCTGATCTTTCAGTATTTACGTAATAGGTCAGAGGTGAAAATTCACACCGTGCGAATCACTTTGGCGCTATTCCAATATTTTCACGCTGTCACTTACGGCTAATAATTATATGATATTGAAAGTGAAATAGAATCCGATTTTATAATTTACTGCCAGGCATATTGTGGAATATGATAATGTCGAAGAAATCAACTATTTATTATTTTTTTTTGACGTTATGATGCGAAGAATGCGTCTACTCGAGCCGAGATCAAACGTGTCGCCGCCATCTTGGATACGTTCGCTCAAACAGATGATAACAAAACTTACTGCTAATAATTCTAGACTTTGGAAAGCTAAATTGAATCAAAACTTTTAGGATTTAATACAAGCTAAATTAAGGAAAATTACACTGTCGAAGCTTTCAACGAAGCAAAGAAAACGACAATTCCCGTCATAAATCCAAAGAAAGGCAGAAATGTTAAATGCCGTAGGCGATGAAGTGACCGTTATTTGGGTGATGTTTATATTTACTTTGAACACTGCTGCCAACACGAAGTACTATATTTTTGTTTTATTTTTAAAAGATAGGCTGGCACTGCCAGGCAGGATACGCCCACATTTTTGAGAGATGGATAGAGAACAAGCAATACCGAAAGTGATTTTTCTTACATCATTAAGTCCTATATTTCATACTGTATTAGGAGCAGCCATTTTGTTGGTCAGTTCCAGTCTGATATTCATGAAATTCGAAGCCGACAATGATTATGGGTTGACGGTACACAACCTAGAAATGAGACTTTTCATCAAAATCGGATAAGAATTGTGACCATGATATACCATTTTTTAACAGTATTTGCGTACAAATGGCGGCCATTTTTTCTGTCAATTTTGTTCCGATTTTCCCGAAATTCGAACTCAAACCTTTCTTAAGGTGTAACGGTGTTGTAATCAAACGTTTTTTTAAATCGGAAAATAATTGTGACCTCCAGAGGGACCACAAGCTAAAACAAGCAATACCGAAAGTAATTTTTCCTACAATCAAAGGCCATAATTCATTAAGTTACAATTTGATATGCGCAAATATCGAAAGGATTAAAGATCCTTAAGTTATAAAGAAGCATTTCACGTTTCATCAAAATCGAATTAAAATTGTGACCTCTATAGGGTCCACAACTTTGATATACCATATTTTTACACTGTTCGCGTGTAAACGGTGGCCATTTTTTCTGGCAATTATGGTCAGATTTTCTCGAAATTCGAACTCAACCTTCCGTAGGGTGTAACGGTGATAGAGTCAAACGTTTTTTTAAATTGGATAATAATTGTGACCTCCAGAGGGACCATAGGCGATTTTTCAGACAATCAGGGGCCATAATTCAGGAAGTTACGATCCGATATGCGCAAATAACGAAAGGAACCAAGATCTTTGGGTTATAACCATGCATTTCAAGTTTCATCAAAATCGAATTAAAATTGTGACCTCTACAGGGTCCACAACCATGATATACAATTTTTTAACAGTACTCGCGTACAAACGGTGGCCATTTTGTATGGCAATTTTGGTTCGATTTTCCCGAAATTCGAACTCAACCTTCTTTACGGTGTAACGGTAATATAATCAAACGTTTTTTTCAATCGGATAATAATTGTGACCTCCAGAGGAACCACAAGCTAAAAAAAGGCGATTTTCGTATAATCAGGGGCCATAATTCAGGAAGTTACGATCCGATATGCGCAAATATCGAAAGGAACCAAGATCTTTGGGTTATAACCATGAATTTCAAGTTTCATCAAAATCGAATTAAAATTGTGACCTCTACAGGGTCCACAACCTTGATATACCATTTTTTAACAGTATTTGCGTACAAACGGCGGCCATTTTGTATGGCAATTTTGGTCTGATTTTCTCGAAATTCGAACTCAACCTTCCTTAGGGTGTAACGGTGATATAATCAAACGGTTTTTTAAATCGGATAATAATTGTGACCTCCAGAGGGACCACAAGCTAAAAAGGGTGATTTTTCGGACATCCAGGGGCCATAATTCAGGAAATTACGTTCCGATAGGCGCAAATATCGAAAGGAACCAAGATCTTTGGGTTATAAACATGCATGTCAAGTTTCATCAAAATCAGTTCAAAATTGTGACCTCTATAGGGTCCACAAGCTAAAAACATGATTTTTCGCACAATCAGGGGCCATAATCCATGAAGTTTTCATCCGATACATGCCAATATGGAAAGCAGCCGAGATCTTTTGGGGATAAACCTATATTTCAAGTTTCGTCAAAATCAGATAAGAATTGTGACCTGTAGAGAGTCCACAAACAAATAGTGTACGGACGGACGTCCGGACGGACAGGGGCGACGACAATATACGTCCACATAAAAATGTGGGCGTATAAAAAAAATCGTAAGGGATACTTTTTCACGTTATTTTGCCAATATGATAGAGAAAAGTCATAATTTTAATGGAACTGGCTTTTCAATATAATTTATAGTAATATAAATGCTACTTTGTACAATTGAATTTTATATCATTGGGAAGTACACGACAATGTTTACATTTTTGTAACAGAGTATTTTTATGTATAGAAAATATTTTTATAGTTATTTTCAATTTTGTAGAGGGTATTAGGATTAACAATAATCCACTAATTGGCTGAGGGAGATGGGCCCTGCTGATTTAATGAGCTTAGGGGTAGGGTAGCTAATCTTTTAATTGGCTCAGGGTGTTTAATGTTGAATGTTGCATTATGCAATAAATGTAACGCCTAAGTGAGGTAAATAAAAACATGGGTTTTGTGGATATCTTGTTCTTGTAGTTGACTAGTTGTACAATAGAAGAATTGCATGTTCAAAGACCTTCACATGAGTTTCAGTGTTGCTATGAGATACATTTAAGGCTGTACTGTACTTTTGCAATAAATCTGGAGTTAACACTTTCACAATATATTGCAATATGTATTGCAATACGACAAATCGTATCGCAATATATCACAATACGATTTTTTTGGCAATACCCACCCCTAGAAATGTGTAGAATTAATTTACAGGCATTTCATTTAAACCATTAGGCCATACAGTATTTAATCTGTGGATCCAAAGTGAACAATATTTAGTTTGGCTCTACCGTTCTGAGGGATTTTATCCAGTACAGTGCAGACATAAGATTCATGACCTAGAGCATTAAAGTGCGGGGCTATGTGAGGCGATTTTCCAATTTTTCTCAATTTAATGTTACTTTTATAACTAATTAGTCTAGCCGACATACTCACAAGTGCATTCGAACTATGGCAATTTAAACAATTATCCTTGATATAAAAAATTTTTTTGTCTATACTGGTAATATGACGACTGGTGGTTTCAACAGTAGCACACGCTTTGCATTTAGGTCTATTACATGGTTTCCATCCTCTATAAAAATCACTGCCAATTACAGGCACTTCCTGTCTTTTCAGTCTATTCACTTGTATCAATTGTCCAATGGTCTTGCATTTCTTCTGGGATATTACAATTTTTGATTTATCCAACAGTTTAGACATACGGGCACTAGTCTAAAATATTGAAGTATCTAGCGCTAAAGTATGTAAATTAGGTTGACTGGGGTCATATGTGGTTACCCATGGTTTGACTTTCTTCTTATTTATATTAATTTTATATTGCAGTAATTTATTTCTGAACTGTTTTTTTGATGGACTTTGTTAAATTCTTTTTTGATGACTTTATTTTTATATCCGCATTGTTTTAGGTAGGTTTCAAATTTAGTTAAATGTTAGCTGGTTCATTCAGGTTTGCTGCAAATACGCTTAATGCGGATGGCCCTACTGTAAACTATGGAAATGAAGATGTGATGAGGATGACAGCTGGATTATAACATACCTATTAGCTGGTACCTTCAAACAGTATTTTTCGATAATTATATATTTATCAAATTATGAATGTGATAGATTTTTGATGTAATGTTGTGCATATGGATCAGTGTTTGCTGTTTGAATGTAACTATTGCGAAGAAACATTTATTTTGTCGCCTTTTCATTTAAATTTAGGCCTAATTTTACGAAGTCTAGCTTGAAGATATTATGTAGATTTAGCTACTTAAATGGAAAGTATATATATAATAGAAAAAAAATCTATTACCGTAAACATACTAAATATCGCACACTAGGCTAACTGAGCAGGCAACTATTTCTAGTTCTACACTGTTCCCAGTACGTCTGCAATTGGTTCTAACTAGTTTGTAATTAGAACGCTCTCCTATTGCATGAGCAATCCTGTCCTGGCCCGAGGGCTATGAAAATCCATCGAGTTCTTGCCATTCCTTTTCCGGTTCAATGCTTAGAGATGTGATGAACAAGCTCCCATCACATCACAGGGTGCTCTAGAACTTTGAACTTGTTCAAAATACTCCATGTCCTGCAATTAGATGGAGGGGCAACTTTCTTAAAACAAGAGGGACGTACTAGGAACGGCATTGCCGTACTAGGAACAGAATTACACCGTACTTTGATCCGGCAAGGGACGTGTTACAATAACGTGGTCTGGGTGGGTAATTGTTTTATATTTTTACTAGTATTGAATTTGTAGGGTTGCTGAACTCATTCATTTGATGGAGAATAAAATTATGGCTATTTGGTCGTTTTTGCACAATAAAAAAACCTATAATTGATACTTAATTACTTTTTAATGTTACTGCATGCAATTTTAAAACCTTTCATATTTGAATTTATTATTTGAGTATTCATTTATTTATTTCTATGATGTAATATAATGTGGAGGAAGTTCAATGGAGCCATCTTCTAAGCATTCTTTTAATTCTAAATGGTTGTAGACCTGAGACTGGCTTCCACCAACATCAACATCTATCCACGTGAATTTGTCATCTGCATCTACCAAGGTCATTAACACTATTGAGCAGAAGCCTTTGAAGTTGTGGTACATTGTTCCAGTCTTGGGAGGCTTTCTGGGCTATATGTTTCCCGCCCAGGGCACCACAGGCTTGTAGGACATTCCTCAGTAGTTTTGTTTCATGTGTCTTTGTCAACGGAGGCGTGCAGATGATGACATCATTTTTGAGCTCCATCACCAAGGCATCACCTTTCACCAACATCGCAAGAAATCGTGAGCCAAATGATGAACCAGTGAGAGAGAATTTATGCTGTTTATTGTCCATTCGACACAAACTAGGCGGGGAGGGGATGGATGGCCGAATGGTTAGCACTTGTGTGCTGTATAATAAAGCCTGTCATAGAGTCAACTGGCGTGGTTTCGAATCCCTGGTTGTATGTGACAAGAAGTAGGCTCGCCTGTCCAACCTTGTGGGTTTTCTCGGAGTCCTCCGGTTTCCTACCACAGCTAAAGACCCATACGTGCAAGCTAATTATTGAAATAAAATTAAACAATATGTTAGTCCCAAAATGACCTAGTTTGTGTCGAGTGGACGTTAAACCCCAATTCTCTCTCTCTCACACAAACTAGGTCATTTCATTAATTCGCTAGCACTTAGTGGTGTTTAAGTGGAAGGAAACCAGAGGACCTGGAGAAAACCCCAGAGATTGAACAGATGACCCTACTACTTGTCATGTACAAGCGGGAAAACGAAACCACGCCACTTAAATTAATGACAAAATTATGATGCAACGGGCACACATTAACAATTCGGCAAACCAACCACCATAAACAAGCGAGGAAACAGCCCATAGTTTATACCCTATGTTGTTACACGTTCCTAGTAGGATCGAATTGTGGTAGTTTCCTTCGTAGTCACTCCGTCTAATTGAAGGAAGGGGAAAATTTTGAACAGACTCAAAGTTCTAGGGCACCTTACCCTCCATGAATTTCATAAGCAGATCGTAAACAGTTGCTACTACGTTTGAACCTTTCACAAATAATTTGAGCCTGTTTGGCAACATTTTTCAGAACGTAGTGAGAACTAGATTGGTGTGATGGGGGCTTTACACATTTGTCAATGTGAAGACAGGGGCCTCGGTAACTTTTCGAACTTGATTAGCAGAACTGCTAATCAAGTTAGATAAATTCAGGCAAATTGATTAGCAATGTCCAGTTTTGATTAGCAGTGTTTGAATATCCATTGACTACTATTTCGGAAAACTGTGATTGAAGTAAAATTTATCTGTTGAAGTTTAAAATATAATGTAAAGCTTTATTTCAGTCACTCTATCACACTATTTCAAAATTATTGTCATAAATATTTCAATGTCTGCTCATATTGCTGTGTATCCCCTCTGTCAATGTTATTAACCGGTAAAACCCGTAGTAGTAGGCCTATCATAATAATTTCGTTATCATTTCTGGGTTGATTCGTCTTTTGACTTAACAGCCATTTACTCGTCAATGCGGATATCAATCATATTATAATATTTCACGCCCCTGCATCGGGAACAAACATCGAATCCTCGATACTTACTTACAATGCATCAATGATACAGCCGTAAATTGGACCGACTTTGACTTTAGCCAACTGCAACTACGCCGCTACGGAGATTACTACTGTCGTCGATCGAAAATTCCTTGCTGCAAATCTCCATTAAAAATTCGTCATTTAGTACCCCCATTAAATAATAGGCCTACTGGTGCCTACCTTTGTTATATATTCCCATTTGGCGAAAAAAATCAATGGATAACCTACTTTCATTTTATCAAAAAAACGCCTGTTATTAAAAACAAATCAGGGGGATGCAACTCCAGGTAACATAGGGGGTGCTAAAACTTTGTGTATAGGAATTAGCTGATTGTGACTACACTGACAAAGACATGTGAAAAAATCGTTACAAAAACTTTCCGCAACTCTTTACAGTTAAAAAGGGTAAATAAAATTGTCCACATGAGAAATAAAAGATGAAAAATTTATGATTAGCATTTGTGCGAATCAAGTTAGCTACTTTATAGCAAATTCATTAGCAATGGGCAAGATTTGGTTCGCAAACTGTGATGCGAACCCAGTTATCGAGACCCCTGTGTGAAGATATAAAGACCTTGGAGCCACCGCAGAAGTTCTTGTGTGCGCAGTGAGCCTTTCCTGGCCCTGGTCTAGTAGTTTATTCATCCCTTGATTCTGTGAAATAAAAAACATTTTGCCATCAAAGCTGATTTGGATACTGTTTGATGCAAAGTGGACGCACGGTCACCCTTTTCAACGTGCCCAGTTAGCCTAGTGTGTGATATTTTAGTATGTTTACGGTAATAGGTTGGGTTTTTTTTTGTGTGCCTACTATTTATATATACTTTGCTTTAGCATGTCTTAAAATGTTATTTTTTAATATAAAGGCAACAAATATTTTCATGATACAAATAAATACATAGGTTTTATTGGCGTTAGGTATATGTTTGCTAACTTCACTTCGAATCCCGGTGCAATACTCCATCTTGTGGTGACTATGTATTGTGATATCACATATTGTGGTAATTTTTCTTGATATCATAAATTACTCATATGGCGGAATGCTTTATGCATGCACAGATAGTTCTTTATATAGCATTGTAAGTATGTTAATTTATTTTTTTTTATATTTTTGAACATTTTCCATGTTTTCACTTAAAAATGTGGTATGTGTTTTCTTGAAAATTGATAAAAAATTTACCAAAAAATATCTTCTTCACGTAAGTCTACAAAAACATCTTCATTCTGGCCTTTATTTCATAGAAATTGACAAAAAACTGGAACTGGTATGCTAAAATGGATGACGTCATAGCGGAATAACCTACCACGTGGTGAGTGTCCACCCAAGTTCAAAATATTAACTTAGGCACCAACTAACCATTCCTACAAAAAAAGTCTCCCTACTCAAACTTTCCTATAAAACCATAGTCAGATTCCGGATTAAACTATTTGATTTGCTTTATTCACTTGTGATTGTATGTGCTTTTCGAAATTAAGCTTTGAGTCGATCGTAACTCCAATGTCTTTTTCTGATTCAACAGATTCTAAATTAACATATGAGCCTGTGTAGTTTGTGGTTCTTGGCTGCTGTGGTTTCCCAGAGATAGACAAGACTTTACACTTGTCCGGATGAAAACGCAATAGCCATTTTTCACTGTCACTTTGATGTATACATCAGATTCCACAGTTAGAGGTAGATCGTTAACAAATAGAACAAATAATATAGGTCCCAGTAAAGAGCCATGCGGTATACCACTTGTCACACTGTGCCATTTTGGGGGGGTTTGGGATGGCCTAGTGGTCTAGAGTGCCGCGCTTCGACCTCTAGCTGGCCGGTCACCTCTGGCTTGCCTTGGTATGAGCGTATGTGGCATGGAGATAGGGGCACCTTCTCAACCTTGTGGGTTTCCTCTGGGCACTCTGGTTTCCTCCCACTGCTAAAGACCCCTACGCGCAAGCGAATTGTTGAAATAAAAATTGAAACCATGTTAGTCCCAAAATGACCTATTTTGTGTCGAGTGGACGTTAAACCCCATTTCTCTCTCTCTCTCTGCCATTTTGAAAAGGATCCATTTAGTTGTACCCTTTGTTTGCGGTTACTCAAGAATTTCTTAACCCATGTACATGTCTGGTTGCTTATACCATATGATCGTATTTTGTTGATTAATCTTATATGTGGTACCTTATCAAAGGCTTTCATGAAGTCAGTGTAAACGGCATCGATGGTTCCACCATTGTCGAGTACGGTAGTCCAATGGTCTAGTACCTTCAAGAGTACGGTAGTCCAGTGGTCTAGTACCTTCAAGAATTGTAGTGTGGTAGATCTGCCACCCATAAAACCAAATTGTTTTACACTAAATAAGTCAAATTTGTCCATATGTTGGATAATTCTTTTTCTGATTAACTTTTTCATTAGCTCACATATTATACTGGTAAGACTAACAGGTCTATAGTTGGATGCAGAGTTCTTACTTCCTTTCTTAAAGAGTGCTGTTATTTGACCAATTCTCCATCCTTCGGGTACTGTACATAACTTAAATGAACTGTTAAATATAATACAGAGTGGCCTATCGATAGTATCTGCTAATTCATACAGTAACTTAGGGTGTACTTGATCTGGACCAGGTGATTTTGTAGTGTTTAGTTCTTTTAATAGCTTATTTACTTCAGAAGTTGTTAAATCATTGTCTTTTGAATGTTCATCATATCTTATATTTTCATCATCATCGTCTTCTATACTGAAAACACTACTGAAGAATTCAGCTAATATCTCCGCTTTTTGCTCATCATCTGAAGCCATACCTTTCTTTACATCATGTACCGTGTGTAGTTCGGAGACTCCAGGTTTTGTTTTTCTCTTACTATTAACATACGACCAAAAGTTTTTGCCAATAGTTTTTGCCGATTCAGCTATCTGCTTTTCACGGTTCTTCCATTCCTTTGCAATAATCGATTTTGCCTTATTTCCGGCTTGTGTGTCTAGCCACCGGGCTCAATGGGGTGTTACCTTTTCTAATACCAACACGCTTAGTCGGGATGTTATGTTTCATGGCTAATATTAGTTTGTTCATAAATCTACCATTTCTGTTGTGTCTTTACCCTGTAATGTTTCATTCCAGTCTAAGTTTAACATAATCTCCTTTGAAATAGTTGAACTTTTCACTCTTTGTGCTAAGGTAGCATTTAAAGTTAAATGATAATACACAATGATTACTGCGACCAACCGGATCTAAGTATTCAACATTCTGTATATAATTACTATCGTTCACAATAATAAGATCTAGTAACGATGACTCTTGATTTATACGGTACCTTGTTGGATGGTCCACTGCTTGTTGAAAATAACAATCTTTAATACATTCTAGAAAGTTCAGACTAGTCTTCTCTCTTGCAGTCCATGAATCCCAATCTATATCAGGGAAATTATAGTCGCTTGTCAACAGAATATGAGTAAATTCATTTTGTTTACCAATATTAAGTGATAGTTCATTTAATTTATTGTGATTCTCCTCTGAGGATGACGGACTTTTGTAGATACACCCAACTAACAGTTTGTCTTTATTTCTCAGATTTATCTTCACTAACACATATTCTTTAAACTCATGATCTATGTTTACCTCAACAGCCTTCAGGTCTTGTTTAATATAAATTAATATACCTCTACTGTCTTGTATAGGAAATTTCTCTGGGAATAAGTCATAATCATCAAGGCTAAATTCTGCCTTAAATGTACTATTCTTCGGCAACGCTTCTGTAATAATGATAATATTCGGGTCTGACTCGTCGTCAATAAAACATGTTTTAGATCCATCAATTTTATTCATGAAACTATCCGCATTTGTATACACACATTGAAGTTCACTTAAAAGTTTAAAATGCTTTCCACCACTAACATTTGAACTAAACGCATTTACAGGTTTATATACAGTCTTAGAGTGATTTAATTGCTTTTTACTACCACCCTGATTATCTTCCTTTCCCAAGGGGGGCCTCAAACTATGTGACAGCGTTTCCCCGATTTCTCCTCTGCATTTAGCTTCTTTGCCTCATCAAACATGGCTTTATTCTGATCTTTCATTTTTTGTCATATGGTGTGATATACTAATATTTTTGTACGGACTCTTATCATCTACATATTTCAGCTTACTAAGTTTTTTCATATAGTTTTTCTTCACTTCTGTATTTACAAATATTACCTTCATAGGTTTTGATCTGGTTGAACACTTATCTTGCTTTCCTGATTTTCTGTTTCTTCCTCATTGTCACCAGCTTTGCTCTTCTTCTTTCCGATCCTAACCACAGATTTGATGCAAGTTTCCTCATTGTCTAAAAATAAAGCAAGATTAGACACATATTCAGTGTCCTTCTGTTTTCTAACAGAAGGGTCATCACTATCAACCTGTATAACACCATGCATAATTATATTTTTCTCTCTTATAGTGCTTTCCCTGATCTCCGATACCTTTTTGTTTACAGTATCTTCAATAGCTTCAGTGTTCCTAATTGCATTTGTATCAAAATTCCCAGACTCATCTACGATACACTTAGCAATCACTTCCACCTCATTTCAGCTGACCTCAGTGTTTTTATTCTGTCTTCCATCTTTTGCATAAAATATGCACATCTTTTCTCAATTTCCCTGTCAGTACGTAAGTTTTTAACCACTTTCTCTTCGCAAATATGACAGTACCAATGCAATGCTGTAGTTTTAAAACCCTGATGTTCTAGTGCAGACAACCCTAGGCATTTACTACAGTAATACTCACTACAATACTCACATTGTACGATCTTGTCAGAAGCATTTTCAAAATCCTTTTTACACATTTTACATTTCCATACTTCCTTATCGTTTTCCTTCTTTGATTGCGATCTTGCTTGAGTACTTTTTGGTGGCATTGTCGATGATAGATATCAAACTCCAAATGGCAGTCATAAAAGTGTCAACTAGCAACAGAGTCTATCCAGTTCAACTCTTAGTCTTGGTGCACAAACAAGAGTAGTGTTTCGACACAAAAATGTTTATGAATCATTGATCTCTATCATTTCACTAATTTTATGATACTATAACCAAGGAAATTTGATAGTTTCCCAAAATTTTTACTGAGCTTTAACAAAAGCGTCTATTACTTTCACGGGAGATAACTCTCTTTCAAAAGGCTTCTTCGTCTCATGACCTTAAACACTGTGTATAAATTTAAAGGAGAATACTACTGCAAAAAGTTATTTTAATATGAAAAATAACGTTAATATTAGAATATTTTTGACCTCGTGAAAAGTCACTCAGAGTATTTTTACAAAGGAAAATTGAATTGACATTATATATATTTGCATGGTACGTTGTTTGCGGATGTACTAATAGCACCAACAATAAATCAGAAAGCATGTGTCATTTTTTTTTTAAACTTCCAAGCGAAATAACATGCAGAAAAGTCCGGACACAGTAATGTCAAGGACTACGAGGCCATGTCATGGACTACGAGGCAATGTCAAAACACGCTTCTCTTTCTTGTTTTAATAATATTATTATTATGTCGATTAAAATATAACAGTTATGTTATCTTTCTATGTTAAAACTTTGGGTTATAAACATGCATTTCAAGTTTCATCAAAATCGGATCAAAATTGTGACCTCTAGATGTCCACAAGCTAAAAAAGGTGATTTTTTCGAAAAATCTGGGGCCATAATCCATGAAGTTTCGATTCAAAACATGCCAATGTAGAATAGAACTTGAGATCAATTTTAGTCCAGATCGGATTAGAAATGGGACCTGTAGAGTGTCCTGGGGTGACGACTACATACGTCTACATAAAAATGTGGGCATATAAAAATATAGGTTGCCAGACAACAAAACATATGCCCACAGCAGCTAAATCGTCCGGGCAGTCAACAAGAGTTGTCGCATATTCTTACTTTTTTCGATAATGAAACATATAATACTCTGAAATCTGATTAAGATTAACAACTCGTAAAGTAATTATCAGAAAATCATTAGAATTTGTTTGGTTTTTAACAAGTTCTGCCCCATGCTAACACTTAGTATACGAAACATTTCAAATCATGGATTTAGCTGTTCAGTTATCAAAATTCATTGAAAATCAAGACCTTAAACTCTGTGTATCAATCTGAAGTCAATTGGATCATAAGTTTGGCCACTAGAGCATCCACAAGATTTTTCAAAGTGATCAAGGGCTATAACTCTGGCAGTAATTATCGGAAATTGCTGAAAATCAATAGGCTTCTTTGTCTCATGACTTTAACCACTGTGTACAAATTTAAAGGACAGTATTGGTGCCAGTCATTATCACATATATGATAGAGCTGGTTAAACACTTTCCAAATATACTTTTAACAGAGAGATCAATGCTACGATAGCTGAGTAATACAGGTTTCCCAAATCGGAAGTGACGAACGCCAAAGGAAAACACGAGTCACCGGTCTATTTAACTGACTGAAGCGACGAGTGATAACAGATACACGGCCAAATTTCTACTCACTAATAATTCCTTCGAAGACCAAAAGTTGTTGTGTGAAGACTGTGAGAGGATATCTGACAATTCATAAAAAGAATTGACTGTCACTAAATAAGAAAACACGAAAGAAAAACAGAAAAAGTCCGTGCATTACCATGTTTTTATAAGGTATAGATTGAATATAAACAAGGGAATGTACGGACTATTTCTATTTTTCTCGTGTTTTTTTATCTAATGACATTCAATTACTTTATTGAATTGTCAAATATCCACTTACCGTCCCATATAACAACTTTTGGTCTTCGAAGGAATTATTAGTGAGCAGATGTTCGGCCGTGTATCTGTTATCACTCGTCGCTTTAGTCAGTTATATAAAGCGGTGACTCGTGTTTTCCTTTGGCGTTCGTCACTTCCGATTTGGGAAACATGTATTACTCAGCTATCGTAGCATTGATCTCTTTGTTAAAAGTATATTTGGAATGTGTATAACCAGCTCTATCACATATGTGATAATGACTGGCACCAATATTGTCCTTTAAAGTCAATCAGATATTAACTTTAGCCTCTAGAGCATTCACAAGATTTTTTAAAGTGATCAAGGGTCATAACTCTGGCAGTAATTAACGGATATCGCTGAAAATCAATAGGCTTCTTCGTCTCATGATCTGAAACACTGTGTATAAATTTAAAGTCAATCTGATATTGACTTTAGCCTCCAGAGCGTTCACAATATTTTTCAAAGTGATCAAGGATCATAACTCTGGCAGTAATTAACAGATATCGCTGAAAATCAATAGGATTCTTCATCTCATGACCTTAAACACAGTGTATAAATTTAAAATCAATCGGATATTAACTTCAGCCTCTAGAGCATTCACAAGATTTTTCAAAGTGATCAAGGGTCATAACTCTGGCAGTAATAAACGGATATCGCTGAAAATGAAAAGGCTTCTTCGTCTCATGATCTTAAACACTGTGTATAAATTTAAAGTCAATCGGATTTTAACTATTGCCTCTAGATCGTTCACCAGATTTTTCAAAGTGATCAAGGGTCATAACTCTGGCAGTAATTATCGGAATTCGCTGAAAATCAATAGGCTTCTTCGTCTCATCACCGTAAACACAGTGTATAAATTTAAAGTCAATCGGATATTAAAGATATAACTGAATATTATCCCAATAAATCATTTTTTCCCCAAATATGTGTAGTTTAATCCTCAAATATGCTCAATCTAAAATTTCAATGTGATTTGCCAAGCGGTTTGGACACAACACCAATTTCAATTTTCTCGCAACTCACGGAAACGAAATTAATTAGCCTGCTGGTGCTGCGTGACGTATCATCTCAGGAAGCAAGTCAACAATGGCGGACCTATTATCATGCAGTGCCACGGCCAGTGCTTCACAGGACGGTATTGACGACTTCGATTCAGCGAGCGTTCAAAGCTTTTCAACCGATCGCAGTTACTCTGTTGTCTTTGATTCGGATGATGAGGTGTCCGACGAACTTTCGGACTCGGAGACAGGGCCGATTCAACCATATATGTTCGAACCGGAACCGGCAAACATAACAACAGAGGCAGCCGTTGTCAATAAATTGAATAATGGTGAAGAGGAGCAGAGACCCACGAGACGCAATAATTTGGACTGGTAAGTCAATGCGTCATCTATATTCAAAGTCGCTCCCCTGTATCACTTATAAGACCATTGTCTGATACCGGTACATTGTAAATTAGTAGGAACAAACAATGAGATATTTATACATAATACAGTCAGGGGTGCCGGAACCCGGTTATGACTATACAAATGCAAATGGTACACTGTCCTTTTCTGGGGTATACATGTAAATCCATGCCCTTATGGAGAAAGTTTTTAACCTTTTTACTTGTCAATTCATTTTTAAATGATAGATATGTAATTGCTTCAGTTCGTAAATAATGATTTTCACCCTATTGATTAATTATAATTTACACGTTGTTTTGGTCATGTCTTGGCGAAAATTCTCTATATATAGTAACCGATTTGAGACCAACTAAAAATATCATTATTAGGCCTACAATCATAAAATAATTTTTATATTGGCATATGGCTATAGCCTAGACTGCTCAGAATATATAACCTAATTAGGTAGATAGTGTTTGGATGTTTGTGAGAGTCGGCAAATCAACTGTTAATGTTATAATATACTCCCAAGCCAGTGCAGTGTTCTCTTTTATGGGGCATTTTTCTTTAGGCCTAGCCTTTTTGTACATGTCTCAATCTTCACCCAAAATTTTGTTGCCTCCAAAGTTAAATTGTAATAATGATCTGCTGCTGGCTTTTTTATATATTTTCTCCAGTGGGCTTGTATTACCTAATTTCTGTTTGTTTTTATTTTAGGTGTAACTGCAGCAACTGCCAGATTCTTCAAACCGAAAATGAATGCAAGTGTTGCCAGGAAATCGGGGCAATAAACAAGAAGATTGATGAGATAGCAGGCATAAGCTGTATATTAGAACACCCATATGTCTACTCGGTGTGTCTTGACCCATATGTCCTTGATGTGTCTTGGCTTCAATATCGGCAACAATATGGTCAGGCAGCATATGATGGGCCTTACGATCAAAAGATGAGGCATGTTGCTTACAGACAATTGGCTAGATGGTGTTGGGGCTTTCTTGGGCAAGATGTACGGGTTGCCCTTCCATCTTGTGCTGTCAGTTGGATCAGGGCCCAGTATGTGCCACCTGGACTTGAGGAGGATGCAACATTTAAAGGGTTTCAGACTCAAAACTAAACTAAAAGTTATTTATATCTTTTTAAATTTTTGTACATGTTGATAGCTTCATTCTTGTCTGGATGCTTAAAAGAACTGGCAAGCGGTGCTGGTGTGTCTTCATTCTGACCAATTTCTCCATGTTGAGTTAATCAGTGCATCTCTCACTGAGAACTGCTAAGGAGTTAAAAGGTGCACAGCCTGTATAGAATTCTTAATCCTCGTTGTTATTTGTATGTATGTCGGAAGATAATTAATTTTCGGACTATTACTCGGTATGACCGGTATAAAATTGTAAAAAGGTGTGTTAATTAACGAGGGTGAAAAACTGTCCGAGAGGTGGGTTAATTAACGCTAGGTGCGTTTTCTGTAGAGGTGTGTTAATTAACCGACCGGTAAAAAATGAATGTCAATGTTATGTGTTGTTTAATTGGCATGTTTTCTCGCTAGTTGCGATAACTGCACCAAAAGGAGTATAATCAAGGACCAACATGCTTTATCTGACACGTACGTGTTAAATCAAAATTTGAGAAGTAAAACTGTTTAACCGTGGGATCAATCATTCGGCCGTGTGTTTTACGCAGGTCTTTGTAAAATAATGAGGTCTTTAGATAGGCGTGTGTGCTCGCTATGATCTACGTTTATCTTATGTCTATTGTAGGCCTATTACATACCATATATAAAGTTGCATTTTATAAAGTAAAAATATGGATTAATCTATCGTGTACGGAAAGGCGAATGTAATGTCGTCATTTATAAATACCAAGCAATCAGCGCCCAAATTGAATATCAACGTGAAATAGAGAGTAAATCCAACAAAAACGGGCCACAATGCGTAAATTGTGCATCTTACCTTCAATAGCAATATCCATCAAACAGAAATCTCCTTGTTGATAAATATTACGACACAACAACCAACCGAACAGTGGTAATTCCCACGCAAATGGTAATTAAACTAAATTTATTTTAGCTTTTCACTAAATTTACATTGCATCAATCCAACTATCCTAATTCCAGAACTAAACTTGTAACTTTACCGTATGTAAATATACTTATTCTCGTAAATATACTTAATCTCGTCTTCCGACAAGTTATTATTTGTGTTCATGATCAAAAAAATAATATAATTCAAATCAATGTTAACCCATCCATTGGCATTTCAGACTTCACGTCTCCCCGGTTCATGCATTGTCCGTGCAGATTCGACAATTTCAATTACGTCTCCTTGATCAAAGCAACACTTTTGTTTATATGTAGAGGCGTGCACGAGCTTATTCGTTTGTGTGTGTTGTAAGTTTTTATAATAGCTAGCAGATAATTTAGGATATCTGAATACTTTCTGAATGAACATATATCTCGTTGTTAAATATCCTTTACTTCTTAGATCCCTTTTGGTACTGTTATTTTAATCCATGTTTATGGTTTCACTATGAATTTTGTATATATTGATCTCAAGTTTACTAAATGTCATTGTGCTTGATAACGATAAGAGGATACTTGTCGAAACGTCGTGCTTTTAGAATAAAACTAGTGATTGTAACCAATAAAAACTGTGTTCTGTTAATCTCGTTATTAGTTTTTAAAAGACCTTTTTTTATGATAGTCGGATATCATTCACAGATATCAAATATAAATCACAATAGATAGACCATGAATAGTCTAATGCAGATTTGAAACAAACAGCATTGTAATTTTATGCAAAAATACATTTACCTGTTTCCTAATTCGATTTAATATTTGATTTAAACTTCACAGTCCAATTAGACCTTAGACAATTATGTTTCCAATTGGCACGGAAAAATAATTCAAATCAAATTTATTATCAACATCGGGGAGATGTTTTGCAAATAACGGGAACAAATTAATAATAATACTATAAATCGAAATTTTGTTACTGTTAATACATATATTAAAGTTTAAGAACGGATATTGATACACTACACGTATATATATAATTATAGTGTGCTCTTCATAACTTGTTTAGGGACACTTTACAAAGTGACAATTTAATCATATAAAAAATATATTAAAAGCCAATATAATTAATTTGTTTTAAATATCCTTTTATTTAGAGAATAAAGATATTTGCAACATCTTAAACTAAGTAAATGGTAGATCATTCCATAAAACAGATACGCCTATATCAAGAGAGAGTTAGTTACTGGTTGCAGTAAATTTTACAATACACGCTTCTATGTACAGTGAAATCCCGCTTAACGACCAACTCAAAATTACGGGCAACTCACGTATACGACCACATATTAAAAGAACCAATTTTTTTCTTCTATATTCCTTATAAACTGAACTCAGTATTACGGGCAACTCACTATTACGGATTACGACCACCGAAGCCAGTCCCAATCAGTCAATTTCATTGTTTTTGTGACTCGCGATAACGACCACTGATTGGGATTAATCAGCTCACGACCGAGATCAAAGCGATAACGACCACTGACTGGGATTAGTCAATCAAACGACCAACATCAAACAGCCGTGGTTGCCTGATTTATCGCAACAATTTGACGAGCCGCTAATCTTTCTTTGTTGATTTTATTTTTTAAACAATGGAATTTCTCATTGTTTGTTTAATTTAAACAGAGTAAGTGATTTAAACTCTTACGATTTATACGAATAAATTTTGTCAAGATTATCAATTCTTATTCGGCCTTCGTATGTTTGTATGATTAAATTTTGTCAAAAGGGTATCATTTCTTATTCGACCTTCACCCGTGTAATGGAAAAAACCCGTAGTAATAAGCGTACTCGTGTAGAATAAAGCCTGAAAGCAAAAGTAGAACTTATTAAAAAAGTGAGGGTAGAAGCCAAAAGCAATTGGCCGAAGAATTTGGAATTGGTAAGACCCATTACAGATGATTTTGAAAAGAAAGGCAGAAATTCTTGATGGATACGAAGAAAATAGAGACAGCGACAGGAAACGTCTCTGTGTTCGCTCGCCGATGGAAGAAGGTGGGCGTGGTTTCAGCGTGTGTCGATCTCCGGTCCTACGCTTCGTGAAAAAGCAGATTTAGAGAAAGACAACATTTAATTTTTCAAGATGTGCGTTGAAAGTGGTAGCGTAAATGACGACGTTGTGAAAGAATGGACTGATGGCGTACTTGATATTGTCATTAGTTACGACGCTCGGGATATCTACAACATGAATGAGAGAGGAGTGAATTATCGTGGCCTCCCTGATAAAACGCTCTCCGTTCGTGGCTTAACTTGTTCTGGTGTCAAAATATCAACATGTGTAGAAATTTGAACATTTCTCGTCTGCCGGTTACGTGGAGATCCAATAATAAATAAGCGTGGATGACATGTTTATTATTTGAACATTTCTCGTCTGCCGGTTACGTGGAGATCCAATAATAAAAAATCATGGATGACATAATTTTGGTTTAAAGGGTGGTTGTAGGATTTTAATCGAAAAATGAAGATAAATAAAGGAAGCATTATGAATTAAAAATTATAACGTGATCTAAGACTTTATAACATGCATAATTATTACTACCGTATTTTTCGGTGTATAAGGCGCATTTTTTTTACCAGATATTTTTCTCTACAGAAGGGGTGCGCCTTATAGATAGTAATAAGCAAATCATGGCTTTTCCCGGTGTCAACATTGGCGTCTGAAGTTGATGATGTCGGCCTTTCCCGTGCAATAAAGATGGCGGCCATTTTACAGACGGCAATTCAGTATACCGTTAGTCATAAACGACAGTGCTAACAATATGGGCCGATAGCTGTTTAGTTTAAATTATCGTAAATATTTCTGCTATTTCCACGTATTTCATGACGTATATTTCAACTATTCCGACATTCAGATGTCGACATTTGTCGTGCGATAATGATGACGGCCATTTCAGACACCGCTATTCCGTATACCGTCAGTGTTAAACGACAGTGCTAACAATATGGGCCGATAGCTGTTTAGTTTAAATTATCGTAAATATTTCTGCTATTTCCATGTATTTCATGATGTATATTTCAACTATTCCGACATTCAGATGTCGACATTTGTCGTGCGATAACGATGACGGCCATTTCAGACACCGCTATTCCGTAGGCTATACTGTTACTCATAAACGACAGTGCTAAAAATATCTGCAAATCGTTAATATTACTATCATTCCTACGTATTTGGTGACATATATCTTTCTGCAAATCGTTAATATTACTATAATTCCTACGTATTTGGTGATATATATATTTCTGCTAATCCTTCATTACCGGCAATCCAAACGTCTCGTCAATGGCGGTGCTGTCAGTCAGTTGTCGAAAAGGCGTGGCTTACGACAGAAAAGACATTTCATTGGCTTTTAGAAAGATAACATCGATTGAGCACACGCTCAGTATACCATAGGTGTTTTCTTTGAGCAATACTGTCCAGGGGCGTGGTGAGGGCAATTATTGAGAAGAAATTATCAGTATCAAAAAAGATTTTGGCACAAAAACCCTTTTACTGACCGCGGAGCTGTGGCCAGCAAAGCCGGCCACCGCGAGCGCCGAAGGCGCGAGCCCGCGGCGGGGGGTCCGGGGGGCCCTCCCCCGGGAAAATTTCGAAAATTAGAAGCCCAGAAACGCAATCTCCAGCAATCCGAGACAAGAAATACGGTAATAAAATATGATTAAATTTTCCAACTTGACTCTTTCAAAATTTTTTTAATTGGGTCAGATGAAACAATTTTTCCACTTACAAATGTTTTTCATTTTTTGAGTAATTTGATTGTGATTTTGGCGCAAAAACTTTTTGGCGCATGAGTATGGCTACTCATGAACTCATTCTCACCACGCCCCTGATACTGTCTTATAATTTAAACATATAACCGTTTTAAGTTACCGACAGTTTTCATTCAACATGGATTCAGTGATTGACCCATTGTTATTAATTACCGGTATAATTAATTATCAACCAGTGAGTTGTTACCGTTTCTTTACGAAGTTGTTTGTAGTTAACACAATCATTGTTTCCTTGATTGGTATTAAAAATGCTATTGTATTATTTTACTGATAGATCTAAATGGCTACAATCTGGGTATTGTCATGACGCGTGCAGTGGGCGGGGCAACGGACGCTATTGATTGAAAAAAAAATGTTTGTAGTTAACAAAATCATTGTTTCCTTGATTGGTATTAAAAATGCTATTGTATTATTTTACTGATAGATCTAAATGTCTACAATCTAAGTATTGTCATGACGCGTGTAGTGGGCGGGGCAACGGACGCTATCGATTGTTTGTCATTGTCAGTTGTTTGCATGACTTAGAGTAAACCTGGAATTGTTCCCCATAAACATTGCAACATGGGGACCATATGGGGAAAAAAGGGGCTGTGGGCCCAGATCATACCACAAGGTTCCCATACTGGACCCATATTATCTTCCCACGTACAAATGTAGGCAAATACACTTTATTTTCATATATATTAATATCACAGAGACAAGCCAAATGATATAATGCTTACTTCTGTCTTACAATGATAATCTGAGCTTATAGTGTGTGTATCTGGGGCCAATATGGGATCTATATGGGATTTCCCGCATTAACAACTCTGTTTTTGTATACATGGGGCCAATATGGTGTCCATATAGGATTACCCATTTGTGCATCTGGGGCCAATATGGGATGTATATGGGATTACCCACATTAACCACTCTGTTTTTGTAAACATGGGGCCAATATGGTATCCACATGGGATTACCCATGTTTGTATCTGGGATAATATGGTATCTTTATGGGATTACATATTAACTTTTGTATATCTGGGACCAACATGGTATCCGTATGGGATTGGGTATGTTAGCTCATTATTGAACCCATACTTTTATTTGTTTATACCTTGAACCAAAATGTGCAACCAGAATCTGTGTGGTATGGATATGGTATAACAACATTCCTGTATATTATGTACATGGGCCCAATATGGTATCCATATGGAAATACCCACATGTGTATCTGGGGTCAATATATCTATATGGCATTTCCCCCACATATAATATATCTAATTCTAATATGGTATCCATATGGAGTTACCTACATGTGTTTCTGGGTCCAAAATAATATATATGGTTTATTTACCACATATAAAATAATTATATAGGTCTGGGTCCAATATGGTATCCATATGGGCCCCATAAACATTGCAATATGGGGACCATTATGGGGAGAAAATGGGCTGTGGGCCCAGATCATACCACATGGTTCCCATACTGAACCCATATTATCTTCCCACATACAAATGTAGGCAAATACGCTTTATTTTCATATATAATAATATCCCAGAGATACGCCAAATGATATAATGGTTACATGAACTTCTTTCTTACATTGATAATCTCACCTTATAGTGTGTATATCATATCTGGGGCCAATATGGGATTTATATGGTATTACCCACATTAAAACTCTGTTTTGTAAACATGGGGCCAATATGGTGTGCATATGGGATTACCCATTTGTGTATCTGGGGATAATATGGTATCTGTATGGGATTACATGATAAATTTTGTAAATCTGGGGCCAACACAGTATCCACATGGGATTACTTATTTGCATATGTTAGCTCATTATTGAACCCACACTTTTAGTTGTATGTACCTTGAACCGATATGCGCAGATGTGATTACCAACATGTGCACCTGGAATCTGCGTGGTATGGATATGATATGACCTTATTCATATGTATTATGTATGTGGGTTCAACATGGTATCCATATGGGATTACCCACGCGTGTATCACGGGCCAATATATCTATATAATATATATCTACATTGTAATTCCAATGTGGTATCCATATGGGGTTACTCACACCTGTATCTGTTTCAACATGAATCTAATATCATTTAAACGTTTGTGCAAATCTGTAATATGGCCAAGATTACACGCAGTTTTCCAAATGAGGAAGAGGCTGTCTAAATATCTTTCAAATTTCTCTTTGATGTAGTTTCTACAGTTAAATCTGCTAAAGGGCAATTCCACCGTAACAAACGTACATTTAGAACTCGTCATATTTTTATTACTTCCAATATTATCTAACCATGAATAATTAACCGTTTTGGTTTTATTTAGTATTAAAACATATGATTAAAATATCAATTGACATATGTACAGAAATGAGCACCATGATTTGCCTGCATGAACATATAGTTGCAAAACTCTGAATTGTCCAGTGGAATTGAAAAGTTTTTCTCCTTGTAAAAAAGGACACTAATACTAAATGTCTACTGTATGGTCACATTTGGATTCTTGTAATCCAGTAAATTAGAAATTATTGTGGTAACGGACGTACATATTTTCTTGGAACAGATGTACGAGTGCAAATTGCAAATCCATTACGTGAGATATGTAAACTTTCAAATAATCGAAGTGATAAATAATAATAATTATTAACTCGTTTGAATTAATGGAGCAGTTACTTTCGAAAAAACATTACTCCTTGAATAAAATATTGTGACCCTAAAATTTTGGTAGCTGACGAACATACATCTTTGAAATTCCTTAAGTGAATCAGAGAATTTTGTCAAATGTTTTCTTTTTACGGTCATATCAAGAATGGATGATGTTAGCTTTGAATATGAGTTTTTGAACAGTTCCATAAATAAATATGAATGAGAGATAAACTGTAAATATTTGATTAAATGACATACTGTGAAAATTAATGGACTGGACGTGCATCTATATGAAAACCAAAGTTTACTGAGAATTTTTTCAAATCTTTTCTTTTTATGGACAGTATTATAAGAATGGTTTAAACAATTCCATACATAGATCATATGAATGAGAGAGAAAAAATGTAAATATTTGGTAACAGGCGCAGGTTTTCATAGTAATATTTATCTTTGAAATCCCGCGGGTGAATCAGAGAATTTTGTCAAATGTTTTCTTTTTACGGTCATAATATCAAGAATGGGTGATGTTAGCTTTGAATATGAGTTTTTGAACAGTTCCATAAATAAATATGAATCAGAGATAAACTGTAAATATTTGATTACATGAAATACTGTGAAAATTAATGGACTGGACGTGCATCTATGAAAACCAAAGTTTACTGAGAATTTTTTTAAATCTTTTCTTTTTATGAACAGTATTATAAGAATGGGTTATTCTTGCTTTAGATAATGAAGTTTTAAACAATTCCATACATAAATCATATGAATGAGAGAGAAAAAATGTAAATATTTGGTAACAGGCGCAGGTTCTCATAGTAATATTTTTCATTGTTAGTTACTTTTGCAAAACTATATTATTTTTATATTTTAATGTATAAATATCATGTTTATATACATTGTCAGATAATGAATGCCAAATCATTCGTTGTGATTCAGAATAATCAAACAAACACAAAGTAAGAAAATACAAAAAATTTACAAATTCGACATTAAGAATGTAAACATTGACCAACTTTTCAACTAATTAAATTTGTCACCTAATTGTATACTTTGACGTGGAATTGCCCTGAAGATTTACGTGTAATATAAATAGTTACTCCATAGGTAGACGATTTAGTCTACTGTCGTACAGAAATTGCTTTTATATCTTAAATAAAATAACAGTCGAAACACTAAAAATTTAGTGATGCACTGATATGGACTTTGCAGAGATTATACAGATTACAGTAAAATTCTCCTAACTGGCTGGTATACCAAATGACAGACTATAATAATATGTTTACCATTTATGAATGAAATTGTGATACATGTTTTCACTTTAAGAAATACTCCACCCCGCCTTTGAATCAAATGCCCATCTTTGTGGAGCTTTAAAGCAAAAAGAGTCGCTAATACTTATTCTTTTAAAAAAAAGCCAAATAGGACCCGTTATTACTCAAATTTATTATGAATACATCATGACTGGTAGTATCTTGCTAGTACGATTTTAATGACTTTAGCAGATTCTGTACACAAATTATATAATATCTAACTTTACTGTGGAGGTCACCAAGCCACCCATGAAAACCTGTCAGCGAGTCATCATTAACAACCAATTTAGTCTCTTGAAGTCTGTTTGGTCACTGGCTGAAATTTAGATTCTACAATGTAGAAGTATGTATATTATTAGTACTAACAAGAAGAAACTGCTGAAAGTGGTACACATCTCTGAAATCAGTTCACAAAACTTAATCAAAGGTTAATTTTTTTCCATCCTTTCCTACTATAATAAGCTTAATGGCTTTTGGGTAAAACAAATTAAATGAAAGGTTTTAAAGTTTCTATATTTCGAAAAAATGTCTTTTGGAAAATAACTGATACAAATGAGTTGATCATTTTCTGTGGAAATATACAAGTGCATCAAAGTATTTATACAAAAGTTTTGTAATAATATAAGAATAGATTTGAATAGATGTTTCTTTTTTTCTTAGTTATTTTGATTTGACAGAATATTGGTAAACTCTAAAACAAGAAAGCTGTCATTTCCAGAAAGGTGACTATTTCCATTTTCATGGCAAAATATGTTTCTTGCTCTCGCTGGACTAAACGTTTGAAAGTTTTATCAGCTATACAACGAAATACAAATGACATATATATATAACTGGATTTGGTAAAGATGAAATAAACGCACTTTAAAACGAAAGATATAATAAATGCTAAATCTGGTCTTTTTACAGCTTAATCCGTTTGAAACGAGGGTAATTCAAATACTCTGGAACAACAGATTAAAGAATTAAAATGACAACATAAGCGCTGGTCAACTATTTCACAGGTTCCGGACCAAAAGACAATGGTGAGTTTCTGTTTGTATTAATTACTGTTTGTGGAGACTACAGGTCAGAATTTATATCCGATTTTTATGAAAATTAAAATATGTGTTTGTATCCCAAAGATATTGATTGAATTCAATATCGGCGCAAAATATGGGTAGAGTTGTCTTACTTTGTCAGGCTGCACATCAACAGACCTAATCAATGTGCTTTTCTTTTGAATTGCAGAGTCGGTCAGAAGAAATCCAATGTTTGTGAACACTACAAACGAAGAAATCAAAACAGCTGTTAGTTGCTTCCTGGCTAATTCAAGGGGCAGGGATGGTGGGAGATCCCAACGAATTTCAACTGTCTTACCAAAAAAGCATTATAATAAAACATGAAACCAAATAAACAGTTTTGTTATTTTATTAGACTGATTTGGTACTTGTTGTTTACCATACTTAGAACTAGAGAATTCATCAAAGTTACACGGAGCCGTGTAGCACACTTGATATTATCATTAAAATAGTGTTTAGCATGTAATATCAAATGATCATACATTAGAAGATAATTTTATACTTGTATTAAATTAGTCTAAGTTCGGCTATAATGTCTGGTATAAATAGTTTACTGTCCATATATGTGTTGTCACCACAAATAAGCTCAGTACAATATTTCTTAGAATCCCACAGGAAATCCATTTAGTGCCCAAATTAATATCCTGGCATATCCACACAGATCCCATATGATGCCCATATTACATTGATTTGTACTCCCACATGAGTACCATATAGTACCCATATTACATGTCTTATCAAGACCATATAGGTCCCATATTACACACATATTATTTTAGATGATTTACCCATATAGAACCCACACAAACCCCATTTAGTACCCATGTGGATCCCATATTATGCCCATATATCATTTATTTGTACCCCATATGAGTCCCATATAGTACCCATATTATATTTCTTAACATGGCCATATAGGTCTCACACAGGCCCCATATAGCACCCATATTATTTTAAATGAGTTATCCATATAGGCCCCACACAAACCCCATTTAGTACCCATATGGTTGAGCCCATATGGATGTTGGGTGCAAAAATGTCGGGGTCCGGTATGGGCTCCCCATCATGGCCCCATATCACATGACACATGGTACCCATATGGTACCCATCAATGAATGTTATCAGGGTTGTTTCTCTTTTACCGGTAGTCAAGATTTAAGTCGTGAGTAGCTGATCATGAGAAATTATTTCTACAGTTAACATTTAATTTGTTTATCATCAAAACATTTATCACAGCCATTTACTCACGACTTTAACACGATGTAATAGACGGCCATGTTTGTTGTGGGCGGAACTTGAATGTCAATTTCACTACCGTACGAGTAACAAAGTACCGCTAAAAGTTATGAAATAATCAATTGTATGTTATAATTAATAGAAACAAATGTAACAAAAGCAATTTATTTCATAAAGAAATATATATATACCTTGATACGGCTAAATATCGGTTATTATTATAACTGTAAACAATAGGGTTTGGCCAAGTTACGGGAGATCGCAGGTGGATTTGAGTCACGTATAGTATGGCATGAGTTTCACGAGGCGTTGGGAAAGGGGTGCGCCTAAACCACGCATATTTTTTTTTCCTTATACACCGAAAAATACGGTATGTTTTCATGATGTGTTTTAACATTACATCTGTTATTAGTAATAAAGTACTCTTTACTGTATATAATTTACCTAACACTATCTGTTTTTCTTTGAAATTGTCTCAAGCATGCTCACTCAGTAATGAGACCAACTCACTATTAAGACCACATCTAGACAGTCCCACACGTGGTCTTAATAGAGGGATTTCACTGTATTCTATTTACATGCCATAAAAGTTTTAAACATAAATTACCTTATTTTTCATTTTGCACGATTTTTTAAGTTATCGAAAACATTTAATTAATAAATCTATAAACAAAATTAAGGCGGTGTTATTGATGAACTATTTAAATGTTCGCAACACATCCCAAGTATTAATATCGTCTAGTTCTATCGGGAGAAGATCTATAATTTTTGCTGGATTAACGCGACAGATACAATACCATGCTGATTTCTATTTTTCATTTTGGCCCCAACGACTCGGCCTTCAATGCATACTATCAATCATAAGTCAATATGTGAACTTACGGGAACAAGTTGTTTCGACATCGAGCTGGTTCGACACCCACTACTGGAGTTGTTTCGACACCATCTATTTGGGTCAGTTTAACTAGGATTTGATTCAATTGATTATATAAGATTTGTGCATGGTTGATTTAAATAATAAAGATTTTATAATTTTAGCGACAGTCTTTTCTTTCATAAACATCAACCCTTTTGAAATAAAGTAATTATTATTATTATAAACATCTGTTTTACGCAGATCAGTCTTTAAGTGTAGGTCTTAATATGGATTTATACATGGTGTAGGCCTACATGTAGTTACATATATGCGTTCTTATATGCATTTCATTTCATGATGAATACTTGTTTATTAAGGTTTTAATTAAGTTTAATTTATCGAGCCGTCTGCTCTTTAGCCACGCCCCCTAGGTGGCGCTCTACAATTGTCTTACCCCTCTAGAAGGTAATTTGATTCCTGCAACCCCCATAGGGAGAATGAGTTCGCGCCTTGGCACAACGCGCTGCAAGCTCAAGCGAGTGCCAGCTCTCACGTAGTCAGCATACTTTCTTTGTTTAACTTCTTTGTCTAAGTTACATGCAGTTATGTCGAAGGACCGATGATCAAAGCGCCGTCGGGCAGTACCTGCACGCTTTACTGATCTATTAGAAGTTTCTGAACCTGAATCGGACGCCGGTGCAGAACAGAGCGAGAATACTAATAATTATGAAAATGGAGACTTGGCATTCACTCGGCTGGCCATGGAATGTCGGCTCTCACACCACACAATGGCGACTTTGGTCAAAATGGGATTTGATTGTATGGAGGCCCTGGCTCTGTTGGATGTGGAAGATCTCACCGACGTTGATATCAATAAAGGCCAAAGAAAACTCTGCTTGTTTGCGGCACGGAAAGCGGCATTGGTTCAGACACAACAAACAGAAGTACAAACCGAATGCCGCAAAAATTCAGCTGGCCCGGATGTAGCGCGCGCAAATATGGCAGATGAGGTGAACATGCAGAAGTTAATTGAAAAACTGTCTAACAATATGAGAGGCGGGGCGAATGATCCGGTACAGATTACAGGGGACAGCGGCAATCAAGCCCTTCCCCCTCTCGTCAACGATGTTTCATGGAATGACCCACAGATTTTCCTACGAAAGGCGGCCACGCAAGGTAAGATGTTCCTGGACATTGTCGATTTTATCCCCCATGGACCAGTCTCGAATGTCGAGGACGACAATTTCACCTTGAGCCAAACGACAGCGGGAGGCAATGATATCGTTATCAAGAGAGCACACCCAAGGAAACCAAAGCTAGAAACCGTGACGATCGCTCAATGGTGTCTGGCGAACATTGCCATCCTGGTACATTTTATGGATTCGACGTGTGTGAACATTAAAGACTATCTCGCTTACTCTACACGCATTTTGGAACTGTTTGCGCGATTCGACAGAATCTCCGTTCTATTCTACGATAGGGAATACCGGCAGCTCCAGGCTAACCATAACTTCCGATGGGGTGTCGTGGTCACCCACTTACAAACCTTGCACCTCCAACCAAAGGCTACTGGTACTAGTCATGCGACGGGAAAATCGGGGAACAGAAAGCACCTTTAAATGGACCATCACACAGTGTTTATACCCCTGCAGGAGAGGTAATCTGTAGAAACTACAACTCCTGGCGGGGATGCAGCCTTTCGGAGTGTAGGTTCAGGCATGTGTGTTATATAGCCGGGTGTTTTCAGTCTCACTCCGCCGCTACACATGTGCCGGCTCGTCCAGGGGCCGGTAACAATAACGCAGTGTCGTCAAAAAACTACGAATAGGGGCTGTGCGGACAAGTGGCATCCATACTGCATTACAGGTGTGGGAGGCCTACCTTCAGGACGATGTAGACAAGGACTTTTTACTGTCGGGTATCTCCCACGGCTTTGACATTATTGACAAAGATGCCACTCCACAGCCCGTCGAAAACGACAACCACAAATCCGCAAATATATCTAGCCCACTGTTTGATTTAGCTACAAAGGCCATAGGAAAAGAAATAGACAATGGAAACTATGTCATAGCCGACACCAAACCCTCCATAGTGAGTCCGATCGGGGTTATCCCCAAATCCGAGGGCGATGTTCGCTTAATACACGACTGCAGCTTCCTGCCAGGCGCAGCGGTCAATGATTATGTGTCTGACTTTGATCACCACCGGTTTCAGACTGTTGACGATGCAGCGGCGCTGGTGCAACAAGGTTTTTATATGGCAAAGTGCGACTTGAAATCTGCGTATCGTTCAGTGCATATTAGCTCTGCTAGTAGAAGGGTCACTGGCTTAAAATGGTGGATAAACGGGCGTTGGTGCTATTTATATGACACTAAGCTTCCTTTCGGGGCCAAACAGAGTCCGGGAATATTTCATCGCCTAACCCAGGCAGTGCGTCGCATAATGTGCCGTCTTGGATATCCAAATATTGTGGTTTACTTAGATGATTTTTTTGTGTGTTCCCCCTCAAGGGAATCCTGTGCAGAGGCCCTGGCCGTCCTCATTACCCTACTTCTTGCGATCAATTGGAACAAGGTTGTCGATCCATGCCAGTGTTTACCATTCCTTGGAATTGAGATAGACTCAGTCGCCATGACCCTGAGGCTACCCCCTCAAAAACTTGAAGACCTAAAATTGGTGCTGGACAAGACTTTGGAAAAGAAACGTATCTCAAAAGCTGAGCTACAATCGCTCGCGGGAAAATTAAATTTTGCAAGCAGTGTTATACGCGGCGGGCGAGTATTTTGCCGGCGTCTCCTGAACTGCCTGAATAGCCTCAAGCTTAAACACCACCGCACGCGCATTACGGGCCAGTTGCTGGCCGATCTACTGTGGTGGAAACATTGCCTTGTTTCCTTTAATGGCAAAACTCTCTTGTTATCGCGGTTTCCAGTGACATCCATTGTGACCGATGCATGTACAGAAGCGGGGGGTGGATTCTATAATGGTGACTGGTTTTTCCTTCATTGGGACAGTGATTTCCCTCAAGTGGCAGATATGCATATCAACCACAAAGAGACAATGACCGTGATTGCTGCCTTGTGTAGATGGGCCCCTCGCCTTTCTAATAAACGGGTCATTATTTATACGGACAATACTTTCACAGTCGCATGTATAAACAAGGGCACTTGTAGATTCAGCCCTCTGGTCATGCATGCTCTTCGCCATCTATTTTGGCTGTCCTCAATTTGTAATTTTTATGTCACTGCCCGTCATATTCCAGGTGTGGAAAATGGTTTGGCCGACAGCATTTCGCGCATGCACGACCCTCACCATTTTCACCGCCTGTTCCCGGGTGATCTACCCTCCCTGTATAGCTCACTCCAACATATGTCTTCAGCTGCCCTTTGTTTTGTCTTACAGGGTCACAATGTAGGTCCGAATTCCTGAGTCGATTGGATGCCCAAGTCGCCCTTTTCAACACGAAAGCCTTTGCTCCAAATACCCAGAAGACTTATCTCCACCAGCTGCATACTTATTGGAACTTTTGCCGTATAGGGGGCTTCTCCCCGCTAAATATTATCTGTAACAACTTATTGTGGTATATAGCTCACCTTAGCACCACCCTTTGTTTCAATCCAGTTAAAGCTTACCTGAATATTGTCCGTCTAGTCCATCTACAAGCTGGGTTACCCAACCCCCTAGACTCCTGGCATGTATCGATTTTGCTCCAGGGAGTTCGCAGGCACCTCAGGCAGGCTTCAAAACCCAAACTGCCAATTACCCCTGACATTCTTCGCAAAATATGCAGGTGTCTAAATTTTACGTCCGCCTTGGATCTAACGTTCTGGGCAGCCTGTCTTGTAGCGTTCTTTTCCTTCTTCCGAAAATCCAATTTACTGTCTGATACTTCTACTTACGTTAATTATTTACGCCACGCTGATTTCCATTTTTCCCATAATATTTGCTATTTACATGTCCGCTGGTCAAAGGTAATCCAGTTTCAACAGCGAGAACTGAGAGTACCCATCCCAGCTATCCCTAGCTCGCTGCTTTGTCCCGTAACCGCCTGTCGCTTAGCTTTCCGCACCAGCCCGGCCCCTTCCCATACCCCGGCTTTCACTTTCCTTGACGGTGGGGCACTTAAACCCCTCACCTACCCCATCTTTGTCGCCAAACTCCGCCACACCCTCGCCTTACCAGGCATCAACCCTTCCGACTATGCAGGTCACAGCTTTCGTCGGGGTGGGGCCTCTTTCGCCTTGCAATGTAATATCCCCCCGGATCTGATCCGCATTCAAGGTGACTGGGCCAGTAATTGTTACCAGAGATACCTAGACCCCTCTCCGCAACTCCGCGCGGAAGTGGTCAAAATCATGGCCCAGTCACTATCCTAAATAACAATTTGAAAACCACACTGTATATGTATATTTAAGGTTTGGACACTTTGGGGCTTTGTTGTTCAATTGCTTTTATTATAAATGTGAAATATTTCCTTTGGCTGCAGGGAGGTACATGTATCTCCCTTGCATCAATAAAGTTTCTTTGTGCCCAAACCTCTCGTCGTTATTTTTACAGTTTTTATTAAGTGAGAAAAATTAATTGTTTATTAAGGTTTTAATTAAGTTTAATTTATCGAGCTGTCTGCTCTTTAGCCACGCCCCCTAGGTGGCGCTCTACAATTGTCTTACCCCTCTAGAAGGTAATTTGATTCCTGCAACCCCCATAGGGAGAATGAGTTCGCGCCTTGGCACAATGCGCTGCAAGCTCAAGCGAGTGCCAGCTCTCACGTAGTCAGCATACTTTCTTTGCCCACCCTCCCACACTCTTTTTTTAGTTAGTTAGTTAGTACCATGTAGTTTAGCGTATTATGTATACATGTACCTGTTCTTGTTGTTTGTTTCTTCCCTTTACAAGGGACTTTGTTGTTCAATTGCTTTTATTATAAATGTGAAATATTTCCTTTGGCTGCAGGGAGGTACATGTATCTCCCTTGCATGGGACTTTGTTGTTCAATTGCTTTTATTATAAATGTGAAATATTTCCTTTGGCTGCAGGGAGGTACATGTATCTCCCTTGCATCAATAAAGTTTCTTTGTGCCCAAACCTCTCATCGTTATTTTTACAGTTTTTATTAAGTGAGAAAAATTAAACCGTGTTTTATACTTCGTTCCAATTTAATTATCTGATATATTCTATAATCTCCATTGTCAAATCTCAGAGCCTGCTAAGAAACCATAGGTTTTTGTGATTGTGAATCCAGCCTTTGTTTTACAACACTGTTAATTCATGCACGCTTTTCACACGGAATTGCCCTTTGATGTTGTCAGGCGACACACAGTTAGCTCTGCTCTTTGATGTTGACAGGCGAGGCACAGTTAAATCGTGCACTTACGGACTAGCTGATATAGTTGGTTGGAATTTGGCAATTGTAACTGTTTATTCCAATAAGTCAGGCGTTGAAATGTTTGTAAACTTTTAGAATTATTTTTTTACTTGTCACTTGGTCATTTCAAGTTGTCACCTTTGATTTTCGTTTTTAACTTTAATAATTAAACAAAAATTAATAAACTCAGCGTTCACCTTAGCACACTTTGGCGGAAGTAATGAAACAAATGACCACCGTTTTCTCACTTGAGAATCTTCGCTATTCTGACTCGTTCGTTGTACACACGTTTCCGACCCATTCCATGGTCATGCCAATAATATATAATTTCAATTAATATCGTTATTGGTTGTATATTTTACATTCCAAATGAACCACAGTAGACGGGAATTCAACAATCAAAATATTTAATTCTCTTGCATTTCGTGCGATAGATTAGGGTCAATATTTTTATTTTATTAAATGCAACTTTATCTATAAGTAGCGTGACTTACTATATTGGGTCTTTGAAAAATTGTTGGTTCACTCTTTCTTATAGATTCAAATCCGACGTACTAAAAAAGCGGACGACATGTTTATATGTAAAACAATGGTGATATTTTGGTAAAATATCCATCAAATTCCATCTGTTTATATGATATATGCTTTGGTAGACCAAATAAGGCAATGTTCTCCCCCTGGTCTTGGGGAAATGGGGTGGTTTATTCCATTTGGCCTGGAAATGAAAGTCAAGGTCAGCCTATAGGACGTGCAGAAAAAAGGGGGTTATAAAAGAGGGTGTTAAGTGAGACTGATAAGAGCTCAACAGGTATTCCGAGCAGCTATCATTTATTGAGAACGAGGGTTCTCCAGCTTAATAACATAGTTGTAGAAACGAACTGGCCTGTAGTTTTATATGTTACGATCATGAAGAAAACATAACCAGGAAATCCAATATTACTACGAAGTCTCGAAAATGATTACGTGTCAACTCGGGTGTATGTGTTTCTTCTGTAATTGCATAAAAACGGCTATTGAAAGTTACGAGTTCTGGAATGAGGATCGTTGGATTGATGCAATGTAAATTTAGTGAAAAGCTAAAATAATTTCAGTTTAAATACCATTTGCGAGGGAATTACCGCTGTTTGGTTGGTTGTTGTGTCGTAATATTTATCAACAAGGAGATTTCTGTTTGATGGATATTGCTATTGAAGGTAAGATGCACAATTTACGCATTGTGGCCCGTTTTTGCTGGATTTACTCTCTATTTCACGTTGATATTCAATTTGGGCGCTGACTGCTTGGTATTTATAAATGACGGCATTACATTCGCCTTTCCGTATACGATAGATTAATCTTTATATTTATTTCATAAAATGCAACTTTATATATATGATACGTAATAGGCCTACAATAGACACAAGCCAACAGTGAGGCTGATGTCCCCCGCCGAAATTCCAAAATAAACAGATGACACATACTAATTAATCGCACATTTATTTTTTTCAAACGTATCGAGCAAGACGAAGTGTCATCCAAAAGTGTTTTATAAAGAAAAATGCTAAAACCGACGAGAAAAATGAAAATGTACCCTAGTCAGGGGGACCCTAAAGGCAGACAAAAGGGCCCCCACGCTTGACAAAAGGGCCCCTCTGGCCAAGGGAAAGGGCCCCTGTGTCCGAGTCAATCGTTTCTATACACTGTTACTGTCAAATCCTTTACTGAATGAGAATGCAGTCATTGTATTGGCATAAAAATCATCAATCAAGATGAACCTAAGTTATCTTGTCCCAAAGTATTAACCAATCAAATTGCTTATCTCTGCCTACCCTAAGAAGAAAATGCTCATCTTCGAACTCCATCAAGGCATTGACCTAATAAGCTTACATAGGGCTGTACGATATTGCAAAAAGGGACGATATCGATATTGCCATTTTTTTCAACGATATAGTTAAATATCGCGATATTTAATAATTATGTCACTTTGCTATTAAATAAATTAAATATAAATGCATTAAAGCTGACTACAGTGTGGGTAAGAATTGTGGGTAAGAATTGCTTTAAAATTTGCTTTTTTTAAAATATAGATTTATTAAAATGAACAAAACACATCCTTTTTGGATAAAAACTTTTCACCAAAAACGACTTGTGCATTTTCGTTTGGGTACTCATTTCTCTTTTTCAACTAGGGCCTAGGCCCTCCACTTCCTGTGTGGGTCTACTAGTACTGCTAGTACTAGCTAAGTTTTCCATAATTAAATTAAATACAACCGCTGATGTTTAAAAAGCGTCTGCTTGTGATCCGGTGTAAGAAAATTATCAAATATCACATGCAGCGAAAGTAAGTAGATGCGGTCTTCCCCGCCGAAATTCCAAAATAAACAGATGACACATACTAATTAATTACATTCGCCTTTCCGTATACGATAGATTAATCCATATATTTATTTCATAAAATGCAACTTTATATATATGATACGTAATAGGCCTACAATAGACACAAGCCAACAGTGAGGCTGATGTCCCCCGCCGAAATTCCAAAATAAACAGATGACACATACTAATTAATCGCACATTTATTTTTTTCAAACGTATCGAGCAAGACGAAGTGTCATCCAAAAGTGTTTTATAAAGAAAGATAGGCTGGCACTGCCAGGCAGGATACGCCCACATTTTCGAGAGATGGATAGAGAACAAGCAACACCGAAAGTGATTTTTCCTATGTGCAAATATCGAAATGAATTAAGATCTTTGGGTTATAAAGGTTCATTTCAGTAGGCTTCAAATTCGACTGGGGATCATGTTGCTAAGTGGGTAAATGGGATAATAATTCTGACCCCAGAAGGGCCAAAAGCTAAAAAAAAGGTCATTTTTCGTACAATCAGGGGCCATAATTCAGGAAGTTACAATCTGATATGCACAAATATCGAAAGGAACCAAGATCTTTGGGTTATAAACATGCGTGTCAAGTTTCATCAAAATCGGTTCAAAATTGTGACCTGTATAGGGTCCACAACCTTTATATAACGTATTTTCACACTAATTGCGTACAAACGGCGGCCATTTTGTCTGTCAATTTTGGTCCGATTTTCACAAAATTTTACCTCAATCTTTATTACCATGTAACGGTGATATAATCAAACGGTTTTTTAAATCGGATAATAATTTTGACCTCCAGAGGGACCACAAGCTAAAACGGGCAATTTTTCGGACAATCAGGGGCCATAATTCAGGAAGTTACAATCCGATGGGTGCAAATATCGAAAGGAACCAAGATCTTTGGGTTATAAACATACATGTCAAGTTTCATCAAAATCGGTTCAAAATTGTGACCTCTATAGGGTCCACAACCTTGATATAACATATTTTCACACTATTCGCGTACAAACGGCGGCCATTTTGTATGGCAATTTTGGTCCGATTTTCACGAAATTTGAACTCAACCTTCATTACCATGTAACGGTGATATAGTCGAAAGGTTTTTTAAATCGGATAATAATTTTGACCTCCAGAGGGACCACAAGCTAAAAAGGGTGATTTTTCGGGCAATCAGGGGCCATAATTCAGGAAGTTACGATCCGATGGCCGCAAATATCGAAAGGAACCAAGATTTTGGGGTTACAAACATGCATGTCAAGATTCATCACAATCGGTTCAAAATTGTGACCTCTATAGGGTCCACAAGCTAAAAACATGATATTTCGTACAATCAGGGGCCATAATCCATGAAGTTCCGATCCGATACATGCCAATATCGAAAGGAACCGAGATCTTATGGGGATAAACCTATATTTCAAGTTTCGTCAAAATCAGATAAGAATTGTGACCTGTAGAGAGTCCACAAACAAATTGTGGACGGACGGACGTCCGGACAGACGGACGGACGGACGGACGGACGTCCGGACGGACAGGGGCGACGACATAATACGTCCACATGAAAATGTGGGCGTATAAAAATGCTAAAACCGACGAGAAAAATGAAAATGTACCCCAGTCAGGGGGACCCTAAAGGCAGACAAAAGGGCCCCCACGCTTGACAAAAGGGCCCCTCTGGCCAAGGGAAAGGGCCCTCGTGTCCGAGTCAATCGTTTCTATACACTGTTACTGTCAAATCCTTTACTGAATGAGAATGCAGTCATTGTATTGGCATAAAAATCATCAATCAAGATGAACCTAAGTTATCTTGTCCCAAAGTATCAACCAATCAAATTGCTTATCTCTGCTTACCCTAAGCGGAAAATGCTCATCTTTGAACTCCATCAAGGCATTGACCTAATAAACACATACACCAAGTTTGAACATTCTAGCTCAATTAGGAAGAGAGTTATTGTGTCCCAAAAAGTGTGACGGACAGACAGATTTTAATAGTCCCCCAACTTTCTTCGAAATGTGGGGGACAATAAGAGAAACGTAGATCATAGCGAGCACACACGCCTATCTAAAGACCTCATTATTTTACAAAGACCTGCGTAAAACACACGGCCGAATGATTAATCACACGGTTAAACAGTTTTACTTCTCAAATTTTGATTTAACACGTACGTGTCAGATAAAGCATGTTGGTCCTTGATTATACTCCTTTTGGTGTAGTTATCGCAACTAGCGAGAAAACACGCCAATTAAACAATACACAACATTGACATTCATTTTTTACCGGTCGGTTAATTAACACACCTCTACAGAAAACGCACCTAGCGTTAATTAACCCACCTCTCGGACAGTTTTTCATCCTCGTTAATTAACACACCTTTTTACAGTTTTAAACCGGTAATACTGAGTAATAATCCGAAAATTAATTATCTTCCGACATACGTACAAATAACGAGGATTAAGAATTCTATATGGGCTGTGCACCTTTTAACTCCTCAGCAGTTCTCAGTGTCTGCGTTTAGATCAGATACATAGTCTGAAAAGAACATAACGCTAACGCTACAATATACGTCCACATTCCTGCTTTGATTGATATGGTACTTTGTTAAGAAGGCTAGGCGTTTGGTTTGTTTAGCGTTGAGGGTCATGCCTCAACATCAATAGTTGCCGTCCTTAGAGTATAAAGAATAAGTATACCAAGATAATCTATTCAGAATTGTGCCTTCCTAACGCTAAAGGCAAAAAGTGGGCATGGCCCTGTACCTGAGGGTCGGGACATTCATCAAAATCAATAGTGGACGCCCTCAGGCTATAAGGAATACATAAGCCAAGTACCAAGCTGCTTCAATCAGAATTGCGGCCTGTAAACGACAAACACAAAAATTGGGCGTGTCTTGCCTGTGGGAGTCGGGACATGCAGTTGACGTCCTTAGGCTATAAGGAATACATATCCCAAGTTTAAAGACGATCCATTAAGAATCGTGGCCTGTAGACAACACACACAGACACGAAGTAAAAATGGGCATGGCTCTGCCCCTGGGGGTTAGGAAATCACCAAAAACAATACGGGTCATCTTTAGGGTATAAGGAATAGGTATGTAAAGTTTTAAAAGGATCTGTTAAGAATTGCATCCTGTATGCGAACACAAGACACAAAAGCAATGGGCGTGGCTCTGTCCCAGGGGGTCCAGCATGCACCAAAAATAATAGTGGTCAGCCTTAGGGTATAAGGAATAAGTATAAAAAAGTTTTCAAGACGATCGATTAAGAATTGTGGCCTGTAGGTGACATACAGACAGACAAAAAGAAAATGGGCGTGGCACTGTCCCTGGGGGTCGGGCATGCACCAAAAACAATAGGGATCTTCCTTAAGGTACCAAGAATTAGTATTCATAGTTTCAAGATGATACATTAAGAAATGCAGCCTGTAGATGACAGACAAACAAATACAAGAAATGGGTGTTGCTGTCCCACGGGGGTCGGGCATGCACCCAAAACAAAAGGGATCATCCTTAGGGTATAAGGAATAAGTATTTTAAGTTTCAAGATGACCGATTCAGAATTGTGGCCTGTAGGCGACACACAAAAAGAAAATGGGCGTGGCTCTGCCCCTGGAGGTTGGGCATGCACCCCAAATGATAGGAATGTTCCGTAGGGTACAAAGAATAAGCATTCAAAGTTTCAAGATGATACGTTAAGAAATGTGGCTTGTAGACGACAAACAAATAAATACAAGAAATGGGCGTGGCTCTGCCATTAGGGGTCGGGCATGCACCAAAAAACAATACGGATCATCCTTAGGGTGTAAAGAGTAAGTATACAAAGTTTAAGAAAATCCAGTTAGAATTGCGGCTTGTAGACGACACAAAAAGAAAATGGGCGTGGCTCTGCCCCTGGGGGTTGGGCATGCACCCCAAACGATAGGGACCATCCTTAGAGTATAAAGAGTAAGTATACAAAGTTTGAAGAAAATCCAGTAATAATTGCGCCCTGTAGGCGACACAAAGACACACAAAAAGAAAATGGGCGTGGCTCTGCCCCTGGGGGTTGGGCATGCACCCCAAACGATAGGGATGTTCCTTAGGGTACAAAGAATGTGTATGCAAAGTTTCAAGATTATAAGTTAAGAAATGTGGCCTGTAGACGAAAAACAAACAAATACTAGAAATGGGCGTGGCTCTGCCCCTGGGGGTCGGGCATGCACCAAAAACAATAGGGATCTTCCATGGGGTATAAGGAATAAGTATACCAAGTTTGAAGAAAATCCAGTAAGAATTGCGCCCTGTAGGCGACACAAAGTCACACGAAAAGAAAATGGGCGTGGCTCTGCCCCTGGGGGTTGGGCATGCACCCCAAATGATAGGGATGCTCCTTAGGGTACAAAGAATGTGTATGCAAAGTTTCAAGATTATAAGTTAAGAAATGTGGCCTGTAGACGACAAACAAACAAATACTAGAAATGGGCGTGGCTCGGCCCCTGGGGGTCGGGCAGGCCCCAAAAACAATAGGGATCTTCCTTGGGGTATAAGGAATAAGTATACCAAGTTTGAAGAAAATCCATGAAGAATTGCGCCCTGTAGGCGAACCACAGACATACACACACACACACAGACAGGGGCGACGGCATAATACGTCCACATTCATATGTGGACGTATAAAAATGACGAAGAGTGATGAAACTTGTGTATTTATGAGATAAACATGTAACTGTTACGTATTTATTGGGGGTTTATTGTTCATTTAACCATGCTTGAACTATCTATAAGAACAGGAGTTTGCCTTGATAATTTAGAGGGGGTTTATTGTCCATTCAACGACACTTTTCAACCAATTAGAATGTGCAATTAATTGATTTCGGCAGAGGACATAAGCCTTGATGTTGACTTGTTTTACCCCATTTAGTTATTTTTCAAGTAACAAAACTGAATGTGCACTTGGTCTTGACAGGTTTCACCGAAAAACCTCCTTTTTTGAACTTTGGAAATGTTATGTTAAACTGTTTTTCACCACACTTTAATGTGGCTTGGTTCCTCCCACTGTTTTCATTAAAGTGCAGTGCAGCTAACTATAACCTACAAGTAGAACAAAGGAGACTGTGAATTGACTTATCCATTACCCATGAGCTTACATATTGCTTGTTTGACTTTATAAGAGATTTAGATCAGTGGCAGCAAATGATTTGAGACATTATGCTTTTTGAAGCACACAATGTGTACATTTTCTAATAAATTGAAGAAGTCTTTCGATATAAATTTGCGGTTAAAAAGAATTAAAGACTGCATCCTTAGTTTTCCGTGCTACTCCACTAACTCCTGCAAACATCCTAGCATTCCTAGCTATTGACATGAATTATCTGCCCTTTATAACTTGTTTATATTTACAAATCAATCAAACACCCTGTTACATCACAGTGATGTAAATGCCTTTTTTTTTCATTGATATAAACAAATTAACAAGGGCAGATACTTCACTGACCCACTATTAAAATAACAGTAGTAATGTCTCAGAAATATCAAATTCACCACGCTAAAAATGTACTCAATGGATTAGACTTATGTTTGGAGCAAATTTTATGAATCTATAAATACTTGCCTACTCTTCATGGCGAGGTATCCAAAGTGATACATCTTCGGTGCAAAATGTATCACTGTGGCATGATATCCCTCAAGTGTTGAAGTCTGCCCAGCTGGGCTGAGCTTTCTAATAGACTTCAACAATGTTTATGACAAGAGAATGTCTGTGAGCTTCTCATAAACTTCAGTGCCTGAATGAAACAAAATGAGTGAAATTGTGTAATCAGACAGGGTATCAAAATTTTACAGTTACTGCTTAATGAGTTAAATATCAATTATATCTTCAAATATATCCAAAACAGGGTTATAAATACAATATAACAATATTCAAAGTACTTTTTATATACCTGGTTCAAACCAATCTCTCACAACTGGACTGTGCTGACACTTTGGAAATAGTGAGTTATCATGGATGTGTATGTTACCCAAATGATTAGCAATAGAAGACCATTTTGCCAGCAGTATATCTGGGTCCCCATCACTAGTTGCAGCACACCAATACAAGTGGTAGAGTATGCTGCGAATCCATCTTTGCACCAGAGAAAACTTCTTTTCAGTGAATTTGGAGAGCTTCTTTTGAAGATCTGTTGGTAAAAAATAAAGTTATATTAATACCAGGAGCATTGTCGGTACACACTTGAAATAAAATGGGATAATGAATACCATCATACGCCATGCAGTGTGCTATGGTCCCGATAACACTGACAAGGAAGAACCATGCTGGTAAATCCTGATGAACTTTCTTGGCCAACGCAATGATCGAACATTAATGTCTTAATTGATCAGTGAGATAAAATTTAAGGCCTAAAGAAGGACCTGCAATACGCATATTTAGCTCTTGGATAATTTATGGGTTTTTTTAAACTTCGCATTCAATTTTAGAATACAGCTTCTAAATCTTACTTTTTGCAACATGCCACACATCCAAGTAATGGGTCACATCATTCTTCTCATCCCTAAGCCACTTCTGAATCTGTAAGTGTCCATCTGTTGTTACCGAGGGCGTTATTCCTGGCTTGGCCCTTTCTACCGTAGCAATGCACCTCTTCAAGCCCTCAAGCTCCATGTGGTAACTTGATTTCACCTCAGAACTCTAAAATATAGACATACTTTCGAATCAGGACAGCCTTGTATATGGTTTAGATTGACAGATAATATCCTGTCAAGATGAAATATGCATAAATAAAATAAAGATCTAAGATCCATAAGAATGTCTCTGACTATGCTTCTTTTCAAAAATTATATCTCAAATACAGAATACATGTCAGTTCTACAAATTGCTTGTAACTGGAATGTAACAAAGTTCTGTATACTGTAAGCTAAAAAATTAGCTGTCCTAATAAGAATAAGAACAATGCTTGACCTGGACAAGTTCTGTACAAATCATGACATTTCTTCTGGTATCATGGAGACTGTACGATCCATACTTAGCACAATGCCCCATTGAATCGTTACGTGCATCTCCAGCAAATGCTGCATCATTGTCCAGTGCTGCTAAGTTTTCTTTCTGCTGCTTCTTCCAAATATTTCGGACTGTGCCAGGTAGGTACTTCTTCAAAAATAAAGGACACAGAGTGCTTTTTGCGGCAAAGCACCTGCAAACAGGATGGCAGCAGATAGCGAGATATTACCATCTGCTATGGTGCCTTCCTTTGGTTGACTGGACCAACTACTATTACTGTCACAAGATAAACAGTGCTGTTCCACAGTCATCATTGTCCCTGTTCTTGTACATACTTTTGCAAATGCACCACATACACAACAAATACGACAGATTGAGAAAAGTTGAAGGAGCTCCTTTTCATACACAACATACTTTGTAGCTTTATTTGAGCTGGATTCACTTTGAGAGTCATCTGTTATCCTGAGATATTAAAAACAAATCAAATTGTATTATACCTCCCTGAACACGAAGTCAGAGGTTGCATAGCAATAAAACTATAACTCAAGAACCAGGCTCAGAATTCAATGGAAAGTAAATTTTAATTGTACTGCACCTATACTGTAACTATAAAAAAGCGATGTGGTATTTATTATGCAAGTATTATTACGATGTTTTGATCCGACAGTGTCAGTCTTGATTGAAATAGTTCTGACTTGTTAATCGAGACTAAAGATGAATGACTTCGCTTCAGAATCGAGGAAATTTTTTATTTGTGCCACAATAAAGGATAATACTAACATGTCATAAACATTATCCTCCTCCTCACTTGGTTCCCAATCAATGTCCATTGGGTCGTCAAAAATGCTCTCCTCACTCTCAGATTCATCTGAAGATTCCTTGGCAGGTAAGATGAATGGAAGGGATTTGACTGGAGATTGCACATTTACTTGCACATTTCTATCTTCCTCTTGCACCTGAACATCTTTGGGTATCAACCTTGTCAATGGTGGTAACTTAGCTAAGTTGCAATCTGTTCCTTTAGATCTTACAGTTTTCTGTTGTTTTGGTCGCCCTAAAAACAATATAAAAAGGTGTAAATGAATTTTGAATTCTACCAATTACATGTATTTGTTTTTGTACTGACTAAATACCTGGAATTTACCCTAAAATGAAAGTTATATTTTACAAATTGAAATTTGACAATTTGTCTGGTGAGAGAAAGATCTAACAAATTGGTCAAAATGGTTTTCATCACTTAAAATTATTCAAGAATTACATAGCCACCATTCCGCTAAAACCACTAATTTGCAGGGCTACACATACAAGTTGTCTCCCACTTCCGATTTCGAAGACATTTTTAGCTTTGAAATGCTACTAAATACTAAATTATTTGTTTCAATAAATACCTCTAGACTGTTACATGGAGTAAAAACCTCTGAATGTTGTAATGGTACTGGTGATGCATCCATGGGGAAAGAAGAAGGAATTTCAGTGATTTTACTGGATGTATGTGGCAGGTCTAGATTATCTGGTTCAACAGTATCAGTTAGTAGCTTTAAGTTTAATAACTGAAAAGGGAAAAATAAAACTATTTCTAATTTCAAATTTTAGAATTTCTGAATAATGACTCTGTAAAATATATTTTACTGAGTGGAATTTACCCATTCAGTTTGAGGATTAGGAACATAAATCTTACCCTTTTCTTTTCTCTTTTCTTGTAAGCTGATCTTTCAACACTACTCTTTTTCTTATCTTTCAAAGGCAACATTTTGGAGGCAATGGTTGGAACTGCATCTTTATTTAGTCTTCTGGCACCTTAAAAAAAATTCAATATAAATATATGCTAATAAACCTGAGAAAGTAGGCTACTACCAGGTGTAGGGTTGTGTACCGGCAGTTCCTTTAGTGCTGCATTTTGTTGTATTTTCATTGCAGCTATAGCTATTGGAAGCGATAAGAACTCTTGAAATAGGCTTGTAAGATAAAAAGAAATTATGTTTTTGTTTTTTTTTACAAATGTCAAAAAGTTACAACAGACGACCGAGACGAGGGACTAGGGAGTCAATAGACTTGAATAGATAGCCTGAATTAAGAGTCTAATTATAGCCTATAGGGCATGTCAGGTTGTACGTGTAACGTGACAACTGACATACATCATACATGTTGTATGCCCTAGCCTACCTCGACTAATTCAGTTTTTACTTGTGTTTAGATTGGATAGAATAAGATAATTTTATTTAACTATTCTAGATAGATAAAAAAGGCCTTACTTTTTCTGTAAACCACTTTCAATCTGGGCAACCGACGATAAAATTTCAAAACAATCTTCTGTAAAATGTTGTGAACAGATAACAGCCGAAGTGTTGTTTGGTTTAGGTCCAACAAAGTTTGCCCTGGTAGTTTGCACAAACTTCACCCACTGTCGTCAAATTGCCTTATTCTTTGGGAAGGCATGCGTAGACACACTATTGGTAGCATCGGCAGTGGCACGACAGCCGAACAAAACACACCTATTGACCATCTCTCAGGAAAAATATGTCAGTAGAAAAACTCGTCTGTTGCCTGCGAAATCCGCCATTAATATCTTACCCTTCCTGAGATGACGTCACTACCGAATGTTTCCGGAGATTCCCGAAGAATTTCATTATTGTTGGATGGGCGTGATCGGTAGAAGAAAATGTTACAAAAAAATACCTTCGAGGCATACAATCGAATTTTTTTTTTTTCATTTGTTAATTTTTGACATTGTACGTCCCCTAAACCCCTGATTCGATGACATTCAGTTACATCTTTAACTTTAGCCTTTAGAGCGTTCACAAGAAATTGTGGACGACGGACCAACGGACCGACGGAAAGGGCGACGACAACATACGACCACATTTCCATGTGGGCGTATAAAAAGACATAGGGTAGCAACGCCGCTACTCTTAAAGTGGTGGAAACCCTGTCTTTATATCCATTCTCTTATGTAGAGTATAAGTATAATGATTAAACAAATATACCTTAGCATTATGTTTATAACCATTCTTTATTGTATAATTTTCTTCTACATATTGTTTAGTTTGTTCTATCATAGTTCTACCAAATGCTGTTACACTCTGAAAATAAATTACTACAACAGTACAAAAATCGATTCAAGAAAGAACACGCATAAACTTACATAAAAAAGTGGTTGCCATATATACGTCCACATTTTGCAAGAGATGGAAAGTGAACAAGGTAAAAAAAAAAAAAAAACAAAGCGATTTTTCATTCAATCACAGGCCATAATCAAGGAAGTTATGGTCCAATATGCACGAATATTAGGGCTGTCAAAAATAATTGCAATATCGATATATTGCAATACGACCTTTCCGCGATACACTGTATCGATACGTTTTTTTTGTATCGATATTTTTCTACTTTCGTTTTATTTTTGCCGGTTGTCGTAAATCTTATTTATAATATTTTTAACACGACGTTCGCACTTGGAATTCTTATTTTCTTTCCTATTTTAGACCATAGTCACTCGTTATCGCATTATATTGTCGTAATGCGTAAATAAAACAAATCTCGGTCAAATTTACGACAACCACGAATTACTATGATAAAAGTCGGCAAAAACAAAGTAAAATTTAGTAAATGTTTTCATGAACAATAATTGTCAGCGGAACAGATTTTTGCGGTAGATAATGAGATAAGATAGCAATATTTTTACTTTCATTGGTTGATATTGGAAGCCAATAAATGCGACAAGTCATAAAAAGTAGGCCTACGTGAAGAATTTGGCACCATGACGGCAGGGAGCCAAGTCACGTAAATTGCGGCTACTCATTTTATCGGTCCAATTGTCATGAAATGTGCCATAGGCTAAGAAAATAATAGTTAATATCCTATTCATCTGAATATATTCAAATTTCAAGTGATCTTGTCTTGCATCTATGTAAGCTATTCTAGATTACCGGTATTTCAAATTCGTTTTTCTTTTTCTTCATATGCAACATTCATTTGACCTATTGTTAAAAATCGTCGACTAACGAATCACTTTATGCTACGGCAACCGGAAATTCACGTAAAATTGTTTCAAATAGCAAAGGAAAGTCCACAATTTCGGGACACTTTGGTTTTCGAGAAACTTAATAAAAGTTATGCGATTTCCCGAAAATATAAACCATGACTTACCAAGACAAATATTAAAGTTAAACAACTATTAAAACTATTCAAAATAAAATGAGTATTATAATAAACTAAGCCTTTATTGAAAGTATTGCAATACTGCAATATATTGCAATACTTTTTTTCGCGTATCGCAATATATTGCAATACGATTTTTGGCCGCAATACACAGCCCTAACGAATATCAAAAGGGACTGAAAAATTTGGAATATAACTTTGTACGTAAATAGTGTAAATGTATATATATCAATGAGAACTGCTAAGGAGTGACTTAATGCACAGCCCTCATAGAATTCTCAGTCATGCTTGTTAATTGTACGTCTGTCGGAAGAAAATTAATTTTCGGACTATTACTCGGTATTACTGAGTCAAAATTGTAAAAAAGTGTGTTCATTAACGAGGGTGAAAATCGGAAATCATTGGGCTTCATTGTCTCATGACCTTAAACACGGTGTATAAATTTACAGTCAATCGGATAATAACTTTGGCCTCTACAGCGTCCACAAGATTTTTTGAAGTGATCAAGGGCCATAACTCTGGCAGTAATTATCGGAAATTGCTGAAAATCAATAGGCGTCTTCGTCTCATGACCTTAAACACTGAGTATAAATTTAAAGTCAATCGGATTTTAACTTTAGCCTTTACAAGATTTTTCAAAGTGATCAAGGGTCATATCTCTGGCAATAATTATCAGATATCGCTGAAAATCAAAAGACGTCTTCGTCTCATGACCTTAAACACTGTGTATAAATTTAAAGTCAAACGGATATTAACTTTAGCCTCTACAGCATTCACAAGATTTTTCAAAGTGATCAAGGGTCATAACTCTGGCAATAATTATCGGATATCACTGAAAATAGGCTTCTTCGTCTCATGACCTTAAACAACGTGTATAAATTTTACGTCAATCAGATATTAACTTTAGCCTCTAGTACGTTCACAAGAAATTGGGGGCGCATAAAAAGGCGATTTTACATAAAATCAAGGGCCATAATACAAGAAGTTATGAACCAATATGCGCAAATAGCCCAAGGAACCAAGATCTTTGGGTTATAAACATGCATTTCAGATTCAAATTGTGACCTATACAGGGTCTCCAACCTTGATACAGTGCTGGATTGTATTCCACTCACATTGTGGTCTGCATCCTGATATGACTACAAGAGTAGTCTCCCTTGATATGTAGGCTACTTATTATAAATACAGTACTGTCAATGTTCTGAATTTGTAATTAATTTTTTTTGTTGCTAAATTTAACTAAATTCCTTTTGTCAATGAGCCCAACATATCGGTATTTGTAGGCCACCTACCAAAATGTGCCTTAGGGCCAGCAGAGCCTTAATCCGGCACTGCCTTGATATACCATATTTTTTACACTATTCATGAACAAGCGGGGGGCCATTTTGTCTGGTAGTTAGGCCTAAAAAAAAAAATGATGTGGTTCTGGTTACCCGACCGACCCTATTTTTCAGCTGCGACCCTAATGAGATGATAATTTTTTTAAATTTTTTGGGGAGTTTAAACTGTCAACAAACCTCTCGGAAACTTCGATACTGAGCCGTTATATCGTCGTATGAGTTGCGAAGTTTGGTTGGTTCTTCCCGTGACTACAGCCAATCACAGCGCTTGATACACAGAGCGGGCAGGACAAATGCAGTAGCAGAATGGTACTGCTACGGCACCACGGCATTTTTTTTTGTATTTCAAAATCAATGCTTTCCTTAACTTTTCAAGATGAATAAAATTCATTTATTCACGCCACAAAATTTGACGCGAAGGATACCCACCAGTTACGTGTGGTCGCGCGAGCTCAAAAACATGCGAACGATTTCCTGGTTACGCAAATTGAAATATCGGCTACATTAACAAATTTCATTAACAAATTTATCACTCACATTTGATCAATATTTATACAGGATAACTTTGTGACACTTGTCTGAATTTTTAGTATTATAGCACAAACTAAATTCATTCATTCTTCATTCTTGCCATTTCATTTCTCCATCAGTTTTACCGGTACTTTTGAGTTTGACAGATGACGTATTTTTGACATCAGGTATTGATTGACCAGTTGTAAGCAGGTTGATTTAAAAATGCTCCAAGCCTTAATTCTTTAAATGATTAGTATTGCCATAAATATTTAAACATGTCAGCTATATTTCCAAAGAATTTACTACACGTGTTCCTTTCATTTATGTAGCCATGCCGTACAGTGCCGGTGTGACAGTGGCCCGTATGTAGGTCGTCTACTTTGACCCCCACAAGGCATCACTTGACGGCCAATGTAAACGGTTTTACTGTCCTGTCTATTTTAATATTATTTCATCACATCAACTTATTCTGTTTCTTGGTTTGTAGAGTGTTGAGGTCAATAAATATTATTTATTTTGTCAATCAGTCGCTATAAATCATCCTTATACATGGCCAGTGACGGGGAATCATAAACATACAACTATCTATGTGTAATCTCGCCAACGTCATTTGCCGTTATGGTAAAAAAAAAATCAAAAAAAAAAAAAAAATCCCTACCGACCGACCCTAATTTTTGGGGGCTATGTAACCAGAACCACAACATTTTTTTTTTTTGGCCTTATGGTCTGATTTTCACGAAATTTGAACTCAACCTTCATTAAGGCATTACGGTGATATACTAAAACGTTTTTTTAAATCAGATAATTATTGTGACCTCAAGGGGGACCACAAGCTAAAACATAACGCTAACGCTACAATATATGTCCACATTCCTGCTTTGATTGATATGGTACTTTGTCAAGAAGGCTAGTCGTTTGGTTTGTTTAGCGTTGAGGGTTGTGCCTCAACATCAATAGTTGCCGTCCTTAGAGTATAAGGAATAAGTATACCAAGATAATCCATTCAGAATTGTGGCTTTCTGACGCTAGAGGCAAAAAGTGGGCGTGGCTCTGCCCCTGGGGGGGCGGGACATTCACCAAAATCAATCGCGGACGCCCTCAGGCTATAAGGAATACATATGCCAAGTACCAAGCTGATTTATTCAGAATTGCGGCCTGTAAACGACAAACAGAAAAATTGGGCGTGGCTTGCCTGTGGGAGTCGGGACATGCAGTTGTCGTCCTTAGGCTATAAAGAATACATATCACAAGTTTAAAGACGACCCATTATGAATCGTGGCCTGTAGACAACACACACAGACACGAAGTAAAAATGGGCATGGCTCTGCCCCTGGGGGTTAGGAAATCACCAAAAACAATAGGGGTCATCCTTAAGGTATAAGGAATAGGTATATAAAGTTTTAAAAGGATCTGTTAAGAATTGCATCCTGTAGGCGAACACAAGACACAAAAGCATTGGGCGTGGCTCTGTCCCAGGGGGTCCGGCATGCACCAAAAATAATAGTGGTCAGCCTTAGGGTATAAGGAATAAGTATAAAAAAAGTTTTCAAGACGATCGATTAAGAATTGTGGCCTGTAGGTGACACACAGACATGCAAAAAGAAAATGGGCATGGCCATGCCTCGAAATGTTCACCTGTCTACTTGTCGCCGACAGGCGATTTTTTCGTCCGACAGGTAGCAAATAAAACTACCTGTCGCTTGCGACAGGTGGACTAAATTTGACTTGATGTTCAGTAAATTGACCAAAATACTCACGTCCACGTCATGTACATGTAGGCCGTATTTATTTATTCGTAGAGTCGTTCAAAATACAAGAATTAAGAATTGAGCACAGAAATACCGCGAAAAGCTGCCATTTGCATTGTTTACATTTCGCTCTGTCGCAGGCTACAGGTACTCAGTTTGCAAGTAGACAATTTTATAACAATGAATTTCACACCATCTACTCTTGTTTTCATCTACTTGGCACTCGTTTATAGCATTATGGAGTATTATATCTAAGTAAATTAAAACGTCACCTGAAATAATTCTACCGTAACGACACCTTGAAAGTGGCTGGAGTGGAAGGGAAATACACACGGCTCGATAGATCGATGCCTCGTAAGTTCTTGTATCTAATCATTTAAATAATTTACATGACAATTCGACAAAATCAAATAATCAGGTCGGAAAAATATCTCGGATATTAATATAATTTGTACTGTAGCGTAAATATAGTCCCGATACATTGTATGTGAGACGGGAATTCCAGGTGGCGCTACCTGTCTTTTGCACGCGGCATATTTCTTAATGTGCGATGCAAAGAGGTGATTTGTAATACGGATATTTTAAAATTTGAATTCTACACCTCAACGTCGAACTATTCGATTTAGCACGGAGGTGTGATACCATGATAATTTGCGGAATCCACGTGGCTACGGGTGATAGAAATTAGAATTGTAGTTGTACGAATCTTCGACTCGCTAGGCCAACGCAGATTCGCCGACTTTCAAGAACTTTTAGGCATTCCGATGTCGAAGAAATAAAAAGGTTTTTTATATTACGATATTTATATGAAGCAATGTATACGTCCATATCTAAAAAAACGTGTGTGTAGTACTACATGTATGGATATGTGTGATACTATATACTATTACTTAGTCCTTGGGTTTGACAATTGAGAGTGACAGGTTATTTACTGAAGCGACAGGTATGATGAAAAGCTACCTGTCGCTTGCGACAGGTAGCTTTTTTCAAACATTTCGAGGCCTGGCATGGCACTGTTCCTGGGGGTCTGGCATGCACCAAAAACAATAGGGATCTTCCTTAAGGTACCAAGAATAAGTATTCAAAGTTTCAAGATGATACAGCCTGTAGACGACAGACATAACAAATAATGGGCGTTGCTGTCCCACGGGGGTCGGGCATGCACCCAAAACAAAAGGGATCATCCTTAGGGTATAAGGAATAAGTATTTTAAGTTTCAAGATGACCGATTAAGAATTGTGGCCTGTAGGCGACACACAAAAAGAAAATGGGCGTGGCTCTGACCCTGGGGGTTGAGCATGCACCCCAAATGATACGAATGTTCCTTAGGGTACACAGAATAAGCATTCAAAGTTTCAAGATGATACGTTAAGAAATGTGGCTTGTAGACGACAAACAAATAAATACAAGGAATGGGCGTGGCTCTGCCCCTGGGGGTCAGGCATGCACCAAAAAACAATACGGATCATCCTTAGGGTGTAAAGAGTAAGCATACAAAGTTTTAAGAAAATCCAGTTAGAATTGTGCCCTGTAGGTGACACACACACAAAAAGAAAATGGGCGCGGCTCTGCCCCTAGGGGGTGGGCATGCACCCCAAACGGTATGGCTCATTCTTAGGGTATAAAGAGTAAGTATACAAAGTTTGAAGAAAATCCAGTGAGAATTGCGCCCTGTAGGCGACACAAAGACACACGAAAAGAAAATGGGCGTGGCTCTGCCCCTGGGGGTTGGGCATGCACCCCAAACGATAGGAATGTTCCTTAGGGTACAAAGAATATGTATGCAGAGTTTCAAGATTATAAAATAAGAAATGTGGCCTGTAGACGACAAACAAATAAATACTAGAAATGGGCGTGGCTCTGCCCCTGGGGCTCGGGCATGCACCAAAAACAATAGGGATCTTCCTTGGGGTATAAGGAATATGTATACAAAGTTTGAAGAAAATCCATGAAGAATTGCGCCCTGTAGGCGAACCACACACACACACACACACACACACGTTTATGGTCCTTTTCGAGGACATCGGTATATATACCAAATAGAGGACAGCGTTTAAAACAATATTTCTATGAAATGATTAACAATTTTAAAATATAAATTCAATTCTTTATCCATATTCGCTACACTATATCCCCTCCGACTGTTTTTAAGAATGAGAATTTTTCTTCTATAAGAGAGGACACACAAAGATGATTTTGCGCATGTCACACATGACTCAAGCTCGGAAACCGAGGACACTTTATTAACACCGTCTATTGAGGACACACATGTGCATTAGGTGTCGGCCCCCCTTATCGAGGACCTTTGGTTTTAAGCATGCAATTTAAGGCACCCGATGATGGTCTTCATAATGTAACATAAACCGATATGCAGTTCTTACAGACTATAAAAAACACTATGTACCAATCACTTACATCAAGTGTCCTCGATTTGGGGGGCTGACACTTTATGATAGTGTGTATGACCAGATAAGTATGAACCTATAAATCGAGGACTCAAACACGCAACTAATAATATACTTTATTTTGGACAGGTGAAGGGACATTAAATAACTATTTATATGAAAATCAATAAATGTTAACAATTGTTCATATATGTCTAAAATCAAACATCTGTATGAGTGAAATGACCTCAATTGATAGGTGTATGGTTATATGATAGACCTTGATCACACACATGCATTAGGAGTCGGCCCCCATTATCGAGGACCTTTGAATTTAGGTACGTAATTTAAAACCGCTGATTATACGCTGCTGTCCTTAATAAAAAACGGATTTTTAAAAATGGTAATAAGAAACGCCTTGTTTCAATCATTTATAATGGAACATGGCATATACTTTACAGTAACTGTCCTCGATTATGGGGACCGAAACATGATGCAAATGTGCATGGCCATATAAGACTGAACCTATGAATCGAGGAGCTAGACACATGTCTAATAATAGATTTTATTTTGGACATGTGAACGGAGAGTTTTCGTATGTTATTCAAACATTTTGCTTAACTTATTAGTGATGGTACTGTACATTCTAATTGAGTGCAACAATGCGTTGTCTCCCCTTAGACCACATAATCCTCTCTTTTTGTTTACAAATTATACCAGAATGTTATAACTTAAAATGTAGGAACCAGTCAAATAGAGGACGTGTAAATGTATAATAGCATGTAATCGATGACTTCAAAATTCTTTCAAAGAGGGGCATACCTAGTTCGAATCTGCTATTGACTGTAAGTGTGACATGACATGTAACTGTTAAGAATTCTAAGATATTCTTGGCAGCCGTTACTGACTGTAAGACTCGTATCTACTTTTGTAACAATTATGCCTTATAAAATAACACGTACCAAAAGTTATACATGTCATGTATCTATTACTGATTGTGCGATAACACATGTATATGATATGTTCCTGTAAGACATCACCACGTGTATGTGTTCCTTTACATCTGTTACACAACGTGTATCTATGAATTATGACGCCCTATGTATCCTTTACTGTAAGCCATCATGTTTATATGATACTGACTTCAAGACACGGCATGTATAAATTTATAAGACACATTGTGTACCTGTTACCCGAAGACACGCGTATCTGTTACTGACAGCTATACACGATATGCATCTGACTTATGACGCAACTTGTATCTTACTGTTGCTAACATTAAGACGCAGTATCCTTCTATTGCCAAAACCCAAAACATGTTTATGTTACTGAATGTAAGATACCCCCGTGTATCTGTTATTGACCGCTATAGACTATGTCTATCTATTACTAGCAGCTATACACAAGGTGTACATGTATCTATTACTGATCAAATATATCCTGTGTATCTGTTACTGGCAGCTATCTATACACGAGATGTATCTATTACTGATTAAAGAATTTCCGGAGTATCTGTTATCTATGACTGATAAAAGATAACCCGTGTATCTGTTACTGACAGTCATCTATACACGATGTGAATAAATTACTGATTAAAGATTCCAAGTGCATCTGTTACTGGAGTAGACCGTGTGTAACTGTTACTGAGTGTAAGACAAACCGTATAATATTATGTATTGATAAGACATCATGTGAACCTGTTACACTATGTTTACTTGTCACTGACGGCATGACATGACATATACCTGTTACCAATACTTGTAAGATTGTACTTGAGTTATGATGAGACACCCGTGTACCTGTATCCGTTACTATCTGTACAACACAACATGTATCTGTTAATAACAGTACAACACAATATGTATCTATTACTAAATGTATAACACGATATGTGTCCATTATTAAATGTACGACACAACATGTATCTATAGCTAAATGTATGACACGACATGTATCTATTAATAGATGTACAACATTGTATGTATCTATTACTAGATGCACAACATTGTATGTATCTATTACTAGATGTATAACACGATATGTATCTATTACTAAATGTATAACACGATATGTATCTATTACTAGATGTACAACACAGTATCTATTACTAAGTGTATGACATGAAATGTATCTATTACTAAATGTACAACACGAAATGTATCTATTACTAAATGTACGACACGACATGTATCTATTATTAAATTACGACAATAAATATATCTATTAATAAATGTACGAAACAACATGTATCCATTACTACATGTATGACACGAAATGTGTCTGTCATTTACGACACATTACGAGACTTTATCTATCAAGTATATTGGAATGTGACATCATGTCCTCGATTATGGGGACCGACACATAATGCAAATGTGAATGACCTGATAAGCATGAACCTGTGAATTAGGGACTCAAACACGCGACTAATGATATATTTTATTTTCGACAGGTTGAGGGAGACTAAATAACGTGGTTATGTGAAAATCAATAAATGTTAACAATTGTTCATATATGTCTAAAATCAAACATCTGTATGAGTGAAATGACCTCAATTGATAGGTGTATGGTTATATGATAGACCTTGATCACACACATGCATTAGGAGTCGGCCCCCATTATCGAGGACCTATGAATTTAGGTACGTAATTTAAAACCGCTGATTAAACGCCGCTGTCCTTAATAAAAACGGAATTTTAAAAATGGTAATAAGAAACGCCTTGTTTCAATCATTTCTAATGGAGCGTGGCATATACTTTACAGTAACTGTCCTCGATTAAGGGGACCGAAACATGATGCAAATGTGCATGGCCACATAAGACGGAACCTATGAATCGAGGACACATATCTAACCTTAATAATGTCGGTCCCCTTTGAATTTAAGCACATAATTTAAGACAGACGTTCTATCTGTAACCAAAACCCCCGTCCAAATTAATATCTATATGAAACACCATGTATCAATAAATAATAAAAAGATATATACTCTACGGTAACTGTCCTCGATTATGGGGACCGACACTCAATGCAAGTGTGTATGGCTACAGGGGTATAACGAGAGAATGCATAATCGGTACGTGAATAAAAATGGAAAGGCGGCAATATAAATATATGAGGGAACTTAATGCATATTAACTATCTATTCGGTCACAAAATCCCCTGGGTTTTTTTTCGTAAATTACACCGGTATGTTATAACTTAAGATGAAGGGGTGAGGGTGCCTACTATGCATCCATTTATAACGACCATGCTCGAAATATGTCCGCATATGTTACTGACTGTAAGACGTGGCATGTTACACACCCTAGAATATTGTTCGTACCTGACTGTAAGACCTATATCCGTTAGTAATCATATGTCGCAACGTGTACCTCATGCATTCATGCACCGCGGGTATCTGTTGCTGACTGGGATACATGTATATGTTACTCCGTTTATCTTTTTAGTTAGTTTAAACAGTATTTTATTCAATAAACCGTTTATCTGTTACAGACTATAACCTTAATCTATTACTAAGACCCACATCGTGTATGTGATACGGATTGTAAAACAACATGTATATCTGTTCTGTTACTGTAAGACATCATGTTTATCTGTTACTGTTAAACACGACATGTATATATTTTTAAGTCACATCGTGTATTTCTGTTACTAACTGTAAGACACGGCATTTATTACCTGGAAGCAAAACATGTAAGACACCACGTACCACGAATATATCTGTTATTATGTAGTATTCGTTTTCGCTTACTATCCAAAGCGGCGTTTGACCCTCTAAGAATTGGCTGTCACGTGACCATTTGTGTGTGTGTTGTGTGCCCATTAACCGAGGACCCTGTATTAATTGGCATAAACGAGGACGTCTTAAATTTGGCCGATACACACGACAATTTTTCTTGTTAAAAAAAGCTAAACACACCGATACACCCCAACGGTACAGAATCGCTTTATTGAGGTATGAATTATAATCAAGTGATTTTTACAGATATATCTATTTGGGGGTTTCTGAGCATGCCTGGATAGCCAGTTCTAATCGAGGACGTCCGCGATCAAATCGAGGACGACCTCGATTCGGGCCATGTCCGCAAATAGAAGGTTTAAATCCTTATGTGTGTCCTCGATAAGGACCATCCACAAACGCACACACACACACACAGACAGGGGCGACGGCATAATACGTTCACATTATGAATGTGGACGTATAAAAATGGGCGTGGCTCTGCCCCTGGGGGGTTGCATGCACCCCAAATGATAGGGATGTTCCTTAGGGCACAAAGAATAAGTATTCAAAGTTTCAAGATGATACGTTAAGAAATATTGCTTGTAGACGACAAACAAATAATTACAAGGAATGGGCGCAACTCTGCCCCTGGGGGTTGGGCATTCACCAAAAAACAGTACGGATCATCCTTAGGGCGTAAAGAGTAAGTATACAAAGTTTTAAAAAAATCCAGTTAGAATTGCACCCTGTAGGCGACACATACACACAAAAAGAAAATGGGCGTGGCTCTGCCCCTGGGGGTTGGGCATGCACCCCAAACGACAGGGATCATACTTAGGGTATAAAGAGTAAGTATGCAAAGTTTGAAGAAAATCCAGTAAGAATTGCGCCCTGTAGGCAACACAAAGACACACAAAAAGAAAATGGGCGTGGCTTTGCCCCTGCAGGTTGGGCATGCACCGCAAACGATAGGGATGTTCCTTAGGGTACAAAGAATATGAATGCAAAGTTTCAAGATTATAAGTTAAAAAATGTGGCCTGTTGACGACAAACAAACAAATACTAGAAATGGGCGTGGCTCTGCCTTAGGGTATAAGGAATAAGCTTGAAGAAAATCCATGAAGAATTGCGCCCTGTAGGCGAGCCACAGACACACACTATTTTACATGTAAAAGGTGGAAAACGAGGACAGCTGTGTCAACCCCCCCCCCCAATACCTAGGGCCGATTAAATAATGCTCTGAGAGCAGAATTGAGTCATCTTGGGGTAACCCCGTTTCATCTTATGAAATTGCAAATTAAAGTTCTGTATCTGTTTGTTTTAGGTGTGTGATTTCTTATGGAATAATGTAGGACACACACGTTACAACAATGACACGCATCTGCGTGCACACATGGAATGTATCGAGGACACGGAGACAAGGCTTATAATCGAGTTCACACCATTTGTGTGCACAGGAATGCTACAAAACGAGGTCATTAGTTCTGGAGTTAAAAATCGCAGACATCACAGATTTACTTGAAAATAACCTCGAATTAACTCTCCATTGACTACATGAGACTATATGAAAAAATAGGTTGCCAGGTAACGAAACATACGCCCACAGCAGCTAAATCGTCCGGGCAGTCAACAAGAGTTGTCGCATATTTTTACTTTTTTCGATAATGAAACATTTGTATTACACTCAAATCTGATTAAGAGTAACAACTCAGAAAATCATTAGAATTTGTTTGGTTTTTATAAAGTTCTGGCCCATGCTAACATTTAGTATGGTATACAAAACATTTAATATCATGGATTTAGCTGTTCAGTTATCAAAATTCATTGAAAATTAATATACTTGTTCAACTCAAGGCCTTAAACTCTGTGTATCACTTTGAAGTCAATCGGATAATAAGTATGGCCCCTAACGCATCACAAGATTTTTCAAAGTGATCAAGGGAGATAACTTTGGCAGTAATTATGGGAAATTGTTGAAAATCAATAGGCTTCTCTGCCTCATGACCTTTAACACTGTATCAATCTTAAGTCAATCGGTTAATAACTTTGGCCTCTAGAGCGTCCATAAGATTCTTTGAAGTGATCAAGGCCCATAACTTTGGCAGTAATTATCGGAAATCTCTGAAAATCAATAGGATTCTTCGCCTCAAGACCTTAAACACTTTGTACAAATTTAAAGTCAATCGGACATTAACTTTGGCCTTTAGACCATCCAAAAGATTTTTCAAAGTGATCAAGGGCCATAACTCTGGCAGTAATTATTGCAAATCCCTGAAAATCAATAGGGTTCTACGTCTTATGACCTTAAACACTGTGTATAAATTTAAAGTCAATCGGATATTAACTTTGGCCTCTAAACCACCCACAAGATTTTTCAAAGTGATCAAGGGCCATAACTCTGGCAGTAATTATAGTAAATCACCGAAAATCATTGGGCTTCTTCATCTTATGGCCTAAAACACTGTGTATAAATTTAAAGTCAATCGGATATTAACTTTGGCCGCTAGAGCGTCCACAAGCAAGGGCCATAACTCTGGTAGTTATTATCGGAAATCGCTGAAAAACAATAGGCTTCTTCGTCTCATGACCTTAAACACTGTGTATAAATTTAAAGTCAATCGGATATTAACTTTAGCCTCTAGATGGACGGGGGCGACGACAATATACGACCACATTTCAATGTGGGCGTATAAAAATGGTAGGAATGATCTTTCATCAGCGTTCTTTGTAATAAAATCAAGACCAGGCTGGCAATAATGTATTTGAAATTTAAACTTAAAAAAAAAAACAGTCTCAAATACCTCAAGTACCGGGGTTAAAAACCATGGGTTCCACGTCGACCGTATATGCCGGTCGGGACCGGGGGCTATATAAAATGACCGTAACTAGATCTGACCCAACGGTCATTTTGCACGCCGGAAAAATAGGCTTTTTTTTCCAAACCCAAATTTTCAAACATGGCTACGATCGACATCGGCAATAAAATTGTACGGCCAGCGCACTTAAAGATAAGAGAAGCCACATAATCACATGATTGGTGTTATAAGAGTTGTATACATAGTCGTCAATAGATTATACTGGGCTTTGTGTTGATAATTAATGATGATTGTCTTGTAGTAGAACAATAAAAGTTAATTGATACTTGGGAATTTTATCAAAGGCGTGAAGCGGTCCACGCTTTGTCGATCACCTATTGTCCACGTGTCATGAGAATTTTCTAGAACAAAGCCGTTTACCGCTATTACAGTTACGTACGATATAAACGAGATTATTATGATCTTCGAAAAAAGGGCCGTTTATATGAAGTACTGCTCTTCGAATCCAACCAACTGTCATATTAAATAAAACAGCATAGAAATTACGTAAATCCTCAACAACGCACGTGTTTGGAGAAAACTGCATTATAATTTGTTATAGTGATATTACGGCTTTGCGGGAATTGTAGAAATAAAATCTAGAGATTAGTTAACTTGCTTACCCAAAATTTTAGAAGATTACGTATTCCAGTGCTATCGTGTAGCAATATTGATGATTCCATATGTTATAAAAATGCCGTGTATATATGGAAGCCGAGCTCTTACACACGACGATATTATAGGGGGCGCTAGCTTGGAAGTTAGCAGTCCGAAGTTAGTTATTCATTATTAACATTTGCGTCACAATTTTGCGGCCCGATTAATTAAGTAGCCCAAAGGGAATATTTAATTACTAAATAATTATCATAAGTCTTACTAATATTTCATTCTTAAGTCCAATATATATTTTTTTGTGTACCCCATGCTGACAAAGTGGTGTAGACATGTGAATTCACAATACTCCACGATGAATAAATAATATGAAATATGAATTTACTTTGCAAAGTTTTCGTGCGTTATCAAAAATGACCGGTAGTGAAAATTTTGAAGTGGAAGCCCTGTTAAAAACTATAATTCTGAGCAAACACATGTGTGTGTGTGTGGGTCTGGGTGTAAATGGTGGAAAACGAGGACACACACCTTCTGATTGAGGACTTGCTGAAGGTGCTTACTTAGGAGAGCCTAAATATAGATATATCTAAAAATCTTGTAATTCTAGTTCTTTCCTCGGTTGACGGTACAGTACATGTAGTGTGTATGGTGTGATAGCCTGAAAAATTTATGGTGTGTATTCTCTTTAAAATCTACGTCCTCGTTCATTTGAATATGTATGTGTGTAGAGCATTGTCCTCGATAGAGCTGTTTTAAACATGTACACACAATCACGTGATCATTACGTTAGGTCGGTATAAAATGACGGATTGATTTTTGATTGTTGTAACGGTCAAATTGCACCTTTCCTTTAATTTTCGTATTTGTACCATGTGTACTTTATTTGTTTGATTTCCTTTCGTTTTATGTATAGGCATTCCAAAATTTGGTTCAGTCTTTGAGGAAATGGGAGCCTTGAATGTCAAGTAACCCTGTCTAACTTGTTCACTTAGACAAGCCCTGATGAGTCTTGGCAAAATGTCTTCTTAGAAAGAATGTCGTACATGTAGTTGTTCACTGTTTATTTCTTGTCTCATCTCTTTCCATCAATCTGGCCAGGGGCGTTTTAAGGTTTATCATGGCGGAGGCTATACTATTTTGAGGGCCCTCTTTCGCGGGGGTCCATGAGGGTGGTGTCTTGATTGATGATTTTCATACCAGTGCAATGCAATGCATTCTCATTCAGTAGTGGATTCGACAGTAACAGTGTAAAGAAAACGATTGATTAGGTCACGGGGGCCCTTTCCCTTGGCCAGAGGGGCCTTTTTGTCATACGAGGGGCCCTTTTGTCTGCCTTTAGGGCCCTCCCTAATTAGAGTACATTTCATTTTCTCATCGGTTTTAGCATTTTTCTCCCGTTTTATTTGTTCAACTTCTTTGATTTTTTTTCGCGAGGAGGCTGGCGCCTCCAGCGCCTCAGCTATAAAACGCCTTTGAATCTGGCATGACATAATATACGGTAAGACTTAAAGCAGAGTTGTTATAGACATAAATTATGAGAATTGATAATAATGTCTTAGTGTTTTTAGCAGTATTAGCCAGTAAATTAAAGTGTAATCTTCAGGCGCGGATACAGAGGGGGGCGCACCCGGCGCACGCCCCCTCTATTTTTTGCGGTGGCGAACAATTTTTAGCTCCATATATTCTCGTGGGAAAGGAGAACAAAAACAGTTCAGGTTGGAAATCGTAATTTACAGTACTAGTATGAAATTAGTCCTTGTGGGCATTTTTTGTCCACTCAAAAATCATGGGTCGGGCTTCGCACTCCCAACTTGGTACAGCACGCCCCCCCTTTCTGAAAATCCTGGATCCGCCCCTGATCTTTATGCCTTGTGGCCCATGTGCTTTTCCTTCATTTCCCGCCATTGCAGGCAAACCGTCCATTATTCTTGTCAAGTTATGATGTTTTTCTTAAGCAAAAGACATATTATTAGTTTAATAAATTGGTTAAGATAGTAAATAAATGTAAACTGTCTTTAAGTAATAGTTATTCAATATTATCTGACTTTAAACCTTATTTAACATCCAACTTGAGTGCATAAGATAAGAGGCCTGCAGACGAATTTCTGTTTTGTGACGGAATATTCTTGTCATACTTATGACTTTATTATTGTATTGTTTTATGTCATTTCTGGTATTTATGTCTGGAATATTTATATATTTCAGTCAATCATAATCAGCATCAAAATGAATATCATTTTATCATCGCATCAATCAACATGAGATTAAATATTGTTATGGTTGAATAAAGAATTATGTAGACAACTGTTTTAAACGTCGCCTGTTATGTTTACAAGCTGCTGAAGATGCATTGACGCTAATTGCCCCCGCCTTTCCCCTTACTTCAATTGTGATTGAAAGTTTATTTCTCAACTCCACTACGTGACAACACACAGGTATATTGAAATGTCGGCAGGGTCAAAAAAAGAACAAGAATTAATGATCACATGTGGCAAGACTAGTGATGGGGATATAACGATTGAATGAAAATTTTCTATAGACCCCTTTTGGGGACGAGCCCCAAATTCGCGAGAAAAAAAAACTAGATAAAAAGGATACTCAGATTCCATATGAATGATTCTAATTATTCACTGAATTTACATAAAAACACCCATCTTGCACTTTACCGATGTGTAGAAAGTATGTTACGACGCACTGAAGAAATTTCACAGAGTAGTCCTTGTGGTTCATGTCTCGTTTGAAACTACCTCGTGACCACTATAGAATCCCTATCCATTCCCTGTATAGCTGCTGTGCACGACACCTCAGACATCGCACGTCGTGAACTGAGCTTAACTAAGCGCATGGCAGTAGGGCAGGCATATGGCTGACTGGGCTTAGACCATTCCGGATTCTGTTAGCTTGTCGACTAACTTCACTTGAGGGTTGACATTTAAAAACAGGAGCATCATCATAGGTTTTGTAGTAGTTTACTGACTGAATGTTTATATTGAAATTTTACAGTGATAAAAGTTGATTAAGTTACACAGATCATTTTCAGACTTAGTTCAGACTTGATTTAGACCATTTTTCAGACTTGATTCAGACTCAATTCAGACTTGATTCAGACTCCATTCAGACGTAAAAACTCTATGAGTTTACAGGGGAAATAAATACAACATGTCAGCCATCATGCTCCCAACTCACAAACCATGTGCTGAGTAATCCTTAAAACTTTGACTATTATTTAAAGGCTGATGGATGCATGTTAAGAACATGGATAGAACCTAAGTAATTTTGCATAATGCATATACACATAAATTCTGGGGTATGTGGCTTGCTATGCAAGAATAAGCATGCATAAACTATAGTATATACAGTAAACAATAAGTACTCCCCATGAGACAATAAATTTGAGCCTAGGTCATACCAGGCACTCCTGTTAACTCTTACAAGCAAAAAAGGGAATGACTATGAGACCACTAAAAATTTAAGGGCAGTAACACCCTGATATGTCTGTTGTCTATCGAAGAATTGAACTACATGATCAATGAGTGCTTGACACTTGCTGGTGATTGTGATCTGCAAGTCTTTGTACTTTGTTGGATTGAGTCATTGTAATTGCTGTCGAGCATCTTTCCAAAACATTTGATCCTCACTTCATTGAACGCTTTGAATATGTCAATGACTTTTTGTCCGGTTGGTCCAACTATGGCTTCAACCATTAATGGTTCTATCGACTCCAGATTTCCGAGTTAAGTTCTACATTGAGGTCAATTATATTCCTCACCATGGAGCGGATGACGGCGGACACCTAATGCTTTAAAGGGAAAGCTGCCATGCTCTCTATGTGCCCACAAATGGTCGTTTTTACATACCCAAGCATACCCGGGTGTTTAATGTTGGTGTGTTAAGTGGCATCTTACATCGGCCCCATCAAACGAGGACATATTGTTGTATCAATAATCACAAGTGAAGGACCAACAGATTTAAATGACGTACCTGGTTACAATTCTATTGAAATGCCAAAGCCGCTATTTTGTCACCATTTTAGATTGAAGTTTAATGTAAATGTGTTGAATAGCATCTGACATCGGCCCCACCTACCGAGGACAGATAACGTCCTCGGTTATTGATAAAAGAACCTAAATGTCCTTAATCTGCAGCAAACGCGTGTGTGACCAAAGTCCTTAATATATTTGGAACTATCTGGTTAAATAAGATTTCAGCTATACTGATGAAATTCAGAACTTGTTGTTGGAACAGGGGCGTGGTGAGAATGAGTTCATGAGTAGCCATACTCATGCGCCAAAAAGTTTTTGCGCCAAAATCACAATCAAATTACTCAAAAAATGAAAAACATTTGTAAGTGGAAAAATTGTTTCATCTGACCCAATTAAAAAAATTTTGAAAGAGTCAAGTTGGAAAATTTAATCATATTTTATTACCGTATTTCTTGTCTCGGATTGCTGGAGATTGCGTTTCTGGGCTTCTAATTTTCGAAATTTTCCCGGGGGAGGGCCCCCCGGACCCCCCGGACCCCCCGGCGCGGGCTCGCGCCTTCGGGGCTCGCGGTGGCCGGCTTCGCCGGCCACAGCTCCGCGGTCAGTAAAAGGGTTTTTGTGCCAAAATCTTTTTTGTTACTCATAATTTATTCTCGATAATTGCCCTCACCACGCCCCTGTGTTGGAATAAATAAACCTGGCAACAGACCAATAAGCTATTTATTAAATAATGTCCTCGATTAGGGGGCCGATGTTTAGTGCCAGTGTGTTCAGTGGTATCAGACATTGACCTCACCTTTAGATATGATATGTAATATAATATTGACCAGTCATCAGAGAATGAAATCAGTTCGATTGCAGTCAAATGGGGGACAACATGTGACAGATCACGCCCCCGATTGGTAATACATGAATCGATATGTCCTCGATTTATATTAATTCTACACACACGTTTGTCCTCATTTTCTACCATTTGAACAGTTGTGTGTCCCCACTTTGCCATGACAGTGTCAAAGGGGGAGTATCTGGTATTATAATGATGATTTACTAAATATTTTTTCTAATCTATAATATTGGCCAGTCTTCAGAGAACGAAATGCGTGTTTGACCAAAGTCTTTAATATATTTTGGAACTGTCTGGAGGGGTGGGGGTGGGGGATGGCCTAGAGTGCTGCGCTTTGACCTCTAGCTGGCCGGTCACTTCTGGCTTGCGGCTGTGGTTTCGATCCCTGGTGTGAGCGTATGTGGCATGGAGATAGGGGTACCTTCTCAACCTCGTGGGTTTCCTCCGGGCACTCCGGTTTCCTCCCACTGCTAAAGACCCCTACACGCAAGCGAATCATTGGAATAAAATTGAAACCATGTTAGTCCCAAAATGACCTAGTTTGTGTCGAGTGGACGTTAAACCCCATTTCTCTCTCTCTTTTGGAACTGTCTGGTTAAGAAAGATTTCGGCTATACTGATGAAATTCCGAACTTGTTGTTGGAATAAATAAACCCGGTAACAGACCAATCAGCGTTTTATCAAATAATGTCCACGGTGAGGGGGACCGATGTTTAGTACCAGTTTGTTCAGTGGTATCAGACAATGGCTCCAATTTTAGTTATGATATTTAATTTTGTTATTTATAATATTGACCAGTCATCAGAGAACGTAATTGATTCAAATGGGGGACAAAATGTGGCTTTTCAGGTAGATTTGTCACGCTTAAGATTGGTAATACATAAATCGATATGTCCTCGATTTATTTTAATCCTATACACACACACACACCCGTTTGTCCTCATTTGCTATCATTCGAACAGTTGTGTGTCCACACTTTACCATGGCAATGTCAAAGGGAATGTATCCAGTATTATAATCATAATTTAATAATATTTTTGTAATTTATAATATTGGCCAGTCTTCAGAGAACGAGATTTCTTCGACATGTGGTCAAAGGGGAGACAACACGTACGTCTGCGATTGGTAATACATGAATCAATATGTCCTCAATTTATATTAATCCTACACATGCACGTGTGTTTCCTCTGAATCATAATTTTTAAACCCCGGTACTTGAGGTATTTGACACTGTTTGTTTTTAAATTTCAAATAAATTATTGCATTATTGTCAATCTAGACTTGATATTGTTACACAGAAACCGATAACAGACCAATCCAACGGTTTGTTAAATACTGTCCTCCATTACCTTGATGATGTTTAATGTATGTGTTTAATAACATCTGACATCGGCCCCACCTACCGAGGACACGGAATTTGTCACGCAGCTGAGTGACCCGGATGTAGCGGTCTCGCGCCTGGGTGGTAACGCGTTGTGGACCAGGACGTTGACGGTCACGTGTTGATCCAGTAACTCAAACACGTTCCACCAACCTTACAATAGTGGACTGATGACAATTGAAGTGTCTGGCAGTAGCATGTGTAGACATGCCAGCCCTGGATGTTCCCATGGCTTCATTCCGTCGATTTTCAGTAAGTCTCGGCATCTCTAGCTCGATTCCTCCACACGTTCAACAACAAATTACGACAGATTGACGTTTCACAGCTCATGTACTGCACATTAAGTTGAAAACATGCTTTTAAAGGGCTCATACACAATGCTGCACGTGAATATTGGGTTTTTCATGTGAATCTCGTGCAATTTTTTTTGTGCACACAGGCCGATATTTTTTGCGTTTTTGAGCATTGTGTGAGACAATAGTTCATAGTATTGCATGATATTATAGTATACATCCAAAACCACCTAGTAATAAAATATTTGGGAAAAATAGTGATGCGTTTTTCATGGTGCTCAGTGTTTTAGAACTGTCTGGTTAAGTAAGATTTCGGATATCTGTACTGATGATATTCCGAACTTGTTGGTGGCATATATAAACCTGATAGCACATTAACCAGCTATTTATCAAATAACATCCTTAATTGGCGGGGGGGGGGGAGAAGTTGAGTGCCAGTGTGTTAAGTGGTATCATGCATTTGGCCCACTTTTAGTTATATGTAATTTTGTAATTTATAATATTGACCAGTCATCAGAGAACAAAATGGTATCAAGTGGTATCATGCATTTGGCCCACTTTTAGTTATATATGTAATTTATAATATTGACCAGTCATCAGAGAACAAAATTGGTAAAGTAAGATTTCGGCTATGCCGATAAAATTCCGAACTTTTTATTGGCATAAATAAACCTGGTAACAGACCAATCAGCTATTTATTAATTAATTTGAATGGAGTCAAATGGGAGAAAACATGAGGCTTTTTCAGGTAGACAGATCACGCCTACGATTGGTAATACATGAATCGATATGTCCTCGATTTATCACTAGGGACCGGGTATCATTCAGATTTGATGAAAAAAGGTAAGAAACTGAGCTTACCATCTAGAATCTAATACACATATTTAGTTAATAGATTGCCATCCAGAAAGTGTTAAATACCATCAAGATTCATCAAAAACCGCCCAGTTTGTGCTACCATTTAGTTTGACATCATTTGTCTAGTTTATGAAACTAAAGGGTTATAAACTGGATGATCAATATCAAAACTAAGCTAAATGGTCATAAACTAGATGATGGATGTCAAAACTAAACGGTATTTCTTAAACTAAATGGTAGCACAAACTGGGCGGTTTTTGATGAATCTTGTCGATATTTAACACTTTCTGGATGGCAATTTATTAACTGAATATGTGTATTAGATTCTAGATGGTAAGCTCAGTTTCTTACCTTTTTTCATCAAATCTGAATGATACCCGGTCCCTAGTGTATGTTAAAATAGCATTATGCAAGAGCAAAATCTGCTTATTACAGGTCTTTCTTTAGGCCTGAAATGTTATCTAAATAATCAATTAGACATTAATTAACATATCCAGACCATAATAAACTCTTGATGTCAAGGCTAGCCTTCGATGTTGGCGGATTAAAATCCTATATGCCGCTTAATGGCCGTTGATAATTAAATCAATCAAGTGGATAATCAAGACTATGCTGTTTATATTAATGATTTGAGTAATGATGACCGAGGCTATGTGAATATTTCAAACGCTTTTTTCTCGGCTTATAGTGGATCAATTTGACTGAAATTTTTAGCAAATTACCTTTACACTATCTAGTTGTAATTTGTAATAGTGGCCAGTCTTCAGAGAATGAAAATTTGTTCAACATGTGGTCAAAGGGGAGACAACACGTACGTCCACAATTGTTAATACAGGAATCACTATGTCCTCGATTTATAATAACCCCCCCACACACACACACATACATACATATGCACACACAGACAGAGGCAACGGCATAATCCGTCCACATTATGAATGTGGACGTATAAAAAGGCGATTTTATTGTAAAATCAAGGGCCATAATTCAGGAAGTTATAATTCCTTATGCACAAATATCGAAAGGCACCAAGATCTTTTTGTTATAAACATTCATTTCAAGTTTCATCAAAACCTGATTAAAATTGTGACCTCTACAAGATCCACAACTTTGATATGCCATATTTCTACACTACTCGCGTACAAACGGTAGCCATTTTGTCCAGCAGCTTTGATCCGATTTTCATGAAATTCGAACCATATCTTCATTACAGTACACCGGTTTTGAACTCAACCTTCCTTACGGCATAACAGTGATATTCTAAAACGGTTCTTTAATTCAGATAAAAATTGTGACCTCTGGAGGGACCACAAGCCAAAATCATGATTTTTCGTACAATCAGGGGCCACAATTCAGAAAATTACGATCCGATATGCACGTATATTGCAAGGAAACAAGATCTTTGGGTTATAAAAATGCATTTTAAATTTCATCCAAATCAGATCAAAATTTTTTGTACAATCAGGGGCTATAATCCATGAAGTTAAGGTCTGAAACATGCCAATATAGAACGGAACCGAAAACTGATCAATAAAGATAGGTTGTCAGACAAATGTAACAAACGCCCACAGCAACTAAATGGTCCAGGCAGTCAACAAGAGTTACTTTTTTCGGTAATGAAGCATTTATCATACACTAAAATCTGATTAAGATTAACAACTCATTCAGTAATTATCAGAAAATCATTAGAATTTGTTTGGTTTGTATAAAGTTCTGCCCCATAAAATCTATAGGCATCTTTGTCTCATGACCTTTAACACTTTGTATAAATTTATAGTCAATCGTAATAATTATTTCTTCTCTAGAGCGGCCACCAGATTTTTCAAGGTGATCTAGGACTATAACTCTGGCAGTAATTTTGGGAAATCGTTGAAAATCAATCAGCATTTTGTCTTATGACCTTAAACACTGTGTATAAATTTAACTTCATAGGATATTAATTTTAGTTTCTGGAGTTTCCACAAGATTTTTTTTAAGTGATCACGAGTCATAACTCTGGCAGTAATTATCGGAAATTGCTGAAAATCAATACGCTTCTTAAAATAATGAGCCTAAACACTGTGTATAAATTCAAAGTCAATTGGATATTAACTTTATTCTCTAGAGCACCCACAGTAATATGGGAAATCGTTGAAAATCAATCAGCATTTTTGTCTTATGACCTTAACACTGTGCATAAATTTAACGTCAATCAGATATTAACTTTAGTTTCTGGAGCTTCCACAAGACTTTTTTGTAGTGATCACGAGTCAGTAATATGGGAAATCGTTGAAAATCAATCAGCATTTTCGTCTTACGACCTTAAACACTGTGTATAAATTTAACGTCAATCAGATATTAACTTTAGTTTCTGGAGCTTCCACAAGACTTTTTTGTAGTTATCACGAGTCATAACTCTGGCAGTAATTATCGGAAATTGCTGAAAATCAATAGGCTTCTTCATAAAATGAGCCTAAACACTATGTATAAATTTAACGTTAATTGGATATTAACTTTATTCTCTCACTAAGAACTGCTAAGGAGTAACTTTGTGCACAGACACCATAGATTTCTTCATAATCCTCGTTTTTTCTACGTGTGTCGGAAGATAATTAATTTTCGACTCTATTACTCTGTATTACCGGTTTAAAACTGTAAAAACGTGTGTTAATTAACGAGGGCGAAAAACTGTCTGAGAGGTGGGATAATTAACGCTAGGTGCGTTTTCTGCAGAGGTGTGTTTATTAACCGACCGGTAAAAAATGAATGTCAATGTTGTGTATTGTTTAAATGGCGTGTTTTCTCCTTGTTGCGATAACTGCACCAAAAGGAGTATAATCAAGGACCAACGTGCTTTATCTGACACGTACGTGTTAAATCAAAATTTGAGAAGTAAAACTGTTTTACCATGCGATTAATCATTCGGCCGTGTGTTTTACGCAGGTCTTTGTAAAAAAAAGAGGTCTTTAGACAGGCGTGTGTGCTTGCTATGATCTACGTTTCTCTTATGTCTATTGTAAGCCTATTATGTACTATATATATAAAGTTGCATTTTATGAAATAAAAATATGGATTAATCCAGGGTTCTTAGCCAATTTGAAATGAACCGGCCACGGGCATCCCTAACGGATGTGTTGTTATTCCATACTAGTATTCATATATCGATACAATATCGAAATTTATAGTCAAATTTTGACAACTTGCATAATGCATAATCTACTTTTGCTTTCATCCAAACAAACGGAAGTTATAATTAATTTAGTAAAAAGACTACAAGCAAATATAAATATGTTCGTTTTTAATTATTTTATACGTAAACACTTAATAATCAATATATATAAGTATATTTGTAAGCACATGTCAATAATAAAACAATGTAGCCAAATTATTTTCCGTGAATAGTCGGAAATCGGAAATATGCCGTACGGGCGAAAGGTCAAGTGGTTAATTGTGAATCAGATTAGTTTATTTTTAGTGTTACCGGTACTCGTAAAAAGTAGACGTTAATAATTTATGAGACAAAACATTTTCTGTGAATTTTTATCAAACGAAAGACGTTTGAAAATAGTTAACTATTCGGATGTAAAATATCTTCCAGTCTTCAACTTTCGGTGACCTATATTGGACGTGGGAGGATCTCCAGCTTTTGGAACTTCCAAATACAATGCCTACGTGCATGCTTGAAGTGCAAAGTCAACGCCGCCATCACTATTTTCGGCTATTCTTTTACCGTACTTGGCATGAATTAACTCAACGAAGTTGTTTATTTACGATAAGGATTGCATTTGCATTGATTGACTCTTTGATGGGTTAATTAATCGACGAGTAATAATTACTTCTTTGTAATCCGCCGAAAATAGATTGATATATGACATCGTAGTGGCTTGTTCATTGTTTTATCAATCAGCATGATAATTAACTCTTTGTAAATCGGCCGAAAGTAGATTGATATATGATACCATAGTGGCCGATTCATTGTTTTACGAATCGGCTAGATTAAAGATCAATCGGCTAAAGCCGACAAAAAACAGCCGATTAAGATCCCTGGATTAATCTATCATATACGGAAAGGCAGTCAGCGCCCAAATAAGAGTAAATGCAGCAAAAACGGGCCACAATGCGTAAATTGTGTATCTTACCTTCAATAGCAATATCCATCAAACAGAAATCTCTTTGTTGATAAATATTACGACACAACAACCAACCGGACAGTGGTAATTCCCACGCAAATGGTATTCAAACTAAAATTATTTTAGCTTTTCACTAAATTTACATTGCATCAATCCAACTATCCTAATTCCAGAACTAAACTAAAATTATTTCAGCTTTTCACTAAATTTACATTGCATCAATCCAACTATCCTAATTCCAGAACTAAACTTAAAACTTTACCGTATGTAAATATACTTATTCTCGTTAATAGACTTAATCTCGTCTTCCGACAAGTTATTATTTGTGTCTTCAAATTTGTACCATATAACCGTATTCATGATCAAAAAAATAATATAATTCAAATGTCAACCCATCCATTGGCACTTCAGACGTCACTCCGGTTCATGCATTGTCCTTGCAGATTCGACAATCTCAATTACGTCTCCTTGATCAAAGCAACACTTCTGTTTACATGTAGAGGCGTGCACGGGCTTATTCACACATATTGGAAAACTGTTCGGTTGCTTTATTTGAGAAGATACTAATGATAAACTATAACATTTGGCAATTTTTTCTTTGAAAATTCTAATAAATTGGTATTTCTTCGTTAAGCGTTGATCATATACACTAAGAAGTAGCTATAGTGTTTTTTGTACGTATAGAGCATATAAATCTATCAACTTGGTTTAATTTTGACGAAACTCGGTAAAATTCTAATTATGGCAATATATCTAATAGAAAGAGGTTAAATTCTGTAGATACGGTGTGTTAATTAACAGGGGTGAGAAATTGACTAAGGGTGATTTAATTATCGCTAGGAGTGAAAATCTGTGCGACAGTGTGTTTTCTGTACTGGGTGTGTTAATTAACGGACGGGTTAAAAACAACTGACACGGTGTGTATTCTACGTTTGGTGAGTTTTCTCGAAAGCGTGTTATAACTGCAGCAAAGTGTCTTATCAAGGACTAGCAGGCTAAATCTGACGCGTAGGTGTCAAATCTAATTTACCGTGCGATTTCTTAATCGACCGTGTGTTTTACGCAGATCGGTCTTTGTTAAGGGTAGGTCTTTATACATGGATTTATACGTGCTGTAAAATTACATGTCTGCCGTCTTTAGTCTATACGTATTTCATTTATTGATGAATACTACGTTTCTTATACTGCATACCATTGTCTTGCAACAGTTATTTATATTTCTTGTCTTTTTGTATGTTTCATTTGTTAGCATTACCGTGGTACTATTGAACTATAAATGCATGTGTCTTAAAATCGGTTGCATGCAATATCGTTATTTACCGATATCCGGTCCAACCTCATTTTGATTATCCGACGTATTTTAATCTCTATTGATATCAGATGCTCTAATCTATTTCGAAAACACAATTATAAACAAACAATCTCGCAACTAATGATAACCTGTAAGTTTCGTCGCTGTTTTTAATCTCTATTGATATCAGATGCTCTAATCTATTTCGAAAACACAATTATAAACAAACAATCTCGCAACTAATGATAACCTGTAAGTTTCGTCGCTGTTTTTAATCTCTATTGATATCAGATGCTCTAATCTATTTCGAAAACACAATTATAAACAAACAATCTCGCAACTAATGATAACCTGTAAGTTTCGTCGCTGTTATATTTTATAAGATTATTTCTTACCTCGGTCGTAAATAGGGCTTTCTAAGGAAACAGAATTGCATCACTAATAGATAAATCATATACCTTTAAACATAATAATACGATGATAAAGTCGTCCACAAGCTTGAGCGGCCCGTTCGTGAATAAATAAAGTAATCATGCAGACATATATTACGAAACCGCTCCCAAACGACCCAGTCATTATTTTACAATTCATACTGTCAATTCATGCACGCTTTTCACACGGAATTGTTCTTTGATGTTGAGAGATGAAACACGGTGAGTTCAGCTCTCTGATGTTGACAGACGAGGCCAGTTAATTAGCTCGTGCACTAATGGATTCGCTGATATAGTTGGTTGAAATTTGGCAATTGTTACAATTTATCCCAATAAGTCAGGGGTTGAAATGTTTGTAAAATTTTAGAAATATTTTTTATTTGTCAAGTTGTCAACATGGATTTTTATTTTTAATTAAAACGATTTTGTGTTGCAACGCCTCTTGTCGGGGACGCACGTCCTTGGAGCAAACCACACATAAACTAGCCATAATAAATTATTAGATTTCAATTTATGATATATTTTTTATCAGCAAAAACTAATGAAGGTAATGAATGTTACATTTTACGGTAATATATACCGTTTTGTAATTAATATCACAGTGAGTTACATTTAGCGTATCTCCAAGGGGCGGCGTTTTTAATCTTCAGACAAATTGTGGCTAAAATCATAACGCCAAATAACAATCAAGACTTTATCACAAAAACATCGTTCATACTAATTAAAAATCAAAACTGCTAAAATCATAACGCCATGCAATTAACAAACAGTACAAGATCCTTCATTGACAAAATCATCGGTGATTCGATCTGAAATCAAATAACAAAATAGTCAACGAGTACTAGCTATTTCTTATAATACTCCAACAACAACTATAATACGCCACAGCACTGATACTCCACGGCTTCAGTCTCATCCTTATTGTATAATTTATTCTATCTAGAGAGCACGCTTTTCACACGAAATTATTCTTTCAAGTCCGACCTATTTATTTGCTCTTTGATCTCAGACGGAGAGGCGACACTGTTCTAATGGATTAGAGACCATGATTGGTCGGAGTGTGATTTTTTTTTACCTGTAACATTTTATTCACTGGATGACAAAGTACCACAAAAAGAACAATTATATCATGTGTGTGCATACTGTGGTCTATTCAGCGTTGGTCTTATTGTAATGACATAAATGTATGTTTCCCTTTTCTATCATCTCATTTAAATAAAGCTTGATATTTTAATTACTTATTAACTAAGTTATTTTTCTACAGTATATTTCAAAACAAAAAGAATTGTTGTATCGGAAATATGCGAAAATTTTCATGCCATTGGTTGTTCTTCTTCTTGAATTTTTTAAATTATTAAACGTATTTTCAAGTCACAAACTGCCATCAGAGCAGGAATTGCGCTTCACTGAACACCATTTGGATCAACGTTGACCTAGATGTTATATAACAACTGTTAATTGCCAGACTTGATTAGGGTAATAAAATTGATCACCGCAGCTCAACAATTTTAGCGAATGTGTATTATAAACCTGGGACCTGTTTCACGATTTTATCTTAATCAGAAGACAACAATAATTTTCTTGAATTAACATGGTTTATTAAAATTCAAAATATGACCCTGTAAGTTAATATATTTGTGTTGTGTATCCTATTTCAAAACCTTAATTTGTCAAACGAACAAACACCACCTCTAGAGATATTTTAATTACACCAAAGGTGTATTAGAAATTATCGTTGTTCTGAAATAGTTTTCTTTTATTAAATTTATTAGTAAGCTGTTACCGTCAAATTCTGGACGTAATGTGTTCTATGCACGGTTCTAAATATCGCAAATGAAGCTATATAAGTTTAAAACTATGACTTTAAGATACACGTATAGTGAAAAAGTTGCAATTGATCACTACAGCAATAAATAGTTGTTGCAGAAATCGGTCGCTATCGAGACAGTTATAGTCTAATTCTTTAACACAATTTTGCATGTCAGATGTTCATATTATATGGTACTAAGTTACTAAAAGACTTTTAACAAATAAATCATTCTATAACACTATTCTGACTATTGCAGCCCGTGCTCTCGATCTGTAATCACGTATTTCTATACATGCTAAATTACAATTGGATCCACTCGCCTCGTAGTTTATTAGTACCGGGAGAAAAATAATAAAGCTATGCCATACAATCGTAAACAATAGAAATATTAACACGTGTTTAAATTTAGTTGTTCTTATTTGATTAAGCCCCTATTTCCATATTAAGTTAATGGTCTCTATTTTGCACGCAAAGACGACTTTGTGACACAACGTTTATTGAATCACAAGCGGCTATGGACACGTGTCAAAGATATATGTTCATACATAGCACGGTATTTTTACGCAACGACAAGCTGATTACACCGAGGTCGACAATGCAATATCACCACAGGCCTGTGTCCCTGTTTGCATTGGTGTTATTTGATATGTAAATTATCGTTTGTTATATATGTGGAAACAGATCAGAGCATCTGATATCAATAGAGATTACAATCAATCGTATAATCAAATTGAGGTTGGACCGGATATCGGTAAATAACGATATTGAGTGCGACCGATTTTAAGACACATGCATTTATAGTTCAATAGTACCACGGTAATGCTAACAAATGAAACATACAAAAAGACAAGAAATATAAATAACTGTTGCAAGACAATGGTATGCAGTATAAGAAACGTAGTATTCATCAATAAATGAAATACGTATAGACTAAAGACGGCAGACATGTAATTTTACAGCACGTATAAATCCATGTATAAAGACCTACCCTTAACAAAGACCGATCTGCGTAAAACACACGGTCGATTAAGAAATCGCACGGTAAATTAGATTTGACACCTACGCGTCAGATTTAGCCTGCTAGTCCTTGATAAGACACTTTGCTGCAGTTATAACACGCTTTCGAGAAAACTCACCAAACGTAGAATACACACCGTGTCAGTTGTTTTTAACCCGTCCGTTAATTAACACACCCAGTACAGAAAACACACTGTCGCACAGATTTTCACTCCTAGCGATAATTAAATCACCCTTAGTCAATTTCTCACCCCTGTTAATTAACACACCGTATCTACAGAATTTAACCTCTTTCTATTAGATATATTGCCATAATTAGAATTTTACCGAGTTTCGTCAAAATTAAACCAAGTTGATAGATTTATATGCTCTATACGTACAAAAAACACTATAGCTACTTCTTAGTGATAGCGTACCCTGTTTGTGTGAATTGTAAGTTTTTATAATAGCTAGCAGATAATTTAGGATATCTGAATACTTTCTGAATGAACATATATCTCGTTATTAGTTTTTAAAAGGCCTTGTTTATGATAGTCGGATATCATTCACAGATATCAAATATAAATCACAATAAATAGACCATGAATAGTCCAATGCAGATTTGAAACAAACAGCATTGTAATTTTATGCAAAAATACATTTACCTGTTTCCTAATTCGATTTAATATTTGATTAACATCGGGGAGATGTTTTGCAAATAAAGGGAACAAATTAATAATAATACTATAAATCGAAATTTTGTTACTGTTAATACATATATGAAAGTTTAAGAACGGATATTGATACACTACACGTGTATATATAATTATAGTGTGCTCTTCATAACTTGTTTAGGGACGCTTTACAAAGTGACAATTTAATGATATAAAAAAAAATATTAAAGGTCAATATAATTAATTTGTTTTAAACTTCTTTTATTTAGTGAATAAAGATATTTGCAACATCTTAACCTAAGTAAATGGTAGATCATTCCATAAAACAGATACGCCTGTATCAAGAGAGAGTTAGTTACTGGTTGCAGTAAATTTTACAATACACGCTTCTATGTATTCTGTTTACATGCCATAAAAGTTTTAAACATAAATTACCTTATTTTTCATTTTGCACGATTTTTTAAGTTATCGAAAACATTTAATTTTACATTTAATAAATCTATAAACAAAATTAACGACTGTAATTCAGACAGCAAATTCTAATACACATTTTAGTTGAAGTAAATAATCCATGTAGCTTGTTGATTAGTTTATTACTTTATGACACCAATCAAGTGTTACGCAACACCTATGTAGGTCAACGTTTTCAAACATTCTGATCAATCAACCAAAACAAAAAGATGGCAATACTTTCCCCCAGTTTGACTGTATATACAAGATACAAGTGCTCTAATATTGTATTTTAGAAAATGGTAAGACATATAGGCGATGTTATTAATGAACTGTTCAAATGTTCGCAACACATCCCAAGTATTAATATCGTCTAGTTCTATCGGAAGCAGATCTATCGTTCAGTGTCATAAGTTTTATAATTTTTGCTGGATCAACGGGACAGATACAATACCATGCTGATTTCTATTTTTCATTTTGGCCCCAACGACTCGGCCTTCAATGCATACTATCAATCATAAGTCAAGATGTGAACTTACGGGAACAACTTGTTTCGACATCGAGCTGGTTCGACACCCACTACTGGAGTTGTTTCGACACCATCTATTTGGGTCAGTTTGACTAGGATTTGATTCGATTGATTATATAAGATTTGTGCGTGGTTGATTTAAATAATAAAGATTTTATAATTTTAGCGGCAGTGTTTTCTTTCATAAACATCAAACATCTGTTTTACGCAGATCAGTCTTTGTTAAGTGTAAGTCTTTATATGGATTCATACCTGGTGTAGGCCTACATGTGGTTACATGCGTTCTTATACGCATTTCATTTCTTGATGAATACAACGTGTTTTATACTTCGTTCCAATTTAATTATCTGATATATTCTAATCTCCATTGTCAAATCTCAGAGCCAGCTAAGAAACCGTAGGTTTCTGTGATTGTGAATCTAGCCTTTGTTTTACAGTACTGTCGATTCATGCACGCTTTTCACACGGAATTGCCCTTTGATGTTGTCAGGCGATACACAGTTAGCTCTGCTCTTTGATGTTGACAGGCGAGGCACAGTTAGTTAACTCGTGCACTTACGGACTAGCTGAGATAGTTGGTTGGAATTTGGCAATTGTTACAGTTTATTCCAATAAGTCAGGCGTTGAAATGTTTGTAAACTTTTAGAAATATTTGTTTACTTGTCACTTGGTCATTTCAAGTTGTCACCTTTGATTTTCGTTTTTAACTTTAATAATAAAAAAAAATAATAAACTCAGCGTTCACCTTAGCACATTTTGGCGGAAGTAATGAAACAAATGACCACCGTTTTCTCACTCGAGAATCGTCGCTATTCCGACTCGTTCGTTGTACACACGTTTCCGACCCATTCCATGGTCATGCCGATAATATATAATTTCAATTAATATCGTTACTGGTTGTATATTTTACATTCCAAATGAACCACAGTAGACAGCAATTCAACAATCAAAATATTAAATTCTCTTGCATTTCGTGCGATAGATTAAGGTCAATATTTTTATTTTATTTAATGCAACTTTATCCATAAGTAGCGTGACTTACTATATTGGGTCTTTGAAAAATTGTTGGTTCACTCTTTCTATAGATTCAAATCCGACGTACTAAAAAGCGGACGACATGTTTATATGTAAAAAAAAATGGTGATATTTTGGTAAAATATCCATTAAATTCCATTTGTTTATGATATATGCTTTGGTATACCAAATAAGGCAATGTTCTCCCCCTGGTGTTGGGGAAATGGGGTGGTTTATTCCATTTGGCCTGGAAATGAAAGTCAAAGTCAGCCTATAGGACGTGCAGAAAAAAGGGGATTATAAAAGAGGGTGTTGAGCGAGACTGATAAGAGCTCAACAGGTATTCCGAGTAGCTATCATTTATTGAGAACGAGGGTTCTTTGAATCCAATCCAGCTTAATAACAAAGTTGTAGAAACGAACTGGCCTGTAGTTTTTATATGTTACGATCACGAAGAAAACATAACCAGGAAATCCAATATTACCACGAAGTCTCGAAAAATGATTACGTGTCAACTCGGGTGTATGTGTTTCTTCTGTAATTGCATAAAAACGGCTATTGAAATTTACAAGTTCTGGAATGAGGATCGTTGGATTGATGCAATGTAAATTTAGTGAAAAGCTAAAATAATTTTAGTTTAAATACCATTTGCGTGAGAATTACCACTGTTCGATTGGTTGTTGTGTCGTAATGTTTATCAACAAGGAGATTTCTGTTTGATGGATATTGCTATTGAAGGTAAGATGCACAATTTACGCATTGTGGCCCGTTTTTGCTGCATTTACTCTTATTTGGGCGCTGACTGCCTTTCCGTATACGATAGATTAATCCATATTTTTATTTCATAAAATGCAACTTTATATATATGGTACGTAATACTAATAGGCTTACAATAGACATAAGAAAAACGTAGATCTCTTTATTTTACAAAGACCTGCGTAATACACACGGCCGAATGATTAATCGCACGGTAAAACAGTTTTACTTCTCAAATTTTGATTTAACACGTACGTGTCAGATAAAGCACGTTGGTCCTTGATTATACTCCTTTTGGGGCAGTTATCGCAACTAGCGAGAAAACACGCCAATTAAACAATACACAACATTGACATTCATTTTTTACCGGTCGGTTAATTAACACACCTCTACAGAAAATGCACCTAGCGTTAATTATCCCACCTCTCAGACAGTTTTTCACCCTCGTTAATTAACACACCTTTTTACAGTTTTAAACCGGTAATACCGAGTAATAATCCGAAAATTAATTATCTTCCGACACACGTAGAAAAAACGAGGATTATGAAGAAAACTATGGTGTCTATGCACAAAGTTACTCCTTAGCAGTTCTCAGTGTCTAGAGCATCCACAAGATTTTTCAAGGTGATCAAGGGCTATAACTGTGGTAGTACTTATGGGCAATCGTTGAAAATCAAAAAAAAATCTCCCAAATTCTCCGTTTTTTTCATTGGTCTCCTTATTTTTCATACCTGGGGTGACACGTCTGCCTTAAAGTCTGTGTATAAATCTGTGTAGACTGTCTGCAACATTTTTCAATACATAATCATTTATTCTTGACTGACTTACTTTTCTAAACTTTAATATTTCTTACAATTATCTCACAAACAGTTTACAGTATTTGATATAAATATTTCTTCCTTTGGTATTTTCCTAGAAACACTGTAATTTTATCTTAAATATAATACCTGTGATATTTCTAGACAAGGTAATTTACCAACTTGAGCGCCAGTAAAACCATAAACAGAATTAGCACTAATCTTTAACGCTAACTGTCTTCCATCTAATACTTGTTTCTTAAATGGGTCTGTTTCTTCCTTTAAATCAGCTTTAGCTCTATTATAAAATTAAAACATTAAATAGATATGAAGAAGTTTTACAACTTTCAACAAAACTGGCACCCAGAGAATAGGGCTTATTTCATGACTAACACAGTCTATAATTTTGTTAAAGAAATGCCTAAAATAGCAGCCATCGTGGGAAATGACAGCCATTTTGAAAATTCAAGTGGTTCATACAATTTTCTTAATAAATGTACTTAAATGGGCACCTATGCAATTTAAAGGACAATATTGGTGCCAGTCATTATCATATATGTGATAGAACTGATTAAACACTTTCCAAATATAATAGTAACACAGAGATCATCGCTACCATAGAGGAGTAATAAATGATTCATGATTCGGAAGTGACGAACGCCAAAGGATAACAAGAGTTATCTCTCTATGTGAATGACTGAAGTGACGAGTGATGACAGATAAACGGCCGAATTTCTGCTCACTAATAATTCCTTCGAAGACAAAAAGTTGTTATATGGGACCGCAAGAGGATATCTGACGATTCAATAAAGTAATTAAGTGTCAAAAGATAAGAGAACACGGAAAATATAGAAATACTCCATACAGCCCCTTGTTTTTATTCATTCTATAGGGGAGACCGGGGCACATTGAACACTGTATAGTGTTGGGTTGTATAGTATATTTATAAAGGATATATCCATGGTGGTTCAATGTGCCCCGGTCTCCCCTACCTTATAAAAACATGGTAATGCACGAACTTTTTTCTGTTTTTCTCTCGTGTTCTCTTATGTAGTGGCAGCCAATTCTTTTTATGAATTGTAAGATATTCTCTCACAGTGTCACACAGCAACTTTAGGTCTTCGAGGGAATTATTAGTGAGCAGATATTCGCCCATGTATCTGTAATCACTAGTCACTTCAGTTAGTTATATAGAGGAATAACTCGTGTTTTCCTTTGGCGTTCGTCACTTCCGATTTATGAATCCTTTATTACTCCTCTATGGTAGCGATGATCTCTGTGTTAATATTATATTTGTAAAGTGTTTAATCAGTTCTATCACATATGTGATAATGACTGGCACCAATATTGTCCTTTAAGTGCTTGTATACTGTTTACAAAGACTTTTACATTTCAGCTGCCCCACTAAATATTTAATATATGACCATTTATGTGTCAGAACCTCTCAAACACATTTCAAGTTTTCGATTAAAGCCTTAACCCAATCAACCCTGAGCTAATTAATAGCCCATCTACCTAAGCCAATTAGTGGATTATTGTAAAATCCTTATACCCTGTACAAAATTGCAAATAACTAAAACCAGCGGCTACCAGGTAGGATATGCCCACATTTTGCAAGAGATAGACAGAGAACAAGCTAAACAAAGATGGGTTGCCAGGCAACGAAACATACGCCAACATCAGCTAAGTTGTCCGGGTAGTCAACACGGGTTGTCACATATTTTTTCTTTTGTCAGTAAGGAGAACGTTTACAACACATGAATATCTTATCACAAGTAATAGCCTATTAAGTAATTATCATAAATAGTTAGAATTGTTTCAATTGTTCTTCTCATGGCCTTCTACAACAAGATAGTTCAAAGTGATCAAGGGCCATAACTCTGGCAGTAATTATTGGAAATTGTTGAAAATGACTAGAATCCTTCGTCTTATGACCTTAAATTAGTGATTGTATTTCAAAATTTTTCTTGTCGGACATTTTTTTCCCGAAAATAAAGGGGCATAACTCGTATCGTAATTCAAGCAGACGTTTTCAAAACACAATTAAGAATCACGTGTCAACAAAATATATTCAAATTCATACGTAAAAAAAAATAGGTGCACCTCGTTATTTTTCATCTTTAATTACCGTACGGTGTTCAAATTTATGTCAATAATATGCCTACAAAATTATTTGACATCGTAATACCATATAATGAAAGCGTGCCAACTGCTGCCGATCCCTATGTGTTTCAAACTCCCCCAAAATTACCATATTTTTCGGGTCATACTTCGGTACAATTTTTCAGCAAAGTCCGGCATTCGTCTTATACTTCGTTTCGATTTATAAACGGAAGTTAAAAAAATGACATCCCAAAATTTATTTGGCAGTAAACCATAGTAAACGTCGCACTTATACAGCGAGCGAGGGACACCAACTGCTAAATAAATTGGATTCGACTGTAGCACGCGTTATCGTCTAAAAAAATTAACTACTTACGTCATTCCAATCGAAATATTCATCAACATTTCTTAGCATGTTTCTTTATTTATTTAAAGACATAAATCTAATACAAAATATGATCATATATCCGACAATATGCCATCAAAATAGACTCTTTCTCCGACATCAGGCGTATTACTTTCGATATCTCTTAACTTCACGTGTCTCGCGAGATTTCTACTTTCATTTTAATTACTGAGCTATAAGCGCTATGCGTGTGTGTGAAACATCTTTATTTAACATCGGCTTCCACCGAAAAATATATCACAGACAAGTTATCGGATACAATGTATGTTGATTTGAGGTGTTATATACTATCAGGATATGTGACATATATGACTAATTTCAACGTGTTATTGACCGACACCAACGAAATTAAAATGTGAGACAATGGAGAAATCACGGGTTAATCGGATTAAGTTTATAATCACTCTTATTGAATTGATATAAAGTCCGACAAAGGAGAAGCCATGACTTCTGTTCAGGATTGATTTGATGAATTGTCCGATAAAGAATTAAGTCAGCCAATCAAGGCAGATTAAGTAGTTAATCAAGGTAGGTGTATAGACGGTATAGCACGATAAATACGTCGATCACTTAATTACCTAATCAACCCCGCCTATTATCAATGATAATCGGGTTGAGTGGTAGTTATACACTCAGATCAGTACACTATATTAATTTGGGAATTTTGAATATTATTCACCATGTTTTGACGTCCGATTGGGCATATTCCTGGTCGGACAATTTAGGACGTTTGGAAAATAGCATCGGACATACGTCCGGAATATACATGCAAAATCTCATCACTGCCTTAAACAGTGTGTAAAAATTTAAAGTCAATCGGATATTAACTCTAGGACTTTAAAGCATCCACAAAATATTTCAAAGTGATCAAGGCCATAACTCTGGCAGTAATTATTGGATATCAATGAAAATCAAAAATATTCCTTATCTCATGATCTTAAACACTGTGTATAAATTCAAAGTCAATCGAATATTAACTTTAGCCGCTAGAGCATTCACAAGATTTTTCAAAGTGATCAAGGGTCATAACTCTGTCAGTAATTATCGGATATCGCTGAAAATCAATAGGATTCTTCGTCTCATGACCTTAAACACTGCGTATAAATTTAAAGTCAATCGGATATTAACTTTAGCCTCTAGTGGGTTCACAAGAAATTGTGGACGATGGACGGACGGACGGACCGACCGACCGACGTGACGGGGGCGACGGCAATATACGTCCACATTTCCATGTGTGCGTATAAAAAGGCGATTTTTTGTACAATCAGGGGCCATAATTCAGGAAGTTACCAACCGATATGCACAAATATCGAAAGGAACCAAGCTCTTTGGGTTATAAACATGCATTTCAAATTTCATCAAAATCTGTTCGAAATTGTGACATCTATTGGGTCCACAAGCTAAAAATGTGATTTTTTCAGACAATCAGGGGGCATAATCCATGAAGTTTCAATCCGATACATGCCAATATCAAAAGCAGCCGAGATCTTTTGGAGATAAACCTATGTTTCAAGTTTCGTCAAAATCGGATCAGAATTGTGACCTGTAGAGTGTTCACAAACAATTACAGACGGACATCCAGACAGTCAGGGGCGACGACAATATGCATCCAATATTAACTTTAGTCTCCACAACTTTGATATACCATATATTTACACTATTTGTGTAAAAGGGGTGACTGTTTTGTCCCTCAGTTTTGGTCGGATAAAAATTGTGACCTCTAGAGGAACCAAAAGCTAAAGATAGGCTGGCACTGCCAGGCAGGATACGCCCACATTTTCGAGAGATGGATAGAGAACAAGTAATAATACCGAAAGCGATTTTTCCTACATCATTAAGTTAGAATTTGATATGTGCAAATATCGAAATGAATTAAGATCTTTTGGTTATAAAGGTGCATTTCAGTAGGCTTCAAATTTGACTGGGGATCACGTTGCTAAGTGGGTAAGATGCTGGCTCGGTAGCCTTGAGATTGGGTGTTTGATCCCTGCATTGGGTGACAAAGTTCATCTAGATTTTCTGGCGTGGTTTCCCCTTGTTAGTGATGAAGGATGGATGGCCTGACAAGAACAGCTGTCAATTTTGGTCCGATTTTCACGAAATTCGACCTCAACCTTAATTACGATGTAACAGTGATATAATCAGACGGTTCTTTAAATACGATAATAAATTTGACCCAAAAGGGACCACAAGGTAAAAAAAAAAGGTCATTTTTAGTACAATCAGGGGCCATAATTCAGGAAGTTACAATCCGATATGCACAAATATCGAAAGGAACTAAGATTGTTAAGTTGTAAACATGTGTTTCAAGTTTCATCAAAATTGAATGAAGTTTGTGACCTCTACAGGGATCACAACCTTGATATACCATATTTTTACACTCTTCGCGTACAAGCGGCAGCCATTTTTTCAGTCAATTCGACCTCAACATTCATTACGATGTAACAGTGATATAATCAAATGTTTTTTTAAATGGGATAATAATTCTGACCTCCAGTGGGACCACAAGCTAAAAAGGGTGATTTTTCGTACAATCAGGGGCCATAATTCAGGAAGTTACGAATCAATGAGCGCAAATATCGAAAGGAACCAAGATCATTGGGTTATAAACATGCATGTCAAGTTTCATCAAAATCGGTTCAAAATTGTGACCTCTATAGGGTCCACAACCTTGATATAACATATTTTTTCACACTAATTGCGTACAAAAGGGGGCCATTTTGTCTGTCAATTTGGGTCCGATTTTCACAAAATTTAAACTCAATCTTCATTACCATGTAACGGTGATATAATCAAACGGTTTTTTAAATCGGATGATAATTTTTACCTCCAGAGGGACCACAAGCTAAAAAGGGTGATTTTTCGGACAATCAGGAGCTATAATTCAGAAAGTTACATTCCGATGGGCGCAAATATCACAAGGAACCAAGATCTTTGGGTTATAAACATACATGTCAAGTTTCATCAAAATCGGTTCAAAATTGTGACCTCTATAGGGTCCACAACCTCGATATAACATATTTTCACACTATTCGCGTACAAACGGCGGCCATTTTGTTTGTCAAATTTGGTCTGATTTTCACAAGATTCGAACTCAGCCTTCATTACCATGTAACGGTGATGTAAGCAGACGTTTTTTTAAATCGGATCATAATTTTGACCTCCAGAGGGACCACAAGCTAAAAAGGGCGATTTTTCGGACTATCAGGGGCCATAATTCAGAAAGTTACGATCCGATGGGCGCAAATATCAAAAGGAACCAAGATTTTGGGGTTATAAACATGCATGTCAAGTTTCATCACAATCGGTTCAAAATTGTGACCTCTATATGGTCCACAACCTTGATATAACATATTTTCACACTATTCGCGTACAAACAGCGGCCATTTCGTTTGTCAATTTTGGTCCGATTTTCACGAAATTCGAACTCAGCCCTCATTACCATGTAACGGTGATATAATCAAACGGTTTTTTAAATCGGATTATAATTTTGACCTCCAGAGGGACCACAAGCTAAAAAAGGGCGATTTTTCGCACAATCAGGGGCTATAATTCAGGAAGTTACGATCCGATGGGCGCAAATATCAAAAGGAACCAAGATTTTGGGGTTATAAACATGCATGTCAAGTTTCATCACAATCGGTTCAAAATTGTGACCTCTATATGGTCCACAACCTTGATATAACATATTTTCACACTATTCGCGTACAAACAGCGGCCATTTCGTTTGTCAATTTTGGTCCGATTTTCACAAGATTCGAACTCAGCCTTCATTACCATGTAACAGTGATGTAAGCAGACGTTTTTTTAAATCGGATCATAATTTTGACCTCCAGAGGGACCACAAGCTAAAAAGGGCGATTTTTCGGACTATCAGGGGCCATAATTCAGGAAGTTACGATCCGATGGGCGCAAATATCAAAAGGAACCAAGATTTTGGGGTTATAAACATGCATGTCAAGTTTCATCACAATCGGTTCAAAATTGTGACCTATATATGGTCCACAACCTTGATATAACATATTTTCACACTATTCGCGTACAAACAGCGGCCATTTCGTTTGTCAATTTTGGTCCGATTTTCACGAAATTCGAACTCAGCCCTCATTACCATGTAACGGTGATATAATCAAACAGTTTTTTAAATCGGATTATAATTTTGACCTCCAGAGGGACCACAAGCTAAAAAAGGGCGATTTTTCGCACAATCAGGGGCTATAATTCAGGAAGTTACGATCCGATGGGCGCAAATATCAAAAGGAACCAAGATTTTGGGGTTATAAACATGCATGTCAAGTTTCATCACAATCGGTTCAAAATTGTGACCTCTATATGGTCCACAACCTTGATATAACATATTTTCACACTATTCGCGTACAAACAGCGGCCATTTCGTTTGTCAATTTTGGTCCGATTTTCACGAAATTCGAACTCAGCCCTCATTACCATGTAACGGTGATATAATCAAACGGTTTTTTAAATCGGATTATAATTTTGACCTCCAGAGGGACCACAAGCTAAAAAAGGGCGATTTTTCGCACAATCAGGGGCTATAATTCAGAAAGTTACGATCCGATGGGCGCGAATATCGATAGGAACAAATATTTTGGGGTTATAAACATGCATGTCAAGTTTCATCACAATCGGTTCAAAATTGTGACCTCTATAGGGTCCACAAGCTAAAAATATGATATTTCGTACAATCAGGGGCCATAATCCATGAAGTTCCGATCCGATACATGCCAATATTGAAAGGAACCGAGATCGTATGGGGATAAACCTATATTTCAAGTTTCGTCAAAATCGGATAAGAATTGTGACCTGTAGAGAGTCCACAAACAAATTGTGGACGGACGTCCGGACGGACAGGGGCGACGACATAATACGTCCACATGAAAATGTGGGCGTATAAAAACGCAATTTTTCTACAATCAAGGGCCAAAATTCAGAAAGTTACGATGCGATATGCGCAAATATCAAAAGCAACCAAGATCTGTGGGTTATAAACATGTGTTTCAAGTTTCCCTTAATTTTTTTCATAGCAGTTTGGGGTTATACTGATGATATTGGGAGGGATAGGGGGTGTAAAGTATCTTTCTGCAGAGCAATCTTTGTGTCGGAAGTGAAGTTTTCACCTAAGTCAACTTCAAATCTCTGTAGCAAAAATTCTAAACGGTCAACCCCTTCAAATGTATAACGAGATTGCCAAATGTTGTCCCTATTGTGCCTATCAAGATTGAAGTCAATGGGCAAATAATTACTAGTTTGAGACCATATGCGCAAATATCGAAAGGAACCAAGATCTTTGGGTTATAAACATGCATTTCAAGGTTCATCAAAATCAGATGAAAATTGTAACCTCTAGAATGACCACAAGCTAAAAACCTGATTTTTCCTACAATCAGGGAACATAATCCATGCACGCCAATGTATGTAACACAGAGGCTTAACAACAACAGGTTCTTCTGATACTTAGAGATACACCGAAATTTAAGTTGTCTGCGAATTCTTTTTTCCCCACAGGGATTTTTCTATGCCCACTGATGGCCACATACATCAGTCAAGTGTGATTTAAATTGATTTTTTAATATACAAGGACTTTTTATTTTGTGTGTTAACACACAAACGTTTGTATTGTATGTTCTTATCAATTTTTCAACCTATAAGGTTTAAATAATTTAATTAAATCAACCTGTCCATAATATATTGGACGATAAATCTTTGATAAACAACAACAACAACAAGTCAACATTTTATTGCCGCCAATCAGAGGATTACGTTACATCAAGACAGTAATCATTGAAGCCTATTTCCTATTTGAACCCATTCTGATTGCCCTGTCTGAAAATGGGAGAGAGAGAGAGAGAAATGGGGTTTAACGTCCACTCCACACAAACTAGGTCATTTTGGGACTAACATATGGTTTCAATTAAAATTGTGACCTATACAGGGTCCACAACCATGATATACCATATTTAAACAGTATTCGTGTACAAACGGCGGCCATTTTGTATGGCAATTTTGGTGTGATTTTCCCGAAATTCGAACTCAACCTTCCTTACGGTGTAACGGTAATATAATCAAACGTTTTTTTAAATCGGATAATAATTGTGACCTCCAGAGGGACCACAAGCTAAAAAGATAGGCTGGCACTGCCAGGCAGGATACGCCCACATTTTTGAGAGATGGATAGAGAACAAGCAATACCGAAAGTGATTTTTCCTACATCATTAAGTCCTATATTTCATACTGTATTGGAGCAGCCATTTTGTTGGTCAGTTCAAGTCTGATATTCATGAAATTCGAAGCCGACAATGATTATGGGTTGACGGTACACAACCTAGATATGAGACTTTTCATCAAAATCGGATAAGAATTGTGACCATGATATACCATTTTTTAACAGTATTTGCGTACAAATGGCGGCCATTTTTTCTGTCAATTTTCCCGAAATTCGAACTCAAACCTTTCTTAAGGTGTAACGGTGTTATAATCAAACGTTTTTTTAAATCGGAAAATAATTGTGACCTCCAGAGGGACCACAAGCTAAACAAGCAATACCGAAAGTAATTTTTCCTACAATCAAAGGCCATAATTCATTAAGTTACAATTTGATATGCGCAAATATCGAAAGGATTAAAGATCCTTAAGTTATAAACAAGCATTTCAGGTTTCATCAAAATCGAATTAAAATTGTGACCTCTAAAGGGTCCTCAACTATGATATACCATATTTTTACACTGTTCGCGTACAAACGGCGGCCATTTTTTCTGGCAATTATGGTCCGATTTTCTCGAAATTCGAACTCAACCTTCCGTAGGGTGTAACGGTGATAGAGTCAAACGCTTTTTTAAATCGGATAATAATTGTGACCTCCAGAGGGACCATAGGCGATTTTTCAGACAATCAGGGGCCATAATTCAGGAAGTTACGATCCGATATGCACAAATATCGAAAGGAACCAAGATCTTTGGGTTATAACCATGAATTTCAAGTTTCATCAAAATCAAATTAAAATTGTGACCTCTACAGGGTCCACAACCTTGATATACCATTTTATAACAGTATTAGCGTACAAACGGCGGCCATTTTGTATGGCAATTTTGGTCCGATTTTCCCGAAATTCGAACTCAACCTTCCTGAGGGTGTAACGGTGATATAATCAAACGGTTTTTTAAATCGGATAATAATTGTGACCTCCAGAGGGACCACAAGCTAAAAAGGGTGATTTTTCGGACATCCAGGGGCCATAATTCAGGAAATTACGTTCCGATAGGCGCAAATATCGAAAGGAACCAAGATCTTTGGGTTATAAACATGCATGTCAAGTTTCATCAAAATCGGTTCAAAAGGAACCAAGATCTTTGGGTTATAAACATGCATGTCAAGTTTCATCAAAATCGGTTCAAAATTGTGACCTCTATAGGGTCCACAAGCTAGAAACGTGATTTTTCGTACAATCAGGGGCCATAATCCATGAAGTTTTGATCCGATATATGCCAATATCGAAAGCAGCCGAGATCTTTTGGGGATAAACCTATATTTCAAGTTTCGTCAAAATCAGATAAGAATTGTGACCTGTAGAGAGTCCACAAACAAATTGTGGATGGACGGACGTCCGGACGGACAGGGGCGACGACAATATACGTCCACATGAAAATGTAGGCGTATAAAAATAGTGTCAACACATTTCAAATCTGGTTTTGAAGGCCATTTAAACAGTTCATGCCCAACTTGTTTCATGAAGGAGACACTAGCTGAATTATCGTCTATGACATGAGTTATCTTCCCTAAATACCACTGATCTTCATACGCAACAGCTACAAAACTATCTTTGTCTGAGTCTGAGTAAATTGTTACATCACTATATTCACAAGCTGTTTTTTGGTGTTTAACTGGCAAAGATTTAGCTATCAATTTCTTCTTTTCACTATCTTTCGGGCAACTTGTTACTTAGCAGATGAAAAAGGGTGTTCCTTTGGAACTGATGGTTTCACTTCAAGAAAATTATTTAGTAGAATTCTGCGTTCAGACTCACTGCGGAATTTTAGATTACTTGGTGACGGCATCTCTTCAGATTTATCCTGCAATAAAGGACAATATTGGTGCCAGTCATTATCACATATGTGATAGAACTGATTAAACACTTTCCAAATATAATATTAACACAGAGATCATCGCTACCATAGAGGAGTAATAAAGGATTCATGAATCGGAAGTGACGAACGCCAAAGGGAAACACGAGTTATCTCTCTATGTGAATGACTGAAGTGACGAGTGATGACAGATAAACGGCCGAATTTCTGCTCACTAATAATTCCTTAGAAGACAAAAAGTTGTTATATGGGACCGCAAGAGGTTATCTGACGATTCAATAAAGTAATTAAGTGTCCAGGGATGTGCCTACTATAACAATTACCGGGCGGCACCGCCCAGCACCAATATTGTCCGCCCGGCAAAAATATTTTGAAGCAGATCCGCCCACCTCCAGTTTCTTGTAAATGAAGATAATCTAATTTGGTAAAAGCATTTTTATTTGTTGCTTTTAACCTCATAAATTGAATAAATTATTTTGACTCTCGTCAAACTGACCTCGTGTCATAGCAAAGACATCTAAATATATAGTCCGGGAGCCCAGTGAGGTTTAATCAAAATATTTGAGTCCAAAAGGTTTGAGGTTTGCAACACATATTTGACCCCTAGATCATTATGGAAAGGCAAGTCTTAAGTTTTGTAACCTGTCCGTATACCTGGGAGCGCTCCCCAGACCTGTCAACTCTACCGCATCACGCGGTAAAATGCCGCCAAATAGCCTCGTGTACCGCTCTACTGCGCGGTAATAGATTTCTACCGCATTCTTAAACAAAGAGTTTTTTTTAATTGTCTCGCCAAAACTTTGGAACTAAGGGAAGCAACTCTTTGCATGTAAACAAAAAAGATTGCGACTTTCTGTTATCAACATCGACTTGGGGTGTTGTAAGGTGTAATTTAGCTAAGAGATTTGTTTTCGAATTCGTTTCAACCTTTTTTAGAGTTAATAAAGCGGATATATTATTGCCACGTGTTCCAAATACTCTTAAAATGCGTAGCGATAAACTAAACAAATAGCGACCAATTTACGGCAGCAATGGCTGACATTTTCGTTTGCACGGGTACCTACAGCATGCAATAGAACCTGGAACTTTAATTTCAAGATGAGAATACGTCTTGCCGATACGACTTACATGTACATGGAAGGCTCCCTCGAATAAATTTAAAAGCAGATTTACGGAATTCCGTGAGAAAAAATCCCGTACACTGTATTGTATTATTATAAGAGGATAAACGTTACGGCATGAAAAGCATGTTCGATGCCAATATTTACTTATTTAGTCGCTATGCAAAACTTACTTTTTACGCCCTCCTTTCTCTATTCCTAATCAAGAATTGATGTAGAATCTATATAATAAGTATAATTATCTTACATTAAATAAAATTGACAAAAACTGTCGGAATAAGAAACACACGTCACACGAGGATTTTTTTTTTAAATCATAATAATAAGTTAAAACAAAAGAAAAATGGTAGAATCTACTGCCAGTGTAGGCCCACTACTGGACTGCTAATTTTAATTATTTTTTCTTTACTAATAAATACTAATTATTTCTTTCTGTAGGGTACATATTCAATTTTGGTTTAATAAATAATTTTAGATATGGTTCATTGCTAATGAATGTGTGTGTATTTTATTTATTACCCATTTAATGCAATTTTTGTATTGTTAGGCCTACAATTCAATGTATCATTTGACATTTCCAAATTAATTACCCTTGGAAGTGCGAATTTACGCGTTTTTGGAAATCTACAGCCAAATCATGGTTTCTACTGCCTTTTTTACACTACCCTACTGCATTTCAGCTCTGAGGGGTTGACAGGTCTGGCGCTCCCCCTAACCCCCTTAAATTTAATGGGAGTTAAAATTCAATGTCCATCCAAAATTTTCTTGCAAGGATTTCATACTTAGCACTTTGAAACAGAATGTATGACTTAAGATCATAAAATGTTGTGCTAATGCTACTTAAGAGCTTAATTAATTAGCATTAATTAGTGTTTGAGTGGATTTGATTAAATTGTCTTTTCCAAGATTATTTTTGTTTGGAAAACATTTCTATGAGTTTCACTGCACAAAATTCACGACTTAAGAGCATAAAATGTTGTACTAATGTTACTTAAGAGCTAATTAATTAACACTAATTTGTGACTATAATTAGAATTTAGAGTCTATAACTGAAACAAATCCTAAAAACTAGCTTACCTAGTCAGGAAACCAAAGATATAACTTAAGAGCGACAAAGGTTGAACAAACCTTTCTTAAGACTGTTTCAAAATTGACAAAGGTCAATTTTTTGGTCTCGTAATGGGGATTGAGTCTATAGCTGAAGCAAAGCCTAAAAACTAGCTTACCAGGCCAGAAAGCCACAAATATCACTTAAAAGTGCCAAAAATGGAACAAACTTGGCTTAAGAATGGTTCAAAGGTGACAAACGGTCATATTATGTTTCACACTATGACCAATCAACCATTCAAATTGCTTATCTCTGCTTGGCTTGAAGAGACAACGAAAAGCCTTGCGATGAATCATTCCTTATAGGAAATGAAAAGAAAAAAACTGTTAAGTTTTTCCAATTATTCTAAATATTGAAAATGGAAGTATAAAACTGGATGACTCTCTGGAACGCAGACAATTAGATAATAAATTAGTCCACATGAAGATATAATAATATATGATTCAAAACATTTATGTGTTCTCCTTAACATGGATATTTACGGGAATGTCTTCCAAAATCTGTCGAAAATTATTCTGAGTTAAGACTAAGAGACCTTGGTGAAAAAAGGGGTTGAAATCCGAAAGTTATTTGCACTATAACTATAATGCTATCAAGACTTATACGGTTTACTTACAAGATATTGTACTAGATAAGATGTTAATTGCATCAAAACGTTCATTTGGGAAACCATGAATACATACATATTTAGACATAGTTGTATACTACAAATAATACATGCAGTATAGAAAACATATATTTACACACCAGGAATACATTCATACAGATATACAATACTTTTGTTAGCTGTTAGTCTTGTTTTATCAATTTTCATTCTATTACATGGTTTATCGTTCCTAAATATTTCCAATTGTAAATTAGATTTACTGTGGAATAAGGCACGGAGTTCTGAATGTAATGCTGTTTTGGGCGATTTCATTGCGGCCGACCCAGAACAATTTAAAGTTATCAAAAGTAGTTCAGAGCTGTCTATGTGATTAATTACAAAAGTCAATATGTGTATTCCACCAATGCTACATCAATTTATTTATGCAAAGTGTATATTTTTGAAACGATGGGTTTTTCGGATAAACCCAGTGATTGTTTCCCATATAAAAAGATAGGCTGGCACCGCTAGGCAGGATACACCCACATTTTTGAGAGATGGATAGAGAACAAGCAATACCGAAAGTGATTTTTCCTACATCATTAAGTCCTGTATTTCATACTGTATTGGGAGCAGCCATTTTGTTGGTCAGTTCCAATCTGATATTCATGAAATTCGAAGCCGACAATGATTATGGTGTGACGGTACACAACCTAGAAATGTGACTTTTCGTCAAAATCGGATAAGAATTGTGACCTGTAGAGAGTCCACAACCATGATATACCATATTTTTACACTATTCGCGTACAAACGGCGACCATTTCGTCCGGCAATTTTGGTACGTTTTTCATGAAATTCGAACTCAACCTTCCTTACGGTGCAACGGTAATATAATCAGAGTTTTTTTTTAAATCGGATAATAATTGTTCGAGAGATAGAGAACAAGCAATAGGGAAAGTGATTTTTCCTACAATCAAAGGCCATAATTCATTAAGTTACAATTTGATATCTGCAAATATCCAAAAGAATAAAGATCTTTAGGTTATAAACATCCATTTCAGGTTTCATCAAAATCGAATTAAAATTGTGACCTCTACAGGGTCCACAACTTTGATATACCATATTTTTACACTATTCGCATACAAACGGCGGCCATTTTGTCTGGCAATTATGGTCTGATTTTCTCGAAACTCGAACTCAACCTACCGTAGGGTGTAACGGTGATAGAGTCGAACGTTTTTTTAAATCAGATAATAATTGTGACCTCCAGGCGATTTTTCGGACAATCAGGGGCCATAATTCAGGAAGTTACAATCCAATATGCGCAAATAACAAAAGGAACCAAGATCTTTGGGTTATAACCATGCATTTCAAGTTTCATCAAAATAGAATTAAAATTGTGACCTATACAGGGACCACAACCATGATATACCATTTTTTAACAGTATTCGCGTACAAACGGCGGACATTTTGTCTGTCAATTTTGGTCCAATTTTCCCAAAATTCGAACTCAAACCTTCCTTAAGGTGTAACGGAGATGTAATGAAACGTTTTTTTAAATCGGAAAATAATTGTGACCTCCAGAGGGACCACAAGCTAAAAAGATAGGCTGGCACTGCCAGGCAGGATACGCCCACATTTTTGAGAGATGGATAGAGAACAAGCAATACCGAAAGTGATTTTTCCTACATCATTAAGTCCTGTATTTCATACTGTATTGGGAGCAGCCATTTTGTTGGTCAGTTCCAGTCTGATATTCATGAAATTTGAAGCCGACAACCTAGAAATGTGACTTTTCGTCAAAATCGGATAAGAATTGTGACCTGTAGAGAGTCCACAACCATGATATACCATATTTTTACACTATTCGCGTACAAACGGCGAACATTTCGTCCGGCAATTTTGGTAACGATTTTCACGAAATTCGAACTGAACCTTCCTTACGGTGCAACAGTAATATAATCAGAGTTTTTTTTTAAATCAGATAATAATTGTTCGAGAGATAGACAGAGAACAAGCAATACCGAAAGTGATTTTTCCTACAATCAAAAGCCATAATTCATTAAGTTACAATTTGAAATGTGCAAATATCAAAAAGAATAAAGATCTTTAGGTTATAAACAAGCAATTCAGGTTTCATCAAAATCGAATTAAAATTGCGACCTCTACAGGGTCCACAACTTTGATATACCATATTTTTACACTGTTCGCGTACAAACGGCGGCCATTTTTTCTGGCAATTATGGTCCGATTTTCTCGAAATTCATAATCAGCCTTCCGTAGGGTGTAACGGTGATGGAGTCAAACGTTTTTTTAAATCGGATAATAATTGTGACTTCCAGCGGGACCACAGGCGATTTTGCAGACAATCAGGGGTCATAATTCAGGAAGTTACGATCAGATATGTGCAAATAACGAAAGGAACCAAGATCTTTGGGTTATAACCATGCATTTAAAGTTTCATCAAAATCGAATTAAAATTGTGACCTCTACAGGGTCCACAACCATGATATACAATTTTTTAACAGTATTCGCGTACAAACGGCGGCCATTTTGTATGGCAATTTTGGTCCGATTTAACCGAAATTCAAACTCAACCTTCCTTACGGTGTAACGGTAATATAATCAAACGTTTTTTTCAATCGGATAATAATTGTGACCTCCAGAGGGACCACAAGCTAAGAAAAGGCGATTTTGCGTATAATCAGGGGCCATAATTCAGGAAGTTACGATCCGATATGCGCAAATATCAAAAGGAACCAAGATCTTTGGATTATAACCATGAATTTCAAGTTTCATCAAAATCGAATTAAAATTGTGACCTCTACAGGGTCCACAACCATGATATACCATTTTTTAACAGTATTTCCGTACAAACGGCGGCCATTTTGTATGGCAATTTTGGTCCGATTTTCCCGAAATTCGAACTCAACCTTCCTTAGGGTGTAACGGTGATAGAGTCAAACGTTTTTTTAAATCGGATAATAATTGTGACCTCCAGAGGGGCCATAGGCGATTTTTCGGACAATCAGGGGCCATAATTCAGGAAGTTACGATCCGATATGCGCAAATATCGAAAGGAACCAAGACCTTTGGGTTATAACCATGCATTTCAAGTTTCATCAAAATCGAATTAAAATTGTGACCTATACAGGGTCCACAACCATGATATACCATTTTTTAACAGTATTCTCGTACAAACGGCGGCCATTTTGTATGGCAATTTTGGTCTGATTTTCCCGAAATTCGAACTCAATCTTCCTTAAGGTGTAACGGTGATATAATCAAACGTTTTTTTAAATCGAATAATAATTGTGACCTCCAGAGGGACCACAAGCTAAAAAAAGGCGATTTTGCGTATAATCAGGGGCCATAATTCAGGAAGTTACGATCCGATATGCGCAAATATCGAAAGGAACCAAGATCTTTGGGTTATAACCATGAATTTCAAGTTTCATCAAAATCGAATTAAAATTGTGACCTCTACAGGGTCCACAACCTTGATATACCATTTTTTAACAGTTTTCGCGTACCAACTGGCGGCCATTTTGTATGGCAATTTTGGTCCGATTTTTCCGAAATTCGAACTCAACCTTCCTTAGGGTGTAACGGTGATATAATCGAACGGTTTTTTAAATCGGATAATAATTGTGACCTCCAGAGGGACCATAAGCTAAAAAAGGTGATTTTTCGGACAATCAGGGGCCATAATTCAGGAAATTACGTTCCGATAGTCGCAAATATCGAAAGGAACCAAGGTCTTTGGGTTATAAACATGCATGTCAAGTTTCATTAAAATCGGTTCAAAATTGTGACCTCTATAGGGTCCACAAGCTAAAAACGTTATTTTTCGTACTATCAGGGGCCATAATCCATGAAGTTTTCATCCGATACATGCCAATATCGAAAGCAGCCGAGATCTTTTGGGGATAAACCTATATTTCAAGTTTCGTCAAAATCAGATAAGAATTGTGACCTGTAGAGGGTCCACAAACAAATTGTGGACGGACGGACAGGGGCGACGACAATATACGTCCACATAAAAATGTGGGCGTATAAAAATGGCAATTTTGCGTACAATCGGTGGCCATAATTCAGGAAGTTACGATCCGATATGCGCAAATATCGAAAGGAACCAAGACCTTTGGGTTATAACCATGCATTTCAAGTTTCATCAAAATCGAATTAAAATTGTGACCTATACAGGGTCCACAATCATGATATACCATTTTTTAACAGTATTCTCGTACAAACGGCGGCCATTTTGTATGGCAATTTTGGTCTGATTTTCCCGAAATTCGAACTCAACCTTCCTTAAGGTGTAACGGTGATATAATCAAACGTTTTTTTAAATCGGATAATAATTGTGACCTCCAGGTGGACCATAAGCTAAAAAAGGTGATTTTTCGGACAATCAGGGGCCATAATTCAGGAAATTACGTTCCGATAGTCGCAAATATCGAAAGGAACCAAGATCTTTGGGTTATAAACATGCATGTCAAGTTTCGTCAAAATCGGTTCAAAATTGTGACCTCTATAGGGTCCACAAGCTAAAAACGTGATTTTTCGTACAATCAGGGGCCATAATCCATGAAGTTTTGATCCGATACATGCCAATATCGAAAGCAGCCGAGATCTTATGAGGATAAACCTATATTTCAAGTTTCGTCAAAATCAGATAAGAATTGTGACCTGTAGAGAGTCCACAAACAAATTGTGGACGGACGGACAGGGGCGACGACAAAATACATCCACATAAAAATGTGGGCGTATAAAAAGGCGATTTTCGTATAATCAGGGGCCATAATTCAGGAAGTTACGATCCGATATGCGCAAATATCAAAAGGAACCAAGATCTTTGGGTTATAACCATGAATTTCAAGTTTCATCAAAATCGAATTAAAATTGTGACCTCTACAGGGTCCACAACCTTGATATACCATTTTTTAACAGTATTTGCGTACAAACGGCGGCCATTTTGTATGGCAATTTTGGTCCAATTTTCCCGAAATTCGAACTCGACCTTCCTTAGGGTGTAACGGTGATATAATCAAACGTTTTTTTTAAATCGGATAATAATTGTGACCTCCAGAGGGACCACAAGCTAAAAAGGGTGATTTTTCGGACATCCAGGGGCCATAATTCAGGAAATTACGTTCCGTTAGGCGCAAATATCAAAAGGAACCAAGATCTTTGGGTTACAAACATGCATGTCAAGTTTCCTCAAAATTGGTTCAAAATTGTGACCTCTATAGGGTCCACAAGCTAAAAACATGATTTTTCGCACAATCAGGGGCCATAATCCATGAAGTTTTCATCCGATACATGCCAATATCGGAAGCAGCCGAGATCTTTTGGGGATAAACCTATATTTCAAGTTTCGTCAAAATCAGATAAGAATTGTGACCTGTAGAGAGTCCACAAACAAATTGTGGACGGACGGACGGACGGACGTCCGGACGGACAGGGGCGACGACAATATACGTCCACATAAAAATGTGGTGGTTAAAATATATAAAACTGCCATTTAAAACCATCATACATGTCCACTATCCTGACTAGTTTCGTCAAATAAATTTTAACTTTTTCAAAGGAACAGTTCAACAGAAACAGGAAACAAATTTGAATAATGAATGATGTGGGCGTATAAAAACTGTGTTATGTACATGGGGTTTTTTTCCGATTGTTAATACCTCTTAAAGATCATGTACCCATGTTCTGTTGTCTTATTGAATCCTCCTTCAACTGCAGTGCCGGATTAACCTTGTGGGGGCCCGGGACAAACCAATTGTGCGGGGCCCAATTGTTGTTTGTTCAAATTGTTCGTACTAACCGCGGATCATACTAGTATGTACTCCACCCCTTTGAGTGCCTGTGGTGTTTTCCGCCAGTCCCAGGGCCCCTAATATCCCTTACTGCCAAAAGCCCCAATCCTCGCCCATTCAGCCCAGGAACTGGTTGGCTCAGTCCGGGATAAAATATTAGTATGACATAGAATTGTGGGGGCCCCTAAATGTGGGCAGCCCGGGACATTTGTCCCACTCTGCCCCCCTTAGATCTGGCACTGCTCAACAGTAACTCAATAATAACAACGTTGCTATTAAAATTTTAGGCATAACATTTTCAAAAATAGGTTCCTTATAAAAAGCAATCTATAAAAAAAGATATTGGTACAATTTTTAGCAAACAAATCTGACTCTGATATATGAAATACAAATATTATTTTGCATCGAAAAGGAATTGTTGAGGCTGTAAAAAACGTATAATGTATCATATATTCTATTACATAGAAAAACTGAGAGTCGAATGAAACATCTACCCCCATTTTATTATTTTTTTTAGTTTATATATATATATGTAAATATATATATATTATTTGTAAAACTGATATAAATTTGGAATTATAATTAACATATTATAAAACATCCACTTTGCATATAGAAAAAGAAGTAGCATCGGTGGAATATATAGATGGACTTCTATAATTAATGACATAGACAGCTTTATTTGTAGTATAGGACTATGTCTAAATATATAATGTATACATGTCGTCCTGAATGGATGTTCTGGTGCAATGAACATCTTATCTAGCAGTAACATCTTGTAAGTAAACAGTATAAGCCACTCTTGATAGCATTATACTGAAAATAACTTTCGGATATCAACCCTTTTTTCACCAAGGTAAATATCGATGTTAAGGAGAACACATAAATGTTCTGAATCATATAAATATATATCTTTATTATCGAATTGTCTGCATTTTTCAAAATCAGATAGTTATCCAGTTCAATAATTCCATTCATGTCCTATAAGGAATGATTCGTCGCATAGTTTTTCGTTGTCCCTTTAGGCAAGCAGAGATAAGCAAGCAATTTGAATGTTTGATTGGTCATAATGTGGCCCAAAATATGACCTTTGTCACCTTTGAACAGGGGCGGATCCTGGAATTTTTGCAGGAGGGGGTTTGATAGGTTCCTGTTAAGGAAATCTGTCAGTCATCATCTCTAAATTACATAGGCATACATACAAATTGCGCTTTTTAAGGAGAGAAATCATTTTTATAATGATGTAGGATCTTACTGTGGTTTAATTTCATTGATGCAAGGCATTCATTTTGTTTTATGTAGCTGAACAGGGTGGGGTTTGGACCCCTCCCCCCTCTGGATCCGCCCCCGTTAAAGCAGTCTTAAGCAAGGTTTGTTCAACTTTTGTTGCTCTTCAGTGATATTTTTGGCCTCCTGACTTGGTCAGCTAGCTTTTACGCTTTGTTTCAGTTATGGACTCTAAATTTTAATTACAGTCACTAATTAGTGCTAATTAATTAGCTCTTAAGTAACACTAGTACAACATTTTATGCTCTTAAGTTATGAATTTGGTGCAGTGAAACTCATAGAAATGGTTTTCCAAACAAAAATAATCTTGGACAAAACAATTTAATCAAATCCACTCAAACCCTATTACGAGACCCAAAAATTGACCTTTGACCTTTGTCACCTTTGAATCAGTCTTAAGCAAGGTTTGTTCAACTTTTGTCGCTCTTAAGTTATAATTTTGGTTTGCTGGCTTGGTAAGCCAGATTTTAGGCTTTGTTTCAGTTATGGACTCTAAATTTTAATTACAGTCACTAATTAGTGACCTTTGACCTTTGTCACCTTTGAACCAGTCTTAAGCAAGGTTTGTTCAACTTTTGTCGCTCTTAAGTGATATTTTTGGTTTCATGACTTGGTTAGCTAGCTTTTAGGCTTTGTTTCAGTCATGGACTCTAAATTTTAATTACGGCCACTAATTAATGCAAGAAAATTGTGGATGGACATTGAATTTTAACTCCCATTAAATTTAAGGGGGTTAGGGGGAGCACTCCCAGGTATACGCACAGGTTACAAAACTTAAGACTTGCCTTTCCATAATGATCTAGGGGTCAAATATGTGTTGCAAACCTCAAACCTTTTGGACTCAATATTTTGATTAAATCTCACTGGGCTCCCGGGTTAATACGTTTTCGACTAAATACAGTAACTTCGCATATAACAGACACCTCGGGACCGGAAGAAATCGTCCGTTATATACAAAAAATCTACTATCCGTGGTTAAGAACAAGAGGTCGAAATCACCAGTCGTATGCCTATTCACAGCGTGACACGCTTCAGTGTGCTGCAGGGTTCCCACACGTTGATTTCCAATTTTCTCTGGAGCTCTATTATCACTAAAATACTGTTACACGATCTCAAAGTCACATGGAACTCTTTGTCTACCATATTTAGGCATGGCTCACTACAAAATGTGTAAAATGGATGATTTTGGCGCGAAATAGCTGAAAATGGTCACGTACGCCCAGAACAGACATACTGAAAGCATGCCGCACGTGACAGGGAATTTGGCTTTGGTTTTCTACAAATTACTAAACTACCAATGTTATATTAATAATATACCATTTCATAAAGAAGAAAACAATGTACTTTATTATTTATATTTAATTCCCAACCAGAATGTGACGTTAACATTACCAGTCAGGAGGCTCTTCTATACGCCCCCCACCGTTTTTTTCTCATCTGTAGGCCTACCGTTTTGTGTCGTATTGGATTTTTGATTAGCAGTATGGATATTTTCTGGGAAAAGTATATATTATATGACATATTTTCCCGACCTAATTATTTGATTTTGTTATATTTTCTAGTAAATTATTGACAGCCTTTATTTCTGGAAATTGTTTTGAACGTTTTAAATGATTAAATAAACCAGACATGCCGTGTGCATTTCCATTCCAGCGTGTGATGTTACGGTAGATTTAGGTCAGATGACTTGGGGGGCTCGTGTTTTATTTATTTAAATGTAAATACTTCATAATGCAGCTATAAACTAGTAACAGCAAGATGAAAACATGCGAAGATGGTGTGAAATTCATTGTTATGAAATTGACTGCTAGCGCCACTTGACTTCCAACCATGTGAGAAACCGTATGACAATGTTATACGTTCCATGGTACAACTGAACAAATGCCGACTTGTGTTTTCGATAGAAAAATGCAGTCACGAGAACAATAAATTCCTATGTTCGATTATGCCGTGAATTATGCAGGTATACAACTGCGGTTTCAGTGCCAACATCGACAAATTGCCGTCGTCATATTCTCACGTAAATTACCGCGGCTAAAGATGCTGGTGTTCTTACTACGGGCCGTCGTGAACTTTGACCCCTTGCAGTCACTCATGAAATTGCGCATTTTCGATCGAAGAAAACCCCGATAATTTTCTGCAGAAGATTTCCGCCCGGCATGAAAATTTTTCTGGGCACATCCCTGAGTGTCATAAGATAAGAGAACACGGGGAAAAATAGAAATACTCCGTACAGCCCCTTGTTTTTATTCATTCTATAGGGGAGACCGGGGCACATTGAACCACTTTGTTCACATACATGTTTGTCCTCATTTCATATCAAATGTTTTTATTAGAAGATCTCTTTATTTCATTATCAAAATTTAAAAAAAAATCAATATGCCCTCTTATATGGATCAAACCCTGGTTTATCTGGATTGTATAGATTAGACATATATGAACTTATTTTAAGTACAAGAATTTCCTAGGCTAAGAAGTTAACATGTATGGAAAATTTTATCTTTTTTAAGCGCTTTTTTAAAAAAATTCACTGCCTAAGAAAATAATTGACAGCATTTGGCTTATTGATGGAGAAATGGGTCTAAGAAGTTATCTCACTTCTGTATAGTGTTGGGTTTTATAGTATTATTTATAAAGGATACATCCATGGTGGTTCAATGTGCCCCGGTCTCCCCTACCTTATAAAAACATGGTAATACACGGACTTTTAATCTGTTTTTCTTTCATGTTCTCTTATCTAGTGGCAGTCAATTCTTTTTATGAATTGTAAGATATTCTCTCACAGTGTCACACAGCAACTTTAGGTCTTCGAGGGAATTATTAGTAAGCAGATATTCGCCCATGTATCTGTTATCACTAGTCACTTCAGTTAGTTATATAGAGGAATAACTCGTGTTTTCCTTTGGCATACATCACTTCCGATTCATGAATCCTTTATTACTCCTCTATGGTAGCGATGATGTCTGTGTTATTATTATATTTGGAAAGTGTTTAATCAGTTCTATCACATATGTGATAATGACTGGCACCAATATTGTCCTTTAAACTAAAACTTACAACTTGTTTTAAATTTTCAGTTACACTAGGGACCGGGTATCGTCCAGATTTTACAAAAAAAGGAAAGAAACTACGTTTACCGTCTAAGATCTAATACACGTGTTCAGTCAATAGATTGACATCTAGAATGTGTTTAGTTAAATGCTGTTAAGATTCATCAAAAACCGCCCAGTTTGTGCTACCATGTAGATTTAGAAACGCCGTTAAGTTTTGACCCCGATCGTCTACTTTACGACTGTCCATTTTCTCAGGATGTTTTTAAAAATGAACACTACCATTTAGATTTGAAAGGGGTTTAGTTTTTAGACGTTGTCGAGAAATGAACCGCAAATGTTTGATTTATGTGGTTACAATTAATTGAAAAAAAGATTTTGAAAATATTCACTGATTCAGCTTGGTCATCGTTTTATTCTTTATAAAAATGGCTGATGTATTACTCAACGCGTGTACAACACAACGCTAATTTTTCATTGGTTAAAGCTGTATAAATGCGGGAAAATTTACAGTAGCTATTGGCTATCGCATAAACAAACTTATTTGCATACTATTTAAAGTATTATAATTAGTTGGAATTAGAGTGGAGCAGGGTAGCATAGAATTGTAATAATACATAGTATGCAAGTCTAAAATAATTATATTCGTGAAAAATTGTCTTACATTAGCGGTGGTCCACACTGATTTAGGTTAATCCATATTAAGTACACAATGATAAAACTATAGCGTACATACACCAGAAATCAAAGATTACAGACAGGTGCAGATCATTTCGTTCTTTCGTTTCTCGGGTTTAACGTCCAGAGAGGGAGATTTTACTTACCATCCTTTTTTATATTAACCGGGAAGGTGTTATTTCAGATGGAGCCCAGACATGTATCTGGTTTACGGGATTAATTAAATAATAGGTAGCAGCCATTCAAAGAATCTAACGACAGACATTTATGACTGTTGTATATTGCATGAGACGGTGGTATGTAATTACACGTCTGCGAAACAGGTGGCTGGAATTTTTGCGTTATATAACAATAGCAGGCAGTCATTCAAAGAATATAATCTAAATTATAATGACGGGCATTTATGACTGTATATTCCAAGCGACGGTGGCCTTATTCGTAGACTGAAACCCATCATAGGCCATTGTGTGTAATAGTATGCAAATAAGTTTGTTTATACGTTAGCCAATAACTACTGTAAATTTTCCCGCATTTATACGGCTTTAACCAATGAAAAATTATCATTGTGTTGTACACGCGTTGAGCAATACATCAGCCATTTTTATAAAGAATAAAACGATGACCAAGCTGAATCAGTGAATATTTTCAAAATCTCTTTTTCTATTAAGGCCAAAAAAAAAAAATGTTGTGGTTCTGGTTACATAGCCCCAAAAAATTAGGGTCGTTCGGTAGGGATTTTTTTTTTTTTTTTGATTTTTTTTTTACCATTACGGCAAATGACGTTGGCGAGATTACACATAGATAGTTGTATGTTTATGATTCCCCGTCACTGGCCATGTATAAGGATGATTTATAGCGACTGATTGACAAAATAAATAATATTTATTGACCTCAACACTCTACAAACCAAGAAACAGAATAAGTTGATGTGATGAAATAATATTAAAATAGACAGGACAGTAAAACCGTTTACATTGGCCGTCAAGTGATGCCTTGTGGGGGTCAAAGTAGACGACCTACATACGGGCCACTGTCACACCGGCACTGTACGGCATGGCTACATAAATGAAAGGAACACGTGTAGTAAATTCTTTGGAAATATAGCTGACATGTTTAAATATTTCTGGCAATACTAATCATTTAAAGAATTAAGGCTTGGAGCATTTTTAAATCAACCTGCTTACAACTGGTCAATCAATACCTGATGTCAAAAATACTTCATCTGTCAAACTCAAAAGTACCGGTAAAACTGATGGAGAAATGAAATGGCAAGAATGAAGAATGAATGAATTTAGTTTGTGCTATAATACTAAAAATTCAGACAAGTGTCACAAAGTTATCCTGTATAAATATTGATCAAATGTGAGTGATAAATTTGTTAATGAAATTTGTTAACGTAGCCGATATTTCAATTTGCGTAACCAGGAAATCGTTCGCATGTTTTTGAGCTCGCGCGACCACACGTAACTGGTGGGTATCCTTCGCGTCAAATTTTGTGGCGTGAATAAATGAATTTTATTCATCTTGAAAAGTTAAGGAAAGCATTGATTTTGAAATACAAAAAAAAATGCCGTGGTGCCGTAGCAGTACCATTCTGCTACGGCATTTGTCCTGCCCGCTCTGTGTATCAAGCGCTGTGATTGGCTGTAGTCACGGGAAGAACCAACCAAACTTCGCGACTCATACGACGATATAACGGCTCAGTATCGAAGTTTCCGAGAGGTTTGTTGACAGTTTAAACTCCCCAAAAAATTTAAAAAAATTATCATCTCATTAGGGTCGCAGCTGAAAAATAGGGTCGGTCGGGTAACCAGAACCACATCATTTTTTTTTTTAGGCCTAATTGTAACCACATAAATCAAACAATCGCGGTTGATTTCTCGACAACTAAACCCCTTTCAAATCTAAATGGTAGTGTTCATTTTTAAAAACATCCTGAGAAACTGGACAGTCGTAAAGTAGACGATGGAGGTCAAAACTTAACGGCGTTTCTAAATCTACACAGTAGCACAAACTGGGCGGTTTTTGATGAATCTTGACGGCATTTAACACATTCTAGACGGCAATCTATTTACTGGATACGTGCATTAGATTCTAGACGGTAAGCGTAGTCTCTTTCCTTTTTTCTTAAAAAATCTGGACGATACCCGGTCCCTGAATAGGGTTTCCCATTATTAGAATATGAAATCAATGTTTTATCAGCTTTGCTGGGTAGATAAATTTGGTGATACTTTAATTGATGTTTAATATTTTTTGTTTTTACACTTACTGAGTCAGCACACTGTATGTTCTGTTCAATTTTTTCAATGGACCCAATCCATCTTCTTTTATATTTGCAGATCTTTCCCAATCTTGCTTTTGCTTCTTTTTTTCAGCTTCTTCTCATTTTGAATTCTTTTCCATGATAATTCCAAATCTCTTCCTATTTAGTTCTTTTCTTTGTGCCTTATTTTCCCTGTATTGTTTTGGGGCTAACTGTAAAGCTCTTTTCAAACACAATTTTTGTTTTTCGGGAGACATGCTTCTGTAGTAATTCCATGTCTTATTGTTTCTGAAACAGATAATGCCAGAGATGTTGGAAGTGCTACGTTGGGGGTCATGATTGACTTCCTGGTCAAGGTCACTAAAATCCTTTTCACCTAATCTGTTTGTAGTTGGGCAAAATTGAGTATCTTGATGTACAGTTGCATTGGGATTAAAATAAATTCCCTCTGGTAGCCGATCTATCAATTGCCGCTTTACTAGTTGAAACGTATGAAAACAGATGATTTGTAAACATTCCTTGGTAAGGGCTTGTACCTCATCTGTAAGAGTATGAAAAGGCTTTTGTATACTTCATCTTCCTTCATAGCAAATTCATCGAAAAGCTGCTTCCATCTATGATTTCAGATGCATCTTCAGAAAACTTGGAAAGTGCATTTCGAAGTTTTAACCGATATGGATTCAAATCTAACACGTGAACATCGCGCTCCACTATTTTCAAAAGAGGCTGTGAAATTAAAACTCCAAATATTCCAAGTGCTCTACATTCAGCCACACAAACAGGTGAGATAATGCTTTCTGAAATACATTTCATTAATCTATTCGGTGCCATTTGACAATGAAAAAACTCGGCTATATGTTCATGATGATAGAATGCTGCGCCACCATTTACAAATAAAATATTGAATCTATGTCGCAGAAATGAAACAGGATAATTGTGAATATTTCTCTGTGCCAAAAACGCTTGCCAATCTGAAAATCGTCCAAATCTTTGACTGCCAGAAATAGTTAAAGATCGAGAAAGTTTGAATATTAAATCAAAAGTTCTTGCATTGCCTTTGTCAAATGAATATTTTGTTATTATACTTTCAGGAGGTAATACAATGGATTCGTTCACTTTCAGTGCCTTTGATGCAACAGTACCCATATTTCCAATCGCATGTAATGCACAGAATAAACTGTGTAGTTCAACAACCTGGTTTTTAGAATGATTATCTAATGTTCTAAAGTTTGCAAGGTATTTATCAAATAATTCTGCTCAAAGCTCTTCAAATTTGATTTTAAAACTTTCATTTGCAGTAAGTCTATCTGTCGTAAGATTTTTAATATTAGCCAACATTTTAGTCCTAATTTCGTTGATTTGTTGGGAATCATCACTAAACGTCTCTGCAAGGTCAGTAAAAACTGATAACATAGTGTCGATAAAAGAGTCTGTATCCCCCTTTAACATCTCCTTAATTCCCAAGGAGTAAGTTTCTTTCTGGCCATTAGCATTATTCATTGTAACCTGATATGCTCCATACTCACTGAACTTCTTCTTGGTTCCATCCAATTGGAGTGTCATGCATGTTGTTACCATGAAGAAGAACATCAGCAACTTGTATCTGTCCAGCCACTTCACACTCCGATTGGATTAGCCTGGTTGTTCCCTTTGAAGGCAATTTTTCAAACTGCAGGTCTGTCAGACCTGTCAAAACACTATGAACTACATCACTACATTTGGAAACAGGAATGCCAAGCAACAAAAGTCTCATATAAAGCAACCTTATGTTGTCGAGTACCCAACCTTATGTTGTCGAGTACCCAATATGTCCTTCTCTTATTTCTTTAAACTGAAGCTTGTGTCTTTTTGCTCTGTATGTTCACTTTTTGTATCATCAGAAGCATCAATTTCATATTCTAAGGAGCGAACTGAATCATTTAGAGTATTAATCTTTTCATCTTTTACTGAGCACATGCGACATTCCATATTTTCTGCAATTTTAGCTTTTCTACGCCACTTTGATTTTAATTTAACAGCATTGTGTTTTTGAATTTCAAGTTTGGATATTTTATTTTTTAGCTCTCTGATAGTTTTTATCAATTCATTCTTTATATTTTTGGCACGTTTTTCACGTTTATTAACATTGCGTATCCTGTAATGGCCTATTTTCTGTTTAATTTTATTATACTGTATACGAGATTCTTTTACTTTTCTCTTGATCAAATTTAAATGATGCTTAATTGTAGTTGTTTCTTTCAATATGACAGTTGAAGGTAAAATTATAGACTGTGCTGATTTTGCCTCTGTAGTTTCTTCAGGTAAAATGACAGTTGAAGGTAAAATATTACATTGTGTTGATTTTTCATCTAAAGGAGACCTACATGCATCTGTTTGTACACTTTTCAGTTGAGAACCAACTGAGAACAACCAAGAGGTTTTTGCGGTAGATTTAGCGGTTTTGTCTGGTGGAAAGTAAGAGGTTGTGAGGTATTTTGTGTGTTTTGTCTTATCTCCTCTTAATGCTAAAGCTCTTTTGTAAATCCTAGTCCACTGGCAGTGTAATGAACGTGGTTGAGGGGCTTCCCCGAGATTGAAGAGTATTTTAACCAATTAGAATATTGATCTTGACTGTAATTATGGTTTTTTTTTTTGATACAGTAATTCAATGATGACAACATTAGTAACTGTGGTAGTACTAGTAGTACTGGAAGACTCTGTTGAGCTATCATTAATCCATTCAAAGTCAATACCAAGCTGTTTACAGTGTGGTCCTGAAATAATAAAGAAAAATAATGATTAAAATCTTGTAAATTGTAATGAAAGTGTACTTTATTATTTTCTTAATCGGAAATATTTAATCAAAAATAAAAATATGGATGCTGTCAGTGTACTTTATTATTTTCTTAATCGGAAATATTTAATCAAAAATAAAAATATGGATGCTGTCAGTGTCACTATTTCAATTTGATATGACATGCTCGATCAAAGGCGAATAACTTGCAAAATTTAATTGCCAGGTGAAAATTTGACTTGCACAGGTATTCTCTTATAAATCAAGTAATGTAGGATTTTTTTTAAAGAAATATATTTTAAAAAGTTAAAAATACATTATGGGAGATTAGATAACGAGTTGGCAGTTCTCACTATAATAGTTATAAAGTACAGTGGACTCTGTCAAGTCCGACATCGTACGGGATCGTTACAATATGTCGGATCGCAAAGAGTGTCGGAATACCCATTTTTGTCAAACCGGAAATATTGTAACTTTGATTATTATTATAATCTAGCTTCGAATCACCAGAGCATTATTCCCTTTAAAAATGATAAACTTTTCTGTACATTCAAAATTTTCTTACATTAATTTGTTTTTCATTTAACATGCCTAGGCATTTTGAAAAGGTCAAGTCGATAATTTATCTTCTTTGTCATCTTCAGTTGATCGCACACTTATGTTTGCTATCGCGTGTGAATCATTGATTATCTATTGTTCTATGTCAAGGTCATCGTCACTTAGATTGTAACGGAATCTGTAGAGATTTGTCGAGTGCAAACTTACGTTATTCGGGTTCAATCGGCATGAGTAAAGAGTGTTTCTAACAGGTGCGAGGAATATTTTTATGACAGTGAATTTGTTGAGAAATTCGTGGATATGCTTGAGTATTTGTCACAACTGTCTTACAAGAGATTATAAAATTATCAAAGTAATCAACAAAGACCTACGTATGGTAGCAAGTTTTAATCTCACCAATAATTGAGTGGTAATTGCTGGCTTCACACCCATGGATTGAAAGCCGGATTATACCGTGTCGATTCAATGGAAATCATGCAACGAGACGGCCGAATGATGTTGTAATCCGGAACATACAGAGTCCAGATTTACCAGAGATTTTATGGCTGAAGTAATAAGGAAATAAATCGGGACAAGAAAATCATGTCGGATGACACAGAGTGCCGGAGTGATAAGAGTTCGGATGTGACACAGTCCACTGTAGCTATGTAAAGGCAATTTGCTGAAAATTTCAGTCAGATTGATCCACTATGAACCGATTACTAAGCGAAAGAAAGTTCTGCTTAGCCCCGGTCTTCATTACTAAAGTCGGTAAGACAAAACTAGTCTTCTCGATTATCCATTTAATTGTTAATCGCGAAGGAAAATTCTGCTGCAAATCGAACTACAATCCAGCAAATATCGCAGGCTAGCCTTGACATCGAGAGTTGATTATGGTCTGGTTAAGTTAATTAATGTCTAATTAATAGTTTTTATAACATTTCAGGCCTAAAGAAAGACCTACAATAGGCAGATTTTGCTCTTGCATAATATATGTTTAAAGTCAAATTCTTTTCATTATAGGCCTATGTCTGCATGGTACAGCTAAAAATAATTGGCTTGGGCTCTTACATATTCCTGAAGCAATGACCCGAGAAATCCCTCGCTGGCCATTGCTGGATTGGCTTCTGATACTTGAACTTTTGCGGGAGTGTGATATTCTTCCCGTTCAATCAAAGCTATCACTTGAATACAGCAACATGACAGTCCCACATTTAATCTGGGTCTTCTCTAAAACTTTGGACAGTGATTTAAGGTATTAAAAACGGTGGACGTATGTTCATTTCCAACCAGTATTGTTTACATTTTATTCGATTTGATAGCCTTGTTTGTCACGCAATTAAGTTTTACTGCAATATTCTGCTATGCCCTGATTAATTGGTCATACTAAAATAGCCCATGGACTGGAGCGATTTAATAATAATGAGTATATTTATAATGCGCTATATCCATAAACCAAGTTCATGCTCAAAGCGCTACACAATTATTATCCCAGTCTCTAGGATACAGGTAAAGCCTGATTACCTCCCTTTACCCCTGAACTCTCAGAAAGAGCCCCAACATATGCTGCCACAAGGAGCGCAACAGTTTTTTGTGTAATACATACACCATCCTACCGGTACCCATTTACAGCTGGGTGACTGGAATACAGGGATAAAGTGTCTTATTCAAGGACGCACGAACTCGACGCACAATTCGGGTCTCGAACCTGCAACCATTCGGTCACAAATCCTACTTGCTGTTTACTTTCGAGGAATGGCTTAATGCCCGAATGTTTTCTGCATAGACTGATTTAAAATAGCATAAAATGAATAATGACATTCCATCACGCCTCCCTGTTAATAAACTGCTTCTAAATATTTTTATAACTTTTGATTATTTTGTTTTCGCGGACTAAATCTTTGTTACCGCTATTATTAATGCGCGAGTGAAAAGGTTGGGAGAATTTGCGCCTACAAGTTCTGGACCCGGGATTTCAGCCAATCAGCAAACAGAAAAATCGTCATTATGGGCAGTTATATCAACAAACACACGTGTTTATTTTTTCGTCGTTTTGACTAAGTTTCTCGAAGTATGAAGTATTAGTTTAGTTTAGTGATACCAGTTGGAATTCAGTTGTGAACTACGCTTCTTAGTGGCAAAATCTTGACCGAGAAGAGCAGAAAATTGCTGTTTCTTATCGTGATGTGTTTGAGAAGGTAAAGTAGGCCTGATTATTTTTTTCTCTCTGTAATTCTTACACTGAAATGACTACCGATTCTTTATGCCTATGCCTTTATTTGAACAGACACATTTTTTGTTTAAACAGTATTTATTTAGCAAATATTTGCATACAAAATACAATAAATACTAAATTATATATGTTTAAACAAGCTGTGCTGGTAGCTTAAAATTATTAATGTCTCAGCAAATGGTATAGGCCGTGGACTGGGCACGATTATATGGCTTAGATCTTTACTCTCGCTAAACGGCCTGCTGAGGCATTTCAGATTTTTAAAATTGATAGACACAGCAAAAATGATGTTAACTAGCAACCATCACACGTGGATGTCAGCACCTGTAATATTTATAAAATTATCTGAATAAGAACTACGGTATATATTTCTCGTCATAACACCAAGCTGCTACGCGGTCAAGTAATTGACCAATGAAAATGGGTGGATTATGACATGTGATTAGTCACGTGATCATTGTTTATTATGCAGACATGATTTTAGCTGTTGAAAAAAAAAGCTGAAAAAATCGGGGGGGGGGGGGGGGCGTGTCCAGTGGCAACGCCGGTATGTTTGGGGGAGGGGTGTGTGCAAATGTAATTTTAAAGTAAGGGGGGGGGGCTGTCTCATCATACTGAATTTCAATATTCTTGTATTTATTTGTCTTCAAATTTACTACAATTTTTTTATTTCTTATTTTTCTTGTATTTAATTCATTTACAGAATACTTACTAAACACAAAAAAAATAAAAAAAAAATAATAATGTTTGAACTACGCATCCGATCTTTTGATTATCCTGTATAATTTTCTAGACTAGAAAATATGTTGCTCTAATTAGGCCTAGTCTAAATCGAATAAACTTCTACCTCCCTCCGACCGTAATTAATATTCACGACTCTTCCGGAAGACTTTACGAATAGAATGTCTCACAAGCTCGCCTTCCAACTTCTGTTCCAACCATTTCCATCCATTTTAAAGTCCTTTGTCGAATAGTTTGGTGTCGACGTCTCGATATACGACCTTAGCCATAGCGCGAAAGAACTGACGATGATTACGTATCGTACCATCATAGGCACGATAGAGAATCTCTATGTCACTTGTACACAATGACAGGCAATCTCGTTCAATCTCGCGCGATTCTACGATACGGTATTGTTAATGTTTACATCGCTGACATCCGGACGGCAGATTTTAAAGTTATGGATGGATATTTTGAAGTTCACCAGTTAGAAATTTGTCAGGAAAAAATTAATGATTGTTTGTTTTATGATATTACGCTTTTGAAACAAGGTGCTTGAATAAATTAAAGCGGAAAAATATCATAACAAAAGCGTTGTTAAAAATCGGAACCGACTGCAAAAAATCGAAACCTGACGGGACAAAAAGCTGAAATCTGCTTTAAAGCGTGAAAAAATCATGTCTGATTATGTATGACATGTGATTAGTAACGTGATCATTGTTTATAAACAAACCCATGATCTTGTTAACTCAACCAACCTTGTTTTACGTGTGTTTGATAGTTAGGGCTTTGTGGAAACGCTATTTCAACGAAGATTGGCACGAAATTGACACAGCATTATCGGGCACTTATATCTTTATACATGTTGAATTTGAGCTTCAAACTCTGTGCAAATTGCCGCATATGTATCGTGATGTTAGTCATGTCACTCATGCTGTTTGTGGGATGTCTGGTACAGCTGACCCAGAGCAAATAATCATTATTTATTTCCATTTTTTTTTACTCAGCTGAGAATTGACACATATTTCGGCTGCCTTTTAATAGTATGAATCTGAATATTGCGGGAAAATTTCTGATGGATAATTTCTTGATAGTCTTTCTTGTTGATCTATTGAATGATGGTTATAGCCTATGTTATATTTCTGCTAAAGGTACACTAAATCTGACTAAATTCTTAACTGAGCAAAACAGATTTTTGTGGCTAAAACCTGTAAGTCCCCAAACTATCATTTCCATCAGGCCATAATTGTCTGTACATTAGACCTCTATGCTAAAATTTAATTTCTCATCATTTTGCAAAATAAATGGGGGCATGACAAACTAACTGCAGGTTATTTGTACATGTCTATGTTTCATATGCAAAACAATCCTAGATACAGCAATTGTCATTCTCTAAAGGCAATACACAATAATAAATGGGGGCATGACAAACTAACTGCAGGTTATTTGTACATGTCTATGTTTCATATGCAAAACAATCCTAGATACAGCAATTGTCATTCTCTAAAGGCAATACACAATAATAAGACAAAAATATTATTTATATTTATTAATTCAGAAAAAAAAACAGTCATAGCAATAACAATTCATAATATGATGTTTGAAAGACCTCAAAATATTCATGACATTAAATCCCAATTAAAATCTCATTTGTTCAAAAAATATTACAAAGATAGGTTGCCAGGCAACGAAACATACGCCCACAGCAGCTAAATCGTCCGGGGTGTCAACAAGAGTTGTCGCATATTCTTACTTTTTTCGGTAATGAAACATTTATAATACTCTGAAATCTGATTAACAATTCATAAAGTAATTATCAGAAAATCATTAGAATTTGTTTGGTTTTTATAAAGTTCTGCCCCATGCTAACGCTTAGTATACGAAATATTTAAAATCATGAATTCAGCTGTTCAGTTATCAAAATTCATTGAAAATCAATATACTTGTTTATCTCAAGACCTTAAACTCTGTGTATCAATCTGAAGTCAATCGGATATTAACTTTGGCCTCTAGAGCGTCCACAAGATTTTTTGAAGTGATCAAGGGCCATAACTCTGGCAGTAATTATCGGAAATTCGCTGAAAATCAATAGGCTTCTTCATCTCATGACCTTAAACACTGTGTATAAATTTAAACTCAATCGGATATTAACTTTGGCCTCTAGAGCGTCCGCAAGATTTTTTGAAGTGATCAAGGGCCATAACTTTGGCAATAATTATCGGATTTCGCTGAAAAACAATAGGCTTCTTCGTCGCATGACCTTAAACACTGTGTATAACTTTAAAGTCAATCGGATATTAACTTTAGCCTCTAGGGCGTCCACAAGCAATTGTGGACGCCGGACCGACGGACGGGGGCGACGAAAATAAAATTAAGACATGTATGTACACATAGTATATTGATCTTAAAAACACTTTGAGCATGCTTATGGGTGGATTTGGTATTCAAAAAATGGAATGCTTGGTTTTATTTTATTATTACATGTATTGCATTTCAATATTGATCAATATCATCATCTGATAGTTATCAGCATCAATTTCTGATGTTGTAAGCATAGTATTATTGCAATCCCTACATTTGAAGTGATACACGTACACCTTCACTGCTTCTTCTTTTGAGCCTTCAAAAGGTTAAAAAAATTACAGTTCACCTTTAAATAAAGTTTATATATGGAAAAAAATAAGGGAATGACCTACTTTTCAAAATTTGGCAGTATCTAGTCAGTGTGAAATAGATCTCCTGCAATATCAAAATAAACTTAGATATTGCTTTAAACATTTATCTTCAACATACCATTATTTACTCATTTAGCCTATATTTTATTTATTACCATCTGAGACAGATTAATAAGCTACCGGCATAGGTTGTTTCCGAATCCATATATAATTTAGTATTTATTGTATTTAGTATGCAAATATATGCTAAATAAATATTGTTTAAACCAAAAATGTGTCCGTTTGAATAAGGCACAGGCATAAACAATTCGTAATCATTTCTGTGTACAAAAATGTAAGAAAGAGAGAAAAAAATAGGCGGGCTTTACCTTCAAACACATCACGATAAGAAACGGCAATTTTCTGCTCTTCTCCATCGAGATTTTGCCACTGAGAAGCGTAGTTCACAACAGCATTCCAACTGGTATCAGTAAACTGAACTAATTTGCCAGGATCCTTGATGGCTTGGTGAATAAGGCACTTCATACTTCGAGGAACTTAGTCAAAACGACGAATAAAAAACATGAGCTTTTGTTGATATAACTGCCCGTAATGATGATTTTACTGTTTGCTGATTGGCTGAAATCTCAAGTCCAGAACTTGTAGGCGCAAATTCTCCTAACCTTTTCACTCGCGCATTAATATGGCGGTAAAAAAGATTAAGTCCGCGAAAACAAAATATTATAGTTATAAAAATATTTAGAAGCAGTTCGTTATTAACAGGGAGGTGTGATGGAATGTCATTATTCATTTTATGCTATTTTAAATCAGTCTATGCAGAAAACATTCGTGCATTAAGCCATTCCACGAAAGTAAACAGAAAATCGCTCCAGTCCATGGCCTAGTAATAAACAAAATAAAATATAAATGGCATGTTGAAGATAAATGTTTAAAGCAATATCTAAGTTTATTTTGATATTGCAGGAGATCTATTTCATACCGAGTAGATATTGAAAAATTTTGAAAACTAGGTCATGCATTTATTTTGTTCAAAATATAAACTTTAGTCAAAGGTGGGCTGTAATTTTTACCTTTTTGTAGGCTCAAAAGTAGAAGCATTGAAGGTGTACGGTTGTCACTCTAAATGCTATTCTCGCTTCTGTGCTAAACAACGGATCCAACGTTCAGAAAAGAGCCTTGAAAAGGGCAGCACCCGAGACCCGACCACATAGTCATTCAACTCCTTCACAAAAAAGAAGATCCAATCAACCGTTATCATGTACAGTCACATCTTCTACCGGTGGTGTTCTTCCATCTGTTCGTATCATATTTCCAAGAAAGTCGACCCATATCAAACGTGGTGGAAAGCGAATCAAGGATTTATTATATAAAACACAAACTTTGGATGCTGGTAAGTAATTGTTTACAATGTAAGACTAAGAGCTCCACTTCCCCTTCATGTGACACAATTGCCATGCTGATTAGGTAGCACGTCATTTCGCTCCCGCGTCATTTCGGACTCAACACAAACATTGTTTCGGGCTCAGTCTGACAACATTTTGGGCTTACTTAGCAACGTTTCAGACTGGGTCAAGCAACTTTTTGAATTCGGGCTGGCGACGTTTCCGCTCTATAAAAGCTGAAAAATTCTGTGTATATGTTTGTAATAACCGTTTTTTCATTCGTTTTAGGTGATGCCGAACACCGATCATTCTCGATAATAAAGACATTAAACATCTGGACTATAAGAATGCAAATTATTTTAATATAAATCGATCACCGGACTGATTAAATGTGTGTAGCGTGGCAGTCTATCGATTAAAAGCTCAAACTTTCTTAGTATAATTTCTTTTTAAGCTGATGCTGATGACTTATCAGATGATGATGATGAATATTGAAATGCAATAATAATAAATTCCATTTTTTGAGTGCAAAATCCACCCATAAGCATGCTCCAAATGCTTTTAAGAGCAATGTACCAGGGTACTATGTGTACATACATGTCTTTTCAATTTTAGAAATATTTTTTGAACAAATGAGATTTTGATTGGGTTTTACTGTCATGATGAATATTTTGGGGTCTTTCAAACATCGTATTATGCAATGTTATTGTTATGACTGTTTTTTTCTAAATTTATCTCCCAGTTGGACTTGTTAGTAAATACAAAATTAATAATATTTTTGTCTTATTATTGTGCATTGCCTTTAAAGGATGTCAATTGCTGTATGTAGCATTGTTTTGCATATCAAACATAGACATGTACAAATAACAAAGACGGATCACTCCTTCCTTGTCGGTCAGCTACTCACTATTTTCGATGATGTTCGTGTTTTCATCGACTGAGCAGTGCACGACCCTGTCCCTGGCCACCGACAAAACATTGCGATTTTTATTTGGACGTAGTTTTTTTTTCTCTCTTCTCCCATGCACACCTTGCCTTTGGAACATATCAATGTGGAACCAGCTTACGTTTAAATGACGCGACCTTCACATAATGAAAGAAAGAAATAAATTCAAGAGAAAATCACAAAAGCTTTTTTAAAATGAAAGCAAATCAGGATACCAGGCTAATGGAAGGCGAGCCAGTGACCGTGGGGTTCTTTCCTCATAATAGTGAACGGCCAACACAAAATATTTTATTGGTCTATTTTTTCTTTGTCCCTAGGCAGCTGTTAGTCGAACATTATGCAATCTATGTTCGTTGTCCATACCCACACTTATTTTGCAAAATGATGAGAAATTAAATTTTAGCATAGAGGTCTAATGTACATACAATTATGGCTTGATAGAAATGATAGTTTGGGGACTCACAGGTTGGGGCCACAAAAATCTGTTTTACTCAGTTAAGAATTTAAGAATTTAGTCAGATTTAGTGTACCTTAGCAGAAATATAACCATCATTCATTAGATCAACTAGAAAGACTGTCAAGAAAATATCCATCAGAAATTTTCCCCCAATATTCAGATGCATGCTAGTAAAATGCGGCCGAAATATGTGTCGATTCTCAGCTGAGTAAAAAAAAAAAAAATAGGAATATAAATAATGATTTGTAACTCTGGGCCAGCTGTCACCAGACCTTCCCCATAATTATTGAAAACAGCACAAGATGAGTGACATGACTAACAACACGATACATATGACGCAATTTGCACTGAGTTTGAAGCTCAGATTCAACATGTCTAAAGATATAAAGTGTGCCCGATTACCCTGTATCAATTTCGTGCCAAACCTTGTTGGAATAGCGTTTCCACATAGCCCAAACTATCAACAAACACGTAAAACATGATTAGTTCAGTTGTCAAGATCGTGGCATTGTTTATAAACAATGATCACGTGACGAATCACATGTCATGATCCGACGATTTTCATTGGTCAATTACTTGACCGCTTAGCAGCTTCGTGTTATGAGAAATGTATAGTTCTTATTCAGATAATTTTATAAATATTACTGGAGCTGACATCCACATGTGAAGGTTGCTAGTTAACATCATTTTTGCTGTGTCTATCAATTTTAAAGATGGGTTGCAAGGCAATGAAACATACGCCCACAGCAGCTAAATCGTCCGGGCAGTCAATAAAACAAGGGTTGTCGCATATTTCTACTTTCTTCGGTAATGAAACATTTGTAATACACTAAAATCTGATTAAGAAACAACTCATTATGTAATTATCAGAAAATCATTAGAATTTGTTTGCTTTTTATAAAGTTTTGCCCAACGCTAACAATTGGTATACGAAACATTTAATATCATGGATTTAGCTGTTCAGTTATCAAAATTCATTGAAAATCAAAATACTTGTTCGTTTCAACACCTTAAACTTTGTGTATCAACACGAAGTCAATCGGATGATAAATTTGGCCTCTATAGCATCACAAGATTTTTTGAAGTGATCAAGGGAGATAACTCTGGCAGTCATTATTTGAATATGCTGAAAATCAATAGGCTTCTTCGTCTCATGACCGTATACACTGTGTATAAATTTAAAGTCAATCGGATATTAACTTTGGCCTCTAGAGCGTCCACAAGATTTTTTGAAGTGATCAAGGGCTATAACTCTGGTAGTTATTATCGGTTCAAAATTGTGACCTCTACAGTGTTCACAAGCTAAAAACAGGATTTTTCGTACAATCAGGGGGCATAATCCATGAAGTTACAGTCCGATACATGCCAATATCGAAAGGAACCGAGATCTTAGCGTGATAAACCTATACTTCAAGTTTCATTGAAATCGGATAAAAATTGTGACCTGTAGACTGTTCACAAACAATTGTGGACGGATGGACGGACGGACGGACAGACAGGGGCGATGACAATATATGTCGACATGAAAATGTGGGCGTATAAAAAGATTTTAAGGTTAGCTGTGGTATTTTTTACACTACAGCTAACATTGACCATATCAGGCCGAATAAGATTTAGGCTTTTATTTGTTATATGGTTCGTTGTATCCGTAAGTGGAGAGCTGTCATGTTCAGCCATTTTTTGTCGAGTAGAGAAAACCTGCCGATACAAAATACAATTTGCATATGATTTAATGAATGAAAATTATTTAATATTTGTAATTACTAGTTAGCTAACATGTTGAACTATCGTAATATCGGTGATCCAATAAAAGTTTTGTTCGTGTCTATCAAAATTTCACTAAAAAATCACTCACCTTTTAGGTTTTGACTTCTCATTTCCGTCCGTCTGCTCGTATCAAAATGAGGCACACATGATCGGAATCTACGGAAAATGCCGAATACATCCATATACGGTTTATCTCGCTGAGCAAACAGGAAATCGTGTCTATTTATAGACGAAGAGGGGAACCCGTTATATTTATAGCGTCAAAACGGTGCCGTCAGTGGAGCGATACTAGAAAGTAACGTAGTTTTCAACGATGAATATGAAATAATACAAGACATTTTCTACCTTAAAAAAACTGATTATGTTGAAGAAGGATATTTAAATGCCATAATTATGAAATACTTTGCATGTAAAGGCAAGGGATATTATTTGTATTAATAAATAAATTAATGTAAAAATTTATAGATTTGCCATTCGTCATGACGTATGACGTCACTGACTGAACTCTCTAATTTAGCTGAAAATGAAAGTAGAATTACAAGAGATTGAAAGGCGATGGCCTGACTTCTGCAGAAAAAAGTATTGACTTATACCCCCCAAAATACAACATTAATGAATCTATACTTATGTTCCAAAGTCATAACCAATCAAATTGGTTATTGCTACTTAACCTAGGGCTGTACGATATTCTCGATATAGTCATTTATCGCGATATGGTATTTTCAGACCCAACTACGATATCATGTGGCCAAATATCGTCGATATAGTGGTTTATCGAATATCGCCCAAAACTTGAAATATCGAAAAAAATTATCATAAAAATTGATAATAAATGCACCATACAGGAGTGGAAATTAGCCGACGGCAATAAACTATAATAAAACTAATGTTTTGAGAATCGTTAAATGTTGAAAACACTAGCGCACCCTCCGCAGGCGTTTTTCACTGCATTGTGTATGCGTTACTTTTACTTTGTTTTTAGTCGACAATAAATTGTCAGTTATTACTACATGTAACCTTAGGCCTACTAAACGCCTGAAATTTCCCACTACCACAGCTATAAATAGGTTGTTTTAAAAAACGAATATTTTTAGAAAATACTACGAAAATTAATTTCCGAAAGCATGAATAAAACGATCTACAAATAGATTACTGCTGTCACTGTTGGGCCAATCGAATGCTTGAATGGAAGATAGTACGGATCATTTAGTATTTGTTACTGTTTGAACTTATATACGACTTGAAGACCGCATCTACTTACTTTCGCTGCATGTGATATTTGAGAATTTTAATAATCCCAAGAAGAGGACGATAAAACCTCACACACGATAGGAATAGAGGGGCGGAAGAGTCCCCATAACAGTGCAGGCAAGTTTGGATCTCAGTGATGCATCCGAGGAGAAACAGGAACCATTCCTTGTAGATAAATCATAGTAAAAAATCCCTGGTAACAAACTAGACAAGACTGTGTAGATATAAGAAGGTTTTATCCAGGACGCGTTTCGGGCGTTCGCCCTTTATCAACTGGTTACAAAAATAATCCCGTTACCGGGTATATATAGACAATAGAATTATTGCGCATGCGCATAACGTTGCGAATTAATAATCCCTAAACTACTAGGATTATTTAATCCCTATACTGGGATTATAAAAATAATAATACATATAGAAAAAATTAAGGTCACTTATATAAATACAAAATTTTTTAAAAAATGATAAATATATAAAAAAAAATGGATGTACAAATAACATTAAAATTATTTTTTTAAAAAATCAAACAAAAAATATATTCAAATGCCGATAATCATCAAGTGACTGTTGTCAGGTAACATCAATGGTGGTGGTTTCCGTAGAGATGAATACGTATAGACTCGATCATCCGGGACCTCCTAGTCTTCAAACGTGCAGAGGTAGAATGGGCCTATACGTAACGAGTTTGCTGCGATCGATTCTAAAATGCGTAGTTAGTGGTTTAACTCTGGATCGTGAAATCAGTGATGCTGAAGGACGAAAGATCGTTTTTACGTGTAAATAGGAAGGTTGTTGGTCACCTCTATGAATCAAAGTGGATTCTATAATTAGAGGGCCACGGGAGAAAAGAAGGACGAAGTATAGTTAAAAGGTGGAGTTGTCCGAATAACAGTTTCTCTAAAATCTATCGCATCAACGGATGCTGTAAAAATGAGCTGTAGATTAGGGTTCAATAGGTATTCCTTGATCTGGTATGCACTGGTCGTATTTTATTTTTCTTGAGGATGAAGTAGGTTATTCTAAATAAAACCCAAGTGTGTATAGATTAATCTTCTTATTTCTTTGTTATTGGTACTGTCGAAACATTAAATCTATTCTGCTTTTAAAAAAGGTGAATATGATAATATTCAGTATCAGTTTTCAAATAGTGTCGAAAAAAATGGCGGTATATAGCCAAGGAGAGTACGGCATTTTTAACTTGGTTTTCTTTAAGTTTCTAGCTGATAATAAAAGCAGTTGAAAAATCGTTTCAGATTTGGTATCATTCTAGGTGTTTTTATTTGGATTTTCTTCTTCCATGCTGGTAGGTTGAGGCTGTGAGATAGTGCGCCATTGGCGTTCGGGTGTCTCTGAAGTGTGAAGGGATCCACAGAAGATGCTAAATCGTCCGTAAAAATAAAGTATATAATAATCCCAAGAAGAGGACGATAAAACCTCACACACGATAGGAATAGAGGGGTGGAAGAGTCCCCATAACAGTGCAGGCAAGTTTGGATCTCAGTGATGCATCCGAGGAGAAACAGGAACCATTCCTTGTAGATAAATCATAGTAAAAAATCCCCGGTAACAAACTAGACAAGACTGTGTAGATATAAGAAGGTTTTATCCAGGACGCGTTTCGGGCGTTCGCCCTTTATCAACTGGTTACAAAAATAATCCCGTTACCGGGTATATATAGACAATAGAATTATTGCGCATGCGCATAACGTTGCGAATTAATAATCCCAAAACTACTAGGATTATTTAATCCCTATACTGGGATTATAAAAATAATAATACATATAGAAAAAATTAAGGTCACTTATATAAATACAAAATTTTTTAAAAAATGATAAATATATAAAAAAAAAATGGATGTACAAATAACATTAAAATTATTTTTTTAAAAAATCAAACAAAAAATATATTCAAATGCCGATTATCATCAAGTGACTGTTGTCAGGTAACATCAATGGTGGTGGTTTCCGTAGAGATGAATACGTATAGACTCAATCATCCGGGACCTCCTAGTCTTCAAACGTGCAGAGGTAGAATGGGCCTATACGTAACGAGTTTGCTGCGATCGATTCTAAAATGCGTAGTTAGTGGTTTAACTCTGGATCGTGAAATCAGTGATGCTGAAGGACGAAAGATCGTTTTTACGGGTAAATAGGAAGGTTGTTGGTCACCTCTATGAATCAAAGTGGATTCTATAATTAGAGGGCCACGGGAGAAAAGAAGGACGAAGTATAGTTAAAAGGTGGAGTTGTCCGAATAACAGTTTCTCTAAAATCTATCGCATCAACGGATGCTGTAAAAATGAGCTGTAGATTAGGGTTCAATAGGTATTCCTTGATCTGGTATGCACTGGTCGTATTCTGACAACTCCACCTTTTAACGATCTTTCGTCCTTCAGCATCACTGATTTCACGATCCAGAGTTAAACCACTAACTACGCATTTTAGAATCGATCGCAGCAAACTCGTTACGTATAGGCCCATTCTACCTCTGCACGTTTGAAGACTAGGAGGTCCCGGATGATTGAGTCTATACGTATTCATCTCTACGGAAACCACCACCATTGATGTTACCTGACAACAGTCACTTGATGATAATCGGCATTTGAATATATTTTTTGTTTGATTTTTTAAAAAAATATTTTTAATGTTATTTGTACATCCATTTTTTTTTTATATATTTATCATTTTTTAAAAAATTTTGTATTTATATAAGTGACCTTAATTTTTTCTATATGTATTATTATTTTTATAATCCCAGTATAGGGATTAAATAATCCTAGTAGTTTAGGGATTATTAATTCGCAACGTTATGCGCATGCGCAATAATTCTATTGTCTATATATACCCGATAACGGGATTATTTTTGTAACCAGTTGATAAAGGGCGAACGCCCGAAACGCGTCCTGGATAAAACCTTCTTATATCTACACAGTCTTGTCTAGTTTGTTACCGGGGATTTTTTTACTATGATTTATCTACAAGGAATGGTTCCTGTTTCTCCTCGGATGCATCACTGAGATCCAAACTTGCCTGCACTGTTATGGGGACTCTTCCGCCCCTCTATTCCTATCGTGTGTGCCGCCCCTCTATTCCTATCGTGTGTGAGGTTTTATCGTCCTCTTCTTGGGATTATTATATACTTTATTTTTACGGACGATTTAGCATCCTCTGTGGATCCCTTCACACTTCAGAGACACCCGAACGCCAATGGCGCACTATCTCACAGCCTCAACCTACCAGCATGGAAGAAGCAGTCGTTGTTTTTTGTATTTTAGAGGAGAGTCGAAAAAAGCTCCCCTTAAATGATGAAATTGAAAAAATCGCTCTCCTAAAAAAGCTCTCCCAGTTTCGATAAGAAGAGTGATTTAGGAGTTAGGGAGAGTGATATGATATCAAGAAGAATGATTAATTTTCTGTATATGGAAAATGGTTCTTAAGAAACAAAACTTGGTGCAAGGGGTCATTCCTGGTTACATAATTGATAATATACATCGTCTGCTAAATAATATCATTCGTTCGTAGCCGTACGGTCAAGTAAAACTTCTGCTATCGTCTATAACTAGTATCTACTTACGGTATTCCAATAGAAATACTTGTCGAAATTTCTAAATACATTTAGCTTGTATAATTATTTTTAGAAAACATAACCCCCATTCAAAATATAATCATAAACGCTTGAAAATTCCATCAAAATATAATCTATTTCTTCCGAAATTATTCGCATTGGAAATTTTTACGTGCCATCTCTCGTAATTTCTAACGTCTCGCGAGAGTTCTACTTTTCATTTCAGTTACATTAACCAATGGCGCATTGGCGCCATCTATTTTTAGCAAAATATTCATCGGAATTTTATTACCATGTGCGATCACATACTAATCGAATACACCAAACAATTTAATTTCACAATGACAGTATGGCGGAGATCGAATACATGTGCATGATTTACAAATATGGAGAGCGATGTTCAATTTTAAGGCGAGGGAGAAAAACCTCCCCTCGACTGACATTCAGGTGTGCGGCAGGCGCTCGCGAGCGATCGCGCGCCTCAAAAAACAATGACTGAAGAAGAAAATCCAAATAAAAACACCTAGAATGATACCAAATCTGAAACGATTTTTCAACTGCTTTTATTATCAGCTAGAAACTTAAAGAAAACCAAGTTAAAAATGCCGTACTCTCCTTGGCTATATACCGCCATTTTTTTCGACACTATTTGAAAACTGATACTGAATATTATCATATTCACCTTTTTTAAAAGCAGAATAGATTTAATGTTTCGACAATACCAATAACAAAGAAATAAGAAGATTAATCTATACACACTTGGGTTTTATTTAGAATTAGAATAACCTACTTCATCCTCAAGAAAAATAAAATACGACCAGTGCATACCAGATCAAGGAATACCTATTGAACTCTAATCTACAGCTCATTTTTACAGCATCCGTTGATGCGATAGATTTTAGAGAAACTGTTATTCGGACAACTCCACCTTTTAACTATACTTCGTCCTTCTTTTCTCCCGTGGCCCTCTAATTATAGAATCCACTTTGATTCATAGAGGTGACCAACAACCTTCCTATTTACCCGTAAAAACGATCTTTCATCCTTCAGCATCACTGATTTCACGATCCAGAGTTAAACCACTAACTACGCATTTTAGAATCGATCGCAGCAAACTCGTTACGTATAGGCCCATTCTACCTCTGCACGTTTGAAGACTAGGAGGTCCCGGATGATCGAGTCTATACGTATTCATCTCTACGGAAACCACCACCATTGATGTTACCTGACAACAGTCACTTGATGATAATCGGCATTTGAATATATTTTTTGTTTGATTTTTTAAAAAAATAATTTTAATGTTATTTGTACATCCATTTTTTTTTTTTATATATTTATCATTTTTTAAAAAATTTTGTATTTATATAAGTGACCTTAATTTTTTCTATATGTATTATTATTTTTATAATCCCAGTATAAGGATTAAATAATCCTAGTAGTTTAGGGATTATTAATTCGCAACGTTATGCGCATGCGCAATAATTCTATTGTCTATATATACCCGGTAACGGGATTATTTTTGTAACCAGTTGATAAAGGGCGAACGCCCGAAACGCGTCCTGGATAAAACCTTCTTATATCTACACAGTCTTGTCTAGTTTGTTACCGGGGATTTTTTACTATGATTTATCTACAAGGAATGGTTCCTGTTTCTCCTCGGATGCATCACTGAGATCCAAACTTGCCTGCACTGTTATGGGGACTCTTCCGCCCCTCTATTCCTATCGTGTGTGAGGTTTTATCGTCCTCTTCTTGGGATTATTATATACTTTATTTTTACGGACGATTTAGCATCCTCTGTGGATCCCTTCACACTTCAGAGACACCCGATCGCCAATGGCGCACTATCTCACAGCCTCAACCTACCAGCATGGAAGAAGAAAATCCAAATAAAAACACCTAGAATGATACCAAATCTGAAACGATTTTTCAACTGCTTTTATTATCAGCTAGAAACTTAAAGAAAACCAAGTTAAAAATGCCGTACTCTCCTTGGCTATATACCGCCATTTTTTTCGACACTATTTGAAAACTGATACTGAATATTATCATATTCACCTTTTTTAAAAGCAGAATAGATTTAATGTTTCGACAATACCAATAACAAAGAAATAAGAAGATTAATCTATACACACTTGGGTTTTATTTAGAATAACCTACTTCTTCCTCAAGAAAAATAAAATACGACCAGTGCATACCAGATCAAGGAATACCTATTGAACCCTAATCTACAGCTCATTTTTACAGCATCCGTTGATGCGATAGATTTTAGAGAAACTGTTATTCGGACAACTCCACCTTTTAACTATACTTCGTCCTTCTTTTCTCCCGTGGCCCTCTAATTATAGAATCCACTTTGATTCATAGAGGTGACCAACAACCTTCCTATTTACCCGTAAAAACGATCTATCGTCCTTCAGCATCACTGATTTCACGATCCAGAGTTAAACCACTAACTACGCATTTTAGAATCGATCGCAGCAAACTCGTTACGTATAGGCCCATTCTACCTCTGCACGTTTGAAGACTAGGAGGTCCCGGATGATCGAGTCTATACGTATTCATCTCTACGGAAACCACCACCATTGATGTTACCTGACAACAGTCACTTGATGATAATCGGCATTTGAATATATTTTTTGTTTGATTTTTTAAAAAAATAATTTTAATGTTATTTGTACATCCATTTTTTTTTTATATATTTATCATTTTTTAAAAAATTTTGTATTTATATAAGTGACCTTAATTTTTTCTATATGTATTATTATTTTTATAATCCCAGTATAGGGATTAAATAATCCTAGTAGTTTAGGGATTATTAATTCGCAACGTTATGCGCATGCGCAATAATTCTATTGTCTATATATACCCGGTAATGGGATTATTTTTGTAACCAGTTGATAAAGGGCGAACGCCCGAAACGCGTCCTGGATAAAACCTTCTTATCTACACAGTCTTGTCTAGTTTGTTACCGGGGATTTTTTACTATGATTTGAGAATTTTCTTACACCGGATCACAAGCAGACGCTTTTTAAACATCAGCGGTTGTATTTAATTTAATTATGGAAAACTTAGCTAGTACTAGCAGTACTAGTAGACCCACACAGGAAGTGGAGGGCCTAGGCCCTAGTTGAAAAAGAGAAATTAGTACCCAAACGAAAATGCACAAGTCGTTTTTGGTGAAAAGTTTTTATCCAAAAAGGATGTGTTTTGTTCATTTTAATAAATCTATATTTTAAAAAAAGCAAATTTTAAAGCAATTCTTACCCACACTGTAGTCAGCTTTAATGCATTTATATTTAATTTATTTAATAGCAAAGTGACATAATTATTAAATATCGCGATATTTAACTATATCGTTGAAAAAAATGGCAATATCGATATCGTCCCTTTTTGCAATATCGTACAGCCCTAACTTAACCTAAGCAAAAAATTCTCATCACTCTCACTTATCATGTCCCAAAGCATCAACCAACCAAATTGCTTATCTCTGCTTACCCTAAGTAGAACATAACGCTAACGCTACAATATACGTCCACATTCCTGCTTTGATTGATATGGTACTTTGTCAAGAAGCTAGGCGTTTGGTTTGTTTTGCGTTGAGGGTCGTGCCTCAACATCAATAGTTGCCGTCCTTAGAGTATAAGGAATAAGTATACCAAGATAATCCATTCAGAATTGTGCCTTCCTAACGCTAAAGGCAAAAAGTGGGCGTGGCCCTGCCCCTGGGGGTCGGGACATTCATCAAAATCAATAGTGGACGCCCTCAGGCTATAAGGAATACATAAGCCAAGTACCAAGCTGCTTCATTCAGAATTGCGGCCTGTAAACGACAAACACAAAAATTTGGCGTGTCTTGCCTGTGGGAGTCGGGACATGCAGTTGACGTCCTTAGGCTATAAGGAATACATATCCCAAGTTTAAAGACGATCCATTAAGCATCGTGGCCTGTAGACAACACACTCAGACACAAAGTAAAAATGGGCATGGCTCTGCCCCTGGGGGTTGGGAAATCACCAAAAACAATACGGGTCATCTTTAGGGTATAAGGAATAGGTATGTAAAGTTTTAAAAGGATCTGTTAAGAATTGCATCCTGTAGGCGAACACACGACACAAAAGCATTGGGCGTGGCTCTGTCCCAGGGGGTCCGGCATGCACCAAAAATAATAGTGGTCAGCCTTAGGGTATAATGAATAAGTATAAAAAAAGTTTTCAAGACGATCGATTAAGAATTGTGGCCTGTAGGTGACACACAGACAGACAAAAAGAAAATGGGCGTGGCACTGTCCCTGGGGGTCGGGCATGCACCAAAAACAATAGGGATCTTCCTTAAGGAAGACGACAGACAAACAAATACAAGAAATGGGTGTTGCTGTCCCACTGGGGTCGGGCATGCACCAAAAACAAAAGGGATCATCCTTAGGGTATAAGGAATAAGTATTTTAAGTTTCAAGATGACCAATTAAGAATTGTGGCCTGTAGGCGACACACAAAAAGAAAATGGGCGTGACTCTGCCCCTAGGCATGCACCCCAAATGATAGGAATGTTCCTTAGGGTACAAAGAATAAGCATTCAAATTTTCAAGATGATGCGTTAAGAAATGTGGCTTGTAGACGACAAACAAATAAATACAAGGAATGGGCGTGGCTCTGCCATTGGGGGTCGGACATGCAGCAAAAAACAATAGGGATCATCCTTAGGGTGTAAAGAGTAAGTATACAAAGTTTTAAGAAAATAGGTTGCCAGGCAACGAAACATACGCCCACACAGCAGCCAAATCGTCCGGGCAGTCAACAAGAGTTGTTGCATTTTAAGTAATCATCAGAAAATCATAATTCAAACTCACCCATAACTACGGTGTAACTGTGATATAGTCAAACGTTTTTTTTAAATCGGATAATAATTGTGACCTCCAGAGGGACCACAAGCTAAAAAGGGTGATTTTTCGTACAATCAGGGGCCATGATTCAGGAAGTTACGATCCGATATGGGCAAATATGCAATGGAACCAAGATCATTAGGTTATAAACATGTCTTTCAAGTTTCATCAAAATCGGTTCAAAATTGTGACCTCTATAGGGTCCACAACCTTGATATAACATATTTTCATACCATTCGCGTACAAACGGCGGCCATTTTGTCTGCCAATTTTGGTCCGATTTTCACGAAATTCGAACTCAACCTTCATAACCATGGAACGGTGATATAATCAAACGTTTTTTTTAAATCGGATAACAATTTTGACCTCCAGAGGGACCACAAGCTAAAAAGGGCGATTTTTCAGACAATCAGGGGCCATAATTCAGAAAGTTACGATCCGATGCGCGCAAATATCGAAAAGAACCAAGATCTTTGGGTTATAAACATACAAGTCAAGTTTCATCAAAATCGGTTCAAAATTGTGACCTCTATAAGGTCCACAACCTTGATATAACATATTTTCACACTATTCGCGTACAAACGGCGGCCATTTAGTCTGTCAATTTTGGTCCGATTTTCACGAAATTCGAACTCAACCTTCATAACCATGGAACGGTGATATAATCAAACGTTTTTTTAAATCGGATAACAATTTTGACCTCCAGAGGAACCACAAGCTAAAAAGGGCGATTTTTTGGACAATCAGGGGCCATAATTCAGGAAGTTACGATCTGATGCGCACAAATATCGAAAGGAACCAAGATCTTTGGGTTATAAAAATACATGTCAAGTTTCATCAAAATCAGTTCAAAATTGTGACCTCTATAAGGTCCACAACCTTGATATAACATGTTTTCACACTATTCGCGTACAAACGGCGGCCATTTTGTCCGTCAATTTTGGTCCGATTTTCACGAAATTCGAACTCAACCTTCATAGCCATGGGACGGTGATATAATCAAACGTTTTTTTAAATCGGATAACAATTTTGACCTCCAGAGGGACCACAAGCTAAAAAGGGCGATTTTTCGGAGAATCAGGGGCCATAATTCAGGAAGTTACGATCCGATTGGCGCAAATATCGAAAGGAACCAAGATCTTTGGGTTATAAACATGCATTTCAAGTTTTATCCAAATCGGTTCAAAATTGTGACCTCTACACTGTTCACAAGCTAAAAAACATGATTTTTCGTACAATCAGGGGCCATAACCCATGAAGTTACAGTCCGATACATGCCAATATCGAAAGGAACCGAGATCTTAGGGTGATCAACCTATATTTTAAGTTTCATTGAAATCGGATAAAAATTGTGACCTGTAGACTGTTCACAAACAATTGTGGACGGACGAACAGGGGCGACGACAATATACGTCCACATGAAAATGTGGGCGTATAAAAATCCAGTTAGAATTGTGGCCTGTAGGCGACAGACACACAAAAAGAAAATAGGCGTGGCTCTGCCCCTGGGAGTTGGGCATGCACCCCAAATGATAAGGATCATCCTTAGAGTATAAAGAGTAAGTATACAAAGTTTGAAGAAAATCCAGTAAGAATTGCGCCCTGTAGGCGACACACAAAAAGAAAATGGGCGTGGCTCTGCTCCTGGGGGTTGAGCATGAACCCCAAATGATACGAATGTTCCTTAGGGTACAAAGAATAAGCATTCAAAGTTTCAAGATGATACGTTAACAAATGTGGCTTGTAGACGACAAACAAATAAATACAAGGAATGGGCGTGGCTCTGCCATTGGGGGTTGGGCATGCACCAAAAAACAATAGGGATCATCCTTAAGGTGTAAAGAGTAAGTATACAAAGTTTTAAGAAAATCCAGTTAGAATTGCAGCCTGTAGGCGACACACAGACACACAAAAAGAAAATGGGCGTGGCTCTGCCCCTGGGGGTTGGGCATGCACCCCAAATGATAGGGATCATCCTTAGAGTATAAAGAGTAAGTATACCAAGTTTGAAGAAAATCCAGTAAGAATTGCACCCTGTAGGCGACACAAAGACACACGAAAACAAAATGGGCGTGGCTCTGCCCCTGGGGGTTGGGCATGCACCCCAAACGATAGGGATGTTCCTTAGGGTACAAAGAATGTGTATGCAAAGTTTCGAGATTATAAGTTAAGAAATGTGGCCTGTAGACGACAAACAAACAAATACTAGAAATGGGCGTGGCTATGCCCCTGGGGGTCGGGCATGCACCAAAAACAATAGGGATCTTCCTTGGGGTATAAGGAATAAGTATACCAAGTATAAGGAATAAGTATACCAAGTTTGAAGAAAATCCAGTAAGAATTGCGCCCTGTAGGCCACACAAAGACACAAGAAAAGAAAATGGGCGTGGCTCTGCCCCTGGGGGTTGGGCATGCACCCCAAACGATAGGGATGTTTCTTAGGGTACAAAGAATGTGTATGCAAAGTTTCAAGATTATAAGTTAAGAAATGTGGCCTGTAAACCACAAACAAATACTAGAAATGGGCGTGGCTCGGCCCCTGGGGGTCGGGCATGCCCCCAAAACAATAGGGATCTTCCTTGGTGTATAAGGAATAAGTATACCAAGTTTGAAGAAAATCCATGAAGAATTGCGCCCTGTAGGCGAACCACAGACACACACACACACACACACAGACAGGGGCGACGGCATAATATGTTCACATTATGAATGTGGACGTATAAAAATGCTAATCTTTGAATTCCATCAAGGCATTCACTTAATGAACGTCTACACCAAGTTTGAACATTCTACCTCAATAAGAAGGAAAGTTATTGTGTCCCAAAAAGAGTGACAGACATTTTAATTAATAATATTCCCCTGCTATCTTCGAAAGGCACGGGACAAAAAACAGTGGCTTCAAGTACACTTCAACTTTAAGTTTTCACTTTATGTGCTCTTATAAACAGTAATTACATACTTTTTTCTGGCACCAAGTAAAGCTTCTAGAATATCAGGTAGTAGACCTTTTCTAACAGATGATTTACAAAAATAATTTCCTGATGGTGTTTTTATATATTGATCTGCTGTTAATCTGTAAAATATATAAATTCTTATTTTTTAAAATATTCAGACAGTAAGCATCATGTTCTGCACCTGGTCAATCCATCTACCACAAAGAATTATAAGAGGAATAGTGTTCTAGAGAGTTTTGTTTTTTGTTCTCGAGTCAAATGTATTTGAAACAGCACCTTAATTCAACTGCCTTTCATCAGCTGATTGATAAATGATGATGTGCTGAATCAAGGGTATGTACAATTTGGGTGTACTGTCAATGCCTTGAAAACTGAGAATGTGCTATATTTTCATGACGCAAAGAATTACAACAAATATGGATTTAATACTTTTCTAACAAGTCGACAGTGAGGCTTACCCCCCCCCCCACCCCCAGCACCAAAGCAATGTGTCCCGCCAAAATCCCCAAATAACCAGCAATCAAACCGATTATCAACTATACACTAAGTTTCATTACACTCTATCAGATATAATCAAAGTTATCTTGTCCTATAATCAATGAACTCATTATAGTCTGCCGGATAAACACAGTTTTATGTGTTTTCCTGGACAAAAGTTCCATCAAAGCAAACTTGGTCTCAAATGAAAGGTGGGGTCCGTAGGTACTCCAGAAAAAAATAGGTTGCCAGGCAACGAAACATACGCCCACACAGCAGCTAAATTGTCCGGGCCGTCAACATGGGTTGTCGCATATTAAGTTATTATCAGAAAATCATTAAAATTTGTTTGGTTTTTATTAAGTTTTGCCTCATGCTAAATTACCATGTAACGGTGATATAATCAAACGGTTTTTTAAATCGGATAATAATTTTGACGTCCAGAGGGACCACAAGCTACAAAGATGATTTTTCGTACAATCAGGGGCCATAATCCATGAAGTTTCGATCCGATACATTCCAATATCGAAAGCAGCCGAGATCTTATGGGGATAAACCTATATTTCAGAATTGTGACCTGTAGAGAGTCCACAACACTGCTTATGGAGACCCAAACGTCGGTCATGCACTGTATAGACCTCTAAAGGGACGGGATTCAATTATCAGGAAACCCAACAAAAAGAATTGACCCAAAATCTTAAAAGGATTACGTGTACGGATAAGCAGTTTTGGTGTTTACATCCAAACCACTCCATATTTTAGCGATTATTTTTGAGACTCTGTTCAAATCCAGATAGTCCCTTCTATCTCTGATAAGGACGAGAAACCAAATTCCACAAAGACGCATCAACTAAAGTTTTAGTAAATGCTTATGGAAAGTCAAAGCTCACAAAGCCTACACTTCTGAAAGGCTGTGTCTACCACATTAACTGTAGAGAATATTACATTGATGAATTCTAACGACCCTAGACCACCGAATTAAGGAGCATTGTGCATGTGTCCAAAGCACCCCCCCCCCCCAAAAACCTGTTTCCTAGCTCCGTTACTATAATCTTTAATTTTTTTTAAAATAAAATATGATTGAGTTAAACGTTTCGTCGACACATGAACTTGGTCATTTTGGGAAAACCACATAGGTCTAACTTATCATGCCTATGGTGAAACTTTGCAAATGTGGAACTTAGCCCAGACACTTGCATTTCAGTCCATTGGTATAACATGAGAAATCTGTTATAATAATATAAAACACGACGCCCCGACAAGATTTCAATGGTCGCTAACAAATTTACAAATAAGAATCGTTAGTTTTGGCCATTTCACCCTGGCCCTCTCTTTCACGTCCTTATCACAGATAGAAGGAGAATTCACACACTTAAAGGGATTTTGAGTCTCAAAAATAATCGCCAAAATATAGAGTCGTTTGGATGTGAACACCAAAACTGCTGATCTGGACACGTAAATCCTTTTAAGATTTTGGGTCAATTCTTTTTGTTGGGTTTCCTGATAATCAAATCCTGTCCCTTTAGAGGTCTATACAGTGCATGACCGACGTTTGGGTCTCCTTAAGCAGTGTTTTTGGCTACATCTGAGGTTGGTGGACTTCTGCACAAAAGTTGATTGCTGTGCGCAAAAGTCGAGTAAAAAAATGAAATTTCGACATTTTGTCAGCCCCCCGCTCCCCATGGGAAGGAGACCAGCAACTTAAGGATCTAGGTTCAGAGTATCGGACATTGCTGTCCGCTCATCTAGTATAGGAGAAATTGTGTACACGATGTTGATAATAAATTTATAGGGTCTAACATTGACAGTTTTTGAGATATTGGCTATTTTCTGATTGGTCAACTTTGACCTTTGACCCCACCCCAAAAATTTTACCCAAGCGATCATGATGGGTCATTTTTTTATGGAGTACCTTCGGACCCCACCTTTCATTTGAGACTAAGTTTGCTTTGATGGGACTTTTTTCCAGGAAATAATAGTCCAGGAGCTAATGACAAAACAAGCTAACAGTGAGGCTGATGTCCCCCGCCGAAATCCCAAAATAAATAGATGACACATATTAATTAATCGCACATTTATTTTTTTCAAACGTATCAAGCAATCAAACTGTACACGAAGTGTCATCCAAAAGTGTTTTATAAAGAAAAATGCTAAAACCGATGAGAAAAATGAAAATGTACCCTAGTTAGGGGGACCCTAAAGGCAGACAAAAGGGCCCCCACGCTTGACAAAAGGGCCCCTCTGGCCAAGGGAAAGGGCCCTCGTGTCTGAGTCAATCGTTTCTATACACTGTAACTGTCGAATCCATTACTGAATGAAAATGCAGTCATTGTATTGGCATAAAAATCATCAATCAAGATGAACCTAAGTTATCTTGTCCCAAAGTATCAACCAATCAAATTGCTTATCTCTGCCTACCCTAAGCAGAAAAATGCTCATCTTCGAACTCCATCAAGGCATTGACCTAATAAGCATACACACCAATTTTGAACATTTTAACTCAATTAGAAGGTGAGTTATTGTGTTCCAAAGTCTCGGTAAATCAAATTGCTTATCGCTCTGCTTACCCTGAGCAGAATATGCTCATTATCGATCTTAGTCAAGGCATTACTGTAATGAAACTATACACCAAGTTTCATCACTCTCACTTTATTAGAACTAAAGTTATCGTGTCCCAAAGTATCAACCAATCAAATTGCTTATCTCTGCTTACCCTAAGCGGAAAATGCTCATCTTCGAACTCCATCAAGGCATTGACCTAATAAGCATATACACCAAGTTTGAACATTTTAACTCAAAAAGGAGAGTTATTGTGTTCCAAAGTCTCGACCAATCAAATTTGTGTATTGCTCTGCTTACCCTGAGCAGAAAATGCTCATTATCGAACTTAGTCAAGGTATTACTGTAATGAAACTATACACCAAGTTTCATCACTCTCACTTAATTAGAACTAAAGTTATCGTGTCCCAAAGCATCAACCAATCAAATTGCTTATCTCTGCTTACCCTAAGCAGAAAATGCTCATCTTCGAACTCCATCAAGGCATTGACCTAATAAGCATATACACCAAGTTTGAACATTTTAACTCAATTAGAAGGAGAGTTATTGTGTTCCAAAGTCTCGACCAATCAAATTTGCGTATCGCTCTGCTTACCCTGAGCAGAAAATGCTCATTATCGAACTTAGTCAAGGTATTACTGTAATGAAACTATACACCAAGTTTCATCACTCTCACTTAATTAGAACTAAAGTTATCGTGTCCCAAAGCATCAACCAATCAAATTGCTTATCTCTGCTTACCCTAAGCGGAAAATGCTCATGAAGTTTGAACATTCTAGCTCAATTAGGAAGAGAGTTATTGTGTCCCAAAAAGTGTGACGGACAGACAGACGGACAGACAGACGGACGGACGGACGGGACGGACGAGACGAGACGAGACGGACGAGACAGAGAGACAGACAGACAGACAGACAGACAGACCCATTTTAATAGTCCCCTAACTTTCTTCGAAAGGCGGGGGACAATAATATGGTCATCAATTACAAAAGGTTTGACCCCCCAAATTTGTAGCAGGTGTCCGTACGAGTAAAAGTCAATTGGTCAGATCGGGCACTGCTGGGGCGTTTGGCCACAGCAGCACCTTAAAGTAGCGCCCGGGGGACCTAAAATTAGGTCATAAGTTACATGGCTGAAACTTTCTAGGGACAATGGTATCCATAGTCAGAGTAAATATTTCACAAATCTAACCAAAATTTCCGAGGCTTTCCCTAAGTCAGACCACGCCCAATATCGCCTCACGGGACCAATAATATGGTCATAAGTTACATGGCTGAAACTTACCAGAAACAAAGATCCAAACCTGGTAATTATAATTTTCAAAAATCTAACCAAAAGTTTGGGGGCTTTCCCCAAGTCAGATCGCTCTAAAGTATGACCGACCACGCCCTAAAAATGGGGCTTTTTATATCAGTTCCAGTCTGATATTCATGAAATTCGAAGCTGACAATGATTATGGTGTGACGGTACACAACCTAGAAATGTGTACAAACGGCGGCCATTTTGTCTGGCAATTATGGTCCGATTTTCTCGAAATTCGAACTCAACCTTCCGTAGGGTGTAATGGTGATAGAGTCAAACGTTTTTTTAAATCGGATAATAACTGTGACCTCCACAGAGGGACCATAGGCGATTTTTCGGACAATCAGGGGCCATAATTCAGGAAGTTACGATCCGATATGCGCAAATAACGAAAGGAACCAAGATCTTTGGGTTATAACCATGCATTTCAAGTTTCATCAAAATCGAATTAAAATTGTGACCTATACAGGGTCCACAACCATGGTATACCATTTTTTAACAGTAATCGTGTACAAACGGCGGCCATTTTGTATGGCAATTTTGGTCCGATTTTCCCGAAATTCGAACTCAACCTTGCTTACGGTGTAACGGTAATATAATCAAACGTTTTTTTAAACCGGATAATAATTGTAACCTCCAGAGGGATCACAAGCTAAAAAAAGGCGATTTTGCGTATAATCAGGGGCCATAATTCAAGAAGTTACGATCCGATATGCGCAAATATCGAAAGGAACCAAGATCTTTGGGTTATAACCATGAATTTCAAGTTTCATCAAAATCGAATTAAAATTGTGACCTTTACAGGGTCCACAACACTGATATACCATTTTTTAACAGTATTCGCGTACAAACGGCGGCCATTTTGTATGGCAATTTTGGTCCGATTTTCCCGAAATTCGAACTCAACCTTCCTTAGGGTGTAACGGTGATATAATCAAACGGTTTTTTAAATCGGATAATAATTGTGACCTCCAGAGGTACCACAAGCTAAAAAAGGTGATTTTTCGGACAATCAGGGGCCATAATTCAGGAAATTACGTTCCGATAGGCGCAAATATCGAAAGGAACCAAGATCTTTGGGTTATAAACATGCATGTCAAGTTTCATCAAAATCGGTTCAAAATTGTGACCTCTATAGGGTCCACAAGCTAGAAACGTGATTTTTCGTACAATCAGGGGCCATAATCCATGAAGTTTTGATCCGATACATGCCAATATCGAAAGCAGCCGAGATCTTTTGGGGATAAACATATATTTCAAGTTTCGTCAAAATCGGGTAAGAATTGTGACCTGTAGAGAGTCCACAAACAATTGTGGACGGACGGACGGACGGACGGACGGACGTCCGGACGGACAGGGGCGACGACATAATACGTCCACATGAAAATGTGGGCGTATAAAAATCTAAGCAAAAGTTTGGGGGCTTTCCCCAAGTCAGATCGCGCTAAAGTATGGCAGACCACGCCCTAAAAATGGGGCTTTTTATATGGTCATAAGTTACATGGCTGAAACTTACCAGAAACAAAGATCTACACTTGGTAAATACAATTTTCAAAAATCTAACCAAAAGTTTGGGGGCTTTTCCCCAAGTCAGATCGCTCTAAAGTATGGCCGACCACGCCCTAAAAATTAGGCTTTTTATATGGTCATAAGTTACATGGCTGAAACTTACCAGAAACAAAGATCCACACTTGGTAAATACAATTTTCAAAAATCTAACCAAAAGTTTGGGGGCTTTCCCCAAGTCAGATCGCTCTAAAGTATGGTCGACCACGCCCCAAAAATTCAGTTACATGTCTGAAACTTACCAGAAACAAAAATTCCCATTTGGTAAATACAATTTTCAAAAATCTAACCAAAGTTTTGGGGACTTTCCCAAAGTCAGATCGCCCTAAAGTACACCCGACCACACCCTAACAATGGGACTTTTTATATGGTCATCAGTCACATGGCCAAAACTTACCAGAAATATTGTTCCATGCATGGCAAATGTATTTTTTGAAAATCGAAACATAAATGTGGGGGCTTTCCTCAAGACAAATGGGCTATAAAATTGCAGCCCCACCCACCTTTTCTATATCATCTAACTATATTTGCATTTCTTCGAAGGGCTCTTAAATTTGCTGATGAATGTGGAAAAACATGCAACTGTGTAACATATGATTTAGCCATTGCAAAGGTTGCACTACAAGTACAAATCCAAGCTGAAGAATCACCCACATTTGATTCTGTATTTGTTCAACTTGGTGCTTTTCACATTGAATTGGCCTTTTTCAAGCGGTTGGGAAACTCATTGCTGAATCTAGAGGACCGTATCTTTTAACAGAATGTGGAGTGCTGGCTTCTGGTTCACTTAATGGATTTATTAGTGGAAAAAATTACAACATGTGTAAGAGAGTACACCAGTTGTTTGCTTTATCATAATAATAATAATAACTAGATCTGCTACTGTACCATGCAGATATGAAAGCTTTCATATTCATCGTCATGTGTCATTGATTGTATCAAGTATCCTAAATAAAAGGATAAGAAGAAAAAATTTTCAAAATTGGTCAAAAACTGGCGAAGTTACAAGTCTAAATATAGTATGAAACATTGCACACAGGCATAACAATAATCTGAAAACTAAAAGGAAATAACTGAAACTTGTATTACTGTAATGAGACGGATGAGTAAATGAAATAAAAATGGCGGGAAAAAATTTTAAAAATGACACGTTGGACAGGCGACCTTACTCCTTGTCACGTACAACCGGGCATTCGAAAACACGCTAGTTAACTCAATGACAGGCGCGCGTGCTAACCATTGAGCCACCCAACCCCCCTTTGAAATCAGACACGTGCAATATGTCATATAGAAAGAATAAGAAGTCGCTCACAACAAAATGGTAAATTAATGAGTTTAGGTCAAAAGGTTGAGCTACTGTTTTAGAGGATCTAATAGTTTTAAAGAGACACGTTAAGGGTTGTTCATAGTTAAATGAAAGTTTAATTTTAAATAAGACCAATAAAATTAGGATTTAATAATGCCAGACTAATATTTGCAATATGTTTGGTTATAAGTAGGAAATCGTGACGACTTCTTAAGCATGTTTTAAACAAAGGATCATAGACTGAATTATACAAGAATGGCACTCTGCAATAAAAAAAACTGGCCAAAGCAAGATTTCTATGCAGAAATTAAATAATTGCTAGAACCAGAAAAATATTTATCCACTATAATAAATAAGCAACATAGAGAAAATGAAATGAAATTGAATGGGGTTTAACGTCCTACTGTTCTGCTCCTAAAATGGGCGAATGAAGACGGGCATATGCCATAAAGTGTGCAATGAGGGAAATTTTACCCGGGCAGCGGCGGTTGCGGCCTACGAGGTTGGACAGGCGACCATACTTCTTGTCACGTACAAACAAGAAATCGAAACAACGCCAGTTGACTCAATGACAGACGTTATGATACAGAGCGCACGTGCTAACCATTCAGCCACGCAACCTCCCTGAAATCGGCAAATTGCTGACCTACAGCGAGAAACATTTCAACCGGGCCAAATTTTCTATTTTAACAGTTTAATTTGCACGGTACCTTTAGTTATCAACCGAATATTACAAAAAACTTTTAAAAATGAGATCCCCCTGACATCATGTTTCATGTCACGTGCAACCTGGAGATCGAAACGACGCCCGTTGACTCAATGACAGACGTTACGATACAGCGCGCACATGCTAACCATTCAGCCTCCCTGAATTCGGAAAATTGCTGACTTATAGCAAGAAACATTTCAACCGGGCGAAATTTTCTGTTTTAACAGTTTAATGTGCACGGTACTTTAATTACCAACCGATTATTACAAAACTTTTGAAAATAAGCTCCAACTGACCAGCTTAATCGTATGCAATAAACGTTTGGCCTGAATTGAAAGTTCTGCACGGAGAAAGTTCATCTCGATTTCCCGGCGTGGTTCCCCGTTGTCAGTGAGGCAGAACGGAGGGCCTGACAAGCACAGCTGTCTAGTCGTTCGGATGGGACAAAAAACCAAGGTCCCGTGTACACATTGGAGTGCACGTAAAATATCCCTAAGCAGTTGGAATTCGATACTGTTGAATAAGCTCTATACGATGACTAAATGTGTAGATTGTAGTCACCCACACTGCATGTTTCGCTTAACAATGAAAGGGTGCCGTTTTCGATTTTCGATCCTTTTGTTCTTCTACTCCTGATATGTTGGACTGTTGATCGATGGTTTCATATAAAAGACTACCAATAAGACTCTTTGTAGAAGAAGTTCCCCAAAAATATGATGTTGACTTTACGAGAAAGACCTCTAAACATGCTCCAAATTGTAAAAATACGACTTTTTGGATTTTCAATCTCTTTTTTTCGGCTATCCCTGATATTAAAAAAAAAATGATACAATGATTTCAAACAACAGGCTAGCTATTAGACTCTCTATTGACAAAAGTTTCACCACCCTCCGTTCATTATAACCGAAGTTATCGTGCCCTAAAGAATCAACAAATCAGCATGCTTATTTCTGCTTACCCTAAGCAGAAAATGCTCATCTTTGAACTCAATCATAACATTGACCTAGTCCACGTCTACACCAAGTTTGAACATTCTAGCTTAATTAGAAGGAGAGTTATTGTATTCCAAAGTCCCGGCCCTTCAAATTGCTTCTATTTTTCATTTTCAATTCAAAATGGTGACTCCCAGTTGACCTAAATCAGAATTCTATTCGCGACATTTTTTAGGCCTTCCTACAAGGATTCTGAAAATATAACTCCCGCGTCTGTAAGTAAAATAGCAAAAAAGCCTTTTTGATTTTTCACGTTTAAAGATGGTGGCACTTCCGGTTCGATCGACAAACTCCATATTTGGTGTACGAATCAGTAATTCCTTGTCTAGTATCAAAATAAAAAATTAGGTCATTCTGACCTATATTTCGACGTTTATTTTGAAAACTTTGATCCTTAATTTCGTCAAGGGGAGATAATTTAGAAAATTTATAATTATATTTTTGAAGTCACATCGGTAACATCTACTTATACACTAAATTTCATGAAAATCGTACAGCTATTAAAGAAGTTCTCAAATTGGTCTAAACTTCCGGTTCGAAATCACAGCGACGAATTTTCGAAATTGGAAAATGCTAAATTGCAGATGAAAAGGATTTTTTTCAAGGTATTCAAAGAAAAAAGAATTAGTAAAATCGGTCAAAAAATAACAAAGTTACGACTATGCATTGTCAGTTTTTTCGTTCGTAAAATTCGGTGATTTCGGATTCGTAAAACGTTTTGAAAATATATTTAATCAACAGCCACCACCCATTTTTGGGGGGATAGGTAAAAGTTTCAGAACGATCCTATGGTTAGATTCTGAGAAATCCGATTTGTGGACAAAACACAAAAAAAAAAATAACAATAATAATCTTAACAGAAACAATAAGCTTTCATATGTAATATGAAAGCTTAATAATATTAATTTATTTTATTTACGTGTCATGTATTACATCCAAAATATACATACAAACATACAATTACAATAAAAGTGATGAATAATACCCTTATGAGACACGATCTAAAAATATGTACATAAAACAAAAGTCAACAGTATCTTTGAACGAACTAAATACATTAAATTAAAAGTCATTGATATATTTACAAGTAAAATCGTCTAGTTTTGAGCATATTTAAAATACAATTAGCAATTAAAGGAATATTTTCTGAAGACATCATGATGGTTAAAAACTTGTTCATAGAATCAGAATTTATAAGATCATCAAAATTGAAGGCATTAAGAAGTTTGTATCGGATATCGTCTAAAAATTCACAATTAATTAAAAAATGAATTTCGTTTTCAATTTCTATATTACAAAGAGGGCAGATACGATCTATTAAAGGAATGGGGGGGGCTTACAGTAACGACCGGTTTCTATGGCAAGGGGGAGAACTCCACATCTGAGTTTGGCAATAACACTACGTTGTTGTCTGGTCATAGCACATGTTACATAAAATTCTGGATACAAATCCTTTTTAAACAGTCGATAAGTTCTCAGTTTATTTCCATTTAAAACATTTTGTCTGTCATTCCACAATTTACTAAACCATACGAATTCATCATAATTAAAAACCTTAGTAAACATAGATTTGATGAACAGTTTTGATGAGCAATTAGTATGCGCTTGAGCGATCTCATTAGAGACATTAAATGTTTTGGCTAATGTGAGGACGCGTTTCTCCCATGACTTGGATATTCGTGATGACCATTGATGGACCTTGAACTCTAGTCTGTCCGGATCACTCTTTTTAAGTTTATGCCACCACCTAAACACTTCTAGCGCTTGTTTAGTTTTTGAAGTTATCCACCCCACATCTCCGTATGCGGCTACGTTAGAGCTGCGTTTTGGTAGACCAAGAAATAGCTTACAAGCTCTTGTACGCACATTGTTAATCGCACTGTGTTCACTAGTTCCCCAGATGGCAGCACCATATAACAAAACAGGTTCAACTAGACATTCATATAGCTTATTGAATACGACATTCCTCCAAGTGCAAAGAATTTATTCCCGAGAGCCCCTAACGCACGACTGGCTAATTTAGCTAATTCTTTAACCGCTATTTTATAACACAAATGTTCGTCAAACCAAAGTCCTAGATATTTATATTTCTCACTGTACAAAAGAGTTTCCTGTCCACATTTAAATTCGAACTTTGACCTTTCAGTGTTTACTGTTCTGAAGTGTAAAATATTTGATTTGGTGTTATTGATCTGTAAACGCCATTTATAGCACCATTCATTAACACAGTTTAGCATCAGTTGAAGGTTCTTTTCACAAGTGGCTAACAACACAATATCATCCGCATATAAAAGAATACTTAAGTTAAATCCATCGATATCTATACCTAAATTGAGGTTCTTTATTTCTTGAGCTAGATCGTTAATATATATTGCGAATAAAGAGGGCGAAAGCAGACAACCTTGTTTCACACCTAAAGTCACGTCAAACCAATCTGTTAAATGGTTGTTTACGTTGACCGCACACTTTGTTTTATTGTACAACGAACGCAGTGCATTTAATATCTTCCCGTTCACACGAAATTGCAACAGTTGAAACCACAAGCACTCTCTATCGACATTATCAAACGCTTTCTTCAGGTCTATAAAGCAAGCAAATGTGGACTGCTTGACATTTTTCCTGTTATTAATGACACTGTGTAGGGTATATAGTTGATCCATACAGCTACGTTTTTCTCGAAAACCTCATTTTTCATCCACCAACAGATTCTGTGATTCAGTCCAATTAGCTAGCCTCTTATTGAGAATATCACAGTACACTTTACTTGGCACAGATAAGAGTGTTAATCCACGATAGGTGAGAGGGACCAGAGGATGAGTAGAGTTCGCTTTAGCAATGGGTTTTATAATCCCTGTCGTCCAAAGCTCTGGTACAGTTCCATTTTCGAAACAATACGAAATTATGTTGAATAACATGTCGATGCAAACAGTGTTTTTTAAAGCCTCTGATGGAATATCGTCAAACCCGACGGCTTTTCCTCGTTTGAGTCGTGATATAGCATCTTTCACTTCATCTTTTGTTATTGCTTCGTTCAGAATTGCATTATTCATATCGATATTAAACAAAGTTTTATAATTTTCTTTGACTGACTGTTTATGTTGTTCATATAGTTTACTATAATCTGTTTTCCATTTGTTCAATACATCGTTTAGATCACTGTTGATTGTTCCATTATCATCAATGACTTCAAGGGGTAAGATTAACTTTCGGTCATTCACTGTTCCGATCTTTCCGAACGTTTTCCAGAAATCATGTGTGTGTTTAACACCTGGGTTCATCAGCTTGTCTGTTAAATCTTGTTGCTTTTGTAGCTGATAACGTCTCTTATATTTCCTGTGAAGTTTGTCGAAGTCTCGACGACTGTCACAGTACTCTCGTTTGAATAATTGTCTCTCAGCGCTATTATGTTTACATCTTAACCATGCTTTTTCTTTCATGCACATATCGTCACGCATAGCTTGCAATGTTTCATCCAGATAAGGTTTAAACACACTTTTACTTTTGTTCGTATCACCCGAGGGAATAATTCTCTTTAATCCACAATTATCCATTTCTACTTTGAGAAAGTTCACAAGAGTTTCATAAGCTGAATTCACACTTTGGTTTCCAAAAATTTCATCTTCTATTCTGGCTATTGTTTCGTGTATCATCTGTTGAGTAGACTCATTCTGTAAGAAATTTAATGGAAAGTTTTTCACGTCATAAGAGTTCACTTTTGCTAATCGCTTGGGTTCGTTTTTATTGATGTTCGGTAACAATAATTCAGGTGTCTTCATTGACCATTGAAGAACAGAGTGATCTGGTGTAATAATCGGCACAGCTAAATTGTGTTCATTAATTATATCAGTAACTGTTTTAACTTTAAACTCAGTGTAAACCGATAACTGTTCATGGGGAACGAATACATAATCCACAACTGATTTGCCCTTTATAGATATACACGTGAAATCATTTTCAGTACCAACTCGTCCGTTTAGCATACACATATTATTATCTATTAGAAAATCTAGTAATAAATCACCATAATGGTTAACAGTCATCTTGATGAGACATCGTCGACACCCTCAATGAAATCACTATTATTTCCAATACGTGAATTGAAGTCACCACAAATACACAATAATCCTTGATTTTGATAACTGTAAATTTGTTGAGATAGTGTAAAGAAAAACAGATCTGGGTCTGGCATACGAGAAGATCCTGTTGGTGGCAGGTAACATACACACAGACACATTTTAAAATCACAAGATTTGGAGCTCAACTTGATCCACAATATATCCTCGTAGGAATCGTCGAGAATTGATATATCCATAAAACTATAAATACTTTCTTTTATTAAAAATCTGACACCTCCAGAGCCTCTTTTTGCTCTTTTATGTAAATTACCTCTATTATTATAAATGAATTTATATCCAGACACGTTTATAAAATCATCATCGCATAAAAATGTTTCACATACACCACAAATGTCAAAATTATTAGACACTATCACACTATGTCTGAAAGAAGAATTATCATTATTATGCTTTGACCATCCATTAATATTCCAACAACCCAGATGTAGTAATTCCTATGCGCGGGGTACACGGGGTACACGCGAACTCGAAGTGGTGTTAGGGACAATTCTGGTTCCTTGAATTCGGTAGCGTCTGGTGAGACCGGTTTCCTTTAATATGGTTCTTAGGTTATTCTGTTGATATCTAACAGCTGGTGGTAAATCATTGTCGATGTAAATGTTGTAATGATTTTTGCTACCGCGACTCGCCTTTCGTTGAACGTTGATCACATTAACTGTTCTTAGCTTTAAACCATCGTGGATGAGATCATTCACTTTATCTAGAGTGTAATCGGGATTATTCATTTCCCCCTCACTTTATCACAATATTTGTTTGTCTGCTATCATCCAGTGTATCAAACGTAAAATTATTATTATTGCCGAGTCGTTCGAATTTTGAAGACTTTAACCTCTCAATTTCAGCTTTCATAACATCCATCTCTTTTAAGAATTCCCCCTTCATTACACTAATTTCCTCGTTTACACGACTTTTAACAAGTTTTTCTATTGTTGTTCTGATTGACTCCGTGATCTTGTCAGTTAATTTCTTCTCAATGTTATTTTCAAGTAAGTCCATCCTGTCGTTAAGGCGTTCAAACAACTTGGATATATTTTCAGATAAACCTTGGAAATCAAACGTTAAATCACTGTTAATGTTCTCTGGTAAAAGTTTGTGTCCCGCCATATTTGAATCATTTTCTTTGATGGTCGCCATTTTCTGACCTGTCGCTTTGTCTGTTTATTTCTTCTTCTCCATTATATCTGAGGCAATAGAATCAACCTTATTATGCTTTCGCTTACTTGAAGACATATTCACATTAAAAATATAGACTTTAAAACTACTAAAATCCAACAGAATTGAACGAATGTATCGTCACAGTTGACTGAACTATTCCGCTCACTAAAAACGCTCCTTTCACCTCGACGACCACTGCGACATGGAAATATTACATTTTAGATCATTCTATTACATTCAGGAGATTGACATACAGGAGTCATTTTGGAACTGAAGTCAAAGCCATGCGATCTGCTGAATATTTTAATGAGTGTGCCATTTCAATGGAAATGCAGAAGATTTTGACTAGAGTACAAACATTTTACTCCAGAAACATTAGACTTACAGCTAAATACTGGATGATATACATCGAAATAATTCACCTGTATCATCAATTTTCTCGAAGTATTCGAACTGGAGATTATGAATTATACATATACTGTTTGCCAAAACTAACCTTTTATTTTTTTTACATTCAACCAGCCGAACTATGCTCGATGGTCAGTTCGGTTTCATGACAACTTGTTGAAGCTAAAGGATACCCACCCTGAATTAGACAGTGTTTTCCGGAAAGGACGCTTTGCACTGAAGAGAACTCGGAAGCCCTTTTCAAGAAATGCACGTGATGTAGAAAACCGTAATTCTAATGAGTGAACAGCTCATGAGTCCATTCACTTCAGATGAAACAAATCATCAATTTCTTTTCAACATTGGATCAGCAAAAGCAGCCACCATAGCAACAAAGGAATTCTTATTAAATGTTCTTGGTATCGGTCAAAGAGCACGAGAAAAATTCATATCTGAATTTGCAGATAACTCACACCGTTTTGAAGAAAGAATTCAACGCCAGAAGGTATGTACATTTTCTACTGAAGGTATAAAAACAAAGGGGAAAACTTATGCAGGTATTATGAAAGAATTGCAAATGGAATGTGATTTATCTGGTCGAATACTCTGTATAGCTCTTGAGTGGAGGATTGATATGGCTGGAGTCCTCAAGTACCTGTTAACCCCAGTGCCACTTTCATTATGTCATGTAGATGGCTCAGTACCGAAGACTCCCAAAGTTACACCAATTAAAACGCTTGAAAACCACATTGCTTCAAAATCACCTTCCGATCTTTGCCTAGAAATATTTTTAAAGAATACAAACCGAAAAAAAGAGATGGATGTATTTCTGGTATTAAAGGCATAGAAGCAAGTTCTTTGCCGCCATGCTCACAGGTATTAACTTTGAAAATCGAGAGAGCGAATTACATTTGTTGTGTCTGGATAAATGCGTCAAAGAATAATACCCCTAATTTCCACCTAGAGAATAGTGGATGGGTTTTAAATGATGTTGGGATAATAATAAATGAATAATAATAATCGTTTTCTATAGCGCTGAACATTCAGTCAGATGTACGAATTAAAGTGGTTTGATGGTGATGTTGCTCCTGTGTCAGTTGAGAGTATTTGCAGAGATGAAGATAGTGACCAAGAAAGCGAGGACTCCGATGACGAATCAAACATTTCTTGTAGTGATGACGAAAGTGAGAGAGATTAACTATTAAGTTATATATATTAAAATTATAAAAAGATTTCATAATTCATCATTGACTTACATTTTTTTAAAAATCCATTAGATTGTCATTCATTAACGAAGATCAGAAAAAGCAAATACTATCGAATTCAAACCAAAGCAACTTATTATGCAATAAATACTTTCCACTTTGTTGTAAGATGTTAAATAACATTCCGAATCATTGTTTAATGGCCTGTTGTGATGGAATACGGAATGTTAGAAGACATAAATTTAACAGCAGTCCAGTCCTAACTATATATTCATGACATGCGTCGTGAATGGATTATCATATGCTTACTCTTCCTATATAGCACTTGATACCATTTTTAATTTTAGGACTTCACATAGCTTATAAAAAATTATTCTATTCTTGTGCCTATAACTAATAAACATTTCTTCTATTTTTGTGCTTCAACAATGTATTATCGATATTACATTATTATAAGTTTTTATAGAGGGGGTGGGTGGGGCTGCAATTTTAAGTCCCCACATTTATGCTTAGATTTTCGAAAAATACATTTTCTATGCATGGAGCAACATTTCTGATAAGTTTCGGCCATGTAGCTGATGACCATATAAAAAGTCCCATTGTTAGGGCGTGGTCAAGTGGACTTTTGGACGATCTGAATTTGGGAAAGCCCCCAAAACTTTTGTTAGATTTTTTAAAAATATGTTTTCCAAGTATGGATTTTTGTTTTTGGTAAGTTTCAGCCATGTAACTGATGACCATATAAAAAGTCCCATTTTTTGGGTGTGGTCAGGCATACTTTACAGCGATCTGACTTGGGGAAAGCCCCCAAACTTTTGGTTAGATTTTTGAAAATTGTATTTACCACGTGTGGATCTTTGTTTCTGGTTAGTTTCAGCCATGTAACTTATGACCATATAAAAAGCCCCATTTTTAAGGCGTGGTCGGACATACTTTAGAGCGATCTGACTTGGGGAAAGCAGGCCTTGCGTTTTGAGGCCCGCGATCGCGCACGCACGCCTAGGCGCATGCAAACCGCCCCCGAGGTGTGTCTTGATCGCGCACGCCAGATTTTTGTGAACGAAAAAAAATATATCGATATTTGGGGAGGCTTATATCGCTGGCGAAGCGAATGCACAGACGATAATGTTAGTGAGAGTTGTCGGTACGAAATTATCTCCCTTTACCGGATGCGGAAAACAGCTTAGTTTCGAGTCATAGATTTAACAACATCATAGATCGTATATAACACTTATAACTATGTTTCGAGCGCATGGCTGGATCAACTACCGCGTTGTCATGCTTGATGGCCGGACATGTGAAGTCGGTACCTGAACGATTTATTTTTTCTGGCTGTCTTTGTTGACATTTATTATGTCAGCGGTCGGCGGGAACAGAGTCAGATTGGCCACCAAACTGATCCCGCAGTGAATATTCGCTTGGCCGCTACAATCACTGATAAGCATGACATCGACGAGACTTAATGAATTCGGCATGTTAACTTTTTTACTCCAACAAATTAAATTCTCAAACATTTTTTTGAAGTACAAGAAAAATAAATAAAGACGTTTGAAGTATTTGTAGTTAAAAAATATTTCCTATGTAGTGTAAATGGGTATTAAAATGAGTAAAATGCATCATTTTGCCCGAAGCAGTTAGGTGTTGTGTAAACAATGCACGAGCCGTTGAGTCAATGCGCGTGTTGTAGACAGTCATCTGTTACAGAGATAATTTGTAAGTAATTCTCTGTTAAAACGATTGATTGGCCACCTTCAAATCGTGGAATTTTTCCGACGTTGGTTATGACACTTTCGCACTCAAGATATTTCACTAAATGGCAACTTGGCCAGGTCTATAGTATAGGGGAAGGAAACCCTAGACCTTTTGTTGCTACTGTTGACAACCATCCCAGATACAACTACATTGTAAGTCAGTCGATCAGATAATCGTAGAAAATATATAGATGGCAATATAAAGTGCATCACAAGGCAACACAACAAATGAAATTGGATTTAATAGGAGGACCTGATAGTTCAATGAATTCCCATTATTGTTAAAGCACACGCCCCAAAAATTTTTAGGTGTGTGTTTTAGGTGTGTTATCCACACGCCTGAAGATAAATAAGGTGTGTGTTATGCGCACGCCTGCCCCTGTACAAACGGAAAGGCCTGGGAAAGCCCCCAAACTTTTGGTTAGATTTTTGAAAATTGTATTTACCAAGTGTAGATCTTTGTTTCTGGTAAGTTTCAGCCATGTAACTTATGACCATATAAAAAGCCCCATTTTTAGGGCGTGGTCGGTCATACTTTAGAGCGATCTGACTTGGGGAAAGCCCCCAAACTTTTAGTTAGATTTTTGAAAATTATAATTACCAAGTGTGGATCTTTGTTTCTGGTAAGTTTCAGCCATGTAACTTATGACCATATTATTGGTCCCGTGAGGTGATATTGGGCGTGGTCTGACTTGGGAAAAGCCCCGGAAATTTTGGTTAGATTTATGAAATATTTCCCCTGACTATGGATACCATTGTCCCTAGAAAGTTTCAGCCATGTAACTTATGACCTAATTTTAGGCCCCCTGGGCGCTACTTTAAGGTGCTGCTGTGGCTAAACGCCCCAGCAGTGCCCGATCTGACCAATTGATTTTCACTCATACGGACTCCTGCTACAAATTTGGGGGGTCAAACCTTTTGTAACTGATGACCATATTATTTTGTCATTAGCTCCTGGACTATAATCTAAATCCGGCAGACTAATTAAAGACATTCCACTAATGAACATCTACCGGGTACATCAATTCTAAACATTATATGTGACCCGACATGGCATACTGAGTCGGGATGAGGAAATTTTGAAAATTGAGTTATTGTTATTTTCACAGGAGATTAAGATTGTCGATTGGATAATCATCAAAGCAGCCACCACAGCTGTACGCGTGTTCATTTAACACATGAATTAAAATAAGATTTTGCGTGTACGGTAGGTCTATTATTAGAGATGTTTGGCAAGCAGAATTTTCCTATCCGTTTCGTATACGTGATACGTTGCGTCAATGTAGTTTTGAAGTTTTGGTATTGATGTAATAAAACAATCGCAGGTTCGAGAATCGTCGCATTTCGGCTCGTTTGTCGTTCTCATTTTTTCGACCCATGGTGATAAGAGAATTTTAAACAATGATATCCAATACGCATTCCTTATTTTACATGCCGTATGAAGAAGCAACAGAATTCAGCTATCAATAAAATTCTCTTTTAAAAGAAAATTATTGGCCATTTTGTTCATTTAAGGCCTATAAATTATTTTCTAAAATATAGTATGAGATATTATTCGCAGTTAATAATGAGTTGTCGACGGCTTTATCATTGACCTGTGACAGTTGATTAGTATTACTTAATGACACACACCCGCTTGTCGCTTAATTTACATCATCAGCCACATGGTTTTGATTATCACTCAACGGCAATCTATATACAATCAGAATTTGTTTTTCCGTCATTTATCAGAGTGAATCGCATGTAGGTACCCAAAACATTATCGCCTAAACCAAATATTTATCGCCCGCTCAACCAGACACGTAACCATAATGCTTTGCATGCAATGTCTGGGCCAATCAGCAAACGAGCTGTGTAGACAGCATGGCCACATGGTGTTTGTTTATATTTTTTAGGGGTTTCAAAACTTGATTATGTCCATTCAAAATCAATTCATCGATAATGTTTTGATCATATTTGTAAACTAAAGATTCTCCACTTTACAACGTTGCCAATTATTATGCAAGAGGAATGACAGGTCGACCCACAGCAAGCGAAGAAACATAACTAATTTCGCTGAGAATTTTCAGAAATAGGAGAGATGTACGAATACGGTACTCTTACAAAACATTACAAAAGAGGTAATGATATGATGAATCTATACTTGAAGTTTCATCACTCTCACTTAATTATAACCAAAGTTATCGTGCCCCAAAGCATCAAATATTCATAACTATATATAGTTGAATTTCGGCTAAAAGTGTTCAATTTGTACTTGCATCCAATTTAAATCTCAGTATTTAAGTTTGATTACCATAATTCAGGAAGTTACGATCCAATATGCACTAACATCAAATATCTTTGGGTTATAAACATGCATTTCAAGTTTTCATCAAAATTGGTTAAAATTGTTACCTCTACAGGGTCCACAACCTTGATATACCATATTTTTACACTATTCGCGTTCAAGCAGCGGCCATTTTGTCTGTCCATTTTGGTTCAATTTTCATGAAATTAGAATTCAATCTTCCTTAGGGTGTAACTGTGATACAATCAGGCAGTTTTTCAAATTGGGTAACAATTGTAACCTTCAGAGGGACCATAACCCAAACCAGCGGGTGCCAGGCAGGATACGCCTACATTTTGCAAGAGATGGATAGAGAACCAGCTAAAAACAAAAACATTTTTTTGTGCAATCAGGGGCCATAAACCAAAAAGTTATGGTCTGAAATGCGCAAATATCAAATTGGACCGAGTTCTTTTGGAATATAAAGGAAGGTTTGGGTTTCATCAAAATTGGATAATAGTGCCTCTAGAGTGTCAATAGTACTCCATAACCTTTGAATTACAAATTTGCATACAAAGAGCGGCCATTTTGTTGGGCAGTTTCATTTCAATTTTTCCGAAATTCCAATTCAACCTTCATTATAGTAGAATGGTGAGATATCTATATGCTGCCCTGTTAGACAACCAGCCTAAAACCACATCAAGAAAAAGAAAAATTCAGTTTTTTGACAAACTTTATCATAACTTCTTAATGATGACGTCCATCAACTTAAGGCTCGTGGTACACGAAACATTGATATCTTGACGTAACGGTAAATTAATCATGAGTTTGCTCGGCTTTGCAAGCTATTAAGTTCGTAATTACGATTTGTGGACCACAAAATGTCCCACGGGTTCCGTGATGCGTTGGAACAAGGGAAGACAACTCCCATCAACCGATTTTACTCGTCTAAATTAACATAACGGATCATGCATGGTGTACGCCCGAGTAACTCACGCTATTCTTACATCACACTCCCCGTCTGGTATAAATTTTATACCACTAATACTGTAATATTATCAATATATTTCACTCGATAAGCAAAACTATTTCATTAATAGGACGTAAATATGTTGCACGTTTTCCATCCTTTATGATCCGAACATTTACTTTACGAACATTCTGATCCTCACTTTTGAAAGTTTCGACAATAATTCCAACAGGCCAGTTATTTCGAGGTACACTTTTTTCTCTCAGTTAGACAACATCACCAACTTTTAGATTATGTCGTTCTGAATTCCATTTACGCCACGACTGAAGACTTTGAATGTAACCTTCTCTCCACTGTTTCCAGAAAAGTTCACCGAGCACTTGTGCATGTTTCCAGACACTAACATATGTCTTTGATATCCAGAGACTCAGCAATTACCAGGGCATCATTTCTGTAAAACATGCAGGAGTCACAAAAAGCTCTTGCACTTAAATTTCCGGGAGCACAAAAAAACGCACCTGCAAATTTGCTTGCAAGAGCGTTTTTTTTTACCATCTATCCAAATGGTGTATTAAAAAAAAGAAAAAAAAAAGAAAACAGATAAAAATACAAGTTATTTATTTATAGATTTACCGGTCATATGCTTACAACAGAAAACGCTACCTTGGACGTTCGAGTAAATCTCTGGCTCAATGCCAAAGCGGGAAAGGTGCGACGTCGTGTTTGATATTCAATTCTATACCGATATTTTAGAATCCGAATTCTACACTTTTCTCAACGTCAGTGTCACAGGCCTGCACATTAAATTTAAAGCATGATTTTGGACACATGCTTTTACTTAGTGGAATCCACGTCAATCCATGTCAATTCGAGTCGGAGACTTACAATTAATCCGGCAATTCGTGCATATTTTCAGTCCGGCCATGTCGAAGAAATTAATTATGATATTCACAGCCCGGGGTGAAACGGGCGTGGGATGAAACTAACTGCTCCCATCGTGATTATCCAGACGCTTTCTATATGACCACGACAGAAATTCATAACGTTATATTTATTCAAATTTCACAATCAAAAACTCTTACAAAACTAACGCCGTAACACGGAAAGCATTTAATTTAAAAACGATCAATCGTTTATTACTAATGTAATACTATCACTAATAAATAATAATCTATCGTGAATGCAAACGCCATGGAGAGACTTGACAACCGAGCTAATAATCTTCAACCCAAATGTCTTGATACCATAACAAAACGCACGCTACTGGATTTTGCTAACAAAACTACTCTTCACGATTTTCGGATACAATAATATTTCATTTAACTTTCAAGCTCGACTTTCTTGATAAAACTGTCGAAATTGTCTGAATTTTTAGCAGGAGCTATAACCTGCGCTTGTGTTTTCAAGATTACAGGCGCAGACGGGCGCAAGCGCGGAAACGCCCGTCAGAAATGATGCCCTGAATTACAGGAAGACCATCCATCTTCCCAGTAAGCAAACAAGAAGGTGTAAGAACCAACGGCGAATCAGGGTCGGATGCTAACGCAATCGGCCTGTTGTTCATTATTGAACATACTTCTGCTAAAAATGTTATTAATGTTTCATGTGTCAATGTTTTGGTGTTAGCATTTAGCAGCTCGACATACCAATCATGCGTTCCCACACTCCCCCCATGTGAGAGGAATGAGGAGCATTAAATACCCAGGTAGCAGATGAATCGTAAAGAAATTTTGATACACAACTGTCTTCTACATTAATAGTGTTCATATGCATGTCATCGGTTGCGCCAACAAAATTTGTCCCTCTATCCGATCAGAATAGTTTGACCGGTCCTCTTAATGACAAAAACGGCGGAGCGCGTTTATAAAGGAAGAGCTGCTCATTTCCTCAACTACTTCTAAGTGGACAGCTCTTGTAGTCAAACAAGTAAACATGATAGCCCATCTTTTACTTTCTGCAGAACCTCCTCTAGTTTTGCGTGTTACAACTTGCCACGGTCCAAAGGTGTCAACTCCTACTGAAGTGAACGTCGGTCCTACAGTTAACCTGTCCAGAGGCAAATCAGCCATTTTCTGATACGCAAAGTCTCTTCTGAGTTTTCTACATATCACACAGTGATGTATCAACGAGGAAATTGCTCGTTTTGCTCCAATAATCCAATATCCTCCTTTACGGATAGCACCTGCTGTTAAATGTCTCCCTTGATGTTTTATTAACTCTCATGGAAGTGACGTATGATAAGTAGAGATGCATGATGATTTTTAGGGAGGATAACCGGGTTAATTTCAGCGGTTGATATGTGTCCAATTAACTTATTTAATCGACCTCCGACTCTCAATATACCTGGCTTCATCGAGGTATGGTGACAATTCAATAATTGAACTTTTTTGCGAGAGTTGTCCCCCTTCTGTTAAACAAGTAATTTCTTCCATAAAGCATTCTCGTTGTACATTTTTGATGATCAATTTTTTGCTATCTTCATAAGATTTTACAGTTTTGTATGCTGAACAGTGATGCCAACCCTTGCATTTCGTTGTATCGTTCTCAGTACGATCTTTGAAAGAGCAAGCGAGATGTGTTAATAACGAAACAGATTCGACAAGTTTTTTCCAAGAAGAATACTTATGGATGCATGCAGATAGAGTGTCAGATGACATAATGGTAGTCTTTTTAACCAATACATTAGGCCTAATTTCACTATCTTCTTGTGGGTTCACAAGAGGAAAGTCATCTTCATTCTTAGGTTTAGCTTGACTATTGATTTTGCTTTCCAGAAGCCCCTTTGGCCCCTTAATCCACTCACTATTTATAAAGTCATTAACTTCAATGTAGAACTCCTTGTTCCACAATCTGCAGGGTTTAAATCTGTAGCAACATAGCTCCATTGATTTGGTTTAGATATTCTGCGTATTCGATCAACACGATTACTAACATAAGTGTAAAACCTTCGAACAGTGTTTCTTAAATAACCGAGGACAACTTTGCTGTCCATGTAATAGTTGATCTCACAAAGTTTGATTCCCAGATGCTCAGAAATAGTTTCTCCAAGTTCAGTGGCTAATAACGCACCACACAATTCTAATCTCGGTATGGTGTGACCTTTTAATGGCGCTACTTTTGATTTTCCCATTACAAAACCTAACTGTCCATTTCCATCAATATCGTAGAATTTTATGTATGCTACCGCAGCGATTGCTTTTTCGGAGGCATCCGAAAATATGTGGATCTCACACTCATCAGTCATACTCAGCGAGTTTGGTGTGAACATTCTAGGGATTTTTAATGTTTCTAATGATGATAAATATTTTTTCCAGTCATTCCAGGTTGATTTTTCATATGCAGACAGAGGTTCATCCCAATCAGTTCCCAGGGATGCAGCCTCTCTAAGAAGAATCTTGCCATTCAAAGTTATCGGTGCGATAAGCCCATAGGATCAAACAGACCGTTTACTGTTGATAGTAAACCTTGTTTCGTATAAGGTTTGTCTTCAAGTTCAAAATCAAAAACAAATGTGTCATGATTAAGGTCCCACAATAGACCAAGGCTATGTTGCATGGGCAATGAAACACTGCCGATGCACAAGTTTTTGAGATTCTTCCCTAGGTCATTAACCGGAAAGGCATTCATCACTTCAGTACTATTTGACGCTATCTTGTGTAACCTGATATTACCCTCTTTCTTGAGTATATCTTGAGTGTGTGATATGAGTTCGATAGCTTGTTTGCTGTTCGGTAATGAAATTAGACCATCGTCTACGTAGAAGTTATTATTCACAAAGTTCTTAACTCCATTTTGTTCACATTTTGATACTGTTTTCTTTAGACCATAGCTAGCTATAGCAGGGGATGGGCTATTTCCAAACACGTGAACTTTTATTCTGTATTCGATAAGCTGTTCTTCGGGGTTATTATCTTTATACCAAAAGAAACTGAGGAAGTTCCTATGTGCTTCAGTCACATAGAATTGATAAAACATCTGTTCTATGTCTACAGTGGTCGCTACTTCGTCCATACGGAATCGCAATAGAATCCCAAGCAGACTGTTCGTTAAGTCTGGACCAGACATTAAACTACTGTTAAGTGAAACACCTTGATACATAGCAGAGAAATCAAACACACCTCTAATCTGCGCTGGCTTCTTTGGGTGGTACACACCAAAGAGTGGTAAATACCAGCACTCACTATCACTGGTAGGTGGGGCCTCTTCCGCTGCGCCACTATTAATCACTTTATCCATAAATGTTACGAAATGCTCTCGTTTAACACTGTCTTTTTTGAGACTGAGATCCAATACATGAGCTCTCCTCAATGCCTGTGATCTATTATTAGGCATATCCTGTTTGGGTGTCCGAAACGGTAGAGGAGCAGTCCAGTGACCATCTTCATTTTTATGGAATTCATTATCCATTAGAGCTAGAAAGTCCCAGGCTTCAATAGATAGTCCAATTTTATCATCCTCAGGAGTTTTTTGATATATTTGTTCACCTTTATAGTTACAAGGCCGAGACACAGAACGATCCTCAAGGTACAAAGCATTTTCACAAGGTTTAAAGATACTGTTTTGACTATTGGTTAATATGTGGGTTTTGTTCACATTGATATCATTTGAAGCATGTACACCACCTAAACAGACGTCACCTATTATGGCCCATCCAAACAATAACCGCTGTGCAAATGGTGACTGTGTTGCTTCTGGATCAGGATCAGTAATCTGTTGATAGAAATGATGAGCCCTAGGTTGATCTCTTCCAATGAGAATATGAATATCAGAGTTTGTATCCAACGGTTGAATTTGTGAAGCTATGCATTTTAAGTAAGGATAGCAATTAGCAACTTCCGGAGTCGGAATTTCTGAAATGTTATTTGGTATTTCGTCACATTCAATTAAATTGGTAACATTCAGTGTCTTTTTATCAAGCACAGACTGTATGATCACATTACTTGTCCTTCTCCCAGACATGGACACGATACCTGAGCATGAAGAAAGTGAATACTCAGTCGGTAAGGTAGATACCCCTAAACGATCGAACAGTTCAGTAGATGCCAAAGATCTGTTACTTTGGTCATCTAAAATCACGTATGTTTTGATAGCCGTCTGGATAAACATTGACCAAGAAGTTCTTCCCACATAATCGGCCACTAAACTCACCACATAATTTTGCACATTTCGTATCCACTGATTCCTTAGTTGGGGAACTCTCCCCGCTGTTCTGTTCCGTAGGTTTGAAATTATTTGGGTGCATTATAGTAACATGATAATTGCTGCCACAAACATCACATTTCACATTTTCTCTACAGTCCCTGATAAAATGTGAAGATTTGCAACATCGATAACAAATGCGCTTCTCTCTTAGAAATGGCTTGCGTTCCTCACAAAACATTGCTATAAAAGTTCTACAGTTAGTCAGCAGATGGCCAGCTCTGTGTATGGCACAACGAGTTTCATTAGCAGATCTTGCTGAATTTGTCGCCGCTTCATTGAATGTCGGACTAGAAGCATATACATTGGTTTTACGATTTGATATCGGATATGAAGAGGATCTCTTTTCTCTAGTAGGTGGTTCACGCTTAACTTGTCTGTCAAATAGAAATGCTGGATCATTTTTCACTACGCTCATTTCTCTGATAAATGCCACGAACACAGAAAAAGGAGGGAAAGTTACATCATGCCTCATTTTGTAATTTGAAGCATGTGTTGTCCACTTTTCTTGTAGACCATATGACAGTTTGTTAACAATGGATCGTATCCCAGAAGATGCATCGAAATAACCTAATAATGTTCTATACTTCGAATTCTCTTTGCAAGTTTCTATCTCACTTAGAATGTCACTAAGTTTGTACAAAAGACCAAAGTTATTGACTGTGATATATTCGGAAAATGTTCTATTTTTGATTTTAACGCATTTTCAACCATTTCAGGACGGCCACAACCATTTCAGGACAGTCATTTTCTTCAAATGCAGATATATTTAATTCACTTATAATGTTCTTGAAACTTGCTTTCCAAGCAGCAAAGGACTCGGGTCGATCATTGAACTGAATGAAACGTGTTAAAAGTAAGTCTTTCTTCAGCAAAAACTCAGTAAATTCGGCTACTCCTGCAGGGGTTACCACTGTACTGCCCCCCCCCAAGTCAAAGTGACGTATCTACCAAATTTGCATTTTCCCGCTTTATTACACATAACGCTATTCCAAACACTTTTCTAACATCTGACAAAGGTAGATTAACGTATCGTTTCTCTTTCATGTAAATTGTATAATGCTAACGGCAGACAACGGCAAAACGCCGTATTGTTGGTTACGTCGTTTTGACCTAACGGCAGACAACGGAAAAACGCCGTATTGTTGGTTACATCGTTTTGCCCTTGACCAAATGTTGCCCTTGACATTCCCGGAAGTGACTTCAGTATCTTACGTCATATTGTCCCGCGGTTTTTGAAGCCTGTGGGAGTTTGTTTCTAAACGTCAACATGGCGAGGAAACAAATAAATACTTCTGAAGTATTAAATATTTTAATGAATGATGACTCTGACGATTTAGTAGACAGTGAAGACGAGTATTTGCCCAATGATGAAAGTGACAGTTCAGAAGAGCCGGATAGCCCTATACCTAAAAGGCGACGCAAAATACCGGTACCATATATTCCTTGTATTGAGTCGAAAGAGGCACCAGCACCACCAGCGGAGGAGGCACCAGCACCACCAGCGGAGGAGGCACCAGCGCCACCAGCGGAGGAGGCACCAGCGCCACCAGCGGAGGAGGCACAAGCGCCACCAGGGGAGGACACACCAGCACCACCAGCGGAGGACTCACGCGCCGCGGAAGTGTACCAAGATGTAGCTAATATTCCGAAAGGGATTTATAAAAAAGCTGAGATGTACATTTTTGATACCCAAGAAAGTGTTGAGATCGAAGTTTTAGTGACTGATCAGGAACCAGAACCAGATCAATTAAATATACCAGATGACAAAAAACCAGAAGAAGAAATTGTAGCTAAAAAGAAGAGACTGCGTTTAGAGAGTGAAAGAATGGAAAGAGACAAGCTGGCACATCCTATAAGGCCACCTTGCAAAGATTCATGTAAAAAGGGGTGCACAAAAGTCTTTGGAAGCGATATCGTAATCAGATTCACAAACAATTTTGGTCAATGAATTTTTATGATAGAAGAAAGTGGGTGTGGAATAATGTTCAGCAGTCCAACATTAAACGAATCACAGCTGAACGTGCGACTTCAAGAAGACGATTTACTTACACATATCGTTTTCGGAGAGCTGAAGAATCTGGTGGTGGACTTCATGATGTGTGTAAACCATTTTTTCTTAGCACTTTAGGATGCGACCCAAAAAGTGATAGTGCTATTATGAGATGCCTGCAAAGTGCCCCATCTGATTCACTCAATCCGAATTCTGATCAAAGAGGTAAACATGTTCCTCACAATAAATTAGACCAGATTAAAATATTCGCTCATATATTTCGATACAACCCGTCTGTTCACCATTATAGAAGAGAACACGCCCCAAACCGGTTATATCTACCTTCAGAAATTACCATTAAAGATATGCACGAGCATTATGTCCAAAATGTTGAGAAAATTAGCATTGAAAGTTATAGAAAGTGCGTTGTGGCCAAGTTTTACTGTGCTGGGTTCGGAAGAATGTGAAGAGTGTAAGAAATTCCATTAACACAAGAAAACGCATGAAAATGGAAGCGATATAAAGGATTGTGAACAGTGTTTAAATCATGATCATCACATCAAGCGTAGAGATGAGACGAGGATAGCATATAAATCTGATGTCGAAAAGAGTTAGTTGGACGAGACATATTTTTATGGTTCAGCAGATCTTCAAAAAGTTATAATGCTACCTCGTATGCCTGGTGTAAAAACGTGCGCCTTTACTCGTCGAATTGTAGCATTTAACGAAACGTTTGCATCGTTGGGGCAAACCAAAACCAAAGTAACTGCTTTGTGGCATGAAGCAATTAGTGGTAGGAATGCTTCAGACATTGCTAGCACTTTCTGGAATTTTTTCAAACAGCATTTAAGGGATAAAAAGCACATTGTAATCTGGGTTGATAATTGCACGGCTCAGAACAAGAATTGGACATTTTTTTCTTGTCTAGTTTCAACAATTAACTCTGAAGATATAGATGCAGAAACAATCCAAATAAAATACCTTGAAGCAGGTCACACTTTTATGTCGGCGGATTCGGTTCACCATCAAATTGAACGCGAACTTAAGAAGTATGGTGATGTACGAGATTGGATAGAGTTTATGCAAGTTTCCAAGAATGCCAAATGTGATGTCATAGAAATGAAACATTCAAATTTTCATGATTTTATTGATGGTTCAAGTAGACCAAAACTGACTAAAACAATTCCACGTGTGAAGTTGTCTGAAATGGCCTGTATGTTGTTTGAAAGGGGTTCTCGAGATTTAAAGTACAAGTGTTCACATTCAGACAAAGAATTTACATCATTAGGCTTTCTGAAGGATAAATATGATATAAAATTATCTCAAACATGTCGCGAAAATCCCCGAGGAATCACAAGTTTGAAGCGTGAGGATATTATTAAAAAACTATGCCCATTTATGCCTTCTAACAGACAGATATTTTGGAAAGAGTTACCAATTAATGATGCGGTACAAGATTTAATACAAAACTATTGAATCTGAAGATGAACTTTGCCCATTTTCAAACAGAATATGAGGTATTAAGGCGATATTGTGTATAAAGTTATTATAAGAAAAATCATCGTTTATAGTCATAAACATTAAATTAAATTAGTTTGTAATAAATTTGGCGCAAATTGGCCAGGACTACTGTTCCCACTTGCCACTAAAACGTATAAAATATCATATATTTATGATAATTATGTCTTTAGCTTTTATTTGACAAATAAATATATTTTAAATTGACATTCTTAAATTATTCTTAACAGTTAACACTGAGTATGATGGCAGATATGAATCAACTACGTTAGTTGAACATGGTATAAGTTCTAAATATACCTGGCACGAGGACCTCGATATTTCCAATTTCGCATATTGTATAAAAATTAGGTTTAAACAACCCATTGCTGTGTAGTATTTAAATAAACCCATGTATGATAGTAGAACGGCATAACAATTAAGTTTAAAGTCGATTTTATCGGTTTGTCTTTTTGTGCAGTTACGTCACTTTGACTTTGGGGGGCAGTGTAGGTGAGGGTTGAAAAGGAAGTGCAGTAGGATTTAGAGTCGGATTCAAATCATCAGACTTGACTTCACTAATTTGTCCTTTTTTATAATATTGAATATTTTCACGAACATATTTTTCAGTCATACTCCATTTCCTCCAATACGTTCACAGCTGCCTCTGCTTTTACAATCTCCTTTTCTTGATCCAACAATTCCAAGTCTACGTCTATTTCTTTCGTTTTCCTTTCAGATTCAGCTTGCATCTTAATTTCGTTTTCTTTTATTAAAGCAGCCTTTTGTTTCTTAAGCTCTGCCTGTTTTTTTCATGAAGTCCAATTTTATACGCTCTTTTTCTGCCTCAATGCGTTTTTTAACTGATGATGTCTGTGATGAATGTTGCGAAGAATTCTGAGACACTGTATCCACAAAGTCTAATTTACGTGTTTTTATGTCACGTTGAACACGATCTATGATTGTTTTTGTTCTTTCATATTCATTCTTAGTGAATGTTAATTCACTTTCACTTTCTTTTGTTTTTGTTCTTTTAAGGAAGTCAATGAAGATTTGTGTTTTCTCAATATAGTTGTCAGATGTTCTCTGAAATTCACATTCTTTGGTTCAGAGTGAATCTATATTGTGTTCTTTATCTGATAAAGATAGTGCAAGAATTATGTCTTCTAACACATTCCAAGTTTTTTCAATTTTTCTTTTATGTTTAGCACAATTTTCTCTATATGTTAATTCACCCTTTTCAGTCATTTCCTTCACTCGTTGAGGCTGATCTTCTTCAGTTTTACTCATGTTGTTGTATATTTACTGTAGCCTGATTACTTTACTGAGCAACCTGCTGATTAATTTACTATGCTGCCCTATTAGACAACCAGCCTAAACCACATCAAGAAAAAGAAATATTCAGTTTTTTGACAAACTTTATCATAACTTCTTAATGATGACGTCCATCAACTCAAGGCTTGTGGTACACGAAACATTGATATCTTGACGTAACGGTAAATTAATCGTGAGTTTGCGGGTTCAGCGATGCGTTGGAACAAGGGAAGACAACTCCCATCAACTGATTTTACTCGTCTAAATTAACATAACGGATCATCCATGGTGTACGCCGGAGTAACTCACGCTTTTCTTACATCACAATCTATACGGTTTTTAAAATCAGAAAAAAATTTTGACCTCTAAGAGAATCCACAAGCTAAAAATCCATTTTTTCGACCAATCAGGGGCCATAATCCAGGAAGTTACGATCCAATATGGGCGAATATAGTAAGCAACCAAGATCTTTGGGATATTAACATGCATTTTAGGTTTCATGAAAATCGGACCAAGGCTAAAGACGCAATTTTTTGTACAATCAGGGGTCATAATCCATGAAATTATGGTCAGATACATGCCAATATCGAAAGGAAGCGAGATCTTAGGGAGATCTTAAATCAGATAAAAATTGTGACCTGTATTGAGACGGACGGACAAACAGGGGCAACGGCATAATACGTCCACATAAAACTGTGAATTCGAATGATAAAGTGAGAGGAATCCAAAACCATTTAAATACCATAAACATAGACGGGATCAAAGTCATAATAAACTTGATACAGTGACACCAGTAGTAGGAGTGGTTAAAAACAAAGTCAAAGGTATCACAAAACCATCTTTTAAAGTATCTAACGTTTCGTAAGTAAAAACCTACTTCTTCAGAGAATATTATAAGCTACAAAAATGATGCAGTTGAAATACAAGGTTAGTCATGGTAACAAGTGATGTCATAATGTAAGTATATGACGTCATAATAACATTGATGACATAATAATTATAAAGGATGTAAAGTTAAAAAATGTTAGAATTAATTTACAGGCATTTCATTTAAACCATTAGGCCATACAGTATTTAATCTGTGGATCCAAAGTGATTCAGCAATATTAAGTTTAGCTCTATCATTCTGAGTGATTTTATCGAGTACAGTGCAAACATAAGATTCATGACAAAGTGTATTAAAATGTGGGGAAATGTGGGGGATTTTCCAATTTTTTTTAGTTTAATGTTACTTCTATGGCTGTTAAGTCTCGTGCTAAAAGGGGTGATCGTTTGGCCTACATACTGTTTTTTACAAAACTGGCAAGTTATACAGTATATTACATAAGAACTGTGGCAATTTAACCCTTTCCGACTACATGACGTAATATTACGTCATATAATTTACAACCTTTCCGACTACTTGACGTAATATTACGTCAATGAGGCGTAAAGGGTTAAAATTCAGGAATTTCACCTTGACCGTCAATATAGAAGGGAAATAACTCTAAATGTTGTTTACCCTGACGATTCGTCGCGTTTCCTGTCATGTTTTTATGAAATTGTCGATTGAAATGGCCAAGCGAACAGTGGATGTTGTTTTAGCGGACCCCTGTTTCTGGGAAAGCGACGACAGTGACATAGAGCGTGCCAGTGATGATGACAGTGCGTTCGAACTAAATTCCGACGACAGCGTCAGTGAGTCTGCTTCAAGCGACTGTGATTTAGATGGTCTCGTCTCGCCCGCGATGTGGATGTTGAAATTGATTTGGAACACGATGATTCGGATGAATATGATGACGATGGTGAAGCTCCTAATGAAAATGCAGTGCCGGTAAAGAATTGTGAATGGACCAAAAAATTGACTGAGGTGCCCGATGTTAGTTTTGTTTTTGAACACCTTGTTGGAGTAAATAAAGATCTCGAAGGTGTTGAACATTTTGAAGCCGTCAATTTATTCCAACTTTTATTTACTGACTATGTTTTGCGAGATATTGTTGTAGAAACAAACAGGTACGCTAAACAATGTCAAGAAGGCAGACATATTCATAAAGATTGGACAAATATTGTTATTGTTGATCGTGATTGTTAATTTTATCATTGTTAGCCTACTGTGCCTCACATGTAGTGAATAGCTATGATTATATTGAGACTGTAGATGATGTATGTTCCTTTTTTTCAAAAATAGGCATTGTTTTCGATTGGTTGCCATGGTAACACTTTCGTTTTAACAAAACAGTAAACATTCAGTATTGTCGGTTTCTTGTATACATTCTATAATAATTATAAATATTATCTTAGTTTGTCTAAAATTCCATATATTTTGCGGTGTCTGTACTATGTATAGAAATCTAAATATGATCAAAATCTGTAAATTTCTATTTTTGTGATATTTTAAATTTTACCACCAAATATGTAATTTTATTGTCATTATTGCTGATGATTGTTAATTTTATCATTGTTAGGTTATTGTGCCTCACATGTAGTGAATAAGTATGATGATATTGAGACTGTAGATGATTTAGTGTCCTTTTTTAGAAAAACCCAAATAGGCATTATTTTCAATTGGTTGCCATGGTAACACTTTCGTTTTAACAAAACAGTGAACATTCAGAATTATTGGTTTCTTGTATACATTCTATAATAATTCTAAATATTATCTTGGTTTGTCTAAAATTCAAATATATACAGTATCTGTATTATGTATAGAAATTTAAATATGATAAAATCTGTAAATATCTATTTTTGTGATATTTTAAATTTTACCACTAAATATCCAATTTTATTGTTATTGTTGATAATGATTTTTATTTTTATCTTTGTTATTTAAATGTTATTGAATATTAATAAATATTTGAAATTTATTAATGAATTTAAATAATGGTTTACTTTTGTTATTATTCACAAGAATTTATGTATGTTGCTATGGTTACAAGAAAAGGCATAATAGTTTTGGGGGAACTCATGTTTCTAACATAATATCCACCATTCATTCTTCTTCAGGAAAATATATACTTTTTGTCAGTTCCCATCAAAAGCATTTGCATAATGATCAAATAAGAAAACAGTCAATTAAAATATGATTATCAAAAATAAATGGATTCCGTGGGCATTATGACGTCACGTTAATTGTAGTCTGAAAGGGTTAAACAATTAGCTTTAATATAAATTTTTTTTTGGTCTATACTAGTAATTTTATATTAAAGCTAATTGTTTAAATTGCCACAGTTCTTATGTAATATACTGTATAACTTGTCAATTTTGTAAAAGATAGGTTGGCAGGCAACGGAACATACGCCCACAGCAGCTAAATCGTCCGGGCAATCAACAAGGGTTGTCGCATATTTTTACTTTTTTGGGGAATGAAACATTTGTAATACACTAAAATCTGATCAACTAAGAGTAACAACTCATTATGTAATTATCTGAAAATCATTAGAATTTGTTTGCTTTTTATAAAGTTTTGCCCCATGCTAACAATTAGTATAGGAAACATTTAACATCATGGATTTAGCTGTTCAGTTATCAAAATTCATTGAAAATCAAAATACTTGTTCGTTTCAACACCTTAAACTCTGTGTATCAATCTGAAGTCAATCGTATGATAAGTTTGGCATCTATAGCGTCACAAGGTTTTTTGAAGTGATCAAGGGAGATAACTCTGGAAGTAATTATTTGAAATCGCTGAAAATCAGTAGGCTTCTTTGTCTCATGACCTTAAACAGTGTGTGTAAATTTAAAGTCAATCGGATATTAACTTTGGCCTCTAGAGCATCCACAGGAATTTTTGATGTGATCAAGGGCCATAACTCTGGCACTAATTATCGGAAATCCCTGAAAATCAATAGGCTTTTTCGTCTTATGACCTTAAACACTGTGTATAAATTTAAAGTCAATCAGATATTAACTTTAGCCTCTAGAGCATTCACAAGATTTTTCAAAGTGATCAAGGGTCATAACTCTGGCAGTAATTATCGGATATTGCTAAAAATCAATAGGCTTTTTCGTATCATGACCTTGAACACTGTGTATAAATCTAAAGTCAATCCAATATTAACTTGAGCCTCTAGAGCCTTCACAAGATTTTTCAAAGTGATCAAGGGTCATAACTCTGGCAGTAATTATCGGATATCGTTAAAAATCAATAGGCTTCTTCGTCTCATGACCTTAAACACTGTGTATAAATTTAAGGTCAATCGGATATTACCTGTAGCCTCTAAAACGTTCACAAGATTTTTCAAAGTGATCAAGGGTCATACCTCTGGCAGTAATTATCGGATATTGCTGAAAATCAATAGGCTTCTTCATCTCATGACCTTAAACACTGTGTATAAATTTAAAGTCAATCGGATATTAACCCTGGCCTCTAGTGCGTTCACAAAAAATTGTGGACGATGGACGGACGGACGGACGGACGGACGAACCGACAGACGGACGGACGGGGGCGACGGCAATATACGTCCACATTTCTATGTGGGCGTATAAAAACAGTATGTAGGCCAAACGATCACCCCTTTTAGCACGAGACTTAACAGCCATAGAAGTAACATTAAACTAAAAAAAATTGGAAAATCCCCCCACATTGCCCCACATTTTAATACACTTGGTCATGAATCTTATGTTTGCACTGTACTCGATAAAATCATTTAGAATGATAGAGCTAAACTTAACATTGCTGAATCACTTTGGATCCACAGATTAAATACTGTATGGCCTAATGGTTTAAATGAAATGCCTGTAAATTAATTCTAACATTTTTTAACTTTACATCCTTTATAATTATTATGTCATCAATGTTATTATGACGTCATACTTACATTATGACATCACTTGTTACCATGACTAACCTGGTATTTCAACTGCATCATTTTTGTAGCTTATAATACGTGAGCTGCTCCCACAAAACCAGACTCTTGGTCATTTTTATGAAAAATGTGTTGATAACATATTTGTAGAGTCTACAGCCTGAGCTTTCCAAAAATGTAACTCTTTTAAAATTTGGACCAGGATTAAGAATTTTATGATATTTTAAAGTTTGTTCGTGTTTCGAAGTGGGAAAAACGCCAAAATGAGAAAACAGACTTCAAACTATTGGGACATTTTCAGAAGAAATTTCACTCAATAATCCTTAGCAACCTTCAATTTAGATATCTAAACCCATGATTTTCTGATAGTATAAACCAAACACAACAACCAAGGCGTGGTTCGAACTGGGTTCGGAGATAATTAATTTTTCGAAATGTATAAAAATCAAATCCCAGACTTTTTGTCTGAGATTTGAAAAATGGCCAAACAGGGAAAAATAGGCTATTCCAAACAAGCTTCTTTTATTTTGGCTTTAAAGCCAATAGCATAGCAGGAAGGAGTTTAACTTATGCTTATTAAAAAAAATTTCTGATTACACAAAATTATTCTGCCCATCAAAATCTTACCATGCTGGTTGCCATGGTAACGGCGGAGGGCAAAAATGTTTTCTTCTGCACTGAATGTAACAAATCTCAAATGGCCCATTCCCAAAATGATGTTGTTTTGTGCTGCTCTGCTGTATTTATGGGAAAAGCTCGCTTACCGACATTGTGAGTCAACGTCATGATGTGACATCATGATGCGACGTCATGACGTCAATCGCAGAACAACTTTAAGAGACCCAGATGTTTTGACGTCATAACCTCATAACAAATCACCAATAGCCCATTCCCAAAACCATGTGACCACTGGCTTCGGGGCTGTATTTAGGGCAAAGATCTGTGACTGACGTCATGACATGACGTCAATCATAGATTAACTCTTAAAACATGCAGATTTATGATGTCATAACATTATAAAAACTCACGTCATAATCATTATGGTTAACGATTATGGGTTTTTTTCTGCACTGAATGTAACAAATCACCAATGGCCCATTCCCAAAATGATGTGGTTTTGTGCTGCGCTGTTGTATTTATGGGAAAATGCTCGCTTATAGACATTGTGACGCAACGTCATGATGCGACATCATGATATGACGTCATGACGTCAATCACAGATCAACTTTAAGAGACCCAGATGTTTTGACGTCATAACAAATCACCAGCTTCAGGGCTGTATTTAGGGGAAAGATCTGTGACTGACGTCATGACATGACATCATGACATGACGTCAATCACAGATTAACTCTTAAAATACCCAGATTTATGATGTCATAACCTTATAAAAACCCATGTCATAATCATTATGGTTAATAGTGTTAAAATATAGATGTGTATTTTAAAGTCAACTCATTTGTAGTAAGAGGGTCCACAAGCTAAATTGTGATTTTCTGTACAATCAGGGACCCTAATTTGGAAAGTTATGGTCGAATATGCACGATTAACTAAATTTCTGGTTTATAAACATACATTTCAAGTTTCATCAAATTTAGTTAGAAATTGTGACCTCTTCTGTGTCTACAATCTAAAAACATGGTTTTTCGTGCAATCAGGGGTCATAATCCATGAGGTTATGGTCTGATACATGCCAATATCAAAAAAAGAAAGACAGAGATCTGGGGGGGGGGGGGTAAACCAATGTTTCTGGATGGACAGGGGCTACGACTTTTTTTTATGTGGACATATAAAAATTACTACGACAAATACTCTAATTTAGATATTTCAACCAACTAAAAACCATTTATCGTGAATCTTTTTTAAAACATGTATTATGCAAGCGCGAAATCAACCTATTGCAGGTCTTTCTTTAGGCCTTAAATGTGTTAATAATTAAGTTAAAAACAGTGAATTGAGGCTTCGCCTCGAACAACCAGTACGGCGATTGCAATCCGTGCATCAATTTTATCAACCCATCACAAAGGCTGATTATATGTTCAGACATTCATTTTGTATTATCTGTTTTTGAAGTATGTTTGAAATAATGCATCTGGAATTATTTAGACTACAATTACAATGAAGTATTTTACTTGTATCACAATCTAATACAAAACTACTCATAAAATCTGTATCACTCCCATTAATAGAACATTTAATGTATAGGCCTATCTTCAAAATGGTATAGGCCTAAACATATCACCATTTTATAATGGGAGCCATGGTGACAAAGTGAGTAGGATGTTGGTTCGTTAGCCTCGAAGTCGCGGCTCGATCTTGGGTGTTGACAGAGAAAGGTCATCAGGATTTTCACCTTGTCATTGCGTGTAGGATGAAGGGATGCCAATGATCGACTGTCAAGCCGTTTGGGTTGGATGGAAAACCGAGTTCCTTTGTAAACATAGGCGTGCAAGTAAAATATGCCTTGGCAGTTAGAATTTAGTATAAGAGAAAGCAGTAGCGCCACCATCTTTGCAAAATTTCCGTCCTATTAAGTTGTGTCCAGGGCTGGGGTACTGGTAATGGAACGTAAAGGCCATAATGAGTAATGGAAGATTTCAAAAGTAAAGAGTTATGGAATTAATTATGGCCCAAAATCATGTAGTAATGGTCATAATTATTTTTAATATAAATATATAAGCCTCAAATTTTATAGCACCAAAGTGAATAAGTGTATCTGACACAAATCCAATTCATTAAAAAAATTTTAAAAAGATTTAAATCAGTTTAGCAAAGTATAATAAAGAAGGCATTAAACATTTCCTTTTATTAATACTTTAGTTTGATGTAGCATTGTACTAAGTAGCCACTTTGACTTAGACATGTAGGCCTACCAGCATACTCATATTAGCTATGGGAATAATCGGATATTTACCGTTGCAAATTCTTATTTACTCATTCGAGCGTATACCTCCTTGAAAATACATTTTACATTAGTCCAAGAATACTACATTTTACTATGAAACATACGTACCATGCCAAAAAGTAGCCTATTCATTTACTTTGCGATTTCTTTTGGTTCACTGACCACATGACACTTCCGACTTTTCCATCGGATTTTCATAGTTGGCATAATTTATACTTTATTAAAATGTATTTCAAGAAGAAAATCAATGATTCCTTTGGAAAATCAAAGTATCGGCTTAATAAGTTTGTCAAAAGGCATAGAAATTGAGCAGAAGCAGGGATAGGTCTTACTCAGTCAAGTCGAGTGGAATTGTGAGCGAGAAGTCACGTGAAGTCATTGCCGATGCGAGTAGAAATCTATCATTCCGGCATCTTAAATACCGATTTGCTTGGCTGAATTCTGGAGTCGTGCAACATGGGCAGTTGGTCTAGACTTGAATGACATTTTTTCAAACTTTTTAGTTAATATCAATACGAAATGACGAATTTTCATTCACGAAACTATTGAAAAAAGGATGAATTTGATAGATTGGCAAGTCGTCAAATCTGTGTTTACATCCTCGTTGCGCATGCCCTTGGTACATACTGAGCACGTGCCAGAGCTTTAAGCCAATGAAATCACGTATTATTATCGGGAGGTCGGTCATTCGTGGCAACGAGAAGGCCTGTGGTTTATCTTGTTAAACTAACTCTGATTCGTTACTGACAGCTTTAAGCCAATGAAATCACGTATTATTATCGGGAGGTCGGTCATTCGTGGCAACGAGAAGGCCTGTGGTTTATCTTGTTAAACTAACTCTGATTCGTTACTGACAAAGAATTTGCCTTTGATTACTCCAAATATGGAAAGTTAAGTTCACGACCTTTCCAATGACGTACAGAAATTAGCTTCAAGCACAGCGTGTGTTTTCAAAACATTGGATTACTTTCGATGATGTTTTCACCGAATAGACGTCATTTCTTGGGCCTTTTTAATCAGGTAGGCTCATAAAATTCTCCTAAAACACAATTTCCATCTTTCAGATCGTCAAAATCCTTCTCAAATCACAAAGTTCTTTTGTATTTCTTCACGTTCCAACCAAAATCTCAAAATCGACAATTTGACCCAAATCCATTGTTATCAATGGTTTTGTGCCCGTAGCACAAAATGACGTTTAGCGACAAGCGCCTAGTTTCGTGGGCGCGTGCCACATATTCTCTGAAGAAGTAGGTTTTTACTTACGAAACGTTAGATACTTTAAAAGATGGTTTTGTGATATCTTTGACTTTGTTTTTAACCACATAAAAATGTGGACGTATAAAAAGGCGATTTTTCGTACAATCAGGGGCCATAATTCAAGTAGTTACGATCTGATATGCACAAATATCAAAAAGGAGAGAGAGAGAGAGAGAAATGGGGTTTAACGTCCACTCAACACAACCAGGTCATTTCGGGACTAACATATGGTTTCAATTTTATTTCAATAATTCGCTTGCGCGTAGGGGTCTTTAGCCGTGGGAGGAAACCGGAGTGCCCGGAGGAAACCCACGAGGTTGAGAAGGCGCCCCTATCTCCATGCCACATACGCTCACACCAGGGCTCGAAACCACAGCCGCAAGCCAGAGGTGACCGGCCAGCTAGAGGTCGAAGCGCGGCACTCTAGACCACTAGGCCATCCCAACCCCCTATCAAAAAGGACCCAGCATCTTTAGGTTAAAAAGATGCATTTCAAGTTTCATCAAAATCGGTTCAAAATTGTGACCACTACAGTGTTTACAAGCTAAAAAAGTGATTTTTTGTACAATCGGGGGCCATACATGCCAATATCGAAAGGAACCAAGATGTTAGGGTGATAAGCATATATTATTAAGTTTAAATGAAATTAGATAAAAATTGTGTAGAGTGTTCACAAACAATTGTTGTACACGGACGGACGGACAGACATGGTCTCAGCTAGAAATTTGGAGGCATGATTTTCAAATCTCATGGACTGCATTTTATTACAAGTATACTTACCCTTCATTCTGTATAGTATTAGTTGTTAATAAGGATGTGTAACATAGATTATGGGCCATCATAATAGATGGATATAGTGAGGAAAAATCAAGTGTTGCTATTGGCATTGAATAATATCTGAAAATATAAAAATGGAAAAAGTAAATAATACATTTACTTATTGATTAAAGATGGTTTAGATAATAATTAATATACCCTATTAGAAACTATCCTCATTGAAAGGCCACATAAAAATGCAGAGAAAAATAATATATGAATTTTTTGAAATGAGTATTCTAAAGCACTGCTGATTGTTTAGGTGTCTTGACTTCAAACCCCATATTGTGCCTTACTATATGTTAAATTTTGTCATATTAAACCAAATAATAAATTCTCAGAAGATCGGTGGTGACTAATTTGCAAACTAGCAGTTGTCAGGCACCCACATTTTGCAAGAGATGGATAGAGCACAAGCTAAGAAAACAAGCTGTTGCCATGCATGAAATGCGCACATTTTGCAAGAGATGGACAGAGAACATAATTCAGGAAGTTAAAGATATGCGTAAATATTGAATGGAACCAAGATTTTGGGGGTGTAAATACTTATTTCAAGTTTCATCAAGATCGCATAAAAATTGTGTCCTTTAGACGGTCCACAACCGGATGTAACGGTTCAAAAATTCTTGAACTGGTTAACTGGTCGTTCAAAAACCCAACCACAATCGTTTAACCCATAAAAAATTTCTATCAAAATATTCGTTGCACCAAAATAGAACTTGATAATATATTTCTAAATTATTAGTATTCAACCTTTTAAGTTAACAGTAAGTACAAATTCCATTCATTCATTCATTCTTGATGTTTCATTTCTCCATCCTGCGCGCTGACAGGTCATGTTTAGGCCAGTCAGTGGTTGAATTGAAAGCATGTTGATTTTTTTTTTTCTTTTTTTTTTTTTAAAAATCAGCTTCACTAATACTTCATAAGATTAGTTATGAATTCAATATTTGAAAGCATACCTTTGGATTTTTAAATACAAAATAAGTTTGATTATTCAACATCAGCTAATTCCAAAGAATTTACTACAGGTGTTTCTATCACAAGTCATGCTGTATCGTATGGTACCATTGACCCGTATGTCAACTTTGACCCCATCAGCACACACTAGGGACCGGGTATCGTCCAGATTTTACGAAAAAAGGAAAGAAACTATGTTTACCGTTTAGAATCTAATACACGTATCCAGTAAATAGATTGCCGTTTAGAATGTGTTAAATGCCGTCAAGATTAATCAAAAACCGCTCAGTTTGTGCTACCGTGTAGATTTAGAACGCTGTTAAGTTTTGACCTCGATCGTCTACTTTACGACCGTCCAGTTTCTCGGGATGTTTTTAAAAATGAACACTACCATTTAGATTTGAAAGGGGTTTAGTTTTTAGACGTTGTCGAGAAATGAACCGCGAGTGTTTGATTTATGTGGTTACAATTAATGGAAAAAAAGATTTTGAAAATATTCACTGATTTATCGTTTTGTTCTTTATAAAAATGGCTGATGTATTACTCAACGCGTGTACAACACAACGATAATTTTTCATTGGTTAAAAGCGGGAAAATTTACAGTAGCTATTGGCTACAAACTTATTTGCATACTATTACACACATGGCCTATGATGGGTTTCAGTCTACGAATAAGGCCACCGTCGCTTGGAATATACAGTCATAAATGTTCGTCATTACATTACAATTTAGATTATATTCTTTGAATGACTGCCTGCTATTGTTATACAAAGCAAAAATTCCAGCCCCATTTTGCAGACGTGTAATTACATACCACCGTCGCATGGAATATACAACAGTCATGTCTGTCGTTGATTCTTTGAATGGCTGCTACCTATTATTTAATTAATCCAGTAAACCAGACACATGTCTGGGTTCCATGCGAAAGTTCAACACCTTCCCGGTTAATAAGATAGGTTGCCAGGCAATGAAACATACGCCCACAGCAGCTAAATCGTCCGGGCAGTCAACAAGGGTTGTCCCATATTTTTCCTTTTTTTGGTAATGAAACATTTGTAATACACTAAAATCTGATTAGGAGTAACAACTCATTATGTAATTATCTGAAAATCATTAGAATTTGTTTGCTTTTTATAAAGTTTTGCCCCACGCTAACAATTAGTATAGGAAACATTTAACATCATGGATTTAGCTGTTCAGTTATCAAAATTCATTGAAAATCAAAATACTTGTTCGTTTCAACACCTTAAACTCTGTATATCAATCTGAAGTCAATCGGATGATAAGTTTGGCAACTATAGCGTCACAAGGTTTTTTGAAGTGATCAAGGAAGATAACTATGGAAGTAATTATTTGAAATCACTGAAAATCAGTAGGCTTCTTCGTCTCATGACCTTAAACAGTGTGTGTAAATTTAAAGTCAATCAGATATTAACTTTGGCCTCTAGAGCGTCCACAGGATTTTTTGATGTGATCAAGGGCCATAACTCTGGTAGTTATCGGAAATCGCTGAAAAACAATAGGCTTCTTCGTCTCATGACCTTAAACACAGTGTATAAATTTAAAGTCAATCGGATATTAACTTTAGCCTCTAGAGCGTCCACAAGCAATTGTGGACGCCGGACCGACCGACGGACGGGGGTGACGACAAGTGATTACTACGCCAGATTTCAACGAATCAAAACAACTGAAGTCTCATTGGATAGCCCGAATAATGGACGATCTTATGACATCCAAATGGTACAAATTCGGTGGCTAGGAAATATATTACGGGACGCTAAAATCTAGTATTTTAATTTCTGGAGCCCATTCGGACGCTTTGATGGCGAAAACTACTCTTATTTCTTTTCTGAAACGTCTGTTATGTAGAGTCTTCGCGGCAGTCTTGGGTGTGAATCCAAATTTAAAAGTCTCAATATAGTATATCTGGGGCAAAAAGGGACATGCGTATAATAGTATAAGGGAGAGCCATACATGTGATACCTCCCGCAATTCACGGGAGTCTCCCGATTTCACCCCTGATCTCCCGCTTTTTCAATTCTTGTAATTTTATTTTTTGGGAGTAAAAATTGTAATCAAATAGCTTCGAAATTAAACGACAACCGACAATCACGTACGGTATTGAATGTTGTTACTATATAATTAGTAACACGACCTGAATACATTTCCGATGTTTTAGTATTTAGAACAATACCATTTAAATAACCCGATAATTATTGTTTTTATACGAAATTAATAAAGTTTAGCCATCAGTTGCAGGCTACGAAATTTGACGTGAACGTTACCAATCGTGTAAGTGCAGTCAAGTTCGAAAAAAAAAAACCCAAAACACGCGACCGATTACACCTAGCTGGTTACGCTAATTGAAATATCAGTTACTTTAACAAATTTCAATAACAAATTTATTCACATTTGATCAATATTTATAAACACTCATTTTGTGACACAGGTCTAAATTATTAGTGTTATACAGCACAACTCAATTCATTCATTCTTGGTATTTTATTTCTCCATCAGTCTTACCGGTAGGCCTACTTTCAGTTTCACAGATCACATATTTTTGACATCAGTTTAACATCACGCATTGTCCAGTTGCAAGCCGGTTAGCCTAAATGATTTAAAAATACCCCCGTCCTAATTATTTAAATGATTAGTTATGCCATAAATATTTGAACATGTCAGCTATATTTCCAAAGAATTTACTACAGTGTTCCTTTCACTGTAGCCATGCTGTGCGGTAGTACCACAGAAAACCAATGACCCGTACATGTATGTCGCCAACTTTGACCCCCAACTGGCACATGGCATCACTTGACTGCTAATGTAAACGATTTTACTGTCCTGTCTTTTTTAATATTATTTCATCACATTAAACTATTACCGTATGTTTCCTTTTGACTGAGCTTTTGTTTGTAGTGTGCCATGGTTAATAAATATTATTAATTTTGTCAACCGGTCGCTACCTATGATTGAGGCTATCTCATGTTACGTGTTTGGAAAAAACGATTACAAATGACAAGTCTATAGTACTACTACTAGTGTAGTATTTATCACCGAATAGTGATACTAAATTTTACTTCTTTTTAAAATTTTATTTTTAAGAATATACAGAATTTATTTATTAAGGATTTAGACAATATAGCTAATATTAAGGTTATCAGTTGGTCTTTCCTTACATTTAATGTCAATATTTTGATTTAAAGTAATTGCCTAAAAGCATGATTGGTGTTGACTGTTTTATAATCTTTGAATGCCAGTAGGCTTATTAAGAGAAACCTTGAGCAAAGATTTATACAGTTAACAATGCAGGCAGATCAAGTGTCAACGCCTTTACTTTTTTTTATGGCTTAAAGCTTATTAAATAATTCCATTAACTTTATTATGAAACTTCAACCAATGAAACGTATATATTAATTTAACTTTCATTTGATTTGTTTATCCCTAATTTTATCTTTAATTTGATTTGGTGAAATTGTTCCTTTGTGTAGATATTGGTGTCTTTAAAAGACCCCTACACAGAGATACACACAGAGGGAGACAGACAGGGAGATCAGATGCCTTTGATGTAATCTTGTAAATAATGTATTTTTAAACTGTATATAAAGTAATATTGAAATGGATTTGGAATTCGACTTATAATGAACAGTGGCCCCCTTCACTAGAATACTTCTCCAGGAATGAGCTATACACCCCAAATCCTAGCTCATCCATATGTATGAAATATTACATATGTACACATGTATCACCTGGGTGCATAATCTGAACCAGAATAGCCCCGGAACAAGTTGGTGATATATTTATGAAAGATGTATGGCGTCTTCAATGACTGAAAACAATGTGGTAGCTACCATTCCTGGTTTTTGAATGTCAAATATGTTATAAAAATGAAAATCCATTAGTTATTTTTGGAACCGATTGATAAAAGAAATATTAAAATATAGGGAACAAATATTTCTAATGTTTAAATGAGAACACAGTGTGTTTATTGTGTGTTTTCACGTGTTTTGTTAAGTTTGTGTAATTATAACAATCAAATGATATTAAAATATGTAAATTAATTTGTCTTTTATTCATGGTGGATGGGTTATTTTAATGCGTGATAAAGTCTCCCTCTTTTGACCTTAATTCTCCTGACATTTTTACAGAAATCTCCTGACATTTTGCTTGTGGCCAATCAAATGTATGGGGAGAGCTGATACAGATACAGAGCTTTGTATTGGATGGTGTCAAGCTTACTTAAGAGTGTTGGCGCGCAGTTCATGAAGACCAAAGATCCGTAGTCTAATACAGAGCGTATTAGAGCACGATACACCATTATAAGTGTAACTCTATTGGCTCCCCAAGTGCTGCCCGTTATTTTTCTCATTAAGTTTAGGACTTTGGAGCATCTATCTACAGTCCAGTCGATGTGCGGTTTCCAGGTCAGCCTTCGATCAAAGATTACGCCAAGGAACTTGGTTTGGTCTTTAAACACAATGGTTTTCCCGTTCATACACAGAGTCATTCTGCTTATCCCGCTATCCCTGCACACAAGCATGCCGATTGTTTTCTTCTCTGAGACCTTAAATCCCCAGTCGTTTGCCCATGTCATGAATTTGTCTAAGGCCTTTTGCATATTCTTTTGAAGTTCACAGAATCTCGTCCCTTTCCTCCATATTGTGCTGTCATCAGCAAATTTTGCTAGCTCAGTTCTGGCGTCGAGATATGAAGATTTCTGTATGTCGTTGATCATGATATTGAAGAGAGTGGGACTGATGACCGACCCCTGAGGCGTGCCATTTTCTAATGTTTGCTCGGCACTCAGGAATCTGCCAACATTCACCTGTATCCTTCTATCACTCAGAAAGCTTTTGATCCACCGAAACATTGTGCCCGTTATTCCGATACGTCCCAGCTTGAAAAGCAGCCCGTCCAACCAAACTAAATCGAAAGCCTTGGTTAAATCTACGAATACACGGCACATAGCAAGAGCCCCGAGAGGAGTGCCTGAGACATGACCTGCTGTAGTCGCACCAAGTGGTCCATTGTTGATCGTCCCTTCCTGAACCTGCTTTGATTTTCGTCGATCAGTCGGTTACTCTCCAGGTAGAACTGAAGTCGGATGTTAACCATTGTCTCCAAAGTTTTGCACAGTGTGGATGTCAAGCTTACTGGTCGATTCTTGATGAATACAACGTGTTTTATACTTAGTTCCAATTTGATTATCTGATATATTCTAATGTCAATTGTCAAATCTCAGGGCCTGCTAAAACCACAGGTTTCTGTGATTGTGAATCCAGCCTTTGTTTTACAGTACTGTCGATTCATGCACGCTTTTCACACGGAATAGCCCTTTGATGTTGTCAGGCGACGCACAGTTAGCTCTGCTCTTTGATGCTGACAGACGAGGCACAGTAAACTCGTGCTGTAATGGATTAGCTGATATACATGTAGTTGGTTGGAATTTGGCAATTGTTACAGTTTATTCCACTAAGTCAGGGGTTGAAATGTTTGTAAACTTTTAGAAATATTTTTTTACTTGTCACTTGGTCATTTTAAGTTGTCACCTTTGATTTTCGTTTCTAATTTTAATAATAATTTTTTTTTAATAAACTCAGCGGAAGTAATGAAACAAATGACCGTTTTCTCACTCGAGAATCTTCGCTACTCCGACCCGTTCGTTGTAAGAATGTTTCCGACCCATTCCATGGCCATGCTGATAATATATAATTTCAAATAACATCGTTATTGGTTGTATATTTTACACTCCAAATGAAGCCCAGTCCAACCCAGTTTATGGCACTGTCAATCCCCAATACAAATTGTAAAATATATTTTATTTTCTATTACAGAGTCAGTGGCTGATATCACTCTTGAAGTGTTGCGGGCTTTTCCGTGATGCCTCTTCTTGTCGACCCCGCTTGTAAACGCGAAAGAAAATGACTTTTTTTTATTTTGTCCATTAACGGTGTATAGATCAAAACCCAAGCCAGACATTTATAGATTTCGGAAACGACAATAAAAATCCTTACGGTATGCGTAAAAGATTCGTTGTGTCAATTTCATCAGTAACAAATTATACCAATTATACTATAAAAATTAAAACCCACATGTACATTTTCCGCAAATGATAATTACAGCGATCATTGTTATTGTTTATCTGTATTCTATTGTAAATTTATATTTTAGGCCTGCTGTTTTAATTACCACTCAATTAATCATATGTACTTTATTGTAAATTTACATATTATTGCTTAATCCATAGAATTTAGTTCTATGCTTAATCATAATTTCCTTAAATCATTTTTAAAGCTACGAATCGTTTGACCTCCAGTTTTAACTAAATTTTATTCTGACGGAGAAGCATTTTATTGTAACTGTATAAAGTATATGTTATTGATATAAATATCGTTTTTTTCTATTGTATCGCAGACAATCAAATAATTAATGGTGATACAGTAATAAGTTTTTTCTCGTTGAACTTTTGTCTTTATCTATTAAAAGTTGCAATGAAATAAATACGAGTTACGTACATTGTACTAATTTCAACACGCAAAACAATAAACTGGCCATGAGTTACGGGTTGCAAGGTACCCATTTCAACATGCAAAACAATAAACTGGCAACGAGGTACCGTTTACGTGGTACCCATTTAAACACGCAAAACAATAAATTGTCAGAACAAAAGAATATATATAGACATGCGGTAAATTTAGATTATCGCTATGTACCCGGATATATTCAAATTGGGGTCTGACTGCTAGATACTTATAAATGACGACATTGTTTTCGCCATTTTACGACAGATGAAGGTCCATATTTATATTTTATTATGCAATTTTATAAATGGCGTGACTATAAAACAGTACCGAGTCTTATGTTCATCAACAAATACAAAAGACGCATTAAGAAACGGCCCTGTACAACTCCAAATATGAAGACCTGTCCTTATACAAAGACCTATTTGCGTAAAACACACCGGCGAATGAAAAAATCGCACGGTAAAATTAATTTTCCTTCCCAAGTTTTGATTTAACACTCACGCGCCAGATAAAGCCTGTTGGTCCTTGATTATACCCTTTTGGCGCAGTTATAACAACTATCGAGAAAACACACCAATTAAACAATACACACCGTGTCATTCGTTTTTAACCCGTCGGTTAATTAACACACTCAGTACAGAAAACGCACCGTCCGAGAGTTGTTCAACCCTACCGATAATTAACTCGCCTTACAGTCCATTTTTCACCCTTGTTAATTAACACACCTTATCTAGAGATTTCAAGCCATAATGAAGAGTTATAATCCGAAATTTATTTTTTTATGAGGCAAACGTACTTATTGACACTTTGGGATTGTTTTTAATGAGGCAAACGTACAGTTTAACCCTTACCTATTTCTCAGTGCAAGTATAGTCAATGAAAATAATGAATATGATGATGATAAGGATGTTTTTATCAACGATTCCCCAGGAACGCCTAAAACTCCACTTGAGAAAAAGACAGTCAAGCGGCCAATTGCAGTACCAAAAATACCAGTAGTATCTAAAACGGCAAGAATAAAAAGAGATGATGCAGAATTGGCTGTTTTAGAAGGCTTGCAGAGATATCTGAAATCTGATGAGCCATCTAAGGAGAAACCTGGGGATGAAGAAGAAGGCGAGGTAGCAGCGTTTTGCAATTGTCTGTCTAAAACGCTTAAGAAGTTCGATGCAAGAACATTTGCCATGATAAAGCACAAAATTAATTGTATGGTAAATGAGGCAGAAATGGGAATATTTTTTCCGCAGGTCCATGCCCCTCCAACTCATTCATCCTCTTCCTCAACTTTTCAGCCATATACTGGTACACCAATACCCCCACAACAATACCATTAAAACAGTATGCTCAGCATTCTTTCTGATTCAATGGAAATGTACAATTCAAACAATTAAGGGCGTTGCCATGTCTAACCTACGGTAATTCCACAACTAATTTTATATTATTTTTTGAATTATGCGCCACATAAATTTGGTATGATCTTTAACTGGACATCTGAAGCTGTGATTCAAGTCACAGTTTGAGCACATATCTCTTGTGGTTTGCGAGATATTCAATTTCGAAATCAGCTCAAAAATGATCAATTTTCGTCATAAATCTAAGGAGTTCAAAACAAATTTGGATACTGTTTTTAGATCAACCAAGGTCAGGAATTCCCTCCCTTTGACTGACTATCCTGACCTATCTGGTGAAATGAATGTTTCTTTCTTTCTAGGATTTATGTTTTTAGGGGAAAAGGAGACAGGTATTAAAGTATCACTGAGATATAGTTCGAAAAGTTAGTGCGAATCTTAGACATGGCAACGCCCTTAAACATCCATTATGCAAGAGCTAAATCTGATTATTGATAGTCTTTATTTAGGCTTCAGATGTCATAGAAATTATAAATTAGATCTTATCTTTATTTACACAACAAGCACAAAATCAACTCTGTAGACCCACAGATGGCTTGGATTCAGCTTGGATTTAAACATGATTTTATTGATTGATTTAATTTTTAAATGGCGCCGTTGGTGGAGATTAACTGTTACGTTGAGCGAGGCCTTAACAAATAAACTATTTAAAGTGCAATAAACTAAACACAGATAATGACAAATTATACAATTCCTGGAGACTGTGTGATGATTAAAACAGACGGACAGGTCTTCTGTCTTAATAATAAGATAGCATAAAGAGAATGCGCTGAAAATTTCAGTCAGTTTGCTCCACCCAGAAACAAGATATTAGCGTTTGAATTTAAGGCCTAGCCTCAATCATCATTAGTAAAGTCGATACAATAAAAAAACAAAGTCTTGATTATCCATTTTGACATTAAATTATCCATCACAAAATGTATTCATATCCAGTCATATCCTAGGCATCGAGAGTTGATGATGGTCTGGATAAGTTAATTAATAATTTACATAACATTTCAGGCCTAAAAACATCGTCGGTAGGTAGACGAAGTGACTTATTGTCAGTTACGGTATGAAGATACGTCACTTCGTCTACTACCAACGATGTAACAGTTTCCAGCCGGTATTATAGAATTCTAAAAGGTGTCCACATATCACTGTTGACTGCCATGATTGGGGGAGCCATGACTTTTTTGTTTATTTTATTACTAGGGTGGGTAGATTCAGATTTCCACCAAGTATATTTTATACTTATGTGAAATAAGTGATCTGCCGAACGAAAACCTAAATTGCACTCCCAACTTCAAGCATGTGTATATTTATTCAAGTATATTTCTCATGCAATCAGTCTGTCACTCAGTGCCAGAAGGTATTAGTATTAAGATTTTAGGGTGCCAGAGCCAGTGTCTTTGTAAAAGTAAAAAAAAAAATAATTTCAACACATACCAGTGGCCAGAAATCTGAGGGTTATTGCCAGTCTTTGCTGAGAGCTAATAGCCCGTCTGCATCTTGTGTCGTTCTTCGATATTGAAGGACCCTCCATAGCCAACAACTGCTCGAAATTCGCTGGCGGCATCCACATATAGGAATAATAACTGTCTACGTCTTCCTCAGCCAATTCTCGTACGAGGTTGTTAAAAATACCCTTAGTGACTCGGCGACGGATCCAGGTCTTAGCCCAGGCATCCCTATTTTCCCACCTCTTTCGGCGACGTCGAGTACGGCGTAAAATTAAAAAAATTCCCATAGCTGCAGCTAGCTTCTTCTTTTTGTTGGTCGTCGCCATATCATGTGACTTATCACATGAGAGATGATGCAATCGATTGGTAAATCGGGCGAAGCATTCGGCAAGTGTGTCCACTCATTCGGCTAGTGTGTCCACCGCTTAAGGTAGACTATTTGGACCACATTTAGGTTGCTGTATTCACAGGCCAGAATAGCAGGAAAACACGTATGCGACAGTCAAAATTTGCTCCTGACTGCTCTGTCTCCGTGTAATATAAACGAATGATTGGAATTCGTCTCAGCCACCTAAGTTAGGCTCTATCAGACCACCTACTGTATTGAGGGACTGGAATATCAAGAAAACACGTTTGAAGTCGTCAAATTTTCCATTCATCGAGCCCGTACGCTTATGGGGCACCCTATAGACTCTTCCACTGTACTGATCGTTGTGGACCGTCAAGTGTAGGTACGTCGGCCGCCCCAGAAGCCCCATCGATAAGCCTTTGTCCCCCCTAACAATTTTGGGCTAGCTACGGGCCTGTCAAGGGGTTGCAATTCGATATAAGAGAAGGCCGTAGTACAAAATTTCCCTAATAAGCCCACAGTAGGACGTTAAACGCCATTTCATTTCATTTCAAACCCTGTTGTTCGATCATTAGACTTATGAAAAGACATTGGGGTTTTAAATTGCAGAAACAAACCATCGTAACTTCACTGTGTCTTTTTTCAACCTTTATTTCCAAAATGTCGTAGCTTTACATTTGGCAAAAAATGACAAATTAAAACGTTTAGCGCAGTTAAAACACAATCAATTTGGATTTTCATCAATGTATTATAGACTCGGGGTGCATTTTCACGAACCGGGAAAAATATTTTAATTTTTATAGAGTAAAGTGTTGGTAAATTTTGCCGATTGAGCAGAACAAGTAGATTAAACTGCTATGACCGTTGGTAAATTTTGCCGATCGAGCAGAATAAGTAGATTAAACTGCTATGACCTCAATGTGATTTTGATAATTATAATTGCAAAACATCTATGCGTTGAATATGACATCTAAAATAGACAAAACTTACTGGACTTCTTGTTTAAACTGGAACACAGTTTTACGTTCACACACTCTTGTCAGATACACTATTTTGGAAGAAACTTTTTTAGCCAATCACGATACGAGTCTTTGGCACATGACCATATAACCATTTCTAACTGGCTTTAAGGTACGAGAGTTTGTCAGAAGATGGGCATAAACATGGAAATTTGTGCAATATAAAAAAGTCGTTTTGCATAAAAATGTAGCACTAGATACGAGAGTTTGTCACCAAGCCGACGATATGGAAGATAAAAGAATAGCATCTTGAAATTTATTTGGCAGTAAACGTTGCTCTACTACAACGAGCAAGTAACACCAATCGTCCAAACAATTAACTATTTACACTATTCCAATCAACATATTCATCAACATTTTGATCAAAATCAGTTCATTTTTAACACTGTTCATAACTTTTTAAAATTGTCAAAATGTTGTAACATCGATTTATTTACTCTATACATAATATAACCAATATAATACTTCACATTTTAGGTAGGTTTTAACTGGAGGTAGGGGTTTGCAGCACTACTACTACGGACAACTGTATATGTATAAATGTTTTAGTTTATTTAAATCTCAAATAATTTTTATATTTTGTACATTTATATCACTGCAAGATGCATAGTGTGTAGAAATGTCGTCAGAGCTTTTAGTATCGGACTTCTACGTTAGAAAATCCTCTGAGCAAGTAGTAAAGCTTAATTGTGGTTACTATTCATGGAAACCAGTGAGAAATATACGTGTTGCCAGTTGTCGCTTAAACATGTCAGTACCGTTAACTACCTGGGTGAAACCGCCAGTTATCTTTGATGTGCGTCAGTAAGTGAAAACGTCGCCAGTTAAGGGTGAAATCGTTAACTATATAAATTTTTGGTGAGTATTGTTACAGAACGTGATTATATGTATATTAAGTATCCTGAATTAATGAATTATTATTTATTAATATTCTCGAATCGGACAAAATTTTTAAAACAATAACGGATGGTAGTGAGCAAAGGGAATATTTGTCGGCGATTTCGATTACGACCGTAGTTTGCCAAAGACATTGAAGATGGTTAGATAAATCGATCTCTAAATACCTTCCTATATAAATACGAATTTAAATGCTCGGTGACGAGGTTGGATTCGTCACACTATTTGTACCCGTTCACGTTTTTACAGTGGGTTCCCCATGCAGAATACGGCGCAGTGTGTAGTGTTTTTAAATTTACAATTTATATGTATTCTCGTTACTCGCGGATTGGCACATATTTTGGGGCAGACGGCACTGTATGGATTAGTAAATTTGGAATCAGAACTAATGGTTTAAAAAGATCATCAACACAAATCTGTTTTCGGTAATTTTGTCGAAACAGATAATATGCAGGATATCAGATAATATTGAACTTCATTCAGACACATACACATATATACACGCTGACATTCTTAGCACCGAAGAATCATGTGAATATCTATTTGCATTTGAGAAATAATAACTATTAATCAATATAGATTTACATTTGAGAAATAATAACTATTAAACGATATAATATATAACGATGAAAATAGTAATAGCGTATAATAAGATACGATATACAATGTTAAAATACAATATGATCGCAAGTTAGAGAAAAAAAAATGAATTTCATTCAAGTAATCCGACATTGTGATCACGGAAGAGTCCATTAATATTTTTGAAATTGTTTGATTTAGCACACGATAAATATAACGATACATTGCATGCAATAGTGAAATAGTAAAACCATGTAACATGTTCGAGCTTGGGATATCTTTAATATGTGAAATTCGGAAGTCATGAAAATTATCCTCTGTGTGAAATTCGAAAGTCATGAAAATTATCCCCCAAGAAAACACATTTATAACTAAACTATATTACATATTCAAAACACGAGAAATTACAAGAAATTGCGAAACGATAGCGAAACTTTTGTCAAAGATTTTCAACAAATAGAGCATTTTTATTTCTTAAAGGGACTATCCCGATAAGAACAGAGTCTCAAAAATTAAAATCCGAGTATTTATGAAATATATGGACCAAAATGTAGAGGCACGGTATATTTACCTTGTCTCAAAATTTCAGCTCACAATATTGAGTCGTTTGGACATGAACGTCAACACTGCTTATCCGGACACGTAACCCTTTTAAGATTTCGGGTCAATTTTTTCATTGGGTGACCTGATAATCGATTCCCGTTTCTTGAGAGGTCTATACAGTGAATGACCCATGTGCTGTACTTGCTAACAAAAGGTAAATTTCACCTACATATTATTTTTGTAGCAAAAAAGTCTGGTTTTATCCAGATACTGTATAATACAACGGTCTTCATTTCCAGATGAAAATTGTCAGGTTTAAAGACCACATCAAATGATTCAAAAAATTGTTACGTACGGGTACTCAATAGTTACAAAATCCATTTTACCGCAAGTTCAAACTAATCTGATTAAAATTAATTCAGATATTTACGATTTAGTATCCAACTGCCAAAAACGGTTTTCAAATTTTCAATTACAACCTTAATCTGGTTGATTGGCTGGTGATGTCACAGGCACTACACATAGTATACACATCATCTGTACAATATATCACACAGCCAGTTGACACGTGTGTATTTGTCGGTCCAATAAACATTTGACTGGCGTAATCATTAACGCATAATTATTTACACGTAAGTTACATATCACTATATCAGTCAAAGCATTTTCAAAAGCCGACCTTTCTCGTCTTGGGTTGTATGTAATAGATTATATATTTGTGACTAGAATATTACCGAGTGTATTTCAAGATGCCATATTACCGTTGTGTTATTGAGAGTTGTGGAAATCCCAGCAAGGGAAAGGGGAATAATGTACCGGCGTTTCATAAATTTCCCAACAATGAAATCGTACGGAAAAATTGGAAAGGTTTGGAAACAATTCAAATCCTGATTGGCAACCTACAGTCACAACAGTGATATGCAGTGAACATTTTACGAACGATTGCTTAATTACCTATACACATCCGGCGTGTGTATTTATTAACGCCTGACTGATTCCTTAATCCCCCTAATTAAATAAAACAATTGACTACGGAATAATTTGTTTTGTAATACATTTTAATTCAAGATCCATTTTAAAATTTGTTTCATTATGTACGGCCGTTCTGTTTTCTCACGGCAGCGATTTTAATACAATCTACCATCGTGTGCAGTCCAAACGATTCGAGATACATTTTCGTCAGTATTGTGGTTCTAATTTAGAAGGGTAAATATCATTTTTTGTTACGCCGGCCACATCAATTTGTAATAATGAATATCGAATACACTTGATCAAATGTGGAGTTCCTGGTGCCGTTTGGTGAGTGATTAAACTGTCAATTTAATTGTAAAATACTTGTATTCTTTATAAAAAAGTTAAATGATTTTAGACATTACAACCTTATCTTATCACAAACGTATATCCATCGAAAGATTTATATTTAGATGTTGTTTAAACACCAATCAACAAATAATTCGAGGCTACTTTATTACAAAAACATCGGTGAGCAAAGAAAAAGATAATTACCTAATCAACATTCTTAATTACTTTACTGTTAAAATTTAGTACATGTATTAACGACACTACACTTGCGATACACATAGATAGTTAGGTGATCCTTCTCAATCTGTTAATTCTAACGTATATATTGAGATATTTCTTCGTATTTCATTTTTACGGTCTATTTCAGAGTAATAGAGAGAGAGAGAAATGGGGTTTAACGTCCACTCGACACAAACTAGGTCATTTTGGGACTAACATATGGTTTCATTTTATTTCAATAATTCGCTTGCGCGTAGGGGTCTTTAGCAGTGGGAGGAAACCGGGGTGCCCGGAGGAAACCCACGAGGTTGACTATTTCAGAGTAATAACGTCAAATTCCCAAGCAGAAATAAAGGCGCCGTACGTCGATAACGGATCGGTCATTTACAAATCACGTTTCAGTCACGTTTGAAATTTATGATATATTTTGCGTGACCACATCTTTTTACTCCTATACTCTTTTACTCGGGGAAATTCGAACCACAATACTCTTCTGACGAAAATATATCTCGAATAGATGGGACTGCACACATAGGAGAGTATATGACATCGCTGCCGTGTGAAAATGAACGACCGTACATTATGAAACAAATTCTAAATTAGAACGACGACACTCTTCTGACGAAAATGTATCTCGAATCGTTTGGACTGCACACTATGTGGTACATTGTATTAAAATCGCTGCCGTGAGTAAACAGAACGACCGTACATAATGAAACAGATTCTAAATTCGAACAATAAACTTCTGACGAAAATGTATCTCGAATCGTTTAGACTGTACACGATGGTAGAGTGTATTAAAATCGCTGCCGTGAGAAAACAGAACGACCGTACATTATGAAACAAATTCTAAATTGGATCTTGAATTAAATTGAATTATAAAAAAAATTATTTGTAGTCAATTGTTTTATTTAATTAGGGGGATTAAGGAATCAGTCAGGCGTTAATGAATACACACGCCGGCTGTATATAGGTAATTAAGGAATAAACATTCCGAATATGCATTCGGTCACTGTGACGTCACTGGCGTCTGAGGGGATTAAGAGTGTTTTCAATAATTGGCAAAGTCGTTTTTACGGGAGGTCTATTTTTACGACTTTGAATGAAGAAAGCTGATTTAATTTTAGTGGGATTGATGTGAATTTGCCGTAAAGTGGATAAAATAACCATGGACTGCTCACATAGAGAAGTTTTCCGGGCTATTTTATGTGCACTTTAAGTTATTTACAAACGTATCACAAATATCGGGTTAGGTGGTCGGCCTTAGGTAATGGGTTTTAAGGGATTTTAACAGAAAATTAAGCAGTTTTAATCCGCCAAAAGTTATCGGGATTGGCCCTTTAAAATTTGCCAGTTACATATTCGAAATTTTCGTTTGATTTCTTCTACAATAGTCACACCGGTAACACATTTTCTTTTAATGATACAGTTTAACAATAAACTTAACAGAAATTTATCTAGTTAATGATTTCACGCTCTACTGGCGTGGTAAACCTCCCCAATCAATATTCTTAATCTCATGAGCGCTATAACACAAAGGTGCTAATTAAGTGTTGAGATTAACAGGATGGCGTGGTTGTTACGTGATTTAGTGTTAGAATATAGTGATATCTTTAACTTGCTTTCTCTTGGGCGACCCTAAGTTTAATATCAGTTATCTTTTAAAATAAAGCCACCGAACTGAAGTCGCCTTGAAACCAAAAGTTTTTCAATATGAACCCTGAATAAGCGCATGCACGCTTGTACATGTATAAATAGAATTGTTCCTTTGATCGAGAAGGGTTACTTGGTTGCCGACTCCGTGCTTTGCACGGACTATTCGTGAAACGGCAAGACGCGAAGTCTGAAATAGTCAGGTTGACGTTTGAATCATATGTTCTTTGTTTTATCGGGAATCGGGTTATATGGTATAAATTTACAAATAATAATGTAAATAGAAATTCACACGATTCTTCAATGCTCAGAATTACAGCATGTATGTATGTACGTGTATGCATGAAATTCATTATTTCTGTTATCTGCTATCATGTTATCTGTTTCAATAAAATTAGTGAAAGCAGATTTGTGTTGATGATCTTTTTTAAACCATTAGTTGTGATTCCAAATTTAACCCATGCAGATATCAAAGCGCCGAACGTCCTAAAACAACAACCACATATTGATAACCGAACCGTATCACTTTCTTTTTTTTCTAAAATTATTGGCGGGGGGGGGGGGGGGGGGCAAACAGAGATCAGACCTGGCCCCAAGTTCACAAAGCCTTCTCAGACTTAAGTTGAGAATTTACTCAAAATTGTTTGCCTTATCTTAACTAAAATATAGCTCTTTTTAAAATTTTTGTTTTAATGTATCAAATACATCAATAAGAAACTATGTGCAAACTTTTGTGTTTTCTGGATCAAAGATATTTCTTATAAACAGCGATTGAAAGTCGAGCAAATTCTCAACATAACTCTGAGAATGCTTTGTGAACTTGGGGCCTGATTTATGGGGGTTGGGGAGCATTTTTATTTCTTAAAATTTGTCAGTTACATATCCGAGTTCTTCTACAATAGTCATACCGATAACAATGAAACAATCCGAAATTTTCGTTTACAATTAGTAACACTGATAACAAAGTTTCTTTTAATAATACAATTTACCAATATTGTTGTTGTTTATTAAAGATTTAACGTCCAATATATTTTAATGATATTATGGACAGTTTGATTTAATTAAATTATTTACACTTTATGGGTCGAAAGTTGGTAAAAACTTGGTTAACACGCACAATAAAGTCCTTGTATATTAAAAAAGTCCTTGTACGTTAAAAAAGTCCTTGTATATTAAAAAGTCAATTTTTATCAATACACTTAACAGAAATTTATATAGTTAATGATTTCACGCTCTACTGAGGTGGTAAACGTACCCAATCAACATTCTTAATCTCTTGACCTCTATAACACAAAGGTGCTAATTAAGTGATGAGATTAATAGAATTTAATCCCATAAAGGATTTAATATACAAGACCTATATTACTAATGTACGGACTATTCTCTTTGGTTCTAAATTATAACACCGAGAGAAATATTAAACAAACATTAACAAATATATGGCGTGGTTGTTATGTGATTTAATGTTAGAATATAGCAATATCTTTAACTTGCTTTTTCTCAAAACTACCTTTTCCGACTTGGACGAACCCAAACGGAAATGGCTTTAGTCATCTTTATAGTGATGGTCTGATATGGTACCTATCGGTTTTGCCAATATCCGATATTGACAGCGCATATATCGGCCGATACAGATACAATTACCGATAGTGGTGGATTTAAACTATTACACATTGAAATGTCTCGAATGGCATAATAATCCATGTAGATGTGTGTCCATGTTAGTCAGGAAACGCATGGTACTATTTTACCTTCGGAATGAAACACGAACTGTTTAAACCAAACAGGAACGCTGCGTGTTTGAAGAAATAAAATTGTGTCATGCCTCCTACGCAATTACAAATACACATCATCTATCTTGTCTACGATATCACCCCCGGTGGAAGTGGACGTTAATTGTTTGCTGTATCATTAAATAAAGTCGAGATTATAATATGTCAGGGTGTTGATTACGATGTAATTCCTAGAGTGATCGACACCTGTATGCCTATAAATAGATGTCGGAATGATTCATGCGGCAATGAATGAAACATCAAAGCGAAGCGCTCCGTGACCGGTCTAAACAGTGGCAATCACGTGACATTCTCCCGCCATTTCTATATTAATTTAATAAATAAAGTATGATCTATATTATAAATTATTATTTGTTGATACAAATTGTGTCTAAATTCTTAAAGTAGCCTAGCATAACAAAACAAACCATGGAATTATTTCTAAATTTTCATCAGCATCTAGAAGCTGGAATGTCAATCTTGTGACATCAAAGGGATATCCTCCCTTTCATCTTTCATTCTACTCACACGTAAACCATGCGGTATATTTTCCTGCCTTTTCCAATACTTCTACTCGTAATGATTAAGTGTCCAGACAATACCAGCAGCGATCTACACAGAACTAACCAATCTGTTTCACAGAGAATTACTTACGAATTAACTCTGTAACAGATAAGCGTCCACAGCACTCATTTTAATACCCATTTACACTAAATAGGAAATATTTTTTAATTTCAAATACTTCAAACGTCTTTATTTATTTTTCTTTTACCTCAAAAAAATGTTTGAGAATTTAATTTGTCGGAGTAAAAAAGTTAATATGCCGTACTTATTAAGCCTCGTCGATGTCATGCTTATCAGTGATTGTAGCGGCCACGCGAATATTCACTGCGGGATCAGTTTGAGAACTAACCTGAAAAAAAGACGCGAAGTAGTAAGATTTGGAACTACATGTACTTCACGATAAGACAAATAACTATAGTGAGGACCATTGTTTATTTCATAATTAATAAATTGGTTAATACTTATCAGAAACAATTTAAATATGATAATGTTTGGGTGCACATGGGCAGAATGGTATTCTCTGAAATCGGATTCAGAGAACCGAACTCTCAAACAGTGTGTGGATAAGGATTTAAATAGATAACAGAGACCGGTAAGGATTTAGTACTTTTATTTCGGTTGCCGTGTGCGTGGTTATTTATATAACTGAGACTGGTGAGGCTTTTTATGGTTTATTCTTTCCTTTTTATGGCTCCATGAGAGTCTAAAATAGCAACATGAACAACAATAAATATAAATTGTAAATTAAATAACACTATACATATGTGACCCACCATGGCAAAACCAGTCACATGTCACAAATTTAGTTATTTCAGTTTGTGGTATGAGGTGATACTACACATAATTCCCTTCAAAATGGTACAAGTTTCATGTAAATCGAACAAAAATTGACCGTGCAAGGGCATTTTGAAGATGCCAAATCATAAATACATTAATTTGAGAAAAACGCAGTTGAAATTGGTGTTCATTTTCCGCCAGAGACTCCTTAGCAACCAGGGTCTAATCATTGTCCCATCTCCATAAAACTTGGCATATTTCTTTTTGAAACCTAATTCAAATAAAACTAACAAAAATCACCAGTTACAAAAAAGTTTTCCAGGTCTAATTTAGAATTTTAAATATTTGAGTCAAATTATGAACTTTGGGCTCACAGCCATAATATTAGGGCATTATGATCAAGTCCAAATTATCTACTTTAAATGAACGTAACATTGTTTTTGCGTGAGTAAAGGATGTTTAAGTGAAGCTTACATGCACCAGAATAAATAAATTGGTGAAACCACTACTAAATAGCCCCACCCACTACCAAATAGCCCCACCCCACCCACCCCCACAAAAAAACCCAAAAAAACCCACTGGCAGAAACAACAACACACAAATTAAATATAAATAAGCAACTCTTTATTGAATGTACATTATGTAAGATTTAGATAAAGAGCTGGTCATTCTTGGTATAAAATAATAATTCAAAAATAGATAATGTAAGATAGGTTGCCAGGCAACAAAATATACACCCCAACACCTAAGTCGTCCGTGCAGTCAACAAGAGTTGTCGCATATTTTTTCTATCGTCAGTAATGAAACATTTATAAAACACTAAAATCTGATTAAGAGTAACAAGTCATTTAGTAATTATCAGGAAATTATTAAAATTCGTTTGGCTTTTAGTTCTGCCCCATGCAAATGTTATATACACGAAACATTTAATATCATGGATTTAGCAATTGTAGTTATCAAAATTCATTAAAAATCAATATAATTGTTCGTCTCAAAGACCCTAAAACTTTGTTTATCAATCTGAAGTCAATCGGATGATAACTTCGGTCTCTAGAGCATAGGAAAGATTTTTCAAAGTGATCAAGGGCCATAACTTTGGTAGTAATTATCTGAAATCATTGACAATTACTGGACTTCTTCGTCTCACAACCCTAAACATTGTGTATAAATCTTAAGTCAATCAGATAATAACTTTGGCCTCTATAGCCTCCACAAGATTTGACAAAGTGACCAAGGGCAATAAATCTGGTAGTAATTATCAGAAGTGACCAAGGGCAATAAATCCGGTAGTAATTATCAGAAGTCATTGAAAATAACTGGGCATTTTCGTCTCACAACCTTAAACACCTGTTATAAATATAAATTCAATCGGATATTAACTTCAGCCTCTAGAGCGTCCACAAGATATTTCAAAGTGATCAAGGGCCATAACTCTGTCAGTTATTACTGGATGTCATTGAACATTAAGTCTACTTCATTTCATGACCTGAAGCACTGTGTTTAAATTTAAAGTCCAGCGGACAAGATTTTTCATGACTTTAAAGACTGCGTAAAAGGGCTATAACTCTGGCAGTAATCATCAAAAATCGCTGAAAATTAATACTTGTTCGTCTCAAGACCCTTAAACTTTGTTTAACACTCTGTAGTCAATCAGATGATAACTTTGGTCTCCAGAGCATCCACAAGATTTTTCAAAGTGATCAAGGGCAATAACTTTGGTAGCAATTATCTGATATCATTAGCAATTACTGGACTTCTTTGTCTCACGACCCTAAACATTGTGTATAAATCGTAAGTCAATCAGGTAATAACTTTGGCTCTATAGCCTCCACAAAATTTGTCAAAGTGACCAAGGGCAATAACTCTGGTAGTAATTTTTGGAAATTGCTAAAAATCAATAGGATTCGTCGTCTCATGATCTTAAAGACTGCATATAAGTTTAAAGTCAAGCGGATATTGACTTTAGCCTCTAGAGCGTCCACAAGATATTTCAAAGTGATCGAGGGCAATAATTAATCATCGAAAATCGCTGAAAATAAATAGGTTTCTTCATCTCTCACTAATGTAAACAAGATGAGTGCAATAATTTCAACAACGGTGCTGGTTATTCAAAGCTAAGTCTCGTCTATCCATATTTAGCTTAAATCAAAATATGGCTGAACATTTCTTATCTAATTAATATCGGAGAAATCAGATGAAATTGAGAGTTGAATATGGCCTGGATAAATTAATTAATGTATAAAAATAATTTAGAAAACATTTCAGGCCTAAAGAGAGACTTGCAATATGCAGATTTAACTCTTGCATAATGTATGTTTAAACTAAAGTGATAATTTTATATTTTTAAGTTATATTTTTAAAATGTATTAAAATAAAGCCCTGAAATAGATTGTATCTATAAACAGTCCTATCTTGTTAAAGAATAATCCTATTAATCCTATAATTCACTATTATTTTCGGTGTGAATGACTTTTAAGTGTCGGAAATAATGCCTATGAACGTATAATAGTGAGTTGAGCAAAAGACATAGAAATAATTACGTTTTTACTTTCTTAAATACATTCGAAATATAATTCTAACACAGATCATTGCTACGGGAGATGTGTAACAAGCACATGAAATTCAATCGTATGTCTGTTATCCTCGTTACTTCAGTCAGTTATATAGAAGGATAACTCGTGTTTGTCGTCACTTCCCGTTTCTTCACATGATTGTTACACATCTCTGCTAGCAATGATTTCTGTGTTAAAATTATATTTGGAATGTACATGTATTTAACCAGTTCTATCACATATTTATAATGACTGACATCAATATTGTCCTTTAAGTGTCTCTATTTTTTGGTTGGTCTGGGGCAGCAGATATCTTTTGCATTATCATCACAGAACTCCCTGATACTTTCATACAGATAATTCTGTCGCACTGCATCAAGCCCGGGAGGATTCAGGATGGTTGGACACTGGCGTGGTGGAAGGTTGTTGACATCCCGTAAAAGCTGGTATGTTTTACTGTCTTTTGAGTCACAAAACTGTCGGGCAATAACTACACCAGGGTTTTCAGAACTGAAGCTGCAAGAAGAGAGAGATTATGTCAGACGATTTCCTTTGATTCTGAGGCAACAGGTTAAAAAATAGGCAAATGGAGAAGTTATGAAAACAAGTGGTCGCCATTCAAGATACGCCCACATTTTGCAAGCTACAAAAATAATGTGATTTTTTGTGCAATGAGGGGCCATAATACAGGAAGATATGGGCCCATATGCGCTAATATCAAAAGGAACCGATATCTTTGGGTTATGAACAAACATGTCAAGTTTCATCAAAATCGGATAAAAATTGTGACCTTTAGAGGGTCCACAACTTTGTATTACATACTTTTATACAATTTGCATTCAAAGAGCGGATCAAAATTGGGACCTCAAGAGGATCCACAACCTTGATATATTGGACCTTTACACTATAATTTGCGTACGAAGGGCTGGCATTTTGTCAGAAAGTTTTGGTTCAGTTTTCACAAAATTCTAACTCGGCCATCATTACATGGTGTGCCCTTTATTTTTTAAAAAATATTTCCGTCGCAAATAATAAGGGTTTACAGATTAATTTTTTATTGGTATGATCGACTTGGGTTACATTTCTTACCTGAAATGTTGATAAGATTTGATTCCAACCAGAGGCTTAAAATAGTCATTCAAGAAGTTGTTCCAGTCATAGAAGTTCACAAGCACTGTGCCATCCTCCTTACCAACAAGTTGAGCTCTGTTTACTCTTTTCACTGGACTGGACTCGTACACAACATCAGCAATCTCATTGAGGGTGTTGACTTTGGTACGGCGATACCTCTGTTTTATTAGGCCAAAACACCAGTCTGGTGCAAACTTTGTATGTCCTGTGATGAGGAAGTTGAGACTAATTGTAGCATGAAGTCCATGAATTGTTCTCCACAACAAATAATACAGCATGAAGCGATTTTTGTTCTGGCCACTGCAGTTGTCGCAGTGCAGCTGCAGATCTGTCTCACCAAGACCATAGTTGAGGAAGAAATGATCAAGATAGTTAATTACGGATACTGAGCCCTTTGACACATTCATTCCCTCATCAATGAGGTAGTTAATCTGTTGTGGTATTCCTTCGCAACATATACCAAATAATCCACACTTCCTTGGGGTCAAGAAGTAAATTGGTCCTGGCTGTAGTGGGTCTGCAGGAAAATGGACCTGAAAAAAGGGATACAGTTGTAAGAATAACTTCATTACCTCATTGATTACATGATTATTGGCCTGAAAGAAAACCTGCAACTATGAGATAAAAATTGTGATCTTTACAGGGTCAAGCTAAAAATGTGATTTTTTGTTAAATCAAGGGCAATAAATCAGGAAGTTACGATTCGATATGCGCAAATATCGAAAAGAACCAATATCTTTTCGTTACAATTTATAACAAATATTGCAAGTTTTGTCGAAATCGGATCAAAATTTTGACCTTTAGAGGGCCCACAACCTTGATTTACCAGATGTTAACACTATTTGCATATGAGGGGGTGGCCATTTTGTCCTACAGTTTAGGTGTTTACAGTCTGATATATGTCAATATCAAAAGGAACCACGATTTCAGGGTGATAAACATATATTTCAAGTTTCATTGAAATCGGATAAAAATTGTGGCCTGTAGTGTTCACAAACAATTTTGGACAGACGGACGGACAAGGGTGGCGGCAATATACGTCCACATGAAAATGTGGGTGTATAAAAAGGTGCCAATATTATATGCTACATCCGCCGGGGGAAGGGGTGTAACTAGTTTAACTTACCTGTTGAGCAAAATCAAAGCTGTAGTGCATTTTCATTCGCCTCGACATCGGTGGTGTTTGTCTTAGCTCAGACAGATTAAGTTCAACACATGCGTCTCTCGCACGGGCAACCATTCCATTTAAGTATGATCTTTCATTCGTCACAACAAGTAACTGTTGCTCCTGTTTTTTTAACTTAGCTGACTTGACTATTTCTGGTAAATTGGAACATCTATAAACAGCATAATTGTTCTTTTGACACTGCCAACACAGATCAGACATTGGTTTTGTACGAGTGATATGGGGGGTAAGTGACTTCCAAAGGCTGCGGAAACTGCTAATCTTCACAGCCCGATGGCCTGAGGAATAAAACAAACAAAAAATTAGAGACAAATTATAAATAAAGCAATAGCGATTTGTGGATCATTAGAACTTGGTTTTATTTTATGTTATTATTATTAAACTATGGTTTATGTAATGGCAATTACTTTTGTATTTTAAAGTTAGGCTAAACAAATAAGGCAAAGAAACATAATTTCTATAAAATTTAGAACCTTTAAAAGGAAGATATCCAATACGAAATGCTGAAAAGAAAACTAATCTGAACTTTTGCATTATGTAGAATATCCTACCAAGTTTAGTTACTTCCTCTTTATAGAGACGATGAACTGATGATTTGGTTACATATGAAGGTAGAAGTTTGACATCTAGTTTCTTCTGACCAGGATGCCGACCAGGTAGAATTATGGCATGCTCCTCTGCATAGTTGCAGATAAAAGAAACAACTCTAAGAATGTCATCATGGCTTAGAATATTACGGTTTTTATTTCTACGGCCCCCACGTTTCTTTTGACGAGGTGATATCCCATTCTCTTTGTAGTGGATGAAGCAGCTATCTAACACACTCTGACTGATCCTGAAAGTCAAAAAAATATAAAATTAATTACCGTATTGAAAACTACATACGTAGTCATTTACTGTACATGTCATGATGCATAACAATCTTCGATTTTATTTACAAATTAATTTGTGTGTAGGCTACTGTGTATAAAATGTAGTTAATGTCCACGAAAACATTAATTTCATTCATTACAAATATTATATTACTGATTCTTATTGTTTCCTTATTTTAAAATCAATAATAAACCTAATTATACCTAATAAATTTGTTAATTGTTTGATTTATTCCTCCCTTCATTACTTGTTTTGCAGTTTTGAAATTGGAGACTCTCTATGTTAATTGCTAGATATCATAAAAATTACTAATAGTAATAGGACTAGTTCACTTACATGTGTACAAATCTAAATGTACTCCGACAGATAGTTTTTCCCTCAACAAGGTAAGAAGTCTTCTGATGCGATCTTTTCGTCTGAGTTTTCTGTTTTGATCGTTCTGTGTAGTCACTGAAATTCCCAAGACTGCTGATCTTTCCAATGATTACGAGGTCTTTTTCGTCTGAGGTGAGGGAAACCATATCTTGTCGACATCGATAAATAAAGTCAGGAGAAAGCTTTTCGCTACATGACATCAATCCCTTCTTTGAATTTTCTTTGCGCCGAGATACACATTCACATTTGAACAAACGTATTTTTTCCATTTCTTTTTCAGTATCAGGGTCAATAAAGTCTACCTGCCTCATTATCATGGTTTCTTCATTTTCTTGTTCTAGCTTCTCCAGCCCCTCCTCCTCACTATCACTTTGCTTGTCCTGGCCATTCGCATCATCATTGAGCTGTTCTACTACTTCTACATTCATATCTTCACTAATAATAGCAATGGGGACACCGTTCAAAATTTCATTGTGATCATCGTCACTGCCACTGACCTCTGAATCGGATTCTGATTTGTCAACAAAATACTCCTCAATTAGTTGATTCCATGTCCCAGCAGGTGCAGAGCGTGTCAGATTTGCTCCAGCCAACTCATTTAAAGCTTTGGCGATGTTATCCGCCCTGCTACACATGATAGTCTACACTAAAAATACTATTACCAATACGTATAATAGTGAGTTAACCTATTGAGCAAAAGAAATAGAAATAATTATGATTTGACATTCTTAGAAAATATGAAATTCTCACTTTAAAAGAAAGACAAAATACAGGTAACAAATTTATTGTGGCCAACTGCATAATGAATTTTTGTAATGCTTTGACAACATCACATGTAGGGGTGTATATTTAATACAAAACCCCCCCATTTATTTCAGATCGCAGAAAGAAGGATATAATAATAGTACTAGATATTTTAATATATTTTGGATAGCAGAAAAGGAAGGAAAAATATAATTCTTGAACTTACCATACAATCACATAAAGGTGGTTTGATTATTAATAGTTGTAATAGTTATTGTATTGTAAATTAAGGCCCAAACTGAACACGCCTGAAAAAGAAATTAATTGTCAATGTACTAGTAGGCCTACTGAGTATTTCAAAGCCGTAATATTCATTTTTTTAAGTTATATTTTCAAAATGTATTAAAATAAAGCCTTAAAAAAGATGGTCTATATAAACAGTCATACCTTGTTAAAGAATAATCCTACTAATCCTATAATTCACAATTGCCAGTTGAGAAATTGGAAAAAATGTCATTTTCAACTACAAATTCGAACAATGAATTTTTGTAATGCTTTGACAACATCACATGTAGGGGTGTATATTTAATACAAAACCCCCCATTTATTTCAGATCGCAGAAAGAAGGATATAATAATAGTAGCCTTCTAGATATTTTAATAATATTAAATGATATTGTTCATATTTTATTTACAAAAAAAAAAAAACCCAACATTTATTTTGGATAGCAGAAAAGGAAGGAAAAATATAACTCTTGAACTTACCATACAAACAATCACATAATGGTAGGCCTAGTTTGATTATTAATAAGGTCAATCATTTCATAGATGTTATTGTTAGGCCTATCTATAGTTATTGTATTTCAAATTAATTTAGCAGGGACAAACTGAACACGTCTGAAAAAGAAATTAATTGTCAATCAATGTACCAGTAGGCCTATTGAGAAATTTAAACGAAAACCAAAATACAGGTAAACAATTTATTGTGGCCAAACAACAGCATAATGAATTTTTGTCAAAAATAAAAGATCTCATGGCTAGCCTAGGCCTAGACTAACTAAACGATCCAGACAGTTACAGTAGCCTGAGTAGGCCTACTGAGTATTTTTAATATAAAAGGAAAGCCAACATACAGGTAACAAATTTATTGTGGCCAGTACAAATGCATAATGCATTTTTATAACAAAATTGAAGACAAGTAAACAATAAGCGATCAGGAATGATTTTGACAGTTGTGACCCACTGACCGACTATTTTTTTTTTTTTTATTACCCACGGGCACCAGCTATATAACTATATTTATTATTACTATACGTAATAAACCCTGAATCGGAGTTTGGGTAGTGTTGGTTTTATCGATATTTTAATATTATAAAATTGTTTAAATTGTGTTGGCTAGGCTACAAGAAGAAGGGTCGTAAATGATTTTGACATTTGTGACCCACTGACCGACTTTACACCATGCGCACCTGCTATAAATAGCACTCGTCGTGACTCGGGAGGATTAATATTAATATACAATACTAGACAATTTAATAATATAAAATTGTTTACCTTTTTTTCAGTATAGACGAATGGTGTTGAAATTTTCAATGTTTTAAAAAATCTTCTCGGATTTCGTCTGCTAAACGAGAGCGAATTTCGCGCTAAACAGTTATCCGGAAGTAAACAATGCGTGAACGTTGCCCTCGCGCTTTGCGTACCATGTGATCAAAATTGACGAATCAGCGAGCACGCTACACTCACAATTGGCCTCGCATAGCAACAAACAAACGTCTATTCTACATTTTAAAACGATTTTTGATTGGTCTCCAATGACCCCAATCGGAACTAATTTATGATGACGTAGAAGGGGATTCCTTAAAGTTTGTTTTGATATAAAATAAGAGGGGATTTTCCGTAATGTGTTCGCGTAAAGAAGTCGGCAATTTTGACAATTTTCGGGTTTTTTTTCTTTGTTTAAAACATTTCTTTTTGGACAGCCTTCGTAAATCGCATATTAATGAACTACGGGAGTATTATTATGTTGTAAAAACAGGCTTGTACGAAAGTTTATACCTTTGACTATTGATTTTTGATGAAAACCCAAAATCGGCAAAATGGTAGTTTTTTATACATTTTGACCTGTGCTGAAAAATTACGTGATGCGACATGCGATCGATTTAGACGTGGTGAGACACATATTGCCCCACATCCTGCAAACTACGGCGGTTATCGAAATCGCCGAAAAAATACACCCATTATTGTTTAAAAACAGTATTCTGCAAACTACAGCGGTAACCGAAAAATACTCCTGTTGTTCACTGCCATCCATTATCGTTAAAAAAAAAATTCCCGATTCGAGAATATTAATAAATAATTAATTAATATTTTATTCAGAAGGTAGTGACAATTAAATTTTAACAGACAAGTTACAATTACCTATAGTAACAATACTCAGCAGAAATGTATATACTTAATGATTTCACGCTCTACTGGCGCTGTGTCCAATTACTAACGCACATCAAAGATAACTGGCGGTTTCATCTAGATAGTGATCGAGAGCTCCCATGGTGACGTTTTGTTAATTAGTCACGCTTTTCCCGATTTCTCCCACAGACGCCTGACTAGTGATATGTTCGTATAAACTCACGTTTGTTTAATTACTCACGTTATTTTTACATACTGACACACGTTAGAAAAACTAACTGATTAACTTAAATACTCACCTTATGATTATTAGTGACCAATTATAAGAAAACTCACGTACGTTACAAGTATTGACGCGTTTAAGCGACAACTGACAACACGTGTATTTCTCACTGGTTTCCATGAATAGTAACCACAATTAAGCTTTACTACTTACTCAGAGGATTTCCTAACGCAGAATCCCATTACTAAAAGCTCTGACGACATTTCTACACACTATGCATGTTACCGTGGTTCTTGATGTTTATATGTATAAATACTTAGTTTATATATCTAAATCAAATAATTTTATATTTTGTATATTTATATGTTCTTGATGTATATATTATTATGTTCTGTATGTACATAAGTAAACTTACTTTTGTAAATTTTGAATAGGAGTCAACATTGGCCCAGCCTGTTCTCCAATCCATTTTCAAATGTCAAATGAAATAAAATATTGTATACAAAAAAAAAAACATTTCCAAGGGGACTCATTTCTTCATTTAAAAACATAAACCCCATTCGAAATATGTACACAAATCCAAGAATATGCCATTAAAATAGATTCTTTTCTACGACATTATAGACATTTGAAATTTGTCACATATTCATTTCATAATTTTCAAGTCTCGTGTGATTTTGACTTCCGCTTTAGTTATTGTATTTTAACCGTGTGCGATCAGACACAGAGATTGCATTGTCTAGTATTTTTCGGATATGTGTGTGTATGTGAAATATCTCAGAGAAGTTGTCGGATACAATGTCTCTTGATTTTTGGGGTGTTACATATCGTTAGGATATGGAACATAGATGACTACAGTCCTTCACATTTGAGGCGCGCTTTCGCTCTTGCCCCTCCAGTTTCCGACGCACCTCGACTTAACTTCGGGGGAGTCATTAAATACGCCCGCTAATTAGCTAAATCGCTCTCCTCATTGAGATTAATAAATTACAGTACTTTCAGGGTTTTTTTTATTATTAAAACTGCATGTGTTTGGCGTATAGTGGCCGTCTGCAAGTCTGCAAACAATATGAGCGTACCCGTCGTGGCTGCCATAATTATTCACCAAACATAATGTAAGGCTCCTTTTAATTGGATAGAATCTAAAATCAGCCAAAAATACGATGTTACTTGACAACCTAATATGTAGCCGGATGTTGATAGAAATGTCAGCGGGAATGACAGAATGACACGTCTATAATAAAGTTTAAAAGTTTTCATGTACCCAGTACCACCTGTCGCATTGCCATTGTGTGGATTGTCGCTATCAATAAATCTGGAGATGGTCAGAACTGTCAAATATAATATGCAACATTTTTAAATTGGAATAACTGGAGGGCAAATAGCCACGGTGCGGGGACAAAATAGGTTTGCAATTTTTGCGCTAATCACGCTGACAAAGTGATCAAACTGGCAAATATTAGAGGAAAATATAAATGACACAAAAGGTTATGAGACAAAACTAATGTAGAATTACTCTTGCAATATAAATAAGAAGAGTTCTTTTCACAGGAGCTTTTTTCTCAATTTCTAAATTGGCGGGAGTGTTTTACGGCTCCCGTACCATTTCGTAAACGTGAAGGACTGTGACTTATTTCTGGAGAAACAATCAGCTCAGGATTGGATTGATGAATTGTACGATAAAGGATTAAGTCAGGAAATCAAGGCAAATTAACTGGTTAATTAAGGTGGGTGTATAGACGGTAAGTATATTGATCAGTTAATTACCTAATCAATCCATCCTATTATCAAGGGTAATCAGGTTGAGTGGAGGATATACACTCAGTACACTATATTAATTCGGGAATTTTGAAAATTATTCACCATACCTTGATGTTCGATAGAGCATATTCCTGGTCGGACAATTTAGAACGTTTGGAAAATAGCATCGGACATGTTCGGAATATACAGGCAAAATTCTATCACCACTCCAACCAATGCACATTATCTGATTGCTCCAGTGTTATAAACTCAATTTGAAACCAAATAACGGTCAAATTTACTGATTCGAGTATCGATTATTTGTTCCTACATCGTAAACTTGAAATTTCTTTTTTTTAACATACGATTTCAGGTTTGGCATTAATCAATTCACATTGGTTTTTTTTTTATAATTTACGAAAAGACTATTCCTTGTTTGTACTCTATTTATCAATTTGTATGCCATCACGTATCCAATTTGCCATGGAAAACATGTCACCCAATGATGAAAAGAAACATACATGTAATAACATTACTTTAGTAAACAATTTTTTTTTTTTTTTATAAACAATATTTTATTCTGTGAAAAGGATTGAGAAACAGGCTAGGCCTATGTTACCGCTCTACTATATAATATACAAAAAAGACTATATAACCAAATTACGATAAAATCTATCTGAATAATATAACAATAAAATAAATTAAAGATAGGTTTCCAGGCAACGAAAACATACGCCCACAGCAGCTAAATCGTTCGGGCAGTCAACAAGAGTTGTCGCATATTCTTACTTTTTTTGGGTAATGAAACATTTATAATATTCTGAAATCTGATTAAGATTAACAACTCATAAAGTAATTATCAGAAAATCATTAGAATTTGTTTGGTTTTTATAAACCTGCCCCATGCTAACGCTTAGTATACGAAACATTTAAAATCATGGATTTAGCTGTTCAGTTATCAAAATTCATTGAAAATCAATATACTTATTCGTCTCAAGACTTTAAACTCTGTGTATCAATTTGAAGTCAATTGGATGATAAGTTTGGCCACTAGAGTGTTACAAAAGATTTTTCAAAGTGATTAAGGGAAATAACTCTGGCAGTAATAAACAGAAATCGCTGAAAATCAATAGACATCTTCGTCTCATGACCTTAAACACTGTGTATAAATTTAAAGACAATTAACCTCAAAGTGATCAAGTGCCATAACTCTAGCAGTAATTATCAGAAATCGCTGAAAATCAATAGACTTCTTTGTTTCATGACCTTAAACACTGTGTATAAAATTAAGGTCAATCGGATATTAACTTTGGCCTCTAGAGCGATCCGTCGGACGGACGGGAGCGCCGACAATATACGACCACATTTCATAAAGATAGGTTGCCAGGCAACAAAACATACGGCCAAAGCAGCTAAATCGTCCGGGCAGTCAACAAGGGTTGTCGCATATTTTTACTTTTTTTTGGTAATGAAACATTTGTAATACACTAAAATCTGATTAAGAGTAATTGTTTATTAAGGTTTTAATTAAGTTTAATTTATCGAGCTGTCTGCTCTTTAGCCACGCCCCCTAGGTGGCGCTTTACAATTGTCTTACCCCTCTAGAAGGTAATTTGATTCCTGCAACCCCCATAGGGAGAATGAGTTCGCGCCTTGGCACAACGCGCTGCAAGCTCAAGCGAGTGCCAACTCTCACGTAGTCAGCATACTTTCTTTGTTTAACTTCTTTGTCTAAGTTACATGCAGTTATGTCGAAGGACCGACGATCAAAGCGCCGTCGGGCAGCACCCGCACGCTTTACTGATCTAGTAGAAGTTTCTGAACCTGAATCGGACGCCGGTGCAGAACAGAGCGAGAATACTAATAATAATGAAAATGGAGACTTGGCATTCACTCGGCTGGCCACGGAATGTCGGCTCTCACACCACACAATGGCGACTTTGGTCAAAATGGGATTTGATTGTATGGAGGCCCTGGCTCTGTTGGAAGTGGAAGATCTCGCCAACGTTGATATCAATAAAGGCCAAAGAAAACTCTGCTTGTTTGCGGCACGGAAAGCGGCATTGGTTCAGACACAACAAACAGAAGTACAAACCGAATGCCGCGAAAATTCAGCGGGCCCGGAGGTAGCGCGCGCAAATATGGCAGATGAGGTGAACATGCAGAAGTTTATTGAAAAACTGTCTAACAATATGAGAGGCGGGGCGAATGATCCGGTACAGATTACAGGGGACAGCGGCAATCAAGCCCTCCCACCTCTCGTCAACGATGTTTCATGGAATGACCCACAGATTTTCCTACGAAAGGTGGCCACGCAAGGTAAGACGTTCCTGGACATTGTCGATTTTATCCCCCATGGACCAGTCTCGAATGTCGAGGACGACAATTTCACCTTGAGCCAAACGACAGCGGGAGGCAATGATATCGTTATCAAGAGAGCACACCCTAGGAAACCAAAGCTAGAAACCGTGACGATCGCTCAATGGTGTCTGGCGAACATTGCCATCCTGGTACATTTTATGGATTCGACGTGTGTGAACATTAAAGACTATCTCGCTTACTCTACACGCATTTTGGAACTGTTTGCGCGATTCGACAGAATCTCCGTTCTATTCTACGATAGGGAATACCGGCAGCTCCAGGCTAACCATAACTTCCGATGGGGTGTCGTGGTCACCCACTTACAAACCTTGCACCTCCAACCTAAGGCTACTGGTACTAGTCATGCGACGGGAAAATCGGGGAACGGAAAGCGCCCTATAAATGGACCATCACACAGTGTTTATACCCCTGCAGGAGACGTAATCTGTAGAAACTACAACTCCTGACGGGGATGCAGCCTTTCGGAGTGTAGGTCCAGGCATGTGTATTATATACCTGGGTGTTTTCAGTCTCACTCCGCCGCTACACATGCGCCGGCTCGTCCAGGGGCCAGTAACAATAACGCAGTGTCTTCAAAAAACTACGAATAGGGGCTGTGCGGACAACTGGCATCCATACTGCATTACGGGTGTGGGAGGCCTACCTTCAGGACGATGTAGACAAGGACTTTTTACTGTCGGGTATCTCCCACGGCTTTGACATTATTGACAAAGATGCCACTCCACAGCCTGTCGAAAACGACAACCACAAATCCACAAATGTGTCTAGCCCACTGTTTGATTTAGCTACAAAGGCCATAGGAAAAGAAATAGACAATGGAAACTATGTCATAGCCGACACCAAACCCTCCACAGTGAGTCCGATCGGGGTTATCCCCAAATCCGAGGGCGATGTTCGCTTAATACACGACTGCAGCGGTCAATGATTATGTGTCTGACTTTGATCACCACCGGTTTCAGACTGTTGACGATGCAGCGGCGCTGGTGCAACAAGGTTTTTATATGGCAAAGTGCGACCTGAAATCTGCGTATCGTTCAGTGCATATTAGCCCTGCTAGTAGAAGGGTCACTGGCTTAAAATGGTGGATAAACGGCGTTGGTGCTATTTATATGACACTAAGCTTCCTTTCAGGGCCAAACAGAGCCCGGGAATATTTCATCGCCTAACCCAGGCAATGCGTCGCATAATGTGCCGTCTTGGATATCCAAATATTGTGGTTTACTTAGATGATTTTTTTGTGCGTTCCCCCTCAAAGGAATCCTGCGCAGAGGCCCTGGCCGTCCTCATTACCCTACTTCGCTCTCTTGGCTTTGAGATCAATTGGAACAAGGTTGTCGATCCATGCCAGTGTTTACCATTCCTTGGAATTGAGATAGACTCAGTCGCCATGACCCTGAGACTACCCCCTCAAAAACTTGAAGACCTAAAATTGGTGCTGGACAAGACTTTGGAAAAGAAACGTATCTCAAAAGCTGAGCTACAATCGCTCGCGGGAAAATTAAATTTTGCAAGCAGTGTTATACGCGGCGGGCGAGTATTTTGCCGGCGTCATCTGAACTGCCTGAATAGCCTCAAGCTTAAACACCACCGCATGCGCATTACGGGCCAGTTGCTGACCGATCTACTGTGGTGGAAACATTGCCTTGTTTCCTTTAATGGCAAAACTCTATTGTTGTCGCGGTTTCCAGTGACATCCATCGTGACCGATGCATGTACAGAAGCGGAGGGCGGATTCTATAATGGTGACTGGTTTTTCCTTCATTGGGACAGTGATTTCCCTCAAGTGGCAGATATGCATATCAACTACAAAGAGACAATGACCGTGATTGCTGCCTAGTGTAGATGGGCCCCGCGCTTTTCTAATAAACGGGTCATTATTTATACGGACAATACTTTCACAGTCGCATATATAAACAAGGGCACTTGCAGATTCAGCCCTCTGGTCATGCATGCTCTTCGCCATCTATTTTGGCTGTCCTCAATTTGTAATTTTTATGTCACTGCCCGTCATATTCCAGGTGTGGAAAATGGTTTGGCCGACAGCATTTCGCGCATGCACGACCCTCACCATTTTCACCACCTGTTCCCGGGTGATCTACCCTCCCTGTATAGCTCACTCCAACATATGTCTCCAGCTGCCCTTTGTTTTTGTCTTACAGGGTCGCAATGTAGGTCCGAATTCCTGAGTCGATTGGATGCCCAAGTCGCCCTTTTCAACACGAAAGCCTTTGCTCCAAATACCCAGAAGACTTATCTCCACCAGCTGCATACTTATTGGAACTTTTGCCATATAGAGGGCTTCTCCCCCCTAAATATTACCTGTAACAACTTATTGCGGTATATAGCTCACCTTAGCACCACCCTTTGTTTCAATTCAGTTAAAGCTTATCTGAATATTGTCCGTCTAGTCCATCTACAAGCTGGGTTGCCCAACCCCCTAGACTCCTGGCATGTATCGATTTTGCTCCAGGGAGTTCGCAGGCACCTCGGGCAGACTTCAAAACCCAAACTGCCAATTACCCCTGACATTCTTCGCAAATTATGCAGGTGCCTAAATTTTACGTCCGCCTTGGATCTAACGTTCTGGGCAGCCTGTCTTGTAGCGTTCTTTTCCTTCTTCCGAAAATCCAATTTACTGTCTACTTACGTTAATTGTTTACGCCGCGCTGATTTCCATTTTTCTCATAATATTTGCTATTTACATGTCCGCTGGTCAAAGGTAATCCAGTTTCAACAGCGAGAACTGAGAGTACCCATCCCAGCTATCCCTAGTTCGCTGCTTTGTCCCGTAACCGCCTGTCGCTTACCCTTCCGCACCAGCCCGGCCCCTTCCCATACCCCAGCTTTCACTTTCCTTTACAGTGGGGCACTTAAACCCCTCACCTACCCCATCTTTGTCGCCAAACTCCGCCACACCCTCGCCTTAGCAGGCATCAACCCTTCCGACTATGCAGGTCACAGCTTTCGTCGGGGTGGGGCCTCTTTCGCCTTGCAGTGTAATATCCCCGCGGATCTGATCCGCATTCAAGGTGACTGGGCCAGTAATTGTTACCAGAGATACCTAGACCCCTCTCCGCAACTCCGCGCGGAAGTGGTCAAAATCATGGCCCAGTCACTATCCTAAATAACAATTTGAAAACCACACTGTATATGTATATTTAAGGTTTGGACACTTTGGGACTTTGTTGTTCAATTGCCTATTATTATAAATGTGAAATATTTCCTTTGGCTGCAGGGAGGTACATGTATCTCCCTTGCATCAATTAAGTTTCTTTGTGCCCAAACCTCTCGTCGTTATTTTTACAGTTTTTATTAAGTGAGAAAAATTAACAACTCATTATGTAATTATCTGAAAATCATTAGAATTTGATTGCTTTTTATAAAGTTTTGCCCCACGCTAACAATTAGTATAGGAAACATTTAACATCATGGTAGGGTGCCCCACGTGCCAACTGAAAAGTTGTTCTTGACACGTTGATCCTGCACGTTTTAGTTGAATAACTTACTACTGATTTCTAACAGTCTCGCACACTCGTTGAGGCTATAAATAGCAACAGCATGCGGAAATGTTCAAAACACCAAACACTACTACAGCCGTAAAAAATCTATTGTTGACGATTCTGAATAGCAATAATATTTAACTTTTTGGTTATTACGGCATCTTTAGAAATTACGCTCGTTTTATTTTTTAAATTGCCTTATAATTAGCTGTACCATTAGAAGCTGCATATTTTGGTTAAGTACAAATAATCTCTCTGACTCAATGCCGTACAGCAAGAATATGATACTAGCAGTAGTTTCATTTTACTTTTACAAGGTTCTTAAAAATACTGTTGAGTTGCCTGATGTTGGTGCTTCTAAATTCAATTTCTTGTTCCATGTTTCGTAAAAAAAGTAGTCTTGATTATCCCGACCCGTCAATTAGACGTAGAATGATCGGTAGACTAGTTAAGCGAGACTAATTTCAAAACAAGGGCACGTAACCTATCTTTTACTCAAAAGTGTCTGGATGTTATGGACGCCACTCCAAACCATTTTTCAGTATTACTTATGTATGGTTTAATGATCATAGCTTACGAAGTACAGCATGGTCGTTTATTTAGTGACTATAAATGTGTGAAACAGATTTAAGGCTTTCTAAATATATTAGTATTGTGGTGTAATTGTCGAGATATTTGGAGATATTCATTTAGGGTGGGGCACCCTAATCATGGATTTAGCTGTTCAGTTATCAAAATTCATTGAAAATCAAAATACTTGTTCGTTTCAACACCTTAAACTCTGTGTATCAATCTGAAGTCAATCGGATGATAAGTTTGGTATCTATAGCGTCACAAGGTTTTTTGAAGTGATCAAGGGAGATAACTCTGGAAGTAATTATTTGAAATCGCTGAAAATCAGTAGGCTTCTTCGTTTCATGACCTTAAACAGTGTGTGTAAATTTACAGTCAATCGGATATTAACTTTGGCCACTAGAGCGTCCACAGGATTTTTTGATGTGATCAAGGGCCATAACTCTGGCACTAATTATCGGAAATCACTGAAAATCAATAGGCTTCTTCGTTTATGTGCATCGGAATGTAGAGATGATTAAAAGGTAATGATCTGTATCTTCAAAATCATAATCGCAAGCGCATACAGGGCTGTCTGAAATGTGCTTTAAGAACTTATGACCAATTAAGTCACTACAGGAAAGGCGAAGTCGACAATGTAAAATCTTATTTTTCCTTTTTCCTGAACTAAAATATGATGGTGGCTCTCTGATAGAGGGAGATGATTTTATGAAGTCAGAAAGTTTTGTTCCATCCCTTAATCGTAGATGTATGTTTTCGAAAATAAAGATGTTCTGCAAAAGTAATCTGATAATTAGATTTGTTACGAAGGTTAAAAAGCTTTTCCGGTAATAATAGTAATTCATGAAGATATGGTGGTGTGATATGAAAGATAATTATGTAAAAGAGTATATAAGTTTGTGACCCCTTCGCCACTCCTGTCGTGTGATAAAAGTCAATGTTGCAGTGGATATATACAGTGGAAATACATTGGGTTTATAAATAAATTCATATGAAAGTCATTTAAATCCTCATAAATTTGATAGAATAACTGATCTCACCCCTTTTCAGGTTCAATAACTGTAGCTCCTTCATATTCATCGCCGCTTTCTACTTTATGTGTTGGTAATATTAAATCTTGTTCTTTAGCCTGCAATTCAATTCAAAGAAATGGGGTTTAACGTCTTACTGTTCTGCTCTGACGAGCCTAATGAAGAGGGGCACACGCCATACATTGTGCTGTGACAGAAATTTGTGTGTTATTTTGTATTTTCAGCAATACATGGGATGAATGGATAATGCTTTAACTAGCTCACTGGACATAAGCTATTGTCTAGTCAATTGGCTAAGGGAGATACAGGAGGTATGTTCCACTATGCCGGCAGATCTTTAATTGATCTTAAAACTATAATCTGTTTAAAAGTAGTCACTCAAGAACTGTTCACTAGCGTTCAGTGTTAATAAGCTCTTAATCCCTCTTATTAACTAATTAATTAATGACATTTTGAACATGAACTCAATTCACTATATTAATATAAATACCCCGGTAGATGGTCCCCCCACGGAATATGTCATATAAAATTTATGAAGCTATCTCAAAATTCAAAGCAGAATCGGGAATTAAATGTTAATTTAGCTGCACTAAAAGAGCACTAGTCAAAGAAAGATAACTGGTTGTGTAGACCAGGTTGGCCTCTAAGCCAACTGGATGTTTTAATAATATCAGAAAAATTACCGTTAAGATACGGAACTACATATCTAGTTACAAATGAAGGAACTATTGTTGTAGGACAGTATGGCGGCTCAGCCTGCTGTACGATTTAATATAATAATATACTAGGGAAAATAATGACAAATGAAAGAATAGTGACCTACACAACCATTACTAACAATGACAGTGCATACCAATTAATTTATAAACTATATCTAAATATTAAATGCCACGTATTTTGTCTTCTATAAATGGTTTAATTTGTTTTAATTGTTTTGTTATGTGTTGCTGCTGACTGTTCTTTCTCTTTTCAGTTAATGTTTATCTGGGAAGAGTCATGCGCAAGGAAATCCCAAATGGAATGCCTTTATTTTTTAATGGATATCACCCCCGGTGAAAGTGGACGCTAAACGCCAGAAACGAACGAACGACGCTGTAAACCGTATTACAGGACTTTTAACTTTTAACCATATGTAATTTATTGAACGAACAGTTTTTAATATGTAAATAATCAACAGGTCCAGCTATGTGGTTTTTACTGCGAGCATTTCGCTTTTCCACAGAACGCAAGCGGATTCTTTTCCCCATGGTTTTTTTTTCTATCCGAACTGATGGCGCCAAACTGGACCTACTGTTTTAACATGTTTTTATTATGACAAAGGGAGATAACACCCCCTCTCTTTTCACGACAGGGGAACTAAGTAAATGGTAGATCATTCCATAAAACAGATACGTTTGTATAAAGAGAGAGTTAGTTACTGGTTGCAGTAATTTTTACAATACACGCTTCTATATATGCATTCTACTTACATGCCATAAAAGTTTTAAACATAAATTACCTTATTTTTCATTTTGCACGATTTTTTAAGTTATCGAAAACATTTAATTAATAAATCTATAAACAAAATTAACAACTGTAATTCAGACAGCAAATTCTAATACACATTTTAGTTGAAGTAAATAATCCATGTAGCTCGTTGATTAGTTTATTACTTTATGACACCAATCAAGTGTTACGCAACACCTATATAGGTCAACGTTTTCAAACATTCTGATCAATCAACCAAAACAAAAAGATGACAATACTTTCCCCCAGTTTGACTGTATATACAAGATACAAGTGCTTTAATATTGTATTTTAGAAAACGGTAAGAAATATAGGCGGTGTTATTGATGAACTATTTAAATGTTCGCAACACATCCCAAGTATTAATATCGTCTAGTTCTATCGGGAGCAGATTTATAATTTTTGCTGGATTAACGCGACAGATACAATACCATGCTGATTTCTATTTTTCATTTTGGCCCCAACGACTCGGCCTTAAATGCATACTGTCAATCATAAGTCAATATGTGAACTTACGGGAACAAGTTGTTTCGACATCGAGCTGGTTCGACACCCACTACTGGAGTTGTTTCGACACCATCTATTTGGGTCAGTTTGACTAGGATTTGATTTGATTGATTATATAAGATTTGTGCATGGTTGATTTAAATAATAAAGATTTTATAATTTTAGCGACAGTCTTTTCTTTCATAAACATCAACCCTTTTGAAATAAAGTAATTATTATTATTATAAACATCTGTTTTACGCAGATCAGTAGGTCTTAATATGGATTTATACATGGTGTAGGCCTACATGTAGTTACATATATGCGTTCTTATACGCATTTCATTTCTTGATGAATACAACGTGTTTTATACTTTGTTCCAATTTAATTATCTGATATATTCTAATCTCCATTGTCAAATCTCAGAGCCTGCTAAGAAACCATAGGTTTCTGTGATTGTGAATCCAGCCTTTGTTTTACAATACTGTCGATTCATGCACGCTTTTCACACAGAATTGCCCTTTGATGTTGTCAGGCGACACACAGTTAGCTCTGCTCTTTGATGTTGACAAGCGAGGCACAGTTAAATCGTGCACTTACGGACTAGCTGATATAGTTGGTTGGAATTTGGCAATTGTTACAGTTATTCCAATAAGTCAGGCGTTGAAATGTTTGTAAACTTTTAGAATTATTTTTTTACTTGTCACTTGGTCACACTATAAACCTCAGAATGCCTCGTTCGGCATTTCTGTCCAAACGAGGTAAAGGAAACGCCTTGTTGTCTGCAGTTCCGAAACAAGGTTTTTTTAAATTGCCCTTTTTTTGGAACGAGGTATTTTGTTCAGAACGAGGCTTAGTAAAAAGCCTCGTTTACCAAACGTGGTTTTTTCAAGATAGTTATTAGCGGTATATCTGCCAATTTGTATAAATTAAAATTTATGTTATTTAATACGAAAATAAAACCAGTTCAAATTATATTATTATCAGAGAAATTGACAAGACAAGAATACACGCCATCGGTGGAGGTGTAAAACAATTGCAGACACACAGCTATACCTTGATTAATTGATTGCCCCCAATAAAATGTCACAACACCACAGTTGTTTCTTAACACCTATACCTGATTGGGGCAATATATCAATCAAGGTATCTATGTGTCTGCAATAGTTTTACACCTCCACCGATGGCGTGTATTCTTGTCTTGTCAATTTCTCTGATAATAATATAGTTTGAACTGGTTTTATTTTCGTATTAAATAACATAAATTTTAATTTTTACAAATTGGCCGATATACCGCTAATAACTATCTTGAAAAAAACACGTTTAGTAAACGAGGCATTTTACCAAGCCTCGTTCTGAACAAAATACCTCGTTCCAAAAAAAGGGCAATTTAAAAAAAACCTTGTTTTGGAACTGCAGACGAGGCATTTTTTTTACCTCGTTTGGACAGAAATGCCGAACGAGGCATTCTGAGGTTTATAGTGTCATTTCAAGTTGTCACCTTTTATTTTCATTTTTAACTTTAATAATTAAAAAAAAATTAATAAACTCAGCGTTCACCTTAGCACATTTTGGCGGAAGTAATGAAACAAATGACCACCGTTTTCTCACTCGAGAATCTTCGCTATTCCGACTCGTTCGTTGTACACACGTTTCCGACCCATTCCATGGTCATGCCGATAATATATAATTTCAATTAATATCGTTATTGGTTGTATATTTTACATTCCAAATGAACCACAGTAGACGGGAATTCAACAATCAAAATATTAAATTCTCTTGCATTTCGTGCGATAGATTAGGGTCAATATTTTTATTTTATTAAATAAAACTTTATCTATAAGTAGCGTGACTTACTATATTGGGTCTTTGAAAAATTGTTGGTTCACTCTTTCTTATAGATTCAAATTTGACGTACTAAAAAAGCGGATGACATGTTTATATGTAAAACAATGGTGATATTTTGGTAAAATATCCATCAAACTCCATCTGTTTATGATATATGCTTTGGTAGACCAAATAAGGCAATGTTCTCCCCCTGGTCTTGGGGAAATGGGGTGGTTTATTCCATTTGGCCTGGAAATGAAAGTCAAGGTCAGCCTATAGGACGTGCAGAAAAAAGGGGGTTATAAAAGAGGGTGTTGAGCGAGACTGATAAGAGCTCAACAGGTATTCCGAGCAGCTATCATTTATTGAGAACGAGGGTTCTACGAATCCAATCCAGCTTAATAACATAGTTGTAGAAACGAACTGGCCTGTAGTTTTATATGTTACAATCACGAAAAAAACATAACCAGGAAATCCAATATTACTACGAAGTCTCGAAAAATGATTGTGTGTCAACTCGGGCGTATGTGTTTCTTCTGTAATTGCATGAAAACGGCTATTGAAAGTTACGAGTTCTGGAATGAGGATCGTTGGATTGATGCAATGTAAATTTATTGAAAAGCTAAAACAATTTCAGTTTAAATACCATTTGCGTGGGAATTACCACTGTTCGGTTGGTTGTTGTGTCGTAATATTTATCAACAAGGAGACTTCTGTTCGATGGATATTTCTATTGAAGGTAAGATGCACAATTTACGCATTGTGGCCCGTTTTTGCTGGATTTACTCTCGCTATTTCACGTTAATAATCAATTTGGGCGCTGACTGCTTGGTATTTATAATTGACGACATTACATTTGCCTTTCCGTATATAAAATGCAACTTTATATATGTGATACGTAATAGGCCTACAATAGACATAAGAGAAACGTAGATCATAGCGAGCACACACGCCTATCTAAAGACCTCATTATTTTACAAAGACCTGCGTAAAACACACGGCCGAATGATTAATCGCACGGTTAAACAGTTTTACTTCTCAAATTTTGATTTAACTCGTACGTGTCAGATAAAGCATGTTGGTCCTTGATTATACTCCTTTTGGTGCAGTTATCGCAACTAGCGAGAAAACACGCCAATTAAACAATACACAACATTGACATTCATTTTTTACCGGTCGGTTAATTAACACACCTCTACAGAAAACGCACCTAGCGTTAATTAACCCACCTCTTGGACAGTTTTTCACCCTTGTTAATTAACACACCTTTTTACAGTTTTAAACCGGTAATACCGAGTAATAGTCCGAAAATTAATTATCTTCCGACATACGTACAAATAACAACGAGGATTAAGATTTCTATACGGGCTGTGCACCTTTTAACTCGGGGGGTTGGGATGGCCTAGTGGTCTAGAGTGCCGCGCTTCGACCTCTAGCTGGCCGGTCACCTCTGGCTTGCGGCTGTGGTTTCGAGCCCTGGTGTGAGCGTATGTGGCATGGAGATAGGGGCGCCTTCTCAACCTCGTGGGTTTCCTCCGGGCACTCCGGTTTCCTCCCACTGCTAAAGACCCCTACGCGCAAGCGAATTATTGAAATAAAATTAAAAACCATATGTTAGTCCCGAAATGACCTAGTTGTGTCGAGTGGACGTTAAACCCCATTTCTCTCTCTCTCTCTCACCTTTTAACTCCTTAGCAGTTCTCAGTGTAAATGTTCAACATTAAACCAATGTTTATATTTTCCAGTACCGGGTACTTTTACCAGCTCTACTTACTATTCTGGCTTCTATCCAGTTTCCATCTTTTGACTGATATTTAATTGTGTCATCAATTTTAGGTGATTCTGGAAGATTTATATGTGTGTGTTCAATTTCTTTTGTTCCTGTGCCTTTTTCTGGTTCTTTATTATTTGTTAGAGTTGTTTGATTTGATGTGGGGCTGAGGGTGTTTGTAGAGGGTTGTTCTATGTCAGTGTCTTGTTTTGAAATTCCTCGTCAACTCTAATTACTCGATATGCAGGTATGCGGACATAAACACTGCCATGTCTGATAAATACAACTTTATGATCTTGACCTAAAACACGGCCAGGTCCTTTCCATTCGTTGTTAGATTCACGTTTATAATAGACTTTCTCACCAATACTAAAGATATCTCCGCATGGTCTTATTTGATGACGAAGTGCACGACGAATACGTTCTGATGACTCTGATTCAATGAATGCTTTTCGTGCTGAATGTAAGGCATTCAGATGCTTATAAAATACTTCGCTGTTTGTTGTGCCTTCAAGTGCTAGGGGCTTGTTTACACAAACGGAGGGCAAATTGGGGTTTTTACCAAAAACTAATTGGTACGGGCTATAACCATGCACCATCTGCAAAGAATTTTTAGAGTTTATTGCCCAAACCAATGCAGTCTCCAAATCTAGTCCTGGATTTTCTGACAAAACTTTAGTAACACTGTCATCAATAATAGAATGATTCCTCTCACATATCCCATTTTGCCACGGACTCATTCCTGCAGAATTCCAGACTTCTACATTAAGATTCTCTGCCATATCCCTATATAAATCATTTGAAAAATCACCGCCATTCACTGCAAGATGCATAGTGTGTAGAAATGTCGTCAGAGCTTTTAGTATCGGACTTCTACGTTAGAAAATCCTCTGAGCAAGTAGTAAAGCTTAATTGTGGTTACTATTCATGGAAACCAGTGAGAAATATACGTGTTGTCAGTTGTCGCTTAAACACGTCAGTACTTGTAACGTACGTGAGTTTTCTTATAAATGGTCAGTAATAATCATAAGGTGAGTATTTAAGTTAATCAGTTAGTTTTTCTAACTTGTGTCAGTATGTGAAAATAACGTGAGTAATTAAACAAACGTGAGTTTATACGAACATATCACTAGTCAGACGGGTGCAGGAGAAATCGGGAAAAGCGTGACTAATTAAGAAAACGTCAGTATTTGGGCTACCGTTAACTACCTGGGTGAAACCGCCAGTTATCTTTGATGTGCGTCAGTAAGTGAAAACGTCGCCAGTTAAGGGTGAAATCGTTAACTATATAAATTTTTGGTGAGTATTGTTACAGAACGTGATTATATGTATATTAAGTATCCTGAATAAATGAATTATTATTTATTAATATTCTCGAATCGGACAAAATTTTTAAAACAATAACGGATGGTAGTGAGCAAAGGGAATATTTGTCGGCGATTTCGATTACGGCCGTAGTTTGCCAAAGACATTGAAGATGGTTAGATAGATCGATCTCTAAATACCTTCCTATATAAATACGAATTTAAATGCTCAGTGACGAGGTTGGATTCGTCACACTATTTGTACCTGTTCACGTTTTAACAGCGGGTTCCCCATGCAGAACACGGCGCAGTGTGTAGTGTTTTTAAATTTACAATTTATATGTATTCTTGTTACTCGTGGATTGGCACATATTTTGGGGCAGGCAGCACTGTATGGATTAGTAAATTTGGAATCAGAACTAATGGTTTAAAAAGATCATCAACACAAATCTGTTTTCGGTAATTCTGTCGTAACAGATAATATGCAGGATATCAGATAATATTGAACTTCATTCATACACATACACATATATACACGCTGACATTCTGAGCACCGAAGAATCATGTGAATATCGTTTTACATTTGAGAAATAATAACTATTAATCAATATATATTATATATTTACATTTGAGAAATAATAACTATTAAACGATATATATAACGATGAAAATAGTAATAGCGTATAATAAGATACGATATACAATGTTAAAATACAATATGATCGCAAGTTAGAGAAAAAAAATGAATTTCATTCAAGTAATTCGACATTGTGAGCACGGAAGAGTCCATTAATATTTAGAAATTGTTTTATTTAGCACACGATAAATATAACGATACATTGCATGCAATAGTGAAATAGTAAAACCATGTAAGACGTTCGATCTTGGGACATTTATAACTAAACTATATTACATATTCAAAACTGATGCAATTCTAAACACGAGAAATTACAAGAAATTGCGAAACGATAGCGAAACTTTTGTCAAAGATCTTCAACAAATAGAGCATTTTTATTTCTTAAAATTTGCCAGTTAAATCGAAATTTTCGTTTGAGTTCTTCTACAACCGGTAACACATTTTCTTTTAATGATACAGTTTATCAATAAACTTAACAGAAATTTATCTAGTTAATGATTTCACATCACGCTCTACTGGCGTGGTAAACCTACCCAATCAACATTCTTAATCTCATGAGCACTATAACACAAAGGTGCTAATTAAGTGTTGAGATTAACAGAATTTAATCCCATAAAAGATTTAATATACAAGACATATTTTACATATATACGGACTATTCTCTTTGATTCTAAATTATAACACCGAGAGAAACATTAGACAAACATTAACAAATATATGGCGTGGTTGTTACGTGATTTAGTGCTAGAATATAGCGATATCTTTAACTTGCTTTCTCTTGGGCGACCATAAGTTTAATATCAGTTATCTTTTAAAATAAAGCCACCAAACTGCAGTCGCCTTGAAACCAAGCGCATGCACGCTTGTACATGTATAAATAGAATTGTTCCTTTGATCAAGAAGGGTTACTTGGTTGCCGACTCCGTGCAAAGCACGGACTATTCGTGAAACGGCAAGATGCGAAGTCTGAAATAGTCGGGTTGACGTTTGAATCATATGTTCTTTGTTTTATCGGGAATCGGGTTATATGGTACAAATTTACAAATAATAATGTAAAAAGAAATTCACACGATTCTTCAATGCTCAGAATTACAGCTTGTATGTCAATCTGTTTCACAGAGAATTACTTACGAATTAACTCTGTAACAGATAAGTGTCCACAGCACGTGCGTTGACTGTTCACCGCGCCAGTCATTGGTTCAACTGCTCGTGCAATGTTTACTAAACACCTAACTGCTTCGGGCAAAATGATGCATTTTACTCATTTTAATACCCATTTACACTAAATAGGAAATATTTTTTAACTTCAAATACTTCAAACGTCTTTACTTATTTTTCTTTTACCTCAAAAAAATGTTTGAGAATTTAATTTGTCGGAGTAAAAAAGGTAATATGCCGTACTTATTAAGCCTCGTCGATGTCATGCTTATCAGTCATTGTAGCGGCCAAGCGAATATTCACTGCGGGATCAGTTTGCTTGTATGTATGTACGTGTGTGCATGAAATTCATTATTTCTGTTATCTGCTATCATGTTATCTGTTTCAATAAAATTAGTGAAAGCAGATTTGTGTTGACGATCTTTTTTAAACCATGAGTGGTGATTCCAAATTTAACCTATGCAGATATCAAAGCGCCGAAGGTCCTAAAACAACAACCACATATTGATAACCGAAATATATCACTTTTTTTTCTAAAATTATTGGCGAGGGAGGGGGGGGGGCAAACAGAGGTCAGACCTGGCCCCAAGTTCACAAAGCCTTCTCAGACTTAAGTTGAGAATTTACTCACAATTGTTTGCCTTATCTTAACTAAAATATAGCCGTTTATAAAATTTTTGTTTTAATGTATCAAATACATCAATAAGAAACTATGTGCAAACTTTTGTGTTTTCTGGATCAAAGATATTTCTTATAAACAGCGATTGAAAGTTGAGCAAATTCTCAACATAAGTCTGAGAATGCTTTGTGAACTTGGGGCCTGATTTATGGGGGTTGGGGAGCATTTTTATTTCTTAAAATTTGTAAGTTACATATCCGAGTTCTTCTACAATAGTCACACCGATAACAATCCGAAATTTTCGTTAACAATAGTAACACCGATAACAAAGTTTCTTTTAATAATACAATTTACCAATATTGTTGTTGTTTATTAAAGATTTAACGTCCAATATATTTTAATGATATTATGGACAGTTTGATTTAATTAAATTATTTACACTTTATGGGTCGAAAGTTGGTAAAAACTTGGTTAACACGCACAATAAAGTCCTTGTATATTAAAAAAGTCCTTGTATATTAAAAAAGTCCTTGTATATTAAAAAGTCAATTTTTATCAATACACTTAACATAAATTTATATAGTTAATGATTTCACGCTCTACTGAGGTGGTAAACCTACCCAATCAACATTCTTAATCTCTTGAGCTCTATAACACAAAGGTGCTAATTAAGTGATGAGATTAATAGAATTTAATCTCATAAAGGATTTAATATACAAGACCTATATTACTAATGTACAGACTATTCTCTTTGGTTCTAAATTATAACACTGAGAGAAATATTAAACAAACATTAACAAATATATGGCTTGGCTGTTATGTGATTTAATGTTCGAATATAGCGATATCTTTAACTTGCTTTTTCTAAAAACTACCTTTTTCGACTTGGGCGACCCCAAACGGAAATGGCTTTAGTCATCTTTATAGTGATGGTCTGATATGGTACCTATCGGTTTTGCCGATATCCGATATTGACAGTGCATATATCGGCCGATACAGATACAATTACCGATAGTGGTGGATTTAAACTATTACACATTGAAATGTCTCGAATGGCGTAATAATCCATGTAGATGCGTGTCCATGTTAGTCAGGAAACGCATGATACTATTTTACCTTCGGAATGAAACACGAACTGTTTAAACCAAACACGAACGCTGCGTGTTTGAAGAAATAAAATTGTGTCATGCCTCCTACACAATCACAAATACACATCATCTATCTTGTCTACGATATCACCCCCGGTGGAAGTGGACGTTAAATGTTTGCTGTAATATTAAATAAAGTCGAGATTATAATGTGTCATGTGTTGATTACGATGTAATTCCTAGAGTGATCGACACCTGTATGCCTATAAATAGATGTCGGAATGATTCATGCGGCAATGAATGAAACATCAAAGCGAAGAGCAACCATGTGACATTCTCCCGCCATTTCTATATTAATTTAATAAATAAAGTATGATCTAAATTATTATTTGTTGATACAAATTGTGTCTAAATTCTTAAAGTAGCCTAGCATAAGAAAACAAACCACGAAATTATTTCTCAATTTTCATCAGCATCTAGAAGCTGGAATGTCAATCTTGTGACATCAAAAGGATATCCTCCCTTTCATCTTTCATTCTACTCACACGTAAACCATGCGGTATATTTTCCTTCCTTTTCCAATACTTCTACTCGTAATGATTAAGTGTCCAGACAATACCAACAGTGATCTACACAGAACTAACGTGAAAAAAAGACGCGAAGTAGTAAGATTTGGAACTATTTAACGATAAGAAAATAACTATAGTGAGGACCATTGTTTATTTCATAATTAATAAATTGGTTAATACTTATCAGAAACAATTTAAATATGATAATGTTTGGGTGCACATGGGCAGAATGGTATTCTCTAAAATCGGATTCAGAGAACCGAACTCTCAAACAGTGTGTGGATAAGGATTTAAATAGATAACAGAGACCATTAAGGATTTAGTACTTTTATTTCGGTTGCCGTGCGCGTGGTTATTTATATAACAGAGACTGATGAGGCTTTTTATGGTTTATTCTTTCCCTTTTATGGCCCCATGAGAGTCTAAAATAGCAACATGAACAACAATAAATATAAATTGTAAATTAAATAACACTATACATATTGCCCCACATCCTGCAAACTACGGCGGTTATCGAAATCGCCGAAAAAATACACCCATTATTGTTTAAAAACAGTATTCTGCAAATTACAGCGGTAACCGAAAAATACTCCTGTTGTTCACTGCCATTCATTATTGTTAAAAAAAAATTCCGGATTCGAGAATATTAATAAATAATTAATTAATATTTTATTCAGAAGGTAGTGACAATTTAACGGACAAGTTACAATTACCTATAGTAACAATACTCAGCAGAAATGTATATAGTTAATGATTTCACGCTCTACTGGCGCCATGTTCAATTACTAACGCACATCAAAGATAACTGGCGGTTTCATCTAGATAGTGAACGAGAGCTCCAATGGTGACGTTTTGTTAATTAGTCACGCTTTTCCCGATTTCTCCCACAGACGCCTGACTAGTGATATGTTCGTATAAACTCACGTTTGTTTAATTACTCACGTTATTTTTACATACTGACACAAGTTAGAAAAACTAACTTATTAACTTAAATACTCACCTTATGATTATTAGTGACCATTTATAAGAAAACTCATGCACGTTACAAGTATTGACGCGTTTAAGCGACAACTGACAACACGTATATTTCTCACTGGTTTCCATGAATAGTAACCACAATTAAGCTTTACTACTTGCTCAGAGGATTTCCTAACGCAGAAGCCCATTACTAAAAGCTCTGACGACATTTCTACACACTATGCATGTTACCGTGATTGTCAGTAAGAAATTTATTTGGTGGACCCATTCCACTTCCAATCCACAGTCTCATTACTTTATCTATAATTGTTGATGGTAGTTTATTCTTTATAATCGCGGCTAAACTAAATCTTGTCACTATATCTATCAGGTGAAGGAAATACACACCAGGGCGCCATTCTTTCAAGTCCATTGCCACTATATCATTGAACTCTGTTAATGGCAAGGAGACAACAGGTCTGGGTGAGTCTTCTTAAAGCGTTTACAAATATCACAACTATTTGTAATATTTTCAATAATTTTGGCAGTCTCAGGACTTTTATCACCAGCATCATTTAACAAAGCTTTCAGTCTCTTGCTTGATGGGTGGACAAATTGTTTGTGTAATTTTACTAATGCCTTTTCTTTATCCCCCTCAATCAGATTATTTATATTGAACAAAACTTCAGTTGTTTCTGTCGGCATATTTGTATTACAAATTGGGATACTGTAGTGGCCAGCCGACGTGCACTGTAAATCTACATTTTGTCTGATCTCTCCCTAGATCTAAGACAACATCAGCTTTCTTCATTGTTGGTTTTCCAAGCAATAATGGTATATCGCAATCAACCACATCTGCGGATATACGACATGGCACACCGGCGATTTCACAGGGAAATGTCACTTTTTCTTTGGACTTGAAACACCGACCGCTACCAAATTTAAAGGCTGTATTGTTGTCGGTTCTCTCAACAGTTTTTAATAGTTCAGGACTGAAAGTTTCTAGATAGTAGGTCATCCATGTTTCTCCTGCAACTGTTGAGCTACAAGCGCTATCTAATATGGCTGAATTAAATGTCTCATTCAATAAAACCTGCATTTCCTCATTATGACTTCCTGTAAAAAGTACTACACCCTTTTCACCTGAAATTTCTGTCTCTGTCTCATATACATGTAGCCCTTTCTCTTTTTCAATGTTTTCATAAGAATGGGGGCAATTTTTGGCAAAGTGCAAAATTGATTCACATACGACATATTTCATAGGAAAACCATTTTCATCTACTAGATTTCCCTGAAATCTTGGCCTCGGTCACATATTAAAATTTCTCATATTTGAATCATAGCCTCTTTTTGAATAAGTTTGATAGTTGGGCCTGTTCATGCCAAAACTTCTCATATTAACAGCATTTGGTGGGGTTCTTGAGTAACTTCGTCCTCGATTATTTGATCTAAATATATTTTCAAGTTGTAATCTTCCTTGATTATTCCAGCGCCTTAAGATATTTACTTCTTGTGGTTCATCCACCAAAAAAGTTGATGTTGGTTCAAGCTTGATGTTTGAAGTGTTAGCAGTGGGATATTGTGGAATTGATTGTTGTCCAAAAAATTTCTTTAAAGCCACTACAGTCTGTCTGAATAATGTGTCTTTCTGTTCATAATTAACCCCAGTTAAAACTAACTGTCGATCTTTATGGGATATACAGGCACTTATCCAATAATTTGAAGGCCAACACAGAATTTGGTAACTCCATACCATATTTCTTTGTCAAATTATATAACTTCTCAAATTCTATCACATAATTTTCAATAGTTTCGCTGTTTCGTCTATATTTGTCAAAATTCACAAACTTATCATAGGCTTATGTCAATTCATCTTTCTTATATATTCTGTCCATAAATGTTATCAAAGTTTCTAGTCCATCATCACTATTTAATTTTTCAACTCCTAATTCACAGAAAACTTTGTCTCGAATAGTTCCTTCACTTTCTGGGAGAGACAGTGCAATCACAGAGCCTTGCTTCCTTTTACTCAAGGTTGTCACTGACTGCCAAACTTTAATTTCATCAAGCCACCTTCCATAAGGAATTTTCTCGGAGAAAGGTGGAGGTTGCAAGTTTTTGATATTTCCATTACCAGCACTAGAAGTCATTTTTTCTTTCTTTTTTTGATTGTCACTAAATTTTCCACTAAAATTAAATTCTACTTAAATTTTCAACTAATATATGTCCATCAACCACGCTCTGCTACCATGTTAACTCACTCAACACTCTGTAATTCATAATTTTATTATTCAACACTACAATCTGAAACCACATGGTCCACCATTAAAACTTCCAACCTTCCCAACCAATCCCACAGTCATTTCCTGTTACAGAACAGTCTGGAGTAATAAGCCAGACAGAGTTATGTCCCATTAATTACTTCACAGGTACAGTGTATGTAAGTTAACAGTTACTGTCCGATACATGCCAATATCAAAAGGAACCTGATAAACCTATATTTTAAGTTTCATTGAAATCGGATAAAAATTGTGACCTGTAGACTGTTCACAAACAATTGTGGACGAACGGACGGATGAACAAATCCGATCCGATGGGCGCAAATATCGAAAGGAGCCTAGATCTTTGGGTTATAAACATGCATTTCAAGTTTCATCCAAATTGGTTCAAAATTGTGACCTCTACACTGTTCACAAGCTAAAAACGTGATTTTTCAGTCAATCTGGGTTGATAACCCATGAAGTTACAGTCCGATACATGCCAATTTCGAAAGGAACCGAGATGTTAGGGTGATAAACCTATATTTTAAGTTTCATTGAAATCGGATAAAAATTGTGACCTGTAGACTGTTCACAAACAATTGTGGACAGACGGACGAACAGGGGCGACAACAGTATACGTCCACATGAAAATGTGGGCGTATAAAAAGGAAAAGTAGTGTTTCATTAGATATCGGGCACTTTATTTTGGCAACCAGATGAAATAATATTTTTTTGTTTTCCCTTTACCCTTCTGCCTGAATAGTCAGATTATCTATGGTGCTCTCCCCCCACAAAATTTTGGAAAATATGGTTTGCACCTGAAAATGACGGAAAATTTCAATTTTGTAGCTGAATTTGCAATATTGGCGTATTATGATAGTTGGATATGAACATTATAAACATTTGAAGGATGGAATACGACTTTAACGTATCTATAATAATTGAAGAGAAAAATGAAAAGTTCGGAATCGGGTTAGAGAGTGACTTGTTTGAATTTTGAAGATTATCACGCCATTTTGGGTGCCCAATTCATTCATGGGTGCGTAACTAATCTCACTAGCATTATATTATGGACGCACATGATCTTGTCATTATCGGCACCTCTCCGGGATGAGGCACCCCATGAATCATGCCGTTTTGGGTGCCCAATTCATTCGTGGGCGCCTAACCAATCTCACTAGCATTATATTACGGGCACCCATCTGGGATGAGACACCACATAAATCATGCCGTTTGAAGATTATCATGCCATTTTGGGTGCCCGATTCATTCATGGGTGCGTAACTAATCTCACTAGCATTATATTATGGACGCACTTGATCTCGTCATTATCGGCGCCCCTCCGGACGAGGCACCACATGAATCATGCCGTTTGGGGTGCCCAATTCATTCGTGGGCGCCTAACCAATCTCACTAGCATTATATTATGGGCGTCCATCTGGGGTGAGGCACCTCACAAATCATGCCGTTTTGGGGCGCCCCATTGATCATGTCGGGGGCGCCCAACCAATTCAATTGGTCATTATGCACTATATACGGCCCAACATTATGAGGCACCCCACCAATCGTTGATCGTTGTAATTGAACGAAAACCCACCCCACTTCTCTATATGATTTCTACTAGCGTAAACCGGCAAAAGTGTACAATAACACTGAAAATGTCTAGTTATTGCACAGTCATAACTCTGGCAGTAATCATCAGATATCGCTGAAAATATATAGGCTTTTTCTTCTCATGACCTTAACCACTGTGTATAAATTTACAGTCAATCGGATATTAACTTCAGCCACTCGAGTGTTCACAAGATTTTTCAAAGAGGTCAAAGGTCATAACTCTGGCAGTACATATCGGATATCTCTGAAAATCAATAGGTTTCTTTGTCTCATGACACTGTGTATAAATTTATAGTCAATCGGTTATTAACTTTTGCCTCTAGAGCATCCACAAGATTTTTCGAAGTGATCAAGGGCCATAACTCTGGCAGTAATTATCGGAAATCACTGAAAATCAATAGGCTTCTTTGTCTCATGACCTTAAACACTGAGCATAAATTTAAGGTCAATCTGATATTAACTTTGGCCTCTAGAGCGTCCACAAGATTTTTTGAAGGGATCAAAGGCCATAACTTATTGGAAATCGCTGAGAATAAATAGAATTCTTCGTCTCATGACCTTAAACACTGTGTATAAATTTAAAGTCAATACGATATTAACTTTGGCCTGTAGAGCGTCTACAAGGCCATAACTTTGGAAGTATTTATTGGAAATCACTGAAAATAAATAGCATTCTTTGTCTCATGACCTTAAACACTGTGTATACATCTATAGTCAATCCGATATTAACTTTGGCCTCTAAGAGCTTCCATAAGATTTTTTTAAGTGATCAAGGGCCATAACTCTGGCAGTAATTATCGGAAACCGCTGAAAATTAATAGCCTTTATCGTCTTATGAGCTCAAACACTGTGTATAAATTTAAAGTCAATTGGTTATTAACTTTAACCTCTAGAGCGTCAAATATTATTAACTTTAACCTCTAGAGCGGCCACAAGATTTTTTGAAGTGATCAAGGACCATAACTCTGGCAGTAATTATTAGAAATCGATGAAAATCAATAGGCTTCTTCGTCTAAATTTAATGTGGATCAAATATTAACTTTAGTCTTGAGACAGACGGACGGGGGCAACGACAATATACGACCACATTACAATGTGGGCTTATAAAAAGTGATCCTGACAAAATTGGTTATTTCTCGACAAGGGAAGATGCGAGAAACATTTCTTTGAACATGTATATGATCGGATTGATTCAATCTATATGTCTATTATACTCAAATATCATTATGTTAAACAAATGAATAATAAATAACACTAGGTACCGAGTATCATCCAGATTTTACGAAAAAAGGAAAGAAACTACCCCTTACCATCATATCTACAGAGTTTAACCTCTTTGTATTAGATTTATTGCCATAATTAGAATTTTACCGAGTTTCGTACAAATTAAACTAAGCTGGTAATTATATATGCCTAAAACGAACAACTTATACCATTACTACTTCTCAGTGTTAACCATTGCGTATTTGGGCTGCTTCCATTTGAATCTTGTCTGCTGTGCTCTATTGCTAATGCCTATTGCCTTTATTTATTTCGTTAGATATTGCAGCAGCTATTTCATATTGCTTTTATTTATTTAAGTATCCGTATTGCTTTGAAAAAATGCTTATATTGCTATATTGAATCTTGCCTGCTATGCTCTATTGCATATTGAATCTTGCCTGCTACATGTATGCCCTATTGCTTATTGCTTTACATTTTGGAGCTAGTGCATATTGCTATTTAAAAAAAAAATAATATAATAATAAAAAAAATGCTTATATTGCTAAATTGAATCTTGCTTGCTTTGCTCTATTGCTTAACATATTGCAGCTATTGCATATTGCTGTATATTTTAAAAAAAAAAGAAGCAGCTTCAACCACCACCAGAATACCCGTCTCAAACCTCAAGCTCGTCAGGTTCTTAACCGACTCATATAGCATCTTCACTGGGACAGCTCTCAGAACCACTAGCAACCGCGGTACGAATTACCTCACCAGAACCTAAACCGACAACAATCCAAGCACCTTCCCTTAACTTCCCACTTGCACCATTTGGAATTACCCTCACCATCCATTTTTTCCGTCCATGTCTCTCAATTATTTAATAATGTTGAAGGTAATACTAATATTACCAGTTCTTTGTCTAATCATGTTTCAGATAAAGCCAAGCTGGACTTTTGGTCGGTAAAATATGTGGACTTATACACCCTGTTACCCAGGGCCTCCGACACCAAGTATGCCTTCAGGATGTTAATGACTTGCCCACTTTAACTATTTCCCCAAAACAAAAGACTAAAACCCTCTCCCTTGAGCACTGGCAAAAACACCCAGAAGCCGCAAGTCATTTACTGTTGTATAATAACTTGGTCGCAGACAAACCAACAACATTCCACAACTCAGATATTACTTTCGCCAACCAAGTACATTCTCTATGGGTAAATAGACTTGAAGATAGTCTGCGAGATTATGATCCAACGGAAGTTAAATATTTAATCATAAGTTTCACTTTCGGTGTTCATATACCACTTTCAGGTTCAAGAATTGCCTCTATCGCCAATAATCACCCATCTTGTGCATAGCACTTGGATGTTTTAGTTAATAAAATTAACGATAAGCTACAACTGCAGTCCTTTTTCCTGACGGACAATGCATGTGTGGTCTATGTTCTCAACAAAATGACTTCTAAATGCCCTCATTTAATGACCTTAATACGCTGCATTATCCTTGTTTGCATTTCAAATAATATCTTACTTTGTGCTAAACACATTGCTGTCAAATCAAACCTAGTTGCTGATCACTTATCTCGCTTTCAATTTCAGCAAACCAGAATAGCGACTCTGCGGCTGCATCCAGCACCACAGTCAATCCCTCCAGATTTGATCAAACTTTAAAGTGACACCGCTAACTACCTTAAGGATGCTAGTTTATCTACAGCCTCCCAATCATCTTAGCGTCGTGTCTGGACCAGATTTTTAGACTTTTGCACAGACCAAAACTTGGCCCCATCCTTTCCCATTCCAACATTTCTAAGCACTATTAATTCCTTTTCTCTGTGTAACCTCCTACGTGGAGCACAACGATTCCATCCCCAGTCGGATAGACGTTTACCAATTACACTACCATTTTAAAACGCCTCTTGCATGCCCTTCCACTGGTCATTCCCCTCCAGGTGCAGTAGGACCGGTTATGCGAGTTGACCTTCAGGTTATTGGATTGTCCTTGAAGCTTGGGTGTTAGCCTCACCCGAGTTCTAATCAACTCAACCTGGTGTCAGTGTAGGCTGCCCAGGGTATGTTATCCGGTTGGTTTGTTGGGTTCCCTGTTGGTTCCTATTGGGTCATTACTTTCCCTCCTGTGTTGGGCACAACATCTCCCCATTGGAGACTGTTTGGCCATTTCATGATCATTTTGTTAAGCCCAACACTCATTCAGTATTATTTCCCATAATGTTTGGCTATTTTCCATTAATTTTATAATTTCACTTATAGTTATATCATCCTAATTTTGTGATTTAATAAATGACTGTCATTTTATCAAATGACATTTTCACACACAGCAGTGTTTTTGTTGCTTTTCTGATCTGAAAGAAGACACAAATGAAACGGCAGCAAAATGGACACACTCTAATCTGAGTGATCGGAACTTTAAAGTCAAGATTGAAGACACATATTCAGATCCAGTGAATATCAGTTATTCCGTACCTCAGGGTAGCATAAATGGTCCTATCTTTTTTACGTGCTATTCCAACACTTTACAGTACTTTGTGGGTAAAGATCAAACTTTGGTTGGTTACGCTGACGATCACAACATCTACAGTTGTTTTAAAGCTGGTGATCATGCGTCCGAAGGGCAATCCATTTTGGATTTGTCAGCAACAATGGACGACATAAAACAGTGGATGCTGATGAATTGGCCCAAGACGAACGACGACAAGTCAGAGTTCATTGTGTTTGGCAGTTCACGGGCTCTTTCTAAATGTATTACACCCATGATAAAAATCGGAGATGTATTTGTACCCAGATCAACATCAGTTAGAGTTCTTGGAGTTATCATGGATCAGAATCTAACCCTGAAATCTCATATTGCAGCCAGGACACGTGCTGCGTCGTTATCTTTATATAATATTAAGAAAATAAGTCACTATTTGGACAGACCGACGTGTTTAAAGGTGGCTAACGCCCTCATATTTTCACATTTAGACTATTGTAACGGTCTTTTTGTGAATTTACCAAAAACAACACTAGCCCCACTTCAACGAGTGCAATTACGGCCAAAATGATTCTTGGACAATCCAAATTCTCCAGTTCATCTGACGCCCTAAAACAACTTCATTTTCTCCCAATAAATGTCCGTGCTGAATATAAAACCTTACTCATGGTATATAAATGTTTGAACAATAATGCTCCAGATTACCTTTGCGATCTTTTAATTAATAACCTGAATCGATATTCCACACGATCGTCGATCGCCCAGGATTTACATGTTCCAGAAACCAAATATAAAACCTTTGCTGACAGATCCTTTAGTGTAGCAGGACCAAAGCTATATGGAATAGACTACCGCGAAATCTAAAAGAGTGTTCTTCTTTGGAAAGTTTTAAGAAGACTTTAAAAACACATCTATATCAAAGAACTTTCTGCAAATAACTTTTATTATGTATTTATTAATTTAATTTGTGTGTTATGTTGTGTGTTGGTGTGTGTGTATATCTGTTGTTCATGTAAAGTGCCATTGAATACATCAAAAATGTAATAATGAGCGCTATATCAAATTCAATAAACATAAACATAAACATATAATAGTATTTGTGTCGATAACTTTGTTATTTTAATACCCAGTACTATAGCTGCTAATCGGACACTTTTATTGCTACCACTTCCTCCCATGATCCTCTATTCTTCGTGCCAATCATTCGGACATTCCTCCTGCCTAGCGGTCGACATATTTTGCTAAAGCCACTCCTATAGTACTAATCAGTTTACTGACTCAAAAACCAGCCACCTCCCCTACACCACCTCAATTCTTTAGAGTCCAAAGTTAATATCTGATTGACTTTTAATTTATACACAGTGTTTAAGGTCATCAGACGAAAAAGCCTATTGATTTTCAGCAATATTCGATAATTACTGCCAGAGTTATGGGCCTTGATCACTTTGAAAAATCTTGTGGATGCTCTAGAGGTTAATATCCGATTGACTTTGAATTTATAGTTATACAGTTTTTAAGGTCATCAGACAAAGAAGCCTATTGATTTGCAGTGATATTCGATAATTACTGCCAGGGTTATGGCCCTTGATCCCTTTGAAATATTTTGTGGATGCTCTAGAGGCTAAAGTTTTTATGCAATTGACTTTAAATTTATACACATTGTTTAAGGTCATATAATTACTGCCAGAGTCATGGTCCTTGATCACTTTGAAATATCTTTTGGACGAATTCTAACCATTACTTAATGGGCTATTACTAGTAATAAGATTTTCAGGCATTGTAAACTTTCTTCTTACTGACAAAAGTAAAAATATGTGACAACCTTTGTTGACCACCCGGACGACTTAGCTGTTGTGGGCGTATGTTTCATTGCCTGGCAACCTATCTTGTCATGATGATCCATTGATAGTGTACCGACCTCAAATTTTTACCGTACCTCGAGGATAGAACCACATTTTTCCCCACACGAATTTGCGAGTGATGAGAATGCAACGTTACAAGCTTAAAGCTCTATAATAAACAACACTGCAGCCGATGTCACTGCTATGGGTACTATGTTAGTTGGACACCGAAATCAGGCTCGCTGAGTCGTTGTTACGACGTCATGTTGATAAGGTCGTGTGCACTTGAATAACTGTAGCACCTGACCTAAAATCTGTTCCCGTGGAGATCCCATTTTGATTTTTTGTGTGTTCGTTAATTATAGGTGGGGCAATGTTCACACGAAAAATTGGCCAAATCGAACCTGCCCCTTTTCAGGGCTGTGGTTTCAAAGGTCAAGGTGAACAACATCTGCCTGGATTTTGTTCTGTCGAGTTTGTGCTTCTGGTCATCAGAAAGATCCCCGTTTTCTGAACTATTTGATACCAATTTCATGTAAGTAGGATGACTAGGGGCGAAGTTATGGATTTTCTAAGTTTGAAGGTCAGCCGAAAAGGCCCAAATTATGGGATGCCCCTGAAAGGACCCCAATGGGGCTCACAGTGCTAAAATTTTGCACATCATGTTTTTCCGTCATGGTTAACTTGCACACCAAAAATCATCAAAATCTGTGATGGTAATGTCAGAACCTTGTGTACACTTGACGTGAAATCCCCCTTTGCTATTTTCCATTAATTTTGGAATTTCACTTATATCATCATACTTTTGTGATTTAATAAATGACCGTTATTTTGTCAAATGACATTTTCACAAACAGCAGTGTTTTTGTTGCTTTTCTGATCTGAAAGAAGACACAAATCATGATTTCAAACAAATAATGAATATCGCTTACTTCAAACAAGTAATTTTATTTTATTTACGTGTCACGTATTACATCCAAAATATACATACAAACAACAAACATACAATTACAATAAAAGTGATGAATAATACCCAGCCGTTATCGACTTATGAGACACGATCTAAAAATATGTATATAAAACAAAAGTCAACAGTATCTTTGAACGAACTAAATACATTAAATTAAAAGTCATTGATATATTTACAAGTAAAATCGTCTAGTTTTGAGCATATTTAAAATACAATTAGCAATTAAAGGAATATTTTCTGAAGAAATCATGATGGTTAAAAACTTGTTCATAGGATCAGAATTTATAAGATCATCAAAATTGAAGGCATTAAGAAGTTTGTATCGGATATCATCTAAAAATTCACAATTAATTAAAAAATGAATTTCGTTTTCAATTTCTATATTACAAAGAAGGCAGATACGATCTTTTAAAGGAATGGGGGGCTTACAGTAACGACCGGTTTCTATGGCAAGGGGGAGAACTCCACATCTGAGTTTGGCAATAACACTACGTTGTTGTCTGGTCATAGCACAGGTTCCATAAAATTCTGAATACAAATCCTTTTTAAACAGTCGATAAGTTCTCAGTTTATTTCCATTTAAAACATTTTGTCTGTCATTCCACAATTTACTAAACCATACGAATTCATCATAATTAAAAACCTTAGTAAACATAGATTTGATGAACAGTTTTGATGAGCAATTAGTATGCGCTTGAGCGATCTCATTAGTGACATTAAATGTTTTGGCTAATGTGAGGACGCGTTTCTCCCATGACTTGGATATTCGCGATGACCATTGATGGACCTTGAACACTAGTCCGTCCGGATCACTCTTTTTAAAGCCCCAATAACACTCTTGTTGTAACTAAATAATATGTCCCAATCTTTATTCTGGTCAACAAATTGTATTATTTTACAATATTCAAATAAATTGATGATACAAATTTCATCGTAACACACCTAATTTAAAAAATTGGAAAAATTCAACTACATGATTTGAAAAGGTTAACGTAAACCTTTTCAAATGTGACTTGGATTTTAAAATATTTTCGAACCCTCTGGACAAGTAAAATATGATGTAATGGATAATTTACACAACAGGTAGGACACATAAACATCTGGTACTTAGAATAAGACTATTATTTATTTTCAAGAGCTGCCAAGCCAGCAAGAGTGTTATTGTCCCTTTAAGTTTATGCCACCACCTAATCACTCCTAGCGCTTGTTTAGTTTTTGAAGTTATCCACCCCACATCTCCGTATGCGGCTACGTTAGAGCTGCGTTTTGGTAGACCTAGAAATAGCTTACAAGCTCTTGTACGCACATTGTTAATCGCACTGTGTTCACTAGTTCCCCAGATGGCAGCACCATATAACAAAACAAGTTCAACTAGACAATCATATAGCTTATTGAATAGTGCAAAGAATTTATTCCCGAGAGCCCCTAACGCACGACTGGCTGATTTTGCTAAATCTTTAACCGCTATTTTATAACACAAATGTTCGTCAAACCAAAGTCCTAGATATTTATATTTCTCACTGTACAAAAGAGTTTCCTGTCCACATTTAAATTCGAACTTTGACCTTTCAGTGTTTACTGTTCTGAAGTGTAAAATATTTGATTTGGTGTTATTGATCTGTAAACGCCATTTATAGCACCATTCATTAACACAGTTTAGCATCAGTTGAAGGTTCTTTTCACAAGTGGCTAACAACACAATATCATCCGCATATAAAAGAATACTTAAGTTAAATCCATCAATATCTATACCTAAATTGAGGTTCTTTATTTCTTGAGCTAGATCGTTAATATATATTGCGAATAAAGAGGGCGAAAGCAGACAACCTTGTTTCACACCTAAAGTCACGTCAAACCAATCTGTTAAATGGTTGTTTACGTTGACCGCACACTTTGTGTTATTGTACAACGAACGCAGTGCATTTAATATCTTCCCGTTCACACGAAATTGCAACAGTTGAAACCACAAGCACTCTCTATCGACATTATCAAACGCTTTCTTCAGGTCTATAAAGCAAGCAAATGTGGACTGCTTGACATTTTTCCTGTTATTAATGACACTGTGTAGGGTATATAGTTGATCCATACAGCTACGTTTTTCTCGAAAACCGCATTGTTCATCCACCAACAGATTCTGTGATTCAGTCCAATTAGCTAGCCTCTTATTGAGAATATCACAGTACACTTTACTTGGCACAGATAAGAGTGTTAATCCACGATAGGTGAGAGGGACCAGAGGATGAGTAGAATTCGCTTTAGCAATGGGTTTTATAATCCCTGTCGTCCAAAGCTCCGGTACAGTTCCATTTTCGAAACAATACGAAATTATGTTGAATAACATGTCGATGCAAACAGTGTTTTTTAAAGCCTCTGATGGAATATCGTCAAACCCGACGGCTTTTCCTCGTTTGAGTCGTGATATAGCATCTTTCACTTCATCTTTTGTTATTGCTTCGTTCAGAATTGCATTATTCATATCGATATTAAACAAAGTTTTATAATTTTCTTTGACTGACTGTTTATGTTGTTCATCGAAGTTAATGTGTTCACTATTATATAGTTCACTATAATCTGTTTTCCATTTGTTCAATACATCGTTTAGATCACTGTTGATTGTTCCATTATCATCAATGACTTCAAGGGGTAAGCTTAACTTTCGGTCATTCACTGTTCCGATCTTTTCGAACGTTTTCCAGAAATCATGTGTGTGTTTAACACCTGGGTTCATCAGCTTGTCTGTTAAATCTTGTTGCTTTTGTAGCTGATAACGTCTCTTATATTTCCTGTGAAGTTTGTCGAAGTCTCGACGACTGTCACAGTACTCTCGTTTGAATAGTTGTCTCTCAGCGCTATTATGTTTACATCTTAACCATGCTTTTTCTTTCATGCACATATCGTCACGCATAGCTTGCAATGTTTCATCCCAATAAGGTTTAAACACACTTTTACTTTTGTTCGTGTCACCCGAGGGAATAGTTCTCTTTAATCCACAATTATCCATTTCTACTTTGAGAAAGTTCACAAGAGTTTCATAAGCTGAATTCACACTTTGGTTTCCAAAGTAGACCAAGAACCTTGAAAAGTGACTTAAAGTGACTTGTAGAAAAGTGTCTTATTTCTCTGCAACCGTATAAGTTAGAAACCATTTGGTGATATCTGTATGATCGTATGGGTTCATTGTATTTGTTCATAGAAAGCAGATATTATAGCTTTCCAGTGACAGTGTAAATTGTAAAAATGTTAAAATGTTAATAATTGAAACTTTTATGGACCAATAGCCTTGAAAAGTGGCCTGTTGAAAATTGCCTATTTATCCGCAGCTGAACAAGTTAGAAACCATTTTGTGATATCTATATGATCGTATGGGTTCATTTAATTAGTTCACTGGAATCAAATATGAAAATTTTACGTCACTCACTGTGTGTAGGACGTAATCTTTTTGGGCTTCTTTATATAACCCATGACATGTGAATATTTGCAAGAAGACACAACCTCTTTCTGACTAGATGTCTGCTGTTTCAGACAAAAACCTGCGGATGTTGTTTTGTTCCTTCATTCTTTTACTTACTATTTCGACCAAGACCGGCCATTATTTAACGGAGAAAATAACATCAAAGGGAAATAACTGCAATTAACCAGCATGTGGGATCAAACCATAGGCACTATGAATTATCTTCAAGGTTTCTTCATCTCATGATCATATACACTGTGTATGAATTTAAAGTCAATCGGATATTAACTTTGGCCTCTAGAGCATCCACAAGATTTTTTGAAGTGATCAAGGGCCACAACCACTAGGGACCGGGTATCATTCAGATTTGATGAAAAAAGGTAAGAAACTGAGTTTACCATCTAGAATCTAATACACATATTCAGTTAATAGATTGCCATCCAGAAAGAGTTAAATATCATCAAGAATCATCAAAAACCGCCCAGTTTGTGCTACCATTTAGTTTGACATCATTTGTCTAGTTTATGAAACTAAAGGGTTATTAACTGGATGACCAATATCAAAACTAAGCTAAATGGTCATAAACTAGATGATGGATGTCAAAACTAAACAGTATTTCTTAAACTAAATGGTAGCCCAAACTGGGTGGTTTTTGATGAATCTTGATGGTATTTAACACTTTCTGGATGGCGATCTATTAACTGAATATGTGTATTAGATTCTAGATGGTAAGCTCAGTTTCTTACCTTTTTTCATCACATCTGAATGATACCCGGTCCCTAGTGAACTCTGGCACTAATTATCAGAAATCACTGAAAATCAATAGGCTTCTTCGTCTCATGATCTTAAACACTGTGTATAAATTTGAAGTCAATCGGATATTAACTTTGGCCTCTAGAGCATCCACAAGATTTTTTTGAAGTGATCAAGGGCCATAACTCTGGCATTAATTATCGGAAATGGCTGAAAATCAATAGGCTTCTTCGTCTCATGACCTTAAACACTGTGTATAAATTTAAAGTCAATCTGATATTAACTTTGGCCTCTAGAGCGTCCACAAGATTTTTTTGAAGTTATCAAGGGCCATAACTCTGGCAGCAATAATCAGAAATCGCTGAAAATCGAGAGGTTTCTTAATCTCATGACCTTAAACACTGTGTATAAATCTAAAGTCAATCGGATATTAACTTTGGCCTTCAGAGCGTCCACAAGATTTTTTTGAAGTGATCAAGTGAAATGCGTGAAATTTTATTTCAACCAGAAAATAATATAAGTATTGTGGGTTTTACTGAAACATTTTTACATAAATTAATATTAGATGATCTGCATGTTGACAATTATGTGAAAGAAAGAATCGTCTTGGTCAGGAGGGAGGGGGTATTTTATTCTATGTCAAAGATACAGTTAAGTATGAAAGGCTTTTTGAATTTGAAATGCACGAAGTTGAATGTATATGGCTTATTGTCTCGCCTGAATTTTCCAAATCTTTTATTTTATGTTTAATATATCGACCACCTCATTCGAATGTTAAGTGGTATGAGAAATTTGAACAAATTTTGTATAATATTTCATCGAAATATGCATCAGCACCATTTTATATATTTGGTGATTTTAATATTGATTTTAATTCTCCTGTGCCCAAACATTGGCAGACAATTATTTCATCATATTCTTTAACACAGATGATTACGGAACCAACGAGAATAACCGATTCTACAGCTACTATTTTAGATCATCTTTATACTAACGTACCAAATAATATTAAAGAAATTAAAATACCTCCATACAGTCTAAGTGATCATTCTCCCGTAATTTACTCAGTGAAGAATATTCAAAATTGTAAAACTTTAAAAAATAGGCACACCCTGATTCAATATCGACAATTTAAGAATTTTAAGGATCCTGATTTTTTATTTGATTTAATCAACTCACCATTTTACAATATAGAGCTAATGAATGATATTGAAACCACTTTGCCAGCTTTTTATGACCTTATTCTTACTGTATTAAATAAACATGCCCCTATTAAAACCAGACGTGTAAAGTACCATACTCAACCCCCATGGTTTAATGATGAAATTAAAGATGCAAGAAAGAAGCGTGACTATTATAAAATGATTGGAAATGACACTTTATATAAACAATGGCGTAATAAAACCAAAAAATTAATTGAGCAGGCTAAAACTGACCATGTTAAAGATATCATCATAAATAAAAAAGACAATAAAACCATTTGGCAATATCTAAACTCTCTACAAGGAAAATCGTCATTAGGCCCAAATTACCCGCAAACTATCGAATATCATGACTTTAAAACATCTGACCCTACTCAAATTACTGAATTTATGAATGAATATTTACCAATATAACAGACTCTATAAAGCCTCCTTATAAACCGATCCAACAACCACATATTATTCAAAATTATATAAATAACAAAGTCCCCAAAAACTTTCTATATGACTTACCTCCTATATCATTTTCAGAAGTACTGAAATATCTTAAAAATCTACAACCAAAAAAGGCAACTGGTTTAGACAATCTTGGACCCAAAATTTTAAAAATGTCAGCTGAGGTGATTGCGAATCCACTAACTCACATTATTAATTTATGTTTAACAAATTGTATTTTTCCCGATCAAATGAAAGAAGCAAAAATAGTGACAATTTTTAAAAGATAGGTTGCCAGGCAACGAAACATACGCCCACAGCAGCTAAATCGTCCGGGCAGTCAACAAGGGTTGTCGCATGTTTTTACTTTTTTCGGTAATGAAACATTTGTAATACACTAAAAACTGATTAAGAGTAACAACTCACTATGTAATTATCAGAAAATCATTAGAATTTGATTGCTTTTTATAAAGTTTTACCCCACGCTAACAATTAGTATATATGTTACGGTTCCTCGATTCCCTTAACAAAGAACGTAAATAAGAATAGGGTTCACTCCAGTCTAGTGCTAAACCAAAAGAATAAGACAAACAAAAGTTAAAAGTTAATAAATTTTATTACATATATAAAAACAATTAATTTATTATAAGCCAATATATTATAGACTCTAGAGCAACAAGCCAACAGTGAGGCTGATGTCCCCCGCCGAAATCCCAAAATAAATAGATGACACATATTAATTAATCGCACATTTATTTTTTTCAAACGTATCGAGCAATCAAACTGAACACGAAGTGTCATCCAAAAATTGCTTATCTCTGCCTACCGTAAGAAGAAAATGCTCATCTTCGAACTCCATCAAGGCATTGACCTAATAAGCATATACACCAAGTTTGAACATTTTAACTCAATTAGAAGGAGAGTTATTGTGTTCCAAAGTCTCGACCAATCAAATTGCATATCGCTCTGCTTACCCTGAGCAGAAAATGCTCATTATCGAACTTAGTCAAGGTATTACTATAATGAAACTATACACCAAGTTTCATCACTCTCACTTAATTAGAACTAAAGTTATCGTGTCCTAAAGCTTCAACCAATCAAATTGCTTATCTCTGCTTACCCTAAGCGGAAAATGCTCATCTTCGAACTCCATCAAGGCATTGACCTAATAAGCATATACACCAAGTTTGAACATTTTAACTCAATTAGAAAGAGAGTTATTGTATTCCAAAGTCTCGACCAATCAAATTGCGTATCGCTCTGCTTACCCTGAGCAGAAAATGCTTATTATCGAACTTAGTCAAGGTATTACTATAATGAAACTATGCACCAAGTTTCATCAATCTCACTTAATTAGAACTAAAGTTATCGTGTCCCAAAGCATCAACCAATCAAATTGCTTATCTCTGCTTACCCTAAGCGGAAAATGCTCATCTTCGAACTCAATCAAGGCATTGACCTAATAAACACATACACCAAGTTTGAACATTCTAGCTCAATTAGGAAGAGAGTTATCGTGTCCCAAAGTATCAACCAATCAAATTGCTTATCTCTGCTTACCCTAAGCGGAAAATGCTCATCTTCGAACTCAATCAAGGCATTGACCTAATAAACACATACACCAAGTTTGAACATTCTAGCTCAATTAAAAGTTATCGTGTCCCAAAGCATCAACCAATCAAATTGCTTATCTCTGCTTACCCTAAGCGGAAAATGCTCATCTTCGAACTCCATCAAGGCATTGACCTAATAAACACATACACCAAGTTTGAACATTCTAGCCCAATTAGGAAGAGAGTTATCATGTCCCAAAGCATCAACCAATCAAATTGCTTATCTCTGCTTACCCTAAGCGGAAAATGCTCATCTTCGAACTCCATCAAGGCATTGACCTAATAAACACATACACCAAGTTTGAACATTCTAGCTCAATTAGGAAGAGAGTTATTGTGTCCCAAAAAGTGTGACGGAAAGACAGACGGACAGACAGACGGACGGACGAACCCATTTTAATAGTCCCCTGCTTTCTTCGAAAGGCGGGGGACAATAAATAATGAACAAGTGAGGCAACAAATTGCATAAATTATAAAATATTGAAATTGGAAATAGGCCTAATGGATCAACAATATTTAGTTAATATGAGACAACACTAAATACTATATGTGTTATCATATGACTCTGATCTTTTCCACCCTTCGCCCTAACTGCAGGATGGCATTTCTATTGTTTTTCCCCAAAAGTGTTAAAGTCGTGATTTTTCCCCAAAAATTACAAAGGCGGGGAATTTTCCCCCAAAGTGACAAAGGTGGGGAATTTTTCCCCAAAAATGACAAAGGTGGGGAATTTTTCCCCAAAAACGACAAAGGCGGGGAATTTTCCACAAAAATGATTAAAATGGGGATTTTACCCAACTATGATAAAAGTGGGGATTTACCCACCAATTGATGATAATGAGGATTTTTCCCCAAAATTGATGAAAGTGGGGATTTTACCCAACTATGAAAAAAGTGGGGATTTACCCACCAATTGATGATAATTTAGATTCACTTCAGCACCTCAGGTTTATTTCACCTGCACAAGAACATCACTTTATTTTAGTATTAATAATAATATTCTGATTCTCCAAAGCTCTACAGGTCTATTGGAGTAAAGTTCTCGAGGGTAAAAATATACCCAAGATCAAACAATAGTACTACGACCGTCACTAAGCAAACAATTCATTTCTTTGTGAATTTGATATGATAAATCCCAAATAAAATTTCCTCCCGACCAAAGTTGGCTAAAACGAGAAATCCCCGGAGAAATGGAATTCAAAGATGCTAGTTTACTCCTTTCTTGGGTCATGAGTCCTATTCCCATGATTAATTAGCACCGAGTCTAATTATTTCCCCATGAGTATTTAGTAACTAAACATAAATGATTACATTCTCCTTGTTGGGGAGATGTCCTTTAGGAGAGTGACGTCACACTCTATATTGGTGGCGACCGAAGTGTCAAAAACGGACGCGCTCAAGGCCTAATTTAAAATATTAACCAATCAGAGCGATTGGAACATTGATCGCGTGAATCTTGACCAATCACAGCGTTTAGAACATGAGCGCGAGATTACCTTAATGGCGGACGTAAACAAACACGCAAATACATTGACGATCACGATTCGAAGCCATTAACTCGGAAATAGGGACTCGATTCCTGCAAGCAATGCAATACATTTATGCTGGCACAATTCAAACAATGATTATAGGCACGACGCCCAATTACTATTGGGGCATGACAAGTACCGGTACGGCAGTTTAATCGAATATGATTATCGTTCGATGAAGATCTGAGACTGTTATACACACACGTGGTTTCGTGTACCTTTCACATTTTCCCAGGTTCGTAACATATACATGAAACATTTAATATCATGAATTTAGTTGTTCAGTTATCAAAATTCATTGAAAATCAAAATACGTGTTCGTTTCAACACCTTAAACTCTGTAGTCAATCGAATGATAAGTTTGGCCTCTATAGCGTCACAAGATTTTTTTGAAGTTACCAAGGGAGTAATTATTTGAAATCTCTGAAAATCAATAGGCTTCTTCGTCTCATGACCTTAAACAGTGTGTGTAAATTTAAAGTCGATCGGATATTAACTTTGGCCTCTAGAGCTTTGACAGGATTTTTTCGAAGTGATCAAGGGCATAACTCTGGCAGAAATTATTGAAAATCACTGAAAATCGATAGACGTCTTAGTCTCATGACTGTAAACACTATGTTTAAATTTGAAGCCAATCGGATATTAACTTTGGCCTCTAGAGCATCCACAAGATTTTTTGAAGTGATCAAGGGCCATTATCGGAAATCACTGAAAATCAAAAGGCTTCTTCGTCTCATGACCTTAGACACTGTGTATAAATTTAAAGTCAATCGGATATTAACTTTGGTCTCTAGAGCGTCCACAGGATTTTTTGAAGTAATCAAGGGCCATAACTCTGGCACTAATTATCAGAAATTGCTGAAAATCAATAGGCTTCTTCGTCTTATGACCTTAAACACTGTGTATAAATTTAAAGCCAATCGGATATTAACTTTGGCCTCTAGAGCGTCCACAAGATTTTTTGAAGTTATCAAGGGCCATAACTCTGGTAGTTATTATCGGAAATCGCTGAAAAACAATAGGCTTCTTCGTCTCATGACCTTAAACACTGTGTATAAATTTAAAGTCAATCGGATATTAACTTTAGCCTCTAGAGCGTCCACAAGCAATTGTGGACGCCGGACGAAGGCGATGACAATATACGACCACATTTCAATGTGGGCGTATAAAAAGGATCCAAAGAAACCATTTCCAATTATAGACCAATTTCAATTTTACCAACCATTTCTAAAATTTTTGAGAAACATATATCTATCAATATTAAGTCCTACTTTGATAGTTTCAATTTATCTTATGTAAATCAGTCAGGTTTTAGAGAGTATCATTCTTGTTCTACAGCACTAGTTCGAATTACTGATCATTGGCTTGAAGCTTTAGATCAAGGTAAACTAACAGGTGTTGTCTACCTGGATTTTAGTAAGGCTTTTGACCTTATTGATCACAAGCTCCTCCTTGACAAACTTGTATTATATAAATTTCATCCTAATCTGCTATATTTGATTAAATCTTATCTATCAAACCGAAATCAAAAAGTCTGTCTTGGTATTTTCCAATCAATACAAAGGAAACTAAAATGTGGTGTTCCTCAGGGATCTATCCTTGGACCACTTTTATTTCTGATTTTCATAAATGATCTTCCATTTTTTACTAAAAATGTTATTCCCGAAATATTTGCTGATGATACTACCATTCATTTTTCTGACAAGAATCTTGACTGCATTCAAAGTTGTCTTCAAGAAGATTTAGACATTATCAGCCAATGGTGCAATGATAATGGTATGGTTATTAATATAAATAAAACTAAAAGTATGTTAATAAAAAACGTAAGAGACAGTGAAAAATGTATTTCCCTGTCCATTGGAAACCAGAAATTGGAGAATGTAACGGAAGCTGTCCTACTCGGAATTACAATAGATGATCACTTAGACTGGGGAAAACATATAATGAAGCTTCACTCTCTTGTTGGGTCAAAAATATATCTTCTAAATAGAATTAAAATAAATCTACCTATAGAAACCCAAATTTTGTTTTATACTGCCTATATATTGTCACATTTAGACTTTTGTAATATTGTTTGGGGTAATGCCTTCCAGAATAAAATTGACTTCCTATCTAAGCTTCAAAAACGTGCAGCGCGGAGTATCCTAGATGCGAAATATGATGCAAGATCGGAAGACTTGTTCTCTCAATTAAATTGGCTAACTCTTGAACAACGAATTAAATATAACACTGGGATACTGACTTATAAAATTATGAATGGAAAATGTCCACATTACTTTCAAAATTATTTATGTTTACATCTTCTATGTCCACTACAACTCTCTGTCTACGTTCGGAAACAAAAAACTCATTACATCTTCCAAAATGTCGTATCGAGGCCATGAAAAGAACTTTTAAATATAAGGCTAGTTTACTCTGGAATTCATTACATCAGGTACTCAAACAATCTAACGATATATTGAGTTTTAAGACGGGACTGAAAAGGGAACTAAAATCTTAATATGCAATTATTTTCCTATAGTTTTATACTCCCTTTTCATCTTTAATATACATATGTAAATATTAGCCTTAGTTCATTTTATTTTAATGTGTCAGTCACATTATTCTATATCCATGTTACCTTTTCATATATTGATTTACATCATAATATTCTTATTTTCATTTACTCACATTATCATTTTGTAAATATGTTATTGTAGTTTTATGTAGACAGATCCCAGGGAAGATTGCCTTGTGCAACTGGTTCTCTAATAAAGTTATTATTATTATTATTATAACTCTGGCATTAATTATCGGAAATGGCTGAAAATCAATAGGCTTCTTCGTCTCATGACCTTAAACACTGTGTATAAATTTAAAGTCAATCAGATATTAACTTTTGCCTCTAGAGCGTCCACAAGATTTTTTGAAGTGTTCAAGGGCCATAACTCTAGTAGTTATTATCGGAAATCGCTGAAAAACAATAGGCTTCTTCGTCTCACGACCTTAAACACTGTGTATAAATTTAAAATCAATCGGATATTAACTTTAGCCTCTAGAGCGTCCACAAGCAATTGTGGACGGACGGACGGACGGACGGACAGGGGCGACGACAATATACGACCACATTTCAATGTGGGCGTATAAAAATGGCGATTTTTCGTACAATCAGGGGCCATAATTCCGGAAGTTACAATCAGATATGTGCAAATATCGAAAGAAATCCAAGATCTTTGAGTTATGAAGATGCATGTCACGTTTCATCAAAATCAGATTTAAACTGTGACCTCTACAGGGTCCACAACCTTGATATACCATATTTTTACACTATTCGCATAAAAGTGGCGGCTATTTTGTTCAACAATTTTGGTCCAATGTTCATGAAATTCAAATTCAAACCGAAAATTCATTACAGTGTAACGGTGATATAATCAAATGTTTTTTTAAATCTGGTAATAATTGTGACCTCCAATCGGACCACAAGATAGTAAAGGCGATTTTTCGTATAATCAGAGGCCATAATTCAGGTAGTTACAATCCGATATGCACAAATATCGCAAGGAACCAAGATCTTTAGGTTAAAAACATGTATTTCAAGTTTCATCAAAATCGGTTCAAACTTGTGACCTCTATTGGGTCCACAACCTTGATACATATTTTCACACTATTCGCGCACAAACGGTGGCCATTTTGTCCATCAATTTTGGTCCGATTTTCATGAAATTCAAACTCATTCTTCATTACCAACGGTGATATAATCATTCGTTTTTTTTAAATCAGATAATAATTTTGACCTCCAGATGGAACAAAAGCTAAAAGATAGGTTGCCAGGTAAGGGAAATATAGGCCCACAGCAGCTAAATCGTCCAGGCAGTCAACAAGGGTTGTCGCATATTTTTACTTTTTTTGGTAATGAAACATTTGTAATACACTAAAATCTGATTAAGAGTAACAACTCATTATGTAATTATCTGAAAATCATAAGAAGATCTGTGACTGTTATACACACACGTGGTTTCGTGTACCTTTCACATTTTCCCAGGTTCGTAACACATACATGAAACATTTAATATCAGGGATTTAGTTGTTCAGTTATCAAAATTCATTGAAAATCAAAATACGTGTTCGTTTCAACACATTAAACTCTGTAGTCAATCGAATGATAAGTTTGGCCTCTCTGGCGTCACAAGATTTTTTTGAAGTTACCAAGGGAGTAATTATTTGAAATCGCTGAAAATCAGTAGGCTTCTTCGTCTCATGACCTTAAACAGTGTGTGTAAATTTAAAGTCAATCGGATATTAACTTTGGCATCTAGAGCCTCCACAGGATTTTTTGATGTGATCAAGGGCCATAACTCTGGCAATAATTATCAGAGATTGCTGAAAATCAATAGACTTCTTCGTCCCATGACCTTAAACACTGCGTATAAATTTAAAGTCAATCAGATATTAACAAGATTTTTTGAAGTGATCAAGGGCCATAACTCTGGCACTAATTATCGGAAATTGCTGAAAATCAATAGGCTTCTACGTCTTATGACCTTAAAAACTGTGTACAAATTTAAAGTCAATCGGATTTCAATTTAGGCTTTTAGAGCGTCCACAAGATTTTTTGAAGTGATCAAGGGCCATAACTCTGGCACTAATTATTGGAAATCACTGAAAATCAATAGGCTTCTTCGTCATATGACCTTAAACACTGTGTATAAATTTAAAGTCAATCGGGTATTAACTTTGGCCTCTAGAGCATCCACAAGATTTTTTGAAGTGATCAAGGGCCATAACTCTGGCACTTATTATCGGAAATTGCTGAAAATCAATAGGCTTCTTCGTCTTATGACGTTAAACACTGTGTATAAATTTAAAGTCAATCGGATTTCAATTTTGGCTTTTAGAGCGTCCACAAGATATTTTGAAGTGATCAAGGGCCATAACTCTGGCACTAATAATCGGAAATCGCTGCAAATCAATAGGCTACTTCGTCATATGACCTTAAACACTGTGTATAAATTTAAAGTCAATCGGGTATTAACTTTGGCTTCTAGAGCATCCACAAGATTTTTTGAAGTGATCAAGGGCCATAACTCTGGCACTAATTATCGGAAATTGCTGAAAATCAATAGGCTTCTACGTCTTATGATCTTAAAAACTGTGTACAAATTTAAAGTCAATCGGATTTCAATTTAGGCTTTTAGAGCGTCCACAAGATTTTTTGAAGTGATCAAGGGCCGTAACTCTGGCACTAATTATTGGAAATCACTGAAAATCAGTAGACTTCTTCGTCTTATGACCTTAAACACTGTGTATAAATTTAAAGTCAATCGGATATTAACTTTGGCTTTTAGAGCGTCCACAAGATTTTTTGAAGTGATCAAGGGCCATAACACTGGTAGTTATTATCGGAAATCTCTGAAAAACAATAGGCTTCTTCATCTCATGATCTTAAACACTGTGTATAAATTTAAAGTCAATCGGATATTAACTTTAGCCTCTACAGCGTCCACAAGCAATTATGGACGACGAACCGACAGACCGACGGACGGACGGACGGACGGGGGTGACGAAAATATACGACCACATTTCAATGTGGGCGTATAAAAAAGCGATTTTTTGGACAATCCGGGCACATAATTCAGGTAGTTACGATCCGATGGGCGCAACCTTGATATACCATATTTTTACACCATTCGCGTACAAACAGCAGCCATTTTGTTTGTCAATTTTGATCCGATTTTCACGAAATTCAAACTCAACCCAGATTACCCTGTAACGGTGATATAATCCAGGGCTTCCACTTCAAAATTTTCACTACCGGTCATTTTTGAGAACGCACGAAAACATTGCAAAGTAAATTCATATTTCATATTTTTTATTCATCGTGGAGTATTGTGAATTCACGTGTCTACACCACTTTCTCAGCATGGGGTACACAAAAAAATATATATTGGACTTAAAAATGAAATATTAGTAAGACTTATGATAATTATTTAGTAATTAATTTGGGCTACTTAATTAATCGAAATAGCTGAATTGGCTGTAGAAAAACCATTCCAGTGAATGACACGTAATTACCACGTGCTCTATAGAAAACACACTGACCTGGATAATTTATGAGTTGTAATACAAAAAATACGATATGCTGATAAATATATAAGTATCCATGGCATATATCTCACATTTATTTGTTTTAGAACATCTCTTACGGCGTTACGGGCCGCAAAATTGTGACGCAAATGTTAATAATGAATAACTAATCTCGGACTGCTAACTTCCAAGCTGGCGACACTAGCGCCCCCTATAATATCGTCGTGTGTAAGAGCTCGGCTTCCATATATACACGGCATTTTTATAACATGTGGAATCATCAATATTGCTACACAATAGCACTGGAATACGTAATCTTGTAAATTTTTTGGTAAGCAAGTTAACTAATCTCTAGATTTTATTTCTACAATTCCCGCAAAGCCGTAATATCACTATAAAAAATTATAATGCAGTTTTCTCCAAACACGTACGTTGTGGAGGATTTACGTAATTTCTATGCTGTTTTATTTAATATGACAGTTGGTTGGATTCGAAGAGCAGTACTTCATATAAACGGCCCTTTTTTGAAGATCATAATAATCTCGTTTATATCGTACGTAACTGTAATAGCGGTAAACGGCTTTGTTCTAGAAAATTCTTATGACAAGTGGACAATAGGTGATCGACAAAGAGTGGACCGCCTCAGGCCTTTGATAAAATTCCCAAATATCAATTAACTTTTATTGTTCTACTTCAAGACAATCATCATTAATTATCAACACAAAGCCCAGTATAATCTATTGACGACTATGTATACAACTCTTATAACACCAATCATGAGATTATGTGGCTTCTCTTATCTTTACGTGCGCTGGCTGTACAATTTTATTGCCGATGTCGATCGTAGCCATGTTTGAAAATTTGGGTTTGGAAAAAAAAGGCTATTTTTCCAGCGTGCAAAATGACCGTTGGGTCAGATCTAGTTACTGTCATTTTATATAGCCCCTGGTTCCGACCGGCATATACGGTCGACGCGGAACCCATGATATAATCAAACGTTTTTTTTTAAAATCAGGTAATAATTGTGACCTCCAGAGGGACCACAAGCTAATAAAGGCGATTTTTCGTACAATTAGGGGCCATAATTCAGGAAGTTACGATCCGATATGCGCAAATATGCAATGGAATCAAGATCTTTAGGTTATAAACATGTATTTCAAGTTTAGTCAAAATTGTGACCTCTATATATAGGGTCCACAACCTTGATATAACATATTTTCGCACTATTGGTGTACAAACGGCGGCCATTTTGTCCGTCAATTTTGGTCCGATTTCACAAAATTCCAACTCATTCTTCATTACCATGTAACGGTGATATAATCAAACGATTTTTTAAATTGGATAAAAATTTTGACCTCCAGATGGAACACGAGTTAAAAAAAAGCGATTTTTCAGACAATCAGGGCACATAATTCAAACTCATTCTTCATTACCATGTAACGGTGATATAATCAAACGATTTTTTAAATCGGATAAAAATCTTGACCTCCAGATGCAACACAAGCTAAAAAAAAGCGATTTTTCAGACAATCAGGGCACATAATTAAGGTAGTTACAATCCGATGGACGCAAATATCGAAAGGCACCAAGATCTTTGGGTCATAAACATACATGTCAAGTTTCATCAAAATCGGTTCAAAACTGTGACCTCTTCTATAGGGACCACAACCTTGATATAACATATTTTCACATTCGCGTACAGACGGCGGCCATTTTGTCTGTCAATTTTGGTCAGATTTTCATGATATTCTACCTACGCCTCTATAACCATGTAACGGTGATATAATCAAACGCTTTTTTAAATCAGATAACAATTTTAACCTCCACATAGGGACCACAAGCTAAAAAGAGCGATTTTTCGGACAATCAGGGGACATCATTCAGGAAGTTATGATCAGATGGGCGCAAATATCAAAAGGAACCAAGTCTTTGGGTTATAAACATACATGTCAAGTTTCATCTAAATCGGTTCAAAATTTTGACCTCTATAGGGTCCACAACCTTGATATAACATATTTTCACACTATTCGCGTACAGACGGCTGCCATTTTATCTGCCAATTTTGGTCCGATTTTCATGAAATTCGACCTACTCCTCTATAACCATGTAACCCTCTATAACCATGTAACGGTGATATAATCAAACGGTTTTTTAAAACGGATAACAATTTTGACCTCCAGAGGGACAACAAGCTATAAAGGGCGATTTTTCGGACAATCAGGGGACATCATTCAGGAAGTTACGATCAGATGGGTGCAAATATCAAAAGGAACCAAGATCTTTGGGTTATAAACATACATGCCCAGTTTCGTCAAAATGGGTTCAAAATTTTGACCTCTATAGTGTTATGTGGGTTCAATCCCACTGGGGGTGTCACTACTTCTCAATCTTTCAAACTCAATAAAGAAAAACCACCATTAAAAGATCCACATGTTTATTAGCCTTTCTCTAAGGGCAGATCACTCATCCACAGTAGAAACATCAATCAGTCTTATTTATTATATAAAAGGCAAAGACAGTTAAAGGGAAGTAACTCTTCCAAGCTTAACTAAGAATCAGACAACAATTAACTACTTATGTAACTAGACTTATCGCTATATAACATCCCTCCCTCCTAAGTCAAAAACATAGTTTTTTTTGGAAAAACTAGTTTGACAATACATATGATCTATGTTTGTATAAATGCTTAAATGTGTAACATATATTACAAGGTATGAAACTTTGAATAAATCAAAGAAATCATAAAAAAATGAGTAAACAAATCAGAATATGTTTATTCAAATGCTCCAAAACCCCCTTAACATGTACTATATATTACCAAGAATAGATTGCTCTGAACTATGCTGTACAGGTGGGTCTATGAATAAACAAGATTCAGAGAAGTTATATAACACTTGTTATAATCCTCAAATGAATATAAAACAAAAATTATTACAACACAGATAAAGTTTTATATTTCTTTAGACTTCCAGTTACTGGTAGTTTATTATCAATGATAAGTCTATTGGTTACATTAAACAAAGCAGGAGAAGAGTTAACTGGTATCCAAGAAGAAGTTTGGACATCAGATGTAGTTATCAAAAACTTGCAATGAACCACATTTGAACCTAGCTTTATGCAGTTCCATAGAAGACACATTAGACATTTCCTGTAACATCTTACATTGTTCTGATAACTGATAATGTGACAACTTATCTACATAAGAAATATTATGATTATTTGTACTATTCGAAAGATAATGACAAATATTAACAGGATTTGTAGACCTATTAGAAACAATATCACTCTCATCAAATGTAGGTAAGATAACATCACATTCATCCGTAATGAAACATTGACTAGTTTCAGTTAAAACATTAAGATTGTCATTTTTAGGAATATTACTAACCTCTTTCTGAAGTTGATCAATGTGAGTAATTTTTGTCTCGAAATTAGGAGACCTAACAAAACATGGTTTTAAACGATTAATCGTGTGTGCAATACTGATATTCTGAGATTCCTGTTGACATTTTTGTAATTCAAGCATAGTCTTAGAAATGTGATCAAACTTGTCCTTTAAATGGGAAACATACTCAGAATATGAACGACAAACTCCATCGAATTGCCAACGAAGATGGGTAAGGTTTTTGGGCTTCTTACCAAATACCAACTCGTAAGGGCAAAAATCATCTAACTGTGGGGAAACAAAAGAATTATAAGCATAGCAACAGGGAGTGCCATATCTGACCCAATCAGTTCCATACTGATTTAAGTTAACCTTGAAAAATCAGAGATTGATCTAATGTGGCGTTCTGCCAGAAGACTACCATGATTGGCAACACTAATTACTTTTTGACTAATACCAAGTGTTGTACAAAGAGAGGTAACCAACTTTCCGGTGAAACTTGCAGCTGCATCTGTTACTATGACAGATGGGGGGCCCAAGAGACAGACTACTTTCTGGATTAAAGCTTCACACACTGTTTCGGCGTCAACTGACTTAGTTGGGACGCAAATGATGAAACGCGTAATCTCATCACAGATGACTAGAAGATGCCTAAAACCAGAGACGGATGCAGGCATGCTTTTGAAATCAATACTAAGTTTGTCAAAAACATTGAATTCTTCCGGTATCCTTGGATGAAATATTCTGGTTTTATCGGTCTTAGATTTGAATTTCTGGCATGTAGAACATGTATTAATGTACTGTGCGATCCTCTGAAACATGTTTGGAAAGTAGAATAGCTTTCTCATAGTCAAATAAGTACGAACTATTCCCTGGTGATTACACAACTGACTATCATGATACTGATGTATCAAATTTGTGCACATTGACTCAGGAATGACAAGTTAAAGAGTAAAGCGATCATCCTTAGGTAGGAGAAGACGGAATAAAATATGCTCTGCTAAAATATACTCTTCTGCTTGGATTTTGAGACGTTTCGCAGCTTTGCGATCACTAGGCAATATATTGTGTGACAAATAATCATAGATAGGCTTAAATTGGGGAGAAGATGCTTGTTCAAGGCGAAGCGTATTCTGATCGAATGTCAAATTATAGTCTCTGATGATTTTACGCTTAATAACATTGTACAGCTTATCCAATTCAGCTTGTTTTGGGAAATGATTAGTGACCAGCCGTTCACAACTATGGATGAGGGGTTTGGGAGGAATACAGAGATCAATGGGAGTATCACCATCTGTAACATTGTCTACTGATTTATCGACAAGGCGAGATTCAGGCATAGAATCATTAGAGGAAGATACTTGTGTATCGGTGAGAACTGGTGGTGGTTTAGGTGGGACAGCCTTCTGGGTTGTTTGGCGTATATAGGGAAGGGGAATGGAGGAGTTCTGTTGAGACTTTGACTGGTGAGTTCTAGAATTCCTTGTCTGTGAAGAGATATTAGTGGAATACCCAATGGGAGAAGGGATTTCGGTTGAAGTACTAGAAGTTGGTTGACTAACTGTAGTAGTGCGCGTGGAAGGTTTTGGAAAGAGTTCAGGAATGGCTATTTGCCTCTGTTTTGCATATTGACGTGTAACTGGGCGACTGGCTGTGTAACAGGAAATGCGAGCTCAGAAAGGGTAAAAGCAGTGGGCACAACTTTATCAATTTCATCGTCTTTATTAGTTGAACTCCTTGATAAGAAATCTGCTAAGACTAATTCAGCTCCCTTTTTATAGAAGATTTGGAATGAATATTGTGATAGTTTGACAATTAACTTAGTGAGACGTTGAGAACAAGGCTCTTTCTTGGAGTACAGAAGTTGAACTATTGCAGAGTGGTCAACATAAGCAGTAAACTCAACTCCTTTGAGTAAGTACTGGAAATTTGTGATGTTGATGAGAAGACCAAACATTTCCAACTCGGTAACACTGTAATTCTTACATGCCGGAGGTAACTTCTTAGAATAATAACCCAATATGCGCGCCTTGCCATTTATGATTTGTGTAATGTACGATCCAGTAGCTGATCGAGATGTATCGCTATAGAGACTCAAAGGACCGTCTGCAGTCGGAAGGTACAAAACAGGTGGGTTAGTAAGAAGATATTTTACATCTTGAAAAGCCTTTTCATGTTCTTCGGTCCATGAAAATTTAGATCTCTTGGAAGAAATCTGATGAAGGGGCTGCATAACTTCTTGTAATCTTGGCAGAAAGTTTGAAACATAGTTGACGGCTCCTATAAACCTACGAACTTCTTTACTGGACTTAGGACGAACAATGTGTTGAATTGCCTGGCAACGATTTGCCAATGGTTGGAGGGTAACAAGTCCTTCGTTATTTATCTTAATTAGAGAGAGAGAGAAATGGGGTTTAACGTCCACTCGACACAACTAGGTCATTTCGGGACTAACGTATGGTTTTTAATTTTATTTCAATAATTCGCTTGCGTGTAGGGGTCTTTAGCAGTGGGAGGAAACCGGAGTGCCCGGAGGAAACCCACGAGGTTGAGAAGGCGCCCCTATCTCCATGCCACATACGCTCACACAAGGGCTCGAAACCACAGCCGCAAGCCAGAGGTGACCGGCCAGCTAGAGGTCGAGGCGCGGCACTCTAGACCACTAGGCCATCCCAACCCCCCTTATCTTAATTAAATGACCCATGTACACAACTTGATTTCTGAAGAACGAACATTTACGAGGAGAAATCTTCAGTCCATTATCAATAAGTGCTTGAAAGACAGCCTGTAGGTGACTACTGTGGGACTGGACATCCTTACTAAATACAATGATATCGTCGTGATGAGCAATACAGTAATGACGACTGTCAGGTACTTGAGAGAGAATCCTATCAATTTCGGCTTGAAAAATAGCAGGGGATACACTTAAGCCCTGTGTCAAGCGCTTGAAGTAAAAGTGTCGACCTCCGTGATAGGAAGATATACCTGTATATTGCTGTGCATTGTTGGAAAGGGGCATAGAAAAGAAAGCAGACTTAAGGTCAAGGCAGCTGATAACTGTGGGTATAGCATGACCAATTCTTTGCAAGGTAGATGATAATAAAGGGAAGGGATGGTTATACCTCTTAATGCACTTATTTAAGTGACGAAAGTCAACTACAACACGTTTATCTGTAGTTCCCTTTTTAGGGAGAATTAAAACAGGAGGTGTATGATTGGTGACCCTCGGCGATGATACCCAATTTTACTAATTTATCAAGTTCAGCATCGATAACCTCTTTATCAGATTCAGTTGTATGATATGGGCGAATATAAAATGGGCGAGAGTCATTAACAGTAATGTCAACTTCAATGTTAGAACAATGGCCAATCTCACCATAAAGACTGAAAGCTTCTCTGCTTTGGGATAGTTGACTATGAAATTCTTTCTTCTCATTAGGTGACAAAATACAATTATCATACAAGTTAATTTGCTGTTGTAGAATCTCATCTTCTGATAACTGCAATAAAGGATCATCCTTCTTAAGATGTGAATATTGTTCTGCACGTTGAACAAAATCTGACGAATCACACACAAAAACAGTGCCTGTGTTGAAATAGAACAAAGGATGAGATTGCCTAAGGTGAAGAGTTTTTCTACCAGGGTTTGATATAGGAACAACAGCTCTGTTATGCTGTAAAGTAGCAAGTATAAACGATGAGCAGGTGTGATCTGATCTCTTCTGAAGAAGGACCTCACGATTCTTATATAGACCTGGGACATTACCATATAAGGCGACATAGCGTGTATGACCTGGCTTAATGTACACATTGTGTGTTGGGGAAAAGTTGACTCTTTTAGGTTTACACCGAAATACATTATCCTCAAAATGTAAGGAACCTTGTAACTCTGATAAGGTATCCTGACCAAAAATAAGATCAATACCCACTAAATTTGGGGCAATATAAACTTTTAAACGAAACGAATAGCCTTGAATAAAGACTTGTATAAACATGAAAGTGAAACAACTTAACATTTGACCATTGCTCATACGAAATTCCAAACATTTAACTAACTTATGTACAGGTAAACTTGACAAATAGGGAGAAGAATTAACAACGGATTGTGAAATAAGTGATTTAGAAGCACCACTATCAAATAATATAAGCACAGATTTTCTATCTGATAAACTACTCTTACAGTAATTAAAGGGACTTAACTGAAGAATGACATCGGGGTCAATGTCCTGTGAAACATGTTTGGCCAGATGATTGAGTTGGGGGAATATTTGTGGAGCATTATTATCAAATATTCCCCTATTCAAAAATCCTAGCGAGAACTATGTGTGCGTTGATCTGAGCGTTGCGGCCTAGATAATCCACCAGGGTGACGAAAAGCTTGTCTGTTAACAGCATGAGACTGTGACTGAAAATCTGACATATTTGCATCATAAGGTGACTGATAACTAGTAGGGTTGAAAGAGTGTGACAAATGTCTACGCCTACTCATGAGATCATCTTGCCGAGCAAAACAGGATCTCCACGTGTGACCCGGATTGAGGCAATAATCGCAAAATATAACACGCCTCGACTGACGCATTGGACTGTTGTCTCTAAACGGTGACTGTGAATAGCGCAACCTAGAATTCGAGGGACTTTTAGCTCGTTGATCTCGAAAAGGTGATTGTGATGTGCCTCTGCTAGAATTAGAATGTGTTGGGGTTCTCCTTTGGGGACTATAGGAATTCTGGGATTGCAATCGTAAACTGGACAAATTCTCAGACAAATTAAAGGAAACCTCTTTAGTAGAAGTAGTTGGTGATGAAGTACCACCGACATCAAAATAGCGTTGAGCTTGTGCTGCAAGTGCTTGTGCACTTGTATCATCGGAACTTGCCATAATAACAGCCTGTTTACAGTTGGTTGGCAAAATAGATATAAATTTATCCCTAACTTGTGACAAATTATAACCTAACTGATTGGTTAATTTCTTAATTTTATCTAAATTGTCACTAGGAGACAAGGAACAATCATACTGAATATTGGAATATTGGCTATACAATCCAAGTTTAGTTTTAGTTGAAGAATATTTGTCAATGAACTGGTCTTTCATACTAGCATGGGAATCAAATTCAATGTCCTCTTTCCACAGACGAGCCTTGCACTTGAGCGATTGCTTAAACAAGTGTGATATGTGCTCAAGTTCTCCATCATCAATATCTTGATGATTGAGGTAATCTTCAAAGCTAAGAATGTGGGCTCTTGCAGTGTCTCTATCAATAACAGACCCTCAAACCTGTCAATCATTTTCTCCATTTTAGATAATAAGATGAGAAATATTAGGCCAAAAATTAACAATTAAAATTATGGTACTTAGGACCTTACACACACTGATCAAATTCTGGTAATAAAACATAAACCATATAACCAAATAAAACTTAAACCTGAAAAGAAATTTTGATTAGTATTATGCACTTGATTCCTACACAAGAAAACAAATATTACATTTCAAGTACCGTAGTTGACAATATAATTTTGTACAGATTGACAAAATATTACTAAACAGTTCTGTAATTAAAGTAATAGTTTTATAAAACACAGAATATCAAATTATTGACGAATATTGTTATAAATGCTGAAATTGATGAAAATGTCACTGCACTCTCAAAACAGCATCACACATGTCACTGCACAAACTGTGTTAAGTTGAAAACTGCTGGAAGGAATCATTAGGGAGTTGAAAATGATTCGAAGTCGAAAATGATTCAAATGTCACTTGACAGCACAAATTCAATTATGGCTAAAACTTGAAGTTGAAACTGTTCAGCTTGTATATAAGATCTGGGGTCATCCACACAAATGGATTTAAATTTAAGCTGGTACTTTCTTCATGTTAGCTGTAATGTTGATAAAAGTCATAACAGGCTAAATGATGTCTTGACAGTTTCCTGACTACATCTTCTGATCTATGATCTAGGCTAATTGAATAATAAAGTGAAACACTGCATACCATAGTACATGTCACAGACTAGGCCTAGGATGAATAATAATACACGATGAAACTGTCCAGGAACACTCAACAAAGTCAAACTGTAGCCACAAATACGCGCAATTTTCTTCTCAAATAGTGATGAGCAGCTTAAAGAATTAAAGCTGGTCTAAAACCAGGTGAGTGTTGACTGGCTCAAAACGAAAATCAAATCCAATTCAATCTTAGAAAATTCATGACATCCACTCAAAATCACTGGCTACAAAGTTAATTCAGGGAAAGATCTGGCAACTCCACCATGTTATGTGGGTTCAATCCCACTGGGGGTGTCACTACTTCTCAATCTTTCAAACTCAATAAAGAAAAACCACCATTAAAAGATCTACATGTTTATTAGCCTTTCTCTAAGGGCAGATCACTCATCCACAGTAGAAACATCAATCAGTCTTATTTATTATATAAAAGGCAAAGACAGTTAAAGGGAAGTAACTCTTCCAAGCTTAACTAAGAATCAGACAACAATTAACTACTTATGTAACTAGACTTATCGCTATAACAATAGGGTCCACAACCTTGATATAATATATTTTCACATGATTCGCGTACAAACGGCTGTCATTTTGTCTGTCAATTTTCGTCCGATTTGAACTCAACCTCCATAACCATGTAACAGTAATATAATCAAACCTTTTTTTTAAATCGGATAACAATTTTGACCTCCAGAGGGACCACAAGCTACAAAGGGCGATTTTTCTGACAATCAAGGGCCATAATTCAGGAAGTTACAATCCGATATATCGAAAGGAACCAAGATCTTTGGGTTATAAACATGCATTTCAAGTTTCATCCAAATCAGTTCAAAATTGTGACCTCTACACTGTTCACAAGCTAAAAACGTGATTTTTCGTACAATCAGGGGCGATAACCCATGAAGTTACAGTCCGGTACATGCCAATATCGAAAGGATCCGAGATCTTAGGGTGATAAACCTACATTTTAAGTTTCATTGATATCGGATAAAAATTGTGACCTGTAGACTGTTCACAAACAATTACGGACGGACAGACGTGACGTCAATATATGTCCACATGAAAATGTAGGCGTATAAAAGAGGAGAAACATTTCAACCGCGCAAAATTTTCCGTTCAACATTTTAGAAGTTGCATAAAATCTTTGCTTACCACCGATTTGGACAAAATAAGCACCTTATGTCCAACTTCATCCTCTGACTTTGTACCGTTGATTACAGATTAAACATCCATAAGTGTACAAATGTGTTGTTATTGATGTGTTCCCATTTGAATATCGTTCACAATAAGAAGCAAAATAAATAAGATATGTTTACAGGATCATTTTGTTATACGAAAAACTAAGTGATGCGTTTCCTATGGCGCTCAGTATATTATCATGTCTCATTTTGGTGCAACAAATATTTTGATAGAAAATGTTTATCTGTAAACCGGTTCCAGTTTTGGTTTGACCAGTTAACCAGTTCAGTAATGTTTGAACCGTTACATCCTAAACCGCAATTAAAAGCAGACTTGTTATATTCCAAAGTCTTGACCAATTAAATAGCTTATTGTGGGTTAGCCTTAGCAGAAAATGTTCATTATTGAACTCAATCAAAATATTCACCTAATGAACACCAAGTTTGAACATTCTAGCACAATTAGAAGCAGAATTATTGTGTCACTAAAAGTATGGCGGACACACCCATTTTAATAGTCCCCTGCACTCTTCGAACGTTGGCGGACAAAAATAAATATTACAAAGTAATAGCTTTTGTGATCGGGCTGTTCTTTCTACCGTGGCTGCCATTTGCAGGCACTTCCGTTTCCTTTCTCCCTTTTCCCGCCAATTGTACAGCACTTCCGTTTCCTTCCTCTTTGTCTCGCCAATTGTTTTCTGGTGAACATTAGGCGGGATTAAAACCCAGCAATCTACGGGTTCGTTTTTTACCTAGGGCGCCCAGATCCTCCGTTTAGCACTGTTCGATTCTATTGTTATTATTATCCATGTTTGGAAATTTGTTATTTGTCAACGCTTGCTTATTTATTTTCATCCCATGTTTGGATAGTTATTATGTCGGTAATTATAATTAACCACGTTGGACATTATTTTTTAGCTTCCATTATTATGTTGATATTTAATTTCATCCACGCTTGGATATTTATTTTTCATCCATGCTTGGATATTTATTTTTCATCCATGTTTGGATATTTATTTCTCATCCATGTTTGGATATTTACTTGTATTATGTTGGTTATCCATGTTTGAATTTTTATTATCATTCATGTTGGGATTTTATTTCATCCATGCTTGGATATCTGTTTCATGAATACATGTATCTAGCCCCATCCAGGCTTAATCTTTTCCACGTTTGGATCTAATTCAATCCATGTTTGGATGTTTGGATAGTTATTATGTCGGTAATTATAATCATCCACGTTTGGATATTTACTTGTACTATGTTGGTTTATCCATGTTTGGATTTTTATTATCATCCATGTTGGGATTTTATTTCATCCATGCTTGGATATCTGTTTCATGAATATCTAGCCCCATCCAGGCTTAATCTTTTCCACGTTTGGATCTATTTCAATCCATGTTTGATAGTTATTATGTCGGTAATTATAATCATCCACGTTGGACATTATTTTTTAGCTTCCATTATTATGTTGATATTTAATTTCATCTACGCTTGGATATTTATTTTTCATCCATGCTTGGATATTTATTTTTCATCCATGTTTGGATATTTACTTGTATTATGTTGGTTTTCCATGTTTGGATTTTTATTATCATCCATGTTGGGATTTTATTTCATCCATGCTTGGATATCTGTTATGTACATGAATATCTAGCCCCATCCAGACTTAATCTTTTCCACGTTTGGATCTAATTCAATCCATGTTTGGATCTAATTAAAACCTTGGTTGGAGTTATCCCCTTTTCGGATAATTGTACACCACCCCCTCTTTTTACAGAGATTACATCATGCCGAAGCAAAAGTTACAGGTCCAAGATTCCCAAAGCTCCAGTGAAGAGGAGGTATCTCCTAATTCGAACATCCGTCCGACTTCTTCAGCAGAAGGCAGATTGTCAGAAATCATCCTGCAGAAAATGCTTGACAGAGGCTTGGTTCACAAAGCCCCTTCGCCTACGTGTAATCAACCTGCGGGTCCAAGTGTTACACCTCTGCTGCAGACATTGTCTGTGTCAGAAATGACCTCGACCGCTACTACCACAAGTACTTTAGCCAATGCAGCAACCACTAATGGATTCAACGTGTTTTCGGTGAATGCTGCAAATTTGTTTGGAACTCAGCCTGCCATGGACACAGGTAGACATCCTGTCAGTCATACATGCATTTCTCAACACGTTTCTGACAAACTTAAGGCCATGATTTGGTCAAATACTTATGTTGAATTTTGTCAATTGCTGCCAGATTCGTTGCCAGATCGTCTATCGCTAGACATACAGGACACAGAAGATGAACCGGTTTTGAAAATATCTTCAACACCTAGGTCCAAAACTCTGACTCTTTCGCATTGGCAGCGAGCTTTTTCCATATTTATGGATATTTATATTCAGAGGGTGCCAGACTCTACTTCTGTGTTATTAACATATTTGTCTTTGATGACTGACCTGGCACAGACCTATGGCACTGAAGCCTTTAATTTTTACGATACCCGATTTAGACGCCTTCGTCAATCAATTCCCTGTGCTTGGGATCATATCAATGGTGACCTTTGGCTTAAAGCAACTACCCTGCATGGACCACACGTTCCAACAACACGTCAGGCCACTTCAGGATTCAGGGAGGGAATTTGCTGGTCTTTTAATACATAGGCCTTCGGGTTGTCGTTATCGCAATTGTGTCTATCCCCACAAATGCATGCAGTGTGGAGCTGCCCATCCCCAAATGCGTTGTTATGAAGACTATGATATCACGGAACCGAAATTTTTGTGTAAGGGGTTTTCACATTCCTTTCAGGGGTCCTCGTACTGTATTTCTCACTTAGCGAGGAATCATTCGTCTTGTTTTCAAAATCTTGATGTTCTTTTACAAAGCAAGCACGAGAATGGGCACCATGGTTGGACTTAACCCCTCAGGTGGTGAACCAAACGTACTTGAGAATCGAACTCCATCAGCTGTGCAACTGCTCAATGTGTCATTGGCAAATTCATCGAAGGACTTTATTTCAGGACCTGGACAAAGTTTATTTCATTCTGTATTAGCAATAATTCGTCCCCAACTTTTCCTCTTCCAAATGTGTTCATTGTTAATTTTCTTGCTCATCTGTTTGAGTCAGGATACTCGCCCAGTTCCGTTGCTTCTCATGCTTCGGTCATTACTTTTGTGCAAAAACGTTAGGTTTCTCAGATTCCATAAATACCTTTCTGGTTAAGAATTTAGTGAAAGGTGCCCGTCGTTCCAGATCATCGGGTCCATCCCGCTTATCAATAACAGTAAATATCCATTGCCAACTGCTTGAGGCTATTCATGTGACAATTTCTGTTAAATCACACCACTCTCTTTTAAAAGCGATATTTTCTTTGGCATTTGCCGGCTTCTTCAGGATTGGAGAATTGGTTTTAAAATCTAAATTATGTGCTAGTAATGTCATCCAAACTCCTAACGTAAAATTTTTCTTTACTAATCATAATGTTTTATTGTTTGAGTATTTAAAAAGTTGTCCCCATCCATCCGGTCCATTATTTCAATTTATCGATGGAAACCCTGTCCCATATGCCTTTGTTAATGTTAGTTTATGCAGACTGGTGTCCTTCTTGGGTTTAGATAGTTCAAAAATTAAGTTACATTCGTTTCGAATTGGTGCTGCCACCACAGCCTTCATGAAAGGTTGCTCTCAGGATGCTATTAAAATCTTGGGCAGATGGAAGAGCAATGCGGTTAGATCCTATATAAAATTCCCCATCTTAGTTATGTAAGATATTATCTCCGGTATCAGTCCATAATTTTCTTACATACCCAGCAGGGGCGGGGATGTATTGTATCCCTTCCTATCTTATATACATGTATATTACGTGTACTTGTAGTAAACCCTAATGATTGTGTTGTATTTCTGCATAGGATGCTCTCATTTTTGGAAATGGTAATATCTACCCTTTCTGTTGATTATTATCGCTGTATATTATGTAATTTGTACCCATTCTTTGAATAATGCTTAACCCTTTCAGACTACAATTGATGTGACGTCATAATGCCCACGGAATCCATTTATTTTTGATAATCATATTTTAATTGACTGTTTTCTTATATTTGATCATTATGCAAATGCTTTTGATGGGAACTGACAAAAAGTATATATTTTCCTGAAGAAGAATGAATGGTGGATATTATGTTAGAAACTTGAGTTCCCTCAAAGCTATTATGCCTTTTCTTGTAACCATAGCAACATACATAAATTCTTGTGAATAATAACAAAAGTAAACCATTATTTAAATTCATTAATAAATTTCAAATATTTATTAATATTCAATAACATTTAAATAACAAAGATAAAAATAAAAATCATTATCAACAATAACAATAAAATTGGATATTTAGTGGTAAAATTTAAAATATCATAAAAATAGATATTTACAGATTTTATCATTATTCATAATAAAACACAACACAAGGTATATATGGATATAACTACTTCTCTAAAATTTAATAACGACGTTTCGTAACACATACAGGTCACGTTTTCAAGTTAATGACAAATCTCCATCTAGTCAGCCTATTTATACATAATTTTAGCTTGCAACAATTTAATAATAATCAGAAGAAACCATAAAAATTAGTAGTACATACAATAACAATACATGATCCAAACAATAATAATAACAACTACCTCTTAGTCGGTTAATCACAGGTTAATCAGTACTCAAGATCAAGGGCCATCCTCATGTGAGGTGTGCTTATTAATATTGGACTCATCCGAAATGTTATAATGAAACCCTATTAAGTTTGACTTTTTTGATCTTGAGTACTGATTAACCTAGGACTATCCCACTAAGAGTTAGTTATTATTATTATTACGTGGACTATGTTTTGCCATTGCATGCACTTCCAATTATGTTTATCGTTTATTTTGATTATTATTATTAAATTATTCTGATTATAGATGTTATGATGAAACCCTATTGAGTTTGCCCTTTGATCTTGAGTACTGATTAACCTGTGATTTCCTACTAAGAGTTCGTTATTATTATTATCACTTGGATTATATGTTGTTATTGTATGTACTTCTAACTATCTTTATGGCTTCGTCTGATTATGATTATTAATTGATCTGATTATAGATGTTATGATGAAACCCTATTGAGGATGGCTCTTGATCTTGAGTACTGATTAACCTATATATTTGAATTTATATATTTGAATTTTAGACAAAGCAAGATAATATTTATAATTATTATAGAATGTATACAAGAAACCAATAATTCTGAATGTTCACTGTTTTGTTAAAACGAAAGTGTTACCATGGCAACCAATTGAAAATAATGCCGATTTGGGTTTTTCTAAAAAAAGGACACTACATCATCTACAGTCTCAATATCATCATACTTATTCACTACATGTGAGGCACAATAACCTAACAATGATAAAATTAACAATCATCAGCAATAATGACAATAAAATTAGATATTTGGTGGTAAAATTTAAAATATCACAAAAATAGAAATTTACAGATTTTGATTTCTATACATAGTACAGACACCGCAAAATATATGGAATTTTAGACAAACTAAGATAATAATTATAATTATTATAGAATGTATACAAGAAACCGACAATACTGAATGTTTACTGTTTTGTTAAAACGAAAGTGTTACCATGGCAACCAATCGAAACAATGCCTATTTTTTAAAAAAAGGAAAATACATCATCTACATGATAAAATTAACAATCACGATCAACAATAACAATAAAATTATATATTTTGTGGTAAAATTTAAAATATTACAGAAAAAGATATTTACAGAATTTGATCATATTTAGATTTCTATAAACAGTACAGACACCGCATATATATATATATATATATAAATAATTTGAGTCAGAGACAAACCAAGATAATACTCATCATTATTATACAGTGTGTATATATAAGAAAGCGATAATTTTGAATGTGTTACCATGGCAACCAAATGGAAACAGTGCCTATTGAATGAAAAAGGACAATACATCATATATGCAGTTCGATATCATCATAATTAAAAGCTAACAATTTGACTTTTTTGTGTTTCCTAGCTGGTGCTGCATTTTCTTTATTTGGGTCCATGTAGGGAAAATTAACAGTATAATGATATCTGTGGAAACAGGGATATGGGCACATTCTTTTACCACACACACCACAATCATAAGTGGTTTCAACGCGGTTTGAATGGACAACACACCTACCCTGATTCTCATATTTACATGGAGCGTGTTCCAAGGTTCTATCAAACCTTATTTCTGGTGGTAATGTAACAGATGGACGCCCTCGTTTCTTAGTGAATGTTCTGCCACCTATCAACCCATCAGCCAGTTGTAAGAAAAACTCATGTTGTGACAACTTTGACTGTGAATGAATTTTCTTATGTACAATAAAGGCTTGAACAGCAGAGAGTCTTAACAAATGCATAAACACTTGTATGTACCAAGTCAAAGATTTCATATGACGTCTATATGTAGCAACACGTTGATCAGATAAATCAAAAGTTATTGACAAAGATGGAAGATCTACATACACTTCCGGGGGCTGCGGTAGCTTAGCGAGTACTGTGCTTACTCACTAACCAGGAGGTCGTAGGTTCGATCCCCGGTCTGGGAAAGAACATCCGGATTTTTCAATTCAGTGTCGGTGGCACAGACCTGAGGGGCTGAAATGCAATAGCACCTAGTAGTTTGGATGGGACAATAAACGAAGTCTTGTATGCTGCATCAGGGCGCACTTTAGAGAACTCGGACAGTTTCCCTCATTGCACATGCCCGTCTCAATTAGCCAATACAAAACGTGCAAAAAAGTAGGACGTTAAACCCCTTTTTATTTCATTTCAACATACACACCCATTTTATATTCAATACCGCAGACACATTTGATTACCGTAACAGTATAATATAACATTTTTTTGATTTTTATTTTAAAAATATGCCTACCTGGGATATTTGTTAATAGATTGACAACTCTCGTGTCTTTCCAGCTTACAGCCAAAACATTGTTTGAGATTCTTTTCAAACTTTCACCTTTCTTTAGTTTTTTAGTTGCACTTGTTTTCATATCAGATGGAAGTCGTTTGCGGTTGCTGTTTACAGTGCCGCAAGATAAGGTTTTTACTTGAGAAAGATATTCAATAAGTTCTATACTGGTATAATAATTATCCATAAATAAGTAGTGACCCTTGTTGAGAAAGGGCTGACAAACGTCAACAACGATTTGAGCTGTTTTAGATAATTGTGTGTCCTCTCTTTTTCCAGCATAGGGTATAATGTTTAGCACATATCCACTAGATGATTCTGCTAAAGTAAACAGTTTTATTCCCCACTTTATAGGCTTATTCTTAATGTATTGTTTAATTCCAAGTCGTCCTTTGAACTTTAACATAGTTTCATCCACTGCAATTTCACGTTGGGGATTGTACACAAGTTGAAAACGTTTCACAACATAGTCTAATAGTGTTCTAATCTTCCAGAATTTATCTGACTTATTTACAGTTGTTGATGAATTGTCTACAAAATGAATACACGACAATATTTGAAGGAATCTTTTGCTCGTCATTGTCTGATTGAAACCAGGTGTTTGGGTAAGCCAATGTTTTGACCAATAACTGGCAATACGACCCTTTTTTTGCACAATACCAGTAGCGATGACTAGACCTAGCCACGTTTGCAATTCGGGCACTGAAATATTTGTCCAATCTTTATAAATATGTATGCCTTCTTGACATTGTTTAGCGTACCTGTTTGTTTCTACAACAATATCTCGCAAAATATAGTCAGTAAATAAAAGTTGGAATAAATTGACGGCTTCAAAATGTTCAACACCTTCGAGATCTTTATTTACTCCAACAAGGTGTTCAAAAACAAAACTAACATCGGGCAGCTCAGTCAATTTTTTGGTCCATTCACAATTCTTTACCGGCACTGCATTTTCATTAGGAGCTTCACCATCGTCATCATATTCATCCGAATCATCGTGTTCCAAATCAATTTCAACATCCACATCGCGGGCGAGACCGTCTAAATCACAGTCGCTTGAAGCAGACTCACTGACGCTGTTGTCGGAATTTAGTTCGAACGCACTGTCATCATCACTGGCACGCTCTATGTCACTGTCGTCGCTTTCCCAGAAACAGGGGTCCGCTAAAACAACATCCACTGTTCGCTTGGCCATTTCAATCGACAATTTCATAAAAACATGACAGGAAACGCGACGAATCGTCAGGGTAAACAACATTTAGAGTTATTTCCCTTCTATATTGACGGTCAAGGTGAAATTCCTGAATTTTAACCCTTTACACCTCATTGACGTAATATTACGTCAAGTAGTCGGAAAGGTTGTAAATTATATGACGTAATATTACGTCAAGTAGTCGGAAAGGGTTAATATGAGCCTCTCTTTCAATGGTTCTCTGTTGATATTCTGTTTATATGTGCTCTTTTCTTGACTAATGTTTCGCCATGTTGAGCCTTGCTTTGATTATTCCTTTGTTGATATTGTGCATGGTGCCGTTTTTGTGCAGTGAGGCACAAGCTGGCAAGATTATTTTAATATTTTGCATGTCAAGTAGTTGCCTATACATAATGTAGGCAAAAACTTTTTCGTGTAGGCCATGGGTTAAATCCAATTATATTATATGTACATTCTTTGAACTAGGCACAGACAGCCTTCCTTTAATTATAGTTTTTAATTCGCATATTATTTTCTTTTGTCCATCCTAGAGCATGATGCATAATTCGTATGTAGGCTAGTTGTGTACAGTAACTATTGATGTGCCTAGTCTGTGAAACATGCATGTGTAGACTACAGGTTCTTTTTGATTGTGTTATTAGTGTCATCAGGTACTTAAGAGGTAGTTAAGTGTTGTTGGTGTGATGTGTCTTGAGTTGGGCACGACATCACATGTAGTGATGTGTATGGCCGGGCTTATTATTTTAACCCTTTGAACACTGACTTTACATGGGGTGTTGCACGTCCCTCCCTGGATTTACAGGACGTCATATTAATTATGACGTCAAAGTAATTGGAGCTTGAACACGCCCCAAGCCGCAAAACCGACATTTCGGGTATATGCGATACAACGTCAAGCCGGTTTTGCGGCATTTCGGGTTCTAAGGGTTAATTCAGCCCAACTCATTTAGAAAACATGAGATCCTGGAAATATTTGGGGAAATTGTAACTTTAAATTTTGATACACTTCCTTTCTCATCTCATGTTTTCATTTCATCATTTTGTAAAATAAATGACATGTCACACCAACACTTGTGTTTGTTATTCATTTTAAATTTGTATGGAGGGGGGTCATTCGCCAGGAGCACAAATAAATATTACGAAGTAATAGCTTTTGTGATCGGGCTGTTCTTTCTAACGTGGCTGCCATTTGCAGGCACTTCCGTTTCCTGTCTCCCTTTTCCCGCCAATTGTACAGCACTTCTGTTTCCTTCCTCTTTGTCTCGCCAATTTGCTCGCAGAGAATTTCTCCAGAGCGCAAAATTTAACGGTTAAGTTCAGCCCACCACCTCCCCTGTCTTCCACCTGATTTCTGTTATTTAATTTCAGGCTTATTATTTTAATTCAGCCCAACTCATTTAGAAAACATGAGATCCTGGAAATATTTGGGGAAATTGTAACTTTAAATTTTGATACACTTCCTTTCTCATCTCATGTTTTCATTTCGTCATTTTGAAAAATAAATGACATGTCACACCAACACTTGTGTTTGTTATTCATTTTAAATTTGTATGGAGGGGGGTCATTCGCCAGGAGCACAAATACAAATTACACTTATATATAAGTTTTGTCAATCTCACTTAATTAGAACAAAAGTTATCGTGTCCCAGAGCATCAACCAATCAAATTGCTTATCTCTGCTTACCCCAAGCAGAAAATGCTCACCTAATAAACATCTACACCAAGTTTGAACAGTCTAGCACAATCAGAAGCAGAGTTATATGTCGCAAAAATGGTGACGAACAGACCAATGTTAATAGTCCCCTGCTTTCTTCGAAAGCCGGAGGACGAAAATAAAAAATTCAGTTGCAGGCATCTATATTTCTTGGGATTTTAGAGGGGATTTCATTTCTTTACATATTATCTTGAATTCCAGCTAAATATAAATGCACTAAGACTATAACCTTTTTGTGAAGTTATAACTCCCTGTCGAGAAAATTCACCAATTAATGAATACACTGTTATCTATTTCGTTTTTAACCTCTTGGTTATAAACATATACAGAACAGAAAATGCACCATCATTTAGTCAATTTCTCAACCCTGTTAATTAACATACCTTATCAAGAGATATAGACAAGAAAATACCTGTTTCAGCCATTTCAAAGAAATTGACAGATATAATTAATTCACATTTCAGTTAATTTCTCACCCTTGTTAATAGGGTGTTCCTTATTTTGCACAATTTTGAAAAGTTAAGGGGTTACCCTCAATTTATGTTGGAATTGATGAGAAAAAAATGAAAAAAAGACGAAAGAATACAAAATTCTTTTAGAGGGTGCTACCGTCGATCAAAGTTTGAACAAAATGTGACTTTTTGGCATTTTTTTTTTATTATCTACTAAAAAAGTTAAACTTGAAATCTTGAAATCAAATGTTGTTTCCTGATTTATTAGAATGTGAACAAGACAGAAATAATATTTATAAAACAACAGAAGTGATTCCAGTGTTTTATACAGAGGTTCGAAAATCAAGAGTTGTATCTTTTTCCTAGACCTTTACTTCTAGCCCTTCTGTGGTGGCTTCCGGTGTACCCCAATGGTCCGTCTGATCTTGTTTAGCTTATACACTAAACCACTTGGTCTCACAGTAAGACATCATGAATTCCTATTTCATCTATATTGGAATGATACACAATTGTACATTTCATTCAAACCTATTAAAAGTAACTTTCAAAGCTGAATATTGAAACCTGTATTGCAGACATAAAAATTTGGATGAACAACACTTTATTTAAACAGTGACTTGCCGATAAGACATAATATTTGGTCATTGAAAAAATGCCAATAAACTTTGATCGACGGTAGCACCCTATAAAAAAATTTTGCATTCTTTTATTTATTTTTTTTCATTTTTTTCTCATCAATTCCAACATAAATTGAGGGTAGCCCCTTAACTTTTCAAAATTTTGCAAAATAAGGACCACGCTACATACCTTTTCATAAGACATAACAAATAAAATATCTCTTTTCGCCATTTCTAAGAAATTGACAAAGATATGTACCAATATTTATACATGGCAAACATAAAGATCACACCTTGCCTTTTGTTTGCTAGTGGAAGTATATACCCATTTCTTACTTTTCTGAGAAGCTGTGAAACAACCTTGATCTGTTGACCTCTAGATAATAAACAACTCATAGTTACACCAGTTACACGAGCCATCTCCATATAATTAATAAAGCACATCAATTTACTGAGTAGTTTTAATGGTAATATAGCATCTTTTAAACAATATACAGCTAAACGACGCCTGGTCTGCTCATTACCATTCTACAATAAAATAATTTTACATGTGAATCTTTAATTACAGTTCAGCAGCCTGTTAATCTCTTTAAATTTAAGTTCAGCTTTCAAGTTAATATCTTTAATTTCGTTTCAGCACACCAAGTTAATAAACACCTATAGCTAACACCAAATTTAATTTTACGCAACCACAGTTGGATTATTTTACTGTGGAAGCTTACTCTTTAAACCATATTTGGAATAGCCAATCATTAATATGTAAACAAACAAAATTATTTACTATACGAAGATGTAAACAAGAGGGAATTATTTGGATAACCGGCCTGGGTTATTGAAATATGTAATATGAACTGAGCTTTTTTTAGTATTAGATAGCATAATTTGGAACTCGTCGAGAAATGTATGATTAATTTACAATCCAACTTAATGTTCAACAGCTTTTTGGCAATCGTGCTGTCAGGGTTTTATGATCATGACCAGATAAAAATATCTAGTTATCTTCACTCAGGTTTGTAGTTGCCATATATATCTTGTATATTGGTGCAGTAAGATGGCTAGGTCTCTAATCTAGGTACCAATCAACTCTGTCGTTACAGGTTTCCCATTATTAATTGTGGGATCAATTGGCGACAGTAGCCATTGTGACATCACAGGAATTATAGATCACCAACTAAGCACATTTTATATCTAAACATCGTAAGTGAAATTAAATGTTTCACAACAAAATTGGAACACCTTGGGTAATTGGACACGTTGACTAATTTCAATCATGGCTCGAGAAATTGAACAGTCCAACTAATTATTAAACAGTCTTACAATATTCCAATTAATTGATTATACAAATTTCATCTAATCACGCCTAATGAAAGCAGCAGCTGCCAGGCAGGATACGCCCACATTTTGCAAGAGAATCCACAAGCTAAAAATGCGATTTTTCGACCAATCAGGGGCCATAATCTAGGAAGTTACATTCTGATATGCGCGAATTTCAAAAGGAACCAAGATCTTTGGGTTAGAAATATGCATTTCAAGTCTCATCAAAATCAAATCAAAATTGTGACTCTAGAGTGTACACAAGCTAAAAACACAATTTCTCATGCTATCAGGGGCCATAATAATATGCGGGAATATCAAAAGCAACCAAGATCTTTGGTTAATAAACATGCATTTCAAGTTTCACAACAGTGATATACCATATTTTTACACTATTCACGTATAAGCGGCGGTCATTTTGTCTGGCAGTTTTGTACCGATTTTCACGAAATTCGAACTCAACCTTTATTATAGTGCAACGGTGATATACTGAAATGTTTTTTTTAAATCAGATAATAATTGTGACCACAAGCCAAAAATGCGATTTTTCGTACAATCAGGGGGCCATGATTCAGGAAGTTACAATCTGATAAGCGTAAATTTTTGGGTTATTAACATGCATTTCAAGTTTCATCAAAATTGAATTAAAATTGTAACCTCTACCGGGTCCACAACCTTGATATACCATATTTTTACACTATACGTGTACAAGCGGCGGCCATTTTGTTAGACAGTTTTGGTCCGATTTTCACAAAATTAAGTCTAAACCTTCATTATGGTGTAACCGTGATATAGTCAGGCAACGAGAAGTTGGCACGTTATTCGGGATTCAAATAATTCGCCAATAACGAATAACGAATAACGAGCCAGCACGTTTTTCGGGATTTGACACTAAAAAAAGCGGTCTACCTTCCATGCGACCATTTCCTCGATACCTCCGAACCTAAGGGTAAGTGAACGTCGGGTGGCCGACTAGCACGGAGACAGCAGTATCACCAGCGAGTACAGTGCCGACTGGTTTGTTGGAGTGCACGGGGCAGTAAGTGAACGTTGGGTAACCGACTAGCAAGGAGACGACCGTTTTTTTTGCGAACAGGGCACGTTATTCGGGATTTGCCACTAATAACTGAACGTTCTATCTTAAGAGCCAGCAAGTTATTCGGGATTCGCAACTAAAACAGACCGATTTACTGGGCATCCGATCATTTCCTCGCTACCCCGACCGTAGTTGGTGCCCCGTAAGTCGGTCTGTTTTAGTGGCGAATCCCGAATCATGAATAACCTGCTGGCTCGTTATTCGTTATTGGCGAATCCCGAATATTGAGCCAGCACGTTATTCGTGATTCGACAATAAAACAGGTGAGAGCAGGACAGGACTGCCCAGTGCACTCAAAATAACCAATCAGCACCCTATTCGCTTGACAAATAGTTGTCTCCGTGCTGGTCGGTCACCCAACGAGGAAATGGTCGGATGCAAGATAGATAGATGGTTCTGTTTTGATGTCCAATCCCGAGGCTCGTTATTTGTTATTGGCGAGTCCCGAACAACGAGCCAGCACATTATTCGTGATTCGACAATAAAACAGGTGAGAGCAGGACAGGACTGCCCAGTGCACTCGAAATAACCAATCAGCACCCTATTCCCTTGACAAATAGTCATCTCCGTGCTGGTCGGTCACCCAACGAGGAAATGGTCGGATGCAAGATAGATGGTTCTGTTTTGATGTCGAATTCCGAATCCCGAATAATGAGCTGGCTCGTTATTCGTTATTGGCGAATCCCGAATAACGAGCCAGTATGTTATTCGTGATTCGACAATAAACAGGTGAGAGCAGGACACGACTGCCCAGTGCACGCCGACAAACCAGTCAACGCGCTATTCGCTGGCTCGTTATTCGTTATTGGCGAATCCCGAATAACGAGCCAGCACGTTATTTGGGATTAAAATTCGACAAAAAAAAAACAGGTGAGAGCAGGACAGGACTGCCCAGTGCACTCGAAATAACCAATCAGCACCCTATTCGCTTGACAAATAGTCGTCTCCGTGCTGGTCGGTCACCCAACGAGGAAATAGTCGGATGCAAGATAGATGGTTCTGTTTTAATGTCCAATCCCGAATCAAGAATAACGAGCTGGCTCGTTATTCGTTATTGGCGAATCCTGAGTACTGAGCCAGTACGTTATTCCAGGACAGGAATGCCCAGTGCACGCCGACAAACTAGTCATTTGGGATTAAAATTCGACAAAAAAAAAACAGGTGAGAGCAGGACAGGACTGCCCAGTGGACTCGAAATAACCAATCAGCACCCTATTCGCTTGACAAATAGTCGTCTCCGTGCTGGTCGGTCACCCAACGAGGAAATAGTCGGATGCAAGATAGATGGTTCTGTTTTAATGTCCAATCCCGAATCACGAATAACGAGCCAGCTCGTTATTCGTTATTGGCGAATCCTGAGTACCGAGCCAGTACGTTATTCGTGATTCGACAACAAAACAAGTGAGAGCAGGACAGGACTGCCCAGTGCACGCCGACAAACTAGTCAACGTGCTATTCGCTGGACAAATGGTCGTCTAGTTGTTAGTCGGACACCTAACTAAGGTCGGGGTAGGCGAGGAAACGGTCTGTCGGTCTGTTTTAGTGGCGAATCCCGAAACGTGCTGGCTTGTTATTCGTTATTGGCGAATCCCGAATAACGAGCCAGCACGTTATTTGTGATTCGGGATTCGACAATAAAACAGGTGAGAGCAGGACAGGACTGTCCAGTGCACGCCAACAAACCAGTCAACACGCTATTCGCTGGACAAATGGTTGTATATTTGTTAGTCGGTCACCCAACTACGGTGGGGGTAGCGAGGAAATGATCGGATGCCCCGTAAGTCGGTCTGTTTTAGTGGCGAATCACGAATAACTTGCTGGCTCTTAAGATAGAACGTTCAGTTATTAGTGGCGAATCCCGAATAAAGTGCCCTGTTCTCATAAAAAACGGTCGTCTCCTTGCTAGTCGGTCACCCAACGTTCATTTACTGCCCCGTGCACTCCAACAAACCAGTCAGCACCGTACTCACTGCAGATGCTGCTGTCTCCGTGCTAGTCGGCCACCCGACGTTCATTTAGCCTTAGTTTCGGAGGTATCGAGGATATGGTCGCATGGAAGGTAGACCGCTCTTTTTAGTGTCGAATCCCGAAAAACGTGCTGGCTCGTTATTCGTTATTGGCGAGCTGGCTCGTTATTCGTTATTTGAATCCCGAATAACGTGCCAACTTCACATTGCCATATAGTCAAACGTTTTTCTTAATTGGATAATAATTGTGATCTCCAGAGAGACCACAAGCTAAAAATGGCATATTTTTATACTATCCGACTACAAGCGGCAGCCATCTTTGTCTGATTTGTACTAAATTCAAACTCAACCTTCATTATTAAGTAAGTATGACACAATTCAACGGTTTTTCAAATCGGATAATAATTATGACCTCCAGAGGCTTCACAAGCTGAAATAGGCGATTTTTGGTACAATCAGGAGCCATAATCCAGGAAGTTACGATCCAATATGCACAAATATCGAAAGGAACCAAGATCTTTGGGTTATAAACATGCATTTCAAGTTTCAAAATTCTGTCCTCTACAGTCTTCACAAGCTAAAAATCTGATTTTGCATATAATCAGGGGCCATAATCCATGAAGTTACAGTCCAATACATGCCAATATCGTATTAAGCGTTTTTACAATTTGGATAATTTTTGAAGCACTTCAAATCAAAATTCTTCACATTTGGGACTTTTGCAACGAAAGGTATACGATTTCATAAGATTTAGTCCAGAAGTGCCCCCACCAGCGCTCACGTGGTTGATTGCCATTTCTGCCAATTGCAATAAAAACATATTTTTGACGATAAAATTATTCAATAACTAATAGTAATAATTTAATACATTTATTAAGCGCACACAATCCAGCTAGTATAGCCGCTCAGTGGCGCTGGTTTTACATCAAGATGAATGCTTTAAAAAATACATTTTAAATTTAAAATATATTAAATTTATAATTATTTCAAAAAAACATATGATTTAAACAATTATTTAAAAAGCATACAAGGCTTAAAATTACTCAAAATTGAATATATATATAAATGTTAAAAGTTAATTAGAAAATACGAATAAAATCATTACATAAATAAAACAATTTAAACACGATTTACACATTATTTAAAAGCATGATTAAAAAGTTAATTTTAAGGTTTTTCTTAAATACTGCAGAAAATGAGAAGGTTCTTTGTCCAAACTGAGTTGTGACTTTTGGAATTTTCAAAAGTATTTACAATATGTTTGATAATCCACAGTACATCTTGTAAAGATAATTTTAATAGCCATGTTGGAACTGCAAGATTTACTGGGTAATGCCATAATAGTCCAGGCCATCCTCGGATACCCAGAGTACTCATTCCGTTCTACTCCACTATACCTTGGGTTAATCCATAGGGTTTCCACGATTTCAAATTATCTGCCCTGGCGGATTGTGATATTTTTATCGTCCAATCCCATAAAGCGTTACTTGGAAATGTAATAGGCGAAGGGAAGTAACTCTCAACAAAGAATTTCCCCACACACTGTGACCTCAGTCCTTTCTTGCACACTTTGCAAATATGTCATTGGGAAAAATACCTACCGCGTAGTAGAAAAAATCAGTGTCATTCAAGAATTTCATGACAGAACTTCCCCTGCCATCTTTTTGTCATGTTCCTTAAGCAACGTTCGCGAGTTATACAACATCTCTCCGTTGCTTGAATACTCAGCAATTCCCCGAACTTTGTGCTAGTTGTTTTTACGAGTGACTAATTAGCATTGTCCAATCAGAGTTCGTGGCACCAAACACACTATAAACAAACAGGGTTTTTTAAATTCAGAAACTCGTGGGAAAACAGCAACCGTGACATTGATCGATCTTTGAACTTTGCAACTCGATTGTCACATGTGGGCATTTTAGCTATAAAGCACGAGACTTGGTATTCACGACGACCGATTTATCTGATAGGTTCCCAAGCTGGGCTTGTGACAATCGAACTTAGTGGCGAAATATACAGGGTATTACGTGAAGGGCTTGATAAGATGTATGTAGTTAAGGCGAGATCAAGCCTTCTATTGAAGATGTCTTTTTGTGTGCATGTCAATTCTTTTATATTAAATCTTTTACAAACTTTCTCATAATCAAACAAACCGCCATATAAACATTGTAGTTTTATGACGTAAAAAATGACGCTAAAGAGTCTACGTAGGACTGGTTTGTAAACTGTTTTTTGATTGGTTCGTACACTCTAACTACATTCACATAGTTTGAAATCGTGGAAACCCTATGGATTAACCCAGGGTACAGTGGAATAGAACGGAATAAGTACACTGGGTAACCAAGGATGAGTCCAGGCAAGATAGCATAAGTGCAAGCAGTTGCTGCAATAGAAATGCTGTCCATGGTTTATGGTCAGTCTAGACGTATAATATCACCCCAAAAAAGTCCCAGCCCGAAATCCGTGCCCAAATGGGTCAAATTGGCCAAAATCCCAAATGGCCGCCAGTTTTGGCTTGTAAATTCTGATTTCCACTCAATTATTATAATATGATCGAGTTTGGTATAAAAATACATGTTTTCGGGGTAAATGAATCCATTTCCATACACATTTTTGTGATGAGTGCTACTAGTACTGCTGAGTCAATATTGGGGGTTATTCAAGGTGGCGGTCAGTTTTGGCGTGAAAATTCGAATTTGGATAGGGATCAAGTTTGGTGTCAAAATTTACGTTTTGAAGGTAGTTGATTCCATTTTTGTACATATTTTAGTGATTAAGTGATTCCTTGTGTCAATATAATAGGAGAAAGTCCAATTAGGGATCACTGAGAACTGCTAAAGAGGGAATTTGTGCACAGCCCCTATAGAATTCGTTGTGATCGTTGTTATTTGTACGTATGTCGCAAGATAATTAATTTTCGGACTATTACTCGGTATTACCAGTTTAAAACTGTAAAAAGGTGTGTTAATTAACGAGGGTGAAAAACTGTCTGAGAGGTGGGTTAATTAACGCTAGGTGCGTTTTCTGTAGAGGTGTGTTAATTAACCGACCGGTAAAAAATGAATCTCAATGTTGTGTATTGTTTAATTGGCGTGTTTTCTCGCTAGTTGTGATAACTGCACCAAAAGGAGTATAATCAAGGACCAACATGCTTTATCTGACACGTACGTGTTAAATCAAAATTTTAGAAGTAAAACTGTTTTAACGTGTGATTAATCATTCGGCCGTGTGTTTTATGCAGGTCTTTGTAAAATAAAGAGAGATCTTTAGATAGGCGTGTGTGATCGCTATGATCTATGTTTCTCTTATGTCTATTGAAGGCCTATCACGTACCATATATATGAAGTTGCCTTTTATGAAATAAAAATATGGATTAATCTATCGTACATACGGAAAGGCGAATGTAATGTCGTCATTTATAAATACCAAGCAGTCAGCGCCCAAATTGATATCAACGTGAATATAAAGAGTACATCCGGCAAAAACAGTCCACAATGCGTAAATTGTGCATCTTACCTTCAATAGCAATATCCATAAAACAGAAAACTCCTTGTTGATAAATAATACGACACAACAACCAACCGAACAGTGGTAATTCCCACGCAAATGGTATTTAAACTAAAATTACTTTAGGTTTTTAGTAAATTTACATCGCATACACTCCAACGATCCTCATTCCAGAACTTGTAACTTTCAATAGCCGTTTTATGCAATTACAGAAGAAACACATACGCCCGAGTTGACATGTAATCATATTTCTGCACGTCCTATAGACTGACCTTGACTTTCATTTCCAGGCCAAATATGGAATAAACCGCCCCATTTCCCAAGACCAGGGGGTGAACATTACCTTATTTGGTCTACCAAAGCATATGTTATAAACAGATAGAATTTGTTGGATATTTTACCAAAATATCACCATTATTTTACATATCGTCCGCTTTTTTAGTACGTGGGATTTAAATTTATACAAAGAGTGAACCAACAATTTTTCAAAGACCCAATATAGTAGGTCACGCTACTTATAGATAAAGTTGCATTTAATGAAATAAAAATATTGACTTTAATCTATCGCACGAAATGCAAGAGAATTAAATATTTTGATTGTTGAATTCCCGTCTACTGTGGTTCATTTGGAATGTAAAATATACAACCAATAACGAAATTAATTGAAATTATATATTATCGCCATTGCATGGGTCGGAAACGTGCGAACAACGAACGAGTCGGAATAGCGAAGATTCTCGAGTGAGAAAACGGTGGTCATTTGTTTCATTACTTCCGCCAAAATGTGCTAAGGTGAACGCTGAGTTTATTAAAAAAAATTATTATTAAAATTAAAAAAGAAAATCAAATGTGACAACTTGAAATGACCAAGTGACAAGCATAAAAATATTTCTGAAAGTTTACAAACATTTCGACCCTCGACTTATTGGGGTCCACAACCTTGATATAACATATTTTCACACTATTCGCGTACAAACGGCGGCCATTTTGTCTGTCAATTTTGGTCCGATTTTCATGAAATTTGAACTCAATCTTCATTACCATGTAACAGTGATATAATCAAACGTTTTTTTAAATCGGATAATAATTTTGACCTCCAGTGGGACCACAAGCTAAAAAGGGTGATTTTTCGTACAATCAGGGGCCATAATTCAGAAAGTTACAAATGAATGGGTGCAAATATCGAAAGGAACCAAGATCTTTGGGTTATAAACATGCATGTCAAGTTTCATCAAAATCGGTTCAAAATTGTGACCTCTATAGGGTCCACAACCTTGATATAACATATTTTCACACTAATCGCGTACATAATCAAACGGTTTTTTAAATCGGATAATAATTTTGACCTCCAGAGGGACCACAAGCTAAAAAGGGTGAATTTTCGTACAATCAGGGGCCATAATTCAGAAAGTTATGAATCAATGGGCGCAAATATCGAAAGGAACCAAGATCTTTGGGTTATAAACATGCATGTCAAGTTTCATCAAAATCGGTTCAAAATTGTGACCTTTATAGGGTCCACAAGCTAAAAACATGATTTTTCGTACAATCAGGGGCCATAATCCATGAAGTTTCGATTCGATACATGCCAATATCGAAAGCAGCCAAGATCTTATGGGGATAACCCTATATTTGAAGTTTCGTCAAATCGGATAAGAATTGTGACCTGTAGAGAGTCCACAAACAAATTGTGGACGGACGGACAGTGGCGACGACAATATACGTCCACATGAAAATGTGAATCCGAATGATAAAGTGAGAGGAATCCAAAACCATTTAAATAACATAAACATAGACGGGATCAAAGTCATAATAAACTTGATACAGTGACACCAGTAGTAGGATTGGTTAAAAACAAAGTCAAAGGTATCACAAAACCATCTTTTAAAGTATCTAACGTTTCGTAAGTAAAAACCTACTTCTTCAGAGAATATAACATACATGTGATACCTCCCGCAATTCGCGGGAGTCTCCCGATTTCACCCCTGATCTCCCGATCGGGAGACAAATACTCCCGCTTTTTCAATTCTTGTAATTTTATTTTTTGGGAGTAAAAATTGTAATCAAATAGCTTCGAAATTAAACGAGACAGACTTTTTTTTTGTTAACGACAACCGACAATCTTGTACGGTATTGAATGTTGTTACTATATAATCAGTAACACGACCTGAATACATTTCCGATGTTTTAGTATTTGGAACAATACCATTTAAATAACACGATAATTATTGTTTTTATACGAAATTAATAAAGTTTAGCAATCAGTTGCAGGCTACGAAATTTGACGTGAACAATACCAATCGGGTACGTGCGGTCAAGTTCGAAAAAAACCAAAAAAAACACACGACCGATTACACCTAGCTGGTTACGCTAATTGAAATATCGGTTACGTTAACAAATTTCAATAACAAATTTATTCACATTTGATCAATATTTATAAACGCTCATTTTGTGACACAGGTCTAAATTATTAGTGTTATACAGCACAACTCAATTCATTCAATCTTGATATTTTATTTCTCCATCAGTCTTACCGGTAGGCCTACTTTCAGTTTCACAGATCACATATTTTTGACACCAGTTGCAAGCAGGTTAGCCTAAATGATTTAAAAATACCCCCGACCTAATTCTTTAAATGATTAGTAAGTTATGCCATAAATATTTGAACATGTCAGCTATATTTCCAAAGAATTTACTACACGTGTTCCTTTCACTGTAGCCATGCTGTGCGGTAGTACACAGAAAACCAATGACCCGTACATGTATGTCGTCAACTTTGACCCCCAACCGGCACATGGCATCACTTGACTGCTAATGTAAACGATTTTACTGTCCTGTCTTTTTTAATATTATTTCATCACATTAAACTATTATGTTTCCTTTTGACTGAGCTTTTGTTTGTAGAGTGCCATGGTTAATAAATATTATTAATTTTGTCAACTGGTCGCTACCTATGATTGAGGCTATCTCATGTTACGTGCTTGGAAAAAACGATTACAAATGACAAGTCTATAGTACTACTACTAGTAGTAGTATTTATGAAAGATGTATGGCGTCTTCAATGACTGGTTTTTGAATGTCAAATATGTTATAAAAACGAAAATCCATTAGTTATTTTTGGAACCGATTGATAAAAGAAATATTAAAATATAGGGATTTAGAGAAGTGGAACAAATATTTCTAATGTTTAAATGAGAACACCGTGTGTTTTCACGTGTTTTGTTAAGTTTGTGTAATTATAACAATCAAATGATATTAAAATATATAAAATATGTAAATTAATTTGTCTTTTATTCATGGTGGATGGGTAATTTTAACGCGTGATAAAGTCTCCCTCTTTTGACCTTAATTCTCCTGACATTTTTACAAAAATCTCCTGACATTTTGCTTGTGGCCAATCACATGTATGATATAAGCTACAAAAATGATGCAGTTGAAATACAAGGTTAGTCAAGGTAACAAGTGATGTCATAATGTAAATATGACGTCATAATAACATTGATGACATAATAATTATAAAGGATGTAAAGTTAAAAAATGTTAGAATTAATTTACAGGCATTTCATTTAAAGTTCCAATAGCATTTTTTTAAGTTATATTTTTAAAATTTATTAAAATAAAGCCCCAAAATAGATTGAACCTATAAACAGTCCTACCTTGTTAAAGAATAATCCTATTAATCCTATAATTCACTATTGCCAGTTGAGAAATTGGCAAAAATATCATTTTCAACTTCAAATTCAAACGTTTGAAGATGGCCGTCCATGGAGAAGAATGGGAAAACAAGGGAGGTAATTGAGTAACTATTTCCTCAATCAACCAGTGTAACCCTTTCTACCCCCCCCCCAAAATTTTGTCCATGATCGTATAATAGTGAGTTGACAACCTTTTGAGCAAAAAACATAGAAATAATTATATTTTGACTTTCTTAGAAAAAGTGAAATTGGAACTTTAAACCATTAGGCCATTCAGTATTTAATCTGTGGATCCAAAGTGATTCAGCAATATTAAGTTTAGCTCTATCATTCTGAGTGATTTTATCGAGTACAGTGCAAACATAAGATTCATGACCAAGTGTATTAAAATGTGGGGCAATGTGGGGGGGATTTTCCAATTTTTTTAAGTTTAATGTTACTTCTCTGGCTGTTAAGTCTCGTGCTAAAAGGGGTGATCGTTTGGCCTACATACTGTTTTTTACAAAATTGACAAGTTATACAGTATATTACATAAGAACTGTGGCAATTTAAACAATTAGCTTTAATATAAATTTTTTTTTGGTCTATACTAGTAATATGATTGATGGTTTCAATAGTAGCACACGCTTTGCATTTCGGTCTGTTACAAGGTTTGCATCCTCTATAAAAAATATTATTAATTACGTTACACCCTACAGAAATCGACGCTATCCTTCAACTAGCTAATTTTATACTAACTAACAATGAATTTGAATTTAATGGAAAATTTTACCATCAATTTAGTGAAACTGCTATGGGGACCCCGTTCGCAGTTACGTATAGTAATATTTATATGACTTATTGGTTAAAAAAATATTGGAATCATTTACCAAATAGACCAGATGAACACTTTCGATTTATCGATGATACAGTGGACTCTGTCAAATCCGACATCGTACGGGATCGTTAAAATATGTCGGAAGTCACAGAGTGTCGGAATACCCAGTTTTGTCAAAAACGGAAATATTGTAACTTCGAAAACCGGAAGTATTATTATAATGTTGCTTCGATTCACCCGAGCGTTATTCCCTTTAAAAATGATAAACTTTTCTGTACATTCAAAATTTTCTAACATAATTTTTATTTCATTCAAAATGCGTAGGTCAAGTCTGACGTTAATTTATCATCTTCAGTAGATCGCACGCGTGTGTTTGCTATCACGTGTTCATTGATAATCTGTCGTCCTATGATGCCAAGGTCGTCGTCACACGGTTCGGTGAAATCCGCAGGGTGAACAAACATTGAGCTGAAGTGAGCGGACGTTATGTTCTCAGCAGCCGTTTTATAACCTTGAACCTCATCGGCGAAAGCTGCGGTCAATGGTTAAAATACTACGGGGCGTTTGTTATATTATTTCATCCGCTCACATAAACGGCTAAACACTCAATCTGTTTCCTAAACACTGTGTTTAGTTAACCGCAGCTATTGACGATGAGGGTCAAGGTCATAATCATAAACCGTAACGTCCGCTCATTTCAGCTCAACGTGGACAAACTTAGGCTACGTTATTCGGGTTCAATCGGCATGTGCAACGGATGTTTCTAACAGGTGCTAGGAATACTTGTACGAACGAATTCGTGGGAAAATTCGTAGATATTCTTGAGTATTTGTCACAATTACTGTCTTACAAGAGATTATAAAATTATCAAGGTAATCAAGAAAGAACTAGACGATAGCAAGTTTTAATCTTACCAATAATTGATTGGTGATTGCTTGTTAATTTTTTGTGGTTTCACACCCATCAAGTTTTAATCTAACGGACAATTGATTGGTAATTGCTTGACACCTACCGATTTAAGGCCGGATTATACGGTGACGATAATGAAAAATCATGTGACGGGACGGCTGATTGATGTCGGAATCCGGAACGTACAGAGTCCGGATCTACCAGAGATTTTTGGGCTGAAGTAATAAGGAAATAAATCGGGACATTAAAATTATGTCGGATGTCAAAGAGATTCGGATTTATCAGAGATCGGATGTGACAGAGTCCACTGTATATGGGCTATTTCTTCGTCTACCCTGGAAGAATGTCATAATTTTTTTAACAACCCTCAACCAACAGCACCCTAAAATCAAATTCACTATGAATATCAGTAATACTGAAGTCTCATTTTTAGACGTTAAAGTCATCAATCATAACAACAAACTGGAAACTAATTTATTCTGCAAAGAAACAGCCAGTCATCAATACCTTAAACCATCCAGCTGTCATCCCCATCATGTCTTCAATTCAATAATTTACAGTGGAGCCATCCGCATTAAGCGTATTTGCAGCAAACCTGAATGGACCAGCTACCACCTTACTAAATTTGAAACCTACCTTAAACAATGCGGATATAAAAATAAAGCCATCAAAAAAGAATTCAACAAAGTACATCAAAAAAGCAGAAATGAATTACTACAATATACTATTAAAGATTTTAATGTTAAGAAAGTTATACCTTGGGTAACCACCTATGACCCCCGTCAACCGAATTTACGTACCTTAGCTCAAGACACTTCAATTTTAGAGACTAGCGCCCGTATGTCTAAACTACTGGATAATTCTAAAATTGTAATTTCACAGAAAAAATGCAGGACCATTGGTCACTTGATAGAAGTAAACAAATTGAAAAAAACAGAAGTGCCTGTAATTAATAATATTTTTTATAGAGGATGCAAACCTTGTAACAGACCGGAATGCAAAGCGTATGCTGCTATTGAAACCACCAATCATATTACTAGTATAGACCAAACAATTTTTTATATTAAAGCTAATTGTTTAAATTGCCACAGTTCTTATGTAATATACTGTATAACTTGTCAATTTTATAAAAAACAGTATGTCGGCCAAACGATCACCCCTTTTAGCACGAGACTTAACAGCCATAGAAGTAACATTACAGAGTGTCGGAATACCCAGTTTTGTCAAAAACGGAAATATTGTAACTTCGAAAACCGGAAGTATTATTATAATGTTGCTTCGATTCACCCGAGCGTTATTCCCTTTAAAAATGATAAACTTTTCTGTACATTCAAAATTTTCTAACATAATTTTTATTTCATTCAAAATGCGTAGGTCAAGTCTGACGTTAATTTATCATCTTCAGTAGATCGCACGCCTACGGAAACGCCACTACAATGAAGTCAACCACCAAAACTACCTGAAGTTGAAATACGCCGCAAGAGACACCATCCGGAAGGCACAAAGCGGACACTGGATGACTTTCTGTAATGTGTTGAACCAAAACACGCAAACAGGTGTCGTCTGGAAGAAGCTGAACGCCATGAACGGGAAGCGCAGATCATTCAACATACCAAACCTAAAGAATGGAGATGAGTACGCTACCAACGGCAATGAAAAGGCAGACCTACTTGCGAAAGCGTTCGCTGACGCAAGCAGTGACGAAAACCAATCACCAGAGTTCCTGAAGAGAAAGGAAATCTTTTACTCACAGCACCCTTCATTAGAAATTGAACCTAATGAAGGGGCTAAACCAATCAATCTACCCTTCTCTGGGGAGGAGCTAAATAAGGCTGTTTCCCTAAAGAAGGATAGTGCGGCTGGTGAGGACAAAGTAAATTACTCAATGCTCAAACATCTGCCTAGAAATGCCAAAAGGATACTACTAAACTTCTTCAACACATCCTGGCTGGCAGGAGAGGTACCTAAAGAATGGCGGAAAGCCAACGTCATCCCTCTTCCAAAACCAGGTAAAGAGAGAACAAAGGCAGAGTCTTATCGACCAGTAAGCTTGACATCCACACTGTGCAAAACCTTGGAAACAATGGTTAACATCCGAGTACAGTTCTATCTGGAGAGCAACCGACTGATAGACGAAAATCAAAGCGGGTTCAGGAAAGGGCGTTCAACAATGGACCACTTGGTGAGACTACAGCAAGTCATGTCCTAGGCACTCCTCTCTGGGAACCTGTTATGTGCCGTGTTCGTAGATTTAACTAAGGCTTTCGATTTAGTCTGGCTCGACGGGCTGCTCTTCAAGTTAGGACGTATTGGTATAACGGGCATAATGTTTCGGTGGATCAAAAGCTTTCTGAGCGATAGAAGGATACAGGTGAATGTTGGCAGATTCCTGAGTGCCGAGCAAACATTAGAAAATGGCACGCCTCAGGGGTCAGTTATCAGTCCCACTCTCTTCAATATCATGATCAACGACATACAGAAATCCTCCTACCTCGACGCCAAAACTGAGTTAGCTAAATTTGCTGATGATAGTACCATATGGAGGACAGGGAGGCATTTTTGTGAACTACAAAAGAATATGCAAAAGGCCTTAGACAAATTCATGACATGGGCAAACGACTGGGGATTTAAAGTTTCGGAGAAGAAAACGGTCGGCATGCTTGTAAGCAGGGATAGTGGGATAAGCAGAATGGCTCTTTGTATGAACGGGAAAACCATCGAGTTCAAAGACCAAACCTAGTTCCTTGGCGTAATCTTTGACCGAAGGCTGACCTGGAAACCGCACATCGACGAGACTGTAGATAGATGCACCAAAATCCTAAACTTAATGAGGAAAATAACGGGCAGCACGTGGGGGGCCAACAGAGTTACACTAATGATGGTGTATCGTGCTCTAATACGATCTGTATTAGACTACGGCTCTCTGGCCTTCATGAACCGCGCGCCATTACTCTTAAGGAAGCTTGACACCATCCAATACAAAGCTCTGTGTATTGCGACTGGCGTAGGGCAAGGGACTAGGAGAGAGGCATTACTGCAGGAAGTCGGGGAGTTGCCCCTATCCCTAAGAAGAAAAGAACTAGCGACAAGGTACTGGGCTAAGATCTCGCAACTGGGCGCAAGATCTCCAACTTTTGTCAGTCTACAAAATACAAGATATGTGAGAGATCCAAGAAAGAAAAGCTTTGGCCAAGGTATCAGGGAAACAATCAAGGAACTGCGACTGGGGGAGCTCGTGATAAATGAACACGACCCCCCAGCGATCGCCCCTTGGACGCTCCCTATACCGCCGGTCAATCTAGATCTGTTACAGAAAACCGACAAGAAAAACAACCCCACTGCTGCACGAGCTTTCTCGCTAGAACACCTGGAAGACAACTGGCCGTCCGATGACTGGGACCATGTGTACACGGATGGCTCACGCAACCCTGAAAGGGGCACCAGCTCGTTTGGAATATACCTGCCAAACGGGGAACAGGGAATAAGCAGGAAACTGCCCAATAACTGTTCGGTGTACACTGCAGAGCTTGTGGCCATTCGTGACGCTATATCATGGATTTCCCATCAAAAGACTAGTAAGTTCGTCATTCCAAGCGACTCGCTGAGCAGTCTGATTTCAATCCAAACTGACAACTCGGACTCAAGACCAGAAGTCATTTTGGAAATCAGGCAGCTGTACCAGAGGGTTTTAGAGAAGGGAAGCAAAGTAGAGCTCGTGTGGATTCCATCACATGTCAACATTAGAGGAAACGAGGAGGCAGATCGACTCGCAAACGAAGGTCTCAAGGATACAGCACCACTCCGCACCATAGACTACAGCACCACGGAAATCTACAGTATGGTTAAAAGACAGGTCAATTCAATCTGGGAATTAAAACTCGTTGAACTTGACACATACAGATTCCGGCTGGATGACAAAATTTACACGAAGACAGCAATCAATCACCCTAGAAGAGATATATGCAGATTTATATCGAAACTAAGGGTGAAAGAGCGGCTGCGAGACCACAAACACCAAGTCATCGTCTGTGTGAGTGCGGAGAAGAATGTACCACCAACCATGTCCTGGTAGACTGCGAGGTATACAAGGAGGAGAGAAGGGAACTGGTGAGAATAATGGAGACCAACAACATACCACTCAACACTAAGAACCTACTCTTCCCTAGACCAGATCTGAAACTACAAATCTTCGAACAAATCCACGCCCTAATGGACACAGTTGGACTAAGTAGAATTGTGAAGTAAGAGGGGGTCATGATTAGACGGGCCCGGCATCTAAACACTAAACTACATAGGGGATTTATACCAAACTGGCAGGATAGTGGAGTAAGGGAGGGTCACGATCAGACAGACTCGGCATCTAAACACTATTCCGCCAAAAAACAGACACCAAACCTACAGAATAGGATAGTGGAGTAAGGGGAGGTCACGATAAGACGGGCCTGGCACCTAAACACAAATCCCACAAAGATGACATCTACCAAACTAAGCAGGATAGTGGAGTAAGGGGGAGTTTCGGTCAGACATATTCGGCACCTAAACACTATTCCATAAATAAAACTGATACCAAACCCATAGAGTGGGATAGTGGATAAGGGGAGGCTACGATAAGACGGGCCTGGTACCTAAACACTAACCCCAAACAATGACATCAACCAATCGAGAAGCAAACGAGATCATCTACCAAATGATATGTTTTTTATTAAATAAAGGGAAGAACTTCCCACTAAGCCCAATCCATGGCTTAAAGCCAAATGGAAAGATTGCAAAATCATATTCTAAAAAACAGGAATCAGCTTCGGCTCTCCTAAGTCTTGTCTGCGATATCACTTATGTGGAAGCAGACGTTAAACACCAAGTAGTAGTAGTAGTAAGTAAGACATACATCGGAACACACACTGATCAAAATGGTGAAATAATATTTTGGGAGCGTGCTGATATTTGCAAGTGCAGCTTCACTTTTACGGCGATAATTTCGTTCGGTGGACAATTTTATTTTCATTTCCGGTAATGAAATACTGTTAAATATCTGGATAAAATATATTTCGGATATAAATAGGGGCAATATAAATATTTTCAAACGAGAATTTGATACTGATAGAACCGTGATTCGCCATGAACAAAATATCCCTGACCAAAACACTCGGCTCACAGGGCCGACCCGCCATCTTCAAAATAAAAAGATGTTGGCCCATCCAGCTATTTATTGGCGCCGGGCCGACGTAAATTTTAAACACTGGTACATACATTTAAAGTGTTACTAGACTGGGTAGATTGTACCGAGTATTGTTCAGTTTTTGAGTTAAATTTTCTACCCAACTTAGAGATGTTCATCTCGCACAAGATTTGGTTGAGATCTGAGGTCACAGTGAACATGTGGAACCTGTTATTGAGAGAAGTGTTTCTGAACTGTACTTGATTTTCATTGTAAACAAATATTCTGAGTAGCTAATAACTTTTTCATAATTATATTAAGGATGTAAACGGTTTCTCGGTCAACCGGTTATGGTTCGGTTTAACAAGCTGACCAGTTCGATATTCCCTTGACCGTTATTCTTTCTATATAAAATTTCAGTGTATATTCATTAGTAGTATACTAGCATTAACCCACATTGGCTCGCTGGGGTCACGTGTGGTAAACATAAGAATTGTATAGTGTTTGTAGTATTTTAATAAAAACACGCTTTCAATACGGCAATATTTATCAATATAAATTTATGAAAATGACTACCACAAAAGACGAAAACCGTTCAAAGTATCTTTCGTCCCTCTTGCACGTAGACAAATGGTATACCGGTAATTTTTTGTTGTTGTTTCATTGGCTTGCTGGGGTCACGTGTGGTAAACATAAGAATTGTATAGTGTTTGTAGTATTTTAATAAAAACACGCTTTCAATATGGCAATATTTATCAATATAAATTTAAGAAAATGGCTACCACAAAAGACGAAAACCGTTCAAAGTATCTTTCGTCCCTCTTGCACGTGGACAAATGGTATACCAGTAATCTTTTTTTGTTATTTCATTGGCTCGCCGGGGTCACGTGTGGTAAATATAAGAATATTACGGATGGTGGTAAGAATGGTAAGATCAATAGTTCGCCAACATATCCTAGATTCCCCAGAAAAGAGCGATGTTTTGTGTTGTATGTTCGGACTGGGTAATCTTGACTACAGATTGACCATTGACTGCGTATGAAAACAAACGTAATGACATGCGTGCAAATAAAGACGCCGAACTAAATATTTTATTATTGGATTCAATTCTAACATTGCATGCACATTGAGATGGAGGTAGGTCTATTTAAAACAGGTCGAACACTAATAATACCTAATCATTTTTCCGATGTGTCAGTCACACAAAGTCATGTGATACCTGGCGAGTGACGACCACATGGTAGCATGACTGTTAGACGACTCAATGTTTCTTTCAGAGAAATTTGAATGAAAAACAAAATAAGCTGCAATAAATAAACTCTTCTTCTGACTTCGGGTCCAATAGTTTATATTTAAAATGAAGTTAAACAGTGTGAAAAGTAAACTTTAATGCTGTTTTGTAAGGTACCGCAACTAAAAAGTGAATCAGTTGACCGGTCACGGTCGGCTTTTTGCCCATCAGTTAACCGGTTCAATTTTTTTGACTCGTTACATCCTTATTTCATATAATATATATCCAAATAGCAATGCAGATAAACAGGTACATAATTCATGAACACATAAAAATTAATTTCCAGTTCTTTCAAACAGATGTTCCCTGGTGTCCATGAACACTTTAGCAATTAGGAGAAATCTTAAAAACACTGCAGAGCTCTCCACTGCTGCTACCAAGCGCAAGGGAGATAACATATAACAGATGATACTGACATGATCAGCTCTCGTCCATTTAATATTACATCCTTGAATGTTGAAGCGATATCAACTTTACAATAGCTAATAGGTCTGCATGTAGACTACCTCAAAAGTTTGTATTTAGAGAAAATTTTAACAAGAAAAATCTTAAAGTAAGGGGTATTATGGGAAATTGGAAAGAGCTGCCAGTTCTCACTATAGTAGTTAAAAAAATAAATGATGTGAACAGAAAATGCTGGAAATTTCAGTCAAATTGCTCCACTCGTCCATCTTCTAATATTACATCCTTGAATGTTGAAGCGATATCAACTTCTACAATATCCAATAGGTCTGCACGTAGGCTACCTCAAAAGTTTGTATTAGAGAAAATTTTTAAAAAGGAAAATCTTAAAGAGGGGTATTATGGGAAATTAGAAAGAGCTGCCAGTTCTCACTATAATAGTTAAAAAATAAATGATGTGAACAGAAAATGCTGGAAATTTCAGTCAAATTGCTCCACTCTGAATCGAGATATTATAGCTTTTGAATTTTAGGCCTAGTCTCGATCATCATTACTACAGTAGGTACAATAAAAAACATAGTCTCGATTATCCATTTTTGTTTAAGGGCATTCTAAAAGGGCAGACCTTTAAAGGATGAATAGAAATTTTCAGATATTCATTAAAAACAAATACACTGTAATTTAATGTTACGAAGTAATGGAAAAGTGGTTAACACTGATGTTGTAAAAGCTTTCAAAAATGGGCTTCTGCCGAGCAGAGAAGAATTTTGTAAATTGTAATATAATATGTTTATTGTATGTACTTATGTAAAAAAATTACTTAAAAAATGTAATATATGTAATCTTTGAATGGCATTTAGCGATTGAACATTATATAACACAAAACACAGTTCTATGGATAACAATCAATATATTATACACACACGACATTTCGACAAGAATTCACTGGTCGTTATCAAGCATACAAATTACAAATGAGGAAAAATGTGACAGTGTTATATATAGGTACATTAAACAATAATAAGAGAAACCATAAGTAACAATGATGAAACCCTAGCTTAATTGGTTATCAAAAAGTAATTATACTAAGATTAATTATGATGGCACATAGTGTAGTAACAACAGCAGATAAAGGATCAAAGAGAAATTAATAAAAACATACATGATGGGTGAAACCTACTTCGTGAAGCCATAAGGTAAGTCTCTGTGTTACGTAATATATAAATCAAAATGAAAAATTGGCGGAAAAAAATGAAACCCAGAGTGAGCCCTGGCTCCCACATTCTTTATATTTAATACACACTTGGTTAAGTAAGCAGGGAGAGTTACCTGTAAATCAGTAATAATGGAATGTTGCACATCTTCTTTTTGTTCTTGTAGAAAATGGAAAGATACTGCGTTTAAAGTGTATGATCGTAGTTTGTAATCTCTAAACAAAATCTGAAAATCACATAACATTTATATGAATTAATAAATATTTCTGTAAAATGGTGAATAGGACTGTGCATAGGCTATATATCATCTTTGCACTTCTAAAACCTTGTATCTCTGATTTTGGCCAATTTCGTTATATACATCAATTTCTGAATCCAACTCCACTAACACACTTTCTGTAAAAATCTTGCATCTGGTCCAATTAGAATTATCATTTTGAGCGTGTGACAAAAAGTCAGAACTTTCATTGGCTTAAGAATACGTTTGCGAGAGAACCATGCAGGGACCGGAACATGGTGGGTGACCAATTTTCACCATTTCTTATGTACGATTGGTAAACCCTCCAAACCACACTGCCACAATATTAGATCAATCGAACCATTTTTAGAGTGTAGAAAAAAAATCTGAAATTTTAAGACCGAAAGATAGGTTGCCAGACAACAAAACATATGCCCACAATAGCTAAGTCGTCCGGGCAAGGGCTATAACTCTGGCAGTAATTATCAGATATTGCCAAAAAATCAAAAGGCTTCTTAATCTCATGACCTTAAACACTACCGGTGCATATTAACTTTGGCCTCTAGAGTGTCCACAAGATCATAACTCTGGCAGTAATTATTGGAAATCCCTGAAAATCAATAGGATTCTTCGTCTCATGACCTTAAACGAATGAAATGAAATGGGGTTTAACGTCCTTTCTCTTCTGCACCTGACCTGGGCTAATGGAAGACGGGCATACGCCATACAGTGTGCTATGAGGGAAATTTTGCCCGGGCAGCGGCGCTACGGCCTACTCTTATATCAAATTCCAACTGCCAAGGGATCTTTTACGTGCACGCCAATGTGTACACCGGACCTCGGTTTTTCGTCCCATCCGAATGACTAGGCAGCTGTCCTTGTCAGGCCCTCCTTCTGCATCACTGACAAGGGGAAACTATGCTGGAAAATCGAGATAACTTTCTCGGCCAATGCAGGGATCGAAAACTCGACCTCCACTGTGTATAAATTTAAAGTCCATTGGATATTAACTTCGGCCCACAGAGCGTCCACAAGATTTTTTGAAGTGATCAAGGGCCAAAACTCTGGCAGTAATTATCGGAAATCACTGAAAATCAATAGGCTTCTTCGTCTCATGACCTTAAACACTGTGTATAAATTTAAAGTCAAACAAGCCAACAGTGAGGCTGATGTCCCCCGCCGAAATCCCAAAATAAATAGATGACACATATTAATTAATCGCACATTTATTTTTTTCAAACTTATCGAGCAATCAAACTGAACACGAAGTGTCATCCAAAAATTGCTTATCTCTGCCTACCGTAAGAAGAAAATGCTCATCTTCGAACTCCATCAAGGCATTGACCTAATAAGCATACACACATCAATAGGCTTCTTCGTCTCATGACCTTAAACACTGTGTATAAATTTAAAGTCAAACAAGCCAACAGTGAGGCTGATGTCCCCCGCCGAAATCCCAAAATAAATAGATGACACATATTAATTAATCGCACATTTATTTTTTTCAAACTTATCGAGCAATCAAACTGAACACGAAGTGTCATCCAAAAATTGCTTATCTCTGCCTACCGTAAGAAGAAAATGCTCATCTTCGAACTCCATCAAGGCATTGACCTAATAAGCATACACACCGTCTTCTGGTCTCCCTCTTCGTCTGGGGTTCCTCTGTCCTCCCGCTCTTTCGCCCCCCCCCATCTCTCGTCCCGTCTTCGTAAGATTCAAGGTTGTAAGGTTGTCTCGTCTCAACGTAGCTCAAGCGAGCGAATTTCCGGACGACTTTGCGGTCTTCTGGTCTCTCTCTTCGTCTGGGGTTGCTCAGCGAACGAGGCCGGCGATGTTCAGTCCTGGCTACTGTCCTCCCACTCTTTCGCCCCCCCTCCCATCTCCCTCACCTTCCTTTCGGGGGAGTAGGGCAATGGGAGACGGGTGCCTGCGACTGGGGGCGTTTACTCGTGGTTCTCTCTCGAACTCGTGAAGGCTATATGGTTGATCCTGCCAGTGATCATATGCTTGTCTCAAAGCTTAAGCCATGGAAGTCTACGTTCAGGCTTGTTCCTTTCGGGAAGCGAGCCGAAACTGCACACGGCTCATTTTCGTTTCTCGACGAGGGGAACGGCATTTATTCTCTATACCAGATCGCCCTAGCCTGTGAAGCTACCGTTAAAAGTAGCGACAAGGCGAAGCGACAAGTGTTGCAATCCGAATTACTGTGCCAATCGCAGGGTCTTTCCGGGCCCCCGACGTCCTTGTCATGAAATGTCTGTCCCATCAATTGGTAATGGACGGCGACCTGCCTACCACGGTGTTGACGGGTAACGTGCTTTGATTGATATGGTACTTTGTCAAGAAGGCTAGGCGTTTGGTTTGTTTAGCGTTGAGGGTCGTGCCTCAACATCAATAGTTGCCGTCCTTAGAGTATAAGGAATAAGTATACCAAGATAATCCATTCAGAATTGTGACTTCCTAACGCTAAGGCTGTGTTGAATTGAAACTATGTTTCTTGTCACCACCTTCGTGACAATCCAATGAGGGTGTGAGGCAAACACAACACAAAGTGTATTTTTCAACACAAAGTATACAAACCAACACAAACCATCATTTTGATTTTATTCTACCCCCAAAAGCTCAAAGTTAATTCATATTCCCAGGTATTAACCTATACATGGTAAACTGAATGAATGAAAAAAACAATGAAGTAAAATACAAAAGTTGTCTGAAATACTTTTTAAAACTTGAATGCCATCACCAGATAAAAGTTGGTTTGACCAATATCCCCTACTAAATTAACTTTTTGATTCAACAAACAATTGGCAAACAATATTCAACACCAAATGTTTTACTTGGTGCAATACATCAGCAACTATTTTGCAGACTTCAAAAAAAAAAAATCTCCTATTGCACAAAGTCAGTATAGGATGTGGTTCCAAGTTTCAATAAAATCTGACCATAACTTTCAGAGATATAATTTTGACAAAAATTGTTAACTGTAGAAAAAAATGATTTGGAATCTGTTAGGCAGATATGTTCCATTAATTTATTTTACTTTAATAAAATGACTTTTCATATATGTATTTCTTTTAAATTATACAATATTTCAAAATTGGCTTATTTTATTTCTTGTTGTGTGTATATTTACATGTGTAACTTTGTCACACAATGACATAAATGTTATTCAAAACAACAGAACTTAGTAATGGTATTATTATTCTTTATTGAATTATGGGTGTCTGTCAAACTTATTTAAAGCCATTTTATTTGAAAGTCTTCAAAAATATCTACAAACAATGACGTATTTATCAAGAATATTAGCGATAAACCGACGAGAAGGAATATCTAGGACATCAGCTCAGCGCGCATGCCTAATAACCTGACCTGCTTGTTTCTGATTGGACACTTCAACCATTGACCTTAGCGACCGACCAATCAAATAACTTATTCTTAAAATAACTTCATTAAGTATGCAAAAACATGGCAGCACCGAGCGAAAGCCGAGAATTTCGCTTGTGGAATACCTGTTTTTAGATTTATATTAAAAGTTTTACTAGTTGAAATACATCTAATAGAGCAAAGTGGCCATGGGCGCATAAAATTTTTGTAAATTGCAGCTATCTGCCAACGAAATCGACTGTTATATCGCTCTGTAATAAACACGGCAACAGACCGCAACATGTCACTTATTTTTGTTTAGCCGGTAAATATTGATAAACGAGACATTACGGGATAACTTATTTCTAAAATAATTGTTAAAAATGTCGGAACATTCAAATAAAACTTCAAAATTTTTTGTGTTGAAAAGCTATGCGGCCGAAAATAGACCCCCCGATCCTAAGCGCGCGGGCGACAAGAAACATAGTTTCAATTCAACACAGCCTAAAGGCAAAAAGTGGGCGTGGCCCTGCCCCTGGTGGTCGAGACATTCATCAAAATCAATAGTGGACGCCCTCAGGCTATAAGGAATACATAAGCCAAATACCAAGCTGCTTCATTCAGAATTGCGGCCTGTAAATGACAAACACAAAAATTGGGCGTGTCTTGTCTGTGGGAGTCGGGACATGCAGTTGACGTCCTTAGGCTATAAGGAATACATATCCCAAGTTTAAAGACGATCCATTAAGAATCGTGGCCTGTAGACAACACACACAGACACAAAGTAAAAATGGGCATGGCTCTGACCCTGGGGGTTAGGAAATCACCAAAAACAATAGGGATCATCTTTAGGGTATAAGGATTAGGTATGTAAAGTTTTAAAAGGATCTGTTAAGAATTGCATCCAGAAGGCGAACACAAGACACAAAAGTATTGGGCGTGGCTCTGTCCCAGGGGGTCCGGCATGCACCAAAAATAATAGTGGCCAACCTTAGGGTATAAGGAATAAGTATAAAAAAAGTTTTCAAGACGATCGATTAAGAATTGTGGCCTGTAGGTGACACACAGACAGACAAAAAGAAAATGGGCGTGGCACTGTCCCTGGGGGTCGGGCATGCACCAAAAACAATAGGGATCTTCCTTAAGGTACCAAGAATAAGTATTCAAAGTTCCAAGATGATACATCAAGAAATGCAGCCTGTAGACGACAGACAAACAAATACAAAAAATGGGTGTTGCTGTCCCACGGGGGTCGGGCATGCACCCAAAACAAAAGGGATCATCGTTAGGGTATAAGGAATAAGTATTTCAAGTTTCAAGATGACCGATTAAGAATTGTGGCCTGTAGGCGACACACAAAAAGAAAATGGGCGTGACTCTGCCCCTGGGGGTTGGGCATACACCCCAAATGATAGGAATGTTCCTTAGGGTACAAAGAATAAGCATTCAAAGTTTCAACATGATACGTTAAGAAATGTGGCTTGTAGACGACAAACAAATGAATACAAGGAATGGGCGTGGCTCTGCCATTGGGGGTCGGGCATGCACCAAAAAACAATAGGGATCATCCTTAGGGTGTAAAGAGTAAGTATACAAAGTTTTAAGAAAATCCAGTTAGAATTGCGGCCTGTAGGCGACACACAGACACACAAAAAGAAAATGGGCGTGGCTCTGCCCCTGGGGGTTGGGCATGCACCCCATATGATAGGGATCATCCTTAGAGTATAAAGAGTAAGTATACAAAGTTTGAAGAAAATCCAGTAAGAATTGCGCCCAGTAGGCGACAAGATGACCGATTAAGAATTGTGGCCTGTAGGCGACTAACAAAAAGAAAATGGGCGTGGCTCTGCCCCTGGGGGTTGAGCATGCACCCCAAATGATAGGAATGTTCCTTAGGGTACAAAGAATAAGCATTCAACGTTTCAAGATGATACGTGAAGAAATGTGGCTTGTAGACGACAAACAAATAAATACAAGGAATGGGCGTGGCTCTGCCTTTGGGGGTAGGGCATGCACCAAAAAACAATACGGATCATCCTTAGGGTGTAAAGAGTAAGTATACAAAGTTTTAAGAAAATCCAGTTAGAATTGCGGCCTGTAGGCGACACACAGACACACAAAAAGAAAATGGGCGTAGCTCTGTCCCTGGGGGTTGGGCATGCACCCCAAACGATAGGGTTCATCCTTAGAGTATAAAAAGTAAGTATATAAAGTTTGAAGAAAATCCAGTAAGAATTGCGCCCTGTAGGCGACACAAAGACACACGAAAAGAAAATAGACGTGGCTCTGCCCCTGGGGGTTGGGCATGCACCCCAAATGATAGGGATGTTCCTTAGGGTACAAAGAATGTGTATGCAAAGTTTCAAGATTATAAGTTAAGAAATGTGGCCTGTAGACGACAAACAAACAAATACTAGAAATGGGCGTGGCTCTGTCCCTGGGGGTCGGGCATGCACCAAAAACAATAGGGATCTTCCTTGGGGTATAAGGAATAAGTATACCAAGTTTGAAGAAAATCCAGTAAGAATTGCACCCTGTAGGCGACACAAAGACACACGAAAAGAAAATGGCCGTGGCTCTGCCCCTGGGGGTTGGGCATACACCCCAAACGATAGGGATGTTCCTTAGGGAACAAAGAATGTGTATGCAAAGTTTCAAGATTATAAGTTAAGAAATGTGGCCTGTAGACGACAAACAAACAAATGCTAGAAATGAGCGTGGCTCTGCCCCTGGGGGTCGGGCATGCACCAAAAACAATAGGGATCTTCCTTGGGGTATAAGGAATAAGTATACCAAGTTTGAAGAAAATCCATGAAGAATTGCGCCCTGTAGGCGAACCACAGACACACACACACACACACACACACAGACAGGGGTGACGGCATAATACGTTCACATTATGAATGTGGACGTATAAAAATTGAGTTTTCGCCCTCGAAAATGTCCACTCAGAGGTCAACTCGGATGAGGAATTTTTATGGTTGGAATAGCTTATGCAATTACCTGAAGGAGATCAAACTGTACTCTACCATCTATATTAACTACTTTATTCTCTCTTTTACCCATCTGTTTACTCTGAAATGTTTGTTCCTTGACAACGGATTGTACATCTTTGATACGACCCAGGAAATTAAAATCCTTCACCTTCAAGTGAGCTGCACGATTTATCAAATAAGGAAAATCAAAGTTCTGTATGTTGTATCCTGTAATTAAATCTGGATCAACTTCCCTTATAAAGGCTGCCCAATTCTGAAAAATATTCAAATCAATTATGCCATTGTTTTGATAGGACTCATGATGGCCTGATGAATACAGTAGGCTCAGACGGTTCTATGGGATTTTCCAATCTGCTTTCCGATGTCAGTGAACAAGCAGAATGGAGGGTATGGCAACAAAGATGTCTTGTCGTTTAGATGGGAGGAAAAACTGAGGTCCTGTGTATACCACAGACAGAATATATTAAAGATCCCATTTAGGTTAGAAATGAAAGATAGCCATACAAAATCAGATAAAAATTGATACTTGCAGAGTGTCCACCTCAAAAATTTGAACGGACCTTGATGTTACATGCTTTTACACAATTGGTTCATTCCATGTAAAATGGGTCAATATCCAGAAATTTGGGAAATCGACACCCTCGAAAATATCTGGAAAACATAGGTTGCCAGGCAACAAAACATACGCCCACACAGCAGCTAAATCGTTCGGGCAGTCAAGAAGAGTTGTCGCATATTAAGTAATTATCAGAAAATCATTAGAATTTGTTTGATTTTTATAAAGTTCTGCCCCATGCTAACGTTAAGTATACGAAACATTTAATATTATGGATTTAGCTGTTCAATTATCGATTTTCAAGAAATTCACACTCAACCATCATTAATGTGTAACAGGGATATAGTCAAACGTTTTTTTATTTCGGAATAAAATTTTGACCTCCATAGGGTCCACAAGGTAAAAAACCTTGATTTTTCGTACAATCAGGGGCCATAATTCAGGTAGATATGGTCCAATTTGCGCGATCTTTGGGTTATAAACTTACATTTCAAATTTCATCAAAATCGGATTAAAATTGTGACCTCTACAGGGTCCACAACCTTGATATATATTTTTGCACTATTTGCGTATTAGCGGCGGCCATTTTGTCTGTCAATTTTGGTCCGATTTTCACGAAATTCAAACTCAACCTCCATAACCTTGTAACGGTGATATAATCAAACAGTTTTTTAAATCGGATAACAATTTTGACCTACAGAGGGACCACAACTTAAAAAGGGCTATTTTTCGGACAATCATGGGACATAATTCAGGAAGTTACGATCCAATGGGCGCAAATATCAAAAGGAACCAAGATCTTTGGGTTATAAACATACATGTCAAGTTTCATCAAAATCGGTTCAAAATTGTGACCTCTATAGTGTGCACAACCTTGATATAACATATTTTCACACTATTCGAGTACAAATTACGGCCATTTCGTCTGTCAATTTTGGTCCGATTTTCACGAAATTCGAACTCAACCTCCATAACCATGTAACGGTGATATAATCAAACGGTTTTTTAAATCGGATAACAATTTTGACCTACAGAGGGACCACAAGTTAAAAGATAGGCTGGCACTGCCAGGCAGGATACGCCCACATTTTCGAGAGATGGATAGAGAACAAGCAATACCGAAAGTGATTTTTCCTACATCATTAAGTTAGAATATGATATGTGCAAATATCGAAATGAATTAAGATCTTTGGGTTATAAAGGTGCATTTCAGTAGGCTTCAAATTCGACTGGGAATCATGTTGCTAAGTGGGTAAGATGCTGGCTCGGTAGCCTTGAGGTTGGGTGTTTGATCCCTGCATTGGGTGACAAAGTTCATCTAGATTTTCTGGCGTGGTTTCCCCTTGTTAGTGATGAAGGATGGATGGCCTGACAAGAACAGCTGTCAATTTTGGTTCGATTTTCACGAAATTCGACCTCAACCTACATTAAGATGTAACGGTGATACAACCAAACGTTTTTTTAAATGGGATAATAATTCTGACCGCAGAGGGACCACAAGCTAAAAAGATAGGCTGGCACTGCCAGGCAGGATACGCCCACATTTTTGAGAGATGGATAGAGAACAAGCAATACCGAAAGTGATTTTTCCTACATCATTAAGTCCTGTATTTCATACTGTATTGGGAGCAGCCATTTTGTTGGTCAATTCCAGTCTGATTTTCATGAAATTTGAAGCCGACAACCTAGAAATGTGACTTTTCGTCAAAATCGGATAAGAATTGTGACCTGTAGAGAGTCCACAACCATGATATACCATATTTTTACACTATTCGCGTACAAACGGCGAACATTTCGTCCGGCAATTTTGGTAACGATTTTCACGAAATTCGAACTGAACCTTCCTTACGGTGCAACAGTAATATAATCAGAGTTTTTTTTTAAATCAGATAATAATTGTTCGAGAGATAGACAGAGAACAAGCAATACCGAAAGTGATTTTTCCTACAATCAAAGGCCATAATTCATTAAGTTACAATTTGAAATGTGCAAATATCAAAAAGAATAAAGATCTTTAGGTTATAAACAAGCAATTCAGGTTTCATCAAAATCGGATTAAAATTGCGACCTCTACAGGGTCCACAACTTTGATATACCATATTTTTACACTGTTCGCGTACAAACGGCGGCCATTTTTTCTGGCAATTATGGTCCGATTTTCTCAAAATTCATAATCAACCTTCCGTAGGGTGTAACGGTGATAGAGTCAAACGTTTTTTTAAATCGGATAATAATTGTGACTTCCAGTGGGACCACAGGCGATTTTGCGGACAATCAGGGGCCATAATTCAGGAAGTTACGATCAGATATGTGCAAATAACGAAAGGAACCAAGATCTTTGGGTTATAACCATGCATTTAAAGTTTCATCAAAATCGAATTAAAATTGTGACCTCTACAGGGTCCACAACAATGATATACAATTTTTTAACAGTATTCGCGTACAAACGGCGGCCATTTTGTATGGCAATTTTGGTCCGATTTAACCGAAATTCGAACTCAACCTTCCTTACAGTGTAACGGTAATATAATCAAACGTTTTTTTAAATCGGATAATAATTGTGACCTCCAGAGGGACCACAAGCTAAGAAAAGGCGATTTTGCGTATAATCAGGGGCCATAATTCAGGAAGTTATGATCCGATATGCGCAAATATCGAAAGGAACCAAGATCTTTGGATTATAACCATGAATTTCAAGTTTCATCAAAATCGAATTAAAATTGTGACCTCTACAGGGTTCACAACCTTGATATACCATTTTTTAACAGTATTTGCGTACAAACGGCGGCCATTTTGTATGGCAATTTTGGTCCGATTTTCCCGAAATTCGAACTCAACCTTCCTTAGGGTGTAACGGTGATAGAGTCAAACGTTTTTTTAAATCGGATAATAATTGTGACCTCCAGATGGGCCATAGGCGATTTTTCGGATAATCAGGGGCCATAATTCAGGAAGTTACGATCCGATATGCGCAAATATCGAAAGGAACCAAGACCTTTGGGTTATAACCATGCATTTCAAGTTTCATCAAAATCGAATTAAAATTGTGACCTATACAGGGTCCACAACCATGATATACCATTTTTTAACAGTATTCGCGTACAAACGGCGGCCATTTTGTATGGCAATTTTGGTTTGATTTTCCCGAAATTTGAACTCAACCTTCCTTAAGGTGTAACGGTGATATAATCAAACGTTTTTTAAATCGAATAATAATTGTGACCTCCAGAGGGACCACAAGCTAAAAAAAGGCGATTTTGAGTATAATCAGGGGCCATAATTCAGGAAGTTACGATCCGATACGCGCAAATATCGAAAGGAACCAAGATCTTTGGGTTATAACCATGAATTTCAAGTTTCATCAAAATCGAATTAAAATTGTGACCTCTACAGGGTCCACAACCTTGATGTACCATTTTTTAACAGTTTTTGCGTACCAACTGGCGGCCATTTTGTATGGCAATTTTGGTCCGATTTTTCCAAAATTCGAACTCAACCTTCCTTAGGGTGTAACGGTGATATAATCGAACGGTTTTTTAAATCGGATAATAATTGTGACCTCCAGAGGGACCATAAGCTAAAAAAGGTGATTTTTCGGACAATCAGGGGCCATAATTCAGGAAATTACGTTCCGATAGTCGCAAATATCGAAAGGAACCAAGATCTTTGGGTTATAAACATGCATGTCAAGTTTCATTAAAATCGGTTCAAAATTGTGACCTCTATAAAAACATGATTTTTCGTACTATCAGGGGCCATAATCCATGAAGTTTTGATCCGATACATGCCAATATCGAAAGCAGCCGAGATCTTTTGGGGATAAACCTATATTTCAAGTTTCGTCAAAATCAGATAAGAATTGTGACCTGTAGAGGGTCCACAAACAAATTGTGGACGGACGGACGGACGGACGGACGGACGGACGGACAGGGGCGACGACAATATACGTCCACATAAAAATGTGGGCGTATAAAAATAATGCATCCTTACAGTTTAGGGAGGGGGGGATAAAACTCTTATCGTACCATTTTTAGTACGATTTTTTATTCTAAAAAATATTTTTAAAAAATCAGCATTTTTATTAGGAGTTGAAAGTATTACTATATCATCGGTAGAGCTTCGTAAAATATCAATACAAATCGATAGTATTGATAAGATAGGCCTATGCCAAAAAGCACTATCGAGTATCGTTCTCTTCGTCTATTCTTCGTGGGTGCGTCGAGGACTGAGGAGTCGACTCGATGTTTTCCGTGACTTAATCCTTCGTCTATATATATAATAATACAATAGCCTACATCGGTCACTTTATATTTATATTTCTAAGTCTCAATCCAATCTCAATGAACAATTTATGATAACAAGCTCTTTAGCCTTACTCTAGACAATTCATTTTTCCATAGTTTTTGCACGAGAATCGACAACGAATTATCCGCCATGTTGGTATTTGTCGCGGACACGTACGCAATGTTTTGAATCGACTTATGCTCATTTTATTTTGGTTCCTCCACATACATCGGCCTATCAACCGTTTTTCGTCATTCAGAACCACGGCTACATTATTTAAAAATTAAGTACAATTTATACGTAATATGAGACGGATTATTATTAACTAGACGAACAAAAAAACAACTATTGCAAAACATCGTATGGTTTTGACTTTTAAACACGTAATCCAGTCTTGATTACGACCGTGAAAATAAGATTGTTTCGATATTATCAATCGACACTTCAATTCCGATTATCATTATTGATAGTAAGAATAACTATCGATACCCAGCTCTAATCGGCGGCCATACATGGCCGTGGATAATTTAAAATCGGCCGCGAATCTGCGGCCAAATTCTAAAATTCGGAGGCCATGGCCTCCGGCAGTGTCGAGCCCTGTTCGCATACAAACGGCAGCCATTTTGTCTGGCAATTATGGTCCGATTTTCTCGAAATTCGAACTCAACCTTCCTTAGGGTGTAACGGTGATAGAATCAAATGTTTTTTAAATTGGATAATAATTGTGACCTCCAGAGGAACCATAGGAGATTTTTCGGCCAATCAGGGGCCATAATTCAGGAAGTTACTATCCGATATGCGCAAATAACGAAAAGAACCAAGATCTTTGGGTTATAACCATGCATTTCAAGTTTCATCAAAATGGAATTAAAATTGTGACCTCTACAGGGTCCACAACCTTGATATACCATTTGTTAACAGTATTCACGTACAAACAGCGGCCATTTTGTATGGCAATTTTGGTCCGATTTTCACGAAATTCGAACTCAACCTTCCTTAGGGTGTAACGGTGATATGATCAAACGGTTTTTTAAATCGGATAACAATTGTGACCTCCAGAGGGACCACAAGCTAAAAAGATAGGCTGGCACTGCCAGGCAGGATACGCCCACATTTTCGAGAGATGGATAGAGATCAAGCAATACCGAAAGTGATTTTTCCTACATTATTAAGTCCTGTATTTCATACTGTATTGGGAGCAGCCATTTTGTTGGTCAGTTCCAGTCTGATATTCATGAAATTCGAAGCTGACAATGATTATGGTGTGACGGTACACAACCTAGAAATGTGTACAAACGGCAGCCATTTTGTCTGGCAATTATGGTCCGATTTTCTCGAAATTCGAACTCAACCTTCCGGACAATCAGGGGCCATAATTCAGGAAGTTACGATCTGATATGCGCAAATAACGAAAGGAACCAAGATCTTTGGGTTATAAGTTATTATAACCATGCATTTCAAGTTTCATCAAAATCAAATTAAAATTGTGACCTATACAGGGTCCACAACCATGATATACCATTTTTTAACAGTATTCGCGTACAAAAGGCGGTCCGCGAGTTGATTCGCTACCACCAGGCACGTGCCGCGATTTGTTTCGCTAACGTCAAAGATAGGCTGGCACTGCCAGGCAGGATACGCCCACATTTTCGAGAGATGGATAGAGAACAAGCAATACCGAAAGTGATTTTTCCTATGTGCAAATATCGAAATGAATTAAGATCTTTGGGTTATAAAGGTTCATTTCAGTAGGCTTCAAATTCGACTGGGGATCATGTTGCTAAGTGGGTAAATGGGATAATAATTCTGACCCCAGAAGGGCCAAAAGCTAAAAAAAAGGTCATTTTTCGTACAATCAGGGGCCATAATTCAGGAAGTTACAATCCGATATGCACAAATATCGAAAGGAACCAAGATCTATGGGTTATAAACATGCGTGTCAAGTTTCATCATAATCGGTTCATAATTGTGACCTGTATAGGGTCCACAACCTTTATATAACGTATTTTCACACTAATTGCGTACAAACGGCGGCCATTTTGTCTGTCAATTTTGGTCCGATTTTCACAAAATTTTACCTCAATCTTTATTACCATGTAACGGTGATACAATCAAACGTTTTTTTAAATCGGATAATAATTTTGACCTCCAGTGGGACCACAAGCTAAAAAGTGTGATTTTTCGTACAATCAGGGGCCATAATTCAGGAAGTTACGAATCAATGAGCGCAAATATCGACAGGAACCAAGATCTTCGGGTTATAAACATGCATGTCAAGTTTCATCAAAATCGGTTCAAAATTGTGACCTCTATAGGGTCCACAACCTTGATATAACATATTTTCTCACTATTCGCGTACAAACGGCGGCCATTTTGTCCGTCAATTTTGGTTTGATTTTCACGAAATTCGAACAGAGCCTTCATTACCATGTAACAGTGATATAATCAAACGGTTTTTTAAATCGGATAATAATTTTGACCTCCAGAGGGACCACAAGCTAAAAAGGGCAATTTTTCGGAGAATGAGGGGCCATAATTCAGGAAGTTACGATCCGATGGGTGCAAATATCGAAAGGAACCAAGATCTTTGGGTTATAAACATACATGTCAAGTTTCATCAAAATCGGTTCAAAATTGTGACCTCTATAGGGTCCACAACCTTGATATAACATATTTTCACACTATTCGCGTACAAACGGCGGCCATTTTGTATGGTAATTTTGGTCCGATTTTCACGAAATTTGAACTCAACCTTCATTACCATGTAACGGTGATATAATCGAACGGTTTTTTAAATCGGATAATAATTTTGACCTCCAGAGGGACCACAAGCTAAAAAGGGCGATTTTTCGGACAATCAGGGGCCATAATTCAGGAAGTTGCGATCCGATGGCCGCAAATATCGAAAGGAACCAAGATTTTGGGGTTATAAACATGCATGTCAAGATTCATCACAATCGGTTCAAAATTGTGACCTCTATAGGGTCCACAAGCTAAAAACATGATATTTCGTACAATCAGGGGCCATAATCCATGAAGTTCCGATCCGATACATGCCAATATCGAAAGGAACCGATTACTTATGGGGATAAACCTATATTTCAAGTTTCGTCAAAATCAGATAAGAATTGTGACCTGTAGAGAGTCCACAAACAAATTGTGGACGGACGGACGTCCGGACGGACAGGGGCGACGACATAATACGTCCACATGAAAATGTGGGCGTATAAAAATGCGTCAAGGAAATTCTCAAGTTTTCAATAGAATTGACAACCTCACGGAATATTACGATGATTATTACGGAAGTTGCCGATCGTATTGGACGTGTATCACGATATGATGTATTGGCAAGTTTGAATCGCGGTATACCGGTTATATCGCCCACCCCTATTTCACACTATTCGCGTACAAACGGCGGCCATTTTGTCAGTCAATTTTGGTCTGATTTTCACGAAATTCGAACTCAACCTTCATAACCATGGAATGGTGATATAATCAAACGTTTTTTTAAATCGGATAACAATTTTGACCTCCAGAGGGACCACAAGCTAAAAAGGGCGATTTTTCGGACAATCAGGGGCCATAATTCAGGAAGTTACGATCCGATTGGCGCAAATATCGAAAGGAACCAAGATCTATGGGTTATAAACATGCATTTCAAGTTTCATCCAAATCGGTTCAAAATTGTGACCTCTACACTGTTCACAAGCTAAAAAATGTTATTTTTCGTACAATCAGGGGCCATAACCCATGAAGTTACAGTCCGATACATGCCAATATCGAAAGGAACCGAGATCTTAGGGTGATAAACCTATATTTTAAGTTTCATTGAAATCGGATAAGAATTGTGACCTGTAGACTGTTCACAAACAATTGTGGACGGACGGACGGACAGGGGCGACGACAATATACGTCCATATGAAAATGTGGGCGTATAAAAAAGGCGATTTTGCGTCTAATCAGGGGCCATAATTCAGGAAGTTACGAACCGATATGCGCAAATATCGAAAAGAACCAAGATCTTTGGGTTATAACCATGAATTTCAAGTTTCATCAAAATCGAATTAAAATTGTGACCTCTACAGGGTCCACAACATCGATATACCATTTTTTAACAGTATTCGCGTACAAACGGCGGTCATTTTGTATGGCAATTTTGGTCCGATTTTCACGAAATTCGAACTCAACCTTCCTTAGGGTGTAACGGTGATATAATCATACGGTTTTTTAAATCGGATAATAATTGTGACCTCCAGAGGGACCACAAGCTAAAAGATAGGCAGGATATGCCCACATTTTCGAGAGATGGATAGAGAACAAGCAATACCGAAAGTGATTTTTCCTACATCATTAAGTCATGCATTTCATACTGTATTGGAAGCAGCCATTTTGTTGGTCAGTTCCAGTCTGATATACATGAAATTCCAAGCCGACAACCTAGAAATGTGTACAAACGGCGGCCATTTTGCCTGGCAATTATGGTACGATTTTCTCGAAATTCAAACTCAACCTTCCATAGGGTGTAACGGTGATAGAGTCAAACGTTTTTTTAAATCGGATAATAACTGTGACCTCCAGAGTGACCATAGGCGATTTTTGGGACAATCAGGGGCCATAATTCAGGAAGTTACGATCCGATATGCGCAAATAACGAAAGGAACCAAGATCTTTGGGTTATAACCATGCATTTCAAGTTTCATCAAAATGGAATTAAAATTGTGACCTATACAGGGTCCACAACCATGATATACCATTTTTTAACAGTATTCGCGTACAAACGGCAGCCATTTTGTATGGCAATTTTGGTCCGATTTTCCCGAAATTCGAACTAAACCTTCCTTACGGTGTAACGGTAATATAATCAAACGTTTTTATACGCCCACATTTTCATGTGGACGTATTACGTCGTCGCCCCTGTCCGTCCGTCCACAATTGTTTGTGGACTCTCTACAGGTCACAATTCTTACCCGATTTTGACGAAACTTGAAATATATGTTTATCCCCAAAGGATCTCGGCTGCTTTCGATATTGGCATGTATCGGATCAAAACTTCATGGATTATGGCCCCTGATTGTACGAAAAATCACGTTTCTAGCTTGTGGACCCTATAGAGGTCACAATTTTGAACCGATTTTGATGAAACTTGACATGCATGTTTATAACCCAAAGATCTTGGTTCCTTTCGATATTTGCACCTATCGGAACGTAATTTCCTGAATTATGGCCCCTGATTGTCTGAAAAATCACCTTTTTTAGCTTGTGGTACCTCTGGAGGTCACAATTATTATCCGATTTAAAAAAACGTTCGATTATATCACCGTTACACACTAAGGCAGGTTGAGTTCGAATTTCGGGAAAATCGGACGAAAATTGCCATACAAAATGGCCGCCGTTTGTACGCGAATACTGTTAAAAAATGGTATATATCAGTGTTGTGGACCCTGTAGAGGTCACAATTTTAATTCGATTTTGATGAAACTTGAAATTCATGGTTATAACCCAAAGATCTTGGATCCTTTCGATATTTGCGCATACTGGATCGTAATTTCTTGAATTATGGCCCCTGATTATACGCAAAATCGCCTTTTTATACGCCCACATTTTTATGTGGACGTATATTGTCGTCGCCCCTGTCCGTCCGTCCGTCCACAATTTGTTTGTGGACCCTCTACAGGTCACAATTCTTATCCGATTTTGACGAAACTTGAAATATAGGTTTATCCCCAAAAGATCTCGCGTGCTTTCGATATTGGCATGTATCGGATGAAAACTTCATGGATTATGGCCCCTGATTGTACGAAAAATCACGTTTTTAGCTTGTGGGCCCTATAGAGGTCACAATTTTGAACCGATTTTGATGAAACTTGACATGCATGTTTATAACCCAAAGATCTTGGTTCCTTTCGATATTTGCGCCTATCGGAATGTAATTTACTGAATTATGGCCCCTGATTGTCCGAAAAATCACCCTTTTTAGCTTGTGGTCCCTCTGGAGGTCACAATTATTATCCGATCTAAAAAACCGTTGGCTTATATCAACGTTACACCCTAACGAAGGTTCAGTTCGAATTTCGGGAAAATCGGACGAAAATTGCCATACAAAATGGCCGCCGTTTGTACGCGAATACTGTTAAAAAATGGTATATCAAGGTTGTGGACCCTGTAGAAGTCACATTTTTTATTCGATTTTGATGAAACTTGAAATTCATGGTTATAATCCAAAGATCTTGGTTCCTTTCGATATTTGCGCATTTCGGAACGTAACTTCCTGAATTATGGCCCCTGATTATACGCAAAATCGCCTTATTTTAGCTTGTGGTCCCTCTGGTGGTCACAATTATTATCCGATTTACTAAAACGGTTAATTATATTACCGTTACACCGTAAGGAAGGTTGAGTTCGAATTTCAGGAAAATCGGACCAAAATTGCCATACAAAATGGCCGCCGTTTGTCATTGTTTTTCGTCAATATGATTATCGCTATATTTTTAAATATTATGTACGAGATTTGTTGTATAAGTGAATTGTAATCTATTGCCAGTATTGGATTTTTAATTAGCAGTTGAAGCCGTAGGGGTAAGTTAGAACACGGGAATGTTTTACTTAGCCCAACCTCATAGCTGAATATCAAAACTAATGACTTAGTAAATGTTGTTTATTGCCAATTTAAACGATTTATTCCGACATATCTTTAGTATAAATTCAAATAAATGTACTACAATAATATACAATCAGCTATTCGGTGTTGACACATCACTTTATAATGGACTTAACAACAAACAATCACATGAAAAAACCCTCGGAACGCTGTACAGACATTGATTGACATTATGGAATTTTTACGGCATCCGATTAATCGGCACCGATACGATTTTTGGCTGGCCGATTAACCGATTCAAGAATTTTGTAATCGTGACAACACTAGTTCAATTGGTGATTGCGCACCTGATCGGGACCATTATGTTGGTATAAACGACTCGTTCTTCGTCTGGTTGAAGGTTGGAAGGAGTGCTGAAATTGAGAGAGAGAGTTTCAACGTCGAAAGGTCGCTTAGTATTAAACTCAGTAACTGTGTAGGCGTATCCATAAAATTGTACCCTGTGTTAATATAGACCAATAGTATATAAATATTAATTATTGGTTCAACTGTAAAAAAAAATCAAATAAAATTCTCCAAATCCTGCATCTGTCTTTAACAAAATGAACAAATACTGTTTAGCTTATATTGTGACAAAGTAATTTTTACATAGAACTTTGCTAGATTTGACATTATATTATATTGGACGTTTTCAATTGTGTTTGTTATGTCCTTTTGGTACATAACTCATGGGTGATGAAGGAATGTGACAAAGTAATTTTTACATAGAACTTTGCTAGATTTGACTTTATATTATATTTGACGTTTTCAACTATATACAACTTCTGCTAATGTGTTCAATATGTTATTTACGGGCAACACACGAATGACCTCTGCTCGTTTTGACAAAAGGCACGATCTCATTAAATATCTTTATTTATATGTTATTTATAACCTACACATGATCTATGTGTTGAACACTCGGCAGAACTTCGCGACATTAAAGTAAAGATGCAGTGCAGTTATAGAAACTATACTCTCAATTCCAAATAAGTTAATCTGTCATGTATCATTATTCTTAATGGCCGTATGCTTTATAAAGCCAGAATTAACTGACAGTAAGTCAGACTTGAATAGAGCTCCTTCCGATCTATGTCTATTCCATGTTCTCAATAAAAGATCTACCACCTATGCTGATGGTCTGTTCTGTAGTGTTACAATATTTGAAATAGAAAATGAAATGAACCGGGCTAATGAAAATGGACATACGCCATACAGTGTGCTTTTGGGAAATACTGCCCGGAGAGCGGAACTACGGCCTACTTATATCGAATTCAAACAGCTACGGGATCTTTTACGTGCACGCCAATTTGTACACAGGATCTCAGGTTTCTATCCCATCCGAACGACTAGACACTAACACTAACAAGTGGGAATGACCCTAGGATATCTGGATGAACTTTCTCGAACACCCGACCCACAGCCTAGCGAGCCAGCGTCTTACAAACCATACATTTATATCAGGTTCAATGTTGGGTTGGATGGCCGAATGGTTAGCACGTGCGCCCTGTAACATAAGGTCTGTCATTGAATCAACGGATGTGGTTTCGATTCCCCGGATGTACGTGACTTGGGGTAGGGTCGCCTGTCCAACCTCGTGGGTTTTCTCCGGTTTCCTCTCACTGCTTAACACCCCTACGTGCAAGCGAATTATTGAAATAAAATTGAACCATGTTTTAAATACCGAAATGAACTGGTTTGTGTCGAGTGCATGTTAAGCCCCACCCCTATCTCTGTCTCTCTCGATGTTGTTTTCAATTTCAACAAACCACTCAACCAAGAGAGCGAGTTGTTATCAATAGAATGGTCCCGATTAGGTTCTCAATCGCCAAATTGAGCACACGGTTGCGATACAAAACGATGTCATAATGATGGTTGCTAGGTAGAAGTATCAAAATTCTAAATTTGTTTGCCGTTCATGCTTAACATGTAAAGCAACAACGAAGTAGACATTTTTCGCCTCAATAATAGAAATAAGATGAAACAGAATTGATATTTACACTGAACAAATTAAGAAGTTGAATTATACATTGTCTTAATGTAGAAAATACATGAATGGAAATTGAAAATTACATGAATGGACGTTAGAAATTGCATGAATAGAAGTAAGAAATTAGACGATAGCATGTTGGAATTTTGAATCTAATATACCGCCATACCCGATATCTGTCTATAAAACATACCAGAAAATTCAAATTCATTGTTGTGAAGAACAAAATCTGCTATTTGTAGAATTGATTCAGAATCTTCATTAGTCACAATTTCAATGTGGGCATATAAAAAGGCAATTTTTCGTACAATCAGGGGCCATAATTCAGGAAGTTACGATCCGATATGTGCAAATATCAAAAGGAACCAAGATCTTTGGGTTATAAACATGCATTTTAAGTCCCATCAAGCTAATAACGTGATTTTTCAGACAATCAGGGGCCATAATCCATGAATTTTAGATCCGATACATGCCAATATCAAAAGCAACCGAAATCTTTTCAAGATCAGCCTATATTTTAAGTTTCAGCATAATCAGATAAGAATTGTGACCTGTAGAGAGTCCACAAATAATTGTGGACAGACGGACAGGGGCGATGGCATAATATGTCCACATGAAAATGTAGAAGTATAAAAACAGTTTCTTGATTTATTGAACATTTTCTTAAGAATTTATAGAGATTATCTCTGTGCTTACCTGCAGAACTTCACTTTCCTTTTGGTAAGACAAAACTTGTGAACCAACAACAGGAGCGCATGATTTGAGAGTAAAGACATTACGTATAAATGGACCTGGTTCACCTTGTCTTTGTACCATATTAGCTATCTGTATAACAGGATCTTTCTCGGCTTCGGGAAAAATTCCTACAATACAAACATTGTTAGCCACTTGAATTTTAAAAGTTAAAGAAGTTGTATCCATGTATTCTTACTATAAGCACAAAATTTACAAAAAGCGGTTTCCATGCAAGATCAGGATTTAGAATTCATGACAGCCACAGCGGCAATTGCTGTAGAATGCCCTAGAAATGGATGCTGATAGCTGTAACATCGACGACCAAATTTTACTCTCATAGATCAGGGGCCATAATCCTGGATGTGATGGTGTAACAGTGTTATATCTACACGTCTTTTAACATCAGAAAAGAAGTGGTTGACATGCAAGATACGCCCACAATTTGCAAGAGATGGACTGTGAATAAGGTAATAAAAATAATGTGATTTTTTGTACAATCAGGGGCCATAATCCGAGAAGACATGGTCTAAAATATGCACAAATATCGAAAACAACCAAGATCTTTGGGTTATAAATGCATTTCAAGTTTCATCAAAATCGGCACAAAATTTTGACCTGCATAGGGTCAACAACCTTCATATACCAAATGTCTACAGTATTTGCTTACGAGGGGCGGTTATTTGGTTTGGCAGTTTTGGTCCGATTTTCACAAAATTTAATCCTTACCAACTTTATGATGTAATGGTGATATATTCAAACGTTATTTTAAATTCGATAATAATTGTGACCTTTAGAGAGACCACAAGCTTAAAAAAAAATAGGTTGCCAGGCAACGAAACATACGCCCATGGCAGCTAAATCGTTCGGGCAGTCAACAAGAGTTGTCGCATATTAAGTAATTATCAGAAAATCATTAGAATTTGTTTGGTTTTTATAAAGTTCTGCCCCATGCTAACGTTTAGTATACGAAACATTCAATATTATGGATTTAGCTATTCAATTATCGATTTTCAAGAAATTCAAACTGAACCATCATAAATGTGTAACGGGGATATAGTCAAACGATTTTTTAATACGGAATAAAATTGTGACCTCCATAGTGTCCACAAGATAAAAGATAGGCTGGCACTGCCAGGCAGGATACGCCCACATTTTCGAGAGATGGATAGAGAACAAGCAATACCGAAAGTGATTTTTCCTATGTGCAAATATCGAAATGAATTAAGATCTTTGGGTTATAAAGGTTCATTTCAGAAGGCTTCAAATTCGACTGGGGATCATGTTGCTAAGTGGGTAAGATGCTGGCTCGGTAGCCTTGAGGTTAGGTGTTTGATCCCTGCATTGGGTGACAAAGTTCATCTAGATTTTCTGGCGTGGTTTCCCCTTGTTAGTGATGAAGGATGGATGGCCTGACAAGAACAGCTGTCAATTTTGGTCCGATTTCACGAAATTCGACCTCAACCTTCATTACGATGTAACGGTGATATAATCAAACGTTTTTTTAAATGGGATAATAATTCTGACCCCAGAGGGGCCAAAAAGCTAAAAAAAAGGTCATTTTTCGTACAATCAGGGGCCATAATTCAGGAAGTTACAATCCGATACGCACAAATATCGAAAGGAACCTAGATCTTTGGGTTATAAACATGCATGTCAAGTTTCATCAAAATCGGTTCAAAATTGTGACCTCTATAGGGTCCACAACCTTAATATAATGTATTTTCACACTAATCGCGTACAAACGGCGGCAATTTTGTCTGTCAATTTTGGTCCGATTTTCACAAAATTTTACCTCATTCTTCATTACCATGTAACAGTGATATAATCAAACGTTTTTTTAAATCGGATAATAATTTTGACCTCCAGTGGGACCACAAGCTAAAAAGGGTGATTTTTCGTACAATCAGGGGCCATAATTCAGGAAGTTACGAATCAATGAGCGCAAATATCGGAAGGAACCAAGATCTTCGGGTTATAAACATGCATGTCAAGTTTCATCAAAATCGGTTCAAAATTGTGACCTCTATAGGGTCCACAACCTTGATATAACATATTTTCACACTATTCGCGTACAAACGGTGGCCATTTTGTCCGTCAATTTTGGTTTGATTTTCACGAAATTCGAACAGAGCCTTCATTACCATGTAACAGTGGTATAATCAAACGGTTTTTTAAATCGGATAATAATTTTGACCTCCAGAGGGACCACAAGCTAAAAAGGGCAATTTTTCGGACAATCAGGGGCCATAATTCAGGAAGTTACGATCCGATGGGTGCAAATATCGAAAGGAACCAAGATCTTTGGGTTATAAACATACATGTCACGTTTCATCAAAATCGGTTCAAAATTGTGACCTCTATAGGGTCCACAACCTTGATATAACATATTTTCACACTATTCGCGTACAAACGGCGGCCATTTTGTTTGTCAATTTTGGTCCGATTTTCACGAAATTTGAACTCTACCTTCATTACCATGTAACGGTGATATAATCGAACGGTTTTTTAAATCGGATAATAATTTTGACCTCCAGAGGGACCACAAGCTAAAAAGGGCGATTTTTCGGACAATCAGGGGCCATAATTCAGGAAGTTACGATCCGATGGCCGCAAATATCGAAAGGAACCAAGATTTTGGGGTTATAAACATGCATGTCAAGTTTCATCACAATCGGTTCAAAATTGTGACCTCTATAGGGTCCACAAGCTAAAAACATGATATTTCGTACAATCAGGGGCCATAATCCATGAAGTTCCGATCCGATACATGTCAATATCGAAAGGAACCGAGATCTTATGGGGATAAACCTATATTTCAAGTTTCGTCAAAATCAGATAAGAATTGTGACCTGTAGAGAGTCCACAAACAAATTGTGGACGGACGGACGTCCGGACGGACAGGGGCGACGACATAATACGTCCACATGAAAATGTGGGCGTATAAAAACATGATTTTTTGTACAATCAGGGGCCATAATTAAGGACGTTATGATCCAATGTGCCCGAATATCGAAAGGAACCGCGATCTTTGGGTTATAAACTTACATTTCAAATTTTATTAAAATTGTGACCTCTACAGGGTCACAACCTTGATATATCATATTTTTACACTATTCGTGTATTAGCGGCAGCCATTTTGTCCGGTAGTTTTGGTCGGATTTTTAATGAAATTCGACCTCAGCCTTCATTACAGTGAAACGGTGATATAATCAAATGTTTTTTAAAATCGGATAATAATTGAGACCTCTAGAGGAACCACAAGCTAAAAGATAGGCTGGCACTGCCAGGCAGGATACGCCCACATTTTCGAGAGATGGATAGAGAACAAGCAATACTGAAAGTGATTTTTCCTACATCATTAAGTCCTGTATTTCATACTGTATTGGGAGCAGCCATTTTGTTGGTCAGTTCCAGTCTGATATTCATGAAATTCGAAGCTGACAATGATTATGGTGTGACGGTACACAACCTAGAAATGTGTACAAACGGTGGCCATTTTGTCTGGCAATTATGGTCCGATTTTCTCAAAATTCAAACTCAACCTTCCGTAGGGTGTAACGGTGATAGAGTCAAACGTTTTTTTAAATCGGATAATAATTGTGACCTCCAGAGGGACCATAGGCGATTTTTCGGACAATCAGGGGCCATAATTCAGGAAGTTTCGATCCGATATGCGCAAATAACGAAAGGAACCAAGATCTTTGGGTTATAACCATGCATTTCAAGTTTCATCAAAATCGAATTAAAATTGTGACCTATACAGCGTCCACAACCATGATATACCATTTTTTAACAGTATTCGCGTACAAACGGCGGCCATTTTGTATGGCAATTTTGGTCCGATTTTCTCGAAATTCCAACTCAACCTTCCTTACGGTGTAACGGTAATATAATCAAACGTTTTTTTAAATCGGATAATAATTGTGATCTCCAGAGGGACCACAAACTAAAAAAAGGCGATTTTGCGTATAATCAGGGGCCATAATTCTGGAAGTTACGATCCGATATGCGCAAATATCGAAAGGAACCAAGATCTGTGGGTTATAACCATGAATTTCGAGTTTCATCAAAATCGAATTAAAATTGTGACCTCTACAGGGCCCACAACATTGATATTTTAACAGTATTCGCGTACAAACGGCGGCCATTTTGTATGGCAATTTTGGTCCGATTTTGCCAAAATTCGAACTCAACCTTCCTTAGGGTGTAACAGTGATATAATCGAACGGTTTTTTAAATGGGATAATAATTGTGACCTCCAGAGGTAGCACAAGCTAAAAAAGGTGATTTTTCGGGCAATCAGGGGCCATAATTCAGGAAATTACGTTCCGATAGGCGCAAATATCGAAAGGAACCAAGATCTTTGGGTTATAAACATGCATGTCAAGTTTCATCAAAATCGGTTCAAAATTGTGACCTCTAGAGAGTCCACAAACAAATTGTGGACGGACGGACAGGGGCGACGACAATATACGTCCACATGAAAATGTGGGCGTATAAAAAGTCGATTTTGCGCACAATCAGAGGCCATAATTCAGGAAGTTACAATTCGATATGCGCAAATATCGAAAGGAACCAAGATCTTTAGGTTATAAACATGTATGTCAAGTTACATCAAAATCAAATTAAAATTGTGACCTCTATAGGGTCCACAACCTTGATATACCATATTTTTACACTATTCGCGTACAAACAGCGGCCATTCTGTCTGGCAATTTTGGTTAGATTTTCAAGAAATTCGAACACAATCTTCATTACAGTGTAACGGTGATATAATCAGACAGTTTTATAAATCAAATCATAATTATGACTTCTAGAGAGACCACAAGCTAAAAAAGGCGATTTTTCGTACAATCAGGGGCCATATTTTCACACTATTCACATACATTTTGTGCGCCAATTGTGGTCCGATTTTCATGAAATTCGAAATCAACCCTCATTTCCATGTAACGGTGATATAATCAATTCGCCATTTTATCCGTCAATTTTGGTCCGATTTTCACGAAATTCAAAATCAACCCTCATTTCCATGTGACGGTGACATAATCAAACCGTTTTTTAAATCGGATAATAATTTTGACCTCCAGAGGGACTAAAAGCTAAAAAGGGCGATTTTTTTGACAATCAGGGGCCATAATTCAGGAATTTACGATCTGATTGGCGCAAATATCAACAGGTACCAAGATCTTTGGGTTATAAACATACATGTCAAGTTTCATCAAAATCGGTTCAAAATTGTGACCTCTATAGGATCCACAAGCTAAAGACATGACTTTTTGTACAATCAGGGGCCATAATCCATGAAGTTTCGATCCGATACATGCCAATATTGAAAGCAGCCGAGATCTTATGGGGATAAACCAGAGGGACACAAGCTAAAAAGGGCAATTTTTCGGACAATCAGGGGCCATAATTCAGGAAGTTACGATCCGATGGGTGCAAATATCGAAAGGAACCAAGATCTTTGGGTTATAAACATACATGTCACGTTTCATCAAAATCGGTTCAAAATTGTGACCTCTATAGGGTCCACAACCTTGATATAACATATTTTCACACTATTCGCGTACAAACGGCGGCCATTTTGTTTGTCAATTTTGGTCCGATTTTCACGAAATTTGAACTCTACCTTCATTACCATGTAACGGTGATATAATCGAACGGTTTTTTAAATCGGATAATAATTTTGACCTCCAGAGGGACCACAAGCTAAAAAGGGCGATTTTTCGGACAATCAGGGGCCATAATTCAGGAAGTTACGATCCGATGGCCGCAAATATCGAAAGGAACCAAGATTTTGGGGTTATAAACATGCATGTCAAGTTTCATCACAATCGGTTCAAAATTGTGACCTCTATAGGGTCCACAAGCTAAAAACATGATATTTCGTACAATCAGGGGCCATAATCCATGAAGTTCCGATCCGATACATGTCAATATCGAAAGGAACCGAGATCTTATGGGGATAAACCTATATTTCAACTTCCGTCAAAATCGGATAAGAATTGTGACCTGTCGAGAGTCCACAAACAATTGTGGACGGACGGACGTCCAGACATCCAGGGGCGACGGCATAATATGTCCACATGAAAATGTGGGCGTAAAAAAAGCGATTTTTGTTCATACAATCAGAGGCCATAATTCATGAAGTTTCGATCCAATATGCGCAAAATCAAATGCAACCAAGATCTTTGGGGTATAAGGATGCATATCAAGTTTCATCAAAATCGGATTAAAATTGTGACCTCTACTGGGTCCACAACTTTGACATACCATTTTTTTAGACTATTCGTGTACAAGCGACGGCCATTTTGTCTGAGAGTTTTGGCTGATTTTCGCGAAATTCTAACTCAACCTTCATTACAGTGTAACAGTGATATAGTCAAACACTTTTTAAAAATTGGATAATAATTGTGACCTCCAGAGGGACCACAAGCTAAAAAAGAGAGTTTTTGTATAATCAGGGGCCATACTTCAGGAAGTTACGATCTGGTGGGACAGTGCTCACGCTGTCAATCGCCATTTCCGCCAATTGCGATCAAAATATAATTTTGTCGGTAAAATATTCAATTTGGCGAAATTTTGGGCGATAAATTTTTCCTGTGTGGCTATTATTTTTCAACCGAGGCAATAAAATTTTCTTGTCACAAATTCACACAAGTGAAAGAGCTTTGATCTTCACACACGTTACAGTCTATTGCGTTTGACTGAGTCAGTTATCAATCAATAAGGTACCAATCTTTTGTCTCTTGATCAATGTCTGATTAGTGTTGATTCTTATTTACAATAAGAGCAGTAACAAACAATTAAGAGACAAAAGATTTAATTATTTGTCTCCAAATACAAATCGGTGGCTGTTTTGACGATTTCTATATATTCAAAATGGCAGACACTAGAATGATACTCGTTCGATTTGTTTGGGATTATTAGATTATGATGTATGTTTTATCTTCTTATCATTTATAAATGAAACCAGTTTTGTAATTACAATTTTTGTGGAAGAGGACGTTTAACTTCAGAAACGAACGAACGAAAGTCAGTTATCATCAAATCGCATGTCATGGGTCGTAAGCGAAAAATTGAACAGCCTTCGTCAACGCCCGATAGAAGAATGTCAGACTTTTAACATGTCCCCGGCAAAATGTTTCAACGCCTACAGATGATACTGATTAGCTCTCATCCATTGCATCCTTGAATGTTGAAGCTATATCAACTTCTACAGTCAATAGGCCTGGATTTACTAGGATACCTCAAAAGTTCGCGACAGATATTGAAAAAGCTTTAAAAAAATGGTCTTCTGCAAAGTAGTGAAAAATGTTGTAAATTGTGATATCTTATGTATATTGTATGTATGTACTTACGTAAATAGAAATTACTGAAAAAATCCAATAGATATCTGTGCTTATATATTGGCGGAAATCGTATATTGCTAATAAATTAAAACGGAAAATTGGCGGAAAAAAATTAAACCCAGAGTGAGCACTGGGTATGGACAAATATCGAAACAAATCAAGATCTTTGGGATGTAAACATGCATTTGAAGTTTCATCAAAATCGGACAAAATTTGTTACCTCTACAGCAGTGATGGGATTTCAAATTTTCTTGTCAGACATTTTTACCGAAAATAAAGGGACATAACTCTTATTGTTATTTAAGAAGGCAGTTTTTAGACCACACCCAAAAATCAAGTGTAAACAAAATATTCAAATTCGTACGTAATAAATAAAATAGGTGTACCTCATTATTTTCCATATTTAATGCCCGTATGGTATTCAAATTTATGTCAGTAATATTCCTACAAAATTACGTGATGTCGTAATACAATAGAACAAAAGCGTGCCGACTACTGTCGATCCGTCTGTTTAAAATTCCACCAAAATTACGGCATTTTACGGGTCATAAGTCGATACATGTTTCAGTAGAAGTCTTATACTCCTTTTCAACATATATACAGAAGGTAAAAGATAGGTTGCCAGGCAACGAAACATACGCCCACAGCAGCTAAATCGTCCGGGCAGTCAACAAGGGTTGTCGCATATTTTTATCGCTAATGAAACATTTGTAATACACTAAAAACTGATTAAGAGTAACAACTCATTATGTAATTATCAGAAAATCATTAGAATTTGATTGCTTTTTATAAAGTGTTACCCCACGCTAACAATTAGTATATACATGAAACATTTAATATCATGGACTTAGCTGTTCAGTTATCAAAATTCATTGAAAATCAAAATACTTGTTTGTTTCAACACCTTAAACTCTGTGTATCAATCTAAAGTCAATCGGATGATAAGTTTGGCTTCTATAGCGCCACAAGATTTTTTGAAGTTATCAAGGGAGATAACTCTGACAGTAATCATTTGAAATCTCTGAAAATCAATAGGCTTCTTCGTCTCATGACCTTAAACACTGTGTGTTAATTTAAAGTCGATCGGATATTAACTTTGGCCTCTAGAGCTTCCACAGGATTTTTTTGAAGTGATCAAGGGCCATAACTCTGGCAGCAATTATTGAAAATCACTGAAAATCGATAGACGTCTTAGTCTCATGACTGTAAACACTATGTATAAATTTGAAGTCAATCAGATATTAACTTTGGCCTCTAGAGCATCCACAAGATTTTTTTGAAGTGATCAAGGGCCATAACTCTGGCAGTAATTATCGGAAATCGCTGAAAATCAAAAAGCTTCTTCGTCTCATGACCTTAGACACTGTGTATAAATTTAAAGTCAATCGGATATTAACTTTGGCCTCTAGAGCGTCCGCAGGATTTTTTGAAGTGATCAAGGGCCATAACTCTGGCACTAATTATCGGAAATTGCTGAAAATCAATAGGATTCTTCGTCTCATGACCTTAAACACTGTGTATAAATTTAAAGTAAATCAGATATTAACTTTGGCCTCTAGAGCGTCCACAAGATTTTTTGAAGTGATCAAGGGCCATAAATCTGGCACTTATTATCGGAAATCGCTGAAAATCAATAGGATTCTTCGTCTCATGACCTTAAACACTGTGTATAAATTTAAAGTCAATTGGATATTAACTTTGGCCTCTAGAGCGTCCACAAGATTTGTTTAAGTGATCAAGGGCCATAACTCAGGCACTAATTATCGGAAATCGCTGAAAATCAATAGGCTTCTTCGTCTCATGATCTTAAACACTGTGTATAAATTTAAAGTCAATCGGATATTAACTTTGGCCTCTACAGCGTCCACAAGATTTTTTGAAGTGATCAAGGGCCATAACTCTGGTAGTTATTATCGGAAATCGCTGAAAAACAATAGGCTTCTTCGTCTCATGACCTTAAACACTGTGTATAAATTTAAAGTCAATCGGATATTAACTTTAGCCTGTAGAGCGTCCACAAGCAATTGTGGACGCCAGACCGACGGCCGGACGGGGGAGACGACAATATACGACCACATTTCAATGTGGGCGTATAAAAAAAGGATATCCCGAAATTTATTTGGCAGTAAACGTCGCTCTACCACAACGAGCGAGTGACACCATCTGCTAAATAATTGCATTCCATTCTTAGCATGCGCTATCGTCTGTAACAAGTTTCATCACTCTTACTTAGTTAAAAACAGGCTGCCAGGCAACGAAACACAACAGCTAAGTCGTCTAGGCAGACAAGGGTTGTCAGTAAAGAGAACTTTTACAACACATGAAAATCTTATTAAGTGATTACAATGTATCAGAAATGATAAAGATAGGTTGCCAGGCAACGAAACATACGTCCACAGCAGCTAAATCGTCCGGGCAGTCAACAAGGGTTGTCGCATATTTTTACTTTTTTCCGTAATGAAACATTTGTAATACACTAAAAACTGATTAAGAGTAACAACTCATTATGTAATTATCAGAAAATCATTAGAATTTGATTGCTTTTTATAAAGTTTTACCCTACGCTAACAATTAGTATATACGTGAAACATTTAATATCATGGATTTAGTTGTTTAGTTATCAAAATTCATTGAAAATCAAGTCAATCGAATGATAAGTTTGGCCTCTATAGCGTCACAAGATTTTTTGAAGTTACCAAGGGAGTAATTATTTGAAATCTCTGAAAATCAATAGGCTTCTTCGTCTCATGACCTTAAACACTGTGTGTAAATTTAAATGAAATGAAATGAAATGGGGTTTAACGTCCTACTCTTATGCACCTAACCTGGGCTAATGGAAGACGGGCATACGCCATACAGTGTGGTATGAGGGAAATTTTGCCCGGGCAGCGGCACTAGGGCCTACTGTTATATTGAATTCCAACTGCCAAGGGATCTTTTACGTGCACTCCAACGTGTACACAGGACCTCGGTTTTTCGTCCCATCCGAATGACTAGGCAGCTAACCTTGTCAGGCCCTCCGTTCTGCATCACTGACAAGGGGAAACCACGCTGGAAAATCGAGATGAACTTTCTCAGCCAATGCAGGGATCGAACACTCGACCTCCAGGCTAGCGAGCTAGCGCCTTACCCACTTAGCCACGTGATCCCCGTGTAAATTTAAAGTCGATTGGATATTAACTTTGGCCTCTAGAGCTTCGACAGGATTTTTTCGAAGTGATCAAGGGCCATAACTCTGACAGTAATTATTGAAAATCACAGAAAATCGATAGACGTCTTAGTCTCATGACTGTTAACACTATGTATAAATTTGAAGTCAATCGGATATTAACTTTGGCCTCTAGAGCATCCACCAGATTTTTTGAAGTGATCAAGGGCCATAACTCCGGCAGTAATTATCGGACATCGCTGAAAATCAAAAGGCTTCTTCGTCTCATGACCTTAGACACTGTGTATAAATTTAAAGTCAATCGGATATTAACTTTGGCCTCTAGAGCGTCCACAGGAGTTTTTGAAGTGATCAAGGGCCATAACTCTGGCACTAATTATCGGAAATCGATGAAAATCAATAGGATTCTTCGTCTTATGACCTTAAACACTGTGTGTACATTTAAAGTTAATCGGATATTAACTTTGACTTTTAGAGCGTCCACAAGATTTTTTGAAGTGATCAAGGGTCATAACTCTGGCACTAATTATCGGAAATCGCTGAAAATCAATAGGATTCTTCGTTTATGACCTTAAACACTGTGTATAAATTTAAAGTCAATTGGATATTAACTTTGGCTTTTGGAGCGTCCACAAGATTTTTGGAAGTGATCAAGGGCCATAACTCTGGCACTAATTATCGGAAATTGCTGAAAATCTATAGGCTTCTTCGTCTGATGACCTTAAACACTGTGTATAAATTTAAAGCCAATCGGACATTAACTTTGGCCTCTAGAACGTCCACAAGATTTTTTGAAGTGATCAAGGGCCATAACTCTGGTAGTTATGATCGGAAATCGCTGAAAAACAATAGGCTTCTTCGTCTCATGACCTTAAACATTGTGTATAAATTTAAAGTCAATCAGATATTAACTTTAGCCTCTAGAGCGTCTACAAGCAATTGTGGACGCCGGACGGACGGGGGCGACGACAATATCGCTGAAAAACAATAGGCTTCTTCGTCTCATGACCTTAAACATTGTGTATAAATTTAAAGTCAATCAGATATTAACTTTAGCCTCTAGAGCGTCTACAAGCAATTGTGGACGCCGGACGGACGGGGGCGACGACAATATATTTCCACATTTCAATGTGGGCGTATAAAAATTGTTTCAATTGTTTGTCTCATGGGCTTCGTCCACAAGATATTTCAAAGGGATCAAGGGCCATAACTCTGGCAGTAATTAAATGAAATCGTTGAAAATGACTAGGATCAGTTAAATCTCCATCCCTGACAATAAATGTGGCATCAAGCGATGATTCTCGGACAAAGTATTCAAAATTTGACACACATATATATTGACATAAATTATCCCAATAATATTGTATATCGTAATATTTCTTTTTCATTATCGCCAACTATAAACAAGTCTTTACTCAATGAAGTTTAATATCAAACTGACTGCCTTGTACATAGATACAATGTTACAAACAATAAGACTAAACAATGTTCACCCAAACTAAGTTCAAACAATTCAGTTCACTGATTACTAGTTAATGTATATCATGTACCCCCCCGGATTTTGTATGATTTTGAACATCAAAAATCATATTTAAAAAACATAAAGTATTGTTCACTTCACAACATGTCCTTATTTCTTGCATTTTCTAATTTAAGTTCACCATTTGTATATGTCACTAAATTGTCCATATTAAATGCCACACGTAATCTGTTGAATGTAATTATTTCGCCAATATCTGGATTATCCCTACATTCTTTGGTTAAAATATCAGCCACCATATCTTTATCACTATCTAACCAACTAAATGATTCAACAGATCCATCAATGAGCTTCTCTTTCAAACCTCTAATACTGTTTCTTAATAACTTCCTCTCTACTTGTCTGCTACTAGCTATCGACTCTAGTGTTGGCTTGGAATCTGTATAAATCTTCACAGAAATATCACCATTTATATGACCAAACAACAACTGTTCTAATTGCTCTGCTAAATATTTGGAATCATCAACCAATTTTACCATACTTCTAGTCTCAGCATCTTTAGCAGAATCTTTACTCTTTATTCTCTTAACCACATGATTTATTTTCTTCAAATCTCCAATGGTTGCGGAATTATTTTTCTTAGCCATTAATAATGCCGTAATTGCTAAATCAGGCCTTGTGTTTTCAGCAAGCCAATTTATTTTCCCTGTATATTTTCGGTATATTTTAGTTTCTGTCTTTGTTAATGGTTCATCTTTCTTTGCTTTCCTCACCTCAGTAATTTCTTCAAGACTATCAGCATAAGCTTGCATAGATAAAGTTATTCCATATTGATCTTTCTTTACATCAATTCCGGTAAATCTAAATACATTATCTTCAATTTTGGATATAGTTAAATTTTGTTTTATCTTCTTGGTAGTTTCAGTTATAAAATCTGTCGTTCCATGCAATAATTAAGTTTCTCTCTGATATTAAAGTTCTCCATTTCCGAAATCATACTTTCAAATTTCATCCAACTCCTTTCACCGCTTTCATCTTTATCAATCTTCAACTCAGTAATTTTACCAATCAAATATTTTGCCTTTTCCTTTCTCGTCTTAGCAAACTTTTCTTCTAATTCTTTCAGAATATTGGTAACTGTTCTTCCGCCACTAGTTTGTAGTTTCTCTATTACTGTTGTAGATACATATTCAACCAGTCCTTCTCTTTCTTTGTTCTTCTTTAAACTTTCTATCAGATCCCAATATTTGTTCAATTCGCTATCTCTGTTATTCTGATCCCATATTTTCACTTGCTCTTTGTATTGTTCAAACGTTTCCTTGGTCCATGTGGGAGGGAGCCTGGCTTTGGTAATCTGAGTGGTGCCTGATGAAATATTCTGTTGATTGTTTTCTACCAGTAATTCAACTATCTTCTGTTGACTAGTTATAAAATTTTCCATTATTTTACTTAAATTTGTGCTACTATCTCCATATTTCTCATCATTAACCTTACTTGCTTGGCCTGCTTTGAGTTGTTCTAATGCCAATTCAGCCCTTGCAGCTCTAAATGCCACCTCTTGTTCGTACATGTCTATAATCTTCTCTTTCTCAGCTTTCTTTTGTTTAGGTTTAATAGGGCATGTGTTATCGTCATTCAAAATATGACCTAATATCGGTCCACCACAAGTTTCACATACAAAATGTTCAAACTTTCCACTGTAGTCAATACTACCATATTGGTCTAAATTTTGAAGTTCATAAACCATATTTTCCACAGGCTTGTAATATTCAAAAATATCTCTAGTATTGGACATTATTAATTTTCTTTGAAGGCATTCAAGGGGGTTGGGGGTAGGTTGTGAATATATTTAAACACTCTTTCTTCGGTCCAACTGCTCCATTTTGTTTCATTACACAACTTCTTCAGACTTGTTCCAACTATTGTGGCTGTCAGAAAATACCATTTCCATATCAAAACTTCTGGCACTATGAATATTCCTGTTCCACTAAAAGGGTTGAATTCTATAGTCTCTCTTTATGTATAACAATTTCTGAACCTTTAAACTTCATATTATCATTTCACAATAAGTCCTGATCTGCACTCACACAGTCATATCCACAGCCCCACCCCATCCCTTGAAATGGGGGAAAAGTTTTAGAACATAGTCAATCTAACTTAAATCCACATATAAAATACAACTTTCACAAGATAACTGAGTCCATGTGAACACACACGCTCTGCTACCATATAAACAAGTCTTTACTCAATGAAGTTTAATATCAAACTGACTGCCTTGTACATAGATACAATGTTACAAACAATAAGACTAAACAATGTTCACCCAAACTAAGTTCAAACAATTCAGTTCACTGATTACTAGTTAATGTATATCACCAACCCTAAGTTAACGTCTTCAAATTTCTGCTCGATTTTTTGTATACATTATAAGGACCTGGTGCTAGCTTAAAAATAGGTTGCCAGGCAACGAAACATACGCCCACACAGCAGCTAAATTGTCCGGGAAGTCAACAAGAGTTTATTTATTTATTTATTCTTCAAGTAAAGGTTACAACATGACACTACATGAGCTGCATTGTATGATCGGGAAAGAGGCAACAATATAATATATTAAGTTGCCATACATGTGATTGGCCACAAGCAAAATGTCAGGAGATTTTTGTAAAAATGTCAGGAGAATTAAGGTCAAAAGAGGGAGACTTTATCACGCGTTAAAATTACCCATCCACCATGAATAAAAGACAAATTAATTTACATATTTTATATATTTTAATATCATTTGATTGTTATAATTACACAAACTTAACAAAACACGTGAAAACACACAATAAACACACTGTGTTCTCATTTAAACATTAGAAATATTTGTTCCACTTCTCTAAATCCCTATATTTTAATATTTCTTTTATCAATCGGTTCCAAAAATAACTAATGGATTTTCGTTTTTATAACATATTTTACATTCAAAAACCAGAAATGGTAGCTACCATATTGTTTTCAGTCATTGAAGACGCCATACATCTTTCATAAATACTACTACACGTAGTAGTAGGCTACTATAGACTTGTCATTTGTAATCGTTTTTTCCAAGCACATAACATGAGATAGCCTCAATCATAGGTAGCGACCGGTTGACAAAATTAATAATATTTATTAACCACGGCACACTACAAACAAAAGCTCAGTCAAAAGGAAACATAATAGTTTAATGTGATGAAATAATATTAAAAAAGACAGGACAGTAAAATCGTTTACATTAGCAGTCAAGTGATGCCATGTGCCGGTTGGGGGTCAAAGTTGACGACATACATGTACGGGTCATTGGTTTTCTGTGGTACTACCCACAGCATGGCTACAGTGAAAGGAACACGTGTAGTAAATTCTTTGGAAATATAGCTGACATGTTCAAATATTTATGGCATAACTATAATCATTTAAAGAATTAAGACGGTGGTATTTTTAAATCATTTAGGCTAACCTGCTTGCAACTGGACAATGCGTGATGTTAAACTGATGTTAGGGTGCCCCACGTGCCAACTGAAAAGTTGTTCTTGACACGTTGATCCTGCACGTTTTAGTTGAATAACTTACTACTGATTTCTAACAGTCTCGCACACTCGTTGAGGCTATAAATAGCAACAGCATGCGGAAATGTTCAAAACACCAAACACTACTACAGCCGTAAAAAATCTATTGTTGACGATTCTGAATAGCAATAATATTAAACTTTTTGGTTATTACGGCATCTTTAGAAATTACGCTCGTTTTATTTTTTAAATTGCCTTATAATTAGCTGTACCATTAGAAGATGCATATTTTGGTTAAAGTATAAATAATATCTCTGACTCACTGCCGTACAGCAAGAATATGATACTAGCAGTAGTTTCATTTTACTTTTACAAGGTTCTTGGGTCATAAGTGGCACTTACACCCTTCTAGAACTATGGCATCGATATACAGAATGCGTACTTATTTTGCAAAATACTAGTCTCTGAGAAAAGTATTTATTGCTTTTTGAATAGTTATAGCATTTATTATTGTCTTGCAATATTTTTAAAGGTGAAGGATTAGAGACAAGAAAAACTAGAACAACGTGGTCACGCCCACCATCACCTAAGATAGACTCAAAAACTGATAAATTGATTTTCCAGCAGTTGGACCTTGATTTTTATATTGGTAAGATATACATTTTAGATACTTTCTTGTCTGGAATTTCACATATTTTGGGATATTGTATAAAAACACAATTGATTGATATAGAACAAATGAAAAATAATGTTTACCCTGTGATCAATATAGGGAATGAACTTTGATTCTTCCAAAACTCAGCATTTTGGAAACGTGACATTTATGAATAACAATTTTTTGTCCCCCGTCTGTCTGTCACACTTGGGACACAATAACGTTCAAACTTGGTGCACTATGTAACATATACGAAATAGGCGACGAATTTCACTATTTATTCATTTGTACAGATTCGGTTATTTTAAGGAAAAGGAAATTGTCAATATCTCCTAAGTTAGGGTGCCCCACGTGCCAACTGAAAAGTTGTTCTTGACACGTTGATCCTGCACGTTTTAGTTGAATAACTTACTACTGATTTCTAATAGTCTCGCACACTCGTTGAGGCTATAAATAGCAACAGCATGCGGAAATGTTCAAAACACCAAACACTACTACAGCCGTAAAAAATCTATTGTTGACGATTCTGAATAGCAATAATATTTAACTTTTTGGTTATTACGGCATCTTTAGAAATTACGCTCGTTTTATTTTTTAAATTGCCTTATAATTAGCTGTACCATTAGAAGCTGCATATTTTGGTTAAGTACAAATAATCTCTCTGACTCAATGCCGTACAGCAAGAATATGATACTAGCAGTAGTTTCATTTTACTTTTACAAGGTTCTTAAAAATATTGTTGAGTTGCCTGATGTTGGTGCTTCTAAATTCAATTTCTTGTTCCATGTTTCGTAAAAAAAAGTAGTCTTGATTATCCCGACCCGTCAATTAGACGTAGAATGATCGGTAGACTAGTTAAGCGAGACTAATTTCAAAACAAGGGCACGTAACCTATCTTTTACTCAAAAGTGTCTGGATGTTATGGACGCCACTCCAAACCACTTTTCAGTATTACTTATGTATGGTTTAATGATCATAGCTTATGAAGTACAGCATGGTCGTTTATTTAGTGACTATAAATGTGTGAAACAGATTTAAGGCTTTCTAAATATATTAGTATTGTGGTGTAATTGTCGAGATATTTGGAGATATTCATTTAGGGTGGGGCACCCTACCTAAGTTCTACTTACGACCAAATACACACAAGTTTAGCGAATTGTTTTATTGTACTCACCCTCATGTACTAAACAGTTTACACGGATTAATTAAGGTTATAACACAAAGGTTACACCCCCCTGGTTAATTCATATCCACACTATATGTTATACTCATATTGATGTAAATATGTTATTGTTTCTACACTGTATTTATGTACGGTTTGAGAAATAAAGAATATCTATCTATCTATCATAGGTGTTTATTAGGTCAATGCCTTGATCGAGTTTGAAGGGTGTGTTCCCACTTTGCCTGCAGATTAAGGCCTTTGATATTCTCGTGGCTTCATTTATCACAGGTACTATAAGAGAATGGAATTTCTTATTCCCTCATTTGCTATTGATTATCGCATTCGTATTTGTAGTAATTATAGTAAAGTATTAGTACCAATTGATCGATCATCATGGCAGATATTATAAGTGAAAGAGAGATTCGATTTCAGCAGTTCCGTGAAAAGATAGAAAGAATAGAATTATACTTAACGACACAAAGCCACAAACCTGGAATTACCAAAATGGAACAAAAGAAAGTCAGAAATCATTCCAAAACCCATGTTATTCAAGGTTGGTCGACTGCACATTAATTATGCTATTAAATTGAAGGGCTTACAATAATTATTATAGAAGGGTAGGCCCGTTGTTCCACGTAGCAATCCTGCTAAATATTTGAAAAAACTAAATAAGCTTATGCAACAGCCAAAAAAAAAAGATGATTTCAATGAAAAGGCCATACCAAGGAATATGGTAACTACAATAACGGCTATGATATTGTATGTTGTCCTCAATGGAGGTTTGTATGCAATACTGTGTGTCTTGTGTTATAATTGTCATATTGTTTAATTTTATGTACATGTTTATATTGTATGCTGTCCTCAATGTGTGCTCGCTATGATCTACGTTTCTCTTATGTCTATTGTAGGCCTATTACGTATCATATATATAAAGTTGCATTTTATGAAATAAAAATATGGATTAATCTATCGTATACGGAAAGGCGAATGTAATATCGTCATTTATAAATACCAAGCAGTCAGCGCCCAAATTGAATAGAGAGAGTAAATCCAGCAACAACGGGCCACAATGCGTAAATTGTGCATCAGACCTTCAATAGCAATATCCATCAAACAGAAATCTCCTTGTTGATAAATATTACGACACAACAACCAACCGAACAGTGGTAATTCCCACGCAAATGGTATTTAAACTCAAATTATTTTAGCTTTTCACTAAATTTACATTGCATCAATCCAACGATCCTCATTCCAGAACTCGTAACTTCCAATAGCCGTTTTTATGCAATTACAGAAGAAACACATACGCCCGAGTTGACACGTAATCATTTTTCGAGACTTCGTAGTAATATTGGATTTCCTGGTTATGTTTTCTTCGTGATCGTAACATATAAAACTACAGGCCAGTTCGTTTCTACAACTATGTTATTAAGCTGACCTTGACTTTCATTTCCAGGCCAAATGGAATAAACCACCCCATTTCCCCAAGACCAGGGGGGGAACATTGCCTTATTTGGTCTACCAAAGCATATATCATAAACAGATGGAATTTGACGGATATTTTACCAAAATATCACCATTGTTTTACATATAAACATGTCCGCTTTTTTAGTACGTCGGATTTGAATCTATAAGAAAGAGTGAACCAACAATTTTTCAAAGACCCAATATAGTTGCATTTAATAAAATAAAAATATTGACCCTAATCTTTTTTAGTACGTCGGATTTGAATCTATAAGAAAGAGTGAACCAACAATTTTTTAAAGACCCAATAAAGTTGCATTTAATAAAATAAAAATATTGACCCTAATCTATCGCACGAAATGCAAGAGAATTTAATATTTTGATTGTTGAATTCCCGTCTACTGTGGTTCATTTGGAATGTAAAATATACAAACAATTACGATATTAATTGAAATTATATATTATCGGCATGACCATGGAATGGGTCGGAAACGTGTGTACAACAAACGAGTCAGAATAGCGAAGATTCTCGAGATTGCATCAATCCAACTATCCTAATGAATGTCAATGTTGTGTATTGTTTAATTGGCGTGTTTTCTCGCTGGTTGCGATAACTGCACCAAAAGGAGTATAATCAAGGACCAACATGCTTTATCTGACACGTACGAGTTAAATCAAAATTTGAGAAGTAAAACTGTTTAACCGTGCGATTAATCATTCGGCCGTGTGTTTTACGCAGGTCTTTGTAAAATAATGAGGTCTTTAGATAGGCGTGTGTGCTCGCTATGATCTACGTTTCTCTTATGTCTATTGTAGGCCTATTACGTATCATATATATAAAGTTGCATTTTATGAAATAAAAATATGGATTAATCTATCGTATACGGAAAGGCGAATGTAATATCGTCATTTATAAATACCAAGCAGTCAGTGCCCAAATTGAATAGAGAGAGTAAATCCAGCAACAACGGGCCACAATGCGTAAATTGTGCATCAGACCTTCAATAGCAATATCCATCAAACAGAAATCTCCTTGTTGATAAATATTACGACACAACAACCAACCGAACAGTGGTAATTCCCACGCAAATGGTATTTAAACTCAAATTATTTTAGCTTTTCACTAAATTTACATTGCATCAATCCAACGATCCTCATTCCAGAACTCGTAACTTCCAATAGCCGTTTTTATGCAATTACAGAAGAAACACATACGCCCGAGTTGACACGTAATCATTTTTCGAGACTTCGTAGTAATATTGGATTTCCTGGATATGTTTTCTTCGTGATCGTAACATATAAAACTACAGGCCAGTTCGTTTCTACAACTATGTTATTAAGCTGGATTGGATTCGAAGAACCCTCGTTCTCAATAAATGATAGCTGCTCGGAATACCTGTTGAGCTCTTATCAGTCTCGCTCAACACCCTCTTTTATAACCCCCTTTTTTCTGCACGTCCTACAGACTGACCTTGACTTTCATTTCCAGGCCAAATGTAATAAACCACCCCATTTCCCCAAGACCAGGGGGGGGGGGAACATTGCCTTATTTGGTCTACCAAAGTATATATCATAAACAGATGGAATTTGATGGATATTTTACCAAAATATCACCATTGTTTTACACATAAACATGTCCGCTTTTTTAGTTCGTCGGATTTGAATCTATAAGAAAGAGTGAACCAACAATTTTTCAAAGACCCAATATAGTAAGTCACGCTACTTATAGATAAAGTTGCATTTAATAAAATAAAAATATTGACCCTAATCTATCGCACGAAATGCAAGAGAATTTAATATTTTGATTGTTGAATTCCCGTCTACTGTGGTTCATTTGGAATGTAAAATATACAACCAATTACGATATTAATTGAAATTATATATTATCGGCATGACCATGGAATGGGTCGGAAACGTGTGTACAACGAACGAGTCGGAATAGCGAAGATTCTCGAGATTGCATCAATCCAACTATCCTAATTCCAGAACTAAACTTGTAACTTTACCGTATGTAAATATACTTATTCTCGTAAATATACTTAATCTCGTCTTTCGACAAGTTATTATTTGTGTTAATGATCAAAAAAATAATATAATTCAAATCAATGTTAACCCATCCATTGGCATTTCAGACTTCACGTCTCCCCGGTTCATGCATTGTCAGTGCAGATTCGACAATCTCAGTTACGTCTCTTTGATCAAAGCAACACTTCTGTTTATATGTAGAGCACGAGCTTATTCGCACGTATTGGAAAACTGTTCGGTTGCTTTATTTGACAAGATATTAATAATAAACTATAACATTTGGCAATTTTTCTTTGAAAATTCTGATAAATTGGTAGCTCTTCGGGAAGCGCTGATCATATAGCTTACCCTGTTTGTGTGTGTTGTAAGTTTTTATAATAGCTAGCAGATAATTTAGGATATCTGAATACTTTCTGAATGAACATATATCTCGTTATTAGTTTTTAAAAGACCTTTTTTTTTATGATAGTCGGATATCATTCACAGATATCAAATATAAATCACAATAGATAGACCATGAATAGTCCAATGCAGATTTGAAACAAACAGCATTGTAATTTTATGCAAAAATACATTTACCTGTTTCCTAATTCGATTTAATATTTGATTTAAACTTCACAGTCCAATTAGACCTTAGACAATTATGTTTCCAACTGGCACGGAAAAATAATTCAAATCAAATTTATTATCAACATCGGGGAGATGTTTTGCAAATAACGGGAACAAATTAATAACTAGACCTGCATGCAGCTATGACGGGTTTCACTGGTGCCATGTTACTTTTGAACTTGTGTCACTTTCGGTGCCACGTTACCCTTGAACATATGTTACTTCCGGTACCAAAGAAACCAATAAACAGGTTTGCACATAAGCATTGCACACATCATTTAAAATGGACACAGAATCAACCAAATCCAACAATATCAATTCATTTTATATATATGTTACTTGTAAGTGATCCTGGCAAAATTACATTACTTCCGGTGTTAATGAAAATGTTCAATTAGTTTTATGAAATCGGAAATGGCATAACATATCATATGTAGGGTGCCCCGAGCTGTCCAATATAGCCTCTAAGAAAGTTTGTCTTACCTCGAGAGGTGTTTACTGTGCCAAGACGAATTTCTCAATGATGACAATACAGGCTCGGGCACAATGGGAGCACGTGTACGGACCAAATATTCACCGTATACAGCCATGCACGTGGTATTGTCACAACATAAAATTGTAAATAAAGACTCGTAAAAAATATTTTCATCGCGCGTTTGTCTTTCAATATTATTGGATCGCTAACTACGTTAAAAATTATAAAAATGATTGTCGTTTTTATTTTTCAATTAGCTATTTATTTACAGAGTGCTGTCGTTTAGTTTCGGCGATTTAACATCTCCTAATAACTCGTTTTGGGCAAGATAAGAGTACAACCGGTATTTTTCTTTCAATTTTGAAAGGTTCGTGAAATCGTCGTTGTATTGCCTCAGACGAGTTATACCAAATTAAAAAATATAACAATTGTTTCGTATTTTAAAATTTGCTACCAGGAATTTATCGAAGCGAAATGTAGTCTCGGTTGACCAGATTTACTGTTCGAGACAACTGGCTTTTAGGGTAAAGGGGAAACAAATCTTTTTATTTTGTTAAGGAATTGACCGACGGACTTTTTAAAATTGTTGTCAATGGATTCAATTAGTAGGCATGACGTCCAACGATGAATTACTATCCAGCAGTGGTTTGGGCGATAACTATGAACTCGGCACAATAATAAAATTTGCCTTTGCAAGAATTACAGGCTAGTACTAGGTATCATTAATAAATTTCCTACCAATACAGAGCGCCAGTCTATAATTACTGCTTTACATGACGACAGTGTGACGTTTGATGACAACGGTATTCGAAGGAGGCTGATCAGACTGAGACAAAGGCGAGAAAGCTGGGCAAACATATACAAACTTCTAATAAATCTTTAAAATTATATAACGATTATCTCGACAACCCCTTTTTCCCCGGGATAGAGGACAATACGCCATCGAAAGATACCAGCAAGACACATTTGATTAATAGAGAGACACAGATATCTGTCGATTCGACTTTGACCAAATTAAATAGGAAAATAGGAATTTAGTAAGTAGGATCAATAGGTATAAATAAAAACAATTTTCAGTTTAACAAATCGAATAAGGAAGACCTCAAAAGAATTGATTCACACGAAGGCTAATAATAATAAAGATCGGTGTATCTTTAAAACATCTTTCGGAAACCCCAAAGTCAGCGAAAAACACCACTTTATATACGGACGAAACAACAAAATATGGCTCCAAGTTCAGCACACATATGCAATAACCGCTGACTCGGCTCACAAGCCAATTATTATTGGTCTTCGAAATATGGCTGATAAATCTGCGCAAATTATTCTTGCAACTCTAAATGAAATTTTGGCAGATCTTGATGATAAAGCTGGGCCCATTAGTAAATCCGTAATTTTGAAATTAGAAATACAATGCCGCAATTTGTGCATTATATGGCCAAGCATATAACAAATTTTCTTTGTGATTTTAAAACAGAAAATAGATTGACATACCGTTACGACAGAAGATCTAACATACTAGTCACGAAGATATGTGTTTTTGTTAATTTAATCGATTGCTTTCAGTCCAAATGAAGTTATAGGAATTACACCGTCTTCATTAGCCCAGTTCGGAGCAGAACAGTATGATGTTAAACCCCATTTCATTTCATTTATAGGAAATACATAATAATATATTCAGCATATTTATTCTTGTGTAAATGCTATCATACAATAAGGCACGGGATCCCGAATTTGAATTTGTTCTTAATTTTGTATCTTCTAGTTTATATTCACTTATTCAAATCCAACTTCAAAATGTCAAAGTACACCCCAAATCTGTATAAATATAACCTGATCAGCTATGGCATATTTTTCATTCAGATTGATTAAAATAGTCTGTCATTATTGATTTAATACTCTTAATTATTCCATAAAACTTTCCTTAAATAAACATACTTCCAAACATTATACAAGGGGTATTTCGGGACCCCATGACCCTATCATTAACGTTTGTGAGAAATTGGTTCATAATTGTCTAGCGAGAATGTTATACATTGTCAGCTACTTAATGTCGAGTAAAATGCTGCAAATGGAATGGACGTTAGACATGGCAACATTCATCATTTGACAAGAAACTTCCGAGTGTTACATTATCGGACACCAGGGGTCTTGTGACCCCCCCCCACTTCCTTTCAATATTTTGCTTTTTACAGGTGTCTAATCGGTTCTTTAATCGGTGCTAGCTTTGTATTAGGAATCTTTCTTACTGATGATATTGTTTTGGTTATTCTAGTAATCTATATCTGAAAGCAAATCAAGGTACCCTACCAACCCCACCAATAGACGATTCTACATGGAAGATGACAATTACGATATTTTTAGATTTGTATGGTTTCAAAAAAATCTTATAATTCCTATCGGCAGTGACAAAACCTGAAATAATTTGTTTTAGCCTGATTGATTATTGTTTAGTCTTGATATGAAGCTGTAGTTTGATCGTATTTGAATACAATTATTCATACAAAACCTATAATTTATGTTTGGGGTCTTAGGTTACCCCTTGTTGCCGACAACATTTTGCGCGCGACGTGTACGCACAAGGGTTAAATGGGACATCAAATATAAATTTACAAAGGCACGTTCACATTTATGGGTATAGAAACTATAAATAGATCGGTCCATTGTATCAACAAAAACTTAAACAAATGTAAATAGGGCTGCACACATATAAATTACACAGGAATGGCCGATCTAAACACTGGACCGTATTGCGCATGCTTGGAGATCTAAAATCCAAGCGATACATGGAGCAGATTTTGTTAGATAGCAAATTAAGATTTAAACGAATAGTCCCGAATGGTAGTGGTGGTTAATTCTTATCGGAAAAGAAATCCATAATTTTCAATTTCCAAGAAAATATAACTCTGTCAACATTGAAATCCCAAAATACAAATGTCCGCCGCTAGTACACAAAAGCAGTGTATTTTACCGTACAGTCAAATGAATATATCTTGTGAAATAAAGCACGCAGGTACAGTTTCTTGACAGTTTATAATAAAGGATTATCTGGGGTTGTTGTTTGTATAGATATAGTGCAATAACTGTAAATATTTTTCGAGATTTTTTTTTAGCTCGGGGCACCCTATCATATGGTGAGAATTTTATGTAAATCGAATAATAATTGCCACTTTTATAAACCAAAAACCTTGAAAAGTGACTTGTAGAAAATCGTCTATTTCTCGGCAACCGTACAAGCTAGAAACTATTTTTGGGTATCTATATGATCGTATGGGTTCGGTCTATTTGTTGATTGGAATCAAATAACATAATTTTAAAAACATTACAAATTAGAATCATATGAATAAAATATATGTTTTGAAGGCTAAAAATACAGTTTTTGCCAAAAGAACATTACTTCCAAAAACCAAAAACGTTAAATTAGTTTTATAACACCGACTATGACATTAGGCATCAAAGGGTGAAAATTTTCTGAAAATCGAAAAGTAATTGACACTTTTATGGGCCAAAAACCTTCAAAAGTGACTTTTAGAAAACCGCCTATATCTCGGCAACCGAACAAGTTGGAAACAATGTTATGATATCTATATGACCGTATGAGTTTTCTTAATATGTGAATTTAATCCAAAAGTTAATTTTATTATTATATATTAAATAATTATTGGTTGAAAAAAAATATTGATTTTAAAAGTTAAAATGCAGTTTTTGACCAAATGGCGTCACTTCCGGTGTTAATTTTAAATTGTAATCGACTTGATATGACGCAGACTTGCTTTGTGAATCAAATGGTGTCACTTTTGTGAATATCCATTAATAATTAACTTTTTTACAGGCAAATTACGAAAACAGTGACTTACGCAAAACTGCTCATTTCTCGGCAACTGCTTATATTACAAACTAATTTTCACATACATTCTCTTCGTATGGATTATAGCTACAATTTTATAAAAGTTACATAGAAATATTTTAAAATTTGAAAAGCCTGAACGGGTTGTAAATAGGTCAGTTTTACACCTTTTCTCACCTCTTAATCGGATTTGCTCGAAAATGAAACCGAAATTAAAAAAACTGAGCTCACACTTTTTTGCGCTTTTAAAGGGCACACACTTTTAGTTATATCAGTTTTTAAATAAAATAATATTTTCTTTTGAAAAATGGTACCTAACTGTCAAAATTGTAGTTTTTGGTAAATTTACGCCACTTCCGTTGCCGACAGATAACACTGTTGGTAACAAAAAAGATGACGATTGATACAACGGAGCTTATGAACTTTGTTTTTTACAAATCGAACAATAACTAATCAATCTAGGGCTAAAAAACTGAATTAGCCAATGGCGGCCAAGGAAAATAACCGAGACAAAAAAAAAAATTCATTTTTGCTCAATTCAATATTAAATTAGTTTCTTAAAATCAGAAATAATAATCACATGGTAAAAATTTTATGTAAATCGAATAGGAATTGCCACTTTTATAGACCCCAAACCTTGGAAAGTGACTTGTAGGAAATCGTCTATTTCTCTGCAACCATACAAGTGAGAAACCATTTCATGGTATCTGAATGATCGCATGGGTTCATTCTATTAGTTGATGCGAATTAAATATCATGATTTTAAATTTATTACAAATCAGTCTCATTTGAAAAAAAAATATCTGATTTGAAGGCTAAAAATACAGTTTTTGCCAAAATATAATTACTTCCGGTGATACTGAAACTGTTAAATTAGTCCTGTGAAATCATAAATGACATAAGATATCATATGGTGAAAATTTTATAAAAATCGAATGATAACCGACACTTTTATAGACCAAAATCCTCGAAAAGTGACTTGTGGAAAATCGCCCATTTCTCTGCAACCGTACAAGTTAGAGAGAGAGAGAGAGAGAGAGAAATGGTGTTTAACGTCCACTCGACACAAACCAGGTCATTCTGGGACTAACATATGGTTTCATTTTATTTCAATAATTCGCTTGCGCGTAGTGGTCTTTAGCAGTGGGAGGAAACCGGAGTACCCGGAGGAAACCCACGAGGCTGAGAAGGCGCCCCTATCTCCATGTCACATACGCTCACACCAGGGCTCGAAACCACAGCCGCAAGCCAGAGGTGACCGGCCAGCTCGAGGTCGAAGCGCGGCACTCTAGACCACTAGGCCATCCCAACCCCCCGTACAAGTTAGAAACCGTTTTGTGATATCTGTATGATCGTATGGGTTCATTCTATTTGATGAATAGAATCAAATATCATAATTTGAAAAAAATAATAAGTACGACCCATTTGAATAAAATATTGTTTTTTAATGCTAAAAATTAAGTTTTGAGCAAATGACGTCATTTCCGGTGGCAGCGTATGAGGTAAAATGGTTTGACCGTGTCCACTATGGCATTAGGCATCCAGTGGTGCAAGAAAATTGAAAATCACATAATAATTGATTCTTTTACAGCCAAAATAACTTGAAAAGTGACTCATGCAAAATTGACTTTTTCTCGGCAACTGCGCATATTACAAATTAATTTTCACATACATTCTCTTCGTATAGGTTATTGCTACGAGATTATGAATGTTATGAAGATATATTTTTTAATATGAAGACGCTGGATGGGTTGTAAATAGCTTATTTTGACACCTTTTTTCACCCTTTAATCCAAATTGCCCGAAAACGAAATCGAAATTAAAAGATAGGTTGCCAGGCAACGAAACATACGCCCACAGCAGCTAAATCGTCCGGGCAGTCAACAAGGGTTGTCGCATATTGTTACTTTTTTTTGGTAATGAAACATTTGTAATACACTAAAATCTGAGTAAAAACTCATTATGTAATTATCTGAAAATCATTAGAATTTGTTTGCTTTTTATAAAGTTTTGCCCCAAGCTAACAATTAGTATAGGAAACATTTAATATCATGGATTTTGCTGTTCAGTTAACAAAATTCATTGAAAATCAAAATAATTGTTCGTTTCAACACCTTAAACTCTGTGTATCAATCTGAAGTCAATCGGATGATAAGTTTGGCATCTACAGCGCCACAAGGTTTTTTGAAGTGATCAAGGGAGATAACTCTGGAAGTCATTATATGAAATCGATGAAAATCAGTAGGCTTCTTCCTCTCAGGACCTTAAACAGTGTGTGTAAATTTAAAGTCAATCGGATATTAACTTTGGCCTCTAGAGCGTCCACAGGATTTTTTGATGTGACCAAGGGCCATAACTCTGGCACTAATTATCGGAAATCGCTGAAAATCAATAGTCTTCTTCGTCTTATGACCTTAAACACTGTATAAATTTAAAGTCAATCGGATATTAACTTTTTTTGAAGTGATCAAGGGCCATAACACTGGCACTAATTATCGGAAATCGCTGAAAATCTATAGGCTTCTTCGTCTTATGACCTTAAACACTGTGTATAAATTTAAAGTCAATCGGATATTAACTTTGGCTTTTAGAGCGTCCACAAGATTTTTTGAAGTCATCAAGGGCCATAACTCTGGCACTAATTATCGGAAATCGCTGAAAATCAATAAGCTTCTTCGTCTTATGACCTTAAACACTGTGTATAAATTTAAAGTCAATCGGATATTAACTTTGACTTTTAGAGCGTCTACAAGATTTTTTGAAGTGATCAAGGACCATAACTCTGGCACTAATTATCGGAAATCGCTGAAAATCAATAGGCTTCTTCGTCTTATGACCTTAAACACTGTGTATAAATTTAAAGTCAATCGGATATTAACTTTGGCCTCTAGAGCGTCCACAAGATTTTTTGAAGTGATCAAGGGCCATAACTCTGGCACTAATTATCGGAAATCGCTGAAAATCTATAGGCTTCTTCGTCTTATGACCTTAAACACTGTGTATAAATTTAAAGTCAATCGGATATTAACTTTGGCTTTTAGAGCGTCCACAAGATTTTTTGAAGTGATCAAGGGCCATAACTCTGGCACTAATTATCGGAAATCGCTGAAAATCAATAAGCTTCTTCGTCTTATGACCTTAAACACTGTGTATAAATTTAAAGTCAATCGGATATTAACTTTGACTTTTAGAGCGTCCACAAGATTTTTGAAGTGATCAAGGGCCATAACTCTGGCACTAATTATCGGAAATCGCTGAAAATCAATAGGCTTCTTCGTCTTATGACCTTAAACACTGTGTGTAAATTTAAAGTCAATCGGATATTAACTTTGGCCTCTACAGCGTCCACAAGATTTTTTGAAGTCGTCAAGGGCCATAACTCTGGTAGTTATTATCGGAAATCGCTGAAAAACAATAGGCTTCTTCGTCTCATGACCTTAAACACTGTGTATAAATTTAAAGTCAATCGGATATTAACTTTAGCCTCTAGAGCGTCCACAAGCAATTGTGGACGCCGGACCGACGGACGGACCGACGGACGGACCGACGACAATATACGACCACATTTCAATGTGGGCGTATAAAAAACTGAGCGCGATGTTTTGTGCGCCTTTATATGGTACATCTTTTCAGTCATATTAGATTTGAAAAAAAAATTTTTGCTTTCAAAAAGTGGTACCGAACTGCTAAAATTGTAGTTTTGCTAAATTTACGTCACTTACGTCACCGACAGGAAACTTTGCCGGTAACAAAAAAAATAACATTTTGGACCATATAAACTTTGTTTTATACAAATTGAACAATAAATAATTTATATAGAACCGATAAACTGAATTAGCCAATAGCGACCAAGGAAAATTATCCAGAAAAAAAAATGTTCACATTTTCGCCCAAATCAGACGACCCTTTAACCCTTGGTAAAAGGTCATTAAAAAATATTCACTAATAAAAAAGTTTTTTGTCAAAATTTAAATTTTCAAAATTTGGCGCCTTATTTTTCCGAAGATTCGGCGAAATTTAAAAATCTAAAGACCCGTAGCTATGTGCCATGTCTCTGGCTATGTCAAAAACTATCAAACGATAAAATCCAACAATTGTTGTTAATATTACGGCAATATTTCAAAAAACGACAACTTCGGTGATTTCGGACATTTCGCATTGTCGCAGAATGCCGGAAATAGCTTTAATCTCTAAGTCACACCCACTTTCGCAGTAAAACTCAAGACATTGCATCGATCCGACAAGTAGTTCCTGAGATATAAGCAAATTGGAAAAAAAAAAATAATAATAATAAGAATAACTAGACCTGCATGCAGGAATGACGGGTTTCACTGGTGCCAAGTTACTCTTAAACATGTCACTTCCGGTGCCAAGTTACCCTTGAACATATGTCACTTCCGGTACCAACGAAACCACTAAACAGGTTTCCAAATTAACATTGCACACAAATAAAATGGACGCAGAATCAACCAATCAATCCAGCAATATCAAGTCATTTTATACATTTGTTACTTGTAAATGATCTTGACAAAATTAAATTACTTCCTGTGTTAATGAAAATGTTCAATTAGTCTTATGAAATCAGAAATGGCATACGATATCATATAGTGAAAATTTTATGTAAATCGAATAATAATTGCCACTTTTAAAGACCAAAAAACTTGAAAAGCGACTTGTATAAAATCGGCTATTTCTCTGCAACCGTACAAGTTAGAAACCATTTTGTGGTATCTGTATGATCGTATGGGTTCATTCTATTTGTTGATTAGCATCAAATACCATAATTTGAAAAAGATTTCAAAACAGACTCATTTGAATAAAATATCTGTTTTGAAGGCTAAAAATACAGTTTTTGCCAAAATGACGTTACTTCCGGTGATTATGAAAATCTTAAATTACTTGTATGAAATCCCAAATGGCATTAGGTATAACATGGTGTAACGTTTATGAAAATCGAATAATAATTGACACTTTTATGGCCCCGAAACCTTCAAAAGTGACCTGTAGAAAACCGTCTATTTCTCGGCAACCGAACAAGTTAGAAACAGTTTTATGATATCTGTATGACCATATGAGTTTTGTTTATATGTGAATTTAAACCAAAAGTTAAAATTATTAATACATATTAAGTTATTCTTGGTTGAATAAAACATTGATTTAAAAAGTTTAAAATGCAGTTTTTGACCAAATGATGTCACTTCCGGTGTCAATTTTAAATTGTAATCAACTTGATATAAAGCTACATGCATTTTGAATCAAATGATGTCACTTTTATAAAAATCCAATAATAATTGACTATTTTACAGGCAAAATAACGAAAACAGTGACTTGTACAGAACTGCCCATTTCTTGGTAACTGCTTATATTACAAACGAATTTTAACATACATTTTCTTCGTATGGATTATAGCTACAAGTTTATAAAAGTTACGAAGAAATATTTTTAAATCTGAAAAGCCTGAATAGGTTGTAAATAGGTCAATTTTACACCATTTTTAGCCTCTTAATCGAATTTGCTCGAAAATGAAATCGAAATTAAAAAAACTGCTTCCGACATTTTTTGCGCCTTGAAAGGGCACACTCTTTGAGTCAAATAATTTTTCCAAAAAATAATATTTGTTTTCGAAGAAGGAAAATAACTGTCAAATTTATAGTTTTTGGTAAAATTATGCCACTTCCGGTGCCGACAGATAACACTTTTGGTAATAAAAAAAATGACAATTGATACAACGAAGCATATGAACTTTGTTTTATACAAATCGAACAATAAAAAATCAATCTAGGACTGAAAAACTGAATTAGCCAATGGCGGCCAAGGAAAATTACTGAGACAAAATTTTTTAACATTTTTGCACTAGTCAGATGACTCTTTAATTCTGTGCACAATACGACTAAAAAATATTCATAAATAAAAAAGTTTTTTGTAAAATTTTAAATTTTCGAAATTTGGCGCCTAATATCTCCGAAGATTTGCCGAAAATCAAAAATCGAAAGTAGCGTAGCTATGTGCCCTGTCTCAGGCTATGCCAAAATGTATCGAAAGTTAAAATCCAATGATTATTGTTAAAATTACTGCAATATTTTCAAAAACGATAACTTCGGTGATTTCGGACATTTCGCATTGTCGCAGAACGTTCAAAATAGCTTTATCCTCTAAGTCACACCCACTTTCCCAGTAAAACCGAAGAAATCGTAACGATGCGACACGTAGTTGCTGAGATCTATTCAAATTGGAATCTGAATAATAATAATAATAACTAGACCTGCAAGCAGCACTGAACCGGCTTTCAGGAATCATACAGGAAGTTTATTATACCATAGCCGATCCATTGAGCTACCAAACTATACTTTAGTTGTTCTGCTTCAGTGACACCCTCTATCATATGTATAAGTAATATTTGCTGGCGAAAAGACCGGCCAAAATTGTAAATTATGGCAAAATTACGTCACTTCCGGTGCCGAAAGAAATTTTTATAGGTGAAAAATAAGTCGAAAATTCGCAACATACAAAATACAAACTTTGTTTTATACATATCGGGCAATAAATAATTAACCTATAACCCATAAACTGAAATTAAGAAGGTAAAAAACTTAAAAGTGACCCTGGGAAAATTGGTTATTATTCCACAAGGGAACATGCTAGAAGCCTTTTCTTGATATCAATATGATGGTATTGATTCAATCTTACTGCCCATTAGAGTCAGACGTTATAAAGTTAAACGAATAAAGAATATAAATCACTTAAAAAAATGTTTGTTTTGAAGGCTAAAAATACGTTTTTTGCAAAAATTACATTACTTCCGGTGATATTGAAAATGTTAACTTGATTCATAGAAGTCATAAATGGCATAAGGCATCAAATGGTAAAAAAATTATAAAAATCGAATAATAATTGACACTTTTATAGACCAAAAACCTTGAAAAGTGACTTATAGAAGATCGCCTATTTCTCTGTAACCGTACAAGTTAGAAACCATTTTGTGGTATCTGTATGGTCGTATGGCTTCATTCTATTCGTTGATGGGAATCAAATGTCATAATTTTTAAAATATTATAAGGCAGACTCATTTGAATAAAATATTGTTTTTTTAGGTTAAAAATACAGTTTTTGCCCAAATGACGTCATTTCCGGTCACAGTGAAAATGTAAAATTGGCTTGACCTAGTCCAAATTGGCATTAGGCATCAAATGGAAAAAAAATATTGCAAATCGAATAATAATTGACTCTTTTATAGGCAAAATAACGTGAAAAGTGATGCATGCAAAATTGCATATTTCTCGGCAACTGCTCATATTACAAACTAATTTTCGCATACATTCTCTTCGTCTGGATTATTGCTACGAGTTTATGAAAATTACAAATAAATATTTCAAAATATGAAGACGCTGAATGATTTGTAAATAACTGAATTTTACACTTTATTTTACATTTTATTCGAAATTGCCCGAAAATGAAATTGAAATTAAAAAATATGAGCTAAGGTTTTTGTGCACCTTTGCAGGGTGCATCCTTTTAGTTATATCAGTTTTGAAAAAAAAATAATATTTGCTTTCAAAAAGTGGTACCGAACTGTCAAAATTGTAGTTTTTGTTAATATTACGTCACTTCCGTTGCCGACAGAAAAACTTCACCGTAACATAAAAAATTACAATTGGGACCACGGTGCATATGAACTTTGTTTTATACAAATCGAACAATAAATAATTTTTCTGGGTACGAAAAACTAAATTAGCCGATGGCGGCTAACGCAAATTACCGAGACAATTTTTTTTCTCATTTCTGCTCAAGTACGATGATATTTTAACCCTGTGTGAAAGATCATCAAAAAATATTCATAAATAAAAAAGGTTTTCGTAAAAAAAATAATTTTTTTCAAAATATCGGACATTTTTTCGACTACTTCCGATTTAACGATCGTTGTTGTGATAGCTTTACGAAGTTCTTTGGATACTTAACTTTCTGTACCAGAAGTGTCAGAAACATCCATTGAGTAGTTTTGGAAAAAAAGATAAATTAAAGAGCGTTTCCAAAAATTTAACGATTTTTCAATTTTTTTCAAAGTTTGAGGCCATTTTTCGACCACTTATATTATTTCAATGCTTTTCATTTTGGATTCCCTATATAGACAACCGATAGGACTTTGAGTAAGAAAAGTTTAAGAAAAATCGTAGGCGTCGTTTTCGAGAAAAAGGCGTCTCAGAATGTTAAAAAATTGGAAAATACTAGATTTTTGGCATACAATAGTTTATTTCCTTACCATCGAAATCGTATTATTTAGATACCATATGATGGTCCATTAATAGGGCTATCCAGCGACACTTTAGTTCTTTTGGTCCGCTATTACCTAAGAGAGAAATCAAGTTTTTCGCAAGTGCGACAATGTTTTTACTCTTTTTTTTCATTTTTTGAATACTTCCGGTATGGTTATTATTGTCGGTATAGTTTTAATGGCCGGTTTGGGCACTAAAATAGCCACAGGGCTCTGTAATGATATATTACATTATCTGATCAGATAAAATGCCCCTGAGAAATCCTATGTTCAAAAGTGCCAAAAATACAAAAAATTTAAAATATCGAAAATTAAATTGTAATAATTACATACATATTATACATCGTTAGAATCGTAATTAGGTCAGCTATCTGAATATACAACTTCTTTTTAAAAATCTCTTAAAATAAAAAAATAGTAGAGCATTTTCCAAAATTTCACGATTTTTCGACTTTTTTCGATTTTCAGTCCCTTTTTTATCCTATTCCAGACATTTCAAAGTCTTATTGGATGGCTTTATGCAAAATACCTCCAAAAGGACTCTCGATAGAAAAAATTAAACAAAAATTGCAGGTTAAGTTTTCGAGATACAGGCGTCCAAAAACGCTCCAAATCAGAAAATACTTGATTTTCAGCGTGCCATATTTTGCTGTCTGTTCATAGTATCCATATGAATGGGGTATCATATGATAGTCCAGCAATCGTGCCATCAAACGATACCTTCATTCGTTTAATCCATTGATATCGGACGGAGAAATAGCGTTTTCCCCAAAAATATCCATTTTTTGCATTTTTTTCAAAATATTGCACATTATTTCGACCACTTCCGGTTTAAGGATTCTTGTCGAAATTGCTTTATAAGTTGGTATTGGACTATAACTTCATGTTCCAGAAGTTTCAGAAACGTCAATTCTGCCATAAAACGAAACCCGAGCTCACAAAATGGGAAGAAAATTCGAAAAAAATCGAAAAATAAAGGGCGATAACTCTGAATGAAACTTATATTACTGGAATCGGATGGACTTCAGGTATCCAAAAATGTAGGTCAAATTTGAAAATTTTGAAAAATAACAAAAATTGTCTCGTAAACAACATGTTTTCAATTTTCGAACGATAAAAATCACAGACGAATGTTCCAAATTGAAAAATGTGAGATAGCCATTGTCTCAGAAAAGATTCAGGGATTCCAAAAATGTAATTTGTTTGAAAATGGATAAAGAATTGACGAAACTATGGCCGATTTTCAATTTTTAGGGAAAGTACAAAGTTCGGTCACTTCCGGTATGCGCAGAAATTTCAAAAATACTTTATCAAGTAGCCACCACATGGTTTCCCGATAGAAAAGCTAATTTCAGATCGATATCTGTTTTCGGTCATGGAGATCTAGGCCCTCGCGGTAAATAATAATAATAATAATAATAATAATAATAATAATTTTAGTAATCTCAATAGGCTTTCAGACGAAAGTCTGAAAGCCTAATAAGAACTAGATCTGCTACTGTCCCATGCAGATATGAAAGCTTTCATATTCATCGTCACGTGTCATCGATTATATCAAGTATCTCAAATAAAAGGATAAGAATAACAAACTATCAAAATTGGTCAAAAACTCGCGAAGTTACAAGTCTAAATATAGTATGAAACATTGAGTAATCTGAAAACTAAAGGGAAATAACTGATATTTGTGTTGCTGTAATCGGGATGACTCCCGACTTCAAAACTTTCAGAAAAATGAAATGAAAATGGTAAGAAAACATCGAAAAATTAAATGAGATAACTTTGAACAAAACTAAAACTTTTTGAATCAGGTTGAACTCAACTGTTTAAATATGTACGTTAAATATGTAGATTTGGAAAATTATAAAGACATAATATCAAAATCGGTCAAAAACTCACAAAGTTACAAATCTAAATGTAGTGAGAAACATTGCACCCGGGCAAAAAAATAATCTTTAAACTAAAGGGAAATAACTGAAACTTGTATAGCTGTAATCGGGCTTCCAAGATATGTTATATAATTATGGTTTCCAATATGTTCGGTTATAAGTAGGAAATCGTGACAACTTCTTAAAGTTGGGTTCCCAGATAAGTATTTATCGGGTGGTCATTGCCTATAAAAGTATGGCAATTTTGGTATATATGGAAAGAAGAGATATCCAATCTTACTAGAAAAATACAGGATTCCCTGAAAAACACTCATGGAACGTAAACAGGACAAAATGTAAGGGGTTCCCTTAATAGTCAACCCGACGAATAAGGGTACCTGCACGCTTGGCGTTGAAGGCTGCACGCGAACTTGAGTGATTTGTGTACATTTTGAAAAACTTTATGAAGAGTTAGACATACAACAATTTCTGGGGTAAAAATCACGGAAAAAGACGCATGCAGTGGATAATCCGAGAATTTAATTAGGATTTTATATTTGTAGTAAATAGTCAGCGCTTACAGACAACATCGTCTTGTGTATGCAATGCATTCTCCCCTGTCGTCTGCCACCGTTGCCATTGGTTACGGCGAGGGGTAATCGCCTGACGCAAACATGGTCTCTTTCGATAGATTTTTATAGCAGGCTATTCTCGTCAATTACAATGTTATGAGAACGATTTGAAGCAAAATTATGATAAGATAATTAGTTTGAATATGTTTTTAATTCTAATATATCATCAAATCACCCAGTTTGTATCCGGGAACCCAACTTTAAGCATATTTTAAACAAAGGGTCATAGACTGCAATATACAAGAATGGCACTCTGCAATAAAAAAAATGGCCAAAGCAAGATTTCTATGCAGAAATTAAATAATTGCTAGAACCAAAAAAATATTTTAATAGTTTAACGTCCTACTGTTCTGCTCCTACAATGGGCTAATGAAGACGGGCATACGCCATAAAGTGTGCAATGAGGGAAATTTTACCCGGGCAGCGGCGTTACGGCCTACGAGGTAGGACAGGCGACCATACTCCTTGTCACGCACAACCAAGAAATCGAAACAACGCCAGTTGACTCAATGACAGACGTTATGATACAGAGCACACGTGCTAACCATTCAGCCACGCAACCTCCCTAAAATCGGCAAATTGCTGACCTACAGCGAGAAACATTTCAACCGGGCGAAATTTTCTATTTTAACAGTTTAATTTGCACGGTACCTTTAGTTATCAACCGATTATTACAAAACTTTTAAAAATAAGCTCCCACTGACCACCTTAATCGTTCGCAATAAACGTTTGCCCCTTAAAATCGACAAATTGCTGACTTTAAAGAGAGAAACATTACAACCGGGCCAAATTTTCTGTTTTATCACTTTTACAGTACCTTTGATTACCAACCGATTATTACAAAACTTTAAAAATAAAAGAGAAAGAGAGAAATGCGGCCTAGAGCTGGGCGATATCCCTAGAAACAGATATCGTGATATTTTCAAAAAATATCGCGATATAATCAATATATCGCGATATTTTATTAAAGGTCAATACTTTCAGTTAATCACTTTTTAAATGTAAATCAATATGCATAAAAAGTTGGAAATACCCCTCTATATTATTATTTCTAGTCAATATTATTTTTAGCATACAGCACCAAATTTACAAAAATTCGAGCTGGTTCAAACCCAGATCTATAGCCACGAAAACTTGCTAAAGTTGTTGTTTATTACAATTTTAATATTCAAAATATTAATTATAATATTTTATTCAAATCAAAAAAATTTTGAATGTTGTTTATTATAACATTTTATTTAAATCAAAAACATTTCGAATGAAGGAGCCCCAAAAAATATTTTTAAAAAGTGTGTGTTCTGTCGGCCGTGCATATTTTTATAGCTACCGCTACGCTACGAGTGAATGCGGTTCATTTAAACTCGTTTTTTTCTCATTCACGGGTATACCTTTTTGAAAATGCATTATACAATACAAGGATACTGAATTAAACTATAAAACATAAGTACTATGTCAAAAAGTGTCCATTGATTTAGTCAAATATTTTTTCCCGGAACACGACCGCCATGATACGTTCGACGCTGAATGATATCAGTCTACCGGAACTCTCAATGTAATTGGTATTATTTATATTTCTACTTTATTAAAATTTAATCCAATCCTAAAATCCATGATAACTTTCGAAAATCAAAGTATCGGTCTTCACAATTTGTCAAGATTAGAAATTGAACAGAAACAGGGGTAATTCTAATGGGTGGAAAGGTGAGCGACAAGTCACGTGACGTAAATGTGTAAACAAAGCTCCTTCCATGTCGGCATTTGCAAACTTTGTGGAATGAACACTCGGGAGTTTATAGCAGTATTTTCCATCATTATGCAATAAAATATCGTAAATAACATAAAAAGAAAACATTTTGTTCAATATTTATGTTAAATATCATCCAGAAAAATCAAAACCGCGATATATCGCGGTATGTTCGGTTTTTCGATATTTTTCTGAAGACGGTATTTTTCACGGTTTTTATTTCTGTGACGGTTTTATATCGAAATACCGAAATATCGCCCAGCTCTAATGCGGCCTAACGTCCATTCGACACAAACTAGGTCATTTCGGGACTAACATATGTTTTTTTAACTTTATTTAAAATTTCCCCTTGCGCGTACTGGTCTTTAGCCGTTGGGAGGAAATCGAAGAACACGGAGAAAACCCACGAGGTTGGACATCATACACCATGTCACGTGCAACCTGGAGATCGAAACGACGCCCGTTGACTCAATGACAGACGTTACGATACAGCGCGCACATGCTAACCATTCAGCCTCCCTGAATTCGGAAAATTGCTGACTTATAGCAAAAAACATTTCAACCAGGCGAAATTTTCTGTTTTAACAGTTTCATGTGCACGGTACTTTAATTACCAACCGATTATTACAAAACTTTTGAAAATAAGCTCCAACTGACCAGCTTAATCGTATGCAATAAACGTTTTGCCTGAATTGAAAGTTCTGCACGGAGAAAGTTCATCTCGATTTCCCGGCGTGGTTCCCCTTGTCAGTGAGGCAGAACGGAGGGCCTGACAAGCACAGCTGTCTAGTCGTTCGGATGGGACGAAAAACCAAGGTCCCGTGTACACATTGGAGTGCACGTAAAATATCCCTAAGCACTTGGAATTCGATACTGTTGAATAAGCTCTATACGATGACTAAATGCGTAGATTGTAGTCACCCACACCTGCATGTTTCGCTTAACAATGAAAGGGTGCCGTATTCAATGTTCGATCCTTTTGTTCTTCTACTCCTGATATGTTGGACTGTTGATCGATGGTTTCATATAAAAGACTACCAATAAGACTCTTTGTAGAAGAAGTTCCCAAAAAATAGTATGTTGACTTTACGAGAAAGACCTCTAAACATGCTCCAAATTGTAAAAATACGACTTTTTGGATTTTCAATCTCTTTTTTTCGGCTATCCCTGATATTTAAAAAAAATGATACAATGATTTCAAACAACAGGCTAGCTACTACACTCTCTATTGACAAAAGTTTCACCGCCCTCCCTTCATTATAACCGAAGTTATCGTGCCCTAAAGAATCAACAAATCAGCATGCTTATCTCTGCTTACCCTAAGCAGAAAATGCTCATCTTTGAACTCAATCATGACATTGACCTAGGGAACGTCTACACCAAGTTTGAACATTCTAGCTTAATTAGAAGGAGAGTTATTGTATTCCAAAGTCCCGGTCCTTCAAATTGCTTCTATTTTTCATTTTCAATTCAAAATGGTGACCATTACGTGACCGAAATCAAAATTCGGATCCGACAGATTTTTAGGCATTCCTTCAAGGATTCTGAAAATATAACTCCAGAGCCTGTAAGTAAAATAGCAAAAAAGCCTTTTTGATTTTTCACGTTTAAAGATGGTGGCACTTCCGGTTCGATCGACAAACTCCATATTTTGTGTACGAATTAGTAATTACTTCTCTAGTATTCAAAAAGAAAATTAGGTCATTCTGACCTATATTTCGACGATTTTTTTGAAAACTTTGATCCTTAATTTCACAAAGGGGAGATAATTTAGAAAATTTCCAAGGACATCATTGAAGTCGCATTGGCAAGATCTACTAACATTCTAAATTTCACGAAAATCGCACAACTATTAAAGAAGTTGTCAAATTGGTAATAACATCCGGTTCGAAATGACAGCGACGAATTTTCAAAATTCGAAAATCCGAAATTGCAGATTTGAAGTAAATGTTTCAAGATACTCAAAGAAAAAAGAATTAGTAAAATCGGTCAAAAAATAACAAAGTTACGACTATGCATTGTCAGTTTTGTCGTTCGTAAATTTCGGTGATTTCGGATTCGTAAAACGTTTTGAAAATATATTTAATCAAGGTTCGCACCCCATTTTTGTGGGGATAGGTCAAAATTTCGGAAAGATCCTATGGATAGATTCTGAGAAATCCGATTTGCAGAAAACACACACAAAAAAAAATAATAATAATAACTTTAACAGAAACAATAAGCTTTCATATGTAATACATATGAAAGCTTAATAATAATTTTAACAAAAACAATAGTGTTTCACACAAGCTACGCAGTGTGAAACCCTAATAATAAGAAGAATTTTAACAAAAACAATAGTGTTTCACACAAGCTACGCAGTGTGAAACCCTAATAATACTATAAATCGAAATTTTGTTACTGTTAATACATATATACAGTGTATTAAAGTTTAAGAACGGATATTGATACACTACACGTGTATATATAATTATAGTGTGCTCGTCATAACTTGTTTAGGGACGCTTTACAAAGTGACAATTTAATCATATAAAAAATATATTAAAAGCCAATATAATTAATTTGTTTTAAATATCCTTTTATTTAGAGAATAAAGATATTTGCAACATCTTAAACTAAGTAAATGGTAGATCATTACATAAACCGATACGCCTGTATCAAGAGAGAGAGAGAGTTACTGGTTGCAGTAAATTTTACAATACACGCTTCTATGTATTCATTCTATTTACATGCCATAAAAGTTTTAAACATAAATTACCTTATTTTTCATTTTGCACGATTTTTTAACATTTAATTAATAAATCTATAAACAAAATAACAATTGTAATTCCGACAGCAAATTCTAATACACATTTTAGTTGAAGTAAATAATCCATGTAGCTTGTTGATTAGTTTATTACTTTATGACACCAATCAAGTGTTACGCAACACCTATAAAGGTCAAACATTCTGATAAATCAACCAAAACAAAAAGATGACAATACTTTCTCCCAGTATGACTGAATATACAAGATACAAGTGCTCTAATATTATCTTTTAGAAAACGGTAAGAAATATAGGCGGTGTTATTGATGAACCATTTAAAAGTTCGCAACTCATCCCAAGTATTAATATCGTCTAGTTCTATCGGGAGCAGATCTATCGTTCAGTGTCGTAAGCTTTATAATTTTTGCTGGATTAACGCGACAGATACAATACCATGCTGATTTCTATTTTTCATTTTGGCCCCAACGACTCGGCCTTCAATGCATACTATCAATCATAAGTCAATATGTGAACTTACGGGAACAAGTTGTTTCGACATCGAGCTGGTTCGACACCCACTACTGGAGTTGTTTCGAGACCATCTATTTGGGTCAGTTTGACTAGGATTTGATTCGATTGATTATATAAGATTTGTGCAGGGTTGATTTAAATAATAAAGATTTTATAATTTTAGCGACAGTCTTTTCTTTCATAAACATCAGCCCTTTTGAAATAAAGTAATTATTATTATTATAAACATCTGTTTTACGCAGATCAGTAGGTCTTAATATGGATTTATACATGGTGTAGGCCTACATGTAGTTACATATATGCGTTCTTTCACGCATTTCATTTCTTGATGAATACAACGTGTTTTATACTTCGTTCCAATTCAATTTAATTATCTGATATATTCTAATCTCCATTGTCAAATCTCAGAGCCTGCTAAGAAACCATAGGTTTCTGTGATTGTGAATCCAGCCTTTGTTTTACAATACTGTCGATTCATGCACGCTTTTCACACAGAATTGCCCTTTGATGTTGTCACACACAGCTCTGCTCTTTGATGTTGACAAGCGAGGCACAGTTAAATCGTGCACTTACGGACTAGCTGATATAGTTGGTTGGAATTTGGCAATTGTTACAGTTATTCCAATAAGTCAGGCGTTGAAATGTTTGTAAACTTTTAGAATTATTTTTTTACTTGTCACTTGGTCATTTCAAGTGGTCGCCTTTGATTTTTCGTTTTTAACTTTAATAATTAAAAAAAAATTAATAAACTCAGCGTTCACCTTAGCACATTTTGGCAGAAGTAATGAAACAAATGACCACCATTTTCTCACTCGAGAATCTTCGCTATTCCGACTCGTTCGTTGTACACACGTTTCCGACCCATTCCATGGTCATGCCGATAATATATAATTTCAATTAATATCGTTATTGATTGTATATTTTACATTCCAAATGAACCACAGTAGACGGGAATTCAACAATCAAAATATTAAATTCTCTTGCATTTCGTGCGATAGATTAGGGTCAATATTTTTTTTTTATTAAATGCAACTTTATCTATAAGTAGCGTGACTTACTATATTGGGTCTTTGAAAAATTGTTGGTTCACTCTTTCTTATAGATTCAAATCCGACGTACTAAAAAAGCGGACGACATGTTTATATGGCCCGTTGTTGCTGGATTTACTCTCTCTATTCAATTTGGGCACTGACTGCTTGGTATTTATAAATGACGACATTACATTCGCCTTTCCGTATACGATAGATTAATCCATATTTTTATTTCATAAAATGCAACTTTATATACATGATACGTAATAGGCCTACAATAGACATAAGAGAAACGTAGATCATAGCGAGCACACACGCCTATCTAAAGACCTCATTATTTTACAAAGACCTGCTTAAAACACACGGCCGAATGATTAATCGCACGGTTAAACAGTTTTACTTCTCAAATTTTGATTTAACTCGTACGTGTCAGATAAAGCATGTTGGTCCTTGATTATACTCCTTTTGGTGCAGTTATCGCAACCAGCGAGAAAACACGCCAATTAAACAATACACAGCATTGACATTCATTTTTTACCGGTCGGTTAATTAACACACCTCTACAGAAAACGCACCTAGCGTTTATTAACCCACCTCTTGGACAGTTTTTCACCCTCGTTAATTAACACACCTTTTTACAGTTTTAAACCGGTAATACCGAGTAATAGTCCGAAAATTAATTATCTTCCGACATACGTACAAATAACAACGAGGATTAAGATTTCTATAAGGGCTGTGCACCTTTTAACTCCTTAGCAGTTCTCAGTGTGTATGGCATCAAATCTGACATCCCTTTAGCTATACTCATCATGTGTTAAAAAATGTAAATTAAAATTTCTAGCTAAAAAAAAACATATCTTTATGCATCACTTTATGCATATTCATTGTTAAAATTAAATACCATTTACTCTTTTCCAGGTATTAAACCAATGAGTTATTGGAAGAGTGACCAAAATAAAGAATTGTACGTTCCATTTAATATTAAGAAATGCGGGTTTTGCGAACTATTGTTTAAAGAAGAGGGTCCGGGATATTGGGGTAAATATGGAGATTATATGGGCTTTGTTGACCAAATGGGTTACATCGGCTACTGCAGCTACCACTGCCGGAGAATGCAGGAGCCAGAATGGTACGACAAGTGTGAGTGATAATCCCTGTTAAAGATACATTATGGGAGATAAGATAAAGAGTTGGCAGTTCTCACTATAATAGTTCAAAACTATATAGTCTAAATGTAATCCACTATAGGCCGAGAACGGAGAGCGTGAAATTTCTGAATAGCCTCGGTCATCATTACTAAAATCATTAATAAAGATAGGCTGGCACTGCCAGGCAGGATACGCCCACATTTTCGAGAGATGGACAGAGAACAAGCAATACCGAAAGTGATTTTTCCTACATCTTTAAGTCCTGTATTTCATACTGTATTGGGAGCAGCCATTTAGTTGGTCAGTTCCAGTCTGATATTAATGAAACTCGAAACCGACAATGATTATGGTGTGACGGTACACAACCTAGAAATGTGACTTTTCATCAAAATCGGATAAGAATTGTGACCTGTAGCGAGTCCACAACCATGATATACCATATTTTTACACTATTCGCATACAAACGGCGACCATTTCATCCGGCAATTTTGGTACGATTTTCACGAAATTAGAACTCAACCTTCCTCATCAAAATCGAATTAAAATTGTGACCTATACAGGGTCCACAACCATGATATATCATTTTTATAACAGTATTCGCGTACAAACGGCGGCCATTTTCTCTGTCAATTTTGGTCCGATTTTCCCGAAATTCAAACACAACCTTCCTTACAGTGTAACGGTGATATAATCAAACGTTTTTTTAAATTGGATAATAATTGTGACCTCCAGAGGGACCACAAGCTAAAGAAAGGGGGATTTTGCGTATAACCAGGGGCCATAATTCAGGAAGTTACGATCCGATATGCGCAAATATTGAAAAGAACCAAGATCTTTGGGTTATAACGATGAATTTCAAGTTTCATCAAAATCGAATTAAAATTTTGACCTTTACAGGGTCCACAACCTTGATATACCATTTTTTAACAGTATTCGCGTACAAACGGCGGCCATTTTGTATGGCAATTTTGGTCTGATTTTCCCGAAATTCGAACTCAACCTTCCTTACGGTGTAACGGTAATATAATCAAACGTTTTTTTTAAATCGGATAATAATTGTGACCTCCAAGCTAAAAAAAAGGCGATTTTGAGTATAATCAGGGGCCATAATTCAGGAAGTTACGATCCAATATGCGCGAATATCGAAAGGAAGCAAGATCTTTGGGTTATAACCATGAATTTCAAATTTCATTAAAATCGAATCAAAATTGTGACCTCCACAGGGTCCACAACCTTGATATACCATTTTTTAACAGTATTCGCGTACAAACGGCGGCCATTTTGTATGGCAATTTTCGTCCGATTTTCCCGAAATTCGAACTCAACCTTCCTTAGGGTGTGACGGTAATATAATCAAACGGTTTTTTAAATCGAATAATAATTGTGACCTCCAAGCTAAAAAAAAGGCGATTTTGCGTATAATCAGGGGCCATAATTCAGGAAGTTACGATCCTATATGCGCAAATATCGAAAGGAAGCAAGATCTTTGGGTTATAACCATGAATTTCAAGTTTCATCAAAATCGAATCAAAATTGTGACCTCCACAGGGTCCACAACCTTGATATACCATTTTTTAACAGTATTCGCGTACAAACGGCGGCCATTTTGTATGGCAATTTTCGTCCGATTTTCCCGAAATTCGAACTCAACCTTCCTTAGGGTGTAACGGTGATATAATCAAACGGTTTTTTAAATCGAATAATAATTGTGACCTCCAGAGGGACCACAAGCTAAAAAGGGTGATTTTTCGGACAATCAGGGGCCATAATTCAGGAAATTACATTCCGATAGCCGCAAATATCGAAAGGAACCAAGATCTTTGGGTTACAAACATGCATGTCAAGTTTCATCAAAATCGGTTCAAAATTGTGACCTCTATAGGGTCCACAAGCTAAAAACGTGATTTTTCGTACAATCAGGGGCCATAATCCATGAAGTTTTGATCCGATACATGCCAATATCGAAAGCAGCCGAGATCTTTTTGGGATAAACCTATATTTCAAGTTTCGTCAAAATCGGATAAGAATTGTGACCTGTAGAGAGTCCACAAACAAATTGTGGACGGACGGACGGACAGACGGACAGGGGCGACGACATAATACGTCCACATGAAAATGTGGGCGTATAAAAACAGAGTAGTCTTGATTATCCAATGTTGTGATTTAATTACAATGGCCGTTCAGCGACATATTTGAATCTAATCCAGCTTCCATCGCAGGCTAGCCTTGGCATCGAGAGTTTATTATGGTCTGGATAAATTAATTAATGTCTAATTAATAATTTAGATTACATTTCAGGCCTAAAGAAAGGCCTGGTTCATTGAAAACTTTTTTGACAATCACTGAAAGGCATGTCAGTTTTAATGAGGAGGCAGTTCCAATACTATGTACTTTTTTTTAATTGTGATGATTATAAATTTCTCTTAAACATACATTATGCAAGAGCAAAATCTGCCTAGGTCTTTCTTTAGGCCTGAAATGTTATAAAGATAGGCTGGCACTGCCAGGCAGGATAACCCACATTTTCGAGAGATGGATAGAGAACAAGCAATACCGAAAGTGATTGTAATATCATATGTGCAAATATCGTAATGAATTAAGATCTTTGGGTTATAAAGGTGCATTTCAGTAGGCTTCAAATTCGACTGGGGATCATGTTGCTAAGTGGGTAAGATGCTGGCTCGGTAGCCTTGAGGTTGGGTGTTTGATCCCTGCATTGGGTGACAAAGTTCATCTAGATTTTCTGGCGTGGTTTCCCCTTGTTAGTGATGAAGGTTGGATGGCCTGACAAGAACAGCTGTCAATTTTGGTTCGATTTTCACGAAATTCGACCTCAACCTTCATTACGATGTAGCGGTGATATAATCAAACGGTTTTTTAAATGGGATAATAATTCTGACCGCAGAGGGACCACAAGCTAAAAAAAAAGGTCATTTTTCGTACAATCAGTGGCCATAATTCAAGAAGTTACAATCCGATATGCACAAATATCGAAAGGAACTAAGATTGTTAAGTTGTAAACATGTGTTTCAAGTTTCATCAAAATTGAATGAAGATTGTGACCTCTACAGGGTTCACAACCTTGATATACCATATTTTTACACTCTTCGCGTACAAGCGGCGGCCATTTTTTCAGTCAATTTTGGTCCGATTTTCACGAAATTCGACCTCAACCTTCCTTACGATGTAATGGTGATATAATCAAACGGTTTTTTAAATGGGATAATAATTCTGACCTCCAGAGGGACCACAAGCTAAAAATGGTCATTTTTCGGACAATCAGGGGCCATAATTTAGGAAGTTACGATCCGATGGGTGCAAATATCGAAAGGAAGTAAGATCTTTGGGTTATAAACATACATGTCAAGTTTCATCAAAATCGGTTCAAAATTGTGACCTCTATAGGGTCCACAACCTTGATATAACATATTTTCACACTATTCGTTTACAAACGGCGGCCATTTTGTTTGTCAATTTTGGTCCGATTTTCACGAAATTTGATCTCAACCTTCATTACCATGTAACAATGATATAATCAAACCGTTTTTTAAATCGGATAATAATTTTAAAATCCAGAGGCACGACAAGCTAAAAAGGGCGATTTTTCGGACAATCAGGGGCCATAATTCACGAAGTTACGAACCGATGGGCGCAAATATCGAAAGGAACCAAGATCTTCGGGTTATAAACATGCATGTCAAGTTTCATAATTCAGGAAGTTACAATCCGATATGCACAAATATCGAAAGGAACTAAGATTGTTAAGTTGTAAACATGTGTTTCAAGTTTCATCAAAATTGAATGAAGATTGTGACCTCTACAGGGTTCACAACCTTGATATACCATATTTTTACACTCTTCGCGTACAAGCGGCGGCCATTTTTTCAGTCAATTTTGGTCCGATTTTCACGAAATTCGACCTCAACCTTCATTACGATGTAATGGTGATATAATCAAACGGTTTTTTAAATGGGATAATAATTCTGACCTCCAGAGGGACCACAAGCTAAAAATGGTCATTTTTCGGACAATCAGGGGCCATAATTTAGGAAGTTACGATCCGATGGGTGCAAATATCGAAAGGAAGTAAGATCTTTGGGTTATAAACATACATGTCAAGTTTCATCAAAATCAGTTCAAAATTGTGACCTCTATAGGGTCCACAACCTTGATATAACATATTTTCACACTATTCGTGTACAAACGGCGGCCATTTTGTTTGTCAATTTTGGTCCGATTTTCACGAAATTTGAACTCAACCTTCATTACCATGTAACAATGATATAATCAAACGGTTTTTTAAATCGGATAATAATTTTAAAATCCAGAGGCACGACAAGCTAAAAAGGGCGATTTTTCGGACAATCAGGGGCCATAATTCACGAAGTTACGAACCGATGGGCGCAAATATCGAAAGGAACCAAGATCTTCGGGTTATAAACATGCATGTCAAGTTTCATCAAAATCGGTTCAAAATATAACATATTTTCACACTATTCGCGTACAAACGGGGGCCATTTTGTCTGTCAATTTGGGTCTGATTTTCACGACATTCATATTCAGCCTTCATTACCATGTAACGGTGATATAATCAAACGTTTTTTTATGGGGATAAACCTATATTCCAAGTTTCTCAAAATCGGATAAGAATTGTGACCTGTAGAGAGTCCACAAACAAATTGTGGACGGACGGATGTCCGGACGGACAGACAGGGGCGACGACATAATACGTCCACATGAAAATGTGGGCGTATAAAAACTATTAACTAGACATTAATTAACATATCAAGACCATAATCAATTCTCGATGTCAATGCTATCATGAGATTGTTGTTGGATTGTAGTTTGATTTGCTACAATATTTTCCTTCCTGATTTACCACATGATAACCGAGACTTTTATGTATTTTATTCACATTTTATGTTTTATTCCTAAATCTATCTGTTTTGTCCATTGTTTTAAATAACCTGTTATGTTTATTGTAAAGCATTGTTTCGCACTTATGGGGAAATGCCACTAAATAAATGCTTGTTAATAATAATAAAAATAATAACAATAAGCCCTCAAAAACATTTGCAAAAATTTCTTTGTCATCTTAAAGTCCAAGCGACTGTAATGTATTCATAACCTTATGTTTATGTTTTGTACATAAGGCCTACTGTCTTAATTAAATATCATCCACTATTCATTATGTTTTTGTAATAAACATCTATATATATATATATAAAACTGTCCATATTGTATCAAACCAGAATGCGGCTTATGGTGCTCTACTGATTTCCCAGATTCTTTTTTTGTTAAAAACTTATAAATCCCTTTACGATGTTTTAACTATGTTTTAATAATTAACTGTTTTGCAGATTGAATATTGGCCTGTATATGATTGGGATTTCTCTGAATCATTATTTTAATTTTGTACATAATAAAATTTTTACAAGTTGCCTATGTGTTTTATTTGTCAAATACAAATACTTTATCATGCAAACCATGGGATCTACTATACTAGTTACTATAAGTATCGGATATTTATCGGCTTTGGCCTCTATCCGAAAACCGGTAACATCCGTTTTTATATTAACTAGGGATCTACATCTGAAACTAAATCTGAAAATACCACTATTTCTTGAACATGAATCACCCAAATTCTGCGTTTATACAAGGGGCAATTATTTTTTCTGTTTCTGCATGTGGACGGGAATTTTTCAATTTTTATAAGATCGTTAATTTGTATTTCTCCTTTTAATGAAATAAACAAACAATAGAAACTCAACATCCTCGGCTACTGTCAGTAGTAATACTATATATTGGTAGATAATAGTAGAAACCGATCTGACCGTAAGAAAATCGTAGGGGTAATCCTATCAAGGGGAGTCAACACACACTGTGTCTATAACGGTGTGAGATGACTCCTACAACTGCGCATGCGCCAAAGGGTAAACACACACCAGCGACCAACTGAAACTGTGACACCGGTATGACTGATGGAGAAATAAAATACCAAGAATGAATGAATTGAGTTGTGCTGTATAACACTAATAATTTAGACCTGTGTCACAAAATGAGCGTTTATAAATATTGATCAAATGTGAATAAATTTGTTGTTGAAATTTGTTAACGTAACCGATATTTCAATTAGCGTAACCTGCTAGGTGTAATCGGTCGCATGTTTTGGGGGTTTTTTTTCAAACCTGACCGCACGTACCCGATTGGTATCGTTCACGTCAAATTTCGTAGCCTGCAACTGATTGCTAAACTTTATTAATTTCGTATAAAAACAATAATTATCGTGTTATTTAAATGGTATTCTTCCAAATATTAAAACATCAGAAATGTATTCAGGTCGTGTTACTAATTATATAGTAACAACATTCAATACCGTACATTAGTCTACGATATCACCTTAGGTGGAAGTGGACGTTAAACTCCCAGTAACTTACTAACTAACAATACTGTACGAGATTGTCGGTTGTCGTTAACAAAAAAAAAGTCTGTCTCGTTTAATTTCGAAGCTATTTGATTACAATTTTTACTCCCAAAAAATAAAATTACAAGAATTGAAAAAGCGGGAGTATTTGTCTCCCGATTGGGAGCTCGGGAGATCAGGGGTGAAATCGGGAGACTCCTGCGAATTGCGGGAGGTATCACATGTATGAGTTGTGCATATAAAATAAAGACGTTCTGGAGCATATGATTTGGAATGAGAAATGAGAAGTATGATAGGTATGATGTCATGAAGAGACCTTTACTTAGGATAGCCCAAAAAGCTTGACGTAAATAACATCTATTGCTTATTTCCATTGGGGTCCAGGGTTGTCAAGGTCGAGTCAGGTCATCATTAGGAGACAAAATTTAATAACTAAGCCATCACAGCAATGTATCACAAATAATTAAAGATAGGCTGGCACTGCCAGGCAGGATACGCCCACATTTTCGAGAAATGGATAGAGAACAAGCAATACAGAAAGTGATTTTTCCTACATCATTAAGTCCTGTATTTCATACTGTATTGAGAGCAGCCATTTTGTTGTTCAGTTCCAGTCTGATATTCATGAAATTCGAAGACGACAATGATTATGGTGTGACGGTACACAACCTGGAAATGTGACTTTTCGTCAAAATCAGATAAGAATTGTGACCTGTAGAGAGTCCACAATCATGATATACCATATTTTTACACTATGGTCCGATTTTCTCGAAATTCGAACTCAACCTTCCGTAGGGTCTAACGGTGATAGAGTCAAACGTTTTTTTAAATCGGATAATAATTGTGACCTCCAGAGGGATCATAGGCGATAATTCAGGAAGTTACGATCCAATATGCGCAAATAACGAAAGGAACCAAGATCTTTGGGTTATAACCATGCATTTCAAGTTTCATCAAAATCGAATTAAAATTGTGACCTATACAGGGTCCACAACCATGATATACCATTTTTATACGCCCACATTTTTATGTGGACGTATATTGTCGTCGCCCCTGTCCGTCCGGACGTCCGTCCACAATTTGTTTGTGGACCCTCTACAATTCTTATCTGATTTTGACGAAACTTGAAGTATAGGTTTATCCCCCAAAGATCTCGGCTGCTTTCAATATTGGCATGTATCGGATGAAAAATTCATGGATTATGGCCCCTGATTGTGCGAAAAATCATGTTTTTAGCTTGTGGACCCTATAGAGGTCACAATTTTGAACCGATTTTGATGAAACTTGACATGCATGTTTATAACCCAAAGATCTTGGTTCCTTTCGATATTTGCGCCTATCGGAACGTAATTTCCTGAATTATGGCCCCTGGATGTCCGAAAAATCACCCTTTTTAGCTTGTGGTCCCTCTGGAGGTCACAATTATTATCCGATTTAAAAAACCGTTTGATTATATCACCGTTACACCCTAAGGAAGGTTGAGTTCGAATTTCGGGAAAATCGGACCAAAATTGCCATACAAAATGGCCGCCGTTTGTACGCAAATACTGTTAAAAAATGGTATATCAAGGTTGTGGACCCTGTAGAGGTCACAATTTTAATTCGATTTTGATGAAACTTGAAATTCATTGTTATAACCCAAAGATCTTGGTTCCTTTCGATATTTGCGCAATAGAAACTCAACATCCTCGGCTACTGTCAGTAGTAATACTATATATTGGTAGATAATAGTAGAAACCGATCTGACCGTAAGAAAATCATAGGGGTAATCCTATCAAGGGGAGTCAACACACACTGTGTCTATAACAGTGTGAGATGACTCCTACAACTGCGCATGCGCCAAAGGGTAAACACACACCAGCGACCAACTGAAACTGTGACACCGGTATGACTGATGGAGAAATAAAATACCAAGAATGAATGAATTGAGTTGTGCTGTATAACACTAATAATTTAGACCTGTGTCACAAAATGAGCGTTTATAAATATTGATCAAATGTGAATAAATTTGTTGTTGAAATTTGTTAACGTAACCGATATTTCAATTAGCGTAACCTGCTAGGTGTAATCGGTCGCATGTTTTTGGGGTTTTTTTTCGAACCTGACCGCACGTACCCGATTGGTATCGTTCACGTCAAATTTCGTAGCCTGCAACTGATTGCTAAACTTTATTAATTTCGTATAAAAACAATAATTATCGTGTTATTTAAATGGTATTCTTCCAAATATTAAAACATCAGAAATGTATTCAGGTCGTGTTACTAATTATATAGTAACAACATTCAATACCGTACATTAGTCTACGATATCACCTTAGGTGGAAGTGGACGTTAAACTCCCAGTAACTTACTAACTAACAATACCGTACGAGATCGTCGGTTGTCGTTAACAAAAAAAAAGTCTGTCTCGTTTAATTTCGAAGCTATTTGATTACAATTTTTACTCCCAAAAAATAAAATTACAAGAATTGAAAAAGCGGGAGTATTTGTCTCCCGATTGGGAGCTCGGGAGATCAGGGGTGAAATCGGGAGACTCCCGCGAATTGCGGGAGGTATCACATGTATGAGTTGTGCATATAAAATAAAGACGTTCTGGAGCATATGATTTGGAATGAGAAATGAGAAGTATGATAGGTATGATGTCATGAAGAGACCTTTACTTAGGATAGCCCAAAAAGCTTGACATAAGTAACATCTATTGCTTATTTCCATTGGGGTCCAGGGTTGTCAAGGTCGAGTCAGGTCATCATTAGGAGACAAAATTTAATAACTAAGCCATCACAGCAATGTATCACAAATAATTAAAGATAGGCTGGCACTGCCAGGCAGGATACGCCCACATTTTCGAGAAATGGATAGAGAACAAGCAATACAGAAAGTGATTTTTCCTACATCATTAAGTCCTGTATTTCATACTGTATTGAGAGCAGCCATTTTGTTGTTCAGTTCCAGTCTGATATTCATGAAATTCGAAGACGACAATGATTATGGTGTGACGGTACACAACCTGGAAATGTGACTTTTCGTCAAAATCAGATAAGAATTGTGACCTGTAGAGAGTCCACAATCATGATATACCATATTTTTACGCTATGGTCCGATTTTCTCGAAATTCGAACTCAACCTTCCGTAGGGTCTAACGGTGATAGAGTCAAATGTTTTTTTAAATCGGATAATAATTGTGACCTCCAGAGGGATCATAGGCGATAATTCAGGAAGTTACGATCCAATATGCGCAAATAACGAAAGGAACCAAGATCTTTGGGTTATAACCATGCATTTCAAGTTTCATCAAAATCGAATTAAAATTGTGAACTATACAGGGTCCACAACCATGATATACCATTTTTATACGCCCACATTTTTATGTGGACGTATATTGTCGTCGCCCCTGTCCGTCCGGACGTCCGTCCACAATTTGTTTGTGGACCCTCTACAATTCTTATCTGATTTTGACGAAACTTGAAACATAGGTTTATCCCCCAAAGATCTCGGCTGCTTTCGATATTGGCATGTATCGGATGAAAAATTCATGGATTATGGCCCCTGATTGTGCGAAAAATCATGTTTTTAGCTTGTGGACCCTATAGAGGTCACAATTTTGAACCGAATTTGATGAAACTTGACATGCATGTTTATAACCCAAAGATCTTGGTTCCTTTCGATATTTGCGCCTATCGGAACGTAATTTCCTGAATTATGGCCCCTGGATGTCCGAAAAATCACCCTTTTTAGCTTGTGGTCCCTCTGGAGGTCACAATTATTATCCGATTTAAAAAACCGTTTGATTATATCACCGTTACAACCTAAGGAAGGTTGAGTTCAAATTTCGAGAAAATCGGACCAAAATTGCCATATAAAATGGCCGCCGTTTGTACGCAAATACTGTTAAAAAATGGTATATCAAGGTTGTGGACCCTGTAGAGGTCACAATTTTAATTCAATTTTGATGAAACTTGAAATTCATGGTTATAACCCAAAGATCTTGGTTCCTTTTCGATATTTGCGCATATCGGATCGTAACTTCCTGAATTATGGCCCCTGATTGTCTGAAAAATCGCCTATGGTCCCTCTGGAGGTCACAATTATTATCCGATTTAAAAAAACGTTTGACTCTATCACCGTTACACCCTACGGAAGGTTGAGTTCGAATTTCGAGAAAATCGGACCATAATTGCCAGAAAAAATGGCCGCCGTTTGTACGCGAACAGTGTAAAAATATGGTATATCAAAGTTGTGGACCCTGTAGAGGTCACAATTTTAATTCGATTTTGATGAAACCTGAAATGCTTGTTTATAACTTAAGGATCTTTAATCCTTTCGATATTTGCGCATATCAAATTGTAACTTAATGAATTATGGCCTTTGATTATAGGAAAAATTACTTTCTGTATTGCTTGTTTTAGCTTGTGGTCCCTCTGGAGGTCACAATTATTTTCCGATTTAAAAAAACGTTTGATTATAACACCGTTACACCTTAAAAAAGGTTTCAGTTCGAATTTCGGGAAAATTGGAACAAAATTGACAAAAAAAATGGCCGCCATTTGTACGCAAATACTGTTAAAAAATGGTATATAATGGTCACAATTCTTATCCGATTTTGATGAAAAGTCTCATTTCTAGGTTGTGTACCGTCAACCCATAATCATTGTCGGCTTCGAATTTCATGAATATCAGACTGGAACTGACCAACAAAATGGCTGCTCCTAATACAGTATGAAATATAGGACATAATGATGTAGGAAAAATCACTTTCGGTATTGCTTGTTCTCTATCCATCTCTCAAAAATGTGGGCGTATCCTGCCTGGCAGTGCCAGCCTATCTTTTAACAGTATTCGCACACAAACGGCGGCCATTTTGTCTGTCAATTTTGGTCCGATTTTCCTGAAATTCAAACTCAAACCTTCCTTAAGGTGTAACGGTGATATAATCAAACGTTTTTTTAAATCGGAAAATAATTGTGACCTCCAGAGGAACCACAAGCTAAAAAAAAAGGCAATTTTGCGTACAATCAGTGGCCATAATTCAGGAAGTTACGATCCGATATGCGCAAATATCGAAAGGAACCAAGACCTTTGGATTATAACCATGCATTTCAAGTTTCATCAAAATCGAATTAAAATTGTGACCTATACAGGGTCCACAATCATGATATACCATTTTTTAACAGTATTCTCGTACAAACGGCGGCCATTTTGTATGGAAATTTTGGTCTGATTTTCCCGAAATTCGAACTCAACCTTCCTTAAGGTGTAACGGTGATATAATCAAACGTTTTTTTAAACCAGATAATAATTGTGACCTCCAGAGGGACCACAAGCTAAAAAAAAAGGCGATTTTGCGTATAATCAGGGGCCATAATTCAGGAAGTTACGATCTGATATGCGCAAATATCGAAAGGAACCAAGATCTTTGGGTTATAACCATGAATTTCAAGTTTCATCAAAATCGAATTAAAATTGTGACCTCTACAGGGTCCACAACCTTGATATACCATTTTTTAACAGTTTTCGCGTACCAACTGGCGGCCATTTTGTATGGCAATTTTGGTCCGATTTTTCCGAAATTCGAACTCAACCTTTCTTAGGGTGTAACGGTAATATAATCGAACGTTTTTTTAAATCGGATAATAATTGTGACCTCCAAAGGGACCATAGGCTAAAAAAGGTGATTTTTCGGACAATCAGGGGCCATAATTCAGGAAATTACGTTCCGATAGTCGCAAATATCGAAAGGAACCAAGATCTTTGGGTTATAAACATGCATGTCAAGTTTCGTCAAAATCGGTTCAAAATTGTGACCTCTATAGGGTCCACAAGCTAAAAACGTGATTTTTCGTACAATCAGGGGCCATAATCCATGAAGTTTTGATCCGATACATGCCAATATCGAAAGCAGTCGAGATCTTATGGGGATAAACCAATATTTCAAGTTTCGTCAAAATCAGATAAGAATTGTGACCTGTAGAGAGTCCACAAACAAATTGTGGACGGACGGACGGACGGACAGGGGCGACGACAATATACGTCCACATAAAAATGTGGGCGTATAAAAAGGTGATTTTTCGGACAATCAGGGGCCATAATTCAGGAAATTACGTTCCGATAGATGCAAATATCGAAAGGAACCAAGATCTTTGGGTTATAAACATGCATGTCAAGTTTCATCAAAATCGTTTCAAAATTGTGACCTCTATAGGGTCCACAAGCTAAAAACGTGATTTTTCGTACAATCAGGGGCCATAATCCATGAAGTTTTGATCCGATACATGCCAATATCGAAAGCAGCCGAGATCTTATGGGGATAAACCTATATTTCAAGTTTCGTCAAAATCAGATAAGAATTGTGACCTGTAGAGAGTCCACAAACAAATTTTGGACGGACGGACGGACGTCCAGACGGACAGGGGCGACGACATAATACGTCCACATGAAAATGTGGGCGTATAAAAATAGTTAAGTCTACATGTTATACATCAACCAATTTTAGTAGGTAATCAAGCATGTAGGCCTATCACAGATTAATTTTGGGTTAACAATAAATACTTCTTGGTTGCAGCTTTAAAGCTGTATAGTGATTCTAAAGACTTTTATCATTCGGTAAATCGTTCCAGATACTTATGGCTGTGTAATAAAATGATGTGAACTGATCTCTACCTGCGCATTTTGGAACAGAAAAATTGAATAAACTAGATCTTGTGCCGTATTGATGAGTATCTCTAACACATTTGAATTTTGATTTAAGGTATGATGGACAATTATTATGAAAAATCTTATGTACATGAGTTGTCGCATATTAATTAATTATCAGAAAATCATTAGAATTTGTTTGGTTTTTATAAAATTCTGCCCCATGCTAACGTTTAGTATACAAAACATTTAATATTATTTCTAAAATTGGATAATAATTGAGACCTTTAGAGGGACCAAAAGCTAAAAGATAGGTTGCCAGGCAACGAAACATACGCCCACAGCAGCTAAATCGTCCGGGCAGTCAACAAGGGTTGTCGCATATTTTTACTTTTTTTGGTAATGAAACATTTGTAATACACTAAAATCTGATTAAGAGTAACAACTCATTGTGTAATTATCTGAAAATCATTAGAATTTGTTTGCTTTTTATAAAGTTTTGCCCCACGCTAACAATTAGTATAGGAAACATTTAACATCATGGATTTAGCTGTTCAGTTATCAAAATTCATTGAAAATCAAAATACTTGTTCGTTTCAACACCTTAAATTCTGTGTATCAATCTGAAGTCAATCGGATGATAAGTTTGGCATCTATAGCGTCACAAGGTTTTTTGAAGTGATCAAGGGAAATAACTCTGGAAGTAATTATTTGAAATCCCTGACGATCAATAGGCTTCTTCATCTTATGACCTTAAACACTGTGTATAAATTTAAAGCCAATCAGATAATAACTTTCGCCTCTAGAGCGTCCACAAGATTTTTTGAAGTGATCAAGGGCCATAACTCTGGTAGTTATTATCGGAAATCGCTGAAAAACAATAGGCTTCTTCGTCTCATGACCTTAAACACTGTGTATAAATTTAAAGTCAATCGGATATTAACTTTAGCCTCTAGAGCGTCCACAAACAATTGTGGACGCCGGACCGACGGACGGACGTACGGATGGACGGGGGCGACGACAATATACGACCACATTTCAATGTGGGCGTATAAAAAGTCAATTTTGTGTACAATCAGGGGCTATAATTCAGGAAGTTACAATCCGATATTATCCGTTGAATATCAAAAGGAACCAAGATCTTTGGGTTATAAACATGCATTTCAAGTTTCATCAACATCAGATTAAAATTGTGACCTCTACAGGGTCCACAACCTTGATATACCATATTTTTATAGCATTCGTGTACAAGCGGCGGCTATTTTGTCAGTTTTGGTCTGATTTTCACGAAATTCGAACTCAACATTCATTACATTCTATCGGTGATATAATCAAACGTTTTTTTTAAATCGGGTAATAATTTTGACTCCCAGAGGGACCACAATCTAATAAAGGCAATTTTTCGTATACAATCAGGGGCCATAATTCAGGAAGTTATGATCCGATATGCGCAAATATCGAAAGGAACCAAGATCTTTAGGTTGTAAACATGTATTTCAAGTTTCATCAAAATTGCTTTAAAATTGTGACCTTTACAGGTTCCACAACCTATATACCATATTTTTACACTTTTCGGGTACAAGTGGCCGCCATTTTGTCCGTCAATTTTAGTCCGATTTTCACAAAATTTATACTCAATCTTCATTACCATGTAACGGTGATATAATCAAATGGTTTTTTAAATCGGATAATAATTTTGACCTCGGACCACAAGCTAAAAAGGGTGATTTTTTGTACAATCAGGGGCCATAATTCAGAAAGTTACGAATCAATGGGCGCAAATATCGAAAAATATCGAAAGGTACCAAGATCTTTGGGTTATAAACATGCATGTCAAGTTGCATCAAAATCGGTTCAAAATTGTGACCTCTATAGGGTCCACAACCTTGATATAACATATTTTCACACAAATCGCGTACAAACGGCGACGGGGGGGTTGGGATGGCCTAGTGGTCTAGAGTGCCGCGCTTCGACCTCTAGCTGGCCGGTCACCTCTGGCTTGCGGCTGTGGTTTCGAGCCCTGGTGTGAGCGTATGTGGCATGGAGATAGGGGCGCCTTCTCAACCTTGTGGGTTTCCCCTGGGAACTCCGGTTTCCTCCCACGGCTAAAGACCCCTACGCGCAAGTGAATTATTGAAATAAAATTGAAACCGTATGTTAGTCCCGAAATGACCTGGCTGTGTTTGAGTGGACGTTAAACCCCATTTCTCTCTCTCTCTCTACAAACGGCGACCATTTTGTCTGTCAATTTTGGTCCGATTTTCACGAAATTTGAACTCAACCTTCATTACCATGTAACAATGATACAATCAAACGTTTTTTTAAATCGGATAATAATTTTGACCTCCAGAGGGACCACAAGCTAAAAAGGGGGATTTTTCGGACAATCAGGCGCTATAATTCAGGAAGTTACGATCCGATGGGTGCATTTATCGAAAGGAACCAAGATCGTTGGGTTATAAACATACATGTCAAGTTTCATCAAAATCGGTTCAAAATTGTGACCTCTATAGGGTGCACAAGCTAAAAACAATCAGGGGCCATAATCCATGAAGTTTCCATCCGATACATGCCAATATCGAAAGCAGCAGAGATCTTATGGGATAAACCTATAATTTGAAGTTTCGTCAAAATCGGATAAGAATTGTGACCTGTAGAGAGTCCACAAACAAATTGTGGACGGACAAGGCGACGACAATATACGTCAACATGAAAATGTGGGTGTATAAAAATGTTACATCCTCTGACTGTATATCAAGATAAGTATACAAACAACTCTTCATGAGGTCAGTGGCTAATGAAAAGATAGGTTGCCAGGCAACAAAACATACACCCACAGCAGCTAAATCATCTGGGCAGTCAACAAGTGTTGTCGCATATTTTTACTTTTTTTGGCAATGAAACATTCGTAATACACTAAAATCTGTTAAGAGTAACCACTCATTATGTAATTATCAGAAAATCATTAGAATTTGTTTGCCTTTTATAAAGTTTTGCCCCACGCTAACAATTAGTATACAAAACATTTAATATCATGGATTTAGCTGTTCAGTTACCAAAATTCATTGAAAATCAAAATACTTGTTCCTTTCAACACCTTGAACTCTGTATATCAATCTGAAGTCAATCGGATGATAAGTTAGGCCACTATAGTGTCGCAAGATTTTTTGAAGTGATCAAGGCAGATAACTCTGGCAGTAATTATCAGAAATCGCTGAAAATCATTATGCTTCTTCGTCCCATGACTTTAAACACTGTGTATAAATTTAAAGTCAAGCGGATTTTAACTTTGGCCGCTAGAGCGTCCACTAGATTTTTTGAAGTGATCAAGGGCCATAACTCTGGCAGTAATTATCATGAATGGCTGAAAATCAATAGGCTTCTTCGTGTCACGACCTTAAACAATGTGTATAAATCTAAAGTCAATCGGATATTAACTTTGGGCTCTAGAGCGTCCACAAGATTTTTTGAAGTGATCAAGGGCCGTAACTCTGGCAGCCATTATCAGAAATCGCTTAACATCAATAGGCTTCTTTGTCTCATGACCTTAAACACTGTGTATAAATTTAAAGTCAGATATAAATTTTAGCCTTTAGAGCATCCACAAAATATTTCAAAGTAATCAAGGGCCATAACTCTGGTGGTTATTATCGGATATCGCTGAAAAACTATAGGATTCTTCATCTCATGACCTAATACACGGTGTATAAAGACAATCGGACGACCACATTTCAATGTGGGCGTATAAAAAGGCGATTTTTCGTACAATCAGGGGCCATAATTTAGGAAATATACGACCCGATTTGCACAAATATCAAAAGGAACGAAAATCTTTGGATCATAAACATGCATTTCAAGTTCAGTTTAAAATTGCAACCTCTATAGGGTCCCCAACCTTGATATACCATATTTTCAAGTTAATTGCTTAAAAGTGGCAGCCATTTAGTCCCATTTTCACGAAATTCAAACTCAACCTTCTTTACGGTGTAACGGTGATATAATCAGATGGGTTTTCTTTTAAATCCGATAATAATTTTGACCTTCATAGGTAACTAAAGCTAAAAAAACGTGATTTTTCGCAGGGCCATAATTCAGGAAGTTACGATCCGAAATGCGCAAATATCGAAAGGAACCAAGATTATTTGATGTTCACAATCAGGGGCCATAATCCATGAAGTTACAGTCCGATACATGCCAATTTCAAAGGGAACTGAGATCTTAAGGTGATAAAGTTATATTTCAAGTTTCATTGAAATCGGATAAAAATTGTGACCTGTAGAGTATTCACAAATAATTGTGGACGGATGGCGTGACGACAATATACATTCACATGAAAAGGTGGGCGTATAAAAACTAGTCTGCCACTATTGGGGTGACATGCTGTACTAATGCGGTAATTGTAAAGAATGTGGCCCTATTTGATTTTTCCTACAATCCCCTTTCCTCTGTAATAAAACAAATGTAAAGTCTTCTGAAATCTTTTCTAAACTATCGCTCCAGTCGTCTATAAATATTGGTCAGGGTGTCGTACGAGGCAATGAATGCTTACTTGTTCGATACCTCCCAGCACCACTTTTTATTCAAGGAATAACTTAGCTGACTCACTTTGGTTCTGCTATTGTAATTCTAGATTTTTCTTAACATAATACCAAATATAATTCACTTGTGGACACAAAATATTTCATTATTTTGAGAAAACAAATAATTAATCAACGTTTTCCTATCATCTCTTTTATAACCATCTTATCTGCTACTTATGATGTAATGAGTACAGCTGTATTTTTGTGACTTGTTGAAAGAGACTAGGACAATAAGTCGACATCTCAACGTTATAACAAAAATAACGCGATGATACGGCAGAGTAAAGTTTCATATGATTGCGTCAATACTGTTGTGATGTCGTGTTGTCGCTTTATGAAAAGGGCAAGACTTAACTTGGCCACCATCAGCCACCATACATGACCTCAAACACTGTGTATAAATTTAAAGTCTATCGGATATTAACTTTAGCCTGTAGAGCGTTCACAAGAAATTGTGGACGACGGACGGAATGGGCGATGACAATATACGACCACATTTCCACGTTGGCGCATAAAAACAAAAGTTACCGTGTCCCAAAGCATCAACCAATCAAATTGCTAATCTCTTCTTACCCTAAGCAGAAAACGCTTATCTTCAAACTCCAACACCTACTCCAAGTTTGAACATTCTAGCTCAATTAGAAAGAGAGATATTGTGGACCAAAAAGTGTGACGGACAGACAGACCGACGAATCCATTTTAATAGTCCCCTGCCTTTCGAAGAATATACAAAAACTGAAAGTAGTTTATTAATCTCAATATTTTGGAGAGCGATTTAGCTAATTTGCAGGCGTCTTTTATGACTCCCGCGAAGGAAAGTCGAGGTGCCTCAAGAGGAGCACGAGTGAAAGCTCACCTTAAAGGTTAAGGACAGTTACCTTGTAGTAACAGTGATATAATAAAACGTTTTTTAAATTGGACAAAAAGTGTGACCTCTGGAGGGACAACAAGCCAAAAATGCGATTTTTCGTACAATCAGGGGCCATAATTCAGGAATTTATAATACGATATGCGCAAATATCGAAAGCATCAAAATCGGAATGAAATTGTGACCTCCAAGTCCACAACCTTATATACCATATTTTTATACCATTTGCGTACAAGTGGTGACCATTTTGTCTGGCAGTCTTGGTCTGATTTTCACGACATTGGAACTCAACCTTCCTTACGGTGTAATGGTGATATATTAAAACGTTTTTTTTTCAAATCGGATAAAAAGTGTGACCTATGGACGAACCAAAAGCGTGATTTTTCGTAAAATCAGGGGCCATAATTCAGGAAGTTACGATACAATATGCGTGATCATCAAAAGGAACCAAGTTCTATGAGTTATACACATATATTTCACGTTTCATCAAAATGGCACTAATTATTGGAAATCGCTAAAATTAATCAATAGACTTCTTCTTCTTATGACCTAAAACCCTGTGTATAACTTTAAAGTCAATCGGATATTAACTTTAGATTTTAGAGCATCCACAAGATTTTTTGAAGTGATCAAGGGCCATAACTATGGCATTAATTATCAGAAATCGCTGAAAATCAATAGGCTTCTTTGTCTTATGACCTTAAACACTGTGTATAAATTTAAAGCCAATCGGATATTAACTTTGGCCTCTAGAGCGTCCACAAGATTTTTTGTAGTGATCAAGGGCCATAACTCTTGTAGTTATTATCGGAAATCGCTGAAAGACAATAGGCTTCTTCGTCTCATGACCTTAAACACTGTGTATAAATTTAAAGCCAATCAGATAATAACTTTGGCCTCTAGAGTGTCCACAAGATTTTTTGAAGTGATCAAGGGCCATAACTCTGGAAGTTATTATCGGAAATCGCTGAAAAACAATAGGCTTCTTCGTCTCATGACCTTAAACACTGTGTATAAATTTAAAGTCAATCGGATATTAACTTTAGCCTCTAGAGCGTCCACAAACAATTGTGGACGCCGGACCGACGGACGGACGTACGGATGGACGGGGGCGACGACAATATACGACCACATTTCAATGTGGGCGTATAAAAAGTCAATTTTGTGTACAATCAGGGGCTATAATTCAGGAAGTTACAATCCGATATTATCCGTTGAATATCAAAAGGAACCAAGATCTTTGGGTTATAAACATGCATTTCAAGTTTCATCAACATCAGATTAAAATTGTGACCTCTACAGGGTCCACAACCTTGATATACCATACTTTTATAGCATTCGTGTACAAGCGGCGGCTATTTTGTCAGTTTTGGTCTGATTTTCACGAAATTCGAACTCAACATTCATTACATTCTATCGGTGATATAATCAAACGTTTTTTTTAAATCGGGTAATAATTTTGACTTCCAGAGGGACCACAATCTAATAAAGGCAATTTTTCGTATACAATCAGGGGCCATAATTCAGGAAGTTATGATCCGATATGCGCAAATATCGAAAGGAACCAAGATCTTTAGGTTGTAAACATGTATTTCAAGTTTCATCATTGTGACCTCTACAGGTTCCACAACCTATATACCATATTTTTACACTTTTCGGGTACAAGCGGCGGCCATTTTGTCCGTCAATTTTAGTCCGATTTTCACAAAATTTATACTCAATCTTCATTACCATGTAACGGTGATATAATCAAATGGTTTTTTAAATCGGATAATAATTTTGACCTCGGACCACAAGCTAAAAAGGGTGATTTTTTGTACAATCAGGGGCCATAATTCAGAAAGTTACGAACCAATGGGCGCAAATATCGAAAGGTACCAAGATCTTTGGGTTATAAACATGCATGTCAAGTTGCATCAAAATCGGTTCAAAATTGTGACCTCTATAGGGTCCACAACCTTGATATAACATATTTTCACACAAATCGCGTACAAACGGCGACGGGGGGGTTGGGATGGCCCAGTGGTCTAGAGTGCCGCGCTTCGACCTCTAGCTGGCCGGTCACCTCTGGCTTGCGGCTGTGGTTTCGAGCCCTGGTGTGAGCGTATGTGGCATGGAGATAGGGGCGCCTTCTCAACCTCGTGGGTTTCCCCCGGGAACTCCGGTTTCCTCCCACGGCTAAAGACCCCTACGCGCAAGTGAATTATTGAAATAAAATTGAAACCGTATGTTAGTCCCGAAATGACCTGGCTGTGTTGAGTGGACGTTAAACCCCATTTCTCTCTCTCTCTCTACAAACGGCGACCATTTTGTCTGTCGATTTTGGTCCGATTTTCACGAAATTTGAACTCAACCTTCATTACCATGTAACAATGATACAATCAAACGTTTTTTTAAATCGGATAATAATTTTGACCTCCAGAGGGACCACAAGCTAAATAGGGGGATTTTTCGGACAATCAGGGGCTATAATTCAGGAAGTTACGATCCGATGGGTGCATTTATCGAAAGGAACCAAGATCGTTGGGTTATAAACATACATGTCAAGTTTCATCAAAATCGGTTCAAAATTGTGACCTCTATAGGGTGCACAAGCTAAAAACAATCAGGGGCCATAATCCATGAAGTTTCCATCCGATACATGCCAATATCGAAAGCAGCAGAGATCTTATGGGGATAAACCTATATTTGAAGTTTCGTCAAAATCGGATAAGAATTGTGACCTGTAGAGAGTCCACAAACAAATTGTGGACGGACAAGGCGACGACAATATACGTCAACATGAAAATGTGGGTGTATAAAAATGTTACATCCTCTAACTGTATATCAAGATAAGTATACAAACAATTCTTCATGAGGTCAGTGGCTAATGAAAAGATAGGTTGCCAGGCAACAAAACATACACCCACAGCAGCTAAATCATCTGGGCAGTCAACAAGTGTTGTCGCATATTTTTACTTTTTTTGGCAATGAAACATTCGTAATACACTAAAATCTGTTAAGAGTAACCACTCATTATGTAATTATCAGAAAATCATTAGAATTTGTTTGCTTTTTATAAAGTTTTGCCCCACGCTAACAATTAGTATACAAAACATTTAATATCATGGATTTAGCTGTTCAGTTACCAAAATTCATTGAAAATCAAAATACTTGTTCCTTTCAACACCTTAAACTCTGTATATCAATCTGAAGTCAATCGGATGATAAGTTAGGCCACTATAGTGTCACAAGATTTTTTGAAGTGATCAAGGGAGATAACTCTGGCAGTAATTATCAGAAATCGCTGAAAATCATTATGCTTCTTCGTCCAATGACTTTAAACACTGTGTATAAATTTAAAGTCAAGCGGATTTTAACTTTGGCCTCTAGAGCTTGCACTAGATTTTTTGAAGTGATCAAGGGCCATAACTCTGGCAGTAATTATCATGAATGGCTGAAAATCAATAGGCTTCTTCGTCTCACGACCTTAAACAATGTGTATAAATCTAAAGTCAATCGGATATTAACTTTGGGCTCTAGAGCTTCCACAAGATTTTTTGAAGTGATCAAGGGCGGTAACTCTGGTAGCCATTATCTTTTGAAATCTTTTCTAAACTATCGCTCCAGTCGTCTATAAATATTGGTCAGGGTGTCGTACGAGGCAATGAATGCTTACTTGTTCGATACCTCCCAGCACCACTTTTTATTCAAGGAATAACTTAGCTGACTCACTTTGGTTCTGCTATTGTAATTCTAGATTTTTCTTAACATAATACCAAATATAATTCACTTGTGGACACAAAATATTTCATTATTTTGAGAAAACAAATAATTAATTAACGTTTTCCTATTATCTCTTTCATAACCATCTTATCTGCTACTTATGATGTAAAGAGTACAGCTGTATTTTTGTGACTTGTTGAAAGAGACTAGGACAATAAGTCGACATCTCAACGTTATAACAAAAATAACGCGATGATACGGCAGAGTAAAGTTTCATATGATTGCGTCAATACTGTTGTGATGTCGTGTTGTCGCTTTATGAAAAGGGCAAGACTTAACTTGGCCACCATCAGCCACCATACATGACCTCAAACACTGTGTATAAATTTAAAGTCTATCTGATATTAACTTTAGCATGTAGAGCGTTCACAAGAAATTGTGGATGACGGACGGAATGGGCGATGACAATATACAACCACATTTCCACGTTGGCGCATAAAAACAAAAGTTATCGTGTCCCAAAGCATCAACCAATCAAATTGCTAATCTCTTCTTACCCTAAGCAGAAAACGCTTATCTTCAAACTCCAACACCTACTCCAAGTTTGAACATTCTAGCTCAATTAGAAAGAGAGATATTGTGGACCAAAAAGTGTGACGGACAGACAGACCGACGAATCCATTTTAATAGTCCCCTGCCTTTCGAAGAATAAACAAAAACTGAAAGTAGTTTATTAATCTCAATATTTTGGAGAGCGATTTAGCTAATTTGCAGGCGTCTTTTATGACTCCCGCGAAGGAAAGTCGAGGTGCCTCAAGAGGAGCACGAGTGAAAGCTCACCTTAAAGGTTAAGGACAGTTACCTTGTAGTAACGGTGATATAATAAAACGTTTTTTAAATTGGACAAAAAGTGTGACCTCTGGAGGGACAACAAGCCAAAAATGCGATTTTTCGTACAATCAGGGGCCATAATTCAGGAATTTATAATACGATATGCGCAAATATCAAAAGCATCAAAATCGGAATGAAATTGTGACCTCCAAGTCCACAACCTTATATACCATATTTTTATACCATTTGCGTACAAGTGGTGACCATTTTGTCTGGCAGTCTTGGTCTGATTTTCACGACATTGGAACTCAACCTTCCTTACGGTGTAACGGTGATATATTAAAACATTTTTTTTTCAAATTGGATAAAAAGTGTGACCTATGGACGAACCAAAAGCGCGATTTTTCGTAAAATCAGGAGCCATAATTCAGGAAGTTACGATACAATATGCGTGATCATCAAAAGGAACTAAGTTCTATGAGTTATACACATATATTTCACGTTTCATCAAAATGGGATAAAAATTGTGACCTCTACAGTGTCCATAAGCTAAAAACACAATTTTACGTACAATCAGGGGCCATAATCCATGAAGTTATGGTCTGATACATGCTAATATCAAAAGGAACTGAGATTTTAGGGAGATAAATGTCGAAATCGGATAAAAATTGTGGACGGACAAACAATGTCAACAGCATAATACGTCCACATGAAAATGTGGGCATATAAAAATTGTGACCTGTGGCTAGTCACACGGGCGGACATGAAAATATGAGCATATAATGAAATAAATCAATGGTATCTGCAAGATTGTAAAAGTGGACATGAATTCAGATACAAGTTCAAACACCATTTATTAGGAAGCTCTCTTACCTTTACGACCAGCACATTCTATATCAAAACTGAGAATACGGTACGGTGCTACTACTGACCAATCACCTTCTGCTGGATGTGATATAAAATCTTCCCATGATACATCTAGTTCTATCTGAGATCGTGATGTTAATGGCAGTTTATCTTTACCACCTCCCTTCTCACGCAAACAATATTTCCCAGCAGGAAATTCAATCCAATTGCAGCCAACTACATTTGCATCCACCATAAATCTATCATTCATAAAATGAAATGTTACATCTATACAGTAACCAATTAAATAATGTTTTATGGTTAATGGCATTGAGTTGTCTAAGATATGCACCAAGCTTAGTAAAACTTTGCATACTTGTTCCATGTATAAAATAACACAGAGAACACATAACAGTTTGACCCTTTGTTGTCTAATAGATTACAGATGGTAAGCTCAGTTTCATTCCTTTTTCATCAAATCTGAATGATACCCGGTCCCTAGTGAGAGGTACCACAAGCTAAAATAAGCGATTTCGCTACAATCAGGGGCCATAATTCAGGAAGTTATCAACATGCGTTTCAAGTTTCATCAAAATCAGATTAAAATTGTGACCTCAACAGGGTCTACAGCCTTGATATACCATATTTTTATAGTATTCGATCATTTTGTCCTTCAGTTTTTGTCTGATTTTCACGAAATTTGATCTCAACCTTCATTATTGTGTAACGGTGATATAATCAAATTTTTTTTACATCCGTTAATAATTGTGACCACCACAGGGACAACAATCTAAAAAAAGGGCGATTTTTCATACAATCATTGCTCATAATTCAGGAAGTTATGATCTTATATACATGTGCAAATATCGAAAGGAACTTAGATCTTTGAGTTATTCACCTAATAAACACCAGAAGTTTTAACATTCTGGCTCAATTAGGAGAGTTATTGTGTTCTAAAAAGTATGAAGGACAGATGGACGTATGGACAGACAGACCCATTTTAATAGTACCCTGCTATCTTCGAAAGGCGGCGGACAACAAGAGTTATCCTTATAGCTGAAGCAGAGAGCGATAACAGATGCACCTTCGATTTTCAGCTCACAGATAATTCCACTGAAGTCAAATGAGTGGATATATGTTCGAGACAAATTAATCATAAAAAGGCTTGACTGTCGACACATGACCATAAACACTGTTTGTTATATGAGCTTCTAGGGCGTTCACAAGCAATTGTGGATGACAGACTGGTGTGCCGATGGAAGGACAGATGGATCTACGGGGGTGACAATAAGAAACAACCTCATGGCAGCACAATATGAACTTTACAAAACATTCAGAATTTTCTTATCTGGTTAAAAACTCGCATTATTTGTACTTTTATTGAAACTAGCAAGCAATTTTTCTGTCTTGATTCCTAAGCGAATGGGCAAGAATAAAAAAAGGTATCAACTTTACACGGCCATATTTTGGTTATTTCATTATGGTGTGCCTTGCCATTCACTTTGGAGTGTCCATGTTATTCTTATGTTGAGAGAGAGAGAGAGAGAGAGAGAGAGAAATGTAGTTTAACGTCCACTCAACACAAACTAGGTCATTTCAGGACGGTTTAATTTTATATTGTGCATAGGGGTCTTTAGCAGTGGGAGGAAACCGGAGTACCCGGAGAAAACCCACGAGGTTGGACGGGCGACCCTACTCCTTGCCACTTACAACAGGGGATTCGAAACCACGCCAGCTGACTCAATGGCAGGCCGCATAATACAGCGCGCGCACGCTAACCATCCCACCACCCACCCCCCCTTCTTATGTTGAGCAGTATATATTTATCTATATTTATCCTTTATCATCAAATTTCTGATTTTTGTTCATTACCTAATTTCAAAGTCAATATTACTTTCGTAGGACTGAAAACTATTGGTACCAAATCCGGGACATTGAAAGCCTTGTTCTAATAACCGTTTAGCTGGTGCTATCAGACGAGGTAATGCCATTGTGATCTTCAAAAATGGTAACTTTCTGTTTCCATGATAACCATAAATACCTGAAATCAAAATATAGGCATGCATGCAATGTGTAAAGATAGGTTGCCAGGCAACGAAACATACGCCCACAGCAGCTAAATCGTCCGGGCAGTCAACAAGGGTTGTCGCATATTTTTACTTTTTTCGGTAATGAAACATTTGTAATACACTAAGGCCCATATTCTCGAACGTGGATTAGCATTAATCATAGATTTAATCTCTGATTAACTTGGTGATGGTATTCTCAAAGACTGTTTAAATTTTGATCTCTGATTAAAATAATCCAGGATTACCTAAATCGGAGAATTAGTCTGCATTTCGGAATATCAACTAAATTCATATTCTCGAACGTTGACTAACCCATAAACTCTGACTAAATTAAATCTAGGATTAATATAATCATGGTAGTCTAAAAAGTGGTATTCTCGAATGTTGACTAAAATTTAATCAAGGGCTAAACCATGCCAAAATTTAGTCAGTTCAGGGGGGTAGTTTAAAGTCTGATTAAGTCTGGAAAATGCTACATTTTAATCATTGCTCTTGTCGGGTAATATTTTTCAATAAAAAATCCAGAGAAATTCTCAAATATTTTATCATTTATATCAAAAAACAAAAGTATATTAATATCTGATACTTTCAGGTAAAGTGGCTTTTATCAAATAATTTATAATTTACAACACGAAACAGCACAAAACTATAGTATCTGATATTTTCACTTAAATTGACTTTTATCATGGCTTAAATATATCCCGTCAAATTTTACAAAAAAACAAACAGATATACAAATATTTCAACAAGCGATCGCCATGAAAGAAATGGACAAGCAGGAGACATAATCCATGAAGTTTGGGCGCGACATACGCAAGTATCAAAAGGAACCCACATCTTTGGGTTTTAAAATCTTTTTAAATCGTATATAAAATGTGACCTCCAGAGGATCCACAAGCTAAAAAGGAGATCTTTCTAACATTCAAGTGTCATAATCCAGGAAGAAACAGACCGATATGTTCTAACATCGAAAGGAACCGAGATATTTAGGTTATGAATGTATATTTAAGCGTTCATCAAAATCAGGATGAAAATTGTGACTTCTGGAAGGTCCACAAGCTAATTGTCCAAAAGCTAAATGTGACCCCTTTTTTCTGATTCATCCCAATATCAAAAGGATAGGTTGCCAGGCAACAAAACATACGCCCACAACAGCTAAATCTTCCGGGCAGTCAACAAGAGTTGTCGCATGTTTTTACTTTTTTCGGTAATGCAACATCAATAATAACCTAAAATCTAATTAAGAGCAACAACTCATTAAGTAATTACCATATTTTTCGGTGTATTAGGCGCACTTTTTTTTACCAAATATTTTATTTTCTAGAAGGGGTGCGCCTAATACACAACGTTAAGCAAATCCAGGTTTTTCCCGTGTCTACACCGAAGTCGGGAGTTCAAGAAATAATTGCCCTACAATCAACAAATGTCGGCCCGGTGACGCTACCTCAAAAGTTTATGATATATTACCACTCAAACTAAAGACAGTATTGTTCCCTTTGTGTCCATTTATATTTGTCATAAATGTTTTACATATTTTAAAATGCATCCATGTCATCAATAATCTTTTAGATGCGGTTAAAATATGTCAATAATTATCGCCCGTATTTCTGTTATTTCATGCACAAAAAAAAAATGTCGTCCTTTTATGCTAATCCGTGTACGGTATATTGTTAGTCATAACCGGCAATGCAAACACCATCGGCCGATAGCCATTCTACTTAAACGATGTTTAAAAAAATAGCATTCGTATCGTTAATATTTCTTGCTATTTCCACATCATATATTTCTGCTATTCCGTGCAGATTGGCCATTACCAACAGTCCACACATGTCCCCGTTCAAGGTCGATAGTGCTATCAGTCAAGTTGACGTATAGGGCGGGGTACGCATTCATACAAGCATTTTCATTGGTTCAATATAAGTCATCGGTAGTAAGGGTGGGATTACAGTTAAACTGACATGTCATGTGTTGAAGCTGTTCAGTCTAACCTGTCGTCGAAACGGCAAATCTGCTCGACGTATATCATTGACATAGTCAACCAATTCTTTCTCTATTTGTGGATAACGTGCACGCTCTATCTATGCGCTTCCTTACTTGGTTACTAAGTTACAAATTCATAGCCGTCTTACGTTCGACTTGCCAAAATTAAATTCAAAACCCGTGACACTGTTACCGTATTCTTTAACCGTTCGTCTCGTAGCCATTCTAAATAAATAATTTTTAGAAATTTTATGGAATGTTCGTTGGTATTTTCTATACATAGCTGCAAATTTTACATCAAGCCGTTTCAAGTTACCGATAGTTTCATGCAACATGGATTCACTGATTGATACATTGTTATAAATTACCGGTATCGTTAATTATCTACCGGTGAGTTGTCACGGTATGCTTTACGAAGTTGTTTATAGTTCACAAAATCATTGTTTCTTTGATTGGTATTAAAATAATATTGTATTATGTTACTGATAGATCTAAATGGCTACAATTTGGGTATTGTCATGCCGCGTGTAGTGGGCGGGGCAATGGACACCGTTTCATTGTCCGTTGTTTGGATAGTTTAAATTGACTGGAAGTATTGTTTCTCTTTTACCGGTAGTCAGAATTTAAGTCGTGAGTAGCTGATCATAATAAATTATTTCTACAGTTATTATTTCATTTGTTTATCATCAATACTTCGTGAATTTAACAGAAAGTAATAGACTGCCATGTTTGTTGTTATCGGGACTTTAACGACAATTTGACTACCGTACAAGCGCCAGAATTACCTTTTAAGATATAAAACAATTCAATAGAAAGTTAATGTTAAATATAAAGTCTTATGCAATGCAGAAACTATAAATATCGTTTCTTGTTTCATAAAGAAATATATATAAAGCTTGATACGGCTAAATATCGGTAATTATTACCGTACATGTTTAACTGTAAGCAGTAAGTTTGACCCAGTTATTGGAGATCCAAGTGTATTTGAATCACGTATGGTATTGCACGTGTTTCACAAGACGCCGGAGAAGGGTGCGCCTAAAGCATGCACTTTTATTTTTTCCTGAAATACCTATGCCAAACTCGCCCTGCGCCTTATTTACGCATGCGCCTTATACACCGAAAAATACGGTATCAGAAAATCATTAGAATTTCTTTGGTTTTTATAAAGTTCTGCCACTTGCTAACGTTTAGTATACGAAACATTTAATATCATGGATTTAGCAGTTCAGTTAACAAAATGCGTCTCAAGACCTTAAACTCTGTGTATCAATTTAAAGTCAATCGGATATTAACTTTGGCCTCTAGAGCGTCCACAAGATTTTTAGAAGTGATCAAGGGCCATAACTCTTGCAATAATTATCAGAAATAGCTGTATATAAATTTAAAGTCGATCGGATGTTAACTTAAGCCCCTAAAACGTTCACAAGCAATTGTGGAAGCCGCACGGACGGACAGATGGGGACGACGACAATATACGACCACATTTCTTTAAAAATCCTACTATCATGGGCACTTCACTATCACATATAACCTGAATATTAATAGAAAATAAAAATCTTCCTATTTATGAATCTAGCAGGATCGTTTCCACCAGGATTCGATATCTTAATGTGGGTCCCATCTATGGCCCCTACAACAAAGTACAACATTTGGAAACTAGTCAATTTTAAAAACAAGCCTTTCCTTTAATTGCCTTATACTGTTCAGCTAATAAAACTGTAGTTCCTTTTGAAACTGTTTTTGAGAGGACAATGTCCACGCACATCGTCCTTTTAAACACAGTTTCTAGAGGAACTAACAAAATTGACACTTTCTTAATAACCTTACTCACTTTAGGTTGGGAAACTGTATCTAAATCACCAACATTGATCTGAAAAGTGCGAGAAGCAAAATATCTGTGCTTTTCTTTTCTACTTCCTGTAAAGGGCCCTTAACATCATGGACAAAAATTCAAAGTCGTTGATTAACTAATCTTTGATTAGAGATAGTCTCTCATTTATGGTACATTGGCCAAGGAAGATTATCTTAAGTTTTAATCATTGATTTAGCAATTATTTTAGTCAGAGATTAGCTGATCAGAGCTTCAAGAATATACCAACTAAAATGAACCTCTAATCTCCGATGAGCTAATCTGTGATTCTAGTCTAATCAATGACTAATTTAGACAGCGTTCGCGAATATGGGCCTAAAACACTAAAAATCTGATTAAGAGTAACAACTCATTATGTAATTATCAGAAAATCATTAGAATTTGATTGCTTTTAATAAAGTTTTACCCCACGCTAACAATTAGTATATACATGAAACATTTAATATCATGGATTTAGCTGTTCAGTTATCAAAATTCATTGAAAATCAAAATACTTGTTCGTTTCAACACCTTAAACTCTGTGTATCAATCTGAAGTCAATCAGATGTAAGTTTGGCCTCTATAGCGTCACAAGATTTTTTGAAGTTATCAAGGGAGATAACTCTGGCAGCAATTATTTGAAATCTCTGAAAATCAATAGGCTTCTTCGTCTCATGACCTTAAACACTGTGTGTAAATTTAAAGTCGATCGGATATTAACTTTGGCCTCTAGAGTTTCCACAGGATTTTTTCGAAGTGATCAAGGGCCATAACTCTGGCAGTAATTATTGAAAATCACTGAAAATCGATAGACGTCTTAGCCTCATGACTGTAAACACTATGTATAAATTTGAAGTCAATCGCATATTAACTTTGGCCTCTAGAGCATCCACAAGATTTTTTGAAGTGATCAAGGGCCATAACTCTGGCAGTAATTATCGAAAATCGCTGAAAATCAAAAGTCTTCTTCGTCTCATGACCTTAGACACTGTGTATAAATTTAAAGTCAATCGGATATTAACTTTGGCCTCTAGAGCGTCCACAGGATATTTTGAAGTGATCAAGGGCTATAACTCTGGCACTAATTATCGGAAATTGCTCAAAATCAATAGGATTCTTCGTCTCATGACCTTAAACACTGTGTATAAATTTAAAGTCAATTGGATATTAACTTTGGCCTCTAGAGCGTCCACAAGATTTTTTGAAGTGATCAAGGGCCATAACTCTGGTAGTTATTATCGGGAATTGCTGAAAAACAATAGACTTCTTCGTCTCATGACCTTAAACACTGTGTATAAATTTAAAGTCAATCGGATATTAACTTTAGCCTCTAGAGCGTTCACAGGATTTTTCAAAGTGATCAAGGGTCATATCTCTGGCAGTAGTTATCGGATATTGCTGAAAATCAACAGGCTTCTTCGTATCATGGCCTTATATGTGTATAAATTTAAAGTCAATCGGATATAAACTTTAGCCTCTAGAGCGTTCACAAGTTTTTTCAAAGTGATCAGGGGTCATAACTCTGGTAGTAATTATCGGATATCGCTGAAAATCAATAGGATTCTTCATCTCATGACCTTAAACACCGTGTATAAATTTAAAGTCAATTGGATATTAACTTTAGCCTCTAGAGCGTTCACAAGATTTTTCAAAGTGATCAAGGGTCATAACTCTGGTAGTAATTATCGGATATCGCTGAAAATCAATAGCCTTCTTCGTCTCATGACCTTAAACACCGTGTATAAATTTAAAGTCAATCGGATATTAACTTTAGCCTCTAGAGCGTTCACAAGATTTTTCAAAGTGATCAAGGGTCATAACTCTGGTATTAATTATCGGATATCGCTGAAAATCAATAGGCTTCTTCGTCTCATGACCTTAAACACCGTGTATAAAGTCAATCGGATATTAACTTTAGCCTCTAGAGTGTTCACAAGAAATTGTGGACGACGGACGGACGGACGGACGGACAGACAGCCCGACCGACGGAAAGGGCGACGACAATATACGACCACATTTTCATGTGGGCGTATAAAAATGGTTTCTAACTTGTACAGTTGCCGAGAAATAGTCACTTTTCAATGTTTTTGGTCTATAAAAGTGGCGATTATTATTCGCTTTACATAAAATTTTCACCATGTGATGCCTTATGCCATTTCTGATTTCATAAAACTAATTGAACATTTTCATTATCACCAAAAGTACTGTAATTTTGTCAGAATTAATTACATGTAACAAATGTATAAAATGAATTGATACTGCTGGATTTGATTGATTCTGTTTCCATTTTATTTGATGTGTGCAATGTTAATGTGGAAATCTGTTTATCGGTTCCATTGGTACTGGAAGTGATATGAGTTCAAGGGTACCGTGGCACCGAAAGTGACATAAGTTCAAAGGTAACGTGGCACCGGTGAAACCCGTCATTCCTGCTTACCAGGAACAATCATCCAACACGTTGGCAGTTTTATTTTCCACTTGAGCATACCTCAGAAACTACCTGTCGTATCGATCCGACATCCTTGATATTACGGGAAAGTTGGCATGACTTTGGCCCGTATTCTCGAAAGTGGATTAGTGCTAATCATAGATTTAATCTCTGACTTTTCGACCAGCCATATTCTGAAAGGCTGATTAAATTTTAAGCTAAGATTTTTATAAACTTTGATTAGCCTAATCATTTAGTTAATCATTGTTCGAGAATACTATAAAATGTGGTATTCTCGAACGTTGACTTGTACTTAATCATTGACTAAATCACCCCAATATTTAGTCATCTCAGGGGGGTAGTTTAAGGAAAGATTAAGTGCATGCACATGCAATTATACTGTATTGAATATTATAGAAATTATTATTTTTCATTGAATTCAGACACATTGCACTTATATTTCGCCTCAAAAGTAACAAATTTATATTCATCGTAAATTCTGTTTGAAAAAGTTTTATATATATATATATATATATTAAACATTCTCTATAATACAAAATATAATTATGTGCGCTTTAGCCAAAATGAATAAAATACAAATAATTTTTAGAAGTGTCAAAGAACCTTTTAACAAAAGGAATTGTAAAGAGCGGAACAAATCAACCTCTTGGCATAAAAGGGAACCCACAGCAGCTAAATCGTCCGGGCAGTCGAATCTAAAATCTGAGTACGATTAACAACCTATTAAGTAATTATCAGAAATCAATACAATTTGTTTGGTTTCTAGTTCTGCCCTCAGCGAACATTTACTATACAAAACGTAATAGGCCTCCTCCTCTCAGTTAGTTAAATACTGTGTATAAATTTCAAGTCAATCGGATATTAACTTTAGAGCATCTTGAAGGTTTTTCAAAGTGATCAGCCTGTCCAACCTCGTGGGTTTTCTCTGGTTTCCTCCAACAGCTAAAGACCCCTACGCGCAATCGAATTATTGAAATAAAAAATTAAACCATATGTTAGTTTGTGTCGAGTGGACGTTAAATCCCATTTTTCTCTCTCTCAAAGTGAACAAGGGCCATAACTCTGGAAATCAATAGGCTTACTCATCTCAAGACCTTAGACATTGTGTATAAAACTAAAGTCAATTGGATACCAACTCTAGCCTCTACAGCGCTCACAAGATTTTTCAAAGTGATCAAGGGCCATAACGCAGGTAGTAATTATCGGAAATCGTTGGAAATCGGATACTTTCTTATGACCCTAAACACTGTATATAAATCTAAAGTGAATCCGATACTAACTTTAGCCCCTAGCGCGTAACACAATATTTTTCAAAGTGATCAAGGGCACTAACACAGGCAGTAATTATCATCGGAAATCGCTGAAAATCAATAGGAATCTTCCTCTCATAACTTTCCACACTGTGTATAAAATTAAAGTCAATCAGATATCAACTTTAGCCTCTAGAGCGTCCACAAAAATTTTCAAAGTGATCAAGGGCCATAATTATCGTAAATCGTTGGAAATCAACAGGCTTCCTCATATCTTGACCTTAACCATTATGTATAAATCTAAAGTCAATCAAATACCAACTGTAGCCTCTACTGCGTCCATAAGATTTTCAAAAGTGATCAGGGGCCGTAATCCTGACAGTATTATCGACAATCGTTAAAAATCAATAGGAATCCTCATCTCGTGACCCTAAACACTGTGTATAAATCTAAAATCAATTGGATATTAACTTTTACCTCCAGGTTATCCACAAGATTTTTTAAAGTGATCAAGGGCAATAACTCTAGTAGTAAATATCAGCAATCAATAGACCCCTCCGTCTCCTGGCCTTAAACACTGTGTAAATTTAGAGTCAATCGGATATAAACTTTGGCCTCTAGAGTGTCCACAAGATTTTTCAAAGTGATCAAGGGCCATAACTCGGGAGGTAATTATCGGAAATTGTTGAAAATCCATAAGCTTTTGTGTCGCATGACCTTAAAAATGTGTATGAATTTCAAGCCTTCTACCGAATACATGAAAGAATCAATAGAAATATTGAAGCATAGTATTCATTTAGCATAATCTTTATGATTTCTTTTTCAAGGTGTCCACAAAGGCTTTCTTTTTGTCAATAAAAAAGAATTTGTTACAGTCTTAATTTTAGCTGTTCAAGCAATGTTTCATGTTTCCGATGTAAGAGATTTAAGAAACGAAATACAGTCGTGTTCTTTGAAACTTGAAGAATGTAAATCAACATTTCACATTTTTGTACGATAATTAATGTTGCTAAATGAGATTTTATAGGTTTGGCACTCAGTTCAACAGTTGTATATAAAAAAATGCATATTTCTTGTGTCTCAATAGGTCAAACAACTCGTAAAACTTTGTTATAAATAATAATTACATTGTAATGTTCCAAATTGGCCCATATACGAAAACAAAACCCATCAAAATCCCACTACAATTTGGGAAAGTGTATTAAAAGTGGATAAATAAATAAATAAAGAATACACATAGCAGGTTTTTACAAAATAGACAAATGGCAATAATTTCGGATTTGAATAGAAAAAGAGGGGGCATAAAATTAATCTGTTCCTGTGCTTCTGTTGCATCAGGAGATCAAATGTGACTTTGATATTAGCAACAGAAATTCATATTTCGATTACTAAAAGACAGTCACGGTGGTGCAAGATGAAGAGTCTTGCAAGGGACAAGGTGGAGTCGTTTGGATTTGATAACAAACTTAAGTACTGTGTACACATTGGGCCGCACGTAAAATAACCCTTGACAGTTAAAATTTTGTATAACTGTGAGCCGTGGTGCCGGTCCCCAGGCAAAATTGCCCTCATAGCAAACTCTATGGCGTAGGTCTGTCTCCCTTAGCTCAGCTGGAGCTCAACAGTAACTTTCGTTTCATTTCATTTCGAATACTAAATATATGTGAACTCTATTTTACTTGACTTTCTTTTTCACACATTTTATTTCTTTCCTGCTCACCCATATGAGCCCCTTTGAATTTTTGGACCCTAACAATAATTTCACAGACCTCTAGGATGGGAAAAACTGTTCTAAAACATGTACTTTTCTAATCTACTTCCTGTAATTGGGCCCCTTTATCAATGATAAAAGCCTTTTTAATCACTGATTATATTTAATCATTGATTAAAGGTTTAATTATAATCAAAGTTTAAACCTTGAATTTTAATCGTTTTATTTATAGTCAAATTTATAGTCAAAGATTAGCTAATCTGACTTTTGAGAATACCAAACTTAGTCAACCACTAATCTCTAACTAGCTAGTTACAGATTAGACCTAATCACAGATTATTTTAAACACTGTTCGAAAATACGGGCCTTAGAGTTTAAATCTATTTCGAGCATTTTGTGACAATGCGAAATGTCCGAAATCACCAAAGTTGTCATTTTTTAAAATTTTGCCGTAATATTTACAATAATCGGCGGATTTTAACATTTGGTACATTTTGACATAGCCGGAGACATGGCAAACAGCTACAGTACTTCAGATTTTTAAAGCATCCCTGCTTATATTACTATTAGGCGGTAAATTTTGAAAATTTAAATTTTTACAAGAAACTTTTTTATTTATGAATATTTTTTAAAGGTATTTTACACAGGATTAAAGGGTCGTCAGACTTGTGCAAAAGTATGAACAATTTTTGTGTCAGCAATTTGCGGTCGCCGCCATTGGCTAATTCGGTTTTTCGGTCCTAGATTAGTTGTTTATGGTTCGATTTGTATAAAACAATGTTCTTTAGGTCCGTTTTTCGAAATGTCATTTTTTTTGTTACCATTAGAGTTTCCTGTCTGCAACGGAAGAGACATAATTCTACCAAAAAGTACATATTTGACAGTTCGGTGCCACTTTTTGAAAGCAAATATTTTTTTTTTAAAAGCTGATATTATCAAAAGGATGTTCCCTGTAACTGCCCACAAAAATTGTCTGACTCAGTTTTTTTTATTTCGATTTGGTTTTCGGGCTATTTTGATTAAAAGATGAAAAGATAGGTTGCCAGGCAACAAAACATACGCCCACAGCAGCTAAAGGGTAGTTGTATATTTTTACTTTTTTCGGTAATGAAACATTTGTAATACACTAAAACACTAAAAATCTGATTAAGAGTAACAACTCATTATGTAATTATCAGAAAATCATTAGAATTGGTTTGTTTTTTATAAAGTTTTACCCCACGCTAACAATTAGTATATACATGAAACATTTAATATCATGGATTTAGCTGTTCAGTTATCAAAATTCATTGAAAATCAAAATACTTGTTCGTTTCAACACCTTAAACTCTGTGTATCAATCTGAAGTCAATCAGATGATAAGTTTGGCCTCTATAGTGTCACAAGATTTTTTTAAGTTATCAAGGGAGATAACTCTGGCAGTAATTATTTGAAATCTCTGAAAATCAATAGGCTTCTTCGTCTCATGACTTTAAACACTGTGTGTAAATTTAAAGTCGATCGGATATTAACTTTGGCCTCTAGAGATTCCACAGGATTTTTTCGAAGTGATCAAGGGCCATAACTTTGGCAGTAATTATTGAAAATCACTGAAAATCGATAGACGTCTTAGTCTCGTGACTGTAAACACTATGTATAAACTTGAAGTCAATCGGATATTCAGTGATTTTCAATAATTACTGCCAAAGTTATGGCCCTTGATCACTTCGAAAAAATCCTGTGGAAGCTCTAGAGGCCAAAGTTAATATCCGATCGACTTTAAATTTACACACAGTGCTTAAAGTCATGAGACGAAGAAGCCTATTGATTTTCAGAGATTTCAAATAATTACTGCCAGAGTTATCGTTACGATACGAAAGGAGTGCATTTACTACGATTTTCGTCGTCAGTACCCTTGAAATCCTAAATAAAAAAATCTTAAACGACAAAATAGCAAATAAATGGCGGTAATCGTCTGAACAAATTTTTAATACGATTTCCGCCTTCAGCACCCCTCAAAATGAAAATGTACCCTAGTTAGGGGGACCCTAAAGGCAGACAAAAGGGCCCCCACGCTTGACAAAAGGGCCCCTTTGGCCAAGGGAAAGGGCCCTCGTGTCCGAGTCAATCGTTTCTATACACTGTTACTGTCGAATCCATTACTGAATGAGAATGCAGTCATGGTATTGGCATAAAAATCATCAATCAAGATGAACCTAAGTTATCTTGTCCCAAAGTATCAACCAATCAAATTGCTTATCTCTGCCTACCCTAAGAAGAAAATGCTCATCTTTGAACTCCATCAAGGCATTGACCTAATAAGCATACACACCAATTTTGAACATTTTAACTCAATTCGAAGGCAGGGGCGTGGTGAGAATGAGTTCATGAGTAGCCATACTCATGCGCCAAAAAGTTTTTGCGCCAAAATCACAATCAAATTACTCAAAAAATGAAAAACATTTGTAAGTGGAAAAATTGTTTCATCTGACCCAATTAAAAAAATTTTGAAAGAGTCAAGTTGGAAAATTTAATCATATTTTATTACCGTATTTCTTGTCTCGGATTGCTGGAGATTGCGTTTCTGGGCTTCTAATTTTCGAAATTTTCCCGGGGGAGGGCCCCCCGGACCCCCCCCCCGCGGGCTGGCGCTTTCGGCGCTCGCGGTGGCCGGCTTTGCCGGCAACACAGCTCCGCGGTCAGTAAAAGGGTTTTTGTGCCAAAATCTTTTTTGTTACTCATAATTTCTTCTCAATAATTGCCCTCACCACGCCCCTGTTCGAAGGAGAGTTATTGTGTTCCAAAGTCTCGGCAAATCAAATTGCTTATCGTTCTGCTTACCCTGAGCAGAAAATGCTCATTATCGAACTTAGTCAAGGTATTACTGTAATGAAACTACACACCAAGTTTCATCACTCTCACTTAATTAGAACTAAAGTTATCATGTCCCAAAGCATCAACCAATCAAATTGCTTATCTCTGCTTATCCTAAGCGGAAAATGCTCATCTTCGAACTCCATCAAGGCATTGACCTAATAAGCATATACACCAAGTTTGAACATTTTAACTCAATTAGAAGGGGAGTTATTGTGTTCCAAAGTCTCGACCAATCAAATTGCGTATCGCTCTGCTTACCCTGAGCAGAAAATGCTCATAATCGAACTTAGTCAAGGTATTACTGTAATGAAACTATATACCAAGTTTCATCAATCTCACTTAATTAGAACTAAAGTTATCGTGTCCCAAAGCATCAACCAATCAAATTGCTTATCTCTGCTTACCCTAAGCAGAAAATGCTCATCTTTGAACTCCACCAAGGCATTGACCTAATAAACACATACACCAAGTTTGAACATTCTAGCTCAATTAGGAAGAGAGTTATTGTGTCCCAAAAAGTGTGATGGACAGACGGACAAACCCATTTCAATAGTCCCAATTTTCTTCGAAAGGCGGGGCACAAATATCAGGTGATCTACACATCACAGGTCATGAGGTCAACGTACTACTTTTTGTACCGGAAACTCAGCTTGTAAACAAAGAAACGAAAGTAAAATGGCTTCGACGAACAGAAAACCCTATCGTATCAGGGTTGTCCGTGCAATAACACAGACACAACTCATTTCATTCAAATGAATAATAAATCCCCTGAAGAAAATGGGATTTTAATAGAATTAACAAGTTTTACCGGGCATTTGACACACAAAGATTGCTATCTGTTGCTGTGGGAGAATTACGATTTCATACAAGTAATTTACGATTTTCATTATCACCGAAAGTAACATCATTTTTCAAAAAATGTATTTTTATTCAAATGAGTCTGATTTGTAATGTTTTTAAAAATTATGGTATTTGATTCCAATCAACAAATAGATTGAACCCATACGATCATACAAATTACACAAACTGGTTTCTAACTTGTACGGTTGCCGAGAAATAGACGATTTTCCACAAGTTACTTTTCAAGGTTTTTGTTCTATAAAAGTGGCAATTATTAGATTTACATAAAATTTTCACCATACAATGCCTTATGCCATTTCTGATTTCATAAAACTAATTGAACATTTTCATTATCACCGGAAGTACTGTAATTTTGTCAGGATCACTTACATGTAACACATGTATAAAATGAATTGAAATTGGTGGATTTGGTTGATTCTATTTCCATTTGATTTGATGTGTGCAATGTTTATGTGAATCTGTTTATTGGTTCCATTTGTACTGGAAGGGATATGAGTTCAAGGGTAACATGGCACCGAAAGTGACATAAGTTCAAAGGTAATGTGGCACCAGTGAAACATGTCATTCCTGCTACACAGGTCTAGTTACAATTGTTTTATTACTACATGAAATTTGGACTACCTTAGTGATCAGACATTTTTCAAATTACCAAAGGACTGAGTATGAAAGAGCAGATTTTGTTATTAACATTAACATTTTAATCCACACATAATAACCCCCATATGTATGCACTTCGCATAATACAGTAACTGGCTGCTGGTTTTGGAAAACCACACATTAAAACCCAAGCAGTGTATTTCATATCATATAAGAAGTATGACATAACATTTAGTTTTATCTCAAATAAACATACGTAATAGTTAAACTTGTCTTGATATGAAAATCTTTTTTAACATTTAGTTTAAGTTATTATTCGTTAAGTTTAAGATAATATCCTAAACGTTTTTATTTTAAACTTTTAGGATATATCATAAAAGTTTAAAATAAAAATGTCAATTTTAAGATTACTAAATTGACAAGATAGTAACTTGAATTTTTGAGATACTTACTTGAATTTTCCAAATACTAATTAACTTGAAAATTTCAGTCTACTAACTTGGATTTCCAAGATTCTAACTTGAATTTTCAAGATACCAACTTGAATCAATTTTCAAGATAGATATTAGATTTCACGATGCAAGTAGAAGCCTGGAAATACCATTTTCAGTCATCTGTGATAAGAATCCAGTTCTAAAGTGGGTCCTGGATCCAGATGGGGAGGGAGGGATACGCATAGTATCTTTAAAACTTTACAATTGAAGTTTGTAACAACTTGGAAACATCAGTCAAATGAGGATCCATATTGGCGCTTATCACGATTATAGAGTTAGTGACCCCTTCACGCCCTCATTGTCCCTCTTCCGATCATTCATCGTCCTACACTCCATGTGGTTTCTCCTCCTTGACCTCCTCCCTCCTTTCGAGCCCATTGGTAGAGTGGTTCAGAGACACAATATTTGTCCTTATAAAAACTGACCCGCTTATCTGTTTGATTGCTCCATCGAGAAATCTTCTGAAGTGAGCAGAAGTTAGCGCTGCGCACGTGATTTCGGATGTCGCAGCAAATATACGTCACACAAGGTGTTTTTACAAACATGTATTGGTATATAAAGCAGAGTAAAAAATACACTCATTACGGGCTTCGACTTTCGGGTTTATTTAATAGCGAACGTGAGCAAAAATATCGATTTCACTCCTTGATTTGATTTTTGGTGATTTAAATACAGAGCTAGCAGTAATAGCTTCGTTTCATTGTCCCCCGCCTTTCGAAGAAAGTTGGGGGACTATTAAAATGGGTTCGTCCGTCTGTCTGTCTGTCTGTCTGTCCGTCACACTTTTTGGGACACAATAACTCTCTTCCTAACTGAGCTAGGATGTTCAAACTTGGTGTATGTGTTTATTAGGTCAATGCCTTGATGGAGTTCGAAGATGAGCATTTTCCACTTAGGGTAAGCAGAGATAAGCAATTTGATTGGTTGATGCTTTGGGACACAACAACTTTAGTTCTAATTAAGTGAGAGTGATGGAACTTGGTGTATAGTTTCATTACAGTAATACCTTGACTAATTTCGATAATGAGCATTTTCTGCTCAGGGTAAGCAGAGCGATACACAATTTGATTGGTCGAGACTTTGGAACACAATAACTCTCCTTCTAATTGAGTTAAAATGTTCAAACTTAGTGTATATGCTTATTAGGTCAATGCCTTGATGGAGTTCGAAGATGAGCATTTTCCGCTTAGGATAAGCAGAGATAAGCAATTTGATTGGTTGATGCTTTGGGACACGATAACTTTAGTTCTAATTAAGTGAGAGTGATGAAACTTGGTGTATAGTTTCATTACAGTAATACCTTGACTAAGTTCGATAATGAGCATTTTCTGCTCAGGGTAAGCAGAGCGATAAGCAATTTGATTTGCCGAGACTTTTGAACACAATAACTCTCCTTCGAATTGAGTTAAAATGTTCAAAATTGGTGTGTATGCTTATTAGGTCAATGCCTTGATGGAGTTCAAGATGAGCATTTTCTTCTTAGGGTAGGCAGAGATAAGCAATTTGATTGGTTGATACTTTGGAACAAGATAACTTAGGTTCATCTTGATTGATGATTTTTATGCCAATACAATCACTGCATTCTCATTCAGTAATGGATTCGACAGTAACAGTGTATAGAAACGATTGACTCGGACACGAGGGCCCTTTCCCTTGGCCAGAGGGGCCCTTTTGTCAAGCGTGGGGGCCCTTTTGTCTGCCTTTAGGGTCCCCCTAACTAGGGTACATTTTCATTTTTCTCGTCGGTTTTAGCATTTTTCTTTATATAACACTTTTGGATGACACTTCGTGTACAGTTTGATTGCTCGATACGTTTGAAAAAAATAAATGTGCGATTAATTAATATGTGTCATCTATTTATTTTGGGATTTCGGCGGGGGACATCAGCCTCACTGTTGGCTTGTTTCTAACTTTCAAGCACATGAGAGCGTCGAGATAAATTCATTACAACCTTTCGGGATTTACTTTTATTAAGTGGTTACAATCTTGGTTTATGCGACAATCTCTTCTGGTTAGGAAATAAATATTTGCTACCTCTAAATATGCAGAACTATTTGAGACCGGAAAATAACCGAAACAAACTTTTTATTTGCAGTCTTTATTTTCCAGACACTTTTCGGTAACATGGTCCATGGTGTAAATTATTTTCATAATCATAGTACCAATATAGTATTTAATCATCCTGTAGCCATAGGCTTTGATCGACGGACTTATTTTTTTCTAGATTTGAGACTGAGCCCACGGATGATTTGCTATCCGGCATTGGATTGGACAAGTACCCCTATGATTTGAGCACTGTAACCAAACTACCTATGACAAAAATCACAAATAGGCTTATACTAGACAAATGTTAATAAATTCCTGATAACATCGGAGCATTGGTCTATCATAACTGCTTTACATGATGACTGTGTGACGTTAGGTGACAAATACATTCAAAATAGACTGGTCAGACCGGGTCAGACTGACGACAAAGACTAGGAAGCTGAGTAAAAGTAAGGGTAAGTCCATTAAATGTATGAAATCATACGACGATTTTCTTGACACCCCATTTTTTACAGGATAGTTTACGAGACTCCATCGGCAGACACAAGTGAAATTAATTTAATAAATAGAGCTACTCAGACATCTGCCAATGCGACCTTGACTGATTTAAAGCGGGAATTTCATATTTTCTAAGAAAGTCAGAACATATTTATTTCTATGTCTTTTGCTCAATAGGTTGTCAACTTACTATTATACAATCATAGGCATTATTTTCCACACTTAAAATCTTTCATATCGGAAATAATAACACAATTATCTACCTTGTTTTTCCATTCCCCCCATGCAATAGCTATCTTCAAACGTTTGAATTTGAAGTTGAAAATGATATTTTTGCCAATTTCTCAACTGGCAATAGTGAATTATAGGATTATTCTTTAACTAGGTAGGACTGTTTATAGATACCATCAATTTTAAGGCTTTATCTTAATATATGTTAAAAATATAACTTAAAAATGTGAAATTGCAGCTTTAAATAGAAAAAATAAGTATTTGCGGCGATTGTCAAAGGGTCATAAAAGCATGATCGCCCAGTTAAAAAAACTGACTTTGGAAGACTAAAAAAGAAATGATTCGCATGAAGGCTAGGGTTGGCAGGTAAAAAGAATGGTTGCAAGTCCAAACCTTTTTAGATGAACGAAGGAATTTTGTATGATGTCAAAAATCAAAGATACACAGCAGAATGCTATGATTTGGTCATGGAACTTAAAAATCTAAACGTTTCCAATGGTAACGTAGCAGCGGTTATAACTGCATGATTGGCTGTCGCGGGACTAAAATCTAATTACACTGCATCAAAATCTACAGTTCAAAGAATATCATGTGAGCGCGTCGGTGTATCGGCGAAAAATACCACCCTCCCTACAAATTTTGGCTCTAAATTCGGTACATACGCAATATCCGCTGGCTCGACACATACGCCACTTATTCTTGGTCTTCGTGAAATGGCTGATAAATCTGCGCAAAATACGACATTAACCAAAATTTTTGCAGATCTTAACGAAATTGCTGGGCCATTTAGTAAATCCGTTATTTTCGAAATTAAAAATACCATGTCAGACAGAGCCTGCATCGAAAAGCTATTTAATTCTTTATTTACTCAAAACTGGTCAGATTTATCAGATTCGGAGCGAAATATTTATATGAATATTAAAGACCACATCAAATGATTCATAAAATTTTTACGTACAGGTACTCAATAGTTACAAAATCCATTTTACGGCAAGTTCAAACTAATCTGATTAAAATTAATTCAGATATTTACGTTTTAGTATCCGACTGCCAAAAACAGTTTTCAAATTTTCAATTACAACCTTAATCTGGTTGATTGGCTGGTGACGTCACAGGCACTACACATAGTATACACATCATCTGTACAATATATCACACAGCCAGTTGACACGTGTGTATTTGTCGGTCCAATAAACATTTGACTGGCGTAATCATTAACGCAGAATTATTTACATGTAAGTTACATATCACTATATCAGTCAAAGCATTTTCAAAAGCCGACCTTTCTCGTCTTGGGTTGTAATAGATTATATATTTGTGACTAGAATATTACCGAGTGTATTTCTAGATGCCATATTACCGTTGTGTTATTGAGAGTTGTGGAAATCCCAGCAAGGGAAAGGGGAATAATGTACCGGCGTTTCATAAATTTCCCAACGATGAAATCGTACTCAAAAATTGGAATGCGTTTGTAAACAATTCAAATCCTGATTGGCAACCTACAGTCACAACAGTGATATGCAGTGAACATTTTACGAACGATTGCTTAATTACCTATACACACCCGGCGTGTGGGTTATCTCCCAAAACTTATACAGCCATAATTTAGACAGCCATAACTTAGACAGTGGAGTAAGTGATTAATTAACACAACACCCATAGCTGCAATGGAACAGTCCTAATCAGTGGTGTAATTGACCCATAGGGAGATTAAGTTTGTTGGGCTGAGATGTTTTGATTTGAAAATGAATGTCTTCGGTGCAAGTTTGATTATCAAAACAATAAGTTATGTTAAAACTGTTAAGATGTATTGATTTGAAAATATATCTAACTTTGATCCAAGGGTGATTATTAATCATTTAAGTATGTGCAAGAAGCTGAGATGTTTTGATTTTAAAATGTCTACCTTATGTCTGGAGGGATTTCACAACAGGTTGAACCGCTCTCTCTCCCACCGACAACCCAACATCTTCCGCTTTGTTGGCATCATCAAGAGAATCGAGAACGCAGATCGAGCGAAACTGGCACAGCTCAACTTTGGAGCTGCAGCTCCACCCTAGAAGAGAGTCTATCGGGAGTTAGAGAACAGATTGGTCAGACTCAAGCAGCAGCTGCAACAAGGTGACAAAACCAAGATTCGGTATCTGGACGCAGTTGGCCATTTGATCCATCGCGGATAGACACTTTGTTAACATTCGCATTGAAGATTTGTGAACATAGAGTATTAAACTTATTATTATTTATATAAGTAAAAACTTGACCAGTAAAGAAATGAAAGAAATGGTACTGTATTTGTTGTTTTATACTTGTTAATAAATCTGCTTTAACATACCAATGTTACAATTTGCTGTTGTTTTGAACTGGCTGTCTAAGTTTTGGGATTTTTTCTAGAATTTCTTGGACTATTCCATTATCAAATATAGGTAACAGGTTGAGGATTAGTTGTGCACTTGACCGTAAATGTTGTTGTTTTAAGCTGTCTAAGATATGGCTGTCTAAGTTTTGGCAGGTTACCGGCGTGTGTATTCATTAACGCCTGACTGATTCCCTAATCCCTCTAATTAATTAAATAAAACAATTTACTACGAAAACAATTTACTACGGAATAATTTGTTTTGTAATACATTTTAATTCAAGATCCATTTTAAAATTTGTTTCGTTATGTACGGCCGTTCTGTTTTCTCACGGCAGCGATTTTAATGCAATCTACCATCGTGTGCAGTCCAAACGATTCGAGATACATTTTCGTCAGTATTGTGGTTCTAATTTAGAAGGGTAATTATCATTTTTTGTTACGCCGGCCACATCAATTTGTAATAATGAATATCAAATACACTTGATCAAATGTGGAGTTCCTGGTGCCGTTTGGTGAGTGATTAAACTGTCAATTTAATTGTAAAATACTTGTATTCTTTATAAAAAAGTTAAATGATGTTAGACATTATAACCTTATCTTATCACAAACGTATATCCATCGAAGGATTTATATTTAGATGTTGTTTAAACACCAATCAACAAACAATACGAGGCTACTTTATTACAAAAACATCGGTGAGCAAAGAAAAAGATAATTACCTAATCAACATTCTTAATTACTTTACTGTTCAAATTTAGTCTGATTGATTAATGACAGGTACATGTATTAACGACACTACACTTGCGATACACATAGATAGTTAGGTGATCCTTCTCAATCTGTTAATTCTAACGTATATTGAGATATTTCTTCGTATTTCATTTTTACGGTCTATTTCAGAGTAATAAAGTCAAATTCGCAAGCAGAAATAAAGGCGCCGTACGTCGATAACGGATCGTCATTTACAAATCGCGTTTCAATCATGTTTGAAATTTATGATATATTTTGCGTGACCACATCTTTTTACTCCTATACTCTTTTACTCGGGGAAATTCGAACCACAATACTCTTCTGACGAAAACGTATCTCGAATAGATGGGACTGCACACATAGGAGAGTGTATGACATCGCTGCCGTGTGAAAATGAACGACCGTACATTATGAAACAAATTCTAAATTAGAACGACGATACTCTTCTGACGAAAATGTATCTCGAATCGTTTGGACTGCACACGATGGTAGATTGTATTAAAACCGCTGCCGTGTGTAAACAGAACGACCGTACATAATGAAACAGATTCTAAATTCGAACAATAAACTTCTGACGAAAATGTATCTCGAATCGTTTAGACTGTACACGATGGTAGAGTGTATTAAAATCGCTGCCGTGAGAAAACAGAACGACCGTACATTATGAAACAAATTCTAAATTGGATCTTGAATTAAATTGAATTATAAAACAAATTATTCCGTAGTCAAATGTTTTATTTAATTAGGGGGATTAAGGAATCAGTCAGGCGTTAATGAATACACACGCCGGCTGTATATAGGTAATTAAGGAATAAACATTCCGAATATGCATTCGGTCACTGTGACGTCACTGGCGTCTGAGGGGATTAAGAGTGTTTTCAATAATTGGCAAAGTCGTTTTTACGGGAGGTCTATTTTTACGGCTTTGAATGAAGATAGCTGATTTAATTTTAGTCGGATTGATGTGAATTTGCCGTAAAGTGGATAAAATAACCATGGACTGCTCACATAGAGGAGTTTTCAGGGACATTTTATGTGCACTTTAAGAATGAATCCGTGAGAAAACCATGCAAAATTCGGAAAAAACGCCAAAGTGCTAAGTTCAAATTTTTTAACCTTACTATGGTTACTGGACCACCTACGCATTACTATAAATGTGGTGAAGTCCCATAGCCCAAAACCTACCCTGGGGCCTACAGCTAGAACATTAGTTTTTCACGCGAAAATAGCTATTTTTTCATTGAATTTTCATTGAAAATAGCAAACATTTGAAATACCGTTGTTCATAAAGTATGTTATGTAGGGTAGTTGTCATGCTCTCATAACAAAGGCCATGTCTCCTACTTTCTCACATGGGCACCATTTTTAGCAAATGTTGCATTATGGGGGTTTCAGAGCTCAGTGAAAATGGTATATCTTGAAAGAGGCAAAATACAGCTATTCAAAAAATCCTTGTAGCACCCCATTTGCAGGTATGTCATAGTATCTCATACGGTCCTTGTGAAGGTCATAGCATGCTTTATCAAAATAAGAAATAAAATTGGATGCAACGCAATAGTGTGATGAGCAGTGGCGCCCATAAAAATGTGAAATCTGATCTTTATGATATATTCCTTCCCTGTTGCTTCCCTATTTCAGGTCGTTTATTTGTGCTTCATTCCATCTCTCGAATTTCTCTGAGTATTAAAAACGGTGTCATCACTTTATCAGTGCCTACTCCACCCATGCGAGAGCCTCTCCCTTCAGAAAATCGAAATTTCTAAAAAAAAAACATGTCAAATTTGGGCCAAAATGTGCTTTTTCGACCTTTTGCCCATCCATGGAATGTGGATTACATATAGCATATCCAAGTGAAAGGACTATAGTGGCAGTACTCTAAACCGTGCCGGACTAGGGATTGGAAGAGTTTAGTGAGTGTTGTTTCTTTTGAGATACTTGAACCCTCTTTTGATCATTTGGTTTGCTTTCTTTGTTGTTTCAAGAATGCGTGAATGGAATTCAAGTTGATCATCGACGAACACACCAAGATCCTTTTCTTCTTTCACTGTTGTGAGTTTCACCACTTCGGCCTCATTGTGTAATCGTTGTGCATGTCGTATTCATACTAGTGGTGACTTTTACCTAATCTCATCACTTCATATTTGTCGGGTCGGAATTTCACACAACATTCTGTAGCCTAATCTTTGAAAGTCTGGATGTCTTGTTGGATTGAGTCACAATTTGCATCACCAAAGCGTTTTGTGTTGTCGGTGAATAACATTACGAAATTTGCTGCTAGAGCAGGTAGATCGTTAATGATTATTAGGAACAGAATGGGACCGATAATGCAACCTTGAGGAACACCACTGATTGCTGCTGTGGGTTGGGACAACCTACCATTTTCTGCAACTTGTGAAGGGTTAGATAAGTAGTTTCTTACCCATGCGAGGACATTATCACCGATGCCATACATCTCCACTTGTGCAAAAAGCCTTTTATGGGGTGCCATGTCGAAAGCCTTCTTGAAGTCAAAGAATACACAATCTAAGGGTTTATCTTCTTCAAGAATATCTATCCAACATTAGAGTACGTTAAGTAGTTGTCATGAACAAGGCATTTTTCCGTTGAATCCAAACTGATCTGATGATAGCAAATCGTCTTGTATGTGGGACTGTAAGGGCTTGGTTATGAGGGGTTCTAACAGTTTGCAAATACATCGAATCAAACTCACAGGACGGTTATTTCCAGGGTCACTCTTTTTGCAGATTGGAGAAACATATGCTAACTTCCAGTCAGATCGGATGATACCGATCTCGATGGACTTTTTGAGTAAGGCAAAACACTGGTTTGGCAACTACGTCGACCAGTTCCTTGAGCATAGTGGGATGGATCTCATCGGGCCCCGTGTTCTTATTCGGGTTGACCTCATCCACTGACGTCGGTGACTGCTTTACCATCTTGGGTTTCGACTTCGTGTATGTGAATACTTTCTTTGACTTTGGTGCGCTTGTTAACTGCTTTGTAGAAGAGGTTGGGGGGTTGGACTTAGCTTGTTCAGCAACTATATTATCATAGTTTTTGATTGCTTTGGCTTTCTCTTGGTTTACTTCCCGAACCATCCGGTCATAAGCGTTTTTCGTGTCATCAGTACATTCACGCCTGGCGATGGAGTAGCATTGGATTTCTTTTTGCAAAGAACTTTCAGGTCTTTAATCATCCATGGCGGGTCACTATTTTTTTTTGCTTTGGTTAAGTGTTACTGTTAGGATATTGTTTTTGGTGCCCGACTATCTTACAGCTCTGACCATATCTCATTAACAGAAGAGTCTTGGTTGTAATTCCATTGATGATGTTGCACGTTTTCTCTGAAGCTGTCATAGTCGCCTTTATGGTACTTTTTAATCACTTTCCGGGCAGCACTAGTGGCAGTGTAACGCTTGATTTGAAAGTTTAGGCAATCATGATGACTTTTACCTATCGGCGGGTTCGTGAGTTAATTGTTCCACCATGTTGGGTGTAAAATATGACGAGCTGTGTTAGGAGCAGATCTTGGGTCACCTGTAAAAATTTGGAGGCCGGGTGGTTTGTAATTGATTAAAGGCAGTGATACAGTTGTTCAAACTGAATGGACACTCATTCTGGCTAGAGTTTCAAAAGTTTAACTGCTCAAAAACTATATACCCAGTTCATCGATACAATTTGGGTCTGAGCTGACAGTAAATTAGATTCTTTTAAATGAAAAAGCAAAAACTGCAATTATCCTATCATATTGACAAGATTCTGAAGATTTTTGTGTCCATTATTTTCCGTGGCCGACATGACCTTGTGTCATGGACACTTTTTAATATGCAATAGTATGATCTCTAAACCTATTTTTGTTCCTTAGTGCTGCCGCCCCTAAACTGTAAATAGTGTACCTTTCTCGTTGCCGTTTTTTTTCCTTGTAAAAATTTGTAAAATTCTCATTGCTGCATTTTTTTTCTAATGGGTCTAGTCATAGAATAGCGACACTACGATGGAATCCAAATTGTTCTTTTGCAACATGTTCTCCCTGTTCAGTTTTACATTGTGATTTTTCTTGGAATGAATTTGGCATAGATCAGTAGGACTGCGATGGAGCGCGCATTTCCGCATTGTATTCGTGTTCCTTGCTATACCCGGTAACCCATCCGATCAGCACACAGGCACTTGAAGGGATTAAAATAAAACTTCTTACTACTGCTTGACTATATATATACTATTCAAAAAAAGTAGGGGATATTTGATTTTTAAGTGTTATTAAAGTCAACTAATGAAACTGACGAAGAAACAAATGACTAAATGAAATGAAGTTCACATTCATCGATTTATTCCAAATGATCGTTAGACAAAGTAAGGCACAGACTGACCATTATAAGGGTAAAATGATACCCGGGGTCAAACAGCAAAGTTGCCACAGCATCACAACAAAGTCAGTAACGGGTAAATCCTCCTCTGTTTGCCAAACAAGCATTGATCCGACGTGGCATACTCCTAATGAGACGTCTAAGGTCATTTTGGTCCAGATTGTCCCATTCCTCTTGCAACGCAGCAGCAAGTTCTTGGACATTGGCAGGACGTTGTTGACGTTGACGTAACCTCTGTCCAAGCATGTCCCAGACATGCTCGATGGGGGAGAGGTCGGGACTCAGTGCTTGCCAAGGTAATGTGGTGATGTTCTGTTGTTGGAGGTAACCTGTAACGATCCTGGCCCTGTGACATCTTGCGTTGTCATCCTGGAAGATGAAACGGCGGCCATGACGTCGTGCGAACGGCACAACATGGACTGTCAAGATGTTGTCCCGGTAGTACTGACCTGTAACACGCCCTTCAACAACATGTAAAGCCGTTCTCCCAGCAACAGTGCTGCCTCCCCACACCATAACAGAACCACCCCCAAATCGATCATGTCTGATGACGTTAACGTCTTAGAAGCGCTCGTTTCGACGACGCCACACCCTCCTACGTCTGTCCAAAAAATCAACAGTGAACCTTGACTCATCTGAAAACATCACATTGCTCCAGCGTCGATTATCCCAGTGTTGACGATCCCTACACCAACGACGTCTTGCCTGAATGTGATGATCTCTCAAACAAGGGATCACGCGAGGACGTCGGGCGCGAAGGTGACCCCTATGCAGTCGATTCCGAATCGTCTGGCCACTCACTCTCACACCAGTGTCTGTTTGAAGACGAGCGCTGATCTGATTTCCTGTGATGACACGATTTCTCAAGGCCAAGGTACGGATAAATCGATCCTGGGCTTGAGTTGTCGCCCTTGGTCGACCTGAGCGTGGTCTGTCCTGTACAGATTGTGTATCACGGTATCTGGACCATAGCCTGCTTATGACAGACTGAGAAACATTCATCGTCCGCGCCACACCCGCCTGTGTTGTGCCGATCTGTAGCATGCCAAGGGCACGTAACCTTTCATTTTGGGTAAGCCGACGCATATCAAAATTTGTTTTCTGGTCACTAAAACAATTAAACTGATGTTTCCACCCTGGAATTCAATGCCACAATGACTGTAACATTCAAAGTCAGAGTCGTGCAAATCTTGGGTTGGACCCCCATGATGATTCCAAGCATCACCTGCATTCCATGCGGTAGCTATTGGTGCGTTTGGGCGTCACATGTAACTGGAAATGTTTCTTCTGTTAGGTTCTATAGTGACTTTTTTCGTAGTCATTTGCATATTTTAGTATTATGCCCCCAAAATCAAATATCCCCTACTTTTTTTGAATAGTATATATAATATCATTCAAGGTATTACAGACGACATCTTTGTTGTGACTTTTTTATGATATATTGTCTGCTGTCATCTCGCAATACTCACTAGTTCTAACACTTCAGGTCATTTTTATTGCCAACGAGACTTTATTTGATCATTATTCACATTCAGATGTAATTAAATTGGTCCTTTCACAGCGTTATTAATAACAAATCAAACTTAAAAAGCTATCACTAGTCGATATTCAACTTGGAGAGCCCGGAAGTAACGCGAAATAAGGTCAAAAGAAGTCTGTATCACCCAGTCCCTTTATAAACCTATCATTACTCGATATGTGCATAGGAACTGGGTGATCAAGTCTCGCTGAACAGCGGCCTCGCTTTGATAGAACTTACGAAGCGAGGCCGCTGTTCAGCGAGACTTGATCACCCAGTTCCTATGCACATATCGAGTAATGATAGGTTTATAAAGGGACTGGGTGATACAGACTTCTTTTGACCTTATTTCGCGTTACTTCCGGGCTCGCCAAGTTGAATATCGACTAGTGATAGCTTTTTAAGTTTGATTTGTTATTAATAACGCTGTGAAAGGACCAATTTAATTACATCTGAATGTGAATAATGATCAAATAAAGTCTCGTTGGCAATAAAAATGACCTGAAGTGTTAGAACTAGTGAGTATTGCGAGATGACAGCAGACAATATATCATAAAAAAGTCACAACAAAGATGTCGTCTGTAATACCTAGAATGATATTATATATATATAGTCAAGCAGTAGTAAGAAGTTTTATTTTAATCCCTTCAAGTGCCTGTGGATCAGCATGGCCATATGGTACTAATGTCCCGCTATATAATAGTTAAAATTGTGTCAAATGTATGTCTGAATAGTCCTTTTGTCTGTCTTGCCGCCATATTTGCTAGTTTTGCTTGGATAATTGCAATAAACTGAGGTATATATTAGTACATATACAACTGGTAGTAGTTTTTTTCTTTGATGTCCATAGCAGTTATATCTTATAACAACCTCTCGTGACGTCATCAGAGGTTGATATATTCGGTTCATATCAACCGCTGATGACGTCCTGAGAGGTTGATATTTCATATCAACCGCTGATGACGTCATTACAGGTCGATATATTCGGCTCATATCAACCGCTCTTGACGTAGATGATCGAAATAATACAAAGAACACAGAAATAAAATTTTATTCTTTTGACAATAAAAAAAAAATTGTTTTGGTACAGTTTATAGCATTCAGGATCTAAATAGACGGCGTACTTATCGGCTTATTTAAATCGGTTATCCACACTCCAGTCCATGTCTAAGATATCTTTCAGAATTTTCTTTCTGCCCAAATCATTTCTCCACACATCCCAAGACGTGAAAGTATTTATCACCCAAGAGTTCCTTTGTAAAGTATTTTTGGCTACGGCTACAATCCACTCAAAACAGTCGGTCAAATCTTTCTCTGAACATACCGAAAAGTAACCTTCAGTCACGGTTCATTGTCAGAATTATCGGAAAAGATTGCCTTTTGATCCAAATTTTCTTCAGGCTTTGTATAGATCCTCATCATAGTTGCATTCACATCTATTCTATCGTCAATATGATGACTAAAAAGGATTGATTATTCGTCTGACTTCGTTTAACTATCCATTTTGTTTTAGCTTTCTTCAGTTCAATTACTACAAAATGGCGACTTATAAACAAACACGTCACGTGCTGTCGAGCAATTAACCCAATGACGTATTGAATTAACCAATCACTGTTGCCTTTTTTTAGAAGAGTACATTAAATTTAAGGGTGAACGTTGTATATGTCAGATATAAACCTACTCTCCCTCGGATTGATATGATAGAGAACACTTGGGCTGCGCCCGCATGTTCTCTATCATATCAACCTCGGGTAGGTTAATATCCTATACAGACATCATGTCAGAAACGTGGCAGTGACCTCTCACTGTTATTCAATGTGCACAGGCGGACTCCCATTGAGACGCAGTAGCAAAACTTCGGTATTGATGTCGTTTGACTACCTGCATGTATCAAGTAACGAAAACTAACTAGTACGTTTGTTACGCCAGGTCATACTCACTCGAACTTGATCAACCCAAAGGATCAGTTATATCATCAGCAAATGAAGGTGCCACGCCCACTTCTGTTTTATGGCCTATCTAGTACGTTTTTTACTACGAATCTTATCAATATTATCGTTGGTGCGATATCCTCTACTCTTTAATAGCATTTTACTATGATAACATTGAGAAATACACTATGCCATATATATCAAATTCGTTGTTTTTCTTAATTTTCTTCTTTTTTTCTCTATTTTTAATCGTTCACTGTGATCCACAACATTGGGCTGCAATGGATTTTTTCCTTAAATATAATTCTAGTGGCCATGCTTTTTCTTCCTGGGTAACATGTTTTTCCCGCAACCCTGCAAAGGGGGCGCTACATCCGCTCAAAGTTAGGGTATCAAATCTATGGTTCCTGGGATTGGGTTTCGCATCCAGTCTGAATATGGACTACTGTGCAGATTTCAAACTTTAACTAATATGTACTGTAAGACAACAACATTGACTACATTGTATTCCAATTAGGTTATTGTATCTCGATTGGTTTACTCGAGGCAGTCTCTCAAAGTTCAACCTCTAAAAATCGACTTTTTGCTGTTTTTCCGAGGATAAAACTTCAAACCCCATTCCTGGGGATAAGGAGCGGCCAAATCGGTCAAATATCGCTTGTGCAGGCATTTGGGCCCGAACCCATCCCACATGGGATATATGACCGAAATCGCTGACATGACCCCTGTCACCACCTGCATGGTGCTCTCGCGGATACGTTCTTAATCATTTCTTTTCTGGTCTTCATTTATTAACTGGTTTGAACATTTTTTGAAGAACTGTATTTCAAAACCATCTCGTCCCAAACGTTTAAAACCGCTACATCATTTTCGCCAAACGAATAGGAGTGTGTTTGATTGGTTCGAACCATCTGTAAGGCTTTTACTCAGGGTGGAAATGAAAAGTCGGGTTGTTATTTGCCCATCCCCACTATACCAAATTCAAATTCAAATCTCCCCGAAGCTTGATCTTTATTGTATTTGTAATACTAATAGAATATCGTCCAAATACGTTATCCAGCAATGTGTTCTTTTTTCATAACAAACGTCATACAGTACAATATATATTTATTTATCTGTGGGACAAAAAATAAAGTCTTAAAGAGGTGTTTATCCCTGTCTCTCACTCCCCGTATTACATGTCATTATATTTTCCTCATACTTTACCCTGTAATTTATTTTTCATAACAAACATCATAATGCACAATATAATATTTAGTTATCTTTGGGACTAACATTAAAGTGTTACATTATTAGATTTATAGACCTCTCTCTCCCTCGCTCCCTCTGTATAACATGCCATTATATAAACAGGCCAGTGTCTGTGGGTATAAATAAGTAAACGCACTGTTCATTTTAATACATGTATTAGGCTAAACTTGAAATAATTCATGTCAAACGTCGATCTTTTCATCTCCAGCTTAACATGTATTTTAATTTCTACTGTAACCTTATAAACACAGTTAATATAAAGACATTTGAAGGCGTGGGTCTACTGTTAAAACAACTAAGCGTTTGCGCATGCGTACATGTGTCAAATCCAATTGTCTCATAGAGTGTATTCCGTTACTTCGCAGCAAGGAAATAAACAATGTTTTCCCACTGCGTAAAAAGCTATTTCGTTTCAGGGGCGTGCGTAGCTTGGAGCATATTTTTTTTATCACAACCAAGGGACATAGCTCTTATTCTCACTAAGAGATAACTCCTTTGGTTATGGAAGCCGTGAAGATTTTAAGTCATTTATAACATATGTCCAAATGGTTATATATCCTCAAAGATAGGTTGCCAGGCAACGAAACATACGCCCACAGCAGCTAAATCGTCCGGGCAGTCAACAAGGGCTGTCACATATTTTTACTTTTTTTGGGAATGAAACATTTGTTATACACTAAAATCTGATTAAGAGTAACAACTCATTTTGTAATTATCTGAAAATCATTAGAATTTGTTTGCTTTTTATAAAGTTTTGCCCCACGCTAACAATTAGTATAGGAAACATTTAACATCATGGATTTAGCTGTTCAGTTATCAAAATTCATTGAAAATCAAAATACTTGTTCGTTTCAACACCTTAAACTCTGTGTATCAATCTGAAGTCAATCGGATGATATGTTTGGCATCTATAGCGTCACAAGGTTTTTTGAAGTGATCAAGGGAGATAACTCTGGAAGTAATTATTTGAAATCGCTGAAAATCAGTAGACTTCTTCATCTCATGACCTTAAACAATGTGTGTAAATTTAAAGTCAATCGGATATTAACTTTGGCCTCTGGAGCGTCCACAGGATTTTTTGATGTGATAAGGGCCATAACTCTGGCAATAATTATCAGAGATCGCTGATATCAATAGGCGTCTTCGTCTCATGACCTTAAACAGTGTATAAATTTAAAGTCAATCAGATATTAACTTTGGCCTCTAGAGCATCCACAAGATTTTATGAAGTGATCAAGGGACACAACTCTGGCACTAATTATCAGAAATCGCTGAAAATCAATAGGCTTCTTCGTCTCATGACCTTAAACACTGTGTATAAATTTGAAGTCAATCGGACATCATCTTTGTCCTCTAGAGCATCCACAAGATTTTTTGAAGTGATCAAGGGCCATAACTCTGGCACTAATTATCGGAAATCCGTGAAAATCAATAGGCTTCTTCGTCTTATGACCTTAAACACTGTGTATAAATTTAAAGTCAATCGGATATTAACTTTAGCCTCTCGAGCATTCACAAGATTTTTCAAAGTGATCAAGGGTCATAACTCTGGCAGTAATTATCGGATATTGCTGAAAATCAATAGGCTTCTTCGTCTTATGACCTTGAACACTATGTATAAATTTAAAGTCAATCCAATATTAACTTTAGCCCCTAGAGCGTTCACAAGATTTTTCAAAGTGATCAAGGGTCATAACTGTGGCAGTAATTATCGGATATCGCTGAAAATCAATAGGCTTCTTCGTCTCATGACCTTAAACACTGTGTATAAATTTAAGGTCAATCGGATATTAACTTTAGCCTCTAGAGCGTTCACAAGATTTTTCAAAGTGATCAAGGGTCATAACTCTGGCAGTAATTATCGGATATTGCTGAAAATCAATAGGCTTCTTCGTCTCATGACCTTAAACACTGTGTATAAATTTAAAGTCAATCGGATATTAACCCTGGCCTCTAGTGCGTTCACAAGAAATTATAATGTCTTTACTATCCCGAAATAGTGTCTGTTTGTTATAAAACATTTTTAGCCTGAACCACTCTACCATTGGCTACAAAATGGGTTACAGTGTCAAAGTAGTATACAATGTCCTTTGTAACTATGATAATTAAGAGTTAAAAGTTTCTAGTGACTAATTTTCAACCCATTACACACAGCTGATATGACAATGGCAATGTTAATGATGATGCTGATAATGAATTATATGTTGCTGCCAGAATGTCAATAATGAGATTGTTTGTTTCAGATCCGGATTCCTAGCTCCAAATTGAGAATTTTCCCATTGTATTTGGGGCTGTTCTCGGAAATATAGTGGTGAACCCACTCATTATATTATTGATATACACTTGTGACGTCCACGGATGCGATGGTATATGTACTCGGTTGTTGACGTTCTCCATACACAAAGACCCCATTTGTCGGTATTAAAACATAATGTGTGTCCTCGGTTGATCACATTAATAAATGACTGTTCAATCCAGATATTATATCATATATCAATATTAAACGGTAAGATCTTCTTATTTCCCCATGTGTGGTCAAAGGGGGGACAAATACGTAGTTATTTACAGGTTAAAGACCACAATAATTGTCAAGTCCAATGTATGGTAGTAAAGGGCAGATTACTCGGTTGTTGACATTCTCCATACACAAAGTCCTCATTTGTTGGTATTAAAACATAATGTGCGTCCTCGGTTGATCACATTAATAAATGAATGTTCTGTCGCGATATTATACCAAACACAAATTATAAACGGTTATATTGTCTTTTTTCCCCATGTGTGGTCGAAGGGGGGGGGGGGGGGGGGGGGGAGAAAGGCAGTTATATTCAGTTTAAAGACCGCAATGAGTGTCAAGTCCAGGTGTCATTTGTAGAACCTCAGTCAAACTGGTTTAGAAAGTTAAATGTTGCTGAATCAATAAAAAACAAGCCAACAGTGAGGCTGATGTCCCCTGCCAAAATCCCAAAACAAGCCAACAGTGAGGCTGATGTCCCCCGCCGAAATCCCAAAATAAATAGACGACACATATTAATAAATCGCACATTTATTTTTTTCAAACGTATCCAGTTATCGTGTCTCAAAGCATCAACCAATCAAATTGCTTATCTCTGCTTACCCAAAGCGGAAAATGCTCATCTTCGAACTCCATCAAGGCATTGACCTAATAAGCATATACACCAAGTTTGAACATTTTAACTCAATTAGAATGAGAGTTATTGTGTTCCAAAGTCTCGACCACTCAAATTGCATATCGCTCTGCTTACCCTGAGCAGAAAATGCTCATTATCGAACTTAGTCAAGGTATTACTGTAATGAATAAGCATATACACCAAGTTTGAAATTTTAACTCAATTACATTAGAAGGAGAGTTATTGTGTTCCAAAGTCTCGACCAATCAAATTGCGTATCGCTCTGCTTACCTGGAGCAGAAAATGCTCATTATCGAACTTTGTCAAGGTAATTAGAACTAAAGCTATCGTGTCCCAAAGCATCAACCAGTAAAATTGCTTATCTCTGCTTACCCTAAGCGGAAAATGCTCATCTTCGAACTCCATCAAGGCATTGACCTAATAAGCATATACACCAAGTTCGAACATTTTTACTCCATTAGAAGGAGAGTTATTGTGTTCCAAAGTCTCGACCAATCAAATTGTGTATCGCTCTGCTTACCCTAAGCAGAAAATGCTCATTATCGAACTTATTCAAGGTATTACTGTAATGAAACTATACACAAAGTTTCACCACTCTCACTTAATTAGAACTAAAGTTATCGTGTCCCAAAGCATCAACCAATCAAATTGCTTATCTCTGCTTACCCTAAGCGGAAAATGCTCATCTTAGAACTCCATCAAGGCATTGACCTAATAAGCATATACACCAAGTTTGAACATTTTAACTCAATTAGAAGGAGAGTTATTGTGTTCCAAAGTCTCGACCAATCAAATTGCGTATCGCTCTGCTTACCCTGAGCAGAAAATGCTCATTATCGAACTTAGTCGAGGTATTAATGTAATGAAGCTATACACCAAGTTTCATCACTCTCACTTAATTAGAACTAAAGTTATCGTGTCCCAAAGCATCAACCAATCAAATTGCTTATCTCTGCTTACCCTAAGCGGAAAATGCTCATCTTCGAACTCCATCAAGGCATTGACCTAATAAACACATACACCAAGTTTGAAGATTCTAGCTCAATTAGGAAGAGAGTTATTGTGTCCCAAAAAGTGTGACGGACAGACGGACAGACAGACAGACAGACAGACAGACAGACAGACAGACAGACAGACAGACAGACGGACGGACGAACCCATTTTAATAGTCCCCCAACTTTCTTCGAAAGGCGGGGGACAATAAATAGAAGACACATATTAATTAATCGCACATTTATTTTTTTCACACGTATCGAGCAATCAAACTGTACACGAAGTGTCATCCAAAAGTGTTTTATAAAGAAAAATGCTAAAACCAACGAGAAAAATGAAAATGTACCCTTGTTAGGGGGACCCTAAAGGCAGACAAAAGGGCCCCTCTGGCCAAGGGAAAGGGCCCTCGTGTCCAAGTCAATCGTTTCTATACACTGTTACTGTCGAATCCATTACTAAATGAGAATGCAGTCATTGTATTGGCAGAAAAATCATCAATCAAGATGAACCTAAGTTATCTTGTCCCAAAGTATCAACCAATCAAATTGCTTATCTCTGCTTACCCTAAGCGGAAAATGCTCATCTTCGAACTCCATCAAGGCATTGACCTAATAAGCATATACACCAAGTTTGAACATTTTAACTCAATTAGAAGGAGAGTTATTGTGTTACAAAGTCTCGACTACTCTCAACCAATCAAATTGCGTATCGCTCAGCTTACCTTGAGCAGAAAATGCTCATTATCGAACTTAGTCAAGGTATTACTGTAATGAAACTAAACACCAAGTTTCATCACTCTCACTTAATTAGAACTAAAGTTATCGTGTCCCAAAGCATCAACCAATCAAATTGCTTATCTCTGCTTACCCTAAGTGGAAAATGCTCATCTTCGAACTCCATCAAGGCATTGACCTTATAAGCATATACACCAAGTTTGAACATTTTAACTCAATTAGAAGAAGAGTCATTGTGTTCCAAAGTCTCGACCAATCAAATTGTGTATTGCTCTGCTTACCCTGAGCAGAAAATGCTCATTATCGAACTTAGTCAAGGTATTTCTGTAATGAAACTATACACCAAGATTCATCACTCTCACTTAATTAGAACTAAAGTTATCGTGTCCCAAAGCATCAACCAATCAAATTGCTTATCTCTGCTTACCCTAAGCGGAAAATGCTCATCTTCGAACTCCATTAAGGCATTGACCTAATAAGCATATACACCAAGTTTGAACATTTTAACTCAATTAGAAGGAGAGTTATTGTGTTCCAAAGTCTCGACCAATCAAATTGTGTATCGCTCTGCTTACCCTGAGCAGAAAATGCTCATTATCGAACTTAGTCAAGGTATTACTGTAATGAAACTATACACCAAGTTTCATCACTCTCACTTAATTAGAACTAAAGTTATCGTGTCCCAAAGCATCAACCAATCAAATTGCTTATCTCTGCTTACCCAAAGCAGAAAATGCTCATCTTCGAACTCCATCAAGGCATTGACCTAATAAGCATATACACCAAGTTTGAACATTTTAACTCAATTAGAAGGAGAGTTATTGTGTTCCAAAGTCTCGACCAATCAAATTGTGTATCGCTCTGCTTACCCTGAGCAGAAAATGCTCATTATCGAACTTAGTCAAGGTATTACTGTAATGAAACTATACACCAAGTTTCATCACTCTCACTTAATTAGAACTAAAGTTATCGTGTCCCAAAGCATCAACCAATCAAATTGCTTATCTCTGCTTACCCAAAGCAGAAAATGCTCATCTTCGAACTCCATCAAGGCATTGACCTAATAAGCATATACACCAAGTTTGAAAATTTTAACTCAATTAGAAGGGGAGTTATTGTGTTCCAAAGTCTCGACCAATCAAATTGCGTATCGCTCTGCTTACCCTGAGCAGAAAATGCTCATTATCGAACTTAGTCAAGGTATTACTGTAATGAAACTATACACCAAGTTTCATCAATCTCACTTAATTAGAACTAAAGTTATCGTGTCCCAAAGCATCAACCAATCAAATTGCTTATCTCTGCTTACCCTAAGCGTAAAATGCTTATCTTCAAATCTCCATCAAGGCACTGACCTAATAAGCATATACACCAAGTTTGAACATTTTAACTCAATTAGAAGGAGAGTTATTGTGTTCCAATGTCTCGACCAATCAAATTGCTCTGCTTACCCTGAGCAGAAAATGCTCATTATCGAACTTAGTCAAGGTATTACTGTAATGAAACTATACACCAAGTTTCATCACTCTCACTTAATTAGAACTAAAGTTATCGTGTCCCAAAGCATCAACCAATCAAATTGCTTATCTCTGCTTACCCTAAGCGGAAAATGCTCATCTCCGAACTCCATCAAGGCATTGACCTAATAAACACATACACCAAGTTTGAACATTCTAGCTCAATTAGGAAGAGAGTTATTGTGTCCCAAAAAGTGTGACGGACAGACGGACAGACAGACAGACAGACGGACGAACCCATTTTAATAGTCCCCCAACTTTCTTCGAAAGGCGGGGGGACAAAAAATGTCATTTTAATGGGCTGCTCCTGTGGTGAAAGGGGGCCTGTTCTAGGATATAGAATGTTGAACCCACTCAATTATTATTAGTGAGATACACCTGTAACATCCTCGGATGTGAGTGTGATTGTACTCAATTGTTGGTGTTCACCATACAACACAAAGTCCCCATATGTCGGTATTAAATCATAGTGTGCATCCTCGGTTGACCACATTAATAAATAAATGACTGTTCTACTGCGATATCGTTCCATACATCAATTTTAAAAAGTTAAATCGTATTTTTCCCATGTTTGGTCAAAGGGGGGACAAAAACATAGTTACCGGGTATTTACAGGTTAAAGACCACAATAAGTGTCAAGTCCACAGTATGGTAGTATAGAGCAAAATGACCTCGTTTGGTGGGATTCCCAACATACACCATGTGTGTCCTCGATTAGGTGTAACTAGCATAGAGACTCGGTTGGACGTATTTCCCCAAATATTCGCAAACACCTGCGTGTCCGCATTTCTTCCGTAAAAAGTCAAATGCATAAAAAATATGAATTGAGGTATAATTTATACCTTTTCAGAAATAATGATGCTTTTCAGCTACATGTAGTATTTATCAAGACCTCGATTAGGAGGATACAGTCAAAGTCCTCGATTTACATGTATGGGTGTGTTCAGGGATCTTAATCGGCTGTTTTTTGTCGGCTTTAGCCGACTGATATTTAATGTAGCCGATTCGTAAAACAATGAATCGGCCACTATGGTATTATATATCAATCTACTTTCGGCCGATTTACAAAGAGTTAATTATCATGTTGATTGATAAAACAATGAACAAGCCACTACGATGTCATATCAATCTATTTTCGGACGATTACAAAGAGGTAATTATTACTTGTCGATTAATTAACCTATCAAAGAGTCAATCAATGCAATGAATACCTTCAGTGTCAATCATTATCTGCTCATTTCGTAAATAAACAACTTCGTTGAGTTAATTCATGCCAAGTACGGTAAAAGAATAGCCGAAAATAGTGATGGCGGCGTTGACCTTGAACTTCATGCATGCATGTGGACATTGTATTTGGAAGTTCCGAAAGCTGGAGATCTTCCCACGTCCAATATAGGTCACCCAAAGTTGAAGACTGGAAGATATTTTAGATCCGAATAGTTAACTACTTTCAAACATCTATCGTTTGATAAAAATTCACAGAAAATGTTTTGTCTCATAAGTTATTAAAGTCTACTTTTTACGAGTTATTGACATGTGCTTACAAACGTATAAAATAATTAAAAACGAACTTATTTATATTTGCTTGTAGTTTTTCTTTTTACTAAATTAATTTTTAACTTCCGTTTGTTTGGATGAAAGCAAAAAGTAGATTATGCATTATGCAAGTTGCCAAAATTTGACAATAAATTTTGATATTGTATCGATATATGAATACTAGTATGGAATAACAACACAGGCTTTGTTTATTAGAGGTTTAAGCTATTATCATAATATTATATGGAATACGTTATGCAATTATTGACGTGAATAAAGTATGCATAAACCAACATGTCTGTTGTTCAAAAGACGACTATCTGTTAGGGATACCCGTGCTTCTGGCCGGTTCATTAAGGATTAAGAACCCTGGTGTGTGTGTCTGTGTGTCGCCGACAGACTGCAATTCTTAACTGATTGTCTTGAAACTTTACATACTTACTCTTTATACCCTAAGGATGATCCCTATTGCTTTTGGTGAATGCCCGACGCCCAGGGGTAGAACCACGCCCTTTTTTGTATTTGTTGGTTTGTCGTCTACAGTGTCCGCTATAAAAGACTTTGAAATAAGAAATTTCTATTACAAAAATCGCGACCAAACTGTTGTGTCTGTTATAAGCGATTGTCCGCTGTATGTGCATCAGGTATATGCGGAGTCTACTGTATTATATTATCTAACATTACCTAGAACTTTCTAGTGTTTCATAGATTTTAGTCTGATTAAATGTTATAATAAATGTATACCTGACACTGTGTTTTAAACCTAAACTATTAAACAGATCAAACTATTGCAATAGTCCAATAGTATCGCAATATTTAATCCCCAATAGTAATAGTATTGCAATAGCTGTTGACCCAATAGCAATACTATCGCAATTGTGAAAATTACCAACAATAATCTTGAAGCTTAAGGATTCTTGGAGCTTTTCATAATCACACTCTGTTCTGATAAGTTTAACATCTCCAGACTGAATTTTAACAAATATTATTCCATCCACAGATCAATTCCCAATAATTTTCTTATCTTTATATGGCTGTGATTAATATTATTTATGGACATAACTATACCCCAATCTGTTCCACAGAGAATTACCAAAGTCTTCTGATATCTCTGTAAAAGATGACTGTCTTCAACATGTACAATCACAACATGCGGCGTCAATCCTTTGCTCAATGGCGCATGCACTGTTTACATTCTGCTTTGGGAAGAATGGTGCCTTTTACTCATTTTAATACCCATTTACACTTAATAGGAAATATTTTTTACCTACAAATACTTCAAACATCTTTCTTTATTTTGCTAATACATAATAAAAATGTTTTAGAATTTAATTTGTCAGGGAGAAGTTAATATTGCAGACTCATTAAGTCCTTATCAGTGACTGTAGCAGTCTAGCAAATATTCACTGCTGATCAGTGTTATCTACACTCATGACTGTCAGTAACTATTTGGTCTGTAGATTCATTGTAGATTTCAGTTACGCCATTAATTCTGACTGCTCTCTTCTGCTATATTGCTCACTTTCGTCTAACTTATCTAGAATGTCATCAAAAAAACATCTCAATCTCTCAGCTCAGATTCAAGATAGTCTATTTTATTGTTTAGATTTTTGATAGTATATTGCACACTGTCTCTTATTTCTTGTCCCATTTGAGGCAGCATTATGCAGGCAACACTATTTTTTGCCAGTTTGTGCAGTACAGTTTCATCTTCTAACATCGTTAACAGACCCATAAAATTGTTCTCACTTTCTGTGGATGACTGGTCGGGTTCCTCTGCACTCATATCTGGCTCTATTAAAAGACCTTAGATATCCTTGTTAATATGTTACTGATTGTAATTATTCAAGCAATCGATCAGTGGAACTGTTTTAAGTTGCCCCCTTAACGAAGGAAAGTAGAAATTACAAATGCCGTAAATAAAGACAGTGTGAATAGTTTTGGGCCATCAATAAGTAATATACCAGTAAGAATATAGTCACTGTGTCAAACCCAACAACTCAATGTTTTGACGCTTTTCTGACCATGTTTTGGCGTGTTTCTGACTTACCGTTGTGCACATTGCGGAGTGATTTATGATCTGCTGTATGCATGGTTGACTAAGATTAACTGAATCTGAAATAATGTGTAAAAGCTCATCGAATATAATTTAAAATTTGGATTTGATAGCAGCCAATAATTAAAAGAATTACATCTTTAAGTTATAGACGAAGATCAAATGATACGTTTAAAAAACTGTAAGTTGTTTATTGATCACATACATTTTCACCCCACGTAATGCATGTTCATATGTACAGTGTGTTAGAAAAACAAAATCTTAACCGATACAGAATACCTGAATTTACTTAACCCATTTTGGTATTATTCAAACCAGCATGTACTAGAGTGGTTCAGAGACACAATATTTGTCCTTATAAAAACTGACCCGCTTATCTGTGTGATTGCTCCGTCAAGAAATCTTCTGAAGTGAGCAGAAGTTAGCGCCGCGCACATGATTTTGGATGTCGCAGCAAATATACGTCACACGAGGTATTTTTACAAACATGTATTGGTATATAACGCTGAGTAAAAAATACACTCATTACGGGCTTCGACTTACATGTTTATTTAATAGCGAACGTGAGCAAAAAGTTTGATTTCACTCCTTGATTTGATTTTTGATTTTGGTGATTTAAATACAGAGCTAGCTGTAATAGCTTCGTTAGTATTTCTAACTTTCAAGCAGATGAAATCGTCTAGATAAATTCACTACAACCTTTCGAGATTTAATTTTATTAAGTGGTTACAACCTTGGTTTACGCGGCGATCTCTCCTGGTTAAGAAATAAATATTTGCTAGCTCTAAATATGCAGAACTATTTGAGACCGGAAAATAACCGAAACAAACTTTTTATTTGTAGTCTTTATTTTCCAGACACTTTTCGGTAACACGGTGTTATTCTTTATTTACTCAATACAGAGGCAGTATTTGCGCTAAAGTAGTAGAAAACTGGTCAGATTTATCAGATGGCAGAATTATGATACATCAAAGCGAACAGCTTCATGACCTGTTTGTCAACAATGGCAACCACGTGACATTCTCCCGCCATTTATACAGCTATTGTAAACCATCTTAAATCGGAACTTATTTGTTGGTAATTTTATTAATTAATATAATATGATCTACACTATACTATGGGCTATTATTTATTGATACGACTTACGTCAAAATTCTTAAAGTAGCCTAGCATAACAATACAAATCACTAAATTATTATTTCAAAATATTTATCGGCATCTACAAGCCGGAATGGATATCCTCCCTTTCATTTTTCATCAAAATCATGGGTAAAACGTGTGATATTTTCCCGCCTTCATCAAAACTCCTACTGGTAATGATTTTGTACTGTTTAATCCTTCCCTTTTACGGCCCTTATGAGTCTTGTGTTACCCGTACGTCTAATAACAATGCGAGTAGCTATTTAGATGCACCGTGGGTCAATCAAAATAATGATTTGTTTACAACTCTGATAATATCTTGAAGGTATTTACCGAGTCGTTTTGAACAGATATCGGCAACTCCAATATCGGCAAAATTGTCACATATCGGTCGATACCGATGTCTCCCGATAGGCCACTTATCGGCCAATTACCGATATTAAAACCGATTATCGACCCATCACTAACCTAATTCAAACCATATTGCATTAAATCAGAGGTACATTTACCACAAATAAAGCAGGTAGAAGTTATAAAACAATAGCATTCCAGCAATCCACAAGCTAAAAACATGATTTTTCGAACAATCAGGGGCCATAATCCATGAAGTTTAGATCCGATACATGCCAATATCGAATGCAGCCGAGATCTTTTTGGGATAAACCTTATTTCAATATTCGTCAAAATCGGATAAGAAATGTGACCTGTAGAGTGTCCACAAAAATTTGTGGACGGATGTTCAGACTGACCAGGGCGACGGCATAATGCGTCCACATGAAAATATGGGCGTATAAAAATGTCATACAATAACTTTAGCAGCCATCAAAAAATACAAATAAATGAAGGGCCTTCGAGAACTCACGACAACACTGTTACCGTATAAAAGAGATGCCGCGACTTCGGTTCCAAAAATTTCAGACGAAATTGTATGCCGTTCTATTTATCAGAAATTGTTGAAAATCGAGGGCCATAACTCATGACCTTAAACACCGTTAGTAAATCAAGCGTTAATCAGATGATAACTTTAGTCTCTGGAGCATCCACAACAATTTTCAATTGGCAGCCAAATTTAAGCCAATAAACTATACACTTTTTATTTGCAATTTTTCCAATCTGATTAAAATACAGATCCTATTTCGTTTCGTTTTTATAGTTCAAAATTTCGTTTTACTTGTCCTCACGACATTAGGATCTGAAAGACTTGTTATTTAACTCGTGTTCTGCTTGAAATGAGGGGTCAGCCAATCAAATTGTCTGTCGAATCGAGGGTTTGACCCTTTTAGCGCGGAATTGTGGGTAGGCATTATCAGCGATAGTAATCAAAACAAAGCAACAATGATTCCGATTGGTTAACCGAATGACTAAGGTTATAGGGTCAAATGTCGCGTGATTGACATCTGAACTGGCTGAATGTGACCTCCCGCTATAACCTGTTATATCTACATGTAGTGTAGGCCATCGAAATTATAACAAGCCAACAGTGAGGCTGATGTCCCCCGCCGAAATCTCAAAATAAATAGATGACACATATTAATTAATCGCACATTTATTTTTTTCAAAAGTATCGAGCAATCAAACTGTACACGAAGTGCCATTACTTACTATCAGATAAAATGAAGATCAACCAATGGAAGCATCGACCAATGGAAGTGATTAGCCCTACTTAGCTTCAGCTCGAAATGTTAATCATTGAACTCAGTCAACTCAAGACACTCACCTAATGAACATCTACATCAAGTTTAAACATTCTACCTCAAATAGAAACAAGAGTTGTTGACCAATCTTGACCAATCAAATTGTTTATCAATTCTTAGCCTAAGCAGAAAATTCTTAGGGTAATGATATAATGAACCCATATTCTTAGTTTCATCGCTCTCACTTCATTATATCCAAAGTTATTGTGCCCCAAAGCATCAGCCAATCAGATTGCTTATCTCTGCTCACTGTAAGCAGAAAATGTTCATCATTGAACTCCATCAAGGCATTCACCTAATGAACGCCTACACCAAGTTTGAACATTCTAGCTCAGTAAGAAAGAGAGTCAATGTGTTCTAAAGTCTCGGCCAATCAAATTGCTTATGAATGCCTACCCCAAGCAGAAAATGCTCATCTTCGAACTCCATCAAGGCATTGACCTAATAAGCACATAAACCAAGTTTGAACATTTTAACTCAATAAGAAGGAGAATTATTGTGTTCCAAGGTCTCGGCCAATCAAATTGCTTATCGCTCTGCTTACCCTAAGCAGAAAATGCTCATTATCGAACTTAATCAAGGTATTACTGTAATGAAACTATACACTAAGTTTCATCACTCTCACTTAATTAGAACTAAAGTTATCGTGTCCCAAAGAATCAACCAATCAAATTGCTTATCTCTGCTTACCCTAAGCAGAAAATGCTCATCTTCGAACTCCATCAAGGCATTGACCTAATAAGCATATACACTAAGTTTGAACATTTTAACTCAATAAGAAGGAGAGTTATTGTGTTCCAAAGTCTTGACTAATCAAATTGCTTATCGCTCTGCTTACCCTGAGCAGAAAATGCTCATTATCGAACTTAGTCAAGGTATTACTGTAATGAAACTATACACCAAGTTTCATCACTCTCACTTAATTAGAACTAAAGTTATCGTGTCCCAAAGCATCAACCAATCAAATTGCTTATCTCTGCTTACCCTAAGCGGAAAATGCTCATCTTCGAACTCCATCAAGGCATTGACCTAATAAGCATATACACCAAGTTTGAACATTTTAACTCAATAAGAAGGAGAGTTATTGTGTTCCAAAGTCTTGACCAATCAAATTGCTTATCGCTCTGCTTACCCTGAGCAGAAAATGCTCATTATCGAATTTAGTCAAGGTATCGCTGTAATAAAACTATACACCAAGTTTCATCACTCTCACTTAATTAGAACTAAAGTTATCGTGTCCCAAAGCATCAACCAATCAAATTGCTTATCTCTGCTTACCCTAAGCGGAAAATGCTCATCTTCGAACTCCATCAAGGCATTGACCTAATAAACACATACACAAAGTTTGAACATTCTAGCTCAATTAGGAAGAGAGTTATTTTGTCCCAAAAAGTGTGACAGACAGACGGACAGACAGACAGACAGACCCATTTTAATAGTCCCCCAACTTTCTTCAAAAGGCAGGGGACAAAAACCGTAACGAAATATAGATCTGAATTTTAATTAAATTGCAATCTTTCTTCAGTTTGCACACTTACTTTCCCTTGACACATATTCTACTGCTAAAACAGCTTCTATTACTCCATCTTTATTAGAACGTAAATCCCTCTTTACGGCATTATCTAGAGCATCCTACAAAATATCATTACCAGTAGTTTACAATTAACATTTATTTTATGTTCAATTTCAATTCTTAATTTAACACAAAAAAACACAAACAAAACAAGGAACGGCTGCCAGGCAGGATATGTCCCCATTTTCTATGAGATTTTCGTACAATCAGGGGCAATAATCCAGATAGGGCCAGAGACATTTTGGATATTAACATATATTTTAAATTTCATCAAAATGGATAAAAATTGGGACCTACACAGGGTCCACATCCTAAGTATTACACAGATTTTTACAAAATTCGAACTCAACATTCATTGATGTGTAACGTTGATATCTTTAAACGATTTTTAAAATTGAATACACCCTAAAAATGTTATGCTTCAAACAATCAGGGGCCGTAATCCAGGCAGTTATGTACGGTTATGCGCGATTATCGACAAGAGAGAGAGAGAGAAATGGGGTTTAACGTCCACTCGACACAAACTAGGTCATTTTGGGACTAACATATGGTTTAATTTAATTTCAATAATTCGTTTGCGCGTATGGGTCTTAGCAGTGGGAGGAAACCGGAGTACCCGGAGTATACCCACGAGGCTGGACAGGCGACCCTTCCCCTTGCCACCTACAACCGGGGATTCGTAAACCATGCAAGATTACTCAATGGCAGGCCGTATGATACAGCGCGTGCACGCTAACCATTCGGCAATCCAACCCTCCTTATCAAAACATAAATTTAAAGTTTCATCAAAATCAGATATAAATTGTGGCCTCTAAAAGGGTCCACAACTTTAATGTACCATATTTTTACACTATTTGCAAACAAGGGGTGGCCCTTTTGTCTGGCAATTTTCATTATCTTTTATCTCAACCATCATCAAGGTGTAACTGTAGCATTTCAAATAACAGATAATGTGTTTTTCTCTGTTCTTCTGTATGCAGACTGCTTTAAACATGAAGAAACTTTTTAAATTTTCAAAATCGGTTAATAAATAAGCTTTCTATGAACATTTTTCTCATTGCAGATGGCAGTATATATATATATTTGTGACAAAAAGTAATGGACTTCTCTATAGGCAAAACACATAGGCCATGGACTGGATCGATTTGCTGTTTACTTTCGTGGAATGGCTTAATGCCCGAATGTTTTCTGCAGACTGATTTAAAATAGCATAAAATGAATAATGACATTCCATCACACCTCCCTGTTAATAACAAACTGCTTTTAAATATTTTTATAACTTTTGATTATTTTGTTTTCACGGACTTAATCTTTTTTACCGCCATATTAATGCGCGAGTGAAAAGGTTGGGAAAATTTGCGCCTACAAGTTCTGGACCCGGGATTTTAGCCAACAGAAAAATCGTCATTACGAGCAGTTATATCAACAAACACACGTGTTTATTTTTTCGTCGTTTTGACTAAGTTTCTCGAAGTATGAAGTGCCTTATTCATTAAAGCAATCAAGGATCCTGGCAAATTAGTTTAATTTAGTGATACCAGTTGCAATTCTGTTGTGAACTACGCTTCTTGTGGCAAATTCTCGACGGAGAAGAGCAGAAAATTGCTGTTTCTTATCGTGATGTGTTTGAGAAGGTAAAGTAGGCCTAAATATTTTTTTCTCTCTTTAATTCTTACACTGAAATGACTCTGGATTCTTTATGCCTATGCCTTTATTTGATCAGACACATTTTTTGTTTAAACAGTATTTATTAGGGTTTCACACTGCGTACCTTGTGTGAAACACTATTGTTTTTGTTAAAATTATTATTAGGGTTTCACACTGCGTAGCTTGTGTGAAACACTATTGTTTTTGTTAAAATTATTATTCTTATTATTAAGCTTTCATATGTATTACATATGAAAGCTTATTGTTTCTGTTAAAGTTATTATTATTATTTTTTTTTTTTGTGTGTTTTCTGCAAATCGGATTTCTCAGAATCTATCCATAGGATCTTTCTGAAATTTTGACCTACCCCCCCAAGAATGGGGTGCGAACCTTGATTAAATGTATTTTCAAAACGTTTTACGAATCCGAAATCACCGAATTTTACGAACGAATGCATTTGACCTACAATGCTGTAACTTTGTGACTATTTGATCTATTTTACTAATTCTTTTTTCTTTGAGTATCCTAAGACATTTACTTCAAATCTGCAATTTCGGATTTTCGAATTTCGAAAATTCGTCGCTGTGATTTCGAACCGGAAGTTTACACCAACTCGACAACTTCTTTAGTAGTTGTACGATTTTCATGAAATTTAATATGTAAGTAGACCTTAATGATGCGACTTGAAAAATGACTTTAGAAATTTTCTAACTTATCTCCCCTTGGTGAAATTAAGGATCAAAGTTTTCAAAAAAATCGTCGAAATATAGGTCAGAATGACCTAGTTTTTTTTTCGATACTAGACACGGAATTACTGATTCGTACACAAAATATGGAGTTTGACGATCGAACCGGAAGTGCCACCATCTTTAAACGTGAAAAATCAATAAGGCTTTTTTGCTATTTTACTTACAGACTCGGGAGTTATATTTTCTGAATCCTTGATGGAAGGCCTAAAAAATGTCGCGAATAGAATTCTGATTTAGGTCAACCGGGAGCCACCATTTTGAATTGAAAATGAAAAATAGAAGCAATTTGAAGGGCTGAGACTTTGGAGCACAATAACTCTCATTCTAATTAAGCTAGAATGTTCAAACTTGTTGTAGACGTTCACTAGGTCAATGTTATGATTGAGTTCAAAGATGAGCATTTTCTGCTTAGGGTAAGCAGAGATAAGCATGCTGATTTGTTGATTCTTTAGGGCACGATAACTTCGGTTATAATGAAGGGAGGGCGGTGAAACTTTTGTCAATAGAGAGTCTAATAGCTAGCCTGTTGTGTGAAATCATTGTATCATTTTTTTTAAATATCAGGGATAGCCGAAAAAAAGAGATTGAAAATCCAAAAAGTCGTATTTTTACAATTTGGAGCATGTTTAGAGGTCTTTCTCGTAAAGTCAACATACTATTTTTTGGGAACTTCTTCTACAAAGAGTCTTATTGGTAGTCTTTTATATGAAACCATCGATCAACAGTCCAACATATCAGGAGTAGAAGAACAAAAGGATCGAACATTGAAAACGGCACCCTTTCATTGTTAAGCGAAACGTGCAGTGTGGGTGACTACAATCTACGCATTTAGTCATCGTATAGAGTTTATTCAACAGTATCGAATTCCAACTGCTTAGGGATATTTTACGTGCACTCCAATGTGTACACGGGACCTTGGTTTTTCGTCCCATCCGAACGACTAGACAGCTGTGCTTGTCAGGCCCTCCGTTCTGCCTCACTGACAAGGGGAACCACGCCGGGAAATCGAGATGAACTTTTTCCGTGCAGAACTTTCAATTCAGGCAAAACGTTTATTGCATACGATTAAGCTGGTCAGTTGGAGCTTATTTTCAAAAGTTTTGTAATAATCGGTTGGTAATTAAAGTACCGTGCACATTAAACTGTTAAAACAGAAAATTTCGCCCGGTTGAAATGTTTCTTGCTATAAGTCAGCAATTTTCCGAATTCAGGGAGGCTGGATGGCTGAATGGTTAGCATGTGCTCGCTGTATCGTAACGTTTGTCATTGAGTCAACGGGCGTCGTTTCGATCTCCAGGTTGCACGTGACATGGTGTATGATGTCCAACCTCGTGGGTTTTCTCCGTGTTCTTCGGTTTCCTCCCAACGGCTAAAGACCAGTACGTGCAAGGGGAGTTTTTAAATAAAATTAAAAACCATATGTTAGTCCCGAAATGACCTAGTTTGTGTCGAATGGACGTTAGGCCGCATTTCTCTCTTTCTCTTTTTAAAGTTTTGTAATAATCGGTTGGTAATCAAAGGTACTGTTAAAGTGATAAAACAGAAAATTTGGCCCGGTTGTAATGTTTCTCACTTTAAAGTCAGCAATTTGTCGATTTTAAGGGGCAAACGTTTATTGCGAACGATTAAGCTGGTCAGGGGGAGCTTATTTTTAAAAGTTTTCTAATATTCGGTTGATAACTAAAGGTACCGTGCAAATTAAACTGTTAAAATAGAAAATTTGGCCCGGTTGAAATGTTTCTCGCTGTAGGTCAGCAATTTGCCGATTTTAGGGAGGTTGCGTGGCTGAATGGTTAGCACGTGCGCTCTGTATCATAACGTCTGTCATTGAGTCAACTGGCCTTGTTTCGATTTCTTGGTTGTACGTGACAAGGGGTATGGTCGCCTTACCAACCTCGTAGGCCGTAACGCCGCTGCCCGGGTAAAATTTCCCTCATTGCACACTTTATGGCGTATGCCCGTCTTCATTAGCCCATTGTAGGAGCAGAACAGTAGGACGTTAAACCCCATTCAATTTCATTTCATTTTCTCTATGTTGCTTATTTATTATAGTGGATAAATATTTTTCTGGTTCTAGCAATTATTTAATTTCTGCATAGAAATCTCTGGCCAGTTTTCTTTTTGCAGAGTGCCATTCTTGTATATTGCAGTCTATGACCCTTTGTTTAAAACATGCTTAAGAAGTCGTCACGATTTCCTACTTAAAACCAAACATATTGGAAACCATAATTATATAACATATCTTGGAAGCCCGATTACAGCTATACAAGTTTCAGTTATTTCCCTTTAGTTTAAAGATTATTTTTTTGCCCGGGTGCAATGTTTCTCACTACATTTAAATTTGTAACTTTGTGAGTTTTTGACCGATTTTGATATTATGTCTTTATAATTAGCATTACCACATCAAAATTTCAAATAACAGATAATGTGTTTTTCTCTCTTTTACTGTATGCAGGCTGCTTTAAACATGAAGAAACTTTTTAAATTTTCAAAATCGGTTAATAAATAAGTGTTCTATGAACATTTTTCTCATCAAAATTGGCAGTTTTTTTGTGACAAAAAGTAATGGAGTTCTCTATAGGCAAAACACGCCCTTGAATTATGGCATTTTGGGGCCAAATTAGTATTTCAAAGATCCTACAATAACTTTGGTAATAATGAAAGCAATTAGTTGAAATTTTGAAACCCAAATGAAAAATGGATGACGAGTTCAATTCTGTCGTCAAATTGGCTCTGTAACACGTGCGTTCCGAGAAACGGCGGCCATCTTGGATTGTTGTTAAAACTGTCATTAAAATGTACTACAACTTTGAGATTAGCATTAAATGACACTACGTGGCTGTCAAAAGTACTTAATTCTGCACTCCATAAAGTAAGTTTGATCTGCTTATTGACCTCAACGGAAAATGGCAGCCATTTTGGAATCCAAGATGGCCGACATGCCAGATTTCGTTACAGTCCGACGTAATTTATTCGGTGCTCTAAATATGGGTTGTAATATATCAGCTGAAAGGTATTGAAGAGGGGATTACAGTTTCCAAATGTCCAATACCCACCAGAGAACATAGTAAATAAAGAAGTTGTTTTTAGACATTGTTTGTTTTCTGTTCAATATTAAAAAGTTGAATCGGAAGGCTAAGAGTACAACAGACTTGTGACAAAACTAAAAGTCCGGAATTGAAACCGAAGTTTTACTAACAACCTAAATCTTAAATTAACTAATTTTAATTGAGTTACATTTTAATAAAAATAATATTAATAGGCCTAGATTATCAATAATGTTTGATAAATAATTACAGTTTTCCATATTTACTAATTACATGTATATTAATATCTAAAATAAAACAATTTTAATTGAGTTAAACTTTTATCAAAATAATAATATTAATAAGCCTTCTTGATTACTGGTAAAATGATTGCTAAATAATTAAAGTTTTAAATAATTTTATTAATTATATTAATATTTAAAAATTAAACCATTTTTATTGAGTTTCATAATCAAAATGATAATATTAAATGATAGGCCTATCTAATTATTGATGAAATGTTTGGTAAAAATATATAATTTTACTAATTCAATTAATATCAACAATAAAATTAGCTAATTTGTTAGACCATGACATATATGTTTGTTTTTCGATTTCAAGACAACTATAAAGTCAAATCCACTAATGTCAAAATAATAAGTTTTTTGTTTACATCCTACGTGAAATAGCTTCCGTCGAAGGATTTACCCACCTTCCACCCCTATTGCTGAAATGGCACGCGAGATTGTCCAATCAGACTCGACAAAGTCAATCACGTGACTTCAACCATGCTCGTCATAGGGGATCGTCATTTCGCTATGAATGGAATCTCCCGTGAATTTTTCGCCGTAAGAATTCATCTTGGCAACCAAACTTCTGCGGCTTATTCTTCGATGAAAATAGCTTTTTTTACCGACGACACATATATCACTATAATCTCCGATATTTCATAAAGGTACTCAGCGTTTTAAAATTCAACCCGCAACATTGGATTTTAGAGAATTTTTGCTTCAAACTTTTAAAACAGTTGTATCTCAAAAACTAAACCCGCCATTTTCATCGGGGAAGCCGCGGAACCTTGCGGGAGGTCTCCTAGTGATTCGTGGAAAGTTTCAATGACGTACGGGCAGAACTTTCCAAGCTATGAGAATCCCCAGCGAGATACCGCTCCAAAACCCGGGCGTGCCGTGAACAATAATTAATTGGCTAATGGAAAAACAATGGTTAACCGTGAGTGACCTAATATTAGCGTGGGTACTTTTTAACTTGTGTTTTGAGTCCATTATCAATAAAAAAACAAAACGAAACTTGTATCACTAGAAGGTAATTTAATTGGCTTTTTATCCATATAGGTTAAAATATGTTGACACAAAATTTGAGTTTTATATCGGTTATTTTTTCTTGGCACTCTGTCCGCGAAGAGTGTAGGGCACAGTCAATACGCTGACAAAGTGTCACACTGCGAAGAGGACGAATGTGGTAATGCTAATACATTTGTTACATGTAATTGATCCTGACAAAATTACAGTACTTCCGGTGATAAAGTAAATGTTACATTAGTTTTATGAAATCAGAAATGGCATAAGGCATCACATGGTGAAAATTTTATGTAAATCGAATAATAATTGCCACTTTTATAGACCAAAAACCTTGAAAAGTGACGTGTAGAAAATCGTCTATTTCTCGGCAACCGTACAAGTTAGAAACCATATGTATATCGACTTATGCCCCGAAAAATACGGTAACTTTGGGTGAGTTGGAAACATCCACGGATCGGCAGTATTTGGCATCCTTTCATTCTATGGTATTATGATGTGATGTAATTTTGTAGGCATATTATTGACATAAATTTCAATAGAGGAATTAAACATAAAAAATAATGAGATACACATATTTTTTATTACGTATGAACTTTAATATTTTATTGACTAGTGATTCTTAATTGTGGTTTGAAAACGCCTGCTTAAATAACGATAAGAGTTATGCCCCTTATTTTTGGGAAAAAATGTCTGACAAGAAAAATTTTGAAATCGCATGACTGGTTCAGCCATACATAATATGTTGGATTCGTTTCTCTTTTTGCCAAAAAGGACATTCGACGGAGTAAGCAAAGTGATAACCCTTGAAATTAACACAACAGAAATCCACCTGGCAGGTAGCACTCTCACGGCCATCATGGCCATAGCGAACACAGGTGTCTTTACCTCTGCGGACGGTTTTGCTGTGTCCAAACTTTTGGCATTTATAACAGCGAAGAGGATTGAAAATATACGAATCCACAGTTATGTTTAGATAACCTTCTTTAGAGTCTTTGGTATCTCGGGACAATCGAATGTGAGGATATAGGTGTTTGTGGGAATCACCTCATCTCCTCGGCGTACACTAATTCTTTTTACATGTGAGACGCCTTGAGATGAAAGGTACTGCACCATTTCATCCTCATTGCTGCCTTCAAGGTCCCTACATCAAATTACTCCTCTACTTGAATTGAGTGACCTGTGTGGAGACACCTTGATAGGGATATCTGCCAAAGATGTTGATTTAAGCAGCATGGTAGCATGCTGCTCCTTGACACATTCTATCAAGAGTGTTAAGTGTTCCATTCTTAAGTTTTTTGATAGCCCTTGGTTATCAAAAATGGAGAAACTTTAGAAAGGTCTTTAGAGGGTTATAACTCCGGCAGTAACTATCAAATATCGCTGAAAATCAATGGGAATTTTCGTTTCGTGACTTTAAAAACTGAGTATAAATTTAAAGTCAATCGGATATTAACTTTGGCCTCTAGACTGTCCATAAGATTTTACAAAAAGATCAAGGGCCAAAACTCTGGCAGTAATTATCCGAAAACCCTGAAAATCAATAGGCTTCTTCGTCTCATGAACTTAAACACGGTATATAAATTTAAAGTCAATCTGATATTAACTTTAGTTGCTAGAGCATTAACAAGATTTTTCAAAGTCATTAAGGGTCATAACTCGGGTAGTAATTATGAGATATCGCTGAAAATCAATAGGCTTCTTTATTTCATGATTTTAAACACAGTGTATACATTTAAGAGCCAGTCCACGAGAAAACCATGCCGAAGGTTCGAAGGTGGGGGTCGGCCGATTGCCTTCATATTTACAGGGTTTGGTCGACCCTTCGAGCCTACTCCCCAGCCAAAATCACTGATTTCAGAAATCAACCGTTTTCGAGATACAGGCCTTTTACGTTTTTCGGCTGTTTTGTGTCATTTTCAAGCCAAATTTTAGGTATTTTCGTCGCACTACTACCGCTGTTACGTGACCCTGGAGAACTAGGTTTGTGTTGTTCGTGATAGTCGGGGTCTTGCACTACCACATTATCATGGTCATCCGGTTCAAGTTCATTTTCAATAGGTAACAGGAGACTACACAAGATACGTGTCTAGAGATACCTGAATTATACCCTTTTTTCAAATTGCGATAACTCCACTGGAGCAGGGCTTGCGATCAAAATGTAAATCGTTTTATTTGCAGCTTGACCTGTTCTAACGACGTAAAAAATAAAATCGTTGTCAACTCACCTACAACAGTATGTAAATTTGTGTCGAAAGTTACGAAATTCGTCATTTTTGGCGTCATATTTCGGTTTCTTAAAGACCACATAAAATAATAATTTTTAATTGCATATATTGATAGCCAAGGGTTACTACATTCATTTTACGTCAAGTTCACTCCAATCTGATTAAAATTAATTGAGATATTAACGTTTAAACATCAGACAGCCAAAAACGGTTTTCAAATTTTCAATTACAACCTTTATCCGGTTGATTGGCTGGTGACGTCACAGGCACTACACATAATCTATACACATTATCTATACAATATAGCACTATCTGTACGATATATCACTGTATACACACCGCCAGTTAACACGTGTGTATTTGTCGGTCCAATTAACATTTGACTGGCGTAATCATTAACTCGTAATTTAACACGTAAGCTACATATCACTATACTATAATAGTCAAAGCATTTTCAAAAGCCGACAAAAGCGATATCACTTATGTGGAAGCAGACGTTAAACACCAAGTAGTAGTAGTAGTAAAAGCCGACCTTTCTCGTCTTGAGTTGTAAAATATATATATTTGTGACTAGAATATTACCGAGTGTATTTCAAGATGCCATATTACCGTTGTGTTATTTAGAGTTGTGGAAATCCCAGCAAGGGAAAGGGGAATAATGTACCGGCGTTTCATAAATTTCCCAACGATGAAATCGTACGGAAAAATTGGAATGCGTTTGTAAACAATTCAAATCCTGATTGGCAACCTACAGTCACAACAGTGATATGCAGTGAACATTTTACGAACGATTGCTTAATTACCTATACACACCCGGCGTGTGTATTTATTAACGCCTGACTGATTCCTTAATCCCCCTAATTAAATAAAACAATTGACTACGGAATAATTTGTTTTGCAATACATTTTAATTCAAGATCCATTTTAAAATTTGTTTCATTATGTACGGCCGTTCTGTTTTCTCACGGCAGCGATTTTAATACAATCTACCATCGTGTGCAGTCCAAACGATTCGAGATACATTTTCGTCAGTATTGTGGTTCTAATTTAGAAGGGTAATTATCATCTTTTGTTACGCCGGCCAGATCAATTTGTAATAATGAATATCAAATACACTTGATCAAATGTGGAGTTCCTGGTGCCGTTTGGTGAGTGATTAAACTGTCAATTTAATTGTAAAATACTTGTATTCTTTATAAAAAAGTTAAATGATGTTAGACATTATAACCTTATCTTATCACAAATGTATATCCATCGAAGGATTTATATTTAGATGTTGTTTAAACACCAATCAACAAATAATACGAGGCTACTTTATTACAAAAACATCGGTGAACAAAGAAAAAGATAATTACCTAGTCAACATTCTAAATTACTTTATGACCCAATCACTGTTCAAATTTAGTCTGATTGATTAATTACAGGTATTAACGACACTACACATGCGATACACATAGATAGTTAGGTGATCCTTCTCAATCTGTTAATTCTAACGTATATTGAGATATTTCTTCGTATTTCATTTTTACGGTCTATTTCAGAGTAATAAAGTCAAATTCGCAAGCAGAAATAAAGGCGCCGTACGTCGATAAAGGATCGTAATTTACAAATCGCGTTTCAATCATGTTTGAAATTTATGATATATTTTGCGTGACCACATCTTTTTACTCCTATACTCTTTCACTCGGGGAAATTCGAACCACAATACTCTTCTGACGAAAATGTATCTCGAATAGATGGGACTGCACACATAGGAGAGTGTATGACATCGCTGCCGTGTGAAAATGAACGACCGTACATTATGAAACAAATTCTAAATTAGAACGACGATACTCTTCTGACGAAAATGTATCTCAAATCGTTTGGACTGCACACGATGGTAGATTGTATTAAAATCGCTGCCGTGTGTAAACAGAACGACCGTACATAATGAAACAGGTTCTAACTTCGAACAATAAACCTCTGACGAAAATGTATCTCGAATCGTTTAGACTGTACACGATGGTAGATTGTATTAAAATCGCTGCCGTGAGAAAACAGAACGACCGTACATTATGAAACAAATTCTAAATTGGATCTTGAATTAAATTGAATTATAAAACAAATTATTCCGTAGTCAATTGTTTTATTTAATTAGGGGGATTAAGGAATCAGTCAGGCGTTAATGAATACACACGACGGCTGTATATAGGTAATTAAGGAATATGCATTCGGTCACTGTGACGTCACTGGCATCTGAGGGGATTAAGAGTGTTTTCAATAATTGGCAAAGTCGTTTTTACGGGAGGTCTATTTTTACCACTTTGAATGAAGATAGCTGATTTAAATTTAGTCGGATTGATGTGAATTTGCCGTAAAGTGGATAAAATAACCATGGACTGCTCACATAGAGAAGTTTTCAGGGCCATTTTATGTGCACTTTAAGTGTTTGGATTTCGCCCGTACTTTCCGGACATGTCCTAGGATATTTTTCAGATGTCAGGCCAGGAATATGACCAATTGAACATCAATATTCACCAATTGTACATCGATATAGTGAATAATATTCAGAATTTCAAAATTAATATGTGTATTGAGTGTATAACTACCACGCAACCTGATATTAGGCTGGATTTATTAGATAATTAGTTGATCAGCGTATTTATCGTGTTTTTCCCTTTATACACCTACCTTGTTTACTTGCTTAATCTACCTTACAAGTAATTTAACTATCAATGTAATTTTAAAATAACATTTTACGGAAATGATTTGACATAACCACAAACAATTCTTATTTCGGAAGCTTTTTTTTCATTTGCTACCGTATAAACGAATAAATTTTTGAGAAATTAATATTACTGGCCTGAATTTGATTGAAGCAGACACGGATCGAAAAGCTTTCTTTCTATCGTATTATGAAAGCACGTAATTTTGTAGGAATGTTACAAAAAACTAAAATGAAATGAAATGGAATTAACGTCCTACTGTTCTGGGCTAATAAAGATGGGCATATACGCCATACAGTGACACTACGGCCGCAGCGACACTACGGCCTAATCTTATATCGAATTCCAACTGTCAAGGGATCGCTACGTCCACGCCAATGTGTACACGGGACTCGGTTTGTCGTACCACCCGAATGACTAGACAGCTGTCCTTGTAGGAATATTACTGACATAAATTTGAATACCATACCGGAATTAAATATGAATAAGCGGTTGCCATACAAGATTTTTGCAAGAGATGGACAGAGAACAAGCTATATAAAAAGCGATTTTTTGTACCATCAGGGGCCATCATCCAGTTTGTTACAATCCGACATGCGACAAAATCAAAAGGAATCAACTTTGTGATATAAAAGAATATATAAAAGTTTCATCAAAGTTGAAAAGAAAGGAGCTACAAGCAAAAAACGTGATTTTACGTACATTCAATGTCATAATCCAGGAAGTTACATTGTGATATACGCAAATATCGAAAGAATCCGAGATCTTTGTGTAACACTATCTTAGTGATTACAGAGACCAGTTTCATAAATATATGGTTTATTTACATCGGAACAGAATACAACACATCTACATAACTACAGCAGCAATACAGGTGATTAAACTATATACAGGAACGCATCAGAACGGTACATAATTATATTAAGTCTACCATTCCGCCTCTCTGCCAAGACAGCGGTTAACTCGGGTGAGTCCATAAGCCTGTCTGTGCGTCTCTCTGCTATGTCCCTGTTCGTCTTTGCTCCCCGTCTTCTTGAGACAGAGAGACCCTTCTATGGTGAGCTTCCAAGCTCCACTCATTTGTCTCAACAACCACAGCTAATTTATACTAAACTTAGATGTCGAATAAAGTTAATAAAGCATGCATATACATATTATTGATATTTAATATATCATATAAAGAACTACACAATGAATCAGCTGTCATTGATAGATTTTATACTATAAGCACGGTCAGTGATAGATCAGCGTGAACTCTCTCATTCCGTAACATTTGGGATACAAACATACTTTTGAAGATTCATCAAAATCTGATAAAATCTTGGAATTACATACTTTTACACTATTTGCGTCCGAGAAGCGGCCATTTTGTCTGGCAGTTTCAGTTCGATTTTTACGAAATTCGAACTCCGCAATCATTAGCGTGTAAGGGGATATATCAAAACGTTTTTAAAAATCGAATGAAAATTGTGATCTCTAGGCGGGCTACAAGCTAAAAACACCATTTTTTGTACACTCATGGGCCATAATCCAGGAAGTTAATATCCGATATCCGGGAATATCGGATGGAGCCGAGCTCTTTGAGTTATAAACGCTCCTTTTAAGTTTCATCAAAAATTGTGAACTCCATAGTCCACAATCTAAAAACATGATTTTTCGTAAAATCAGGGGCCATAATCCATGAAGTTACGATCCGATACATGCTAGTATTGAAAGGAACCGAGATATTAGGGAGATAAACCTATAATTATTTCAAATATTACAGAAAGTGGATAAAAATGTGACCAATAGAGTGTCCGTAAACAAAATGTGGACGGACGGACGGGCAGGGGTGACGACAATACACGTCCACACCAAACTGTGGACGGATAGGCGGACATGGGTGTCCACACGAGAATGTAGATGTACAAAAATAGCGAGGTACTCCTATTTTCATTACGGGCGGATTTTGAATATTTTTTAGACATTTTATAACGAAGAAAACGCTGTTTTGACATCGCAAAACTATTCTTATTTGGAAAATTCTGCATTCATTTGCTGTCGAATAAACGAAGACACGTTATTTTGTACCATACGGGAATTAAATATGAAAAATATCAAGGTGCACCTATTTTTATCTGCTCGAATTCGACCGTTTTTCATAATTTTGACGCTTTAGATCGAAAATTTGCGAAAATCCATATTCTCGGGGATACGCCATCTTGGATTTGCAGACTTAATACCAAAATCATACGGGGAGTGAATATTTTGGCAAAGCCGGTTGGAGGGGAGGCGGAGTTGATATATTGACCCTCTGAATCAGAGATGGGATTTTGCCCGTATATTCCGGACTTGTCCGGCGCCAATTTCCAAACGCACAAAATTGTCCGACCGGAAATATGCCCAATCGGACATCAAGACATGGTGAATAATATTCAAAATTCCAAAATTAATATAGTTTACTGAGTGTGTAACAACCTCTCAACCCGATTATCGTTGATAACACGCTGGATTGATTAGGTAATTAAGTGATCAACATATTTATCGTGTTATACCACCTAACACCTACCTTGATTAACTAGTTAATCTGCCTTAATCCTTTATCGGACAATTCATTAATCCAATCCTGAACAGAAGTCATTCCTTCTCCTTTGTCGGGATATGTATCAATACCACAACAGTGATTATAAACTTAATCTACGTGATTGACCCATTGTCGGATGTATTACTATTATAATCTCCTTGATGTCGGGCGACAGCAGGTAGAAATTAGTCGTATATTTCACATCTAATCTGCGATGTCACTATGGTGGAAGCGAGCGTTAAATAAAGCTATTTCGCACACACATATCTAAAAAAAAAAATAGACCTTGGGAACTCTGTTTCTGATCGCACGGTTATAGTTTCTGATCGCACGTGGTTATAGCACTCGGCAAACCTCGCTGAATTCCATAATTCTACATCTAGCCGCGGCTGTATGACGGTTAGTGATATGTAATATACCCATGCCTATACAATTGGGATGCGGTACGGGTTTAGATATTGGGTAAACTTGCCGATTTTAAAAAGAAGTTATCAAAACTGCGTCGTTCGAAGCGTATTTAGAATTTTCAGAGCAAAGTTGTCCTTGTTTTAAACGGAAGTAGAAATCTCGCGAAACTCGTAAAACTACGAAATGAATACCACTCAGTAAACCTCGACAGATTCCGAATGAATATGTGACTAATTTCACGCGTCTAATGTCGAAGAAAAGATTCTATTTTCATGGCATATTGTCGGATGTATGATCATATTTTCGATGAGGTTTATTTTTTTAAATAAAGAAATAAGTACGGTAGGCAATGTTGACGAATATGTCGAATGGAATAGTGCTTGATTTGAGTGTTATTATTTAGCAGATGGTGTCACAACGAGCGAAGTTTACTGCCAAATGAATATGGGGATAACATTTTTTATCCTCCGTATATAAGCCGAAACGGATGCCGAACTTCCGCTGAAGAATGTATCGAATTAAATGACCCGAAAATAAGGTACTTTTCGAGGAATTTGAAACAGTACGGATCGACAGTAGTCGACAGTCGGCTTTCATTCTATTGTATTACGTCATCACATAATGTTTTAGAAATATTATTACTGGCATAAATTTTAATACCGTACAGGAATTAGATATGAAAAATAACGAAGTGCACCTATTGTTTTTATTACGTACGAATTTGAATATTTTGTTGACACGTGATTTTACTGTTTGATCTAAAAACTACCTTCTTAAAAAAAACGATAAGGAGTTATGTCCCTTTATTTTCGGTAAAAATGTCCGACAAGAAAAATTTTGAAATCCCAACCTTGCTCTGAATAACAACATAGGCGATAGGGTACCTGAATAATCCGCCAATGTATCCCAATCAAAACTGAAGTTTTTGCTAACTTTCGACACGAATTTTCATACTGTTGCAAGTTAGCTGACAACGAATTTATTTCTTATGTTGTTAGAACTGGTCAAGATGCAAATAAATTGATTTTAATATTTATCGCAAACCCTGCTCCAGTGGAGTTATCACGATCTGAAGATGGGATACATTTCAGGCATCTCTAGACACGTATCTTGTGAAGTATCCGGACACCTTTGGAAAATGAACTTGAACCGGATGACCATGATAATGTGGTAGTGCAAGACCCCGACCGTCATGAACAACCCAAACCTAGTTCTCCAGGGTCATGTAACAGCGGTAGTAGTGCGACGAAAATACCTAAAATTTGGCCTGAAAATGGCAAAAAACAGCCGAAAAACATAAAAGGCCTGTATCTCGAAAACGGTTGATTTCTGAAATCAGTGAATTTGGTTGGAGAGTAGGCTTGAGGGGTCGACCAAACCCTGTGAATATGAACTAAAACGGCCGACCCACACCTTCGAACATCTGCATGATTTTGCATGGTTTTCTCGTGGAATGACTCTTAACGTCAATCGGTTATTAACTTTAGCCTTTTCGAAATGATCAAGGGTCATACATGTTGCAGTAATTATCGGATATCGCTGAAAATCAATAGGGTTCTTCGTCTCATGACCTTAAACACTGTGTATAAATTTAAAGTCAATCGGTTATACACTTTAGCCTCTAGTGCGTTCACAAGAAATTGTGGATGATGAACGGACGGATGGACGGGGGCGAAGGCAATATACGTCCACATTTCCCTGTGAGGGTATAAAAATCATGCCTGAATAAATATTAATTTTACCTTAAATTTTCCACAGTGATCTTTGATAAAACCTTGCTGAGCAGGTACATAGAAATAAGGGTGGAATCCATGAATATGTGCCATAACACTATTACCTTGCATATTAATACCATACATCCTAATAATAGGCACGGGACCAAGTTTAGCACCTGGCATACCATCTAGATGTTTTCCTGAAATATGTTATAGCAATAATTTGTGCAACAACGTCATCTGTATTAATGTGGTTCGCCCACGAGGAGCTTGCCAGGTGGTGTGCGTGAATTATGGGTTATAGTTCACGGCCTTATTATGTAAACATAGGACCTCTGATGTAAACATCGTCTGCTACTTCCTATCATCTCTAAGGACACACAATGCCGCAGTATTGCTGTTTACCAAACTGCAAAAACTCAAAAGGTGGGCACACTTTTCCGAAAGATCTAATACTGCGGAAGAATGATCAACAGAATGGAAAATTATGGCAACCCGGGGAGCACAATCGTGTTTGCAAAGATCATTTTACCAATGACGACTACACAAGTACACTTCTCGGTAAGAAAAAAGATAGGTTGCCAGGCAACGAAACATACACCCACAGCAGCTAAATCGTCTGGGCAGTCAACAAGAGTTGTCGCATATTAAGTAATTATCAGAAAATCATTAGAATTTGTTTGGTTTTTATAAAGTTCTGCCCCATGCTAACGTTTAGTATACGAAACATTTAATATTATGGATTTAGCTGTTCAATTATCGATTTTCAAGAAATTCAAACTCAACCATCATTAATGTGTAACAGGGATATAGTCAAACGTTTTTTTTAATTCGGAATAAAATTGTGACCTCCATAGGGTCCACAAGGTAAAAAACATGATATTCCGTACAATCAGGGGCCATAATTCAGGAAGTTATGGTCCACTGTGCCCGAATATCGACGGGAACCGCAATCTTGAGGTTATAAACTTACATTTCAAATTTCATCAAAATCGGATTAAAATTGTGAACTCTACAGGGTCCACACCCTTGATATACCATATTTTTACACCATTCGCCTAAAAGTGGCGTCCATTTTGTTCCGCAATTTAGGTCCAGTGTTCATGAAATTCGAACCAAACATTCATTACAGTGTTATGGTGATATAATCAAATGTTTTTTTAAATCAGGTAATAATTGTGACCTCCAGACGAACCACAAGATAATAAAGGTGATTTTTCGTACAATCAGAGGCCATAATTCAGGAAGTTACAATCCGATATGCGCAAAAATCGAAAAGAACCAAGATCTTTAGGTTATAAACACGTATTTCAAGTTTCATCAAAATCGAATTAAAATTGTGACCTCTATAGGGTCCACATGCTTGATATACCATATTTTTTTACACTATCTGTGTACAAATGGTGGCCATTTTGTCCGTCTATTTTGGTCCGATTTTCACGAAATTCTAACTCAACCTACATTACCCTGTAACGGTGATATAATCAAACATTTTTTAAATCAGGTAATAATTGTGACCTCCAAAGGGACCACAAGCTAATAAAGGCGATTTTTCGTACAATCAGGGGCCATAATTCAGAAAGTTACAATCTGATATGCGCAAATATCTCCAGGAACCAAGATCTTTGGGTTATAAACATGCATTTCAAGTTTCATCAAAATCGGTTCAAAATTGTGATCTCTACACTGTTCACAAGCTAAAAACGTGATTTTTCGTAAAATCAGGGGCCATAACCCATGAAGTTATAGTCTGATACATGCCAATATCGAACGAAAGGAACAGAGATCTTTGAGTGAAAAACCTATATTTTAAGTTTCATTGAAACCGGATAGACTATTCACAAACAATTGTGGACGGAGGGACGGACGAACAGGGGCGGCGAGAAACTACGTCCACATGAAAATGTAGACATATAAAAAATTATCCAACATTGATATTGACATTGTTTTAAAAGGTTCCGCATGGTTTGATGATTAAATTTTTCTCTAAATTTAAGGACTGCTTTTTCTGTTATGCTATTATCATTCACTTTAAGAAGTCGTCAATGAAATTGTAATTGATCACTCTTGCGTTGATGTTGCAGTGCCCGTTAATTGTGAACCTTTCCAAAATTATAATGTTGAAATTCAATGTCATCTTTTGTCAGATATAAATTCTAAGTTCTCCATTGAAAATTTCTGTGAAAATCCAAGAGCCATTAAATATTACTCTGGGTTTAATGATTATGCTCATTTTATGTTTTCCTTTAACCCTTATGTGCCCAGTCTCGCAATTTTGCGAGAGGTCCAAAGTGACTGAGAATTCCCAATCTCGCAATTTTGCGAGAGCTAAAAATGGCCGAAAATTTCCGATCTTGCATTTTTGCGTGCGATGAAAGATGGCCGAGTATTCCCAATCTCGCATTTTTGCGAGCGATGTACATGCCTCATATCTTCGTTCCGTGTAAAAATGCTGTTCCGCTTTGTAGTCCGACTTCACTATGACTGGCTTCGTCTGTTCACGCACTTTCCAATGATCTATAAATAACCCAGTGTTTCTTCAGTACATTTATGAATAGACACATGATGAAGTTCTACTTTCGGTTTGCTGCGTTTTTAGATATCAGTGTGGCTAAGACATTAACTGAAGATGAAATCAGGGTAATGTTTATAGATAACGGTTCAGGGGACCCAGATCTCGACACAAATGACGATGAATTCTGACGACGAACCAATTTTGGACAGCTGAAATGAGAGTTACAGTGATCGTCAAAACCTGAGGACAATGGCAAAGCCAATGTACGTAGGATGGACGGACTTGCTCGCTTTGTGGAAAAGACACCAGATAAACAAAGGTCCGACGGTACAGATCGTACTATTCAAGTAAATAACAAGTACATGCCCCGAAAACAGACCCAGAGTCTGTACAAAACTTGCGTGCCAAACATCCTGCTTTGCAATATTACTTGCTTTGAATTGAAGTTTATCGATCATTCATTCCACAATCATTATGGATTTAGCTGTTCAGTTATCACAATTCATTGAAAATCAAGAACTTATCAATTGGATGATAAGTTTGGCCACTAGACACTGGTAACCAGGTACCATGGAACTAACGGTAAATAGCGTTAATTTCTAATCTATGTTGAAATATTCATAAATATTGTTGAATTTATGCTAATACTGTCCAATATGTACTTCTATGGAATTTAAATCTCACTGTGTAATTTTGATTACCAAGCGTTAATTAACTAGTGTTTAGTTTATCGACAGGTGTGGAATAATAAGCGTCCTGCTTAATTATTATGACTGTTGAATAATTACTTGGATCGTTGAACTTCCCGAGCCGTGAATAATTTTAGTCATGATGTCCAATTACGCAAGATGTTCAATTTAGTTGTCAAACATCCAATTTCACGTGCGATGTTCAGATATTACGATGTGTTTAGTTGTGGGTCATCGTTCAGTTTTGCTGCACAAGGTTTAATTACTGTAATAAGTGTTAGTTTTAGTACTGACCTGTACGGTGAAATATTTTTCAGGATTCCTACGACGGCATGTATCTATGTGCCTGTCATTGTCCTGGGATTATTTTCCAAGATCACTACGGTAAACAAATTCTCGATTTTTAATGGCGACGGGATGGTTCCGAAGCAAAGCTTTCTTGAGATCCACATAACGTTTCGTCTCCAATTGTAAAACGTTTATCTATATATCCATTTAAATTTTATTTCCCACGCTGACATAACACATCCATGAATGATAAATCTCGCGCATCAGATTTTCGTGTGTGTACACGTCGACTCCCTGATTAAATCCTATTGTTTAAATGTCTTCGCAATTAAGACTAGCGGCAGCTTGGATATTGCACCTGCTTAAAATCACATGACATACGTCACACACATTGGCCGCCGCCATCTTGGTGGACAACAGACAGCACGTGGCCCGATAGTTACAATGTGATTGCAGTTGGAATTATGATTGTAGCGCTTCTGTCATATGTGATATTTATGTTGAATAAATTGTCTATGTATTTTAAAGTTTACATTTATTTTCTATTAATATCCGAATTCGACCGTGACGTAACGCGTTTATAGCGAAAGAACTGTGTTTGTTTATTATAGGCTATATAATTAAAATAATTTCTATTAAAATATGAATTCGTGACATATAAAGGCGTTTGTTTATAATATACAAAAATAACAAATTCTGTTTTTCTACGGGTAAGAATTTGAAAAAAAAATTATATTTTTTTGATTATTTTCGCGAACTAGCCCTGCATCGTGTTTATGTACCTACATGTAGGCCTACATGGATAATGTCTGACATGGGAAATTATAAGTTAGTTGCTGAAGCGAAATTTCAAGACCTAGGCCAAAATTAAAAGATTGTTTGTTTGCCCAAACGCGACCGACCCGAAAAAAATCCGCCGAGTCAAATTCTTTTATTGACGTTTTTGAAGATTTTTTTTTTTTTTACAACATTATTTTTACGCTTGACAATGACACCCAAACGCGAAATAATCGGTCGGGAGATTGAACAGGCACTGCCAATACTGCCACGAAATTTCACGCGAACGACGATACCAATCGGTTAGTGCGGTCACGCCAGCTCAAAAACAATATGCGACCGATTTTCTGGTTACGCAAATTCAAATATCGGTTACGTTGACAATTTTCATTAACAAATTTATTCACATTTGATCAATATTTATATGTGAGTGTGACACTTGTCTTAATTATTAGAATTATAGCACAAACTCAATTCATTCATTCTTGGCATTTCATTTCTCCATCATCATTCTTACTAGTACTTCCACTTTGACAGATCACGTATATTTGACATCAGGTATTGACGAGTTGCAAGCAGGTTAATTGATTTAAAATGGCCCTACCCCTAATTCTTTAAATGATTAGTTATGCCATAAATATTTGAACATGTCAGCGACAGCTATATTTCCAAAGAATCTACTACATGTGTTCCTTTCACTTTAGCCATGCTGTGCGGTAGTTCAACTGACCCGTATGTATGTCGTCAACTTTGACCCCCACCGACACATGGCATCGCTTGACAGCCAATGTAAACGATTTCACTGTCCTGTCTATTTTAATATTATTTCATCACATCAAATTATTCTGTTTCTTTTGAGACTTACTTTGTAGGGTGCTGAGGTTAGTAAACACTTTTAATTTTGTCAATCGGTCGCTACCTACGATTAAGGCTATCTCATGTTACGTGCTTGGAAGAATGATAACACAAATGACAAGTGTAGACCTAGTTACATTTAGTATGAAGGATGAATGAAGTCTTCAGCAACGGACAACGACGTGGTAGCTACCATTCCTGGTTTTTGAATGTCATATATGATATAAAAACGAAAATCCATTACTAATTTTTGGAACTGATTCACCTCAGCAACCAAACCGTGACCAGTTAACTGAGTATTCGTTAAGTTAAGTTTAAGTTAAGTTTACATACATCGGCTGATTATAGTTGGCATCAGCTGTTTGAAAAAGGCGATTGATAAAAGAATTATTAAAATATAGGGATTAAGTTTTTGCATTTAGTTCTCAAAGTCTGCCCCCCCCCAACAAAAAAAAAAGAATTTGCCTACCTACCTACCCATACCTAATCATCATGAGTCGGGTTTGGGCAAACTGAAATATTTTTAACCCTGGCCCTACATATGTAAATTCATCTTTTATTTTTATTTTTTTTATCATAAAAAAGAAACCATTAATTAAACACACACACTTATAATAGAAAACGCGTGAGAAGCTGGATACCGTAGGCATACGTAAAGTTATCAATCGAACGTTTGGAAAAATTATTCTGAGTCAATGGACATATTTTCTTTCTTTGTTTGTAAGTTTTAATTTGGGGTTTATTAATTATTCAATGATTCGATATAATCATCGTTTATTGTTTCAATAATTCATCTTTAATCAAGTGAAAATAGCATAAAAATGCGGATTGTTCGATCGATGTCGCCAACTATTTTATCATGGTTAGAGCCGTCTAAACGCTGGAAAATTCACAATAACTATTTGCTAACAGTGTGCAAGCACGGAGGTCAACGATCTTATTTTCATATTGCATAGTTTATAGACCGATATCCTCAATGACCAATATGTAGTACCGTAGGTATATATAGTGTACAGTTGCTATATAATTTGCCATTGGGTCAAATTAAAAAAATAAGAAACTAATAGAATTATTTCACGTCAAAAAAATATTATAAGGGGCAATTAATACACGTGTCTGAAGCTAACAATACGTCTATTGTGTAAGAAAACGTGAAATTCAACCAATAATACGATTTTTGTCTATTTCTTTGTATTATGACATGTATTTATAGCACAGCCCTTTTTCTCTGAAAATCAAATAAACCAAAATATACTTCATGCATATTTGTAACGCATAACTTTGCCAAACTTTATTTCAGAGAAAGCCAATTTAAAAAGGAATTGTATCATAAAGAATGGGGATTACAAAAAAAAAGTTAGTTCGATGTTTTTGTTGGATGTACAATATGAGATGATATCAAAAGCGCATTTTAGAATCGAGGTTACGAACCACAAGGAAGGTGGAATTAATACGTCGAATGGAACTGTTCTGCAGATTTAAAGGCGAAGCCAATCATTAAATTTTACAGAGTTCGTGCTGCCAGACTGCTCTTTGGAATTATTGTCTTCGTTAGAAATTTTGGCATTTACCTGTGACAATAATTTTTGCGATATATAAGGATGTAGAATGGTTGATGCGCCATGCAAAGCTCATGAAACATAATATAGTAAGAAATGTTAGAAAATGACTAACAAACAATTAACATTGTTGATTGTAAAACATCCTTGGTTCATTTTCTGCTTGAATGATTACATGTCGCATGTTTTAAGTTTTATTGCCCAATCAAGACCATTAAGTAATATCTTGGTCAGGGTTTTATTTGGCTGTGATCAACAAACCGTACTGTGCTTATAACCTGTAAATACTCACCTCACCTCATTTAAACTGGCACTAACATCGTATTAAAAGATGACATAGAAAATGTACATCATATTTTCTGTTGTGTATTTTGTACACAGTAAAACAGCCCATTTGCTGATTACACTGTTTTGCTTATAACGTTTTTTAGGACTTCGAATTTTGTCTAATGCTTTGGATTGTTCGTACTTGGTTTTATTTTATTCCTATAGTCATTATATCGTGAATTGCAAATGGGAAAATCGCAAACACTTTAACAAAATATTTAGTTGTATGCAGCTCTAACCCCTCAATGCCGACAGCGTTGATGTTTAGCAACATCCAGACAAGTAATAGCACATGTAACTGTGATGAAATTGAAGACAGGTTTCATGCTCTGTTAGTTTGTCCATCTTATAAAGTATATCAGAGAAAAGTACGTCGAAAAATACTATTGGTTAAAACCATCAATGTATTGTTAGTTTGTTCATCTTATAAAGTATATCATAGAAAAGTACATCGAAAAATACTATTGGTTAAAACCATCAATGTATTGACATTGCTATTAAAAAGTACAAAAGTTCAACATTGAATAGACGCCCGTATTCACAAACACTCACTCCACTTTCGAAGCAAGATAATTCAAAAACGCAAATAAAACGTGCTGATTTTACAATATGGCGCCAAGGCGTCTGGCTCCAATCCCAAACTGTCAATCAACATTCCATTATTTAGACTTCAAAAGAAAAAAAAGGACCGGTACAAGACAGAATTGTTTTTTCACAAGTCGAATAATGACACGGTACGGCATATACACTATGGAACTGTGTGCGATACCAATATACATATTATTGATATATATTTGTAGTATTGATATCGGAAACGAATTTATATATGCCTTACCTTGTGATGTCCATCTGTTTTTATGATGTAATATTTAAAATAAATCCTTGGCGGTTTAATAAACAAATTTATTACTATCGACATCGAATCGTCGCCAATATTCACACATACAGACCTTTGCGTGACGCATCAACCATTCTATACCTTTATATATCGCTAAAATTATTGTCACAGGTAAATGCCGAAATTTCTAACCAAGACATTAATTTCAAAGAGCTATTTCGGCTTAGAAATTCTGAAGCTATTCTTAATTTATAAAAATGGTTGCTGAGCCAGAATTTGAATATGCACGAAATTTAAACCTCAAATTGATTAAGCATAAATAAATGATTTGATCAAATCCAAGGCTATGCTAAATTGATAAAAATGGCTGTCGAACGAGAATTAGCTACGATGATTTAATAACAAAAAGCAAATTGTATGCATTGATATGATAACAGGAATATAGAACATTTAAAGTATACCACAGTCTGTTGAAATATTATGAAGATAAAAAAAAACGCGTCAGGATGCAAATCCATCAAATACATTCTGTATTGTTAATACCCCGTGATATAACAGTATATACTGTACGGTGCATATTAACAGATCAAAGAAACGCGTACGTCAATATTTGCACGTAGGCACCTCTAATACTTACTATGTTCTATTTTTCGACTCAAATAACCCAAGCATCGCAGAAAGCATGCAGTCCCATCTTACAATGATATAAATAATACAATGTGTCGCATTTTGGAATTCTTAGTATATTCAATCGTTTATAACAACCACCAGTTAATTATCTTCTATAATCACAACTCACTAAGCAGAATGGGTGCAATAATCAACACCAGATAAAATATTTTTCAGTCGTTTTTTAACCAATCAATTGTCAATAATTACCACTCAATGAGCAGAATTGGTTCAATATCAACACCACATTAAACAATAGACAGGTGATTTCAATTTATTTCAACAGGATATAGGAACAGATGCGATTCAGTTGAGGTATACAGATCACGTGTATATTCTAATTCGCTTTCGGCAGAAATTTAGCGCAGCCGTTGGATTTGATCAAATCGAATTATATATAGCCTTTATTTCAATTTCTTTCAATTACATTTGGGAACTAATGAATTTGCGGTACATATTCTGGTTCGGTATATTAATATTCAATTTCTTTAAACTGATTTCAGCAATAAAGGAAAGGTACGAATAAATTTGAGGTACAGATGCGATTCAGTTGAGGTATACAGATCACGTGTATATTCTAATTCACTTTCGGCAGAAATTTAGCGCAGCCGTTGGATTTGATCAAATCGAATTATATATAGCCTTTATTTCAATTTCTTTCAATTACATTTGGGAACTAATGAATTTGCGGTACATATTCTGGTTCGGTATATTAATATTCAATTTCTTTAAACTGATTTCAGCAATAAAGGAAAGGTACGAATAAATTTGAGGTACGAAGTAAAGTACGAAACAAAACGGCTTTTGTAACGTATAAGCGTTCTGTTTTTTATACGCCCACATTTTCATGTGGACGTATATTGTCGTCGCCCCTGTCCGTCCGTCCACAATTGTTTGTGAACAGTCTACAGGTCACAATTTTTATCCGAATTTAATGAAACTTTAAATATAGGTTTATCACCCTAAGATCTCGGTTCCTTTCGATATTGGCATCTATCGGACCGTAACTTCATGGGTTATGGCCCCTGATTGTACGAAAAATCACATTTTTTAGCTTGTGAACAGTGTAGAGGTCACAATTTTGAACCGATTTGGATGAAACTTGAAATGCATGTTTATAACCCAAAGATCTTGGTTCCTTTCAATATTTGCGCCAATCGGATCGTAACTTCCTGAATTATGGCCCCTGATTGTCTAAAAAATCGCCCTTTTTAGCTTGTAGTCCCTCTGGAGGTCAAAATTATTATCCGATTTAAAAAACTGTTTGATTATATCACCGTCCCCTGGTTATGAAGGTTGAGTTTGAATTTCGTGAAAATCGGACCAAAATTGACGGACAAAATGGCCGCCGTTTGTACGCGAATAGTGTGAAAATATGTTATATCAAGGTTGTGGACCTTAGAGGTCACAATTTTGAACCGATTTTGATGAAACTTGACATGTATGTTTATAACCCAAAGATCTTGGTTCCTTTTGATATTTGCGCCCATCGGATCGTAACTTCCTGAATTATGGCCCCTGATTGTCCGAAAAATCGTCCGTTTTAGCTTGTGGTCTCTCTGGAGGTCAAAATTGTTATCCGATTTAAAAAACCGCTAGAGTATATCACTGTTCCATAGTTATGAAGGTTGAGTTCGAATTTCGTGAAAATCGGAACAAAATTGACGGACAAAATGGCCGCCGTTTGTACGCGAATGGTGTGAAAATATGTTATATCAAGGTTGTGGACCTTATAGAGGTCACAATTTTGAACCGATTTTGATGAAACTTGACATGTATGTTTATAACCCAAAGATCTTGGCTCTTTGCGATATTTGCGCCCATCGGATCATAACTTCCTGAATTATGGCCCCTGATTGTCCGAAAAATCGCCCTTTTTAGCTTGTGGTCCCTCTGGAGGTCAAAATTGTTATCCGATTTAAAAAAACGTTAGAGTATATCACCGTTCCATGGTTATGAAGGTTGAGTTTGAATTTCGTGAAAATTGGACCAAAATTGACGGACAAAATGGCCGTCGTTTGTACGCGAATGGTGTGAAAATATGTTATATCAAGGTTGTGGACCTTATAGAGGTCACAATTTTGAACCGATTTTGATGAAACTTGACATGTATGTTTATAACCCAAAGATCTTGGTTCCTTTCGATATTTGCGCCCATCGAATCATAACTTCATGAATTATGTCCCCTGATTGTCCGAAAAATCGCTTTTGTTAGCTTGTGGTCCCTCTGGAGGTCAAAATTATTATCCGATTTAAAAAAACGTTTGTTTATATCACGGTTTCATGGTAATGAAGAGAGAATTTGAATTTCGTGAAAATCGGACCAGAGTTGACGGATAAAATGGCCGCCGTCTGTACGCAAATTGTGTAAAATTATGTTATATCAAGGTTGTGGACCCTATAGAGGTCACAATTTTGAACTGATTTTGATGAAACTTGAAATACATGTTTATAACCTAATGATCTTGGTTCCATTGCATATTTGCCCATATCGGATCGTAACTTCCTGAATCATGGCCCCTGATTGTACGAAAAATCACCTTTTTAGCTTGTGGTCCCTCTTGAGGTCACAATTATTATCTGATTTAAAAAAAACGTTTGATTATATGACAGTTACACCGTAGTTATGGGTGAGTTTGAATTATGATTTTCTGGTGATTACTTAAAATGCAACAACTCTTGTTGACTGCCCGGACGATTTGGCTGCTGTGTGGGCGTATGTTTCGTTGCCTGGCAACCTATTTTATTTGATTTTCATCAAAAAAGGGCCGTGCTATAATAATAAAAAGAAATAAAGAAATCAAATTATTAGTTTATTTTCATGTATTGCCTTACACAATACACATGTTGTTAGCTTCAGACACATGTGTATTAATTCCACAAACGTTCTATGTTTATTGCCAAAGATAATCGCACTACCCTTCAACCCAAAATGCTTTCTATAGATCCTATGTAATATATGGTTGGTGCAATATCCAAGCTGCCGCTAGTCTTAATTGCGAAGACATTTAAACAATAGGATTTAATCAGGACAGGGAGTCGACGTGTACACACACGAAAATCAGATGCGCGAGATTTATCATTCGTGATGTGTCATGGATATATATAGATAAACGTTTTATAATTGGAGACGAAACGTTATGTGGATCTCAAGAAAGCTTTGCTTAGGAACCGTCCCGTCGCCATTAAAAATCCAGAATTTGTTTACCGTAGTGATCTTGGAAAATAATCCCAGGACAATGACGGGCATATAGATACATGCCATCGTAGGAATCCTGAAAAATATTTCACCGTACAGGTCAGTACTAAAACTAACACTTATTACAGTATTTAAACCTCGTGCAGCAAAACTGAACGATGACCCACAACTAAACACATCGTAATATCTGAACATCGCACGTGAAATTGGATGTTTGACAATTAAATTGAACATCTTGCGTAATTGGACACCATGACTAAAATTATTCACGGCTCGGGAAGTTCAACGATCCAAGTAATTATTCAACAGTCGTAATAATTAAGCAGGACGCTTATTACTCCACCCCTGTCGGCAAACTAAACGCTAGTTAATTAACGCTTGGTAATCAAAATTACGCAGTGAGATTTAAATTCCATAGAAGTACATATTGGACAGTATTAGCATAAATTCAACAATATTTATGAATATTTCCACATAGCTTAGAAATTAACGCTATTTACCGTTAGTTCCATGGTACATGGTTACCAGTGAGAGCATCCACAAGATTTTTCAAAGTCATCAAGGGCTATAACTCTGGCAGTAATTATCGGAAATAGCTGAAAAACAATAGGCTTCTTTGTCTCATGACCTTAAACAATGTGTATAAATTTGAAGTCAATCGGATATTAACTTTGGCCTCTAGAGTGAGAGAGAGAGAGAGAAATGGGGTTTAACGTCCACTCAACACAACCAGGTCATTTCGGGACTAACATGGTTTCAATTTTATTTCAATAATTCGCTTGCGCGTAGGGGTCTTTAGCTGTGGCAGGAAACCGGAGTGCCCGGAGGAAACCCACGAGGTTGAGAAGGCGCCCCTATCTCCATGCCACATACGCTCACACCAGGGCTCGAAACCACAGCCGCAAGCCAGAGGTGACCGGCCAGCTAGAGGTCGAAGCGCGGCACTCTAGACCACTAGGCCATCCCAACTCCCCCCCTCTAGAGTGTTCACAAGATTTTTCAAAGTGATCAAGGGTCATAACTCTGGCAGTAATTATTGGATATTGCTGAAAATCAACAGGCTTCCTCGTCTCATGACCTTAAACACTGTGTATAAATTTAAAGTCATTCGCATATTAACTATTGCCTCTACAGCGTTCACAAGATTTTTCAAAGTGATCACGGGTCATTACTCTGGCAGTAATTATCGGAAATCACTGAAAATCAATAGGCTTCTTCGTCCCGTGACCTTTAACACTGTGTATAAATTTAAACTCAATCGGATATTAACTTTAGCCTCTAGAGCGTTCACAATATTTTTCAAAGTGATCAAGGGTCATAACTCTGGTAGTAATTAACAGATATCGCTGAAAATCATTAGGCTTCTTCGTCTCATGACCTTAAACACTGTGTATAAATTCAAAGTCAATTGGATATTAACTTTAGCCTCCAGAGCGTTCACAAGATTTTTCAAAGTGATCAAGGGTCATTACTCTGGCAGTAATTAACGGATATCGCTGAAAATCAATAGGATTCTTCATCTCATGACCTTAAACACAGTGTATAAATTCAAAGTCAATCTGATATTAACTTTAGCCTCTAGACACTAAGAAGTGGCTATAGTGTTATTTGTACGTATAGAGCATATAAATCGAGCAACTTGGTTTAATTTTGACGAAACTGGGTAAAATTCTAATTATGGCAATATATCTAATAGAAAGAGGTTAAACTCTGTAGATACGGTGTGTTAATTAACAGGGGTGAGAAATTGACTAAGGATGATTTAATTATCGCTATGAGTGAAAATCTCAGCAACGGTGTGTTTTCTGTACTGGGTGTGTTAATTAACGGACGGGTTAAAAACAACTGACACGGTGTGTATTCTACGTTTGGTGAGTTTTCTCGAAAGCGTGTTATAACTGCACCAAAGTGTCTTATCAAGGACTAGCAGGCTAAATCTGACGCGTAGGTGTCAAATCTAATTTACCGTGCGATTTCTTAATCGACCGTGTGTTTTACGCAGATCGATCTTTGTTAAGGGTAGGTCTTTATACATGGATTTATACGTGCTGTAGTTATATGTCTGCCGTCTTTAGTCTATGCGTATTTCATTTGTTGATGAATACTACGTTTCTTATACTGCATACCATTGTCTTGCTACAGTTATTTATTTATCTTGTCTTTTTGTGTGTTTCATTTGTTAACATCATCGTGGTACTACTGAACTGTAAATGCATGTGTCTTAAAATCGGTCGAAATCAATATCGTTATTTACCGATATCCGGTCCAACCTCAATTTGATTATACGATGGATTGTAATCTCTATTGATATCAGATGCTCTGATCTGTTTCCACATATATAACAAACGATAATTTACATATCAAATAACACCAATGCAAACAGGGACACAGGCCTGTGGTGATATTGCATTGTCGAACTCGGTGTAATCAGCTTGTTGTTGCGTAAAAATACCGTGCTATGTATGAACATATATCTTTGACACGTGTCCATATAGCCGCTTGTGATTCAATAAACGTTGTGTCACAAAGTCGTCTTTGCGTGCAAAATAGAGACCATTAACTTAATATGGAAATAGGGGCTTAATTTAATAAGAACAACTAAATTTAAACACGTGTTAATATTTCTATTGTTTTACGATTGTATGGCATAGCTTTATTATTTTTCTCCCGGTACTAATAAACTACGAGGCGAGTGGATCCAATTGTAATTTAGCATTATAGAAATACGTGATGACAGATCGAGTGCACGGGCTGCAATAGTCGCCAACTTGTTCTATTTATAAAAGCATGCAATCACCTTTGGAAATCAGTATCCAGTCTAAAACGACTTGATAATTTCTTTTGTTATTTCGGTCGCTTTATTTGAATAATGTGCCATAGAAATTTGTGATTTTGTTTTTATAGACCGGGCGCCAGCTTCAGTTAATCATACTAAGAGAGGGAAATTGTCTGATAGGGCATAATTGTTTGTCAATGCCTACTAGTCAAACATCTGGATTGCTGCCGGGAATTAACCTGCCCATTTAGGTGGTGTGGGGGCCTAAAGGGAGCCCATTTTCACTTTTAATCATACTTTGGCAGGGATGGACAATTTTGATAATATTTAATATATAGGTAATACGGAGTCGAAAAACACCATTGACAGCAACTTTTTGTTGGCAGTGACCTTGGACAGCAAAGGTCAAGTGCTGTCCAAAATTCATTTATTCATACTAAGTGAGGGATGGCTAAAACTTTTTGAATATGATTCATTAGACGGTTGCAAACATTCCTACATTATTGCCAGCAATTTCACACTGACCGGAAGTGGTGACAGTGACAGTTAAATACCACAACATGGCACCAGGTATAAGGCATCAGATATAATCATACATTGAGAGGGGTGGCTGATTTCTTTACACAATGTTAAAATATGTATATACACTACAAAAGTACAAATGACAGCAATTTTACACTGACCGGAAGTGTCGCCAGTGATGATTACGTAATAGGCCCCATCCTCAGATATAATCATACATTGAGAGGGATGGCTGATTTTTTTTACACAATGTTTAAATATGTATATACACTACAAAAATACAAATGACAGCAATTTTACACTGACCGGAAGTGTCGCCAGTGATGATTAAGTAATAGGCCCAACTCTCATATATAATCATGCATTGAGAGGGATGGCTGATTTTTTTAAACAATGTTAAAATATGGATATACACTACAAAAATACAAATGACAGCAATTTTACACTGACCGGAAGTGTTGCCAGTGATGATTACGTAATAGGCCCCATCCTCAGATATAATCATACATTGAGAGGGATGGCTGATCTTTTTTTACACAATGTTTAAATATGTATATACACTACAAAAATACAAATGAAAGTCAATTTTACACTGACAGGAAGTGTCGCCAGTGATGATTACGTAATAGGCCCCATCCTCAGATATAATCATACATTGAGGGGGATGGCTGATTTTTTTACCCAATGTTTAAGTATGTATATACACTACAAAAATACAAATGACAGCAATTTTACAATGACCGGAAGTGTCGCCAGTCATGATTATGTAATAGGCCCCACTCTCATATATAATCATACATTGAGAGGGATGGCTGATTTTTTTTACACTATGTTAAAATATGTATATACACTCCAAAAATACAAATGACAGCAATTTTACACTGACCGGAAGTGTCGCCAGTGATGATTACATAATAGGCTCCATCCTCATGAAATTGGGTGCCTGATAAGGCTATAAATTCACAAAATGTGGACATGCAGTCAATGACCAGTGGATCACAAAAGTGGATCATGGTATACCAAGACCACTTTACCAAATTCTGTGTTCTTCGTCCGCTCACCTCGAAACGTGCATGTGAAGTTGCATATCAACTCATAGATATCTTCCTGCTGCTTGGTGCACCTGTGATTTTGCAAAGTGACAATGGCTCTGAGTTCACTGCCTCCGTGATCACTGAACTGAAGCTCATGTGGTCCGACTTGGTCTTGGTGCATGGCAAACCCAGACATCCACAGAGTCAGGGATCAGTGGAGCGACTTAACTGCGATGTGAAAGATATGCTTGTAGCGTGGTTGGGTGACAATAATACAACTGATTGGCCTGTAGGACTAAAGTTTGTTCAATTTCAAAAGAACAATAGCTATCACTCCACCATCAAGATGTCACCATTCAAAGCCTTGTTTGGTTCTGACCCAAAAGTTGGGCTGCGCTCCCTGCCACTACCTGATGAAATAATGGAACGGCTTGTGTCAGAAGAGGATCTTCTCCAAGCACTTCAGTCTGCAGAGACATCACCCGAAGCTCCTTCAGCAGAGACCTCATCCACATCTGCGACAGCATCTGCAGAGACCTCATCCACATCTGCGACAGCATCTGCAGAGGCATCACCCGAAGCTCCTTCAGCAGAGACCTCATCCACATCTGCGACAGCATCTGCAGAGACATCACCCGAAGCTGTGACAGCATCTGCAGAGACATCACCCGAAGCTCCTTCAGCAGAGACCTCATCCACATCTGCGACAGCATCTTCAGAAACATCACCGACTGAAGCACAGCAACTTGATGTACAACATTCCAATATCATGTCATGTCGGAAGGGAGCTGCTGATGGTATCCTGGCGCGACCGTGCCTATCCCCATGGTTGATCGTGGAAAGGGTGACGCACGCAACATTATGGGTGTGGTTCTGGACAGAAATGAAAATGACATGTACAAGATCGGTCTACAGGCAGGTGTCCTGAAAGGGCGATATTCAAGAAATCAATTTGACCTTTGCCCCCAGAGGCTTTACACTCTCAAAGACATTACCACAGAGAAAGAAATTGGACTTAGACAAGCAGTTCAAACAGAATCAAAATGCCAAGGCCAAGGTTATACGAGGTGTAACTGTTCAAAAAGTGGGAAACAGTGTGCCACAAATAAGTGTAAATGTTACAAGTTGGGTTTGTTATGTAACAGCAGATGCCACAACAGCATCAATTGTCAAAACAAAAAGTGTGTATGATATTTGTCATTTATTTAGTTAAAAACAACTCCAGTGACAATCATGTTATTTGTGTTCTATGGGAAGTCAGTGTGTGTGATATTTGTCATTTATTTAGTTAAAAACAACAACTCTAGTGACAATCCTGTTATATGTATTCTATCGGGAAATCAGAAATTCATGCATTTTCATACTGTGTGAAATAAAGTCAATTCATCCTTCAAAGTGTGTATAATATTTGTCAATTATTTAGTTAAAAACAACAACTCTAGTGACAATCTATGGTAATCCAGTCTTCTCAATAATCGCTCTTCAACAATCAGTCAATGTGTAAAATAATTGGGCTAATTAATCAGGCAATGTACATAATGCCTGGAAATTTTAGGCAATGTACACAATGACCATGATATATATAGAAGTGTAACACTTTGGTTTAGATAATATAGCTACCCTGCCATCGTAATTTTGCACTAGGAGATACTTTAACATTTTGTGAATTTATAGCCTTATCAGGCACCCAATTTCATGAGGATGGAGTCTATTACGTAATCATCACTGGCGACACTTCCGGTCAGTGTAAAATTGCTGTCATTTGTATTTTTGTAGTGTATATACATATTTTAACATTGTGTAAAAAAATCAGCCATCCCTCTCAATGTATGATTATATATGAGAGTGGGGCCTATTACATAATCATGACTGGCGACACTTCCGGTCATTGTAAAATTGCTGTCATTTGTATTTTTGTAGTGTATATACATACTTAAACATTGGGTAAAATAATCAGCCATCCCCCTCAATGTATGATTATATCTGAGGATGGGGCCCAATCTGATTAAAACACAGATCCAATTTCGTTTCGTTTTTTATAGTTCAAAATTTCATTTTTACTTGTCTTTACTACTCTTGGATCTGGAGGACTTGTTATTTAATTCGTGTTCTGGCTGAAATGAGGGGTCAGCCAATCAAATGATCTGTCGAATCGATCGTTTGACCTTTTCATGCGTGGAACTGTGGGTAGATATTACCAGCCAACGACGTCTATACTATAAACACAAGCGGATAGAAATCATAACAAAACAAAAGTGGATTTTGAAAAGCATGGCGGTCGCTAATTGGTTAATCGAATGACTGACGTTATCGGGTCAAATGTCCCGTGCTTGATACCTGACGTCATAGAACGTGAGCTTCCACTATAACTAGTTAGATCTACATGAGTGTAGGCCATCGAAAGTATAAAAAAACGAAACGAAATATAGATCTATATTTTAATTAGATTGGATGGGGCCTATTACGTAATCATCACTGGCGACACTTCCGGTCAGTGTAAAATTGCCTTTCATTTGTATTTTTGTAGTGTATATACATATTTAAACATTGTGTAAAAAAAATCAGCCATCCCTCTCAATGTATGATTATATCTGAGGATGGGGCCTATTACGTAATCATCACTGGCAACACTTCCGGTCAGTGTAAAATTGCTGTCATTTGTATTTTTGTAGTGTATATACATATTTCAACATTGTGTAAAAAAATCAGCCATCCCTCTCAATGTATGATTATATCTGATGCCTCATACCTGATGCCATGTTGTGGTATTTAATTGTCACTGTCGCCACTTCCGGTCAGTGTGAAATTGCTGGCAATGATGTAGGAATGTTTGGAACCGTCTAATGAATCATATTCAAAAAGTTTTAGCCATCCCTCACTTTGTATGAATAAATGAATTTTGGATAGCACTTGACCTTTGCTGTCCAAGGTCACCGTCAACAAAAAGTTGCTGTCAATGGTGTTTTTCGACTCCGTATTACCTATATATTAAATATTATCAAAATTGTCCATCCCTGCCAAAGTATGATTAAAAGTGAAAATGGGCTCCCTTTAGGCCCCCACACCACCTAAATGGGCAGGTTAATTCCCGGCAGCAATCCAGATGTTTGACTAGTAGGCATTGACAAACAATTATGCCCTATCAGACAATTTCCCTCTCTTAGTATGATTAACTGAAGCTGGCGCCCGGTCTATTATGGTTAATTCGGTTTAATTGTGAACATTTCTAAATCTAAATATTGGACGAAAAACATTAATCATGGATAAACGTTCAGAATAGTGTTATAGAATGATTTATTTGTTAAAAGTCTTTTAGTAATTTAGTACCATATAATATGAACATCTGACATGCAAAATTGTGTTAAAGAATTAGACTATAACTGTCACTATAGGGACCGATTTCTGCAACAACTATTTATTGCTGTAGTGATCAATTGCAACTTTTTCACTATACATGTATCTTAAAGTCATAGTTTTAAACTTATATAGCTTCATTTGCGATATTTAGAACCGTGCATAGAACACATTATGTCCAGAATTTGACGGTAACAGCTTACTAATAAATTTAATAAAAGAAAACTATTTCAGAACAACGATAATTTCTAATACACCTTTGGTGTAATTAAAATATCTCTAGAGGTGGTGTTTGTTCGTTTGACAAATTAAGGTTTTGAAATAGGATACACAACACAAATATATTAACTTACAGGGTCATATTTTGAATTTTAATAAACCATGTTAATTCAAGAAAATTATTGTTGTCTTCTGATTAAGATAAAATCGTGAAACAGGTCCCAGGTTTATAATACACATTCACTAAAATTGTTGAGCTGCGGTGATCAATTTTATTACCCTAATCAAGTCTGGCAATTAACAGTTGTTAAATAACATCTAGGTCAACGTTGATCCAAATGGTGTTCAGCGAAGCGTAATTCCTGCTCTGATGGCAGTTTGTGACTTGAAAATACGTTTAATAATTTAAAAAATTCAAGAAGAAGAACAACCAATGGCTTCAAATTTTCGCATATTTCCGATACAACAATTCTTTTTGTTTTGAAATATACTGTAGAAAAATAACTTAGTTAATAGAGTAATTAAAATATCAAGCTTTATTTAAATGACATGATAGAAAAGGGAAACATACATTTATGTCATTACAATAACACCAACGCTGAATAGACCACAGTATGCACACACATGATATAATTGTTCTTTTTGTGGTACTTTGTCATCCAGTGAATAAACTGTTACAGGTAAAACAAGCCAACAGTGAGGCTGATGTCCCCCGCCGAAATAGGATAATAATTAGAGGACACATATAAATTTACCACAAATTACCTTTTACAAAGTATTGAACAATCAAACAGTATATCTTTACTTATAGTCTAAGCATAAAATGTTTTTGATGGAACAATTATAGCATATTAAGGGGAAACATGCTCTATGCCTACAGATCTAGAGTTTGGTTGTATCAACGGGTCTATTTTCCATCTTGCTGCAAGTTGTGCAAAGTTCATTGTTTTCTTTCTGTCATTAAATGTCAATTCATTATTGCATACTACATATTTAATTAATTTATAATAGTTTCTTTTTCAATTTGTTTTTTTCCATTTATTTGTTTATTTACCTTGCCTATATTCATTGTATTGGATTGTATTGGAATTGCTCAATTGATGCTTTCATCAATACCTGGTTATAATATTATGACATGTAATGTGGCAAGTTGAGTCGGGACATGTAGGCTATAATGTAACTTAAATGTATACGTAAGTGGATTTCGTTTCATTTTTTTCGAAAATAGCGTACAGATAAAAGAGGAGGAATTACAGGGGTAATTCATTGGAAAGCTTCTTTAAGAACTAAAGCATAAACTATATAAACGAGCTTATAAAAAGGAAAAGTTTGTATAAAGACGTTTCGTTTGCACAACTGGGTGATGATAAATCACGTTTTGTCTTTCTAGCAGACGACACCGTTTTACGGCGAAAGCACGCGCTCTATTTGTGACGCTTAATTTATTTTATTATTCACTCGACGTCATCACTTAGTAGACTTACTATTTTTAATATGTTGTCTTCGGTATAAAGCTGTTTATGCACAAAACCAAATACTATGACATAGAATATTTTGTTTCATGGTTTATCGGCATTATATTTGTCACTCATTCTATCGTTATTTATAGAATAGGCTACCTTGGTTACACAACTACGGTACCAAATGTATCTATTAATAAACTGCTCCCACTCCCAGGCTACAATTTGTACATGCTGTGTCTGCTAACAGGTATTTCCTAGATATCAACGGTCAAATTTCCCCGAATATTATTTTACATTTCTGTGATATGTGAAAAGGTTTGTTAAAATTAAATATTGAATACGATTTTATTGGAATGTACGATTTATGGGGAAGAAAAGATTTTACAACAGTGGAACGATATCGTAACCGAACAAAGCACGTGGTTTATTTAATGAGCCATTGATTGGCATTGTAATTGAATAGCGGTAAACGTGCGATATAAGCAAACTGACATGAACTCGCGATTTGTATTTTTCACAGATTATAATTTTTAAAGAAGTAAACGAGAAAATATTTGTTACATTAAAGGTCTGTTGTAATATGCGAAGTCCGTGATTTTTATACGCCCACATTTTCATGTGGACGTATATTGTCGTCGCCCCTGTTCGTCCGTCCGTCCGTCCGTCCGGACGTCCACAATTGTTTGTGAACAGTCTACAGGTCACAATTTTTATCCGATTTCAATGAAACTTAAAATATAGGTTTATCACCCTAAGATCTCGGTTCCTTTCGATATTGGCATGTATCGGACTGCAACTTCATGGGTTATGGCCCCTGATTGTACGAAAAATCACGTTTTTTAGCTTGTGAACAGTGTAGAGGTCACAATTTTGAACCGATTTGGATGAAACTTTAAATGCATGTTTATAACCCAAAGATCTTGGTTCCTTTCGATATTTGCGCCAATCGGATCGTAACTTCCTGAATTATGGCCCCTGATTGTCCGAAAAATCGCACTTTTTAGCTTGTGGTCCCTCTGGAGGTCAAAATTGTTATCCGATTTAAAAAACCGTTTGATTATATCACCGTGACATGGTTATGAAGGTTGAGTTCGAATTTCGTGAAAATCAGACCAAAATTGACGGACAAAATGGCCGCCGTTTGTACGCGAATGGTGTGAAAATATGTTATATCAAGGTTGTGGACCTTATAGATGTCACAATTTTGAACCGATTTTGATGAAACGTGACATGCATGTTTATAACCCAAAGATCTTGGTTCCTTTCGATATTTACGCCCATCGAATCATAACTTCCTGAATTATGTCCCCTGATTGTCCGAAAAATCGCTTTTGTTAGCTTGTGGTCCCTCTGGAGTTCAAAATTATTATCCGATTTAAAAAAACGTTTGATTATATGGTAATGAAGAGAGAATTTGAATTTTGTGAAAATCGGACCAGAGTTGACGGATAAAATGGCTGCCGTCTGTACGCGAATTGTGTAAAAATATGTTATATCAAGGTTGTGGATCCTATAGAGGTCACAATTTTGAACTGATTTTGATGAAACTTGAAATACATGTTTATAACCTAATGATCTTGATTCCATTGCATATTTGCCCATATCGGATCGTAACTTCCTGAATCATGGCCCCTGATTGTACGAAAAATCACCCTTTTTAGCGTGTGGTCCCTCTGGAGGTCGTCACAATTATTATCTGATTTAAAAAACGTTTGATTATATCACAGTTACACCGTAGTTATGGGTGAGTTTGAATTATGATTTTCTGATGATTACTTAAAATGCAACAACCCTGGTTGACTGCCCGGACGATTTGGCTGCTGTGTGGGCGTATGTTTCGTTGCCTGGCAACCTATTTTTCACAATCACAAACAATTACCCCTCCGATAATAATTGAAATTGTCGTGTCTAGACGAGTAGTTCAGTATTATTCAAAAATAAAGAAAACGAAATTCTTGGTGTAAATCATGTTGACCAAGTGTTGAAAAACTGATGCATATTTCTTTTTTTATTCAGGTAAAAAAAAAGTATGGCAAGCAACAGAGACGCACACTCAGAACAGACTCCTTTCGTCAGGCTGACCTTAAAAATATCTTTGTTTCACCAAATCCGACCCACAATTGAGGAGAAGGGTCGGTAGGTCGTTTTTTTTTTTCAGATTTTTTTTTTAAGTCAGAGAAGCCCGAACAGAAAATGGATAACTTACTTATAAGCTGTAAACAAATCAATATTGAATGACATCGCATCAGGATTTTAAATTTTAGTGATGCACGACTCGCACACGATTTGCTCCGAACTTGAAGTGTGAATTTTCTTCAACACGTTTTTAACGATCGTTTGGGTTGTGCCTTCATTTTTCTCTAACGGATATTGAAAATGTCGTCGTCAAGTTTAAAACGACGCTCCACAGACAAAGGCAGAATCATTTCGTAGGGATAGACATGCTTTCGTCTGCAACCATTTTGTTGAGAAGCGACACCTATGACGCTTTCGTCTTGATCAACCAGTTTCAATAATGAATCAAACGCATCAAACCATAGCCATAGTAAAGGGAAATAACTCCCGTGATATATTTCAGGTTGACACACAAAATAAAATAAAAAGATCGCGGAAAAGTGCAATAAAATAATTTGGGTCGGGGGTGGTTTTAGTTAGTCGGTCGGGTTAGGCGAAACAAAGATATTTTTAAGGTCAGCCTCAGCCCTGTCTCAATACCAGATGAACTTGAAATCTTAAAAAACATTGATGAATCAAATCCCACAAAAATAAAGAAAACCAGTCTTCCGTACAATCCAATATTAACACCTGAGAAGAAACACGAGGAGAAAATTGACGAAGATGATGTTACACCCATGAAAATTAAAAAAAGTAGTCTTCTCTACACCCCAATGGCAATATCAACACCAGAAAAAAAACAGGATGAAAAAAAAACAGGATGAAAAAACTGATGAGGATGAAGTTACACCCACAAAAAGAAAAAAAGAACCTAGATTATATTAAAGATCATATTAATCAAAAACACACTGAATTTGATACAGAACTCAAAGTAGCTCTTTACCATGTGTCGGTTGGTGAAACCTGTGAAGCCAAGACCTCCTTGGAAAAACTAAGAAGAAAAATAAAAGCTTCCACTTATAAATGCAATATGTTGTTAGAAAGGTCTCAACTTGATGTCGTGGCAAGTGAACAAAAAATTAATAGCTTGAATACAAGAGGATTATTTTTGCACCGAGAAAACATTTCATTGAGGGAACAAATTGCTAGTCAAAGCGTAATGATCAATGAAATATTTCCAGACAACATTGATTGGGAGCCGGAACTATCATTAACTGTTCATGATGAAATTCCGAAACTTGACTAATGTATCATTTTCATCCATTTGGGTAGTTTACATTATAATGTTCATAAATTATTTTTCTATCTTTAAGTTTTTCTAAAACCCACATTATCTTTCTTGTAGATAGCTTTTCTGTTTTTCTTTTGATAATAGGAAGTTTCTTTGTAAATGTACCTTTATTTTGGACTTGGTTAACTTTGTACATAACTATGTGTAGGAAATATTTGGGTAGTTTACATTATAATGTTCATAAATTATTTTTCTATCTTTAAGTTTTTCTAAAACCCACATTATCTTTCTTGTAGATAGCTTTTCTGTTTTTCTTTTGATGATAGGTCTATTTTCTTTGTAAATGTACCTTTATTTTGGACTTGGTTAACTTTGTACATAACTATGTGTAGGAAATATTTTCTTGTTTATATTTTTTCTCGTCTAAGTGTTTTTCAAAGCAAAGTAGCTTTTACTTTATTATTTTATTTGCCATTCCATTCTTTAAGTTTTATTAGGGTCATCTATTTTTGCTATTGTTTGTAATATATACAATAAATATTGTCATTTCATTTTAAAAATTTGTTGTGATTATTTCTGTATCTGAAATTGAACTATCTCTCCCTTTTGCTTCTTTGGGATGGGTTGGTAGGTGCGAAAAAAAATTAGGCTAGTGTATATTTTAATGTTTATTATTTTTTATATAAACAATATTTATTCAGAAACTGAGGGGATTGGGTAACATGGCAAAGCCTATATAAACCCCTCTCCCGGTTACAAATAAATTACATAATATTACAATAAAATGAAAACAAAGAAGGAAAAGGGAATAGATAAAAAGGAAATTATATATATATAAATGTACACATAATCCATAACAGTATTTAGATGTAAACATGATTAATTTGAAATAATTAAAATCCGCTATTATTAAAATTTAAATCTTTCGGTTTTTCAATAAAATTATGTACTTGGTTAAATACTGACACATTCCCTTCGTATGTTAGTGTTTCCGATCCATATAGTAGCATTTTAATGTTTTGCTGTGTCGGATGTAATGTCTCGATTGTTCTATGGCGAGCATCTCAATACAAGGAACAAATAATAAACAAGAAGAATAAACAAGCCTATTCAAAAACTTTCCTTTTAAAATCATTACGAGTCCGACAGGATTGCGTGAAGTTTAATGCATTCAATTGGTATTGGCAAAACAGCCGCGTATTTTGCAACAAATAGGCCTAGTTCCAACCATGGGTGTAATGATAATCACGTATTTAAAGCCATACTGCACGCAGCGATCCATCAACATCATACTTCGATAATACAGACGGAGCTAGCTGCAGACAGGCAGCCTAAGTTTGGGATGGTATATAAAGCACGTATGCTTTCCCGCCATTAAATCAAGCCGCGCCCCCAACACACACGCTTAACAGAACTGACTTGATTATCAAGTACTGTCTTATAGTATGATATTTAAAATGATTCACTGCCATACTGGACAATCAAGCCTATTATAACACGTGCTTGGCTGTCAAACTGAAAGCAGCCGACAGAATGAATAACAAGTTAATAAGAAGTTAATCATATTATTACAGACTATCACCGAAGTGTGACACCAGGTCAGTCACAAAAAAATCAGTTAAACAAGTAACTGTCGTTTGCAAACAGTATCGTTAGTTTACTTCACAAATATATTACGACCTCTCACTCTCAGAAGACCTGTCCACAGCGTATACTAAATACTATAACACCACAGGCTTCGTGTATAAACTATTAATCCTAACCGACAGTAAATTTATAATTTACTGGGAGTTTACTATTATTTGACTGGTTTATTATCTATGTCTAAATGACAAATATTTTGTGCAAATCACCGCCCAGTTGTATTGATGATATCGGTATTCTTCTAATTAAAACTAAAGCCACTAAAGGTGAATGAAAGTTCAAGATATATACGATTGTAGGCCACTATATATGATAAAAACAAATCAATAAATAAAAGACAAATCTGGGTTTTTGTTTCAAAATAAAGCTCTGATGTGGCTGATGAGTATATTAGATGAACCATGAAATGATTACAACAAAACACATGCTTATGGAAAAACAGATACTAGTGTATTTTAGGCGACGTTTCGTAGAGTATTCTCTCAACGTTATCAAGGCAATGAAATGAAAGTACCGGGTAGCATTAAACTGAAATACTGTGCCATGCGAGGGATATAAATACAGTCCACATATTTATATTAAGTTTTGAACTTGTCCAAAATCCTAGATTTCAACTCAAGTGGCAAGAGAACACGTCTAACAAACTACGAAATTCAGAGGAAACGTGTCTGTTCTGTTAATATTTATTTTGACCAAACAGTTATTAGAATTAGGCCCACTTAATTTTATGAATACGTCCGCTGGAGTTGTCGATGTTGTCGATGCATCCCATGGTAAAATATATTTAACATTTTTAAAAAGAAGCAAATTTGAGGAAAAGTGTGCGAGAAATGAAAGGCAATGATAATCAAATAATAAAATTTAACATGATACAAAATAGCATTGCTCCCAACAGGGGAGATATAAGATAAGTAGGCTATGCACCAAGGCAATATGGCGATAAAAACAAATGGCTCGCAAGAACATTAATGAAAGGGAGGTAAATCCACTTAACTATGTGGATGCAGACCAATATTAACTTTCCCATTGACTTCAATGTTAATTGTGGCCTCTTTGCCCACCTCCAACTTTTCCCAAAATTTTCGTTGGACTGAATGCTTTTCACTACAGAGGAACACATGGTCATGTCTTTACACTAAAATTTTTATGAGGTTGACCAGCAAAATCGCAACTTTGTTATATCACTTTTGTGAAGGCTATGGCGCCCCACCACTCTGCTGCATCCCCACTTTTAAAATCCTACATATGGCTCTGATTGAGTCAAGTGTCAATGTTTACTTTGGATGCATTGCACAACAGAACGCTAATTTATATGAATACAAATCAACAGGTAAATAAAAAATGATTTTTTTTGTCAGGAATATTATTTTGAGGGATGTGAGTCACAAAGAGATGCAAACAATTATTTTACAACTTGATGACGAAATAATCCAGAATGTTGTGTTGTAGTTGAAATTATTGTCTTAAATATGATATATTTTGTTTTAGATCATTATAATGCCTAAATTAAGAAAAAGGTCTGGATATGAGAAAATGTGATAAAAAAAGCAAGAGGCAGCTGGAACAGGTAAATGATTATTCCATTGTGATTCCAGACTTTAAAATGCTCAATAGAGTATTTTTATACGCCCACATTGAAATGTGGTCGTATATTCTTGTCGCCCCGTCCCTTGGTATGGACTTCCGCTCTGGAAAACGAAGTTAATATCCGATTGACTTTAAATTTATACATTGTGTTTAAGGTCATGAGACGAAGAAGCCTATTGATTTTCAGAGAATTCTGATAACTACCGCCAGAGTTATGGCCCTTGATCACTTCAAAAAGTATTGTGGACGCTCTAGAGGCTAAAGTTAATATCCGATTGACTTCAAATTTATACACAGTGACGAAGAAGCCTATTGGTTTTCAATGAATTTTGATAACTGAATAGCTAAATCCATGGTATTAATTGTTTTGTATACTAAACGTTAGCAAGGGACAGAAGTTTATAAAAACCAAACAAATTCTAATGATTTCTGATTATTACTTAATGAATTGTTAGTTTTAATGAGATTTTAATGTATAATAATATAAATGTTTCATTTCTGAAAAAAGTAAAAATAATCGACAACTCCTGTTGACTGCCCGGACGATTTAGCCGCTGTGGGCGTATGTTTTGTTGCCTGGCAAGTGGCAACCTATGTTTTTTGAATAATTTGCAGTAAATAACATGTCTTATAGTCTCACTATTAGGTAGCACTGTTTCAAAAAAGAATTATGTGTGCCCCCAACCATTTGGGTGCAGTTCCTTTGAAATGAAATGAAATGGGGTTTAACACCCTATTGTTCTGCTGTGTCTAGGCAAATGTACTTGTCTGTACTACCATGACCCTTTACAGATTTTTTCACCTAATTTTCCTGTACATATGTTCTTTCAGAATACTGATAATACCAAAAAGTGTAAAACAGCTCATGAAGAAAGTAATACTTCTAAACCTACAAAAAGTATTGGCCTGCAAAGTAAACAAGAAACTGACATTGCTTACAGTCCTGTTAAAATTACTGATCTTATTGGAGATAAAAACACAGAGATACCTGATGATGTAATAGTGTATGCTTTGAACATGATGAAAGCCTTAACTGGTTCTGATAATACTTTGATTGGATATTATACACCAGCTGAATTTTTGTATCTATCTTCAGACATTTCACAAAAAGTTAAACCAACAATTCCACTTGATGTATTATCTGTTAACATTCACCCATTACAAGGTCATTGGGTAACGTCCTGTTACTTACCTGATTTAAAGAAGGTTCATGTATATGATTCATTGATGACTCCTGAACACTTTAGAGAAGTTCTGGTACAGTTAAAACTTCTATATGGACACGATATCATACATTTTGTAGAATATAGAGTTGTGACTCAACAATCAACACTTCCATTATGCGGTGTTATGGCTATAGCCTTTGCTTTCTCTGTTATTCTTGGTAACGACTGTACTTCTATCAATTATGACTTAACCTTAGCCCGTGATCATTTAAAATATTGTGTACAAAACAATATTATAAAACCATTCCCAGAAATAATTAACAGATCAAAAAGCTCAATAATTTCACCAAATATTAACACATATTTTGCAGATCAACATTGTAGAGCACAACAGCATATTGACAGGATAAGTAAGGATAATATCACATGTCAAAGAAATCTTACATCAAAAGAGAGTAAAATAAGGCACACCAATACCATACGTCAACAAATATGCAGAGAAAGACAGACTTCGTCACAGAAGCAAGAAGTAAAAGAAAAGAACAAAACCAGCCATAAAACGTTTAGGGATAATTTATCAGAAACTGAGAAAGAAAAAATCAAACAAGCAGACAAAACAAGCCATAAATTACAGAGAGATAAGTTAACAAATATCCAAAAAGAAAAAATCAAACAAGTAGACAAAACAAGCCATAAATTACAGAGAAATAAATTGCCAAATACTCAGAAAGAAAAACTCAAACAAGCAAACAAAACAAGCCATAAATTACAGAGAGATAAACTGCCAAATACTCAGAAAGAAAAAATTAAACGAGCAGACAAAACAAGCCATAAAGTACAGAGAGATAAATTAACAAATATCCAAAAAGAAAAAATCAAACAAGCAGACAAAACAAGCCATAAATTACAGAGAAATAAATTGCCAAATACTCAGAAAGAAAAACTCAAACAAGCAAACAAAACAAGCCATAAATTACAGAGAGATAAACTGCCAAATACTCAGAAAGAAAAAATTAAACGAGCAGACAAAACAAGCCATAAAGTACAGAGAGATAAATTAACAAATATCCAAAAAGAAAAAATCAAACAAGCAGACAAAACAAGCCATAAATTACAGAGAAATAAATTGCCAAATACTCAGAAAGAAAAACTCAAACAAGCAAACAAAACAAGCCATAAATTACAGAGTGATAAACTGCCAAATACTCAGAAAGAAAAAATTAAACGAGCAGACAAAACAAGCCATAAATTACAGAGAGATAAATTAACAAATATCCAAAAAGAAAAAATCAAACAAGCAGACAAAACAAGCCATAAATTACAGAGAAATAAATTGCCAAATACTCAGAAAGAAAAACTCAAACAAGCAAACAAAACAAGCCATAAATTACAGAGCGATAAACTGCCAAATACTCAGAAAGAAAAAATTAAACGAGCAGACAAAACAAGCCATAAAGTACAGAGAGATAAATTAACAAATATCCAAAAAGAAAAAATCAAACAAGCAGACAAAACAAGCCATAAATTACAGAGAAATAAATTGCCAAATACTCAGAAAGAAAAACTCAAACAAGCAAACAAAACAAGCCATAAATTACAGAGAGATAAATTAACAAATACCCAGAAAGAAAAAATCAAACGAGCAGACAAAACAAGCCATAAAGTACAGAGAGATAAATTAACAAATATCCAAAAAGAAAAAATCCAACAAGCAGACAAAACAAGCCATAAAGTACATAGAGATAAATTAACAAATATCCAAAAAGAAAAAATCCAACAAGCAGACAAAACAAGCCATAAAGTACATAGAGATAAATTAACAAATACCAAGAAAGGAAAAATCCAACAAGCAGACAAAACAAGCCATAAATTACAGGGAGATAAATTAACAAATACCCAGAAAGAAAAAATCAAACAAGCAGACAAAACAAGGCATACAACATTGAGAGATAAGTTAACAAATACCCAGAAAGAAAAAATCAAACAAGGAGACAAAACAAGCCATACAACATTGAGAGATAAGTTAACAAATACCCAGAGAGAAGAAAAAAAACAAGGAGACAAAACAAGCTATAAAATATTTAGAGATAATTTGCCATTGACAAAAATTCGCCAATCTGATCGTATAAGAAAAATCAAATCTAGATCATCACCGGATGTTATTTCAGCAATTAATTCCTTTGTAGAAGCTATTGGACATGGAGCCGATCATACTTGTGTGTCTTGTTTGCGAAGACTATATAGATCGTCTGTTCAGTTATTTAAAGCCAGTAATTATAAAAAACTTTCTGAACATGAAATTAACCAGTATTGTTCAGGCGTTGTTAGTGGTTGGATATGCAAACAATGCCACCTGCATATGAAAAAGGGAACTTTACCACCTTTAAGTCAAGCTAATAATCTGTATCTGTCAGAAATCCCAACAGAACTAAAAGAATTGTGTCCTCTAGAAGTTCAACTTGTGTCTAAGATTCTCCCTTTTATGAAAATAGTGTCACTGTATAAAGGTGCACAGCATGGTCTCAGAGGACAAGTTGTATTAGTGCCGTCAGATTTAACCAAAGTTACAACAAATTTACCACGTGCAACTTCAAATTCACAAATAATAACATTAGCATTAAAACGACGACTTTCAGATAAGCATGCTGTTCATAAACAGTGGATCAGACCACAATATGTCAATAATGCTATTAAATATTTAAAGACACATTCACCTCTTTATTCAGATGTTACAATAAATGAAAGCTGGGAATCTGACAGTGCGAGATCAGATGGTGACTTTTGGACATCGGTTGTACAAGATCCCTTGCTAAAAGAATCTCAGAAACCTGTTGTGTCCTTGTCTACAAATAAACTGAATACAGGTGCTAAATCTCAAGAGGATGATGATTTAATAACTGATAGTGAAGATGAACTGGACAATCAAATTCCAGCAGAATTGACCAAAGAACTTCAGCAGAAATCGGCTTTAAACTCATCCACCTGTTTCAAACCAACACATGGACCTAGTATTGGAACAAATGAAGTTTTAAATTTAGCTCCAGCAGAGGGACAAATTCCCACGACTATATATCACCAACCCAACTGGGAAGCTCTATCTTTTCCTCATTTATTTCCTAATGGTACAAATATGTTTAATTCTGACAGGCAGAAGAAATTGACAGAAAAGAAATATTCAAATCTTCGACTCCTTTGTAAAGACACAAGATTTTCCGAGAGCCCTGAATATATTTTTCAAATCCTAGATATTTTAGAACATTCTGCTGTACAAAACAGTATATCCATTACAACCCGCAAGGCCTATCATGAAGATATATCAGCTGGACAAATGAAAGACCCTTCTCGTTTTCACAGACTTCTTAAAAGAGATCAACTATTTACAAGTTTCAAAAGTGTTCGCGGTACACCACAATATTGGCAACAAATGCAATATGACATGCTAGCAAAACTCCGACAGTTGGGTCCTTATACTTTTTTCATTACCGGTTCAGCAGCTGAATTTTATTGGCCCCAAGTAATTCAAGTAGTGGGGAGGCAGTATGGTAAGGATTTTTCAGATGAAGATGTTGCATCAATGGACTGGAACACTAAACGTATGTGGCTACAAACTAACCCTGTAACTGTGGCAAGACATATTGACTACATATTCCAACAATTATGGGATAAAGTTATTTTAAGTGGAACACATCCCATTGGTCAAATTCTTAACTATGATAGAAGAAAAGAGATGCAAGGACGAGGAACGGAACATTTTCATTCTGCCGTTCATGTAAAAGATGCTCCATGTATCGACAAAGATAGCGATGAGGTCTGTATCGCTTTCATTGATAAATATGTATCATGTCATTTACCAGAAGCAGACTATTATACATAAACTTGTTTCTTCTCGACAAGTACACCATCACACACATACTTGTAAGAAGAAATCAACCTCATGTAGATTTGGATATCCCAGAGTTCCTTCACCATCTACTATAATATCCAGAGTACCAGAAACAGATGCTGATCCGGATATAAAGGCCAGAGCTAAATTAATACAAGCTAAAGTATATACCATTTTGACAGAGAAAAATCTATCATTACCAATAACTCTACAACAGATTCTAAATGAAGCTAAGGTGACACTAATAGATTATACTGAAGCGCTGAAAATAGCTGCACGGAGAACCTCAATTATTATGAAACGTGAACCAAATGAAGTTAATGTCAATAATTATAATGAACACATTTTACAAGCACTACAATCAAATATGGATATTCAATTTATCACTAATATATGGGCATGTATAGCATATTTAACATCCTACATATGTAAACCTGAACGTACTATGAGTGAACTAATGAAAAAAGCCAGTAAAGAATCATCACATAAAAATGTCCGAGATGCATTAAAAGACATAGGTAATGTTTTCAGAAAATGTAGAGAGGTATCAGAACATGAAGCAATTGCTCGAATTCTTCCTCTGCCACTACGAAAATCCAACATAAACGTTTTATTCATTCAAACAGATGTAAAAGAAAATAGGACAAGGATTTTAAAGCCAAAACATATTTTAGATAAAATGGAAGATGATGAAACAGATCTGTATGTGCCAAGTATTCATGATAAGTATTCTGCTCGACCACAGTCACTACAAAATATTTCCCTTGCAGAATTTTGCTCTGAGTATAATATCTCTAGTGCTAAATCAAATGCTACTAATGACGACAATAATAGTAATTCGGATAGTGATGGTAACAGTAACAATACTAACAAAACATTTCAATTAAAAGACAATCTTGGTAAGATAACTAAACGAAGATATCCAATTAATGATAGAATAACCGCCTTGTATAATTGTTAAGTTGTTGCAAAACTGTTTATTTTGTTGTTTTGTTATACTACCAGTGCCAACTCATAGTACGTACTATCACTATGTAAATAAAGAATTGAAAAAAAAAATATATTACAGACTTTAAACAGCTTTGTCATTAGTTTTTGAACAAAAGTATCCAGGCAACAAATTGATTTTATATTGTAATAATGTTACAAAATGTGTGCTCACGCAAGCAACATTTTACGTGAGCAATTTTTATTGCTCGCCCTGCTCGCCCAAACCTAAATTTGCGAGAGCAGTCATCTGCTCGCCATCAATTTATTCGTGGCCAGCCCTGTTTATGGACACAATATATAATAAAGATGAATTGACAGAAGCCTATGACAAGTTTGTATAGGAGCTTTTACGGATTTCCAATTTGACGTCATTTTCGGTCATGCGCAGACCCTGGCCTTATTCTTAGACTGTAACCCACAGGCCAGTGTGTGTTTTTTTTGTGAAGATACCGCCGTACAGTGAGCTTGTTTTACATAAAATGGATCCGATCGCCATTTCTATATACATGTAAGATTTACCAACCGATGCCAGATACCGATATTTACAAAAACTTTGATATAGAAAAGATACGGCAAGTTTACCAGACCCGTAAGGGAAAACAAGTTAAGACTGATCCGTGCTCATGACGTGAACTAGAATTTGGTCTCAAATTTATTACGCATTTTACGACCAAACAAATTTTATCTATTAATTACAGAACTATTAAGGCAAAAAAAAAAAGAGTTCTGTTTCCTGTAACGGATGGAAAATAGGGTAGGGTCGGTAGGTAGGGTTTTTATTTTTTTGTTTTTTTTTAATATTAGATCTTCTACCACCGGGGGTTCAGGTCAAAGTTTCAAATGACAGAAACAATTTTTTTAAAAATATTTTTTGAAAACATGCATAAAAAGCTACCCAATTTATTTATTTCATCAAAATATTCCAGTTAGATCCAAAATCATGGAATTTTAAAATCCGAGATCAACGTCAATAATGTAATCAAAACTGTCTGTAGTGTCCGTATACTATGCCGTACGGTATGTCGTATAATATTCTGTGCGAAAATCTTCAATTTTATGTTGGGTTGAGTCGGCGCCGTGAACATAAAGTACGAATAGATTTGTGGTATTCTTGGATAATTGTTTAAAATGTATCAGAGACTCGATTACGATTTAAATATTATCTTTGGTGGCAAAAGAACTTTTAATCGTTCAATGATGATAAAAACAATAGCGTAGGGAGGCCATTTTGTTCAAGGGAAGTAACTCGCGCTGAAAACTTATATCGTACCCTTGCACGAAATCGGTCCGTAATAAATTTATTTGTCTTCTTTTAAATACCAATCGAACAGATCCTATCCACCTGTTTGAAATATAGGTTCACTTGTTTTTGTCCATTTGCAAGCCGTTAATAATTAGAACAAAAGTTGTGAGCTTCATAGCTTTTCGGAATGTGCATTATCTATACGAAACCTGTAGTCTCGTTTTTCACGTCAGTTAGCAATCTCGCGTCAAAAGTATGGCAGATCTTAATAAACGTTTGCTGTACTTGCTTATTCCGATCGGTAAATGCTGATTCAAAGAACGATGACATTAATATTCATTTATAGCAACAAATAATATATATATTTTCACGAATCCGGTAGGTTTAGGTCGGTTGGTGAACAAAAATTTTTTTTATTTCTCTTGACACTAAAAAAAAAATTGAGTCGGCAGGTTTTGTAATGGGTCGGTCGGGTTACCGGAAACATAACATTTTTTTTTTTGGCCTAACACAAAAGATTTTTTTTAAAGCCCCAATAACACTCTTGTTGTAATTGAATAATATGTCCCAATCTTTATTCTGGTCAACAAATTGTATTATTTTACAATATTCAAATAAATTGATGATGCAAATTTCATCGTAACACACCTAATTTAAAAGATAGGTTGCCAGACAACGAAACATACGCCCACAGCAGCGAAATCGTCCGGGCAGTCAACAAGGGTTGTCGCATATTTTTACTTTTTTTTGGTAATGAAATATTTGTAATACACTAAAAACTGATTAAGAGTAACAACTCATTATGTAATTATCAGAAAATCATTAGAATTTGATTGCTTTTTATAAAGTTTTACCCCATGCTAACAATTAGTATGTACATGAAACATTTAATATCATGGATTTAGCAGTTCAGTTATCAAAATTCACTGAAAATCAATAGACGTCTTCGTCTCATGACTGTAAACACTATGACACTATGTATAAATTTGAAGTCAATCGGATATTAACTTTGGCCTCTAGAGCATCCACAAGATTTTTTGAAGTGATCAAGGGCTATAACTCTGGCACTAATTATCAGAAATCGCTGAAAATCAATAGGCTTCTTCGTCTTATGACCTTAAACGTTGTGTATAAATTTAAAGTCAATCGGATATTAACTTTGGCCTCTAGAGCATCCACAAGATTTTTTGAAGTGATCAAGGGCTATAACTCTGGCACTAATTATCAGAAATCGCTGAAAATCAATAGGCTTCTTCGTCTTATGACCTTAAACGTTGTGTATAAATTTAAAGTCAATCGGATATTAACTTTGGCCTCTAGAGCGTCCACAAGATTTTTTGAAGTGATCAAGGGCCATAACTCTGGTAGTTATTATCGGAAATCGCTGAAAATCAATTAGCTTCTTCGCCTCATGACCTTAAACACTGTGTATAAATTTAAAGTCAATCGGATATTAACTTTGGCCTCTAGAGCGTCCACAAGATTTTTTGAAGTGATCAAGGGCTATAACTCTGGCACTAATTATCGGAAATCGCTGAAAATCAATAGGCTTCTTCGTCTTATGACCTTAAACACTGTGTATCAATTTAAAGTCAATCGGATATTAACTTTGGCCTCTAGAGCGTCCACAAGATTTTTTGAAGTGATCAAGGGCCATAACTCTGGTAGTTATTATCGGAAATTGCTGAAAAACAATATGCTTCTTCGTCTCATGACCTTAAACACTGTGTATAAATTTAAAGTCAATCGGATATTAACTTTAGCCTCTAGAGCGTCCACAAGCAATTGTGGACGCCGGACGGACCGACCGACGGACGGACGGGGGCGACGACAATATACGACCACATTTCAATGTGGGCGTATAAAAATTGGAAAAATTCAACTACTGGTACATGATTTGAAAAGGTTAACGTAAACCTTTTCAAATGTGACTTGGATTTTAAAATATTTTCGAACCCTCTGGACAAGTAAAATATGATGTTATGGATAATATACACAACAGGTAGGACACCGAATAATAACTGACTCTTTTATAGACCCAAAACCTTGAAAAGTAACTTGTGGAAAATCGTCCATTTCTCGGCAACCGTACAAGTTAGAAACCATTTTGTGGTATCTATATCATCGTATGGATTCATTCTATTTGTTGATGGAAAACCAATTTCATAATTCTAAACATATTACAAGTAATACTCATTTGAATAAAAAATATATTTTTAAGGCTAAAAATTCAGTTATTGCCTAAATGACGTCACTTCCGGTGACAGTGAAAGTGTTAAAATGGTTGGGCATAGTCGACTGTGGCAATGGGCATCAAATAGTGAAAGAAAATTGAAAATCGAATAATAATTGATTCTTTTACAGCTAAAATAAATGAAAAGTGACTCATGCAAAATTGACTATTTCTCGGCAACTGCGCATATTACAAATTATTTTCACATACATTCTCTTCGTATGGATTATTACTACGAGTTTATGAATGTTACGAAGATATATTTTTTAATATGAAGACGCTGGATGGGTTGTAAATAGCTTATTTTGACACCTTTTTTCACCCTTTAATCCAAATTGCCTGAAAACGAAATCGAAATTAAAAAAACTGAGCCCGATGTTTTGTGGCCCTTTACATGGCACATCTTTTCAGTCATAAAAGATTTGAAAAAAATAATATTTGCTTTCAAAAAGTTGTACCGAACTGTCAAAATTGTAGTTTTTGCTAAATTTAAGTCACTTCCGGTGCCAATAGGAAACTTCATCGGTAACAAAAAAGATGTCAATTGGGATAATAAATCGGATAATAAATAATTTATCTATAACCGATCAACTGAATTAGCCGATAGCGGCCACGGAAAATTATCGGGACAAAAAATGTTAACATTTTTGCCCAAATCAGACGACCCTTTAACCCTGGGTAAAAGGCCATCAAAAAAAATACATTAATTAGCATTACCACATCAAAATTTCAAATAACAGATAATGTGTTTTTCTCTGTTTTATTGTATGCAGGCTGCTTTAAACATGAAGAAACTTTTTAAATTTTCAAAATCGGTTAATAAATAAGTGTTCTATGAACATTTTTCTCATCGAAATTGGCAGTATTTTTGTGACAAAAAGTAATGGACTTCTCTATAGGCAAAACGCGCCCTTGAATTATGGCATTTTGGGGCCAAATTAGTATTTCAAAGATCCTACAATAACTCTGGTAATAATGAAAGCAATTAGTTGAAATTTTGAAACCCAAATGAAAAATGGATGACGAGTTCAATTCTGTCGTCAAATTGGCTCTGTAACAGTAACACGTGCGTTCGGAGAAATGGCGGCCATCTTGGATTGTTGTTAAAACTGTCATTAAAATGTACTACAACTTTGAGGTTAGCATCAAATGACACTACACGGCTGTCAAAAGTACTTAATTCTGCACTCCATAAAGTAAGTTTGATCTGCTTATTGACCTCAACGGAAAATGGCAGCCATTTTGGAATCCAAGATGGCCGACATGCCAGATTTCGTTACAGTCCGACGTAATTTATTCGGTGCTCTAAATATGGGTTGTAATATATCAGCTGAAAGGTATTGAAGAGGGGATTACAGTTTCCAAATGTCCAATACCCACCAGAGAACATAGTAAATAAAGAAGTTGTTTTTAGACATTGTTTGTTTTTTGTTCAATATTAAAAAGTTGAATTGGAAGGCTAAGAGTACAACAGACTTGTGACAAAACTAAAAGTCCGGAATTGAAACCGAAGTTTTACTAACAACCTAAATCTTAAATTAACTAATTTTAATTGAGTTACATTTTAATAAAAATAATATTAATAGGCCTAGATTATCAATAATGTTTGATAAATAATTACATTTTTCCATATTTACTAATTATATTAACATCTAAAATAAAACAATTTTAATTGAGTTACACTTTTATCAAAATAATAATATTAATAAGCCTCCTTGATTACTGGTAAAATGATTGCTAAATAATTAAAGTTTTAAATAATTTTATTAATTATATTAATATTTAAAGATAGGTTGCCAGGCAACGAAACATATGCCCACAGCAGCTAAATCGTCCGGGCAGTCAACAAGGGTTGTCGCATATTTTTACTTTTTTTTGGTAATAAAACATTTGTAATACACTAAAATCTAAGTAACAACTCATTATGTAATTATCTGAAAATCATTAGAATTTGTTTGCTTTTTATAAAGTTTGCCCCAAGCTAACAATTAGTATAGGAAACATTTAACATCATGGATTTAGCTGTTCAGTTATCAAAATTCATTGAAAATCAAAATACTTGTTCGTTTCAACACGTTAAACTCTGTGTATCAATCTGAAGTTAATCGGATGATTTATAAGTTTGGCATCTACAGCGCCACAAGGTTTTTTGAAGTGATCAAGGGAAATAACTCTGGAAGTAATTATTTGAAATCGATGAAAATCAGTAGCCTTCTTCGTCTCAGGACCTTAAACAGTGTGTGTAAATTTAAAGTCAATCGGATATTAACTTTGGCCTCTAGAGCATCCACAGGATTTTTTGATGTGATCAAGGGCCATAAATCTGGCACTAATTATCGGAAATTGATGCAAATCAATAGGCTTCTTCGTCTTATGACCTTAAACAATGTGTATAAATTTAAAGTCAATCGGATATTAACTTTGGCTTTTAGAGCATCCACAAGATTTTTTGAAGTGATCAAGGGAGATAACGTTGGCACTAATTATCGGAAATCACTGAAAATCAATAGGCTTCTTCGTCTTATGACCTTAAACACTGTGTATAAATTTAAAGTCAATCGGATATTAACTTTGGCTTTTAGAGCGTCCACAAGATTTTTTGAAGTCATCAAGGGCCATAACTCTGGCACTAATTATCGGAAATTGCTGAAAATCAATAAGCTTCTTCGTCTTATCACCTTAAACACTGTGTATAAATATTTAAAGTCAATCGGATATTAACTTTGGCTTTTAGGGCATTCACAAGATTTTTTGAAGTGATCAAGGGCCATAACTCTGGCACTAATTATCAGAAATCGCTGAAAATCAACAGGCTTCTTCGTCTTATGACCTTAAACACTGTGTATAAATCTAAAGTCAATCGGATATTAACTTTGGCTTTTAGAGCGTCCACAAGATTTTTTGAAGTGATCAAGGGCCATAACTCTGGCACTAATTATCGGAAATCGCTGAAAATCAATAGGCTTCTTCGTCTTAAGACCTTAAACACTGTGTATAAATTTAAAGCCAATCGGATATTAACTTTGGCCTCTAGAGCGTCCACAAGATTTTTTGAAGTCGTCAAGGGCCACAACTCTGGTAGTTATTATCGGAAATAGCTGAAAAACAATAGGCTTCTTCGTCTCATGACCTTAAACACTGTGTATAAATTTAAAGTCAATCGGATATTAACTTTAGCCTCTAGAGCGTCCACAATTGACGGACGGACCGACGGACGGACCGACGGACGGACGGGGGCGACGACAATATACGACCACATTTCAATGTGGGTGTATAAAAATTAAACCATTTTTATTGAGTTTCATAATCAAAATGATAATATTAATAGATAGGCCTATCTAATAATTATTGATGAAATGTTTGGTAAAAAACTATAATTTTACTAATTCAATTAATATCAAAAATAAAATCAGCTAATTTGTTAGACCATGACATATATGTTTGTTTTTTCGATTTCAAGACAACTATCAAGTCAAATCCACTAATGTCAAAATAGTAAGTTTTTTGTTTACATCCTACGTGAAATAGCTTCCGTCGAAGGATTTACCCACCTTCCACCCCCTATTGCTGAAATGGCACGCGAGCTTGTCCAATCAGACTCGACAAAGTCAATCACGTGACTTCAACCATGCTCGTCATAGGGGATCGTCATTTTGCTATGAATGGAATCTCCCGTGAATTTTTCGCCGTAAGAATTCATCTTGGCAAGCAAACTTCTGCGGCTTATTCTTCGATGAAAATAGCTTTTTTTACCGACGACACATATATCACTATAATCTCCGATATTTCATAAAGGTACTCAGCGTTTTAAAATTCAAACCACAACATTGGATTTTAGAGAATTTTCGCTTCAAACTTTTAAAACAGTTGTATCTCAAAAACTAAACCCGCCATTTTCATCGGGGAAGCCGCGGAACCTTGCGGGAGGTCTCCTAGTGATTCGTGGAAAGTTTCAATGACGTACGGGTAGAACTTTCCGAGCTATGAGAATCCCCAGCGAGATACCGCTCCAAAACCCGGGCGTGCCGTGAACAATAATTAATTCGTTAATGAAAAAACAATGGTTAATTGTGAGTGACCTAATATTAGCGTGGGTACTTTTTAACTTGTTTTGAGTCCATTATCAATAAAAAAACCAAAACGAAACTTGTATCACTAGAAAGGTAATTTAATTGGCTTTTTATCCATATAGGTTAAAATATGTTGACACAAAATTTGAGTTTTATATCGGTTATTTTTTCTTGGCACTCTGTCCGCGAAGAGTGTAGGGCACAGTCAATACGCTGACAAAGTGTCACACTGCGAAGAGGACGAATGTGGTAATGCTACATTAATAAAAAAGTTTTTTGTTCAAATTTAAATTTCCAAACTTTGGCGCCTAATATTTCCAAAGATTCTTCGAAATTCAATATTCTAAAGAACCATGGCTATGTGCCTTGTCTCTGGCTATGCCAAAATCTATCAAACGTTACAATCCAACAATTGTTGTTAATATTACGGCATTATTTCAAAAAACGACAACTTCAGTGATTTCGGACATTTCGCATTGTCGCAGAACGTTCGAAATAGCTTTAATTTCTAAGTCACACCCACTTTCCCGGTCAAACCGAAAAAATTGGATCAAACCGACAAGTAGTTTCTGAGATATGATCAAAATGGAAAAAAAAAAATAATAATAATAAGAATAATAATCCGAACAAAAACAATAGTGTTTCACACAAGCTATGCAGTGTGAAACCCTAATAATAAGAAGAATTTTAACAAAAACAATAGTGTTTCACACAAGCTACGCAGTGTGAAACCCTAATAATAATAAGAATAATTTTAACAAAAACAATAGTGTTTCACACAAGCTACGCAGTGTGAATGAAACCCTAATTAAAGATTAACAGTCTGCAGGCAAAGTGGGAACACACCCTTCAAACTCGATCAAGGCATTGACCTAATAAACACCTATGATAGATAGATAGATATTCTTTATTTCTCAAACCGTACATAAATACAGTGTAGAAACAATAACATATTTACATCAATATGAGTATAACATATAGTGTGGATATGAATTAACCAGGGGGGTGTAACCTTTGTGTTATAACCTTAATTAATCCGTGTAAACTGTTTAGTACATGAGGGTGAGTACAATAAAACAATTCGCTAAACTTGTGTGTATTTGGTCGTAAGTAGAACTTAGGTAGGGTGCCCCACCCTAAATGAATATCTCCAAATATCTCGACAATTACACCACAATACTAATATATTTAGAAAGCCTTAAATCTGTTTCACACATTTATAGTCACTAAATAAACGACCATGCTGTACTTCATAAGCTATGATCATTAAACCATACATAAGTAATACTGAAAAATGGTTTGGAGTGGCGTCCATAACATCCAGACACTTTTGAGTAAAAGATAGGTTACGTGCCCTTGTTTTGAAATTAGTCTCGCTTAACTAGTCTACCGATCATTCTACGTCTAATTGACGGGTCGGGATAATCAAGACTACTTTTTTTTACGAAACATGGAACAAGAAATTGAATTTAGAAGCACCAACATCAGGCAACTCAACAATATTTTTAAGAACCTTGTAAAAGTAAAATGAAACTACTGCTAGTATCATATTCTTGCTGTACGGCATTGAGTCAGAGAGATTATTTGTACTTAACCAAAATATGCAGCTTCTAATGGTACAGCTAATTATAAGGCAATTTAAAAAATAAAACGAGCGTAATTTCTAAAGATGCCGTAATAACCAAAAAGTTAAATATTATTGCTATTCAGAATCGTCAACAATAGATTTTTTACGGCTGTAGTAGTGTTTGGTGTTTTGAACATTTCCGCATGCTGTTGCTATTTATAGCCTCAACGAGTGTGCGAGACTATTAGAAATCAGTAGTAAGTTATTCAACTAAAACGTGCAGGATCAACGTGTCAAGAACAACTTTTCAGTTGGCACGTGGGGCACCCTAACTTAGGAGATATTGACAATTTCCTTTTCCTTAAAATAACCGAATCTGTACAAATGAATAAATAGTGAAATTCGTCGGCTATTTCGTATATGTTACATAGTGCACCAAGTTTGAACGTTATTGTGTCCCAAGTGTGACAGACAGACGGGGGACAAAAAATTGTTATTCATAAATGTCACGTTTCCAAAATGCTGAGTTTTGGAAGAATCAAAGTTCATTCCCTATATTGGTCACAGGGTAAACATTATTTTTCATTTGTTCTATATCAATCAATTGTGTTTTTATACAATATCCCAAAATATGTGAAATTCCAGACAAGAAAGTATCTAAAATGTATATCTTACCAATATAAAAATCAAGGTCCAACTGCTGGAAAATCAATTTATCAGTTTTTGAGTCTATCTTAGGTGATGGTGGGCGTGACCACGTTGTACTAGTTTTTCTTGTCTCTAATCCTTCACCTTTAAAAATATTGCAAGACAATAATAAATGCTATAACTATTCAAAAAGCAATAAATACTTTTCTCAGAGACTAGTATTTTGCAAAATAAGTACGCATTCTGTATATCGATGCCATAGTTCTAGAAGGGTGTAAGTGCCACTTATGACCCAAATAGTTTTTTTGCATAGGATAACTAATCACATTTAGAGGCTTTTCGATGCAAAATTTCAGAACTGTAAGGTCGTAACTTTCACAAAAACATTGCTATTAAAATGTTGATATCCTTATTGCGTTATTAAGATTGGACTAGGTTTTCCTCTCGTATCTCAAAAACTAAATCCGACAATTTTTGACACTTAAGACCTTTCAGAACTATGACATCGATATATCATTGTATATTGTTGGCAGGAATGTATGAACATGTATTATTAAATGTATATGACTATGCAGACTATGTCTAAGTGATTTTGTATGCATGCTCTCCACAATGGACGTTTTCATGCAATAAACATCTTATCTTATTTCTAATCTACTTTAGGTGGCGCTCGATTGTCAGATTGCACATTCTGAAATTGATGTCCAGTGACAAGGAATCGAGTCATGTCAAAGTTCTGCAAGTACTGGTAAGTAGAAATGTGACATAATCAAAAGTATTAGCTACTAGTATGCTGAATTTATGGTGTTTCACAGTTTCAGTAGCTCAACATATTTCTTGGGATTGAGGTAATTCGATTACTGTACTAGGCACATGTTTATACCAGCAAGATCTTTCCAAAATACATTCAAGGCACATATCGTCGTTCGGGGGTCAAAACCGCGTAACTCGTTTTTTTGCGATTTTCGTGTTTTTGCTTAAATCGACTATTCCCGCCGTGATACATACTGTCTAAAAAACTTGTACGTCTACACCAATAAAATTTGGCGTAAAAGTCACATGAACAAAACCTTGTATTTCGATTGGTTAGAAATAATGCGCGCAAAAACCACGTACCTCGCATTCGACCACGTGTCAGCCTGAGCAAGCCTTAGACGTCGACTAAATTGGGTTAAATGGTATATTTAGGTAAGTTTTTGTACTATATGCTTCATATATTCAACATAAAGTAAGATAAATATTACTTCTGAAGTGATATGAATTGGTTTTCGAGGTAATATTTTCCCCTATTATGTTTAATGAGGAAAATATTGTGTTAGATTTTGAATTTTCAAGTTTGGCTCATTATATGAATTGTAGAATTAAATTGTGTCTTATAGAATGTGCTATATGAAAACAACCCAATAAAAAATGCTTTGAGAACGTCCTTTTTTGAGCCTAAATCCGAGTTACGTGTTTTTGCATCCTCTTAATATGTTTTGATGATATCGACTTACGTGGTTTTGCATATATCTCTTGGCAAATCAAATGAATGGAAGAAAGAAAGAACTGGGTTTAATGTTCTACTTTTCTGCTCCAATCCGGCTAAAGAAGACGGGACGCCATGCAATGTGCTACAAGGGAAATCGATAGAATTCCAACTGTGTTTCATTCGATCCTGACGACTAGACAATCGAACCCCAAGCCTCTTAGTAAATGAGACTGAACCACCTTGGCAGTCATATATCAAATGAAACAATACATCATAAAAATTCACATCATATCTTTTTTGATTTCAGAATCACAGTGATCTCAAATAAATTCAGCAACTGGACAGTTACCAGAGGTGGAGCATGTGTTCGAATGGCTCTACAACAGTCTATTACAACAAAACAACCGTCTGCCCCAATTTTACAACCACAGAGTGAAACATCTAATCTTCATTCGGCCACCGATCCTAAGAACTCAGCTAATCCGCTGACAAGTAAACGTCGCTATTTTACTATCAATCATAGTCCGAAATACTCTGATGATTCTGAAGATATTTCTGATGCTGAAGACCCGGAATGGGTTCCAGAAGCCAAATCACCGAAATGGACCCTCCCATTCGAAACAATCCCTGTGCAATCACCAAGTATTGAAATAACATGTTCAGAGAATGCTGCTGATCTTGATTCCTCTACTGATGACGATCCAATTGTTCCGAATGAAAATCCCGTGAATGTCTACAATTCAAGTACAAAACTTACCCAAAGACGAATAAATTATTTAGCAAGGATGCAGGGTCAGTTGTATCAGGGTATAAAGAAAACCGCAGAGGGAAAACGCACTTATTCTACAATCAAACAACCCAAGGCTATTTTACCTCGTGGTTGTAAGCCATCCTGCAAAATGAACAAGCAGACGCGTTGTGATGAATTCACAGACAAAGACCGACAGATTATTTTTGATGGTGTTTGGAAAATGGATTGGAACCAAAAAAGAGTTTTTATTTCCAGTAATGTTGACTCTGATAAACCGGCAGAAAAAACGACAATCGCAGAACAGTCAAGAAGAAAACGAACCCTCACATACCATCTCAAAAGAGAAGACAAACGAATTCGGATTTGCAAATCTATGCTATTATCAACAACTGGAATTGGAGAATGGCAGTTGCTACAGTGGACTCGAGAATCTTCAGATGGTGTCGGCACTCAAACCTCATCTTTGCTACAAACCACCCCCAATAGAAAACACGAGAAGAATGCAATTAACCGACAGTTTGTTAAGGACTTTATAGGAGATCTTCCAAAATTGCCTTCTCATTACTGCAGATCATCTACATCAAGATTATACTTAAAACCAGATATACCATCATTTGCCAAATTATACGAACGGTATATTGAATATTGTGCTGATAAAAGTATTGCCAGTGTTTCTATGAGAATATTTAAAGAGGTTATAGACGCAGAAAAGGTGTCGATCTTCCATCCCCGAAAGGATCAATGTGATGTTTGTTGTGGTCATGACACTGGTAATGTCAGTGAAGAAGTATATTTAGATCATATTAAAAAGAAGACACAAGCCAGAGAAGAAAAGATTAGAGATAAAGAAAGAGCTGCTCAGAATGAGTGTAAAGTCATTACGTTGGATGTACAGGCAGTTTTGTTAGCGCCATCTTTACAAGCAAGTTCAATGTACTATAAAACAAAACTTGCATGCCATAATTATACAATTTATGATCTGGCATCTGGAAATGTATGCTGTTATTTTTGGCATGAGGGAGAAGGGGGCCTGGAAGCAAATCATTTTGCGTCGTGTCTCTTTGATTATATTAACAACATTATCGACTCTGCCGGTGAACAACTTATCATTTATAGTGACGGATGTATGTACCAAAACAAAAATTGCCTATTAGCCAACACGCTCCTCCATATTGCGATTTCTAGGGGTATAATCATATATCAGAAAATTCTTGAAAAGGGCCACACACAGATGGAGTGTGACTCTATCCACTCCACGATTGAACGAACCATCCGTCGAAAACCAATCTATGTTCCAGCTGATTATGTTGATGCCATCAAGCGAGCCAGACCATCGCATCCTTATACAGTCAAATATCTAGATCATACGTTTTTCAAAGATTTTACCAATCTGAATTACTACAAGTCAATTCGACCCGGATGAAAGTTGGGGATAACAAGCCAACAGTGAGGCTGATGTCCCCCGCCGAAATCCCAAAATAAATAGAAGACACATATTAATTAATCGCACATTTATTTTTTTCAAACGTATCGAGCAATCAAACTGTACAAGAAGTGTCATCCAAAAGTGTTTTATAAAGAAAAATGCTAAAACCGACGAGAAAAATGAAAATGTACCCTAGTTAGGGGGACCCTAAAGGCAGACAAAAGGGCCCCTCTGGCCAAGGGAAAGGGCCCTCGTGTCCAAGTCAATCGTTTCTATACACTATTACTGTCGAATCCATTACTAAATGAGAATGCAGTCATTGTATTGGCATAAAAATAATCAATCAAGATGAACCTAAGTTATCTTGTCCCAAAGTATCAACCAATCAAATTGCTTATCTCTGCTTACCCTAAGCGGAAAATGCTCATCTTCGAACTCCATCAAGGCATTGACCTAATAAGCATATACACCAAGTTTGAACATTTTAACTCAATTAGAAGGAGAGTTATTGTGTTCCAAAGTCTTGACTACTCTCGACCAATCAAATTGCGCATCGCTCTGCTTACCTTGAGCAGAAAATGCTCATTATCGAACTTAGTCAAGGTATTACTGTAATGAAACTATACACCAAGTTTCATCACTCTCACTTAATTAGAACTAAAGTTATCGTGTCCCAAAGCATCAACCAATCAAATTGCTTATCTCTGCTTACCCTAAGCGGAAAATGCTCATCTTCGAACTCCATCAAGGCATTGACCTGATAAACACATACACCCAGTTTGAACATTCTAGCTCAATTAGGAAGAGAGTTATTGTGTCCCAAAAGGTGTGACGGACGGACGGACGGACGGACGGACAGACAGACAGACACATTTTAATAGTCCCCCAACTTTCTTCGAAAGGCGGGGGACAAAAATGTAGCAGACTTGCGAGTTCTAAAATATACACCAGACGGGACAATTCAGTTTAAAACAAAATATTCCGACGAGTTTGAGTCCTTGCCGTCACCCCGCAAGTATAGGACGTCACAAAGTACCAGTGCTAATTTACAAATACAACCATTATACTCATCCAGTCTAAAGATCAAAGCTTCAAAGTTTAAGCATTTGTCAGAGCTTAAAGCTGTTATGCCACGCGATTATCATGGATTTTACGATAGTCTGAAACATGACTAAAACAAAACATAGTGCGTTGTTTGTATGTAAGACTTTGGTTTGAACGTTGCTAATAACGTGATTGCAGTTTTGCGTTATTTCACCCGTCGGTGGATAAGAAACATTATATCGAATAAACTACAAGTTAAGTTATAAAGCATAATAATATAATTATCTTAGTTGATTTACAATGTCATGTGTATCGAACCATTTTTTATGAATGAAATAAAAATGTTTTAATTCTTCTATCTTTCGTTTGTTCGTTTCTGGGCTTTAACATCCACTTCCACCTAGGGTGATATCGGAGACAATATCTATTTTTACACACCAGGGCTCTTTAACGTGCACACCAAAGTATAACGGGGCTTCGGTTATTCGTCCCACCAGAACGACTAGACGTTGTTCTTGCCAGGCCAACAGGTACGCGACACTTCTGGTTTTCGTCCCATCCGAAAGACTAGCCAAATTATTACCAGGAACCTCGTCGTGTTCGATTTAAAAGGGGAAATACGCAGGAAAATCCCGTAGTTGTTTCTCGGCCACTACCGGGATCGACTGCTGGATCCCCTGGTGATCATGCGTCTTACTCACTGGGCTACCTCGACTCCGCAAAACCTCGTATGTATATATTTCTGCATTAAGTAAAACCTTGTAGATCGGCTACCACTTGAAAATTGTAACTCAAAACCTCGTAAGTCTGAAACTAGGCAAGATAATATGCCTTAACACAAACCCAACTTACAGTTTTATCCGACATGCCAATTGGATCATCCATGCCGATACTTGTTGTAAAATTAACATTTTTAATGACATTGTACAGTTTTTTGTCTCTCCTGAAAACTTGACATTTCTGACTTACGTGGTTTTGACTCCCAGTCGACGATATAATCATGTGTTTAAAACTTAAGTCGAACTTGTGGTAAACCAAAGACTATGTATGGTATAAACAAGCCAACAGTGAGGCTGATGTCCCCCGCCGAAATCCCAAAATAAATAGATGACACATATTAATTAATCGCACATTTATTTTTTTCAAACGTATCGACCAATCAAACTGAACACGAAGTGTCATCCAAAAATTGCTTATCCCTGCCTACCGTAAGAAGAAAATGCTCATCTTCGAACTCCATCAAGGCATTGACCTAATAAGCATACATACCAATTTTGAACATTTTAACTCAATTAGAAGGAGAGTTATTGTGTTCCAAAGTCTCGACCAATCAAATTGCGTATCGCTCTGCTTACCCTGAGCAGAAAATGCTCATTATCGATCTTAGTCAAGGTATTGCTGTAATGAAACTATACACCAAGTTTCATCACTCTCACTTAATTAGAACTCAAGTTATCGTGTCCCAAAGCATCAACCAATCAAATTGCTTATCTCTGCTTATCCTAAGCGGAAAATGCTCATCTTCGAACTCCATCAAGGCATTGACCTAATAAGCATATACACCAAGTTTGAACATTTTAACTCAATTAGAAGGAGAGTTATTGTGTTCCAAAGTCTCGACCAATCAAATTGCGTATCGCTCTGCTTACCCTGAGCAGAAAATGCTCATTATCGAACTTAGTCAAGGTATTACTATAATGAAACTATACACCAAGTTTCATCACTTTCACTTAATTAGAACTAAAGTTATCGTGTCCCAAAGCATCAACCAATCAAATTGCTTATCTCTGCTTACCCTAAGCGGAAGATGCTCATCTTCGAACTCCATCAAGGCATTGACCTGATAAGCATATACACCAAGTTTGAATATTTTAACTCAATTAGAAGGAGAGTTATTGTGTTCCAAATTCTCGACCAATCAAATTGCGTATAGCTCTGCTTACCCTGAGCAGAAAATGCTCAATATCGAACTTAGTCAAGGTATTACTATAATGAAACTATACACCAAGTTTCATCAATCTCACTTAATTAGAACTAAAGTTATTGTGTCCCAAAGCACAACCAATCAAATTGCTTATCTCTGCTTACCCTAAGCGGAAAATGCTCATCTTCGAACTCCATCAAGGCATTGACCTAATAAACACATACAACAAGTTTGAACATTCTAGCCCAATTAGGAAGAGAGTTATTGTGTCCCAAAAAGTGTGACGGACAGACAGACGGACAGACAGACAGACAGACGGACGGACGAACCCATTTTAATAGTCCCCCAACTTTCTTCGAAAGGCGGGGGACAAAAACAACACTGAGGATGATGTCCCCCGCCCAAAAAATGATAGGTTGCAAAGCATACACCTGCAGCAGCTAGATCATCCAAGGATTGTCACATATTTATTCTTTTAGAGGTAATTGCGGGCATTTACCACCTGAATATTGACAGGGCTCGTGTACACATGTGCTTCACACCAATTTGAAAAGTATCTGTCAAAAACGGTACATATCAAGTTCACAAGGTTTTCAGCAATGTGTGGATAACTCCTGCAAAAATCTATAGGGTTCATTCTCTCATGACCCCAATGCTTACAACCAAATTAAACAACAAATTTGTTAAGGTTTTCGGCACAATGATCACAATGCTTTACACCAAATTTGAAAATAATCTGTCAAAAACTAGTTCACAAGGGCATAAAACTTGAATTTTAAGTCACAATCATTTATAGAATTCAATATCAAACGATCGTTTTATCCAACGTTTCATCAGTAAAAATACTACTTCTTCAGGAATGAAAAATCAAATACAAACTGAATGGAAGTCAGTTATGACATCATAGAATTTACATCATTAAATCTTTGAACCCGACTGGCCGGTTTTCTGGCCAAGCATGACGCATTAGGAATTCAATTCTGAACAGGTGGATACTGACAACTGTCTGTGAGTTAGTCGAAGATAGTAGAATAATGCAAGCTTCTTCATTACCCTAGTTTTCGTCATACATCATGTAGGTAAAGAATTTCTATATTAAACAGAACAACTTTCTTAGATCTAAAGTAAGCCTATAGTGTTACAACCGTGCCTATAACACTGAGCAACGTGTGAAAATTTTGAAAAATTGAGTCAATATCCTAGCTTTTGTGAGCCAATGGGACAGAATCTCGATATCTGCTCCTATCAATTCCGCCTGTTTTGCAAGAATTGACATTTAAAGCTTCTGTCATAAATGATAATTGTGCCTATAACACAGAGCAATCTTCAAAAAATTTGAAAAATTGAGTCAATATGATAGCTTTTGAGGTCATTGCTGGGAGAAAGTCTTGTGGACGAGAGGACCAGAAATGTGAGCCAATGGGACAGAATCTTAAGATCTGCCCCTGTCAATTCCATGTCATGTAATGTATAGAAGCTGAAAGATTCTTTACTTATTTCAGTTTCGTATTTGACTTTAAGATACAGAGTCCCTATTCCCCACATTTCAATACAGATCAACATGTCAAATCGTTTCAGATAGCGCTATACATGTATGTATAAGGCTTAAAAGTATCATGTCTCAAATGGTTGCTTCATAGATATATTATTGTATGCTTTAACTTATAAATGCAACACACAAACTGCTTACCGTATTTATACAGTTGACGATATATATCCTAGATAATAATCCGGTTCGGTTTCTTTTCCAATAATTATCACAGAAACAAATATTAAATTTCATTTTTCCAGTGAACATATCGATGAAGCTTTCAATAAAACACCTAGCAACCAGACCTTATGATTCGAATCTTGTGCGACGGAACTTAGATTTATAGGATTTAATTGTCGCATCAAACAGTACACATCAAAGAGTACAAAGGAAAATGCTTAACAACAAAAGCATGCATTAGTTAAAGCGGCTTGGCGCGATATAAGGTATGATTTTTGTGCCAAATTAAAAATACACTGAGAGGGGCTCACTAGTCCGTGGGTGCTCTAGTCAGTTGCTATAAGAAATACTATAAATGTGGGTATCAATAAAGCCTAACCCTACCCTAACCCTAATAATAGATATCAGTGGACCAATGAACCCTAACCCTAACACAACCCTAACCCTAATAACAGATATCGGTGGACTAATGAACCCTAACCCTAATAATATATTATAGAACCCGCGGTTCAAGGAATAATTCTATTGACAGAATATGTGAATTGCGAATTAAGTATTGATTTCATAACTTGCATGCGCCAACCTTCAAGTCTGTATCGATTCAAAGATAGGTTGCCAGGCAACGAAACATACGCCCACAGCAGCTACATCGTCCGGGCAGTCAACAAGGGTTGTCGCATATTTTTACTTTTTTTGGTAATGAAACAACTCATTATGTAATTATCTGAAAATCATTAGAATTTGTTTGCTTTTTATAAAGTTTTGCCCCACGCTGTCAATTAGTATAGGAAACATTTAACATCATGGATTTAGCTGTTCTGTTATCAAAATTCATTGAAAATCAAAATACTTGTGCGTTTCAACACCTTAAACTCTGTGTATCAATCTGAAGTCAAACGGATGATAAGTTTGGCATCTGTAGCGTCACAAGGTTTTTTGAAGTGATCAAGGGAGATAACTCTGGAAGTAATTATTTGAAATCAATGAAAATCAGTAGGCTTCTTCGTCTCATGACCTTAAACAGTGTGTGTAAATTTAAAGTCAATCAGATATTAACTTTGGCCTCTAGAGCGTCCACAGGATTTTTTGATGTGATCAAGGGCCATAACTCTGGCACTAATTATCGGAAATCGCTGAAAATCAATAAGCTTCTTCGTCTTATGACCTTAAACACTGTGTATGAATTTTAAGTCAATCGGATATTAACTTTGGCCTCTAGATCGTTCACAAGATTTTTTGAAGTGATCAAGGGCCATAACTCTGGCACTAATTATCGGAAATCGCTGAAAATCAATACGCTTCTTCGTCTTATGACCTTAAACACTGTGTATAAATTTAAAGTCAATCGGATATTAACTTTGGCTTTTAGAGCGTCCACAAGATTTTTTGAAGTGATCAAGGGCCATAACTCTGGCACTAATTATCGGAAATCGCTGAAAATCAATAGGCTTCTTCGTCTTATGACCTTAAACACTGTGTATAAATTTAAAGTCAATCAGATATTAACTTTGGCTTTTAGAGCGTCCACAAGATTTTTTGAAGTGATCAAGGGCCATAACTCTGGCACTAATTATCGGAAATCGCTGAAAATCAATAGGCTTCTTCTTCTTATGACCTTAAACACTGTGTATAAATTTAAGGTCAATCGGATATTAACTTTGGCTTTTAGAGCGTCCACAAGATTTTTTGAAGTGATCAAGGGCCATAACTCTGGCACTAATAATCGGAAATCGCTGAAAATCGATAGGCTTCTTCGTCTTATGACCGTAAACACTGTGTATAAATTTAAAGCCAATCGAATATTAACTTTGGCCTCTAGAGCGTCCACAAGATTTTTTGAAGTGATCAAGGGCCATAACTCTGGTAGTTATTATCGGAAATCGCTGAAAAACAATAGGCTTCTTCGTCTCATGACCTCAAACACTGTGTATAAATTTAAAGTCAATCGGATATTAACTTTAGCCTCTAGAGCGTCCACAAGCAATTGTGGACGCCGGACCGCCGGACGGATGGGGGCGACGACAATATACGACCACATTTCAATGTGGGCGTATAAAAATTAAATTATCTCTTATTTTAATATCCATAATTTTTAAAGCCCGAGTTTTATGTTATTGTTAATAAAATTAATAGAATCTTATGCAACCTACTGGTAATACGTGATGTAAATTGTAGGAGGTGGGGTGGTGCTATTCATCGTAGCCCGTTCGTAATTTAGCCATGTGTGTGTGTGTGTGTGTGTGTGTGTTATAGTGGTTTCTATTTTAGTCAATTATCAATTCCTTCTGATGGCACGTGTGTATTCACCTAATTTGGAAAGTTGATTGACAGTATGCATTGACTCAGACTCCTTGGTACCTAAATGATAAGGTCATCACGGTATTTTCCGACTGATAGTTTTAATGTACATGTGTTCAGTAAGGTTGACGGTGAATTTTGGCGATATGTGCTTGAAAAAAACATGAGATGAAGGCATTTCATTCATTTGGGAATTAAATCAGAATATATTACTTGAAGTGTGATTTACCGATTTAAAATGCATTTTGTAACTTATTTGTCAGAATGGAAATGGCTATTTTAATGTACAACACTTTCGCCCAAGGTAAGGCCAGCATTTATGTGTGTAAATTTTGAAATTTTCGTAATTTGAATGAGTTTGAAATAGTCGAACGATGCAAGTTTTAAAAATATCGAACATATTAATGAAGTGATGTATCGATAGAGGGTGAAACGATCGTGGGATGAACTGACCCATATTCGCCTGTTTTTAATATTCCATTTTTGTGATTTATTGTTAAGTCTAATAAAACAATATTTTAATAGTATAAACACTTACAATTACCATGCCAACGCGTTGCGGATTGAAACCACGGCTTTAAAACTATGAGCGTGCTCACTTTTTTTAATTATTTGAATAGAAGCTCTAATAACATTGTCAACACGTTTCGGATTGAAACCACGGCTTTGTAACAATGAGTGTACTCACTTTTCTTTATTCTTTGCCAGCATACATAAAAGGTAAACGGCTTCGTAGCACATTGTTGTTTTAAAACAAAATCAAAAACAAAAACATAGTAACAGAATACAGACTACATACATGTGTGTAAATGCATAAGTCATTAATGGACAGTCAAGCGGACGTTAAATAAAGCTGAATAATACCTATTTACGAATGTTCGTCCATATGATTATTTGTAAGGTTTGTTATATATGCCGTACATGTAACAAGCGAGTATACGATGTTGTAAATTATACATCGATGCTGACATCGATAATATATGAATAATATATTTTAATTCAGAGTTTTAAAAGCATGCCGATAATGTTGTTTTCGGGATTGGACTACTGAATTATGGATACGAATACAATGTAAAGCATACGTTTAACAATTATTTCATAATATTAAATTTCGCGCTGGGGTCGGCGGTTTACTCAAATTCGCGGCGGAAATTTAGAGCGGAATTTACAGCGGGACCTGAGCGGATTTATAGCCTGTAGTTCGTGATTTTTCAATTCCGCCCAGGTCGGACCACGGAGGAATTTCATACTTCTGCCTGACGTGTACTGTAGGCTTCTTCGTCTTATGACCTTAAACACTGTGTATCAATTTAAAGCCAATGGGATATTAACTTTGGCCTCTAGAGCGTCCACAAGATTTTTTGAAGTGATCAAGGGCCATAACTCTGGTAGTTATTATCGGAAATCGCTGAAAAAACATAGGCTTCTTCGTCTCATGACCTTAAACACTGTGTATAAATTCAAAGTCAATCGGATATTAACTTTAGCCTCTAGAGCGTCCACAAGCAATTGTGGACGCCGGACGGACAGACCGACGGACGGGGGCGACAACAATATACCACCACATTTCAATGTGGGTGTATAAAAATGGAGTTTGTAGCTCAATCCGGAAGTGCCACCATCTTAAAATGTAAAAAATCTCAAAGGCTATTTTGGTATTTTACTTACAGACACGGGAGTTTATATTTTCTGAATCCTTGAAGGAATGTCTATAAATTTTGATTTAAGTCAATTGATAGTCACCATTTTAAATTGAATATGAGAAATAGTGAAAAATCAACATTAACGGGCATGTAAATAAACAGAATAGATCGTAGTTTGTTGAATTCGTTTCCTATTTATGAAATTAATACATTTGGGGATAGCCTGGCTCATTGTCGAATTTTTGGTATTTGAAAATTTCAAATTTCGCCTTTGATGTTTTTCGTGCTGACAAAGTTGTTTTCGCGTGAATAACTCCAATTAACAGCTTGAAAATAATCAAATAGATTGCAGTTTCGCCTCAAATTTGGGAAATCAATACATTTCTGCTTTATTTTCAAAACGTGATTTTGTGATCTATATTTTTCTTTGAATACCTTATAGCATACTTTAAATCTGGTATTTCCGATTTTTTAAATTTGAATATTACGTCATTGACATCCTATCCCGGAAGTAAAACCAACGTGGCAACTCTTTTAATATTGGTTCGATTTTCATGAAATCAGGAATGTAAGTGGATCTTGTTGATCTAGCTTCAACGATATCATTACAAATTTTCTAATTTATCTCTTATTTATTGAGGACCTACACGAGTTGGAAAAAAGGATTAAAAAAAACAGTTTCATCATTGGGACCAAAAAAAAGGAATCATATGTCAAAGATAACTACCAAAAACGAAACCATAATAACCTGCGTTGGTGTTTTATTATAAGCAGTGAAAGCAAAATTCCTTATAAATAGCCGCGTCGGAGCACTTTGTTTTCAATGGTATCAAGAGATGACGTCATGTAGACAAATGACCTCGCACAGAAATTCTACGGCTAAATGTTATTTACTAAAATAAGTTATTTTCACTTTAAAAGCATCAATCCCATATTTTGGTTAACAGTAAAACACCCGTTGTTCAAATATTGCCACTTTGAAAATTGCATTCTATTACATGCTTTATACGTATGGAAAACGTTTCAATTATGACCATTTCGGACTATTGTCGATTCTAGTGCCATTTTTTTTTACTTTAAATCTGCTATTTCCGATTTTTTTAAATTCGAATATTACATCATTGACATCCTATCCCGGAAGTAAAACCAACATAACAACTTCTTGAATATTACATGTAGTACGATTTTCATGAAATTGGGAATGTAAGTAGATCTTGTTGATCTAGCTTTAACAATATCATTAGAAATTTTCTAATTTATCTCCCTTTGAAGAAATTGAGGACCTACACGAGTTGGAAAAAAGGATAAAAAAAAAAAACAGGTTCCTGAATGGGACAATAAAAAGGAAACATATGCCTGAGATAACTACCAAAAATCTAAAGCATAATATCCTGCGTTGGTTTTTTATTATGAAATAGGATAGCGAGACTTCCGTATAAATAGCCGCATTGTAGCGCTTTATTTTCAATGGTATCAAGAGATGACGTCATGTATACAAGAGACCTCGCACATAAATTCTATGGCTAAATGTTATTTACTAAAATAAGTTATTTTCACTTTAAAATCATCAATCTCATATTCTGGTTAATAGTAAAACACCCGTTGTTCAAATATTGCCACTTTGAAAATTGCATTCTCTATATGCTTTATACGTACGAAAAACGTTTCAATTACGACCATTTCAGACTATTTCTGATTTCCAGTGCCATTTTTTGCCATCGATAAAATATAGGTCAGATTTCCTTGAATTATTTATGTACTACCTTAGAAATTTCTATCAGGTCAAATGTTGATCGTGACGTTAGTTGCTTATTTTGAAAGTTTTATCAAAATCGGTTGGTAACGAAACTTTCTCTACAAGTTGATTCCTTGTTGAAATATTACTCAGTCAGTTTCAGGCTAATTTGTAAATTTAAAGGGCACAATTTAGTGCAGAACTTTTAATTCAGGCAAAACGTTTATTGCAAACGATTAAGCTGGTCAGTTGGAGCTTATTTTTAATACTCGGTTGGAAATCAAAAGTACTGTAAAAAAGAAAATTTCGCCCGGTTGTAATGTTTCTCACTATAAATCAGCAATTTGACGATTTTAGTGGGGTTGGATGGCTGAATGGTGCAGAACTTTAGATTCAGGCCAAACGTTTATTGCAAACGATTAAAGGGACAATAACACTATTGCTGGCTTGGCAGCTCTAGAAAATAAATAATAGTCTTATTCTAAGTACTAGATGTTTATTTGTCCTACCTGTTGTGTAAATTATCCATTACATCATATTTTACTTGTTCCAGAGGGTTCGAAAATATTTTAAAATCCAAGCCACATTTGAAAAGGTTTACGTTAACCTTTTCAAATCATGTAGTTGAATTTTTCCAATTCTTTAAATTAGGTGTGTTAAGATGAAATTTGTACCATCAATTAATTTGAATATTGTAAAATAATACAATTTGTTGGCCAGAATAAAGATTGGGACATATTATTCAATTACAACAAGAGTGTTATTGGGGCTTTAAGCTGGTCAGTGGGGGCTTACTTTTAAAAGTTTTGTAATAATCGGTTGATAATTAAAGGTACCGTGCAAATTAAAATGTTAAAACAGAAAATTTCGTCCGGTTGAAATGTTTCTCGCTATAAGTCAGCATTTTGCCGATTTTAGGGAGGTTGGGTGGCTGAATGGTTAGCACGTGCGCGCTGTATCGTAACGTCTATCATTGAGTCAACTGGCGTGGTTTCGATTTCTCGCCTGTCCAACCTTGTGGGTTTTCTCAGTGTCCTCTGTATTCCTCCCACGACTAAAGACCCCTATGTGTAAGCGATTTATTGAAAAACAAGCCAACAGTGAGGCTGATGTCCCCCGCCGAAATCCCAAAATAAATAGAAGACACATATTAATTAATTGCACATTTATTTTTTTCAAACGTATCGAGCAATCAAACTGTACACGAAGTGTCATCCAAAAGTGTTTTATAAAGAAAAATGCTAAAACCGACGAGAAAAATGAAAATGTACCTAGTTAGGGGGAACCTAAAGGCAGACAAAAGGGCCCCTCTGGCCAAGGGAAAGGGCCCTCGTGTCCAAGTCAATCGTTTCTATACACTGTTACTGTCGAATCCATTACTAAATGAGAATGCAGTCATTGTATTGGCATAAAAATCATCAATCAAGATGAACCTAAGTTATCTTGTCCCAAAGTATCAACCAATCAAATTGCTTATCTCTGCTTACCCTAAGCGGAAAATGCTCATCTTCAAACTCCATCAAGGCATTGACCTAATAAGCATATACACCAAGTTTGAACATTTTAACTCAATTAGAAGGAGAGTTATTGTGTTCCAAAGACATGACTACTCTCGACCAATCAAATTGCGTATCGCTCTGCTTACCTTGAGCAGAAAATGCTCATTATCGAACTTAGTCAAGGTATTACTGTGATGAAACTATACACCAAGTTTCATCACTCTCACTTAATTAGAACTAAAGTTATCGTGTCCCAAAGCATCAACCAATCAAATTGCTTATCTCTGCTTACCCTAAGCAGAAATTGCTCATCTTCGAACTCCATCAAGGCATTGACCTAATAAGCATATACACCAGGTTTGAACATTTTAACTCAATTAGAAGGAGAGTTATTGTGTTCCAAAGTCTCGACCAATCAAATTGCGTATCGCTCTGCTTACCCTGAGCAGAAAATGCTCATTATCGTACTTAGTCAAGGTATTACTGTAATGAAACTATACACAAAGTTTCATCACTCCCACTTAATTAGAACTAAAGTTATCGTGTCCCAAAGCATCAACAAATCAAATTGCTTATCTCTGCTTACCCTAAGCAGAAAATGCTCATCTTTGAACTCCATCAAGGCATTGACCTAATAAGCATACACACCAAGTTTGAACATTTTAACTCAATTAGAAGGAGAGTTATTGTGCTCCAAAGTCTCGACCAATCAAATTGCGAATTGCTCCGCTTACCCTGAGCAGAAAATGCTCATTATCGAACTTAGTCAAGGTATTACTGTAATGAAACTATACACCAAGTTTCATCACTCTCACTTAATTAGAACTAAAGTTATCGTGTCCCAAAGCATCAACCAATCAAATTGCTTATCTCTGCTTACCCTAAGCGGAAAATGTTCATCTTCAAATCTCCATCAAGGCAATGACCTAATAAGCATATACACCAAGTTTGAACATTCTAACTCAATTAGAAGGAGAGTTATTGTGTTCCAAAGTCTTGACCAATCAAATTGCTCTGCTTACCCTGAGCAGAAAATGCTCATTATCGAACTTAGTCAAGGTATTACTGTAATGAAACTATACACCAAGTTTCATCACTCTCACTTAATTAGAACTAAAGTTATCGTGTCCCAAAGCATCAACCAATCAAATTGCTTATCTCTGCTTACCCTAAGCGGAAAATGCTCATCTTCGAACTTCATCAAGGCATTGACCTAATAAACACATACACCAAGTTTGAACATTCTAGCTCAATTAGGAAGAGAGTTATTGTGTCCCAAAAAGTGTGACGGACAGATGGACAGACAGACAGACAGACGGACGGACGAACCCATTTTAATAGTCCCCCAACTTTCTTCGAAAGGCGGGGGACAAAAAATCAACCATGTGTTAGTTCCTGCATTGGCCGAGAAAGGTCATCCAGATTTTCCGGCGGTGTTTCCCCCTCGTCAGTGATGCAGGGCGGATGGCCTGGCAAGGACAAGTGACTAGTCGTTCCGATGGAACGATAAACCAAGTTCCCGTGTACACATTGGCATATTCGTAAAATTTCTCCTGGAAGTTGGAATTCGATATAAGAGTTGGCCGAAGCGGCGCTGCCCGGGCAAAATTTCCCTCATTGCACTGTATGACGTATGCCCGTGTTCATTAGCCCAGATTAGGAGCAGAACAGTAGGATGTCAAACCCCATTTCATTTCATTTTATTTTCTCTATGTTGTTTGTTTATTATAGTGGATAAATATTTTTCTGGTTCTAGCAATGATTTAATTTCTGCATACAAATCTAGTTTTGAACAGTTTTTTTTATTGCTGAATGCCATTCTTGTATATTGCAGTCTATGACCCTTTGTTCAAAACATTCTTAAGAAGTTGTCACTATTTCCTACTTATAACCAAACATATTGGTAACCATAATTATATAATGTGGTCCCTCTGGAGGTCAAAATTGTTATCCGATTTAAAAAGTCGTTTGATTATATCACCGTTCCAAGGTTATGAAGGTTGAGTTCGAATTTCGTGAAAATCGGACCAAAATTGACAGACAAAATGGCCACCGTTTGTACGCGAATAGTGTGAAAATATGTTATATCAAGGTTGTGGACCTTATAGAGGTCACAATTTTGAACCGATTTTGATGAAACTTGACATGTATGTTTATAACCCAAAGATCTTGGTTCCTTTCGATATTTGCACCCATCGGATCGTAACTTCCTGAATTATGGCCCCTCATTGTCCGAAAAATCACCCTTTTTAGTTGTGGTCCCTCTGGAGGTCAAAATTGTTATCCGATTTAAAAAAACGTTTGATTATATGACCGTTCCATGGTTATGAAGGTTGAGTTCGAATTTCGTGAAAATCGGACCAAAATTGACGGACAAAATGGCCGCCGTTTGTATGCGAATAGTGTGAAAATTAGGGTTGTCACGATTACAAAATACTTGAATCGGTTAATCGTATCGGTGCCTATTAATCGGATGCCGTATAAATTCCGTAATGTCAATCAATGTCTGTGTACAGCGTTCCGGGTTTTTTTTCATGTGATTGTTTGTTGATAAAGAAATTATAAAATGATGTGTCAACACCGAATAGCTGATTGTATATTATTGTAGTACATTTATTTGAGTTTATACTAAAGACATGTCGGAATAAATCGTTTAAATTGGCAGTTACGAGGTTGAGCTAAGTAAGACATTCCCGTGTTCTGACTTACCCCTACGGCTTTAACTGCTAATTAAAAATCCAAAACTGGCAATAGATTACAATTCATGTGTACAACAATTCCCTTACATGATATTTAAACATATATAGCGATAATCATATTGACGAAAAACAACGAGAGAAGCCGCAAAAGATAGTACAAAAAAACACGTGACATTTAAAAAGACGGCAATATATGCCGAGGGGGGCGAAAAGAAGATTCTCCGACTTGGCAATGTTAGGAACTTGTTTATTCGTTGTCTCTTATGCAGTAACGACACGTTCTGATTCTGAATTTAATAATAAATTACAACTGGATTTAAAATTAATTTATACTGGAGGAATTTCTGAGGAAATCGTTCGATTATATTGTTCTTCTTTATAAAACGGAATTTCAATAAAATTATCACTCGTAAAAAGGCACAGCCAACTTCCCCGTCTCGTGCGGCATGCTTTCAGTCCATGCCTAAGATATTATCGAATGTCTGTTATTGTCCGTTGTTGACAACTATTTCACGCCAATATCAACTATTTTACACATTTCGTAGTAAGCCATGCCTAATATGGTAGGCGAAGAATTCCGTGCGACATTGAGATCGTGTCACTATATTGCGTCTTGAAAGACGTAGTTTCCTTATGGTTTTAATAGGCAGCAATTCAGCAGTGTGTTTAACAGAGAGTAAAAGTCAAACATTATATGTATTTGTATAAATATAAATTGGATGAAACGACTACCGATTTTTCAAAGTGTGAATGGGTTTGAGTTAGAAACCGAATCGACTACGACTAAACCGATTAATCGTGACAACCCTAGTGAAAATATGTTATACCAAGGTTGTGGACCTTATAGAGGTCACAATTTTGAACCGAATTTGATGAAACTTGACATGTATGTTTATAACCCGAAGATCTTGGTTCCTTTTGATATTTGCGCCCATCGGATCAAAACTTCCTGAATTATTTCACCGGATTGTCCGAAAAATCGCTTTTGTTAGCTTTTGGTCCCTCTGGAGGTCAAAATTATTATCCGATTTTAAAAAAAACGTTTGATTATATCACCGTTACATGGTAATGAAGAGAGAGTTTAAATTTCGTGAAAATCGGACTAGAATTGACAGACAAAATGGCCGCTGTTTGTACACGAAATGTGTGAAAATATGTTATATCAAGGTTTTGGACCCTATAGAGGTCACAATTTTGAACCGATTTTGATGAAACTTGACATGTATGTTTATAACCCAAAGATCTTGGTTCCTTTCGATATTTGCGCCCATCTGATCATAACTTCCTGCATTATGTCCCCTGATTGTCCGAAAAATCGCTTTTGTTAGCGTTTGGTCCCTCTGGAGGTCAAAATTATTATCCGATTTAAAAAAACGTTTGATTATATCACGGTTTCATGGTATTGAAGAGAGAATTTGAATTTCGTGAAAATCGAACCAGAGTTGACGGATAAAATGGTCGCCATCTTTACGCAAATTGTGTGAAAATATGTTATATCAAGGTTGTGGACCCTATAGAGGTCACAATTTTGAACTGAATTTGATGAAACTTGAAATACATGTTTATAACCTAATGATCTTGGTTCCATTGCATATTTGCCCATATCGGATCGTAACTTCCTGAATTATGGCCCGTGATTGTACGAAAAATCACCCTTTTTAGCTTGTGGTCCCTCTGGAGGTCACAATTATTATCTGATTTAAAAAAACGTTTGATTATATCACAGTTACTCTTGTTGACTGCCTGGACGATTTGGCTGCTGTGTGGGCGTATGTTTCGTTGCCTGGCAACCTATTTTTCCAATTTTTTAAATTAGGTGTGTTATGGTGGAATTTGTATCATCAATTTAGTTGAATATTGTAAAATAATACAATTTGTTGACCAGAATAAAGATTGGGACATATTATTCAATTACAACAAGAGTGTTATTGGGGCTTTAATCTGGCCAATGTAAATAAAACCTATAAAGTCATATCCAGACACAAATAGTATTATTGATTATACATGTACATGTATATATATTAAATAAATCCATGTTCTGTTTACTTTCAAATATACTGTCAATGCTTATTTATATCCATACGGACAAGGACCAGTGTCAAGTCGTTTGCATGGGATAAAAAAAATAGGGTCATGTGCACACATTGACATGACATGAAAGGGTCCTTGGAAATTCGAAGAAGATAGGCAGATATGCCGCTACATGTACCTGAGCAAAATTTCCCTCAGGGCACACAGTATGACCGTCTAACCCGGTTGGAACAGAAAAGTAGGACTTCAAAACCCCCATTTAATTTCACATTTATACATGTCTGTACCACACATCAAAATGATAAAAAAGATATAAATATATAGGATGTTTTACAGTTTATTTCATGATTCAAAATTAAATTTTGAGTAATTTTTGTACAAAAAACGTTGTAAAACTGCTTTACAGAAATAATTCTCCCAAAATGTTGACAGAGTGCAAACCATTTTTGAAATAAACATAATTATCTCCTTCAATTTTAATTACTTTAAAATCTTTTAGAGTAAAAACACAAAAGTAGCATAGTTTGCGTTGGGTACACAATAATTGCCCCTGTACTTGGTAATAATAATTGTGGGAGTTGTTGAGAGAAAGGATTTTATTTTCATCCACTTTCAAATATGGCATAGATAATGGGGATATGCATCGTAGCATCATTCCCAACCAAACCATCAGGACTAGATGCCAAGAATGGGTGATCCAAACAAATTTGAGACCCACATAACTCAACGGACAGTCCAGTCTCTTCACTAAATCTGGCAAGAGCAACTTTTTCATAATTACGCCCATGTTTTAACGGTGCTGTTTGCATATCAGAGATTGTAGTTAGAGAATTGGCATAAAGTACATAATTTGTCCTGTCTGTTAATTTACATATCCTCCCAAACTGTGAGGAGTTCATCCAATAACATCTTAACTCCAGCCACTCCTTTGATGCAGCCTGATTTAATGTCTTTGCAGCAAACTCCTGTTTTTCATTTAATGAAATTTTAACCAGTCCTGTTTGATTCAGGAATATATCCTCTGATGAAAGTTCTAAATAGTCATGGTCATGGCACACTGCGGGTATGTTTGCTGGGATAAACGACTGCGAAATTGGCATTTTACCAATGTTATCAAAATTTAAACACGTATTTCTGAAGTGTCCTTCATATGTTGTATTATTTCTGTGGTGGACGGCGCGTGGATCATAATTTAAAGAAGATTCATACCTCTTCCTTTTATGGGTCAAGTTTAAATCTTTGGCTTTTATGGGTGAACCTTGATGCCGCTTTGCCTTATGGAAAGTTTGTAATTTTTGTGTACATGTTTCTTCTGTCAAAATCACACTACTTGCTGAAAACTTAAAAAGGGCATACAAAAGAGCATTTATATGCTTACAGTGTGCTTTGGGGCCCATGCCAGATCCACAATCACACTGACATTCATGCACACGTCCATACCACGCCAGTTGATTCAATGACAGGCTTATGATACAGCACGCACATGCTAACCATACCGCCATCCAACCCCCGGAATCATGAAATGGTATTTCATGTTCGGCCAAAAGTGTTTTACAGAAATTCAATCACCTAATATTACACTCACCAACAGGTTTTTGTGAATCATCGTCAACCATTTCAGCTTCCCCTGCATCCAGCATTGCCAATTCGGCTTCAAAAGCTGAACGATCTTCATGATCAAATCTACAAAATCATATTCGACAAATTTCTTTATAAAATTTCTTCTTCAACAAATAATGCTACTGCCATATAGTAACTACAGTATAAGTATTTCAAATTCAAGTGCAATAGCATTAATCAAGAAACAAATCAAAGCTAAAGATAAACATTTCATTACCACACTATTTAAACTAATTTCAAATACACCTTGCAAAGATAGGTTGCCAGGCAACGAAACATACGCCCACAGCAGCTAAATCGTCCGGGCAGTCAACAACGGTTGTCGCATATTTTTACTTTCTTCGGTAATGAAACATTTGTAATACACTAAAATCTGATTAAGAGTAACAACTCAATATGTAATTATCAGAAAATCATTAGAATTTGTTTGCTTTTTATAAAGTTTTGCCCCACGCTGACAATTGGTATACGAAACATTTAATATCATGGATTTAGCTGTTCAGTTATCAAAATTCATGAAAATCAAAATACTTGTTCGTTTCAACACCTAAAACTTTGTGTATCAACCCGAAGTCAATCGGATAATAAGTTTGGCCTCTATAGCGTCCACAGGATTTTTTGCAGTGATCAAGGGAGATAACTCTGGCAGTCGTTATTTGAAATCGCTGAAAATCAATAGACGTCTTTGTCTTGTGACCTGAAACACTGTGTATAAATTTAAAGTCAATCAGATATTAACTTTGGCCTCTAGAGCGTCCACAAGATTTTTTGAAGTGATCTGGGGCAATAACTCTGGCACTAATTATTGGAAGTCGCTGAAAATCAATAGCCTTCTTCTTTTTATGACCTTAAACACTGTGTATAAATTTAAAGTCAATCGGATATTAACTTTAGCCGCTAGAGCGTCCACAAGATTTTTTGAAGTGATCAAGGGTCATTACTCTGGCACTAATTATCGGAAATCGCTGAAAATTAATGTGGGCGTATATAAACTTATAGTTCATCTTCTTAATTTGTTCAACTGTAAAGATTTTTTGAATGGATCAAGGGCCATAACTCTGGTAGTTATTATCGGCAATCGCTGAAAATTGATAGGCTTCTTCGTCTCATGACCTTTAACACTGTGTATGTATAAATTTAAAGTCAATCGGATATTAACTTTAGCCGCTAGAGCGTCCACAAGATTTTTTGAAGTGATCAAGGGCCATAACTCTGGCACTAATTATCAGAAATCGCTGAAAATCAATGTGGGCGTATAAAAACTTATTGTTCATCTTCTTAATTTGTTCAACTGTAAAGCTTGGCGCAGACGGTCAACTTTTCGTCGCTTGTTGCTGCAATGGGCAACTACTGGCAACTCCGAGCAATTGGCAACTCAAGGTCTCCCGTGTGCGCTGACTGGCAACGAGAAGCAATTTCCACCAACATGTCTTCCATCTCCACGGATCATGTTAATGTTGTTAGCTGTTTCGACGCCGCCATCTTGAAGTATCACATGACAGTAGAACGCTCGCTGATTGGACAGTTAACCAGTTGCTTGTTGCCTGTTGTCTCCTACCACCGCAGACGAGCAATTTTGAAGCAACAGATGAACAATTGCTCGGCGACGAGTGATTTTCTGTTGTCGAATATCAAACATGTTTGATATTTGGCAACGAGAAGCAACTCGGAGCAACAGCAGGCAACTATTGTTGCCCGTTGGCGCAGACGAGCGATTTTTTCTTTCAACGACCAGTGATTTCACTGTTACCTGAAAGTTGCTCGAGAAAGTTGCCCGTCTGCGCCTGGCTTAAGGTGGAAGAATTTGTGGGCCTACTCTTGATTGAGCATTCTTGAAAATAATGAATAATCAAGTTCTCCTTAAAAATTCAAAACCCTGTATTGCTTACTTTCCCTTTTTAGCTGGTGTGAAATTATTTGCACTTTTTTTTCGTTTGTCCATTTTTCTGCAGTAAGTTTCTCTTTTTTTTTTGATTCTATGTACCTATTATCTGAAATTATAAATACATTTTAATGTAACCTTATCTTTTTTAGACCCGAGTATAGATTATCATTTATGATAGCATGACCTTTTTATTCCCCATCTCTCTCTCTCTCTCTCTATATATATATATATATATAAAAAAAAAATAAAGGTTAAAAATGCCTTTAAAAAGTACTATTGTTTAATTGTCTACATGTTTCGCCTGAGCTTATCAAGAGTAGACATACAATAACAATGACGTGACGTCATGGAAGAATAAACATACAGTAATATAATCATAATGAAGTAGATTAGTATAATATTGTAATTATTTTGAAATGTTTAATTTGGGTTTAAATTTGTCAATGAAATATTGTTCTTTCAATCTCATTTTCATGGAGTCTGAATACGGCATCTTAAAAGATAGGCTGGCACTGCCAGGCAGGATACGCCCACATTTTAGAGAGATGGATAGAGAACAAGCAATACCGAAAGTGATTTTTCCTACATCATTAAGTCCTGTTTTTCATACTGTATTGGGAGCAGTCATTTTGTTGGTCAGTTCCAGTCTGATATTCATGAAATTCGAAGCTGACAATGATTATGGTGTGACGGTACATAACCTAGAAATGTGTACAAACGGCGGCCATTTTGGCTGGCAATTATGGTCCGATTTTTCGAAATTCGAACTCAACCTTCCGTAGGGTGTAACGGTGATAGAGTCAAACGTTTTTTTAAATCGGATAATAACTGTGACCTCCAGAGGGACCATAAGCGATTTTTCGGACAATCAGGGGCCATAATTCAGGAAGTTACGATCTGATATGCGCAAATAACAAAAGGAACCAAGATCTTTGGGTTATAACCATGAATTTCAAGTTTCATCAAAATCGAATTAAAACCCCAATAACACTCTTGTTGTAATTGAATAATATGTCCCAATCTTTATTCTGGTCAACAAATTGTATTATTTTACGATATTCAAATAAATTGATGATACAAATTTCATCGTAACACGCCTAATTTAAAAATTGGAAAAATTCAACTACATGATTTGAAAAGGTTAACGTAAACCTTTTCAAATGTGACTTGGATTTTAAAATATTTTTGAACCCTCTGGACAAGTAAAATATGATGTAATGGATAATTTACACAACAGGTAGGACACATAAACATCTGGTACTTAGAATAAGACTATTATTTATTTTCTAGAGCTGCCAAGCCAGCAAGAGTGTTATTGTCCCTTTAAAATTGTGACCTATACAGGGTCCACAACCATGATATACCATTTTTTAACAGTATTCGTGTACAAACGGCGGCCATTTTGTATGGCAATTTTGGTCCGATTTTCCCGAAATTCGAACTCAACCTTCCTTACGGTGTAACGGTAATATAATCAAACGTTTTTTTAAATCGGATAATAATTGTGACCTCCAGAGGGATCACAAGCTAAAAAAAGACGATTTTGCCTATAATCAGGGGCCATAATTCAAGAAGTTACGATCCGATATGCGCAAATATCGAAAGGAACCAAGATCTTTGAGTTATAACCATGAATTTCAAGTTTCATCAAAATCGAATTAAAATTGTGACCTGTACAGGGTCCACAACACTGATATACCATTTTTAAACAGTATTCGCGTACAAACGGCGGCCATTTTGTATGGCAATTTTGGTCCGATTTTCCCGAAATTCGAACTCAACCTTCCTTAGGGTGTAACGGTGATATAATCGAACGGTTTTTTAAATCGGATAATAATTGTGACCTCCAGAGGGACCACATTATATAATTATGGTTACCAATAGGCGCGAATATCGAAAGGAACCAAGATCTTTGGGTTATAAACATGCATGTCAAGTTTCATCAAAATCGGTTCAAAATTGTGACCTCTCTAGGGTCCACAAGCTAGAAACGTGATTTTTCGTACAATCAGGGGCCATAATCCATGAAGTTTTGATCCGATACATGCCAATATCGAAAGCAGCCGAGATCTTTTGGGGATAAAAATATATTTCAAGTTTCGTCAAAATCGGGTAATGGGTGCAAATATCGAAAGGAACCAAGATCTTTGGGTTATAAACATACATGTCAAGTTTCATCAAAATCGGTTCAAAATTGTGACCTCTATAAGGTCCACAACCTTTATATAACATATTTTCACACTATTCACGTACAAACGGCGGCATTTTGTCCGTCAATTTTGGTCCGATTTTCACAAAATTCGACCTCAACCTTCATAACCATGGAATGGTGATATAATCAAACGTTTTTTTTAAATCGGATAACAATTTTGACCTCCAGAGGGACCACAAGCTAAAAAGGGCGATTTTTTGGACAATCAGGGGCCATAATTCAGGAAGTTACAATCCGATGGGCGCAAATATCGAAAGGAACCAATATCTTTGGGTTATAAACATACATGTCAAGTTTCATCAAAATTGGTTCAAAATTGTGACCTCTATAGGTCCACAACCTTGATATAACATATTTTCACACTATTCGCGTACAAACGGCGGCCATTTTGTCCGTCAATTTTGGTCCGATTTTCACGAAATTAGAACACAACCTTCATAACCATGGAACGGTGATATGATCAAACGTTTTTTTAAATCGGATAACAATTTTGACCTCCAGAGGGACCACAAGCTAAAAAGGGTGATTTTTCGGACAATCAGGGGCCATAATTCAGGAAGTTACGATCCGATTGGCGCAAATATCGAAAGGAACCAAGATCTTTGGGTTATAAACATGTATTTCAAGTTTCATTCAAATCGGTTCAAAATTATGACCTCTACACTGTTAACAAGCTTAAAAAACGTGATTTTTCGTACAATCAGGGGCCATAACCCCTGAAGTTACAGTCGGATACATGCCAATATCGAAAGGAACCGAGATCTTAGGGTGACAAACCTATATTTTAAGTTTCATTGAAATCGGATAAAAATTGTGACCTGTAGACTGTTCACAAACAATTGTGGACGGACGGACGTCCGGACAAACAGGGGCGACGACAATATACGTCCACATGAAAATGTGGGCGTATAAAAAGGTTTGTTTTGAAGGCTAAAAATACGTTTTTTGCAAAAATGACATTACTTCCGGTGATATTGAAAATGTTAACTTAGTTCATAGAATTCATAAATGGCATAAGGCATCAAAATGGTCAAAAATTTATAAAAATCTAATAATAATTGACACTTTTATAGACCAAAAACCTTGAAACGTGACTTACAGAAGATCGCCAATATCTCTGTAACCGTATAAGTTAGAAACCATTTTGTGGTATCTGTATGGTCGCATGGATTCATGCTATTCGTTGATGGGAATCAAATATTATAATTTTAAAAATATTATAAAAGAAAAGACTCATTTGAATAAAATATTTGTTTTTTAGGTTAAAAATACAGTTTTTTCCCAAATGACATCATTTCCTGTCAAAGTAAAAATGTAAAATTGGCTTGACCTATTCCAAATTGGCGTTAAACATCAAATGGAAAAAAATATTGAAAATTGAATAATAATTGACTATTTTATAGGCACAATAACGTGAAAAGTGATGCATGAAAAATGAGAATTTCTGCGTAGATTTAGGAGCAATAAGCAATTTGACTGATCACATTGGAACATAACACCTCTAATTAAGGTAGAATTTGAACCGGTTGAAATGTTTCTCGTTATAACTCGTGAGTTTTTGGCGGATTTCATTAATTCTTTTTCCTTTTTAAGATTCTTTATATAACTCATGAGATGCGACAGAAACTGACCGTGAATATGAAAGCTTTAATATCTGCTTAGCAGATCTAGTTATTATTTTTTTTTTTGTGTTTTATCCACAAATCGGATTTCTCAGAATCTAACCATAGGATCTTTCTGAAACTTTTACCTATCCCCCCCAAAATGGGTGGTGGCTGTTGATTAAATATATTTTCAAAACGTTTTACGTATCCGAAATCACCGAATTTTACGGACGAATGCATTTGACCTACAATGCTGTAACTGTGTGACTATTTGACCTATTTTACTAAATCTTTTTTCTTTGAGTACCTTGAGATAATTACTTTAAATCTGCAGTTTCAGATTTTCGAATTTCGAAAATTCGTCGCTGTGATTTCGAACCGGAAGTTGAGACCAACTGGACAACTTCTTTCATAGTTGTACGATTTTCATGAAATTTAATATGTAAGTAGATCTCACCGATGCAACTTTAAAGATGTCCTTAGAAATTTTCTAAATTATCTCCCCTTTGTGAAATTAAGGATCAAAGTTTTAAAAAAAATCGAAGAAATAAAGGTCAGAATGACCTGATTTTTTTGTTACTAGATAAGTAAATACTGATTCGTACACAAAATATTGAGTTTGTGACTTGAACCGGAAGTGCCACCATCTTGAAACGTGAAAAATCACTAAGGCCTTTGCGATATTTTACTTACAGACATGGGAGTTACATTTTCGGAATCCTTGAAGGAATGCCTAAAAATCTATCGGACCAGAATTTTGATTTCGGTCACGTGATGGTCAGCATTTCGAACTGAATATTAGAAAAGGTGAAAAATCGACATTAACGAGCACATAAATTAAAGCAATAGGCCATAGTTTGGAGAATATGTCTCCTATTTCCAAAATGAATACATTTCTGGATAGCCGGGATCAGGGTTGAAATATTGCTATTTGAAAATGTCACATTTTCGAATTTTGTCCTTGATGTTTTTCGTGCCGATAAAGTTGTTTACGAGTGAAAAATCATAAAAACTTCGCTATATTTTGACCGATTTTAATGATTTTTTTTTTCTTGATGAGATTATTTACATGATCCATGACATGTGACAGGAAGTGACTGTGAATATGAAAGCTTTAATATCTGCTTTGAAGATCTAGTTATCATTTTTTTTTGTGTGTTTCCTGCAAATCGGATTTCTCAGAATCTAACCATAGTATCTTTCTGAAACTTTGACCTACCCCCCCAAAAATGGGTGGTGAGTATTGTTTACATATATTTTCAAAACGTTTTAAGCATTCGAAATCACCGAATTTTACGAACGAAAAAACTGACAATGCATAGTCGTAACTTTGTTATTTATTGACCTATTTTACTAATTCTTTTTTCTTTGAGTACCTTGTAAAAACCATTTTCATCTGCAGTTTCAGATTTTCGAATTTCGAAAATTCATCGCTGTGATTTCGAACCGGAAGTTATGACTAATTTGACAACTTCTTTAATAGTTGTACGATTTTCATGAAATTTTGTATGTAAGTAGATCTTACCTATGCGACTTCAAAAATATGATTAGAAATTTTCTAAATTATCTCCCCTTGGTGAAATTAAGGATCAAAGTTTTCAAAAAAATCGTCGAAATATAGGTCAGAATGACCTAATTTTTTTTCTGATACTAGGCAAGTAATTACTGATTCATACACAAAATATGGAGTTTTTCGATCGAACCGGAAGTGCCACCATCTTGAAAAGTGAAAAATCCCTAAGGCTTTTTTGCTATTTTACTTAGACATGGGAGTTACATTTTCTGAATCCTTGAAGGAAAGCCTAAAAAACGTTCAGAACAGAATTTTGATTTAGGTCAACTGATGGTCGCTATTTTGAAGTGAATATGAAACATAGTGAAAAATAGACATTTACGGACTTGTAAACAAACACAATAGGGCATAGTATGTTCAATGTGTCTCCTTTTTCTGAAATGAATACATTTCAGGATAGCCAGGATACGGGTCCAATTTTTTGTATTTGAATATTTCAAAAATTCGAATTTTGCCTTTGATGTTTTTTCGTGCCGACAAAGTTGTTTACGAGTGAAAAATCACATTAACTTCACTCTATTGTGACCGATTTTAATGATTTTTTTTCGGATTATTTATATGACCTATGACATGTGACAGGAATGACTGTGAATATGAAAGCTTTAATATCTGCTTAGCAGATCTAGTTGTTATTATTATTTGTTTTTGTGTAGTTTCTGCAAATCAGATTTCTCAGAATCTAACCATGGGATCTTTCTGAAACTTTGACCTACCCCCCCCCCCCAAAACTGGGTGTCAGTTTTTGATTAAATATATTTTCAAAACGTTTTACCAGGGGCGTAAAAATCCACTAGCCCGACGCCCGGGGCTACCAAAAATAAATTACGGGCTAGTGACCTATTTTGCCGTACTAGTCCTGGACTAGTGCCATCACTTATTTGTGACGATATAGATAAATAAACTGTAAAACACCCCACATTTATTTCTCAAATTCCAAGGAAAGGTCAGTCATAGCAATAGATTTTCTGTAGTAAAACTTAAAACTGTATGGACATTTTTTGTACTAATCTAATTCATTCATTTTTGACATTTTCATTTCTCCATCTTGCACGGTTTGACAGGTCACTATAAACCAGTTGAAATCAGGTTGATTTAAAAACTTTAGATTAGTTCTGACATAAATATTTGAAAGAATACCTTTGTATTTTCAAACACAAGATAATTTTGATTATTTAACATGTCAAGTATTTCCAAAGAATTTACTACACGTGTTCATTACACACACGCCATGCCGAATGGTTCCAGTGACCTGTGTGTCATCAACTCTGACCCTATCGACATGCAGCATGGCACTCACTACTCAGTAATAATATAAACAATTTTACTATCCTGTCTATTTCAATACTATATCAGCAAATCAAACTGATTTGTTTCGTTTTAAGATTCTTTACAGAGTGACCAGGTAAATAAATACGGCAAAACAATTAATTTGTCAATTAGTCGAGGCGTTCTCAGGTTTTGCGTAAACAAATCTTCGAGCGGGAATTTAAGGACGTTAATTGACCGAGATATATTACAAATGACATGTGCTATATGAAGTATTTATATAGTCTTTAGTTTTAGTGACAGAAAACATTGCTGTGGCTACCATTACTGGATTTGAAGGTCAGACATGATATGTAATGAATATCAATTTGTAGGTTTCTTTAACCGTTTCACCAGTGCAACCGAACCGTGACCGGTTAACTGTGTAGCCCTTTACTTTGTCGAACTATGGACTAGTGGATATTAATGCCGGGCTAGTGCCTGACTACAGACTACTAGCCCGGGGCTAGTGGATTAAAAAAAATTTTTACGCCCCTGCGTTTTACGAATTCGAAATCACCGAATTTTACGAACGAATTCATTTGACCTACAATACTGTAACTCTGTGACTATTTGAGCTATTTTAATAATTCTTTTTTCTTTGAGTACCTTGACAAAAATCATTTTCAACTGCAATTTCAGATTTCCGAATTTCGAAAATTCGTAGCTGTGATTTCGAACCGGAAGCTGAGACCAACTTGACAACTTCTTTAATAGTTGTACGATTTTCATGAAATTTAGTATGTAAGTAGATCTTACCGATGCAACTTTAAAGATGTCCTTAGAAATTTTCTAAATTATCTCCCCTTGGTGAAATTAGGGATCAAAGTTTTCAAAAAAATCGAAGAAATATAGATCAGAATGACCTGATTTTTTATTTGGATACTAGATAAGTAAATACTGATTCGTACACAAAATATTGAGTTTGTGACTTGAACCGGAAGTGCCGCCATCTTGAAACGTGAAAAATCACAAAGGCTTTTGCGATATTTTACTTACAGACATGGGAGTTACATTTTCGGAATCCTTGAAGGAATGCCTAAAAATCTACCCGATCAGAATTTTGATTTCGGTCACGTGATGGTCAGCATTTCGAACTGAATATTAGAAAAGGTGAAAAATCGACATTAACGAGCACGTAAATTAAAGCAATAGGCCATAGTTTGGAGAATATGTCTCCTATTTCCAAAATGAATACATTTCTGGATAGCCGGGATCAGGGTCAAAATATTGTTATTTGAAAATGTCACATTTTCGAATTTTGTCTTTGATGTTTTTCGTGCCGATAAAGTTGTTTACGAGTGAAAAATCATAAAAACTTGGTTATATTTTGACCAATTTTAATGATTTTTTTTCCTTGAGATTATTTACATGACCCATGACATGTGACAGGAAGTGACTGTGAATATGAAAGCTTTAATATCTGCTTAGCAGATCTAGTTATTTTTTTTTTTGTGTTTTATCCACAAATCGGATTTCTCAGAATCTAACCATAGGATCTTTCTGAAGCTTTTACCTATCCCCCCCAAAATGGGTGGTAGCTATTGATTAAATATATTTTCAAAACGTTTTACGTATCCGAAATCACCGAATTTTACGAACGAATACATTTGACCTACAATGCTGTAACTTTGTGAATATTTGACCTATTTGACTAATTCTTTTTTCTTTGGGTATCTTGAGACATTTACTTCAAATCTGCAATTTCGGATTTTCGAATTTCGAAACTTCGTCGCTGTGATATCGAACCGGAAGTTGAGACCAACTTGACAACTTCTTTAATAATTGTACGATTTTCATGTAAGTAAACTTTAGTGATGCGACTTGAAAAATGACTTTACAAATTTTCTAAATTATCTCCCCTTGGTGAAATTAAGGATCAAAGTTTTCAAAAAAATCGTTGAAGAATAGGTCAAAATGACCTAATTTTTTTTTTTTTTTTTTCATAAATACTAGACAAGTAATTACTGATTTGTACACAAAATATGGAGTTTGTCGATTGAACCGAAAGTACCACCACCTTGAAACGTAAAAACCGTGTTATATTTTCTGAATCCTTGAAATAAGGCCTAAAAAACGCTCACAGCAGAATTTGGATTTAGGTCAACTGATAGTCGCCATTTTGAAGTGAAAATGACAAATAGTGAAAAATCGACATTTACGGGCTTCTAAACAAACACAATAGGGCATAGTATGTTCAATGCGTCTCTTTTTTCTGAAATTAATACATTTCAGGATAGCCGGGATACGGGTCAAATTTTTGGTATTTGACTATTTCAAACATAACGCTAACGCTACAATATACGTCCACATTCCTGCTTTGATTGATATGGTACTTTGTCAAGAAGGCTGGGCGTTTGGTTTGTTTAGCGTTGAGGGTCGTGCCTCAACATCAAGATAAATCCATTCAGAATTGTGGCTTTCAGAAGCTAAAGGCAAAAAGTGGGCGTGGCTCTGCCCCTGGGGATCGGGACATTCACCAAAATCAATAGTCGACGCCCTCAGGCTATAAGGAATACATATGCCAAGTACCAAGCTGATTCATTCAGAATTACGGCCTGTAAACCACAAACACAAAAATTGGGCGTGGCTTGCCTCTGGGAGGAATACATATCCCAAGTTTAAAGACGATCCATTTAGAATCATTGCCTGTAGACAACACACACATGTAGACAACATACACAGACACGAAGTAAAAATGGACATGGCTCTGCCCCTGGAGACTAGGAAATCACCAAAAATAATAGGGGTCATCCTTAGTGTATATGGAATAGGTATGCAAAGTTTTAAACGGATCTCTTAAGAATTGCATTCTGTAGGCGAACGCAAGACACAAAAACATTGGGCGTGGCTCAGTCCCAGGGGGTCCGGCATGCACCAAAAATAATAGTGGTCAGACTTAGGGTATAAGGAATAAGTATAAAAAAGTTTTCAAGACGATCGATTAAGAATTGTGGCCTGTAGGTGACAATCAGACACACAAAAAGAAAATGGGCGTGGCACTGTCCCTGGGGGTCGGGCATGCACTAAAAACAATAGGGATCTTCCTTAAGGTACTAAGAAGGAGTATGCAAAGTTTCAAGATGATACGTTAAGAAATGCAGCCTGTAGATGACAGACAAACAAATACAAGAAATGGGCGTTGCTGTCCCAGGGGGTCGGGCATGCACCCAAAACAAAAGGTATCATCCTTAGGGTATAAGGAATAAGTATTTTAAGTTTCAATATGATTGATTAAGAATTGTGGCCTGTAGGCAACACACAAAAAGAAAATGGGCGTGGCTTTGACCCTGGGGGTTGGGCATGCACCCCAAATGATAGGGATGTTCCTTATGGTACAAAGAATAAGTATTCAAAGTTTCAAGATGATACGTTAAGAAATGTGGCTTGTAGACGACAATCAAATAAATACAAGGAATGGGCGTGGCTCTGCCCCTGGGGTAGGGCATGCACCAAAAAACAATACAGATCATCCTTAGGGTGTAAAGAGTAAGTATACAAAGTTTTAAGAAAATCCAGTAAGAATTGCCTCCTGTAGGCAATACACGGGTAAACAAAAAGAAAATGGGCGTGGCTCTGCCCCTGGGAGTTGGGCATGCACCCCAAACGATAGGATCATCCTTAGAGTGTAAAGAGTAAATATACAAAGTTTGAAGAAAATTCAGTAGGAATTGCGCTCTGTAGGCGACACAAAGACACATGAAAAGAAAATAGGCGTGGCTCTGCCCCTTCGGGTTGGGCATGCACCCTAAATGATAGGGATGTTCCTTTGGGTACAAAGAATATGTATGCAAAGTTTCAAGTTAAGAAATGTGGCCTGAAGACGACAAACAAACAAATACTAGAAATGGGCGTGGCTCTGCCCCTGGGGCTCGGGCATGCACCAAAAACAATAGGGATCTTCCTTAGGGTATAAGGAATAAGTATACAAAGTCTGAAGAAAATCCATGAAGAATTGCGCCCTGTAGGCGACCCACAGACTCACATACATACATACATACACACATACATACATACACACACACAGGGGTGACAACATAATACGTTCACATTATGAATGTGGACGTATAAAAATTCAAATTTTGCCTTTGACGTTTTTCGTGTCGACAAAGTTGTTTGCGAGTGAAAAATCACATTACCTTCACTAGATTGTGACCGATTTTAATGATTTTTTTTTTCTTGTTCGGATTATTTATATGACCCATGACATGTGACAGGAAGTGACTGTGAATATGAAAGTTTATTGTTTCTGTTAAGATTATTATTAAGCTTTTATATTGTTTCTGTTAAGTTTATTATTAAGCTTTCATATTTCATATGATAGCTTATTGTTTCTGTTAAGATTATTATTAAGCTTTCATATTTCATATGAAAGCCCAATTGTTTCTGTTAAGATTATTATTATTTTTTTTTTTTCCCCTGCAAATCGGATTTCACAGAATCTAACCATAGGATGTTTCTGAAACTTTGTCCTACCCCCCCAAAAATTGGTGGTGGCTGTTGATTAAATATATTTTCAAAACGTTTTTACGAATTCGAAATCACCGAATTTTACGAACGATAAAACTAACAATGCATAGTCGTAACTTTGTTATTGATAGACCTATTTTATTAAAAAAATTTTCTTTGAAAACCTTGACGAAAGCCAATTTCACCTGCAATTTCAAATTTTCGAAAACTCATCGCTGTGATTTCGTTCCGGAAGATATGACCAATTAAACAACTTCTTTAATAGATACACGATTTTTATGAAATTTGGAATGTAAGTAGATCTTACCGATGCGACTTAAAAAATGACTTTAGAAATTTTCTCCCCTTGGAGAAATTGAGGATCAAAGTTTTCAAAAAAATCGACGAAATATAGGTCAGATCACCTTGAATTTTTTTTTCGGTACTAGCTACGAGACTACTGATTCGTGCACAAAAAATGAAGTTTGTAGCTCAATTCAGAAGTGCCACAATCTTGAAATGTGAAACATCCCAAAGGCTTTTTTGCTATTTTACTTACAGACACGGGAGTTATATTTTCTGAATCCTTGAAGGAATGCCTATAAAACGCTCTGCGTAGAATTTTGATTTAAGTCAATTGATAGTCACCATTTTGAATTGAATATGAGAAATAGTGAAAAATCGACATTAACGGGCATGTAAATAAACAAAATAGACCGTAGTTTCTTGAATTCGTTTCCTATCTATGAAATTAATATATTTGGGGATAGCCTGGCTCATCGTCAAATTTTTGGTATTGGAAAATTTCAAATTTCGCCTTAGATGTTTTCCGTGCCGACAAAGTTGTTTTTGCGTGAATAACTCCGATTAACAGCTTGAAAATAATCAAATAGATCGCAGTTTCGCGATTTCGTCTCAAATCTGGGAAATCAATACATTTCTGGTTAGCCTCCTTCCAAAAATGGGTGGTGGCCTTGGAATCAATATATTTTCAAAACTTCTTGCGAATCCAAAATCACCGAAATTAACTGATGAAAAAGTTGACCTTGACAGCTGTAACTTCGTGATCTATTTTACTTAATATTTTTCTTTGAATTCCTTATAACATTTACTTTAAATCTGCTATTTCCGATTTTTTAAAGGGACAATCCCGATTTAAACTGAGTTTCAAAAATAAAAATCAGGGTAATTATGAATTTAAGAGCCAAAATATAGAGGAATGGTGTATTTACCTTGTCTCAAAATTTCAGCTCAAAATATTGAGTTGTTAAGACGTGAAAGTCACCATTGCTTATCCGGACACGTAACCCTTTTACGATTTCAGGTCAATTTTAAAGGAAATGAAATGAAATGAAATGGGGTTTAACGTCTTACTCTTTTGCACCTAACCTGGGCTAATGGAAGACGGGCATACGCCACACAGTGTGCTATGAGGGAAATTTTGCCTGGGCAGCGGCTCTACGGCCTACTCTTATATCGAATTCAAACTGCCAAGGGATCTTTTACGTGCACTCCAATGTGTACACAGGACCTCGGTTTTCCGTCCCATCCGAACGACTAGGCAGCTGTCCTTGTCAGGCCCTCCTTCTGCATCACTGACAAGGGGAAATCACGCCGGAAAATCGAGATGAACTTTCTCGGCCAATGCAGGGATCGAACACCCGACCACCAGACTAGTGAACCAGCGCCTTGTCCACTTAGCCACCGTGACCCCCCAATTTTAAAGGACAATATTGGTGCCAGTCATTATCACATATGTGATAGAACTGATAAAAAACACTTTCCAAATATAATATTAACACAGAGATCATCGCTACCATAGGGGAGTAATAAAGTATTCAAGAATCGGAAGTGACGAACGCCAAAGGAAAACACGAGTTATTCCTCTATATAACTAACTGAAGTGACTAGTGATAACAGATACATGGGCGAACATCTGCTCACTAATAATTCCCTCGAAGACCTCAAGTTGCTGTGTGACACTGTGAGAGAATATCTTACAATTCATAAAAAGAATTGACTGCCACTACATAAGAGAACATGAAAGAAAAACAGAAAAAAGTTTGTGCATTACCATGTTTTTATAAGGTAGGGGAGACCAGGGCACATTGAACCACCATGGATATATCCTTTATAAATAATACTCACAGGCACTTGAAGGGATTAAAATAAAACTTCTTACTACTGCTTGACTATAATAGTATAATATCATTAGTATACAATATAATACAAGGTACTGCAGACGACATCTTTGTTATGACTTTTTTATGATATACTATTCAAAAAAAGTAGGGGATATTTGATTTTGGGGGCATAATACTAAAATATGCAAATGACTACGAAAAAAGTCACTATAGAACCTAACAGAAGAAACATTTCCAGTTACATGTGACGCCCAAACGCACCAATAGCTACCGCATAGAATGCAGGTGATGCTTGGGATCATCATGGGGGTCCAACCCAAGATTTGCACGACTTTGACTTTGAATGTTAGTCATTGTGGCATTGAATTCCAGGGTGGAAACATCAGTTTAATTGTTTTAGTGACCAGAAAACAAATTTTGATATGCGTCGGCTTACCCAAAATGGAAGGTTACGTGCCTTTGGCATGCTACAGATCGGCACAACACAGGCGGTTGTGGCGCGGACGATGAATGTTTCTCAGTCTGTCATAAGCAGGCTATGGTCCAGATACCGTGATACACAATCTGTACAGGACAGACCACGCTCAGGTTGACCAAGGGCGACAACTCAAGCCCAGGATCGATTTATCCGTACCTTGGCCTTGAGAAATCGTGTCATCACAGGAAATCAGATCAGCGCTCGTCTTCAAACAGACACTGGTGTGAGAGTGAGTGGCCAGACGATTCGGAATCAACTGCATAGGGGTCACCTTCGCGCCCGACGTCCTCGCGTGATCCCTTGTTTGAGAGATCATCACATTCAGGCAAGACGTCGTTGGTGTAGGGATCGTCAACACTGGGATAATCGACGCTGGAGCAATGTGATGTTTTCAGATGAGTCAAGGTTCACTGTTGATTTTTTGGACAGACGTAGGAGGGTGTGGCGTCGTCGAAACGAGCGCTTCCAAGATGTTAACGTCATCAGACATGATCGATTTGGGGGAGGCATCACTGTTGCTGGAAGAACGGCTTTACATGTTGTTGCAGGGGGGGTTACAGGACAGTACTACCGGGACAACATCTTGGCAGTCCATGTTGTGCCATTCGCACGACGTCATGGCCGCCGTTTCATCTTCCAGGATGACAACGCAAGATGTCACAGGGCCAGGATCGTTACAGGTTACCTCCAACAACAGAACATCACCACATTACCTTGGCCAGCACTGAGTCCCGACCTCTCCCCCATCGAGTATGTCTGGGACATGCTTGGACAGAGGTTACGTCAACGTCAACAACGTCCAAGAAATTGCTGCTGCGTTGCAACAGAAATGGGACAATCTTAACCAAAATGACCTTAGACGTCTCATTAGGACTATGCCACGTCGGATCAATGCTTGTTTGGCAAACAGAGGAGGATTTACCCGTTACTGACTTTGTTGTGATGCTGTGGTAACTTTGCTGTTTGACCCCGGGTATCATTTTACCCTTATAATGGTCAGTCTGTGCCTTACTTAGTCTAACGATCATTTGGAATAAATCGATGAATGTGAACTTCATTTCATTTTGTCATTTGTTTCTTCGTCAGTTTCATTAGGTGACTTTAATATCCCCTACTTTTTTTGAATAGTATATATTGTCTGCTGTCATCTCGCAATACTCACTAGTTCTAACACTTCATGTCATTTTTATTGCCAACAAGACTTTATTTGATCATTACGGTATTCACATTCAGATGTAATTAAATTGGTCCTTTTACAGCGTTATTAATAACAAATCAAACTTAAAAAGCTATCACTTACCGATATTCAACTTCGCGAGCCCGGAAGTAACCCAAAATAAGGTCAAAAGAAGTCTGTATTACCCAGTCCCTTTATAAACCTATCATTACTCGATATGTGCATAGGAATTGGGTGATCAAGTCTCGCTGAAAAGTGGCCTCGCTTCGTAGACTCTATCACGTGATAGAACTTACGAAGCGAGGCCGCTGTTGAGCGAGACTTGATCACCCAGTGATAGTTTTTTAAGTTTTTAATAACGCTGTAAAAGGACCAATTTAATTACATCTGAATGTGAATAATGATCAATTTGGGACACCGGTTTTCATTTCCAGATGGAGACTGACAGGTTTATTTTGTTTGAAAACGTATCACAAATATTGAGTTTGTTGCTCGGCCCTAAGGTAGAGAGTTTTATGGGATTTTAATACAAAATTAAGCAGTTTTATCCTCCAAAATATTAACGGGATTGGTCCTTTAAATTCGAATATTACGTCATTGACATCCCGGAAGTAAAACCAACATGGCAACTTCTTGAATATTAGTTCGATTTTCATGAAATTGGGAATGTAAATAGATCTTGTTGATCTAGCTTTACCGATATAATTACAAACTTTCTAATTTATCTCCCCTTGCAGAAATTAAGGACCTACACGGGTTGGAAAAAAGGATTAAAAAAAAAACATTTTCCCCAATGGGACAAAAAAAGGATTCATATGTCTAAGCCAAATAGAAATATAAAGCAATCTTATTCCTTAATTTTACAAGCAAAAAATTTACTAAAAGTATTACATACTTTTTGGGGGAAAATTGGTGAATAAGCCGACTGTCCGATCCCTTGTAATTACCTCCTTTATTTCCAAATAAGGTATATTATGATATCGATGACCGAAAATGACAATGACACAATTTGTAAATATAAATAAATATAGCTATACTATTAATTTGTTTATTGCACTGTATATACCATAATACTGTTTCATGTATATAATTACTGTTATAATAAACTATTAATCAATCACTAATTATAATACATTACAACGAATTGCAACGACAGCATACAATTCAGATTTGGGCACAAAGCAGTTAGCAGTGAGGCTTCTTAAATTCAACTTAATTGTTATTTTGTGTTTCCAAAGTCAACATTTTGGAGGTATTGGGTGTTATTTTGGAGTTATTGGGTGTCATTGGGTAATTCTACGCGCCCCCTGTATGTCAGCCTACGTTCCATAAAATCTCGACCTGGCTCCACATTCACTCCCTAAAGAGACTTTATAAGACAATAATCAGATTTTTAATTTGTATCCTTGTTAATGATAGGATTCATATCATGGGATTTGAGTTTTAATGTAAGAATGGTAAAAATTGAATTACAGTTCTGTATTATCATAACGAAAGTGGTGTGTTGTCTTCCTAGTGCTGCGTTTTCATGCAAAATAAGCTGCTCGCGACAAAATAAATTCCTATGTAAACTGCACCAGAATAGTCCACAGATACCGGTTTCAAGCTCTAAATTTTCAAAATTTTCTGGGGGGGCCCCACAGACCCCCCGCCAGGTCGATTTGCGACTCCGGCGCTTGCGGGCGGTCGGCTTTGCAGACCACAGCTACACGGACTTTAAATCCGTGCTCTGAGAATTTAATCTTATTTTAGGCCCTGGAACCCGGAGAAAACCCACGAGGTTGGACAGGCAACCCAACTGCTTGTCACGTACAACCGGGGATTCAAAACCACACCAGTTGACTCAATGACAGGTTTTATGATACAGCACGCATATGCTAAGCATAGTGCTGATATCAGGTATCGATGCGATGCGATTCTCAGCCTTTTTTCGTATTATCGATGCATCGGCAAAAAATACTATTAATCACCTTTAAGTGTCTGAGGAGTTGACAATTCGTCCACTAGAATAAATAACACATTTTCCATACGTTTGTTTTTATTAATTCAAAATAAAACTATATACATGTAACGGAATAATTCATTGAATCCCGCACGTACATTTAGTATCATTAGGCTAGCCCAGCTTCACTTTTTTACATTACGCTTCTGTTATGTTTGTCTCGATTTCCCAGTGACTACCAGAAATGTCTTTGTAGGTTACTTCCCCTGACTATCATGCCCTTCGACCCCGAGGTCAAATTCACAGTTCACTACATCGGTTCTTAGCCCAACGAACTTAAAACTGTGCCAGTAGGAAAATATTTTCCGGCCGGTTTTTAACGCTAGTGTTAAAATTTAGTCTTACTTTTTGAAACGGGCAAGAATGTATTTCATAAATCTCTATAGATAGAGTATCGACAGGCTTTGAATACGACCTGCAAAACACCTCTGGCTCTTGGTTAGTTATCGCTTTACGTCGCAGTCACAACTAACGCTAACGAGTGTCCAGTGAATCGAACGATATTAGAAGCATATTGTGGAAATAAATTATTCAAATAATCAACATTTCTATAATAATGATAATGTTGAGGAAATCTATGTTTCCATCATAAATACTAATATTATTTCCGTAATTTTTGAAAAACAAAATGTCGGCAAAAAATTCCTGATGCATCGATGCGAGTATCGATGTTTGCGTCCGATGCATCGATGCATAAAATTTTACTTGATATCAGCACTAGCTAAGCATTCGGCCATCCCCCCCCCCCACCGTTCATAATCGAAGAAATTCGGTTACAAAGTAGGATTAGGAAGGGTCAGACAGTAGACTGTATCAATATTGTAGTGTTAAACAGTTTAAAGGAGCTAAATCGCTGACATTTGGGACCTACTGTCTGTTCCAGACGACACTAAGACTCAAAAATTGCTTGCTATTTCTTTAATTTTTAATTTTATGGTTAAAACTTAACGACCTACCTGGAATTGTCACCCCTTAACTTACCACCGCACGTTAACTATTTCAGATCAAGCTATATAACCTTTCTCTCTTGAAAAATCGTAATTTCTTTACTTTGCGGTTTTGATGACAGCCATGCGTGACCTAAATATTTGGAATAAACCAAATCGAACAGGGGTGTGGATAATGTTTGGGGTCGTTTCGTCCTACTTGCATGTTTAAATAGTTGTTCCGACCCAGTAGAATATAACTTGTTTTAAAGAGCTATTTACGGGAGGTAATATAAATTTGCTCTTAGGTTTCAGACCACATTTGTTTGCCCCACTGCCTTAGATGGCTTTTGGAAATTGATAAAAACTACATACAAAGTGTGACCTAATATTGTAGTGACACGTCATGATAATTTGGACGTACGCTAAATAACAATTCAAACGAATTGTCTATGTAGCTTTCGGATAATAGATTTATAACTGTCGATTTTATTTGGTTTTGTATGACTTTTAATACTCTTTTCAGGCGCCAAATAATGGTCTTGTGGAACTTTTTAGAAAGATATCTACCTTCGTGGACCACCATAATTGACAATATATTGATAGAGTTTTATTGTTATTTTTTTCTTTTTTAAAGGTTTTATCCCCGTTGAAAAGGGAGCGCTCCTAAGATATTTTTACAGATAGTCTAGTCTATTTCTTGTTTGATTTAGTTTTCTTTTGTGTGAAATGTCCCTTGAAAACGGAACAGGGAAGTAACCACACACGATCAACTACTGGTAGATTAAGGGCTATCTATTTCTATTATACAATTTACGCAGACCTTTTTATATTCACGTGTTGTATACACACACCATCGTGCACTTGCAAATGTGTGTGATGATAGGACAATCCATTATTCAAGGGATTATATTTTTCTACGATTCGTTTTTTTATTATCTATTCTACGACAATATCTGAAACATATCTTGTATGCCCGTGGACAGCGAATATAAATAAAATTGGATACCGATAATCGATACTATTTAAGTCCATAAAATTAAAAGATATCGTACAATATTTAAACTGTATCAGAAAGGTTACCTACCATGCCATCTTATGCTGAAAATAAGAGTTATGTGAGGAATATTTTAGGAGACATGCAATACAATGCATATCTCTAAGGAATATTAAAATGGCCGATTACCAAATAAACCCACGCGCATGCACCCACGCACGCACAAACAAACATACGCACTGCCGTAAAACAAACGGGCGAATCCTCCCACACAAAGTATTATTAACCGAATGCACCCGATTTGTGTAATAACCTGATACCCCTACATGATATACGAGTGACCCAACCTACGCAGACGCAGCACTAATGATTATATTCTGAGAAATTGGCTAGTGTCTAAAAATGTGAAATTTACAAGAGAATAAAGGATGTTATCGAACTAATAGGCGTTAAGGTTCGACGAAGAAAGTTATGGGGTGACAATTCCAGGTAGGTCGTTAAGTTTTAACCATTTTAATTAAAAATTGAAGAAATAGTAAGCATTTTTCGAGTTGTAGTGTAGCCTGGAACAGACAGTAGAAATTGACAAAAGTGGTTCGCAACGAATATATAATACGAATTTATAACTGATTTGCATTCAATGGACAATGGTGTCCGTTTTTACTCTAATTCAAATCAGTTTTGTTTGGCGAAATAAGCCAGCAGTTTCATTTCAATCAGATGCAAATTTCTAGTGTCTGGTTATTCCAGTCTACACACGCCGTTTGATTTGGTGCAATGTTTCTAGCCTTGTTTCTCTAGTCTCTTGCTAGAACTGGGGCTGAAACGCATTATGGTACACGATTCGTGTACCAATGCCAATGAGAAAATGTTTATTTTGTCTTAAATATTGAATATCAGAAGCCCATCTTTTTCTGGTAAGATCACAACATCAATGTTGATTTAAATTGACCAATAATTTGTGTTTTCAATGTTGAAGATTTTGGATGATACTGAGTTAGAGACACAGCTACTTTAACTTTAAAGGGACAGTCCCGATAAGAACAAAGTCTCAAAAATTAAAGTCCGAGAGTTTATGAAATTTATGGACCAAAATATAGAGGGATGGTGTATTTATCTTGTCTCAAAATTTCAGCTCAAAATCTTGAGTCGTTTGGACGTGAACGTCAACACTGCTTATCCGGACACGTAACCCTTTTAAGATTTCGGGTCAATTTTTTCATTTTCACCTGATAATCGATTCACATTTCTTGAGAGGTCTATACAGTGAACGACCCATGTAGTGTACTTGATAACAAAAGGTGAATTTCACCTACATATTATTTTTATAGAAAAAAGTCTGGTTTTATCTAAATACTGTATAATACAACGGTCTGCATTTCCAGATGAAGACTCTCAGATTTAAGTTATTTACAAGCGTATCACAAATATCGTGTTAGTTGGTCGGCCTTAGGTAATGAGTTTTAAGGGGGTTTAACACAAAATTAAGCAGTTTTATTCCTCAGAAAGTTATCGGGATTGGCCCTTTAACGACACAATAATATTAATTAAGCTAGCCAAGGTACCTTCGAAGCAACTACGGTACGATGGTCGCACCAAAACCCAGCTAGTATAATATTTCAATTGCCGGTGACCCGACCCGGGATGAGTTCAGTTCTGAAAGGACTTACACAAGATGTAGATTGACAAGAAAAAGTCCCTTTCGCTCAGAATAATCTAACTAAAATAATATATTGCGCGAAATGAAACACAGCCAGTTTCCGCCGCCGAGATCAAACTGGCATACAATAAGCTACCATACAATAGCGTGTGCCAACCGAAAAAGGGACGTAACTCGTTTTTCTTAATATAGGAGGCAGACCACCATTAAATTTTACATCTCGGTACCCACAAATTGTAGTTCGTCTATTTATAGCAGTTCTCTCTCTGTCTCTTTTCTCCCCTTTTGCATGCCCATTTTTGTTGATTTTTTGGCCTAGAATGGACTAAGAGGGTTTGAATTAGTATTTTCTGCTAGGTTTTGGTAAATATTCATGATTTTGAGGCGGAAGGATAACGGCGTTATGAGGTTGGCTACGGTGATATGTACGGCAACTAGATACATGTTTTGAGTATGCTTCTTCAAGTTCGTGTATCTCAAAATTTTGGTGGTCAACCTCATAAAAATTTTAGTGCAAAGACATGGCCATTTGTTCCTCTGTCTATAGTGAAAAGCATTTCGCCCAACGAAAATTTGGGGATAAGTTGGAGGTGGGCAAAGAGTCCAGAATTAACATTGAAGTCAATGGGGAAATTAATGGTGGTCTGCCTCCAATTGGCTGTCACAAATATGGCCACAGATCACTAATTATTTCCCCATTGACTTCAATGTTAATTCTCGTCTCTTAGATCGGCTGTAACTTTTCCCCAAATATTCGTTGGGTAGAACGCTTTCTGCCACAGATGGAGCAACATGTGGCAAGCTCTGGCCCAAAAGCATGTATGAGGTTCACCATGAAAAACTTGAGATACACAAGCTGGAAGTATCGACAGCTAACCAGGCAATTTTCGCCTCCCCCCCCCACCTTTCAACGTAAAGCAACCTCACAACTCTTGTATCCTTCCGCCTCAAAATCATGAATATTCACCAAAACCTGGCAGAAAGTGTATTTTCAAACCCTTTTCTTCGATTCTACACCAAAAAGTAAACAAAAATCACCATGCAAAAGGGGGAAAAAGGGAAAGGGAGAGAAAGACTAAAAATAACTTGGCCCTACAATTTGGGTACCGGCGTAGAAATATTTAGTGATCTGTGTCATAGAAATATAGACTAGAATAGCAATGACGTCAATGACGTATATATTAACTAGACCGCGCGCATGTCCAATCTCGACAGCAAACCAGTCATAACATCCGGTTCAGTCAGAAGGCGGGATACATGATATAAGCACAGAGCATAGAACTGTACTAGAAAGGAAGTCTGACTGGTGGTTTATGTTATTTATCGCATGCGCGAAGTTTCAGAACCTAAGTTACTTCCGGTTAAACAAAACCCTGAAGAAATGCGTATGGAGTCCTGTGAGCTTCGGAATAAAATAAGAAAAAAACATCGTCTGCACAACTTCCAATTACCAAGATATATCCGAAATTAATGTTTAACCATGTGTAAGTTATTTTGGGGTAGCACGATTTACCCAAATCCCCCAAATCTACCCAAATCAACCCAAATCCACCACTATTTCAACTCATACCACAATAATTTATATTGATATTTGATAATATACCGTTCTTTATGTGGAATTGACATTTTAATTTAAAATCTCAGCTTTTTAATGTCAAAATGCCCCTCAAAATGCGATTTCCAAGCAAGTTTGGAAGTCGTAACCAATGGAATAGCTCGTGTAATACACAAATCTACCCAAAACCACGTTATTTCCACATATATCACAATTATGTTTATCGCTTTTTAATATGCTATCATTCGTTTAGCTAAATATGCCATAATTACTCTTATATTTTGTCTTAAAATCCAACAATTCATGCGTGTTTCGTCGTCGTATGTAAGGGACATAACTCGTGTATATACCCACATGGATGCAGACCACCCATAAATTTGTAGTTCTTCCAAAGTTACGTGGAAATCACATTCTGACACAAAAACACTACGATTTTAAATTTAAAATGACAATTTTACAGAAAGAACTGTATATGATCAATTATCAATATAAATTATTGTGATATCAGTTGAAATAATGGTGGATTTGGATAGATTTGGGTGGATTTGGGTAGATTTGGGTGGATTTGGGTAAATCGTGCTACCGGTTATTTTGTATCAATACGGTTAGTTGTCAGTACATGTTTCGTTCGTATAAAAATTAAAAGGATACTACGGTACCCAGCCGACACAGGCCTACAACAATAACACATAAAAAGTATGATAAGTTATTGAATAATCATTTTCAGTGAGAATGCGTCCAGGACGCATTCTATTGTATTATAAAACCTCAATTTGTTTCTATTCGATATAATAATATTTCGTCAAACGTAATAAAAACTATGCAGCTAGTCTAGAATCTACAATTTTCTAATTATATAGGCCTGTATACATGTAGGCCTATATAGTCATGTTTTATCTTTACTTTAGGCCTACGGGTTTTTTTTGGTGTATCAATATTCATTACTTCAAGGTGTCTTCATAGCCCCCCCCCCTCAAAAAAAGTAAGTTAATAGCTAAAATTTCCCTTTTAGTTTTAGATTGTAAGAAAAACTGTTTTGATAATTAGATATACCGTATATACGTCTTTACGTGTATAAATAAATAAAAAATCTGTCTTTATCAATTAAAGATGTAGGAAAAATCAAATAATATCCTAAGGAAATTTTCTATAAAATTTAGACTTTAATGAATGGTCTCAGCATTTTGTCAAATTCAAATGTGCTATCAGTATTTTAAAACAATATGTTTGCACACTGAAATTTCAAGGTAAACTTTTAAAAAAAATCATTTGAATGGATGTTCTGTTTCTAAGCCCTCATTTAATATTGAAAACATTATATGTGTAGGTGAAAAATACCGATCGCTATCAAGTACAGCACATAGGCCATTCACTGTATTATAGATCTTAGGGAATCGATTTTCAGGTCACCCAACGAAAAAAAATGACCCGAAATTTTAAAAGCGTTACGTGTCCGGATAAGCAACTTAGCCATTCTTAGTCAAAACAACTCAATTTTTTTAGCTCAAATTTTGAGACAAGGTATATACACCATTGCTCTATATTTTTACGTTGAAATTTCATAGGTACCCAGACCTTTATTTTTCCGACTATGTTCAAATTAAGATAATTCTTTGAGATATATTGGTCGTATTGACATTATAAAATTTGCATGAATGTAAATCTAAATGTCAGATAGTGTCATGTTTTTTTTCATTCTTACACCATATTTATTTAATGATACATAATTATTGGATCTGAAAACTGTCTGTTAGGATTATGTTGAAAATATTATTATTAATACCCCTTTAAACTCCTCAATTTCTTTATGAAAATGTTAATACCCGTTACCCTGTACTTTCTTTCTTTTGTAGGCCTCTGAATATAAGATAAGCTCTTCACTGCTACAACCTTCCATAAATAATAAAGTGTGAAAAATACTTTGTCAGTAATTTCGGAAGAGGGCCTGGCAAGGACATTGTCTATTCGATTCGTTGGAGTACATGTAAAAGAATCCTTGACAATTTTCGAAATAAGAGTAGGTAATTAATTAGTCTGCTGTCTGGACAAAATTTACTTCATAGCACACTGTATGACAAACACTTGTCATTATTTGCCAAACCATGCAGAAAAATAGGAGATAAACCTCCATCTGTTAAAATATGCAGCCTCTATCGTGTTCAGAAAAAACTGATCCTCTATTGCTATTCAGAGGTTTTCAGGTTATTTTTTTTTAATGTCTGTAATTGTTAAAATAAATAAAGGGGTTCTTTTTTTTATGTATCTTATTGTTGTTGAAATATTTGTTAGTAATATTCTTCTAACAAGGAAAGACCCCTGTACATATGTACTTCAAAATTGGGGGGTTGGGATAGTATAGAGTGCTGTGCATCAACCTCTTCTGGCCGGTCACCTCTGGCTTGCTGTTGTGGTTTCGATCCCTGGTGTGAGCTTATGTGGCTTCGAGATAGGGGCGCCTTCTCAAATTCTTTTTTTTTTATAAGCAGTATTTTATTCAGATTTGTATCTGAATAGGGATTGCGGAACACGCATAGCCTATATTAAACCCCTCTCCTTCTCAAATTCATGGTTTACTCCCACACGAAAGACACCTGCGTGTGCGCTTTGATAATAACAATGCAAAATAAGACTTGTCTACTATATCACCTTCAGTGGAAGTTGTCGTTTAACTCGTTAAGAACAATATTTTGCAAATAGTCATAGAATAAAGACTACCATATGTTATCGTAACGAAATACTGAAGGATTGCATGTGTTGACAAAATAATGTTAAAACCCAATTCCATATAGTTCAAAATTGAAGAAGCATGGACAGACAGATGCTGTCCGGGCAAAACTCTCCTTCCTTTTTTTCATTGAAAATTGTTTTGAAGAATCAGTTTGTTTACAAAATTATGATGCCAATGTGTACCAATGAGCTTGTGTTTTTTGTCCCATCTAAACAACTAGACACTGTTCTTTTCCATGTTGTCCCTCCTACACTACCGACTGGGAGAAACCATGCTGCAAAATGCTGGAGAACTTTATTGAATAACACCAGCATACATAATCCTTATATATTCAGATTGGTATTTTTTTTCTTTGGAAAAAATTATAATGAATCAATTTGAATTAAAAAGATCAAGTATGAAGACAATGATTCTAATATCAAGATTTTTATTTTTGCTACGAAAATATTTTAAGTGCATCTTTTCTTTTGTGTGAAAATAGATTTGAAGAATGAGTTTGGTTACAAAAATACACATGATATTTACATCCTTAAATAATGGACCCAAAACAAAAAAGTAGTTTTATTTTTACAAGAAATTCTGTAGATCGATAAAATATAAAAAATTATTTATAAACGAAAATATTTTAAGTGCATCTTTTTTTTTCTCTGTGAAAATAAATTTAAAGAATCAGCTTGGTTACAAAAATACACATGATATTTACATCCTTAAATAATGGACCCAAAACAAAACAATTCAAGAAAATCTGTAGATCGATAAAATATAAAAAATGAAGTAAAAAAATATAGTATTCATGTTATTATTAACTTCATAAATATAGGAAAGTTGTCTCAAAATTTCCAGTCGCTATTTCAAAATTATTACAAAATAATAACAAAAACATCAAATATCAGTTCACGCATAGGCTTTGCAATCTACTGCTATATGGCCCATAGTATGGGATCTATATTTAAGTACTTTTTAAAAATATAAATACCGAAGTAAAAAATACGGTCTTCGTGTTATTATTAGCTTCATAAATATAGGAACGTTGTCTCAAAATTTCCAGTCGCTATCTCAATTACAATTATTACAAAATAATAACATTAATATCAGCTCACACGACTCCGCTTCATTATAAACAATAGCAAAGCCTTCGACCGGAAGTAACTTAGGTTTTGTTGACTTCGCGCATGCGATGAACAACATAATTCATCGTCCAATGACAGATACTGCAGGGTCAGTTATCCATATTTATACGGACACAGATCACTAAATATTTCTACGCCGGTACCCACAAATTGTAGGGCCAAGTTATTTTTAGTCTTTCTCTCCCTTTCTCTTTTTCCCCCTTTTGCATGGTGATTTTTGTTTACTTTTTGGTGTAGAATCGAAGAAAAGGGTTTGGAAATACATTTTCTGCCAGGTTTTGGTGAATATTCATGATTTTGAGGCGGAAGGATACAAGAGTTGTGAGGTTGCTTACGTTGAAAGGGGGGGCCGAAAATTGCCTGGTTAGCTGTCTCTACTTCCAGCTTGTGTATCTCAAGTTTTTCATGGTGAACCTCATACATGCTTTTGGGCCAGAGTTTGCCACATGTTGCTCCATCTGTGGCAGAAAGCGTTCTACCCAACGAATATTTGGGAAAAAGTTACAGCCGATCTAAGAGACGAGAATTAACATTGAAGTCAATGGGGAAATAATTAGTGATCTGTGGCCTGTCTGTGTATGACAAGGCTGTGACTGATAGGCCTTAGTTTTGAAAATATGATGACTAAATTGTCAAAAAATATGTATAAAGTATTTTGACTACAGAAAAACTAAAAAAAAAATTAAATTTAAAAAAAAAAAATCAAAGTTTGGAGAAAAATTGTGATTTCAATGCAAATTTCTCAATTTTCAGTTTTTATTTAATTTCTAACAGTAAGAAAAATATTTCTATGTCCAATTTTGGTGTATTCAGCCTCAGAAAGCATAGATAAAGTGAACAACATTGTAATTTCACCTAATTTTGTCTAAAAATCAGGAATATTCCCAAAAAATCTGCAAATTCGCCCATTTCGATGTAGAAATTAATGCCTTCATGCCTACTCAAATTAGTCAAAATTTCTAAAAATGCCCCTTATTTTCATTGCTATTGTAAGTTAGATGGGATCTATAAGTTTGTCAGGTTTAGAAATAGCTGCAGTTTTCCTACAGAAAATTGAAAATTGGCAACACTGAGTTAATAATATACAGCAGATGGGTTTATACAAAATGTTCAAAACAGGGGTTGGCTCAATTTGGCCACCAATTTAGCCAAAAAAAGCATTTTTTTCTTCTTTGAAACATTAAATTCTTGCATTTCCTTCGTGAAGGAAGCAATATCCCAGTCTTTATAGACATTTTTCACCCCACCATTCTGTTTACAGAGGCTATAAATGCCCCACCCCACCCTTTTTATTAATGTGTTTTGAGAGTTTTAATTGCACCTGTGTTGACAATTAAATGATAATAATTGGAATTTGTTGTTGAATTACAGTTAGGAATGTTATTTTACACCAATAAATGGTTATTTTGTACATTTCAAGGATTTCTAATCTTTTTTGTTTAAGGCAAACTTAGAACCCTGAGACATGTCAGGCCAATAAGACCATACCCTGATACAAAACTGGTGTAGATGTGTAAATGTCAGCTTAATGGTCAATATTTTCTTATCGAAATCTAGGATTTGTGGTGTTTGTTGCATTTATGTTACTTATAGAACAGTAAAATGTTAATTCTGATCCTTTTCAGGCCTCTTTTATGATGTCAACTCTGTTATAACTACCATTTTGACTTCATTTTTTCAGGCAATTGATGTAAAGGTCCAGACATCTTGATTCAGCACCAGAATTGCAATAAAGATTTGTATGGTGCCTCTGAGCTTTGAGATATTGATAACATTGAACTATTTCCAAATTTGTAAAAATTGTGTATTCTGTGACCCTTTTGTTAGAGAGGGGTGGACATAGGCCAATTATGGCATTTTTTTCTTTCAGCAAGGCCTATTTTAACCATAATTCACATTTATTGCACCTATTTTAGTTTTTATGTTCATATATTAGCCAGGGATGGTAAATCATATCTGTTAGACAGATTCTTTTGGTGATGTTAGCTTTGCAACCAAAGATAAGATTGATTCAGTCATTGACATTTTTAGGGGGTGGGGTTACATGTTTCAGTACAGACCTTTATAATTTCAATCATTGCAACGGTTTTGTGATTTTTCTGTTTGCATATTGTCCAGGGTTTCCAAAAATATATTACTTGCCAGTCTGGCTATCTAAAAAAGTGGAAAATTATTGGTTTTTTGAAAGATGCTACATGTAAATTCTGTACATTTTTCATGACATGACAGTAAAAAAATATATTTTTGAAAAAAAATCCAGATTATGAGTGTTTTCTGTGTAATTTGTTTGTAACTTGTCGTATTTTTTCACAAAACTCAAATACTGCCTTTAATAAGAAAGATTTTTAAATTTTAGCACAAAAGGCCCAGGGACCTGAGATGCACTGCTGTACATAAAGCAGCTTGTATACTTAAAGGGCCATCATTTTTGCAGTTATTCTTTGATTTTGATTTTCTTTCACCGGTGCGTTGCCAGAACATATGGGAAGCATATAAAAAGGGCATTTTGGTGATACCTGGAGTTTCACCCCTATATAGGACACAGATCACTAAATATTTCTACGCCGGTACCCACAAATTGTAGGGCCAAGTTATTTTTAGTCTTTCTCTCCCTTTCTCTTTTTCCCCCTTTTGCATGGTGATTTTTGTTTACTTTTTGGTGTAGAATCGAAGAAAAGGGTTTGGAAATACATTTTCTGCCAGGTTTTGGTGAATATTCATGATTTTGAGGCGGAAGGATACAAGAGTTGTGAGGTTGCTTACGTTGAAAGGGGGGGCCGAAAATTGCCTGGTTAGCTGTCTACTTCCAGCTTGTGTATCTCAAGTTTTTCATGGTGAACCTCATACATGCTTTTGGGCCAGAGTTTGCCACATGTTGCTCCATCTGTGGCAGAAAGCGTTCTACCCAACGAATATTTGGGAAAAAGTTACAGCCGATCTAAGAGACGAGAATTAACATTGAAGTCAATGGGGAAATAATTAGTGATCTGTGGCCTATTTATACGATCTATGCACAGAGTAAAAATAACACAGATATAAGAGTAACAGTAAGTAGCCTGTAGATTCAAAAAGTTTTTAGCCTGCTATTCATTTAATACGCATTTGTTTACTTATTTAGCATGATTACATCTAGTTCAGCTCTGAACGTAGGTCTCATTACACTCGCCATTACTACGTTCAGATCCCGTGCCATTCAACCAATGTCGAAACTATAATCTGTCCCAGTCAATTTTACTGGGCAACTTTTCACGGCTAAACGGTCGCGTGTCAGTCCCCGTGAACGCCTGAACAATGTAAATGAACATCTTAGTGACAAAATAAGACATTGCTTACCTAGCTAAAACCAATATGACCGACACAACAGGCTTTTAAAAAATACGTCTCCGTCTGCTAGACGACTTGGACGATGCCATTGATAGGGTAACACACAAATTTACGAACTCGGCCATATAAGATGAAACGAAATTTTGGTAAGCCTGGGGAGAAAAATTGGGATTTTTGAAAAAAAATAATTGTAAATTATTGTAATTGAAATAAAGAAAGCAATAAATGGCTGAAGATTTTCGGCTTTTCAAAGATTTTAATTTTCCCACCCAGGCTTACCAAAATTTCGTTTCATCTTATATTGCTGAGTTCGTAAATTTGTGCGTTACCCTATCAATGGCATCGGCCAAGTCGTCTAGCAGACGGAGACGTATTTTTTAAAAGCGTGTTGTGTTGGTCATACTGGTTTTAGCTAGGTAAGCAAGGTCTTATTTTCTCACTAAAATGTTCATTTACATTGTTCAGGCGTTCACGGGGACTGACACGCGACCGTTTAGCCGTGAAAAGTTGCCCAGTAAAATTGACTGGGACAGATTATAGTTTCGACATTGGTTGAATGGCACGGGATCTGAACGTAGTAATGGCGAGTGTAATGAGACCTACGTTCAGAGCTGAACTAGATTACATCGGACTGTGGTGTTGTGTGTAGCAATAGAAATGAAAAAAAAAAGTCAGATAGTTCTTGCTGACGGTAAAATTTTCAGTAGGCCTGGAAGATACTAACTAAGATAGGAGTTAGGAGTTTGAATTGATAGTTTGTTTATTTATACAAGACAAGTTTTATAATTATCCATGCTTAAATTCGAACATCCCTACGCTTATGCTAAGTCCGTATGTGTCTTCATTAGGATTGCTGTCGAAATTTTCGATAATATTAATATTTCATTGATAAACAATAAGATGAATCATATCATCCATGGCGATGTACGGTAATATACTAAGGCCTGCTGCTACAACAGGCAATCGGTATTTCGCCTGTGGAAACGTTATGACTTAAGGTTAGAATAAATAAAAAATGATGCCACTTCTGAATAGTTAAAATCAACTTGATTTTCTATTTTATTTCACATTACTAAGCCTATGTCCGTGAGTAATGTTCTAGCTATGGAACTTAAAAGCACTTAGGGAACATGTAGGGTAGGCCTATAATAATTTTGGTCAAAATAAAACACTTTATTTCAACGTAAAAATGCCTATTGAAATATGGCGAAATGCATCTAAATTTAAAATGAAACTAGACCTGCATGCAGGAATGACGGGTTTCACTGGTGCCACGTTACCCTTAAACATGTCACTTCCGGTGCCAAGTTACCATTGAACATATGTCACTTCCGGTACCAACGAAACCATTAAACAGGTTTCCAAATTAACATTGCACACAAATAAAATGGACGCAGAATCAACCAAATCCAGCAATATCAATTCATTTTATACATTTGTTACTTGTAAATGATCTTGACAAAATTACATTTCTTCCGGTGTTAATGAAAATGTTCAATCAGTTTGATGAAATCAGAAATGGCATACGATATCATATAGTGAAAATTTTATGTAAATCGAATAATAATTGCCACTTTTAAAGACCAAAAACTTGAAAAGTGACTTGTAGAAAATCGGCTATTTCTCTGCAACCGTACAAGTTAGAAACCATTTTGTGATATCTGTATGATCGTATGGGTTCATTCTATTTGTTGATTGGCATCAAATACCATAATTTGAAAAAGATTTCAAAACAGACTCATTTGAATAAAATATCTGTTTTGAAGGCTAAAAATACAGTTTTTGCCAAAATGACGTTACTTCCGGTGATAATGAAAATCTTAAATTACTTGTATGAAATCCTAAATGGCATTAGGTATAACATGGTGTAACGTTTATGAAAATCGAATAATAATTGACACTTTTATGGCCCAAAAACCTTCAAAAGTGACCTGTAGAAAACCGTCTATTGCTCGGCAACCGAACAAGTTAGAAACAATTTTATGATATCTATATGACCATATGAGTTGTGTTTATATGTGAATTTAAACCAAAAGTTAAAATTATTAATACATATTAAGTAATTCTTGGTTGAATAAAACATTGATTTAAAAAGTTTAAAATGCAGTTTTTGACAAAATGACGTCACTTCCGGTGTCAATTTTAAATTGTAATCAACTTGATATGACGCTACATGCTTTTTGAATCAAATGATGTCACTTTTATAAAAACCCTAACCCTAACCTTATCCCAAACCGACAAAAAAACAAAAAAAAATCAATAAGCGGGTCAATTCAGGTAAGTATAACTACGGGTTCTGTCCACCTCCTCTCGTCTACGGCCACACCACGTTGAAACCACCAGTTCTCGTCCGATCACTGAAGTTAAACAACGTCGGGCCCGGTCAGTACTTGGATGGGTGACCGCCTGGGGACACCGGATGCTGTAGACGCCTTTTTAAAACCGACAACCCCCCCCCCCCAAAAAAAAAATCAATATGCGGGTCAATTCAAGTAAGTATAACTACGGGTTCTGTCCACCTTCTCTCGTCTACGGCCATACCACGTTGAAAACACCAGTTCTCGTCCGATCACTGAAGTTAAGCAACGTCGGGCCCGTTTAGTACTTGGATAGTTTTAAAAAGGCGTCTACAGCACCCGGTGTTCCCAGGCGGTCACCCATCCAAGTACTGACCGGGCCCGACGTTGCTTAACTTCAGTGATCGGACGAGAACTGGTGTTTTCAACGTGGTATGGCCGTAGACGAGAGAAGGTGGACAGAACCCGTAGTTATACTTACCTGAATTGACCCGCTTATTGATTTTTTTTTTTGGGGGGGGGGTCGGTTTTAAAAAGGCGTCTACAGCATCCGGTGTTCCCAGGCGGTCACCCATTCAAGTACTAACCGGGCCCGACGTTGCTTAACTTCAGTGATCTGACGAGAACTGGTGGACAGAATCCGTAGTTATACTTTTCCTGAATTGACCTGCTTATTGATTTTTTTTTTGGGGGGGGGGGGGGTCGGTTTTAAAAAGGCGTCTACAGCACCCGGTGTTCCCAGGCGGTCACCCATCCAAGTACTGACCGGGCCCGACGTTGTTTAACTTCAGTGATCGGACGAGAACTGTTGGTTTCAACGTGGTGTGGCCGTAGACGAGAGAAGGTGGACAGAACCCGTAGTTATACTTACCTGAATTGACCCGCTTATTGATTTTTTTTGGGGGGGGGGTTGTCGGTTTTAAAAAGGCGTCTACAGCACCCGGTGTTCCCAGGCGGTCACCTATCCAAGTACTGACCGGGCCCGACGTTGCTTAACTTCAGTGGTCGGACGAGAACTGGTGTTTTCAACGTCGTGTGGCCGTAGACGAGAGGTGGACAGAACCCATACTTGTGCTTACTCAAATTCTTTTTGTGTCTTTTTCCCTGCGGAGACGGGCCGAGCGGAGAGCTGGAGTGGTGCAAAAGAGTGCGCGCTGTGGTCTGATTGGCGGAAAATTGATTTTTTCACGAAGAATCAGGGCAAAAAGGCGTCTACAGCACCCGGTGTTCCCAGGCGGTCACCCCTCCAAGTACTAACCGGGCCCGACGTTGCTTAACTTCAGTGATCGGACGAGAACTGGTGTTTTCAACGTGGTATGGCCGTAGACGAGAGAAGGTGGACAGAACCCGTAGTTATACTTACCTGAATTGACCCGCTTATTGATTTTTTGTTTTGTTTTTTGTATTTAATTGTTTTAAAGAGATTTAATAATGCCAGACTAATATTAAAATAAAGTTTTAAATTAAGAATAATTAATTATTGGTCTAATGCAATGAAATGATTTGATTTGACGGATGAAATGTACGATGGGTGTCCACACTATGTGGCTAAGGCGTTGGCCTGCTAGCCAGGAGGTCGGGTGTTCGATCCCTGCATTGGCCGAGAAAGTTCATCTCCATTTTCTGGCGTGTCCCCCCACCCACCGTGTACACATTGGAGTGCACGTAAAAGATCCCTTAGCAGTTGGAATTCGATATTGTTGAATAACCTCTATACGATGACTAAATGTGCAGATTGTAGCCACCCACACTGCATGTTTTGCTTAACAATGAAAGGGTGCCGTTTTCAATTTTCGATCCTTTTATTCTTCTACTCCTGATATTTTGGACTGTTGATCGATGGTTTCATATAAAAAACTACCGATAAGACTCTTTGTAGAAGAACTTCCCAAAAAATATTATGTTGACTTTACGAGAAAGACCTCTAAACATGCTCCAAATTGTAAAAATACGACTTTTTGGATTTTCAATCTCTTTTTTTCGGCTATCCCTGATATTTAAAAAAAACAGTCTAGCTATTAGACTCTCGATTGACAAGAGTTTCACCACCCTCCCTTCATTATAACCGAAGTTATTGTGCCCTAAAGAATCAATTCATCAGCATGCTTATCTCTGCTTACTCTAGGCAGAAAATGCTCATCTTTGCACTCAATCATGACATTGACCTAGTGGACGTCTACACCAAGATTGAACATTCTAGCTCAATTAGAAGGAGAGTTATTTTGTTTCAAAGTCTCGGCCCTTCAAATTGCTACTACTTTTCATATTCACTTCAAAATGGCAGCCATCAGTTGACCTTAAACCAAATTCTGCTCCCTGCGATTTTTGGGCCATCCTTCAAGGATTCAGAAAATATAACTCCCGTGTCTGTAATTAAAATAGCAAAAAAGCCTTAGGGATTTTTCATGTTTCAAGATGGTGGCACTTCCGGTTCGATCGACAAACTCCATATTTTGTGTAGGAATCAGTAATTATTTGTCGAGTACCGAAATTTTTTTTTAGGTCATTCTGACCTATATTTCGACGATTTTTTTTAAAACTTTGATCCTTAATTTCACCATGGGGAGGTAATTTAGAAAATTTCTCATTATATTTTCGAAGTCACATCGGTAAGATCTACTTATATACTAAATTTCATGAAAATCGTACAACTATTAAAGAAGTTGTCAAATTGGTCTAAACTTCCGGTTCGAAATCACAGCGACGAATTTTCGAAATTCGAAAATGTGAAATTGCAGATGAAAATGACATTTTTCAAGGTATTCAAAGAAAAAAGAATTAGTAAAATCGGTCAAAAAATAGCAAAGTTACGACTGTGCATTGTCAGTTTTTTCGTTCGTAAAATTCGGTGATTTCGAATTCGCAAAACGTTTTGAAAATATATTTAATCCACAGCCACCACCCATTTGGGGGGGGGGGGGGTAGGTCAAAGTTTCAGAAACATCCTATGGTTAGATTCTGTGAAATCCGATTTGCAGGAAAAAACACACAAAAAAATAATAACTAGATCTGCTACTGTCCCATGCAGATATGAAAGCTTTCATATTCATCGTCACGTGTCATTGATTGTATCAAGTATCCTAAATAAAAGGATGAGAAGAAAAAATTATCAAAATTGGTCAAAAACTCGCAAAATTACAAGTCTAAATATAGTATGAAACATTGCACCCAGGCATAACAATAATCTGAAAACTAAAGGGAAATAACCGAAATTTGTATTGCTGTAATGAGACGTATGAGAAAATGAAATGAAAATTGCCGGAAAAAAATTAAAGATAGGTTGCCAGGCAACGAAACATACGCCCACAGCAGCTAAATCGTCCGGGCAGTCAACAAGGGTTGTCGCATATTTTTACTTTTTCGGGTAATGAAACATTTTTAATACACTAAAATCGTAACAACTCATTCTGTAATTATCTGAAAATCATTAGAATTTGTTTGCTTTTTATAAAGTTTTGCCCCACGCTAAAAATTAGTATAGGAAACATTTAACATCATGGATTTAGCTGTTCAGTTATCAAAATTCATTGAAAATCAAACTACTTGTTCGTTTCAACACCTTAAACTCTGTGTATCAATCTGAAGTCAATCGGATGATAAGTTTGGCATCTATAGCGTCACAAGGTTTTTTGAAGTGATCAAGGGAGATAACTCTGGAGGTAATCATTTGAAATCGCTGAAAATAGGCTTCTGCGTCTCATGACCTTAAACAGTGCGTGTAAATTTAAAGTCGATCGGATATTAACTTTGGCCTCTAGAGCGTTCACAAGATTTTTTTGAAGTGATCAAGGGCCATAACTCTCGCACTAATTATTGGAAATCGCTGAAAATCAATAGGCTTCTTTGTCTTATGACCTTGAACACTGTGTATAAATTTAAAGTCAATCGGATATTAACTTTGGCTTTTAAAGCGTCCACAAGATTTTTTGAAGTGATCAAGGGCGATAACTCTGGCACTAATTATCGGAAATCGCTGAAAATCAATAGGCTTCTTCGTCTTATGACTTTAAACACTGTGTATAAATCTAAAGTCAATCGGATATTAACTTTAGCCTCTAGAGCGTCCACAAGCAATTGTGGACGCCGGACCGACGGACGGACGGACGGACGGGGGCGACGACAATATACGACCACATTTCAATGTGGGCGTATAAAAATGGCAGGTTGGACAGGCGACCTTACTCCTTGTCACGTACAACCGGGCATTCGAAAACACGCTAGTTAACTCAATGACAGGCGCGCGCTAACCATTCAGCCGCCCAACCCCCTTTTGAAATCAGAAACGTGCAATATTTCATATAGGAAGAATAACAAGCGGCTCACAACAAAATGATAAATTAATGAGTTTAGTGCAAAAAGGCGTCTACAGCACCCGGTGTTCCCAGGCGGTCACCCATCCAAGTACTAACCGGGCCCAACGTTGCTTAACTTCAGTGATCTGACGAGAACTGGTGTTTTCAACGTGGTGGTGGCCGTAAACGAGAGAAGGTGGACAGAACCCGTAGTTATACTTTTCCTGAATTGACCTGCTTATTGATTTTTTTTTCGGGGGGGGGGGGGGGTTGTCGGTTTTAAAAAGGCGTCTACAGCACCCCCTTTTGAAATCAGAAACGTGCAATATGTCATATAGGAAGAATAACAAGCGGCTCACAACAAAATGATAAATTAATGAGTTTAGTGCAAAAAGGCGTCTACAGCACCCGGTGTTCCCAGGCGGTCACCCATCCAAGTACTAACCGGGCCCAACGTTGCTTAACTTCAGTGATCTGACGAGAACTGGTGTTTTCAACGTGGTGGTGGCCGTAAACGAGAGAAGGTGGACAGAACCCGTAGTTATACTTTTCCTGAATTGACCTGCTTATTGATTTTTTTTTCGGGGGGGGGGGGTTGTCGGTTTTAAAAAGGCGTCTACAGCACCCCCTTTTGAAATCAGAAACGTGCAATATGTCATATAGGAAGAATAACAAGCGGCTCACAACAAAATGATAAATTAATGAGTTTAGTGCAAAAAGGCGTCTACAGCACCCGGTGTTCCCAGGCGGTCACCCATCCAAGTACTAACCGGGCCCAACGTTGCTTAACTTCAGTGATCTGACGAGAACTGGTGTTTTCAACGTGGTGGTGGCCGTAAACGAGAGAAGGTGGACAGAACCCGTAGTTATACTTTTCCTGAATTGACCTGCTTATTGATTTTTTTTTCGGGGGGGGAGGGTTGTCGGTTTTAAAAAGGCGTCTACAGCACCCGGTGTTCCCAGGCGGTCACCCATCCAAGTACTGACCGGCCCCGACGTTGCTTAACTTCAGGTGGACAGAACCCATACTTGTGCTTACTCAAATTCTTTTTGTGTCTTTTTCCCTGGGCAGATGGGCCGAGCGGAGAGCTGGAGTGGTGCAAAAGAATGCGCGCTGTGGTGTGATTGGCGGAAAATTGATTTTTTCACGAAGAATCAGGAAAAAAAGGCGTCTACAGCACCCGGTGTTCCCAGGCGGTCACCCATCCAAGTAGCAACCGGGCCCGACGTTGCTCAACTTCAGTGATCGGACGAGAACTGGTGTTTTCAACGTGGTATGGCCGTAGACGAGAGAAGGTGGACAGAACCCGTAGTTATACTTACCTGAATTGACCCGCTTATTGATTTTTTGTTTTGTTTTTTGTATTTAATTGTTTTAAAGAGATTTAATAATGCCAGACTAATATTAAAATAAAGTTTTAAATTAAGAATAATTAATTATTGGTCTAATGCAATGAAATGATTTGATTTGACGGATGAAATGTACGATGGGTGTCCACACTATGTGGCTAAGGCGTTGGCCTGCTAGCCAGGAGGTCGGGTGTTCGATCCCTGCATTGGCCGAGAAAGTTCATCTCCATTTTCTGGCGTGTCCCCCCACCCACCGTGTACACATTGGAGTGCACGTAAAAGATCCCTTAGCAGTTGGAATTCGATATTGTTGAATAAGCTCTATACGATGACTAAATGTGCAGATTGTAGCCACCCACACTGCATGTTTTGCTTAACAATGAAAGGGTGCCGTTTTCGATTTTCGGTCCTTTTATTCTTCTACTCCTGATATTTTGGACTGTTGATCGATGGTTTCATATAAAAAACTACCGATAAGACTCTTTGTAGAAGAACTTCCCAAAAAATATTATGTTGACTTTACGAGAAAGACCTCTAAACATGCTCCAAATTGTAAAAATACGACTTTTTGGATTTTCAATCTCTTTTTTTCGGCTATCCCGGATATTTAAAAAAAATGATACAATGATTTCACACAACAGGCTAGCTATTAGACTCTCGATTGACAAGAGTTTCACCACCCTCCCTTCATTATAACCGAAGTTATTGTGCCCTAAAGAATCAATTCATCAGCATGCTTATCAAAAAGCGAAGAGTGATGAAGAAAGAAAAGAAACTGTCAAAAGAAAGTGTTACGGAATCAAGAGACCCACCGACGAAAATCACAAGTGCCTCAACCGTGGGCAGCTCGGACACGGCCTGCTCGAAATCCAAACAGAAAACAACTTTGAAGCCGTTGCCAGCCGCATGTTCGACAACGTCGAAGGTATTCACAGAAATTATTAATCTAGATTTAATTTTAAATGGCTCTACCGACCTTTCGAGCACCTCAAATATTCTGATTTTTGAAGCAGTCCATAATTTCATTAAATGTAGCAAAAGGCTTTGATTCCCTTTAACATTTTGTTTTACTATATTTCATATACATCATTTCCACATAAAACTGTATATATGTTCGGTTTTACCATTTATAGTATTTAATCTTATTTTTATGTAAATGTTTATATTTATTGTTTATTATTTTCTGTATACCCGGGAAAGAACTTATATAGGCTTTGCCTGTTGTTCAATCCTTTTCATATGAATAAAATATTGTTTAAAAAAAAACGTCGACATGCCCAGAGACAACACCCGCAGTGTAATACTTTTAGAAGAATTTTTGCTCGAGAAATAAGATGGCATATTATTTCATTAATTAATATCTTTGGTTCACATATATGTAGGTGTGTACTAAAATCAACTTAGTCAATGATTGACATGGTTACATAAAAAAGAGTTGTATAGCCATAACAAACTAGTTCTATCTTTCAACAAATTGCATGTGCATAGAAGTTTACCTATTGCGTCATTTGGCTTAATTTATCCAATCATATTCTTAATTGCACAGGTTCATGGTCATGAACATGCACGACTGTGCGTGATACCCTTGCGGCTATAAAGGAACTATAGTATGTCTTTAAATCAGACTTCGATTAGATTCCAGAGGGTTACCATCTAAGAGTCCTAGACACCGCAAGGTGTCTAGGTTGAGAAGAGTTTAGTTAGTATTGACTATAATTGTAATATGTACTATGCTTGTATGTATACCTATGCTACATAAAAGGTAAAAACGAACTGTTGCATTGTTATAACTGAAGAAGACAAACGTCTTAAGAAACCAGTAAGAAGAAACACACAACGTGAAGGAGAAGAAAAGACGATCAGAGATAAATCCTAGACGATCACAAGGCTACGAAAATATGTAGCAAGAAAAGATGCATGGGTCATACGTAGGATGTGGCGACCGGACCTACAAGACACGCTCTCCACGTCAGACGAAAAGGGCCATGGTATTACAGCAGTCAGCGATACTGGTACTGGTGTGGAGAAGCGTTCGAACTCTACAGACGATACAAAGAGAAAAAGAAAACAGCCCACCCACAATTCTCCCGACTACCAGTGAAACCCCGAACGGTGAAACCTCGAAGCCGGCTGTCCTCTTGGCAGAGAACGAAGCAGAAAGTTTTTACCGAGCACTCATCCAATATGCGGGTCCGAGAGATATGACCGGAGTCTTGTCTTGTCGTATCCCTCTTGTTTCGAAATGAGTGAATGGATACCCGTCGTTGTCACATTTGCTGAGGTGGAAGACTGGCACCCACACGACACGATGCAGAAGCTTTTGGGACATGTGTATTGGATTCCTCGCGTCCTGAGAAATGTACCCTGGTTGAGACAAGTTTTTGTATTGAATGCCATGCTCTTTTTGTATTTTTTGTAAAATAGATTGTGTTCTTATTTCACTCCATGTCTGTTATTCTGTGGTGGGCGCGACGGTATAAAAGGCGGGGGGAAAGAGAGTTGGGGGAAACAGTGCAAGATGGATGTGACGTTCAAACATCCCTTTACCATATTAGTCAGTGGTCCAACGGGTGTTCGAAAGACGGTCTTTGTGCAGAAATTTCTTCAAGCGTCCCTGTTCGATTCCCTCCCCAACGCATCGTGTGGGCCTACGGCGAATGACAAGAGAGTTACAATCGCTTTCCATACATTTTTTTGGGAAACAATATTTTACTTAAAAAATTCATGAAAAAAGAATCAGGGAACAGGCAAAGCCTATATCACCCCTCTCCTCATATAAGGATTATAAAACATGTACATATTATACAATAGTGGTGAAATTCATATAAAGTTAAATAATTAATATAAATACTATTTACAACAAACAAAAATGGGGAAGTGCTGTTATATAACTTGATAAATGGTTTCTATAGATAGAATCAAATATTAAAGCGTCTGGTAACATCGAAGTATTCATGTACTATTCATGTTGTTAGATGTAGCCTGATTTTCTATGCCACAAAGAAGTGGTTTAATTGATTGTTGGTGTGATGGTAAAAGATGTATTGTAATTTTTCGTGCATCTGAGTACAGTGGGCACCAGCGGAGAAAATGTTCAGAATCTTCAAAGCGATGACCGCAGCTGCGGGATGGATCCTCTGAGATACGTCGTAAAAATTTATGCCCGTTAAGGTCGCTACAAGAAAGACGCAGTCTGCTGTGTATTATCTAGTTCTTTTTTTTTGCCCTGTAGAAATGAATTTGGAATTATTGGATCATTTAGTTTTAGATTTTGTTTGAAAGTAGTCAGAGATGGAGAAATTCTTATACTGATATCAAGTTTATTCCATTCTTTTGTTGATGAGGGTCTGAGTTCGAAATTTTTTTTTGTTTTACATTGGTATTCTGAACGGTTGTCATTGTTACGAAGATTATAATTATTTGGTCGGTATAATATTAAGTTCTTGAGGTAAGTGGGTGTCAGGTCATAAATGATTTTATAAATAAGTGTCAGTTTCTGTCGTTTGCGTCTTTCTCGTAGGGTAATAAACCCGGTTTCGTTATATAAGAGCTTATGACTGGTACCCCTTACAGCCCCACATATTGTTCTTAGTGCATCTAAATGTAAGTTTTCTAGTTTATTAGTGTGGTCATCAGTGCACCCATCCCAGATAACATCACAGTAATCGAAAAGGGTTAAAATGAAGAAAGTGTGCAAAGTGTGCAGAGTGTGCAGGGATTTTCGTGTAAGCCTATATTTAAGTGACCTTAAGGAGTTAATTAGTTTGCTTGTTTTATTGATAATTGAGTCTACGTGTGCGTGTCATTTGCAGTTTGACTGAAAGATTAAACCGAGGTGTTTATGTTCAGTGACTTCTTTTATAGGAATTTGATTAAATCTAAGGGCTGGAAGTGGATGATTTTTCTTGTTAGTAAGTGCCAGTGTTTCGGTTTTGAGGGAGTTGAAGGAAACCTTTAGTTTTTCTAGGTCAATATTGATTGTATCGGCATTTGCAGCTGGATCATCGATTGTTAGATATAGGGTTGTGTCGTCTGCAAATAAACGAATATTGGAATTTATATTTTCTATGATATCGTTAATGTAGATGAGAAATAGAGGTCCGAGAACAGAGCCCCGTGGAACACCGGATGGAACTGTTCTTGGGGTGGAGGAGGCGCCACTCACAACAACTCTTTGTTTGCGATTAGTAAAATAATTTTTGAACCAGTGAAGGACGTCCCCACTGACCACAGCCGCCTCGAGCTTATGACAGAGTCCAGCGTGTCAGACTCTTGTCAAAAGCTTTGCTTATGTCGCAGAACACTGCTCTCGTATATTTTCCTTGATCGATGGCTTTACAAAACGTGCGAGTTAGAGCAGTAAGTTGGTAGACAGTAGATTCGCAGTGAAGAAAGCCGCTTTGAAGATTAGTAATAATAGAATTGTCATCAAAATCTCTCCCAAGATGGCCGCATGAGAACATCACGCGAAATGTGTAAGCAGAAAATCTTTAAAAGTTGAATGAAAAATGATTTAAACAGTTAAAACTCTACATGGATACTGTTTTAAACCATCGTTAATAACATATAGACATAATCAAAATGTTTAAAAACATTTAGAAGGTAATTAATATTATATTCATGTTGACACGTATACATGACCTCATTCATGAGTGACATGTAATAACAACAAATCAAGCAGCCAGTGAACTAAAAAAGTTTACACAGCAAGAGATAACAATGTCGTTATATACAAGAGGAGCCACGAAAAAACCACCAACAAAAAGAGGTAGAGAAAATTCATCGCAATCTGAAGGAGACATAAGTATAAATATGGAAGATGCCTCTGAACTTAAAAGCAAATTGACTGAAATGAAAAACTGTATGCTTAAAAAAGAGGACTTAAAATCTATAGTAAGTGATATTACTTCATCGTTTTTACGAACATTTCGTGAGGAATATAGCTCGTTACATGAAAAACTGGACCAAACTTTAAAAGACAATGTAAATTTAAAAGAAGAAAATAAAAAAACTAATTCTAGAATTAGCCGAAATTAGGCCGATAAACGAGCATGAAAAGTTAAGAACAGACGAAGCGATACGGATGGCCAATTACAATGAGCAATACTCACGCAAAAACAATATTCGTGTGCTAGGTTCACAAAACGACTCCGACCTTGATAATAAACAAGCATTCATACAGTCCATACAAAGGTGTGTCGACATTTCAATAAAATCCGAAGAAATTCAAGCCATTCACCCACTTCCAGCCAGAGACAGAAATAAACCAGTCATAACATTGGTGAAACCATCGAACACCGATATTAAACGTAAAATTATGATGAAAAAACCCCAAATATCTGAAAAGGGTATAACATGCCACGACGATATCACGAAGAAAAAACTTACTTTGATGAATAGAGCCAAGGATACAGATATCTGCGAAAAAGCATGGTACTTTAACGGACAAATATGCAAAAGCAGTGAACAAATTAAACGTCAAAATAGACCTTTATGAAGATATACAGTATAAACTATCTGCAGCCCCAAACGAGAGATAATACTCAAATAACTTTAGAGACTCTGCTACATGTTATGTATCATTCTATAATTTAACCTATATAATCTACTTTAGCCAATATATTTTGAACTTTAAAACTTTTACTACACTCTACTGTATGACCCTAACCAAAATACCCAATCTTCCTTTAAAGTTTATATCTTATCAAACCCCCTGTTTATAATTGTATTGAACAAAGTTACTCTCCGATCTTCCACCAATCTAGCCCTTAAAGGGACTATCCCGATTCGAACAAATTTTCAAAAATAAGAGTCCAAGTATGTATGAAATTCAAGCGCCAAAATATAGAAGAATTGTGTACTTTACACGTATCGACAGTTCAGCTCAAAATATAGAGTCGTTTGGGACTTGAACGTGAAAACTGCTTATCCGAACACATAACCATTTTAAGATTAATTTCGAGACAATTTTTTCTTTTGGTGACCTGATAATCGATTCCCGTTTCTTTAGTGGTCGATACAGTGAATGGCCCATGTGCTGTACTTGATAACGAAAGGTGAATTACACCTACTCATTATTTTTATAAAAGAAAAGTTTGGTTTTATCAAGACACCGCAAAATACAGCCTTGGACACCGGTCTTCACTTCCAGATAAAGACTGACAGGGTTAGGTGGTCTGAAAACGTATTACATAGATTGGTTTTAGTTGCTCGGCTCTAACGTAAAGAATTTTAAGCGATTGCAGCACAAAATTAGGCAGCTTTATTCTCCAAAATATTATCGGGATTGGCCCTTTAATGCTAGAAATAACCCACATCACAAGGCTTTAGGTTTAACAGCTGAGTGCTAGTTGATTTTCATCAGAACATTACGTCCATGATTTCACATCTGTGGAAATGGACGTAAAACATAATATATCGATAAATGTCCTCTTATGCGTGTATGCGCATATATACATATATATAAGCAGTGACCTCCCAAGACAATCGCCAACGGCTATCGTCTGCTCTATTTGGAAAATAGAAATCAGATTTGGTTACAAAATATGGCGAAAGCAATTCTGCACTTTACACATAAACAAGTGGAAAAAATAAGAAAAAACTCCAATTGACTAAAACATATCCAAAATGTTTCTTGTTTTGGCGAACGTCTTTGACTCATGAATACTTATGTCAAGGGCAGTCACTGTTTATGGGCATATAATATGTAGACTAAAGCCTATGATTTAAACTCGCTAAATACCCCCAAAATAGCAATAAACAGCCTCTCTATTTCTTTCCCAACTACCTTAGGTATGCAATTACTAAAATGTATTCTTTCATATTTTGTATTAAAAACAAATCCAATTTGTAAATATTGTAAATAATTTCTGTTTACACATCGCGATTAAACAAGTGTTAAATGTATCTAACACTTGGTCACTCCAAATGCGTAATCCCGCAATGCATGCATACCATTGATACATACATTAGCAATCGATACATCTCTGATAAAACACATTTAACGATTTCCACTGTTAATATATATACACTATACAAAATAAAATATACATTTATACAAATAAAAGATTACAAAAATTTATGGTACATGCTAAACTATATACTATACATATACATTAAAAAAAAATATTTTCACGCGGTTAATATTACAAAACGTAACTATCATTTTCAGAAAGACACAAATTTGTATAAATATACATATAGATGACTCTAAATATTCTATCAAATAACATAAGAGGTTTAAGAGACTCGACCAAACGTAAAAACGTTTTTCATTGGCTTAAAGATTTAAACTATGACATAATTTTTCTACAAGAAACTCATAGTACTATCCTAGATGAATCGAACTGGACAATGGAATGGGGATCCGAAATGTTCGTCTCCCACTCACGAAGCAACTCAGCCGGTACTGCCATACTAATTAAAAATAATAACAATATTACTAGTACTAGTACTATCCTAGATGAATCGAATTGGACAATGGAATGGGGATCCGAAATGTTCCTCTCCCACTCACGAAGCAACTCAGCCGGTACTGCCATACTAATTAAAAATAATAACAATATTACTACATCAGATCACTACTCAGACAAAAACGGATATTTTAATATTTTGACAGTAGAAATCGAAAATATAAAATACATTCTGTTCAATACATACAGTCCAAATTCAGATCACGACCAGGAGTTATACTACAAAAAGATTAAAGATATACTAAATAAATACATCAATGACACGGATCAATATACATCTATAATTATAGGAGGTGATTTCAACAATGTTCTTGACCACAAACTAGACCGTAGCGGTGGTAACTATAAAATCAAAAAGAAAGGATTACAAGCTATACGAGACCTAATAGATGATCTAACTTTAGTAGACATCTATCGAAAAAGAAACCAAACGAAACATTGTTATACATGGCGTCAAAAGAATCCACTAATACAGAGTAGAATTGATTTTTGGCTTATTTCGGACTATTGGCAAGATAATATACAAAAATGCAACACAACTCCATGTCCTTTCAGTGACCACTCCGGAATTAATTTAAATATAAACACTAACGTATTGTCTAAGGGACCAGGACTATGGATATACAATTCATCGCTATCCAATGACAAAACTTACAAAAAATTAATAGTTAATTCCATCTTAGAATGGGAAAACGAATACTTCAACCAAGAAGACAAAAATGGTCTCTGGGACTACATTAAATTTAAGATTAAAACAGTAAAGAAAAGGCCAAAATTAGACACTCACTAAAAATTAAATTAAAATCTGAACTAGAAACACTAGAATCTAAATTAAATAATAATTCAAATTGCTTAACGTGAAAAACAATCTTAACAAAATATTGACTCATGAAGTAGAAGGTATTCAATTAAGAACTAAAATAAACTGTTACGAATTTGGCGAAAAAAATACAAAATACTTCCTAAATTTAGAAAAACAGAGAAGTCAAAAAACAACTATCAATAGACTAACTATAAACGGAAATACATCAATTACAGACAGACAATGTATTTTAAATGAAGTTCGGTCCTTTTATGAAAATCTATATTCTGAGAAATGTCAATCATCTAACATAAATAATTATGATACATTTGACTACGAATATCTACCAAAACTAGATATTGGCCAGGCAGAAACATTAGAATATGACATAAGTAATGACGAATGTAAAGATAGGTTGCCAGGCAACGAAACATACGCCCACAGCAGCTAAATCGTCCGGGCAGTCAACAAGGGTTGTCGCATATTTTTACTTTTTTTGGGAATGAAACATTTGTAATACACTAAAATCTGATTAAGAGTAACAACTCATTATGTAATTATCTGAAAATCATTAGAATTTGTTTGCTTTTTATAAAGTTTTGCCCCAAGTTTCGAAAATGAAACGTTTGTAATACACTAAAATTTGATTACGAGTAACAACTCATTATGTAATTATCAGAAAATCATAGCTTGCTTTTTAAAAAGTTTTGCCCCACGCTAACAATTAGTATAGGAAACATTTAACATCATGGATTTAGCTGTTCAGTTATCAAAATTCATTGAAAATCAAAATACTTGTTCGTTTCAACACCTTAAACTATCTGTATCAATCTGAAGTCAATCTGATGATAAGTTTGGCATCTATAGCGTCACAAGGTTTTTTGAAGTGATCAAGGGAGATAACTCTGGAAGTAATTATTTGAAATCGCTGAAAATCAGTAGGCTTCTTCGTCTCATGACCTTAAACAGTGTGTGTACTGTAAATTTAAAGTCAATCGGATATTAACTTTGGCCTCTAGAGCGTCCACAGGATTTTTTGATGTGATCAAGGGCCATAACTCTGGCAATAATTATCAGGGATCGCTGAAAATCAATAGGCTTCTTCGTCTCATGACCTTAAACACTGTGCATAAATTTAAAGTCAATCAGATATTAACTTTGGCCTCTAGAGCATCCACAAGATTTTTTGAAGTGATCAAGGGACACAACTCTGGCACTAATTATCAGAAATCGCTGAAAATCAATAGACTTCTTCGTCTTATGACCTTAAACACTGTGTATAAATTTGAAGTCAATCGGACATCATCTTTGTCCTCTAGAGCATCCACAAGATTTTTTGAAGTGATCAAGGGCCATAACTCTGGCACTAATTATCGGAAATCCGTGAAAATCAATAGTCTTCTTCGTCTTATGACCTTAAACACTGTGTATAAATTTAAAGTCAATCTGATATTAACTTTAGCTTCTCGAGCATTCACAAGATTTTTCAAAGTGATCAAGGGTCATAACTCTGGCAGTAATTATCGGATATTGCTGAAAATCAATAGGCTTCTTCGACTCATGACCTTAAACACTGTGTATAAATTTAAAATCAATCGGATATTAACCCTGGCCTCTAGTGCGTTGACAAGAAATTGTGGACGATGGACGGACGGACGGACGGACGGACGGACGGACCGACAGACGGACGGACGGGGGCGACGGCAATATACGTCCACATTTCTATGTGGGCGTATAAAAATGCAATATCATGTTTTAAAAAGAATAAATCTCCTGGAAATGACGGTCTAAGTATTGAGTTCTATGAAACATTCTGGCCAAATATAAATAAATATGTTTTAGCATCATATAAATACAGTTTCGAAAACAATAAACTATCTACCTCTCAAAGACAGTCATTAATTAAACTATTACCTAAACCCAATAAAGACAAAACGAATTTGGTAAATTGGAGACCGATAACTTTAACAAATGTCGATGTAAAAATATTAAGTAAAGTTCTCTCTTATCGTATCAAACCTTTCCTAAACCACCTTATACATCCAAATCAAATTGCATTTGTCCCTGGTCGGCATATACAAGAAAATATCCGCATTATAGACGACAGCATTCATTTAGCAAATCAAAAACGAATTACAGGATTATTATTAGCTTTAGATTTTCAAAAAGCATTCGGGGGGTTGGGATGGCCTAGTGGTCTAGAGTGCCGCGCTTCGACCTCTAGGTGGCCGTCACCTCTGGCTTGCGGCTGTGGTTTCGAGCCCTGGTGTGAGCGTATGTGGCATGGAGATAGGGGTGCCTTCTCAACCTCGTGGGTTTCCTCCGGGCACTCCGGTTTCCTCCCACTCCTAAAGACCCCTACGCGCAAGCGGATTATTGAAATAAAATTAAAACCATATGTTAGTCCCGAAATGACCTAGTTGTGTCGAGTGGACGTTAAACCCCATTTCTCTCTCTCTCTCTCTCAAAAAGCATTCGACAGTATATCACATAAATTTATGATGCGCACTTTAAGTATTTTTGGCTTTAAAAATAATTATATACGATGGAAAGAGACTCTATATTTGGACATAACTGGCTACATCATAAATAACGGCTTTACAACACCCACATTTCATATTAAAAGAGGAGTGAGACAAGGAGACCCAATGTCTAGCAATTTATTCATTTTAGTTATAGAAATTCTACTTCACAATATACGTTTAAATAGAGAAATAAAAGGAATAATATTCGCAAAAGCAGAAATAAAATTAACCGCATTTGCAGATGACTTGACAGCTTTACTTAAAGACTTTAAATCAGCAAGACATTTATTTGAAATAATAAAACTTTACAGTAAAATATCTGGTTTAGAAATAAACATATTAAAATCCGAAATTATGAACTTGAACTTTTCAAATAACAACACCGCACACAATTTAAACAATATTGGCTTTTCACATTTCTTAGACGAAATTAAAATTCGTGGCATTTTTTTCTCGAGCAATCAACTTTCATCAACACAAAAAAACTTCCAGATAAAAATTGATGAAATTATAAAGATACTAAATATTTGGAAAGAGCCTCATTGGCAAAATACAAATCATTAAAACATTCTGCCTATCGAAAATAATCTTTCCCATAATGTCAATAGAAACTCCAGAAACAATTAAGAACCAAATTAATACATTAATCTACAAATTTCTCTGGAACGGTAGTGACAAAATTAAAAGAAATGTTATAACACAAAATGTTGAAAACGGTGGCCTAAACATGATAGACTTTAACGAATTTCTAAAATGCCGAAGTATATTTTGGATCAAAAAACTAACGACATCAGATGATAAAACATGGAAAATACCCTTTCGATACATCTTGGAAAAATATAACGGTGAAATACTGCCAATGTGTAACTACGACAAAAATATTCCAATATCTTCTCCATTTTATAAACAAATCTTTACTCATTGGCACGATATATTTACAACACATATGGATTACCTGATACCATTTAATAATCAGGTCATATGGAATAACAAACACGTTTTTAAAAAATTAATAAATCTTCAATATATAATAATACATTATTTAAGAATAACGATCTAATATTTGTCACAGGTATTATAAATACAAGAACTAATGCAAATAATTTAATTATTAGAAAACAATCAACAAATCAAAAATGACCTAGAAACTCCAAACCCTAATCTATATGATTATTTAAAAAAAATAATTGAAAAAATTTACAATAAAGACCTATCAAAAATAAAAAGTAAAGATGTCTATAATACATTAATCTTAACTAAACTTCAAAAACCGACATCAATAGAAAAATGGGAACGACTACTTAACATCGAACTAAACAAAGAAGACACAAAAAAAATATTTCAAATATCGAAAACTAAATGTTATAACATTAAATTGCGTTGTTTTATATATAAATATATTCACAATATTATCTACACGAATACACGTTTATGTCAATTCTCGCTAACGGAATCAACTCTATGTAGTTTTTGTCATTCATGTATTGAAGATGTTAACCACCTATTCTACCTATGTACCCATTCGCAAAATATCTGGCAAGAAACCATCACTATATTAAAAAACTATAACATCGACTTTAAACCAAAACCAATCGATATACACCTTGGGGTTTATAAACAAGATCATCAAAATTATAATCAATTGCCAACACTATCAGTCACACTTCTAAACCACATAATAATATTAACAAAATTCTACATATATAAATGTAAACTAAAAAACGCCATACCTAACAAAAAAGAATACACATCATACATAAACAACATTAAAAACCTAGAAGTAGAATCTGCAAATACTCATCAGGCGCGGATCCAGAGGGGGGCGCACCCGGCGCACGCCCCCACTATTTTTTGAAGTGGCGAACAATTTTTAGCTACATATATTCTCGCGAGAAAGGAGAACAAAAATAGTTTAGGTTGGAAATCCTAATTTACAGTATTAGTAGTATGAAATTAGTCCTTGTGGGCATTTTTTCCACTCAAAAATCACTGTTCCGGGCTTCGCACTCCCAAGTGGGTGCGGCACGCCCCCTCTTTCTGAAAATCCTGGATCCGCCTCTGCTCATCTCCATGAAAAATGGGAAACACAAACAGAATAAAACCTCTTATATACAAGTAATATTATAACAACCGCAAAATATCTTATACTTTACTACAATATCTATTTTGAAACGAATTAATGAATATATATATTCAAATCCACTCAAAGTAGATACCTCTCATAACATATTTACATAAAATGTATATTTTGAAATATATACTAGTATACTTTTAAGAATTATGAGTAGCTACAGTAATATACTGTTCAAAAAAAGTAGGGGATATTTGATTTTGGGGGCATAATACTAAAATATGCAAATGACTACGAAAAAAGTCACTATAGAACCTAACAGAAGAAACATTTCCAGTTACATGTGACGCCCAAACGCACCAATAGCTACCGCATGGAATGCAGGTGATGCTTGGGATCATCATGGGGGTCCAACCCAAGATTTGCACGACTCTGACTTTGAATGTTACAGTCATTGTGGCATTGAATTCCAGGGTGGAAACATCAGTTTAATTGTTTTAGTGACCAGAAAACAAATTTTGATATGCGTCGGATTACCCAAAATGAAAGGTTACGTGCCCTTGGCATGCTACAGATCGGCACAACACAGGCGGTTGTGGCGCGGACGATGAATGTTTCTCAGTCTGTCATAAGCAGGCTATGGTCCAGATACCGTGATACACAATCTGTACAGGACAGACCACGCTCAGGTCGACCAAGGGCGACAACTCAAGCCCAGTATCGATTTATCCGTACCTTGGCCTTGAGAAAGCGTGTCATCACAGCAAATCAGATCAGCGCTCGTCTTCAAACAGACACTGGTGTGAGAGTGAGTGGCCAGACGATTCGGAATCGACTGCATAGGGGTCACCTTCGCGCCCGACGTCCTCGCGTGATCCCTTGTTTGAGAGATCATCACATTCAGGCAAGACGTCGTTGGTGTAGGGATCGTCAACACTGGGATAATCGACGCTGGAGCAATGTGATGTTTTCAGATGAGTCAAGGTTCACTGTTGATTTTTTGGACAGACGTAGGAGGGTGTGGCGTCGTCGAAACGAGCGCTTCCAAGACGTTAACGTCATCAGACATGATCGATTTGGGGGTGGTTCTGTTATGGTGTGGGGAGGCATCACTGTTGCTGGAAGAACGGCTTTACGTGTTGTTGCAGGGCGTGTTACAGGTCAGTACTACCGGGACAACATCTTGGCAGTCCATGTTGTGCCGTTCGCACGACGTCATGGCCGCCGTTTCATCTTCCAGGATGACAACGCAAGATGTCACAGGGCCAGGATCGTTACAGGTTACCTCCAACAACAGAACATCACCACATTGCCTTGGCCAGCACTGAGTCCCGACCTCTCCCCCATCGAGCATGTCTGGGACATGCTTGGACAGGGGTTACGTCAACGTCAACAACGTCCTGCCAATGTCCAAGAACTTGCTGCTGCGTTGCAACAGGAATGGGACAATCTGGACCAAAATGACCTTAGACGTCTCATTAGGAGTATGCCACGTCGGATCAATGCTTGTTTGGCAAACAGAGGAGGATTTACCCGTTACTGACTTTGTTGTGATGCTGTGGTAACTTTGCTGTTTGACCCCGGGTATCATTTTACCCTTATAATGGCCAGTCTGTGCCTTACTTAGTCTAACGATCATTTGGAATAAATCGATGAATGTGAACTTCATTTCATTTTGTCAAATGATGATTGAGTTATAAAGTAGTCGTTTAAGCAGTCAGCTTTATCAGTTGGGGAAAAGAATGTTTTGTCGTCTTGTGTAAGGGGAGATAATTCGTTACATGTTTGTCGTGTCTTTTTCATAAATGAATTAACAAGTTGCCACCAGTTCTTGTTACCAATATTTTCCTTATCGTTAGTCTTATCGTCAAGGTTTGTAAAATATTCGCGTTTGCATTTTCTTATAAAATCAATATAATTGTTTCTTATAGTTCTGAAATTCTGCCAGGCTATGTCTGAGTTTTCCTATACTGCTTTTTTGTGGAGTTTATTTTTCTTTTTACTCATTTTTCTTATACTGTTATTCATCCATGGTTGGTCCCTGGGTCTAATGGTTACTAATTTGTTTGGAATGTGTTTTTTGGCAAGACTTGTCAATTCATTTGTGAAATTATTACAAGATATATTTATGCAGTTAGTGTCGATAAAATCGTCCCAGTTGGTGGATAGTACGTCATGTCTTAGTCCTTCATAGTTGGTATTTTTATAGTCCCAGATAGTTCTTTCATAGCATCTTACTTTCGGTTTTTGGAAACTTAATCGACAGTACACAGGGCAGTGGTCGCTACAGAAATTATCGAGACATCCTGAATCAGTCGAAAAACCTGAACAATTGGTTATAATTAAGTCAATCAAAGGCTTGACGGATATTGACGACGTAATGGGAGAAGACACGGAATCATCACCACCACACGAGTGTCATTTACATTGTGCAAAACTTGTTTAACAAGCAACAGCCTTAATGCCCATTACCTGGTCTTGTTCAAAAATCCCCGAGACGCCTCGCAAATTGGTGTGTTGGCCCGTCAGATGTACCCCTCCCGGTCCAAGTATATGCAAGAAGCTTATGAAGATACGACGAGTACCCCCGCAGTTACTTACTCGTTGATTTGAAGCCAGACACACCCGAAACTTTGCGACTGAGATCCAACATTTTACCCCAAGCGGAACCACAAGTATAAAAAGGGGGACCTGTACCTCGAAATGACTCTTGTTTGTCACGATGGTCCGCATGAAGAATACGCAGAGGAAACACCCACCTCCAACCCTTACCAGGGCGACGTTCCCGACCCTGGCACCAGACCTTCGTGATCCCACGGTACGAAGTCAGACTCGCCCGAGAATGAGGGCCCCCAGAACACAATGGTTACCCTCGTTGACACCGCCCACGAGCCCCATGTCACCCTTACCAGCCACACCACCACGCCGTACCTTACCGGTCACACCTCCACGCCCCACGTCACCACCTACCCCTTCTCGGCCTCTCTCTCCGATCATTCGAAGACCACGGACAGAAAAGAAGAATTCTATGAAAGGACTCGAGTCCTTCATTCGCAAATTACAACATCTGACTCCCGATATGGCTTATGGGCAGTTGGTCAAAAACACGGGCCGGGCACGTATTGGATTGTTGCAGTGGTTCAAGTTGGCGGCCAACCATTTGCTGAAGAGTAACATCCAACCACTGGACACCCAGCACAAGAAATGGGTTGGACGAAACCAGCAAGTGTTGAACCAACTCATGAAGAGTAACATGCCGACGACCGAAAGACTCTCCCTGATCATGAAACCAGGAGGACATGGGTTTTTTGGAGGTGTGTTGATTCGTATCTTGCTGCGATGGAAGGAAAGACTGCAAGAGGAAAGAAACAAGAAACGAAATAAATTCGTTCGACGGACCGCACAGCGCGGAAGGGGACTGAGTACCGAAGAATTGGACCAACATCGAGCGTTGCTTCGCACATCACCCGACGTCAAACGGCAATTTATCGATCAACAGTGTGGTGCCATCGGGGCATTGCTGGCAATGGCTCTCCCAGCTTTGGCCCCTTGGTATCTAAAGTATTGGGAGGACAACATGGCGGTAAACTTCCCTTCCTTAGAAGACGCGATAAAGCGAACACTATGGTTGCCGAGCTCTCTAAACTATTTGGTGGATAACCCAGTTGACAGAAAGGTATAAAACAGTGGAACTAATTCCATATTCAAACTCGAGACGCTGTAGAAGTTTCACATGGTCTATCGTAACCAAGGCAGCTGACAGATCTAGTAGTACCAAAATTGACACCTCACCTTTATCAACAGATTCCTTAGCTGCATTTAAAACACAATATTTATTGTGCTTAGTGTACGAGTAAAATTTATTATTTATACTCATCGATCATTGGCGTGGATCACTGCTCGCAAAGTGATTCCACGGAGATTTTTTTACTCTGCTGAATTTTGTCTGCATTTATGTTGATTCGGTTTTGTTTTTCATGTCATTAGTTTTATGGTGCGGACTTTGTGCAAAACATTACCTGCATCGTTTCGTGTGTGATGACTGTGCCTGCCGTCCGAGTTTTACTTTGCGTGGAGCGAAATCCAGCATTTAGGACGTGGTCTTGAACGGTAGCTACCAGTATTATTTATTCATTTATTTCTTTATTCAGTATACAGTTGTCATATGTTACAATTTGTTTAATAAAACTTTATGAATAATAAATAAATGATGTTTGGGGCAAACCATTGAGCACCAAGTATACGAATCCCTGCTTCTTCTAAACAAAACCACGGCAGGGGGTTTTGTGTCTGGTAAAAAGGGGCGGGACTTACTTTGCATATATTTAAACTGAGGGACGGGACGCAATTGGATCCCGGGTACCTTTGGTTTTAGCGAGCTTGAATATAAATTTTTGCTTATAGTCCCCTAGATATTTCATTTTTGTCAGGCTTGCCCTCGTATTACATATTTGCGAGCTTTGTGGTGTACACATTACATACAAAGGCGAAATGTGGGTATAATGTTCCGCTAAACGTTGTCAATTCAACGATTATTCGAATCACTCGTCTGAAGGTATGAAGGGTCATTTTCAAGATTGAAAAAGAAAATGGCGGATCCCCCTGGCATGGTATCAAAGACGTGGAAATCTCACATTACAAGGTAATAGGAAAGCAACTCGAAAATCTAAGACTCGACTACTGCATTGCATAGATCAGAGTATCAATAGGGAGATAATGTTACCCGCAAACACTGAAGAAAAGACAATTTTTATACTTTTCAAATAACTTTATTCCGAGCGGTCAAGAATAAAATATTACAAAGGGTGGATAAGAATGACATCGACATTCATTTACCTGCAAAATCTGTATAATTTCTACTTTAAAGTTAAAATAGATAAAACTCGTTAAAATTAACATAGAAGCAGCCTTTCTTAATAAAATACCTTCTCTTAAAGGGACAATAACACTCTTGCTGGCTTGGCAGCTCTAGAAAATAAATAATAGTCTTATTCTAAGTACCAGATGTTTATGTGTCCTACCTGTTGTGTAAATTATCCATTACATCCTATTTTCCTTGTCCAGAGGGTTCGAAAATATTTTAAAATCCAAGTCACATTTGAAAAGGTTTACGCTGACCTTTTCAAATCATGTAGTTGAATTTTTCCTATTTTTTAAATTAGGTGTGTTACGATGAAATTTGTAACATCAATTTATTTGAATATTGTAAAATAATACAATTTGTTGACCAGAATAAAGATTGGGACATATTATTCAATTACAACAAGAGTGTTATTGGGGCTTTAATCATAGAACTGTACTAGAAAGGAAGTCTGACTGGTGGTTTATGTTATTTATCGCATGCGCGAAGTTTCAGAACCTAAGTTACTTCCGGTTAAACAAAACCCTGAAGAAATGCGTATAGAGTCCTGTGAGCTTCGGAATAAAATAAGAAAAAAACATCGTCTGCACAACTTCCAATTACCAAGATATATCCGAAATTAATGTTTAACCATGTGTAAGTTATTTTGTATCAATACGGTTAGTTGTCAGTACATGTTTCGTTCGTATAAAAATTAAAAGGATACTACGGTACCCAGGCCTACAACAATAACACATAAAAAGCATGATAAGTTATTGAATAATCATTTTCAGTGAGAATGCGTCCAGGACGCATTCTATTGTATTATAAAACCTCAATTTGTTTCTATTCGATATAATAATATTTCGTCAAACGTAATAAAAACTATGCAGCTAGTCTAGAATCTACAATTTTCTAATTATATAGGCCTGTATACATGTAGGCCTATATAGTCATGTTTTATCTTTACTTTAGGCCTACAGGTTTTTTTTGGTGTATCAATATTCATTACTTCAAGGTGTCGTCATAGCCCCCCCCCCCTCAAAAAAAGTAAGTTAATAGCTAAAATTTCCCTTTTAGTTTTAGATTGTAAGAAAAACTGTTTTGATCATTAGATATACCGTATATACGTCTTTACGTGTATAAATAAATAAAAAATCTGTCTTTATCAATTAAAGATGTAGGAAAAATCAAATAATATCCTAAGGAAATTTTCTATAAAATATAGACTTTAATGAATGGTCTCAGCATTTTGTCAAATTCAAATGTGCTATCAGTATTTTAAAACAATATGTTTGCACACTGAAATTTCAAGGTAAACTTTTAAAAAAAATCATTTGAATGGATGTTCTGTTTCTAAGCCCTCATTTAATATTGAAAACATTATATGTGTAGGTGAAAAATACCGATCGCTATCAAGTACAGCACATAGGCCATTCACTGTATTATAGATCTTAGGGAATCGATTTTCAGGTCACCCAACGAAAAAAAATGACCCGAAATTTTAAAAGCGTAACGTGTCCGGATAAGCAACTTAGCCATTCTTAGTCAAAACAACTCAATTTTTTTAGCTCAAATTTTGAGACAAGGTATATACACCATTGCTCTATATTTTTACGTTGAAATTTCATAGGTACCCAGACCTTTATTTTTCCGACTATGTTCAAATTAAGATAATTCTTTTAAATATTGGTCGTATTGACATTATAAAATTTGCATGAATGTAAATCTAAATGTCAGATAGTGTCATGTTTTTTTTCATTCTTACACCATATTTATTTAATGATACATAATTATTGGATCTGAAAACTGTCTGTTAGGATTATGTTGAAAATATTATTATTAATACCCCTTTAAACTCCTCAATTTCTTTATGAAAATGTTAATACCCGTTACCCTGTACTTTCTTTCTTTTGTAGGCCTCTGAATATAAGATAAGCTCTTCACTGCTACAACCTTCCATAAATAATAAAGTGTGAAAAATACTTTGTCAGTAATTTCGGAAGAGGGCCTGGCAAGGACATTGTCTATTCGATTCGTTGGAGTACATGTAAAAGAATCCTTGACAATTTTCGAAATAAGAGTAGGTAATTAATTAGTCTGCTGTCTGGACAAAATTTACTTCATAGCACACTGTATGACAAACACTTGTCATTATTTGCCAAACCATGCAGAAAAATAGGAGATAAACCTCCATCTGTTAAAATATGCAGCCTCTATCGTGTTCAGAAAAAACTGATCCTCTATTGCTATTCAGAGGTTTTCAGGTTATTTTTTTTTAATGTCTGTAATTGTTAAAATAAATAAAGGGGTTCTTTTTTTTATGTATCTTATTGTTGTTGAAATATTTGTTAGTAATATTCTTCTAACAAGAAAAGACCCCTGTACATATGTACTTCAAAATTGGGGGGTTGGGATAGTATAGAGTGCTGTGCATCAACCTCTTCTGGCCGGTCACCTCTGGCTTGCTGTTGTGGTTTCGATCCCTGGTGTGAGCTTATGTGGCTTCGAGATAGGGGCGCCTTCTCAAATTCTTTTTTTTTTATAAGCAGTATTTTATTCAGATTTGTATCTGAATAGGGATTGCGGAACACGCATAGCCTATATTAAACCCCTCTCCTTCTCAAATTCATGGTTTACTCCCACACGAAAGACACCTGCGTGTGCGCTTTGATAATAACAATGCAAAATAAGACTTGTCTACTATATCACCTTCAGTGGAAGTTGTCGTTTAACTCGTTAAGAACAATAGTTCAAAATTGAAGAAGCATGGACAGGAAGATGCTGTCCGGGCAAAATTCTCCTTCCTTGGATTTTGCAAATAGTCATAGAATAAAGACTACCATATGTTATCGTAACGAAATACTGAAGGATTGCATGTGTTGACAAAATAATGTTAAAACCCAATTCCATATAGTTCAAAATTGAAGAAGCATGGACAGACAGATGCTGTCCGGGCAAAACTCTCCTTCCTTTTTTTCATTGAAAATTGTTTTGAAGAATCAGTTTGTTTACAAAATTATGATGCCAATGTGTACCAATGAGCTTGTGTTTTTTGTCCCATCTAAACAACTAGACACTGTTCTTTTCCATGTTGTCCCTCCTACACTACCGACTGGGAGAAACCATGCTGCAAAATGCTGGAGAACTTTATTGAATAACACCAGCATACATAATCCTTATATATTCAGATTGGTATTTTTTTTCTTTGGAAAAAATTATAATGAATCAATTTGAATTAAAAAGATCAAGTATGAAGACAATGATTCTAATATCAAGATTTTTATTTTTGCTACGAAAATATTTTAAGTGCATCTTTTCTTTTGTGTGAAAATAGATTTGAAGAATGAGTTTGGTTACAAAAATACACATGATATTTACATCCTTAAATAATGGACCCAAAACAAAAAAGTAGTTTTATTTTTACAAGAAATTCTGTAGATCGATAAAATATAAAAAATTATTTATAAACGAAAATATTTTAAGTGCATCTTTTTTTTTCTCTGTGAAAATAAATTTAAAGAATCAGCTTGGTTACAAAAATACACATGATATTTACATCCTTAAATAATGGACCCAAAACAAAACAATTCAAGAAAATCTGTAGATCGATAAAATATAAAAAATGAAGTAAAAAAATATAGTATTCATGTTATTATTAACTTCATAAATATAGGAAAGTTGTCTCAAAATTTCCAGTCGCTATTTCAAAATTATTACAAAATAATAACAAAAACATCAAATATCAGTTCACGCATAGGCTTTGCAATCTACTGCTATATGGCCCATAGTATGGGATCTATATTTAAGTACTTTTTAAAAATATAAATACCGAAGTAAAAAATACGGTCTTCGTGTTATTATTAGCTTCATAAATATAGGAACGTTGTCTCAAAATTTCCAGTCGCTATCTCAATTACAATTATTACAAAATAATAACATTAATATCAGCTCACACGACTCCGCTTCATTATAAACAATAGCAAAGCCTTCGACCGGAAGTAACTTAGGTTTTGTTGACTTCGCGCATGCGATGAACAACATAATTCATCGTCCAATGACAGATACTGCAGGGTCAGTTATCCATATTTATACGATCTATGCTTTAATCTTGACACAGAGTTAGGCTTCCCTGTCAAGATCACACTCCCTTTCATATTAACACAGAGGTAGTAATTGTTACCCCTTACATGACTAATCCTACTCTATATATATGATACAGAGACAAAATATGTTAATGATAACTATCACTGTGAATTAGCCTAACAGTAATTAAAAGAACGTAAACTTTTACAAATTACATCATTTCACTATTACAACATGCATATGCGGAGATTTTGATATACAAATAATACAGAAATTATTTGAATTAAATTTGATTTATACAAATGTAGATAGTTAGAAAGTAAATTACCTCCCCTGATACTTCAGGCTTAATTGAAGAAAATCTTACAGTAGGCATAGAAATACTGACTAAAATGAAGGCACGGACGGTTTAACATAAAGGCAAGGTGTGTACGTTAAAGAATAATAGTTTCCCTATTAATTAATACAACAGACAAGTTTTAAAAGTGTTTTGCCTTAAAGTAAGAGTAACAAAATCAGTGCCCCCTCCCACCATTCATTAAATTAGCAGAAAGTATATGTATTAAAATCAAGATTGGTCACAATAACAGCTGTTTTCAAAACTTATCGTTTTGTCTGTAGGTGTCACCGCGATTGGTCAGGAAAGTGATGAAACTGAAATTTTCGTTTACACGATAACACAAGGATGTACGAATTAAAGGGGTATCGATATTGAAATAGAGTATTGGGAGTAATAGGGTTTATTTTGGACTTTCGTTCTGTGTTAGGAAATATGTTCACTCCTGTTGGTGTCCAGTCTAGTTTGAAACAAGATGGTGTCACTTTACCTTGCCCTTAAACTCAGTAATAATGTTTCCATAAAACTGTACATTGTGTTAATGTGTTCAATTACTAAATGCCAATCAAAGAATACCTCCTTGTAACTATAGAATCATTTTAGTAAACGGTCACTCATCTGACGCGACCAGTGGCCACTAATCACATAACAACATGATGTTATCTTACGTAAAGTTTACGTAAAAATGGTCAGTCAGTTTACCATCATTTTGCTCATCTTCTTAACCCTATGGCAAGTAATACGACACCGACAGTGAGCTTAGCGACATATATGTCGCCAACGTCATACCTTATTTTAGATCAATTTTTCTGATTGCACACTAAAGGAAATCCCTCGAAATATTGTCCAATGACAGGAATAGAAATTAAAGTTACTATTTTTAGCTCATAGCCTCGTTTTAATTAACTATTAACGGGGGTTTTCCATAGGTTTTCTTGACAGGTCAAGTACGTTCGCTGTCTTTTGTTTACCTAATGACGTAGACATGGTAAAACCCGCGCTTAGCCTATCGTCTGCTTTGTTGTCATTAGTGCAAGATGGCGGCCTCTTGTTCTAATAAACGGCAACGGACGAATAAAATGAACAAAAGCTTAACATTAAATGATGTCTTAGAAATTGTGAATGATGAAAATGATGAGGATGATAGTGGTAGTGATTTAGATCCACGAGATCTAGGAATGGCATCGGAACAGGAAGAAAATAGCGACGATGAAAATGAACCCGTTTTGATGACAGATCACGCAGACGACGGTAGGCCTATTCACGGTGTTTTTGTTGGGGATGATGGCGATAATTATAATCACAGAACGAAGAATTCTAACAGTTGGAGTATTGTAACAAACAGCCATAATAACAGACCAGAAATTCATGAGTTTTTGGGAAATAATGGGCCTACGTGGCAACCTACAGAAGCACAGCCTGTGGAATATTATGACCGTTTTTTTAGACCCACACAACCTGGTGAACTTTCTTTATGGGAGCTTATGATTGAACAAACAAATAAATATGTTGAGTTCTATCTGACGAAAAATCAAGTGCTACAACAACACCCTAAAGTTCATCTCTACAGACCGGTGACCCTTGATCAACTGCGAGCTTTTTTTTGATTATTGTTGAACTGCGGATTAGTAAAGAAGCACGGAATACACGAGTACTGGAATACCAAATCTACTTCGCAAGACACACCGATCTACAGAAAAATTTTCAAATTAGAAACTTTCAAATTATTAAGATTTTTTCATTTATCCGACAGTGAAACTGAACCAAAACGAGGTAGTGCCAGTTATGATCCCACATACAAGTTCAGACCTTTGTTAGATCACCTAAATAAAACATGGGCTTCTGAATACAACTTAGGAGAGAAAGTCAGCATCGATGAATCCATTGTGGGCTTCAAAGGTAGACACGTCTTAGTAAATTAAATCAGAATAAAAAAACACCACCAATGGGGTCCGAAAGAATACGTTTTGGCAGATTCACAGACAGGTTATGTTCATCAAATAATATACCACACCAATAAACTTCGAACCACAGGCAAGGGACAGCCTTATGATATTTGTACAAAACTAATGCAGCCTCACTCAGGACTCTATCATCATCTTGTAGTTGATAATTATTATACTTCGGTACAATTATGTGACGATATGTTCGACAAACAAATATATGTTACTGGTACAGTACGATCAAATAGAAAGAATCTTCCAGATGAAGTTTAACAGACCATGAAAAAGAAGGGCGATCTAATCGAAATGGGACGAGACAACTTATTGGCAGTAAATTGGGTTGACAGGAAGCAAGTGAGATTCCTGTCTACGTTCTCAGCTTCAGGGACCATTGACAAAACCTCCTTCGACCAAAAAGTAAATCGAATTCCTTTATGCGTCATTGATTATAATTCCGGAATGGGTGGAGTTGATCTTGCTGATATGATGACAGATCATTATGCCGCAGAGCTTAAAACATTAAAATGTTGGAAGAAAGTAGCCTTTCATTTGTTGGACAGATGCATGACCAATGCATATATATTATACAAGGCAAACCCAAATTTAGTGGGACGTCCAATAACCCATTTGAAATTCACAACTCATGTAGTTGATGGACTTATTGGGGCAGGGGCGTAAAAATCCACTAGCCCGACGCCCGGGGCTACCAAAAATAAATTACGGGCTAGTGACCTATTTGCCGTACTAGTCCTGGACTAGTGCCATCACTTATTTGTGACGATATAGATAAATAAACTGTAAAACATCCCACATTTATTTCTCAAATTCCAAGGAAAAGGTCAGTCATAGCAATAGATTTTCTGTAGTAAAACTTAAAACTGTATGGACATTTTTTGTACTACTACTCTTATTCATTCATTCTTGACATTTTCATTTCTCCATCTTGCACGCTTTGACAGGTCACGTATAAACCAGTTGAAATCCGGTTGATTTAAAAACTTTAGATTAGTTCTGACACAAATATTTGAAAGCATACCTTTGTATTTTCAAACACAAGATAATTTTGATTTTTTAACATGTCAAGTATTTCCAAAGAATTTAGTATTTCCAAAGAATTTACTACACGTGTTCATTACCCACACGCCATGCCGAATGGTTCCAGTGACCTGTGTGTCATCAACTCTGACCCTATCGACACGCAGCCTGACACTCACTACTCAGTAATAATATAAACAATTTTACTATCCTGTCTATTTCAATACTATATCAGCAAATCAAACTGATTTGTTTCGTTTTAAGATTCTTTACAGAGTGACCAGGTAAATAAATACGGCAAAACAATTAATTTGTCAATTAGTCGAGGCGTTCTCAGGTTTTGCGTAAACTTCGAGCGGGAATTTAAGGACGTTAATTTACCGAGATATATTACAAATGACATGTGCTATATGAAGTATTTACATGGTCTTTAGTGACAGAAAACATTGCTCTGGCTACCATTCCTGGATTTGAAGGTCAGACATGATATGAAATGAATATCAATTTGTAGGTTTTTGTAACCGTTTCACCAGTGCAACCGAACCGTGACCGGTTAACTGTGCAGCCCTTTACTTTTTCGAACTATGGACTAGTGGATATTAATGCCGGGCTAGTGCCTGACTGCAGACTACTAGCCCGGGGCTAGTGGATTAAAAAATTTTTTTACACCCCTGTATTGGGGGCTATGCAGATGAGCGTATAAGAGTGGGCAGACCAAGCATACTTCCACTAGCAGCTAGAAGAACTGAAAGGCATTTTATAGATTTCACACCAGAAAAAAAGCGACTCAAATGTCAAGTCTGTGCAAGGAAAAGAAGTGATTCGTGCAAAGGTACCCGAGTTAGAACATGGTGCAGAGACTGTTGTGTAGGACTGTGCGTGGGAGATTGTTTCCGCACATTCCATTCTTGAAAATATTAATCGCAATAACGGTTTTCAGGATTATCGTGATAAATAACAGTATGGCAATTAATTATATATTCTATCACGGGTGGCTGCATGGTTAATGCGTAAATGGACATAGTCGAATGGAATGGAATGAAATATTGTATTATTTGTAATTTGCAAAATATTTTTTGTCCCCTTGTTTGATTATACTATTTATTAATAATTTATATAACTTCCTTTGTATTATATATTTTAAATAAATGTGAGGTATACTTCATCTAGCATAAAAGTTAATCTTGTAAATATGTATTTGTAAATTAAGTCTTAATGGCTCTCCATTTAAATAGATCATTATCAAGCACTAAACATTCATTTTCTATTTGCATCACTTTCACTTAGAAATTTATCATTTCCTACTATTCATTATAAATATATCAAATGAAAGTATTTTGCCAAAAATAGTAATTATTAAGATTTAATATAGAATTTTGAATATGAAAATAAACTACAATATGATAATGGTTTTAATCTTTGTTGGTTTTTTTATTTAGCTCAAATACTGGACTAACCTAGTAGCGTTGACTTCTGAAAGTATTTTGCCAAAAATAGTAATTATTAAGATTTAATATAGAATTTTGAATATGAAAATAAACTACAATATGATAATGGTTTTAATCTTTGTTGGTTTTTTTATTTAGCTCAAATACTGGACTAACCTAGTAGCGTTGACTTCTGAAATCCAAGTCTAAAGTATCGATTTGTTTTGCTGTGTCATGCTCCAGATCGTGCTCATTTGAGGAGTTCACATAGCTAAAATACTATTATGTTATCACTTATGTTCGTGTACTGTATCTCTAGCCAATATATCAGACTAAAAAGGAAAAGAAAGGGGGTTTACGGCCTTCTCTAATTTTGAGTACATGGGACCTCCGTTGTTTGTCCCATCCGAATCATTAGACTCTTCCTTGCCAGGTCCTCCATTCTACAATACTGACAAAGGTAAACCACTCTGGAAAATCCTAGGAAACTTTATTGGCCAAACTTAGAATCGAACCCAACTTCAACAGTATCAAAAAAAAAAATTGTTATTAATTACATTAGGGTACATTATAGTTATGGGTGATGCTAATAATTGTAGTTCGTTTGGGGAGGTTTGGGAAATTCCCATGAATGCATGGTCTGTCTGTCATTGAGTCAAGAGATGTGGTTTCTAATATCCAGTTGTATGTGACAAAGAGTCGGGTCAACCGTCCCACCTCACATAGGTTTTCTCCGGGTCCTCCAGGGAATCACTGTGGCTAAGTGGTTAAGGCGCTCGATTTTCTGTGTGGTTTCCCCTTGTCAGTGAAGCAGAACGGAGGGCCTGACAAGGACAGCTGTCTAGTCAATGGTCGTTCAGATGAGACAAAAAAACGAGGTCCTGTGTACACATTTGCGTGCACGTAAAAGATCCCTTGGCAGTTGGAATTTGATATAAGAGTAGGCCGTAGTGCAACTGTCTGAGCAAAATTTCCCTCATAGCACACTATATGACTTATGACCTATGCCCATCTTCCCTTATCCCAGGTTAGGTGCAAAAGAGTAGGAGGTTAAACCCCATTTCATTTCCTCCATTCCCCCCCCCCCTACTGCTAATCACCCTTTCATGCTTGCGAGTTACCAGGCCCGGATCCAGGATTTTGTCGAGGGAGGGGCCACACATTGGAGCAAGGGGTAATATGTTGCAACCTTGGATTGTTTGGGTGGGGGCAATGCGTAAATCATGTTCATATCATTTATTAAAGAGCAGATATGTGAACTACAACAGTAACAAATAAAGCAAACGAAAATGAAAATCAACTATGTCACTGGGGCTGACGGGGGGGGGGGGGAGGGGACATGGCCCCCTGCCGCCCCCCCCCCCCCCGTGCATGGTTATTGAAATAAAGTTGAACCATGGGTTTGTATCGAAATGACGTAGTTTATGTCGAGGAGATGTTAAACTCCATTTCTCACTCTATCCCTATCACTGGCAATCAATAGTATACTATACGACCTATATCGTTTTGGCAGATTGTAAATAACACTGCATGTGATTACCCCTTATGTAGGTGCTGTGTCAAATCGTTGAAAATATTTTTATATCAGTCCAAACATTAACAATAAATACAGGAACAATCGTCAATCTCGGGCTATTTCTATATCCCACCACACCGGACATGAACTTGTCAGTGGTAGGATCAAATCTGTCAATCTTGTTTATATTTAAAATAGCTCCCATTCTCATGATAATCATTTTTCTGGCGATTATTGGATTTTTTCAAATTGCGATAACCCCAAAAATGTCCGGATGGGGATGCCGTGATATACCGGGGATGGCGATTATATTTTGAACCGATACTATAATCGTAATTTAAAAAAATAATCTTGATCACGCAGCATCCTCGGGCTGCCGCTGCAACCTTACTTGAAAATAAAAATCAAATAATACATAATATAATAATTTTAGTAAATGTTATTACATGTTATCAATATAAAAGTATAAAAAGCGTTATAACGTCATTTTTACGTCATTTAATTCACTCACTCAAAGCCGTATATATAGATAAAGTTGCGACAACTGTGAAGCCAGAAATTTCATATGACGTCATGAAAATATGACGTCAAGTGTAAAAAGACGCCATGTTGGGTCCCAAGTCATTGCTTACTCACTATCTATTTTATGCGCAATTATATTGCTGCGTCGAAGTTGCCTGCCCCGACAGGGATATGAAATGTTGATAGATATGCTATATAATTCCGCGAAAAAGAGTCTATAGGCGACAAATCATACATGTTTAAAACGAAAAGTATAGATGAACATACTATCATTATTAATTATTATACAACACAAAGAGTACATTATTGTTATATAGCCGAATTCATAAAAAAATGAAGTAAAAGATTTCCCAGATAAAAGCGCTATCAAATATATTTAACTTGCATATGCTTTTACAAATCAGATTTTTTTGTGCAGACGGTTAAATTGAAAAACCAAAATATATATAATAATTTGGGAGATAAACCATTTTTCCTTCTAGCCGGCAAAATAAGCGCCTGAAATTGCGCGATTTTTTGGTCTGGAGCCATTCCTGTGTGTCAGTTTTCGGTCATCGATCATTAATTGTATCATCAATATTTCAAAAATCGAAATTTCTTTATGTCTATGCGCGACATGTGTTTGTCTAATATATAAACGACACAAATTTAACAGATACAAATACATGTTATTCCACAGGTCGGCCTAGACAATGAAGGGGACGCAGTTAGTTTTCAGTTTGTCCGACTCCTTTGGGTATTTGCCCCCCCCCCCATTTCCAATGAAAAGAATGATGTTGTTCTGGTTCTCAACCAGTAGGCCCTATCAAAGACATATCAGGCGTGTTACAAATTCTCTCGAGTTTGTTCCACATATCCCAACATTTATCGGCTTTTTGTTCCATCTATAAAATCATACATCCCTACTAAATGTGAAACAAGAAAATTCAAAGGCTAAATGGAACAATAGAACAGGTAGGCCTAAACCTTAATGTCGACATATACGTAAGACTTTATGAAGTAAGATATTTTTATGATATGATTCAACCGAAAGGTACATACATTATGTATATGCAACGTAGATTATTTATATCTACATTCAAGTTTAACCAACTGTGTATAACCGAAAGGTACATACATTATGTATATGCAACGTAGATTATTTATATCTACATTCAAGTTTAACCAACTGTGTATGACCGAAAGGTACATACATTATGTATATGCAACGTAGATTATTTATATCTACATTCAAGTTTAACCAACTGTGTATAACCGAAAGGTACATACATTATGTATATGCAACGTAGATTATTTATATCTACATTCAAGTTTAACCAACTGTGTATAATTTTTTTGATTTTCGTCGAGTTAAATAAAGTATGAATTATTGACATAAGACGTCTATACATGTGTGGTTAACAGTGTGTAACTAGAACTTTCTAGAACAAATCTATTCAGGCTCGTAGCTAGCGGGGGGCAAAGGGGGCAGCTGCCCCCCTCCCTGGAAAATTTCGGCGCCCCCTATGGGGGCCTATTGGCCGTTGTGGAAAAATCGTCTCCGTCAATGGGCGCCAAAGCGCGCAACACGAGGTCAACGACCAAAGTTTCCATATTTGTATGGGCGACACATAAAGCCGAGTGACATTGGTTGGGCGCCCACGACGAGATTGGCGCCCAACCAATGTCACTTAGTTTTATGGGCGCCTCGCCAATCATGTCGCTATATATGAGCCGTCTCATAAGAACCCACACGATTAACACGACAACTGATGTGGTGTCCAAAACGGCCTGATTTGTGGGGTGCCTTATCTCGGAGAGGCCCCCATAATAACAATCATGATTGGTGCGGTACCTTATAATAATGGGCTGCACATAGTGTATAATGCCGAATTGAACTGGTTGGGCGCCAACGACTTGATCATGGGCGCCCATAATATAATGCTAGTGAGATTAGTTAGGTGCCCACGAATGAATTGGGAGCCCAAAACGGCTTGATCTGTGGATTGCCTTATCCCGGAGAGGCGGCCATAATGGTTGGTGAGGCGCCGTTTAATGTCGGGCCGCACATAGTGCATAATGTCGAATCAGATTGGTTGGGCGCCCACAACTTGATCAACGGGGCGCCCAAAACGGCATGATTTGTCGGGGCCTCATCCGGAGGGGCGTCCATAATACCGAGATCGTGGACACCAATAATATGATAATCTTAAAAATTCAAACGGCATGATTTGTGGGGTGCCTCATCCCGTAAGGGCGCCCATAATGACGAGATCACTGGTGCCCACAATATAATGCTAATGAGATAAGTTAGGCGCCTACGAATGAATTGGGCACCCGAAATGGCTTGAAAATCTTCAAAATTCAAACAGGTCGCTCTCATGTGGGTGGCAAAAAAAAAAGTACCTAAAATGTAATAAAACACTAATTCTAAATTTACTTTTCTTATAATAGAATATTGCGAATTAGTGCTAAATTGACAATGGATTAAAACATTTTGTCTGAAGCCACACTACTTTGTGCCACATATTTCGGGCATCGGTTATTATTTGTGGATGCAGCTGCCACACTCCGATCGGATGGTTGGAATTCAGGTCGGAATAGAGTGGGATTTCGGTTACAAAAAGATTGGAAAATTGAGAGTTGCTTTACTCTTTGTTTAGAATAGCTCCCCCCCCCCCCAAAAAAAACGCATAATAATGCGGTGGTTGTATTGGGTTCAGGTAAGCCACCATATTCCTGAACAATAACCCATGAAATCCATCCTCGGCCATTGCTGGCCAGCAACATGACAGCCTTTCGTTTAATCTGGGGTCTTCCCTAAAGCTTTGGACAGTGATTTAAGGTATTGTACCCGTTTAGATAGCCTTGTTTGTCACGCAATTATTTTTTCTGTAACATTCTGCTATGCACTGGTTAATGATAAAATCGTCCAATTTAGAGCTCTGTTGAACGCGTAATGACATTGTTACGTAGTTAGCTATTGGTTGTTAATCGGACTATTGACCAGTTATTATTTGGAGCAGAAATTTTCTTCCAATACAGCAGTGTTAAGTGGGATTAACTCTAATCAAACGAAACACTGCAAGGAGTATGGTACGCCACCCAAGGTAGACTATATTGGACCACATTTCAGTTGCTGTATTCATAGGCTGAAATAGCAGGAAAACACGTTTGCGGCAGTCAAAATTTGCTCACGACCTCCCCATCTCCGTGGAATATAAACAATTGATTGGAATTCGACCCAGCCACCATAGTAAGGTTATATCAGACGACCCACTGAATTCAGGGACTGGAATAGCAAGAAAACGCGCTTGAGGTCGTCAAATTTTCTCAATTTTCCTGGGGGAGGTGAGCGTAGGGTCCCTAGACGTCTGTAGGCCTAACCCAAAATTGGTGCGGGCATTCCAAATTCTGCCCCCTAACATACGCCTATGGAGAGCACCCTATAGATCCTTCCACGGTAGGTACATCGGCGCCCACAGAAGCTCCATCGGCGCCCCCAGAAGTCTTTGCCCCTCTAACAATTTTGGGCTAGCTACGGGCCTGCTATAGCATCCATATATTTTAAGCGAGTTAACAATATATTCATTAAAATAGCATTATGCAAGAGCAAAATCTGCTTATTACAGGTCTTTCTTTAGGCCTGAGATGTTATCTAAATAATCAATTAGACATTAATTAACATATCCAGACCATAATAAACTCTTAAAGTCAAGGCTAGCCTTCGATGTTGGCGGATTGAATTCCTATATGCCGCTTAATGGCCGTTGATAATTAAATCAATCAAGTGGATAATCGAGACTATGCTGTTTATATTAATGATTTGAGTAATGATGACCGAGGCTATGTGAATATTTCAAACGCTTTTTTTCTCGGCTAATAGTGGATCAATTTGACTGAAATTTTCAGCAAATTACCTTTACACTATCTATTTTTTAACTATTATAGTGAGAACTGCCATCTCTTTATCTTATCTCCCATAATGTAACTTTAAGAGAAACTATGTCATTTCAGGATATCGTAAAATTCATATTCATTTGACGACCGACCTATGGTTTACAAAACTATGGTTTATCCCAGTGTAAACATGGTTTAGACTCTATCTGAACTACAGGGTACATCATATTTTAGAGACTACAGTGTAGATTAAGAGGGGTACACCATGGTTTGGAGACTATCCGAACTATTCTTTTGCAATTTGTGTAGGATAAATTATATTCCGTAAAACGATATACCAAGAAAAAAAAAACCATTTTGTTGAGTAAAGCTATATGACGCCATGACGTCATATTTTTTATGGCGTCATAGTTGGGACCCAAAATGGCGCCTGTAAATGAGTTGTCGTAACTTTCCCTATACAGGGCTTTGCACTCACTGGGGGCATGACGTCATAACATATCCACTTCCTAAAGGGTTAATGATCATTTACGTCAGGAAATGACGTTAATCTAACGTAAAGTTTACGTAATTTTTAAGTAATTTTCTGACGTAAATCAAACGTTAAGTTTAAGTCATTTTCTGACATAAATCTAACGTACATATTGCGCAAAAATTAACGTGTTACCTTTACGTCAACAGTGACGCAAATATTACGTAAATATGACGTAAACTTTACGTTAGATTATCGCCATTTCCTGGCGTTAAATCGTTGTTAAAAGGATCAGCAAAATAATGGAACTCTAACCGACCATTTTAACGTAAATCTTACATTAAATAAACATCATTTTCAGATGCAATTCTCATATTAAATTTTGATATAACGAAAATATAACAAACAATTAAAACAGTTAATGTAATCTATTATTTGCGTTTGTAAATGTGAAATAAACAAATGTTCCTTTGTCATAGGAAGGGTTGGCTGGTCAAGCGGTCTAACATATTCTCTTTAGATCATAAGGTCCGTCATGTATAGCTAGTGGCCCGGTTCCGATATCAGACGTGAACATGGATTTTCCCTGGGTCCTCCAACTACTAAAGACCCCTGACGCACGCAAATTATCAAACTTATATTGAATCGCAGGTTAGAACCAAACAAACAGGTTGCCAGCTGGATCGGTCGAATAGGTCGCAAGCCGAATAGGTGCTAAATTTGTGTTCAGTGTTTTGTGTGACGTCAGCGCATGGAGTTGAGGACAAAATGGAAATGGACGAAAATAATGTAAATATTGGAAACAAGTGGCTATGATATCGTTTTGTGGGAGTATTTATGCAAATCAAAACGACTGGATTGAAGAAAAAACATATCTGAGTGAATCGACAGAGGTTTGATTGCCTGGCGTTACGAATTGATGAAAAAAAACGAGCCGAAGCGAGAGCAGATAAAATCGAGTCTTCAAAAGGCATTGCATTCCTGTTCTTTTTTTTATTATATATTGTCTGATACGACATGGTGTATGCATATATTCGGATAGAAGGTCAAATTCCTGTGGTAGAATATTGTAACTCAAAACCTTCAATGCTTAACACAAAATTTGAAAAATATCCATTAAGAACAGATATAGCCTATGTCATGTCTGAAAGAGGGAACATTACCTCATCACCATACAGGGTATAAGTCGATGTGGCGTGTTAGTCGAATCGCCATATTTTACACTTTTCCGACCTCCATCTATATATAAGTAAGTCGAAGTGGTACGTATGACGAATGTTTTTTCAACTCCAAGGGACGATGACTACCATGGGATGTGAGAATGATTGCTATAGGCCAGAATGGTTGCCACAACATTATCATGCACAAAAACATCCAAATGATATTACTGTTCGAGCCACTATTTTGTTCTTCATATTCTGTACACAGATGCTACAATAAACAATAGTTCAAATTCCAAAAGCTTCTTATCTGACTATTGACTTTAATAACAAATTCTTCTCCACGTGAAAATTATATAGGTCTTAAGTGATTACTGGGTGCATAACCCTTGTTGCCATCTGCGTCTACATACCACCATTCTGTATTACCATCTTGATCCTGCTTAGCTAATACTTCTACAAATTGGCCTTCACATAACGACACTTCAGGTGGTCCTCGTGAATAAAAACTGTATTCTGATTTATAATACTGAAAATAGAGAGGTAGAAACTAAACTAACGACCCCAAATTATGGAAGCTCCTGGCCATTGCCGGGGGGGGGGGCTGTTTATTTGTTGTGACACTTGGAAAAAGTTCGAGTTACACTCCCAAGTCAAAGTCAATTACATTTTATTTGTACGGCCCAATACATGATTATGACGACGCCAATTGTCCAAAATGATGAATGTAGCATTTATTTATTACTTTTAGACATATTTTTAGAATGGCTCAATATCATAAACCTTATTCGTCAGCAAACAAATAGGCTGAAAACTAAAATAATGGCCTAAAATTCTGGACAGCCCTGGCTCGTGGGGGTCTATATGTTGTGACCCCTGGGAAAAAGTTTGGGCGACATTCCCACATCAAGTACGTTCTTTTTCTGTACCGAGAAGTAATATGGATGGTGAAAATTTGTGCTAAACCTTAATCATAACGTTAGGCTAATATAAGAACTTTTAGGCTAATATGACAAATTTAGCTTAAATATGGCCATGACTAAATATTGGTTTCATATTCAAACATTGGTCATATCTCATGTAAACAAACTGAAATGTTTAAGAAGTTGATTTATGAAAACAGCTGTAAGTTCGTAAACATTTAATTCCGGATTAAGAACACAATAACACGTCTGACACTCCCAGTGGAAAGTTTCCACTCTCGGGTTATTCGCGACGTCATTTGGCTTCGTAACCAATCAGACTAATTAATTACGTAATATTTGTCTAATTAAATAATCGACAGAGTTGTCTCAAGGCCAATATTTGTCTTAAAAGACTGATTTAGACCCTCCAAAATGTACTCCTGTTAAGTTAGTTGCGTTAAAAGAGCACTAGTCAAGGGAAGATAACTGTGTGACCAGGTTGGCCCCTAAGCCACCCGGATACTTTAATAATATCAGAAAGAATCAACGTTAAGATAGGAAACTACTATTTCTTTTCAGAACTGTCTTTGAGCGAACTTTCGCTGGCAGTTCTTATCCGGCCTTCTATAACTGCAGTATGAAAATACGGTAAAAACCGCTATTCCCCACCCCTGTTCTCAGGCTGTTTTAGAACCCTTATCGTCTGTTTGTCACCACAATTCTTTGTTTTCCACCAAAAGGAATCCTTTCTCGCTATATTTGACACAAATTTATAATAATTCAACTCCATTTTCAATTAGAATTTAGCGATGAAATAAACATGTGGTTTGCGCATGTCCGGGTCTCGTAATGTCTCTTCAGTTTAAACGTATTTGGTGTATGTTTATAATCGCAGAATTCTACTTGAAAATAGTGTTGAATCTTTATAAATGTGTATCAGCTGTGGCAAGAAATGATTCCTTTGGTGAATAAAGTAGAATCAAGGTGAAAAATAGTGGGTAAGGATTCCAAAATAGCCTTAGAACTACATATCTAGTAACAAAAGAGGGAACAATACAGGGGCGTGGTGAGGGCAATTATTGAGAAGAAATTATGAGTAACAAAAAAGATTTTGGCACAAAAACCCTTTTACTGACCGCGGAGCTGTGGCCGCCGAAGCCGGCCACCGCGAGCGCCGAAGGCGCGAGCCCGCGGCGGGGGGTCCGGGGGGCCCTCCCCCGGGAAAATTTCGAAAATTAGAAGCCCAGAAACGCAATCTCCAGCAATCCGAGACAAGAAATACGGTAATAAAATATGATTAAATTTTCCAACTTGACTCTTTCAAAATTTTTTTAATTGGGTCAGATGAAACAATTTTTCCACTTACAAATGTTTTTCATTTTTTGAGTAATTTGATTGTGATTTTGGCGCAAAAACTTTTTGGCGCATGAGTATGGCTACTCATGAACTCATTCTCACCACGCCCCTGGAACAATATGGGACTTCAGCCTACTGTTTGATTTATTGCAATAATATACATGTACCAGGGAATAATAATGACAAAATAAAGGAATGGGGACATGCACAACCATTATTAACAATGACAGTGCACATCAATTTAATTTAAACATACATTATTTAAGAGCTAAATCTGCCTATTGCCAATCTTTCTTTAGGCCTGAAATGTTTTCTAAATTATTAATTAGACATTAATTAACTTATCCAGGCCATGATCAACTCTCGATAGCACCGAATTTCTCCGATATTAAATAGATTGGAACAATTCAGCCGTATTTTGATTTAAGCTTAAAATGGAAGGGCGAGACGTCTTCAAACCTTCAAAGGCTAATAGAGTTATTTGAATGAAATTTTCAAATTATTTATTTTACATTATCTATTTTCGAACTATTATAGCAAGAATGCCTAGCTTTTTCCTATAAATGGTTCAGTTTGTTTTATTGTTGATTTTTTTGGGTGGGGGGGGGGTGCTGCTGGCTCTTCTTTTTCTTTTCAGGTAACCTACCTCTGTGGAGAACACTTCCAATATTAGGGTGCCCCACCCTAAATGAATATCTCCAAATATCTCGACAATTACACCACAATACTAATATATTTAGAAAGCCTTAAATCTGTTTCACACATTTATAGTCACTAAATAAACGACCATGCTGTACTTCATAAGCTATGGTCATTAAACCATACATAAGTAATACTGAAAAATGGTTTGGAGTGGCGTCCATAACATCCAGACACTTTTGAGTAAAAGATAGGTTACGTGCCCTTGTTTTGAAATTAGTCTCGCTTAACTAGTCTACCGATCGTTCTACGTCTAGGGATAATCAAGACTACTTTTTTTTACGAAACATGGAACAAGAAATTGAATTTAGAAGCACCAACATCAGGCAACTCAACAATATTTTTAAGAACCTTGTAAAAGTAAAATGAAACTACTGCTAGTATCATATTCTTGCTGTACGGCATTGAGCCAGAGATATTATTTGTACTTAACCAAAATATGCAGCTTCTAATGGTACAGCTAATTATAAGGCAATTTAAAAAATAAAACGAGCGTAATTTCTAAAGATGCCGTAATAACCAAAGATAGGTTGCCAGGCAACGAAACATACGCCCACAGCAGCTAAATCGTCCGGGCAGTCAACAAGGGTTGACGCATATTTTTACTTTTTTTGGTAATGAAACATTTGTAATACACTAAAATCGGATTAAGAGTAACAACTCATTATGTAATTATCTGAAAATCATTAGAATTTGTTTGCTTTTTATAAAGTTTTACCCCACGCTAACAATTAGTATAGGAAACATTTAACATCATGGATTTAGCTGTTCAGTTATCAAAATTCATTGAAAATCAAAATACTTGTTCGTTTTCAACACCTTAAACTCTGTGTATCAATCTGAAGTCAATCGGATGATAAGTTTGGCATCCATAGCGTCACAAGGTTTTTTGAAGTGATCAAGGGCCACAACTCTGACACTAATTATCAGAAATCGCTGAAAATCAATAGGCTTCTTCATCTCATGACCTTAAATACTGTGTATAAATTTAAAGTCAATCAGATATTAACTTTGGCCTCTAGAGCATCCACAAGATTTTTTGAAGTGATCAAGGGCCATAACTCTGGCACTAATTATCGGAAATCGCTGAAAATCAATAGGAGTCTCCGTCTCATGGCCTTAAACACTGTGTATGAATTTAAAGTCAATCGGATATTAACTTTGGCCTCTAGAGCGTTCACAAGATTTTTTTGAAGTGATCAAGGGCCATAACTCTGGCACTAATTATCGGAAATCGCTGAAAATCAATAGGCTTTTTCGTCTTATGACCTTAAACACTGTGTATAAATTTAAAGTCAATCGGACATTAACTTTGGCTTTTAGAGTGTCCACAAGATTTTTTGAAGTGATCAAGGGCCATAACTCTTGCACTAATTATCAGAAATCGCTGAAAATCTACAGACTTCTTCGTCTTATGACCTTAAACACTGTGTATAAATTTAAAGTCAATCGGATATTAACTTTGGCTTTTAGAGCGTCCACAAGATTTTTTGAAGTGATCAAGGGCCATAACTCTGGCACTAATAATCGGAAATCGATGAAAATCAACAGGCTTCCTTGTCTTATGACCTTAGACACTGTGTATAAATTTAAAGTCAATCGGATATTAACTTTGGCCTCTAGAGCGTCCACAAGATTTTTTGAAGTGATCAAGGGCCATAACTCTGGCACTAATAATCGGAAATCGCTGAAAATCAATAAGCTTCTTCGTCTTATGACCTTAAATACTGTGTATGAATTTAAAGTCAATCGGATGGTAACTGTGGCTTTTAGAGCGTCCACAAGATTTTTTGAAGTGATCAAGGCCCATAACTCTGGCAATAATTATCGGAAATCGCTGAAAATCAATAGGCTTCTTCGTCTTATGACCTTAAACACTGTGTATAAATTTAAAGCCAATCGGATATTAACTTTGGCCTCTAGAGCGTCCACAAGATTTTTTGAAGTGATCAAGGGCCATAACTCTGGCACTAATTATCGGAAATCGCTGAAAATCAATAGGCTTCTTCGTCTCATGACCTTAAACACTGTGTATAAATTTAAAATCAATCGGATATTAACTTTAGCCTCTAGAGCGTCCACAAGCAATTGTGGACGCCGGACCGACGGACGGACGGACGGACCGACAGACGGACGGACGGACGGGGGCGACGACAATATACGACCACATTTCAATGTGGGCGTATAAAAAGTTAAATATTATTGCTATTCAGAATCGTCAACAACAGATTTTTTACGGCTGTAGTAGTGTTTGGTGTTCTCAACATTTCGGCATGCTGTTGCTATTTATAGCCTCAACGAGTGTGCCAGACTGTTAGAAATCAGTAGTAAGTTATTCAACTAAAACGTGCAGGATCAACGTGTCAAGAACAACTTTTCAGTTGGCACGTGGGGCACCCTACCAATATGCAAATAATCTAAGGGTCCAGTTATGTGGGGTTTTTTACTGCAAGCACTTTGCTTTTCCACAGAAAGCCAGCGGATTCTATTTCCCAACGTTTTTTTTTCTATCCGCTCTGATGACGTCAAATATCAGACACCTGGGCCTCCTGTTTTAACTTTAATATGACAAAGAGAGAAGATGATCCTCCCTCTCTTTCCACGACAGCGAATTTATAAGTGTATTTTAAGGAACTTTTGAAATCCGAGGACTTTTCCAGCTATGTGGTTTTTACCTCGAGAACTTCGCTTTTCCACATTTAACAGTGGATTCTTTTTCCCCACAGGGTATTTTCAATCCGCTGCGATGGCATCAAAGAACTGGACCTCCTGTTTTAATTTGTTTTCATTATGACAAAGTGAGAAGATGATCCTCCCTCTCTTCTCACGGCAATGATTTTAAAACTTTATTTTAAAGTGATTTTTAGATATACAAGAACTTTTTTGTATTTTAACACTGTGTTTTCAAGTGACTTTTACATATACAAGAACTTTTTATTATTTAGTGTTTTTGCCTACCTTCTATTTATTACTCATTCATATATAAATACTGTAATGAAATCAAACTGTCCATCATATCATGCCTTGTGTATTGGACGTTTAATTTGTAAACAATAACAACCTACGTGCATTGGTTCAAGAGACACCATCTGGATTCAGAATGCCCCGTCAAGTTGCAGGAGAGCCATATGATGTAGGCATTCCCTCGGTAAACTCTTTCTGTGAGAGTCGAGAGCCAATATAACCAGAGACAATCCTAGACGATCATAAGGCTTATAAAATCTGTAGCAGAGTATGCGTCACTAGTTGGATGTGGGGAGTTTTTGATAAGGGGGCTTTTCCACATCACCGACGCTTTAAATTAAAATTAATCACAGCTGTAACGCAAACACAATTGTACAATTAATTCGAATGAAAATCTCTTTCAAACATACTTAAGAAGCTAACAACATTTACCTGAAGGAATCTAATTTTTGTTTTGGACTGGTTACATGGAAACGGTGTCTAGTTAATTGGTCGTAATAAATTTAATGTCCTGAATCACGATGTAATGTTATGTAAAAATATTTGGAGCTCTGTTTAAACCCAAATGATATTGTTACGCAGTTAGATATTGGTTATTAATTAAACTATTGACCAGTCACAATTTAGAACAGAAATTTGCTTTCATTCCGGAAGAGTTTATTGGTAATAATTCTAATCAAACGAAACACTGTGAGGGGTGTGGTAGGCTGTTATTTAGCCACGAAAATCGTTTCATCTTGTCTCAACAAATTCGAGGTGAAAGTTTGGTGATTTGTTGCATAAGTTAACCGGATGGCCGTCACTGTCGCATACATTTCTTTTCCGATGCATTGCACAATACGACTAGCACTCAAATTACGCCTCGAACTATATTTGTCAAGTGTAGCCATAATAGGGTGACAAAATCAAATTCTAAGCCAATCAGAAACCATAAAAGCCAACAACGTCATCGGGTCAGGGGTCAGTAGCCATAAATAGACCAGGGAATATTCCCTGGTCTATTTATGGATATACCTTTTACGAGACGGGACAAGTTGGCTTGTTTACATTTGTCAGAGAGAATTTTTCTGCAAATATGCCGGGATTACTGGATAATACCACAAGTTAAGTTGCATTGACATGATGAAGACGACTAACCCCTGATTTGTGGCATACATATGGTCGATAATAGGAAAATAGCACCAATGATTGAATGAATCTGTTATTTTCTGGAAACAAGTATTTTTTCAAAACTATTTCAGTGAAACAATATCTAAGATAAATATACTAAAGATGAAAACGATTTTGGCATGATTCATGAATGAAATACTGGTTTGGTATTATAATTATATATAGTGTTAAGAAAAAACAAAAATAATAATACCATGTGATCTAAAAGATACAATTAAAAAAAATTCACCTTTATCAATTATACCATTTTTTTTTAAAAGAAAACAATAGACTTATTATATATAAAAGAGAGAAATGGGGTTTAACAGCAACTCGAGACAATCTAGGTAATTTTGGGACTAAGACATGGTTTAATTTTATTCAAATAATTCGCTTGCGAGTAGTGGTCTTTAGCAATGGTACGGAACCGGAAGACCCAGAGAAAACCTATGAGGTTGGACATGCTTCACTTGTCACTTGTCACATACAACCGGGGAATCTAAACCACGTCAGTGGACTCAATGACAGACCTTATGTACATATATTTGAAGAAAGAAACAAATAAAAAAAAACAAAAACAAATGCAATTTCCTCATACACAACAATACCATACACCACTAGTATTAAACATGCAGGTCTTTCTTTAGGCCTGAAATGTTATCTAAAGTTGCAGGTCTTAATCAACTCTCGATGGCATCAGATTTCTCCGGTATTAAATAGATTAAAACGGCTCAGCGATATTTTGAATTAATCAAATATGGAGGACTGAGACTTAGCTTCGATCAACCAGTACGGTGGTTGAAATTGTTGCACACGTCTGTCAAACCTTCAAAGGCTAATATCTTTGATGGCACTAGAGAAGTTTGATTGAAATTTTCAAATTATTCATTTTACATTATCTACCTTCGAACTATTATAGCTAGTTCTTCATCTAAATCTTACATAATGTATCTTTAAACATACATTATGCAAGAGCTAAATCTGATTATTGCAAGTCTTTATTTAGGTTTCAGATGTCATAGAAATTATAAATTAGATCTTTATTCACACAACAAGCACAAAATCGTTACTTTTTAGACCGAGGCTAAATGATAGAATGTACGAAGCGAGACCGCTGTTGAGCGAGGCCTGAACAAATGACATCTAAACTAAAGTGCAATAAACCAACCACAGATAATGACAAATAAGTGTGATGACTTAAACAGGCGGACAGGTCTTCTGTCTAAATAATATCTATACGGCCTTGATTTTATGCTTAGTTGTTGGTTAAATTATTGGGAGTTTGGATGTCGGTATTATAAGCCCTACGCTCTTTTGTCACTTGCGTTTACTCGTTTAGGATAAAATTATGGAAATTGATAAACATCGCAGCTAACATCTCCCCAGTTGAATCGCAGTCCCACAGGATCACTGTTTCCTATTTGTCTGCTTCGGGAGTCACGTAGGCCTACCATGAGTTACAGTACACGAGTGCACACAGGCTAACGAGAACTTAAAAGTCGGCTATAATTATGTACAAATGCTTCCTCATTGATTTTGTCCATTCCTTTCAAACTTTAAAATCCTATTACAGACTTTCTCTTCTTATCTATGTAACAAAAGTCTTATTTTTAATTTGTAGTGAAAAGTAAATTATGTAGGTGGAGTTAACGCCTGTCAATCAAACTATCGATCATTCCCGTAAAAGGTGAACATACAATTAACTCCCATTTCTAGTCAAAATTACAATGGTAATTACTTTATTCAGAATAAAGTAATTTGACTGAAATTTTCAATATATTCTTTTTTCATCATATATTTTTGAACTGTTATAGTAAGAATTGCCAACTCTTTATAAAATCTCCCATAATGTATCTTTAAATAAAACAAGTTTAAAATATGCTATATGTAAAAACCGCTTACAAAAATACATATGTATACAGGTATAGGCCTACTCTTAAAAAAAATCACATAATTTCATCAATATCATACGGCTGTCACTTTCATATTCGAACAATTTTCAAAAATCTGTACTAGAAAACTTTCACTTGTAAAAACACATCTATTTGTAGCCTTGTAGTCTTATGCAGCCTGATTTGAATCCACAGTAAAAATATCGCTTGGTTGGTGCTTGATCTCTAGTCAACCTAACCCTGTCATTTGTTACAGTAGAGTTAAACAAGAAGGGCATAAATTTCCGCAGCTACAACAAGGCAACCAGGGGGGAATGCGCCAGAATATGCCCCCTTTTTGATTAGTCATGCAAGGGCCACAGCGACATTTTCAGTCAGGTGACTCATGCAAGCTTTATTTCGGTTCTCCTTTTCTCCATTACAACTTGGGTATATTTCTATAAAGTACTGCGCATGGTGTTTCACCATAATGGTGACACAGTCTTTACCATAGTGGTCTTCTGTGCTTGGTCCGAGTAGTCCTGAGTCCTTGGTCTGAGTTGTCATACATTTAGGAATAGGAGAAAATGGGAAAATGCTAAGATATGATCCCCTTAACAAATTAGCCAGACTTATTATTTTTTTATTTTTTTGCCTGTAGTATTTTAGCTGCTTGCTTCTAAACATAAATTTATTCATACACAGTTGTTGTTTTTTTTTACTTTGGTAACGTACGTGAAATGTCACATGTGAGAAGTCTGTATTGTTTGTACACCCCGATGAGAGTTTTGTCTGTACAATCCTCGAATTCTTTGTCCAACAAATCAGTATAGCATTTTGTCTCCGGTACAAGCCTGCCGTTTCCAATTAATTTGATCCACTGGTTAGCACATACCCTAAATTTTGCCCAGTTTCTCGCAGTGAACGGGTTTAGCTCGGTGTTTTTAAACAAAGTCTACACGGAGAATGCAGATGTAGTTATCCTTCCGCTTTATTAAACGTAAACAAACCGGTGACCTTTCACTCTACAACGACCCTTTGACCCCTTCGTCGTGTGTGTCTGATTGGCTAGCTATGTCACGTGATCTATTAAAACGAAATCACCGCGTAATTCAAATACCATCGCACATTGATAAGCCCATATTTATTTTACGTTGTCTGTCAAACGTCAAAGAACTGATAAAAGAAAAGTTGTGTGGCAATACAAAGTAATACTAGAAGAATTAGATGTAGTTTTTTTTCCACCCGAAAATGGTCGGGATGGAGTAACAGAAGCAAGCTTGCTAGAAATTTCACATCACGGCCTAAAAGTTTGTTTTGCCTTTTACGCAACCATCGACGGGATTGCAATATTGAAAATGGGCCCTTATTTGTAAATAGACATATCTTTAAATGTGCGCAACATCTACAAATAAAATTTCAAATTTTCCCTTTTTATAAAATGAAAGTCGATGACACCACGAAGAGGAAATTAATGGAAAATCATTTTATTAAAAAAATACGTTCCTCGACTTAATAGTCAATAAGCCTCATTTATTTATTTATTAATTTTCTTAAATCTATCTCATGATAATCTCCAATTCATTGTTCCCAAATTGAAGCCATATACTACAGATTAACACACGTGTGTACATGTTTTCTATTAGTTAACGATATACTATGTAACCATAGAAAATAGTAACTATAGCCAATTAAAACCACAGTGTTACTATGTAAATATGTATAAATATACTATAATGTCCATCTTTATATAATGACATTATTTATGAATAGTCCCAAGGCGGACGAAAAGTACTTTAAAATGTTAAAATGTTATTAAACCAGTGTTGGAATCAGTTTGTGTCGGCATACCTTTTATCTTCTTATCATTTGCCGTGAAACAAAGTAGTGCAGCTTTGCGGTTGTACTAATAATTTTGGATATATATATATATATACATATACATACATAGTTACATAAATATAGAACATATGGGATACATAATCGATAATACAGAGACTCTCATTTGTTGTTGTTGTTTTTTTTTAATTTTGATTTATGATAAATATTTTAGTGGAAATATTGGTGAACATCTATTTAAAAGTACTGCTTTGTTATTTTGGGTATATGGTGAGGCCTGTACAACGTACAATCGTCCAATATCTGCAAATCTCACAAACCAGTTAAGATAGCCCAAAGTTTCGTCGTCAAAAACGCAGCCATGGACATCGTCGCTACACACCACCTAAGCTCAGCACTATTTCACTGGATGCCCTTTTGGAAATTATCCAAGAGCCACTCGGGCCACAACATATACGTACTAAATTATATTCTATTCCACTCACTATTTTGAAATTACTTAAATCTGAATGTTTGGATTCAAATTGTACTGATCCTGCATCCACCGAATACAGGGTTGTATCCATTGTTCTTGACATTGCCCACCGTCGTTTGGGCGTTGCGACTGAGCCCGATGTGTCTAACACCACCAACAGTTCTAATAAATGCATTGACGCTATCGGGTTAAGCCAAATATTACATCATAAGCAAGTCACAGCACACCTCCCTCCTTACTTCAAAACTGTTACTGTTCCTAGGATTTCCTATACATATACAAAACCCATTGCACCCAAAATATTTAATTACAGAAACGCATTATCTGACATCAATGCGAAAGACTTATATGATAACCCTCTACCCTGTTCTTGCTCTACGTCCTCCTTCCTTTACCAACCAGCTGGACATGTGGTCAATGGTGATTTGAATATAGTCCAGAATAGTAAGCTGCGTGAAATTTTGTCCAAAGGGCTCAAATACCGGGAACCGCAACCATTTTCATGGGATCAAAATTTCAAATTTATTATGGGTGCCGTAGAGGACTACGCTAGATCATGGGCTAAGAGGGAAGATGATATCTCTGATAATCTCTCTGATTGGACTAAGTCTATTAGTCGTTTACTAAAACGAAGAACATACATGCAACGGTTGTCAGTTGACATAAGGCCTAAGTCTATTTTTAACGCACTTTTTCTGTCGAGCCACTGACCAACATCAATTTACTAGAATAGTCTTCTGTGACATCAGCAAGGCCTTAGACAGGGTTTGGCATACCGGACTCTGTCACAAGCTGGATGCTGCGGGGGTTCGAGGAGATTTACTGCTCTGGTTTGAAAATTATTTAAAAGACAGGTTGCCAAGCAACGAAACATACGCCCACAGCAGCTAAATCGTCCGGGCAGTCAACAAGGGTTGTCGCATATTTTTACTTTTTTCGGTAATGAAACATTTGTAATACACTAAAAACTAATTAAGAGTAACAACTCATTATGTAATTATCAGAAAATCATTAGAATTTGATTGCTTTTTATAAAGTTTTACCCCAATTAGTATATACATGAAACATTTAATATCATGGATTTAGCTGTTCAGTTATCTAAATTCATTGAAAATCAAAATACTTGTTCGTTTCAACACCTTAAACTCTATGTATCAATCTGAAGTCAATCGGATGGTAACTTTGGCCTCTATAGCGTCACAAGAATTTTTGAAGTTATCAAGGGAGATAACTCTGGCAGTAATTATTTGAAATCGCTGAAAATCAATAGGATTCTTCGTCTCATGAACTGTGTATAAATCTAAAGTCAATCGGATATTAACTTTGGCCTACAGAGCGTCCACAAGATTTTTTGAGGTGATCAAGGGCCATAACTCTGGCACTAATTATCGGAAATCGCTGAAAATCAATAGGCGTCTTTGTCTTATGACCTTAAACACTGTGTATAAATTTGAAGTCAATCGGATATTAACTTTGGCCTCTAGAGCGTCCACAAGATTTTTTGAAGTGATCAAGGGCCATAACTCTGGCACTAATTATCGGAAATCGCTGAAAATCAATAGGCTTCTTCGTCTTATGACCTTAAACACTGTGTATAAATTTAAAGTCAATCGGATATTAACTTTGACCTTTAGAGCGTCCACATGATTTTTGAAAGAGATCAAGGGCCATAACTCTGGCACTAATAATCGGAAATCGCTGAAAATCAATAGGCTTCTTCGTCTCATGACCTTAAACACTGTGTATAAATCTAAAGACAATCGGATATTAACTTTGGCCTCTAGAGCGTCCACAAGATTTTTTAAAGAGATCAAGGGCCATAACTCTGGGACTAATTATCGGAAATCGCTGAAAATCAATAGGGGTCATTGTCTTATGACCTTAAACGCTGTGTATAAATTTGAAGTCAATCGGATATTAACTTTGGCCTTTATAGCGTCCACATGATTTTTTAAAGAGATCAAGGGCCATAACTCTGGCACTAATTATCGGAAATCGCCGAAAATCAATAGGCTTCTTCGTCTCATGACCTTTAACACTGTGTATAAATCTAAAGTCAATCGGATATTAACTTTGGCCTCTAGAGCGTCCACAAGATTTTTTGAGGTGATCAAGGGCCATAACTCTGGCACTAATTATCGGAAATCGCGGAAAATCAATAGGCATCTTCGTCTTATGACCTTAAACACTGTGTATAAATTTAAAGTCAATCGGATATTAACTTTGACCTTTAGAGCGTCCACAAGATATTTTAAAGAGATCAAGGGCCATAACTCTGGCACTAATTATCGGAAATCGCCGAAAATCAATAGGCTTCTTCATCTTATGACCTTAAACGCTGTGTATAAATTTAAAGTCAATCGGATATTAACTTTGGCCTCTAGAGCGTCCACAAGATTTTTTGAATTGATCAAGGGCCATAACTCTGGTAGTTATTATCGGAAATCGCTGAAAAACAATAGGCTTCTTCGTCTCATGACCTTAAACACTGTGTATAAATATAAAGTCAATCGGATATTAACTTTAGCCTGTAGGGCGTCCACAAGCAATTGTGGACGCCGGACCGACGGACCGACGGACGGACGGACGGACGGACGGACGGACGGGGGCGACGACAATATACGACCACATTTCAATGTGGGCGTATAAAAACAGACAACAATGTGTAACCATCAGTGGCACCTCCTCGGACCCTAGGAGCATCCCTGCTGGTGTTTCCACAGGGATCTGTACTAGGCCCACTTTTATTCTTAATATACATAAATGACATTGTGAACAATATAAATTCAAACATTAGATTATTTGCCGATGATACCTCTCTATACTTAAAAATTGAAGACCCAGGGGCAAGTGCTGCTACCATTAACGATGACTTAAATCGAATCAAAAATTGGGCTGAGACATGGCTGGTAACTTTTAACCCCCTAAAAACAGAGACACTGACTATTACTACTAAACCCCACATAGTTAACCCACCATTATTTATGAACCAGGTGCAAATCAAAGAAATAAGTGAACATAAACATCTAGGTCTAATCTTTCAAACTAACTGTAAATGGAATAATCATATAGACACCATTGTAAGCAAAGTATCCAAACTAGTAAATTGCCTTCGATCTCTAAAATATAGACTGAATAGAAAATGTTTAAATACAATATACTGTTCTTTTATTCTTCCACACTTTGATTATGCCGATATTATCTGGGATGGGTGCAGTGATTATTTAGCTAACAAACTAGAATCCCTACAATTAGATGCACTGCGCACTATCTGTGGGGCGGTAAGAGGTACTAGCCATGCCTCACTCTATAAAGAAACTGGGTTTGTTCCACTCTCGGAAAGACGCAGACGTCATAAATTAAAATTATTGTATAAAATTATTAGCAAACTCGTGCCATCATATCTCTCTGACCTATTAGAATTGCCCTCTACCCTTATCAGTTATACCCTAAGAAACAAAGATAAACTAAAGGAAACTAGATGCAGAACCAAAATTTTCTCCGAGTCCTTCTTCCCTTCCAGTATACGAGAATAGAACAAAGTTAATGTTGAAATTAGAAACTCTCAATCCCTTGCTATCTTTGTAAATACACTAAATAAATTAGATACTATCGTACCATCATATTACTATCTAGGGATACGGAAATTACAAATAATACACTGTAAACTAAGATTATGCTGCTCCAACCTACAAGGCCATAAATTCCTCAGACACGTCGGTGATAGCCCTGTTTGCCTCTGCGGTCACAAATTTGAAGATACCGAACACTATTTACTCGTATGCCGCTTATATTCAGATGCAAGAAAACAGACAACCCATAACCTTCAACACAATCATAAAACAATTAGTTGTCTGTTGTATGGGTCAACAAAATTTAGTCCTGAGATAAACACACTTATTTCCCATGAAGTCCAACAATTTATTCTCTTATCAAAAAGATTTAAATCTCCATAAACAATTCCAAGTCCTGCACTCTGTACAATCATCTAAGTCTCTACATTATCCATGATGTATCATATATGTTCTATATTTATGTAATTATGTATGTATATATGTATGTAAATAATTATACTGTGTACATGTATCTAAATCAGAGAGAGGGGTTACACATAGGCATAGCCTGTTCCCCAATCCAAATTCAGATTTAATGAATAAAAATATTGTTTATAAAAAAAAAAAAAAAATGATGTTAGCATTGTTGAAAATCTCAAAGCCTTGCATGACAAGTATGTCATTGTTCCGGCTGACAAAGCGTCCAATAACTTTGTGTTTATATGTAAACGATATTTATTATGACTGTGAAATCAATCGACGATATTATTATGACTGGGAAATCAATCGACAGTGTTACGTATAAACGATCTACTCTTAGTAAGGATGAAATTTTATCCAATCACAAATCGGTACTCACTTCATTTGGTACTCCATGCGGAGATACCTATACAGATTTGCCCTTGTTATATTGGATACCTAAACTACATAAAAATCCCGATGTTCCACAAAACCACTTTCAAAAGTATTGACATCTATACTAACTGCAGTTAAAGAGGGTATTCCAAAATAATGTGACAAAATATACTCTCGTAGTGGTATAAATCAAATGTGGATATTAAAAAATTCCAAAGAATTACTTGATGGTTTGCAATCTAGATCCCTTGCTTCGGTCTCATTTATTCAAACTTTTGACTTTTCTACTTTGTACACTAAAATTCCCCATAGTAAATTAGAAGCTCGATTGAAAGACATTATTCACAGTGTCTTTTCATCTAAATTGGGAACTGCTAGATATCCATATTTAGTTGTTAATTACAATTCTTCATACTTCGTTAAGTACCATAGTGATTCCAAAAATAAATTCACCGCCATCAAGATAATTCAGATGTTGGTTTTTTTAATTGATAACATCTTCATTGAATTTGGAGGAGAAATATATCAGCAAGTGGTTGGTATCCCCATGGGCACCAACTGTGCACCTTTGCTTGCTGATTTATTTCTCTATGAAGCTGAGTCCATACAGGCACTAGTTAAAACAAATAAACGATTAGTCAGACATTTTAATTTTACTTATCGGTATATCGATGATGTTCTATCACAGAATAATCCTAAATTTAGTGATTATGTAAAATTCATATATCCTGATGAGCTTGAAATTAAAAATACTACTGACAGTGACAATTACGCTTCCTACTTGGATCTGCGTCTCGATTTTGACAATTGCCATAGACTGAGTGCTAAACTGTATGATAAACGTGATGACTTTGACTTTCCCATTGTTAACTTTCCATTTATTAGTCGTAACATTCCTGTATCACCAGCTTATGGAGTGTTTGTGTCTCAGCTAATTCGTTACGCGAGAGCTTGTTCTTTTTATTCTGATTTTTTTAAGTAGATCGAGACATTTGTCAACTAAGCTTCAACTACAAGGATACTTGCGCACTAAACTTCTACAATCCTTTAAAAAGTTTTATGGCCGTCATATTGACTTCCCGTCTTCCATTAGCCCAGGTTAGGTGCAAAAGAGTAGGACGTTAAACCCCATTTCATTTCATTTCATTTCATATTGACTTGATTGGTAAATATAACATGTGTCTCTCAGCTATTATTCTAGATATATTTAATTGACGCGTATCCTATTTACTATCTCTCTGATTATGTCTACTACATCGTTAACACTGTTCATCACGTGCATTTTGCATACCGATAGTCCATTGGCCAATCACGCTATTTTACCGAGATTTCGACTAATAGTTTGGATGCAGCTATGGCAGGTGTGGCGCGAGGCAGGGTAAGCTTACTCTTCCGGACACCTGTTACCACTGTTTGTTGTGTATTTTGTACACGATGAACAGTCCATTTGCTGATTACACTATTTTGCCTATAACGTTTTTTAGGACTTCGAATTTTGTCTAATGGTTTGGATTGTTCGTACTTGGTTTTATTCTATATTGGACGAGTGTACGATGTGGAGGACTGGAAATAAATTAAGCGTTTTTTTTTATGGAGATTTAAATCTTTTTGATAAAAAAATAAATTGTTGAACTTCTTGGAAAATAAGTGTGTTTATTTCAGGACTAAGTTCTGTTGACCCGTATAACAGACAACTGATTGTGTTGTAGGTTGTCGATTGTCCGTTTTCTTGCATCGGAATGTACGGGACATACGAGTAAATAGTGTTTGGGATCTTGGAAATTGTGACCACAGAGGCAAGTAGGGCTATCATCGACGTGTCTGGGAAATTTATGGCCTTGCAGATTTAAGCAACAAAATCTAAGTTTACAGTGGATTATTTGTGTTTGTTCGCTTCTGGATTTTTAGGTCCACTTCCACCAGGGGTGATTTCATAGACAAGTTGACCGACGACTTTATTTATACTCTTCCAAAACCCTGGTAGGGTTTCCGTTGCTACTAATTGGCTCGCTTACCAGAGTTGTACAGTGGATTAAGTGTCTGTTAGTGTTATTTTGCTAACCACCCGGTAGGATGCCTTTGGTTGGTTTGGAACATTGTTACTAGTCATAACAATAAAGTGATACTATATAGATAAGGTAACAACCGTGAGAGGATTATAAGTCTAAATATAAAACCAAAGTTTAAACACTCAGGTCCGGGGTAGAGCATTGTAAAAAGATAGGTTGCCAGGCAACGAAACATACGCCCACAGCAGCTATATCGTCCGGGCAGTCAACAAGAGTTGTCGCGTATTCTTACTTTTTTCGGTAATGAAACATTTATAATAGCCTACACTAAAATCTGATTAAGAGTAATAACTCATTAAGTAATTATCAGAAAATCATTAGAATTTGTTTGGTTTTTATAAAGTTCTGCCCCATGCTAACGCTTAGTATACGAAACATTTAAAATCATGGATTTAGCTGTCCAGTTATCAAAATTCATTGAAATCAATATACTTGTTCGTCTCAAGACCTTAAACTCAGTTGGATGATAAATATTTCTTCTTTCACATACCTTTGTGATTACATTGTCTTTATAGAAATTGACCCAGTATAATAGGCCTACCCAAAATGACAAATATTTTACATGATCCGGTAAAATTCCGACACGCAACATGCCATTTGGTGAAGAAATTGACCCAGTATAATAAGCTTACCCAAAGCCCCAAGAGCGTCCACAAGATTTTTCAAAGTGATCAAGGGAGATAACTCATGACCTGAAACACTGTGTATAAATGTAAAGTCAATCGGATATTAACTTTGGCCTCTAGAGCGTCCACAAGATTGTTTGAAATGATCAAGGGTCATAACTCTGGTAGTAATTATCTCATGACCTTAAACACTGTGCATGAATTTAAATTCAATCGGGTATTAACTGTAGCTTGTAGCGCGTCCACAAGATTTTTTGAAGTGATCAAGGGCCACAACTCTGGTAGCAATAATCGGAAATCGCTGAAAATCAATAGGCTTTTCTTATGACCTTAAACACTGTATAAATTTAAAGTCAATCGGATGTTAACTCAAAAGCGTCCACAAGATTTTTTGAAGTGATCAAGGGCCATAACTCTGGCAGGAATCATCGGAAATCGCCGAAAATCAATAGGCTTCTTCGTTTCATGACCTTAAACACTTTGGCCTCTAGAGCGTCCACAAGGTATTTCGAGGTGATCAAGGACCATAACTCTAGCAGTATTTATCGGAAATCATTAGGCTTCTTCGTCTCATGACCTTAAACACTGTGTATAAATTTACAGTCAATCGGATATGAACTGCAGCCGGCAGAGCGTCCACAATGGGCCGACGGACGGACGGGGGCGACTACAATATACGACCACATCTCAATGTGGGCGTATACTAAAAGGTTGAAGTGTTCAAGTTTAGATTCCATAGAGTGGTTAGGTTTTTAACCCTTTCAATGATAGACGTAAATCCACTGCCTGTGGAAACATAGGGATTTTGAATACAAAAGTAATTTATCTTATAGAAAACCGAGAGATTGCACTAAAGTTAAATTCAATTTAACTGCCAATGGATCTCTTTTACACATTGGTTTTGGCACTTAAGATAATGTTTAGGTATAAGCATTTCTAACCTTGGTGTTTCTAGACAATCCAGCATCTAATGACACTCTTGTATTCTGTTTATCACATCTAATACTATCTTGACGATGTAGACTACCATGTTTAGGGTTTAAGCCAGATGGAATAAAGCTTAAAGCAGATAATCTATCTAATGCTGTCGTGTGTTTAACATTAAAAGATTCTATACAAAACTCTCCTGCACTCAACACAAATGGTAACTGAAATTTAGAAACTAAAGATGATATAATAATTGAAGAAATATTTCTTCTTTCACATACCTTTGTGATTACATTGTCTTTACAGAAATTGACCCAGAATAATAGACCTACCCAAAATGACAGATATTTGACATAATCAATTTACCTTCAATAAGAACAAATATATACATGTATATACAACCTTACATTTATTCTTCACCAAAATTTCATAATGATCCGGTAAAATTCCGAAACCAAACATGCCATTTGGTGAAGAAATTGACCCAAATAGATATATTATACAACCTTACATTTATTCTTCACCAAAATTTCATAATGATTCGGTAAAATTCCAAAACCCAACATGCCATTTGGTGAAGAAAACTTAGCAATTACACTTGCTGCCAAGCCAGATGCGTCTATATTTCACAAGAAATGGATAGAGAACGAGCTACCCGGTCAACAAGCCTAACCAGAAAACTCATCATCGAACTTAGTCAAGGTAATGCTATAATGAATCTATACTAATAACCAAACGTTTTGTTGAACTATTAGATTCACATGCTCTACAACAGCATGTCACTACACCAACACACAGCCGTGGACACATCCTAGATCTGGTCATCACGCGAAAGGAAGAATTAGCTATACATAGTTTAACTGTTTTAACACATTAATTTCAGACCATTTTCCTATATGTGCTTTCATTGGTATAACTAATCAACCAGTGTCCAAAATAACAATAAAGTACCTAAATATAAAATCATCAAATCTTGATGACATTAAAAACGCAATTATCACTTCTAATTTAAATCATCTGCTGACATCATCAAACGTAAATGATAAAGTCGATCACCTCAATATATGTCTTAAAACTGTCTTGAACGAAACCCTCCCATTACAATGTAAGACAATACGATACAGACCTAAAACAGAATGGTTCAATGACGATATTTTGAAAGCTAAAAGAATTAGAAATAAACCAGAATCAATATGGCGCAATACTAAACTTGAAATACATAAACAAATCAACAAAAATGATAAAAATCATGTTAATAAATTAATCAAACAAGCCAAAACGGAATTCTACTCAAACAGGATCGACACAGTCAGCAATAAACAAAAGGAACTGTTTTCTATTGTCAACTCCCTAACAGACGGTAACTTTAACAGATCAATTCTCCCAAACTATGAATGTAAACATACGTTAGCCAATGAATTTTCTCATTTCTTCATGAATAAAATATACTATTCAAAAAAAGTAGGGGATATTTGATTTTTAAGTGTTATTAAAGTCACCTAATGAAACTGACGAAGAAACAAATGACAAAATGAAATGAAGTTCACATTCATCGATTTATTCCAAATGATCGTTAGACTAAGTAAGGCACAGGCTGACCATTATAAGGGTAAAATGATACCCGGGGTCAAACAGCAAAGTTACCACAGCATCACAACAAAGTCAGTAACGGGTAAATCCTCCTCTGTTTGCCAAACAAGCATTGATCCGACGTGGCATACTCCTAATGAGACGTCTAAGGTCATTTTGGTCCAGATTGTCCCATTCCTGTTGCAACGCAGCAGCAAGTTCTTGGACATTGGCAGGACGTTGTTGACGTTGACGTAACCTCTGTCCAAGCATGTCCCAGACATGCTCGATGGGGGAGAGGTCGGGACTCAGTGCTGGCCAAGGTAATGTGGTGATGTTCTGTTGTTGGAGGTAACCTGTAACGATCCTGGCCCTGTGACATCTTGCGTTGTCATCCTGGAAGATGAAACGGCGACCGTGAGGTCGTGCGAACGGCACAACATGGACTGCCAAGATGTTGTCCCGGTACTACTGGCCTGTAACACGCCCTGCAACAACATGTAAAGCCGTTCTTCCAGCAACAGTGATGCCTCCCCACACCATAACAGAACCACCCCCAAATCGATGTCTGATGACGTTAACGTCTTGGAAGCGCTCGTTTCGACGACGCCACACCCTCCTACGTCTGTCCAAAAAATCAACAGTGAACCATGACTCATCTGAAAACATCACATTGCTCCAGCGTCGATTATCCCAGTGTTGACGATCCCTACACCAACGACATCTTGCCTGAATGTGATGATCTCTCAAACAAGGGATCACGCGAGGACGTCGGGCGCGAAGGTGACCCCTATGCAGTCGATTCCGAATCGTCTGGCCACTCACTCTCACACCAGTGTCTGTTTGAAGACGAGCGCTGATCTGATTTGCTGTGATGACACGATTTCTCAAGGCCAGACTGAGAAACATTCATCGTTCGCGCCACAACCGCCCTTGGTCGACCTGAGCGTGGTCTGTCCTGTACAGATTGTGTATAACGGTATCTGGACCATAGCCTGCTTATGACAGACTGAGAAACATTCATCGTCCGCGCCACAACCGCCTGTGTTGTGCCGATCTGTAGCATGCCAAGGGCACGTAACCTTTCATTTTGGGTAAGCCGACGCATATCAAAATTTGTTTTCTGGTCACTAAAACAATTAAACTGATGTTTCCACCGTTGGTGGTTGAACTGGTCGAGTTTAATGAAATAGAAGTTCTCTTAACTTTTGACTGTTTTTTTCGACCTTTTCCGAATCACTCAAGCCAGGATCCTCTTTCTCACAGAGGAAGGCTGCAAATTCTCTAACAAACTCTCCGGGACTAGTGTCATTTTTTTTAGTATATTCCATCACGCACAAAATAATTTAGGTAACACGCTCCCTAGAATCCCTACCAGTGGTGAAAGCAATGCTCCGAGAAAACACCCTTCTAAAGAATTTTCTTCTTCTGTTTGAGTGGGAGTTTCCGATCCGTTAAATGACACAGAACGCTTTTATGTTTTGCCAATAGTTTTGTGTGGTATGTGGATAGGTGCACTTTACCTTTCAAGATATTAAAACAACACTCACAAAGGGCACCAATGGTAGGTTTACTAGCGTTTTTATTAATACGCAGTCGTTGCTTGGGACTGGACTGTTTCAGAACTTACAATAGTTGTGCGTGTCGTGATAGAGCGTGTGCAATCTTTTTTTTCAATCAACTATGTAAAGTATGTATTAAGCAATGAGCTTTTATACTTTTGGGACGTAGACTGCGGGGTTGCCACTTGGGAAAATACTGTTACGAAGTCTCAAAATGTCGGGGGTAGTACTTTTCAGGTCAAGAAATAAATAAGAACAGGGTTTGCGTGTAGCATCCTCGTAGCTTTCACGAACAAATTTAATTTTCCCGGGAAACATCTGTTTTGCCAGTTGTGTTATAGCAGAAACATCTCGTGTGTTCTTAAATATAATCATGTAATGGGCATTCATACTGTTGGTCCTATGATGTTTACCTTTATGAAACAGATTTTGTACCATATAAATAGTTGTAAATAGTTTTGAAACTTTGTCTGTGGTGTCGTCCATCAGATCGTCAATGATCAACAGCGTTCGTTGGCTCGGATTAACCCCCAAACCCTCGACAGACTCTATATATACTTCCAACGTAACGCCACACGATGCGATCTACGGGTTGATCCACAACTTGTCGTATTTCAAGAATCAAACGCCCGACCAATTGACTTTTACCCGAGTGAAAGGCCACTTTAATCTCACATCCATTCTGGACTACCTGATCAAAACAACTAACATCTGTTTTATAAATGATTGATATTTTATTATAATTAAGTGCACAATAATACATTAAACAATATACAATCATAAACAAGCCAACAGTGAGGCTGATGTCCCCCGCCGAAATCCCAAAATAAATAGATGACACATATTAATTAATCGGACATTTATTTTTTTCAAACGTATCGAGCAATCAAACTGTACACGAAGTGTCATCCAAACGTGTTTTATAAAGAAAAATGCTAAAACCGACGAGAAAAATGAAAATGTACCCTAGTTAGGGGGACCCTACAGGCAGACAAAAGGGCCCCCACGCTTGACAAAAGGGCCCCTCTGGCCAAGGGAAAGGGCCCTTGTGTCCGAGTCAATCGTTTCTATACACTGTTACTGTCGAATCCATTACTCAATGAGAATGCAGTCATTGTATTGGCATAAAAATCATCAATCAAGATGAACCCAAGTTATCTTGTCCCAAAGTATCAACCAATCAAATTGCTTATCTCTGCCTACCCTAAGAAGAAAATGTTCATCTTCGAACTCCATCAAGGCATTGACCTAATAAGCATACACACCAATTTTGAACATTTTAACTCAATTCGAAGGAGAGTTATTGTGTTCCAAAGTCTCGGCAAATCAAATTGCTTTTCGCTCTGCTTACCCTGAGCAGAAAATGCTCATTATCGATCTTAGTCAAGGTATTACTGTAATGAAACTATACACCAAGTTTCATCACTCTTACTTAATTAGAACTAAAGTTATCGTGTCCCAAAGCATCAACCAATCAAATTGCTTATCTCTGCTTACCCTAAGCGGAAAATGCTCATCTTCGAACTCCATCAAGGCATTGACCTAATAAGCATATACACCAAGTTTGAACATTTTAACTCAATTAGAAGGAGAGTTATTGTGTTCCATAGTCTCGACCAATCAAATTGCGTATCGCTCTGCTTACCCTGAGCAAAAGATAGGTTGCCAGGCAACGAAACATACGCCCACAGCAGCTAAATCGTCCGGGCAGTCAACAAGGGTTGACGCATATTTTTACTTTTTTTGGTAATGAAACATTTGTAATACACTAAATTCGGATCAAGAGTAACAACTCATTATGTAATTATCTGAAAATCATTAGAATTTGTTTGCTTTTTATAAAGTTTTACCCCACGCTAACAATTAGTACAGGAAACATTTAACATCATGGATTTAGCTGTTCAGTTATCAAAATTCATTGAAAATCAAAATACTTGTTCGTTTTCAACACCTTAAACTCTGTGTATCAATCTGAAGTCAATCGGATGATAAGTTTGGCATCCATAGCGTCACAAGGTTTTTTGAAGTGATCAAGGGCCACGACTCTGGCACTAATTATCAGAAATCGCTGAAAATCAATAGGCTTCTTCATCTCATGACCTTAAATACTGTGTATAAATTTAAAGTCAATCAGATATTAACTTTGGCCTCTAGAGCATCCACAAGATTTTTTGAAGTGATCAAGGGCCATAACTCTGGCACTAATTATCGGAAATCGCTGAAAATCAATAGGATTCTCCGTCTTATGGCCTTAAACACTGTGTATGAATTTAAAGTCAATCGGATATTAACTTTGGCCTCTAGAGCGTTCACAAGATTTTTTTGAAGTGATCAAGGGCCATAACTCTGGCACTAATTATCGGAAATCGCTGAAAATCAATAGGCTTTTTCGTCTTATGACCTTAAACACTGTGTATAAATTTAAAGTCAATCGGACATTAACTTTGGCTTTTAGAGTGTCCACAAGATTTTTTGAAGTGATCAAGGGCCATAACTCTTGCACTAATTATCGGAAATCGCTGAAAATCAACAGGCTTCTTCGTCTTATGACCTTAAACACTGTGTATAAATTTAAAGTCAATCGGATATTAACTTTGGCTTTTAGAGCGTCCACAAGATTTTTTGAAGTGATCAAGGGCCATAACTCTGGCACTAATAATCGGAAATCGATGAAAATCAACAGGCTTCCTTGTCTTATGACCTTAGACACTGTGTATAAATTTAAAGTCAATCGGATATTAACTTTGGCCTCTAGAGCGTCCACAAGATTTTTTGAAGTGATCAAGGGACATAACTCTGGCACTAATAATCGGAAATCGCTGAAAATCAATAAGCTTCTTCGTCTTATGACCTTAAATACTGTGTATGAATTTAAAGTCAATCGGATGGTAACTTTGGCTTTTAGAGCGTCCACAAGATTTTTTGAAGTGATCAAGGCCCATAACTCTGGCAATAATTATCGGAAATCGCTGAAAATCAATAGGCTTCTTCGTCTTATGACCTTAAACACTGTGTATAAATTTAAAGCCAATCGGATATTAACTTTGGCCTCTAGAGCGTCCACAAGATTTTTTGAAGTGATCAAGGGCCATAACTCTGGCACTAATTATCGGAAATCGCTGAAAATCAATAGGCTTCTTCGTCTCATGACCTTAAACACTGTGTATAAATTTAAAGTCAATCGGATATTAACTTTAGCCTCTAGAGCGTCCACAAGCAATTGTGGACGCCGGACCGACGGACGGACGGACCGACGGACCGACAGACGGACGGACGGACGGGGGCGACGACAATATACGACCACATTTCAATGTGGGCGTATAAAAATGCTCATTGTCGAACTTAGTCAAGGTATTACTGTAATGAAACTATACACCAAGGTTCATCAATCTCACTTAATTAGAACTAAAGTTATCGTGTCCCAAAGCATCAACCAATCAAATTGCTTATCTCTGCTTACCCTAAGCGGAAAATGCTCATCTTCGAACTCCATCAAGGCATTGACTTAATAAGCATATACACCAAGTTTGAACATTTTAACTCAATTAGAAGGAGAGTTATTGTGTTCCAAAGTCTCGACCAATCAAATTGCGTATCGCTCTGCTTACCCTGAGCAGAAAATGCTCATTATCGAACTTAGTCAAGGTATTACTGTAATGAAACTATACACCAAGTTTCATCAATCTCACTTAATTAGAACTAAGGTTATTGTGTCCCAAAGCATCAACTAATCAAATTGCTTATCTCTGCTTACCCTAGCGGAAAATGCTCATCTTCGAACTCCACCAAGGCATTGACCTAATAAACACATACACCAAGTTTGAACATTCTAGCTCAATTAGGAAGAGAGTTATTGTGTCCCAAAAAGTGTGACGGACAGACGGACAGACAGACAGACAGACGGACGAACCCATTTTAATAGTCCCCCAACTTTCTTCGAAAGGCGGGGGACAAAAAAAACATGCAATCGTAAAACAACAAGAATTATTTGGCTAGTTTGTGGACACATTCTAAGATTTGTTCTTTCCAGTAAAGAGTTCCAAACAGAAACAGTTCTTCACTATGTTCACGAATCTCAGGGACAAATCGGCTTATCTGTTCCAACTGGCCTCCTTGATTATTCAGACACCCTTCACAGTAATTCGTGACACCTTTTGCAATGTCAGTGTTGATCAGGTCATCCAAGATTTGGACGACTAACGTGTGTACATAATTTTTTTAAACTCTTCTACGAGAAGATCTTCGTGAAAAACAAGTTGAGCATCCTCGTAAACACCCCCCTCTCTCACTTCTGATCTGTAACAATCTGGTTGATCCCAACCTTCATTTTCATCGGCAGAAATACATTCATCAGGCGTATTGTACCAGGTCTGACTCGATTTTAACAAACCCCAATCTGACGCGTCAATACCCGCCTTGCTGGGAGAACATGCAAATATCTGATATCGACCCTGTTTGAATGATCTTTTAACTCTGGTTACAGCAGTGAGCTCAGAAAAGGTTTTTTCGGGTATCACTTTTCCGTAGCAGCACCACTTGACGAGCCGCGCCTAGTTCACATCGTAATTCATTGTTAATGAGAAATTTTCTGGGTTTCGGTGACGCCAAATATCTCTTGAAACGACCAACAACAACACTCCATTCTCTTAAGGTCATCTTTAAAGCCGTTTTTTTCTTTTAAGACCAAGATAACCACCACGTAGTAAAATTTCAGGTTGTCCATTTTCAGTGTCACCTAAAGGCAATGTCACACCAACTGAAACCTCGGATATCTTAGAAGAAGCCATATTGTTGCAGATAATGACAATACTGGCCTATACAGGCAGACACATCATTGGTTATCGACAGATAACAAATGGAAATTGTTAAAGGCGTTATACAGAGGCCGATCCTTTTCGTACACCAATCGTGTTCAGAGTAGGATCTATGGTACTAAAATTGTTTTCACGCAACTCTTTGAAACATGCTTTCACAATTTCCCATTAAGTTAAGTTTAAATGAACGCCCTTTTGCGTAGGCTTGGGCATACGCTCCTCACACCACCAAAATTTACGAATGCTGATGCGGGGAAATTTAGGATCCACCGCTAGGTAACCGTCATTACCAACGTGAGTAGATTTCTTCACACCCGAACTCTGTAAATACTTCTCAACGTCAGGCACTATGTCCATCAACTGTTGCCATTGCTCCCCGAAACACATGATCCCAATCGGTGTAGGATAGCGGTAATCATTTCCAATATCTTTGCCGTACAAATCCACCGTACACATAACTGTCTACATCTCGATCAACGCAATGAAGCAATGCTACATTATAAAATGTATCCACCTTTTTTTACTAGGGTGGTGTGACGACAATGCGGCGCAACGCAGGGCCCATGCGCGGTACAGATAGAACAATTCGCGAACCTCCTTTCACAATTCAAACACATATTCTTATGAATAAGTATAACCCATGACCTTTATCAACCATTCAAAATACGTAGTTATCACATTTTTAAATCGCCTGAAGTGCCGCAGCCGTCAAAGAGCCACAGAGAGAAACTGCCGCAGCGAGAAACTGCCGCAGACGAAACTGGCTAAACTGCCGCAGACGAAACTGGCTGAACTGCCGCAGACGAAACTGGCTGAACTGCCGCACTACCTCCATAGTACCGCCCTAACTACAGACCAATCACATTGCTTATTGCTTTGCTTACCTAGGGCCCGTAGCCAGCTCATAAAATTGGGCGGGGCTACGAAATTTTTTGGAAGGGCTGAGGATGTGGCCAGCTAAGCCGGCCACCGCGAAGTACCAAAGCCGCGAGTCGGGGGTGGTGGTATTGAGGGGTCCTCCCCCAGAAAATTTGGAAAATTTGGTGCTCTCTCCTCGCATCTGACTGCATTCCTGGACCTCAAATTAAAGTGCCTCAGACAAGGTTTTATGGTTGAATTTTCTAAAATTCCCCCATTCGACTCCTCCCGCGAATATCATCTTGAGGGTAGTAGAGAGTGTCTTTTGATTTACGCGGGGAACTATAGGCCGGGCAATACATCTGTAGATTAAATAACAAGTGAACTATAGGTATTCTATTATTCTTGTCATATAATTAAAGTATAGGCCGAACAATAGGCAGCTTATGTTAGACACAATAGACACCTACATTTTAGGCGCCCGTGGGCACCCTACATCGGGTGTACGCAATGCAAACATTTGAACCGGAGCCGCGAGTACATGAGTGTTATGAGCCAGAACACGTTTTCAGTGAAAGTAGACAGTGACAACAGACCAACACGACCAATTTGAACACTCCTATGAAATGATTATTGTCGGCGAAATATTTGGTGGGTGGGGGGGGGGATAATTTGATTCGTGGCTATGGGCCCGGCTTACCCCGAGCAGAAAATGCTCATTATCGAGCTTAGTAGAGCTATTGATGTAATGAACATTCTAGCTCAATTAGAATGAGAGTTATTGTGTTCAAAATCAAATTGGCTATCGATCTGCATAACTTAATTAGAACTAATGTTATTGTGTCTCAAAGCATCAACCTATCGAACTTAATGGAGCTAAATCGTTAATATTTGGGACCGAGAAATTGACACAAGTGGGTCGCAACGCACATAATACTGTAATTTGAATGTATATAAACTAATTTACATTCAATGGTCAAGTTTCATCAAAATCGGTTCAAAATTGTGACCTCTATAGGGTCCACAACCTTGATATAACATATTTTCACACTATTCACGTACAAACGGCGGCCATTTTGTCTGTCATTTTTGGTCCGATTTTCATAAAATTTGAACTCAACCTCCATAACCATGTAACGATGATATAATCAAACGATTTTTTAAATCGGATAACAATTTAGACCTCCAGAGGGACCACAAGCTAAAACGGTCGATTTTTCGGACAATCAGGGGCCACAATTCAGGAAGTTACGATCCGAAGGGCGCAAATATCGAAAGGAACCAAGATTTCAAGTTTCATCCAAATCGGTTCAAAATTGTGACCTCTACACTGTTCACAAGCTAAAAACGTGATTTTTCGTACAATTAGGGGCCATAACCCATGAAGTTACAGTCCGATATATGCCAATATCGAAAGGAACCGAGATCTTAGGGTGATAAACCTATATTTTAAGTTTCATTGAAATCGGATAAAATTTGTGACCTATAGAGTGTTGACAAACAATTGTGGACGGACGGACGGTCGAACAGAGGCGACGACTATATACGTCCACATGAAAATGTGGGCGTATAAAAAAGGCCAATGGACCGGATAAAATTAATAGTCAATTGTTAAAACATATTTCTGAATCTATTTGTACACCCTTTAAACTTTTATTTAACAAGTCGAAATGGAAAAATGCGAATGTAATGCCCATATTCAAGAAGGGTAGTAGAACACGTGTTTAAAACTACAGACCAATATCATTATTGAACTGTATTAGTAAAATAATTGAAAATATTGTTTTTAAGTATTTGTACAATTTTTTACACACTAATCAATTGCTAAATCGTTTTCAGGCAGGCTTTAGACCTAAACATGTAACTGTTCATCAACTTATCGAAGTATATGATAATATATTATCAGCCTTAGAAAATACAAATTGTTCAAGCTACGTTTTCTGTGGCATCTCTAAAGCAATCGACCGGGTTAACCACGTACGTTTGTTACAAAAGCTTTCAAGTTACGGAATTTCAGATTCTCTTCTAGCATGGACACGCGACTACCTTTACGAATAGAAAACAAACCGTTTTTGTAAAAATCCGGTGTCCGTCAAGGTACCGTTCTTGGGCCGTCTTTGCTCTTGATCTACATAAACGATGTACAAGATGTATTGCAAAATAAAGCAAAGTTATTCGCTGACGATACTGCAATAGGGTGTAAATCACACACAGCGTTCATTGGACAATGACCTTTCTAATTTATCCGATTGGTCCAATGCGTGGCTGATAAAATTCAACCCTTTAAAAACTAATGTTGCAAACTTTTTTTCCAAAATGCCATGAACAGTCACATAAATTAGTTTTTTGGAAATCAAGTCTTATCAAGTGTTGATCACCATAAACACCTTGGTGCAACGTTATCTCGCGATTGCAAGTGGTTTGAACACATCGATCACATACGTAAATCTGCGTCAAAACGCTTAAATATTCTAAGAAAATTTAGATATTCAATTGATAGAAAATCTCTAGATATTATATATAAAACTCATATAAGATCAGTATTTGGATATGCATGCGAAGTTTGGGATGTGTGTAACATCAACGATTCTGATAAACTAGAAAACATTCAGTTAGAAGCAGCTAGAATATTGTGACCGGTCTTCCTAATTACACAAGCAGGGAGTCATTATATTATAAGACAGGTTGGACCAAACTATCAGAGCGCTGTGTTATTCGCCGACTCTCGCTCTTTCATGACATTTTAAATAATAGGTCTTCGTCATATTTAGTTGACATACTTGCCAAGTTCAATAAAACAAGGCACAATCATAACTTAAGAAACAATCAAAACATCACTATTCCATATTGTAGGACCACTCAATACAAAAACATCATTTTTTCCTTCCACTAATAGCCGATTGGAATTCATTGGATATAACTTTAAGAAACGTCAATGACTTAAATTTAGATCAATACTGAAAGAGAAACGCAAAAATAATTATTCCTCTCCTAACTATTATATTTATGGAAGTCGCTTTGCAAATATCATCCACACTAGACTGCGCCACAGGTGTAGTGTGTTAAATCATGATCTGTATAGTGTGAAATTAATTCAGAGTCCAAAATGTGAATGTGGATGGCACGATGCAAATGCTGAACATTACTTCTTTCAGTGCAAGGGCTTTTCGGTTTACAGGATTACACTATTACATTCCCTAACTGATTTCAAAATCGCTCACGTGTCTCTATTACTATGGGGTGACGTGGATCTTCCCGAAGAAAAGAATATTTATTTATTTTTTCAAGTTCACGTGAGAAAGTTCCGGTATATAGTATTGCCGTTAGAAAGAGAGTTCGTGTAATCCAAAAGGTGTAACGGACAGACAGATAAGGTGACGAACTCATTTAATAGTGCTCGAAAGGCGGGGGACAAAAAACTTTGCAACCTCTAGAGGGCCCACAAGCTAAAACACAATTTCAATCAACCTGGGGCAATAATCGATGAAGTTCTGTTCCAATGTGCGCCAATACCGAATAATCCTTGAAATTACAGTCCGATCCGGCCCTTTGGGATATAAACATATAAGTTTCTTCAAAATCTGATAACAATTCTGACCTGAAGTGTGTTCATAAACAAATGTGAACTGTCGTCTGGGCAGACGGGGGTGAGGACATAATATATGCACATGAAAATGTGAAAATGTGGGCGAATCAAAACGTGACTTTTCGTACAATCATGGGCAGTAAATCCAGGTAATTACGGCTGACACGTTCCAAAATGAAACTCGTTCAACATTTTAAACGACAATATTGGTGTCAGTCATTACTACACATGTTATTGCACTGGTTCAATACATTTCAAATATAATTTAAACGCAGAGATCATTGCTACGGGAGATGTGTAACAAACACTTGAATAAACAGGAAGTGACGACAACATGACAAACACGAGTAATGCTTCTATATAACTGACTGAAGTAACGAGCGATAACAGACACACGATCAAATTTCATTTCACTGATAATTCCATTGACAATTATATGAGACGCTAAGAGGATATCTATATCTGACAATCAAAAAACTGGGCTGTCAGTAGATAAAAGATAATAAACAAATTAGAAAAAGTCCGTGCAATACCATGTTTTTATCAAGGATAACTCGTGTTTGTCATGTTTGTCGCCACTTCCCGTTTATTCAGGTGTCTGTTACACCTCTCCAGTAGCAATGATCTCTGTGTTAAAATTATATTTGGAATGTATTTAACCAGTTCTATCACATATGTAATAATGGCTGACATCAATATTGTCCTTTAAGCGTTATGAAAACCATATAAACATTGTGACTTCTGGTGGATCAACAAGCTAAAATGCGATTCAGGGTCCATAATCCATGAAGTTACGGTCCGATACGTGTCAAAAACAGATCAAACCAATCGAAATCGATTAAAACTTGTGACCTGTAAAGTGTCCACAAACAGATGTGAACCGACAAACGGACGGACAGGGGTGGGGACATAATACGTCTACATGAAATGTGTGCATATAAAAGTAATTTTTATTTTTGCAGGGTAATTTATCACCCAGCCACTAGCTATTCAAAAATGAGAACACTGCTACCCAACCTGTAACTCGGTATAAATCTGTTGCAAACAAACATTCACATATTTCATCTGAGCTTGAATAAATCCACACATACAATCTTTTAATACTGAGTGTGCTAATGTATTCAGAGCTGGTAATTCATCTAATAATTGGGCATTCATAGCTTCATAATCATTCTTAGCTGATAGTAAATGTTCATTATACTGAAATTACACAAGCAAAGTCATTATTATAGATATTTGGTACTAAATGGGATTTTACAGCAAAAGAGTTTGTTATTCATGGTGTGATGAGGTTGGTGGTTGGCGGGGGGGGGGGCATTGAACAAAACATTTAACTAAAAGGTTTACAAATCCATGGAGATTTCATGGGGCATTTTCACCAAAGAAATCTGGACACCGCTATTAGTATTTCTATATAGATAATAAACCAGCGACTGCCATGCAGAATACAATACACCTACATTTTCCAAGAGTGGATCGAGAACAAATTAAATCAAAAGCGATTTTTCGTACAATCAGTGGCCATAATCCAGATAGTCATGGTCTGAAGTACGCAAATATGGGAAGGGACCGAGATCTTTGTGATATAAACATATAATTTCATCAAAATGGATAAAACTTGTGACCTCTAGAGGGTCCACATCCTTCGTATTAAATATATTTTTACGAAAATCGAACTCAAACTTCAATAATGTTCAACGGTAATATATTGAAACGTTTTTTAAAATTGAATACTTATTTGATGTACCTGTAGTGATTCTTAGTTCTTTATCGGTATAAATCATTAACTATAAAAAAACAAGAACTCCTAATAATTATTAACAATGAATTAAGCATGGCTTCATATTGTACATTTGTATATATATATATATAGACCTTCTAGTTTACTAAATGTCATTGTGCTTGATAACAATCGTACGTAACTAACGTACGAAAATTAAATGGAAGCTGGCTTTTTTTTTCGCACGTATACAATGAATGGCCATTTTGCGCAGTAATCCCAGAAAGAATTTGGCTATTTTTTTAAAAATTGCGTTAAATTTTTGAATGTTTGTTTAGAACTGAAATAAATCAACTATTAGTCGATCCCCACGCTAAAAACATCAACAGAACTGATTGTGTATTTCTGAAATAGACACGATCGAAGCACAAAATAGTGCCAATATGCCGACGTCAAATCTAAATTTGTAATGTTATTTTTAAGAAAAATCATTGGAAGATGCGATAAGACGTTATGGCTGTACGGATTATATAGTCCTAAAGGCTTCAAGAAGGCTATTGTGTACAATGTAACATTGTGTTGACATTTGTTTGTTGACGTGACCTCATGACCTGTGATGTTTAGATAACGTCATATGGATATTATGGCTATTCACTGTGTCAGAGTCACTTCTCTGCATGTAGGGTGATTCTGTCGTTCAGATTGGATAACGATAAGAGGATACTTATCGAAACGTCGTGCTTGTGTATAATAAACCAGTGATTGTTTCCCATATACATGTAACTGTGTTAATTCTGAATACAAATTGTGACTTCTAAAAATGTGATTTTCAAACAATCAGGGGCCATAATCCAGGCAGTTACGTTCGGATGTGTGCGATTATCGAAAGGAACCAAAATCTTTGTGAGCCCCCCCCCCAAAAAAAAAAATACCCTGCTTGCGGTGACTCGACCGACCCTGTCGACTCTTAATTTATTTTAGTGTAAAGAAAAATAAAAAAAACCTTTTTGTTCACTAAGCAACCGTTCAGATTACTCTAATATCCATATTATTTGTTCCTATGAATGAATATAAATGTTATCGTTCTTTAAATCTGCATTTGAAATACTGTTAGCATATGATGGCAATTAATTGATAAACTCTGTCAAAAAATGTTGTAGATTTTCAGGGGACCACAGTATGACACAGTGAGAGAAGGGGTTTACCGTCCTCTCGACGCAAACTAGGTCCTTTCAAGAGGAACATATGATTCTTTCGCAGTGGAGGAAATCGGAGCACACAGAGAAAACTCAGAAGGTTGGATAGACGACCCGACACCTTGTCACAGACAAGCAGAATATTGAAACCACACCACTAGACTCAATATTTGGGATCTAAATTGTATTTGATTCCATATTTTAATTTTATATTTTACATACCCCAGCCCATTTTGAACATGTAAAGTAACAGATTAATCGTAAGATTAAATCTGTAACGGGTGTGGGGGTTCTGACATAGTATTATGTAAGATGTAATATGTTGTACAAACTTGCATACTCGGCGTGCCTTGAGACAAATTATATGATATAAGGTATCAACACTTATGAGCGTGCCCGTGAGTGACAAACTTTGGGTGAGGGTTTTGGACCGAATTTTTTCTGTGAGATGGGTTAGCACCAGATACATCCCCACAAAATATTAGATTGATTGATTTGATATCGACCTCGAAAATTGGAAAATTATATTTTAATAGAAAAATAAACCAAAAATGGGCATTTTTGGAACCAGATTTGGATAATAATTGATTTGGACAAACAAAATATTGGACATTAGTAGGACCACTCAAGAGCTTCCTACACACAATAGTTTTTACGTTTCTACTCCTAATAATACATGTACCTTGGTACTGGCTGGATACCAAATACTCTAAAAATCCAATTTAATGAAAACCAAAGTTTGAGATGATATAGCTCACTCTTTCAGGGACTGGAAGAATATTTTAGAGTTACCCTCCACAAGCAACCGTCCTACGAACAAAACAAAAGATAGGTTGCCGGGCAACGAAACATACGCCCACGGCAGCTAAATCGTCCGGGCAGTCAACAAGAGTTGTCGCATATTTTTACTTTTTTCGTTAACGAAACATTTAAAATGCACTATAATCTGATTAAGAGTAACAACTCACTTAAAAGTAATTATCAGAAAATCAGTAGAATGCTAGCGTTTGGTATACAAAATATTTAAGAATGAATCCGCGAGAAAACCATGCAAAATTCGGAAAAAACGCCAAAGTGCTAAGTTCAAAATTTTTAACCTTACTCTGGTTATTGGACCACCTAAGCATTGCTATAAATGTGGTGAAGTCCCAGAGCCCAAAACCTACCCTGGGGCCTACAGCTGGAACAGTAGTTTTTCACGCGAAAATAGCTATTTTTCATTGAATTTTCATTGAAAATAGCAAATATTAGAAATATCGTTGTTCATAAAGTATGTTATGTAGGGTAGTTGTCATGCTCTCATTGCAAAGGCCATGTCTCCGACTTTCTAACATGGGCACCATTTTTATTAAATGTTGCATTATGGGGGTCTCAGAGCTCAGTGAAAATGGTATACCTTGTAAGAGGCAAAATAGGGTTTACCTTCTTTAAGCATATCTATGCAGCATTCGAGTACGTTAAGTAGTTGCCATGAACGAGGCATTTTTCCGTTGAATCCAAACTGTTCTGATGATAGCAAATCGTCTTATAAGTGCGACAGTAAGGACTTGGTTGTAATTCCATTAATGATGTTGCACGTTTTCTCTGAAGCTGTCATAGTTGCCTTTATGGTACTTTTTAATCACTTTCGGGACAGCACTAGTGGTAGTGTAAACGCTTGATTTGAAGCTTAGGCAATCGTGATGACTTTTACCTATTGGCAGTTCGTGAGTTAATTGTTCCACCATGTTGGGCTAGTTTGAAAATATCACGTCGATTAGAGATGGTTTCTGCTGTTTTCTATGGTGGATGTAAAATATGACGAGCTGTGTTAGGAGCAGATCTTGGGTCACCTGAAAAAATTTGGAGGCCGGGTGGTTTGTTGATTCAAGGCAGTGATACAGTTCTTCACACTGAATGGAAACTCATTCTGGCTAGAGTTTCAAAAGCTTAACTGCTCAAAAACTATATGCCCAGTTCATCCATACAATTTGGGTCTGAGCTGGCAGCAAATTCGATTCTTTTAAATGAAAAAGCAAAAACTGCATTTATCCTATCATATTGACAAGATTCTGAAGATTTTTGTGTCCATCATTTTCCGTGGCCCACATGACCTTGTGTCATGGACACTTTTAAATATGCAATAGTATGATCTCTAAACCTACTTTTGTTCCTTAGTGCTGTCGCCCCTAAACTGTAAATAGTGTACCTTTCTCGTTGCTGCATTTTATTTTCCTTGTAAAATATTGTACCATTCTCATTGCTGCATTTTATTTCTAATGGGTCTAGTCATAGGACAGCGACATTACGATGGAATCCAAATTGTTCTTTTGCACCATGTTCTCCCTGTTCAATTTTACATTGTGATTTTTCTTAGGATGAATTTGGCATAGATCCGTAGGACTGCGATGGAGCGCCCATTTCCGCATTGTATTCGGTGTCCTTGCTATAGTCTCCTGAGTACATCCGATCAGCATAGCGATATTGTGCTAATGTCCCGCTATAGTCAAAATTTTGTCAAATGTGTGTCTGAATAGTCATTTTGTCTGTCTTGTCACCATATTTGCTAGTTTTGCTTGGATAATTGCAATACACTGAGGTATTGGTACAGACATCGTGTCAGAAGCATGGCAGCGGCCTCTCACTGTGATTCAATGTGCACGGGCGGACTCCCAGTGAGAGGCAGTAGCAAAACTTCGGTAATGATTTCGTTTGACCGCCTGCATATATCAAGTAACGAAAACTATAGGTCAATGCTCATTCGAACTTGATCAACCCTAAGGATCAGTTATATCATAAGCAAATGAAGGTGCCAAGCCCACTTTTGTTATATGGCGTATCTAGTACGTTTTTTACTACGAATCTTATCAATATTATCGTTGGTGCGATATCCTCTACTCTTTTATAGCATTTTACTATGATAATATTGAGAAATACACTATGCCATGTATATCAAATTCGCTCTTAAATTTTCTTCTCTATTTCTCTATTTTTAATCGTTCACTGTGATCCACAACATTGGGCTGCAATGGATTTTTTTCTCGAATATGATTCTAGTGGTCATGCTTTTTCTCCCCGGGTACCATATTTTACCCGCAACCCTGCAAAGGGGGCGCTACATCCGCTCAAAGTTAGGGTATCAAATCTACGGTTCCTAGGTTTGAGTTTGGCATCCAGTCTGAATATGGACCACTGTGCAGATTTCAAAGGTTAAATAATATGTACTTCAAACCCCATTCCTGGGGATAAGGAGCGGTCCAATCGATCAAATATCGCTTGTGCAGGCATTTGGGCCCGAACCCATCCCACATGGGATATATGACCGAAATCGCTGACATGGTGCTCTCGCGGATTCGTTCTTAATATCATGGATTTTGCTGTTCAGTTATCAAAATTCATTGAAAATCAATATACTTGTTCATCTCAAGACCTTAAACTCTGTGTATCAATCTGAAGTTAATCGGATGATAAGTTTGGTCTCGAGAGCATCAAAAGATTTTTCAAAGTGGTCAAGGGAGATAACTTTGACACTAATTATCGGAAATCGCTGAAAATCAATAGGCTACTTCATCTCACGACCTTAAACACTGTATAAATCTAAAGTCAATCGGATATTAACTTCAGCCTCTTAAGCGTCCACAATATTTTTCAAAATGATGAAGGGCAATAACTCTCGCAGTAATTACCAGAGTTTGCTGAAAATCAACAGGCTTCTTCGTCTCATGACCTTAAACACTGTATAAATCTAAAGTCAATCAGATAATATTAACTTTAGCCTCTAAAGCGTCCACAAGATTTTTCAAAATGATCAAGGGCAATAACTCTGGCAGTAATTACCAGAGTTTGCTGAAAATCAATAAGCATCTTCGTCTCATGGCCTTAAACACTGTGTATAAATTTAAACTCAATCGGATATTACCTTTGGCCTCTAGAGTATCCACAAGATTTTTTGAAGTGATCAAGGGCCATAACTCTGGTAGTAATTATCGGAAATCACTGAGAATCAATAGGATTCTTCGTCCCATGACCTTAAACACTATGTATAAATTTAAACTTAATCGGGTATTAACTTTGGCCTCTAGGTGATCAATGGCCATAACTCTGGTAGTTATTATTGGAATAGGCTTCTTCGTCTCATGATCTTAAACACCGTGTATAAATTTAAAGTCAATCGGACATTAACTTTAGCCCCTAGAGCGCCCACAAGCAATGGACGGACGGACGGACGGGGCGACGACAATATACGACCACATTTCAATGTGGGCGTATAAGAATAGAAACGACCGCAACAGACATAGTAAAAAAACAGGGGCCATGAATTAAAAACACCCAAAATTGGGATAAAATGTTGCATTTGTCAATACCCCAGACAAAATTATATGTATGGCCATTTTATAGTAGTTTGGTTTTAATCATTTTATGGGTATTTTAATAGGATCACAATACTAATGTAATATTACAAGGCACTATTGATGTCAGTCATTACTACATACGTGATAGAACTGGTTAAATACATTCCAAATATAACTTTAACACAGAGATCATTGCTACGATAGATGTGTAACAAACACTGGAATGAACGGGAAATGACGTCAAACATAACAAACACGAGTTATCCTATATTTAACTGACTGAACTTGCTAACAATAACAGACACACAGACGAATTTCATTTCACTGATAATGAGTTCATTTTCATCTTTGACCCAAAGTTTTCTGGGATTTGCATTTCTCATTTCCTTGGTTACCCGAAGATCTTGGTCCCTGTCGATATTTGCGCATATCAGAATGGTAACGTCCTGAATTATGGCCACTGATTATACGAAAAATCTCCTATTCAACTGACTGAACTAACGAACAATAACAAACACACAGACGAATTTCATTTCACTGATAATGATTTCATTTTCATCTTTGACCCAAGGGGGGTTTGGATAGCCTAGTGGTCTAGAGTGCCGTGCTTCGACCTCTAGCCGGCCGGTCACCTCTGGCTTGCGGCTGTGGTTTCGATCCCTGGTGTGAGCGTATGTGGCATGGAGATAGGGGCGCCTTTTCAACCTCGTGGGTTTCCTACGGCACCCCGGTATCCTCCCACTGCTAAAGACCCCAACGCGAAAGCGAATTATTGAAATAAAATTGAAACCATATGTTAGTCCCAAAATGACCTAGTTTGTGTCAAGTGGACGTTAAACCACATCCATCTCTCTCTCTCTCTCTCTCTCTGACCCAAAGTTTAATGGGATTTGCATTTCTCATTTCCTTAGTTACCCGAAGATCTTGGTCCCTGTCGATATTTGCGCATATCAGATGGTAAAGTCCTGAATTATGGCCCCTCCGGAGGTCATAATTGTTATCTGATTTAAAAACCGTTTGATTATATCACTGAAGGCTGTATAATCAGGGTGTTGTGTTGGGTATTGTGTAGGACTGTCGTAATAAAGACACAGCAAATCAGCACTCGGGAAACCTCGTAAGATTTCGGACAATCTAAACTCGGCTGTACTATGAATTCCGCCATATTGGAACTATTTTAAAGGTCCCGGATGAAACACAAGTTGGCGACCTATTTGGCTAGCGACCTATTCGACCGATCCAGCTGTAAGATAATGACGAAATTGCACTTCTATTCTGAGCTGAAGGAATGGATAAAAAATAATATATTCTACTTTCATTTGATAGACATAACGTTGGATTTTATTGGTTGATAAATAGAGACTGTTGTCTTTACTCTAAATAGGTTTCCAACGAACAGGTTGCAGCTCGATCGGTCGCTAGCCGAATAGGTTCCCAATTTGTGTAATAGCGTCAAGTTTTCCTGTTAAAGTAAACCGGTAGCCGCATCGCAAATGTATGGGCGTAGGTACATATCACTTACTGTCATACATCCGAGACTAGATGTAGTTTACGGAATCTGTCGAGATTAGCCGAGTGAGCAAATCAGACGTAACAGTTTATTAGGTAGCCATGATGAAAAGACAACTCGAAACAATAATGACGTCACGTTAAAGTGACAATGTTAAAGGGGAGATAACACTACATCTCCTTTTCTTAAAAGAACCCCAACATAAACTAAATTTTATCCCGTCATCCTTCAGTCGGAATAAAAGGAGATTAGCATAGGGTCACGTGATCATCAGTAGCTCGTTGGTCACGAAACGTGTTGCAAGTCTATTCAGACTCAGGGAAAATTCTTTCCTTTTTTAATGTCATTCGGCGTTATTCAGCGCCTTACCTTGACAAAGTTCGTCATATTACTTGTCGCTCTGTGTTTTTATCACACCTTACGCAGTTTCGTACTGCTTTGTTTACGGCGCTCGAAATCAATTTTGTTTATTTTGTTCGCTGTGGCTTGTTTACAAATTTCTAACATGGCGACTAATGTTCCCCCGAACAGTGATGTAAATGTAAACGTGACTGATAACAGTCGGGATAAGCATCCCAATGCCATTTCAGGGCGAGCAATTACAAATAAACGTAGCGGAAAATCCCGTACGCCAGAGGCGTCAGCGGGTTCGGAGAGTCAATTGAAACGACAGTCTCTACTTGATTCAATAACACAGTCGTGCAGCCAGTCCAATGTCAAGGTCAATGATGACCTTCCAATTTCGTCTCAACGGCGACTACCGAGTGTTAGTACTCGTAATACTTTATCAACCCAACATTCAGAATGCTCTGACGAAAATGAAGACCCACTAAACTTGTTTACTGGAGCCGTTACTGCTATGACAAAAAATCTAACAAATTTCATGGTTGACTTGAAAAAATCTCAACTTGATTATGCAGTAGAAATGCGCAAATCACAACAGGAATTTTTTAATTATTTCTGTGATAATGAATCTATGGTATCTTATGATGATTTTGACAATCAAGATATGGTGGTGGATGATGATGATGGGACTAAAGCCCTGAATAATTTGAACAACTTGTTTGATGGCAAACAAAAAGGAGGGGGCGCTGATGTAAGCACTCACACTACATCGTCCACTAGTAGTACACCATTTCCCTTAGACAAGTCATCAAATTTGCCAGAAGGATTTGTTGACATTCTTTCTCAATATAATAAGGATGAGCAATACAGTGCCAGTATAGACGATGGTCTTGCAAAGGTCTTAGATAATATTGTCAAATTTGGTCTTTCTGAAGATAAGGTCAACGAATTATTGAATAAATACAAAAGACCTAGTAATTGTGATTTTTTGGAGGTAACTAAAGTCAATCCCCCCATCAGGGAGTTTTTGAGCAGCGAAACCAAATCTAACGATTTAAAACTACAAAGAATCCAAAACATGATAATATCTGGCCTAATTCCGTTGGCCAGGTTGAGTGAACTGCTCATGAAGAAGGCCATAGGTGGCGATGATGTAGGAGTCAAAGATGGTTTCCGGCTATTAACAGATTCCATAGCCCTTTTAGCTTCAGCTAATGCCGATATCAATGGGCGTAGGAGAATATGGATGAAAGGGGAGGTTCACTCAAACTATCGTTCTCTTTGTACTTTGAAGGGCGATAACGGAACCCTCTTATTCGGCAGTGATCTGTCTCAAAAACTGAAAGATATTTCCGAGACTAATCGTGTTAGTCAGAAAGCTAACAACAGATACTATGGTTACAGAGATCGTCACTCGAACTCTAATCGATTCTCACCATATTACAGTGGTAGAAAACCCTTCAGTAGAAACCTGGCAATGAAAGCTAACAGTGGGCAACGTTTTTTAGAGAATCGCCAGAAACAACCCTTCAAAAGGAAGAAGTTTGGACGCAATGTCAGTCCCAGTGTGCACAGCAAGTCCAACAACAACAAACAATAACTAATAATTTACCAGATTTAATTTCCATTAATAAAGGTAATGACGAGGTATGTCTAACCAATTCAAATTTGACAAAAGTTGACATTGATGCATTTTGTCATTTTAACAATGATATTATACCCTTTGATCCTTTCCCTGACTTAGCAGGGACTAGTACCTTCATAGCAGGGCAGCTTGGTAATTTTGTTGATGTTTGGAAGCTCTATACCTCGGATGAATGGATTTTGAACACCATTTCGGGAATTGATATTGAATTTTCTTCCCTTCCCTTTCAAAAACATCCCCCAACACAGCATACTTTTCATAACACTGAGAGAGAATTCATTTCCTCCGAAATTATTAAGCTTTCACATAAAAAGGTCATTGAACAATGTGAACATGTTGGAGGGGAATTTTTGTCAACTATCTTTTTGCGTCCAAAAAAGGATGGATCATTTCGAATGATTTTAAATCTAAAGGAACTTAATAAATTTGTAGTTTATCGCCACTTCAAGATGGACACAGTTCGAACTGTATTTGATCTTATTGTACCTTCTTGTTATATGTCCTCGCTTGACTTGCGGGATGCTTACTATTCTGTCCCTATCAACAAACTTCATAGAAAGTTTCTGAGGTTTGAATGAGAAGGGAAGTTGTACCAATTTAATGCACTCCCTAATGGATAGTCCAGTGGGCCTCGAATTTTTACAAAAATTATGAAGCCAGTTTTTGCACATTTGAGACAGCTGGGGGTAGTGTCCTCTGGTTATATTGATGATGTTTTTCTTATGGGTAACACATATCAACAATGTTTAAACAATGTTTGCATCACTGTTAAACTTTTGTCATCTTTGGGATTTTTAATTCACAAAGATAAATCAAATTTTGAACCACAACAATCTTTAGAGCACCTGGGCTTTAATCTAGATTCAGTTAATATGGTTGTTAGTTTACCATTCGAAAAATCAAAGAAATTGATCTGTTCATGTCAGAATTTATTAGTATATACAAAACCCAAAATCCGAATGGTAGCTCAAGTGATTGGTCTGATGGTATCTAGTTTATCAGCTATTTCAAATGGAGAAATCTATTACAGAATTTTAGAAATAGAAAAAATTAATGCTCTAAAGATTGCTGAAGGTGATTATGAACAAACTATGTGTTTGTCTAAGCAGGCACGTCAAGATTTACTTTGGTGGTGTGCTAATCTTGAAGCAAGCTCTAGATCTTTTGTAGAGTCGCTTCCTTCTGTTACTTTACAAACAGATGCTTCCCTCTTAGGTTGGGGTGCTGTTTTAAGGGATGTTTCCACTGGTGGACGTTGGAATGAAGTCGAAAGTAAACACCACATTAATTACTTAGAGTTGAAAGCAGCTTTGTTTGGCTTGCAGGCTTTATGCGTTGATGTACATAATGAACATGTACGGATTGAAATGGATAACACCACAGCAGTGGCTTATGTTAACAGTAAAGGTGGTAGTAAATCCCCTCTTTGTAATTCCATCGCCAGGGAAATTTCTCTTTGGTGTATAGAGCATAACATTACCCTCTCAGCATCCCATATTCCTGGGGTTTCCAATCACTCCGCAGACCGTGAATCTAGGGTTTTTGATGATAAAACTGAATGGGCACTAAATAAAAGCCTTTTCAATGAGTTGTCTGATATTTTTGGACATCCAGACATTGATATGTTTGCATCACGACTTAATGAGCAGATTAACAAGTATGTAGCCTGGAAGCCAGACCCCCAAGCATTTGCAATTGATGCTTTTTCCATCCCTTGGAGTAATTTTACTTTACCATACTGTTTTCCTCCTTTTAGCCTTATTCCAAAAGTGCTGAAACGTTTACAGTCAGAGCAAGTCCAGCAAGCCATACTTATTGTGCCGATGTGGCCCACTCAAGCTTGGTTCGCCAAATTAACTATGATGCTAATAGACCGTCCAAGAAAAATCAAGTTGAAGTCCACAACTCTGTGCCTGCCTTACAAAGAGTCAGCTCGTCATGCACTCTGGAAGAAGATGTCACTGTTAGTATGCCTTTTGTCCGGAAGGGACTGTCACTGCAAGGAATTTCGATTGAAGCTCAAAATATCATTTGTGAATCATGGAGAGCTGGAACCAACCAACAATATAACACATATCTTAAACGATGGCAGGTTTTTTGTAGTGGACGGGGTATCGATCCCTTACTTGTCAATGTAAAAGACATTCTCGATTTCCTTGTGGAGCTTTATAATACAGGATTAAAATACAGTGCTATTTGTACGGCGCGTTCCGCTCTTTCAAACTGTGTAAAACTGGTTGATAGTACTTGTGTTGTTGGAGAACACCCGCTTGTTTCTCGGTTCCTAAAAGGGGTTTTTGAATTAAGACCATCTCTTCCTAGATATAAGCAGATTTGGGATGTGAAAATTGTGCTGAATTATTTAGAAAAACTTTCTCCCAATGAAGACTTATCCTTATTGGATTTATCTACAAAACTTGTAACTTTACTTGCCATTGTATCTGGGCAAAGATGCCAGTCTCTTCATGTGATTAAGACCTGTGATATGATCTTTGAGACTAACAAGATTATAATCCCTATAAATTCTATAATTAAACAATCCAAGCCAAATAAGACACAGCCTGTAATGGTTTTACCAGTTTTTTATAATCAAAATTTATGTGTTGTGCGCACCATGAAAGAATATCTAAACAGAACAGAAATTTTCCGGTGTGAGAAAGAAAACAGGGAACTATTTTTGACAACTGTGAAACCTTATTTACCGGCTTCTAAATCTACAATATCGAGATGGATAAAAACAGCTTTGAGTAAGGCAGGCATTGATGTGAACATTTATAGTGCACATAGCACTAGAGCTGCTTCAACAAGTGCTGCAGCTCGTATATTACCTTTGACTTCAATTATGAAAGCTGCAGGCTGGACTAATTCCAGAACTTTTCAACGTTTTTATAATGTGCCAAATAATGATGATAATGAAGCAGATGATTTTGCTACCACTGTTTTAAATCTAAACAGTTAAATTATGTTTTACTTTTATTGTGTTAAGGCATAGACAAATGCCTTGTGTTTGGTAACAGTACATTGTAATAAACTTTGTTTTATTGAGAGTTGCTGCTGTTTTCTTCGGAAAAGAGTTCGGTATTGTCACAGTAGCTTGTGTTCTGAATTTGCAGACAATTTACATTTTGTAATTTGTTTTTGGTCTTATAGATTTTGAACTAAATCTTTTGTTGTTTTCTTGTGTTCTGCATTTATGCCAATCTTTGAAATCTCCTTTTATTCCGACTGAAGGATGACGGGATAAAATTGGTAAATTAAACGATACTTACCTGTAAGGTGAAGTTTGATTACAATTTTATCCGGTCATCTTCTTTAGAAGGGATTAAAGGCCCTTCCCTTGTTTTGAGATGTTCCCTCCCTGTTCTTGTGGAATATATGGTATGTGCTGTTGGCATAAATTGCATTATCTTTAAATACTGATGATCACGTGACCCTATGCTAATCTCCTTTAATCCCTCCTGAAGAAGATGACCGGATAAAATTGTAATCAAACTTCACCTTACAGGTAAGTCTCGTTTAATTTACCAATTACATGTTACCTTAAACTCTGACAGATATTTTTCTATAATAAACTAAGCCTTTGACACACTTACTTTGTGCTTTATAATACTGTTTTACAATAAAGATAATATGAACAAGCCAACAGTGAGGCTGATGTCCCCCGCCGAAATCCCAAAATAAATAGATGACACATATTAATCGCACATTTATTTTTTTCAAACGTATCAAGCAATCAAACTGTACACGAAGTGTCATCAGAAGTATTTTATAAAGAAAAATGCTAAAACCGATGAGAAAAATGAAAATGTACCCTAGTTAGGGGGACCCTAAAGGCAGACAAAAGGGCCCCCACGCTTGACAAAAGGGCCCCTCTGGCCAAGGGAAAGGGCCCTCGTGTCTGAGTCAATCGTTTCTATACACTGTTACTGTCGAATCCATTACTGAATGAAAATGCAGTCATTGTATTGGCATAAAAATCATCAATCAAGATGAACCTAAGTTATCTTGTCCCAAAGTATCAACCAATCAAATTGCTTATCTCTGCTTACCCTAAGCGGAAAATGCTCATCTTCGAACTCCATCAAGGCATTGACCTAATAAGCATATACACCAAGTTTGAACATTTTAACTCAATTAGAAGGAGAGTTATTGTGTTCCAAAGTCTCGACCAAACAAATTTGTGTATCGCTCTGCTTACCCTGAGCAGAAAATGCTCATTATCGAACTTAGTCAAGGTATTCCTGTAATGAAACTATACACCAAGTTTCATCACTCTCACTTAATTAGAACTAAAATTATCGTGTCCCAAAGCATCAACCAATCAAATTGCTTATCTCTGCTTACCCTAAGCGGAAAATGCTCATCTTCGAACTCCATCAAGGCATTGACCTAATAAGCATATACACCAAGTTTGAACATTTTAACTCAATTAGAAGGAGATTTATTGTGTTCCAAAGTCTCGACCAATCAAATTTGTGTATCGCTCTGCTTACCCTGAGCAGAAAATGCTCATTATCGAACTTAGTCAAGGTATTACTGTAATGAAACTATACACCAAGTTTCATCACTCTCACTTAATTAGAACTAAAGTTATCGTGTCCCAAAGCATCAACCAATCAAATTGCTTATCTCTGCTTACCCTAAGCGGAAAATGCTCATCTTCGAACTCCATCAAGGCATTGACCTAATAAACTCATACACCAAGTTTGAACATTCTAGCTCAATTAGGAAGAGAGTTATTGTGTCCCAAAAAGTGTGACGGACAGACGGACAGACAGACAGACAGACGGACGAACCCATTTTAATAGTCCCCCAACTTTCTTTGAAAGGCGGGGGACAATGAAAAAAACAATATTCAACATATTATAATGATGATATTAATCATCAAAACGGTTTGGACGTTTTGTATTACGTTTTGGTCTGCATGTATTACTATTTGAAACAATATCTGGACCTTTCTTTGCAGGTTGAATAATTTTACAGTTATTAGAACTAGATGGATCTTTATTGGCACAACCAGTATTTTGGATACTGTTATTATTTGGTAGTTTATTAGATGAAATCTGTTTCTTCTAAAATCACCAGTATCTGTTGTGACAAAATAAGATCTATCACTAACTTTACTTTTAACAATATCAGATTCTTTTCTATTCTTAATATAACCATAATCACCCATTTCTAAAGGTTTAAGAGACTTTACACCATGTTGATTATCAAAATTTCTTTTCTGTTTAGACCTTAATTCAGTTTCACAGTCTTGTAACATTTTACTATATATCTCTTTTCTTTCTAATTGATAAGGCACAACAGGTATTTTAGATCTTAATTTACGATCCGTAAGTAACTCGGAAGGACTAAATCCATTGTGAAGGCGGGCATTTCTATAATTCAGAAAAGCAATGTAAGGATCTTCAGCAGACATGAGTTGCTTCGCAGTTCGAACTCCACGTTCTGCTCACCATTACCGGAAGAATGAGTTGGGCTCATCGTTTGATGCGTAAAACTATAATCTTTAGCAAATTGGGCAAATTCATCTGATGAATATTGACAACCATTATCACTGACCAATATTTCTGGGATACCGTGATGCGAAAACAAAGATTTTAAATGATTAATTACACAATTAGATGATAACCCATTTAACTTTACAACTTCTATATACCTAGAATAATAATCTATTACAAGTAAATAAGTTACATTTTTGATTTCAAACAAATCTGATGCAACCTTTTGCCATGGCAATTTTGGAAATTCTGTAGGTACTAAAGGTTCTAATCTATTAATTTTTTTCTTACAACAGAACTCACAATTTGTTATGAACGTTGCAATATCATTACTTAAACCTGGCCACCATACTGAACTTTTAGCTAATTCTCTACACTTAGTTATCCCTAAATGAACTTCATGTATTTTTGACAATATATCAGCTTGTAATAATTTTGGAATAACAATTCTGGAATCATACATCAGCAAATTATCGACAATAGATAAATTACCTCTATGTGAATAATAAACTCTTAATTCAGGTGACAACTTTTGCATATTTTCAGGCCAACCTTTTAAACAAAGAAATAATAATTGTTTACAAACGTCATCACTATTTTGATGTGACCTAATTTGTTCTAATCTTTTATCTGAAGCAGGTAAATGATTCATAATAGAATGGACATAAACACATGTATCATTCTGGAATATAAGATCGTCAGAAATAGCTTTAGCATGAGGGGCACGTGACAATGTATCAGCAATATACAAGTGTTTGCCTGGTACATGTACAATATCATATGAATACCTCATTAATCTTAACCTATATCGTTGGATTCTGATTGGAAGGCAATCTAAATCTTTAGTTCCTAAAAACGACACAAGCGGTTTATGATCTGTTTCAATCAAGAAGGATCTTTGACCCAAAATATAGCCTTCAAATTTCTCGCAAGCCCATACAACTGCGAGAGCTTCCTTGTCTATTTGCGCATATCTTTGCTCAGTCTCGGTTAAACTTCTGGATGCATAAGCAACAGGACGCCAGTCATTACCATGACACTGCAAGATTACCGCACCTAAACCGTAGGATGATGAGTCAGCACTTATTTTAGTGTTAAGCCCAGGATTAAATAAAGCTAATACTGGAGTGTCCGTTAACACTTTAACTATATTCTGAAATGAATTTTCTTGTGCTTTGTCCCAAAGCCAAGCATTATCTATACACAATAGATCATGAAGCGGTTTAGTTATTTCAGCAAGATTTTCAATAAATTTCGACAATTGATTCACCATGCCTAACACCTTATATCAGAAACATCTTGGGGTTGTGGGAAATTCTTAATAGCACTTATCTTATCTAAATCAGCACGGATGCCTTGTTCGCTCACAATTTGACCCAAAAATTTAATTTCACTTTTTCCAATTTAACATTTTGATTTATTTAGTGTTAATCCATGTTGGCGAAGTCTTGTTAGAACTTTTCGTAATTTTAAATCATGATCCTCCTGAGAAATTCCAAATACTACTATATCATCCATTAAACAGCTTACACCTTCTAATCCTTCAAGAATTTTACACATTCTTTTCATGAATAGTTCCGGTCCGCTCGAAATTCCAAACGAAACCCTTAAATAACGGAAACGACCAAAAGGACTCATAAATGTAGTTAGATATGACGATTCCTCAGTTAACGGAATTTGATGAAAACCGCTATTAGCATCTAGCTTTGAGAACACTCGTCCTCCAGCCATTTGTCCAAGAACATGATCGACAGACGGGAGTATATGACGTTCTCGTCTTACAGCTTTGTTCAGCTTTGTCAAGTCAACACAAATACGAATGCTTTGTTTTTCATCAAGCTTGTGCTTTTTCAGTAGTACAGTTGAAGGAGCACACCACTCCGTAGGTTGATCAACAGGAATGATTACACCTTAATACTCTAGTCGTTTTAGTTCCTCCTTCACCAAAGGTAGCATAGGTATAGCAACTCTTCTTGGTACGTCAACTGAATAAGGTTCAGCATTATCTGTTAGTTGAATATGATATGGTTCCTCCATTTTACCTAGACCAGTAAACAGTTCCGGAAATTCTTCTAAGATTGACAATGATTGATCAATATTACCCATAAAAAGTACAACGCCAAGTTTATGACAAGCGTCTCTACTTAATAAAGGCATACTGAGTTGATCTATGACGAATATCTTTTCTTGAACAATAATGCCATTCCAGCTTAAATCAGCTTCAAAATATCCGAGATTATCAAGATGATGATTATCAGGTCCATTGAGAATACGGTTTGAAGTAAGTAACCTTTTCTCTTTAAAATATTTGATATAAACTCGTTTTGGTATCACAATGACATCAGCACCTGTATCAACTTTAAATATGACATCTACATGACCTAGTTTAATATTAACTCACCCGTCTTTAGTAGATTTAGCACTGGGTTGATCTCCAGAGTTCACTGCACCAAGAAATACTTCATCCTGAAAATCTTCATTTTCGTCAGATTGAATAGTGTGAACGTCTCTTGATCTGTCATTTGACCCCGATAAAAATACTGATCTGTAATGACCTACTTTATGACAGCTACTACATACAGCTCTTCTAGCTGAACATGAACCTTTCTCATGGAGATGTTTTCCACAGTATTTACATCGCCCATTTCCGACTCTACCATCATCAGCTGGTTTTCTGTAAGTCGTTTGCGGCTTTTGTCTAAAGGCTTTATAACCAGTACCTTTATTACCATTCCTTGACTCATGGTATGATTGTTGTCTCTGTTGTGATCTGTAGCCATTCCGAACTTCATGGACTGTTTCTTCAACCTTTTCTGACTGTTGAAAAAGTTTATTATTTTGGTAACTGATCTCAGCAGCTCTACGGGAGTCAATTACTTGTTGTAATGTGTAATCTGCTTTCATTAAAAGATCTCTTCTTAATTTGTTGTCCCTTATTCCACATAAAATTCTATCACGAATACACGAGTCTTTCAAGGGTTCGAGTTCACAGTCATTTGCAAGATTGCACAAATCAGAATAAAAAGCATCAAACTTCTCTTCAGGTTGTTGTACCCTGGTGTTAAATTTATGTCTTTCTACTGGGATGTTCTTTCGGGGTGTACAGAATGTATAAAACTTTCCAAGAATAGTCTCAACATTTTCTTTATTCTCGCCCTCTTCCCAGTGAAAACCATTATAAACTTTGACAGCATCAATTCCGATGACATGAAGAATGTTTGCCTGCCTTCTTTCTGTTTTTTTGTCGTAGCCAGAAGCAATCATGTAGATCTCGAAACTCTGCCTAAATACTTTGAAATTCTCAGCCAAATTTCCCTTTAAACTCAGTGGATCAGGTTGTGACATCGGATTATTCATGATCAGTTTGGTATTTCATCAGTTTCAGTAACTTCAACACTCCATTTCAGTTTCAGTAATCCAGAAACTTCCACGCTCGATTTTCAGCGAAAACTAGGCTGCAACTGCGAGAAAACGTGGGCATGACGACTCGCTTCTAGAAATGTTTTTCATCACACATACCTCCTGAAATCTTCATCCACACACAATATCATGACAATAAACAGATTCTCGGGTTCCTACTCTACAAAGTGACCAGTTCTGACACCATGTTGTGTTGGGTATTGTGTAGAACTGTCGTAATAAAGACACAGCAAATCAGACGTAACAGTTTATTAGGTAGCCATGATGAAAAGACAACTCGTAACAATAATGACGTCACGTTAAAGTGACAATATTAAAGGGGAGATAACACTACCTACACAGGGGCCATGATTCAGGAAGTTACGATCCGATATGCGCAAATATCGACAGGTACCAAGATCTTTGGGTAATAAACATGCATTTCAAGTTTAATCAAAATCAGATTGAAATTGTGACCTTTACAGTTTCATCAAAATGGGTTTAAAATTGTGATTTCTACAGTCTACAAGGTCAACAACCTTTATATCCCTTTATATCGCGTATACGCGTCGGCCATTTTGTCTGGCAATTCTAGTTTGATTTTTACGAAATGCGAACCCAACCTTCATTATGGTGTAATGATGATTTAATAAAACGCTTTTTGAAATCAGATCATTATTGTGACCTCCAAAGTGACCACAAGCTAAAAAGACGATTGTTTGTACAATCAGAGGCCATAATTCTGAAAAGTTACAGTATTTAATGCGCAAACATCAAAAGGAACCAAGGTCTTTGGGTTATAAACGTGCATTTCGAGTTTCATCAACAATGGTTCTAAATTGAGACCTCTATAGGGCCCACAAGCTATAAACATGATTTTTAGGACAATTAGGGGCCATATTTGTGGACGTCCAGGCGAACAGGGGCGACGAAAATATGGGCGTATAAAAAATACCCATTGTTAAAAGACTTGACAGAAGTATTTTTACAGAATTTATCAAAATTCAATAATAATACCTACCTTCTCTGTGTCTTTTGGTTTACCTAACAATCGATCATAATCTAGTAATTTATCATACCGTTTGCCTATTATGTTTATAGGACCATTAAACATACTGATTAATCTATTGAGTGGAATTATTAATAACTCTTCTAATGTTGATTTCTGAAATATACATAAATGAATGATTTATCACAATGCAGATTAGGGTTGGACGCTAGCTCGCTAGCCTGTAGGTCGGGTGTTCGATCCGTGAGAAATTCATCCAGATTTTCCGGCGTGTTTCCCCCTTGTCAGTGATGCAGGGCGGAGGGCCGGACAAGGACAGCTGACTAGTCGTTCGGATTGGAGGATAAACCGAGGTCTCGTGTACACATTTGTGTGCACGTAAAAGATCCCTTGACCGTATGGTGTATGCCCGTCTTCATTAGTCCAATTCGAAGCAGAACAATAGGACATTACAGTAATCTCCATTTCATTTCATTTCAAAGTGCAAATTAAATATAGAATTTCAGAAATCGCATGATTTGACAAAAAAAAAATATGGTACGTTTAATTTTAGTAGATGAGCCGAAAGAAGTAAATATTTGTGCTACAGCGCTGAAATCATCAATATTCAATTCAATAATCGAGGATGAACCTATTCAAGAACCAAAAAATCTTTTAACGTAAAAAGTTTTAGCATGAACAAAGAACAGATTTAGCCCCGGAAACAAAACTATACACCAAAACTAAGTCAAATTTGTTTCCATGGAAACACAAAAAATATAAATCAAGAAATTTATAAATAGCAAAATGCACAACTGCGGTAATAAACTTATGTGTGTACAAAGTTTCAGAACGATATCTCGAACGGTTTATGAGATATGCTCCGGAAACAAATTTATACACCAAAAACTAAGTCAAATTTGTTTCCGTGGAAACACAAAAAATAGAAATCCCAGAAATGCCTAAATAGCAAAAGGCACAACAACTGTAATAGGTTGATGTGTGTACAAAGTTTCAGAAATATCTCGAAAGGTTTATGAGATATGCTCCGGAACCAATTCGGGACGTACGGACGGAATGACGGAGAGATGGACGGACGGACGAATCCATGTTCAATATCCCTCCCTAATTTCGTTGGGCACGCAATAAAAATCCATGCAAAAGATGGATAAAGGGAAAGGAAGAGAAAGACTAACCAGCGGCTGCCAGACAGGATGCGCCCACATTTTCGAGAGATGGATAGAGAACAAGCTAAAAAGAAAGTGATTTTTCCTACAATCAAGGGCCATAATTTATGAAGTTACAATTTCAAAAGGAACCAAGATCATTGGGTTATAAACATGCATTTCAAGTTTCATCAAAATTGGTTAATAATTGTGACCTCTACAGGGTCCACAACCTTGATATACCATATTTTTTACACTGTTCGCGTACAAACGGCGGTCATTTCGTTCGGCAGTTTTGTTCCGATTTTCAGGAAATTAGAACTCAAACTTCATTAATGATAACGGAAATTTCAATAAATATAAAAGTGAAATATATCCCCCTGAACTAACATTAAAATTCGAGAACAATAAATGCATCTGTTAACGATAAAATTAATGTCGGTATTTTCGACAAAACGGCCAAATTTGGTTTTGAAGTAGTAAAATACCCGTATACTTACAGTAACATACCAAATACCACGCTATATAGTGTTTTCTATTCACAGGCATTACGATTTTTCGGCAATACTATCTATATACAGGAAAACAACAACAACAAAAAAAAACCGGGAAAACTACCGGAAAACGACCGGAAAAAACCATGTTAACTGAATACCGGTAAACACTTGAAAAACACTAAATACCGGAAAACACACTAAATACCGGAAAACACTTAATACCGGAAAACACACTTAATACCGGAAAACACACTTAATACCGGAAAACATCCTAAATACGTAACCGGGGGCCTGATCCTCTGTGCGTGGGAGTTAGGGTTAGGGTTAGCTGCAGGCCCAGGACTGTACAGGGCAGTGGATGCTTACAGTTAGCCCCTGGATCGATTCACTCTTTTTGAGTTGTTTATTTGTTTGTGGTCTCTGAGTATGGAATCGTGTCCATATATTTGTTTTTGTGTAAATTATGTGTGGTGCAGTCCCCCTTACGGATGTCTTTGGTTTTACAGACAAAGTGGGTGTGACTTAGGGATTAAAGCTATTGCAAAATGTCCAACGTCACCTAAGCTGTTGTTTTTTTTAAATATTGCCTTATAATTAATCATAATTGTCGGATTTTAAACACTTGATACATTTTGACAAAAAACTTTTTTATTTATGAATACTTTTTCATGAAATTTTACCCAGGATTAAAAGTTCATGTGATTCCTTTTGATATTATCCCTTATCGGATCGTCACTTCCTGAAGTATGGCGCCTGATTGTACGAACCAGCGGCTGCCAAGCAGGATACGCCCACATTTTCGAAGAGAAGGATAGGGAAAAAATGAAATCAAAAGCTATTTTTCGTACAATCAGTGGCAATAATCCAGAGAGTTATGGTCAGAGACCTTTGGGACATAAAAATCTATTTTAAACTTCACATCAAAATGGATAAAAGTTGTGAACTCTAGAGGGTCTACATCCTTCATATTACATATATTTTATGTTTTTTATTTACAAAATTCGGACCGAAACTGCCGCCCCTCGTAGCAAACAATGTAAACATCTGGTATGTGCCGATTTTAATGAAACATGAAATGCATGTTTATAACCCAAAGATCTTGATTGCTTTCGATATTCGAGGATATTGCATCGAAACTTCATGAATTATGGCCCGGTTGTACGAAAAATCGTGTTTTTAGCATTTGAACACTCAAAGTCACAATTTTGATCCGATTTTTAGCTTGTGGATTTTCTAGAGGTCAAAATTTTTTGTTCTGATTTTAAAAACCATTTAAATATTATCAGACGGCTGAATTGGAATTTCGGAAAATTCAAAGGTTATGGATCCTCTAGAGACACAATTTTTATCCAATTTTGATGGAAGGTATCTTTTTATTTCAACCAGCGGCTGAAAAGCAGGATTCGCCCACATTTGACAAGAGATGGATAGAGAACAAGCTATACAAAAAGCGATTTTCCGAACAATCAATGTCCTAATTCAGGAAGCTACGATCCGATATGCACGAATATCAACAGGACCAAGATCTTTGGGTTAAAAAGACATATTTAAATTTCATCGAAATCGGATCAAAATTGTGACTTCTAGAGTGTCCGCAACCTTGATATGCCAGACATTTACACTATTTGCGTACGAGGGGCCGCCATTTTGTCAGGAAGTTTTAGTCTGATTTTCACGAAATTCGAACGCAACCAACCTTATGGTGTAACGGATATATTCGAACGATGTTTTAAATCGGGTAATTATTGTGACCTATACTGGGTCCATAAGAGATAGATAGAGAACAAGCTAAACACAAAAGCGATTTTCCGAATAATCAAGGACCATAATTCAGAAAGCTACGATCCGATATGCGCGAATATCGACAGGACCAAGATCTTTGGGTTAAAAAGATATATTTCAATTTCATCGAAATCGGATCAGGGGTCATAATATCGAAAGCAACTAAGGTCTTTGGGGTTATAAACATGCAAGTCAAGTTTCATCAAAACCGGATTAAAATTGTGATATCTGTAGGGTCCACAACCTTCATATACCATATTTTTTTACACTATTCGCATACAAGCTGCGGCCATTTTGTCAAGCAGTTTTGATCCGATTTTCTCGAAATTTGTATTCAACCTTCATAACGGGGCCTTAATTCAGATTAAATTGTGACCTCTTTTCGCGTACAAGCCACGGACATTTTGTTCGGCAGTTTTGGTTTGATTTTTGAGGAAATTCGAATTCAACCTTCATTATGGTGTAAAGGTTTTATAAACAAACGTTTTTTTTTTCAAATTGGATAATAATTGTGACCCCCAGACGGACCACAAGCTAAAAAGGTGATTTTTCGTACAATCAGGGGCCATAATTCAGGTAGTTACAATCCGATATGAGCAAATATCGAGAGAAGCCAAGATCTTTCGGTTATACACAAGTATTTAAAATTTCATCAACCTTTATATACCATATTTTTTACACTATTTCCGAGGAGTGGCGGCCATTTTGTCAGGCAATTTTGGTCCGAATTTCTCGAAGTTCAAACTCAACCTTCATTACCGTGTAACTGATATAATCAAACATTTTTTTAAAAAATCGGATAATAATTGTGACCTCCAGAGGGACCATAAGCTAAAAGTTAAAAGAAAGATAGGTTGCCAGGCAACGAAACTAACGCCCACAGCAGTTAAATCGTCCGGGCAGTCAACGAGAGTTGTCGCATATTCTTAATTTTTTCGGTAATGAAACATTTATAATACTCTGAAACCTGATTAAGATTTACAACTTATAAAGTAATTATCAGAAAATCATTAGAATTTGTTTGTTTTTTATAAAGTTCTACCACATGCTAACACTTAGTATAAGAAACATTTAAAATCATGGATTTAGTTGTTCAGTTATCAAAATTCATTGAAAATCAATATACTTGTTCATCGCAAGATCTTAAACTCTGTGTATCAATCTGAAGTCAATTGGGTGATAAGTCTAGCCTCTAGAGCATCAACATGATTTTGTAAAGTGATCAGGGGCCAAAACTCTGGCAGTAATTATCGGAAATCGCTGAAAATTAATACGCTTCTTCGTCTCATGGCCTTAAACACTGTGTAGAAATTGAAAGTCAATCCGATATTACCTTTGGCCTCTAGAGCGTCCACAAGATTTTTTGATGTGATCAAGGACCATAACTATGACAGTTATTATCGGAAATCGTTGAAAATTAATAGGCTTCTTCGTCTCATGATCTTAAACACTGTGTATAAATTTATGGTCAATCGGATATTAACTTTGGCCTCTAGAGCGTCCACAAGATATTTTGAAGTGATCAAGGCCCATAACTCTGGCAGTTATTATCGGAAATCGCTGAAAAACAATAGGCTTCTTCGTCACATGACCTTAAACACTGTGTATAAATTTAAAGTCAATCGGATATTAACTTTAGCCTGTAGAGCGTCCACAAAAAATTGTGGACGCCGGACCGACTGACGGACGGACGGACGGACGGGGGCGACGACAATATACGACCACATTTCAATGTGGGCGTATAAAAAGGCGATTTATCGTAGGTGAAGGAACCAAAATGTTTAGGTTATAACCATACATGTCAAGCTTCATCAAAATCGGTTAAAAATTGTGACCTCTATAGGGTCCATAAGCTAAAAACATAATTTTTCGTACAATCTGGGACAAGAATTGTGACCTGTAGAGAGTCCACACACAATCAGGCTTTTCATATTTTAAAATATTTCTTCGCAACTTTCATAAACTTGTTTTAAAATACATACGAAGACAATGAATGTCAGTAGTTGCCGAGAAATAGTCACTTTTCGTGTTATTTCGCCTGTGAAATAGTCGATTGTGTTTCAAAATCTGTGTTGTGGGACATCCATTGAGTTAAAGATGCATTATGGGATGTTAGATACAGAGCAGGCAGTTCCCATTATAATAGTTAAAGATAGATTGCCAAACATACGCCCACAGCAGCTAAATTGTTCGGGCAGTCAACCAGAGTTGTCACATATTTACTTTTTTCTGAAAAGAAACATTTATAATACAATAAAATCTGATTAAGAATAGCAATTCATTAAGTCATTATCAGAAAATCATAAGAATTTGGCCCATTCTATTATTTAGTATACGAAACATTTAATATCATGGATTTGGCTGTTCAAGTTATCAAAATTCCTTGATAATGAATATACTTGCTCATCTCAAGACCTTAAACTTAAGGTATCAATTTAAAGTCAATCGGATGATAACTTTAGCCTTTAGAGCATCCACAAGATATATTGAAGTTATCAAGGGCCATAACTCTGGTAGTAATTATCGGAATTCTCTGGAAATCAATAGAATTCCTTCAACACTGTATATAAATTGAAAGATAATCGGATATTAACTTTGGCTTCCAGAGCGTCCACAACATTTTTTCCAAAGTGATCAAGGGCCATAACTCTGACATTAATGATTTGAAATTGCTGGAAATCAACAGACTTCTTCATCTCATGACCTTCAACAAATTGAAAGACAATCGGATATTAACTTTGGCTTCTAGAGCGTCCACAATATTCTTTTAAGTGATCAAGGGCCATAACACTGGCATTAAGGATTAGAAATCGCGGAAAATCAATGGGCTTCTTCATCTCATGACCTTAAACATTGCGTATAAATTTAAAGTCAATCAGATATTAACTTTGGTCTATAGAGCGTCTACAAGATTTTTTTGAAGTGATCAAGGGACATAAATCTGGCAGTAATTATCGGATATCGCTGAAAATGAATAGACTTCTTCGTCTCATGATCTTAAACATTTGCATAAATTTAAAGTCAATCGGATATTAACTTTGGTCTATAGAGCGTCCACAAGCAAATGTGGACGCCGGACGGACGGACGGCGGCGACGGCAATATACGACCACATTTCAATGCGGGCGTATAAAAACTAAATAATGTAAATGGAATTTGCTGAAAATTTCAGTCAAATTGATCCACTCTGAACCGAGAATTTAGCGAATGAATTTTGGGCCTAGCCAAGATCATCATTACTAAAATCAGTACGATAAAAAAAAACATAGCATCGATTATCCATTTTTTTCATTTAATCTGCAGCAGCAGATCAGATTCTAATCCACGTTAGCGATGACATCGAGAGTAGACTATGGTCTGGATAAAATAATTAATGTCTAATCTAGATCACATTTCACGCCTAACAAAAAGACATGCAATAGTCACATTTAGCTCTCTCATAATGTATGTTTAAATCCGTAGTCGGATCAAGCTATAATTTGGAATATCAACTTTTTCAGCCCTAATAGTAATAGGCAGATTAGTATGGTATCAATGGAATTAATTTAGTATAGGTCAAAAAGTGCCAAAACCTACAACAGGCTTTGTTTTTTACTTATAAATGCAGTAGGGCCTCAAAATTATGGTATTCTTACCAGTTCAGGAAAATGTTGTACTGTGATTTTTTGATATAAAGCTTTATATCTCTTGACATCATTGCTTACTTTATCGCCATAGTAATCAACAATATAAACAACACAACTCTCCTCACAAGATATACACTCCTGAAACACATGAAACATGAAGTTGAGAATTCCATATACCAAGGAGACATAATCGTTCTCACCAAGGGAATAAATGTAATCAATAACGATAATATATGATACTGAAACCAAACCTGTGAGAAAGTGTGCGAGTCAAACGTTTCTATACACTGTTACTGTCGAATCCATTACTCAATGAGAATGCAGTCATTGTATAACCTAAGTTATCTTGTCCCAAAGTATCAACCAATCAAATTGCTTATCTCTGCCTACCCTAAGAAGAAAATGCTCATCTTCGAACTCCATCAAGGCATTGACCTAATAAGCATACACACCAATTTTGAACATTTTAACTCAATTCGAAGGAGAGTTATTGTGTTCCAAAGTCTCGGCAAATCAAATTGCTTATCGCTCTGCTTACCCTGAGCAGAAAATGCTCATTATCGATCTTAGTCAAGGTATTACTGTAATGAAACTATACACCAAGTTTCATCACTCTCACTTAATTACAACTAAAGTTATCGTGTCCCAAAGCATCAACCAATCAAATTGCTTATCTCTGCTTACCCTAAGAAGAAAATGCTCATCTTCGAACTCCATCGGGGCATTGACCTAATAAGCATATACTCCAAGTTTGAACATTTTAATTCAATTAGAAAGAGAGTTATTGTGTTCCAAAGTCTCGACCAATCAAATTGCGTATCGCTCTGCTTACCCCGAGCAGAAAATGCTCATTATCGAACTTAGTCAAGGTATTACTGTAATGAAACTATACACCAAGTTTCATCACTCTCACTTAATTACAACTAAAGTTATCGTGTCCCAAAGCATCAACCAATCAAATTGCTTATCTCTGCTTACCCTAAGCGGAAAATGCTCATCTTCGAACTCCATCAAGGCATTGACCTAATAAGCATATACACCAAGTTTGAACATTTTAACTCAATTAGAAGGAGAGTTATTGTGTTCCAAAGTCTCGACCAATCAAATTGCGTATCGCTCTGCTTACCCTGAGCAGAAAACGCTCATTACCGAACTTAGTCAAGGTATTACTGTAATGAAACTATACACCAAGTTTCATCAATCTCACTTAATTACAACTAAAGTTATCGTGTCCCAAAGCATCTACCAATCAAATTGCTTATCTCTGCTTACCCTAAGCGGAAATGCTGATCTTCGAACTCCATCAAGGCATTGACCTTATAAACACATACACCAAGTTTGAACATTCTAGCTCAATTAGGAAGAGAGTTATTGTGTCCCAAAAAGTGTGACGGACGGACGGACGGCCGGACGGCCAGACAGACAGACAGACAGACAGACAGACAGACGAACCCATTTTAATAGTCCCCCAACTTTCTTCGAAAGGCGGGGGACAAAAAATTCAACTCCTTTGCTTTGCTTACTTCAGAGCACCACATGCAAAGTTCCGACCATCAGGTGACAGATTGCAGATCTAAAAATTATTTTATCTATTTGGGACATGTTATTGTTCATAGTTATGACCTACCATACTATACCGTAACGATAAGTAAATAATACGGCAATCTGTAATTATGGAAAAGGGAGAATTAATTTCCCCAAATCCCAAAATAGATGACCGGAATATCTATTAATGGAAAGTGAAAGATCTTCGGATTTGTAGTTTTCTAGCTTGGGTGGATTTGTGATTGAATCCATGTAACAAAGACAGTAAACAATTCGATTATGGTATACTATTGTAAACTTTTACAGAGTATATATAAACTAAATTAAAGAAAGACACCAAAATACTAATTCAACGGTTAGCGCTTTCTGTTCGTACTGATCATCATCAGACCATTTTTATTTATGAAGATTTACGTAGAACAATAGACCCAACGTCATGACGTTACTATAAATACATGTATATCAAATACAATATAATAATATTATTTACACATTTTTACATTTAGTAAATAATCAATAAAAAGAGAATTATTTCATATATTACTATAATATCCGTTTATCTAATTCTGGTTTGTACTTTTTGAGGAAATAATTTTCTTTACATTCAAGTAAATCATTATTTAAAAAATTCAATTTGTACAAGGGAAATACCCGGATCCATTCACTTGATTCCTGTTTGCTCACTACACTTATTAGTTTAGCGTTTTCCGAGATTCTATCCGGATTATCGCCCTTATTGTTGAAATTGTTTGACGTTCTAACATCTGACGTCAACTGGCAGAATATCGCCATTGAAGAGACGACCAACGACCATTGTCAAGATCGGTCGCATTATTTCTTTTACCTCTTTTTTTAAATCATCATTTTTAGTGAAGCCTGTACCATAACAGGCCCGGGACTGTACAGCGCAGTGGACGCTTACGGCTGGCCCCCGGATCCATTCACTTGATTTGATATTTTCCGCAGGTTTTTGTTTTTCGTGTAGTGCGGTCCTCCTGCACTTACTATTAGAGTAGAGTTTTAGCCCTTCGTACTGCAGAATGTTCTCGTTGTCGGGTTTTGCTCCTGTTTGCTCACTACACTTATTAGTTTAGCGTTTTCCGAGATTCTATCCGGATTATCGCCCTTATTGTTGAAATTGTTTGACGTTCTAACATCTGACGTCAACTGGCAGAATATCGCCATTGAAGAGACGACCATTGTCAAGATCGGTCGCATTATTTCTTTTACCTCTTTTTTTAAATCATCATTTTTAGTGAAGCCTGTACCATAACAGGCCCGGGACTGTACAGCGCAGTGGACGCTTACGGCTGGCCCCCGGATCCATTCACTTGATTTGATATTTTCCGCAGGTTTTTGTTTTTCTTGTAGTGCGGTCCTCCTGCACTTACTATTAGAGTAGAGTTTTAGCCCTTCGTACTGCAGAATGTTCTTGTTGTCGGGTTTTGCTCCTGTTTGCTCACTACACTTATTAGTTTAGCGTTTTCCGAGATTCTATCCGGATTATCGCCCTTATTGTTGAAATTGTTTGACGTTCTAACATCTGACGTCAACTGGCAGAATATCGCCATTGAAGAGACGACCATTGTCAAGATCGGTCGCATTATTTCTTTTACCTCTTTTTTTAAATCATCATTTTTAGTGAAGCCTGTACCATAACAGGCCCGGGACTGTACAGCGCAGTGGACGCTTACGGCTGGCCCCCGGATCCATTCACTTGATTTGATATTTTCCGCAGGTTTTTGTTTTTCGTGTAGTGCGGTCCTCCTGCACTTACTATTAGAGTAGAGTTTTAGCCCTTCGTACTGCAGAATGTTCTCGTTGTCGGGTTTTGCTCCTGTTTGCTCACTACACTTATTAGTTTAGCGTTTTCCGAGATTCTATCCGGATTATCGCCCTTATTGTTGAAATTGTTTGACGTTCTAACATCTGACGTCAACTGGCAGAATATCGCCATTGAAGAGACGACCATTGTCAAGATCGGTCGCATTATTTCTTTTACCTCTTTTTTTAAATCATCATTTTTAGTGAAGCCTGTACCATAACAGGCCCGGGACTGTACAGCACAGTGGACGCTTACGGCTGGCCCCCGGATCCATTCACTTGATTTGATATTTTCCGCAGGTTTTTGTTTTTCGTGTAGTGCGGTCCTCCTGCACTTACTATTAGAGTAGAGTTTTAGCCCTTCGTACTGCAGAATGTTCTCGTTGTCGGGTTTTGCTCCTGTTTGCTCACTACACTTATTAGTTTAGCGTCTTCCGAGATTCTATCCGGATTATCGCCCTTATTGTTGAAATTGTTTGACGTTCTAACATCTGACGTCAACTGGCAGAATATCGCCATTGAAGAGACGACCATTGTCAAGATCGGTCGCATTATTTCTTTTACCTCTTTTTTTAAATCATCATTTTTAGTGAAGCCTGTACCATAACAGGCCCGGGACTGTACAGCGCAGTGGACGCTTACGGCTGGCCCCCGGATCCATTCACTTGATTTGATATTTTCCGCAGGTTTTTGTTTTTCGTGTAGTGCGGTCCTCCTGCACTTACTATTAGAGTAGAGTTTTAGCCCTTCGTACTGCAGAATGTTCTCGTTGTCGGGTTTTGCTCCTGTTTGCTCACTACACTTATTAGTTTAGCGTCTTCCGAGATTCTATCCGGATTATCGCCCTTATTGTTGAAATTGTTTGACGTTCTAACATCTGACGTCAACTGGCAGAATATCGCCATTGAAGAGACGACCATTGTCAAGATCGGTCGCATTATTTCTTTTACCTCTTTTTTTAAATCATCATTTTTAGTGAAGCCTGTACCATAACAGGCCCGGGACTGTACAGCGCAGTGGACGCTTACGGCTGGCCCCCGGATCCATTCACTTGATTTGATATTTTCCGCAGGTTTTTGTTTTTCGTGTAGTGCGGTCCTCCTGCACTTACTATTAGAGTAGAGTTTTAGCCCTTCGTACTGCAGAATGTTCTCGTTGTCGGGTTTTGCTCCTGTTTGCTCACTACACTTATTAGTTTAGCGTCTTCCGAGATTCTATCCGGATTATCGCCCTTATTGTTGAAATTGTTTGACGTTCTAACATCTGACGTCAACTGGCAGAATATCGCCATTGAAGAGACGACCATTGTCAAGATCGGTCGCATTATTTCTTTTACCTCTTTTTTTAAATCATCATTTTTAGTGAAGCCTGTACCATAACAGGCCCGGGACTGTACAGCGCAGTGGACGCTTACGGCTGGCCCCCGGATCCATTCACTTGATTTGATATTTTCCGCAGGTTTTTGTTTTTCTTGTAGTGCGGTCCTCCTGCACTTACTATTAGAGTAGAGTTTTAGCCCTTCGTACTGCAGAATGTTCTTGTTGTCGGGTTTTGCTCCTGTTTGCTCACTACACTTATTAGTTTAGCGTTTTCCGAGATTCTATCCGGATTATCGCCCTTATTGTTGAAATTGTTTGACGTTCTAACATCTGACGTCAACTGGCAGAATATCGCCATTGAAGAGACGACCATTGTCAAGATCGGTCGCATTATTTCTTTTACCTCTTTTTTTAAATCATCATTTTTAGTGAAGCCTGTACCATAACAGGCCCGGGACTGTACAGCGCAGTGGACGCTTACGGCTGGCCCCCGGATCCATTCACTTGATTTGATATTTTCCGCAGGTTTTTGTTTTTCGTGTAGTGCGGTCCTCCTGCACTTACTATTAGAGTAGAGTTTTAGCCCTTCGTACTGCAGAATGTTCTCGTTGTCGGGTTTTGCTCCTGTTTGCTCACTACACTTATTAGTTTAGCGTTTTCCGAGATTCTATCCGGATTATCGCCCTTATTGTTGAAATTGTTTGACGTTCTAACATCTGACGTCAACTGGCAGAATATCGCCATTGAAGAGACGACCATTGTCAAGATCGGTCGCATTATTTCTTTTACCTCTTTTTTTAAATCATCATTTTTAGTGAAGCCTGTACCATAACAGGCCCGGGACTGTACAGCACAGTGGACGCTTACGGCTGGCCCCCGGATCCATTCACTTGATTTGATATTTTCCGCAGGTTTTTGTTTTTCGTGTAGTGCGGTCCTCCTGCACTTACTATTAGAGTAGAGTTTTAGCCCTTCGTACTGCAGAATGTTCTCGTTGTCGGGTTTTGCTCCTGTTTGCTCACTACACTTATTAGTTTAGCGTCTTCCGAGATTCTATCCGGATTATCGCCCTTATTGTTGAAATTGTTTGACGTTCTAACATCTGACGTCAACTGGCAGAATATCGCCATTGAAGAGACGACCATTGTCAAGATCGGTCGCATTATTTCTTTTACCTCTTTTTTTAAATCATCATTTTTAGTGAAGCCTGTACCATAACAGGCCCGGGACTGTACAGCGCAGTGGACGCTTACGGCTGGCCCCCGGATCCATTCACTTGATTTGATATTTTCCGCAGGTTTTTGTTTTTCGTGTAGTGCGGTCCTCCTGCACTTACTATTAGAGTAGAGTTTTAGCCCTTCGTACTGCAGAATGTTCTCGTTGTCGGGTTTTGCTCCTGTTTGCTCACTACACTTATTAGTTTAGCGTCTTCCGAGATTCTATCCGGATTATCGCCCTTATTGTTGAAATTGTTTGACGTTCTAACATCTGACGTCAACTGGCAGAATATCGCCATTGAAGAGACGACCATTGTCAAGATCGGTCGCATTATTTCTTTTACCTCTTTTTTTAAATCATCATTTTTAGTGAAGCCTGTACCATAACAGGCCCGGGACTGTACAGCGCAGTGGACGCTTACGGCTGGCCCCCGGATCCATTCACTTGATTTGATATTTTCCGCAGGTTTTTGTTTTTCGTGTAGTGCGGTCCTCCTGCACTTACTATTAGAGTAGAGTTTTAGCCCTTCGTACTGCAGAATGTTCTCGTTGTCGGGTTTTGCTCCTGTTTGCTCACTACACTTATTAGTTTAGCGTCTTCCGAGATTCTATCCGGATTATCGCCCTTATTGTTGAAATTGTTTGACGTTCTAACATCTGACGTCAACTGGCAGAATATCGCCATTGAAGAGACGACCATTGTCAAGATCGGTCGCATTATTTCTTTTACCTCTTTTTTTAAATCATCATTTTTAGTGAAGCCTGTACCATAACAGGCCCGGGACTGTACAGCGCAGTGGACGCTTACGGCTGGCCCCCGGATCCATTCACTTGATTTGATATTTTCCGCAGGTTTTTGTTTTTCGTGTTGTGCGGTCCTCCTGCACTTACTATTGAATGTTCCACGTCCACACGTTTCCATATGCGCACTTAACTTAAAGGTATAGTTCGATTACTAGGTTGTTTTGTTTTTTTTTATTTTTTTAATAATCTTTATTTCTCCAGACAGCACTATGGTTATGATTGGTGCCAGGTATGGAGAGCCCTGGGTTCACCAACTTACATAATTTCATCATAATCTAATAGTATACAGTAATAGTTAAATCACCAACTTACATCATACTCTAACACAATAGTAATTAAATCATATTTCCATTCATTTGTGTTTAGTATATTATATATATATATTTACTATAGATATACACCTTTGACATTACATTATTACATCATAGTTGAGCAATAGAATAATCAAATCACATTTCGTTTCATTTGTGTACGTGCATTATATAGATGGATGTACAACTTGGTCGGTAATCACCGCGGGTATAGACAAGAGTCGTCTGGTATTTTTTTTTATAGCCAGTAAGCCTACCAACGTCATACAGTCGTACTTTACAGGAGGTTTAAGGTCGTGCTATGCGCGAACTATGAGAGGAAGGGCCCCAAGGTCACTGGTATATTTTTAGATTTATTGCGATAAAAAATTGTCACTCGGCAAACCTCGGAAGATTTCGAACAATCTAACCTCGGCTGTATGATGAATTCCGCCATATTTGAACTACTTTAAAGGTCCCGGATGAAACATGGCTGCGCCCATTCCGAAAACAAGTTGGCGACCTATTTGGCTAGCGACCTATTCGACCGATCCAACTGTAAGATAATGACGAAATTACACTTCCATTCTGAGCTTAAGGAATGGGTAAAAAATAATATATTCTACTTTCATTTGATAGACATAACGTTGGATTTTATTGGTTGATAAATAAATGAGTTAAGGCGACTGTTGTCTTTATTCTAAATAGGTTTCCAACGAACAGGTTGCAGCTCGATCGGTCGAATAGGTCGCTAGCCGAATAGGTTCCCAATTTGTGTAATAGCGTCAAGTTTTCCTGTTAAAGTAAACCGGTAGCCGCATCGCAAATGTATGGGCGTAGGTACATATCACTTACTGTCATACAGCCGAGACTAGATGTAGGTTCCGAAATCTGTCGAGTTTTGCCGAGTGGGTTCATAGACAACATATCAGGGAACCAAATTTAAGGAAAATGAAGTAATTCTCTTTTTAGTGATTATTTACTAAATGTAAAAATGTGTAAATAATATAATTATGTTGTATTTGATATATCTATAGTAACGTCATGACGTTGGGTCTATTGTTCTACGTAATTCTTCATAAATAAAAATGGTCTGATGATGTTTAGTGCGAACAGAAAGCGCTAACCGTCAAATTAGTATTTTGGTGTCTTTCTTTAATTTAGTTTATATATATATATATATTAACTGGGAGTTGTATTTACCTATATTTTATTATATATATATATATATATATATATATATATATATATAGTTTTAAAATCACCAGTTCCGTGGGTCATTCTTAATTTTGACACTCGAAGTATTGGGTCTTTTATTGAGCAGTGGGTCTTTTATTGAGCAGTGGGTCTTGGTCCCAATAATTAAATGCCCCAGTAAAATTGTATGTATATATCGAATTATCGGGCCTCGCATAACTAGTACATTGCTAACTCCCATACAAAATTGCTGGGTCCAAAATTTCTAAAAATAGTGCGCCTGGTTCAATTTTAGCTTTTCCCCGGAGCGATATATATTCGCTATTATACATGACCAATCATCGATCGCTTTACGGTCACATGGCTTACAAATAGACTCGGGTGTCATATATTCGGATATGCGTGCTATAACGACTGTATATTCGAGACTATTAATGGTGAAACGGAGACACAGTCGTCATTGAGAAAGTTTCGACAAAGGCCATCGCTTTATCATGAACATAAGGTATATTCCCACGATTTTAAAATCGGTAGAAATACTGTCTGTTTTTAATTTCCGGATGCATTTCCAGTAGGCTACAATTAAAATGTAATTTTCTTTTACATTTTGTGTTCAATCAAACACATTTTTTCACGCTTCGCGATCGAATTAGCCGTCATTCGCAAGGCATCTTAAATTGCATATAGGTATGGTTTTGTCGATCGACTAAGATTTATTGATCAGGGGATTAATTGTTATTCCACGACATTATTTCAATATAGCACCCTGAAAATCATTAATTATCACGATTTTAGTACAAAAACTTTCCTCAAATATTGGGTTGAGATCTGCATATTTACATACGAGTCCTGTATATCGCTGCTATGTACAATACATTAATTGAATAAATTTGATCAAACACTTGCCAATTACCACTAAAGTTTTTAATCTCTTTCAGAGCATCTTCCTACATGTATTCCTGGGTGGCCCTGTACATTTCAGCCCAATCCATTCAGTCAAAATGGAGATAGGGGCTCAATAGTTGTCAAAAAATGCAATTTCCATGGAACGTTATGTTTCGGACCGTCCAAATGTCATGTTTGCAAAGCTCTGGTTTGCATTCTATTAAAGATAGAGGGCTGATATTCTCAGAATCGCTTAGTACATGTGTCCCGAGCTCGCCCTGAAAATTTCAAGGAGATCGGATGGTTGGAAGGGACAAAAAGGGGCTTTTTACTTATGCATAAGTCGACTTATTTCGCGTCGTGGACTTCATGCGCGTGTATCAGCCCCCCTATTTTTGGAACTATTGTAGCTAGGAAGCTGAAATTTTCAGAGCACCTTCCTACATGTATTCCTGGGTCGCCCTGCAAATTTCAGCTTCCTAGCTCAATTAGAACTGTTTTTATACCCCTTGAATGTTTGAAAAACAGATTCAGGTCGAACGCGTGTGATGCACCCCCCCCCCAAAGAGGCTTCATTTTTTGGCCTTCCCGTAGGACTAGGGATCTGAAACTTTGCATGTCGGAAGGTACGAAGGCTAGCAAGGTTGTATTAAAATTTCAGACTGATTGGAGCAAAATCAAGAGATTCCGAGGCTCTACAGTTCGGGTTATTTTGCGTCATACGCTTCCTACAGCATGTCTATGCGCATGTATCAGCCCCCCTATTTTTGGAACTATTGGAGCTAGGAAGCTGAAACTTCCAGAGCATCATCCTGCTTGTATTCCGGGGAGGCCCTGCAAATTTCAGCTTCCTAGCTCTATTAGAACTGTTTTTATACCCCCTCCAAGGTTGAGCGACAGAATGAGGTTGAACGCGTGTGATGCACCCCCCCCCCAAAGAGGCTTCATTTTTTGGCCTTCCCGTAGGACTAGGGATCTGAAACTTTGCATGTCGGAAGGTACGAAGGCTAGCAAGGTTGTATTAAAATTTCAGACTGATTGGAGCAAAATCAAGAGATTCCGAGGCTCTACAGTTCGGGTTATTTTGCGTCATACGCTTCCTACAGCATGTCTATGCGCATGTATCAGCCCCCCTATTTTTGGAACTATTGGAGCTAGGAAGCTGAAACTTCCAGAGCATCATCCTGCTTGTATTCCGGGGTGGCCCTGCAAATTTCAGCTTCCTAGCTCTATTAGAACTGTTTTTATACCCCCTCCAAGGTTGAGCGACAGAATGAGGTTGAACGCGTGTGATGCAGCACCCCCAAAAAGGCTTCAGTTTTTGACCTTCCCGTGGGACTAGGGATCTGAAACTTTGCATGTCGGAAGGTACGAAGGCTAGCAAGGTTGTGTTAAAATTTCAGACTGATTGGAGCAAAATCAAGAGATTCCGAGGCTCTACAGTTCGGGTTATTTTGCGTCATACGCTTCCTACAGTATGTCTATGCGCATGTATCAGCCCCCATATGTTTGGAACTATTGGAGCTAGGAAGCTGAAACTTCCAGAGCATCATCCTGCTTGTATTCCGGGGTGGCCCTGCAAATTTCAGCTTCCTAGCTCCATTAGAACTGTTTTTATACCCCCTCCAAGGTTGAGCGACAGAATGAGGTCAAACGAGTGTGATGCAGCACCCCCAAAAAGGCTTCAGTTTTTGACCTTCCCGTAGGACTAGGGATCTGAAACTTTGCATGTCGGAAGGTACGAAGGCTAGCAAGGTTGTGTTAAAATTTCAGACCGATTGGAGCAAAATCAAGAGATCCCGAGGCTCTACAGTTCGGGTTATTTTGCGTCATACGCTTCCTACAGCATGTCTATGCGCATGTATCAGCCCCCCTATTTTTGGAACTATTGGAGCTAGGAAGCTGAAACTTCCAGAGCATCATCCTGCTTGTATTCCAGGATGGCCCTGCAAATTTCAGCTTCCTAGCTCTATTAGAACTTTTTATACCCCCTCCAAGGTTGAGCAACAGAATGAGGTCGAACGCGTGTGATGCAGCACCCCCAAAGAGGCTTCAGTTTTTGACCTTCCCGTAGGACTAGGGATCTGAAACTTTGCATGTCGGAAGGTACGAAGGCTAGCAAGGTTGTGTTAAAATTTCAGACTGATTGGAGCAAAATCAAGAGATTACGAGGCTCTACAGTTCGGGTTATTTTGCGTCATACGCTTCCTACAGCATGTCTATGCGCATGTATCAGCCCCCATATTTTTGGAACTATTGGAGCTAGGAAGCTGACACTTCCAGAGCATCATCCTGCTTGTAATCCGGGGTGGCCCTGCAAATTTCAGCTTCCTAGCTCCATTAGAACTGTTTTTATACCCCCTCCAAGGTTGAGCGACAGAATGAGGTCGAACGAGTGTGATGCAGCACCCCCAAAAAGGCTTCAGTTTTTGACCTTCCCGTGGGACTAGGGATCTGAAACTTTGCATGTCGGAAGGTACGAAGGCTAGCAAGGTTGTGTTAAAATTTCAGACTGATTGGAGCAAAATCAAGAGATTCCGAGGCTCTACAGTTCGGGTTATTTTGCGTCATACGGTTCCTACAGCATGTCTATGCGCATGTATCAGCCCCCATATTTTTGGAACTATTGGAGCTAGGAAGCTGAAACTTCCAGAGCATCATCCTGCTTGTATTCCGGGGTGGCCCTGCAAATTTCAGCTTCCTAGCTCCATTAGAACTGTTTTTATACCCCTTGAATGTTTGAAAAACAGATTCAGGTCGAACGCGTGTGATGCACCCCCCAAAAGAGGCTTCATTTTTTGGCCTTCCCGTAGGACTAGGGATCTGAAACTTTGCATGTCGGAAGGTACGAAGGCTAGCAAGGTTGTATTAAAATTTCAGACTGATTGGAGCAAAATCAAGAGATTCCGAGGCTCTACAGTTCGGGTTATTTTGCGTCATACGGTTCCTACAGCATGTCTATGCGCATGTATCAGCCCCCCTATTTTTGGAACTATTGGAGCTAGGAAGCTGGAATGTTCAGAGCACCTTCCTACATGTATTCCTGGGTCGCCCGGCAAATTTCAGCTTCCTAGCTCAATTAGAACTGTTTTTATACCCCTTGAATGTTTGAAAAACAGATTCAGGTCGAACGCGTGTGATGCAGCACCCCCAAAGAGGCTTCATTTTTTGACCTTCCCGTAGGACTAGGGATCTGAAACTTTGCATGTCGGAAGGTACGAAGGCTAGCAAGGTTGTGTTAAAATTTCAGACTGATTGGAGCAAAATCAAGAGATTCCGAGGCTCTACAGTTCGGGTTATTTTGCGTCATACGCTTCCTACAGCATGTCTATGCGCATGTATCAGCCCCCCTATTTTTGGAACTATTGGAGCTAGGAAGCTGAAACTTCCAGAGCATCATCCTGCTTGTATTCCGGGATGGCCCTGCAAATTTCAGCTTCCTAGCTCTATTAGAACTGTTTTTATACCCCCTCCAAGGTTGAGCAACAGAATGAGGTCGAACGCGTGTGATGCAGCACCCCCAAAAAGGCTTCAGTTTTTGACCTTCCCGTAGGACTAGGGATCTGAAACTTTGCATGTCGGAAGGTACGAAGGCTAGCAAGGTTGTGTTAAAATTTCAGACTGATTGGAGCAAAATCAAGAGATTCCGAGGCTCTAAAGTTTAGGTATTTTGAGCGCGTTACGACTGTTTCTTGAAAACTGTTTTGCATAATTAACACCCTTCCCGTAGGAATTGTGCCTTGAAATTTTTATGGTTTCTTCGCATGACCTAGGAGACGGTTGTGTTAAAATTTCAGCCAGATCGGACGAGAATTAAGAAAAGCCGACAATTTTGTGCACATTTTTGATTTCCTCAAAGTGGTATGTGTCATTAACGGCCTTCCCGTAGGACGATTTTCTTGAAATTTTTACAGCACCTGCGCATCCACCACGGATAGTTTGTATTAAAATTTCAGACCGATTGGACAAAAATTGAGGCGCTGAGAGAAAAGCCGATTTTTTTGTGCACATTTTTTATTTAATTTGGACACCATGCGTATAAATGTGGTCTGTGACTGCTTTTCCACCGATTGTGGTCAAAGGGGGGATAAGTGTGGACCCAATAGTCACAATCTTGTATAAGTGATTAATGGGTCATGTGCGACCACACACCTAAAACTTATGAACAGCTGCTACATTTGGTTATATCATAATTCTGCAAATATGTCGCTGACAAATTTGTGGCAGGCCAAAATGCTACATCAAGTAACCCATGCAGCGTTCCAAATTAAACCACATGCCCACTAAAGTATGATGGATATATTGGATTTTAAGGCATAAAATTGGGGCTGCCTTTTCAAACGTGGTTACTGGGACCAACAAGAAGTACTTATACTACACACAACCTTTTTACATATTTTCTGTTGGTTTCCTTCAGAAAGGTATGTATGCCTTAAAATCCAATATATCCATCATACTTTAGTGGGCATGTGGTTTAATTTTCAGACCCTGTTGTTGGCTCCGGCCCAGGTATTTACTTGGGGGTCGGACCCAATAACTCCTGTATACTCATTGGTATTATAATAGGGATAATATTGGAACGTGTGCTATTTTTTAACATTTGTTGGCAAGTGTTCATGCCTGGAATCCTATAATCGGTAATTTTAAACATTAAACGGAACGCGTCCTTGTCAGCTGTTGATGACATTATCGCTGTCAACAAGTTTTGGGTATCTTTTTTAACAAATTTTGGTATCTTTTTAAACAATAAGCCGCTTCAAGAGGGTGGGTATTTTCTTCAAAACTTCCCCTACAAGACAAAAATCGAGCCAAATCTGATTGTGGTAATTATTGTTGTTTTTAATGTAATAAAACTTACATCCCACTTCTACCTCGTTACCAGTGGCAACTTTTGATAAAACTGTCCTGTTTATTGCTCAGGGTTTAAAGTGTCTGTGTATCAGAGATGGACAGTACACTTTCCAGGAAGAGTATTGTTCATTTTCGACAAAAAAGCACTTTTATACAAGTGTTGAAATAAAGCAGGACAGGCCGATATCAAACGCCCAGAAGGTCAAAATATTTTTTTTATTACAAATAAATTTCAGCTGAGGAACCATCCGCCGATACACACTTCACCAGGATTGACCTACGTGTCCTTTAGATTACTTTTAATATCTGCACGATTTTAAGATCACCTTTCTCTGGTGCAGGTCGTTTTGGCGGAGGCGGCTGTAACGCATCCGACATCCCCTTTGCTTACATGTAGAAGTACATCTGTAGATTCTTACTGCGTCTTATCGGTGAATATTAAAGACCGTATCGGTCGGGGGCACCCTCGCCTCAGCTGGGCTCCACGACCAAAACTGTCCTGATATTCACCTATACGCCGAGGAAAGTGTGCTAATAACTATTACAAACTGACAAGTAGTACAATCAATTGAATTGCCCCTCCACCTTCACCCCCAGATATACATTTAATTGAAACATACAACACATCCTTTGATAAACGGATCTTGATTTTGAGTTTATTGGATGGTAATTAAAAGGAAGTTTAAACAAAAATTTATTTTTAAGCTTAAATTCAAAGACTTCTTTATCCCAGGGCGGGGTGAACACGACGATGTAACGATATGGAATCCATACATGCACTGTAATTTGGAACGCTGCATGGGTTACTTGATGTAGCATTTTGGCCTGCCACAAATTTGTCAGCGACATATTTGCAGAATTATGATATAACCAAATGTAGCAGCTGTTCATAAGTTTTAGGTGTGTGGTCGCACATGACCCATTAATCACTTATACAAGATTGTGACTATTGGGTCCACACTTATCCCCCCTTTGACCACAATCGGTGGAAAAGCAGTCACAGACCACATTTATACGCATGGTGTCCAAATTAAATAAAAAATGTGCACAAAAAAATCGGCTTTTCTCTCAGCGCCTCAATTTTTGTCCAATCGGTCTGATCTGAAATTTTAATACAAACTATCCGTGGTGGATGCGCAGGTGCTGTAAAAATTTCAAGAAAATCGTCCTACGGGAAGGCCGTTAATGACACATACCACTTTGAGGAAATCAAAAATGTGCACAAAATTGTCGGCTTTTCTTAATTCTCGTCCGATCTGGCTGAAATTTTAACACAACCGTCTCCTAGGTCATGCAAAGAAACCATAAAAATTTCAAGGCACAATTCCTACGGGAAGGGTGTTAATTATGCAAAACAGTTTTCAAGAAACAGTCGTAACGCGCTCAAAATACCTAAACTGTAGAGCCTCGGAATCTCTTGATTTTGCTCCAATCAGTCTGAAATTTTAACACAACCTTGCTAGCCTTCGTACCTTCCGACATGCAAAGTTTCAGATCCCTAGTCCTACGGGAAGGTCAAAAACTGAAGCCTTTTTGGGGGTGCTGCATCACACTCGTTCGACCTCATTCTGTCGCTCAACCTTGGAGGGGGTATAAAAACAGTTCTAATAGAGCTAGGAAGCTGAAATTTGCAGGGCCATCCTGGAATACAAGCAGGATGATGCTCTGGAAGTTTCAGCTTCCTAGCTCCAATAGTTCCAAAAATAGGGGGGCTGATACATGCGCATAGACATGCTGTAGGAAGCGTATGACGCAAAATAACCCGAACTGTAGAGCCTCGGAATCTCTTGATTTTGCTCCAATCAGTCTGAAATTTTCACACAACCTTGCTAGCCTTCGTACCTTCCGACATGCAAAGTTTCAGATCCCTAGTCCTACGGGAAGGTCAAAAACTGAAGCCTTTTTGGGGGTGCTGCATCACACGCGTTCGACCTCATTCTGTTGCTCAACCTTGGAGGGGGTATAAAAAGTTCTAATAGAGCTAGGAAGCTGAAATTTGCAGGGCCATCCTGGAATACAAGCAGGATGATGCTCTGGAAGTTTCAGCTTCCTAGCTCCAATAGTTCCAAAAATAGGGGGGCTGATACATGCGCATAGACATGCTGTAGGAAGCGTATGACGCAAAATAACCCGAACTGTAGAGCCTCGGAATCTCTTGATTTTGCTCCAATCAGTCTGAAATTTTCACACAACCTTGCTAGCCTTCGTACCTTCCGACATGCAAAGTTTCAGATCCCTAGTCCTACGGGAAGGTCAAAAACTGAAGCCTCTTTGGGGGTGCTGCATCACACACGTTCGACCTGAATCTGTTTTTCAAACATTCAAGGGGTATAAAAACAGTTCTAATTGAGCTAGGAAGCTGAAATTTGCAGGGCGACCCAGGAATACATGTAGGCAGGTGCTCTGACAATTCCAGCTTCCTAGCTCCAATAGTTCCAAAAATATTGGGCTGATACATGCGCATAGACATGCTGTAGGAAGCGTATGACGCAAAATAACCCGAACTGTAGAGCCTCGGAATCTCTTGATTTTGCTCCAATCAGTCTGAAATTTTAACACAACCTTGCTAGCCTTCGTACCTTCCGACATGCAAAGTTTCAGATCCCTAGTCCTACGGGAAGGTCAAAAACTGAAGCCTTTTTGGGGGTGCTGCATCACACGCGTTCAACCTTGGAGGGGGTATAAAAACAGTTCTAATAGAGCTAGGAAGCTGAAATTTGCAGGGCGACCCAGGAATACATGTAGGAAGGTGCTCTGAAAATTTCAGCTTCCTAGCTACAATAGTTCCAAAAATAGGGGGGCTGATACACGCGCATGAAGTCCACGACGCGAAATAAGTCGTCTTATGCATAAGTAAAAAGCCCCTTTTTGTCCCTTCCAACCATCCGATCCCCTTGAAATTTTCAGGGCGAGCTCGGGACACATGTACTAAGCGATTCTGAGAATTTCAGCCCTCTATCTTTAATAGAATGCAAACCAGAGCTTTGCAAACATGACATTTGGACGGTCCGAAACATAACGTTCCATGGAAATTGCATTTTTTGACAACTATTGAGCCCCTATCTCCATTTTGACTGAATGGATTGGGCTGAAATGTACAGGGCCACCCAGGAATACATGTAGGAAGATGCTCTGAAAGAGATTAAAAACTTTAGTGGTAATTGGCAAGTGTTTGATCAAATTTATTCAATTAATGTATTGTACATAGCAGCGATATACAGGACTCGTATGTAAATATGCAGATCTCAACCCAATATTTGAGGAAAGTTTTTGTACTAAAATCGTGATAATTAATGATTTTCAGGGTGCTATATTGAAATAATGTTGTGGAATAACAATTAATCCCCTGATCAATAAATCTTAGTCGATCGACAAAACCATACCTATATGCAATTTAAGATGCCTTGCGAATGACGGCTAATTCGATCGCGAAGCGTGAAAAAATGTGTTTGATTGAACACAAAATGTAAAAGAAAATTACATTTTAATTGTAGCCTACTGGAAATGCATCCGGAAATTAAAAACAGACAGTATTTCTACCGATTTTAAAATCGTGGGAATATACCTTATGTTCATGATAAAGCGATGGCCTTTGTCGAAACTTTCTCAATGACGACTGTGTCTCCGTTCCACCATTAATAGTCTCGAATATACAGTCGTTATAGCACGCATATCCGAAAATATGACACCCGAGTCTATTTGTAAGCCACGTGACCGTAAAGCGATCGATGATTGGTCATGTATAATAGCGAATATATATCGCTCCGGGGAAAAGCTAAAATTGAACCAGGCGCGCTATTTTTAGAAATTTTGGACCCAGCAATTTTGTATGGGAGTTAGCAATGTACTAGTTATGCGAGGCCCGATAATTCGATATATACATACAATTTTACTGGGGCATTTAATTATTGGGACCAAGACCCACTGCTCAATAAAAGACCCACTGCTCAATAAAAGACCCAATACTTCGAGTGTCAAAATTAAGAATGACCCACGGAACTGGTGATTTTAAAACTATATATATATATATATATATATATAGCTGTAGTGAGTTGTTGTTCTAATGTACAGTATCATATATCATAGTATAAAATATAAAAATAACACCGATTTGCTTCTACATGTTTCAATATATTTTCATCAGGAAGCCATTGATACTAATAACGTTGCAAGGTTACCCTCGTGACGTCACATACGAATTTACTAATGGAGCCAGCTATATCATGAAGATCTGCCAAAATTTATTTTAAAGTTGTAAGAGTAGTTTGCGCAGATTTATCAGCCATATTTCGAAGACTAATAATAATTGGCGTATGAGTCGAGTTAGCGGTTATTGCATATGTACGAAATTTGGACCAAAATTTTGTAGTTTCGTCTTTCAATGTGGGCGTATAAAAACTAGCTAATGTTAAGGCAATTTGCTGAATATTTCAGTCAAATTGATCAACTATTAACTTAGAACTACGCTCAGCCTCGGTCATCATTACTGAAGTCGGTAAGTCAAAACCAGTAGTCTCGGTTATCCATTTTCAGTGGTAAATCACGAAGTAAAATATTTCAGCGAATCGAACTACAATCCAACAAAAATCTCATGCTAGCCTCAACATCGAGAGTTGATTATGGTCTGAATAGGTTAATTAATATCTAATAGTTTTTATGACATTTCAGGCCTAAAGAAAGACCTACAATAGGCAGAATTTGCTCTTGCATAATGCATGTTTAATATATCTTTATTTACCATTTGATGTTGTGACAATACCACGTGCATGACCGTATACAATGAATATTTGCTCCGTGCACGTGCTCCCAGTGTGCCCGGGTTTGTGTCGTCATCATTAAGAAATTTTTCTTTGCAGTCATCACCTCTCAAGGTAGAACAAAATTTCATAGAGGCTATATTGGACAGCTCGGGGCACTCTACCATACAGACCTTAAGCACGTGAAGGGAAACCAATATTATTTGTCTTTTGTGTTTTATTTCTCCCGGACAGACAACACGCTCTTGAACCAATATTACTTGTGGTTGTTTGTTGTTTATTAAATACTTAACGTCCAATACAGTATTATATGATATTATGAGCAGGTTGATTTAATTAAATTATTTACACTTTATGGGTTGAAAGTTGGTAAAAAGCTAAAATTCAGATGTCCGTGTATGTCTAGAGTCTGCTTAAAATTGGTTAACACACAAAATAAAAATTCCTTGTATCTTAAAGATAGGTTGCCATGCAACGAAACATACGCCCACAACAGCAAAGTCGTCCGGGCAGTCAACAAGGGTTGTCGCATATTTTTTCTTTTGTCAGGAGAACATTAACAACACATGAAAATCTTATTACGAGTAATAGCCCGTTAAGTAATTATCAGAAATTACTTATGTTTGTCTCGTGGCCTTCGTCCAAAAGTTATTTCAAAGTGGTCAAGGGCCATAACTCTGACAATAATCATCAGATATCACTGAAAATCAATAGGATTCTTCATCTCATGACCTTAAACACTGTGAATAAAAATTTAAAGTCAATCAGATATTAACTTTGGCCTCTAGAGTGTTCACAAGATTTTTTGAAATGATCAAGGGCCATTAGTCTGGCAGTATTTATCAGAAATCACTCATTTGAAATTTTAGTTTTATCATTCGTGCTATTTTGCCTCCGAAATGACCTGTCTGGTGTTGGTATCACAGTGCTTATACCAAGATTTAATCTCTGTGGACCATACACGAAATAGTTTTTTAAGTGATATTTTCCTTGCATTTGCGGCTGATTGACATTCCGGGGTCCACCAGGGTTTTGGGGTGCCTTTGGTTTTCCCGCATGTTGTTCTTGGGATCGATTTCTTTACAATAGTGTTGAAAAAGGGCCCAGTTGGCTACTTCAAGTTTCCATCTTTGTTTGCACGTGAATGATTCTTTATTTACGTTTGAATTTATTTCAGTTAACACTACGAGTTGATCACTACCCGGCGTATTATTTATGACTTGCCGCTTGAATTTCAAAGCTATACTTGGAGATCTTAGGGTAAGATCAAGGTGGGTTGCACCCATTTTGTTGCAAGAACCAATATATGTTGCGTCGCCGTTATTTAATAAAACTAAATTGGAATTTTCAATAAAATTATCCAGTTTATCTCCAGCACAATTTTTATAGTGGAGCCCCAAGTGGAGTGGTGACTGTTAAAATCTCCACATATAATAATATCTTTAGTTTTTATTTGATCATATATTTTTTGATACACTTTTTCCTCAATAATTCTACATGGATTGTAAATGTTGACAACGGTCATATTTTCTTTGTTGTAGCTAATTCTAATCCGATTACCTCTACTTCACCAGAGTCTATTCTAATACATTTATATGAGAGTTGTTCACTGACGAACATTGCAACACCCCCAGGACCCTTTGTCACGTTTGGGCGATCTTTCCGCAATAGTGTGTATACCCGGTGAGTTTTGGGCCCTTCTGCTTTGGACCTAATTTTGTTTACTGTATGCATATTCTATCAATTTTGGATTTGCTAACAAGGTGGTTCAATTCTGTCATACGTGGTCTGAGACCATTAGTATTTAATTCCATTACAGTAAACTTATTGAATATACCGATGTAAGTTATTGGATTAGTTTGATTGCAGAAATTTATTTATTTTGTCATTCGCCTTGGAGTTCGTCTGATATTTATACACGTGTCCTTTGTTCGATGTTGCCTCGGCATGAACAGACACGGCCGTTGTTCGTTTCGGATTTTTCCGTTTCACGGGGGAATTGCTTTCCCTTCATTCAACTTGGTCAGTGGTTTAGCGATTGTTAGACATTATCTTCGTTTCGGCCGCAGGTGAGATGTGGTCGTCCGACTGATCAACTAACATCTCATCTTCATAAACCTCAGTAGCTGATTCAGCCTTCTGAGTATTGCTAATCACCTGATTAGGGACCGTGCTATGTATTTCTAGATGGTTGTCAATATATACACCTTTTTGCACTTTGTGTAATTACATTAATTACAGGGTCCTTGTCCGATGAGTTGTTGATACAAGCGATTACACCAAGTGTTGTTTCTAATAAAAACTCATATAAAGAGTTTCTATCTTTGAAAGTTGGGGTGTAGTAATTATTTGATTCTTTCTGTTTATGCTTATCTACATTTGCATTACTAGTTAAAGTTGAACTCCGGTTACAAATATACCGAAATAATATAATAAAAAAAAAAGTTAACGCCCTCAAGCCGCCATACTTGTTTCCAATTTGTGAAATAATTATGGCGGACATGGAGGCTTATGACCTGGAAAGGTTAGCCGATCTCACTTCCAGTTTGTTTCTCATCAGCTAGCTATACACATCCGGCTTTATTCTCTTCACGCGGTTCACTGATTGCTGAATATTTCCCCAACATTATACCAAATTATTGAAGATTGAACATGTCTGATCAGGTAAGACTGTAAATAATTATATGAACTGCGTCTACTACAATATCAATTTCTTCCACCTTGGTAAAATGGAGAAAAAAAACATAACATCAATAAATTTAGCACTGTCAAACACTCCCCAATGAGAGCCGCCCCAAACATGTAGTTATGTCCATTGATCGTTTTCATGAACACTATTCAACATGGAACGTATGAAGAAGACAATACTCATAGTTTGTATAGGTGATTTGTTTTGGTTGAAAAACAGGTTGGGGTAAGCCATCTATTGTTTTGGAGTAAAGCTTAGGCTATATTGTAGTAGACGCAGTTCATATAATTATTGTATTGTGTTGTTCGGTGTATTCCCCAGATATGGAATTAGTAATCTAATAAAATAAGTTTTGTAGGGAACACGTCGCAGGCAGGTTTTTATGAGCATAACTGGATAATAAAACTTTAAACTTCTGGGAAATAGATTCTAACAACTTCTCTTTCTATCTGAAGAAAGAGCTGTTACATATTGGCGAATAACGAACAACGAGTCAGTTTGTTGTTCGGTATTCGCGAATACCGAACAACGAGCTGGTTTGTTGATCATTATTCACCAGATGATTTAAAAGTATTTATTCAGAATTCTTATATACAACGATGGAGGGAATAATATGAATAAATTGGATACAGTAACAAGCAACTAAATGCTTATATAAAACTGCTTCCAGAATAGTATGTATTGAATATAAATTTTAAATGATCAGCTGGCAGTGTAATAAAATAAAAATTATTATCTAGATTGGGGTTTTATAGTTAAAGGTGGAAAAAAGAAAATGTGTTAAGTAAAAAAATAAGGAAAATCGAATAAAATAAGAGAAAGAAAAATTGTAGCGAAGGATAGGGACATTAATGTAGGTGGGGGATTGAATAGAGATTTGAATTAGAAAGTAGTTTGGGACGCAACGCCAGAAAACCCAAAAAGCCTAACACGCACCAAAAGCTTGTAAAGAATACTTTTATTTAGCAGTTTCAATGTTATTGATTACACATTTCTCGCGTGACCCTGGGTTACCTATGGATTGTGCAAAGAAGATTAGGAGGTGATCAAACTAGTAATAACCATTTTTCGCATATACAAGTTGTAATGGTGATTCGCAGAGCGGAAGCACATTCATTTCCGAGATTTGAAGCGTTTGGTTAGAGCTATATATTGGTGAACTACTGAAAGTACAGACACATTTTTAATTTTAGGAAGATTGTCAATCCCAAACAAAAGTGAATTAATATTCTTGTAATGGTTGTCCAATGTATCGATAGTGAGTCTGCGTTGGTCTATAAAAAGGCGACACTGAAAGAAATAATGTTCACTAGATTCACATCTGTTTCCGCATAAACAGGATGGATCGTCAGATACATACATGAGGTATTTATGATGATTTAGGTCATATTTAGAGTTGCGTAATTTAGAAAGAATAATTTGTAACGACCTGTCGCCAAAATTGAAGAGATCATTGTATTTAGGTTTGCCATATGTTTTTCTAATCTGAAATTTGAATGAAGAGATTGAATTTGAAGCTTTAACGTTTTCATCAAGACGATTCCATTCTTGTACTGATGATGGGAAAAACGAGTTTTGATAAAGATTAGATTTACAGTTAATACTCATTAGATTATTGGAGTTTCTGAGTTGATATGGTTTACTGGACGCTATAGATTGGGGGACTAAATCCAATAGATACGAGGGTGTTTGAAGATTGATAATTTTGAAAAATAAAACCATTTTATGTTCGTAACGTCTTTTTAAAAGAGAGGAGAATCCTGTTTCATTAGAAAGTAAATTATGAGAAGTACCACGAGGAAGGCCTGCAATAGTTCGAATAGCGTCTAAATGTAGCGATTCTAGTTGGTCACTTTTTTCTTTAGTACAGTTGTTCCAGACACAATCAGCGTAGTCGAAAAGTGGTAGGATAAAAGATTTAAAGATAATTTCAAGAGTTTTACGTTTTAGTCGATATTTTAGTGAACGAAAGCAGTTAATGGTTTTGCTAATTTTAGTTACCATGTGGTTTATGTGGGTATCCCAAGTACAACAATTATTGAAATAAACGCCGAGATGTTTATGGGTGTTTTCGTCAGTTAGAATAACATTATTGAAATTTAGTTTAAGGGAAGTAGGTGATAGTTTCCTGGAGAAGGTAAGGCTAGTAGTTTTGGACGGATTGAATGTAACTTTCCATTTTAATGCCCACTTGTAAATCGTTTCAAGATCAGCATTTAATTTATTTTGAGCAGACACTTGGTTATCTATTATTATAAATAATGAGGTATCGTCAGCGAATAGGCGTATATTGGATGAAATGTTATTTGTTAGGTCATTAATATAAAGGAGAAATAAAAGCGGACCAATTATCGATCCTTGCGGCACACCCGCAGAGATATTTCTTGTAAGAGACTGTTGACCGTTTAAGACGACACATTGCTCGCGATCCTGGAGATAATTAGTAATCAATTTGTAGGTGTCATGACGGATACCATAACTGTATAGTTTATGTAATAACCCGCGATGCCAAACTCTATCGAAGGCTTTACTAATATCGAAAAAGACAGATTTTACTTCGTGTCCCTTATCGAGAGCCTTACAAATATAGTTGTAAATTTCAAGAAGATGGTAAATAGCGGAGTTGCTAGGGAGAAATCCGGATTGATGGGGAGTAACGATTTTAAGCCTAATGATGAAATTGAAAATATGATTATAAATAATCCGTTCGAAGACTTTGCCAAGAGAACTAAGGAGTGAAATTTGTCTGTAGTTTTTGCAGTCGTGGGGACATCCTTTTTTAAAGATGGGAACAACATTGGCAGATTTCCAGCAATTTGGAAAGATACAACAATCAGCTAGTATTGTAAACAGACGGCTGAGTGGAATTGCCAGGGATTTATGTAGTAATTTTAGAACAAAGTTGTTCACATTATCATGGCCACATGATTTTTTAGGGGTTAGAGAAGAAAGAGTATCTTCGACTAATTTGGGCGTAATTGTCAGGGAGGAAATTTCTATGGTAGAGAACGGTAAGTCTGGAAGGGTGTCTTGATCTGAGTCTAAAATAGTTTGGGAAACAAAATAATCATTTAGGACATTAGCTTTATCACAGTTTTCAAAATATATCTTATCATTATATTTTAGAGGTGGAATTTCTTGGCTAGAGCAGCCTTTCTTTAAAGAGATTTGTTTAACCAGAGACCACCATCTCGATTCATCGAAGTCATTATTATTAATTTTTGAGTCTATCTTTGAATAGTGCAAGGATTTTGATTTTCTTATTTCGGAGATGACAATGTTGCGGGATTTTCTAAAATTCTGACAATCTAACTGTAAATTAGATTTTTTCGCTTTTTTATGAAGTCTATTTCGTTTGCGAATGAGAAGTCTGATTTTTCCACTCATCCATCTAGGATCATTTTTTCTTATTGTAACGGTTTTATTTGGTATGAAATTCTTTAGTTCAGAAAAGATTGTTTTGGATATATTATCCGCAAGTGTATGAGGATTGTCATGTAGCTGGAAAAGGTTGTCCCAGTTGTAACTTGAAAAGTGATTATTAAGATCCGTGGAATTTAGTTTCGGGTAAGACCAAACAGTTCTTTGAAAGCATTGAGTTTTTGGAGTAGTGAAATTTAGATCTAAAATGATATGGCTGTGATCACTAAGGGCCGAATCAGAAACGCTTACATTCTTTACGAAGTCGGGGCAACTAGTTATGGCCAAGTCTAAAAGAGATCGAGAAGATGGTGTAATGCGAGTTGGCTCAGTTATCAGCTGATGAAAGTCAAAAAGACTAATTAGATCATGGATTTTGCTATTAAAAGTTGTTAAGAAATCTATGTTAAAGTCACCTACAACAATTACATGAGAATTTGGAAAATTACAAACAGTTGAAAAACTATCTTCAATTAACTTCCAATAGTCAATTTTACTGGAAGGCGGCCTGTTAAAAGATCCAATCAGAATATGTTTAGAATTAACCTGAACTTCTACCCAGACAGCTTCTAAGTTTTTAATAATCAAATCAGTGCGTGGTTTGAAGTATAGGTTATTTTTGACGTATATAGCTACTCCACCACCCCTACCATCTTCGCGATTTAACAAAACAGGAGGATGGTAACTATTAATGTGTAAATCAGATAGAGGAATGGAATCGTCAAGCCAGGTTTCGGAAAATGTTAGTACGTCATACTTATTTAGTTCTACAGTAATTTGATCAATCTTATTTCGTATGCTTCTCGTATTTAGATGCAGGACAGTTAAGTTTTGGGGTCCAGGATTTGGGTGAATATCACCGCATAATAATAACAATAAGATAAGAATTAAACTTGGCATAAAGTTAACTGTTGCGAAGGAAATGTGTATATTGGGTGTAGTGATACGTTTACCTACCCTTTGCGGACGACAGCAAATCTTAAAAACTATCATTACATAGGGTTTGCATAGAATCTGTTAATAGCTGTTGCGAAGCAAAGGGAAGGTATTAAAATAAAAGACAGAGATTGATGCGTATTTTTACTGGGCATGGCGTCGCGTGGGGGTCCGATGTGGGAAAGGGGGCTTGGCTGTGATAATAAGTATAAAATTTAAACTAAGAACTAGAAAACCAAACATATTTACAAGTTATATACAGAGAGCTGGAAAACCTAACATAATTTCAAAATATGTACAGCTATATTTGGTATTGAACGTTAAATACGTTCTCGTTACGTGGTATCTTCATGCAAGTGACATGTTAAATATGAAAAAGCATAGGTGCGCGAGATTTATTTACTATGTGGGCCAGAGAGAGAGAGGGAGAGAGAGAGGGACGAGGTCATTATTTTATATACTAAAAATACAGAGAAGTCTCGTTTAATTAATCCAAGTTAATTGCTCATATATAATATATATAGGTATACATATATATATATAGGTAATATAAGGTTTATGAGAGTGTCAAGATTTAATTTAATGTAGTAAAACTTTCAATGATTGATACTTTTACACAGCAAGTAGTCGAAAAACTCGAAAGTGTTATACTAATAAGTCTAGTACTAAAAGCTGAGGTTAAATACGATCAGTGTAATGCAACTGATTGTGTTCATGGAGTGTTAACGAAAGCTCATGATGAGGTGGGGTGTATGTAATAGTTATTAGCACACTTTCCTCGGTGTATCGGTGAATATCAGGACAGTTTTGGTCGGGGGCTCAGCCGAGGCGGCCCCGACCAAAACTGTCCTGATATTCACCGATACACCGAGGAAAGGTGCTAATAAGTTACTTACATCACATTTCTATCGAGTATTATGAAGCAAAATGTGAAAAATAGTAATTATTATCGAGTCGTTTCAACCGAAAAGTGACAAATATTTTCTGCTCTTTCATTTATCCCTTTCTGTACCTCACGCTACATTTCATGGTAGAATTTACACGTGCGTCTTGTTGTGACACCCCGAGCTTAATACAGCCACGTGTTTGTTTAGACCACATCGTCAAAACAACTTGTCTATATGGCGTAGAGGACTGCGGTGATATTAAATGTAGTGTAAAGGAAACGCGGGTCATTGCTGGTGAAAGTATGCATCGTAGAAATTTATTTGTAATAAAGTTTATGACTTTCTAGTCTGTTTTTGTTTTATCCTGCTCATATTCAAGGATTGTGAAGTGTCCAGCAAGAGAACCCCACCTTCTATCATCACAATTAGTTAAAACAATTATTCAGTATTCTAATTTATATATTTTGCATATTAATATAAATCAAACCAAATTAAGGAATAGATGCCAATTGATATGTATAATAACTGTTTTCGTAATATGTTGTTACGTTAATTTAATATCATTGTATATATTTTTGCACTACCATATTGTTCCTACCGGTTTGTTTTGTTATTATGATCTTGACTAGTTGTCTCCTGTACTAGCGTAATGCAGTGTGAATCCGGTTATCATTGCGATCTGGGTCGGACTAAACTTCCGCTTCTTGTTGCTTGATAAGTTTCAATGACCGTCTAAAAGTAGCCGTGTATTAGAAATGAACAGTACTCTTTTTCGAAAGTGTAGTGTATTAGAAATGAACAGTACTCTTTTTCGAAAGTGTACTTTTCATTTCTGATACACGGCTACTTTTATGCATGTATTGGAAATGAACAGGACAGTTTCATCAAAGGTTGCCAGTGGCAACGAGTAGAAGTGGGATGTAAAGGTATATTTATCACATCACATCAACTTGAACTAGTTTACGAAAAATACAGAGATATACCTTCATATAAGAATTTAGGTTACACATTCGGACAACAGTAATAAACCCTTAAATAAGTTTCACCTAACATCACACAGGAATATCTCCAAGTTATTGTACGTTATATAGGGTTTATTAAAGGGGAAGACCAACGATTTTCAACAAGGTTTCCATAAATCTTAAATATATATTCAGAAATAATCCCCTCTGTAACACAAGTAAAAAACCTTTTGTAAAAGAGAAATTAATTTTTATTAAAACCGGAAGTGACATAGTTGGTTCAACACGCTCACTGGGCTCTATAGAAAATGATTTGAAAATGGAATTTACGTTAATTGAGGGAATTTCTGTAAATTACAGGAAAAACAAATACGGATAAAATTTTCCTGGTAATTTTTGTTTCCGGAATTTTTTCCGTTTTTTCACGAATATTTTTGTTACAGTGTAGGGTCGTCGCAGGGATATCCTTTAAGAACACTAAAACCATGTATCTTTACAATCACAGTTAATTTCGGATTACAGTATCGAGGGTTCTGCTCTTGGTACTGTCAGATTTCATCTTGTATAGGCCTAGTTGAGGGTTCAATGCTTTCTCCTGGTCTGTAGCAAGTATGAACTAGGACCTAAATAACACGTTAATAAAATGTAAATATCTAAATGTATATATTTGTAGATGAGTTTGACTTTTAGTTCGACGCAGTATTTTCCTGGTAGGGCGGGCAATTTGGCGTTTCTTTACATTGGTTTTTCCTGCACAGAAATCGTAAGTTGTGAATAATTTCTTGGAATTTTATTATAAATGTTAAATGACACAACTGCTAAGGCTACCTGGACTTACACATTTATAAAAGAATACTTGTTTGCTACTGGCAGTTGTCTTGAATTTACAAATTCTGTTACGAAGTTTACAGGATGGAGGGAAGTGTAGTAAGAACTGCACGAATTGCACTACTTCTCGTCGACTGCTAACATGTGCTAGATTAATATAGGAAACCTGGCGTCCGAGACTACCGGAAACCGAATCATCGCTGTTATTGTAGCCCGGTTAACCAGCCGGAACTACTTGACACGCACGACAGAATATCCATAAACTTTGACAAGGTAAGAAGTAATCTACTTTTGCTGACAACAAACAGTCTTGCTGATCGCCCCGACTAGATCACGACTTTTATGTAATCTATAGTTGTTTGTATTGTTACAAAATTTTGAGCCAATCAATGAAAGAATAGTACAATTGAAAATACTCAAATAATCTAGACCAGTCATCATATATAGGTATCACGTCATTTGGGACTCACGTCATTTGGGACTCAACATAAACGACATTTGGGACTCGGTTGACGACGTTTGGGACTCGGGTATACGACGTTTGGGACTCAACAAAAACGACGTTTGGGACTCAACAAAAACGACGTTTGGGACTCAACAAAAACGACGTTTGGGACTCAACAAAAACGACAGTTTGGGACTCAACAAAAACGACAGTTTGGAATTTAAGTAGAAATAATAAGAACTTATCTTTTTTCTTTTTTCGTTTTAGATGATGGCCGAAGACAGAAAAACACGGCTGATACCTGTCTTTTAAAAACATTATTAGTTGGGACTACTTATAAAAATTTATGTAGAAATAGTAATAACTTATGTAATCAATATATACTATAATTTATGCCAAGTATCTTTAGGATTGTACTGCAGACATTTACACTGGCATGTAAACGATTTAGTACAATCCTCCCATTTATTCATGTTACCTCCTCTTGGAAACACTAATAAATGTACATGTATGTACATAATTTACTACAAGCAAGATTTTCAAAATTAATGATGAATAATTGAATGAGCTTTATGAGGCACACCTAAAGTAATAAGTCGATGCATATACCAGGGGCGTGGTGAGGGCAATTATTGAGAAGAAATTATGAGTACCAAAAAAGATTTTGGCACAAAAACCCTTTTACTGACCGCGGAGCTGTGGCCGGCGAAGCCGGCCACCGCGAGCGCCGAAGGCGCGAGCCCGCGGCGGGGGGTCCGGGGGGCCCTCCCCCGTGAAAATTTCGAAAATTAGAAGCCCAGAAACGCAATCTCCAGCAATCCGAGACAAGAAATACGGTAATAAAATATGATTAAATTTTCCAACTTGACTCTTTCAAAATTTTTTTAATTGGGTCAGATGAAACAATTTTTCCACTTACAAATGTTTTTCATTTTTTGAGTAATTTGATTGTGATTTTGGCGCAAAAACTTTTTGGCGCATGAGTATGGCTACTCATGAACTCATTCTCACCACGCCCCTGGCATATACAAAGTTTCATGTAGATATCTTGCATGGTTTATGAAATACGCTCCGGTAACATATTTTACACCAAAAACGTTCGTATCCCTGCATTGCCCGAGAAAGTTCATCTCGATTTTCCGGCGTGGTTTCCTCTTGTCAGTGATGCAAAACGGAGGGCCTGACAAGGACAGCAGTCTAGTCGTTCGGATGGGACGAAAAACGGAGGTCCCGGGTACACATTGGCGTACACGTAAAATATCCCTTGGGCAAAATTTCCCTCATAGCACACTGTATGGCGCATGACCGTCTTCCATGAGCTCAGGTTAGGTGCCGAAGAGTAGGACGTTAAACCTCATATCATTTCATTTCATTTTTACACCAAAATCTACGTCAAATTTGTTTCCATGGAAACACAAAAAATATAAATCCCAGAAATTCCTAAATAGCAAAAGGCACAACTGCTCTAGATAATAGGTTGATGTGTGTACAAAGTTTCAGAAAGTATCTGTTTACGTGAAAACACACAAAATATAAATCCCACAAATTCCTTAAAATAGAAAAATAGGTTGCCAGGCAACGAAACATACGCCCACACAGCAGCTAAATCGTCTGGGCAGTCAACAAGAGTTGTCGCATATTAAGTAATTATCAGAAAATCATTAGAATTTGTTTGGTTTTTTATAAAATTCTGCCCCATGCTAACGTTTAGTATACGAAACATTTAATATTATTTCTAAAATTGGATAATAATTGAGACCTCTAGAGGGTCCACAATCTAAAAAAGTCAATTTTGCGTACAATCAGGGGCTATAATCCATGAAGTTTCGATCCGATATATGCCAATATCGAAAGCAGCCGAGATTTCGTCAAATTCGGATAAGAACTGTGACCTGTAGAGAGTCCACAAACAAATTGTCGACGGACGGACGTCCGGACGAACAGGGGCGACGACAATATACGTTCACATGAAAATGTGGACGTATAAAAAGGCACAACTACTGTTTATGAGATATGCTCCGGACGGACCCCGTTTCAATATCCCTCCATAACTTCGTTCGGCGCGGGATAAAAACGTTTTACTATATCCCTGTTGCGCGCCGGTAATGAAGGTCGAGTTCGAATTTCGTGAAAATCGGACCAAAAATGCCGGACAAAATGGCCGTCGCTTGTAGGCGAATAGTATAAAATATGGTATAACAAGGTTGTGGACGCTGTAGACGTCATAAATTTAATCCGATTTTGAAACTTGAAATGCATGTTTACAACCCAAAGATATTGTTTTTTTTTCGATATTTGCGCATATCGGAATGAACTTTCTGAATTATGGTCCCTGATTGTACGTAAAATCGCCTTTATTAGCTTGTGGTCCATCTGCCGGTCAAAATTATTATCCGATTTAATAAACACGTTTGATTATATCACTGTAACACAGTAAATGAAGGTTGGGTCCGAATTTCTTGAAAATCGATCAAAAACTGCCAGACAAAATGGCCGCCCTGGTATGCAAATAGTTTAAACAACTGGAATATCAAGGTTGTGGATCCTGTAGAGTTCACAATTTTCGCCCGATTTTGATGAAATTTGAAATGCATGTCTATAAACCACAGATCTTGCTTTCGATATTCACGGATCAAAACTTCATGAATTATGGCGCCTGATCGCATGAAAAATCACGTTTTTAGTTTGTGGACACTCGAAAGGTCACAAGTTTGATCCGATTTTGATGAAACTTGAAATGCATGTTTATAACCAAAAGATCTTGGCTCCTTTAGATATTCGCACATATTGAATCGTAACTTCCTGGATTATGGCCCCTGATTGGTCGAATAATCGCAATTTTAGCTTGTGGATTCTCTAGAGGTCAAAATTTTTTCTCGATTTTAAAAATCATTTGAATATATCAACATTCCTCAATAATGAAAGTTGTATTGGAATTTCTGGAAAAATGAAACTGTCTGACAAAATGGGCGTATGCAAATCTGTAATTCAAAGGTTATGGACCCTATAGATGCCAATCCAATTTTGATGAAATTTAAAACATATCTTTATATATTCCAAAAATCGCAGTCTCTTTGGATATTTGCCCTGATAGTACAAAAATAGGTTGCCAGGCAACGAAACATACGCCCACACAGCAGCTAAATCGTCCGAGCAGTCAACAAGAGTTGTGGCATATTATTTTAAGTAATTATCAGAAATTCATTAGAGTTTGTTTGGTTTTTATAAAATTCTGCCCCATGCTAACATTAAGTATACGAAACATTTAATATTATGGATTTAGCTGTTCAATTATCGATTTTCAAGAAATTCACACTCAACCATCATTAATGTGTAACGGGGATATAGTCAAACGATCTTTTAATTCGGAATACAATTGTGACTTCCATAGGGTCCACAAGGTAAAAAACATAATTTTTCGTACAATCACGGGCCATAATTCAGGAAGTTATTGTTCTATTAGTTCTAATGTGTCGGAATATCGAAAGAAACCGCGATCTTTGGTTTATAAACTTACATTTCAAATTTCATCAAAATCAGATTAAAACTGTGACCTCTACAGGGTCCACAACCTTGATATATCACATTTTTACACTATTCGCGTATAAGCGGCAGCCATTTTGTCCGGAAGTTTTGGTCCGATTTTTAACGAAATTCGACTTCAACCTTCATTACAGTGAAACGGTGATATAATCAAACGTTTTTTAAAATCGAATAATAGTTGTGACTTCCAGAGGGACCACAAGCTAAAAAGGCGAGTTTTAGTACAATCAGGGCCCATAATTCAGGAAGTTACAATTCGATATGCACAAATATCGAAAGGAACCAAGATCTTTGGATTATAAACATGCATTTAAAGTTTCATCAAAATCAGATTAAAATTGTGACCTCAACAGGGTCTACAACCTTGATATACCATATTCTTATAGTAGTCGCCTACAAGCGGCGGCCATTTTGTCCATCAGTTTTGGTCCGATTTCCACGAAGTTCAAACTCACCCTTCATTACGCTGAAACAGTGATATAATCAAACGTTATTTTAAATCCGTTAATAATTGTGACCTTAAAAGGAACCACAAGCTAAAAGATAGGTTGCCAGGCAACGAAACATACGCCCACAGCAGCTAAATCGTCCGGGCAGTCAACAAGAGTTGTCGCATATTTTTACTATTTTCGGAAATGAAACATTTATAATACACTAAAATCTGATTAAAAGTAACAACTCATTGAGTAATAATCAGAAAATCATTAGAATTTGTTTGGTTTTTATAAAGTTCTGCCACATGCTTACGTTTAGTATACGAAACATTTAATATCATCGATTGAAAATCAAAAGGCTTCTTTGTCTCATGACCTTAAACACTGTTTACAAATTTGAAGTCAATCGGATATTAACTTTGGCCTCTAGAGCGTCCACAAGCTTTTTTGAAGTGATCAAGGGCCATAACTAAGGCTGTGCAAAATTATCGATATGATCAACAATCGGTAGAAGTTATTTAGCGATACGATAATCGATAATGAAATTCAAATATCGATTATCGGTATATTTACCTTCTCACGGCAATTCCGGTCATTTTCACACGAATAAACTAGCCGTAGTCTGTCATTAGCAGACGAATGAATGAATACACGACGTCAAGACAACTATTTTTCCCCTCTGCTTACAAACTGGGACATTTTAAATATATATTATTGTAAAAAACTAAACATTAAGATTAAATACATTATCTTAATATTTTCGTGGTTTTTGTTGTCTCTACAAATTGAAACTAAAATAGGTCACGCACTTTGTGAACAATGAAAATCGCACGTGATATAATTGAATTAGGGTTATCTCCATTCTTTGCTCTTGATTGATTTGTAGAGAAATCGTCTGTTTTCACAATAAAACTAATGATCAACTCGGCTTTAATTACTAAATCATGTCAGATACAGTCCATACACGTTTTTGACTTCCCAGGACAGGCAAAAAGCGAGGTATGGAATTGTTTTGGTTTTTACGGAACCGACGACCGTAATATTGACCTAATACAGTTATCTACCTTCATGGACTCTCTAGTACTGAAGATAAATAACTTCAATTTACTTTCGTTTGTTTTTTTTTATTACGATTGAGTATTGACAGATTGTATCAGAATATTAATAAATAAGATGTGTTTAAATAACAGTAATAAAGGCTGAATATGTTTTCGAATATTTTTATTATACAATACTATTATTGAACACGACTGTCGAGGAACAAATACAACAAAATAGTGGTAGCCTGTGTCGACTAACACTAATAACAGGTCGGTAAAGTTCGGAATTTTTCCGGAAAAGTGATAATCGATTATTATCGATAATCGCTGAAAATTTCTTGCCGATAATCGATATTGAAATTTCATATCGATTCCCAGCCTTAGCCATAACTCTAACAGTAATTATCGGAATTAGCTGAAAATAAATAGGGTTCTTCGTCTCATGACCTTAAACACTATGTATAAATTTGAAGTCAATCGGGTATTAACTTTAGCACCCACAGCGTCCACAAGATTTTTTGAAGTGATCAAGGGCCATAACTCCGGCAGTGATTATCAGAATTCGTTGAAAATCAATAAGCTTTTTCGTCTCATGACCTTAAACACTGTGTATAAATTTAAAGTCAATCGGATATTAACTTTGGCCTGTAGAGCGTCCACAAGATTTTTTGAAGTGATCAAGGGCCATAACTCTTAACAGTAATTATCAGAATTTGCTGAAAATCAATAGGATTCTTCGTCTCATGACCTTAAACACTATGTATAAATTCAACGTCAATCGGATATTAACTTTGGCCTCCACAGCGTCCACAAGATTTTTTGAAGTGATCAAGGACCATAACTCTTGCAGTAATTATCAGAATTTGCTGAAAATCAATAGACTTATTCGCCTCATGGCCTTAAACACTTTGTATTAATTTAAAGTCAATCGGATATTAACTTTGGCCTGTAAAGCGTCCACAAGAATTTTTGAAGTGATCAATGGCCATAACTCTAACAACAATTATCGGAATTTGCTGAAAATCAATAGGATTCTTCGTCTCACATTTCAATGTTGTAACACTATTGCTAGTGCTATGCAGTCGCTGGTTAGATGTGGAAAATAAGCCTGGAGCACTCCCCACACCCAACGTGTGACGCATACTCTTTCTTCTGTGTTACATATTTTAGAACAGCCCTGGTGATCGTCTTGTGGCCGTCTGCGGTTGAATTTGTAATTCTTTAACTAGGTAGGAGGTTTCTTTAAATGCCCGTCTGACATTCCACGTTGTCAGCTCCAAAATATTGTATGTTTAACAAACACGATGACAGGTACGGTTTCTACAGTTTTATATCATATCATAACTGGATACATTACAGCATGGTATATATTACAATACAAAAATCATTCTCAACCACTAGTAAGCCAAACTCACTGAGCGAATTTTCTGCTCTCTCGGAACTCAGGTGGTAATTTCTCTCTCTGGAATCTAAATGTCGTCTGACGAATTCGCGCAAGTATCAAAGTTTTCTAGCTGCGGGTTTTGTACGTTCAATTATCTAATTGGTCAAATATGATGTAAATAATTAGAGCTATTGGTTAATTAAATGAAATGACATCGAAACCCACCCTTATATGGTTATGGAAATTTACTTTAGAAATTGCGCATGTGATATCTGTTATCATGTTGTTGACATATAGAACCAGCTATGTTTTGTTTCTATAACCCTTTTTTATATAACAATATATCAATCAAATGCTAGTTGATTTCAGTACACACCTGCATATATGTGAACATGGTTGAATCCCACAACTTGCAAAACAATAGGATATATCATAATGCCATCTTATTTCTCGAGCAAAATTTCTTCTAAAAGTATTACAATGTGGGCGTATAAAAATGGCGATTTTCGTACAATCAGGGGCCATAGTTCAGGAAGTTACGATCAGATATGTGGAAATATGCAATGGAACCAAGATCATTAGGTTATAAACATGTATTTCAAGTTTCATCAGAATCGGTTCAAAATTGTGACCTCTATAGGTCCACAACCTTGATTTTACATATTTTCACACTATTCGCGTACAAACGACGGCCTTTTTGTCTGTCAATTTTGGTCCGATTTTCACGAAATTCGAACTCAACCTCCATAACCATGTAACGGTGATATAATCAAACGGTTTTTTAAATCGGATAACAATTTTGACCTACAGAGGGACCACAAGCTAAAAAAGGCGATTTTTCGGGCGATTTTTCGGACAATCAGGGGACATAATTCAGGAAGTTACGATCCGATGGGCGCAAATATCGAAAGGAACCAAGATCTTTGGGTTATAAACATGCATTTCAAGTTTCATCCAAATCGGACGAACAGGGGCGACGACGATATACGTCCACATAAAAATGTGGGCGTATAAAAAATAGTTTTTAGCTTGTGGGCGTATTCTGCCTGGCAGTCGCTGGTTTTTAATCGGATAAAAATTGTGCCCTCCAGAGGGACAACCAGCCTAAAATAGGCCATAATTCCGGAACTTACGATATGATATCTGCAAATATTGAAAGGAAGCAAGATCTTTGGGATATAAACATGCATTTCAAATTTCATCAAATACGATTAAAATTGTAACCTCTACAGGGTCCACAACCTTGATATACCATTTTTTTTTTTACACTATTCGCACACGCGACGGCCATTTCGCCTCGCAGTTTTGGTCCGATTTTCACAAACGTCATTATGGTGCAACGGTGATACATTAAGTTTTTTTTTTAAATCGGATAAAAATTGTGACCTCTGGAGGGACCACAAGCCAAAAATGAGATTTTTCGTACAATCAGGGACCATAATTCGGCAAGTTACGATCCGATATGCCCGAATACCTAAATGGACACAGATCGTTGGGTTATAAATATGCATTTTAAGTTTCATCAAAATTGGATACAAATTGTGACCTCTAGAGTGTCCACAAGCTAAAAACGTGATTTTTCATACAATCAGTGGCCATAATCCATGAAGGTACGGTCCGATACATGCTAATATCGAAAGGAACCGAGATCTTGGGGAGATAAACGTTCATTTAAAATTTCGTTGAAATCGGATAAAAATTGTGACCTGTAGAGTGCCCATAAACAGTGGATGAACAAACAGGGGCGACGGCATAATACGTCCACATGAAAATGTGGGCGTATAAAAATTGTGACCTGTATAGTGTCAAAAAACAAACTGTGGACGGACGGACAGACATACAGGGCGACGACAATATATATCCACATGAAAATGTGGGCGTATAAAAACTGTTCAGCATAGAAGGTAACCACCATTAACTGTGTTTGCATGTTAAGGGAGTTAGAAAAGAAATAAATAATTTCATTAGCCAGAAAGCGTCTTTGACCATCTGTATGCCCAGGAGCTGCCGGGGCCAAACCCGGCCCCTGGACCCTCTACTAAACTCCTAGGACGGTAGCATCCCCTCTCCAAATCAAGAATTGCTTCCATTAGCCCTGGTTCAGTCTTGTATTTAAAAAAGTAACAATTACCTGTGCATTATCAATATATGTCTGCACGTCTTTAGCAAATACTTTAACAGCTTTCTCTAAACAATGGAACTTTATTTCTTCTCTTTCAAACTGTTCATCTTTTGTCTGTAAATTAATCAGTTTCATATTTATCTGGTAAAAATATTCATAGCTTCTGTGTTGGTGAGAAGACAACTCTGTTTTAAACAACTACGTATATTAGAAAAAATTCTGAACAAAAGGTATTTTAATTACCAGTGGGAGAAAAGCATAAACCCTAGAGAAAATCCAACAGCTGTGTTATCAGAGGCACTATTGTTTTCATTTTGGTGTGGCAGGCATCTCTGGGAAGCTAGTATTATTTAATTGTACGTAAACAGCCTTAGTTTCTGTAATAGTAAGTGCAGGGGGACTGCACCACACACAATTCTATACAAAACTGGGTACAAAAGTTGGTCCGACATACGCAACATGTACAGAAAGTACCCAAAACCTTCGATAAAACTTTTAGCGACATGATCTAGCAATCGTGGAAACGATTTCTGGATGATTGTTGGTGCGTCCTTAATACAGAAGATACAGCGATCACTTAACTCCACGAACTCTTGAATAGCCTACATGTCGACATTAAATTCACTTTTGAAGCTAGTAAAGTTAAACTAAACTTTCTCGATGTCACGGTAAATCTTTTAGCGAATGGTAAAATTGAAATTGATATGTACTATAAACCGACAGACACACATCAGTATCTCAATTTTAATTCATGCCATCCTTCTCATATCAAACGTAATATTCCGTATAATTTAGCTAGGCGTGTATGCACAATAGTTTCACAATCTGATACCAAACAAATACGCCTTACTGAGCTTAAAGGTTTTCTAAAAAAAGCAACTCCACCCGGCAAAACTAGTAGATGATGCCATTAGAAAAGCTATAAGTTTAGATCAGAGCAAATTAAGGTGTCCTAGAACGATTTGTGAAACAAAGAGTCACGAGGAAGTTGCTTTAGTAACTACTTTCAACCCATCACAAGAAGATGGTAAATCTATAATTAATAATAATCTCCATATTCTTAAAAATAGCCCGATTATGGATGATATATTAAATAAGACAAAAATATTAAATAGTTTAAAGCAACCTCAAAGCCTGGCTAAATTGTTAATCTCATCAAAATTCGAATCAACTAAAATCATACCCACAGTTAAAAAGTGTAATGAATCTAAATGTAAATCGTGTTCAATCATAATTGAAGGTTCATCCATTAATATCACGGACAATTTTACAATTTCATGTAAAACAACCAATGACTTGTAAATCCGATTAAATTATATATGTTATAATTTGTCCGGGCTGTAAGGGTAGATATATCGGAAAGACCATTAATATGCTTAGATTAAGAATCAACCTCCATCGACAACATATTCTTAATCCGCTATACAGGATGATACCCCTGAGCCGACACCTCGATGTTTGCGGCAAATGCAATTTTAATGTCTTTCCGTTATATAAACTAAACAGTAAAAACAACGATCTATTAGAAGCAAATGAATCATATTTTATTGAAAAATTCAAACCATTGCTTAATTCAAAGTGTTGATTTGGTTATATTAACATTATAGTTGTGTCAATTATAAATGTTTAATTAATAATTTTGTTAATGATACATATGCATATTATTTTATCGTACATATTGTGGCCATTAAAGATCATTGTTGTAACCATGACGTTATTACGTCACATCAATTGTTGGAATTGGTAACATTTGTCTGATGAAGCTTAATAAAGCGGAAAGTACTCACAAAAAAACAAGTTTTCTTTCCTAAAACATCTTTATTTCGAATATATATATAATAGAATAAATAAAAGATTCTACTCTCAGGTAAAAGTATAGAAAAATGAAGTTTCTAGAAAGAAAAAACTAATTTCATCTTAGCTAGCGCTTTTAATAATGAGAAAGTATACAATTACATGACGTCATGGGGTCATAAATACATTATGTACATGACAATAATAATATAAAATATGAATATTTTACAATATCAAAATACCATATAAAATTATGAAGCATTTAATTTAGGGTGATACATGTTAATAAAATGCCGTTCTTTATTTTCTAGCTATTATCCGACCAGTTGAGTTTATATAAGGGGAATACCCTAAATTTTCCCCTTCCACATGTATCTAAGTGCTCACTTAAAGGAATCATCCTATTTTTGGGATTAGCAATGTGGGATCTGTGTAGGTTCATTCTTATGTTTAGTTGTGATTCAGTTTTGCCGATATATTCTTCATTACAACCTGGACATATTATCAAATATATAACATTATTACTTTTACAGTTCATAGATTGTTTTACTTTAAAACGTACATTTCCATTAATTTTTACTGCTTTCCCTTCAATAATGTTGTCACATGTTTTACATCTATTGTCACCACACTTGGTGACACACGATTCTGTGACTTTAGAATCAAATTTTGAAGACGTAAGTATTCGTCGTAAATTTGGGGGTTGTTTGTAAGAATAATTTATTGATAATTTTTGTGGTATCCCATATTTCCGACATTTTTTTGCTATTTCTTAATAAATATGTATGTTTATGTATTACATCCCTGGCTTTTTCTTGAGTTGGGTTATAAGTTGAACTAATGTTAAGACATTTTTTTCTATGTTTGTAATTGTATGTCTATCCTTAGGGATTCTTAACTCTTTTGGATCCATTTCTAAGGCTTTGCGATTAGCTTCCTGAATGAGTCTTAAGGGGAAATTTTGTTTAAGAGCGTGTCCGCGAGAGCACCATGCAGGGGGTGATAACCCTTGGGTCAGGGATTTGGACCAAATTTTTTCTGTGAGATGGGTTAGTACCCAGATTGATTCAGTTGAAAATTGGAAATATATATTTTAATAGAAAATTGGAAATATATATTTTAATAGAAAAATAAGCAAAAAATAGGCAATTCTGGAACCAAATTAGGATGATCTGCTGTTCCAAGATAGTATATTTGGCACAAGGAACGTCCAAGTAATAAAATATGTTAGCAATGTTGATAATCAACGGTCATTTGAAGTCTTGAAGACAGTTGTCCGTCATCAGTGAAAAGACAAATTTCCCAGAAAATACCGTTTTTACACATTTTCAAACTATTGCGTTCCGGTCAGTTTTTTTCTTGCGACATTTACTTTGAGACATGCCCTTTAGACAAAGAAGAAGAGGGAAGAAGGGGGAACAACTCTTTTACATTGATTAAGTTGGCCCTGAAAAGGGCCGTTGTCCTCACTCGAATGCGAGCACTAGAATGTGAGGGTACGACGCACTTTATGTCGGTTGCGTCTAATGGCCTCCACTAATTCGGGAGGAGGTCTTTTCCTGGGAGGTGTTTTTAATACCTCGTCAGGTAAGACAAAGATATCGTCAGGGGTAATCATGGCAAGCGTGTGACCCCTGAGATACATGAGAGTATCCGTGCTGCGGTTTTCTTCGATGCGTACGACCGGAGCAGCCATTCTCATACTGATAGGGAGACGAGTGTTGTGTCGTTTTAAAACCGTAAGGGCGAATCCATTTGAGTGGTATGACGTCACAGACGAGTCCATTCATGGAGTGACGTCACAGTACTGAGCATAACGTTATGCATCGTAGGTTGAACGTTGTGGGCTAAATATAGACGTGATGCAACGTTATGCGTACGTTGGAGGCTAAATATAGACGCGATGTAACGTTATACAGCGCATGTGTGTACGTTTGTTGCTAAAAATAGACGTATGGAAAATCCAGTATTACACAACCGCATGTAACATTTCTTCTGACGTTAAGTATTGCACAATCTATGTGTAATGGCATGGATATGACGTCACGGACGAGTCCATTTGAAGGGTATGACGTCATGGACGAGTCCATTCATGGGTGACGGGAATAAAAAGGCCGAGAGGCGACAGCTTCGAACATTGATATGCGATCAGCGAGCGAAGCAAGATGAGTTTTACATTACGACCCATGGATAGACGATACAGCCGATTGTTTAGTACCGAATAACTATGTGTGTGGAGATAGACTTTTTGGAAGATTGGTCCCACGTTCCAGCCAACGATGTACCACAACAACTACACGACACTTTTGAGGCCATCAACGAGGAAATTCGCCGAACCTTGGACGTCAGAGAAAGTGACTACGTTAGAATCGCCATTAGTCACCCAGGACTCAAAACACTGATCTGGTTACCGTTCCATGAGCATCGTTTGTTAAAAGCCGAAGACCTGTTACAGAAAGTGGCTGCCGTATTACAGAGTAACGAAGAATTTCGTCTAGATCAACGCATGTCCATGAGTATCTGTCACGTGTCCCCTCCTGATGGTCGAGGTAGTGGAACAAACACGAAGAAGAGACACAGTGCTAATTTCGAAGATTATTTGAAGAAAAAGAAATGTCTGGTCACCATAAAGAATGCCGACGACTTATGTTTTCAGCGAGCCATTGTCATCGCCCGTCATTATGACAACAAACAGGACACGCCTGAATGGGAAAGAGAACGGAAGAGATTAATCAACAATACAGGACCCCACTCGTGGCAGACGAAGAAAACGGAAGCCCTTATCGATGCCGTCGGTGGAGCCAGGCAAGCCTGTACGGGGATGGAAACCTGGGAATTGTACGCCAAGTATTTAGGAGAGCAAGGATACCAACTCAATGTTTTCTCTCGGGCCATCTTTGGAAAGGCGATCTATCGGGGAACAAAACACGTCACAGGCACACCAAAACATCTCAACCTGTATTTACACGACAGACATTACGACGTCATTACCTCCATGCCCGCCTTTGTGGAAAGGTCGTATTTTTGTGAGACCTGTCAGGTGGGATACGATCACGCAGAGAAACACTCGTGTCACGTCATGTGTCATGGATGCAAGACAGTAGGTCCACCCTGTCCACCTGATCCCAACACAAAGACATGTTACCGTTGTCATCGTGTGTTTGTGAGCCGTCAGTGTTTCGACAATCATCTCGCCACCCGTTCCAGAGCCAAGTGCAGTGTGTGTCATCGATGGAAGAAATGTGAGAAATGTCAAAAAGAGTGGGACGTCATCAAAGCCAAGCGAAATTTAGAAGAACATCGATGCGGAGAATACGAGTGTTCCATCTGCCGAGAGTGGCACACGGCCGAGAAACAGTTTTGTTACATCCAACCACTAAAATCACCCATCAACATGAACGGAGACTGCAAGACCCAAATCGACAAACTACAGAAATCAACGTTGACCCGCTTCGTTTTCTTTGACTTTGAATGCCAGCAAGATACCGGTGAGCACATTCCCAACCTATGTGTCCTGCAAACCTGCTGTCACTTTTGCATCGACAACCAAGATCCCTGCGAGCATTGCGACACGTACTGGAATCACCAACGAGAAATTGTGTTTAAAGGCCAAGACACGCTGGACGATGTGGGAAAATGGTTTTTGCAACTCACTGCTCACGGTACGGTGGTAAATGGTCGGAAACATGACAGTCACGAATCGAGTCCCGTGATTGCCGTGGCTCACAACTTTAAAGGTTACGACGGACTGCTGATTTTACAGACGTTGGACAAACATTCCGTGGCGCAACCCGAAGTGATTATGAATGGTGGTAAAGCGATGACGATCACAGTCGGTACGGTAAAATTCATCGATTCCCTCAACTTTTTACCGATGGCTTTACGGGACATGCCCAAGACCTTTGGCCTGCAAGAACTCAAGAAAGGTTATTTCCCTCACCACTTTAACAGACCGGAGAACGAAGATTACGTGGGCGCCTATCCTCCCGACACCGATTACGATCCGGATGGCATGAGTGTATCGGAACGAGAAAAATTTCACGAGTGGTATGAACAACACAGTCACGACGTCTTTGATTTTCGCGAGGAAATTCTCGCCTACTGTAAAAGTGACGTCGATGTCCTCCGCCGATGCTGTGGTGTGTTTCGAGAGATATTTCTCATGGACACGGGAATCGATCCCTTCGAAAAAAGTTTGACCCTGGCCTCTGCCTGCAGTCGCGTGTTACACACGCACTACCTCACAAAAGACATCCTCGTCGTCATTCCTCGAGCTTTGATGCAAGAGCCGAAACCTGGTAAGGACTGGCATCGCTTCCAGCCTCGACACAGTCCAACAAAGCCCTTCGATGGTTGGAATGGGAACAACATCGACAGACCATGGCTGCATTCCGAAACCAGACCCCACTACCCAACATTCGACACGCCCGTAACGGTAGTGAATGCCGAGTTGGCCCTTACAGTTTAGATGGCATGGACAAGACCACAGGTACGGTGTACGAGTTTCACGGGTGTGCCTTTCACGGTTGTCCCAAATGTTACCCGGGTCCCGTCCAAGACGTTCAGCATAAACATCCCTACGATCCATCTCGCAGTATGAGGGACTTGTACCAGAAGACCCAAGAACGTCACTGTCGACTCCAGGAGCAGTACGGTATGCAGACCATCCGCGTCATGTGGGAGTGTGAGATGGAGGAAGAACGACGCCACGATCCCGAGATGGACGAATTTTTACAAGGCTTGGAAGATCAGCAATGGCCCGCTCCCGAACCTCTGATGCCCCGCAACGCTTTCTTAGGCGGAAGAACCAATGCCATCCAACTGTTGGTGAACGAGTCGGTGGAAGACATGCGCTACATCGACGTGGTGTCCCTGTACCCTTACATCTGCAAGTACGGTACCTTTCCCATCAAGGAACCCACGATCGTCACACAGCCCGATCAAGACCAGTGGCAGCAGTACGAAGGATTGATCCAGTGTTCCGTTTTGCCGCCCCGTGGCCTGTTCCACCCGGTGCTCCCGTTTCGACGCAAACAGAAATTGGTGTTTGCCCTGTGTCGAAGCTGCGTCGACGAACACATGCAACAAGGGGAGATTGCTGAATACCAACCGTGTGAGCACACCGACGAACAGCGAGCCTGGGTGGGTACGTTTGTCACCCTGGAACGCAAGAAAGCGGTGACCCTAGGATACAAAGTACTGAAAGTTTACGAAGTCTGGCACTGGAAAGAATTCAGCACCTACGATCCCGAGGCCAAAACGGGGTATATTAATCACTACCTCAAGAAGAAGATGGAAAACAGCGGTTATCCCGACACCTGCCACACCGAAGAAGACAAGGCCCGCTTCGTCAACAACGTGTACGACATGGAAGGTATTCGTCTGGATCCCGCGTCGATAAAACCCAACAAAGGGATGCGGGCGTTTAGCAAGTTACAACTCAACACAGCATGGGGTAAATTCGGACAGAGAGACAACTTTCCCAAAACAGAGTACGTCACGGAGCCCAGCGTCTATTTTGAAAAAATGTTGGACGTGACCCAGACCGTACGAGATGTGCAGTTAGTCAACGACAATATGGTCTTGATGGAAACGCTGAAAAAAGAAGAACACGTCGCACCCTGTCCCATCACCAACGTGGTTATCGCCGCCTTTGTCACGGCCCAGGCCCGTTTGAAACTCTATTCTGTCTTGGAAAAGTTGGGAGAACGGGTATGCTATTTTGACACCGATAGCATCCTCTACCAATACCACGCCACGTCATGGAATCCCCCGGAAGGTTCGAGTTTGGGCCAGTGGAAGAACGAGTTGCCCGAAGATGTCACCATTCGAGAATTTGTTAGCGGAGGGCCAAAGAATTACGCGTACCGCCAGAGCGATGGTAAAACTGTATGTAAAGTCCGGGGATTCACCTTGAATTATCGTGCCTCCCAACAGCTGAATTACGCCATCATGAAGGAGAATGTACGTCACGTCAATCAAAACGAACCTCTGGTCATAGCCAATCCGTTCAAGATTACCAGATCACGTGACCGCCGTATTTGGACACGCCCCGAGAACAAACGATATAAAATCGTGTATGACAAGCGGTTTGTTCAATTCAATGACGATGGCCAACCGAGCAACACTTACCCCTATGGATGCTGACTTTCGGGTCTCAGGACGATGGCGAACAAACAAAGAAGATGACGAACCGGCAGAAAATACGGATATGATCGAGAAACTTAGACGACGATGGCTCAACTTTCGAGTGTTGAAATGTTTCCTACCTATTATAGAAGAAAGGCAACACGAAGAGTGTATCGGCTGCAAGTACGAACATCCCAGTCAGAGATACCACTCGTGTCTGGGACTAGGCGTTTCTTCCATAACGGTTCAACCCTCACACCCTGTGGACGATTACAATCACTACCTCTGGGTGGACGAGCCGAAACTGCAAGACATCGATAGCGTGCTAGGCAGTATGATGGACGATCCACGGGATCAAGTCAAGACGTGGGAGGATGAACAACGATGGCGAGAAGAGCGAATCAGTCAAGCCAAGATGAGTCATCCTAACAGCGCACGCATGCAAATCTTCACCGTGTTCAACCATTGGCGACAAAAACACGGTAATCGAGCCGACCTGATGACGTTTTTGGAAGCCTGTCACGTGAGTGAAGCCTTGGTCGATTGGGACGAAGTGAAAAAGTACGTGGAAAGCCTGGAAATCATAGACTAAACAACGAACCAATCAAAACGAAGGAAAAGAAAGAACCAATGAAAAGCGAGTGACGTCACGACCAGAACTATAAGAAGCGAAGTGTCACACTGAAATTTCATTCTGCTCTCGATGGCTAGTCAAGCTTGTTTCTCCTGTAACAATGTCGGACACTGGTATAGAGACTGCCCTGCTCGTTCCCAACAACAACAGCAACGAAAACCAAGACAAGACAGACCAGCCTATGGTTCCTATGGAAATTGTTACCTCTGTGGAGAACCAGGACACTGGGCACCCCAGTGTGGAAAACGAACCGAAGCCCAAAAAGCGAAGAGTGATGAAGAAAGAAAAGAAACTGTCAAAAGAAAGTGTTACGGAATCAAGAGACCCACCAACGAAAATCACAAGTGCCTCAACTGTGGACAGCTCGGACACGGCCTGCTCGAGTGCCAAGAAGAAATCCAAACAGAAAACAACTTTGAAGCCGTTGCCGGTCGCATGTTCGACAACAACATCGACATGCCCAGAGACAACACCCGCAGTCAGCGATACTGGTACTGGTGCGGAGAAGCGTTCGAACTCTACAGACGATACAAAGAGAAAAAGAAAACAGCCGACGAAGCTTTCCATCCCATCTCCTATTCTCCCAACTACCAGTGAAAACGGTGAAACCCTGTCCTCTTGTTGGCAGAGAAGGAGGCAGAGAAGGAAGCAGAAAGTTTTTCCAGAGCACTCATCCAATATGCGGGTCCGAGAGATATGACCGAAGTCTTGTCGTATCCCCCTTGTTTCGATATGAGTGAATGGATACCTGTCGTCGTCACGTTTGCTGAAGTGGAAGACTGGCACCCACACGACACGATGCAGAAGCTTTTGGGACATGTGTATTGGATTCCCCGCGTCCTGAGAAATGTACCCTGGGTGAGACAAGAGATCCTGAAGAGAGAACGCGATAACTAACTGTTTTTTCTTTTCCTTTGTATGATATGTTTTTTGAATTGTTGCATTGAATGTTCTTTTTGTATTTTTTGTAAAATAAATTGTGTTCTAATTTCATTCCATGTCTGTTGTTCTGGCGCGAAGGTATAAAAGTCAGGGGAAAAGGGAATGGGGGGAAACAGTGCAAGATGGATGTGACGTTCAAACATCCCTTTACCATGTTAGTCAGTGGTCCAACGGGTGTTGGAAAGACGGTCTTTGTGCAGAAATTTCTTCAAGCGTCCCTGTTCGACGTCCCTCCCCAACGTATCGTGTGGGCTTATGGCGAATGGCAAGAGAGTTACGATCGCTTTCCCTACACTTATGTCAAAGGCTTGACGGATATTGACGACGTGATGGGTCAAGTCAAAGGTCCACAAGTCTTAGTCGTGGATGATTTGATGGGAGAAGACACGGAGATATTGCAAAAGTGGTTCACGAAAAAGAGTCATCACCAAGACACGAGTGTCATTTACATTGTGCAAAACTTGTTTGACAAGCAACAGCGTACCATCAGTCTGAATGCCCATTACTTGGTCTTGTTCAAAAATCCCCGAGACGCCTCGCAAATTGGTGTGTTGGCCCGTCAGATGTACCCTTCCCGTTCCAAGTATATGCAGGAAGCTTATGAAGATGCGACGAGTACCCCTCGCAGTTACTTACTCGTTGATTTGAAGCCCGACACTCCCGAAACATTGCGACTGAGATCCAACATTTTACCCCAAGAGGAACCACCCATTGTCTACGTCCAAAAAGTATAAATGGGGGGCCTGTACCTCGAAATGACTCTTGTTTGTCACGATGGCTCGCACGAAGAATACGCAGAGGAAACACCCACCTCCCACCCTTCCCAGGGCGACGTTCCCGACCCTGGCACCGGACCTTCGTGATCCCACAGTACGAAGTCAGACTCGCCCGAGAATGAGGGCCCCCAGAACACAATGGTTACCCCCGTCGTTGACACCACCCACGAGTCCCATGTCTCCCTTACCGCCCACACCACCACGCTGTACCTTACCGGTTACACCTCCACGCCTCACCTTACCGGTCACACCTCCACGTCCCACGTCACCACCTTCCCCTTCTCGGTCTCCCTCTCCGATCTTTCGCAGACCACGAAGAGAAAAGAAGAATTCTATGAAAGGACTCAAGTCCTTCATTCGCAAATTACAACATCTGACTCCCGATATGGCTTATGGACAGTTGGTCAAGAATACGGGCCGGGCACGTATTGGATTGTTGCAGTGGTTCAAGTTGGCGGCCAACCATTTGCTGAAGGGTAACATTCAACCACTACATGCCCAGCACAAGAAATGGGTGGAACGAAATCGACAAGTGTTGACCCAACTGACGGAGAGAAACATGCCGACGACCGAAAAACTCTCCCTGATCATGAAACCCGGGGGACGCAGGTTTTTTGGGGTGTGTTGATTCGTATCTTGCTGCGATGGAAGGAAAGACTGCAAGAGGAAAGAAACAAGAAACGAAATCAATTCGTTCGGCGGGCCGCTCAGCGCGGAAGGGGTCTGAGTACCGAAGAATTGAACCAGCATCGAGCGTTGCTTCGCAAACTGAGTAATCCACGAACATCCCCCGACGTCAAACGACGACTTGTCGATCAACAGGGTGGTGCCATCGGGGCATTGTTGGCCATGGCCCTCCCGGCTTTGGCCCCCTTGGTATCTAATCTATTGGGTGGACAAAAGGGTGGTAAACATCCCTTCCTTAGAAGGCGCGATAGAGCGAACGCTATGGCTACCGAGCTATCTAAACTATTTGGTGGATAACCCCGTGGACAGAAAGGTATAAAAAGGGAACCGGAGAACGGCCCCGAGCTCAGTCATGGAGACACTGCGGTATCTATTGAACACTGCACCGAAAGACCGTCCTCTTTTACTCGAGACCCAACCCATCGTCGACGGTGTGTGTGAGTGTATTGGAAACCTGATTCGCGGCAACGTTCCTGTGACCGACAAAGAAGTCAAGCGCTTGAAAAAGGACGCCCCCTTGTTACGACGTTTGGGCACGTCTAAAACACCTTGGAAGACCCGTCGGCGACTTCTGAAGCAACAGAAAGGGGGATTCTACACCCGATTGTTTCGGTCCTTTCCCAAAGATGAAATTCGCCAAGAAAATGAAACTGGTACCCTTCGACGGACCCACCGACGTCAAACCCGTCGAAGTCATGCAAGTCGAACCCGTGTACGATCGAGATCCACTGCAGCAGGCCGTCGAGAATGTCCACCAAGACATGCAACACGTGTTAAACGATCCCACCGTAACCGACGAAAATTAAATGCAGCGTTACGGACAGTTGTTACATCGTTATCAAACGATGCAAAAGAAAAGAAAACAGGTCATTCCCTTGTTGGACGAAAACATACCCGAGCCAAAAGAAGAAATTTCGGAGGCACCCATCCTGGAGTCGGTCCCCCGATGCTATCAACATCGAGCTCGCCTTTTGTTGAAACACATGAAAGAAAAGACACCTTGGTCGTGGAACGAGAACTTGGAATTGGTTCGGAATGGCTCACGCGTACCCAACACCAATGCCATTGACATTGTGAACGATTTGGTTCGTCGGCGAAAGAATACCCAGGCTCCCGTGGGATGGTTTGGCGTGATGCAAAGTTTGAAGGCCACGAACGTACCGCGCGAAGCCATTGGTAATCAAGAACGATGGAACGTGTTGTCCACGCCACCGACACGAACGCCGCCGCGACGCCCGAGAAAGAAGAAAATCTCCAGCACGGATGCCCCTAGTACATCTACCAGAAGATGGCTCTCCTTGCAAAAACTATAAATAGCCTGTTCATAGGGACACCTACTGAAACATGGAACGAAAGCTGAAGAAAGTGTATTACGACCCGAATCACCCGGCCGCTTTCGGTTGCGCTCTGGGCCTTCACAAAGCTACCGGTGTGTCCTTGGACAAAGTCAAGGCATGGTTGAAACAACAAAGGGCATACACCTTGCACAAACCATTGAAAAAGAAATTCTCGCGGTCTCCCACGGTGGTGGCCGGCATAGATCATCAGTGGCAAGCCGATTTGAGCGATATGTCGGCCTTGGCCAAACAGAATGAGGGATACCGGTATTTGCTGTGCGTCATCGACGTGTTTTCCAGGTATGCTTGGGTGTTGCCCCTCAAAAACAAGACGGGGGACAGTTTGGTGGATGCCTTTCGTCAAATCTTTCAAAGTCGACAACCCCTGCGACTTCAAACGGACAAAGGTACCGAATTCCTCAATCGAAAAATGCAAGCGTACCTGAAGAAGAAAAAAATTCATTTTTTCGTGACACACAACGTCGAAACCAAAGCCAGTGTGGTCGAACGATTTCAAAGGACACTGAAAGAGCGCATGTGGCGATACTTTACTCATCGACAAACACAACGGTACATCGACGTGCTAGACGACCTGGTTCGGGCTTACAATGCTAGACGACATCGGACCATCGGCATGGCGCCCAAAGATGTTCGCCCCGAACACGAATGGATGTTGACAACACCGCCTCCACGTCCCGGGAAAAAGAAAAAATCAATGGACATTGGTACGACCGTACGTTTGGCTTTACCGAAACATGGTGCCTTCGACAAAGGTTACTGGCCCAACTGGACTCTGGAAACGTTCAACGTCGGTCCCGGTTACAAACTGTTGGACGAAAGAGGTGAACCCATACAGGGCACCTTCTATCCCGAAGAATTGCAAGCGGCCCAAGTCAACGACGATGAGATCTTTCCCATCGAAAGAGTACTCGAAAGAAAAAAAGACAAAGTATTGGTGAAATGGTTGGGCTATCCGGCGAGTTTTAATTCGTGGATCCACAGGACCAGTCTCCAAAACGTATAAATAGGAGCGAGAGACGCCAACATCAGTCAACATGCAAGACGAAACCACGTCTACGTCCGCGAGTACCCACAATTGGTCGCTCTTGGGAAAACGTGTGCCACAAGCGGAAATTGTCTTTTTCTGTCAAGTGATTTTAGTGTACGTCGTGGCGGGAGTTTCTTTGTCCCAACTGGCTTTCAAACCCGACGGATCGCAGACCACCTTGTGGACGGCCTTGCTCTCCAGTACCTTGGGTTACCTGTTACCTTCTCCAACCTTGAAAACCAAACATAATGAACAACGACCGACCCTTTTACCTCACGCTCCCTAGTGACAGTTCCATGTCGTGGTATCCCGACAACAAAGTCTCCACGTATCATACACATCTGGAACCGCCACTTCTCGTCGATCATCGGGAATGGGAAGTGGGTCTGTCCATGATCCCGTTACCTGACCAATGGCAAAACATCGATCAACGAGACAACACGCTCGGCTTACGCATTCATCCTTGGTCGCCCTCGAGTGACGAACCCGGAGTAAAGATATGCCGGGACCGCCACAGGATCGACCCGTCGAATTGTTTCAAAGGTGTAAAGGGTGGTGAGATCAAGGGATCGGTCGAAATGGAAACGCACATCAAGAGTGACGACTACGAGTCGCTGAGACACATCCTGGATGTCCTGAACACTAGACTGGATGATTTGTGGAACCTGTCTCCCATCTACAATCATGTGGCCCATTAACCCGTCCGCTTGGATCCCAATAACAAGGAAATGACCGACCACGAGAAGAAAGAGCAGAACGAGTACGAAACTCGAGAGGTGATGCGCCAAGGGGCCGTATCAAGAGGTTCCTTCGTGTCTTTCAAGAAAGACAACACCAACGATAGAGTGTATCTGAAGATCAATCACGTGCAGACGCTTTTCTGGTTTGACGTGTTGCCGAAAATCGAACTTCGTCTGTGTGGACCCATCGTGTCCATGTTGGGATGGACTGGAAACGAACTGTTGGTTTCCCTGCAGTCAAACGATATGACCGGCGAAGATGGCCAAAGTCTACGGTATTTCTACGCCCACCACACCCCAAATCTTCAAATCCAGTACGATCTGTTTTACATCTACACGGACATTATCGAACCCCAGATCGTGGGCGACGTGAAGGCTACTTTGCTGGACGTGATTCCCAGTCGACGATTGTATCACCGTCCCGCCAGGATTCAATACTTACCTCTGAAGTACAGTCGACTAAACTCCATTGGTCTCTATATAAGGAACGGCATGGGGAAAGCCGTGCCATTTCTCGACGGTAAGGTGGTGGTCCAACTTCATTTTCGCCGCCGATGATGATTTGAGTGTACAAAGGTGGAGTGCTCAGACAGCGAGGGGCTGGCAATGGTCTGTTGGTGTACAAGGGGGGAATTCTGAGACAACAGGGTGCCGGTCGATGGTCGGGGTTATTGAATGCCGTCAAATCGGTCGGGAAGACTTTGTGGTCGGCCGGTAAAGCGGCCGTGAAAAAGAATGTGGCCCAAGTGTTACCCAAAGTGGGACAAAGCGTGCTCGACGCCGTCAGTGGTCGTGAAAAATGGAACTGGAAGAAAGTCGCCCAGGACACGCTACGGCCCGCGTTGTCAAACACGATGTCCGACACACTCAAGAACGTGGTCGCCCACCTGGAACCTATAAAAGACCCCTCACGAACCCCGTCCACTTCACATCGTCCGAAGAGGAAGAAGAAGACACAGGTCACCTCTCACAAACGACGTAAACTAGATATCTTCGACCATGGCTACGCAGGTAATGCGCAATGATTCCTGTCCCTGCGCGCGAGACGAATTGCAGGATTTGTTCAGTGTACCCGACACGCAGACGGCCATAAACAAGGTGACCAAAATCCGAAAGTATCCACTGATGCCCGACTCGAACCACGACGGACCCATCGAATTTTATATTTCCAATGCCACCACCGATTTCATTGATCTGGCCAACATGACACTACACGTGGCCCTGAAGGTGACCAAGAACAACGGGGATGACCTGGATGCGGATAGTCAAGTCGCACCCATTAACAACTTGTTTCATTCGTTGTTTAAAGACGTCAAATTACGCCTGGGAAAGGATGCCGAAACTTTGGTCACCACCTCTCTACCCAATTATCCCTACCGGGCTTACTTGGAGAATTTGTTGAGTTTCGGTAAGGGAGCCAAGAACGATCACCTGTCGAAACAAGTCCTGTGGGAAAAAGACACCGCCGGACAGTTCAATTCCACGAAATCCGTCGCCACCGCCGGGGATGGTGGACGACAGGCTCCGAATAACAAAGGATTGGAACAACGCCAGAAAACCATCGCTGCCAGTCGCACCTTTGAATTGCAGTCGCGTCTACACTTGGACATGTGTTTACAAGATCGGTATCTGCTGGACGGTGTGGACCTGCGATTGAAATTGCAACAAAGATAAAAATCAAACATAATTAAAGTTTAACACCTTTGATTAGGGGGGCATTAAGGACTAATCCTACACAACAGAAAACTCTTACGGGGATTAAAAGGAGGCGAATGCTATTATTTATAAAAAGATCAGTGTATTTAACACTATTAATGGAAAACCAATTAACCTGAGCTATAGAGAAACAATAATATAAAGAGAAGTGTGTATGTATAAGTAAAAAAGAGTGGTTGTTGATGCATGTGCAAAGAAAATGAAATAATAATTTGAAATTAAGAAATAAAAAATATAAAATATATAATCATGAAAGATATCCTGATATATCGATATAAACTGAAAATCGATGATTGTAAAACGGGTTAAGTACTGAAAAGAAAACATTTATAAAATGTATGATTAGATTATGTAAAAAACTCACAAAAAAACTGGATAAGCACTGAAAGAGAACAAAAGTATTGGAACCAATAAGCTGCAAGTCCTGAAAGATAAAACCTATTATTACAGTATAAATCTGGAAGAAAGAAACCGTAAATATATTATTCCCACGTATTAAAGGTCAATACATATGAACTATATTCTGACTGTAAAACTGGATAATTACTGCAAACCAAGATATGTAAAGTATATAACTAGACTGTGGAACTGGATAATCACTGAATTGTGTTAATTCTGAAAGCTGAAAATCATGGAAGAAACCTATCATTAGACTTAAACATGGGTGGGGGGAACCTTAAATATATTCTTCCAATAAACTGAAACCAATAAATGTGAAAAATTATCCTCAGACTGTTAAATTGGATAAGCGCTGAAAGTTAAGATATGTGCGTTGTGTAATTAGACTGTGGAGACCGGATAAACACTGAAATAGAAATAAAGTATTAGAATTAATGTAGAAGTTGGTCGTAAGATCTTGGTATAAATAGTCCGACATCCCGGTTTAACTTGGGCTTGATCCGGTTTATATTGATGGCCTCAAGAAGTTTCCTGGTTTTCTTCTGGTGATGATGTACTGCAAGGGTTCTGATTTGGTCCCACAGGATTGTATGATCTGCGTTGTTAATAATATGCTCTGGTACTGCTGAGGGATTGGTGGAAGCTAGTGACTTGTGTTCTTTTATTCGTACATCAAGTGGTCGCTTCGTTTCCCACAAATATTTTTCGAGGCATGAGCATGTTATTTCGTAAATGCATCCTTTTGGCTGTGGGTGGGGGGGGGGGTGGTTTGTGTTGATCTACCATTGGCTTGCAGTAAGTTCTGTATGGTTCTGCCGCTAGAGAAAGTCACGTCTATGCCCACTTCTTTTTTCATCAACCTTCTGATCTGGTAGGAGATTTTGCCGTGGAATGGGATGGTTATTCTGATTCCAGAGTGGTCAGTATTTGGCGTTCTTGGCTTGTGTTGGTTCCCTATGGTGGTGGTGATGACGTTATTAACTAGTTGGGTGGGGTAACTGTTGTTGTTTATGAAGACGTTCCAGATACGCTACTCCAACATCTGAACAGTCGACAAACGAAGATAAAATTCACAATGGAAACAGAAACGGACGACAGTCTCCCATTCCTTGATGTCTTAGTGACTAAATCTGATAACAAATTCTCCACCGCTGTTTATAGAAAACCAACTCACACTGATCAATATATTCACTATAATTCAAATCATTCGCATCAAATTAAGAAATCCATCATCACCACTCTAACCAGACGCGCCACCAAGATATGTGATGAAGGAAGTTTACCCGCGGAATTAGAGCATTTAAGGAACGTCTTCATAAACAACAACAGTTACCCCACCCAACTAGTTAATGACGTCATCACCACCACCATAGGGAACCAACACAAGCCAAGAACGCCAGATACTGACCACTCTGGAATCAGAATAACCATCCCGTTCCACGGCAAAATCTCCTACCAGATCAGAAGGTTGATGAAAAAAGAAGTGGGCATAGACGTGACTTTCTCTAGCGGCAGAACCATACAGAACTTACTGCAAGCCAATGGTAGATCAACACAAACCAACCTCCCACAGCCAAAAGGATGCATTTACGAAATAACATGCTCGTGCCTCGAAAAATATTTGGGGGAAACGAAGCGACCACTTGATGTACGAATAAAAGAACACAAGTCACTAGCTTCCACCAATCCCTCAGCAGTAGCAGAGCATATTATTAACAACGCAGATCATACAATCCTGTGGGACCAAACCAAAACCCTTGCAGTACATCATCACCAGAAGAAAACCAGGAAACTTCTTGAGGCCATCAACATAAAACGGATCAAGCCCAAGTTAAACCGGGATGTCGGACTATTTATACCAAGGGCTTACGACCAACTTATACATTAATTCTAATACTTTATTTCTATTTCAGTGTTTATCCGGTCTCCACAGTCTAATTACACAACGCACATATCTTAACTTTCAGCGCTTATCCAATTTAACAGTCGGAGGATAATTTTTCACATTTATTGGTTTCAGTTTATTGGAAGAATATATTTAAGGTTCCCCCCACCCATGTTTAAGTCTAATGATAGGTTTCTTCCATGATTTTCAGCTTTCAGAATTAACACAATTCAGTGATTATCCAGTTCCACAGTCTAGTTATATACTTTACATATCTTGGTTTGCAGTAATTATCCAGTTTTACAGTCAGAATATAGTTCATATGTATTGACCTTTAATACGTGGGAATAATATATTTACGGTTTCTTTCTTCCAGATTTATACTGTAATAATAGGTTTTATCTTTCAGGACTTGCAGCTTATTGGTTCCAATACTTTTGTTCTCTTTCAGTGCTTATCCAGTTTTTTGTGGGGTTTTTACATAATCTAATCATACATTTTATAAATGTTTTCTTTTCAGTACTTAACCCGTTTTACAATCATCGATTTTCAGTTTATATCGATATATCAGGATATCTTTCATGATTATACATTTTATATTTTTTATTTCTTAATTTCAAATTATTATTTCATTTTCTTTGCACATGCATCAACAACCACTCATTTTACTTATACATACACACTTCTCTTTATATTATTGTTTCTCTATAGCTCAGGTTAATTGGTTTTCCATTAATAGTGTTAATACACTGATCTTTTTATAAATAATAGCATTCGCCTCCTTTTAATCCCCGTAAGAGTTTTCTGTTGTGTAGGATTAGTCCTTAATGCCCCCCTAATCAAAGGTGTTAAACTTTAATTGTATTTGATTTTTATCTTTGTTGCATATTCTGTATATATTTGCCTACACTATTCACAAATTTGTATCATTGCTTGATAAAGACGAGAGCATCCTCGTCGAAACGTCGCTTAGTATCAAACTCAGTAATTGTGTATCCATAAAATTGTACCTTGTGTTAATATGTTCAATTACTAAATGCCAATCAAAGAAGATTTTCGAGTAGCATTATGGCTTGGTTTGCGTGTTGTCGCCTTCTTACTGACATCAATAAATACAAAAATATGACTAAGTCCAAAGTCGCCAAGACGGTATACAAGCCAAATGCAAGTCGCTATTAGCGACCTCCTTATTTCTTAATTTCCTATTTTCGACTTGCATTTTGGCTTGTATACCGTGCTGTTGCCTTCTTACTGACATCAATAAATACAAAAATATGACTAAGTCGAAAGTCGCCAAAACGGTATACAAGCCAAAAAGCAAGTCGAAAATAAGAAATTAGGAAATAACGAGGGGCGCTATTAGCGACCTCGTTTTTTCTTAATTTCCTATTTTCGACTTGCATTTTGGCTTGTATACCGTGCTGTCGCCTTACATTTTGTCGTAACTTCTACTTTTCTACTTTCGTGTTTTGAAGGGGCGAAAAGTAGAAATTATGAATGGTAGTTATAGGCTTCCATAGAATAATCTATAGTTAAATAATTTTTTTTTTACATTAGTGCCAAGATCTTTCGGCCTTACGGCGTCTTCAGGACTAATATAAAAGACAATGGCGTCGCTTAGTTACACAATAGCGTGACATCAACACAGGGACATAACTCCAGTATGTCATTAATCTTTAAAGGGAATTAATTATTTTTAAAAAATAAATGTTCATCTTCGTCTATTGAGCTTCGGAGAGAATAACTCTATTAGTCTGTTCTCTTTGGCTTCCAGCAACAGTTCATTGATGAAATTCAATTTAGGCTACTTTGAATTTACCCTTTCCACAGGTTTCTAGATGACTACTATTCTAAGCGGAATTGTTCTATTTTCCGGGTGTAGTATTTGGGACCTGTGTAAGTCCATTCGTAGATTCAGCTGTTGGTCGCTTTTGCCAATATAATATTCCTTACATCCCGAGCAAGTTAACAAGTAAACCACATGTTTGGTTTTACAGTTCATGTTTTGTTTTACTTCGAATATTTGGTTGTTTGACAAGGGAAATGTTGAGCCTTCCATTATGTCTTTACATATTCCACACCGCTTATCACCGCATTTTGACAATTATTATAGAGGCCCTTTGTAACATTCTGTTACATTTAACATCTTCTATGTATTTCTGAGGGACCGAACATTATGGTACATAATTACACATCGTTCGTTCGTTTCAAACGGGGGTTACACTATAAACCACAGAATGCCTCGTTCGGCATTTTTGTCCAAACGAGGCGAAACCGAGGTAAAATATTTGCCTCGAATTTGCCTCGGTTGAACGAGGTAAAAAAAAATACCTCGTTTGTCTGGAGTTCAAAAACGAGGTATTTTAAATTACCCCGTTTTTGGAACGAGGTATTTTATTCAGAACGAGGCTGGGTAAATTGCCTCGTTTACTAAACGTGGTTTTTTCTTCCAATATAATTATTAGCGGTATTTGCTATTAACAAATTGAGACATGCAAATAATGTTCGGACCATCACGTGACAAATTGCAGATCTACAAATTAGATTATTTATTTAGGACATGATGTTGTTCATAGTTAGGATTTATTTTACTGGAGTTCTATCGTGTATAATAAACGCTTCCCAAGCGAAACAAAACATAACAATGTCACGTGATATTATTACATATGGCGGATAAAGGCGTTCTTTGATTGGTTCATTCTCACCCAGCTCAAAACACCCCCTTTGATTATATGCTATTTGGTTTAATAATAAAATAAAACGATAATCTGTATTTATGGGGAACAGAGAATGAATTTCCCCAAATCCAAAACTAGATGACTGGAATATTTATTGAATGGTAAGTAAATATAGTATATACAAAGATCTTCGGGTTTGCAGTTCGCTAGCTTGGGCGAATTTGTGATTTTAATCCATGTGAGGGGGATAGTAAACAATTCGATTACGATGCACTATGGTAAACTTTTAAAGGGTGTTAAGCTACATATAGGCCGTATTTATATTAGCTTCCTGTCATATATCTGTATTAATTATGATACTGCTTGTGAACTAGACATATATCAGCCATCGCATTTTTCAGAGAATGAATTTCCCCAAATCCAAAACTAGATGACTGGAATATTTATTGAATGGTAAGTAAATATAGTATATACAAAGATCTTCGGGTTTGCAGTTCGCTAGCTTGGGCGAATTTGTGATTTTAATCCATGTGAGGAGGATAGTAAACAATTCGATTACGATGCACTATGGTAAACTTTTAAAGGGTGTTAAGCTACATATATAGGCCGTATTTATATTAGCTTCCTGTCATATATCTGTATTAATTATGATACTGCTTGTGAACTAGACATATATCAGCCATCGCATTTTTCATAACTCTGTAGGCATTTGCTAGACAAAAGTCGAAGTCAGTGTTTTATACATTTTATTATAAAATTGTAACAATTGTTTTACATCAATGAATAAAATAAAAAAAAATCTATAATTTAAAATAGTGCAATAACCCCAAGTACAATTATATGGATACACAATTACTGAGTTCGATAATAAGCGACGTTTCGACGAGGATACTCTCGTCTTTATCAAGAAAATGATAGAGTATGTGAAATAGCAGGCAAATATATACATAATATGCAACAAAGATAAAAATCAAATACAATTAAATCTTAACACTTTTGACTAGGGGATCATTTTCAACTAAACGTACACAACAGAAACACTAGCATGGATTAAAAGGGGGGTCCTATTTTTTTTATAGAGATAAAGGTAATAACACTATTTAATGGGAAACCAATTAACTCGGGCTATAGATAAACACTAATATATAGAGGGATTGACGGTTCAATCTCGCTGTGCCACCTAACCAACTGGTGTTATAGGGTAGTGGTGTGAAAATGTAAGTAAGTTAAGATTTAATTATTTTAATTCTCAAGGAGGTCAAACTTTAGTTAATTTAGCAGTGTAAAATGAAGAAGACCGGAACAAGCCACCCAAATATATTCAAATTTATTAACATTGCGTGGAAAGAGCAGACTTGTACTGAAAATACCATAGTTCAATTGAATAACGGTGGACGATTGCCCCCTAAAAGGCGAAAATATAAAAGAGTAAAAGAATCTATTCATGATCTAAAAATCGAACTGTTAAATGGAGTAAAAAGGTGCAATTGAATATATTGACTTCATATCACATTTAGTAGGGTTATGATTTATGTTTGATACATAATAAACTCTCGATGTCTAGACTAGCCTTCGATGTAAGCTGGATTAGATTCATTGTAACGGCCATTGTAATTAAATCACAACATTGGATAATCGAGACTACTCTGTTTTTATTAATGATTTTAGTAATGTTGACCGAGGCTATTCAGAAATTTCACACACTCAGTTCGCGGCCTATAGTGGATCAATTTGACTGAAATTTTCAGCAAATTACATTTACACTATATAGTTTTTAACTATTATAGCGAGAACTGCCAACGCTTTATCTTATCTCCCATAGTGTATCTTTAATGTAATTTATTGCGAATTTGTTACTTTAATGTAATTTATTGCGAATAAAGTTGTTAATTAGTTTAAACTTAGTAGTTTTAAAAAGCAGACTATACTTTTAACGGGGGTTGGGATGGCCTAGTGGTCTAGAGTGCCGCGCTTCGACCTCTAGCTGGCCGGTCACCTCTGGCTTGCGGTTGTGGTTTCGATCAATAGTGTGAGCGTATGTGGCATGGAGATAGGGGCGCCTTCTCAACCTCGTGGGTTTCCTCCGGGCACTCCGGTTTCCTCCCACTGCTAACAGACCCCTACGCGCAAGCGAATTATTGAAATAAAATTAAAAACCATATGTTAGTCCCGAAATGACCTAGTTGTGTCGAGTGATTGTTAAACCCCATTCTCATTCTATATATACTTTTAACACCATTGATTAATTAATTAATCCCCTTGCTTGATTAATCCCCCCATCAGATCAATAGCGGGTGGTACAGTTAGATGTCCCCGGATTGACACCCTACAAATCACTGAGTTATTCATGTATTAAGGGTGTGCTTATGTAAATATTGAGACATAATGAGTTCTAATTTCGATCGTAATACATGTTTATAGAAATATATCATTCGTATAACTGAAGCCTGTTTATTTATGAACACCCAACAAAGGATTTATTCTGGCTAGCTTAATATTATTTTAAAATTACGTTTAAGGATAATATTTAGCCTTTCGCTCCAAGGGTGTATTGGGTTAATTTTAATTTACAAAGTAACGCATCTGTACATCTTATTGTATGAATATACTGATATTGGAACTTTTGAGTGTTATTGCAGACTTTACTTACACGTGCAAGATTAAAGAGCTTTCAGTTATTTCGATTTCTAATTTTTGTTCCCATTTACCAATATCCCAGGGTTTAACATTGAATGAAACGGATTGAAAAGCACAGAATTATTTTAGCCGTGACCATTTTAAATCATGCGTATGCCAAGATGTGGGTAAGTGTTTATTTTACTAGTGACCTGAAAAGTTCTATGTTTTCATAAATTTTCTGTCGACTAATTTACCGTTTGTTTAAAGTGTACAATATTAATCAGTACACTAGTTTCAATAAGATCGTGCGTTATAACTATTTTTATTTATTTATCTATTTAAAAATATGTTTTAAAGCTTTAGGACATTTTATTATATCTCTACCATAAATAATAGCCCGAATTTAAGTATACGAAAAGCTAAAGAAATACAATACAATTCATTGGGGAATTAACACAATTTCTTTCAAATGCAATTTGTCTAAACCAGAGTGTTGTGATGTATGCATCTAAGTGTTTTGACGACCTACGAATCAGTAGTTGCATGATGATTAAATTTAACGGACATGGAATGTAAAAATACTTTGGAACTATCAACTAGATAACCCGTTGCACTAATTACCCAATAGAAGCCAAAAAGGTCCGCCATGTTCATTTATAGGCCGACCCTATTGGAGTATAAAAATGATCACAAAGTATATATATTTAGTAGTCAGTATTGTAGTTAAGCCAATCGTAAATAATTACGATGTCGTTTAACACTTACAATAACATATCTGGTTACCGGCCATTCAGTCTTAACATATTTTCGAGTCGTACATGCGTCAAGTGTACATTCATATATACAGTTCAATATAACAATCATAAGTTCTGTTCTGTCATATAACACAAACATATATACACCAGTGTCCTAGTTGTTATCTTTTTTTTTAAATATATTTTAAATATACAAACGTCAACAATTAAAACCATGATTCTTTTAAATTTAAAACTGTCAACTCTTTGTCAATGTCATGTATGTATAGTAGTGGTCTTGACAGACGACTGGTAGAAACTATTGATGCAAAATGCGGTGACTTCTCCACTTTCCACCATCCTTTTTCCACATTTAAAATTGCCGGTCCCCACCAATCAATAAACGCCAGGTCTCCCGTGTTCACCTTATAAAAACATAAAATAAATCCAACGTAATAATTTTCATCAAAGTTAACTGCAACCAGGGAATTTCGCGTTTTAGTTCCTAATGCTAATTCATGTGACACGGCTCTGTAATCGTATTTTCGCAAAAAAAGTTGATTTTGAATTGACGCGCCTAGATATTTAGAAATGTTGTTAGGTAGCTGCTTATTGAAGAAAAAATTTAATATAGTGTTGTCTTTTTTCGTCATCGGAGATATGATTGAAAATCTTGATTTGTCGTCATCTTTTTGGTAGGAGTCGAAAACATTAAGGCCAGAATACTCCAACAATGTACATAGGCTGTTAATCTGAAAGAAACAATTGTATCATATGTAAATATAAATTGTTTATCTTCCCAGTGATGTAAAACTGTACGTACATTTCAGTTTTGTAATATATTGCCGTGAGACTCCTAAACATTATATAAGGCAAATGAAATGAATTTACATTCTACTGTGGATTTACATTCTACTGTTCTGCTCCGACTGGGCTAATGAAGACGCACAGGCGCCGTACAGTGTGCTATGGGAGAATTGTTTGCCCGGGTAGCAGCATTATGGCCTATACCGAATTCTAACTGCCAATGTATACACCGGGCTTCGGTTTTTCGTCCCATCCGAACGTCCTGCACCACTGACAAGGATGAACTTTCTCAGTCTTACCCGCTTAGTCACAGTAGCTCCCATTATATAAGGCAAAACATGATTTAAAAAAAAATATGCCCGAACTACATGTAAGTGTATGCGTTACCGTACCTGACTTTCACGAATGGCTGTTTTGCCTGGGTTTCGATGACTATGGTGCATCTGTTTCATCAAAAAACCCATCATTCGTTCTCCACTGTACATCGAATGGCTTATTGCTGGCCCATTTTGTTTTATCTGGTCTGGCAGGTGACCCAGAAGGTGGAACATTATAGTCTGAAATATATAAAGTCATTATGCTACAAAAATATATAATGTTAAATGTAAGATACGGTCACCGTCATGTAGAAAATTGCAAACGAACTTACAAGTTTTAAGTAATTGAAGGGGGGGGGCTAATACCTTATATGGGGTGTATGTTTTCAATCCCTAGAAAGGTGGAACAAGGGTTGTTTTAGAAAGGGATGCTTATTAATTCTCTTAATTCTATTCCGCTGAAGTTTTTTTTTTATTAAAAGCTTAATGTAATATTCACTTACATTTGCGTGATGGGGAAACAGCTTTTCTTTTCTAGAAAGTACTTCCCAAGTCTCCATCTCGAGTGCGGATACAATTTTGTCTGAAATTACTGGGAGATTCATTTTAGCCAGAACAGTTGACAAATCTCTTACAACTGCTCTGGTGTCGGGATTTAAAAATCCTCCTTTCTGTATTGCATAATTTAATACGCCCTCTGTGCAGAACTGAAATTAACACAAATACTTTATTCAAAAATGCAAAAGAAATTGTTTGAGGAAGAGTACCCTCATTAGTTGAAGCTAATTGAAGATGTTTTATATTACTTTTTATATAATGAAAAGATGAAGGTTACGATAAATCGATGTTCACTTTGAATTGAGATTGCAGACATCATGTAGCTGTTATGCATCCTTCAAACATAACCAACCATTCTTTAAATTAGTAGCATATAGTTAAAAGACACATTAAAAAACCGTAACTGGATATTTTTATTCAGTGTTATGAAATATATTTGTGCTTACCTTTATACATTGATTGGTCGTTGAAAATATGCCCTTTGTGAAAACGTCTATAGGTCTTGGAAAATATGATGGCATTTGGATGTTTTTTAATAATTCGTTTGCCAATTTTAACCCTTTTCTTGGTATCTGAATGGCTGTTTGGTAGCTGTAAAAATAGAGAACTACACATATATCCTTTAACCCTTTTTTATGTTTACCATTTTACTTTTAATCAGGCTATAGCCATCAAGTACATGTCCGCCTTTTGTTTATGAAATTAGTGAATAAATCCGCTATCTACTTACTTTTTAATTGCGTCTTTTGGATCTGTCTTTTTAACCATTTTACATTTTGTTTTTTCTGCTGGACAATTTCTGTAAAACAAATACCAAACATTTCTTGCATTGTTTACTTTGATGATAAACCAATGTGTCTGAATCAAGTCGACCATGACCCAGTCTCAAATAAGAAAAATCTTTATAAATTATAATATTGGACCAGTGATAAGGATAGGAAATTTCATTATCACAATATTGCAAGGGATTCAAAATCAGCGACTTTAAATTCTTTATAATAACCTTATTGTTTTAATTACCTTCTTTTAACATATGGCCTTAGGTCTCTGGTTTTCTTTAAGCATTTCAGACCTTTTCTGATATGCCCTGTCTTGCTGCAATAAAAAATTAATGCAGTTTTAAAGGGAGAATCCCGATAATTTTTTGAAGACTATAAATGCTTAATTTTGTGTTAAAATCCCTTAAAATCCTCTACCATAGGGCCGAGCAACTAACTCAGTATTTGTGTTACATTTTCAAACAACTTAAACACGTCAGTCTTCTTCTGGAAATTGAGACCGGTGTCCCAAGCTGTATTTAAATAAAAATAATGTGTAGTTGAAATTTACCTTTCGCTATCAAGTACAGCACAAGAGTCATTCACTATATAGACCTCTCAAGGAATGGGAATCGATTATTAGGTCAACAACGAAAAAATTGAGCCGAAATCTTAAAAGGGTTACGTGTCCGGATAAGCAGTTGTGACGTTAACGTCCAAACGACTCAAGATTTTGAGCTTAAATTTTGAGACAAGGTCAATACACCATTCTCCTATATTTAGGCGTTTAAAGTTCATATGTACTCGGACTTTTATTTTTTGAGACTCTGTTCAAATCGGGACTGTCCCTTTAAATAATAATATGCTAACAGTGATATTTATCGTGCAGTTGCTTATAGGGGAAAAATTAGCCAACTTCTCGTTGTCACTCATTTGTTTAACCACTTCAATATATTAAACCGAGCACTCTTCATAGAACTAAAAAGGATTGCAAAGGTATGTTGTGTAACTATATACAACTTAAACTAAGTGTGGAATAAAAACAACGTGTTCATTACCTTTTCACTTTCAATTCTGAAGCGGTTTCGGTCAACTGTCTTTTCAATCTTTTCACTTGATTAAATCCCGTTAAAACCTTGAAAAATGTTTTAATGACATTCTAAAAAATACAAGAATAAATTGAAAAGATTATCTAAACAATAATGTAACGTTCATGTTTATAGCTGTATGTTTCATAATTCCAATTTAAGTCGGCAGTAAACATAATTTGTACTGTAGATACAAGTTGATACTGCAAATAGTAAGCGCTGGAGTATATCGCCATCTTTTATAATTAGAGTTGACCACATGGGCCTAAGTAACGGAATACCTGAGGACTCTTATGTACTGGGTAGACACTGAATAATTAACTCTCTGTGCGGAATTTCAAATAATATAATGACACAAAGATGAATGTGACTGCGCTGTCATTTGTGACAGCATAATTATTACTAAGGAGTATAACTTTACAGGAAAAACAATGTAAATTTATATCGAAGTCAACCTGTATACTTTACTTACACCACTTGTATGCATTACATCAATTGTTTGCACCTTCTGGTCATAATGCTCAAGTCCCCACCAAGCTTCCTTTCCAGTCTTTCCAGTTTGTCGAATAATATGTTCAAGGTTTTGCTTGGATTGCCTATAATTGAAATTATTCCAGTAATTAGACTGAGCTCAGTGAAAGTCTTGTTGGTTGACTTGTTATTTAGATCTTACAGAAGAATAAATACACTTTGAAATATCGGGCAATCAGCCTGTCATACAGGCAACATTAAGTATTGTCAAATTCCTGTTTAGTACAATGACAACAACTTCATTAATTAATTTGTTATTCAGACCATAATTAACTCTCGATGCCATCCTAAACTTACGATATTTACAGGATTTGAATACGTATAAATCTTTGTTTGTTATCACACCAACAATATTAATGACGACCGTGGCTGGGCCAAAATTGAATAGCTAATATCTCGGCTCAGAATGAAGCGATGTTATTGAACTCTTCATCATAGTATCATGTTCTTTTCATTATCTACAAAAGTGAGGCTATAAATATACTATCAATCGACACAAAAGGGCAAAACACCTTTAATTGGACGTTTTGTAAGAGTACCCATTATTGAACCTTTCTTTTTTCTTGAAATTCTCAGCGATAAAAATATGATCTTAGCGAAAATGTTTTGGGGTACTTCCGATTTGAGAAATGGGGGTAGAAAATCTAATATTCTAATTGAATTTTAATTGCCGTTGAAAATACGGATCGTGTTTTTAAGTATTACTAATCAGTTGTCATGGATTAATGCTGAGTTAATAATTGCCATCGATTGATAATTGGCAATGAAATATGTAAAGCCGTCCCCAAGCAATTATTTACTGCGAATAATTAATCCACGCGATGAATTGATATTTCGTTAATTAAAAAAAATAATATATATTTCCATAGTTGAACTCCGAATGACGTGGCTTCAAACGGCATGTAAAATATACAAGCATGCCTAATTGAATGTTACTATTTCTATCATTCTGTCAGGGGTTCAGATTCTGATACCATTATAATCGTACACGCAAAACCTTATTTTAATCCAGTCAAAAATATTAATCTCCTGAGCACTAATACTAAGGTGAGATTTACAGAAGTTATTCCTATAAAAGTTATAATATAAAAAAACCTAGAATAGTAATGTACGTACTATTTTGTTTTGTTCTAAATTATAACACCGAAAGCAATATTAAATTATGGTGAGATTTTATTTTAAAACATACTGGGTTTTTTTTCTCAAAACTACCTTTGGGCAATTATACATCATTTCGAATGTCTTGAAGTGGGAAAAAACAATAACTCAACTTTCAAAATTTCTTCATTGCGACTCAGCGAGATCGAGTCAACATTTTGTATTGTATTTTTGTCGCGAATGTATCTGTTTATATTAGAATAATAAATAAATAACCATTTTACAAGGTAGACCTTTGGTTGGATTTTGTATTTAATTAAGTACAATTATCAATGTATCTTTATCATTGTAACTGGAAACCCAGTTATATCAAACCAAGGTAAAAGTAAATATAGCTTACCGTTTCTCTAATTTTGACTTTGCTTCACTCAATTGTTTTCTAGCATCTTCAACTTGACTTGCATTTCTTAACACCTCTGAATCGCTCCCCCTTTTAGTTTCCTTCGGTTCTGGTGGTGCTCTGAACTCGGTAGTATTTCCTGGAAATGCGTTATCTTTACGAAGTGGGTGGTCCTTAGGAAGGTATCGTCTATTTTCGAAAAATACTCTTGTACCTGCAGATTTACTTCGAACTCCTAAATAGAGAAACATATAAATGTAAATTTGATTATCTTTGGCTAATGGTGGTATACCATATTTTAAGTGTGCAGTTAAGTTTTTCACATAGCCAAGTATATGCAAAATAGAGCCTTTGAATACTGATTTAAGATAAGACAATTAGTCAAGTGGAATAATTAAGAAAACCTTTAAATTTGGACCCTGTAGTACTTTTATTCTCGATGAGAGCACAAAATTGACCGATAATCTAGGAATGACAGTCGCATAGAAAGTTGCCAAGGAAAGCGGGAAATAGATTGATTCTGCGACTGGCCAACGGTTGTTACAAGAAGTGTTTAAAAGACGCAATGTCACCTACCTGAAACCTGACACCTAAGACATGGCCTCTCTGCCCCAGTATACGACCGGTGACATGATTTACAACCACCAGGAAAATCGAAAATCAGCTTGTCCAGTACACCAGTCAATGTGAAAAATTCTTGGCGGAAACCATCAAAAATTCTCACGCCATTTTCTAGTTGTCGTAGTTCTGATATTAGTATCATGTTGTAAGCATCGAGGCTCTGTGGCGATTTCGTACCTAAAAAGTAAAAATATCCATCCCAATTTAGGCTACTGTAATCAACTTGTGAGAATTTTTACTATGTACCACTCCCCCCCCCCCCATACACACCTTTAATTACTAACTGATGTGATTATAGCATGTTCATGGACATTACAAGTTGAAAACAAATGCCTCGATTCGTTCATAGCTTACCTTGTGTTATGCCGTATGTCAGGAGAAAGTCAGCTTTATCACGCAGCTCTGGGGGAAAATTATAGATGCCGAGGACCGTTGGCCAAAGTGAAGTGCATGCCTGTTTCTTCCACGGATCACCGCCATCTTGCATACAACTTAACACCAAATGACGCTCATCCCGCTGCAACATAGAGTTTAATTTTAATTATTTTTCTTCAAAAAATAACAAATAAATACTTGACTATAATTTGGCTGTTTTATTAAACTGATAGTGGTTCATACCAAACTGTTAAGGAAATCCGTTGATGGATTACGTCGATAATGTTGGTAATAAAATATTAATTACATGTATATTTGTGTAATAGTAAAATACATATATAGAAATGGGCCTTTTCTTGTCAAGTGAACCACATTTCCGAAAGTTGGCAACATGGTCCCCTTCCATTTTATTTTTAAAAATATATTTTATATTGTATGGCCTTTAAGCTCCCAAATCCCAAATTACATCTCTCAAAAACGCGCAGAGATATGGCCGTTTGAAAACAGGGTACTTGTAAAATAAAATTAGAGCAATACAATATAGACCCCAAAAGAATGCATATTCATAATCTACGAAAACATTTACTCTAAATATACACGGTCAGGTTATTTTAAAATCAAGGTGAAAAGTAAAAAATATTGATAATAACCATTTAAACTGCACAGATTCTAAGTGCCAATTAAAAATATAAGCCATCAAATATACAATATGTACTTTAATGTGAATGGGTGTGAGAACTATGCCTGTTTTGAAATTGTTCATTCGTATATAAGTGCTACAAAACGATTTAAACTGATAAAATACTGATCAAATTGACTTAAATGCTTACTCTACCTAGCCCCACCCCTGCCCTGAAAATACTGAATAGTTCATTATTTCCACATTTTTCCACCTGGTGGCGCGAGGGTATGCACTGGACTTTAATTGAGTGTGATGATAAATTTGTAATTTATACCAATTAGAAATCTGATTTTTAAGCACCTGACAAAAATCCGTTTAAGGGATGCGGGTCGGTCATCCCTCGACCGTTTCATCCAACCTATTTGGGGGGGGGGGGCCGAATGGTTAGAACGTACGCGCTGTATCATAAAGCCTGCCATTGAGTAAACTGGTGTGGTTTTAATTTCCAGGTTGTACGTGACAAGGCGTAGAGTCGCTTGTCCAACCTCGTGGGTTTCCTCCCACTGCTAAAGACCCCTTCGCGCAAGCGAATTATTGAAATAACTGAAACTACATATTAGTCCCGAAATTTTTGAGTTTGTGTCGAGTGGACGTTAAACCCTCTCTTTCTCACTATTTTTTTTATCGGGCTGTTCCATTCCGTACTGTTGTTATTAGAATGGTAACCTGAATCATGCAACCCTGATAAGACCAAAGTTTATAAGCTTTCTCTACAAGGTTTAAAATTATAAAAAAAAAAGTTCATTATATTTTATATTTTCTCCTAAAAAAAGTTTTCAATCGAATATACGATTAATTAAGGTTGTAACAACCTTGGCGAAATCTCATTCACCCATGTATGCATTTTATTATTTCTAGGCTATTTTATATACGAATTGTCATCAGCTAAATGAATTGTAAAGACTCAGTATATGTTGTAAAAATCAGTAGCGAAATATATAAAGGTATATAGGTATTGTAAATAATTTTTACCTTAAAATGTCCATCCCCTTCAAATATCTCCTTCCACCGTGGGCTGTCTTTGAAATCTGTCATGAGTTTTCCATCTTTGGCTGGCACTTGAAGCAATTTCGATATTTTTGGTAATTCATAGAATTGTGCTATTCTTGGTAGCAGTTCAATGTATTCGTACTGTTTTACTGGTTTAGAAAAAACGTAGCGAGACTCTTTACACACTGGACACGAATCTAAATCAGCATATTCGCCGGTAAAAGACACAGTCATTTATGCAAATATCGACCGTTTTACTGGGCACCAACAGTTCTTCAATACAACTGAATGAACTTTTATATGTGTCTTTAATTTTGACATTTTCTAACCCACTCTCTTCTAAAACACGCTTAAAAAGACATAAAATATCCGTGAAAGCACTCTGTGATAATCCAGGGTGACCACATTTTAGTTTGTGCATAGACGCATGAAAGCCAAGCACAGACCATGTTGAACCTGCGAATAAGGGTGAATTTCTTTCGTCAAGACTGTTCTTTAAAAAGTTAACTACAGATGGAAAATAAATGTCTCCAGTTTGTGTATAAAGTTCTAAATCATCGGACTCGCGGTGTTTTCTAGCTAAGCGTGTTGATATATTACGACCTTCGGCTCCACATATCCTGCAAGTACAAAGAACTAAACCTTGTCTAACTGTGTCTGTTTCGGTGAGATGTCGCTTTCTAGTACGATCTGAAACAAGTTTCCCACTCACGCCACATTTGTCACAAAAGCAGGTTGATCTAGACATGTTCAACTCCCCACAATAACATCGAATAATCCTTACAAATCACTAAATCATACACATATGTATCACGATAGGCGGTTGTAGTTTAGTCAATTTACCATAAACTGTTCAAAAGAATTAAGATACATAGGTTATGTTGTTGCTCTTAGTGGTTAACATAGGTTAGGAAAACATATTTTATATAAGGCTACGGTTGTTTGTGACATGTTTGGGGTGTAATAAGACAAATAACATTTCAAACGTTAAAACAACAATGTCTGCCATTTGAGACGAGTTTGCAGACAAAGTTGTGCAGACAGGTTAATTAAAGTTACAACGACGTGTGTATTGACATATACAACAGGTGTGGGCAGACATAAGAAAAATGCAATTCAAAAAATGTTAGGACCTCATTAATTAAGGGTAACATAATTCTTTATTTAAGACAGATTGTTGTTTGTGTGTTCGCGGGCGTTAAAATAAAATCTAATCGAAGTATACATATATTGTAGTTTTGATGGGATCATGATGTCTGATCAAGAAGTTGTTATGAGCCACAATATTAAGATTTGATATATACATGTGAAATCACTACCATACCTATTAATGGCAAAATAGAATAGATAAATATATTTTTGTTATTATGATCATTGAACTGATTCAGCCAGGTGGGGTAATAAAACCTTATCTCAATTTATTGCCACGCGAATTCCACACTAATGTGCTAACGTACAAACTTTAAGCAGATGAAAGAAGCCGAACGAAAAGTTAAAACTCTCAGAAAAACACACTGGAGTCATGCTGGTTTTATTGTTTTATGGCTCTGTTCGACATCATATATAATTGCCAGTAATCATTGCTGTTTCATTTGTCTGCGATATCACCCAAGGTGGAAGCGAACGTAAACCCTGTGAAGATTGATCTATACGCTGTGATTATACCTGTACTTTTTGAACGTATATTATTTTATCACTATGGCCTTGTCGGTAGCTGCCCTGCAGAAGGACGTCGGCTGTATTAAAGATGTTTTAGCACAGCTACAAGTCTCGATTGAATCCCTGAACAGAGAACGTACAAGTAGTTTTGAGGTAAGAATTCAGAATTTATTTAACGAGAGAATAATTCTTAATCTTACTTTCGCATGAAAATGAACGTTAGCCGGTCGTTTCACCACAAAACAATTTCGCCCCCACTTTTTGCAAGGCAAATTAACTTGCTTCGTTTTAGTCCTATATGTAAGGGTTTTGCATCCCATAAAATATCAAAAATAGATCATTCGTTTCACAAACACATTTTACTTGCATACGCTACTAATAGGAAATATGAAATATCATACTGTTAAACATATAAAAAAATCACCATGGATCACATGATAAATATTGGGTTTTCCAAATTATTAACGGTAAATAAAGTTTAATTTATTCACATACTTTGGAATTATTCTTAGTTTGGATGAAAATAATTAATTTTACTACTGGCTTCCTATAGATATGTAAATACATTTATTTGTAATGCATAACAATTGATTAAGTGTATTTAACAATACGCTATATCGGTGTAAATATAACAGAGTCACATGGCTGACTAAATGATAGTACATTCATCTATCACGTGGCTCGTGTTGGTAGAAGACATTGTTGTTATATTCAAGTTGGTTTGATTTATTCGCACCCATGATCGTGGAATGCTCGACTTGATTAATTCGTAATATCTAATAATCCTTGAATTGTAGGCTTTAAAATATATTAATAATAATTATGTTTTAACGATGTTAGCCCAACCTTCTAATGCCTGATAGGGTGCAGGCTGTTTCGTACTTAGTACATTCGTATTTCACATGAGCCGGTTCGTACTTCACTTTGTACATCATATGATTCGTACCTTTCCCTATGTTGTTGAAAGAAATTGAATTATGCCGAACCAGAATTAGAATATGCGCGAGAATACTAGCTCATACGGTTTTTTTCCTAAATTAGAATACACATAATTTGTATCTCAAATTTATTTGTACCTTTTCCTATATGTTGTTGAAATAAGTTGAAAGAATTTAAAATGAATATATATGTTACCGAGAAATTGAAATAATAAACGATTACCCGCCTTTTGGTGTATTGTTTTATAATCTGGTGATAATTAGGGTTAGGTTCATTGAGATGTGATTATTGACGACACTTGACTGGTGATTGTAAAAGCAGTTTAAAAAAACGATTGACAAATATTTAATCTGGTGTTGATTATTAAACTATTCTGCTGAGTGAGTAGCGATTTGTGATTATTGGCCCGTTTTTTTTATCTTTCTGATATTTCAACTGTGGTATATTTCAAATGCTTCATATTCATGTAATTATCAATGCATATATTTCGCTTTTTGTTAAAATCATCGTAGCTAATTCTCTTTTGGCAGCCGTTTTTATAAATTTGATCAAATTGTTTCACCTCTATTTTAATTTATTTTAACTGATTTCAAGAACATAGGAAAAAGTACGAAACAATTTGAGGTACGAAAGTGAGGTACGAATGAACTAAGTGCGAAACAGCCAGGTTACGAAGCACTGACATCCACCCGAGATAGTGAACGTATCAATGTTTAAGGGTTTGTTATTATAAATCTTTGTATGTTTCGATATCTGAACGCACCGTACATCACCATATTGAACTAGCTCAGTCCCCTGTCGCATTTATTCCCAATAACCAAGTTTGTTTTATACTTGAAGGATGTACCGTTCCAAGGGGGTTACTTATAGCCTTACTTATTTCATTTCAATTTTCAAAATCTGTGGGTATTGGTAGGACAGCCATAAGAAAATAAGTGAGTTTGCCAAAAATTCCATTTAGATATAATTTCAAATTCATGCAACACAATACCAGATGTTTTGATGTAAGCTTTTTTTTAAACCAGTCTTTATTTATAAATTAATAATATTGAATTTCAAAACTTTCTCGGCCAATGCGTGCCAGCGTCTTACCCATTTAGCCACCACGAGAGAGAGACAGAGAGAGAGGGAGAGATAATTAATTATATAGGCTATAAATTGAACAAAGATGAAAGTGGCTGCGCTGTCATTTTTGAGAGCATAATTACTAAAGAGTATAACTTTACAGGAAAAACAGTACAAATTTATATCGAAGTCAAACTGTTTTCGATCTTGGTTGTTTCTTCATATTTAATTATAATCATTAATTGTACTGTATCCAGTCATCTGATATTTGTTATTCTTATAATTACCAGAATGGCCAAAGCTATGATGTTATAGATCTTGGTATCTCTGTTATTAACGAAAGGGACCAAGTTCTGGTTGTTACTCATGAAGAGAGTATAGAAGAAACATATTTCAACGTGAAGAATAAAACAGCTAAAAGATGGAACCTTTTGGTAAACTAGTTTTAAGTCTCTAACACATTCAATTACAAAAATGTATATTTGTATTGTATACCCATATTTTGTAATCGTTTGACATAAATATAAATCAGACGTAATTAAATGTATATCATCACACAGTGTGCTATGAAGGAAATTTTGCCCAGACAGCGGCGCTACGACCTACTCCTATATCGAATTCTACTGTCTAAGGGATCTTTTACGTGCACACCAATGTGTACACGGGACCTTGGTATTTTGTCTCACCCGAGAGACTAGACAGCTGTCTTTGCCAGGCTCCCCGCCCTGCATCAGTGACAAGAGGAATCACGCCGGGAAATCTGGATGAACTTTCTCGAACAATGCGTGCCACTCAGCCATCATGACGCCCCTATTTCAATTGATACCCTCATCTAAATATGCCGTTACTGGAACTCGCTTATATCATGATTGATTATGTAATACGTTTAGGGATATGAGGTTTAACGTCCATTCGACATAAACTATGTTATTTCGTGACTAACATATGTTTCGATTTTATTCCAATAAGTGTGAGGGTGAAGGTTCTTAATCCTATGACGTATGATCCACCTCGCACGTGTCAAACAAATCGACTATATTAAACACCATGTTCTTTTAAATGTAAAATAACATCTGATCGATTGATTGGGTAAATATTTCAATCATAACTCTTCGTATTCCACTGGGTCTCCATTATATCTTTAAACAACATTTGTTGATTTTTCATTCGTTGTAACGAAAATGTAACACATTTTCATTTTTTAACACAGGAAACTATAAGGAAAGCTAGAGAAACTCACCCTTTCAAAGGAAAAAAAGACAAATTACAATTTGCAGCTGCTGTAGAAATGGTAAGAATAAATTATTTTTCGATTCCATAAATTACATGGTAGGCAGTTAGAATTATTATGTGGGGTAATTAAACATTGTGACCCGAGTCCACAAACATATATCAAGGGACGTCCAGACATTCGGACACTCTGAGGGGATGGTATGATACGCCAAATTAATTAATTAAATTCTCATATGTGTTTATTTCTTATCAGTTTGAATAAGTTTGATTTTCTTGTTTTCAAGGTTTTGGCCAGCTACCCAATGTTGCAAGCGTACAGATCAAGATTGGAGACCATGATGCAAAAGTCTAATCAGTCTGTTAAAGACAGGAAGAAAAAGTAAGTAACGGTATCATTTTTCCTTTTCGACTCCACGGAATTACATGGGTCCCTTTGCTGGACTCCAGGGGTGGGGTGGAGTATAATTTTAGTTGGTGGGGTGGGGCGCCCATATCAAGTTTTCTCCCCGAATTTAGTCTTTCTTTTAGCGACATTCTTTGAGATTTTCAAAGTTTACCTAAGAGGGAGAGAGAGAGAGAGGTGGAAGTCTGACAAACATGATTCCAGATGACGTGACGGTAGTCGAAGGTACCCGATCACCATCTTTGGAACCGCTACTGTAGTAAATATGTTCTGTATGACCCTTTTTCCATTATATAGGAAAGATGAAAATCGTCAAGTTAACAGTGATACTCATGATGAGGCCACAGACGCAAATGATGACTACAGACGTCAACATGGAGAAGAAATTAGCAGCACAACTCATCAGGCACCCCTTTCATCTCCAGCTAAAAGTGCAACACCATCAACCAATAACAACATAATTTTTTCACCAGCTAGGAGCACATCCCCTGCATCACACGTTCATAACACACCACTGTCATCACCAGTTAAGAGTACACAACCTTCGTCACGAGTTCATAGCACACCGACTTCGTCACCAGTTCATAGCACACCACATTCGCCCACAGCTCATAGCACACCACATTCGCCCACAGCTCATAGCACTCTAACTTCGTCACCATCTCATAGCACACCACCTTCGCCATCAGCTCATAGCACACCACCTTCGTCACCAGCTCATAGCACATCACCTTCGTCACCAGCTCATAGCACACCACCTTCGTCACCAGCTCATAGCACACCACCTTCGTCACCAGCTCATAGCTCACCACCATTGTCACCAGCTCATAGCACACCACCATTGTCACCAGCTCATAGCACACCACCTTCGTCACCAGCTCATAGCACACCACCTTCGTCACCAGCTCATAGCACACCACCTTCGTTACCGGTTTATAGCACACAACCTTTGTCACCATCTCATAGCACACAACCTTTGTCACCATCTCATAGCACATCACATTCGTCACTATTTCACAGAACACCGCATTCGTCACCAGCTCATAACACACCACCCTCGTCACCAGCTCATAGCACACCAACTTCGTCACCAACTAAGATCACACCACATTCGTCACCAGTTCATAGCACACCACCGTCATCACCAGTTCGTCGCGCCTTCACTCCGCTGACTTCACCCATTCCCATATTTCTTTACAGTCCAGCTGGACATGCATCACCTGTTCAGGAAAGGCCGCACTTTTCACAAACTAATAACACACCAACTACAATTCCCAGGGCAATCACACTGCGTTCACCACCTTCATCAGCTGATAAATCACCCTTATTTACTAACACCCAATCCGATTCTGAGTCTGTAACCCCAAATAACTCATATACATGTATGCTGAGAATAGACGCAACACCTACTTCTTCAGATATTTGCTTCAACAGTAGTACTTCAAATTCAGATTCGGTAAATATAGGGTAAGTTAAGCCTATAGGTCTCATAGTAGATGGACACCACTTAGTAATATTAATATTTTCACCTTTTCTTTCTCAAGATGGTGGCGTATTTGTAGACGATTACTTTACAGAAATTGCCCCATACTACATGTATATAGAAATAGAACACATGCATTTCAATTTAGATTCGAAATATTGAGCTCGTGGTTAATGATCCCCAAACTTGCAGTTTGAAAATGATAATACATCTGACTCGTCTTTAAACGATTATCACCCAGTTTCCAATGAAGGTACTATAAACACGCCGTTCACACCGCCTTTTCCTCCCTGCTTTCTTAAATATATCCTTACTCGAAAATCCAGTTATTGACAGGTGTATTTAAATCAATATTAGACATTCCAAACATTTATGATTTCAGTGATCAGGTGTGTTTGTACAAGGATACCACTATGGTTCTTTTAGGAAAAGTCTTGGCCGTTGGGAGTGAGGAGCGTGAGTAGTCGTCGTCCTTATTTATTCATAATACCGATATTTGAAGATATTTAATCATATCTTCCCACTTTGAGAAATTACCCGTAAATTGTAATCATAAACGTTAGTTCCCTGAATTTCTATTATAAAGATCACAAAAAAGATCATTAGCATAAATTGCTGTTTATATTTTTAGCTGTGAACGAAGATAACGAAGGATACGCCGAAATTCAGGTTTTATGTCACAGACCGGGTTGTGTTGAATTCCTTGAAAATGTTATTCCTGGTCAAAGCAAGGTACAGTAACTATATCTCTGTCACTTGTAATTGGTTAAATATTCTTGATTTTTAGTCAATATTATCCATTTCTGTCCCTGAACAATTAAAGATGAATTATGCAAGAGCTATGAAGACTTCGTCGGGAACGAACAATTAATTAAGGGTATTTTTTTTTATCAAACATCCAAACATTTTCGCAGAGAATAAAGTAATTTGGCTGAATGTATTCAGTTTTTGCTATCTATTTGTAAACTATTATTGCAAGAATGGTTATCTTTTTTATATAAATAACACAGACTAAGATAGTAAATGGTTATCGTTACAGGAGCTTGACGACTACGTCCCTATTGTTAGATTGTATACACATCTACTAACAAAAGTATCACGAGGTAAGCTTCAGCCGTACTTGTATATTCAAACTAAGAATTGAAACAGAATCACAGAAATGACTGATGGTTATTTTAAGTTTAGAACAGCCATTATTATATGTTATACATGTAATTATCTTTTAGATATGAAAACATTGCCAGAGGAGCCTCCGCAGGCAACAGCGCTTACGGAAGTAAACAACGTAAGTAAATAATATTATAACTTATAAATCATTTACAAAGACAATAACTTTTTATCTGAACATGCAAAGTGTCTGTATTTATTTAGCCTAAATTTTGATTCTGTTTCCATCTTATTTCTATTAACAAGACGCAAATGTTTTCTTCACTGACGCGTTACATGTTTTGCACAAAGATCGAACAGGGCAACTATCGTTATGATTGGACAATAGATCGTTTGGATCGAACGAAAACCTTTGACACTTAGAATTGGAAAAAAGACTAGGCCGTAGCGTCACTGTCCGGGCTAAATTTCCACCGATCCGAACGACCAGACACAGTACTAGCAATCCAAGAACGACGCCCTGCGCAAATCACAGGGGCGAAACTTATAATGTCAGTCATGAAATAGTTCCGTTGACAGTGAAGCACATTTTGATTGAGTGCAAGCAGCTCAAAAACCTAAGATCGAAATATTACCGTTACCAGTGTCTGCGTCAATTATTTGCCCAACCGGGTTTATATTGTAACATACCCCACTTTTTAAAAGAGACAAGATTTTATTATAAATTTTAATTGCATATTTATCATTTCATTTTTATATTTTATTTACTGTGATATTATATTCATTTATGCATATAATACTTTTTCTTTGATAAATCATCGTATGTTTGGCGCAATATATCCCGGTTGGTGCTGAAGTGCCATAAAACCACATTTCATTCATTCAGTCATAAAATAAAGCTCTGTTAGGGCTAAACGCTCGCCAAAGCAAAATTAAAAATAACATGAAGAGAATCGAGCAGCATTTGGACCAAAGCACGACATTAACAATTTTGAATAATAAATACCGCCCTATTGTGTAGATTTTCCTATTTCGAGTTAAACTGACAGTATTGGGACTCGACACTCGTTTGAACTGAAGAAATAAATTGATGTATGTTTTGTTCTATTTAATAGGATATTGGAAAAAAAGAAAATAAGAGAAAAAGCAAGTTTATGAATGTAAGTTATATATTTATAGTTAAATTTACTATGGATATGATCTTATGTTTAAAATTTATTTTGTAAAATATATAGTGTTAGCACCCACATACTTGCATCTTATCATATTTACAATATATAATAATTTGTTTTGCTTATGAAATTGCAAAATATAGTTTACATAAATTTGTTTCTAGCCCAGCTCTAAGAAACTAACATTTTGATAAAATTATATAAAAAAACAAATTGGTATTGCTACGTTCACATTATGAATAATAATTGTTTCAGTATACAAGGTCCACCAGATTAAGACGGAAGTTAAATTTTCCAACATCTGATACCGTTGTAAGTATTTTGGTTTTATGAAATATCAATTAAAAAATCTGTAACGAATGTCGTCGCCCATATCGGCTAATCGCATCATGGGTTCGAAAGAAATTGTATTTTGTGAAACTGAATTTGTTAGATAACGGATTCCTCTATTCTAGAATGCAAATTTTATAATTCTTATGTCTCCTTGTTACACTCAGTAACCTACTTGTATTCATTTTAACAAGTTCCTAAACATACTCTTTTTTCAGTTAAAGGCATGGGATGGTAGTTCCATTATGAATGGAGATATAGTAGTTACATACTGGGGTGGCGAATATGGTTTTTTGAAAGGTGTAGTAGTTGAGACGCGTGCACTAGTCGACATGAAGGAGTCCGAGGTACGCGTTCTCAGTGAAGATCCTTTCAAAAAAACATATCTCAATGTGAACGACATTCTGTGGACAAAAATAGAAAACATTATTTCATCAAGAAGATGTGTTGTCAAAAACAATAAAATAATATTAAAGCAAGAACAGGAAAGACATTTTAAAAACGTTTTACAAAAGTACAAAAAAGATTTGACAATAGAATGAAATGACATAAATTAGGTAAAAGTAAGGGAACCACACCAAATTAAATGTGTGTAAGATGGGTCATGTGTCAGACAATTACATTGTAGAACAATGGTGTTTAAGACAGCAAATTAGACGAATAAAACAAAATGTTGCCCATGAACACAACTGATAACTTTGCGGCAAACCAATGGTGGAGTGAAAAAAATACAAGTGATTTACCGGGCAAATTCGATGGTCATTTCTGAATAATTCATTCATTGTCAATTATTATACTTAAATCCAGATATCCTGTGCAATGTGATGGTGATGTATAATATGATGTACAGTGTGATGTACAATGTGGTGATGTATAATGTGATTTACAGTGTGATGTGAATTGTCTGATATATACCAATAGAGAGACAAAACTAGCTGATTTGAAGAAAAAATATTTGATCTAGTGTCATTTTTTGACCAAAAACAATTTATTCAATTATATACACGCAGTGATTTCCAGGACGTCCAATCCAACACTATTGTACTCTCAAAATTGTAGATTTTATTGTTTTACTGTATTTATTCATGTAAGATATATTTATTATAATTTTATAATAAAATGTATAAAACACCGACTTCGAGTTTTGACATATGCTACTGAAGTTGTGTATGGAAAATACGATGGCTGATATACGTATACAGTACCGGATCTAGTGTGGGGGCAAAGTGGGACAAATGTCCTGGGTCCCCCCACCCATAATTTTGGGTCACCTAAATAATTTCAGTACCATCCGCCGTCCTTACGAATAATTTGAACAAACAACAATTGGCCCCCCGCACAGTTGGTCTGTCCAGCCCCCCCCCCACCACAATGTTAATCCGGCACTGTATGTATAGGTCACAAGCACTATCATAATACAGATATATGACGAGAAGCTAATATAATTACGGAATACACGCCTATGTTACTCCAGGGCCCGAACTACACATATGCGCCAAATTTCAGCCTCGGGACAACCCTCAAACTACAGTTACATATTAGTATAGATACATGTATCTTAAATACCCTATAAATAGACACAACTACAAATCCGAAAATCTTTCTGTATAAAATAAAAACAACATTCCATTCAATAAATATTCCAGTCATCTATTTTTGAATTTGTTTTTTTTTTTAAATAATCAAAGTGTAATCAAAGAAGGCCTATGTCCGCCATATGTAATAATTTCAAGTCATATTTTTTGCCGGGAATCGCATATTATACACGATAGAACTCCAGTACAGTAAATCCTAATAATGAACCATATTATGTCCGAATAGATAATCTAGTTTGTAAATTTTTGAATTGAATTCTCTTCTCATAAATACAGTTTGTTGCATTGGGATGGAATTAAGACGATGCGCAAATATAAATATGGCCTACATGTAACTTAATACCTATAAAAGTTGACCGTAATCAAATTGTTTACTGTCATCGTTACATAGGATTCAAATCACAAACCCACAAAAGCTAGAAGGGGGGGGGGCGAATGGTTAGCATGTGGGCTCTGTATCATGAGTCAACTGCCGTGGTTTCGATTCCCCTGTTGTACGTGGCAAGGAGTAGGGTTTGTATATAAAATATTCACTTACCATTCAATAAATATTCCAGTCATCTAGTTTTGGATTTGGGGAAATTCATTCTTTTTTCCCATAAATACAGATTGTCGTATTATTTATTAATCAAAACAAACAGAACATAATCAAAGAACGCCTTTATCCGCCATATGTAATAATATCACGTGACATTGTTATGTTTTGTTTCGCTTGGGAAGCGTTTATTATACACGATAGAACTCCAGTAAAATAAATCCTAACTATGAACAATATCATGTCCTAAATAAATAATCTAATTTGTAGATCTGCAATTTGTCACGTGATGGTCCGAACATTATTCGCATGTCTCAATTTGTTAATAGCAAATACCGCTAATAAATATATTGGACGAAAAAACCACGTTTAGTAAACGAGGCAATTTACCCAGCCTCGTTCTGAATAAAATACCTCGTTCCAAAAACGGGGTAATTTAAAATACCTCGTTTTTGAACTCCAGACAAACGAGGTATTTTTTTTTACCTCGTTCAACCGAGGCAAATTCGAGGCAAATATTTTACCTCGGTTTCGCCTCGTTTGGACAAAAATGCCGAACGAGGCATTCTGTGGTTTATAGTGTTATGAAGCCCAAAATTTCATTTTTCTTTCCGCACCCAAGGATTTCATTTCCTCCTTCACCTCTGTACTAATTTTAATGTTTTCTTCACACAGATTTACAAATATTCAAGCCTTCTAATGTCTTTACTCTGCTAAGACAAACATAATGAACATGTGGCATTTTGCGACCACCAAAATCTACAACCACTTCATCTAAAAAGCCGCCTTGAGATCAATGCACAGTTTTAGCGGCAGATGGGGTCTTAAGGGAATTTGGGTCCTCATCAGTTCAGCAGATTTAACTTGACCAATTTTTATTTGACGTGAAACAGGTATTATTGGTGTCCATGCTCTAGATATATATGACTTAGCAGAATCTAGATTTTTTATATCATTAATTTCTATTTTTTCCCAACATTTTCGTCTCTAAATTGCTCCCATAAAATCAGATCCATTTGTCAAACCATCTTCTGTTCTTATATACTGAGCGCCATGGAAAAAGCATCATTTAGATTTTCGTATAACAAAAGGAATCCTGTAAACATATCTTTTTTATTTTGCTTCTTATTGTGAACAATATTCAAATGGGAACACATCAATGACAACACATTTGTACACTTATGGATGATTAATCTGTAATCAACGGGACAAAGTCAGAGGGATCAAAACCAAAAGTACGACACAGATGTCAGTAGTGCGTGTGTCCTCTACGGGCTCTTACGCACGCTGTGCAGCGACGTCGCATGTTATTAACCAATGTTTGAAAGAAAGCCTGGGCAAATTGTTCCATTCTTGGACAAGAGCAGCTTCTAAAGCGGCAATGGTGTCCATCTCCGATACAGACGGTGTCCAATCTCATCCCAGACATGTTCTATCGGTGCCAAGTGCGGAGACATGGCTGGCCAGTCCAAGACATTGATGTTGTTAGCAGCCAGGTAGTCCATACTGACACGGGTGGTATGCGGACGTGCGTTATCCTGTTGGAAGTGCTGAAGTAGTGGGTGCGCTCGAAACATCGGAGCAACAATTGGTTGCAAGTCATCATCACGGTAGGCTACAGCATTAACGCGACCCCTGCAAATGTGTAGGGGGTCCGGTGATGACATGTGAAGCCTCCTCACACCATCGATCCGTATCGAAGACGCAGCAGTCTGCCACACGTTCCCCAAGTTGTCTCCACACACGTTGACAGCCATCAGTGTGATAAAGATGAAAGCGACGCTCATCACTGAAGAGCACACTTTGCCAGTCTACTCTTCTCCATATCTGGTGTCCTTGAGCCCATATCAAACGCCGCTGACGTTGATGATCCCTGAGGATAGCTCCAATGTAAGGTCGTCGTGCACGGAGTCTTACTTCTCTAAGACGACGTCTTACGGTGTTGACACTTACTGGTCATGTCTTCCGACAACTGCTGCACCTGTTCGAGTCGCTGGGCGGAATCTTTCACGCAGATGAGTGACCCGGATGTAGCGGTCTTGAGCCTGGGATGTAACGCGTTGTGGACCAGGACGTTGACGGTCACGTGTTGATCCAGTAACTCGAACACGTTCCACCAACCTTACAATAGTGGACTGATGACAATTGAAGTGTCTGGCAATAGCACGTGTAGACATGCCAGCCCTGGACATTCCCATGGCTTCATTCCGTTGATTTTCAGTAAGTTTCGGCATCTCTAGCTCGATTCCTTCACACGTTCAACAACAAATTACAACAGATTAACGTTTCACAGTTCATGTACTGAACATTAAGTTGAAAACATGCTTTTAAAGGGCTCACACACAATGCTGCACGTGGATATTGGGGTTTTCATGTGCATCTCGTGCATTTTTTTGCGTTTGGGAGCATTGTGTGAAACAATAGTTCATAGTATTGCATAATATTATACATACAAAACCACCTAGTAATAAAATATTTGGGAAAAAAAGTGAATCGCGCTCAGTATATTTAAACACAATTCATATTTCATGCCTACAGCTAAATGCAAGTTAGTGTGCAGTTGCATAGTCTTCTGGGGTCATCACGAACATGGTCTAAAAGTGTTTTGGCTACAGTTTGGCAGCCGAGCCAACTACACTATCTTTTGCCAGAGATGTTATCAAAAACTAAAGTTCATTTTTTCGTTGCTGAGAAAAAGATGTTGGACATGAAAGGGATATGTTTCTGTACATGTTTTCATTATTCTGGTTTTTAACATTTCTATATCATGAGCTTCCTGATTTCCTTTCCTTAATCCGTTTAAATGAAATGAAATGGGGTTTAACGTCCTACTCTTCTGCACCCGACTTTGGCTAATCTCCCGTAATCTGGAAACCTAGCAAGTCAGATGTTGGTGAAAATTGAGTTAGACCCATATTTGGACTTAGTACACATGTATATAATGATATGTTTTTTTCTCCTTCACCGAAAGGGCTTCTAATTAACTTCATCTAAAAGGACAAAATCAAATTTGTTTTATATTCAGTAGCTTAACGAAACAGTTTTCTTTTGTTTACTCAACTCTATATTCAACAGTGTTACTAGGTTTTTCCAGATTACGGGAGTAATGGAAGACGGGCATACGCCATACAGTGTGCTATGAGGGAAATTTTACCCGGGCAGCGGCACTACGGCCTACTCTTATATCGAATTCCAACTGCCAAGGGATCTTTTACGTGCACGCCAATATGTACACGGGACCTCGGTTTTTCGTCCCACCCAAACGACTAGGCAGCTGTCCTTGTCAGGCTTTCCTTATGCATCACTTACAAGGGGAAACCACGCCGGAAAATCGTGATGAACTTTCTCGGCAAATCTGTTTAATAACTCCGCAAACGTTTTGTTGTCTTTCTGACGCATTATATCAGTCAATTCGTACATTTCAAAGTGATCTTTCCATACATTGGTTGCTAAGGGACCATAACCTCCGCTCAAATTTTCAAATATAAATCCATCAAATACAGGTTTTAATTGAACTAAATCTCCAATTGCAATTACACTAACACCGCCAAATAATAATGGGGAACCTTTTATATCTTGTAATCTTTTATTACATCATTTGATTCCCTACCATCAATATCTCATCGATAAATACAATTTTCAGTCCTCAAAGGTTTGTTCTTAAGGTATTCAATCTACTGCAATCCAAATGTTTGTACTGTAGTGATTGAGTTACAGGTACCTTCGGGGCCGAATGGATCGCATTACCTTTGATGCTAAAAGACGCCTTTCCAGTTGGCCCTAATAGTAACTGTTTTATAATTTAGTAGTCATCTCCTACTTTGCTTTTGTAATACCGATGTAAACTTTGATACAATGCAGTTGTTACGAAACTTTTACCAACACCAGCTCCGCCACTCAAAAATCTGAAGACTTGTGTTTCTGATGTTTTTATAATATGCAATGTATCATTTACAAATTGTATCAGCTTCTCATTTAGGGATCTCATTAGGGATCTATAATCCTTTTCAGGCATTTCATATAGGGTTATTTCATCATCCTTTTCTTGTTTTTGTACCCCAAGATCTTATCCAAGATCATATTCAAATTTTACAGGTTCTTTTCTTTTTTTCAAAATTTCAATTTCAAAATTTTCCGCGTTTTCATCTTCTTTGTCTATTTGTTGTGCTACAGGAGCATGCAAATCCCAAGTTTTTTTTAGGGCGCTTCTGATATCTACCAATCATATTACTGGATTGTATGTCTTCATCATTCATATTTTCTACTTGTTCTTGCGTCTTTAGAAGTTGCACCCTTTCACCGGGGGGAGAAGTATTAATAAACACAATTTCCCTGGAAGATTTTCACATAGGCGATATAATGCAAACAGCCTCTTGTGAACTAACTTCAACGTTATTTAAGAATTTATTTCCAATTACTTTCACCCGCTCTCTTATTCCATAATTTCCATTTTTTACTTCTTGGCATGCTTTTCGTAATATGTCACTTATTCCTCTCTGTGATTTGGCTATATAAGATGCAATATACATTGCACATGCATACACATCTAGGACATACTGGATATCATGATTAGCTTGCCATAATTGCAATGAGTGTATATTATAGGCATTTACTCTTAACTCATTTGGGGTTCTTTTTAGGAATATAGTTGAGTAATACACACTAACCGCCATTTTCAGTGAATGACCAGCATTTTCTGTTCTTACATGGAAAAGTGGTTGATCATCATGTTGTTGACAAAAGAAGCACAAGTTTTTGTCCAGGGGCTGTGTAGAAGATCTTGTAAATGGGCCTACTGGACCAATGTAATTTGCTATGTCATCAACACTTTTTGACCTTCGACCCTTGACCTTTGGGGTGTATGAACCGGTGGTAATGCAGGACCGCTGTCGATCACGAGCACGGTCCATCTTTACAACATTTGTCAAATTTGCATAGCAGTCACGATGCCAAACAGCCTTACCTCTTTGTAGGGTATCTTGAGTGCAGCTTTCCAGACGTTTCCACAGTGGAACACATTCTGGGTCATGTAGCCCTGCTCTTATTTTGACCTTCTCGAGGAGATTACCATAAGATGTCAATCTTGGGTTCTTCACTAAAGGCCCAGATTGTTTTTGACACACAGGACAAAGTTCAAAGTTAGTTTGGTGTGACTGACCTCCAGAAAGTTTTGGTACACTCATGATTGTTTTTATAATTTGAAGGACATTGAAAAACCACTTAACTTTCCTCGAATATTGAAGAACGGTCAAGTTAGACTACTCTTAACAACTTATCCAAGCACAGACTACTGTTAAAACCACTTAACTTCCCTCGAATACTGAAGAACAGTCAAGTTAGACTACTCTAAATTACTAATCCAGGTACAGACTACTATTCAAGTTAGATTACTCTTGATATCTTCACAATGCACAGACTACTTCTATGTTTATACTGTTTGTTAATAACTACACAATGGACAGACATAGGCTGATTCATTTACAAGGCCTACTTGAATAGAAGATAATTTAGAAGGTGGATTTATACACCAGCAAGACAACACAGACTTGTAAAGTCATGTTTTTAGACCTATTAAATTGTATTCAATTTTGAAAGGAGATATGTATTGTCCATAGCCTATTCAGATATGTCCTATTAATTTCTATGGCCCCAAGAACGTATGTTTAGTTTCCGAAATCATGTATCTATGATGATTAGAAGCCTAGATATTAACAATTTAAAGAAAATATGGCCGCCATTTTGAAATCCAAGATGGCAGCCGAAATCACAGATGTCACATTAGATTTGTTGACCTTTAAAATGTATGTTTCCATACCTTAAATATGTGTCTAATGTTATTAGAAGCCAAGATATACTATTCAAAAAAAGTAGGGGATATTTGATTTTTAAGTGTTATTAAAGTCACCTAATGAAACTGACGAAGAAACAAATGACAAAATGAAATGAAGTTCACATTCATCGATTTATTCCAAATGATCGTTAGACTAAGTAAGGCACAGGCTGACCATTATAAGGGTAAAATGATACCCGGGGTCAAACAGCAAACTTACCACAGCATCACAACAAAGTCAGTAACGGGTAAATCCTCCTCTGTTTGCCAAACAAGCATTGATCCGACGTGGCATACTCCTAATGAGACGTCTAAGGTCATTTTGGTCCAGATTGTCCCATTCCTGTTGCAACGCAGCAGCAAGTTCTTGGACATTGGCAGGACGTTGTTGACGTTGACGTAACCTCTGTCCAAGCATGTCCCAGACATGCTCGATGGGGGAGAGCAGTCATTGTTTTTTGAGGCGCGCGATCGCTCTCGAGCGCCTGTCGCGCACCCGAACGTCGGCCGAGGGGCGGTTTTCCTCCCGCGCCTTAAAATCACAAATCACTCTCCTTATTTGTGAAACATGGACGCGTGTATTTTTTTAATAAAAAAGTGAAAATAATCTCAAAGACCGAACATTTCAAAGAATATTTAAACGAATATTTTGTTAACGTCAAGTTACTCACATTTCGATCGCCGCCATTTTGGTGTTTCTGATCGTTGTGTAACATGTAAACAACACAAAAGAAACGTTCTTGTATTTTATTTAAATTAATTTAGGTGATAATCCTTTGGTTTTGATCACGATTAAATTATTGTAGGAATGTTTCGAGGTTTTAAGTTTTTAAACATGCTTAAACCGCTTGATTATTTAGACGAGTGAAACATCGAAATAGTGTCAATCGGTGTCACTCGGTTCATAGTAATAGTTATGTCCCTTTGAATCACAAAACTGTAACGTGTTCGATGATTTGCAGATACGAGAAATTTTCAGCCAATTATGGCAATCGTTACATCTGTTATATATTTAGACCGCATGGCGACCTGACACAAAGAAGAACGTTATGGACTTGAGCCTTCAGTAGGTACCGACATTGTTTATTTCGGCTTTTTATGATGGAAAATTATGCAACATCATATACATATAGAAATGTTTCTCTGGAGACTCCATGTCGTTAGTTTACTCTTCTTAATCATGAATGTCAAGCGACTAGACGACAGCAGCACTTCGTCTTCATCCGGCCTTTTTGAAGCCGGTACGGCTATCACTACAGTACGATTGTCAACTTTCGAAAGGTGGAACACTGGCGGGCAGATTGGTGTGAAATCTGATAAAAATGGAATCGTTACTTTTATTTGGTGCAAATTTTGCGCTAAGCATGCAGAAAAAATTGTTCGCGACGGTAAAGTTCGTGGACTGGCAAAAGAAGAGATACAAAAATATGTTACTGGCACAAGATTTGTAACAAAACATAATGTAATGAGACACTTGAATGGTTGTGCACATAAAGCAGCCTTAGAATATGAGAGACTAGAGGGATCAAGAGATGATGTTGTAACTATTGATGATGAGGGTGGCAGTGGTGATGCCCCCCCTAATCTCTCCAGGCCTACTCACTTACAGCCGAAAATCGACTTAACAAATTGAGATATACATATTTGATTATCTTACACTATATTTCAGCGGATGAAGAGTTTGTCTGTGTTTGGTTAGATCTGGTTAGATTGAAAATAATCAGTTCTTCACTTGTCGGTTTATAACCTGGCACTTCATCCGGGCTTGTCAGTTTACGGGTAGGCCCGTTCTTGCCTGGAACAGTACTATTTTCACACATGAAGATTTTCCCGTCTCTGATCCAACAAGCAGCAATAAATCCCTGTCTGTATGACCACCTTGTTATGCTCGCTACATACGCCCTGTATCTGGTAAGGTCTTCGTTGATGTACACACCTTTTATTGCTGAATGGGCCATTTTCCTATTTGTCATTATATGGACTTTTGTTTTGTAACTTTTTAGTCGAACAATTATTTGACGATGCTTATTATCTTCTTTCCTTCCAAGACGGTGGCAGTTTTCAATGCTATTTGGACCGAGGAAGTTGTCAATAGTGGTAAGTACTCTCACAATTTTGCCCTCAACATTTTCATTAATTTCTTCCTTTATTCCACTAATACGAATGCAATTTTTACTCATCACATTTATCTTGTATAGTTGCATTCAGATGGAGAGAAGTTGTAGCGAGCTGTAACTTTAGGGATTCAATTTCATTTTGAAGAGGAGCAACCTGTTTTTTAACCTCAGCTTGGACGATCTGTTCAATAAAAGGCTTTATAGCATCTTTAACTTGTCTGCTGTGGAAGGATAGAGCAATTTGATGGGTAAGTGCATCCACAGTTTTGTCAAAAATTGAACTGTCCAGTTCAGAGTGAATATTTATAGACGATATAGTTGGGCTTTTTGTATTATTTTCGTCCGTTGCAGAAGTGTATGTGATGGGCTCTTTAAGGTTAGTTTGTTCTTTGTCAGCAGTGCCAAGGAAGTCAATAAAATCTGAGTTGGTTTGATCTGTTTCAGACAAGGTGTCATCTTGATATTCTTGTTCAACTGTGGGCCTATATGTTTTATCATTACCGTTTCCAGAATGTGTAAACATTGATTTTATATTAGATTGTTTTGTTTTTTTTAGGACAGAATCAGAAAAACTTGATGCAAGTATTATCTCTCGTTGCATATCTATTGGCGAGACAGTGTCTGTTCTTTTCCTGCTTGTTGTCGGTGTTGCTGGGGGCGCCATTGAAAATGTAAACAAATCAGAGGCTAATAAATACAATCGAAAAACTCACTCTTCTTGTCGTTTTTTTGATTATTAGTTGATTCGTTTATTGTAAAATTCATTCATATAACACTTTTAAAAAACTCGATGTATACTTTCATATAGATTCTATAAAAGTTTCTTCATGTATCATCAAAAATCCACGCAGCGAAATTTACCGTGTCCTTAGCGTGTCGCCATCTTGTAGCTGTGGAAGTGATAATGTGGAAGTCATTAGTCGGGTTTTGTACCTCGCTTAGTTTGTTTCTGATACTGCGAGTATTTAGATGGAAGATAGAAAGGCTGTGGGAATCTGCTTGTTTTCGTGTTGAATTGGGGTCTGGATTAGGAGAAATATCGTTTGCTAGAACAACTAACAGTAACCCTAGATAGGGATTTTGGCTTTTCGGAGTGAGTTTGTAAGGCAAAAACCTATTATTAATTAGAGGTCTGAACATACGTGTGATTTAATATATATCTTAAGAATTCGTTACTGGTAGTGAAATGACAGCGCCCATCATACCAATGCGTTTCGTTGAATGTTGTGATTTGGGTCAATGATATAACAAATAGAATGTGCTGAAAGAAAATGCGCGCAAGTGAATTAAAATAGAGAATATATAAAGTCATACAGATAATTCAAATAGGAAAATTCGCTCTAGACACCCTTTTTCTGGGAATTGTTATGGAATAAAAAGATTCGTGTAATGTTATAGAGACAGTCCGGTTTCTTACGTTTCAGGACAGCATTGTAAATTGACCGAAAATCATTTAATTTGAAATAACTTACAAGCGAATGACTAATTCTTTCATACAGCTATATTCATCTATTAGGATTGAATTTAATCAAATACCGGTTGGTTATTTCTTCTGTTGTCCGATTCGGTGAATGACAACAGACTGTCCCTTTGAATTCATCAATAAAATAGTTTTCTGGGTATTTTAACTTATATAAATCAGTGATGTGACCGTACTTAAATTGTTGAATTCAAATAAAATTTGTTTCGAAATATCATTTCCCTGCGAATATTACTATGGGGGTAGGTTGCAACTATTTTTTATCCGCGAAGTTCTCAGAACAGTTAATTTGAAATAAGGGTTATTGTAAGACACGTAGTGTGACGTCACACTATGCGTTGTGTTCTCGGGGTAAGTTTGTATGGTTAATTTCCACAGCTGATTACAAACATGTTATGTGTTACAAATACTAATGCAGTGACATCATGTCAGCCAGACTCAATATCACACGGCTAGTTATAGATAACGAAATCTGTGAACAAAGACGATGTAAACTTAGGAAGTATGAGTAAATGCGTTGTACACACAAATCAAAGTTTCATATAATTGTCATCGAGTGAGTAAATTTCAGGTTCGAGTTTTTACAAGATAAATCATTGCTTGTGTTCGCGTTGACCTTGTCAGGATATTTGGCGACTAGGTCAGATTTAACGAGCTCTGTTATATTTTTTAGCTTTTAAGAGTTGTTCCTCAATATCAACATCAGGTTGCAGCTTGCACGAGTTACCTTGATGCCCCTCGATAAAAATCTTCATATTTGCAAACCATGCATTCTTAACACTAGAATGAGCATTCGTTTTGTTTAGTAATTGAACATTTCTGAAGGTCATATCGTCGGATATTGAGATACCTAAATGCTTTAATTTTTTCCTGTTAAACATAATTTTCTGTTTATGATCTCGTCTAAGAATTCTAATGATAATACCTCGCACTCTAAGTTTTACATCCTTGTCCTTGCTAGCCAGCTTTACAACGCCATCGCGAATGTGCGATTTTCTGGAGTATTGTTCAAGATCATTCAATTTATTGTCTAGTAGCCTAATTTCTGCATCTTTCTGTGCGATAACTGACTCGAGTTTCGATACTCGTTCTTCAAATTTATCAAGTTCAAATCCTACTCCCCTGTTGTCTTCCTCGATGGCAGTTACCCGAATGTCAATTGAGCGTAACTTTTCTTGTATTGCCTTTCTTAAATCAACCTCTAATTGTGTTACTGCAACAGCAACGGCCTTGTTTACAATTTCAATTAGAGTCGTTTTATCTATAAAAGGTTCTTCATTACCTTGATTAATGCTTTCCGACATGTCTACATGGGGTTTCTTTAAAACAGGTGAATCTGTACTCGATGTGCTTGACAAACATGTGTCGTGAGTTTTTTCCGTATTCGTTGGTTCGTGTTGAGAAATCATTTGATGATTCTGCCATTTTCAAACATTTTACACGTTTTTAAGCAATAAATATAACTAGGAAAAAAGGATTTCGGATATCAAAACAATACTGATTAAGTGGAAAAAAAAAATTTAACATTAATAGGAAAAACTCAGGTTATGAAAACGTTCTGTATCTTTAAAATACTATACCCAACATTAACGATAAATATTCCAGATTATATCATTTCAAAGTTTAATACGATTATATATAAGTACCTGTGGTCAGGCCCAGATAAATTAAAACGAAATGTTATTTCCCAACAATTTGAAATGGGGGGGTTTAAATATGATAAACATTAATGAATTGTTGAAAAGCCAAAGTATCTTTTGGATAAAGAAAATATACTCCAAACAAGAACAACCATGGAAAATTATTTACGAACATATCCTACAAAATCAGAATGGATATTTAATACCGTTATCTAATTTCAATATTAGAGACATTGTCTCGACACCTTTTTATACAAACTTATTTCAAAACTGGTATAACATATACACGTGCTATATTGATGGATTGGTTTCCTTCAAAAATCAATTGATTTGGAATAATCATAATCTAAGAATTACCATTAAGTCTTCAATCAAGAATATATTAATTAACGATAACATTTTATTTGTTGAGGATATCGCACACATTAATCTTTCCAAATATGATAATGATCTTATCAAGTTAATGGAGATCAATCAAATTTTGGTTAACATTAAAAAGGTAAAGGAAACAATATAGGAAACGGAATACAGTTGGAATGCTAAAATTTTTTGAAAATAGATTAAACGCAAATTTGGATAACTTTTTAGAAATATTATATAACCAAAACTTATGAAATGTAACCTCAAAAGACATTTATAAAAAAATTGTTCAAAAGAACTACACAAAACCGCCAGCTATTGCCAAATGGGAAAAAATTATAGTATTACCTTAGAAGAAGACCAAGTTAAACACATTTTTACACAGATACGAAGAATAACTAGAGATTCAAAAATGAAGACATTTCCTTTTAGATATATACACCATGTAATTTACCTTAACAATCGATTATATAAAATGGAATTATCTAACTCATTACTATGTGATTTTTGTAATTCTACAATTGAAAATATAGATCATCTTTTCATTCAATGCGAGTATGCTCAAATAGTATGGCAGCAACTACATGAAATATTAATCTATAATAATATATATATTAATCTCACTAGTATAATTAAACACTTAGGTATACTTATGCATGAGAATTTAAAAAATGAAAAAGAATTAAATACTGTTTATTTACTTATACTGTTATCAAAATACTATATCTACTCATGTAAGATCAAAGAAAGTGTTCCAAATGCCAGAAGTTATACTTCATACATCAAAATGAAAACTAAGAATTTATACAACACAGAAGACGGATACAACAACATCCTGAGGATTAAACTTGAAATTAGTTAATATCCAGAATCATTAAAAATATTTATTCATATATATAATGTGCATGTCGTTTTGTTCTCTATATAGGTAATATTTATTCCTCAATACTAGTTTTAAATTATCAACAGATCAAGATTGTTTTATATTTATATTTATGATTTATGTATACATGTATAATATATATGTATATGTATGTTTTTGGTGAATAAACTGGTTTAAAAAAAAATCCAAGAATTGACCATTCAAATTTTCATATAGGGTAAAATATTTATTCTGATATATCGGATGTGGATACAAAATGAAATGAAATGAAATGTTGTTTAATGGCACGTCAGCTCCAACCGGGCTATATTGCGCCAGACATATGGTGAATATTACGAGACAGGCTAAATGATATCACAGAAAAACATTATATGCATAAGTAAAAATCAATATCACAGCTTGAAAAATTAAAAATAAAAAACAACTTTTATGCATATAAGTATTAAATACAGAAATGAAATGACACATATGTATATATACATAATTAAAATTTATAATAAAATCCTGTCTCTTTTAAAAAGTCCAACACTTTACCATATAAACCCGGTTGGGCAAACATAATAATATGATGTAATGACTGACAACGGTAAAAATGCGATCTAACATCCTTGAGATGCTTGCACTCAATCAAAATGTGCTTAACTGTCAAAGGAACATGACAGTGTTCACATTCTGGTTGAGGCTCTCGCTTTAAAATGAAAATATGACTTAAAAAAGTATGACCAATGCGAGAGCGACACAAAACAACTTCATCTCTCCTGTTAGTTCTATAGGAGTTGGGCCAATCTCCTATGAGAGGCTTGATGTGATGAAGTTTGTTTGTGCCTGCAAGATCCCAAGTCCGTTGCCAGCGGCCATAAATAAAAAGATTTATTGACGATTTAAAATCTGAAGATGGTAATAAAAAGTGTGATATGGGAAGATCTAAAGCAGACTTGGCAGCTAAGTCTGCTTGATCATTCCCTTTAATATCAACATGACTGGGGAGCCAGCAAAGGACAATGTCCTTCCTGATGAACTCGTGTGATTGTAGCAGACGATAAATGTCTGCTACTAATGGGCGAACAAGCTGCTTGTTGTTTATTGCCTGTAAGGAGGACAAAGAATCAGTAAATATAACATGTTTTAGAGATGGAGAGGATTGAATGAACTCCAGTGCCTGAAAGATGGCCTGGAGTTCAGCAGTAAATATTGAAGCAGCAGGAGGAAGACGAACAGAAATGGTCTCAGATGGCGTGACAGTAGCCGAAGCTACCCGATCGCCATCTTTGGAACCATCTGTATAAATTGGAGCATAATCACCATATTTAGACCTCAACTCTCCGAAGAGAGTTTGAAACACTGTGGAACTAGTATCTTTCTTCCTATTTTTTGTAAGATCTAGATCGATCTTAGGAGGAGATATAGACCATGGTGGTGTCTCAAAGAAAGGGGTATTCGCAATACTGTCATGACTTATACCAGCCTCTGACAAAAGGGGTTGAATGCAAATACCAAACGATGGAATAGTATTAGTCTTTATCAGATGTAAATGCTCATGGAGAGGTCTAAATATGGTGTTAAATGAAATATGGTGTGGCAGAGATGCAATTTTTGTGGCATACTGCAGTGCAAGTTTATCACGTCTGTCGTGCAATGAGGGCTCGTGCGCCTCGACGTATAAACTCTGCACTGGAGATGTTCGGAATGCTCCTAAACTGATTCTAAGTCCTTGGTTGTGTATGGTGTCTAGCTCTTTGAGATAAGACTCGCGGGCAGACCCATACACAATACACCCATAATCGAGTTTGGATCGTATCAATGCTCGATACAATCTGAGCAAGACCTTACGGTCTGCTCCCCAGTCAGTATTTGATAAGACTCTCAATATGTTGAGGGCTTTCAGACATTTCTTTTTGAGGGTTTTGATATGGGGGATAAATGATAATTTCTTATCAAATATCAAACCCAAAAATTTTGTTTCGTCTACAACTGGAATGGGACTACCATCCAGTGTAAGTTCCGGATCAGGATGTAAACCTCGTCTTTGACAAAAGTGCATGCACACAGTCTTGGATTTCGAAAATCGAAATCCATTGTCAGTTGCCCATCGTTGAATAGAATTCAAACAAAGCTGCAATTGACGTTCGATTGTCTGCATACTTGTCGATCCGTAGCACATCTGAAAGTCATCAACATAAAGAGAGCCGTCGACCCCACGTTTAAGGCACGTCGGTATTGTATTTATTTTGATTGCAAAAAGTGTGGGAGATAATATACTTCCCTGAGGAACCCCCATTTCTTGGGGAAATGGGTCAGAGAATATTGATCCTAGGCGTACCTTAAACGACCTATCTTCTAAGAAGTTTTTAATGAAGATAGGTAAGCGACCTCGCAGACCGAGGTTATGGAGGTCGCGCATGATACCATATTTCCATGTGGTATCATATGCTTTCTCCAGATCAAAAAATATAGCAACTAAATGTTGTTTCTGGACGAAAGCATCCCTGACAAACGTTTCAAATCTTACGAGATGATCAAGAGGTCAGTAATGAGGTTGTTGGACTCAAGGTACCAAACAAGCCTTCGATTGATCAATCTCTCCATGGTTTTGCAAATACAGCTAGTTAAAGCGATCGGACGATAATTGGTAGGATTCGTATGATCTTTACCCGGTTTAGGGATGGGAATGATTGTGGCTTCATGCCACGAAGGAGGGAAATTCCCATCAACCCAAATCCGGTTGAAAAGATCCAGTAAGATGAGGAGTGTTGGAAAAGGTAAATGTTTTAAAATCTGGTAGTGTATTTCATCTGGACCAGTTGCAATATCCCGAGCTCGCTTTAGCGAATCCCGAAGTCCTGCAATAGAAAAGACATCATTGTAGCATTCATCATTGTGGGACTTGAAATTAAGTCGCCTTTTCTCCTGTTGTTGTTTAATGCCTAGAAAAGCATTAGAGGAGAAATTGGATGATGAATTAAATGAAAATGTATTGGCCAGAGAATAAGCAATATCAGGGAATGTTGTTAAGGTGGTATTATCAACATTTAGATGGTTAACTGATAATGCACTACTTTTACCTTTAATTCTACGAATCCTATCCCATACCGATTTGGATGTTGTACGGGAATTGATCCTAGAGACGTAACCTTGCCATGAAGACTTCTTTGCTTGACGTATGGTTCTACGGGCCTTCGTCCGGACCATTTGATATGCTGCAATATTCTCCATGGAAGGATGGTTCTTTAATCGTCTCAGGATGCGATCATGCTCTTTGAGAGCTGATTTGCAATCGTCATTATACCATGGTTTATTGAAACGTTTTGGTTCAGTCGTGGTTTTTGGAATCGCCTACTCAGCTACATCTTGGAGAATTGAAGTAAATAAGGCCATAGGCTCATCTGCATCTTCTAACTCCTTTGCATCAAAAGAGAAGAGACACAAAGATTCAAACAGAGCCCAATCAGCCTTATGTAACTTCCACCTCTGCGGTCTATCAACCGAGGAGGGTCCATTATTATTGATCAAAATAGGGAAATGATCACTGCCGCACAGATCTTCATTAACTCTCCACGTAAAATCCTGAAAAAGGACCAGAGAGCAAATGGTGAGATCAAGAGAGGAAAACGAAGCTGTGGCAGGATGTAGATAAGTGGGCGAGTCATTATTTAATAAGCACAAATTATTAACGTTAATGAAGTCAGCTATTTGATTACCTCTGATATTATCATCAGAGCTACCCCAGAGTGAATGATGACCATTGAAATCTCTCATAAGGATAAAAGGGAGAGGTAGTTGTGCAATCAGGTCATCAAGATCCCTGGGGTTTAGATTTAAACTTGGTGGTAAGTACAGAGAACACAGAGTAACAGGTATATGTAAAGTCTCCCTTGCAGCCACAGCCTGTAAAGGAGTGGTTAAGGGAACTTGACTCTGTGGGATATTTCCATTAACTATAATGGAAACACCACCATGTGCTCTACCATCATTATTAGCAATATGATGATAGGCAACAAAATTTTTAAATGATAAATTATCAGAAGTTTTAAGAAATGTTTCTTGCAAACAAATAGCTAATGGATTGAATTTTTGTATTAGGATTTGGACTTCATTAAAAATTGGCTTAATACCACGACAGTTCCATTGAATTATGGAATTTGCCATCGTCAGGGATGTTTAACAGGACTACGTGAATGTTGTTTGGGATTGTTGGGATTGGGGTCGTGAACATCCACTACAACATCCATCAGGTGGTCCTGATTCCCGAACCTGTTATAGGTCTGGACAGGATCATCCTCACCCTTCCTACTACGGAAGGGCAAAAGTTTTGAACCAGCCTTCGAAGTTGAAGGTCGGTCTTTTTGGTGTTTTGGTGGTTTTCCACCTTTCGGGGGTAGTGTGGGTGGCTTTCCACCATTTGATGGAGGAGTTTCTGGCACCATCTCCTCCCTTGCCTCGGGTACTATAGACGAATTTGTCTGAGTGCCGAGGGCAATAACTTCCGGTTTCTTTGGTATTGGAGGCTTATTGGATGATCCTGCCTGCCCGGAAGCTGGCAGGGGCAACTCAGTCTGACAAGCAACGGAAACGGTCTTTGGCTTCGCTATATTTGCAAACGAAGTTGCAACTACGGGCAATGGCGTGGCAAGCTCAACCAATTTCCGCGCTTCAGGGTAAGAAATATTTTTTTCTGTTTTTATCTGTTGCATCTGTTTCTCTTTTTTCCACAAAGGACACTCTCTTGAATAAGCAAAATGAGTTCCTTTGCAATTGGCACAGTGATGTTGGAGTTGGCATGCTTCACTTTCGTGGCCATCTTGGCCACATCGTGCACAAATTGGTTTTCCCTTACATACATTTTTGCTGTGTCCAAAGCGTTGGCACTGAAAGCAACGCAATGGGTTTGGTATGTAGGGGGAAACTGGAATTAAGAGAAATCCAGCTTTTATCGTTTTGGGCAGTTCTGGTTTGTTGAATGTCAGGATATAGGTGTTGGTTTGGATGATGTTACCGTTACGCTTGATAGAAATACGTTTTACAACAGTCACACCTTGTGAGGAGAGATTTTCAAGCATCTCTTCCTCATTGCTACCTTCTAAATAAACTATTATGAGGTGTTACCTTTATAGGAATGCCCGCTAAAGATGTAGATTTTAATAAACATAACGAATGTTGCTCTTTAGCGCATTCAACCAAGAGGGTACCATTCCTCATCTTTTTAACGCTTTTAGGTTCACCAGATAATCCGGCGAGACCCTTGGCAATTAAAAAAGGAGATTTTTTACTTAATGAGGTTTCATTGGTACTCTCAAGAACCAGAAACCTATACCAAGTTCGGGAAGTTTTATTGCATATATCAAAAACATCGTCTGTCGGTCCGCGTTTCGGCGGACGAGGTTTTTTGTTTTGGGAAGCCATTTATAAGCTTTAAAGATTCATCACTGACTGCTCCCCAACCACCAAGGATTGCAACATCCGTACAGGCTATTGCGCGGATTTCCAGCGCTGGCGCCCGACGAGAACAGCCAGTGATATACTCAGACAAAGTAAAGAGGAGATCTTTTGCTTTACCCGATTGACCCAAGCCGCTGCTTCTGAGAAGATGCTACAGGACACAAAGGTTTAACTGTACTAAACTAATAACACAGTAAGGGGAAAAACAAATCATCTTCTCATCAACTTACACGACAAAAGCCGATTGATCAGAGTGGGCCACTCTAGCCTCCCGTCTAGGTGAACCATGGGCCAAAGTAATGTGTTGCAGAGAAAGGGCTCGCAAGCCAAATCCCCACTCAATTACCAGGATTCCACTCTCCACCGACACGGGTCGCAACACACGGCAAACGCGTTGCCCCATTACAGGGATCCTTTTAGTCGCCTTTTACGACACGCAGGATATACGAAGGGTATATTCTTCTCACCCTACACCCCAGGGGGGATGTGGATACAAACCCTGACTTTAAAGTGGAATATAAAGGGGAAGAAATAAATACAAAAATGTAAAGATTTGTCAAAAACCGATCGGGGTGGCTTGAACCAACGTAGAATACAGCCTAAGGTCACTAGAGCATATCAAAACCTGCAAAATCCATACCTGAGTTTATGGTAGGGTACTACTATATGTTTTTTTTCTATTTCTCTATTTATTGCCAAGTCTAGAATAATTTGATGAATATGTACACAATGCACTTATTCTAAATTCAGGAGCTTTTTGTTTGGCCTATTGTTACGGTCGTATACTGACTGTTCATTATTCACATACGTGATAGTACTGGCGTCATAGTAAAGTTAAGCATATTTGCAGTTGCCTCCCTTTAGTTGTAAAGCACTCTAAAGTCATGCTCAGTTAAAGGACAATATTGGTGCCAGTTATTATCACATATGTGACAGAACTGATTAAACACTTTCCAAATATAATATTACACAGAGATCATCGCTACCATAGAGGAGTAATAAAGGATTCATGAATCGGAAGTGACTTACGCCAAAGGAAAACACGAGTTATCAATCTATGTGAATGACTGAAGTGACGAGTGATGACAGATAAACGGCAGAATTTCTGCTCACTAATAATTCCTTCTAAGACAAAAAGTTGTTATATGGGACCGCAAGAGGTTATCTGACGATTCAATAAAGTAATTAAGTGTCATAGGATAAGAGAACACGGGAAAAATAGAAATATACTCCGTACAGCCCCTTGTTTTTATTCATTCTATAGGGGAGACCGGGGCACATTGAACCACTTTGTTCACATAGACCAGAGGGAGAAGGGGGGTATTATCCGAAAGGTGGGCAAAAAGCGGGAGTTGACTTTTCTGATGGGTGATCAGTCAGGTGAGGGAGCGTTCAGGAGTTATAGAGGTCAAAAGGTCACCAGAGGTCAAAGGAGGCTGGCTTATGAATTTAGTCACTTCTGATGTTGTCTGTTGCAGATTTCTTGTTGGAACGCAGCTGAATCATTGAATAAGTGACGAATGATAATTTGTGAAACCAATTAATCAAATTATGACGTAATTGAAAAGGTCAAAAGGTTACCGAGGTCAAATTAGCAAGAAATAAGGATGCACTGAGATTAGGGGCAAAACTAATGTTATTTTCAATATGCAGTACAATTCTGCATGGTCTGGCGAAGTAATTTCACCAACGAGTGATATGTCACACCATAAGTATATAATCTATAAGTATATAATCGCGACCATTTTCACAAACTGGAAGTATTATTCGTTACCACTTCCAGGTAACCGATTGCGGATTGTGATGGACATTACTCGATATTCACGTCCATGAGTGCACATGACTCCTCATCCGATTCATTATCGTCATCAACGTCATTAGTATCGACATTAATTTCGTCGAAAACGTGGGGGATTTCTCCATCGTCATGAATCAACATTTCGGGGAGAAACTCTCGTTCCAACCATGTAGGTTCGACAACAATGGAGCTTGAGGGACTCTGCATGGGGTGGAAGCAAGGTCAGGTCTACTATGAGTCCTTTCTTATAATTTGCCCAGAAAATATTGTATCGAGTCTGATCTACATTCGTAAGGCGAGGCTGGCCGTTGGTATTTTTCCTTTGTGGAAGAAGGACAGTACTGGACTGTCATACCTAAGGTTCCTTTTAGTCTTTCAGTTTTGGACATACTTTTCATATAACGCACCAAGCTGTTCACTAGTGAGTTCCATGTCGCCTTCAATTCCCCACACGTCAGTGAGTTCGTCCGATAGGTAGGACAGGAGGAACAAGCCATGCAGAGCCTTGGCTACACGCGCGTGAATCGTCCAAGTGTAGTTGTAATGCTTCCCGGTAAGAATCCCCCGGATTGTACCGGAATTCGCTATACCTGCCTGGGTTATGTTCACTTGGTGGGATTCTTACCCCTACAACTACTCTTGGACGGTTCACGAGCGTGTAGCCAAGGCTCTGCATGGCTTGTTCCTCCTGTCCTACCTATCGGACGAACTCACTGACTTGTGGGGAATTGAAGGCGACATGGAACTCATTAGTGAACAGCTTGGTGCGTTATATGAAAAGTATGTCCAAAACCGAAGGACTCAAAGGAACCTTAAGTATGACAGTCCAGTATACTGTCCTTCTTCCACAAAGGAAAAATACCATTGTCGAGCAAAGTGAAAATAGACGAAGAGGCTCTGGCTACGTTCGCAACTTTAGGAGTTTAACCTTTTTGGGGGAACGCACGTTCAATGCCTTGAGTAAAATTGTTTGCGTTTTCTACGGCCAGCCTCGCCTTACGAATGTAGATCAGACTCGATACAATATTTTCTGGGCAAATTGTAAGAAAGGACTCCGACAGACAGCATCAGAAGTGGCTAAATTCTTAAGCCAGCCTCCTTTGACCTCTGGTGACCTTTTGACCTCAATAACTCCTGAACGCTCCCTCACCTGACTGATCACCCACCATTTTCGGATTCCTGAGGAAAAAGGCTTCTAGAAAAGTCAACTCCCGCTTTTTGCCCACCTTTCGGATAATACTCCCCCCTCTCCCTCCGGTCTAACATACATGTTTCTCCTCATTTCATATCAAATGTTTTTATTAGAAGATCTCTTTATTTCATGATCAAAATTTTAAAAAAAAATCAATATGCCCTCTTATATGGATCAAACCCCCGTTTATCTGGATTGTATAGATTAGACATATATGAACTTATTTTAAGTACAATAATTTCCTAGGCTAAGAAGTTAACATGTATGGAAATTTTTTCTCTTTTAAGCGCTTTTTTGAAAAATTCACTGCCTAAGAAAATAATTGACAGCATGTGGCTTATTGATGGAGAAATGGGTCTAAGAAGTTATCTCACTTCTGTATAGTGTTGGGTTGTATAGTATTATTTATAAAGGATATATCCATGGTTGTTCAATGTGCCCCGGTCTCCCCTACCTTATAAAAACATGGTAATGCACGGACTTTTAATCTGTTTTTCTTTCGTGTTCTCTTATCTAGTGGCAGTCAATTCTTTTTATGAATTGTAAGATATTCTCTCACAGTGTCACACAGCAACTTTAGGTCTTCGAGGGAGTTATTAGTGAGCAGATATTCGCCCATGTATCTGTTATCACTAGTCACTTCAGTTAGTTATATAGAGGAATAACTCGTGTTTTCCTTTGGCGTTCGTCACTTCCGATTCATGAATCCTTTATTACTCCTCTATGGTAGCGATGATCTCTGTGTTAATATTATATTTGGAAAGTGTTTAATCAGTTCTATCACATATGTGATAATGACTGGCACCAATATTGCCCTTTAATCTTGGTTGTGCGCACGTCTGTCATCAGTGTCGACCATTTTAGCATCAAAGCCATCTCAATCACATGTTTTGATCGAAAGCGACAATCTGTTTCACAGAGAATTACTTACGAATTATCTCTGTAACAGATAAGTGTCCATAGCACGTGCGTTGACTGATCACCGCGCCAGTCATTGGCTCAACTGCTCGTGCAATGTTTACTTAACACCTAACTGCTTCGGGCAAAATGATGCATTTTACTCATTTTAATACCCATTTACACTAAATAGGAAATATTTTTTAACTTCAAATACTTCAAACGTCTTTATTTATTTTTCTTTTACCTCAAAAAAATGTTTGAGAATTTAATTTGTCGGAGTAAAAAAGTTAATATGCCGTACTTATTAAGCCTCGTCGATGTCATGCTTATCAGTGATTGTAGCGGCCAAGCGAATATCCACTGCGGGATCAGTTTGCGAAAGCGAGTGAGATCGTCTACAATGGCCTAAAATTATGGTATGTCAATTATCAATCTTGCGAGGTTGAATTATAATTCATTATAATAGCGGTCGTTTTATACATTTAATATTGTAGATTGATTTATACCATTTATGCATTCATGAATTTATGCCATGTGCTTATTGTCTCGATATAGTCTCGATCACCCCATCTCTTTTATGCTACAGACTCCCCACGTTGAATTTTCTGCTGAATAGTCTCGATTATCACATATAGTTGTATATTGATAGTTTAAATCAGTTTCTTATGATTGTTATTTTTGTATATTGTAGTTAATCTCTTCAACTATGATGTTGTATGTAAATGGCTGAAAGAATGAAAGAAATAAACCCAATTAATAAACAACGCTTAGTTAAAACAAGTGAATTGACAATTTATTTCCCTTGGTAGTCTACACAAGTGAAGTTGTGAAGTACAACTGTCATTTAGAATAGCATACATAAATAGAATGACCACCCCCTTCGTCTAGAAAGCATATGTAGTTTGGTAGCTACACCTATGACCAAATGGGTCATAAAATAAACATTTCATATAATAAATTGACCAGATTGTATTGCATGTTAAGCAACAGAAACAAAACAACTCATTCTTTAAATCTAACTGGTGATGATTTAGAAAATCATGTTAAAAGCCAGATTATTTCTATTTTCAGACCGACTGATGGTTTTTATCTGCGACCTAGGAAGCTACCAGATTCTAATGTATATGGATGGTATGGTGACTCGCCTATTGGAATTCATTTATTACAGCAGACAATAAAACGCACCGCAGCTACACGTTTGTTTGCATGAACAGTTCAATGTGGAAAAAAATGGACAAGTGTATATAAAAGGACAAGTGACAATGAAATATCGGACTTGTAACATTTTAGTAGCTGAAAAGTGTACAAAATTGTGTCAACTACCAAATCCAAAACAAAATAATTCAAAAGTGTCCAGTGATTCCAGGGAAATTAATATCCAATCTTCGGAAATATCAATTTTTGTAAATGTTGAAAGGGAAATTAGTAATAAATGGATAAGTTGTTTTGATTTATTTTCAGTTGCTTACTATATAATGACTACACTTTATTATTAATTTATTTTTCATTAATAATGGACAATGTCTCAAAATAATGGACTGTTTTCATTAATAATGGATTGTTTTCATTAATAATGGATTGTTTTCATTAATAATGGACTATTTGTTTTAGAAAACAATCCACTCCTCATTATGATGCATTAAAAGAACAAAGGATGACATCATAGCTATGGTTTGTATAATAGCTATAGCATGATCAGATAGTACCACACATATACATGTGTTTATATTACACCAGAGAAAGAGAGAGAGGTTACATGACTCACATTCGTCTGCTAACCGATTGCTTACTGTATATGGCCTTCTTAATGTCATTTATTATATAACAAAACCCTACTTTCACTATATAGCAAACTACAAGTAGTTAGTTTCTTGCATTATGCATATTTAAAGAAAAACAACCTTAAATTTGTTTTCTATATAGTCATGAAAGTTTTGTTTTAAGAACAAACAATATATTTTTACACCCGAGGTTAATAGTACACATAATTATGTTATAGTATACAGGCCTTCAGTTACATTTTCAGTTTACAATGCAGTACTGGCTAAGTTCTAGCAATTGTTCACTTTGTGTCAAGACTCAAATGGGTCTAAATTTAACATAATGGTTGGTAGTAAAGTCCATGCTGGTAACTGAAGGCAAAGGTAATAATCGATAATAATCAATATCATATTTTGATGTTTGGCACCAGAAAGCAATAAGGTTTATAATGCTAACAAAATAAGTAGAAACTTAAAATAACTTACCTTTAATTTGAGACAATAATCAATCATTTGAATAAAGTTTTATTTATCTAGTCACTGTTCAACTTGAATCATTTTGAAAATACAAATGAAGAGCACAGAGGAAAACGATCTAAGTCCCTTTTTTTTAACGAACCCCAGTTAATGGTGCCATCTGGTAGCAAATTGAAATATCTGTGGAACAATTAAAAACGATCGGAGTCACATCGAACTAAGGCCCTTCTGAAATGACCCCCCCCCCGACAAATACGTACATCGTATCCTTTATTTGACCTTAATTTGGCTGAAAAGTGGAATTCAGTTGTTGTACTGGTATTATGATTCCTATTAAACATCATTTTGAAGTTGTAATTAAAACCACTTGTTGTTCTGTTTGCGTCAAGCATCCTCGTCCAAAAGTTTGGTTTGCCTTTTATGCCATAAGACAAAAATGTGACTTAGATCGTTCTTATCCTGGACTCTTCAAATATTAAACAGTGTAATTTCTCACAACTTTACATAAGAATGCAGTACAATTATTTCTATCTCTATCACAAGGTCTGTATATTACAAAATGCACGAGATTTTTCAAATTGATCAAGGGCCATAACGCTGGCAGTAATTATTGGAAATTGCTGCAAATCAATACGGTCCTTCGTCTCATGGCCTTAAACACTGTGTATAAATATAAAGTCAATCGCATATTAACTTTAAACTCTAGAGTGATCACAAGATATTTCAAAGTGATCAAGTGCCATAACGCTGAAAGTAATTATTGGAAATCGCTGCAAATAGGCTTCTCCGTCTCATGTCCTTAAACACTGTGTATAAATTTGAAGTCAATCGGATATTAACTATAGCCTGTAGAGCGTCCACAAAAAATTGTGTACGCCGGACGGACGGACGAGGGCGACGACAATATACAACCACATTTCAATAGAGATCATCCTTTCAAGGTTGGTGATCATTACACCAAATTTGAATTAATACATCAAAAACTCTAGGCTCTATCTCGTTAACGAGAAATTGTTGACGGACCAACAGGCGGACGAGTAGTAACAACATCCTCAAACTTATGTACGTGTGGGCATAATAATATGATGAGCTAATGCATTCATTATTTACAGATAAGCAATGAGTATTTCTATGTAAGATAACTTACCTGTAAACTAATGCCCATTGTATTAGATAATCTGCCTCTTATTCTGCCCGATTTCTTTTTTAGAGTATGAATATTAATCTTAGAGATTTTATCACCAAGACTGGCATCTGATTCTTTCTTATACTTGTACACTAAAATGGATTAAGTAAATAAATAATTAGGTACAGCAGTCCGAAGGAAAACGTGCGTGTTAACAAAATTTAATAAGGATCTAGGACCCTTCAAGAAATGTCTATCAGGCAACAAAACATGCGCCCACAGCAGCTAAATCGTCCTAACGGTCGCCAAGGGTTGTCGTATATCTTTTGTAGGTAATTAGGGGCATTTAACATACAATTTCATACTGATGATATTGAGGGTTTACAAGGTTCTAAAAATTAAATCAAGGATCATAACGCTGGAGGTAATCTACATAAATTGTTGAAATTCAACAGGCTTTTTCGTTTTACAAATTCAAATAATGCATATAAATTTAGCTACTTGTGGGCAAATGTTTTGTTGCCTGGTAGATATTTCTTGAAGGGTCCTAGATCCTTATTAAATTTTTGTCAACACGCAACTTTTGTTGTTTGAACGTTCACAGGGTTCATCAAAGTAAAACAAGGGTCATAACTATAGAAGTAATTGGCGGGAATTGCTGAAATTCAATAGGCTTCTTCATTTTATTAATTTAAATAATGCAGATTGGGTAATAACTTTTGTAGTTCGAGAGTTCACATCAATCTTATACCTCAGAATCTAACAATGGCATCTTTCTGAAACTTTGACCTACCCCCCTACCCTCAACCAAGAATGGTGGGTGGCTGTTGATCAAAACCATTTTCAAAACGTTTTACGAATTCGAAATCACTGAATTTTACGAAAGAAAAAACTTACAATGTATAATCGTAACTTTGTGGGTTTTTGACCGATTTTACTAATTCTTTTTCTTTGAATACCTTGAAAAAAATCATTTTCATCTGCAGTTTCAGATTTTTGAATTTCGAAAGTTCGTCGCTGTGATTTCGTTCCGGAAGTTTAGACCAATATGACAACTTCTCTAATAGTTGCACGATTTTCAGGAAATTTATAATGTAAGTAGATCATACTTTCTGAATCCTTGAAGGAATGACTGTAAACCTTTCAGAGCAAGAAGTTTGATTTCAGTCAAAAGATGGTCTCCATTTTGAATTGAATATAAAAAACCGTGAAAAATCCACTTTAACGGACGTTCCATGATTCTTCTTTTTCTGAAATTAATAGTCTTCAGGATCGCCGGGATCAAAGTCAATCTTTTGTTTGAAAATATAAAAAATTTCGAATTTCGCCTTTGACCTTTTACGTGCCGACAATGTTGTTTACAGGACAATTGATGTCTTTAATTTTCAAAATTTTCAAATTTAACATAAATATTCGAACAGCTATAGTCAATCTGATTCTCATTTAATTTTCGATATTTTCCTGTCTTTTTTTTAGTTTTTTCCCGACATTTTCATTTCATTTTATTTTTTCACCGTTTTGATCGATTTTTCTGAAATTTCTCGAACGGGAATTCATTCCGATTACAGCAATACAAGTTTCAGTTATTTTCTCTTAGTTTTCATATTTTTTTGCCCGGGTGCAATGTTTCTGGTCCTCACGTGACATTTTCGATGATGACGTAATATGATGTATAAAATTCATTCTTCATTAAGACAGCGAGGTGGACAGACGTGTGCTTGTTTCAGCGCCTTAGTGGCTGGCTGCGTTTTGTTGAGCTCCGTGTTTTATGTGTTTTTTATGTGGATTAACTATGATTTTTGGCATAGAACTTCTTAAAGGCATTGCAGACAGGAATATCTAAAAACTTTCTAAACAATTTTGTTACATTTGGAATTATATGCATTTAAAATATTGATAATTTTATATGGATTTATGCAGTGAGGTATGGTTGCCACTAATTGGCTTAATCCCAACAGTGATGTCACACCTGTACAAACTATCTTCAGTGATCCATTACTAAACCTTCGCTGGTTTAGAAAGAGAGGTGTTAGAGCGGGTAAACAATCGGACAGAAAGATTAAGACCGTAAAATTAACTCATACTAGGGAAGATCAACAACATAACATTAGAGGTGTTAATAGGAATAACTTGATTGGAATCAAAACAGTGCCAACCGGTGACAACAAATACTCTCAGTCAAACCAAAAAGAAAGAACAAAAGATCTGAATTTCTGCCATCTAAACTGTCGATCACATCAGCTGGACAGTTATATTCTGGATCAAGAACTAGACATTTTTTGTCTGACTGAAACCTGGTTAAAATCAACAGACTCGATCGTACTTAACAATCTTATACCCAACAATTACAATATAGCACAGGAAAATCGCGAAAACAGAACAGGCGGAGGTGTTGCCATCATATGCAAGCAATCAATAGAAGTTAAGCAAGTCAAATCGTTAAAGTTTAGGACTTTTGAACACATCTGTGTATCTGTATCGTGCAAAAATACAACCATACTAATTGTATGTCTCTACAGACCTCCTTCTTCTGGGCGAACTGAGTTTTTGAACGAGTTCAGTGATCTTCTCCATGAAGTTAACAGCAGCAAAGACATTTTCATATGTGGTGATTTCAACATTCATCTTAAAAAATCTGACGGCCCGATCACAGAACAGTTTAATGAAGTGTTAAAATTATTTGGACTTAAACAGCATGTTTCTGACACCACTCACAAGAGTGGCCACGTCCTTGATCTAATATTAACAAAAGAAGATTATGAAAAGCTAAGCAGTCTTGGTGTCACAAATCACTTAATATCTGATCACTACAGAATTTTGGGAACACTATCATTAGAGAAACCATCAAACCCCACTAAAACTATCACAAACCGAAACCTGAAGAAAATTGATATTACTGAATTCAAGAAGGACATTATCAATTACGGACTCTTATTAGAAAAAGTATTAAAGACAGAATATGTGAATGATAAAACTAAACTCTACAATGATACTCTTACCGCCATTCTTGATAAACATGCCCCTTTACGGACCAAGACCGTTACAATTAGACCCAACACACAGTGGTTTACTGAAGATGTCAGGTCAATGAACAAGCTTGAACGGAAAGCTGAACGAGTATGGAGGACTACCAAGTTAGAGATACATCGCCAATTGTATGTTAAAGCGAAATTCAAAACAACCAGATGTATCAAGGAAGCTAAACAAACTTACATCTTCAACAAATTACAAGACGCATCAAATAATCCTAAACCTAAATCCAGCAACATCTTACCAGATACAAATAACCTCACAGGACTTAATGACAATTTCTCGGAATTTTTCCAAAACAAAGTTGAAATGATAATGCAAAATTTTGACTCTAAATACAATACGGATTTAACTCCATTTGCTGGTAAGCCATTAAATCAATTCTCAACTGTCACTACCAACAGATTGCAAAACTTATCTCGTCGTCAGCCTCAAAGTCATGCAGTTTAGATCCAATACCGACGAATACCGATCCAATATCTGAACTTGCCCCGGTCATAACAGACATTGTGAACAGCTGTATTGAAATAGGTATACATTGTAGTTCCAGATCAAATGAAACCAAAATTAGTAAATCCGCTTCTAAAGAAACCGTCATTAGATCCAGATGAGCTTAAAAACTATAGGCCAGTGTCCAATCTCTCATTCATATCCAAAATTATGGAAAAAGTTGTTGCCGAACAACATTGTAGCATTAATGGCTGCTGAGAAATTTTGACATCCACTCGGCCTTTCAGGCCTAAAATTTATATTTTGAGAAAAACAAGGTTAAACATATTTCTTTGGTATCACTGGTAAATTCTAAAAAATTAAAAAGTTTTCCATTGTTCAAATTGTAGTATACACTATACTAATCTATATTTATACACTATAAATGTTCTAATATTGTCCAGATGAATAATTTGGGTCATTTTGCTGGGCTTTTGATTGCTGGGCTCGAACACACCTAGCTCCCAGGGTTGAGTTTTGGCCAGGTTTGGCTTTTAAATTTCTTCCTGCACTCAACTTTAACACTTTGAATATTGTTAATCTTGCCAGTTCACCTTCATTGAATGATATAGTGGCATCATGAACGGCTAACTCTAAACGAGTCCGACCCACGAAAGTAGTTTTTGGGCATCGTTCCCAAATCATATTATGATATGATTCATTTGTAGTCTAGAGTTCCCCCATGCGCACACTTTTCTAATAATCTATCACTCCATTTCCTAAAATCTTCTCCACTAAGATTGTGTTTTATCGTCGCACAAATATTAAAGTAATTGCTCATCACTTCGGTATCAACTACTCTACATCCAGCCTCTCTTCTGCCAGGTCCCATCACATGAAACTGTGACATCTGAAGAAATAGTTTCTCCCTCCTGTCTAGCATGATTTGCTGCTCTTTTCATGGATACTTCAGCGACCGTTTCTGTTACCTTACCTATCAGTGACCCTGCTTGATTTATCCATACCGGCTGACCACATGTCATTTATTTTTTTTCGGTAATACTACAAATAACAAGCCAACAGTGAGGCTGATGTCCCCCGCCAAAATCCCAAAATAAATAGATGACACATATTAATTAATCGCACATTTATTTTTTTCAAACGTATCGAGCAATCAAACTGTACACGAAGTGCACGAAGTGTCATCCAAAAGTGTTTTATAAAGAAAAATGCTAAAACCGACGAGAAAAAGAAAATGTACCATAGTTAGGGGGATCCTAAAGGCAGACAAAAGGGCCCCACACTTGACAAAAGGGCCCCTCTGGCCAAGGGAAAGGGCCCTCGTGTCCGAGTCAAGCGTTTCTATACACTGTTACTGTCGAATGCAGTCATTGTATTGGCATAAAAATCATCAATCAAGATGACCCTAAGTTATCTTGTCACAAAGTATCAACCAATCAAATTGCTTATCTCTGCCTACCCTAAGTAGAAAATGCTCATCTTCGAACGAACTCCATCAAGGCATTGACCTAATAAGCATACACACCAATTTTGAACATTTTAACTCAATTAGAAGGAGAGTTATTGTGATCCAAAGTCTCGGTAAATCAAATTGCCTATCGCTCTGCTTACCCTGAGCAGAAAATGCTCATTATCGATCTTAGTCAAGGCATTACTGTAATGAAACTATACACCAAGTTTCATCACTCTCACTTAATTAGAACTAAAGTTATCGTGTCCCAAAGCATCAACCAATCAAATTGCTTATCTCTGCTTACCCTAAGCGGAAAATGCTCATCTTCGAACTCCATCAAGGCACTGACCTAATAAGCATATACACCAAGTTTGAACATTTTAACTCAATTAGAAGGAGAGTTATTGTGTTCCAAAGTCTCGACCAATCAAATTGCGTATCGCTGTGCTTACCCTGAGCAGAAAATGCTCATTATTGAACTTAGTCAAGGTATTACTATAATGAAACTATACACAAGGTTTCATCACTCTCACTTAATTAGAACTAAAGTTATCGTGTCCCAAAGCATCAAAGTGTCTCTGCTTACCCTCAGCGGAAAATGCTCATCTTCGAACTCCATCAAGGCATTGACCTAATAAACACATATACCAAGTTTGAACATTCTAGCTCAATTAGGAAGAGAGTTATTGTGTCCCAAAAAGTGTGACGGACAGACGGACAGACAGACAGACAGAAGGACAGACAGACAGACAGACAGACGGACGAACCCATTTTAATAGTCCCCCAACTTTCTTCGAAAGGCGGGGGACAATAATTGTCTGTTTATTTTGCAGTCACATGCTTTCATGAATACTGTTTTTACACGCCCACATTGAAATGTGGTCGTATATTGTCGTCGCCCCCGCCCGTCTGTCTGTCCACAATTGTTAGTGGGCGCTCTTGAGGCCAAAGTTAATATATCCGATTGACATTAAATTTATACACAGTGTTTAAGGTCATGAGACGAAGAAGCGTGTGAATTTCAGCTATTTCCGTTAATTACTGCCAGCGGTATGGCCCTTGATCACATCAAAAATTCTTCTTGACACTCTAGAGGTCAACGTTAATATCCGATTGACTTTAAATTTATACAAAGTGTTAAAAGTCAAGAGTCGAAGAATTTCCGATAATAACTGCCAAAGTTATGGCCCTTGATCACTTTGAAAAATCTTGTGGACGGTCAGGGGTCAAATTTATCATCCGATTGACTTCAGATTGAGGTCTTGAGACGAACAAGTATATTGATTTTCAATGAATTTTGTTAACTGAACAGCTAAATCCATAGAGAGAGAGAGAGAGAAATGGGGTTTAACGTCCACTCGACACAACTAGGTCATTTCGGGACTAACATATGGTTTAATTTTATTTCAATAACCCGCTTGCGCGTAGGGGTCTTTGGCAGTGGGAGGAAACCCACGAGGTTGAGAAGGCGCCCCTATCTCCATGCCACATACGCTCACACCAGGGATCGAAACCACAGCCGCAAGCCATAGGTGACCGGCCAGGTAGAGGTCGAAGCGCGGCACTCTAGACCACTAGGCCATCCCAACCCCCCAGCTAATTCCATGATATTAAATGTTTCGTATACTAAACGTTAGCATGGGGCAGAACTTTATAAAAACCAAACAAGTTTTAGTGATTTTCTGGTAACTACTAAATGAATTGTTACTTTTAATAAGATTTTAGCATATTATACATGTTTCATTACCGAAAAAAGTAAAAATATGCGACAACTCATGTCGACTGCCTGGACGATTTAGCTGTTGAGGGCGTATCTTTCGTTGCCTGGCAACCTATCTTTATTAAAACATGTCATGTAACATGTTTATTATTATCCGACGCCAAAATTTTTATCAGCCGGGTCACTTGATTTGCTCTGATACGGTAACCTGACCGGCGTACGCCTTGTACAAATTGGCTCTCCTATCGGCGGACAAATCAAGCAGCCCCACTGTAAGATGACGATTCCAACTCTGTGCTGTTTGTGGAGGTGGCATGTCCATGTTTGTTGTGAATCTTTTAGCCTGCATCCAATGTCTCCCTATGGCACACATGGCTAATGTAAACTGTCTATTTACAATATAACATCGACTCTTGCCATTGATTCTTTTTGATGTTATGGGATTTTTTTCAAAGTCACATTCACCACTTGTACATTTGACTAATATTTTTGATGGTAAACCATTCAGAATTTGCTCAGCTACAGTCAGTGTTCTATCCTTCTGACATAATGGACAAGGGAAAGAACACATAAAGTCAGCAAATAGTTCAATATCAATATTTCGAAAACCATCAGGCCGTGTTCATTTGTACCAGAATGGGAGAGAATGCTCGAACTGAGCCAGAGTTGATTACACCGAGGACAGTCCTCCCTCATCACCTGACTTATACCTGACAGCTGAACAAATTTACTTCAGTTATATTTATAATTATTCTTGATTTTATTTGAGATAGAATAAAGAAACTTTTGTGATGTTTTGACGTTTTGTTTTTAGTATTAGGTATAGATGGCCTAATGTTGTTGAAGGGGGTCGTGAGATAGAATATTTTATCGCATTATTGCTCCCAAATACTTAATACTTCTGGTAGCTAGAGGAACTGACATGTTGAGGATTGGTGTAGATCCTCGCGTGACATTTCCGATGATGACGTAGTATGATGTATATAATTCATTCTTCATTAAGACAGCGAGAGCGGTAGTCAGTTGTACTGGTGGCCATGAGATATGCACACTATGTCCCTCTTTCACTTGTGTTGATCCTCTTGCTTTCCGATTTATCGCATTATTGCTCCCGAATACGTAATAGTTCTGGAAGCTGGAGGAACTGACATGCTGAGGATTGATGTACACTATATTTAGACTTCGAGAGGTTTTTTTTTTTTACCGATTTTGATAAAAATTTCTTTGCTCTCTTTTTAGAGATATAATCGATGACACGTGACGGTGAATATGAAAGCATTCATACCTGCATGGGACAATAGCAGATATAGTCATTAAGCTTTAATTATATTTCATATAAAAAAAGTTTATTGTCTCTGTTAAGATTATTATTATTTGAGTGCGTGTGTGTGTTTCCTGCAAATCGGATTTCTCAGAATCTAACGATAGGATGTTTCTGAACTTTGACTTCCCCACTCCCCGAAAATAAATGGTTGGTTAGTATTGTTTAAATATGTTTTCAAAACGTTTTAAGAATTCGAAATCCACGAATTTTACGAACGAAAAAAAATAAAAATAGGTTGCCAGGCAACGAAACATACGCCCACACAGCAGCCAAATCGTCCGGGCAGTCAACAAGAGTTGTTGCATTTTAAGTAATAATCAGAAAATCATAATTCAAACTCACCCATAACTACGGTGTAACTGTGATATAATCAAACGTTTTTTTAAATCAGATAATAATTGTGACCTCCAGAGGGACCACAAGCTAAAAAGGGTGATTTTTCGTACAATCAGGGGCCATGATTCAGGAAGTTACGATCCGATATGGGCAAATATGCAATGGAACCAAGATCATTAGGTTATAAACATGTATTTCAAGTTTCATCAAAATCAGTTCAAAATTGTGACCTCTATAGGGTCCACAACCTTGATATAACATATTTTTACACAATTCCTGTACAGGCGGCGGCCATTTTATCTGTCAACTCTGGTGCGATTTTCACGGAATTCAAATTCTCTCTTCATTACCATGAAACCGTGATACAATCAAACGTTTTTTTAAATCGGATAATAATTTTGACCTCCAGAGGGACCACAAGCTAACTAAAGCGATTTTTCGGACAATCAGGGGACATAATTCAGGAAGTTATGATTCGATGAGCGCAAATATCGAAAGGAACCAAGATCTTTGGGTTATAAACATGCATGTCAAGTTTCATCAAAATCGGTTCAAAATTGTGACCTCTATAAGGTCCACAACCTTGATATAACATATTTCCACACTCGAGTACAAACGGCGGCCATTTTGTCCGTCAATTTTGGTCCGATTTTCACGAAATTCGAATTCAACCTTCATAACCATGGAACAGCGATATAATCAAACGGTTTTTTAAATCGGATAACAATTTTGACCTCCAGAGGGACCACAAGCTAAAAAGGGCGATTTTTCGGACAATCAGGGGCCATAATTCAGGAAGTTACGATCTGATGGGCGCAAATATCGAAAGGAACCAAGATCTTTGGGTTATAAACATACATGTCAAGTTTCATCAAAATCGGTTCAAAATTTTGACCTCTATAAGATACACAACCTTGATATAACATATTTTCACACCATTCGCGTACAAACGGCGGCCATTTTGTCCGTCAATTTTGGTCCGATTTTCACGAAATTCGAAATCAACCTTCATAACCATGGAACAGCGATATAATCAAACCTTCTTTTAAATCGGATAGTAATTTTGACTTCCAGAGGGACCACAAGCTAAAAAGGCCAATTTTTCGGACAATCAGGGGCCATAATTCAGGAAGTTACGATCCGATGGGCGCAAATATCGAAAGGAACCAAGATCTTTGGGTTATATACATACATGTCAAGTTTCATCAAAATCTATTCAAAATTGTGACCTCTATAAGGTCCACAACCTTGATATAACATATTTTCACACCATTCGCGTACAAACGGCAGCCATTTTGTCCGTCAATTTTAGTCCGATTTTCACGAAATTCGAACTCAACCTTCATAATTTTGGTCTGATTTTTCGCGAAATTCGAACTCAACCTTCATTATGGTGTAATGGTGATATAATCAAACGTTTTTTTTCAATCGGATAACAATTTTGACCTCCAGAGGGACCACAAGCTAAAAAGCGCGATTTTTCGGACAATCAGGGGCCATAATTCAGGAAGTTACGATCCGATTGGCGTAAATATCGAAAGGAACCAAGATTTTTGGGTTATAAACATGCATTTCAAGTTTCATCCAAATCGGTTCAAAATTGTGACCTCTACACTGTTCACAAGCTAAAAAACGTGATTTTTCGTACAATCAGGGGCCATAACCCATCAAATGGTTTTTTAAATCGGATAACAATTTTGACCTCCAGAGAGACCACAACTAAAAAGGGCGATTTTTCGGACAATGGGGGGCCATAATTCAGGAAGTTACGATCCGATGGGCGCAAATATCGAAAGGAACCAAGATCTTTGGATTATAAACATACATGTCAAGTTTCGTCAAAATTGGTTCAAAATTGTGACCTCTATAAGGTCCACAACCTTCATATAACATATTTTCACACTATTCGTGTACAAACGGCGGCCATTTTGTCCGTCAATTCTAGTCCGATTTTCACGAAATTCAAACTCTCTATTCATTACCATGTAACGGTGATATAATCAAACGTTTTTTTAAATCGGATAATAATTTTGACTTCCAGAGGGACCACAAGCTAAAGCCATTTTTCGGACAATCGGGGGACATAATTCAGGAAGTTACAATCCGATGAATGCAAATATCGAAAGGAACCAAAATCTTTGGGTTATAAACATTACATGTCAAGTTTCATCAATCGGTTCAAAATTGTGACCTCTATAGGGTCCACAAACTTGATATAACATATTTTCACACTATTCGCGTACAAACGACGGCCATTTTGTCTGTCAATTTTGGTCCGATTTTCACGAAATTCAAACTCAACCTCCATGACCATGTAACGGTGATATAATCAAACGTTTTTTTTTAAATCGGATAACAATTTTGACCTACAGAGGGGCCAACAAGCTAAAAAGGGCGATTTTTCGGACAATCAGGGGCCATAATTCAGGAAGTTACGATCTGATGGGCGCAAATATCGAAAGGAACCAAGATCTTTGGGTTATAAACATAAAAATTGTGACCTCTATAGGTTCCACAACCTTGATATAACATATTTTCACACTATTCGCGTACAAACGGCGGCCATTTTGTCTGTCAATTTTGGTCCGATTTTCACGAAATTTGAACTCAACCTCCATAACCATGTAACGGTGATATAATCAAACGTTTTTTTTTAAATCGGATAACAATTTTGACCTCCAGAGGGACCACAAGCTATAAAGGGCGATTTTTCGGACAATCAGGGGCCATAATTCAGGAAGTTACGATCCGATGGGCGCAAATATCGAAAGGTACCAAGATCTTTTGGGTTATAAAGATGCATTTCAAGTTTCATCCAAATCGGTTCAAAATTGTGACCATTACCCATGAAGTTACAGTCCGATACATGTCAATATCGAAAGGAACCAAGATCTTAGGGCGATAAACCTATAGTTTTAAGTTTCGTTGTAATCGGATAAAAATTGTGACGTGTAGACTGTTCACAAAAAATTGTGGACTGGCCGACGTCCGGACGGACGGACGAACAGGGGCGACGACAATATACGTCCACATGAAAATGTGGTTAAAATATATAAAACTGCCATTTAAAACCATCATACATGTCCACTATCCTGACTAGTTTCGTCAAATAAATTTTAACTTTTTCAAAGGAACAGTTCAACAGAAACAGGAAACAAATTTGAATAATGATGTCATATGTTGATGACATCACTAAGTTGTAATGGTTGCCCTGTCGTTGGTAACATGTAAGTTCTTCATTTTCTAGAAAGGTGATCTATCACATGAAAATATGATGATACTATGGTGCCTATACACAAGTTGAAAATCCACAAATATTTACAGTAGGCATCCTCAAACCAATCTTCCAACGAATTTCTGATGGGATCACAATTACTAGGTAACTGGATACATAAACAGCATAAGTGTAGTGGTTAAAATATATAAAACTGCCATTTAAAACCATCATACATGTCCACTAGGCAGTTTTATATATTTTAACCACTACACTTATGCTGTTTATGTATCCAGTTACCTAGTAATTGTGATCCCATCAGAAATTCGTTGGAAGATTGGTTTGAGGATGCCTACTGTAAATATTTGTGGATTTTCAACTTGAAGAACTTACATGTTACCAACGACAGGGCAACCATTACAACTTAGTGATGTCATCAACATATGACATCATTATTCAAATTTGTTTCCTGTTTCTGTTGAACTGTTCCTTTGAAAAAGTTAAAATTTATTTGACGAAACTAGTCAGGATAGTGGACATGTATGATGGTTTTAAATGGCAGTTTTATATATTTTAACCACTACACTTATGCTGTTTATGTATCCAGTTACCTAGTAATTGTGATCCCATCAGAAATTTGTTGGAAGATTGGTTTGAGGATGCCTACTGTAAATATTTGTGGATTTTCAACTTGTGTATAGGCACCATAGTATCATCATATTTTCATGTGATAGATCACCTTTCTAGAAAATGAAGAACTTACATGTTACCAACGACAGGGCAACCATTACAACTTAGTGATGTCATCAACATATGACATCATTATTCAAATTTGTTTCCTGTTTCTGTTGAACTGTTCCTTTGAAAAAGTTAAAATTTATTTGACGAAACTAGTCAGGATAGTGGACATGTATGATGGTTTTAAATGGCAGTTTTATATATTTTAACCACTACACTTATGCTGTTTATGTATCCAGTTACCTAGTAATTGTGATCCCATCAGAAATTCGTTGGAAGATTGGTTTGAGGATGCCTACTGTAAATATTTGTGGATTTTCAACTTGTGTATAGGCACCATAGTATCATCATATTTTCATGTGATAGATCACCTTTCTAGAAAATGAAGAACTTACATGTTACCAACGACAGGGCAACCATTACAACTTAGTGATGTCATCAACATATGACATCATTATTCAAATTTGTTTCCTGTTTCTGTTGAACTGTTCCTTTGAAAAAGTTAAAATTTATTTGACGAAACTAGTCAGGATAGTGGACATGTATGATGGTTTTAAATGGCAGTTTTATATATTTTAACCACTACACTTATGCTGTTTATGTATCCAGTTACCTAGTAATTGTGATCCCATCAGAAATTCGTTGGAAGATTGGTTTGAGGATGCCTACTGTAAATATTTGTGGATTTTCACATGAAAATGTGGGCGTATAAAAACTATTTCATGTATGGTCCACAGAGAATAAATCTTGGTATAAGCAGTGTGGTGCAAACGCCAGACAGGTCATTTCAGAGGCAAAAGAAAAGCACTGGATGGCATTCTGTGATAGTACGAATGATAAAACTAAAATTTCAAATGTCTAGAAAAAAAAATACATGCAATAAGCGGCAAATGTTTTTCTAGAAATAACATACTCTAAATTATGAATCCCAATCAGCCATGACAAATAGCTGTTGGCGAAAACGTTTGCTGATGGCAGTAGCGATAAAAATCACAGTGAAAAATTGTTAAAACGGAAGTCGGAATTTCAGTGGAATAAACCATCGCGTAACCTAGCAGACGAAATGCATAAAGGTCTAGACGACAAAACTGAATCGAAGATCAAAAAGAATATAGCATGTTAAGAAAACTCTCAGGGTCATTAAGCAATTTATTTCTAGAATTATTCAATAAATCATGGTCAGAAGGAATAGTTCCTACAAGCTGGAAAACAGCAACGATAACCCCATTGATTAAACCACTAAAAGATAGAAATGAAACCGGTTATTACAGGCCTATTAGTTTGACCTCTACGTTGTGCAAAACACTTGAGACTATACTAAATAATAGGCTAAGATATTATTGTGAAAGTATGGCAAGGAAATTTGAAGGGTCATTATGCAATTTACTTCTAGAATTATTCAATAAGTCATGATCAGAAGGAATAGTTCCTTCAAGCTGGAAAGCAGCAACGGTAAACCATTGAAAGATAGAAATGAATCCAGTACTTACAGGCCTATAAATTTGACCTCTACGTTGTGCAAAATCAGCCCAGCGCTCCACTATTGATCATATTGTAAGGTTACAGAGAGAGAGAGAGAGAGAAAGAGAGAGAGAGACAGAGAGAGAGAGAAATGGGTTTAACGTCCACTCAACACAAACTAGGTCATTTCGGGACTAACATATGTTTTTTTAATTCTATTACAATAATTCGCTTGCGCGTAGGGGTCTTTAGCAGTGGGAGGAAACCGGAGTACCCGGAGGAAACCCACGAGGTTGAGAAGGCGCCCCCATCTCCATGCCACATACGCTCACACAAGGGATCGAAACCACAGTCGCAGGCCAGAGGTGACCGGCCCGCTAGAGGTCGAAGCGCGGCACTCTAGACCACTAGGCCATCCCAACCCCCTGTAAGGTTACAGCATGACATGATGACTTCACTATCTAAAGAGAACAATTATTTATGTGCAGTATTCGTCGACCTGACCAGGGCATTTGACATGGGTGGATGGCCTAGTTAAAAAAAAAATTACATGGACTAGGGGTAACAGGACGAAGGTTTCACTGGATTTAGGATTTTCTAAACGATAGGTAAATTCAAGTTAAACATGCATTATGCAAGAGCCAAATCTGCCTATTGCAGGTCTTTCTTTAGGCCTGAAGTGTTTTCTAAAGTATTAATTAGACATTAATTAACTGACCCAGGCCTTAATCATCTCTCGGTGGCATCGGATTTCTCCGATATTGAACAGATTAGAATGGCTCAGTGATCCTTTGATTTAATCAAATATGGAGGACCGAGACTTGGCTTTGATCAGCCAGTACCATGGTTGAAATTATTGCACACGTCTGTCAAACTTTCAAAGGCTAATATCTTCGCTTGCAATAGAGTAATATGAATGAAATTTTCAAAGTATTCATTTTACATTATCTACTTTCGAAATATTATAGCAAGAATGGCTAGTTATTTATGTAAATCTTACATAATGTATCTTTAATGTAGGTCTCTCAATAAGCAATAAATATGAGCTCGAAAATGGCACACCACAGGTTTCCGTTATAAGCCCGACACTTTTCAATATCATGATTAATGACCTTCAGTCTAATAACTACATAAAGAAACTCATTGACGTAGCAGTCTATGCAGACGACAGCTCAATCTGGCATTCAGCGAATAACTACGGCACGGTTAGAACGAGAATGCAAGATTGGGGATTTAGAATATCTGAAAATAAAACAATGGGTATGCTCATCTGTAGGGATAATAGGGAATTGTCGTCTATGAAACTGGAATTGAACAACATCCGAATTGAATTCAAAGACCAAGCAAAGCTTCTAAGGGTGACCTTTGATCGCAAAATGACTTTTATACCACATAATATTGAAAATATTGTTAAAAGAGGACAAATGTCCTGAATGTAATGAGATGTCTGACGGGCAGGTCCTGGGGAGCAAATAAAACCACCTTGCTAATGACATAGGTCCATGATAAGATCAATATGTGACTATGGCTGTATTGCGTTTGCGAATGCAAACTACCTAAATGAATTAGTAAATACCACCTTGTCAGATAGTTCCACCTACAAAGTACTAAAGAAGGATCCTACAGCTAAACTTGACAGACAACTCAAATCAACTCTAAAATCCCTCCGCGAATGTAATGAAATAGATAAGCAAATTTACGATAAACTGAACATATCCCATCCAACGCCACCCTATGCTAGAGTACAGGTTAAAATACATAAAAATCCTATCAAAATTCGACTGTTAACGTGTTCGCGTGGATCAGTGTACTATAATACAGCGCAGTATATAACCAAATTGTTATCACCTCTTGCAACTAGTGCTAATTCCTATATTAAAGATTCTGCAGAATTCTGTGAAAAACTCAAACGAAATAATAAGAATGGCCAGTTAGTAAGTTATGACGTCGTAGATTTATTCACTAATATACCAAGGGAAGAAGCCGTGCAGATATTAAGAAAAAGAATAGAATCTATTTACCAGGAATTATCCACTAACCTAACTATTGACAGCATTATCAAACTTGTAGAAGGATGTATTAACTCAACATATTTCTCATGGCAGGCCGATATTTACGAACAGATACATGGGTTACCTATGGGTTCTCCAATAAGTCCTCTAATAACAGAAGCGTACATGACCTACTTCGCAGAAACCGCCCTCTTAACCGCACCGTTTGAGCCATTAACATGGATGCGAAAAGTGGACGATACCTTTGTTATAATGGAACCAAACCAGAATCCACAGAACCTTCTAGATCATCTTAACAGTGTCCACCCCCGAATGAAATTTACTGTAGAATTAGAAAACGACAACAGATTACCCTTCCTTGATGTATTAGTAAACAATTCAGCGCAGAACCTAACAACTACTGTTTACCGAAAACCCACCCACACAGACCAATACGTCCACAACAGTTCAAACCACCCCACTAAAGTGAAAACCGGCATAATAGGCACACTGACAAGACGCGCAAAATTAATATGTGACGATGAACTCCTTGAAGAAGAACTACAACATATCAACCACGTCCTAACAGAATATAATGATTACCCTAGCAGCATAGTTGAATCTACGATGAAGAAGACCTTAACGCATACCTGTAAACCACCTTCAGCTATAAAACAGAACTACCCCATATTTATTTCCATCCCGTACATAGGACCAGCCAGTTACCAAATTAAACGTATTTTAAAAGAACAGTTAGGGGCAGATATAGTTTTTAGTAGCGGAACCACACTGAAAACAGTCTTAAAAGCAAATGGGAGAATACAACAACCAAAAGAAGACCCAAAGGGCGTTATCTACAAAATAAATTGTGACTGCAATAAGGAATATGTTGGAGAAACATCACGGCCGATTTCAGTAAGGATAAAGGAGCACGCAACTGCAGTAAGAAAACAAGAAATTAACAAATCAGCAATAGCAGAACATATTTCGGAAAACCCACGGCACAAAATAGAATGGGACAACACAAAAATCCTAGCTAGAAACATTCCTGAATGGAAAAGCCGAGTCCTCAGAGAAGCCCTAGAAATCCAAAAACATCAACCAAAATTGAACAGAGACACAGGTCATTATCTCACAAATCTTTGGGTGGATTTACTAGACAATCAATAATTTCCTATGATCATCATAAATGGTTTCTTAATCATAGTAAGGTTTCATATCATTGTTTATTTTGTTAACTATTTTGTTAAAAATTGAACAGAGACACAGGTCATTATCTCCCAAATCTTTGGGTGGATTTACTATACAATCAGTGAACACTAATTACTCTAATCAGACAATAATTTCCTATGATCATCATAAATGGTTTCTTAATCATAGTAAGGTTTCATATCATTGTTTATTTTGTTAACTATATATTGTACCACATTTTTGTTATTAGTCATTATTTGCTTGAGAACGATACCTGTATGAGTATCGAAACGTAGCTTGTTAATAAATTCAGAAGTAGTATATCCATATAAGTGTTTTATTTGTAATTTCTATTTCTATATGTCTTACAAGGATGATATTGAGATACTCGGCTAAGTTGCAATATCTTGGGGACAGCTGTCCAACATTGAAATGTACAAAAACACTAAGGAAAAAAATCAAAAGAAATGCAAAATCAGAGCAAATGATCTATTAAAAGACCTTAGATTAGATCAGTATCAGATTACTAACAAGGCATTTTCGTATCAAGCCCCACCCAGCAAACACAAAACGTTTTGGTAACATTTGTAATTGGTTCTAATATGGTTGCATTCAGAATGTTTGTTTAAGCACGTTCTCTGAACGTTCAGAAAGGGTTCGGAGATAGACTGTACTTTTTCTAAACGTTCCAAAAACATCGCCAAAATGTTGTCTTTTGACGTTTTAATTTTACTTTCATTCAACAATGACGGAACGTTATTTTGAATGTTTTTATAATGTTCCATCGGCAAACGTTGTATTAAAACATTAGATTAATGTTTTTTTATGACGTTATATCGTTGATACTGTGATACGTTACTAAAGATTAGTTAATATCGTTCTACTGATGTTTATTTTAGAAACGTTCAGATTAGTTGTTCCAAGAACGTCAACGGAACCACCTGATTCAACGTTATTTGTCAAGCCTGGTCAGACAAACTGTAGACGTCAGTAAATTATGTTCTTATAACGTAACTTTTGTAACGTTTTAAATTATGATTCTTTGAACGTTGGTAATACATTTGTTTGTGACGTTATATTGATTATATTGAATTTCAGTTTTTAAAACGTTCTGTTTTCCTAATCTAAAAACGTTAAAATAAAACGAAAAATAAACCCTTCCAATAAAGTTCGTAAAACGTTGTATTTCTATTTTACATTCTTTACTTCTTACATCATTAGCAAACGTTGCATTATAACATTAGATTAATGTTTTAACCATGTTTTTAATGACGTTATATCGTCGATACTGTGAAACGTTACTAAACATTAATTAATATTGTTCTGCTGACGTTTACTTTAGAAACGTTCAAACTAGTTGTTCCGAGAACGTCAGCTGAACCACCTGAATCAACGTTATTTCCCAAGGCTGGTCAGACAACCTGGAAACGTCAGTAAATTATGTTCTTCTAACGTGACTTCTGTAGCGTTTTAACTTATGATTCTTTGAAGGTTAGTAATACATTAGACTAATGTTACGACTCCGTTTTTTATGACGTTATATCGTTGATACTGAGAGACGTTACTAGACATTAGTTAATATCGTTCTACTGACGTTTACTTTAGAAACGTTCAGATTTGTTGTTCCAAGAACGTCAACTGAACCACCTGATTCAACGTTATTTGTCAAGCCTAGTCAGACAAACTGTAGACGTCAGTAAATTATGTTCTTCTAACGTAACTTTTGTAACATTTTAAATTATGATTCTTTGAACATTGGTAATACATTTGTTTGTGACGTTATATTGATTATATTTAATTTCAGTTATTAAAACGTTCTTTTTTCCTAATCTAAAAACGTTAAAATTAAACGAAAAATAAAAACTTCCAATATAGTTCGTAAAACGTTTATTTATATTTTACATTATTTACATCTTACATTATTAGCAAACGTTGCATTTAAACATTAGATGAATGTTCCAACCATATTTTTGTTTGACGTTATACCCTCGGTACCGTGAACCGTTACTAAACATCAATTAATATTATTCTACTGACGTTTACTTAAGAAACGTTAAGTTTAGTTGTTCCAAGAACGTCAGCTGAACCACCTGATCAACGTTATTTCCCAAGCCTGGTCAGACAACCTAGAAACGTCAGTAAATTATGTTCTTCTAACGTAACTTCTGAAGTGTTTTAACTTATGATTCTTTGAACGTTAGTAATACATTAGACTAATGTTTCAACTCCGTTTTTTATGACGTTATATCGTTGATACTGTGAGGCGTTACTAAACATTAGTTAATATCGTTCTACTGACGTTTACTTTAGAAACGTTCAGATTGGTTGTTCCAAGGACGTCAACTGAACCACCTGATTCAACCTAAAAACGTCAATTAATTATGTTCTTCTAACGTAACTATTGTAGCGTTTTAACTTATGATTCTTTGAACGTTAGTAATACATCAGACTAATGTTTCAACTCCGTTTTTTATGACGTTATATCATTGATACTGTGAGGCGTTACTAAACATTAGTTAATATCGTTCTACTGACGTTTACTTTAGAAACGTTCGGATTGGTTGTTCCAAGAACGTCAACTGAATCACCGGATTCAACGTTATTTGTCAAGCCTGGCCAGAAAAACTGTAGACATTAGTAAATTATGTACTTCTAACGTAGCTTTTGTAACATTTTAAATTATGATTCTTTGAACGTTGGTAATATATTTGTTTGTGACGTTAAATTGATTATATTGAATTTCAGTTTTTAAAACGTTCTGTTTTCCTAATCTTAAAACGTTAAAATAAAACGAAAAATAAAAACTTCCAATATAGTTCGTAAAACGTTGTATTTATATATTTATATTTTACATTCTTTACATCTTACATTATTAGCAAACGTTGCATTTAAACATTAGATGAATGTTCCAACCATGCTTTTGTTTGACGTTATACCCTCGGTACCGTGAACCGTTACTAAACATCAATTAATATTATTCTACTGACGTTTACTTAAGAAACGTTCAGATTAGTTGTTCCAAGAACGTCAGCTGAACCACCTGATCAACGTTATTTCCCAAGCCTGGTCAGACAACCTAGAAACGTCAGTAAATTATGTTCTTCTGAAGTAACTTCTGAAGCGTTTTAACTTATGATTCTTTGAACGTTAGTAATACATTAGACTAATGTTTCAACTCCGTTTTTTATGAAGTTATATCGTTGATACTGTGAGACATTACTAAACATTAGTTAATATCGTTTTATTGACGTTTACAATGTCAACTGAAGCACCTGATTCAATATTATTTGTCAAGCCTGGTCAGACAAACTTTAAACGTCAGTAAATTATGTTTTTCTAACGTAACTTTTGTAGCGTTTTAACTTATGATTCTTTGAACGTTAGTAATATATTTTTGGTGAAGTTATAATTATTATTATTGATTACATTGAATTTCAGTTTTTAAAACGTTCTGTTTTCCTAATCTTAAAACGTTAAAATTAAACGAAAAATAAACCCTTCCAGTAAAGTTCGTAAAACGATGTATTTCTACTTTACATTCTTTACATCTTACATCATTTGCAAACGTTGCATTAAAACATTAGATTAATGTTTCAACCCTGTTTTTATGACGTTATTTCGTCGATACTGTGAAACGTTACTAAACATCAATCAATATTATTCTACTGACGTTTACTTTAGAAATGTTCAAATCAGTTGTTCCGAGAACGTCAACTGAACCACCTGAATCAATGTTATTTCCCAAGTCTGGTAAGACAATTTATAGACGTCAGTAAATTATGTTCTTCTAACGTAACTATTGACTGTAGTGTTTTAACTTATGTTTCTTTGAACGTTAGTAATATATTTGTTAGTGGCCTTATATTGATTATATTTGACTTCAGGTTTTAAAACGTTCTGTTTTCATTATCTAAAAGCGTTGAAATTAAACGAAAATAAAAACCTTCGAATAAATTTTGTAAAATGTTGTATTTCCTTTTTCGACATCTTACATCATTAGCAAACGTTGCATTAAAACATTAGATCAATGTTTCAAACCTGTTTTTCTACCTTACATCACGGATACTGTGATGGGTTGCTAAGCATTAATTAATATTGTTCTACTGACGTTTACTTTAGAAACGTTCAGATCAGTTGTTTCAAAAACTTCAGCTGAACCACCTGAATCAACGTTATTTCCTAAGCCTGGTCAGACGACCTGGCAACATCAGTAAATTTTGTTCTTCTAGCGTAACTACTGTATATCGTTTTGACTTATGATTCCTTGAACGTTAGTAATATATTTGTTTGTGACGTTATATTGATTATTGGATTTAGTTTTTAAAACGTTCTGTTTTCCTACTCTAAAAGCGTTCATTTTTCCTAATCTAAAAACGTTCAAATTGAGTATGTAAAATGTATTTCCATTTTACATCTTTTTTACATCTTACATCGTTAGCAAAAGTTGTATTAAAACATTAAATCAATGTTTCAAACCCGTTTGTCATGATGCTATATCGTTGATACTGTGAGGCGTTACCAAACATTAATGATTTTCGTTCTAGCGACTTTTACTTCAGAAACGTTTGGATTACTTCTTCCAAGAACATCAAATGAACAATCTAATTCAACGTTGGTTCCTAAGCCTGGTCACACAACCCGTAAACGTCAGTAAACTATGTTCGTCTAACGTAACTTTCGTAGCGTTTTAGCTTATGATTCTTTGGGTGCCATTAATATATTTATTTGTGACGTTATAATTTTGATTTATTGGATTTTAGTTTTTAAAATGTTCTGTTTTTCTTTTCTAAAAACGTTGAAATTAAACGAAAATATAAACAGACTTACAATAAAATTCGCAAAACATATTTCCATTTTACGTCCTTTTTTTTACATCTTACATCATTAGCAAACGTTGCATTCAAACATACGATTAATGTTTTCACCCCATACGATTATGACTTTATATCGTTGATACTGTGAAACGTTACAAAACATTAATTGATATCGTTTTAGTGACGTTTACATTAGGAACGTTCAGATTAGTTGTTCCAAGAACGTCAACTGATCCACCTGATTAAACGTTATTTCCCAAGCCTAATCAGACAACCTGTAAACGTCAGTAAATTATGTTCTTCTAACGTAACTTTCGTGGCGTTTTAGCTTATGATTCTTACGACGTTGGTAATATGTTTGTTTAGCTTATGATTCTTTGAACATTATTAATATATTTGATTGTGACGTTATATTGATTATATTGAATTTTTGTTTTTAAAAACTTCTGTTTATCTTAAAACGTTGAAATAAAGCCAAAAAAAAAAAAACCCAAACAAACTTCCAATTGAGTTCGTAAAGCATTTTCCATTTCGCATTTTTTCCTGTAATTCAACAATGACCTGATGTTATTTTAATGTTCATTGGCAAACGTTGCATTGAATTATTGGACGTTATCAAACATTACGTAATATCGTTATATTTCCATGTTACATCGCTTTTGTTTTGTTTTTTTGTTTTTGCCGTTTTATCGTTAATACTGTGGGACGTTATTAAACATTAATTAGTATCGTTCTATTGACGTTTATTTTAGAAACATCCAGATTAATTTTTCAAAGAAAGTCAAATAAACCATCTGATTCAGGGTATTTCCCAAGACTGGTCAAACAACCTGTTACATCGTCAGTAAAGGTTGCATTAAAACATCAGATCAATGTTTTTACGTTATATTGTTGGTACTGTGAGGCGTTACTAAGCATTAATTATAATCGTTCTAGCGACTTTTACTTCAGAAACGTTGGGATTAGTTGTTCCGAGAACGTCAAATGAACCATCTGAGTCAACATTATTTCCCAAAGCTGGTCAGACAACCTGTAAACGTCAGTAAACTATGTTCGTCTAACACAACTTTTGTAGCGTTTTAACTTATGATTCTTTGAACATTATTAATATTTGTGTTTGTAACCTTATATTGATAATATTGGATTTGGGTTTTTAAAGACATTCCATGTTCTTAATATAATAAACGTTTAAATTAAACAAACAAAAATAACCGTCCAAAAATGTTCGTAAATCGTTTTATATTTAGATGGGTTTTACTTACGATTAACGTTTAAAGCGCGTTTTATTTGACGTTTCGTCGTTGAAACTATCAGAAGTTACTAAACATTAATTGGTATTGTTCTATTGACGTTTACTTTATTAACGTCCAGATTAGTTGTTTCAAGAATATCAAATCAACCATCTGATACAAAGTTATTTCCTAAGCCTGATCAGACCTACAGTACACATTAGTAAATTATTTCTTATAAAATAAAGTATGTAACGTTTTAACTTATAATTCTTTGAACGTTATTTATATATTTATTCATGACGTCATATTGATTCTGTTGGATCTTAGTTTTTTTAAACCTTGCGTTTTCATAATTTAAAAACGTTAAATTAACTTTTGTAACCTTTTAATTTATGATTCATTGAACGTTACGAAACATTAATTAATATGTTCTGTTCGTGTAAATTTTAGAAACATTCAAAAAGAATGTCAAATAAATAATCTACCTCAACGTTATAATTCTTTGAAAGTTATTGATTTTTTTTATTATTATTTACGTTCTATTAATTCCATTGAATCTTGGCTTTTTAAACGTTCCGTTTTCCTGGTCTAAAACGTTTAAATTGAACGAACAAAAACATCCTTCCAATAAAGTTTGTAAAGCGTTTTATTTTGACGTTAAATCTTGTTCCTTTAATTTGACAATGACTATAACTAAATGTCATTTTTGGTGTTTTCTAATGTTTCATTGATAAACGCTGCATTAAAGCATTATATTATTAATGTTTGAACCATGTCATTTTTGACATCAGTTTTTAATATGCTGAAACACTGACAATTCTCTGCGTAACTGACATTATGACCTTGATCTCTGGGGCATGTTTCTACAAGGAACTTTCCGTTTTGAGATATAGTAAGTAAATGTAGGAGGTAAGGTCAAAACCAAAGGTTCGAACATTTACCTTGAAAAAGAAATTTTATTTCGGAGTCATTTTTCATTCAGTAGATTTGATGGTCATTTAATGTTCTTTTCACCCATGAATTTGAACCAGGTCAAAAGTCCCATCTTAAACTAAATATAAGGCCAAACACAAGTTCAGGGTCACTTCTTGGTTGGCAATTACATGGACTTTAACACATTAATGGTCAATTTACCTAACTTTATCACAGGTGTCACAGTAAGGTCGAGGAAAATTCATATTTATTTTCCATTTTTGAACAATTTTCAAGTTTGATATGACTTTGACCTCTGAGGTAAAATGCATGGCGATGTTCTGGTTCACCGTGGACGATTTATTTATTTCGGAGTCTTAAAGTTGTACCAATATTTGTCAACTTCGATTACCCGGGGTGGGGGTGGGGATTTTATACCCCGAGAGATGTTTATGGTATAAGGACGGACTTTAACACCGTGGATCGGCTTCTCCGACATAATTTTCAGAAGTAGCCTGGATAGATGCACCGTAAACTTAATTAGGGCTACAATCTTTTTTTTTTCAAACTGGTTGCTCTTTGGGTGGCGCATATTTAAGGGAATTTGTAACAGGTATCCACGTGGCTAAGTGGGTAAGGTGTTGGCTCGCTACCCTGGGGGTCAAGTGTTCGATCCCTGCATTGGCTGAGATTTTCGGCGTGGTTAAAAAGGTTTCCCCTTGTCAATGATGCAGAACGGGAGGAACTGACAAGGGCAGCTGTCTTGTTCGGATGGGACGAATAACCGAGGTCCCGTGTACACATTGGCGTGTGTAAAAGATCCCTTGTCAGTTGGGATTCGATATAAGAGTAGGCCGTAGCGCCACTGCCCGGGCAAAATTTCCCTCATGGCACACTGTATGGTGTATGCCCGTCTTCCATTAGCCAAGGTTAGGTGCAGAAAGTAGGACGTTAAACCCCAGTTCATTTTTGCCTTGAGATCTGGGAATTGCATCTACAAGACCTTTGCATTTTGAGATATAGCTAAACAAATAAAGGACCTAAAGCCAAGTTCAAGATCATTAAGGTCAAGGCCAAGGGGTAGACAATTGACCTTGAAAAATAAAGTTTTATTTCAAAGCCAGTTTAACTTATTTGACCTTGGCCCAGGACCTTAAGACAGTTCAGATGGGTTGAAAGTCATCTAATGTTCTTTTGAACCACGATGTTGAATTTAGTCAAACACCCACTCTTTAAGGTCTCTAATAAATGATCTATTTTTTTGGGGGGGGGGAGGGGTGTTTTTAAAAAGCAAATATTATTCAATTTTATCTCTAAAGTATTTTACGTTTTTTTATTCTCTTACCCAACTTTGTTCAAGAAAAAAAAAATGTTCAAGATCATTGAGTTCATCGTAAAATTATACCCACAAATGGCTCTTTGTGGGTATAGGATATAAAGATTAATATCACCGGAATATTAAAAGAAAACGCTATTGGCCAAGAAATGTGATGGTTAAGTCATATTCACGGCTGAAAAATACCGAAGTGTACTGAATGGCGCTTTCATTCAAAATTGGCGCTATTTTTGTCACAGTCAGTGAGGTACCGGTAACTGTAATAAAGAAGATTTATTACTTATTAGACGGTGAGTACAATTTATGTTTTGTTAAATTATAAGTCATTGCAATAAGACTGAGGATGTTGTTAGTGGTTTTTTTTACGTCTGCTTGTATAAACTTTGTTTGTTTGTGACCGTACACTCTGTAGTAAGTCAGTAGACATAGCTAAACTTGCCCAGTTTAGCTAGACTAGTAGATGATTTAGTAGTATTATTATATAGGGTTACTAAACTGGTCTAGATCTGATACGAATATTAATAGTTTGAAATCTATATAAACCCATAAACTGTCCATTTTGAATGTTGAAAAGTCAATTTTGTTAATATTCATTGTTTAAATAAAAAATTTACAGAATTCTTAGAAGTTTTTACGAAAAAAAAATTTGGTTATGATCACCAGGTAGGGCCTACCAAAGTACCAATACCAATTTGCAGGCTAGGCCTATCCTATATCATGACGCAGTCTTGTGTCGGTATTCAAATCGGTTCTCAATAAATTGTTAATTTTAAAGTAGCAAAGTCTCTAAACTCAATATCATCCAAAATCTTCAACATTGAAAACACGAATTAATCGTCAATTTAAATCAACATTGATGCTGTGATCTTATCGGAAAAAAGGGGGGTTGGGATGGGCTAGTGGTCTAGAGTGCCGCGCTTCGACCTCTAGCTGGCCGGTCACCTCTGGCTTGCGGCTGTGGTTTCTTATCGGAAAAAAGGGGGGTTGGGATGGGCTAGTGGTCTAGAGTGCCGCGCTTCGACCTCTAGCTGGCCGGTCACCTCTGGCTTGCGGCTGTGGTTTCAATCCCTGGTGTGAGCGTATGTGACATGGAGATAGGGGTGCCTTGTAAATCCGGTTTACTCCCACTGCTAAAGACCCTACGCGCAAGCGAATTATTGAAATAAAATTGAACCATATATTGGTCCCAGAATGACCTAGTTTGTGTCGAGTGGACGTTGAACCCCATTTCTCTCTCTCTTTATCGGAAAAAGATGGGCTTCTGATATCCAATATTTTAAGACAAAATAAACATTTTACCATTGGTACACGAATCGTGTACCATAATGCGTTTCAGCCGCAGCTCTAGCAAGAGACTCGAGGAACAAGGCTAGAAAAACATTGCACCAAATCCAACGGCGTATGTGGACTGGAATAACCAGGCGCTAGAAATTTGCATTCGATTTAGACTGCTGGCTAATTTAGCTGAACTTGAAATTAGAGTAAAAACGGTAAACCATTGAATGTAATCAGTTTCTATAATACTGTATTGTATGCGCTGCGTCCCACTTGTGTCAATTTCTAGGTCCAAAAATTAGCGATTTAGCTACTTTGAATGCGATGATTTGCTTGACAAGATGACAATTAGTAATAGTAGGCCTACATGAAACCTATTGTACAGGCTAAAATTGTAAGTTTAACGTCCTACTGTTCTGCTCCTAAACTGGGCCACTGAAGACGGGCATACGCAATACACAGTGTGCTATGAGGGAAATTTTGCCAGGGCAGCGGCGCTATGTCCTACCCTTTATATCGAATTCCAACTGCCAAGGGATCTGTTATGTGTACACGGGACCTCACTGGTTTTTTTGGTCCCGTACTCCCATAATGGAACAACTAGACAGCTGTTTATGTCAGGTCCTCAGTTCTGCATCACTGACCAGGGGAAACTATGACCTCCAGGCTAGCGAGCCGGCATATTACCCACGTGATCCTCGGACGAGTTTCTTACTTGTAGATTGTTGTGTTGGTCTACTTTACTCTGGGGTGATGTGAAAGTTAAAGGTTCGCCAATATTAAGGCTAAGGGTGTCACGGTGGCTAAGTGGGTAAGATGGGAATCTATTAGTGAAGTACATGCTAAAAAGAGATATCGATAATCACTCCAGTAACAAGCTACATTTTGACACCAAAACACTGTTCATTATTGTTTACCTTCAAACAAGATTTTGTGAATTGGGTTTCATGTCCACAACAAATTTTAAAATTCAACAATTCGGCGTAAAAGTAAATATCTACTTCAATGCACTACTCTGCCGCTCTAAAAATCATTTTATTATACATTCAATTCCTTCTGACGTCATACATGTAGACTTCAACGATCCAGTCTAAGTCATTGGAATTCGATATAATAAGAGTAGGCTGTAGTACTTGCTGCTGTCTGGGCAAAATTTCTCTCATAGCACATTGTATGGCATACATGTTTGCCCGTCTGCATCTTCATAAGTCCAGTTTGGAGCAGAACAGTAGGACGTTAAACTCCATTTCATTTCATTGTGTCTAATGGCTCCTCCAAATTTGATTTCCAAATTCCCAAGTAATTTGTGAAGTTTTAACCAAATCCACTATTATTTCAACTTGTATCACAATTATTTACATGTAATCAAATGTTGGATAATATAAGCTTGCTGTTTTTTTTGTATGCACACATTTTGGAAGTTTCTCACATTTTCATTTGACCGGTATGTCAGGTCGTCCACCTCACTTTCCCTGTGGGTGCTCTACAGGTCACAATTTTTATCCGTAATTTTCCAAAGATCTTGGTTTCTTTCGAAATTGGCATGTGACGCACCACTTTAAAATATTGTTTATGGCCACTGATTGCACTGAAAATCACGTTTTTACTTTATATATAGTTAGACGTATATTGTCGTCCGTCCGTCCACAATTGTTTGTGAACACTCTACAGGTCACAATTTTTATCCGATTTCAATGAAACTTGATAGTTTTATCATTCTAAGATCTTGGTTCTTTTCGACATCGGCATGTATTGAATTGTAACTTCGTGGTTTATGGGCCCTGATTATACGAAAAATCTTGGTTTTAGCTTGTGAACACTGTCTAGTTCCCAATTTGGAACCGATTTTGGTGAAACTTGAAATTCCTCCTTATTACCTAAGGATTTCCGCGATATTACAGTCATCCACGGGTCATTCTTGTGATTCGTCTAAATTTGCAATAAAAAAATGGGGGGGGGGGGTAATGCATGTCGGCCAAGTCTTAGTCTTTCTCCTCAAAAGAGAGAGAGAGATATAAGATTTAACATCCACTCGACACACACTTGGTCATTTCGGAACTAACATATGGTTTAATAATTTTTTAAATAATTCGCTTGCGCGTAGGGGTCTTTACCAGTGGGAGGACACAGAGAAAATCCACTAGGTTGGACAGGCGACCCTACTCATTGTCACGTACAACCAGGGCTTCGAAACCGGGCCATATGACTCAATGACAGGCCTTTCTCCTGGAACCTGTTCATATGTTAACAGTAAACACAGTTTACTTCATTATCAAGGCTCTTGATGGTTATTACCGTCCTGGATAATGAAGAATCTGAGGTACGCGATTGAGACTAATAATTGTCTAATGAAATTCCAAGAAATCATAATCTGCGAGAAATTGCCCTGTAGAGTTGTTCGTGTCTGTGAGTTAATTCATAATACTTATCACGTCACGCGCGTTTGAAACGAAATATTGACTTTTTCTATGTGATTTAAAAAAAAAAAACCTTTGATTATCACTGTTATACAGTAATGAAGGTTGAGTTAGAATTTCACGAAAATCGGACCAAAACTGCCGGACAAAATGATCGCCACTTGTACCCGAAGAGTGTAAAAATATGTTATATCAAGGCTCTGGACCCTGTAGAGGTCACAATTTTAATGAAACTTGAAATGCATGTTTATTGTATAACCGAAAGATCTTTGGTCCTTTTAATATTTGCGCATATCGGATCGTAGCTTCCTTAGGATATTTGCGCATATTGGATCGTAGCTTCCTGAATTATGGATTCTGGTTGGCTGAAAAATGGCCTTTTTATACGCCCACATTTCCATGTGGACATATATTGTCGTCGCCCCTGTCCGTCCGTCCACAATTGTTTGTGAACAGTCTACAGGTCACAATTCTTATCCGATTTCAATGAAACTTAAAATATAGGTTTATCACCCTAAGATCTCGGTTCCTTTCTATATTGGCATGTATTGGACTGTAACTTCATGGGTTATGGCCCCTGATTGTACGAAAACTCACGTTTTTTAGCTTGTGAACAGTGTAGAGGTCACAATTTTGAACCGATTTGGATGAAACTTGAAATGCATGTTCATAACCCAACGATCTTGGTTCCTTTCGATATTTGCGCCAATCGGATCGTAACTTCCTGAATTATGGCCCCTGATTGTCCGAAAAATCGCCCTTTTTAGCTTGTGGTCCCTCTGGAGGTCAAAATTGTTATCCGATTTAAAAAACTGTTTGATTATATCACCATTCCATGGTTATGAAGGTTGAGTTCGTATTTCGTGAAAATCGGACCAAAATTGACTGACAAAATGGCCGCCGTTTGTACGCGAATGGTATGAAAATATGTTATACATGTATCAAGGTTGTGGACCTTATAGAGGTCACAATTTTGAACCGATTTTGATGAAACTTGACATGTATGTTTATAACCCAAAGATCTTGGTTCCTTTCGATATTTGCACCCATCGGATCATAACTTCCTGAATTATGTCCCCTGATTGTCCGAACAATCGCTTTTGTTAGCTTGTGGTCCCTCTGGAGGTCAAAATTATTATCCGATTTAAAAAAACGTTTGATTATATCACGGTTTCATGGTAATGAAGAGAGAATTTGAATTTCGTGAAAATCGGACCAGAGTTGAGGGATAAAATGGCCGCTGTCTGCAAGCGAAATGTGTGAAAATATGTTATATCAAGGTTGTGGACCCTATAGAGGTCACAATTTTGAGCTGATTTTGATGAAACTTGAAATGCATGTTTATAACCTAATGATCTTGGTTCCATTGCATATTTGCCCATATCGGATCGTAACTTCCTGAATTATGGCCCCTGATTGTACGAAAAATCACCCTTTTTAGCTTGTGGTCCCTCTGGAGGTCACAATTATTATCTGATTTAAAAAAAACGTTTGATTATATCACGGTTACACCGTGGTTATGGGTGAGTTTGAATTATGATTTTCTGATGATTACTTAAAATGCAACAACTCTTGTTGGGTGCCCGGACGATTTGGCTGCTGTGTGGGCGTATGTTTCGTTGCCTGGCAACCTATTTTTTAGATTGTGGTCCTTATGGAGTTCACAATTATTATCCGATTTAAAAAAAACTGTTTAACTGTATCACTGTTGAAACGAGTTCAAATTTCGTGAAAATCAGACCAATACTGCTGAAGACAAAATGGTCGCAGCTTGTACGCAAATAGTGTTAAAATATGATATCAAGGTTGTTTGTGGACCCTGTCACAATTTTAATCTGATTTTGATGAAACTTGAAATGCATCTTTATAATTCAAAGACCTCTAAGAGGTCACAATTATTATCCGATTTAAAAAAGCGTTCGAATCACTGTTTCACTGTTATGAAGGTTGAGTTCGAATTCCGTGAAAATCGAGCAAAACTACCCGATAAAAAGGCTGCTCTGTCTACACCAATTGTGTAATACATAATACCAAGATTGTGGACTCTCCAGAGGTCACAATTTTTATACACCCACATTTTCATGTGGACGTATATTGTTGTCGCCCCTGTTCATGCATCTGTCCACAATTGTTTGTGAACAGTCTACAGGTCACAATTTTTTATCCGATTTCAATGAAACTTAAAATATAGGTTGATCAACCTAAGATCTTGGTTCCTTTTGATATTGGAATGTATCGGACTGTAACTTCATGAATTATGGCCCCTGATTGTACGAAAAAACACGATTTTTCGCTTGTGAACACTGTAGAGGTCCGATTTTGATGAAACTTGAAGAAATGCATGTTTATCACCCAAAGATCTTGTTTCCATTCTATATTTGGGCATTTCGGATTGTAACTTCCTAAATTATGGCCCTTAATTGTACGAAAAATCACCTATTTTATCTTGTGGTCTTTCTAGAGGCCAAAATTATTATCTGATTTTAAAAAAAAGTCTGAATCTATCACCATTACACCATAATGAAGGTTGAGTTCGAATTTCGCGAAAAATCAGACCAAAATTGCCGGACAAAATGGCCCCCACTTGTACGCGATTAGTGTTAAAATATGGTATAACAAGGTTGTGGACCCTGTGTAGGTAACATTTTAATCTGATTTTGAAAATTGATGCATGTTTATAACCTAAAGATCTTGGTTCCTTTCGATATTTGCGCATATCAGATCCTAACTTCATGGATTATGGCCCCCGATTGTATGAAAAATTACGTTTATCGCTTGTGAACACTGTAGAGGTCACAATTTTGATGAAACTTGAAATGCATGTTTATAACCCAAAGATCATGGTTCCTTTTGATATTTGCGCATATTGGATTGTAACTTCCTGAATTATAGCCCCTGATTGTACGCAAAATCGACTTTTTTAGCTTGTGGTCCCTCTAGAGGTCTCAATTATTATCCAATTTTAAAAAACGTTTGATTATGTCACCATTACACTGTAATGACGGTTGAGGTCGAATTTCCGACCAAATATGTCGGACAATGTAGAGGTCACAATTTTAATCCATTTGATGAAATTTGAAATGTAAGTTTATAATCTAAAGATTGCGGTTCCTTTCGATATTCGGGCACATTGGACCAAAACTTCCTAAATTATGGCCCCTGATTGTACGAAAAATCATGTTTTATACCTTGTGGACCCTATGGAGGTCACAATTTTATTCTGAATTAAAAAATGTTTGACTGTATCCCGTTACACAATAATGATGGTTGATTTTGAATTTCTTGAAAATCGATAATTGAACAGCTAAAACCATAATATTAAATGTTTCGTATACTAAACGTTAGCATGCGGCAGACTTTTTATAAAAACCAAACAAATTCTAATGATTTTCTGATAATTACTTCATATGCAACAACTCTTGTTGACTACTCGGACGATTTAGCTGCAGTGGGAGTATGTTTCGTTGACTGGCAACCTATTTTTAACCAATTTTGATCAATCTTGAATTGTTACACACAAAATTTAAATTTTGTGAAAATCGGACAGAAGGTACCTGACAAAATGGCTGCTCCTTGTACACAAATAGTGTAATAGTTTGTACACGTAGCCTAATACCCATGTTCCTTAAGCAACGTCCGCGAGTTTTACAACAAAGTTTTTTTTTTAAATTGAGAAATTCACGGAAAACAAGTAACCTTGCCATTGATCGATCTTTGAACTTTGCAACTCGATTGTCACATGTAAACATTTTAGCTAAAAGCGCGAGACTTGGTATTCACGATGACCGATGAATCTGATAGGCTCCCAAGCTGGGCTTGTTACCCAATCAAACTTAGTGGCGAAATATGCAGGGTATTACGTGAAGGGCTTGATAAGATGTACGTAGTTAAGGTGAGATCTAGCCTTCTATTGAAGATGCCTAATACCAAGGTTATTGTGCACCCTCTAAAAGTTGTAATTTTTATCAGGTTTTGATGAAACTTATTGAAATTTTATGTTTATATCCAAATGATCTTGGTTCCTTTTGATATTGGTACATATCGAAACGTCACTTGCTGGTTAATGGTCCACGATTGTACAAAACATAACGCTAACGCTACAATACAATATACGTCCACATTCCTGCTTTGATTGATATGGTACTTTGTCAAGAAGACTAGGCGTTTGGTTTGTTTAGCGTTGAGGGTCGTGCCTCAACATCAATAGTTGCCGTCCTTAGAGTATAAGGAATAAGTATACCAAGATAATCCATTCAGAATTGTGCCTTCCTAACGCTAAAGGCAAAAAGTGGGCGTGGCCCTGCCCCTGGGGGTCGGGACATTCATCAAAATCAATAGTGGATGCCCTCAGGCTATAAGGAATACATAAGCCAAGTACCAAGCTGCTTCATTCAGAATTGTGGCCTGTAAACGACAAACACAAAAATTGGGCGTGTCTTGCCTGTGGGAGTCGGGACATGCAGTTGACGTCCTTAGGCTATAAGGAATACATATCCCAAGTTTAAAGACGATCCATTAAGAATCGTGGCCTGTAGACAACACACACAGACACGAAGTAAAAATGGGCATGGCTCTGCCCCTGGGGGTTAGGAAATCACCAAAAACAATAGGGGTCATCTTTAGGGTATAAGGAATAGGTATGTAAAGTTTTAAAAGGATCTGTTAAGAATTGCATCCTGTAGGCGAACACAAGACACAAAAGCATTGGGCGTGGCTCTGTCCCAGGGGGTCCGACAAGCACCAAAAATAATAGTGGTCAGCCTTAGGGTATAAGGAATAAGTATAAAAAAAGTTTTCAAGACGATCGATTAAGAATTGTGGCCTGTAGGTGACTCGAAAATGGGCGTGGCACTGTTCCTGGGGGTCGGGCATGCACCCAAAACAAAACGATATTACTGATTACTGACTACATATTGGATAATGATTCTGTATAAATTGCTTCTAAGTGTCTAGTCCTATCTGGATTATCGCCCTTATTTTTTAGGCCTTTATGAATACACTAATAACTTACGATTTCTTTAGCATTCCTGTTTTGCATTTCTTACGTGGGACATTACTTAATAATTATACTATGGTTTGTACAATTGCATGGTCTTTAAAACTAATAGTTTTTTATATTTTAACGTTATTTTGTCTGGATTATCGCCCTTTTATCGGGAAATTGCACCTTCTACACCACGACGTCATAACAACTATTACGGCAGATTCACGTCACACCACTCAGTCAGCAGACGGCTGTCTCCCTAGATAGTCTATTCCTTTGCTTCTTTGTATTCAGTTGTGTTTTTGTTTCTGTGACGGTTGCGATGCATGTCCTAAATGCATTTAATATACTTCAATCCTTTTATTGATTTAGTTCTGAACTAGGCCTACTTCTGATACATTTAACTATGTGGTTACTTGTGTAGCGAAATTTTACAACAATATGCTTGCATTCGTAATTCTTGCAACATATAATAGATCATGACTCATGCTGACACTATATAATTATTGCTTTGGGTTGCATTCCCAGTTATTTTCAAATATGAGTGAAGTCTGTGTCACCACAGGCCCGGGACTGTACAGCGCAGTGGACGCTTACGGCTAGCCCCTGGATCCATTCACTCTCTTTGATTTGTTTATGTTTGTGGTCTTTGAGTATGATGTCTTGTCCATATATTTGTTTTTGTGTAGAATTGTGTGTGGTGCAGCCCTCCTGCACTTACTATTTGGGTATAACTATAAGGAATAAGTATTTTAAGTTTCAAGATGACCGATTAACAATTGTGGCCTGTAAGCGACACACAAAAAGAAAATGGGCGTGACTCTGCCCCTGGGGGTTGGGCATGCACCCCAAATGATAGGAATATTCCTTAGGGTACAAAGAATAAGCATTCAAAGTTTCAAGATGATATGTTAAGAAATATGGCTTGTAGAAGACAAACAAATAAATACAAGGAATGGGCGTGGCTCTGCCATTGGGTGTCGGGCATGCACCAAAAAACAATACGGATCATCCTTAGGGTGTAAAGAGTAAGTATACAAAGTTTTAAGAAAATCCAGTTAGAATTGCGGCATGTAGGCGACACACAGACACACAAAAAGAAAATGGGCGTGGCTCTGCCCCTAGGGGTTGGGTATGCACCCCAAACGATAGGGATCATCCTTAGAGTATAAAGAGTAAGTATACAAAGTTTGAAGAAAATCCTGTCAGAATTGTGCCCTGTAGGCGACACAAAGACACACAAAAAGAAAATGGGCGTGGCTCTGCCCCTGGGGGTTGGGCATTCACCCCAAACGATAGGGATGTCCCTTAGGGTAAAAAGAATGTGTATGCAAAGTTTCAAGATTATAAGTTAAGAAATGTGGCCTGTAGACGACAAACAAACAAATACTAGAAATGGACGTGGCTCTGCCCCTGGGGGTCGGGCATGCACCAAAAACAATAGGGATCTTCCTTGGGGTATAAGGAATAAGTATACCAAGTTTGAAGAAAATCCAGTTAGAATTGCGCCCTGTAGGCGACACAAAGTCACACGAAAAGAAAATGGGCGTGGCTCTGCCCCTGGGGGTTGGGCATGCACCCCAAACGATAGGGATGTTCCTTAGGGTACAAAGAATGTGTATGCAAAGTTTCAAGATTATAAGTTAAGAAATGTGGCCTGTAGATGACAAACAAACAAATACTAGAAATGGGCGTGGCTCTGCCCCTGGGGGTCGGGCATGCCCCCAAAACAATAGGGATCTTTCTTGGGGTATAAGGAATAAGTATACCAAGTTTGAAGAAAATCCATGAAGAATTGCGCCCTGTAGGCGAACCACAGACACACACACACACATACACACACAGACAGGGGCGACGGCATAATACGTTCACATTATGAATGTGGACGTATAAAAATCACTTTAATTTTTTAGCTTGTCCATCTTTTGCAAAATGTGGGCCTATATTATCTTGCATGGCAACCGCTTGTTATGCTAAATTGTCACTTTTAAGGGCATTGAGCAGTCTACGATACACACTAAATTTTCAACACCAAAAATATTAAGACTTTTCAGTTGCACACTTGTTCCTTGTATAAAATAAACCAGAGGACACATAACAGTCCGACGGTTTGTATTGAGGTAGGCTACAAGCGGAGAAAAATCAAAAGGAATTTGCTGTGAGACACGATTATCCAGGTCTACCATCTATCGTGATTGGAACATGGCTGAATTTCATATTGATGATCGAAGGCAGAGTAGTGCACCGAAGGAAATATTTACTTTTACGTCCGAATTGTTGTATTTAGAACTTGTCATGGACATATTCAACAAATTGACCGAAAATGTTCAAACTTTGTGGGGGGTTGGGTGGTCGAATGGTTAGCGTGCGCCTGATGTATCAAATGGCCTGCCATTGAGTCTACTGGTGTGGTTTCGAATCCCTGGTTGGACATGGCAAGGAGAAGGGTCGACTGTCCAACCTTGTGGGTTTTCCCTGGTTTCCTCCCACTGCTAAAGACAAATACGCGCAAACGAATTATTGAAATAAAATTAAACCATATGTTCATCCCGAAATGACCTAGTTTGTGTCGAGTGAACCTTAGTAAACCCCAGTTCTATCTATCTCAAACTTGGTGTAGGTGTAAGCAGAGATAAGCAATTTCATTGGTTGATACTTTAGAAGATGATAACTTTAGTTCTAATTAAGTGAGACGTGATTACATCAATACCTTGACTAAGTATGATACTAAACATTTTCTGCTCCGTGTAAGCAGAGCGATTATATGAGCAATTTGATTGGTTGAGAGACTCAAGACTTTGGAATATGACAACTCTCGTTCTAACTGAGCTAGAATGTTCAAACTTGGAATAGATGTTTATTGGGTAAATGCCATGATGGAGTTTGAAGATGAGAATTTTCTGCTTTAGGTTAATTTAGAGTGAGGAAACTTGGTGTATAGTTTTATCACATCAATACCTTGACTAATGAATATTTTCTGCTCTGGGTAAGCAGAGCATTAAGAAATTTGATTGGTCGAGACTTTAGAACACAATAACTCGCCTTCTAATTAAGGTAGAATGTTTAAACTAAGTGTAGGCGTTCATAAGGTGAATGCCTTGGTGGAGTTCAGATATAAACATTGTCTGCTTACGGTAAGCTGAAATAAGCAATCTGATTGGCTGATGCTTTGGCTTTGGGGCACGTTAACGTTGGTTATAATTAAGTGAGAGTGATGAAACTCTGAATATAGATTCATCATATCATTACCTTCACTAACTTCGACGATGAAAATTTTCTGATTGTATGAAATATCATGTTTTTAATTTGTTAACCCTCTAGAGGTCACAATTTTCATTTGATTTTAAAAAACGTTCAAATATATCACTGTTAAACCCTAATGACATTAGTGTGTGCATTTTGTGAAAATGGTACCGAAACTGCCAGGCAAAATGGCTGCTTCTTGTACATCTATACTGTAAAATTAGGTAAACTGATAAAACTCCAAATGTATGTTTACATGTATATCCTGAAACTTGTGGTTCCTTTTTGGTATTGTCGCATGTCAGACCATAACATCCTGGATAATGGCTCCTGATTGTTTGAAAAATCACTTTTTGTCCCCCGTCTTTCGAAGAAAGCAGAGGACTATTAGAATGGGTTCGTCTTTCACACTTTTGGGGACGCAATAACTCTCTTTCTAATTGGGCTAGAATGTTCAAACTTGGTGTAGGTAGTTGTGTATTAGGTCTATGCCTTGATGGAGTGTGAAGATGAACATCTGCTGCTTAGGGTAAGCAGAGATAAGCAATTTGATTGGTTGATGCTTTCGGACACGATAGCTTTAGTACTAATTAAATGAGAGTGATGAAACTTGGTGTATAGTTTCTGTAGATCAATACCTTGACTAAGTTTGATAATAAAATCTTCTGCTGAGGGTTAGCAGGGCGATAAGCAATTTGATGGGTCGAGACTTTGGAACACAATAGCTCTCCTTCTAATTGAGGTAGAATGTTCAAACTTCATGTAGGTGTTCATTAGGTCAGTGCCTTGATGGAGTTCGAAGATGAACATTTTCCGCTTAGGGTTAACAGAGATAAGCAATGTGATTGGTTGATTCTTTGGGGCACGATAACTTTAGTTATAATGAAGTGAGAGCAATGAAGCTCTTAATATAGATTCATTATATTATTACCTTGACTTAATATAGATTCATTATATTATTACCTTGACTTAATTCGATGATGAGAATTTTCTGCTAAGGCTAAGGAGCAACAAGCAATTTGATTGGTCAAGACATTGGAACATAACAAATGCACTTTTATTTGAGGTAGAATTTTTAAACTTGATCTAGATGTTCAATAGGATCTAAGCAATTTCATTGGTTGATGCTTTGGGACAAGATAACTTTGATTAAGAAGCAACAAGCAATTTGATTGGTCAAGACGTTGAAACATAACAAATGCACTTTTAATTGCGGTAGAATGTTTAAACTTGATCTGGATGTTCATTAGGAGCTAAGCAATTTCATTGGTTGATGCTTTGGGACAAGATAACTTTATATCAGATAGAGATTGATAAAACTTAATGTATAGTTTGATTACTCGGTTCCTTTGAAAGAAATAAATGTCATCTATTTATTTTTGGATTTCACTTGTGGGGAATCAGCCTCGGTGTTGGCTTGTTTTAGCTTCTTCTATGTCCATTTTGGTGTTGTCATTGCAACCGCTTGTTCTTTTTAATAATAATAATAATGAATATTTATATTGCGCGCATTCCATCCAAACAGTATGCTCATGGCTTATAATTTTGTATTCCAGAGCATACATGATAAGCTTAAGCTTGTACAAACATCAACCTAATTATTATACATGTAGTAGTTGCTCATCAGAAGTTTTTCTGTTGAATGACTTTTGTATTTCTACCACAACACCTAGAATAAGAAGGCCTATTGAATTCAACAAAATCATAATCTGAAAAAATTTATATTTATTTTACACGCCGTTTATGCTCACGAGATGAAGAATTCTATTGAGTTTCAATGATTTCCAATAATTACTGCCCAGGTTATTGCCCTTGATAACTTTAAAAAATTTGGTGGTGGCTAAAGTTTTAACTTGTGACAATTACTATCGAAACATATAGCTTTAGTAGAAGTTGAGCAAAACATGTATTGTCTTGTTTTGTAAATAATGAAAAATTTAACCTGTTGAGAGAGAGAGAAATGGGGTTTAACGTCCAATCAACACAAACTAGGTCATTTTGTCTAATTTTATTTCAATAATTTGCTTGTGCGCAGGGGTCTTCAGCAGTGGGACTGGGAGGAAACCAGAGTATCCGGAGAAAACCCACGAGGTTGGACAGGTGACCCTACTCCGTGCCACGTACAACCGGGAATTCGAAACCACGCCAGTTGACTTAATGGCAGGCCGCATGATACAGAGTGCGCACACTAACCATTCGGACACTCAACCCCCCCCCTTTAACGTGTTGAAGTAGAAAAGCTGTTATTTGAAACATTGGTTCAAATGCACCCTAACACTAGCACATGTTTAACTAATCTTAAATTTGATTTCAGAAGCCTGTAGAAAATTACATATTAACAGGGCTGTTAAAGAGATAATGATTTCATGGAAGATACCCTCAAATAAGATCAGGTAATCCATTTTATCATATTTTCAATTTGAGAGAATATTGTTGCCAGAAAAGTCAGTTCATCAGTCTGTAAAATTCCAGTTATTGTGAAACTTCATTTGGCCAGAGAAAATCATAAGTCCTAAACTTAAGTGACTGTAGTCCAAAGATTTGTCTTATCTACAATGCGGAGATCTAAAGAGAAACAGACTTGCGAAAATCTTAGCTGAGAAGTATTTAAGACTTTTACTTCATACATTTATCAGGAATCATAACACATATTCAAATGTTATTGCGGCCATGCTTCTCAAGAACATGATTTGCAAAACTGCGAATCAAATGAGGTAAATTTAGGAAATTAATTATCATTTTCCGGTTTTGATTAGAAATATTTGGGGAAAATTGTGATTAAATAATGTCTGTGTTGAATTTACAATATAATGCAAAGCTTTATTGAAGTATAAATATTTCAAAAATTATAATTATAAATATAGATTTCAAAATTTGCCCACTGTTTTCTATACTTGCATGTGTTACAAATACTTTCTTCAAAGCAGTGGCAGTTGAGTGAGACACTGGTTGTAAGCTTATCTGAATAGTTTAGATATGATATTTCTGCTGGCCTGGAAATAACTGTGTTATATTTATCTGACATTTTCAACTTAGTGTCGGGCATGTATTAATAATATCATTAAAAAGACAAATCAGTGCCTGGCAAAATGACAGGCACCAGAGGTTTAGTGCCTGACAAAGCCTGAATCTGTGCCTGAAATTGTCAGTGACAGGTGCCTAATTTCCAGGCTTGTATTTCTGGGTTGATTGGTAGTTTTGGAAATGACATGAAATGAAATTGGGTTTAATGTCACAATAAGCACAACCATATTATGCACTGTATAGATATTTCATGCCAAAGCTAACTTGTCTCATTTTGTTTTATTATTGCAGAAGAGTTACCTTACAAGATACAAAGGGTAGTGATGAGTCATACATGTAATTATATATTGATTCTTTGATATTGCATGATTATATTATATGGTAATTCTGTGATACTGTATGACAATATATAAACTGATTTTGTGATACTGTATGTAGTATGACAATATTTATACTGATTTTGTACTGTGTGATAATATACTGGTTTTGTGTTTCTGATTCTGTGATATTATATAATTGTATACAGATTTCGTAATTCTGCATGATTATATACTGATTTTGTGATACTATATGATTATATACTGATTCTGTGGTTGTGATACTGTATGATTATATATACTGACTCTGTGATTCCCATTTCTGTGAAACTGTATGCGTATAATAAAAATCTGTGATAAAATATGACAATATACTTATACTGTGGTACTGTATGATAAGATAGTGATTAGAGAGATACTATGATAATATACTGATTCTGTAATAGTAGTAATACCATCTGATAACATACTGATTCTGTGATACTTTGGGATTATATACTGATACTGTATGATAATATACTGATTCTGTCATACTTTATGATTAGATACTGTATTATAATATACTGATTCTGTGATACTTTATGATTATATACATACTGATTCTGTGATACTTTATGATTATATACAGATACTGTATGATAAAACATGTATACTGATATTGTATGATTAGATACTGATATTGTATGATAATATACTGATCCTGTGATACTTTATGATTATATACTGATACTGCCTGATAATATATTGATTTTGTGATACTTTATGATTGTATACTGATACTGCATAATAATATATTGATTTTGATTATAATACTCATACTATATCATTATAATACCGATACTGCATCATTACACATGTATACTGATTCTGTGATTCTGATTACTGTAGGATTATTTACCCTTTCTGTGATATCGATGTATAATTTCTGTGGTATTGATTTATGCTTTTTAATGTTGTTATCATTACTTATTAAATTTATTTTTAAAAAATATTCTTGTTAATGTTCATATTTTTGATGATAGAATTAAGCTGACCTTTGAAGAAATGATATTACAGGTGATACTTGAATTACACGTTATCGGTAACGTGTAGGGGAAGAATGTAGTACATGCTATAGACGTTATAATATAGACGTTACAGAGAACGTTTCAGGGGGAGAATTAAAAACCTGCTATAGACGTTATCGGTAACGTATTTGGGTGGGGATTTAGCATATGCTGCAGACGTTATATAGAACGTTTCAGGGGGAGAGTTGAACACCTGCTATAGACGTTATGGAGAACGTTAACGGAAGGGGGTGTCATGCATGCTGTAGACGTTATGGGGAACGTTTACCCAGAGGATTGTTAAACCTGCACTAGACGTTATCTGTAACGTTAAAGGATGGAAATAAAACACGTGCTATCGACGTTATCAGAAACATTACAGGGGAGGAATGTAAAACACGATATAGACGTTATCAGGAACGTTTAAGGAGGGGGATTTACCACATCCTATTGACGTTATCCCGAACGTTAAGGGGTGAATTTTAACACATGCTATAGATATATTTCTATGGATGAACATTCAAAACTAAGGTAAAGTAACAGAATAACTAATGTTTTCAAAACGTTAAAATTAATGTTCAGTTAACTTATCCTGTAACGTTTGTAAATAATGTTTGCCTTACGACAACAAAACTTTCCTGGCTTACGTCAGATGAACATTCAAAACTAACGTTAAATAACAGAATAATTGATTTTTCAAAACGTTAACATTAATGTTTTCAAAACGTTAACGTTAATGTCCAGTAAACGTATCCATTAACGTTTTTAAAAACGTTAACGTTACGACAACAAAACTTTCCTGGCTTACGTCAGATGAACATTCAAAACTAACGTTAAATAACAGAATAATTGATGTTTTCAAAACGTTAACATTAATGTTTTCAAAACGTTAACGTTTATGTCCAGTAAACGTATCCTTTAACGTTTTTAAAAATAGGTTGCCAGGCAACGAAACATACGCCCACACAGCAGCCAAATCGTCCGGGCAGTCAACAAGAGTTGTTGCATTTTAAGTAATCATCAGAAAATCATAATTCAAACTCACCCATAACTACGGTGTAACTGTGATATAATCAATCGTTTTTTAAAATCAGATAATAATTGTGACCTCCAGAGGGACCACAAGCTAAAAAGGGTGATTTTTCGTACAATCCGGGGCCATGATCCAGAAAGTCAAGATCCGATATGGGCAAATATGCAATGGAACCAAGATCATTAGGTTATAAACATGTATTTCAAGTTTCATCAAAATCACTTCAAAATTGTGACCTCTATTGGGTCCACAACCTTGATATAACATATTTTTACACAATTCGCGTACAGACAGCGGCCATTTTATCCGTCAACTATGGTCCGATTTAAACGAAATTCAAATTCTCTCTTCATTACCATGAAACCGTGATATAATGAAACGTTTTTTTAAATCGGATAACAATTTTGACCTCCAGAGGGACCACAAGCTAAAAAGGGTGATTTTTCGGACAATCAGGGGCCATAATTCAATAAGTTACGATCCGATGGGCACAGATATCGAAAGGAACCAAGATCTTTGGGTAATAAACATACCTGTCAAGTTTCATCAAAATCGGTTCAAAATTGTGACCTCTATATGGTCCACAACCTTGATATAACATATTTTCTCACCATTCGCGTACAAACGGCGGCCATTTTGTATGTCAATTTTGGTCCGATTTTCATGAAATTCAAATTCAGCCTTCATAACCATGAAACGGTGATATAATCAAACGGTTTTTTAAATGGGATAACAATTTTGACCTCCAGAGGGACCACAAGCTAAAAAGGGCAATTTTTCGGACAATCAGGGGCCATAATTCAATAAGTTACGATCCGATGGGCGCAGATATCGAAAGGATCCAAGATCTTTGGGTTATAAACATACATGTCAAGTTTCATCAAAATCGGTTCAAAATTGTGACCTCTATAAGGTCCACAACCTTGATATAACATATTTTCACACCATTCGCGTACAAACGGCGGCCATTTTGGCCATCAATTTTGGTCCGATTTTCACGAAATTCGAACGCAACCTTCATAACCATGGGACGGTGGCATAATCAAACGTTTTTTTAAATCGGATAACAATTTTGACCTCCAGAGGGACCACAAGCTAAAAAGGGTGATATTTTGGACAATCAGGGGCCATAATTCAGGAAGTTACGATCCGATGGGCGCAAATATTGAAAGGAACCAAGACCTTTGGGTTATAAACATACATGTCAAGTTTCATGAAAATCGGTTCAAAATTGTGACCTCTATAGGGTCCACAACCTTAATATAACAAATTTTCACACTATTCGCGTACAAACGGCGGCCATTTTGTCTGTCAATTTTGGTCCGATTTTCACGAAATTCGAACTCAACCTCCTTAACCATGTAACGGTGATATAATCAAACGTTTTTTTAAATCGGATAACAATTTTGACCTCCAGAGGTACCACAAGCTAAAAAGGGTGATTTTTCGGACAATCAGGGGCCATAATTCAGGAAGTTACGATCCGATATGCGCAAATATCGAAAGGAACCAAGATCTTTGGGTTATAAACATGCATTTCAAGTTTCATCGAAATCGGTTCAAAATTGTGACCTCTATAGGGTCCACAACCTTAATATAACAAATTTTCACACTATTCGCGTACAAACGGCGGCCATTTTGTCTGTCAATTTTGGTCCGATTTTCACGAAATTCGAACTCAACCTCCATAACCATGTAACGGTGATATAATCAAACGGTTTTTTAAATCGGATAACAATTTTGACCTCCAGAGGTACCACAAGCTAAAAAGGGTGATTTTTCGGACAATCAGGGGCCATAATTCAGGAAGTTACGATCCGATATGCGCAAATATCGAAAGGAACCAAGATCTTTGGGTTATAAACATGCATTTCAAGTTTCATCGAAATCGGTTCAAAATTGTGACCTCTACACTGTTCACAAGCTAAAAACGTGATTTTTCGTACAATCAGGGGCCATAACCCATGAAGTTACAGTCCGATACATGCCAATATCGAAAGGAACCGAGATCTTAGGGTGATAAACCTATATTTTAAGTTTCATTGAAATCGGATATAAATTGTGACCTGTAGACTGTTCACAAACAATTGTGGACGGACGGACGGACGGACGGACGGACGGACGGACGGACGGACGGACGGACGGACGGACGGACGGACGGACGGACGGACGGACAGGGGCGACGACAATATACGTCCACATAAAAATGTGGGCGTATAAAAACGTTAACATTACGACAACAAAACTTTTCTGGCTTATGTTAGATGAACATTCAAAACTAACGTAGAATAACTAATGTTTTCAAAACGTTAACATTAATGTTTTCAAAACGTTAACATTAATGTTTTCAAAACGTTAACATTAATGTTTTCAAAACGTTATCATTAATGTTTTTAATACGTTAACATTAATGTTTTCAAAACGTATCCTGTAACGTTTGTAAAAACGTCAACGTGACGACAACAAAACTTTCCTGGGTCACGTGCCACAGACATTCACAGGGAACGTTATATAACGAAAAAATAATGTTTTGAAAACGTTCGGAAAACTAAATTTTGTTAGTTGGGCATGGACTGTATTAAACCCACACTATGGCATAAGCCCAAGCAATGTTGTTAATAAGAAAGACAAGCCACAACACGCTCAAATGTTATCTAAAGAATTCTTGAACCAAAAATGGTCATCTCATGTGAAAATATACACGGACGGATCAATATATCAAAAAGGTTACCAGATGGATGTTCCATCCATACCGCAGAACTAAATACAATATCCACAGCTCTTGAGTGGCTTATGCCATCCACCATTCAAAGAGCAGTCATTGAGTCAGACGCCCTTATAGTGGGACGGTTAAGAACGAATTTTGGGTGGAATCGTGCACTTTGGGTTAGCAGCATAAAATCAATAACACATGATAAAACAACATCTAGACCAGAAATTGTTCAGAATATTCGAGCGAGTGTATGTTCCCTCCGAAAGAAAAATAAAACCCGCTGAATTTACATAGATACCATCCCATGTTGGCATAGCAGGCAATGAGTCTGCAGACAGAGTGGCTGCGAGACCGAAGACTTAAAATATAGCGTTTATGAATTTAACTGCATTGTTAAAACTAAGATTAAATCTGAATGGAAAAATGAGTTGGCCAGAGCAAATACTTTTAGATTCAAATTAAATAACGACCTGGTTGTAAAAGCTGATGTTAATCACCCATTTCGCAAAATCTGTAGCTTAATTAAGAACGTATCCGCGAGAGCACCATGCAGGTGGTGACAGGGGTCATGTCAGCGATTTCGGTCATATATCCCATGTGGGATGGGTTCGGGCCCAAATGCCTGCACAAGCGATATTTGACCGATGGGACCGCTCCTTATCCCCAGGAATGGGGTTTGAAGTTTTATCCTTGGAAAAACAGTAAAAAGTCGATTTTTAGAGGTTGAACTTTGAGAGGCTGCCTTGAGTAAACCAATCGAGATACAATAACCTAATTTGAATACAATGTAGTCAATGTTGTGCTCTTACAGTAAATATTAGTTAAAGTTTGAAATTTGCACAGTGGTCCATATTCAGACTGGATGCCAAACCCAATCCTAGAAACCATAGATTTGATACCCTAAGTTTGAGCGGATGTAGCGCCCCCTTTGCAGGGTTGCGGGGAAATTATGGTACCCGGGGAGAAAAAGCATGGGCACTAGAATCATATTCAAGGAAAAAATCCATTGCAGCCCAGTGTTGTGTATCACAATGAACGATTAAAAATAGAGAAAAAAAGACGAAAATTTAAGAAAAACAGCAAATTTGATATATATGGCATAGTGTATTTCTCAATATTATCATAGTAAAATGCTACAAAAGAGTAGAGGATATCGCACCAACGATAATATTTATAAGATTCGTAGTAAAAAACGTACTAAATACGCCATAAAACAGAAGTGGGCGTGGCACCTTCATTTGCTTATGATATAACTGATCCTTAGGGTTGATCAAGTTTGAGTGAGCATTGACCTGGCGTAACAAATGTACTAGTTAGTTTTCGTTATTTGATACATGCAGGTAGTCAAACGACATAAATACCGAAGTTTTGCTTCTGCCTCTACCTGGGAGTCCGCCTGTGCATTCACAGTGAGAGGCCACTGCCATGCTTCTGACACGATGTCTGTACCAATATCTCAGTTTATTGCAATTATCCAAGCAAAACTAGCAAATATGGCGACAAGGCAAACAAAAGGACTATTCAGACCTACATTTGACACAATTTGGACTATAGCAGGACATTAGCACAATATGGCTATGCTGATCGGACACCGAACACAATGCGGAAATGCGCGCTCCATCGCAGTCCTACTGATCTATGCCAAATTCATCCTAAGAAAAATCACAATGTAAAATTGAACAGGGAGAATATGGCGCAAAAGAACAATTTGGATTCCATCGTATTGTCGCTGTCCTATGACTAGACCCATTAGAAAAAAAATGCAGCAATGAGAGGCGACGTGAAGTTAGCCTGTTGTTCGTTGTTCGTTGTTCGTTGTTCGGTATTCGCGAATAACGAACAACGAGCCAGTTTGTTGTTCGGTATTCGCGAATAACGAACAACGAGCTGGTTTGTTGTTCGGTATTCACCAGATATGGAATTAGTAATCTAATAAAATAACTTTTGTAGGGAACACTACGCAGGCGGGTTTTTATGAGTCTAACTGGATAATAAAACTTCAAACTTCTGGGAAATAGATTCTAACAACTTCTCTTTCTATCCGAAGAAAGAGCTGTTACATATTGGCGAATAACGAACAACGAGCCAGTTTGTTGTTCGGTATTGGCGAATAACGAACAACGAGCTGGTTTGTTGTTCGGTATTCACCGCATATGGAATTAGTAATATAATAAAGGTACTTTTGTAGGGAACACGCCACAGGCGGGTTTTTATGCCCTTAAATAGACAATAAAACTTCAAACTTCTGGGAAACAGATTCTAAAAACCTCTCTTTCTATCCGAAGAAAGAGCTGTTACATATTGTCAAATAACGAACAACGAGCCAGTTTGTTGTTCGGTATTGGCGAATAACGAACAACGAGCTGGTTTGTTGTTCGGTATTCATCAGATATGGAATTAGTAATCTAATAAAAAAACTTTTGTAGGGAACACGCCGCAGGCGGGTTTTTATGAGCCTAACTGGATAAAAAAACTTCAAACTTCTGGGAAATAGATTCTAACAACTTCTCTTTCTATCCGAAGAAAGAGCTGTTACATATTGGCGAATAACGAACAACGAGCCAGTTTGTTGTTCGGTATTGGCGAATAACGAACAACGAGCTGGTTTGTTGTTCGGTATTCACCGTATATGGAATTAGTAATATAATAAAGGTATTTTTGTAGGGAACACGCCACAGGCGGGTTTTTATGAGCTTAAATAGAAAATAAAACTTCAAACCCCTGGGAAATAGATTCTAACAACTTCTCTTTCTATCCGAAGAAAGAGCTGTTACATATTGGCGAATAACGAACAACGAGCCAGTTTGTTGTTCGGTATTGGCGAATAACGAACAACGAGCTGGTTTGTTGTTCGGTATTCACCGCATATGGAATTAGTAATATAATAAAGGTACTTTTGTAGGGAACACGCCGCAGGCGGGTTTTTATGCGCTTAAATAGACAATAAAACTTCAAACTTCTGGGAAATAGATTCTAACAACTTCTCTTTCTATCCGAAGAAAGAGCTGTTACATATTGGCGAATAACGAACAACGAGCCAGTTTGTTGTTCGGTATTGGCGAATAACGAACAACGAGCTGGTTTGTTGTTCGGTATTCACGAATACCGAACAACGAGCTGGTTTGTTGTTCGGTATTCACCGTATATGGAATTAGTAATATAATAAAGGTATTTTTGTAGGGAACACGCCACAGGCGGGTTTTTATGAGCTTAAATAGACAATAAAACTTCAAACTTCTGGGAAATAGATTCTAACAACTTCTCTTTCTATCGGAAGAAAGAGCGGTTACATATTGGCGAATAACGAACAACGAGCCAGTTTGTTGTTCGGTATTGGCGAATAACGAACAACGAGCTGGTTTGTTGTTCGGTATTGGCGAATAACGAACAACGAGCTGGTTTGTTGTTCGGTATTCACCGTATATGGAATTAGTAATATAATAAAGGTATTTTTGTAGGGAACACGCCACAGGCGGGTTTTTATGAGCTTAAATAGACAATAAAACTTCAAACTTCCGGGAAATAGATTCTAACAACTTCTCTTTCTATCCGAATAAAGAGCTGTTACACATTGGCGAATAACGAACAACGAGCCAGTTTGTTGTTCGGTATTGGCGAATAACGAACAACGAGCTGGTTTGTTGTTCGGTATTCGCCAATACCGAACAACGAGCTGGTTCGTTGTTCTGTATTCATCGTATATGGAATTGGTAATATAATAAAGGTACTTTTGTAGGGAATACGCCCCAGTTGGGTTTTTATGAGACTAAATGGATTATAACACTTCGAACTCTTGGGAAATAGATTCTAACAACTTCTCTGTCTATCCGAAGAAAGAGCAGTTTCATATTGGCGAATAACGAACAACGAGCTGGTTTGTTGTTCGGTATTCACCGTATATGGAATTAGTAATATAATAAAGGTACTTTTGTAGGGAACACACCACAGGCGGGTTTTCATGAGCTTAAATAGACAATAAAACTTCAAACTTCTGGGAAATAGATTCTAACAACTTCTCTTTCTTTCCGAAGAAAGAGCTGTTACATATTGGCGAATAACAAACAACGAGCCAGTTTGTTGTTCGGTATTCGCGAATAACGAACAACGAGCTGGTTTGTTGTTCGGTATTCACCGTATATGGAATTAGTAATATAATAAAGGTACTTCTGTAGGGAATACGCCACAGGCGGGTTTTCATGAGCCTAAATAGGCAATAAAATTTAAAAACCCACTCCCGGCGTATTCCTTACAAATATTACTTTATTATATTACTAATTCCATATCTGGTGAATAACGAACAACAAACCAGCTCGTTTGTAGGGAACACACCACAGGCGGGTTTTCATGAGCTTAAATAGACAATAAAACTTCAAACTTCTGGGAAATAGATTCTAATAGTAAGTGCAGGAGGGCTGCACCACACACAATTCTACACAAAAACAAATATATGGACAAGACATCATACTCAAAGACCACAAACATAAACAAATCAAAGAGAGTGAATGGATCCGGGGGCTAGCCGTAAGCGTCCACTGCGCTGTACAGTCCCGGGCCTGTGGTGACACAGACTTCACTCATATTTGAAAACAACTGGGAATGCAACCCAAAGAAATAATTATATAGTGTCAGCATGAGTCATGTTCTATTATATGTTGCAAGAATTACGAATGCAAGCATATTGTTGTATAAATTCTGTTACACAAGTAACCACATAGTTAAATGTATCAGAAGTAGGCCTAGTTCAAAACTAAATCACTAAAAGGATTGAAGTATATAAATGCATTTAGGACAAACATTGCAACCGTCACAGAAACAAAAACACAACTGAATACAAGGAATAGACTATCTAGGGAGACAGCCGTCTGCTGACTGAGTGGTGTGACGTGAATCTGCCGTAATAGTTGTTATGACGTCGTGGTTTAGAAGGTGCAATTTCCCGATAAAAGGGCGATAATCTAGATAAAATTACGTTAAAATATAAAAAACTATTAGTTTTAAAGACCATGCAATTGTACAAACCATAGTATAATTATTATATAATGTCCCACGTAAGAAAGAGCTGTTACATATTGGCGAATAACGAACAACGAGCCAGTTTGTTGTTCGGTATTCGCGAATAACGAACAACGAGCTGGTTTGTTGTTCGGTATTCACCGTATATGGAATTAGTAATATAATAAAGGTACTTTTGTAGGGAACACGCCACAGGCGGGTTTTTATGAGCTTAAATAGACAATAAAACTTCAAACTTCTGGGAAATAGATTCTAACAACTTCTCTTTCTATCCGAAGAAAGAGCTGTTACATATTGGCGAATAACGAACAACGAGCCAGTTTGTTGTTCGGTATTGGCGAATAACGAACAACGAGCTGGTTTGTTGTTCGGTATTCGCGAATACCGAACAACGAGCTGGTTCGTTGTTCGGTATTCATCGTATATGGAATTGGTAATATAATAAAGGTACTTTTGTAGGGAATACGCCCCAGTTGGGTTTTTATGAGACTAAATGGATTATAACACTTCGAACTCTTGGGAAATAGATTCTAACAACTTCTCTGTCTATCCGAAGAAAGAGCAGTTTCATATTGGCGAATAACGAACAACGAGCTGGTTTGTTGTTCGGTATTCACCGTATATGGAATTAGTAATATAATAAAGGTACTTTTGTAGGGAACACACCACAGGCGGGTTTTCATGAGCTCAAATAGACAATAAAACTTCAAACTTCTGGGAAATAGATTCTAACAACTTCTCTTTCTATCCGAAGAAAGAGCTGTTACATATTGGCGAATAACAAACAACGAGCCAGTTTGTTGTTCGGTATTCGCGAATAACGAACTACGAGCTGGTTTGTTGTTCGGTATTCACCGTATATGGAATTAGTAATATAATAAAGGTACTTCTGTAGGGAATACGCCACAGGCGAGTTTTCATGAGCCTAAATAGGCAATAAAACTTAAAAACCCACTCCCGGCGTATTCCTTACAAATACCGAACAACGAACAACAAGCTAGCTTCACGACGCTGCAATGAGAATGGTACAAGGAAAATAAAATGCATCAACGAGAAAGGTACACTATTTCCAATTTAGGGGGGCAGCACTAAGGAACAAAAATAGGTTTAGAGATCATACTATTGCATATTAAAAAGTGTCCGTGACACAAGGTCATGTCGGCCACCGAAAATAGTGGACACAAAAATCTTCAGAATCTTGTCAGTATGATAGGATAAATGCGGTTTTTGCTTTTTTATTTAAAAGAATCGAATTTGCTGTCAGCTCAGACCCAAATTGTATCGATTAACTGGGCATATAGTTTTTGAGCAGTTAAACTTTTGAAACTCTAGCCAGAATGAGTTTCCATTCAGTTTGAAGAACTGTATCACTGCCTTGAATCAACAAACCACCCGGCCTCCAAATTTTTACATGTGACCCAAGATCTGCTCCTAACACAGCTCGTCATATTTTACACCCACCATAGAAAACAGCAGAAACCGTCTCTAATCGACTTGATATTTTCAAACTAGCCCAACATGGTGGAACAATTAACTCACGAACCGGCGATAGGTAAAAAGTCATCACGATTGCCTAAACTTTCAAATCAAGCGTTACACTGCCACTAGTGCTGCCCCAAAGGTGATGAAAAAGTACCATAAAGGCGACTATGACAGCTTCAGAGAAAACGTGCAACATCATCAATGGAATTACAACCAAGACTCTTCTGTTAAAGAGATATGGTCAGAGCTGAAAGATGTTCTCAAGTCGGGCACCAAAAACAATATCCTAACAGTAACACTTAACCAAAGCAAAAAAGTAGTGACCAGCCATGGATGATTAAAGACCTGAAAGTTCTTTGCAAAAAGAAATCCAATGCTACTCCATGGTCAGGCGTGAATTTACTGATGACACGAAAAACGCTTATGACCAGATGGTTCGGGAAGTAAATCTAGTGAAAGCATGGTAATGCAGTCAATGACTCTGAGAAAGCTGGGACCCTAAATTCATTCTTTAGTTACGTCTTTGTTGACATCAAAAGTGATTGACATCAAAAGTGACAAGTTACTTACAGACATAGTTTTCACAGTGGATGAGGTCAACTCGAATAAGAACACGGGGCCGGATGAGATCCATCCCACTATGCTCAAAGAACTGGCCGACGTAGTTGCCAAACCAGTGTTTGCCTTACTCAAAAAGTCCATCGAGACTGGTATCATCCCATCTGACTGGAAGTTAGCATATGTTTCTCCAATCTACAAAGTGCGTGACCCTGGAAATAACCGTCCTGTAAGTTTGATTCCATGTCTTTGCAAACTGTTAGAACCCCTCATAACCAAGCCCTTACAGTCGCACATATAAGACGATTTGCTATCATCAGATCAGTTTGGATTCAACGGAAAAATGCCGTGTTCATGGCAACTACTTAACGCATTCGAATGCTGGATAGATATGCTTGAAGAAGGTAACATTGTGTCTTCTTTGACTTCAAGAAGGCTTTCAACATGGTACCCCATAGATGACTTTTTGCACAAGTGGAGATGTATGACATCAGTGATAATGTCCTCGCATGGGTAAGAAACTACTTATCTAACCGTTCACAAGTTGCAGAAAATGGTAGGTTGTCCCAACCAACAGCAGTGTACAGTGGTTTCCCTCAAGGTAGCATTATCGGTCCCATGCTATTCCTAATAATCATTAACGATCTACCCGCTCTAGCAGCAAATTTCGTAAAGTTATTCACCGACGACACAGAACGCTTTGGTGATGCAAATTGTGACTCAATCCAACAAGACATCCAGACTTTCGAAGATTGGGCTACAGAATGGTGTGTGAAATTCCGACCCGACAACTGTAAAGTGATGAGATTAGGTAAAGGTCACCACCATTATGAATACATCATGCACAACGAATACACAATGAGGCGGAAGTGGTGAAACTCACAACTGTGAAAGAAGAAAAGGATCTTGGTGTGTTTAGTCGATGATCAACTTGAATTCCATTCACGCATTCTTGAAACAACAAAGAAGGCAAACCAAAAAGTGGGAATGATCAAAAGAGGGTTCAAGTATCTCGAAAAAACAACACTCACTAAACTCTTCCAATCCCTAGTCCGCCACGGTTTAGAGTACTGCCACTATAGTCTTTTCACTTGGATATGCTCTATGTAATCCACACTCCATGGATGGGCGTAAGGTCAAAAAAGCGCATTTTGGCCCAAATTTGACATGTTTTTAGAAATTTTGATTTTCTTAAGGGAGAGGCTCTCGTATGGGTGGAGTCCAAACCTCACTGATCAGCAAGCGTCTTGTAGGCACTGATGGAGTGATGACACCGTTTTTGTTACTCGGGAAATTCGAGAGATGGAATGAAGCACAAATAATAACGGCCCAAAATAGGGAAGGAATATATCATAAAGATCAGATTTCACATGTTTACAGGCGCCACTGCTCATCACACTATTGCGTTGCATCCAATTTTATTTCTTATTTTGATAAAACATGCTATGAACTTCACAACGACCGTATGAGATACTATGACATACCTGCAAAGGGGGTGCTACAAGGATTTTTTGGATAGCTGTATTTTGCCTCTTACAAGATATACCATTTTCACTGAGCTCTTAAACCCCCATAATGCAACATTTGCTAAAAATGGTGCCCATGTTAGAAAGTCGGAGACATGGCCTTTGCAATGAGAGCATGACAACTACCCTACATAACATAATTTATGAACAACGATATTTCAAATATTTGATATTTTCAATGAAAATTCAATGAAAAAATAGCTATTTTCGCGTGAAAAACTACTGTTCCAGCTGTAGGCCCCAGGGTAGGGTTTGGGCTATGGGACTTCACCACATTTATAGCAATGCTTAGGTGGTCCGATAACCAGAGTATGGTTAAAAAATTTGAACTTAGCACTTTGGCGTTTTTTCCGAATTTTGCATGGTTTTCTCACGGATTCATTCTTAAGATTTAATTATCGACCATAAATGTAACCCAGCGAAGTGCGAATGCGAGCACAATTTGACCGTTAATCATGTCATCATTGCGTGCAATAAATTGGAAGAGAAAATACTTCCCGTACGAAGTTTAATGGAAGATGCCAAACTTCAATATACCCTTCAAAATGTTCCTTCCCCCCCCCCTCGAAATATGTCATATAAAATTTATTAACCTATTTCAAAATTCATAGGAGAATCGAGAATTAACTACTAATTTAGTTGCGCTAAAAGAGCACTAATCAAAGAAAGATAACTGGTCCCCTAAGCCACCTGGATGCTTTAATAATATCAGAAAAATTAACGTTAAGATAGGGAACTACATATCTATAAAGTACCTGTCTACCCTATTGCGATATGCAAGTGTCCCATTTAACGCACGCGCAGTCGTAACGTTTATGTTTTGAGAAAGTGATAATGTCGAAATATATGAAATTTACAAGCGAATACTGGATTTTATTGGACTTCTAGTTATTTATTCTAAGGGGAGAAATCAAAGGGATGACAATTCCAGGTATGTCAAAAGTTTTAGCCATTTTTATTAAATATCGAAGGCATGGCAAGCATTTTTCGAGTTGGAGTATCACCTGGAACAGACAGAAGATGACAAATGTCTCGATCTGCTTAAAAAATCAGAATAAAAAGAACAAGCTCTTACGTAACGAATAAGTTGAGACACAAACACTCCATGGGCTGGTGATATTGGAATGTTACTACTAATAAATGGAAAGTTAACAGTCGGAAAGTCAAAGTCATTACGTTTATCGTACAATTTAACACTCAGTCTATGGCAATTATCAAAATCGAGACGCAGATCCAAGTAGGAAGCTTAATTGTCAATTTCTAATTTCGAGCTCATCAGGATATATGAATTCTACATAATCACTAAATTTAGGATTATTCAGTGATAGAACATCATCGGTATATCGATAAGTAAAATCAAAATTAAAATGTCTGAGTAATGGTTCATTTGTTTTTACTAGCGCCTGTATGTACTCAGCTCCATAGGAATAGAGAAATAAATCAGCAAGCAAATGTGCACAGTTGGTGCCCATGGGGATACCTACAACTTGCTGATATATTTCCCCTCCAAATTGAATAAAGATGTTATCTATTAAAAAATCAAACATCTGAATTATCTACCATGTATTTTGTTTTCTATAAATGGTTTAATTTGTTTTAATTGTTTCGTTCTATGTTGCTGGTGGCTCTTTAATGTGAGATAAAATAAAACCAAGTACGAACAATCCAAACCATTAAACAGAATTCGAAGTCCCAAAAAAAAAAAAAAAAAAACGTCATAGGCAAAATAGTGTAATCAGCAAATGGACTGCTCCCCGTGTACAAAATACACGACAAACAGTGGTAACAGGTGTCCGGAAGAGTAAGCTTACCCTGCCTGGCGCCACACCCGCCATAGCTGCATCCAAACTATTAGGCAAAATGTCGATAAAATAGCGTGATTGGCCAATGAACTATCGGTATGCAAAATGCACGTGATGAACTGTGTTAACTATGTAGTGGACATATAATCAGTGAGATAGTATTAGTATACGTGTCAATTAAATATATCTAGAATAATAACCGAGAGAGACACGTTATATTTACCAATCAAGTCAACATGACGGCCATAAAACTTTTTAAAGGTTTTTATAAGTTTAGTGCGCACGTATCCTTGTAGTTGAAGCTTAGATGACAAATGCCTCGATCTACTTAAAAAATCAGAATAAAAGGAACAAGCTCTCGCGTACCGAATTAGCTGAGACACAAACACTCCATAAGCTGGTGATATTGGAATGTTACTACTAATAAATGGAAAGTTAACAATCGGAAAGTCAAAGTCATCACGTTTATCGTACAATTTAACACTCAGTTTATGGCAATTGTCAAAATCGAGACGCAGATCCAAGTAGGAAGCGTAATTGTCACTGTCAGTGGTGTTTTTAATTTCCAGCTCATCAGGATATATGAATTCGACATAATCACTAAATTTTGGATTATTAAGTGATAAAACGTCATCGATATATCGATAAGTGAAATTAAAATTTCTGACCAATCGTTTATTTGTTTTAACGAGCGCTTGGATGTAATCGGCTTCGTACGAATAGAGAAATAAATCAGCAAGCAACGGTGCACAGTTGGTGCCCATGGGGATACCTACCACTTGCTGATATATTTCCCCTCCAAATTCAACAAAGATGTTATCAATTAAAAAATCCAACATCTGAATTATCTTGATGGCGGTGAATTTGTTTTTGGAATCACTGTGATTCTTAACGAAATATGTGGATTTGTAATTAACAACTAAATATTGATATCTAGCAGTTCCCGATTTAGATGAAAAGACACTGTGAATGATGTCTTTCAACCTGGCTTTTAATTTACTATGGGGAATTTTAGTATACAAAGTAGAAAAGTCAAACGTTTGAATGGATGAGACTGAAGCAAGCGATCTAGATTGCAAACCATCAAGTAATTCTTTGGAATTTTTTAATATCCACATTTGATTTATACCACTACGAGAGTATATTTTGTCACAGTATTTTTAAATACCCTCTTTAACTGCCGTTAGTATAGATGTCAATACTTTTGAAAGTGGTTTCGTTGAACAACGGGATGAACCTGCTATAAAACGTTGCTTGTAGGGATTTTTATGTATGCAAGAAAAGCCCTAATGGAATGTCTTTAACTTTTAATTGATATCTCCCCCTGTGGAAGTGGACGTTAAACTCCAGAAACAAACGAACGACGCTGTGAACCGTATAATAGGACTTTTAACTTTTAACCATATGGAACCTTTTGGACAAATAACCTTTAATATGTAAATAATCCCCGGGTCCAGCACTTCGCTTTTCCACATAACGCAAGCGGATTCTTTTCCCCCGGGTTTTTTTTATATCCGCACTGATGGCGCCAAACATCTGTCAGCTGGACCTACTATTTTAACATGTTTTTATTATGACAAAGGGAGAAGATGACCCACCCTCTCCTCCCACGACAGCGGTTTTATAAGTGTGATTTAAATTGACTTTTTATTTATATAAGGGCTTTTTATTTTGTGTGTTAACCAATTTTAAGGAGACTCTAGACATGCACGGACATCTGAATTGTATGTTTTTACCAACTTTCAACCCATAATAAACACAAAACCATATATGGAATACAATTACTGTTTTAATTAAAGCGACGTTTCGTTGAGGATTCTCTCAACGTTTTCAAGCCATAAAGTGTAAATAATTTAATTAAATCAACCTGTCCATAAGATCATATATAATGTATTTGACGTTAAATCAAACTTTGTTGTCCTCAGCGACTCTCTATGTAGTCTGGAATCTAGACGAAATCAGAAGTCGGACGCCCGTCCCGAACTGCTGACCGAGATCTACCTAGCGCACGAAGAGTCTCTGGCAAAAGGCAATCAGATAGTATTGACGTTGGTCCCTTCGCATGTCAACCTAGGGGGTGACGAAGAGGCTGACAGTCTCGTCCCTAAAGGGTCACACCTGGAAGAACCGAGTATCGAACTCCCTTACAGCTTGCACGAATTTAAAAGTTTGGTTCCTTTGCGTAACTCAACACATACAGATTCAGATCCGATGAGTCCTGAAACGCTATGTTATCTGTAAATCATCCCAGCAAGAAAATCTGCTGGTCGATAACAAAGCTGAAGGTGAAAGAAACGCTCAGACACCGTACCTTTAAGCCTATAAAGTGTAGTTGCGACACGGACGTGTCTCCTGCTCATATCCTAGTAGACTGTGATCGCTTCACAGCCGAAAGAAAACCTCCCAGGATAAACTGAGCTCCCTTAACACGACCCTCGGTGTTCCGAGTTTACTTTACCCCAAAGTAAACAAACACGAGATCTTTGAATTAATCTTTGTCTTCCGTGAGAGAGATTGGTATCCTAGATATGATGATGTGACCCTGCAGGCACAAAAAGAGTGTTCTACTCTGTGAAGACTTGAGTATATAACCAACGGGCAGGATCCACAAGCGATCATCCTGGGGGACACCGCTGGTCGGACCTCAACGTGTAAAGGGACTTCTAAGACCCATGGGGCGTTTCTTTTTGTTTGGGTAAGGGCCAACGGCTAGACTACGACCAGCCCGGGGGACACAACTTGCACCCCCTGACCTAGGGCATATTCCTGGTCGGACAATTTAGGATGTTTGGAAAACAGTGTCTGACATGTTCGGAATATACGGGCGAAATCCTATCAGAGCTAATCGGTACCATTATCAACTCTCGATGACATCGTTAATCTGCTATTTTGAGTGGATTATGACCCACTTTACTGCATAACTTCCCTTCACGATTAAATTAATGAATAGATAATCGAGATTATGCTCTTTATCGTACTGACTTTAGTAATGATGAGTTTAGGCGATAATTTCTCTGTTCATAGATAATCAATGTGACTGACATTTTCATCAAATTGTCTTTCCATTATCTAGATTTAAACTATATTATAGTGAGGGATACCAACTCGTTATCTAACCTCCCATATTGTATCTTTAATAAACCACTTGTACACACAAACAAGCGAACAGTGAGGCTGATGTCCTCTGCCGAAATCCCCAAATAAATACTCCAAAAGCAATCAGACTATACACTAAGTTTAATCATTCTCTATCAAATAAAATCAAGATTATCTTGTCCCAAGGCATCGCTCAATGAAATTGATTAGCTTTGCTTAGCTTTAGCTTGATATGTTAATCATTGAACTCAAGTCAAGCAAGACATTCACCTAATGAACATATACAGTCTAAACATTCTACCTCAATTAAAAGCAGAGTTGTTATGTTCCAAAGTCTTGACCAATCAAATTGCTTAGCGCTCCTTAGTCTAAGCAGAAAATCGAACTTAGTCAAGGTAATGATATATGATAAATCTATAATCGGAGTTTCGTCGCTCTCACTTCATTGTAATCAAAGTTATCGTGTTGATCATTCACCTAATGAACGCCTACACCAAGTTTGAACATTCTACCTCTTAGTACGAGATTTATTGTATTACTAGTCAAGGTATTATGTAATAAAACTATACACCAAGTTTCCTCACTCCCATTTCATTAGAACTAAAGTTATCGTGTCCCGAAGCATCAACCAATCAAATTGCTTATCTTTGCTTAACCTAAGCAGAAAATTCTCATCTTCAAACTCCATCAAACACCAAGTGTCCTCACCCTCAGTTAATTAGAACTAAGGTTATCGTGCCCCAAAGCATCAACCAATCAAATTGCTTATTTCTGCTTACCCTAAGCAGAAAATTCTCATCTTCCAACTCCATCAAGGCATTCACCTAACAGACACCCTACGCCAAGTGTGAACATTCTAAGTCAAAGTCTCGACCAATTAAATTGTTTATCAGTCTGCTTACCCTGGGCAGAATATGCTCATTATCGAACGTAGTTGAGGTATTGGGTGTAATCAAACTATACACCAAGTGTCATCACTCTCAATTAACCCCTTGTGCGCTCACCCCACACGAAAAACGTTGTCGGCAAAAAGGGGTAATCTAAGACACCAGAAATAAATAAGTTTTAGGATGCCTCGCGTCGATTCTATTTGCAGCATTGTTATATTGTAGTTGACATTAAGTAGCTGACAATGTATAAAATAGGTTGCTAGGCAACGAAACATACGCCCACAGCAGCTAAATCGTCCGGACAGTCAACAAGGGTTGTCGCATATTTTTACTTTTTTCGATAATGAAACATTTATATTACACTCAAATCTGATTAGGAGTAACAACTCAGAACACCATTAGAATTTGTTTGGTTTTATAAAGTTCTGACCCATGCTAACATTTAGTATGGTATACAAAACATTTAATATCATGGATTTAGCTGTTCAGTTATCAAAATTAATTGAAAATTAATATACTTGTTCAACTCGAGGCCTTAAACTCTGTGTATCATTTTGAAGTCAATCGGATAATAAGTTTGGCCCCTAAAGCATCACAAGATTTTTCAAAGTGATCAAGGGAGATAACTCTGGCAATAATTATCGGAAATCTCTAAAAATCAATAGGATTCTTCGCTTTAAGACCTTAAACACTTTGTATACATTTAAAGTCAATCGGATATTAACTTTGGCCTCTAGACCATCCACAAGATTTTTCAAAGTGATCAAGGGCTATAACTCTGGCAGTAATTATCGCAAATCCCTGAAAATCAACAGGATTCTATGTCTTATGACCTCAAACACTGTGTATAAATTTTAAGTCAATCGGATATTAACTTTGGCCTCTAGACCATCCACAAGATTTTTCAAAGTGATCAAGGGCTATAACTCTGGCAGTAATTAATGCAAATCCCTGAAAATCAACAGGATTCTATGTCTTATGACCTCAAACACTGTGTATAAATTTTAAGTCAATCGGATATTAACTTTGGCCTCTAGACCACCCACAAGATTTTTCATAAAGATCAAGGGCCATAACTCTGGCAGTAATTATAGGAAATCACCAAAAATCACTGGGCTTCTTCGTCTTATGACCTAAAACACTGTGTATAAATTTAAAGTCAATCAGCTAATAACTTTGGCCTCTACAGCGTCCACAAGATTTTTTGAAGTGATCAAGGGCCATAACTCTGGCAGTAATTATCGGAAATCGCTGAAATAGACGTCTTCGTCTCATGACCTTAAACACAGTGTATAAATTTAAAGTCAAACGGATATTAACTTTAGCCTCTACAGCGTTCACAAGATTTTTCAAAGTGATCAAGGGTCATAACTCTGGCAATAATTATCGGATATCGCTGAAAATCAATAGGCTTCTTCGTCTCATGAACTTAAACAATGTGTATAAAGTCAATCGGATATATACTTTAGCCTCTAGTGCGTTCACAAGAAATTGTGGACGATGGACGGACGGACGGACCGACGGACGGACGGACGGACCGACAGACGGTCAGTCGGGGGCGACGGCAATATACGTTCACATTTCCATGTGGGCGTATAAAAATTCTCGCTAGACAATTATGAACCGGTTCCTCACAACGTTAATGATATGGTGGTGGGATCCCAAAATACCCCTAAAAAAACAACTACTCAATCGATCCACTGAAAATTTTGTGTGCGCCTGTCCAGTGGTTCCGGGCAGGGCTCCCAAAAAATTCAGATCTCTAGTCCCAAAGGGGACCACATGAGGGGCGTTCCACGGAGAGTGGCCAAAACGGTTGGCTTTTAGTCCCATTTTTATCTCAGTCGGAAATGACGTCACAGCCTCGAAATCTCCCACCACACCTGTTTCCCATAGTGTCTAACGTGTCAGCAAATTTCAAGCCATTCTATGCCCCATATCGCCTCGAAATTGGCTTTGGAGCCTTAAAACGGAACCCTAAGTTAGATTTTATGGTCCTTTTGAGCCTTCAAATGGCACGTGTGCCCGAACCAAATGTCATATGAAGTATCTGATTGGTGCATTTGATATCGGGGTCACAGACCTCTATTAGGGGCTCTGTAATTAAATATTTGCGTAATCCGAACACCTTTGTGAGACTAAAGACCAAGACCAAAAAACAACCACAGGAAGCCAAGATTTTGGGATCCGAATTCCGCTAAAAAATGTCCTATCACTAAAAAAATAATCCAAATACCTTTATTTATGAAAAACGCCCGACTTTTGCATTAAAAAATAACATAAATGTTTTCGAAAAAACAAAGATGATTGGTGAGGTCAAGGTCAATTTCATGGTGATGTTCTTGACGCCGGGACCATGACCTTTCATATGATGTGTTGCCCAAGTAAATCGGTTTAGCAATAAGCCTACAATTTAACGTCAAAATTCAATTATTTTTTTTAAAATAAGCCCATACCAGTAAAATATTTGAGGTTTTTTTTCGAAAGTGTCGGACGAACTAGGCCTTGTGGCTACACCCCCCCCCCTAAATCGACCCTTGCGAGTCACGTGGTACACTTCAAATTTACTCCCGATGACCGGAAATATGTAAAATCAAGCAAAAAGTGTCATTTGACCTTGACATCTGAGGTCAAGACCAAGGTCAGCACGACACTCCCCAGATATGATTTACATTAGAAAGCCGCTAGCTCCAAGTCGTAGGAACAGCCCCACGTTGTCCGAGTTACCTCCCCTTAGACCACACAGATGAAAACTAGCATTTTTTAGTGTTTTGAGAAAAGATGTGGAAAAAAAGTCATCCGATCGTTCTGGAATTTGGTGACATTTGTTCGTTTTCCAAGTAGATGAAATAAAAATCGTTTTTCACTATACCCGTCTGCCCGAAAAGTCAGCTTGCCCGAAAGTTAGGGGGCAGCTGCCCCCCCCCACCACCCCCTGGCTCGTACGCCTATGGCATTGTAGGTAGCTGACAATGTATACAATTTTCGCTAGACAATTATGAACCGCTTCCTCACAAACCTTAATGATTTGGTTGTAGGGTCTCACAAACGTTAATGATATGGTGGTGGGATCCCAAAATACCCCTCTTGTATACGCACAAGGGGTTAATTAGAACTAAAGTTATCGTGTCCAAAAGTATCAACCAATCAAATTGCTTATCTCTAATTACCCTCAGCAGAAAATTCTCATCTTTGAACTCCATCAAGCCATTGACCTAATAAACACTAACACCATGTTTGGACATTCTAGCTCAATTAGAAGAAGAGATATTGTGTTTCAAAGTCTCGGCCGACACAATTGCTTATCGCTCTGCTCAACCCGAACTAAGTCAAGAAAATGCTCATCTCAGGACTCCTTCAAGGTATTGACCTAATAAACACCTACACCAAGTTTGAACATTCTAGCTCAATTAGAAAAAGTGTTATGTCCCAAAAAGTGTGAGGGAAAGACGGACGAACCCAGTTTAATGGCCGGAAGACAAAACTGAAGTGTGTAAGTTAAACCGGAAGTGCGACCATCTTAAAACTCGAAAAATCAAATAGGCTTTTACGTTATGTTATTTTACCTACAGAAAAACACACTAAATACCTGAAAACACTCTAAATAGACAACCCTGGGGCTGGTCTTCTGGAAAATATCGGAAAACCCTACCCCCCCCCTACACCGGGAAAACCTAACACTAACCGTAAACCCCCGCTCACAGAGGACCCGGCTCCGGGTTACCTATTTAGGGTGTTTTCCGATATTTAGTGTTTTTCCGGTATTCAGTATAACATGGTGTTTTCCGATAGTTTTCTCCCTCATACAGTATTGTCGAATCTATAGTATTTGAAGTTGTTTACTGGATAATTGTTTTTCTTAATTTTCAAATGTTACAAACTTGACCAACATATTCGAACTGATGCGGCCAATCCAATTCCTCAACTATAAGTTTCATTCAAAGTTATCTCACTTTAATTTCCAATAGTTTCCCACCATTTTACCCCGCCATTTGACTTACGCCAACAAGATATTTTCAAAACATTTTATGAATCTGAAATCACTGAATCTTATTAACAAAAAAATTGACAGAAATGGCTGTAACTTCGGGACTTTTTGTCTTATTTTACTAATTCTTTTTTCTTTGAGTACCCGGAAACATTTACTTTAAATCTGCTATTTCCTATTTTCAAATTTCGAAATTCATGTTATTGACATCTCATTCCGGAAGTAAAAACCAATTACACAGCTTCTTTAATATTGGCACGTTTTTCATGATTCGACTTGAATAATGTCATTATAAATTTTCTAATTATCTCCTCGGAGAAATTAAGGATGAAAGTTTTCAAATATCGAAAACCTGCGGCTGCCAGGCACGATACGCCCAAATTCTCAACACATGGATAGAGAACAAGCTAAACAGAAAGCGATTTTTCGAACAATCAAGGGCCATAATTCAGTAAGTTACAATCTGATATGCGCAAATATCGAAAGGAACCATGATCTTTGGATTATAAACATGCATTTCAAGGTCCACAACCTTGATATATCATATTTTTACACTATTCCCATACAAGCGGCGACTATGCCATTTTGTCCGACAGTTTTGGTCCGATTTTTACGAAATTCGACCTCAACCTTTATTACGGTGGAACGGTTATATATTCAAACAGTATTTTAAATCGGATAATAATTGTGACCTCTAAAGGGAGCACAAGCTAAAAAAGTTGATTTTTCGTACAATCAGGGGCCATATTTCAGGAAGTTACAATCTGATATGCGCAAATATCGAAAGGAACCATGGCCTTTGAATTATAAACATGCATTTTAAGTTTCATCAAAATCGGATTAAAATTGTGACCTCTACAGGGTCCACACATATGTTTACACTATCCCCGTTCAAGCAGCGGCCATTTCGTCTGTCAATTCTGGTCCGATTTTCACGAAATTCGAACTCAACCTTCATTACAGTGTAAAGGTGATAAAATCAGACAGTTTTATAACTCGAATAATAAGTGTGACCCCCAGAGTGACCAATTGCTAAAAACGTGATTTTTCGTACAACCAGGGGCCATAATCCATGAAGTTACAGTCCGATACATGCCAATATCGAAAGGAACTGGGATCTTAAGGTGGTAAACCTTTATTTCAAGTTTCATTGAAATCAGATAAAAATTGTGACCTGTAGAGTGTTCACAAACAATTGTGGACGGACGGACAGACGAACAGGGGCGACGATAATATACGCCCACATGAAAATGTGGGCGTATAAAAAGTATGTGAGGCATTGCTTTGATTTTTTTTGCTGCACTAGTATACTACTAGCTAAGACACTACTGATGCGTACACATAACCAGTGGCTACCAGGGAAGATATGCCCACATTTTGCAAGAGATGGATAGAGATAATTATCGGATATCGCTGAAAATCAATAGGCTTCTTCGTCTCATGAACTTAAACAATGTGTATAAAGTCAATCGGATATATACTTTAGCCTCTAGTGCGTTCACAAGAAATTGTGGACGATGGACGGACGGACGGACCGACGGACGGACGGACGGACCGACAGACGGTCAGTCGGGGGCGACGGCAATATACGTTCACATTTCCATGTGGGCGTATAAAAATTCTCGCTAGACAATTATGAACCGGTTCCTCACAACGTTAATGATATGGTGGTAGGATCCCAAAATACCCCTAAAAAAACAACTACTCAATCGATCCACTGAAAATTTTGTGTGCGCCTGTCCAGTGGTTCCGGGCAGGGCTCCCAAAAAATTCAGATCTCTAGTCCCAAAGGGGACCACATGAGGGGCGTTCCACGGAGAGTGGCCAAAACGGTTGGCTTTTAGTCCCATTTTTATCTCAGTCGGAAATGACGTCACAGCCTCGAAATCTCCCACCACACCTGTTTCCCATAGTGTCTAACGTGTCAGCAAATTTCAAGCCATTCTATGCCCCATATCGCCTCGAAATTGGCTTTGGAGCCTTAAAACGGAACCCTAAGTTAGATTTTATGGTCCTTTTGAGCCTTCAAATGGCACGTGTGCCCGAACCAAATGTCATATGAAGTATCTGATTGGTGCATTTGATATCGGGGTCACAGACCTCTATTAGGGGCTCTGTAATTAAATATTTGCGTAATCCGAACACCTTTGTGAGACTAAAGACCAAGACCAAAAAACAACCACAGGAAGCCAAGATTTTGGGATCCGAATTCCGCTAAAAAATGTCCTATCACTAAAAAAATAATCCAAATACCTTTATTTATGAAAAACGCCCGACTTTTGCATTAAAAAATAACATAAATGTTTTCGAAAAAACAAAGATGATTGGTGAGGTCAAGGTCAATTTCATGGTGATGTTCTTGACGCCGGGACCATGACCTTTCATATGATGTGTTGCCCAAGTAAATCGGTTTAGCAATAAGCCTACAATTTAACGTCAAAATTCAATTATTTTTTTTAAAATAAGCCCATACCAGTAAAATATTTGAGGTTTTTTTTCGAAAGTGTCGGACGAACTAGGCCTTGTGGCTACACCCCCCCCCCTAAATCGACCCTTGCGAGTCACGTGGTACACTTCAAATTTACTCCCGATGACCGGAAATATGTAAAATCAAGCAAAAAGTGTCATTTGACCTTGACATCTGAGGTCAAGACCAAGGTCAGCACGACACTCCCCAGATATGATTTACATTAGAAAGCCGCTAGCTCCAAGTCGTAGGAACAGCCCCACGTTGTCCGAGTTACCTCCCCTTAGACCACACAGATGAAAACTAGCATTTTTTAGTGTTTTGAGAAAAGATGTGGAAAAAAAGTCATCCGATCGTTCTGGAATTTGGTGACATTTGTTCGTTTTCCAAGTAGATGAAATAAAAATCGTTTTTCACTATACCCGTCTGCCCGAAAAGTCAGCTTGCCCGAAAGTTAGGGGGCAGCTGCCCCCCCCCACCACCCCCTGGCTCGTACGCCTATGGCATTGTAGGTAGCTGACAATGTATACAATTTTCGCTAGACAATTATGAACCGCTTCCTCACAAACCTTAATGATTTGGTTGTAGGGTCTCACAAACGTTAATGATATGGTGGTGGGATCCCAAAATACCCCTCTTGTATACGCACAAGGGGTTAATTAGAACTAAAGTTATCGTGTCCAAAAGTATCAACCAATCAAATTGCTTATCTCTAATTACCCTAAGCAGAAAATTCTCATCTTTGAACTCCATCAAGCCATTGACCTAATAAACACTAACACCATGTTTGGACATTCTAGCTCAATTAGAAGAAGAGATATTGTGTTTCAAAGTCTCGGCCGACACAATTGCTTATCGCTCTGCTCAACCCGAACTAAGTCAAGAAAATGCTCATCTCAGGACTCCTTCAAGGTATTGGCCTAATAAACACCTACACCAAGTTTGAACATTCTAGCTCAATTAGAAAAAGTGTTATGTCCCAAAAAGTGTGAGGGAAAGACGGACGAACCCAGTTTAATGGCCGGAAGACAAAACTGAAGTGTGTAAGTTAAACCGGAAGTGCGACCATCTTAAAACTCGAAAAATCAAATAGGCTTTTACGTTATGTTATTTTACCTACAGAAAAACACACTAAATACCGGAAAACACTCTAAATAGACAACCCTGGGGCTGGTCTTCTGGAAAATATCGGAAAACCCTACCCCCCCCCTACACCGGGAAAACCTAACACTAACCGTAAACCCCCGCTCACAGAGGACCCGGCTCCGGGTTACCTATTTAGGGTGTTTTCCGATATTTAGTGTTTTTCCGGTATTCAGTATAACATGGTGTTTTCCGATAGTTTTCTCCCTCATACAGTATTGTCGAATCTATAGTATTTGAAGTTGTTTACTGGATAATTGTTTTTCTTAATTTTCAAATGTTACAAACTTGACCAACATATTCGAACTGATGCGGCCAATCCAATTCCTCAACTATAAGTTTCATTCAAAGTTATCTCACTTTAATTTCCAATAGTTTCCCACCATTTTACCCCGCCATTTGACTTACGCCAACAAGATATTTTCAAAACATTTTATGAATCTGAAATCACTGAATCTTATTAACAAAAAAATTGACAGAAATGGCTGTAACTTCGGGACTTTTTGTCTTATTTTACTAATTCTTTTTTCTTTGAGTACCCGGAAACATTTACTTTAAATCTGCTATTTCCTATTTTCAAATTTCGAAATTCATGTTATTGACATCTCATTCCGGAAGTAAAAACCAATTACACAGCTTCTTTAATATTGGCACGTTTTTCATGATTCGACTTGAATAATGTCATTATAAATTTTCTAATTATCTCCTCGGAGAAATTAAGGATGAAAGTTTTCAAATATCGAAAACCTGCGGCTGCCAGGCACGATACGCCCAAATTCTCAACACATGGATAGAGAACAAGCTAAACAGAAAGCGATTTTTCGAACAATCAAGGGCCATAATTCAGTAAATTACAATCTGATATGCGCAAATATCGAAAGGAACCATGATCTTTGGATTATAAACATGCATTTCAAGGTCCACAACCTTGATATATCATATTTTTACACTATTCCCGTACAAGCGGCGACTATGCCATTTTGTCCGACAGTTTTGGTCCGATTTTTACGAAATTCGACCTCAACCTTTATTACGGTGGAACGGTTATATATTCAAACAGTATTTTAAATCGGATAATAATTGTGACCTCTAAAGGGAGCACAAGCTAAAAAAGTTGATTTTTCGTACAATCAGGGGCCATATTTCAGGAAGTTACAATCTGATATGCGCAAATATCGAAAGGAACCATGGCCTTTGAATTATAAACATGCATTTTAAGTTTCATCAAAATCGGATTAAAATTGTGACCTCTACAGGGTCCACACATATGTTTACACTATCCCCGTTCAAGCGGCGGCCATTTCGTCTGTCAATTCTGGTCCGATTTTCACGAAATTCGAACTCAACCTTCATTACAGTGTAAAGGTGATAAAATCAGACGGTTTTATAACTCGAATAATAAGTGTGACCCCCAGAGTGACCAATTGCTAAAAACGTGATTTTTCGTACAACCAGGGGCCATAATCCATGAAGTTACAGTCCGATACATGCCAATATCGAAAGGAACTGGGATCTTAAGGTGGTAAACCTTTATTTCAAGTTTCATTGAAATCAGATAAAATTTGTGACCTGTAGAGTGTTCACAAACAATTGTGGACGGACGGACAGACGAACAGGGGCGACGATAATATACGCCCACATGAAAATGTGGGCGTATAAAAAGTATGTGAGGCATTGCTTTGATTTTTTTTGCTGCACTAGTATACTACTAGCTAAGACACTACTGATGCGTACACATAACCAGTGGCTACCAGGGAAGATATGCCCACATTTTGCAAGAGATGGATAGAGAACAAGCTAAAATAAAACAATTTTCCGATCACGGGCCATAATCCAGGAAGTTATGATCTGAAATGCGTCAATATTGACATGTACTGAGATATTTGGGATATAAAGATATATTTTTAAGTTTCATCCAAATCTGTTCAAGAGATTCAACTAGTGCAGAACTAACCTCCAAGAAGTGGCTAAAGTGACCAACTTTTCTCTGGAGGACTAAAAGGGCGTACTTGATTGAACGTTCCGGAATTAAATTCTCTCAATTCCAAAAATAGTGTCAATCGAGTGAAAAGGAGAATTTCGGAGTACAGCGCATGTGCCGACTGCATAAAAAATATCTCAACCAATCATTGCAGCTGAAACATATTTGTTACTTAAAATACGTCACGATTCCACTCACACCACCTCAGCTGTCGGGACTGGCAGAACTGTGACAGGACTCAATTCCGTGTCACTCGATTGCAATTCTGTCAATTCGGGACTGTGAATCGAGCATCCCCATAGTAACTGGCCAGAAAGGGGCCATAATCCAAAAAAGTTCCGGTCTGATATTCTGGATTATCGAAATGGACGAAGATCTTTGTGATATAAACGTAAATTTAAAGTTTCATGAAAATCGGATCAAAATTGTGACCTCTAAGCTAGAAGATCCACAACTACAGTGGTCAAAGCTTAACAAATTTTACAACACATAGACACTAATTCAAACTTATTCTAGCATTATATGATAAGACTTACCATGGAACGAAAATTTCTTCATTACAGTCGGGGAACATTGTCTATTTTATTGTCACGAAGTAATGGAATACACTCTATGAATTTTAAACATCTATACACATGGGCAAACACTTAGTTTTTTTTAAGGATATACCGACGCCTTCAAATGTCATAATATCAACTACTTATAACACAACAGTGGCAATTAAATTCCACGTTTCGATGGATATTAAAAGATGAACGTTTGACATGAATTGTTTAAAGATTAGCCTTATATTACAAGGGAATCGCTAACGCTGCAATATATGCCAACATTCCTGCTTTGTTTGATTGATGTGGTATAAAATGAAGAGAATGAAATGACTGTACTATGACAAGAATGCGTAAAAGGCAAGGCCTTGGGTTTGTTATGCCAAATTTATAGATAAAAATATTACCGGTAACAAAAAAGTGGGTTTGGCATGCATCAATATAAATAGTTCCTATCTTTACCGTATAATGAATAAATAGGCTAAGTTCCAAGATGATTCATGCAGAATTGTAGCCTGTAGACCATAAATACAAAAATTGGGCATGGCTCTGCCCATGGGGGTTGGATATGGAACGATACAAACAGGCACCACCCTGTTGTTGACATGATTGATACGCTGAATTTGAACCAAATCTGTTAGATATAGGTACAACCATTATGCCGGATCATTCCGATCCAAATCTGTTAATAATTGCAACATGTATATCATTCACAGAAAGAGTATCAACAAAGATAGGTTGCCAGACAACGAAACATACGCCCACAGCAGCTAAATCGTCCGGGCAGTCAACAAGGGTTGTCACATAATTTTACTTCTTTCGGGAATGAAACGTTTGTAATACACTAAAATCTGATTACGAGTAACAACTCATTATGTAATTATCATAAAATCATTAGAATTTGCTTGCTTTTTAAAAAGTTTTGCCCCACGCTAACAATTAGTATACGAATCATTTAATATCATGGATTTAGCTGTTCAGTTATCAAAATTCATTGAAAATCAAAATACTTATTCGTTTCAACACCTTAAACTCTGTGTATCAATCTGAAGTCAATCGGATGATTAGTTTGGCCTCTATAGTGTCACAAGGTTTTTTGAAGTGGTCAAGGGAGATAACTCTGGAAGTAATTATTTGAAATCGCTGAAAATTAATAGGCTTCTTCGTCTCATGACCTTAAACATAAATAAATTTAAAGTCAATCGGATATTAACTTTGGCCTCTAGAGCGTCCACAAGATTTTTTGAAGTGATCAAGGGCCATAACTCTGGCACTAATTATTGGAAATTGCTGAAAATCAAAAGGATTCTTCGTCTTATGACCTTAAACACTGTGTATAAATCTAAAGTCAATCGGATATTAACTTTGGCCTCTGGAGCCACCACAAGATTTTTTGAAGTGATCAAGGGCCATAACTCTAGCACTAATTAACGGAAATAGGCTTCTTCGTCTTATGACCCTAAACACTGTGTATAAATTTAAAGTCAATCGGATATTAACTTTGGCCGCTAGAGCGTCCGCAAAATTTTTTTGAAGTGATCAAGGGCCATTACTCTGGTAGTTATTATCGGAAATCGCTTAAAAACAATAGGATTCTTCGTCTCATGACCTTAAGTCAACCGGATATTAACTTTAGCCTTTAACAAGCAATTGTGGACGCCGGACCGACAGACGGACGGGATGACGACAATATACGACCACATTTCAATGTGGGCGTATAAAAAGTGGGTGTAGCACACAACCTAAAGGGTCAGGCTGGTGGCATTGTGCACCAACATCAATAATTGCCAGTCTTCAGGGTTTAAGGAATAAGTATACCAAATTCCAAGATAATCCATTCAGCATTGTGGCCATCGGGCCACTGAAAGGGTGGGGTAGGGATTGTGTACCAGCATCAATAGTTTCCCTTCTTCAGGGTACAATAGGAATAATTATACCAAGTTCTAAGATAATCCATTCAGAATTGTGGCCTCCGGGCACTGAAGACAAAAATTGAGTATGGCTCTGCACCTGGGTGGGGTGCATCCACTAAAATCAATAGTTGCGGCCCTTAGGTTATATGGAATACATATATGCCAGTACCAAGTTGATCCATTCAGAATTGCGGCCTGTAAACGATAAACACAAACATAACGCTAACGCACAGGCACTTGAAGGGATTAAAATAAAACTTCTTACTACTGCTTGACTATATATATATAATATCATTCAAGGTATTACAGACGACATCTTTGTTGTGACTTTTTATGATATATTGTCTGCTTTCATCTCGCAATACTCACTAGTTCTAACACTTCATGTCATTTTTATTGCCAACGAGACTTTATTTGATCATTATTCACATTCAGATGTAATTAAATTGGTCCTTTCACAGCGTTATTAATAACAAATCAAACTTAAAAAGCTATCACTAGTCGATATTCAACTTGGCGAGCCCGGAAGTAACGCGAAATAAGGTCAAAAGAAGTCTGTATCACCCAGTCCCTTTATAAACCTATCATTACTCGATATGTGCATAGGAACTGGGTGATCAAGTCTCGCGTGATAGAACTTACGAAGCGAGGCCGCGGTTCAGCGAGACTTGATCACCCAGTTCCTATGCACATATCGAGTAATGATAGGTTTATAAAGGGACTGGGTGATACAGACTTCTTTTGACCTTATTTCGCGTTACTTCCGGGCTCGCCAAGTTGAATATCGACTAGTGATAGCTTTTTAAGTTTGATTTGTTATTAATAACGCTGTGAAAGAACCAATTTAATTACATCTGAATGTGAATAATGATCAAATAAAGTCTCGTTGGCAATAAAAATGACATGAAGTGTTAGAACTAGTGAGTATTGCGAGATGACAGCAGACAATATATCATAAAAAAGTCACAACAAAGATGTCGTCTGTAATACCTTGAATGATATTATATATATATAGTCAAGCAGTAGTAAGAAGTTTTATTTTAATCCCTTCAAGTGCCTGTGCGCTAACGCTACAATATACGTCCACATTCCTGCTTTGATTGATATGGTACTTTGTCAAGAAGGCTAGGCGTTTGGTTTGTTTAGCGTTTAGGGTCGTGCCTCAACATCAATAGTTGCCGTCCTTAGAGTATAAGGAATAAGTATACCAAGATAATCCATTCAGAATTGTGCCTTCCTAACGCTAAAGGCAAAAAGTGGGCGTGGCTCTGCCCCTGGGGGTCGGGACATTCACCAAAATCAATAGTGGACGCCATCAGGCTATACGGAATACAAATATGTCAAGTACCAAGCTGATTCATTCAGAATTGCGGAATGTAAACGACAAACACAAAAATTGGGCGTGTCTTGCCTGTGGGAATCGGGACATGCAGTTGTCGTACTTAGGCTATAAGGAATACATATCCCAAGTTTAAAGACGATCCATTAAGAATCGTGGCCTGTAGACAACACACACAGACACGAAGTAAAAATGGGCATGGCTCTGCCCCTGGGGGTTAGGAAATGACCCAAAACAATAGGGGTCATCCTTAGGGTATAAGGAATAGGTATGTAAAGTTTTAAAAGGAGCTGTTAAGAATTGCATCCTGTAGGCGAACACAAGACACAAAAACATTGGGCGTGGCTCTATCCCAGGGGGTCCGGCATGCACCAAAAATAATAGTGGTCAGCCTTAGGGTATAAGGAATAAGTATAAACAAGCCAACAGTGAGGCTGATGTCCCCCGCCGAAATCCCAAAATAAATAGACGACACATATTAATTAATCGCACATTTATTTTTTTCAAACATATCGAGTTATCGTGTCTCAAAGCATCAACCAATCAAATTGCTTATCTCTGCTTACCCAAAGTGGAAAATGCTCATCTTCGAGCTCCATCAAGGCATTGACCTAATAAGCATATACACCAAGTTTGAACATTTTAACTCAATTAGAAGGAGAGTTATTGTGTTCCAAAGTCTCGACCACTCAAATTGCGTATCGCTCTGCTTACCCTGAGCAGAAAATGCTCATTATCGAACTTAGTCAAGGTATTACTGTAATGAATAAGCATATACACCAAGTTTGAACATTTTAACTCAATTACATTAGAAGGAGAGTTATTGTGTTCCAAAGTCTCGACCAATCAAATTGCGTATCGCTCTGCTTACCCGGAGCAGAAAATGCTCATTATCGAACTTTGTCAAGGTAATTAGAACTAAAGCTATCGTGTCCCAAAGCATCAACCAGTCAAATTGCTTATCTCTGCTTACCCTAAGCGGAAAATCCTTCGAACTCCATCAAGGCATTGACCTAATAAGCATATACACCAAGTTTGAACATTTTAACTCAATTAGAAGGAGAGTTATTGTGTTCCAAAGTCTAGACCAATCAAATTGCGTATCGCTCTGCTTACCCTGAGCAGAAAATGCTCATTATCGAACTTATTTAAGGTATTACTGTAATGAAACTATACACCAAGTTTCATCACTCTCACTTAATTAGAACTAAAGTTATCGTGTCCCAAAGCATCAACCAATCAAATTGCTTATCTCTGCTTACCCTAAGCGGAAAATGCTCATCTTCGAACTCCATCAAGGCATTGACCTAATAAGCATATACACCAAGTTTGAACATTTTTACTCCATTAGAAGGAGAGTTATTGTGTTCCAAAGTCTCGACCAATCAAATTGTGTATCGCTCTGCTGACCCTAAGCAGAAAATGCTCATTATCGAACTTATTCAAGGTATTACTGTAATGAAGCTATACACAAAGTTTCACCACTCTCACTTAATTAGAACTAAAGTTATCGTGTCCCAGAGCATCAACCAATCAAATTGCTTATCTCTGCTTACCCTAAGCGGAAAATGCTCATCTTAGAACTCCATCAAGGCATTGACCTAATAAGCATATACACCAAGTTTGAACATTTTAACTCAATTAGAAGGAGAGTTATTGTGTTCCAAAGTCTCGACCAATCAAATTGCGTATCGCTCTGCTTACCCTGAGCAGAAAATGCTCATTATCGAACTTAGTCAAGGTATTAATGTAATGAAGCTATACACCAAGTTTCATCACTCTCACTTAATTAGAACTAAAGTTATCGTGTCCCAAAGCATCAACCAATCAAATTGCTTATCTCTGCTTACCCTAAGCGGAAAATGCTCATCTTCGAACTCCATCAAGGCATTGACCTAATAAACACATACACCAAGTTTGAAGATTCTAGCTCAATTAGGAAGAGAGTTATTGTGTCCCAAAAAGTGTGACGGACAGACGGACAGACAGACAGACGGACGGACGAACCCATTTTAATAGTCCCCCAACTTTCTTCGAAAGGCGGGGGACAAAAAAGTTTTCAAGACGATCGATTAAGAATTGTGGCCTGTAGGTGACACACAGACACACAAAAAGAAAATGGGCGTGGCACTGTCCCTGGGGGTCGGGCATGCACCAAAAACAATAGGGATCTTCCTTAAGGTACCAAGAATAAGTATTCAAAGTTTCAAGATGATCCATTAAGAAATGCCCTGGGGGTCGGGCAATAACCAAACTCAATAGGGATATAAAGACTAGGTACGCAAAGTTTCAAAAGGATTTGTTCAGAATTGTGGCCTGTAGGCGAAACACAAGACACACACAAAAATTGGGTCGGGAAGGCACGTCAGCCTTAGGGTATTAGGAGTAAGTATGAAAAGTTTTAAAGACGATGGAAGTGACACACAGGCACACAAAAAAGAAATTAGGCGTGGCTCTGTCCCTGGGGATAGGTATTCACCACAAACAATAGGGACGTTCCTTAAGGTAGAAGGAACAAGTATTCAATGTTTCAAGATGATACATAAAGAAATGTGGCCTGTAGATGACAAACAAATACAAGAAATGGGCACAGCTTCTAGAGTGTCCACAATCTTAATATAACATACTTTTACTCTATTTACGTACAAGTAGCGGTTATTTTGTCCTGCAGTTTCGGTGGTATTTTTTACGAAATTCAAACTCGATCTTCATTGAAGTGTGATGGTGAAACATGTACACGGTTTTTAAAATTGAGTACAAATTGTGACTTCTACCGGGTCCACAAAAACGTGATTTTTCGTACAATCGGAAGCCATAACACAGGAGGTTACAGCGACCTCCAGGCTAGTGAGCCAGTGTCTTACCCACTTAGCCACCTTAATAGTTTTAAGTACTGGGTGATTTAGGGAGAATTGACAATCACATTTGTCATACATTATTTTATTGTACTTGAAGTAATTTTTTAGTTTTTCACAATAATGAAGCAGTGTGTGATAGTATTTCATAGTCTTTTTAAAATTAGTTTTGGGTAGTATTAGTTAAATCGTCCTGTTGCTGGTGGATAGTCTCTTTTTTATATAGATCTGGTTAATTACACGTAATAAATATCATGCTCAGCCTCACGTTTTAATTTTTACTCTTTGTTGTAAATCACAATGTGACAAACATTACGTTGTCTAATCCAGCAAGCATAAAAATCATAAATTCAAAATATGGTTTACTTACCTAATTTTTTCTGTGTTTATTATTTTATTGTACTTGAAGTAATATTTTAGTTTTTCAAAATAATGAAGCAGTGTGTGCTCGTATTTCATAGTATCTAATTAGTTTTGGGTAGTATTGGTTAAATCGTCCGGTTTCTGGTGGATAGTCTCTTTTTTATACACATCTGCTTAATTACATGTAATAAATATCTTGCTCAGCCACACGCTTTAATTTTTTTCTCTTTGTTGTAAATCACAATGTGACAAACATTACGTTGTCTAATCCAGCAAGGATAAAAATCATAAATCAAAATATGGTTTACTTACCTAAATCTTTTCTGCGTTTATATTCATTAATAGCTTTGGCTACATCTGTCATGGCATTGATAGCTTTTACTACTTCTAGTTTATCTATATGATCATCATCTGTATTCTAGAAAACATCAACATTCAAGTACATATACTTCGCTCGTATATTCTAGACATTTCCAACGCTTCTTCTCAAACGTCTGGCAAATAAGATATCAAGGTACGGGGGCTATACTATATACCGGGAAACACCGGAAAACTACCGGAAAATACAATGCTATACTGAATATCGGAAAACACCCGAAAAACATTAAATACAGGAAAACACATTAAATACAGGAAAACACCCTAAATAGGCAACTCGGAGTCGGGTCCTCCGAAAAACACACAAAAAAACTAAACCTAACCCTAAGCCACAACGGAAAAACCTAACCCTAACACACACACAGAGAATCATGCTCCGGGTTACCTTTTTAGGGTGTTTCCGGTATTAAGTGTGTTTTCCGGTATCTAGTGTTTTTCCGGTGTGTTCCGGTATTCAGTATAACATGGTGTTTTCCGATGTTTTATTGGGTGTTTTCCGGTATATAGCATTGCCGAGGTACGGTGATTCATTCAAAATTCCAAAAATATTTACTGTACTGAGGTATAACTACGGTATTACTAATCTCGATTGTTGTTGGTGATAGGTCGGTGTTATGTTTGAGTTTCACTATTTGGTACGAATTTTTTGTCTTGTAAAGAATTTGTGTATTCTACATTTTTTGTCTGTTAAGCGTCTAGTCAGTCAAGGCTATTTTGGTGGGATGGCTGCGCATTGGTTGAAGCAGCAGGCTTCACATGTTGTGATCCAGTCATCATGGCTTGGTAGGACCAATCTCATATCGTGTTTTCACCGACAAATGATGAAAACTATACGAGAGACTAAGTGAAAAGATGATAAGTGAACATACATTATGTAGTATTCGTGAATCATGCCAAGTTGGTTATGGTGATAAACTTTATGTAAATCTGTCAAGACTGACAACAGTTAGTCAACCGTGAAGCATGAACATTCCGAAGTGTAGAACGCTCTATAATGAACCCATAAGTGAATGAAACTGACAACAATTAGTCAACCGTGAACCATAAACATTCGGGCTATACCATACACCGGAAAACACCAAAAACAACCGGAAAACACCGGGGGGGGAGAAAGAAATTGGGTTTAACGTCCACTCGACACAAACCAGGTCATTTAGGGACAAACATATGGTTTAATTTTATTGCAATAATTCGCTTGCGCGTAGAGGTCTTTAGCAGGGTGTTTTCCGGTATTAAGTGTGCTTTCCGGTATTTAGTGTTTGTCCGGTGTTTTCCGGTATTCAGTATAACATGGTGTTTTCCGGTTGTTTTCCGGTATATAGTATTGCCGTGAACATTCCGTAGTGTAAAACTCTCTATAAATATAATGACCAAATAAGTGAATGAAACAACTCAATTGTAAATTCTTTTATTTACATTATTTATTATTATTTACGTTTATATCGCCAAGGTAACTGGCTTTATCATATAAAGGTTTTGATATTTAAGACCTTCTTAATGTTGTTAACTGATTGCCACCCTCGTAGTAATTTTGGAAATCAGACCATACCAAATATTGGGTAGAGTAATGTTTTAACACACTACCAAGTCCATGTCTGCATAAAAATGAAAAAAAACCTCTGTGGATTTGCTATAACATTAAACCGTGAACTTTGTGAATGTGAAATCATGGCCTCAAACAATGATCGTGGTAATGTTGTTTCAGACGATAATCCTGCGAATGAAGTTGACTAAATGAACAATACTGAAAATCCTGGTACTGATCAAAACATCCTGAATATGATAATACAAACAATGGCAATTTCATTGTTAATCAAGTGTACCAAGATAATGACAATGCAGTATGTCCTGAGGACAGTGTGTCAAAAACTATTTCAAACATCCACAGCAGCTTCGAAGATGAGACTCCGAAATCCACAAAAAGAAACTGAACTAGATCTGCTACTGTCGCATGCAGATATGGAAGCTTTCATATTCACCGTCACATGTCATCGATTATATCAAGTTTCTTAAAAAAAAAAGAACAAGAAAAAATAATAATCAAAATCGGTCAAAACCTCAAAGATAGGCTGGCACTGCCAGGCAGGATACGCCCACATTTTCGAGAGTTGGATAGAGAACAAGCAATACCGAAAGTGATTTTTCCTATGTGCAAATATCGAAATGAATTAAGATCTTTGGGTTATAAAGGTTCATTTCAGTAGGCTTCAAATTCGACTGGGGATCATGTTGCTAAGTGGGTAAGATGCTGGCTCGGTAGCCTTGAGGTTAGGTGTTTGATCCCTGCATTGGGTGACAAAGTTCATCTAGATTTTCTGGCGTGGTTTCCCCTTGTTTGGTCCGATTTTCACGAAATTCGACCTCAACCTTCATTACGATGTAACGGTAATATAATCAAACGTTTTTTTAAATGGGATAATAATTCTGACCCCAGAGGGACCAAAAGCTAAAAAAAAGGTCATTTTTCGTACAATCAGGGGCCATAATTCAGGAAGTTACAATTCGATATGCACAAATATCGCAATGAACCAAGATCTTTGGGTTATAAACATGCATGTCAAGTTTCATCAAAATCGGTTCAAAATTGTGACCTGTATCGGGTCCACAACCTTAATATAACGTATTTTCACACTAATCGCGTACAAACGGCGGCCATTTTGTCTGTCAATTTTGGTCCGATTTTCACAAAATTTTACCTCAATCTTCATTACCATGTAACGGTGATATAATCAAACGTTTTTTTAAATCGGATAATAATTTTGACCTCCAGTGGGACCACAAGCTAAAAAGGCTGATTTTTCGTACAATCAGGGGCCATAATTCAGGAAGTTACGAATCAATGAGCGCAAATATCGAAAGGAACCAAGATCTTCGGGTTATAAACATGCATGTCAAGTTTCATCAAAATCGGTTCAAAATTGTGACCTCTATAGGGTCCACAACCTTGATATAACATATTTTCACACTATTCGCGTACAAACGGCGGCCATTTTGTCCGTCAATTTTGGTTTGATTTTCACGAAATTCAAACAGAGCCTTCATTACCATGTAACGGTGATATAATCAAACGGTTTTTTAAATCGGATAATAATTTTGACCTCCAGAGGGACCACAAGCTAAAAAGGGCAATTTTTCGGACAATCAGGGGCCATAATTCAGGAAGTTACGATCCGATGGGAGCAAATATCGAAAGGAACCAAGATCTTTGGGTTATAAACATACATGTCAAGTTTCATCAAAATCGGTTCAAAATTGTGACCTCTATAGGGTCCACAACCTTGATATAACATATTTTCACACTATTCGCGTACAAACGGCGGCCATTTTGTTTGTCAATTTTGGTCCGATTTTCACGAAATTTGAACTCAACCTTCATTACCATGTAACGGTGATATAATCGAACGGTTTTTTAAATCGGATAATAATTTTGACCTCCAGAGGGACCACAAGCTAAAAAGGGCGATTTTTCGGACAATCAGGGGCCATAATTCAGGAAGCTACGATCCGATGGCCGCAAATATCGAAAGGAACCAAGATTTTGGGGTTATAAACATGCATGTCAAGTTTCATCACAATCGGTTCAAAATTGTGATCTCTATAGGGTCCACAAGCTAAAAACATGATATTTCGTACAATCAGGAGCCATAATCCATGAAGTTCCGATCCGATACATGCCAATATCGAAAGGAACCGAGATCTTATGGGGATAAACCTATATTTCAAGTTTCGTCAAAATCAGATAAGAATTGTGACCTGTAGAGAGTCCACAAACAAATTGTGGACGGACGGACGTCCGGACGGACAGGGGCGACGACATAATACGTCCACATGAAAATGTGGGCGTATAAAAAGGCGATTTTGCGTATAATCAGGGGCCATAATTCAGGAAGTTACAATCCGATATGCGCAAATATCGAAAGGAACCAAGATCTTTGGGTTATAATCATGAATTTTAAGTTTCATCAAAATCAAATTAAAATTGTGAACTCTACTGGGTCCACAACCTTGATATACCATTTTTTAACAGTATTCGCGTACAAACGGCGTCCATTTTGTATGGCAATTTTGGTCCGATTATCCCGAAATTCGAACTCAACCTTTCTTAGAGTATAACGGTGACATAATAGAACGTTTTTTTAAATCGGATAATAATTGTGACCTCCAGAGGGACCACAAGCTGAAAAAGGTGATTTTTCGGACAATCAGGGGCCATAATTCAGGAAATTACGTTCCGATAGGCGCAAATATCGAAAGGAACCAAGATCTTTGGGTTATAAACATGCATGTCAAGTTTCTTCAAAATCGAATTAAAATTGTGAACTCTACAGGGTCCACAACCTTGATATACCATTTTTTAACAGTATTCGCGTACAAACGGCGGCCATTTTGTATGGCAATTTCGGTCCGATTTTCCCGAAATTCGAACTCAACCTTCCTTAGGGTGTAACGGTGAAATAATCGAACGTTTTTTTAAATCGGATAATAATTGTGACCTCCAGAGGGACCACAAGCTAAAAAGGGTGATTTTTCGGACAATCAAGGGCCATAATTCAGGAAATTACGTTCCGATTGGCGCAAATATCGAAAGGAACCAAGATCTTTGGGTTATAAACATGCATGTCAAGTTTCATCAAAATCGGTTCAAAATTGTGACCTCTATAGGGTCCACAAGCTAAAAACGTGATTTTTCGTACAATCAGGGGCCATAATCCATGAAGTTTTGATCCGATACATGCCAATATCGAAAGCAGCCGAGATCTTTTGGGGATAAACCTATATTTCAAGTTTCGTCAAAATCGGGTAAGAATTGTGACCTGTAGAGAGTCCACAAACAATTGTGGACGGACGGACGTCCGGACGGACAGGGGCGACGACATAATACGTTCACATGAAAATGTGGGCGTATAAAAACCCGGTTCAAGAAATAATCTGAAAACTAAAGGGAAATAAATGAAACTTGTATTGCTGTAATAGGAATGTCTGTCCGTTCTAGAAAAATGGATGAAACGGTTTTAAAACGGGACGGATGAGAAAACGAAATGAAAATCGCTGGAAAACACTAAAAAAAAGGCAGGAAAATATCGAAAATTAAATGAGATAACCTTTTGCAATTAATGATTTATGGAATTGATCAATACAAATAGCACAATCAACAAGGGTGGATAACTTGAAAACGTGTCTTCCTTATAGATTATTAACCCAGAGATTAGTGGATTAGAACGGAATGAAACAACTTGGGATACCGAGGATGGTGGATTCATAGACTTAATTCAGTTTGGCCCAATGGTTTAAATTAGTTAAATCCAAGGGGTTTCAAATTCATACATAATCATGCAAAATTGTCCTTACCTGTACAATTTTACCTTTATTATGTCATGTATAGAAGTTCATGACATCATCATTCTTATGATGTCATAATTGACTTCCAGTCATTTTGTATTTCGTTCTTCATCCCTGAAGACGTTAGTATTTTGACAGACGAAACTTTGAATAAAACGATGTTTTTGTGATGTTGTATATCACATGAAAATGTCGGCGTATAAAAAATAATCCTACGGATTATTAGACTTTTATGTGCATTTTCCAACTGTGTTGTAACATGCAAATTTTAGAATATAGACCTACGATAACAATTAAAATTAGAAATTCAGGAAAGGTTTGGGACCTAACAACACAACGTTCAGTTTCACCTGACAAGTTGCAAAATTTGATCGGATTTTGTCTGTGTCCGACAAGTTATTTCTAGGCATGTTATTACATTACATTTAAACTCATTTCTACATACCCTCAATAGCTCACCAAGAAGTAAAGGGTATTTGAGTATTCTTTGTATAGGTTTAATAAGTAAAGCATCTAGATCAAATACATTACACTTCTCTTTCATTTTTGTAATCATCCTCTGAAAATATTCTTTTACTACTGGTACTGCATTATACTGAAAAAGATAAAACAGAAATTCTTTGGTCTTGATTTCACAACCTGTCGATTATTTTGTTTGTATTCATTTCAACTGTTCTAAGACTATTATGTCAACAGAACATCGAAATAACCTATTATTTTTCAGAGAGAGCGAGAGAAATGGGGTTTAACGTCCACTCGACACAAACTAGGTCATTTTGGGACTAACATATGGTTTCAATTTTATTTCAATAATTCGCTTGCGCGTAGGGGTCTTTAGCAGTGGGAGGAGACCGGAGTGCCCGGAGGAAACCCACGAGGTTGAGAAGGCGCCCTATCTCCATGTCGCATACGCTCACACCAGGGATCGAAACCACAGCCGCAAGCCAGAGGTGACCGGCCAGTAAGAGGTCGCAGCGCGGCACTCTAGACCACTAGGCTATCCCAACCCCCCTATTATTTTTCAAGTCTGGTTCTTATTTATTAAGGGTAGTTCCTGTTGCCTAATCGATCGCATGTCACAGAAAACCAAGGTTCATTGGTTTGGGAGTAAAATAAACCTTGACAATTGGAATTCAATTAAGAGGTTGTTGAATAGCCAATGTCTTAGCAAAACTCACTTCCCTTCCATTGCACTCATGACCATAAAACTAAAATTAAACAGGCATTATTCAAGAGCTAAATCTGCCTATTGTAGGTTTTTCTTTAGTCTTGAATTAACAAGACCATCATTAATTCTCGGTGCTATCGGATGGATCCGATATCAAGTAGAATCCAATACATTTTACAATTGATGATTTACCGTAAAAATGGATAATCAAGACTTTATTTACTATCGTAACAACGGAAGCTATGACAATTAAGAAACACTGTAATTGTATCACCAATAATGCGACACCCAGTGTGTTCCCGTTTCATTTCTATTTTTCTAACTATTATAGCGAGACCTGTCAGCTTTTTTATCTTATCTTACCTAAAAGCTTCTCTAACAATATGTTAGTCTCTAAATGTATAAAATATTTTGTTGACAAGAAGATAATCCCTCATTACATTTACTCAATCCTCAATAGTAAGTGCAGGAGAACCCACTACACCCAAAGAAAAGACATAAGAAAAATTTACGGACAAAACAAACAATAGTAAAGCATACTAAATAATCAGGTGAATGGACTATTCATTTTGTAGCTCACTCAACATGTTGCTGAACATAATAATTAAAGCAACCATATTTGATGTGATAACCTTACAAGGTACAAGCACACTTTCAGTTCAAAGTATCTTGAAATATATCTTCTTTTTTTTTACGCATTCACCTTTTCTAATGTGGTAATAACTTCATCATGATTTCTACAATATGGTGCATATGTATTCTTCATATCTTCAGCATATTTTACAAAACTTGTTCCTACAACAAAATAAGGTAACATATCATTTTAACATTCTTTACCACTTATACAAATAAAGAAAATTTCAAATCCATCATTTCAAATTAGTTTACAATTTCTGGAACTGAAGCCAACAATTTGAATTTTAAGTTCTGTAAGTTGTTTATTCTTTAATGTATGTAAATAATTACCAACAATTTGTTCATCAAAACGTTTTCCTAATACTGCTGTTTCCAGATTATTTAAAAAACGCTGTGATACATCAGCTATTTCTTCCATATTACCAAATAAATGACCGTAATCAATCCCCATCATCTGATAAATAGATAAATACCTTATTTTAGTCCATTGTCAAATAAACGCTATAGAAATATGTATTCTTTTTCTACAGACATTGTAATATTATCCCTCCCTTTGATGATGCTTATCGAGTTTGACTCATATACATATGCAGATCACAAATAGTCAGGTAAAAGTACAGTTTAATCCCCAAAAATTGCAACAAAAGGTTTCTTAGCTGATTCTGACGGGGTTTAGTGTACTTTATAACATACTAAATGTTTACCAAAGTAGCCCCCCCCCTCCCCGGAAAAGCGGTGAATGCATTAGCACGGCACTTCATGACAGGATCAGATTTCACTAATGTCCGGTAGGCGGACTTTTTTCCGATGCCTAAAATCCTTGAAGTTGAATCACAGCCTGAGTAGACATGTACAAAGAGCAACTCGTTGCACGCACCGTCCCCTTATGTTTCTTTCAACAGATTGATGTTATACACTTTATGTTCTTTCAACTGCTTGTTTGAACGGAAATAGATGATCTCAGCGTCTGTTCTGGAGTACTGATGAAGCAAGAACAGCAAATCTGTGACAATTCAAACATCACTCAAGAGATCGATCCCGATTAGAAGGACGACACTGAAAACTGAACGCTCTGAAACTTATCCTATGGTACTGGACAGCTGAAGGTCATGAATTCAATTTCATAATGATTCAACAGCTAAGTGATATCTAAAGTTCTCTTAATGTGTTCCTTGTTCCCCAAAACCTGGGAATAGACATCAAGATCATCAAATTTGAGTCAATAATTATGGATTTGCGGTCATTTGTAGGTGTTGGCGGCCATTTTTGACATAATAGGCCAGTATCATTTTTAATGATCTTAATTGTTCTTTAACCCCAAACCTACGGAAAGACACCAAGATCATCAAATTTGAGTTGATAGTTCCATAGTTATGACCATTTTAAGACGTTTAGGTGGCCATTGTTGACGCCATCTTGAAAAAAACACTTTTCCGGGGGTCCTACTTTGAGAAACCTTTTGTTGCAATTTTGGGGGATTGAGGGGGTATTTTCCATACGTTTTTATGCATTTTTGCATTTATTTAGGTTTACTTCATAAAATCACCAAAGTTTACCAAATTTTGCCAACCGAAACCCAGTAAAATCCAATATAGCCAGAATTTTGTTGAGATTCATTGTGGAGTGGGATTATAGATGGCGCCCTAGAGTTGGACCCCCCGCCCCTTATTCATTTTAGCTGTAAATCTTCACTAAAACGTTAAAATCAAGAGATTTGATTTTTTGTCGGTTTTCATGGCCAAGTAGCGGAGAGAGAGAGAGAGAAATGGGGTTTAACGTCCACTCGACACAAACTAGGTCGTTTCGGGACTAATGGCCAAGTAGCATGCGAACCCTACCACTCAAAATATCTGAAACTCGAGTAAATTATTGATACATATTTTGTTTCGAAAACTTATTGGTAACTCATGAAACTCAAATGCCCGTATCTTTGTCAAATTTTGTACAGTTTGTAGATTTTACATGTACAATAACATATATTTTTTCCATTTTTTTTCGAGGGGTCAATTGACCCAATTGACATTGAATGACCCCATAGTTTAAATGGCAAACGCATACATACTACATACATATAATAAAATGGGTGAAAATGTACAGTATATACAGTAGTTAATATTATACATATACAAGCCTAGTAAGAATTTTTTAATAATAGGCAACAATAGAGAGTCTAGCCAAAATAATACATAAAATAGACGATGAAATATTATTTGATTGAGATTACTCTTTAAAGGAAAATGGCTTAAAATCCTGAACTTTACCCTCAAAATTTTTTGGGCTCTCTAGTACTCCAATCTTGTTAAACCATGTCATTCAGTACACCCAACGCTACCAAAAATTATCAAAAACAATTTCTGGCACTAGACCAGGATGATAATTTCCAACAAATAACTATCACGGACTGGAATTTGGCTTCCATATTTCTATTCGAATATCGTCCTTGACGTTTTTCGTGCCGACAAAGTAGTTTAGAAGTAATACATTACTGGTTAGCCTTCCCAGAAGTTGGTGGAGGCCTTGGAATCAATATATTTTCAAAACGTTTTACGAATCCAAAACCCCCCAAATTTACTGATGAAAAGTTGTAACTTTGTGATTATTTCTACTAATTCTTTTTTCTTTGAGTACCTTAAAACATTTACTTTAAATCTACTATTTCCGATTTTTGAAATTCAAATATTACGTCATTGACAGTTCATTCCGAAAGTGAAACCAACATGATAACTCCTCGTATATAAATACAATTTTCAGAAAATTAGTTTAAACAATATTTTATTCATATGAAAAGGATTGAACAACAGGCAAAGCCTATATAAGTTCTTTCCCGGGTATACAGAAAATAATAAGCAATAAATATAAACATCTACATAAAAATAAGTTTAAATACTATAAATGGTAAAACCGAACATATATACAGTTTTATGTGGAAATGATGTATATGAAATATAGTAAAACAAAATGTTAAAGGGAATCAAAGCCTTTTGCTACATTTAATGAAATTATGGACTGCTTCAAAAATCAGAATGTTTGAGGTGCTCGAAAGGTCGGTAGAGCCATTTAAAATTAAATCTAGATTAATAATTTCTGTGAATACCTTTAATGAATCGAATAGTTCGCTTCTAATAGTTGAATAGGATGGGCAAGAGAAGAAAAGGTGAAAGTTATCTTCATCCGAAAAATTGCATTTTGGACATATTTTTGATTCAGCTAGGTAGTGGTGGAAAAGGTGATTATTGAGATTACTAGATTTATTTCTTAGTTGGCAGTGAATGATATTTTCCTTGCGGTTTCCATAATGAAAGTAACTAGGTTTTCTATGAGTAGGATATTGGCTCAGGAGACTGGACTTAAAAGTATTGAGAGACGGCGATAACTGCACATGTGTTGGAAGGCTATTCCATAGTTTTATTGTGTTGGGAAAGAAACTTTTTATATAAGAGGACGTTTTACATTGTGGTATTTTCAGTTTGTGGTTTCTAAGATTATAATAATTTGTTTCGGGTTGAATTTTTATTAGAATATCGGACAAATACTGGGGACTATAACAGTTAAGGATTTTATAAAAATTGACGAGTTTATGCTTTTGATGGCGTTTGAATAGTGGTTCCCACCCCAATTCGTCATAAACATATTTTCTGTGTGAATTTCGGCGCAGACCAGTTATGATTCGCCCTGCTTCAAGTTGAATATTTTCAAGTAACTCTGAATCTTTATTACTACAATTATCCCATAAAATATCCCCATACTCCATAAGAGGACGTATAAATGACGTAAATATCGTACATAACGTAGATCTATTTAATTTGAATTTTAGTTTGCGTAGTATGTTGAGTCTATTGCAAGCTTTTTTGTGAATTTTAGAAATATGTTCTGCCCATGTTCCGTTTAGATGAAATGTTAGTCCCCGGTGGCAGTGTGAGGTAACTTTATCAATAATTTTATTTTCAAACATAAGATTAGGATGATTAGTTTTTTTTACGTGTGAATATTAAATTTTTAGTTTTATTTGGGTTAAATTTTATTTGCCATTTATTTGCCCACACTGATATTAGCTTTAGATCACTATTGATTGAATTTACAGTTTCTAATGGTTTATCATTTACAATTGCAAATAATCGTACATTGTTTTCTAGGTTGTCTGAAATATCATTTATGTATATTAAAAATAAAAAAGGACCGAGTATTGATCCCTGGGGAACCCCAGATTCAACTGACAAATAAGGTGATCCAAAACCTTCAAAGACAACACATTGTTTACGATTTGTTAAATAATTGTATATCCAATCACATAAATTAGGACTAATACCATACTTTCGCAGCTTATATATAATTCCCATGTGCCATACTTTATCAAACGCTTTAGAAATATCGCAGAATACAAAACTAAGCTCTTTCCCTTTATCTAGATTACTTATGATTATATTGTATATCTCAAGAAGTTGGTTTATTGTTGAATCGTTTTTTTGAAATCCTGACTGATGTTTAGATAATAGATCATTAGTTTTAATAAAGTTATACAGGTGTTTTAGGATAATTTTTTCAAAAATCTTACAAATTGTGCACGTTAAGGAAATAGGGCGATAATTTTCTGGTAATTGTGGATCACCCTTCCCTTTAAAGGCGGCTGTGACATGTGAAGTTTTCCATATGCCTGGAAGTTGTTTAGTTGTAAGGCACAGGTTAAATAGAAGAGTTGATGGAGTTACAATGGCGGAAGATATGTTTTTTAGAATAAATGGGCTAATTGCATCTGGTCCTGGTGGCTTTGAAGAGTCGAGTATTTTTAATTGATCTTTGACCTCTTGTTCGGTTACGATAAAATCATCCATTGTGATGTCTGAGCGTGCATCAAAGGGGGGTAATTCATGCGATTTGTCTAGTTTTGAAACAGATGTGAAATACGAATTTAATACTGTTGCCTTATCAAATGGATGAGAATAAATTTGGCCATTGAAGTTAATAGGGGTTTGATTATTACTGTTTACATTTTCCATTTTTACAACTGATTTTACTAATTTCCACCACTGGTTTGATGTTACTTTATGATTATTTATTTTATCAGTGATTTTAGATTTAAAATCATCTTTAGCTTGGCGTATGAGTGAAATTACCTCATTTCTAATTTTAAGGAACTTTAACCAATGGTTTGGGTTATTTGACTTTTTGGCACGCTCATGGGCTCGGTTTCTTTGACGAATTTTTAGGCGGATGCAGTTGTTCATAAAAGGTTTATCGTTGGGTCTAATTGTGACTTCTTTAGTAGGAATGAATATTGATGTGTTTTCTTCAAGGATATTTTTAAAATCATTATATAAATTATCTATATTCTTACTATTGAAAACCGTAGATGACCATTCTATTTGTTTAAGAGAATTACATAAGCCTTCAAAATTAGCCTGATTATAATTTCTGATTTTCCGTTTATATGACAATTGTTTATATGTTGTAAAGTTAATTTCTACAGTTATTAACGAATGAGTACTACATATAGGGTGCAATACTGTATATTTAGAAATAAGACACCTTTTATTTGTAATAAACAGATCTATGCATGTACCGGGGTGGGTTGTAAAGTTAGTTGGTTCATATATAAGATTTACTAAATCAAAGCATTGTAATATTACGCCTAGTCTTTTGGCATTGCTGGAATTAGATAAAACATTAATATTGAAATCCCCTGTTAATATCAAGGGGTATGGAGTTCCATTGTCTAAGGCTTTACTTACAATATCGTAAAATGAATCCCAAAAGGAAATTGGCGTGTTTGGTGGACGATATAGTACTCCTAATTGAAAAGTACTCTTAGAATTACTAATACCGACAAAAATTATTTCTAAATCGTTATGGCGCAGGTCATCTCGTACATGAAAGGAAAGATTACTTTTTATAAATATTATTATACCACCACCGTGTCTGTTGCGATCTAACCGTACAGGAGTATGATAACCTGGTAAACATACTCTGGAATCAGGAATAGACTGATCTAAGTGTGACTCAGTTATACATATAATATCATATTTACTTAATTCTGCTTCAATTGTTGATATTTTCGGTAATATACTACATACATTGTTATGAACAATTGATATTTTTTTCGAGACTATTCGTTTTCCGTCTGGTCCCGGGTTTAATTCAATACACCCCCTTAATAATAATGTCATAATTAGGAGTAAAGATATATTACCTACATATTTTAGGAAATTTACCTGGTATGCTATGACATGTGTCGGATTGTCCTGTTGATTTATACTGTGATGATACACTTTAATCGTGTGTATCGGAGACTATGAACATTACAAGGGCAGGGTAATTCGACACATTACATAGTTTGTATAATTTATAAGTGATAACATTTCCACATACAAAGTAATTATTTGAGACATTTGAACATATATACATGAGCTGATTAACAACAAAATTATATTTACACTGGTTTGTTACATTAGCAAGACACATGTGGTGTCCGAAATGATAGAATCCTGAGAGAGGATTTTATTTCATTATTATTTCTATTTTTTTTTTCTTCAAATTTCGTATTATAGAAGGTAGACAATTGATATGACTGGAAGTCATATTGGGTTTATGCATACTAATTGTGATATTAAAGAAACATTATGTAAGATTTAGATAGTGAACTAGCCATTCTTGCTATAATGGTTCGAGAGTAGATAATGCTTGTTTAGGTAAATATATTATACATTTAAACATATATTAATTGTTCCTTTATACAGTTAGTATATGAAATCTTGTCTTAAGCAATAATATAAAAATTATCATATAAATATGATGAATATATGCATGACTTTTCTTGTGATTTACCCATTATACATGTCTTATATAGAATTCTTGTGCTATAATGCGTTTTCAGCTTAGTTGGACTGTATCGCGAACGTTTTCGTTACTTTAATAGCTTTAAAGAATCCCGAGTTAGTTATATGTTTAAGTTGAACATATAAATATATCTATTGTTTGCATTGTACAAAATCCAATTGGAAAGTAATGCTGAACTTTTGATGTAATACGATTTTAACTACAATGAAGACAGTATACGGTCATGACATGTACTTATAAATGTATTCAGAAAATTAAGAATATATGTAGACCTTGTTGTTCCAACCTCCACGAAGTTATTAGAAACTTTCTTATAAGTTATCTCCCCTTTGAGAATATATGGATCAAACTTTGTGCCGACAAAGTTGTTTACAGGACAATTAATGTCTTTAATTTACAAAGTTTAACTTAAATATTCGAACAGCTGAGGTTAATCTTATTCAAAAAATATAAGTTCCGTTCAAAGTTATTCATTTATTTTTTTTTGGGGGGGGGGGGCGAATAGGTAAACATTTTCGACCTATTTTACTAAAAACCAGCGGCTGGCATGCAGGATACGCCCACATTTTCCAACAAATAGATAGAGAACAATTTCAACATATCAAATCAAAAGCGATTTTTTGTACAATCAGGGGCCATAATCCAGGCCGTTACGATCGGATTTGCGCGATTATCGAAAGGAACCAAGATCTTTGTTATATAAACATCAACGTCGGATATAAATTGTGGCCTCTAGAGGGTCCACAACCTTGATATATCATATTTTTACACTATTCGCGTACATTTTGTCCGGCAGTTTCGGTCTGATTTTCATGAAATTCAAACCCAACCTTCATTACCGATAACGGTGATTTAATCAAACGGTCTTTAAATCAGGTAATAATTGTGACTTCAAGAGGAACCACAAGCTAATAAAGGCGATTTTCGTATAATCAGGGACCATAATTCAGGAAGTTGCGATCTGATAAGCGCAAATATTGAAAGGAACCAAGATCTTTTGGTTATAAACATGCATTTCAAGCATTTGATATCATGATGGCGTTACACCAAGACACGGTAAATTTCGCTGCGTGGATTATTGCTTGTTCATGAAGAAACTCTTATAGAATCTACACGAAAGGATAAAGTGTTATGTGACTGGATTATACTATAAACTAATCAACTAATAATCAGCAAAACAAAAAGAGTGAGTTTTTCGATCGTATTTATTATCCTCTGGTTTTGTTTACATTTTCAATGGATTCCTCAGCAACACCGACATCAAGCAGGAAAAGACCAAACACTGTCTCGCCAATACATATGCAACCAGAAATATTATTAGCATCAAGTTTGTCAGTATCTGTCCTGAAAAGAACTAAACAAACCAATATAAAATCAATGTTTACCCAATCTGGAAATGATGATGATAAAACATATAGGCCTACAACTGAATATGAAGATGACACTTTGTCTGAAATGTCGTTACAAGCTGACCAAACCAACTCTGACTTCAATAACATGTTTTGTACTATTGACAAAGAGCAGACTAAGATTAAAGAAATCAACACATCTACTTCAATAATGGACGAAAATACTGCAAAAACACACCCTATAAACACTTATTCTGAACAGAATGATTTCATTTTTGGTAAAACTGTAGAGGCACTCACTCATCAAATTGCTCTATCTTTCCACAGCAGGCAAGTTAAGGATGCTATTAGGCCGTTCATAGAATAGATAGTCCAAGAAGAGGTTAAAAAACAAGTTGCTCCTCTCCAAAATGAAATCGAGTCCCAAAAATTACAGTTAGCCACAACATCACTCCATCTAAATGCATCTGTGCAAGACAAGTGTGACGAGCTCGGACAATACAGTCGTAAAAACTGCATACGCATAAGCGGAATAAAAGAAAATATAATGAAAATGTTGAAGGCAAAATTTTGAAATTTCTCACCACTATTGATAACTCCCCAAGGCCAAACAACATCGAAAACTGTCATCGCCTAGGTAGAAAACAAGAAAATAAGCATCGCCAAATAATTGTAAGACTTAAAAGCTACAAAACAAAAGTCCATATCATGATGAAAAGGAAAATGGCTCAAACAGCAATAAAAGGCGTATACAATAAATGAAGACCTGACTAGATACAGAGCATATGTAGCAAGTATAACACGCTGGTCATACAAACAGGGTTTTATTGCTGCTTGATGGACCAGAGATGGTAAAATATTCATACGTGAAAACAGTACTGTTCCAGGTAAGAATGTCCCGACCCGTAAACTGACAAGCCCGGTTATAAACCAACGAGTGAAGAACTAATCAATTACAATCTAACCAGTTCTCTGCAAGCTCAGACCAACTCTTCATCCACCGAAATATAGTGTAATGTAGAAAATTTGTATATCATTGTTAATATCAATACCTGTGACGATAAGCCTGCTCCCTCAATAACCCATAATAATTCATAATGGCTAAGTGTCTCCCTTTAGAATCTAAATTTCCAAAATGTTTTGCCTGTCAAATATACATGACTTAATACACTTATATATCCGTGAATTTTGCACATTTTTTTTTTTTTTTTTTTTTTTTAAACAATATTTTATTCAGGATGTCTGAATGGGATTGGGGAACAGGCTTAGCCTATGTGAAACCCCTCTCCCTAGATAATATACATCCATAGTATTAAAACCAAGGAACAAAATGGGTGTATATACAAAGTTAAAATGACAAACACATACATATATAAATACGTAATGAGATGGGTAGTAATGATTAATATATACTATAGGTTACATTGTTACGTGGATTTAAATGAATATTTGTTAATTAAACTGCTGATGAGAATGATTAAAATCTATTTGACATACCAATAAACTTTTGGACTTGATTGAAAATATTGTTGTTTACATCGATACAGTGGGTTGCGGAACCGAATAGGAGACTGTTAATGTTTTTGAGGTCGTATTGTAGTTTGTCTATGGTTTCTTTTCGTGCATTTGAATATAAAGAGCATCGCAGGAGGTAGTGATCAGGATCTTCAAAAATGTGACCACGGAGGCATGCGGGGCTGTCAGCAACATGTCTGAGAAACTTGTGTCCCTGTAGGTTTTGCACATTTGGTATTAAAGGGAAACAACTCTCTTTAATGCACCATCAATATCACATTGAATTTTCAATACAACATATATATATTATTATATGTATTAGTTACACTAATTTTTATGATTATGATATTCTTATTAAGCTTGAATTTTATAGCCAATAAAAATTATATTTCTTGTAATAAGTAATTGGAATTTCTACTATTCAACTATGATGGTTTCAATAACAAACTTGCATAACCAATTGTACACTTGTTATTATATAGTTAGTCTGTATATAACTTTTCTGAAATGTTCTCTGTATCTCGCAAAATAGTGCAAATCAAGTAGTTAATCCTTTAGTAGCTTATTGCAAAGTTTGTAAATCCCCTGGCTATAGTAAATCCGAAATCATAATACTATATTATTTAGAGGTGTCATTTATATGTTATATATTTGCATGTATATTAGTCAGTCTGTATATAGCTGGTCTGAAATATTCTCTGTATCTCCTGCAAAATAGTGCAAATCAAGTAGTTAATCCTTTAGTAGCTTATTGCAAAGTTTGTAAATCCCTGACTATTAGTAAATCGGAAATCATAATACTACATTATTTAGAGCTGTAACTGATTAGAAACCAGATAAGTAGTAACTTCAAAATTACCTTACACCACCATGTATGTAAAGAATATTTTCTAATCGGTTATTAAACATATATTATGCAAGAGCTAGGTCTGCCTATTGAAGTTATATAAACTATTCATTGGACATTCATTACAATGAAACGACCATAATCAACTCTTGATGGATTTCAATCCCTTATTGTTCATTTCCAAGTGCAGCATACCTCCTTCATATTGTTCAGTTTTTAATTATATTTAGAACTGACAGCTCAAATTCTCAATTACTATAATGAATCTTTAAATATCAAGATAGTTTATATGTAAAATACTTACCCTTATTAGCCTCTGTGCTATACATGTACCCATTAACTGTCTGCTGTTTACTCATCTAAAAAAAAACCCAAAAAATAATTATTGAATTGATTAATTTTGCTATTACTATAACCCCATTGATAGTTAATGCTTAAATAACACTGTAGGCCTAGAGGCTATCATGCAGTATAATTGTCAACAACCCCATCATATATCCAGCCCACACTGCGCAAATTGTTTTCTTAGAAGAGTGTCAATACTCAACTTTAAACATAGACCAAATCAGGGGTCTGCTTCACGAACTTTTGATTCTAGGATAGAATCTAAGTTTTAGTAATTTGATTGGATAATTAGATTGATTTTATTGCCTAGACAACCAAACTTGAAGTATTTACTAAAATTTCGATTTTATCTCTGGTTAAAATTTCAAGAAGCAGTACCTTGAACTGTCCATCCCGATTTGGTTTCCTTCTGGTTCTCCGGTTACATCCCAATGCTAGGAAATTATGTAAATAAATTTGAAGCATATGGTAATCCCAAACTTACCTTGTTTCTCTCTTTCTCTCAACAATAACATAATAAATTTTACCTGAAATCAGAATTACTTAGTAATAACACAAATCTGTTGAACTTGAAGTGACAAGTCAGAAATAGAAAACAGAACACCAAATTATAAATAATTAAATGATATTATGCTGTGAATTTGCAAAATACTCCTACATAGACTGTACTTGCACACCATTATTATTAATGGTAATTGGTATGAACTTTGTGATTGTGCCAACTCTCCTAAATATGTACATTGACTACGTACGATTTGTTTTAAGCAGGTAGGCCTACTAGGTAGTCTATGAATGAATGATTGTAAGTATTTCTATTTTATATAAGATAAACAATGCTGGAAACTTTTGCCTTGTTATTAACGGTTATGGGCTTGTATCAACAAACTGCACAACCCATATCAAAACTGGTTATCAAACCAAACGAAGTTCAAACCAAACGAAGTAACAAATCAAATTACATGTGAACTTACTCACCACATAAATTGGCCGTTATTTCTAAACTGTTTTATGTGCTGTAAATGTAAACACCATGCTCTTTTCCCTTGTCAAGCTTAAAGTGCCAGTCAAAGATAAATCACGTTACTCTTACTTTTTGCTGTTTTATTTATTTGTTTGTTTTTTTCTTCTTATCTGTGTTCTTTTTTTTTGTAGGGGGGGTGGGGTGGGGTGGTTTTGCTTGTTGTTTTTACAGATTTTTTTTTACTTTGTAACGATCCTTGTTGTTTTCTCGGAATATTTTTACTTTGTACCAATCCACACACAGCGCCGCATCAATGCTGTACCGTGATTATAGATATCTTATTTATAAATATGTATATAGATGTGATAACCAACATTTGGTAAATATGCATATAAGTGCTATGTAACATATCAAAATGATTTAAATCATTACCAATGTACATTATCAATTTTTGTGTGTATGCGTGTTTTTCTGTTGTTTATAGTTTTGCTTGTTGTTTGTTATTTTTTCAATACGTCCCAAATATTATATCTATGACCCTTTTAGTTTCTGGTGATATTGAAAGCAATCCTGGCCCTCCACAACTTTTCTGTCGTCCATCTGAAAATAAGGAGTCTCCGCCACAAAGTTGATATTTTAGCAGCTGAATTCTCCTAGAAATTTGACATTACTTGTATTAACGATCCTATACCAACTCGTATAGTTATCCAACATTTAGATATTCTTCTTCCGGTTATCACAACAATAATAAATATTAGTATGAAAAGTGAAACCTTTCCTGACATATTCAAGCAAGCAGTTGTTCGACCCCTGCTGAAGAAAGACAATTTAGATTCGAATATACTTTAAAACTTTCGGCCTGTATCAAATCTTCCCTTTCTCTCAAAAATATTTTGATAAATTTAGGTTTGAAAATAGCTGACTCAGAAATTAAACAATGCATCGAAGATAAAAATCTGGGATGTTTACATAGATTCAGAAGTCTCCACGTTCAGATTAATTATATATGTAAAACCTGTTTTTTTCCACCTCCGCTCTATCAGAAACATTCGTCATCTAATATCGAAGGACGCAGCTCATACTCTGGTTCGATCGCTTGTCTTATCAAGAATAGACTTTTGTAATAGCTTGTTATCTGGAATACCCCAAAAACTAATATCAAAAATCCAAACCGTTCAAAATACAGCAGCTCGAATCATCAGTCGATTAAAGATGAAATCACACATTACACCAGCACTCAAAGAACTACATTGACTACCATTTAAATCAAGAATAGATTTTAAGCTCTTGTGCCTCGCAGATAAGTGTCTACATGGAACTCGACCTTCCTATCTAGCAGATCTGTTACTACCATACTTTCCTGGACGTTCACTCCGTTCTTAACAGGGACATCTTCTTATAATCTCAAAATATAAACTCAAATCATTTGGATACAGATCTTTTGTTCATATAGTGCGTGTTCTGTGGAATTCATTACCGCTGAACATTAAAATGTCACCCAGCCTGGAAACATTAAAAACTAACCTAAAAACTCATCTATTTACGGCCGTGAGCATGTGAGCATGCAAACTAGCATGGAACTGTGCGCGATATAAATGTACATATTATTATTATTATTTTTATTCTCCTAATTGAATCATTGATAAATCAGTAGACACCAATACATTACTACTAAGATCTTTCCACGCACCTTTAAGAAATGACAGGACGTACGGACAGGGAGGGGGTATTGTGGCTTATATACGAGACACATTCTCTGTGAAAAGAAGGTATGACCTGGAAGTCGACGGTACAGAATGCATATGGTTACAACTAAATACTTCAATGCGACGGGGCGTTACTGACACGGACTGGGAGAGTTTACTTAACACAGATTCAATTAATACAGCTTGCGTTAACTTCACAAGTGAGCTGACAAGGCTAGCAAATAAACACACTCCTAATAAAACAGTAACTATTAGACCCAATGACCAACCATGGATGAATAATGCGATTCGAAAATTGAGGAGAAAAAAAAAATACATAAAAAAGCAGTTCAAAGAAATTTAGAATGAGATTGGCATAAATTCAGAACTATTAGAAATGAATATATAAACCTAATCAGAAATTGCGAAAAGGAATATTGTGACAAAATCGACAACAAAATCAATAATTGCAATAATTTTGGAAGTAAAAATTGGTGGGGCCATTTATGAAAAATAATCGTGCTGGCACTAGCAATGAATTGCCGCCTCTATCAGTGAACGACACCATATGTCACACACCTTCCGACAAATGTAACTGCCTTAACGATTTCTTTATTAGCCAATCTAACATCAATATCGACAATGCACAACTTCCTGCATTAGAAAAAATACCCAACTCATTAACTAATATTACCGTCAGCCAGAAGGAAGTTGAAGACATATTATAATTACTACTATTGATCCCTCGAAAGCCAATGGACCCGATAACATCAGCGGAAAACTAATAAAACTAATATCCAACGAAATTTCTGAACCTATATCTAAATTGGGATTCAAGTGTTTACCAACTTACCGATATTGCACACTACTTTTGTCAAGTCATTGATCAGGGAATCTATACGAGAGCAGTGTTCTGTGACATCTGTAAAATTTTCGACAGGGTCTGGCATGCTGGACTCTGTCACAAACTTGAAGCTGCGGGAATACGGGGAGAGATCCTTCAATGGTTTCACAAGTATTTAGAGGGAAGAAAACAATCGGTTGTTACTGGGGGTGTCTCTTCACCCAAAACAATTCCCTCGGGCGTGTCAAAGGGCTCTGTTCTCGGTCCCCTCCTTTTTCTAGTTTATATAAATGACGTTGTGAATGATATTACATCAAATGTTTGACTCTTTGCTGATGATACTTCCCTCTATCTGACCACAGAGAACAAATCTTTGTATAAGCAGTGTGATGCAAACGCCAGACAAGTCATTTCAGAGGCAAAGGAAAAGCACTGGATGGCATTCTGTGATAGTACAAATTATAAAACTAAAATTTCAAATGTTTGGAAAAAATACATGCAATAAACGGAAAATGTTTTTCTAGAAATATCCCTACTCTTAATTATGAACCCCAATCAGCCATGACAAATAGCGACAAGGCAGAGCTGTTAGCGAAAACGTTTGCTGATGGCAGTAGCGATAAAAATCACAGTGAAAAATTCTTAAAAAGAAAGTCGGAATTTCATTGGAATAAACCATTGCGTAACCTAGCAGGCGAGCATTAAGCCATTAACTTACCCTTTACCATAGAGGAAATGCATAAAGGTCTTGGCGGCAAAATTGACTCGGCGACTGGCGAAGATCAAATAAAACAAGCCAACTGTGAGGCTGATGTCCCCCGTCGAAATCCCAAAATAAATAGATGACACATATTAATTAATCGCACATTTATTTTTTTCAAACGTATCGAGCAATCAAACTGTACACAAAGTGTCATCCAAAAGTGTTTTATAAAGAAAAATGCTAAAACCGACGAGAAAAATGAAAATGTACCCTAGTTAGGGGGACCCTAAAGGCAGACAAAAGGGCCCCCACGCTTGACAAAAGGGCCCCTCTGGCCAAGGGAAAGGGCCCTCGTGTCCGAGTCAATACTGTCGAATCCATTACCGAATGAGAATGCAGTCATTGTATTGGCATAAAAATCATCAATCAAGATGAACCTAAGTTATCTTGTCCCAAAGTATCAACCAATCAAATTGCTTATCTCTGCCTACCCTAAGCAGAAAATGCTCATCTTCGAACTCCATCAAGGCATTGACCTAATAAGCATACACACCAATTTTGAACATTTTAACTCAACTAGAAGGAGAGTTATTGTGTTCCAAAGTCTCGGCAAATCAAATTGCTTATCGCTCTGCTTACCCTGAGCAGAAAATGCTCATTATCGATCTTAGTCAAGGCATTACTGTAATGAAACTATACACCAAGTTTCATCACTCTCACTTAATTAGAACTAAAGTTATCGTGTCCCAAAGCATCAACCAATCAAATTGCTTATCTCTGCTTACCCTAAGCGGAAAATGCTCATCTTCGAACTCCATCAAGGCATCGACCTAATAAGCATATACACCAAGTTTGAACATTTTAACTCAATTAGAAGGAGAGTTCTTGTGTTCCAAAGTCTCGACCAATCAAATTGTGTATCGCTTTGCTTACCCTGAGCAGAAAATGCTCATTATCGAACTTAGTCAAGGTATTACTGTAATGAAACTATACACCAAGTTTCATCACCCTCACTTAATTTAATTAGAACTAAAGTTATCGTGTCCCAAAGCATCAACCAATCAAATTGCTTATCTCTGCTTACCCTAAGCGGAAAATGCTCATCTTCGAACTCCACCAAGGCATTGACCTAATAAACACATACTCCAAGTTTGAACATTCTAGCTCAATCAGGAAGAGAGTTATTGTGTCCCAAAAAGTGTGACGGACAGACAGACAGGCGGACGAACCCATTTTAATAGCCCCCAACTTTCTTCGAAAGGCGGGGGACAATATAGCATGTTAAGAACACTCTCGGGATCATTACGTAATTTACTTCTAGAATTATTCAATAAATCATGATCAGAGGAACTAATTTCTACCAGCTGGAAAACAGCAACGATAACCCCATTGATGAAACCATTAAAAGATAGAAATGAAACTGGTTCTTACAGGCCTAAGTTTGACCTCTACGGTGTGCAAACCACTCGAAACTATGGTAAATAACAGGCTAAGATATTGTGAAAGTAATGGATTAATCAGTCCAAATCAAAGTAGATATAGACAGCAGCGCTCCACTATTGATCACATTGTAAGGTTACAACATGACATCATGATTTCACTATCTAAAAAAAAAACCAATTATCTATGTGCAGTATTCGCCGACCTGACCAAGGCATTTGACTTAGTTTGGGTAGATGGCCTACTTAAAAAAATACATGGGCTAGGGGTGACAGGGCAAATGTTCCACTGGATTGAGGATTGTCTAAATGATAGGCAAATTCAAGTTAATGTAGGTCTCTCAATAAGCAATAAATATGAACTCGAAAATGGCACACCACAGGGTTCCGTTATAAGCCCGACACTTTTCAATATCATGATTAATGATCTTCAATCTAATAACTACATTAAGAAACACATAGACGTAGCTGTCTATGCAGACGACAGCTCAATCTGCCATTCAGGGAATACCTACGGCACGGTCAGAACGAGAATGCAAGAAGCTTTAGACAAAATATCGAAATGGTCCAATTATTGGGGATTTCAAATATCTGAAAGTAAAACAGTAGGTATGCTCTTTTGTATGGATCATAGGGAAGTGTCGTCTATGGAACTGGAACTGAACAACATCCGAATTGAATTCAAAGATCAGGCAAAGTTTCTAGGAGTAACCTTTGATCGCAAAATGACTTTTATACCACATATTGAAAATATTGTTAAAAGAGGACAGCATGCTCTAAATGTAATGAGATGTCTGACGGGTAGGTCCTGGGGAGCAAATAAAACCACCCTGCTAATGACATATAGGTCCATGATAAGATCAATATTTGACTATGGCTGTGTTGCGTTTGCGAGTGCAAATAAAACGGCTCTTGCTAAACTAGACAGTTTACAATATCAGGCAATAAAGATAGTCACAAAGGCCTCATTTGGCACGAAAAGGGAAAGTATGTTGCAAGAAGTAGGTGAAATGTCCCTCGAATTGAGGCGCAATGAGCTCATATAGAGATACTGGGCTAAGATGCAATATCTTGGGAACAGCTGTACAGCATTTAAGTGTACAAAAACATTAAGGAAAATATTCAAAAGAAATGTTAAACCAGAGAAACAACCATTCGGTCACAGGGCAAATGATCTATTAAAAGACCTTAGATTAGATCACTATCAGATTACTAACAAGGCATATTCGTATCAAGCCCCATTCACTGTATTAAACCCACTTTATGACATAAGCCTAAGCAATGTTGTTAATAAGAGAGAAAATCCACAACACGCTCAAATGGTATCTAAAGAATTCTTGAACGAAAAATATTCTTCTCATGTGAAAATATACACGGATGGATCATGCGATCCGAATACAACCAAAACTGCACTAGGTGTAGTTATTCCCGAATTTAATATCAATTTATCAAAGATAGGCTGGCACAGCCAGGCAGGATACGCACACATTTTCGAGAGATGGATAGAGAACAAGCAATACCGAAAGTGATTTTTCCTACATCATTAAGTTAGAATTTGATATGTGCAAATATGGAAATGAATTAAGGTCTTTGCGTTATAAAGGTGCATTTCAGTAGGCTTCAAATTCGACTGGGGACCATGCTGCTAAGTGGGTAAGATGCTGGCTCGGTAGCCTTGAGGTTGGGTGTTTGATCCCTGCATTGGGTGACAAAGTTCATCTAGATTTTCTGGTTTTCCCTTGTTAGTGATGAAGGATGGATGGCCTGACAAGAACAGCTGTCAATTTTGGTTCGATTTTCACGAAATTCGACCTCAAGCTTCATTACGATGTAACGGTGATATAATCAAACGGTTTTTTATGTGGGATAATAATTCTGACCTCCTGAGGGACCACAAGTTAAAAGATAGGCTGGCACTGCCAGGCAGGATACGCCCACATTTTCGAGAGATGGATAGAGAACAAGCAATACCGAAAGTGATTTTTCCTACATCATTAAGTCCTGTATTTCATACTGTATTGGGAGCAGCCATTTTGTTGGTCAGTTCCAGTCTGATATTCATGAAATTCGAAGCCGACAATGATTATGGTGTGACGGTACACAACCTAGAAATGTGACTTTTCGTCAAAATCGGATAAGAATTGTGACCTGTAGAGAGACCACAACCATGATATACCATATTTTTACACTATTCGCGTACAAACGCCGACCATTTCGTCCGGCAATTTCGGTACGATTTTCACGAAAGTCGAACTCAACCTTTCTTAGGATGCAACAGTAATATAATCAGAGTTTTTTTTTAAAATCAGATAATAATTGTTCGAGAGATAGAGAACAAGCAATACCGAAAGTGATATTTCCTACAATCAAAGGCCATAATTCATTACGTTACATTTTGATATGCGCAAATATCAAAAAGAATAAAAATTTTTAGGTTATAAAAATGCATTTCGGGTTTCATCAAATCGAATTAAAATTGTGACCTCTACAGGGTCCACAACTTTGATATACCATATTTTTACAATATTCACGTACGAACGGCGGCCATTTTGTATGGCAATTTTGGTCCGATTTTACCGAAATTCGAACTCAACCTTCCTTAGGGTGTAACGGTGATATAATCGAACGGTTTTTTAAATCGGATAATAATTGTGACCTCCAGAGGGACCACAAGCTAAAAAGGGCGATTTTTCGGACAATCGGGGGCCATAATTCAGGAAGTTACGATCCGATGGGCAAAAATATCGAAAGGAACCAAGATTTTGGGGTTATAAACATGCATGTCAAGTTTCATCACAATTGGTTCAAAATTGTGACCTCTATAGGGTCCACAAGCTAAAAACACGATATTTCGTACAATCAAGGGCCATAATCCATGAAGTTCCGATCCGCTACATGCCAATATCGAAAAGAACTGAGATCTTATGGGGATAAACCTATATTTCAAGTTTCGTCAAAATCGGATAAGAATTGTGACCTGTAGAGAGTCCACAAACAAATTGTGGACGGACAGGGGCGACGACATAATACGTCCACATGAAAATGTGGGCGTATAAAAAGGCTACCAGATGAATGTACCATCCATACCGCAGAATTAAAAGCAATATCCACAGCTCTTGAGTGGCTTATGTCATCCACCATTGACTAAGCAGTCATCCCTTAGCAGCATAAAGTTAATAATACATGATAAAAGAACATCTAGACCAGAAATTATTCAGAATATCCGAGCGAGTGTTTGTTCCATCCGAAAGAAAAATAAAACCGTAGAATTTATATGGATACCATCCCATGTTGGTATAGTAGGCAATGAGTCTGCAGATAATCTGGCTCGCAAAGGACTCAGTCTCTGCGATACCGAAGACTTAAAATATAGCGTTCATGAATTTAACAGCATTGTTAAAACTAAGAATGGAAAATTGAGTTGGCCAAGGCAAACACTTTTAGATTCAAATTAAATAATGATCTGGTTGTAAAAGCTGAGGTCAATCACCCATCTCGCAAAATCTGTAGTTTAATCACAAAACTGAGAACAAAAGATTTGATCACGGACCACACATTTAACCCAAAGAAGTGCGAATGTGGCCAAAATTTGACTGTTAACCATGTCACAATTGCGTGCAATAAATTTCAAGAGAAAAGACTCCCTATACGAAGTTTAATAGAAGATGCCAAACTTCAGTATACCCTTCAAAATGTACCCCCCCCCCCCACGGAATATGTCATATAAAATTTATGAAGCTATTTCAAAATTCAAAGCAGAATCGGGAATTAAATGTTAATTTAGCTGCACTAAAAGAGCACTAGTCAAGGAAAGTTAATACATGATAAAACAACATCTAGACCAGAAATTGTTCAGAATATTCTAACGAGTGTCTGTTCCCTCCGAAGGAAAAATAAAACCGTAGAATTTACATGGATACCATCCCATGTTGACATAGTAGGCAATGAGTCTGCAGACAGTCTGACTCGCAAAAACTTAAAATATAGAGTTCATGAATTTAACAGCATTGTTAAAACTAAGATTAAGTCTGAATGGAAAACTGAGTTGGCCAGAGCAAATACGTTTAGGTTCAAATTAAATAACGATCTGGTTGTAAAAGCTCACGTCAATCACCCATCTCACAAAATCTACCGACCATAAATTTAACCAGCGAAGCGCGAATGCGACAACAATTTGACCGAAAATAATGTCATCATTTCCCTCTCGAAATATGTTATATAAAATTTATGAAACTATCTCAAAACTCATGACAGAATCGAGAATTAACTGTTAATTTAGTTGAGCTAAAAGAGCAGTAGTCAAAGAAAGATAACTGGTTGTGTAGAACAGGTTGGCCCCTAAGCCACCTGGATGCGTTAATAATACCAGAAAAATTAACGCTAAGATAGGTAACTACATATCTAGTTACAAATGAAGGAACTATTGTTGTAGGACAGTATGGCGGATCAGCCTGCTGCACGATTTAAAATAATAATATAATGACAATATAAAAATAATGACAATGTAAAAAAGAATAGGGACATAAACAACCACTACTAACAATGGCAGTGTATATCAATCAATTTAATTTATGACTTAATATTAAATAAAACGTATTTTGTCTTCTATAAATGGTTTAATTTGTGTCTTTCTTTAACTTTCTATTGATATCACCCCGGTGGAAGTGGACGTTAAACTCCAAAACAAACAAACGACGCTGTGAACCATTTTATAGGACATTTAACTTAAGTTTTAACCATATGGAACTTTTTGGACAAATCAATAATCCACGGGTCCAGCTATGTACTGGGAGCACTTCGCTTTTCCACGTAACGCAAGCGGATTCTTTTTCCCCACGGGGTTTGTTCTATTCGCAATGATGGCGCCAAACATCTCTCAGTTGGACCTGCTGTTATAGCATGTTTTTATTATGACAAAGGGAGAAGATGACCCGCCCTCTCTTCCCACGACAACGGTTTTATAAGTGTGATTTAAATTGACCTTCCTTTTTTATCAGTAGGCAGAAAAGAAGTCAACAGAACAGATAAATGATGTGTGATATAAACTGACTTTTTAATATACAAGGATTTCTTATTTTGTGTGCTCAACCACCGACCAAGCTGAACGAAGGGAAAGTAATTCCCCCTTGAAACGGAAATTGCCGAAACGAACAACGGTCCTGTCTGTTCATGCCGAGGCGACAGCGAACAAAGGACACGTGCATGAAAAAAAAAAAAAACCTCCAAGGCGAATGAGAAAATAAATAAGGAAAATAATAACAAATATCGTAACTGGCTCATTAAGAATTAAATTTCTCCAATCAAACTAATCCAATAACTTACATTGATATATGCAATAAGTTAACTGTAATGCAATTAAATACCAATGGTCTCAGGCCACGTATGACAGAATTGAACCACAGTGTTAGCAAATCCAAAATTGATATAATATGCATACAGGAGACAAAATTAGGCCCAAAGCAGAAGGGTACACACTCTTGCGGAAAAATCGCCCAAACGTGACAAAGGGTTCTGGGGGTGTTGCAATGTTCGTCAGTGAACAACTCTCATATAAATGTATTAGAATAGATTCTGGTGAAGAAGAGGTAATCGGATTAGAATTAGCTACAACCGACAAACAAAATATGCCCGTTGTTAAAATTTACAATCCATGAAAAATCAATGAGGAAGAAGTGTATCAAAAAATATATGATCAAATAAAAACTAAGGATATTATTATATGTGGAGATTTTAATAGTCACCACACCACTTGCCCCCCCCCCCCCATTCATAACAATGCTGGAGATAAACTGAATAATTTTATTGAAAATTCTAATTTAGTTCTATCAAATAACGATGACCCAACATATATTGGTTCTGGCAACAAAATAGGTGCAACCCACCTTGATCTTACCCTAACATCTCCCGGTAGAGCTTTAAACTGTAAGTGGCAAGTCATAAATAATACGCTGGGTAGTAATCATCTCATTGTGTTAACTGAAATAAACTCAAACGTAAATAAAGAATCAGTCACGTGCAAACAAAGATGGAAAGTTGAAAAAGCAAATTGGTCCCTCTTTCAACACTATTGTGATGAAATCGACCCAAACACTGTAAGACACGATGATATAAATATATTTACCGAAAATATTTCGCGTGCGATCTTCGGTGTAGCAGAAAAATCGATCCCCAGAACAACAGGCAGGAAAACCAAAGACGCCCCAAAACCCTGGTGGACCCCGGAATGTTAATCAGCCGTAAATGCAAGGAAAAATCACTTTAAAAACTATTTCATGTATGGTCCAAAGAGAATAAATATTTGTATAAGCAATGTGATGCAAACGCCAGACAGGTCATTTCAGAGGCAAAAGAAAATCACTGAATGACATTCTGTGATAGCACGACTGATAAAACTAAAATTTCAAATGTCTGGGGAAAAATACATGCAATGAATATTCCACTTTCAATTATGAAACCCAATCAGCCATGACAAATAGGGACAAGACAGGGCTGTTAGCGAAATTGCTGCTGATGGCAGTAGCGATAAAAACCACAGTGAAAAATTCTTAAAACAAAAGTCGAAATTTCATTGGAATAAACCATCGCGTAACTTAGCAGACGAGCATAAAGCCATTAACTTACCCTTTACCCTAGAGGAAAAGCATAAAGGTCTAGGCAGCAAAATTGACTCGGCGACTGGCGAGGATCAAATAAAGTATAGCATGTTAAGAAACCTCTCCGGGTCATTACGCAATTTACTTGAAAACAGCAATGATAACCCCATTGATTAAACCATTAAAAGATAGAAATGAAACCGGTTCTTACAGGCCTATAAGTCTGACCTGTACTTTGTGCAAAACACTTGAGATTATGGTAAATAATAGGCTAAGATATTATTGTGAAAGTATTGGATTAATCAGCCCAAATCAAAGTGGATATAGACAGCAGTGCTGCACTATTGATCATATTGTAAGGTTACAGCATGGCATCATGACTTCACTATCTAAAAAGAACAGTTATCTATGTGCAGTATTCGGCGACCTGACCAAGGCATTTGACTTAGTTTGGGTGGATGGCCTACTTAAAAAAATACATGGGCTAGGGGTAACAGGACGAATGTTCCACTAGATTGAGGATTTTCTAAACGATAGGCAAATTCATGTAAATGTAGGTCTCTCAATAAGCAATAACATGAACTCGAAAATGATACACCACCGGGTTCCGTTATAAGTCCAATACTTTTCAATATCATGCTTAATGACCTTCAGTCTAATAACTACATTAAGAAACTCATTACGTAGCAGTCTATGTAGACGACAGCTCAATCTGGCCTACTTAAAAAAAGTACATGGGCTTGGGTTAACAGGACAAATGTTCCATTGGATTGAGGATTTTCTAAACGATAGACAAATTCAAGTTAATGTAGGTCTCTCAATAAGCAATAAATATGAACTCGAAAATGGCACACCACATGGTTCCGTTATAAGCCCGACACTTTTCAATATCATGATTAATGACCTTCAGTCTAATAACTACATTAAGAAACTCATTGACGTAGCAGTCTATGCAGACGACAGCTCAGTCTGGCACTCATCGAATAACTACGGCACGGTTAGAACGAGAATGCAAGAAGCCTTAGACAAATTATCTAAATGGTCCAATGATTGGGGATTTCGAATATCTGAAAGTAAAACAGTAGGTATGCTCAGTGTTATCTGTTAAACTGGAGATGAACAACATCCGAATTGTATTCAAAGATCAGACACAGCTTCTAGGGATGACCTTTGATCGTAAAATGACTTTTATACCACATATTGAAAATATTGTTAAAAGAGGACAAAGTGTCTTAGATGTAATGAGATGCATGACGGGCAGGTCCTGGGGAGCAAATAAAACCACTCTGCTAATGATATATAGGTCCATGATAAGATCACTATGTGACTATGGCTGTGTTGCGTTTGTGAGTGCTAATCAGGCAATAAATATAGCCACAAGGGCTTCTTTTGGCAAAATAGGGAAAGTCTGTTGCAAGAAGTAGGTGAAATGTCCTTCGAATTGAGGCGCAACGAACTGATATTGAGATACTGGACTAACTTGTAATATCTTGGGGACAGCTGTACAGCATTTAAGTGTACAAAAACATCAAGGACAAAATTCAAAAGAAATGCTAAATCAGAGACTCAACCGTTCGGTCACAAAGCAAATGATCTATTAAAAGACCTTAGACTTGATCACAATGAGATTACTAACAAGGCATTTTCGAATCAAACCCCATGGACTGTATTAAACCCACACTATGACATAAGCCTAAGCAATTTTGTTAATAAGAAAGAAAACCCACAACACGCGCAGATGTTATCTAAAGAATTTTTGAACGAAAAATGGTCATCTCATGTGAAAATATACACGGACGGATCATCCGATCCGAATACAGCCAAAACTGCATTAGATGTAGTTATTCCTGAATTAAATATCAATATATCAAAAAGGCTACCAGATGGATGTTCTATCCATGCCGCAATGAGTCTGCAGACAGTCTGGTTCCCAAAGGATTAAGTCTCTGCGAGACTGAAGACTTAATATATAGCGTTCATGAATTTAACAGCATTGTTAAAACTAAGATTAAATCTGAATGGAAAACTGAGTTGGCCAGAGTAAATACGTTTAGATTCAAATTAAATAACGATCTGGTTGTAAAAGCTGAGGTCAATCACTCATCTCGCAAAATCTGTATCTTAATCACAAGACTGAGAACTAAAGATTTAATTACTGACCATAAATTTGACCCAGAGAAGTGCGAATGCGGTCGCAATTTGACCGTTAATCATGTCATCATTACGTGCAATAAATTGGAATAAAAAAACTCCCCGTGCAAAGTTTAATGGAAGATGCCAAACTTAAATACATCCTTCAAAATGTACTCTTCCCCTGCAAATATGTCATATAAAATAAATGAAGCAATCTCGAAATTCATAGCAGAATCGGGAATTAACTGTTATTTTTTTTGTGCTTAAAGGGCACTAGTCAAACAAAGATAACTGGTTGTGTAGACCAAGTTGGCCCCTAAGCCACCTGGATGCTTTCATAATATCAGAAAAATTAACGCTCTGAGATAGGGAAGTACATATCTAGTTACAAATGAAGGAACTATTGTTGTAGAACAGTATGGCGGATCAGCCTGCTGCATGATTTAATATAATAATATTTAATGACAATATAAAAATAATGACAATGTAATAGAATAGGGACCTACACAACCATTACTAACAATGACAGTGTATATCAGTTAATTTAATTTATGTCTTAAAGTAGCTAAGTCTCATCCAAAATCTTTGACAATGAAAACACGAATCATTTGTCAATCTAAATCAACATTGATGTGATCTTACCGGGAAAGGGTGGGCTTCTGATATCCAATATATAAGACAACATAAAAAATTTACCATTGGTACACGAATCGTGTACCATAATGCGTTTTAAGCCCATTTTTAACAAGGGAAATAAAGAACGAGGCTAGAAGGTGACGATATAAATACTATGTAGATTGGAATAACCAGACGCTACACATTCGATTGAGATTTGAGGCGTGGGCCCTATTTCGCCGAACATAACTGATTTGAAATTAGAATAAACACAGAAATGATTGAAGGTAAATCAGTTTATATCAATTCATATTGCATTATTATATGCGTTGGGACCATTTGTGTCAATTTCTAAGTCCCAAATATTAGCGATTTAGCTCCTTTAATATTAAATACCACGTATTTTGTCTTCTATAAATGGTTTAATTTGTTTTAATTGTTTTGTTCTGTGTTGCTGTTGGCTCTTCTTTCTCTTTTCAGGTAACGTTAATCTGGGTAGAGTCATGCGCAAAAAAAAGCACAATGAAATGCCTCTCAATTGATATCACCCCCGGTGCAACTGGACGTTAAACTCCAGAAACAAACGAACGACGCTGTGAACCTTACTATAAGACTTTTAACCATATGGAACTTTTTGGACAAATATGTAAATAATCCGCGGGTCAAGCTATGTGGTTTTTACTGCGAGCACTTCGCTTTTCCACATAACGCAAGCGGATTCTTTTTCCCCACGGTTTTTTTTTCTCTATCCACACTGATGGCGCCAAATATCTGTCAGCTGGACCTACTGTTTTAACATGTTTTTAATATGACAAAAGGAGAAGATCACCCGCCCTCTCTTCTCATGACAGAGGTTTCATGAGTGTGATTTAAATTGACTTTTTCAATATACAAGGACTTTTTATTTTGTTTGCTAACCAATTTTAAGGAGACTGCAGACACACACGGACATCTGAATTGTATTTTTTTTTACCAACTTTCAACCCATAAAGTGTCAATAATTTAATCAAATCAACCTGTCCATAATATCATATATAATGCATTGGACGTTAAATCTTCATTAAACAACAACAACAAAGATAGGTTGCCAGGCAACGAAACATACGCCCACAGCAGCTAAATCGTCCGGGCAGTCAACAAGAGTTGTCGCATATTCTTACTTTTTTCGATAATGAAACATTTATATTACACTCAAGTCTGATTAAGAGTAACAACTTAGAAAATCATTAGAATTTGTTTGGTTTTTATAAAGTTCTGGCCCATACTAACATTTAGTATGGTATACAAAACATTTAATATCATGGATTTAGCTGTTCAGTTATCAAAATTCATTGAAAATTAATATACTTGTTTATCTCAAGGCCTTAAACTCTGTGTATCTCTTTGAAGTCAATCGGATAATAAGTTTGGCACCTAAAGCATCACAAGGGAGATAACTTTGGCAGTAATTATGGGAAATCGTTGAAAATCAATAGGCTTCTCATGACCTTTACCACTGTGTATCAATTTTAAGTCAATCGGATATCAATTTTGGCCTCCAGGGCATCCACAAGATTTTTTGAAGTGATCAAGGGCCATAACTCTGGCAGTAATTATCGGAGATCTCTGAAAATCGATAGAATTCTTCGCCTCAAGACCTTAAACACTTTGTATAAATTTCCAGTCAATCGGAAATCACCGAAAATCATTGGGCTTCTTCGTCTCATGACCTAAAAAACTGTGTATAAATTTAAAATCAATCGGATAATAACTTTGGCCTCTACAGCGTCCACAAGATTTTTTGAAGTGATCAAGGGCTATAACTCTGGCAGTAATAATCGGAAATTGCTGAAAATCAATAGGCGTCTTCCTCTTATGGCCTTAAACACTGTGTATAAATTTACTGTCAAACGGATATTAACTTTAGCCTCTAAAGCGTTCACAAGATTTTTCAAAGTGATCAAGGGTCATAACTCTGACAATAATTATTGGATATCGCTGAAAATCAATAGGCTTCTTCGTCTCATGAACTTAAACAACGTGTATAAATTTAAAGTCAATCGCATATCAACTTTAGCCCCTAGTGCGTCCATGTGGACGATGGACGGACGGACGGACGGACGGACGGACGGACGGGGGCGACGGCAATATACGTCCACATTTCCATGTGGGCGTATAAAAACAAATGGCCCAGACTTAATTCTAAACGAAATGCTAAAGGCTTCCTCAGAAATTCTAATGGATCAGTACTTAATTTTTTTTAAAATCTAATCCTCCCTTCCGGAGTAATACCATCAAGCTGGAATCAATCATACCTAGTACCAATTTCCAATACATAAAAAAGGTCTGACGGAAGACCCTGGAAATTACCGAGATATTTCCCTGGCTAATTGTCTTTCTAGATGCTTCCTTTCGATTATTAATAATACAATTGGGCTTCTCATTTAGTGCACAATGTAAAATTAAATTTACCAAAGTTGAGTAATATAGAACACAACAAGATAACCATAAAAACCTGTAAGTCGATTTTGTGCCAACCCCCAAAAACCACTAATACGGGTTGCCTTGTCGAGTCCGGAATTTTCCCAATGCAAGTAGATATATACAATAGACACTTACTCTATTATAACCGTATAAACCATTCTGACATGAAAGAATCAGACCCATTACTGTCTGAAGCCCATAATGATGACAATCAAATAGCTAGCTCTAATGTTAACCTCTCATGTACTGCTTCTTTAATTCACTTAATAAATTATATCAACATAACCCCGTCAAACATCATAAAATTAATATCAAATCATCACTTCAATCCAAATTCAACTCCCTTTTCACTGAGGCATGCCACTCCAGCCCGTATAAAACTACAAAGTTTATACCCATCATTTACAGATCATTTATATCCTGTTCCCTAAAAAACCTATTTAACCCACACGAAACAATGGCAAACTTATCTAAGGTCATATAATTTGTACAGATACATGTAGCCTGTCTCTCTCTCTTTGTATCAAAATCATTCTCTACATTTCCATATTATATTACTTCATTCATGTCATTATTATACATTCGTATATCACATTTCCATGTAATACCGATGCTAAGTTTTCTTGTCATTTATGTATATATAAGATGTATACCCATGCATCACTGTATTGATAATTGTGCCATTCTCAAACACGTTTGAGGTAAATGTGTACATAACATAATATTGTCCTGTTGGTACATGTAAATCTATATTATAAGCGAGATTAAAATTACCGTTGTCTTAAATTTAAATATTATTTGTTATAAATATATATACATGTTTATATTGTATGCTGTCTTAAATGAACGTTTCGATACAACATCCCTTTCAGCAGATTAACAGTAAATCAAACCAATAAATTAGAGTTAATGGCAATTGGTTTAAACAATATTTTTATTCATAAAATATCATATAATACATTATAGTTTTAAAGATATGATACAAAAACAAGCTAAAACTTATAATAATTTGCTTCATAAATGTTTATGTTACTTACTTTTGATATTTCAAGAATTTGATAATGTACTTGTTTCTTGACGACGAAAGTTCAATTCAACAACGTAAATAAATAAAGATAAATAAATGAGTAACATAGGGCTCTAACCACCACGCCAACTAATAAGCTGTGATTTAGCCACGAAAATCGTTTCATCTTGTCTCAACAAATTCGTGGTGGAAATTAAATTTGGTGATTTGTTGCATAAGTTAACCAGATGCCTGTCACTGTCGCATACATTTCTTTTCCGATGTATTGCACAATACGACTAGCACTCGAATTACGCCTCGAACTATATTTGTCAAGTGTAGGCATAATAGGGTGAAAAAATCAAATTTTAAGCCAATCAGGAACCATAAAAGCCAACAACGTCAGGGGTCAATGGCCATAAATAGACCAGGAAATGCCCTTTACGAGACGGAACACGTTGGCTTGTTTACATTTGTCAAGGAGAATTTTTCTGCAAATATGCCGGGATTACTGGATCATACCACAAGTTAAGTTGCATTGACATGATGAAGACGACTAACCCCTGATTTGTGGCATACATATGGTCGATAATTGGAAAATAGCACCAATGATTGAATGAATCTGTTATTTTCTGGAAACAAGTATTTTTTCAAAACTATTTCAGTGAAACAATATCCAAAAGATAGGCTGGCACTGCCAGGCAGGATACGCCCACATTTTCGAGAGATGGATAGAGAACAAGCAATACCGAATGTGATTTTTCCTACATCATTAAGTTAGAATATGATATGTGCAAATATCGAAATGAATTAAGATCTTTGGGTTATAAAGGTGCATTTCAGTAGGCTTCAAATTCGACTGGGAATCATGTTGCTAAGTGGGTAAGATGCTGGCTCGGCAGCCTTGAGGTTGGGTGTTTGATCCCTGCATTGGGTGACAAAGTTCATCTAGATTTTCTGGCATGGTTTCCCCTTGTTAGTGATGAAGGATGGGTGGCCTGACAAGACAGCTGCCAATTTTGGTTCAATTTTCACGAAATTCGACCTCAACCTTCATTACGATGTAACGGTGATATAATCAAACTGTTTTTTAAATGGGATAATAATTCTGACCGCAGAAGGACCACAAGCTAAAAAAAAGGTCATTTTTCGGACAATCAGGGGCCATAATTCAGGAAGTTACGATCCAATGGGCGCAAATATCGAAAGGAACCAAGATCTTTGGGTTATAAACATGCATGTCAAGTTTCATCAAAATCGGTTCAAAATTGTGACCTCTATAGGGTCCACAACCTTGATATAACATATTTTCATACTAATCGCGTACAAACGGCCGCCATTTTGTCTGTCAATTTTGGTCCGATTTTCACAAAATTTGAACGCAATCTGCATTACCATGTAACGGTGATATAATCAAACGTTTTTTTAAAACAGATAATAATTTTGACCTCCAGTGGGACCACAAGCTAAAAAGGGTGATTTTTCGTACAATCAGGGGCCATAATTCAGGTAGTTACGAACCAATGGGTGCAAATATCGAAAGGAACCATAGCTTATAAACATACGTCAAGTTTCATCACAATCGGTTCAAAATTGTGACCTCTATAGGGTCCACAACCTTGAAATAACATATTTTCACACTATTCGCGTATAAACGGCGGCCATTTTGTATGTCAATTTTGGTCCGATTTTCACGAAATTCGAACTCAACCTTCATTACCATGAAACGGTGATACTATCAACCGTTTTTTTTAAATTGGATAATAATTTTGACCTCCAGAGGGACCTCAAGCTAAAAAGGGCGATTTTTCGGACAATCAGGGACCATAATTCAGGAAGTTAGGATCCGATGGGCGCAAATATCAAAAGGAACCAAGATCTTGGGGTTATAAACATGCATGTCAAGTTTCATCCAAATCGGTTCAAAATTGTAACCTCTATAGGGTTCACAACCTTGAAATAACATATTTTCACACTATTCGCGTACAAACGGCGGCCATTTTGTATGTCAATTTTGGTCCGATTTTCACGAAATTCGACCTCAACCTTCATTACCATGTAACGGTGATATAATCGAACGTTTTTTTTAAATCGGATAATAATTTTGACCTCCAGACGGACCACAAGCTAAAAAGGGCGATTTTTCGGACAATCAGGGGCCATAATTCAGGAAGTTACGATCCGATAGGCGCAAATATCGAAAGGAACCAAGATCTTGGGGTTATAAACATGCATGTCAAGTTTCATCAAAATCGGTTCAAAATTGTGACCTCTATAGGGTCCACAAGCTAAAAACATGATATTTCGTACAATCAGGGGCCATAATCCATGAAGTTTCCATCCGATACATGCCAATATCGAAAGCAGCCGAGATCTTATGAGGATAAACCTATATTTCAAGTTTCGTCAAAATCGGATAAGAATTGTGACCTGTAGAGAGTCTACAAACAAATTGTGGACGGACGGACGGACGGACAGGGGCGACGACATAATACGTCCACATGAAAATGTGGGCGTATAAAAAGATAGGCTGGCACTGCCAGGCAGGATACGCCCACATTTTCGAGAGATGGATAGAGAACAAGCAATACCGAAAGTGATTTTTCCTACATCATTAAGTCCTGTATTTCATACTGTATTGGGAGCAGCCATTTTGTTGGTCAGTTCCAGTCTGATATTCATGAAATTCGAAGCTGACAATGATTATGGTATGACGGTACACAACCTAGAAATGTGTACAAACGGCGGCCATTTTGTCTGGCAATTATGGTCCGATTTTCTCGAAATTCGAACTCAACCTTCCGTAGGGTGTAACGGTGATAGAGTCAAACGTTTTTTAAAATCGGATAATAACTGTGACCTCCAGAGGAACCATAGGCGATTTTTCGGACAATCAAGGGCCATAATTCAGGAAGTTACGATCCGATATGCGCAAATAACGAAAGGAACCAAGATCTTTGGGTTATAACCATGCATTTCAAGTTTCATCAAAATCGAATTAAAATTGTGACCTATACAGGGTCCACAACCATGATATACCATTTTTTAACAGTATTCGTGTACAAACGGCGGCCATTTTGTATGGCAATTTTGGTCTGATTTTCCCGAAATTCGAACTCAACCTTCCTTGCGGTGTAACGGTAATACAATCAAATGTTTTTTTAAATCGGATAATAATTGTGACCTCCAGAGGGATCACAAGCTAAAAAAAGGCGATTTTGCGTATAATCAGGGGCCATAATTCAAGAAGTTACGATCCGATATGCGCAAATATCGAAAGGAACCAAGATCTTTGGGTTATAACCATGAATTTCAAGTTTCATCAAAATCGAATTAAAATTGTGACCTCTACAGGGTCCACAACACTGATATACCATTTTTTAACAGTATTCGCGTACAAACGGCGGCCATTTTGTATGGCAATTTTGGTCCGATTATCCCGAAATTCGAACTCAACCTTCCTTAGGGTGTAACGGTGATATAATCGAACATTTTTTTAAATCGGATAATAATTGTGACCTCCAGAGGTACCACAAGCTAAAAAAGGTGATTTTTCGGACAATCAGGGGCCATAATTCAGGAAATCACGTTCCGATAGGCGCAAATATCGAAAGGAACCAAGATCGTTGGGTTATAAACATGCATGTCAAGTTTCATCAAAATCGGTTCAAAATTGTGACCTCTATAGGGTCCACAAGCTAGAAACGTGATTTTTCGTACAATCAGGGGCCATAATCCATGAAGTTTCGATCCGATACATGCCAATATCGAAAGCAGCCGAGATCTTTTGGGGATAATGATATATTTCAAGTTTCGTCAAAATCGGGTAAGAATTGTGACCTGCAGAGAGTCCACAAACAATTGTGGACGGGCGGATGTCCGGACGGACGTCCGGACGGACAGGGGTGACGACATAATACGTCCACATGAAAATGTGGGCGTATAAAAATATACGAATTTGGCATGATTCATGATTGAAATACTGGTTTGGTATTATAATTATATATAGTGTTAAGAAAAACAAAAATAACCATACCATGTGATCTAAAAGATACAATTAACAATAATTCACCTTTATCAATTATACCATTTTTAAAAAAAACAAAAAAAAAACAATAGACTTGGTCCTTGGTCTGAGTTGTCATACATTTAGGAATAGGAAAATATCTTCATCTACTTGCATTTGCAAGAAAATGGGAAAATGCTAAGATATGATCCCCTTAACAAATTAGCCAGACCTATTATCCTTTTTCTTTTTTTGCCTGTAGTATTTTAGCTGCTTGCTTCTAAACATAACTTTATTCCTACACAATTGTTGTTGTTGGGGTTTTTTTTACGTTGGTAACGTACGTGGAATGTCACATGTGAGAAGTCTGTATTGTTTGTACACCCCGATGAGAGTTTTGTCTGTACAATCCTGGAATTCTTTGTCCAACAAATCCGTATAGCATTTTGTCTCCGGTACAAGCCTGCCGTTTCCATCTAATTTGATCCACTGGTTAGCACATACCCTAAATTTGTCCCCAGTTTCTCGCAGTGAACGGGTTTAGCTCGGTGTTTTTTAACAAAGTCTACACGGAGTATGCAGATGTAGTTATCCTGCTTTATTAAACGTAAACAAACCGGTGACCTTTCACTCTACACGTCCTTTTGACCCTTTCGTCGTGTGTGTCTGATTGGCTAGCTATGTCACGTGATCTATTAAAACCAAATCACCGCGAAATTCAAATATCATCGCACATTGTAAAGTTGAATAGTAATTATTGTTTATTTAAAGACGCATTCCATTTGTTCGCAAAAATGATTTTCTATGTGTCAAAACGTTTTGTTAGTTTTAAATAATCATGAACTATCTTGAATATATTTTCGTTTACATCATCACCAAGATTATTGTTACATTCAAGTAAACTAATGATAGAGCGTTGGTCATAATAGTTGCATTGTGGATAGCTAAATAATTAATACAGTAGATAAATTATGTTCGGGATTCTCTATTTGATGGCCACATGAGCACGTTGGGTTTTCACTAAGGAATTTATGGAAGTTTAGATTACTTTTGTTGTTACGAATCATGCAACGAATCAGTTGGTATTGACGTTCGCAAAAATAGTAATATCTTGGGATTTTAAATTGGCCTATAATATTATACAGCTCCCGCTTAAAGGTAGAAATATTTCGGGCGTCTTTAATTCTTTCACGCAAAATATTCCATCCGTCAATTACCGACGGAAGAAACAAAATTTGTATAACAACCTTTTAGCAGGAATTTTTCTATATTGGTTTTGGTTTCGCACTGGATAAGGATTTAAATCAGTACAAGGTTACTTAAATATCCGGGGTTTGATGTTTAGACATTTTATAAAATAAGACAAGCTTATGCATACTTCCTATCTTTGAGAGATAGAAGACGCGATTCGGCATAGAGTTGTTTGTGCGAAGTGCCCCTAACAAGGTCTGTAATAGTACGTAATAATAGTGTAGTTTTTCGAGTTTAGCGGTGTCGTCTTGACTACAATTATTTCAGACCAGGTAGTCAAATATTGGCAGAATAAAATTTTTGTAAATAACTTCAAGTGATTTACGTGAGATCCTGCATTTGAAACTGCGAAAGCATTCGATCATCCTACTGGCTTTAGTAATAACATAATTTACATGGGAAGACCATTTATTGATTTTATGAAATATTATTCCGAGATGTTTATGTTCGTTAACGTCTTTAAGTTCAGTCCCGTCGTAATTTAGTTCAATATTCCTTGTCGCATTTTTTCGGGAGAAAGTCATGGAAGTTGTTTTAGTAGGATTGAAATTTACTTTCCCTTTGGCTGCGTAAGTTTTAAGGAGCAATGATGTGAGCACATTTTCCATCATATTTATACATTCTGATAAATGTAATCTAACCAACTGGCCGAGACAGAGACCTTCCTGATCTAGACAGGTGTTGAATGCAATACATTATGGTTAAGAAATGTGAAAAATTTTCTTAGCAGTATACACAAATACACATGAAACAAAGTTAATTAAACTCAGGTAGCAATATACCAGAACCTGATTAATCACACCATTTATTGTTAGTTAATGACAAGCCCAGTAAACCAATAAACAATCACACAAATTCCCTGTTGTGGCTGTCAGTAAAAAGTAAAATCTGACTAATTGTCATGTAGTAATTTAGTACATTTTCCATGATGCTACCTTCCTGTTTACTTGTGTTAGAATTGAGTATGTAAATCTATTGTTTATTTTCTGAACAAGGTAGGGATATAAACATTTTGACTGCTTTTATATACATCATATTCGAAATAACTGATTTCTGTTAACCTTAATATATATCATTGGCAATTATCCATCAACTAATCATTAATCCAAGACAACTGATTATTATTACCGGATCATCAGCTAGTTGATTTATTATAATGTTTAGCCACATTATAGACACCCAATAATGGTTAATCCAGGATAAATACGATTAGAATTTTGAGATTTTTCCGCCAGTTCTCAAAAGGAATCGCCAGTACCGCAAAACTTTATCGCTCAAATCAAATTTTAATCGCCACTTTCATATTTTCATCGCAAATTGCGACTTTGGCGACCGACAGTCTGAGCCCTGGACGTGGGCAAAATTTCTGAAGGTAGTTCACCATACCAAAGAGAAGTTGAGCAGCTGCATTATCAGTTGGAGTGGGCAGTTATAGCCGCAACCTTTTGAGGGTCAACTTTAAAGCGGAAATTTCATATTTTCTAAGAAAGTCAAAACATAATTATTTCTATGCCTTTTGCTCAAAAGGTTGTCAACTCACTAATATACGATCATGGGCAATATTCTACGGGCATAAAAATCCCTGACACAGAAAATAATAACACAATTACTTGAATTACCTCCCTTGTTTTCCCATTCCCCTCCATGCAATGGCGATCTTCAAACGTTTGAATTTGAAGTTGAAAATGATATTTTTGCCAATTTCTCAACTGGAAATAGTGAATTATAGGATTAATAGGATTATTCTTTAACAAGGTAAGACTTTTTATAGATACAATCTATTTTAGGGCTTTATTTTAATATATTTTAAAAATATAACTAAAAAATATGAATTGCCGTTTTAATGCTATTTGAAGAGATAACATGTCCAACAGACGTAACTTCATGTAGATGAAATCTAAGTTTGTCTTTGCTGAGTTTGTTTTGTTGGTTTCTACAGCGTTCTTAGAGTGAGATTATTTTCTGATCATGATCTCGCATCGCTTCCTCATCCGTGTTGCCTGTACCATATACTAGTATCTAGTCATGTATAGCTTTTGCACCGAAGAGTCCTTAAAGGGCTTGATCTAGACGACGTTGGAATTCCTTTGGTGCAGTTCATATGCCAAAAGGCATACGTTTCCAGCGATAGCGGTTTCAAGGGATAGCAAAAGTAGTTTGGTATCACATACAGAGAGTGTGCGGGCATTTGCTAGTTCAGGAAGTAAATCATCTATGATAGGTGTAGGATAGTGATTTCTTTTAAGAGCTCTGTTGAGCGGTCTAAGATTGATAAAGGGGCGAGTTCTTCCAGTTGATTCTTTAGAGACAGGAACAAATGATGAAATCCAGTCAGTAGGGACTGTTACAAGAAGACGTTTCAGTTCTTCTTTGACTTTTGGTTTTACTGCAAAGGCGATTTTCCAAGTAGGAAGTTGAACACCTGGTACAGTTTTCTCTATCTGCAATTGAAGTTTACTTTGACACTTGCCTTACCTAGTTAACACATCATTGCAGTCAGTTGTTACTTTCTTCTCAGTTGAGTAGTACCTATGAGGAAATTGTTGGTTTCACTCACTGATGGTAGAATACAGTTTGTGTTACTGTAATAAGACCCACTTCTTGGACAGCAAGACAACCAAGGATTGGTTGAAGAGTTGCGTCTACCACTACAAAGTCGAGAGTATAGACTTTGTTATTGGCAGGATTTACAACAGTGCGGGAACATTTTCCAAGAGGTTTTAGAGTAGATTTGTTGTCTCAATTACGTTGGGGTTCAAAAATTTCAGAAAAATTAACTTTGGGTAGAATGTTGACTGTAGAGACACAGTCAAGTAGAAACTGGATGCTGGTTTTCTTCATAACTATTACAGCAATTAGTTTCTTGTTGTGATGAATAGAGTTGATAATATCTATGCATAATACTCCTTCATCCTCGTCTCTAGGGTCACCATCAATATCATAATCTTGGAAGAATTCTTATGATTAGATGTTGATGGGCATTTCACACGGTCGTGCTTCAGTAAAACATGTTTGTGAATGCAGAATTTGCATTGCTGTGGTGTGGGAGCCTTGTGTTTTGATGCCTATGATACCTAGCTTCAACAGGTTTCTGAGATGCAGAGTTGAAATTTGTGGGTTTGTTGCGAATATAGGAAATTTCTTTTTGAATCACTGACTCGAGCTGTAAAGCTGTAGTCTCGCTTGCTCTACATATATCAATAGCAGACTGAAGGATTAGTCGTGTGTCTTTCAAGATTTCTTTTTCTTTTCAGAATCCCAACATTAATTTGGTCTCGGGTAAGACTATCATGGAGCGTGTTATAGTTGAAGGAATTGACCAATTTTCGGAGAACGGTAACAAATGCATCAATTGTCTCATTTGTTTGTTGGAAGCGCTTTATAAAACATGTAACGCTCGTGGGTTTCATTGGTCCGTCCCGGGCAAAAGGCTTCAAACCTCTTCATCAGCAAAGGGTAGACCATCTTAGACAGTTAAGACTTCTGGTTCGACGAACATAAGAAAAGTTGATGTCCTTTGTGCCATTTCTTGACGATTTAACAAACTTGCCACTTAATGGTGCTGCCAGATTCGTCGTGGCGATATTTCCAGAGAGATCCAGTTTGCCTGTGAAAGGAATATTCATGTTCACTGGAATTTGCTGAGTTGCCGGAGCTGCAGCCTGGTGTTCTTGTGCCATCTTAAAAGCAGGACACAGTTTTTCAGCAATTATTGATTAGTTCACACGTGAGGACCACGTGGTTTCAAATAAGTTTTATGTGCGAAAATTTTGCACTTACAGCAGGTTTTGGTGACATTTAAATTTGTCGGTCATCTTCTCTGGCTGTGTATCCCTTATTCTGACACCATGTTTCGTTTCTGGGTTGATGGTGTGGGCAAAGTGGAGAGGAATTGATTGTAGTTGTAATAATAGCCTTTATTCAGTAGCCATATTGAGTACATCCCAGAAAGCGTGTAAGGGAAATAACTCAATAGGTTTAAGACCACTATAATGAGCACACATCCATGCATAGAGATAACAAACCTCATATCTCAACCCTCTGTGTTTCGAGATAATAGATGGTCCTATATACTTCCATTAAGCAAAGTCTAACGCAAATCGCATCAGTAAGCAAAATTGACAATATTTTTAATCAAAACAACGATTGGCTATTGTTATTTATAATATTCCTGCCACATCCAACTACAATCAAACATATAATCCTACCTGAAACGGGTATAAATCATTGTATTGAAAAATCGAGGAGGCGTTAAACCGTTATTAAGAACGCCATTTTTAAACAGTAGATGTATGACGGTGTATGTCGGATAAAAACAACGCTTCATTAATTTAAACGCGAATACATTGGCCTCTGTATTTTATTTTAAGATGTGTGCATCAACAAAGAAACCGGGTTTGCCACTTGGAACTAAAGGCATCCAATCGTAGCTAAAAACAAACACAACAGTATATATCTCAACATTTTTAGCTACGTTCTCGGAGCTACCATATATAGGGTGACCCACCATAAATTAATATCTACAAATATTTCGACAATTACACAACAATATATATAACACCAAAATGTAGAATTCGTCAGTATTTTTCAACCAGACGACCTCCCTTTCAGGCCAATAATTGCCGGTCCATGCTGTCCTACTAACAGGCTATCAAATCTTATTGATATCTTACTTAAGCCGTACGTGCCAAATGTGAAATCTGTTATTCGGGATGACATAGATTTTGTTAATACATTACCCCAAAATCTAAATGATGGCGACTTCTTCGTAACCATGGATATTTGTAACATGTATGGCAATATTTCCCATGATCTATGCCTTCAGGCCGTAGAATATTGGTTGGATAAACATCCTGAATGCAGTCATGAGAGAATTTCAAAAAACTTTATCCTCAAAGCCATACGTATCATCCTGACTAACAACACTTTCACATTTGGCGAAACAAATTACAAACAAATTCTTGGTATAGCGATGGGTACCAAGGCGGCACCACAATTAAGTAATTTAACAATGGGATTTCTCGAGGAAAAATTATACTCAATTGTGGAAATTGAACATGACGTGGATTACAAAATATATTTAGAAAATCAGTTGAAACGATTCCTAGACGATGTATTCTGTATTTGGAATGAACGATTGGGCAACATTGCAGATTTGCAACACATAATGAATGATTTAGACCTAAATATAAAATTCACAATTGAAACGAACGATCTGCAAATCGCATTCTTGGACGTTCTAGTGAAACGAAGGGGAGAACTCCTTATAACGGATATGTATTCTAAAGAAACGGATACCAAAAATTATCTTTCGTATAAATCATATCATCCACGCCATACCAAAAATAATATACCTTTCTCTTTAGCTAGAAAAATATGCACAATTGTGATAGATGAAGACCTCCGGGTTGTCAGATTAGGTGAGCTAAAAAGAAATTTATTGAAACAGTATTACCCCCTCGAGGTAATAGAAGTTGGGATAAAAAAGGCTTTGGCGATCGATATCCAAACACTGAGGGCTACTAAAGCAAAAGACAATTCGGATAATATCATTACCTTTGTCGCTGCTCATAACCCCCAACATCCCAACTTCTTTAAAACAATGTACGAGAGCAGGTCACTCCTGGCATCAAACGACAACCTCAAAGCGAAATTTGATAATGTTCAATTCATTAAATCACAAAGACAGCCACCTTATCTGAAACGCCTCATAACCAGAGCAAAATTCAATTCATCTATCACAAGGACCGGTTTTTAGGTACCTAAATGCCTGGATCTTCGATGCAAATGTTGTGATCATATAATACCAAATAACCAATATAAATTTCGTAACATTACGTTTAGCGTCAACGACAATATGAATTGTGACACAAAAAATCTCATATATGTCTTGACGTGTCTGGGTTGTGATTTTTTCTACATAGGCGAGACATCCACTCATCTACGGGACAGAGTACGCAACCATCGACGGGATTGCAATATTGAAAATGGGCCCCCCTTATTTGTAAATAGACATATCTTTAAATGTGCGCAACATCTACAAATAAAATTTCAAATTTTCCCTTTTTATAAAATGAAAGTTGATGACACCACGAAAAGGAAATTAATGGAAAATCATTTTATTAAAAAATACATTCCTCGACTTAATAGTCAATAAGTAACAATTGGCAATTAGCCTCATTTATTTATTAATTTTCTTTAATCTATCTCATGATAATCTTCCCTTCATTGTTCCCAAATCGAACCCATATACTACAGATTAACACACGTGTGTACATGTTTTGTATTAGTTAACGATATGTAACCATAGACAATGGTAACTATAGCTAATTAAAACCACAGTGTTACTATGTAAATATGTATAAATATACTATAATGTCCATCTTTATACAATGACATTATTTATGAATAGTCCCAAGACGGACGAAAAGTACTTTAAAATGTTAAAATGTTATTAAACCAGTGTTGAAATCAGTTTGTGTTGGCATACCTTTTATCTTTTTATCATTTACGTGAAACAAAGTAGTGCAACTTTGCGGTTGTCCTAATAATTTCGGATATATATATATAACAAGCCTTAAATCAGTTTGGAACATTTATAGTCACTAAATAAACGGTCATGTTGAACTTAATAAGGTATGACCATTTAACCATCTATAAATAATAGACTGAAAAATGGTTCCGAATATCGTCCATAACATTCAGTCACTTGTGAGTAAAAGATAGGTTACGTACCCTTGTTTTGAAATTAGTCTGGTTTAACTAGTCTGTCGACCATTCTACGTCTGATTGACAGATCGGGATAATCAAGACAATTTTTTTACGAAACATAACAGAAAGCTGGAACAAGAAATTGAATTTAGAAACGCGCACATTAGGTAGCCCAACAATTGTTTTAAGAACCTTATAAAAGTAAAATGCAACTCCTGCTAGTATCATGTTCTAGTATCATTATTTGTACTAAGCCTAATGAGGATAAAGCAATTTAAAGAATAAAACGAACGTAATTTCTAAAGCTGTTGTAATGACAAAAAAGATAGATTTTACTACTAACCAAAATCGTCAACAGTAGATTTTTTACGGATGTAAAAGTTGAAAGATGTGTAAAGAATTGCACGTGCGGTGGCTATGTATAGTATCATAGACTCCACGGCTGATAATTATCATACCGCGGAGTAAGCGAGACATCAGTTGAGATAAACGCCAACGTGCACATTCGCCGTGTCGAGACCAACTTTCTGTAGGGAAATTTTAAGTGCATGGGTCACCTAAATCACACGGTAAAACAATTTTACTTCCTGGATTTTGATTTGACACACACGTCTCAGATAAAGCTCGTTGAACCTTGATTATGCTCTTTTTGGTGCAGTTATCGCACCGTTATGACCTGACGTTTTGACCTGAACTGGTCACGCTAAATAAGGTGAAATATTTATATGCCTATTTCAAACGTCTACTGCCGGATAATCATAAGTGATAGAATCTTGACACCAATAGAAAAGTTGAAGAGAATACGTTGATCTATAATTTGCACTATTTGTTTCACCTCATTTCAAAATGCAAATTAAATACAAAACTAAATACTCATATGCGGCTTATATGAAGGGTCCTTGCTGTGGTCGCAAATATGCAAGCGTGATCACTTAGTGGTATAACGTTGTGGTGCAAATATGCGACTATGACCGGTTTAGGTTTGAGGAAATTGGGATATAATGAGTTATCTCCCTTCAATATTAATAGCTTTGCTTTAGAAAATATTAGTGTGAACAAAGAGAGTGGTGACTTAAACATAAATTGATTCAAATATTATCCATTTGGTGATACATCATATCAGTTGGGAAAAGCCCAATTATTTAATTATATCGTTATATGAGATTTAAGTTGTCAGATATACCATGGGCCCTATAATATGTATTATAACAGTGAGAATTATGACTGGGTTGTTATTTGTACTGTATTGAATGAATAATTATACGGATTGGGTTGGTCTTTGATAAATCACCTTTGGTAGAGTGGTTCAGGCTAAAAATGTTTCATAACAAACAGACACTATTTCGAGACAAAGACAATATATGATAAGACTTACTATAAAAACTTCATTCATCAACAATGGAAGTCTGGCCACGTCTGGTTTTTGAGGATATATAACCATTTGGACATATGTTATAAATGGCTCAAAATCTTCCCGGCGCCCATAATCAAAGGAGTTATCTCTTAGTGAGAATAAGAGCTATGTCCCTTGGTTGTACTAAAAAAAATATGCTCCAAGCTACGCACGCCCCTGAAAAGAAATAACTTTATCGCAGTCGGAAAACATTGTTTATTTCTTACTGCGAAGTAACAGAATACACTCTATGAGACGATTGGATTTGATATATGTACGCATGCGCAAACGCTTAGTTGTTTTAACAGTAGACCCACGCCTTCAGATGTCTTTATATTAACTGTGTTTATAATGCTACAGTAGAAATTAAAATGGAGATGAAAAGATCGGCGTTTGACATGAATTATTTCAAGATTAGCCTAATACATGTATTAAATGAACATTGCGTTTACTTATTTATACCCACAGACACTGGCCTGTTTATAATGGCATGTTATACAGAGTGAGCGAGGGAGACAGAGGTCTATAGATCTCAAAATGTAACACTTTAATGTTAGTCTCAAAGATAACGAAATATTATATTGTGCAGTATGATGTTTGTTATGAAAAATAAATTGCCGGGTAAAGTACGAGGAAAATATAATGACATGTAATACGGGGAGTGAGAGAGAGGGATAAACACCTCAATAAAACTATTAATTTAAGACTTTATTTTTTGTCCCACAGATAAATAAATATATTGTACTGCATGATGTTTGTTATGAAAAAAGAACACAGTTCTGGATAACGTAATTGGACGATATTCTATTAGTATTACAAATACAATAAAGATCAAGCTTCGGGGAGATTTGAATTCGAATTTGGTATAGTGGGGATGGGTAAATAACAACCCGACTTTTCATTTCCACCCTGAGTAAAAGCCTTACAGATGGTTCGAACCAATCGAACACACTCCTATTCGTTTGGCGAAAATGATGTAGTGGTTTTAAACGTTTGGGCCGACAACGTTTTAAAATACAGTTCTTCAAAAAATGTTCAATTCCAGAACACTTTTATCCACCAAACCAGTTAATAAATGAAGACCAGAAAAGAAATGATTAATATTCATATGAATATTTCGCTCCGAATCTGATAAATCTGTCCAGTTTTCTTCTAATTTAGCGCAAATACTGCCTCTGTATTGAGTAAATAAAGAATTAAATAGCTTTTCATTGCTGGCTCTGTCTGATATGGTATTTTTAATTTCGAAAATAACGGATTTACTAAATGGCCCAGCAATTTTGTCAAGATCTGCCAAAATTTCGGGTAATGTCGTATTTTGCACAGATTTATCAGCCATTTCACGAAGACCAAGAATAAGTGGCGTATGTGTCGAGCCAGTAGTTATTACGTATGTACCGAATTTAGAGCCAAATTTTGTAGTTTCATCTGTATAAAGGGTGGTATTTTTCGCCGACTTCAAGGTTTCCGAAACATGTTTTAAAGATACACCGACGCGCTCACATGATATTCTTTGAACTGTAGATTTTGATGGAGTGTAATTAGATTTTAGTCCCGCGACAGCCAAACAATCGGTTATAACCACTGCTACGTTACCATTGGAAACGTTTAGATTTTTAAGTTCCATGACCAAATTATGGCATTCTGCTGTGTATCTTTGATTTTTGACATCATACAAAATTCGTTCGTTCATCTAAAAAGGTTTGGACTTGCAATCATTCTTTTTACCTGCCAATTGTTTTTTATTTTCATTATTAGCCTTCATGCGAATCATTTCTTTTTTAGTCTTCCGAAGTCGATTTTTTTTTAACTTGGCGATCATGCTTTTATGACACTTTGACAATCGCCGCAAATACTTTTTTTCTATTTAAATCAGTCAAGGTCGCATCGGCAGATGTCCGAGTCTCTCTATTTATTAAATTAATTTCACTTGTGTCTGCCGATGGAGTCTCGTAAACTATCCAGGAAAAAATGGGGTTTCAAGAAAATCGTCGTATGATTTCATACATTTAGTGGACTTACCCTTACTCAGCTTAATAGTCTTTGTCGTCTGTCTGACCCGGTCTGACCAGTCTATTTTGCATGTATTTGTCACCAAACGTCACACAGTTGTCATGTAAAGCAGTCATGATAGACCAATGCTCCGAAGTTGTCGGGAATTTATTAACATTTGTCTAATATAAGCCCATTTGTGATTTTTGTCATAGGTAGTTTGTTACAGTGCTCAAATCATAGGGATACTTGTCCAATCCAACGCTGGATAGCAAATCATCCGTGAGAAATGGGGTGAGAAATGGGGTTTAACGTCCACTCGACACAACTAGGTCACTTCGGGACTAACATATGGTTTAATTTTATTTCAATAATTCGCTTGGACGTAGGGGTCTTTAGCAGTGGGAGGAAACCGGAGAGCCCGGAGGAAACCCACGAGGTTGAGAAGGCGCCCCTATCTCCATGCCACATACGCTCACACCAGGGCTCGAAACCTTAGCCGCAAGCCAGAGGTGACCGGTCAGCTAGAGGTCGAAGCGCGGCACTCTAGACCACCCCCCAACCCCCTAACCAGGAGAGATCGTCGCGTAAACCAAGGTTGTAACCACTTAATAAAAGTAAATCTCGAAAGGTTGTAGTGAATTTATCTCGGCGATTTCACCTGCTTGAAAGTTAGAAATGAAACGAAGCTATTACACCTAGCTCTGTATTTGAATCACCAAAATCGCCAAAATCAAGGAGTGAAATCGAAATTTTTGCTCACGTTCGCTATTAAATAAACACGTAATTCGAAGCCCGTAATGAGTGTATTTTTTACTCGGTGTTATATACCAATACATGTTTGTAAAAATACCTCGTGTGACGTATATTTGCTGCGACATCCGAAAACACGTGCGCGGCGCTAACTTCTGCTCACTTCAGAAGATTTCTCGACGGAGCAATCACACAGATAAGCGGGTCAGTTTTTATAAGGACAAATATTGTGTCTCTGAACAACTCTACCTTTGGTACAGTTTTAACACGCTTTAGAGAAAACTCAGCAAACAAAGAATTCACATTGTGCTGTGTCAGTCATTTTTAACCCGTCCGTTAATTAACACACCGTATCTACAGATTTTGTCCTCTTCGTATTAGATTTGTTGCGATAATTAGAATTTTACCGATATTTATACAAATTTACCAAAGCAATTCGAAATATATACCCTAAACGTGCAAAAACACTATTACTACGTCTCAGTGAGTGTCCACAAACAAATGTGGGTAATAGCATTTAACTTCTACATGAAAATGTGGGCGTATAAACAAATAATGTACTATAATATTGTTAAGACTTGTTTGTTACCTTTTCTGCACTTGGAGAAAGAAACATATCCATACACAGGTGTAAATATTGTAAAAATATATTTTCTGTCTCTATTATTTCTTCTATAATTTTCTCTCTTCTGTCCTTTTCTTTCCCAATTTTAATTCTTTCTTCTATTTTTCTTTTCCTATCTTCCTCCTTTCTTCTTTCAGTTTCTTCCCCGATATTGGCAGCTTTCCGTTCTATTGGACTCAGTTCATAAAGATTTTCTGAAAATATACATGTATCTTGTCTGGCAAGATATGCCCATATGGACAAAAAACAGAAAATCAATTGGGTTCATCCTCTCGTTGTCCCAATCACTGTTTCAACTGTCCTAAATATCTAAAGTAATTTTTTCGATTACATAAAATCCATTGTACAATTAAATATTCCAAAGAACAAAAAGAGTTCTCTTCTGAAAAACTGGACTCCTCACAAACTTCGACATTGAGAAATGCCAATAATGAAGTTAACAAGTCAACAGTGGGTGTCACAAAATTGGACCTTTCGTTCTTTTTTTTTTTTTTGAGGGGGGGGGGGGATAGAGGGTTGTGTACTTATAGTTCACATTAACCAAAAAAAAACAACCACTCTTTATATTTATAAAAAAACACAGCATAACTTAAATATCTTTATATAACAACGATATATCAATACAATTAACGGGGAGGGGGGAATAGACGGTTGTGTACTTATAGTTCACATTAACAAAAAAAAACCGCATTCTTTATATTTACAAAAAAACACAGCATAACTTAAGTGTCTTTATATAACTACGATATATCACTCGTGGAAAAGTCTACTTTTGATTTCTAATCTATAGTCTGTATCAAAGTTGCACACTTACGCTAACGCCCTCTGGTGTAATAATGTTGATAATTCATTATATTTTTCTGGACATTTTCATTTTAAGGTTTTAACTTCAAGACTTTTTGAAACGTAGAAAATATTTTCATAAGAGTTCACATTCTAGATTTTTTTAGATACTTTCAGAAACCAATGAATTGATTTCTTTGTTGTGTAAAATTAAGAAATTATTTTTTAATTTTAATATTTAAAATAGCATTATGCAAGAGCAAAATCTGCCTATTATGGGTCTTTCTTTAGGCCTGAGATGTTATCTAAATAATCAATTAGACATTAATTAACTTATCCAGACCATAATAAACTCTTAAAGTCAAGGCTAGCCTTCGATGTTGGCGGATTAAATTCCTATATGCCGCTTAACGGCCATTGATAATTAAATCAATCAAGTGGATAATCAAGACTATGCTGTTTATATTAATGATTTTATTAATGATGACCGAGGCTATGTGAATATTTCACTCGCTTCGTTCTTGGCTAATAGTGGATCAATTTGACTGAAATTTGCAGCAAATTACCTTTATTATAGTGAGACCTGCCATCTCTTTATCTTATCTCCCATAATGTATCTTTAATGATATACAAAAGTTACCGATAAAACACCAAAAATGAAACATAAAGTCAATTGTTTGTTTAAAGGACAATATTGGTGTCAGTCATTATCATATATGTGATAGAACTGATTAAACACATTCCAAATATAATTTTAACACAGAGATCATTGCTACGATAGAGGAGTAATAGAGGTTTCATGAATCAAAAGTGATGAACGCCAAAGGAAAACACGAGTAGACTTTTACTCTATACAAGTTCCAAGTTGACAAATAAAAGAAGAGCAGATTTGGAAATAGGAGCTATTGAAACAATTTGGATAGAAGTAAAGGAGAAACACAACAAGCCATACTTATTGTGCTTAGTCTACAGGCCTCCCAATTCCTTAATTAACTGATATATGATATATTTGAAAAACAGATTAACATGGCCAATGACAAACAAATGTCGCTGTTTATTATGGGGGATTTTAATATTGACCTTAACACGACACTTCCAAAACAATGGCAAGATATTATTACATTAAACAACCTACATCAACTTATTACTACACCTACCAGATGTACAGAAAACACTCAATCGACCATAGATCACTTGTACACCAACTCCCCTGACGCAGTAATTGAAGTAAAAGTACCTACTTACGGATTAAGGCCCGTATTTTCGAACAGTGTTTAAAATAATCTGTGATTAGGTCTAATCTGTAACTAGCTAGTTAGAGATTAGTGGTTGACTAAGTTTGGTATTCTCAAAAGTCAGATTAGCTAATCTTTGACTATAAATTTTTCTAATCAACGATTAAAATTCAAGGTTTAAACTTTGATTATAATTAAACTTTTAATCCATGATTAAATATAATCAGTGATTAAAAAGGTTTTTATCATTGATAAAGGGGCCCAATTACAGGAAGTAGATTAGAAAAGTACATGTTTTAGAACAGTTTTTCCCACTCAAGAGTCTGTGAAACTATTGTTAGGGTCCGAAAAGTCAAAGGGGCTCATATGGGTGAGCAGGAAAGAAATAAAATGTGTGAAAAAGAAAGTCAAGTAAAATAGAGTTCACATTTATTTTGTTTTCGAAATGAAATGAAATGAAAGTGTTGGGCTCTAGCTGAGCTAAGGGAGACAGACCTACGCCATACAGTGTACTATGAGGGCAATTTTGCCTGGGGACCGGCATTACGGCTTAGGTTTGTTATCCGATCCAAACGACTCCACTTTGTCCCTTGCAAGGCTCTTCATCTTGCACCACCGTGACTGTCTTTTAGTAATCGAAATATGAATTTCTGTTGCTAATATCAAAGTCACATTTGTTCTCCCGATGCAACAGAAGCACGGGAACAGATTAATTTTATGCCTCCTCTTTTCTATTAAATTCCGAAATTATCACTATTTGTCTATTTTGTATAAACCTGCTATATCTGTATTCTTTATTTATTTATTCACATTTAATACTACACTTTCCCAAATTGTAGTGGGATTTTGATGGGTTTTGTTTTCGTATATGGGCCAATTTGGAACATTACAATGTAATTATTATTTATAACAAAGTTTTACCAGTTGTTTGACCTATTGAGACACAAGAAATCTGCAGTTTTTTTTTTATATACAACTGTTGAACTGAGTGCCAAACATATAAAATGTTATTTAGCATCATTAATTATCATATAAAAATGTGAAATGTTGATTTACATTCTTCAAGTTTCAAAGAACACGGCTGTATTTTGTTTCTCTTACATCGAAAACATGAAACATTGCTTGAACAGCTAAAACTAAGAATGTAACAAATTCTGTTTTATTGACAAATTATGCTAAATCAAAAGAAATTTGTATACTATTACTATGCTTCAATATTTCTATTGATTCTTTCATGTATTCGGCAGTAGGCTTGAAATTCATACACATTTATAAGGCCATGAGACACAAAAGCTTATTGATTTTCAAGAATTTCCGATAATTACCTCCCGAGTTATGGCACTTGGTCACTTTGAAAAATCTTGTGGACGCTCTAGAGGCCAAAGTTAATATCCGATTGACTCTAAATTTATACAGTGTTCAAGGCCAGGAGACGCAGGGATCTATTGATTGCTGATCTTTACTTCTAGAGTTATTGCCCTTGATCACTTTGAAAAATCGTGTGGACAACCTGGAGGCTAAAGTTAATATCCGATTGATTTTAGATTTATACACAGTGTTTAGGGTCACGAGATGAGGAATCCTATTGATTTTTAACGATTGTCGACAATACTTTCAGCATTATGGTCCTTGATCACTTTTGAAAATCATATGGACGCACTAGAGGCTACAGTTGGTATTTTTGATTGACTTTAGATTTATACACAATGTTTAAGGTCACGAGATGAGGAAGCCTGTTGATTTCCAATGACTTACGATAATTATGGCCCTTGATCACTTTGAAAATTTTATACACAGTGTGTAGGAAGATTCCTACTGATTTCCAGCGATATCTGATGATAATTACTGTCAATGTTAGTGCCCTTGATCACTTTCAAAAATCTTGTGGTACGCTCTAGGGGCTAAAGTTAGTATCTGATTCACTTCAGATTTATATACAGTGTTTAGGGTCATGAGATAGTATCTGATTTCCAACGATTTCCGATAATTACTTCCAGCGTTATGGCCCTTGATCACTTTGAAAAATCTTGTGAGCACCCTAGAGGCTAAATTTGATATCCGATTGACTTTAGTTTTATACACAATGTTTAAGGTCTTGTAATGAGGAATCCTATTGATTTCCAGAGTTATGGCCCTTGATCACTTTAAGAGAGAGAGAGAAATGGGGTTTAACGTCCACTCGACACAAACTAGGTCATTTCGGGACATAATCACTTTGAGGGAGAGAGAAATGGGGTTTAGCGTCCACTCGACACAGACTAACATATGATTTAATTTTCTATTTCAATAATTTGCTTGCGCGTTGGGGTCTTTAGCTGTGGGAGGAAACCGGAGGTCTCGGAGAAAACCCACAAGGTTGGACAGGCTGATCACTTTGAAAAACCTTGAAGATGCTCTAAAGTTAATATCCGATTGACTTGAAATTTATACACAGTGTTTAACTGAGAGGAGGATGCCTATTATTACGTTTTGTATAGTAAATGTTCGCTGAGGGCAGAACTACAAGTCAAACAAATTCTATTGATTTCTGATAATTAAATGTGACAACCCTTGTCGACTGCCCGGACGATTTAGCTGCTGTGGGTTCCCTTTTGTGCCAAGAGGTTGATTTGTTCCGCTCTTTGCAATTCCTTAAAGGTTCTTTGACACTTCTAAAAATTATTTGAATTTTGTAGTTTATTCTTTTTGACTAAAATGCACATAATTTTATTTTATATTATAGAGAATGTTTAATATATATAAAAAAAAAAAACTTTTTCATCAGAATTTACGATGGATGTAAATTTGTTACTTTTGAGGCGAAATATAAGTGCAATGAGTCTGAATTCAATGAAAAATAATAATTTCTATAATATTCAATACATTGTAATTGCATATGCATGCACTTAATCTTTCCTTAAACTACCCCCCTGAGATGACTAAATATTGGGGTGATTTAGTCAATGATTAAGTACAAGTCAACGTTCGAGAATACCACATTTTATGGTATTCTCGAATAATGATTAACTCAATGATTAGGCTAATCAAAGTTTACGATGGATGTAAATTTGTTACTTTTGAGGCGAAATATAAGTGCAATGAGTCTGAATTCAATGAAAAATAATAATTTCTATAATATTCAATACATTGTAATTGCATATGCATGCACTTAATCTTTCCTTAAACTACCCCCCTGAGATGACTAAATATTGGGGTGATTTAGTCAATGATTAAGTACAAGTCAACGTTCGAGAATACCACATTTTATGGTATTCTCGAATAATGATTAACTCAATGATTAGGCTAATCAAAGTTTATAAAAATCTTAGCTTAAAATTTAATCAGCCTTTCAGAATATGGCTGGTCGAAAAGTCAGAGATTAAATCTATGATTAGCACTAATCCACTTTCGAGAATACGGGCCTAAGTGACCATTATCCAATTATACTTACACTATGTAAACACAGTGGCACGAAAAAGCCCAATCATATTGAAATTGAATACAAATGCTTTAAAAATTTTGATGAAGATTCATTTATAAATGAGCTATACATGCAACCCTTTCAAAGTATTGAAACAATTGACGATCCAAATTTGGCATTAAAAATATGGTATTCACTAGTTAATAATGCCCTAAATAAACATGCTCCCAAAAGACGGAAGAGAATCAAATTTTTTAAACAACCACTGTGGTTCAATGACGAAATCAAAATGTCAAGAAAAAATAGGGACTTTTATAAAAGAATGGGAGATAACGCTAAATTCAAAAGGTGGAGAAATAAGACTGTAAAATTAATTGATCAGTCCAAATCTAAATATGTTAAAAATTGTGTTGAATCTAATAACGGATGTAGAGATATCTGGAAATTCTTTAATTCAACTAAGGGCATTCAAAACGAATGCAACTTTCCATTAAACCTTAAGCACGATAATAAAGAACACGATAATCTACAAGACATTACAAACATTATGAACAACTACTTTACAAATATCACCGATGACATTAAACCTACATATAAACCTCTGTCTATCGAACATAAAGACAAACTATCGAAACATGTACAAGAAAAAATACCAATCGACGTTGAATTTACATTTCAACCAATTACATGCATGGATGTATACAATTATTTGACAACACTGGACATAACTAAATCTACGGGTACTGATTCTGTTGGGCCCAAAATTTTACGATTATCAAGAGATGTTATTTGTGAATCTCTTACATACATTATTAATCTGGCTATCTCAAAAAATGTATTTCCTGATTTACTTAAATTTGCCAAAATTATCCCCATACACAAGAAAGGTGAACAGGATTTGCCGAATAACTATCGACCAATATCCATATTGCCAACAATTTCAAAAATATTTGAAAAACATATTAGTAAACAAATTATTACATACTTTGAATGCAATGGACTGTTTTATAAACACCAATCCGGTTTCAGAAAACACCATTCATGCGCTACAGCATTACTTAGAATGACTGACACGTGGTTAAAGGCAATGGATAAGAATGATATTACCGGAATTCTTTATTTAGATTTCACCAAAGCGTTTGACCTCAATCACCAGCTTATTCTTGAGAAATTAAAGTTATACAAATTTAGTGCTAATGCACATAAATTGATGGCACATTACTTATGTAATCGTAAACAAATGGTAGCATCATGGTCCTGTCATTCAGACCCGACAAAAGTGAAATGCGGTGTTCCACAAGGCTCTAACTTAGGCCCACTCCTTTTTCTTATATTTATTAATGATCTGCCCTTACATGTAGAAAAATGTGATACAGACATATTTGCTGATGATAGTACTATTCATTTTTCAGGAAAAGACCAAAACAGCGTGAAATCAGCTTTACAGAAGGACTTAGACAACGTGTTAAAATGGTGTATTGATAATGGGATGGTGTTAAACAGTACAAAGACTAAAGTGATGATGATTGGATCAAAACAATATACAGAAAATAAACAATTAAACTTAAATGGACAAATGCTAGAAAATGTTGAAGAAACTGTTTTACTGGGGATCAGTGTGGATCGAAATTTACTGTGGGGAAATCAAATTAATAAACTTTCTAAAGCTATTAGTTCTAAAATATATCTCCTGTCTAAACTAAAAAAATACCTTCCTCATAAATTGAGAATATTATTTTACAATAGTTATATATTTCCATACTTTGATTATTGCTCGACAGTTTGGGGTAATGCTACTAAGTCGAAACTTGATGTCCTGCATAAATTGCAGAAACGCGCGGCAAGAACAATTTTAGATGAAAAACATGATGCGAGATCAGAACCATTATTTTTAAAACTAAATTGGCTAAATATATATCAAAGGATTAAATTTAATATTGGAATGCTAACGTTTAAAATCATGAAAGAAAAATCACCTGAGTATCTTTTTAATTTATTTGATGAACGCTCTAATTGTACAAATACCGAGTTAACCTTAAGATCTGAAACTCAAAAGAAACTCAACACCCCAAAATGCAAAAAACATGCAATGACGCGCACTTTTCATTTTTCGGCCTCTAATCTTTGGAATTCCCTACCTCTTCAAATAAAACAAGATAATCAACATTTACCTTTAAAAAATACTTAAATAAATTTGTAAAAGAAAAGTAGATTTACCATATATATTGTATATAACGTAGCTGCATGTTTTATTTCATACTTATTATCTTACATTTTTTTTTGTGGGGGGGGGGGGGGGTATGGGGCGGGGAGCATTAGATTGTGTATAATACAGCTGCATGTTTTATTATATAATTATTATTACATTATTTTTGTTGCTTTTGTTTTGGAGGAAGGGTGAAGGGGAAGGGGGTAATGAGCAGTAGATTGTTTATAACATAGCTGCATATTTTATTTCATAATGATTATTACTTTATTTATGTTGTTTTTGCTTTGGGGGGAGGTGGGGGTCTCTATTTGTTTTGTATTTGCATGTTACTATATATCTATGTATATATATATATATATTTATATATAATTGAAATTAAAGATGTCAAAATAAAACTACATTTTTATGCTAACGTTTTCACCGCGATAGCGGCTCATCAGGCGTTTTATTAAACAATAATAAAACGCCTGATGAGCCGCTATCGCGGTGAAAACGTTAGCATAAAAATGTAGTTTTATTTTGACATCTTTAATTTCAATTATATATTACCAAAGAGCAGCTTTAATTAACTATTCTACTATATATATATATATGTAGAGTAGGAGGAACCCCCTGAAAATTAGTACACTTGTGCTAAGGGGACTATCCATGTTAAATAAAGTTATTATTATTATTATTATTATAGTTGTTCCTCTATATAACTGACTGAAGTGACTGTGATAACAGATACATGGGCGAATTTCTGCTCACTAATAATTCCTTCGAAGACCAAAAGATGTGTGACACTGTGAGAGGATATCTGACAATTGACTGCCACTAGATACGAGATCACGAAAGAAACACAGATTAAAAGTCCGTGCATTACCATGTTTTTATAAGGTAGGGGAGACCGGGGTACATCGAACCGCCATGGATATATCCTTTATAAACAATACTAGACAACCCCAAGGCTATACATAAGTGAGACACCTTCTCAGACCCATTTCATTAAGCAGTAGCCACATACTGTCAATTATTTTTTTTTTTGGCAATGAATTTTTCAAAAGAAAAGAGCGCTTAAAAGTGAAAAATTTCCCATACATGTTAACTTCTTAGCATAGGAAATTCTTGCACTTACAGCGGCAATTTCATATTTTCGAGTTATATTTTTAAAATATATTAAAATAAAGCCTTAAAATAGATGGTATCTATAAACAGTCCTACCTTGTTAAAGAATAATCCTATAATTCACGATTGCCAGTTGAGAAATTGGCAAAAATATCACTTTCAACTTTAAATTCAAACGTTTGAAGATGGCTATTGCATGGGGGGGGGGGGAATAAGGGAGGTAATTGTGTTATTATTTCCGATGTGAAAGATGTTTAAGTGTGGAAAATAATGCCTATGATTGTATAATAGTGAGTTGACAACCTATTGAGCAAAAGACATAGAAATAAATATGTTTTGACTTTCTTGGAAAATATGAAATTCCCGCTTTAAAATCAGTTCATATATGTCTAATCTACAATCCAGATAAACCGGGGCTTGATCCAAATGAGAGGGCATATTGAATTTTTTTTTAAATTTTGATCATGAAACTGTGATGGGGCAGATTGTACCACTGTGGGTGGGGTACTTTGAAAACATGGTTCAGTGAATTATTAAGCTTTCATATGTATTACATATGAAAGCTTATTGTTTCTGTTAAAGTTATTATTATTATTTTTTTTTTTTGTGTGTTTTCTGCAAATCGGATTTCTCAGAATCTATCCATAGGATCTTTCTGAAATTTTGACCTACCCCCCCAAAAATGGGGTGCGAACCTTGATTAAATGTATTTTCAAAACGTTTTACGAATCCGAAATCACCGAATTTTACGAACGAATGCATTTGACCTACAATGCTGTAACTTTGTGACTATTTGATCTATTTTACTAATTCTTTTTTCTTTGAGTATCCTAAGACATTTACTTCAAATCTGCAATTTCGGATTTTCGAATTTCGAAAATTCGTCGCTGTGATTTCGAACCGGAAGTTTACACAAACTCGACGACTTCTTTAGTAGTTGTACGATTTTCATGAAATTTAATATGTAAGTAGACCTTAATGATGCGACAAGAAAAATGACTTTAGAAATTTTCTAACTTATCTCCCCTTGGTGAAATTAAGGATCAAAGTTTTCAAAAAAATCGTCGAAATATAGGTCAGAATGACCTAGTTTTTTTTTTTGATACTAGACAAGGAATTACTGATTCGTACACAAAATATGGAGTTTGTCGATCGAACCGGAAGTGCCACCATCTTTAAACGTGAAAAATCAATAAGGCTTTTTTGCTATTTTACTTACAGACTCGGGAGTTATATTTTCTGAATCCTTGCAGGAAGGCCTAAAAAATGTCGCGAATAGAATTCTGATTTAGGTCAACCGGGTGTCACCATTTTGAATTGAAAATGAAAAATAGAAGCAATTTGAAGGGCCGAGACTTTGGAGCACAATAACTCTCATTCTAATTAAGCTAGAATGTTCAAACTTGTTGTAAGCGTTCAATAGGTCAATGTTATGATTGAGGTCAAAGATGAGCATTTTCTGCTTGGGGTAAGCAGAGATAAGCATGCTGATTTGTTGATTCTTTAGGGCACGATAACTTCGGTTATAATGAAGGGAGGGCGGTGAAACTTTTGTCAATAGAGAGTCTAATAGCTAGCCTGTTGAGTGAAATCATTGTATCATTTTTTTTAAATATCAGGGATAGCCGAAAAAAAGAGATTGAAAATCCAAAAAGTCGTATTTTTACAATTTGGAGCATGTTTAGAGGTCTTTCTCGTAAAGTCAACATACTATTTTTTGGGAACTTCTTCTACAAAGAGTCTTATTGGTAGTCTTTTATATGAAACCATCGATCAACAGTCCAACATATCAGGAGTAGAAGAACAAAAGGATCGAACATTGAAAACGGCACCCTTTCATTGTTAAGCGAAACATGCAGTGTGGGTGACTACAATCTACGCATTTAGTCATCGTATAGAGTTTATTCAACAGTATCGAATTCCAACTGCTTAGGGATATTTTACGTGCATTCCAATGTGTACACGGGACCTTGGTTTTTCGTCCCATCCGAATGACTAGACAGCTGTGCTTGTCAGGCCCTCCGTTCTGCCTCACTGACAAGGGGAACCACGCCGGGAAATCGAGATGAACTTTTTCCGTGCAGAACTTTCAATTCAGGCAAAACGTTTATTGCATACGATTAAGCTGGTCAGTTGGAGCTTATTTTCAAAAGTTTTGTAATAATCGGTTGGTAATTAAAGTACCGTGCACATTAAACTGTTAAAACAGAAAATTTCTCCCGGTTGAAATGTTTCTTGCTATAAGTCAGCAATTTTCCGAATTCAGGGAGGCTGGATGGCTCAATGGTTAGCATGTGCTCGCTGTATCGTAACGTTTGTCATTGAGTCAACGGGCGTCGTTTCGATCTCCCGGTTGCACGTGACATGGTGTATGATGTCCAACCTCGTGGGTTTTCTCCGTGTTCTTCGGTTTCCTCCCAACGGCTAAAGACCAGTACGTGCAAGGGGAGTTTTTAAATAAAATTAAAAAACATATGTTAGTCCCGAAATGACCTAGTTTGTGTCGAATGGACGTTAGGCCGCATTTCTCTCTTTCTCTTTTTAAAGTTTTGTAATAATCGGTTGGTAATCAAAGGTACTGTTAAAGTGATAAAACAGAAAATTTGGCCCGGTTGTAATGTTTCTCACTTTAAAGTCAGCAATTTGTCGATTTTAAGGGGCAAACGTTTATTGCGAACGATTAAGCTGGTCAGTTGGAGCTTATTTTCAAAAGTTTTGTAATAATCGGTTGGTAATTAAAGTACCGTGCACATTAAACTGTTAAAACAGAAATTTTCGCCCGGTTGAAATGTTTCTTGCTATAAGTCAGCAATTTTCCGAATTCAGGGAGGCTGGATGGCTGAATGGTTAGCATGTGCTCGCTGTATCGTAACGTTTGTCATTGAGTCAACGGGCGTCGTTTCGATCTCCCGGTTGCACGTGACATTGTGTATGATGTCCAACCTCGTGGGTTTTCTCCGTGTTCTTCGGTTTCCTCCCAACGGCTAAAGACCAGTACGTGCAAGGGGAGTTTTTCAATAAAATTAAAAAACATATGTTAGTCCCGAAATGACCTAGTTTGTGTCGAATGGACGTTAGGCCGCATTTCTCTCTTTCTCTTTTTAAAGTTTTGTAATAATCGGTTGGTAATCAAAGGAACTGTTAAAGTGATAAAACAGAAAATTTGGCCCGGTTGTAATGTTTCTCACTTTAAAGTCAGCAATTTGTCGATTTTAAGGGGCAAACGTTTATTGCGAACGATTAAGCTGGTCAGGGGGAGCTTATTTTAAAAAGTTTTGTAATATTCGGTTGATAACTAAAGGTACCGTGCAAATTAAACTGTTAAAATAGAAAATTTGGCCCGGTTGAAATGTTTCTCGCTGTAGGTCAGCAATTTGCCGAATTTAGGGAGGTTGCGTGGCTGAATGGTTAGCACGTGCGCTCTGTATCATAACGTCTGTCATTGAGTCAACTGGCCTTGTTTCGATTTCTTGGTTGTACGTGAAAAGGAGTATGGTCGCCTTACCAACCTCGTAGGCCGTAACGCCGCTGCCCGGGTAAAATTTCCCTCATTGCACACTTTATGGCGTATGCCCGTCTTCATTAGCCCATTGTAGGAGCAGAACAGTAGGACGTTAAACCCCATTCAATTTCATTTCATTTTCTCTATGTTGCTTATTTATTATAGTGGATAAATATTTTTCTGGTTCTAGCAATTATTTAATTTCTGCATAGAAATCTCTGGCCAGTTTTTTTTTTATTGCAGAGTGCCATTCTTGTATATTGCAGTCTATGACCCTTTGTTTAAAACATGCTTAAGAAGTCGTCACGATTTCCTACTTATAACCAAACATATTGGAAACCATAATTATATAACATATCTTGGAAGCCCGATTACAGCTATACAAGTTTCAGTTATTTCCCTTTAGTTTAAAGATTATTTTTTTGCCCGGGTGCAATGTTTCTCACTACATTTAAATTTGTAACTTTGTGAGTTTTTGACCGATTTTGATATTATGTCTTTATAATTTTCCAAATCTACATATTTAACGTACATATTCAAACAGTTGAGTTCAACCTGATCCAAAAAGTTTTAGTTTTGTTCAAAGTTATCTCATTTAATTTTTCGATGTTTTCTTACCATTTTCATTTCATTTTTCTGAAAGTTTTGAAATCGGAAGTCATCCCGATTACAGCAACACAAGTATCAGTTATTTCCCTTTAGTTTTCAGATTACTCAATGTTTCATACTATATTTAGACTTGTAACTTCGCGAGTTTTTGACCAATTTTGATAGTTTGTTATTCTTATCCTTTTATTTGAGATACTTGATATAATCGATGACACGTGACGATGAATATGAAAGCTTTCATATCTGCATGGGACAGTAGCAGATCTAGTTATTATTATTATTATTACAGCATATTTATAGTGCACCCTTTCATATAACATGTTCAGGGGCACTTTACAAAGTGACAATGTAATCATAAATAAACAACAAGATGTTAACGATTGCATACAGAGTCAGTTAAAAGCCTGATTAAATAAATGTGTTTTAAGTTGTTTTTTAAAAGAATATAGAGATGTACAACATCTTAAACTAAATGGTAGATTATTCCATAAAACAGGTGCTTGATAACTAAAAGAGCGCTGACCATAAGAGACTAGTTGAATAGTTTTGGGCTTTAAAAGTAGTTTATCTGATGTACGTAATGTTCGACCGGGTGTATAAAGTTCTAAAAGATCTGAGAGGTAAACAGGAGCTAGATTATTTAAGCATTTAAAAGTAAGTAACAAAATCTTAAAATCAATTCGATATTTAACAGGTAACCAGTGTAAATTGTATAAAACAGGACTTATGTGGTCACATTTTTTAGTTAAAGTAACAAGTCTAGCAGCAGTATTCTGTACTTTTTGTAATTTATCTATAAGCTTTAACGGTAAACCAACTAAAAGTGAATTAAAGTTATCTAATCGAGAAGTGACAAGAGAATTAACAAGTGACTTAGTGGCCTCTTCAGTTACAAATTTACGTATTTTACCTATATTTCTAATATTAAAATAGCACAATTTACAAATATTATTTACTTGAGCTCCCATAAGCATAAAACTATCAAAGATTTCGCCAATATTACGAGCAGAATCAGATGAAAATATATCACAATTACCTATTACAACAGGGGGATTATCATGTGCAAATTTCCTTAAGTGATGCCTTGAGCCTAATAACAAATATTCGGTTTTATCATCATTTAATTTTAGAAAGTTCTTTGACATCCATTTTCTAATTTCACTAATACAGTTCTCAAGTTGCAGTTTTGATAAATTGAAAGAGGATGGACAATTAGGTTTAAATGAAATATATAATTGAGTATCATCGGCATACAAGTGAAAGCTGAGACCATATTTTCTTACAATATCACCTAATGGTGACGTATAGAGGGTAAATAAAATCGGTCCAAGAACAGAACCCTGGGGAACCCCAGATGACAAAACAGATTCAGACGATGATTTACAATTAACTAAAATACACTGTTTTCTACCCACAAGATAGCTTTCTAAAAGATTTAATGCAGAGCCACAAATACCGAATTTAAACTGTAGTCTACGTAGAAGAATGGAATGGTCCACTGTGTCGAAAGCAGCAGATAAATCCAATAAAATTAAAAATGTACATTTTCTAGTATCAATTTCCATCAAAATATCATTTGAAACCCGGGTTAAGGCTGTTTCAGTGCTGTGAAATTGTTTATAAGCACTTTGAAATGGTTCATACAAACAGTTATCATCTAGATGGGCCTTTATCTGAGAAGCAATACATTTCCCTAATATTTTAGAAATAAAACTTAAGTTAGAGACAGGTCTGTAATTTTTAAAAATAATAGGATCCAGTGTGGACTTTTTAATTAAAGGGGTAACATAAGCTTGTTTGAAAATGTTGGGAGCAGTAGAGGATGATATACAAGAATTAATAATATTAGTGAAAACTGGAATAACTTCGTCTAGACAATCCTTAAGAACAGGAGTCGGAATAGGATCTAATGAACAAGATTTAGGAGCAGACGATTTAATTAACTTTAAAACAAAAGATTCACTAACCAAGTTCAATTTTTCTAAATAAACAGAGTTTTCTAACTTATCAAAATCATGAGCGTTAAAGTCAATAGTTTTATTTAAATCATCAAGTTCCGTTCGTATTTTCTGTATTTTTATTTGAAAGAAATCAGAGAATAAATTCGCAAGTTCAGTATCATTATCATTATCCGGGAGAATAGTCCGCTCAGCATTATAATCCAAAAGGGAATTCACAACTTTATACAGATCTTTTTGTCTGTTTTCGCCATTTTCTATTTTATCAGAGTAAAATTTAATTTTAGTGTCTTCAATTAATTTATTCACATTGTTTTTTAAAGATTTCTAAATCTGTTTATGGACATGTAGATTTGTTTTACGCCATAGATGTTCGGCCTTATTACGATCCCTTTTGGCTTCTAAAATAGAATCATTAAACCACTGCGTGTTGGGACGAATGGTAAATGTTTTTGTTTGAAGAGGCACAAGTGAGTCCAAAATTTCAGCAAGTATATAAACCCCGTTTACATTACAAATTTTAAGCGTGCCAGGAACTGTTAATTTTTTTGTAGTGTAAAGGGGTCAAACACAAGGGTGCCGTAATGAGTAGCGTGCCAATCTGGCCCACTGAAGTGAGGTGGTCTCGAAACCGTGCCAAGAACGGCCCACTTCAAATTTTCGTAGTGTAAACGCTAACCGGTCTGAGCACGGATTACTGTGCATGCGCCAAATGAACCTTGACCTTATTTCCCCGCGAACATTGACAGTTCTGTCATCAGTTCTGTCAAAATGGCTAATACAAGCTTTGAGTAATACAAGCTATTTATAAACGACATGATTATTCGCTTTCGCCGCCTCTGGTAGCATGATATCATTGAATAACTCGAAAAGACTGCTAACTCATTTAAAATAGGCATCAAGTCGGTTAAAAATTGACCATTCTTTCTTGATTTTTTTCAAACTCTCAATAACAGACAAAACAAAAATAAAAAAGAAGGGCCAAACGTATTAAAATCTACCGCCATAATTGTTTGCATTGGGACTGAAATTAACTTTTCCGTGAAGAGTTCCACATTTGGCGTGCTTGGCATGGTTCCGAGACAGGTAATGTAAACGGGGACATTTCTTGAAATTTATCGCGGCCTGGCACCGTGCCTGGTACGGCACGCTTATCGCGACCAAGTGTAAACGGGGCTATTGAGTGGTATTGGGTTGCCTTCTATTGTACATCTTGAATATATTGAATGTCATTGAAGTCCGAGTTGACTATTTCCGCTTTAAATTTAGTAATGTCAAGTGATTTAAACCTTAAATATATTACAGTCTTTCTTGTTGGTTGTGGTTTCTGGATCTTTAGATTAAAAACTTGCCGGGAAATGATCAGATATTAATTTGTCAGAGACAGAGAGATTGCCCAGTTTAATATCACATGGATTAGTTATCACAAGATCGAGAATATGTCCACCATTATGGGTAGAAGAAGAAACATGTTGTGTTAGAGATCTATTATTCAACATTTCACAAAAGTCAACCGCGGCAAGGTCATTAGAATCATCAACATGAAAATCAAAATCCCCCCAAATAATAGTGCAACACTTAGTCACATTTAACTGGTCCAGAAATAATCCAAATTCTTCCATAAACCTTTGACACAATTTGTTATTGGGCGGGAGATAAATTGTAATTATCCTAGTTTCCTTGAATGAAAACTGTAGAGAACAATCCAAGATTTCAAAAGAATCAAAGCGTTCTTGACGAATTTTCTTACACTTAATAGATGACTTACATATAAGTGCTACACATCCCCCACGTGAACCTCTAGGGCAATGTTGTATAGAATATCCATCAGGTACTAAAGCTGCGATTGTCGATGAATCCGAGCAGTCATTATTCAGCCACGTTTCAGTTATTCCAAAAATATCGATCGAATTTTCAACAATATAATCAGATAAAATTGTTGTTTTGTTCTTTACAGATCTGGCATTAATTAATCCAAAGGAAGTTGTTAAAACCGACGCTTCATTTTCGACTGCCTTTCTAATTTGTATAAGATTGTTGTTTATCTTCTGTTCTGTTCTAAAATTTTTGACCTGTTTGTGATTTTTGATAGAGTTTGGGGTGAGCTGGATGATATTGTTATGATTAATATTAATATTCCGTGGTTTAGTGTTCAGAGACTCATACGGTCTGTTGGTTATGATAACTTTTAAATGTTCTTGATTTCCCCCAATTTCTTCATTAATTTCAATGTTGTTGTATATATAATCATTCAAGGTGGGTCTTGCCCTTGCCTTAAGACACAGTTGTTTGCTGTCTGGGCGTTGGTCAATTTGCTCAGAAATTATTGGAATATTAACAAGATTACCCCTGTTCACTGTTCTGTGACTTTTTACTGTGTCCTTTCTAATAATAATAGATGGATTTAACACATTAATCTTTTTCACCCACTGCTTTCCACTCCTCACGTCTCTATTATTATTAATATTATTATTATTATTACCGGTATTACGCAAACGATGAGATATGGCTTGAAGGTTATAGTTGTAAGAGTTCAGTTGTGTTTGATAATAGCTGAGTTGATTCATATAGTAGCCACAACAGATAAAAATTATTATATAACATTTTGATTAATCAAATTATGCAGAGTTACTATTTAATACACGCAGAACAAAATGCACAGCTCCCTCCTAGGCGTAACATAATGACTTCAAGCTAGGCTTCGTAAAATTTTAAAATTACCGGTAGGCCTAAATTTGAATGAAAAGGCGACAAATAAATGCTTCTTCGCAATAGTTACATTTAAAATGATCCATATGCACAACAATAGGATTAAAATCTATCGCGTAATTTATCAACAACTTATAACTTCTCGAAAATTGTCTACAATTCAGTTATTTGAAAGTAACGGCTTATCACGCCTGCGCATTATAATATTTGTATGTCGAAATCCACATTAATCCACAATAAAACACAGGCACAAAAACGTAGAGCACAACAAGGCACAGGCAGCCACTAAGGCGCTTACAATAATAGTTGCAGAGTTAAAACAATTTGTCAATAACGGTTGCTAACGACAGGCCCATCGGGGGCGGCCATTTTGAATTTTTGAAAGTTGACAGCTGATCGACACAATGTAAACATTCTCCATGACATATAAGTCAAAATACAAAAACAATACATCTACTTCACATCAAAATGGTCCTGGTGATCGCGCACAAATATTACATCAAAAATCTATCACATTCATAATTGATTAATATATAATTATCGAAAAAAACTCACAGTACCGTTTGAAGGTACCAGCTAACCCGCGCATTATAATATTTGTATGTCGAAATCCACATTAATCCACAATAAAACACAGGCACAAAAACGCAGAGCACAACAAGGCACAGGCAGCATCTAAGGCGCTTACAATAATAGTTGCAGAGTTAAAACAATTTGTCAATAACGGTTGCTAATGACAGGCCCATCGGGGGTGGCCATTTTGAATTTTTGACAGTTGACAGCTGATCGACACAATGTAAACATTCTCCATGACATATAAGTCAAAATACAAAAACATACATCTACTTCACATCAAAATGGTCCTGGTGATCGCGCGCAAATATTACATCAAAAATCTATCACATTCATAATTGATTAATATATAATTATCTAAAAAAACTCACAGTACCGTTTGAAGGTACCAGCTAACCCGTGCATGCGCTATAGACTATATATATCATTTAATTATTTCTTTACCCTAAGAAATTCTTGTATGTCTAATCTACAATCCAGATAAACAAGGGCTTGATCCATTTTGAATTTTTTAAAAATATCTTTGAAAGTAAAAACCAAAGATTTAGAATGTCAGTTGATCCAACTCAGTGGGCCTATCGTATAAAAGGAATTGAACTTGTTCGAAACTTGGCTGTGCCATGCAGGGGCACAACGGGTCTCCCGGACTAGAGTCGCTTGTCAGCAAATCAGGCTGTCCGAATTTAGACAGAATATTGGACAAATTTTTGTTTGATTCACTACAAAAGTTGAATTTGATCCCACCAAACTGCCAACTTATGTGCATTTTACGGCGATTTGTAGGAGCTTGTTTCGACCGTTGCATGGATGTCAAATCTGTGGATATTTGTTTTTAACTATACACTGATTGTTTGCAGATTCATTAGATCACTACGAATAAGTGACTAGGTTTGAGATCTAAATCTAGATCTATGTTAACATGGAATTTTTACTACTGTTCAATGTGCCCCATTATTTGGTTAAAGCTGCCCCGACTATTTTGTAAAGAGAGGTACACTGAACCATTATGGTAAAGTGGATTAAAATGTGTGGGTTTATTTATTTTTTTTTTATTGAAACATCAGTAAAAGGCCTACAGGCAATTATCCTTAAAATGAAACTATTTTCTATTACACTTTCAAACAGTCAAACAATATTGCATGTCTTGATAAAGTACGTAAAATACATTCATATTCATGTCAAGTTTGTAACATAGTGTTCTCGTATTTTCATAGCTTTATGTATGAAGACAGCTAAGGCTAGGCTAGGTTCAAACGTAACTTGAATAAACAATATATTTAAATCATTAAGTGTACATTCTTGTGGTACATGTATAATGTTTTTTCTTAAAGTCTCATACAATGGACATTGACAGATAAAATGAACCTCATCTTCCAATATACACACGTTATGTTGTTCAAAACAATAAAGACATATTCTATTTTCTCTTGCTGTGCCCGACCATCGACCAGTTACTACTGCAAGGTGGTGATTACCGCACCTAAATCGACTAATTAGAGATTTGTGGAATCGGGTATTTATACAACTAAGATAATTTTCAAATACTAAGCTAGTCTTATACTTTTTATATACCGGTAAGTAGTGTTTTTCAGATGCCATCAAATTTTTCTGTCCCAAGTTTCTTCACTAATACAGAATAAACGACTCTTAACTAAACTTAAAAACCAGGAAATACTACCAACACTTTGTTCTAACCAGGCGTGTTGTAGTCCTAACTTAAATAAAAACATTTCGATATGGGTCGCCCACGTTGTGCGGCCCATACAATGCAAATTATACAGAAGTTTATAGCATGCGTTAGGGTATCTATCAGCAAACATCCGGGTTATTTTGAGCCAATATTTGATCATTTTATACTTATGAGTGACATGAAAAGGATGCCTCCCTAGTTCGCCATAGACTGTGATGCTGGTGGTATTTGAGTTGACATGTAGAAGTCTCTTACAAAATTTAAGGTGTACTTGTTCAATATTTGGATACTCGACATAGTCCCATACTTCAGAAGCGTATGTAAGAATGGGTGTTACCATCCTATCAAACAAAAAGAGGGCCTTTTCTGTTGTTAAATTGAACTTACATCTAAATTTATAAAGCATATTCATGGCTTTTGCTCCTTGTTGAGCAAGATGAGAGCATGTGCTATACCACGCTAATTTAGGGGGTAAACATAACACCTAAGTATTTATATGCTGAGACAGCCTCGATTGTCTCCCCTTCATAATACCATTTTTCGTATCCTTTTAACCCACCGCCTCTTCTGAATACGAGGACCTTAGTTTTACTTAAGTTAACTTTCATACCATAATAACTGCAAAACTTAGAAATACAGTTAATTTGCTTTTGTAGCCTCCCGACTGTATCCGCGACTGATGCTGTGTCATCAGCGTACATTAAGGCTGAAATATTTGGGATATTATTATTAACAAAAATTCCTAAACAGTCATCTTTTTGCAACACTTCTAGTAATTCATCCAAGAATAATGTAAAAAGTAATGGGCTTATCATACACCCTTGCCTTGTTCCAGTACTACAACCAAAGTACTCTGACAGAGTCAGTTGATCTGACTTGAGACAAGACTTGAGCTGAGAATACATAGAGTTGATCACTTGAAAGAAATTTCCCTTCACATTATTCTTTAACAAAACAAATTTCAAAATATCATGTCGAACATTATCGTAGGCCTTCGAGACATCGACAAATAAACAATAAAATCTACCTTTTTTGCGTGTGAGATATTTCTGAATTATAAATTAAAAATGTTATCTGAAGTACTATATCCCTTCCTGTAACCACATTGTTCTTCCTGGAGTAGATGATTAGTGTCGCACCATTTGGTTAGTCTGCTATTTAGAATTTTAGTGAAGACTTTTCCTAAAACTGACAATAATGAGATGCCTCTGTAGTTAGAAGGATCCGTCTTATCACCCTGCTTATGGATTGGGAAAATAACAGCTTTACACCATGACCTCGGGTATTCTCCCTTTTCCAAAATGTAGTTAAACAGTATTAGTATATACGGAAGTAAGCTATATAAGGCACGACGTAAATGTTCATTTAGAATTCCATCTGGTCCGGGCGCCTTACCATTTTGGAGATTAGTTATGGCTTCTTCAACTTCTTCACTTGAGATTACGTTGTTCAAGATATTTTCAGAAACCTCGTCTGTGTTTTCTAGGTGATCATATTCTTGTAATTTCTGAAAAACCTCATTTTGAAAACTTTCATCTACTGTAGTTGTAACATTGTTAAATAAAGAGTCAAAATAGGCATACCAATCTTCTGATGATATACTACTGGAAATCAAAGTGCCAGAATTAAGGAAGTTTTTAAGACATCTCCATAAATCAACATTGTTATTGGTATTAAAAGGTAGATTATTGAATGTACTGTCCCTGTTCTCTGGTAGTTGTTTTTTGCGGTCACACAGAGCCTTAAATTGCTGTCGAGCTTTTTTGTACTTGATTAAGTTTTCTTCATTGGAACATGCTCTCCAGAAATCTAACAAACACTTCAAACACTTACTGTTTTCACATTCCATATCCCACCATATAGGTTGTCGTTTATGTGTACCATTAACCGGAGTTTTTTTCATTACCATTCCATTATCAGTGGCTGCATTGGTTATTGCTTTATTTATTTTTTCAACCATTCTGTTAACATCACCCTCTCTGTATAGTTCTAAGAATGTTTCATAGAAGTTTTCATTCAGTGTTGCATTAATAGAGTTCGTATACTCTTCAGCTCTGGTTTGATTCCATCTGAGTCGATTCCATTTATTAGTTACCTTTGGTTTTGAATTTTGTTCAGTTACATTATCTCTTATAGTAATGCTAAAGATTAAAGGGAAATGATCAGAACAGTCTTTACTTAAGATTTCAATTTTGACACTTTGGGGAAAATTCTTGTTGATGCCAAAACATAGTCATTAATACCTTTGCCTACATGAGAGACAAAAGTAAATTCACCTTCATTATCTCTTAACGCACGGCCGTTGAGCATATGAATATTCATAGTTCTGCACAGCGATAAAAGTGAACTACCGAAGTTGTTGACTATTTTATCCTTAGACTTTCGTATCGCCTCAAAATCGTCGGTGTCGAATTCAGCATCTAGATATTCAGTGCTGTTATCTACAATGAAATCCTGCTCCTCTCCTACACGGGCATTAAAGTCTCCAGCTAGTACATCGTTTAAATTATTTTCAAGATTTACTATACCATCTGATTCAGATAATATCTCATACAGTTTAGATGAAGTGGGCGGTATATAAACAAAGCAAACAACAACATTCTTGTCAAACAAAGCTTCTGAAATGAAATAAATTCCATTTATATAATTTTGACAAATTCTTTTGAATAAATGACAACTATTATTTTTAATATAAACACTCACACCCCCTGAGCCACGACCTTTACTACCCTTTCTAACAGTAGAATAATGATTATACCCCTTTAATAGATCTGCAAACTCTTCTTCCTCCTTTGCCCAGGTTTCTTGTAAACTAATTATTTCAAACCTACTTAAAAATGACACGAAAGAATTATTAATCTTATTTTTTAAGCCATTTACATACATTCCATGAAAGAAAGTTAATGTTTTTAACACAAAACGTATTTACATCATTGTCACATGTACTTGAGCCTTGGCCACACCCCTATTTACAAAAGTCTGAAATCCAGTCTGGCAGTGGTTCTTTATCTATTGAAAAGACGCAATCCTTCTCTGTATTAAAACTAAATGTTCGATTTCCTATAACAATAGTGTCTTGTTTAAATAGGGTTTTCTCAGACTCACCGTAAATATCAATGGCACACTTAAAAATTGGAAATAGTTTAGATCTGATTTTTCGGGTTTTTGGAGTAAAATCTTCTTTTATTATAACCTGTTTGGAATAGTTTACCGCTGAAAACTGATCTGGGTTGCTACTCTTGTATCTTCTGAATTTGTCCAATGTCTGAAATCGGTGTTTGGTGCGAGTAAATTGTACACAGAGTGGCCGATTGTTATTTTCTCTTTTTTTCCCAATACGGAAAGCCCTCTCTATCGGAAAGGTCATGACATCACCAGCTTCAATTTCTAGTGTTTCACAGAGAAAATTTCTAATTTTTAACTCACTTTTATCTGGGCCTTCTGGATTGTCCTCCTTTATATTGAAGAAGATCGGATTGTTCTGTTTATAATTCAATTCTTTTCTAGTCTTTCAATTTTCTCTTCCATCTTCTTGGTTGTGGTCTGCAGTACAGACACATCGTCTGCTAATTTGACATATTTTGAGAGTTCCTCCTTTACTTCACTTATTTCGGACCTCAACAAAGAGAATTGTTCATTCATATTATTTTCTAATGATTTAATGCAATCGAGTAATTCGATATGTTGTTCATGTTCATTATTATAATTATGTACTGCCCCTCCACTTGCACTATTTCCATCAGTAATATTCGTTGAGGAGAATGGCAATTTTGATTGATTCTGTCCTCTTGTTTCTGGGCCCGGGTTCTGTTCAATCCCATCCTTCATAAGTAGAATACCGAAAATAAATGTCAAATAGGCTGCTGATCCATAAAACATGATTTTAAGGGCTGTAGGGCTTCTACTGCTCAACCAAATATGAGAAAAAATCCTCACCAAAATGGCGTCTTGTTTATACAGGCAACCCACACTTCCTTCTTTCCTGTGTTGTTTACTCCCTTTTCATCGTTGAATTCTGCCATAATATTCCCCTATTGCAACTCTCAAATAAAGTAGCCGAACAGTTTATTTAAAAAATAAGTTAAAGATTAATTTAATTGAATCTGATACACGATAGCAACTATGATATGTCTTCAAACAATACAATAAAGTAAAGAGATCTTCTAATAAAAACATTTGATATGAAATGAGGACAAACATGTATGTGAACAAAATGGTTCAATGTGCCTCGATCTCCCCTATAGAAGGAATAAAAACAACGGATTGTACGGACTATTTCTATTTTTCTTGTGTTCTCTTATCTTATGACACTTAATTACTTTATTGAATCGTCAGATATGCTCTTGCATACTTTTTGTCTTCGAAAGAATTTTCAGTGTGCAGAAATTCGCCCATGTATCTGTTATCACTCGTCACTCCAGTCAGTTACATAGAGGGATTACTCGTGTTTTTCTTTGGCGTTCGTCACTTCCGATTCATGAATCCTTTATTACTCCTCTATCGTAGCAATGATCTCTGTGTTAAAATTATATTTGGAATGTGTTTAACCAGTCCTATCACATATGTGATAATGAATGACACCAATATTGTCCTTTAAAATGTTAATTTTGTGCATGAAATGTTGACATGAGAATGTAGAAACAAGAATGATTAGTTCAGAATGTTCCGTTCGTGTCTAAAATGTTCAAACTGGCATGTAGAAACAAGAATCACGAATATTGTCCAATTTGGTCTTCCATAGTGAACCGTATTACAGGACTTTTAACTATATTGGATGAACAGTTTTTAATATGTAAATAATCAACGGGTCCAGCTATGAGGTTTTTACTGTGAGCACTTCGCTTTTCCACATAACGCAAGCGGATTCTTTCTATCCGCACAGATGGCGCTAACCATCTGTCAGCTGGACCTACTGATTTAACATGTTTTTATTATGGCAAAGGGAGAAGATGACCCGCCCTCTTCTAACGACAGCGGTTTTATACGTGTGATTTCAATTGACTTTTTAATATACAAGGACCTTTTAACATGTTTTTATTATGACAAAGGGAGAAGATGACCCGCCCTCTCTTCTCACGACAGCGGTGTTATAAGTGTGAATTTATTTATTTATGAATAGTCCCAAGATGGACGAAAAGTACTTTGTGTCGGCATACCTTTTATCTTTTTATCATTTGCCGAGAAACAAAGTAGTCCAGCTTTGCAGTTGTACTAATAATTTTGGATATATATTTACTGTTCACGAAGATGCCGTATTCAACAAGATTAGGAGCAACACCCTCCAACTATATCATCCTGTGGTTGTCCTACTAGAAAAACTGTCAGGACAGCTGGTGATCATTTGCAACACAATCATGTTGAATCCGTGTTTATCGAACTCTTATTACCTAAAACTAAACCAATTCTTGTTGGAACTATCTACAGGCCACCTAAGCAAAATAACTTTCTGGAACTCTTTGAAGCAGTTATCTCGAAATTGAATTTTGACAATGAAACTATACTCCTAGGTGATATCAACATATGTTTGTCAAAAAAGTGTAGCCCATTGTATAAACCATATATTAATATTCTAAAGCTTTATAACTTTCAGCAGATAATCGTCGACGTTACAAGAGTGACGGCAACAAGTAAAAGTATTATTGATCACATATTATGTAACTTTAGTGAAAAAATATGTAACTCTGGGTGATCATTACATTACCTATTGTACTAGGAAATGTAACAGGGTCACAATTAATAAACATAATGTAATTAAAATTAGATCTCTTAAACAATATTGCAAAGATGAATTTATTAAAAAATTACTTGATACAAATTGGGATAATCTTTTTAATAGTACAAATGTCACTGAAGCTTGGTTAAGTTTCAAAGATATATTTACTGAAGTATTGGATTCTGTTGCCCCTATTAAACACATCAGATTAAAACAAAGGACTGAACCATGGATAAATAGTGAAATTTTAGACTTGATATCAAAAAGAGATTGGCATCTAAACCGTTTCAGAAAAACCGAAAATCCAAACGATTTCGTCATATTTAGCAAACAAATTAGAAGAAAACAAAAATAATTCAAAAAAACTATGGCAAAATCTTAAAGATCTTCGATATAAAAACAATAAAAATGATAAAGCAAACATTGTCTTAAATGTTAATGACACTAATATCCATGACCCAAAGTCTGTTTCAAACCATTTTAATAACTTCTTCACAACGGTTGCATCAACTCTTGTGCAAAAGTTACCCCCCCCCAGCAATCGTTTTAACTTTATATCACTTCTGTTACAGAATTTTTACACTAATAAGAACGAAAATAGTAGCACTTTTAATTTACATTATGTAACTGAGGATTTTATTTTCAAGCAACTTTGTTCTCTTAATCCAAAAAAAAGTACAGGTCTTGATGAGATTCCGGCAAGATTCTTAAAAGACGGCGCTGACGTCTTAAAAGTTCACATTCAATTTCTTATCAATTTATCTATATCAGAAAACACAGTACCTGGTGATTTGAAGCTAGCTAGAGTTAAACCTTTGTACAAGAAGAATAGCTCTTTGGATGTAGGTAACTATCGACCTGTAAGTGTCTTGAGTATTGTGTCGAAATTGCTTGAAAAATCTATATACATTCAATTAGAGTCTTATCTCACTCGAAACAAACTTCTCCATGAGTATCAATCAGGTTTTCGTGGCAGATACTCAACAGACTCATGTCTGATCCACCTTTTAGACCACTTGAAAGACCAAAATGCAAAAGGTCTATTTACAGGAATGATAATGCTTGACCTCCAGAAAGCATTTGACACTGTCGATCCTGTTGTACTATGTGAAAAACTAAAACTGATGGGCGTTAAGTCAATTGATTGGTTCTACTCATATCTGTCATGCAGGAAACAAGTAGTCAACATTGGTGATACGTTATCAGAACCTGCCCCCATAATTTGTGGTGTGCCCCAGGGTAGTATCCTTGGACCGTTGCTATTTCTTTGTTATGTAAACGATATGTTTATTATCATCCCCACTGAATGTAAACTTATCTTATACGCTGATGACAGTACAATTTTATTTTCCGACCAAAATTCTGAAGTCGTCTCACAAACACTTAGTTGTGCTCTTGATTCCTGCTCAGAATGGCTCATCGGTAATAAACTGTCACTCCACCTCGGTAAAACCGAATGTATTCTCTTTGGGCCTAAACGTAAATTAAAACATATTAAACAGTTCACAATAAACTGCAATAACCATACCGTAAGGGCAACGGATAGCCCAAAATATTTGGGTGTATATTTTAACAAATACTTGTCTGGCGAGGACATTGTTAACAATATTGTTAAAAAAGCAAACTCAAGATTAAAATTTCTGTTTCGCTACAATAAATGCCTAAGTGAAAAAACCAAAAATTTACTTTGTTCTGCACTTATTCAGTGCCACTTTGATTATGCCTGCTCAGCCTGGTATTCCGGTGTGAATCAATCACTTAAAAATAAACTACAAGTTGTTCAAAATAAGGTTCTTAGATTTATACATGAGCTTGGACGTAGAGATCATGTTTCATATTCAGATTTCAAAGTACTAAATGTCGAACACCGAGTTACGCAGTTAAAACTAAACCATGTACATAAGATTTTTCATAATAATTGTCCATCATATCTTAAATCAAAATTCAAATGTGTTAGAGATACTCATCAATACGGCACAAGATCTAGTTTATTCAATTTTTCTGTTCCAAAATGCGCATCATTTTATTACACAGCCATACGTATCTGGAACGATTTACCGAATGATATTAAGTTTTTGGAATCACTATACAGCTTTAAAGCTGCAACCAAGAAGTATTTATTGTTAAACCAAAATTAATCTGTGATAGGCCTACATGCTTGATTATCTACTAAAATTGGTTGATGTATATAACATGTTGACTTAACTACTTTTAATCATTTGTGATACATTGCTGTGATGGCTTAGTTATTAAATTTTGTCTCCTAATGATGACCTGACGCGACCTTGACAACCCTGGACCCCAATGGAAATAAGCAATAGATGTTATTTACGTCAGGCTTTTTGGGCTATCCTAAGTAAAGGTCTCATCATGACATCATACCTATCATTCTTCTCATTTCTCATTCCAAATCATACTATGCTCCAGAACGTCTTTATTTTATATGCACAACTTAATATATTATATTGTTGCCTCTCTACCGATCATACAATGCAGCTCATGTACTTTAATTTATTGTTGTCATGTTGTAACCTTTACTTGAAGAATAAATAAATAAATAAATAAATACCAGTAATCAAGAGATTCTGATGAAAAAGATGGACGAGAATTCGTGCAAGTGTAGAGAATATCTCCTTATATGTACCCCCCTTACAGTACCTCTTTGACAGGTTATCCCTGTCGCACGATCACGGGATAGATGTTTGGTCATGTGACTTGTTATGATGGAAAAGCGGGATTTCCCGCGCTCTTTTCGTGGAGTTTGTAGCCCGGATTTGGGTTTTGGGAATAAAGTGTTGTTGTGAGATCACTGTTGCCTGTTTTATAAATGAGATCCCGACCCCCGGGCGTGTGTTGAGACACCAACACACGCCACACATGGTGGAGATGCCTCGGTTGTATTCCTGAGACTTTAAAAAAAAGAATATGATGTACGTTTTTTTGAAGAATCATTTGTGATGAAATAGAAAATGGCAACGAGTGACTGGAAAATTCCGCCATTTTCTGGGCTCCCTACCGAAGACAGTAGGACTTGGTTGCAGAAATTTCAAGCTTGGGCTCAAGTGCACAGAATGCGCAATGATCAGGTTGGTCCAGCAATGTTCTTGTGTTTAAAGGGATCAGCTTTAACGTGGTTTCAAAATCTTTCTCATCAAATTACGGCCAGTCCCCAGAGACTTTTCCACAGTTTTGAGAACTATTTTTCTACACGTCAGCCCACATGGTTATTAGAAACTAAATTATGGGAACGAAGAATGTTGCCTACAGAACCATTAGACAACTACATTACTGATATAGAGAGCATGTGCTGTCGCCTAAATAAAACTGATAATGAAAAAATGTGCGTATATTTACGTGGCTTGTTACCAAAAATTCGCCAACCCGTATTGCAACAGGTACCAGAAAATTTTGACCAAGCTGTTCATATTTCAAGAGTGGTTCGTCAGTCATTTGAACCGACTGACCATGATTATGGTATATCCATGGACTCGGATCCTGTGCGTAAAATTCAAGAACAGTTGTCACTTATGTCTATTCATTCAGAGAACCCTATGATGATGGCACCCGCTCAACCTACAATAGGCCTATCGCAAATTCAATGTCAAATATGTAATAAACTAGGACATTCTGCTCAAAAGTGTTATCGCAGGTATCCTCAGCCTCTGGATCATCGTCAGAACCCTAATTATCATCGCAATCAATATTATCCACATCAGAATTATCAACCAAATCGCGGTGGGCGCCTTCAAGATTCACATCAAGATAATCAGCCTAACCCATCTGCTGTGAATAAAAGGCCTATCACTTGTAGGAAATGCGGAGGTATAAATCACATTGCGAAATATTGTATGGCTTCTACATGGAATCCGGAAAACCAGTAGCTTCCGATAATGAGTCTCCTATTGTTGGAAACAGTTTAAATGGAGACACTTTTATCTTAAATCATGGTGATAGTCGACTTTTAGGAAATTTTGTGCACGTGAAAATAAACAAATATTTAACTCAAGCCTTAATAGATAGTGGAGCAGATTTTTGTGCAATCAATGCAGTGACTGTATCATTGTTCGATGTTAAGTGTCATTCCATGAGAAAACCATGCAGAATCGGGAAGTTGGGGCGTCGGCAGATTGAGTTCATCTTGGGGGGATTTTATGGACTCCTCAAGACTACTTCACACCCAGAAGAACCGATCTCAAAATTTAACCGTTATTGAGATACCGCCTTGGGCTGATTTTTGGCCAATTTTGCCCTTTTTCAGGTCATTTTTGGTCAATTTTCAGCCACTTATTCTGGTGAGTCTAGGGTTTGGATGAAAATAGTGGTAGTTGGTGATGTTAGTGGGGGTCTTCCTGTGCCCCCATGTACAGACCTTAAGGTCACATCTATTCCCTGGGAGTAATGGTCAGCAAAATTGTAACATGTGGCGAATAAAGTAGAAAATATACACCTTCGGAGATTAGCACTATTTTCTATGATGCGGGGGTAGGTAAAAATATCGAAATGGTTTTATGCACAGCTTGACCTCCTCTATCGATTTAAGAAATAAAATCTCTGTCACCTCTTTTCATTCAATGTGAAATCATAAGTCAAAGTTGGTGAATTTTCCATATCGTAAATCTCTAATTCTCTATGAAATGGCCAACAGGGTAAGTCAGCTTTCTCCAGTTCTTTGTCAGCAAAATTGTAACATATGACGAAAAAAATACAAAATATACACCTTTGAAGATTAGCCCTAATTTCTATGATGCGGGGGTAGGTCAAAATATCGAAATGGTTTTATGCACAACTCGACCACCTCTATCGATATAAGAAATAAAATCTCTGTCACCTCGTTTCATTCAATGCGAAATCATGAGTCAAAGTTGGTGAATTTTCCATATTATAAATCTCTGATTCTCTATGAAATGACCAACTACTTTCATACAGAGTAAGCCAGCTTTCTCCAATTCTGGGCCAAATCATTCGCCCATGCTCGCTGGTAGCAGCAGTAAACCGGCTCGAGCAAAACTGGTCTCTTTGATGAAGCTTGGTATCCAATCCAAGATGGCCGCGCCCGGGACCGCAGAAAATTGAGGGTTTTCTTCATTTTTGGCCATTGAATGTGGCACATATCCCACACATGAGAACTAAAATGACTTCATACAATTGAAAGAGTGTACTAAAAACATTAAGGTCCAATCTTTAGCACATTACATAGCAATAAGTGATGTGAGAGCCGAATGGGAACTGATTTCTTGACGAAGTGGGAATTTTGATCTTAATGTGCTGCTGCCTATTGCTATGGCCTGGATTTCAAACGCAATATTCCTAAAGGACGTAAACATCCCCTGCATGGTACCACACCTAAGGGAAATACATAGAAAAACCGCGCTGTGTCAATTAGAATCAGCTAATTCCTACTCGATCGGTTAAGTGAAATAAAATACTATTGAAAAAAGGAAGGAATAAATTGTATCTTTGAAATATCAATAAAAACCTTCTATGTGTGCTTGACCACAACTAATTTATCCGAAAAGAGTTGTGCGGTATACACACAATTAGCCGAAAAGAGTTGTGCGGTGAACCTCGAGTTGACTGGGTAAAACCAGGCCCCGAGTTCACAAAGCATTCTCAGGCTTAAGTTGAGAATTTACTCAACTTTCAATCACTGTTTAAAATAAATATCTTTGATCAAGAAACACAAAACTTTGCATATAGTTTCTTATTAGGTCATTTGATACATTAAAACAACAAAAGTTTTATAAAGGGCTATATTTTAGTTACAATAAGGAAACAATTTTGAGTAAATTCTTGACTTAAGTCTGAGAATGCTTTGTGAGCTCGGGGCCAGGTGTTTCAGAAGTCCCCAAACATGCTGTCTTGCGTCTGATATAGCTGTAATTACCTCTACTGAAGGTGTTGTTTTTTTAACCTGGCAGCATTAAAAAATTCTTGTTAGTTTTAGAATTTTTTTCTTCTATTCTAGGTAAATGCCGGAAATGTTATGCAGCCCATAATGAGGAAATATACCATGAAAAAAACGGGCTAGTTCTTCAAATAAATAATATGGCATGGGGTCCATAATTCAAAATGGATCTTGCCAGACCTTGTAAAACTAAATGTGTACATGAAAGGGAGCCAAAAGGTTGTATCTAGCATATTTTGCAAAGTTCACGTTTTTGCTACGTCAGAATGAGAATGTTCTTGCGCATCTTTTCAACTGGTTGTCGTATTTCTAAGCCAATAAAAAGGTTTATAGATACTGTTTCAAAATGGGGTGTTCCAAAAAAAAAAAAAAATATTAAGAGTGAAAATGTATTTTCTTGAAAAAATTAACTTTGTGTCTTTCCTAAATATTACAATCAAGCAAAATATAGTGTTTCATGATTAAATGCGTATTATTGAAAGTTTTGTTGAGGCTTTACTTTGTGAAATCTATGAAATTGAAGCAGGTAAAGGTGAATATTTTCCGGAGATACGTCTTTGCTGTATAAAATTGCAAATAACGAGCTTTTACTCATTATTTCTGTACTAGATGTTGAGCTTGATATGTGCAGATAGTTACATACTGTTTAAATGGCTATATACACATACATTTTGTAAATAAATATTTAAGAAAAGCTTCAGAAATACAACATTTCATATACAACATTTTGACGTGACGATTTTATAAGACATTTTGATTCTTATGCTTGTTCTGTGCTTGTTTAGGCTCTCCTGGACAATTTCGCAAAATCCAGATACGACCTTTTGATTCCCCATCGACGATATTTCTATTGGGGCCACCTCTCAAAATATTCTTTATATCAACTGCAACGTATATTTGCCATTGTAAATTTTCTATTATCTAGTCTCCGAATGATGGACTCGCTGGTAACGGGGACCAGGCTAGTTGATCATTTGGACACTTGATTTCTAAAAAAAAATGTTTCAAATTTTGATCCATGCAAATACTTAGAAAATAAATTTAGTAAATTATTTTATATGGAATAAGTTTAGAAAATTATTTTATGAGGTTTGAAGTTACTGATGACATCCCTCCCCTAGTAGCTGTTACAGGAAGTGGAGGCGGTATGTCAATTCTACTACCCATAGCTGCAGATGATGTAGTAGCAGTAGATTGATAGTGAGTGTAAGAGGCACTACCAGTAGCTGCAGATGATGTAGCAGAGGGATGGATGTCATCAGTTCCCACAGTAATATCAAACCACGTGAAATAATTTACTTTTAAAAGCCCTGTCAAGATCCATTTTGGGCTCGGGAAATAATCACATGATGAAGTTGAATTTTTGACCCTGTACCATATTATTTATTTGAAGAACTAACATGGGTCTTTTTACGATCCATTTCCTCATTATGGACATTGTAACATTTCCAGCGTATACCTAGAACAGAAATAAAAAATCAAATTAACAAGAATTTTTTTAATGCTGTCAAAGTTAGCCTTCAGTAAAGGTATTACAGCTATATCAGACTCAATGCAGCTAGTTTGAGGACTTCTGAAGTCCATCGTGTGACTCAGTCAATTGTTTTCAAGCACACATACAAGATTTTTTATCGATATTTCAAAGACACAATTTCTTCCCTCATTATTTTTGAAAAGTATTTGATTTCACTTACCCCATGCAATAGGAATAAGCAGATTCTAAGAGTAAGAGACACATCAAGGTCTTTGTGTGGATTCCCCTTAGGTGTGGTATCATGCACTGGATGTTTACATCCTCATGGAATATTCCGTTTGAGACCGGGGCGGTAGCGATGGGCAGCACATCACCTTTCCATCTAGAATCGACGAATCAAGATAAAAATACACTACGTCAAGCAATCGGCTCCCATTCGGTTCTCACATCACTTACTGCTATGTAATGTGCTAAAGGGTGGACCTTATTGTGATGTTCTTATATTAGTACACTCTTAGTACACAGCACAGTCTTTGTATGATTTCCCCTTAGGTGTGGTACCATGCCTGGGAATGTTTACGTCCTTTTGCATTTGAGATCCAGGCGGTAGCGACTGGCAGCACAATAAGATCAAAATTTCCACTTCGCCAAGAAATCAGTTCCCATTCGGTTCACACATATTTTATTGCTATTTAATGTGCTAAAGAGTCGATCTTTATGTTTTTAGTACACTCTTTCAATTGTATGAAGTCATTTAGTTCTCATATGTGGGCTATGTGCCACATTCAATGGTCAAAAATGAAGAAAACCCTCAATTTTCTGCTGTGCCGGGTGCGGTCATCTTGGATTGGATACCAAGCTTCATCAAAGAGACCAGTTTTGCTAGAGCCGGTTTACTGCTGCTACCAGCGAGCATGGGCGAATGATTTGGCCCAGAATTGGAGAAAGCTGGCTTACTCTGTATGAAAGTAGTTGGTCATTTCATAGAGAATCAGAGATTTATAATATGGAAAATTCACCAACTTTGACTCATGATTTCGCATTGAATGAAACGAGGTGACAGAGATTTTATTTCTTATATCGATAGAGGTGGTCGAGTTGTGCATAAAACCATTTCGATATTTTGACCTACCCCCGCATCATAGAAATTAGGGCTAATCTTCAAAGGTGTATATTTTGTATTTCTTTCGTCATATGTTACAATTTTGCTGACCATTACTCTTGGAGAATAGATGTGACCTTAAGGTCTGTACATGGGGGCACAGGAAGACCCCCACTAACATCACCAACCACCACTATTTTCATCCAAACCCTAGACTCGCCGGAATAGGTGGCTGAAAATCGACCAAAAATGACGTGAAAAATGGCAAAAATGTCTAAAAATCAATTTGAGGCTATATCTCAGTAACGGTTAAATTTTGAGATCGGTTCTTCTGGCTGTGAAGTAGTCTTGAGGAGTCGATAAAATCCTCCCGAGATGAGCTCGATCTGCCGACCCCCACCTTCCCACCTTCTGCATGGTTTTCTCGTGGAATGGCTCTTAACATTCAACGGTTACAGTGCGACTTATATATCACTACAGCCTGCAACAAAAGGGTCAAAGTTGAAGGATACATAGAACTTATGGTGGAAATTTGCAATCAGCGTATTCCCGTTAAATTTTATGTTGTGCCTAATTTAATGCCGAAAATTATCTTAGGTTTAGATTTTTTAACTGCTAATAATGTGACAGTAAATTTTGGACAGAAATCGGTGTCTGTTAATCCGCACAGAAAATTGACCTGTACGAAAGATATTGTTGTGCCACCACGATCTCAAGTTATAACATTAGCACGACTTAAAGGCGAAAGTTTACCAAATGGTGTATTGGGTTTGGTGTCCGGTTCACCTAATTTACATTCCACAGGACTTTTGCCAGCCAAATCATTGTGTGAAGTGAAAAATAAAGCTGTTTACCAGGGTATTACTAACTTTAATGACAGGCCTATTACCATTTTGAAAGGGACAGTTATAGGTAAATTTGTGGGACTTTCTAAGAAAGATTGTATTGAGGAATTTGGTAATCAAAAAGAGGATTGTGAATCTCCTCGCGAAAGTAGCAATAAAACTATTTCTACAAATATATCAAATGATTTGACTAAACATCAGCAAAGTGCCATTAATGAAATGATTGATGAATATTCCGATATTTTTGTTGCTTCTGACAATAAACTTGGACACTGTGATATTCTAGAGCATAAAATACACGTATCACCTGGCGTACAACCTCAGAGACAGAGGGCATATAAACTTGGCCCAAAGCAGAAGAAAGTTATGGAACAGGCCATCGATGATTTATTAAGCCAAGAAGTTATTGAACCCTCTACAAGTCCTTGGGCGGCTCCATGTTTGCTGATCTTTAAGAAGACAAATGATTCAACGGGGAATCAGAAACTTAGTCCTACCAGCAATTCTTATCGTTTTGTCGTTGACTATCGCCGTCTTAACGATTGTACAGTATTAGATGCTCATCATATGCCAACTACAGAAGATGCACTTGAAAGCCTTGGAGCGGATCAGCCAGCATATTTCACAACATTAGATTTAAAGTCAGGCTTCCATCAGTTGTCCATTCATCCAGATTCAAAAGAATATACTGCATTTCGATGTCACTTAGGTTTATACCAGTATCGTCGTCTACCTATGGGCTTGAAAAATTCTCCCGCTACATTTCAGAGAATGATGGAAGCAGTTTTACGCGGTCTATCATGGAAAACATGCTTAGTTTACCTTGATGACTGCATTGTTTTTAGTAAAAACTTTTCGTCACATATACAACATGTCCGTGAAGTATTTGATAGACTCCGATCTGCTAATTTAAAACTTCATCCCGGTAAATGTTATTTTGGTCATTCTCAAATACATTACCTGGGTCATATTGTCAGTTCAAACGGTATATCCCCTGACCCTGCAAAGATTGCTGCTGTATCAACTTACCCTACACCAACCAATTTGAAGAGTTTACGTGCCTATTTGGGATTAACTGGATACTACAGGAAATTTATTAACAACTATGCCGGTATTGCTGCTCCTCTTTATGAACTTACTAAAAAAGGTGTAGAATTTGTCTGGACTGAAAACTGCGATTGTGCCTTCAATGCACTCAAATCATTATTAGGGTCAGCACCTATCTTAGGCCTTATACTTTATATACCGATGCAAGCTCATTTTCTATTGGTGCAGTACTTTGCCAAATTCAAGAAGATGGGGTTGAACGTGTCATTTCTTACATTGGTCGTTCACTTTCTGCTGCTGAACGAAATTATGGCATCACAGAGAAAAAATGTCTAGCTTTAGTTTTTGCTGTGAAAAGACTTGATAGTTATTTGAGATACAATACTTTTACGGCTGTCGTAGACCATTCTGCTCTTAAATGGTTATTGAAACTTAAAGAACCCGTTGGAAAATTTGCCAGATGGATTGCTATACTTACCTCATATACATTTGACATTGTTTATAGACAGGGAAAATCTCATTCTAATGCTGATGGTGTCAGTCGCCGAGAATATGAATCGTCAGAGAGCAATGAAGAGTCAGCATTGGATATTTTGCCATATTATGATATACCAGTACCTGACATCACATCTACAGAATCCACTGAACCTAATGATAAAGTACCTGATAAAGTCTATGAAGTTAATGAAGATTGTCAGTTTACAGTCAGATTCTAATCAGGTATCACTTGAAATGTCAACTTTGTGGAATAAAGAAACTTTAATACATTTGCAACAGAATGATGAATGATATAGAGATGTTCATAAATATTTACTTGATAGTGTTTTACCTGAGAACGATCAACAGCGAAAAATGGTCTTATTGTTACACTCTGATTATTTTATTTCCAATGACATTTTATATCGTGTGTATGCTACTAAAGGTAAAGGTCACCGGGAAGACCGTTTGACTGTACAAATTGCAATTCCAAAACAATTAGTGGAAACTGTGCTCAGACATTGTCATGATGAACCCTTATCTGGGGGTCACTTTGGTATTCACAGGACACTGGTCAAAGCGAGATTTAAGTTTTATTGGCCTAAGATGTACACCGATATAAATAACTGGGTCAAGTCATGCGTTGTATGTTGTCAGCGAAAGTCCCCAGCCAAGCCAACCAAGACATCGATTACTCCAATGCCACTTGCCAGTGAACCATTTGAACGACTTAGCACTGATATTTTAGGTCCCTTGCCTAAATGTGACAATGGAAATATGTATGTTATTGTCTTCATTGACTACCTCACTAAGTATGTGGAACTAGTACCAGTGTCAGACATTGAGGCCACTACTGTAGCTAATGCCTTTTTAGAACGTATTATATGTCGTCACGGAATTTCACAATATTTACATTCTGATCGTGGTTCGAACTACTTAAGTGTCATTGTGAAGGAAACATGTAAACCCGCGCTCTTTTCGTGGAGTTTGTAGCCCGGATTTGGGTTTTGGGAATAAAGTGTTGTTGTGAGATCACTGTTGCCTGTTTTATAAATGAGATCCCGACCCCCGGGCGTGTGTTGAGACACCAACACACGCCACACAAGCAGACTAATCACACAAAGGAATCTGTAAGTACGCCCACCACATGTACTTTTATTCTCAGTCGTCAAAATGAAGAATGTGAGAAAAAGTTAGAAGACGAGGCTCAACTCCTAAAAAGAACTATAATATAATAAAAGAGTGGAGGAAATGCAAAAATGTTCGAAAAACGGAAAGGTATACCAAAAGTTTATAGAATTGGAGACTCCTTTTATTCCTCGTAAAATCAAGGAAAACCAAGATTGAGCGAATCGGAAAATCCAGTAAAAGCAAGAAACGAAGTTGACATACTACAAATGCAAAATGAAATAGACTCCCTGTTTGTATTTTCTGCTTAACAAACAGAAATAATTAATGAAGCCGAGACCGAAATTTTGGCACATACTGACGGACACCAAAACCAATTTCTAGTGGAACTTCTGAAAAATATGTGGAACAAAGAAATGTCTACTGAGGAAAAGAAATCACATGCAATATGGAAAAAGAAGAAGGAATTCTTGATAAAGTTACCTACGCGTGTTGAAGACAGGGAGGACACCGGCACCCATGCCGAGGCGAATGTTTGTCACAACACAGGGACGCTTAATTCATCCAACGAAGCTCCACCCAGAGACACCTGGCAAACGGTCAAGAATAAAGATGTGTTGTCTGGGAACGAAACATACGCACACAGCAAGCTAAATCGTCAAGGCAGCCAACAAATGGTTGTCGCATATTTTTACTTTTTTCGGTAATGGAACATTTGTAATACACCAGGTTATGTGATGAAGGGAGTTTACCCGCGGAATTAGAGCATTTAAGGAACGTCTTCATAAACAACAACACTTACCCCACCAACTAGTTAATGACGTCATCGCCACCACCATATAGAACCAACACATGCCAAGAACGCCAAATACTGACCACTACGGAATCAGAATAACCATCCCGTTCCACGGCAAAACCTCTTACCAGATCAGAAGGTTGATGAAACAAGTGGGCATAGACGTGACCTTCTCTAGCGGCAGAACCATACAGAATTTACTGCAAGCCAATGGTAGATCAACACAGACCAACCCCCCACAGCCCAAAGGATGTATTTACGAAATAACATGCTCGTGCACCGAGAAATATGTAGGGGAAACGAAGCGTGCACTTGATGTAAGAATAAAAGAGCACAAGTCACTAGCTTCCACCAATCCCTCAGCAGTAGCAGAGCATATTATTAACTACGGAGATCATACAATCTTGTGGGACCAAACCAAAACCCTTGCAGTACATCATCACCAGAAGAAAACCAGGAAACTTCTTGAGGCCGTCAATATAAAACGCATCAAGCCCAAGTTAAACCGGGATGTCGGACTATTTATACCAAGGGCTTATGACCAACGAATACATTAATCCAAATACTTTATTTCTATTTCAGTCCTTAGCCGGTTTTCGCAGTCAAACGGTTTTTTAAATCGGATAATAATTTTGTCCTCCAGAGGGACCACAAGCTAAAAAGGGCGATTTTTCCGACAATCAGGGGCCATAATTCAGGAAGTTACGATCCGATGGGCAAAAATATCGAAAGGAACCAAGATCTTTGGGTTATTAACATACATGTCAAGTTTCATCAAAATCGGTTCAAAATTGTGACCTCTATAGGGTCCACAAGCTAAAAACGTGATTTTTCGTACAATCAGGGGCCATAATCCATGAACTTTCGATCCGATGCATTCCAATATCGAAAGCAGCCGAGATCTTATGGGGATAAACCTATATAATTCAAGTTTTGTCAAAATCGGATAAGAATTGTGACCTGTAGAGAGTCCACAACTTTGATATAACATATTTTCATACTATTCGCGTACAAACGGCGACCATTTTGACCGTCAATTTTGGTCTGATTTTCACAAAATTCGAACTCAACCTTCATTACCATGTAACGGTGATATAATCAAACGTTTTTTTTAATCAGATAATAATTTTGACCTCCAGAGGGACCACAAGCTAAAAAGGGCGATTTTTCGGACAATCAAGGGCCATAATTCAGGAGGTTAAGATCCGATGGGCGCAAATATTGAAAGGAACCAAGATCTTTGGGTTATTAACATACATGTCCAGTTTCATCAAAATCGGTTCAAAATTGTGACCTCTATAGGATCCACAAGCTGAAAACGTGATTTTTCGTACAATCAGGGGCCATAATCCACGAAGTTTCGATCCGATACATGCCAATATCGAAAGCAGTCGAGATCTTATGGGGATAAACCTATATTTCAAGTTTCGTCAAAATCGGATAAGAATTGTGACCTGTAGAGAGTCCACAAACAAATTGTGGACGGACGGACGTCCAGACGGACAGGGGCGACGACAATATACGTCCATATGAAAATGTGGGCGTATAAAAATTAGGTCATTCTGACCTATATTTCTTCGATTTTTCTGAAAATTTTGATCGTTAATTTCATCAAGGGGAGATAACTTAGAAAATTCTAATCATATTTTTAAAGTCGCATCAGTAAGATCTACTTACATTCTAAATTTCATGAAAATCGTACAACTATTAAAGAAGTTGTCAAATTGGTCATAACGTCCAGTTCAAAATCACGGCGACGAATTTTCGAAATTCGAAAATCTGAAACTGCAGATGAAAATGATTTTTTACAAGGTATGCAAAGAATTTTTTTTTAGTAAAATAGGTAAAAAAAATAACAAAGTTACGACTATGCATTGCCAGTTTTTTCGTTCGAAAAATTCGGTGATTTCGAATGCCTAAAACGTTTTGAAAATATATTTAATCAACGTTCGCACCCCATTTGGGGCTGTAGGTAAAAATTTCAGAAAGGTGCTATGGTAAGATTTTGAGAAATCCGATTTGCAGAAACTACAAACAAAAAAAAAATTAATTTAGTGCAAAAAGTTAAAATTGTGTTATGTGTTAAAGGTTGTTATAAATTTTAGAAAATTAAATTAATGCTCCCAAAATCATCTGCTTAAATAGTTTTAACCTTTAGCTTGGGTCTATTGTTCTTGGCCACTCACCCCCTTACCACTGACCAAAATATTTCCCCTAAAACTCAGCAAGTCGGCGATATGGGAATAAACCAAAGAAAGATTAAATCTGAATGGAAAACTGAGTTGGCCAAGGCAAACACTTTTAGATTTATATTAAATAACGATCTGGTTGTAAAAGCTGAGGTCGATCACTCATCTCGCAAAATTTGTAGTTTAATCACAAAACTGAGAACAAAAGATTTGATTACGGACCATAAATTTAACCCAGCGAAGTGCGAATGTGGCCAAAATTTGACCGTTAACCATGTCATAATTGCGTGCAATAAATTGCAAGAGAAAAGACTCCCTATATGAAGCTTAAAGCCCCAATAACACTCTTGTTGTCATTGAATAATATGTCCCAATCTTTATTCTGGTCAACAAATTGTATTATTTTACAATATTTAAATTAATTGATGATACATATTTCATCTTAACACACCTAATTTAAAAAATTGGAAAAATTCAACTACATGCTTTGAAAAGGTTAACGTAAACCTTTTCAAATGGGACTTGGATTTTAAAATATTTTCGAACTCTCTGGACAAGTAAAATATGATGTAATGGATAATTTACACAACAGGTAGGACACATAAACATCTAGTCCTTAGAATAAGACTATTATTTATTTTCTAGAGCTGCCAAGCCAGCAAGAGTGTTATTGTCCCTTTAATAGACGATGCCAAACTTCCACATACCCTTCAAAATGCACTCTTTCCCCCACGGAATATGTCATATAAAATTTATGAAGTTATCTCAAAATTCATAGCAGAATCGGGAATTAAATGTTAATTTAGCTGCACTAAAAGAGCACTAATCAAAGAAAGATAACTGGTTGTGTAGACCAGGTTGGCCCTACGCCATCTGGATGCTTTAATAATATCAGAAAATAGGTTGCCAGGCAACGAAAAATACATCTACAGCAGCTAAATCGTCCGTGCAGTCAACAAGAGTTGTCGCATATTAAGTAATTATCAGAAAATCATTAGAATTTGTTTGTTTTTTATTAAGTTCTGTCCCATACTAACGTTTAGTATACGAAACATTTAATATACTATTCAAAAAAAGTAGGGGATATTTAATTTTGGGGGCATAATACTAAAATATGCAAATGACTACGAAAAAAGTCACTATAGAACCTAACAGAAGAAACATTTCCAGTTACATGTGACGCCCAAACGCACCAATAGCTACCGCTTGGAATGCAGGTGATGTTTGGGATCATCATGGGGGTCCAACCCAAGATTTGCACGACTCTGACTTTGAATGTTACAGTCATTGTGGCATTGAATTCCAGGGTGGAAACATCAGTTTAATTGTTTTAGTGACCAGAAAACAAATTTTGATATGCGTCGGCTTGCCCAAAATGAAAGGTTACGTGCCCTTGCCATGCTACAGATCGGCACAACACAGGCCGTTGTGGCGCGGACGATGAATGTTTCTCAGTCTGTCATAAGCAGGCTATGGTCCAGATACCGTGATACACAATCTGTACAGGACAGACCACGCTCAGGTCGAGCAAGGGCGACAACTCAAGCCCAGGATCGATTTATCCGTACCTTGGCCTTGAGAAATCGTGTCATCAGAGCAAATCAGATCAGCGCTCGTCTTTAAACAGACACTGGTGTGAGAGTGAGTGGCCAGACGATTCGGAATCGACTGCATAGGGGTCACCTTCGCGCCCGACGTCCTCGCGTGATCCCTTGTTTGAGAGATCATCACACTCAGGCAAGACGTCGTTGGTGTAGGGATCGTCAACACTGAGATAATCGACGCTGGAGCAATGTTATGTTTTCAGATGAGTCAAGGTTCGCTGTTGATTTTTTGGACAGACGTAGGAGGGTGTGGCGTCATCGAAACGAGCGCTTCCAAGACGTTAACGTCATCAGACATGATCGATTTGGGGGTGGTTCTGTTATGGTGTGGGGAGGCATCACTGTTGCTGGAAGAACGGCTTTACATGTTGTTGCAGGGCGTGTTACAGGCCAGTACTACCGGGACAACATCTTGGTAGTCCATGTTGTGCCGTTCGCACGACGTCATGGCCGCCGTTTCATCTTCCAGGATGACAACGCAAGATGTCACAGGGCCAGGATCGTTACAGGTTACCTCCAACAACAGAACATCACCACATTACCATGGCCAGCACTGAGTCCCGACCTCTCCCCCATCGAGCATTTCTGGGACCTAAGACGTCTCATTAGGAGTATGCCACGTCGGATCAAGCTTGTTTGGCAAACAGAGGAGGATTTACCCGTTACTGACTTTGTTGTGATGCTGTGGTAACTTTGCTGTTTGACCCCGGGTATCATTTTACCCTTATAATGGCCAGTCTGTGCCTTACTTAGTCTAACGATCATTTGGAATAAATCGATGAATGTGAACTTCATTTCATTTTGTCATTTGTTTCTTCGTCAGTTTCATTAGGTGACTTTAATAACACTGAAAAATCAAATATCCCCTACTTTTTTTGAATAGTGTATTATGGATTTAGCTGTTCAATTATCGATTTTCAAGAAATTCAAACTCAACCATCATTAATGTGTAACGGGGATATAGTCAACCGATTTTTTTTAATTCGGAATAAAATTGCGGCATCCATGGTGTCCAAAAGGTAAAAAAAAACGTTTTTTTGTACAATCAGTGGCCATAATTCAGGAAGTTATGGTCCAATGTGCCTGAATATCGAAAGGAACCGCAGTCTTTGGGTTATAAACTTACATTTCAAATTTCATCAAAAATTGTGACCTCTACAGGGTCCACAACCTTGATATATCATTTTTACACTATTCGCGTATTAGCGGCAGCCATTTTGTCCAGCAGTTTTGGCCCGATTTTTACGAAATTCGACCTCAACCTTCATTACAGTGTAACGGTGATATAATCAAACGTTTTTTTTTTTTAAAATCGGATAATGATTGAGACCAATGAGACCTCTAGAGGGACCACAAGCTAAAAATGTTGATTTTGCGTACAATCAGAGGCCATAATTCAGGAAGTTACAATCCGATATGCGCAAATATCGAAAGGAACCAAGATCTTTGAGTTATAGACATGCATTTCAGGTTTCAACAAAATCGAATTAATATTGTGACATCTATAGGGTCCACAACCTTGATATACCATATTTTTGCACTATTCGCGTACAAACAGCGGCCATTTTGTCTGGCAATTTTGGTCCTATTTTCGCGAAATTCTAACACAATCACAGTGTAACGGTGATATAAACAGACAGTTTTATAAATCAAATAATAATTATGACCTCTACAGTGTTCACAAGCGAAAAACGTGATTTTTCGAACAATCAGGTGTCATATAAGATCTGATATGCGCAAATATCGAAATGAACCAAGGTCTTTAGGTTATAAACATGCACTTCAAGTTTCATCAAATGGATTAAAATTGTTACCTTCAGAGGGTCCACAACCTTGTTATACCATATTTTCACACTAATCGCGTACAAGTGGCATCCATTTTGTCTGGCAATTTTGGTCCGATTTTCCCGAAATTCGAATTCAACCTTCATTATGGTGTAATGGTGATATAGTCAGATGGTTTTTTAAATCGGATAATAATTTTGACCTCCAGAGGGACCACAAGCTAAAAAGGGCGATTTTTCCGACAATCAAGGGTCATAATTCAGTAAGTTACGATCGGATGGCCGCAAATATCGAAAGGAACCAAGATCTTTGGGTGATAAACATACATGTCAAGTTTCATCAAAATCGGTTCAAAATTGTGACCTCTATAGGGTCCACAAGCTAAAAACATGATTTTTGCCATAATCCATGAAGTTTCGATCCGATACATGTCGATATCTAAAGCAGCCGAGATCTTTTGGGGATAAACCTATATTTCAAGTTTCATCAAAATCGGATACGAATTGTGACGGATAACAATTGTGGGCGGACGGACATGCGCGACGACAATATACGTCCACATGAAAATATGGGCGTATAAAAAATTATCGTTAAAATAGGGGACTACATATCTAGTTACAAATGAAAGAACAATATGGCGCACAGGTATGTTGAAATGTTGGCAGGGTCAAAAAAAAGAACAAGAATTAATAATCACATGTGGCAAGACTACTCATGGGGATATACCAAAAAACGATTGAATGAAAATTTTCTATAGACCCCTTTTGTGGATGAGCCCCAAATTCGTGAAAACATAAACTAAATAAAAAGGATATGCAAATTCCGTATGAATGATTCTAATTATTCGCAGAATTTACATTAAAACATCCATCTTGCACTTTACCGATGTCTAGAACAATATGTTATACCCCTTTCAGACCGGGGCGCCGCCCTGCAAACGGTCTGAGAGCGTGTCAAGATCGCAATAATCGTGCTGTGGTCTCCATGGTTGCAAATGGTAACCGAGTCACGACGTTCTGCCAAAGACCTGGAAAGCTGTGAAAAAGTGGTAGGGTCGCGAAGGCCCTGGCCTCAGAGAGTGTCAAGATCTCCATAAGTGTTGCAAAAGCGTGGTGGAAATGCCAGATATCGTGCTGTGGACTCCATGGTCGCCAATGATCGCCGAGTCACGGCGTTTGCTTTGAACATGTTCACAGCAAGGTTCTGCCATATGACCTGGAAAGCTGGTGGTGGTGGGTCGCGAAGGTCGCAAGACAGGCGTGCTAACATCTCTATAAACGTAGTATGTGTGCAGTACACACATGGCAAAGACGCTGCGAAAATGGTAACATTTGCAACGGTGCCTACTGCCTTAACCACAACCCTCGCGTGTTGGCCGTGACCCCACCAAGCGTTCTGAGTCCTTATGGATGGCGATGGTACGATGATTTCACCACGGTTGCACGATTGCACGACGACCTCATGGGGCTACAACTGCACCTATGGCGATGTTATGAGGTTCCCACTGCGTTTATGGAGTTCTTAATACAACCATGGCGCAGTGACTCAGCGATCATTGCGACCATGGAGTCCACAGCACGATATCTGGCGTTTCCACCACGTTTTTGCCACACTTGGTGATCTGAACGGGCTCTGAGGGCTTTTTTCGTCGCCGTAGTAGCGTAGTAAGGACTATTGCGACCCAACCACGTTTTTACAGCTTTTCTGGTCATATGGCTGAACCGTGCTCAAGACAAAAGTCATGACTCGGTGACCATTTGCAACCATGGAGACCACAGCGTGATATCTGGCGTTGCAACCATGCTTTCACTACGATTATGGCGATCTTGACGCGCCCTGAGACCATTTTCTTTCGTCATAGCAGCGTATTAAGGGGGCCGCCCTGGTCTGATGAGGGGTATAACATATTGTTCTAGACATCGGTCAAGTGCAGGATGGATGTTTTCATGTAAATTCAGTTAATAATTAGAATCGTTCATACGGAATTTGCATATCCTTTTTATTTAGTTTATGTTTTCACGAATTTGGGGCTCATCCACAAAAGGGGTCTATAGAAAATTTTCATTCAATCGTTTTTTGGTATATCCCCATGAGTAGTCTTGCCATTCTTGTTCTTTTTTTTGACCCTGCCGACATTTCAACATACCTGTGGGCGGATCAGCCTGCTGTACGATTTAATACAATAATATACTTGGGGAAATAACGACAAATAAAAGAATAGGGACCTACACAACCATCACTAACAATGACAGTGCATATCAATCAATTTAATTTATGTCTAAATATTAAATGGCACGTATTTTGTCTTCTATAAATGGTTTAATTTGTTTTAATTGTTTCGTTCTGTGCTGCTGCTGGCTCTTCTTTCTCTTTTCAGGTAACGTTTATCTGGGGAGAGTCATGCGCAAGGAAATCCTAAATGGAATGCCTTTATTTTTCAATGGATGTCACCCCCGGTGGAAGTGGACGCTAAACTCCAGAAACGAATTACAGGACTTTTAACCATATGTATCTTATTGGACGAACAGTTTTTAATATGTAAATAATCAACGGGTCCAGCTATTTGGTTTTTACTGCGAGCGGTTTTATAAGTGTCATTTCAATTGACTTTTTATTTTGCGTGTTAACCAATTGTATGTTTTTACCAACTTTCAACCCATGAAGTGTAATTAATTTAATTTGATCAACTTGTCTATAATATCATATAAAATGTATTGGACATTAAATCTGTAATAAACAACAACATCTTAATTATCATTATTTGCTTGATAACGGTATCTGTATGTGTATCGAAACGTAGCATGTTAATAAATTCAAAAGTAGTATATCAATATAATTGTGTTTATTTTTAGTGAAATCTATATCTATACGTCTTATAAGGATTATAACTCCAATAAGTCTTTGATCTCTTTTTATATATACTATTCAAAAAAAGTAGGGGATATTTGATTTTTAAGTGTTATTAAAGTCACCTAATGAAACTGACGAAGAAACAAATGACAAAATGAAATGAAGTTCACATTCATCGATTTATTCCAAATGATCGTTAGACGAAGTAAGGCACAGACTGACCATTATAAGGGTAAAATGATACCCGGGGTCAAACAGCAAAGTTACCACAGCATCACAACAAAGTCAGTAACGGGTAAATCCTCCTCTGTTTGCCAAACAAGCATTGATCCGATGTGGCATACTCCTAATGAGACATCTAAGGTCATTTTGGTCCAGATTGTCCCATTCCTGTTACAACGCAGCAGCAAGTTCTTGGACATTGGCAGGACGTTGTTGACGTTGACGTAACCTCTGTCCAAGCATGTCCCAGACATGCTCGATGGGGGAGAGGTCGGGACTCAGTGCTGGCCAAGGTAATGTGGTGATGTTCTGTTGTTGGAGGTAACCTGTAACGATCCTGGCCCTGTGACATCTTGCGTTGTCATCCTGGAAGATGAAACGGCGGCCATAACGTCGTGCGAACGGCACAATATGGACTACCAAGATGTTGTCCCGGTAGTACTGGCCTGTAACACGCCCTGCAACAACATGTAAAGCCGTTCTTCCAGCAACAGTGATGCCTCCCCACACCATAACAGAACCACCCCCAAATCGATCATGTCTGATGACGTTAACGTCTTGGAAGCGCTCGTTTCGACGACGCCACACCCTCCTACGTCTGTCCAAAAAATCAACAGTGAACCTTGACTCATCTGAAAACATCACATTGCTCCAGCGTCGATTATCCCAGTGTTGACGATCCCTACACCAACGACGTCTTGCCTGAATGTGATGATCTCTCAAACAAGGGATCACGCGAGGACGTCGGGCGCGAAGGTGACCCCTATGCAGTCGATTCCGAATCGTCTGGCCACTCACTCTCACACCAGTGTCTGTTTGAAGACGAGCGCTGATCTGATTTGCTCTGATGACACGATTTCTCAAGGCCAAGGTACGGATAAATCGATCCTGGGCTTGAGTTGTCGCCCTTGGTCGACGTGAGCGTGGTCTGTCCTGTACAGATTGTGTATCACGGTATCTGGACCATAGCCTGCTTATGATAGACTGAGAAACATTCATCGTCCGCGCCACAACCGCCTGTGTTGTGCCGATCTGTAGCATGGCAAGGGCACGTAACCTTTCATTTTGGGTAAGCCCACGCATATCAAAATTTGTTTTCTGGTCACTAAAACAATTAAACTGATGTTTCCACCCTGGAATTCAATGCCACAATGACTGTAACATTCAAAGTCAGAGTCGTGCAAATCTTGGTTTGGACCCCCATGATGATCCCAAGCATCACCTGCATTCCATGCGGTAGCTATTGGTGCGTTTGGGCGTCACATGTAACTGGAAATGTTTCTTCTGTTAGGTTCTATAGTGACTTTTTTCGTAGTCATTTGCATATTTTAGTATTATGCCCCCAAAATCAAATATCCCCTACTTTTTTTGAATAGTATATTTAAACAGAATAGCATTTTTTGTCTTTGTGCCTTCCTCTATAATTTTTATACATAAATGCTTACACCCAGGTTTTTGTATCATGTTATTGTTTACCCTGTGCTTGATAACGACAAGAGGACACTTGTTGAAACGTTGCACTATTAAAGTTGCTATTGATTGTTATCCTATCACTAAATGCCTATAAACAATAAATCAAATTATTTCATTTGAAATATTTAAAATATATATATATATATATTTACCTGCTTCTTCTTTTAGGCTGAAGGTCATAAGATCAGTAGTTGGTAAACTGGATTGAGATAAAGACATCTGTTTCTTATGTCGCATGGAGCTGATTGGTCTAGGTGGAGCTGGTCGTGTTGGCGTTACACGCCGACCAGGAGCAATAGGTGCGAGGCGTGAAGGCAGGGGTCTTGGCTTCATATTTGGTTTCAAAGTTTCATTAGGTTGTCCTGGGGGATTTTTTGAAGACATAACTTTTAAAAATCTAGTATTGGGTCTATTAAAATTGTTTTTAGTTTTGTCACTTGTGTTATTGTCATTCATAAATTCATCATTTATGTAAAAACTAGATAGGCCAAAACTTACAGATGTGGAACATGGTGGTTTCGAGCCAACAGGTTCTGATTTCGATGGACTCATGAAGACATTAATTTCTTCCTGATTTAAAGAAAGACTCTCAGAAAAGTTATTGCACTGTGGAGTTTGTTCTGTCTGTAAAGGTTTAATGATCGGAGGAGGATGAAACTCTGGTGGTGTATTGTTGGGTGTGGTATGTGAACGATTCATTTCAGTGTTTGATTCGTTAGCTTCTGCTGGTTTCATTTTGACATCATCATTAGCCTTATTAAGTTCGACAGCTATATTATAATCCAATGACATACTGGTTTTGATTTTAGGAAAGACTTTCTGTGTGGGGGAATAATTGGGTTTAGATGCCAATACTGGTTTGGGCTTAACAACTGGTTTTGGGGCTGGTTTTGGTTTTGCAGGAGGGATCAGTTTAGGTTGCTTTGATGAATCAGTTGATGTATCAGAACTAATCAGAATCTGACTTGCAGTTGATGTATCGTAACTTGTCAGAAACAGACTTGCAGTTTCTGTGTGGACAGAAGTGTCATCAGCATTTAATGGTTCAGTATGAGTGGCATCAAGATTTACAAATTCAAGAGAACATGTTGTTTCTCTTTCTTCAGCAATTAAACTAGGTTGCTTTGATGAATCAGTTGATGTATCAGAACTAGTCAGAATCTGACTTGCAGTTGATGTATCAGAACTTGTCAGAATCGGACTTGCAGTTTCTGTGTGGACAGAAGTGTCATCAGCATTTAATGGTTCAGTATGAGTGGCATCAAGATTTACAAATTCCACAGAACATGTTGTTTCTGTTTCTTCAGCAATTAAACTAGACTTGCGAGTTGAACTGTTTTCAAATATGTTTTTCCCATTATTATTAATAGTATAATCGTGTCTATAATTTATTGGAATTGTTTCAATAAAGTTAGAAGGTACCAGGCCTATATTGCCATTTTTACCTTTAGCTTTCAGCCAATTATCTCCATACCTCTTTAAAACTGTGATTGTCTCCCCTTTCTGTATAGACAGGTCACCTTTACTCAATGGTTCAAATGTGAAACGAACTAAGGCCAGATCATTACACAACACCCCACCCTCTTGCAAACCCACCTCCACAGTAGCTTCATCATTTGCAACGTTTTGCAACTGATTTTCACTTTCTATTTGACCTGACATCATTTCTACACGCTCTTTTGCTTCTTCAACATTAGCACAAGGTGCTTTTAATTCTTCAATTGGGATTTCAACTGATTCATTTTTGACAGAATTAGTTGAACTATTTTTACTTTCACTTTCGCTTTGTTCTTTTTTCTTCTGAACATCATTTTGAAAATAAGCATATGGACAATCCACAATAATCTCTACATAACTAGTTGGAAAGAGTCCAAATCTACCATCAATTTCTCCTTCTATCCAATCAGGATCAACATGTTGTATTAAAATAACAATGTCATTTTCATTGATCGACAACTCTTCTTTAGATTGAGACATGAAAGGATATAGAACCCTAGCATAAGGTGTAATAACAACGTCTGCAGATCGTGTATTTTCGCTTGTGTAAGAATAAAGTCCAACTTTACCACCAGTTTCAATATAAGCATCTAACTGAGTATAAACATTATCATTGGGATCAACAGCATATCCATAACGATCAGTAGTATTTGGAAGATCCATACTAGGTTTGACATAAGGCTTTTCTTGTGATTCTATATTTGGTTTATATAGTTGGGTATTAGATTTCTGGGTATAAGACTCGGTGTATTTCTTGGTATAAGCTTCAGTGTAAGGTTCAGTGTCTGTAGTAAGATAAGAATACAGGGTATTTGTTTTAGATGATGATTTGAAATTATTTGGTAAATCAACACAGATTGACATCACAAGACCTTCTTTTCCACATAACTGACCTTTGAGCCAATCATCATCAACAACCTCTACAATTGTTACAACATCACCAGCTTTAAAACCTAATTCAACATCTAATTGGGGTGTAACATCAACTAAAGCTGTAACTGGGAAAGGCACTAGCGAATGAGAACTATCAGGTTTTGGTTTACTGTCTCTAAGATCATGGTAATTAGATACTGAACTACCATTTTCCTCACTAGATAATAATGGTAAATCTTTAACAAAGGTTTTGGGGAAGATTCCTGTCTTACTGCCCAAAGAGCCCTTCCACCAATTTTCATCTACTGAATTTAATCCTAGGATTATCTGTCCTGAAAAATATACAAATACTAATTAAAATCTAAATTACAATATGAAATATGACAAACAACATTTTAAAATATCTAAATCACTGCAAGGTTAACCACAGTATTATTTTTGAAAAACCAAAATACATTCATAAGCTGTAATTAAAGACGGAATAGATAATTGGTATTGCAGTAAGTACCAAACCAAATAAATTTTTAGTTCTACAGGGTGTTGATAAATAAATAAATAAATACTGGTAGTCACAAAAGAATTCAACAAACAATATTTCAATCATTCAAAAGGGGTATCTTGCAGCGAGTGTGGTTATATACATTTTAAGCAGCCCATACACAAACTTTTTCATCAGCAGTATTCATGTCAAATTAATTAACATGTCTTTGATTCTGCATTGGCAATACTAGTGGGCTAAAAGTATTGATGTCAATATATCGACGGCTGCGGCACTTTCCTAGATAGATATTTTTTGCGAAAACCAGCAATAAATTTGTGTGTTTATTTTACGGTGCTTTTTGTTTCAAGACTAGCGCAAGCGCCAACACAGTTTGTCCGTCCATTGTACAATATATATTGAAGGACGTTAAGGGCAAACGATAAACTGTCCATACTATTGAGATCAGCACTATTAATACACAAAGCTTGTGCTTGTATGGGCCGCTTTACTCAAATCCTTTAAAATCCATTTTTAATCAATTGATCAATCTCACTCAAAGATGAAAAAATAGACCTTCCAAAAAAAAAAAGAATTTGCCAATTACCTTAAAAACTATCAATTTTCCCAAGCATCAGTGACACCATTTTGACTACCGGTAGCCACAAAGCATCCAGTATGAACAATATATTTGTTAAAATTTCAAAACTTAAAGCACACATAAAAAAAAATATATATAAAAGTAGTATGTACTTGAAGCCAGTGTAATTATATACATTGATAAGTAATTGAGATATCTTCACTCAAAGTCGGAAATATTGGATCTACACCAAGAACAGTTTTGCCAATTATCTTAAACACTCTGAATTTTCCCAAATGATACTGACGTTACAGTGACCAAATGTTTATTAAAAGAGTAAATTCCTCTTAAACTATTTACATTCGCATTCCTATATTCATTTGAAGTTTAACTTCTTAATCCCTTATTGTTTCTGTTGAGATTAATATTATTACTTTTATTTGTGTGTATTTTCTGCAAATTGGATTTCTCAGAATCTAACCATAGGATCTTTCTGAAACTTTGACCTACCCCCCCCCCCCCAAAAAAAAATGGGAGTCGAACGTTGATTAAAAATATTACCAAAATGGGAGTCGAACGTTGATTAAAAATATTACCAAAACGCTTCACGGATCCGAAATTTACGAACAACAAAATTGACAATGCATAGTCGTAACTTTATGGTTTTCTAACCCATGACATGTGTCAGGAAGTGACTGTGAATATGAAAGCTTTAATATCTGCTTAGCTTATTGTTTCTGTTAAGATTATTATTTTTTTTTTTTGTGTGTAGTTTCTGCAAATCGTATTTCTCAGAATCTAACCACAGGATCTTTCTGAAACTTTGATCTACCCCCCCCCCTTTAATGTTGATTAAATATATTTTCAAAACGTTTTAAGCATTCAAAATCACCAAATTTTACGAACGAAAAAACTGAAAATGCATAGTCGTAACTTTGTTATTTATTTACCTATTTTACTAATTCTTTTTGCTTTGAGTACTTTGTAAAAAAATCATTTTACCTGCAGTTTCAGATTTTTTCGAATTTCGAAAATTCGTCAGTGATTTCGTTCCGGAGAGTATGACCAATTTGACAACTTCTTTAATAGATGTACGATTTTTATGAAATTTGGAATGTAAGTAGATCTTGCCGATGCGACTTGAAAGATGTCTTTAGAAACTTTCTAACTTATATCCCCTTGGAGAAATTAAAGAACAAAGTTTTCAAAAAAAAATCGACGAAATATAGGACAGACCACCTTGATTTTTTTTTTACTTTACTAGCTACAAGACAACTAATTCGTACACAAAAAATGGAGTTTGTAACTCAACCCGGAAGTGCCACCATCTTGAAATGTGAAAAATCTACAAAGCTTTTTTGATATTTTACTTACAGACAAGGGATTTATATTTTCTGAATCTTTGAAGGAATGCCTAAAAAACGTTCAGAGCAGAATTTTGATTTAGCGCAAATGCTAGTCACCATTTTGAATTGAATGTGAGAAATAGTGAAAATCTACATTAACGGGCATAGACAGAATAGACCGTAGTTTATTAAATTCGTCTCCTATTTCTGAAATAATACATTTCAGGGTAGCCGCAATACGTGTCAAATTTTTGGTGTTTGAACATTTCAAAAATTCGAATTTCGTCTTTGACTTTTTACGTGTCGACAAAGTTGATTACGAGTGAAATTAGTTTGAAGAATACGTCTCTTATTTCCAAAATGAAGTCATTTCTAGGTAGCTGGGATCAATGTCGAATTACGAGTGAAAAATCGCTGAAAATAGGATTTCTCAGAATCTAACCATAGGATCTTTCTGAAATTTTGACCTCCCCACCAAAATGCGGTGCGAACGTTGATTAAATATATTTTCCAAACGTTTTACGAATCCGAAATCACCGAATTTTACGAAGGAATGCTGTAACTTTGTGACAATTTGACCTAATTTACTAAATTGTTTTCTTTGAGTACCTTGAAAGATTTACTTCAAATCTGCAATTTCAGATTTTCGAATTCCGAAAATTCGTTTCCGTGATTTCGAACCGGAAGTTTAAACAACTTCTTTAATAGTTCTACGATTTTTACCAATGCGACTTCAAAAATGTCATTAAAAAATTTCTAAATCATCTCCCCTTGATGAAATTAAGGATCAAAATTTTCCAAAACAAATGACGAAATATAGGTCAGAATGAACTGATTTTTTTTCGATACTAGATAAATAATAACTAAATGGGTGGTGGCTTTTGATTAAATATATTTTCAAAACGTTTTACGAATTCGAAATCACCGAATTTTACACCCCACCCCCTGGGACAGAGCCACGCTCATTTCTTGTATTTGTTTGTTTGTCGTCTACAACCCACATTTCTTAACGTATTATCTTGAAACTTTGAATACTTATGCTTTGTACCCTTAGGAAAATCCCTATGATATGAGGTGCATGCCCAACCCCCAGGTTCAGAGCCACGCCCATTTTCTTTTTGTGTGTCTGTGTGTCGCCTACAGGCCACAATTCTTAATCGATAATCTTGAAACAAAAAATTACTTATTTCTTATACCCTAAGGATGATCCCTATTGTTTGGGTGCATGCCCGACCCCTTGGGACAGAGCCACACCCATTTCTTGTATTTGTTTGTTTGTCGTCTACAGGCTGCATTTCTTAACGTATCATCTTGAATATTATCATTTGTACCTTCAGGAAGATCCCTATCGTTTGGGATGCATGCCCAACCCCCAGGGACAGTGCCACACCCATTTGCTTTGTGTTTGTGAAAATATAACTCCCATGTCTGTAAGTAAAATATCGCAAAAGCCCTTTTTTCACGTTTCATGATGGTGGCACTTCCGGTTCGATCGACAAACTCCATATTTTGTGTACGAATCAGTAATCACTTACCTAATATCGAAAAAAAAAATCAGGTCATTCTGACCTATATTTCGTCAATTTTTTTGAAAACTTGATCCTTAATTTATCAAGGGGAGATAATTCAGAAAATTTATAATGATATCTTTCGGGTGGCATTGGTAAGATCTACTTATATACTAAATTTCATGAGAATCGTAGAACTATTAAAGAAGTTTTCAAGTTGGTCTCAACTTCCTGTTCGAAGTCACAGCGACGATTTTTCGAAATTTGATAAACTGAAATTGCAGATTTGAAGTAAATGTTTCAAGATACTCAAAGAAAGAAGAATTAGTAAAATAGGTCAAATAGTCACAAAGTTACAGCATTGTAGGTCAAATGTAGAGTGGTTCAGGCTAAAAATGTTTTATAACAAACAGACACTATTTCGGGACAGTAAAGACATTATATGATAAGACTTACTATAAAAACTTCATTGATCAACAATGGAAGTCTGGCCACTTCTGATTTTTGAGGATATATAACCATTTGGACATATGTTATAAATGGCTCAAAATCTTCCCGGCTTCCATAATCAAAGGAGTTATCTCTTAGTGAGAATAAGAGCTATGTCCCTTGGTTGTACTAAAAAAAATATGCTCCAAGCTACGCACGTCCCGGAAACGAAATAACTTTATCGCAGTCGGAAAATATCGTTTATTTCCATACTGCAAAGTAACAGAATACACTCCATGAGACGCCTGGATTTGACATATGTACGCATGCGCGAACGCTTAATTTAGTTGTTTTAACAGTAAACCCACGCCTTCAAATGTCTTTATATTAACTGTGTTTATAATGCTACAGTAGAAATTAAAATACATGTTAAGCTGAAGATGAAAAGATCGGCATTTGACATGAATTATTTCAAGATATATTAAGATAGGTTGCCAGGCAACGAAACATACGCCCACAGCAGCTAAATCGTCCGGGCAGTCAACAAGGGTTGTCGCATATTTTTACTTTTTTTGGGAATGAAACATTTGTAATACACTAAAATCTGATTAAGAGTAACAACTCATTATGTAATTATCTGAAAATCATTAGAATTTGTTTGCTTTTTATAAAGTTTTGCCCCACGCTAACAATTAGTATAGGAAACCTTTAACATCATGGATTTAGCTGTTCAGTTATCAAAATTCATTGAAAATCAAAATACTTGTTCGTTTCAACACTTTAACTCTGTGTATCAATCCGAAGTCAATCGGATGATAAGTTTGGCATCTATAGCGTCACAAAGTTTTTTGAAGTGATCAAGGGAGATAACTCTGGAAGTAATTATTTGAAATCGCTGAAAATCAGTAGGCTTCTTTGTCTCATGACCTTAAACAGTGTGTGTAAATTTAAAGTCTATCGGATATTAACTTTGGCCTCTAGAGCGTCCACAGGAATTTTTGATGTGATCAAGGGCCACAACTCTGGCAATAATTATCAGAGATCGCTGAAAATCAATAGGCTTCTTCGTATCATGACCTTGAACACTGTGTATAAATTTAAAGTCAATCCAATATTAACTTTAGCCTCTAAGAGCGTTCACAAGATTTTTCAAAGTGATCAAGGGTCATAACTCTGGCAGTAATTATCGGATATCGTTAAAAATCAATAGGCTTCTTCGTCTCATGACCTTAAACACTGTGTATAAATTTAAGGTCAATCGGATATTAACTGTAGCCTCTAGAACGTTCACAAGATTTTTCAAAGTGATCAAGGGTCATAACTCTGGCAGTAATTATCGGATATTGCTGAAAATTAATAGGCTTCTTCGTCTCATGACCTTAAACACTGTGTATAAATTTAAAGTCAATCGGATATTAACTGTAGCCTCTAGAACGTTCACAAGATTTTTCAAAGTGATCAAGGGTCATAACTCTGGCAGTAATTATCGGATATTGCTGAAAATCAATAGGCTTCTTCGTCTCATGACCTTAAACACTGTGTATAAATTTAAAGTCAATCGGATATTAACCCTGGCCTCTAGTGCGTTCACAAGAAATTGTGGACGATGGACGGACGGACGGACAGACAGACGGACGGACGGGGGCGACGGCAATATACGTCCACATTTGTATGTGGGCGTATAAAAATGAACAGTGCGTTTACTTATTTATACCCAGACACTGGCCTATTTATAACGGCATGTTATACAGATGGAGCGAGTGAGAGAGAGGGATCTATAAATCTAATAATGTAACACTTTAATGTTAATCTCAAAGATAACTAAATATTATATTGTGCAGTACGATGTTTGTTATGAAAAATAAATTGCCAGGTAAAGTTCGAGGAAAATATAATGACATGTAATACGGGGAGTGAGAGAGAGGGATAAACACCCTAATAAAACTATTAATTTAAGACTTTATTTTTTGTCCCTCAGATAAATAAATATATTGTACTGCATGATGTTTGTTATGATAAAAGAACACATTGCTGGATAAGTGGCGTATGCGCCGAGCCAGCGATTATTGCGTATGTACCGAATTTAGAGCCAATTTTGTAGTTTCGTCTGTATAAAGGGTGGTATTTCCTAAACATGTGGACACCGACGCGCTCACATGATATTCTTTGAACTGTAGATTTTGATGGAGTGTAATTAGATTTAATCCCGCGAGAGTCAAACATGCGGTTATAACCACTGCTACGTTACCATTGGAAACATTTAGATTTTTAAGTTTCATGACCAAATTATGGCATTCTGCTGTGTATCTTTGATTTTTGACATCATACAAAATTCCTTCGTTCATCTAAAAAGGTTTGGACTTGCAACCATTCTTTTTACCTGCCAATTGTTTTTTATTTTCATTATTAGCCTTCATGTGAATCATTTCTTTTTTAGTCTTCCGAAGTTGATTTTTTTTTTTACTTGGCGATTGTGCTTTTATGACAATCGCCGCAAATACTTTTTTTCTATCTAAATCAGTTAAGTTCGCATCGGCAGATGTCCGAGTCTCTCTGTTTATTAAATTAATTTCACTTGTGTCTGCCGATGGAATAAAGTAAACTATCCCGGAAAAAATGGGTGTCAAGAAAATCGTCGTATGATTTCATACATTTAGTGGACTTAACCTTACTTTTACTCAGCTTCCTAGTCTTTGTCGTCAGTCTGACCAGTCTATTTTGAATGTATTTGTCACCAAAAGTCACACAGTCGTCATGTAAAGCAGTCATGATAGACCGATGCTCCGAAGTTGTCGGGAATTTATTAACATTTGTCTAGCATAAAGCCTATTTGTGATTTTTGTCATAGGTAGTTTGTTACAGTTCCCAAATCATAGGGGTACTTGTCCAATCCAATGCTGGATAGCAAATCATCCGTGGACGATATCTTGCAGGGCTCAGTCTCAAATCTAGAAAAAAATAAGTCCGTCGATCAAAGCCTATGGCTACAGGATGGTTAGATAATATACTATGATTATAAAAATAATATACACCATGTTACCGAAAAGGGTCTGGAAAATGAAGACTACAAATAAAAAGTTTGTTTCGGTTATTTTCCGGTCTCAAATAGTTCTGCGTATTTAGAGCTAGCAAATATTTATTTCCTAACCACGATAGATGCCAGCGTAAACCAAGAATGTAGCCACTTAATAAAAGTAAATCTCGAAAGGTTGTAGTGAATTTTTTGGGGCGATTTCACCTGCTTGAAAGTTAGAAATGAAACGAAGCTATTATAGCTAGCTCTGTATTTAAATCACCAAAATCGCCAAAATCAAAAATCAAATCAAGGAGTGAAATCGAAATTTTTGCTCACGTTCGCTATTAAATAAACACGTAAGTCGAAGCCCGTAATGAGTGTATTTTTTACTCGGCATTATATACCAATACATGTTTGTAAAAATACCTCATGTGACGTATATTTGCTGCGACTTCATAAACCATGTGCGCGGCGCTAACTTCTGCTCACTTCAGAAGATTTCTCGACGGAGCAATCACACAGATAAGCGGGTCAGTTTTTATAAGGACAAATATTGTGTCTCTGAACCACTCTATCAAATGCATTCGTTTGTAAAATTCGGTGATTTCGAATTCGTGAAACGTTTTGAAAATATATTTAATCAAAAGCCACCACCCATTTAGTTATTATTTATCTAGTATCGAAAAAAATTAGTTCATTCTGACCTATATTTCGTCATTTGTTTTGGAAAATTTTGATCCTTAATTTCATCAAGGGAGATGATTTAGAAATATTTTAATGACATTTTTGAAGTCGCATTGGTAAAAATCGTAGAACTATTAAAGAAGTTGTTTAATCTTCCAGTTCAAAATCACGGAAACGAATTTTCGGAATTCGAAAATCTGAAATTGCAGATTTGAAGTAAATCTTTCAAGGTACTCAAAGAAAACAATTTAGTAAATTAGGTCAAATTGTCACAAAGTTACAGCATTGTAGGTCAAATGCATTCCTTCGTAAAATTCGGTGATTTCGGATTCGTAAAACGTTTGGAAAATATATTTAATCAATGTTCGCACCGCATTTTGGTGTGGAGGTCAAAATTTCAGAAAGATCCTATGGTTAGATTCAGAGAAATCCTATTTGCAGCGATTTTTCACTCGTAATTCGACATTGATCCCAGCAACCTAGAAATGACTTCATTTTGGAAATAAGAGACGTATTCTTCAAACTAATTTCACTCGTAATCAACTTTGTCGACACGTAAAAAGTCAAAGACGAAATTCGAATTTTTGAAATGTTCAAACACCAAAAATTTGACACGTATTGCGCCTACCCTGAAATGTATTATTTCAGAAATAGGAGACGAATTTAATAAACTACGGTCTATTCTGTCTATGCCCGTTCATGTAGATTTTCACTATTTCTCACATTCAATTCAAAATGGTGACTAGCATTTGCCCTAAATCAAAATTCTGCTCTGAACGTTTTTAAGGCATTCCTTCAAAGATTCAGAAAATATAAATCCCTTGTCTGTAAGTAAAATATCAAAAAAGCTTTGTAGATTTTTCACATTTCAAGATGGTTGCACTTCCGGGTTGAGTTACAAACTCCATTTTTTGTGTACGAATCAGTTGTCTCGTAGCTAGTAAAGTAAAAAAAAAATCAAGGTGGTCTGTCCTATTTTTCGTCGATTTTTTTTGAAAACTTTGTTCTTTAATTTCTCCAAGGGGATATAAGTTAGAAGATTTCTAAAGACATATTTCAAGTCGCATCGGCAAGATCTACTTACATTCCAAATTTCATAAAAATCGTGCATCTATTAAAGAAGTTGTCAAATTGGTCATACTCTCCGGAACGAAATCACCGACGAATTTTCGAAATTCGAAAATCTGAAACTGCAGGTGAAAATGATTTTTTTACAAAGTACTCAAAGAAAAAAGAATTAGTAAAATAGGTAAATAAATAACAAAGTTACGACTATGCATTTTCAGTTTTTTCGTTCGTAAAATTTGGTGATTTCGAATGCTTAAAACGTTTTGAAAATATATTTAATCAACGTTTGCACCCCATTTTAAGGGGGGGGGTAGGTCAAAGTTTCAGAAAGATCCTGTGGTTAGATTCTGAGAAATATGATTTGCAGAAACTACACACAAAAAAGATAGGTTGCCAGGCAACGAAACATACGCCCACAGCAGCTAAATCGTCCGGGCAGTCAACAAGGGTTGTCGCATATTTTTACTTTTTTTTGGTAATGAAACATTTGTAATACACTAAAATCTGAGTAACAACTCATTATGTAATTATCTGAAAATCATCAGAATTTGTTTGCTTTTTATAAAGTTTTGCCCCAAGCTAACAATTAGTATAGGAAACATTTAATATCATGGATTTAGCTGTTCAGTTATCAAAATTCATTGAAAATCAAAATAATTGTTTGTTTCAACACCTTAAACTCTGTGTATCAATCTGAAGTCAATCGGATGATAAGTTTGGCATCTACAGCGCCACAAGGTTTTTTGAAGTGATCAAGGGAGATAACTCTGGAAGTAATTATTTGAAATCGATGAAAATCAGTAGGCTTCTTCCTCATAGGACCTTAAACAGTGTGTGTAAATTTAAAGTCAATCGGATATTAACTTTGGCCTCTAGAGCGTCCACAGGATTTTTTGATGTGATCAAGGGCCATAACTCTAACACTAATTATCGGAAATAGCTGAAAATCAATAGGCTTCTTCGTCTTATGACCTTAAACACTGTGTATAAATTTAAAGTCAATCGGATATTAACTTTGGCTTTTAGAGCGTCCACAAGATTTTTTGAACTGATCAAGGGCCATAACTCTGGCACTAATTATCGGAAATCGCTGAAAATCAATAGGCTTTTTCGTCTTATGACCTTAAACACTGTGTATAAATTTAAAGTCAATCGGATATTAACTTTGGATTTTAGAGCGTCCACAAGATTTTTTGAAGTGATCAAGGGCCATAACTCTGTCACTAATTATCGGAAATTGCTGAAAATCAATAAGCTTCTTCGTCTTATGACCTTAAACACTGTGTATAAATTCAAAGTCAATCGGATATTAACTTTGGCTTTTAGAGCGTCCACAAGATTTTTTGAACTGATCAAGGGCCATAACTCTGGCACTAATTATCGGAAATCGCTGAAAATCAATAGGCTTCTTTGTCTTATGACCTTAAACACTGTGTATAAATCTAAAGTCAATCGGATATTAACTTTGGCTTTTAGAGCGTCCATAAGATTTTTTGAACTGATCAAGGGCCATAACTCTCGCAATAATTATCGGAAATTCGCTGAAAATCAATAGGCTTCTTCGTCTTATGACCTTAAACACTGTGTATAAATTTAAAGTCAATCAGATATTAACTTTGGCTTTTAGAGCGTCCACAAGATTTTTTGAACTGATCAAGGGCCATAACTCTGTCACTAATTATCGGAAATTGCTGAAAATCAATAAGCTTCTTCGTCTTATGACCTTAAACACTGTGTATAAATTTAAAGTCAATCGGATATTAACTTTGGCTTTTAGAGCGTCCACAAGATTTTTTGAAGTGATCAAGGGCCATAACTCTGGCACTAATTATCGGAAATTGCTGAAAATCAATAGGCTTCTTCGTCTTATGACCTTAAACACTGTGTATAAATTTAAAGTCAATCGGATATTAACTTTGGCTTATAGAGCGTCCACAAGATTTTTTGAAGTGATCAAGGGCCATAACTCTGTCACTAATTATCGGAAATTGCTGAAAATCAATAAGTTTCTTCGTCTTATGACCTTAAACACTGTGTATAAATTTAAAGTCAATCGGATATTAACTTTGGCTTTTAGAGCGTCCACAAGATTTTTTGAAGTGATCAAGGGCCATAACTCTGGCACTAATTATCGGAAATCGCTGAAAATCAATAGGCTTCTTCGTCTTATGACCTTAAACACTGTGTATAAATTTAAAGCCAATCGGATATTAACTTTGGCCTCTAGAGCGTCCACAAGATTTTTTGAAGTGATCAAGGGCCATAACTCTGTCACTAATTATCGGAAATTGCTGAAAATCAATAAGCTTCTTCGTCTTATGACCTTAAACACTGTGTATAAATTCAAAGTCAATCGGATATTAACTTTGGCTTTTAGAGCGTCCACAAGATTTTTTGAACTGATCAAGGGCCATAACTCTGGCACTAATTATCGGAAATCGCTGAAAATCAATAGGCTTCTTCGTCTTATGACCTTAAACACTGTGTATAAATTTAAAGTCAATCGGATATTAACTTTGGCTTATAGAGCGTCCACAAGATTTTTTGAAGTGATCAAGGGCCATAACTCTGTCACTAATTATCGGAAATTGCTGAAAATCAATAAGCTTCTTCGTCTTATGACCTTAAACACTGTGTATAAATTTAAAGTCAATCGGATATTAACTTTGGCTTTTAGAGCGTCCACAAGATTTTTTGAAGTGATCAAGGGCCATAACTCTGGCACTAATTATCGGAAATCGCTGAAAATCAATAGGCTTCTTCGTCTTATGACCTTAAACACTGTGTATAAATTTAAAGCCAATCGGATATTAACTTTGGCCTCTAGAGCGTCCACAAGATTTTTTTGAAGTCGTCAAGGGCCATAACTCTGGTAGTTATTATCGGAAATCGCTGAAAAATAATAGGCTTCTTCGTCTCATGACCTTAAACACTGTGTATAAATTTAAAGTCAATCGGATATTAACTTTAGCCTCTAGAGCGTCCACAAGCAATTGTGGACGCCGGACGACCACAATGTGGGCGTATAAAAAATAATAATCTTAACAGAAACAATAAGCTAAGCAGATATTAAAGCTTTCATATTCACATAGGTCCAAGTTTCAGAAAGATCCTATGGTTAGATTCTGAGAAATCCAATTTTCAGAAAATACACACAAATAAAAGTAATAATATTAAAGCTGAACTCCGATTACAAAACTACAGAAATAATTAAATAAAAAAAAATACTGCCATACATAATCGCCATACTTGTTTTCAATTTGCAGAACAAGTATGGCCGCTGTACGGTGTACGAAAACAGAGGCAGGCCACGCCCACATCCAGTATACACTAAGTCAACCACACTGTCCACATCCGGCTAGCAATATTTCAACTAATTACCTACTGACTGAGCGGTTTTTCTCTATAAGTTTACTGAAAATATTATTGCTACACAATTATTATGTCTGATCAGGTACATATTATTTTACTAATTGTACGAAATAAGTAACCTACGGATAATAATTTTGACCTCCAGAGGGACCACAAGCTAAAAAGGGCAATTTTTCGGACAATCAGGGGCCATAATTCAGGAAGTTACGATCCGATGGGCGCAAATATTGAAAGGAACCAAGATTTTGGGGTTATAAACATGCATGTCAAGTTTCATCACAATCGGTTCAAAATTATGACCTCTATAGGGTCCACAAGCTAAAAACATGATTTTTCGTACAATCAGGGGCCATAATCCATGAAGTGTCGATCCGATGCATTCCAATATCGAAAGCAGCCGAGATCTTATGGGGATAAACCTATATTTCAAGTTTTGTCAAAATCGGATAAGAATTGTGACCTGTAGAGAGTCCACAAACACATTGTGGACGGACGGACGGACGGACAGACGGACGTACAGGGGCGACGACAATATACCTCCACATGAAAATGTGGGCGCATAAAAAATGTACATAAAAATTATTAAAAAACATGTTTATCCTTCTTTATATCAAGCATGACCTAGGGGTCTGTTAAAGGGGCAATAACACTCTTGCTGTATCTGAATAATATGTCCCAATCTTCATTCTGGTCTACAAATTGTACTATTTTACATTATTCCAATCAATTGATGACACAAATTTCATCTTAAAACACCTAATTAAAAAAATTGGAAAAATTCAACTAGGAATCTGTCTACAGACAGGAAACGAGGAAATCCCATTGCCGCGCATGTGTAAGATGTCACCTTACTACTGACAGCTCACTTCCACTGATCTATATAAATAACTGGATAGCTCATGACGCAATCTACAAATGACGTAGCTTGAAGCCACCGTCCGGCATCTTGCTACACCCAAAAAGCACTCGTTCCACTATAAGTACGCGCTTTGTTTACAAGCAAATTCGAAGAAAACATTAACAACAGAACTTTATATTTTGTTTAAAACATTGTTGGTGCTTTATATAAAATAAATTCACAAGGGTACAACATTGATTTTTTTTAAAAAAAAAAAAAAAAATGCAAATTCTGATAATACATGTATATCCGCTGACGCCATAAAATGTTTTGATGCGCACCATACATTTGCCGTAAATCACATAACGTTGGATTTATCAATTATTCCTATATACAATTGAAAATAATAAATACTAAATGATAGAGTAAAGCATGGACTTTTATCAGGCATTGTTTGGAAAAAATAAAATCATCTGACGAAAAAGAAAATGTAAGATATTATGCCACCCCTTGTTTTTTTTTAAATTATAGTTTTTATTTTGGATTTTTGAAAATGTCCAGAATTTTCTACTATATTTTAATTAAATATTTATGACTGAAAAGGTTGTATCACGTCCTTGGTAAAAAAAAAAAGTGCATAATATCTATTGACATAATAGTGTAGGGTCCATGATAAAATAATAAAAGTATGAACAGTATTTACACTACCATTGTCTTATAAAGGGGCGGGGGGGTATATTTTCTTCACAGTCTACTGTAATTATGGAAACTGTATTTGTTTATTGTTTAATTAAAGCATTTCACTGCACGGGCCTATATCCTATTTTCCTCTTTAAATAAAACTACTATTATTATAGGCCTATATCCTAGTCCTTAAAAACACTACTTACATTATAGGCCCAGATCCCTTATTCTCCTTTACAATTTACAATTCTGTGTTTTCAGTGTTAATTTCAAAGAAAATAGCACAAATTGTTTTTTTTAAAAAAAATAAAGGATTACATTACATAACTATATTTTACAAGCCTGTATCCCATGTTCTTCTATACAATTTAAAATTCTGTATTTCAATGTTAATTAAATACAAAACAGTCCAAATTTATTCTTTCGAAATATATAGGCCTTACATCATTTTCTTCCTTTACTTTACTGAAATTCCACCATTAATTTTCGCGGGAAACAAACTCATGTATTGTCCAGATAGTTTTTTTTTTTCTTTCGTCTTGTGGTCACTTTAATCTGTAATTTTAGAGTCTGTGGGGTTTTTTTTTTTGTTGGGTTCTTTTAAAAAAAAAAATGGTTATTCACATATAGGCCTACCGGTATATTTGTGTCTGATTTCTAGTAATTTTAGAAAAGTTCAAAGATATAATATAGGCCTATAATACGTTATTTTTTTTATTTGGCTTTTATATTAATAAACACTGTCATTGCATAGGCCTATATCTTTTTTTTTTTTAAAAATAAATTACTTTAATATAGGCCTATGTCATTTTTTTTTAAAAAAATACTTATAGGCCTATATAATTTTTTTTTGAATAATAAGACTTTTGACCTATATCTATTTTTTAAAACATCTCACTTAAACTACTTATATTATAGGCCTATATCACATTCTCTTCTTTACTATTTATAATGTTGTTTTTCAAAGTCAATTTCAGAGAGCATAAATGCACAAATTTATTTGTAATAAAGTATAGGATTACATTATATAACTATATTCTATGGGGCTATATCCCAATACTTTATTCAGTATTTCCACTGTTTATTAAATAAAAAATATTCAAAATTTATTTTTTCATCAATATACATTTTCGTATTAAATACCATTTTCGTCTTTAATTTTAGAGGGGGGATTGGGGGGTAGCTTTGACGATAGTTAGTTATTTTAAAGTCTTTATTTAAAGATAGGCTGGCACTGCCAGGCAGGATACGCCCACATTTTCGAGAGATGGATAGAGAACAAGCAATACCGAAAGTGATTTTTCCTACATCATTAAGTCCTGTATTTCATACTGTATTGAGAGCAGTCATTTTGTTGGTCAGTTCCAGTCTGATATTCATGAAATTCGAAGCCGACAATGATTATGGTGTGACGGTACACAACCTAGAAATGTGACTTTTCGTCAAAATCGGATAAGAATTGTGACCTGTAGAGAGTCCACAACCATGATATACCATATCTTTACACTATTCGCGTACAAACGGCGACCATTTTGTCCGGCAATTTTGGTACGATTTTCACGAAATTCGAATAATTCAGGAAGTTATGATCCGATATGCGCAAATACCGAAAGGAACCAAGATCTTTGGGTTATAACCATGCATTTCAAGTTTCATCAAAATCAAATTAAAATTGTGACCTATACAGGGTCCACAACCATGATATACCATTTTTTAACAGTATTTGCGTACAAACGACGGCCATTTCGTCTGTCAATTTTGGTCCGATTTTCCCGAAATTTTAACTCAAACCTTCCTTAAGGTGAAACGGTGATATAATCAAACGTTTTTTTAAATTGGAAAATAATTGTGACTTCCAGAGGGATAACAAGCTAAAAAGGGTGATTTTTCGTACAATCAGGGGCCATAATTCAGGAAGTTACAAATCAATGAGCGCAAATATCGAAAGGAATCAACATCTTCGGGTTATAAACATGCATGTCAAGTTTCATCAAAATCGGTTCAAAATTGTGACCTATATAGGATCCACAACCTTGATATAACATATTTTCACACTATTCGCGTACAAACGGCGGCCATTTTGTCCATCAATTTTGGTTCGATTTTCACGAAATTCAAAGTCAGCCTTCATTACCATGTAATGGTGATATAATCAAACGGTATTTTAAATCGGATAATAATTTTGACCTCCAGAGGGACCACAAGCTAAAAAGGGCAATTTTTCGGACAATCAGGGGCCATAATTCAGGAAGTTACGGCCCGATGGGCAAAAATATCAAAATGACCCAAGATCTTTGGGTTATTAACGTACATGTCAAGTTTCATCAAAATCGGTTCAAAATTATGACCTCTATAGGGTCCACAAGCTAAAAACATGAAATTTCGTACAATCAGGGGCCATAATCCATGAAGTTCTGATCCGATACATGCCAATATCGAAAGGAACCGAGATCTTATGGGGATAAACCTATATTTCAAGTTTCGTCAAAATCGGATAAGAATTGTGACCTGTAGAGAGTCCACAAACAAATTGTGGACGGACGGACAGGGGCGACGACATAATACGTCCACATGAAAATGTGGGCGTATAAAAAACCTATAGGCTATTAATAAACACTGGTCATTGCATAGGCCTATATCTTTTTTTCTTCAAAAAATAAATTACTTTAGGCCTATTATATAGACCTATGTCATTTTTTTAAAAATTACTTTTATTATAGGTCTATATCATTTTTGTTTTAAATACTAAGAGTTTTGACCTATATCCTATTTTTTAAAACAACTAACTACTTATATTATAGGCCTATATCACATTCTCTTGTTTGCTATTTATAATGTTGTCTTTATTTAAAAAATATATAGGCTATTCACATAATAAAAGAATTTGAGGTCTATGTATATATGATATGTGGCTAGCTTCAATTATTACTTCTTTTTTCACTGATGTTTAAACAAACAAAAAGAGAAAAAAATAAAAATGAGCAAAATATAATCAATATACATGCATGTAACAAGAAAGAATTTTTTTTCTATTCTGTATTCCATCGCTTAGGCAGGCCTACATCCTGTTTTCTTCTTAAAAGACCCTTACTCTACACTTTACAATTCTGTATTTTAACTGTTTATTCACTGTCCAAATTAATTTTTTTAAAAATACATAGAGGCCTATATTATTATAGACTATTCTGTAATTTCGCAGTTAATGCTTGGGGGAAAATTACTTTTTTTTTAAAAAAGGCTTTTCATATATAGGCCTAAATATGTGCCCAATTTAATTTTTTTTTTCTTTAAATTAAAGTTAATAGCACATAAATAAATATAAAAGAAGAACTATAACAAAAACAGAAAAAAAAAGAAAAGAAAACTTGAAGAACCGGAACTATTCTATATTAAGATACATAAATATGACTGTTGTAGGCCTAGTTAGCCTTATGTTAGGCCTATAAATAGCTGCATGTTTGGCCTTTAATGCTTCATCTATCAAGCCGATCTGTATTTACTTGCTTTTATTTTCAACCGTGAATTCATTTCTCCTCCCTTCCTCAATGATGTTAAAAGTTTCATTAAAATAATAGGCCTGATTAACGTCTATGAATGAAAAGAAAGACCAAGGCATGCCCACGAAAAACGGTAATTTTCATGTGATATTTTATTTCATTTTCATAAAACGTCGCACATTTCATTCAGGACAACTTGTTATTAATTTTGAAAATTTATGATTATCATAAAAACTTATAACGGTATTAATATTATCGAAGTTTACTTGAGGTAAATACCATTACGTCAACGGTACAAACCAATGTTTTGCGAGTTCTGACATGGCGGATTTGGTACTTCCTTCCGGTGACTTCACACTTCTCAGCCAATGAACTATCCAGTTATTTATATAGGTCAGTGCTCACTTCTGGCTATATGATATGATAGATCATGACTGACAGTTTAACTTTTCGAAATCATAAACTGCTACGATGCATACCAAACGATGATTCCATTCTTTCAGGTAAGTTTAAATTATTTACTTATACTCTCAAGCCTTCTAAACCGGGGACAAATTGCGAAGTGAATGTTGGAATTTCGGTACTTGGTTTGTAATAATACTTCGTCACGAGTAAACGGGTTTGCCTAGTTTTTACAATTGTTGTAAATTGACAGATCAAACTGTCTGATTATCTTTAAAATTAGGTGATTGTCTTCATTATTACCTTTGATAAGGCCTAATCTTGGCATGGCTTCACCAAGCTGCATTTTTTAATTATTATTGATTGGATCACAGAACCCTCAGACAGTCAACTCAATCATTGATCAAGCTAAATATATCATTTGTGACACAAGATTTATTTCTGATGTTGGGACGGATAAGAAAAATTTCTTGCATATAATTATTTATTTAATTAGACATATTGACTAGAATTTTATATGAATTCTGGAAAACCTTATTTATTTACATTTGCATTTTGGTTCTACACTACAGGTATTTCGAAAGCAGTCGATATGAGATCAGTTAAAACTGGATTGATATCTACCGTTTTTGTGTTGGACATGCCAGGTGGAATCATTAGATTCAATACTATACCTGGTATTGACACGACCAGCCTACTTTAGCAACTATGACAGAAGCTACTAATGCAAAACAACCTATAGAAATAACAGCACCATCTACATCAAGGACAATTAATTAGATCAAGATGGAAGTTGAAATTACATGTATCATGTCATGAAACCAGCCCGCCATCCATCCCACGGAGTCCATAAAAAGGCAAAACTGCCATAACAAGGGAGTGAGTTGAAAGACTCAGAAAGGAATGAACAGAGGAACTCAAAAGTAAGAAGAAACCCTTCTTTTAATAGTAAAAAATCTGTAGATGGGCGAACAGCCTTTCCAGATTTCTCTCAGCTACTAGTTTCGTTCGTGTTTGAACTCGTCAGGCTTGAAATGGGAATGTGCGGTGGCCCTCTATATATAGGCTTGGTGGGCACCGGAGCACATGTGACGTCACAAGTGGACCGGAGTCAATCTTTGGCACCGGAGTCGATTATTCCGAAAAATGTGCAAAGATTACCGGCTTGAAGATGCCGTAATGGATATGCATATTTGCATTGACTCAAAGCCCCTAACCCCTTTAAAACATAAAAGTTTAAAGTTTTCTAAACTAGCGAGGGCTATTCAATAACCTTTTTAGGTTTAAGGGTGTGTATGTACTAATTTTGTGTTAGTTTTCGCTGTGGGGGTCCCACAGCTAAAATGTTTGGAAACTCGTTCCTGTTTTCAGTCCCTGCCTTTAGTTAGGCTTAGGATTATGCTACTATCTCGCATACTTTCGAAAGTGGCTCTAGGAAAATCTTTTTTGAATTCGACAAGGAGCTCACGAAGTTGTTTTTGTGTTTCTAGATTTAAACGTTGTAAGAAAACCCAGTCTTCTTTACTGATAGTGGATTCAGCCAAATCATCGCGATTCATTGTGCGAAAAACTGGCCAGGCCTCTAATTCGAGACAAGGATCGACTCCTTCGCAAAAAGCCTCCCAGTTACTCATTGTTGGGAATGGTATCGGACAAGGCGATCTGTCATATTTTACCTCCGTGGTTTCGGAGACATTGTCCGTAATAACTTCATCCTTGTTTGTGATGTTGTTAATAGAACAACTTTCCTCACACTGTGGGGAAAGACGACCGATGCTTTGTTTCACAGCCGTTTCCAAGATGTCAACTTAGTGTTTTGTTTTCCGGTGACGAGTGAGGTCGTCCAACCTTTTATAATTTTGGTTGCACGACTTACACCAGAACTTAAGCTGGGTATGAAAGCTACGGTAATGCCGTTTCAAGTTATAAGAACGCGTGAAAATGGGTCTACCCGGTACTTTCCCTGGAACTAGGCATTTATGGATTTTTGGGAGTAAATAAAAACGCCCTGGTTCGGCGTCTGTGGGGATTAGTCCCGTGAGGATTTTTTCGGTGATTTCTTTTCTACCGTATATTTTACTAAGAAGGAGTGTAATGTCTCTGCATTGTTTAGATGTAGGATCTGCATCTAATTTTTTGTAAAACTTGGAATCTGATAATTGTCTGTGAGCTTCTTTGATATAATCCGGAGTATTTTGTATTACTACTGCCGACCCTTTGTCAGCTTTTTTAATAATGATATTGGGATTGTTACGGAGGCGGAAAAGGGCTTCCCTTTCGTCTTTTGAGAGGTTAGATCTCTTAAATGGGATTACCTTCAGATTTCTAAATTCAGATTTTACTGCTCTGATAAAACTCTCTAAAGTGGGGTCCGACCCAAATTTGGGGGTCCAATTGCTCTTCTCTCCGAACTTCATTTCTAGTTGCCTAGTTCCAGGGAAAGTACCGGGTAGACCCATAATCAGTGGGAACGGTACATCCACTGAACGCATAAGCGCTTTTGTCGATGAGCACATAAAAGAACTTGAGCCATACTATCCGAGCTATGTTAAAGACACAACTCACTTTATCCAAAAAGTAGAAAACTTCACACCAAAAGGCTCAGATACCTTACTTGTTACTATGGATGTTACGTCCCTTTACACTAACATACCAAATAGACAGGGCATTCCACACGTTGCCCGGGCAATTAGAAAACACAAACCGGAGTGGAGTATTTCACCCACCTATTTGCTTAAACTTTTAGAATTCGTTCTACAGAATAATGTGTTCACTTTTAACGATGAAATCTATCATCAAATCTCTGGCACGGCTATGGGCTCCCCCGTAGCCTGTTCCTTTAGTACAATTTTTCTAGGAGAATTGGAAGAAATTTTACTCAAACAAACGAGTGATAGACCGGACTTGTATGTGAGATACATCGATGATATTTTTATGATCTGGCCTCACGGCGAAGCCAGATTAGAAAGATTCATAAATGAAATGAATTCTATGCATGACACTATCAAGTTCACTGCAGAATACTCAAGAGAGAGAGTCTCTTTCTTAGATACATGGGTAAATTTTAACCAAATTTCTAATAAATTACATTTCGATTTATACAATAAACCCACAGACTCACACTCCTATCTTCTTTATACTTCTTGCCACCCTTCCCATATCAAGACTAAAGGACCTTTTAGTCAATTTTTACGACTAAAACGTATTTGTAGCTTAGATATAGACTATGAAAGACATAGCCAGAATCTTCTTAATTTTTATCTTAAAAAAGGCTACCCACACAAAGTAATGTCGGATAATAAAAACAGGGCAAAATCTCTAGCCAGAAAAGACCTGTTAAGCCCGACTACGGCTACTCCACTGAAAAAACGGAAGTCACTCGTTTTTATCACGGATTATAATCCTACAGCTGTTCGAGTTAGCATGCTCTTAAAAGAGAAATGGCATTCATTAACCGGATCGGATATGTGCCGTTCTATCTCAAACACAAAACCAATCACGGCTTTTAGGAGAAATCCTAATTTAAAAGACACGCTGATGAAAGCGAGACTTATTTATCCACCACGGAATCCGCAAACTAGCGGAAAAACGGTTCAAAACCTATTCGAAACATGTATCAAGAAAGACTGTGATATCTGCAACAAATTAGACCAAAATACGCACTTTTTTAGTGGAAAAACTGGTAAGAAATATGCTTGCCGTAGCGGCTATAACTGTCTAAGTAGAAACATAGTTTACTTACTAACATGCTCCCTTTGTAAAAAACAATACGTAGGAGAAAGCAAACGTGCCTTTTCAAAACGAATTAAGGAACACTATGCAGATATTAGACACAATAGACCAAAGCCGGTCGCCCTACATTTCAATTTAGACGGTCATTCGTGTAGGAATGTCATGATTAAAATTATAGAGCTTTTTAAGACTGATCCAGATAATGGCAAAAACGATGCCTTAAGAAAAGCAAATGAATTCAAATGGATTCATACTTTAAGAACTTTCGCACCGGATGGCATTAACGATAAGATGTAGTCCCGAAGGGTCCCCCACTTTATTGTTTACTCCTTCTTTTAATAGTCGAAATATATTTACACAGAAACAAAAACAGCATACTGGTATAGAGGAATATTTACAAAGAAATATTATCATAAAAAAAATTTGTAAACTCACAACGGATTATTTTTTACACACACTCTTATTATTATATGAAAAACCCAAAATATAAGTTCAAGAGGAACAGTTATTTTCTTATTAATCGTATAAATATATAAGCTGCTGATTTACATGTAAATAGAACTTATACAAAAATATGTATTGTATGAGCATTTCTGACAATAATCATATTCAAACAGTATATGAGTTGGGGGATAATTATTTACAAATTGCATACACAATTTTCAAATTTCAGAAAATGGTAAATGAGCTACATGTACGTGTAGAAGTACAAATGTAGATGGATGACAGAGACTTGTTGTCTTTTGCTGAAATAATGCCTTTAATTTTGTTTGACATTTTGGAAGAAGTTGCGAATCAACAGTCAAGCCAATGTGTAGTCAGGCCTTCAGACCAGAGAATTTTATTTCATTACAACCAGTAAGTGATTCTTTTCTGTCATAATACCCTTCGAAAGATTTAATCAAGGAAGACTAATGTCATAGGCGTAGGTAGTCGAACAGCAGTAAAACCCCTTCATTTGCACCTTTTCAAATTACATGATTTACTGCAAATAAAATTTAAACATAACGCTAACGCTACAATATACGTCCACATTCCTGCTTTGATTGATATGGTACTTTGTCAAGAAGGCTAGGCGTTTGGTTTGTTTAGCGTTGAGGGTCGTGCCTCAACATCAATAGTTGCCGTCCTTAGAGTATAAGGAATAAGTATACCAAAATAATTCATTCAGAATTGTGCTTTCCTAACGCTAAAGGCAAAAAGTGGGCGTGGCCCTGCCCCTGGGGGTCGGGACATTCATCAAAATCAATAGTGGACGCCCTCAGGCTATAAGGAATACATAAGCCAAGTACCAAGCTGCTTCATTCAGAATTGCGGCCTGTAAACGACAAACACAAAAATTAGGCGTGTCTTGCCTGTGGGGAGTCGGGACATGCAGTTGATGTCCTTAGGCTATAAGGAATACATATCCCAAGTTTAAAGACGATCCATTAAGAATCGTGGCCTGTAGACAACACACACAGACACGAAGTAAAAATGGGCATGGCTCTGCCCCTGGGGGTTAGGAAATCACCAAAAACAATAGGGATCATCTTTAGGGTATAAGGAATAGGTATGTAAAGTTTTAAAAGGATCTGTTAAGAATTGCATCCTGTAGGCGAACACAAGACACAAAAGCATTGGGCGTGGCTCTGTCCCAGGGGGTCCGGCATGCACCAAAAATAATAGTGGCCAGCCTCGTTCAATCTCGGGTAAATACCGTTATTTTCTAAGCTATGTGGAGTTATTCATAAATATTGTTGAATTTGGGATAATACCGTTCAATTTGTCCTTGTATGTAACTTAAATCTCAACGTTCAATTTTGATTACCAAGCGTTAATTAACTAGCGTTTAGTTTGTCGACAGGTGTGGAATAATAAGCGTCCCGCTTAATTATTACGACTGTTGAATAATTACTTGGATCGTTGAACTTCCCGAGCCGTGAATAATTTTAGTCATGGTGTCCAATTACGCAAGATGTTCAATTTAGTTATCAAACATCCAATTTCACATGCGATGTTCAGATATTACGATGTGTTTAGTTGTGGGTCATCGTTCCGTTTTGCTGCACTAGGTTTAAATACTGTAATAAGTGTTAGTTTTAGTACTGACCTGTACGGTGAAATAATTTTCAGGATTCCTACGACGGCATGTATCTATAGGCCTGTCATTGTCCTGGGATTATTTTCCAAGATCACTACGGTAAACAAATTCTGGATTTTTAATGGCGACGGGACGGTTCCGAAGCAAAGCTTTCTTGAGATCCACATAACGTTTCGTCTCCAATTATAAAACGTTTATCTATATATCCATTTAAATTTTATTTCCCACGCTGACATAACACATCCACGAATGATAAATCTCGCACATCTGATTTTCGTGTGTGTACACGTCGACTCCCTGATTAAATTCTATTGTTTAAATGTCTTCGCAATTAAGACTAGCGGCAGCTTGGATATTGCACCTGCTTAAAATCACATGACGTACGTCACACACAGTGGCCGCCGCCATCTTGGTGGACAACAGACAGCACGTGGCCCGATAGTTACAATGTGATAGCAGTTGGAATTATGATTGTAGCGCTTCTGTCATATGTGATATTTATTTTGAATAAATTGTCTATGTATTTTAAAGTTTACATTTATTTTCTATTAATATCCGAATTCGACCGCGGCATAACGCGTTTATAGCGAAAGAACTGTGTTTGTTTATTATAGGCTATATAAGTAAAATAATTGAATTCGTGACATATAAAGGCGTTTGTTTATAATATACAAAAATAACAAATTCTGTTTTTCTACGGGGTAAGAATTTGAAAAAAAAAATATTTTTTTGATTATTTTGGCGAACTAGCCCTGCATCGAGTTTATGTACCTACATGTTACATGTAGGCCTACATGGATAATGTCTGACGTGGGAAATTATGTTAGTTGCTGAAGCGACATTTCAAGACCTACATATGTAAATTCATCTTTTATTTTTATTTTTTTATTATAAAAAAGAACCCATTAATTAAACACACACACTTATAATAGAAAACGCGTGAGAAGCTTGATACCGTAGGCATACGTAAAGTTATCAATCGAACGTTTGGAAAAATTGTTCGGAGTCAATGGACATATTTTCTTTCTTTGTTTGTAAGTTTTAATTTGGGGTTTATTAATTATTCAATGATTCGATATAATCATCGTTTATTGTTTCAATAATTCATCTTTAATCAAGTGAAAATAGCATAAAAATGCGGATTGTTCGATCGATGTCGCCAACTATTTTATCATTGGTTAGAGCTGTCTAAACGCGGGAAAATTTACAACAACTATTTGCTAACAGTGTGCAAGCACGGAGGTCAACGATCTTATTTTCATATTGCATAGTTTATAGACCGATATCCTCAATGACCAATATGTAGTACCGTAGGTATATATAGTGTACAGTTGCTATATAATTTGCCAATGGGTCAAATTAAAAAAATAAGAAACTAATAGAATTATTTCACGTCAAAAAAATATTATAAGGGGCAATTAATACACGTGTCTGAAGCTAACAATACGTCTATTGTGTAAGACAACGTGAAATTCAACCAATAATACGATTTTTGTCTATTTCTTTGTATTATGACATGTATTTATAGGATTACATGTCATTTCGGTCCCGCGTCATTTCGGACTTACGACATTTCGGACTCCAAAAAATATGGCCTCAAGGTTTCGGACTCGGTATATGACATTTCGGACTCGGGTAGATGACGCTTCGGACTCTGGAATAAGTTGAAAGGAAAGGTTGAACACAACTGTCAAATAAATATATAATACGCCGTGGCTATTCTTAATAGCCCAACAAAAAATAACATGCAGGTTAAATTATATAATTTTCCGCTCGCCATCAAGTTGAAGTGGGCCTTCAGCATGTGGAGTCGTGCATAACGAACCCACACGACAAAATTTCCAATGTTGAATGTTTATGAACAGAACGTTTTACTTCTTTATACATGTATCGCTGTACTATGTATATAAAAAAGTTGCTGATGAATTTATTAGAAATAGGCCAATATTTATTAACATAAAACACGTGGTTAGTAAAAGGCTCCACCAAACGATAAAAATTACTTGCACTTACGGTTCTTTGATAATCATTGTTTCCGGTAAAAGTAATGTATTTGTTTAAAAAACCAATAATATGCTGATGAATTTATTTGAAAATGACATACAGCATAAATAATTATTTACACGACATGCACTCTTTTTACAAGTCCCTAGAAATTGTTAACGATAATCCGTGCTGCACATTGACATACATTCCTCCCGCTTGGCAATACCAATCGATAAATTAATGCATACAAAGCAAAATGTTTGTGTGGAAAATATTAGGAATAGCAACGATCAAAGCGGGATAATTAAAGCTGATTAACCGATAATCCCGATGATATTGTAGTAGGTGCAAAGAAATCTTGCGGTTCTTTGGTGGATGATGAAAAACATGAGTTGTCAATCATTGATAATGGCGGCCGTGTGTTGATTGCAATTAATCCGTTTCACAAAAAAAAAACTTTAGCACTAGCAGTGATCGGTCAATCAAGCTCGTTTACTATTTGACAAAAGAAAAACAATGAAGTATTACTAAGAATACACAAATTTTTCAACAATATTTTGATTGCCAAGTTCAATACTCTCGATGAAACAAAACAAAAGAGAACAAGCAGTGTTAATCGCGACATCAACAATGGCTGATCAATTAAATAAGAATACAACTATCAGTCTCACATAAAACGAACGAACGAACGAGCTGTACCCTTACATATATTTTCTACAGTCTTTTAATTATTAATCAGAGTCTGAAAAGTCGCTTGACTGAGTCCGAAACGACGCCAAGTAAGTCCGAAAAGTCGCCAGACTGAGTCAGAAAAGACGTTTGTGTTGAGTCCGAAATGACGCGGCCCCTTTTCTCTGAAAATCAAATAAACCAAAATATACTTCATGCATACTTGTAACGCATAACTTTGCCAAACTTTATTTCAGAGAAAGCCAATTTAAAAAGGAATTGTATCATAAAGAATGGGGATTACAAAAAAAAAGTTAGTTCGATGATTTTGTTGGACGTACAATATGAGATGATATCGAAAGCGCATTTTAGAATAGAGGTTACGAACCACAAGGAAGCTGGAATTAATACGTCGAACGGAACTGTTCTGCAGATTTAAAGGCGACGCCAATCATTAAATTTTACAGAGTTCGTGCTGCCAGACTGCTCTTTGGAATTAATGTCTTTGTTAGAAATTTGGGCATTTACCTGTGACAATAATTTTTGCGATATTTAAGGATGTAGAATGGTTGATGCGCCATGCAAAGCTCATGAAACATAATATAGTAGTTTCAACTCGTAAGAAATGTTAGAAAATGACTAACAAACAATTAACATTGTTGATTGTAAAACATCCTTGGTTCATTTTCTGCTTGAACGACTACATGTCGCATGTTTTAAGTTTTATTGCCCAATCAAGACCATTGCGTAATATCTAGGTCAGGGTTTTATTTGGCTGTGATCAACAAACCGTACTGTGCTTATAACCTGTAAATACTCACCTCACCTCATTTTGTTAACCGAAACTGACATAGAAAATATACATCATATTTTCTGTTGTGTATTTTGTACACAGTAAAACAGCCCATTTGCTGATTACACTGTTTTGCTTATAACGTTTTTTAGGACTTCAAATTTTGTCTAATGCTTTGGATTGTTCGTACTTGGTTTTATTTTATTCCTATAGTCATTATATCGTGAATTGCAAATGTGAAAATCGCAAACACTTTAACAAAATATTTAGTTGTATGCAGCTCTAACCCCTCAATGCCGACAGCGTGGATGTTTAGCAACATCCAGACAAGTAATAGCACATGTAACTGTGATGAAATTGAAGACGGGTTTCATGCTCTAGTTAGTTTGTCCATCTTATAAAGTATATCAGAGAAAAGTACATCGAAAAATACTACTGGTTAAAACCATCAATGTATTGTTAGTTTGTCCATCTTATAAAGTGTATCATAGAAAAGTACATCGAAAAATACTATTGGTTAAAACCATCAATGTATTGACATTGCTATTAAAAAGTACAAAAATTCAACATTGAATAGACGCCCGTATTCACAAACACTCACTCCACTTTCAACGCAAGATAATTCAAAAACGCAGATAGAACGTGCCGATTTTACAATATGGCGCCAAGGCGTCTGGGTCCAATCCCAAACTGTCAATCAACATTCCATTATTTAGACTTCAAAAGAAAAAAATAGGTTGCCAGACAACGAAACATACGCCCACACAGCAGCCAAATCGTCCGGGCAGTCAACAAGAGTTGTTGCATTTTAAGTAATCATCAGAAAATCATAATTCAAACTCACCCATAACTACGGTGTAACTGTGATATAATCAAACGTTTTTTTAAATCAGATAATAATTGTGACCTCCAGAGGGACCACAAGCTAAAAAGGGTGATTTTTTGTACAATCAGGGGCCATGATTCAGGAAGTTACGATCCGATATTGGCAAATATGCAATGGAACCAAGATCATTAGGTTATAAACATGTATTTCAAGTTTCATCAAAATCAGTTCAAAATTGTGACCTCTATAGGGTCCACAACCTTGATATAACATATTTTTACACAATTCGCATACAGACGGCGGCCATTTTATCCGTCAACTCTGGTCCGATTTTCACAAAATTCAAATTCTCTCTTCATTACCATGAAACCGTGATATAATCAAAATTTTTTAAATCGGATAATAATTTTGACCTCCAGAGGGACCACAAGCTAACAAAAGCGATTTTTCGAACAATCAGGGACATAATTCAGAAAGTTATGATTCGATGGGCGCAAATATTGAAAGGAACCAAGATCTTTGGGTTATAAACATGCATGTCAAGTTTCATCAAAATCGGTTCAAAATTGTGACCTCTATAAGGTCCACAACCTTGATATGACATATTTTCACACTATTCGCGTACAAACGGCGGCCATTTTGTCCGTCAATTTTGGTCCGATTTTCACGAAATTCGAACTCAACCTTCATAACCATGGGACGGTGATATAATAAAACGTTTTTTTAAATCGGATAACAATTTTGACCTCCAGAGGGACCACAAGCTAAAAAGGGCGATTTTTCGGAGAATCGGGGCCATAATTCAGGAAGTTACGATCCGATTGGCGCAAATATCGAAAGGAACCAAGATCTTTGGGTTATAAACATGCATTTCAAGTTTCATCCAAATCGGTTCAAAATTGTGACCTCTACACTGTTCACAAGCTAAAAGATAGGCTGGCACTGCCAGGCAGGATACGCCCACATTTTTGAGAGATGGATAGAGAACAAGCAATACCGAAAGTGATTTTTCCTACATCATTAAGTCCTATATTTCATACTGTATTAGGAGCAGCCATTTTGTTGGTCAGTTCCAGTCTGATATTCATGAAATTCGTAGCCAACAATGATTATGGGTTGACGGTACACAACCTAGAAATGAGACTTTTCATCAAAATCGGATAAGAATTGTGACCATGATATACCATTTTTTAACAGTATTTGCGTACAAATGGCGGCCATTTTTTCTGTCAATTTTGTTCCGATTTTCCCGAAATTCGAACTCAAACCTTTCTTAAGGTGTAACGGTGTTATAATCAAACGTTTTTTTAAATCGGAAAATAATTGTGACCTCCAGAGGGACCACAAGCTAAAACAAGCAATACCGAAAGTAATTTTTCCTACAATCAAAGGCCATAATTCATTAAGTTACAATTTGATATGCGCAAATATCGAAAGGATTAAAGATCCTTAAGTTATAAACAAGCATTTCAGGTTTAATCAAAATCGAATTAAAATTGTGACCTCTATAGGGTCCACAACTTTGATATACCATATTTTCACACTGTTCGCGTACAAACGGTGGCCATTTTTTCTGGCAATTATGGTCCGATTTTCTCGAAATTCAAACTCAATCTTCCGTAGGGTGTAATGGTGATAGAGTCAAACGTTTTTTTAAATTGGATAATAATTGTGACCTCCAGAGGGACCATAGGCAATTTTTCAGACAATCAGGGGCCATAATTCAGGAAGTTACGATCCGATATGCGCAAATAACGAAAGGAACCAAGATCTTTGGGTTATAACCATGCATTTCAAGTTTCATCAAAATCGAATTAAAATTTTGACCTCTACAGGGTCCACAACCATGATATACAATTTTTTAACAGTATTCGCGTACAAACGGCGGCCATTTTGTATGGCAATTTTAGTCCGATTTTCCCGAAATTCGAACTCAACCTTCCTTAGGGTGTAACGGTGACATAATCAAACGGTTTTTTAAATTGGATAATAATTGTGACCTCCAGAGGGACCACAAGCTAAAAAGGGTGATTTTTCGGACATCCAGGGGCCATAATTCAGGAAATTACCTTCCGATAGGCGCAAATATCGAAAGGAACCAAGATCTTTGGGTTATAAACATGCATGTCAAGTTTCATCAAAATCGGTTCAAAATTGTGACCTCTACAGGGTCCACAACCTTGATATACCATTTTTTAACAGTATTTGCGTACAAACGGCGGCCATTTTGTATGGCAATTTTGGTCCGATTTTCCCGAAATTCGAACTCAACCTTCCTTAGGGTGTAACGGTGACATAATCAAACGGTTTTTTAAATTGGATAATAATTGTGACCTCCAGAGGGACCACAAGCTAAAAAGGGTGATTTTGGACATCCAGGGGCCATAATTCAGGAAATTACCTTCCGATAGGCGCAAATATCGAAAGGAACCAAGATCTTTGGGTTATAAACATGCATGTCAAGTTTCATCAAAATCGGTTCAAAATTGTGACCTCTATAGGGTCCACAAGCTAAAAACATGATTTTTCGCACAATCAGGGGCCATAATCCATGAAGTTTTCATCCGATACATGCCAATATCGAAAGCAGCCGAGATCTTTTGGGGATAAACCTATATTTCAAGTTTCGTCAAAATCAGATAAGAATTGTGACCTGTAGAGAGTCCACAAACAAATTGTGGACGGACGGACGGACGGACGGACGGACGTCCGGACGGACAGGGGCGACGACAATATACGTCCACATAAAAATGTGGGCGTATAAAAACGTGATTTTTCGTACAATCAGGGGCCATAACCCATGAAGTTACCGTCCGATACATGCCAATATCGAAAGGAACCAAGATCTTAGGGTGATAAACCTATATTTTAAGTTTCATTGAAATCGGATAAAAGTTGTGACCTGTAGACTGTTCACAAACAATTGTGGACGGACTGACAGACGGACGGACAGGGGTGACGACAATATACGTCCACATGAAAATGTGGGCGTATAAAAAAGGACCGGTACAAGACAGAATTGTATTTTCACAAGTCGAATAATGACACGGCACGGCATATACACCATGGAACTGTGTGCGATACCAATCTACATATTATTGATATATATTTGTAATATTGATATCGGAAACGAATTAATATATGCCTAACCTTGTGATGTCCGTCTGTTTTTATGATGTAATATTTAAAATAAATCCTTTGCGGTTTAATAAACAAATTTATTACTAAATATCGACATCGAATCGTCGCCAATATTCACACATACAGACCTTTGCGTGACGCATCAACCATTCTATACCTTTATATATCGCTAAAATTATTGTAACAGGTAAATGCCGAAATTTCTAACCAAGACATTAATTTCAAAGAGCTATTTCGGTTTAGAAATTCTGAAGCTATTCTTAATTTATAAAAATGGTTGCTGAGCCAGAATTCGAATATGCACGAAATTTAAACCTCAAATTGATAAAGCATAAATAAATGATTTGATCAAATCCAAGGCTATGCTAAATTGATAAAAATGGCTGTCGAACGAGAATTAGCTACGATGATTTAATAACAAAAAGCAAATTGTATGCATTGATATAATAACAGGAATATAAAACATTTAAAGTATACCACAGTCTGTTGAAATATTATGAAGATAAAAAAAAAACGCGTCACGATGCAAATCCATCAAATAGATTCCGTATTGTTAATACCCTGTGATATAACAGTATATACTGTACGGTGCATATTAACAGATCAAAGAAACGCGTACGTCAATATTTGCACGTAGGCACCTTTGATACTTGCTGTGTTCTATTTTTAGACTCAAATAAACCCAAGCATCGCAGAAAGCATGCGGTCCCACCTTACAATGATATAAATAATACAATGTGTCGCATTTTGGAATTCTTAGTATATTCAATCATTTATAACAACCTCCAGTTAATTATCTTCTATAATCACAACTCACTGAGCAGAATGGGTGCAATAATCAACACCAGATAAAATATTTTTCAGTCGTTCTTTAACTAATCAATTGTCAATAACTACCACTCAATGAGCAGAATTGGTTCAATATCAACACCACATTAAACAATAGACAGGTGATCATTTATGATTTCAATTTATTTCAACAGGATATAGGAACAGATGCGATTCAGTTGAGGTATACAGATCACGTGTATATTTTAATTCGCCGTTGGATTTGATAAAATCGAATTATATATAGCCTTTATTACAATTTCTTTCAATTACATTTGGGAACTAATGAATTTGCGGTACATATTCTGGTTCGGTATATTAATATTCAATTTCTTTAAACTGATTTCAACAATAAAGGAAAGGTACGAATAAATCTGAGGTACGAAGTAAAGTACGAAACGAAACGGCTTTTGTGACGTATAAGCGTTCTGTTTTTATTTGATTTGCATCAAAAAAGGGCCGTGCTATAATAATAAAAAGAAATCGAATTATTAGTTTATTTTCGCGTACTGCCTTACACAATAGACATATTGTTAGCTTCAGACACATGTGTATTAATTCCACAAACGTTCTATGTTTATTGCCAAAGATAATCGCACTACCCTTCAACCCAAAATGCTTTCTATAGATCCTATGTAATATATGGTTGGTGCAATATCCAAGCTGCCGCTAGTCTTAATTGCGAAGACATTTAAACAATAGGATTTAATCAGGACAGGGAGATGCGCGAGATTTATCATTCGTGATGTGTCATGTCAGCGTGGGAAATAAAATTTAAATGGATATATAGATAAACGTTTTATAATTGGAGACGAAACGTTATGTGGATCTCAAGAAAGCTTTGCTTCAGAACCGTCCCGTCGACATTAAAAATCCAGAATTTGTTTACAGTAGTGATCTTGGGAAAAAATCCCATGACAATGACAGGCATATAGATACATGCTGTCGTAGGAATCCTGAAAAATATTTCACCGTACAGGTCAGTAATAAAACTAACACTTATTACAGTATTTAAACCTCCTGCAGCAAAACTGAACGATGACCCACAACTAAACACATCATAATATCTGAACATCGCACGTGAAATTGGATGTTTGATAACTAAATTGAACATCTTGCGTAATTGGACACCATGACTAAAATTATTCACGGTTCGGGAAGTTCAACGATCCAAGTAATTATTCAACAGTCGTACTAATTAAGCGGGACGCTTATTATTCCACACCTGTCGACAAACTAAACGCTAGTTAATTAACGCTTGGTAATCAAAATTGAACGTTGAGATTTAAGTTACATACAAGGACAAATTGAACGGTATTATCCCAAATTCAACAATATTTATGAATAACTCCACATAGCTTAGAAAATAACGGTATTTACCCGAGATTGAACGGTACCAGCCTTACAGTGCTTAGGGTATAAGGAATAAGTATAGAAAAAAGTTTTCAAGACGATCGATTAAGAATTGTGGCCTGTAGGTGACACACAGACAGACAAAAAGAAAATGGGCGTGGCACTGTCCCTGGGGGTCGGGCATGCACCAAAAACAATAGGGATCTTCCTTAAGGTACCAAGAATAAGTATTCAAAGTTTCAAGATGATACATTAAGAAATGCAGCCTGTAGACGACAGACAAACAAATACAAGAAATGGGTGTTGCTGTCCCACGGGGTTCGGGCATGCACCCAAAACAACAGGGATCATCCTTAGGGTATAAGGAATAAGTATTTTAAGTTTCAAGATGACCGATTAAGAATTGTGGCCTGTAGGCGACACACAAAAAGAAAATGGGCGTGACTCTGCCCCTGGGGGTTGGGCATGCACCCCAAATGATAGGAATGTTCCTTAGGGTACAAAGAATAAGCATTCTAAGTTTCAAGATGATACGTTAAGAAATGTGGCTTGTAGACGACAAACAAATGAATACAAGGAATGGGCATGGCTCTGCCATTGGGGGTCGGGCATGCACCAAAAAACAATAGGGATCATCCTTAGGGTGTAAAGAGTAAGTATACAAAGTTTTAAGAAAATCCAGTTAGAATTGCGGCCTGTAGGCGACACACAGACACACAAAAAGAAAATGGGCGTGGCTCTGCCCCTGGGGGTTGGGCATGCACCCCAAATGATAGGGATCATCCTTAGAGTATAAAGAGTAAGTATACAAAGTTTGAAGAAAATCCAGTAAGAATTGCACCCTGTAGGCGACACAAAGGCACACAAAAAGAAAATGGGCGTGGCTCTGCCCCTGGGGGTTGAGCATGCACCCCAAACGATAGGGATGTTCCTTAGGGTACAAAGAATGTGTATGCAAAGTTTCAAGATTATAAGTTAAGAAATGTGGCCTGTAGACGACAAACAAACAAATACTAGAAATGGGCGTGGCTCTGCTCCTGGGGGTCGGGCATGCACCAAAAACAATAGGGATCTTCCTTGGGGTATAAGGAATAAGTATACCAAGTTTGAAGAAAATCCATGAAGAATTGCGCCCTGTAGGGCATACATACATACATACAGACACACACACACACAGACAGGGGCGACGGCATAATACGTTCACATTATGAATGTGGACGTATAAAAATACCGGTAGTTAAAGATACATTATGCACTATGGAAAATTAGATAAAGACCTGACTGCTCTCACTATAATAGTCAAAAAACTTGATAATGTAAAGGGACATTTCTGAATATTTCAGTCAAATTGATCCAATCTGAACCGAGAATTTAGCGATTGAATTTTAGGCCTAGCTTCGATCATCATGAATAAAGTTGGTACAATAAAAAAACATTGTCTCGATTATTCATTTTTTTTATTTAATCATCAAAGGGCATTGAGCCGCAGATCAGATTCCAAATATTGCAGGCTAGCGATCAAGGCTATGGTGTGAATAAATAAATTAATGTCTAATTAATAATTTAGATAACATTTCAGGCCTAGAAAAGACCTGCATTAGGCAGATTTAGCACTTGCATTATGTATGTTTAATTGAATATTTTTCAGGAATTTGAAGAGTATGGTTTAGAGAGCCAAGAGTTCTGGATCTTGCCAATGCAATCTGATTAAAACACAGATATTATTTCGTTTCATTTTTTTATAGTTCAAAATTTTGTTTTACTTGTCTTACACTAGGATCTTCATGTAGTGTAGGCCATCAAAAGTATTCAAAACATAACGCTAACGCTGCAATATACGTCCACATTCCTGCTTTGATTGATTGGGTACTTTGTCAAGAAGGCTAGGCGTTTGGTTTGTTTAGCGTTGAGGGTCGTGCTTCAACATCAAGATAATCCATTCAGAATTGTGGCTTTCAGACGCTAAAGGCAAAAAGTGGGCGTGGCTCTGCCCCTGGGGATCGGGACATTCACCAAAATCAATAGTGGACGCCCGCAGGCTATAAGGAATACATATGCCAAGTACCAAGCTGATTCATTCAGAATTGCGGCCTGCAAACCACAAACACAAAAATAGGGCGTGGCTTGCCTCTTGCAGTTGTCGTCCTTAGGCTATAAGGAATACATACCCCAAGTTTAAAGACGATCCATTTAGAATCATGGCCTGTAGACAACACACACAGACACGAAGTAAAAATGAACATGGCTCTGCCCCTGGGGGATAGGAAATCACCCAAAACAATTGGGGTCATCCTTAGGGTATAATGAATAGGTACATGTATGCAAAGTTTTAAAAGGATTTATTAAGAATTGCATCCTGTAGGCGAACACAAACATTGGGCGTGGCTCAGTCCCAGGCGGTCCGGCATGCACCAAAAATAATAGTGGTCAGCCTTAGGGTATAAGGAATAAGTATTAAAAAAGTTTTCAAGACGATCGATTAAGAATTGTGGCCTGTAGGTGACACACAGACACACAAAAAGAAAATGGGCGTGACACTGTCCCTGGGGGTCGGGCATGCATCAAAAACAATAGGGATCTTCCTTAAGGTATCAATAATAAGTGTGAGAGAGAGAAATGGGGTTTAACGTCCACTCGACACAAACTAGGTCATTTTGGGACTAACATATGGTTTCATTTTATTTCAATAACCCGCTTGCGCGTAGGGGTCTTTGGCAGTGGGAGGAAACCGGAGTGCCCGGAGGAAACCCACAAGGTTGAGAAGGCGCCCCTATCTCCATGCCACATACACTCACACCAGGGCTCGAAACCACAGCCGCAAGCCAGAGGTGACCGGCCAGCTAGAGGTCGAGGCGCGGCACTCTAGACCACTAGGCCATCCCAACCCCCTCAAGAATAAGTACGCAAAGTTTCAAGATGATACGTTAAGAAATGCAGCCTGTAGATGACAGACAAACAAATACAAGAAATGGGCGTTGCTGTCCCAGGGGGTCGGACATGCACGCAAAACGAAAGGGATCATCATTAGGGTATAAGGAATAGGTATTTTAAGTTTCAATATGATCGATTAAGAATTGTGGCCTGTAGGCAACACACAAAAATAAAATGGGCGTGGCTCTGCCCCTGGGAGTTGGGCATGCACCCCAAACGATAGGGATCATCCTTAGGGTGTAAAGAGTAAATATACAAAGTTTGAAGAAAATTCAGTAAGAATTGCGCCCTGTAGGCGACAAAAAGACACGCGAAAAGAAAATGGGCGTGGCTCTGCCCCTGGGGGTCGGGCATGCACCCAAAACAATAGGGATCATCCTTAGGGTGTAAAGAGTAATTATACAAAGTTTGAAGAAAATTCAGTAAGAATTGCGCCCTGTACGTGACACAAAGACACGCGAAAAGAAAATGGGCGTGGCTTTGCCCCTGGGGGTTGGGCATGCACCTCAAACGATAGGGATGGTCCTTCGGTACAAAGAATATGTATGCAAAGTTTCAAGGTTATAAGGTAAGAAATGTGGCCTGTAGACGACAAACAATCAAATACTAGAAATGGGCGTGGATATGCCCCTGGGGGTTGGACATGCACCCCAAACGATAGGGATGTTCCTTTGGGTACAAAGAATATGTATGCAAAGTTTCAAGGTTATAAGTTAAGAAATGTGGCCTGTAGACGACAAACAATCAAATACTAGAAATGGGCGTGGCTCTGCCCCTGGGGGTCGGGCATGCACCCCAAACGATAGGGCTCATCCTTAGGGTGTAAAGAGTAAATATACAAAGTTTGAAGAAACTTCAGTAAGAATTGCGCCCTGTAGGTGACACAAAGTATGCAAAGTTTCAAGGTTATAAGTTAAGAAATGTGGCCTGTAGACGACAAACAATCAAATACTAGAAATGGGCGTGGCTCTGCCCCTGGGGGTCGGGCATGCACCCCAAACGATAGGGATCATCCTTAGGGTGTAAAGAGTAAATATACAAAGTTTGAAGAAACTTCAGTAAGAATTGCGCCCTGTAGGTGACACAAAGACAAGCGAAAAGAAAATGGGCGTGGCTCTGCTCCTGGGGGTTGGGCATGCACCCCAAACGATAGGGATGGTCCTTCGGTACAAAGAATATGTATGCAAAGTTTCAAGGTTATAAGTTAAGAAATGTGGCCTGTAGACGACAAACAATCAAATACTAGAAATGGGTGTGGCTCTGCCCCTGGGGGTCCGGCATACACCCCAAACGATAGGGATCATCCTTAGGGTGTAAAGAGTAAATATACAAAGTTTGAAGATAATTCAGTAAGAATTGCGCCCTGTAGGCGACACAAAGACACACGAAAAGAAAATGGGCGTGGCTCTGACCCTGGGGGTTGGGCATGCACCCCAAACGATAGAGATGGTCCTTTGGGTACAAAGAATATGTAGGCAAAGTTTCAAGGTTGTAAGTTAAGAAATGTGGCCTGTAGACGACAAACAAACAAATACTAGAAATGGGCGTGGCTCTGCCCCTGGGGGTCGGGCATGCACCAAAAACAATAGGGATCTTCCTTAGGGTATAAGGAATAAGTATACAAAGTTTGAAGAAAATCCATGAAGAATTGCGCCCTGTAGGCGAACCACAGACACACACACACACACACACAGACAGGGGTGACGGCATAATACGTTCACATTATGAATGTGGACGTATAAAAATATAAATGAAGCATAGATTTGTATTTTGATCGGTTTGTTGCCAATGGCAATTGGTAAGGACGAAGATGTTAATCGCGGAGACGACACATGGCTTCAAGGCACTTTGTGATGTGACGCCTTGGTACTATAGGGAATAGAGTCCTAAAATCCTCATTTTGTTTTCTGAAGATATGGAGATTGTTTTAATTCAAGAAGACTATTTTTAAAAATAAATAAATTCTTACATCAAATTCTGGTTTTCTTTCTTGGCTATTTCTGAAGTTGGGCCCCATCAAGAGGTGTTTTCCTTCATTATTTGCCTTTATGCTTCATCCTAAATGGGGAAGATGGGGGGGGCGCTTTAGGTTTAATGCCTGTTTCCATTAGGGCGATATCGCAGACAAGTGTTTCCTTAGAATTTGGCAGAGAAGCTACATAGTAGGCTTAGACCAGTATGGGTAGAAAATGTGAGGTCAATCATTGGTAGGCCTTTTCGATTTTGTTTCCTTAAATAAAGACACATTGCCTTTTGCAGAGTGGCATCCAAGGTAAAATTTCACATGGGGTTTGTCTGGTCCGCGTTGCAATCGGTGTTGTGATCTGCCGAGGCTAAGGTTTGTTGATTTGACTGGCATCTGGACCCAGGGGCCTTCACCATATTATATAGCAAGGATAACATGAAGCTATAATGCTTGGCTCTTTTCATTGGTGCTAAAGCCCAGTTTGATGCCCGATTGCAAGTATTTTCTGTTGTACCTGAAAGATTGAAATTATTGTTTTGGGGCTTAATTATTGTACGACATGCTTTACATTCTTTAGAATAACAAGTAAAAGCCTTGTTTTTCAGTTATTGCTGGGATATTTGCAACTGTAGTATAAACATTGAAATGATGATCGTCAAACACCTCCTCCTGTCATAATTTAAATGCAGGTTACTTATATAAACATTAGCTCAAATGATCTATTTACCAACTAAATCAAAAGCAAGTCAACAATAAGGAATAAAAATGGAAAATAAACAATTACAAAGGCAGAATCAGAGATCATGGATACAGATGGCACACGGGCGATAAAGTCAGACTTCACGGTACTTTACCAGTACGAAGGCCAGGTGGCCTCCCCCAGTAAATTTCGAAAAAATAAGAAGCCATTTCCAGTGGAATGTGGTGCATGCCCCACTAAATCAGCCCTTGAATTGCAAAAGAATAGCTACAATATTTTGATTCTTTTACAAACATAAAAAATCAATTATGTTTTTAAAAAAAAAAAAATTTCCAAATCAAAGAATACTCATAAGAATAGGTTGAAATTAGTTTTTAGTTACTGATAACAATTTTTTTTTCAAATTACCTGTGTTATTAGATATAATAACAGCTTTACCTGGTTGCCCGCCCATTCTTCGGCTTTATCATTATATTATCATTATGTATTAGTCTTTCAATTCTACCCACCTAATCTGCTTTGTTCCCAAATTCACATTTGTAAACGACCATCTCAGTCTGCTTGCCTGTACTTCTTATGCGAATAAATAGGCATAGTGACATTGTACTAATAATTACAACCGTGACTACTTGTCAATCGACGGAAAAAAATCAACACTTGTCAATCAATGTCGAACTCAAGCCGGTGTAGTACCACAGAGTAAAAATACTCTGTGATAGTAGGCCCTACTAGTAGGCCTACCTCAATCTGTTTCACAGAGGATCAGTTTGGGCCTACCTGAGCGGAATATAGCCCATATATCTGTTAACAATACAAGCAAATTATCCGCGGACGGACTGTCTATAGAATGATATTTATCAACTTAAATTAATTGTTCAGTAAGTCATTTAATCTCCATTTACATCGATCTTATGTATATTTATTTGGGACACTACTGACTGACAATATAGCGCGTCACGTGGGGATATCCCAGTGATGACATCATGGAAAGCTATTCTTAGAGCAGGAAGTCAATCCAATCTGGAGCGTATTACCTCCGTTGAAAGATTTGGCTCTAAAATTATTTGAAACGAATTACGTTAGACTGTTCGAACGTGATTTGGATTTAAAAATACTTTCGAACCCTCTGGACAAGTAAAATAGGATTTAATGGATAAATAACACATCAGGTAAGACACTTACACATCTAGTACTTAGAATAAGGCTATTTTTCTATTTTCTGGAGCTATCAAGCCAGCCAGAATGTTATTGTCCCTTTAATGCAAGTGCCAAAGTTTAAGTCAAATAATTCTTATTTGCCAAGGCAAAAGAATAGTGAAATGAAGTAACACATCTAGTACTTAGAATAAGGCTATTTTTCTATTTTCTGGAGCTATCAAGCCAGCCAGAATGTTATTGTCCCTTTAATGCAAGTGCCAAAGTTTAAGTCAAATAATTCTTATTTGCCAAGGCAAAAGAATAGTGAAATGAAGTTATTTAAATAATAAAATCACAAAAATGCAAGGAGCTGTGACAATGTAAACAAAGTTCTTGCCATACAAGTTGGCTGACTGTGGGTAACCAGCGTGATGTCATAAGAAATTCGCTAAATTACCCAGGAACCTTGTGTGTTTGTTGACCGAGAGTAAACTGTGTGAAGAGAGCACACACATAACGGGTTTTACGCACTAAGTGTGGACCACGTAGAAATTTTGTCAGGTGAAGTAGACTAGGTTATCCAACATGGATATCGTTATCAAGCAATGATAAAATCTAAAAAATATGACAAGTCAATATATACATGTACAATGTACATGACAATACATTCTTAATGCTGACAAACCAGGGATCTCCCTGCCGGTATAGTACCCAAGGGCCTAATTATTAAATCACCAATAATTAAATTAAATTCCTTTTAGGTACGTGCAAATTAAGGGAGATCCCTGGTTTGTCAGCATTAAGAATGTATTGTTATGTACATGTATGTATTGACTTGTCTTATTTTTTAGATTTTATCATTGCTTGATAACGACTAGAGAAGCCTAGTCGAAACGTCGCTCAGTAATAAGCAGTAATTGTATTCCATAGAATTGTGACCTGTATACTCTAGTTCAATTACTAAACGCCATTAAAACAGTTTATTAGACATCAATATGGAGATGTGGCAGTCAAACTCATTGATCAGATTCGAAGAACAGAAGGAAAATATGTACATGTAATAATCTTACTTTCTTAATACGATGCAGGGATGCCGGTATAGTACCCAAGGGCCTAATTATTAAATCACCAATAATTAAATTAAATTCCCTTTAGGTACTTGCAAATTAAGGGAGATCCCTGGTTTGTCAGCATTTAAGAATGTATTGTTATGTACATGTATATATTGACTTGTCTTATTTTTTAGATTTTATCATTGCTTGATAACGACTAGAGAAGCCTAGTCGAAACGTCGCTCAGTAATAAGCAGTAATTGTATTCCATAGCATTGGGACCTGTATAATGAATGGACTATCTTATGATATCTAAATGATACGAATTCGATTTTTAGGAAATAAATTATGGTACGCCGAAAATCAAGTATTTTCCCTATTGGAGCATTCTGAGACGCCTTTTTCTCAAAAACGATCTCTACGATTTTTCTTAAACTTTTTTTTTACCCTGAGTCTTATCGTTGGCCTAGAGTGTGCATCCAATAATAAAAGCATTGCAATATTATAGGTGGTCCAAAAATGATCTCAATCTTTGAAAAAAGTTGAAAAATCGTTAAATTATATAAACTGCTCTTTCATTTATTTTTTTTTCGAAAACTACTCGAAGAAAGTTTTTGACACTTCTGGTACGGGAAGTGATGCATCTAAACTACTTGTTAAAGCTATCCCGACAATGATCGAAAAACCGGAAGTAGTCGAAAAAATTTCCGATAATTTGAAATTTTTAAAAATTTTTTATAGAAAACTTTTTTATTTATGAATATTTTTTGTTGGTATTTATACACAGGGTTGAAGTATCATCCTACCTGAGCAGGAGAGAAAGAATTTTGTCTCAGTAATTTGCGTTAGCCACCATTGGCTAATTTAGTTTTTCGTACCTAGATTAATTATTTATTGTTCGATTTGTATAAAACAAAGTGCATATGCTCCGTTATCTCATTTGCAATTTTTTTTTGTTATCGTGAAATTTTTCTGCACTCACCAGAAAAGGCGTAATATTAACACTATCAGATAGAATCAAGATTTTCTTGTCCCAAAGCATCGACCAATAAAATTGATTAGCTCGAAATGTTAATCACTGAAGTCCGTCAAGAGATTTACCTAATGAACATCTATATCAAGTTTAAACATTCTACCTCAATCAAAAGCAAAGTTGTTATGTTTCAAAGTCTTGACCAGTCAAATTGCTTATCGCTCCTTAGTCAAGGTAATAATATAATGAATTTATATGCCGAGTTTAATCGCTCTCACTTCATTATAACCAAAGCTATCGTGCCCAAAAGCATCAACCAATTAGATTGCTTACTGTAAGCAGAAAATATTCATCATCAAAACTCCATCAAAGCATTCACCTAAGTAGAGCCTACACCAAGTTTGTACATTCTAGTTCATCTTCCAACTCCATCAAGGCATTGACCTAATGAACGTTTAAACTCTAAACCAAGTTTGAACATTCGACCTCAATTAGAAGGAGAGTAATTGTGTTGCAAAGTCTCAGCCAATTAAATTGCTTGTCGCTCTGCTTACCCTGCGCAGAAAATACTCATTATCGATCTTAGTCAAGGTATTAATGTAATAAAACTATACATCAAGTTTCTTCACTCTCACTTAATTAGAATTAAAGTTATCGGTTCCCAAAGCATCAACCAATGAAATTGCTTATCTCTGCTTAGCCTAAGCAGAAAATGCTCATCTTCGAACTTCACATAATAAACACGTACACCAAGTTTAATAAACACCTAGCTCAATTAGAAAGGGAGTTATTGTGTCCCAAAAAGTGTGACGGATAGACAGACAGACGGATGGGCGTACAGACAGACGGATGGACAAAAATGTTTAAAATATACAAAATATTGAAAATTTGTTCAGAATACCTTTTTCAAAATTTAAGTCGCCATCTTCAGATGATTTGAAGGTTTCTATGGAAATAAATAATTTCTGACCACTGTTAATTTGGGGAACATTAATTTTTTCTACGAACTTTGAGGGAATATTTCCTTCTTTGCCATCTAATTTACCACAAACCCAGTTATCATCAACAACATTAGTTACTAGAATTATCTGTCCTGATTTGATACAGATCTCTCCCGCCTGACTTGTTTCAAAGTCAAAAACTGCCTTAACGTAATGCCCAGGAATAATTTCCATCTGCAAAAGAGAGAAAACTATATAATTATCATGATACATGTATATGTATACAGAAAATATTGTTACAGTAATGTGAACTCCTCAAACAAGTGGGGTGTAGTAAAATGCAGTGCTTAAATGTCTCTTCATCCAGATTCCAGGTTAGTCATTCAAAATTTTGCCCTCAGTCATTAGATTCTTGAAAACTCTAGTTTGAGAAATATAAGACTCTCAAAATAATAATAAACTTGTCAAAGTAACAACGCTAATATTTTTAATACAACACAATCACACTCTTTTCCACCTCTAGCATTAATTAATTCACCTCTCAGCCACTTGCTCGCCTTTGTTATTAACGCACCATATTTAATAAATTAACGCGATAATGATGAGTTAAGTCAGGAATTTGATTTTTTTATCGATTTGGCCTACAGCTAAAATTTCTAGCGTGAACTTCCGCTGCATGGTCCTCCCAGATAAACAAACTATACATTTTTGGAAAGCTTATAACACCAGGCCCCAAGTTCACAAAGCATTCTCAGACTTAAGTTGAGAATTTACTCAACTTTCAATCACTGTTTATAAGAAATATATTTGATCCAGAAACACAAAACTTTGCATACAGTTTCTTATTAGGGTATTTGATACATCGAAACACCAAAAGTTTTATAATTGTCTATATTTTAGTTAAAATAAGGCGAACAATTTTGAGTAAATTCTCAACTTAAGTCTGAGAATGTTTTGTGAACTCGGAGCCAGGAATACAAATCCAGAGAGTTCCAAGCAAAAAGTCTGTACTTGATTGATTTGGGGCGAGATGAAAACTATGAAATAAATGCAATATTTATACTAATAATAGTGTGAGAGAGAGAGAGAGAAATTGAGTTTAACGTCCACTCGACACAAACTAGGTCATTTCGGGACTAACATATGGTTTAATTTTATTTCAATAATTCGCTTGCGCGTAGGGGTCTTCAGCATTGGGAGGAAACCGGAGTACCAGGAGTAAACTCACCGAGGCTGGACAGGCGACCCTACTCTTTGCCACGTACAACCGGGGATTCAAACCCACGCCAGTTGACTCAATGGCAGGCCGTATGATACAGCGCGTGCACGCTATAAATCATTCGGCCATCCAGCCCCCCCCCTTATAATAGTGAATTTGATATACAATTAGATATTGGCGAAAACACCCAATGCCTTCATCCTATGCAAAGAATATGCTGTTGGTTAAATTATGATTTAAAGTAAAATGCAGAAAACATAATGGACAGGGGAACATATATAATTTTGTAAATCCATTTATTCTAAAAGGAGTTATCTCCCTTCATTGAAAATATCAATAATTAATAGCAAAATTATTATAATACAGAATCAAAAAAAACAAGCCAACAGTGAGGCTGATGTCCCCCGCCGAAATCCCAAAATAAATAGATGACACATATTAATTAATCGCACATTTATTTTTTTTCAAACGTATCGACCAATCAAACTGAACACGAAGTGTCATCCAAAAATTGCTTATCTCTGCCTACCGTGGGAAGAAAATGCTCATCTTCGAACTCCATCAAGGCATTGACCTAATAAGCATACACACCAATTTTGAACATTTTAACTCAATTCGAAGGAGAGTTATTGTGTTCCAAAGTCTCGGCAAATCAAATTGCTTATCGCTCTGCTTACCCTGAGCAGAAAATGCTCATTATGGATCTTAGTCAAGGTATTACTGTAATGAAACTATACACCAAGTTTCATCACTCTCACTTAATTAGAACTAAAGTTATCGTGTCTCAAAGCATCAACCAATCAAATTGCTTATCTCTGCCTACCCTAAGCGGAAAATGCTCATCTTCGAACTCCATCAAGGCATTGACCTAATAAGCATATACACCAAGTTTGAACATTTTAACTCAATTAGAAGGAGAGTTATTGTGTTCCAAAGTCTCGACCAATCAAATTGCGTATCGCTCTGCTTACCCTGAGCAGAAAATGCTCATTATCGAACGTAGTCAAGGTATTACTGTAATGAAACTATACACCACGTTTCATCACTCTCACTTAATTAGAACTAAAGTTATCGTGTCCCAAAGCATCAACCAATCAAATTGCTTATCTCTGCTTACCCTAAGCGGAAAATGCTCATCTTCGAAATCCATCAAGCATTGACCTAATAAGCATATACACCAAGTTTGAACATTTTAACTCAATTAGAAGGAGAGTTATTGTGTTCCAAAGTCTCGACCAATCAAATTGCGTATCGCTGTGCTTACCCTGAGCAGAAAATGCTCATTATTGAACTTAGTCAAGGTATTACTATAATGAAACTATACACAAGGTTTCATCACTCTCACTTAATTAGAACTAAAGTTATCGTGTCCCAAAGCATCAACCAATCAAATTGCTTATCTCTGCTTACCCTAAGCGGAAAATGCTCATCTTCGAACTCCATCAAGGCATTGACCTAATAAGCATATACACCAAGTTTGAACATTTTAACTCAATTAGAAGGAGAGTTATTGTGTTCCAAATTCTCGACCAATCAAATTGCGTATAGCTCTGCTTACCCTGAGCAGAAAATGCTCATTATCGAACTTAGTCAAGGTATTACTATAATGAAACTATACACCAAGTTTCATCAATCTCACTTAATTAGAACTAAAGTTATCGTGTCCCAAAGCATCAACCAATCAAATTGCTTATCTCTGCTTACCCTAAGCGGAAAATGCTCATCTTCGAACTCCATCAAGGCATTGACCTAATAAACACATACACCAAGTTTGAACATTCTAGCTCAATTAGGAAGAGAGTTATTGTGTCCCAAAAAGTGTGACGGACGGACGGACGGACCCATTTTAATAGTCCCCCAACTTTCTTCGAAAGGCGGGGGACAAAAAAATAATTACAGAAGAAATGGTGACCCTTTAAAGTTATGTACTGCTTTGTATACCGAGTTGCAGCCATGGGCCTTTCGTTCTAGAATTGAAGATTCTTTCTGAAGTTTGTCAAAATGTGAGTTCAGCAAAAAGATTGAAAGAGTTTCAAACAAGTCCCATCTAAAATATTCAAAATATTAGAATATTTTTCAAAAATTGACATTCTTTTACCTTTTTCTACAAAATGGTCCATTTTTTACAATTAATTTGTCTCAAAATGCCAATATTTCCCTTATTCCCTATTTCTTGGAAAGTCTGAGGTAAAAGGCATTTATACCTAGAAACCTTGACCACTATACGAGAAGACACGCTGCAAAATGAAACTTGTAAGCCCACCCCCTAAAAATGTGCACATAAGTAATAATGTGAATGGAATATGGTTAATAGCCATATTCTTTTATCCCTGGCTTATATACATACATAGAAACACAGGTACTTGTGTTACTGTTAGAAATATGAATCATTTCTTGAAATATGGATTGGTAAATGTAAAATAAATGCTGTATTTAGGTGACAACCAGTCACTTTAATAAAGGGGTTACGAAGCATTATTTCTTTTTTTAAAAAATGGGAATATTTCAGTATTAACAACACTTTAACAATCAGTGGTATCCTTGAATTTGTATAGTGAGGTGGAAAAAGAGAGTTATGACATAATTCATAGCATAAAAGGAGATATGAAAAGGCTATTAATTAACATTTTATGGCTCTGTAAATGCCACATTTTAAAAGATACCACAAATAATAGATTATTTACATTCAAAATGTCAAACATTACGCTGCAAAAGACACATCTACAACATATCCAATTTTGGGTGTGGACTCATTTGGAAAAAATGTCACTAGAATTACATGTTTGGCCATAAAAAAATTTAACCAAAAGCATATCCTTTGCATAGGATGAAGGCATCGAATGTTTTCGCCAATATTTAATTTTATGTCAACATCATAATTATAAGTATAAATATAATAAATAATAATGTATATTTATATATAGCGCCAATGCCATCCAAAATTACATGTATGCTCAAAGGGGCAGTCACGACACTCTGTACACTTTACACTATTTACACTAGCAGCTTGATCACTCGTATTCTTGATCAAAATAAGTGAGTTTTCAATTTTGTCTGAAACAATTCGAGAGAACTTGACACTTTAATGATGTGTGGTATGGAATTCCATACCATTGGTGCATAAAAACATCTAAAAGATTTATAACCGAAGGCTTGCAATGTGAATTTCGGTATGTGTAAAAGGCACTGTTCTTGGGAACGAAATTTCTTAATGGTTCATAAACTTGCAAAATTTCAGTCAAATAATCTAGGCTGGATCCATGTAAGCATTTAAACACAAGATTTTGAACGTTATTCTGGAATATACTGGCAACCAGTGAAGTTATTTCAGAATATGTGTTATATGAGAACGTCTTGATGTTTTACTTATTATTCTCGCAGCGGTGTTTTGAACAGCCTGTAATTTTGACATTAGTAATTGGTTCAGGCCACATAAAACACCATTACAAAAGTCGAGTCTAGAGAACACTAGAGATCGAACGATAGTATGGGCAGTTTCATTTGTCAGAAGATGCCGGATATTTCCATTGGCACGGAGATGGCAGTAACATACTTTGCAAACGTAGTTGACATGTGTTTCCATTGTTAGGGCTGAATCGAGCATCACTCCTAAGTTTTTAACATTGGTCAGCCCCTGAATGTCTCATACGAAAATCGTTAAAGTAGTAGAGTCTTAGTTTGATAAATTTCTATTTGTTCCAAAAAATAAAACTTCATCATTTAACTTTAGCAAATTAGACGTCATCAATGACTTAATCTGTGTGGCCACTTCCGGTCTGCGCAGAAGTTTCAAAATGCCTTTATCCAGTAACCACCACATGTTTCCTTACGAAAAATGAACGGCAGATCGGTATCTCTTTTCGATCATGGAGAAATCGGCTCCCGCGGACAATAATAATAGATATAATAATAACTAGATCTGCTAAGCAGATATTAAAGCTTTCACAATCACTTCCTGTCACATGTCATGGGTCATATAAATAATCCGAACATGGAAAAAAATCATCAAAATTGGTCACAATCTAGTGAAATTAATGTGATTTTTCACTCGTTAACAACTTTGTTGGAACGGAAAACATCAAAGGCAAAATTCAAATTTTTTTTCAAATAGTCAAGTACCAAAAATTTGACCCATATCCTGACTATCCTGAAATGTATTAATTTCAGAAATAGGTGGCGCATTGGACATACTATGCCCTATTGTGTTTGTTTACAAGCCCATAAATGTCAATTTTTCACTATTTTTCATATTCACTTCAAAATGGCGACCATCAGTTGACCTAAATCAAAATTCTGCGCTGAGCGTTTGTTAGGTATTCCTTCAAGGATTCAGAAAATATAACTCCCATGTCTGTAAGTGCAATAGCGCAAAAGCCTTTGGGACTTTTCACTTTTCAAGATGGTGGCACTTCCGGTTCGATCGACAAACTCCATATTTTGTGTACGAATCAGTAATTACTTGTCTGGTATCAAAAAAAAACAAATTAGGTCATTCTGACCTATATTTCGATGATTTTTTGGAAAATTTTGATCCTTAATTTCATTACGGGGAGATAATTTAGAAAATTTTTAATCATATTTTTGAAGTCGCATCGGTAATATCTACTTACATGCTAAATTTCATGAAAGCGTACAACTATTAAAGAAGTTGTCAAATTGGTTATAACTTCCGGTTTGAAATCACAGCGACGAATTTTCGAAATTCGAAAATCTGAAACTGCAGATTTGAAGTAATTGTCTCAAGGCACTCAAAGAAAAAAGATTTAGCAAAATAGGTCAAATAGTCACAAACTTACAGCATTGTAGCTCAAATGCATTCGTTCGTAAAATTCGGTGATTTCGGATTCGTAAAACGTTTTAAAAATATATTTAATCAACAGCCACCACCAATTTGGGGGGGGGGGGGGATAGGTAAAAGTTTCAGACAGATCCTAAGGTTAGATTCTGGGAAATCCGATTTGTGGATAAACCACACCAAAAAAAATAACTAGATCTGCTAAGCAGATATTAAAGCTTTCATATTCACAGTTACTTCCTGTCACATGTCATGGGTCATATAAATAATCTGAACAAGAAAAAATAAATCATTAAAATAGGTCACAATCTAGTGAAGTTAATGTCATTTTTTACTCGTAAACAACTTTGTCGGCACGAAAAACATCAAAGGCAAAATTCAAATTTTTGAAAAAGTCAAATACCAAAAATTTGACCCGTATCCTGGCTATCCTGAAATGTATTTATCTCAGAAATAGGAGATGCATTGAACATACTATGCCCTATTGTGTTTGTTTACAAGCCCATAAATGTCGATTTTTCACTCTTTTTCATATTCACTTCAAAATGGCGACCATCAGTTGACCTAAATCAAAATTCTGCGCACAGCGTTTTTTAGGCATTCCTTCAAGGATTCAGAAAATATAACTCCCATGTCTGGAGGTGGGACTTTTCACTTTTCAAGATGGTGGTACCTCCGGTTCGATTGACAAACTCCATAGTTTGTGTACAAATCAGTAATTACTTGTCTAGTATCAAAAAAAAAAAATAGGTCATTCGATGATTTTTTGGAAAATTTTGATCCTTAATTTCATCACGGGGAGATAATTTAGGAAATTTCTAATCATATTTTTGAAGTTGCATTGGTATGATCTACTTACATGCTAAATTTCATGAAAATCGTACAACTATTAAAAAAGTTCTCAAATTGGTCATAACTTCCGGCTTGAAATCACAGCGACAAATTTTCGAAATTCGAAAATCTGAAATTACACATTTGAGGTAAATGTTTCAAGGTACACAAAGAAAAAAGAATTAGTAAAATACGTCAAATAATCACAAAGTTACAGCAATGTAGGTCAAACACATTTGTTCGTAAAATTCAGTGATTTCGGATTCGAAAAACGTTTCGAAAATATATTTAATCAATAGCTAACACCTATTTTTGGGTGGATAGGTAAAAGTTTCATAAAGATACTGTGGTTAGATTCTGAGAAATCCGATTTGTGGACAAAACACACACAAAAAAATAATAATAACTAGATCTGCAAAGCAAATATTAAAGCTTTCATCTTCACAGTCACTTCCTGTCACATGTCATGGGTCATGTAAATAATCTGATCAAGAAAAAAAATCATTAAAATCGGTCAAAGTATAGCGAAGTTTTTATGATTTTTCACTCGTAGACAACTTTATCGGCACGAAAAACATCAAAGACAAAATTCGAAAATGTGACATTTTCAAATAACAATATTTCGACCCTGATCCAGGCTATCCTGAAATGTATTCATTTTGGAAATAGGAGACATATTCTCCAAACTGCGGCCAATTGCTTTCATTTACATGCTCGTTAATGTCGATGTTTCACCTTATCTCATGTTCAGTTCGAAATGGTGACCATCACGTGACCGAAATCAAAATTCTGATCCGATACATTTTTAGGCATTTCTTCAAGGATTCCGAAAATGTAACTCCCATGTCTGAAAGTAAAATATCGCAAAAGCCTTAGTGATTTTTTACGTTTCAAGATGGCGGCACTTCCGGTTCGATCCACAAACTCAATATTTTGTGTACGAATCAGTATTTACTTATCTAGTATCCATAAAAAAAAATCAGGTCTTTCTGACCTATATTTCTTCGATTTTTTTGAAAACATTGATCCTTAATTTCACCACGGAGAGATAATTTAGAACATTTCTAAGGACATCCTTAAAGTTGCATCGGTAAGATCTACTTACATACTAAATTTCATGGAAATCGTACAACTATTAAAGAAGATGTCAAGTTGGTCTCAACTTCCGGTTCGAAATCACAGCGACAAATTTTCGAAATTTGAAAATCTGAAACTGCAGTTGAAACTGATTTTTGTCAAGGTACTCAAAGAAAAAAAAAATGAGTAAAATAGGTCAAAAAGTCACAGAGTTACAGTAATGCAGGTCAAATTCACTCGTTCGTAAAATTCGGTGATTTCGAATTCGTAAAACGTTTTGAAAATATATTTAATCAAAAACTGCCACCCAGTTTTGGGGGGGTAGGTCAAAGTTTCAGAAAGATCCCATGGTTAGATTCTGAGAAATCCGATTTGTAGAAAGTATACAAAAAAAAATAATAAGAACAACTAGATCTGCAAAGCAGATATCAAAGCTTTCATATAAACTGCAAAAGGGGTATTTGAATCTATTGAAACAATAAGTATAATGTCACCAGGTATCTGAAAAATTACATCTTTATGAACAAGATGGGAAATTTGCAAAGCAAAAATTTAGGACGGTTTATTATATACAGAGTATTTTAGCTCTTCAATAGACCTTTTAGTAGTTTCGCGTACGTAGGACAGGAAGTAGTTGTGCTTCAATGTAAGCAGACCTCTGTCCCTTGCATTTAGTTTACAGTTAGGTGTGATTTTCAAGGGATTTGATAGGAAATCTCTGAAAATCAATAAGCTTCTTCATCTCATGACCTTAAACACTGTGTATAAATCAAACACTAACTTTAGCCTGTAGAGCATCCACAAGAATTTTGAAAGTGGTCAAGGGTCATACCTCTGAGAATAATTACCGGAAATTATTGAAAATAACTAGTCTTGTGACTTTACACACTGTCAATCGGTTATTAACTTTAGCCTTTAGAGCGTCTATAAGATATTTCAAAGAAATCAAGGGCCATAACTCTGGCACTCCTAGTGTTGGCAGAGAAAGCTCATCAGTATCTTCCGACGCGGTTTGTCCTTGTTCGTAATTTTGAAAGGAGGGCCTGACAAGGACAGCTGTCTAATCTCTTGGATTGGACAAAAAAATGTGGCCTGTGTATGCATTGGCGTGCACGTAAGAGATCCCTTGACAGATGGATTTCGGTACATTTGTCCAGTTGGAGTAGAACAGTAGGACGTTAAACCCCCTTTCATTTCATTTTCGATACACTTATGACAATTTTAAAAGACCCATTTTGCTGGATTCCATGGTAAGTCATGTCGGTGTATCATAAGGTCTGTCATTTAGGCAACTGGCGTGGTTTAGATTTTATCTAAAATTGTACTAAAATGCAAATACATCTAGTACATGTATGTTGTTCGAAGTTACAAGGTATAATCTCTGAGTAAGATAAGCCTCTTTTATTATGTTTTGAACCAATGGACTAGAGGAAACTATTGTGAATACAACTGTTGTACCATTTCTCTAGTGAAGAAATCATGGTTATTTTATTTGATATTTCAAAAACACATAGATGTAAAAAGAACATTTTTGAAGTTGAGAGCAATTATGATATCTGTATGAGGAACTCTCAAAAAATAATTTCATCAATCAAAATTTATTTTTGTGTTAGTTGATCTATACTGAATAAAAATTACACAAACGTACAAAAATGTGTTTGCTCAATTAGAAGTAGTATTAGATGCTTAAGAGAGAATATGGAAATATTCAAGCTATTGTAATACATGGTGGGGGTGGTGGTGAGGGAGGATGAGGTGTTCTATTGGTAATGATTTGGGGGGGGGGGGGTATTGTTACCCGCACACTGTTAGTCTAATAAATTAATCGACACTAAAACAACAGGAACTTTAAAAGTTTTTAATAAAAATGAAAGAAACATATATGATACATATAATTTTCGATTGGGGATAGCAAGGTAAAATTCGTGTTTCCGGAATTACGTGAATTCGGGACGATTTGTGGTCGTCTCTAACTATGTAATATTAATACTCACTTACAAAACACTGCTAAAAACACTTTCTACTACCAGACGTAAAGATTAAAGAAATAAAACACTATGTTCAAACGCCGTTATTATCGCTATCTAAAACACTTCCTTGAGCCAGGATAATATATCCAGTCTACACGACACAAAGGCTAATGCATGGAGGCAATGAGACTCAATTTATTAACCCACTGAGTCACAGAAGGCGAGGTGAAATCCTAAACTAACAGACACAAAATAAATGAAAGAACCCATGCCTCAACTAAACCAACATAACACATGGCTTATACCACATGCATAAATTATAATTTGAAATGTTAATATATACTAAATAAATCTTAAATTAATCATGCCTTCTAATTAATAAATCCTTGATGAACAAGAAGCTAATATTATCTCCCTAGGACAAGTCGGCATGGAATCCAGACACAGGTACCATCTAAAATATATGCAGAACTTTTGACACGGAGTAGGCACCACAAAACCAATGATAGGCACGGATAGCTAAATAATTTATCTACCAGATACATATAATTTTCTATCAAAACTATTGACTTATAAATTCTGCCCACTAAAATATTACAACAAACTAAGTGAAAGTACATATAAATACATAGTAAAGTTCTGGCATGAAAATACAGTTGGCAGACACAGTTAACAATAATAAAAACATAGGCAGCATACGTAATTAGAATTATATACTCTTACACAATATAAAACTATCAAAATATTTCATAGGCAATGACTGTGTCGGGAAAGCAATAGATTTTACTAGAGCAGCGGTAGTTACCAAAAACTTACACCCATATTCTAAATATAGAACTACGGAGCGCTTTTCCGGAAAACGAAATACAAATAAGATAGCTACAGCTACCGGTTACAGTATTATGCCTTGAGCCCTTGACTACAAAATATGCTCGAACACATTATTCAAACTGCAGCAGAAAAGTGGGACCTTAATTAAACCTGGTCGATATATTTATCAGTTTAAAGGGGCTAAATCGCTAATATTTTGGACCTAGAAATTGACACAACTGGGTTGCAACGCATATTGTAATGTAATATGAATGTATATTAACTGATTTACACTAAATCGTCTCTGTTTTACTATAATTTCTAATCAGTTATGTTCTGCGAAAAACGCCATAAGTCTCAATCAAAATGCAACCTGTAGCATCTGGTTATTCCAGTCTAAAGCTATAATATTATTGCACATGCTCTCCAGATAAGAATATGGCCTCACCGTTTTACATGGCATGTGGAATATGCCTATAACCCCATTTTTCGCGAGACCCTTGTTACAATGGCGCCGAAATGCATTATGGTACACGATTCGTGTACCAATGGTAAAATGTTTATTTTGTCTTAAATATTTGATATCAGAAGCTCATCTGTTCTCGGTAAGACCACAACATCACTGTTGATTTAAATTGACAAAGAATTCGTGTTTTCAATGTTGACGATTTTGGATGATATTGAGTTAGAGACTTAGCTACTTTAATTTAAATAAAGCTAGACTGGAGGTCGGGTGTTGGATCCTTGCATTGGCCGAGAAAGTTCATCTCGATTTTCCGGCGTGATCTTCCCTTGTCAGTGATGCAAAAACGGAGGGCCTAACAAGGACAGCTGGCTAGTCGTTCGGATGGGACGAAAAAACGGTCCCGTGTACACATTGGCGTGCAGGTAAAAGATGCCATAGTAGTTGGAATTCGATATAAGAGTAGGGTGTAGCGCCGCTGCCCGGGAAAAATTTCCCTTATAGTACAATAATGTATGGCGTATACCCTATTTCCAATACCCAAGGTTAATTACAGAAGAGTAGGGCGTGAAACCCCATTTCATTTCCATGTTGTTTTCAATTTTAGTCTTTCAACCTGGTGAAGAGCTAGTCGTCTGTATCAACATAATGGACCCGATCAGGTGCTCAATCGCCATATTGAGCACATGGTGGCGACACCAAACGCAACATAATGATGATTGCTGGGTAAAAATATCAAAATTCTAAAATAGTTTGATGCCCATTATTAACATGAAGTAGACATTTTTCGTCTTAATAATAGACATAAGATGAAACAGAATTAAATTTTACACTGAACAAATAATGAAATTGGGTTATACATTGTCTTATAGAAATTAAACGAACAGAAGTTAGGAATTAGACGATGGTATGTTCGAATTTTGAATCAAATATACCGCCATACATATCACCTATTAAAGGGGAAGACCAACGATTTTCAACAAGGTTTCCATAAATCTGAAATATATATTCAGAAAGAATCCCCTCTCTAAAAAAACTAAAAAAGTTTTTGTAAACGAGAAATTAATTTTTAATAAAACCGGAAGTGACATAGTTGGTTCAACACGCTCACTGGGCTCTATAGAAAGCATACAGATTTGGCATAAGTTTACTGATGTATTGTATTCACGTCCCGTCCTTGGGCCATAAATCTTATGAAATGGACTGTTTGTTAGGATATTATAAACACGAATTTATGTTTTTTTAACGTTTAGTACAAAAAGCCATCGCGTAAATTCACTCAACAGTACGCTGTGGCCCAATTCACACTGCATGGCTAAATGATTATTTACATCACGTGGTTTGATTGTCAGCTTACAAGTGACATATATATCGTCTGCTTCGGTGTTTTTGTGCTTGTTGACAGCGTTTACCAACATAAACAGACCAAAATTATGGGCATGTGAGACATATAAACAAGCCAACAGTGAGGCTGACGCTGACGTCCCCCGCCGAAATCCCAAAATAAATAGAAGACACATATTAATTAATCGCACATTTATTTTTTTCAATGTATCGAGCAATCAAACTGAACACGAAGTGTCATCCAAAAGTGTTTTAAAAAGAACAAGCCAACAGTGAGGCTGATGTCCCCTGCCGAAATCCCAAAATAAATAGATGACACATATTAATTAATCGCACATTTATTTTTTTCAAACGTATCGAGCAATCAAACTGTACACGAAGTGTCATTCAAAAGTGTTTTATAAAGAAAAATGCTAAAACCGACGAGAAAAATGAAGATGTACCCTAGTTAGGGGGACCCTAAAGGTAGACAAAAGGGCGCCCACGCTTGACAAAAGGGCCCCTCTGGCCAAGGGAAATGGCCCCCGTGTCCGAGTCAATCGTTTCTATACACTGTTACTGTCGAATCCATTACTGAATGAGAATGCAGTCATTATATTGGCATAAAAATCATCAATGAAGATGAACCTAAGTTATCTTGTCCCAAAGCATCAACCAATCAAATTGCTTATCTCTGCTTACCCTAAGCGGAAAATGCTCATCTTCGAACTCCATCAAGGCATTGACCTAATAAGCATATACACCAAGTTTGAACATTTTAACTCAATTAGAAGGAGAGTTATTGTGTTCCAAAGTCTCGACCAATCAAATTTGCGTATCGCTCTGCTTACCCTGAGCAGAAAATGCTCATTATCGAACTTAGTCAAGGTATTACTGTAATGAAACTATACACCAAGTTTCATCACTCTCACTTAATTAGAACTAAAGTTATCGTGTCCCAAAGCATCAACCAATCAAATTGCTTATCTCTGCTTACCCTAAGCGGAAAAAGCTCATCTTCGAACTCAATCAAGGCATTGACCTAATAAACACATACACCAAGTTTGAACATTCTAGCTCAATTAGGAAGAGAGTTATTGTGCCCCAAAAAGTGTGACGGACAGACAGACAGACGGACGAACTCATTTTAATAGTCCCCCAACTTTCTTCGAAAGGCGGGGGACAAAAATGCTAAAACTGACGAGAAAAATGAAAATGTACCCTACTTAGGGTGACCCTAAAGGCAGACAAAAGGGCCCCTCTGGCCAAGGGAAAGGGCCCTCGTGTCCAAGTCAATCGTTTCTATACACTGTTACTGTTGAATCCATTACTAAATGAGAATGCAGTCATTGTATTGGCATAAAAATCATCAATCAAGATGAACCTAAGTTATCTTGTCCCAAAGTATCAACCAATCAAATTGCTTATCTCTGCTTACCCTAAGCGGAAAATGCTCATCTTCGAACTCCATCAAGGCATTGACCTAATAAGCATATACACCAAGTTTGAACATTTTAACTCAATTAGAAGGAGAGTTATTGTGTTCCAAAGTCTCGACTACTCTCGAGCAATCAAATTGCGTATCGCTCTGCTTACCTTGAGCAGAAAATGCTCATTATCGCACTTAGTCAAGGTATTACTGTAATGAAACTATACACCAAGTTTCATCACTCTCACTTAATTAGAACTAAAGTTATCGTGTCCCAAAGCATCAACCAATCAAATTGCTTATCTCTGCTTACCCTAAGTGGAAAATGCTCATCTTCGAACTCCATCAAGGCATTGACCTTATAAGCATATAAACCAAGTTTGAACATTTTAACTCAATTAGAAGAAGAGTTATTGTGTTCCAAAGTCTTGACCAATCAAATTGCGTATCGCTCTGCTTACCCTGAGCAGAAAATGCTCATTATCGAACTTAGTCAAGGTATTACTGTAATGAAACTATACACCAAGTTTCATCACTCTCACTTAATTAGAACTAAAGTTATCGTGTCCCAAAGCATCAACCAATCAAATTGCTTATCTCTGCTTACCCTAAGCGGAAAATGCTCATCTTCGAACTCCATCAAGGCATTGACCTAATAAGCATATACACCAAGTTTGAACATTTTAGCTCAATTAGAAGGAGAGTTATTGTGTTCCAAAGTCTCGACCAATCAAATTGCGTATCGCTCTGCTTACCCTGAGCAGAAAATGCTCATTATCGAACTTAGTCAAGGTATTACTGTAATGAAACTATACACCAAGTTTCATCACTCTCACTTAATTAGAACTAAAGTTATCGTGTCCCAAAGCATCAACCAATCAAATTGCTTATCTCTGCTTACCCTAAGCGGAAAATGCTCATCTTCGTTCTCCATCAAGGCATTGACCTAATAAGCATATACACAAAGTTTGAACATTTTAACTCAATTAGAAGGAGAGTTATTGTGTTCCAAAGTCTCGACCAATCAAATTGCTCTGCTTACCCTGAGCAGAAAATGCTCATTATCGAACTTAGTCAAGGTATTACTGTAATGAAACTATACACCAAGTTTCATCACTCTCACTTAATTAGAACTAAAGTTATCGTGTCCCAAAGCATCAACAAATCAAATTGCTTATCTCTGCTTACCCTAAGCGGAAAATGCTCATCTTCGAACTCCATCAAGGCATTGACCTAATAAACACATACACCAAGTTTGAACATTCTAGCTCAATTAGGAAGAGAGTTATTGTGTCCCAAAAAGTGTGACGGACAGACAGACAGACAGACAGACGGACGGACGGACGGACGGACGGACGGACGGACGGACGGACGGACAGACGGACGGACGGACCCATTTTAATAGTCCCCCAACTTTCTTCGAAAGGCGGGGGACAAATATAGTGCATTTTGTCACACCATGTCGATATGAGCTACTTTTCCTTTTTTCTTCTATTTCCTCTTGAGAATGAGTGGGCTCTAATGTTTATACGGCATTACTGTAGACCCATAGAAGAGATATTTTATATTCCAATACGTTGGTGCCAGACGTTGACAAACTTTTGGAAATTAATATATTTATTTGAATATGCATGTGTCATAAGTCTGTTAAAATAAGTCCGTTAAAACCAAACCACGTGATGTAAATAATTAGTCAAGCGGTGTGAATTGGGCCACAGTGCCACAGCGTACTGTTTTGTATGAGTGATTTTAGGCGACGGCTTTGTGTACTAAACGTTAAAACACCATAAATTCGTGTTCATAATATCCTAACAAACAGCCCATTCGATAAGATTTTTGGCTCAAGGATGAGGCGTGAACACAATACAGCAGTAAACTTATACCAAATATGTATGCTTTCTATAGAGCCCAGTGAGCGTGTTGAACCAACTATGTCACTTCCGGTTTTAATAAAAATTAATTTCTCTTTTACAAAAACTTTTTTACTTGTGTTACAGAGGGGATTATTTCTGAATATATATTTAAGATTTATGGAAACCTTGTTGAAAATCGTTGGTCATCCCCTTTAACTCTGTTATCGTACCTCTAACTCATGAGGGGGATCAGGTGGCTAAGTGGATAGGAAGCTGGCTCGCTAGCTAGGCTGGAGGTCGGACGTTCGATCCCTGCAGCGGCTGAGAAAGTTCATCTCGATTTTCCGGCGTGGTTTCCTCTCGTCAGTGATGCAGAACGGAGGGTCTGACAAGGACAGCTGTCTAGTCGTTCGGATGGGACGAAACACTGAGGTCCCACGTACACATTGGCGTGCATGTAAAAGATCCCTTGGCAGTTGGAATTTGATATAAGAGTAGGTCGTAGCGCCGCTGCCCAGGCAAACTTTCCCTCATAGCACACTGTATGGCGTAGGTAGGTCTATGTCTGTCTTCCATTAGCCTAGGTTAGGTGCAGAAGTGTAGGACGTTAAACCCCATTTCATTTCATTTCTCGATCATGAATATTCACCAAAAACTTGCAGAAAATATTAATTCAAACCCTCTTCATCCAGTATTGACCAAAAAAGTAGTGGAACAGTAATTTTAAAATATGTAAATTATAATTATTTTTTTGAACACAGATTTTGGCTTAAAAATTGTATAAATGGTTTTATCTCTTATAATTTATGTTTTGTCGATATATTTTGCCCCGGGTTTACAGGAGATATTTTATTTGTGTTAACCCCAACAATGAGGCTGGGATGCCCGATATATGGGAACAGTTTTATGTGGAATTCCTATAAGGTGGAATTAATTTTGACCCGGGTTTTACGGGATGCTCCAATATGCTACGGCAAAAGTTTTATGCTTGGAATTAAGAGCGAATGTTTTGTGTTGTTTTGTGTTTTGTTTAAAAAATTATAGAGATAAAACCATTGTTAATTTCGATAGGTTCTTTCCAAAATATCTTATTTAAGATTAGTGAGATGTGTTCAGATCAAAGGAATATGACCCCCTACTTTCATTTTGGTTTATGTCAATTCTAATGTAAATATTTTAAAATAGATCGTTACCTAACACTATAAACCTCAGAATGCCTCGTTCGGCATTTCTGTCCAAACGAGGTAAAAAAAAATGCCTCGTTGTCTGCAGTTCCAAAACGAGGTTTTTTAAATTGCCCTTTTTTGGGAACGAGGTATTTTGTTCAGAACGAGGCTTGGTAAAATGCCTCGTTTACTAAACGTGGTTTTTTTCAAGATAGTTATTAGTGGTATATATCGGCCAATTTGTAAAAATTAAAATTTGTGTTATTTAATACGAAAATAAAACCAGTTCAAACTATATTATTATCAGAGAAATTGACAAGACAAGAATACACGCCATCGGTGGAGGTGTAAAACTATTGCAGACACATGGCTATCTTGATTGATTTATTGCCCCAATCAAGTATAGGTGTTAACAAACAACTGTGGTGTTGTGACATTTTATTGGGGGCAATCAATTAATCAAGGTATAGATGTGTGTCTGCAATAGTTTTACACCTCCACCGATGGCGTGTATTCTTGTCTTGTCAATTTCTCTGATAATAATATAGTTTGAACTGGTTTTATTTTCGTATTAAATAACATAAATTTTAATTTTTACAAATTGGCCGATATACCGCTAATAACTATCCTGAAAAAAACACGTTTAGTAAACGAGGCATTTTACCATGCCTCGTTCTGAACAAAATACCTCGTTCAAAAAAAAGGGCAATTTAAAAAACCTCGTTTCGGAACTGCAGACAACGAGGCATTTTCTTTACCTCGTTTGGACAGAAATGCCGAACGAGGCATTCTGAGGTTTATAGTGTAAAGCCTGTTCCACTGGCTATTTTGACTAAAAGTTAATTGAGTTCACTCCATGAAATAATAAGCATATGACAAACTTGGGCACGAATGGCAGTTAAAATATACTTCATGACACGATCATATCATTCAAAACCGTTGACCATGTATGGAAAGGAATAGACTAACCGACAAGAAAAATAACGGCCAGTATAACAATGGTGACGGCTAAAGCCACAAGCAGCAGTTAGCTTGAAAATGGAGAAATTCCCATTCACCTCGACAAAGAATATGTGCATACATGTTGATGCATGAATGGTGGCAATATCTGCTGTCATGACGAAGAATATAATATGCATAAATGGTGGAAAATGTATGCCGATATGATGGAGGATATATGCATACATGGTGGAAAATATATGCCGACATGGTGGGAAATATATGCTGACATGATGATTCATACATGGTGGATACTATGTGCATAATTGGTGGAAGATTTCCAACGAAGATTATAGATTATCCGTTCCAGATAATGCGTGTGATTGTGATTAAGTGTTTCATTTAACATTTATACGGCATTTGTGTGACGATTTTTCCCGCAAATTGTATTCCCACGTAGTGTGTGGTTTTTTTTGGTTTTTTTTTACAAATCGAATAGACTGATCGAGACCAGTGACTTTTATACTTTGTGAATATTTTTTAGTTTTGATGTTGTGCTTCTTTTATATATCTTTTAATGCTTCAATTATTGTATTATGCTTTAATCTTTTATTTTAAAATCGTTTCATATAGAATTTTATATATTCCACTATTTTAAACTTGTGGTAATGGAGGAAATGTTACACAATATCATTTTTGGTCTAAAATGAAATATTGTATTTTAATTCATATTTTATATTGTAATTTCAATTGTAACTCACGGCCACGGTTAATGACATATTAAGTGACAGATTAATGGCAAGCTTTAGTCTGTTTGCTGGTGTGAGTTTGTCTGACATAGTATTATGTAAGATGTATTTGTTGTACAAACTTGTATCATCCAAGTGTCAGTTTGATGTAGGTCGTAAGCTTAACCCTTGTTGTTTTAGGGCTAAGGTGTGAATATATTTAATTAGTTTTCACTGTTCTTATCTCTAATACTATTAACTATGGCTGCTATAGGATTTGACAGGCATTGCTGGATAGTATATATAAATCCTAGTTAAGAGTTAGAGATGAGGACACCAGGGACCAGAGACCAGAGTCAGGTCTTAGGGAGACCTAGGGAGAAGTCGGTCCGTCCTGGACTATGGGGGTCTGCCCTCGGACCCCCGGAGCAGTTGGGTTTTCTGTGACCTAGGGAGAACATCTTTAGTTAGACATCTCCAGATTGTTTTATTACACCACTCGACACAAACTAGGTCATTTTGAGACTAACATATGGTTCAATTTTATTTCAATAATATGCTGCGCGTAGGGGTTTATCAGTGGGAGGAAACCAGGGGACCCCGAGAAAACCCACGAGGTTGGACGTACGAGCCTACTCCTTGTCACGTACAATCGAGGAATCGATGCTGAAATTGGAAACAGCATCGGGCGTGATACGGTTGGCAAATACTATTTCAAATATAAGCTACACAATAATTTTTCATTCTTTTTGATTCAATCCTTTACTGACTTGGGGCATGTTTCACGAAATTTCAACTAAGATAAAATCCAAACATTAGTAATTTGATTGGATAATATATAATTGATTGTAGTGCTTAGACAATCAAAATTGAAGTATCTACTAAAATTTGGATTTTACCTTTAGTTAATATTTCGAGAAACAAGGCCCAGGCTAATTTTATGGTGGTGTTTTTCCAACACTATTTATTCAAGTTGCATGAAACGATACAGAATCGTCCTACTTTCCTAAAACAATTTGCTAATCAAGACGGACTTATGCCATACAGCGTGCCATCTGTGAAATTTAGCCCGGGTAGACAGTCTACTTTTATTTCGAATTGCAGCTGCCAGGGGTTTTCGTGCCATCCAAACGACTAAACACTGTCCCTGCCGACAAGCTTATTGTTTTTGTTAAGATTATTATTAAGCTTTCATATTTTATATGAAAGCTTATTGTTTTTGTTAAGATTATTAAGCTTTCATATGTATTATATATGAAAGCTTATTGTTTCTGTTAAGATTATTATTTTTTTTGTGTGTGTTTTATTCACAAATCGGTTTTCTCGGAATCTAACCATGGGATCTTTCTGAAACTTTTACCTATCCCCCTCCCCCACCCCCAAAATGGGTGGTGGCTGTTGATTGAATATATTTTCAAAACGTTTTACGAATTCGAAATCACCGAATTTTACGAACGAAAAAAATTACAATGCATAGTCGTAACTTTTTGTTTTTTTGACCGATTTTATTAATTCAAGGTACCTTGAAAAAAATCATTTTTGTCTGCAGTGTCAGATTTTCGAATGTTCGTAGCTGTGATTTCGAACCGGAAGTTATGAACAATTTTACAACTTCTTTAATAGTTGTACGATTTTCATGAAATTTAGTATGTAAGTAGATCTTACCGATGCGACTTCAAAAATATATTTAGAAATTTTCTAAATTATCTCCCCTTGATGAAATTAAGGATCAAATTTTTCAAAAAAATCAACGAAATATAGGTCAGAATGCTGTGAAATTTGTTTTGTATACTAGTTAGTGATTACTGATTCGTACACAAAATATGGAGTTTGTCGATCAACCGGAAGTGCCACCATCTTGAAATGTGAAAAATCTACAGGGCTTTTTTGATATTTGACTTACAGACACGGGAGTTATATTTTCTGAATCCTTGAAAGAATGGCTAAAAAACGTTCAGAGTAGAATTTTGATTTAGGGTTACTGATGGTCACCATTTTGAATTGAATATGAAAAACGTTCAAAAGTCTACGTTAACGAGCTTGTAAATAAACACAATAGGCCGTTGTTTGGTCAATTCGTCTAGTATTTCTTTAATTAATACATTTCTGGATAGCCTGGCTCATGGTCAAATTTTTGGGTATTTGAATATTTCAAAATTTCAAATTTGGCCTTTGACGTTTTCAGTGCTGACAAAGTTGTTTACGAGTGAAAAAGAGGCATTAACGTAACGTCTTAGCAATGCAAGGTAGATAACTCTGGTAAATGACGTCAAATGTGTAGCCCTGCTTACATCGCTGACATTATTAGTTCCGTCCCTGTGATTTGCGGATGCAAATATGAAAGCTTAATAATCTTAACAGAAAGAATAAGCTTTCATATGTAACATGAAAACTTAATAACTAGATCTGCTACTGTCCCATTCAGATATGAAAGCTTTCATATTCATCGTCACGTGTCATCAATTATATCATTATCAAGTATCCTAAATCAAAGGATAAGAGGAAAAAATTATCAAAATTGGTCAAAAACTCCCGAAGTTACAAGTCTAAATATAGTATGAAACATTGCACCCGGGCAAAACAATAATCTGAAAACTAAAGGGAAATAACTGAAACTTGTATTGCTGTAATCGGAATGACTTCCCTTTCCAGATGTTTCAGAAAAATGGACGGATGAGAAAATGAAACACGCTAGTTGACCCAATGACAGGCTTTATGATACAGCGCGCGCGTGTTAACCACTCAGCCACCCAACCCCCATTACAAAATGGTAAATTAATGAGTTTAGGTCAAAAGGTTGAGATACTGTTTTAGAGCATTTAATTGTTTTAAAGAGACACGTTAAGGGTCATTCATAGTTAAATGAAAGTTTAATTTTAAATAAGACGAACGTCTACCAATAAAATTAGGATTTAATAATGCCAGACTAATATTAAAATAAAGTTTTAAATTAAGAATAATTAATTATTGGTCTGATGCAATGAAATGTTTTGATTTGACAGATGAAATGTACGATGGGTGTCCACACTAAGTGGGTAAGGCGTTGGCACGCTAGCCAGGAGGTCGGGTGTTCGATCCTTGCATTGGCCGAGAAAGTTCACCTCGATATTCCGGCGTGGTTCCCCCTTGTCAGAGAGGCAGAACGGTGGGCCTGACAGGACAGCTGTTTAGTCGTTCGGATGGGACAAAAAACGAAGGTCCTCTGTAGACATTGGAGTGCATGTAAAAGATCCCTTAGCAGATTGTGCAGATTGGTTCTATACAAACGGGGCGTGGTACGCGACTTCGGTACAAAAGTGTTTTGTGATAGAATCCGAGACTGAGATAATCGTACCACGCTCGCCTTAATGGTTCTTTACAAACGGAACGCAGTTCGCTACTTCGGTTCAAAAACGTGGTATAATAGAATCCGAGACCCAGATAATCGTACCACGCTCGTCTAACTGGTTCTATAAAACAGGACGTGGTGCGCGACTTCAGTACAAAAAAACGTTTTATAATAGAATACGAAACTGAGATAATCATAACACGCTCGTCTGGCGTGTTCTATACAAATAGAACGTGGTGCGCGACTTCGGTACAAAAAACGTGGTATAATAGAATCAGAGACTGAGATAATCGTACCACACTCGCCTTATACTGGTTCTATACAAACGAAACATGGTACGCGACTTCGGTACAAAAACGTGGTAAATAGAATCAGACTGAGATAATCGTACTATTTCTATACAATCGGAACGTGGTGTGCGACTTAGGTACAAAAAACGTGGTATAATAGAATCCGAAATTGAGATAATCGTACCATGCTCATCTTACGTGTTCTATACAAATGGAACGTGGTGCGTGAATTCGGTAAAAAAACGTGGTATAATAGAATCAGAGACTGAGATAATCGTACCAGGCTCGCCTTACTGGTTCTATACAAACTGGACGTGGTACGCGACTTCGGTTAAAAACCTTGGTATAATAGAATCAAAGACTGAGATAATCGTACCACGCTCACTTTACTGGTTCTATACAAACGGAACATGGTACGTGAATCAGAAATTGAGATAATCGTACCATGCTCATCTTACGTGTTCTATACAAATTGAACGTGGTGCGTGAATTCGGTTAAAAAAAAAGTGGTATAATAGAATCAGAGACAGATAATCGTACCACGCTCGCCTTATTGTTTCTATACAAACGGAACATGGTACGCGACTTCGGTTAAAAAAAACGTGGTATAATAGAATCAGAGACTGAGATAATCGTACCACGCTCGCCTTATACTGGTTCTATACAAATGAAACGTGGTACGCGACTTCGGTACAAAGACGTGGTATAGTAGAATCCGAGACTGAGATAACCGTACCATGCTCTCCTTACTGGTCTATACAATTGGAACGTGGTACGCGACTTCGGTTCAAAAACGTTGTATAATAGAATCTGAGACTGAGATAACCATACAACGCTCATCCTACTGGTAAATGACGTCAAATGTGTAGCCCTGCTTACATCGCTGACATTATTAGTTCCGTCCCTGTGATTTGCGGATGCAAATATGAAAGCTTAATAATCTTAACAGAAAGAATAAGCTTTCATATGTAACATGAAAACTTAATAACTAGATCTGCTACTGTCCCATTCAGATATGAAAGCTTTCATATTCATCGTCACGTGTCATCAATTATATCATTATCAAGTATCCTAAATCAAAGGATAAGAGGAAAAAATTATCAAAATTGGTCAAAAACTCCCGAAGTTACAAGTCTAAATATAGTATGAAACATTGCACCCGGGCAAAACAATAATCTGAAAACTAAAGGGAAATAACTGAAACTTGTATTGCTGTAATCGGAATGACTTCCCTTTCCAGATGTTTCAGAAAAATGGACGGATGAGAAAATGAAACACGCTAGTTGACCCAATGACAGGCTTTATGATACAGCGCGCGCGTGTTAACCACTCAGCCACCCAACCCCCATTACAAAATGGTAAATTAATGAGTTTAGGTCAAAAGGTTGAGATACTGTTTTAGAGCATTTAATTGTTTTAAAGAGACACGTTAAGGGTCATTCATAGTTAAATGAAAGTTTAATTTTAAATAAGACGAACGTCTACCAATAAAATTAGGATTTAATAATGCCAGACTAATATTAAAATAAAGTTTTAAATTAAGAATAATTAATTATTGGTCTGATGCAATGAAATGTTTTGATTTGACAGATGAAATGTACGATGGGTGTCCACACTAAGTGGGTAAGGCGTTGGCACGCTAGCCAGGAGGTCGGGTGTTCGATCCTTGCATTGGCCGAGAAAGTTCACCTCGATATTCCGGCGTGGTTCCCCCTTGTCAGAGAGGCAGAACGGTGGGCCTGACAGGACAGCTGTTTAGTCGTTCGGATGGGACAAAAAACGAAGGTCCTCTGTAGACATTGGAGTGCATGTAAAAGATCCCTTAGCAGATTGTGCAGATTGGTTCTATACAAACGGGGCGTGGTACGCGACTTCGGTACAAAAGTGTTTTGTGATAGAATCCGAGACTGAGATAATCGTACCACGCTCGCCTTAATGGTTCTTTACAAACGGAACGCAGTTCGCTACTTCGGTTCAAAAACGTGGTATAATAGAATCCGAGACCCAGATAATCGTACCACGCTCGTCTAACTGGTTCTATAAAACAGGACGTGGTGCGCGACTTCAGTACAAAAAAACGTTTTATAATAGAATACGAAACTGAGATAATCATAACACGCTCGTCTGGCGTGTTCTATACAAATAGAACGTGGTGCGCGACTTCGGTACAAAAAACGTGGTATAATAGAATCAGAGACTGAGATAATCGTACCACACTCGCCTTATACTGGTTCTATACAAACGAAACATGGTACGCGACTTCGGTACAAAAACGTGGTAAATAGAATCAGACTGAGATAATCGTACTATTTCTATACAATCGGAACGTGGTGTGCGACTTAGGTACAAAAAACGTGGTATAATAGAATCCGAAATTGAGATAATCGTACCATGCTCATCTTACGTGTTCTATACAAATGGAACGTGGTGCGTGAATTCGGTAAAAAAACGTGGTATAATAGAATCAGAGACTGAGATAATCGTACCAGGCTCGCCTTACTGGTTCTATACAAACTGGACGTGGTACGCGACTTCGGTTAAAAACCTTGGTATAATAGAATCAAAGACTGAGATAATCGTACCACGCTCACTTTACTGGTTCTATACAAACGGAACATGGTACGTGAATCAGAAATTGAGATAATCGTACCATGCTCATCTTACGTGTTCTATACAAATTGAACGTGGTGCGTGAATTCGGTTAAAAAAAAAGTGGTATAATAGAATCAGAGACAGATAATCGTACCACGCTCGCCTTATTGTTTCTATACAAACGGAACATGGTACGCGACTTCGGTTAAAAAAAACGTGGTATAATAGAATCAGAGACTGAGATAATCGTACCACGCTCGCCTTATACTGGTTCTATACAAATGAAACGTGGTACGCGACTTCGGTACAAAGACGTGGTATAGTAGAATCCGAGACTGAGATAACCGTACCATGCTCTCCTTACTGGTCTATACAATTGGAACGTGGTACGCGACTTCGGTTCAAAAACGTTGTATAATAGAATCTGAGACTGAGATAACCATACAACGCTCATCCTACTGGTTCGATCCAAACGGAACGTTGTACGCAAGCCTTATACTGGTTCTATAAAAACGGAACGTGGTGTCCGATTTCAATACATAAAACATGGTATAAAAAAAATCCGAGGAGATAATCGTACCATACTCACTTTACTGGTTCTATACAAACGGGGCGTGGTACGCAACATTGGTACAAAAAATGTTTTAAAATAGAATCGGAGACTGAGATAATCGTACCATGCTCGCCTTACTGGTTCTTTACAAATGGAATGCGGTACGCAACTTCGGTTCAAAAACTTGGTATAATAGAATCTGAGACTGAGATATCGTACCACGCTCGTCTAACTGGTTCTATAAAAACAGGACGTGGTGCGCGACTTCGGGACAAAAAACGTTGTATAATAGCATCCAAAACTGAGACTGAGATAATCGTACCACGCTCGCCTTACTGGTTTTATACAAACGGAATGTAGTACGCGACTTAGGTTCAAAAACGTGGTAAATAGAATCCGAGACTGAGATAATCGTACTATTTCTATACAATCGGAACGTGGTGCGCGACTTCGGTACAAAAAACGTGGTATAATGGAATCCGAAATTGAGATAATCGTACCATGCTCATCTTACGTGTTCTATACAAACAGAACGTGGTGCGCGAATTCGGTACAAAAAACGTGGTATAATAGAATCAGAGACTGAGGTAATTGTACCACGCTCACCTTACTGGTTCTATAGAAACGGAACGTGGTACGCGACTTTGGTTAAAAAAACGTGGTATAATAGAATCAGAGACTGAGATAATCATACCACGCTCACTTTACTGGTTCTATAGAAACGGAACGTGGTACGCGACTTTGGTTAAAAAAACGTGGTATAATAAAATCAGAGATAGATAATCGTACCACGCTCGCCTTATTGGTTCTATTAAAACGGAACGTGGTACGCGACTTCGGTTCATAAACCGTGGTATAATAGAATCAGAGACTGAGGTAATCGTACTATTTCTGTACAATCGGAACGTGTTGTGAGACTTCGGTAAATTGAGATAATTGAACTTCGGTTCTAAAACGTGGTAAATAGAATCCGACACTGAGATAATCGTACTATTTCTACACAATCAGAACGTGGTGTGCGACTTCGGTACAAAAAAAGTTGTATAATAGAATCAGAGACTCAGATAATCGTACCACGCTCGTCTTATGTGTTCTATACAAACGGAACGTGGTGTGCGAATTAGGTACAAAAAACATGGTATAATAGAATCAGAAACTGAAGTAATCGTACCACGCTCGCCTTACTGGATCTATACAAACGGAACGTGGTAAGCGACTTCGGTTCAAAAACGTGGTAAATAGAATCCAAGACTCAGATAATCGTACTATTTCTATACAATCGGAACGTGGTGAGCGACTTGGGTACGTTGAGGCGCGCGAGCGCCTGCCGCGCACCTGAATGTCGGCCGAGGGGAGGTTTTTCTCCCTCGCCTTAAAATTAAAAATCGCTCTCCATATTTGTAAATCATGGACATGTATTCGATCTCCACCATGCTGTCATTGTGAAATTAAATTATTTGGTGTATTCGGTTGGTATGTGATCGCACATGGTAATAAAATTCCGATGAATATGTTGCTTAAAATAGCGCCAATGCACGATTGGTTAATTTAACTGAAATGAAAAGTAGAACTCTCGCGAGACGTGAGAAATTACGAGAGATGGCACGTAAAAATTTCCAATGCGAATAATGTCGGAAGAAATAGATTATATTTTGATGGAATTTTCAAGCGTTTATGATTATATTTTGAATGGGGGTTATGTTTTTTTAAAAATAATTATACAAGCTAAATATATTTACAAATTTCGACAAGTAATTGGAATACCGTAAGTAGTTATAGACGAGAGCAGAAGTTTTACTTGACCGTACGACTACGAACGAATGCTATTATTTAGCAGACGATGTATATTATCAATTATCTAACCAGGAATGACCCCGTGCACCAAGTTAGTGATCTTCAGAACCATTTTCCATATACAGAAAACTAATCACTCTTCTTAATATCAGATCACTCTCCTTAACTTCTAAATTACTCTTCTTATCGAAACTGGAAGAGCTTTTTTAGGAGAGCGATTTTTTCAATTTCCTCATTAAAGCCCCAATAACACTCTTGTTGTAATTGAATAATATGTCCCGATCTTTATTCTGGCCAACAAATTGTATTATTTTACAATATTCAAATTAATTGATTATACAAATTTCATCTTAACACACCTAATTTAAAGAATTGGAAAAATTCAACTACATGATTTGAAAAGGTTAACGTAAACCTTTTCAAATGTGACTTGGATTTTAAAATATTTTTGAACCCTCTGAACAAGTAAAATATGATGTAATGGATAATTTACACAACAGGTAGGACAAATAAACATCTAGTACTTAGAATAAGACTATTATTTATTTTCTAGAGCTGCCAAGCCAGCAAGAGTGTTATTGTCCCTTTAAGGGGAGCTTTTTTCGGCTCTCCTCTAATATACAAAAAACAACGACTGTAAAAGGTGGTATAATAGAATCCGAAATTGAGAAAACCGTATCACGCTCGTCTTACGTGTTCTATACAAACGGAACGTGGTACGCGACTTCGGTTTGAAGAACGTGGTATAATAGAAACAGAGACTTGATATATTAGTAATAGAATCAGAGACTGAGATAATCGTACCACGCTCACTTTACTGGTTCTATACAAACGGAACGTGGTACGTGACTTCGGTTCATAAAAAGTGGTATAATAGAATAAGAGACAGATAATCGTACCACACTTGCCTTATTGTTTCTATACAATCGGAACGTGGTACTTGATACTTTTGAGACAAAAATAAACGGTTTAATAGGAAATGTGGATAAATTGTCAAATCGCATGAATAACATTGAAGGTGGTTTAAATGAGGTTAAAACAGAACAGGCTGAAATGAAATCAGCCACTTCGAATCTCCAATATGAACTCAATCAGGGTATGGCAACAATGAAACAAAACTATAGTGAGTTGTTTGAACGTCACTTGGATCTACAAACAAGGTCAATGAGGGACAATTTAGTGTTCGCTGGTTTACCAGGTTTACCTGTATCTGAATCTGATGATGAGAATACAGAATCATTGCTCATTGAATTTATGAAAAAAAGAGTTGAAACTAAATGACCCACCCGACTTCCATAGAGCTCATCGATTTGGAGGAATGTACGAAGTAAATGTTAATGGAGAACTCACATATCGTTCAAGAAATATTGTGTGCAGATTCAAAAATTTTAAGGGTAGAGAAATTGTTAGGAATTGTGGCAGATTACTTAAAGGGAGCAGTTATGGTATAAGAGAGCAGTTTCCAAAAGAAATAAACGAAAGACGAAAATTCTTATGGCCTTATTTCAAAGAAGCTAAAATTTAGAAAAAGAAAGTGTCGCTAAAGAGAGATAAACTATATATTGATGGACGAGAATTTAAACCACCGAATGAGAGACAAGGAGACAATGAAATGGTAGTAGATTCACAAACTAGATACGATTTAGAAGGTGCGCGTCCCAAACAGAGAAACGGACTAAATCAACGGGTAACCCAAATTGGGCCCCAGAATAGACATGACAAATAGTAATGTCACGGAGGATCACGTGACTTGTACGACGGCGAAAATGAACTAATTAGTGAGACTGTCGATGGCGGGGACACATTATATAGAGTGAACGAAAACGACCAAGGTGTAACTTATAAATTTCGTATGCTGGTGTTAAACGTTTGTGGGCTTAAAAGAAAACTATTGATTCCTGAATTTCAAGAGTTTATCCAAAAACAAGATTTGCTTTGTTTTAGAGAAACAAAATTAGATGACATAGATGAAATTATAGTGAATGATTTTAGTTTTATTTATAAGAATAGAAAGAAAATATCTGGCAATAGATCAGGTGGAATTGCTTTAGGTTATAGGAAAAGTTTGTCAAAATTCATACACCCTATTACTACAGACAGCCAATTTGTTCTTTGGTTTTACATTGACCGCAGTATTATAAGATTAGCACAAAATATTATAATCGGAATCGTATACATACCCCCCGAAAACTCCTCATACACAAGTGAACATGCATTCAGTGAAATTGAAACTGAATTCCAATCCATTACGAGAAATAGTCCATATGTAACCCTGGTTGGTGACTTCAATGGTAGGACTGCAAATCTGTTAGATTCATATGAACATGACTCAAATTCTCTAGATGAACAATTCGCCGAATATAGAGAAGCAATCAACAAACTAAAAAACTTAGGAATTCCCATTCGAAGGAATAGTCCTGATAATTGCGTAAACACAATCGGTAGAAAACTCATTAAATTTTGTAAAAACAATAATATTTTTATTTTAAATGGAAGATTTGATAAAGATAAAGTAGGTAGACCTACAAGTAGAAATCTAAGTGTAGTTGATTATGTGATATGCTCCATTCATGATGTAATTAAGGTTATAGATTATTTTGAAATATTAGACCACTGTAAACTTTTCTCCGACGTTCATTCGCCAATACTTTTCGGTGTGCACACATCTGATACCATCCAACATTATCGAAACACAATCCCGAATAAAACAAATGCACCAACCGAACATATTCGTAAATGGATACCCGAGAAGAGTACTGAATTTGTAACGAATCTAGACACTGTAAATCTTGAAAAAATCTCATTTAATTTAAGTCATGAACGTGAGAACTGGGAAAACCTTAGTCACTTTCGAATAAATGAAATTGTAAATGATATATCATCATTGTTTGTTCAAAGCGCCAAAGCAACATTCGGTGTGGTAAACTATAATCCTATAATATATAAAATTGAAAAAAGGCAAGATAAAAAGTGGTTTACACAGGACTGTAGGAACAAACGAAGAAATTATAGGAGAGCTTTTAGGTTATATAAATTGTATGGTACAGAGTTATTTAAATCAAAACTGAAACAAAATGAATTTGTCTATAAAAGAGCAATTAAAAATAGTATAAATATTTACAATGTAAAAATACAAGATGAAATGAAAACGCTTCGGTCCAAAGATCCTAAGCAATTTTGGAAAATAATAAACAGACGAAATAGGGAGATCAACACTGATATAAGTCTTGATATACTGTTCCAATATTTCGAAAATATAAACGCAAGTAAACAAAGAGAATCAGAAACCGAACTTAAGATAAATTATTCTGTGAATGATACTGATAACGATATTTTAAATAGACCGATTAGCCTAAGTGAAATATATAAAAGTATTAAAAATTTAAAAAATAACAAATCCCCAGGTGAAGATTTAATAATTAATGAATACATCTCATCTACTAGGGAACATATGATCGAAATTTATGAATATTTATTCAATTTGATTTTTGATACTGGTATGCTGCCAGATGTTTGGATTAGGGGAAACATTGTCCCAATCTTCACAAACAAGGGAAGTAAATCGGACCCAGAGAACTACAGGCCAATAACGTTACTATCAACCATTGGGAAATTATTCACCTCTATACTTAACTCCCGTTTATATCAATACCTTGACGAACTCTCGATCTTAAATGAAAATCAAGCTGGTTTCAGAGCTGGATACTCAACATCTGATCATATATTTTCACTTTATTCATTAATTGAATTATTGAAATTAAAAAAAAGAAAACTCCATTGTTGTTTTATTGATTTTGAAAAATGTTTTGACTCGATACAAAGAAATTATTTGTATTCAAAACTCTTACTAAATAATATAAATGGCAAGTTTTATAACATCATTCAAAATATGTACTTGAATATAAAGTCTTGTATTATCCATAATAATGAGAAATCTATCTTTTTTTCCATGTGAAATAGGCGTAAGACAAGGAGAAAATTTATCCCCCATTCTTTTTTCATTATTTCTAAATGATCTACAAGAATATTTAGAAAATAAAGATATAACTGGCATACGTATCGTAACAGATGACCTTGAATCCGAACTTGAAATTTATATTAAAATTTTCGTATTACTTTATGCTGACGATACTATCTTATTAGCAGATAACCCTTGTGACCTACAAACACTTTTAACAAATTTCGATCAATACTGTGACAAATGGAATTTAAAAATAAATATACAGAAAACTAAGGTATTAATATTTTCGAGTGGTAAAATAGCTATAAATCAAAAATTTTATTTAAAAAATGATGAAGTGGAAATCATTAGTTATTATAAATATTTGGGAGTCATATTTCAAAGAAGCAGGAGCTTCTCCAAAACAAAACAAGATGTGATTGAAAAAGCAACTAAGGGAATGTACTCTTTATTAAGAAAATGCAGAAATAATAACCTTTCTATTTCTTGTCAAATTCAGTTGTTTGACAAATGTATTATGCCAATATTAATGTATGGATCAGAAATCTGGGGCTATGAAAATGTAGATAATTTGGAAAAAATACAATTAAATTTTTACAAGACAATTCTAAATTTACGAAAAACCACCCCAAATTGTATGATATATGCAGAACTCGGAAAACTTCCAATACAATGCCTCATTAATTAAGATGCGGATGATACAATTCTGGAATAGACTCTTAAACGGTAAAGCTAGTAAACTATCATTTTGCTTATATAAACTTTTATATATCAACAGTTACAAATATAATTTTGATTGTAAATGGATTTATTTCTTGAAAAGTATTTTAAATGAAACCGGGTTTCCCTATACGTGGAACTGTCAAATAGTAGATAATTGGACAACTAAAAGAATTGAAATATCACTAAAAGATCAATTCTTACAAAAATGTATACAACTTTCACCAAAATGTCTTTGTTACAAAATATTTAAAAACGATTTCAAATTAGAACCATATTTTAATAATTTAACAAACATTAACATACTAATTTTGTCTAGATTCAGACTTGGGAGTCATCGGTTACCAATTGAGTCGGGGAAGTGGAATAAAACACAAAGAAACGAAAGACTCTGTCATGTCTGTGACTCAGCTGACATCTGAGACGAATTCCACCATGTTCTAAAGTGCAAATATTTTACTATTGAAAGAAAAAGATTATTGCCAGATTGGTGCCAAAATCGACCAAATATATTCAAATTTCAAAGTCTTTTTAATTATAAAAACACTGTTGTATTACAGAAATTATGTCGATTCATTAAAATCATTATTTCAAAAGTTAATCCTCCATGAAAATCTTTTGTTTTATACTAAATATACACCACTATTGTTATTGTCAATATTATTTATTAATAATTAATATCATTTAAATTGTTCGCACATGTCATTTAAGTTTGAACTTTTTTTTTTTTTTTTTTTTTTATATAAATTTTCATTATCTCAATAACTATGTATATTTAGTTTTGGAGAATAAAGAAGTTGGAAAAAGTTGGTTAAAAAAAACGTGGTATAATAGAATCAGAGACTGAGATAATCGTACCACGCTCGCCTTATGCTGGTTCTATACAAAAGAAACGTGGTACGCGACTTCGGTATAAAAACGTGGTATAGTAGAATCAGAGACTGAGATAACCGTACCATGCTCGCCTTACTGGTCTATACAATTGGAACGTGGTACGCGACTTCGGTTCAAAAACGTGGTATAATAGAATCTGAGACTGAGATAACCGTACAACGCTAATCCTACTGGTTCTATCCAAACGGAACGTTGTACGCAAGCCTTATACTGGCTCTATAAAAGTTGAGTGTGCCTGCGCACACACTTGAAAATGTGCCTGCAGGGTCATACTCAAAAAGAGAGTATTCAATTGCCAGGTATATAGTATGATTGATTGGGGGGGGGGGGCTTACGAAAGCTTCTTGGGGTGGACTCGGCAGAAGAAAAAATTATAAATAATTTTTAGTATCTTTTTTATTATGGTTTCTAAATTGTATTAATGTATTATAGATTACTTTAATAATAAAGATTATATTTGATGTGCATATTGTTGTTGTTTGGGGTTGATATAAACATACAGAATAGATGCCTACTGGCTTCAAACAAGTTCATTAAATCCCTTTGCGCAGCCAGGTTGTCATTCGTTAAACTTAACTTCCGGATACTAACTTGATACTCGATAGGAAGCCATCGTTATAGAATTATCAGGTGTAAGTGTGGTTACTACACGGTACTGGTGACTAGGGGTCGCCGAGGTCACAGGTGATAGGTCAAAAACGTGGTATAGTAGAATCCGAGACTGAGATAACAGTACCATGCTCGCCTTACTGGTCTATACAATTGGAACGTGGTACGCGACTTCGGTTCAAAAACGTGGTATAATAGAATCTGAGACTGAGATAATCGTACAACGCTAATCCTACTCGTTGTATCCAAACGGAACGTTGTACGCAAGCCTTATACTGACTCTATAAAAACGGAACGTGGTGTCCGATTTCAATGCAAAAAACGTGGTATAAAAGAATCCGAGAATGAGATAATCGTACCATACTCGTTTTATACAAACGGGGCGTGGTACAAAAAACGTTGAATAATAGAATCCGAAACTGAGATCATCGTACCACGCTCGTCTTACGTGTTCTATACAAATGGAACGTGGTGCGCGACTTCGGGAGAAAAAACGCGGTATAATAGAATCAGAGACTAAGATAATTGTACCACACTATACAAACGGAATGTGGTACGCGACTTCGGTTCAAAAACGTGGTAAATATGATCCGAGACTGAGATAATCGTACTATTTCTATACAATCGGAACGTGGTGCGCGACTTCGGTACGAAAAAGGTGGTATAATAGAATTCGAAATTGAGATAATCGTACCACGTTCTATACAAACGGAACGTGGTACGCGACTTCGGTTCAATAAACGTGGTATAATAGAATCAGAAACTGAGATAATCGTACCACACTTGCCTTACTGGTTCTATACAAACGGAACGTGGTACGCAACTTCGGTTCAAAAAACGTGGTATAATAGAATCAGAGACTGAGATAATCGCACCACACTCGCCTTCATGGTTCTATACAAATGGAACGCGGTACGCGACTTCGGTTCAAAAACGTGGTATAATTGAATCCGAGACTGAGATAATCCTTCTGGTTCTATACAAACGGAAAGTTGTGCGCAAGCGCTGAAATAAGCGGCCGGACGCGGACAATGTCCGGGCGAATTGGGAATCAACTCTTTTACGCTGGTTATTCGAGTCTAGTAGTAGCGAGCTTTGCGTTACTTTCGTATTTGATTAGCTCTAAAATAACACCTAACTTAAATGACATGTAATTATATAAATTTTTAGTAACAAAAGTAATAATATTTTAAATTTGTTTACAAGAAAATGTTCCAGTTAACAATGGATGTGATTATGGACAGATTTTTTATACGAAAATATCTCACTTTGTTGGACACTTCCGTTGTGAATGTAAATAGAAGAGCCATGAAAACATGGCGAATAAAATAACTTCTTATTTTTCTCAACCGTCTGACACGGATATCCCGGCTAGTGGGACCGTTCCAGGAAAATCAAAGACTGGTAGCGTGTCTAATGTCTCTTATAATAGCGACCGGCGCCTCCGCTAGAGGGCTCAGACAGTGCTGTACACAGCTATGGCCGATTTTCAACCCCATTGCACCGGTTTTTGGGTCATATATTCGCGGAGCTGGTACAGACTTTTGCATCGGAATCTGAGTCGGAAAACACATGATTATTTTAGACAAGGGTCAAGCGCGCCTGTAAATATGGTTTATGGCGGATGACATGCGGTAAGTTGCTTTTTATTTTATTGTTGAAGTTTTCTTTTATTTTTAAATTGTTCCATACGCCCATATACGCTCAAAGTGTTGCTTACAATCGTGAATATAAACATTAAATTAGTGATAAAAAATATTGCTCGGGACGGAAACCCCCGTGGAAATTGGCAATTCCTGGAAATCTGCACCGTGTCGGGTTCCAAAGGGACGCAACTCCACCAAAATTATGGGTACAGACCACTGTTAATAGCTTGACTCACTTTGACAAGAGAAATGTCATCGAGTGACTAGTGTGTATTATTAGGCTTATAAGTGTAATTTGAAAGGCAGATGCTATTTTTGAAAGTATAATTAATACAGTCCATTTTTTATTTGAGAGCATTACAGTTCCATAATGAATGCTAATTCATCAGATTCTGAAGATGATACAGTGTAGCTTTCATCTAACCATTGGTTTAGAAACTGAAATAAGTACATGCATGCTCATATTCCTGAAGCAATGGCCCGAGAAATCTCTCTCTGACCATTGCTGGAATAGCGTCTGTTTCTTGAACTTTTGCGGGAGTGTGTCTATTCTCCCCGTTCAATGAAAGCTATCACTTAAGTACAGCAACATGACAGTCCTTCGTTTAATCTGAGTCTTCCCTAAAACTTTGGACAGTGGTTTAAGGTATTAAAAACGGTGAAAGTATGTTCGTTTCCAAAGAGTATTGTTTACATTTCATTCGACTTGATAGCCTCGTTTGTCACACAATTAGTTTTACTGCAGTATTCTCCTATGCACGGGTTAACAAGGCATAATAAAAGCGTGAGCCATGACGTAACGTTATGTAAACATATTTGGTCCAATACTGGCACTCGTTTTAAATGTAAAGCTTTTGTATGGTAGGTAGTGATTGGTTGGTAGTCGGACTACTGACCAATCAAAATTTAACACAACAATATCCACTCATAATAGCAGTGTGTAGTGAGATTACCTGTAATCAAACGAAACGCTGCGCGGAGTATGATGCATGCTATACACAGAAGTGTTTTTGAAGCCTGAAGTATTATCCAGTTGGTTTAAAAAAAAATCTGATTACACTACCGTGGTTGTACTTCTACTCAGATATATCTATTTGTTTCAGAAAGAGTTTTAGAGTAAACTAAAAGGAGCACAAATTGACAAAGAGTTATTAGTATGGTAGACCTATATTTTGGTATTCAGGAGAGTGCTGCTTTGGAGAAAAATCTGTTTTTATTTACATTGAATTGATTTGTTTACTACAGTTACCTATATAAATCATTGATAAATAATTTTCTTTCAATTCTTATTTATTTAATTTTTTTTAATATATATTTTTTTTGCTAATTTATTTATTTATTTTATTTTATTTTTTTTATTTTTTTTTTGGGGGGGGGGGGTATTATTAATATTATTATATAATGTAATTTTTAATATTATGACACTGTTAGTTAACTACATAAATGGTTGATAAATAGTTTTATTTTAGTAGTTCAAGTTTATTTAAATTATTTTTATTTTATGGGGTGGTAGTATTATAAATTTTGGCAAGGAGGAGAGTATTATAAATTTTATGATATAAAAATATGGGTATGTGGATAAATAATTTTATTTTATGTATTTATTTATATCTTTCTTTCTTTTTTTAAATATTTTGTTAACATGTACTTATCTGTTATTTTTAGTATTTGAATACTCAGAAACAAAGTCTTGTTTAAATATGTTGATTCCATTGTATAATTGTTAATGATTTATACCCTAAAGTTAAAGTTTACGTAATTTTTTAATCTTCTGTACCGTTATTACAAACATTATAAAATAAACTTCTAGACCTATATGTAAAGTGTTTGCATGTTTGTGTTGGTGAGTATATAAGCTTAATTTTGGTGAAATAATTATGTCTGTAGGACTTTTGGTTTCTGAGATATGGAGTGGGGTTGAAAATTGAAGCAAATTGGCCAATTTCGCAAACAAGGGGTGTGCCAGTTCGCGTTACTAAATGGAATGTAACTCAGCCAATTCTGTGCCGATTTTGATAAACTTGGTGTTGTTACAATACTGAGATGTACAGCTTTCAGAAATTATCAAGCGTCTAGAGAAAAAAATAATATTTCAAAATAGCTGCCGGTCGCTACTTATAAAGACACTTGTAAACGTGGGCCATCGCTGTCACCAGTTCGAAAATTACAAACAAGAACCGTAGAAAAGTGGATCAAAAATGACTTGGCAAAATCAAATGCTGACGTGTGGTTAACATATGAAGAAGGCAATGGTTTTGTGACTGCACTAAAATGTGAACTCTGTATAAAATATTATAATAATAATATCAAATATATGAGGGAATTTTCCACGGCATGGATTAATGGTACTTCAAATCTTAGATTGTCTAATCCACTTGACCATTCTGACACTACGTACCATAAACGAGCCTACGAACTATATTTTGCTGAAATGAAGGCTTCTGGAACTAGTTTGGTAGGGAGTGAAGCTGATGTCCAGGATTCTTCACAACAAACAATAACACAAAGTTTTTCACAATATTCTGCTATTCAAGAGGCCCAAATTAAGAAGAAGATGGAAGTATCATATTTTGTTGCAAAGAATGAACTGCCATATACACTGTATGAAAAAATAATAAACTTGGAAAAACATCATAATGTTGATATTGGGGATACCGGGCGATAATACAGAAATACGGGCGATAATTATTGACATATTTGTATCTAAAAGATTATTGATGACATGGACGCATTTTAAAATATCTAAAACATTTATGACAAATATAAATGGACACAAAGGGAACAATACTGTCTTTAGTTTGAGTGGTAATATATCATAAACTTTTGAGGTAGCGTCACCGGGCCGACATTTGTTGATTGTAGGGCAATTATTTCTTGAACTCCCGACTTTGGTGTAGACACGGGAAAAACCTGGATTTGCTTAACGTTGTGTATTAGGCGCACCCCTTCTAGAAAATAAAATATTTTGTAAAAAAAGTGCGCCTAATACACCGAAAAATACGGTACTTATATAAACAGTAACCAGTGTGGCATTTTTATCAACTACCATGGAGAATACTTGGCTGATAAATTAAAGAAAGATTTGTGTTCAGCAAAATTTTATAGTGTCCTACATGTAACTGATGGGTCAACGGATAACTCAACAATAGAAAAAGAGGTCATGTACGTTTTATATTTCGATCCCATCTCAAACCCAGACAGAGTTGATGTGAAGTTGACTTTTCTTTACTTGAAGGATATTCCAAAAGCAGATGCTATTGGTGTAAAGTCAGCTATAGAAAAGATAGGTTGCCAGGCAACGAAACATACGCCCACAGCAGCTAAATCGTCCGGGCAGTCAACAAGGGTTGTCGCATATTTTTACTTTTTTTGGTAATGAAACAACTCATTATGTAATTATCTGAAAATCATTAGAATTTGTTTGCTTTTTATAAAGTTTTGCCCCACGCTATCACTTAGTATAAGAAACATTTAACATCATGGATTTAGCTGTTCTGTTATCAAAATTCATTGAAAATCAAAATACTTGTGCGTTTCAACACCTTAAACTCTGTGTATCAATCTGAAGTCAAACGGATGATAAGTTTGGCATCTGTAGCGTCACAAGGTTTTTTGAAGTGATCAAGGGAGATAACTCTGGAAGTAATTATTTGAAATCAATGAAAATCAGTAGGCTTCTTCGTCTCATGACCTTAAACAGTGTGTGTAAATTTAAAGTCAATCACATATTAACTTTGGCCTCTAGAGCGTCCACAGGATTTTTTGATGTGATCAAGGGCCATAACTCTGGCACTAATTATCGGAAATCGCTGAAAATCAATAGGCTTCTTCGTCTTATGACCTTAAACACTGTGTATGAATTTTAAGTCAATCGGATATTAACTTTGGCCTCTAGATCGTTCACAAGATTTTTTGAAGTGATCAAGGGCCATAACTCTGGCACTAATTATCGGAAATCGCTGAAAATCAATACGCTTCTTCGTCTTATGACCTTAAACACTGTGTATAAATTTAAAGTCAATCGGATATTAACTTTGGCTTTTAGAGCGTCCACAAGATTTTTTGAAGTGATCAAGGGCCATAACTCTGGCACTAATTATCGGAAATCGCTGAAAATCAATAGGCTTCTTCGTCTTATGACCTTAAACACTGTGTATAAATTTAAAGTCAATCGGATATTAACTTTGGCTTTTAGAGCGTCCACAAGATTTTTTGAAGTGATAAAGGGCCATAACCCTGGCACTAATTATCGGAAATCGCTGAAAATCAATAGGCTTCTTCTTCTTATGACCTTAAACACTGTGTATAAATTTAAGGTCAATCGGATATTAACTTTGGCGTTTAGAGCGTCCACAAGATTTTTTGAAGTGATCAAGGGCCATAACTCTGGCACTAATTATCGGAAATCGCTGAAAATCGATAGGCTTCTTCGTCTTATGACCGTAAACACTGTGTATAAATTTAAAGCCAATCGAATATTAACTTTGGCCTCTAGAGCGTCCACAAGATTTTTTGAAGTGATCAAGGGCCATAACTCTGGTAGTTATTATCGGAAATCGCTGAAAAACAATAGGCTTCTTCGTCTCATGATCTCTAACACTGTGTATAAATTTAAAGTCAATCGGATATTAACTTTAGCCTCTAGAGCGTCCACAAGCAATTGTGGACGCCGGACCGCCGGACCGACAGATGGACGGACGGACGGACGGGGGTGACGACAATATACGACCACATTTCAATGTGGGCGTATAAAAAGTTTTGAATCTATTGGAATCTTACCCAAAGAATTGTACAGCAAACTTGTTGGTTTTGGGTCAGATGGGGCTACAGTGAACAGAGGGGAAAAGAATTTTAAGTCAATCGGATATTAACTTTGGCCTCTAGATCGTTCACAAGATTTTTTGAAGTGATCAAGGGCCATAACTCTGGCACTAATTATCGGAAATCGCTGAAAATCAATACGCTTCTTCGTCTTATGACCTTAAACACTGTGTATAAATTTAAAGTCAATCGGATATTAACTTTGGCTTTTAGAGCGTCCACAAGATTTTTTGAAGTGATCAAGGGCCATAACTCTGGCACTAATTATCGGAAATCGCTGAAAATCAATAGGCTTCTTCGTCTTATGACCTTAAACACTGTGTATAAATTTAAAGTCAATCGGATATTAACTTTGGCTTTTAGAGCGTCCACAAGATTTTTTGAAGTGATAAAGGGCCATAACCCTGGCACTAATTATCGGAAATCGCTGAAAATCAATAGGCTTCTTCTTCTTATGACCTTAAACACTGTGTATAAATTTAAGGTCAATCGGATATTAACTTTGGCGTTTAGAGCGTCCACAAGATTTTTTGAAGTGATCAAGGGCCATAACTCTGGCACTAATTATCGGAAATCGCTGAAAATCGATAGGCTTCTTCGTCTTATGACCGTAAACACTGTGTATAAATTTAAAGCCAATCGAATATTAACTTTGGCCTCTAGAGCGTCCACAAGATTTTTTGAAGTGATCAAGGGCCATAACTCTGGTAGTTATTATCGGAAATCGCTGAAAAACAATAGGCTTCTTCGTCTCATGATCTCTAACACTGTGTATAAATTTAAAGTCAATCGGATATTAACTTTAGCCTCTAGAGCGTCCACAAGCAATTGTGGACGCCGGACCGCCGGACCGACAGATGGACGGACGGACGGACGGGGGTGACGACAATATACGACCACATTTCAATGTGGGCGTATAAAAAGTTTTGAATCTATTGGAATCTTACCCAAAGAATTGTACAGCAAACTTGTTGGTTTTGGGTCAGATGGGGCTACAGTGAACAGAGGGGAAAAGAATGGTGTGAAAGGCCTATTACAGAAAGAAGCTCCATGGTTGATTTTTAATTGGTGCATAGCTCACCGACTAGAGCTTGCCCTCAAAAGATTCTCTTGGCCCACACTTTTAACAAGCTGGACAATTTGCTAACTAAACTTTTTGCCATTTATCAAATCCCCTAAGAAACTGGCTGAACTGAAATCACTATTTGACATCATGAAGGATTCTTTTGATTATGACAGTAAATCTATTCGTCCAAAACGTTCATCAGGAACGAGCTGGATTTCTTTTAAACTTGCTGCCCTCAAGTTAGTGCTACATAAGTTTGCTGTATATATACAGCATCTAGAACATTTGATAAGTGACAATTCCTGTTCAGACAGAGATAAATTAAAAGGATATCTGAAAATATGGAAAAACTGTGATGTCCTGTTACAGATGCCTCTATTTATTGACATACTTACTCCTGCTTCACATTTGTCTAAATGTTTTCAAGCTGAAAGTGTTGACCCTGTAAGATTTTCTATCTGCCTTAAACGTGCTAAAGATGAATTGAAGAATTTAGCAGATTGTGAATTTGAACATCTACCTGCAGTTAAAAAGTTCCTTTCTGCTGTGATATTTACCGGAGAGGATGAAAATGGTTCAGTAGACTATAATGGTGTTCAGTTTTCAAGGGCAGATTATAACAAATGTTTAAGTGATATAAAGATAAACAAAAATAAAATAATTGAAAATCTCCTCCGTGCTATTAATAAAAGATTTGAACAGGGTGAGAATTTAGATGAAGTGATAATGACTAAGGCAACAAAAATTTTAAATAATTCTGCATGGGAGGTTGAATTGGATATCTCTTCTGACAATATTAGTTTTGCTGATGATGATTTACAATTTATCTACAAACATTTTGAAAAAATATTGAATCTTTCTTGCTCATTTTCTGAAATATTAGATGAATGGCATGATATGATTGAGTATTCAGTAAGGTTTCTTCATCCTGCTATAAATGATTACAATAAGACATGGAAATATATCTTTCAATCTGTTCATTCTCAATCAAAATGGAAGAATATTTTAACAATTATTGAACTGTTATATACATTTCCCATTTCAAATGCCAAACTTGAAAGGTTGTTCTCATTGCTAAAGATAGGTTGCCAGGCAACGAAACATACCCCCACAGCAGCTAAATCGTCCGGGCAGTCAACAAGGGTTGTCGCATATTTTTACTTTTTTTGGTAATGAAACATTTGTAATACACTAAATACACTAAGTAACAACCCATTATGTAATTATCTGAAAATCATAAGAATTTGTTTGCTTTTTATAAAGTTTTGCCCCACGCTAACAATTAGTATAGGAATCATTTAACATCATGGATTTAGCTGTTCAGTTATTGTAATTCAATGAAAATCAAAATACTTGTTCGTTTTCAACACCTTAAACTCTGTGTATCAATCTGAAGTCAATCGGATGATAAGTTTGGCATCTATAGCGTCACAAGGTTTTTTGAAGTGATCAAAGGAGATAACTCTCGAAGTAATTATTTGAAATCGCTGAAAATCAGTAGGCTTCTTCGTCTCATGACCTTAAACAGTGTGTGTAAATTTAAAGGCAATCGGATATTAACTTTGGCATCTAGAGCATCCAGTCCACAGGAGTTTTTGATGTGATCAAGGGCCATAACTCTGGTAATAATTATCAGTGATCGCTGAAAATCAATAGGCTTCTTCGTCTCATAGCCTTAAACACTGTGTATAAATTTAAAGTGAATCAGAGATTAACTTTAGCCTCTAGAGCATCCACAAGATTTTTTGAAGTGATCAAGGGCCACAACTCTGGCACTAATTATCAGAAATCGATGAAAATTAATAGGCTTCTTCGTCTCATGACCTTAAACACTGTGTATGAATTTAAAGTCAATCAGATATTAACTTTGGCCTCTAAAGCATCCACAAGATTTTTTGAATGATCAAGGGCCATAACTCTGGCACTAACTATCGGAAATCCCTGAAAATCTATAGGCTTCTTCGTCTTATGACCTTAAACACTGTGTATGAATTTAAAGTCAATCGGATATTAACTTTGGCTTTTAGAGCGTCCACAAGATATTTTGAAGTGATCAAGGGCTATAACTCTAGCACTAATTATTGGATATCGCTGAAAATCAATAGGCTTCTTCGTCTTATGACCTTAAACACTGTGTATAAATTCAAAGTCAATCGGATATCAACTTTGGCTTTTAGAGCGTCCACAAGATTTTTTGAAGTGATCAAGGGCCATAACTCTGGCACTAATTATCGGAAATCGATGAAAATCAATAGGCTTCTTCGTCTTATGACCTTAACCACTGTGTATAAATTTAAAGTCAATCGGATATTAACTTTGGCTTTTAGAGTGTCCACAAGATTTTTTGAAGTGATCAAGGGCTATAACTCTGGCACTAATTATCGGAAATCGCTGAAAATCAATAGGCTTTTTCGTCTTATGACCGTAAACACTGTCTATAAATTTAAAGTCAATCGGATATTAACTTTGGCTTTTAGAGCATCCACAAGATTTTTTGAAGTGATCAAGGGCCATAACTCTGGCACTAATTATCGGAAATCAATAGGCTTCTTCGTCTTATGACCTTAAACACTGTGTATAAATTTAAAGCCAATCGGATATTAACATTGGCCTCTAGAGCGTCCACAAGATTTTTTGAAGTGATCAAGGGTCATAACTCTGGCAGTTATCATCGGAAATCGCTGAAAAACAATAGGCTTCTTCGTCTCATGACCTTAAACAATGTGTATAAATTTAAAGTCAATCGGATATTAACTTTAGCCTCTAGAGCGTCCACAAGCAATTGTGGACGCCAGACCGACGGACGGGGGCGACGACAATATTTCAATTTGGGCGTATAAAAAGAACAAAAACTGATACCAGATGCTCTATAGGGGAACGTCGTCTTACAAACAATCTCAGGATACTTGCCGAAGGACCATCTCCCACTGATCTTGATGTAAATCCAGTCTTTGACTTGTGGAGAAAGGCCAAAATAAGGAGACCAAATCAAAATAAACGTAAAGTTTATTCAAAAAGACAATCCAACAAAATGAGAAAAACTAATACTAATTTAGATATTGTGACTATTGTTTCTAACACATCTGATTCAGATTCAGATTCTGAACCATTTACAACTCAAGATGTCTACTCTTTATGTAACTCTGAATCTGAATCAGAGTTTTTAGGATTTAGTCCCCAGCCCCACCATAGAGATTAATGACATTATTATATGAACTATATAACATTGTATTGCATATACATATAAAAATTTAAAACTCCAGGTTGTGAGTCATCAATTTATTTTATTAATAAATGTATCTATAATATGTATGTATATATATCTATTAAACATAGTAAATTTCAACAGTTTTTTGGTATAATATACTTTATAAAGTATAAAGTATCAGTAAGGCGAGTGTGGTACGGTTGTCTCAGTCTCGGATTCTATTATACCACGATTTTGAACCGAAGTCGCGTACCGCGTTCCAGTTGTATAGAACCAGTAAGGCGAGCGTTGTACGTTTATCTCGATCTCGGATTCTATTATACCACGTTTTTTTTTAACCGAAGTCGCGTACCACGTTCCGTTTGTATAGAACCAGTAAGGCAGGCGTGGTACGTTTATCTCATTCTCGGATTCTATTATACCACGTCTTTTGAACCGAAGTCGCGTACCACGTTCCGTTTGTATAGAACACGTAAGACGAGTGTGGTACGATTCTATTATACCAAGTTTTTTTCTACCGCAGTCGCGCATCAGTAAGACGAGTGTGACACTGTTACGGTTGTCTCAGTACATTTATTATTAACTGTGTGGTCATAAACCGAACAATCGACTATCTTTAATGTAATTTATTTTATCATAAAGTGTAAATATGACCTATGCCTGTTCCTCAATCCCTTTCAATTTCTGAATAAAATATTGTTTAAAAAAAAAAAAAAAAAAAAATAAAATAAAACATCAAAATGGATTTAATAATCAACACAATTTGCAAAATCAGCTTCGAATAATGTAAAATCTCTATAATTAAAAAAAGATGTGGTACCAAAGCCGAGTACCACGTTTCAATTGTATAGAAGTAAGGCGAGCATATAACACGTTTCAGTTGTATAGAAGTAGTAAGCCGGGTGTGGTACGGTTATCTCATTATCGGTTTCTAGTTACCGTTATCTTTGTCGCGGGTTATAGTTTACCACGTTTTTGTACCCAAGTCGTGTACCACGTTTCGTTTGTAGAGATCCTGTCAGGCGAGCGTGGTACGGTTATCCCTGTCTCGGATTCTATTATACCACGTTTTTTGTACTAACGTCGCGTACCACGTTCCATTTGTATACAACCAGTATACTGCGAGCGTGGTACGATTATCTCAGTCTCCATTCTAGTATACCACGTTTTTTGTACCGAAGTGGCCTATAAAACATCAAAATGGATCAACAACACAATTTGCAAAATCTGCACTGAAGAATGTAAAATCCCTATAATTAAACAAGCCAACAGTGAGGCTGATGTCCCCCGCCGAAATCCCAAAATAAATAGATGACACATATTAATTAATCGCACATTTATTTTTTTCAAACGTATCTAGCAATCAAACTGTACACAAATTGTCATCCAAAAGTGTTTTATAAAGAAAAATGCTAAAACCGACGAGAAAAATGAAAATGTACCCTAGTTAGGGGGACCCTAAAGGCAGACAAAAGGGCCCCCACGCTTGACAAAAGGGCCCCTCTGGCCAAGGGAAAGGGCCCTCGTCAATCGTTTCTATACACTGTTACATGTACTGTCGAATCCATTACTGAATGAGAATGCAGTCATTGTATTGGCATAAATATCATCAATCAAGATGAACCTAAGTTATCTTGTCCCAAAGCATCAACCAATCAAATTGCTTACCTCTGCCTACCCTAAGAAGAAAATGCTCATCTTCGAACTCCATCAAGGCATTGACCTAATAAGCATACACACCAATTTTGAACATTTTAACTCAATTCGAAGGAGAGTTATTGTGTTCCAAAGTCTCGGCAAATCAGATTGCTTATCGCTCTGCTTACCCTGAGCAGAAAATGCTCATTATCGATCTTAGTCAAGGTATTACTGTAATGAAACTATACACCAAGTTTCATCACTCTCACTTAATTAGAACTAAAGTTATCGTGTCCCAAAGCACCAACCAATCAAATTGCTTATCTCTGCTTACCCTAAGCGGAAAATGCTCATCTTCGAACTCCATCAAGGCATTGACCTAATAAGCATATACACCAAGTTTGAACATTTAAACTCAATTAGAAGGAGAGTTATTGTGTTCCAAAGTCTCGACCAATCAAATTGCGTATCGCTCTGCTTACCCTGAGCAGAAAATGCTCATTATCAAACTTAGTCAAGGTATTACTGTAATGAAACTATACACCAAGTTTCATCACTCTCACTTAATTAGAACTAAAGTTATCGTGTCCCAAAGCATCAACCAATCAAATTGCTTATCTCTGCTTACCCTAAGCGGAAAATGCCCATCTTTGAACTCCATCAAGGCACTGACCTAATAAGCATATACACCAAGTTTGAACATTTTAACTCAATTAGAAGGAGAGTTATTGTGTTCCAAAGTCTCAACCAATCAAATTGCGTATCGCTCTGCTTACCCTGAGCAGAAAATGCTCATTATTGAACTTAATCAAGGTATTACTGTAATGAAACTATACACCAACTTTCATCACTCTCACTTAATTAGAACTAAAGTTATCGTGTCCCAAAGCATCAACCAATCAAATTGCTTATCTCCACTTACCCTAAGCGGAAAATGCTCATCTTCGAACTCCATCAAGGCATTGACCTAATAAGCATATACACCAAGTTTGAACATTTTAACTCAATTAGAAGAAGAGTTATTGTGTTCCAAAGTCTCGACCAATCAAATTGCGTATCGCTCTGCTTACCCTGAGCAGAAAATGCTCATTATCGAACTTAGTCAAGGTATTACTGTAATGAAACTATACACCAAGTTTCATCAATCTCACTTAATTAGAACTAAAGTTATCGTGTCCCAAAGCATCAACCATTCAAATTGCTTATCTCTGCTTACCCTAAGCGGAAAATGCTCATCCTCGAACTCCATCAAGGCATTGACCTAATAAACACATACACCAAGTTTGAACATTCTAGCTCAATTAGGAAGAGAGTTATTGTGTCCCAAAAAGTGTGACGGACAGACGGACAGACAGACAGACAGACGGACGAACCCATTTTAATAGTCCCCCAACTTTCTTCGAAAGGCGGGGGACAAAAAGGACGTGGTACCCAGGCCGCGTAACCACATTTCAATAGTATAATAGAAGTAAAGCGAGTTTACCACGTTTTAGTTGTATAAAGGTAGTAAGCCGGGCGTGGTACGGTTATCCCAGTCTTTGGTTCTAGTTTCGGATTCTATTATACCACGTTTTTTGTACCGAAGTCGCGTACCACGTTCCTTTTGTATAGAACCAGTATAAGGGGAGCGTGTCACGGTTATACCACCCTTTTTTTTTTACCGAAGTCGCGCACAACGTTCCGTTTATGTATAGAACCAGTAGGATGAGCGTTGTACGGTTATCTCTGTCTCGTATTCTATTTATACCACGTTTTTGAACCGAAGTAGCGTACCACGTTCCGTTTGTATAGAACCAGTAAGGCGAGCGTGGTACGATTACACTACGTGTCTGGAGTTTTGGACTAGAATCTCCGAACACAGTGGAAAAACACCCTGTTTCGCGGAGGAATCTCTGAGAATCGCTAGCGAAACGCCAGCTAGCCAAATCACCGCGAAATAAGGTGTTTCGTGGTGGAACACGGTGAAACACTTCAGTGCCGATATCATCCCGATTTAAGCATGTTGAAGAAAAGGGTAATTTATTTCAGCTATGTTAACCGTTGACGAAGAAGTTAGGGTCAGATATTTTTTTTCCAACGCACTGTATACATGCATAACGTCGATCAAAATGTATGCAACAATGAACAACTTAGAATTTTTTAAACGTACCATTACATCTTCGTCTATAACTTAGATCTAATCCATCAATTATTGGCTGCTATCAAATCCAAACTTTAAATTATATACGATGAGCTTTTACACATTACTTAATTACTCGCAGCTTCAGATAATCTAAATCAATTTTCCATACAGCACACCACAGTGCAGTAAATCACTCCACGGTAAGTCACGTGGTCAGAAACGCGCCAAAATATTGGGACTATATTATTATTACGCTGTTATTCGGCGAAATTTCTTTTAGCAGATCTTGACTGTCACCGGTATATGATAATAATGCATTATGACGCATTTGAACGATATCAATGGGAGGGGATACACTGTGAGGGTCACTAAAGTCACAGCCCAATGTTTTTGTTATTTTACAAACACTGTACATTTTCATGCACACAACCAAGGAATGTTCTTACGGGATTTTGCGCAGCCGTAGAATAATCTCCGCTGTGACAATATATATATCTACTTCATATCGCCCAATCTATTTCGGTGGAAGCGGGTATTGAATAAAGCCATTTCAAACACACATACGTGTACATTCCAAGCGCATGTCATATAGTTATACAATATCCACGAGTATGTTAATTCTCGCCCTTCACTCAGTTATGATTTTCTTACTTTGAGTACACTTTCTGAATGATTCCAAAAATAAGGTGTTGTTTTAAAAATTGCGTTTGTATTAATATGACTACTCAATCAATAATAAAGTGTTGTTTTAATTGTTGTTTTAATCGTTCGATAATTGTGTTTGTTTTAACATGCATCTGTTTTCTTTGAAATGATAAAGTGTTATGTACTTACCCGTGGTATTTTTTCATTATGAAGCACAGCAAAGAAAATCAGTTAAAACAATGATAACTGAGTAGTGATTAATTCGTATGTATCGGTACTGGACTACTCAAACCAATAATAAAGTGTTGTTTTAATAATTAGGGTTTCACACTGCGTAGCTTGTGTGAAACACTATTGTTTTTGTTAAAATTATTAGGGTTTCACACTGCGTAGCTTGTGTGAAACACTATTGTTTTTGTTAAAATTATTATTAGGCTTTCACCATTTTTCAATGGTGAAAGACTATTGTTATTACTAAGATTATTCTTATTAAGCTTTCATATTACATATGAAAGCTTATTGTTTCTGTTAAGATTATTATTATTTTTTTTTTTTGTGTATTTTCTGCAAATCGGATTTCTCAGAATCTAACCATGGGATCTTTCTAAAACTTTGACCTACCCCCCCAAAAATGGGGTGCGAACGTTGATTAAATATATTTTCAAAACGTTTTACGAATCCGAAATCACCGAATTTTACGAACGAAAAAACTGACAATGCATAGTCGTAACTTTGTTATTTTTTGACCGATTTTACTAATTCTTTTTTCTTTGAATACCTTGAAAAAAATCATTTTCATCTGCAGTTTCACATTTTCGAATTTCGAAAATTCGTCGCTGTGATTTCGAACCGGAAGTTTAGACCAATTTGACAACTTCTTTAATAGTTGTACGATTTTCATGAAATTTAGTATACAAGTAGATCTTACCGATGTGACTTCAAAAATATAATTAGAAATTTTCTAAATTATCTCCCCTTGGTGAAATTAAGGATCAAAGTTTTCAAAAAAATCGTCGAAATATAGGTCAAAATGACCTGAAAATTTTTTTCGATACTCGACAGGTAATTACTGATTCCTACACAAAATATGGAGTTTGTCGATCAAACCGGAAATGCCACCATCTTGAAACATGAAAAATCCCTAAGGCTTTTTTGCTATCTTACTTACAGACATGGGAGTTATATTTTCTGAATCCTTGAAGGATGGCCCAAAAATCGTAGGGAGCAGAATTTTGATTTCGGTCATGTGATGGTCACAATTTTGAATTGAAAATGAAAAATAGAAGCAATTTGAAAGGCCCGGACTTCGGAACACAATAACTCTCCTTCTAATTAAGCTAGAATGTTCAAACTTGGTGCAGACGTTCACTAGGTCAATGTTATGATTGAGTTCAAAGAGGAGCATTTTCTGCTTAGGGTAAGCAGAGATAAGCATGCTGATTTGTTGATTTTTTAGGGCACGATAACTTCGGTTATAATGAAGGGAGGGCGGTGAAACTTTTGTCAATAGAGAGTCTAATGGGTAGCCTGTTGTGTGAAATGATTGTATCATTTTTTTTAAATATCAGGGATAGCCGAAAAAAAGAGATTGAAAATCCAAAAAGTCGTATTTTTACAATTTGGAGCATCTTTAGAGGTCTTTCTCGTAAAGTCAACATACTATTTTTTGGGAACTTCTTCTACAAAGAGTCTTATTGGTAGTCTTTTATATGAAACCATCGATCAACAGTCCAACATATCAGGAGTAGAAGAACAAAAGGATCGAACATTGAAAACGGCACCCTTTCATTGTTGAGCGAAACATGAAGTGTGGGTGACTACAATCTACGCATTTAGTCATCGTATAGAGCTTATTCAACAGTATCGAATTCCAACTGCTTAGGGATATTTTACGTGCACTCCAATGTGTACACGGGACCTTGGTTTTTCGTCCCATCCAAAGGACTAGACAGCTGTGCTTGTCAGTCCCTCCGTTCTGCCTTACTGACAAGGGAACCACGCCGGGAAATCGAGATGAACTTTCTCTGTGCAGAACTTTCAATTCAGGCAAAACGTTTATTGCATACGATTAAGCTGGTCAGTTGGAGCTTATTTTCAAAAGTTTTGTAATAATCGGTTGGTAATTAAAGTACCGTGCACATTAAACTGTTAAAACAGAAAATTTCGCCCGGTTGAAATGTTTCTTGCTATAAGTCAGCAATTTTCCGAATTCAGGGAGGCTGGATGGCTGAATGGTTAGCATGTGCTCGCTGTATCGTAGCCTTTGTCATTGAGTCAACGGGCGTCGTTTCGATCTCAAGGTTGCACGTGACATGGTGTATGATGTCCAACCTCGTGGGTTTTCTCCGTGTTCTTCGGTTTCCTCCCAACGGCTAAAGACCAGTACGTGCAAGGGGAGTTTTTAAATAAGATTAAAAAACATACGTTAGTCCCGAAATGACCTAGTTTGTGTCGAATGGACGTTAGGCCGCATTTCTCTCTTTCTCTTTTTAAAGTTTTGTAATAATCGGTTGGTAATCAAAGGTACTGTTAAAGTGATAAAACAGAAAATTTGGCCCGGTTGTAATGTTTCTCACTTTAAATTCATCAATTTGTCGATTTTAAGGGGCAAACGTTTATTGCGAACGATTAAGCTGGTCAGGGGGAGCTTATTTTTAAAAGTTTTGTAATATTCGGTTGATAACTAAAGGTACCGTGCAAATTAAACTGTTAAAATAGAAGATTTGGCCCGGTTGAAATGTTTCTCGCTGTAGGTCAGCAATTTGCCGATTTTAGGGAGGTTGCGTGGCTGAATGGTTAGCACGTGCGCTCTGTATCATAACGTCTGTCATTGAGTCAACTGGCCTTGTTTCGATTTCTTGGTTGTACGTGACAAGGAGTATGGTCGCCTTACCAACCTCGTAGGCCGTAACGCCGCTGCAAATTAAACTGTTAAAATAGAAAATTTGGCCCGGTTGAAATGTTTCTCGCTGTAGGTCAGCAATTTGCCGATTTTAGGGAGGTTGCGTGGCTGAATGGTTAGCACGTGCGCTCTGTATCATAACGTCTGTCATTGAGTCAACTGGCCTTGTTTCGATTTCTTGGTTGTACGTGACAAGGAGTATGGTCGCCTTACCAACCTCGTAGGCCGTAACGCCGCTGACCGGGTAAAATTTCCCTCATTGCACACTTTATGGCGTATGCCCGTCTTCATTAGCTCATTGTAGGAGCAGAACAGTAGGACGTTAAACCCCATTCAATTTCATTTCATTTTCTCTATGTTGCTTATTTATTATAGTGGATAAATATTTTTCTGGTTCTAGCAATTATTTAATTTCTGCATAGAAATCTCTGGCCAGTTTTTTTTATTGCAGAGTGCCATTCTTGTATATTGCAGTCTATGACCCTTTGTTTAAAACATGCTTAAGAAGTCGTCACGATTTCCTACTCATAACCAAACATATTGGAAACCATAATTATATAACATATCTTGGAAGCCCGATTACAGCTATACAAGTTTCAGTTATTTCCCTTTAGTTTAAAGATTATTTTTTGCCCGGGTGCAATGTTTCTCACTACATTTAAATTTGTAACTTTATGAGTTTTTGACCGATTTTGATATTATGTCTTTATAATTTTCCAAATCTACATATTTAACGTACATATTCAAATAGTTGAGTTCAACCTGATTCAAAAAGTTTTAGTTTTGTTCAAAGTTATCTCATTCATCCCGATTACAGCAACACAAGTATCAGTTATTTCCCTTTAGTTTTCAGATTACTCAATGTTTCATACTATATTTAGACTTGTAACTTCGCGAGTTTTTGACCAATTTTGATAGTTTGTTATTCTTATCCTTTTATTTGAGATACTTGATATAATCGATGACACGTGACGATGAATATGAAAGCTTTCATATCTGCATGGGACAGTAGCAGATCTAGTTATTATTTTTTTTTTTATTGGGGGAAGCTAGATCTCAGAAACTATAAGAGATAGAGGTCTGAAGTTTGATTTTCCCTCGGGAAAATGGGTGGTGGTTACTCCTTAAAACTATTTCCAGATTTGTGCGCATAGCGGAAATGCGTGAAATCTTTAGCGTGCACAAAAATTGAAAATCGGCCATAATTCAGTTAATTCTCAATCGATTTTTCAGACATTTATATTTTTGAATAGCGGGAGACATTTCGGACTAGATAGCAGTTGAAAAACGTTGAATATAGAAACTTTGTCGCTCTCATTTTTTTGGTGAATACTGGAAAATTTTCAAAAAATTGCTAAAATGTTTATTTTTAGGAATTTAGAAATTCTAATTACACTTTTGGATAGCTGACGTCGATCCGATTCCAACAATATAAGTTGTGTTCTGGAATGTTAACTTTGATTTTTCACTTTTTTTCGCATTTTGGTCAAAAACGGTAAGGCTTATTTTTTTAAAACCACTTCAACGATTTTCCTGAAACTTTGGTAAGATGAACAGAGATGTCTGAATTGTTCCTTAAACTATAAATGAAAATCCTCTAATCACCGGAAGTGGTCAAGAAAGGTATCCAAACTTTGACAAAATTCAGAAAAATGGGTGCCTGTGCGCCAAATAAGATGTATCGATTGGTTGTTTACCGAGTAGTTAAAGTATTATATGGTTTGATAGCCACGTGACTTATCTACAAGATGGTACTATAGCGACAAGTTTCTATCAAAAAATAAAAAAGTTATCTGAGTTTAAAAAGTAAGCTATTTTGCTAATTCGATCAACTTTAGACGCGTATTTCTCGGAAACGCCGCCTACGATTTTTTTTAAACTTTCTCAATCGAGAGTCTTATAGGTGGTGTATTGTGTGAAACCATCGTACAATTTTTCTAATTGTCATGGGTAGCCGAAAAAAGAGATTGAAAATTAAAAACGGCGTATTTTTACGATTTGGGACATATTTAGGGGTCTTTTTCTCGAAAAGTCAACTTAATTTTTTTTTTGAATTTCTTCTACAGAAAGTTTTATCGGTAGCCTTATGTATGAAACCATTGCGCAACAGTTAGAAATATCAGGAGTATGAGAACTAAGGGATCGAAAATTGAAAACGTCACCTTTTATTGTTAAGCGAGATATGCAGTAAGAGGTGATACAATCTGTACGTTTTACCAACGTTTAGAGCATATTCCAAAGTCCACTTTTCACTCACAGTGACGATATTTGAGCTAAAAGTATTTCAACTTTGAGTGTTTACTTCTATTCAAAATATGGATTTAATGACCCGGTAACAGAAATAGTTGATTGCTGTGTGTAATAATTAGGCTATGAATTAATATTGTTTCTTCTTTGTCAAAATTACCTCATAACCGTAATCATCTCGACAGAAATCTAGGACTCGCACTGTTTATAAGCAAGTCCAATTTTTAAGAGGCTGCTGTTGTATCTTGCAGTAGTATCGTGCAGAAGTACGAATATTGCACCTGTGGTAGAAGACATGATGTAGTTTGTAGTTAATAAACATCAACGGGCACGGAATCAGAAAATTGTCGATATTACATTGAATATTCGATCAATTTTTGAACCAGTTACATATTTGAGTAGCTGACATGAACGCGATTCCGATGTCTCATGTACATATTGGTGTGACATCGACAGTGTGAATTGGTCATAATCGGAACGTTTTGCATACGTATAAAGCATTTTTAGAGAGCTTTTTTTTGAAAGTGGCAATATTTGAACTACGTGTGTTTTAATGGTAACCAATATCTGGTACTGGTGCTTCTAGAGTGAAAATAATTCATTTTAGTCAATAACAGTTACTCCTGAAATTATTATCCCAGGTTTTTTGTCTACATGACGTCATCATTTGATACCAGCGAAAATGACGCTATTTACTGAGGCTATTAATAAGGAAGGCACCCCTCTTTATTAATGTTGAAAAGTTGATGTTGAAAAATATGATACTTGGTTTTGGCTATTATCTGACACGATTTTTTTTTGGTCCCATTCGGAAAACTGTTTTTTTATTTCTAGTGTAGATCTCGGAAACTAAAACAGATAGAGTTCTGAATAATGATTTTCCTATGTTGTAAGCAGTTAGTGCTTAGAACTATTGCGAAAGTTCTGAACAGACCGGAAGTGAAGTAAATCTTTAACGTGCATAAATGAAAATAGGTCCTAATAATGTCAATTTCCAACCGATTTTCAAAAAAGTTATATTTTTGTGGAGCCGGGGACATTGCGGATGCTATAAAGGTCGAATTGCGATACCACGCCGTTCTCTTTTTTTCCTGAAAATTTGAAAATGTACTTAAATTGTATTTTTTTTGGAATTTTTGAGTTTTTGATTGCGTATTTAGATTTCCGGCGTCTGTAGGATTCTACCGATCCAAGTTCATACTGTTGTAAATTGTAAAGTGTCAATATCTGAGTTGTTTAAGTGTGTGTGGGTATTTTTTAAGGGGTGAGTGGTGGGCATTTTGTGCTGCCTTGGGTAAGGTGAAAGCCTTCAGTCCTGCAAGCAGGTCTAGTTCTTATTATTATTATTCAGATTCCAATTTGAATAGATCTCAGCAACTACGTGTCGCAACGTTACGATTTCTTCGGTTTTACTGGGAAAGTGGGTGTGACTTAGAGGATAAAGCTATTTTGAACGTTCTGCGACAATGCGAAATGTCCGAAATCACCGAAGTTGTCGTTTTTAAAAATATTGCAGTAATTTTAACAATAATCATTGGATTTTAACTTTCGATACATTTTGGCATAGCCGGAGACATGGCACATAGCTACGCTACTTTCGATTTTTGATTTTCGGCAAATCTTCGAAGATATTAGGCGCCAAATTTCGAAAATTTAAAATTTTACAAAAAACATTTTTATTTATGAATATTTTTTAGTCGTGTTGAGCACAGAATTAAAGAGTCATCTGACTAGCGCAAAAATGTTAAAAAAATTTGTCTCAGTAATTTTCCTTGGCCGCCATTGGCTAATTCAGTTTTTCAGTCCTAGATTAATTTTTTATTGTTCGATTTGTATAAAACAAAGTTCATATGCTTCGTTGTCTCAATTGTCATTTTTTTTATTACCAAAAGTGTTATCTGTCGGCACCGGAATAGGCATAATTTTACCAAAAACTACAATTTTGACAGTTAGGTACCATTTTTCGAAAACAAATATTATTTTTTTGAAAAATTATATAACTCAAAGACTGTGTCCTTTAAAGGCGCAAAAAATGTCGGAAGCAGTTTTTTTAATTTCGATTTCATTTTCTAGCAAATTGGATTAAGAGGTGAAAAAGGGCGTAAAATTGACCTATTTACAACCCATTCAGGCTTTTCAGATTTTAAAATATTTCTACGTAACTTTTATAAACTTGTAGCTATAATCCATACGAAGAGAATGTATGTGAAAATTAGTTTGTAATATAAACAGTTGCCGAGAAATGGGCAGTTTTGCATAAGTCACTGTTTTCTTAATTTTGCCTGTAAAATAGTCAATTATTAATGGATATTCACAATAGTGACATCATTTGATTCAAAAAGCAAGTATGCGTCATATCAAATCAATTATAATTTAAAATTGACACCGGAAGTGACGCCATTTGGTCAAAAACTGCATTTTTAATTTTTAAAATCGATATTTTTTTCAACCAAGAATTATTTGATATGTAATAATAAAATTAACTTTTGGTTTAAATTCACATACTAACAAAACTCATACGGTCAAGTAGATATCATAAAATTGTTTCTAACTTGTTCGGTTGCCGAGATATAGGCGATTTTCTAAATGTCACTTTTGAAGGTTTTTCGCCCATAAAACTGTCAATTATTATTCGATTTTCATAAAATTTTCACCCTTTGAAGCCTAATGTCATAGACGATGTCATAAAAGTAATTTAACGTTTTCATTATCACCGGAAGTAACGTCATTTTGACAAAAACTGTATTTTAAGCCTTCAAAACAGATATTTTATTCAAATGAGTCTGATTTGTAATGTTTATACAATTATGAAATTTGATTCCAATCAACAAATAGATTAAACCCATACGGTCATATAATTACCAAAAAATGGTTTCTAACTTGTACGGTTGCCGAGAAATAGACGATTTTCTACACGTCACTTTTCAAGGTTTTTGGTCTATAAAAGTGGCAATTATTATTCGATTTACATAAAATTTTCACCATGTGATGCCTTATGCCATTTCTGATTCCATAAAACTAATGGAACATTTACATTATCACCGGAAGTACCCTAATTTTGTCAGGATCAATTACATGTAACAAATGTATAAAATGAAATGATATTGCTGGATTTGTTTGATTCTGTTTCCATTTTATTTGATGTGTGCAATGCTTATGTGGAAACCTGTATATTGGTTTCATTGGTACCGGACATATGTTCAAGGGTAACGTGGCACCGAAAGTGACACAAGTTCAAGTTCAAAGGTAACATGGCACCAGTGAAACCCGTCATTCCTGCATGCAGGTCTAGTTATTCTTATTATTATTATTCAGATTCCAATTTGAATAGATCTCAGCAACTACGTGTCGCATCGTTACGATTTCTTTGGTTTTATAGGGAAAGTGGGTGTGACTTAGAGGATAAAGCTATTTCGAACGTTCTGCGACAATGTGAAATGTCCGAAATCACCGAAGTTATCGTTTTTGAAAATATTGCAGTAATTTTAACAATAATCATTGGATTTTAACTTTCGATACATTTTGGCATAGCCGGAGACAGGGCACATAGCTACGCTACTTTCGATTTTTGATTTTCGGCAAATCTTCGAAGATATTAGGCGCCAAATTTCGAAAATTTAAAATTTTACAAAAAACTTTTTTATTTATGAATATTTTTTAGTCGTGTTGTGCACAGAATTAAAGAGTCATCTGACTAGCGCAAAAATGTTAAAAAATTTTGTCTCAGTAATTTTCCTTGGCCGCCATTGACTAATTCAGTTTTTCAGTCCTAGATTAATTCTTTATTGTTCGATTTGTATAAAACAAAGTTCATATGCTTCGTTGTCTCAATTGTCATTTTTTTTATTACGAAAGTGTTATGTCAACCGAAGTGGCATAATTTTACCAAAAACTACAATTTTGACAGTTAGGTACCATTTTTCGAAAACAAATATTATTTTTTTGAAAAATTATATGACTCAAAGAGTGTGCCCTTTCAAGGCGCAAAAAATGTCGGAAGCAGTTTTTTTAATTTCGATTTCATTTTCGAGCAAATTCGATTAAGAGGCTAAAAATGGTGTAAAATTGACCTATTTACAACCTATTCAGGCTTTTCAGATTTTAAAATATTTCTTCGTAACTTTTATAAACTTGTAGCTATAATCCATACGAAGAAAATGTATGTTAAAATTAGTTTGTAATATAAGCAGTTGCCAAGAAATGGGCAGTTCTGTATAAGTCACTGTTTTCGCTATTTTGCCTGTAAAATAGTCAATTATTATTGGATTTTTATAAAAGTGACATCATTTGATTCGAAAAGCATGTACCGTCATATCAAGTTGATTACAATTTAAAATTGACATTGGAAGTGACGTCATTTTGTCAAAAACTGCATTTTAAACTTTTTAAATCAATGTTATATTCAACCAAGAATTATTTATGTATTAATAATTTTAACTTTTGGTTTACATTCACATATAAACACAACTCATATGTTCATATAGATATCATAAAATTGTTTCTAACTTTTTCGGTTGCCGAGAAATAGACGGTTTTCTACAGGTCACTTTTGAAGGTTTTGGGGCCATAAAAGTGTCAATTATTATTCGATTTTCATAAACTTTACACCATGTTATACCTAATGCCATTTAGAATTTCATACAAGTAATTTAAAATTTTCATTATCACTGGAAGTAACGTCATTTTGGCAAAAACTGTATTTTGAGCCTTCAAAACAGATATTTTATTCAAATGAGTCTGTTTTGAAATCTTTTTCAAATTATGGTATTTGATGCCAATCAACAAATAGAATGGACCCATACGATCATACAGATACCACAAAATGGTTTCTATCTTGTATGGTTGCAGAGAAATAGCTGATTTTCTACAAGTCACTTTTCAACTATTTCAAGTTTTTTGGTCTTTAAAAGTGGCAATTATTATTCGATTTACATAAAATTTTCACTATATGATATCGTATGCCATTTCTGATTTCATAAAACTAATTGAACATTTTCATTAACACCGGAAGTAATGTAATTTTGTCAAGATCATTTACAAGTAACAAATGTATAAAATGAATTGATATTGCTGGATTTGGTTGATTCTGCGTCCATTTTATTTGTTAATTTGGAAACCTGTTTAGTGGTTTCGTTGGTACCGGAAGTGACATATGTTCAATGGTAACTTGGCACCGGAAGTGACATGCTTAAGGGTAACATGGCACCAGTGAAACCCGTCATTCCTGCATGCAGGTCTAGTTGATAATTGTGTTTGTTTTAATATGCATCTGTTTTCTTTGAAATTATAAAGCCTTATGCATTTACTCGCGGTATTGTTTCATCATAAAGAATATCAAAGAAAAACAATTAAATTGTTGATGTAATAAAGATAAATATTTGGTAATATGTACTTACTGACAGCGGACATTCTTAAGTTATGTATATACATGTACTCACCTATAAATTATTCGCCTCTTTGTATTGTGATTTAATCATAAATAACATATTGTCTGTATTATATTTTTAAAATGAATAAGTCAAGCCTTATAATGTAATTTAATTGGTCCGAACGGTCCTTTCGGTTGGTCCGAGTAGAAAAGATAAATATGGGTCCGTCTAGAGTTTAAACGTAAACATACATGTATGTATAATCTTATAGATTACAATATGCAGTAGGAAATCCGGAAGTTGAACGTACAAAAGAATGGAATCATACAGAAAGTGTACTAAAAATAAGTAAATTATAAAGGCGTGTAGATGAGAATTAACATACTCGTGGACATTGTATAAATATATGACATGCGCTTGGAATGTATGTGTGTGTGAAATGGCTTTATTCAATATCCGCTTCCACAGAAATGAATTGGGCGACATAAAGAAGATGTATATTGTCACAGCGGAGATTTTCCGCATAGTAACATAGCGTAAAAAAATATAGTCCCATTCGGAGTGATTTATGGCGCTGTGCTGTGTGAATGTTTGTTTTAGATTCACTGAAGCTGCGAGTAATGAAGTACAATAATGTGTAAAAGCTCATCGTATATAATTAAAGTTTGGATTTGATAGCAGCCAATAATTTGTGGATTACATCTAAGTTACAGTCGAAGATGTAATGATACGTTTAAAACATTGTAAGTTGTTCATTTTTGCATACATTTTGGCCGATGTTATGCATGTCCGTGCGTTAGAAAAAAATTCCTAACTGATACAGAATGCCCGTAAATGTTTTCCCGAGATTACCGACATCATTTTGTTGTTCTTCAAACCGGCCTGTACATTATACACGTACAGGCTGACTACAGGTTTTCACGGCAGCATTACTATATTACAACTCCAATTTTTTACATACAATATTAGTTCGACATTAGCTTAAGGTAGACTCGCGAATTCCTTGCGGGAAGCATGTTAAAACACGATGTATTCTTATCGAAACACTATGTATTCCTAGAGAAACACGGTGAATTCCTAGAGAAACACATTGAATTCCTAGAGAAACACAGTGGATTCTAAGCGAATCATAGAGAAAAATCTAAGAGATTTTAGAGCGTTTTTTTTCGCGGTGTCGCGGAGATTTCAGTCCAAAAAATTTGAGAGGAACTGTAGCTCAGTCTCGGATTCTATTATACCAAGTTTTTTTTTGTACTGTACCAAAGTCGCGCACCACGTTCCGTTTGTATAGATCCAGTAAGATGGGCGAGGTACGATTATCCCTCTCTCGCATTCTATTATACCACGTTTTTGAATCGAAGTAGCATACCACGCCCTGTTTGTATAGAACCAGTAAGGCGAGCGTGGTACGATTATCTTAGTTTCGGATTCTATTATAAAACGTTTTTTGAACCAAAGTCGGGTACAACGTCCTGTTTGTATAGAACCAATAAGACGAGCGTGGTACGGTTGCATCAGTCTCGGATTCTATTATACCACGATTTTTTTTTTACCGAAGTCGGGTACCACGTTCCGTTTGTATAGATCTAGCAAGGCGAGCGTGGTACGGTTATCTCAGCACCGGATTCTATTATACCACTTTTTGTTTAACTATCAACTCAAGGTACTCTCATATCATCCACATATTTTATTATACCCCATTTTACTTGCCACGTTTTATTCTATATGTACATAATATACCACGTACGGTCTTTTTAAATCGGGTACAGTATATGGCCTATAAAAACATCAAAATGGATTAAACAATCAACATAATTTGAAAAATAAGCCAAAGTCGCGTACCACTTTTCGTTTTTTAGGAGAAAGTCGAGCGAGGTACTGATATGCCCGTTTTCATTAGCCCAGTCGGAGTAGAACAGTAGGACTTTAAACCCCATTTCATTTCATTTCCAATATGCCACGTTGGGTCTTTTTAAATAGGGAATAGTATAATAACTTTTACACGGTATTATTACTGATCGGTTATCTGTATTGTAATTAATTTTAACATAAAGTGTAAATATGGCCTATAAAAACATCAAAATGGATTAAATAGTCAACATAATTTGCAAAATTTACTACAGATAATGTAAAATCCCTATAAATAAAATGGACGTGGTACCGAAGTCGCGTACCACGTTCTGTTTGTATAGCACTACAGGGATGTAGCCAGGATTTGCTGAGTGGTGGAAAAAAAAAATTGCGAGGGAAGCGAGGAAAATTTTTTTTGGGGAGGGGGGGCGTGGTCTTTTATGAAAATTCAATCCTTCCTGGTGTATTTCCAGAGCATCTGCTGCCTTTTTGTTGTATTTGCTTCAGTACGCTACAAATCAAATTTCCTTAACTTTTATATCTACATATTTATCAAATTTTTACCAAATTAACTTAATTTCATTAATGATTCAATGATACAGAGACTCTTGCAGGGAGCTAAAAACTTATGTAAATGGTACCAATTGGTATTACATATACCACTTCAAATTAATTTACTAAAAAACAGATCAGTTTCAAAGATTCGAAGTCAAAAGCCTCTCGTAGTGGTAGTCGTACTTACATTAATTACATGATGTAGTGACTAACGTAATATACATAGTGAATGATAAGTAAAACAGTACACTTGCCTTGCCGCCTAATTCATTTATTTTGTGGCAAGTGTAAATAAAATGGACTGTAGCCCAACTGTCTCTCGGATTTAATTTAGATTCGGTAGAATTAACGCAAGAATGAGTACATTAAAAATTGGTCGTAAAACTGAACGTACGACACCATTTACGACATCCAATACTTTAACATTGAAATGCCGTAAATTGGTCTGGGTGGCCTATTTACGGCAAATATACAATTCATCAGAATTATAAATTGATGAATACTCCTTTTTTAAACTAATTTAGGATGGAAGGGTTTACTACGGCACACAAAATTAAATTATGCCATGGCAGACATGGTTTGCGTGGGCTTTTACTATGACTTTGCCGTGGTAAATTTCGAGGGATGAGTTTGTGTACAGTCAGAGTGAAAGAAGGATGAATCATGAATGGGTTCATGAAATCATCATCTGATCAGACGCACAAAACACAGTCATTCACCTCATGGTAGACCAGTTATATTGTTCTCTCTTCCTCAGACTGTGGGGGCGGATGATTTCATACAAGCTGTTCCAGAAAACGAAATGAATATTTGTTTTCAACAATGCCGACTTAAAGGGAATATAACATGTGATGCGACTGTTTTCGAGCTATGTATATTTTTGATGAATAAACAATGCCTTGAAATGCCCGATAGCGGAGAAAGTGGTGTTGTTTTATATCAACAGTTACGTCATCAAATCCTCACAGAACTTGACTAATCCTGATTATATTGCATCTAAATAGGTTTTTGTATGTTGTGGTGGAAAATACGAGACGTTTAATGTTAATTGATACTGGATGGGGTATTACATGGGATCAGTGTATTATATCAAGTGTTCTCAAAAATAAATATGTTAAACCTGAGTTCTAAAGCAGAAATAGTGTCAGTATAAATACATCTAATATGTTCATTCACAAGATAAATCCCACTAGCGGTCCATCCTGTTATTCAAAATATCGCTACAAGAAACGTGGCAAATTTGCGTAAACGAATGGGTTTAGCTTAGCAGACTGAATCCGAAAATACAAGGTCAATCAATTGAGACATCTCAGGAATGTAGCCAGACAAACCCGTTCAACAACCGGAATCAACATCTACGAATGCCATCTTTTCACTGTACACTAGTCATTACACTATAAACAACACTCACTACTACCATATACTGCTATAAACAATACTTACTAATACCATAGGCAGCCGCGATGGCTCAGTGAGTACGGTGCTTGCTCGCTAACCAGGAGGTCGTGGGTTCGATCCGGCTTCCCCTTGTCAGTGGCGCAGACCCGAGGGGCTGGCAAGGAATAGCACCTAGTCATTCGGATGGGACGAAAAACCGAGGTCCCGTGTGCTGAATCAGGGCGCATGTTAAAGATCCCAGACAGTTGGGAATCGATGAAGAGTAGGCGAGTTATCGCCGACTGTCCTGGCAAAATTTCTCTCATTGCACCCTGCATGGCGTTGCCCGTCTTCATTAGCCAATTGAATAAGTGCATAAAAGTAGGACGTTAAACCCCATTTCATTTCAATCATTTACTACTACCATATACTGCTATAAACAACACTTACTTCTATCATATACTGCTATAAACAACACTTACTACTACTATATACTACTATAAACAACACTTACTACTATCATATACTGCTATAAACAATACTTACTACTATCATATACTGCTATAAAAAGCACTTACTACTACCATATACTGCTATAAACAGCACTTACTACTACCATATACTGCTATAAACAACCCTTACTTCTATCATATACTGCTATAAACAACACTTACTACTACCATATACTGCTATAAACAACACTTGCTTCTATCATATACTGCTATAAACAACACTTACTACTACCATATACTGCTATAAACAACACTTACTACAACCATATACTGCTATAAACAACACTTACTACTACCATATACTGCTATAAAGAACACTTAATACTATCATATACTGCTATAAACAACACTTACTACTGCTATATACTACTATAAACAATACTTACTACTATCATATACTGCTATAAAAAGCACTTACTACTACCATATACTGCTATAAACAACACTTACTTCTATCATATACTGCTATAAACAACACTTACTTCTATCATATACTGCTATAAACAACACTTTCTTCTATCATATACTGCTATAAACAACACTTACTACTACCATATACTGCTATAAACAACTTTTACTTCTATCATATACTGCTATAAACAACACTTACTACTACCATATACTGCTATAAACGACACTTACTACTATCATATACTGCTATAAACGACACTTACTACTACCATATACTGCTATAAACAACACTTACTACTACCATATACTGCTATAAACAACACTTACTACTATCATATACTGCTATAAACAACACTTACTACTACTATATACTACTATAAACAACACTTACTACTATCATATACTAGTATTTATAAATGGTAGTTCAGAGTTTTGTGGAGTTTTCGAATGGTAAGTGATGGGTTTTGTGGACATTTCTAAGAGGTAGTGATGCGTTTTGTGGACATTTCTATACGGTAGTGATGCGTTTTGTGGACATTTCTAGAGGGTAGTGATGCGTTTTGTGGACATTTCTGAAGGGTAGTGATGGGTTTTGCGGACATTTCTGAAGGATAGTTATGAGTTTTGTATAAGGTAGTGATGAGTTTTGTGGAAATTGTCTAAAGGGTAGTGATGATTTTTGTGGATATGTCTAAAGGGAAGTGATGATTTTTGTGTATATTTCTAATTGGTAGTGAAGAGTATATTTTATATTTCTGACGAGTAGCGATAGGTTTTTAGTCTATTTCTGGGAGGTTGCGATCAACTTGAACGAAGAATTTACGCGTTTCTTCGGTTTTCGTTCTCGACGCACGCAAGAACCAATAATGTCGATATCCTCCGACATTTGAACCAGGGAACTCTATACACTGGCATCACATATGTTGCTGCCTTGCCAAACTTTACCCAATATATGCACGGTTCGTCTAGTTAGCACACAGTCTGAACCTCAGCAAAATGGAACTTCAATGGGGAAGAATTGACTAACACCACAGAGTGATCCAAGAAAATCTATTTTATTTACAAACAGAAAGGTGTTGACTATGTTTACATGATTTAAACAACTACCAAACATGAACAAAATGTGCACACTTTTGATGACCAAAGTTGTTTTTTATGATTAAAAATCTGTAAAATAAATAAAAAGCCAAATAATCATTGGCATAATGTAAGTTATCCAATGAACGTGTATACATTTAAGGTATGTTGCCAGACAAATCTTAAAGGGATTGTTTCGCTTAATTATATAACTTAACAGCCGATAGAGCCTGATTTCATCTTTCAATTGAGAATTTGTTTGAGATTTCTACGACTTTCCTATCGAATTCTACCGAGCACTGAAATTGTTCAATGTGAGGTCATCAGATTGATAGAAATCGATGGGGAGGTTTTAGAAATCCCGAACAAATTCTCAATTGAAAGCTGAAATCAAGCTCTATCGGCTGTTAAGTTATATAATTACGTGAAACAATCCCGTCAACGTTGAGATATTATAACTCTGGACCCTGAGTTTAGGGTCACTATTGGTGATATGAGCTTCAAGCCAAAGAACATATCTTGAGAAGCCATCAATCGCCCCATTAATACATATGCCATATGGTTTTAATTTGTCGTATCCATCTACGTGCCATAGAAAGTTAGGTCCTAAATTCGTGTACACTCTTCTGGTTAACCGCCTCCGTTTAGTTGTTCAACTGCCTCGTGTGCAATAATTGATACTATTTGATAGTAATATCCTGACAGTCTCCCTTGTCACAACATAACCCTCTTGCAAACATTTCAAATGCATGATTTTATAGCCATGCAAACCGCCGGACTTATTACACTCATCAACGAGAAAAAGTGCAATTTCCATTACCGAAGAGTAGTTCACACGTCGAAACAATCCAAGCCTTTTCAAGCACCGTTTGAGTGTACGCATACATATCACTACACCATTCGTCTTTGCAAGACTATTGAGAATGTCTTTATAACCTAGTCCTAAGCAAAAATAGACTCTTATAAGTTCATCCATGATTATACCACCAAGCGCGAAGAGATTCACTTAAATACTACCGTTTTACTTAAAGCCCCAATAACACTCTTGTTGTAATTGAATAATATGTCCCAATCTTTATTCTGGTCAACAAATTGTATTATTTTACAATATTCAAATAAATTAATGATACAAATTTCATCTTAACACACTACATGATTTGAAAAGGTTAACGTAAACCTTTTCAAATGTGACTTGGATTTTAAAATATTTTCGAACTCTCTGGACAAGTAAAATATGATGTAATGGATAATTTACACAACAGGTAGGACACATAAACATCTGGTACTTAGAATAAGACTATTATTTATTTTCTAGAGCTGCCAAGCCAGCAAAAGTGTTATTGTCCCTTTAATTAGGAGATAAAAAGTCCTAATTAGGAGATAATAAAAACCTAATTAGGAGATTTAAAGGCCTAATTAGGAGATAAAAAGTCCTAATTAGGAGATAAAAGGAGATAAAAAGTCCTAATTAGGAGATAAAAAGTCCTAATTAGGAGATAAAAAGTCCTAATTAGGAGATAAAAAGTCCTAATTAGGAGATAAAAAGTCCTAATTAGGAGATAAAAAGTCACAATTACGCTTAAGAAAAAAAATTCGTGGCACCAGGAGGCTTCCGTAAATATCACCTATAAAAACATCAAAATGGATTGAATGATCAACATAATTTGCAAAATTAGCTTTATATACCTAATGTAAAAGCCCTATAATTAAATAGTAAGTGGAACCGAAAAAGCTTACCACGTTTCGTTAGTATAGAAGCAGTAAGGCAAGCGTGGTATTTTGAAGCGTGGTATTTAGCCCCTGCCTCATATGTTGATTCCATTGTATAATTGTTATAAATGATCGTGTAATTTGTGTCTAATTTAGACCCTAAAGTTAAAGTATTTTTTTAATCTTCTGTACCGTTATTACAAACATTATAAAATAAACTTCTACAGCTATATATGTAAAGTGTTTGGATGGTTGTGGTGGTGAGTAATTTTGGTGAAATAGGCCTAATTATCTCTGTAGGACTTTTGGTTTCTGGGATATGGAGTAGGGTTGAAAATTGAAGCAAAATGGACAATTTCGCAAACAAAGGGTTTGATAAAATTGGTGTTGTTACAATACTGAGATGTACAGCTTTCAGAGAAAAAAATAGGATTTAAAAATAGCTGCGTGTCGCTACTAGGCCTACTAGTACTACTGTCACCCTAATAAATCTACCCGATACACTATTGGATCATGCTAACATTTTCGCACCTCTACCAGTTCCCGTTGTCGTAGAGACTTGATGTTAAGGGGGCTACATATATATGCCGTTACCTCACACACAATTTCAGCCTAATCAATAACTTTTCATTTTACCGACCTTTTAGCTTCTTAAGTTTATCCGCTCGACGCCATTTTCTTGGTTGACTATTTTGGTTGATGCTATACCGCACCTATTGAAATATAAAAAAGGGGAGGAGCTACCAATAACTAGGTGAGCAGTAATTCTAACGTGTTTGTAGGCGGGGATTAAGAAGAATAACCACGCCTTGACATGATCGGTGAAGGTCGCGTTGGCAGCTCGCCTCGCCAGCGAATTGATGGCGATACCTATTTACCAACCGACAATTGAGATGTTCAAGATGTTTAATGCAATTAGGAAGCTGAGAAAGAAATGAAAGCGACAGAGGTACACGTGACGACACAATGTATAACACAAAACACAAGGAATTTCAATGCACCAGGTAGGAAGTGTCTTTTGATATCGATTATACGGTCGTAAGCCTGTAAAAAGTGGAAGGCTGTAATATGTCTTGCCAAATTACGTACCGGTACCGGTATCACAGTTTCTGTTGGTCGCTGGTGTGTGTTGGTTCCTGGGCACTTGCGCATGACCGAGACGGATGTTTGTGTTAGCAACACGGACAACACAGCTTTATCCACTTCCGCCATTGTGAGATGGTTCCTCATAACTCAAATAACTGATCACTTCAGGAAAAAGTGTTATGTTCTTAGTTAGAGTTTTGTCATTAATAAACATACTTGTTATCGTGATTAGCTGTTTTTTTTAGTGATCAGTAGTTACACGATCAACGGATTTAAGTTAATTGGCTTGAGATTAATTGTTCTATCGTTCGTGATTTGTTGCCGTTGTTTTTAGTGATTAGTCGTTACACGCGTACAATCAGTGGAACTGGAAACCATACACATTGATGATTGGCTTGAAATTGTCAATTAATTCACCTCCAAAGGCAGATTAAGGCCTTTGATATTCTCGTGGCTTCATTTGCCTATGTGTTTTATTTGTCAAATACTTTATCATGCAAACCATGGGATCTACTATACTAGTTACTATAAGTATCGGATATTTATCGGCTTTGGCCTCTATCCGAAAGCCGGTAACATCCGTTTTTATAGTAACTAGGGATCTACATCTGAAACTAAATCTGAAAATACCACTATTTCTTGAACATGAATCACCCAAATTCTGCGTTTATACAAGGGGCAATTATTTTTTCTGTTTCTGCATGTGGACGGGAATTTTTCAATTTTTATAAGATCGTTAATTTGTATTTCTCCTTTTTAATGAAATAAACAAACAATAGAAACTCAACATCCTCGGCTACTGTCAGTAGTAATACTATATATTGGTAAATAATAGTAGAAACCGATCTGACCGTAAGAAAATCGTAGGGGTAATCCTATCACGGGGAGTCAACACACACTGTGTCTATAACAGTGTGAGATGACTCCTACAACTGCGCATGCGCCAACGACCAACCAACACCAGCGACCAACTGAAACTGTGACACCGCTATTAGTCAGTGGACGAGAATTGAGAAGTTCATCGGGATTTTCCGACGTTAGTTCCCCTTGTCAGTGCTGCTCTACGGAGGGTCTGACAGGGACGTTCTGTCCATAGTCTTTCGGATGGGACGAAAAACAAAGGTCCCGTCAATACAATGACGTGCATGTGACGTAAAGGATCCCTTGGCAAATGGCTCAAGTCAAACTGTGATTCCTTGTAGTTCAAAAACCAATGTTCAAATGTTGACATTATTTTCTGGATAGGGCATAAACTGGTAATATGCAATGGTATGCTATGCCATTACTCGAATAGTGGCGTTAAAATTCCATTTTTTTTTCAACTTCACCTAATTTGTAATGTTACCAAGAAGATATCAATTGTGATTTGGCACTATTATTACTATGGACAGAGGTCATGGCTGATGGGCCAACGGACTTGAGAGTTGATAATGCCACATGCTTGGCAAGTGAAGCAAAGCTTAAATAGACTAAGTAACAATGCATCTTTATAAAGCTTCATTTATTTACATTTTAATTTTGTTCTATTTTCATTTTTTCTTCAGGATGATGCTCTGATAGCAAAGGCGTTTTATAGCTGAGGCGCTGGAGGCGCCAGCCTCCTCGCGAAAAAAATCAAAGAAATTGGAAAAGTAAAACGGGAGAAAAATGCTAAAACCGATGAGAAAAATGAAAATGTACCCTAGTTAGGGGGCCCCTAAAGGCAGGCAAAAGGCCCCCACGTCTAACAAAAGGGCCCCTCTGGCCAAGGGAAAGGGCCCCGAGTCCTAGTCTATCGTTTTCTATACAATGTTACTGACGCGTCCATTACTGAATGCGAATGCAGTCATTGCATTGATATAAAAAAAACCAAGACGCCCCCACCCCCGCGAAAAGGGCCCTCAAAATAGTATAGCCTCCACCATGATAAACCTTAAAACGCCCCTGTCTGATAGTCTATTAAAAAATCTAATGTCAAAGTAGAAATTGGTATACATGTAAGTGGTTTTATCCTTTGACAACAATTCAGCTTGGTTTCTCCTTGTTAGTGAGTGGTGCAGAACTTAGGGCCTGACAAGGACAACTGCCCAGTTGTTCGAATGGAAAGATTAACAGAGGTCCAGTCTACACATTGACGTGCACGTAAAAGTTCCTTTGCCAGTTGGAATTGGATATAAGTGTAGGCCGTAACGCCACTGTCTAGGCAAAATATCTCTCATAGCATTCAGAGCAGTACAGTAGGACGTTATACCTCATTTTATTTCTATAATATTGGGAGCCCCAAAGTCTCAGTGAGTAAAGTGTGGTTAGCAATAGCTAGACATGGACATCCTGTTTTTGATTCGTGCATTGACTGAGAAAGTTCATGTGGATCTTCCGTCGTGTAGGACGGAGGTCATGATAGTATTACACTATCGTTTGGTTCGCATAGCAGAAAAAAAATGGGTCCGTGTACCCATTGGCATGCACATTTAAAAATGCTTGATTGTTGGAATTCGATGGAAGAGTAGGTCAAAGCACCTATGTCCAGGCAAAAGCGAGAGACAGAGAGAGAGAGAGAAATGGGGGTTAACGTCCACTTGACACAAACTAGGTCATTTTTGGGACTATATATGGTTTCATTTTATTTCAATAATTCGCTTGCGCGTAGGGGTCTTTAGCAGTGGGAGGAAACCGGAGTGCCAGGAGGAAACCCACAAGGTTAAGAAGGCACCCCGATCTCCATGCCACATACGCTCACACCAGGACTCGAAACCACAGCCGCAAATCAGAGGTGACCGGCCAGCTAGGGGTCGAAGCGCGGTACTCTAGACCACTAGGCCATCTAACATTCTATTTTGTGTTTTTAATCTTAGATATAATACTATTGAGTAAGAAGCTTAGTTTCTTTTTCCTGGGTTTTCCGAATTCTCCTGGATTCCTTCCGGTGCTAAAGACTCCCAATGCGCAAGCAAATTGTTCAAATCCTGGTTTCCTTCCACTGCTAAAGACTCCCAATGCGCAAGCAAATTATTGAAATAATATTGAACCCTATGTTACTCCCAAAATGAACTAGTTTGTGTCCAGTGAAGGTGTATTTATAAAATTTCATGACATTGTGTTGTAAACCTGCATCTGGAACTGTCTCCAATTTGTTGATTCTTTGATGGTAGTAGTGGTAATTTGTAATTTTAGTTAATTTATGTACACTTACACTATGATTAAATTCATTTATTAAAGAAGACTATTTACCATTATTCTTTCAGGCACCGGGATTCCAATTAGTTGTATATCTATGTACAAAACTATTAAAAAGAAGATTCAAGAAAAACTCTGTATTTGCAATGCTACATTTACCATATCTCCAGAATTGCAACTTCGTGTTTGTAATCTCGACAATTTATATGCAACATTTTGTTGAAAGAATCCTCAGTATTTGTTGTGGTGAACAAAATAAATATTTACTGTCGAGAGGCAAATTGTATGTTGACCAAATATGAAAAATAAAGTTATACATCTGCATGTTTCAATCCCCCTTTTTGTTATGCCTGTTTTCTTTTACAAATTAAGGTCCCAATGTTTTCTGCCGTATGGGGAAATGCTGCATTTGGGCCCAATCTGATGAAAAGAAATGAAATGGGGTTTAACATCCTAGTTTTTTGCACCTACCTGGCTTATTAGGACAGGTATACATCATGCAGTGTGATATGATTGAAATTTTGACCAGACACCAGCCCTGCAAAAACTCTTCGTTATTTCAAATTCCAAGCCCCCCCCCCCCACACTTCTCCTTCCTAACCTATTCACAAGAGGGAACAACATCGGAAAAGCATGCCATGATGACCTTTGCAAAATACTCTTCTTCATTTCAAATACCAAGCCCCCCATCCCACCCCCTCCGTCCTAACCTATTCACAAGGGGAAACAACATCGGAGAAGCATGCCATGAATACCTTTGTCAGTCTACATTGAGTAGAACATTGAGCCACCGTGGCCCCTCTAAAGGAAACACCCAATATTTTCTGTAACACAAGAAAGTATAACATTTTTATGATAATTTTATAATAGAAAATCCTTCTGTAAACACCAAGCTGAAAACAAATTCTGCTGTCATGGCTATTGTGACGAAATTCTGCTGTCATGGCTATTGTGACGAAAATATTCTGCTCTGCTGAATAATCTAACCACAATTCCTGCTGTTGGGACTAATCTACATAAAACTCTCCTGTGGTATCTTTTCTGACGAAATTCCTGATATGACGGATAATCTAAAGAAAACCCCTGCTGTTTAAACCAATCTATAGAAAATCCTGCTGTTGGAACCAAGCTAAAAACTAATTTTGCTGTATATGGCTGTTGTGGTGAAAGTATTCTGCTGTCATGGCTATTGTGACGAAAATACTCTGCCTTCTTGGATTTTATAACGGCAATTCCTGCTCTGCTGAATATTCTAACCACAATTCCTGCTGTTGAGACGAATCTATAGAAAATTCTGCTGTGATAGCTATTTTGACGAAAACTCTGTTTTAGTGGTTATCTGCCGAATAACATTGCTGCGATGGATAATCTTACGAAATTCCTAATATGATGGATAATCTGAAGAAAAATCCAGCTGTTTAAACCAATCTATAGAAGATATCCAAGCAGAAAACAATTTATGCTGTCATGGCTATGTGATAAAAATATTCTTCTGTAATCGCTATTGTGACGAAAATTCCAGCTCTGTTGAATAATCTAACCACAATTCTTCAATTTAGGACCAATCTATAGAACATTCTGCTGTGATAGCTATTCTGACGAAAACGTCTGCTGTGCTGGCTATTCTGCCGAATAAACCTGATGTGATGGATATTCTAACGAAATTCCTTATATGATGGATAATCTAAAGAAAAATCCTGCTGTTGGAACCAAGCTAAAAACAAATTTTGCTGTTAGCTGTTGTGATGAAAATGTTATGCTGTCATGGCTATTGTGACGAAAATATTCTGCCTTCATGGATTTTCTAACGGCAATTCCTGCTCTGCTGAATAATCTAACCACATTCCTGCTGTTGGGACCAATCTATAGAAAATTCTGCTGTGATAACAGGCGCGGATCCAGAGGGGGGGGGGGTCCAGGGGGTCCGGACCCCCCTCCCCTGCTCAGGCTTGAACATTTTTTATGCGATTTTATTGGCGATTTTATTAGACCTGTAATTTTGGAATTTACCTTCCGGAAATACGTCAGAATGCACCAAATTGAATCTAATTTACCAAATTTTTCTATTTTTCTGGGGGAGGGCCCCGAAACCTCCCGTTAATTGGTTGAGCGCCTTCGCCGCTTGCGGCGGTGGGAATTATCAAGCCTAGCCCCCCCCCCCCTGCAAAAAATCCTGGATCCGCGCCTGGATAGCTATTTTAACGAAAACTCTGTTTTGGTGGTTATCTGCCGAATAACATTGCTGTGATGGATAATCTTACGAAATTCCTGATATGATGGATAATCTGTAGAAAAATCCAGTTGTTCAAACCAATCTATAGAAGATATCCAAGCAGAAAACAACTTCTGCTGTCGTGGCTATTGTGATGAAAAAAATATTCTGCTGTAATCGCTATTGTGACGAAAATTTCAGCTCTGTTGAATATTCTAACCACAATTCTTCCAGGTAGGACCAATCTGTAGAAAATTCTGCTGTGATAGCTATTCTGACGAATAAGTCTGCTGTGTTGACTATTCTGCCGAATAAACCCGTTGGGGTGGATATTATAACGAAATTCCTTATATGATGGGTAATCTAAAGGAAAATCCTGTCTATAGAAAATCCTGCTGTTGGAGCCAAGCTAAAAAGAATTTGCTGTATAGGACTGTTGTGATGAAAACATACTGCTGTCATGGCTATTGTGAGGAAAATATTCTGCTGTCATGGATTTTCTAACGACAATTCCTGCTCTGCTGAATAATCTAACCACAATTCCTGCTGTTGGGCACCAATCAATAGAAAATTCTGCTGTGATAGCTATTCTGACGAAAAATTCTGTTTTGGTGGCTATCTGTCGAATAATATTGCTGGGATGGATAATCTAACGAAATTCCTGATATGATGGATAATCTGAAGAACATTCCAGCTGTTTAAACCAATCTATAGAAAATATGCAAGCAGAAAACAACTTCTGTTGTCATGGCTATTGGGGTAAAAATATTCTGCTGTAATCGCTATTCTGACGAAAATTTCAGCTTTGTTGAATAATCTAACCACAATTCTTCCAGTTAGGACCAATCTGTAGAAAATTCTGCTGTGATAGCTATTCTGGCGAATAAGTCTGCTGTGTTGACTATTCTGCCGAATAAACCTGTTGGGGTGGATATTCTAATGAAATTCCTTATATGATGGATAATCTAAAGGAAAATCCTGTCTATAGAAAATCCTGCTGTTGGAGCCAAGCTAAAAAGAATTTGCTGTATAGGACTGTTGTGATGAAAACATACTGCTGTCATGGCTATTGTGAGGAAAATATTCTGCTGTCATGGATTTTCTAACGACAATTCCTGCTCTGCTGAATAATCTAAGCACAATTCCTGCTGTTGGGCACCAATCAATAGAAAATTCTGCTGTGATAGCTATTCTGACGAAAAATTCTGTTTTGGTGGCTATCTGTCGAATAATATTGCTGTGATGGATAATCTAACGAAATTCCTGATATGATGGATAATCTGAAGAACATTCCAGCTGTTTAAACCAATCTATAGAAAATATGCAAGCAGAAAACAACTTCTGCTGTCATGGCTATTGGGGTAAAAATATTCTGCTGTAATCGCTATTCTGACGAAAATTTCAGCTTTGTTGAATAATCTAACCACAATTCTTCCAGTTAGGACCAATCTGTAGAAAATTCTGCTGTGATAGCTATCCTGCAGAATAAGTCTGCTGTGCTGGCTATTCTGCCGAATAAACCTATTGTGATGGATATTCTAACGAAATTCCTTGTATGATGGATAATCTAAAGGAAAATCCTACTGTTTAAACCAATCTATAGAAAATCCTGCTGTTTAAACCAATCTATAGAAAATCTTGCTGTTGGAACCAAGCTAAAAACAAATTTAGCTGTATATGGCTGTTGTGATGAAGACATTCTGCTGTCATGGCTATGGTGACGAAAATATTCTGCTGTCATGGATTTTCTAACGACAATTCCTGCTCTGCTGAATAATCTAACCACAATTCCTGTATTTTGGACCAATCTATAGAAAATTCTGCTGTGATAGCTAATCTGACGAAAAATTCTGTTTTGGTGGATATCTGCCGAATAATATTGCTGTGATGAATAATCTAACGAAATTCCTTATTTGATAGATAATCTGAAGAAAAATAAAGCTTTTTAAACTAATCTATAGAAGATATCCAAGCAGAAAACAACTTCTGCTGTCATGGCTATTGTGATAAAAATATTCTGCTGTAATCGCTACTGTGACGAAAATTTCAGCTTTGTTGAATAATCTAACCGCAATTCTTCCAGTTAGGACCAGTATATAGAAAATTCTGCTGTGATAGCCATCCTGCAGAATAAGTCTGCCGTGCTGGCTATTCTGTCGAACAAACCTGTTGTGATGGATATTCTATGGAAATTCCTTATATGATGGATAATCTAAAGAAAAATTCTGCTGTTTAAACCAATCTATAGAAAATCCTACTGTTTAAACCAATCTATAGAAAATCCTGTTGTTGGAACCAAACTAAAAACAAATTTTGCAGTTATGCTTTTGCGATGAAATTAATATTCTGCTGTCATGGCTATTGTGACGAAAATATTCTGCCTTCGTGGATTTTCTAACGGCAATTCCTGTTCTGCTGAATAATCTAACCATAATTCCTGCTGTTGGGACTAGTCTATAGAAAATTTTGCTGTGATAGCTATTTTGACGAAAACACTGTTTTGGTGGTTATCTGCCGAATAACATAGATGTGATGGATAATCTAACGAAATTCCTGATATGATGGATAATCTGAAGAAAAATCCAGCTGTTTAAACCAATCTATAGAAGATATCCAAACTGAAAACAACTTCTGCTGTCATGGCTATTGTGATAAAAATATTCTGCTGTAATCGCTATTGTGACGAAAATTCCAGCTCTGTTGAATAATCTAACCACAATTCTTCAATTTAGGACCAATCTATAGAACATTCTGCTGTGATAGCTATTCTGACGAAAACGTCTGCTGTTCTGGCTATTCTGCCGAATAAACCTGATGTGATGGATATTCTAACGAAATTCCTTATATGATGGATAATCTAAAGAAAAATCCTGCTGTTTAAACCGAACTATAGAAAACCCTTCTGTTGGAATCAAGCTAAAAACAAATTTTGCTGTTAGCTGTTGTGATGAAAATGTTATGCTGTCATGGCTATTGTGACGAAAATATTCTGCTGTCATGGATTTTCTAACGGCAATTCCTGCTCTGCTGAATAATCTAACCACATTCCTGCTGTTGGGACCAATCTATAGAAAATTCTGCTGTGATAGCTATTTTAACGAAAACTCTGTTTTGGTGGTTATCTGCCGAATAACACTGCTGTGATGGATAATCTTACGAAATTCCTGATATGATGGATAATCTGTAGAAAAATCCAGCTGTTCAAACCAATTTATAGAAGATATCCAAGCAGAAAACAACTTCTGTTGTCATGGCTATTGTGATGAAAAAAATATTCTTCTGTAATCGCTATTGTGACGAAAATTTCAGCTCTGTTGAATAATCTAACCACAATTCTTCCAGTTAGGACCAATCTGTAGAAAATTCTGCTGTGATAGCTATTCTGACGAATAAGTCTGCTGTGTTGACTATTCTGCCGAATAAACCTGTTGGGGTGGATATTCTAACGAAATTCCTTATATGATGGGTAATCTAAAGGAAAATCCTGTCTGTAGAAAATCCTGCTGTTGGAACCAAGCTAAAAAAATTTGATGTATAGGACTGTTGTGATGAAAACATGCTGCTGTCATGGTTATTGTGAGGAAAATATTCTGCTGTCATGGATTTTCTAACGACAATTCCTGCTCTGCTGAATAATCTAACCACAATTCCTGCTGTTGGGCACCAATCAATAGAAAATTCTGCTGTGATAGCTATTCTGACGAAAAATTCTGTTTTGGTGGCTATCTGTCGAATGATATTGCTGTGATGGATAATCTAACGAAATTCCTGATATGATGGATAATCTGAAGAACATTCCAGCTGTTTAAACCAATCTATAGAAAATATGCAAGCAGAAAACAACTTCTGCTGTCATGGCTATCGTTCACTGTGCTGGCTATTCTGCCGAATAAACCTATTGTGATGGGTATTCTAACGAAATTCCTTGTATGATGGATAATCTAAAGGAAAATCCTGCTGTTTAAACCAATCTGTAGAAAATCCTGCTGTTTAAACCAATCTATAGAAAATCTTGCTGTTGGAACCAAGCTAAAAACTAATTTAGCTGTATATGGCTGTTGTGATGAAGACATTCTGCTGTCATGGCTATTGTGACGAAAATATTCTGCTGTCATGGATTTTCTAACGACAATTCCGGCTCTGCTGAATAATCTAACCACAATTCCTGTTTTTTGGACCAATCTATAGAAAATTCTGCTGTGATAGCTAATCTGACGAAAAATTCTGTTTTGGTGGATATCTGCCGAATATTATTGCTGTGATGAATAATCTAACGAAATTCCTTATTTGATGGATAATCTGAAGAAAAATCCAGCTTTTTAAACCAATCTATAGAAGATATCCAAGCAGAAAACAACTTCTGCTGTCATGGCTATGGTGATAAAAATATTCTGCTGTAATCGCTACTGTGACGAAAATTTCAGCTCTGATGAATAATCTAACCGCAATTCTTCCAGTTAGGACCAGTATATAGAAAATTCTGCTGTGATAGCCATCCTGCAGAATAAGTCTGCCGTGCTGGCTATTCTGTCGAATAAACCTGTTGTGATGGATATTCTATGGAAATTCCTTATATGATGGATAATCTAAAGAAAAATCCTGCTGTTTAAACCAATCTATAGAAAATCCTGCTGTTTAAACCAATCTATAGAATATCCTGCTGTTGGAACCAAACTAAAAACAAATTTTGCAGATATGCTTTTGTGATGAAAATATTCTGCTGTCATGGCTATTGTGACGAAACTATTCTGCCTTCGTGGATTTTCTAACGGCAATTCCTGTTCTGCTGAATAATCTAACCACAATTCCTGCTGTTGGGACTAGTCTATAGAAAATTCTGCTATGATAGCTATTTTGACGAAAACACTGTTTTGGTGGTTATCTGCCGAATATCATTGCTGTGATGGATAATCTAACGAAATTCCTGATATGATGGATAATCTGAAGATATCCAAACTGAAAACAACTTCTGCTGTCATGGCTATTGTGATAAAAATATTCTTCTGTAATTGCTATTGTGACGAAAATTCCAGCTCTGTTGAATAATCTAACCACAATTCTTCAATTTAGGACCAATCTATAGAACATTCTGCTGTGATAGCTATTCTGACGAAAAAGTCTGTTGTGCTGTTTATTTTGCCGAATAAACCTGTTGTGATGGATATTCTAACGAAATTCCTTATATGATGGATAATCTAAAGGAAAATCATGCTGTTTAAACCAATCTATAGAAAAGCATGCTGTTTATACCAATCTATAGAAAATCTTGCTGTTGGAACCAAGCTAAAAACAAATTTAGCTGTGTATGGCTGTTGTGATGAAAATATTCTGCTGTCGTGGCTGTTGTGATGAAAATATTCTACTGTGATGGATATCAGTAGCGGATCCAGGATTTTCAGAAAGGAGGGGCGTGCTGCACCAAGTTGGGAGTGCGAAGCCCGACCCATGATTTTTGAGTGGACAAAAATGCCCACAAGGACTAATTTCATACTAGTACTGTAAATTACGATTTCCAACCTAAACTGTTATTGTTTTTCTTTCCCGCGATAATATATGGAGCTAAAAATTGTTCGCCACCGCAAAAAATTGTTTTTGGCTTGCGCCGGGTGCGCCCCCCTCTGTATCCGCGCCTGGATATGCTAATGACTATTCCTCCTCTGCTGAATATACTAAATAATCTAATGACAATTCCTGCTGCGAGAACAATCTGCTGTGATAGCTATTCTGATGAAAAATTCTGTTTTGGTGGCTATTATGCCGAATAATTCTGCTGTTCTAACCACAATTCCTTATACGAATGGTTATCTTCGAAAAAATAATGTTGTTGGGTGCAATGTATAGAAAATCCTGCTGAGAAGGAATTATTCCTGTCGGGACCAATCGATAGAAAATTCAGCTGTGATAGCTATTTTGACCCAAAATTTGTGATGGCTATTGTGCGGAATAATTCTGCTGTGATGGATAATACTCTAAAGAAAGAAATTCCTGATATAATTGATATTCTAAAGAATCTAACGGAACTCCTGATATGATGGATATCTAAACAAAAACCCTCTGTTGGGACCAATCTATAGAAAATCGTGTTGTGGGAACTAATCTGAAAACAAATTGTGCTGTGATGGCTATTCCGACGAAAAATTCTGCTGGGCCGAACATTCGCAGTTTCCGTAAGACTCTTATGGGGGCTGTTTTAGTTTTCAACTGTATGTTTTATAGAATAATATTCCATGCAGCATAAAAAAAATCGTTTTAAAACGTTTATTTAAAGCCGCTTTAACAGACACTGCATACAACTGATATGTCCATAATTTGGTTGTTGTTTTTTTGTGTTTTTTTATACGATTACATTGTCACTTTGTAAAGTGCCCCTAAACACGGAATATGAAAGGGTGCACTATAAATATGCTGTAATAATAATAATAAATATGATGTAATAGTAATAAATATGCTGTAATAATTTAGTAATAAATATACTGTAGTAATCTAGAGAAAATCTTATTGTTGAGACTAATCTATTGAACATCCTGCTGTGAGGGCAAATCGGAACCATTATAAATAATTACTGCTTTGAGGGGTGGGGTTGGGCAATCTTTAGAGAATAATGGTGGAGGCATTAATCTTAAGAAAACTTTTGCTGTGAAAGCCATACTGAACAAAGCACTCTCAGACTTTAGTTTATAATTTACTCAAAATTGTTCGCCTTATTTTAACTAAAATATAGCCCTGTATAAAACCTTGGCTGTTTTAATGTATCAAATAAGCATACATGAATAAGAAACAATGTGCAAAGTTTTGAGTTTGGGGATCAAAGAGATTTCTTATAAACAGTAATTGAAAGTTGAGTAAAGTATTAACTTAAGCCTGAGAATGCCTAGTGAACTCGAGGCCCGATCGCGAAGTGATGGATAATCTAAAGAACACTTTGTTGTGGGGGCTAATGCGAATAAAAATTCTGCTGTGACTGGCAATCTATATAAAATCATTGGGACCATAGAAATACTAATATTATTATAACATGCAATATTTAAAAAATCGTGCCGTGGGCGCTAATAAAAAAATCATGTTGTTGGGACCAATGGAGAAAATACTGTTGGGGACATTCTAAATAAAAACAATCCTGCTGTGAAAGCCAATATAACTATGGTGTGTGTGTGTGTGGATGTGGGGGGGGGGGTATAGAAAAATTAAAACATTGAATGTTTATCTATTTCTTTCGTGACTTTATGTGCATGTGCGGGGAGGGGGGATTAATGGCATTATGGGCGAAAGACAGATTGTCAAAGTTAGGGATATAAATATGGCTATATTAGTTTATGGTTCTACTTTAAATACGTGGCCTGGAATAGCAGTAGAACAGGTTTTAACATTTATGTGGTCTGCCTCCAGTTAGAATTATTTCCCTTGATATTTCTATGGTGAAGGCTGACAGCTGTCAATCATTCTGCACTGGTGTGTATGATGCCTGTCACTTTGTTGTATTTCTGAAAGAGTGTTCACCGACTATTTTACTTGGACTCGAATAACCAGACCGGTAATATGATTTACCCAAAGTCACCCAATTCCGGGTAGACTAATCACCGGAAATCATTTACAATCACCGGAATTCACCAGAATTCATTTACAATCACCGGAATTCACATATAATCACAGAATTCACCGGAATTCACTTCGAAAACCCCCGATTCCTCCCTCAAAACTCATTTACTTTTAAATGTGTAATACGTTATGTTGGGCACAGATTGCCCTCCTTGGACAGATTACCCCTGCACATGCGCGAATCTCCGTCTAATTTCCGATGAGTAATCTGTGCGCGCAAAGTGAACTTTGTCCGGGCAATTTAACGTATTACTGCGATGATAATCCGCCTAATCTTAATCGGTAATCACCATGGATCACTGCCTCAGTATTAATGAAATTTGCGAGAAATGAACCGAGTGTTTTATAACACAAGGCGTTCAGATTTTACTGAGAGCCGTCTATGGGTATTCAGACCACTCGGACCAAAGACCACTCGGCCCAAGACCAAAATAGAGACCAGTCGGACCATACTAAAAGACCACTCGGACCAAACTAAAAGACCACTCGGACCAAGTAATTTATAGTAGGGGTGTGTGTTATTTAACAAATTTTCTGGAAACCAAGTCGTACGGCGCTTAAAATATGTGGAGGAGTATTAAAATCCATAATACGGAAAAACATTTGACCCCTGACCCGCATGTACATACCCCCTGAAAATGGGGTACCTCAAATTAGCCAAAATATCAGTTTTTCTGTCATTTCACCACTAACAAGTTTGTTGTCCCCCGCCTTTCGAAGAAAGTTGGGGGACTATTAAAATGGGTTCGTCCGTCTGTCTGTCTGTCTACTCTCTGTCCATCTGTCTGTCTGTCTGTCCGTCCGTCCGTCCGTCTGTCCGTCACACTTTTTGGGACACAATAACTCTCTTCCTAATTGAACTAGAATGTTCAAACTTGGTGTATGTGTTTATTAGGTCAATGCCTTAATTGAGTTCGAAGATGAGCATTTTCCGCTTAGGGTAAGCAGAGATAAGCAATTTGATTGGTTGATGCTTTGGGACACGATAACTTTAGTTCTAATTAAGTGAGAGTGATGAAACTTGGTGTATAGTTTCATTACAGTAATACCTTGACTAAGTTTGATAATGAGCATTTTCGCCTCAGGGTAAGCAGAGCGATACGCAATTTGATTGGTCGAGACTTTGGAACACAATAACTCTCCTTCTAATTGAGTTAAAATGTTCAAACTTGGTGTATATGCTTATTAGGTCAATGCCTTGATGGAGTTCGAAGATGAGCATTTTCTGCTTAGGGTAAGCAGAGATAAGCAATTTGATTGGTTGATGCTTTGGGACACGATAACTTTAGTTCTAATTAAGTGAGAGTGATGAAACTTGGTGTATAGTTTCATTACAGTAATGCCTTGACTAAGATCGATAATGAGCATTTTCTGCTCAGGGTAAGCAGAGCGATAAGCAATTTGATTTGCCGAGACTTTGGAACACAATAATTCTCCTTCTAATTGAGTTAAAATGTTCAAAATTAGTGTGTATGCTTATTAGGTCAATGCCTTGATGGAGTTCGAAGATGAGCATTTTCTGCTTAGGGTAGGCAGAGATAAGCAATTTGATTGGTTGATACTTTGGGACAAGATAATTTAGGTTCACCTTGATTGATGATTTTTATGCCAATACAATGACTGCATTCTCATCCAGTAATGGATTCGACAGTAACAGTGTATAGAAATGATTTACTTGGACACGAGGGCCCTTTCCCTTGGCCAGAGGGGCCCTTTTGTCAAGCGTGGGGGCCCTTTTGTCTGCCTTTAGGGTCCCCCTAACTAGGGTACATTTTCATTTTTCTCGTCGGTTTTAGCATTTTTCTTTATAAAACACTTTTGGATGACACTTCGTGTACAGTTTGATTGCTCGATACGTTTGAAAAAAATAAATGTGCGATTAATTATTAATATGTGTCATCTATTTATTTTGGGATTTCGGCGGGGGACATCAGCCTCACTGTTGACTTGTTTAGAATGCCTTAAACAGGTTCAAATGCAGGTTGTCGTGATCTGTGAGTCAGAATATGACATTAAAAATGTTCTGCAACAATCCAATATGGCGGCAATCCAATATGGCAGCCAAAATGGCGCTGCAAATATGTATTTTGTGCTTTTCGATCCAACATAGTGTTGTAATATGTCGACTACTATGTTTGCGAGGTCGTAGAATCCGAATTTGTAGTGATATCAAACAAATAAGGAACCACTGACAACATATTTTATCATGGGGTGAAATATTCATCATTTCGAATACGGTTACATATTATCATTATTTTCTCTGACTGAATTCAAATCATCAGTACATCTGCTTTACAGCTAAGATTGCGTAGGTAGACCTTCAAATTGGCCACATAAACAGATACTGGAAACCTTTTTATGGTCCTTTAATAAACAGAAAATGTCACGTTGTTTAGGTGCTGATAAGGCTGCACCCCGAGCATATCTTACTTCGATATAATCAATGATTATTTTATCCTCGGAATGCATTAGAAGATTGTGATTCAATCAAGTGCTTTGAATTGGCTTTCACCTGTTACTGCAAAAACCTTTGTTTCTCTTCCACGTTTTCGTTACAGCAGGAATTTCATACGTACCGATATCACTATATCCTCGGAAGGTACCAGAAGATTGGGATTTGTTCAAGTCCTGGGAATTTGCTTTCACTTGCACAGTGGATGCTCATTTCAAATTTTTAGCGCCTCTTTGTTTGAGCTCATAGTTTATGAAACCCACTGCCGCACTGCCTATTCCGAATCTAGATGGTGTATTGGACGCCTTCTAGTATTTTAGAATCCATTCCTGACAGAGTAATAACGGATTCATTGAGCCTGCAGTTAGCTTTATTTCTCAAGAACGTCTCTATCAAACAAAGTACAGTCAAGATATATCTGGATTTGGGTCTTGTAGCGGGAAGTCAGATATTGCAACGAGGCGCCAAATAGATCCCAGGACCTGATCGATTAACAATATTCTGGTACATTCCGAAGATATAGTATTGTCGCTAAGTATGAAATTCCTGCTGCAATGAAAGCCTAGGACGAGAAACAGAAGCTTTTGTGGCAAGGAAATAGCAATCGTATTCCTTTATAAAATGCGAAATAATCATTGATTATATCGAAGTAAGATATGCTCGGGGTGCAGCCTTATCAGCACCTAAACAACGTGACATTTTCTGTTTATTAAAGGACCATAAAAAGTTTCCAGCATCTGTTTATGGGGACAATTTCAAGGTCTACCTAAGCAATCTTAGCTGTAAAGCAGATGTACTGATGATTTGAATGCAGTCCGAGACAGCTTCACTTTGCCAAAATAATGATACTATGTAACCGTAATCAAATTGATGAATATTTCACCACAAGATAACTATGTTGTAAATGATCCCTTCTTTGTTTGAAATCACCACAAATTCTGATTCAACGACCTCAAAAACATAGTAGTCGACATATTACAACACTATGTTTGGTCGAAAAGCACAAAATGCATATTTTCGGCGCCATTTTTGGTCGCCATATTGGATTGCCGTCATATTAAGACTCACAGACAACGAAAACCTGCATGTGAACATGTCTAAGGCATTATAAACAAACTTGTTAATGGTGAAATGACAGAAAAACTGATATTTTGGCTCATTAAGGGGCACCCATATTCAGGGGGTATGTACATGGGGTTAGGGTTGTCGAAGGTCGAAATTGTTTTTAAATTATTTATTTTTATACCTCTCCACATGTTTTTAACACCGTACCAAAGGAATCGACAATTAACGCATTCTATGCTGGCGTTTTGAGATATATTACCGTAAACATACTAAACATATACGGGGGAATCGGGTTAGGATAGGCTCACTACGCAAGCAATAACTTCTAAATTAGCCCTGGTGGCTTCAATATCTGTATTTCACTAAACGGACAGATGTTTAAGGTATGCACATGCCAAATTTCATTAACTTTCTATGTTGGCGTATCGATTTATACCACCGCAAAGTTCCTAGCACCCGGATTCGAGGCGGAGTTTATGGGTTCAATAAACAACGGGTACACCAACGTTACATCAAAAACCGACCCAAACCAGCTTTGTTGGGAACATGTTTTTTGTTTCACGGTATCAAGTGATAAATAAACTACTAGAATACAAAATTTCAGAAGGTTCCTATGCTGGCGTTTTGAGATATATTACCGTAAACATACTAAACATATGCCATGATATGGGGGAATCGGGTTAGGGTTGGCTCACTGCGCACGCAATGACTTCTAAACTAGCTTTGGTGGCTTCAATATGTTTATTTCGCCCAAGTTCATTAACGTTCTATGTTTGCGTATCGAGTTATACTACCGCAAAGTTCCTAGCACCCAGATTCGAGTTGGAGTTTGTGGGTTCAATAAACAACGGGTAAGCTCACACTGCATGAAAAAAAGACCCAAACCAGCTTTGGTGGGAAAATGTTTTTTAGTTCAAGGAATCAAGAGATGAATAAACTACTAAAATGCAAAATTTCAGAAAGCTTCCAAGCTGGCGTTTTGAGATATATTACCGTAAACATACTAAATATATACGGGGGAATCGGGTTAGGGTAGGCTCACTGCGCAAGCAACAACTTCTAAATTAGCTTTGGTGGCTTCAATATCTTTATTTTGCTAAATCGACAGATGCATAAGGTATGCACATGCCCAAGTTCAATAACGTTCTATGTTTGCGTATCGAGTTATACTACCGCAAAGTTCCTAGCACCCGGATTCTATGCTGGCGTTTTGAGATATATTACCGTAAACATACTAAACATATGTCATGATTTGGGGGAATCGGGTTAGGGTAGGCTCACTGCGCACGCAATAACTTCTAAACTAGCTCAGGTGGCTTCAGTATCTTTAATTCAAGACATCGACCGATGCATAAGGTATGCACGTGCAAAATTTCATTAACTTTCTATGCTGGGATATCGAGTTATACCACCGCAAATTTCCTAGCACCCGGATTCGAGGCGGAATTTGTGGGTTCAATAAACAACAGGTATGCCCACGCTGCATCAAAAATCGACCCAAACCAGCTTTGGTGGGAAAATGTTTTTTAGTTCACGGAATCAAGAGATGAATAAACTACTAAAATACAAAAAATTCAGAAGGCTCCTATGCTGGCGTTTTGAGACGATGCGCGAGAAAATGGACGCGCTGAATTCGTCTCGCTAAATGTTTTGATCATATACCTATAAATTCTCATCAAAATGCTGATTATAATGTGAAGAAAGTTTTCTAATGATCCTGGGCACACTATTATCTATTTCTAATGCCATAAATGTGTAAAATATTGAGCTAATGCAGCCGAACAGAGATCTTCGATAGCTCGACAAACAACAAAAATGGCGGCCAAGAAGATTTCTACAGGAAACCGTTTTACGACAGATGAACATGTAACGGAACTAGTTAGCAGCAAACTGAACGATATTTCTACTACCTCTACTCAACACAATAGTAAGATACTTAATTATGAACTTAATATAAGTAAATGTTTAAAGAAAAAACTCAAAGGGAGAGAGAGAGAGAAATGGGATTTAACGTCCACTCGACACAAACTAGGTCATTTTGGGACTAACATATGTTTTCATTTTATTTCAATAATTCGCTTGCGCGTAGGGGTCTTTAGCGGTGGGAGGAAACCGGAGTGCCCGGAGGAAACCCACGAGGTTGAGAAGGCGCCCCTATCTCCATGCCACATACGCTCACACCAGGGCTCGAAACCACAGCCGCAAGCCATAGGTGACCGGCCAGCTAGAGGTCGAAGCGCGGCACTCTAGACCACTAGGCCATCCCAACCCCCCCAAAAACTCAAAGCTACCTATCGTGAAGCTATTACACTCAAACAAACCGGAGGGGGGATACGTATCTACTGGAACAGCGGTAATTACGAAGAATTTCAACGTGCTGCTGAAGTCTATTTCACCAATTTACATCAACGGAAGGTAGTACATGTTGATGTTAACAAAAAAGTCGACAAGAATGAAAGGTGTGAATCCACGATTTTAACTGTCTCTTCTAGTAAAAGAGGAAGATGCTTCCGATATGTAATGAATTTGTACAATACTACCTGAAGTGCTTTGGGAAATGGTTCTGGTGAAACTGTCTTCCTATCCTCCCACTTTCCAGAAATCATAGATTTGATAAATGACGACAGGGTTAAGGATATAAATAGCTTAGTCCAGAAGTCACTATGTTCCAAGCCAAACACTAATAATAGTAATAATATTATTGATGGGTCTATGTCACCAAATACTTATGGCCCTGAAATGTCGCTGTCAAGTGAAGCAACACCTTCACCAGATATCTCTACATCAAGCGTATCACCTATCCAGATAAACACCAGATACAGCGAGCCCAATGTAGAGATAGATAAAACTGCTACACCATCAGGTCTACACATGCACAGTAATGGTCGTAGACTAGTAATAAATCCATCAAAAGTTTCTGCTCCAAGTCTCATACCAAGATTGATAGACATCACCCCTCGTTTTAAGTCTAAGGCGGTAACGCCCATTCCAATAAACCAGCATGCAGATTTCTTCGCGCTACAATCTGAAATAACTGAACTTAAATCTACTATCAATGGAGTTAATGAGAAGTTCAAACAGATCAGTTTATGTCTCAAGGCCAAAGAGGAAGAGAATCTAAAGCTTCAAAATCAGATTCAAACTCTTGAAGATAAAAATATGATCCTAAATACAACTAATCAAAATTTAACGAGTGATAATGCTAGGACCTATCAAATGAACTCAACCTTCTAAGAATGTCTCAAAAAGCTGAGGTTACTAATGACATAGTTGATACCAGTTATAGGCCTACTATTATGACCCAAAGTAGCAGCAGGGGAGGCTTCATAGAACGTCATAAACGCAATAAGATATTGGATAGTCAGGTGAATGTGGTGATTGGCTCATCTATCCTACGGTGGATAAAGCCTAATCGGCTAGATCGAAGCGGGAAGTCAGCCGTCCGTACCATCAGTGGTGGTAAAATCATTGATGCATGCAAATTCCTGGAGCGATGCCCAGCATCAAGTGAAACTATAAAAGCATTATTTTAATAGGTTCAAACAACGTTACGTCAAGCACTAACCTGCCTGAGTGTAAAAATGATTATCTAACCTTGATTTCTACAGCCAAAAGTACATTCCCGAACGCTGTTATTGCGTTCATTGAACTGCTTCCAAGGGACAATGATCTTAAAGAACACATAAACGAACTCAATAAAGTACTAGAAGAGGTGTGCGACATAACTAAATGTGAATTCGTCAAGACAGTCCAAAGCTTTACATATCATGATTCTTCAATTTAAAAACATTTATATGATGGTGAGGTTCATTTAAATTTAAAAGGAACAGCGTTCAACCTAAATTCCCAAATTCCGTTATCGCCATCCTATACCAGTAATCAACATATCAGTAGAATAAACTCCAACCTAATTATTTCAATTCTAATGTGGCTTTTCGTATGCAGGGACTTGGATTACCTGATCCTGGATATCCTCCCCCACCGCCTATGCCGAATCTTCCTTTTATGTACAACTACAATTGTAATTTTCCTCCATGGACAAGAATTTAAACTGTGATTTCGAGGTGTCCGAATAGCCCCCACTAATTCATGTCTGTTTATTGTGCCCCAGTGCCATTCTTAGTGATCTACCTCCCCAGTGTTAAACCTATATCATATATCGAAGTGGGATAAGTGGAATCCTTATAGCCCCCATGATATCATCAGTGTTTATTGCGCCCCAGTGCTACCATTGTGCCAATTTATTCTTTGTGATGTACTTCCCAGTGCTAATCGTGTGTTTATTTTTCTTATGTTTCTATTGTATGCATGTATATAATTTGATAATTTATAGGTATAGATGATCATTTCATATGTTTATTACATTAGTAGTTTGTAAACTATAAGTTGACCTTGATATTTTGTCCTTTTTTTACTTTTATTTTTTATTTTATTTTTTTATTTTTTTAATTCAAGTGTCTAATATATAGGCTTATTGACATTGTTACCTGTTAGTACTACATATGTTGGTGTTTTGCATCCATTTGACTACGGTATATCTTTCTTCTACTTTATTGTATTGAACTGTATTATATAATGTATAAATTTCTAACGTTTGAACGTTTGCCATTTCTTTAATAAGCTAGATGAACTGAGGTTACTGTTAGAAAATTTTGACATCATTGGTCGTACCGAATCACACTTAAAAAATTGCATAAGTGATGTTTCCCTTATAATGCCAGGTTTCCACCCTCCTTTTCGTAAAGATAAATGCAACACTAGTTCTTCAGGAACTCTTATTTATGTTAGGGATACGCTGAACTGTAAAAGGAGAGCTGACCTAGAACACGATAATATTGAAACAATTTGGATTGAAATCAATATTAAAAATACCACGCCAATACTCGTCTCTTGTATATACAGAAAGCCCTTAGCTAAAACTAGTTGGATAAATGATTTTAAAGACATGATGGACCCCATTTCAAATCATAATTATGAAATTATTATGTTTGGAGATATCAATATTGATATTTTAACTTCAAACAATTCTTACTGGACTGACATATTGGATAATTATAACTTAAAACAAATCATTTCTTCCCCAACTCTTGTGACTGACAAATCGTCCACATTAATTGACCATGTTATTGTTTCCTCCCCACAAAATATTACTGAAACTAATGTACCCTCTTATTCTATTTCCGATCATTCCCCAACCTGTTTTACATGGCGTAAACACGGCATTAAAATTCCCCAAACTAAACATATTTACATCAAATATCGATCAATCAAACACTTTAACCCTACTGATTATGTGAACGATCTAATGTTGGCAACATTTGACAATATTCTAAGCTCTGATGAACCTGATGAATCCCTGGATATATGGTATCAGATCATAACCCCTATAATTAACAAACATGCTCCACTGAGAACAAAACGGGTTAAATGTGCCATTAAACCGCCGTGGTTAAATAATGAAATACTTAAAACTATGCAAAATCGAGACCATTACAAAAAGAAAGGCAACCATAACTTATTTAAATATTACAGGAATCTTGTGAAAAGTTTAATACGTAAATCTAAATGTTCATATATTAACAGCCTTGTCACTGACAGCCGTAATTCAAAACAGACCTGGTCTGCCATAAGAACTTCCGTAAACGATCCGAATTATTTTCTTCTCAATCCTACCCAATTGACTCTGAAACATTCAATGAATATTTCACCAATATTGCGAATAATTTGTTAAACCCAACACTAATAAGCGAAATAATAATACTGAAACTGACAACATTCTCCGTAATTTTATTATCCTAAATATGCCTGTGAAATCTGAATTTAATCTCCCATTTATCACTATTAATGAAGTAAATAAATCTCTTAAAGCTTTAGATGTCTCAAAATCTGTAGGATTAGATATGGTAAATGCACGCTTTCTGCAACAGTTTAACCTATGTCTTTAATTTGTGTATAAAATCAAATTATTTTCCTAAAAAATTTAAAAATGCTAAAGTATTACCAGTTCATAAAAATGGTCCCAAAACCGACCCAATACAGACCGATATCTATACTTAATTCTTTAGTGGCATTTAGCGATTGGAGACATAACAGAACTAACACAGTTATATGGGAAAACAATCACTGATTTATTATAAACAAGCACGACGTTTCGATAAGTATCCGCCTATCGTTATCAAGCACAATGACATTTAGTATTGTTCTTGGTGTTTAACGTCTGCTTCCACCGAAGGTGATATCGCAGACAACTTGTCTTATTTTTCATTTTCATTATCGTAGCGCACGCGCAGGGGTCTTTGCTGTGGGAGGAAACCGGAGTGCCCGGAGGAAACCCACGAGGTTGAGAAGGAGCCCCTATCTCCATGCCACATACACTCACACCAGGGCTCGAAACCACAGCCGCAAGCCAGAGGTGACCGGCCAGCTAGAGGTCGAAGCGCGGCACTCTAGACCACTAGGCCATCCCAACCCCTCGACATTTAGTAAACTAGATGGTCTATATATATATACAAATGTACAATATGAAGCCATGCTTAATTAATTGTTAATGATTATTTAGAGTTCAAATAAATATAGTTAATAGTATATACCAACAAAGAACTAAAGATCACTATAAGTACATCAATGGGTAATCATGAAGCCATTTTGCATTTTAATTAACAGGTGTTAAGTCCAGACAACTATGTAAACATCACTAGGTTGACAAAGATATAAGTTGGAGAAACCACAGTGTGTTCTGCTAAGATGAAACAAATTAACTAAGAACACATTTTAATTAGGTCCTGAGGGGGAAAGACCAAGTAATGACAGTTAAAAAACTGTGTGGTGCTATATTTTTTGATTTTAAGAAAGCCTTTGACCTTGTTAATCACAGCATCTTGTTGAACAAATGTCGTTACTATCAACTTTCTGATAACTTCCTGAACTTAATTCATTCTTACCTGGACCACCGAAATCAATGTACCTTCGCAAATGGACAATATTCTCAACTCCAGCCAATTACTAATGGTATTCCACAGGGATCTATCTTGGGACCTTTATTATTTAATATTATAAATTGCTTGGTGTCCAGGTCGATAATCATCTACAATGGAACGATCACGCAAATTATATTTCAAAAATTATCAATCAAAAAATATTTCAGCTACGTAAACTGAAAGAATTCCTCCCATGTAATTTCCGATCAATATTTTATAAATCATATATTCAGCCATATCTTGGCTACTGTTCACCTATATGGGAAAGCTGCGCATTTAAAATTACTCTAGATATTGAGCACACAAAAGATTTATCCCCTGGCATTGCGGATCTAAAATTATTAAAAATTAAGGAAAGGCATTCATTAAATATGTTCACCTACCTTCACAAAATAATTTATCATCGTTGCCCGGAGTATTTAACTAATGTTCTCCCCTTTTGTAATACACCGTATAGTAATATTAATAGCAGATTAATCGTTCTCAGACCCCATCTTTCTGTTGTTAAAAATAGTATAAAATACAGAGGATCTCAATTATGGAACTCATTGCCAAATAATATTAAAGATATAAGCTCAATCAGCATGTTTCGCAAGCATATTTATAAATATTTAAGTGCTTCATAATTTAATGTTTCTTGTCCATCCATATTATTATAGACCTATGTCATCAGTTTCCCTGTACATATATTTTGTATAATACTATTCATATCTATTTTTGACCAGGTACTATTCATACCTCTCATAGTGTAAATAATTTTCACATTTATCAAACATCACATCTATTATATATTTATTATCATTATGTAAAACGGTTGTTCCGGATTTTATGCATGCTTGTTGTTGTTATAAGGGCAAAATGTAAGAAAAGCCCCAGGCCTAATTTTCTACCCTTTTGAAATAAAGTGATTATTATTATTATTATAATACGCCAACATAGAACGTAAATGAAATATGGCATGTGCATACCTTATGCCCCAATTCAGTTAGTGATATAAAGATATTGAAGACACCAAAGCTAGTTTAGACGTTATTGCGTGAGCAGTGAGCCTACCCTACCCGATTCCCCCTTATCATGGCATATGTTTAGTATGTTTACGGTAATATATCTCGAAACGCCAACATAGGGGCTTTGTGAAATTATGTATTCTTGTAGTTTATTCATCTCCTGATTCCGTGAAACATAAAACCTTTTCCCACCAAATCTGGTCTGGGTGCATTTTGATTCAAAATAAAAGTACACCTTTTTTGCATGCTCATCAGTTAGCCTAGTGAAACATTTTAGTATGTTTACGGTAATAGTATATTTTCGGGTGTGGGGTCGGATCGATAGATCTATTACATATATACTTTGCATATGTTTTAAAATTTCATTTTCTAATATAAAGGTAACAATTATTTTTTTCGTGATAATTGTATCTAGTTTTTTCTTGGGGCTAGGAATATGCGTGCTAACTTAATCTCGAATCCGGGTGAGAGAATATGATCTCGAATCTTTGGAGATACATTACCGTAAATCTACTAAAACTATGGGGGAATCGGGTTAGGATAGTGTAGCGATTCGACCCCCTGACCCTCAATGTTGTAAAGCGCTACACAAATATGTGGATCGTTCGTTCTCAGCCTAGCACTACGATCGAAGAATTGACACAAGCCAAGTTTAAAATCTCAAGTAACAATTCATTCAACAATAAGAATTGTAACGATATATATTATATTAATAATTATAAATACGATGCAATGCAACATTATATTTAACTATGAAGCTTGTAATTTGTAAGCTATAAATATGTTAATACTTTTACTATGTAATGTACGTGTAATGTAATAATTTATAAATAATTTATAAATAAGAAGATGCAATAAATTATATTTCACAAGCTATGATATTAATAAATGATTGATTGCTATTAAGCTATCAAGCAAATCGGGCAAGTCACGTTATAAGTGGAACTGTTACTGTTATAAATTAAAGCTACAATTTCATATTTTTAATTTATATTTTTAAAATATATTAAAATAAAGCCTTAAAATAGATGGTATCTATAAACAGTCCTACCTTGTTAATCAATAATCCTATTCACTTTTGCCAGTTGAGAAATTGGCAAAAATATCATTTTCAACTTCAAATTCAAACGTTTGAAGATAGCCATTGCATGGGGGGATAGAAAACAAGGGAGGTAATTGTGTTATTATTTCCGATGTGAAAAATTATTAAATGTGGGAAATAATGCCTATGATCGTGTAATAGTGAGTTGACAACCTATTGAGCAAAAGACAGAAATAATTATGTTTTGACTTTCTTAGAAAATATGAAATTGTCGCTTTAAACAGTCTACAATAAAGAGTTGAAATAATAAAGCTATAATAAGCCTATAATTATAATAATATTATGCTAATTAAATTCAGCGAGTCTCTGAAAAAAGAGAGAGAGAGAGAAATGGGGTTTAACGTCCACTCGACACAACTAGGTCATTTCGGGACCAGTCTCTGAAAAAACCAATCCTTGTGATACAATGGGTTTGTTATGGATGCAACAAGTTTGTTATGAATGCAACATGGACTATGTTCCGATTACAACATGTTAGCTTTTAAACATTTAGGCCTATAGTATAGGTTATGTTTGTAACATGCACTAGTAGTAATTGAATAGAACTAGGTTCCTTATATTGCAGCACGAACTTGTAACAAGTTTGTTGTGAAAGTAACAACTTGTTTTGTCACGGTCATAACCGTGTTAAGCAATCCTTACCAAAGCGAAAAATTGGTTGACAGAGATCTGCTGTGAAATTCGATCTGTCAAACTAGTGTGTGAAATAGCTTTATTTAACGTCCGCTTCCATCGAGGTGATATCGCAGACAATAACATGTTATTTATATAAGGTGAAAATATTTACATAGTGGTTAGTGGAAAATATGATAATTGGAAATAGTTATATATATATATATATATATATATATATATATATATATAGTAGAATAGTTAATTAAAGCTGCTCTTTGGTAATATATAATTGAAATTAAAGATGGCAAAATAAAACTACATTTTTATGCTAACGTTTTCACCGCGATAGCGGCTCATCAGGCGTTTTATTAAACAATAATTGAATTAACAATAGTCTATGACGTCAGGGTGTCATAGTTACATGATAAAATTATTGTACAGGCAAGGGTAGTTAGTTAGTCTACAGACTAAAAATATTTAATCCCACCACAATCTTTATTTCATATAACTTATATATTCTCTTATTTAGAATTAAGTTTTGGGTGGTACTTCTCAATAAAATAGCTTTCTTTTGCCTCCAAGAGGTCGTTGTTTTTGCTATTAAGTTTATATAAAGGAAAAACACTAAATTTACCCCCACCACATACTTCAAGGTGCTCACTGAGCGGGATCATCCTATATTTTGGTTGAAGTATGTGCTGTCGATGAAGGTTCATTCTAAGCCTAAGCATCATTTGGGTCTTTCCTATATACTTCCCCTTGCATCCCGGACACGTTATAAGGTAAATTACATAGTTCGATTGGCAATTCATTGCCTGTTTGACATAAAATGTATTATCATCATTAATTGTTATGGATGATCCCTCAATGATAATGTCACAGGTGTTTTTCCTTTATATAAACTTAATAGCAAAAACAACGACCTCTTGGAGGCAAAAGAAAGCTATTTTATTGAGAAGTACCACCCAAAACTTAATTCTAAATAAGAGAATATATAAGTTATATGAAATAAAGATTGTGGTGGGATTAAATATTTTTAGTCTGTAGACTAACTAACTACCCTTGCCTGTACAATAATTTTATCATGTAACTATGACACCCTGACGTCATAGACTATTGTTAATTCAATTATTGTTTAATAAAACGCCTGATGAGCCGCTATCGCGGTGAAAACGTTAGCATAAAAATGTAGTTTTATTTTGCCATCTTTAATTTCAATTATATATATATATATATATATATATATATATATGTACAGAAACATTAACTAACAGGTGCAGAAAATAAAGAGTGCCATTTGAGACGATTACAGACATAGAGAGGCGAGAACATTACAAAACAGACATGAACATGGACGAACATTTAGACAACGAAAGACATTTACATTTAGACAAACAGACACGAACATTTAAACACAGAGACATAATATGTACATATATATATATTTCGGTCGTTTTGTTGGTCTGGTCGTTCTGTCCGGTTGAATGGCAGGGCGGTGCAACTCATCCTTGGGGCTTGTTGGTGAGTATCTGGCCTGGTCCATTCTTCCTTCCATTTGGTTTTTGTTGTCCGGTATGGTGGCTTGGTTACATCTTTGTTTCTGTTGTTCGTTCCTTTGTTTATTGGTTCTCTGAAGGAAGAATCCAGCACCCGAAAAAAAAGGGAGAAAAGAGAGTATCTGTTTTATCGTGGTATTGTTTCGTCTGGTAAGGCTTGGGGGGGGGGGGTATGTGTGTAAACTAATAGATGGAAAGAATAATATTAAAAACTAGATCTGCTACTGTCCCATGCAGATATGAAAGCTTTCATATTCATCGTCACTTGTCATTGATTGTATCAAGTATCCTAAATAAAAGGATAAGAAGAAAAAATTATCAAAATTGGTCAAAAACTCGCAAAATTACAAGTCTAAATATAGTATGAAACATTGCACCCAGGGATAACAATAATCTGGCACCCAGGGATAACAATAATCTGAAAACTAAAGGGAAATAACCGAAACTTGTATTACTGTAATGAGACGGATGAGAAAATGAAATGAAAATTGCCGGAAAAAAATTAAAAATGGCAGGTTGGACAGGCGACCTTACTCCTTGTCACGTACAACCGGGCATTCGAAAACACGCTAGTTAACTCAATGACAGGCGCGCGTGCTAACCATTCAGCCGCCCAACCCCCTTTTGAAATCAGACACGTGCAATATGTCATATAGGAAGAATAACAAGACGCTCACAACAAAATGGTAAATTAATGAGTTTAGGGCAAAAAGGCGTCTACAGCACACGGTGTTCCCAGGCGGTCACCCATCCAAGTACTGACCGGGCCCAGTGTTGCTTAACTTCAGTGATCGGACGAGAACTGGTGTTTTCAACGTGGTATGGCCGTAGACGAGACAAGGTGGACAGAACCCGTAGTTATACTTACTTGAATTGACCCGCTTATTGATTTTTTTTTTTTTTGGGGGGGGGGGTTGTCGGTTTTAAAAAGGCGTCTACAGCACCCGGTGTTCCCAGGCGGTCACCCATCCAAGTACTGACCGGGCCCGACGTTGCTTAACTTCAGTGATCGGACGAGAAGTGGTGTTTTCAACGTGGTTTGGCCGTAGACGAGAGAAGGTGGACAGAACCCATACTTATGCTTACTCAAATTCTTTTTGTGTCTTTTTCCCTGGGGAGACGGGCCGAGCGGAGAGCTGGAGTGGTGCAAAAGAGTGCGCGCTGTGGCCGGATTGGCTGAAAATTGATTTTTTCACGAAGAATCAGGGCAAAGAGGCGTCTACAGCACCCGGTGTTCCCAGGCGGTCACCCATCCAAGTACTGACCGGGCCCGATGTTGTTTAACTTCAGTGATCGGACGAGAACTGGTGTTTTCAACGTGGTATGGCCGTAGACGAGAGAAGGTGGACAGAACCCGTAGTTATACTTACCTGAATTGACCCGCTTATTGATTTTTTTTGGGGGGGGGGGGTGTCGGTTTTAAAAAGGCGTCTACCGCACCCGGTGTTCCCAGGCGGTCACCCATCCAAGTACTAACCGGGCCCGACGTTGCTTAACTTCAGTGATCTGACGAGAACTGGTGTTTTCAACGTGGTGTGGCCGTAGACGAGAGAAGGTGGACTGAACCCGTAGTTATACTTTTCCTGAATTGACCTGCTTATTGATTTTTTTTTTGGGGGGGGGGGGTGTCGGTTTTAAAAAAGCGTCTACAGCACCCGGTGTTCCCGAGCGGAGCGGTTTTAAAAAGGCGTCTACAGCACCCGGTGTTCCCAGGCGGTCACCCATCCAAGTACTGACCGGGTCCGATGTTGTTTAACTTCAGTGATCGGACGAGAACTGGTGTTTTCAACGTGGAATGGCCGTAGACGAGAGAAGGTGGACAGAACCCGTAGTTATACTTACCTGAATTGACCCGCTTATTGATTTTTTTTTGGGGGGGGGGGGTTGTCGGTTTTAAAAAGGCGTCTACCGCACCCGGTGTTCCCTAGTAACTATACTTGTTACCTTAAACTGTGTTTAAGGTAACAACTGGTACACTCTACGACCCCTTACGCAAGTTCAAATAGGTTCAAACGCACAATTGTCAACACACATCATTACAGTTTGTATTAAAAAAAGTAATTCTACCACAAATAGTGAAGACTGGACCATTAAAATAGTTACTGAACAGTTTTTCTCTGCATAGCGCTGTTTATGTTGTAGGCCTAATGACGTATTACACAACTTGCGGCCATGACGGTCGGCCAGTTGAAATTTCGAGTAGGAGATGGGTTTCATCAAATCATATAATTATGCGGTAAGGTCTCACCTTTATTTCGATAAGAATTGATTTATTATATGTTAAGCTACATGTAGTACTGTTTTGGGCCAGTTTATTTGTAAATTAAGCGAGCTATAGGCCAGTAAACTTTTTGTAGTCATTTGACTACAAAACTTGCGCGAAGGAACTCGGTAGGAAAAACCACTACTGCGACTGGAGTAAGACGGAAGACAGCAGTAGTGGAACCATTTCTAGGTGTTCCCAGGCGGTCACCCATCCAAGTACTAACCGGGCCCGACGTTGCTTAACTTCAGTGATCTGACGAGAACTGGTGTTTTCAACGTGGCCGTAGACGAGAGAAGGTGGACAGAACCCGTAGTTATACTTTTCCTGAATTGACGTGCTTATTGATTTTTTTTTTTGGGGGGGGGGGGGTCGGTTTTAAAAAGGCGTCTACAGCACCCGGTATTCCCAGGCGGTCACCCATCCAAGTACTGACCGGGCCCGACGTTGTTTAACTTCAGTGATCGGACGAGAACGGGTGGTTTCAACGTGGTGTGGCCGTAGACGAGAGAAGGTGGACTGAACCCGTAGTTATACTTACCTGAATTGACCCGCTTATTGATTTTTTTTTGGGGGGGGGGGCGGGGGGTTGTCGGTTTTAAAAAGGCGTCTACAGCACCCGGTGTTCCCAGGCGGTCACCCATCCAAGTACTGACCGGACCCGACGTTGCTAAACTTCAGTGATCGGACGAGAACTGGTGTTTTCAACGTGGTGTGGCCGTAGACGAGAGAAGGTGGACAGAACCCATACTTGTGCTTACTCAAATTCTTTTTGTGTCTTTTTCCCTGGGGAGACGGCCCGAGCGGAGAGCTGGAGTGGTGCAAAAGAGTGCGCGCTGTGGTCTGAATGGCGGAAAATTGATTTTTTCACGAAGAATCAGGGCAAAAAGTCGTCTACAGCACCCGGTGTTCACATGCGGTCACCCATCCAAGTACTAACCGGGCCCGACGTTGCTTAACTTCAGTGATCGGACTAGAACTGGTGTTTTCAACGTGGTATGGCCGTAGACGAGAGAAGGAAGACAGAACCCGTAGTTATACTTACTTGAATTGACCCGCTTATTGATTTTTGTCCCCCGCCTTTCGAAGAAAGTTGGGGGACTATTAAAATGGGTTCGTCCGTCTGTCTGTTTTGTTTTTTGTATTTAATTGTTTTAAAGAGATTTAATAATGCCAGACTAATATTAAAATAAAGTTTTAAATTAAGAATAATTAATTATTGGTCTAATGCAATGAAATGATTTGATTTGACGGATGAAATGTACGATGGGTGTCCACACTATGTGGCTAAGACGTTGGCCTGCTAGCCAGGAGGTCGGGTGTTCGATCCCTGCATTGGCCGAGAAAGTTCATCTCGATTGTCTGGCGTGTCCCCCCACCCACCGTGTACACATTGGAGTGCACGTAAAAGATCTCTTAGCAGTTGAAATTCGATATTGTTGAATAAGCTCTATACGATGACTAAATGTGCAGATTGTAGCCACCCACACTGCATGTTTTGCTTAACAATGAAAGGGTGCCGTTTTCAATTTTCGATCCTTTTATTCTTCTACTCCTGATATTTTGGACTGTTGATCGATGGTTTCATATAAAAAACCACCGATAAGACTCTTTGTAGAAGAAGTTCCCAAAAAATATTATGTTGACTTTACGAGAAAGACCTCTAAACATACTCCAAATTGTAAAAATACGACTTTTTCGATTTTCAATCTCCTTTTTTCGGCTATCCCTGATATTTAAAAAAAATGATACAATGATTTCACACATCAGGCTAGCTATTAGACTCTCGATTGACAAGAGTTTCACCACCACCAATCAACAAATCAGCATGCTTATCTCTGCTTAACCTAGGCAGAAAATGCTCATCTTTGCACTCAATCATGACATTGACCTAGTGAACGTCTGCACCAAGATTGAACATTCTAGTTCAATTAGGAGGAGATATATTTTGTTTCAAAGTCTCGGCCCTTCAAATTGCTACTACTTTTCATATTCACTTCAAAATGGCAACCATCAGTTGACCTTAAACCAAATTCTGCTCCCTGCGATTTTTGGGCCATCCTTCAAGGATTCAGAAAATATAATTCCCGTGTCTGTAAGTAAAATAGCAAAAAAGCCTTAGGGATTTTTCATGTTTCAAGATGGTGGCACTTCCGGTTCAATCGACAAACTCCATATTTTGTGTAGGAATCAGTAATTATTTGTCAAGTACCGAAATTTTTTTTTAGGTCATTCTGACCTATATTTCGACGATTTTCTTTAAAACTTTGATCCTTAATTTCACCAAGGGGAGATAATTTAGAGAATTTCTCATTATATTTTTGAAGTCACATCGGTAAGATCTACTTATATACTAAATTTCATGAAAATCGTACAATTATTAAAGAAGTTGTCAAATTGGTCTAAACTTTCGGTTCGAAATCACAGCGACGAATTTTCGAAATTCGAAAATGTGAAATTGCAGATGAAAATGATATTTTTCAAGGTATTCAAAGAAAAAAGAATTAGTAAAATCGGTCAAAAAATAGCAAAGTTACGACTATGCATTGTCAGTTTTTTCGTTCGTAAAATTCGGTGATTTCGAATTCGCAAAACGTTTTGAAAATGTATTTAATCAACAGCCACCACCCATTTTTTTTTGGGGGGGGGGGTAGGTCAAAGTTTCAGAAACTTCCTATGGTTAGATTCTGTGAAATCCGATTTGCAGGAAAAACACAAAAAAAAAATAAATAGATCTGCTACTGTCCCATGCAGATATGAAAGCTTTCATATTCATCGTCACGTGTCGTCGATTATATCAAGTATCTCAAATAAAAGGATAAGAATAACAAACTATCAAAATTGGTCAAAAACTCGCGAAGTTACAAGTCTAAATATAGCATGAAACATTGAGTAATCTGAAAACTAAAGGGAAAAAACTGATACTTGTGTTGCTGTAATCGGGATGACTTCCGATTTCAAAACTTTCAGAAAAATGAAATGAAAATGGTAAGAAAACATCGAAAAATTAAATGAGATAACTTTGAACAAAACTAAAACTTTTTGAATCAGGTTGAACTCAACTGTTTGAATATGTACGTTAAATATGTAGATTTGGAAAATTATAAAGACATAATATCAAAATCGGTCAAAAAGTCACAAAGTTACAAATTTAAATGTAGTGAGAAACATTGCACCCGGGCAAAAAAATAATCTTTAAACTAAAGGGAAATAACTGAAACTTGTATAGCTGTAATCGGGCTTCCAAGATATGTTATATAATTATGGTTTCCAATATGTTTGGTTATAAGTAGGAAATCGTGACGACATCTTAAGCATGTTTTAAACAAAGGTTCATAGACTGCAATATATAAAAAAACTGGCCAGAGATTTCTATGCAGAAATTAAATAATTGCTAGAACCAGAAAAATATTTATCCACTATAATAAATAAGCAACATAGAGAAAATGAAATGAAATTGAATGGGGTTTAACGTCCTACTGTTCTGCTCCTACAATGGGCTAATGAAGACGGGCATACGCCATAAAGTGTGCAATGAGGGAAATTTTACCCGGGCAGCGGCGTTACGGCCTACGAGGTTGGTAAGGCGACCATACTCCTTGTCACATACAACCAAGAAATCGAAACAAGGCCAGTTGACTCAATGACAGACGTTATGATACAGAGCGCACGTGCTAACCATTCAGCCACGCAACCTCCCTAAAATCGGCAAATTGCTGACCTACAGCGAGAAACATTTCAACCGGGCCAAATTTTCTATTTTAACAGTTTAATTTGCACGGTACCTTTAGTTATCAACCGAATATTACAAAACTTTTAAAAATAAGCTCCCCCTGACCAGCTTAATCGTTCGCAATAAACGTTTGCCCCTTAAAATCGACAAATTGCTGACTTTAAAGTGAGAAACATTACAACCGGGCCAAATTTTCTGTTTTATCACTTTAACAGTACCTTTGATTACCAACCGATTATTACAAAACTTTAAAAAGAGAAAGAGAGAAATGCGGCCTAACGCCCATTCGACACAAACTAGGTCATTTCGGGACTAACATATGTTTTTAATTTTATTTAAAAACTCCCCTTGCACGTACTGGTCTTTAGCCGTTGGGAGGAAACCGAAGAACACGGAGAAAACCCACGAGGTTGGACATCATACACCATGTCACGTGCAACCTGGAGATCGAAACGATGCCCGTTGACTCAATGACAAACGTTACGATACAGCGAGCACATGCTAACCATTCAGCCATCCAGCCTCCCTGAATTCAGAAAATTGCTGACTTACAGCAAGAAACATTTCAACCGGGCGAAATTTTCTGTTTTAACAGTTTAATGTGCACGGTACTTTAATTACCAACCGATTATTACAAAACTTTTGAAAATAAGCTCCAACTGACCAGCTTAATCGTATGCAATAAACGTTTTCAATCTCTTTTTTTCGGCTATCCCTGATATTTAAAAAAAAATGATACAATGATTTCACACAACAGGCTAGCTATTAGACTCTCTATTGACAAAAGTTTCACCGCCCTCCCTTCATTATAACCGAAGTTATCGTGCCCTAAAGAATCAACAAATCAGCATGCTTATCTCTGCTTACCCTAAGCAGAAAATGCTCATCTTTGAACTCAATCATAACATTGACCTAGTGAACGTCTACAACAAGTTTGAACATTCTAGCTTAATTAGAATGAGAGTTATTGTGCTCCAAAATCTCGGCCCTTCAAATTGCTTCTATTTTTCATTTTCAATTCAAAATGGTGACTCCCGGTTGACCTAAATCAGAATTCTATTCGCAACATTTTTTAGGCCTTCCTACAAGGATTCAGAAAATATAACTCCCGAGTCTGTAAGTAAAATAGCAAAAAAGCCTTATTGATTTTTCACGTTTAAAGATGGTGGCACTTCCGGTTCGATCGACAAACTCCATATTTTGTGTACGAATCAGTAATTCCTTGTCTAGTATCGAAAAAAAAAAACTAGGTCATTCTGACCTATATTTCGACGATTTTTTTGAAAACTTTGATCCTTAATTTCACAAAGGGGAGATAAGTAAGAAAATTTCTAAAGTCATTTTTCAAGTCGCATCATTAAGGTCTACTTACATATTAAATTTCATGAAAATCCTACAACTACTAAAGAAGTTGCCGAGTTGGTGTAAACTTCCGGTTCGAAATCACAGCGACGAATTTTCGAATTTCGAAAATCCGAAATTGCATATTTGAAGTAAATGTCTTAGGATACTCAAAGAAAAAAGAATTAGTAAAATAGATCAAATAGTCACAAAGTTACAGCATTGTAGGTCAAATGCATTCGTTCGTAAAATTCGGTGATTTCGGATTCGTAAAACGTTTTGTAAAAAAATACATTTAATCAAGGTTCGCACCCCATTTTTGGGGGGGTAGGTCAAAATTTCAGAAAGATCCTATGGATAGATTCTGAGAAATCCGATTTGCAGAAAACACACACAAAAAAAAAAATAATAATAACTAGATCTGCTACTGTCCCATGCAGATATGAAAGCTTTCATATTCATCGTCACGTGTCATTGATTGTATCAAGTATCCTAAATAAAAGGATAAGAAGAAAAAATTATCAAAATTGGTCAAAAACTCGCAAAATTACAAGTCTAAATATAGCATGAAACATCGCACCCAGGCATAACAATAATCTGAAAACTAAAGGGAAATAACCGAAACTTGTATTACTGTAATGAGACGGGTGAGAAAATAAAATGAAAATTGCCGGAAAAAAATTAAAAATGGCAGGTTGGAAAGGCGACCTTACTCCTTGTCACGTACAACCGGGCATTCGAAAACACGCTAGTTAACTCAATGAAAGGCGCGCGTGCTAACCATTCAGCCGCCCAACCCCCCTTTGAAATCAGACACGTGCAACATGTCATATAAGAAGAATAACAAGCCGCTCACAACAAAATGGTAAATTAATGAGTTTAGGGCAAAAAGGCGTCTACAGCACCCGGTGTTCCCAGGCGGTCACCCATCCAAGTACTAACCGGGCCCGACGTTGCTTAACTTCAGTGATCGGACGAGAACTGGTGTTTTCAACGTGGTATGGCCGTAGACGAGACACGGTGGACAGAACCCGTAGTAATACTTACTTGAATTGACCCGCTTATTGATTTTTTGGGGGGTTTTGTCGGTTTTAAAAAGGCGTCTACAGCACCCGGTGTTCCCAGGCGGTCACCCATCCAGGTACTGACCGGGCCCGACGTTGTGATCGAACGAGAACTGGTGTTTTCAACGTGGTGTGGCCGTAGAGGAGAGAAGGTGGACAGAACCCGTAGTTATACTTACCTGAATTGACCCGCTTATTGATTTTTTTTTGGGGGGGGGGTGTCGGTTTTAAAAAGGCGTCTACAGCACCCGGTGTTCCCAGGCGGTCACCCATCCAAGTACTGACCGGGCCCGACGTTGCTTAACTTCAGTGTTCGGACGAGAACTGGTGTTTTCAACGTGGTGTGGCCGTAGACGAGAGAAGGTGGACAGAACCCGTAGTTATACTTACCTGAATTGACCCGCTTATTGATTTTTTGGGGGGGGTTTTGTCGGTTTTAAAAAGGCGTCTACAGCACCCGGTGTTCCCAGGCGGTCACTCTTCCAAGTACTGACCGGGCCCGACGTTGCTTAACTTCAGTGATCGGACGCGAACTGGTGTTTTCAACGTGATGTGGCCGTAGACGAGAGAAGGTGGACAGAACCCATACTTGTGCTTACTCAAATTCTTTTTGTGTCTTTTTCCCTTGGGAGACGGGCCGAGCGGAGAGCTGGAGTTGTGCAAAAGAGTGCGCACTGTGGTCTGATTGGCGGAAAATTGATTTTTTCACGAAGAATGAGGGCAAAAAGGCGTCTACAGCACCCGGTGTTCCCAGGCGGTCACCCATCCAAGTACTAACCGGGCCCGACGTTGCTTACCTTCAGTGATCGGACGAGAACTGGTGTTTTCAACGTGGTATGGCCGTAGACGAGAGAAGGGTGGACAGAACCCTTAGTTATACTTACCTGAATTGACCCGCTTATTGATTTTGTTTTTTGTTTTAGAGTATTTAATTGTTTTAAAGAGACACGTTAAGGGTTGTTCATAGTTAAATGAAAGTTTAATTTTAAATAAGACCGATAAAATTAGGATTTAATAATGCCAGACTAATATTAAAATAAAGTTTTAAATTAAGAATAATTAATTATTGGTCTAATGCAATGAAATGCTTTGATTTGACGGATGAAATGTACGATGGGTGTCCACACTATGTGGCTAAGGCGTTGGCCTGCTAGCCAGGAGGTCGGGTGTTCGATCCTTGCATTGGCCGAGAAAGTTCATCTCGATTTTCTGGCTTGACCCCCCACCCGCCGTGTACACATTGGAGTGCACGTAAAAGATCCCTTAGCAGTTGGAATTCGATACTCTTGAATAAGCTCTATACGATGACTAAATGTGCAGATTGTAGCCACCCACACTGCATGTTTTGCTTAACAATGAAAGGGTGTCGTTTTCAATTTTCGATCCTTTTATTCTTCTACTCCTGATATTTTGGACTGTTGATCGATGATTTCATATAAAAGACTACCGATAAGACTCTTTGTAGAAAAAGTTCCCCAAAAATATTATGTTGACTTTAAGAGAAAAGGGCCTTAAAAAATGCTCCAAATCGTAAAAATACGACTTTTATGGATTTTCGATCTCTTTTTTCTGCTACCCCTGATATTTAAAAAAAATGATACAATGATTTCACACAACTGGCTAGGTATTAGACTCTCGATTGACAAGAGTTTCACCACCCTCCATTCGTTATAACCGAAGTTATTGTGCCCTAAAGAATCAACAAATCAGCATGCTTATCTCTGCTTACCCTAGGCGGAAAATGCTCATCTTTGCCCTCAATCATGACATTGACATAGTGAACGTCTTCACCAAGACTGAACATTCTAGCTCAATTAGAAGGAGAGTTATTGTGTTTCAAAATCTCGGCCCTTCAAATTGCTACTACTTTTCATATTCACTTCAAAATGGCAACCATCAGTTGACCTAAATCAAAATTCTGCTCCCTGCGATTTTTGGGCCATCCTTCACGGATTCAGAAAATATAACTCCCGTGTCTGTAAGTAAAATAGCAAAAAAGCCTTAGGGATTTTTCATGTTTCAAGATGGTGGCACTTCCGGTTCGATCGACAAACTCCATATTTTGTGTAGGAATCAGTAATTACTTGTCGAGTGTCGAAATTTTTTTTAGGTCATTCTGACCTATATTTCGACGATTTTTTTTAAAACTTTGATCCTTAATTTCACCAAGGGGAGATAATTTAGAAAATTTCACATTATATTTTTGAAGTCAAATCGGTAAGATCTACTTATATACTAAATTTCATGAAAATCGTACAACTATTAAAGAAGCTGTCAAATTGGTCTAAACTTCCGGTTCGAAATCACAGTGACGAATTTTCGAAATTCAAAAATGTGAAACTACAGATGAAAATGGTTTTTTTTCAAGGTATTCAAAGAAGAAAGAATTAGTAAAATTGGTCAAAAAATAGCAAAGTTACGACTATGCATTGTCAGTTTTTTCGTTCGTAAAATTCGGTGATTTCGAATTCGCAAAACGTTTTGAAAATATATTTAATCAACAGCCACCACCCATTTTTGGGGGGGTAGGTCAAAGTTTCAAAAACATCCTATGGTTAGATTCAGAGAAATCCGATTTGCAGGAAAAACACAAAAAAAAAATAATAACTAGATCTGCTACTGTCCCATGCAGATATGAAAGCTTTCATATTCATCGTCACGTGTCATCGATTATATGAAGTGTCTCAAATAAAAGGATAAGAATAACAAACTATAAAAATTGGTCAAAAACTCGCGAAGTTACAAGTCTAAATATAGTATGAAACATTGAGTAATCTGAAAACTAAAGGGAAATAACTGATACTTGTGTTGCTGTAATCGGGATGACTTCCGATTTCAAAACTTTCAGAAAAATGAAATGAAAATGGTAAGAAAACATCGAAAAATTAAATGAGATAACTTTGAACAAAACTAAAACTTTTTGAATCAGGTTGAACTCAACTGTTTGAATATGTACGTTAAATATGTAGATTTGGAAAATTATAAAGACATAATATCAAAATCGGTCAAAAACTCACAAAGTTACAAATTTAAATGTAGTGAGAAACATTGCACCCGGGCAAAAAAATAATCTTTAAACTAAAGGGAAATAACTGAAACTTGTATAGCTGTAATCGGGCTTCCAAGATATGTTATATTATTATGGTTTCCAATATGTTTGGTTATAAGTAGGAAATCGTGACGACTTCTTAAGCATGTTTTAAACAAAGGGTCATAGACTGCAATATACAAGAATGGCACTCTGCAATAAAAAAAAAACTGGCCAGAGATTTCTATGCAGAAATTAAATAATTGCTAGAACCAGAAAAATATTTATCCACTATAATAAATAAGCAACATAGAGAAAATGAAATGAAATTGAATGGGGTTTAACGTCCTACTGTTCTGCTCCTACAATGGGCTAATGAAGACAGGCATACACCATAAAGTGTGCAATGAGGGAAATTTTACCCGGGCAGCGGCGTTACGGCCGACGAGGTTGGTAAGGCGACCATACCCCTTGTCACGTACAACCAAGAAATCGAAACAAGGCCAGTTGACTCAATGACAGACGTTATGATACAGAGCGCACGTGCTAACCATTCAGCCACGCAACCTCCCTAAAATCGGCCAATTGCTGACCTACAGCGCGAAACATTTCAACCGGGCCAAATTTTCTATTTTAACAGTTTAATTTGCACGGTACCTTTAGTTATCAACCGAATATTACAAAACTTTTAAAAATAAGCTCCCCCTGACCAGCTTAATCGTTCGCAATAAACGTTTGCCCCTTAAAATCGACAAATTGCTGACTTTAAAGTGAGAAACATTACAACCGGGCCAAATTTTCTGTTTTATCACTTTAACAGTACCTTTGATTACCAACCGATTATTACAAAACTTTAAAAAGAGAAAGAGAGAAATGCGGCCTAACGTCCATTCGACACAAACTAGGTCATTTCGGGACTAACATACGTTTTTTGATTTTATTTAAAAACTCCCCTTGCACGTACTGGTCTTTAGCCGTTGGGAGGAAACCGAAGAACACGGAGAAAACCCACGAGGTTGGACATCATACACCATGTCACGTGCAACCTGGAGATTGAAACGACGCCCGTTGACTCAATGACAAACGTTACGATACAGCGAGCACATGCTAACCATTGAGCCATCCAGCCTCCCTGAATTCGGAAAATTGCTGACTTATAGCAAGAAACATTTCAACCGGGCGAAATTTTCTGTTTTAACAGTTTAATATGCACGGTACTTTAATTACCAACCGATTATTACAAAACTTTTGAAAATAAGCTCCAACTGACCAGCTTAATCGTATGCAATAAACGTTTGGCCTGAATTGAAAGTTCTGCACGGAAAAAGTTCATCTCGATTTCCCGGCGTGGTTCCCCTTGTCAGTGAGGCAGAACGGAGGGCCTGAGAAGCACAGCTGTCTAGTCCTTCGGATGGGACGAAAAACCAAGGTCCCGTGTACACATTGGAGTGCACGTAAAATATCCCTAAGCAGTTGGAATTCGATACTGTTGAATAAACTCTATACGATGACTAAATGCGTAGATTGTAGTCACCCACACTGCACGTTTCGCTTAACAATGAAAGGGTGCCGTTTTCAATGTTCGATTCTTTTGTTCTTCTACTCCTGATATGTTGGACTGTTGATCGATGGTTTCATATAAAAGACTACCAATAAGACTCTTTGTAGAAGAAGTTCCCAAAAAATAGTATGTTGACTTTACGAGAAAGACCTCTAAACATGCTCCAAATTGTAAAAATACGACTTTTTGGATTTTCAATCTCTTTTTTTTCGGCTATCCCTGATATTTAAAAAAAATGATACAATGATTTCACACAACAGGCTAGCTATTAGACTCTCTATTGACAAAAGTTTCACCGCCCTCCCTTCATTATAACCGAAGTTATCGTGCCCTAAAGAATCAACAAATCAGCATGCTTATCTCTGCTTACCCTAAGCAGAAAATGCTCATCTTTGAACTCAATCATAACATTGACCTAGTGAACGTCTACAACAAGTTTGAACATTCTAGCTTAATTAGAATGAGAGTTATTGTGCTCCAAAGTCTCGGCCCTTCAAATTGCTTCTATTTTTCATTTTCAATTCAATTCTGACCTAAATCAGAATTCTATTCGCGACATTTTTTAGGCCTTCCATCAAGGATTCAGAAAATATAACTCCCGAGTCTGTAAGTAAAATAGCAAAAAAGCCTTAGTGATTTTTCACGTTTAAAGATGGTGGCACTTCCGGTTCGATCGACAAAACCATATTTTGTGTACGAATCAGTAATTCCTTGTCTAGTATCGAAAAAAAAAACTAGGTCATTCTGACCTATATTTCGACGATTTTTTTGAAAACTTTGATCCTTAATTTCACCAAGGGGAGATAAGTTAGAAAATTTCTAAAGTCATTTTTCAAGTCGCATCATTAAGGTCTACTTACATATTAAATTTCATGAAAATCGTACAACTACTAAAGAAGTTGTCGAGTTGGTGTAAACATCCGGAACGAAATCACAGCGACGAATTTTCGAAATTCGAAAATCCGAAATTGCAGATTTGAAGTAAATGTCTTAGGATACTCAAAGAAAAAAGAATTAGTAAAATAGATCAAATAGTCACAAAGTTACAGCATTGTAGGTCAAATGCATTCGTTCGTAAAATTCGGTGATTTCGGATTCGTAAAACGTTTTGAAAATACATTTAATCAAGGTTCGCACCCCATTTTTGGGGGGGTAGGTCAAAATTTCAGAAAGATCCTATGGATAGATTCTGAGAAATCCGATTTGCAGAAAACACACACAAAAAAAAAATAATAATAACTAGATCTGCTACTGTCCCATGCAGATATGAAAGCTTTCATATTCATCGTCACGTGTCATCGATTATATCAAGTATCTCAAATAAAAGGATAAGAATAACAAACTATTAAAATTGGTCTAAAACTCGCCAAGTTACAAGTCTAAATATAGTATGAAACATTGAGTAATCTGAAAACTAAAGGGAAATAACTGATACTTGTGTTGCTGTAATCGGGATGACTTCCCACTTCAAAACTTTCAGAAAAATGAAATGAAAATGGTAAGAAAACATCGAAAAATTAAATGAGATAACTTTGAACAAAACTAAAACAGGTTGAACTCAACTGTTTGAATATGTACGTTAAATATGTAGATTTGGAAAATTATAAAGACATAATATCAAAATCGGTCAAAAACTCACAAAGTTACAAATTTAAATGTAGTGAGAAACATTGCACCCGGGCAAAAAAATAATCTTTAAACTAAAGGGAAATAACTGAAACTTGTATAGCTGTAATCGGGCTTCCAAGATATGTTATATAATTATGGTTTCCAATATGTTCGGTTATAAGTAGGAAATCGTGACGACTTCTTAAGCATGTTTTAAACAAAGGGTCATAGACTGCAATATACAAGAATGGCACTCTGCAATAAAAAAACTGGCCAAAGCAAGATTTCTATGCAGAAATTAAATAATTGTTAGAACCAGAAAAATCTTTATCCACTATAATAAATAAGCAACATAGAGAAAATGAAATGAAATTGAATGGGTTTAACGTCCTACTGTTTTGCTCCTACAATGGGCTAATGAAGACGGGCATACGCCATAATGTGTGAAATGAGAGAAATTTTACCCGGGCAGCGGCGTTACGGCCTACGAGGTTGGACAGGCGACCATACTCCTTGTCACGTACAACCAAGAAATCGAAACAACGCCAGTTGACTCAATGACAGACGTTATGATACAGAGCGCACGTGCTAACCATTCAGCCACGCAACCTCCCTAAAATCGGCAAATTGCTGACCTACAGCGAGAAACATTTCAACCGGGCCAAATTTTCTATTTTAACAGTTTAATTTGCACGGTACCTTTAGTTATCAACCGAATATTACAAAACTTTTAAAAACAAGCTCCCTCTGACCAGCTTAATCGTTCGCAATAAACGTTTGCCCCTTAAAATCGACAAATTGCTGACTTTAAAGTGAGAAACATTACAACCGGGCCAAATTTTCTGTTTCATCACTTTTACAGTAGCTTTGATTACCAACCGATTATTACAAAACTTTAAAAATAAAAGAGAAAGAGATAAATGCGGCCTAACGTCAATTCGACACAAACTGGGTCATTTCGGGACTAACATATGTTTTTTAATTTTATTTAAAAACTCCCCTTGTGCGTACTGGTTTTTAGCCGTTGGGAGGAAACCGAAGAACACGGAGAAAACCCACGAGGTTGTACATCATACACCATGTCACGTGCAACCTGGAGATCGAAACGACGCCCGTTGACTCAATGACAGACGTTACGATACAGCGCGCACATGCTAACCATTCAGCCTCCCTGAATTCGGAAAATTGCTGACTTATAGCAAGAAACATTTCAACCGGGCGAAATTTTCTGTTTTAACAGTTTAATGTGCACGGTACTTTAATTACCAACCCATTATTACAAAACTTTTGAAAATAAGCTCCAACTGACCAGCTTAATCGTATGCAATAAACGTTTTGCCTGAATTGAAAGTTCTGAACGGAGAAAGTTCATCTCGATTTCCCGGCGTGGTTCCCCTTGTCAGTGAGGCAGAACGGAGGGCCTGACAAGCACAGCTGTCTAGTCCATCGGATGGGACGAAAAACCAAGGTCCCGTGTACACATTAGAGTGCACGTAAAATATCCCTAAGCAGTTGGAATTCGATACTGTTGAATAAGCTCTATACGATGACTAAATGCGTAGATTGCAGTCACCCACACTGCATGTTTCGCTCAACAATGAAAGGGTGCCGTTTTCAATGTTCGATCCTTTTGTTCTTCTACTCCTGATATGTTGGACTGTTGATCGATGGTTTCATATAAAAGACTACCAATAAGACTCTTTGTAGAAGAAGTTCCCAAAAAATAGTATGTTGACTTTACGAGAAAGACCTCTAAACATGCTCCAAATTGTAAAAATAAGACTTTTTGGATTTTCAATCTCTTTTTTTCGGCTATCCCTGATATTTAAAAAAAATGATACAATGATTTCAAACAACAGGCTAGCTATTAGACTCTCTATTGACAAAAGTTTCACCGCCCTCCCTTCATTATAACCGAAGTTATCGTGCCCTAAAGAATCAACAAATCAACATGCTTATCTCTGCTTACCCTAAGCAGAAAATGCTCATCTTTGAACTCAATCATGACATTGACCTAGTGAACGTCTACACCAAGTTTGAACATTCTAGCTTAATTAGAAGGAAAGTTATTGTATTCCAAAGTCCCGGTCCTTCAAATTGCTTCTATTTTTCATTTTCAATTCAAAATGGTGACCATCACGTGACCGAAATCAAAATTCGGATCCGACAGATTTTTAGGCATTCCTTCAAGGATTCTGAAAATATAACTCCCGAGTCTGTAAGTAAAATAGCAAAAAAGCCTTTTTGATTTTTCACGTTTAAAGATGGTGGCACTTCCGGTTCGATCGACAAACTCCATATTTTGTGTACGAATCAGTAATTCCTTGTCTAGTATCAAAAAAAAAAATTAGGTCATTCTGACCTATATTTCGACGATTTTTTTGAAAACTTTGATCCTTAATTTCACCAAGGGGAGATAATTTAGAAAATTTCTAATTATATTTTTGAAGTCACATCGGTAAGATCTACTTGTATACTAAATTTCATGAAAATCGTACAACTATTAAAGAAGTTGTCAAATTGGTCTAAACTTCCGGTTCGAAATCACAGCGACGAATTTTCGAAATTCGAAAATGTGAAACTGCAGATGAAAATGATTTTTTTCAAGGTATTCAAAGAAAAAAGAATTAGTAAAATCGGTCAAAAAATAACAAAGTTACGACTATGCATTGTCAGTTTTTTCGTTCGTAAAATTCGGTGATTTCGGATTCGTAAAACGTTTTGAAAATATATTTAAACAACATTCGCACCCCATTTTTTGGGGGGGGGGGGTAGGTCAAAGTTTCAGAAAGATCCCATTGTTAGATTCTGAGAAATCCGATTTGCAGAAAATACACAAAAAAAAAAATAATAATAATCTTAACAGAAACAATAAGCTTTCATATGTAATATGAAAGCTTAATAACTTTAACAGAAACAATAAGCTTTCATATGTAATACATATGAAAGCTTAATAATCTTAACAGAAACAATAAGCTTTCATATGAAATATGGAAGCTTAACTAGATCTGCTACTGTCCCATGCAGATATGAAAGCTTTCATATTCATCGCCACGTGTCATTGATTGTATCAAGTATCCTAAATAAAAGGATAAGAAGAAAAAATTATCAAAATTGGTCAAAAACTCGCAAAATTACAAGTCTAAATATAGTATGAAACATTGCACCCAGGCATAACAATAATCTGAAAACTAAAGGGAAATAACCGAAACTTGTATTACTGTAATGAGACGCATGAAAAAATGAAATGAAAATTGCCGGAAAAAAATTAAAAATGACAGGTTGGACAGGCGACCTTACTCCTTGTCACGTACAACCGAGCATTCGAAAACACGCTAGTTAACTCAATGACAGGCGCGCGTGCTAACCATTCAGCCGCCCAACCCCCCTTTGAAATCAGACACGTACAAGCCACTCACAACAAAATGGTAAATTAATGAGTTTAGGGCAAAAAGGCGTCTACAGCACCCGGTGCTCCCAGGCGGTCACCCATCCTAGTACTAACCGGGCCCGACGTTTCTTAACTTGAGTGATCGGACGAGAACTGGTGTTTTCAACATGGTATGACCGTAGACGAGAGAAGGTGGACAGAACCCGTAGTTATACATACTTGAATTGACCCGCTTATTGATTTTTTTGGGGGGGTTTTGTCGGTTTTAAAAAGGCGTCTACAGCACCCGGTGTTCCCAGGCGGTCACCCGTCCAAGTACTGACCGGGCCCGACGTTGCTTAACTTCAGTGATCGGATGAGAACTGGTGTTTTCAACGTGGTGTGGCCGTAGACGAGAGAAGGTGGACAGAACCCGTAGTTATACTTACCTGAATTGACCCGGTTATTGATTTTTTTTTTTTGTTTTTTGTCGGTTTTAAAAAGGAGCCTACAGCACCCGATGTTCCCAGGCGGTCACCCATCCAAGTACTGACCGGGCCCGACGTTGCTTAACTTCAGTGATCGGACGAGAACTGGTGTTTTCAACGTGGTATGGCCGTAGACGAGAGGGGGTGGACAGAACCCGTAGTTATACTTACCGGAATTGACCCGCTTATTGATTTTTTGGGCGGTTTTTGTCGGTTTTAAAAAGGCGTCTATAGCACCCGGTGTTCCCAGGCGGTCACCCATCCAAGTACTAACGGGGCCCGACGTTGCTTAACTTCAGTGATCGGACAAGAACTGGTGTTTTCAACGTGGTGTGGCCGTAGACGAGAGAAGGTGGACAGAACCCGTAGTTATACTTACCTGAATTGACCCGCTTATTGATTTTTTTTTTGTGGTGGGGAGGGAGGTGTCGGTTTTAAAAAGGCGTCTACAGCACCCGGTGTTCCCAGGCGGTCACCCATCCAAGTACTGACCGGGCCCGACGTTGCTTAACTTCAGTGATCGGACGAGAACTGGTGTTTTCAACGTGGTGTGGCCGTAGACGAGAGAACGTGGACAGAACCCGTAGTTATACTTACCTGAATTGACCCGCTTATTGATTTTTTTTTTTTGGGGGGGGGGTCGGTTTTAAAAAGGCGTCTACAGCACCCGGTGTTCCCAGGCGGTCACCCATCCAAGTACTGACCGGGCCCGACGTTGCTTAACTTCAGTGATCGGACGAGAACTGGTGTTTTCAACGTGGTGTGGCCGTAGAAGGTGGACAGAACCCATACTTGTGCTTACTCAAATTCTTTTTGTTTCTTATTCCCTGGAGAGACGGACCGAGCGCAGAGCTGGAGTCCGCAAAAGAGTCCGCGCTGTGGTCTGATTGGCGGAAAATTGATTTTTTCACGAAGAATCAGGGCAAAAAGGCGTCTACAGCGCTCGGTGTTCCCAAGCGGTCACCCATCCAAGTACTGACCGGGCCCGACGTTGCTTAACTTCAGTAATCGGACGAGAACTGGTGTTTTCAACGTGGTGTGGCCGTAGACGAGAGAAGGTGGACAGAACCCATACTTGTGCTTACTCAAATTCTTTTTGTGTCTTATTCCCTGGGGAGACGGGCCGAGCGCAGAGCTGGAGTGGTGCAAAAGAGTGCGCGCTGTGGTCTGATTGGCGGAAAATTGATTTTTTCACGAAGAATCAGGGCAAAAAGGCGTCTACAGCACCTGGTATTCCCAGGCGGTCACCCATCCAAGTACTAACCGGGCTCGACGTTGCTTAACTTCCGTGATCGGACGAGAACTGGTGTTTTCAACGTGGTATGGCCGTAGACGAGAGAAGCTGGACAGAACGCGTAGTTATACTTACCTGAATTGACCCGCTTATTGATTTTTTGTTTTGTTTTTTGTTTTAGAGTATTTAATTGTTTTAATGAGACACGTTAAGGGTTGTTCATAGTTAAATTAAAGTTTAATTTTAAATAAGACCAATAAAATTAGGATTTAATAATGCCAGACTAATATTAAATAAAGTTTTAAATTAAGAATAATTAATTATTGGTCTAATGCAATGAAATGCTTTGATTTGACGGATGAAATGTACGATGGGTGTCCACACTATGTGGCTAAGGCGTTGGCCTGCTAGCCAGGAGGTCGGGTGTTCGATCCCTGCATTGGCCGAGAAAGTTCATCTCGATATTCTGGCGTGTCCCCCCATCCGCCGTGTACACATTGGAGTGCACGTAAAAGATCCCTTAGCAGTTGGAATTCTATATTGTTGAATAAGCTCTATACGATGACTAAATGTGCAGATTGTAGCCACCCACACTGCATGTTTTGCTTAACAATGAAAGGGTGCGGTTTTCAATTTTCGATCCTTTTATTCTACTACTCCTGATATTTTGGACTGTTGATCTATGGTTTCATATAAAAGACTACCGATAAGCCTCTTTGTAGAAGAAGTTCCCCCGAAATATTATGTTGACTTTAAGAGAAAAGGGCCTTTAAAAATGCTCCAAATCGTAAAAATACGACTTTTTGGATTTTCGATCTCTTTTTTCTGCTACCCCTGATATTTAAAAAAAATGATACAATGATTTCACACAACGGGCTAGCTATTAGACTCTCGATTGACAAGAGTTTCATCACCCTCCCTTCATTATAACCGAAGTTATTGTGCCCTAAAGAATCAACAAATCAGCATGCTTATCTCTGCTTACCCTAGGCAGAAAATGTTCATCTTTGCACTCAATCATGACATTGACCTAGTGAACGTCTACACCAAGATTGAACATTCTAACTCAATTAGAAGGAGAGTTATTGTGTTTCAAAGTCTCGGCGCTTCAAATTGCTACTACTTTTCATATTCACTTCAAAATGGCAACCATCAGTTGACCTAAATCAAAATTCTGCTCCCTACGATTTTTGGGCCATCCTTAAAGGATTCAGAAAATATAACTCCCGTGTCTGTAAGTAAGATAGCAAAAAAGCCTTAGGGATTTTTCATGTTTCAAGATGGTGGCATTTCCGGTTTGATCGACAAACTCCATATTTTGTGTAGGAATCAGTAATTACCTGTCGAGTATCGAAAAAAATTTTCAGGTCATTCTGACCTATATTTCGACTATTTTTTTAAAAACTTTGATCCTTAATTTCACCAAGGGGAGATAATTTAGAAAATTTCTCATTATAATTTTGAAGTCACATTGGTAAGATCTACTTAAATACTAAATTTCATGAAAATCGTACAACTATTAAAGAAGTTGTGAAATTGGTCTAAACTTTCGGTTCGAAATCACAGCGACGAATTTTCGAAATTCGAAAATGTGAAACTGCAGATGAAAATGATTTTTTTCAAGGTATTCAAAGAAAAAAGAATTAGTAAAATCGGTCAAAAAATAGCAAAGTTACGACTATGCATTGTCAGTTTTTTCGTTCGTAAAATTCGGTGATTTCGAATTCGCAAAACGTTTTGAAAATATATTTAATCAACAGCCACCACCCATTTTTGGGGGGGTAGGTCAAAGTTTCAGAAACATCCTATGGATAGATTCTGTGAAATCCGATTTGCAGGAGAAACACAAAAAAAAAAAAATAACTAGATCTGCTAAGCAGATATTAAAGCTTTCATATTCACGGTCAGTTTCTGTCGCATCTCATGAGTTATATAAAGAATCTTAAAAAGGAAAAAGAATTAATGAAATCCGCCAAAAACTCACCGAGTTATAACGAGAAACAATTCAACCGGTTCAAATTCTACCTTAATTAAAAACAGAGGTGTTATGTTCCAATGTGATCAGTCAAATTGCTTATTGCTCCTAAATCTACGCAGAAATTCTCAACATCAAACTTAGTCAAGGTAAATGACATAATGAATCTATATTTGGAATTTTGTCACTCTCACTTCCTTCATTATAACCAAAGTTATCGTGCCCCAGATTGCTTATCTCTGCTTACTGTAAGCAGACAATGCTCATCTTCGCACTCCTTCATGGCACTGACCTAATGAACGCCTTCACCAAGATTGAACATTCTGTCCCAATTAGAAGGAGAGTTATTTTGTTTCAAATTCTCGACCAATCAAATCGCTCATCGCTCTGCTTATCCAGGGCAGACAATGCTCATTGTCAAACGTATTCAAGGTATTGATGTAATGAAACTATATATACCAAGTTTCATCACTCTGACTGAAGTGAAAGTGTCCAAAATCATCAACCAATCTAATTGCTTATCTCTGCTTACCCTAAGCATAAAATGCTCATCTACGAACTCCATGTTTTTGATGTATGGGGATCATGGTGGCTCAGTGATAAGAGACACTGATTAACTAACCAGTAGGTCTTGGGCTCTCTCCCGGGGTTTGACCAGAAAGTCAATTGTACAGGCTTGACTGCCCTTGTTAGCTGTACAGGACAGTAGGTCTGTCCGGTCTGACAGGGAATAGTGTCTAATTGTCAGGATGGGACGAAAAGCAATGTTCAGTGTACACATTGGCGTGCACGTAAAAGATTCCTTGATAGAGTATATCGTAATATAGATGTCCGGGCAAAATCTATCTGTTTGTCTTCAATGGTCCAGTCGGTGTATAAAGTAAGACTTTTGCCCTACTCCGTATAAGATTTCAAATCTTTGAAGTTTTAAGATAAGCATACCCGGTCCCTGAAATCTTAAATGGGACTTGCTTTTTCGCCCCTCTGTTCTGTACAGACTGGGCTAATACAGTAAAACATTGTAACAATCTACAGAGAGTAAATTTAACTTGTTGACTAAATAATCTTCAATACTTCCAATTAGCGGTATGTAGTGACAAGGATCATGACCCAGATGGGATATACTTGAACTTTCTAGACAAGAAACCTGATATCTAATTTGGTATAGCACTAATAAGTTTCATTACATACTAAATTTTTATATGATTGCTTATCGCACTTGGCATTCATACCCATAGGTCCATCTTTAAATTTAAAACTGGTAGAAATCGAGGGTTGAACATGGTATTGCATCGTCACTGTTGTATTATTGCTTATCGCCCTTGACATTGTATTAAAGGTAGTTTTATATTCATAGTACCAGAACGGTAAATTATAAAAAGTGTAAATTATTACCCAGAGTTGAACATTATTTGTGATTTTGCCTGGTAACGCCAAAACTCGATCATGTACTAAATAATGGCGGCACAGTAAAATTTCTTGATTGTCAAGTTTTTGGTTATAAATAAACCCTCGCGATTTTTTTTTTTAGTATGGAATCAAATCTACGGCTATTTCTGTAAAACACATGTTTTTTTTTTCTTTTTCAGGCTTTCGTCGCTTTCGCTGTCTGTTTGACAGTAGCTGCTTCCCAATACATCGATGCTAAAATCGGACACGGTTTCGGACATGGTGTTGGTGTTTTTGGAAACGGAAATGGTAAATGATTTGGAAGAGGACATGCCGGTGTTGGGCATGGTCTTGTTGGTGTAGGAGCTATTGGCAACGGACTCAACCATGGTATTGGACATGGTATCCAAGGAAACCGACTCAGACACGGAATAGTAGCTGTTGACAAAGTCGGTGTTATTGGTAACGGAATTGGTCATGGTATTGTTGGTAATGGTATCGGACACGGTATTGTTGGAAACGGAATTGGTCATGGTATCGTTGGTAACGGTATCGGACATGGTATCATTGGAAACGGAATCGGACACGGACTTATTGGACATGGAAAGATTGGCAAATGCATTGGGCATGACATCGTTGGTAACGGTTGGACACGGAATTGGTCATGGTATCGTTGGTAACGGTATCGGACACGGTATTATTGGAAACGGACTTGTTGGACATGGAAAGATTGGAGCTTACAAACAATCATACAACTACAACGGGTACAACAACGGGCCATACAACCGATACAACAACGGACTATACAAGTACAACCAATACAATAATAAAGGATACAATAGTTACAACGGCCCCTACAATTACAACAACGGTTACAACAATGGCCACAATAACAACGAATATGGGAAGGGATATAACAACTACAATAACAACGGATACGGTAACGGATACAACAACTACAACCGTTATCCTTCTTACAATAACTATCAAGGTTGCGGTTACAACAAATATTAAGACAATACGGCTATTTGATAGCATAATATTACCATAGCTTTAATACTTATAAATACTAGTATATAGTTTCTATTGTTCATGCATAATGTATATATGTAAATCAGGAAGTTAAGATATATATAAATTTAATAAAATAATATACATATAAACTCTTGTTATTTATCCGTTTATAGCTTACTACTAGTCCGGTCTATAGCTTGATAACCTCAATGTGCACATATACGTCACATCCTGTCTTCATTACGTTTGGTCAAAGGTCACGAGATGTAAATAGGGATATCGCTAATCCTAATCCTAACCCAAGACCTAACCTTAGCCCTTACCCTAACCCTAACCTACAATCTCGCCTGTCCAATCTCCTGGGTTTACCCCGGGACCTGCGGTTTCCTCCCATTGTTAATATGCGCAAGCAGATTATTGAAATAAAATTAAACCATATGTTAGTCCCAAAATGACCTAGTTTGCGTCGAGTGGACGTTAAACCCCATTTCTCTCTCTGTGTGTGTCTCTCTCTCTCTCTCCGTGTCATGGTTATTCAGTGCATATAACTGTAATTTCGATATGTCAATTACTTCACGCAAACCTTAAAGTAATGTACAATTATTCCACCCTCGCATATTGTTTAGGGATTTTCCCACAAACAGGTCTCATCTTACCGCTTCTATGGAAGACAGCGAATAGAATGTAGCATACCTGGAATGCCGAATGATTCTTGAAGAAACGAGTGAGTTATGTCAATAGTACTGCTAGTTCAAAAGCGTTTTATAGCTGAGGCGCTGGAGGCGCCAGCCTCCCCGCGAAAAAAATCAAAGCAGTTGAAAAAATAAAACTGGAGAAAAATGCTAAAACCGATGCGAAAAATGAAAATGTACCCTAGTTAGGGAGGGCTCTAAAGACAGACAAAAGGGTCCCACGAATGACAAAAGGGTCCCTAGGGCCAAGGGAAAGGGCCCCCGAGTCCAACTCAATCGTTTTCTATACACTGTTACTGTCGAATCCACTACTGAATGAGAATGCAGCCATTGCATTGGCATGACAATCATCAATCAAGAACCTCCCCTCGCGACAGAGGGCCCTCAAAATAGTACAGCCTCCGCCATGATAAACCTTAAAACGCCCCTATGCTAGTTCTGTAACTGAAAGTCAAAATGGTGAAAGATGTTATTTGGTCAACATTTATCTACACTAACACAGACATTTTCAGATGAGGCGTGTAATAAAGTGGCTTAAATATATGAAAATCTTGAAAGAACTGATCGCAACCTATACCCTGCATTTGTTAGGTGTGTGGTTGCGAATGGGATATAGCGTCTTGTGCCACCACCCCCACCCCATCACACACACATATACCACCCCGATTCTTCAATCCAAACTGATTAGAACCTGAATCACAATCGATCTAGTAGCAATCATACACAGTCGATATCAAAAATGATTTCCAATCTCAAAGACGGCTTATCTCCCCCGAAACTGTTGAGTAATACGCGATTCCCAATTCACACAACTTTCATAGATTTAAGGAAATGGAATGAACTGAACAGAAATGGTTTTAACGACCTATCTTTCTGCGCCGACTGAATTAACTAAATTTTGATCGGATTTCGTTGAACGTTTCATTGTTATTTCTGCTACGAATTCGTTAATTGTTTCACCGTTATTTCTGCTACGAATTCGTTAATTGTTGAGGTGTTATTACTGCTATAAATTCGTTGATCGTTTCATTGCTATTTATGGGAATCACGGTGGCTAAGTGGGAAAGGCGCTGGCTCGTTAGCCTGGAGGTCGGGTGTTCGATCCTGGCATTGGCCGAGAAAGCTCATCTCGATTTTCCGGCGTGGTTTCCTCTTGTCAGTGATGCAGAAGGAGGGCCTGATAAGGACAGCTGCCTAGTCGTTCGGATGGGACGAAAAACCGAGGTCCCGTGTACACATTGGAGTGCACGTAAAAGATCCCTTGGCAGTTGGAATTCGATATAAGAGTAGGCCGTAGCGCCGCTGCCCGGGCAAAAATTCCCTCATAGCACACTGTATGGCGTATGCCCGTCTTCCATTAGCCCAGGTCAGGTGCAGAAGAGTAGGACGTAAAACCCCATTTCATTTCTGCTATTTATGCTATGAATTCGTTAAGTTTTGCACTGTTATTTCTGCTATGAGTTGGTTGATCGTTTCACTGTTATTTCTGCTGTGAACTTGATCAAGACAATGACCTAGTGAACGTCTACACCAAGTTTGAACATTCTAGCTGACCTACAGCGAGAAACATTTCAACCGAGCCAAATTTTCGATTTTAACAGATTAATTTGCACGGTACCTTTAGTTATCAATCGAATATTACAAAACTTTTAAAAATAAGCTCCCCCTGAACAGCTTAATCGTTCGCAATAAACGGGTTTGGACATCATATTCCATGTCACGTGCAACCTGGAGATCGAAACGACGCCCGTTGACTCAATGACAGACGTTACGATACAGCGCGCACATGCTAACCATTCAGCCATTCAGCCTCCCTGAATTCGGAAAATTGCCGACTTATTGCAAGAAACATTTCAACCGGGCGAAATTTTCTGTTTTAACAGTTTAATGTGCATGGTACTTTAATTACCAACCGATTATTACAAAACTTTTGAAAATAAGCTCCAACTGACCAGCTTAATCGTATGCAATAAAAGTTTGGCTTGAATTGAAAGTTCTGCACGGAGAAAGTTCATCTCGATTTCCCGGCGTGGTTCCCCCTTGTCAGAACGGAGGGCCTGACAAGCACAGCTGTCTAGTTCGGATGGGACGAAAACCACGGTCCCGTGTACACATTGGAGTGCACGTAAAATATCCCTAAGCAGTTGGAATTCGATACTGTTGAATAAGCTCTATACGATGACTAAATGTGTAGATTGTAGTCACCCACACTGCATGTTTCGCTTAACAATGAAAGGGTGCCGTTTTCAATGTTCGATCCTTTTGTTCTTCTACTCCTGATATGTTGGACTGTTGATCGATGGTTTCATATAAAAGACTACCAATAAGACTCTTTGTAGAAGAATTTCCCAACAAATATTATGTTGACTTTACGAGAAAGACCTCTAAACATACTCCAAATTGTAAAAATACGACTTTTTGGATTTTCAATCTCTTTTTTTCGGCTATCCCTGATATTAAAAAAAAAATGATACAATGATTTCACACAACAGGCTAGCTATTAGACTCTCTATTGACAAAAGTTTCACCGCCCTCCCTTCATTATAACCGAAGTTATCGTGCCCTAAAGAATCAACAAATCAACATGCTTATCTCTGCTTACCCTAAGCAGAAAATGCTCATCTTTGTCCTCCATCATAACATTGACCTAGTGAACGTCTACGCCAAGTTTGAACATTCTAGCGTAATTAGAATGAGAGTTATTGTGCTCCAAAGTCTCGGCCCTTCAAATTTCTTCTATTTTTTATTTACAATTCAAAATGGTGACTCCCGGTTGACCTAAATCAAAATTCTATTCGCGACATTTTTTAGGCCTTACTACAAGGATTCAGAAAATATAACTCCCGAGTCTGTAAGTAAAATAGCAAAAAAGCCTTATTGATTTTTCACGTTTAAAGATGGTGGCACTTCCGGTTCGATCGACAAACTCCATATTTTGTGTACGAATCAGTAATTCTTTGTCTAGTATCGGAAAAAAAAATTAGGTCATTCTGACCTATATTTCGACGATTTTTTTGAAAAATTTGATCCTTAATTTCACCAAGGGGAGATAATTTAGAAAATTTCTAATTATATTTTTGAAGTCACATCGGTAGGATCTACTTATATACTAAATTGAATGAAAATCGCACAACTATTAAAGAAGTTGTCAAATTGGTCTAAACTTCCGGTTCGAAATCACAGCGACGAATTTTCAAAATTCGAAAATATGAAACTGCTGATGAAAATGATTTTTTTCAAGGTATTCAAAGAAAAAAGATTTAGTAAAATCAGTCAAAAAACAATAAAGTTACGACTATGCATTGTCCATTTTGTCGTTCGTATATTTCGGTGATTTCGGATTCGTAAAACGTTTTGAAAATATATTCAATCAACAGCTACCACCCATTTTTGTGGGGATAGGTAAAAGTTTCATAAAGATACTGTGGTTAGATTCTGAGAAATCCGATTTGTGGATAAAACACAAAAAAAAAATAACAATAACTAGATCTGCTACTGTCCCATGCAGATATGAAAGCTTTCATATTCATCGTCACGTGTCATTGATTGTATCAAGTATCCTAAATAAAAGGATAAGAAGAAAAAATTATTAAAATTGGTCAAAAACTCGCGAAGTTACAAGTCTAAATATAGTATGAAACATTGCACCAAGGCATAACAATAATCTGAAAACTAAAGGGAAATAACTGAAACTTGTTTTACTGTAATGAGACGGATGAGAAAATGAAATGAAAATGGCGGGAAAAAAAAATAAAAATGGCAGGTTGGACAGGCGACCTTACTCCTTGTCACGTACAACCGGGCATTCGAAAACACGCTAGTTAACTCAATGACAGGCGCGCGTGCTAACCATTCAGCCACCCAACCCCCCTTTGAAATCAGGCACGTGCAATATGTCATATAGGAAGAATAAGAAGTCGCTCACAACAAAATGGTAAATTAATGAGTTTAGGTCAAAAGGTTGAGCTACTGTTTTAGAGTACTTAATAGTTTTAAAGAGACACGTTAAGGGTTGTTCATAGTTAAATGAAAGTTTAATTTTAAATAAGACCAATAAAATTAGGATTTAATAATGCCAGACTAATATTTCCAATATGTTTGGTTATAAGTAGGAAATCGTGACGACTTCTTAAGCATGTTTTAAACAAAGGATCATGTTTGTTTAAACAAGAATGGCACTCTGCAATAAAAAAACTGGCCAAAGCAAGATTTCTATGCAGAAATTAAATAATTGCTAGAACTAGAAAAATATTTATCCACTATAATAAATAAGCAACATAGAGAAAATGAAATGAAATTGAATGGGGTTTAACGTCCGACTGTTCTGCTCCTAAAATGGGCTAATGAAGACGGGCATATGCCATAAAGTGTGCAATGAGGGAAATTTTACCCGGGCAGCGGCGGTTACGGCCTACGAGGTTGGACAGGCGACCATACTCCTTGTCACGTACAACCAAGAAATCGAAACAACGCCAGTTGACTCAATGACAGACGTTATGATACAGAGCGCACGTGCTAACCATTCAGCCACGCAACCTCCCTAAAATCGGCAAATTGCTGACCTACAGCGAGAAACATTTCAACCGGGCCAAATTTTCTATTGTAACAGTTTAATTTGCACGGTACCTTTAGTTATCAACCGAATATTACAAAACTTTTAAAAATAAGCTCCCCCTGACCAGCTTAAGCGTTCGCAATAAACGTTTGCCCCTTAAAATCGGCAAATTGCTGACTTTAAAGTGAGAAACATTACAACCGGGCGAAATTTTCTGTTTTATCACTTTTACAGTACCTTTGATTACCAACCGATTATTACAAAACTTTAAAAATAAAAGAGAAAGAGAGAAATGCGGCCTAATGTCCATTCGACACAAACTAGGTCATTTCGGGACTAACATATGTTTTTAATTTTATTTAAAAACTCCCCTTGCGCTTACAGGTCTTTAGCCGTTGGGAGGAAACCGAAGGACACGGAGAAAACCCACGAGGTTGGACATCATACTTCATGTCACGTGCAACCTGGAGATCGAAACGACGCCCGTTGACTCAATGACAGACGTTACGATACAGTGCGCACATGCTAACCATTCAGCCATTCAGCCTCCCTGAATTCAGAAAATTGCTGACTTATAGCAAGAAACATTTCAACCGGGCGAAATTTTCTGTTTTAACAGTTTAATGTGCACGGTACTTTAATTACCAACCGATTATTACAAAACTTTTGAAAATAAGCTCCAACTGACCAGCTTAATCGTATGCAATAAACGTTTTCGCCTGAATTGAAAGTTCTGCACGGAGAAAGTTCATCTCGATTTCCCGGCGTGGTTCCCCTTGTCAGTGAGGCAGAACGGAGGGCCTGACAAGCACAGCTGTCTAGTCATTCGGATGGGACGAAAAACCAAGGTCTCGTGTACACATTGGAGTGCACGTAAAATATCCCTAAGCAGCTGGAATTCGATACTGTTGAATAAGCTCTATACGATGACTAAATGTGTAGATTGTAGTCACCCACACTGCATGTTTCGCTTAACAATGAAAGGGTGCCGTTTTCAATGTTCGATCCTTTTGTTCTTCTACTCCTGATATGTTGGACTGTTGATCGATGGTTTCATATAAAAGACTACCAATAAGACTCTTTGTAGAAGAAGTTCCCAAAAAATATTATGTTGACTTTACGAGAAAGACCTCTAAACATGCTCCAAATTGTAAAAATACGACTTTTTGGATTTTCAATCTCTTTTTTTCGGCTATCCCTGATATTTAGAAAAAAATAATACAATGATTTCACACAACAGGCTAGCTATTAGACTCTCTATTGACAAAAGTTTCACCGCCCTCCCTTCATTATAACCGAAGTTATCGTGCCCTAAAGAATCAACAAATTAGCATGCTTATCTCTGCTTACCCTAAGCAGAAAATGCTCATCTTTAGACTCAATCATAACATTGACCTAGTGAACGTCTACACCAAGTTTGAACATTCTAGCTTAATTAGAAGGAGAGTAATTGTGTTCCAAAGTCCCGACCCTTCAAATTGCTTCTATTTTTCATTTTCAATTCAAAATGGTGACCATCACGTGACCGAAATCAAAATTCTATTCGCGACATTTTTTAGGCCTTCCATCAAGGATTCAGAAAATATAACTCCCGAGTCTGTAAGTAAAATAGCAAAAAAGCCTTATTGATTTTTCACTTTTAAATATGGCGGCACTTCCGGTTCAATCGACAAACTCCATATTTTGTGTACAAATCAGTAATTACTTATCTAGTATCCAAAAAAAAAATCAGGTCATTCTGACCTATATTTCGACGATTTTTTTGAAAATTTTGATCCTTAATTTCGTCAAGGGGAGATAATTTAGAAAATTTCTAATTATATTTTTGAAGTCACATCGGTAAGATCTACTTAGATACTAAATTTCATGAAAATCGTACAACTATTAAAGAAGTTGTCAAATTGGTCTAAATTTCCGGTTCGAAATCACAGCGACGAATTTTCGAAATTCGAAAATCTGAAACTGCAGATTTATAGTAATTGTCTCAAGGTACTCAAAGAAAAAAGATTTAGTAAAATAGGTCAAATAGTCACAAAGTTACAGCATTGTAGGTCAAATGCATTCGTTCGTAAAATTCGGTGATTTCGGATACGTAAAACGTTTTGAAAATATATTTAATCAACAGCCACCACCCATTTTTGGGGGGATAGGTAAAAGTTTCAGAACGATCCTATGGTTAGATTCTGAGAAATCCGATTTGTGAATAAAACACAAAAAAAAAAATAATAATAATATTAATCTTAACAGAAACAATAAGCTTTCATATGTAATACATATGAAAGCTTAACTAGATCTGCTACTGTCCCATGCAGATATGAAAGCTTTCATATTCATCGTCACGTGTCATTGATTGTATCAAGTATCCTAAATAAAAGGATAAGAAGAAAAAATTATCAAAATTGGTCAAAAACTCTCGAAGTTACAAGTCTAAATATAGTATGAAACATTGCACCCAGGCATAACAATAATCTGAAAACTAAAGGGAAATAACTGAAACTTGTATTACTGTAATGAGACAGATGAGAAAATGAAATGAAAATGGCGGGAAAAACAAATTAAAAATGGCAGGTTGGACAGGCGACCTTACTCCTTGTCACGTACAACCGGGCATTTGAAAACACGCTAGTTAACTCAATGACAGGCGCGCGTGCTAACCATCAGCCACCCAACCCCCCTTTGAAATCAGACACGTGCAATATGTCATATAGGAAGAATAAGAAGTCGCTCACAAGAAAATGGTAAATTAATGAGTTTAGGTCAAAAGGTTGAGCTACTGTTTTAGAGTATTTAATAGTTTTAAAGAGACACGTTAAGGGTTGTTCATAGTTAAATGAAAGTTTAATTTTAAATAAGACCAATAAAATTAGGATTTAATAATGCCAGATTAATATTTCCAATATGTTTGGTTATAAGTAGGAAATCGTGACGACTTCTTAAGCATGTTTTAAACAAAGGATCATAGACTGAATTATACAAGAATGGCACTCTGCAATAAAAAAACTGGCCAAAGCAAGATTTCTATGCAGAAATTAAATAATTGCTAGAACCAGAAAAATATTTATCCACTATAATAAATAAGCAACATAGAGAAAATGAAATGAAATTGAATGGGGTTTAACGTCCTACTGTTCTGCTCTTAAAATGGGCTAATGAAGACGGGCATATGCCATAAAGTGTGCAATGAGGGAAATTTTACCCGGGCAGCGGCGTTACGGCCTACGAAGTTGGACAGGCGAACATACTCCTTGTCACGTACAACCAAGAAATCGAAACAACGCCAGTTGACTCAAAGACAGACGTTATTCAGCCACGCAACCTCCCTAAAATCGGCAAATTGCTGACCTGCAGCGAGAAACAGTTCAACCGGGCCAAATTTTCTATTTTAACAGTTTAATTTGCACGGTACCTTTAGTTATCAACCGAATATTACAAAACTTTTAAAAATAAGCTCCCCTTGACCAGCTTAATCGTTCGCAATAAACGTTTGCCCCTTAAAATCGGCAAATTGCTGACTTCAAAGTGAGAAACATTACAACCGGGCGAAATTTTCTGTTTTATCACTTTTACAGTACCTTTGATTACCAACCGTTTATTACAAAACTTTAAAAACAAAAGAGAAAGAGAGAAATGCGGCCTAATGTCCATTAGACACAAACTAGGTCATTTCGTGACTAACATATGTTTTTTAATTTTATTTAAAAACTCCCCTTGCGCTTACTGGTCTTTAGCCGTTGGGAGGAAACCGAAGGAGACGGAGAAAACCCACGAGGTTGGACATCATACTCCATGTCACGTGCAACCTGGAGATCGAAACGACGCCCGTTGACTCAATGACAGACGTTACGATACAGCGCGCACATGCTAACCATTCAGCCATTCAGCCTCCCTGAATTCGGAAAATTGCTGACTTATAGCAAGAAACATTTCAACCGGGCGAAATTTTCTGTTTTAACAGTTTAATGTGCACGGTACTTTAATTACCAACCGATTATTACTAAACTTTTGAAAATATGCTCCAACTGACCAGCTTAATCGTATGCAATAAACGTTTGGCCTGAATTGAAAGTTCTGCACGGAAAAAGTTCATCTTGATTTCCCGGCGTGGTTCCCCGTTGTCAGTGAGGCAGAACGGAGGGCCTGACAAGCACAGCTGTCTAGTCGTTCGGATGGGACGAAAAAAAAATATCCCTAAGCAGTTGGAATTCGATACTGTTGAATAAGCTGTATACGATGACTAAATGTGTAGATTGTAGTCACCCACACTGCATGTTTCGCTTAACAATGAAAGGATGCCGTTTTCAATGTTCGATCCTTTTGTTCTTCTACTCCTGATATGTTGGATTGTTGATCGATGGTTTTATATAAAAGACTACCAATAAGACTCTTTGTAGAAGAAGTTCCCAAAAAATATTAAGTTGACTTTACGAGAAAGACCTCTAAACATGCTCCAAATTGTAAAAATACGACTTTTTGGATTTTCAATCTCTTTTTTTCGCCTATCCCTGATATTTAAAATAAATGATACAATGATTTCACACAACAGGCTAGCTATTGGACTCTCTATTGACAAAAGTTTCACAGCCCTCCCTTCATTATAACCGAAGTTATCGTGCCCTAAAGAATCAACAAATCAGCATGCCTATCTCTGCTTACCCTAAGCAGAAAATGCTCATCTTTGAACTCAATCATGACATTGACCTGGTGAACGTCTACACCAAGTTTGAACATTCTAGCTCAATTACAAGGAGAGTTATTGTGTTTCAAAGTCTCGGCCCTTCAAATTGCTACTACTTTTCATTTTCAATTCAAAGTGGTGACCATCACGTGACCGAAATTAAAATTCTGCTCCCTACGATTTTTGGGCCATCCTTCAAGGATTCAGAAAATATAACTCCCGTGTCTGTAAGTAAAATAGCAAAAAAGCCTTAGGGAATTTTCATGTTTCAAGATGGTGGCACTTCCGGTTCGATCGACAAACTCCATATTTTGTGTAGGAATCAGTAATTACTTGTCGAGTATCGAAAATTTTTTTTAGGTCATTCTGACCTATTTTTCGACGATTTTTTTGAAAACTTTGATCCTTAATTTAACCAAGGGGAGATAATTTAGAAAATTTCTAATTATAGGGGAGATAATTTAGAAAATTTCTAATTATATTTTTGAAGTCACATCGGTAAGATCTACTTGTATACTAAATTTCATGAAAATCGTACAACTATTAAAGAAGTTGTCAAATTGGTCTAAACTTCCGGTTCGAAATCACAGCGACGAATTTTCGAAATTCGAAAATGTGAAACTGCAGATGAAAACGATTTTTTTTCAAGGTATTCAAAGAAAAAAGAATTAGTAAAATCGGTCAAAAAATAACAAAGTTACGACTATGCATTGTCAGTTTTTTCGTTCGTAAAATTCGGTGATTTCGGATTCGTAAAACGTTTTGAAAATATATTTAAGCAACGTTCGCACCCCATTTTTTGGGGGGGGGGGGTAGGTCAAAGTTTCAGAAAGATCCCGTGGTTAGATTCTGAGAAATCCGATTTGCAGAAAATACACAAAAAAAAAAAAAAATAATAACTAGATCTGCTACTGTCCCATGCAGATATGAAAGCTTTCATATTCATCGCCACGTGTCATTGATTGTATCAAGTATCCTAAATAAAAGGATAAGAAGAAAAAATTATCAAAATTCGTCGAAAACTCGCAAAATTACAAGTCTAAATATAGTATGAAACATTGCACCCAGGCATAACAATAATCTGAAAACTAAAGGGAAATAACTGAAACTTGTATTACTGTAATGAGACGGATGAGAAAATGAAATGAAAATTGCCGGAAAAAAATTAAAAATGACAGGTTGGACAGGCGACTTTACTCCTTGTCACGTACAACCGAGCATTCGAAAACACGCGCGTGCTAACCATTCAGCCGCCCAACCCCCCTTTGAAATCAGACACGTACAAGCCACTCACAACAAAATGGTAAATTAATGAGCTTAGGGCAAAAAGGCGTCTACAGCACCCGGTGTTCCCAGTCGGTCACCCATCCTAGTACTAACCGGGCCCGACGTTGCTTAACTTGAGTGATCGGACGAGAACTGGTGTTTTCAACATGGTATGACCGTAGACGAGAGAAGGTGGACAGAACCCGTAGTTATACATACTTGAATTGACCCGCTTATTGATTTTTTTGGGGGGTTTTGTCGGTTTTAAAAAGCACAGCACAGCACCCGGTGTTCCCAGGCGGTCACCCATCCAAGTACCGACCGGGCCCGACGTTGCTTAACTTCAGTGATCGGACGAGAACTGGTGTTTTCAACGTGGTGTGGCCGTAGACGAGAGAAGGTGGACAGATCCCGTAGTTATACTTACCTGAATTGACCCGCTTATTGATTTTTTTTTGTTTTTTGTCGGTTTTCAACGTGGTGTGGCCGTAGACGAGAGAAGGTGGACAGAACCCATACTTGTGCTTACTCAAATTCTTTTTGTGTCTTATTGCCTGAGGAGACGGGCCGAGCGCAGGGCTGGAGTGGTGCAAAACAGTGCGCGCTGTGGTCTGATTGGCGGAAAATTGATTTTTTCACGAAGAATCAGGGCAAAAAGGCGTCTACAGCACCCGGTGTTCCCAGGCGGTCACCCATCCAAGTACTAACCGGGCCCGACGTTGCTTAACTTCAGTGATCGGACGAGAACTGGTGTTTTCAACGTGGTATGGCCGTAGACGAGAGAAGCTGGACAGAACCCGTAGTTATACTTACCTGAATTGACCCGCTTATTGATTTTTTGTTTTGTTTTTTGTTTTAGAGTATTGAATTGTTTTAAAGAGACACGTTAAGGGTTGTTCATAGTTAAATTAAAGTTTAATTTTAAATAAGACCAATAAAATTAGGATTTAATAATGCCAGGCTAATATTAAATAAACTTTTAAATTAAGAATAATTAATTATTGGTCTAATGCAATGAAATGCTTTGATTTGACGGATGAAATGTACGATGGGTGTTCACACTATGTGGCTAAGGCGTTGGCCTGCTAGCCAGGAGGTCGGGTGTTCGATCCCTGCATTGGCCGAGAAAGTTCATCTCGATATTCTGGCGTGTCCCCCCATCCGCAGTGTACACATTGGAGTGCACGTAAAAGATCCCTTAGCAGTTGGAATTCTATATTGTTGAATAAGCTCTATACGATGACTAAATGTGCAGATTGTAGCCACCCACACTGCATGTTTTGCTTAACAATGAATGGGGTGCGGTTTTCAATTTTCGATCCTTTTATTCTACTACTCCTGATATTTTGGACTGTTGATCTATGGTTTCATATAAAAGACTACCGATAAGACTCTTTGTAGAAGAAGTTCCCCAAAAATATTATGTTGACTTTAAGAGAAAAGGACCTTTAAAAATGCTCCAAATCGTAAAAATACGACTTTTTGGATTTTCAATCTCTTTTTTCTGCTACCCCTGATATTTAAAAAAAAATGATACAATGATTTCACACAACGGGCTAGCTATTAGACTCTCGATTGACAAGAGTTTCATCACCCTCCCTTCATTATAACCGAAGTTATTGTGCCCTAAAGAATCAACAAATCAGCATGCTTATCTCTGCTTACCCTAGGCAGAAAATGTTCATCTTTGCACTCAATCATGACATTGACCTAGTGAACGTCTACACCAAGATTGAACATTCTAGCTCAATTAGAAGGAGAGTTATAGTGTTTCAAAGTCTCGGCCCTTCGAATTGCTACTACTTTTCATATTCACTTCAAAATGGCAACCATCAGTTGACCTAAATCAAAATTCTGCTCCCTACGATTTTCGGGCCATCCTTCAAGGATTCAGAAAATATAACTCCCGTGTCTGTAAGTAAGATAGCAAAAAAGCCTTAGGGATTTTTCATGTTTCAAGATGGTGGCATTTCCGGTTTGATCGACAAACTCCATATTTTGTGTAGGAATCAGTAATTACCTGTCGAGTATCGAAAAAAATTATCAGGTCATTCTGACCTATATTTCGACGATTTTTTTTAAAACTTTGATCCTTAATTTCACCAAGGGGAGATAATTTAGAAAATTTCTCATTATAATTTTGAAGTCACATTTGTAAGATCTACTTAAATACTAAATTTCATGAAAATCGTACAACTATTAAAGAAGTTGTCAAATTGGTCTAAACTTCCGGTTCGAAATCACAGCGACGAATTTTCGAAATTCGAAAATGTGAAACTGCAGATGAAAATGATATTTTTCAAGGTATTCAAAGAAAAAAGAATTAGTAAAATCGATCAAAAAATAACAAAGTTACGACTATGTATTGTCGGTTTTTTCGTTCGTAAAATTCGGTGATTTCGGATTCGTAAAACGTTTTGAAAATATATTTGAACAACGTTCGCACCCCATTTTTGGGGGGGGTAGGTCAAAGTTTCAGAAAGATCCCATGGTTAGATTCTGAGAAATCCGATTTGCAGAAAATACACACACAAAAAAAAAAAAAATAATAATAATCTTAACAGAAACAATAAGCTTTCATATGAAATATGAAAGCTTAATAATCTTAACAGAAACAATAAGCTTTCATATGAAATATGAAAGCTTAACTAGATCTGCTACTGTCCCATGCAGATATGAAAGCTTTCATATTCATCGTCACGTGTCATCGATTATATCAAGTATCTCAAATAAAAGAATAAGAATAACAAACTATCAAAATTGGTCAAAAACTCGCGAAGTTACAAGTCTAAATATAGTATGAAACATTGAGTAATCTGAAAACTAAAGGGAAATAACTGATACTTGTGTTGCTGTATTTGGGATGACTCCCGACTTCAAAACTTTCAGAAAAATGAAATGAAAATGGTAAGAAAACATCGAAAAATTAAATGAGATAACTTTGAACAAAACTTTCTGAATCAGGTTGAACTCAACTGTTTGAATATGTACGTTAAATATACTATTCAAAAAAAGTAGGGGATATTTGATTTTGGAGGCATAATACTAAAATATGCAAATGACTACGAAAAAAGTCACTATAGAACCTAACAGAAGAAACATTTCCAGTTACATGTGACGCCCAAACGCACCAATAGCTACCGCATGGAATGCAGGTAATGCTTGGGATCATCATGGGGGTCCAACCCAAGATTTTCACGACTCTGACTTTGAATGTTACAATCATTGTGGCATTGAATTCCAGGATGGACACATCAGTTTAATTGTTTTAGTGACCAGAAAAAACAAATTTTGATATGCGTCGGCTTACCCAAAATGAAAGGTTACGTGCCCTTGGCATGCTACAGATCGGCACAACACAGGCGGTTGTGGCGCGGACGATGAATGTTTCTCAGTCTGTCATAAGCAGGCTATGCTCAGGTCAACCAAGGGCGACAACTCAAGCCCAGGATCGATTTATCCGTACCTTGGCCTTGAGAAATCGTGTCATCACAGCAAATCAGATCAGCGCTCGTCTTCAAACAGACACTGGTGTGAGAGTGAGTGACCAGACGATTCGGAATCGACTGCATAGGGGTCACCCTCGCGCCCGACGTCCTCGCGTGATCCCTTGTTTGAGAGATCATCACATTCAGGCAAGACGTCTGATGTGATGTTTTCAGATGAGTCAAGGTTCACTGTTGATTTTTTGGACAGACGTAGGAGGTTGTGGCGTCGTCGAAACGCGCGCTTCCAATACGTTAACGTCATCAGACATGATCGATTTGGGGGTGGTTCTGTTATGGTGTGGGGAGGCATCACTGTTGCTGGAAGAACGGCTTTACATGTTGTTGCAGGGCGTGTTACAGGCCAGTACTACCGGGACAACATTTAGGCAGTCTATGTTGTGCCGTTCGCACGACGTGAATGACCGCCGTTTCATCTTCCAGGATGACAACGCAAGATGTCACAGAGCCAGGATCGGTACAGGCTACCTCCAACAACAGAACATCGCCACATTACCTTGGCCAGCACTGAGTCTGGTACATGCTTGGACAGAGGTTACGTCAACGTCAACAACGTCCTGCCAATGTCCAAGAACTTGCTGCTGCGTTGCAACAGGAATGGGACAATCTGGACCAAAATGACCTTAGACGTCTCATTAGGAGTATGCCACGTCGGATCAATGCTTGTTTGGCAAACAGAGGAATATTTACCCGTTACTGACTTTGTTGTGATGCTGTGGTAACTTTGCTGTTTGACCCCGGGTATCATTTTACCCTTATAATGGTCAGTCTGAGCCTTACTTAGTCTAACGATCATTTGGAATAAATCGATGAATGTGAACTTCATTTCATTTTGTCCTTTGTTTCTTCGTCAGTTTCATTAGGTGACTTTAATAACACTTAAAAATCAAATATCCCCTACTTTTTTGTAGATTTGGAAAATTATAAAGACATAATATCAAAATCGGTCAAAAACTCACAAAGTTACAAATTTAAATGTAGTGAGAAACATTGCACCCGGGCAAATAAATATTCTTTAAACTAAAGGGAAATAACTGAAACTTGTATAGCTGTAATCGGGCTTCCAAGATATGTTATATAATTATGGTTTCCAATATGTTCGTTTATAAGTAGGAAATCGTGACGACTTCTTAAGCATGTTTTAAACAAAGGGTCATAGACTGCAATATACAAGAATGGCACTCTGCAATAAAAAAAACTGGCCAAAGCAAGATTTCTATGCAGAAATTAAATAATTGCTAGAACCAGAAAAAATATTTATCCACTATAATAAATAAGCAACATAGAGAAAATGAAATGAAATTGAATGGGGTTTAACGTCCTACTGTTCTGCTCCTACAATGGGCTAATGAAGACGGGCATACGCCATAAAGTGTGCAATGAGGGAAATTTTACCCGGCCTACGAGGTTGGACAGGCGACCATACTCCTTGTCACGTACAACCAAGAAATCGAAACAAGGCCAGTTGACTTAATGACAGACGTTATGATACAGAGCGCACGTGCTAACCATTCAGCCACGCAACCTCCCTAAAATCGGCAAGTTGCTGACCTACAGCGAGAAACATTTCAACCGAGCCAAATTTTCTATTTTAACAGTTTAATTTGTACGGTACCTTTAGTTATCAACCGAATATTACAAAACTTTTAAAAATAAGCTCCCCCTGACCAGCTTTATCGTTCGCAATAAACGTTTGCCCCTTAAAATCGACAAATTGCTGATTTTAAAGTGAGAAACATTACAACCGGGCCAAATTTTCTGTTTTATCACTTTTACAGTACCTTTGATTAACAAAAGATTATTACAAAACTTTAAAAATAAAAGAGAAAGAGGGAAATGCGGCCTAACGTCCATTAGACACAAACTAGGTCATTTCGGGACTAACATATGTTTTTTAAATTTTATTTAAAAACTCCCCTTGCGCGTACTGGTCTTTAGCCGTTGGGAGGAAACCGAAGAACACGGAGAAAACCCACGAGGTTGGACATCATACACCATGTCACGTGCAACCTGGAGATCGAAACGACGCCCGTTGACTCAATGACAGACGTTACGATACAGCGCGCACATGCTAACCATTCAGCCTCCCTCAATTCGGAAAATTGCTGACTTATAGCAAGAAACATTTCAACCGGGCGAAATTTTCTGTTTTAACAGTTTAATGTGCACGGTACTTTAATTACCAACCGATTATTACAAAACTTTTGAAAATAAGCTCCAACTGACCAGCTTAATCGTATGCAATAAACGTTTTGCCTGAATTGAAAGTTCTGCACGGAGAAAGTTCATGTCGATTTCCCGGCGTGGTTCCCCTTGTCAGTGAGGCAGAACGGAGGGCCTGACAAGCACAGCTGTCTAGTCGTTCGGATGGGACGAAAAACGAAGGTCCCGTGTACACATTGGAGTGCACGTAAAATATCCCTAAGCAGTTGGAATTCGATACTGTTGAATAAGCTCTATACAATGACTAAATGTGTAGATTGTAGTCACCCACACTGCATGTTTCGCTTAACAATGAAAGGGTGCCGTTTTCAATGTTCGATCCTTTTATTCTTCTACTCCTGATATTTTGGACTGTTGTTCGATGGTTTCATATAAAAGACTATCGATAAGAGTCTTTGTAGAAGAAGTTCCCAAAAAATATTATGTTGACTTTAAGAGAAAAGGACCTTTTAAAATGCTCCAAATCGTAAATATACGACTTTTTGGATTTTCAATCTCTTTTTTTCGGCTATCTCTGATGTGATGTTTTCAGATGAGTCAAGGTTCACTGTTGATTTTTTGGACAGACGTAGGAGGTTGTGGCGTCGTCGAAACGCGCGCTTCCAATACGTTAACGTCATCAGACATGATCGATTTGGGGGTGGTTCTGTTATGGTGTGGGGAGGCATCACTGTTGCTGGAAGAACGGCTTTACATGTTGTTGCAGGGCGTGTTACAGGCCAGTACTACCGGGACAACATTTAGGCAGTCTATGTTGTGCCGTTCGCACGACGTGAATGACCGCCGTTTCATCTTCCAGGATGACAACGCAAGATGTCACAGAGCCAGGATCGGTACAGGCTACCTCCAACAACAGAACATCGCCACATTACCTTGGCCAGCACTGAGTCTGGTACATGCTTGGACAGAGGTTACGTCAACGTCAACAACGTCCTGCCAATGTCCAAGAACTTGCTGCTGCGTTGCAACAGGAATGGGACAATCTGGACCAAAATGACCTTAGACGTCTCATTAGGAGTATGCCACGTCGGATCAATGCTTGTTTGGCAAACAGAGGAATATTTACCCGTTACTGACTTTGTTGTGATGCTGTGGTAACTTTGCTGTTTGACCCCGGGTATCATTTTACCCTTATAATGGTCAGTCTGAGCCTTACTTAGTCTAACGATCATTTGGAATAAATCGATGAATGTGAACTTCATTTCATTTTGTCCTTTGTTTCTTCGTCAGTTTCATTAGGTGACTTTAATAACACTTAAAAATCAAATATCCCCTACTTTTTTGTAGATTTGGAAAATTATAAAGACATAATATCAAAATCGGTCAAAAACTCACAAAGTTACAAATTTAAATGTAGTGAGAAACATTGCACCCGGGCAAATAAATATTCTTTAAACTAAAGGGAAATAACTGAAACTTGTATAGCTGTAATCGGGCTTCCAAGATATGTTATATAATTATGGTTTCCAATATGTTCGTTTATAAGTAGGAAATCGTGACGACTTCTTAAGCATGTTTTAAACAAAGGGTCATAGACTGCAATATACAAGAATGGCACTCTGCAATAAAAAAAACTGGCCAAAGCAAGATTTCTATGCAGAAATTAAATAATTGCTAGAACCAGAAAAAATATTTATCCACTATAATAAATAAGCAACATAGAGAAAATGAAATGAAATTGAATGGGGTTTAACGTCCTACTGTTCTGCTCCTACAATGGGCTAATGAAGACGGGCATACGCCATAAAGTGTGCAATGAGGGAAATTTTACCCGGCCTACGAGGTTGGACAGGCGACCATACTCCTTGTCACGTACAACCAAGAAATCGAAACAAGGCCAGTTGACTTAATGACAGACGTTATGATACAGAGCGCACGTGCTAACCATTCAGCCACGCAACCTCCCTAAAATCGGCAAGTTGCTGACCTACAGCGAGAAACATTTCAACCGAGCCAAATTTTCTATTTTAACAGTTTAATTTGTACGGTACCTTTAGTTATCAACCGAATATTACAAAACTTTTAAAAATAAGCTCCCCCTGACCAGCTTTATCGTTCGCAATAAACGTTTGCCCCTTAAAATCGACAAATTGCTGATTTTAAAGTGAGAAACATTACAACCGGGCCAAATTTTCTGTTTTATCACTTTTACAGTACCTTTGATTAACAAAAGATTATTACAAAACTTTAAAAATAAAAGAGAAAGAGGGAAATGCGGCCTAACGTCCATTAGACACAAACTAGGTCATTTCGGGACTAACATATGTTTTTTAAATTTTATTTAAAAACTCCCCTTGCGCGTACTGGTCTTTAGCCGTTGGGAGGAAACCGAAGAACACGGAGAAAACCCACGAGGTTGGACATCATACACCATGTCACGTGCAACCTGGAGATCGAAACGACGCCCGTTGACTCAATGACAGACGTTACGATACAGCGCGCACATGCTAACCATTCAGCCTCCCTCAATTCGGAAAATTGCTGACTTATAGCAAGAAACATTTCAACCGGGCGAAATTTTCTGTTTTAACAGTTTAATGTGCACGGTACTTTAATTACCAACCGATTATTACAAAACTTTTGAAAATAAGCTCCAACTGACCAGCTTAATCGTATGCAATAAACGTTTTGCCTGAATTGAAAGTTCTGCACGGAGAAAGTTCATGTCGATTTCCCGGCGTGGTTCCCCTTGTCAGTGAGGCAGAACGGAGGGCCTGACAAGCACAGCTGTCTAGTCGTTCGGATGGGACGAAAAACGAAGGTCCCGTGTACACATTGGAGTGCACGTAAAATATCCCTAAGCAGTTGGAATTCGATACTGTTGAATAAGCTCTATACAATGACTAAATGTGTAGATTGTAGTCACCCACACTGCATGTTTCGCTTAACAATGAAAGGGTGCCGTTTTCAATGTTCGATCCTTTTATTCTTCTACTCCTGATATTTTGGACTGTTGTTCGATGGTTTCATATAAAAGACTATCGATAAGAGTCTTTGTAGAAGAAGTTCCCAAAAAATATTATGTTGACTTTAAGAGAAAAGGACCTTTTAAAATGCTCCAAATCGTAAATATACGACTTTTTGGATTTTCAATCTCTTTTTTTCGGCTATCTCTGATATTTAAAAAAATGATACAATGATTTCACACAACAGGCTAGCTATTAGACTCTCTCAGTTGACAAGAGTTTCACCGATCTCCCTTCATTATAACCGAAGTTATCGTGCCCTAAAGAATCAACAAATCAGCATGTTTATCTCTGCTTACCCTTGACAGAAAATGCTCATCTTTGCACTCAATCATGACATTGACCTAGTGAACGTCTACACCAAGTTTGAACATTCTAGCTTAATTAGAAGGAGAGTTATTGTGTTTCAAATTCACGGCCCTTCAAATTGCTTCTATTTTTCATTTTCAATTCAAATTGGTGACAAACACGTGACCGAAATCAAAATTCTGATCAGATAGATTTTTAGGCCATCCTTCAAGGGTTCAGAAAATGTAACTCCCGAGTCTGTAAGTAAAATAGCAAAAAAGCCTTAGGGATTTTTCATGTTTCAAGATGGTGGCACTTCCGGTTCGATCGACAAACACCATATTTTGTGTACCAATCAGTAATTCCTTGTCTAGTATCGAAAAAAAAAGTTAGGTCATTCTGACCTATATTTCGACGATTTTTTTGAAAACTTTGATCCTTAATTTCACCAAGGGGAGATAATTTAGAAAATTTCTAATTATATTTTTGAAGTCACATCGGTAAGATCTACTTACATACTAAATTTCATGAAAATCGTACAACTATTAAAGAAGTTGTCAAATTGGTCTAAACTTCCGGTTCGAAATCACAGCGACGAATTTTCGAAATTCGAAAATGTGAAACTGCAGATGAAAATGATTTTTTTCAAGGTATTCAAAGAAAAAAGAATTAGTAAAATCGGTCAAAAAATAACAAAGTTACGACTATGCATTGTCAGTTTTTTCGTTCGTAAAATTCGGTGATTTCGGATTCGTAAAACGTTTTGAAAATATATTTAAACAACGTTCGCACCCCATTTTTGGGGGGGGTAGGTCAAAGTTTCAGAAAGATCCCATGGTTGGATTCTGAGAAATCCGATTTGCAGAAAATACACACAAAAAAAAAAATAGCTAGATCTGCTACTGTCCCATGCAGATATGAAAGCTTTCATATTCATCGTCACGTGTCATCGATTATATCAAGTATCTCAAATGAAAGGATAAGAATAACAAACTATCAAAATTGGTCAAAAACTCGCGAAGTTACAAGTCTAAATATAGTATGAAACATTGAGTAATCTGAAAACTAAAGGGAAATAACTGATACTTGTGTTGCTGTAATCGGGATGACTCCCGACTTCAAAACTTTCAGAAAAATGAAATGAAAATGGTAAGAAAACATCGAAAAATTAAATGAGATAACTTTGAACAAAACTAAAACTTTTTGAATCAGGTTGAACTCAACTGTTTGAATATGTACGTTAAATATGTAGATTTGGAAAATTATAAAGACATAATATCAAAATCGGTCAAAAACTCACAAAGTTACAAATTTAAATGTAGTGAGAAACATTGCACCCGGGCAAAAAAATAATCTTTAAACTAAAGGGAAATAACTGAAACTTGTATAGCTGTAATCGGGCTTCCAAGATATGTTATATAATTATGGTTTCCAATATGTTCGGTTATAACTAGGAAATCGTGACGACTTCTTAAAGTTGGGTTCCCAGATAAGTATTTATCGGGTGGTCATTGCCTATAAAAGTATGGCAATTTTGGTATATATGGAAAGAATAGATATCCAATCTTACTAGAAAAATACTGGATTCCCTGAAAAACACTCATGGAGCGTAAACAGGACAAAAATGTAAGGGGTTCCCTTAATAGTCAACCCGACGAATAAGGGTACCTGCACGCTTGGCGTTGAAGGCTGCACGCGAACTTGAGTGATTTGTGTACATTTTGAAAAACTTTATGAAGAGTTAGACATACAACAATTTCTGGGGTAAAAATCACGGAAAAAGACGCATGCAGTGGATAATCCGAGAATTTAATTAGGATTCTATATTTGTAGTAAATAGTCAGCGCTTACAGACAACATCGTCTTGTGTATGCAATGCATTCTCCCCTGTCGTCTGCCACCGTTGCCATTGGTTACGGCGAGGGGTAATCGCCTGACGCAAACATGGTCTCTTTCGATAGATTTTTATAGCAGGCTATTCTCGTCAATTACAATGTTATGAGAACGATTTGAAGCAAAATTATGATAAGATAATTAGTTTGAATATGTTTTTAATTCTAATATATCATCAAATCACCCAGTTTGTATCCGGGAACCCAACTTTAAGCATATTTTAAACAAAGGGTCATAGACTGCAATATACAAGAATGGCACTCTGCAATAAAAAAACTGGCCAAAGCAAGATTTCTATGCAGAAATTAAATAATTACTAGAACCAAAAAAATATTTATCCACTATAATAAATAAGCAACAGAGAAAATGAAATGAAATTGAATGGGGTTTAACGTCCTACTGTTCTGCTCCTACAATGGGCTAATGAAGACGGGCATACGCCATAAAGTGTGCAATGAGGGAAATTTTACCCGGGCAGCGGCGTTACGGCCTACGAGGTTGGACAGGCGACCATACTCCTTGTCACGCACAACCAAGAAATCGAAACAACGCCAGTTGACTCAATGACAGACGTTATGATACAGAGCGCACGTGCTAACCATTAAGGCACGCAACCTCCCTAAAATCGGCAAATTGCTGACCTACAGCGAGAAACATTTCAACCGGGCGAAATTTTCTATTTTAACAGTTTAATTTGCACGGTACATTTAGTTATCAACCGATTATTACAAAACTTTTAAAAATAAGCTCCCCCTGTCCAGCTTAATCGTTCACAATAAACGTTTGCCCCTTAAAATCGACAAATTGCTGACTTTAAAGTGAGAAACATTACAACCGGGCCAAATTTTCTGTTTTATCACTTTTACAGTACCTTTGATTACCAACCGATTATTACAAAACTTTAAAAATAAAAGAGAAAGAGAGAAATGCGGCCTAACGTCCATTCGACACAAACTAGGTCATTTCGGGGCTAACATATGTTTTTTTAACTTTATTTAAAAACTCCCCTTGCGCGTACTGGTCTTTAGCCGTTGGGAGGAAATCGAAGAACACGGAGAAAACCCACGAGGTTGGACATCATACACCATGTCACGTGCAACCTGGAGATCGAAACGACGCCCGTTGACTCAATGACAAACGTTACGATACAGCGCGCACATGCTAACCATTCAGCCTCCCTGAATTCGGAAAATTGCTGACTTATACCAAGAAACATTTCAACCGGGCGAAATTTTCTGTTTTAACAGTTTAATGTGCACGGTACTTTAATTACCAGCCGATTATTACAAAACTTTTGAAAATAAGCTCCAACTGACCAGCTTAATCGTATGCAATAAACGTTTTGCCTGAATTGAAAGTTCTGCACGGAGAAAGTTCATCTCGATTTCCCGGCGTGGTTCCCCTTGTCAGTGAGGCAGAACGGAGGGCCTGACAAGCACAGCTGTCTAGTCGTTCGGATGGGACGAAAAACCAAGGTCCCGTGTACACATTGGAGTGCACGTAAAATATCCCTAAGCAGTTGGAATTCGATACTGTTGAATAAGCTCTATACGATGACTAAATGCGTAGATTGTAGTCACCCACACTGCATGTTTCGCTTAACAATGAAAGGGTGCCGTATTCAATGTTCGATCCCTTTGTTCTTCTACTCCTGATATGTTGGACTGTTGATCGATGGTTTCATATAAAAAACTACCAATAAGACTCTTTGTAGAAGAAGTTCCCAAAAATAGTATGTTGACTTTACGAGAAAGACCTCTAAACATGCTCCAATTTGTAAAAATACGACTTTTTGGATTTTCAATCTCTTTTTTTCGGCTATCCCTGATATTTAAAAAAAAATGATACAATGATTTCAAACAACAGACTAGCTATTACACTCTCTATTGACGAAAGTTTCACCGCCCTCCCTTCATTATAACCGAAGTTATCGTGCCCTAAAGAATCAACAAATCAGCATGCTTATCTCTGCTTACCCTAAGCAGAAAATGCTCATCTTTGAACTCAATCATGACATTGACCTAGTGAACGTCTACACCAAGTTTGAACATTCTAGCTTAATTAGAAGGAGAGTTATTGTATTCCAAATTCCAGACCCTTCAAATTGCTTCTATTTTTCATTTTCAATTCAAAATGGTGACCATCACGTGACCGAAATCAAAATTCGGATCCGACAGATTTTTAGGCATTCCTTCAAGGATTCTGAAAATATAACTCCCGAGTCCGTAAGTAAAACAGCAAAAAAGCCTTTTTGATTTTTCACGTTTAAAGATGGTGGCACTTCCGGTTCAATCGACAAACTCCATATTTTGTGTACGAATCAGTAATTACTTCTCTAGTATTCAAAAAAAAAATGAGGTCATTCTGACCTATATTTCGACGATTTTTTTGAAAACTTTGATCCTTAATTTCACAAAGGGGAGATAATTTAGAAAACTTCCAAGGACATCATTGAAGTCGCATTGACAAGATCTACTAACATTCTAAATTTCACGAAAATCGCACAACTATTAAAGAAGTTGTCAAATTGGTAATAACTTCCGGTTCGAAATGACAGCGACGAATTTTCGAAAATGTTTCAAGATACTCAAAGAAAAAAGAATTAGTAAAATCGGTCAAAAAATAACAAAGTTACGGCTATGCATTGTCAGTTTTTTCGTTCGTAAAATTCGGTGATTTCGGATTCGTAAAACGTTTTGAAAATATATTTAATCAAGGTTCGCACCCCACTTTTGGGGGGGTAGGTCAAAATTTCGGAAAGATCCTATGGATAGATTCTGAGAAATCCGATTTGCAGAAAACACACACAAAAAAAAAATAATAATAACTAGATCTGCTACTGTCCCATGCAGATATGAAAGCTTTCATATTCATCGTCACGTGTCATCGATTATATCATGTTATCTGTCGGCAACGGAAGTGGCGTAAATTTCCCAAAAACTACAATTTTGACAGTTAGGTACCATTTTTCGAAAGAAAATATTATTTTTTTTTAAAACTTATATAACTGAAAGTGTGTGTCCTTTAAAGGCACAAAAAATGTCGGAAGCAGTTTTTTTAATTTCTATTCCATTTTCTAACAAATTGGATAAAGTTGTGAAAAAAGGCGTAAAATTGTCCTATTTACAACCCATTCAGGCTTTTCAGATTTTAGAATATTTTTACGTAACTTTTATAAACCTGTAGCTATAATCCATACGAAGAGAATGTAGGTGAAAATGAGTTTATAATATAAGCAGTTGCCGAGAAAAGAGCAGTTTTGCACAAGTCACTGTTTTCGTAATTTTGCCTGTAAAATAGTCAATTATTAATGGATATTCGCAAAAGTGACATCATTTCATTCAAAAAGCAAGTATGCGTCATAACAAGTTAATTATAATGCAAAATTGACACCGGAAGTGACGCCATTTGGGCAAAAACTGCATTTTTAACTTTTAAAATCGATATTTTTTTCAACCAAGAATTATTTAATATGTAATAATAATATTAACTTTTGGTTTAAATTCACATACTAACAAAACTCATACGGTCAAACAGATATCATAAAATTGTTTCTAACTTGTTCGGTTGCCGAGATATAGGCGGTTTTCTAAAAGTCACTTTTGAAGGTTTTTGGCCCATAAAAGTGTCAATTATTATTCGATTTTCATAAAATTTTCACCCTTTGAAGCCTAATGTCATAGACGATGTTATAAAACTAATTTAACGTTTTCATTATCACCGGAAGTAACGTCATTTTGGCAAAAACTGTATTTTAAGCCTTCAAAGCCGATATTTTATTCAAATGAGTCTGATTTGTAATGTTTATACAATTATGATATTTGATTCCAATCAACAAATAGATTAAACCCATACGGTCATATAAATACCAAAAAATGGTTTCTAACTTGTACGGTTGTCGAGAAATAGACGATTTTCTACACGTCACTTTTCAAGGTTTTTGGTCTATAAAAGTGGCAATTATTATTCGATTTACATAAAATTTTCACCATGTGATGCCTTATGCCATTTCTGATTTCATAAAACTAATGGAACATTTACATTATCACCGGAAGTACTGTAATTTTGTCAGGATCAATTACATGTAACAAATATATAAAATGAAATGATATTGCTGGATTTGTTTGATTCTGTTTCCATTTTATTTGATGTGTGCAATGCTTATGTGGAAACCGGTATATTGGTTTCATTGGTACCGGAAGTGACATATGTTCAAGGTTAACGTGGCACCGAAAGTGACACAAGTTCAAGTTTAAAGGTAACATGGCACCAGTGAAACCCGTCATTCCTGCATGCAGGTCTAGTTAGGCTTTCAGACTTTCGTCTGAAAGCCTATTGAGATTACTAAAATTATTATTATTAAGCTTTCATATTACATATGAAAGCTTATTGTTTCTGTTAAGATTATTATTGTTATTTTTTTTTTGTGTTTTATCCACAAATCGGATTTCTCAGAATCTAACCACAGTATCTTTATGAAACTTTTACCTATCCCCCCAAAAATGGGTGGTAGCTGTTGATTAAATATATTTTCAAAACGTTTTACGAATCCGAAATCACCGAAATTTACGAACGAGAAAATGGACAATGCATAGTCGTAACTTTATTGTTTTTTGACCGATTTTACTAAACCTTTTTTCTTTGAATACCTTGAAAAAAATCATTTTCATCAGCAGTTTCACATTTTCGAATTTCGAAAATTCGTCGCTGTGATTTCGAACCGGAAGTTTAGACCAATTTGACAACTTCTTTAATAGTTGTGCGATTTTTATTCAATTTAGAATATAAGTAGATCCTATCGATGTGACTTCAAAAATATAATTACAAATTTTCTAAATTATCTCCCCTTGGTGAAATTAAGGATCAAAATTTTCAAAAAAATCGTCAAAATATAGGTCAGAATGACCTAATTTTTTTTTTCGTTACTAGACAAGGAATTACTGATTCGTACACAAAATATGGAGTTTGTCGATCGAACTGGAAGTGCCACCATCTTTAAACGTGAAAAATCAATAAGGCTTTTTTGCTATTTTACTTACAGACTCGGGAGTTATATTTTCTGAATCCTTGTAGGAAGGCCTAAAAAATGTCGCGAATAGAATTTTGATTTAGGTCAACCGGGAGTCACCATTTTGAATTGAAAATGGAAAATAGAAGCAATTTGAAGAGCCGAGACTTTGGAGCACAATAACTCTCATTCTAATTAAGCTAGAATGTTCAAACTTGGTGTAGACGTTCACTAGGCCAATGTTATGATGGAGTTCAAAGATGAGCATTTTCTGCTTAGGGTAAGCAGAGATAAGCATGTTGATTTGTTGATTCTTTAGGGCACGATAACTTCGGTTATAATGAAGGGAGGGCCGTGAAACTTTTGTCAATAGAGAGTCTAATAGCTAGCCTGTTGTGTGAAATCATTGTATCATTTTTTTTTAAATATCAGGGATAGCCGAAAAAAAGAGATTGGAAATCCAAAAAGACGTATCTTTACAATTTGGAGTATGTTTAGAGGTCTTTCTCGTAAAGTCAACATAATATTTGTTGGGAAATTCTTCTACAAAGAGTCTTATTGGTAGTCTTATATATGAAACCATCGATCAACAGTCCAACATATCAGGAGTAGAAGAACAAAAGGATCGAACATTGAAAACGGCACCCTTTCATTGTTGAGCGAAACATGCAGTGTGGGTGACTGCAATCTACACATTTAGTCATCGTATAGAGCTTATTCAACAGTATCGAATTCCAACTGCTTAGGGATATTTTACTTGCACTCCAATGTGTACACGGGACCGTGGTTTTCGTCCCATCCGAACTAGACAGCTGTGCTTGTCAGGCCCTCCGTTCTGCCTCACTGACAAGGGGGAACCACGCCGAGAAATCGAGATGAACTTTCTCCGTGCAGAACTTTCAATTCAAGCCAAACTTTTATTGCATACGATTAAGCTGGTCAGTTGGAGCTTATTTTCAAAAGTTTTTCAATAATCGGTTTGTAATTAAAGTACCATGCACATTAAACTGTTAAAACAGAAAATTTCGCCCGGTTGAAATGTTTCTTGCTATAAGTCAGCAATTTTCCGAATTCAGGGAGGCTGAATGGCTGAATGGTTAGCATGTGCGCGCTGTATCGTAACGTCTGTCATTGAGTCAACGGGCGTCGTTTCGATCTTCAGGTTGCACGTGACATGGAATATGATGTCCAACCCCGTTTATTGCGAACGATTAAGCTGTTCAGGGGGAGCTTATTTTTAAAAGTTTTGTAATATTCGGTTGATAACTAAAGGTACCGTGCAAATTAAACTGTTAAAATCGAAAATTTGGCCCGTTTGAAATGTTTCTCGCTGTAGGTCAGCTAGAATGTTCAAACTTGGTGTAGACGTTCACAGCAGAAATAACAGTGAAACGATCAACGAACTCATAGCAGAAATAACAGTGGAAAACTTAACGAATTCATAGCATAAATAGCAGAAATGAAATGGAGTTTTACGTCCTACTCTTCTGCACCTGACCTGGGCTAATAAAAGACGCGGCATACGCCATACAGTGTGCTATGAGGGAATTTTTGCCCGGGCAGCGGCGCTACGGCCTACTCTTATATCGAATTCCAACTGCCAAGGGATCTTTTACGTGCATTCCAATGTGTACACGGGACCTTGGTTTTTCGTCCCATCCGAACGACTAGGCAGCTGTCCTTATCAGGCCCTCCTTCTGCATCACTGACAAAAGAAACCACGCCGGAAAATCGAGATGAGCTTTCTCGGCCAATGCAAGGATCGAACACCCGACCTCCAGGCTAACGAGCCAGCGCCTTGCCCACTTAGCCACCGTGATTCCCATAAATAGCAATGAAACGATCAACGAATTTATAGCAGTAATAACACTTCAACAATTAACAAATTCGTAGCAGAAATAACGGTGAAACAATTAACGAATTCGTAGCAGAAATAACAATGAAACGTTCAACGAAATCATAGCCGAAATAAGAGTGGAACAATCAACGAATTAATAGTAGACGAGTTCATAGTAGAAAAAACAGTGAACCATGAACGAATCATAGCAGAAACCACCAGAAGGCTATCCATACACTGTGAAATTTGAAACCTAAATGGCCCGGCTAGGAACAATATCTTCATGCCCGTAAAAGACTACTTAACAGTTGGAATTCGAAAGAAAAGACCGTAACGACGCTGTCCCATCAAAATTTAGTTAATTCAGTCGGCGCAGACAGATAGGTCGTTTAAACCATTTCTGTTCAGTTCATTCCATTTCCTTAAATCTATGAAAGTTGTGTGAATTGGGAATCGCGTATTACTCAACAGTTTCAGGGGAGATAAGCCGTCTTTGAGATTGGAAATCAATTTTTGATATCGACTGTGTATGATTGCTACTAGATCGATTGTGATTCAGGTTCTAATCAGTTTGGATTGAAGAATCGGGGTGGTATATGTGTGGGGTGGGGTTGGTGGCACAAGACGCTATATCCCATTCGCAACCACACACCTAACAAATGCAGGGTATAGGTTGCGATCAGTTCTTTCAAGATTTTCATATATTTAAGCCACTTTATTACACGCCTCATCTGAAAATGTCTGTGTTAGTGTAGATAAATGTTGACCAAATAACATCTTTCACCATTTTGACTTTCAGTTACAGAACTAGCATAGGGGCGTTTTAAGGTTTATCATGGCGGAGGCTGTACTATTTTGAGGGCCCTCTGTCGCGAGGGGAGGTTCTTGATTGATGATTGTCATGCCAATGCAATGGCTGCATTCTCATTCAGTAGTGGATTCGACAGTAACAGTGTATAGAAAACGATTGAGTTGGACTCGGGGGCCCTTTCCCTTGGCCCTAGGGACCCTTTTGTCATTCGTGGGACCCTTTTGTCTGTCTTTAGAGCCCTCCCTAACTAGGGTACATTTTCATTTTTCGCATCGGTTGTAGCATTTTTCTCCCGTTTTATTTTTTCAACTGCTTTGATTTTTTTCGCGGAGAGGCTGGCGCCTCCAGCGCCTCAGCTATAAAACGTTTTTGAACTAGCAGTACTATTGACATAATACCGTTTTTTCCAGTAATGGTAACTCACTCGTTTCTGCACTGAATAACCATGACACGGAGAGAGAGAGAGAGAGAGAGAGAGAGAGAGAGAGAGAGAGAGAGAGAGAGAGAGAGAGAGAGAGAGAGAGAGAGAGAGAGAGAGAGAGAGAGAGAGAGAGAGAGGGTTTAACGTCCACTCGACGCAAACTAGGTCATTTTGGGACTAACATATGGTTTAATTTTATTTCAATAATCTGCTTGCGCATATTAACAGTGGGAGGAAACCGCAGGTCCTGGGGTAAACCCAGGAGATTGGACAGGCGAGATTGTATGTTAAGGTTAGGGTAAGCGCTAAGGTTAGGTCTTGGGTTAGGATTAGGATTAGCGATATCTCTATTTACATCTCGTGACCTTTGACCAAACGTAATGAAGACAGGATGTGACGTATATATGCACATTGAGGTTATCAAGCTATAGACCGGACTAGTAGTAAGCTATAAACGGATAAATAACAAGAGTTTATATGTATATTATTTTATTAAATTTATATATACCTTAACTCCCCGATTTACATATATACATTATGCATGAACAATAGAAACTATATACTAGTATTTATAAGTATTAAAGCTATGGTAATATTATGCTATCAAATAGCCATATTGTCTTAATATTTGTTGTAACCGCAACCTTGATAGTTATTGTAAGAAGGATAACGGTTGTAGTTGTTGTATCCGTTACCGTATCCGTTGTTATTGTAGTTGTTATATCCCTTCCCATATTCGTTGTTATTGTGGCCATTGTTGTAACCGTTGTTGTAATTGTAAGGGCCGTTGTAACTATTGTATCCTTTATTATTGTATTGCTTGTACTTGTATAGTCCGTTGTTGTATCGGTTGTTTGGCCCGTTGTTGTACCCGTTGTAGTTGTATGATTGTTTGTAAGCTCCAATCTTTCCATGTCCAACAAGTCCGTTTCCAATTATACCGTGTCCGATACCGTTACCAACGATACCATGACCAATTCCGTGTCCAACAATACCGTGTCCGATACCGTTACCAACGATGTCATGCCCAATGCCGTTACCAATCTTTCCATGTCCAATAAGTCCGTGTCCGATTCCGTTTCCAATGATACCATGTCCGATACCGTTACCAAAGATACCATGACCAATTCCGTTTCCAACAATACCGTGTCCGATACCGTTACCAACGATGCCATGCCCAATGCCGTTACCAATCTTTCCATGTCCAATAAGTCCGTGTCCGATTCCGTTTCCAATGATACCATGTCCGATACCGTTACCAACGATACCATGACCAATTCCGTTTCCAACAATACCGTGTCCGATACCGTTACCAACAATACCATGACCAATTCCGTTACCAATAACACCGACTTTGCCAACAGCTACTATTCCGTGTCTGAGTCGGTTTCCTTGGTTACCATGTCTAATACCATGGTTGAGTCCGTTGCCAATAGCTCCTACACCAACAAGACCATGTCCAACACCGGCATGCCCTCTTCCAAATCCTTTACCATTTCCGTTTCCAAAGACACCAACACCATGTCCGAAACCGTGTCCGTTTTTAGTATCGATGTATTGGGAAGCAGCTACTGTCAAACAGACAGCGAAAGCGACGAAAGCCTGAAAAAGAAAAAAAAACATGTGTTTTACAGAAATAGCCGTAGATTTGATTCAATACTAAAAAAAAAAATCGCGAGGGTTTATTTATTTATAACCAAAAACTTGACAATCAAGAAATTTTACTGTGCCGCCATTATTTAGTACATGATCGAGTTTTGGCGTTACCAGGCAAAATCACAAATAATGTTCAACTCTGGGTAATAATTTACACTTTTTATAATTTACCGTTCTGGCCCTATGAATATAAAACTGCCTTTAATACAATGTCAAGGGCGATAAGCAATAATACAACAGTGACGATGCAATACCATGTTCAACCCTGGATTTCTACCAGTTTTAAATTTAAGATGGACCTATGGGTATGAATGCCAAGTGCGATAAGCAATCATATAAAAATTTAACAATAATAATAATAATAATAACATTTATATAGCGCTATTCCACACTGTGTAGTATGCTCATAGCGCTCAAGTCAATTCTGCAAAGTCTGAACAATATTCTGTGTCATCTCATTACATATAGCGACGGAACAGATGTGTCTTCAGTGATGATTTAAAACTTGCTAGGGACGGACACTGTTTTAAGGAAGTTGGGAGTTTATTCCAATGGAAATCAGATTGATATGAAAATGTTCTTGCTCCAAAAGTTTTTAAATTGTATGTTGGTAATTTTAGTTGACAAGTGTTACTAGATCGAAGGTTTTTGACTGGTAAATGTTCGTTAACAAGTTCTTGAAGATAAACAGGTGCAGTCTTATAAACAGCTTGATAAGTTAGGCACAACAATTTGAATTCCATACGTTCATTAATACGAAGCCAATGAAGAGAGGATAAAACTGGAGATATGTGGTCACGGACTTTGGTTCTTGAGACTAATCTGGCTGCTAAGTTTTGTATACGTTGGAGGCGTTTTGTTTGCTCATTGGTAATCCCAGATAACACACTGTTGCAATAGTCGAGGCGAGAGAGGATAAGACATCGGACGAGGGTAGCTGCAGCATCTGATGTTATAAAGTGACGTATTGAGCCAATATTCCGAAGGTGGTAGTGACATGTTTTACACAGAAAACTGATGTGGTTTTCCATAGACAAATTCGTATCCATAATAACACCGAGGTTTTTGACGTATTTTGATGGATTGATGTAAGATTGTTCAATTTTTAAATGGGTTATGTCGCTCTTATGTAGTCTGCGTGTAGGGGCTTTTCGTCCCATCCTGACAATTAGACACTATTCCCTGTCAGACCGGGCAGACCTACTGTCCTGTACAGCTAACAAGGGCAGTCAAGCCTGTACAATTGACTTTCTGGTCAAACCCCGGGAGAGAGCCCAAGACCTACTGGTTAGTTAATCAGTGTCTCTTATCACTGAGCCACCATGATCCCCATACATTAAAAATATGGAGTTCGTAGATGAGCATTTTACGCTTAGGGTAAGCAGAGATAAGCAATTAGATTGGTTGATGATTTCGGACACTTTCACTTCAGTCAGGGTGATGAAACTTGGTGTATAGTTTCATTACATCAATACCTTGAATACGTTTGACAATTGTCTGCCCTGGATAAGCAGAGCGATGAGCAATTTGATTGGTCGAGAATTTGAAACAAAATAACTCTCCTTCTTATTGGGGCAGAATGTTCAATCTTGGTGAAGGCGTTCATTAGGTCAGTGCCATGAAGGAGTGCGAAGATGAGCATTGTCTGCTTACAGTAAGCAGAGATAAGCAATCTGATTGATTGATTCTTTGGGGCACGATAACTTTGGTTATAATGAAGTGAGAGTGACAAAATTCCAAATATAGATTCATTATGTCATTACCTTGACTAAGTTTGATGTTGAGAATTTCTGCGTAGATTTAGGAGCAATAAGCAATTTGACTGATCACATTGGAACATAACACCTCTGTTTTTAATTAAGGTAGAATTTGAACCGGTTGAATTGTTTCTCGTTATAATTCTTTTTCCTTTTTAAGATTCTTTATATAACTCATGAGATGCGACAGAAACTGATCGTGAATATGAAAGCTTTAATATCTGCTTAGCAGATCTAGTTATTATTTATTATTATTATTTACCGCGAGGGCCTAGATCTCCATGATCGAAAACAGATATCGATCTGGAATCAGATTTTCTATTGGGAAACCATGTGGTGGCTACTTGATAAAATATTTTTGAAATTTCTGCGCATACCGGAAGTGACCGAACTTTGTACGTTATCTAAAAATTGAAAATCGGCCATAGTTTCGTCAATTCTTTATCCATTTTCAAACAAATTACATTTTTGGAATCCCTGAATCTTTTCTGAGACAATCTATTCTGAGACATTTTTCAATTTCGAACATTCGTCTATGACTTTTATCGTTTGAAAATTGCAAACATGTTGTTTACGAGACAATTTTTCTTATTTTTCAAAATTTTCAAATTTGACCTACATTTTTGGATACCTGAAGTCCATCCGATTCCAGTAATATAAGTTTCATTCAGAGTTATCGCCCTTTATTTTTCGATTTTTTTCGAATTTTCTTCCCATTTTGTGAGCTCCGGTTTCGGTTTATGGCAGAATTGACGTTTCTGAAACTTCTGGAACATGAAGTTATAGTCCAATACCAACTTATAAAGCAATTTCGACAAGAATCCTTAAACCGGAAGTGGTCGAAATAATGGGCAATATTTTGAAAAAAATGCAAAAAATGGATATTTTGGGGAAAAACGCGATTTCTCCGCCCGATATCAATGGATTAAAGAAATTAGGGTACCATTGGACTGCACTAGGATTGTACTATCGTATGATACCCAATTCATACGGATACTATGATCAGGAAGCAAAATATGGCACGCTGAAAATCACGAATTTTCTGATTTTTAGCATTTTTGGACGCCTGTATCTCGAAAACTTAACCTACAATTTTTTTTTAATTTTTTCTATCGAGAGTCCTTTTGGAGGTATTTTGCATGAAGCCAACCAATAAGACTTTGAAATGTCTGGAATAGAATAAAAAAGGGACTGAAAATCGAAAAAAGTCGAAAAATCGTGAAATTTTGAAAAATGCTCTACTATTTTTTTATTTTAAGAGATTTTTAAAAAAAGGTCGTATATTCAGATAGCTGACCTAATTACGATTCTAACGATGTATAATATGTATGTAATTATTGAAATTTAATTTTCGATATTTTAATTTTTTTGCATTTTTGGCACTTTTGAACATAGGATTTCTCAGGGGCATTTTATCTGATCAGATAATGTAATATATCATTAGAGAGCCCTGTGGCTATTTTAGCGCCCAAACCGGCTATTAAAACTATTCCGACAATAATAACCATACCGGGAGTATTCAAAAAATGAAAAAAAAGGTTAAAAATATTGTCGCACTTGCGAAAAACTTGATTGCTCACTTAGGTAATAGCGGACCAAAAGAACTAAAGTGTCGTTGGATAGCCCTATTAATGGACCATCATATGGTATCTAAATAATACGATTTCGAGGGTAAGGAAATAAGTTATTGTATGCCAAAAATCTAGTATTTTCCGATTTTTTAACATTCTGAGACGCCCTTTTCTCGAAAACGACGCCTACGATTTTTCTGAAACTTTTGTTACTCATAGTCCTATCGGTTGTCTATATAGTGAATCCAAAATGAAAAGCATTGAAATAATGTAGGTGGTCCAAAATTGACATCAAACTTTGAAAAAAATTGAAAAATCGTAAAATTTTTGTAAACGCTCTTTAATTTATCTTTTTTTCCAAAACTACTCAATGGATGTTTCTGACACTTCTGGTACAGAAAGTTAAGTATCCAAAGAACTTCGTAAAGCTATCACGACAACGATCGTAAAACCGGAAGTAGTCGAAAAAATGTCCGATATTTTGATAAAAAATATTTTTTTTACGAAAACCTTTTTTATTTATGAATATTTTTTGATGGTATTTTACACAGGGTTAAAATATCATCCTACTTGGCCAGAATTGGGAAAAAAAATTGTCTCGGTTATTTGCGTTAGCCGCCAACGGCTAATTTAGTTTTTCGTACCTAGAAAAATTATTTATTGTTCGATTTGCATAAAACAAAGTTCATATGCTCCGTGGTCCCAATTGTAATTTTTTTTGTTATGGTGAAATTTTTCTGTCGGCAACGGAAGTGACGTAATATTAACAAAAACTATAATTTTGACAGTTCGGTACTACTTTTTGAAAGCAAATATTATTTTTTTTCAAAACTGATATAACTAAACGGATGCACCCTGCAAAGGTGCACAATATCCTTAGCTCAGATTTTTTAATTTCAATTTCATTTTCGGGCAATTTCGAATAAAATGTAAAATAAAGTGTAAAATTCAGTTGTTTACAATTCATTCAGCGTCTTCATATTTTGAAATATTTATTTGTAAATTTTAATAAACTCGTAGCAATAATCCAGAAGAAGAGATTGTATGCGAAAATTAGTTTGTAATATGAGCAGTTGCCGAGGAATATGCAATTTTGCATGCGTCACTTTTCACGTTATTTTGCCTATAAAAGAGTGAATTATTATTCGATTTGCAATATTATTTTTCCATTTGATGCTTAGTGTCAATTTGTTCTAGGTCAAGGCAATTTTACAATTTCACTGTGACCGGAAATGACGTCATTTGGGCAAAAACTGTATTTTAAACCCAAAAAACAGATATTTTATTCAAATGAGTCTGCCTTATAACAATTTTAAAATTATGATATTTGATTCCCATCAACGAATAGAATGAAGCCATACGACCATACAGATACCACAAAATGGTTTCTAACTTGTACGGTTACAGAGAAATAGGCGATCTTCGATAAGTCACTTTTCAAGGTTTTTGGTCTATAAAAGTGTCAATTATTATTCGATTTTTATAATTTTTTTTACCATTTGATGCCTTATGCCATTTATGACTTCTATGAACTAAATTAACATTTTCAATATCACCGGAAGTAATGTAATTTTTTCAAAAAACGTATTTTTGGCCTTCAAAACAAACATTTTTTTTGAAGTGGTTTATGTTTATTATTCGCTTAACTTTATAACGTCTGACTCTAATGGGCAGTAAGATTGAATCAATACCATCATATTGATATCAAGAAAAGGCTTCTAGCATGTTCCCTTGTCGAAAAATAGCCAATTGTCCCAGTGTCACTTTTAAGTTTTTTACCTTCTTAATTTCAGTTTATTGGTTATAGGTTAATTATTTATTGCCCGATATGTATAAAACAAAGTTTGTATTTTGTATGTTGCGAATTTTCGACTTATTTTTCACCTATAATAATTTCTTTCGGCACCGGAAGTGACGTAATTTTGCCATAATTTACAATTTTGACCGGTCTTTTCGCCAGCAAATATTACTTTTACATATGATAGAGGGTGTCACTGAAGCAAAACAATTAAAGTTTGGTAGCTCAATGGATCGGCTAGGGTATAATAAACTTCCTGTATGATTCCTGAAAGCCGGTTCAGTGCTGCTTGCAGGTCTAGTTAAGCTTTCATATGTATTACATATGAAAGCTTATTGTTTCTGTTAAAGTTATTAAGCTTTCATATTACATATGAAAGCTTATTGTTTCTGTTAAGATTATTATTGTTATTTTTTTTTTTGTGTTTTGTCCACAAATCGGATTTCTCAGAATCTAACCATAGGATCGTTCTGAAACTTTTACCTATCCCCCCAAAAATGGGTGGTGGCTGTTGATTAAATATATTTTCAAAACGTTTTACGAATCCGAAATCACCGAATTTTACGAACGAAAAAACTGACAATGCATACTCGTAACTTTGTTATTTTTTGACCGATTTTACTAATTCTTTTTTCTTTGAATACTTTGAAAAAAATCATTTTCATCTGCAGTTTCGCATTTTCCAATTTCGAAAATTCGTCGCTGTGATTTCGAACCGGAAGTTTAGACCAATTTGAGAACTTCTTTAATAGTTGTACGATTTTCATGAAATTTAGTGTATAAGTAGATGTTACCGATGTGACTTCAAAAATATAATTATAAATTTTCTAAATTATCTCCCCTTGACGAAATTAAGGATCAAAGTTTTCAAAAAAATCGTCGAAATATAGGTCAGAATGACCTAGTTTTTTTTTTCGATACTAGACAAGGAATTACTGATTCGTACACAAAATATGGAGTTTGTCGATCGAACCGGAAGTGCCACCATCTTTAAACGTGAAAAATCAATAAGGCTTTTTTGTTATTTTACTTACAGACTCGGGAGTTATATTTTCTGAATCCTTGTAGGAAGGCCTAAAAAATGTCGCGAATAGAATTCTGATTTAGGTCAACCGGGAGTCACCATTTTGAATTGAAAATGAAAAATAGAAGCAATTTGAAGGGCCGAGACTTTGGAGCACAATAACTCTCATTCTAATTAAGCTAGAATGTTCAAACTTGTTGTAGACGTTCACTAGGTCAATGCTATGATTGAGTTCAAAGATGAGCATTTTTTGCTTAGGGTAAGCAGAGATAAGCATGCTGATTTGTTGATTCTTTAGGGCACGATAACTTCGGTTATAATGAAGGGAGGGCGGTGAAACTTTTGTCAATAGAGAGTCTAATAGCTAGCCTGTTGTGTGAAATCATTGTATCATTTGTTTTAAATATCAGGGATAGCCGAAAAAAAGAGATTGAAAATCCAAAAAGTCGTATTTTTACAATTTGGAGCATGTGTAGAGGTCTTTCTCGTAAAGTCAACATACTATTTTTTGGGAACTTCTTCTACAAAGAGTCTTATTGGTAGTCTTTTATATGAAACCATCGATCAACAGTCCAACATATCAGGAGTAGAAGAACAAAAGGATCGAACAATGAAAACGGCACCCTTTCATTGTTAAGCGAAACATGCAGTGTGGGCGACTACAATCTACGCATTTAGTCATCGTATAGAGTTTATTCAACAGTATCGAATTCCAACTGCTTAGGGATATTTTACGTGCACTCCAATGTGTACACGGGACCTTGGTTTTTCGTCCCATCCGAATGACTAGACAGCTGTGCTTGTCAGGCCCTCCGTTCTGCCTCACTGACAAGGGGAACCACGCCGGGAAATCGAGATGAACTTTTTCCGTGCAGAACTTTCAATTCAGGCAAAACGTTTATTGCATACGATTAAGCTGGTCAGTTGGAGCTTATTTTCAAAAGTTTTGTAATAATCGGTTGGTAATTAAAGTACCGTTCACATTAAACTGTTAAAACAGAAAATTTCGCCCGGTTGAAATGTTTCTTGCTATAAGTCAGCAATTTTCCGAATTCAGGGAGGCTGGATGGCTGAATGGTTAGCATGTGCTCGCTGTATCGTAACGTTTGTCATTGAGTCAACGGGCGTCGTTTCGATCTCCAGGTTGCACGTGACATGGTGTATGATGTCCAACCTCGTGGGTTTTCTCCGTGTTCTTCGGTTTCCTCCCAACGGCTAAAGACCAGTACGTGCAAGGGGAGTTTTTAAATAAAATTTAAAAACATATGTTAGTCCCGAAATGACCTAGTTTGTGTCGAATGGACGTTAGGCCGCATTTCTCTCTTTCTCTTTTTAAAGTTTTGTAATAATCGGTTGGTAATCAAAGGTACTGTTAAAGTGATAAAACAGAAAATTTGGCCCGGTTGTAATGTTTCTCACTTTAAAAGTCAGCAATTTGTCGATTTTAAGGGGCAAACGTTTATTGCGAACGATTAAGCTGGTCAGCGGGGAGCTTATTTTTAAAAGTTTTGTAATATTCGGTTGATAACTAAAGGTACCGTGCAAATTAAACTGTTAAAATAGAAAATTTGGCCCGGTTGAAATGTTTCTCGATGTAGGTCAGCAATTTGCCGATTTTAGGGAGGTTGCGTGGCTGAATGGTTAGCACGTGCGCTCTGTATCATAACGTCTGTCATTGAGTCAACTGGCCTTGTTTCGATTTCTTGGTTGTACGTGACAAGGAGTATGGTCGCCTTACCAACCTCGTAGGCCGTAACGCCGCTGCCCGGGTAAAATTTCCCTCATTGCACACTTTATGGCGTATGCCCGTCTTCATTAGCCCATTGTAGGAGCAGAACAGTAGGACGTTAAACCCCATTCAATATCATTTCATTTTCTCTATGTTGCTTATTTATTATAGTGGATAAATATTTTTCTGGTTCTAGCAATTATTTAATTTCTGCATAGAAATCTCTGGCCAGTTTTTTTTTATTGCAGAGTGCCATTCTTGTATATTGCAGTCTATGACCCTTTGTTTAAAACATGCTTAAGAAGTCGTCACGATTTCCTACTTATAACCAAACATATTGGAAACCATAATTATATAACATATCTTGGAAGCCCGATTACAGCTATACAAGTTTCAGTTATTTCCCTTTAGTTTAAAGATTATTTTTTTGCCCGGGTGCAATGTTTCTCACTACATTTAAATTTGTAACTTTGTGAGTTTTTGACCGATTTTGATATTATGTCTTTATAATTTTCCAAATCTACATATTTAACGTACATATTCAAACAGTTGAGTTCAACCTGATTCAAAAAGTTTTAGTTTTGTTCAAAGTTATCTCATTTAATTTTTCGATGTTTTCTTACCATTTTCATTTCATTTTTCTGAAAGTTTTGAAATCGGAAGTCATCCCGATTACAGCAACACAAGTATCAGTTATTTCCCTTTAGTTTTCAGATTACTCAATGTTTCATACTATATTTAGACTTGTAACTTCGCGAGTTTTTGACCAATTTTGATAGTTTGTTATTCTTATCCTTTTATTTGAGATACTTGATATAATCGATGACACGTGACGATGAATATGAAAGCTTTCATATCTGCATGGGACAGTAGCAGATCTAGTTATTATTAAGCTTTCATATTACATATGAAAGCTTATTGTTTCTGTTAAGATTATTATTATTTTTTTTTTTTGTGTATTTTCTGCAAATCGGATTTCTCAGAATCTAACCATGGGATCTTTCTGAAACTTTGACCTACCCCCCCAAAAATGGGGTGCGAACGTTGTTTAAATATATTTTCAAAACGTTTTACGAATCCGAAATCACCGAATTTTACGAACGAAAAAACTGACAATGCATAGTCGTAACTTTGTTATTTTTTGACCGATTTTACTAATTCTTTTTTCTTTGAATACCTTGAAAAAAATCGTTTTCATCTGCAGTTTCACATTTTCGAATTTCGAAAATTCGTCGCTGTGATTTCGAACCGGAAGTTTAGACCAATTTGACAACTTCTTTAATAGTTGTACGATTTTCATGAAATTTAGTATACAAGTAGATCTTACCGATGTGACTTCAAAAATATAATTATAAATTTTCTAAATTATCTCCCCTTGGTGAAATTAAGGATCAAAGTTTCCAAAAAAATCGTCGAAATATAGGTCAGAATGACCTAAAAAAATTTTCCGATACTCGACAAGTAATTGCTGATTCCTACACAAAATATGGAGTTTGTCGATCGAACCGGAAGTACCACCATCTTGAAACATGAAAAATCCCTAAGGCTTTTTTGCTATTTTACTTACAGACACGGGAGTTATATTTTCTGAATCCTTGAAGGATGGCCCAAAAATCGTAGGGAGCAGAATTTTGATTTCGGTCACGTGATGGTCACCATTTTGAATTGAAAATGAAAAGTAGTAGCAATTTGAAGGGCCGAGACTTTGAAACACAATAACTCTCCTTCTAATTGAGCTAGAATGTTCAAACTTGGTGTAGACGTTCACTAGGTCAATGTCATGATTGAGTTCAAAGATGAGCATTTTCTGCCTAGCGTAAGCAGAGATAGGCATGCTGATTTGTTGATTCTTTAGGGCACGATAACTTCGGTTATAATGAAGGGAGGGCTGTGAAACTTTTGTCAATAGAGAGTCCAATAGCTAGCCTGTTGTGTGAAATCATTGTATCATTTATTTTAAATATCAGGGATAGGCGAAAAAAAGAGATTGAAAATCCAAAAAGTCGTATTTTTACAATTTGGAGCATGTTTAGAGGTCTTTCTCGTAAAGTCAACTTAATATTTTTTGGGAACTTCTTCTACAAAGGGTCTTATTGGTAGTCTTTTATATAAAACCATCGATCAACAATCCAACATATCAGGAGTAGAAGAACAAAAGGATCGAACATTGAAAACGGCATCCTTTCATTGTTAAGCGAAACATGCAGTGTGGGTGACTACAATCTACACATTTAGTCATCGTATGCAGCTTATTCAACAGTATCGAATTCCAACTGCTTAGGGATATTTTTTTTTCGTCCCATCCGAACGACTAGACAGCTGTTCTTGTCAGGCCCTCCGTTCTGCCTCAATGACAACGGGGAACTACGCCGGGAAATCAAGATGAACTTTTTCCGTGCAGAACTTTCAATTCAGGCCAAACGTTTATTGCATACGATTAAGCTGGTCAGTTGGAGCATATTTTCAAAAGTTTAGTAATAATCGGTTGGTAATTAAAGTACCGTGCACATTAAACTGTTAAAACAGAAAATTTTGCCCGGTTGAAATGTTTCTCGCTATAAGTCAGCAATTTTCCGAATTCAGGGAGGCTGAATGGCTGAATGGTTAGCATGTGTGCGCTGTATCGTAACGTCTGTCATTGAGTCAACGGGCGTCGTTTCGATCTCCAGGTTGCACGTGACATGGAGTATGATGTCCAACCTCGTGGGTTTTCTCCGTGTCCTTCGGTTTCCTCCCAACGGCTAAAGACCAGTAAGCGCAAGGGGAGTTTTTAAATAAAATTAAAAAACATATGTTAGTCACGAAATGACCTAGTTTGTGTCTAATGGACATTAGGCCGCATTTCTCTCTTTCTCTTTTATTTTTAAAGTTTTGTAATAAACGGTTGGTAATCAAAGGTACTGTAAAAGTGATAAAACAGAAAATTTCGCCCGGTTGCAATGTTTCTCACTTTAAAGTCAGCAATTTGCCGATTTTAAGGGGCAAACGTTTATTGCGAACGATTAAGCTGGTCAAGGGGAGCTTATTTTTAAAAGTTTTGTAATATTCGGTTGATAACTAAAGGTACCGTGCAAATTAAACTGTTAAAATAGAAAATTTGGCCCGGTTGAACTGTTTCTCGCTGCAGGTCAGCAATTTGCCGATTTTAGGGAGGTTGCGTGGCTGAATAACGTCTGTCTTTGAGTCAACTGGCGTTGTTTCGATTTCTTGGTTGTACGTGACAAGGAGTATGTTCGCCTGTCCAACTTCGTAGGCCGTAACGCCGCTGCCCGGGTAAACTTTCCCTCATTGCACACTTTATGGCATATGCCCGTCTTCATTAGCCCATTTCAGGAGCAGAACAGTAGGACGTTAAACCCCATTCAATTTCATTTCATTTTGTCTATGTTGCTTATTTATTATAGTGGATAAATATTTTTCTGGTTCTAGCAATTATTTAATTTCTGCATAGAAATCTTGCTTTGGCCAGTTTTTTTATTGCAGAGTGCCATTCTTGTATAATTCAGTCTATGATCCTTTGTTTAAAACATGCTTAAGAAGTCGTCACGATTTCCTACTTATAACCAAACATATTGGAAATATTAGTCTGGCATTATTAAATCCTAATTTTATTGGTCTTATTTAAAATTAAACTTTCATTTAACTATGAACAACCCTTAACGTGTCTCTTTAAAACTATTAAATACTCTAAAACAGTAGCTCAACCTTTTGACCTAAACTCATTAATTTACAATTTTCTTGTGAGCGACTTCTTATTCTTCCTATATGACATAATAGCTAGCCTGTTGTGTGAAATCATTGTATCATTTTTTTTTAAATATCAGGGATAGCCGAAAAAAAGAGATTGAAAATCCAAAAAGTCGTATTTTTACAATTTGGAGCATGTTTAGAGGTCTTTCTCGTAAAGTCAACATAATATTGGTTGGGAACTTCTTCTACAAAGAGTCTTATTGGTAGTCTTTTATATGAAACCATCGATCAACAGTCCAACATATCAGGAGTAGAAAAACAAAAGGATCGAACATTGAAAACGGCACCCTTTCATTGTTAAGCGAAACATGCAGTGTGGGTGACTACAATCTACACATTTAGTTGGGTACGAGACCTAAAATCCGTGACCAATTTGCGGGGAAGTTGTTTTGAAGGTGGTTTCTATATGAAAAAAACATACTCAAGCGATTAAGCTTGGGTGCCTCTCTCTAAAATGCTGGCGGAAGCCGCTAGAGGGCCAAATTCAAAATGGTGGTCAGATGTGGCGGGAAAATATAAAATTATTATAATATAGGCTTCTGATGTGTCTATTGGTATGTTTTAAGGGTCTCTGAATCGAAATATTGCAATCAAAAATCCATCCAGCCACTAGTGTTGACAATATCGCCGAAAAATCCAAGATGGCCACCATTTTTGGCCTGGTAAAGAGTTTCGGGGTCGATGTCTTCAATTTTGATAAATTTGTGTCTATAGATGACAACCAGCAATAATACTCACCGATATTTATCATCTGATATACTCTATAGTCAACTGATTTTGATTTTAATTTAATCGACGCTTAATAATGGACCCCTGTAATATTTAATCACGCATGATAATCAACATCACCAACTCATCCAGTCAAAGTTTTACTTCTCAGAATCACAGTCATCCGATTCAAAAGATAGGTCCAGTTCTGATTGTTCAGATTCAGAAGTTGTAGTTTCATCGGAATCTTCATCACTTGCACTATCACTGCAGTGAACAAGTAAGTCACTTAAATGTCCTGGTAATGCTGGGTTCACATATCTAATTGAGCCGCACTGTCCATTATGGAGCAATTTCCAACCATTACCAACGGAAGAGTGTGTGATCTCAGACTTTCAGTAATTAAGCATTAAATAAGCCTGAAAATAAAATAAACACAAGACACAACTATCATTATGCGAACAGTTGTTTTATTGATAGCTCGACGATGAACTTAACTACTGAAAATCGGAAGGATGAGGAGGATGCCGTAATTGCATTTATTTTCCTTGCTGGTGCTCATCTCAGAAGACAACATTGTCACGGCCGTATTTCATTAGTATCACTATCGGTCGCCCAAACTCTGCTGCGTGGCTCGCTTAAACTATTTACCTGTAATATATTAAGGCTCGCCCAAACTTTCTACCCGCAATGCACGTGCATACAGGTTGTATGGTGCCCATCTGGCTTGTTTGGGAGATGTATTATGACAGTGGTACTGAGGATTCGATACTGCCACCAGGTACTTGGGAGCGTGAAATTATTCTTTTAACTTTGTTGTCTTTGGTTCCTCTGTGCATGATTCGTATGTTTTACTCATTGTTGTATATTTTAGTATGAGTAAGTAAGTTAGTATGAGTAAATTTATGTACAAATGTTGACTAATTTTACAGGTCCCCTTTGGGTACCTATTGATAGTTCCTGGAATGGTATCGTCTAAGAATAGTTGTCGATGCATGGTATCGTCGTTGAATAGTAGCTGATACATGGTATCGTCGTTGAATAGTAGCCGATACATGGTATCGTCGTTGAATAGTAGCCGATACATGGTATCGTCGTTGAATAGTAGCCGATACCTGGTATCGTCGTTGAATAGTAGCCGATACCTGGTATCGTCGTTGAATAGTAGCCGATAAATGGTATCGTCGTTGAATAGTAGCCGATAAATGGTATCGTCGTAGTATGGTCTTGCCGATGGGTGGACAGTTTCTTCTTGGAATGATATCGTCTAGGAATAGTCGCCGATAAATGGTATCGTCGATAGTTTGTTCCTTGAATGGCATTGTCGATAACTGGTCGCCTATAAATGGTATCGTCGAAGTATGGTCTTGCCGATGGGTGAACATTTTGTAATGTCATAATTCATTTAATGCGCGCTTTGTTATGTTGTATATTTATGTTGCACTATATAAACTGAATTCTTTTTTATCCTAGTTTTCTTTATTCCCCAAAACGGTCACGCCTCGCCCATCCTGTGACAAACATGTCTTCAGACAACGCCCACGGTGCTGGGTCCGGCCAATTTTAGAACTCGCAATGAACTGAGTGAATTTCACACAAGTTTCCAGGCCTTGAAAGCCCCTGTATCCATAGGCTGTTCCCTTGTGGCGTGTTCCCTTGTGGTGTGTTCCCTTGTGACGCGCCACACGGACATTGAACCTTTGTCTTTTAATGTGCCTGTTACCATAGGTTGTACCCAGGGAACATGTGCCCTGTGCACGGAACATGTGCCCTTGTGACCGGGAACACGGACAATGAACTTGTTAATTCTTTTGCAGCTGCACAAGAGGGAACACGCAATTACGAATACGATATTGTATGGAGATACATCTACCAGTCTGTTTCAAGGTCGGGAAACTTGTGTGAAATTCCCCCAGTTCATTGCGAGTTCCAAAAAATGACCAGACCCAGCGTTGTTTGAAGACATGTTGTCTTCCGAGATGAGCACCAGTGAGGAAAATAAATGCAATTAGCGGCATCCTCCTCATCCTTCCGATTTTCAGTAGTTGAGTTTACCGTCGAGCTATCAATAAAACAACTGTTCGGATAATGATAGTTGTGTCTTGTGTTTATTTGCTTTCTCACCAACGTTCGTGTGTAGACTTTTCTTTTATCTATCTTCCCATCGTAGATTGCACATGCCACTAGGGAACAGTCTATGGATACGGGCGGGTACATGGTCAGGTCATAAGATCACAACGCCACAAGGGAACACGCCACAGGGGAACATCCTATGGATACAGGGCCTAACAGACCGGGAGATGCATCTCCATACAATATCGTACTGGTAATTGCGTGTTCCCTCTTGTGCAGCTGCAAAAGAATTGAAATGTTCATTGTCTGTGTTCCCGGTCACAAGACCACATGTTCCGTACGCGAGGCCACATGTTCCCTGGGTACAACCTATGGGAACAGGCACATTAAAAAAACAAAGGTTCATTGTCCTTGTGGCGCGTCACAAGGGAACACGCCACAAAAGTACACGCCACAAGTGAACAGCCTGTGGATACAGGGCCTTACATGGGTCCATTATTAAGGGTTGATTCAATTAAAATCAAAATCAGTTGACTACAGAGTATATCAGATGATAAATATCGGTGAGTATTATTGTTGGTCGCCATCTATCGACACAAATTCATCAAAATTGAAGACATCGACCCCGAAACTATTTTCCAGGGCAATAATGGTGGCCATCTTGGATTTTTCGGCCATATTGGCAACACTAGTGGCTGGATTGATTTTTGATTACAATATGTCGATCCAGAGATCCTTAAAACATACCAATAGACACATCAGAAGCCTATATTACATAATTTTATATTTTCCCGCCACATTTTGAATTTGGCCCTCTAGCGGCTTCCGCCAGCATTTTAGAGAGAGGCACCCAAGCTTAATCGCTTCGGCAGGCTTTTTTCATACAGAAACCACCTTCAAAACAACTTCCCCGCAAATTGGTCACGGATTTTAGGTCTCGTACCCAACTAATTTAGTCATCGTATAGAGCTTATTCAACAGTATCGAATTCCAACTGCTTAGGGATATTTTACGTGCACTCCAATGTGTACACGGGACCGTGCTTTTCGTCCCATCCGAACTAGACAGCTGTGCTTGTCAGGCCCTCCGTTCTGCCACACTGACAAGGGGGAACCACGCCGGGAAATCGAGATGAACTTCCTACGTGCAGAACTTTCAATTCAAGCCAAACTTTTATTGCATACGATTAAGCTGGTCAGTTGGAGCTTATTTTCAAAAGTTTTGTAATAATCGGTTGGTAATTAAAGTACCGTGCACATTAAACTGTTAGAACAGAAAATTTCGCCCGGTTGAAATGTTTCTTGCTATAAGTCAGCAATTTTCCGAATTCAGGGAGGCTGAAATAACTCTCCTTCTAATTCAATCTTGGTGTAGACGTTCACTATGTCAATGTCAGGATTGAGTTTAAAGGTGAGCATTTTCTGCCTAGGGTAAGCAGAGATAAGCATGCTGATTTGTTGATTCTTTAGGACAAGATAACTTCGGTTATAATGAAGGGAGGGCGGTGAAACTCTTGTTAATCGAGAGTGTAATAGCTGGCCTGTTGTGTGGAATCGTTGTATCTTTTTTTTTAAATATCAGGGATAGCAGAAAAAAAGTGATCGAAAATCCAAAAAGTCGTATGTTTACGATTTGGAGCATCTTTAAAGGTTCTTTTCTCTTAAAGTCAACATAATATTTTTTGGGAACTTCTTCTACGAAGAGTCTTATCGGTAGTCTTTTATATGAAAACTTCGATCAACAGTCCAAAATATCTGGAGTAGAAGAATAAAAGGATCAAACATTGAAAACGGCACCCTTTCATTGTTAAGCGAAACATGCAGTGTGGGTGACTACAATCTGCACATTTAGTCATCGTATAGAGCTTATTCAACAGTATCGAATTCCAACTGCTTAGGGATATTTTACGTGCACTCCAATGTGTACACGCGACCTTGGTTTTTCGTCCCATCCGAACGACTAGACAGCTGTCCTTGTCAGGCCCTCTGCTCTGCCTCACTGACAAGGGGGAACCACGCCGGAAAATCGAGATGAACTTTCTCGTTGCAGAACTTTCAATTCAGGCCAAACGTTTATTGCATACGATTAAGCTGGTCAGTTGGAGCTTATTTTCAAAAGTTTTGTAATGATCGGTTGGTAATTAAAATACCGTGTGAATTAAACTGTTAAAACAGAAAATTTCGCCCGGTTGAAATGTTTCTTGCTATAAGTCAGCAATTTCCCGATTTTAGGGAGGCTGAATGGTTAGCACACGCGCGCTGTATCGTAACGTCTGTCATTGAGTCAACCGGCGTCGTTTCGATTTCCAAGTTGCACGTGACATGGAGTATGGTGTCCAACCTCGTGGGTTTTCTCCGTGTCCTTCGGTTTCCTCCCATGGCTAAAGACCCGTACGCGCAAGAGAAGTTTATAAATAAAATTAAAAAACATATGTTAGTCCCGAAATGACCTAGTTTGTGTCGAATGGACGTTGAGCCGCATTTCTCTCTTTCTCTTTTATTTTTAAAGTTTTGTAATAATCGGTTGGTAATCAAAGGTACTGTAAAAGTGATAAAACATAAAATTTCGCCCGGTTGTAATGTTTCTCACTTTAAAGTCAGCAATTTGCCGATTTTAGAGGGCAAACGTTTATTGCGAACAATTAAGCTGGTCAGGGGGAGCTTATTTTTAAGGGAGGCTGAATGGCTGAATGGTTAGCATGTGCGCGCTGTATCGTAACGTCTGTCATTGAGTCAACGGGTGTCGTTTCGATTTCGAGATTGCACGTGACATGGAGTATGGTGTCCAACCTCGTGTGTTTTCTCCGTGTCCTTCGGTTTCCTCCCAACAGCTAAAGACCAGTACGCGCAAGGGGAGTTTTTAAATAAAATTAAAAAACAATTGTTAGTCCCGAAATGACCTAGTTTGTGTCGAATGGACGTTAAGCCGCATTTCTTTCTTTCTTTTTTATTTTTAAAGTTTTGTAATAATCGGTTGTTAATCAAAGATACTGTAAAAGTGATAAAACAGAAAATTTCGCCCGGTTGTAATGTTTCTCACATTGCCGATTTTAAGGGGAAAACGTTTATTGCGAACGATTTAGCTGGTCAGGGGAGCTTATTTTTAAAACTTTTGTAATATTCGGTTGATAACTAAAGGTACCGTGCAAATTAAACTAATAAAATAGAAGATTTCGCCCGGTTGAAATGTTTCTATCTGTAGGTCAGCAATTTGCCGATTTTAGGGAGGTTGCGTGACTGAATGGTTAGCACGTGCGCTCTGTATCATAACGTCTGTCATTGAGTCAAATGGCGTTGTTTCGATTTCTTGGTTGTACGTGACAAGGAGTATGGTCGCCTGTCCAACCTCGTAGGCCGTAACGCCGCTGCCCGGGTAAAATTTCCCTCATTGCACACTTTATGGCGTATGCCCGTCTTCATTAGCCCATTTTAGGAGAAGAACAGTAGGACGTTAAACCCCATTCAATTTCATTTCATTTTCTCTATGTTGCTTATTTATTATAGTGGATAAATGTTTTTCTGGTTCTATTAATTATTTCAACACAAGTATCAGTTATTTCCCTTTAGTTTTCAGATTATGCAATGTTTCATACTATATTTAGACTTGTAACTTCGCAAGTTTTTGACCAATTTTGATAGTTTGTTATTCTTATCCTTTTATTTGAGATACTTGATATAATCGATGACACGTGACGATGAATATGAAAGCTTTCATATCTGCATGGGACAGTAGCAGATCTAGTTATTTTTTTTTTTTGTGTGTTTTCTGCAAATCGGATTTCTCAGAATCTATCCATAGGATCTTTCTAAAATTTTGACCTACCCCCCCAAAAATGGGGTGCGAACCTTGATTAAATGTATTTTCAAAACGTTTTACGAATCCAAAATCACCGAATTTTACGAACGAATGCATTTGACCTACACTGCTGTAACTTTGTGACTATTTGATCTATTTTACTAATTCTTTTTTCTTTGAGTATCCTAAGACATTTACTTCAAATCTGCAATTTCGGATTTTCGAAATTCGAAAATTCGTCGCTGCGATTTCGAACCGGAAGTTTACACCAACTCGACAACTTCTTTAGTCGTTGTACGATTTTCATGAAATTTAATATGTAAGTAGACCTTAATGATGCGACTTGAAAAATGACTTTAGAAATTTTCTAACTTATCTCCCCTTGGTGAAATTAAGGATCAAAATTTTCAAAAAAATCGTCGAAATATAGGTCAGAATGACCTAGTTTTTTTTTTCGATACTAGACAAGGAATTACTGATTCGTACACAAAATATGGAGTTTGTCGATCGAACCGGAAGTGCCACCATCTTTAAACGTGAAAAATCAATAAGGCTTTTTTGCTATTTTACTTACAGACTCGGGAGTTATATTTTCTGAATCCTTGTAGGAAGGCCTAAAAAATGTCGCGAATGGAATTCTGATTTAGGTCATCCCGGAGTCACCATTTTTAATTGAAAATGAAAAATAGAAGCAATTTGAAGGGCCGAGACTTTGGAGCACAATAACTCTCATTCTAATTAAGCTAGAATGTTCAAACTTGTTGTAGACGTTCACTAGGTCAATGTTATGATTGAGTTCAAAGATGAGCATTTTCTGCTTAGGGTAAGCAGAGATAAGCATGCTGATTTGTTGATTCTTTAGGGCACGATAACTTTGGTTATAATGAAGGGAGGGCGGTGAAACTTTTGTTAATAGAGAGTCTAATAGCTAGCCTGTTGTGTGAAATCATTGTATCATTTTTTTTAAATATCAGGGATAGCCGAAAAAAAGAGATTGAAAATCCAAAAAGTCGTATTTTTACAATTTGGAGCATGTTTAGAGGTCTTTCTCGTAAAGTCAACATACTATTTTTTGGGAACTTCTTCTACAAAGAGTCTTATTGGTAGTCTTTTATATGAAACCATCGATCAACAGTCCAACATATCAGGAGTAAAAAGAACAAAAGGATCGAACATTGACAACGGCACCCTTTCATTGTTAAGCGAAACATGCAGTGTGGGTGACTACAATCTACGCATTTAGTCATCGTATAGAGTTTATTCAACAGTATCGAATTCCAGCTGCTTAGGGATATTTTACGTGCACTCCAATATGTACACGGGACCTTGGTTTTTCGTCCCATCCGAAGGACTAGACAGCTGTGCTTGTCAGGCCCTCCGTTCTGCCTCACTGACAAGGGGAACCACGCCGGGAAATCGAGATGAACTTTTTCCGTGCAGAACTTTCAATTCAGGCAAAACGTTTATTGCATACGATTAAGCTGGTCAGTTGGAGCTTATTTTCAAAAGTTTTGTAATAATCGGTTGGTAATTAAAGTACCGTGCACATTAAACTGTTAAAACAGAAAATTTCGCCCGGTTGAAATGTTTCTTGCTATAAGTCAGCAATTTTCCGAATTCAGGGAGACTGGATGGCTGAATGGTTAGCATGTGCTCGCTGTATCGTAACGTTTGTCATTGAGTCAACGGGCGTCGTTTCGATCTCCAGGTTGCACGTGACATGGTGTATGATGTCCAACCTCGTGGGTTTTCTCCGTGTTCTTCGGTTTCCTCCCAACGGCTTAAGACCAGTACGTGCAAGGGGAGTTTTTAAATAAAATTAAAAAACATATGTTAGTCCCAAAATGACCTAGTTTGTGTCGAATGGACGTTAGGCCGCATTTCTCTCTTTCTCTTTTTAAAGTTTTGTAATAATCGGTTGGTAATCAAAGGTACTGTTAAAGTGATAAAACAGAAAATTTCGCCCGGTTGTAATGTTTCTCACTATAAAGTCAGCAATTTGTCGATTTTAAAGGGCAAACGTTGATTGCGAACGATTAAGCTGGTCAGGGGGAGCTTATTTTTAAAAGTTTTGTAATATTCGGTTGATAACTAAAGGTACCGTGCAAATTAAACTGTTAAAATAGAAAATTTGGCCCGGTTGAAATGTTTCTCGCTGTAGGTCAGCAATTTGCCGATTTTAGGGAGGTTGCGTGGCTGAATGGTTAGCACGTGCGCTCTGTATCATAACGTCTGTCATTGAGTCAACTGGCCTTGTTTCGATTTCTTGGTTGTACGTGACAAGGAGTATGGTCGCCTTACCAACCTCGTAGGCCGTAACGCCGCTGCCCGGGTAAAATTTCCCTCATTGCACACTTTATGGCGTATGCACGTCTTCATTAGCCCATTGTAGGAGCAGAACAGTAGGACGTTAAACCCCATTCAATTTCATTTCATTTTCTCTATGTTGCTTATTTATTATAGTGGATAAATATTTTTCTGGTTCTAGCAATTATTTAATTTCTGCATAGAAATCTCTGGCCAGTTTTTTTTATTGCAGAGTGCCATTCTTGTATATTGCAGTCTATGACCCTTTGTTTAAAACATGCTTAAGAAGTCGTCACGATTTCCTACTTATAACCAAACATATTGGAAACCATAATTATATAACATATCTTGGAAGCCCGATTACAGCTATACAAGTTTCAGTTATTTCCCTTTAGTTTAAAGATTATTTTTTTGCCCGGGTGCAATGTTTCTCACTACATTTAAATTTGTAACTTTGTGAGTTTTTGACCGATTTTGATATTATGTCTTTATAATTTTCCAAATCTACATATTTAACGTACATATTCAAACAGTTGAGTTCAACCTGATTCAAAAAGTTTTAGTTTTGTTCAAAGTTATTTCATTTAATTTTTCAATGTTTTCTTACCATTTTCATTTCATTTTTCTGAAATTTTTGAAATCGGAAGTCATCCCGATTACAGCAACACAAGTATCAGTTATTTCCCTTTAGTTTTCAGATTACTCAATGTTTCATACTATATTTAGACTTGTAACTTCGCGAGTTTTTGACCAATTTTGATAGTTTGTTATTCTTATCCTTTTATTTGAGATACTTGATATAATCGATGACACGTGACGATGAATATGAAAGCTTTCATATCTGCATGGGACAGTAGCAGATCTAGTTATTAAGCTTTCATATTACATATGAAAGCTTATTGTTTTTGTTAAGATTATTATTGTTATTAAGCTTTCATATTACATATGAAAGCTTATTGTTTTTGTTAAGATTATTATTAAGCTTTCATATGTATTACATATGAAAGCTTATTGTTTCTGTTAAAGTTATTATTATTATTTTTTTTTTTGTGTGTTTTCTGCAAATCGGATTTCTCAGAATCTATCCATAGGATCTTTCCGAAATTTTGACCTACCCCCCCCAAAATGGGGTGCGAACCTTGATTAAATATATTTTCAAAACGTTTTACGAATCCGAAATCACCGAATTTTACGAACGAAAAAACTGACAATGCATAGTCGTAACTTTGTTATTTTTTGACCGATTTTACTAATTCTTTTTTCTTTGAGTATCTTGAAACATTTACTTCAAATCTGCAATTTCGGATTTTCGAATTTCGAAAATTCGTCGCTGTCATTTCGAACCGGAAGTTATTACCAATTTGACAACTTCTTTAATAGTTGTGCGATTTTCGTGAAATTTAGAATGTTAGTAGATCTTGCCAATGCAACTTCAATGATGTTCTTGGAAATTTTCTAAATTATCTCCCCTTTGTGAAATTAAGGATCAAAGTTTTCAAAAAAATCGTCGAAATATAGGTCAGAATGACCTAATTTTTTTTTTGAATACTAGAGAAGTAATTACTAATTCGTACACAAAATATGGAGTTTGTCGATCTAACCGGAAGTGCCACCATCTTTAAACGTAAAAAATCAAAAAGGCTTTTTTGCTATTTTACTTACAGACTCGGGAGTTATATTTTCAGAATCCTTGAAGGAATGCCTAAAAATCTGTCGGATCCAAATTTTGATTTCGGTCACGTAATGGTCACCATTTTGAATTGAAAATGAAAAATAGAAGCAATTTGAAGGACCGGGACTTTGGAATACAATAACTCTCCTTCTAATTAAGCTATAATGTTCAAACTTGGTGTAGACGTTCACTAGGTCAATGTCATGATTGAGTTCAAAGATGAGCATTTTCTGCTTAGGGTAAGCAGAGATAAGCATGCTGATTTGTTGATTCTTTAGGGCACGATAACTTCGGTTATAATGAAGGGAGGGCGGTGAAACTTTTGTCAATAGAGAGTGTAATAGCTAGCCTGTTGTTTGAAATCATTGTATCATATTTTTTAAATATCAGGGATAGCCGTAAAAAAGAGATTGAAAATCCAAAAAGTCGTATTTTTACAATTTGGAGCATGTTTAGAGGTCTTTCTCGTAAAGTCAACATACTATTTTTTGGGAACTTCTTCTACAAAGAGTCTTATTGGTAGTCTTTTATATGAAACCATCGATCAACAGTCCAACATATCAGGAGTAGAAGAACAAAAGGATCGAACATTGAATACGGCACCCTTTCATTGTTAAGCGAAACATGCAGTGTGGGTGACTACAATCTACGCATTTAGTCATCGTATAGAGCTTATTCAACAGTATCGAATTCCAACTGCTTAGGGATATTTTACGTGCACTCCAATGTGTACACGGGACCTTGGTTTTTCGTCCCATCCGAACGGCTAGACAGCTGTGCTTGTCAGGCCCTCCGTTCTGCCTCACTGACAAGGGGAACCACACCGGGAAATCGAGATGAACTTCCTCCGTGCAGAACTTTCAATTCAGGCAAAACGTTTATTGCATACGATTAAGCTGGTCAGTTGGAGCTTATTTTCAAAAGTTTTGTAATAATCGGTTGGTAATTAAAGTACCGTGCACATTAAACTGTTAAAACAGAAAATTTCGCCCGGTTGAAATGTTTCTTGCTATAAGTCAGCAATTTTCCGAATTCAGGGAGGCTGAATGGTTAGCATGTGCGCGCTGTATCGTAACGTCTGTCATTGAGTCAACGGGCGTCGTTTCGATCTCCAGGTTGCACGTGACATGGTGTATGATGTCCAACCTCGTGGGTTTTTCTCTGTGTTCTTCGATTTCCTCCCAACGGCTAAAGACGAGTACGCGCATGGGGAGTTTTTAAATAAAGTTAAAAAAAAACATATGTTAGTCCCGAAATGACCTAGTTTGTGTCGAATGGACGTTAGGCCGCATTTCTCTCTTTCTCTTTTATTTTTAAAGTTTTGTAATAATCGGTTGGTAATCAAAGGTACTGTAAAAGTGATAAAACAGAAAATTTGGCCCGGTTGTAATGTTTCTCACTTTAAAGTCAGCAATTTGTCGATTTTAAGGGGCAAACGTTTATTGCGAACGATTAAGGTAGTCAGTGGGAGCTTATTTTTAAAAGTTTTGTAATAATCGGTTGATAACTAAAGGTACCGTGCAAATTAAACTGTTAAAATAGAAAATTTCGCCCGGTTGAAATGTTTCTCGCTGTAGGTCAGCAATTTGCCGATTTTAGGGAGGTTGCGTGGCTGAATGGTTAGCACGTGCGCTCTGTATCATAACGTCTGTCATTGAGTCAACTGGCGTTGTTTCGATTTCTTGGTTGTGCGTGACAAGGAGTATGGTCGCATGTCCAACCTCGTAGGCCGTAACGCCGCTGCCCGTCTTCATTAGCCCATTGTAGGAGCAGAACAGTAGGACGTTAAACCCCATTCAATTTCATTTCATTTTCTCTATGTTGCTTATTTATTATAGTGGATAAATATTTTTTTGGTTCTAGCAATTATTTAATTTCTGCATAGAAATCTTGCTTTGGCCATTTTTTTTATTGCAGAGTGCCATTCTTGTATATTGCAGTCTATGACCCTTTGTTTAAAATATGCTTAAAGTTGGGTTCCCGGATACAAACTGGGTGATTTGATGATATATTAGAATTAAAAACATATTCAAACTAATTATCTTATCATAATTTTGCTTCAAATCGTTCTCATAACATTGTAATTGACGAGAATAGCCTGCTATAAAAATCTATCGAAAGAGACCATGTTTGCGTCAGGCGATTACCCCTCGCCGTAACCAATGGCAACGGTGGCAGACGACAGGGGAGAATGCATTGCATACACAAGACGATGTTGTCTGTAAGCGCTGACTATTTACTACAAATATAGAATCCTAATTAAATTCTCGGATTATCCACTGCATGCGTCTTTTTCCGTGATTTTTACCCCAGAAATTGTTGTATGTCTAACTCTTCATAAAGTTTTTCAAAATGTACACAAATCACTCAAGTTCGCGTGCAGCCTTCAACGCCAAGCGTGCAGGTACCCTTATTCGTCGGGTTGACTATTAAGGGAACCCCTTACATTTTTGTCCTGTTTACGCTCCATGAGTGTTTTTCAGGGAATCCAGTATCTCTTCTTTCCATATATACCAAAATTGCCATACTTTTATAGGCAATGACCACCCGATAAATACTTATCTGGGAACCCAACTTTAAGAAGTCGTCACGATTTCCTACTTATAACCGAACACATTGGAAACCATAATTATATAACATATCTTGGCAGCCCGATTACAGCTATACAAGTTTCAGTTATTTCCCTTTAGTTTAAAGATTATTTTTTTGCCCGGGTGCAATGTTTCTCACTACATTTAAATTTGTAACTTTGTGAGTTTTTGACCGATTTTGATATTATGTCTTTATAATTTTCCAAATCTACATATTTAACGTACATATTCAAACAGTTGAGTTCAACCTGATTCAAAAAGTTTTAGTTTTGTTCAAAGTTATCTCATTTAATTTTTCGATGTTTTCTTACCATTTTCATTTCATTTTTCTGAAAGTTTTGAAGTCGGGAGTCATCCCGATTACAGCAACACAAGTATCAGTTATTTCCCTTTAGTTTTCAGATTACTCAATGTTTCATACTTTTGAGTTTTTGACCAATTTTGATAGTTTGTTATTCTTATCCTTTTATTTGAGATACTTGATATAATCGATGACACGTGACGATGAATATGAAAGCTTTCATATCTGCATGGGACAGTAGCAGATCTAGTTGTTATTATTATTTTTTTTTTTTGTGTCATTTCTGCAAATCGGATTTCTCAGAATCTAACCATGGGATCTTTCTGAAACTTTGACCTACCCCCCCCAAAACTGGGTGGCAGTTTTTGATTAAATATATTTTCAAAACGTTTTACGAATTCGAAATCACAGAATTTTACGAACGAGTGAATTTGACCTGCATTACTGTAACTCTGTGACTATTTGACCTATTTTACTAATTCTTTTTTCTTTGAGTACCTTGACAAAAATCATTTTCAACTGCAGTTTCAGATTTTCGAATTTCGAAAATTCGTCGCTGTGATTTCGAACCGGAAGTTGAGACCAACTTGACAACTTCTTTAATAGTTCTACGATTTTCATGAAATTTAGTATGTAAGTAGATCTTACCCACGCGACTTCAAAAATATAAATAGAAATTTTCTAAATTATCTCCCTTTGGTGAAATTAAGGATCAAAGTTTTCAAAAAAATCGAAGAAATATAGGTCAGAATGACCTGATGTTTTTTTTTGGTACTAGATAGGTAAATACTGATTCGTACCCAAAATATTGAGTTTGTGGATTGAACCGGAAGTGCCGCCATCTTGAAACGTGAAAAATCACAAAGGCTTTTTTGCTATTTTACTTACAGACACGGGAGTTATATTTTCTGAATCCTTCAAGGATGGCCTAAAAAACGTTCGGAGTAGAATTTTGATTTAGGTCAATTGATAGTCGCCATTTTGAAGTGAAAGTGAAAAATAGAAGCAATTTGAAGGGCCGAGAATTTGGAACACAATAACTCTCCTTCTAATTGAGCTAGAATGTTCAAACTTGGTGTAGACGTTCACTAGGTCACTGTCTTGATTGAGTTCAAAGATAAGCATTTTCTGCCTATGGTAAGCAGAGATAAGCAAGCTGATTTGTTGATTCTTTAGGGCACGATAACTTTGGTTATAATGAAGGGAGGGCGATGAAACTCTTTTCAATCGAGAGTCTAATAGCTATCCTGTTGTGTGAAATCATTGTATCATTTTTTCTTAAATGTCCGGGGTAGCCGAAAAAAAGAGATTGAAAATCCAAAGAGTCGTATTTTTACAATTTAGAGCATGTTTAAAGGTCTTTCTCGTAAAGTCAACATGTGTTTCCTGCAAATCGGATTTCTCAGAATCTAACCATAGGATGTTTCTGAAACTTTGACCTACCCACCCAAAAATGGGTGGTGAGTATTGATTAAATATATTTTCAAAACGTTTAAAGCATTCGAAATCACCGAATTTTACGAACGAGTGAATTTGACCTGCATTACTGTAACTTTGTGACTATTTGACCTGTTTTACTAATTCTTTTTTCTTTGAGTACCCTGACAAAAATCATTTTCAACTGCAGTTTCAGATTTTCGAATTTCGAAAATTCGTCGCTGTGATTTCGAACCGAAAGTTGAGACCAACTTGACAACTTCTTTAATAGTTCTACGATTTTCATAAAATTTAGTATGTAAGTAGATCTTACCGATGCAACTTTAAAGATGTCCTTAGAAATTTTCTAAATTATCTCCCCTTGGTGAAATTAGGGATCAAAGTTTTCAAAAAAATCGAAGAAATATAGGTCAGAATGACCTGATTTTTTTTTTAGATTCTAGATAAGTAAATACTGATTCGTACACAAAATATTGAGTTTGTGGATCGAACCGGAAGTGCCGTTATCTTGAAACGTGAAAAATCACAAAGGCTTTTGCGATATTTTACTTACAGACATGGGAGTTACATTTTCGGAATCCTTGAAGGAATGCCTAAAAATCTATCGGATCAGAATTTTGATTTCGGTCACGTGATGGTCACCATTTCGAACTGAATATGAGAAAAGGTGAAAAATGGACATTAACGAGCACGTGAATGAAAGCAATAGGCCGTAGTTTGGAGAATATGTCTCCTATTTCCAAAATGAATACATTTCTGGATAGCCGGGATCAGGGTCGAAATGTTGTTATTTGAAAATGTCACATTTTCGAATTTTGTCTTTGATGTTTTTCGTGCCGATAAAGTTGTTTACGATTGAAAAATCATAAAAACTTCGCTATATTTTGACCGATTTTAATGATTTTTTTTTTGTTGATGAGATTATTTACATGACCCATGACACTTGACAGGAAGTGACTGTTAATATGAAAGCTTTAATATCTGCTTTGCAGATCTAGTTATTATTTTTTTTTTTTGTGTCATTTCTGCAAATCGGATTTCTCAGAATCTAACCATGGGATCTTTCTGAAACTTTGACCTACCCCCCCAAAACTGGGTGGCAGTTTTTGATTAAATATATTTTCAAAACGTTTTACGAATTTGAAATCACAGAATTTTACGAACGAGTGAATTTGACCTGCATTACTGTAACTCTGTGACTATTTGACCTGTTTTACTAATTCTTTTTTCTTTGAGTACCCTGACAAAAATCATTTTCAACTGCAGTTTCAGATTTTCGAATTTCGAAAATTCGTCGCTGTGATTTCGAACCGGAAGTTGAGACCAACTTGACAACTTCTTTAATAGTTCTACGATTTTCATGAAATTTAGAATGTAAGTAGATCTTACCGATGCAACTTTAAAGATGTCCTTAGAAAGTTTCTAAATTATCTCCCCTTGGTGAAATTAGGGATCAAAGTTTTCAAAAAAATCGAAGAAATATAGGTCAGAATGACCTGATTTATTTTTTTAGATTCTAGATAAGAAAATACTGATTCGTACACAAAATATTGAGTTTGTGGATCGAACCGGAAGTGCCGCCATCTTGAAACGTGAAAAATCACAAAGGCTTTTGCGATATTTTACTTACAGACATGGGAGTTACATTTTCGGAATCCTTGAAGGAATGCCTAAAAATCTATCGGATCAGAATTTTGATTTCGGTCACGTGATGGTCACCATTTCGAACTGAATATGAGAAAAGGTGAAAAATCGACATTAACGAGCACGTGAATGAAAGCAATAGGCCGTAGTTTGGAGAATATGTCTCCTATTTCCAAAATGAATACATTTCTGGATAGCCGGGATCAGGGTCGAAATGTTGTTATTTGAAAATGTCACATTTTCAAATTTTGTCTTTGATGTTTTTCGTGCCGATAAAGTTGTTTACGATTGAAAAATCATAAAAACTTCGCTATATTTTCACCGATTTTAATGATTTTTTTTTTGTTGATGAGATTATTTACATGACCCATGACATGTGACAGGAAGTGACTGTTAATATGAAAGCTTTAATATCTGCTTTGCAGATCTAGTTATTAGGCTTTCAGACTTTCGTCTGAAAGCCTATTGAGATTACTAAAATTATTATTATTAGGGTTTCACACTGCGTAGCTTGTGTGAAACACTATTGTTTTTGTTAAAATTATTATTATTATTATTATTATTATTATTATTATTATTATTATTCAGATTCCAATTTGAATAGATCTCAGCAACTACGTGTCGCATCGTTACGATTTCTTCGGTTTTACTGGGAAAGTGGGTGTGACTTAGAGGATAAAGCTATTTTGAACGTTCTGCGACAATGCGAAATGTCCGAAATCACCGAAGTTATTGTTTTTGAAAATATTGCAGTAATTTTAACAATAATCATTGGATTTTAACTTTCGATACATTTTGGCATAGCCTGAGACAGGGCACATAGCTACGCTACTTTCGATTTTTGATTTTCGGTAAATCTTCGAAGATATTAGGCGCCAAATTTCGAAAATTTAAAATTTTACAAAAAACTTTTTTATTTATGAATATTTTTTAGTCGTATTGTGCACAGAATTAAAGAGTCATCTGACTAGTGCAAAAATGTTAAAAAATTTTGTCTCAGTAATTTACCTTGGCCGCCATTGGCTAATTCAGTTTTTCAGTCCTAGATTAATTTTTTATTGTTCGATTTGTATAAAACAAAGTTCATATGCTTCGTTGTATCAATTGTCATTTTTTTTTATTACCAAAAGTGTTATCTGTCGGCACCAGAAGTGGCATAATTTTACCAAAAACTACAATTTTGACAGTTATTTTCCTACTTCGAAAACAAATATTATTTTTTGGAAAAATTATTTGACTCAAAGAGTGTGCCCTTTCAAGGCGCAAAAAATGTAGGAAGCAGTTTTTTTAATTTCAATTTCATTTTCGAGCAAATTCGATTAAGAGGCTAAAAATGGTGTAAAATTGGCCTATTTACGACCTATTCAGGCTTTTCAGATTTTAAAATATTTCTTCGTAACTTTTATAAACTTGTAGCTATAATCCATACGACGAAAATGTATGTTAAAATTCGTTTGTAATATAAGCAGTTACCAAGAAATGGGCAGTTCTGTACAAGTCACTGTTTTCGTTATTTTGCCTGTAAAATAGTCAATTATGATTGGATTTTTATAAAAGTGACATCATTTGATTCAAAAAGCACGTAGCGTCATATCAAGTTGATTACAATTTAAAATTGACACAGGAAGTGACATCATTTGGTCAAAAAATGCATTTTAAACTTTTTTAAATCAATGTTTTATTCAACCAAGAATAACTTAATATGTATTAATAATTTTAACTTTTGGTTTAAATTCACATATAAACAAAACTCATATGGTCATATAGATATCATAAAATGGTTTCTAACTTGTTCGGTTGCCGAGAAATAGACGGTTTTCTACTGGTCACTTTTGAAGGTTTCGGGGCCATAAAAGGGTCAATTATTATTTGATTTTCATAAACGTCACACCATGTTATACCTAATGCCATTTGGGATTTCATACAAGTAATTTAAGATTTTCATTATCACCGGAAGTAACGTCATTTTGGCAAAAACTGTATTTTTAGCCTCCAAAACAGATATTTTATTCAAATGAGTCTGTTTTGAAATCTTTTTCAAATTATGGTATTTGATGCCAATCAACAAATAGAATGAACCCATACGATCATACAGATACCACAAAATGGTTTCTAACTTGTACGGTTGCCGAGAAATAGCCGATTTTCTACAAGTCACTTTTCAAGTTTTTTGGTCTTTAAAAGTGGCAATTATTATTCGATTTACATAAAATTTTCACTATATGATATCGTATGCCATTTCTGATTTCATAAGACTAATTGAACATTTGCATTAACACCGGGAGTAATTTAATTTTGTCAAGATCATTTACAAGTAACAAATGTATAAAATGAATTGATATTGCTGGATTTTGTTGATTCTGCGTCCATTGACCTATTTACAACCCATTCAGGCTTTTCAGATTTTAAAATATTTTTACTTAACTTTTATAAACCTGTAACTATAATCCATACGAAGAGAATGTATGTTAAAATTAGTTTCTAAAATAAGCAGTTGCCGAGAAATGGGCAGTTTTGCATAAGTCACTGTTTTCGTAAATTTGCCTGTAAAATAGTCAATTATTAATGGATATTCACAAAAGTGACATCATTTGACTCAAAAAGCAAGTCTGCGTCATATCATGTTGATTACTATTTAAAATTGACCCCGGAAGTGACGTCATTTAGTCAAAAACTCAATTTTTAACTTTTAAAATCGATATTTTTTTCAACCAAGAATTATGTCACATATAATAATAAAATTAACTTTTGGTTTAAATTCACATATTAACAAAACTCATACGGTCAAAAAGATATCATAAAATTGTTTCTAACTTGTTCGGTTGCCGAGACATAGGCGATTTTCTAGAAGTCACTTTTGAAGGTTTTTGGCCCATAAAAGTGTCAATTATTATTCGATTTTCATAAAATTTTCACCCTTTGAAGCCTAATGTCATAGACGATGTTATAAAACTAATTTAACGTTTTCATTATCACCGGAAGTAACGTCATTTTGGGAAAAACTGTATTTTAAGCCTTCAAAGCCGATATTTTATTCAAATGAGTCTGATTTGTAATGTTTATACAATTATGATATTTGATTCCAATCAACAAATAGATTAAACCCATACGGTCATATAAATACCAAAAAAATGGTTTCTAACTTGTACGGTTGCCGAGAAATAGACGATTTTCTACACGTCACTTTTCAAGGTTTTTGGTCTATAAAAGTGGCAATTATTATTCGATTTACATAAAATTTTCACCATGTGATGCCTTATGCCATTTCTGATTTCATAAAACTAATGGAACATTTACATTATCACCGGAAGTACTGTAATTTTGTCAGGATCAATTACATGTAACAAATGTATAAAATGAAATGATATTGCTGGATTTGTTTGATTCTGTTTCCATTTTATTTGATGTGTGCAATTCTTATGTGGAAACCTGTATATTGGTTTCATTGGTACCGGAAGTGACATATGTTCAAGGGTAACGTGGCACCGAAATTGACACAAGTTCAAGTTCAAAAGTAACATGGCACCAGTGAAACCCGTCATTCCTGCATGCAGGTCTAGTTATTATTATTAGGCTTTCAGACTTTCGTCTGAAAGCCTATTGAGATTACTAAAATTATTAAGCTTTCATATTACATATGAAAGCTTATTGTTTCTGTTAAGATTATTATTATTTTTTTTTTTTGTGTATTTTCTGCAAATCGGATTTCTCAGAATCTAACCATGGGATCTTTCTGAAACTTTGACCTACCCCCCCCAAAAATGGGGTGCGAACGTTGTTTAAATATATTTTCAAAACGTTTTACGAATCCGAAATCACCGAATTTTACGAACGAAAAAACTGACAATGCATAGTCGTAACTTTGTTATTTTTTGACCGATTTTACTAATTCTTTTTTCTTTGAATACCTTGAAAAAAATCGTTTTCATCTGCAGTTTCACATTTTCGAATTTCGAAAATTCGTCGCTGTGATTTCGAACCGGAAGTTCAGACCAATTTGACAACTTCTTTAATAGTTGTACGATTTTCATGAAATTTAGTATACAAGTAGATCTTACCGATGTGACTTCAAAAATATAATTAGAAATTTTCTAAATTATCTCCCCTTGGTGAAATTAAGGATCAAAGTTTTCAAAAAAATCGTCGAAATATAGGTCAGAATGACCTAAAAAAAAATTTCTGTACTCGACAAGTAATTACTGATTCCTACACAAAATATGGAGTTTGTCGATCGAACCGGAAGTGCCACCATCTTGAAACATGAAAAATCCCTAAGGCTTTTTTGCTATTTTACTTACAGACACGGGAGTTATATTTTCTGAATCCCTGAAGGATGGCCCAAAAATCGTAGGGAGCAGAATTTTGATTTCGGTCACATGATGGTCACCATTTTGAATTGAAAATGAAAAGTAGTAGCAATTTGAAGGGCCGAGACTTTGAAACACAATAACTCTCCTTCTAATTGAGCTAGAATGTTCAAACTTGGTGTAGACGTTCACTACGTCAATGTCATGATTGAGTTCAAAGATGAGCATTTTCTGCCTAGGGTAAGCAGAGATAGGCATGCTGATTTGTTGATTCTTTAGGGCACGATAACTTCGGTTATAATGAAGGGAGGGCTGTGAAACTTTTGTCAATAGAGAGTCCAATAGCTAGCCTGTTGTGTGAAATCATTGTATCATTTATTTTAAATATCAGGGATAGGCGAAAAAAAGAGATTGAAAATCCAAAAAGTCGTATTTTTACAATTTGGAGCATGTTTAGAGGTCTTTCTCGTAAAGTCAACCTAATATTTTTTGGGAACTTCTTCTACAAAGAGTCTTATTGGTAGTCTTTTATATAAAACCATCGATCAACAATCCAACATATCAGGAGTAGAAGAACAAAAGGATCGAACATTGAAAACGGCATCCTTTCATTGTTAAGCGAAACATGCAGTGTGGGTGACTACAATCTACACATTTAGTCATCGTATACAGCTTATTCAACAGTATCGAATTCCAACTGCTTAGGGATATTTTTTTTTCGTCCCATCCGAACGACTAGACAGCTGTGCTTGTCAGGCCCTCCGTTCTGCCTCACTGACAACGGGGAACCACGCCGGGAAATCAAGATGAACTTTTTCCGTGCAGAACTTTCAATTCAGGCCAAACGTTTATTGCATACGATTAAGCTGGTCAGTTGGAGCATATTTTCAAAAGTTTAGTAATAATCGGTTGGTAATTAAAGTACCGTGCACATTAAACTGTTAAAACAGAAAATTTCGCCCGGTTGAAATGTTTCTTGCTATAAGTCAGCAATTTTCCGAATTCAGGGAGGCTGAATGGCTGAATGGTTAGCATGTGTGCGCTGTATCGTAACGTCTGTCATTGAGTCAACGGGCGTCGTTTCGATCTCCAAGTTGCACGTGACATGGAGTATGATGTCCAACCTCGTGGGTTTTCTCCGTGTCCTTCGGTTTCCTCCCAACGGCTAAAGACCAGTAAGCGCAAGGGGAGTTTTTAAATAAAATTAAAAAACATATGTTAGTCACGAAATGACCTAGTTTGTGTCTAATGGACATTAGGCCGCATTTCTCTCTCTGTCTCTTTTATTTTTATAGTTTTGTAATAAACGGTTGATAATCAAAGGTACTGTAAAAGTGATAAAACAGAAAATTTCGCCCGGTTGTAATATTTCTCACTTTAAAGTCAGCAATTTGCCGATTTTAAGGGGCAAACGTTTATTGCGAACGATTAAGCTGGTCAATTGGAGCTTATTTTTAAAAGTTTTGTAATATTCGGTTGATAACTAAAGGTACCGTGCAAATTAAACTGTTAAAATAGAAAATTTGGCCCGGTTGAACTGTTTCTCGCTGCAGGTCAGCAATTTGCCGATTTTAGGGAGGTTGCGTGGCTGAATAACGTCTGTCTTTGAGTCAACTGGCGTTGTTTCGATTTCTTGGTTGTACGTGACAAGGAGTATGTTCGCCTGTCCAACTTCGTAGGCCGTAACGCCGCTGCCCGGGTAAAATTTCCCTCATTGCACACTTTATGGCATATGCCCGTCTTCATTAGCCCATTTTAGGAGCAGAACAGTAGGACGTTAAACCCCATTCAATTTCATTTCATTTTCTCTATGTTGCTTATTTATTATAGTGGATAAATATTTTTCTGGTTCTAGCAATTATTTAATTTCTGCATAGAAATCTTACTTTGGCCAGTTTTTTTATTGCAGAGTGCCATTCTTGTATAATTCAGTCTATGATCCTTTGTTTAAAACATGCTTAAGAAGTCGTCACGATTTCCTACTTATAACCAAACATATTGGAAATATTAGTCCTAATTTTATTGGTCTTATTTAAAATTAAACTTTCATTTAACTATGAACAACCCTTAACGTGTCTCTTTAAAACTATTAAATACTCTAAAACAGTAGCTCAACCTTTTGACCTAAACTCATTAATTTACCATTTTCTTGTGAGCGACTTCTTATTCTTCCTATATGACATATTGCACGTGTCTGATTTCAAAGGGGGGGTGGGTGGCTGAATGGTTAGCACGCGCGCCTGTCATTGAGTTAACTAGCGTGTTTTCAAATGCCCGGTTGTACGTGACAAGGAGTAAGGTCGCCTGTCCAACCTGCCATTTTTAATTTGTTTTTCCAGCCATTTTCATTTCATTTTCTCATCCGTCTCATTACAGTAATACAAGTTTCAGTTATTTCCCTTTAGTTTTCAGATTATTGTTATGCCTGGGTGCAATGTTTCATACTATATTTAGACTTGTAACTTCGAGAGTTTTTGACCAATTTTGATAATTTTTTCTTCTTATCCTTTTATTTAGGATACTTGATACAATCAATGACACGTGACGATGAATATGAAAGCTTTCATATCTGCATGGGACAGTAGCAGATCTAGTTATTATTATTATTATTATTTACCGCGAGGGCCTAGATCTCCATGACCGAAAACAGATATCGATCTGGAATTAGCTTTTCTATCGGGAAACCATGTGGTGGCTACTTGATAAAATATTTTTGAAATTTCTGCGCATACCGGAAGTGACCGAACTTTGTACTTTCCCTAAAAATTGAAAATCGGCCATAGTTTCGTCAATTCTTTATCCATTTTCAAACAAATTACATTTTTGGAATCCCTGAATCTTTTCTGAGACAATGGCTATCTCACATTTTTCAATTTCGAACATTCGTTTGTGATTTTTATCGTTCGAAAATTGAAAACATGTTGTTTACGAGACAATTTTTGTTATTTTTCAAAATTTTCAAATTTGACCTACATTTTTGGATACCTGAAGTCCATCCGATTCCAGTAATATAAGTTTCATTCAGAGTTATCGCCCTTTATTTTTCGATTTTTTTCGAATTTTCTTCCCATTTTGTGAGCTCGGGTTTCGTTTTATGGCAGAATTGACGTTTCTGAAACTTCTGGAACATGAAGTTATAGTCCAATACCAACTTATAAAGCAATTTCGACAAGAATCCTTAAACCGGAAGTGGTCGAAATAATGTGCAATATTTTGAAAAAAATGCAAAAAATGGATATTTTTGGGGAAAACGCTATTTCTCCGTCCGATATCAATGGATTAAACGAATGAAGGTATCGTTTGATGGCACGATTGCTGGACTATCATATGATACCCCATTCATATGGATACTATGAACAGACAGCAAAATATGGCACGCTGAAAATCAAGTATTTTCTGATTTGGAGCGTTTTTGGACGCCTGTATCTCGAAAACTTAACCTGCAATTTTTTTTTAATTTTTTCTATCGAGAGTCCTTTTGGAGGTATTTTGCATAAAGCCATCCAATAAGACTTTGAAATGTCTGGAATAGGATAAAAAAGGGACTGAAAATCGAAAAAAGTCGAAAAATCGTGAAATTTTGGAAAATGCTCTACTATTTTTTTATTTTAAGAGATTTTTAAAAAGAAGTTGTATATTCAGATAGCTGACCTAATTACGATTCTAACGATGTATAATATGTATGTAATTATTAAAATTTAATTTTCGATATTTTAAATTTTTTGCATTTTTGGCACTTTTGAACATAGGATTTCTCAGGGGCATTTTATCTGATCAGATAATGTAATATATCATTACAGAGCCCTGTGGCTATTTTAGTGCCCAAACCGGCCATTAAAACTATTTCGACATTAATAACCATACCGGAAGTATTCAAAAAATGAAAAAAAAGAGTAAAAACATTGTCGCACTTGCGAAAAACTTGATTTCTCTCTTAGGTAATAGCGGACCAAAAGAACTAAAGTGTCGCTGGATAGCCCTATTAATGGACCATCATATGGTATCTAAATAATACGATTTCGATGGTAAGGAAATAAACTATTGTATGCCAAAAATGTAGTATTTTCCAATTTTTTAACATTCTGAGACGCCCTTTTCTCGAAAACGACGCCTACGATTTTTCTTAAACTTTTCTTACTCAAAGTCCTATCGGTTGTCTATATAGGGAATCCAAAATGAAAAGCATTGAAATAATATAAGTGGTCGAAAAATGGCCTCAAACTTTGAAAAAAATTGAAAAATCGTTAAATTTTTGGAAACGCTCTTTAATTTATCTTTTTTTCCAAAACTACTCAATGGATGTTTCTGACACTTCTGGTACAGAAAGTTAAGTATCCAAAGAACTTCGTAAAGCTATCTCAACAACGATCGTAAAATCGGAAGTAGTCGAAAAAATGTCCGATATTTTGAAAAAAATTATTTTTTTTACGAAAACCTTTTTTATTTATGAATATTTTTTGATGATCTTTCACACAGGGTTAAAATATCATCGTACTTGAGCAGAAATGAGAAAAAAAATTGTCTCGGTAATTTGCGTTAGCCGCCATCGGCTAATTTAGTTTTTCGTACCCAGAAAAATTATTTATTGTTCGATTTGTATAAAACAAAGTTCATATGCACCGTGGTCCCAATTGTAATTTTTTTTGTTACGGTGAAGTTTTTCTGTCGGCAACGGAAGTGACGTAATATTAACAAAAACTACAATTTTGACAGTTCGGTACCACTTTTTGAAAGCAAATATTATTTTTTTTCAAAACTGATATAACTAAAAGGATGCACCCTGCAAAGGTGCACAAAATCCTTAGCTCATATTTTTTAATTTCAATTTCATTTTCGGGCAATTTCGAATAAAATGTAAAATAAAGTGTAAAATTCAGTTATTTACAATTCATTCAGCGTCTTCATATTTTGAAATATTTATTTGTAATTTTCATAAACTCGTAGCAATAATCCAGACGAAGAGAATGTATGCGAAAATTAGTATGTAATATGAGCAGTTGCCGAGAAATATGCAATTGTGCATGCATCACTTTTCACGTTATTTTGCCTATAAAAGAGTGAATTATTATTCGATTTGCAATATTTTTTTTTTCCATTTGATGCCTAATGCCAATTTGGACTAGATCAAGTCAATTTTACATTTTCACTGTGACCGGAAATGACGTCTTTTGGGCAAAAACTGTATTTCTAACCTAAAAAACAAATATTTTATTGAAATGAGTCTGCCTTATAATGTTTTTAAAATTATGATATTTGATTCCCATCAACGAATAGAATGAAGCCATACGACCATACAGATACCACAAAATGGTTTCTAACTTGTACGGTTACAGAGAAATAGGCGATCTTCTATAAGTCACTTTTCAAGGTTTTTGGTCTATAAAAGTGTCAATTATTATTCGATTTTTATAATTTTTTTACCATTTGATGCCTTATGCCATTTATGACTTCTATGAACCAAGTTAACATTTTCAATATCACCGAAAGTAATGTAATTTTTGCAAAAAACGTATTTTTAGCCTTCAAAACAAACATTTTTTTTAAGTGATTTATATTCTTTATTCGTTTAACTTTATAACGTCTGACTCTAATGGGCAGTAAGATTGAATCAATACCATCATATTGATATCAAGAAAATGCTTCTAGCATGTTCCCTTGTCGAATAATAACCAATTTTCCCAGGGTCACTTTTAAGTTTTTTACCTTCTTAATTTCAGTTTATGGGTTATAGGTTAATTATTTATTGCCCAATATGTATAAAACAAAGTTTGTATTTTGTATGTTGCGAATTTTCGACTTATTTTTCACCTATAAAAATTTCTTTCGGCACCGGAAGTGACGTAATTTTGCCATAATTTACAATTTTTACCTTTTACATATGATAGAGGGTGTCACTGAAGCAAAACAACTAATGTATAGTTCGGTAGCTCAATGGATCGGCTATGGTATAATAAACTTCCTGTATGATTCCTGAAAGCCGGTTCAGTGCTGCTTGCAGGTCTAGTTATTATTATTATTATTTACCGCGAGGGCCTAGATCTCCATGATCGAAAACAGATATCGATCTGGAATTAGCTTTTCTATCAGGAAACCATGTGGTGGCTACTTGATAAAATATTTTTGAAATTTCTGCGCATACCGGAAGTGACCGAACTTTGTACTTTCTCTAAAAATTGAAAATCGGCCATAGTTTCGTCAATTCTTTATCCATTTTCAAACAAATTACATTTTTGGAATCCCTGAATCTTTTCTGAGACAATGGCTATCTCACATTTTTCAATTTCGAACATTCGTCTATGATTTTTATCGTTCGAAAATTGAAAACATGTTGTTTACGAGACAATTTTTGTTATTTTTCAAAATTTTCAAATTTGACCTACATTTTTGGATACCTGAAGTCCATCCGATTCCAGTAATATAAGTTTCATTCAGAGTTATCGCCCTTTATTTTTCGATTTTTTTCGAATTTTCTTCCCATTTTGTGAGCTCGGGTTTCGTTTTATGGCAGAATTGACGTTTCTGAAACTTCTGGAACATGAAGTTATAGTCCAATACCAACTTATAAAGCAATTTCGACAAGAATCCTTAAACCGGAAGTGGTCGAAATAATGTGCAATATTTTGAAAAAAATGCAAAAAATGGATATTTTTGGGGAAAACGCTATTTCTCCGTCCGATATCAATGGATTAAACGAATGAAGGTACCGTTTGATGGCACGGTTGTTGGACTATCATATGATACCCCATTCATACGGATACTATGAACAGACAGCAAAATATGGCACGCTGAAAATCGAGTATTTTCTGATTTGGAGCGTTTTTGGACGCCTGTATCTCGGAAACTTAACCTGCAATTTTTTTTAAATTTTTTCTATCGAGAGTCCTTTTGGAGGTATTTTGCATGAAGCCATCCAATAAGACTTTGAAATGTCTGGAATAGGATAAAAAAGGGACTGAAAATCGAAAAAAGTCAAAAAATCGTGAAATTTTGGAAAATGCTCTACTATTTTTTTATTTTAAGAGATTTTTAAAAAAAGGTTGTATATTCAGATAGCTGACCTAATTACGATTCTAACGATGTATAATATGTATGTAATTATTAAAATTTAATTTTCGATATTATAAATTTTTTGCATTTTTGACACTTTTGAACATAGGATTTCTCAGGGGCATTTTATCTGATCAGATAATGTAATATATCTGATCAGATCCCTGTGGCTATTTTAGTGCCCAAACCGGCTATTAAAACTATTCCGACAATAATAACCATACCGGAAGTATTCAAAAAATGAAAAAAAAGAGTAAAAACATTGTCGCACTTGCGAAAAACTTGATTTCTCTCTTAGGTAATAGCGGACCAAAAGAACTAAAGTGTCGCTGGATAGCCCTATTAATGGACCATCATATGGTATCTAAATAATACGATTTCGATGGTAAGGAAATAAATTATTGTATGCCAAAAATCTAGTATTTTCCAATTTTTTAACATTCTGAGACGCCCTTTTCTCGAAAACGACGCCTACGATTTTTCTTAAACTTTTCTTACTCAAAGTCCTATCGGTTGTCTATATAGGGAATCCAAAATGAAAAGCATTGAAATAATATAAGTGGTCGAAAAATGGCCTCAAACTTTGAAAAAAACTGAAAAATCGTTAAATTTTTGGAAACGCTCTTTAATTTATCTTTTTTTCAAAAACTACTCAATGGATGTTTCTAACACTTCTGGTACAGAAAGTTAAGTATCCAAAGAACTTCGTAAAGCTATCACAACAACGATCGTAAAGCCGGAAGTAGTCGAAAAAATGGCCGATATTTTGAAAAAAAAATTTTTTTTTACGAAAACCTTTTTCATTTATGAATATTTTTTGATGATATTTTACACGGGGTTAAAATATCACCGTACTTGAGCATAAATGAGAAAAAAAATTGTCTCGGTAATTTGCGTTAGCCGCCATCGGCTAATTTAGTTTTTCGTACCCAGAAAAATTATTTATTGTTCGATTTGTATAAAACAAAGTTCATATGCACCGTGGTCCCAATTGCAATTTTTTTTGTTACGGTGAAATTTTTCTGTCGGCAACGGAAGTGACGTAATATTAACAAAAACTACAATTTTGACAGTTCGGTACCACTTTTTGAAAGCAAATATTATTTTTTTTCAAAACTGATATAACTAAAAGGATGCACCCTGCAAAGGTGCACAAAATCCTTAGCTCATATTTTTAAATTTCAATTTCAATTTCGGGCAATTTCGAATAAAATGTAAAATAAAGTGTAAAATTCAGTTATTTACAATTCATTCAGCGTCTTCATATTTTGAAATATTTATTTGTAATTTTCATAAACTCGTAACAATAATCCAGACGAAGAGAATGTATGCGAAAATTAGTTTGTAATATGAGCAGTTGCCGAGAAATATGCAATTTTGCATGCATCACTTTTCACGTTATTTTGCCTATAAAAGAGTGAATTATTATTCGATTTGCAATATTTTTTTTCCATTTGATGCCTAATGCCAATTTGGACTAGGTCAAGCCAATTTTACATTTTCACTGTGACCGGAAATGACGTCATTTGGGCAAAAACTGTATTTCTAACCTAAAAAACAAATATTTTATTCAAATGAGTCTGCCTTATAATGTTTTTAAAATTATGATATTTGATTCCCATCAACGAATAGAATGAAGCCATACGACCATACAGATACCACAAAATGGTTTCTAACTTGTACGGTTACAGAGAAATAGGCGATCTTCTATAAGTCACTTTTCAAGGTTTTTGGTCTGTAAAAGTGTCAATTATTGTTCGATTTTTATAATTCATTTACCATTTGATGCCTTATGCCATTTATGACTTCTATGAACCAAGTTAAAATTTTCAATATCACCGGAAGTAATATAATTTTTGCAAAAAACGTATTTTTAGCCTTCAAAACAAACATTTTTTTGAAGGGATTTAAATTTATTATTCGTTTAACTTTATAACGTCTGACTCTAATGGGCAGTAAGATTGAATCAATACCATCATATTGATATCAAGAAAAGGCTTCTAGCATGTTCCCTTGTCGAATAATCACCAATTTTCCGAGGGTCACTTTTAAGTTTTTTACCTTCTTAATTTCAGTTTATGGGTTATAGGTTAATTATTTATTGCCCGATATCTATAAAAAAAAGTTTGCATTTTGTATGTTGCGAATTTTCGACTTATTTTTCACCTATAAAAATTTCTTTCGGCACCGGAAGTGACGTAATTTTGCCATAATTTACAATTTTGACCGGTCTTTTCGCCAGCAAATATTACTTTTACATATGATAGAGGGTGTCACTGAAGCAAAACAACTAATGTATAGTTTGGTAGCTCAATGGATCGGCTATGGTATAATAAACTTCCTGTATGATTCCTGAAAGCCGGTTCAGTGCTGCTTGCAGGTCTAGTTATTATTAGGCTTTCAGACTTTCGTCTGAAAGCCTATTGAGATTACTAAAATTATTATTATTAGGCTTTCAGACTTTCGTCTGAAAGCCTATTGAGATTACTAAAATTATTATTATTAGGCTTTCAGACTTTCGTCTGAAAGCCTATTGAGATTACTAAAATTATTATTATTATTATTATTTACCGCGGGGGCCTAGATCTCCATGATCGAAAACAGATATCGATCTGGAATTAGATTTTCTATCGGGAAACCATGTGGTGGCTACTTGATAAAATATTTTTGAAATTTCTTCGCATACCGGAAGTGACCGAACTTTGCACGTTGTCTAAAAATTGAAAATCGGCCATAGTTTCGTCAATTCTTTATCCATTTTCCAACAAATTACATTTTTGGAATTCCTGAATCTTTTCTGAGACAATGGCTATCTCACATTTTTCAATTTCGAACATTCGTCTGTGACTTTTATCGTTCGAAAATTGAAAACATGTTGTCATTTTTCAAAATTTTCAAATTTGACCTACATTTTTGGATACCTGAAGTCCATCCGATTCCAGTAATATAAGTTTCGTTCCGAGTTATCGCCCTTTATTTTTCGATTTTTTTCGAATTTTCTTCCCATTTTGTGAGCTCGGGTTTCGTTTTATGGTAGAATTGACGTTTCTGAAACTTCTGGAACATGAAGTTATAGTCCAATACCAACGTATAAAGCAATTTCGACAAGAATCCTTAAACCGGAAGTGGTCGAAATAATGTGCAATATTTTGAAAAAAATGCAAAAAATGGGTATTTTGGGGAAAAACTTGATTTCTCCGCCCGATATCAATGGATTAAAGAAATTAGGGTACCATTGGACTGCACTAGGATTGTGCTATCGTATGATACCAAACTCGTACGGATACGATGAGCAGGCAGCAAAATATGACACGCTGAAAATCAAGTATTTTCTGATTTGGAGCGTTTTTGGACGCCTGTATCTCGAAAACTTAACCGCAACTTTTTTTTAAATTGTTTCTATCGACAGTCCTTTCGGAGGTATTTTGCATGAAGCCATCCAATAAGACTTTGAAATATCTGGAATAGGTGAAATAACGGACTGAAAATCGAAAAAAGTCGAAAAATCGTGAAATTTTGGAAAATGCTCTGCTATTTTTTTATTTTCAGAGATTTTCAAAAAAAGATTGTATATTCAGATAGCTGACCTAATTACGATTCTAACGATGTATAATATGTATGTAGTTATTGAAATTTAATTTTCGATATTTTAAATTTTTGGCATTTTTGGCACTTTTGAACATAGGATTTCTCAGGGTCATTTTATCTGATCAGATAATGTGATATATCATTACAGAGCCCTGTGGCTATTTTAGTGCCCAAACCAGCTATTAAAACTATTCCGACAATAATAACCATACCGGAAGTATTCAAAAAATGAAAAAAAAAGTTAAAAACATTGTCGCACTTGCGAAAAACTTGATTTCTCCCTTAGGTAATAGCGGACCAAAAGAACTAAAGTGTCGTTGGATAGCCCTATTAATGGACCATCATATGGTATCTAAATAATACGATATCGATGGTAAGGAAATAAATTATTGTATGCCAAAAATCTAGTATTTTCCGATTTTTTAACATACTGAGACGCCCTTTTCTCTAAAACGACGCCTCAGATTTTTCTTAAACTTTTCTTACTCAAAGTCCTATCGATTGTCTATATAGTGAATCCAAAATGAAAAGCATTGAAATAATATAGGTGGTCCAAAAATGGCATCAAACTTTGAAAAAAATTGAAAAATCGTTAAATTTTTGTAAACGCTCTTTAATTTATCTTTTTTTCCAAAACTACTCAATGGATGTTTCTGACACTTCTGGTACAGAAGGTTAAGTATCCAAAGAACTTCGTAAAGCTATCACAACAACGATCGTAAAACCGGAAGTAGTCGAAAAAATGTCCGATATTTTGAAAAAAAATAATTTTTTTACGAAAACCTTTTTTATTTATGAATATTTTTTGATGACATTTTACACAGGGTTAAAATATCATCGTACTTGAGCAGAAATGAGAAAAAAAGTTGTCTCGGTAATTTGCGTTAGCCGCCATCGGCTAATTTAGTTTTTCGTACCCAGAAAAATTATTTATTGTTCGATTTGTATAAAACAAAGTTCATATGCTCCGTGGTCCCAGTTGTAATTTTTTTTGTTACTGTGAAATTTTTCTGTCGGCAACGGAAGTGACGTAATATTAACAAAAACTACAATTTTGACAGTTCGGTACACTTTTTGAAAGCAAAAATTATTTTTTTTCAAAACTGATATAACTAAAAGGATGCACCCTGCAAAGGTGCACAAAATCCTTAGCTCAGATTTTTTAATTTCAATTTCATTTTCGGGCAATTTCGAATAAAATGTAAAATAAAGTGTAAAATTCAGTTATTTACAATTCATTCAGCGTCTTCATATTTTGAAATATTTATTTGTAATTTTCATAAACTCGTAGCAATAATCCAGACGAAGAGAATGTATGCGAAAATAAGTTTGTAATATGAGCAGTTGCCGAGAAATATGCAATTTTGCATGCATCACTTTTCACGTTATTTTGCCTATTAAAGAGTGAATTATTATTCGATTTGCAATATTTTTTTTCCATTTGATGCCTAATGCCAATTTGGACTAGGTCAAGCCAATTTTACATTTTCACTGTGACCGGAAATGACGTCATTTGGGCAAAAACTGTATTTTAACCTAAAAAACAAATATTTTATTCAAATGAGTCTGCCTTATAATGTTTTTAAAATTATGATATTTGATTCCCATCAACGAATAGAATGAAGCCATACGACCACACAGATACCACAAAATGGTTTCTAACTTGTACGGTTACAGAGAAATAGGCGATCTTCTATAGGTCACTTTTCAAGGTTTTTGGTCTATAAAAGTGTCAATTGTTAATCGATTTTTATAATTTATTTACCATTTGATGCCTTATGCCATTTATGACTTCTATGAACCAAGTTAACATTTTCAATATCACCGGAAGTAATGTAATTTTTGCAAAAAACGTATTTTTAGCCTTCAAAACAAACATTTTTTTGAAGGGATTTATATTTATTATTCGTTTAACTTTATAACGTCTGACTCTAATGGGCAGTAAGATTGAATCAATACCATCATATTGATATCAAGAAAAGGCTTCTAGCATGTTCCCTTGTCGAATAATAGCCTATTTTCCCAGGGTCACTTTTAAGTTTTTTACCTTCTTAATTTCAGTTTATGGGTTATAGGTTAATTATTTATTGCCCGATATGTATAAAACAAAGTTTCTATTTTGTATGTTGAGAATTTTCGACTTATTTTTCACCTATACAAAATTTCTTTCGACACCGGAAGTGACGTAATTTTGCCATGATTTACAATTTTGGCCGGTCTTTTCGCCAGCAAATATTACTTTTACATATGATAGAGGGTGTCACTGAAGCAAAACAACTAAAGTATAGTTTGGTAGCTCAATGGATCGGCTATGGTATAATAAACTTCCTGTATGATTCCTGAAAGCCGGTTCAGTGCTGCTTGCAGGTCTAGTTATTAGGCTTTCAGACTTTCGTCTGAAAGCCTATTGTGATTACTAAAATTATTATTATTTTTTTTTTTTTTATTATTATTATTATTTACCGCGGGAGCCTATTTCTCTATGATCGAAAAGAGATACCGATTTGCGGTTCATCTTACTATCGGGAAACCAGGTGGTGGCTACTCAATAAAGCAATTTTCAAACTTCTGCGCAGACCGGAAGTGACCGAACTTTGTACGTTGTCAAAAAATTGAAAATTGGCTATAGTTTCATCAATTCTTTTCCCATTTTCAAACAAATCACATTTTTGGAATTCCTGAATCTTTTCTGAGACAATGGCTATCTCACATTTTTCAATTTCGAACATTCGTCTGTGACTTTTATCGTTCGAAAATTGAAAACATGTTGTTTACGAGACAATTTTTGTTATTTTTCAAAATTTTCAAATTTGACCTACATTTTTGGATACCTGAAGTCCATCCGATTCTAGAAATATAAGTTTCATTCAGAGTTATCGCCCTTTATTTTTCGATTTTTTTCGAATTTTCTTCCCAATTTGTGAGCTGTGGTTTCGTTTTACGGTCGAATTGATGTTTCTGAAAGTTATGGAACATGAAGTTGTAGTCCAATACCAACTGATAAAGCAATTTCGACAAGGATCCTTAAACCGGAAGTGGTCGAAATAGTGTGCAATATTTTGAAAAAAATGCAGAAAATGGATGTTTTGGTGGAAAACGTGATTTCTCCGTCCGAAATCAACAGATGAAACAAATTAAGGTACCGTTGGATGCCCAGAGGAATGGACTATCATATGATACCCAAATCACACGGATACGATGAGCAAGTAGCAAAATATGGCACGCTGAAAATCAAGTATTTTCTGATTTGGAGCGTTTTTGGACGCCTGTATCTCGAAAACTTAACCGCAACTTTTTTTTTAACTTTCTCTATCGAGAGTCCATTCGATAGTCTTGTGAATTATGCCATCCAATAAGACTTTGAAATGTCTGGAATACGATAAAAAAGGGACTGAAAATCAAAAAAAGTCGAAAAATCGTGAAATTTTGGAAAATGCTCTACTATATTTTTATTTTAAGAGATTTTCAAAAAAAGGTTGTATATTCAGATAGCTGACCTAATTACGATTCTAACGATGTATAATATGTATGTAGTTATTGAAATTTAATTTTCGATATTTTAATTTTTTTGCATTTTTGGCACTTTTGAACATAGGATTTCTCAGGGGCATTTTATCTGATCAGAAAATGCAATATATCATTACAGAGCCCTGTGGCCATTTTAGTGCCCAAACCGGCTACTGAAACTATTCCGACAATAATAACCATACCGGAAGTATTCAAAAAATGAAAAAAAAGAGTAAAAACATTGTCGCACTTGCGAAAAACTTGATTTCTCCCTTAGGTAATAGCAGACCAAAAGAACTAAAGTGTCGTTGGCTAGCCCTATTAATGGACCATCATATGGTATCTAAATAATGTGATTTCAATGGTAAGGAAATAAATAATTGTATGCCAAAAATCTAGTATTTTCCGATTTTTTAACATTCTGAGACGCCCTTTTCTCGAAAACGACGCCGCAGATTTTTCTTAAACTTTTTTGACTCAAAGTCCTATCGGTTGTCTATATAGTGAATCCAAAATGAAAAGCATTGAAATAATATAAGTGGTCCAAAAATGGCCTCAAACTTTGAAAAAAATTGAAAAATCGTTAAATTTTTGGAAACGCCCTTAAATTTATCTTTTTTTCCAAAACTACTCAATGGATGTTTCTGACACTTCTGGTACAGAAAGTTAAGTATCCAAAGAACTTCGTAAAGCTATCACAACATGGATCGTAAAACCGGAAGTAGTCGAAAAAATGACCGATATTTTGAAAAAAAATAATTTTTTTACGAAAACCTTTTTTATTTATGAATATTTTTTGATGATATTTTACACAGGGTTAAAATATCATCGTACTTGAGCAGAAATGAGAAAAAAAAATTGTCTCGGTAATTTGCGTTAGCCGCCATCGGCTAATTTAGTTTTTCGTATCCAGAAAAATTATTTATTTTCCGATTTGTATAAAACAAAGTTCATAATATGCTCCGTGGTCCCAATTGTAATTTTTTTGGTTACGTTGAAATTTTTCTGTCGGCAACGGAAGTGACGTAATATTAACAAAAACTACAATTGTGACAGTTCGGTACCACTTTTTGAAAGCAAATATTATTTTTTTTCAAAACTGATATAACTAAAAGGATGCACCCTGCAAAGGTGCACAAAATCCTTAGCTCATATTTTTAAATTTCAATTTCATTTTCGGGCAATTTCGAATAAAATGTAAAATAAAGTGTAAAATTCAGTTATTTACAATTCATTCAGCGTCTTCATATTTTGAAATATTTATTTGTAATTTTCATAACCTCGTAGCAATAATCCAGACGAAGAGAATTTATGCGAAAATTAGTTTGTAATATGAGCAGTTGCCGAGAAATATGCAATTTTGCATGCATCACTTTTCGCGTTATTTTGCCTATAAAAGAGTGAATTATTATTCGATTTGCAATATTTTTTTTCCATTTGATGCCTAATGCCAATATGAGCTAGGTCAAGCCAATTTTACATTTTCACTGTGACCGGAAATGACGTCATTTGGGCAAAAACTGTATTTTTAACCTAAAAAACAAATATTTTATTCAAATGAGTCTGCCTTATAATATTTTTAAAATTATGATATTTGATTCCCATCAACGAATAGAATGAAGCCATACGACCATACAGATACCACAAAATGGTTTCTAACTTGTACGGTTACAGAGAAATAGGCGATCTTCTATAAGTCACTTTTCAAGGTTTTTGGTCTATAAAAGTGTCAATTATTATTCGATTTTTATAAATTTTTTACCATTTGATGCCTTATGCCATTTATGACTTCTATGAACCAAGTTAACATTTTCAATATCACCGGAAGTAATGTAATTTTTGCAAAAAACGTATTTTTAGCCTTCAAAACAAACATTTTTTTGAAGTGATATATATTCATTATTCGTTTAACTTTATAACGTCTGACTCTAATGGGCAGTAAGATTGAATCAATACCATCATATTGATATCAAGAAAAGGCTTCTAGCATGCTCCCTTGTCGAATAATAACCAATTTTCCCAGGGTCACTTTTAAGTTTTTTACCTTCTTAATTTCAGTTTATGGGTTATAGGTTAATTATTTATTGCCCGATATGTATAAAACAAAGTTTGTATTTTGTATGCTGCGAATTTTTCTACTTATTTCTCACCTATAAAAATTTCCCTCGGCACCGGAAGTGACGTAATTTTGCCATAATTTACAATTTTGACCGGTCTTTTCTCCTGTATGATTCCTGAAAGCCGGTTCAGTGCTGCTTGCAGGTCTAGTTAAGCTTTCATATTACATATGAAAGCTTATTGTTTCTGTTAAGATTATTATTGTTATTTTTTTTTTGTGTTTTGTCCACAAATCGGATTTCTCAGAATCTAACCATAGGATCGTTCTGAAACTTTTACCTATCCCCCCAAAAATGGGTGGTGGCTGTTGATTAAATATATTTTCAAAACGTTTTACGAATCCGAAATCACCGAATTTTACGAACGAAAAAACTGACAATGCATAGTCGTAACTTTGTTATTTTTTGACCGATTTTACTAATTCTTTTTTCTTTGAATACCTTGAAAAAAATCATTTTCATCTGCAGTTTCGCATTTTCCAATTTCGAAAATTCGTCGCTGTGATTTCGAACCGGAAGTTTAGACCAATTTGAGAACTTCTTTAATAGTTGTACGATTTTCATGAAATTTAGTGTATAAGTAGATGTTACCGATGTGACTTCAAAAATATAATTATAAATTTTCTAAATTATCTCCCCTTGACGAAATTAAGGATCAAAGTTTTCAAAAAAATCGTCGAAATATATGTCAGAATGACCTAATTTTTTTCTTTGATACTAGACAAGTAATTACTGATTCGTACACAAAATATGGAGTTTGTCGATCGAACCGGAAGTGCCACCATCTTTAAACGAGAAAAATCAAAAAGGCTTTTTTGCTATTTTACTTACAGACTCGGGAGTTATATTTTCAGAATCCTTGAAGGAATGCCTAAAAATCTGTCGGATCCGAATTTTGATTTCGGTCACGTGATGGTCACCATTTTGAATTGAAAATGAAAAATATAAGCAATTTGAAGGGCCGGGACTTTGGAATACAATAACTCTCCTTCTAATTAAGCTAGAATGTTCAAACTTCTTGTAGACTTTCACTAGGTCAATGTCATGATTGAGTTCAAAGATGAGCATTTTCTGCTTAGGGTAAGCAGAGATAAGCATGCTGATTTGTTGATTCTTTAGGGCACGATAACTTCGGTTATAATGAAGGGAGGGCGGAGAAACTTTTGTCAATAGAGAGTCTAATAGCTAGCCTGTTGTTTGAAATCATTGTATCATTTTTTTTAAATATCAGGGATAGCCGAAAAAAAGAGATTGAAAATCCAAAAAGTCGTATTTTTACAATTTGGAGCATGTTTAGAGGTCTTTCTCGTAAAGTCAACATAATATTTTTTGGGAACTTCTTCTACAAAGAGTCTTATTGGTAGTCTTTTATATGAAACCATCGATCAACAGTCCAACATATCAGGAGTAGAAGAACAAAAGGATCGAAAATTGAAAACGGCACCCTTTCATTGTTAAGCGAAACATGCAGTGTGGGTGACTACAATCTACACATTTAGTCATCGTATAGAGCTTATTCAACAGTATCGAATTCCAGCTGCTTAGGGATATTTTACGTGCACTCCAATGTGTACACGGGACCTTGGTTTTTCGTCCCATCCGAACGACTAGACAGCTGTGCTTGTCAGGCCCTCCGTTCTGCCTCACTGACAACGGGGAACCACGCCGGGAAATCAAGATGAACTTTCTCCGTGCAGAACTTTCAATTCAGGCCAAACGTTTATTGCATACGATTAAGCTGGTCAGTTGGAGCTTATTTTCAAAAGTTTTGTAATAATCGGTTGGTAATTAAAGTACCGTGCACATTAAACTGTTAAAACAGAAAATTTCGCCCGGTTGAAATGTTTCTTGCTATAAGTCAGCAATTTTCCGAATTCAGGGAGGCTGAATGGTTAGCATGTGCGCGCTCTATCGTAACGTCTGTCATTGAGTCAATGGGCGTCGTTTCGATCTCCAGGTTGCACGTGACATGAAGTATGATGTCCAACCTCGTGGGTTTTCTCCGTGTTCTTCGGTTTCCTCCCAACGGCTAAAGACCAGTAAGCGCAAGGGGAGTTTTTAAATAAAATTAAAAAACATATGTTAGTCACGAAATGACCTAGTTTGTGTCGAATGGGCATTAGGCCGCATTTCTCTCTTTCTCTTTTATTTTTAAAGTTTTGTAATAATCGGTTGGTAATCAAAGGTACTGTACAAGTGATAAAACAGAAAATTTCGCCCGGTTGTAATGTTTCTCACTTTAAAGTCAGCAATTTGCCGATTTTAAGGGGCAAACGTTTATTGCGAACGCTTAAGCTAGTCAGGGGGAGCTTATATTTAAAAGTTTTGTAATATTCGGTTGATAACTAAAGGTACCGTGCAAATTAAACTGTTAAAATAGAAAATTTGGCCCGGTTGAAATGTTTCTCACTGTAGGTCAGCAATTTGCCGATTTTAGGGAGGTTGCGTGGCTGAATGGTTAGCACGTGCGCTCTGTATCATAACGTCTGTCATTGAGTCAACTGGCGTTGTTTCGATTTCTTGGTTGTACGTGACAAGGAGTATGGTCGCCTGTCCAACCTCGTAGGCCGCAACGCCGCTGCCCGGGTAAAATTTCCCTCATTGCACACTTTATGGCATATGCCCGTCTTCATTAGCCCATTTTAGGAGCAGAACAGTAGGACGTTAAACCCCATTGAATTTCATTTCATTTTGTCTATGTTGCTTATTTATTATAGTGGATAAATATTTTTCTGGTTCTAGCAATTATTTAATTTCTGCATAGAAATCTTGCTTTGGCCAGTTTTTTTATTGCAGAGTGCCATTCTTGTAAAATTCAGTCTATGATCTTTTGTATAAAACATGCTTAAGAAGTCGTCACGATTTCCTACTTAAAACCAAACATATTGGAAATATTAGTCTGGCATTATTAAATCCTAATTTTATTGGTCTTATTTAAAATTAAACTTTCATTTAACTATGAACAACCCATAACGTGTCTCTTTAAAACAAATAAATACTCTAAAACAGTAGCTCAACCCTTTGACCTAAACTCATTAATTTACGATTTTGTTGTGAGCGACTTGTTATTCTCTCTATATGACATATTGCACGTGTCTGATTTCAAAGGGGTGGGGTGGCTGAATGGTTAGCACGCGCGCCTGTCATTGAGTTAACTAGCGTGTTTTCGAATGCCCGGTTGTACGTGACAAGGAGAAAGGTCGCCTGTCCAACCTGCCATTTTTAATTTTTTTTCCCGCCATTTTCATTTCATTTTCTCATCCGTCTCATTACAGTAATACAAGTTTCAGTTATTTCCCTTTAGTTTTTAGATTATTGTTATGCCTGGGTGCAATGTTTCATACTATATTTATACTTGTAACTTCGCGAGTTTTTGACCAATTTTGATAATTTTTTCTTCTTATCCTTTTATTTAGGATACTTGATACAATCAATGACACGTGACGATGAATATGAAAGCTTTCATATCTGCATGGGACAGTAGCAGATCTAGTTATTAGGCTTTCAGACTTTCGTCTGAAAGCCTATTGTGATTACTAAAATTATTATTATTTTTTTTTTTTTTATTATTATTATTATTTACCGCGGGAGCCTATTTCTCTATGATCGAAAACAGATACCGATTTGCGGTTCATCTTACTATCGTGAAACCAGGTGGTGGCTACTCAATAAAGCAATTTCCAAACTTCTGCGCAGACCGGAAGTGACCGAACTTTGTACGTTGTCAAAAAATTGAAAATTGGCTATAGTTTCATCAATTCTTTTCCCATTTTCCAACAAATCACATTTTTGGAATCCCTGAATCTTTTCTGAGACAATGGCTATCTCACATTTTTCAATTTCGAACATTCGTCTATGACTTTTATCGTTCGAAAATTGAAAACATGTTGTTTACGAGACAATTTTTGTTATTTTTCAAAATTTTCAAATTTGACCTACATTTTTGGATACCTGAAGTCCATCCGATTCTAGAAATATAAGTTTCATTCAGAGTTATCGCCCTTTATTTTTCGATTTTTTTCGAATTTTCTTCCCATTTTGTGAGCTGTGGTTTCGTTTTACGGTCGAATTGATGTTTCTGAAAGTTATGGAACATGAAGTTATAGTCCAATACCAACTGATAAAGCAATTTCGACAAGGATCCTTAAACCGGAAGTGGTCGAAATAGTGTGCAATATTTTGAAAAAAATGCAAAAAATGGATGTTTTGGTGGAAAACGCGATTTCTCCGTCCGAAATCAACAGATAAAACAAATTAAGGTACCGTTGGATGCCAAGAGAAATGGACTATCGTATGATACCCAAATCACACGGATACGATGAGCAAGAAGCAAAATATGGCACACTGAAAATCAAGTATTTTCTGATTTGGAGCGTTTTTGGACGCCTGTATCTCCAAAACTTAACCGCAACTTTTTTTTTAACTTTCTCTATCGAGAGTCCATTCGATAGTCTTCTGAATTGTGCCATCCAATAAGACTTTGAAATGTCTGGAATACGATAAAAAAGGGACTGAAAATCAAAAAAAGTCGAAAAATCGTGAAATTTTGGAAAATGCTCAACTATATTTTCATTTTAAGAGATTTTCAAAAAAAGGTTGTATATTCAGATAGCTGACCTAATTACGATTCTAACGATGTATAATATGTATGTAGTTATTGAAATTTAATATTCGATATTTTAAATTTTTTGCATTTTTGGCACTTTTGAACATAGGATTTCTCAGGGGCATTTTATCTGATCAGAAAATGTAATATATCATTACAGAGCCGTGTGGCCATTTTAGTGCCCAAACCGGCTATTAAAACTATTTCGACAATAATAACCATACCGGAAGTATTCAAAAAATGAAAAAAGAGAGTAAAAACATTGTCGCACTTGCGAAAAAGTTGATTTCTCCCTTAGGTAATAGCGGACCAAAAGAACTAAAGTGTCGTTGGATAGCCCTATTAATGGACCATCATATGGTATCTAAATAATGTGATTTCAATGGTATGGAAATAAATTATTGTATACCAAAAATCTAGTATTTTTCGATTTTTTAACATTCTGAGACGCCCTTTTCTCGAAAACGACGCCGCAGATTTTTCTTAAACTTTTCTTACTCAAAGTCCTATCGGTTGTCTATATAGTCAATCCAAAATGAAAAGCATTGAAATAATATAAGTGGTCCAAAAATGGCCTCAAACTTTGAAAAAAAATTGAAAAATCGTTAAATTTTTGGAAACGCTCTTTAATTTATCTTTTTTTCCAAAACTGCTCAATGGATGTTTCTGACACTTCTGGTACAGAAAGTTAAGTATCCAAAGAACTTCGTAAAGCTATCACAACAACGATCGTAAAGCCGGAAGTAGTCGAAAAAATGTCCGATATTTTGAAAAAAATTATTTTTACGAAAACCTTTTTTATTTATGAATATTTTTTGATGATATTTTACACAGGGTTAAAATATCATCGTACTTGAGCAGAAATGAGAAAAAAAATTGTCTCGGTAATTTGCGTTAGCCGCCATCGGCTAATTTAGTTTTTCGTACCCAGAAAAATTATTTATTGTTCGATCTGTATAAAACAAAGTTCATATGCTCCGTGGTCCCAATTGTAATTTTTTTTGTTACGGTGAAATTTTTCTGTTGGCAACGGAAGTGACGTAATACAATTTTGACAGTTCGGTACCACTTTTTGAAAGCAAATATTATTTTTTTTTTCAAAACTGATATAACTTAAAGGATGCACCATGCAAAGGTGCACAAAATCCTTAGCTCATATTTTTTAATTTCAATTTCATTTTCGGACAATTTCGAATAAAATGTAAAATAAAGTGTAAAATTCAGTTATTAACAATTCATTCAGCGTCTTCATATTTTGAAATATTTATTTGTAATTTTCATAAACTCGTAGCAATAATCCAGACGAAGAGAATGTGTGCGAAAATTAGTTTGTAATATGAGCAGTTGCCGAGCAATGTGCAATTTTGCATGCATCACTTTTCACGTTATTTTGCCTGTAAAAGAGTGAATTATTATTCGATTTGCAATATTTTTTTCCATTTGATGCCTAATGCCAATTTGGACTTGGTCAAGCCAATTTTACATTTTCACTGTGACCGGAAATGACGTCATTTGGGCAAAAACTGTATTTTTAACCTAAAAAACTAATATTTTATTCAAATGAGTCTGCCTTATAATATTTTTAAAACTATGATATTTGATTCCCATCAACGAATAGAATGAAGCCATACGACCATACAGATACCACAAAATGGTTTCTAACTTGTACGGTTACAGAGAAATAGGCGATCTTCTATAAGTCACTTTTCAAGGTTTTTGGTCTATAAAAGTGTCAATTATTATTCGATTTTTATAATTTTTTTACCATTTGTTGCCTTATGCCATTTATGACTTCTATGAACCAAGTTAACATTTTCAATATCACCGGAAGTAATGTAATTTTTGCAAAAAACGTATTTTTAGCCTTCAAAACAAACATTTTTTTGAAGTGATTTATATTTATTATTCGTTTAACTTTATAGCGTCTGACTCTAATGGGCAGTAAGATTGAATCAATACCATCATAATGATATCAAGAAAAGGCTTCTAGCATGTTCCCTTGTCGAATAATAACCAATTTTCCCAGGGTCACTTTTAAGTTTTTTACCTTCTTAATTTCAGCTTATGGGTTATAGGTTAATTATTTATTGCCCGATATGTATAAAACAAAGTTTGTATTTTGTATATTGCGAATTTTCGACTTATTCTTCACCTATAATAATTTCTTTCGGCACCGGAAGTGACGTAATTTTGAAATAATTTACAATTTTGACCGGTCTTTTCGCCAGCAAATATTACTTTTACATATGATAGAGGGTGTCACTGAAGCAAAACAACTAAAGTATAGTTTGGTAACTCAATGGGTCGGCTATTGTATAATAAACTTCCTGTGTGATTCCTGAAAGCCGGTTCAGTGCTGCTTGCAGGTCTAGTTATTATTATTATTATTATTTACCGCGGGGGCCTAGATCTCCATGATCAAAAACAGATATCGATCTGGAATTAGATTTTCTATTGTGAAACCATGTGGTGGCTACTTGATAAAATATTTTTGAAATTTCTGCGCATACCGGAAGTGACCGAACTTTGCACGTTGTCTAAAATTTGAAAATTGGCCATAGTTTCGTCAATTCTTTATCCATTTTCAAACAAATTACATTTTTGGAATCCCTGAATCTTTTCTGAGACAATGGCTATCTCACATTTTTCAATTTCGAACATTCGTCTATGACTTTTATCGTTCGAAAATTGAAAACATTTTGTTTACGAGACAATTTTTGTCATTTTTCAAAATTTTCAAATTTGACCTACATTTTTGGATACCTGAAGTCCATCCGATTCCAGTAATATAAGTTTCATTCAGAGTTATCGCCCTTTATTTTTCGATTTTTTTCGAATTTTCTTCCCATTTTGTCAGCTCGGGTTTCGTTTTATGGTAGAATTGACGTTTCTGAAACTTCTGGAACATGAAGTTATAGTCCAATACCAACGTATAAAGCAATTTCGACAAGAATCCTTAAACCGGAAGTGGTCGAAATAATGTGCAATATTTTGAAAAAAATGCAAAAAATGGATATTTTGTGGAAAAACGCGATTTCTCCGCCCGATATCAATGGATTAAAGAAATTAGGGTACCATTGGACTGCACTAGGATTGTGCTATCGTATGATACCCAACTCGCACGGATACTATGAGCAGGCAGCAAAATATGGCACGCTGAAAATCAAGTATTTTCTGATTTGGAGCGTTTTTGAACGCCTGTATCTCGAAAACTTAACCGCAACTTTTTTTGTAATGTTTTCTATCAAGAGTCCTTTCGTAGGTATTTTGCATGAAGCCATCCAATAAGACTTTGAAATATCTGGAATAGGTGAAATAACGGACTGAAAATCGAAAAAAGTCGAAAAATCGTGAAATTTTGGAAAATGCTCTGCTATTTTTTTATTTTCAGAGATTTTCAAAAAAAGATTGTATATTCAGATAGCTGACCTAATTACGATTCTAACGATGTATAATATGTATGTAGTTATTTAAATTTAATTTTCGATATTTTAAATTTTTTGCATTTTTGGCACTTTTGAACCTAGGATTTCTCAGGGGAATTTTATCTGATCAGATAATGTAATATATCATTACAGAGCCCTGTGGCTATCTTAGTGCCCAAACCGGTTATTAAAACTATACCGACAATAATAACCATACCGGAAGTATTCAAAAAATGAAAAAAAAATGTTAAAAACATTGTCGCACTTGCGAAAAACTTGATTTCTCCCTTAGGTAATAGCGGACCAAAAGAACTTAAGTGTCGTTGGATAGCCCTATTAATGGACCATCATATGGTATCTAAATAATACGATATCGATGGTAAGGAAATAAATTATTGTATGCCAAAAATCTAGTATTTTCCGATTTTTTAACATTCTGAGACGCCCTTTTCTCGAAAACGACGCCGCAGATTTTTCTTAAACTTTTCTTACTCAAAGTCCTATCGGTTGTCTATATAGTGAATCCAAAATGAAAAGCATTGAAATAATATAGGTGGTCTAAAAATGGCATCAAACTTTGAAAAAAATTGAAAAATCGTTAAATTTTTGTAAACGCTGATTAATTTATCTTTTTTTCAAAAACTGCTCAATGGATGTTTCTGACACTTCTGGTACAGAAAGTTAAGTATCCAAAGAACTTCGTAAAGCTATCACAACAACGATCGTAAAACCGGAAGTAGCAGAAAAAATGTCCGATATTTTGAAAAAAATTAATTGTTTTACGAAAATCTTTTTTATTTATGAATATTTTTTGATGATATTTTACACAGGGTTAAAATATCATCGTGCTTGAGCAGAAATGAGAAAAAAAATTGTCTCGGTAATTTGCGTTAGCCGCCATCGGCTAATTTAGTTTTTCGTACCCAGAAAAATTATTTATTGTTCGATTTGCATAAAACAAAGTTCATATGCTCCGTGGTCCCAGTTGTAATTTTTTTTGTTACGGTGAAATTTTTCTGTCGGCAACGGAAGTGACGTAATATTAACAAAAACTACAATTTTGACAGTTCGGTACCACTTTTTGAAAGCAAATATTATTTTTTTTCAAAACTGATATAACTAAAAGGATGCACCCTGCAAAGGTGCACAAAATCCTTAGCTCATGTTTTTAAATTTCAATTTCATTTTCGGGCAATTTCGAATAAAATGTAAAATAAAGTGTAAAATTCAGTTATTTACAATTCATTCAGCGTCTTCATATTTTGAAATATTTATTTGTAATTTTCATAAACTCGTAGCAATAATCCAGACGAAGAGAATGTATGCGAAAATTAGTTTGTAATATGAGCAGTTGCCGAGAAATATGCAATTTTGCATGCATCACTTTTCACGTTATTTTGCCTATACAAGAGTGAATTATTATTCGATTTGCAATATTTTTTTTCCATTTGATGCCTAATGCCAATTTGGACTAGGTCATGCCAATTTTACATTTTCACTGTGACCGGAAATGACGTCATTTGGGCAAAAACTGTATATTTAACCCAAAAAACTAATATTTTATTCAAATCAGTCTCCCTTATAATATTTTTTAAATTATGATATTTGATTCCCATCAACGAATAGAATGAAGCCATACGACCATACAGATACCACAAAATGGTTTCTAACTTGTACGGTTACAGAGAAATAGGCGATCTTCTATAAGTCACTTTTCGAGGTTTTTGGTCTATAAGAGTGTCAATTATTATTCGATTTTTATAATTTTTTTACCATTTGATGCCTTATGCCATTTATGACTTCTATGAACCAAGTTAACATTTTCAATATCACCGGAAGTAATGTAATTTTTGCAAAAAACGTATTTTTAGCCCTCAAAACAAACATTTTTTTGAAGTGATTTATATTCATTATTCGTTTAACTTTATAACGTCTGACTCTAATGGGCAGTAAGATTGAATCAATACCATCATATTGATATCAAGAAAAGGCTTCTAGCATGTTCCCTTGTCGAATAATAACCAATTTTCCCAGGGTCACTTTTAAGTTTTTTACCTTCTTAATTTCAGTTTATGGGTTATAGGTTAATTATTTATTGTCCGATATGTATAAAACAAAGTTTGTATTTTGTATGCTGCGAATTTTCGACTTATTTTTCACCTATAAAAATTTCTTTCGGCACCGGAAGTGACGTAATTTTGCCATAATTTACAATTTTGACCGGTCTTTTCGCCAGCAAATATTACTTTTACATATGATAGAGGGTGTCACTGAAGCAAAACAATTAAAGTTTGGTAGCTCAATGGATCGGCTATGGTATAATAAACTTCCTGTATGATTCCTGAAAGCCGGTTCAGTGCTGCTTGCAGGTCTAGTTATTATTATTATTTACCGCGAGGGCCTAGATCTCCATGATCGAAAACAGATATCGATCTGGAATTAGCTTTTCTATCGGGAAACCATGTGGTGGCTACTTGATAAAATATTTTTGAAATTTCTGCGCATACCGGAAGTGACCGAACTTTGTACTTTCTCTAAAAATTGAAAATCGGCCATAGTTTCGTCAATTCTTTATCCATTTTCAAACAAATTACATTTTTGGAATCCCTGAATCTTTTCTGAGACAATGGCTATCTCACATTTTTCAATTTCGAACATTCGTCTATGATTTTTATCGTTCGAAAATTGAAAACATGTTTTTTACGAGACAATTTTTGTTATTTTTCAAAATTTTCAAATTTGACCTACATTTTTGGATACCTGAAGTCCATCCGATTCCAGTAATATAAGTTTCATTCAGAGTTATCGCCCTTTATTTTTCGATTTTTTTCGAATTTTCTTCCCATTTTGTGAGCACGGGTTTCGTTTTATGGCAGAATTGACGTTTCTGAAACTTCTGGAACATGAAGTTATAGTCCAATACCAACTTATAAAGCAATTTCGACAAGAATCCTTAAACCGGAAGTGGTCGAAATAATGTGTAATATTTTGAAAAAAATGCAAAAAATGGATATTTTTGGGGAAAACGCAATTTCTCCGTCCGATATCAATGGATTAAACGAATGAAGGTACCGTTTGATGGCACGATTGTTGGACTATCATATGATACCCCATTCATACGGATACTATGAACAGACAGCAAAATATGGCACGCTGAAAATCAAGTATTTTCTGATTTGGAGCGTTTTTGGACGCCTGTATCTCGGAAACTTAACCTGCAATTTTTTTTAAATTTTTTCTATCGAGAGTCATTTTGGAGGTATTTTGCATGAAGCCATCCAATAAGACTTTGAAATGTCTGGAATAGGATAAAAAAGGGACTGAAAATCGAAAAAAGTCGAAAAATCGTGAAATTTTGGAAAATGCTCTACTATTTTTTTATTTTAAGAGATTTTTAAAAAAAGGTTGTATATTCAGATAGCTGACCTAATTACGATTCTAACGATGTATAATATGTATGTAATTATTAAAATTTAATTTTCGATATTTTAAATTTTTTGCATTTTTGACACTTTTGAACATAGGATTTCTCAGGGGCATTTTATCTGATCAGATAATGTAATATATCATTACAGAGCCCTGTGGCTATTTTAGTGCCCAAACCGGCTATTAAAACTATTCCGACAATAATAACCATACCGGAAGTATTCAAAAAATGAAAAAAAAGAGTAAAAACATTGTCGCATTTGCGAAAAACTTGATTTCTCTCTTAGGTAATAGCGGACCAAAAGAACTAAAGTGTCGCTGGATAGCCCTATTAATGGACCATCATATGGTATCTAAATAATACGATTTCGATGGTAAGGAAATAAATTATTGTATGCCAAAAATCTAGTATTTTCCAATTTTTTAACATTCTGAGACGCCCTTTTCTCGAAAACGACGCCTACGATTTTTCTTAAACTTTTCTTACTCAAAGTCCTATCGGTTGTCTATATAGTGAATCCAAAATGAAAAGCATTGAAATAATATAAGTGGTCGAAAAATGGCCTCAAACTTTGAAAAAAACTGAAAAATCGTTAAATTTTTGGAAACGCTCTTTAATTTATCTTTTTTTCCAAAACTACTCAATGGATGTTTCTGACACTTCTGGTACAGAAAGTTAAGTATCCAAAGAACTTCGTAAAGCTATCACAACAACGATCGTAAAGCCGGAAGTAGTCGAAAAAATGTCCGATATTTTGAAAAAAAATAATTTTTTTACGAAAACCTTTTTTATTTATGAATATTTTTTGATGATATTTTACACGGGGTTAAAATATCACCGTACTTGAGCAGAAATGAGAAAAAAAATTGTCTCGGTAATTTGCGTTAGCCGCCATCGGCTAATTTAGTTTTTCGTACCCAGAAAAATTATTTATTGTTCGATTTGTATAAAACAAAGTTCATATGCACCGTGGTCCCAATTGCAATTTTTTTTGTTACGGTGAAATTTTTCTGTCGGCAACGGAAGTGACGTAATATTAACAAAAACTACAATTTTGACAGTTCGGTACCACTTTTTGAAAGCAAATATTATTTTTTTTCAAAACTGATATAACTAAAAGGATGCACCCTGCAAAGGTGCACAAAATCCTTAGCTCATATTTTTAAATTTCAATTTCAATTTCGGGCAATTTCGAATAAAATGTAAAATAAAGTGTAAAATTCAGTTATTTACAATTCATTCAGCGTCTTCATATTTTGAAATATTTATTTGTAATTTTCATAAACTCGTAGCAATAATCCAGACGAAGAGAATGTATGCGAAAATTAGTTTGTAATATGAGCAGTTGCCGAGAAATAGGCAATTTTGCATGCATCACTTTTCACGTTATTTTGCCTATAAAAGAGTGAATTATTATTCGATTTGCAATATTTTTTTTCCATTTGCAATTTTTTTTGTTACGGTGAAATTTTTCTGTCGGCAACGGAAGTGACGTAATATTAACAAAAACTACAATTTTGACAGTTCGGTACCACTTTTTGAAAGCAAATATTATTTTTTTTCAAAACTGATATAACTAAAAGGATGCACCCTGCAAAGGTGCACAAAATCCTTAGCTCATATTTTTAAATTTCAATTTCATTTTCGGGCAATGTAAAATAAAGTGTAAAATTCAGTTATTTAAAATTCATCCAGCGTCTTCATATTTTGAAATATTTATTTGTAATTTTCATAAACTCGTAGCAATAATCCAGACGAAGAGAATGTATGCGAAAATTAGTTTGTAATATGAGCAGTTGCCGAGAAATGTGCAATTTTGCATGCATCACTTTTCACGTTATTTTGCCTATAAAAGAGTGAATTATTATTCGATTTGCAATATTTTTTTCCATTTGATGCCTAATGCCAATTTGGACTTGGTTAAGCCAATTTTACATTTTCACTGTGACCGGAAATGACGTCATTTGGGCAAAAACTGTATTTTTAACCTAAAAAACAAATATTTTATTCAAATGAGTCTGCCTTATAATATTTTTAAAATTATGATATTTGATTCCCATCAACGAATAGAATGAAGCCATACGACCATACAGATACCACAAAATGGTTTCTAACTTGTACGGTTACAGAGAAATAGGCGATCTTCTATATGTCACTTTTCAAGGTTTTTGGTCTGTAAAAGTGTCAATTATTATTCGATTTTTATAATTTATTTACCATTTGATGCCTTATGCCATTTATGACTTCTATGAACCAAGTTAAAATTTTCAATATCACCGGAAGTAATGTAATTTTTGCAAAAAACGTATTTTTAGCCTTCAAAACAAACATTTTTTTGAAGGGATTTAAATTTATTATTCGTTTAACTTTATAACGTCTGACTCTAATGGGCAGTAAGACTGAATCAATACCATCATATTGATATCAAGAAAAGGCTTCTAGCATGTTCCCTTGTCGAATAATAACCAATTTTCCGAGGGTCACTTTTAAGTTTTTTACCTTCTTAATTTCAGTTTATGGGTTATAGGTTAATTATTTATTGCCTGATATCTATAAAAAAAAGTTTGCATTTTGTATGTTGCGAATTTTCGACTTATTTTTCACCTATAAAAATTTCTTTCGGCACCGGAAGTGACGTAATTTTGCCATAATTTACAATTTTGACCGGTCTTTTCGCCAGCAAATATTACTTTTACATATGATAGAGGGTGTCCAGTAATTTTAACAATAATCATTGGATTTTTAACTTTCGATACATTTTGGCATAGCCGGAGACAGGGCATATAGCTACGCTACTTTCGATTTTTGATTTTCGGCAAATCTTCGAAGATATTAGGCGCCAAATTTCGAAAATTTAAAATTTTACAAAAAACTTTTTTATTTATGAATATTTTTTAGTCGTGTTGTGCACAGAATTAAAGAGTCGTCTGACTAGCGCAAAAATGTTAAAAAAATTTGTCGCAGTAATTTTCCTTGGCCGCCATTGGCTAATTCACTTTTTCAGTCCTAGATTAAATTTTTATTGTTCGATTTGTATAAAACAAAGTTCATATGCTTCGTTGTCTCAATTGTCATTTTTTTTATTACCAAAAGTGTTATCTGTCGGCACCGGAAGTGGCATAATTTTACCAAAAACTACAATTTTGACGGTTAGTTTCCTTCTTCTTAAACAAATATTATTTTTTGGAAAAATTATATGACTCAAAGAGTGTGTCCTTTCAAGGCGCAAAAAATGTAGGAAGCAGTTTTTTTAATTTCTATTTCATTTTCTAGCAAATTGGATTAAGAGGTGAAAAAAGGCGTAAAATTGACCTATTTACAACCCATTCAGGCTTTTCAGATTTTAAAATATTTTTACTTAACTTTTATAAACCTGTAACTATAATCCATACGAAGAGAATGTATGTTAAAATTAGTTTCTAAAATAAGCAGTTGCCGAGAAATGGGCAGTTTTGCATAAGTCACTGTTTTCGTAATTTTGCCTGTAAAATAGTCATTTATTAATGGATATTCACAAAAGTGACATCATTTGATTCAAAAAGCAAGTCTGCGTCATATCATGTTGATTACTATTTAAAATTGACACCGGAAGTGACGTCATTTAGTCAAAAACTCATTTTTTAACTTTTAAAATCGATATTTTTTTCAACCAAGAATTATGTCACATATAATAATAAAATTAATTTTTGGTTTAAATTCACATATTAACAAAACTCATACGGTCAAAAAGATATCATAAAATTGTTTCTAACTTGTTCGGTTGCCGAGATATAGGTGATTTTCTAAAAGTCACTTTTGAAGGTTTTTGGCCCATAAAAGTGTCAATTATTATTCGATTTTCATAAAATTTTCACCCTTTGAAGCCTAATGTCATAGACGATGTTAAAAAACCAATTTAAAGTGTTCATTATCACCGGAAGTAACGTCATTTTGGAAAAAAACTGTATTTTAAGCCTTCAAAGCCGATATTTTATTCAAATGAGTCTGATTTGTAATGTTTATACAATTATGATATTTGATTCCAATCAACAAATAGATTAAACCCATACGGTCATATAAATACCAAAAAATGGTTTCTAACTTGTACGGTTGCCGAGAAATAGACGATTTTCTACACGTCACTTTTCAAGGTTTTTGGTCTATAAAAGTGGCAATTATTATTCGATTTACATAAAACTTTCACCATGTGATGCCTTATGCCATTTCTGATTTCATAAAACTAATGGAACATTTACATTATCACCGGAAGTACTGTAATTTTTTCAGGATCAATTACATAAAATGAAATGATATTGCTGGATTTGTTTGATTCTGTTTCCATTTTATTTGATGTGTGCAATGCTTATGTGGAAAAATGTATATCGGTTTCATTGGTACCGGAAGTGACATATGTTCAAGGTTAACGTGGCACCGAATGTGACACAAGTTCAAGTTCAAAGGTAACATGGCACCAGTGAAACCCGTCATTCCTGCATGCAGGTCTAGATATTATTATTATTATTCAGATTCCAATTTGAATAGATCTCAGCAACTACGTGTCGCATCGTTACGATTTCTTCGGTTTTACTGGGGAGGTGGGTGTGACTTAGAGGATAAAGCTATTTTGAACGTTCTGCGACAATGCGAAATGTCCGAAATCACCGAAGTTATCGTTTTTGAAAATATTGCAGTAATTTTAACAATAATCATTGGATTTTAACTTTCGATACATTTTGACATAGCCTGAGACAGGGCACATAGCTAGGCTACTTTCGATTTTTGATTTTCGGCGAATCTTCGAAGATATTAGGCGCCAAATTTCGAAAATTTAAAATTTTACAAAAAACTTTTTTATTTATGAATATTTTTTAGTCGTATTGTGCACAGAATTAAAGAGTCATCTGACTAGTGCAAAAATGTTAAAAAATTTTGTCTCAGTAATTTACCTTGGCCGCCATTGGCTAATTCAGTTTTTCAGTCCTAGATTAATTTTTTATTGTTCGATTTGTATAAAACAAAGTTCATATGCTTCGTTGTATCAATTGTCATTTTTTTTATTACCAAAAGTGTTATCTGTCGGCACCGGAAGTGGCATAATTTTACCAAAAACTACAATTTTGACAGTTATTTTCCTTCTTCGAAAACAAATATTATTTTTTGGAAAAATTATTTGACTCAAAGGGTGTGCCCTTTCAAGGCGCAAAAAATGTAGGAAGCAGTTTTTTTAATTTCGATTTCATTTTCGAGCAAATTCGATTAAGAGGCTAAAAATGGTGTAAAATTGGCCTATTTACAACCTATTCAGGCTTTTCAGATTTTAAAATATTTCTTCGTAACTTTTATAAACTTGTAGCTATAATCCATACGAAGAAAATGTATGTTAAAATTCGTTTGTAATATAAGCAGTTACCAAGAAATGGGCAGTTCTGTGCAAGTCACTGTTTTCGTTATTTTGCCTGTAAAATAGTCAATTATGATTGGATTTTTATAAAAGTGACATCATTTGATTCAAAAAGCACGTAGCGTCATATCAAGTTGATTACAATTTAAAATTGACACCGGAAGTGACATCATTTGGTCAAAAAATGCATTTTAAACTTTTTTAAATCAATGTTTTATTCAACCAAGAATAACTTAATATGTATTAATAATTTTAACTTTTGGTTTAAATTCACATATAAACAAAACTCATATGGTCATATAGATATCATAAAATGGTTTCTAACTTGTTCGGTTGCCGAGAAATAGACGGTTTTCTACAGGTCACTTTTGAAGGTTTCGGGGCCATAAAAGGGTCAATTATTATTCGATTTTCATAAACGTCACACCATGTTATACCTAATGCCATTTGGGATTTCATACAAGTAATTTAAGATTTTCATTATCACCGGAAGTAACGTCATTTTGGCAAAAACTGTATTTTTAGCCTCCAAAACAGATATTTTATTCAAATGAGTCTGTTTTGAAATCTTTTTCAAATTATGGTATTTGATGCAAATCAACAAATAGAATGAAGCCATACGATCATACAGATACCACAAAATGGTTTCTAACTTGTACGGTTGCCGAGAAATAGCCGATTTTCTACAAGTCACTTTTCAAGTTTTTTGGTCTTTAAAAGTGGCAATTATTATTCGATTTACATAAAATTTTCACTATATGATATCGTATGCCATTTCTGATTTCATAAGACTAATTGAACATTTGCATTAACACCGGGAGTAATTTAATTTTGTCAAGATCATTTACAAGTAACAAATGTATAAAATGAATTGATATTGCTGGATTTTGTTGATTCTGCATCCATTGACCTATTTACAACCCATTCAGGCTTTTCAGATTTTAAAATATTTTTACTTAACTTTTATAAACCTGTAACTATAATCCATACGAAGAGAATGTATGTTAAAATTAGTTTCTAAAATAAGCAGTTGCCGAGAAATGGGCAGTTTTGCATAAGTCACTGTTTTCGTAAATTTGCCTGTAAAATAGTCAATTATTAATGGATATTCACAAAAGTGACATCATTTGACTCAAAAAGCAAGTCTGCGTCATATCATGTTGATTACTATTTAAAAAAATTGACCCCGGAAGTGACGTCATTTAGTCAAAAACTCAATTTTTAACTTTTAAAATCGATATTTTTTTCAACCAAGAATTATGTCACATATAATAATAAAATTAACTTTTGGTTTAAATTCACATATTAACAAAACTCATACGGTCAAAAAGATATCATAAAATTGTTTCTAACTTGTTCGGTTGCCGAGATATAGGCGATTTTCTAGAAGTCACTTTTGAAGGTTTTTGGCCCATAAAAGTGTCAATTATTATTCGATTTTCATAAAATTTTCACCCTTTGAAGCCTAATGTCATAGACGATATTATAAAACTAATTTAACGTTTTCATTATCACCGGAAGTAACGTCATTTTGGGAAAAACTGTATTTTAAGCCTTCAAAACCGATATTTTATTCAAATGAGTCTGATTTGTAATGTTTATACAATTATGATATTTGATTCGAATCAACAAATAGATTAAACCCATACGGTCATATAAATACCAAAAAATGGTTTCTAACTTGTACGGTTGCCGAGAAATAGACGATTTTCTACACGTCACTTTTCAAGGTTTTTGGTCTATAAAAGTGGCAATTATTATTCGATTTACATAAAATTTTCACCATGTGATGCCTTATGCCATTTCTGATTTCATAAAACTAATGGAACATTTACATTATCACCGGAAGTACTGTAATTTTGTCAGGATCAATTACATGTAACAAATGTATAAAATGTAATGATATTGCTGGATTTGTTTGATTCTGTTTCCATTTTATTTGATGTGTGCAATGCTTATGTGGAAACCGGTATATTGGTTTCATTGGTACCGGAAGTGACATATGTTCAAGGGTAACGTGGCATCGAAAGTGACACAAGTTCAAGTTCAAAGGTAACATGGCATCAGTGAAACCCGTCATTCCTGCATGCAGGTCTAGTTAGGGTTTCACACTGCGTAGCTTGTGTGAAACACTATTGTTTTTGTTAAAATTATTAGGCTTTCAGACTTTCGTCTGAAAGCCTATTGTGATTACTAAAATTATTATTTTTTTTTTTTTATTATTATTATTATTTACCGCGGGAGCCTATTTCTCTATGATCGAAAGGAGATACCGATTTGCGGTTCACCTTTCTATCAGGAAACCAGGTGGTGGCTACTCAATAAAGCAATTTTCAAACTTCTGCGCAGACCGGAAGTGACCGAGCTTTGTACGTTGTCAAAAAATTGAAAATTGGCTATAGTTTCGTCAATTCTTTTTCCATTTTCAAACAAATCACATTTTTGGAAAGCTTTAAACTTTTCTGAGACAATGGCTATCGCACATTTTTCAATTTCGAACATTCATCTATGACTTTTATCGTTCGAAAATTGAAAACATGTTGTTTACGAGACAATTTTTGTTATTTTTCAAAATTTTCAAATTTGACCTACATTTTTGGATACCTGAAGTCCATCCAATTCTAGAAATATAAGTTTCATTCAGAGTTATCGCCCTTTATTTTTCGATTTTTTTCGAATTTTCTTCCCATTTTGTGAGCTGTGGTTTCGTTTTACGGTCGAATTGATCTTTCTGAAACTGATGGAACATGAAGTTATAGTCCAATACCAACTGATAAAGCAATTTCGACAAGGATCCTTAAACCGGAAGTGGTCGAAATAGTGTGCAATATTTTGAAAAAAATGCAAAAAATGGATGTTTTGGTGGAAAACGTGATTTCTCCGTCCGATATCAACAGATTAAACAAATTAAGGTACCGTTGGATGCCAAGAGGAATGGACTATCGTATGATACCCAAATCACACGGATACTATGAAACGGCAGTAAAATATGGCACGCTGAAAATCAAGTATTTTTTGATTTGGAGCGTTTTTGGACGCCTGTATCTCGATAACTACTCCAGCGATTTTTATGAAACGTTCTCTATCGAGAGTCCTTTCGGTAGTCTTGCGTACAAAACATTCCATTAAGACTTTGAAATATCTGGAATAGGTCAAATAACGGACTGAAAATCGAAAAAAGTCGAAAAATCGTGAAATTTTGGAAAATGCTCTACTATTTTTTTATTTTAAGAGATTTTCTAAAAAAGTTTATATTTTCAGATAGCTGACCTAATTACGATTCTAACGATGTATAATACGTATGTAGTTATTGAAATTTAATTTTCCATATTTTGTCATTTTTGCATTTTTGGCAATTTTAAACATAAGATTTCTCAGGGGCATTTTATCTGATCAGATAATGTAATATATCATTACACGGCCCTGCGGTTATTTTAGTGCCCAAACCGGTTATTAAAACTATCCCGACAATAATCTCCATACCGGAAGTATTCAAAAAATGAAAAAAAAGGGTTACAAAAATTGGCACTCTTACGAAAAACTTCATATCTTCGTTAGATAAAAGCAGACCAAAAGAACTAAAGTGCCGTCGGATAGCACTATTAATGGACTATCATATGGCATCTAAATAATGCGATTTCTATAATAGGAGAATAAATTATTGTATGCCAAAAATCTAGTATTTTCCGATTTTTTGACATTCTGAGACGCCATTTTCTCGAAAACGACGCCTACGATTTTTATTAAACTTTTCTTACTCAAAGTCCTTTCGGTTGTCTATATAGTGAATCCAAGATGAAAAGCATTGAAATAATATAGTTGGTCAAACAATGGCCCCAAACCTTGAAAAAAAATGAAAAATTGTTAAATTTTTGTAAATGCTCTTTAATTTATCTTTTTTTACAAAACCACTCAATGGATGTTTCTGACACTTGTGGTACAGAAAGTTAAGTATCCAAAGAACTTCGTAAAGCTATCACAATAACGATCGTAAAACCGGAAGTAGTCGAAAAGATGTCCGATATTTTGGAAAAAATTTATTTTTTTACGAAAACCTTTTTTATTTATGAATATTTTTTGATGATATTTTACACAGGGTTAAAATATCATCGTACTTGAGCAGAAATGAGAAAAAAAATTGTCTCGGTAATTTGCGTTAGCCGCCATCGCCTAGTTTAGTTTTTCGTATCCAGAAAAATTATTTATTGTTCGATTTGTATAAAACAAAGTTTGAGAAAAGATGGCTGCCTAGTGGTTGCATTGTGTCTTTCTCTCCAAGTTTCTGGCAATTTTAGTCTTTTAGAGATAATTCTGGATTACAATTTTTTACATCAGACATGATAATGATACTGTGAATTACTATACTTGGAGTAACTTTGGAAAATATTAATAGGTTTGATAAAATTCAACACAAAATGTTTGTATAGTGAGTTTTCATCATGATCACCTACAGCAGAGATGAGTTGATTTCGATAAGTAGTGAGTTGCTGTTCTCTGGTAGGATTACACAAGAGGTTTATAATGTGTTTCCTGAACTTTCTCTCACTCAATCAAGTCATCACCATTGGACTCAATCTAGTGAACAAACTATTAAGGTCAGGATAAAAAACAGAAAGAAAATTGGCTATAAATCAGCTAGGTGTGCGAATCTTAATAATCTTGTAAACACTAACACTGATAGTGCTGATCTAAAACCCCATACAATTTCAACTGTTTTAAATAGTCATGTTTCTGGGACACGTGTGATATCCCGTGTAGTTCAATATCCGAGTTTGAATGAAGTTGTCAAAGGAACATCAGAATCTGGAACATTACTTCAGAAAATAGGTACAATTATTAGCACTGGGAGTCGACCACAGTCACACAGCAAGCTTTCGGTGAATTTTAAAAATCTAGTTAATATTAATAGAATATCATCGTACTTTATTTCATGTAATCTTAACTTCACCTTATGGAATGCTAGATCTATGGGTAATAAAACATCATCCATCTGTGATTCCATTCTTCAAAACAGCACAGATATTTTCCTGCTCACAGAGTCCTGGGTGACTGACGATAATAGAGATTTTATCGATGCTGATTTAAAATCTTCATTAGCCGCTTTTGATGTCCATCACGTGCCACGTAATCGTCGGAAGGGTGGAGGTTTGGCTATTCTCACGAGGAAAAACTTGAAGATACATATCAATAAAACTACGGCATACCTTTCTTTCGAACTCATGGACATTAATATACACGTCCGTAATGAGATAATACATGTGCTTCTCATTTATCGACCACCATACTCAGACAAGCACAATTTTACAGTGAACTACTTTCTATCTGAATTCTCAACTCTCTTAGAGTCTGTAATTTTGGCCCCTGGCCGACTGGTGATTACAGGTGACTTTAATATCCACATAGACGATCAGACCTGTCCAGATGCAACTAACTTCATTGATCTAATCACATCACTTGGATGTGTGCAGCTTATCAGGAACCCTACACACAGTCAGGGCCACATTTTAGATTTGGTGATAACGCGGGCTGCTGATCTCTGTCTGTCAAATTTTGATATTGATAGTACCATGCCATCTGATCACGCTGCTGTTCATTTTATATCGGATATCCAGCGCCCACCAGTCAACAAAATCGCTAAAGAACACAGAGTCTTGGCTAATTTGGATAAATCAGTCTTCAAATCCTTGATTGCCCCTCCACTGAACCAGTTACAGTCTATTGCATGTGTGCACCAACGCTCTAAATCCTATGCCACAGTTCTGAGGAACTCCCTGGACGAACTTGCGCCTATTCGTATTAAGACATTAGTTGATAAGCCACGCGCGCAATGGTGGACTCCAGAATTGTTACAGGAACGCAGAGATCTGCGTAAACTCGAGTCAAAGAAAATATCAAAAACTGCAACAGAAATTGACTGTCAGTTATTCAACAAAGCCCGTTCTGACTATCAAAAGCATCTTGATGACCTAAGGACTTCGTTTCACAGAGCTCGAATTGACGGGGCACCAAATCAAAAAGCAATTTTTAACATAATTGATGAAATGTCTGGTACAAATATGTCCTCTAGTCAAATTCTGCCTGATCTTGATAGCTGTATTTTACCACAGACCTTTATTGACTTTTTTACCGACAAAATTAGTAAAATTCGTGAAAAGTTTGTTGACTGCCCCCCTTACACTGACATTAATGTCCCACCCCAGTGTAATTTCTCTAATTTTGAGCCATTGAATGTTGATGATGTAATATCAGTGGTGTGTCGAATGAAGGGTAAGTCATGTGCTCTGGACCCAATTCCTACAAAACTACTAAAAGAGTGTCTGGATGAAATAGCACCAGCTTTGACGATTATTATAAATGATGTGCTCTCCTCTGGTATTTTCCCGGATGATTGTAAGGAGGCCATTGTAAGACCTCTGATTAAAAAGCCAAGTCTTGACCGTAACGCACTCAAAAGTTATAGACCAGTGTCAAATATTTCATTTTTGGCAAAATTGCTTGAAAAGATCATTTTATCTCAAATAATGGATTATCTCACTCGAAACTCACTGCTCGGTAAATTCCAGTCTGCTTATCGAGAGGGGCATAGCACTGAAACCGCACTCCTTAGAGTGCATAACGATGTTATGCTCGCTCTTGATAAGCAAAAGGATGTAATTTTGTTACTTCTGGATCTATCAGCTGCCTTCGATACGATAGACCACGGTATTCTCATTGACAGACTGCGTTGTCGTGATGGAATTGACGGGACAGCCCTAGCGTTGCTGAATTCATATCTCAAGGGACGCACGCAGAGAGTAGTGATCGGTTCAGTCGTGTCGGAGTCGAAACCTTTACATTTCGGTGTACCACAGGGATCTGTTTTAGGTCCTGTGCTTTTTTCATTATATTTGGCACCCATTGAGGATGTCATTAGTCGTCACGGACTAAACAGTGTAATTTATGCTGATGACACCCAACTGTACATCGTCTGTGACTCGCGCACTGACACTTCTTGTACTGCCCGTGTTGAGGCCTGTGTGGATGAGATTCGTCATTGGATGCGCGCAAATATGCTGGCATTGAATGACGATAAAACCGAACTTGTTTGGTTCTCATCTAAGTACAAGAGGGCTGCTGGGGCCTCGGGTGGTGTCCGGGTGGGTGACATCACAGTTCATCCTTCCGAAACCGCTCGCGATTTGGGTGTAATGATTGATTCAGGAGGTACCCTGGAGACTCACGTTGCCAGTCTGTGTAGGTCGGCATCCCATGCTCTGTGGAGAATAGGTAAACTTCGTAAGATTTTGGACTTGCAGACGACTGAAAAACTGATCCATGCTTTTGTGACATCTCGTTTAGATTATTGCAATAGTCTGCTTTTTGGCCTCCCTTCTAAGCAGATCAAGAAACTTCAACTTATTCAAAATTCGGCAGCTCGACTTGTGACCAAAACCAAGATGCGTGCACATATCACTCCTGTTCTGTACAGTCTTCATTGGCTCAAAGTTGATGCCCGCATCATCTTCAAAATTCTGTGCATCACATTCAAAGCAATACATGGAGGTGCACCGGCCTACCTGACCGAACTCGTGAGTGTCCGTGTGCCCACACATTCTTTACGTGATAGTAAAGAAATTCAACTTAATCATCCAGTAGCCAGGACACTGAAAACGTACGGTGACAGATCTTTTACAGTCTGTGCACCACGGCTGTGGAATAGTCTACCAGATTCTATTCGTGCTATTAAAATCTTTAACACTTTTAAATGTAAATTGAAAACTCATTTATTTCGCTCCACTTATTCCTAGTCTCCTTTTATTTTTTAATTTATTTTATACTATTTTTCTAAATTATTTTATACTATTTTTAAATTATTGTATACTTTTTTTTTTTAAATTATTTTATACTACGAGTTTATGCAATTTTTAAAGATTCTCTGTTTTATTCTATGTCGTTATTATTACTATTATTTTTATCGTTATACTGTACAGCGGGCTGAGATAAATTTGTATGTAGTCTGCTTTAAACAATAAACTATTATTATTATTATTATTATGCTCCGTGGTCCCAATTGTAATTTTTTTTGTTACGGTGAAATTTTTCTGTAGGCAACGGAAGTGAGTCAAGTGACGTAATGTTAACAAAAACTACAATTTTGACAGTTCGGTACCACTTTTTGAAAGCAAATATTATTTTTTTTCAAAACTGATATAACTAAAAGGATGAACCCTGCAAAGGTGCACAAAATTCTCAGCTCATATTTTTAAATTTCAATTTCATTTTCGGGCAATTTCGAATAAAATGTAAAATAAAGTGTAAAATTCAGTTATTTACAATTCATTCAGCGTCTTCATATTTTGAAATATTTATTTGTAATTTTCATAAACTCGTAGCAATAATCCAGACGAAGAGAATGTATGCGAAAATTAGTTTGTAATATGAGCAGTTGCCGAGAAATATGCAATTTTGCATGCATCACTTTTCACGTTATTTTGCCTATAAAAGAGTGAATTATTGTTCGATTTGCAATATTTTTTTTCCATTTGATGCCTAATGCCAATTTGGACTAGGTCAAGCCAATTTTACATTTTCACTGTGACCGGAAATGACGTCATTTGGGCAAAAACTGTATTTTTAACCTAAAAAACTAATGTTTTATTCAAATGAGTCTGCCTTATAATATTTTTTAAAATTATGATATTTGATTCCCATCAACGAATAGAATGAAGCCATACGACCATACAGATACCACAAAATGGTTTCTAACTTGTACGGTTACAGAGAAATAGGCGATCTTCTATAAGTCACTTTTCAAGGTTAAAAACATTGTCGCACTTGCGAAAAACTTGATTTCTCCCTTAGGTAATAGCGGACCAAAAGAACTAAAGTGTCGTTGGATAGCCCTATTAATGGACCATCACATGGTATCTAAATAATACGATATCGATGGTAAGAAAATAAATTATTGTATGCCAAAAATCTAGTATTTTCCGATTTTTTAACATTCTGAGACGCCCTTTTCTCGAAAACGACACCGCAGATTTTTCTTAAACTTTTCTTACTCTAAGTCCTATCGGTTGTCTATATAGTGAATCCAAAATGAAAAGCATTGAAATAATATAGGTGGTCCAAAAATGGCATCAAACTTTGAAAAAAATTGAAAAATCGTTAAATTTTTGTAAACGCTCTTTAATTTATCTTTTTTTCAAAAACTGCTCAATGGATGTTTCTGACACTTCTGGTACGGAAAGTTAAGTATCCAAAGAACTTCGTAAAGCTATCACAACAACGATCGTAAAACCGGAAGTAGTCGAAAAAATGTCCAATATTTTGGAAAAAATTAATTTTTTTACGAAAACCTTTTTTATTTATGAATATTTTTTGATGATATTTTACACAGGGTTAAAATATCACCCTACTTGAGCAGAAATGAGAAAAAAAATTGTCTCGGTAATTTGTGTTAGCCGCCATCGGCTAATTTAGTTTTTCGTACCCAGAAAAATTATTTATTGTTCGATTTGTATAAAACAAAGTTCATATGCTCCGTGGTCCCAATTGTAATTTATTTTGTTACTGTGAAATTTTTCTGTCGGCAACGGAAGTGACGTAATATTAACAAAAACTACAATTTTGACAGTTCGGTACCACTTTTTGAAAGCAAATATTATTTTTTTTCAAAACTGATATAACTAAAAGGATGCACCCTGCAAAGGTGCACAAAATCCTTAGCTCATATTTTTAAATTTCAATTTCATTTTCGGGCAATTTCGAATAAAATGTAAAATAAAGTGTAAAATTCAGTTATTTACAATTCATTCAGCGTCTTCATATTTTGAAATGTTTATTTGTAATTTTCATAAACTCGTAGCAATAATCCAGACGAAGAGAATGTATGCGAAAATTAGTTTGTAATATGAGCAGTTGCCGAGAAATATGCAATTTTGCATGCATCACTTTTCACGTTATTTTGCCTATACAAGAGTGAATTATTATTCGATTTGCAATATTTTTTTTCCATTTGATGCCTAATGCCAATTTGGACTAGGTCAAGCCAATTTTACATTTTCACTGTGACCGGAAATGACGTCATTTGGGCAAAAACTGTATTTTTAACCTAAAAAAACAATATTTTATTCAAAAGAGTCTGCCTTATAATATTTTTTAAATTATGATATTTGATTCCCATCAACGAATAGAATGAAGCCATACGACCATACAGATACCACAAAATGGTTTCTAACTTGTACGGTTGCAGAGAAATAGGCGATCTTCTATAAGTCACTTTTCAAGGTTTTTGGTCTATAAAAGTGTCAATTATTATTCGATTTTTATAATTTTTTTACCATTTGATGCCTTATGCCATTTATGACTTCTATGAACCAAGTTAACAGTTTCAATATCACCGGAAGTAATGTAATTTTTGCAAAAAACGTATTTTTAGCCTTCAAAACAAACATTTTTTGGAAGGGATTTATATTTATTATTCGTTTAACTTTATAACGTCTGACTCTAATGGGCAGTAAGATCGAATCAATACCATCATATTGATATCAAGAAAAGGCTTCTAGCATGTTCCCTTGTCGAATAATAACCAATTTTCCCAGGGTCACTTTTAAGTTTTTTACCTTCTTAATTTTAGTTTATGGGTTATAGGTTAATTATTTATTGCCCGATATGTATAAAACAAAGTTTGTATTTTGTATGTTGCGAATTTTCGACTTATTTTTCACCTATAAAAATTTCTTTCGGCACCGGAAGTGACGTAATTTTGCCATAATTTACAATTTTGACCGGTCTTTTCGCCAGCAAATATAACTTTTACATATGATAGAGGGTGTCACTGAAGCAAAACAACTAAAGTATAGTTTGGTAACTCAATGGATCGGCTATGGTATAATAAACTTCCTGTATGATTCCTGAAAGCCGGTTCAGTGCTGCTTGCAGGTCTAGTTATTCTTATTATTATTATTAGGCTTTCAGACTTTCGTCTGAAAGCCTATTGAGATTACTAAAATTATTATTAGGCTTTCAGACTTTCGTCTGAAAGCCTATTGTGATTACTAAAATTATTAAGCTTTCATATGTATTACATATGAAAGCTTATTGTTTCTGTTAAAGTTATTATTATTATTTTTTTTTTTTGTGTGTTTTCTGCAAATCGGATTTCTCAGAATCTATCCATAGGATCTTTCTGAAATTTTGACCTACCCCCCCAAAAATGGGGTGCGAACCTTGATTAAATGTATTTTCAAAACGTTTTACGAATCCGAAATCACCGAATTTTACGAACGAATGCATTTGACCTACAATGCTGTAACTTTGTGACTATTTGATCTATTTTACTAATTCTTTTTTCTTTGAGTATCCTAAGACATTTACTTCAAATCTGCAATTTCGGATTTTCGAATTTCGAAAATTCGTCGCTGTGATTTCGAACCGGAAGTTTACACCAACTCGACAACTTCTTTAGTAGTTGTACGATTTTCATGAAATTTAATATGTAAGTAGACCTTAATGATGCGACTTGAAAAATGACTTTAGAAATTTTCTAACTTATCTCCCCTTGGTGAAATTAAAGATCAAAATTTTCAAAAAAATCGTCGAAATATAGGTCAGAATGACCTAGTTTTTTTTTTCGATACTAGACAAAGAATTACTGATTCGTACACAAAATATGGAGTTTGTCGATCGAACCGGAAGTGCCACCATCTTTAAACGTGAAAAATCAATAAGGCTTTTTTGCTATTTTACTTACAGACTCGGGAGTTATATTTTCTGAATCCTTGTAGGAAGGCCTAAAAAATGTCGCGAATAGAATTCTGATTTAGGTCAACCGGGAGTCACCATTTTGAATTGAATATGAAAAATAGAAGCAATTTGAAGGGCCGAGATTTTGGAGCACAATAACTCTCGTTCTAATTAAGCTAGAATGTTCGAACTTGTTGTAGACGTTCACTAGGTCAATGTTATGATTGAGTTCAAAGATGAGCATTTTCTGCTTAGGGTAAGCAGAGATAAGCATGCTGATTTGTTGATTCTTTAGGGCACGATAACTTCGGTTATAATGAAGGGAGGGCGATGAAACTTTTGTCAATAGAGAGTCTAATAGCTAGCCTGTTGTGTGAAATCATTGTATCATTTTTTTTAAATATCAGGGATAGCCGAAAAAAAGAGATTGAAAATCCAAAAAGTCGTATTTTTACAATTTGGAGCATGTTTAGAGGTCTTTCTCGTAAAGTCAACATACTATTTTTTGGGAACTTCTTCTACAAAGAGTCTTATTGGTAGTCTTTTATATGAAACCATCGATCAACAGTCCAACATATCAGGAGTAGAAGAACAAAAGGATCAAACATTGAAAACGGCACCCTTTCATTGTTAAGCGAAACATGCAGTGTGGGTGACTACAATCTACGCATTTAGTCATCGTATAGAGTTTATTCAACAGTATCGAATTCCAACTGCTTAGGGATATTTTACGTGCACTCCAATGTGTACACGGGACCTTGGTTTTTCGTCCCATCCGAACGACTTGACAGCTGTCCTTGTCAGGCCCTCCGTTCTGCTCACTGACAAGGGGAACCACGCCGGAAAATCGAGATGAACTTTTCGTTGCAGAACTTTCAATTCAGGCCAAACGTTTATTGCATACGATTAAGCTGGTCAGTTGGGGCTTATTTCCAAGAGTTTTGTAATAATCGGTTGGTAATTAAAATACCGTGCGAATTAAACTGTTAAAACAGAAAATTTCGCCCGGTTAAAATGTTTCTTGCTATAAGTCAGCAATTTCCAGATTTTAGGGAGGCTGAATGGTTAGCATACGCGCGCTGTATCGTAACGTCTGTCATTGAGTCAACCGGCGTCGTTTCGATTTCCAAGTTGCACGTGACATGGAGTATGGTGTCCAACCTCGTGGGTTTTCTCCGTGTCCTTCGGTTTCCTCCCACGGCTAAAGACCCGTACACGCAAGGGAAGTTTATAAATAAAATTAAAAAACATATGTTAGTCCCGAAATGACCTAGTTTGTGTCGAATGGACGTTGAGCCGCATTTCTCTCTTTCTCTTTTATTTTTAAAGTTTTGTAATAATCGGTTGGTAATCAAAGGTACTGTAAAAGTGATAAAACATAAAATTTCGCCCGGTTGTAATGTTTCTCACTTTAAAGTCAGCAATTTGCCGATTTTAGAGGGCAAATGTTTATTGCGAACAATTAAGCTGGTCAGGGGGAGCTTATTTTCAAGGGAGGCTGAATGGCTGAATGGTTAGCATGTGCGCGCTGTATCGTAACGTCTGTCATTGAGTCAACGGGCGTCGTTTCGATTTCGAGATTGTACGTGACATGGACATGCATACGATTAAGCTGGTCAGTTGGGGCTTATTTTCAAAAGTTTTGTAATAATCGGTTGGTAATTAAAATACCGTGCGAATTAAACTGTTAAAACAGAAAATTTCGCCCGGTTAAAATGTTTCTTGCTATAAGTCAGCAATTTCCAGATTTTAGGGAGGCTGAATGGTTAGCATACGCACGCTGTATCGTAACGTCTGTCATTGAGTCAACCGGCGTCGTTTCGATTTCCAAGTTGCACGTGACATGGAGTATGGTGTCCAACCTCGTGGGTTTTCTCCGTGTCCTTCGGTTTCCTCTCAACAGCTAAAGACCAGTACGCGCAAGGGGAGTTTTTAAATAAAATTAAAAAACATATGTTAGTCCCGAAATGACCTAGTTTGTGTCGAATGGACGTTTAGCCGCATTTCTCTCTTTCTTTTTTTTATTTTTAAAGTTTTGTAATAATCGGTTGGTAATCAAAGATACTGTAAAAGTGATAAAACAGAAAATTTCGCCCGGTTGTAATGTTTCTCACTTTAAAGTCAGTAATTTGCCGATTTTAAGGGGAAAACGTTTATTGCGAACGATTTAGCTGGTCAGGGGGAGCTTATTTTTAAAAGTTTTGTAATATTCGGTTGATAACTAAAGGTACCGTGCAAATTAAACTAATAAAATAGAAGATTTCGCCCGGTTGAAATGTATCTATCTGTAGGTCAGCAATTTGCCGATTTTAGGGAGGTTGCGTGACTGAATGGTTAGCACGTGCGCTGTGTATCATAACGTCTGTCATTGAGTCAACTGGCGTCGTTTCGATTTCTTGGTTGTACGTGACAAGGAGTATGGTCGCCTGTCCAACCTCGCAGGCCGTAACGCCGCTGCCCGGGTAAAATGTCCCTCATTGCACACTTTATGGCGTATGCCCTTCTTCATTAGCCCATTTTAGGAGTAGGACGTTAAACCCCATTCAATTTGATTTCATTTTCTCTATGTTGCTTATTTATTATAGTGGATAAATGTTTTTCTGGTTCTATTAATTATTTCATTTCTGCATAGAAATCTTGCTTTGACCAGTTTTTTTTCCATTTCATTTTCTCTATGTTGCTTATTTATTATAGTGGATAAATATTTTTCTGGTTCTAGCAATTATTTAATTTCTGCATAGAAATCTCTGGCCAGTTTTTTTTTATTGCAGAGTGCCATTCTTGTATATTGCAGTCTATGACAATTTGTTTAAAACATGCTTAAGAAGTTGTCACGATTTCCTACTTATAACCAAACATATTGGAAACCATAATTATATAACATATCTCTAATTTTGGAAGCGCGATTACAGCTATACAAGTTTAGGTTATTTCCCTTTAGTTTAAAGATTATTTTTTTGCCCGGGTGCAATGTTTCTCACTACATTTAAATTTGTAACTTTGTGAGTTTTGACCGATTTTGATAATTATGTCTTTATAATTTTCCAAATTTACATATTTAACGTAAATATTCAAACAATTGGGATCAACCTGATTCAAATTTTTTTTTAGTTTTGTTCAAAGTTATCTCATTTAATTTTTCTATGTTTTCTTACCATTTTCATTTCAGTTTTCTGAAAGTTTTGAAGTGGGAAGTCATCCCGATTACAGCAACACAAGTATCAGTTATTTCCCTTTAGTTTTCAGATTATGCAATGTTTCATACTATATTTAGACTTGTAACTTCGCGAGTTTTTGACCAATTTTGATAGTTTGTTATTCTTATCCTTTCATTTGAGATACTTGATATAATCGATGACACGTGACGGTGAATATGAAAGCTTTCATATCTGCATGGGACAGTAGCAGATCTAGTTATTTTTTTTTTTATTATTATTATTATTTACCGAGGGAGCCTATTTCTCTATGATCGAAAAGAGATACCGATTTGCGGTTCATCTTACTATCGGGAAACCAGGTGGTGGCTACTCAATAAAGCAATTTTCAAACTTCTGCGCAGACCGGAAGTGACCGAACTTTGTACGTTGTCAAAAAAATGAAAGTTGGCTATAGTTTCATCAATTCTTTTCCCATTTTCAAACAAATCACATTTTTGGAATCCCTGAATCTTTTCGGAGACAATGGCTATCTCACATTTTTCAATTTCGAACATTCGTCTATGACGTTTATCGTTCGAAAATTGAAAACATGTTGTTTACGAGACAATTTTTGTTATTTTTCAAAATTTTCAAATTTGACCTACATTTTTGGATACCTGAAGTCCATCCAATTCTAGAAATATAAGTTTCATTCAGAGTTATCGCCCTTTATTTTTCGATTTTTTTCGAATTTTCTTCCCATTTTGTGAGCCGTGGTTTCGTTTTACGGTCGAATTGATGTTTCTGAAAGTTATGGAACATGAAGTTATAGTCCAATACCAACTGATAAAGCAATTTCGACAAGGATCCTTAAACCGGAAGTGGTCGAAATAGTGAGCAATATTTTGAAAAAAATGCAAAAAATGGATGTTTAGGTGGAAAACGTGATTTCTCCGTCCGATATCAACAGATTAAACAAATTAAGGTACCGCTGGATGCCAAGAGGAATGGACTATCTTATGATAACCGAATCACACGGATACTATGAATCGGCAGTAAAATATGGCACGCTGAAAATCAAGTATTTTTTGATTTGGAGCGTTTTTGGACGCCTGTATCTCGATAACTACCCCAGCGATTTTTATGAAACGTTCTCTATCGAGAGTCCTTTCGGTAGTCTTGTGTACGAAACATTCCATTAAGACTTTGAAATATCTGGAATAGGTCAAATAACGGACTGAAAATCGAAAAAAGTCGAAAAATCGTGAAAATTTGGAAAATGCTCTATTATTTTTTTATTTTCAGAGATTTTCTAAAAAGGTTTATATTTTCAGATAGATGACCTTATTACGATTCTAACGATGTATAATACGTATGTAGTGATTGAAATTTAATTTTCGATATTTCAATTTTTTTGCATTTTTGGCACTTTTGAACATAGGATTTCTCAGGGGCATTTTATCTGATCAGAAAATGTTATATATCATTACAGAGCCCTGTGGCCATTTTAGTGCCCAAACCGGCTATTAAAACTATTCCGACAATAATAACCATACCGGAAGTATTCAAAAAATGGAAAAAAAGAGTAAAAACATTGTCGCTCTTGCGAAAAACTTGATTTCTCCCTTAGGTAATAGCGGACCAAAAGAACTAAAGTGTCGTTGGATAGCCCTATTAATGGACCATCATATGGTATCTAAATAATGTGATTTCAGTGGTAAGGAAATAAATTATTGTATGCCAAAAATCTAGTATTTTCCGATTTTTTAACATTCTGAGACGCCCTTTTCTCGAAAACGACGCCTACGATTTTTCTTAAACTTTTCTGACTCAAAGTCCTATCGGTTGTCTATATAGTGAATCCAAAATGAGAAGCATTGAAATAATATAAGTGGTCCAAAAATGGCCTCAAACTTTGAAAAAATTTGAAAAATCGTTAAATTTTTGGAAACGCTCTTTAATTTATCTTTTTTTCCAAAACTACTCAATGGATGTTTCTGATACTTCTGGTACAGAAAGTTAAGTATCCAAAGAACTTCGTAAAGCTATCACAACAACGATCGTAAAACCGAAAGTAGTCGAAAAAATGTCCGATATTTTGAAAAAAATTATTTGTTTTACGAAAACCTTTTTTATTTATGAATATTTTTTGATGATATTTTACACAGGGTTAAAATATCATCGAACTTGAGCCGAAATGAGAAAAAAAATTGTCTCGGTAATTTGCGTTAGCCGCCATCGGCTAATTTAGTATTTCGTATCCAGAAAAATTATTTATTGTTCGATTTGTATAAAACAAAGTTCATATGCTCCGTGGTCCCAATTGTAATTTTTTGGGTTACGGTGAAATTTTTCTGTCGGCAACGGAAGTGACGTAATATTAACAAAAACTACAATTTTGACAGTTCGGTACCACTTTTTAAAAGCAAATATTATTTTTTTTCAAAACTGATATAACTAAAAGGATGCACCCTGCAAAGGTGCACAAAATCCTTAGCTCATATTTTTAAATTTCAATTTCATTTTCGGGCAATGTAAAATAAAGTGTAAAATTCAGTTATTTAAAATTCATCCAGCGTCTTCATATTTTGAAATATTTATTTGTAATTTTCATAAACTCGTAGCAATAATCCAGACGAAGAGAATGTATGCGAAAATTAGTTTGTAATATGAGCAGTTGCCGAGAAATGTGCAATTTTGCATGCATCACTTTTCACGTTATTTTGCCTATAAAAGAGTGAATTATTATTCGATTTGCAATATTTTTTTCCATTTGATGCCTAATGCCAATTTGGACTTGGTTAAGCCAATTTTACATTTTCACTGTGACCGGAAATGACGTCATTTGGGCAAAAACTGTATTTTTAACCTAAAAAACAAATATTTTATTCAAATGAGTCTGCCTTATAATATTTTTAAAATTATGATATTTGATTCCCATCAACGAATAGAATGAAGCCATACGACCATACAGATACCACAAAATGGTTTCTAACTTGTACGGTTACAGAGAAATAGGCGATCTTCAATAAGTCACTTTTCAAGGTTTTTGGTCTATAAAAGTGTCAATTATTATTCGATTTTTATAATTTTTTTACCATTTGTTGCCTTATGCCATTTATGACTTCTATGAACCAAGTTAACATTTTCAATATCACCGGAAGTAATGTAATTTTTGCAAAAAACGTATTTTTAGCCTTCAAAACAAACATTTTTTTGAAGGGATTTATATTTATTATTCGTTTAACTTTATAACGTCTGACTCTAATGGGCAGTAAGATTGAATCAATACCATCATATTGATATCAAGAAAAGGCGTCTAGCATGTTCCCTTGTCGAATAATAACCAATTTTCCCAGGGTCACTTTTAAGTTTTTTACCTTCTTAATTTCTAATTTTCAGCTTATGGGTTATAGGTTAATTATTTATTGCCCGATATGTATAAAACAAAGTTTGTATTTTGTATGTTGCGAATTTTCGACTTATTTTTCACCCATAAAAATTCCTTTCGGCACCGGAAGTGACGTAATTTTGCCATAATTTACAATTTTGACCGGTCTTTTCGCCAGCAAATATTACTTTTACATATGATAGAGGGTGTCACTGAAGCAAAACAACTAAAGTATAGTTTGGTAGCTCAATGGATCGGCTATGGTATAATAAGCTTCCTGTATGATTCCTGAAAGCCGGTTCAGTGCTGCTTGCAGGTCTAGTTTTTATTATTATTATTATTCTTTACCGCGGGAGCCTATTTCTCTATGATCGAAAAAAGATACCGATTTTCGGTTCATTTTTCTATCGGCAAACCATGTGGTGGTTACTCAATAAAGCAATTTTTAGACTTCTGCGCAGACCGGAAGTGGCCGAATTTTGAACGTTGGTAAGAAATTAAAAAACGGCCGTGGTTTCGTCAATTCTTTACCTATATTCAAACAAATTAAATTTTTAGAAAGCCTGAAGCTTTTCCGAGATAATAGCAATCTCACATTTTGCGATTTCGAAATTTCGTTGCTGACTTCTGCCGTTCGAAAATTGAAAACACGTCGCCTACGAGACAATTTTTGTTACTTTTGAAAATTTTGAAATTTGACCTATGTTTTTGGATACCTCAAGTCAACCCGATTCCAGTAATATAAATTTCATTCAGAGTTATTGCCCTTTATTTTTCGATTTTTTTTCGAATTTTCTTCCCATTTTGTGAGCTTAGGTTTCGTTTTACGGCCGAATTGACGTTTGTGAAACTTCTGGAACATGAAGTTATAGTCCAATACCAACAGGTAAAGCAATTTCGACAAGACTCCTTAAACCGGAAGTGGTCGAAATAATGTGCAAAATTTGCAAAAAAACGAAAAAAATGGGTGGTTTTGGGAAAAACGGGATTTCTTCGCCCGATATCAACGGATTAAAGGGATTAAGGTATCGTTGGGTTGCATAAGGAATGGACTATCGCTTGATACTCAAATCATACAGATACTATGAAAAAGCAGCAAAATATGGCATGCTGAAAATCAAGTATTTTCTGATTTGGAACGTTTTTGGATGCCTGTATCTCGAAAACTTAACCTACAATTTTTTTTAAATTTTTTCTATCGAGAGTCCTTTCGGAGGTATTTTGCATGAAGCCATCCAATAAGACTTTGAAATGTCTGGAATAGGATATAAAAGGGACTGAAAATCGAAAAAAGTCGAAAAATCGTGAAATTTTGGAAAATGCTCTACTATTTTTTTATTTTAAGAGATTTTTAAAAAAAGGTTGTATATTCAGATAGCTGACCTAATTACAATTCTAACGATGTATAATATGTATGTAATTATTGAAATTTCATTTTCGATATTTTAAATTTTTTGCATTTTTGGCACTTTTGAAGATAGGATTTCTCAGGGGCATTTTATCTGATCAGATAATGTAATATATCATTACAGAGCCCTGTGGCTATTTTAGTGCCCAAACCGGCTATTAAAACTATTCCGACAATAATAACAATACCGGAAGTATTCAAAAAATGAAAAAAAAGAGTAAAAACATTGTCGCACTTGCGAAAAACTTGATTTCTCCCTTAGGTAATAGCGGACCAAAAGAACTAAAGTGTCGTTGGATAGCCCTATTAATGGACCATCATATGGTATCTAAATAATACGATTAACATTCTGAGACGCCCTTTTCTCGAAAACGACGCCTACGATTTTTCTGAAACTTTTCTTACTCATAGTCCTATCGGTTGTCTATATAGTGAATCCAAAATGAAAAGCATTGAAATAATATAAGTGGTCCAAAAATGGCCTCAAACTTTGAAAAAAATTGAAAAATCGTTAAATTTTTGGAAACGCTCTTTAATTTATCTTTTTTTTCCAAAACTATTTAATGGATGTTTCTGACACTTCTGGTACGGAAAGTTAAGTATCCAAAGAGTTTCGTAAAGCTATCACAACAACGATCGTAAAACCGGAAGTAGTCGAAAAAATGTCTGATATTTTGAAAAAAAATAATTTTTTTACGAAAACCTTTTTTATTTATGAATATTTTTTGATGATTTTTTACACAGGGTTAAAATATCATCGTACTTGAGCAGAAATGAGAAAAAAAATTGTCTCGGTAATTTGCGTTAGCCGCCATCGGCTAATTTAGTTTTTCGTACCCAGAAAAATTATTTATTGTTCGATTTGTATAAAACAAAGTTCATATGCTTCGTGGTCCCAATTGTAATTTGTTTTGTTACGGTGAAATTTTTCTGTCTGCAACGGAAGTGACGTAATATTAACAAAAACTACAATTTTAACAGTTTGGTACCACTTTTTGAAAGCAAATAATATTTTTTTTTCAAAACTGATATAACTAAAAGGATGCACCCTGCAAAGGTGCAGAAAATCCTTAGCTCATATTTTTTAATTTCAATTTCATTTTCGGGCAATTTCGAATAAAGTGTAAAATAAAGTGTAAAATTCAGTTATTTACAATTCATTCAGCGTCTTCATATTTTGAAATATTTATTTGTAATTTTCATAAACTCGTAGCAATAATCCAGACGAAGAGAATGTATGCGAAAATTAGTTTGTAATATGAGCAGTTGCCGAGAAATATGCAATTTTGCATGCATCACTTTTCACTTTAGTTTGCCTATAAAAGAGTGAATTATTATTCGATTTGCAATATTTTTTTTCCATTTGATGCCTAATGCCAATTTGGACTAGGTCAAGCCAATTTTACATTTTCACTGTGACAGGAAATGGCGTCATTTGGGCAAAAACTGTATTTTTAACCTAAAAAACAAATATTTTATTCAAACGAGTCTGCCTTATTACATTTTTAAAATTATGATATTTGATTCCCATCAACGAATAGAATGAAGCCATACGACCATACAGATACCACAAAATGGTTTCTAACTTGTACGGTTACAGAGAAATAGGCGATCTTCTTTAAGTCACTTTTCAAGGATTTTGGTCTATAAAAGTGCCAATTATTATTCGATTTTTATAATTTTATTACCATTTGATGCCTTATGCCATTTATGACTTCTATGAACTAAGTTAACATTTTCAATATCACCGGAAGTAATATAATTTTTGCAAAAAACGTATTTTTAGCCTTCAAAACAAACATTTTTTTGAAGAGATTTATATTTATTATTCGTTTAACTTTATAACGTCTGACTCCAATGGGCAGTAAGATTGAATCAGTACCATCATATTGATATCAAGAAAAGGCTTCTAGCATGTTCCCTTGTCGAATAATAGCCAATTTTCCCAGGGTCACTTTTAAGTTTTTTACCTTCTTAATTTCAGTTTATGGGTTATAGGTTAATTATTTATTGCCCGATATGTATAAAACAAAGTTTGTATTTTTGTATGTTGCGAATTTTCGACTTATTTTTCACCAATAAAAATTTCTTTCGGCACCGGAAATGACGTAATTTTGCCATAATTTACAATTTTGACCGGTCTTTTCGCCAGCAAATATTACTTTTACATATGATAGAGGGTGTCACTGAATCAAAACAACTAAAGAATAGTTTGGTAGCTCAATGGATCGGCTATGGTATAATAAACTTCCTGTATGATTCCTGAAAGCCGGTTCAGTGCTGCTTGCAGGTCTAGTTATTAGGCTTTCAGACTTTCGTCTGAAAGACTATTGTTTTTACTAAAATTATTATTAGGCTTTCAGACTTTCGTCTGAAAGACTATTGTTTTTACTAAAATTATTATTATTATTAGGCTTTCAGACTTTCGTCTGAAAGACTATTGTTTTTAAAAAGATTATTATTAAGCTTTCATATTACATATGAAAGCTTATTGTTTCTGTTAAGATTATTAAGCTTTCATATGTATTACATATGAAAGCTTATTGTTTCTGTTAAAGTTATTATTATTATTATTTTTTTTTTTTGTGTGTTTTCTGCAAATCGGATTTCTCAGAATCTATCCATAGGATCTTTCTGAAATTTTGACCTACCCCCCCAAAATTGGGGTGCGAACCTTGATTAAATGTATTTTCAAAACGTTTTACGAATCCGAAATCACCGAATTTTACGAACGAATGCATTTGACCTACAATGCTGTAACTTTGTGACTATTTGATCTATTTTACTAATTCTTTTTTCTTTGAGTATCCTAAGACATTTACTTCAAATCTGCAATTTTGGATTTTCGAATTTCGAAAATTCGTCGCTGTGATTTCGAACCGGAAGTTTACACCAACTCGACAACTTCTTTAGTAGTTGTACGATTTTCATGAAATTTAATATGTAAGTAGACCTTAATGATGCGACTTGAAAAATGACTTTAGAAATTTTCTAACTTATCTCCCCTTGGTGAAATTAAGGATCAAAGTTTTCAAAAAAATCGTCGAAATATAGGTCAGAATGACCTAGTTTTTTTTTTCGATACTAGACAAGGAATTACTGATTCGTACACAAAATATGGAGTTTGTCGATCGAACCGGAAGTGCCACCATCTTTAAACGTGAAAAATCAATAAGGCTTTTTTGCTATTTTACTTACAGACTCGGGAGTTATATTTTCTGAATCCTTGTAGGAAGGCCTAAAAAATGTCGCGAATAGAATTCTGATTTAGGTCAACCGGGAGTCACCATTTTGAATTGAAAATGAAAAATAGAAGCAATTTGAAGGGCCGAGACTTTGGAGCACAATTACTCTCATTCTAATTAAGCTAGAATGTTCAAACTTGTTGTAGACGTTCACTAGGTCAATGTTATGATTGAGTTCAAAGATGAGCATTTTCTGCTTAGGGTAAGCAGAGATAAGCATGCTGATTTGTTGATTCTTTAGGGCACGATAACTTCGGTTATAATGAAGGGAGGGCGGTGAAACTTTTGTCAATAGAGAGTCTAATAGCTAGCCTGTTGTGTGAAATCATTGTATCATTTTTTTTAAATATCAGGGATAGCCGAAAAAAAGAGATTGAAAATCTAAAAAGTCGTATTTTTACAATTTGGAGCATGTTTAGAGGTCTTTCTCGTAAAGTCAACATACTATTTTTTGGGAACTTCTTCTACAAAGAGTCTTATTGGTAGTTTTTATATGAAACCATCGATCAACAGTCCAACATATCAGGAGTAGAAGAACAAAGGGATCGAACATTGAAAACGGCAAACTTTCATTGTTAAGCGAAACATGCAGTGTGGGTGACTACAATCTACGCATTTAGTCATCGTATAGAGTTTATTCAACAGTATCGAATTCCAACTGCTTAGAGATATTTTACGTGCACTCCAATGTGTACACGGGACCTTGGTTTTTCGTCCCATCCGAAGGACTAGACAGCTGTGCTTGTCAGGCCCTCCGTTCTGCCTCACTGACAAGGGAAACCACGCCGGGAAATCGAGATGAACTTTTTCCGTGCAGAACTTTCAATTCAGGCAAAACGTTTATTGCATACGATTAAGCTGGTCAGTTGGAGCTTATTTTCAAAAGTTTTGTAATAATCGGTTGGTAATTAAAGTACCGTGCACATTAAACTGTTAAAACAGAAAATTTCGCCCGGTTGAAATGTTTCTTGCTATAAGTCAGCAATTTTCCGAATTCAGGGAGGCTGGATGGCTGAATGGTTAGCATGTGCTCGCTGTATCGTAACGTTTGTCATTGAGTCAACGGGCGTCGTTTCGATCTCCAGGTTGCACGTGACATGGTGTATGATGTCCAACCTCGTGGGTTTTCTCCGTGTTCTTCGGTTTCCTCCCAAAGGCTAAAGACCAGTACGTGCAAGGGGAGTTTTTAAATAAAATTAAAAAACATATGTTAGTCCCGAAATGACCTAGTTTGTGTCGAATGGACGTTAGGCCGCATTTCTCTCTTTCTCTTTTTAAAGTTTTGTAATAATCGGTTGGTAATCAAAGGTACTGTTAAAGTGATAAAACAGAAAATTTGGCCCGGTTGTAATGTTTCTCACTTTAAAGTCAGCAATTTGTCGATTTTAAGGGGCAAACGTTTATTGCGAACGATTAAGCTGGTCAGGGGGAGCTTATTTTTAAAAGTTTTGTAATATTCGGTTGATAACTAAAGGTACCGTGCAAATTAAACTGTTAAAATAGAAAATTTGGCCCGGTTGAAATATTTCTCGCTGTAGGTCAGCAATTTGCCGATTTTAGGGAGGTTGCGTGGCTGAATGGTTAGCACGTGCGCTCTGTATCATAACGTCTGTCATTGAGTCAACTGGCCTTGTTTCGATTTCTTGGTTGTACGTGACAAGGAGTATGGTCGCCTTACCAGCCTCGTAGGCAGTAACGCCGCTGCCCGGGTAAAATTTCCCTCATTGCACACTTTATGGCGTATGCCCTTCTTCATTAGCCCATTGTAGGAGCAGAACAGTAGGACGTTAAACCCCATTCAATTTCATTTCATTTTCTCTATGTTGCTTATTTATTATAGTGGATAAATATTTTTCTGGTTCTAGCAATTATTTAATTTCTGCATAGAAATCTCTGGCCAGTTTTTTTATTGCAGAGTGCCATTCTTGTATATTGCAGTCTATGACCCTTTGTTTAAAACATGCTTAAGAAGTCGTCACGATTTCCTACTTATAACCAAACATATTGGAAACCATAATTATATAACATATCTTGGAAGCCCGATTACAGCTATACAAGTTTCAGTTATTTCCCTTTAGATTAAAGATTATTTTTTTGCTCGGGTGCAATGTTTCTCACTACATTTAAATTTGTAACTTTGTGAGTTTTTGACAGATTTTGATATTATGTCTTTATAATTTTCCAAATCTACATATTTAACGTACATATTCAAACAGTTGAGTTCAACCTGATTCAAAAAGTTATAGTTTTGTTCAAAGTTATCTCATTTAATTTTTCGATGTTTTCTTACCATTTTCATTTCATTTTTCTGAAAGTTTTGAAATCGGAAGTCATCCCGATTACAGCAACACAAGTATCAGTTATTTCCCTTTAGTTTTCAGATTACTCAATGTTTCATACTATATTTAGACTTGTAACTTCGCGAGTTTTTGGCCAATTTTGATAGTTTGTTATTCTTATCCTTTTATTTGAGATACTTGATATAATCGATGACACGTGACGATGAATATGAAAGCTTTCATATCTGCATGGGACAGTAGCAGATCTAGTTATTATTTTTTTTTTTTGTGTATTTTCTGCAAATCGGATTTCTCAGAATCTAACCATGGGATCTTTCTGAAACTTTGACCTACCCCCCCAAAAATGGGGTGCGAACGTTGTTTAAATATATTTTCAAAACGTTTTACGAATCCGAAATCACCGAATTTTACGAACGAAAAAACTGACAATGCATAGTCGTAACTTTGTTATTTTTTGACCGATTTTACTAATTCTTTTTTCTTTGAATACCTTGAAAAAAATCGTTTTCATCTGCAGTTTCACATTTTCGAATTTCGAAAATTCGTCGCTGTGATTTCGAACCGGAAGTTTAGACCAATTTGACAACTTCTTTAATAGTTGTACGATTTTCATGAAATTTAGTATACAAGTAGATCTTACCGATGTGACTTCAAAAATATAATTAGAAATTTTCTAAATTATCTCCCCTTGGTGAAATTAAGGATCAAACTTTTCAAAAAAATCGTCGAAATATAGGTCAGAATGACCTAAAAAAAAATTTCGATACTCGACAAGTAATTACTAATTCCTACACAAAATATGGAGTTTGTCGATCGAACCGGAAGTGCCACCATCTTGAAACATGAAAAATCCCTAAGGCTTTTTTGCTATTTTACTTACAGACACGGGAGTTATATTTTCTGAATCCTTGAAGGATGGCCCAAAAATCGTAGGGAGCAGAATTTTGATTTCGGTCACGTGATGGTCACCATTTTGAATTGAAAATGAAAAGTAGTAGCAATTTGAAGGGCCGAGACTTTGAAACACAATAACTCTCCTTCTAATTGAGCTATAATGTTCAAACTTGGTGTAGACGTTCACTAGGTCAATGTCATGATTGAGTTCAAAGATGAGCATTTTCTGCCTAGGGTAAGCAGAGATAGGCATGCTGATTTGTTGATTCTTTAGGGCACGATAACTTCGTTTATAATGAAGGGAGGGCTGTGAAACTTTTGTCAATAGAGAGTCCAATAGCTAGCCTGTTGTGTGAAATCATTGTATCATTTATTTTAAATATCAGGGATAGGCGAAAAAAAGAGATTGAAAATCCAAAAAGTCGTATTTTTACAATTTGGAGCATGTTTAGAGGTCTTTCTCGTAAAGTCAACTTAATATTTTTTGGGAACTTCTTCTACAAAGAGTCTTATTGGTAGTCTTTTATATAAAACCATCGATCAACAATCCAACATATCAGGAGTAGAAGAACAAAAGGATCGAACATTGAAAACGGCATCCTTTCATTGTTAAGCGAAACATGCAGTGTGGGTGACTACAATCTACACATTTAGTCATCGTATACAGCTTATTCAACAGTATCGAATTCCAACTGCTTAGGGATATTTTTTTTTCGTCCCATCCGAACGACTAGACAGCTGTGCTTGTCAGGCCCTCCGTTCTGCCTCACTGACAACGGGGAACCACGCCGGGAAATCAAGATGAACTTTTTCCGTGCAGAACTTTCAATTCAGGCCAAACGTTTATTGCATACGATTAAGCTGGTCAGTTGGAGCATATTTTCAAAAGTTTAGTAATGATCGGTTGGTAATTAAAGTACCGTGCACATTAAACTGTTAAAACAGAAAATTTCGCCCGGTTGAAATGTTTCTTGCTATAAGTCAGCAATTTTCCGAATTCAGGGAGGCTGAATGGCTGAATGGTTAGCATGTGCGCGCTGTATCGTAACGTCTGTCATTGAGTCAACGGGCGTCGTTTCGATTTCCAGGTTGCAAGTGACATGGAGTATGATGTCCAACCTCGTGGGTTTTCTCCGTGTCCTTCGGTTTCCTCCCAACGGCTAAAGACCAGTAAGCGCAAGGGGAGTTTTTAAATAAAATTAAAAAACATATGTTAGTCACGAAATGACCTAGTTTGTGTCTAATGGACATTAGGCCGCATTTCTCTCTTTCTCTTTTATTTTTAAAGTTTTGTAATAACCGGTTGGTAATCAAAGGTACTGTAAAAGTGATAAAACAGAAAATTTCGCCCGGTTGTAATGTTTCTCACTTTAAAGTCAGCAATTTGCCGATTTTAAGGGGCAAACGTTTATTGCGAACGATTAAGTTGGTCAAGGGGAGCTTATCTTTAAAAGTTTTGTAATATTCGGTTGATAACTAAAGGTACCGTGCAAATTAAACTGTTAAAATAGAAAATTTGGCCCGGTTGAACTGTTTCTCGCTGCAGGTCAGCAATTTGCCGATTTTAGGGAGGTTGCGTGGCTGAATAACGTCTGTCTTTGAGTCAACTGGCGTTGTTTCGATTTCTTGGTTGTACGTGACAAGGAGTATGTTCGCCTGTCCAACTTCGTAGGCCGTAACGCCGCTGCCCGGGTAAAATTTCCCTCATTGCACACTTTATGGCATATGCCCGTCTTCATTAGCCCATTTTAGGAGCAGAACAGTAGGACGTTAAACCCCATTCAATTTCATTTCATTTTCTCTATGTTGCTTATTTATTATAGTGGATAAATATTTTTCTGGTTCTAGCAATTATTTAATTTCTGCATAGAAATCTTGCTTTGTCCAGTTTTTTTATTGCAGAGTGCCATTCTTGTATAATTCAGTCTATGATCCTTTGTTTAAAACATGCTTAAGAAGTCGTCACCATTTCCTACTTATAACCAAACATATTGGAAATATTAGTCTGGCATTATTAAATCCTAATTTTATTGGTCTTATTTAAAATTAAACTTTCATTTAACTATGAACAACCCTTAACGTGTCTCTTTAAAACTGTTAAATACTCTAAAACAGTAGCTCAACCCTTTGACCTAAACTCATTAATTTACCATTTTCTTGTGAGCGACTTCTTATTCTTCCTATATGACATATTGCACGTGTCTGATTTCAAAGGGGGGTTGGGTGGCTGAATGGTTAGCACGCGCGCCTGTCATTGAGTTAACTAGCGTGTTTTCAAATGCCCGGTTGTACGTGACAAGGAGTAAGGTCGCCTGTCCAACCTGCCATTTTTAATTTGTTTTTCCCGCCATTTTCATTTCATTTTCTCATCCGTCTCATTACAGTAATACAAGTTTCAGTTATTTCCCTTTAGTTTTCAGATTATTGTTATGCCTGGGTGCAATGTTTCATACTATATTTAGACTTGTAACTTCGAGAGTTTTTGACCAATTTTGATAATTTTTTCTTCTTATCCTTTTATTTAGGATACTTGATACAATCAATGACACGTGACGATGAATATGAAAGCTTTCATATCTGCATGGGACAGTAGCAGATCTAGTTAGGCTTTCAGACTTTCGTCTGAAAGACTATTGTTTTTACTAAAATTATTATTAGGCTTTCAGACTTTCGTCTGAAAGACTATTGTTTTTACTAAAATTATTAGGCTTTCAGACTTTCGTCTGAAAGACTATTGTTTTTACTAAAATTATTATTATTATTATTAGGCTTTCAGACTTTCGTCTGAAAGACTATTGTTTTTACTAAAATTATTATTATTATTATTATTATTATTATTATTATTATTATTTTTTACCGCGGGAGCCTATTTCTCCATGATCGAAAACAGATATCGATCTGGAACCAACTTTTCTATCGGGAAAACATGTGGTGGCTAGTGCATAAACTATTTTTCAAACTTCTGCGCATACCGGAAGTGGCCGAACTTTGTAGGTTGTCATGATATTGAAAATCGGCCATAATTTCGTCAATTCTTTACCCATTTTTAATCAAATGACATTTTCGGAAACCCTGAATCTTTTCCGAGATAATGGCTATCTCACATTTTTCAATTTCGAATATTTGTCTATGACTTCTATCGTTCGAAAATTGAAAAGACGTTGTTTATGAGACAATTTTTGTTATTTTTCAAAATTTGCAAATTTGACCTACATTTTTGGATTCCTGAAGTCTATGCGATTCCAGTAATATAAGTTTCATTCAGAGTTATCGCCCTTTATTTTTCGAATTTTTTCGAATTTTCTGCCCATTTGGTAACCCTTATATTTTTTGGAAAGGATAAAACGATATTTCTGAAACCCCTGAAACATAAAGCCATATTGCCAAACCGCTGCATAAAGCAATTTCAACAACGATTCGTAAACCGGAAGTAGTCGAAATAATGTCTGATTTTTTGAAAAAAACTCAAAAAATGGGGGCTTTGGGAAAAACGTGATTTCTTCGTCCCATATCAACCGATCAAATGGATTAAGGTATCGTTGGTTTACATCAGAATTGGAGTATCGTATGATACCCAATTCATACAGATACGATGATCCAGAAGTAAAATATGACACGCTGAAAATAAGGATTTTTTGATTTGGAACGTTTTTGGACGCCTTTATCTCAAAAACTGCTCCAACGATTTTTCTTAAACTTTATCTATCGATGGTCCTTCCGATAGTCTTTAGCATGGATCCATCCATTAAGACCTTCGTATAACTGGAATAAGACAAAAAAGGGACTGAAAATTGAAAAAAGTCAAAAAATCGTGAAATTTTGGAAAATGCTCTACTATTTTTTTATTTTAAGAGATTTTCAAAAAAAAAATATATATTAAAAAAGCTGACCTAATTACGATTCTAATGATGTATAATATGTATGCAGTTATTGAAATTTAATTTTCAATATTTTGACATTTTGACATTTTTAACAATTTTTAACATTGGATTTCTCAGAAGTATTTTATTTGATCGTATAGTGTCGTATATCATTAGAGAGCCTTGTTCCCATACAAACTCCAAAACTGGATGTGAAAACTACTCGACAATGATTCGTATACCGGAAGTAGTTCAAAAAACGAAGAAAAATGTAAAAAAGATGAAAAAAAAATGGAGCTCTTGTCAAAAGTTCGAATTCTTCGTCACATATTAGCGGACCAAAACAATTAAAGTGTCGTTGGATAGTTCCATTAATAGACGATCGTATAACATCTAAATAACACGAATTTGATTCTTAGGAAATAAATTATGGTACGCCGAAAACTAAGTATTTTCCGTTTTGGAGCATTCCGAGACGCCTTTTTCTCGAAAACGACGCCTACGATTTTTCTTAAACATTTTTTACTCAGAGTCCTATCGGTGGCCTAGCGTGTGCATTTAATAATAAAAGCGTTGCAATATTATAGGTGGTCCAAAAATGACCTCAATCTTTGAAAAAAGTTGAAAAATCATTAAATTATTGAAAATACTCTTTTATTTATCTTTTTTTCGAAAACTACTCAATGAATGTTTCTGACATTTCTGGTAAAGGAAGTTAAGTACCTAATCAACTAGTTAAAGCTATTCCGACAATGATCGAAAAACCGGAAGTAGTCGAAAAAATCTCCGATATTTTGAATTTTTTTTACATTTTTACAGAAAACTTTTTTATTTATGAATATTTTTTGATGGTAGTTCACACAGAGTTAAAGTATCACCCTACTTGAGCAGAAGTGAGAAAGAATTTTGTCTCAGTAATTTTCTTTAGTCGCCATTGGCTAATTTAGTTTTTCGTACCTAGATTAATTATTTATTGTTCGATTTGTATAAAACAAAGTGCATATGCTCCGTGATGTCAATTGTAATATTTTTTGTTACGGTGACATTTTTCTGCACGCAACGGAAGTGGCGTAATATTGACAAAAACTACAATTTTGAGAGTTAAGTACCACTTTTTGACAGCAAATATTATTTTTTTTCGAAAACTGATATAGCAAAAAGTATGCGCCCTGTAAAGGCGCATAAAATGTTTGGCTCAGATTCTTAAATTTCAATTTCATTTTCGGGCAATTTCGAATAAAATGTAAAAAAAAAAGGTAAAATTCAGTTATTACAACCCATTCAAAGTCTTTATATTTTGAACTATTTATTCGTAACTTTCATAAACTCGTAGCCATAATCCAGACGAAGAGAATGTATGCCAAAAATAGTTTGTAATATGAGCAGTTGACGAGAAATATGCAGTTTTGCATGCATCACTTTTCAAGTTATTTTGCCTATAAAAGAGTAAATTATTATCCGATTTTCAATATTTTTCTTTTATTTGATGCCTAATGCCAATTTGGACTAGGTTAAGCCAATTTTACAGTTTCACTTTTACCGGAAATGACGTCATTTTGGCAAAAACTGTATTTTTAACCTAAAAAACAAATATTTTATTCAAATGAGTCTCTTTTATAATATTTTTAAAATTATGATATTTGAATCCCATCAACGAATAGCATGAACCCATACGATCATACAGATACCACAAAAAAGTTTCTAACTTGTATGGTTGCCGAGAAATAGACGATTTTCTACAAGTCACTTTTCAAGCTTTTTGGCCTATAAAAGTGTCAATTATTATTCAATTTTCATACAATTTTCACCATTTGATGCCTTATGCCATTTATGATTGCATTAAACTATTTTAAGATTTTTATTATCACCGGAAGTAATGTCTTTTTTGCAAAAACCGTATTTTTAGACTTCAAAACAAATATTTTTTTTAAGTGAGTTATATTTATTATTTGTTTAACGTTATAATGTTTGATTCTAATGGCCATTTAGATTGGATCAATATAATCATACTGATATCAAAAAATTGCTTCTAGCATATTCCCTTGTCGAGGAATAACCAATTTTCTAAGGATCACTTTTTAAGTTTTTTACCTTTTTAATTTCAGTTTATGGGTTCTAAGTTTATTATGTTATTGGCTGATATGTATAAAACAATAGTCAATTGCGAATTCTCAACTTATTTGTTATCGATAATGATTTCTTTTGGCACCGGAAGTTAAGTTTTTTTGCCAGATTTTACAATTTTGACCGGTGTATTTATTTGCAAGCAAATATTACTTTTACAAATCTGATAGAGGGTGTCACTGAATCATAACAACTACAGTATCGTTTGGTAGCTCGATGGATCGGCTATTGTATGACGCACTTCCTGTCTGATTCCTGAAAGCCGATTCAGCACTGCAGGTCTGCAGGTCTAGTTAGGCTTTCAGACTTTCGTCTGAAAGACTATTGTTTTTACTAAAATTATTATTATTATTATTATTATTATTATTATTATTATTATTTTTTACCGCGGGAGCCTATTTCTCCATGATCGAAAACAGATATCGAACTGGAACCAACTTTTCTATCGGGAAAACATGTGGTGGCTAGTGCATAAACTATTTTTCAAACTTCTGCGCATACCGGAAGTGGCCGAACTTTGTAGGTTGTCATGATATTGAAAATCGGCCATAATTTCGTCAATTCTTTACCCATTTTTAATCAAATGACATTTTCGGAAACCCTGAATCTTTTCCGAGATAATGGCTATCTCACATTTTTCAATTTCGAATATTTGTCTATGACTTCTATCGTTCGAAAATTGAAAAGACGTTGTTTATGAGACAATTTTTGTTATTTTTCAAAATTTGCAAATTTGACCTACATTTTTGGATTCCTGAAGTCTATGCGATTCCAGTAATATAAGTTTCATTCAGAGTTATCGCCCTTTATTTTTCGAATTTTTTCGAATTTTCTGCCCATTTGGTAACCCTTATATTTTTTGGAAAGGATAAAACGATATTTCTGAAACCCCTGAAACATAAAGCCATATTGCCAAACCGCTGCATAAAGCAATTTCAACAACGATTCGTAAACCGGAAGTAGTCGAAATAATGTCTGATTTTTTGAAAAAAACTCAAAAAATGGGGGCTTTGGGAAAAACGTGATTTCTTCGTCCCATATCAACCGATCAAATGGATTAAGGTATCGTTGGTTTACATCAGAATTGGAGTATCGTATGATACCCAATTCATACAGATACGATGATCCAGAAGTAAAATATGACACGCTGAAAATCAAGCATTTTTTGATTTGGAACGTTTTTGGACGCCTTTATCTCAAAAACTGCTCCAACGATTTTTCTTAAACTTTATCTATCGATGGTCCTTCCGATAGTCTTTAGCATGGATCCATCCATTAAGACCTTCGTATAACTGGAATAAGACAAAAAAGGCACTGAAAATTGAAAAAAGTCAAAAAATCGTGAAATTTTGGAAAATGCTCTACTATTTTTTTATTTTAAGAGATTTTCAAAAAAAAAATATATATTTAAAAAGCTGACCTAATTACGATTCTAATGATGTATAATATGTATGCAGTTATTGAAATTTAATTTTCAATATTTTGACATTTTGACATTTTTAACAATTTTGAACATTGGATTTCTCAGAAGTATTTTATTTGATCGTATAGTGTCGTATATCATTAGAGAGCCTTTGTCCCATACAAACTCCAAAACTGGATGTGAAAACTACTCGACAATGATTCGTATACCGGAATTAGTTCAAAAAACGAAGAAAAATGTAAAAAAGATGAAAAAAAAATGGAGCTCTTGTCAAAAGTTCGAATTCTTCGTCACATATTAGCGGACCAAAACAATTAAAGTGTCGTTGGATAGTTCCATTAATAGACGATCGTATAACATCTAAATAATACGAATTTGATTCTTAGGAAATAAATTATGGTACGCCGAAAACTAAGTATTTTCCGTTTTGGAGCATTCCGAGACGCCTTTTTCTCGAAAACGACGCCTACGATTTTTCTTAAACATTTTTTACTCAGAGTCCTATCGGTGGCCTAGCGTGTGCATTTAATAATAAAAGCGTTGCAATATTATAGGTGGTCCAAAAATGACCTCAATCTTTGAAAAAAGTTGAAAAATCATTAAATTATTGAAAATGCTCTTTTATTTATCTTTTTTTCGAAAACTACTCAATGAATGTTTCTGACATTTCTGGTAAAGGAAGTTAAGTATCTAATCAACTAGTTAAAGCTATTCCGACAATGATCGAAAAACCGGAAGTAGTCGAAAAAATCTCCGATATTTTGAATTTTTTTTACATTTTTACAGAAAACTTTTTTATTTATGAATATTTTTTGATGGTAGTTCACACAGAGTTAAAGTATCACCCTACTTGAGCAGAAGTGAGAAAGAATTTTGTCTCAGTAATTTTCTTTAGTCGCCATTGGCTAATTTAGTTTTTCGTACCTAGATTAATTATTTATTGTTCGATTTGTATAAAACAAAGTGCATATGCTCCGTGATGTCAATTGTAATATTTTTTGTTACGGTGACATTTTTCTTCACGCAACGGAAGTGGCGTAATATTGACAAAAACTACAATTTTGAGAGTTAAGTACCACTTTTTGACAGCAAATATTATTTTTTTTCGAAAACTGATATAGCAAAAAGTATGCGCCCTGTAAAGGCGCATAAAATGTTTGGCTCAGATTCTTAAATTTCAATTTCATTTTCGGGCAATTTCGAATAAAATGTAAAAAAAAAGGTAAAATTCAGTTATTACAACCCATTCAACGTCTTTATATTTTGAACTATTTATTCGTAACTTTCATAAACTCGTAGCCATAATCCAGACGAAGAGAATGTATGCCAAAAATAGTTTGTAATATGAGCAGTTGCCGAGAAAAATGCAATTTTGCATGCATCACTTTTCAAGTTATTTTGCCTATAAAAGAGTAAATTATTATCCGATTTTCAATATTTTTCTTTTATTTGATGCCTAATGCCAATTTGGACTAGGTTAAGCCAATTTTACAGTTTCACTGTTACCGGAAATGACGTCATTTTGGCAAAAACTGTATTTTTAACCTAAAAAACAAATATTTTATTCAAATGAGTCTCTTTTATAATATTTTTAAAATTATGATATTTGAATCCCATCAACGAATAGCATGAACCCATACGATCATACAGATACCACAAAAAAGTTTCTAACTTGTACGGTTGCCGAGAAATAGACGATTTTCTACAAGTCACTTTTCAAGCTTTTTGGCCTATAAAAGTGTCAATTATTATTCAATTTTCATACAATTTTCACCATTTGATGCCTTATGCCATTTATGATTGCATTAATCTAATTTAAGATTTTTATTATCACCGGAAGTAATGCCTTTTTTGCAAAAACCGTACTTTTAGACTTCAAAACAAATATTTTTTTTAAGTGAGTTATATTTATTATTTGTTTAACGTTATAACGTTTGATTCTAATGGCCATTTAGATTGGATCAATATAATCATACTGATATCAAAAAATTGCTTCTAGCATATTCCCTTGTCGAGGAATAACCAATTTTCTAAGGATCACGTTTTAAGTTTTTTACCTTTTTAATTTCAGTTTATGGGTTCTAAGTTTATTATGTTATTGGCTGATATGTATAAAACAATTGTCAATTGCGAATTCTCAACTTATTTGTTATCGATAATGATTTCTTTTGGCACCGGAAGTTAAGTTTTTTTGCCAGATTTTACAATTTTGACCGGTGTATTTATTTGCAAGCAAATATTACTTTTACAAATCTGATAGAGGGTGTCACTGAATCATAATAACTACAGTATCGTTTGGTAGCTCGATGGATCGGCTATTGTATGGCGCACTTCCTGTCTGATTCCTGAAAGCCGATTCAGCACTGCAGGTCTGCAGGTCTAGTTCTTATTATTATTATTTTTTTCCGCGGGAGCCTATTTCTCCATGATCGAAAACAGATATCGATCTGGAACAAACTTTTCTATCGGGAAAACATGTGGTGGCTAGTGCATAAACTATTTTTCAAACTTCTGCGCATACCGGAAGTGGCCGAACTTTGTAGGTTGTCATGATATTGAAAATCGGCCATAATTTCGTCAATTCTTTACCCATTTTTAATCAAATGACATTTTCGGAAACCCTGAATCTTTTGCGAGATAATGGCTATCTCACATTTTTCAATTTCGAACATTTGTGTATGACTTCTATCGTTCGAAAATTGAAAAGACGTTGTTTATGAGACAATTTTTGTTATTTTTCAAAATTTGCAAATTTGACCTACATTTTTGGATTCCTGAAGTCTATGCGATTCCAGTAATATAAGTTTCATTCAGAGTTATCGCCCTTTATTTTTCGAATTTTTTCGAATTTTCTGCCCATTTGGTAACCCTTATATTTTTTGGAAAGGATAAAACGATATTTCTGAAACCCCTGAAACATAAAGCCATATTGCCAAACAGCTGCATAAAGCAATTTCAACAACGATTCGTAAACCGGAAGTAGTCGAAATAATGTCTGATTTTTTAAAAAAAACTCAAAAAATGGGGGCTTTGGGAAAAACGTGATTTCTTCGTCCCATATCAACCGATCAAATGGATTAAGGTATCGTTGGTTTACATCAGAATTGGAGTATCGTATGATACCCAATTCATACAGATACGATGATCCAGAAGTAAAATATGACACGCTGAAAATCAAGCATTTTTTGATTTGGAACGTTTTTGGACGCCTTTATCTCGAAAACTGCTCCAACGATTTTTCTTAAACTTTATCTATCGATGGTCCTTCCGATAGTCTTTAGCATGGATCCATCCATTAAGACCTTCGTATAATTGGAATAAGACAAAAAAGGCACTGAAAATTGAAAAAAGTCAAAAAATCGTGAAATTTTGGAAAATGCTCTACTATTTTTTTATTTTAAGAGATTTTCAAAAAAAAAATATATATTTAAAAAGCTGACCTAATTACGATTCTAATGATGTATAATATGTATGCAGTTATTGAAATTTAATTTTCAATATTTTGACATTTTGACATTTTTAACAATTTTGAACATAGGATTTCTCAGAAGTATTTTATTTGATCGTATAGTGTCGTATATCATTAGAGAGCCTTTGTCCCATGCAAACTCCAAAACTGGATGTGAAAACTACTCGACAATGATTCGTATACTGGAAGTAGTTCAAAAAACGAAGAAAAATGTAAAAAAGATGAAAAAAAATGGAGCTCTTGCCAAAAGTTCGAATTCTCCGTCACATATTAGCGGACCAAAACAATTAAAGTGTCGTTGGATAGTTCCATTAATAGACGATCGTATAACATCTAAATAACACGAATTTGATTCTTAGGAAATAAATTATGGTACGCCGAAAACTAAGTATTTTCCGTTTTGGAGCATTCCGAGACGCCTTTTTCTCGAAAACAACGCCTACGATTTTTCTTAAACATTTTTTACTCAGAGTCCTATCGGTGGCCTAGCGTGTGCATTTAATAATAAAAGCGTTGCAATATTATAGGTGGTCTAAAAATGACCTCAATCTTTGAAAAAAGTTGAAAAATCATTAAATTATTGAAAATGCTCTTTTATTTATCTTTTTTTCGAAAACTACTCAATGAATGTTTCTGACATTTCTGGTACAGGAAGTTAAGTATCTAATCAACTTGTTAAAGCTATTCCGACAATGATCGAAAAACCGGAAGTAGTCGAAAAAATCTCCGATATTTTGAGTTTTTTTTACATTTTTACAGAAAACTTTTTTATTTATGAATATTTTTTGATGGTAGTTTACACAGAGTTAAAGTATCACCCTACTTGAGTATAAGTGAGAAAGAATTCTGTCTCAGTAATTTTCTTTAGTCGCCATTGGCTAATTTAGTTTTACGTACCTAGATTAATTATTTATTGTTGGATTTGTATAAAACAAAGTGCATATGCTTCGTGATGTCAATTGTAATATTTTTTGTTACGGTGACATTTTTCTGCACGCAACGGAAGTGACGTAATATTAACAAAAACTACAATTTTGAGAGTTAAGTACCACTTTTTGACAGCAAATATTATTTTTTTTCGAAAACTGATATAGCAAAAAGTATGCGCCCTGTAAAGGCGCATAAAATGTTTTGCTCAAATTCTTAAATTTCAATTTCATTTTCGGGCAATTTTGAATAAAATGTAAAAAAAAAGGTAAAATTCAGTTATTACAACCCATTCAACGTCTTTATATTTTGAACTATTTATTCGTAACTTTCATAAACTCGTAGCCATAATCCAGACGAAGAGAATGTATGCCAAAAATAGTTTGTAATATGAGCAGTTGCCGAGAAATATGCAATTTTGCATGCATCACTTTTCAAGTTATTTTGCCTATAAAAGAGTAAATTATTATCCGATTTTCAATATTTTTCTTTTATTTGATGCCTAATGCCAATTTGGATTAGGTTAAGACAATATTACAGTTTCACTGTTACCGGAAATTACGTCATTTTGGCAAAAACTGTATTTTTAACCTAAAAAACAAATATTTTATTCAAATGAGTCTCTTTTATAATATTTTTAAAATTATGATATTTGAATCCCATCAACGAATAGCATGAACCCATACGATCATACAGATACCACAAAAAAGTTTTTTACTTGTACGGTTGCCGAGAAATAGACGATTTTCTACAAGTCACTTTTCAAGCTTTTTGGTCTATAAAAGTGTCAATTATTATTCAATTTTCATACAATTTTCACCATGTGATGCCTTATGCCATTTATGATTGCAATGATCTGATTTAACATTTCCATTATCACCGGAAGTAATGTCATATTTGCAAAAACCGTATTTTTAGACTTCAAAACAAATATTTTTTTGAAGTGATTTATATTTATTATTTGTTTAACGTTATAACGTTTGATTCTAATGGCCATTTAGATTGGATCAATATAATCATACTGATATCAAAAAATTGCTTCTAGCATATTCCCTTGTCGAGAAATAACCAATTTTCTAAGGATCACATTTTAACTTTTTTACCTTTTTAATTTCAGTTTATGGGTTCTAAGTTTATCATTTCATTGCCTGATATGTATAAAACAATTCTCAATTGCGAATTCTCAACTTATTTGTTATCGATAATGATTTCTTTTGGCACCGGAAGTGAAGTAATTTTGCCAGATTTTACAATTTTGACCGGTGTATTTATTTGCAAGCAAATATTACTTTTACAAATCTGATAGAGAGTGTCACTGAATCATAACAACTACAGTATCGTTTGGTAGCTCGATGGATCGGCTATTGTATGACGCACTTCCTGTCGGATTCCTGAAAGCCGATTCAGCACTGCAGGTCTGCAGGTCTAGTTATTATTATTATTATTCTTATTATTATTATTTTTTACCGCGGGAGCCTATTTCTCCATGATCGAAAACAGATATCGATCTGGAACAAACTTTTCTATCGGGAAAACATGTGGTGGCTAGTGCATAAACTATTTTTCAAACTTCTGCGCATACCGGAAGTGGCCGAACTTTGTAGGTTGTCATGATATTGAAAATCGGCCATAATTTCGTCAATTCTTTACCCATTTTTAATCAAATGACATTTTCGGAAACCCTGAATCTTTTCCGAGATAATGGCTATCTCACATTTTTCAATTTCGAATATTTGTCTATGACTTCTATCGTTCGAAAATTGAAAAGACGTTGTTTATGAGACAATTTTTGTTATTTTTCAAAATTTGCAAATTTGACCTACATTTTTGGATTCCTGAAGTCTATGCGATTCCAGTAATATAAGTTTCATTCAGAGTTATCGCCCTTTATTTTTCGAATTTTTTCGAATTTTCTGCCCATTTGGTAACCCTTATATTTTTTGGAAAGGATAAAACGATATTTCTGAAACCCCTGAAACATAAAGCCATATTGCCAAACCGCTGCATAAAGCAATTTCAACAACGATTCGTAAACCGGAAGTAGTCGAAATAATGTCTGATTTTTTGAAAAAAACTCAAAAAATGGGGGCTTTGGGAAAAACGTGATTTCTTCGTCCCATATCAACCGATCAAATGGATTAAGGTATCGTTGCTTTACATCAGAATTGGAGTATCGTATGATACCCAATTCATACAGATACGATGATCCAGAAGTAAAATATAACACGCTGAAAATCAAGCATTTTTTGATTTGGAACGTTTTTGGACGCCTTTATCTCAAAAACTGCTCCAACGATTTTTCTTAAACTTTATCTATCGATGGTCCTTCCGATAGTCTTTAGCATGGATCCATCCATTAAGACCTACGTATAACTGGAATAAGACAAAAAAGGCACTGAAAATTGAAAAAAGTCATAAAATAGTGAAATTTTGGAAAATGCTCTACTATTTTTTTATTTTAAGAGATTTTCAAAAAAAAAATATATATTTAAAAAGCTGACCTAATTACGATTCTAATGATGTATAATATGTATGCAGTTATTGAAATTTAATTTTCAATATTTTGACATTTTGACATTTTTAACAATTTTGAACATTGGATTTCTCAGAAGTATTTTATTTGATCGTATAGTGTCGTATATCATTAGAGAGCCTTTGTCCCATACAAACTCCAAAACTGGATGTGAAAACTACTCGACAATGATTCGTATACCGGAAGTAGTTCAAAAAACGAAGAAAAATGTAAAAACGATGAAAACAAAATGGAGCTCTTGTCAAAAGTTCGAATTCTTCGTCACATATTAGCGGACCAAAACAATTAAAGTGTTGTTGGATAGTTCCATTAATAGACGGTCGTATAACATCTAAATAACACGAATTTGATTCTTAGGAAATAAATTATGGTACGCCGAAAACTAAGTATTTTCCGTTTTGGAGCATTCCGAGACGCCTTTTTCTCGAAAACGACGCCTACGATTTTTCTTAAACATTTTTTACTCAGAGTCCTATCGGTGGCCTAGCGTGTGCATTTAATAATAAAAGCGTTGCAATATTATAGGTGGTCCAAAAATGACCTCAATCTTTGAAAAAAGTTGAAAAATCATTAAATTATTGAAAATGCTCTTTTATTTATCTTTTTTTCGAAAACTACTCAATGAATGTTTCTGACATTTCTGGTAAAGGAAGTTAAGTATCTAATCAACTAGTTAAAGCTATTTCGACTATGATCGAAAAACCGGAAGTAGTCGAAAAAATCTCCGATATTTTGATTTTTTTTTACATTTTTACAGAAAACTTTTTTATTTATGAATATTTTTTGATGGTAGTTCACACAGAGTTAAAGTATCACCCTACTTGAGCAGAAGTGAGAAAGAATTTTGTCTCAGTAATTTTCTTTAGTCGCCATTGGCTAATTTAGTTTTTCGTACCTAGATTAATTATTTATTGTTCGATTTGTATAAAACAAAGTGCATATGCTCCGTGATGTCAATTGTAATATTTTTTGTTACGGTGACATTTTTCTGCACGCAACGGAAGTGGCGTAATATTGACAAAAACTACAATTTTGAGAGTTAAGTACCACTTTTTGACAGCAAATATTATTTTTTTTCGAAAACTGATATAGCAAAAAGTATGCGCCCTGTAAAGGCGCATAAAATGTTTGGCTCAGATTCTTAAATTTCAATTTCATTTTCGGGCAATTTCGAATAAAATGTAAAAAAAAAGGTAAAATTCAGTTATTACAACCCATTCAACGTCTTTATATTTTGAACTATTTATTCGTAACTTTCATAAACTCGTAGCCATAATCCAGACGAAGAGAATGTATGCCAAAAATAGTTTGTAATATGAGCAGTTGCCGAGAAATATGCAATTTTGCATGCATCACTTTTCAAGTTATTTTGCCTATAAAAGAGTAAATTATTATCCGATTTTCAATATTTTTCTTTTATTTGATGCCTAATGCCAATTTGGACTAGGTTAAGCCAATTTTACAGTTTCACTGTTACCGGAAATGACGTCATTTTGGCAAAAACTGTATTTTTAACCTAAAAAACAAATATTTTATTCAAATGAGTCTCTTTTATAATATTTTTAAAATTATGATATTTGAATCCCATCAACGAATAGCATGAACCCATACGATCATACAGATACCACAAAAAAGTTTCTAACTTGTACGGTTGCCGAGAAATAGACGATTTTCTACAAGTCACTTTTCAAGCTTTTTGGCCTATAAAAGTGTCAATTATTATTCAATTTTCATAAAATTTTCACCATTTGATGCCTTATGCCATTTATGATTGCATTAAACTAATTTAAGATTTTTATTATCACCGGAAGTAATGTCTTTTTTGCAAAAACCGTATTTTTAGACTTCAAAACAAATATTTTTTTTAAGTGAGTTATATTTATTATTTGTTTAACGTTATAACGTTTGATTCTAATGGCCATTTAGATTAGATCAATATAATCATACTGATATCAAAAAATTGCTTCTAGCATATTCCCTTGTCGAGGAATAACCAATTTTCTAAGGATCACTTTTTAAGTTTTTTACCTTTTTAATTTCAGTTTATGGGTTCTAAGTTTATTATGTTATTGGCTGATATGTATAAAACAATTCTCAATTGTGAATTTTCAACTTATTTGTTATCGATAATGATTTCTTTTGTCACCGGAAGTTAAGTTTTTTTGCCAGATTTAACAATTTTGACCGGTGTATTTATTTGCAAGCAAATATTACTTTTACAAATCTGATAGAGGGTGTCACTGAATCATAACAACTACAGTATCGTTTGGTAGCTCGATGGATCGGCTATTGTATGACGCACTTCCTGTCTGATTCCTGAAAGCCGATTCAGCACTGCAGGTCTGCAGGTCTAGTTATTATTATTATTATTCAGATTCCAATTTGAATAGATCTCAGCAACTACGTGTCGCATCGTTACGATTTCTTCGGTTTTACAGGGAAAGTGGGTGTGACTTAGGGGATAAAGCTATTTTGAACGTTCTGCGACAATGCGAAATGTCCGAAATCACCGAAGTTATCGTTTTTGAAAATATTGCAGTAATTTTAACAATAATCATTGGATTTTAACTTTCGATACATTTTGGCATAGCCTGAGACAGGGCACATAGCTACGCTACTTTCGATTTTTGATTTTCGGCAAATCTTCGAAGATATTAGGCGCCAAATTTCGAAAATTTAAAATTTTACAAAAAACTTTTTTATTTATGAATATTTTTTAGTCGTATTGTGCACACAATTAAAGAGTCATCTGACTAGTGCAAAAATGTTAAAAAATTTTGTCTCAGTAATTTACCTTGGCCGCCATTGGCTAATTCAGTTTTTCAGTCCTAGATTAATTTTTTATTGTTCGATTTGTATAAAACAAAGTTCATATGCTTCGTTGTATCAATTGTCATTTTTTTTATTACCAAAAGTGTTATCTGTCGGCACCGGAAGTGGCATAATTTTACCAAAAACTACAATTTTGACAGTTATTTTCCTTCTTCGAAAACAAATATTATTTTTTGGAAAAATTATTTGACTCAAAGGGTGTGCCCTTTCAAGGCGCAAAAAATGTAGGAAGCAGTTTTTTTAATTTCGCTTTCATTTTCGAGCAAATTCGATTACGAGGCTAAAAATGGTGTAAAATTGGCCTATTTACAACCTATTCAGGCTTTTCAGATTTTAAAATATTTCTTCGTAACTTTTATAAACTTGTAGCTATAATCCATACGAAGAAAATGTATGTTAAAATTCGTTTGTAATATAAGCAGTTACCAAGAAATGGGCAGTTCTGTACAAGTCACTGTTTTCGTTATTTTGCCTGTAAAATAGTCAATTATGATTGGGTTTTTATAAAAGTGACATCATTTGATTCAAAAAGCACGTAGCGTCATATCAAGTTGATTACAATTTAAAATTGACACCGGAAGTGACATCATTTGGTCAAAAAATGCATTTTAAACTTTTTTAAATCAATGTTTTATTCAACCAAGAATAACTTAATATGTATTAATAATTTTAACTTTTGGTTTAAATTCACATATAACAAAACTCATATGGTCATATAGATATCATAAAATGGTTTCTAACTTGTTCGGTTGCCGAGAAATAGACGGTTTTCTACAGGTCACTTTTGAAGGTTTCGGGGCCATAAAAGGGTCAATTATTATTCGATTTTCATAAACGTCACACCATGTTATACCTAATGCCATTTGGGATTTCATACAAGTAATTTAAGATTTTCATTATCACCGGAAGTAACGTCATTTTGGCAAAAACTGTATTTTTAGCCTCCAAAACAGATATTTTATTCAAATGAGTCTGTTTTGAAATCTTTTCAAATTATGGTATTTGATGCCAATCAACAAATAGAATGAACCCATACGATCATACAGATACCACAAAATGGTTTCTAACTTGTACGGTTGCCGAGAAATAGCCGATTTTCTACAAGTCACTTTTCAAGTTTTTTGGTCTTTAAAAGTGGCAATTATTATTCGATTTACATAAAATTTTCACTATATGATATCGTATGCCATTTCTGATTTCATAAGACTAATTGAACATTTGCATTAACACCGGGAGTAATTTAATTTTGTCAAGATCATTTACAAGTAACAAATGTATAAAATGAATTGATATTGCTGGATTTTGTTGATTCTGCGTCCATTGACCTATTTACAACCCATTCAGGCTTTTCAGATTTTAAAATATTTTTACTTAACTTTTATAAACCTGTAACTATAATCCATACGAAGAGAATGTATGTTAAAATTAGTTTCTAAAATAAGCAGTTGCCGAGAAATGGGCAGTTTTGCATAAGTCACTGTTTTCGTAAATTTGCCTGTAAAATAGTCAATTATTAATGGATATTCACAAAAGTGACATCATTTGACTCAAAAAGCAAGTCTGCGTCATATCATGTTGATTACTATTTAAAATTGACCCCGGAAGTGACGTCATTTAGTCAAAAACTCAATTTTTAACTTTTAAAATCGATATTTTTTTCAACCAAGAATTATGTCACATATAATAATAAAATTAACTTTTGGTTTAAATTCACATATTAACAAAACTCATACGGTCAAAAAGATATCATAAAATTGTTTCTAACTTGTTCGGTTGCCGAGATATAGGCGATTTTCTAGAAGTCACTTTTGAAGGTTTTTGGCCCATAAAAGTGTCAATTATTATTCGATTTTCATAAAATTTTCACCCTTTGAAGCCTAATGTCATAGACGATGTTATAAAACTAATTTAACGTTTTCATTATCACCGGAAGTAACGTCATTTTGGCAAAAACTGTATTTTAAGCCTTCAAAACCGATATTTTATTCAAATGAGTCTGATTTGTAATGTTTATACAATTATGATATTTGATTCCAATCAACAAATAGATTAAACCCATACGGTCATATAAATACCAAAACAATTGTTTCTAACTTGTACGGTTGCCGAGAAATAGGCGATTTTCTACACGTCACTTTTCAAGGTTTTTGGTCTATAAAAGTGGCAATTATTATTCGATTTACATAACATTTTCACCATGTGATGCCTTATCCCATTTCTGATTTCATAAAACTAATGGAACATTTACATTATCACCGGAAGTACTGTAATTTTGTCAGGATCAATTACATGTAACAAATGTATAAAATGAAATGATATTGCTGGATTTGTTTGATTCTGTTTCCATTTTATTTGATGTGTGCAATGCTTATGTGGAAACCGGTATATTGGTTTCATTGGTACCGGAAGTGACATATGTTCAAGGGTAACGTGGCACCGAAAGTGACACAAGTTCAAGTTCAAAGGTAACATGGCATCAGTGAAACCCGTCATTCCTGCATGCAGGTCTAGTTCTTATTAGGGTTTCACACTGCGTAGCTTGTGTGAAACACTATTGTTTTTGTTAAAATTATTATTCTTATTATTAGGCTTTCACCATTTTTCAATGGTGAAAGACTATTGTTATTACTAAGATTATTAGGCTTTCAGACTTTCGTCTGAAAGCCTATTGAGATTACTAAAATTATTAGGCTTTCAGACTTTCGTCTGAAAGCCTATTGTGATTACTAAAATTATTATTTATTAGGCTTTCAGACTTTCGTCTGAAAGCCTATTGTGATTACTAAAATTATTATTTATTATTATTATTTTTTTTTTCGCCGGAGCCTATTTCTCAGTTCCTGTAACAGATACCGATCTGGGACCTAATTCTCTAACGGGAAACCATGTATTGGCTACTTGATAAACTATATTTGAAACTTCTGCGCACACCGGAAGTGGTCGAATTTCGTGCAGTGTCAAAAAATTAAAAAACGGCCGTAGATTCGTCAATTCTGTACCTATTTTCATACAAATAACATTTTCGGAAACCCTGAGTCTTTTCTCGGACGATAGCAGTTGAAAATTTCGATATTTCGAAACTTCATCGCTGACAATTTGCGATCGAAAAATGAAAAATGTTGTTTGAGAGACAATTTTTGTTATTTTTCAAAATTTTGAAATTTGACCTACATTTATGGATACCTGAAGTCCAACCGATTCCAGTAATATAAGTTTCATTCAGAGTTATCGCCCTTTATTTTTCGATTTTTTTCGAATTTTCTACCCATTTTGTGAGCTCGGGTTTCGTTTTATGGCCGAATTGACGTTTCTGAAACTTCTGAGGCATGAAGCCAAATGACCATTGCAAGGAATAAAGCAATTTCAACAATAATCTGAACACCGGAAGTGGTCGAAATAATGTCCGATATTTTGAAAAAAATACAAAAAATGGGTATTTTGGGGAAAAACGCGATTTCTCCGTCCGATATCAATGGATTAAACAAATTAGGGTACCATTGGACTGCACTAGTATTGTTCTATCGTATGATACCCAATTCGAACGGATACGACGAGCAGGAAGCAAAATATGGCACGCTGAAAATCAAGTATTTTCTGATTTGGAGCGTTTTTGGACGCCTGTATCTCGAAAACTTAACCGCAACTTTTTTTTTAACTTTCTCTATCGAGAGTCCATTCGATAGTCTTGTGAATTATGCCATCCAATAAGACTTTGAAATGTCTGGAATACGATAAAAAAAGGGACTGGAAATCAAAAAAAGTCGAAAAATCGTGAAATTTTGGAAAATGCTCTACTATTTTTTTATTTTAAGAGATTTTCAAAAAAAGGTTGTATATTCAGATAGCTGACCTAATTACGATTCTAACGATGTGTAATATGTATGTAGTTATTGAAATTTAATTTTCGATATTTTAAATTTTTTGCATTTTTGGCACTTTTGAACATAGGATTTCTCAGAGGCATTTTATCTGATCAGATAATGTAATATATCATTACAGAGCCCCGTGGCTATTTTAGTGCCCAAACCGGCTATTAAAACTATTCCGACAATAATAACCATACCGGAAGTATTCAAAAAATGAAAAAAAAAGGTTAAAAACATTGTCGCACTTGCGAGAAACTTGATTTCTCCCTTAGGTAATAGCGGACCAAAAGAACTAAAGTGTTGCTGGATAGCCCTATTAATGGGCCATCATATGGTATCTAAATAATACGATTTCGATGGTAAGGAAATAAATTATTGTATGCCAAAAATCTAGTATTTTCCGATTTTTTAACATTCTGGGACGCCCTTTTCTCGAAAACGACGCCGCAGATTTTTCTTAAACTTTTCTTACTCAAAGTCCTATCGGTTGTCTATATAGTGAATCCAAAATGAAAAGCATTGAAATAATATAGGTGGTCCAAAAATGGCCTCAAACTTTGAAAAAAATTGAAAAATCGTTAAATTTTTGGAAACGCTCTTTAATTTATCTTTTTTTCCAAAACTACTCAATGGATGTTTCTGACACTTCTGGTACATAAAGTTAATTATCCAAAGAACTTCGTAAAGCTATCATGACAACGATCGTAAAACCGAAAGTAGTCGAAAAAATGTCCGATATTTTGAAAAAAATTAATTTTTTTACGAAAACTTTTTTTATTTATGAATATTTTTTGATGATATTTTACACAGGGTTAAAAATATCATCGTACTTGAGCAGAAATGAGAAAAAAAATTGTCTCGGTCATTTGCGTTAGCCGCCATCGGCTAATTTAGTTTTTCGTACCCAGAAAAATTATTTATTGTTCGATTTGTATAAAACAAAGTTCATATGCTCCGTGGTCCCAATTGTAATTTTTTTTGTTACGGTGAAATTTTTCTGTCGGCAACGGAAGTGACGTAATATTAACAAAAACTACAATTTTGACAGTTCGGTACCACTTTTTGAAAGCAAGTATTATTTTTTTTCAAAACTGATATAACTAAAAGGATGCACCCTGCAAAGGTGCACAAAATCCTTAGCTCATATTTTTTAATTTCAATTTCATTTTCGGGCAATTTCGAATAAAATGTAAAATAAAGTGTAAAATTCAGTTATTTACAATTCATTCAGCGTCTTCATATTTTGAAATATTTATTTGTAATTTTCATAAACTCGTAGCAATAATCCAGACGAAGAGAATGTATGCGAAAATTAGTTTGTAATAGGAGCAGTTGCCGAGAAATATGCAATTTTGCATGCATCACTTTTCACGTTATTTTGCCTATAAAAGAGTGAATTATTATTCGATTTGCAATATTTTTTTTCCATTTGATGCCTAATGCCAATTTGGACTAGGTCAAGCCAATTTTACATTTTCACTGTGACCGGAAATGACGTCATTTGGGCAAAAACTGTATTTTTAACCTAAAAAACAAATATTTTATTCAAATGAGTCTGCCTTATAATATTTTTAAAATCATGATATTTGATTCCCACCAACGAATAGAATAAAGCCATACGACCATACGGATACCACAAAATGGTTTCTAACTTGTACCGTTACAGAGAAATAGGCGATCTTCTATAAGTCACTTTTCAAGGTTTTTGGTCTATAAAAGTGTCAATTATTATTCGATTTTTATAATTTTTTTACCATTTGATGCCTTATGCCATATATGACTTCTATGAACTAAAATTAACATTTTCAATATCTCCGGAAGTAATGTAATTTTTGCAAAAAACGTATTTTTAGCCTTCAAAACAAACATTTTTTTGAAGGGATTTATATTTATTATTCGTTTAACTTTATAACGTCTGACTCTAATGGGCTGTAAGATTGAATCAATACCATCATATTGATATCAAGAAAAGGCTTCTAGCATGTTCCCTTGTCGAATAATAGCCAATTTTCCCAGGGTCACTTTTAAGTTTTATACCTTCTTAATTTCAGTTTATGGGTTATAGGTTGATTATTTATTGCCCGATATGTATAAAACAAAGTTTGTTTTTTGTATGTTGCGAATTTTCGACTTATTTTTCACCTATAAAAATTTCTTTCGGCACCGGAAGTGACGTAATTTTGCCATAATTTACAATTTTGACCGGTCTTTTCGCCAGCAAATATTACTTTTACATATGATAGAGGGTGTCACTGAAGCAAAACAACTAAAGTATACTTTGGTAGCTCAATGGATCGGCTATGGTATAATGAACTTCCTGTATGATTCCTGAAAGCCGGTTCAGTGCTGCTTGCAGGTCTAGTTATTATTATTATTAGGCTTTCAGACTTTCGTCTGAAAGACTATTGTTTTTACTAAAATTATTATTATTATTATTATTATTATTATTATTATTTTTTACCGCGGGAGCCTATTTCTCCATGATCGAAAACAGATATCGATCTGGAACCAACTTTTCTATCGGGAAAACATGTGGTGGCTAGTGCATAAACTATTTTTCAAACTTCTGCGCATACCGGAAGTGGCCGAACTTTGTAGGTTGTCATGATATTGAAAATCGGCCATAATTTCGTCAATTCTTTACCCATTTTTAATCAAATGACATTTTCGGAAACCCTGAATCTTTTCCGAGATAATGGCTGTCTCACATTTTTCAATTTCGAATATTTGTCTATGACTTCTATCGTTCGAAAATTGAAAAGACGTTGTTTATGAGACAATTTTTGTTATTTTTCAAAATTTGCAAATTTGACCTACATTTTTGGATTCCTGAAGTCTATGCGATTCCAGTAATATAAGTTTCATTCAGAGTTATCGCCCTTTATTTTTCGAATTTTTTCGAATTTTCTGCCCATTTGGTAATCCTTATATTTTTTGGAAAGGATAAAACGATAGTTCTGAAACCCCTGAAACATAAAGCCTTATTGCCAAACCGCTGCATAAAGCAATTTCAACAACGATTCGTAAACCGGAAGTAGTCGAAATAATGTCTGATTTTTTGAAAAAAAACTCAAAAAATGGGGGCTTTGGGAAAAACGTGATTTCTTCGTCCCATATCAACCGATCAAATGGATTAAGGTATCGTTGGCTTACATCAGAATTGGAGTATCGTATGATACCCAATTCATACAGATACGATGATCCAGAAGTAAAATATGACACGCTGAAAATCAAGCATTTTTTGATTTGGAACGTTTTTGGACGCCTTTATCTCAAAAACTGCTCCAACGATTTTTCTTAAACTTTATCTATCGATGGTCCTTCCGATAGTCTTTAGCATGGATCCATCCATTAAGACCTTCGTATAACTGGAATAAGACAAAAAAGGCACTGAAAATTGAAAAAAGTCAAAAAATCGTGAAATTTTGGAAAATGCTCTACCATTTTTTTATTTTAAGAGATTTTCAAAAAAAAAATATTTATTTAAAAAGCTGACCTAATTACGATTCTAATGATGTATAATATGTATGCAGTTATTGAAATTTAATTTTCAATATTTTGACATTTTGACATTTTTAACAATTTTGAACATTGGATTTCTCAGAAGTATTTTATTTGATCGTATAGTGTCGTATATCATTAGAGAGCCTTTGTCCCATACAAACTCCAAAACTGGATGTGAAAACTACTCGACAATGATTCGTATACCGGAAGTAGTTCAAAAAACGAAGAAAAATGTAAAAAAGATGAAAAAAAAATGGAGCTCTTGTCAAAAGTTCGAATTCTTCGTCACATATTAGCGGACCAAAACAATTAAAGTGTCGTTGGATAGTTCCATTAATAGACGATCGTATAACATCTAAATAACACGAATTTGATTCTTAGGAAATAAATTATGGTACGCCGAAAACTAAGTATTTTCCGTTTTGGAGCATTCCGAGACGCCTTTTTCTCGAAAACGACGCCTACGATTTTTCTTAAACATTTTTTACTCAGAGTCCTATCGGTGGCCTAGCGTGTGCATTTAATAATAAAAGCGTTGCAATATTATAGGTGGTCCAAAAATGACCTCAATCTTTGAAAAAAGTTGAAAAATCATTAAATTATTGAAAATGCTCTTTTATTTATCTTTTTTACGAAAACTACTCAATGAATGTTTCTGACATTTCTGGTAAAGGAAGTTAAGTATCTAATCAACTAGTTAAAGCTATTCCGACAATGATCGAAAAACCGGAAGTAGTCGAAAAAATCTCCGATATTTTGAATTTTTTTTACATTTTTACAGAAAACTTTTTTATTTATGAATATTTTTTGATTGTAGTTCACACAGAGTTAAAGTATCACCCTACTTGAGCAGAAGTGAGAAAGAATTTTGTCTCAGTAATTTTCTTTAGTCGCCATTGGCTAATTTAGTTTTTCGTACCTAGATTAATTATTTATTGTTCGATTTGTATAAAACAAAGTGCATATGCTCCGTGATGTCAATTGTAATATTTTTTGTTACGGTGACATTTTTCTGCACGCAACGGAAGTGGCGTAATATTGACAAAAACTACAATTTTGAGAGTTAAGTACCACTTTTTGACAGCAATTATTATTTTTTTTCGAAAACTGATATAGCAAAAAGTATGCGCCCTGTAAAGGCGCATAAAATGTTTGGCTCAGATTCTTAAATTTCAATTTCATTTTCGGGCAATTTCGAATAAAATGTAAAAAAAAAGGTAAAATTCAGTTATTACAACCCATTCAACGTCTTTATATTTTGAACTATTTATTCGTAACTTTCATAAACTTGTAGCCATAATCCAGACGAAAAGAATGTATGCCAAAAATAGTTTGTAATATGAGCAGTTGCCGAGAAATATGCAATTTTGCATGCATCACTTTTCAAGTTATTTTGCCTATAAAAGAGTAAATTATTATCCGATTTTCAATATTTTTCTTTTATTTGATGCCTATTGCCAATTTGGACTAGGTTAAGCCAATTTTACAGTTTCACTGTTACCGGAAATGACGTCATTTTGGCAAAAACTGTATTTTTAACCTAAAAAACAAATATTTTATTCAAATGAGTCTCTTTTATAATATTTTTAAAATTATGATATTTGAACGAATAGCATGAACCCATACGATCATACAGATACCACAAAAAAGTTTCTAACTTGTACGGTTGCCGAGAAATAGACGATTTTCTACAAGTCACTTTTCAAGCTTTTTGGCCTATAAAAGTGTCAATTATTATTCAATTTTCATACAATTTTCACCATTTGATGCCTTATGCCATTTATGATTGCATTAAACTAATTTAAGATTTTTATTATCACCGGAAGTAATGTCTTTTTTGCAAAAACCGTATTTTTAGACTTCAAAACAAATATTTTTTTAAGTGAGTTATATTTATTATTTGTTTAACGTTATAACGTTTGATTCTAATGGCCATTTAGATTGGATCAATATAATCATACTGATATCAAAAAATTGCTTCTAGCATATTCCCTTGTCGAGGAATAACCAATTTTCTAAGGATCACTTTTTAAGTTTTTTACCTTTTTAATTTCAGTTTATGGGTTCTAAGTTTATTATGTTATTGGCTGATAGTATAGTATAAAACAATTCTCAATTGCGAATTCTCAACTTATTTGTTATCGATAATGATTTCTTTTGGCACCGGAAGTTAAGTTTTTTTGCCAGATTTTACAATTTTGACCGGTGTATTTATTTGCAAGCAAATATTACTTTTACAAATCTGATAGAGGGTGTCACTGAATCATAACAACTACAGTATCGTTTGGTAGCTCGATGGATCGGCTATTGTATGACGCACTTCCTGTCTGATTCCTGAAAGCCGATTCAGCACTGCAGGTCTGCAGGTCTAGTTATTATTATTATTATTTTTTACCGCGGGAGCCTATTTCTCCATGATCGAAAACAGATATCGATCTGGAACCAACTTTTCTATGGGAAAACATGTGGTGGCTAGTGCATAATCTATTTTTCAAACTTCTGCGCATACCGGAAGTGGCCGAACTTTGTAGGTTGTCATGATATTGAAAATCGGCCATAATTTAGTCAATTCTTTACCCATTTTTAATCAAATGACATTTTCGGAAACCCTGAATCTTTTCCGAGATAATGGCTATCTCACATTTTTCAATTTCGAATATTTGTCTATGACTTCTATCGTTCGAAAATTGAAAAGACGTTGTTTATGAGACAATTTTTGTTATTTTTCAAAATTTGCAAATTTGACCTACATTTTTGGATTCCTGAAGTCTATGCGATTCCAGTAATATAAGTTTCATTCAGAGTTATCGCCCTTTATTTTTCGAATTTTTTCGAATTTTCTGCCCATATGGTAACCCTTATATTTTTTGGAAAGGATAAAACGATATTTCTGAAACCCCTGAAACATAAAGCCATATTGCCAAACCGCTGCATAAAGCAATTTCAACAACGATTCGTAAACCGGAAGTAGTCGAAATAATGTCTGATTTTTTGAAAAAAACTCAAAAAATGGGGGCTTTGGGAAAAACGTGATTTCTTCGTCCCATATCAACCGATCAAATGGATTAAGGTATCGTTGGATTACATCAGAATTGGAGTATCGTATGATACCCAATTCATACAGATACGATGATCCAGAAGTAAAATATGACACGCTGAAAATCAAGCATTTTTTGATTTGGAACGTTTTTGGACGCCTTTATCTCAAAAACTGCTCCAACGATTTTTCTTAAACTTTATCTATCGATGGTCCTTCCGATAGTCTTTAGCATGGATCCATCCATTAAGACCTTCGTATAACTGGAATAAGACAAAAAAGGCACTGAAAATTGAAAAAAGTCAAAAAATCGTGAAATTTTGGAAAATGCTCTACTATTCTTTTATTTTAAGAGATTTTCAAAAAAAAATATATATTTAAAAAGCTGACCTAATTGCGATTCTAATGATGTATAATATGTATGCAGTTATTGAAATTTAATTTTCAATATTTTGACATTTTGACATTTTTAACAATTTTGAACATTGGATTTCTCAGAAGTATTTTATTTGATGGTATAGTGTCGTATATCATTAGAGAGCCTTTGTCCCATACAAACTCCAAAACTGGATGTGAAAACTACTCGACAATGATTCGTATACCGGAAGTAGTTCAAAAAACGAAGAAAAATGTAAAAAAGATGAAAAAAAAATGGAGCTCTTGTCAAAAGTTCGAATTCTTCGTCACATATTAGCGGACCAAAACAATTAAAGTGTCGTTGGATAGTTCCATTAATAGACGATCGTATAACATCTAAATAACACGAATTTGATTCTTAGGAAATAAATTATGGTACGCCGAAAACTAAGTATTTTCCGTTTTGGAGCATTCCGAGACGCCTTTTTCTCGAAAACGACGGCTACGATTTTTCTTAAACATTTTTTACTCAGAGTCCTATCGGTGGCCTAGCGTGTGCATTTAATAATAAAAGCGTTGCAATATTATAGGTGGTCCAAAAATGACCTCAATCTTTGAAAAAAGTTGAAAAATCATTAAATTATTGAAAATGCTCTTTTATTTATCTTTTTTTCGAAAACTACTCAATGAATGTTTCTGACATTTCTGGTAAAGGAAGTTAAGTATCTAATCAACTAGTTAAAGCTATTCCGACAATGATCGAAAAACCGGAAGTAGTCGAAAAAATCTCCGATATTTTGAATTTTTTTTACATTTTTACAGAAAACTTTTTTATTTATGAATATTTTTTGATGGTAGTTCACACAGAGTTAAAGTATCACCCTACTTGAGCAGAAGTGAGAAAGAATTTTGTCTCAGTAATTTTCTTTAGTCGCCATTGGCTAATTTAGTTTTTCGTACCTAGATTAATTATTTATTGTTTGATTTGTATAAAACAAAGTGCATATGCTCCGTGATGTCAATTGTAATATTTTTTGTTACGGTGACATTTTTCTGCACGCAACGGAAGTGGCGTAATATTGACAAAAACTACAATTTTGAGAGTTAAGTACCACTTTTTGACAGCAAATATTATTTTTTTTCGAAAACTGATATAGCAAAAAGTATGCGCCCTGTAATGGCGCATAAAATATTTGGCTCAGATTCTTAAATTTCAATTTCATTTTCGGGCAATTTCGAATAAAATGTAAAAAAAAAGGTAAAATTCAGTTATTACAACCCATTCAACGTCTTTATATTTTGAACTATTTATTCGTAACTTTCATAAACTCGTAGCCATAATCCAGACGAAGAGAATGTATGCCAAAAATAGTTTGTAATATGAGCAGTTGCCGAGAAATGTGCAATTTTGCATGCATCACTTTTCAAGTTATTTTGCCTATAAAAGAGTAAATTATTATCCGATTTTCAATATTTTTCTTTTATTTGATGCCTAATGCCAATTTGGACTACGTTAAGCCAATTTTACAGTTTCACTGTTACCGGAAATGACGTCATTTTGGCAAAAACTGTATTTTTAACCTCAAAAACAAATATTTTATTCAAATGAGTCTCTTTTATAATATTTTTAAAATTATGATATTTGAATCCCATCAACGAATAGCATGAACCCATACGATCACACAGATACCACAAAAAAGTTTCTAACTTGTACGGTTGCCGAGAAATAGACGATTTTCTACAAGTCACTTTTCAAGCTTTTTGGCCTATAAAAGTGTCAATTATTATTCAATTTTCATACAATTTTCACCATTTGATGCCTTATGCCATTTATGATTGCATTAAACTAATTTAAGATTTTTATTATCACCGGAAGTAATGTCTTTTTTGCAAAAACCGTATTTTTAGACTTCAAAACAAATATTTTTTTTAAGTGAGTTATATTTATTATTTGTTTAACGTTATAACGTTTGATTCTAATGGCCATTTAGATTGGATCAATATAATCATACTGATATCAAAAAATTGCTTCTAGCATATTCCCTTGTCGAGGAATAACAAATTTTCTAAGGATCACTTTTTAAGTTTTTTACCTTTTTAATTTCAGTTTATGGGTTCTAAGTTTATTATGTTATTGGCTGATATGTATAAAACAATTGTCAATTGCGAATTCTCAACTTATTTGTTATCGATAATGATTTCTTTTGGCATCGGAAGTTAAGTTTTTTTGCCAGATTTTACAATTTTGACCGGTGTATTTATTTGCAAGCAAATATTACTTTTACAAATCTGATAGAGGGTGTCACTGAATCATAACAACTACAGTATCGTTTGGTAGCTCGATGGATCTGCTATTGTATGACGCACTTCCTGTCTGATTCCTGAAAGCCGATTCAGCACTGCAGGTCTGCAGGTCTAGTTATTATTATTATTATTATTTTTTTCCGCGGGAGCCTATTTCTCCATGATCGAAAACAGATATCGATCTGGAACAAACTTTTCTATCGGGAAAACATGTGGTGGCTAGTGCATAAACTATTTTTCAAACTTCTGCGCATACCGGAAGTGGCCGAACTTTGTAGGTTGTCGGGATATTGAAAATCGGCCATAATTTCGTCAATTCTTTACCCATTTTTAAACAAATGACATTTTCGGAAACCCTGAATCTTTTGCGAGATAATGGCTATCTCACATTTTTCAATTTCGAACATTCGTCTATGACTTTTATCGTTCGAAAATTGAAAAGACGTTGTTTATAAGACAATTTTTGTTATTTTTCAAAATTTGCAAATTTGACCTACATTTTTGGATTCCTGAAGTCTATGCGATTCCAGTAATATAAGTTTCATTCAGAGTTATCGCCCTTTATTTTTCGAATTTTTTCGAATTTTCTGCCCATTTTGTGCCCCATATATTTTTTGGAAAGGATAAAACGATATTTCTGAAACCCCAGAAACATAAAGCCATATTGCCAGACAGTTGCATAAAGCAATTTCAACAACGATTCGTAAACCGGAAGTAGTCGAAATAATGTCTGATTTTTTGAAAAAAACTCAAAAAATGGGGGCTTTGGGAAAAACGTGATTTCTTCGTCCCATATCAACCGATCAAATGGATTAAGGTATCGTTGGTTGACATCGGAATTGGAGTATCGTATGATACCCAATTCATACAGATACGATGATCCAGAAGTAAAATATGACACGCTGAAAATCAAGCATTTTTTGATTTGGAGCGTTTTTGGACGCCTTTATCTCGAAAACTGCTCCAGCGATTTTTCTGAAACATTATCTATCGATGGTCCTTCCGGTAGTCTTTAGCATGGATCCATCCATTAAGACCTATATATAATTGGAATAAGACAAAAAAGGGACGGGAAATTGAAAAAAGTAAAAAAATCGTGAAATTTTTGAAAATGCTCCACTATTTTTTTATTTGAAGAGATTTTCAAAAAAAAGATATATATTTAAAAAGCTGACCTAATTACGATTCGTATGATGTATAATACGTATGCAGTTATTGAAATTTAATTTTCAATATTTTGACATTTTGACATTTTTAACAATTTTGAACATAGGATTTCTCAGAAGTATTTTATTTGATCGTATAGTGTCGTATATCATTAGAGAGCCTTTGTCCCATGCAAACTCCAAAACTGGATGTGAAAACTACTCGACAATGATTCGTATACCGGAAGTAGTTCAAAAAACGAAGAAAAATGTAAAAAAGATGAAAAAAAATGGAGCTCTTGCCAAAAGTTCGAATTCTCCGTCACATATTAGCGGACCAAAACAATTAAAGTGTCGTTGGATAGTTCCATTAATAGACGATCGTATAACATCTAAATAACACGAATTTGATTCTTAGGAAATAAATTATGGAACGCCGAAAACTAAGTATTTTCCGTTTTGGAGCATTCCGAGACGCCTTTTTCTCGAAAACGACGCCTACGATTTTTCTTAAACATTTTTTACTCAGAGTCCTATCGGTGGCCTAGCGTGTGCATTTAATAATAAAAGCGTTGCAATATTATAGGTGGTCCAAAAATGACCTCAATCTTTGAAAAAAGTTGAAAAATCATTAAATTATTGAAAATGCTCTTTTATTTATCTTTTTTTCGAAAACTACTCAATGAATGTTTCTGACATTTCTGGTACAGGAAGTTAAGTATCTAATCAACTTGTTAAAGCTATTCCGACAATGATCGAAAAACCGGAAGTAGTCGAAAAAATCTCCGATATTTTGAATTTTTTTTACATTTTTACAGAAAACTTTTTTATTTATGAATATTTTTTGATGGTAGTTTACACAGAGTTAAAGTATCACCCTACTTGAGCATAAGTGAGAAAGAATTTTGTCTCAGTAATTTTCTTTAGTCGCCATTGGCTAATTTAGTTTTTCGTACCTAGATTAATTATTTATTGTTCGATTTGTATAAAATAAAGTGCATATGCTTCGTGATGTCAATTGTAATATTTTTTGTTACGGTGACATTTTTCTGCACGCAACGGAAGTGGCGTAATATTAACAAAAACTACAATTTTGAGAGTTAAGTACCACTTTTTGACAGCAAATATTATTTTTTTCGAAAACTGATATAACAAAAAGTATGCGCCCTGTACAGGCGCATAAAATGTTTGGCTCAGATTCTTAAATTTCAATTTCATTTTCGGGCAATTTCGAATAAAATGTAAAAAAAAGGGTAAAATTCAGTTATTACAACCCATCCAACCTCTTTATATTTTGAACTATTTATTCGTAACTTTCATAAACTCGTAGCCATAATCCAGACGAAGAGAATGTATGCGAAAAATAGTTTGTAATATGAGCAGTTGCCGAGAAATATGCAATTTTGCATGCATCACTTTTCAAGTTATTTTGCCTATAAAAGAGTAAATTATTATCCGATTTTCAATATTTTTCTTTTATTTGATGCCTAATGCCAATTTGGACTAGGTTAAGCCAATTTTACAGTTTCACTGTTACCGGAAATGACGTCATTTTGGCAAAAACTGTATTTTTAACCTAAAAAACAAATATTTTATTCAAATGAGTCTCTTTTATAATATTTTTAAAATTATGATATTTGAATCCCATCAACGAATTGCATGAACCCATCCGATCATACAGATACCACAAAAAAGTTTCTAACTTGTACGGTTGCCGAGAAATAGACGATTTTCTACAAGTCACTTTTTAAGCTTTTTGGTCTATAAAAGTGTCAATTATTATTCAATTTTCATACAATTTTCACCATGTGATGCCTTATGCCATTTATGATTGCAATGATCTGATTTAACATTTCCATTATCACCGGAAGTAATGTCATATTTGCAAAAACCGTATTTTTAGACTTCAAAACAAATATTTTTTTGAAGTGAGTTATATTTATTATTTCTTTAACGTTATAACGTTTGATTCTAATGGCCATTTAGATTGGATCAATATAATCATACCGATATCAAAAAATTGCTTCTAGCATATTCCCTTGTCGAGGAATAACCAATTTTCTAAGGATCACTTTTTAACTTTTTTACCTTTTTAATTTCAGTTTACGGGTTCTAAGTTTATTATTTTATTGCCTGATATGTATAAAACAATTGTCAATTGGTAGCTCGATGGATCGGCTATTGTATGACGCACTTCCTGTCTGATTCCTGAAAGCCGATTCAGCACTGCAGGTCTGCAGGTCTAGTTATTATTATTATTAGGCTTTCAGACTTTCGTCTGAAAGACTATTGTTTTTACTAAAATTATTATTATTATTATTCTTATTAGGCTTTCAGACTTTCGTCTGAAAGACTATTGTTTTTACTAAAATTATTATTATTAGGCTTTCAGACTTTCGTCTGAAAGACTATTGTTTTTACTAAAATTATTATTATTATTATTATTATTATTTTTTACCGCGGGAGCCTATTTCTCCATGATCGAAAACAGATATCGATCTGGAACAAACTTTTCTATCGGGAAAACATGTGGTGGCTACTTGATAAACTATTTTTCAAACCTCTGCGCATACCGGAAGTGGCCGAACTTTGTACGTCGTCTAAAAATTGAAAATAGGCCATAGTTTCGTCAGTTCTTTACCCATTTTAAAACAAATGACATTTTCGGGAACCCTGAATCTTTTCGGAGATAATGGCTATCTCACATTTTTCGATTTCGAAAATTCGTGTAGGATTTCTATCGTTCGAAAATTGAAAAGACGTTGTTTATGAGACAATTTTTGTTATTTTTCAAAATTTGCAAATTTGACCTACATTTTTGGATTCCTGAAGTCTATGCGATTCCAGTAATATAAGTTTCATTTAGAGTTATCGCCCTTTATTTTTCGAATTTTTTCGAATTTTCTGCCCATTTTGTAACCCTTATATTTTTTGGAAAGGATAAAACGATATTTCTGAAACCCCTGAAACATAAAGCCATATTGCCAGACAGTTGCATAAAGCAATTTCAACAACGATTCGTAAACCGGAAGTAGTCGAAATAATGTCTGATTTTTTGAAAAAAACTCAAAAAATGGGGGCTTTGGGAAAAACGTGATTTCTTCGTCCCATATCACCCGATCAAATGGATTAAGGTATCGTTGGTTGACATCGGAATTGGAGTATCGTATGATATCCAATTCATACAGATACGATGATCCAGAAGTAAAATATGACACGCTGAAAATCAAGCATTTTTTGATTTGGAGCGTTTTTGGACGCCTTTATCTCGAAAACTGCTCCAGCGATTTTTCTTAAACTTTATCTATCGATGGTCCTTCCGGTAGTCTTTAGCATGGATCCATCCATTAAGACCTATATATAATTGGAATAAGACAAAAAAGGGACTGAAAATTAAAAAAAGTAAAAAAATCGTGAAATTTTGGAAAATGCTCTTCTATTTTTTTATTTGAAGAGATTTTCAAAAAAAAGATATATATTTAAAAAGCTGACCTAATTACGATTCTAATGATGTATAATATGTATGCAGTTATTGAAATTTAATTTTCAATATTTTGACATTTTTACACTTTTGAACATAGGATTTCTCAGAAGTATTTTATTTGATCGTATAGTGTAGTATATCATTAGAGAGCCCTATTCCCATGCAAACTCCAAAACTGGATGTGAAAACTACTCGACAATGATTCGTATACCGGAAGTAGTTCAAAAAACGAAGAAAAATGTAAAAAATATGAAAAAGAATTGGAGCTCTTGCCAAAAGTTCTAATTCTCCGCCACATATTAGCGGACCAAAACAATTAAAGTGTCGCTGGATAGTTCCATTAATAGACTATCGTATAACATCTCAATAACACGAATTTGATTCTTAGGAAATAAATTATAGTACGCTGAAAACTAAGTATTTTCCGTTTTGGAGCATTCTGAGACGCCTTTTTCTCGAAAACGACGCCTACGATTTTTCTTAAACATTTTTTACTCAGAGTCCTATCGGTGGCCTAGCGTGTGCATCTAATAATAAAAGCGTTGCAATATTATAGGTGGTCCAAAAATGACATCAATCTTTGAAAAAAGTTGAAAAATCATTAAATTATTGAAAATGCTCTTTTATTTATCTTTTTTTCAAAAATTATTTAATGAATGTTTCTGATATTTCTGCTACAGGAAGTTAAGTATCTAATCAACTTGTTAAAGCAATTCCGACAATGATTGAAAAACCGGAAGTTGTCGAAAAAATCTCCGATATTTTGAATTTTTTTTACATTTTTACAGAAAACTTTTTTATTTATGAATATTTTTTGATGGTAGTTTACACAGAGTTAAAGTATCACCCTACTTGAGCATAAGTGAGAAAGAATTTTGTCTCAGTAATTTTCTTTAGTCGCCATTGGCTAATTTAGTTTTTCGTACCTAGATTAATTATTTATTGTTCGATTTGTATAAAATAAAGTGCATATGCTTCGTGATGTCAATTGTAATATTTTTTGTTACGGTGACATTTTTCTGCACGCAACGGAAGTGGCGTAATATTAACAAAAACTACAATTTTGAGAGTTAAGTACCACTTTTTGACAGCAAATATTATTTTTTTCGAAAACTGATGTAACAAAAAGTATGCGCCCTGTACAGGCGCATAAAATGTTTGGCTCAGATTCTTAAATTTCAATTTCATTTTCGGGCAATTTCGAATAAAATGTAAAAAAAAAGGTAAAATTCAGTTATTACAACCCATCCAACCTCTTTATATTTTGAACTATTTATTCGTAACTTTCATAAACTCGTAGCCATAATCCAGACGAAGAGAATGTATGCGAAAAATAGTTTGTAATATGAGCAGTTGCCGAGAAATATGCAATTTTGCATGCATCACTTTTCAAGTTATTTTGCCTATAAAAGAGTAAATTATTATCCGATTTTCGATATTTTTCTTTTATTTGATGCCTAATGCCAATTTGGACTAGGTTAAGCCAATTTTACAGTTTCACTGTTACCGGAAAGGACGTCATTTTGGCAAAAACTGTATTTTTAACCTAAAAAAACAAATATTTTATTCAAATGAGTCTCTTTTATAATATTTTTAAAATTATGATATTTGAATCCCATCAACGAATAGCATGAACCCATACGATCATACAGATACCACAAAAACGTTTCTAACATGTACGGTTGCCGAGAAATAGACGATTTTCTACAAGTCACTTTTTAAGCTTTTTGGTCTATAAAAGTGTCAATTATTATTCAATTTTCATACAATTTTCACCATGTGATGCCTTATGCCATTTATGATTGCAATGATCTGATTTAACATTTCCATTATCACCGGAAGTAATGTCATATTTGCAAAAACCGTATTTTTAGACTTCAAAACAAATATTTTTTTGAAGTGAGTTATATTTATTATTTGTTTAACGTTATAACGTTTGATTCTAATGGCCATTTAGATTGGATCAATATAATCATACTGATATCAAAAAATTGCTTCTAGCATATTCCCTTGTCGAGGAATAACCAATTTTCTAAGGATCACTTTTTAACTTTTTTACCTTTTTAATTTCAGTTTACGGGTTCTAAGTTTATTATTTTATTGGCTGATATGTATAAAACAATTGTCAATTGCGAATTCTCAACTTATTTGTTATCGATAATGATTTCTTTTGGCACCGGAAGTTAAGTTTTTTTGCCAGATTTTACAATTTTGACCGGTGTATTTATTTGCAAGCAAATATTACTTTTACAAATCTGATAGAGGGTGTCACTGAATCATAACAACTACAGTATCGTTTGGTAGGTCGATGGATCGGCTATTGTATGACGCACTTCCTGTCTGATTCCTGAAAGCCGATTCAGCACTGCAGGTCTGCAGGTCTAGTTAGGCTTTCAGACTTTCGTCTGAAAGCCTATTGAGATTACTAAAATTATTATTATTATTATTATTATTATTATTATTATTATTTACCGCGAGGGCCTAGATCTCTATGATCGAAAACAGATATCGACCTGGAATTAGCTTTTCTATCGGGAAACCATGTGGTGGCTACTTGATAAAATATTTTTGAAATTTCTGCGCATACCGGAAGTGACCGAACTTTGTACTTTCTCTAAAAATTGAAAATCGGCCATAGTTTCGTCAATTCTTTGTCCATTTTCAAACAAATTACATTTTTGGAATCCCTGAATCTTTTCTGAGACAATGGCTATCTCACATTTTTCAATTTCGAACATTCGTCTATGATTTTTATCGTTCGAAAATTGAAAACATGTTGTTTACGAGACAATTTTTGTTATTTTTCAAAATTTTCAAATTTGACCTACATTTTTGGATACCTGAAGTCCATCCGATTCCAGTAATATAAGTTTCATTCAGAGTTATCGCCCTTTATTTTTCGATTTTTTTCGAATTTTCTTCCCATTTTGTGAGCTCGGGTTTCGTTTTATGGCAGGATTGACGTTTCTGAAACTTCTGGAACATGAAGTTATAGTCCAATACCAACTTATAAAGCAATTTCGACAAGAATCCTTAAATCGGAAGTGGTCGAAATAATGTGCAATATTTTGAAAAAAATGCAAAAAATGGATATTTTTGGGGAAAACGCTATTTCTCCGTTCGATATCAATGGATTAAACGAATGAAGGTACCGTTTGATGGCACGATTGTTCGACTATCATATGATACCCCATTCATACGGATACTATGAACAGACAGCAAAATATGGCACGCTGAAAATCAAGTATTTTCTGATTTGGAGCGTTTTTGGACGCCTGTATCTCGGAAACTTAACCTGCAATTTTTTTTAAATTTTTTCTATCGAGAGTCCTTTTGGAGGTATTTTGCATGAAGCCATCCAATAAGACTTTGAAATGTCTGGAATAGGATAAAAAAGGGACTGAAAATCGAAAAAAGTCGAAAAATCGTGAAATTTTGGAAAATGCTCTACTATTTTATTATTTTAAGAGATTTGCTAAAAAAGGTTGTATATTCAGATAGCTGACCTAATTACGATTCTAACGATGTATAATATGTATGTAATTATTAAAATTTAATTTTCGATATTTTAAATTTTTTGCATTTTTGACACTTTTGAACATAGGATTTCTCAGGGGAATTTTATCTGATCAGATAATGTAATATATCATTACAGAGCCCTGTGGCTATTTTAGTGCCCAAACCGGCTATTAAAACTATTCCGACAATAATAACCATACCGGAAGTATTCAAAAAATTAAAAAAAAGAGTAAAAACATTGTCGCACTTGCGAAAAACTTGATTTCTCTCTTAGGTAATAGTGGACCACAAGAACTAAAGTGTCGCTGGATAGTCCTATTAATGGACCATCATATGGTATCTAAATAATACGATTTCGATGGTAAGGAAATAAATTATTGTATGCCAAAAATCTAGTATTTTCCAATTTTTTAACATTCTGAGACGCCCTTTTCTCGAAAACGACGCCTACGATTTTTCTTAAACTTTTCTTACTCAAAGTCCTATCGGTTTCTATATAGGGAATCCAAAATGAAAAGCATTGAAATAATATAAGTGGTCGAAAAATGGCCTCAAACTTTGAAAAAAACTGAAAAATCGTTAAATTTTTGGGAACGCTCTTTAATTTATCTTTTTTTCCAAAACTACTCAATGGATGTTTCTGACACTTCTGGTACAGAAAGTTAAGTATCCAAAGAACTTCGTAAAGCTATCACAACAACGATCGTAAAGCTGGAAGTAGTCGAAAAAATGTCCGATATTTTGAAAAAAAATGATTTTTTTACGAAAACCTTTTTTATTTATGAATATTTTTTGATGATATTTTACACGGGGTTAAGATATCATCGTACTTGAGCAGAAATGAGAAAAAAAATTGTCTCGGTAATTTGCGTTAGCCGCCATCGGCTAATTTAGTTTTTCGTACCCAGAAAAAATATTTATTGTTCGATTTGTATAAAACAAAGTTCATATGCACCGTGGTCCCAATTGCAATTTTTTTTGTTACGGTGAAATTTTTCTGTCGGCAACGAAAGTGACGTAATATTAACAAAAACTACAATTTTGACAGTTCGGTACCACTTTTTGCAAGCAAATATTATTTTTTTTCAAAACTGATATAACTAAAAGGATGCACCCTGCAAAGGTGCACAAAATCCTTAGCTCATATTTTTAAATTTCAATTTCATTTTCGGGCAATTTAGAATAAAATGTAAAATAAAGTGTAAAATTCAGTTATTTACAATTCATTCAGCGTCTTCATATTTTGAAATATTTATTTGTAATTTTCATAAACTCGTAGCAATAATCCAGACGAAGGGAATGTATGCGAAAATTAGTTTGTAATATGAGCAGTTGCCGAGAAATATGCGATTTTGCATGCATCACTTTTCACGTTATTTTGCCTATAAAAGAGTGAATTATTATTCGATTTGCAATATTTTTTTTCCATTTGATGCCTAATGCCAATTTGGACTAGGTCAAGCCAATTTTACATTTTCACTGTGACCGGAAATGACGTCTTTTGGGCAAAAACTGTATTTCTAACCTAAAAAACAAATATTTTATACAAATGAGTCTGCCTTATAATGTTTTTAAAATTATGATATTTGATTCCCATCAACGAATAGAATGAAGCCATACGACCATACAGATACCACAAAATGGTTTCTAACTTGTACGGTTACAGAGAAATAGGCGATCTTCTATAAGTCACTTTTCAAGGTTTTTGGTCTGTAAAAGTGTCAATTATTATTCGATTTTTATAATTTATTTACCATTTGATGCCTTATGCCATTTATGACTTCTATGAACCAAGTTAAAATTTTCAATATCACCGGAAGTAATGTTATTTTTGCAAAAAACGTATTTTTAGCCTTCAAAACAAACATTTTTTTGAAGGGATTTATATTTATTATTCGTTTAACTTTATAACGTCTGACTCTAATGGGCAGTAAGACTGAATCAATACCATCATATTGATATCAAGAAAAGGCTTCTAGCATGTTCCCTTGTCGAATAATAACCAGTTTTCCCAGGCTCACTTTTAAGTTTTTTACCTTCTTAATTTCAGTTTATGGGTTATAGGTTAATTATTTATTGCCCGATATCTATAAAAAAAAGTTTGCATTTTGTATGTTGCGAATTTTCGACTTATTTTTCACCTATAAAAATTTCTTTCGGCACCGGAAGTGACGTAATTTTGCCATAATTTACAATTTTGACCGGTCTTTTCGCCAGCAAATATTACTTTTACATATGATAGAGGGTGTCACTGAAGCAAAACAACTAATGTATAGTTTGGTAGCTCAATTTATCGGCTATGGTATAATAAACTTCCTGTATGATTCCTGAAAGCCGGTTCAGTGCTGCTTGCAGGTCTAGTTATTATTATTATTATTATTTACCGCGAGGGCCTAGATCTCCATGATCAAAAACAGATATCGATCTGGAATTAGCTTTTCTATCGGGAAACCATGTGGTGGCTACTTGATAAAATATTTTTGAAATTTCTGCGCATACCGGAAGTGACCGAACTTTGTACTTTCTCTAAAAATTGAAAATCGGCCATAGTTTCGTCAATTCTTTATCCATTTTCAAACAAATTACATTTTTGGAATCCCTGAATCTTTTCTGAGACAATGGCTATCTCACATTTTTCAATTTCGAACATTCGTCTATGATTTTTATCGTTCGAAAATTGAAAACATGTTGTTTACGAGACAATTTTTGTTATTTTTCAAAATTTTCAAATTTGACCTACATTTTTGGATACCTGAAGTCCATCCGATTCCAGTAATATAAGTTTCATTCAGAGTTATCGCCCTTTATTTTTCGATTTTTTTCGAATTTTCTTCCCATTTTGTGAGCTCGGGTTTCGTTTTATGGCAGAATTGACGTTTCTGAAACTTCGGGAACATTAAGTTATAGTCCAATACCAACTTATAAAGCAATTTCGACAAGAATCCTTAAACCGGAAGTGGTCGAAATAATGGGCAATATTTTGAAAAAAATGCAAAAAATGGATATTTTTGGGGAAAACGCTATTTCTCCTTCGCGATATCAATGGATTAAACGAATGAAGGTACCGTTTGATGGCACGATTGTTGGACTATCATATGATACCCCATTCATACGGATACTATGAACAGACAGCAAAATATGGCACGCTGAAAATCAAGTATTTTCTGATTTGGAGCGTTTTTGGACGCCTGTATCTCGGAAACTTAACCTGCAATTTTTTTTAAATTTTTTCTATCGAGAGTCCTTTTGGAGGTATTTTGCATGAAGCCATCCAATAAGACTTTGAAATGTCTGGAATAGGATAAAAAAGGGACTGAAAATCGAAAAAAGTCGAAAAATCGTGAAATTTTGGAAAATGCTCTACTATTTTTTTATTTTAAGAGATTTTTTTTAAAAAGTTGTATATTCAGATAGCTGACCTAATTACGATTCTAACGATGTATAATATGTATGTAATTATTAAAATTTAATTTTCGATATTTTAAATTTTTTGCATTTTTGACACTTTTGAACATAGGATTTCTCAGGGGCATTTTATCTGATCAGATAATGTAATATATCATTACAGAGCCCTGTGGCTATTTTAGTGCCCAAACCGGCTATTAAAACTATTCCGACAATAATAACCATACCGGAAGTATTCAAAAAATGAAAAAAAAGAGTAAAAACATTGTCGCACTTGCTAAAAACTTGATTTCTCTCTTAGGTAATAGCGGACCAAAAGAACTAAAGTGTCGCTGGATAGCCCTATTAATGGACCATCATATGGTATCTAAATAATACGATTTCGATGGTAAGGAAATAAATTATTGTATGCCAAAAATCTAGTATTTTCCAATTTTTTAACATTCTGAGACGCCCTTTTCTCGAAAACGACGCCTACGATTTTTCTTAAACTTTTCTTACTCAAAGTCCTATCGGTTGTCTATATAGTGAATCCAAAATGAAAAGCATTGAAATATTATAAGTGGTCGAAAAATGGCCTCAAACTTTGAAAAAAACTGAAAAATCGTTAAATTTTTGGAAACGCTCTTTAATTTATCTTTTTTTCCAAAACTACTCAATGGATGTTTCTGACACTTCTGGTACAGAAAGTTAAGTATCCAAAGAACTTCGTAAAGCTATCACAACAATGATCGTAAAGCCGGAAGTAGTCGAAAAAATGTCCGATATTTTGAAAAAAAATAATTTTTTTACGAAAACCTTTTTTATTTATGAATATTTTTTGATGATATTTTACACGGGGTTAAAATATCACCGTACTTGAGCAGAAATGAGAAAAAAAAAATGTCTCGGTAATTTGCGTTAGCCGCCATCGGCTAATTTAGTTTTTCGTACCCAGAAAAATTATTTATTGTTCGATTTGTATAAAACAAAGTTCATATGCACCGTGGTCCCAATTGCAATTTTTTTTGTTACGGTGAAATTTTTCTGTCGGCAACGGAAGTGACGTAATATTAACAAAAACTACAATTTTGACAGTTCGGTACCACTTTTTGAAAGCAAATATTATTTTTTTTCAAAACTGATATAACTAAAAGGATGCACCCTGCAAAGGTGCACAAAATCCTTAGCTCATATTTTTAAATTTCAATTTCAATTTCGGGCAATTTCGAATAAAATGTAAAATAAAGTGTAAAATTCAGTTATTTACAATTCATTCAGCGTCTTCATATTTTGAAATATTTATTTGTAATTTTCATAAACTCGTAGCAATAATCCAGACGAAGAGAATGTATGCGAAAATTAGTTTGTAATATGAGCAGTTGCCGAGAAATATGCAATTTTGCATGCATCACTTTTCACGTTATTTTGCCTATAAAAGAGTGAATTATTATTCGATTTGCAATATTTTTTTTCCATTTGATGCCTAATGCCAATTTGGACTAGGTCAAGCCAATTTTACATTTTCACTGTGACCGGAAATGACGTCTTTTGGGCAAAAACTGTATTTCTAACCTAAAAAACAAATATTTTATTCAAATGAGTCTGCCTTATAATGTTTTTAAAATTATGATATTTGATTCCCATCAACGAATAGAATGAAGCCATACGACCATACAGATACCACAAAATGGTTTCTAACTTGTACGGTTACAGAGAAATAGGCGATCTTCTATAAGTCACTTTTCAAGGTTTTTGGTCTGTAAAAGTGTCAATTATTATTCGATTTTTATAATTTATTTACCATTTGATGCCTTATGCCATTTATGACTTCTATGAACCAAGTTAAAATTTTCAATATCACCGGAAGTAATGTAATTTTTGCAAAAAACGTATTTTTAGCCTTCAAAACAAACATTTTTTTGAAGGGATTTAAATTTATTATTCGTTTAACTTTATAACGTCTGACTCTAATGGGCAGTAAGACTGAATCAATACCATCATATTGATATCAAGAAAAGGCTTCTAGCATGTTCCCTTGTCGAATAATAACCAATTTTCCGAGGGTCACTTTTAAGTTTTTTACCTTCTTAATTTCAGTTTATGGGTTATAGGTTAATTATTTATTGCCCGATATCTATAAAAAAAAGTTTGTATTTTGTATGTTGCGAATTTTCGACTTATTTTTCACCTATAAAAATTTCTTTCGGCACCGGAAGTGACGTAATTTTGCCATAATTTACAATTTTGACCGGTCTTTTCGCCAGCAAATATTACTTTTACATATGATAGAGGGTGTCACTGAAGCAAAACAACTAATGTATAGTTTGGTAGCTCAATGGATCGGCTATGGAATAATAAACTTCCTGTATGATTCCTGAAAGCCGGTTCAGTGCTGCTTGCAGGTCTAGTTATTAGGCTTTCAGACTTTCGTCTGAAAGCCTATTGAGATTACTAAAATTATTAGGCTTTCAGACTTTCGTCTGAAAGCCTATTGAGATTACTAAAATTATTATTATTAAGCTTTCATATGTATTACATATGAAAGCTTATTGTTTCTGTTAAAGTTATTATTATTATTTTTTTTTTTTGTGTGTTTTCTGCAAATCGGATTTCTCAGAATCTATCCATAGGATCTTTCTAAAATTTTGACCTACCCCCCCAAAAATGGGGTGCGAACCTTGATTAAATGTATTTTCAAAACGTTTTACGAATCCGAAATCACCGAATTTTACGAACGAATGCATTTGACCTACAATGCTGTAACTTTGTGACTATTTGATCTATTTTACTAATTCTTTTTTCTTTGAGTATCCTAAGACATTTACTTCAAATCTGCAATTTCGGATTTTCGAAATTCGAAAATTCGTCGCTGTGATTTCGAACCGGAAGTTTACACCAACTCGACAACTTCTTTAGTCGTTGTACGATTTTCATGAAATTTAATATGTAAGTAGACCTTAATAATGCGACTTGAAAAATGACTTTAGAAATTTTCTAACTTATCTCCCCTTGGTGAAATTAAGGATCAAAATTTTCAAAAAAATCGTCGAAATATAGGTCAGAATGACCTAGTTTTTTTTTTCGATACTAGACAAGGAATTACTGATTCGTACACAAAATATGGAGTTTGTCGATCGAACCGGAAGTGCCACCATCTTTAAACGTGAAAAATCAATAAGGCTTTTTTGCTATTTTACTTACAGACTCGGGAGTTATATTTTCTGAATCCTTGTAGGAAGGCCTAAAAAATGTCGCGAATGGAATTCTGATTTAGGTCATCCCGGAGTCACCATTTTGAATTGAAAATGAAAAATAGAAGCAATTTGAAGGGCCGAGACTTTGGAGCACAATAACTCTCATTCTAATTAAGCTAGAATGTTCAAACTTGTTGTAGACGTTCACTAGGTCAATGTTATGATTGAGTTCAAAGATGAGCATTTTCTGCTTAGGGTAAGCAGAGATAAGCATGCTGATTTGTTGATTCTTTAGGGCACGATAACTTTGGTTATAATGAAGGGAGGGCGGTGAAACTTTTGTCAATAGAGAGTCTAATAGCTAGCCTGTTGTGTGAAATCATTGTATCATTTTTTTTAAATATCAGGGATAGCCGAAAAAAAGAGATTGAAAATCCAAAAAGTCGTATTTTTACAATTTGGAGCATGTTTAGAGGTCTTTCTCGTAAAGTCAACATACTATTTTTTGGGAACTTCTTCTACAAAGAGTCTTATTGGTAGTCTTTTATATGAAACCATCGATCAACAGTCCAACATATCAGGAGTAGAAGAACAAAAGGATCGAACATTGACAACGGCACCCTTTCATTGTTAAGCGAAACATGCAGTGTGGGTGACTACAATCTACGCATTTAGTCATCGTATAGAGTTTATTCAACAGTATCGAATTCCAGCTGCTTAGGGATATTTTACGTGCACTCCAATATGTACACGGGACCTTGGTTTTTCGTCCCATCCGAAGGACTAGACAGCTGTGCTTGTCAGGCCCTCCGTTCTGCCTCACTGACAAGGGGAACCACGCCGGGAAATCGAGATGAACTTTTTCCGTGCAGAACTTTCAATTCAGGCAAAACGTTTATTGCATACGATTAAGCTGGTCAGTTGGAGCTTATTTTCAAAAGTTTTGTAATAATCGGTTGGTAATTAAAGTACCGTGCACATTAAACTGTTAAAACAGAAAATTTCGCCCGGTTGAAATGTTTCTTGCTATAAGTCAGCAATTTTCCGAATTCAGGGAGGCTGGATGGCTGAATGGTTAGCATGTGCTCGCTGTATCGTAACATTTGTCATTGAGTCAACGGGCGTCGTTTCGATCTCCAGGTTGCACGTGACATGGTGTATGATGTCCAACCTCGTGGGTTTTCTCCGTGTTCTTCGGTTTCCTCCCAACGGCTTAAGACCAGTACGTGCAAGGGGAGTTTTTAAATAAAATTAAAAAACATATGTTAGTCCCAAAATGACCTAGTTTGTGTCGAATGGACGTTAGGCCGCATTTCTCTCTTTCTCTTTTTAAAGTTTTGTAATAATCGGTTGGTAATCAAAGGTACTGTTAAAGTGATAAAACAGAAAATTTGGCCCGGTTGTAATGTTTCTCACTATAAAGTCAGCAATTTGTCGATTTTAAAGGGCAAACGTTGATTGCGAACGATTAAGCTGGTCAGGGGGAGCTTATTTTTAAAAGTTTTGTAATATTCGGTTGATAACTAAAGGTACCGTGCAAATTAAACTGTTAAAATAGAAAATTTGGCCCGGTTGAAATGTTTCTCGCTGTAGGTCAGCAATTTGCCGATTTTAGGGAGGTTGCGTGGCTGAATGGTTAGCACGTGCGCTCTGTATCATAACGTCTGTCATTGAGTCAACTGGCCTTGTTTCGATTTCTTGGTTGTACGTGACAAGGAGTATGGTCGCCTTACCAACCTCGTAGGCCGTAACGCCGCTGCCCGGGTAAAATTTCCCTCATTGCACACTTTATGGCGTATGCCCGTCTTCATTAGCCCATTGTAGGAGCAGAACAGTAGGACGTTAAACCCCATTCAATTTCATTTCATTTTCTCTATGTTGCTTATTTATTATAGTGGATAAATATTTTTCTGGTTCTAGCAATTATTTAATTTCTGCATAGAAATCTCTGGCCAGTTTTTTTTATTGCAGAGTGCCATTCTTGTATATTGCAGTCTATGACCCTTTGTTTAAAACATGCTTAAGAAGTCGTCACGATTTCCTACTTATAACCAAACATATTGGAAACCATAATTATATAACATATCTTGGAAGCCCGATTACAGCTATACAAGTTTCAGTTATTTCCCTTTAGTTTAAAGATTATTTTTTTGCCCGGGTGCAATGTTTCTCACTACATTTAAATTTGTAACTTTGTGAGTTTTTGACCGATTTTGATATTATGTCTTTATAATTTTCCAAATCTACATATTTAACGTACATATTCAAACAGTTGAGTTCAACCTGATTCAAAAAGTTTTAGTTTTGTTCAAAGTTATTTCATTTAATTTTTCAATGTTTTCTTACCATTTTCATTTCATTTTTCTGAAATTTTTGAAATCGGAAGTCATCCCGATTACAGCAACACAAGTATCAGTTATTTCCCTTTAGTTTTCAGATTACTCAATGTTTCATACTATATTTAGACTTGTAACTTCGCGAGTTTTTGACCAATTTTGATAGTTTGTTATTCTTATCCTTTTATTTGAGATACTTGATATAATCGATGACACGTGACGATGAATATGAAAGCTTTCATATCTGCATGGGACAGTAGCAGATCTAGTTATTATTTATTATTATTATTTACCGCGAGGGCCTAGATCTCCATGATCGAAAACAGATATCGATCTGGAATCAGATTTTCTATTGGGAAACCATGTGGTGGCTACTTGATAAAATATTTTTGAAATTTCTGCGCATACCGGAAGTGACCGAACTTTGTACGTTATCTAAAAATTGAAAATCGGCCATAGTTTCGTGAATTCTTTATCCATTTTCAAACAAATTACATTTTTGGAATCCCTGAATCTTTTCTGAGACAATCTATTCTGAGACATTTTTCAATTTCGAACTTTCGTCTATGACTTTTATCGTTTGAAAATTGCAAACATGTTGTTTACGAGACAATTTTTGTTATTTTTCAAAATTTTCAAATTTGACCTACATTTTTGGATACCTGAAGTCCATCCGATTCCTGTAATATAAGTTTCATTCAGAGTTATCGCCCTTTATTTTTCGATTTTTTTCGAATTTTCTTCCCATTTTGTGAGCTCCGGTTTCGGTTTATGGCAGAATTGACGTTTCTGAAACTTCTGGAACATGAAGTTATAGTCCAATACCAACTTATAAAGCAATTTCGACAAGAATCCTTAAACCGGAAGAGGTCGAAATAATGGGCAATATTTTGAAAAAAATGCAAAAAATGGATATTTTGGGGAAAAACGCGATTTCTCTGCCCGATATCAATGGATTAAAGAAATTAGGGTATCATTGGACTGCACTCGGATTGTACTATCGTATGATACCCAATTCATACGGATACTATGATCAGGAAGCAAAATATGGCACGCTGAAAATCAAGTATTTTCTGATTTGGAGCGTTTTTGGACGCCTGTATCTCGGAAACTTAACCTGCAATTTTTTTTAAATTTTTTCTATCGAGAGTCCTTTTGGAGGTATTTTGCATGAAGCCATCCAATAAGACTTTGAAATGTCTGGAATAGGATAAAAAAGGGACTGAAAATCGAAAAAAGTCGAAAAATCGTGAAATTTTGGAAAATGCTCTACTGTTTTTTTATTTTAAGAGATTTTTAAAAAAAGGTTGTATATTCAGATAGCTGACCTAATTACGATTCTAACGATGTATAATATGTATGTAATTATTAAAATTTAATTTTCGATATTTTAAATTTTTTGCATTTTTGACACTTTTGAACATAGGATTTCTCAGGGGCATTTTATCTGATCAGATAATGTAATATATCATTACAGAGCCCTGTGGCTATTTTAGTGCCCAAACCGGCTATTAAAACTATTCCGACAATAATACCCATACCGGAAGTATTCAAAAAATGAAAAAAAAGAGTAAAAACATTGTCGCACTTGCGAAAATCTTGATTTCTCTCTTAGGTAATAGCGGACCAAAAGAACTAAAGTGTCGCTGGATAGCCCTATTAATGGACCATCATATGATATCTAAATAATACGATTTCGATGGTAAGGAAATAAATTATTGTATGCCAAAAATCTAGTATTTTCCAATTTTTTAACATTCTGAGACGCCCTTTTCTCGAAAACGACGCCTACGATTTTTCTTAAACTTTTCTTACTCAAAGTCCTATCGGTTGTCTATATAGGGAATCCAAAATGAAAAGCATTGAAATAATATAAGTGGTCGAAAAATGGCCTCAAACTTTGAAAAAAACTGAAAAATCGTTAAATTTTTGGAAACGCTCTTTAATTTATCTTTTTTTCCAAAACTACTCAATGGATGTTTCTGACACTTCTGGTACAGAAAGTTAAGTATCCAAAGAACTTCGTAAAGCTATCACAACAACGATCGTAAAGCCGGAAGTAATCGAAAAAATGTCCGATATTTTGAAAAAAAATAATTTTTTTACGAAAACCTTTTTTATTTATGAATATTTTTTGATGATATTTTACACGGGGTTAAAATATCACCGTACTTGAGCAGAAATGAGAAAAAAAATTGTCTCGGTAATTTGCGTTAGCCGCCATCGGCTAATTTAGTTTTTCGTACCCAGAAAAATTATTTATTGTTCGATTTGTATAAAACAAAGTTCATATGCACCGTGGTCCCAATTGCAATTTTTTTTGTTACGGTGAAATTTTTCTGTCGGCAACGGAAGTGACGTAATATTAACAAAAACTACAATTTTGACAGTTCGGTACCACTTTTTGAAAGCAAATATTATTTTTTTTTCAAAACTGATATAACTAAAAGGATGCACCCTGCAAAGGTGCACAAAATTCTTAGCTCAGATTTTTAAATTTCAATTTTAATTTCGGGCAATTTCGAATAAAATGTAAAATAAAGTGTAAAATTCAGTTATTTACAATTCATTCACCGTCTTCATATTTTGAAATATTTATTTGTAATTTTCATAAACTCGTAGCAATAATCCAGACGAAGAGAATGTATGCGAAAATTAGTTTGTAATATGAGCAGTTGCCGAGAAATATGCAATTTTGCATGCATCACTTTTCACGTTATTTTGCCTATAAAAGAGTGAATTATTATTCGATTTGCAATATTTTTTTTCCATTTGATGCCTAATGCCAATTTGGACTAGGTCAAGCCAATTTTACATTTTCACTGTGACCGGAAATGACGTCTTTTGGGCAAAAACTGTATTTCTAACCTAAAAAACAAATATTTTATTCAAATGAGTCTGCCTTATAATGTTTTTAAAATTATGATATTTGATTCCCATCAACGAATAGAATGAAGCCATACGACCATACAGATACCACAAAATGGTTTCTAACTTGTACGGTTACAGAGAAATAGGCGATCTTCTATAAGTCACTTTTCAAGGTTTTTGGTCTGTAAAAGTGTCAATTATTATTCGATTTTTATAATTTATTTACCATTTGATGCCTTATGCCATTTATGACTTCTATGAACCAAGTTAAAATTTTCAATATCACCGGAAGTAATGTAATTTTTGCAAAAAACGTATTTTTAGCCTTCAAAACAAACATTTTTTTGAAGAGATTTAAATTTATTATTCGTTTAACTTTATAACGTCTGACTCTAATGGGCAGTAAGACTGAATCAATACCATCATATTGATATCAAGAAAAGGCTTCTAGCATGTTCCCTTGTCGAATAATAACCAATTTTCCGTGGGTCACTTTTAAGTTTTTTACCTTCTTAATTTCAGTTTATGGGTTATAGGTTAATTATTTATTGCCCGATATGTATAAAACAAAGTTTCTATTTTGTATGTTGCGAATTTTCGACTTATTTTTCACCTATAAAAAATTTCTTTCGACACCGGAAGTGACGTAATTTTGCCATAATTTACAATTTTGGCCGGTCTTTTCGCCAGCAAATATTACTTTTACATATGATAGAGGGTGTCACTGAACCAAAACAACTAAAGTATAGTTTGGTAACTCAATGGGTCGGCTATGGTATAATAAACTTCCTGTATGATTCCTGAAAGCCGGTTCAGTGCTGCTTGCAGGTCTAGTTAGGCTTTCAGACTTTCGTCTGAAAGCCTATTGAGATTACTAAAATTATTATTATTATTATTATTATTATTATTATTATTATTTACCGCGAGGGCCTAGATCTCCATGATCGAAAACAGATATCGATCTGGAATTAGCTTTTCTATCGGGAAACCATGTGGTGGCTACTTGATAAAATATTTTTGAAATTTCTGTGCATACCGGAAGTGACCGAACTTTGTACTTTCTCTAAAAATTGAAAATCGGCCATAGTTTCGTCAATTCTTTGTCCATTTTCAAACAAATTACATTTTTGGAATCCCTGAATCTTTTCTGCGACAATGGCTATCTCACATTTTTCAATTTCGAACATTCGTCTATGATTTTTATCGTTCGAAAATTGAAAACATGTTGTTTATGAGACAATTTTTGTTATTTTTCAAAATTTTCAAATTTGACCTACATTTTTGGATACCTGAAGTCCATCCGATTCCAGTAATATAAGTTTCATTCAGAGTTATCGCCCTTTATTTTTCGATTTTTTTCGAATTTTCTTCCCATTTTGTGAGCTCGGGTTTCGTTTTATGGCAGGATTGACGTTTCTGAAACTTCTGGAACATGAAGTTATAGTCCAATACCAACTTATAAAGCAATTTCGACAAGAATCCTTAAACCGGAAGTGGTCGAAATAATGTGCAATATTTTGAAAAAAATGCAAAAAATGGATATTTTTGGGGAAAACGCTATTTCTCCGTCCGATATCAATGGATTAAACGAATGAAGGTACCGTTTGATGGCACGATTGTTGGACTATCATATGATACCCCATTCATACGGATACTATGAACAGACAGCAAAATATGGCACGCTGAAAATCAAGTATTTTCTGATTTCGAGCGTTTTTGGACGCCTGTATCTCGGAAACTTAACCTGCAATTTTTTTCAAATTTTTTCTACCGAGAGTCCTTTTGGAGGTATTTTGCATGAAGCCATCCAATAAGACTTTGAAATGTCTGGAATAGGATAAAAAAGGGACTGAAAATCGAAAAAAGTCGAAAAATCGTGAAATTTTGGAAAATGCTCTACTTTTTTATTATTTTAAGAGATTTTTAAAAAAAGGTTGTATATTCAGATAGCTGACCTAATTACGATTCTAACGATGTATAATATGTATGTAATTATTAAAATTTAATTTTCGATATTTTAAATTTTTTGCATTTTTGACACTTTTGAACATAGGATTTCTCAGGGGCATTTTATCTGATCAGATAATGTAATATATCATTACAGAGCCCTGTGGCTATTTTAGTGCCCAAACCGGCTATTAAAACTATTCCGACAATAATAACCATACCGGAAGTATTCAAAAAATGAAAAAAAAGAGTAAAAACATTGTCGCACTTGCGAAAAACTTGATTTCTCTCTTAGGTAATAGCGGACCAAAAGAACTAAAGTGTCGCTGGATAGCCCTATTAATGGACCATCATATGGTATCTAAATAATACGATTTCGATGGTAAGGAAATAAATTATTGTATGCCAAAAATCTAGTATTTTCCAATTTTTTAACATTCTGAGACGCCCTTTTCTCGAAAACGACGCCTACGATTTTTCTTAAACTTTTCTTACTCAAAGTCCTATCGGTTGTCTATATAGGGAATCCAAAATGAAAAGCATTGAAATAATATAAGTGGTCGAAAAATGGCCTCAAACTTTGAAAAAAACTGAAAAATCGTTAAATTTTTGGAAACGCTCTTTAATTTATCTTTTTGTCCAAAACTACTCAATGGATGTTTCTGGCACTTCTGGTACAGAAAGTTAAGTATCCAAAGAACTTCGTAAAGCTATCACAACAACGATCGTACAGCCGGAAGTAGTCGAAAAAATGTCCGATATTTTGAAAAAAAATAATTTTTTTACGAAAACCTTTTTTATTTATGAATATTTTTTGATGATATTTTACACGGGGTTAAAATATCATCGTACTTGAGCAGAAATGAGAAAAAAAATTGTCTCGGTAATTTGCGTTAGCCGCCATCGGCTAATTTAGTTTTTCGTACCCAGAAAAATTATTTATTGTTCGATTTGTATAAAACAAAGTTCATATGCACCGTGGTCCCAATTGCAATTTTTTTTGTTACGGTGAAATTTTTCTGTCGGCAACGGAAGTGACGTAATATTAACAAAAACTACAATTTTGACAGTTCGGTACCACTTTTTGAAAGCAAATATTTTTTTTTTCAAAACTGATATAACTAAAAGGATGCACCCTGCAAAGGTGCACAAAATCCTTAGCTCATATTTTTAAATTTCAATTTCATTTTCGGGCAATTTAGAATAAAATGTAAAATAAAGTGTAAAATTCAGTTATTTACAATTCATTCAGCAACTTCATATTTTGAAATATTTATTTGTAATTTTCATAAACTCGTAGCAATAATCCAGACGAAGAGAATGTATGCGAAAATTAGTTTGTAATATGAGCAGTTGCCGAGAAATATGCGATTTTGCATGCATCACTTTTCACGTTATTTTGCCTATAAAAGAGTGAATTATTATTCGATTTGCAATATTTTTTTTCCATTTGATGCCTAATGCCAATTTGGACTAGGTCAAGCCAATTTTACATTTTCACTGTGACCGGAAATGACGTCTTTTGGGCAAAAACTGTATTTCTAACCTAAAAAACAAATATTTTATTCAAATGAGTCTGCCTTATAATGTTTTTAAAATTATGATATTTGATTCCCATCAACGAATAGAATGAAGCCATACGACCATACAGATACCACAAAATGGTTTCTAACTTGTACGGTTACAGAGAAATAGGCGATCTTCTATAAGTCACTTTTCAAGGTTTTTGGTCTGTAAAAGTGTCAATTATTATTCGATTTTTATAATTTATTTACCATTTGATGCCTTATGCCATTTATGACTTCTATGAACCAAGTTAAAATTTTCAATATCACCGGAAGTAATGTAATTTTTGCAAAAAACGTATTTTTAGCCTTCAAAACAAACATTTTTTTGAAGGGATTTATATTTATTATTCGTTTAACTTTATAACGTCTGACTCTAATGGGCAGTAAGACTGAATCAATACCATCATATTGATATCAAGAAAAGGCTTCTAGCATGTTCCCTTGTCGAATAATAACAAATTTTCCGAGGGTCACTTTTAAGTTTTTTACCTTCTTAATTTCAGTTTATGGGTTATAGGTTAATTATTTATTGCCCGATATCTATAAAAAAAAGTTTGCATTTTGTATGTTGCGAATTTTCAACTTATTTTTCACCTATAAAAATTTCTTTCGGCACCGGAAGTGACGTAATTTTGCCATAATTTACAATTTTGACCGGTCTTTTCGCCAGCAAATATTACTTTTACATATGATAGAGGGTGTCACTGAAGCAAAACAACTAATGTATAGTTTGGTAGCTCAATGGATCGGCTATGGTATAATAAACTTCCTGTATGATTCCTGAAAGCCGGTTCAGTGCTGCTTGCAGGTCTAGTTATTAGGCTTTCAGACTTTCGTCTGAAAGACTATTGTTTTTACTAAAATTATTATTATTATTATTATTATTATTATTATTATTATTATTATTATTTTTTACCGCGGGAGCCTATTTCTCCATGATCGAAAACAGATATCGATCTGGAACAAACTTTTTTATTGGGAAAACATGTGGTGGCTACTTGATAAACTATTTTTCAAACTTCTGCGCATACCGGAAGTGGCCGAACTTTGTATGTTGTCATGATATTGAAAATCGGCCATAATTTCGTCAATTCTTTACCCATTTTTAATCAAATGACATTTTCGGAAACCCTGAATCTTTTGCGAGATAATGGCTATCTCACATTTTTCAATTTCGAACATTCGTCTATGACTTCTATCGTTCGAAGATTGAAAAGACGTTGTTTATGAGACAATTTTTGTTATTTTTCAAAATTTGCAAATTTGACCTACATTTTTGGATTTCTGAGGTCCAAGCGATTCCAGTAATATAAGATTCATTCAGAGTTATCGCCCTTTATTTTTCGAATTTTTTCGAATTTTCTGCCCATTTTATGCCCCTTATATTTTTTGGAAAGGATAAAACGATATTTCTGAAACCTCTGGAACATAAAGCCATATAGTCAGACATCCGGATAAAGCAATTTCAACAACGATCCGTAAACCGGAAGTAGTCGAAATAATGTCTGATTTTTTGAAAAAAACTCAAAAAATGGGGGCTTTGGGAAAAACGTGATTTCTTCGTCCCATATCAACCGATCAAATGGATTAAGGTATCGTTTGTTTACATCGGAATTGGAGTATCGTATGATACCGACTTCATACAGATACGATGATCCAGAAGTAAAATATGACACGCTGAAAATCAAGCATTTTTTGTTTTGGAGCGTTTTTGGACGCCTTTATCTCGAAAACTGCTCCAGCGATTTTTCTTAAACTTTATCTATCGATGGTCCTTCCGGTAGTCTTTAGCATGGATCCATCCATTAAGACCTTCATATAATTGGAATAAGACAAAAAAGGGACTGAAAATTGAAAAAAGTCCAAAAATCGTGAAATTTTGGAAAATGCTCTGCTATTTTTTTATTTTAAGAGATTTTCAAAAAAAAAATATATATTTAAAAAGCTGACCCAATTACGATTCTAATGATGTATAATATGTATGCAGTTATTGAAATTTAATTTTCAATATTTTGACATTTTGACATTTTTAACACTTTTGAACATAGGATTTCTCAGAAGTATTTTATTTGATCGTATAGTGTCGTATATCGTTAGAGAGCCCTGTTCCCATGCAAACTCCAAAACTGGACGAGAAAACTACTCGACAATGATTCGTATACCGGAAGTAGTTCAAAAAACGAAGAAAAATGTAAAAAAGATAAAAAAAAATTGGAGCTCTTGCCAAAAGATCGAATTCTCCGTCACATATTAGCGGACCAAAACAATTAAAGTGTCGTTGGATAGTTCCATTAATAGACGATCGTATAACATCTAAATAACACGAATTTGATTTTTAGGAAATAAATTATGGTACGCTGAAAACTACGTATTTTCCGTTTTGGAGCATTCTGAGACGCCTTTTTCTCGAAAACGACGCCTACGATTTTTCTTAAACATTTTTTACTCAGAGTCCTATCGGTGGCCTAGCGTGTGCATCTAATAATAAAAGCGTTGCAATATTATAGGTGGTCCAAAAATGACCTCAATCTTTGAAAAAAGTTGAAAAATCATTAAATTATTGAAAATGCTCTTTTATTTATCTTTTTTTCGAAAATTACTCAATTAATGTTTCTGATATTTCTGGTATGGGAAGTTAAGTATCTAATCAACTTGTTAAAGCTATTCCGACAATGATCGAAAAACCGGAAGTAGTCGAAAATATCTCCGATATTTTCAATTTTTTTTACAATTTTACAGAAAACTTTTTTATTTATGAATATTTTTTGATGGTAGTTTACTCAGAGTTAAAGTATCACCCTACTTGAGCAGAAGTGAGAAAGAATTTTGTCTCACTCATTTTCTTTAGTCGCCATTGGCTAATTTAGTTTTTCGTACCTAGATTAATTATTTATTGTTCGATTTGTGTAAAACAAAGTGCATATGCTCTGTGGTCTCAATTGTAATTTTTTTTGTTACCGTGAAATTTTTCTGCAAGCAACGGAAGTGGCGTAATATTAACAAAAACTACGATTTTGACAGTTCGGTACCACTTTTTGAAAGCAAATATTATTTTTTTCGAAATCTGATATAGCAAAAAGGATGCGCGCTGTAAAGGGGCACAAATCGTTAGCTCAGATTTTTTAATTTCAATTTCATTTTCGGGCAATTTCGAATAAATGTAAAAAAAAGTGTAACAATCAGTTATTTACAACCTATTCAACGTCTTCATATTTTGAACTATTTATTCGTAACTTTCATAAACTCGTATTAATAATCCAGACGAGGAGAATGTATGCAAAATATAGTTCGTAATATGAGCAATTGCCGAGAAATATGCAATTTTGCGTGAATGACTTTTCACGTTATTTTGTCTATAAAAGAGTAAATTATTATCCGATTTTCAATATTTTTTTTTCATTCGATGCCTAATGCCAATTTGGACTAGGTTAAGCCAATTTTACAGTTTCACTGTTACCGGAAATAACGTCATTTTGGAAAAAACTATACTTTTAACCTAAAAAACAAATATTTTATTCAAAAGAGTCTTTTTTATAATATTTTAAAAATTATGATATTTTGAATCCCATCAACGAATAGCATGAACCCATACGATCATACAGATACCACAAAAAAGTTTCTAACTTGTACGGTTGCCGAGAAATAGACGATTTTCTACAAGTCACTTTTCAAGCTTTTTGGTCTATAAAAGTGTCAATTATTATTCAATTTTCATACAATTTTCACCATCTGATGCCTTATGCGCTTTAGGATTGCAATGATCTGATGTAACATTTCCATTATCACCGGAAGTAATGTCATATTTGCAAAAACCGTATTTTTAGACTTCAAAACAAATATTTTATTCAAATGAGTCTGATTTGTAATGTTTATACAATTATGATATTTGATTCCAATCAACAAATAGATTAAACCCATACGGTCATATAAATACCAAAAAATGGTTTCTAACTTGTACGGTTGCCGAGAAATAGACGATTTTCTACACGTCACTTTTCAAGGTTTTTAGTCTATAAAAGTGGCAATTATTATTCGATTTACATAAAATTTTCACCATGTGATGCCTTATGCCATTTATGATTGCAATGATCTGATTTAACATTTCCATTATCACCGGAAGTAATGTCATATTTGCAAAAACCGTATTTTTAGACTTACAAACAAAATTTTACTCCAAAATTAGATTTTGCGCGATCCGACTCAAGATGGCGTGTTCAATGACAAATATTACGGGACGCTGAAGATCTAGTATTTTCCTTTTTGGACTTTTATATGATATCAGAATGATACAAATTCGATGGTTAGGCAATAGATTATGAGATGCCGAAAATGTAGTATTTTCCTCTTTTTTTGGAGCCTTTTCGGACTCGTTTATCTCGAAAACTACTTCTATTTCACTTCTTAAACTTCTGTTACCCCGAGTCCTATCGGTCGTTTAGAGTATAAAGGTAAATTTAAAAGCATGGCAATGATATAAAGGACCCTGAAAGCCGATTCAGCACTGCTATGCAGGTCTAGTTATTATTATTATTATTTACCGCGAGGGCCTAGATCTCCATGATCGAAAACAGATATCGATCTGGAATTAGCTTTTCTATTGGGAAACCATGTGGTGGCTACTTGATAAAATATTTTTGAAATTTCTGCGCATACCGGAAGTGACCGAACTTTGTACTTTCTCTAAAAATTGAAAATCGGCCATAGTTTCGTCAATTCTTTATCCATTTTCAAACAAATTACATTTTTGGAATCCCTGAATCTTTTCTGAGACAATAGCTATCTCACATTTTTCAATTTCGAACATTCGTCTATGATTTTTATCGTTCAAAAGTTGAAAACATGTTGTTTACGAGACAATTTTTGTTATTTTTCAAAATTTTCAAATTTGACCTACATTTTTGGATACCTGAAGTCCATCCGATTCCAGTAATATAAGTTTCATTCAGAGTTATCGCCCTTTATTTTTCGATTTTTTTCGAATTTTCTTCCCATTTTGTGAGCTCGGGTTTCGTTTTATGGCAGAATTGACGTTTCTGAAACTTCTGGAACATGAAGTTATAGTCCAATACCAACTTATAAAGCAATTTCGACAAGAATCCTTAAACCGGAAGTGGTCGAAATAATGTGCAATATTTTGAAAAAAATGCAAAAAATGGATATTTTTGGTGAAAACGCTATTTCTCCGTCCGATATCAATGGATTAAACGAATGAAGGTACCGTTTGATGGCACGATTGTTGGACTATCATATGATACCCCATTTATACGGATACTATAAACAGACAGCAAAATATGGCACGCTGAAAATCAAGTATTTTCTGATTTGGAGCGTTTTTGGACGCCTGTATCTCGGAAACTTAACCTGCAATTTTTTTTAATTTTTTTCTATCGAGAGTCCCTTTGGAGGTATTTTGCATGAAGCCATCCAATAAGACTTTGAAATGTCTGGAATAGGATAAAAAAGGGACTGAAAATCGAAAAAAGTCGAAAAATCGTGAAATTTTGGAAAATGCTCTACTATTTTTTTATTTTAAGAGATTTTTTAAAAAAGGTTGTATATTCAGATAGCTGACCTAATTACGATTCTAACGATGTATAATATGTATGTAATTATTAAAATTTAATTTTCGATATTTTAAATTTTTTGCATTTTTGACACTTTTGAACATAGGATTTCTCAGGGACATTTTATCTGATCAGATAATGTAATATATCATTACAGAGCCCTGTGGCTATTTTAGTGCCCAAACCGGCCATTAAAACTATTCCGACAATAATAACCATACCGGAAGTATTCAAAAAATGAAAAAAAAGAGTAAAAACATTGTCGCACTTGCGAAAATCTTGATTTCTCTCTTAGGTAATAGCGGACCAAAAGAACTAAAGTGTCGCTGGATAGCCCTATTAATGGACCATCATATGGTATCTAAATAATACGATTTCGATGGTAAGGAAATAAATTATTGTATGCCAAAAATCTAGTATTTTCCAATTTTTTAACATTCTGAGACGCCCTTTTCTCGTAAACCACGCCTACGATTTCTCTTTAACTTTTCTTACTCAAAGTCCTATCGGTTGTCTATATAGGGAATCCAAAATGAAAAGCATTGAAATAATATAAGTGGTCGAAAAATGGTCTCAAACTTTGAAAAAAACTGAAAACGCTCTTTAATTTATCTTTTTTTCCAAAACTACCCAATGGATGTTTCTGACACTTCTGGTACAGAAAGTTAAAAAGCTATCACAACAACGATCGTAAAGCCGGAAGTAGTCGAAAAAATGTCCGATATTTTGAAAAAAAATAATTTTTTTACGAAAACCATTTTTATTTATGAATATTTTTTGATGATATTTTACACGGGGTTAAAATATCATCGTACTTGAGCAGAAATGAGAAAAAAAATTGTCTCGGTAATTTGCGTTAGCCGCCATCGGCTAATTTAGTTTTTCGTACCCAGAAAAATTATTTATTGTTCGATTTGTATAAAACAAAGTTCATATGCACCGTGGTCCCAATTGCAATTTTTTTTGTTACGGTGAAATTTTTCTGTCGGCAACGGAAGTGACGTAATATTAACAAAAACTACAATTTTGACAGTTCGGTACCACTTTTTGAAAGCAAATATTATTTTTTTTCAAAACTGATATAACTAAAAGGATGCACCCTGCAAAGGTGCACAAAATCCTTAGCTCATATTTTTAAATTTCAATTTCATTTTCGGGCAATTTAGAATAAAATGTAAAATAAAGTGTAAAATTCAGTTATTTACAATTCATTCAGCGTCTTCATATTTTGAAATATTTATTTGTAATTTTCATAAACTCGTAGCAATAATCAAGACGAAGAGAATGTATGTGAAAATTAGTTTGTAATATGAGCAGTTGCCGAGAAATATGCAATTTCGCATGCATCACTTTTCACGTTATTTTGCCTATAAAAGAGTGAATAATTATTCGATTTGGAATATTTTTTTTCCATTTGATACCTAATGCCAATTTGGACTAGGTCAAGCCAATTTTACATTTTCACTGTGACCGGAAATGACGTCTTTTGGGCAAAACTGTATTTCTAACCTAAAAAACAAATATTTTATTCAAATGAGTCTGCCTTATAATGTTTTTAAAATTATGATATTTGATTCCCATCAACGTATAGAATGAAGCCATACGACCATACAGATACCACAAAATGGTTTCTAACTTGTACGGTTACAGAGAAATAGGCGATCTTCTATAAGTCACTTTTCAAGGTTTTTGGTCTGTAAAAGTGTCAATTATTATTCGATTTTTATAATTTATTTACCATTTGATGCCTTATGCCATTTATGACTTCTATGAACCAAGTTAAAATTTTCAATATCACCGGAAGTAATGTAAATTTTGCAAAAAACGTATTTTTAGCCTTCAAAACAAACATTTTTTTGAAGGGATTTATATTTATTATTCGTTTAACTTTATAACGTCTGACTCTAATGGGCAGTAAGACTGAATCAATACCATCATATTGATATCAAGAAAAGGCTTCTAGCATGTTCCCTTGTCGAATAATAACCAATTTTCCGAGGGTCACTTTTAAGTTTATTACTTTCTTAATTTCAGTTTATGGGTTATAGGTTAATTATTTATTGCCCGATATCTATAAAAAAAAGTTTGCATTTTGTATGTTGCGAATTTTCGACTTATTTTTCACCTAAAAAAATTTCTTTCGGCACCGGAAGTGACGTAATTTTGCCCTAATTTACAATTTTGACCGGTCTTTTTGCCAGCAAATATTACTTTTACATATGATAGAGGGTGTCACTGAAGCAAAACAACTAATGTATAGTTTGGTAGCTCAATGGATCGGCTATGGTATAATAAACTTCCTGTATGATTCCTGAAAGCCGGTTCAGTGCTGCTTGCAGGTCTAGTTATTATTAGGCTTTCAGACTTTCGTCTGAAAGACTATTGTTTTTACTAAAATTATTATTATTATTATTATTATTTTTTACCGCGGGAGCCTATTTCTCCATGATCGAAAACAGATATCGATCTGGAACAAACTTTTCTATCAGGAAAACATGTGGTGGCTACTTGATAAACTATTTTTCAAACCTCTGCGCATACCGGAAGTGGCCGAACTTTGTACGTCGTCTAAAAATTGAAAATAGGCCATAGTTTCGTCAGTTCTTTACCCATTTTAAAACAAATGACATTTTCGGGAACCCTGAATCTTTTCGGAGATAATGGCTATCTCACATTTTTCGATTTCGAAAATTCGTGTAGGATTTCTATCGTTCGAAAATTGAAAAGACGTTGTTTATGAGACAATTTTTGTTATTTTTCAAAATTTGCAAATTTGACCTACATTTTTGGATTCCTGAAGTCTATGCGATTCCAGTAATATAAGTTTCATTCAGAGTTATCGCCCTTTATTTTTCGAATTTTTTCGAATTTTCTGCCCATTTTGTAACCCTTATATTTTTTGGAAAGGATAAAACGATATTTCTGAAACCCCTGAAACATAAAGCCATATTGCCAGACAGTTGCATAAAGCAATTTCAACAACGATTCGTAAACCGGAAGTAGTCGAAATAATGTCTGATTTTTTGAAAAAAACTCAAAAAATGGGGTCTTTGGGAAAAACGTGATTTCTTCGTCCCATATCACCCGATCAAATGGATTAAGGTATCGTTGGTTGACATCGGAATTGGAGTATCGTATGATACCCAATTCATACAGATACGATGATCCAGAAGTAAAATATGACACGCTGAAAATCAAGCATTTTTTGATTTGGAGCGTTTTTGGACGCCTTTATCTCGAAAACTGCTCCAGCGATTTTTCTTAAACTTTATCTATCGATGATCCTTCCGGTAGTCTTTAGCATGGATCCATCCATTAAGACCTATATATAATTGGAATAAGACAAAAAAGGGACTGAAAATTAAAAAAAGTCAAAAAATCGTGAAATTTTGGAAAATGCTCTACTATTTTTTTATTTGAAGAGATTTTCAAAAAAAAGATATATATTTAAAAAGCTGACCTAATTACGATTCTAATGATGTATAATATGTATGCAGTTATTGAAATTTAATTTTCAATATTTTGACATTTTTACATTTTTAACACTTTTGAACATAGGATTTCTCAGAAGTATTTTATTTGATCGTATAGTGTAGTATATCATTAGAGAGCCCTGTTCCCATGCAAACTCCAAAACTGGATGTGAAAACTACTCGACAATGATTCGTATACCGGAAGTAGTTCAAAAAACGAAGAAAAATGTAAAAAATATAAAAAAGAATTGGAGCTCTTGCCAAAAGTTCTAATTCTCCGCCACATATTAGCGGACCAAAACAATTAAAGTGTCGCTGGATAGTTCCATTAATAGACTATCGTATAACATCTCAATAACACGAATTTGATTCTTAGGAAATAAATTATGGTACGCTGAAAACTACGTATTTTCCGTTTTGGAGCATTCTGAGACGCCTTTTTCTCGAAAACGACGCCTACGATTTTTCTTAAACATTTTTTACTCAGAGTCCTATCGGTGGCCTAGCGTGTGCATCTAATAATAAAAGCGTTGCAATATTATAGGTGGTCCAAAAATGACATCAATCTTTGAAAAAAGTTGAAAAATCATTAAATTATTGAAAATGCTCTTTTATTTATCTTTTTTTCAAAAATTACTTAATGAATGTTTCTGATATTTCTGCTACAGGAAGTTAAGTATCTAATCAACTTGTTAAAGCAATTCCGACAATGATTGAAAAACCGGAAGTAGTCGAAAAAATCTCCGATATTTTGAATTTTTTTTACATTTTTACAGAAAACTTTTTTATTTATGAATATTTTTTGATGGTAGTTTACACAGAGTTAAAGTATCACCCTACTTGAGCATAAGTGAGAAAGAATTTTGTCTCAGTAATTTTCTTTAGTCGCCATTGGCTAATTTAGTTTTTCGTACCTAGATTAATTATTTATTGTTCGATTTGTATAAAATAAAGTGCATATGCTTCGTGATGTCAATTGTAATATTTTTTGTTACGGTGACATTTTTCTGCACGCAACGGAAGTGGCGTAATATTAACAAAAACTACAATTTTGAGAGTTAAGTACCACTTTTTGACAGCAAATATTATTTTTTTCGAAAACTGATATAACAAAAAGTATGCGCCCTGTACAGGCGCATAAAATGTTTGGCTCAGATTCTTAAATTTCAATTTCATTTTCGGGCAATTTCGAATAAAATGTAAAAAAAAGGGTAAAATTCAGTTATTACAACCCATCCAACCTCTTTATATTTTGAACTATTTATTCGTAACTTTCATAAACTCGTAGCCATAATCCAGACGAAGAGAATGTATGCGAAAAATAGTTTGTAATATGAGCAGTTGCCGAGAAATATGCAATTTTGCATGCATCACTTTTCAAGTTATTTTGCCTATAAAAGAGTAAATTATTATCCGATTTTCAATATTTTTCTTTTATTTGATGCCTAATGCCAATTTGGACTAGGTTAAGCCAATTTTACAGTTTCACTGTTACCGGAAATGACGTCATTTTGGCAAAAACTGTATTTTTAACCTAAAAAACAAATATTTTATTCAAATGAGTCTCTTTTATAATATTTTTAAAATTATGATATTTGAATCCCATCAACGAATTGCATGAACCCATCCGATCATACAGATACCACAAAAAAGTTTCTAACTTGTACGGTTGCCGAGAAATAGACGATTTTCTACAAGTCACTTTTTAAGCTTTTTGGTCTATAAAAGTGTCAATTATTATTCAATTTTCATACAATTTTCACCATGTGATGCCTTATGCCATTTATGATTGCAATGATCTGATTTAACATTTCCATTATCACCGGAAGTAATGTCATATTTGCAAAAACCGTATTTTTAGACTTCAAAACAAATATTTTTTTGAAGTGAGTTATATTTATTATTTCTTTAACGTTATAACGTTTGATTCTAATGGCCATTTAGATTGGATCAATATAATCATACCGATATCAAAAAATTGCTTCTAGCATATTCCCTTGTCGAGGAATAACCAATTTTCTAAGGATCACTTTTTAACTTTTTTACCTTTTTAATTTCAGTTTACGGGTTCTAAGTTTATTATTTTATTGCCTGATATGTATAAAACAATTCTCAATTGCGAATTCTCAACTTATTTGTTACCGATAATGATTTCTTTTGGCACCGGAAGTGAAGTAATTTTGCCAGATTTTACAATTTTGACCGGTGTATTTTTAAGCATATATTACTTTTACAAATCTGATAGAGGGTGTCACTGAATCTTAACAAATACAGTATCGTTTGGTAGCTCGATGGATCGGCTATTGTATGACGCACTTCCTGTCTGATTCCTGAAAGCCGATTCAGCACTGCAGGTCTGCAGGTCTAGTTATTATTATTTTTTACCGCGGGAGCCTATTTCTCCATGATCGAAAACAGATATCGATCTGGAACAAACTTTTCTATCAGGAAAACATGTGGTGGCTACTTGATAAACTATTTTTCAAACCTCTGCGCATACCGGAAGTGGCCGAACTTTGTACGTCGTCTAAAAATTGAAAATAGGCCATAGTTTCGTCAATTCTTTACCCATTTTAAAACAAATGACATTTTCGAGAACCCTGAATCTTTTCGGAGATAATGGCTATCTCACATTTTTCGATTTCGAAAATTCGTATAGGATTTCTATCGTTCTAAAATTGAAAACACATTGTTTATGACACAATTTTTGTTATTTTTCAAAATTTTCAAATTTGACCTACATTTTTGCATTCCTGTGGTCTATGCGATTCCAGTAATATAAGTTTCATTCAGAGTTATCGCCCTTTATTTTTCGAATTTTTTCGAATTTTCTGCCCATTTTGTAACCCTTATATTTTTTGGAAAGGATAAAACGATATTTCTGAAACCCCTGAAACATAAAGCCATATTGCCAGACAGTTGCATAAAGCAATTTCAACAACGATTCGTAAACCGGAAGTAGTCGAAATAATGTCTGATATTTTGAAAATAACTCAAAAAATGGGGGCTTTGGGAAAAACGTGATTTCTTCGTCCCATATCAACCGATCAAATGGATTAAGGTATCGTTGGTTGACATCGGAATTGGAGTATCGTATGATACCCAATTCACACAGATACTATGATCCAGAAGTAAAATATGACACGCTGAAAATCAAGCATTTTTTGATTTGGAGCGTTTTTGGACGCCTTTATCTCGAAAACTGCTCCTGCGATTTTTCTTAAACTTTATCTATCGATGGTCCTTCCGGTAGTCTTTAGCATGGATCCATCCATTAAGACTTATATATAATTGGAATAAGACAAAAAAGGAACTGAAAATTGAAAAAAGTCAAAAAATCGTGAAATTTTGGAAAATGCTCCACTATTTTTTTATTTGAAGAGATTTACAAAAAAAAGATACATATTCAAAAGGCTGACCTAATTACGATTCTAATGATGTATAATATGTATGCAGTCAATATTTTGACATTTTGACATTTTTAACACTTTTGAACATAGGATTTCTCAGAAGTATTTTATTTGATCGTATAGTGTAGTATATCATTAGAGAGCCCTGTTCCCATGCAAACTCCAAAACTGGATGTGAAAACTACTCGACAATGATTCGTATACCGGAAGTAGTTCAAAAAACGACGAAAAATGTAAAAAAGATAAAAAAGAATTGGAGCTCTTGCCAAAAGTTCGAATTCTCCGTCACATATTAGCGGACCAAAACAATTAAAGTGTAGTTGGGTAGTTCCATTAATAGACGATCGTATAACATCTCAATAACACGAATTTGATTCTTAGGAAATAAATTATGGTACGCTGAAAACTACGTATTTTCCGTTTTGGAGCATTCTGAGACGCCTTTTTCTCGAAAACGACGCCTACGATTTTTCTCAAACATTTTTTACTCAGAGTCCTATCGGTGGCCTAGCGTGTGCATCTAATAATAAAAGCACTGCAATATCATAGGTGGTCCAAAAATGACATCAATCTTTGAAAAAAGTTGAAAAATCATTAAATTATTGAAAATGCTCTTTTATTAGGCTTTCAGACTTTCGTCTGAAAGACTATTGTTTTTACTAAAATTATTAGGCTTTCAGACTTTCGTCTGAAAGACTATTGTTTTTACTAAAATTATTATTAAGCTTTCATATGTATTACATATGAAAGCTTATTGTTTCTGTTAAAGTTATTATTATTATTATTTTTTTTTTTTGTGTGTTTTCTGCAAATCGGATTTCTCAGAATCTATCCATAGGATCTTTCTGAAATTTTGACCTACCCCCCCAAAAATGGGGTGCGAACCTTGATTAAATGTATTTTCAAAACGTTTGACGAATCCGAAATCACCGAATTTTACGAACGAATGCATTTGACCTACAATGCTGTAACTTTGTGACTATTTGATCTATTTTCCTAATTCTTTTTTCTTTGAGTATCCTAAGACATTTACTTCAAATCTGCAATTTCGGATTTTCGAATTTCGAAAATTCGTCGCTGTGATTTCGAACCGGAAGTTTACACCAACTCGACAACTTCCTTAGTAGTAGTACGATTTTCATGAAATTTAATATGTAAGTAGACCTTAATGATGCGACTTGAAAAATGACTTTAGAAATTTTCTAACTTATCTCCCCTTGGTGAAATAAAGGATCAAAGTTTTCAAAAAAATCGTCGAAATATAGGTCAGAATGACCTAGTATTTTTTTTCGATACTAGACAAGGAATTACTGATTCGTACACAAAATATGGAGTTTGTCGATCGAACCGGAAGTGCCACCATCTTTAAACGTGAAAAATCAATAAGGCTTTTTTGCTATTTTACTTACAGACTTGGGAGTTATATTTTCTGAATCCTTGATGGAAGGCCTAAAAAATGTCGCGAATAGAATTCTGATTTAGGTCAACCGGGAGTCACCATTTTGAATTGAAAATGAAAAATAGAAGCAATTTGAAGGGCCGAGACTTTGGAGCACAATAACTCTCATTCTAATTAAGCTAGAATGTTCAAACTTGTTGTAGACGTTCACTAGGTCAATGTTATGATTGAGTTCAAAGATGAGCATTTTTTGCTTAGGGTAAGCAGACATAAGCATACTGATTTGTTGATTCTTTAGGGCACGATAACTTCGGTTATAATGAAGGGAGGGCGGTGAAACTTTTGTCAATAGAGAGTCTAATAGCTAGCCTGTTGTGTGAAATCATTGTATCATTTTTTTTAAATATCAGGGATAGCCGAAAAAAAGAGATTGAAAATCCAAAAAGTCGTATTTTTACAATTTGGAGCGTGTTTAGAGGTCTTTCTCGTAAAGTCAACATACTATTTTTTGGGAACTTCTTCTACAAAGAGTCTTATTGGTAGTCTTTTATATGAAACCATCGATCAACAGTCCAACATATCAAGAGTAGAAGAACAAAAGGATCGAACATTGAAAACGGCACCCTTTCATTGTTAAGCGAAACATGCAGTGTGGGTGACTACAATCTACGCATTTAGTCATCGTATAGAGTTTATTCAACAGTATCGAATTCCAACTGCTTAGGGATATTTTACGTGCACTCCAATGTGTACACGGGACCTTGGTTTTTCGTCCCATCCGAAGGACTAGACAGCTGTGCTTGTCAGGCCCTCCGTTCTGCCTCACTGACAAGGGGAACCACGCCGGGAAATCGAGATGAACTTTTTCCGTGGCGAACTTTCAATTCAGGCAAAACGTTTATTGCATACGATTAAGCTGGTCAGTTGGAGCTTATTTTCAAAAGTTTTGTAATAATCGGTTGGTAATTATAGTACCGTGCACATTAAACTGTTAAAACAGAAAATTTCGCCCGGTTGAAATGTTTCTTGCTATAAGTCAGCAATTTTCCGAATTCAGGGAGGCTGGATGGCTGAATGATTAGCATGTACTTGCTGTATCGTAACGTTTGTCATTGTGTCAACGGGCGTCGTTTCGATCTCTAGGTTGCACGTGACATGGTGTATGATGTCCAACCTCGTGGGTTTTTTCCGTGTTCTTCGGTTTCCTCCCAACGGCTAAAGACCAGTACGTGCAAGGGGAGTTTTTAAATAAAATTAAAAAACATATGTTAGTCCCGAAATGACCTAGTTTGTGTCGAATGGACGTTAGGCCGCATTTCTCTCTTTCTCTTTTTAAAGTTTTGTAATATTCGGTTGGTAATCAAAGGTACTGTTAAAGTGATAAAACAGAAAATTTGGCCCGGTTGTAATGTTTCTCACTTTAAAGTCAGCAATTTGTCGATTTTAAGGGGAAAACGTTTATTGCGAACGATTAAGCTGGTCAGGGGGAGCTTATTTTTAAAAGTTTTGTAATATTCGGTTGATAACTAAAGGTACCGTGCAAATTAAACTGTTAAAATAGAAAATTTGGCCCGGTTGAAATGTTTCTCGCTGTAGGTCAGCAATTTGCCGATTTTAGGGAGGTTGCGTGGCTGAATGGTTAGCACGTGCGCTCTGTATCATAACGTCTGTCATTGAGTCAAGTGGCCTTGTTTCGATTTCTTGGTTGTACGTGACAAGGAGTATGGTCGCCTTACCAACCTCATAGGCCGTAACGCCGCTGCCCGGGTAAAATTTCCCTCATTGCACACTTTATGGCGTATGCCCGTCTTCATTAGCCCATTGTAGGAGCAGAACAGTAGGACGTTAAACCCCATTCAATTTCATTTTATTTTTTCTATGTTGCTTATTTATTATAGTGGATAAATATTTTTCTGGTTCTAGCAATTGTTTAATTTCTGCATAGAAATCTCTGGCCAGTTTTTTTATTGCAGAGTGCCATTCTTGTATATTGCAGTCTATGACCCTTTGTTTAAAACATGCTTAAAAGTTTTGTAATAATCGGTTGGTAATTAAAGTACCGTGCACATTAAACTGTTAAAACAGAAAATTTCGCCCGGTTGAAATGTTTCTTGCTATAAGTCAGCAATTTTCCGAATTCAGGGAGGCTGGATGGCTGAATGATTAGCATGTGCTCGCTGTATCGTAACGTTTGTCATTGTGTCAACGGGCGTCGTTTCGATCTCCAGGTTGCACGTGACATGGTGTATGATGTCCAACCTCGTGGGTTTTTTCCGTGTTCTTCGGTTTCCTCCCAACGGCTAAAGACCAGTACGTGCAAGGGGAGTTTTTAAATAAAATTAAAAAACATATGTTAGTCCCGAAATGACCTAGTTTGTGTCGAATGGACGTTAGGCCGCATTTCTCTCTTTCTCTTTTTAAAGTTTTGTAATAATCGGTTGGTAATCAAAGGTACTGTTAAAGTGATAAAACAGAAAATTTGGCCCGGTTGTAATGTTTCTCACTTTAAAGTCAGCAATTTGTCGATTTTAAGGGGAAAACGTTTATTGCGAATGATTAAGCTGGTCAGGGGGAGCTTATTTTTAAAAGTTTTGTAATATTCGGTTGATAACTAAAGGTACCGTGCAAATTAAACTGTTAAAATAGAAAATTTGGCCCGGTTGAAATGTTTCTCGCTGTAGGTCAGCAATTTGCCGATTTTAGGGAGGTTGCGTGGCTGAATGGTTAGCACGTGCGCTCTGTATCATAACGTCTGTCATTGAGTCAAGTGGCCTTGTTTCGATTTCTTGGTTGTACGTGACAAGGAGTATGGTCGCCTTACCAACCTCATAGGCCGTAACGCCGCTGCCCGGGTAAAATTTCCCTCATTGCACACTTTATGGCGTATGCCCGTCTTCATTAGCCCATTGTAGGAGCAGAACAGTAAGACGTTAAACCCCATTCAATTTCATTTTATTTTTTCTATGTTGCTTATTTATTATAGTGGATAAATATTTTTCTGGTTCTAGCAATTGTTTAATTTCTGCATAGAAATCTCTGGCCAGTTTTTTTATTGCAGAGTGCCATTCTTGTATATTGCAGTCTATGACTCTTTGTTTAAAACATGCTTAAAAAGTCGTCACGATTTCCTACTTATAACCAAACATATTGGAAACCATAATTATATAACATATCTTGGAAGCCCGATTACAGCTATACAAGTTTCAGTTATTTCCCTTTAGTTTAAAGATTATTTTTTTACCCGGGTGCAATGTTTCTCACTACATTTAAATTTGTAACTTTGTGAGTTTTTGACCGATTTTGATATTATGTCTTTATAATTTTCCAAATCTACACATTTAACGTACATATTCAAACAGTTGAGTTCAACCTGATTCAAAAAGTTTTAGTTTTGTTCAAAGTTATCTCATTTAATTTTTCGATGTTTTCTTACCATTTTCATTTCATTTTTCTGAAAGTTTTGAAATCGGAAGTCATCCCGATTACAGCAACACAAGTATCAGTTATTTCCCTTTAGTTTTCAGATTACTCAATGTTTCATACTATATTTAGACTTGTAACTTCGCGAGTTTTTGACAAATTTTGATAGTTTGTTATTCTTATCCTTTTATTTGAGATACTTGATATAATCGATGACACGTGACGATGAATATGAAAGCTTTCATATCTGCATGGGACAGTAGCAGATCTAGTTATTATTATTAGGCTTTCAGACTTTCGTCTGAAAGACTATTGTTTTTACTAAAATTATTATTATTATTATTATTATTATTATTTTTTACCGCGGGAGCCTATTTCTCCATGATCGAAAACAGATATCGATCTGGAACAAACTTTTCTATTCGGAAAACATGTGGTGGCTACTTGATAAACTATTTTTCAAACTTCTGCGCATACCGGAAGTGGCCGAACTTTGTATGTTGTCATGATATTGAAAATCGGCCATAATTTCGTCAATTCTTTACCCATTTTTAATCAAATGACATTTTCGGAAACCCTGAATCTTTTGCGAGATAATGGCTATCTCACATTTTTCAATTTCGAACATTCGTCTATGACTTCTATCGTTCGAAAATTGAAAAGACGTTGTTTATGAGACAATTTTTGTTATTTTTCAAAATTTGCAAATTTGACCTACATTTTTGGATTTCTGAGGTCCAAGCGATTCCAGTAATATAAGATCCATTCAGAGTTATCGCCCTTTATTTTTCGAATTTTTTCGAATTTTCTGCCCATTTTATGCCCCTTATATTTTTTGGAAAGGATAAAACGATATTTCTGAAACCTCTGGAACATAAAGCCATATAGTCAGACATCCGGATAAAGCAATTTCAACAACGATCCGTAAACCGGAAGTAGTCGAAATAATGTCTGATTTTTTGAAAAAAACTCAAAAAATGGGGGCTTTGGGAAAAACGTGATTTCTTCGTCCCATATCAACCGATCAAATGGATTAAGGTATCGTTTGTTTACATCGGAATTGGAGTATCGTATGATACCGACTTCATACAGATACGATGATCCAGAAGTAAAATATGACACGCTGAAAATCAAGCATTTTTTGTTTTGGAGCGTTTTTGGACGCCTTTATCTCGAAAACTGCTCCAGCGATTTTTCTTAAACTTTATCTATCGATGGTCCTTCCGGTAGTCTTTAGCATGGATCCATCCATTAAGACCTTCATATAATTGGAATAAGACAAAAAAGGGACTGAAAATTGAAAAAAGTCCAAAAATCGTGAAATTTTGGAAAATGCTCTGCTATTTTTTTATTTTAAGAGATTTTCAAAAAAAAAATATATATTTAAAAAGCTGACCCAATTACGATTCTAATGATGTATAATATGTATGCAGTTATTGAAATTTTATTTTCAATATTTTGACATTTTGACATTTTTAACACTTTTGAACATAGGATTTCTCAGAAGTATTTTATTTGATCGTATAGTGTCGTATATCGTTAGAGAGCCCTGTTCCCATGCAAACTCCAAAACTGGATGAGAAAACTACTCGACAATGATTCGTATACCGGAAGTAGTTCAAAAAACGAAGAAAAATGTAAAAAAGATAAAAATAAAATTGGAGCTCTTGCCAAAAGATCGAATTCTCCGTCACATATTAGCGGACCAAAACAATTAAAGTGTCGTTGGATAGTTCCATTAATAGACGATCGTATAACATCTAAATAACACGAATTTGATTTTTAGGAAATAAATTATGGTACGCTGAAAACTACGTATTTTCCGTTTTGGAGCATTCTGAGACGCCTTTTTCTCGAAAACGACGCCTACGATTTTTCTTAAACATTTTTTACTCAGAGTCCTATCGGTGGCCTAGCGTGTGCATCTAATAATAAAAGCGTTGCAATATTATAGGTGGTCCAAAAATGACCTCAATCTTTGAAAAAAGTTGAAAAATCATTAAATTATCGAAAATGCTCTTTTATTTATCTTTTTTTCGAAAATTACTCAATTAATGTTTCTGATATTTCTGGTATGGGAAGTTAAGTATCTAATCAACTTGTTAAAGCTATTCCGACAATGATCGAAAAACCGGAAGTAGTCGAAAATATCTCCGATATTTTGAATTTTTTTTACAATTTTACAGAAAACTTTTTTATTTATGAATATTTTTTGATGGTAGTTTACTCAGAGTTAAAGTATCACCCTACTTGAGCAGAAGTGAGAAAGAATTTTGTCTCACTCATTTTCTTTAGTCGCCATTGGCTAATTTAGTTTTTCGTACCTAGATTAATTATTTATTGTTCGATTTGTGTAAAACAAAGTGCATATGCTCCGTGGTCTCAATTGTAATTTTTTTTGTTACCGTGAAATTTTTCTGCAAGCAACGGAAGTGGCGTAATATTAACAAAAACTACGATTTTGACAGTTCGGTACCACTTTTTGAAAGCAAATATTATTTTTTTCGAAATCTGATATAGCAAAAAGGATGCGCGCTGTAAAGGGGCACAAATCGTTAGCTCAGATTTTTTAATTTCAATTTCATTTTCGGGCAATTTCGAATAAATGTAAAAAAAAGTGTAACAATCAGTTATTTACAACCTATTCAACGTCTTCATATTTTGAACTATTTATTCGTAACTTTCATAAACTCGTATTAATAATCCAGACGAGGAGAATGTATGCAAAATATAGTTCGTAATATGAGCACTTGCCGAGAAATATGCAATTTTGCGTGAATCACTTTTCACGTTATTTTGTCTATAAAAGAGTAAATTATTATCCGATTTTCAATATTTTTTTTTCATTCGATGCCTAATGCCAATTTGGACTAGGTTAACCCAATTTTACAGTTTCACTGTTACCGGAAATAACGTCATTTTGGAAAAAACTATACTTTTAACCTAAAAAACAAATATTTTATTCAAAAGAGTCTTTTTTATAATATTTTAAAAATTATGATATTTTGAATCCCATCAACGAATAGCATGAACCCATACGATCATACAGATACCACAAAAAAGTTTCTAACTTGTACGGTTGCCGAGAAATAGACGATTTTCTACAAGTCACTTTTCAAGCTTTTTGGTCTATAAAAGTGTCAATTATTATTCAATTTTCATACAATTTTCACCATGTGATGCCTTATGCGCTTTAGGATTGCAATGATCTGATTTAACATTTCCATTATCACCGGAAGTAATGTCATATTTGCAAAAACCGTATTTTTAGACTTCAAAACAAATATTTTATTCAAATGAGTCTGATTTGTAATGTTTATACAATTATGATATTTGATTCCAATCAACAAATAGATTAAACCCATACGGTCATATAAATACCAAAAAATGGTTTCTAACTTGTACAGTTGCCGAGAAATAGACGATTTTCTACACGTCACTTTTCAAGGTTTTTAGTCTATAAAAGTGGCAATTATTATTCGATTTACATAAAATTTTCACCATGTGATGCCTTATGCCATTTATGATTGCAATGATCTGATTTAACATTTCCATTATCACCGGAAGTAATGTCATATTTGCAAAAACCGTATTTTTAGACTTCCAAACAAAATTTTACTCCAAAATTAGATTTTGCGTGATCCGACTCAAGATGGCGTGTTCAATGACAAATATTACGGGACGCTGAAGATCTAGTATTTTCCTTTTTGGACTTTTATATGATATCAGAATGATACAAATTCGATGGTTAGGCAATAGATTATGAGATGCCGAAAATGTAGTATTTTCCTCTTTTTTTGAAGCCTTTTCGGACTCGTTTATCTCGAAAACTACTTCTATTTCACTTCTTAAACTTCTGTTACCCCGAGTCCTATCGGTCGTTTAGAGTATAAAGGTAAATTTAAAAGCATGGCAATGATATAAAGGACCCTGAAAGCCGATTCAGCACTGCTATGCAGGTCTAGTTATTATTAGGCTTTCAGACTTTGTCTGAAAGACTATTGTTTTTACTAAAATTATTATTTATTATTATTATTTTATTTTTCGGGGGAGCCTATTTCTCAGTGTCTGTAACAGATACAGATCTGGGACATAATTTTCTATCAGGAAACCATATGGTGGCTATCCCTTCCACTGTATTTGAAACTTCTGCGCAGACCGGAAGTGGTCGAATTTCGTGCGGTGCCAAAAAATTAAAAAACGGCCGTAGATTCGTTAATTTTGTATCTATTTTCATACAAATTACATTTTTGGAAACCCTGAGTCTTTTCTCGGACGATAGCAGTTGAAAATTTTGCAATTTCGAAACTTCGCCGTTGACTTCTAGCGTTTGAAAAATGAAAATATGTTGTTTAAGACACATTTTTTGTTATTTTTCAAAATTTTAAAATTTGACCTACATTTTTGGATACCTGACGGCAATCCGGTTCCAGTAATATAAGTTTCATTCAGAGTTATCTCCCTTTATTTTTCGATTTTTTTCGAATTTTCTTCACATTTTGTGAGCTTAAGTTTCGTTTTACGGCCAGATCGACGTTTCTGAAATTCCTGGAAAATGAAGTAATATGGTCAAACCACCGTTTAAAGCAATTTCAACAACAATCCGTAAACCGGAAGTAGTAGAAATAATATGCGATATTTTGAAAAAAAAGTGAAAAATGGGTGTTTTGGGTAAAAACACGATTTTTCCGTCCGATATCAATGGATTAAACGAATTAAGGTATCATTTGGTCGGGCGGTGATTGGACCACTGAATGATACCCAATTCGTACGGATACGATTAGCAGGAAGCAAAATATGGCACGCTGAAAATCAAGTATTTTCTGATTTTTAGCATTTTTGGACGCCTGTATCTCGAAAACTTAACCGCAACTTTTTTTTAAATTTTTTCTATCGAGAGTCCTTTCGGAGGTTTTGTGCATGAAGCCATCCAATAAGACTTTGAAATATCTGGAATAGGTGAAATAACTCACTGAAAATCGAAAAAAGTCGAAAAATCGTGAAATTTTGGAAAATGCTCTACTATTTTGTTATTTTAAGAGATTTTCAAAAAAAGATTGTATATTCAGATAGCAGACCTAATTAGGATTCTAACGATGTATAATATGTATGTAGTTATTGAAATTTAATTTTCGATATTTTAATTTTTTTGCATTGTTGGCACTTTTGAACATAGGATTTCTCAGGGGCATTTTATCTGATCAGATAATGTAATATGTCATTACAGAGCCCTGTGGCTATTTTAGTGCCCAAACCGGCTATTAAAACTATTCCGACAATAATAGCCATACCGGAAGTATTCAATAAATGAAAAAAAAATGTTAAAAACATTGTCGCACTTGCGAACAACTTGATTTCTCCCTTAGGTAATAGCGGACCAAAAGAACTAAAGTGTCGCTGGATAGCCCTATTAATGGACCATCATATGGTGTCTAAATAATACGATTTCGATTATAAGGAAATAATTTATTGTATGCCAAAAATCTAGTATTTTCTGATTTTTTAACATTCTGAGACGCCCTTTTCTCGAAAACAACGCCGCAGATTTTTCTTAAACTTTTCTTACTCAAAGTCCTATCGGTTGTCTATATAGTGAATCCAAAATGAAAAGCAATGAAATAATATAAGAGGTCCAAAAATGGCCCCAAACTTTGAAAAAAATTGAAAAATCGTTAAATTTTTGTAAACGCTCTTTAATTTATCTTTTTTTCCAAAACTACTCAATGGATGTTTCTGACACTTCTGGTACAGAAAGTTAAGTATCCAAATAACTTCATAAAGCTGTCACGACAATGATCGTAAAACCGGAAGTAGTCGAAAAAATGTCCGATATTTTGAAAATTTTTTTTTTTTTACAAAAACCTTTTTTTTTTATGATTATTTTTTGATGGTATTTTACACATTTATTGATGCCTTATTTCATTTATGACTTCTATCAACTAAGTTAACATTTTCAATATCACCGGAAGTAATGTAATTTTTGCAAAAAACGTATTTTTAGCCTTTAAAACAAACATTTTTTTGAAGGGATTTATATTTATTATTTGTTTAACTTTATAACGTCTGACTCTAATGGGCAGTAAGATTGAATCAATACCATCATATTGATATCAAGAAAAGGCTTCTAGCATGTTCCCTTGTCGAAAAATAGCCAATTTTCCAAGGGTCTTTTTTAATTATTTTACCTTCTTAATTTCAGTTTATGGGTTATAGGTTAATTTTTCATTGCCCGATATGTATTAAACAAATTTTGTATGTTGCAAATTTTCGACTTATTTTTCACCTATAAAAAAAATTTCTTTCGGCACCGGAAGTGACGTAATTTTGCCATAATTTACAATTTTGACCGGTCTTTTCGCCAGCAAATATTACTATTACATATGATAGAGGGTGTCACTGAAGCAAAACAACTAAAGTATAGTTCGGTAGCTCAATGGGTTGGCTATGGTATAATAAACTTCCTGTATGATTCCTGAAAGCCGGTTCAGTGCTGCTTGCAGGTCTAGTTAGGCTTTCAGACTTTCGTCTGAAAGACTATTGTTTTTACTAAAATTATTATTATTATTATTATTATTATTTTTTACCGCGGGAGCCTATTTCTCCATGATCGAAAAGAGATATCGATCTGGAACAAACTTTTCTATCGGGAAAACATGTGGTGGCTACTTGATAAACTATTTTTCAAACCTCTGCGCATACCGGAAGTGGCCGAACTTTGTACGTCGTCTAATATTTGAAAATAGGCCATAGTTTCGTCAATTCTTTACGCATTTTAAAACAGATGACATTTTCGTGAACTCTGAACCTTTTGCGAGATAATGGCTATCTCACATTTTTCAATTTCGAACATTCGTCTATGACTTCTATCGTTCGAAAATTGAAAAGACGTTGTTTATGAGACAATTTTTGTTATTTTTCAAAATTTGCAAATTTGACCTACATTTTTGGATTTCTGAGGTCCAAGCAATTCCAGTAATATAAGATTCATTCAGAGTTATCGCCCTTTATTTTTCGAATTTTTTCGAATTTTCTGCCCATTTTATGCCCCTTATATTTTTTGGAAAGGATAAAACGATATTTCTGAAACCTCTGGAACATAAAGCCATATAGTCAGACATCCGGATAAAGCAATTTCAACAACGATCCGTAAACCGGAAGTAGTCGAAATAATGTCTGATTTTTTGAAAAAAACTCAAAAAATGGGGGCTTTGGGAAAAACGTGATTTCTTCATCCCATATCAACCGATCAAATGGATTAAGGTATCGTTAGTTTACATCGGAATTGGAGTATCGTATGATACCGACTTCATACAGATACGATGATCCAGAAGTAAAATATGACACGCTGAAAATCAAGCATTTTTTGTTTTGGAGCGTTTTTGGACGCCTTTATCTCGAAAACTGCTCCAGCGATTTTTCTTAAACTTTATCTATCGATGGTCCTTCCGGTAGTCTTTAGCATGGATCCATCCATTAAGACCTTCATATAATTGGAATAAGACAAAAAAGGGACTGAAAATTGAAAAAAGTCCAAAAATCGTGAAATTTTGGAAAATGCTCTACTATTTTTTTATTTTAAGAGATTTTCAAAAAAAAAATATATATTTAAAAAGCTGACCCAATTACGATTCTAATGATGTATAATATGTATGCAGTTATTGAAATTTAATTTTCAATATTTTGACATTTTGACATTTTTAACACTTTTGAACATAGGATTTCTCAGAAGTATTTTATTTGATCGTATAGTGTCGTATATCGTTAGAGAGCCCTGTTCCCATGCAAACTCCAAAACTGGATGAGAAAACTACTCGACAATGATTCGTATACCGGAAGTAGTTCAAAAAACGAAGAAAAATGTAAAAAAGATAAAAAAAAATTTGGAGCTCTTGCCAAAAGATCGAATTCTCCGTCACATATTAGCGGACCAAAACAATTAAAGTGTCGTTGGATAGTTCCATTAATAGACGATCGTATAACATCTAAATAACACGAATTTGATTTTTAGGAAATAAATTATGGAACGCTGAAAACTAAGTATTTTCCGTTTTGGAGCATTCTGAGACGCCTTTTTCTCGAAAACGACGCCTACGATTTTTCTTAAACATTTTTTACTCAGAGTCCTATCGGTGGCCTAGCGTGTGCATCTAATAATAAAAGCGTTGCAATATTATAGGTGGTCCAAAAATGACCTCAATCTTTGAAAAAAGTTGAAAAATCATTAAATTATTGAAAATGCTCTTTTATTTATCTTTTTTTCGAAAATTACTTAATTAATGTTTCTGATATTTCTGGTATGGGAAGTTAAGTATCTAATCAACCTGTTAAAGCTATTCCGACAATGATTGAAAAACCGGAAGTAGTCGAAAATATCTCCGATATTTTGAATTTTTTTTACAATTTTACAGAAAACTTTTTTATTTATGAATATTTTTTGATGGTAGTTTACTCAGAGTTAAAGTATCACCCTACTTGAGCAGAAGTGAGAAAGAATTTTGTCTCACTCATTTTCTTTAGTCGCCATTGGCTAATTTAGTTTTTCGTACTTAGATTAATTATTTATTGTTCGATTTGTGTAAAACAAAATGCATATGCTCCGTGGTCTCAATTGTAATTTTTTTTGTTACCGTGAAATTTTTCTGCAAGCAACGGAAGTGGCGTAATATTAACAAAAACTACGATTTTGACAGTTCGGTACCACTTTTTGAAAGCAAATATTATTTTTTTCGAAATCTGATATAGCAAAAAGGATGCGCGCTGTAAAGGGGCACAAATCGTTAGCTCAGATTTTTTAATTTCAATTTCATTTTCGGGCAATTTCGAATAAATGTAAAAAAAAGTGTAACAATCAGTTATTTACAACCTATTCAACGTCTTCATATTTTGAACTATTTATTCGTAACTTTCATAAACTCGTATTAATAATCCAGACGAGGAGAATGTATGCAAAATATAGTTCGTAATATGAGCAATTGCCGAGAAATATGCAATTTTGCGCGAATCACTTTTCACGTTATTTTGTCTATAAAAGAGTAAATTATTATCCGATTTTCAATATTTTTTTTTCATTCGATGCCTAATGCTAATTTGGACTAGGTTAAGCCAATTTTACAGTTTCACTGTTACCGGAAATAACGTCATTTTGGAAAAAACTATACTTTTAACCTAAAAAACAAATATTTTATTCAAAAGAGTCTTTTTTATAATATTTTAAAAATTATGATATTTTGAATCCCATCAACGAATAGCATGAACCCATACGATCATACAGATACCACAAAAAAGTTTCTAACTTGTACGGTTGCCGAGAAATAGACGATTTTCTACAAGTCACTTTTCAAGCTTTTTGGTCTATAAAAGTGTCAATTATTATTCAATTTTCATACAATTTTCACCATGTGATGCCTTATGCGCTTTAGGATTGCAATGATCTGATTTAATATTTCCATTATCACCGGAAGTAATGTCATATTTGCAAAAACCGTATTTTTAGACTTCAAAACAAATATTTTATTCAAATGAGTCTGATTTGTAATGTTTATACAATTATGATATTTGATTCCAATCAACAAATAGATAAAACCCATACGGTCATATAAATACCAAAAAATGGTTTCTAACTTGTACAGTTGCCGAGAAATAGACGATTTTCTACACGTCACTTTTCAAGGTTTTTAGTCTATAAAAGTGGCAATTATTATTTGATTTACATAAAATTTTCACCATGTGATGCCTTATGCCATTTATGATTGCAATGATCTGATTTAACATTTCCATTATCACCGGAAGTAATGTCATATTTGCAAAAACCGTATTTTTAGACTTCCAAACAAAATTTTACTCCAAAATTAGATTTTGCGTGATCCGACTCAAGATGGCGTGTTCAATGACAAATATTACGGGACGCTGAAGATCTAGTATTTTCCTTTTTGGACTTTTATATGATATCAGAATGATACAAATTCGATGGTTAGGCAATAGATTATGAGATGCCGAAAATGTAGTATTTTCCTCTTTTTTTGAAGCCTTTTCGGACTCGTTTATCTCGAAAACTACTTCTATTTCACTTCTTAAACTTCTGTTACCCCGAGTCCTATCGGTCGTTTAGAGTATAAAGGTAAATTTAAAAGCATGGCAATGATATAAAGGACCCTGAAAGCCGATTCAGCACTGCTATGCAGGTCTAGTTATTATTATTATTATTTTTTACCGCGGGAGCCTATTTCTCCATGATCGAAAACAGATATCGATCTGGAACAAACTTTTCTATCGGGAAAACATGTGGTGGCTACTTGATAAACTATTTTTCAAACCTCTGCGCATACCGGAAGTGGCCGAACTTTGTATGTTGTCATGATATTGAAAATCGGCCATAATTTCGTCAATTCTTTACCCATTTTTAATCAAATGACATTTTCGGAAACCCTGAATCTTTTGCGAGATAATGGCTATCTCACATTTTTCAATTTCGAACATTCGTCTATGACTTCTATCGTTCGAAATTTGAAAAGACGTTGTTTATGAGACAATTTTTGTTATTTTTCAAAATTTGCAAATTTGACCTACATTTTTGGATTTCTGAGGTCCAAGCGATTCCAGTAATATAAGATTCATTCAGAGTTATCGCCCTTTATTTTTCGAATTTTTTCGAATTTTCTGCCCATTTTCTGCCCCTTATATTTTTTGGAAAGGATAAAACGATATTTCTGAAACCACTGGAACATAAAGCCATATAGTCAGACATCCGGATAAAGCAATTTCAACAACGATCCGTAAACCGGAAGTAGTCGAAATAATGTCTGATTTTTTGAAAAAAACTCAAAAAATGGGGACTTTGGGAAAAACGTGATTTCTTCGTCCCATATCAACCGATCAAATGGATTAAGGTATCGTTTGTTTACATCGGAATTGGAGTATCGTATGATACCGACTTCATACAGATACGATGATCCAGAAGTAAATTATGACACGCTGAAAATCAAGCATTTTTTGTTTTGGAGCGTTTTTGGACGCCTTTATCTCGAAAACTGCTCCAGCGATTTTTCTTAAACTTTATCTATCGATGGTCCTTCCGGTAGTCTTTAGCATGGATCCATCCATTAAGACCTTCATATAATTGGAATAAGACAAAAAAGGGACTGAAAATTGAAAAAAGTCCAAAAATCGTGAAATTTTGGAAAATGCTCTACTATTTTTTTATTTTAAGAGATTTTCAAAAAAAAAATATATATTTAAAAAGCTGACCTAATTACGATTCTAATGATGTATAATATGTATGCAGTTATTGAAATTTAATTTTCAATATTTTGACATTTTGACATTTTTAACACTTTTGAACATAGGATTTCTCAGAAGTATTTTATTTGATCGTATAGTGTCGTATATCGTTAGAGAGCCCTGTTCCCATGCAAACTCCAAAACTGGATGAGAAAACTACTCGACAATGATTCGTATACCGGAAGTAGTTCAAAAAACGAAGAAAAATGTAAAAAAGATAAAAAAAAATTGGAGCTCTTGCCAAAAGATCGAATTCTCCGTCACATATTAGCGGACCAAAACAATTAAAGTGTCGTTGGATAGTTCCATTAATAGACGATCGTATAACATCTCAATAACACGAATGTGATTCTTAGGAAAAAAATTATGGTACGCTGAAAACTACGTATTTTCCGTTTTGGAGCATTCTGAGACGCCTTTTTCTCAAAAACGACGCCTACGATTTTTCTTAAACATTTTTTACTCAGAGTCCTATCGGTGGCCTAGTGTGTGCATTTAATAATAAAAGCGTTGCAATATTATAGGTGGTCCAAAAATGGCCTCAATCTTTGAAAAAATTTGAAAAATCATTAAATTATTGAAAATGCTCTTTTATTTATCTTTTTTTCAAAAATTACTTAATGAATGTTTCTGATATTTCTGCTACAGGAAGTTAAGTATCTAATCAACTTGTTAAAGCAATTCCGACAATGATCGAAAAACCGGAAGTAGTCGAAAAAATCTCCGATATTTTGATTTTTTTTTACATTTTTACAGAAAACTATTTTATTTATGAATATTTTTTGATGGTAGTTTACTCAGAGTTAAAGTATCACCCTACTTGAGCAGAAGTGAGAAAGAATTTTGTCTCACTCATTTTCTTTAGTCGCCATTGGCTAATTTAGTTTTTCGTACCTAGATTAATTATTTATTGTTCGATTTGTGGAAAACAAAGTGCATATGCTCCGTGGTCTCAATTGTAATTTTTTTTGTTACCGTGAAATTTTTCTGCAAGCAACGGAAGTGGCGTAATATTAACAAAAACTACGATTTTGACAGTTCGGTACCACTTTTTGAAAGCAAATATTATTTTTTTCGAAATCTGATATAGCAAAAAGGATGCGCGCTGTAAAGGGGCACAAATCGTTAGCTCAGATTTTTTAATTTCAATTTCATTTTCGGGCAATTTCGAATAAATGTAAAAAAAAGTGTAACAATCAGTAATTTACAACCTATTCAACGTCTTCATATTTTGAACTATTTATTCGTAACTTTCATAAACTCGTATTAATAATCCAGACGAGGAGAATGTATGCAAAATATAGTTCGTAATATGAGCAATTGCCGAGAAATATGCAATTTTGCGTGAATCACTTTTCACGTTATTTTGTCTATAAAAGAGTAAATTATTATCCGATTTTCAATATTTTTTTTTCATTCGATGCCTAATGCCAATTTGGACTGGGTTAAGCCAATTTTACAGTTTCACTGTTAAAGGAAATAACGTCATTTTGGAAAAAACTATACTTTTAACCTAAAAAACAAATATTTTATTCAAAAGAGTCTTTTTTATAATATTTTAAAAATTATGATATTTTGAATCCCATCAACGAATAGCATGAACCCATACGATCATACAGATACCACAAAAAAGTTTCTAACTTGTACGGTTGCCGAGAAATAGACGATTTTCTACAAGTCACTTTTCAAGCTTTTTGGTCTATAAAAGTGTCAATTATTATTCAATTTTCATACAATTTTCACCATGTGATGCCTTATGCGCTTTAGGATTCCAATGATCTGATTTAACATTTCCATTATCACCGGAAGTAATGTCATATTTGCAAAAACCGTATTTTTAGACTTCCAAACAAAATTTTACTCCAAAATTAGATTTTGCGTGATCCGACTCAAGATGGCGTGTTCAATGACAAATATTACGGGACGCTGAAGATCTAGTATTTTCCTTTTTGGACTTTTATATGATATCAGAATGATACAAATTCGATGGTTAGGCAATAGATTATGAGATGCCGAAAATGTAGTATTTACCTCTTTTTTTGAAGCCTTTTCGGACTCGTTTATCTCGAAAACTACTTCTATTTCACTTCTTAAACTTCTGTTACCCCGAGTCCTATCGGTCGTTTAGAGTATAAAGGTAAATTTAAAAGCATGGCAATGATATAAAGGACCCTGAAAGCCGATTCAGCACTGCTATGCAGGTCTAGTTCTTATTATTATTATTTTTTTCCGCGGGAGCCTATTTCTCCATGATCAAAAACAGATATCGATCTGGAACAAACTTTTCTATCGGAAAAACATGTGGTGGCTAGTGCATAAACTATTTTTCAAACTTCTGCGCATACCGGAAGTGGCCGAACTTTGTAGGTTGTCATGATATTGAAAATCGGCCATAATTTCGTCAATTCTTAACCCATTTTTAATCAAATGACATTTTCGGAAACCCTGAATCTTTTGCGAGATAATGGCTATCTCACATTTTTCAATTTCGAACATTCGTCTATGACTTCAATCGTTCGAAATTTGAAAAGACGTTGTTTATGAGACATTTTTTGTTATTTTTCAAAATTTACAAATTTGACCTTCATTTTTGGATTCCTCAGGTCCAAGCGATTCCAGTAATATAAGATTCATTCAGAGTTATCGCCCTTTATTTTTCGAATTTTTTCGAATTTTCTGCCCATTTTCAAACCCTTATATTTTTTGGAAAGGATAAAAAGATATTTCTGAAACCTCTAGAACATAAAGCTATATAGTCAGACATCCGGATAAAGCAATTTCAACAACGATCCGTAAACCGGAAGTAGTCCAAATAATTTCTGATGTTTGGAAAAAAATGCAAAAAATGGGTGCTTTGGGGAAAAACGTGATTATTTCGTCCGATATCAACGGATTAAAGAGATTAGGGTATCGTTGGGTTGCACGGGAATTGAAGTATCGTATGATACCCATTTCATAAAGATACGATGACCCGGAAGTAAAATATCGCACGCTGAAAATCAAGTATTTTCTGATTTGGAGCGTTTTTAGACGCCTTTATCTCGAAAACTGCTCCAGCGATTTTTCTTAAACCTTCTCTATCGAGAGTCCCTTCGGTGGTCTTTAGCATGAAGCCATCCATTAAAATCTTCCAATAATTGGAATAGGACCAAAAACGGACTGAAAATCGAAAAAAGTCGAAAAATCGTGAAATTTTGGAAAATGCTCTACTATCTTTTTATTTTAAGAGATTTTCAAAAAAAAGATATATATTCATAAAGCTGACCTAATTACAATTCTAATGATGTATAATATGTATGCAGTTATTGAAATTTAATTTTCAATATTTTGACATTTTTACATTTTTAACATTTTTGAACATAGGATTTCTCAGAAGTATTTTATTTGATCGTATAGTGTAGTATACCATTAGAGAGTCCTGTTCCCATGCAAACTCCAAAACTGGATGTGAAAACTACTCGACAATGATTCGTATACCGGAAGTAGTTCAAAAAACGAAGAAAAATGTAAAAAAGATGAAAAAAAATTGGAGCTCTTGCCAAAAGTTCGAATTCTCCGTCACATATTAGCGGACCAAAACAATTAAAGTGTCGTTGGATAGTTCCATCAATAGACGATCGTATAACATCTAAATAACACGAATTTGATTCTTAGGAAATAAATTATGGTACGCCGAAAACTAAGTATTTTCCGTTTTGGAGCATTCTGAGACGCCTTTTTCTCGAAAACGACGCCTACGATTTTTCTTAAATATTTTTTACTCAGAGTCCTATCGGTGGCCTAGCGTGTGCATTTAATAATAAAAGCGTTGCAATATTATATGTGGTCCAAAAATGACCTCAATCTTTGAAAAAAGTTGAAAAATCATTAAATTATTGAAAATGCTCTTTTATTTATCTTTTTTTCGAAAATTACTCAATGAATGTTTCTGACATTTCTGGTACAGGAAGTTAAGTATCTAATCAATTTGTTAAAGCTATTCCGACAATGATCGTAAAACCGGAAGTAGTCGAAAAAATCTCCGATATTTTGATTTTTTTTTACATTTTTACAGAAAACTTTTTTATTTATGAATATTTTTTGATGGTAGTTTACACAGAGTTAAAGTATCACCCCACTTGAGCAGAAGTGAGAAAGAATTTTGTCTCAGTAATTTTCTTTAGTCGCCATTGGCTAATTTAGTTTTTCGTACCTAGATTAATTATTTATTGTTCGATTTGTATAAAACAAAGTGCATATGCTCCGTGGTCTCAATTGCAATTTTATTTGTTACCGTCAATTTTTTCTGCACGCAACGGAAGTGGCGTAATATTAACAAAAACTACAATTTTGACAGTTCAGTACCACTTTTTGAAAGGAAATATTATTTTTTTCGAAATCTGATATAGCAAAAAGAATGCGCGCTGTAAAGGGGCACAAATCGTTAGCTCAGATTTTTTAATTTCAATTTCATTTTCGGGCAATTTCGAATAAATGTAAAAAAAGTGTAACAATCAGCTATTTACAACCCATTCAACGTCTTCATATTTTGAACTATTTATTCGTAACTTTCATAAACCCGTAGTCATAATCCAGACGAAGAGAATGTATGCGAAAAATAGTTTGTAATATGAGCAGTTGCCGAGAAATATGCAATTTTGCATGCATCACTTTTGAAGTTATTTTGCCTATAAAAGAGTAAATTATTATCCAATTTTCAATATTTTTCTTTTATTCGATGCCTAATGCCAATTTGGACTAGGTTAAGCTAATTTTACAGTTTCACTGTTAAAGGAAATGACGTCATTTTGGAAAAAACTATACTTTTAACCTAAAAAACAAATATTTTATTCAAATGAGTCTTTTTTATAATATTTTAAAAATTATGATATTTTGAATCCCATCAGCGAATAGCATGAACCCATACGATCATACAGATACCACAAAAAAGTTTCTATCTTGTACGGTTGCAGAGAAATAGACGATTTTCTACAAGTCACTTTTCAAGCTTTTTGTATTATAAAAGTGTCAATTATTATTCAATTTTCATACAATTTTCACCATGTGATGCCTTATGCACTTTAGGATTGCAATGATCTGATTTAACATTTCCATTATCACCGGAAGTAATGTCATATTTGCAAAAACCGTATTTTTAGACTTCAAAACAAATATTTTATTCAAATGAGTCTGATTTGTAATGTTTATACAATTATGATATTTGATTCCAATCAACAAATAGATTAAACCCATGCGATCATATAAATACCAAAAAATGGTTTCTAACTTGTACGGTTGCCGAGAAATAGACGATTTTCTACACGTCACTTTTCAAGGTTTTTAGTCTATAAAAGTGGCAATTATTATTCGATTTACATAACATTTTCACCATGTGATGCCTTATGCCATTTATGATTGCAATGATCTGATTTAACATTTCCATTATCACCGGAAGTAATGTCATATTTGCAAAAACCGTATTTTTAGACTTCCAAACAAAATTTTACTCCAAAATTAGATTTTGCGCGATCCGACTCAAGATGGCGTGTTCAATGACAAATATTACGGGACGCTGAAGATCTAGTATTTTCCTTTTTGGACTTTTATATGATATCAGGATGATACAAATTCGATGGTTAGGCAATAGATGCCGAAAATGTAGTATTTTCCTCTTTTTTTTGGAGCCTTTTCGGACTCTTTTATCTCGAAAACTACTTCTATTTCACTTCTTAAACTTCTGTTACCCCGAGTCCTATCGATCTGGAACAAACTTTTCTATCTGGAAAACATGTGGTGGCTACTTGATAAACTATTTTTCAAACCTCTGCGCATACCGGAAGTGGCCGAACTTTGTACGTCGTCTAAAAATTGAAAATAGGCCATAGTTTCGTCAATTCTTTACCGATTTTAAAACAGATGACATTTTCGGGAACCCTGAACCTTTTGCGAGATAATGGCTATCTCACATTTTTCAATTTCGGAAATTCGCCTATGACTTCTATCGTTCGAAAATTGAAAAGACGTTGTTTATGAGACAATTTTTGTTATTTTTCAAAATTTGCAAATTTGACCTACATTTTTGGATTCCTGATGTCTATGCGATTCCAGTAATATAAGTTTCATTCAGAGTTATCGCCCTTTATTTTTCGAATTTTTTCGAATTTTCTGCCCATTTTGTAACCCTTATATTTTTTGGAAAGGATAAAACGATATTTTTGAAACCCCTGAAACATAAAGCCATATTGCCAGACAGTTGCATAAAGCAATTTCAACAACGATTCGTAAACCGGAAGTAGTCGAAATAATGTCTGATATTTTGAAAAAACTCAAAAAATGGGTGCTTTTGGGAAAAACGTGATTTCTTCGCCCGATATCAACCGATCAAATGGATTAAGGTATCGTTGGTTTACATTGGAATTGGAGTATCGTATGATACCCAATTCATACAGATACGATGACCCGGAAGTAAAATATAGCACGCTGAAAATCAAGTATTTTCTGGTTTGGAGCGTTTTTAGACGCCTTTATCTCGAAAACTGCTCCAGCGATGTATCTTAAACTTTCTCTATCGAGAGTCCTTCCGGTGGTCTTTAGCATGAAGCCATCCATTAAAACCTTCATATAATTGGAATAGGACCAAAAACGGACTGAAAATTGAAAAAAGTCAAAAAATCGTGAAATTTTGGAAAATGCTCTACTATTTTTTTATTTGAAGAGATTTTCAAAAAAAAGATATATATTTAGAAAGCTGACCTAATTACGATTCTAATGATGTATAATATGTATGCAGTTATTGAAATTTAATTTTCAATATTTTGACATTTTTACATTTTTAACACTTTTGAACATAGGATTTCTCAGAAGAATTTTATTTGATCGTATAGTGTAGTATATCATTAGAGAGCCTTGTTCCCATGCAAACTCCAAAACTGGATGTGAAACTACTCGACAATGATTCGTATACCGGAAGTAGTTCAAAAAACGACGAAAAATGTAAAAAAAGATAAAAAAAATTGGAGCTCTTGCCAAAAGATCGAATTCCCCGTCACATATTAGCGGACCAAAACAATTAAAGTGTCGTTGGATAGTTCCATTAATAGACGATCGTATAACATCTAAATAACACGAATTTGATTTTTAGGAAATAAATTATGGTACGCTGAAAACTAAGTATTTTCCGTTTTGGAGCATTCCGAGACGCCTTTTTCTCGAAAACGACGCCTACGATTTTTCTTAAACATTTTTTACTCAGAGTTTTATCGGTGGCCTAGGGTGTGCATCTAATAATAAAAGCGTTGCAATATTATAAGTGGTCCAAAAATGACCTCAATCTTTGAAAAAAGTTGAAAAATCATTAAATTATTGAAAATGCTCTTTTATTTATCTTTTTTTCGAAAATTACTCAATGAATGTTTCTGACATTTCTGCTACAGGAAGTTAAGTATCTAATCAACTTGTTAAAGCTATTCCAACAATGATCGTAAAACCGGAAGTAGTCGAAAAAATCTCCGATATTTTGAATTTTTTTTACATTTTTACAGAAAACTTTTTTATTTATGAATATTTTTTGATGGTAGTTTACACAGAGTTAAAGTATCACCCTACTTGAGCAGAAGTGAGAAAGAATTTTGTCTCAGTAATTTTCTTTAGTCGCCATTGGCTAATTTAGTCTTTCGTACCTAGATTAATTATTTATTGTTCGATTTGTATAAAACAAAGTGCATATGCTCCGTGGTCTCAATTGTAATTTTTTTTGTTACCGTGAATTTTTTCTGCACGCAACGGAAGTGGCGTAATATTAACAAAAACTACAATTTTGACAGTTCAGTACCACTTTTTGAAAGGAAATATTATTTTTTTCGAAATCTGATATAGCAAAAAGAATGCGCGCTGTAAAGGGGCACAAATCGTTAGCTCAGATTTTTTAATTTCAATTTCATTTTCGGGCAATTTCGAATAAATGTAAAAAAAAGTGTAACAATCAGTTATTTACAACCCATTCAACGTCTTCATATTTTGAACTATTTATTCGTAACTTTCATAAACTCGTAGTAATAATCCAGACGAGGAGAATGTATGCAAAAAATAGTTCGTAATATGAGCAATTGCCGAGAAATATGCAATTTTGCATACATCACTTTTCACGTTAATTTGCCTATAAAAGAGTAAATTATTATCCGATTTTCAATATTTTTTTTTCATTCGATGCTTAATGCCAATTTGGACTAGTTTAAGCCAATTTTACAGTTTCACTGTGACCGGAAATGACGTAATTTTGGCAAAAACTGTATTTTTAACCTAAAAAACAAATATTTTATTCAAATGTGTCTTTTTTATAATATTTTTAAAATTATGATATTTGAATCCCATCACCGAATAGCATGAACCCATACGATCATACAGATACCACAAAAACGTTTCTAACTTGTACGGTTGCCGAGAAATAGACGATTTTCTACAAGTCACTTTTCAAGATTTTTGGCCTATAAAAGTGTCAATTATTATTCAATTTTCATACAATTTTCACCATGTGATGCCTTATGCCATTTATGATTGCAATGATCTGATTTAACATTTCCATTATCACCGGAAGTAATGTCATATTTGCAAAAACCGTATTTTTAGACTTCAAAACAAATATTTTTTTTGAAGTGAGTTATATTTGTTATTTGTTTAACGTTATAACGTTTGATTCTAATGGCCATTTAGATTGGATCAATATAATCATACTGATATCAAAAAATTGCTTCTAGCATGTTCCCTTGTCGAGAAATAACCAATTTTCTAAGGATCACTTTTTACGTTTTTTTACCTTTTAATTTCAGTTTATGGGTTCCAAGTTTATTATTTATTGCCTGATATGTATAAAACAATTCTCAATTGCGAATTCTCAACTTATTTGTTACCGATAATGATTTCTTTTGGCACCGGAAGTGAAGTAATTTTGCCAGATTTTACAATTTTGACCGGCGTATTTGCAAGCATATAGTACTTTTACAAATCTGATAGAGGGTGTCACTGAATCATAACAACTACAGTATCGTTTGGTAGCTCGATGGATCGGCTATTGTATGACGCACTTCCTGTCTGATTCCCGAAAGCCGATTTAGCACTGCAGGTCTGCAGAGGTCGTTCAATAGCGAGCGAAGAAACATAACTAATTTCGCCGAGAATTTTAAGAAATAGGACAGATTTAAAAATACGGTACTCTTACAAAACGTTCAAATAAAGGTGTTCTAAAATCTTTTATTGCTATTTTGATCTTTTGTGTCGATAGATAGTATATTTATAGACTCATTTTTAAGAACATCACATCAATATTTTTAGTTATTTGCCTCTACTCCAAAATTAGATTTTGCTCGATCCGACTCAAGATGGCGTGTTCAATGACAAATATTACGGGACGCTGAAGATCTAGTATTTTCCTTTTTGGACTTTTATATGATATCAGAATGATACAAATTCGATGGTTAGGCAATAGTTTATGAGATGCCGAAAATGTAGTATTTTCCTCTTTTTTTTGGAGCCTTTTCAGACCCGTTTATCTCGAAAACTACTTCTATTTCACTTCTTAAACTTCTGTTACCCCGAGTCCTATCGGTCGTTTACAGTATAAAGGTAAATTTAAAAGCATGGCAATGATATAAAGGACCCTGAAAGCCGATTCAGCACTGCTATGCAGGTCTAGTTTATCTTTTTTTCAAAAATTACTTAATGAATGTTTCTGATATTTCTGCTACAGGAAGTTAAGTATCTAATCAACTTGTTAAAGCAATTCCGACAATGATCGAAAAACCGGAAGTAGTCGAAAAAATCTCCGATATTTTGAATGTTTTTTACATTTTTACAGAAAACTTTTTTATTTATGAATATTTTTTGATGGTAGTTTACACAGAGTTAAAGTATCACCCTACTTGAGCATAAGTGAGAAAGAATTTTGTCTCAGTAATTTTCTTTAGTCGCCATTGGCTAATTTAGTTTTTCGTACATAGATTAATTATTTATTGTTCGATTTGTATAAAACAAAGTGCATATGCTTCGTGATGTCAATTGTAATATTTTTTGTTACGGTGACATTTTTCTGCACGCAACGGAAGTGGCGTAATATTAACTAAAACTACAATTTTGAGAGTTAAGTACCACTTTTTGACAGCAAATATTATTTTTTTTCGAAAACTGATATAGCAAAAAGTATGCGCCCTGTAAAGGCGCATAAAATATTTGGCTCAGATTCTTAAATTTCAATTTCATTTTCGGGCAATTTCGAATAAAATGTAAAAAAAAGGGTAAAATTCAGTTATTACAACCCATTCAACGTCTTTATATTTTGAACTATTTATACGTAACTTTCATAAACGCGTAGCCATAATCCAGACGAAGAGAATGTATGCCAAAAATAGTTTGTAATATGAGCAGTTGCCGAGAAATATGCAATTTTGCATGCATCACTTTTCAAGTTATTTTGCCTATAAAAGAGTAAATTATTATCCGATTTTCAATATTTTTCTTTTATTTGATGCCTAATGCCAATTTGGACTAGGTTAAGCCAATTTTACAGTTTCACTGTTACCGGAAATGACGTCATTTTGGCAAAAAGTGTATTTTTAACCTAAAAAACAAATATTTTATTCAAATGAGTCTCTTTTATAATATTTTTAAAATTATGATATTTGAATCCCATCAACAAATAGCATGAACCCATACGATCATACAGATAGCACAAAAAAGTTTCTAGCTTGTACGGTTGCCGAGAAATAGACGATTTTCTACAAGTCACTTTTCAAGCTTTTTGGCCTATAAAAGTGTCAATTATCATTCAATTTTCATACAATTTTCACCATTTGATGCCTTATGCCATTTATGATTGCATTAAACTAATTTAAGATTTTTATTATCACCGGAAGTAATGTCTTTTTTGCAAAAACCGTATTTTTAGACTTCAAAACAAATATTTTTTTTAAGTGAGTTATATTTATTATTTGTTTAACGTTATAACGTTTGATTCTAATGGCCATTTAGATTGGATCAATATAATCATACTGATATCAAAAAATTGCTTCTAGCATATTCCCTTGTCGAGGAATAACCAATTTTCTAAGGATCACTTTTTAAGTTTTTTACCTTTTTAATTTCAGTTTATGGGTTCTAAGTTTATTATGTTATTGGCTGATATGTATAAAACAATTCTCAATTGCGAATTCTCAACTTATTTGTTATCGATAATGATTTCTTTTGGCACGGGAAGTTAAGTTTTTTTGCCAGATTTTACAATTTTGACCGGTGTATTTATTTGCAAGCAAATATTACTTTTACAAATCTGATAGAGGGTGTCACTGAATCATAACAACTACAGTATCGTTTGGTAGGTCGATGGATCGGCTATTGTATGACGCACTTCCTGTCTGATTCCTGAAAGCCGATTCAGCACTGCAGGTCTGCAGGTCTAGTTAGGCTTTCAGACTTTCGTCTGAAAGACTATTGTTTTTACTAAAATTATTATTATTATTATTATTATTATTTTTTACCGCGGGAGCCTATTTCTCCATGATCGAAAACAGATATCGATCTGGAACAAACTTTTCTATCGGGAAAACATGTGGTGGCTACTTGATAAACTATTTTTCAAACCTCTGCGCATACCGGAAGTGGCCGAACTTTGTACGTCGTCTAAAAATTGAAAATCGGCCATAGTTTCGTCAGTTCTTTACCCATTTTAAAACAAATGACATTTTCGGGAACCCTGAATCTTTTCGGAGATAATGGCTATCTCACATTTTTCGATTTCGAAAATTCGTGTAGGATTTCTATCGTTCGAAAATTGAAAAGACGTTGTTTATGAGACAATTTTTGTTATTTTTCAAAATTTGCAAATTTGACCTACATTTTTGGATTCCTGAAGTCTATGCGATTCCAGTAATATAAGTTTCATTCAGAGTTATCGCCCTTTATTTTTCGAATTTTTTCGAATTTTCTGCCCATTTTGTAACCCTTATATTTTTTGGAAAGGATAAAACGATATTTCTGAAACCCCTGAAACATAAAGCCATATTGCCAGACAGTTGCATAAAGCAATTTCAACAACGATTCGTAAACCGGAAGTAGTCGAAATAATGTCTGATTTTTTGAAAAAAAACTCAAAAAATGGGGGCTTTGGGAAAAACGTGATTTCTTCGTCCCATATCACCCGATCAAATGGATTAAGGTATCGTTGGTTGACATCGGAATTGGAGTATCGTATGATACCCAATTCATACAGATACGATGATCCAGAAGTAAAATATGACACGCTGAAAATCAAGCATTTTTTGATTTGGAGCGTTTTTGGACGCCTTTATCTCGAAAACTGCTCCAGCGATTTTTCTTAAACTTTATCTATCGATGGTCCTTCCGGTAGTCTTTAGCATGGATCCATCCATTAAGACCTATATATAATTGGAATAAGACAAAAAAGGGACTGAAAATTAAAAAAAGTCAAAAAATCGTGAAATTTTGGAAAATGCTCTACTATTTTTTTATTTGAAGAGATTTTCAAAAAAAAGATATATATTTAAAAAGCTGACCTAATTACGATTCTAATGATGTATAATATGTATGCAGTTATTGAAATTTAATTTTCAATATTTTGACATTTTTACATTTTTAACACTTTTGAACATAGGATTTCTCAGAAGTATTTTATTTGATCGTATAGTGTAGTATATCATTAGAGAGCCCTGTTCCCATGCAAACTCCAAAACTGGATGTGAAAACTACTCGACAATGATTCGTATACCGGAAGTAGTTCAAAAAACGAAGAAAAATGTAAAAAATATAAAAAAGAATTGGAGCTCTTGCCAAAAGTTCTATTTCTCCGCCACATATTAGCGGACCAAAACAATTAAAGTGTCGCTGGATAGTTCCATTAATAGACTATCGTATAACATCTCAATATCACGAATTTGATTCTTAGGAAATAAATTATGGTACGCTGAAAACTACGTATTTTCCGTTTTGGAGCATTCTGAGACGCCTTTTTCTCGAAAACGACGCCTACGATTTTTCTTAAACATTTTTTACTCAGAGTCCTATCGGTGGCCTAGCGTGTGCATCTAATAATAAAAGCGTTGCAATATTATAGGTTGTCCAAAAATGACATCAATCTTTGAAAAAAGTTGAAAAATCATTAAATTATTGAAAATGCTCTTTTATTTATCTTTTTTTCAAAAATTACTTAATGAATGTTTCTGATATTTCTGCTACAGGAAGTTAAGTATCTAATCAACTTGTTAAAGCAATTCCGACAATGATTGAAAAACCGGAAGTTGTCGAAAAAATCTCCGATATTTTGAATTTTTTTTACATTTTTACAGAAAACTTTTTTATTTATGAATATTTTTTGATGGTAGTTTACACAGAGTTAAAGTATCACCCTACTTGAGCATAAGTGAGAAAGAATTTTGTCTCAGTAATTTTCTTTAGTCGCCATTGGCTAATTTAGTTTTTCGTACCTAGATTAATTATTTATTGTTCGATTTGTATAAAATAAAGTGCATATGCTTCGTGATGTCAATTGTAATATTTTTTGTTACGGTGACATTTTTCTGCACGCAACGGAAGTGGCCTAATATTAACAAAAACTACAATTTTGAGAGTTAAGTACCACTTTTTGACAGCAAATATTATTTTTTTCGAAAACTGATATAACAAAAAGTATGCGCCCTGTATAGGCGCATAAAATGTTTGGCTCAGATTCTTAAATTTCAATTTCATTTTCGGGCAATTTTGAATAAAATGTAAAAGAAAAGGTAAAATTCAGTTATTACAACCCATCCAACCTCTTTATATTTTGAACTATTTATTCGTAACTTTCATAAACTCGTAGCCATAATCCAGACGAAGAGAATGTATGCGAAAAATAGTTTGTAATATGAGCAGTTGCCGAGAAATATGCAATTTTGCATGCATCACTTTTCAAGTTATTTTGCCTATAAAAGAGTAAATTATTATCCGATTTTCAATATTTTTCTTTTATTTGATGCCTAATGCCAATTTGGACTAGGTTAAGCCAATTTTACAGTTTCACTGTTACCGGAAATGACGTCATTTTGGCAAAAACTGTACTTTTAACCTAAAAAAACAAATATTTTATTCAAATGAGTCTCTTTTATAATATTTTTAAAATTATGATATTTGAATCCCATCAACGAATAGCATGAACCCATACGATCATACAGATACCACAAAAACGTTTCTAACATGTACGGTTGCCGAGAAATAGACGATTTTCTACAAGTCACTTTTTAAGCTTTTTGGTCTATAAAAGTGTCAATTATTATTCAATTTTCATACAATTTTCACCATGTGATGCCTTATGCCATTTATGATTGCAATGATCTGATTTAAAATTTCCATTATCACCGGAAGTAATGTCATATTTGCAAAAACCGTATTTTTAGACTTCAAAACAAATATTTTTTTGAAGTGAGTTATATTTATTATTTGTTTAACGTTATAACGTTTGATTCTAATGGCCATTTAGATTGGATCAATATAATCATACTGATATCAAAAAATTGCTTCTAGCATATTCCCTTGTCGAGGAATAACCAATTTTCTAAGGATCACTTTTTAACTTTTTTACCTTTTTAATTTCAGTTTACGGGTTCTAAGTTTATTATTTTATTGGCTGATATGTATAAAACAATTCTCAATTGCGAATTCTCAACTTATTTGTTATCGATAATGATTTCTTTTGGCACCGGAAGTTAAGTTTTTTTGCCAGATTTTACAATTTTGACCGGTGTATTTATTTGCAAGCAAATATTACTTTTACAAATCTGATAGAGGGTGTCACTGAATCATAACAACTACAGTATCGTTTGGTAGCTCGATGGATCGGCTATTGTATGACGCACTTCCTGTCTGATTCCTGAAAGCCGATTCAGCACTGCAGGTCTGCAGGTCTAGTTATTATTATTTTTTTCCGCGGGAGCCTATTTCTCCATGATCGAAAACAGATATCGATCTGGAACAAACTTTTCTATCGGGAAAACATGTGGTGGCTAGTGCATAAACTATTTTTCAAACTCCTGCGCATACCGGAAGTGGCCGAACTTTGTAGGTTGTCATGATATTGAAAATCGGCCATAATTTCGTCAATTCTTTACCCATTTTTAATCAAATGACATTTTCGGAAACCCTGAATCTTTTGCGAGATAATGGCTATCTCACATTTTTCAATTTCGAACATTTGTCTATGACTTCTATCGTTCGAAAATTGAAAAGACGTTGTTTATGAGACAATTTTTGTTATTTTTCAAAATTTGCAAATTTGACCTACATTTTTGGATTCCTGAAGTCTATGCGATTCCAGTAATATAAGTTTCATCCAGAGTTATCGCCCTTTATTTTTCGAATTTTTTCGAATTTTCTGCCCATTTGGTAACCCTTATATTTTTTGGAAAGGATAAAACGATATTTCTGAAACCCCTGAAACATAAAGCCATATTGCCAAACAGCTGCATAAAGCAATTTCAACAACGATTCGTAAACCGGAAGTAGTCGAAATAATGTCTGATTTTTTGAAAAAAACTCAAAAAATGGGGGCTTTGGGAAAAACGTGATTTCTTCGTCCGTTATCAACCGATCAAATGGATTAAGGTATCGTTGGTTTACATCAGAATTGGAGTATCGTATTATACCCAATTCATACAGATACGATGATCCAGAAGTAAAATATGACACGCTGAAAATCAAGCATTTTTTGATTTGGAACGTTTTTGGACGCCTTTATCTCGAAAACTGCTCCAACGATTTTTCTTAAACTTTATCTATCGATGGTCCTTCCGATAGTCTTTAGCATGGATCCATCCATTAAGACCTTCGTATAATTGGAATGAGACAAAAAAGGCACTGAAAATTGAAAAAAGTCAAAAAATCGTGAAATTTTGGAAAATGCTCTACTATTTTTTTATTTTAAGAGATTTTCAAAAATAAAATATATATTTAAAAAGCTGACCTAATTACGATTCTAATGATGTATAATATGTATGCAGTTATTGAAATTTAATTTTCAATATTTTGACATTTTGACATTTTTAACAATTTTGAACATAGGATTTCTCAGAAGTATTTTATTTGATCGTATAGTGTCGTATATCATTAGAGAGCCTTGTTCCCATGCAAACTCCAAAACTGGATGTGAAAACTACTCGACAATGATTCGTATACCGGAAGTAGTTCAAAAAACGAAGAAAAATGTAAAAAAGATGAAAAAAAAATGGAGCTCTTGCCAAACGTTCGAATTCTCCGTCACATATTAGCGGACCAAAACAATTAAAGTGTCGTTGGATAGTTCCATTAATAGACGATCGTATAACATCTAAATAACACGAATTTGATTCTTAGGAAATAAATTTTGATACGCCGAAAACTAAGTATTTTCCGTTTTGGAGCATTCCGAGACGCCTTTTTCTCGAAAACGACGCCTACGATTTTTCTTAAACATCTTTTACTCAGAGTCCTATTGGTGGCCTAGCGTGTGCATTTAATAATAAAAGCGTTGCAATATTATAGGTGGTCCAAAAATGACCTCAATCTTTGAAAAAAGTTGAAAAATCATTAAATTATTGAAAATGCTCTTTTATTTATCTTTTTTTCGAAAACTACTCAATGAATGTTTCTGACATTTCTGGTACAGGAAGTTAAGTATCTAATCAACTTGTTAAAGCTATTCCGACAATGATCGAAAAACCGGAAGTAGTCGAAAAAATCTCCGATATTTTGAATTTTTTTTACATTTTTACAGAAAACTTTTTTATTTATGAATATTTTTTGATGGTAGTTCACACAGAGTTAAAGTATCACCCTACTTGAGCAGAAGTGAGAAAGAATTTTGTCTCAGTAATTTTCTTTAGTCGCCATTGGCTAATTTAGTTTTTCGTACATAGATTAATTATTTATTGTTCGATTTGTATAAAACAAAGTGCATATGCTTCGTGATGTCAATTGTAATATTTTTTGTTACGGTGACATTTTTCTGCACGCAACGGAAGTAGCGTAATATTAACAAAAACTACTATTTTGAGAGTTAAGTACCACTTTTTGACAGCAAATATTATTTTTTTCGAAAACTGATATAACAAAAAGTATGCGCCCTGTAAAGGCGCATAAAATGTTTGGCTCAGATTCTTAAATTTCAATTTCATTTTCGGGCAATTTCGAATAAAATGTAAAAAAAAAGGTAAAATTCAGTTATTACAACCCATTCAACGTCTTTATATTTTGAACTATTTATTCGTAACTTTCATAAACTCGTAGCCATAATCCAGACGAAGAGAATGTATGCTTAAAATAGTTTGTAATATGAGCAGTTGCCGAGAAATATGCAATTTTGCATGCATCACTTTTCAAGTTATTTTGCCTATAAAAGAGTAAATTATTATCCGATTTTCAATATTTTTCTTTTATTTGATGCATAATGCCAATTTGGATGAGGTTAAGCCAATTTCACAGTTTCACTGTTACCGGAAATGACGTCATTTTGGCAAAAACTGTATTTTTAACCTAAAAAACAAATATTTTATTCAAATGAGTCTCTTTTATAATATTTTTAAAATTATGATATTTGAATCCCATCACCAAATAGCATGAACCCATACGATCATACAGATATCACAAAAAAGTTTCTAACTTGTACGGTTGCCGAGGAATAGACGATTTTCTACAAGTCACTTTTCAAGCTTTTTGGTCTATAAAAGTGTCAATTATTATTCAATTTTCATACAATTTTCACCATGTGATGCCTTATGCCATTTATGATTGCAATGATCTGATTTAACATTTTCATTATCACCGAAAGTAATGTCATATTTGCAAAAACTGTATTTTTAGACTTCAAAACAAATATTTTATTCAAATGAGTCTGATTTGTAATGTTTATACAATTATGATATTTGATTCCAATTAACAAATAGATTAAACCCATACGGTCATATAAATACCAAAAAATGGTTTCTAACTTGTACGGTTGCCGAGAAATAGACGATTTTCTACACGTCACTTTTCAAGGTTTTTAGTCTATAAAAGTGGCAATTATTATTCGATTTACATAAAATTTTCACCATGTGATGCCTTATGCCATTTATGATTGCAATGATCTGATTTAACATTTCCATTATCACCGGAAGTAATGTCATATTTGCAAAAACCGTATTTTTAGACTTCCAAACAAAATTTTACTCCAAAATTAGATTTTGCGCGATCCGACTCAAGATGGCGTGTTCAATGACAAATATTACGGGACGCTGAAGATCTAGTATTTTCCTTTTTGGACTTCTATATGATATCAGAATGATACAAATTCGATGGTTAGGCAATAGATTATGAGATGCCGAAAATGTAGTATTTTCCTCTTTTTTTGGAGCCTTTTCGGACTCGTTTATCTCGAAAACTACTTCTATTTCACTTCTTAAACTTCTGTTACCCCGAGTCCTATCGGTCGTTTAGAGTATAAAGGTAAATTTAAAAGCATGGCAATGATATAAAGGACCCTGAAAGCCGATTCAGCACTGCTATGCAGGTCTAGTTATTATTATTATTATTTTTTACCGCGGGAGCCTATTTCTCCATGATCGAAAACAGATATCGATCTGGAACAAACTTTTCTATCGGGAAAACATGTGGTGGCTAGTACATAAACTATTTTTCAAACTTCTGCGCATACCGGAAGTGGCCGAACTTTGTATGTTGTCATGATATTGAAAATCGGCCATAATTTCGTCAATTCTTTACCCATTTTTAATCAAATGACATTTTCGGAAACCCTGAATCTTTTGCGAGATAATGGCTATCTCACATTTTTCAATTTCGAACATTCGTCTATGACTTCTATCGTTCGAAAATTGAAAAGACGTTGTTTATGAGACAATTTTTGTTATTTTTCAAAATTTGCAAATTTGACCTACATTTTTGGATTTCTGAGGTCCAAGCGATTCCAGTAATATAAGATTCATTCAGAGTTATCGCCCTTTATTTTTCTGCCCATTTTATGCCCCTTATATTTTTTGGAAAGGATAAAACGATATTTCTGAAACCTCTGGAACATAAAGCCATATAGTCAGACATCCGGATAAAGCAATTTCAACAACGATCCGTAAACCGGAAGTAGTCGAAATAATGTCTGATTTTTTGAAAAAAACTCAAAAAATGGGAGCTTTGGGAAAAACGTGATTTCTTCGTCCCATATCAACCGATCAAATGGATTAAGGTATCGTTTGTTTACATCGGAATTGGAGTATCGTATGATACCGACTTCATACAGATACGATGATCCAGAAGTAAAATATGACACGCTGAAAATCAAGCATTTTTTGTTTTGGAGCGTTTTTGGACGCCTTTATCTCGAAAACTGCTCCAGCGATTTTTCTTAAACTTTATCTATCGATGGTCCTTCCGGTAGTCTTTAGCATGGATCCATCCATTAAGACCTTCATATAATTGGAATAAGACAAAAAGGGACTGAAAATTGAAAAAAGTCAAAAAATCGTGAAATTTTGGAAAATGCTCTACTATTTTTTTATTTTAAGAGATTTTCAAAAAAAAAATATATATTTAAAAAGCTGACCCAATTACGATTCTAATGATGTATAATATGTATGCAGTTAGTGAAATTTAATTTTCAATATTTTGACATTTTGACATTTTTAACACTTTTGAACATAGGATTTCTCAGAAGTATTTTATTTGATCGTATAGTATCGTATATCGTTAGAGAGCCCTGTTCCCATGCAAACTCCAAAACTGGATGTGAAAACTACTCGACAATGATTCGTATACCGGAAGTATTTCAAAAAACGACGAAAAATGTAAAAAAGATAAAAAAGAATTGGAGCTCTTGCCAAAAGTTCGAATTCTCCGTCACATATTAGCGGATCAAAACAATTAAAGTGTCGTTGGATAGTTCCATTAATAGACGATCGTATAACATCTAAATAACACGACTTTGATTCTTAGGAAATAAATTATGGTACGCTGAAAACTACGTATTTTCCGTTTTGGAGCATTCTGAGACTCCTTTTTCTCGAAAACGACGCCTACGATTTTTCTTAAACATTTTTTAGTCAGAGTCCTATCGGTGGCCTAGCGTGTGCATCTAATAATAAAAGCGTTGCAATATTATAGGTGGTCCAAAAATGACATCAATCTTTGAAAAAAGTTGAAAAATCATTAAATTATTGAAAATGCTCTTTTATTTATCTTTTTTTCAAAAATTACTTAACGAATGTTTCTGATATTTCTGCAACAGGAAATTAAGTATCTAATCAACTTGTTAAAGCAATTCCGACAATGATCGAAAAACCGGAAGTAGTCGAAAAAATCTCCGATATTTTGATTTTTTTTTACATTTTTACAGAAAACTTTTTTATTTATGAATATTTTTTGATGGTAGTTTACACAGAGTTAAAGTATCACCTTACTTGAGTATAAGTGAGAAAGAATTTTGTCTCAGCAATTTTCTTTAGTCGCCATTGGCTAATTTAGTTTTTCGTACCTAGATTAATTATTTATTGTTCGATTTGTATGAAACAAAGTGCATATGCTTCGTGATGTCAATTGTAATATTTTTTGTTACGGTGACATTTTTCTGCACGCAACGGAAGTGGCGTAATATCAACAAAAACTACAATTTTGAGAGTTAAGTACCACTTTTTGACAGCAAATATTATTTTTTTCGAAAACTGATATAACAAAAAGTATGCGCCCTGTAAAGGCGCATAAAATGTTTGGCTCAGATTCTTAAATTTCAATTTCATTTTCGGGCAATTTCGAATAAAATGTAAAAAAAAGTGTAAAATTCAGTTATTACAACCCATTCAACGTCTTTATATTTTGAACTATTTATTCGTAACTTTCATAAACTCGTAGCCATAATCCAGACGAAGAGAATGTATGCCAAAATAGTTTGTAATATGAGCAGTTGCCGAGAAATATGCAATTTTGCATGCATCACTTTTCAAGTTATTTTGCCTATAAAAGAGTAAATTATTATCCGATTTTCAATATTTTTCTTTTATTTGATGCCTAATGCCAATTTGGATTAGGTTAAGTCAACTTTACAGTTTCACTGTTACCGGAAATGACGTCATTTTGGCAAAAACTGTATTTTTAACCTAAAAAACAAATATTTTATTCAAATGAGTCTCTTTTATAATATTTTTAAAATTATGATATTTGAATCCCATCAACGAATAGCATGAACCCATACGATCATACAGATACCACAAAAACGTTTCTAACTTGTACGGTTGCCGAGAAATAGACGATGTTCTACAAGTCACTTTTTAAGCTTTTTGGTCTATAAAAGTGTCAATTATTATTCAATTTTCATACAATTTTCACCATTTGATGCCTTATGCCATTTATGATTGCAATGATCTGATTTAACATTTCCATTATCACCGGAAGTAATGTCATATTTGCAAAAACCGTATTTTTAGACTTCAAAACAAATATGTTTTTGAAGTGAGTTATATATATTATTTGTTTAACGTTATAACGTTTGATTCTAATGGCCATTTAGATTGGATCAATATAATCATACTGATATCAAAAAATTGCTTCTAGCATATTCCCTTGTCGAGGAATAACCAATTTTCTAAGGATCACATTTTAAGTTTTTTACCTTTTTAATTTCAGTTTATGGGTTCTAAGTTTATTATTTTATTGCCTGATATGTATAAAACAATTCTCAATTGCGAATTCTCAACTTATTTGTTATCGATAATGATTTCTTTTGGCACCGGAAGTGAAGTAATTTTGCCAGATTTTACAATTTTGACCGGTGTATTTATTTGGAAGCAAATATTACTTTTACAAATCTGATAGATGGTGTCACTGAATCATAACAACTACAGTATCGTTTGGTAGGTCGATGGATCGGCTATTGTATGACGCACTTCCTGTCTGATTCCTGAAAGCCGATTCAGCACTGCAGGTCTGCAGGTCTAGTTATTAGGCTTTCAGACTTTCGTCTGAAAGCCTATTGTGATTACTAAAATTATTATTAGGGTTTCACACTGCGAAGCTTGTGTGAAACACTATTGTTTTTGTTAAAATTATTATTCTTATTATTATTATTCTTCTTTTGTTTTGAGTAGATCTCAGCAACTGCTTGTCGCATCGTTACGATTTCTTCAGTTTTACTGGGAAAGTGGGTGTGACTTAGAGGATAAAGCTATTTTGAACGTTCTGCGACAATGCGAAATGTCCGAAATCACCGAAGTTATCGTTTTTTAAAATATTGCAGTAATTTTAACAATAATCATGGGATTTTAACTTTCGATACATTTTGGCATAGCCGGTGACATGGCACATAGCTACGCTACTTTCGATTTTTGATTTTCGGCAAATCTTCGAAGATATTAGGCGCCAAATTTTGAAAATTTAAAATTTTACAAAAAACTTTTTTTATTTATGAATATTTTTTAGTCGTGTTGTACACAGAATTAAAGAGTCATCTTACTTTCGCAAAAATGTTAAAATTTTTTGTCTCAGTAATTTTCCTTGGCCGCCATTGGCTAATTCAGTTTTTCAGTCCTAGATTATTTTTTTATTGTTCGATTTGTATAAAACAAAGTTCATATGCTTCGTTGTCTCAATTGTCATTTTTTTTGTTACCAATAGTGTTATCTGTCGGCACCGGAAGTGGCATAATTTTACCAAAAACTACAATTTTGACAGTTATTTTCCTTCTTCGAAGACAAATATTATTTTTTTGAAAAATTATATGACTCAAAGAGTGTGTCCTTTCAAGGCGCAAAAAATGGCGGAAGCAGTTTTTTTAATTTCTATTTCATTTTCTAGCAAATTGGATTAAGAGGTGAAAAAAGGCGTAAAATTGACCTATTTACAACCCATTCAGGCTTTTCAGATTTTAAAATATTTTTACATAACTCTTATAGACTTGTAGCTATAATCAATACGAAGAGAATGCATGTGAAAATTAGTTTGTAATATAAGCAGTTGCCAAGAAATGGGCAGTTCCGCATAAGTCACTGTTTTCTTTATTTTGCGTGTAATAAAGTCAATTATTATTGGATTTTTATAAAAGTGACATCACTTGATTCAAAAAGCATGTAGCGTCATATCAAGTTGATTACAATTTAAAATTGACACCGGAAGTGACGTCATTTTGTCAAAAACTGCATTTTAAACTTTTTAAATCAATGATTTATTCAACCAAAAATTACTTAATATGTATTAATAATTTTAACTTTTGGTTTAAATTCACATATAAACACAACTCATATGGTCATATAGATATCATAAAATTGTTTCTAACTTGTTCGGTTGCCGAGAAATAGACGGTTTTCTACAGGTCACTTTTGAAGGATTTGGGGCCATAAAAGAGTCAATTATTATTCGATTTTCATAAACGTTACACCATGTTATACCGAATGCTATTTGGGATTTCATACAAGTAATGTAAGATTTTCATTATCACCGGAAGTAATGACATTTTGGCAAAAACTGTATTTTTAGCCTTCAAAACAGATATTTTATTCAAATGAGTCTGTTTTGAAATCTTTTTCAAATTATGGTATTTGATGTCAATCAACAAATAGAATGAAGCCATACGATCATAAAGATACCACAAAATGGTTTCTAACTTGTACAGTTGCCGAGAAATAGCCGATTTTCTACAAGTCACTTTTCAAGATTTTTGGTCTTTAAAAGTGGCAATTATTATTCGATTTACATAAAATTTTCACTATATGATATCGTATGCCATTTCTGATTTCATAAGACTAATTGAACATTTTCATTAACACCGGGAGTAATTTAATTTTGTCAAGATCATTTACAAGTAACACATGTACAAAATGAATTGATATTGCTGGATTTGGTTGATTCTGCGTCCATTTTATTTGTGTGCAATGTTAATTTGGAAACCTGTTTAGTGGTTTCGTTGGTACCAGAAGCGACATATGTTCAAGGGTAACTTGGGACCGGAAGTGACATGTTTAAGGGTAAGGTGGCACCAGTGAAACCCGTCATTCCTGCATGCAGGTCTAGTTTTTTTTATTATTATTATTATTATTTACCGCGGGAGCCTATTTCTCTATGATCGAAAAGAGATACCGATTTGCAGTTCATCTTACTATCGGGAAACCAGGTGGTGGCTACTCAATAAAGCAATTTTCAAACTTCTGCGCAGACCGGAAGTGACCGAACTTTGTACGTTGTCAAAAAATTAAAAATTGGCTATAGTTTCATCAATTCTTTTCCCATTTTCAAACAAATCACATTTTTGGAATCCCTAAATCTTTTCTGAGACAATGGCTATCTCACATTTTTCAATTTCGAACATTCGTCTATGACTTTTATCGTTCGAAAATTGAAAACATGTTGTTTACGAGACAATTTTTGTTATTTTTCAAAATTTTCAAATTTGACCTACATTTTTGGATACCTGAAGTCCATCCGATTCTAGAAATATAAGTTTCATTCAGAGTTATCGCCCTTTATTTTTCGATTTTTTTCGAATTTTCTTCCCATTTTGTGAGCTGTGGTTTCGTTTTACGGTAGAATTGATGTTTCTGAAAGTTATGGAACATGAAGTTATAGTCCGATACCAACTGATAAAGCAATTTCGACAAGGATCCTTAAACCGGAAGTGGTCGAAATAGTGTGCAATATTTTGAAAAAAATGCAAAAAATGGATGTTTTGGTGGAAAACGTGATTTCTCCGTCCGATATCAACAGATTAAACAAATTAAGGTACCACTGGATGCCAAGAGGAATGGACTATCTTATGATAACCGAATCACACGGATACTATGAAACGGCAGTAAAATATGGCACGCTGAAAATCAAGTATTTTTTTGATTTGGAGCGTTTTTGGACGCTTGTATCTCGATAACTACCCCAGCGATTTTTATGAAACGTTCTCTATCGAGAGTCCTTTCGGTAGTCTTGTGTACGAAACATTCCATTAAGACTTTGAAATATCTGGAATAGGTCAAATAACGGACTGAAAATCGAAAAAAGTCGAAAAATCGTGAAAATTTGGAAAATGCTCTATTATTTTTTTTTTTTCAGAGATTTTCTAAAAAGGTTTATATTTTCAGATAGATGACCTTATTACGATTCTAACGATGTATAATACGTATGTAGTTATTGAAATTTAATTTTCGATTTTTCAAATTTTTTGCATTTTTGGCACTTTTGAACATAGGATTTCTCAGGGGCATTTTATCTGATCAGAAAATGTTATATATCATTACAGAGCCCTGTGGCCATTTTAGTGCCCAAACCGGCTATTAAAACTATTCCGACAATAATAACCATACCGGAAGTATTCAAAAAATGAAAAAAAAAGAGTAAAAACATTGTCGCTCTTGCGAAAAACTTGATTTCTCCCTTAGGTAATAGCGGACCAAAAGAACTAAAGTGTCGTTGGATAGCCCTATTAATGGACCATCATATGGTATCTAAATAATGTGATTTCAATGGTAAGGAAATAAATTATTGTATGCCAAAAATCTAGTATTTTCCGATTGTTTAACATCCTGAGACGCCCTTTTCTCGAAAACGGCGCCTACGATTTTTCTTAACCTTTTCTGACTCAAAGTCCTATCGGTTGTCTATATAGTGAATCCAAAATGAGAAGCATTGAAATAATATAAGTGGTCCAAAAATGGCCTCAAACTTTGAAAAAAATTGAAAAATCGTTAAATTTTTGGAAACGCTCTTTAATTTATCTTTTTTTCCAAAACTACTCAATGGATGTTTCTGACACTTCTGGTACAGAAAGTTAAGTATCCAAAGAACTTCGTAAAGCTATCACAACAACGATCGTAAAACCGAAAGTAGCCGAAAAAATGTCCGATATTTTGAAAAAAATTATTTGTTTTACGAAAACCTTTTTTATTTATGAATATTTTTTGATGATATTTTACACAGGGTTAAAATATCATCGTACTTGAGCCGAAATGAGAAAAAAAATTGTCTCGGTAATTTGCGTTAGCCGCCATCGGCTAATTTAGTTTTTCGTATCCAGATAAATTATTTATTGTTCGATTTGTATAAAACAAAGTTCATATGCTCCGTGGTCCCAATTGTAATTTTTTGGGTTACGGTGAAATTTTTCTGTCGGCAACGGAAGTGACGTAATATTAACCAAAACTACAATTTTGACAGTTCGGTACCACTTTTTAAAAGCAAATATTATTTTTTTTTATAACTGATATAACTAAAAGGACGCACCCTGCAAAGGTGCACAAAATCCTTAGCTCATATTTTTAAATTTCAATTTCATTTTCGGGCAACTTCGAATAAAATATAAAATAAAGTGTAAAATTCAGTTATTTAAAATTCATCCAGCGTCTTCATATTTTGAAATATTTAGTTGTAATTTTCATAAACTCGTAGCAATAATCCAGACGAAGAGAATGTATGCGAAAATTAGTTTGTAATATGAGCAGTTGCCGAGAAATGTGCAATTTTGCATGCATCACTTTTCACGTTATTTTGCCTATAAAAGAGTGAATTATTATTCGATTTGCAATATTTTTTTCCATTTGATGCCTAATGCCAATTTGGACTTGGTTAAGCCAATTTTACATTTTCACTGTGACCGGAAATGACGTCATTTGGGCAAAAACTGTATTTTTAACCTAAAAAACAAATATTTTATTCAAATGAGTCTGCCTTATAGTATTTTTAAAATTATGATATTTGATTCCCATCAACGAATAGAATGAAGCCATACGACCATACAGATACCACAAAATGGTTTCTAACTTGTACGGTTACAGAGAAATAGGCGATCTTCTATAAGTCACTTTTCAAGGTTTTTGGTCTATAAAAGTGTCAATTATTATTCGATTTTTATAAATTTTTTTACCATTTGTTGCCTTATGCCATTTATGACTTCTATGAACCAAGTTAACATTTTCAATATCACCGGAAGTAATGTAATTTTTGCAAAAAACGTATTTTTAGCCTTCAAAACAAACATTTTTTTGAAGGGATTTATATTTATTATTCGTTTAACTTTATAACGTCTGACTCTAATGGGCAGTAAGATTGAATCAATACCATCATATTGATATCAAGAAAAGGCTTCTAGCATGTTCCCTTGTCGAATAATAACCAATTTTCCCAGGGTCACTTTTAAGTTTTTTACCTTCTTAATTTCAGCTTATGGGTTATAGGTTAATTATTTATTGCCCGATATGTATAAAACAAAGTTTGTATTTTGTATGTTGCGAATTTTCGACTTATTTTTCACCTATAAAAATTCCTTTCGGCACCGGAAGTGACGTAATTTTGCCATAATTTACAATTTTGACCGGTCTTTTCGCCAGCAAATATTACTTTTACATATGATAGAGGGTGTCACTGAAGCAAAACAACTAAAGTATAGTTTGGTAGCTCAATGGATCGGCTATGGTATAATAAACTTCCTGTATGATTCCTGAAAGCCGGTTCAGTGCTGCTTGCAGGTCTAGTTAGGCTTTCAGACTTTCGTCTGAAAGACTATTGTTTTTACTAAAATTATTATTATTAAGCTTTCATATGTATTACATATGAAAGCTTATTGTTTCTGTTAAGATTAATATTATTATTATTTTTTTTTTTTGTGTTTTATTCACAAATCGGATTTCTCAGAATCTAACCATAGGATCGTTCTGAAACTTTTACCTATCCCCCCAAAAATGGGTGGTGGCTGTTGATTAAATATATTTTCAAAACGTTTTACGTATCCGAAGTCACCGAATTTTACGAACGAATGCATTTGACCTACAATGCTGTAACTTTGTGACTATTTGACCTATTTTACTAAATCTTTTTTCTTTGAGTACCTTGAGACAATTACTATAAATCTGCAGTTTCAGATTTTCGAATTTCGAAAATTCGTCGCTGTGATTTCGAACCGGAAGTTTAGACCAATTTGACAACTTCTTTAATAGTTGTACGATTTTCATGAAATTTAGTATCTAAGTAGATCTTACCGATGTGACTTCAAAAATATAATTAGAAATTTTCTAAATTATCTCACCTTGACGAAATTAAGGATCAAAAAAATCGTCGAAATATAGGTCAGAATGACCTGATTTTTTTTTTGGATACTAGATAAGTAATTACTGATTTGTACACAAAATATGGAGCTTGTCGATTGAACCGGAAGTGCCGCCATATTTAAAAGTGAAAAATCAATAAGACTTTTTTGCTATTTTACTTACAGACTCGAGAGTTATATTTTCCGAATCCTTGATGGAAGGCCTAAAAAATGTCGCGAATAGAATTTTGATTTCGGTCACGTGATGGTCACCATTTTGAATTGAAAATGAAAAATAGAAGCAATTTGAAGGGTCGGGACTTTGGAACACAATTACTCTCCTTCTAATTAAGCTAGAATGTTCAAACTTGGTGTAGACGTTCACTAGGTCAATGTTATGATTGAGTTTAAAGATGAGCATTTTCTGCTTAGGGTAAGCAGAGATAAGCATGCTAATTTGTTGATTCTTTAGGGCACGATAACTTCGGTTATAATGAAGGGAGGGCGGTGAAACTTTTGTCAATAGAGAGTCTAATAGCTAGCCTGTTGTGTGAAATCATTGTATTATTTTTTTCTAAATATCAGGGATAGCCGAAAAAAAGAGATTGAAAATCCAAAAAGTCGTATTTTTACAATTTGGAGCATGTTTAGAGGTCTTTCTCGTAAAGTCAACATAATATTTTTTGGGAACTTCTTCTACAAAGAGTCTTATTGGTAGTCTTTTATATGAAACCATCGATCAACAGTCCAACATATCAGGAGTAGAAGAACAAAAGGATCGAACATTGAAAACGGCACCCTTTCATTGTTAAGCGAAACATGCAGTGTGGGTGACTACAATCTACACATTCAGTCATCGTATAGAGCTTATTCAACAGTATCGAATTCCAGCTGCTTAGGGATATTTTACGTGCACTCCAATGTGTACACGAGACCTTGGTTTTTCGTCCCATCCGAATGACTAGACAGCTGTGCTTGTCAGGCCCTCCGTTCTGCCTCACTGACAAGGGGAACCACGCCGGGAAATCGAGATGAACTTTCTCCGTGCAGAACTTTCAATTCAGGCGAAAACGTTTATTGCATACGATTAAGCTGGTCAGTTGGAGCTTATTTTCAAAAGTTTTGTAGTAATCGGTTGGTAATTAAAGTACCGTGCACATTAAACTGTTAAAACAGAAAATTTCGCCCGGTTGAAATGTTTCTTGCTATAAGTCAGCAATTTTCTGAATTCAGGGAAGCTGAATGGTTAGCATGTGCGCACTGTATCGTAACGTCTGTCATTGAGTCAACGGGCGTCGTTTCGATCTCCAGGTTGCACGTGACATGAAGTATGATGTCCAACCTAGTGGGTTTTCTCCGTGTCCTTCGGTTTCCTCCCAACGGCTAAAGACCTGTAAGCGCAAGGGGCGTTTTTAAATAAAATTAAAAACATATGTTAGTCCCGAAATGACCTAGTTTGTGTCGAATGGACATGAAGCCGCATTTCTCTCTTTCTCTTTTATTTTTAAAGTTTTGTAATAATCGGTTGGTAATCAAAGGTACTGTAAAAGTGATAAAACAGAAAATTTCGCCCGGTTGTAATGTTTCTCACTTTAAAGTCAGCAATTTGCCGATTTTAAGGGGCAAACGTTTATTGCGAACGCTTAAGCTGGTCAGGGGGAGCTTATTTTTAAAAGTTTTGTAATATTCGGTTGATAACTAAAGGTACCGTGCAAATTAAACTGTTACAATAGAAAATTTGGCCCGGTTGAAATGTTTCTCGCTGTAGGTCAGCAATTTGCCGATTTTAGGGAGGTTGCGTGGCTGAATGGTTAGCACGTGCGCTCTGTATCATAACGTCTGTCATTGAGTCAACTGGCGTTGTTTCGATTTCTTGGTTGTACGTGACAAGGAGTATGGTCGCCTGTCCAACCTCGTAGGCCGTAACCGCCGCTGCCCGGGTAAAATTTCCCTCATTGCACACTTTATGGCATATGCCCGTCTTCATTAGCCCATTTTAGGAGCAGAACAGTCGGACGTTAAACCCCATTCAATTTCATTTCATTTCCTCTATGTTGCTTATTTATTATAGTGGATAAATATTTTTCTAGTTCTAGCAATTATTTAATTTCTGCATAGAAATCTTGCTTTGGCCAGTTTTTTTATTGCAGAGTGCCATTCTTGTTTAAACAAACATGATCCTTTGTTTAAAACATGCTTAAGAAGTCGTCACGATTTCCTACTTATAACCAAACATATTGGAAATATTAGTCTGGCATTATTAAATCCTAATTTTATTGGTCTTATTTAAAATTAAACTTTCATTTAACTATGAACAACCCTTAACGTGTCTCTTTAAAACTATTAAGTACTCTAAAACAGTAGCTCAACCTTTTGACCTAAACTCATTAATTTACCATTTTGTTGTGAGCGACTTCTTATTCTTCCTATATGACATATTGCACGTGTCTGATTTCAAAGGGGGGTTGGGTGGCTGAATGGTTAGCACGCGCGCCTGTCATTGAGTTAACTAGCGTGTTTTCGAATGCCCGGTTGTACGTGACAAGGAGTAAGGTCGCCTGTCCAACCTGCCATTTTTATTTTTTTTTTCCCGCCATTTTCATTTCATTTTCTCATCCGTCTCATTACAGTAATACAAGTTTCAGTTATTTCCCTTTAGTTTTCAGATTATTGTTATGCCTTGGTGCAATGTTTCATACTATATTTAGACTTGTAACTTCGCGAGTTTTTGACCAATTTTAATAATTTTTTCTTCTTATCCTTTTATTTAGGATACTTGATACAATCAATGACACGTGACGATGAATATGAAAGCTTTCATATCTGCATGGGACAACTTTGACCTACCCCCCCATAAATGGGGTGCGAACCTTGATTAAATATATTTTCAAAACGTTTTACGAATCCGAAATCACCGAATTTTACGAACGAATGCATTTGACCTACAATGCTGTAACTTTGTGACTATTTGACCTATTTAATTAATTCTTTTTTCTATGAGTACCTTGAGACATTTACTTCAAATCTGCAATTTCGGATTTTCGAATTTCGAAAATTCGTCGCTGTGATATCGAACCGGAAGTTTAGACCAACTGGACAACTTCTTTAGTAGTTGTACGATTTTCATGAAATTTGATATGTAGGTAAACCTTAATGATGCGACTTGAAAAATGACTTTAGAAATTTTCTAAATTATCTCCCCTTGGAGAAATTGAGGATCGAAATTTTCAAAAAAATCGACGAAATATAGGTCAAATCATCTTGAATTTTTTTTGGGTTACTAGCTACGAGACCACTGATTCATACACAAAAAATGGAGTTTGTAGCTCAACCCGGAAGTGCCACCATCTTGAAATGTAAAAACCTCAAAACCATTTTGCTATTTTACTTACAGACACGGGAATTATATTTTCTGAATCCTTGGAGGAAGGCCTAAAAAACGTTGGGAGTAGAATTTTCATTTAGGTCAACTGGGAGTCACCATTTTGAATTGAAAATGAAAAATAGAAGCAATTTGAAGGGCCGAGTATTTGGAACACGATAACTCTCCTTCTAATTAAGCTAGAATGTTTAAACTTGGGGTAGACGTTCACTAGGTCAATGTCATGATTGAGTGTAAAGACGAGCATTTTCTGCCTGGGGTTAGCAGAGATAAGCATGCTGATTTGTTGATTCTTTAGGGCACAATAACTTCGGTTATAATGAAGGGAGGGTGGTGAAACTCTTGTCAATCGAGAATCTAATAGCTAGCCTGTTGTGTGAAATCATTGTATCATTTTTTTGAAATATCAGGGATAGCAGAAAAAAGAGATCGAAAATCCAAAAAGTCGTATTTTTACGATTTAGAGGATTTTTAAAGGTCCTTTTCTCTTAAAGTCAACATAATATTTTTGGGGAACTTCTTGTACAAAGAGTCTTATCGGTAGTCTTTTATATGAAACCATCGATCAACAGTCCAAAATATCAGGAGTAGAAGAATAAAAGGATCGAAAATTGAAAACGGCACCCTTTCATTGTTAAGCAAAACATGCAGTGTGGGTGGCTACAATCTGCACATTTAGTCATCGTATAGAGCTTATTCAACATTATCGAATTCCAACTGCTAAGGAATCTTTTACGTGCACTCCAATGTGTACACGCCGGTGGGAGGACACGCCAGAAAATCGAGATGAACTTTCTCGGCCAATGCAGGGGTCGAACACCCGACCTCCTGGCTAGCAGGTCAACGCCTTCGCCACATAGTGTGGACACCCATCGTACATTTCATCCGTCAAATCAAAGCATTTCATTGCATTAGACCAATAATTAATTATTCTTAATTTGAAACTTTATTTTAATATTATTAAATCCTCATTTTATTGGTAGACGTTCGTCTTATTTAAAATTAAACTTTCGTTTAACTATCAACAACCCTTAACGTGTCTCTTTAAAACAATTAAATACTCTAAAACAGTAGCTCAACCTTTTGACCTAAGCTCATTAATTTACCATTTTGTATGTGAGCGACTTGTTATTCTTCTTATATGACATATTGCACGTGTCTGATTTCAAAGGGGAGTTTGGTGGCTGAATGGTTAGCACGCGCGCGTTGTATCATAAAGCCTGTCATTGAGTCAGCTAGCGTGATTTCGAATCTCCGGTCGTACCTGGCAAGGAGTAAGGTCGCCTGTCCATCTTGGTGGGTTTTCTTCATTTCCTCCGGTTTCCTTCAACTGCTAAAGACCTCTACGCGCAAGCGAAATATTGAAATAAAATCGAACTATATGTTAGTCCCGAAATGATCTAGTTTGGGACACAATAACTCTCTTTTTAATTCAGCTAGACTTGGTGTGGGTGTTTATTAGGCCAATACCTTGATGACTCTGGAACACAATAACTCTTCTTCTAATTGGGGTACAATGTTCAAACTTGGTATAGGCATTCACTAGATCAATGTCTTGATGAAGTTCGAAGTAGAATTTTGATTTAGGTCAACTGGTAGTCACCATTTTGAAGTGAATATGAAACATAGTGAAAATCGACATTTACGGACTTGTGAACAAACACAATAGAGCATAGTATGTTCAATGCGTCTCCTATGTCTGAAATTAATACATTTCAGGATAGTCGGGATACGGTATTTCAATATTTCAAAAATTCGATTTTTGCCTATGATGTTTTTCGTGCTGACAAAATTCTTTACGAGTGAAAAATCACACTAACTTCACTAGATTGTGACCGATTTTAATGATTTTTTTCCTCGTTCGGATTATTCATATGACCCATGACATGTGACAGGAAGTGACTGTGAATATGAAAGCTTTCATATCTGCATGGGACAGTAGCAGATCTAGTTAAGCTTTCATATTACATATGAAAGCTTATTGTTTCTGTTAAGATTATTATTATTTTTTTTTTTTGTGTATTTTCTGCAAATCGGATTTCTCAGAATCTAACCATGGGATCTTTCTGAAACTTTGACCTACCCCCCCAAAAATGGGGTGCGAACGTTGTTTAAATATATTTTCAAAACGTTTTACGAATCCGAAATCACCGAATTTTACGAACGAAAAAACTGACAATGCATAGTCGTAACTTTGCTATTTTTTGACCGATTTTACTAATTCTTTTTTCTTTGAATACCTTGAAAAAATCGTTTTCATCTGCAGTTTCACATTTTCGAATTTCGAAAATTCGTCGCTGTGATTTCGAACCGGAAGTTTAGACCAATTTGACAACTTCTTTAATAGTTGTACGATTTTCATGAAATTTAGTATACAAGTAGATCTTACCGATGTTACTTCAAAAATATAATTAGAAATTTTCTAAATTATCTCCCCTTGGTGAAATTAAGGATCAAAGTTTTCAAAAAAATCGTCGAAATATAGGTCAGAATGACCTAAAAAAATTTTTCGATACTCGACAAGTAATTACTGATTCCTACACAAAATATGGAGTTTGTCGATCGAACCGGAAGTGCCACCATCTTGAAACATGAAAAATCCCTAAGGCTTTTTTGCTATCTTACTTACAGACACGGGAGTTATATTTTCTGAATCCTTGAAGGATGGCCCAAAAATCGTAGGGAGCAGAATTTTGATTTCGGTCACGTGATGGTCACCATTTTGAATTGAAAATGAAAAGTAGTAGCAATTTGAAGGGCCGAGACTTTGAAACACAATAACTCTCCTTCTAATTGAGCTAGAATGTTCAAACTTGGTGTAGACGTTCACTAGGTCAATGTCATGATTGAGTGCAAAGATGAGCATTTTCTGCCTAGGGTAAGCAGAGATAGGCATGCTGATTTGTTGATTCTTTAGGGCACGATAACTTCGGTTATAATGAAGGGAGGGCGGTGAAACTTTTGTCAATAGAGAGTCCAATAGCTAGCCTGTTGTGTGAAATCATTGTATCATTTATTTTAAATATCAGGGATAGGCGAAAAAAAGAGATTGAAAATCCAAAAAGTCGTATTTTTACAATTTGGAGCATGTTTAGAGGTCTTTCTCGTAAAGTCAACTTAATATTTTTTGGGAACTTCTTCTACAAAGAGTCTTATTGGTATTCTTTTATATAAAACCATCGATCAACAATCCAACATATCAGGAGTAGAAGAACAAAAGGATCGAACATTGAAAACGGCATCCTTTCATTGTTAAGCGAAACATGCAGTGTGGGTGACTACAATCTACACATTTAGTCATCGTATACAGCTTATTCAACAGTATCGAATTCCAACTGCTTAGGGATATTTTTTTTTCGTCCCATCCGAACGACTAGGCAGCTGTGCTTGTCAGGCCCTCCGTTCTGCCTCAATGACAACGGGGAACCACGCCGGGAAATCAAGATGAACTTTTTCCGTGCAGAACTTTCAATTCAGGCCAAACGTTTATTGCATACGATTAAGCTGGTCAGTTGGAGCATATTTTCAAAAGTTTAGTAATAATCGGTTGGTAATTAAAGTACCGTGCACATTAAACTGTTAAAACAGAAAATTTCGCCCGGTTGAAATGTTTCTTGCTATAAGTCAGCAATTTTCCGAATTCAAGGAGGCTGAATGGCTGAATGGTTAGCATGTGCGCGCTGTATCGTAACGTCTGTCATTGAATCAACGGGCGTCGTTTCGATCTCCAGGTTGCACGTGACATGGAGTATGATGTCCAACCTCGTGGGTTTTCTCCGTGTCCGTCAGTTTCCTCCCAACGGCTAAAGACCAGTAAGCGCAAGGGGAGTTTTTAAATAAAATTAAAAAACATATGTTAGTCACGAAATGACCTAGTTTGTGTCTAATGGACATTAGGCCGCATTTCTCTCTTTCTCTTTTATTTTTAAAGTTTTGTAATAAACGGTTGGTAATCAAAGGTACTGTAAAAGTGATAAAACAGAAAATTTCGCCCGGTTGTAATGTTTCTCACTTTAAAGTCAGCAATTTGCCGATTTTAAGGGGCAAACGTTTATTGCGAACGATTAAGCTGGTCAAGGGGAGCTTATTTTTAAAAGTTTTGTAATATTCGGTTGATAACTAAAGGTACCGGTCAAATTAAACTGTTAAAATAGAAAATTTGGCCCGGTTGAACTGTTTCTCGCTGCAGGTCAGCAATTTGCCGATTTTAGGGAGGTTGCGTGGCTGAATAACGTCTGTCTTTGAGTCAACTGGCGTTGTTTCGATTTCTTCGATTTCGCCTGTCCAACTTCGTAGGCCGTAACGCCGCTGCCCGGGTAAAATTTCCCTCATTGCACACTTTATGGCATATGCCCGTCTTCATTAGCCCATTTTAGGAGCAGAACAGTAGGACGTTAAACCCCATTCAATTTCATTTCATTTTCTCTATGTTGCTTATTTATTATAGTGGATAAATATTTTTCTGGTTCTAGCAATTATTTAATTTCTGCATAGAAATCTTGCTTTGGCCAGTTTTTTTATTGCAGAGTGCCATTCTTGTATAATTCAGTCTATGATCCTTTGTTTAAAACATGCTTAAGAAGTCGTCACGATTTCCTACTTATAACCAAACATATTGGAAATATTAGTCTGGCATTATTAAATCCTAATTTTATTTGTCTTATTTAAAATTAAACTTTCATTTAACTATGAACAACCCTTAACGTGTCTCTTTAAAACTATTAAATACTCTAAAACCTTTTGACCTAAACTCATTAATTTACAATTTTCTTGTGAGCGACTTCTTATTCTTCCTATATGACATATTGCACGTGTCTGATTTCAAAGGGGGGTTGGGTGGCTGAATGGTTAGCACGCGCGCCTGTCATTGAGTTAACTAGCGTGTTTTCAAATGCCCGGTTGTACGTGACAAGGAGTAAGGTCGCCTGTCCAACCTGCCATTTTTAATTTGTTTTTCCCGCCATTTTCATTTCATTTTCTCATCCGTCTCATTACAGTAATACAAGTTTCAGTTATTTCCCTGTAGTTTTCAGATTATTGTTATGCCTGGGTGCAATGTTTCATACTATATTTAGACTTGTAACTTCGAGAGTTTTTGACCAATTTTGATAATTTTTTCTTCTTATCCTTTTATTTAGGATACTTGATACAATCAATGACACGTGACGATGAATATGAAAGCTTTCATATCTGCATGGGACAGTAGCAGATCTAGTTATTATTATTATTATTATTTTTTACCGCGGGAGCCTATTTCTCCATGATCGAAAACAGATATCGATCTGGAACAAACTTTTCTTTCGGGAAAACATGTGGTGGCTACTTGATAAACTATTTTTCAAACCTCTGCGCATACCGGAAGTGGCCGAACTTTGTACGTCGTCTAAAAATTGAAAATAGGCCATAGTTTCGTCAATTCTTTACCCATTTTTAAACAAATAACATTTTCGGGAACCCTGAATCTTTTGCAAGATAATGGCTATCTCACATTTTTCACTTTCGAACATTCGTCTATGACTTCTATCGTTCGAAAATTGAAAAGACGATGTTTATGAGACAATTTTTGTTATTTTTCAAAATTTGCAAATTTGACCTACATTTTTGGATTCCTGAAGTCTATGCCATTCCAGTAATATAAGTTTCATTCAGAGTTATCGCACTTTATTTTTCGAATTTTTTCGAATTTTCTGCCCATTTTATGCCCCTTATATTTTTTGGAAAGGATAAAACGATATTTCTGAAACCTCTGGAACATTAAGCCATATAGTCAGACATCCGGATAAAGCAATTTCAACAACGATCCGTAAACCGGAAGTAGTCGAAATAATGTCTGATTTTTTGAAAAAAACTCAAAAAATGGGGGCTTTGGGAAAAGCGTGATTTCGTCGTCCCATATCAACCGATCAAATGGATTAAGGTATCGTTGGTTTACGTCGGAATTGGAGTATCGTATGATACCCAATTCATACAGATACGATGATCCAGAAATAAAATATGACACGCTGAAAATCAAGCATTTTTTGATTTGGAGCGTTTTTGGACGCCTTTATCTCGAAAACTGCTCCAGCGATTTTTCTTAAATTTTATCTATTTATGGTCCTTCCGGTAGTCTTTAGCATGGATCCATCCATTAAGACCTTCATATAATTGGAATAAGACAAAAAAGGGACTGAAAATTGAAAAAAGTCAAAAAATCGTGAAATTTTGGAAAATGCTCTACCATTTTTTTATTTTAAGAGATTTTCAAAAAAAAGATATATATTTAAAAAGCTGACCTAATTACGATTCTAATGATGTATAATATGTATGCAGTTATTGAAATTTAATTTTCAATATTTTGACATTTTGACATTTTTAACACTTTTGAACATAGGATTTCTCAGAAGTATTTTATTTGATCGTATAGTATCGTATATCATTAGAGAGCCCTGTTCCCATGCAAACTACAAAACTGGACGTGAAAACTACTCGACAATGATTCGTGTACCGGAAGTAGTTCAAAAAACGAAGAAAAATGTAAAAAAGATGAAAAAAAATTGGAGCTCTTGCCAAAAGTTCGAATTCTACGTCAAATATTAGCGGACCAAAACAATTAAAGTGTGGTTGGATAGTTCCATTAATAGACGATCGTATAACATCTAAATAACACGAATTTGATTCTTAGGAAATAAATTATGGTACGCCGAAAACTAAGTATTTTCCGTTTTGGAGCATACTGAGACGCCTTTTTCTCGAAAACGACGCCTACGATTTTTCTTAAACATTTTTTACTCAGAGTCCTATCGGTGGCCTAGCGTGTGCATCTAATAATAAAAGCGTTGCAATATTATAGGTGGTCCAAAAATGACATCAATCTTTGAAAAAAGTTGAAAAATCATTAAATTATTGAAAAGACTCTTTTATTTATCTTTTTTTAGAAAATTACTCAATGAATGTTTCTGATATTTCTGGTACAGGAAGTTAAGTATCTAATCAACATGTTAAAGCTATTCCGACAATGATCGCAAAACCGGAAGTAGTCGAAAAAATCTCCGATATTTTGAATTTTTTTAACATTTTTACAGGAAACTTTTTTATTTATTAATATTTTTTGATGGTAGTTTACACATAGTTAAAGTATCACCCTACTTGAGCAGAAGTGGGAAAGAATTTTGTCTCAGTAATTTTCTTTAGTCGCCATTGGCTAATTTAGTTTTTCGTACCTAGATTAATTATTTATTGTTCGATTTGTATAAAACAAAGTGCATATGCTTCGTGATGTCAATTGTAATATTTTTTGTTACGGTGACATTTTTCTGCACGCAACGGAAGCGGCGTAATATTAACAAAAACTACAATTTTGAGTGTTAAGTACCACTTTTTGACAGCAAATATTATTTTTTTCGAAAACTGATAGAACAAAAAGTATGCGCCCTGTAAAGGCGCATAAAATGTTTGGCTCAGATTATTAAATTTCAATTTCATTTTTGGGCAATTTCGAATAAAATGTAAAAAAAAAGGTAAAATTCAGTTATATACAACCCATTCAACGTCTTTATATTTTGAACTATTTATTCGTAACTTTCATAAACTCGTAGCCATAATCCAGACGAAGAGAATGTATGCCAAAAATAGTTTGTAATATGAGCAGTTGCCGAGAAATATGCAATTTTGCATGCATCACTTTTCAAGTTATTTTGCCTATAAAAGAGTAAATTATTATCCGATTTTCAATATTTTTCTTTTATTTGATGCCTAATGCCGATTTGGACTAGGTTAAGCCAATTTTACAGTTTCACTGTTACCGGAAATGACGTCATTTTGGCAAAAACTGTATTTTTAACCTAAAAAACAAATATTTTATTCAAATGAGTCTCTTTTATAATATTTTTAAAATTATGATATTTGAATCCCATCAACGAATAGCATGAACCCATACGATCATACAGATACCACAAAAAAGTTTCTAACTTGTACGGTTGCCGAGAAATAGACGATTTTCTACAAGTCACTTTTCAAGCTTTTTGGTCTATAAAAGTGTCAATTATTATTCAATTTTCATACAATTTTCACCATGTGATGCCTTATGCCATTTATGATTGCAATGATCTGATTTAACATTTCCATTATCACCGGAAGTAATGTCATATTTGCAAAAACCGTATTTTTAGACTTCAAAACAAATATTTTTTTTGAAGTGAGTTATATTTATTATTTGTTTAACGTTATAACGTTTGATTCTAATGGCCATTTAGATTGGATCAATATAATCATACTGATATCAAAAAAATGCTTCTAGCATATTCCCTTGTCGAGGAATAACCAATTTTCTAAGGATCACCTCTTAAGTTTTTTACCTTTTTAATTTTAGTTTATGGGTTCTAAGTTTATTATGTTATTGGCTGATATGTATAAAACAATTCTCAATTGCGAATTCTCAACTTATTTGTTATCGATAATGATTTCTTTTGGCACCGGAAGTTAAGTTTTTTTGCCAGATTTTACAATTTTGACCGGTGTATTTATTTGCAAGCAAATATTACTTTTACAAATCTGATAGAGGGTGTCACTGAATCATAACAACTACATTATCGTTTGGTAGCTCGATGGATCGGCTATTGTATGACGCACTTCCTGTCTGATTCCTGAAAGCCGATTCAGCACTGCAGGTCTGCAGGTCTAGTTATTAGGCTTTCAGACTTTCGTCTGAAAGACTATTGTTTTTACTAAAATTATTATTAGGCTTTCAGACTTTCGTCTGAAAGACTATTGTTTTTACTAAAATTATTATTAGGCTTTCAGACTTTCGTCTGAAAGACTATTGTTTTTACTAAAATTATTAGGCTTTCAGACTTTCGTCTGAAAGCCTATTGAGATTACTAAAATTATTATTATTATTATTATTATTATTATTATTATTATTATTATTATTATTTACCGCGAGGGCCTAGATCTCTATGATCGAAAACAGATATCGACCTGGAATTAGCTTTTCTATCGGGAAACCATGTGGTGGCTACTTGATAAAATATTTTTGAAATTTCTGCGCATACCGGAAGTGACCGAACTTTGTACTTTCTCTAAAAATTGAAAATCGGCCATAGTTTCGTCAATTCTTTGTCCATTTTCAAACAAATTACATTTTTGGAATCCCTGAATCTTTTCTGAGACAATGGCTATCTCACATTTTTCAATTTCGAACATTCGTCTATGATTTTTATCGTTCGAAAATTGAAAACATGTTGTTTACGAGACAATTTTTGTTATTTTTCAAAATTTTCAAATTTGACCTACATTTTTGGATACCTGAAGTCCATCCGATTCCAGTAATATAAGTTTCAGTCAGAGTTATCGCCCTTTATTTTTCGATTTTTTTCGAATTTTCTTCCCATTTTGTGAGCTCGGGTTTCGTTTTATGGCAGGATTGACGTTTCTGAAACTTCTGGAACATGAAGTTATAGTCCAATACCAACTTATAAAGCAATTTCGACAAGAATCCTTAAACCGGAAGTGGTCGAAATAATGTGCAATATTTTGAAAAAAATGCAAAAAATGGATATTTTTGGGGAAAACGCTATTTCTCCGTTCGATATCAATGGATTAAACGAATGAAGGTACCGTTTGATGGCACGATTGTTGGACTATCATATGATACCCCATTCATACGGATACTATGAACAGACAGCAAAATATGGCACGCTGAAAATCAAGTATTTTCTGATTTGGAGCGTTTTTGGACGCCTGTATCTCGGAAACTTAACCTGCAATTTTTTTTAAATTTTTTCTATCGAGAGTCCTTTTGAAGGTATTTTGCATGAAGCCATCCAATAAGACTTTGAAATGTCTGGAATAGGATAAAAAAGGGACTGAAAATCGAAAAAAGTCGAAAAATCGTAAAATTTTGGAAAATGCTCTACTATTTTATTATTTTAAGAGATTTTCTAAAAAAGGTTGTATATTCAGATAGCTGACCTAATTACGATTCTAACGATGTATAATATGTATGTAATTATTAAAATTTAATTTTCGATATTTTAAATTTTTTGCATTTTTGACACTTTTGAACATAGGATTTCTCAGGGGCATTTTATCTGATCAGATAATGTAATATATCATTACAGAGCCCTGTGGCTATTTTAGTGCCCAAACCGGCTATTAAAACTATTCCGACAATAATAACCATACCGGAAGTATTCAAAAAATTAAAAAAAAAGAGTAAAAACATTGTCGCACTTGCGAAAAACTTGATTTCTCTCTTAGGTAATAGTGGACCAAAAGAACTAAAGTGTCGCTGGATAGCCCTATTAATGGACCATCATATGGTATCTAAATAATACGATTTCGATGGTAAGGAAATAAATTATTGTATGCCAAAAATCTAGTATTTTCCAATTTTTTAACATTCTGAGACGCCCTTTTCTCGAAAACGACGCCTACGATTTTTCTTAAACTTTTCTTACTCAAAGTCCTATCGGTTGTCTATATAGGGAATCCAAAATGAAAAGCATTGAAATAATATAAGTGGTCCAAAAATGGCCTCAAACTTTGAAAAAAACTGAAAAATCGTTAAATTTTTGGAAACGCTCTTTAATTTATCCTTTTTTCCAAAACTACTCAATGGATGTTTCTGACACTTCTGGTACAGAAAGTTAAGTATCCAAAGAACTTCGTAAAGCTATCACAACAACGATCGTAAAGCCGGAAGTAGTCGAAAAAATGTCCGATATTTTGAAAAAAAATAATTTTTTTACGAAAACCTTTTTTATTTATGAATATTTTTTGATGATATTTTACACGGGGTTAAAATATCATCGTACTTGAACAGAAATGAGAAAAAAAATTGTCTCGGTAATTTGCATTAGCCGCCATCGGCTAATTTAGTTTTTCGTACCCAGAAAAATTATTTATTGTTCGATTTGTATAAAACAAAGTTCATATGCACCGTGGTCCCAATTGCATTTTTTTTTGTTACGGTGAAATTTTTCTGTCGGCAACGGAAGTGACGTAATATTAACAAAAACTACAATTTTGACAGTTCGGTACCACTTTTTGCAAGCAAATATTATTTTTTTTCAAAACTGATATAACTAAAAGGATGCACCCTTCAAAGGTGCACAAAATCCTTAGCTCATATTTTTAAATTTCAATTTCATTTTCGGGCAATTTAGAATAAAATGTAAAATAAAGTGTAAAATTCAGTTATTTACAATTCATTCAGCGTCTTCATATTTTGAAATATTTATTTGTAATTTTCATAAACTCGTAGCAATAATCCAGACGAAGAGAATGTATGCGAAAATTAGTTTGTAATATGAGCAGTTGCCGAGAAATATGCGATTTTGCATGCATCACTTTTCACGTTATTTTGCCTATAAAAGAGTGAATTATTATTCGATTTGCAATATTTTTTTTCCATTTGATGCCTAATGCCAATTTGGACTAGGTCAAGCCAATTTTACATTTTCACTGTGACCGGAAATGACGTCTTTTGGGCAAAAACTGTATTTCTAACCTAAAAAACAAATATTTTATACAAATGAGTCTGCCTTATAATGTTTTTAAAATTATGATATTTGATTCCCATCAACGAATAGAATGAAGCCATACGACTATACAGATACCACAAAATGGTTTCTAACTTGTACGGTTACAGAGAAATAGGCGATCTTCTATAAGTCACTTTTCAAGGTTTTTGGTCTGTAAAAGTGTCAATTATTATTCGATTTTTATAATTTATTTACCATTTGATGCCTTATGCCATTTATGACTTCTATGAACCAAGTTAAAATTTTCAATATCACCGGAAGTAATGTAATTTTTGCAAAAAACGTATTTTTAGCCTTCAAAACAAACATTTTTTTGAAGGGATTTATATTTATTATTCGTTTAACTTTATAACGTCTGACTCTAATGGGCAGTAAGACTGAATCAATACCATCATATTGATATCAAGAAAAGGCTTCTAGCATGTTCCCTTGTCGAATAATAACCAGTTTTCCCAGGGTCACTTTTCAGTTTTTTAACTTCTTAATTTCAGTTTATGGGTTATAGGTTAATTATTTATTGCCCGATATCTATAAAAAAAAGTTTGCATTTTGTATGTTGCGAATTTTCGACTTATTTTTCACCTATAAAAATTTCTTTCGGCACCGGAAGTGACGTAATTTTGCCATAATTTACAATTTTGACCGGTCTTTTCGCCAGCAAATATTACTTTTACATATGATAGAGGGTGTCACTGAAGCAAATTTACTAATGTATAGTTTGGTAGCTCAATGGATCGGCTATGGTATAATAAACTTCCTGTATGATTCCTGAAAGCCGGTTCAGTGCTGCTTGCAGGTCTAGTTATTAGGCTTTCAGACTTTCGTCTGAAAGACTATTGTTTTTACTAAAATTATTATTATTATTATTATTATTATTATTATTATTTTTTACCGCGGGAGCCTATTTCTCCATGATCGAAAACAGATATCGATCTGGAACCAACTTTTCTATCGGGAAAACATGTGGTGGCTAGTGCATAAACTATTTTTCAAACTTCTGCGCATACCGGAAGTGGCCGAACTTTGTAGGTTGTCATGATATTGAAAATCGGCCATAATTTCATCAATTCTTTACCCATTTTTAATCAAATGACATTTTCGGAAACCCTGAATCTTTTCCGAGATAATGGCTATCTCACATTTTTCAATTTCGAATATTTGTCTATGACTTCTATCGTTCGAAAATTGAAAAGACGTTGTTTATGAGACAATTTTTGTTATTTTTCAAAATTTGCAAATTTGACCTACATTTTTGGATTCCTGAAGTCTATGCGATTCCAGTAATATAAGTTTCATTCAGAGTTATCGCCCTTTATTTTTCGAATTTTTTCGAATTTTCTGCCCATTTGGTAACCCTTATATTTTTTGGAAAGGATAAAACGATATTTCTGAAACCCCTGAAACATAAAGCCATATTGCCAAACCGCTGCATAAAGCAATTTCAACAACGATTCGTAAACCGGAAGTAGTCGAAATAATGTCTGATTTTTTGAAAAAAACTCAAAAAATGGGGGCTTTGGGAAAAACGTGATTTCTTCGTCCCATATCAACCGATCAAATGGATTAAGGTATCGTTGGTTTACATCAGAATTGGAGTATCGTATGATACCCAATTCATACAGATACGATGATCCAGAAGTAAAATATGACACGCTGAAAATCAAGCATTTTTTGATTTGGAACGTTTTTGGACGCCTTTATCTCAAAAACTGCTCCAACGATTTTTCTTAAACTTTATCTATCGATGGTCCTTCCGATAGTCTTTAGCATGGATCCATCCATTAAGACCTTCGTATAACTGGAATAAGACAAAAAAGGGACTGAAAATTGAAAAAAGTCAAAAAATCGTGAAATTTTGGAAAATGCTCTACTATTTTTTTATTTTAAGAGATTTTCAAAAAAAAAATATATATTTAAAAAGCTGACCTAATTACGATTCTAATGATGTATAATATGTATGCAGTTATTGAAATTTAATTTTCAATATTTTGACATTTTGACATTTTTAACAATTTTGAACATTGGATTTCTCAGAAGTATTTTATTTGATCGTATAGTGTCGTATATCATTAGAGAGCCTTTGTCCCATACAAACTCCAAAACTGGATGTGAAAACTACTCGACAATGATTCGTATACCGGAAGTAGTTCAAAAAACGAAGAAAAATGTAAAAAAGATGAAAAAAAATGGAGCTCTTGTCAAAAGTTCGAATTCTTCGTCACATATTAGCGGACCAAAACAATTAAAGTGTCGTTGGATAGTTCCATTAATAGACGATCGTATAACATCTAAATAACACGAATTTGATTCTTAGGAAATAAATTATGGTACGCCGAAAACTAAGTATTTTCCGTTTTGGAGCATTCCGAGACGCCTTTTTCTCGAAAACGACGCGTACGATTTTTCTTAAACATTTTTTACTCAGAGTCCTATCGGTGGCCTAGCGTGTGCATTTAATAATAAAAGCGTTGCAATATTATAGGTGGTCCAAAAATGACCTCAATCTTTGAAAAAAGTTGAAAAATCATTAAATTATTGAAGATGCTCTTTTATTTATCTTTTTTTCGAAAACTACTCAATGAATGTTTGTGACATTTCTGGTAAAGGAAGTTAAGTATCTAATCAACTAGTTAAAGCTATTCCGACAATGATCGAAAAACCGGAAGTAGTCGAAAAAATCTCCGATATTTTGATTTTTTTTTACATTTTTACAGAAAACTTTTTTATTTATGAATATTTTTTGATGGTAGTTCACACAGAGTTAAAGTATCACCCTACTTGAGCAGAAGTGAGAAAGAATTTTTTCTCAGTAATTTTCTTTAGTCGCCATTGGCTAATTTAGTTTTTCGTACCTAGATTAATTATTTATTGTTCGATTTGTATAAAACAAAGTGCAAATGCTCCGTGATGTCAATTGTAATATTTTTTGTTACGGTGACATTTTTCTGCACGCAACGGAAGTGGCGTAATATTGACAAAAACTACAATTTTGAGAGTTAAGTACCACTTTTTGACAGCAAATATTATTTTTTTTCGAAAACTGATATAGCAAAAAGTATGCGCCCTGTAAAGGCGCATAAAATGTTTGGCTCAGATTCTTAAATTTCAATTTCATTTTCGGGCAATTTCGAATAAAATGTAAAAAAAAAGGTAAAATTCAGTTATTACAACCCATTCAACGTCTTTATATTTTGAACTATTTATTCGTAACTTTCATAAACTCGTAGCCATAATCCAGACGAAGAGAATGTATGCCAAAAATAGTTTGTAATATGAGCAGTTGCCGAGAAATATGCAATTTTTCATGCATCACTTTTCAAGTTATTTTGCCTATAAAAGAGTAAATTATTATCCGATTTTCAATATTTTTCTTTTATTTGATGCCTAATGCCAATTTGGACTAGGTTAAGCCAATTTTACAGTTTCACTGTTACCGGAAATGACGTCATTTTGGCAAAAACTGTATTTTTAACCTAAAAAACAAATATTTTATTCAAATGAGTCTCTTTTATAATATTTTTAAAATTATGATATTTGAATCCCATCAACCAATAGCATGAACCCATACGATCATACAGATACCACAAAAAAGTTTCTAACTTGTACGGTTGCCGAGAAATAGACGATTTTCTACAAGTCACTTTTCAAGCTTTTTGGCCTATAAAAGTGTCAATTATTATTCAATTTTCATACAATTTTCACCATTTGATGCCTTATGCCATTTATGATTGCATTAAACTAATTTAAGATTTTTATTATCACCGGAAGTAATGTCTTTTTTGCAAAAACCGTATTTTTAGACTTCAAAACAAATATTTTTTTTAAGTGAGTTATATTTATTATTTGTTTAACGTTATAACGTTTGATTCTATTGGCCATTTAGATTGGATCAATATAATCATACTGATATCAACAAATTGCTTCTAGCATATTCCCTTGTCGAGGAATAACCAATTTTCTAAGGATCACTTTTTAAGTTTTTTACCTTTTTAATTTCAGTTTATGGGTTCTAAGTTTATTATGTTATTAGCTGATATGTATAAAACAATTCTCAATTGCGAATTCTCAACTTATTTGTTATCGATAATGATTTCTTTTGGCACCGGAAGTTTTTTTGCCAGATTTTACAATTTTGACCGGTGTATTTATTTGCAAGCAAATATTACTTTTACAAATCTGATAGAGGGTGTCACTGAATCATAACAACTACAGTATCGTTTGGTAGCTCGATGGATCGGCTATTGTATGACGCACTTCCTGTCTGATTCCTGAAAGCCGATTCAGCACTGCAGGTCTGCAGGTCTAGTTATTATTATTTTTTACCGCGGGAGCCTATTTCTCCATGATCGAAAACAGATATCGATCTGGAACCAACTTTTCTATCGGGAAAACATGTGGTGGCTAGTGCATAAACTATTTTTCAAACTTCTGCGCATACCGGAAGTGGCCGAACTTTGTAGGTTGTCATGATATTGAAAATCGGCCATAATTTCGTCAATTCTTTACCCATTTTTAATCAAATGACATTTTCGGAAACCCTGAATCTTTTCCAAGATAATGGCTATCTCACATTTTTCAATTTCGAATATTTGTCTATGACTTCTATCGTTCGAAAATTGAAAAGACGTTGTTTATGAGACAATTTTTGTTATTTTTCAAAATTTGCAAATTTGACCTACATTTTTGGATTCCTGAAGTCTATGCGATTCCAGTAATATAAGTTTCATTCAGAGTTATCGCCCTTTATTTTTCGAATTTTTTCGAATTTTCTGCCCATTTGGTAACCCTTATATTTTTTGGAAAGGATAAAACGATATTTCTGAAACCCCTGAAACATAAAGCCATATTGCCAAACCGCTGCATAAAGCAATTTCAACAACGATTCGTAAACCGGAAGTAGTCGAAATAATGTCTGATTTTTTGAAAAAAACTCAAAAAATGGGGGCTTTGGGAAAAACGTGATTTCTTCGTCCCATATCAACCGATCAAATGGATTAAGGTATCGTTGGTTTACATCAGAATTGGAGTATCGTATGATACCCAATTCATACAGATACGATGATCCAGAAGTAAAATATGACACGCTGAAAATCAAGCATTTTTTGATTTGGAACGTTTTTGGACGCCTTTATCTCAAAAACTGCTCCAACGATTTTTCTTAAACTTTATCTATCGATGGTCCTTCCGATAGTCTTTAGCATGGATCCATCCATTAAGACCTTCGTATAACTGGAATAAGACTAAAAAGGCACTGAAAATTGAAAAAAGTCCAAAAATCGTGAAATTTTGGAAAATGCTCTACTATTTTTTTATTTTAAGAGATTTTCAAAAAAAAAATATATATTTAAAAAGCTGACCTAATTACGATTCTAATGATGTATAATATGTATGCAGTTATTGAAATTTAATTTTCAATATTTTGACATTTTGACATTTTTAACAATTTTGAACATTGGATTTCTCAGAAGTATTTTATTTGATCGTATAGTGTCGTATATCATTAGAGAGCCTTTGTCCTATACAAACTCCAAAACTGGATGTGAAAACTACTCGACAATGATTCGTATACCGGAAGTAGTTCAAAAAACGAAGAAAAATGTAAAAAAGATGAAAAAAAAATGGAGCTCTTGTCAAAAGTTCGAATTCTTCGTCACATATTAGCGGACCAAAACAATTAAAGTGTCGTTGGATAGTTCCATTAATAGACGATCGTATAACATCTAAATAACACGAATTTGATTCTTAGGAAATAAATTATGGTACGCCGAAAACTAAGTATTTTCCGTTTTGGAGCATTCCGAGACGCCTTTTTCTCGAAAACGACGCCTACGATTTTTCTTAAACATTTTTTACTCAGAGTCCTATCGGTGGCCTAGCGTGTGCATTTAATAATAAAAGCGTTGCAATATTATAGGTGGTCCAAAAATGACCTCAATCTTTGAAAAAAGTTGAAAAATCATTAAATTATTGAAAATGCTCTTTTATTTATCTTTTTTTCGAAAACTACTCAATGAATGTTTCTGACATTTCTGGTAAAGGAAGTTAAGTATCTAATCAACTAGTTAAAGCTATTCCGACAATGATCGAAAAACCGGAAGTAGTCGAAAAAATCTCCGATATTTTGAATTTTTTTTACATTTTTACAGAAAACTTTTTTATTTATGAATATTTTTTGATGGTAGTTCACACAGAGTTAAAGTATCACCCTACTTGAGCAGAAGTGAGAAAGAATTTTGTCTCAGTAATTTTCTTTAGTCGCCATTGGCTAATTTAGTTTTTCGTACCTAGATTAATTTTTTATTGTTCGATTTGTATAAAACAAAGTGCATATGCTCCGTGATGTCAATTGTAATATTTTTTGTTACGGTGACATTTTTCTGCACGCAACGGAAGTGACGTAATATTGACAAAAACTACAATTTTGAGTGTTAAGTACCACTTTTTGACAGCAAATATTATTTTTTTTCGAAAACTGATATAGCAAAAAGTATGCGCCCTGTAAAGGCGCATAAAATGTTTGGCTCAGATTCTTAAATTTCAATTTCATTTTCGGGCAATTTCGAATAAAATGTAAAAAAAAAGGTAAAATTCAGTTATTACAACCCATTCAACGTCTTTATATTTTGAACTATTTATTCGTAACTTTCATAAACTCGTAGCCATAATCCAGACGAAGAGAATGTATGCCAAAAATAGTTTGTAATATGAGCAGTTGCCGAGAAATATGCAATTTTGCATGCATCACTTTTCAAGTTATTTTGCCTATAAAAGAGTAAATTATTATCTGATTTTCAATATTTTTCTTTTATTTGATGCCTAATGCCAATTTGGACTAGGTTAAGCCAATTTTACAGTTTCACTGTTACCGGAAATGACGTCATTTTGGCAAAAACTGTATTTTTAACCTAAAAAACAAATATTTTATTCAAATGAGTCTCTTTTATAATATTTTTAAAATTATGATATTTGAATCCCATCAACGAATAGCATGAACCGTTACGATCATACAGATACCACAAAAAAGTTTCTAACTTGTACGGTTGCCGAGAAATAGACGATTTTCTACAAGTCACTTTTCAAGCTTTTTGGCCTATAAAAGTGTCAATTATTATTCAATTTTCATACAATTTTCACCATTTGATGCCTTATGCCATTTATGATTGCATTAAACTAATTTAAGATTTTTATTATCACCGGAAGTAATGTCTTTTTTGCAAAAACCGTATTTTTAGACTTCAAAACAAATATTTTTTTTAAGTGAGTTATATTTATTATTTGTTTAACGTTATAACGTTTGATTCTAATGGCCATTTAGATTGGATCAAGTTAATCATACTGATATCAAAAAATTGCTTCTAGCATATTCCCTTGTCGAGGAATAACCAATTTTCTAAGGATCACTTTTTAAGTTTTTTACCTTTTTAATTTCAGTTTATGGGTTCTAAGTTTATTATGTTATTGGCTGATATGTATAAAACAATTCTCAATTGCGAATTCTCAACTTATTTGTTATCGATAATGATTTCTTTTGGCACCGGAAGTTAAGTTTTTTTGCCAGATTTTACAATTTTGACCGGTGTATTTATTTGCAAGCAAATATTACTTTTACAAATCTGATAGAGGGTGTCACTGAATCATAACAACTAGAGTATCGTTTGGTAGCTCGTTGGATCGGCTATTGTATGACGCACTTCCTGTCTGATTCCTGAAAGCCGATTCAGCACTGCAGGTCTGCAGGTCTAGTTATTCTTATTAGGCTTTCAGACTTTCGTCTGAAAGACTATTGTTTTTACTAAAATTATTATTATTATTATTAGGCTTTCAGACTTTCGTCTGAAAGACTATTGTTTTTACTAAAATTATTATTATTAGGCTTTCAGACTTTCGTCTGAAAGACTATTGTTTTTACTAAAATTATTATTATTTATTATTATTATTTTATTTTTCGGGGGAGCCTATTTCTCAGCGCCTGTAACAGATACCGATCTGGGACCTAATTCTCTATAGGGAAACCATGTGTTGGCTACTTGATAAACTATTTTTGAAACTTCTGCGCAGACCGGAAGTGGTCGAATTTCGTGCTGTGTCAAAAAATTAAAAAACGGCCGTAGATTCGTCAATTCTGTACCTATTTTCATACAAATGACATTTTCGGAAACCTTGAGTCTTTTCTCGGACGATAGCAGTTGAAAATTTTGATATTTCGAAACTTCATCGTTGACTTCTTGCGATCGAAAAATGAAAAATTTTATTTGAGAGACAATTTTTGTTATTTTTCAAAATTTTCAAATTTGACCTACATTTTTGGATACCTGAAGGCAATCTGGTTCCAGTAATATAAGTTTCATTCCGAGTTATCGCCCTTTATTTTTCGATTTTTTTCGAATTTTCTTCACATTTTGTGAGCTTAAGTTTCGTTTTACGGCCGGATCAACGTTTTTCAAATTCCTGATACATGAAGCAATATTGTCAAACCACCGTTTAAAGCAATTTCAACAACAATCCGTAAACCGGAAGTAGTCGAAATAATATGCGATATTTTGAAAAAAACGTGAAAAATTGGTGTCTTGGGTAAAAACACGATTTCTCCGTCCGATATCAACGGATTAAACAAATTAAGGTATCATTTGGTCTAGCGGTGATTGGACCACTGAATGATACCCAATTCGTACGGATACAATGAGCTGGAAGAAAAATATGGCACGCTGAAAATCAAGTATTTTCTGATTTGGAGCGTTTTTGGACGCCTTTATCTCGAAAACTGCTCCAGCGATTTTTCTTAAACTTTCTCTATTAAGAGACCCTTCGATGGTCTTTAGCATGAAGCAATACATTACAATCTTCCAATAATTGGAATAAGACAAAAAAGGGACTGAAAATCGAAAAAAGTCCAAAAATCGTGAAATTTTGGAAAATGCTCTACTATTTTTTTATTTTAAGAGATTTAAAAAAAACAGATATATATTTAAAAAGCTGACCTAATTACGATTCTAATGATGTATAATATGTATGCAGTTATTGAAATTTAATTTTCAATATTTTGACATTTTGACAATTTTAACACTTTTGAACATAGGATTTCTCAGAAATATTTTATTTGGTCGTATAGTGTCGTATATCATTAGAGAGCCCTGTTCCCATGCAAACTCCAAAACTGGATGCGAAAACTACTCGACAATGATTCGTATACCGGAAGTAGTTCAAAAAACGACAAAAAATGTAAAAAAGATGAAAAAAAATTGGAGCTCTTGCCAAAAGTTCGAATTCTCCGTCACATATTAGCGGACCAAAACAATTAAAGTGTCGTTGGATAGTTCCATTAATAGACGATCGTATAACATCTAAATAACACGAATTTGATTTTTAGGAAATAAATTATGGTACGCCGAAAACTAAGTATTTTCCGTTTTGGAGCATTCTGAGACGCCTTTTTCTCGAAAACGACGCCTACGATTTTTCTTAAATATTTTTTACTCAGAGTCCTATCGGTGGCCTAGCGTGTGCATCTAATAATAAAAGCGTTGCAATATTATAGGTGGTCCAAAAATGACCTCAATCTTTGAAAAAAGTTGAAAAATCATTAAATTATTGAAAATGCTCTTTTATTTATCTTTTTTTCGAAAATTACTCAATGAATGTTTCTGACATTTCTGGTACAGGAAGTTAAGTATCTAATCAACTTGTTAAAGCTATTCCGACAATGATCGTAAAACCGGAAGTAGTCGAAAAAATCTCCGATATTTTGAATTTTTTTTACATTTTTACAGAAAACTTTTTTATTTATGAATATTTTTTGATGGTAGTTTACACAGAGTTAAAGTATCACTCTACTTGAGCAGAAGTGAGAAAGAATTTTGTCTCAGTAATTTTCTTTAGTCGCCATTGGCTAATTTAGTTTTTCGTACCTAGATTAATTATTTATTGTTCGATTTGTATAAAACAAAGTGCATATGCTTCGTGATGTCAATTGTAATATTTTTTGTTACGGTGACATTTTTCTGCACGCAACGGAAGTGGCGTAATATTAACAAAAACTACTATTTTGAGAGTTAAGTACCACTTTTTGACAGCAAATATTATTTTTTTCGAAAACTGATATAACAAAAAGTATGCGCCCTGTAAAGGCGCATAAATTGTTTGGCTCAGATTCTTAAATTTCAATTTCATTTTCGGGCAATTTCGAATAAAATGTAAAAAAAAAAAGGTAAAATTCAGTTATTACAACCCATTCAACGTCTTTATATTTTGAACTATTTATTCGTAACTTTCATAAACTGGTAGCCATAATCCAGACGAAGAGAACGTATGCTTAAAATAGTTTGTAATATGAGCAGTTGCCGAGAAATATGCAATTTTGCATGCATCACTTTTCAAGTTATTTTGCCTATAAAAGAGTAAATTATTATCCGATTTTCAATATTTTTCTTTTATTTGATGCCTAATGCCAATTGGGATGCGGTTAAGCCAATTTCACAGTTTCACTGTTACCGGAAATGACGTCATTTTGGCAAAAACTGTATTTTTAACCTAAAAAACAAATATTTTATTCAAATGAGTCTCTTTTATAATATTTTTAAAATTATGATATTTGAACCCCATCACCAAATAGCATGAACCCATACGATCATACAGATACCACAAAAAAGTTTCTAACTTGTACGGTTGCTGAGATATAGACGATTTTCTACAAGTCACTTTTCAAGCTTTTTGGTCTATAAAAGTGTCAATTATTATTCAATTTTCATACAATTTTCACCATGTGATGCCTTATGCCATTTATGATTGCAATGATCTGATTCCATTATCACCGGAAGTAATGTCATATTTGCAAAAACCGTATTTTTAGACTTCAAAACATAATTTTACTCCAAAATTAAATTTTTGCGCGATCCGACTCAAGATGGCGTGTTCAATGACAAATATTACGGGACGCTGAAGATCTAGTATTTTCCTTTTTGGACTTTTATATGATATCAGAATGATACAAATTCGATGGTTAGGCAATAGATTATGAGATGCCGAAAATGTAGTATTTTCCTCTTTTTTTGGAGCCTTTTCAGACTCGTTTATCTTGAAAACTACTTCTATTTCACTTCTTAAACTTCTGTTACCCCGAGTCCTATCGGTCGTTTAGAGTATAAAGGTAAATTTAAAAGCATGGCAATGATATAAAGGACCCTGAAAGCCGATTCAGCACTGCTATGCAGGTCTAGTTATTATTATTCTTATTATTATTATTTTTTACCGCGGGAGCCTATTTCTCCATGATCGAAAACAGATATCGATCTGGAACCAACTTTTCTATCGGGAAAACATGTGGTGGCTAGTGCATAAACTATTTTTCAAACTTCTGCGCATACCGGAAGTGGCCGAACTTTGTAGGTTGTCATGATATTGAAAATCGGCCATAATTTCGTCAATTCTTTACCCATTTTTAATCAAATGACATTTTCGGAAACCCTGAATCTTTTCCGAGATAATGGCTATCTCACATTTTTCAATTTCGAATATTTGTCCATGACTTCTATCGTTCGAAAATTGAAAAGACGTTGTTTATGAGACAATTTTTGTTATTTTTCAAAATTTGCAAATTTGACCTACATTTTTGGATTCCTGAAGTCTATGCGATTCCAGTAATATAAGTTTCATTCAGAGTTATCGCCCTTTATTTTTCGAATTTTTTCGAATTTTCTGCCCATTTGGTAACCCTTATATTTTTTGGAAAGGATAAAACGATATTTCTGAAACCCCTGAAACATAAAGCCATATTGCCAAACCGCTGCATAAAGCAATTTCAACAACGATTCGTAAACCGGAAGTAGTCGAAATAATGTCTGATTTTTTGAAAAAAACTCAAAAAATGGGGGCTTTGGGAAAAACGTGATTTCTTCGTCCCATATCAACCGATCAAATGGATTAAGGTATCGTTGGTTTACATCAGAATTGGAGTATCGTATGATACCCAATTCATACAGATACGATGATCCAGAAGTAAAATATGACACGCTGAAAATCAAGCATTTTTTGATTTGGAACGTTTTTGGACGCCTTTATCTCAAAAACTGCTCCAACGATTTTTCTTAAACTTTATCTATCGATGGTCCTTCCGATAGTCTTTAGCATGGATCCATCCATTAAGACCTTCGTATAACTGGAATAAGACAAAAAAGGCACTGAAAATTGAAAAAAGTCAAAAAATCGTGAAATTTTGGAAAATGCTCTACTATTTTTTTATTTTAAGAGATTTTCAAAAAAAATATATATATTTAAAAAGCTGACCTAATTACGATTCTAATGATGTATAATATGTATGCAGTTATTGAAATTTAATTTTCAATATTTTGACATTTTGACATTTTTAACAATTTTGAACATTGGATTTCTCAGAAGTATTTTATTTGATCGTATAGTGTCGTATATCATTAGAGAGCCTTTGTCCCATACAAAATCCAAAACTGGATGTGAAAACTACTCGACAATGATTCGTATACCGGAAGTAGTTCAAAAAACGAAGAAAAATGTAAAAAAGATGAAAAAAAAATGGAGCTCTTGTCAAAAGTTCGAATTCTTCGTCACATATTAGCGGACCAAAACAATTAAAGTGGCGTTGGATAGTTCCATTAATAGACGATCGTATAACATCTAAATAACACGAATTTGATTCTTAGGAAATAAATTATGGTACGCCGAAAACTAAGTATTTTCCGTTTTGGAGCATTCCGAGACGCCTTTTTCTCGAAAACGACGCGTACGATTTTTCTTAAACATTTTTTACTCAGAGTCCTATCGGTGGCCTAGCGTGTGCATTTAATAATAAAAGCGTTGCAATATTATAGGTGGTCCAAAAATGACCTCAATCTATGAAAAAAGTTGAAAAATCATTAAATTATTGAAAATGCTCTTTTATTTATCTTTTTTTCGCAAACTACTCAATGAATGTTTCTGACATTTCTGGTAAAGGAAGTTAAGTATCTAATCAACTAGTTAAAGCTATTCCGACAATGATCGAAAAACCGGAAGTAGTCGAAAAAATCTCCGATATTTTGAATTTTTTTTACATTTTTACAGAAAACTTTTTTATTTATGAATATTTTTTGATGGTAGTTCACACAGAGTTAAAGTATCACCCTACTTGAGCAGAAGTGAGAAAGAATTTTGTCTCAGTAATTTTCTTTAGTCGCCATTGGCTAATTTAGTTTTTCGTACCTAGATTAATTATTTATTGTTCGATTTGTATAAAACAAAGTGCATATGCTCCGTGATGTCAATTGTAATATTTTTTGTTACGGTGACATTTTTCTGCACGCAACGGAAGTGGCGTAATATTGACAAAAACTACAATTTTGAGAGTTAAGTACCACTTTTTGACAGCAAATATTATTTTTTTTCGAAAACTGATATAGCAAAATGTATGCGCCCTGTAAAGGCGCATAAAATGTTTGGCTCAGATTCTTAAATTTCAATTTCATTTTCGGGCAATTTCGAATAAAATGTAAAAAAAAAGGTAAAATTCAGTTATTACAACCCATTCAACGTCTTTATATTTTGAACTATTTATTCGTAACTTTCATAAACTCGTAGCCATAATCCAGACGAAGAGAATGTATGCCAAAAATAGTTTGTAATATGAGCAGTTGCCGAGAAATATGCGATTTTGCATGCATCACTTTTCAAGTTATTTTGCCTATAAAAGAGTAAATTATTATCCGATTTTCAATATTTTTCTTTTATTTGATGCCTAATGCCAATTTGGACTAGGTTAAGCCAATTTTACAGTTTCACTGTTACCGGAAATGACGTCATTTTGGCAAAAACTGTATTTTTAACCTAAACAAATATTTTATTCAAATGAGTCTCTTTTATAATATTTTTAAAATTATGATATTTGAATCCCATCAACGAATAGCATGAACCCATACGATCATACAGATACCACAAAAAGTTTCTAACTTGTACGGTTGCCGAGAAATAGACGATTTTCTACAAGTCACTTTTCAAGCTTTTTGGCCTATAAAAGTGTCAATTATTATTCAATTTTCATACAATTTTCACCATTTGATGCCTTATGCCATTTATGATTGCATTAAACTAATTTAAGATTTTTATTATCACCGGAAGTAATGTCTTTTTTGCAAAAACCGTATTTTTAGACTTCAAAACAAATATTTTTTTTAAGTGAGTTATATTTATTATTTGTTTAACGTTATAACGTTTGATTCTAATGGCCATTTAGATTGGATCAATATAATCATACTGATATCAAAAAATTGCTTCTAGCATATTCCCTTGTCGAGGAATAACCAATTTTCTAAGGATCACTTTTTAAGTTTTTTACCTTTTTAATTTCAGTTTATGGGTTCATTATTATGTTATTGGCTGATATGTATAAAACAATTCTCAATTGCGAATTCTCAACTTATTTGTTATCGATAATGATTTCTTTTGGCACCGGAAGTTAAGTTTTTTTGCCAGATTTTACAATTTTGAACGGTGTATTTATTTGCAAGCAAATATTACTTTTACAAATCTGATAGAGGGTGTCACTGAATCATAACAACTACAGTATCGTTTGGTAGCTCGATGGATCGGCTATTGTATGACGCAATTCCTGTCTGATTCCTGAAAGCCGATTCAGCACTGCAGGTCTGCAGGTCTAGTTATTATTATTATTATTTTTTACCGCGGGAGCCTATTTCTCCATGATCGAAAACAGATATCGATCTGGAACAAACTTTTCTATCGGGAAAACATGTGGTGGCTACTTGATAAACTATTTTTCAAACCTCTGCGCATACCGGAAGTGGCCGAACTTTGTACGTCGTCTAAAAATTGAAAATAGACCATAGTTTCGTCAATTCTTTACCCATTTTAAAACAAATGACATTTTCGGGAACCCTGAATCTTTTCGGAGATAATGGCTATCTCACATTTTTCGATTTCGAAAATTCGTGTAGGATTTCTATCGTTCTAAAATTGAAAACACGTTGTTTATGACACAATTTTTGTTATTTTTCAAAATTTTCAAATTTGACCTACATTTTTGGATTCCTGTGGTCTATGCGATTCCAGTAATATAAGTTTCGTTCAGAGTTATCGCCCTTTATTTTTCGAATTTTTTCGAATTTTCTGCCCATTTTGTAACCCTTATATTTTTTGGAAAGGATAAAACGATATTTCTGAAACCCCTGAAACATAAAGCCATATTGCCAGACAGTTGCATAAAGCAATTTCAACAACGATTCGTACACCGGAAGTAGTCGAAATAATGTCTGATATTTTGAAAATAACTCAAAAAATGGGGGCTTTGGGAAAAACCAGATTTCTTCGTCCCATATCAACCGATCAAATGGATTAAGGTATCGTTGGTTGACATCGGAATTGGAGTATCGTATGATACCCAATTCACACAGATACTATGATCCAGAAGTAAAATATGACACGCTGAAAATCAAGCATTTTTTGATTTTGAGCGTTTTTGGACGCCTTTATCTCGAAAACTGCTCCAGCGATTTTTCTTAAACTTTATCTATCGATGGTCCTTCCGGTAGTCTTCAGCATGGATCCATCCATTAAGACTTATATATAATTGGAATAAGACAAAAAAGGGACTGAAAATTGAAAAAAGTCAAAAAATCGTGAAATTTTGGAAAATGCTCCACTGTTTTTTTATTTGAAAAGATTTTCAAAAAAAAGATATATATTTAAAAGGCTGACCTAATTACGATTCTAATGATGTATAATATGTATGCAGTTATTGAAATTTAATTTTCAATATTTTGACATTTTGACATTTTTAACACTTTTGAACATAGGATTTCTCAGAAGTATTTTATTTGATCGTATAGTGTAGTATATCATTAGAGAGCCCTGTTCCCATGCAAACTCCAAAACTGAATGTGAAAACTACTCGACAATGATTCGTATACTGGAAGTAGTTCAAAAAACGACGAAAAATGTAAAAAAGATAAAAAAGAATTGGAGCTCTTGCCAAAAGTTCGAATTCTCCGTCACATATTAGCGGACCAAAACAATTAAAGTGTAGTTGGATAGTTCCATTAATAGACGATCGTATAACATCTCAATAACACGAATTTGATTCTTAGGAAATAAATTATGGTACACTGAAAACTACGTATTTTCCGTTTTGGAGCATTCTGAGACGCCTTTTTCTCGAAAACGACGCCTACGATTTTTCTTAAACATTTTTTTACTCAGAGTCCTATCGGTGGCCTAGCGTGTGCATATAATAATAAAAGCGTTGCAATATTATAGGTGGTCCAAAAATGACATCAATCTTTGAAAAAAGTTGAAAAATCATTAAATTATTGAAAATGCTCTTTTATTTATCTTTTTTTCAAAAATTACTTAATGAATGTTTCTGATATTTCTGCTACAGGAAGTTAAGTATCTAATCAACTTGTTAAAGCAATTCCGACAATGATCGAAAAATCGGAAGTAGTCGAAAAAATCTCCGATATTTTGAATTTTTTTTACATTTTTACAGAAAACTTTTTTATTTATGAATATTTTTTGATGGTAGTTTACACAGAGTTAAAGTATCACCCTACTTGAGCATAAGTGAGAAAGAATTTTGTCTCAGTAATTTTCTTTAGTCGCCATTGGCTAATTTAGTTTTTCGTACATAGATTAATTATTTATTGTTCGATTTGTATAAAACAAAGTGCATATGCTTCGTGATGTCAGTTGTAATATTTTTTGTTACGGTGACATTTTTCTGCACGCAACGGAAGTGGCGTAATATTAACTAAAACTACAATTTTGAGAGTTAAGTACAACTTTTTGACCGCAAATATTATTTTTTTTCGAAAACTGATATAGCAAAAAGTATGCGCCCTGTAAAGGCGCATAAAATATTTGGCTCAGATTCTTAAATTTCAATTTCATTTTCGGGCAATTTCGAATAAAATGTAAAAAAAAAGGGTAAAAATCAGTTATTACAACCCATTCAACGTCTTTATATTTTGAACTATTTATTCGTAACTTTCATAAACGCGTAGCCATAATCCAGACGAAGAGAATGTATGCCAAAAATAGTTTGTAATATGAGCAGTTGCCGAGAAATATGCAATTTTGCATGCATCACTTTTCAAGTTATTTTGCCTATAAAAGAGTCAATTATTATCCGATTTTCAATATTTTTCTTTTATTTGATGCCTAATGCCAATTTGGACTAGGTTAAGCCAATTTTACAGTTTCACTGTTACCGGAAATGACGTCATTTGGGCAAAAACTGTATTTTTAACCTAAAAAACAAATATTTTATTCAAATGAGTCTCTTTTATAATATTTTTAAAATTATGATATTTGAATCCCATCAACGAATAGCATGAACCCATACGATCATACAGATACCACAAAAAAGTTTCTAACTTGTACGGTTGCCGAGAAATAGACGATTTTCTACAAGTCACTTTTCAAGCTTTTTGGTCTATAAAAGTGTTAATTATTATTCAATTTTCATACAATTTTCACCATGTGATGCGTTATGCCATTTATGATTGCAATGATCTGATTTAACATTTCCATTATCACCGGAAGTAATGTCATACTTGCAAAAACCGTATTTTTAGACTTCAAAAAAAATATTTTTTTGAAGTGAGTTATATTTATTATTTGTTTAATGTTATAACGTTTGATTCTAATGGCCATTTAGATTGGATCAATATAATCATACTGATATCAAAAAATTGCTTCTAGCATATTCCCTTGTCGAGGAATAACCAATTTTCTAAGGATCACTTTTTAAGTTTTTTTCCTTTTTGATTTCAGTTTATGGGTTCTAAGTTTATTATGTTACTGGCTGATATGTATAAAACAATTCTCAATTGCGAATTCTCAACTTATTTGTTATCGATAATGATTTCTTTTGGCACCGGAAGTTAAGTTTTTTTGCCAGATTTTACAATTTTGACCGGTGTATTTATTTGCAAGCAAATATTACTTTTACAAATCTGATAGAGGGCGTCACTGAATCATAACAACTACAGTATCGTTTGGTAGCTCGATGGATCGGCTATTGTATGACGCACTTCCTGTCTGATTCCTGAAAGCCGATTCAGCACTGCAGGTCTGCAGGTCTAGTTAAGCTTTCATATGTATTACATATGAAAGCTTATTGTTTCTGTTAAAGTTATTATTATTATTATTTTTTTTTTTTGTGTGTTTTCTGCAAATCGGATTTCTCAGAATCTATCCATAGGATCTTTCTGAAATTTTGACCTACCCCCCCAAAAATGGGGTGCGAACCTTGATTAAATGTATTTTCAAAACGTTTTACGAATCCGAAATCACCGAATTTTACGAACGAATGCATTTGACCTACAATGCTGTAACTTTGTGACTATTTGATCTATTTTACTAATTCTTTTTTCTTTGAGTATCCTAAGACATTTACTTCAAATCTGCAATTTCGGATTTTCGAATTTCGAAAATTCGTCGCTGTGATTTCGAACCGGAAGTTTACACCAACTCGACAACTTCTTTAGTAGTCGTACGATTTTCATGAAATTTAATATGTAAGTAGACCTTAATGATGCGACTTGAAAAATGACTTTAGAAATTTTCTAACTTATCTCCCCTTGGTGAAATTAAAGATCAAAATTTTCAAAAAAATCGTCGAAATATAGGTCAGAATGACCTAGGTTTTTTTTTCGATACTAGACAAAGAATTACTGATTCGTACACAAAATATGGAGTTTGTCGATCGAACCGGAAGTGCCACCATCTTTAAACGTGAAAAATCAATAAGGCTTTTTTGCTATTTTACTTACAGACTCGGGAATTATATTTTCTGAATCCTTGTAGGAAGGCCTAAAAAATGTCGCGAATAGAATTCTGATTTAGGTCAACCGGGAGTCACCATTTTGAATTGAAAATGAAAAATAGAAGCAATTTGAAGGGCCGAGATTTTGGAGCACAATAACTCTCGTTCTAATTAAGCTAGAATGTTCGAACTTGTTGTAGACGTTCACTAGGTCAATGTTATGATTGAGTTCAAAGATGAGCATTTTCTGCTTAGGGTAAGCAGAGATAAGCATGCTGATTTGTTGATTCTTTAGGGCACGATAACTTCGGTTATAATGAAGGGAGGGCGATGAAACTTTTGTCAATAGAGAGTCTAATAGCTAGCCTGTTGTGTGAAATCATTGTATCATTTTTTTTAAATATCAGGGATAGCCGAAAAAAAGAGATTGAAAATCCAAAAAGTCGTATTTTTACAATTTGGAGCATGTTTAGAGGTCTTTCTCGTAAAGTCAACATACTATTTTTTGGGAACTTCTTCTACAAAGAGTCTTATTGGTAGTCTTTTATATGAAACCATCGATCAACAGTCCAACATATCAGGAGTAGAAGAACAAAAGGATCAAACATTGAAAACGGCACCCTTTCATTGTTAAGCGAAACATGCAGTGTGGGTGACTACAATCTACGCATTTAGTCATCGTATAGAGTTTATTCAACAGTATCGAATTCCAACTGCTTAGGGATATTTTACGTGCACTCCAATGTGTACACGGGACCTTGGTTTTTCGTCCCATCCGAACGACTTGACAGCTGTCCTTGTCAGGCCCTCCGTTCTGCTCACTGACAAGGGGAACCACGCCGGAAAATCGAGATGAACTTTTCGTTGCAGAACTTTCAATTCAGGCCAAACGTTTATTGCATACGATTAAGCTGGTCAGTTGGGGCTTATTTTCAAAAGTTTTGTAATAATCGGTTGGTAATTAAAATACCGTGCGAATTAAACTGTTAAAACAGAAAATTTCGCCCGGTTAAAATGTTTCTTGCTATAAGTCAGCAATTTCCAGATTTTAGGGAGGCTGAATGGTTAGCATACGCGCGCTGTATCGTAACGTCTGTCATTGAGTCAACCGGCGTCGTTTCGATTTCCAAGTTGCACGTGACATGGAGTATGGTGTCCAACCTCGTGGGTTTTCTCCGTGTCCTTCGGTTTCCTCCCACGGCTAAAGACCCGTACACGCAAGGGAAGTTTATAAATAAAATTAAAAAACATATGTTAGTCCCGAAATGACCTAGTTTGTGTCGAATGGACGTTGAGCCGCATTTCTCTCTTTCTCTTTTATTTTTAAAGTTTTGTAATAATCGGTTGGTAATCAAAGGTACTGTAAAAGTGATAAAACATAAAATTTCGCCCGGTTGTAATGTTTCTCACTTTAAAGTCAGCAATTTGCCGATTTTAGAGGGCAAATGTTTATTGCGAACAATTAAGCTGGTCAGGGGGAGCTTATTTTTAAGGGAGGCTGAATGGCTGAATGGTTAGCATGTGCGCGCTGTATCGTAACGTCTGTCATTGAGTCAACGGGCGTCGTTTCGATTTCGAGATTGTACGTGACATGGACATGCATACGATTAAGCTGGTCAGTTGGGGCTTATTTTCAAAAGTTTTGTAATAATCGGTTGGTAATTAAAATACCGTGCGAATTAAACTGTTAAAACAGAAAATTTCGCCCGGTTAAAATGTTTCTTGCTATAAGTCAGCAATTTCCAGATTTTAGGGAGGCTGAATGGTTAGCATACGCACGCTGTATCGTAACGTCTGTCATTGAGTCAACCGGCGTCGTTTCGATTTCCAAGTTGCACGTGACATGGAGTATGGTGTCCAACCTCGTGGGTTTTCTCCGTGTCCTTCGGTTTCCTCTCAACAGCTAAAGACCAGTACGCGCAAGGGGAGTTTTTAAATAAAATTAAAAAACATATGTTAGTCCCGAAATGACCTAGTTTGTGTCGAATGGACGTTTAGCCGCATTTCTCTCTTTCTTTTTTTTATTTTTAAAGTTTTGTAATAATCGGTTGGTAATCAAAGATACTGTAAAAGTGATAAAACAGAAAATTTCGCCCGGTTGTAATGTTTCTCACTTTAAAGTCAGTAATTTGCCGATTTTAAGGGGAAAACGTTTATTGCGAACGATTTAGCTGGTCAGGGGGAGCTTATTTTTAAAAGTTTTGTAATATTCGGTTGATAACTAAAGGTACCGTGCAAATTAAACTAATAAAATAGAAGATTTCGCCCGGTTGAAATGTATCTATCTGTACATTCCGTAGGTCAGCAATTTGCCGATTTTAGGGAGGTTGCGTGACTGAATGGTTAGTACGTGCACTGTGTATCATAACGTCTGTCATTGAGTCAACTGGCGTTGTTTCGATTTCTTGGTTGTACGTGACAAGGAGTATGGTCGCCTGTCCAACCTCGCAGGCCGTAACGCCGCTGCCCGGGTAAAATTTCCCTCATTGCACACTTTATGGCGTATGCCCTTCTTCATTAGCCCATTTTTGGAGTAGGACGTTAAACCCCATTCAATTTGATTTCATTTTCTCTATGTTGCTTATTTATTATAGTGGATAAATATTTTTCTGGTTCTAGCAATTATTTAATTTCTGCATAGAAATCTCTGGCCAGTTTTTTTTTATTGCAGAGTGCCATTCTTGTATATTGCAGTCTATGACAATTTGTTTAAAACATGCTTAAGAAGTTGTCACGATTTCCTACTTATAACCAAACATATTGGAAACCATAATTATATAACATATCTCTAATTTTGGAAGCGCGATTACAGCTATACAAGTTTAGGTTATTTCCCTTTAGTTTAAAGATTATTTTTTTGCCCGGGTGCAATGTTTCTCACTACATTTAAATTTGTAACTTTGTGAGTTTTGACTGATTTTGATAATTATGTCTTTATAATTTTCCAAATTTACATATTTAACGTAAATATTCAAACAATTGGGATCAACCTGATTCAAATTTTTTTTTAGTTTTGTTCAAAGTTATCTCATTTAATTTTTCTATGTTTTCTTACCATTTTCATTTCATTTTTCTGAAAGTTTTGAAGTGGGAAGTCATCCCGATTACAGCAACACAAGTATCAGTTATTTCCCTTTAGTTTTCAGATTATGCAATGTTTCATACTATATTTAGACTTGTAACTTCGCGAGTTTTTGACCAATTTTGATAGTTTGTTATTCTTATCCTTTCATTTGAGATACTTGATATAATCGATGACACGTGACGGTGAATATGAAAGCTTTCATATCTGCATGGGACAGTAGCAGATCTAGTTATTATTATTATTATTTTTTACCGCGGGAGCCTATTTCTCCATGATCGAAAACAGATATCGATCTGGAACAAACTTTTCTATCGGGAAAACATGTGGTGGCTACTTGATAAACTATTTTTCAAACCTCTGCGCATACCGGAAGTGGCCGAACTTTGTACGTCGTCTTAAAATTGAAAATCGGCCATAATTTCGTCAATTCTCTACCCATTTTTAATCAAATGACATTTTCGGAAACCCTGAATCTTTTGCAAGATAATGGCTATCTCACATTTTTCAATTTCGAACATTCGTCTATGACTTCTATCGTTCGAAAATTGAAAAGACGTTGTTTATGACACAATTTTTGTTATTTTTCAAAATTTGCAAATTTGACCTACATTTTTGGATTCCTGAAGTCTATGCGATTCCAGTAATATAAGTTTCATTCAGAGTTATCGCCCTTTATTTTTCGAATTTTTTCGAATTTTCTGCCCATTTTGTAACCCTTATATTTTTTGGAAAGGATAAAACGATATTTCTGAAACTCCTGAAACATAAAGCCATATTGCCAGACAGTTGCATAAAGCAATTTCAACAACGATTCGTAAACCGGAAGTAGTCGAAATAATGTCTGATTTTTTGAAAAAAACTCAAAAAATGGGGTGCTTTGGGAAAAACGTGATTTCTTCGTCCCATATCAACCGATCAAATGGATTAAGGTATCGTTGGTTGACATCGGAATCGGAGTATCGTATGATACCCAATTCATACATATACGATGATCCAGAAGTAAAATATAACACGCTGAAAATCAAGCATTTTTTGATTTGGAGCGTTTTTGGACGCCTTTATCTCAAAAACTGCTCCAGCGATTTTTCTTAAACTTTATCTATCGATGGTCCTTCCGGTAGTCTTTAGCATGGATCCATCAATTAAGACCTATATATAATTGGAATAAGACAAAAAAGGCACTGAAAATTGAAAAAAGTCAAAAAATCCTGAAATTTTGGAAAATGCTCCACTATTTTTTTATTTGAAGAGATTTTCAAAAAAACGATATATATTTAAAAAGCTGACCTTATGACGATTCTAATGATGTATAATATGTATGCAGTTATTGAAATTTAATTTTCAATATTTTGACATTTTGACATTTTTAACACTTTTGAACATAGGATTTCTCAGAAGTATTTTATTTGATCGTATAGTGTAGTATATCATTAGAGAGCCCTGTTCCCATGCAAACTCCAAAACTGGATGTAAAAACTACTCGACAATGATTCGTATACCGGAAGTAGTTCAAAAAACGACGAAAAATGTATAAAAGATAAAAAAGAATTGGAGCTATTGCCAAAAGTTCGAATTCTCCGTCACATATTAGCGGACCAAAACAATTAAAGTGTCGTTGGATAGTTCCATTAATAGACGATCGTATAACATCTCAATAACACGAATTTGATTCTTAGGAAATAAATTATGGTACGCTGAAAACTACGTATTTTCCGTTTTGGAGCATTCTGAGACGCCTTTTTCTCGAAAACGACGCCTACGATTTTTCTTAAACATTTTTTACTCAGAGTCCAATCGGTGGCCTATCGTGTGCATCTAATAATAAAAGCGTTGCAATATATTAGGTGGTCCAAAAATGACATCAATCTTTGAAAAAAGTTGAAAAATCATTAAATTTTTGAAAATGCTCTTTTATTTATCTTTTTTTCAAAAAATACTTAATGAATGTTTCTGATATTTCTGCTACAGGTAGTTAAGTATCTAATCAACTTGTTAAAGCAATTCCGACAATGATCGAAAAACCGGAAGTAGTCGAAAAAATCTCCGATATTTTGAATTTTTTTTACATTTTTACAGAAAACTTTTTTATTTATGAATATTTTTTGATGGTAGTTTACACAGAGTTAAAGTATCACCCTACTTGAGCATAAGTGAGAAAGAATTTTGTCTCAGTAATTTTCTTTAGTCGCCATTGGCTAATTTAGTTTTTCGTACCTAGATTAATTATTTATTGTTCGATTTGTATAAAACAAAGTGCATATGCTTCGTGATGTCAATTGTAATATTTTTTGTTACGGTGACATTTTTCTGCACGCAACGGAAGTGGCGTAATATTAACAAAAACTACAATTTTGAGACTTAAGTACCACTTTTTGACAGCAAATATTATTTTTTTTCGAAAACTGATATAGCAAAAAGTATACGCCCTGTAAAGGCGCATAAAATGTTTGGCTCAGATTCTTAAATTTCAATTTCATTTTCGGGCAATTTCGAATAAAATGTAAAGAAAGAGCTAAAATTCAGTTATTACAACCCATTCAACGTGTCTATATTTTGAACTATTTATTCGTAGCTTTCATAAACTCGTAGCCATAATCCAGACGAAGAGAATGTATGCCAAAAATAGTTTGTAATGTGAGCAGTTGCCGAGAAATATGCAATTTTGCATGCATCACTTTTCAAGTTATTTTGCCTATAAAAGAGTCAATTATTATCCGATTTTCAATATTTTTCTTTTATTTGATGCCTAATGCCAATTTGGACTAGGTTAAGCCAATTTTACAGTTTCACTGTTACCGGAAATGACGTCATTTTGGCAAAAACTGTATTTTTAACCTAAAAAACAAATATTTTATTCAAATGTGTCTTTTTTTATAATACTTTTAAAATTATGATATTTGAATCCCATCTCCCATCAACGAATAGCATTAACCCATACGATCATACAGATACCACAAAAAAGTTTCTAACTTGTACGGTTGCCGAGAAATAGACGATTTTCTACAAGTCACTTTTCAAGCTTTTTGGTCTATAAAAGTGTCAATTATTATTCAATTTTCATACAATTTTCACCATTTGATGCCTTATGTCATTTATGATTGCATTAAACTAATTTAAGATTTTTATTATCACCGGAAGTAATGTCTTTTTTGCAAAAAACGTATTTTTAGACTTCAAAACAAATATTTTTTTTAAGTGTATTATATTTTTTATTTGTTTAACGTTATAATGTTTGATTATAATGGTCATTTAGATTGGATCAATACAATCATATTGATGTCAAAAAATTGCTTCTAGCATATTCCCTTGTCGAGAAATAACCAATTTTCTCAGGATCACTTTTTAAGTTTTTTCACCTTTTTAATTTCAGTTTATGGGATCTAGGTTTAGTGTTTATTGCCTGATACGTATAAAACAAAGTTTGTATGTTTCTATGTTTCATGTTGCAAATTCTCAACTTATTTGCTGTCGATAATGATTTCTTTTGGCACCGGATGTGACGTAATTTTGCCAGATTTTACAATTTTGACCGATCTTTTCGCAAGCAAATATTACTTTTACAAGTCTGATAGAGGGTGTCATTGAATCAAAAAAAAATACAGTATCGTTTGGTAGCTGGATAGATCGGCTATTGTATGACGTATTTCCTGTCTGATTCCTGAAAGCCGATTCAGTGCTGTGGAGGAAATGCAGCAAGTTGGACTGGCAACCTAGTCCTTGTCATGTACATTTGGACATCCCCTCCCCTCCTTAAACATGTGTACATAGGACCTCGGTTTCGCATCTACTCTGATTTACTATTCTAGGGCTCCATCCCTACACCTTTGACAAGGGAGGAATTATGCTGACAAATCTGAATATTGCAAGGGTGCTCTTTTCGTAACGAAAAATCCATAACATCATAGTGTTATACTGAAGAACAATCTATACATTAGTAGTAATTTGTATATTATAACTTTGGTAGGATTAACTGAAGTTAGTCTCATCAATTAATTAGCACCATAGTGCCAGCTAGTGGACAGGAGATTAAGATTATTGTTGATTGGGTAATCATCAAAGCAGCCGCCACAGTTGTACGTGTGTTCATTTAACGCGTGAATTAAAATAAGATTTTGGGTGTACGTAGTATAGTATTTTCAGATACCGTAACGTTATCAAAATATGAGTCCCTATAGATAGCTGTCAATTTAATAGCCAAGTAAAGCTTACGTTCACTTTCGTGCATTTTGGCTTTGATGTAATTAAGCAATGGTAGGTTCGAGAATCGTCGCATTTCGGCTTGTTGGTCGTTCTCATTTTTTCGACCCATGGTGGTAAGAACATTTTAAACAATGATATCCAATACGCATTCCTTATTTTACATGCCATGTGAAGAAGCGACAGCTAACAGAATTCACCTATCGATAAAATTCCCTTCAAAAAGAAAATTATTGGCCATTTTTATTCCCATTTAAGGCCTATAAATTATTTTTTAAAGATGATGTAAGATATTATTCGCAGTAAATAATGAGTAGTCGATGGCTTTATCATTGACCCGTGACAGTTGATTAGTAATACTCAACGACACACACCCGCTTGCCGATTAACTTACATAATCAAGTAAATGGTTTTGATTAACACTCAACGGCAATCTATACGATCAGAATTTTTTTTTCTGTCACTTATCAGAGTGAATCGCATGTAGGTACCCCAAAACATTATTGCCTAAACCAAATATTTATCGCCCGCTCAGCCATCCTCGTAACCATAATGCTTTGCACGCGATGTCTGGGCCAATCAACAAACGAGTTGCGAACACAGCATGGCCACATGGTGTTTGTTTATATTTTCTAGGGGTTTTAAAACTCGAGCTTGTCCGTTCAAAATCAATTCAGTGATAATATTTTGATAATATTTGATATCTGGCGATTCTCCGTTTTACAACGATGCCAATTATTATGCAAGAGGAATGACCGGTCGTTCCATAGCGAGCGAAGGAACATAACTAATTTCGCAGAGAATTTTAAGAAATAGGACAGAGTTAAGAATACGGTACTCTTACAAAACGTTCAAATAAAGGTGTTCTAAAATCTTTTATTGCTATTTTGATCTTTTGTGTCGATAGATAGTATATTTATAGACTCATTTTTGAGAAAATCACATCAATATTTTCACTTATTTCGCAATCCGGCTCATGATGGCGTGTTCAATCACAAATATTACGGCACGCTGAAGATCTAGTATTTTCCTTTTTTGGGCATTTATATGATATCAGAATACAAATTCGATGGTTAGGCAATAGATTATGAGATGCCAAAAATGTACTATTTTCCTCCTTTTTGGAGCCAATTCGGGCTCGTTTATCTCGAAAACTACTACTATTTCTCTTCTTAAACTTCTGTTACCCCGAGTCCTATCGGTCGTTTAGAGTATAAAGGTAAATTTAAAAGCATGGCAATGATATGAAGGACCCTGAAAGCCGATTCAGCACTGCTATGCAGGTCTAGTTATTATTATTCTTATTATTATTATTTTTTTCCGCGGGAGCCTATTTCTCCATGATCGAAAACAGATATCGATCTGGAACAAACTTTTCTATCGGGAAAACATGTGGTGGCTAGTGCATAAACTATTTTTCAAACTTCTGCGCATACCGGAAGTGGCCGAACTTTGTAGGTTGTCATGATATTGAAAATCGACCATAATTTCGCCAATTCTTTACCCATTTTTAATCAAATGACATTTTCGGAAACCCTGAATCTTTTGCGAGATAATGGCTATCTCACATTTTTCAATTTCGAACATTCGTCTATGACTTCTATCGTTCGAAAATTGAAAAGACGTTGTTTATGAGACAATTTTTGTTATTTTTCAAAATTTTCAAATTTGACCTACATTTTTGGATTCCTGAAGTCCATCCGATTCCAGTAATATAAGTTTCATTCAGAGTTATCTCCCTTTATTTTTCGTTTTTTTTCGAATTTTCTACCCATTTTCAAACCCTTATATTTTTTGGAAAGGATAAATCGATATTTCTGAAACCTCTGGAACATAAAGCCATATAGTCAGACATCCGGATAAAGCAATTTCAACAACGATCTGTAAACCGGAAGTAGTCGAAAAAATTTCTGATGTTTGGAAAAAAATGCAAAAAATGGGTGCTTTGGGGAAAAACCTGAATATTTCGTCCGATATCAACGGAGTAAAGAGATTAGGGTATCGTTGGGTTGCACGGGAATTGAAGTATCGTATGGTACCCATTTCATAAAGATACGATGACCCGGAAGTAAAATATCGCACGCTGAAAATCAAGTATTTTCTGATTTGGAGCGTTTTTAGACGCCTTTATCTCGAAAACTGCTCCAGCGATTTATCTTAAACCTTCTCTATCGAGAGTCCCTTCGGTGGTCTTTAGCATGAAGCAATCCATTACAATCTTCCAATAATTGGAATAAGACAAAAAAGGGACTGAAAATCGAAAAAAGTCAAAAAATCGTGAAATTTTGGAAAATGCTCTACTATTTTTTTATTTTAAGAGATTTTAAAAAAAACACATATATATTTAAAAAGCTGACCTAATTACGGTTCTAATGATGTATAATATGTATGCAGTTATTGAAATTTAATTTTCAATATTTTGACATTTTGACATTTTTAACACTTTTGAACATAGGATTTCTCAGAAATATTTTATTTGATCGTATAGTGTCGTATACCATTAGAGAGTCCTGTTCCCATGCAAACTCCAAAACTGGATGTGAAAACTACTCGACAATGATTCGTATACCGGAAGTAGTTCAAAAAACGACAAAAAATGTAAAAAAGATAAAAAAGAATTGGAGCGCTTGCCAAAAGTTCGAATTCTCCGTCACATATTAGCGGACCAAAACAATTAAAGTGTCGTTGGATAGTTCCATTAATAGACGATCGTATAACATCTAAATAACACGAATTTGATTCTTAGGAAATAAATTATGGTACGCCGAAAACTAAGTATTTTCCGTTTTGGAGCATTCTGAGACGCCTTTTTCTCGAAAACGACGCCTACGATTTTTCTTAAACATTTTTTACTCAGAGTCCTACCGGTGGCCTAGCGTGTGCATCTAATAATAAAAGCTTTGCAATATTATAGGTGGTCCAAAAATGACATCAATCTTTGAAAAAAGTTGAAAAATCATTAAATTATTGAAAATGCTCTTTTATCTTTTTTTCAAAAATTACCTAATGAATGTTTCTGATATTTCTGCTACAGGAAGTTAAGTATCTAATCAACTTGTTAAAGCTATTCCGACAATGATCAAAAAACCGGAAGTAGTCGAAAAAATCTCCGATATTTTGAAATTTTTTTACATTTTTACAGAAAACTTTTTTATTTATGAATATTTTTTGATGGTAGTTTGCACAGAGTTAAAGTATCACCCTACTTGAGCAGAAGCGAGAAAGAATTTTGTCTCAGTAATTTTCTTTAGTCGCCATTGGCTAATTTAGTTTTTCGTACCTAGATTAATTATTTATTGTTCGATTTGTATAAAACAAAGTGCATATGCTCCGTGGTCTATATCGTAATTTTTTTTGTTACCGTGAAATTTTTCTGCACGCAACGGAAGTGGCGTAATATTAACAAAAACTACAATTTTGACAGTTCAGTACCACTTTTTGAAAGCAAATATTATTTTTTTTCGATATCTGATATAGCAAAAAGGATGCGCGCTGTAAAGGGGCACAAATCGTTAGTTCAGATTTTTTTATTTCAATTTCATTTTCGGGCAATTTCGAATAAATGTAAAAAAAAGTGTAACAATCAGTTATTTACAACCCATTCAACGTCTTCATATTTTGAACTATGTATTCGTAACGTTCATAAACTCGTAGTAATAATCCAGACGAGGAGAATGTATGCACAAAATAGTTCGTAATATGAGCAATTGCCGAGAAATATTCAATTTTGCATGCATCACTTTTCACGTTATTCTGCCTATAAAATAGTAAATTATTATCCGATTTTCAATATTTTTTTTTCATTCGATGCCTAATGCCAATTTGGACTAGGTTAAGCCAATTTTACAGTTTCACTGTTACCGGAAATGACGTCATTTTGGCAAAAACTGTATTTTTAACCTTAAAAACAAATATTTTATTCAAATGAGTCTTTTTTTATAATACTTTTAAAATTATGATATTTGAATCCCATCAACGAATAGCATTAACCCATACGATCATACAGATACCACAAAAAAGTTTCTAACTTGTACGGTTGCCGAGAAATAGACGATTTTCTACAAGTCACTTTTCAAGCTTTTTGGTCTATAAAAGTGTCAATTATTATTCAATTTTCATACAGTTTTCACCATTTGATGCCTTATGCCATCTATGATCGCATTAAACTAATTTAAGATTTTTATTATCACCGGAAGTAATGTCTTTTTTGCAAAAACCGTATTTTTAGACTGCAAAACAAATATTTTTTTTAAGTGTATTATATTTTTTATTTGTTTAACGTTATAATGTTTGATTATAATGGTCATTTAGATTGGATCAATACAATCATATTGATGTCAAAAATTTGATTCTAGCATATTCCCTTGTCGAGAAATAACCAATTTTCTCAGGATCACTTTTTACGTTTTTTCACCTTTTTAATTTCAGTTTATGGGATCTAGGTTTAGTGTTTATTGCCTGATACGTATAAAACAAAGTTTGTATGTTTCTATGTTTCATGTTGCAAATTCTCAACTTATTTCCTGTCGATAATGATTTCTTTTGGCACCGGATGTGACGTAATTTTGCCAGATTTTACAATTTTGACCGATCTTTTCGCAAGCAAATATTACTTTTACAAGTCTGATAGAGGGTTTCATTGGATCAAAAAAAAATACAGTATCGTTCGGTAGCTGGATAGATCGGCTATTGTATGACGTATTTCCTGTCTGATTCCTGAAAGCCGATTCAGTGCTGTGGAGGAAATGCAGCAGGTTGGACTGGCAACCTAGTCCTTGTCATGTACATTTGGACATCCCCTCCCCTCCTTAAACATGTGTACATAGGACCTCGGTTTCGCATCTACTCTGATCTACTATTCTAGGGCACCATCCCTACACCTCTGACAAGGGAGGAATTATGCTGACAAATCTGAATATTGCAAGGGTGCTCTTTTCGTAACGAAAAATCCATAACATCATAGTGTTATACTGAAGAACAATCTATACATTAGTAGTAATTTGTATATTATAACTTTGGTAGGATTAACTGAAGTTAATCTCATCAATTAATTAGCACCTTAGTGCCAGCTAGTGGACAGGAGATTAAGATTATTGTTGATTGGGTAATCATCAAAGCAGCCGCCACAGTTGTACGTGTGTTCATTTAACGCGTGAATTAAAATAAGATTTTGGGTGTACGTAGTATAGTATTTTCAGATACCGTAACGTTATCAAAATATGAGTCCCTATACATAGCTGTCAATTTAATAGCCAAGTAAAGCTTACGTTCACTTTCGTGCATTTTGGCTTTGATGTACTCGTTGGTCGTTCTCATTTTTTCGACCCATGGTGATAAGAACATTGATATCCAATACGCATTCCTTATTTTACATGCCGTATGAAGAAGCGACAGTTAACAGAATTCAGCTATCGATAAAATTCCCCTCGAAAAGAAAATTATTGGCCATTTTTATTTCCATTTAAGGCCTATAAATTATTTTTTTAAGATGGTATGAGATATTATTCGCAGTAAATAATGAGTTGTCGACGGCTTTATCATTGACCCGTGACAGTTGATTATTATTACTCAACGACACACACCCGCTTGCCGATTAATTTACATAATCAGCTACATGGTTTTGATTAACACTCAACGGCAATCTGTATACGATCAGAATTAAATTTTTTGCAAGAGGAATGATCGGTCGTTCCATAGCGAACGAAGAAACATAACTAATTTCGCCGAGAATTCTAAGAAATAGGACAGATTTAAAAATACGGTACTCTTACAAAACGTTCAAATAAAGGTGTTCTAAAATCTTTTATTGCTATTTCGATCTTTTGTGTCGATAGATAGTATATTTATAGACTCATTTTTGAGAACATGTCATCAATATTTTTACTTATTTGCCTCTACTCCAAAATTAGATTTTGCGCGATCCGACTCAAGATGGCGTGTTCAATGACAAATATTACGGGACGCTGAAGATCTAGTATTTTCCTTTTTGGACTTTTATATGATATCAGAATGATACAAATTTGATGGTTAGGCAATAGATTATGAGATGCCGAAAATGTAGTATTTTCCTCTTTTTTTTTTGGAGCCTTTTCAGACTCGTTTATCTCGAAAACTACTTCTATTTCACATCTTAAACTTCAGTTACCCCGAGTCCTATCGGTCGTTTAGAGTATAAAGGTAAATTTAAAAGCATGGCAATGATATAAAGGACCCTGAAAGCCGATTCAGCACTGCTATGCAGGTCTAGTTATTATTATTATTTTTTACCGCGGGAGCCTATTTCTCCATGATCGAAAACAGATATCGATCTGGAACAAACTTTTCTTTCCGGAAAACATGTGGTGGCTACTTGATAAACTATTTTTCAAACCTCTGCGCATACCGGAAGTGGCCGAACTTTGTACGTCGTCTAAAAATTGAAAATAGGCCATAGTTTCAATTCTTTACCCATTTTTAAACAAATGACATTTTCGGGAACCCTGAATCTTTTGCAAGATAATGGCTATCTCACATTTTTCAATTTCGAACATTCGTCTATGACTTCTATCGTTCGAAAATTGAAAAGACGATGTTTATGAGACAATTTTTGTTATTTTTCAAAATTTGCAAATTTGACCTACATTTTTGGATTCCTGAAGTCTATGCGATTCCAGTAATATAAGTTTCATTCAGAGTTATCGCACTTTATTTTTCGAATTTTTTCGAATTTTCTGCCCATTTTATGCCCCTTATATTTTTTGGAAAGGATAAAACGATATTTCTGAAACCTCTGGAACATTAAGCCATATAGTCAGACATCCGGATAAAGCAATTTCAACAACGATCCGTAAACCGGAAGTAGTCGAAATAATGTCTGATTTTTTGAAAAAAAAAACTCAAAAAATGGGGGCTTTGGGAAAAACGTGATTTCTTCGTCCCATATCAACCGATCAAATGGATTAAGGTATCGTTAGTTTACGTCGGAATTGGAGTATCGTATGATACCCAATTCATACAGATACGATGATCCAGAAATAAAATATGACACGCTGAAAGTCAAGCATTTTTTGATTTGGAGCGTTTTTGGACGCCTTTATCTCGAAAACTGCTCCAGCGATTTTTCTTAAACTTTATCTATCGATGGTCCTTCCGGTAGTCTTTAGCATGGATCCATCCATTAAGACCTTCATATAATTGGAATAAGACAAAAAAGGGACTGAAAATTGAAAAAAGTCAAAAAATCGTGAAATTTTGGAAAATGCTCTACTATTTTTTTATTTTAAGAGATTTTCAAAAAAAAAGATATATATTTAAAAAGCTGACCTAATTACGATTCTAATGATGTATAATACGTATGCAGTTATTGAAATTTAATTTTCAATATTTTGACATTTTGACATTTTTAACACTTTTGAACATAGGATTTCTCAGAAGTATTTTATTTGATCGTATAGTATCGTATATCATTAGAGAGCCCTGTTCCCATGCAAACTACAAAACTGGACGTGAAAACTACTCGACAATGATTCATATACCGGAAGTAGTTCAAAAAACAAAGAAAAATGTAAAAAAGATGAAAAAAAATTGGAGCTCTTGCCAAAAGTTCGAATTCTCCGTCAAATATTAGCGGACCAAAACAATTAAAGTGTGGTTGGATAGTTCCATTAATAGACGATCGTATAACATCTAAATAACACGAATTTGATTCTTAGGAAATAAATTATGGTACGCCGAAAACTAAGTATTTTCCGTTTTGGAGCATACTGAGACGCCTTTTTCTCGAAAACGACGCCTACGATTTTTCTTAAACATTTTTTACTCAGAGTCCTATCAGTGGCCTAGCGTATGCATTTAATAATAAAAGCGTTGCAATATTATAGGTGGTCCAAAAATGACATCAATCTTTGAAAAAAGTTGAAAAATCATTAAATTATTGAAAATACTCTTTTATTTATCTTTTTTTTAGAAAATTACTCAATGAATGTTTCTGATATTTCTGGTACAGGAAGTTAAGTATCTAATCAACATGTTAAAGCTATTCCGACAATGATCGCAAAACCGGAAGTAGTCGAAAAAATCTCCGATATTTTGAATTTTTTTAACATTTTTACAGGAAACTTTTTTATTTATTAATATTTTTTGATGGTAGTTTACACATAGTTAAAGTATCACCCTACTTGAGCAGAAGTGGGAAAGAATTTTGTCTCAGTAATTTTCTTTAGTCGCCATTGGCTAATTTAGTTTTTCGTACCTAGATTAATTATTTATTGTTCGATTTGTATAAAACAAAGTGCATATGCTTCGTGATGTCAATTGTAATATTTTTTGTTACGGTGACATTTTTCTGCACGCAACGGAAGCGGCGTAATATTAACAAAAACTACAATTTTGAGTGTTAAGTACCACTTTTTGACAGCAAATATTATTTTTTTCGAAAACTGATAGAACAAAAAGTATGCGCCCTGTAAAGGCGCATAAAATGTTTGGCTCAGATTCTTAAATTTCAATTTCATTTTTGGGCAATTTCGAATAAAATGTAAAAAAAAAGGTAAAATTCAGTTATATACAACCCATTCAACGTCTTTATATTTTGAACTATTTATTCGTAACTTTCATAAACTCGTAGCCATAATCCAGACGAAGAGAATGTATGCCAAAAATAGTTTGTAATATGAGCAGTTGCCGAGAAATATGCAATTTTGCATGCATCACTTTTCAAGTTATTTTGCCTATAAAAGAGTAAATTATTATCCGATTTTCAATATTTTTCTTTTATTTGATGCCTAATGCCGATTTGGACTAGGTTAAGCCAATTTTACAGTTTCACTGTTACCGGAAATGACGTCATTTTGGCAAAAACTGTATTTTTAACCTAAAAAACAAATATTTTATTTAAATGAGTCTCTTTTATAATATTTTTAAAATTATGATATTTGAATCCCATCAACGAATAGCATGAACCCATACGATCATACAGATACCACAAAAAAGTTTCTAACTTGTACGGTTGCCGAGAAATAGACGATTTTCTACAAGTCACTTTTCAAGCTTTTTGGTCTATAAAAGTGTCAATTATTATTCAATTTTCATACAATTTTCACCATGTGATGCCTTATGCCATTTATGATTGCAATGATCTGATTTAACATTTCCATTATCACCGGAAGTAATGTCATATTTGCAAAAACCGTATTTTTAGACTTCAAAACAAATATTTTTTTGAAGTGAGTTATATTTATTATTTGTTTAGCGTTATAACGTTTGATTCTAATGGCCATTTAGATTGGATCAATATAATCATACTGATATCAAAAAAATGCTTCTAGCATATTCCCTTGTCGAGGAATAACCAATTTTCTAAGGATCACCTCTTAAGTTTTTTACCTTTTTAATTTTAGTTTATGGGTTCTAAGTTTATTATGTTATTGGCTGATATGTATAAAACAATTCTCAATTGCGAATTCTCAACTTATTTGTTATCGATAATGATTTCTTTTGGCACCGGAAGTTAAGTTTTTTTGCCAGATTTTACAATTTTGACCGGTGTATTTATTTGCAAGCAAATATTACTTTTACAAATCTGATAGAGGGTGTCACTGAATCATAACAACTACATTATCGTTTGGTAGCTCGATGGATCGGCTATTGTATGACGCACTTCCTGTCTGATTCCTGAAAGCCGATTCAGCACTGCAGGTCTGCAGGTCTAGTTAGGGTTTCACACTGCGAAGCTTGTGTGAAACACTATTGTTTTTGTTAAAATTATTAAGCTTTCATATTACATATGAAAGCTTATTGTTTCTGTTAAGATTATTATTGTTATTTTTTTTTTGTGTTTTGTCCACAAATCGGATTTCTCAGAATCTAACGATAGGATCGTTCTGAAACTTTTACCTATCCCCCCAAAAATGGGTGGTGGCTGTTGATTAAATATATTTTCAAAACGTTTTACGAATCCGAAATCACCGAATTTTACGAACGAAAAAACTGACAATGCATACTCGTAACTTTGTTATTTTTTGACCGATTTTACTCATTCTTTTTTCTTTGAATACCTTGAAAAAAATCATTTTCATCTGCAGTTTCGCATTTTCCAATTTCAAAAATTCGTCGCTGTGATTTCGAACCGGAAGTTTATACCAATTTGAGAACTTCTTTAATAGTTGTACGATTTTCATGAAATTTAGTGTATAAGTAGATGCTACCGATGTGACTTCAAAAATATAATTAAAAATTTTCTAAATTATCTCCCCTTGACGAAATTAAGGATCAAAGTTTTCAAAAAAATCGTCGAAATATAGGTCAGAATGACCTAATTTTTTTTTTTGATACTAGACAAGTAATTACTGATTCGTACACAAAATATGGAGTTTGTCGATCGAACCGGAAGTGCCACCATCTTTAAACGTGAAAAATCAAAAAGGCTTTTTTGCTATTTTACTTACAGACTCGGGAGTTATATTTTCAGAATCCTTGAAGGAATGCCTAAAAATCTGTCGGATCCGAATTTTGATTTCGGTCACGTGATGGTCACCATTTTGAATTGAAAATGAAAAATAGAAGCAATTTGAAGGGCCGGGACTTTGGAACACAATAACTCTTCTTCTAATTAAGCTACAATGTTCAAACTTGGTGTAGACGTTCACTAGGTCAATGTCATGATTGAGTTCAAAGATGAGCATTTTCTGCTTAGGGTAAGCAGAGATAAGCATGCTGATTTGTTGATTCTTTAGGGCACGATAACTTCGGTAATAATGAAGGGAGGGCGATGAAACTTTTGTCAATAGAGACTCTAATAGCTAGCCTGTTGTTTGAAATCATTGTATCATTTTTTTTAAATATCAGGGATAGCCGAAAAAAAGAGATTGAAAATCCAAAAAGTCGTATTTTTACAATTTGGAGCATGTTTAGAGGTCTTTCTCGTAAAGTCAACATAATATTTTTTGGGAACTTCTTCTACAAAGAGTCTTATTGGTAGTCTTTTATATAAAACCATCGATCAACAGTCCAACATATCAGGAGTAGAAGAACAAAAGGATCGAAAATTGAAAACGGCACCCTTTCATTGTTAAGCGAAACATGCAGTGTGGGTGACTACAATCTACACATTTAGTCATCGTATAGAGCTTATTCAACAGTATCGAATTCCAACTGCTTAGGGATATTTTACGTGCACTCCAATGTCAATACGGGAGCTTGGTTTTTCGTCACATCCGAACGACTAGACAACTGTGCTTGTCAGGCCCTCCGTTCTGTCTCACTGACAACGGGGAACCACGCCGGGAAATCAAGATGAACTTTCTCCGTGCAGAACTTTCAATTCAGACCAAACGTTTATTGCATACGATTAAGCTGGTCAGTTGGAGCTTATTTTCAAAAGTTTTGTAATAATCGGTTGGAAATTAAAGTACCGTGCACATTAAACTGTTAAAACAGAAAATTTCGCCCGGTTGAAATGTTTCTTGCTATAAGTCAGCAATTTTCCGAATTCAGGGAGGCTGAATGGTTAGCATGTGCGCGCTGTATCGTAACGTCTGTCATTGAGTCAACGAGCGTCGTTTCGATCTCCAGGTTGCACGTGACATGGTTTATGATGTCCAACCTCGTGGGTTTTCTCCGTGTCCTTCGGTTTCCTCCCAACGGCTAAAGACCAGTAAGCGCAAGGGGAGTTTTTAAATAAAATTAAAAAAACATATGTTAGTCACGAAATGACCTAGTTTGTGTCGAATGGACATTAGGCCGCATTTCTCTCTTTCTCTTTTATTTTTAAAGTTTTGTGATAATCGGTTGGTAATCAAAGGTACTGTAAAAGTGATAAAACAGAAAATTTCGCCCGGTTGTAATGTTTCTCACTTTAAAGTCAGCAATTTGCCGATTTTAAGGGGCAAACGTTTATTGCGAACGCTTAAGCTGGTCAGGGGGAGCTTATTTTTAAAACTTTTGTAATATTCGGTTGATAACTAAAGGTACCATGCAAATTAAACTGTTAAAATAGAAAATTTGGCCCGGTTGAAATGTTTCTCGCTGTAGGTCAGCAATTTGCCGATTTTAGGGAGGTTGCGTGGCTGAATGGTTAGCACGTGCGTTCTGTATCATAACGTCTGTCATTGAGTCAACTGGCGTTGTTTCGATTTCTTGGTTGTACGTGACAAGGAGTATGGTCGCTGTCCGACCTCGTAGGCCGTAACGCCGCTGCCCGGGTAATATTTCCCTCATTGCACACTTTATGGCATATGCCCGTCTTCATTAGCCCATTTTAGGAGCTGAACAGTAGGACGTTAAACCCCATTCAATTTCATTTCATTTTGTCTATGTTGCTTATTTATTATAGTGGATAAATATTTTTCTGGTTCTAGCAATTATTTAATTTCTGCATAGAAATCTTGCTTTGGCCGGTTTTTTTTATTGCAGAGTGCCATTCTTGTATAATTCAGTCTATGATCCTTTGTTTAAAACATGTTTAAGAAGTCGTCACGATTTCCTACTTATAACCAAACATATTGGAAATATTAGTCTGGCATTATTAAATCCTAATTTTATTGGTCTTATTTAAAATTAAACTTTCATTTAACTATGAACAACCCTTAACGTGTCTCTTTAAAACTATTAATTACACTAAAACAGTAGCTCAACCTTTTGACCTAAACTCATTAATTTACCATTTTGTTGTGAGCGACTTCTTATTCTTCCTATATGACATATTGCACGTGTCTGATTTCAAAGGGGGGGGGGTGGCTGAATGGTTAGCACGCGCGCCTGTCATTGAGTTAACTAGCGTGTTTTCGAATGCCCGGTTGTACATGACAAGGAGTAAGATCGCCTGTCCAACCTGCCATTTTTAATTTTTTTTCCGCCATTTTCATTTCAATTTCTCATCGTCTCATTACAGTAATACAAGTTTCAGTTATTTCCCTTTAGTTTTCAGATTATTGTTATGCCTGGGTGCAATGTTTCATACTATATTTAGACTTGTAACTTCGCGAATTTTTGACCAATTTTGATAATTTTTTCTTCAATGACACGTGACGATGAATATGAAAGCTTTCATATCTGCATGGGACAGTAGCAGATCTAGTTATTTTTTTTTTTGTGTTTTATCCACAAATCGGATTTCTCAGAATCTAACCATAGGATCGTTCTGAAACTTTTACCTATCCCCCCAAAAATGGGTGGTGGCTGTTGATTAAATATATTTTCAAAACGTTTTACGTATCCGAAATCACCGAATTTTACGAACGAATGCATTTGACCTACAATGCTGTAACTTTGTGACTATTTGACCTATTTTACTAAATCTTTTTTCTTTGAGTACCTTGAGACAATTACTATAAATCTGCAGTTTCAGATTTTCGAATTTCGAAAATTCGTTGCTGTGATTTCGAACCGGAAGTTTAGACCAATTTGACAACTTCTTTAATAGTTGTACGATTTTCATGAAATTTAGTATCTATGTAGATCTTACCGATGTGACTTCAAAAATATAATTAGAAATTTTCTAAATTATCTCCCCTTGACGAAATTAAGGATCAAAATTTTCAAAAAAATCGTCGAAATATAGGTCAGAATGACCTGATTTTTTTTTTGGATACTAGATAAGTAATTACTGATTTGTACACAAAATATGGAGTTTGTCGATCGAACCGGAAGTGCCGCCATATTTAAAAGTGAAAAATCAATAAGGCTTTTTTGCTATTTTACTTACAGACTCGGGAGTTATATTTTCTGAATCCTTGATGGAAGGCCTAAAAAATGTCGCGAATAGAATTTTGATTTCGGTCACGTGATGGTCACCATTTTGAATTGAAAATGAAAAATAGAAGCAATTTGAAGGGTCGGGACTTTGGAACACAATTACTCTCCTTCTAATTAAGCTAGAATGTTCAAACTTGGTGTAGACGTTCACTAGGTCAATGTTATGATTGAGTTTAAAGATGAGCATTTTCTGCTTAGGGTAAGCAGAGATAAGCATGCTAATTTGTTGATTCTTTAGGGCACGATAACTTCGGTTATAATGAAGGGAGGGCGGTGAAACTTTTGTCAATAGAGAGTCTAATAGCTAGCCTATTGTGTGAAATCATTGTATTATTTTTTCTAAATATCAGGGATAGCCGAAAAAAAGAGATTGAAAATCCAAAAAGTCGTATTTTTACAATTTGGAGCATGTTTAGAGGTTTTTCTCGTAAAGTCAACATAATATTTTTTGGGAACTTCTTCTACAAAGAGTCTTTTATATGAAACCATCGATCAACAGTCCAACATATCAGGAGTAGAAGAACAAAAGGATCGAACATTGAAAACGGCACCCTTTCATTGTTAAGCGAAACATGCAGTGTGGGTGACTACAATCTACACATTTAGCCATCGTATAGAGCTTATTCAACAGTATCGAATTCCAACTGCCTAGGGATGTTTTACGTGCACTCCAATGTGTACACGAGACCTTGGTTTTTCGTCCCATCCGAATGACTAGACAGCTGTGCTTGTCAGGCCCTACGTTCTGCCTCACTGACAAGCGGAACCACGCCGGGAAATCGAGATGAACTTTCTCCGTGCAGAACTTTCAATTCAGGCGAAAACGTTTATTGCATACGATTAAGCTGGTCAGTTGGAGCTTATTTTCAAAAGTTTTGTAATAATCGGTTGGTAATTAAAGTACCGTGCACAATAAACTGTTAAAACAGAAAATTTCGCCCGGTTGAAATGTTTCTTGCTATAAGTCAGCAATTTTCTGAATTCAGGGAGGCTGAATGGCTGAATGGTTAGCATGTGCGCACTGTATCGTAACGTCTGTCATTGAGTCAACGGGCGTCGTTTCGATCTCCAGGTTGCACGTGACATGAAGTATGATGTCCAACCTCGTGGGTTTTCTCCGTGTCCTTCGGTTTCCTCCCAACGGCTAAAGACCTGTAAGCGCAAGGGGAGTTTTTAAATAAAATTAAAAACATATGTTAGTCCCGAAATGACCTAGTTTGTGTCGAATGGACATTAGGCCGCATTTCTCTCTTTCTCTTTTATTTTTAAAGTTTTGTAATAATCGGTTGGTAATCAAAGGTACTGTAAAAGTGATAAAACAGAAAATTTCGCCCGGTTGTAATGTTTCTCACTTTAAAGTCAGCAATTTGCCGATTTTAAGGGGCAAACGTTTATTGCGAACGCTTAAGCTGATCAGGGGGAGCTTATTTTTAAAAGTTTTGTAATATTCGGTTGATAACTAAAGGTACCGTGCAAATTAAACTGTTACAATAGAAAATTTGGCCTGGTTGAAATGTTTCTCGCTGTAGGTCAGCAATTTGCCGATTTTAGGGAGGTTGCGTGGCTGAATGGTTAGCACGTGCGCTCTGTATCATAACGTCTGTCATTGAGTCAACTGGCGTTGTTTCGATTTCTTGGTTGTACGTGACAAGGAGTATGGTCGCCTGTCCAACCTCGTAGGCCGTAACCGCCGCTGCCCGGGTAAAATTTCCCTCATTGCACACTTTATGGCATATGCCCGTCTTCATTAGCCCATTTTAGGAGCAGAACAGTCGGACGTTAAACCCCATTCAATTTCATTTCATTTTCTCTATGTTGCTTATTTATTATAGTGGATAAATATTTTTCTGGTTCTAGCAATTATTTAATTTCTGCATAGAAATCTTGCTTTGGCCAGTTTTTTTATTGCAGAGTGCCATTCTTGTTTAAACAAACATGATCCTTTGTTTAAAACATGCTTAAGAAGTCGTCACGATTTCCTACTTATAACAAAACATATTGGAAATATTAGTCTGGCATTATTAAATCCTAATTTTATTGGTCTTATTTAAAATTAAACTTTCATTTAACTATGAACAACCCTTAATGTGTCTCTTTAAAACTATTAAGTACTCTAAAACAGTAGCTCAACCTTTTGACCTAAACTCATTAATTTACCATTTTGTTGTGAGCGACTTCTTATTCTTCCTATATGACATATTGCACGTGTCTGATTTCAAAGGGGGGTTGGGTGGCTGAATGGTTAGCACGCGCGCCTGTCATTGAGTTAACTAGCGTGTTTTCGAATGCCCGGTTGTACGTGACAAGGAGTAAGGTCGCCTGTCCAACCTGCCATTTTTATTTTTTTCCCGCCATTTTCATTTCATTTTCTCATCCGTCTCATTACAGTAATACAAGTTTCAGTTATTTCCCTTTAGTTTTCAGATTATTGTTATGCCTGGGTGCAATGTTTCATACTATATTTAGACTTGTAACTTCGCGAGTTTTTGACCAATTTTAATAATGTTTTCTTCTTATCCTTTTATTTAGGATACTTGATACAATCAATGACACGTGACGATGAATATGAAAGCTTTCATATCTGCATGGGACAGTAGCAGATCTAGTTATTCTTATTATTATTATTCTTCTTTTGTTTTGAGTAGATCTCAGCAACTGCTTGTCGCATCGTTACGATTTCTTCGGTTTTACTGGGAAAGTGGGTGTGACTTAGAGGATAAAGCTATTTTGAACGTTCTGCGACAATGCGAAATGTCCGAAATCACCGAAGTTATCGTTTTTGAAAATATTGCAGTAATTTTAGCAATAATCATTGGATTTTAACTTTCGATACATTTTGGCATAGCCGGAGACAGGGCACATAGCTACGCTACTTTCGATTTTTGATTTTCGGCAAATCTTCGAAGATATTAGGCGCCAAACTTCGAAAATTTAAAATTTTACAAAAAACTTTTTTATTTATGAATATTTTTTAGTCGTATTGTGCACAGAATTAAAGAGTCATCTGACTAGCGCAAAAATGTTAAAAGAATTTGTCTCAGTAATTTTCCCTGGCCGCCATTGGCTAATTCAGTTTTTCAGTCCTAGATTATTTTTTTATTGTTCGATTTGTATAAAACAAAGTTCACATGCTTCGTTGTCTCAATTGTCATTTTTTTTGTTATCAATAGTGTTATCTGTCGGCACCGGAAGTGGCATAATTTTACCAAAAACTACAATTTTGACAGTTATTTTCCTTCTTCGAAAACAAATATTATTTTTTGGAAAAATTATTTGACTCAAAGAGTGTGCCCTTTCAAGGCGCAAAAAATGTCGGAAGCAGTTTTTTTAATTTCGATTTCATTTTCGAGCAAATTCGATTAAGAGGCTAAACATGGTGTAAAATTGGCCTATTTACAACCTATTCAGGCTTTTCAGATTTTAAAATATTTCTTCGTAACTTCTATAAACTTGTAGCTATAATCAATACGAAGAAAATGTATGTTAAAATTAGTTTGTAATATAAGCAGTTGCCAAGAAATGGGCAGTTCTGCATAAGTCACTGTTTTCTTTATTTTGCGTGTAATAAAGTCAATTATTATTGGATTTTTATAAAAGTGACATCATTTGATTCAAAAAACATGTAGCGTCATATCAAGTTGATTACAATTTAAAATTGACACCGGAAGTGACGTCATTTTGTCAAAAACTGCATTTTAAACTTTTTAAATCAATGATTTATTCAACCAAGAATTACTTAATATGTATTAATAATTTTAACTTTTGGTTTAAATTCACATATAAACACAACTCATATGGTCATATAGATATCATAAAATTGTTTCTAACATGTTCGTTTGCCGAGAAATAGACGGTTTTCTACAGGTCACTTTTGAAGGATTTGGGGCCATAAAAGAGTCAATTATTATTCGATTTTCATAAACGTTACACCGTGTTATACCTAATGCCATTTGGGATTTCATACAAGTAATGTAAGATTTTTATTATCACCGGAAGTAATGTCATTTTGGCAAAAACTGTATTTTTAGCCTTCAAAACAAATATTTTATTCAAATGAGTCTGTTTTGAAATTTTTTTCAAATTATGGTATTTGATGTCAATCAACAAATAGAATGAAGCCATACGATCATACAGATACCACAAAATGGTTTCTAACTTGTACGGTTGCCGAGAAATAGCCGATTTTCTACAAGTCACTTTTCAAGTTTTTTGGTCTTTAAAAGTGGCAATTATTATTCGATTTACATAAAATTTTCACTGTATGATATCGTATGCCATTTCTGATTTCATAAGACTAATTGAACATTTTCATTAACACCGGGAGTAATTTAATTTTGTCAAGATCATTTACAAGTAACAAATGTATAAAATGAATTGATATTGCTGGATTTGGTTGATTCTGCGTCCATTTTATTTGTGTGCAATGTTAATTTGGAAACCTGTTTAGTGGTTTCGTTGGTACCAGAAGCGACATATGTTCAAGGGTAACTTGGAACCGGAAGTAACATGTTTAAGGGTAAGGTGGCACCAGTGAAACCCGTCATTCCTGCATGCAGGTCTAGTTATTATTATTATTATTATTCAGATTCCAATTTGAATAGATCTCAGCAACTACGTGTCGCATCGTTACGATTTCTTCGGTTTTACTGGGAAAGTGAGTGTGACTTAGAGGATAAAGCTATTTTGAACGTTCTGCGACAATGCAAAATGTCCGAAATCACCGAAGTTATCGTTTTTGAAAATATTGCTGTAATTTTAACAATAATCATTGGATTTTAACTTTCGATACATTTTGGCATAGCCGGAGACAGGGCACATAGCTACGCTACTTTCCATTTTTGATTTTCGGCAAATCTTCGAAGATATTAGGCGCTAAATTTCGAAAATTTAAAATTTTACAAAAAACTTTTTTATTTATAAATATTTTTTAGTCGTGTTGTGCACAGAATTAAAGAGTCACCTGACTAGCGCAAAAATGTTAAAATATTTTGTCTCAGTAATTTTCCTTGGCCGCCATTGGCTAATTCAGTTTTTCAGTCCTAGATTAATTTTTTATTGTTCGATTTGTATAAAACAAAGTTCATATGCTTCGTTGTATCAATTGTCATTTTTTTGATTACCGAAAGTGTTATCTATCGGCACCGGAAGTGGCATAATTTTACTAAAAACTACAATTTTGACAGTTATTTTCCTTCTTCGAAAACAAATATTATTTTTCGGAAAAATTATTTGACTCAAAGAGTGTGCCCTTTCAAGGCGCAAAAAATGTAGGAAGCAGTTTTTTTAATTTCGATTTCATTTTCGAGCAAATTCGATTAAGAGGCTAAAAATGGTGTAAAATTGACCTATTTACAACCTATTCAGGCTTTTCAGATTTTAAAATATTTCTTCGTAACTTTTATAAACTTGTAGCTATAATCCATACGAAGAGAATGTATGTTAAAATTCGTTTGTAATATAAGCAGTTACCAAGAAATGGGCAGTTCTGTACAAGTCACTGTTTTCGTTATTTTGCATGTAAAATAGTCAATTATTATTGGATTTTTATAAAAGTGACATCATTTGATTCAAAAAGCATGTAGCGTCATATCAAGTTGATTACAATTTAAAATTGACACCGGAAGTGACATCATTTAGTCAAAAACTGCATTTTAAACTTTTTAAATCAATGTTTTATTCAACCAAGAATAACTTAATATGCATTAATAATTTTAACTTTTGGTTTGAATTCACATATAAACAAAACTCATATGGTCATATAGATATCATAAAATTGTTTCTAACTTGTTCGGTTGCCGAGAAATAGACGGTTTTCTACAGGTCACTTTTGAAGGTTTCGGGGCCATAAAAGTGTCAATTATTATTCGATTTTCATAAACGTTACACCATGTTATACCTAATGCCATTTGGGATTTCATACAAGTAATTTAAGATTTTCATTATCACCGGAAGTAACGTTATTTTGGCAAAAACTGTATTTTTAGCCTTCAAAACAGATATTTTATTCAAATGAGTCTGTTTTGAAATCTTTTTCAAATTATGGTATTTGATGCTAATCAACAAATAGAATGAACCCATACGATCATACAGATACCACAAAATGGTTTGTAACTTGTACAGTTGCAGAGAAATAGCAGATTTTCTACAAGTCACTTTTCAAGTTTTTTGGTCTTTAAAAGTGGCAATTATTATTCGATTTACATAAAATTTTCACTATATGATATCGTATGCCATTTCTGATTTCATAAGACTAATTGAACATTTTCATTAACACAGGAAGTAATTTAATTTTGTCAAGATCATTTACAAGTAAATGTATAAAATGATTTGAAATTGCTGGATTGATTGGTTGTTTCTGCGTCCATTTTATTTGTGTGCAATGTTAATTTGGAAACCTGTTTAGTGGTTTCGTTGGTACCGGAAGTGACATATGTTCAAGGGTAACTTGGCACCGGAAGTGACATGTTTAAGAGTAACTTGGCACCAGTGAAACCCGTCATTCCTGCATGCAGGTCTAGTTTACCTTGGATTTACATATGTGAGCCGCTTTACCGAAACCAGGCGGTTCTCGCGCGACGTCATTTTGTGCTACGGGCACAAAAGCATTGTTAACAATGGATTTGGGTTAAATTCTCGATTTTGAGATTGAGGTTGGAACATCAAGAAATACAAAAGAGCTTTGTGATTTGAGAAGGATTTTGACGATCAGAAAACTGGAAACGGTGTTTTGGGGGATTTTTATGAGCCTACCTGATTAAAAAGGCCCATGAAATGGCGTCTTTCTGTGAAAAAATCAGCGAAAGTAATCCTATGTTTTGAAAACGCACGCAGTCCTTGATGCTAATCTCCATACGTCAATGGAAAGGTCGTGAACTTAACTTTCCATATTTGGAGAAATCAAGGGCAAATTGTTTGTCAGCAACGAATCAGAGTCAGTTTAACAAGATAGACCATAGGCCTTCTCGTTGCCAAGAAGCTTTAATGAACTGGAGACGGCATGACGTCATTTTATCATTATGACCAAAGCCCTGTATAGGGAAAGTTACGACAACTCATTTACAGGCGCCATTTTGGGTCCCAACTATGACGCCAAAAAAACTATGACGTCATGGCGTCGTATAGCCTTACTTAACAAAACGTTTTATTTTTTTCTTGGTATATTGTTTTTCGGGATACAATTTATCCTAAACAAATTGCAAAAGAATAGTTCGGATAGAGTCTCTAGACCATGATGTATCCTGCGGTTCGGGTAGAGTCTCCCTAAACAATCATGTACCCTGTAGTTCGGATAGACTCTCTAAACCATGATGTACCCTTTAGTTAGATCATAGAACTAGAATACTAGTTCTATGGTTAGATGTATCCTGTAGTTCTGATAGTATCCAATCCATAATCTACCCTGTAGTCTCTAAAACATGATGTACCTTGTAGTTCAGGGTCCGTATTCAAAGGATATCTTAAGTCTAAGACAGTCACTTAACTACTAGGTTTCACTTAAATATACGTAACTTCCTGTAAGTTAAGGGCAAGCGGTATTCAAAGGCACTGTTAAGTATCAAATTTTCCCTTAAAGTTAAGCTGCCTTAACTTTTAAGTGTTAGTCTTTAAGTGGTATTCAAAGGCCAATTTAAGTGAGAAATATCCACTTAACTTTAAGTGACCTATGGGAGGTACCTTAAAGTTAAGTGAGATTATAATGACTTCTTTTAATGTTGTAGAAGCAGTCCCGTAATGGTGATTTTAAAAGATAGGGGATTCAGATTAAAACAAAGACAATGTCGCCGAGCGTAGCTGACCTTTTTTCGTCGTCAATTTTGATGTTGTAGTGCCATAATGGAGTATGAGTTTATTACCACCGAGATATGTTAAGGATATCTTTCCCTGATCATTTATCATTTTATGTTTGTATGTTCCTTGACTGTCATATAATAAATTTAAATTCATTTGTGATGACATGGCTTTATAGATTTCAGAAATTATTTATACTACCACTAGAAGCAAGGTATGATCTATTTTTTACAACTCATTGCCATATATACATAATCGGTATTTATTTCGGTAAAATATAATGCAACATGAATATTTCGCACACACAATGTACCGTCAATGTCAGGCCTGTCAAACGGAGGTAGTCACACAATATCTATGAATTCCTCAAACGATAGATTTATATACAACACTGTATAATTTATGCAGTCTAACTGAGGAGGCAAGGGTCATTGTGTATTGCTAATAATATATTGTTTTCTAGTCGCGTTATATTGTTAAAAAATTAAAGTTTACAATATCCATCATTATACTACCACTATTTATTGTAATCTATTGGAATGGATTTTTTTTTTTAAAAAAAAGTCTATGAAAACAGCTGTTCCGACAAAGGATGCACACTATCATAATTTATCGTAAATTATAATCATACTATTTAAATGGGTTACAATATAATATTTCGACAAATATTTTCCTGGTGATGTACACTAGGAATTTAATAGAGTATAGTGATGCGCTTAAGGGGGCATAACATGCTTGCAATGTCCGAAATTCGTGATTTTTGGCAGTGAAGGGTATTCCATAATTGAAAATTCATGCTTTTTGGCGAATGTGAGTATTCCATAATATAAGTGTGCAGTTAAGTTTTCACATAGCCAAGTATATGTAAAATACAACCTTTGAATACCGATTTAAGGTAATACGGTCAGTAAACAGTTAAGTGGAAAAATTGAGTATTTTTACTTAACTTTTAGAATACCTTTGAATACGGACCCAGATAGACTCTCTAAACCATGTTTACACTGGGATAAACCATAGTTTTGTAAAAAAAAAAGGGGGTCGATCGTCAAATGAACATGAATTTTTTTTACGATATGTTAATCCTGAAATGACATAGTTTCTCATAAATGAATATTATATTGTCAACACGCTTAAAATAGATGGATGCAATAGATTTGGTGTAGAAAATTCTAGTTACACACTGTTAACCACACAAAGATGTCTTATGTCAATAATTCATATACTTTATTTAGCTCAACGAAAATTTAAAAATTTATACACAGTTGGTTAAACTTGAATGCAGATATCAATAATCTACGTTGCATATACATATATGCACCTTTCGGTTGAATCATATCATAAAAATATCTTATTTCATAAAGTCTTACGTATTTGTCGACATTAAGGTGTACTTGTTCTATTGTTCCTTTTAGTCTTTGAATTTTCTTGTTTAACATTTAGTAGGGATGTATGCTTTTATAGATGGAACAAAAAGTCGGTAAATGTTTAGATTGGTGGAACAAACTCGAGACAATTTGTAACAAATCTGATATACTTTTGATACTGGTTGAACATCAGAACAACATCATTCTTTTCATTGGAAATGGGGCGGGGGGGGGGGCAAATACCCAAAGGAGTCGGACAAACTCAAAACTAACTGCGCCCCCTTCATTGTCTACCTGTGGAATGACGTCTTTGTATGTTGCATTTGTGTCGTTTATATAAGACAAATTGATATTATTATTGACACATAGGCGGGGAGTGATAACGTCTTACCCCAAACAATTTGCAAAAGAAACCATAAAGTTTCGGAGAGCGATATCTGGTATCGCATGACACTCATAAAACATATGCCCGGAACACATATAGCAGAGTGGCGCTAGACACCCTTTTATTTAAATTACACTGATTTTAAGTTATACTAATTTCAAATGTTGTATCCATCCGTCAATTTAAAGAAATTTCGATTTTCGAAAAATTGATGATACAATTAATGATCGATGACCGAAAACTGACGCACAATCCGGAATGGCTCCAAACCAAAAAATCGAGCGCATATTTTGCCGGCTAGAGGGAAAAATGGTTTATCTCCCAAATTATTATATATATTTTGATTTTTCACTTTAACCGTCTGCACAAAAAAAAATCTGATTTTTAAAAGCGTATGCAAGTTAAATATATAGCGCTTTTATCTGGGGAATCTTTTACTTCATGCTCTTATGAATTCGGCTATATAACAATGTACTCTTTGGGTTGTATAATAATTAATAATGATGGTATGTTCAGCTATACTTTTCGTTTTTAGAAATGCATGTTTTATCGCCTATAGACTCTTTTTCGCGGAATTCTATATTATATCTATCAACATTCCATATCCCTGTTGGGGCAGACAACTTCGACACAGCAATATAATTGGGCATAAAATAGATACCTAAGCAATGACTTGGGACCCAAAATGGCGTCTTTTTACATTTGACGTCATATTTTCATGACGTCATATGAAATTTCTGGCTTCACAGTTGTCGCAACTTTATCTATAAATACGGCTTTGATTATGACGATTGAAGCCAGTGACCCCATAGAAATATATGAGTGACCCCATATTGGTTAACCCAGAACATTAGAAATTAATATTGGTTGTGTGGAGTAAACAAAATCTTTTTTTAAAAAAATGGGACTATATTTTCAAACAATATATAAACTAATTCGTTTTTAGGTTTAATCGGTAATAGTGGTATTCTCAAAAGTCAGATTAGCTAATCTTAGACTAGAATTTCTCTTCGTCAACGGTTAAAATTAAGTTTTAAAATTTGAATCAGTGATTTCATATAACCATTGATTAAACAGGTTTCTATTGTCATTGACGAAAGGGGCCGGTTACAGTAAGTAGATTACAAAATCATGACATTGTGTTTAAGAACTGAGTTTCCCAACCTGGGATTCAAAAGGTGTAGCCTAATCAGGGAGAACAAAACTAATAGGAGTATGAACCTTTTAGTATTGTAGAAATTTTTAGTATTGGTACAGCAAATTTCAGTAGCATTTCCCAAAAGCGACCTAGTTAAGCCCAAAAAGCAAATTGCAGTATGAAGTTATTGGTATTATAGAATGTTTAAGTATTGGGACATTCCCCACAAGCGACCTAGTTGAGTTCAAATTCTCTCGGATTAATATCCAAATTTACCCTTTTTGTCAATTTTGTATAAACTTGCAATATTACAATTTAAAGGGAACATCCTGGATTTGAACAGCCTCAGAAACAAGAGTGTATGTGTGAAATTTAAGCGCCAAAATATAGAAGAATGTTTTATTTTCCATTATTGTCTCAACATTGCTTATCCGGATGGGTTCCGGGTATACGCAACTCTTTTGGGGGTTCGATTCAATTTTTTTCGTTGGGTGATCTGATAATCTATTGTCGTTCCTCTGTGGATCTATACAGTACATGACCCACGTGCTGTACTTGATAACGAAAGGTACACTTCACATACACGTTATTTTTGTATAAATAAAAGTCTGGTTTTATCCAGAGACCGTATAATACTGCTTGGGACATACTTCTCCGTTTGCAGATAAAGACTGGCCGGTTTAAGTTGTTTGAAAACGTATATCATATATTGAGTTAGTTTTTTGGCCCAAGGTTACAGGATTTTAAGGACTTTAAACACGAAATTAAGCAGTTTTATTCTCCAAAATATAGTCGACATTGGCCCTTTAAATAAATAAGACTCTCGACATGGAAGATGAACATGTAATTATCATTTTTAATAAAGTTGTTCGCGTCGACCCGCTTGCCATGTCATTATATAAACATAAATTGTGTCTTTTTCATCTTTTGATTGCATATAATTGGCCGTTTAGATTCTACTTTTGCAATTCTTATGCATACAACTGAGTGTCAATTACATAAAATTTCATGAGATATATTAAATATGATATCGTTTATTATATAAAAAGATGAACAGTATATTTGTAATTATAAAGCTTCAAAGACCTAAAATATAGTTATTGAGTTCGCCCCGCTTTGTACTTGGCTGTTTCCATTTCTTACATCTCTTTATTGGAAATATTAAATTGCGTAAACATATCAAACTGCAACAAAGAATGTAACAAACTCTTTTTCCTTACATAATTGCTTGAAAGTGTTACCAAATATGCGGTCTTCGACACGCTCGTAGCGAAAATTGTTGGGGGGTGGGGGGGTCAGTCACAAAAAAGACAAGGCAGGCCTGATGGGCACATTAATTTTGTTTAATTAGAAATGTGTTGTACTAAGCATTTAAGGAAAACTTCTTGTTGCTATTATATTGACTTCAAATCCAAAATAAATGAAGCATGTTTGGAATAGATTGTTTTTCCCTGTTTGGCTATTTTTCGAAAATGCGACAAACAATCTGGGATTTGATTTTGTCCATTAAGAAAAAAGTCATAATCATAAATAATGTCCCAACCGAGTTGGAACCATGCCTTGGGTGGTGTCTTTGGTTTATACTACTAGAAAATCGTGGTTTTAGATATCTAAATTGAAGGTTGCTAAGGACTATTAAGTGAAATTTCTTCTGAAAATGCCCCAAGACTTTGAAGTCCGTTTTCTCATGTTGGCGTTTTTCCCATTACGAAACACTCGCAAACTTCAAAATATCATAAATTTCTTATTTCTGGTCCGAATTTAAAAAGAGATACATTTTTGGAAAGCCCAGGATGTAGACTATGTAATTATGCTATCAACTCAATTTTCAAAAAAATGACCAAGAGCCTGGTTTTGCCGGAGCTGCTCACATATTTCCTTCCTACATGAAGTTTCATTACCTGTATCTGATTTCATAATAGTCTGTAAATATTTTTGTGCTGTATTCTCACCATTGGTACTTGATGTTTCTTTTGCTGTCATATCACTCTCAACTTTATTATTTTTTGCAAAGTGCTTCAAATTCAAAATGGCATTCAACTTGGACTTTTTCTTTCGAGGCATAATTCAGATTTCACAGTGAAAATTGGAGTTATTTCCCTTTAATTATACTTTAATAAAAAGGGATTCTACTTCCTTCTGAATAATAAAAAAAAAGATATTTCTTTTCTATTTGTTTCTTTTCTATTTGTTTCTTATATTTTTCTTGTTATTTGCTTCAATAGTTTTCTTCGAAAAATGACTTTCCTAAGACAATAGAACGTCACAATCCTATTGAATAGCAGATTTGTGTATAAGACAGTGGTGCCAAGCACTGAATGTTTCTTAGTCAAATAGCAGATTCGTATATAAGACAGTGGTGCCAAGCACTGAATGTTTCTTAGTTAAATAGCAGATTCGTATATAAGACAGTGGTGCCAAGCACTGAATGTTTCTTAGTTAAATAGCAGATTGCTTCAATGTATACCAGTTTGCAAAGCTGATAAACAAGCTGAGTTAATTGGCTGTTAAAATCAAAGTAGAACAGTTAGCCAACCTGTTATACTGTCCGTCAAATTACTAACACTAACTAATGAACCAAAGTTTAACCAGACTGAAGCCTCATATCTGAAAATATACAAAAATAAACATTATGAATATTGGTTGACCATTTTAAGTCTGTGTGCGTATTACAATTGAGTGAAAATCTAATCTCTAAAAAAATATTCTCCCAAACTTGTCAAATCCTTACAATGTTTACAATAAGATGAATACAAATTTCAATATTCACCATACACTGCAGTCTGTAGACAATATGTGCTTTTTTATAGGAATGAGATTGAGATTACTTACAGTTCAGAAAGAAATATTAATTGTATTTAAAGTTTACCAATTTATAAATTTTAGCAACCGGTATATAAAATGTTAAGAAGCTGATGATAAGACTGCTGTCACATGCCTCAAACCCAAAGTAGTGGATTCCTAAATTACATATTTATACGTTTTACAGCATCTAGAAATCAAATTATTAATCACTCCACATATCCTAAGCAGGAAAACTCTATTAATGAATTTAATCACGGTTTGATAATTCTGAGTACAATTACAATCAGAGACATTGTCTTCCAATGTATGAAAAATAGGTTGCCAGGCTTTGAAACATACGCCCACCAGCAGCTAAATCATCCAAGCAGTCAACATGAGTTGTCGCATATTAAATAATTATCAAAAAATCATTAGAATTTTGGGGGTTCTTATAAAGTTCTGCCCCATGCTAACGTTTAGTATACAAAACAATTAATATATTGGATTTAGCTGTTCAATTATCAAAATTCATTGAAAATCAAGCTCAACCATCATTAATGTGTAACGGGGATTTAGTCAAACGCTTTTTAATTAGACAAGAGTATATTGCTTAAGGCTGTGATAATACAAACTCAATAATGTTTCACTCAAAGGTCACGAGAGGTTCCACTCAGCTTATCGCTTCAGGTGAGAATTTTACTTTTTCGACTATATAATGAGAATGAGATATTGGATTTCGTTAAAACTTTCAGGAACATTTTATGTTGGCATTTCAGATATAATATAATAATAATAAAATATAAGTAGAAAAGTAGGATGTTCAATGCATTTCATTTAGAAAATGAAACATCCTGCTAGAAATTATAGTAAAAATAAAATATTTTGAAGACTAGGTGTTTGTTGGTTATTTAGAATTATTTTGTTAGTAGTCTTGAAAAAAGGATAAAAGAAATACTGGGTAAATAGGAATATTTGAATTATATAGAATTACACATGTGTATTGTAACTAATAACGAATGTTCTGTTTTAATACAGAAAACTTGTTGGCTTTTCATCATTTGTGTTCTGAGCCGATCTACCTCTGTATGCTGCCTGATTTAAATACATATCTATTTTTAAAGTTAAATTTCTAAAGGATAAGCGATATTTTTATGTTTTTCATACCTTGGAAGACAATGTCTCTGGTTTAAAAGAGAGAGAAATGGGTTTTAGTCCACTCAACACAAACTATGTCATTTCAGGACTAACATGATTTAATTTCATTGCAATAATTTGCTTGCGCATAGGGGTCTTTACCAATGGGAGGAAACCGGAGTACCCAGAGAAAACCCAAGAGGTTAGAGAGGCAACCCTACTCCTTGCCACCATGCAGTAAGAAATCGGAGGACTGCCCAGACAGAAACACTACAGCTTACTGTCAAATGACAAGGATGCATAACAATCATACAATGTATACATGTCATATAAAAAAACACAGGATACCAACTAATTGCATAAGCTTGTTAAATGCAAGATGACCATTGTAGATGGTGATATGAAATTAAGTTTGTTTACAGTGTTGTGAATGTTATATTTATCAATATTACTCTTTGGTGTCCAAAATTGAAAAATTGTTTATAATTTTAATCTTATCAATTATTGGTCTCTCTATCATTTAAAATAGAATAAATTTTTCAAAGATTATAATATAACCTACTTTTCCCCCTGGACACCTAAATTTCGTTCTATTTTCCTATCGCTGATGCTTAAAGGAGCTAAATAGCTAACATTGCTCTAATTTCAAATCAGTTATGTTCCGCAAAATAAGTCAGCAAGATTAGTCAAATGATACATATTGACATAGATAAAAAAAATTCATCTGTCAACTCTCCTTAATGTTTTTTTTAGCTACGTTCTCGTGGCTAATATTAACACGTGTTTTCAATTTCAAATCAACGAATTATCTTAGTCCAGCTATATTTTGATTGCATATCATTTTAAACACACATTTTTTACATCGGGAATCATTGGAACGTGCTGTACATAATATATACGGTGCACCATACACTTGGAATCTTTCTTCTTCGCCATAAAGAAACACTATTTTGCTGAAAAAAAATAATAGCTGCCATACTTACATAACATGAGATAGCGGAAGGGTCTATTCTTTTGGAATGTAACGTCTCTCCGGTTATAGACAGTGTCAGTACTCTTTTTTTTATCTCACACAATCATACCCTTTGATTGAGATCAGTCGAGTGTGAAATTCCTTCACACATCTTCAAGACGACAGGTGCTGATCAAAAACAATGACGCACTAGCGTATTCGAATAAAGCAATTTGAAAAATATACATATAATGCGAAATAACTCAACGTTTATGATCCTGTGAACAGCTAAATGTGACTTGATGATCGCGATTTACTTTCCATCAATGACGTATATATATACGTCATTGCTTTCCATCATTGCGGTCAGCCGTCGACATTCCTCGCGAGGTGGCGTAGGGGCATAGATTTATGGGTTATGAACTATGAACATAACGGCCATAAACCATAACGGCCTAAACATTTGGTCATAATGGCCAAAATATTTAGTCAAAACGGCCCCCAACTATTTTTTACATGCAGGAAATGATATTTCTTCACAATACTAGGGCCGTTTTGACCAAACTGTTTTCTGCCGTTATGGCTACTTCCCGAAACCTCACCTGTTAAAAAATGCATGATGGGTTCTGTCAAACTGATCCCGCAGTGAATATTCGCTTGGCCGCTACAATCAATGACGTCTATATTAACTACAATCACTGATAAGCATCACATCAACGAGGCTTAATAAGTACGGCATATTAACTTTTTTACTCCGACAAATTAAATTCTCAAACATTTTTTTGAGGTAAAAGAAAAATAAATAAAGACGTTTGAAGTATTTAAAGTTAAAAAATATTTCCTATTTAGTGTAAATGGGTATTAAAATGAGTAAAATGCATCCTTTTGCCCGAAGCAGTTAGGTGTTAAGTAAACATTGCACGAGCAGTTGAGCCAATGACTGGCGCGGTGAGCAGTCAACGCACGTGCTGTGGACACTAATCTGTTACAGAGTTAATTCGTAAGTAATTCTCTGTGAAACAGATTGGGGATCTGTAGCCCGACTAATGATCAGACATTACCGGAATTCATTTACAATCATCGGAATTATCCTATTAACACCATACATGTCAAATATTAAACATGCCATATTTATTTTATTTTATAAAATTCAAAGTTTGTTTCGACTCCATTCTATATTGTGTTTGTAATTAAATGCCATACAAATACGGTTTAAATCTATTTATGTTATTTCAGTAAGTTTCACAAATTTCAAAACCAACACGACCAATACAGTACCATAACAGAAATATGTTATTACGAATAAATGATGTATAGAAAAGCAACTAGGTGTTTTATCCACAAATCGGATTCCTCAGAATCTAACCATAGGATCTTTCTGAAATTTTTACCTATCCCCCCCCCCCCAAAAAAAAAAAATTGGCTGGTGGGTGTTAATTAAATACCTATCCCCCAAAAAATGGGTGGTGGCTGTTGATTAAATATATTTTCAAAAAGTTTTACGAATCCGAAATCACCGAAATTTACGAACGACAATGCATAGTCGTAACTTTATTTTTTTTTTGACCGATTTTACGAAATCTTTTTTCTTTGAATACCTTGAAAAAAATCATTTTCATCAGCAGTTTCACATTTTCGAATTTGTAAAATTCGTCGCTGTGATTTCGAAACGGAAGTTTAGACCAATTTGACAACTTCTTTAATAGTTGTACAATTTTCATGAAATTTAGTATATATAAGTAGATCTTACCGATGCGACTTCAAAAGTATGATTAGAAATTTTCTAAATTATCTCCCCTTGACGAAATTAAGGATCAAAGTTTTAAAAAAAATCAACGAAATATAGGTTTGTCGATCGAACCGAAAGTGCCACCATCTTGAAACGTGAAAAGTCCGTAAGGCTTTTTTTGCTATTTTACTTACAGACTTTGGAGTTATATTTTCTGAATCCTACAAGGAAGGCCTAAAAAACATTCAGAGTAAAATTTTGATTTAGGATTTAGGTCAACTGGTAGACACCATTTTGAAGTGAATATGAAACATAGTGAAAAATCGACATTTAAGGACTTGTACACAAACACAATAGGGCATAGTATGTTCAATGCGTCTCCTATGTCTGAAATTAATACATTTCAGGATAGCCGGGCTACGGCTCGAATTGATGTTTTTCGTGCCGACAAAGATCTTTACGACGAGTGAAAAATCACATTAACTTCACTTGATTGTGACCGATTTTAATGATTTTTTTTTCTTGTTCGGATTATTCATATGGCCCATGACATGTGACAGGAAGTGACTGTGAATATGAAAGCTTTCATATCTGCATGGGACAGTAGCAGATCTAGTTATTAGGGTTTCACACTGCGTAGCTTGTGTGAAACACTATTGTTTTTGTTAAAATTATTATTCTTATTAGGCTTTCAGACTTTCGTCTGAAAGCCTATTGTGATTACTAAAATTATTATTATTTTTTTTTTATTATTATTATTATTTACCGCGGGAGCCTATTTCTCTATGATCGAAAAGAGATACCGATTTGCGGTTCATCTTACTATCATGAAACCATGTAGTGGCTACTCAATAAAGCAATTTTCAAACTTCTGCACAGACCGGAAGTGACCAAATATTGTACGTTGTCAAAAAATTGAAAATTGGCTATAGTTTCATCATTCTTTTCCCATTTTCAAACAAATCACATTTTTGGAATCCCTGAATCTTTTCTGAGACAATGGCTATCTCACATTTTTCAATTTCGAACATTTGTCTATAACTTTTATCGTTCGAAAATTGAAAACATGTTGTTTACGAGACAATTTTTGTTATTTTTCAAAATTTTCAAATTTGACCTACATTTTTGGATACCTGAAGTCCATCCGATTCTAGAAATATAAGTTTCATTCAGAGTTATCGCCCTTTATTTTTCGATTTTTTTCGAATTTTCTTCCCATTTTGTGAGCTGTGGTTTCGTTTTACGGTCGAATTGATGTTTCTGAAAGTTATGGAACATGAAGTTATAGTTCAATACCAACTGATAAAGCATTTTCGACGAAGATCCTTAAACCGGAAGTGGTCGAAATAGTGTGCATTATTTTGAAAAAAATGCAAAAAATGGATGTTTTGGTGGAAAACGCGATTTCTCCGTCCGAAATCAACAGATAAAACAAATTAAGGTACCGTTGGATGCCAAGAGGAATGGACTATCGTATGATACCCAAATCACACGGATACGATGAGCAAGAAGCAAAATATGGCACGCTGAAAATCAAGTATTTTCTGATTTGGAGCGTTTTTGGACGCCTGTATCTCGAAAACTTAACCGCAACTTTTTTTTTAACTTTCTCTATCGAGAGTCCATTTGAAATGTCTGGAGTACGATAAAAAAGGGACTGAAAATCAAAAAAAGTCGAAAAATCGTGAAATTTTGGAAAATGCTCTTCTATATTTTTATTTTAAGAGATTTTCAAAAAAAGGTTGTATATTCAGATAGCTGACTTAATTACGATTCTAACGATGTATAATATGTATGTAGTTATTGAAATTTAATTTTCGATATTTTAAATTTTTTGCATTTTTGGCACTTTTGAACATAGGATTTCTCAGGGGCATTTTATCTGAGCAGAAAATGTAATATATCATTACAGAGCCCTGTGGCCATTTTAGTGCCCAAACCGGCTATTAAAACTATTCCGACAATAATAACCATACCGGAAGTATTCAAAAAATGAAAAAAAAAGAGTACAAACATTGTCGCACTTGCGAAAAACTTGATTTCTCCCTTAGGTAATAGCGGACCAAAAGAACTAAAGTGTCGTTGGATAGCCCTATTAATGGACCATCATATGGTATCTAAATAATGAGATTTCAATGGTAAGGAAATAAATTATTGTATGCCAAAAATCTAGTATTTTCCGATTTTTTAACATTCCGAGACGCCCTTTTCTCGAAAACGACGCCGCAGATTTTTCTTAAACTTTTCTGACTCAAAGTCCTATCGGTTGTCTATATAGTGAATCCAAAATGAAAAGCATTGAAATAATATAAGTGGTCCAAAAATGGCCTCAAACTTTGAAAAAAAATGAAAAATCGTTAAATTTTTGGAAACGCTCTTTAATTTATCTTTTTTTCCAAAACTACTCAATGGATGTTTCTGACACTTCTGGTACAGAAAGTTAAGTATCCAAAGAACTTCGTAAAACTATCACAACAACGATCGTAAAGCCGGAAGTAGTCGAAAAAATGTCCGATGTTTTGAAAAAAATTAATTTTTTTACGAAAACCATTTTTATTTATGAATATTTTTTCATGATATTTTACACAGGGTTAAAATATCATCGTACTTGAGCCGAAATGAGAAAAAAAATTGTCTCGGTAATTTGCGTTAGCCGCCATCGACTAATTTAGTTTTTCGTACCCAGAAAAATTATGTATTGTTCGATTTGTATAAAACAAAGTTCATATGCTCCGTAGTCCCAATTGTAATTTTTTTTGTTACGGTGAAATTTTTCTGTCGGCAACGGAAGAGACGTAATATTAACAAAAACTACAATTTTGACAGTTCGGTACCACTTTTTGAAAGCAAATATTTTTTTTTCAAAACTGATATAACTAAAAGGATGCAACCTGCAAAGATGCACAAAATCCTTAGCTCAGATTTTTTAATTTCAATTTCATTTTCGGGCAATTTTGAATAAAATGTAAAATAAAGTGTAAAATTCAGTTATTTACAATTCATTCAGCGTCTTCATATTTTGAAATATTTATTTGTAATTCTCATAAACTCTTAGCAATAATCCAGACGAAGAGAATGTATGCGAAAATTAGTTTGTAATATGAGCAGTTGCCGAGAAATATGCAATTTTGCATGCATCACTTTTCACGTTATTTTGCCTATAAAAGAGTGAATTATCATTAGATTTGCAATATTTTTTTTCCATTTGATGCCTAATGCCAATTTGGACTAGATCAAACCAATTTTACATTTTCACTGTGACCGGAAATGACGTCATTTGGGCAAAAAGTGTATTTTTAACCCAAAAAACAAATATTTTATTCAAATGAGTCTGCCTTATAATATTTTTAAAATTATGATATTTGATTCCCATCAACGAATAGAATGAAGCCATACGACCATACAGATACCACATAATGGTTTCTAACTTGTATGGTTACAGAGAAATAGGCGATCTTCTATAAGTCACTTTTCAAGGTTTTTGGTCTATAAAAGTGTCAATTATTATTCGATTTTTATAATTTTTTTACCATTTGATGCCTTATGCCATTAATGACTTCTATGAACTAAGTTAACATTTTCAATATCACCGGAAGTAATGTAATTTTTGCAAAAAACGTATTTTTAGCCTTCAAAACAAACATTTTTTTGAAGGGATTTATATTTATTATTCGTTTAACTTGATAACGTCTGACTCAAATGGGCAGCAAGATTGAATCAATACCATCATATTGATATCAAGAAAAGGCTTCTAGCATGTTCCCTTGTCGAATAATAGGCAATTTTCCCAGGGTCACTTTTAAGTTTTTTACCTTCTTAATTTCAGTTTATGGGTTATAGGGTAATTATTTATTGTCCGATATGTATAAAACAAAGTTTGTATTTTGTGTGTTGCGAATTTTCGACTTATTTTTCACCTAAAAAAAATTTCTTTCGTTACCGGAAGTGACGTAATTTTGCCATAATTTACAATTTTGACCGGTCTTTTCGCCAGCAAATATTACTTTTACATATGATAGAGGGTGTCACTGAAGCAAAACAACTAAAGTATAGTTTGGTAGCTCAATGGATCGGCTAGGCCCCCTGTATACTTATGTTATGAATAAATCCATTGAAAACCAACAAATGTCCCGAACCATGCGAAAAGGCATGATTACACTTCATTATAAAAATAAAGGCGATAAATCAGATCTAAAAAACTGGCGTCCTATATGTTTACTAAATGTAGACTACAAAATTTTTTCTCGGGCTTTGGCACTAAGATTAAGAGTAGCAGTTGAATCTATTATTTCAGTTGAGCAAACCAGTTCAATTCCCGGAAGAGATATCGCCGATAATATTATGTCAATCCGAGACATCATTGATCTCATAATTCACGACATGTCTTCTGCATATATTGTCCAGATTGACCAGATGAAAGCCTTCGATCTGGTGGACCACGACTACTTAATGAAAATATTAAATAGCTTTGGCTTCGGTGAAAAATTCGTCAATTGTATTAAGGTATTATATTCAAATATAAAAAGTTGCATTAAGTGCAATGTACATATTTCAAACTTCTTCGATGTTAAAACATCTCTGCGACAGGGATGTCCGGTGTCGGCTCTACTATTCGTTATGATATCGGAAACCCTAAACATGTCTATAAAAGATAATAAATCAATTACAGGTATAAAAGTACAAGATTCAATATCACTTCTCTATCAACATGCAGACGATACCACCGTTACGGTAGTCGACGAAGACTCGGTCATCGAGTGCTTCAAATCTATTTCGCGCTATAGTAAAGCATCGGGTGGAAAGGTCAATATAGAAAAGACAGTCGTTCTTGGTATTGGGAATATTCAATCTGATTCAATTGCAATCAACGATATAGATATTCCTATAAATAAGAATTGCACAAAGATTTTGGGTGTATATCTTGGGGCCAATAAGGAACAATGTGAAATATTTAATTGGAAAGAAAAATTAACGAAGATAAAAACTATATTAAATATTTGGTCACAACGTAAGCTAACCCTAATGGGGAAAGCAGTCATAATAAATACTTTAATCTCGTCAAAATTATTGTTTCTTACATGTGTAATCCCAGTCCTGGATTGGGTTAACACCGAATTCAAAAAGATTGTCACATCGTTTCTATGGAACAGGAAACCACCCAAAATTAAATATTCTACCATTATTGGGGAAAGAAGGAAAGGTGGCCTTAATATTCCCGATTTGAGTCTCAAGAAATGTGCTATGCGTCTAAAACTGCTCAAAAAGTATGTAGGTAGTGAAAAAGTTATTTGGAAGAAAACTATGACAATATTTTTGTCTTCCTATAAAAACCTTAATCTTAAAGAGGGGATTTTCTATGTCAAGTATGAGAAATCCGGTCTAAAAAAACTGCCCAAATTCTATGCAGAATTATTAATAGCTTGGGATACTCTTCGGGGTGAATTCAAATGTACACCCCGAAATATTGACGAGGTTATGAAACAGTCATTATTTTGTAATCTGAATTTAGAAAACGGTAAAACCATTAAGAATAGTGATATTTTTATTAAGAGTCAATTGACAACGGTAGCAGATATTAGCTATGAAATTATTCCGGGCTTCTATACAACAGAAACAATAGTCGAAAAGGTTCTGGAAATGTTTCCAAGTGTAAAATGCGCCACAGTTAAGCAATTATATGAAAAAATCCTTGATAGTATCCCTATATATTGGGTAGAATTGATATCATCATCCTCCCATATAGAAAAGGGGAATACATTAATTGATATCGAAATTAACGTTAAATGTAGACTGATTAAGTTCTCCGAATTTAGTGTAAAAACATGCTACGATATTCTGAGATCCAAGTACTATAACCAACCAACAAGTGCAAAATTCTGGCAAGAAAAGGGTTTTACCCTATGTCCGAATAACTATAAAAATGTTTTTCTAACATATAAACATACCGATGCGATAGAATTGGATTTCAGAATTATTCATAACATTGTATTTACTAAAGATAAACTCTACCGGATCAAAAAAACGGAGGATAATCTCTGTCCCCTATGTAAAAATGAAGTTGAATCAATTTGCCATATGTTATTTAGTTGTCCATATAATGAATATTTAGTTGAAATATTTCGAAGTTTATTCATTGACTTAAGACCACTAGGTTTCTCTGGCAAAGATCTAGAACAGTATATTATACTAGGAATACATGATCCATTGTCTGATATAGAGCGCTATTTTATGAACGTTATTTTATCTCTAGCAAGACTATCTATTTATAAAAGGAGACAAGTCCTTCTTGACTCTGGAATTATCATAAATGTTGAAAAAATGTTTAAGTCCCTTGTTAAGCACCAACTCAAATATATTAAAACACATTCTGTGAGTGACTTTAATCAAATATTTACAAAAAATAATAATTACTTCACCTATAATGAAGATAGTATAACACTCAAGGGACCACTGTTGTAAATACAGTGTAGTAGATCCCCATGTGGTTTCACATTATAGTAACTAAAATAAATGAAAATGATGTACATCAAATGTTAAATTGTTATCAACACTATACTACTCCTTGTACAATTGTTATATGACTTTTATATTGAATAAATATGTTACAAAAAAAAAAAATGGATCGGCTATGGTAAATAAACTTCCTGTATGATTCCTGAAAGCCGGTTCAGTGCTGCTTGCAGGTCTAGTTAGGGTTTCACACTGCGTAGCTTGTGTGAAACACTATTGTTTTTGTTAAAATTATTAGGCTTTCAGACTTTCGTCTGAAAGCCTATTGAGATTACTAAAATTATTATTATTATTATTATTATTATTATTATTATTATTTACCGCGAGGGCCTAGATCTCCATGATCGAAAACAGATATCGATCTGGAATTAGCTTTTCTATCGGGAAACCATGTGGTGGCTACTTGATAAAATATTTTTGAAATTTCTGCGCATACCGGAAGTGACCGAACTTTGTACTTTCTCTAAAAATTGAAAATCGGCCATAGTTTCGTCAATTCTTTGTCCATTTTCAAACAAATTACATTTTTGGAATCCCTGAATCTTTTCTGAGACAATGGCTATCTCACATTTTTCAATTTCGAACATTCTTCTATGATTTTTATCGTTCGAAAATTGAAAACATGTTGTTTACGAGACAATTTTTGTTATTTTTCAAAATTTTCAAATTTGACCTACATTTTTGGATACCTGAAGTCCATCCGATTCCAGTAATATAAGTTTCATTCCGAGTTATCGCCCTTTATTTTTCGAATTTTCTTCCCATTTTGTGAGCTCGGGTTTCGTTTTATGGCAGGATTGACGTTTCTGAAACTTCTGGAACATGAAGTTATAGTCCAATACCAACTTATAAAGCAATTTCGACAAGAATCCTTAAACCGGAAGTGGTCGAAATAATGTGCAATATTTTGAAAAAAATGCAAAAAATGGATAATTTGGGGGAAAACGCTATTTCTCCGTCCGATATCAATGGATTAAACGAATGAAGGTACCGTTTGATGGCACGATTGTTGGACTATCATATGATACCCCATTCATACGGATACTATGAACAGACAGCAAAATATGGCACGCTGAAAATCAAGTATTTTCTGATTTGGTGCGTTTTTGGACGCCTGTATCTCGGAAACTTAACCTGCAATTTTTTTTAAATTTTTTCTATCGAGAGTCCTTTTGGAGGTATTTTGCATGAAGCCATCCAATAAGACTTTGAAATGTCTGGAATAGGATAAAAAAGGGACTGAAAATCGAAAAAAGTCGAAAAATCGTGAAATTTTGGAAAATGCTCTACTATTTTATTATTTTAAGAGATTTTTAAAAAAAGGTTGTATATTCAGATAGCTGACCTAATTACGATTCTAACGATGTATAATATGTATGTAATTATTAAAATTTAATTTTCGATATTTTAAATTTTTTGCATTTTTGACACTTTTGAACATAGGATTTCTCAGGGGCATTTTATCTGATCAGATAATGTAATATATCATTACAGAGCCCTGTGGCTATTTTAGTGCCCAAACCGGCTATTAAAACTATTCCGACAATAATAACCATACCGGAAGTATTCAAAAAATGAAAAAAAAGAGTAAAAACATTGTCGCACTTGCGAAAAACTTGATTTCTCTCTTAGGTAATAGCGGACCAAAAGAACTAAAGTGTCGCTGGATAGCCCTATTAAAGGACCATCATATGGTATCTAAATAATACGATTTCGATGGTAAGGAAATAAATTATTGTATGCCAAAAATCTAGTATTTTCCAATTTTTTAACATTCCGAGACGCCCTTTTCTCGAAAACGACGCCTACGATTTTTCTTAAACTTTTCTTACTCAAAGTCTTATCGGTTGTCTATATAGGGAATCCAAAATGAAAAGCATTGAAATAATATAAGTGGTCGAAAAATGGCCTCAAACTTTGAAAAAAACTGAAAAATCGTTAAATTTTTGGAAACGCTCTTTAATTTATCTTTTTTTCCAAAACTACTCAATGGATGTTTCTGACACTTCTGGTACAGAAAGTTAAGTATCCAAAGAACTTCGTAAAGCTATCACAACAACGATCGTAAAGCCGGAAGTAGTCGAAAAAATGTCCGATATTTTGAAAAAAAATAATTTTTTTACGAAAACCTTTTTTATTTATGAATATTTTTTGATGATATTTTACACGGGGTTAAAATATCATCGTACTTGAGCAGAAATGAGAAAAAAAATTGTCTCGGTAATTTGCGTTAGCCGCCATCGGCTAATTTAGTTTTTCGTACCCAGAAAAATTATTTATTGTTCGATTTGTATAAAACAAAGTTCATATGCACCGTGGTCCCAATTGCAATTTTTTTTGTTACGGTGAAATTTTTCTGTCGGCAACGGAAGTGACGTAATATTAACAAAAACTACAATTTTGACAGTTCGGTACCACTTTTTGAAAGAAAATATTATTTTTTTTCAAAACTGATATAACTAAAAGGATGCACCCTGCAAAGGTGCACAAAATCCTTAGCTCATATTTTTAAATTTCAATTTCATTTTCGGGCAATTTAGAATAAAATGTAAAATAAAGTGTAAAATTCAGTTATTTACAATTCATTCAGCGTCTTCATATTTTGAAATATTTATTTGTAATTTTCATAAACTCGTAGCAATAATCCAGACGAAGAGAATGTATGCGAAAATTAGTTTGTAATATGAGCAGTTGCCGAGAAATATGCAATTTTGCATGCATCACTTTTCACGTTATTTTGCCTATAAAAGAGTGAATTATTATTCGATTTGCAATATTTTTTTTCCATTTGATGCCTAATGCCAATTTGGACTAGGTCAAGCCAATTTTACATTTTCACTGTGACCGGAAATGACGTCTTTTGGGCAAAAACTGTATTTCTAACCTAAAAAACAAATATTTTATTCAAATGAGTCTGCCTTATAATGTTTTTAAAATTATGATATTTGATTCCCATCAACGAATAGAATGAAGCCATACGACCATACAGATACCACAAAATGGTTTCTAACTTGTACGGTTACAGAGAAATAGGCGATTTTCTATAAGTCACTTTTCAAGGTTTTTGGTCTGTAAAAGTGTCAATTATTATTCGATTTTTATAATTTATTTACCATTTGATGCCTTATGCCATTTATGACTTCTATGAACCAAGTTAAAATTTTCAATATCACCGGAAGTAATGTAATTTTTGCAAAAAACGTATTTTTAGCCTTCAAAACAAACATTTATTTGAAGGGATTTATATTTATTATTCGTTTAACTTTATAACGTCTGACTCTAATGGGCAGTAAGACTGAATCAATACCATCATATTGATATCAAGAAAAGGCTTCTAGCATGTTCCCTTGTCGAATAATAACCAATTTTCCCAGGGTCACTTTTAAGTTTTTTACCTTCTTAATTTCAGTTTATGGGTTATAGGTTAATTATTTATTGCCCGATATCTATAAAAAAAAGTTTGCATTTTGTATGTTGCGAATTTTCGACTTATTTTTCACCTATAAAAATTTCTTTCGGCACCGGAAGTGACGTAATTTTGCCATAATTTACAATTTTGACCGGTCTTTTCGCCAGCAAATATTACTTTTACATATGATAGAGGGTGTCACTGAAGCAAAACAACTAATGTATAGTTTGGTAGCTCAATGGATCGGCTATGGTATAATAAACTTCCTGTATGATTCCTGAAAGCCGGTTCAGTGCTGCTTGCAGGTCTAGTTATTCTTATTCTTATTAGGCTTTCAGACTTTCGTCTGAAAGCCTATTGAGATTACTAAAATTATTATTAGGTTTTCAGACTTTCGTCTGAAAGACTATTGTTTTTACTAAAATTATTATTTATTATTATTATTTTATTTTTCGGGGGAGCCTATTTCTCAGCGCCTGTAACAGATACCGATCTGGGACCTAATTCTCTATAGGGAAACCATGTGTTGGCTACTTGATAAACTATTTTTGAAACTTCTGCGCAGACCGGAAGTGGTCGAATTTCGTGCTGTGTCAAAAAATTAAAAAACGGCCGTAGATTCGTCAATTCTGTACCTATTTTCATACAAATGACATTTTCGGAAACCTTGAGTCTTTTCTCGGACGATAGCAGTTGAAAATTTTGATATTTCGAAACTTCATCGCTGACTTCTTGCGATCGAAAAATGAAAAATTTTATTTGAGAGACATTTTTTGTTATTTTTCAAAATTTTCAAATTTGACCTACATTTTTGGATACCTGAAGGCAATCTGGTTCCAGTAATATAAGTTTCATTCCGAGTTATCGCCCTTTATTTTTCGATTTTTTTCGAATTTTCATCACATTTTGTGAGCTTAAGTTTCGTTTTACGGCCGGATCAACGTTTTTCAAATTCCTGATACATGAAGCAATATTGTCAAACCACCGTTTAAAGCAATTTCAACAAGAATCCGTAAACCGGAAGTAGTCGAAATAATATGCGATATTTTGAAAAAAACGTGAAAAATTGGTGTCTTGGGTAAAAACACGATTTCTCCGTCCGATATCAACGGATTAAACAAATTAAGGTATCATTTGGTCTAGCGGTGATTGGACCACTGAATGATACCCAATTCGTACGGATACGATGAGCTGGAAGCAAAATATGGCACGCTGAAAATCAAGTATTTTCTGATTTGGAGCGTTTTTGGACGCCTTTATCTCGAAAACTGCTCCAGCGATTTTTCTTAAACTTTCTCTATTAAGAGACCTTTCGATGGTCTTTAGCATGAAGCAATATATTACAATCTTCCAATAATTGGAATAAGACAAAAAAGGGACTGAAAATCGAAAAAAGTCAAAAAATCGTGAAATTTTGGAAAATGCTCTACTATTTTTTTATTTTAAGAGATTTTAAAAAAACAGATATATATTTAAAAAGCTGACCTAATTACGATTCTAATGATGTATAATATGTATGCAGTTATTGAAATTTAATTTTCAATATTTTGACATTTTGACATTTTTAACACTATTGAACATAGGATTTCTCAGAAATATTTTATTTGATCGTATAGTGTCGTATATCATTAGAGAGCCCTGTTCCCATGCAAACTCCAAAACTGGATGCGAAAACTACTCGACAATGATTCGTATACCGGAAGTAGTTCAAAAAACGACAAAAAATGTAAAAAAGATGAAAAAAAATTGGAGCTCTTGCCAAAAGTTCGAATTCTCCGTCACATATTAGCGGACCAAAACAATTAAAGTGTCGTTGGATAGTTCCATTAATAGACGATCGTATAACATCTAAATAACACGAATTTGATTCTTAGGAAATAAATTATGGTACGCCGAAAACTAAGTATTTTCCGTTTTGGAGCATTCTGAGACGCCTTTTTCTCGAAAACGACGCCTACGATTTTTCTTAAATATTTTTTACTCAGAGTCCTATCGGTGGCCTAGCGTGTGCATTTAATAATAAAAGTGTTGCAATATTATAGGTGGTCCAAAAATGACCTCAATCTTTGAAAAAAGTTGAAAAATCATTAAATTATTGAAAATGCTCTTTCATTTATCTTTTTTTCGAAAATTACTCAATGAATGTTTCTGACATTTCTGGTACAGGAAGTTAAGTATCTAATCAACTTTTTAAAGCTATTCCGACAATGATCGTAAAACCGGAAGTAGTCGAAAAAATCTCCGATATTTTGATTTTTTTTTACATTTTTACAGAAAACTTTTTTTATTTATGAATATTTTTTGATGGTAGTTTACACAGAGTTAAAGTATCACCCTACTTGAGCAGAAGTAAGAAAGAATTTTGTCTCAGTAATTTTCTTTAGTCGCCATTGGCTAATTTAGTTTTTCGTACCTAGATTAATTATTTATTGTTCGATTTGTATAAAACAAAGTGCATATGCTCCGTGGTCTAAATTGTAATTTTTTTTGTTACCGTGAATTTTTTCTGCACGCAACGGAAGTGGCGTAATATTAACAAAAACTACAATTTTGACAGTTCAGTACCACTTTTTGAAAGCAAATATTATTTTTTTCGAAATCTGATATAGCAAAAAGAATGCGCGCTGTAAAGGGGCATAAATCGTTAGCTCAGATTTTTTAATTTCAATTTCATTTTCGGGCAATTTCGAATAAATGTAAAAAAAAGTGTAACAATCAGTTATTTACAACCCATTCAACGTCTTCATATTTTGAACTATTTATTCGTAACTTTCATAAACTCGTAGTAATAATCCAGACGAGGAGAATGTATGCAAAAAATAGTTCGTAATATGAGCAATTGCCGAGAAATATGCAATTTTGCATGCATCACTTTTCACGTTATTTTGCCTATAAAAGAGTAAATTATTATCCGATTTTCAATATTTTTTTTCATTCGATGCTTAATGCCAATTTGGACTAGTTTAAACCAATTTTACAGTTTCACTGTTACCGGAAATGACGTCATTTTGGCAAAAACTGTATTTTTAACCTAAAAAACAAATATTTTATTCAATTGTGTCTTTTTTATAATATTTTTAAAATTATGATATTTGAATCCCATCACCGAATAGCATAAACCCATACGATCATACATATACCACAAAAAAGTTTCTAACTTGTACGGTTGCCGTGAAATAGACGATTTTCTACAAGTCACTTTTCAAGCTTTTTGGTCTATAAAAGTGCCAATTATTATTCAATTTTCATACAATTTTCACCATTTGATGCCTTATGCCATTTATGATTGCATTAAACTAATTTAAGATTTTTATTATCACCGGGAGTAATGTCTTTTTTGCAAAAACTGTATTTTTAGACTTCAAAACAAATATTTTTTTTAAGTGTATTATATTTTTTATTTGTTTAACGTTATAATGTTTGATTATAATGGTCATTTAGATTGGATCAATACAATCATATTGGTGTCAAAAAATTGCTTCTAGCATATTCCCTTGTCGAGAAATAACCAATTTTCTCAGGATCACTTTTTAAGTTTTTTCACCTTTTTAATTTCAGTTTATGGGATCTAGGTCTAGTGTTTATTGCCGGATACGTATAAAACAAAGTTTTTATGTTTCTATGTTTCATGTTGCAAATTCTCAACTTATTTGCTGTCGATAATGATTTCTTTTGGCGCCGGATGTGACGTAATTTTGCCAGATTTTACAATTTTGACCGATCTTTTCGCAAGCAAATATTACTTTTACAAGTCTGATAGAGGGTGTCATTGAATCAAAAAAAATACAGTATCGTTTGGTAGCTGGATAGATCGACTATTGTATGACGTATTTCCTGTCTGATTCCTGAAAGCCGATTCAGTGCTGTGGAGGAAATGCAGCAGGTTGGACTGGCAACCTAGTCCTTGTCATGTACATTTGGACATCCCCTCCCCTCCTTAAACATGTGTACATAGGACCTCGGTTTCGCATCTACTCTGATTTACTATTCTAGGGCACCATCCCTACACTTTTGACAAGGGAGGAATTATGCTGACAAATCTGAATATTGCATGGGTGCTCTTTTCGTAACGAAAAATCCATAACATCATAGTGTTATACTGAAGAACAATCTATACATTAGTAGTAATTTGTATATTATAACTTGGGTAGGATTAACTGAAGTTAATCTCATCAATTAATTAGCACCTTAGTGCCAGCTAGTGGATAGGAGATTAAGATTATTGTTGATTGGGTAATCATCAAAGCAGCCGCCACAGTTGTACGTGTGTTCATTTAACGCGTGAATTAAAATAAGATTTTGGGTGTACGTAGTATAGTATTTTCAGATACCGTAACGTTATCAAAATATGAGTCCCTATAGATAGCTGTCAATTTAATAGCCAAGTAAAGCTTACGTTCACTTTCGTGCATTTTGGCTTTGATGTAATTAAGCAATGGTAGGTTCGAGAATCGTCGCATTTCGGCTCGTTGGTCGTTCTCATTTTTTCGACCCATGGTGATAAGAACATTGATATCCAATACCCATTCCTGATTTTACATGCCGTATGAAGAAGCGACAGTTAACAGAATTCAGCTATCGATAAAATTCCCCTTGAAAAGAAAATTATTGGCCATTTTTATTTCCATTTAAGGCCTATAAATTATTTTTTAAAGATGGTATGAGATATTATTCGCAGTAAATAATGAGTTGTCGACGGCTTTATCATTGACCAGTGACAGTTGATTATTATTACTCAACGACACACACCCGCTTGCCGATTAATTTACATAATCAGCTACATGGTTTTGATTAACACTCAACGGCAATCTGTATACGATCAGAATTAAATTTTTTTCTGTCACTTATCAGAGTGAATCGCATGTAGGTACGCAAAAACATTATTGCCTAAACCAAATATTTATCGCCCGCTCAGTCAGCCACGTAATCATAATGCTTTGCACGCGATGTCTGGGCCAATCAGCAAATGAGTTGGTTAGACAGCATGGTCACATGGTGTTTGTTTATATTTTCTAGGGGTTTTAAAACTCGAGCGTGTCCGTCCAAATCAATTCAGCGATAATATTTTGATAATATTTGACATCTGCAGATTCTCTGTTTTACAACGATGCCATTTATTATGCAAGAGGAATGATCGGTCGTTCCATAGCGAGCGAAGAAACATAACTAATTTCGCCGAGAATTCTAAGAAATAGGACAGATTTAAAAATACGGTACTCTTACAAAACGTTCAAATAAAGGTGTTCTAAAATCTTTTATTGCTATTTTGATCTTTTGTGTCGATAGATAGTATATTTATAGACTCATTTTTGAGAACATCTCATCAATATTTTTACTAATTTGCCTCTACTCCAAAATTAGATTTTGCGCGATCCGACTCAAGATGGCGTGTTCAATGACAAATATTACAGGACGCTGAAGATCTAGTATTTTCCTTTTTGGACTTTTATATGATATCAGAATGATACAAATTCGATGGTTAGGCAATAGATTATGAGATGCCGAAAATGTAGTATTTTCCTCATTTTTTGGAGCCTTTTCAGACTCGTTTATCTCGAAAACTACTTCTATTTCACTTCTTAAACTTCTGTTACCCCGAGTCCTATCGGTCGTTTAGAGTATAAAGGTAAATTTAAAAGCATGGCAATGATATAAAGGACCCTGAAAGCCGATTCAGCACTGCTATGCAGGTCTAGTTATTATTAGGCTTTCAGACTTTCGTCTGAAAGCCTATTGAGATTACTAAAATTATTATTATTATTAAGCTTTCATATTACATATGAAAGCTTATTGTTTCTGTTAAGATTATTATTATTTTTTTTTTTTGTGTATTTTCTGCAAATCGGATTTCTCAGAATCTAACCATGGGATCTTTCTGAAACTTTGACCTACCCCCCCAAAAATGGGGTGCGAACGTTGTTTAAATATATTTTCAAAACGTTTTACGAATCCGAAATCACCGAATTTTACGAACGAAAAAACTGACAATGCATAGTCGTAACTTTGTTATTTTTTGACCGATTTTACTAATTCTTTTTTCTTTGAATACCTTGAAAAAAATCGTTTTCATCTGCAGTTTCACATTTTCGAATTTCGAAAATTCGTCGCTGTGATTTCGAACCGGAAGTTTAGACCAATTTGACAACTTCTTTAATAGTTGTACGATTTTCATGAAATTTAGTATACAAGTAGATCTTACCGATGTGACTTCAAAAATATAATTAGAAATTTTCTAAATTATCTCCCCTTGGTGAAATTAAGGATCAAAGTTTTCAAAAAAATCGTCGAAATATAGGTCAGAATGACCTAAAAAAAATTTTCTATACTCGACAAGTAATTACTGATTCCTACACAAAATATGGAGTTTGTCGATCGAACCGGAAGTGCCACCATCTTGAAACATGAAAAATCCCTAAGGCTTTTTTGCTATTTTACTTACAGACACGGGAGTTATATTTTCTGAATCCTTGAAGGATGGCCCAAAAATCGTAGGGAGCAGAATTTTGATTTCGGTCACGTGATGGTCACCATTTTGAATTGAAAATGAAAAGTAGTAGCAATTTGAAGGGCCGAGACTTTGAAACACAATAACTCTCCTTCTAATTGAGCTAGAATGTTCAAACTTGGTGTAGACGTTTACTACGTCAATGTCATGATTGAGTTCAAAGATGAGCATTTTCTGCCTAGGGTAAGCAGAGATAGGCATGCTGATTTGTTGATTCTTTAGGGCACGATAACTTCGGTTATAATGAAGGGAGGGCTGTGAAACTTTTGTCAATAGAGAGTCCAATAGCTAGCCTGTTGTGTGAAATCATTGTATCATTTATTTTAAATATCAGGGATAGGCGAAAAAAAGAGATTGAAAATCCAAAAAGTCGTATTTTTACAATTTGGAGCATGTTTAGAGGTCTTTCTCGTAAAGTCAACTTAATATTTTTTGGGAACTTCTTCTACAAAGAGTCTTATTGGTAGTCTTTTATATAAAACCATCGATCAACAATCCAACATATCAGGAGTAGAAGAACAAAAGGATCGAACATTGAAAACGGCATCCTTTCATTGTTAAGCGAAACATGCAGTGTGGGTGACTACAATCTACACATTTAGTCATCGTATACAGCTTATTCAACAGTATCGAATTCCAACTGCTTAGGGATATTTTTTTTTCGTCCCATCCGAACGACTAGACAGCTGTGCTTGTCAGGCCCTCCGTTCTGCCTCACTGACAACGGGGAACCACGCCGGGAAATCAAGATGAACTTTTTCCGTGCAGAACTTTCAATTCAGGCCAAACGTTTATTGCATACGATTAAGCTGGTCAGTTGGAGCATATTTTCAAAAGTTTAGTAATAATCGGTTGGTAATTAAAGTACCGTGCACATTAAACTGTTAAAACAGAAAATTTCGCCCGGTTGAAATGTTTCTTGCTATAAGTCAGCAATTTTCCGAATTCAGGGAGGCTGAATGGCTGAATGGTTAGCATGTGCGCGCTGTATCGTAACGTCTGCCATTGAGTCAACGGGCGTCGTTTCGATCTCCAAGTTGCACGTGACATGGAGTATGATGTCCAACCTCGTGGGTTTTCTCCGTGTCCTTCGGTTTCCTCCCAACGGCTAAAGACCAGTAAGCGCAAGGGGAGTTTTTAAATAAAATTAAAAAACATATGTTAGTCACGAAATGACCTAGTTTGTGTCTAATGGACAATAGGCCGCATTTCTCTCTTTCTCTTTTATTTTTAAAGTTTTGTAATAAACGGTTGATAATCAAAGGTACTGTAAAAGTGATAAAACAGAAAATTTCGCCCGGTTGTAATGTTTCTCACTTTAAAGTCAGCAATTTGCCGATTTTAAGGGGCAAACGTTTAAGCTGGTCAAGGGGAGCTTATTTTTAAAAGTTTTGTAATATTCGGTTGATAACTAAAGGTACCGTGCAAATTAAACTGTTAAAATAGAAAATTTGGCCCGGTTGAACTGTTTCTCGCTGCAGGTCAGCAATTTGCCGATTTTAGGGAGTTTGCGTGGCTGAATAACGTCTGTCTTTGAGTCAACTGGCGTTGTTTCGATTTCTTGGTTGTACGTGACAAGGAGTATGTTCGCCTGTCCAACTTCGTAGGCCGTAACGCCGCTGCCCGGGTAAAATTTCCCTCATTGCACACTTTATGGCATATGCCCGTCTTCATTAGCCCATTTTAGGAGCAGAACAGTAGGACGTTAAACCCCATTCAATTTCATTTCATTTTCTCTATGTTGCTTATTTATTATAGTGGATAAATATTTTTCTGGTTCTAGTAATTATTTAATTTCTGCATAGAAATCTTGCTTTGGCCAGTTTTTTTATTGCAGAGTGCCATTCTTGTATAATTCAGTCTATGATCCTTTGTTTAAAACATGCTTAAGAAGTCGTCACGATTTCCTACTTATAACCAAACATATTGGAAATATTAGTCTGGCATTATTAAATCCTAATTTTATTGGTCTTATTTAAAATTAAACTTTCATTTAACTATGAACAACCCTTAACGTGTCTCTTTAAAACTATTAAATACTCTAAACAGTAGCTCAGCCTTTTGACCTAAACTCATTAATTTACCATTTTCTTGTGAGCGACTTCTTATTCTTCCTATATGACATATTGCACGTGTCTGATTTCAAAGGGGGGTTGGGTGGCTGAATGGTTAGCACGCGCGCCTGTCATTGAGTTAACTAGCGTGTTTTCAAATGCCCGGTTGTACGTGACAAGGAGTAAGGTCGACTGTCCAACCTGCCATTTTTAATTTGTTTTTCCCGCCATTTTCATTTCATTTTCTCATCCGTCTCATTACAGTAATACAAGTTTCAGTTATTTCCCTTTAGTTTTCAGATTATTGTTATGCCTGGGTGCAATGTTTCATACTATATTTAGACTTGTAACTTCGAGAGTTTTTGACCAATTTTGATAATTTTTTCTTCTTATCCTTTTATTTAGGATACTTGATACAATCAATGACACGTGACGATGAATATGAAAGCTTTCATATCTGCATGGGACAGTAGCAGATCTAGTTATTATTATTATTATTATTATTTACCGCGAGGGCCTAGATCTCCATGACCGAAAACAGATATCGATCTGGAATTAACTTTTCTATAGGAAACCATGTGGTGGCTACTTGATAAAATATTTTTGAAATTTCTGCGCATACCGGAAGTGACCGAACTTTGTACTTTCCCTAAAAATTGAAAATCGGCCATAGTTTCGTCAATTTTTTATCCATTTTCAAACAAATTACATTTTTGGAATCCCTAAATCTTTTCTGAGACAATGGCTATCTCACATTTTTCAATTTCGAACATTCGTCTGTGATTTTTATCGTTCGAAAATTGAAAACATGTTGTTTACGAGACAATTTTTGTTATTTTTCAAAATTTTCAAATTTGACCTACATTTTTGGATACCTGAAGTCCATCCGATTCCAGTAATATAAGTTTCATTCAGAGTTATCGCCCTTTATTTTTCGATTTTTTTCGAATTTTCTTCCCATTTTGTGAGCTCGGGTTTCGTTTTATGGCAGAACTGACGTTTCTGAAACTTCTGGAACATGAAGTTATAGTCCAATACCAACTTATAAAGCAATTTCGGCAAGAATCCTTAAACCTGAAGTGGTCGAAATAATGTGCAATATTTTGAAAAAAATGTAAAAAATGGATATTTTGGGGGAAAACGCTATTTCTCCGTCCGATATCAATGGATTAAACGAATGAAGGTATCGTTTGATGGCACGATTGCTGGACTATCATATGATACCCCATTCATATGGATACTATGAACAGACAGCAAAATATGACACGCTGAAAATCAAGTATTTTCTGATTTGGAGCGTTTTTGGACGCCTGTATCTCGAAAACTTAACCTGCAATTTTTTTTTAATTTTTTCTATCGAGAGTCCTTTTGGAGGTATTTTGCATAAAGCCATCCAATAAGACTTTGAAATGTCTGGAATAGGATAAAAAAGGGACTGAAAATCGAAAAAAGTCGAAAAATCGTGAAATTTTGGAAAATGCTCTACTATTTTTTTATTTTAAAAGATTTTTAAAAAGAAGTTGTATATTCAGATAGCTGACCTAATTACGATTCTAACGATGTATAATATGTATGTAATTATTAAAATTTAATTTTCGATATTTTAAATTTTTTGCATTTTTGGCACTTTTGAACATAGGATTTCTCAGGGGCATTTTATCTGATCAGATAATGTAATATATCATTACAGAGCCCTGTGGCTATTTTAGTGCCCAAACCGGCCATTAAAACTATTTCGACAATAATAACCATACCGGAAGTATTAAAAAAAATGAAAAAAAAGAGTAAAAACATTGTCGCACTTGCGAAAAACTTGATTTCTCTCTTAGGTAATAGCGGACCAAAAGAACTAAAGTGTCGCTGGATAGCCCTATTAATGGACCATCATATGGTATCTAAATAATACGATTTCGATGGTAAGGAAATAAACTATTGTATGCCAAAAATGTAGTATTTTCCAATTTTTTAACATTCTGAGACGCCTTTTTCTCGAAAACGACGCCTACGATTTTTCTTAAACTTTTCTTACTCAAAGTCCTATCGGTTGTCTATATAGGGAATCCAAAATGAAAAGCATTGAAATAATATAAGTGGTCGAAAAATGGCCTCAAACTTTGAAAAAAATTGAAAAATCGTTAAATTTTTGGAAACGCTCTTTAATTTATCTTTTTTTCCAAAACTGCTCAATGGATGTTTCTGACACTTCTGGTACAGAAAGTTAAGTATCCAAAGAACTTCGTAAAGCTATCACAAGAACGATCGTAAAATCGGAAGTAGTCGAAAAAATGTCCGATATTTTGAAAAAAATTATTTTTTTTACGAAAACCTTTTTTATTTATGAATATTTTTTGATGATCTTTCACACAGGGTTAAAATATCATCGTACTTGAGCAGAAATGAGAAAATAAATTGTCTCGGTAATTTGCGTTAGCCGCCATCGGCTAATTTAGTTTTTCGTACCCAGAAAAATTATTTATTGTTCGATTTGTATAAAACAAAGTTCATATGCTCCGTGGTCCCAATTGCAATTTTTTTTGTTACGGTGAAATTTTTCTGTCGGCAACGGAAGTGACGTAATATTAACAAAAACTACAATTTTGACAGTTCGGTACCACTTTTTGAAAGCAAATATTATTTTTTTTCAAAACTGATATAACTAAAAGGATGCACCCTGCAAAGGTGCACAAAATCCTTAGCTCATATTTTTAAATTTCAATTTCATTTTCGGGCAATTTAGAATAAAATGTAAAATAAAGTGTAAATTTCAGTTATTTACAATTCATTCAGCGTCTTCATATTTTGAAATATTTATTTGTAATTTTCATAAACTCGTAGCAATAATCCAGACGAAGAGAATGTATGCGAAAATTAGTTTGTAATATGAGCAGTTGCCGAGAAATATACAATTTTGCATGCATCACTTTTCACGTTATTTTGCCTTTACAAGAGTGAATTATTATTCGATTTGCAATATTTTTTTTTCATTTGATGCCTAATGCCAATTTGGACTAGGTCAAGCCAATTTTACATTTTCACTGTGACCGGAAATGACGTCATTTGGGCAAAAACTGTATTTTTAACCTAAAAAACTAATATTTTATTCAAATCAGTCTCCCTTATAATATTTTTAAAATTATGATATTTGATTCCCATCAACGAATAGAATGAAGCCATACGACCATACAGATACCACAAAATGGTTTCTAACTTGTACGGTTACAGAGAAATAGGCGATCTTCTATAAGTCACTTTTCAAGGTTTTTGGTCTATAAAAGTGTCAATTATTATTCGATTTTTATATTTTTTTTACCATTTGATGCCTTATGCCATTTATGACTTCTATGAACCAAGTTAACATTTTCAATATCACCGGAAGCAATGTAATTTTTGCAAAAAACGTATTTTTAGCCTTCAAAACAAACATTTTTTTGAAGTGATTTATATTCATTATTCGTTTAACTTTATAACGTCTGACTCTAATGGGCAGTAAGATTGAATCAATACCATCATATTGATATCAAGAAAAGGCTTCTAGCATGTTCCCTTGTCGAATAATAACCAATTTTCCCAGGATCACTTTTAAGTTTTTTACCTTCTTAATTTCAGTTTATGGGTTATAGGTTAATTATTTATTGCCCGATATGTATAAAACAAAGTTTGTATTTTGTATGCTGCGAATTTTCGACTTATTTTTCACCTATAAAAATTTCTTTCGGCACCGGAAGTGACGTAATTTTGCCATAATTTACAATTTTGAGCGGTCTTTTTTCCAGCAAATATTACTTTTACATATGATAGAGGGTGTCGCTGAAGCAAAACAACTAAAGTATACTTTGGTAGCTCAATGGATCGGCTATGGTATAATAAACTTCCTGTATGATTCCTGAAAGCCGGTTCAGTGCTGCTTGCAGGTCTAGTTAGGCTTTCAGACTTTCGTCTGAAAGCCTATTGAGATTACTAAAATTATTATTATTATTAGGCTTTCAGACTTTCGTCTGAAAGCCTATTGTGATTACTAAAATTATTATTAAGCTTTCATATGTATTACATATGAAAGCTTATTGTTTCTGTTAAGATTAATATTATTATTATTTTTTTTTTTGTGTTTTATTCACAAATCGGATTTCTCAGAATCTAACCATAGGATCGTTCTGAAACTTTTACCTATCCCCCCAAAAATGGGTGGTGGCTGTTGATTAAATATATTTTCAAAACGTTTTACGTATCCGAAATCACCGAATTTTACGAACGAATGCATTTGACCTACAATGCTGTAACTTTGTGACTATTTGACCTATTTTACTAAATCTTTTTTCTTTGAGTACCTTGAGACAATTACTATAAATCTGCAGTTTCAGATTTTCGAATTTCGAAAATTCGTCGCTGTGATTTCGAACCGGAAGTTTAGACCAATTTGACAACTTCTTTAATAGTTGTACGATTTTCATGAAATTTAGTATCTAAGTAGATCTTACCGATGTGACTTCAAAAATATAATTAGAAATTTTCTAAATTATCTCCCCTTGACGAAATTAAGGATCAAAATTTTCAAAAAAATCGTCGAAATATAGGTCAGAATGACCTGATTTTTTTTTTGGATACTAGATAAGTAATTACTGATTTGTACACAAAATATGGAGTTTGTCGATTGAACCGGAAGTGCCGCCATATTTAAAAGTGAAAAATCAATAAGGCTTTTTTGCTATTTTACTTACAGACTCGGGAGTTATATTTTCTGAATCCTTGATGGAAGGCCTAAAAAATGTCGCGAATAGAATTTTGATTTCGGTCACGTGATGGTCACCATTTTGAATTGAAAATGAAAAATAGAAGCAATTTGAAGGGTCGGGACTTTGGAACACAATTACTCTCCTTCTAATTAAGCTAGAATGTTTAAACTTGGTGTAGACGTTCACTAGGTCAATGTTATGATTGAGTCTAAAGATGAGCATTTTCTGCTTAGGGTAAGCAGAGATAAGCATGCTAATTTGTTGATTCTTTAGGGCACGATAACTTCGGTTATAATGAAGGGAGGGCGGTGAAACTTTTGTCAATAGAGAGTCTAATAGCTAGCCTGTTGTGTGAAATCATTGTATTATTTTTTTCTAAATATCAGGGATAGCCGAAAAAAAGAGATTGAAAATCCAAAAAGTCGTATTTTTACAATTTGGAGCATGTTTAGAGGTCTTTCTCGTAAAGTCAACATAATATTTTTTGGGAACTTCTTCTACAAAGAGTCTTATTGGTAGTCTTTTATATGAAACCATCGATCAACAGTCCAACATATCAGGAGTAGAAGAACAAAAGGATCGAACATTGAAAACGGCACCCTTTCATTGTTAAGCGAAACATGCAGTGTGGGTGACTACAATCTACACATTTAGTCATCGTATAGAGCTTATTCAACAGTATCGAATTCCAGCTGCTTAGGGATATTTTACGTGCACTCCAATGTGTACACGAGACCTTGGTTTTTCGTCCCATCCGAATGACTAGACAGCTGTGCTTGTCAGGCCCTCCGTTCTGCCTCACTGACAAGGGGAACCACGCCGGGAAATCGAGATGAACTTTCTCCGTGCAGAACTTTCAATTCAGGCGAAAACGTTTATTGCATACGATTAAGCTGGTCAGTTGGAGCTTATTTTCAAAAGTTTTGTAATAATCGGTTGGTAATTAAAGTACCGTGCACATTAAACTGTTAAAACAGAAAATTTCGCCCGGTTGAAATGTTTCTTGCTATAAGTCAGCAATTTTCTGAATTCAGGGAGGCTGAATGGCTGAATGGTTAGCATGTGCGCACTGTATCGTAACGTCTGTCATTGAGTCAACGGGCGTCGTTTCGATCTCCAGGTTGCACGTGACATGAAGTATGATGTCCAACCTCGTGGGTTTTCTCCGTGTCCTTCGGTTTCCTCCCAACGGCTAAAGACCTGTAAGCGCAAGGGGAGTTTTTAAATAAAATTAAAAACATATGTTAGTCCCGAAATGACCTAGTTTGTGTCGAATGGACATTAGGCCGCATTTCTCTCTTTCTCTTTTATTTTTAAAGTTTTGTAATAATCGGTTGGTAATCAAAGGTACTGTAAAAGTGATAAAACAGAAAATTTCGCCCGGTTGTAATGTTTCTCACTTTAAAGTCAGCAATTTGCCGATTTTAAGGGGCAAACGTTTATTGCGAACGCTTAAGCTGGTCAGGGGGAGCTTATTTTTAAAAGTTTTGTAATATTCGGTTGATAACTAAAGGTACCGTGCAAATTAAACTGTTACAATAGAAAATTTGGCCCGGTTGAAATGTTTCTCGCTGTAGGTCAGCAATTTGCCGATTTTAGGGAGGTTGCGTGGCTGAATGGTTAGCACGTGCGCTCTGTATCATAACGTCTGTCATTGAGTCAACTGGCGTTGTTTCGATTTCTTGGTTGTACGTGACAAGGAGTATGGTCGCCTGTCCAACCTCGTAGGCCGTAACCGCCGCTGCCCGGGTAAAATTTCCCTCATTGCACACTTTATGGCATATGCCCGTCTTCATTAGCCCATTTTAGGAGCAGAACAGTCGGACGTTAAACCCCATTCAATTTCATTTCATTTTCTCTATGTTGCTTATTTATTATAGTGGATAAATATTTTTCTAGTTCTAGCAATTATTTAATTTCTGCATAGAAATCTTGCTTTGGCCAGTTTTTTTATTGCAGAGTGCCATTCTTGTTTAAACAAACATGATCCTTTGTTTAAAACATGCTTAAGAAGTCGTCACGATTTCCTACTTATAACCAAACATATTGGAAATATTAGTCTGGCATTATTAAATCCTAATTTTATTGGTCTTATTTAAAATTAAACTTTCATTTAACTATGAACAACCCTTAACGTGTCTCTTTAAAACTATTAAGTACTCTAAAACAGTAGCTCAACCTTTTGACCTAAACTCATTAATTTACCATTTTGTTGTGAGCGACTTCTTATTCTTCCTATATGACATATTGCACGTGCCTGATTTCAAAGGGGGGTTGGGTGGCTGAATGGTTAGCACGCGCGCCTGTCATTGAGTTAACTAGCGTGTTTTCGAATGCCCGGTTGTACGTGACAAGGAGTAAGGTCGCCTGTCCAACCTGCCATTTTTATTTTTTTTCCCGCCATTTTCATTTCATTTTCTCATCCGTCTCATTACAGTAAAACAAGTTTCAGTTATTTCCCTTTAGTTTTCAGATTATTGTTATGCCTTGGTGCAATGTTTCATACTATATTTAGACTTGTAACTTCGCGAGTTTTTGACCAATTTTAATAATTTTTTCTTCTTATCCTTTTATTTAGGATACTTGATACAATCAATGACACGTGACGATGAATATGAAAGCTTTCATATCTGCATGGGACAGTAGCAGATCTAGTTATTATTTTTTTTTTTTGTGTTTTATCCACAAATCGGATTTCTCAGAATCTAACCATAGGATCGTTCTGAAACTTTTACCTATCCCCCAAAAATGGTTGGTGGCTGTTGATTAAATATATTTTCAAAACGTTTTACGTATCCGAAATCACCGAATTTTACAAACGAATGCATTTGACCTACAATGCTGTAACTTTGTGACTATTTGACCTATTTTACTAAATCTTTTTTCTTTGAGTACCTTGAGACAATTACTATAAATCTGCAGTTTCAGATTTTCGAATTTCGAAAATTCGTCGCTGTGATTTCGAACCGGAAGTTTAGACCAATTTGACAACTTCTTTAATAGTTGTACGATTTTCATGAAATTTAGTATCTAAGTAGATCTTACCGATGTGACTTCAAAAATATAATTAGAAATTTTTTAAATTATCTCCCCTTGACGAAATTAAGGATTAAAATTTTCAAAAAAATCGTCGAAATATAGGTCAGAATGACCTGATTTTTTTCTTTGATACTAGATAAGTAATTACTGATTTGTACACAAAATATGGAGTTTGTCGATCGAACCGGAAGTGCCGCCATATTTAAAAGTGAAAAATCAATAAGGCTTTTTTGCTATTTTACTTACAGACTCGGGAGTTATATTTTCTGAATCCTTGATGGAAGGCCTAAAAAATGTCGCGAATAGAATTTTGATTTCGGTCACGTGATGGTCACCATTTGGAATTGAAAATGAAAAATAGAAGCAATTTGAAGGGTCGGGACTTTGGAACACAATTACTCTCCTTCTAATTAAGCTAGAATGTTCAAACTTGGTGTAGACGTTCACTAGGTCAATGTTATGATTGAGTTTAAAGATGAGCATTTTCTGCTTAGGGTAAGCAGAGATAAGCATGCTAATTTGTTGATTCTTTAGGGCACGATAACTTCGGTTATAATGAAGGGAGGGCGGTGAAACTTTTGTCAATAGAGAGTCTAATAGCTAGCCTGTTGTGTGAAATCATAGTATTATTTTTTCTAAATATCAGGGATAGCCGAAAAAAAGAGATTGAAAATCCAAAAAGTCGTATTTTTACAATTTGGAGCATGTTTAGAGGTCTTTCTCGTAAAGTCAACATAATATTTTTTGGGAACTTCTTCTACAAAGAGTCTTATTGGTAGTCTTTTATATGAAACCATCGATCAACAGTCCAACATATCAGGAGTAGAAGAACAAAAGGATCGAACATTGAAAACGGCACCCTTTCATTGTTAAGCGAAACATGCAGTGTGGGTGACTACAATCTACACATTTAGTCATCGTATAGAGCTTATTCAACAGTATCGAATTCCAGCTGCTTAGGGATATTTTACGTGCACTCCAATGTGTACACGAGACCTTGGTTTTTCGTCCCATCCGAATGACTAGACAGCTGTGCTTGTCAGGCCCTCCGTTCTGCCTCACTGACAAGGGGAACCACGCCGGGAAATCGAGATGAACTTTCTCCGTGCAGAACTTTCAATTCAGGCGAAAACGTTTATTGCATACGATTAAGCTGGTCAGTTGGAGCTTATTTTCAAAAGTTTTGTAATAATCGGTTGGTAATTAAAGTACCGTGCACATTAAACTGTTAAAACAGAAAATTTCGCCCGGTTGAAATGTTTCTTGCTATAAGTCAGCAATTTTCTGAATTCAGGGAGGCTGAATGGCTGAATGGTTAGCATGTGCGCACTGTATCGTAACGTCTGTCATTGAGTCAACGGGCGTCGTTTCGATCTCCAGGTTGCACGTGACATGAAGTATGATGTCCAACCTCGTGGGTTTTCTCCGTGTCCTTCGGTTTCCTCCCAACGGCTAAAGACCTGTAAGCGCAAGGGGAGTTTTTAAATAAAATTAAAAACATATGTTAGTCCCGAAATGACCTAGTTTGTGTCGAATGGACATTAGGCCGCATTTCTCTCTTTCTCTTTTATTTTTAAAGTTTTGTAATAATCGGTTGGTAATCAAAGGTACTGTAAAAGTGATAAAACAGAAAATTTCGCCCGGTTGTAATGTTTCTCACTTTAAAGTCAGCAATTTGCCGATTTTAAGGGGCAAACGTTTATTGCGAACGCTTAAGCTGGTCAGGGGGAGCTTATTTTTAAAAGTTTTGTAATATTCGGTTGATAACTAAAGGTACCGTGCAAATTAAACTGTTACAATAGAAAATTTGGCCCGGTTGAAATGTTTCTCGCTGTAGGTCAGCAATTTGCCGATTTTAGGGAGGTTGCGTGGCTGAATGGTTAGCACGTGCGCTCTGTATCATAACGTCTGTCATTGAGTCAACTGGCGTTGTTTCGATTTCTTGGTTGTACGTGACAAGGAGTATGGTCGCCTGTCCAACCTCGTAGGCCGTAACCGCCGCTGCCCGGGTAAAATTTCCCTCATTGCACACTTTATGGCATATGCCCGTCTTCATTAGCCCATTTTAGGAGCAGAACAGTCGGACGTTAAACCCCATTCAATTTCATTTCATTTTCTCTATGTTGCTTATTTATTATAGTGGATAAATATTTTTCTAGTTCTAGCAATTATTTAATTTCTGCATAGAAATCTTGCTTTGGCCAGTTTTTTTATTGCAGAGTGCCATTCTTGTTTAAACAAACATGATCCTTTGTTTAAAACATGCTTAAGAAGTCGTCACGATTTCCTACTTATAACCAAACATATTGGAAATATTAGTCTGGCATTATTAAATCCTAATTTTATTGGTCTTATTTAAAATTAAACTTTCATTTAACTATGAACAACCCTTAACGTGTCTCTTTAAAACTATTAAGTACTCTAAAACAGTAGCTCAACCTTTTGACCTAAACTCATTAATTTACCATTTTGTTGTGAGCGACTTCTTATTCTTCCTATATGACATATTGCACGTGCCTGATTTCAAAGGGGGGTTGGGTGGCTGAATGGTTAGCACGCGCGCCTGTCATTGAGTTAACTAGCGTGTTTTCGAATGCCCGGTTGTACGTGACAAGGAGTAAGGTCGCCTGTCCAACCTGCCATTTTTATTTTTTTTTCCCGCCATTTTCATTTCATTTTCTCATCCGTCTCATTACAGTAAAACAAGTTTCAGTTATTTCCCTTTAGTTTTCAGATTATTGTTATGCCTTGGTGCAATGTTTCATACTATATTTAGACTTGTAACTTCGCGAGTTTTTGACCAATTTTAATAATTTTTTCTTCTTATCCTTTTATTTAGGATACTTGATACAATCAATGACACGTGACGATGAATATGAAAGCTTTCATATCTGCATGGGACAGTAGCAGATCTAGTTATTATTTTTTTTTTTTGTGTATTTTCTGCAAATCGGATTTCTCAGAATCTAACCATGGGATCTTTCTGAAACTTTGACCTACCCCCCCAGAAATGGGGTGCGAACGTTGTTTAAATATATTTTCAAAACGTTTTACGAATCCGAAATCACCGAATTTTACGAACGAAAAAACTGACAATGCATAGTCGTAACTTTGTTATTTTTTGACCGATTTTACTAATTCTTTTTTCTTTGAATACCTTGAAAAAAATCGTTTTCATCTGCAGTTTCACATTTTCGAATTTCGAAAATTCGTCGCTGTGATTTCGAACCGGAAGTTTAGACCAATTTGACAACTTCTTTAATAGTTGTACGATTTTCATGAAATTTAGTATACAAGTAGATCTTACCGATGTGACTTCAAAAATATAATTAGAAATTTTCTAAATTATCTCCCCTTGGTGAAATTAAGGATCAAAGTTTTCAAAAAAATCGTCGAAATATAGGTCAGAATGACCTAAAAAAAAATTTCGATACTCGACAAGTAATTACTGATTCCTACACAAAATATGGAGTTTGTCGATCGAACCGGAAGTGCCACCATCTTGAAACATGAAAAATCCCTAAGGCTTTTTTGCTATTTTACTTACAGACACGGGAGTTATATTTTCTGAATCCTTGAAGGATGGCCCAAAAATCGTAGGGAGCAGAATTTTGATTTCGGTCACGTGATGGTCACCATTTTGAATTGAAAATGAAAAGTAGTAGCAATTTGAAGGGCCGAGACTTTGAAACACAATAACTCTCCTTCTAATTGAGCTAGAATGTTCAAACTTGGTGTAGACGTTCACTAGGTCAATGTCATGATTGATTTCAAAGATGAGCATTTTCTGCTTAGGGTAAGCAGAGATAGGCATGCTGATTTGTTGATTCTTTAGGGCACGATAACTTCGGTTATAATGAAGGGAGGGCTGTGAAACTTTTGCCAATAGAGAGTCCAATAGCTAGCCTGTTGTGTGAAATCATTGTATCATTTATTTTAAATATCAGGGATAGGCGAAAAAAAGAGATTGAAAATCCAAAAAGTCGTATTTTTACAATTTGGAGCATGTTTAGAGGTCTTTCTCGTAAAGTCAACTTAATATTTTTTGGGAACTTCTTCTACAAAGAGTCTTATTGGTAGTCTTTTATATAAAACCATCGATCAACAATCCAACATATCAGGAGTAGAAGAACAAAAGGATCGAACATTGAAAACGGCATCCTTTCATTGTTAAGCGAAACATGCAGTGTGGGTGACTACAATCTACACATTTAGTCATCGTATACAGCTTATTCAACAGTATCGAATTCCAACTGCTTAGGGATATTTTTTTTCGTCCCATCCGAACGACTAGACAGCTGTGCTTGTCAGGCCCTCCATTCTGCCTCACTGACAACGGGGAACCACGCCGGGAAATCAAGATGAACTTTTTCCGTGCAGAACTTTCAATTCAGGCCAAACGTTTATTGCATACGGTTAAGCTGGTCAGTTGGAGCATATTTTCAAAAGTTTAGTAATAATCGGTTGGTAATTAAAGTACCGTGCACATTAAACTGTTAAAACAGAAAATTTCGCCCGGTTGAAATGTTTCTTGCTATAAGTCAGCAATTTTCCGAATTCAGGGAGGCTGAATGGCTGAATGGTTAGCATGTGCGCGCTGTATCGTAACGTCTGTCATTGAGTCAACGGGCGTCATTTCGATCTCCAGGTTGCACGTGACATGGAGTATGATGTCCAACCTCGTGGGTTTTCTCCGTGTCCTTCGGTTTCCTCCCAACGGCTAAAGACCAGTAAGCGCAAGAGGAGTTTTTAAATAAAATTAAAAAACATATGTTAGTCACGAAATGACCTAGTTTGTGTCTAATGGACATCAGGCCGCATTTCTCTCTTTCTCTTTTATTTTTAAAGTTTTGTAATAAACGGTTGGTAATCAAAAGGTACTGTAAAAGTGATAAAACAGAAAATTTCGCCCGGTTGTAATGTTTCTCACTTTAAAGTCAGCAATTTGCCGATTTTAAGGGGCAAACGTTTATTGCGAACGATTAAGCTGGTCAAGGGGAGCTTATTTTTAAAAGTTTTGTAATATTCGGTTGATAACTAAAGGTACCGTGCAAATTAAACTGTTAAAATAGAAAATTTGGCCCGGTTGAACTGTTTCTCGCTGCAGGTCAGCAATTTGCCGATTTTAGGGAGGTTGCGTGGCTGAATAACGTCTGTCTTTGAGTCAACTGGCGTTGTTTCGATTTCTTGGTTGTACGTGACAAGGAGTATGTTCGCCTGTCCAACTTCGTAGGCCGTAACGCCGCTGCCCGGGTAAAATTTCCCTCATTGCACACTTTATGGCATATGCCCGTCTTCATTAGCCCATTTTTGGAGCAGAACAGTAGGACGTTAAACCCCATTCAATTTCATTTCATTTTCTCTATGTTGCTTATTTATTATAGTGGATAAATATTTTTCTGGTTCTAGCAATTATTTAATTTAATTTATTTAATTGCTTTGGCCAGTTTTTTTATTGCAGAGTGCCATTCTTGTATAATTCAGTCTATGATCCTTTGTTTAAAACATGCTTAAGAAGTCGTCACGATTTCCTACTTATAACCAAACATATTGGAAATATTAGTCTGGCATTATTAAATCCTAATTTTATTGGTCTTATTTAAAATTAAACTTTCATTTAACTATGAACAACCCTTAACGTGTCTCTTTAAAACTATTAAATACTCTAAAACAGTAGCTCAACCTTTTGACCTAAACTCATTAATTTACCATTTTCTTGTGAGCGACTTCTTATTCTTCCTATATGACATATTGCACGTGTCTGATTTCAAAGGGGGGTTGGGTGGCTGAATGGTTAGCACGCGCGCCTGTCATTGAGTTAACTAGCGTGTTTTCAAATGCCCGGTTGTACGTGAGAAGGAGTAAGGTCGCCTGTCCAACCTGCCATTTTTAATTTGTTTTTCCCGCCATTTTCATTTCATTTTCTCATCCGTCTCATTACAGTAATACAAGTTTCAGTTATTTCACTTTAGTTTTCAGATTATTGTTATGCCTGGGTGCAATGTTTCATACTATATTTAGACTTGTAACTTCGAGAGTTTTTGACCAATTTTGATAATTTTTTCTTCTTATCCTTTTATTTAGGATACTTGATACAATCAATGACACGTGACGATGAATATGAAAGCTTTCATATCTGCATGGGACAGTAGCAGATCTAGTTAAGCTTTCATATGTATTACATATGAAAGCTTATTGTTTCTGTTAAAGTTATTATTATTATTTTTTTTTTTTGTGTGTTTTCTGCAAATCGGATTTATCAGAATCTATCCATAGGATCTTTCTGAAATTTTGACCTACCCCCCCAAAAATGGGGTGCGAACCTTGATTAAATGTATTTTCAAAACGTTTTACGAATCCGAAATCACCGAATTTTACGAACGAATGCATTTGACCTACAATGCTGTAACTTTGTGACTATTTGATCTATTTTACTAATTCTTTTTTCTTTGAGTATCCTAAGACATTTACTTCAAATCTGCAATTTCGGATTTTCGAATTTCGAAAATTCGTCGCTGTGATTTCGAACCGGAAGTTTACACAAACTCGACGACTTCTTTAGTAGTTGTACGATTTTCATGAAATTTAATATGTAAGTAGACCTTAATGATGCGACAAGAAAAATGACTTTAGAAATTTTCTAACTTATCTCCCCTTGGTGAAATTAAGGATCAAAGTTTTCAAAAAAATCGTCGAAATATAGGTCAGAATGACCTAGTTTTTTTTTTTGATACTAGACAAGGAATTACTGATTCGTACACAAAATATGGAGTTTGTCGATCGAACCGGAAGTGCCACCATCTTTAAACGTGAAAAATCAATAAGGCTTTTTTGCTATTTTACTTACAGACTCGGGAGTTATATTTTCTGAATCCTTGCAGGAAGGCCTAAAAAATGTCGCGAATAGAATTCTGATTTAGGTCAACCGGGTGTCACCATTTTGAATTGAAAATGAAAAATAGAAGCAATTTGAAGGGCCGAGACTTTGGAGCACAATAACTCTCATTCTAATTAAGCTAGAATGTTCAAACTTGTTGTAAGCGTTCAATAGGTCAATGTTATGATTGAGGTCAAAGATGAGCATTTTCTGCTTGGGGTAAACAGAGATAAGCATGCTGATTTGTTGATTCTTTAGGGCACGATAACTTCGGTTATAATGAAGGGAGGGCGGTGAAACTTTTGTCAATAGAGAGTCTAATAGCTAGCCTGTTGAGTGAAATCATTGTATCATTTTTTTTAAATATCAGGGATAGCCGAAAAAAAGAGATTGAAAATCCAAAAAGTCGTATTTTTACAATTTGGAGCATGTTTAGAGGTCTTTCTCGTAAAGTCAACATACTATTTTTTGGGAACTTCTTCTACAAAGAGTCTTATTGGTAGTCTTTTATATGAAACCATCGATCAACAGTCCAACATATCAGGAGTAGAAGAACAAAAGGATCGAACATTGAAAACGGCACCCTTTCATTGTTAAGCGAAACATGCAGTGTGGGTGACTACAATCTACGCATTTAGTCATCGTATAGAGTTTATTCAACAGTATCGAATTCCAACTGCTTAGGGATATTTTACGTGCATTCCAATGTGTACACGGGACCTTGGTTTTTCGTCCCATCCGAATGACTAGACAGCTGTGCTTGTCAGGCCCTCCGTTCTGCCTCACTGACAAGGGGAACCACGCCGGGAAATCGAGATGAACTTTTTCCGTGCAGAACTTTCAATTCAGGCAAAACGTTTATTGCATACGATTAAGCTGGTCAGTTGGAGCTTATTTTCAAAAGTTTTGTAATAATCGGTTGGTAATTAAAGTACCGTGCACATTAAACTGTTAAAACAGAAAATTTCTCCCGGTTGAAATGTTTCTTGCTATAAGTCAGCAATTTTCCGAATTCAGGGAGGCTGGATGGCTCAATGGTTAGCATGTGCTCGCTGTATCGTAACGTTTGTCATTGAGTCAACGGGCGTCGTTTCGATCTCCCGGTTGCACGTGACATGGTGTATGATGTCCAACCTCGTGGGTTTTCTCCGTGTTCTTCGGTTTCCTCCCAACGGCTAAAGACCAGTACGTGCAAGGGGAGTTTTTAAATAAAATTAAAAAACATATGTTAGTCCCGAAATGACCTAGTTTGTGTCGAATGGACGTTAGGCCGCATTTCTCTCTTTCTCTTTTTAAAGTTTTGTAATAATCGGTTGGTAATCAAAGGTACTGTTAAAGTGATAAAACAGAAAATTTGGCCCGGTTGTAATGTTTCTCACTTTAAAGTCAGCAATTTGTCGATTTTAAGGGGCAAACGTTTATTGCGAACGATTAAGCTGGTCAGTTGGAGCTTATTTTCAAAAGTTTTGTAATAATCGGTTGGTAATTAAAGTACCGTGCACATTAAACTGTTAAAACAGAAATTTTCGCCCGGTTGAAATGTTTCTTGCTATAAGTCAGCAATTTTCCGAATTCAGGGAGGCTGGATGGCTGAATGGTTAGCATGTGCTCGCTGTATCGTAACGTTTGTCATTGAGTCAACGGGCGTCGTTTCGATCTCCCGGTTGCACGTGACATTGTGTATGATGTCCAACCTCGTGGGTTTTCTCCGTGTTCTTCGGTTTCCTCCCAACGGCTAAAGACCAGTACGTGCAAGGGGAGTTTTTCAATAAAATTAAAAAACATATGTTAGTCCCGAAATGACCTAGTTTGTGTCGAATGGACGTTAGGCCGCATTTCTCTCTTTCTCTTTTTAAAGTTTTGTAATAATCGGTTGGTAATCAAAGGAACTGTTAAAGTGATAAAACAGAAAATTTGGCCCGGTTGTAATGTTTCTCACTTTAAAGTCAGCAATTTGTCGATTTTAAGGGGCAAACGTTTATTGCGAACGATTAAGCTGGTCAGGGGGAGCTTATTTTAAAAAGTTTTGTAATATTCGGTTGATAACTAAAGGTACCGTGCAAATTAAACTGTTAAAATAGAAAATTTGGCCCGGTTGAAATGTTTCTCGCTGTAGGTCAGCAATTTGCCGAATTTAGGGAGGTTGCGTGGCTGAATGGTTAGCACGTGCGCTCTGTATCATAACGTCTGTCATTGAGTCAACTGGCCTTGTTTCGATTTCTTGGTTGTACGTGAAAAGGAGTATGGTCGCCTTACCAACCTCGTAGGCCGTAACGCCGCTGCCCGGGTAAAATTTCCCTCATTGCACACTTTATGGCGTATGCCCGTCTTCATTAGCCCATTGTAGGAGCAGAACAGTAGGACGTTAAACCCCATTCAATTTCATTTCATTTTCTCTATGTTGCTTATTTATTATAGTGGATAAATATTTTTCTGGTTCTAGCAATTATTTAATTTCTGCATAGAAATCTCTGGCCAGTTTTTTTTTTATTGCAGAGTGCCATTCTTGTATATTGCAGTCTATGACCCTTTGTTTAAAACATGCTTAAGAAGTCGTCACGATTTCCTACTTATAACCAAACATATTGGAAACCATAATTATATAACATATCTTGGAAGCCCGATTACAGCTATACAAGTTTCAGTTATTTCCCTTTAGTTTAAAGATTATTTTTTTGCCCGGGTGCAATGTTTCTCACTACATTTAAATTTGTAACTTTGTGAGTTTTTGACCGATTTTGATATTATGTCTTTATAATTTTCCAAATCTACATATTTAACGTACATATTCAAACAGTTGAGTTCAACCTGATCCAAAAAGTTTTAGTTTTGTTCAAAGTTATCTCATTTAATTTTTCGATGTTTTCTTACCATTTTCATTTCATTTTTCTGAAAGTTTTGAAATCGGAAGTCATCCCGATTACAGCAACACAAGTATCAGTTATTTCCCTTTAGTTTTCAGATTACTCAATGTTTCATACTATATTTAGACTTGTAACTTCGCGAGTTTTTGACCAATTTTGATAGTTTGTTATTCTTATCCTTTTATTTGAGATACTTGATATAATCGATGACACGTGACGATGAATATGAAAGCTTTCATATCTGCATGGGACAGTAGCAGATCTAGTTATTATTATTATTATTATTATTTACCGCGAGGGCCTAGATCTCTATGATCGAAAACAGATATCGACCTGGAATTAGCTTTTCTATCGGGAAACCATGTGGTGGCTACTTGATAAAATATTTTTGAAATTTCTGCGCATACCGGAAGTGACCGAACTTTGTACTTTCTCTAAAAATTGAAAATCGGCCATAGTTTCGTCAATTCTTTGTCCATTTTCAAACAAATTACATTTTTGGAATCCCTGAATCTTTTCTGAGACAATGGCTATCTCACATTTTTCAATTTCGAACATTCGTCTATGATTTTTATCGTTCGAAAATTGAAAACATGTTGTTTACGAGACAATTTTTGTTATTTTTCAAAATTTTCAAATTTGACCTACATTTTTGGATACCTGAAGTCCATCCGATTCCAGTAATATAAGTTTCAGTCAGAGTTATCGCCCTTTATTTTTCGATTTTTTTCGAATTTTCTTCCCATTTTGTGAGCTCGGGTTTCGTTTTATGGCAGGATTGACGTTTCTGAAACTTCTGGAACATGAAGTTATAGTCCAATACCAACTTATAAAGCAATTTCGACAAGAATCCTTAAACCGGAAGTGGTCGAAATAATGTGCAATATTTTGAAAAAAATGCAAAAAATGGATATTTTTGGGGAAAACGCTATTTCTCCGTTCGATATCAATGGATTAAACGAATGAAGGTACCGTTTGATGGCACGATTGTTGGACTATCATATGATACCCCATTCATACGGATACTATGAACAGACAGCAAAATATGGCACGCTGAAAATCAAGTATTTTCTGATTTGGAGCGTTTTTGGACGCCTGTATCTCGGAAACTTAACCTGCAATTTTTTTTAAATTTTTTCTATCGAGAGTCCTTTTGAAGGTATTTTGCATGAAGCCATCCAATAAGACTTTGAAATGTCTGGAATAGGATAAAAAAGGGACTGAAAATCGAAAAAAGTCGAAAAATCGTAAAATTTTGGAAAATGCTCTACTATTTTATTATTTTAAGAGATTTTCTAAAAAAGGTTGTATATTCAGATAGCTGACCTAATTACGATTCTAACGATGTATAATATGTATGTAATTATTAAAATTTAATTTTCGATATTTTAAATTTTTTGCATTTTTGACACTTTTGAACATAGGATTTCTCAGGGGCATTTTATCTGATCAGATAATGTAATATATCATTACAGAGCCCTGTGGCTATTTTAGTGCCCAAACCGGCTATTAAAACTATTCCGACAATAATAACCATACCGGAAGTATTCAAAAAATTAAAAAAAAAGAGTAAAAACATTGTCGCACTTGCGAAAAACTTGATTTCTCTCTTAGGTAATAGTGGACCAAAAGAACTAAAGTGTCGCTGGATAGCCCTATTAATGGACCATCATATGGTATCTAAATAATACGATTTCGATGGTAAGGAAATAAATTATTGTATGCCAAAAATCTAGTATTTTCCAATTTTTTAACATTCTGAGACGCCCTTTTCTCGAAAACGACGCCTACGATTTTTCTTAAACTTTTCTTACTCAAAGTCCTATCGGTTGTCTATATAGGGAATCCAAAATGAAAAGCATTGAAATAATATAAGTGGTCCAAAAATGGCCTCAAACTTTGAAAAAAACTGAAAAATCGTTAAATTTTTGGAAACGCTCTTTAATTTATCCTTTTTTCCAAAACTACTCAATGGATGTTTCTGACACTTCTGGTACAGAAAGTTAAGTATCCAAAGAACTTCGTAAAGCTATCACAACAACGATCGTAAAGCCGGAAGTAGTCGAAAAAATGTCCGATATTTTGAAAAAAAATAATTTTTTTACGAAAACCTTTTTTATTTATGAATATTTTTTGATGATATTTTACACGGGGTTAAAATATCATCGTACTTGAACAGAAATGAGAAAAAAAATTGTCTCGGTAATTTGCATTAGCCGCCATCGGCTAATTTAGTTTTTCGTACCCAGAAAAATTATTTATTGTTCGATTTGTATAAAACAAAGTTCATATGCACCGTGGTCCCAATTGCATTTTTTTTTGTTACGGTGAAATTTTTCTGTCGGCAACGGAAGTGACGTAATATTAACAAAAACTACAATTTTGACAGTTCGGTACCACTTTTTGCAAGCAAATATTATTTTTTTTCAAAACTGATATAACTAAAAGGATGCACCCTTCAAAGGTGCACAAAATCCTTAGCTCATATTTTTAAATTTCAATTTCATTTTCGGGCAATTTAGAATAAAATGTAAAATAAAGTGTAAAATTCAGTTATTTACAATTCATTCAGCGTCTTCATATTTTGAAATATTTATTTGTAATTTTCATAAACTCGTAGCAATAATCCAGACGAAGAGAATGTATGCGAAAATTAGTTTGTAATATGAGCAGTTGCCGAGAAATATGCGATTTTGCATGCATCACTTTTCACGTTATTTTGCCTATAAAAGAGTGAATTATTATTCGATTTGCAATATTTTTTGTCCATTTGATGCCTAATGCCAATTTGGACTAGGTCAAGCCAATTTTACATTTTCACTGTGACCGGAAATGACGTCTTTTGGGCAAAAACTGTATTTCTAACCTAAAAAACAAATATTTTATTCAAATGAGTCTGCCTTATAATGTTTTTAAAATTATGATATTTGATTCCCATCAACGAATAGAATGAAGCCATACGACTATACAGATACCACAAAATGGTTTCTAACTTGTACGGTTACAGAGAAATAGGCGATCTTCTATAAGTCACTTTTCAAGGTTTTTGGTCTGTAAAAGTGTCAATTATTATTCGATTTTTATAATTTATTTACCATTTGATGCCTTATGCCATTTATGACTTCTATGAACCAAGTTAAAATTTTCAATATCACCGGAAGTAATGTAATTTTTGCAAAAAACGTATTTTTAGCCTTCAAAACAAACATTTTTTTGAAGGGATTTATATTTATTATTCGTTTAACTTTATAACGTCTGACTCTAATGGGCAGTAAGACTGAATCAATACCATCATATTGATATCAAGAAAAGGCTTCTAGCATGTTCCCTTGTCGAATAATAACCAGTTTTCCCAGGGTCACTTTTCAGTTTTTTAACTTCTTAATTTCAGTTTATGGGTTATAGGTTAATTATTTATTGCCCGATATCTATAAAAAAAAGTTTGCATTTTGTATGTTGCGAATTTTCGACTTATTTTTCACCTATAAAAATTTCTTTCGGCACCGGAAGTGACGTAATTTTGCCATAATTTACAATTTTGACCGGTCTTTTCGCCAGCAAATATTACTTTTACATATGATAGAGGGTGTCACTGAAGCAAATTTACTAATGTATAGTTTGGTAGCTCAATGGATCGGCTATGGTATAATAAACTTCCTGTATGATTCCTGAAAGCCGGTTCAGTGCTGCTTGCAGGTCTAGTTATTATTATTATTATTATTATTATTATTATTCAGATTCCAATTTGAATAGATCTCAGCAACTACGTGTCGCATCGTTACGATTTCTTCGGTTTTACAGGGAAAGTGGGTGTGACTTAGAGGATAAAGCTATTTTGAACGTTCTGCGACAATGCGAAATGTCCGAAATCACCGAAGTTATCGTTTTTGAAAATATTGCAGTAATTTTAACAATAATCATTGGATTTTAACTTTCGATACATTTTGGCATAGCCTGAGACAGGGCACATAGCTACGCTACTTTCGATTTTTGATTTTCGGCAAATCTTCGAAGATATTAGGCGCCAAATTTCGAAAATTTAAAATTTTACAAAAAACTTTTTTATTTATGAATATTTTTTAGTCGTATTGTGCACAGAATTAAAGAGTCATCTGACTAGTGCAAAAATGTTAAAAAAATTTGTCTCAGTAATTTACCTTGGCCGCCATTGGCTAATTCAGTTTTTCAGTCCTAGATTAATTTTTTATTGTTCGATTTGTATAAAACAAAGTTCATATGCTTCGTTGTATCAATTGTCATTTTTTTTATTACCAAAAGTGTTATCTGTCGGCACCGGAAGTGGTATAATTTTACCAAAAACTACAATTTTGACAGTTATTTTCCTTCTTCGAAAACAAATATTATTTTTTGGAAAAATTATTTGACTCAAAGAGTGTGCCCTTTCAAGGCGCAAAAAATGTAGGAAGCAGTTTTTTTAATTTCGATTTCATTTTCGAGCAAATTCGATTAAGAGGCTAAAAATGGTGTAAAGTTGGCCTACTTACAACCTATTCGGGCTTTTCAGATTTTAAAATATTTCTTCGTAACTTTTATAAACTTGTAGCTATAATCCATACGAAGAAAATGTATGTTAAAATTCGTTTGTAATATAAGCAGTTACCAAGAAATGGACAGTTCTGTACAAGTCACTGTTTTCGTTATTTTGCCTGTAATATAGTCAATTATGATTGGATTTTTATAAAAGTGACATCATTTGATTCAAAAAGCACGTAGCGTCATATCAAGTTGATTACAATTTAAAATTGACACCGGAAGTGACATCATTTGGTCAAAAAATGCATTTTAAACTTTTTTAAATCAATGTTTTATTCAACCAAGAATAACTTAATATGTATTAATAATTTTAACTTTTGGTTTAAATTCACATATAAACAAAACTCATATGGTCATATAGATATCATAAAATGGTTTCTAACTTGTTCGGTTGCCGAGAAATAGACGGTTTTCTACAGGTCACTTTTGAAGGTTTCGGGGCCATAAAAGGGTCAATTATTATTCGATTTTCATAAACGTCACACCATGTTATACCTAATGCCATTTGGGATTTCATACAAGTAATTTAAGATTTTCATTATCACCGGAAGTAACGTCATTTTGGCAAAAACTGTATTTTTAGCCTCCAAAACAGATATTTTATTCAAATGAGTCTGTTTTGAAATCTTTTTCAAATTATGGTATTTGATGCAAATCAACAAATAGAATGAACCCATACGATCATAAAGATACCACAAAATCGTTTCTAACTTGTACGGTTGCCGAGAAATAGCCGATTTTCTACAAGTCACTTTTCAAGTTTTTTGGTCTTTAAAAGTGGCAATTATTATTCGATTTACATAAAATTTTCACTATATGATATCGTATGCCATTTCTGATTTCATAAGACTAATTGAACATTTGCATTAACACCGGGAGTAATTTAATTTTGTCAAGATCATTTACAAGTAACAAATGTATAAAATGAATTGATATTGCTGGATTTTGTTGATTCTGCGTCCATTTTATTTGTGTGCAATGTTAATTTGGAAACCTGTTTAGTGGTTTCGCTGGTACCGGAAGTGACATATGTTCAAGGGTAACTTGGCACCGGAAGTGACATGCTTAAGAGTAACTTGGCAACAGTGAAACCCGTCATTCCTGCATGCAGGTCTAGTTATTATTATTATTATTATTATTCAGATTCCAATTTGAATAGATCTCAGCAACTACGTGTCGCATCGTTACGATTTCTTCGGTTTTACTGGGAAAGTGGGTGTGACTTAGAGGATAAAGCTATTTTGAACGTTCTGCGACAATGCGAAATGTCCGAAATCACCGAAGTTATCGTTTTTGAAAATATTGCAGTAATTTTAACAATAATCATTGGATTTTAACTTTCGATACATTTTGGCATAGCCTGAGACAGGGCACATAGCTACGCTACTTTCGATTTTTGATTTTCGGCAAATCTTCGAAGATATCAGGCGCCAAATTTCGAAAATTTAAAATTTTACAAAAAACTTTTTTATTTATGAATATTTTTTAGTCGTATTGTGCACAGAATTAAAGAGTTATCTGACTAGTGCAAAAATGTTAAAAATTTTTGTCTCAGTAATTTTCCTTGGCCGCCATTGGCTAATTCAGTTTTTCAGTCCTAGATTAATTTTTTATTGTTCGATTTGTATAAAACAAAATTCATATGCTTCGTTGTATCAATTGTCATTTTTTTTATTACCGAAAGTGTTATCTGTCGGCACCGGAAGTGGCATAATTTTACCAAAAACTACAATTTTGACAGTTATTTTCCTTCTTCGAAAACAAATATTATTTTTTGGAAAAATTATTTGACTCAAAGAGTGTGCCCTTTCAAGGCGCAAAAAATGTAGGAAGCAGTTTTTTTAATTTCGATTTCATTTTCGAGCAAATTCGATTAAGAGGCTAAAAATGGTGTAAAATTGACCTATTTACAACCTATTCAGGCTTTTCAGATTTTAAAATATTTCTTCGTAACTTTTATAAACTTGTAGCTATAATCCATACGAAGAAAATGTATGTTAAAATTCGTTTGTAATATAAGCAGTTACCAAGAAATGGGCAGTTCTGTACAAGTAACTGTTTTCGTTATTTTGCCTGTAAAATAGTCAATTATTATTGGATTTTTATAAAAGTGACATCATTTGATTCAAAAAGCATGTAGCGTCATATCAAGTTGATTACAATTTAAAATTGACACCGGAAGTGACATCATTTGGTCAAAAACTGCATTTTAAACTTTTTTAAATCAATGTTTTATTCAACCAAGAATAACTTAATATGTATTAATAATTTTAACTTTTGGTTTAAATTCACATATAAACAAAACTCATATGGTCACATAGATATCATAAAATTGTTTCTAACTTGTTCGGTTGCCGAGAAATAGACGGTTTTCTACAGGTCACTTTTGAAGGTTTCGGGGCCATAAAAGTGTCAATTATTATTCGATTTTCATAAACGTTACACCATGTTATACCTAATGCCATTTGGGATTTCATACAAGTAATTTAAGATTTTCATTATCACCGGAAGTAACGTCATTTTGGCAAAAACTGTATTTTTAGCCTTCAAAACAGATATTTTATTCAAATGAGTCTGTTTTGAAATCTTTTTCAAATTATGGTATTTGATGCTAATCAACAAATAGAATGAACCCACACGATCATACAGATACCACAAAATGGTTTGTAACTTGTACGGTTGCCGAGAAATAGCCGATTTTCTACAAGTCACTTTTCAAGTTTTTTGGTCTTTAAAAGTGGCAATTATTATTCGATTTACATAAAATTTTCACTATATGATATCGTATGCCATTTCTGATTTCATAAGACTAATTGAACATTTTCATTAACACAGGAAGTAATTTAATTTTGTCAAGATCATTTACAAGTAACAAATGTATAAAATGACTTGATATTGCTGGATTGATTGGTTGATTCTGCGTCCATTTTATTTGTGTGCAATGTTAATTTGGAAACCTGTTTAGTGGTTTCGTTGGTACCGGAAGTGACATATGTTCAAGGGTAACTTGGCACCGGAAGTGACATGTTTAAGAGTAACTTGGCACCAGTGAAACCCGTCATTCCTGCATGCAGGTCTAGTTATTATTATTATTATTCAGATTCCAATTTGAATAGATCTCAGCAACTACGTGTCGCATCGTTACGATTTCTTCGGTTTTACTGGGAAAGTGGGTGTGACTTAGAGGATAAAGCTATTTTGAACGTTCTGCGACAATGCGAAATGTCCGAAATCACCGAAGTTATCGTTTTTGAAAATATTGCTGTAATTTTAACAATAATCATTGGATTTTAACTTTCGATACATTTTGGCATAGCCGGAGACAGGGCACATAGCTACGCTACTTTCGATTTTTGATTTTTGGCAAATCTTTGAAGATATTAGGTGCTAAATTTCGAAAATTTAAAATTTTACAAAAAACATTTTTATTTATAAATATTTTTTAGTCGTGTTGTGCACAGAATTAAAGAGTCACCTGACTAGCGCAAAAATGTTAAAATATTTTGTCTCGGTAATTTTCCTTGGCCGCCATTGGCTAATTCAGTTTTTCAGTCCTAGATTAATTTTTTATTGTTCGATTTGTATAAAACAAAGTTCATATGCTTCGTTGTATCAATTGTCATTTTTTTGATTACCGAAAGTGTTATCTATCGGCACCGGAAGTGGCATAATTTTACTAAAAACTACAATTTTGACAGTTATTTTCCTTCTTCGAAAACAAATATTATTTTTCGGAAAAATTATTTGACTCAAAGAGTGTGCCCTTTCAAGGCGCAAAAAATGTAGGAAGCAGTTTTTTTAATTTCGATTTCATTTTCGAGCAAATTCGATTAAGAGGCTAAAAATGGTGTAAAATTGACCTATTTACAACCCATTCAGGCTTTTCAGATTTTAAAATATTTCTTCGTAACTTTTATAAACTTGTAGCTATAATCCATACGAAGAGAATGTATGTTAAAATTAGTTTCTAATGTAAGCAGTTGCCGAGAAATGGGCAGTTTTGCATAAGTCACTTTTTTTCTTTTTTTTGCCTGTAAAATAGTCAATTATTAATGAATATTCGCAAAAGTGACATCATTTGATTCAAAAAGCAAGTATGCGTCATATCAAGTTGATTATAATTTAAAATTGACACTGGAAGTGACGTCATTTTGTCAAAAACTCAATTTTTAACTTTTAAAATCAATATTTTTTTCATCCAAGAATTATGTCACATGTAATAATAAAATTAACTTTTGGTTTAAATTCACATATTAACGAAACTCACACGGTCAAATAGATATCATAAAATTATTTCTAACTTGTTCGGTTGCCGAGATATAGGCGATTTTCTAAAAGTCACTTTTGAAGGTTTTTGGCCCATAAAAGTGTCAATTATTATTCGATGTTCATAAAATTTTCACCCTTTGAAGCCTAATGTCATAGACGATGTTATAAACTAATTTAACGTTTTCATTATCACCGGAAGTAACTTCATTTTGGCAAAAACTGTATTTTTAGCCTTCAAAACAGATATTTTATTCAAATGAGTCTGATTTGTAATGTTTATACAATTATGATATTTGATTCCAATCAACAAATAGATTAAACCCATACGGTCATATAAATACAAAAAAATGGTTTCTAACTTGTACGGTTGCCGAGAAATAGACGATTTTCTACACGTCACTTTTCAAGGTTTTTGGTCTATAAAAGTGGCAATTATTATTCGATTCACATAAGATTTTCATCATGTGATGCCTTATGCCATTTCTGATTTCATAAAACTAATAGAACATTTACATTATCACCGGAAGTACTGTAATTTCGTCAGGATCAATTACATGTAACAAATGTATAAAATGAAATTATATCGCTGGATTTGTTTGATTCTGTTTCCATTTTATTTGATGTGTGCAATGCTTATGTGGAAACCTGTATATTGGTTTCATTGGTACCGGAAGTGATATATGTTCAAGGGTAACGTGGCACCGAAAGTGACACAAGTTCAAGTTCAAAGGTTACATGGCACCAGTGAAACCCGTCATTCCTGCATGCAGGTCTAGTTCTTATTAGGGTTTCACACTGCGAAGCTTGTGTGAAACACTATTGTTTTTGTTAAAATTATTAGGGTTTCACACTGCGAAGCTTGTGTGAAACACTATTGTTTTTGTTAAAATTATTATTCTTATTATTATTATTCTTCTTTTGTTTTGAGTAGATCTCAGCAACTGCTTGTCGCATCGTTACGATTTCTTCGGTTTTACTGGGAAAGTGGGTGTGACTTAGAGGATAAAGCTATTTTGAACGTTCTGCGACAATGCGAAATGTCCGAAATCACCAAATTATCGTTTTTTAAAATATCGCAGTAATTTTAACAATAATCATTGATTTTTATCTTTCGATACATTTTGGCATAGCCGGAGACACGGCACATAGCTACACTACTTTCGATTTTTGATTTTTGGTAAATCTTCAAAGATATTAGGCGCCAAATTTTGAAAATTTAAAATTTTACAAAAAACTTTTTTATTTATGAATATTTTTTAGTCGTATTATGCACAGAATTAAAGGGTCATCTGACTAGTGCAAAAATGTTAAAGAATTTTGTCTCAGTAATTTACCTTGGCCGCCATTGGCTAATTCAGTTTTTAAGTCCTAGATTAATTTTTTATTGTTCGATTTGTATAAAACAAAGTTCATATGCTTCGTTGTATCAATTGTCATTTTTTTTATTACAAAAAGTTTTATCTGTCGGCACCGGAAGTGGCATAATTTTACCAAAAACTACAATTTTGACAGTTATTTTCCTTCTTCGAAAACAAATATTATTTTTTGGAAAAATTATTTGACTCAAAGAGTGCGCCCTTTCAAGGCGCAAAAAATGTAGGAAGCAGTTTTTTTAATTTCGATTTCATTTTCGAGCAAATTCGATTAAGAGGCTAAAAATGGTGTAAAATTGGCCTATTTACAACCTATTCAGGCTTTTCAGATTTTAAAATATTTCTTCGTAACTTTTATAAACTTGTAGCTATAATCCATACGAAGAAAATGTATGTTAAAATTCGTTTGTACTATAAGCAGTTACCAAGAAATGGGCAGTTCTGTACAAGTCACTGTTTTCGTTATTTTGCCTGTAAAATAGTCAATTATGATTGGATTTTTATAAAAGTGACATCATTTGATTCAAAAAGCACGTAGCGTCATATCAAGTTGATTACAATTTAAAATTGACACCGGAAGTGACATCATTTGGTCAAAAAATGCATTTTAAACTTTTTAAATCAATGTTTTATTCAACCAAGAATAACTTAATATGTATTAATAATTTTAACTTTTGGTTTAAATTCACATATAAACAAAACTCATATGGTCATATAGATATCATAAAATGGTTTCTAACTTGTTCGGTTGCCGAGAAATAGACGGTTTTCTACAGGTCACTTTTGAAGGTTTCGGGGCCATAAAAGGGTCAATTATTATTCGATTTTCATAAACGTCACACCATGTTATACCTAATGCCATTTGGGATTTCATACAAGTAATTTAAGATTTTCATTATCACCGGAAGTAACGTCATTTTGGCAAAAACTGTATTTTTAGCCTCTAAAACAGATATTTTATTCAAATGAGTCTGTTTTGAAATCTTTTTCAAAGTATGGTATTTGATGCCAATCAACAAATAGAATGAACCCATACGATCATACAGATACCACAAAATGGTTTCTAACTTGTACGGTTGCAGAGAAATAGCCGATTTCCTACAAGTCACTTTTCAAGTTTTTTGGTCTTTAAAAGTGGCAATTATTATTCGATTTACATAAAATTTTCACTATATGATATCGTATGCCATTTCTGATTTCATAAGACTAATTGAACATTTGCATTAACACCGGGAGTAATTTAATTTTGTCAAGATCATTTACAAGTAACAAATGTATAAAATGAATTGATATTGCTGGATTTTGTTGATTCTGCGTCCATTTTATTTGTGTGCAATGTTAATTTGGAAACCTGTTTAGTGGTTTCGCTGGTACCGGAAGTGACATATGTTCAAGGGTAACTTGGCACCGGAAGTGACATGTTTAAGGGTAACGTGGCACCAGTGAAACCCGTCATTCCTGCATGCAGGTCTAGTTATTCTTCTTATTATTATTATTCTTCTTTTGTTTTGAGTAGATCTCAGCAACTGCTTGTCGCATCGTTACGATTTCTTCGGTTTTACTGGGAAAGTGGGTGTGACTTAGAGGATAAAGCTATTTTGAACGTTCTGCGACAATGCGAAATGTCCGAAATCACCGAAGTTATCATTTTTGAAAATATTGCAGTAATTTTAACAATAATCATTGGATTTTAATTTTCGATAGATTTTGGCATAGCCGGAGACAGGGCACATAGCTACGTTACTTTCAATTTTTGATTTTCGGCAAATCTTCGAAGATATTAGGCGCCAAATTTCGAAAACTTAAAATTTTACAAAAAACTTTTTTATTTATGAATATTTCTTAGTCGTGTTGTGCACAGAATTAAAGAGTCATCTGATTTGCGCAAAAATGTTTAAAATTTTTGTCTCAGTAATTTTCCTTGGCCGCCATTGGCTAATTCAGTTTTTCAGTCCTAGATTATTTTGTTATTGTTCGATTTGTATAAAACAAAGTTCATATGCTTCGTTGTCTCAATTGTCATTTTTTTTGTTACCGATAGTGTTATCTGTCGGCACCGGAAGTGGCATAATTTTACCAAAAACTACAATTTTGACAGTTATTTACGATCTTCAAAAACAAATATTATTTTTTTGAAAAATTATATGACTCAAAGAGTGTGTCCTTTCAAGGCGCAAAAAATGGCGGAAGCAGTTTTTTTAATTTCTATTTCATTTTCTTGCAAATTGGATTAAGAGGTGAAAAAAGGCGTAAAATTGACCTATTTACAACCCATTCAGGCTTTTCAGATTTTAAAATATTTTTACATAACTTTTATAAACTTGTAGCTATAATCCATACGAAGAAAATGTATGTTAAAATTAGTTTGTAATATAAGCAGTTGCCAAGAAATGGGCAGTTCTGCATAAGTCACTGTTTTCGTTATTTTGCCTGTAATATAGTCAATTATTATTGGATTTTTATAAAAGTGACATCATTTGATTCAAAAAGCATGTAGCGTCATATCAAGTTGATTACTATTTAAAATTGACACCGGAAGTGACGTCATTTTGTCAAAAACTGCATTTTAAACTTTTTAAATCAAAGTTTTATTCAACCAAGAATTACTTAATATGTATTAATAATTTTAACTTTTGGTTTAAATTCACATATAAACACAACTCATATGGTCATATAGATATCATAAAATTGTTTCTAACTTGTTCGGTTGCCGAGAAATAGGCGGTTTTCTACAGGTCACTTTTGAAGGTTTTGGGGCCATAAAAGTGTCAATTATTATTCGATTTTCATAAACGCTACACCATGTTATACCTAATGCCATTCGGGATTTCTTACAAGTAATTTAAAATTTTCATTATCACCGGAAGTAACGTCATTTTGGCAAAAACTGTATTTTTAGCCTTCAAAACAGATATTTTATTCAAATGAGTCTGTTTTGAAATCTTTTTCAAATTATGGTATTTGATGCCAATCAACAAATAGAATGAAGCCATACGATCATACAGATACCACAAAATGGTTTGTAACTTGTACGGTTGCAGAGAAATAGCCGATTTTCTACAAGTCACTTTTCAAGTTTTTGGGTCTTTAAAAGTGGCAATTATTATTCGATTTACATAAAATTTTCACTATATGATATCGTATGCCATTTCTGATTTCATAAAACTAATTGAACATTTTCATTAACACCGGAAGAAATGTAATTTTGTCGAGATCATTTACAAGTAACAATGTATAAAATGAATTGATATTGCTGGATTTGGTTGATTCTGCGTCCATTTTATTTGATGTGAACAATGTTTATTTGGAAACCTGTTTAGTGGTTTCGTTGGTACCGTAAGTGACATATGTTCAAGGGTAACTTGGCACCGGAAGTGACATGTTCAAGGGTAACGTGGCACCAGTGAAACCCGTCATTCCTGCATGCAGGTCTAGTTATTATTAGGGTTTCACACTGCGTAGCTTGTGTGAAACACTATTGTTTTTGTTAAAATTATTATTCTTATTATTATTATTATTATTATTCAGATTCCAATTTGAATAGATCTCAGCAACTACGTGTCGCATCGTTACGATTTCTTCGGTTTTACTGGGAAAGTGGGTGTGACTTAGAGGATAAAGCTATTTTGAACGTTCTGCGACAATGCGAAATGTCCGAAATCACCGAAGTTATCGTTTTTGAAAATATTGCAGTAATTTTAACAATAATCATTGGATTTTAACTTTCGATACATTTTGGCATAGCCTGAGACAGGGCACATAGCTACGCTACTTTCGATTTTTGATTTTCGGCAAATCTTCGAAGATATTAGGCGCCAAATTTCGAAAATTTAAAATTTTACAAAAAACTTTTTTATTTATGAATATTTTTTAGTCGTATTGTGCACAGAATTAAAGAGTCATCTGACTAGTGCAAACATGTTAAAATTTTTTGTCTCAGTAATTTTCCTTGGCCGCCATTGGCTAATTCAGTTTTTCAGTCCTAGATTAATTTTTTATTGTTCGATTTGTATAAAACAAAGTTCATATGCTTCGTTGTATCAATTGTCATTTTTTTTATTACCAAAAGTGTTATCTGTCGGCACCGGAAGTGGCATAATTTTACCAAAAACTACAATTTTGACAGTTATTTTCCTTCTTCGAAAACAAATATTATTTTTTGGAAAAATTATTTGACTCAAAGAGTGTGCCCTTTCAAGGCGCAAAAAATGTAGGAAGCAGTTTTTTTAATTTCGATTTCATTTTCGAGCAAATTCGATTAAGAGGCTAAAAATGGTGTAAAATTGACCTATTTACAACCTATTCAGGCTTTTCAGATTTTAAAATATTTCTTCGTAACTTTTATAAACTTGTAGCTATAATCCATACGAAGAAAATGTATGTTAAAATTCGTTTGTAATATAAGCAGTTACCAAGAAATGGGCAGTTCTGTACAAGTCACTGTTTTCGTTATTTTGCATGTAAAATAGTCAATTATTATTGGATTTTTATAAAAGTGACATCATTTGATTCAAAAAGCATGTAGCGTCATATCAAGTTGATTACAATTTAAAATTGACACCGGAAGTGACATCATTTAGTCAAAAACTGCATATTAAACTTTTTAAATCAATGTTTTATTCAACCAAGAATAACTTAATATGCATTAATAATTTTAACTTTTGGTTTAAATTCACATATAAACAAAACTCATATGGTCATATAGATATCATAAAATTGTTTCTAACTTGTTCGGTTGCCGAGAAATAGACGGTTTTCTACAGGTCACTTTTGAAGGTTTCGGGGCCATAAAAGTGTCAATTATTATTCGATTTTCATAAACGTTACACCATGTTATACCTAATGCCATTTGGGATTTCATACAAGTAATTTAAGATTTTCATTATCACCGGAAGTAACGTTATTTTGGCAAAAACTGTATTTTTAGCCTTCAAAACAGATATTTTATTCAAATGAGTCTGTTTTGAAATCTTTTTCAAATTATGGTATTTGATGCTAATCAACAAATAGAATGAACCCATACGATCATACAGATACCACAAAATGGTTTGTAACTTGTACGGTTGCAGAGAAATAGCAGATTTTCTACAAGTCACTTTTCAAGTTTTTTGGTCTTTAAAAGTGGCAATTATTATTCGATTTACATAAAATTTTCACTATATGATATCGTATGCCATTTCTGATTTCATAAGACTAATTGAACATTTTCATTAACACAGGAAGTAATTTAATTTTGTCAAGATCATTTACAAGTAACAAATGTATAAAATGATTTGAAATTGCTGGATTGATTGGTTGTTTCTGCGTCCATTTTATTTGTGTGCAATGTTAATTTGGAAACCTGTTTAGTGGTTTCGTTGGTACCGGAAGTGACATATGTTCAAGGGTAACTTGGCACCGGAAGTGACATGTTTAAGAGTAACTTGGCACCAGTGAAACCCGTCATTCCTGCATGCAGGTCTAGTTATTAGGGTTTCACACTGCGTAGCTTGTGTGAAACACTATTGTTTTTGTTAAAATTATTAGGGTTTCACACTGCGTAGCTTGTGTGAAACACTATTGTTTTTGTTAAAATTATTATTAGGGTTTCACACTGCGTAGCTTGTGTGAAACACTATTGTTTTTGTTAAAATTATTATTCTTATTCTTATTATTATTATTATTATTATTCAGATTCCAATTTGAATAGATCTCAGCAACTACGTGTCGCATCGTTACGATTTCTTCGGTTTTACTGGGAAAGTGGGTGTGACTTAGAGGATAAAGCTATTTTGAACGTTGTGCAACAATGCGAAATGTCCGAAATCACCGAAGTTATCGGTTTTGAAAATATTGCTGTAATTTTAACAATAATCATTGGATTTTAACTTTCGATACATTTTGGCATAGCCGGAGACAGGGCACATATCTACGCTACTTTCCATTTTTGATTTTCGGCAAATCTTCGAAGATATTAGGCGCTAAATTTCGAAAATTTAAAATTTTACAAAAAACTTTTTTATTTATAAATATTTTTTAGTCGTGTTGTGCACAGAATTAAAGAGTCACCTGACTAGCGCAAAAATGTTAAAATATTTTGTCTCAGTAATTTTCCTTGGCCGCCATTGGCTAATTCAGTTTTTTAGTCCTAGATTAATTTTTTATTGTTCGATTTGTATAAAACAAAGTTCATATGCTTCGTTGTATCAATTGTCATTTTTTTGATTACCGAAAGTGTTATCTATCGGCACCGGAAGTGGCATAATTTTACTAAAAACTACAATTTTGACAGTTATTTTCCTTCTTCGAAAACAAATATTATTTTTCGGAAAAATTATTTGACTCAAAGAGTGTGCCCTTTCAAGGCGCAAAAAATGTAGGAAGCAGTTTTTTTAATTTCGATTTCATTTTCGAGCAAATTCGATTAAGAGGCTAAAAATGGTGTAAAATTGACCTATTTACAACCTATTCAGGCTTTTCAGATTTTAAAATATTTCTTCGTAACTTTTATAAACTTGTAGCTATAATCCATACGAAGAGAATGTATGTTAAAATTAGTTTCTAATATAAGCAGTTGCCGAGAAATGGGCAGTTTTGCATAAGTCACTTTTTTCTTTTTTTTTGCCTGTAAAAGAGTCAATTATTAATGGATATTCGCAAAAGTGACATCATTTGATTCAAAAAGCAAGTATGCGTCATATCAAGTTGATTATAATTTGAAATTGACACCGGAAGTGACGTCATTTTGTCAATAACTCAATTTTTAACTTTTAAAATCGATATTTTTTTCATCCAAGAATTATGTCACATGTAATAATGAAATTAACTTTTGGTTTAAATTCACATATTAACGAAACTCACACGGTCAAATAGATATCATAAAATTATTTCTAACTTGTTCGGTTGCCGAGATATAGGCGATTTTCTAAAAGTCACTTTTGAAGGTTTTTGGCCCATAAAAGTGTCAATTATTATTCGATGTTCATAAAATTTTCACCCTTTGAAGCCTAATGTCATAGACGATGTTATAAAACTAATTTAACGTTTTCATTATCACCGGAAGTAACTTCATTTTGGCAAAAACTGTATTTTTAGCCTTCAAAACAGATATTTTATTCAAATGAGTCTGATTTGTAATGTTTATACAATTATGATATTTGATTCCAATCAACAAATAGATTGAACCCATACGGTCATATAAATACCAAAAAATGGTTTCTAACTTGTACGGTTGCCGAGAAATAGACGATTTTCTACACGTCACTTTTCAAGGTTTTTGGTCTATAAAAGTGGCAATTATTATTCGATTCACATAAGATTTTCATCATGTGATGCCTTATGCCATTTCTGATTTCATAAAACTAATAGAACATTTACATTATCACCGGAAGTACTGTAATTTCGTCAGGATCAATTACATGTAACAAATGTATAAAATGAAATTATATTGCTGGATTTGTTTGATTCTGTTTCCATTGTATTTGATGTGTGCAATGCTTATGTGGAAACCTGTATATTGGTTTCATTGGTACCGGAAGTGATATATGTTCAAGGGTAACGTGGCACCGAAAGTGACACAAGTTCAAGTTCAAAGGTAACATGGCACCAGTGAAACCCGTCATTCCTGCATGCAGGTCTAGTTCTTATTATTATTATTATTATTATTATTATTATTCAGATTCCAATTTGAATAGATCTCAGCAACTACGTGTCGCATCGTTACGATTTCTTCGGTTTTACTGGGAAAGTGGGTGTGACTTAGAGGATAAAGCTATTTTGAACGTTCTGCGACAATGCGAAATGTCCGAAATCACCGAAGTTATCGTTTTTGAAAATATTGCAGTAATTTTAACAATAATCATTGGATTTTAACTTTCGATACATTTTGGCATAGCCTGAGACAGGGCACATAGCTACGCTACTTTCGATTTTTGATTTTCGGCAAATCTTCGAAGATATTAGGCGCCAAATTTCGAAAATTTAAAATTTTACAAAAAACTTTTTTATTTATGAATATTTTTTAGTCGTATTGTGCACAGAATTAAAGAGTCATCTGACTAGTGCAAAAATGTTAAAAAAATTTGTCTCAGTAATTTACCTTGGCCGCCATTGGCTAATTCAGTTTTTCAGTCCTAGATTAATTTTTTATTGTTCGATTTGTATAAAACAAAATTCATATGCTTCGTTGTATCAATTGTCATTTTTTTTATTCCCAAAAGTTTTATCTGTCGGCACCGGAAGTGGCATAATTTTACCAAAAACTACAATTTTGACAGTTATTTTCCTTCTTCGAAAACAAATATTATTTTTTGGAAAAATTATTTGACTCAAAGAGTGTGCCCTTTCAAGGCGCAAAAAATGTAGGAAGCAGTTTTTTTAATTTCGATTTCATTTTCTAGAAAATTGGATTAAGAGGTGAAAAAAGGCGTAAAATTGACCTATTTACAACCCATTCAGGCTTTTCAGATTTTAAAATATTTTTACTTAACTTTTATAAACCTGTAACTATAATCCATACGAAGAGAATGTATGTTAAAATTAGTTTCTAAAATAAGCAGTTGCCGAGAAATGGGCAGTTTTGCATAAGTCACTGTTTTCGTAATTTTGCCTGTAAAATAGTCAATTATTAATGGATATTCACAAAAGTGACATCATTTGATTCAAAAAGCAAGTCTGCGTCATATCATGTTGATTACTATTTAAAATTGACACCGGAAGTGACGTCATTTAGTCAAAAACTCAATTTTTAACTTTTAAAATCGATATTTTTTTCAACCAAGAATTATGTCACATATAATAATAAAATTAATTTTTGGTTTAAATTCACATATCAACAAAACTCATACGGTCAAAAAGATATCATAAAATTGTTTCTAACTTGTTCGGTTGACGAGATATAGGCGATTTTCTAAAAGTCACTTTTGAAGGTTTTTGGCCCATAAAAGTGTCAATTATTATTCGATTTTCATAAAATTTTCCCCCTTTGAAGCCTAATGTCATAGACGATGTTAAAAATCTAATTTAAAGTTTTCATTATCACCGGAAGTAACGTCATTTTGGCAAAAACTGTATTTTAAGCCTTCAAAGCCGATATTTTATTCAAATGAGTCTGATTTGTAATGTTTATACAATTATGATATTTGATTCCAATCAACAAATAGATTAAACCCATACGGTCATATAAATACCAAAAAATGGTTTCTAACTTGTACGGTTGCCGAGAAATAGACGATTTTCTACACGTCACTTTTCAAGGTTTTTGGTCTATAAAAGTGGCAATTATTATTCGATTTACATAAAATTTTCACCATGTGATGCCTTATGCCATTTCTGATTTCATAAAACTAATGGAACATTTACATTATCACCGGAAGTACTGTAATTTTGTCAGGATCAATTACATGTAACAAATGTATAAAATGAAATGATATTGCTGGATTTGTTTGATTCTGTTTTCATTTTATTTGATGTGTGCAATTCTTATGTGGAAACCTGTATATTGGTTTCATTGGTACCGGAAGTGACATATGTTCAAGAGTAACGTGGCACCGAAATTGACACAAGTTCAAGTTCAAAGGTAACATGGCACCAGTGAAACCCGTCATTCCTGCATGCAGGTCTAGTTATTCTTATTATTATTCTTATTATTATTCCAATTCCACTTTGACTATATCTCAGCAACTACTTGTCGCATCGTTACGATTTCTTCGGTTTTACTGGGAAAGTGGGTGTGACTTAGAGGATAAAGCTATTTTGAACGTTCTGCGACAATGCGAAATGTCCGAAATCACCGAAGTTATCGTTTTTGAAAATATTGCAGTAATTTTAACAATAATCATTGGATTTTAACTTTCGATACATTTTGGCATAGCCTGAGACAGGGCACATAGCTACGCTACTTTCGATTTTTGATTTTCTGCAAATCTTCGAAGATATTAGGCGCCAAATTTCGAAAATTTAAAATTTTACAAAAAACTTTTTTATTTATGAATTTTTTTTAGTAGTATTGTGCACAGAATTAAAGAGTCATCTGATTAGTGCAAAAATGTTAAAATTTTTTGTCTCAGTCATTTTCCTTGGCCGCCATTGGCTAATTCAGTTTTTCAGTCCTAGATCAATTTTTTATTGTTCGATCTGTATAAAACAAAGTTCATATGCTTCGTTGTATCAATTGTCATTTTTTTTTATTACCGAAAGTGTTATCTGTCGGCACCGGAAGTGGCATAATTTTACCAAAAACTACAATTTTGACAGTTAGGTACCATTTTTTGAAAACAAATATTATTTTTTTGAAAAATTATATGACTCAAAGAGTGTGTCCTTTAAAGGCGCAAAAAATGTCGGAAGTAGTTTTTTTAATTTCTTTTTCATTTTCTAGCAAATTGGATTAAGAGGTGAAAAAAGGCGTAAAATTGACCTATTTACAACTCATTCAGGCTTTTCAGATTTTAAAATATTTTTACGTAACTTTTATAAACTTGTAGCTATAATCCATACGAAGAGAATGTATGTGAAAATTAGTTTGTAATATAACCAGTTGCCGAGAAATAGGCAATTTTGCATGAGTCACTTTTCACGTTATTTTGGCTGTAAAAGAATCAATTATTATTCGATTTTCAATTTTCTTTCGCCATTGGATGCCTAATGCCATAGTGGACTATGTCAAACCATTTTACCCCTTGCGCTGCCACCGGAAATGACGTCATTTGCTCAAAACTTAAATTTTAGTCTTCAAAAAACAATATTTTATTCAAATGAGTCGTATTTGTTATTTTTTTCCAATTATGATATTTGATTCTATTGATCAAATAGATTGAACCCATACGATCATACAGATACCACAAAATGGTTTCTAACTTGTACGGTTGCAGAGAAATGGGCGATTTTCCTTAAGTCACTTTTCAAGGTTTTTGGTCTATAAAAGTGTCAGTTATTATTCGATTTTCATAAAATTTTCACCATATGATATCTTGTGTCATTTATGATTTCATAGAACTAATTTAACATTTTCAGTATCACCGGAAGTAATGTCATTTGGGCAAAAACTGTATTTTTAGCCTTCAAAACAGATATTTTTTTCAAATGAGTCTGATTTGTAATATATTTCAAATTATGATATTTGATTCCAATCAACAAATGGATTGAACCCATACGATCATATAGATACCAAAAGATAGTTTTTATCGTGTACGGTTGCCGAGAAATAGACGATTTTCTACAAGTCACTTTTCAAGGTTTTTGGTCTATAAAAGTGGCAATTCTCATTCGATTTACATACAATTTTCGCCATATGATGCCTTATGCCATTTCTGATTTCATAAAACTAATTGAACATTTTCATTATCACCGGAAGTAATGAAATTTTGCCAGGATCACTTACAAGTAACATATATATAAAATGAATTGATATTGCTGGATTTGGTTGATTCTTCGTCCATTTTATTTGATGTTTACAATGATTATGTGGAAACCTGTTTGATGGTTTCATTGGTATCGGAAGTGACATATGTTTAAGGGTAACGTGGCACCGAAAGTGACGTGGCACCAGTGAAACCCGTCATTCCTGCATGCAGGTCTAGTTATTAGGGTTTCACACTGCGTAGCTTGTGTGAAACACTATTTAGGCTTTCAGACTTTCGTCTGAAAGCCTATTGAGATTACTAAAATTATTATTATTAAGCTTTCATATTACATATGAAAGCTTATTGTTTCTGTTAAGATTATTATTATTATTTTTTTTTTTTGTGTGTTTTCTGCAAATCGGATTTCTCAGAATCTATCCGTAGGATCTTTCTGAAATTTTGACCTACCCCCCCATAAATGGGGTGCGAACCTTGATTAAATATATTTTCAAAACGTTTTACGAATCCGAAATCACCGAAATTTACGAACGACAAAATGGACAATGCATAGTCGTAACTTTGTTATTTTTTGACCGATTTTACTAATTCTTTTTTCTTTGAATACCTTGAAAAAAATCATTTTCATCTGCAGTTTCACATTTTCGAATTTCGAAAATTCGTCGCTGTGATTTCGAACCGGAAGTTTAGACCAATTTGACAACTTCTTTAATAGTTGTACGATTTTCATGAAATTTAGCTTATATGTAGACCTTACCGATGTGACTTCAAAAATATAATTATAAATTTTCTAAATTATCTCCCCTTGACGAAATTAAGGATCAAAATTTTCAAAAAAATCATCGAAATATAGGTCAGAATGACCTGATTTTTTTTTTGGATACTAGATAAGTAATAACTGATTTGTACACAAAATATGAAGTTTGCTGATCGAACCGGAAGTGCCACCATCTTGAAACGTGAAAAATCCCTAAGGCTTTTTTGCTATTTTACTTACAGACACGGGAGTTATATTTTCTGAATCCTTGAAAGATGGCCTAAAAATTGTTCAGAGCAGAATTTTGATTTAGGTCAATTGATGGTCGCCATTTTGAAGTGAATATGAAAAGTAGTAGCAATTTGAAGGGCCGAAACTTTGAAACACAATAACTCTCCTTCTAATTGAGCTAGAATGTTCAATCTTGGTGTAGACGTTCACTATGTCAATGTCATGATTGAGTTCAAAGATGAGCATTTTCTGCCCAGGGTAAGCAGAGATAAGCATGCTGATTTGTTGATTCTTTAGGGCAAGATAACTTCGGTTATAATGAAGGGAGGGCGGTGAAACTCTTGTTAATCGAGAGTGTAATAGCTGGCCTGTTGTGTGAAATCGTTGTATCTTTTTTTTTAAATATCAGGGATAGCAGAAAAAAAGAGATCGAAAATCCAAAAAGTCGTATGTTTACGATTTGGAGCATCTTTAAAGGTTCTTTTCTCTTAAAGTCAACATAATACTTTTTGAGAACTTCTTCTACAAAGAGTCTTATCGGTAGTCTTTTATATGAAAACTTCGATCAACAGTCCAAAATATCTGGAGTAGAAGAATAAAAGGATCGAACATTGAAAACGGCACCCTTTCATTGTTAAGCGAAACATGCAGTGTGGGTGACTACAATCTGCACATTTAGTCATCGTATAGAGCTTATTCAACAGTATCGAATTCCAACTACTTAGGGATATTTTACGTGCACTCCAATGTGTACACGCGACCTTGGTTTTTCGTCCCATCCGAACGACTAGACAGCTGTCCTTGTCAGGCCCTTCGTTCTGCTCACTGACAAGGGGGAACCACGCCGGAAAATCGAGATGAACTTTCTCGTTGCAGAACTTTCAATTCAGGCCAAACGTTTATTGCATACGATTAAGCTGGTCAGTTGGGGCTTATTTTCAAAAGTTTTGTAATAATCGGTTGGTAATTAAAATACCGTGCGAATTAAACTGTTAAAACAGAAAATTTCGCCCGGTTAAAATGTTTCTTGCTATAAGTCAGCAATTTCCCGATTTTAGGGAGGCTGAATGGTTAGCATACACGCGCTGTATTGTAACGTCTGTCATTGAGTCAACCGGCGTCGTTTCGATTTCCAAGTTGCACGTGACATGGAGTATGGTGTCCAACCTCGTGGGTTTTCTCCGTGTCCTTCGGTTTCCTCCCACGGCTAAAGACCCGTACGCGCAAGGGAAGTTTATAAATAAAATTAAAAAACATATGTTAGTCCCGAAATGACCTAGTTTGTGTCGAATGGACGTTGAGCCGCATTTCTCTCTTTCTCTTTTATTTTTAAAGTTTTGTAATAATCGGTTGGTAATCAAAGGTACTGTAAAATTGATAAAACATAAAATTTCGCCCGGTTGTAATGTTTCTCACTTTAAAGTCAGCAATTTGCCGATTTTAGAGGGCAAATGTTTATTGCGAACAATTAAGCTGGTCAGGGGGAGCTTATTTTTAAGGGAGGCTGAATGGCTGAATGGTTAGCATGTGCGCGCTGTATCGTAACGTCTGTCATTGAGTCAACGGGCGTCGTTTCGATTTCGAGATTGTACGTGACATGGACATGCATACGATTAAGCTGGTCAGTTGGGGCTTATTTTCAAAAGTTTTGTAATAATCAGTTGGTAATTAAAATACCGTGCGAATTAAACTGTTAAAACAGAAAATTTCGCCCGGTTAAAATATTTCTTGCTATAAGTCAGCAATTTTCAGATTTTAGGGAGGCTGAATGGTTAGCATACGCGCGCTGTATCGTAACGTCTGTCATTGAGTCAACCGGCGTCGTTTCGATTTCCAAGTTGCACGTGACATGGAGTATGGGTTTTCTCCGTGTCCTTCGGTTTCCTCCCAACAGCTAAAGACCAGTACGCGCAAGGGGAGTTTTTAAATAAAATTAAAAAACATATGTTAGTCCCGAAATGACCTAGTTTGTGTCGAAGGGACGTTTAGCCGCATTTCTCTCTTTCTTTTTTTTATTTTTAAAGTTTTGTAATAATCGGTTGGTAATCAAAGATACTGTAAAAGTGATAAAACAGAAAATTTCGCCCGGTTGTAATGTTTCTCAATTTAAAGTCAGCAATTTGCCGATTTTAAGGGAAAAACGTTTATTGCGAACGATTTAGCTGGTCAGGGGGAGCTTATTTTTAAAAGTTTTGTAATATTCGGTTGATAACTAAAGGTACCGTGCAAATTAAACTAATGAAATAGAAGATTTCGCCCGGTTGAAATGTTTCTATCTGTAGGTCAGCAATTTGCCGATTTTAGGGAGGTTGCGTGACTGAATGGTTAGCACGTGCGCTGTGTATCATAACGTCTGTCATTGAGTCAACTGGCGTTGTTTCGATTTCTTGGTTGTACGTGACAAGGAGTATGGTCGCCTGTCCAACCTCGTAGGCCGTAACGCCGCTGCCCGGGTAAAATTTCCCTCATTGCACACTTTATGGCGTATGCCTGTCTTCATTAGCCCATTTTAGGAGTAGGACGTTAAACCCCATTCAATTTGATTTCATTTTCTCTATGTTGCTTATTTATTATAGTGGATAAATGTTTTTCTGGTTCTATTAATTATTTCATTTCTGCATAGAAATCTTGCTTTGACCAGTTTTTTTTTATTGCAAAGTGCCATTCTTGTATATTGCAGTCTATGACCCTTTGTTTAAAACATGCTTAAGAAGTTGTCACGATTTCCTACTTATAACCAAACATATTGGAAACCATAATTATATAACATATCTCTAATTTTGGAAGCCCGATTACAGCTATACAAGTTTAGGTTATTTCCCTTTAGTTTAAAGATTATTTTTTTACCCGGGTGCAATATTTCTCACTACATTTAAATTTGTAACTTTGTGAGTTTTGACCGATTTTGATAATTATGTCTTTATAATTTTCCAAATTTACATATTTAACGTAAATATTCAAACAATTGGGATCAACCTGATTCAAATTTTTTTAGTTTTGTTCAAAGTTATCTCATTTAATTTTTCGATGTTTTCTTACCATTTTCATTTCATTTTTCTGAAAGTTTTGAAGTGGGAAGTCATCCCGATTACAGCAACACAAGTATCAGTTATTTCCCTTTAGTTTTCAGATTATGCAATGTTTCATACTATATTTAGACTTGTAACTTCGTGAGTTTTTGACCAATTTTGATAGTTTGTTATTCTTATCCTTTCATTTGAGATACTTGATATAATCGATGACACGTGGCGATGAATATGAAAGCTTTCATATCTGCATGGGACAGTAGCAGATCTAGTTATTAGGCTTTCAGACTTTGTCTGAAAGACTATTGTTTTTACTAAAATTATTATTATTTATTATTATTATTTTATTTTTCGGGGGAGCCTATTTCTCAGTGTCTGTAACAGATACAGATCTGGGACGTAATTTTCTATCAGGAAACCATATAGTGGCCATCCCTTCCACTGTATTTGAAACTTCTGCGCAGACCGGAAGTGGCCGAATTTTGAGCGGTGCCAAAAAATTAAAAAACGGCCGTAGATTCGTCAATTCTGTACCTATTTTCATACAAATTACATTTTTGGAAACCCTGAGTTTTTTCTCGGACGATAGCAGTTGAAAATTTTGCAATTTAGAAACTTCGCCGCTGACTTCTAGCATTCGAAAAATGAAAATATGTTGTTTAAGACACATTTTTTGTTATTTTTCAAAATTTTCAAATTTGGCCTACATTTTTGGATACCTGAAGGCAATCCGGTTCCAGTAATATAAGTTTCATTCAGAGTCATCGCCCTTTATTTTTCGATTTTTTTCGAATTTTCTTCACATTTTGTGAGCTTAAGTTTCGTTTTACGGCCGGATCGACGTTTCTGAAATTCCTGGAACATGAAGTAATATGGTCAAACCACCGTTTAAAGCAATTTCAACAACAATCCGTAAACCGGAAGTAGTCGAAATACTATGCGATATTTTGAAAAAAACGTGAAAAATTGGTGTTTTGGGTAAAAACACGATTTTTCCGTCCGATATCAACGGATTAAACAAATTAACGTATCATTTGGTCGGGTGGTAATTGGACCACTGAATGATACCCAATTCGTACGGATACGATCAGCAGGAAGCAAAATATGGCTCGCTGAAAATCAAGTATTTTCTGATTTGGAGCGTTTTTAGATGCCTGTATCTCGAAAACCGCTCCACAGTTTTTTATGAAACTTTCTCTATCGAGAGACCTTGCAGTAATCTTGTGTACGAAACATTCCATTACGACTTTGAAATATCTGGAAAAGGTGAAATAACGGACTGAAAATGGAAAAAAGTCGAAAAATCGTGAAATTTTGGAAAATGCTCTGCTATTTTTTTATTTTAAGAGATTTTCAAAAAAAATTTGTATATTCAGATAGCTGACCTAATTACGATTTTAACGATGTATAATATGTATGTAGTTATTGAAATTTAATTTTCGATATTTTAAATTTTTTGCATTTTTGGCACTTTTGAACCTAGGATTTCTCAGGGGCATTTTATCTGATCAGATAATGTTATATATCATTACAGAGCCCTGTGGCTATTTCAGTGCCTAAACTGGTTATCAAAACTATATCGACAATAATAACCATACCGGAAGTATTCAAAAAATGTAAAAAAAGGTTAAAAACATTGTCGCACTTGCAAAAAACTTGATTTCTCCCTTAGGTAATAGCGGACCAAAAGAACTAAAGTGTCGTTGGATAGCCCAATTAATGGACCATCATATGGTATCTAAATAATACGATATCGATGGTAAGGAAATAAATTATTGTGTGCCAAAAATCTAGTATTTTCCGATTTTTTAACATTCTGAGACGTCCTTTTCTCGAAAACGACGCCGCAGATTTTTCTTAAACTTTTCTTACTCAAAGTCCTATCGGTTGTCTATATAGTGAATCAAAAATGAAAAGCATTGAAATAATATAGGTGGTCCAAAAATGGCATCAAACTTTGAAAAAATTGAAAAATCGTTAAATTTTTGTAAACGCTCTTTAATTTATCTTTTTTTTCAAAACAGCTCAATGGATGTTTCTGACAATTCTGGTACAGAAAGTTAAGTATCCAAAGAACTTCGTAAAGCTATCACAACAACGATCGTAAAACCGGAAGTAGTCGAAAAAATGTCCGATATTTTGAAAAAAATTAATTTTTTTACGAAAATCTTTTTTATTTATGAATATTTTTTGATGATATTTTACACAGGGTTAAAATATCATCCTACTTGAGCAGAAATGAGAAAATAAATTGTCTCGGTAATTTGTGTTAGCCGCCATCGGCTAATTTAGTTTTTCGTACCCAGAAAAATTATTTATTGTTCGATTTGTATAAAACAAAGTTCATATGCTCCGTGGTCCCATTTGTAATTTTTTTTGTTACGGTGAAATTTTTCTGTCGGCAACGGAAGTGACCAAATATTAACAAAAACTACAATTTTGACAGTTCGGTACCACTTTTTGAAAGCAAATATTATTTTTTTTCAAAACTGATATAACTAAATGGATGCACCCTGCAAAGGTGCACAAAATCCTTAGCTCATATTTTTAAATTTCAATTCCATTTTCGGGCAATTTCGAATAAAATGTAAAATAAAGTGTAAAATTCAGTTATTTACAATTCATTCAGCGTCTTCATATTTTGAAATATTTATTTGTAATTTCCATAAACTCGTAGCACTAATCCAGACGAAGAGAATGTATGCGAAAATTAGTTTGTAATATGAGCAGTTGCCGAGAAATATGCAATTTTGCATGCATCACTTTTCACGTTATTTTGCCTATGCAAGAGTGAATTATTATTCAATTTGCAATATTTTTTTCCCATTTGATGCCTAATGCCAATTTGGACTAGGTCAAGCCAATTTTACATTTTCACTGTGACCGGAAATGACGTCATTTGGGCAAAAACTGTATTTTTAACCTAAAAAACTAAAATTTTATTCAAATCAGTCTCCCCCTATAATATTTTTAAAATTATGATATTTGATTCCCATCAACGAATAGAATGAAGCCATAAGACCATACAGATACCACAAAATGGTTTCTAACTTGTACGTTTACAGAGAAATAGGCGATCTTCTATAAGTCACTTTTCAAGGTTTTTGGTATATAAAAGTGTCAATTATTATTCGATTTTTATAATTTTTTTACCATTTGATACCTTATGCAATTTATGACTTCTATGAACCAAGTTAACATTTTCAATATCACCGGAAGTAATGTGATTTTTGCAAAAAACGTATTTTTAGCCTTCAAAACAAACATTTTTTAGAAGTGATTTATATTCATTATTCGTTTAACTTTATAACGTCTGACTCTAATGGGCAGTAAGGGTGAATCAATACCATCATATTGATATCAAGAAAAGGCTTCTAGCATGTTCCCTTGTCGAATAATAACCAATTTTCCCAGGGTCACTTTTAAGTTTTTTACCTTCTTAATTTCAGTTTATGGGTTATAGGTTAATTATTTATTGCCCGAAATGTATAAAACAACGTTTGGATTTTGTATGTTGCGAATTTTCGACTTATTTTTCACCTATAAAAATTTCTTTCGGCACCGGAAGTGACTTAATTTTGCCATAATTTACAATTTTGACTGGTCTTTTCGCCAGCAAATATTACTTTTACATATGATAGAGGGTGTCACTAAAGCAAAACAACCTAAAGTATAGTTTGGTAGCTCAATGGATCGGCTATGGTATAATAAACTTCCTGTATGATTCCTGAAAGCCGGTTCAGTGCTGCTTGCAGGTCTAGTTATTATTATTTTTTTTTTCGCCGGAGCCTATTTCTCAGTTCCTGTAACAGATACCGATCTGGGACCTAATTCCCTAACGGGAAACCATGTATTGGCTACTTGATAAACTATATTTGAAATTTCTGCGCAGACCGGAAGTGGTCGAATTTCGTGCAGTGTCAAAAAATTAAAAAACGGCCGTAGATTCGTCAATTCTGTACCTATTATCATACAAATGACATTTTCGGAAACCCTGAGTCTTTTCTCGGACGATAGCAGTTGAAAATTTCGATATTTCGAAACTTCATCGCTGACGTCTTGCGATCGAAAAATGAAAAATGTTGTTTGAGAGACAATTTTTGTTATTTTTCAAAATTTTGAAATTTGACCTACATTTATGGATACCTGAAGTCCATCCGATTCCAGTAATATAAGTTTCATTCAGAGTTATCGCCCTTTATTTTTCGATTTTTTTCGAATTTTCTACCCATTTTGTGAGCTCGGGTTTCGTTTTATGGCCGAATTGACGTTTCTGAAACTTCTGAGGCATGAAGCCAAATGACCATTGCAAGGAATAAAGCAATTTCAACAATAATCTGTACACCGGAAGTGGTCGAAATAATGTCCGATATTTTGAAAAAAATACAAAAAATGGGTATTTTGGGGAAAACGCGATTTCTCCGTCCGATATCAATGGATTAAACAAATAAGGGTACCATTGGACTGCACTAGTATTGTGCTATCGTATGATACCCAATTCGAACGGATACGACGAGCAGGAAGCAAAATATGGCACACTGAAAATCAAGTATTTTCTGATTTGGAGCGTTTTTGGACGCCTGTATCTCGAAAACTTAACCGCAACTTTTTTTTTAACTTTCTCTATCGAGAGTCCATTCGATAGTCTTGTCAATTATGCCATCCAATAAGACTTTGAAATGTCTGGAATACGATAAAAAAGGGACTGAAAATCAAAAAAAGTCGAAAAATCGTGAAATTTTGGAAAATGCTCTACTATTTTTTTATTTTAAGAGATTTTCAAAAAACGGTTGTATATTCAGATAGCTGACCTAATTACGATTCTAACGATGTATAATATGTATGTAGTTATTGAAATTTAATTTTCGATATTTTAAATTTTTTGCATTTTTGTCACTTTTGAACACAGGATTTCTCAGAGGCATTTTATCTGATCAGATAATGTAATATATCATTACAGAGCCCCGTGGCTATTTTAGTGCCCAAACCGGCTATTAAAACTATTCCGACAATAATAACCATACCGGAAGTATTCAAAAAATGAAAAAAAAGGGTTAAAAACATTGTCGCACTTGCGAGAAACTTGATTTCTCCCTTAGGTAATAGCGGACCAAAAGAACTAAAGTGTCGCTGGATAGCCCTATTAATGGACCATCATATGGTATCTAAATAATACGATTTCGATGGTAAGGAAATAAATTATTGTATGCCAAAAATCTAGTATTTTCCGATTTTTTAACATTCTGGGACGCCCTTTTCTCGAAAACGACACCGCTGATTTTTCTTAAACTTTTCTTACTCAAAGTCCTATCGGTTGTCTATATAGTGAATCCAAAATGAAAAGCATTGAAATAATATAGGTGGTCCAAAAATGGCCTCAAACTTTGAAAAAATTTGAAAAATCGTTAAATTTTTGTAAACGCTCTTTAATTTATCTTTTTTTCCTAAACTACTCAATGGATGTTTCTGACACTTCTGGTACAGAAAGTTAATTATCCAAAGAACTTCGTAAAGCTATCGCGACAACGATCGTAAAACCGGAAGTAGTCGAAAAAATGTCCGATATTTTGAAAAAAAATAATTTTTTTACGAAAACCTTTTTTATTTATGAATATTTTTTGATGATATTTTACACAGGGTTAAAAATATCATCGTACTTGAGCAGAAATGAGAAAAAAAATTGTCTCGGTAATTTGCGTTAGCCGCCATCGGCTAATTTAGTTTTTCGTACCCAGAAAAATTATTTATTATTCGATTTGTATAAAACAAAGTTCATATGCTCCGTGGTCCCAATTGTAATTTTTTTTGTTACGGTGACATTTTTCTGTCGGCAACGGAAGTGACGAAATATTAACAAAAACTACAATTTTGACAGTTCGGTACCACTTTTTGAAAGCAAATATTATTTTTTTTCAAAACTGATATAACTAAAAGGATGCACCCTGCAAAGGTGCACAAAATCCTTATCTCAGATTTTTTAATTTCAATTTCATTTTCGGGCAATTTCGAATAAAATGTAAAATAAAGTGTAAATTCAGTTATTTACAATTCATTCAGCGTCTTCATATTTTGAAATATTTATTTGTAATTTTCATAAACTCGTAGCAATAATCCAGACGAAGAGAATGTATGCGAAAATTAGTTTGTAATATGAGCAGTTGCCGAGAAATATGCAATTTTGCATGCATCACTTTTCACGTTATTTTGCCTATAAAAGAGTGAACTATTATTCGATTTGCAATATTTTTTTTCCATTTGATGGCTAATGACAATTTGGACTAGGTCAAGCCAATTTTACATTTTCACTGTGACCGGAAATGACGTCATTTGGGCAAAAACTGTATTTTTAACCTAAAAAACAAATATTTTATTCAAATGAGTCTGCCTTATAATATTTTTAAAATCATGATATTTGATTCCCATCAACGAATAGAATGAAGCCATACGAACATACGGATACCACAAAATGGTTTCTAACTTGTACGGTTACAGAGAAATAGGCGATCTTCTATAAGTCACTTTTCAAGGTTTTTGGTCTATAAAAGTGTCAATTATTATTCGATTTTTATCATTTTTTTACCATTTGATGCCTTATGCCATTTATGACTTCTATGAACTAAATTAACATTTTCAATATCACCGGAAGTAATGTAATTTTTTCAAAAAACATATTTTTTGCCTTCAAAACAAACATTTTTTTGAAGGGATTTATATTTATTATTCGTTTAACTTTATAACGCCTGACTCTAATGGGCAGTAAGATTGAATCAATACCATCATATTGATATCAAGAAAAGGCTTCTAGCATGTTCCCTTGTCGAATAATAGCCAATTTTCCCAGGGTCACTTTTAAGTTTTATACCTTCTTAATTTCAGTTTATGGGTTATAGGTTGATTATTTATTGCCCGATATGTATAAAACAAAGTTTGTATTTTGTATGTTGCGAATTTTCGACTTATTTTTCACCTATAAAAATTTCTTTTGGCACCGGAAGTGACGTAATTTTGCCATAATTTACAATTTTGACCTGTCTTTTCGCCAGCAAATATTACTTTTACATACGATAGAAGGTGTCACTGAAGCAAAACAACTAAAGTATAGTTTGGTAGCTCAATGGATCGGCTATGGTATAATGAACTTCCTGTATGATTCCTGAAAGCCGGTTCAGTGCTGCTTGCAGGTCTAGTTATTATTATTATTATTATTATTATTATTTACCGCGAGGGCCTAGATCTCTATGATCGAAAACAGATATCGATCTAGAATTAGCTTTTCTATCGGGAAACCATGTGGTGGCTACTTGATAAAATATTTTTGAAATTTCTGCGCATACCGGAAGTGACCGAACTTTGTACTTTCTCTAAAAATTAAAAATCGGCCATAGTTTCGTCAATTCTTTATCCATTTTCAAACAAATTACATTTTTGAAATCCCTGAATCTTTTCTGAGACAATGGCTATCTCACATTTTTCAATTTCGAACATTCGTCTATGATTTTTATCGTTCGAAAATTGATAACATGTTGTTTATGAGACAATTTTTGTTATTTTTCAAAATTTTCAAATTTGACCTACATTTTTGGATACCTGAAGTCCATCCGATTCCAGTAATATTAGTTTCATTCAGAGTTATCGCCCTTTATTTTTCGATTTTTTCCGAATTTTCTTCCCATTTTGTGAGCTCGGATTTCGTTTTATGGCAGAATTGACGTTTCTGAAACTTCTGGAACATGAAGTTATAGTCCAATACCAACTTATAAAGCAATTTCGACAAGAATCCTTAAACCGGAAGTGGTCGAAATAATGTGCAATATTTTGAAAAAAATGCAAAAAATGGATATTTTGGGGGAAAACGCTATTTCTCCGTCTGATATCAATGGATTAAACGAATGAAGGTACCGTTTGATGGCACGATTGCTGGACTATCATATGATACCCCATTCATACGGATACTATGAACAGACAGCAAAATATGGCTCGCTGAAAATCAAGTATTTTCTGATTTGGAGCGTTTTTGGACGCCTGTATCTCGAAAACTTAACCTGCAATTTTTTTTTTAATTTTTTCTATCGAGAGTCCTTTTGGGGGTATTTTGCATGAAGCCATCCAATAAGACTTTGAAATGTCTGGAATAGGATAAAAAAGGGACTGAAAATCGAAAAAAGTCGAAAAATCGTGAAATTTTGGAAAATGCTCTACTATTTTTTTATTTTAAGAGATTTTTGAAAAAAGGTTGTATATTCAGATAGCTGACCTAATTACAATTCTAACGATGTATAATATGTATGTAATTATTAAAATTTAATTTTCGATATTTTAAATTTTTTGCATTTTTGGCACTTTTGAACATAGGATTTCTCAGGGGCATTTTATCTGATCAGATAATGTAATATATCATTACAGAGCCCTGTGGCTATTTTAGTGCCCAAACCGGCTATTAAAACTATTCCGACAATAATAACCATACCGGAAGTATTCAAAAAATGAAAAAAAAGAGTAAAAACATTGTCGCACTTGCGAAAAACTTGATTTCTCTCTTAGGTAATAGCGGGCCAAAAGAACTAAAGTGTCGCTGGATAGCCCTATTAATGGACCATCATATGGTATCTAAATAATACGATTTCGATGGTAAGGAAATAAATTATTGTATCCCAAAAATCTAGTATTTTCCAATTTTTTAACATTCTGAGACGCCCTTTTCTCGAAAACGACGCCTACGATTTTTCTTAAACTTTTCTTACTCAAAGTCCTATCGGTTGTCTATATAGGGAATCCAAAATGCAAAGCATTGAAATAATATAAGTGGCGGAAAAATGGCCTCAAACTTTGAAAAAAATTGAAAAATCGTTAAATTTTTGGAAACGCTCTTTAATTTATCTTTTTTTCCAAAACTACTCAATGGATGTTTCTGACACTTCTGGTACAGAAAGTTAAGTATCCAAAGAACTTCGCAAAGCTATCACAACAACGATCGTAAAATCGGAAGTAGTCGAAAAAATGTCCGATATTTTGAAAAAAATTAATTTTTTTACGAAAACCTTTTTTATTTATGAATATTTTTTGATGATATTTTACACGGGGTTAAAATATCATCGTACTTGAGCAGAAATGAGAAAAAAAATTGTCTCGGTAATTTGAGTTAGCCGCCATCGGCTAATTTAGTTTTTCGTACCCAGAAAAATTATTTATTGTTCGATTTGTATAAAACAAAGTTCATATGCTCCGTGGTCCCAATTGTAATTTTTTTTGTTACGGTGAAATTTTTCTGTCGGCAACGGAAGTGACGTAATATTAACAAAAACTACAATTTTGACAGTTCGGTACCACTTTTTGAAAGCAAATATTATTTTTTTTCAAAACTGATATAACTAAAAGGATGCACTCTGCAAAGGTGCACAAAATCCTTAGCTCATATTTTTAAATTTCAATTTCATTTTCGGGCAATTTCGAATAAAATGTAAAATAAAGTGTAAAATTCAGTTATTTACAATTCATTCAGCGTCTTCATATTTTGAAATATTTATTTGTAATTTTCATAAACTCGTAGCAATAATCCAGACGAAGAGAATGTATGCGAAAATTAGTTTGTAATATGAGCAGTTGCCGAGAAATATGCAATTTTGCATGCATCACTTTTCACGTTATTTTGCCTATAAAAGAGTGAATTATTATTCGATTTGCAATATTTTTTTTCCATTTGATGCCTAATGCCAATTTGGACTAGGTCAAGCCAATTTTACATTTTCACTTTGACCGGAAATGACGTCATTTGGGCAAAAACTGTATTTTTAACCTAAAAAACTAATATTTTATTCAAATCAGTCTCCCTTATAATATTTTTAAAATTATGATATTTGATTCCCATCAACGAATAGAATGAAGCCATACGACCATACAGATACCACAAAATGGTTTCTAACTTGTACGGTTACAGAGAAATAGGCGATCTTCTATAAGTCACTTTTCAAGGTTTTTGGTCTATAAAAGTGTCAATTATTATTCGATTTTTATAATTTTTTTACCATTTGATGCCTTATGCCATTTATGACTTCTATGAGCCAAGTTAACATTTTCAATATCACCGGAAGTAATGTAATTTTTGCAAAAAACGTATTTTTAGCCTTCAAAACAAACATTTTTTTGAAGTGATTTATATTCACTATTCGTTTAACTTTATAACGTCTGACTCTAATGGGCAGTAAGATTAAATCAATACCATCATATTGATATCAAGAAAAGGCTTCTAGCATGTTCCCTTGTCGAATAATAACCAATTTTCCCAGGGTCACTTTTAAGTTTTTTACCTTCTTAATTTCAGTTTATGGATTATAGGTTAATTATTTATTGCCCGATATGTATAAAACAAAGTTTGTATTTTGTATGTTGCGAATTTTCGACTTATTTTTCACCTATAAAAATTTCTTTCGGCACCGGAAGTGACGTAATTTTGCCATAATTTACAATTTTGACCGGTCTTTTCGCCAGCAAATATTACTTTTACATATGATAGAGGGTGTCACTGAAGCAAAACAACTAAAGTATAGTTTGGTAGCTCAATGGATCGGCTATGGTATAATAAACTTTCTGTATGATTCCTGAAAGCCGGTTCAGTGCTGCTTGCAGGTCTAGTGTTTTTGTTAGGGTTTCACACTGCGTAGCTTGTGTGAAACACTATTGTTTTTGTTAAAATTATTATTCTTATTAGGCTTTCACCATTTTTCAATGGTGAAAGACTATTGTTATTACTAAGATTATTATTATTAGGCTTTCACCATTGAAAATGGTGAAAGACTATTGTTATTACTAAGATTAATATTATTATTATTCTTTTTTTTTCCATTTTGCCTATTTCTCAGCAACTATAAGAGATAGAGGTCTGAAGTTTGATTTTCTCTCGGGAAACTGGGTGGTAGTTAGTGCTTAAATGTAAAACGAAATTCGTGCGCATAGCGGAAATGCGTTAAATCTTTAACGTGCACGAAAATTGAAAATCGGCCGTAATTTTGGTAATTGTCAACCGATTTCTCTGATATTTACATTTTTGGATAGCTTGAGACATTTCTAAGAAGATAGCAGTTCACAAACGTCAAATTTGGAAACTTTATCGCTTTCATTTTTTTGGTGAATATTGGAAAATTTTCAAAAATTTCCAAAATTTTTATTTTGGGGAATTTTTGAATTATGACTTATATTTTTGGATAGCTGACATCAATCCGATTCCAAAAATATAAGTTTTATTCTGAAATGTTAACTTTGATTTTTCACTTTTTTTCGCATTTTGGTCAAATCGTAGAGTTCTTATTTTTTTAAAACGGCGCCTACGATTTTTCTGAAACTTACTGAATATATAGTCGAAGGTCCAAACCAGTCCATGAACTATAAATGAAAATCCTCTAATCACCGGAAGTGGTCAAGAAAGGTATCCAAAGTTTGACAAAATTCAGAAAAATGGGTGCCTGTGCGACAAATAAGATGTATCGATTGGTTGTTTACCGAGTAGTTAAAGTATTCTATCGTTTGATAGCCACGTGAATTATCTACAAGATGGTCCTATAGCGACAAGTTTCTATCAAACAATAAAAAAGTTATCTGAGTTTGAAAATTAAGGTATTTTGCTATTTCGATCAACTTTAGACGCGTATTTCTCGAAAACGCCGCCTACGATTTTTTCTAAACTTTCTCATTCGAGAGTCTTATAGGTGGTGTATTGTGTGAAACCATTGTGCAATTTCTCTAAATGTCATGAGTAGTCGAAAAACGAGATTGAAAATCCAAAACGTCGTATTTTTACCATTTGGAGCATTTTTAGACGTCTTTGTCTCGAAAAGTCAATGTAATTTTTTTTTTGGAACTTCTTCTACAGAAAGTTTTATCGGTAGTCTTAGGTATGAAACCATTGCGCAACAGTTAAAAATATCAGGAGTATGAGAACAAAGGGATCGAAAATTGAAAACGTCACCTTTCATTGTTAAGCGAAACATGCAGTAAGAGTTGATACAATCTGTACGTATTACATACGTTTAGAGCATATTCAAAAGCCCCCTTTTCTCTCACAGTGACGATATTTGAGCTAAAAGCATTTCAACTTTGAGTGTTTACTTCTATTCAAAATATGGGTTTAATGGCCCTGTAACAGAAATAGTTGATTGCTGCGTGTAATAATTATTCTTTGAATTAATATTGTTTCTTCTTTGTCAAAATTACCTCATAACCGTAATCATCTCGACATAAATCGACGACTCGCGCTGTTTAAAAGCAAATCCAATATTTAAGAGGTTGCTGTTCTATCTTGCAGTAGTATCGTGCAGAAGTACGAATATTGCACCGGTCATAGAAAGTGTAATGTAGTTTGAGCATGGACTCTGTTTGTAATAAATATCGAAATTTTGTATGTTGGTGACAGTGACGTCAAATCTTTAACGTGCACGAAATCAGAAAATTGACGATATTTCATTGAATATTCAATCAATTTTTGAACCAGTTACATGGATGTTAGCTGTTTCGTAACCTGGCTGTTTCGTAGCTGATATGAAAACGCGATTCCATAGTCCCGTGTAACACATTGATGTGACATCGACAAAAGTCCGAATTGGTTATAAATGGAACGTTTTGCATACGTATAAAGCATATATAGAGAGCTTTTTTTAAAACTGGCAATATTTGAACTAAGGGTGTTTGAATGGTAACCAATATCTGGTACTGGTGCTTCTAGAATGAAAATAATTCATTTTAGTAATTAACAGTTACTCCTGAAATTAATATCCCAGGTTTTTTGTCTTCATGACGTCATCATTTGATACCAGTGAAAATGAAGCTCTCTAATGAAGCTATTTATAAATAAGGTACCCCTCAATTACAATGTTGAAAAATTAATGTTGAAATTGCGATTTGGGGTTTTGGTTATTACCTGATACTTAAGGTATTTTTTTGTATCATTCGGAAAACTGTTTTTTTCTATAGTCGTTTAGATCTCTGAAACTAAAACTGATAGAGTTCTGAATATTGTTTTTTTTTCTATGTTTTAAACATTTAGTACTTAGATCTATTGCGAAAGTTGTGAACAGACCGGGAGTGATGTAAATCTTTAACGTGCGCGAATGAAAATCGGTCCTAATTATGACAATTCCCAACCGATTTTCGAAAAAGTTGTATTTTTGTACAGTGGGGGATATTGCGGATGCGATAACGATCGAATTGAGATACCACGTCGTTCTCTTTTTTCTTGAATATTTTGAAAATGTACTAAAATTAAAATTTCTTGGAATTTTTGAGTTTTTCATTGCGTGCTTAGATTTCCGACGTCTGTGCGATTCTACCGATCCAAGTTCATTATGTTGTAAATTATTCAACTATATTTTTCACTTTCTTTCTATCGTGATGCGCATGCACAGAAAGTGTCAATATCTGAGTTGTTTAAGTGTGTGTGTGTGTTTTAAGGGGTGAGTGGCGGGCATTTTGTGCTGCCTTGGGTAAGGTGAAAGCCTTCAGTCCTGCAAGCAGGTCTAGTTATTTATTTTTTTATTGGGGGAAGCTAGATCTCAGAAACTATAAGAGATACAGGTCTGAAGTTTGAATTTCCCTCGGGAAAATGGGTGGTGGTTACTCCTTAAAACTATTTCCAGATTTGTGCGCATAGCGGAAATGCGTGAAATCTTTGGCGTGCACAAAAATTGAAAATCGGCCATAATTCAGTTAATTCTCAATCGACTTTTCAGACATTTATATTTTTGAATAGCGGGAGACATTTCCGACTAGATAGCAGTTGAAAAACGTTGAATATAGAAACTTTGTCGCTCTCATTTTTTTGGTGAATACTGGAAAATTTTCAAAAATTTGCTAAAATGTTTATTTTTAGGAATTTAGAAATTCTAATTACACTTTTGGATAGCTGACGTCGATCCGATTCCAACAATGTAAGTTTTGCTCTGAAATATTAACTTTGATTTTTCACTTTTTTTCGCATTTTGGTCAAAAACGGTAAGGCTTATTTTTTTAAAACCACTCCAACGATTTTTCTGAAACTTTGGTAAGATGAACAGAGATGTCTGAATTGTTCCTTAAACTATAAATGAAAATCCTCTAATCACCGGAAGTGGTCAAGAAAGGTATCCAAATTTTGACAAAATTCAGAAAAATGGGTGCCTGTGCGCCAAATAAGATGTATCGATTGGTTGTTTACCGAGTAGTTAAAGTATTATATCGTTTGATAGTCACGTGAATTATCTACAAGATGGTACTATAGCGTGAAGTTTCTATCAAAAAATAAAAAAGTTATCTGAGTTTGAAAAGTAAGGTATTTTGCTATTTCGATCAACTTTAGACGCGTATTTCTCGAAAACGCTGCCTACGATTTTTTTTAAAACTTTCTCATTCGAGAGTCTTATAGGTGGTGTATTGTGTGAAACCATTGTACAATTTCTCTAAATGTCATGAGTAGTCGTTAAACGAGATTGAAAATCCAAAACGTCGTATTTTTACCATTTGGAGTATTTTTAGACGTCCTTTCCTCGAAAAGTCAACGTAATTTTTTTTTTTTGAACTTCTTCTACAGAGAGTTTTATCGGTAGTCTTAGGTATGAAACCATTGCGCAACAGTTAGAAATATCAGGAGTATGAGAACAAAGGGATCGAAAATTGAAAACGTCACCTTTCATTGTTAAGCGAAACATGCAGTAAGAGTTGATACAATCTGTACGTATTAGCAACGTTTAGAGCATATTCAAAAGTCCCTCTTTCTCTCACAGTGACGATATTTGGGCAAAAAGTATTTCAACTTTGAGTCTTTACTTCTATTCAAAATAAGGGTATAGTGACCCTGTAGCAGAAATATTTGATTTATGTGTGTAATAATTAGTCTTTGAATTAATATTGTTTCTCCTTGGCCAAAATTACCTCATAGCCGTAATCATCTCGACACAAATCGACGGCTCGCGCTGTTTATAAGCAAATCCAATTTTTAGGTTGCAGTTGTATCTTGCAGTAGTATCGTGCAGGAGTACGAATATTGCACCGGTCGTAGAAAGTTTAATGTAGTTAAAGCATGGATTCTGTTTCTAATAAATATCAAATTTTATATGTTGGTGACGTCAAATCTTTAACGTGCACGAAATCCGAAAATTGGCGATATTTCATTGAATATAAAATCAATTTTTGAACCAGTTACATATTTGAGTAGCTGACATGAAAACGCGATTCCGAAGTCCCGTGTACACATTGGTGTGACATCAACAAAAGTCCGAATTGGTCATAATTGGATCGTTTTGCATACGTATAAAGCATATATAGAGAGCTTTTTTTAAAAGTGGCAATATTTGACTTAGGGTGTTTTAATAGTAACCAATATCTGTTACTGGTGCTTCTAGAGCGAAAATAATTCGTTTTAGTAAATAATAGTTACCCCTGAAATTAATATCGCAGGATTTGTGTCTCCATGACGTCATCATTTGATACCAGTGAAAATAAACCTCTCTGTTGAAACTATTTATAAGGAAGGCACTCCTCTATATAAATACTGAAAAATTAATGTTGAATGTATGATTCTGGCTTTTGGTTATTATTTGACACTTACGATACTTTCTTGTCCCAATCGGAAAACTCGGGGTTTTTTTTTTATTCTCGTGTAGATCTCTGAAACTAAAGCAGATAGAGTTTTGAATATTGATTTTTCCCATGTTTTAAACATTTAGTACTTAGAACTATTGCGAAAGTTGTGAACCAGACCGGAAGTGATGTAAATCTTTGACGTGCACGAATGAAAATCGGTTCTAATTATGTCAATTCCCAACCGATTTTCGAAAAAATTATATTTTTGTACAGCCGAGGATATTGCGGATGGGATAAAGGTCGAATTGAGATAACCATGTCGTTCTCAGTTGAGATAACCAGTTTGAGCATGGACTCTATCTGTAATAAATATTAAATTTTTATATGTTACATGTAGTGACGTCAAATCTTTGACGTGCACGAAATCAGAAAATTGTTGATATTTCATCGAATATTAAATCAATTTTTGAACCAGTTGCATATTTGAGTAGTTGATATGGACGTGATTCCAAAGTCCCGTGTACACATTGGTGTGACATTGACAACAGTCCGAGTTGGTCATAATCGGAACGTTTTGCCTACGTATAAAGCATTATATAGAGAGCTTTTTTTGAAAGAGGCAATATTTGAACTAAAGGTGTTTTACTGGTAACCAATATCTGGTAATGCTGCTTCTAGAGTGAAAATAATTCATTTTAGTCAATAACAGTTACTCCTGAAATTATTATCCCAGGTTTTTTGTCTACACGACGCTATCATATGATACCAGCGGAAATGACGCTATTTACTAAAACTATTTATAAGGAAGGCCACCCTCTGGACAAATGTTGAAAAGTTGATGTTGAAAGGTATGATTCTTGGTTTTGGTTATGATCTGACACGATCTTTTTTTTGTCCCATTCGAAAAACTGTTCTTTTTTTCATTCTCGTGTAGATCTCAGAAACTAAAGCAGATAGAGTTCTGAATAATGATTTTTCCTATGTTTTAAGCAGTAAGTACTTAGAACTATTGCGAAAATTCTGAACAGACCGGAACTGAAGTAAATCTTTAACGTGCATAAATGAAAATAGGTCCTAATAATGTCAATTCCCAACCGATTTTGGAAAAAGCTATATTTTTGTAGAGCCGGTGATATTGCGGATGCGATAAAGGTCGAATTGCAATACCACGCCGTTCTCCTTTTTTCCTAAAAATTTGAAAATGTACTGAACTTGTAATTTTTTTAGAATTTTTGAGTTTTTGATTGCGTATTTAGATTTCTGGCGTCTGTAGGATTCTACCGATCCAAGTTCATAATGTTGTAAATTGTTCAACTATATTTTTCACTTTCCTTCTATCGTAATGCGCATGCACAGAAAGTGTCAATATCTGAGTTGTTTAAGTGTGTGTGTGTGTGTGTATGTTTTAAGGGGTGAGTGGTGGGCATTTTGTGCTGCCTTGGGTAAGGTGAAAGCCTTCAGCCTTGCAAGCAAGTCTAGTTATTATTATTATTATTATTCAGATTCCAATTTGAATAGATCTCAGCAACTACTTGTCGCATCGTTACGATTTCTTCGGTTTTACTGGGAAAGTGGGTGTGACTTAGAGGATAAAGCTATTTTGAACGTTGTGCGACAATTCGAAATGTCCGAAATCACCGAAGTTAGCGTTTTTGAAAATATTGCAGTAATTTTAACAATAATCATTGGATTTTAACTTTCGATACACTTTGGCATAGCCGGAGACAGGGCACATAGCTACGCTACTTTCGATTTTTGATTTTCGGCAAATCTTCGAAGATATTAGGCGCCAAATTTCGAAAATTTAAAATTTTACAAAAAACTTTTTTATTTATGAATATTTTTTAGTCGTGTTGTGCACAGAATTAGAGAGTCATCTGACTAGCGCAAAAATGTTAAAAAATTTTGTCTCAGTAATTTTCCTTGGCCGCCATTGGCTAATTCAGTTTTTCAGTCCTAGATTAATTTTTTATTGTTCGATTTGTATAAAACAAAGTTCATATGCTTCGTTGTCTCAATTGTCATTTTTTTTATTACCGAAAGTGTTATCTGTCGGCACCGGAAGTGGCATAATTTTACCAAAAACTACAATTTTGACAGTTAGGTACCATTTTTCGAAAACAAATATTATTTTTTTGAAAAATTATATGACTCAAAGAGTGTGTCCTTTAAAGGCGCAAAAAATGTCGGAAGCAGTTTTTTTAATTTCGATTTCATTTTCTAGCAAATTGGATTTAGGGGTGAAAAAGGGCGTAAAATTGACCTATTTACAACCCATTCAGGCTTTTCAGATTTTAAAATATTTCTACGGAACTTTTATAAACTTGTAGCTATAATCCATACGAAGAGAATGTATGTGAAAATTAGTTTGTAATATAAGCAGTTGCCGAGAAATGGGCAGTTTTGCATAAGTCACTGTTTTCTTAATTTTGCCTGTAAAATAGTCAATTATTAATGGATATTCACAATAGTGACATCATTTGATTCAAAAAGCAAGTATGCGTCATATCAAATTGATTATAATTTAAAATTGACACCGGAAGTGACGCCATTTGGTCAAAAACTGCATTTTTAACTTTTAAAATCGATATTTTTTTCAACCAAGAATTATGTCACCTGTAATAATAAAATTAACTTTTGGTTTAAATTCACATATTAACAAATCTCATACGGTCAAATAGATATCATAAAATTGTTTCTAACTTGTTTGGTTGCCGAGATATAGGCGATTTTCTAAATGTCACTTTTGGAGGTTTTTGGCCCATAAAAGTGTCAATTATTATTCGATTTTCATAAAATTTTCACCCTTTGAAGCCTAATGTCATAGACAATGTTATAAAACTAATTTAACGTTTTCATTATCACCGGAAGTAACGTCATTTTGGCAAAAACTGTATTTTAAGCCTTCAAAACAGATATTTTATTCAAATGAGTCTGATTTGTAAAGTTTATACAATTATGATATTTGATTCCAATCAACAAATAGATTAAACCCATACGGTCATATAAATACCAAAAAATGGTTTCTAACTTGTACGGTTGCCGAGAAATAGACGATTTTCTACACGTCACTTTTCAAGGTTTTTGGTCTATAAAAGTGGCAGTTATTATTCAATTTACATAAAATTTTCACCATGTGATGCCTTATGCCATTTCTGATTTCATAAAACTAATGGAACATTTACATTATCACCGGAAGTACTGTAATTTTGTCAGGATCAATTACATGTAACAAATGTATAAAATGAAATGATATTGCTGGATTTGTTTGATTCTGTTTCCATTTTATTTGTTGTGTGCAATGCTTATGTGGAAACCTGTATATTGGTTTCATTGGTACCGGAAGTGACATATGTTCAAGGGTAGTTCAAGTTAAAAGGTAACATGGCACCAGTGAAACCCGTCATTCCTGCATGCAGGTCTAGTTAGGCTTTCAGACTTTCGTCTGAAAGCCTATTGAGATTACTAAAATTATTAGGCTTTCAGACTTTCGTCTGAAAGACTATTGTTTTTACTAAAATTATTATTATTATTATTCTTATTATTATTATTTTTTTCCGCGGGAGCCTATTTCTCCATGATCGAAAACAGATATCGATCTGGAACAAACTTTTCTATCGGGAAAACATGTGGTGGCTAGTGCATAAACTATTTTTCAAACTTCTGCGCATACCGGAAGTGGCCGAACTTTGTAGGTTGTCATGATATTGAAAATCGGCCATAATTTCGTCAATTCTTTACCCATTTTTAATCAAATGACATTTTCGGAAACCCTGAATCTTTTGCGAGATAATGGCTATCTCACATTTTTCAATTTCGAACATTTGTCTATGACTTCTATCGTTCGAAAATTGAAAAGACGTTGTTTATGAGACAATTTTTGTTATTTTTCAAAATTTGCAAATTTGACCTACATTTTTGGATTCCTGAAGTCTATGCGATTCCAGTAATATAAGTTTCATCCAGAGTTATCGCCCTTTATTTTTCGAATTTTTTCGAATTTTCTGCCCATTTGGTAACCCTTATATTTTTTGGAAAGGATAAAACGATATTTCTGAAACCCCTGAAACATAAAGCCATATTGCCAAACAGCTGCATAAAGCAATTTCAACAACGATTCGTAAACCGGAAGTAGTCGAAATAATGTCTGATTTTTTGAAAAAAACTCAAAAAATGGGGGCTTTGGGAAAAACGTGATTTCTTCGTCCCATATCAACCGATCAAATGGATTAAGATATCGTTGGTTTACATCAGAATTGGAGTATCGTATGATACCCAATTCATACAGATACGATGATCCAGAAGTAAAATATGACACGCTGAAAATCAAGCATTTTTTGATTTGGAACGTTTTTGGACGCCTTTATCTCGAAAACTGCTCCAACGATTTTTCTTAAACTTTATCTATCGATGGTCCTTCCGATAGTCTTTAGCATGGATCCATCCATTAAGACCTTCGTATAATTGGAATGAGACAAAAAAGGCACTGAAAATTGAAAAAAGTCAAAAAATCGTGAAATTTTGGAAAATGCTCTACTATTTTTTTATTTTAAGAGATTTTCAAAAAAAAAATATATATTTAAAAAGCTTACCTAATTACGATTCTAATGATGTATAATATGTATGCAGTTATTGAAATTTAATTTTCAATATTTTGACATTTTGACATTTTTAACAATTTTGAACATAGGATTTCTCAGAAGTATTTTATTTGATCGTATAGTGTCGTATATCATTAGAGAGCCTTGTTCCCATGCAAACTCCAAAACTGGATGTGAAAACTACTCGACAATGATTCGTATACCGGAAGTAGTTCAAAAAACGAAGAAAAATGTAAAAAAGATGAAAAAAAAATGGAGCTCTTGCCAAACGTTCGAATTCTCCGTCACATATTAGCGGACCAAAACAATTAAAGTGTCGTTGGATAGTTCCATTAATAGACGATCGTATAACATCTAAATAACACGAATTTGATTCTTAGGAAATAAATTATGGTACGCCGAAAACTAAGTATTTTCCGTTTTGGAGCATTCCGAGACGCCTTTTTCTCGAAAACGACGCCTACGATTTTTCTTAAACATCTTTTACTCAGAGTCCTATTGGTGGCCTAGCGTGTGCATTTAATAATAAAAGCGTTGCAATATTATAGGTGGTCCAAAAATGACCTCAATCTTTGAAAAAAGTTGAAAAATCATTAAATTATTGAAAATGCTCTTTTATTTATCTTTTTTTCGAAAACTACTCAATGAATGTTTCTGACATTTCTGGTACAGGAAGTTAAGTATCTAATCAACTTGTTAAAGCTATTCCGACAATGATCGAAAAACCGGAAGTAGTCGAAAAAATCTCCGATATTTTGAATTTTTTTTACATTTTTACAGAAAACTTTTTTATTTATGAATATTTTTTGATGGTAGTTCACACAGAGTTAAAGTATCACCCTACTTGAGCAGAAGTGAGAAAGAATTTTGTCTCAGTAATTTTCTTTAGTCGCCATTGGCTAATTTAGTTTTTCGTACCTAGATTAATTATTTATTGTTCGATTTGTATAAAACAAAGTGCATATGCTTCGTGATGTCAATTGTAATATTTTTTGTTACGGTGACATTTTTCTGCACGCAACGGAAGTGGCGTAATATTAACAAAAACTACTATTTTGAGAGTTAAGTACCACTTTTTGACAACAAATATTATTTTTTTCGAAAACTGATATAACAAAAAGTATGCGCCCTGTAAAGGCGCATAAAATGTTTGGCTCAGATTCTTAAATTTCAATTTCATTTTCGGGCAATTTCGAATAAAATGTAAAAAAAAAGGTAAAATTCAGTTATTACAACCCATTCAACGTCTTTATATTTTGAACTATTTATTCGTAACTTTCATAAACTCGTAGCCATAATCCAGACGAAGAGAATGTATGCCAAAAATAGTTTGTAATATGAGCAGTTGCCGAGAAATATGCAATTTTGCATGCATCACTTTTCAAGTTATTTTGCCTATAAAAGAGTAAATTATTATCCGATTTTCAATATTTTTCTTTTATTTGATGCCTAATGCCAATTTGGATTAGGTTAAGCCAACTTAACAGTTTCACTGTTACCGGAAATGACGTCATTTTGGCAAAAACTGTATTTTCAACCTAAAAAACAAATATTTTATTCAAATGAGTCTCTTTTATTATATTTTTAAAATTATGATATTTGAATCCCATCAACGAATAGCATGAACCCATACGATCATACAGATACCACAAAAAAGTTTCTAACTTGTACGGTTGCCGAGGAATAGACGATTTTCTACAAGTCACTTTTCAAGCTTTTTGGTCTATAAAAGTGTCAATTATTATTCAATTTTCATATAATTTTCACCATGTGATGCCTTATGCCATTTATGATTGCAATGATCTGATTTAACATTTTCATTATCACCGGAAGTAATGTCATATTTGCAAAAACTGTATTTTTATACTTCAAAACAAATATTTTATTCAAATGAGTCTGATTTGTAATGTTTATACAATTATGATATTTGTTTCCAATTAACAAATAGATTAAACCCATACGGTCATATAAATACCAAAAAATGGTTTCTAACTTGTACGGTTGCCGAGAAATAGACGATTTTCTACACGTCACTTTTCAAGGTTTTTAGTCTATAAAAGTGGCAATTATTATTCGATTTACATAAAATTTTCACCATGTGATGCCTTATGCCATTTATGATTGCAATGATCTGATTTAACATTTCCATTATCACCGTAAGTAATGTCATATTTGCAAAAACCGTATTTTTAGACTTCCAAACAAAATTTTACTCCAAAATTAGATTTTGCGCGATCCGACTCAAAATGGCGTGTTCAATGACAAATATTACGGGACGCTGAAGATCTAGTATTTTCCTTTTTGGACTTCTATATGATATCAGAATGATACAAATTCGATGGTTAGGCAATAGATTATGAGATGCCGAAAATGTAGTATTTTCCTCTTTTTTTGGAGCCTTTTCGGACTCGTTTATCTCGAAAACTACTTCTATTTCACTTCTTAAACTTCTGTTACCCCGAGTCCTATCGGTCGTTTAGAGTATAAAGGTAAATTTAAAAGCATGGCAATGATATAAAGGACCCTGAAAGCCGATTCAGCACTGTGCCGAGAAATAGACGATTTTCTACAAGTCACTTTTCAAGCTTTTTGGTCTATAAAAGTGTCAATTATTATTCAATTTTCATACAATTTTCACCATGTGATGCCTTATGCCATTTATGATTGCAATGATCTGATTCCATTATCACCGGAAGTAATGTCATATTTGCAAAAAACGTATTTTTAGACTTCAAAACATAATTTTACTCCAAAATTAAATTTTTGCGCGATCCGACTCAAGATGGCGTGTTCAATGACAAATATTACGGGACGCTGAAGATCTAGTATTTTCCTTTTTGGACTTTTATATGATATCAGAATGATACAAATTCGATGGTTAGGCAATAGATTATGAGATGCCGAAAATGTAGTATTTTCCTCTTTTTTTGGAGCCTTTTCAGACTCGTTTATCTCGAAAACTACTTCTTTTTCACTTCTTAAACTTCTGTTACCCCGAGTCCTATCGGTCGTTTAGAGTATAAAGGTAAATTTAAAAGCATGGCAATGATATAAAGGACCCTGAAAGCCGATTCAGCACTGCTATGCAGGTCTAGTTAGGCTTTCAGACTTTCGTCTGAAAGACTATTGTTTTTACTAAAATTATTATTATTAGGCTTTCAGACTTTCGTCTGAAAGCCTATTGTGATTACTAAAATTATTATTATTTATTATTATTATTTTATTTTTCGGGGGAGCCTATTTCTCAGTGTCTGTAACAGATACAGATCTGGGACGTAATTTTCTATCAAAAAACCATATAGTGGCCATCCCTTCCACTGTATTTGAAACTTCTGCGCAGACCGGAAGTGGCCGAATTTTGTGCGGTGCCAAAAAATTAAAAAACGGCCGTAGATTCGTCAATTCTGTGCCTATTTTCATAGAAATTACATTTTTGGAAACCCTGAGTCTTTTCTCGGACGATAGCAGTTGAAAATTTTGCAATTTAGAAACTTCGCTGCTGACTTCTAGCATTCGAAAAATGAAAATATGTTGTTTAAGACACATTTTTTGTTATTTTTCAAAATTTTCAAATTTGACCTACATTTTTGGATACCTGAAGGCAATATGGTTCCAGTAATATAAGTTTCATTCAGAGTCATCGCCCTTTATTTTTCGATTTTTTTCGAATTTTCTTCACATTTTGTGAGCTTAAGTTTCGTTTTACGGCCGGATCGACGTTTCTGAAATTCCTGGAACATGAAGTAATATGGTCAAACCACCGTTTAAAGCAATTTCAACAACAATCTGTAAACCGGAAGTAGTCGAAATACTATGCGATATTTTGAAAAAAACGTGAAAAATTGGTGTTTTGGGTAAAAACACGATTTTTCCGTCCGATATCAACGGATTAAACACATTAAGGTATCATTTGGTCGGGCGGTAATTGGACCACTGAATGATACCCAATTCGTACGGATACGATCAGCAGGAAGCAAAATATGGCTCGCTAAAAATCAAGTATTTTCTGATTTGGAGCGTTTTTAGATGCCTGTATCTCGAAAACTGCTCCACAGTTTTTTTATGAAACTTTCTCTATCGAGAGACCTTGCAGTAATCTTGTGTACGAAACATTCCATTACGACTTTGAAATATCTGGAAAAGGTGAAATAACGGACTGAAAATCGAAAAAAGTCGAAAAATCGTGAAATTTTGGAAAATGCTCTGCTATTTTTTTATTTTAAGAGATTTTCAAAAAAAAATTGTATATTCAGATAGCTGACCTAATTACGATTCTAACGATGTATAATATGTATGTAGTTATTGAAATTTAATTTTCGATATTTTAAATTTTTTGCATTTTTGGCACTTTTGAACCTAGGATTTCTCAGGGGCATTTTATCTGATCAGATAATGTAATATATCATTACAGAGCCCTGTGGCTATTTTAGTGCCTAAACCGGTTATCAAAACTATATCGACAATAATAACCATACCGGAAGTATTCAAAAAATCTAAAAAAAGGTTAAAAACATTGTCGCACTTGCAAAAAACTTGATTTCTCCCTTAGGTAATAGCGGACCAAAAGAACTAAAGTGTCGTTGGATAGCCCTATTAATGGACCATCATATGGTATCTAAATAATATGATATCGATGGTAAGGAAATAAATTATTGTGTGCCAAAAATCTATTATTTTCCGATTTTTTAACATTCTGAGACGCCCTTTTCTAGAAAACGACGCCGCAGATTTTTCTTAAACTTTTCTTACTCAAAGTCCTATCGGCTGTCTATATAGTGAATCAAAAATGAAAAGCATTGAAATAATATAGGTGGTCCAAAAATGGCATCAAACTTTGAAAAAATTGAAAAATCGTTAAATTTTTGTAAACGCTCTTTAATTTATCTTTTTTTTCAAAACTGCTCAATGGATGTTTCTGACAATTCTGGTACAGAAAGTTAAGTATCCAAAGAACTTCGTAAAGCTATCACAACAACGATCGTAAAACCGGAAGTAGTCGAAAAAATGTCCGATATTTTGAAAAAAAATAATTTTTTTACGAAAATCTTTTTTATTTATGAATATTTTTTGATGATATTTTACACAGGGTTAAAATATCATCCTACTTGAGCAGAAATGAGAAAAAAAAATTGTCTCGGTAATTTGTGTTAGCCGCCATCGGCTAATTTAGTTTTTCGTACCCAGAAAAATTATTTATTGTTCGATTTGTATAAAACAAAGTTCATATGCTCCGTGGTCCCAATTGTAATTTTTTTTGTTACGGTGAAATTTTTCTGTCGGCTACGGAAGTGACGTAATATTAACAAAAACTACAATTTTGACAGTTCGGTACCACTTTTTGAAAGCAAATATTATTTTTTTTCAAAACTGATATAACTAAATGGATGCACCCTGCAAAGGTGCACAAAATCCTTAGCTCATATTTTTAAATTTCAATTCCATTTTCGGGCAATTTCGAATAAAATGTAAAATAAAGTGTAAAATTCAGTTATTTACAATTCATTCAGCGTCTACATATTTTAAAATAATTATTTGTAATTTCCATAAACTCGTAGCACTAATCCAGACGAAGAGAATGTATGCGAAAATTAGTTTGTAATATGAGCAGTTGCCGAGAAATATGCAATTTTGCATGCATCACTTTTCACGTTATTTTGCCTATGCAAGAGTGAATTATTATTCGATTTGCAATATTTTTTTCCCATTTGATGCCTAATGCCAATTTGGACTAGGTCAAGCCAATTTTACATTTTCACTGTGACCGGAAATGACGTCATTTGGGCAAAAACTGTATTTTTAACCTAAAAAACTAAAATTTTATTCAAATCAGTCTCCCTTATAATATTTTTAAAATTATGATATTTGATTCCCATCAACGAATAGAATGAAGCCATAAGACCATACAGATACCACAAAATGGTTTCTAACTTGTACGTTTACAGAGAAATAGGCGATCTTCTATAAGTCACTTTTCAAGGTTTTTGGTATATAAAAGTGTCAATTATTATTCGATTTTTATAATTTTTTTACCATTTGATACCTTATGCAATTTATGACTTCTATGAACCAAGTTAACATTTTCAATATCACCGGAAGTAATGTAATTTTTGCAAAAAACGTATTTTTAGCCTTCAAAACAAACATTTTTTAGAAGTGATTTATATTCATTATTTGTTTAACTTTATAACGTCTGACTCTAATGGGCAGTAAGAGTGAATCAATACCATCATATTGATATCAAGAAAAGGCTTCTAGCATGTTCCCTTGTCGAATAATAACCAATTTTCCCAGGGTCACCTTTAAGTTTTTTACCTTCTTATGGGTTATAGGTTAATTATTTATTGCCCGAAATGTATAAAACAACGTTTGGATTTTGTATGTTGCGAATTTTCGACTTATTTTTCACGTATAAAAATTTCTTTCGGCACCGGAAGTGACTTAATTTTGCCATAATTTACAATTTTGACTGATCTTTTCGCCAGCAAATATTACTTTTACATATGATAGAGGGTGTTACTAAAGCAAAACAACCTAAAGTATAGTTTGGTAGCTCAATGGATCGGCTATGGTATAATAAACTTCCTGTATGATTCCTGAAAGCCGGTTCAGTGCTGCTTGCAGGTCTAGTTATTATTATTAAGCTTTCATATTACATATGAAAGCTTATTGTTTCTGTTAAGATTATTATTATTATTTTTTTTTTTTGTGTGTTTTCTGCAAATCGGATTTCTCAGAATCTATCCGTAGGATCTTTCTGAAATTTTGACCTACCCCCCCAAAAATGGGGTGCGAACCTTGATTAAATATATTTTCAAAACGTTTTACGAATCCGAAATCACCGAAATTTACGAACGACAAAACGGACAATGCATAGTCGTAACTTTGTTATTTTTTGACCGATTTTACTAATTCTTTTTTCTTTGAATACCTTGAAAAAAATCATTTTCATCTGCAGTTTCACATTTTCGAATTTCGAAAATTCGTCGCTGTGATTTCGAACCGGAAGTTTAGACCAATTTGACAACTTCTTTAATAGTTGTACGATTTTCATGAAATTTAGTATATATGTAGACCTTACCGATGTGACTTCAAAAATATAATTAGAAATTTTCTAAATTATCTCCCCTTGACGAAATTAAGGATCAAAATTTTCAAAAAAATCATCGAAATATAGGTCAGAATGACCTGATTTTTTTTTTGGATACTAGATAAGTAATAACTGATTTGTACACAAAATATGAAGTTTGTTGATCGAACCGGAAGTGCCACCATCTTGAAACGTGAAAAATCCCTAAGGCTTTTTTGCTATTTTACTTACAGACACGGGAGTTATATTTTCTGAATCCTTGAAAGATGGCCTAAAAATTGTTCAGAGCAGAATTTTGATTTAGGTCAATTGATGGTTGCCATTTTGAAGTGAATATGAAAAGTAGTAGCAATTTGAAGGGCCGAAACTTTGAAACACAATAACTCTCCTTCTAATTGAGCTAGAATGTTCAATCTTGGTGTAGACGTTCACTGTGTCAATGTCATGATTGAGTTCAAAGATGAGCATTTTCTGCCTAGGGTAAGCAGAGATAAGCATGCTGATTTGTTGATTCTTTAGGGCAAGATAACTTCGGTTATAATGAAGGGAGGGCGGTGAAACTCTTGTTAATCGAGAGTGTAATAGCTGGCCTGTTGTGTGAAATCGTTGTATCTTTTTTTTTAAATATCAGAGATAGCAGAAAAAAAGAGATCGAAAATCCAAAAAGTCGTATGTTTACGATTTGGAGCATCTTTAAAGGTTCTTTTCTCTTAAAGTCAACATAATACTTTTTGAGAACTTCTTCTACAAAGAGTCTTATCGGTAGTCTTTTATATGAAAACTTCGATCAACAGTCCAAAATATCTGGAGTAGAAGAATAAAAAGATCGATCATTGAAAACGGCACCCTTTCATTGTTAAGCGAAACATGCAGTGTGGGTGACTACAATCTGCACATTTAGTCATCGTATAGAGCTTATTCAACAGTATCGAATTCCAACTACTTAGGGATATTTTACGTGCATTCCAATGTGTACACGCGACCTTGGTTTTTCGTCCCATCCGAACGACTAGACAGCTGTCTTTGTCAGGCCCTCCGTTCTGCTCACTGACAAGGGGGAACCACGCCGGAAAATCGAGATGAACTTTCTCGTTGCAGAACTTTCAATTCAGGCCAAACGTTTATTGCATACTATTAAGCTGGTCAGTTGGGGCTTATTTTCAAAAGTTTTGTAATAATCGGTTGGTAATTAAAATACCGTGCGAATTAAACTGTTAAAACAGAAAATTTCGCCCGGATAAAATGTTTCTTGCTATAAGTCAGCAATTTCCAGATTTTAGGGAGGCTGAATGGTTAGCATACACGCGCTGTATCGTAACGTCTGTCATTGAGTCAACCGGCGTCGTTTCGATTTCCAAGTTGCACGTGACATGGAGTATGGTGTCCAACCTCGTGGGTTTTCTCCGTGTCCTTCGGTTTGCTCCCACGGCTAAAGACCCGTACGCGCAAGGGAAGTTTATAAATAAAATTAAAAAACATATGTTAGTCCCGAAATGACCTAGTTTGTGTCGAATGGACGTTGAGCCGCATTTCTCTCTTTCTCTTTTATTTTTAAAGTTTTGTAATAATCGGTTGGTAATCAAAGGTACTGTAAAAGTGATAAAACATAAAATTTCGCCCGGTTGTAATGTTTCTCACTTTAAAGTCAGCAATTTGCCGATTTTAGAGGGCAAATGTTTATTGCGAACAATTAAGCTGGTCAGGGGGAGCTTATTTTTAAGGGAGGCTGAATGGCTGAATGGTTAGCATGTGCGCGCTGTATCGTAACGTCTGTCATTGAGTCAACGGGCGTCGTTTCGATTTCGAGATTGTACGTGACATGGACATGCATACGATTAAGCTGGCCAGTTGGGGCTTATTTTCAAAAGTTTTGTAATAATCGGTTGGTAATTAAAATACCGTGCGAATTAAACTGTTAAAACAGAAAATTTCGCCCGGTTAAAATGTTTCTTGCTATAAGTCAGCAATTTCCAGATTTCCGGTTGAAATGTTTCTATCTGTAGGTCAGCAATTTGCCGATTTTAGGGAGGTTGCGTGACTGAATGGTTAGCACGTGCGCTGTGTATCATAACGTCTGTCATTGAGTCAACTGGCGTTGTTTCGATTTCTTGGTTGTACGTGACAAGGAGTATGGTCGCCTGTCCAACCTCGTAGGCAGTAACGCCGCTGCCCGGGTAAAATTTCCCTCATTGCACACTTTATGGCGTATGCCCGTCTTCATTAGCCCATTTTAGGAGTAGGACGTTAAACCCCATTCAATTTGATTTCATTTTCTCTATGTTGCTTATTTATTATAGTGGATAAATGTTTTTCTGGTTCTATTAATTATTTCATTTCTGCATAGAAATCTTGCTTTGACCAGTTTTTTTTTATTGCAAAGTGCCATTCTTCACCGGCGTTGTTTCGATTTCCAAGTTGCACGTGACATGGAGTATGGTGTCCAACCTCGTGGGTTTTCTCCGTGTCCTTCGGTTTCCTCCCATGGCTAAAGACCCGTACGCGCAAGGGAAGTTTATAAATAAAATTAAAAAACGTATGTTAGTCCCGAAATGACCTAGTTTGTGCCGAATGGACGTTGAGCCGCATTTCTCTCTTTCTCTTTTATTTTTAAAGTTTTGTAATAATCGGTTGGTAATCAAAGGTACTGTAAAAGTGATAAAACATAAAATTTCGCCCGGTTGTAATGTTTCTCACTTTAAAGTCAGCAATTTGCCGATTTTAGAGGGCAAATGTTTATTGCGAACAATTAAGCTGGTCAGGGGGAGCTTATTTTTAAGGGAGGCTGAATGGCTGAATGGTTAGCATGTGCGCGCTGTATCGTAACGTCTGTCATTGAGTCAACGGGCGTCGTTCCGATTTCGAGATTGCACGCGACATGGAGTATGGTGTCCAACCTCGTGGGTTTTCTCCGTGTCCTTCGGTTTCCTCCCAACAGCTAAAGACCAGTACGCGCAAGGGGGGTGTTTAAATAAAACTTCGGTTATAATGAAGGGAGGGTGGTGAAACTCTTGTCAATCGAAAGTCTAATAGCCAGCCTGTTGTGTGAAATCATTTTTTTTAAATATCAGGGATAGCAGAAAAAAAGGGATCGAAAATCCAAAAAGTCGTATTTTTACGATTTGGAGCATTTTTAAAGGTCCTTTTCTCTTAAAGTCAACATAATATTTTCTGGGAACTTCTTCTACAAAGAGTCTTATCGGTAGTCTTTATATGAAACCTTCGATCAACAGTCCAAAATCCCAGGAGTAGAAGAATAAAAGGATCGAAAATTGAAAACGGCAACCTTTCATTGTTAAGCAAAACATGCATTGTGGGTGGCTACAATCTGCACATTTAGTCATCGTATAGAGCTTATTCAACAGGATCGAAATCCAGCTGCTAAGGGATCTTTTACGTGCACTTCAATGTGTACACGGGACCTTGGTTCTTCGTCCCATCCGAACGACTAGTTGGAGGTGGACAAAGAGTCGAGAATTAACATTGGAGTCAATGAGGACATTAATGGTGGTCTGCCTCCTGTACTTACGATATACATACTTCAGTTATTTCCCTTTAGTTTTCAGGTTATTTTTTTTTGCGCGGATAAACGTTTTTCATTTTCTTGTTGCGTTGGGGACCCCGCGATTCTAGTCAGGCCCAAGGCCCCGCCCCCGCTAAGCTGGCCTTTGATTTAAAATGACTTGGCCACTTTGATTTGGTTAAAAGGTGTATTAATTTAATAAAAATGAAATGGGGTTTAACGTCCCACTATTCTGCACCTAACCTGGGTTAATTGAAGACAGGCATACGGCATAGATCTTTTAGGCTACCGTGAAGCTTTCATCTGGAATTTGAATTTTTTTCTCTTTTGTCATAAACCGTGGGGCCCTGGGCATGGGCCTAGGGGCCAGGCCCATGCCTATAAGCTTGGCCCTGTTTTAGATTATACTTCAAAAGTGTCCTAATATTAGAGGAAGAAGTGGATTCTCCAAAATAAAACCTATATACATGTATAGTTTCATTTAAACAGTTTGTGGTGTATATAATTATATACAATAACATACTTTGTAAGAATGAAATGTGCACTTTAGGTTTATATGTAAAACTTTGCAAATGCATGGTCCATACCTTAATCTTTTTTATATTGAACGTAATGTATATGTAAATCTATACATTAATTGATGACAATAGGGTTAATCCTGAGGTGTACTGCTATTGTTAGAATAAATAAAATGTGGTTTTGGGTCCCACTTTTCTGTTCCAGTTTGGCTAATGATGTTCAAGTGTATATTTTGTAATCAAGGCATAATAAATAAAAGTCATTGCCAATATAAAAGACCCCCCCCCCCCCAACACCATGTAATACATTAGCTTATATTTTTGTCACAAGTATATCAAAAGTAGTATTTTCATTTTCTCTCTGGGGCATCTAATACCACTTCTCATTGGGGTGTTAACACAGCTACTAGATTTTGTATGTTGTGTAATCTTTATTCAGTATAAATCAACTTATATATATATACATATAAAAAAAAATATTTGGATTGATGAAATTATTTTTTGACAGTTATTCTTACAGATATCATAATTGGAGGGTCTAGAACACAAGTTATCTAACTACTCACAGCTTTAAAAAGTTGTTTGAGCGCTGTGCTCTAGACCATCCAATCCCAACTTTAATATACATAATAATGTGTATTTTAATTTAAAATAAAACAATAATGATTTCTGTACAATAATAGTAACAATACAACATTTCAATTCACAATAATTTCTTTTGTTCCTGTACCCAGTTGATCAAGAACCTGATTATATTTGCAATTTATTCCACACAATGACTTAAAAGTGGCTTATCTAAGAGATTATACCATGTAGTCTTATCTTAACAGAATATAGTACCATGACATACAATATCAAATTGTAATCATTTCCATTATTTGTTTCAATAATTTGACACTGTGTTATTTATGTATTTATACACAACATATGACAAGAGTGGATTAAATTATTTTAGATTGAAACAAATATTTGGTAAAAATAAGTATTGTATATTGGTTTATAGAAAAATAATTCGTACAATTCGTACAGATAATGTAACTTCTAGCAACACACCAGAGCATGTACCATAATACAACTGACTTTCTACATTTTAATACAATTAATTTACATTGAGTATCGCTCACTTGTTATAAATAATATAGTATTAAACAGATTAGTTATTGTATACATTATTAAATTAATTTCATAGCAACATTTTACACTGTTGTTATGGTATTTTTGTCTTTATTAGTCCAGTGAGTGCAAAACAACAGATTGTTAAATCCCATTTCATTTTATTAATAATAGTATTCATCTAGAATACAAATATGACTATTTATATTGGTATGACACTTCAAAAATATAACAATAAAGTATGTATAAATCATCAAGTTCGCTATAGTATCTTATCCTTCATAAATAGTCAAACTATTCATTATCATTATCTCTTCTCCTTTTACACATTTATTTGGTGACAAAGCAACATTACACATTTCTATTTTTTTATTTATCATAGGATTGTACACTGCACATCATTATATAACACACAGTTGTAAAAGTTATCTCCCTTACAACAATATTTATAGTTGGTATGCAAAACTGCATTAATGGCTGAATATGTCAAAATGTACAAACTTTACACAGTAATATTCTAAATCAATAACGACGTGGATGAATAAATCTTTAAAAATCTTAGTATGTTTAATAATTATAAAAAACATTAATGTTTTGAAATAGTTTTAAAATACATGTAGAATACAAATAATACATGATTAATTGTAACATCATGTATCAAACCTTAGTATGTTTAATAATTATAAAAAACATTAATGTTTTGAAATAGTTTTAAAATACATGTAAAATACAAATAATACATGAATACTTGTACGAGGGCTTGCTTCAAAGTTCTAAGAATATATGTGAAAAGTGGATTGTTTCCATTTATTTTTTTACAGTCCCCTTCCAGATGTACACACTTATGTAAACAATATTGCAAGGCCTGGATGCTAAGAATATATGTGAAAAGACGGTTGTTTCCATTTATTTTTTTACAGTCCCCTTCCAGATGTACACACTTATGTAAACAATATTGCAAGGCCTGGATGCTGGTCACAAACAAATTATCTTCAGTCACCCTAAAAAAAATGCATTCACATCTGACATGACGTCGTTATAAGTAGGAAAATCATGACCTGATAATTCCAAATTGGGTGAGCAGAATGGACTGTCCGATAAGTTTGAATTCACAATCATAGATCATTGAAATGGAGCATTGCTATGAAGGAACAGGATGCCTTTATAATATCTTCCATTCATAGTCAGGTTGTCATCAGCAGAATACCCTTGAAATCGTACACAAGAGAACCCATCACCTTTCCAGCAGAAGGAACAGACCTGGCTTCTTTGAAGGGCTTGTGACACTGGATGTTCCATTTGACTGAATTTAGGATTCTCGTTGAAACTGATGAATCCAGGTCTCCTCCATGGTTAAAAATCTGGCTAATAAATTATCAAGATATGTTCAAAACAGCACAGATTATCACTGGATGTCAGGAATCTGACAAATTTGTGATCCACAGTCAAGATCTTTGGTACCATCATGCAGAAATATTTTTCATTCATAACTCATTGGCGATAATGTGCTTAACCCTTATGACAAATGTCCATAACACTGACAAAATGTTGGGTTGCTAATCTGCACAGGTCATGATCAAAGTCCACCACACTAAAATTCTGCAGAATCTTCTTTAATGTTGGAAGGAGTGTCTTTCCCTAAATTTGCGAAAATGTTAGTCCTTTCAGTTGCAGGTACTTGATGACTGTCCTGTAGCCAGATTTGTCCCATTTGCGGGAGATTTCAATGGGTAAGTTCACAAGATGGTCTGGTGCAAAGGCAATAATAAAACTACATTTGCAGTTCTTATCTCTATGATTCATTCAATGATTTGACTTGTTGGTAGTAAATAGTGTTTAAATCCAACTGAACTATCCTTAAAACTTTCCAGCCAGCCATCGTATTTTAGTATATTGACACAATAACAAAGTTGAGCAGAGAAAAAATATTATAACATCATAAATCTATAAAATAATAGGTATTCATATTTCAATCAACAAAATCAAATGTATTGGTACAAATATATATCTATGGATACAAATATATCTGTACAAATGTATAAATACTTCCACAATTGAAAACAAAGCTATTCAATTATTACCAATATTACCAATAAGTTTATTAATTTGAAATTTGAATTGACAAGTTATATTTTTTGCTTTTGTCGCAAGTTACCAACACCATTAAAAGCAACCATAGTAATTTAAGATGTGTGGATATCTGTACATTTGATAAATATAATTTGCATCCACTCCAACACCCCCACCCCACACACCCAATAAGAAATCATTAGGATATATCACTATGAAAATACTGTTTCATAATGTTTAAATATTTACACAGATGAAAATCTAAATAAAACATGTTGGTAAATATTCAGTGGTTAGATAGTATTTTAAACCTTTTGCAATAGGTAAATGTAAATATTGACTACACTGGTAAAAATCAATTTTACACTGCATTTTGTAGTTTATATTTCAATATTATTAAAGCATGTATCAAGACAAACCTACTTATTTGAAAAACTATTATGGTGTATCCACACAACAAAAAATTATTACAAATTATAGTACATATGCAAATGTATATATGAATACTAGCAGAAATTGTTAAATAATTTTGTCAATTTGCAAATGTAATTGACTGTTTATAATTTCATCGTCAAAAATTATCAACATCGTGAATCCTGCTAGATTCTCATTTTCCCTTAAAAAAAAAAAAAAGCAACCATACTAACTTAAGATTTGTGGATATCTGTACATTTCAAAGCATTAATTTGTATCTACTCCATCACCCCACCCACATCCAATCAAACATTTGGATGCATCACTATTTTTGTCAAAAGTGACAAACAATGTGAAAAGCAAACAAGTTAATTCCAGGTGTAGATATTTGAACATTTGCTAAATATAATTTGCATCCACTCACAACACCCCGACCCCACCCACTTCCAATAAAAAAACATTGGGGAAACGGGTTTGGATATTTGTATACAACATGAAGAAAAAAGTAGATAGTATCTTATTCATTGAGAACTTAATAAATATTTTGAATGTGTTGTGTGCATCTTAATCTTTTAGCATCCAGTAAATATTATTGACTTGCACAGATTCACTGAAAAAAAAAATAAGAGAAAAGTGATTTTTTTTAACATTTCTTTAATTTTGTCTTTATCAATTTCATCTATCAATTTCATTTATCTAATCTTATCTTCATCGCTTTCATTTATCTTTATCTTCATCAATTTTAGTATTCAACTTATTCCAATGGCAATTGCATTATGATAACTGAAATATGTCTGCAATATTTTTAGCTTCAAAGTACTTACATTAAAATTCTTCACAAAAATAAGATCTAAAATCGTATTACCATCAGTTGTAATTTCTGTGACACACTGCTTATAAAAATTCCTCTCCATACATTGTTGTATTCCAGCTTTACCTTTTAAAATGTCTTCATTAAAATCACCCATTATCATAACACTACCTCCAAAATCATCAAGTTCATCTAATAATTTCTGTAAATATGTAACAAATATATCAGTTTTATAACATGGTGGCCTGTATATGACAACTATAGTTAAATTTATGTCTGGTAAACCAAATGCAACATGCTCAATATTAAATACACCTAAATTATATAAATGACACATTCTATTTTTTCTGTAATATAAGCTAACCCCACCATGAAGTGTGTTTCTTAATTCTGTAAAAATCTGAGAATTATCATAAGATGCCTGCCTTGATTTACTGTGTAAACTAAAATCATTAAGTTCAAAATTTCTGCCTTCAACCTCATTTAGCCAGGTTTCAGTTAAACATATATAATCAGACTCAGTAAATCTATAGTCATTTTTTAAATCTTCAAAGTGAGAGTTTAAACCTTGTATATTATGGAGAATTAGCACAGTTTTTGAACGTTCTTCAGTACTTGGTTCAATGTAGAGGGGCATTTCATTCAATGAATCGGTTATAGTCTTATCACAATATATAAGCTTCTCATTAAAATCTTTAACGACAAGTCCATTCAAAGATGTAACTCGAGACAACGCCACATAACTTTGGCCTGGTGCAAAAACTTTTTTTAATGAAACGACAGCATTTGAAAGAGAGAGGCCTTGAGTTTTATGAATCGAACAGCTATATGCCAGTTTCAATGGAAATTGACGTCTAATGTCATTGCGGTAATTTATTTTCTCCTCTTGTCTCCCAATTGGAATACAATTAATTTGTACATTCTCTGGCAAAACTGTGTCTTTTCGAATTTTGGCTCCAACTCTTTTATTATCAAATTCTACATAAATTAGTTTTACATTTTCATCATTATCAAAGGCAATATGACGAATATAACCAAATACACCATTACATAATCCATCTGATACATCCAGGTTTTTTGTTAGTAGAACTCTTGCACCTTCAGCAATATTTATGACATTACTTAAACAGGTATCTACATCTTTTGAAGTTATTGTATTTATCTTAGTCATTTTACCTGTTCTTTCATCCTTTGAGAAATCATTTGCGTCAATACGAATTAGTCTGTCGCATAGCTTCCTCAGCATCTTGGTGTTATGTTCATCGACCAGAGCATTAGTAGCAAATATATGTAGAACATTTTCATCATAATCTTCGAGCTCTCGGCTTTTAAACAAACTAACATCTTTTGGACTGAGAGATTCGCCCTTCTGCTTTGTTCTTATTCTATTCAAAGCTTGTGCAAAAGTCAAATCATCTTTTTGTCTCATTATGTCTTGTAATTCAACAATTTTAAAATTATTCTGCCACAAATTGGTAAGGTCATCAGTATTCCTATACAGTGGTTTTGCTTTTACAGGTGGTAATTGATAGAAATCTCCTACAGCTATTATACAAACATTTCCAAAAGGTGTAAAGTCAGCACACTGTTTTATTTGTCGAAGCCTTCCATGGATATAACATAATAACTTTGGGCTCACCATTGAAATCTCATCTATAATAAGTATTTGTAAATGACCTAAATCAGCTCTTAAACTATTTATCTTGTCTAAACCTAGTCCAACATAGGGTAACTTTATATCAGTTCGGATCTTCAAAGAAAAATGAATGGTACTGCATCCTAAACTCATCGCTGATACGCCTGTCGGCGACATCATAAGAACTGTCTGTTCATCTGGATTATCTGTTATTTGAGATAATAATCTATTAGCTTCATAGTATATACTCTTAATAACATAGCTTTTTCCAGTCCCAGCTCCTCCAGACAAAAATAACATAAATTGTTCTGGATTTTTCCTATGTATCTTGTTCAAACAAAATTCTCTTACTTTATAAAATACATCCATTTGTAATTTGTTCAGTGATCTTAACATAGGTATAGCTTCTGTTCTACTTACAATAGTATTGTATGCTTCCTTTTTGACATTTTTGTTTTTTTGGAGCCCTATCAAATCTGGTATTTCAATTTCCTCAACGTCATCGTGTATATTCTCATCTGGTATGTCAAGACATTCAAGATTACCAACTTGATTTTCTATATCCAATGATGACCAAGCATCTTTTAAGTTTGTTCCACATTTTTCTATTATGTCAGTCGCAGCATCAATATTTACTTTATCTTTTTCAAATAAGCTACGATTACTATCAACAATACCTTTGACATCTTCAGTTTTTTTACATATTTTAACTGAGCCAGATTTGTAAAATGCTTCATATGTCTCAAATCCTATTGGTTTTAACTGTTTATCTATACGATGTGGTAAAAATAGTTGTAAACTACTTAGGTAATATTTTTCTGGCTCTTTGGTTGATGAGAATCTAGCATATCGGATTACAGCTGGTTTAGATCTTGTCCGTTTAATGATATAACCTAAATCTTTCTGAAGTTTATATGCTGGATTTTTTTCAGAATTTTCATTAATTCTTTCAGACTTGGACAGAACTCGATATTCAGAACAAAATATAGCCAAACACATATCATTGAATTGTTCTGTCTTAGGTCGAGCTTTATATCTATCTATAATACTGGTCATAAACATATCTTCATCACACAAATTTCCTTCTTTTGATTTAGACTGTAAAATTTTTAAAGGTAATGTTAGCCTGACATTATTTTCACCAGTTGGAATAAACTGAACTTTTCGAGATGATTCTCGTAATCTTAAATTACATACTCTATAAGCACTTTCTTGTGCAGAAACTTCTCTACAATGTAGATATGTACTTGATATTTTCTTTAAACTCTCTTTTGCTGTCAAATTTCCGCCTTTAGCCTCTTCTTGTGCATCTGATAAAACTAAACCCATTTCACGTTCCGATTTCGATATATATGACACTATATAAACTATACAAGAATAGGCATCAAATACATACTGTATATCCATGTTCGCATCCCAAGCTCTCAACAAATTTGGATTATAAGGATTTATCCATACATCTTTTGGATTTCGTTTTAATATAACATTATTTTTCTTTGATAACACTTCACAAGCTTTCTGAAATAATTCCTGTGTCATACCAACATCATTATATAATTCATCAATAGAAGTATAATTTTTCTCTTCATCTGATAATGCTTTCCATAATGCTTCAAGAAGGCTTTTTGCGGTGTTCTGGGTAATCTTATCATTGTTACATGTATTGTCTCCATTTTCATTTTCATCTTGCTCTGGAATGTTTGTATCATAATTATCTATTGAACGACATATGAAACTTTGTTTTGATGGAGGCCTAGGAAAATTAAATCTGCAAACCGTTTTGTTTTTCTTACAACTCTTTGTATGTTTATAACTATGTCTCTGCACACTATTAACAATCTCATGTAACTCTGGGTCATGATCTTTATCAGGTAATTCAGATGATATATATTTATCTATAAAATCAACCACATCTTCATCCTTATCTTCATCAATTTTAGGTGAATTCTCAATCCAAAATAAACAATGTGCATGAGGCGTTCCACGTGCTTGAAATTCTAATCTATAAAAATAATCAATTACTTTACCAATTGGCTCGGCATCTGACATAATAACATTCTTTAGAAAATAGTGAAATCTATGGTCAAACATTCTAGCAGTAGTAATAGGATTACTTCTAAGTATTTCACATTTTTCAGCCCAATCTAAGTCACAAGCCTTTCTATTATCACCTTGCTGTTTCAAAATACATTCTATTACATAACCACCACGCGTTTCGCTATATGAAAAAGTAGAAAAAAAAGACGGAATTCCCAATTGCCTTAACATTGCAAATAATCCTTTCTGTGTACTCTGCCAATAAGGAGGTGTACCTCTAATAGGAGTCATAAATTTATAGCCTTCATCATTTCTGAAAATATTTTTTAATGGCTCTTTTGTTGTCAACATGTCTGATGTTATCTTATTTAAGTTATTTAAACCAGATTTTCCTTTTCGCAAGGCAATAGACATATTTGATATAATCTGACTTAATTCAGAAATATACTGAGAGTAAAATATGTAGTCTGTGTTTTGTGCAAATCTATTGTCAGCATTCATCAATCGACAATGTAAATATCGTGACAAGGTGATTTTCTCCTCATGGTTATCATGGTATGTAGCAGAGCCATTAGGAAATAATGTTGGAAAACACTTGGCTTCATTAGTCTCATCAGTCAATATTCTAATAGGGCTATTACCTTCAGCGGGAGAAATAGAAAATATACTATCAAAATGGTTATCTAATGTTTCACTTACAATGTCAAGAGGTTGTAAACATGTAGCTAATTCTGGACCATTTAATTTCTCTTCTTCAGCATCAATATCGGGTAAATCATCTTTTTCATCCATGTTAGACAAGTTGTCGTCTTTTACATCTATGTCAGGTAACTCATCTATTTCATAATCTGAATGGTTTGAAGCCAACTCTTTTAAAACAGAGTTATCTCCCTCTAACACCTCATCTATGTCTGAAATATCGTCTGAAATATCAACCCAATCGTCATCAAATTCTATATCTGAATAATATTTATTATTATGTTTAAGATAATGTAAAGCATCTTTCATTTTTTTCTTACTTATGTATTGATATTGATAATAGCCTTTTTGGGTTTTACGTCTTTTAAGTTTTATCCTGAGAAGTTGAGTATCACTTTCAATTCTTGGCAACATACTTGTTGTTTTAGTTATATTAGATGGTACACAAACTGTAGCTCCAGAAACCTTATGTTGTTTGAATTTTGACAAATTAACCATTTTCATGAAAGGAATATGTAGTGATACCAAATGAGTTTCTAATGAATTCAGTGCTTTTAGCTCATCAACTATTGGACCAGGATCTAAATTATTAGTCATCGATTCTTGTGGCTTTTTTCCTGATTTGATTTTTCTGTCACATGTAAAACATATCCATATAGATTTCCAACTTTCAGGATGAGCACATCCATTTTGACATGTGTTTGAACAGTCGTGTAAGTATTTTTTAGATATACATTCACTTGCTATCTGTTTAACTTTGGCCGATTTATAAAGTTTTTCATTACAACAAGTTACTTGATTATTAAATAACAATCTGTGACACACACAGCATATATATTCTGGGCCATTTTTTTTTTCCTTTTTGAAATCATTGATAACAATATCTATTTTACTCATTTCTTTTCTTTTTATTTCTTTCCTTTCTTTGTTTTGTTTTTTAATAACATCTCTATGGTTTTTATTGGTTCTATACTTAATTTGACTTCTGAACTTTACATCAGACTGAAATTGTTTATTTGTCTTATATTTGTATTTACTTTGATCTTTTAGGCTTGTCTTAAATTCTTCATTTGTTTCATATATATATTTACTTTGATTTTTAACATAGGCCTTGAATTCTTCATTTGTTTCATATTTCTGACTACTAACAGATTTAAGGTGGTCTCGATACATACTATTAGATTTATATTTCATAATTTCATATTTCTTCAATTTTTCTCTGTAATCATTATTTAACCTATACCTTTCTTTGTTCTTCTTGATTAAATTATCTTTGAATATTTGACAGAATCTATATTTATGCTTCAATTTATCACCAATACTAGCATATTCATTCTTTAATCTATAGTTCGTATTCCTTCTTGACTTAAGAATTTGCTTAAATCTATAATCTTTATTATATTTGTATTTAAATCGTCTTTTATTCTCTCTATACATTGCACCTTTGTCTGATCTGACAGCATCTTCTTTTCTTATAAATGTCCAATATCTATCATATTCAGATTTCTGTTTGTCCATTATTTTGTCAGTATCAAGTTGTGTTATATATGTGTATTTCTTTCTAGAAGTCCAATTGTTTCCCCTTCGCTTACGTTTTCTACACTTTTGTTTTCCAGGGTCTTTAAATTCTGTTTCATCTGGTTTTAAAGGGATGTCATTATCGCAATCAATATCTTTATTAAAACTTTTACCTTGCAACTGTACATCGTTATCGCTATTTCTATTACACGATTCAACATTCAACACTACTTCATAGTGAACCTGATTGGCGTGGTTAATATAAATCCCCTCATTACTACTGGATTCATCATGCAATATCTGTAATTTAGAAAATTTCAACCATCTTTTATTACTATAAGTATATATATCTACTTGTAACAAATCAGCACAAACATATATTTCAAGTTCTGTAGCCCATGACCCTAAATTTCTCATTTTTGATCTTCTTAAATAGTCATCAACAGAAAAAAATCCAGCTCTAAGATATGGAATAAAAATAGCTGCATTGTTTTTTAAATGATTAACAATAGCTAATCTGACAATTCTATGATTTACTTCTGTACCAGATATTGCATATGATACTGATCTAAAATAACAATTACCATCTCCAGTAATACTTTTAATTTGTGATGGTCGATTGATTGGACACCTATTCACATTACTAGAATTATTGTCAACTCTATTTACTATGTTAAGTTGTCTACATATTCTGGTTTGCTCATCTAAACTCAATGTATTAAAGAAAAAATTGTTTGTTTCAACATGAGATATAAATACATCATCATGTATTTCATTTGTGGGGTTTTCATTAAAAATTTCATTACTATTGTCGTCAATTAAGGCATCATTAATGATATTTATACCTGTTACTTCAAACTCTGTATTCATACCGATTTCCATTGATTCAGCTAAATTACAGCAGTGTGTATAAACATCTACAATATCTTTCAATTCAATCAGCACTGATGTTCCATCAGGAGTTAACAATCCCACTGAATTTCTGGAATGGCTATCAAATATATAATACATTGCATTTCTTTTCATAATTACAAATGTATTACCACCAAAAGTTATAAAGCATGACTCATATTGTAAAAGACATGTCTGCAAAGCTTCATATAATGTCATAGATATTTCATTATATTCAAAAGTACTGTCTCCAGATCGCATCAGTCCTACTACAGAATCCAGCTGAATATCTATATCAAACAGTTTTTCAAACACAATAAGGCTTCTAGGCAATTCAGATATCAAAATATACCTATTATGCATTGATGAAGAAGATTGCAAAAAACTATACAATTCATTACCAGCTATTAAAATCTTATCCAAGTCATTTGTATTCCAGATATGAACAGATTTAATACAAGAAAATAAAACAGCAACTAAAGAATTTCCAGTACATTGTGTGCCACTAAATACACCAAATCTTACATCTGCCTGATGAAAACTACCATAAACATATTTATAATTATTTACCTTGGACTTACATATTTCCTTCCTACATGAAGTTTCATTACGTGTACCTGATTTCATCATAGTCTGTAAATATATTTCTGCTGTATTCTCACCATTGGTACTTGACATTTCTTTTGCTTTCAAATCACTCTCAACTTTTTTATTTTTTGCAAACGTCTTCAAATTCAAAATGGCTTTCGACTTTGGCTTTTTCCTTCGAGGCATAATTAAGATTACAGTGAAAACTGGAGTTATGTCCCTTTAATTATACTTTTATGAAAGGGGATTCTACTGCCTTCTGAATAAAAAAAAAAGATATTTCTTTTCTATTTGTTTCTTTTCTATTTGTTTCTAATATTTTTCTTGTTATTTGGCTTTATAGTTTTCTTCAAAAAATGACTTTCCTAAGACAATAGAACGTCACAATCCTATTGAATAGCAGATTCGTATTTAAGACAGTGGTGCCAAGCACTGAATGTTTCTTAGTTAAATAGCAGATTCGTATATAAGACAGTGGTGCCAAGCACTGAATGTTTCTTAGTTAAATAGCAGATTGCTTCAACGTATACCAGTTTGCAAAGCTGATATACAAGCTGAGTCAATTGGCTGTTAATATCAAAGTAAAACAGTTAGCCAATCTGTTATACTGTCTGTCAAGTTACTACCACACTAACCAATACACCAGAGTTTAACCAGGTTGATGCCTCATATCTGAAAATATACAAAATATACATATATTATGAATATTTGCAGACCATTTTAAGTCTGTATGCGTATTACAATAGAGTGTAAGTATAATCTCTATAAAAGAAATATAGTCCAAAACTTATTAAATTCTTACAATGTTTACAATGATAGGATGAATTCAAATTCCATACACTGCAGACAATATGTGGGTTTTTTTTATATAGGAATGAAATTGAGATCACTTATAGTTGAAAAAAAAACAATCCAACAGTGAGGCTGATGTCCGCCGCCGAAATCCCCAAATAAATAGATGACACATATTAATTAATCGCCCATTTATTTTTTTCAAAAGCATGAAGCAATCAAAGTACATGTACACACTAAGTTTCATCACTCTCTATTAGATAGAATCAAGATTATCTTGTCCCAAAGCATCGACCAATGACACTTATTAGCTCTGCTTAGCTTCAGCTTGAAATATTAATCATTGAACGTAGTCAAGACATTCACCTAACAACCTACTCTTATATCGAATTCCAACTGCCAAGGGATCTTATATGTGCACGCCTATGTGTACACAGGACCTCAGTTTTTCATATTATCCTAACATCTAGACAGCTGTTCTTGAAAGGCCCTCCATTCTGGATCACTGACAAGGGGAAATCACACAAGAAGTCATCTAATGAAAACAGGCAATTAGTGAATTACCATGCAGTAAGAAATGGGGGGGGGGGACTTTTACCCAGGCAGAAACACTACAGTTTACTGTCATGACAAGGGCTCTTTAAGATAGGATGCATAACAAATTATGCAGTGCTTACATGATATGATATCTCAATTTTTTTTTATGTCACAAGACACCAACTAATTGCATAAAGCTTGTTAAATGCAAGATGACCATTGGTATTTGTAGATGGTCATATGAAATTAAGTTTGTTTACAGTGTTGTGAATGTTATATATATCAATATTACTCTCTGGTGTCCAAAATGGCTCATATAGTAATATCAATGATTCAACGACTGAACAATCATCTCTGGTTAATATAGTTCAGCTTTCAACATAAATTTCTTACATACATTCAAACTGCAAATTTCAAAATTTCTTTTGAGACTTTGTCAAAACAATTATTTGTTCCCCATTCATTAAACAATTATGATGTTTGAAAAAATGTATATCTTTTAATCAATTATTATAGTCTCTCTATCATTTAAAATAGAATAAGTTTTTCAAAGGTTATAACATAACCTGCTTTTTCCTCTGAACACCTAAATTTCATTCTATTTTCGTATCACTGACGTCTTAAATTAAATTCACAATGTGTTTACCAATGTCGCCAATGAATTGCCAATATAGACACGTACAATGAAATTGATGTGTTGCACAAATAGGCCCCTACATATATATTGACACCTACTCTGACAGAAAAACAATGCCTTATTTTGGCACTTAAAATTAAGTTAAATGTTCCGTAGATCATACAGACATTCAATACTCACTGAGACCACACGGGTCCATTTAACATAACAATAATGCGAGTAGGATGAATAAACTATAAAGTAATAAAGAAAACACGTGTTGTTGTCAAATGGCCGGCTTATGCCTTATCTTTGTCTAACTGTAATTTGATTTGCACGCACATCATTTCATTTAAACCATTTTAACACACAATTTTACATCGTGAATCGGTGGAACCTGCTATAGATAATATATACGGTGCATTATACACTTGGAATCTTCCTTTCTTCGCCATAAAAATAGACTATATGTTGCTGCAAAAAAAATAATAGTCGCCATACTTACATAACATGAAATAGCGGAAAGGTCTTTTCTTTTGGAATGTAGCGTCTCTCCAGTTATAGCCAGTACTCTTTTTTTTTATCTCACACAATCATACCCTTTGATTGAGATCAATCCAACGTGAAATTCCTTTACACATCTTCAAGACGACAGATGCTGATCAAAAATAATGACGCACTAGCGTATTCGAATAAAGCAATTTTAAAATATATATATATGTAATGCGAAATAACTCAACGTTTATAATCCTGTGAACAACAGCGAAATGTGACTTGATGATCGCGACTTACTTTCCAAGACCGATTCAGCTAACGTTGTCAAGGACGTCACGTGACCTGAATTGGGTGGTAACCATTATAAGAATATGGCATCGCCTTCGTTTGTTCTTGTTTCGCGTGATAACGTAACTTTTTGTATAAACAAAAATAAAAGGCCCATCCTTTTAGTTGACTAGCATGACATAGCCCACCTATGTATTTCAGCAACTATCGCGTAGGCTAGCTACCGGTAATCAAAAACAGCAAGGGCGCCGGTCGCTTACCGATGCCCAAGGCTAAACAATACAATTATTTTTTAAAACAAAATTCAGCTTATTAACTGACTTACCATTACCTAGCCTACCTGTTTAACTGCGGTATATGATAAATATTGTCGCTTGTGGATATGTAGGCCTACTTTTGACAATAATATGATTTGAATATATTAAGCATAGGCATATTCAGGCCTATTGTTTGTAGACTACTTTCTCTGTAATAGGCCTACTAGTAGTGCCCCATCTTTGTCATTTCATTCTTTACCTCCAAAAAATAACACTTTATTTAAATTTATTAAGCTTTCATTTTGTGTTTTATCCACAAATCGGATTTCTCAGAATCTAACCACAGTATCTTTATGAAACTTTTACCTATCCCCCCCCCCCCAAAAATGGGTGGTGGCTGTTCATTAAATATATTTTCAAAACGTTTTACGAATCCGAAATCACCGAAATTTACGAACGACAAAATGAACAATGCATAGTCGTAACTTTATTGTTTTTTGACCGATTTTACTAAATCTTTTTTCTTTGAATACCTTGAAAAAAATCATTTTCATCAGCAGTTTCACATTTTCGAATTTCGAAAATTCGTCGCTGTGATTTCGAACCGGAAGTTTAGACCAATTTGACAACTTCTTTAATAGTAGTACGATTTTCATGAAATTTAGCATATAAGTAGATCTTACCGATGCGACATCAAAAACATGATTAGAAATTTTCTAAATTATCACCCCTAGACGAAATTAAGGATCAATGTTTTCAAAAAAGTCCACGAAATATAGGTCAGAATGACCTATTTTTTTTTCGATACTAGATAAGTAATTACTGATTTGTACACAAAATATGAAGTTTGTCAATCGAACCGGAAGTGCCAACATGCTTTTTTGCTATTTTACTTACAGACTTGGGAGTTATATTTTCTGAATCCCTGAAGGAAGGCCTAAAAAACGTTCAGAGTAGAATTTTGATTTAGGTCAACTGGTAGTCACCATTTTGAAGTGAATATGAAACATATTGAGAAATCAACATTTACGGACTTGTAAACAAACACAATAGGGCATAGTATGTTCAATGCGTCTCCTATGACTGAAATTAATAACCTACATTTCAGGATAGCCGGGATACGGGTCGAATTTTTGGACTTTGAATATTTCAAAAATTCAATTTTTGCCTTTGATGTTTTTCGTGCCGACAAAGTTCTTTACGAGTAAAAACTCACATTAACTTCACTAGATTGTGACCGATTTTAATGATTTTTATTTCTTGTTCGGATTATTCATACGACCCATGACATGTGACAGGAAGTGACTGTGAATATGAAAGCTTTCATATCTGCATGGGACAGTAGCAGATCTAGTTATTTATTATTATTATTTACCGCGAGGGCCTAGATCTCCATGATCGAAAACAGATATCGATCTGGAATCAGATTTTCTATTGGGAAACCATGTGGTGGCTACTTGATAAAATATTTTTGAAATTTCTGCGCATACCGGAAGTGACCGAACTTTGTACGTTATCTAAAAATTGAAAATCGGCCATAGTTTCGTGAATTCTTTATCCATTTTCAAACAAATTACATTTTTGGAATCCCTGAATCTTTTCTGAGACAATCTATTCTGAGACATTTTTCAATTTCGAACTTTCGTCTATGACTTTTATCGTTTGAAAATTGCAAACATGTTGTTTACGAGACAATTTTTGTTATTTTTCAAAATTTTCAAATTTGACCTACATTTTTGGATACCTGAAGTCCATCCGATTCCAGTAATATAAGTTTCATTCAGAGTTATCGCCCTTTATTTTTCGATTTTTTTCGAATTTTCTTCCCATTTTGTGAGCTCCGGTTTCGGTTTATGGCAGAATTGACGTTTCTGAAACTTCTGGAACATGAAGTTATAGTCCAATACCAACTTATAAAGCAATTTCGACAAGAATCCTTAAACCGGAAGTGGTCGAAATAGTGGGCAATATTTTGAAAAAAATGCAAAAAATGGATATTTTGGGGAAAAACGCGATTTCTCTGTCCGATATCAATGGATTAAAGAAATTAGGGTACCATTGGAATGTAATAGGATTGTACTATCGTATGATACTCAATTCATACGGATACTATGATCAGGAGGCAATATATGGCACGCTGAAAATCGAGTATTTTCTGATTTGGAGGGTTTTTGGACGCCTGTATCTCGGAAACTTAACCTGCAATTTTTTTTAAATTTTTTCTATCGAGAGTCCTTTTGGAGGTATTTTGCATGAAGCCATCCAATAAGACTTTGAAATGTCTGGAATAGGATAAAAAAGGGACTGAAAATCGAAAAAAGTCGAAAAATCGTGAAATTTTGGAAAATGCTCTACTGTTTTTTTATTTTAAGAGATTTTTAAAAAAAGTTTGTATATTCAGATAGCTGACCTAATTACGATTCTAACGATGTATAATATGTATGTAATTATTAAAATTTAATTTTCGATATTTTAAATTTTTTGTATTTTTGACACTTTTGAACATAGGATTTCTCAGGGGCATTTTATCTGATCAGATAATGTAATATATCATTACAGAGCCCTGTGGCTATTTTAGTGCCCAAACCGGCTATTAAAACTATTCCGACAATAATAACCATACCGGAAGTATTCAAAAAATGAAAAAAAAAGAGTAAAAACATTGTCGCACTTGCGAAAAACTTGATTTCTCTCTTAGGTAATAGCGGACCAAAAGAACTAAAGTGTCGCTGGATAGCCCTATTAATGGACCATCATATGATATCTAAATAATACGATTTCGATGGTAAGGAAATAAATTATTGTATGCCAAAAATCTAGTATTTTCCAATTTTTTAACATTCTGAGACGCCCTTTTCTCGAAAACGACGCCTACGATTTTTCTTAAACTTTTCTTACTCAAAGTCCTATCGGTTGTCTATATAGGGAATCCAAAATGAAAAGCATTGAAATAATATAAGTGGTCGAAAAATGGCCTCAAACTTTGAAAAAAAACTGAAAAATCGTTAAATTTTTGGAAACGCTCTTTAATTTATCTTTTTTTCCAAAACTACTCAATGGATGTTTCTGACACTTCTGGTACAGAAAGTTAAGTATCCAAAGAACTTCGTAAAGCTATCACAACAACGATCGTAAAGCCGGAAGTAGTCGAAAAAATGTCCGATATTTTGAAAAAAAATAATTTTTTTACGAAAACCTTTTTTGTTTATGAATATTTTTTGATGATATTTTACACGGGGTTAAAATATCACCGTACTTGAGCAGAAATGAGAAAAAAAATTGTCTCGGTAATTTGCGTTAGCCGCCATCGGCTAATTTAGTTTTTCGTACCCAGAAAAATTATTTATTGTTCGATTTGTATAAAACAAAGTTCATATGCACCGTGGTCCCAATTGCAATTTTTTTTGTTACGGTGAAATTTTTCTGTCGGCAACGGAAGTGACGTAATATTAACAAAAACTACAATTTTGACAGTTCGGTACCACTTTTTGAAAGCAAATATTATTTTTTTTCAAAACTGATATAACTAAAAGGATGCACCCTGCAAAGGTGCACAAAATCCTTAGCTCATATTTTTAAATTTCAATTTCAATTTCGGGCAATTTCGAATAAAATGTAAAATAAAGTGTAAAATTCAGTTATTTACAATTCATTCACCGTCTTCATATTTTGAAATATTTATTTGTAATTTTCATAAACTCGTAGCAATAATCCAGACGAAGAGAATGTATGCGAAAATTAGTTTGTAATATGAGCAGTTGCCGAGAAATATGCAATTTTGCATGCATCACTTTTCACGTTATTTTGCCTATAAAAGAGTGAATTATTATTCGATTTGCAATATTTTTTTTCCATTTGATGCCTAATGCCAATTTGGACTAGGTCAAGCCAATTTTACATTTTCACTGTGACCGGAAATAACGTCTTTTGGGCAAAAACTGTATTTCTAACCTAAAAAACAAATATTTTATTCAAATGAGTCTGCCTTATAATGTTTTTAAAATTATGATATTTGATTCCCATCAACGAATAGAATGAAGCCATACGACCATACAGATACCACAAGATGGTTTCTAACTTGTACGGTTACAGAGAAATAGGCGATCTTCTATAAGTCACTTTTCAAGGTTTTTGGTCTGTAAAAGTGTCAATTATTATTCGATTTTTATAATTTATTTACCATTTGATGCCTTATGCCATTTATGACTTCTATGAACCAAGTTAAAATTTTCAACATCACCGGAAGTAATGTAATTTTTGCAAAAAACGTATTTTTAGCCTTCAAAACAAACATTTTTTTGAAGGGATTTAAATTTATTATTCGTTTAACTTTATAACGTCTGACTCTAATGGGCAGTAAGACTGAATCAATACCATCATATTGATATCAAGAAAAGGCTTCTAGCATGTTCCCTTGTCGAATAATAACCAATTTTCCGAGGGTCACTTTTAAGTTTTTTACCTTCTTAATTTCAGTTTATGGGTTATAGGTTAATTATTTATTGCCCGATATCTATAAAAAAAAGTTTGCATTTTGTATGTTGCGAATTTTCGACTTATTTTTCACCTATAAAAATTTCTTTCGGCACCGGAAGTGACGTAATTTTGCCATAATTTACAATTTTGACCGGTCTTTTCGCCAGGAAATATTTCTTTTACATATGATAGAGGGTGTCACTGAAGCAAAACAACTAATGTATAGTTTGCTAGCTCAATGGATCGGCTATGGTATAATAAACTTCCTGTATGATTCCTGAAAGCCGGTTCAGTGCTGCTTGCAGGTCTAGTTAAAATTATTATTCTTATTCTTATTATTATTATTATTATTCAGATTCCAATTTGAATAGATCTCAGCAACTACGTGTCGCATCGTTACGATTTCTTCGGTTTTACTGGGAAAGTGGGTGTGACTTAGAGGATAAAGCTATTTTGAACGTTGTACGACAATGCGAAATTTCCGAAATCACCGAAGTTATCGTTTTTGAAAATATTGCAGTAATTTTAACAATAATCATTGGATTTTAACTTTCGATACATTTTGGCATAGCCGGAGACAGGGCACATAGCTACGCTACTTTCCATTTTTGATTTTCGGCAAATCTTCGAAGATATTAGGCGCTAAATTTCGAAAATTTAAAATTTTACAAAAAACTTTTTTATTTATAAATATTTTTTAGTCGTGTTGTGCACAGAATTAAAGAGTCACCTGACTAGCGCAAAAATGTTAAAATATTTTGTCTCAGTAATTTTCCTTGGCCGCCATTGGCTAATTCAGTTTTTTAGTCCTAGATTAATTTTTTATTGTTCGATTTGTATAAAACAAAGTTCATATGCTTCGTTGTATCAATTGTCATTTTTTTGATTACCGAAAGTGTTATCTATCGGCACCGGAAGTGGCATAATTTTACTAAAAACTACAATTTTGACAGTTATTTTCCTTCTTCGAAAACAAATATTATTTTTCGGAAAAATTATTTGACTCAAAGAGTGTGCCCTTTCAAGGCGCAAAAAATGTAGGAAGCAGTTTTTTTAATTTCGATTTCATTTTCGAGCAAATTCGATTAAGAGGCTAAAAATGGTGTAAAATTGACCTATTTACAACCTATTCAGGCTTTTCAGATTTTAAAATATGTCTTCGTAACTTTTATAAACTTGTAGCTATAATCCATACGAAGAGAATGTATGTTAAAATTAGTTTCTAATATAAGCAGTTGCCGAGAAATGGGCAGTTTTGCATAAGTCACTTTTTTCTTTTTTTTTTGCCTGTAAAAGAGTCAATTATTAATGGATATTCGCAAAAGTGACATCATTTGATTCAAAAAGCAAGTATGCTTGTTCGGTTGCCGAGATATAGGCGATTTTCTAAAAGTCACTTTTGAAGGTTTTTGGCCCATAAAAGTGTCAATTATTATTCGATGTTCATAAAATTTTCACCCTTTGAAGCCTAATGTCATAGACGATGTTATAAAACTAATTTAACGTTTTCATTATCACCGGAAGTAACTTCATTTTGGCAAAAACTGTATTTTTAGCCTTCAAAACAGATATTTTATTCAAATGAGTCTGATTTGTAATGTTTATACAATTATGATATTTGATTCCAATCAACAAATAGATTGAACCCATACGGTCATATAAATACCAAAAAATGGTTTCTAACTTGTACGGTTGCCGAGAAATAGACGATTTTCTACACGTCACTTTTCAAGGTTTTTGGTCTATAAAAGTGGCAATTATTATTCGATTCACATAAGATTTTCACCATGTGATGCCTTATGCCATTTCTGATTTCATAAAACTAATAGAACATTTACATTATCACCGGAAGTACTGTAATTTCGTCAGGATCAATTACATGTAACAAATGTATAAAATGAAATTATATTGCTGGATTTGTTTGATTCTGTTTCCATTGTATTTGATGTGTGCAATGCTTATGTGGAAACCTGTATATTGGTTTCATTGGTACCGGAAGTGATATATGTTCAAGGGTAACGTGGCACCGAAAGTGACACAAGTTCAAGTTCAAAGGTAACATGGCACCAGTGAAACCCGTCATTCCTGCATGCAGGTCTAGTTATTATTATTATTATTCAGATTCCAATTTGAATAGATCTCAGCAACTACGTGTCGCATCGTTACGATTTCTTCGGTTTTACTGGGAAAGTGGGTGTGACTTAGAGGATAAAGCTATTTTGAACGTTCTGCGACAATGCGAAATGTCCGAAATCACCGAAGCTATCGTTTTTGAAAATATTGCAGTAATTTTAACAATAATCATTGGATTTTAACTTTCGATACATTTTGGCATAGCCTGAGACAGGGCACATAGCTACGCTACTTTCGTTTTTTGATTTTCGGCAAATCTTCGAAGATATTAGGCGCCAAATTTCAAAAATTTAAAATTTTACAAAAAACTTTTTTATTTATGAATATTTTTTAGTCGTATTGTGCACAGAATTAAAGAGTCATCTGACTAGTGCAAAAATGTTAAAAAATTTTGTCTCAGTAATTTACCTTGGCCGCCATTGGCTAATTCAGTTTTTCAGTCCTAGATTAATTTTTTATTGTTCGATTTGTATAAAACAAAGTTCATGTGCTTCGTTGTATCAATTGTCATTTTTTTTATTATCAAAAGTGGTATCTGTCGGCACCGGAAGTGGCATAATTTTACCAAAAACTACAATTTTGACAGTTATTTTCCTTCTTCGAAAACAAATATTATTTTTTGGAAAAATTATTTGACTCAAAGAGTGTGCCCTTTCAAGGCGCAAAAAATGTAGGAAGCAGTTTTTTTAATTTCGATTTCATTTTCGAGCAAATTCGATTAAGAGGCTAAAAATGGTGTAAAATTGGCCTACTTACAACCTATTCAGGCTTTTGAGATTTTAAAATATTTCTTCGTAACTTTTATAAACTTGTAGCTATAATCCATACGAAGAAAATGTATGTTAAAATTCGTTTGTAATATAAGCAGTTACCAAGAAATGGGCAGTTCTGTACAAGTCACTGTTTTCGTTATTTTGCCAGTAAAATAGTCAATTATGATTGGATTTTTATAAAAGTGACATCATTTGATTCAAAAAGCACGTAGCGTCATATCAAGTTGATTACAATTTAAAATTGACACCGGAAGTGACATCATTTGGTCAAAAAATGCATTTTAAACTTTTTTAAATCAATGTTTAATTCAACCAAGAATAACTTAATATGTATTAATAATTTTAACTTTTGGTTTAAATTCACATATAAACAAAACTCATATGGTCATATAGATATCATAAAATGGTCTCTAACTTGTTCGGTTACCGAGAAATAGACGGTTTTCGACAGGTCACTTTTGAAGGTTTCGGGGCCATAAAAGGGTCAATTATTATTCGATTTTCATAAACGTCACACCATGTTATACCTAATGCCATTTGGGATTTCATACAAGTAATTTAAGATTTTCATTATCACCGGAAGTAACGTCATTTTGGCAAAAACTGTATTTTTAGCCTCCAAAACAGATATTTTATTCAAATGAGTCTGTTTTGAAATCTTTTTCAAATTATGGTATTTGATGCAAATCAACAAATAGAATGAACCCATACGATCATACAGATACCACAAAATCGTTTCTAACTTGTACGGTTGCCGAGAAATAGCCGATTTTTTACAAGTCACTTTTCAAGTTTTTTGGTCTTTAAAAGTGGCAATTATTATTCGATTTACATAAAATTTTCACTATATGATATCGTATGCCATTTCTGATTTCATAAGACTAATTGAACATTTGCATTAACACCGGGAGTAATTTAATTTTGTCAAGATCATTTACAAGTAACAAATGTATAAAATGAATTGATATTGCTGGATTTTGTTGATTCTGCGTCCATTTTATTTGTGTGCAATGTTAATTTGGAAACCTGTTTAGTGGTTTCGCTGGTACCGGAAGTGACATATGTTCAAGGGTAACTTGGCACCGGAAGTGACATGCTTAAGAGTAACTTGGCAACAGTGAAACCCGTCATTCCTGCATGCAGGTCTAGTTTTGTTTTATTATTGCAGAAGAGTTACCTTACAAGATACAAAGGGTAGTGATGAGTCATACATGTAATTATATATTGATTCTTTGATACTGCATGATTATATGTTAATTCTGTGATACTGTATGACAATATATAAACTGATTCTGTGATACTGTATGTAGTATGACAATATTTATACTGATTCTGTACTGTATGATAATATACTGGTTTTGTGTTTCTGATTCTGTGATATTATATGATTGTATACAGATTTCGTGATTCTGCATAATTATATACTGATTCTGTGATACTATATGATTATATACTGATTCTGTGGTTGTGATACTCTATGATTATATATACTGACTCTGTGATTCCCATTTCTGTGAAACTGTATGAGTATAATAAAAATCTGTGATAAAATATAATATACTTATACTGTGGTACTGTATGATAAGATAGTGATTAGAGAGATACTATGATAATATACTGATTCTGTAATAGTAGTAATACGATCTGATAATATACTGATTCTGTGATACTTTGGGATTATATACTGATTCTGTATGATAATATACTGATTCTGTGATACTTTATGATTAGATACTGTATGATAATATACTGATTCTGTGATACTTTATGATTATATACTGTATGATTATATACGTACTGATTCTGTGATACTTTATGATTATATACAGATACTGTATGATAATACATGTATACTGATATTGTATGATAATATACTGATTCTGTGATACTTTATGATTATATACTGATACTGCCTGATAATATATTGATTTTGTGATACTTTATGATTGTATACTGATACTGCATAATAATATATTGATTTTGATTATAATACTCATACTATATCATTATAATACCGATACTGCAATTTTTTTTTTACTTTACTTTATTACAAGGCAAAGCAAATCACTTGCTGTAGCCAACATAAATACATAGAATATATTGAGTGAATATAGCACAACAAATGAGGAATATAAAGAACATAATTATTATAGAAGATAAATAATATATGTAAAGAAAGCAGTTTCAGTAAAAGATTCTACTCTCAGGTAAAAGTATATAGAAATATGAAGTTTCTGGAAAGAAAAAACTAATAATTTCATCTTAGCTAGCGCTTTCACCCACTACGGGGATCGTCAGGCTTTTAATAATGAGATAGTATACAATTATATGACGTCATGGCGTTATAAATACATAATGTACATGACAATAATAATATAAATTATGAATATTTTACAATATCAAGATATCATATAAAATTATGAAGCATTTAATTTAGGGTGATACTTGTTAATAAAATGCCGTTCTTTATTTTCTAGCAAATTATTATCCGACCAGTTGAGTCTATATAAGGGGAATACCCTAAATTTTCCCTTTCCACATGTATCTAAGTGTTCACTTAAAGGGATCATTCTATTTTTGGAATTAGCAATGTGGGATCTGTGTAGGTTCATCCTTATGTTTAGTTGTGATTCAGTTTTGCCGATATATTCTTCATTACAACCTGGACATATTATCAAATATATAACATTATTACTTTTACAGTTCATAGATTGTTTTACTTTAAAATGTACATTTCCATTAATTTTTACTGCTTTACCTTCAATAATGTTGTCACATGTTTTACATCTATTGTCACCACACTTTGTGACACTCGATTCTGTGACTTTAGAATCAACTTTTGAAGACGTAAGTATTCGTCGTAAATTTGGGGGTTGTTTGTAATAATTGATAATTTTTGTGGTATCCCATATTTCGGACATTTTTTTGCTATTTCTTAATAAATATGTATGTTTATTTATTACATCCCTGGCTTTTTCTTGAGTTGGATTATAAGTTGAAACTAATGTTAAGACATTTTCTTCTATGTTTGTAATCGTATGTCTATCTTTAGGGATTCTTAACTCTTTTTGATCCATTTCTAAGGCTTTGCGATTAGCTTCCTGAATGAGTTTTATGGGGTAATTTTGTTTAACTAAAAATTGTTTCAGTTCGTTTAATCTAACTAATTTGGTTTGTGGATTAGATACAATAGTGAAGACCCTTCTAGCTAGATAAAAGGGTATATTTCTTTTAGTGTGTGGCGGGTGACATGAATTAAAATTTAAATATTGGTGTGTATCGGTTGGTTTGTAATATAGGTCAGTTTGTATTACGCCATTATTTGATACTATAACTGTGACATCTAAAAAGTTTAAAGATATGTTACTATTTTCAATGGTGAAGCAAATATTTTCATCTAGCGATCTATGTAATTTATGGATTACTTCCTGAGCTGCTTTTAGGATTAATAAACAGTCGTCCAGGAATCTTTTCCATGCTTGTTTTATGTATATATACATCACGAGTCCAAAATCGATTAATATTTGGTTGTACCAATTGTTTTCTAAAAAACCCAAAGCTAATGTAGCGTACGTAGGGCTTATCTTGCTACCCATTGGGCAGCCTTTCTTTTGAAGATATAAATTTCCATCAAAGTAAAATATATTATTGGACATTATGATATCAATGGATTTTATAATAAAATATTTAGTGATTCTCTCGGGTATTTCGTCAGGATATTTAACTAACCAGTATTCTATCGCTTTAATTCCAAGTTTGAGTTCTATGTTATTGTAGAGATTGACTACATCAAAACTTATAAGTGTACTTCCAGGAGCTACCTTTGTTGGTAAATGGTTAAGAAAATCTATGTCGTCCCTAATAAAACTGTTGACGTGCTTACACAGTGGTTTTAATAGAATATCAAGGAAATTACTGAGACGCTGTGTAACACTGTGAGGTCCTCCTACAATTGGTCTAAATTTTAAATCTGTAGGATTTTCTATACAAACTAGATCCGATCTGTTGTTGTTTATTTCTTTCTGTATTTGCGGGCTCTTATGTACTTTAGGTAAACCATAAAAATATGCTGTTTTTGAGTCATAGTTGGTCAAATAGTCTTGTTCTTTTTCGCTGAGACATGTACTTTGACTTTCGATGAATTTAGATATCAATTTCTTTGTATTAGATTCATTTTTAGCGACAAACGGTTCATAGTATTCTTTATCCTCAAGCATGTTTAATATTTTGGCTTTGTAAAATGCCGTATTCATTAGGACTATGGCTCCGCCTTTATCCGCTTCTTTCATGGTAATGTTATTATTTTTCCGTAGATTATTAAGTGCTTGATTTTCAATTTTCAAAAGATTATATTTATGGTCATTATTTTGTATTTGGTGAGATGTAATATTGTTTATAAATTTATCAAGGTATTCATCCCTTCCCGAACCCGGTGTAAACTTCGATTTGTTTTTAACTAAACTTTCAGATTTTGATTGATGTAATATTTGAGTTTCATTGTTTGTATCATTAGGATCTATATCGTAAAAGTATTCCATTAATCTTACTTTTCTACAAAATTTGAAAAGTTCTGAATTAAGTAATGAATTGTTAATCATTGGAGTGGGGGTAAATTTTAAACCCCTATTTAATAATTTTGTTTCATTCTCTGACAATTTATAAGAACTTAAATTTATTATCTTAATCTCCTTTTGTTTTACTTCATCCTGCTCCTGTTTCCTCTGCTCCTGTCTAAAAAATATTCATCCATGTGGTTTTCTGCTATGAATCTCGGTCTTGGAGATATATTATTTTCTCGAGAGTTCCATCTATAATTTTGTGGCGATCTTCTATTGTTGGCGTTCCGTGATTGTACAAAGTTTCTATTAGGGCTTTGAACCCTATACCACGATTGTGCGTTCCCGTAATTATAATTTAAAAAGTTTCTGTTGGGGCTTTCTCTATATTATACCTTGGCCGTGGTTTACTGTATTTATAATTTACCTCATATCGTTCTTCGTTTCTGTATCTTGGTTGTGTTTGGTGGATTTCATTTGGCGAATGTGTCCCATCCTTTTTGTAATTTTGATTACTTTTAAAAATGTCTGACCCGTTTTTGGCTTCGTAATCTTTCAACCAAATTTCTTTCTCCGACCAATTATGTTTGGTTTTATTTTCCATTTGTAAACATTCCTCATCCCACATTTCTTTTGTTTGGTAATTAATCTCACCTGGTACATCAATTTCTATTGTTTCATGCATGTTTATATCAATATTCTTATATGTCTGTTTATATTTTTCTGCGTTGATTTTCGTTATTGATATTTGGGCCTTGAATTGCTCCATAGCTAACTGTGTCCAGGTAGTAATGAAGAATATATCGGCAAAACTGAATCACAACTAAACATAAGGATGAACCTACACAGATCCCACATTGCTAATCCCAAAAATAGAATGATCCCTTTAAGTGAACACTTAGATACATGTGGAAAGGGAAAATTTAGGGTATTCCCCTTATATAGACTCAACTGGTCGGATAATAATTTGCTAGAAAATAAAGAACGGCATTTTATTAACAAGTATCACCCTAAATTAAATGCTTCATAATTTTATATGATATCTTGATATTGTAAAATATTCATAATTTATATTATTATTGTCATGTACATTATGTATTTATAACGCCATGACGTCATATAATTGTATACTATCTCATTATTAAAAGCCTGACGATCCCCGTAGTGGGTGAAAGCGCTAGCTAAGATGAAATTATTAGTTTTTTCTTTCTAGAAACTGTCATGTATATATATACATGACACGAAAATAGTACAAATGTGTGAGAAAAAAAAAGTGAGAGAGAGAGAGAGAGAGAGAGAGAGAGAGAGAGAGAGAGAGAGAGAAATATGAAATATCCCATTAGGTGTTTAGTTTCATTTTTGGCTGTTTAATATTTGATTTCGTAGTTTCATACTTTGATAGAGATATTTACCTAAATAGATTATATGTTCACGTTTAGTGTTAGTTAAAATATTTTTAAATTTATATAACGAAGGAAAAGACCAAAATCTGCACGGAAAGAACTTGCGACGTAAATTCATATATGCTGTGCAACAGAGGAGAAAGTGGTATTCGTCTTCTACGGCGTTCAATTTGCAACATGTACAAATTCTATTTTCACGGTCTGTTTTTGTATAACGCCCAGTTTCAACATTCAATTTAAGCATGCCACAGCGAAACTGACATATTATATTTTGATATTTACGTTCAATATATGAGTTTAGGTAAATTTCATGTTCATGCACAGTTTTGAACAATTTAAAAAAACGCAACTTGCTCGAATTTTCCAAGGAAGATAACCACTCCTGTTTAAATTGGTCTTGGATGCGGGTTTTAATTAGAGGTAGACTCGTTTGGTTTATGGAAGAAGGGTTCTGCCAAAATTCTGGAAATCCAAGAGTATTCAATAAGTGTCTAATCCTCCCCACCCAATTATTTTTTCCATTCTCGTTGTCAGTACACAATAAATTGTATACTGATTCTGTGATTCTGATTACTGTAGGATTATTTACCCTTTTTGTGATATCGATGTATGATTTCTGTGGTATTGATTTATACTTTTTAATGTTGTTATCATTACTTATTAAATTTATTTTTCAAAAATATTCTTGTTAATGTTCATATTTTTGATGATAGAATTAAGCTGACTTTTGAAGAAATGATATTACAGGTTATACTTGAATTACATGTTATCGGTAACGTGTAGGGGAAGAATGTAGTACATGCTATAGACGTTATAGAGAACGTTCCAGGGGGAGAATTAAAAACCTGCTATAGACGTTATCGGTAACGTATTAGGGTGGGAATTTAGCATGTAATATAGACGTTACAGAGAACGTTTCAGGGGGAGAATTAAAAACCTGCTATAGACGTTATCCGTAACGTATTAGGGTGGGGATTTAGCATATGCTGTAGACGTTATATAGAACGTTTCAGGGGGAGAGTTGAACACCTGCTATAGACGTTATGGAGAACGTTAACGGAAGGGGGTGTCATGCATGCTGTAGACGTTATGAGGAACGATTACCCAGAGGATTGTTAAACCTGCACTAGACGTTATCTGTAACGTTAAAGGATGGAAATAAAACACGTGCTATCGACGTTATCAGAAACCTTACAGGGGAGGAATTTAAAACATGATATAGACGTTATCAGGAACGTTTAAGGAGGGGGATTAACCACATCCTATTGACGTTATCCCGAACGTTAAGGGGTGAATTTTAACACATGCTATAGACGTTAATGGTAACTTTCATGACTTACGTCCGATGAACATTCAAAACTAAGGTAAAGTAACAGAATAACTAATGTTTTCAAAACGTTAAAATTAATGTTCAGTTAACTTATCCTGTAACGTTTGTAAATAACGTTTGCCTTACGACAACAAAACTTTCCTGGCTTACGTCAGATGAACATTCAAAACTAACGTTAAATAACAGAATAATTGATGTTTTCAAAACGTTAACATTAATGTTTTCCAAACGTTAACGTTAATGTCCAGTAAACGTATCCTATAACGTTTTTAAAAACGTTAACGTTACGACAACAAAACTTTCCTGGCTTAAGTCAGATGAACATTCAAAACTAACGCTAAATAACAGAATAATTGATGTTTTCAAAACGTTAACAGTAATGTTTTCAAAACGTTAACAGTAATGTTTTTAAAACGTTAACCTTAATGTCCAGTAAACGTATCCTATAACGCTTTTAAAAACGTTAACGTTAAGACAACAAAACTTTCCTGGCTTACGTTAGATGAACATTCAAAACTTACGTAGAATAACTAATGTTTTCAAAACGTTAACATTAATGTTTTCAAAACGTTAACGTCAATGTTTTCAAAACGTTAACATTAATGTTTTCATAACGTTAACATTAATGTTTTCAAAACGTTAACATTAATGTTTTCAGTACGTTAGCATTAATGTTTTCAAAACGTATCCTGTAACGTTTGTAAAAAGGTCAACGCGACAACAACAAAACTTTCCTGGGTCACGTGCCACAAACATTCACAGGGAACGTTAAATAGCGGAAAAATAATGTTTTGAAAACGTTCGGAAAACTAAATTTTGTTAGCTGGGTAATACTAAGCCGAGGGATTTCAGGAATTACCAAGTTACCCCATGAAAGAGGGATGAACACTCTTTCATTCCATGCCATGTATTGGATGGCTCAAATAAATAAAATGGCAGCGGAAGTTAGAAAATATAACAATTAAATAGACTGGTGGGGGGTAGTGATTTTCGGGGACGAATTTCATACTACTATCTGTTCCAGGTCATACTACAACTCGAAAATTGCTTGTCATTTCTTCAAATTTTAATTAAAATGGCTAAAACTTCGAGAAATACCTGGAATGGTCATCCTATTGCTTTCTGTCTTGTAAGAACTAAGTTCAGATTAAGCTTTATAGCCTTTCTCCCGTGAAAAATCGTGGTTTGTTGACATATTATTACTGGAAAGAGCCATGTTTGGCCTAGCTATCTGGACGAGCCTAAGTGGACAAGGGGTGCTGGGTTTGCTTTAAGACATTTCACCCTACTCGGATGTGTAGGTGGTCGGTTGTTTTGGTCCAGTAGACTATATAACTCTTTAATATTTAATTGCCCTCAGTCCGAGGGTTGTAATTTTTTGATATCGATATAAGCTAGTTTAAAGATAGATAATAAAAATATTCTCGATTATCCACTTCACTCCATTATAAAACTATCCGACGATACCTTACAGGGTTAAATGTGTAGGCCACGCCTATTGGTCATGAGAATAAATGTCTAATTAAAAATTAAATAACATTTAGGGCCTAAAACGGAAGATATGCACAAGGCGAATGTAGCTCTGAAATAATGCACCTTGAAAAGAAATTCACTTACAGCTAGTCATTACCATGTAGATTGTGAATGGTCGCTAACAGGTCAGGACAAATTTATCTAACTTTGGTAAACAGTTTTTAATCGTCCTTACCTATCAGGTTTTGTAGAACCCCGTACACACAATTTACGTGTATATTTAAAACGTAGATAATATTTTTTATAAACTTTTAATTTGTTTATGATTCACTGCATTCGTTTGTTTCGATAATGTTGATTTTATTCGCGAAAATACAATTTTTGCCAGAATGACGTCATTTTCAGTGACCAATTGGTTACATCTAAGGAATATTCACAGATTGCTGCATTTTTTTTCTTTATGAAAATCAAGCCATTTATTCTTTTATGGGCATAAAAAGTTAAAAAGTGATTCTCACAAACGGACATGTCAAAAATTTAAAATGAACTATGAATTTTCGCTTACTCTTTGAAAATAGTTATGTTTCAGCCATGAGATCTAAATTGCAGGAAAACGAAATTCGAAAATTGGCTTCAGTCAACAGCAGCTATATTTTAACCCCTTAAAGTGTTTCGAAAAGGTAACAAAAATACAGGTTGCTCTCAAACAGAGCTCTTATATCTCGGAAAACAAAATTCGGAATCATTTTACCCGACATATTTATTCAAATTTAAATAAGGGCTAACCTTTTACACCAATTTACTTACCTCGGAGAGTTCGCATGGTTCTGACTTGTGCCGACTTTTCAAAATAGCTTGAATCTTTAAGTCACTCCATATTATCCAGTGAGAATTTTTTTGTGCGAAATAAGCAAGGTGGAAACAGAAAAAAAACATATCAATCTGAAAAAAATAGGCCCAGCCTGTTCTCCAATCCATTTTCAAATGAAATAAAATTTTGTTTACGAAAGAAAAAAACAAACCAAACACAAAATTGTTTCACACGAGCTTCAAAGTGTGAAACCCTAATATGTATTATTTTCGCGAAACGGACGGGCCAATTTTCCTTCATTAGACATTTCTAACCGAATGCACCAAATTTATAAAGTACCTGTCTACCCTATTGCGATATGCAGGTGTCCCATTTAACGCATGCGCAGTCGTAATGCTTATGTTCTGAGAAAGTGACAATGTCGAAATATATGAAAATTTACGAGAGAATACTGGATTTTATCGGACTTCTAGTCATTAATTCTAAGGAGAGAAATATAAGGGATGACAATTCCAGGTATGTAACAAAGTTTTAGCCAGACTGTTTCAAGATGGCGGCTGGGTTAAGACACGCTCTAAGGAGCTCCCGATATTTCAACTAAAATCCTCGAAATAAGCCATGGGCAAGAAATATACTATTCAAAAAAAGTAGGGGATATTTGATTTTGGGGGCATAATACTAAAATATGCAAATGACTACGAAAAAGGTCACCATAGAACCTAACAGAAGAAACATTTCCAGTTACATGTGACGCCCAAACGCACCAATAGCTACCGCTTGGAATGCAGGTGATGCTTGGGATCATCATGGGGGTCCAACCCAAGATTTGCACGACTCTGGCATTGAATTCCAGGGTGGAAACATCAGTTTAATTGTTTTAGTGACCAGAAAACAAATTTTGATCTGCGTCGGCTTACATGCCCTTGGCATGCTACATATCGGCACAACACAGGCGGTTGTGGCGCGGACGATGAATGTTTCTCAGTCTGTCATAAGCAGGCTATGGTCCAGATACCGTGATACACAATCTGTACAGGACAGACCACGCGCAGGTCGACCAAGGGCGACAACTCAAGCCCAGGATCGATTTATCCGTACATTGGCCTTGAGAAATCGTGTCATCACAGCAAATCAGATCAGCGCTCGTCTTCAACAGACACTGGTGTGAGAGTGAGTGGCCAGACGATTTGGAATTGACTGCATAGGGGTCACCTTCGCGCCCGACGTCCTCGCGTGATCCCTTGTTTGAGAGATCATCACATTCAGGCAAGACGTCGTTGGTGTAGGGATCGTCAACACTGGGATAATCGAAGCTGGAGCAATGTGATGTTTTCAGATGAGTCAAGGTTCACTGTTGATTTTTTGGACAGACGTAGGAGGGTGTGGCGTCATCGAAACGAGCGCTTCCAAGACGTTAACGTCATCAGACATGATCAATTTGGGGGTGGTTCTGTTATGGTGTGGGGAGGCATCACTGTTGCTGGAAGAACGGCTTTACATGTTGTTGCAGGGCGTGTTACAGGCCAGTTGTGCCGTTCGCACGACGTCATGGCCGCCGTTTCATCTTCCAGGATGAAAACGCAAGATGTGACAGGGCCAGGATCGTTACAGGTTACCTCCAACAACAGAACATCACCACATTACCTTGGCCAGCACTGAGTCCCTACCTCTTCCCCATCGAGCATGTCTGGGACATGCTTGGACAGAGGCTACGTCAACGTCAACAACGTCCTGCCAATGTCCAAGAACTTGCTGCTGCGTTGCAACAGGAATGGGACAATCTGGACCAAAATGACCTTAGACGTCTCATTAGGAGTATGCCACGTCGGATCAATGCTTGTTTGGCAAACAGAGGAGGATTTACCCGTTACTGACTTTGTTGTGATGCTGTGGTAACTTTGCTGTTTGACCCCGGGTATCATTTTACCCTTATAATGGTCAGTCTGTGCCTTACTTAGTCTAACGACATTTGGAATAAATTTTGTCATTTGTTTCTTCGTCAGTTTCATTAGGTGACTTTAATAACACTTAAAAATCAAATATCCCCTACTTTTTTTGAATAGTATAATTACAAGACTAAATGAATAAGTAAACGGATACTGCTTTCGCATATCCCGTCTAAGAAATATCAATGGAGACTTGTGGTTTTTAAGAACTTGTGTAATTGAAGCGACTGTTTGACTGTGAAAACAATGAGTTCGAGTTCAACAAGGCGAAATGAGTTTGGTAAAAACAACAGATACAGTGACTCAAGTTTCTCCAGTATAGACGACACACCGCTGAAATTGTTAAATATGGATGATTTATTAAAAGATACAGAAGATGAAGGTAAGACAGATGAAACTGTTAGGGATGTAGAACATTTACAAAATATGATTCATAACGCAGTCAGGGCGGCAGTGGAGCCTGCAACGATACAAATCGAAAAAGACATGAAACAATATATAGATAGCAAGTTTACATCCTATGACAACAAAATAGATCAGTTTGAAATAACACAAACACGACTATCTGAGACACTGAAACAACATGAAGAGGGCTTAGTTAAGTTAGATGGAGCTGTGCCAACGTTATGGAAAACTATTACCGACTTAGAAAGCGCCATGAATGATGCAGCCCAATACTCGCGAAAGTCGCATATTCGCGTTTTTGGAGTCCAGGAGACGGAAAGGGAAAACTGCATCGATATTGTTAAAGATATTATCAAAACTAAGTTAAAAATTGAAGACGAAATAATAATAGACGCTGCCCATAGAGTAGGAAGGCTGAATAGTGGCCGAGCGCCAAAGGACGGGAAAATACCACCAAGAGGCATCATTGCCCGTTTCTTAAGACGAGATGACAGATATAAAGTCATATCAACGAGGAAGCTCCTGAAGGGGTCGGGGATAGCCATTGCTGAAGATATGACGGCGATAAATATAAAGTTATTAAAAGACGTTCAAAATCACAGACGCGTTAAATCGGCATGGTTCTCCAACGGAAAAATATTCGCACAAGATTACTATAATAATGTTTTTATGTGAAAAATGGCGGACTGGGTCGGTCACGCTATCGACCTCTCTGTTATTGATGAATTTTATGATCTGTGCCCGAGTGGATATTCAGATAAGGACTTTATGGAATTACAAAATGTGCCCGTGGATATACTTCAGGATATTGGATCAAATTATTGTGAGGATTTTGCTGTTAGTACCTTCAAGTCAATATCCTTTGTCTAGAGTTGTACAACCCGTCAATATACAGAGTGAAGTTGACATAACCAGCGAGGAAAAATCCCTAAATATACTAGAGTTAATTTTAGGTGGCAGTTTTATTTCAAAACCCAGGGACTCTTTTGTTTCTAGTCTATTGTGCGAGACGAAGCGCAATTCGACAGAATTAAAATGTTTACGTAATGAACTGTTTAACAGAGCCAAGCAAACTGATAATTTCCCGTATTGCGATTTTGTGTTGAAAGAGAGAAGAAAGACTGTCGGTAAAGTAACATATTCGGTACAAATTAAACTAGCTAGAGATTGTTTTAATCTACAAAGGGCCTGTTTGGGAGAATTCGGCATAGAATTATCAGAAATATTTACATTAAACACCAAATCTAGGTCGATTTCCTCAACCCATGTTGTTGCAAGTGAACGATACTCAACTCAATCTGATCCAGTGAACAATACTCTACTTCTTGATCTAAAAGAATACATCGTTAGAGTTGAAAGAGATTTAATCTCACTACGCGGTGAACACACACAAGAGATTGACTGCCTTCGAAATAAAGTAAATGATCTTAAAAGTGACAATAATCACCTTAGCAAAGAGTTAACTGATTTCAGGTGTCAGATCGACAATATTAAAACTGACGTTGACGATCTAAAGAACATTGTTATTAATGTGTGTGATTCGAGTCTTGAGTTGAGTAATGGTTTTGCACAAGTTCAACATGAACGTGATACGTACTCATCAGTGATAAAATCAACTAAAGCCGACGTCACATACTCCAATTTACGACTATCTAAAATCGAGAAGATCCCGCTCGCAACTTGCGAAGAAAGACTCCAAGAATTATCCGCCAAGATGGAAAAATTCATGCATACCTCGACTGCATCATCCCAATATATTGCTCACCTACAAAATTCTGTATCTATTTTGAGTGATAAACTTGTTATTTTAGAAGCAAACCATAACAGACACCAAGAGCCAACTGTTTGGCCAAGCACGGATAAAAAAACGACAACACCAAGACAGACTCCATCATACTCTGATATCACTAAACCGAAAGTCGTTGACTGTGCAGATAATGAAGTTTGTGATTCTAATAAATAAATAGGCCCATTCTCAATTGAAACTGTGATATCCTCCAATCAATGTGCAAGTGTTCAAAACCACAAACCTGTATTTATGGGACAACAACGGACTCGGATTTCGAGATTTTACCTAGGAAGAATTTCAAAAGAGGTTTTTATTCAGCTATACCATACTTAGTTCGGTGTCTAGAGTCTAATGAAATTCATGTCTGTTGCCTTACTGAACACTGGTTAAGTGAATATTCACAGTTTATTCTCTCTGATATTCATAGAGACTATGTTTCATTCTGTAAATGCTATCCCCACAATTCATCGGCAAATACACAATATCGTGCAGTCCACAGAGGTGGACTTGCCTTTCTCGTCCATAAAGAGTATGCTGACAATGTTTCCGAAATTGTTCTAGATAACAATGACGTAATTGGGGTAGAAATTAACATTGGAAGCAACCAACCATTGTTTATATTCGGGGTTTATCTACCATGATCTTCTCATAGCATTACCAAATTCGCAGATGCTGTTCACGAACTGGAAATTTTATATCATGTCTACTCAACCAAGGGTCAAGTGTTCTTCCTTGGTGACTTTAACGTTCAAATTAATGGTCCTCGCTGTGAATTTAATTCAAACGAGAGATCTAATATTATTCAGAGTTTACTTACGCGACTGAATTACGTGTCTATAAACGTTTGCTCACTGTGTACTGGACCAACATGGACTTTTCACGCATATGACGGAGGTCCAACAACAATGATCGACCATATAATTTGTTCGCAAGACTCTTTAAGCTTAATAACTGGTATAACTGGTGCAGTTGTTCTTGAGCACCACCTTGTGTGCTCTTTCAATCTCGTTCCATCAGAGAAAACAAATGACTTTGTATTTACTTCGTTCGCGTGGAATAAAGCTCGTAAAGATGGTAACGTAGTTGATTACACATACCATGTGTCAAATGGTCTTTGGACACTGGCATCAAACTCGATAGATTCCATTACAGATCTTGAAACTTGTTATAATAAGATAGTCACGGCATTACTTACAGCATCTAATAAGATGCTTACACGAAAAAAATTTAAGAAGTTTCTTAAACCCTTCTGGTGCGAAACCTTGAAGACTCTGCATCGGCAGATGCGTGTGTCTAGACGGGAGTGGATACGGCATGGAAAGAACTGTGATGCGGATGATCCAAATCGTCTCTCATATAAACTGTGTAATACATCATTTAGGCGCGAACTAAGGCGTGCATCTAATGATCACATCAGCAATCACTACAATGAATTAGATTCCGTTTACGACATGGATCAAAAATTATTCTGGTCACTTGTAAAGAGAGGAAATCCGAAATCATCTTCAGGAGCTAGCTTCCTTTCAATTGGCGGTAATATCTTAAGGGACGAGAGAGCCATTCTGGATGGATGGGCAAGTCATTTTAAATCGATTTTCACGAATCAAGATGACGAGAGTTTTGATCAGATTCAAGGCTTATATTTCAAACTTTGTGAAAGAATGTAAAGTAAATTCCCCAAACAGTGTTCTACCCCTACATCTATTAACTTCTCCGAGTGAAATCCGACAACTCTGCTCCAAATTGAAACGTAATAAAGCCGCTGACATTGATGGAATTGTATATGAACACCTCATTCACGGAGGTGAATGTCTATACCATCATCTATCTAACTTATTCAATGCTGTTCTAAAATTGAAACAAGTCCCAACAAAATGGAAGCATAGTGTTATCGTTCCCCTTTTTAAAGGAGGCAACAAACCTAGAAGTAATCCTAATTCCTACAGAGGAATTTCTCTCTAACGCCAACTATTGGTAAATTATTTGAAAAACTACTCGAAACGCGTCTGTTGTCACTACATCCACCAAGTGCCTTCCCTAACAAGCAGCGGATGGCTTATCAGAAGGGTCTTTCATCGTTACACGCTTTTTTCAACCTTCAAGAGACAATCCACTATTATCAAGCTCGTTCGAACTCTATGTGGCGTTCTTAGACAGCGCCAAAGCTTTCGACTGTGTTTGGCACGATGGTCTTCTGTATAAGTTGCGCATGTGCGGGACCCATCCTGCGATTTGGAGTGTTATAAACGACATGTACACTGATATGAAGAGCTGTGTTCGCGCTAATAACCAACTGTCAAGAGACTTCACACTAGATAGAGGTATTAGACAAGGTGGCGTTCTCTCGGCAAAGCTGTATCATCTGTTTGGAGTGTTATAAACGACATGTACACTGATATGAAGAGCTGTGTTCGCGCTAATAACCAACTGTCAAGAGACTTCACACTAGATAGAGGTATTGGACAAGGTGGCGTTCTCTCGGCAAAGCTGTATCTTCTGTTCATCAACGATCTTCTTGATGAACTACCAAACAGTAGTTTTGGCGCATCACTCCTGGGTGTCAAGGTATGTTGCCCCACACAGGCCGATGATGTTGCCATTGTTAGCTCACCGCTCATTGGTTTACAGAGACTGTTACAAATATGCGAAACCTACAGTAGTAGAAGGCGATTTTGTTTTTCACCTACCAAAAGCGTGATCCTGAATTTCTCCATATCCACAAAATCTATTGAGAAAGAACATATCTACCTCTGCAACCAAGAACTTCCCATAGTTAGCACCATTAAACATGTTGGAGTCACTCTTTCCGATACCTTTAAATCTAAAGATCGGACTATTGGCGCATGTCGCGCTATTCGGCTCGTGTCACTGTCCTGGCTAAATCTGGTGTTCATCGGGATAGATTAAACCCTTAAATCAGTGCTAAGTTGATAAAACAGTGTGTATATGCTGAAACTTTATATGGGTGTCAATTATGGAACAATCTTACCCGTGAAGAAATTGCCATGCTTGAACGGGCGCAACATTTTGCATGTAAATATGTTCTTGGCTTAAATCTTCGAACTCGTTCAGACATGTGTACAAGTCTTCTCGGATGGGGATCTCTGGAATCTTATATTGACGAACGAAAACTGTTCTTCTTTGGTCACATTTTGAACATGAACCCTAAATACCTTCCAAGATCAATACTCATCACAAGACTTTTGGAATATAATTTAGATTGTTCAAAACATCAGAAAGGCTTTATTCCAGACGTATGTAGAATTATTAATAAATACAGTCTTGATCAATATATGTCCATGTTCCTCCAAAAACAGGCTGTTACAACAAAAGAGTGTAACGATTGGAAGTTAAGGATGTCGCTTCACAATGACTTTCGTCTGTTTTCCCAAATACAGAATGAGTTGTCGCCACACCCCATATTTTCAGTGTGGATGCGTGATCCTTCATTAAAAGTTGCTTGCAGAATATTTGTGAGAGCATGTACCTCAATCCGGCAAAATGATGACATTTTGGTTACAGAATTATGTGAAAAGTGTGGTAGATTCTTTAGCTCTAGACCAGAACACTTAATCTTAGAATACGATTTATTCAACGACGCGAGAACAAGTCTCAAACTATGGTTTGGCGCAGATCGTAATAACCTCCGTAGGGATCTGTTAAGTTTAAAAGTGGAACAATCACGTGCTATCACTGTCAGTAGTACAACTATTTATGACTATCAAAGAGCTGCAATAATGTTTGTATATTTTGCTTTACGTCACTGTGATCTTTAGGTCCTTACTTTAATTTCGATTGTATACTGTGTATTTCTGTATTTTACTCTCTGTATTGTGTGTATTTCATAATGTTGTATTGTCTGTACTCTTCATAATTGGAGGAAATTATATATATATATATATATAATTAGCCGTCACAAGTCAGGAGTGTTTTCATAACCCGAAGGCAAAAGGGTTAAAGATAGTGTCATCGCGCCCCGGTGATTATGTCATTATGATTAGGTTAAAGCGTCATACCATGGACAAATAATCAACTGATGGCAGATGTTAAGCATAACTGAGACTATTAAAACATAACGCTAACGCTACAATATACGTCCACATTCCTGCTTTGATTGATATGGTACTTTGTCAAGAAGGCTAGGCGTTTGGTTTGTTTGCCCTAGGGAGTCGAGACATGCAGTTGTCGTCCTTACGCTAGAAGGAATACATATCCCAAGTTTAAAGACGATCCATTAAGAATCGTGGCCTGTAGACAACACAGACAGACACGAAGTAAAAGTGGGCATGACTCTGCCCCTGGGGGTTAGGAAATCACCCAAAACAATAGGGGTCATCCTTAGGGTATAAGGAATAGGTATGTAAAGTTTTAAAAGGATCTGTTAAGAATTGCATCCTGTAGGCGAACACAAGACACAAAAGCATTGGGCGTGGCTCTGTCCCAGGGGGTCCGGCATGCACCAAAAATAATAGTGGTCAGCCTTAGGGTATAAGGAATAAGTATAAAAAAAAGTTTTCAAGACGATAGATTATGAATTGTGGCCTGTAGGTGACACACAGACACACAAAAAGAAAATGGGCGTGGCACTGTCCCTGGGGGTCGGGCATGCACCAAAAACAATAGGGATCTTCCTTAAGGTACCAAGAATAAGTATTCAGGATGATACATTAAGAAATGCTGCCTGTAGACGACAGACAAACAAATACAAGAAATGGGCGTTGCTGTCCCACGGGGGTCGGACATGCACCCAAAACAAAAGGGATCATCCTTAGTTTCAAGATGATACGTTAAGAAATGGGGCTTGTAGACGACAAACAAATAAATACAAAGAATGGGCGTGGCTCTGCCCCTGGGGGTCGGGCATGCACCAAAAAACAATACGGATCATCCTTAGGGTGTAAAGAGTAAGTATACAAAGTTTTAAGAAAAGCCAGTTAGAATTGCGCCCTGTAGGCGACACACAGACACACAAAAAGAAAATGGGCGTGGCTCTGCATGCACCCCAAACGATAGGGAGGTTCCTTAGGGTACAAAAAATATGTATGCAAAGTTTCAAGATTATAAGTTAAGAAATGTGGCCTGTAGACGATAAACAAACAAATACTAGAAATGGGCGTGGCTCGGCCCCTGGGGGTCGGACATACACAAAAAACAATAGGGATCTTCCTTGGGGTATAAAGAATAAGTATACAAAGTTTGAAGAAAATCCATGAAGAATTGCGGCCTGTAGGTGACCCACAGACACACACTCATACATACCTGCATACACACACACACACACCCACACACACAGACAGGGGCGACGGCATAATACGTTCACATTATGAATATGGACGTATAAAAATGATATACAAATAAAATTTCCCTCACATAGAATTTGTATTTGAATCATTACCTGATATATTTTCAGTCTAATATAATATTGTAAAGTTTACTTTTAGTATACAATTAATGGGTAATAGTTATCTTGTGTCTAAATACAAACAAACGAATGCTTGATTGTCCCACCGCTACTAGTTATTTGGATATCTGTAATAAGATGGCGTATGTGCAGGTATAGCTCAATTGCGAGGGTCTGAAGACGTCAATATGTTCACGAACTATCTATCCATTAATTCTTCTACCTAATTCATGTATATACAAATACATACTTGTCGTATCGTAGTCGTTGTTTCTTGAGTCAAACATTATACACTGCCCATGGCTGGGCAGATATTTATAAACTACTAGAAATGTTTTCTGTGTTTTTGTGTTTTATGTTTGGTTATGTAATTGTTATATATTGTTTTTCTTACTTAGATAACATTAAACTGACGGGGAAACGACATGATGTAAGACAGGAATATGGAATATATGGCCAGCTAAAGTTGAGTTATACAAGAATAAGGTTGGTGCGGGGTGGGGTCCCTCTTGACGAGTGCACAGATACTTTGATCATATTTTTGGCATTGAGGTAGCTTCTTTAAATGTGAGAGGTTTGAGAGATAAAAATAAAAGATTACAAACATTTCAATGGCTAAAAGATAAGAAATATAATGTTATTTTTCTGCAAGAAACACATTCGACTAAAGAAATAGAAAATGTATGGAGGACCGAGTGGGACAATGACATTTATTTTTCACACCACTCCTCAAATAGCGCAGGTGTCTGCATCTTAATGAAACATGTCGTAGGACTGAATAATATTGATATCATTAGTGAACATAAAGGGCGTTATATAATCTTAAAAGTAGATCTTGACACAGGTCCTTTAATACTATGTAATGTATACGGTCCAAATAAAGATGAGCCACAATTGTTTAAAACCATATTCGACAGTATTTTAGAATATATCCATATACCTTTTATAATGGGAGGTGACTTCAATTTTGTAGTTGATATTTAAAAAAAATAAACAAGGAGGGCGGGAGGTAACCTTCCAGAAATCACAAAAACTGTTAAAAGAATTTATGAGTTTGTCGGAGAGCATTGATATTTGGCGTATACAACACCCAGAATTCATCTGGAAAAGACAAAACCCAATGATCAGTTAGTTGTAGGCTTGATTTTTTTATAACATCATTTCAACTTTCTACACAAATAAGATCAACAAATATTAGTTATGGATATAAAACATCTATTATTGACTTATCGCTAATACGCAATGAAAATAAACGCGGACCAGGTTTCTTTAAACTTAATACATCTCTTTTAATAGATGAAAATTATATAAAAATTATTAAAGAAATAATAGCCGAAGGAAGAATAACATATCGTAATTGTAATGCGCCCCTGCATGGGACATGATAAACATGGAAATAAGAGCAGCTTCAATTCAATATTCTAGCAGAATGAAAAAAAGAGATTTAAAACAACTGAAGGAGTTAGATGAAAAACTGGACATGTTACAACAAAATAAACACCCCCCAGCTAATAAATCGGAAATATATGCCATTAACGAGAAAAAGCTTAAAGGGGTTATGATGCGCGCAAAGGCCAGGGGAATAAGTGAGGGCGAACAAAACAGTAAATACTTTCTTAATTTAGAAAAAAATAATTCAGCGAAAAAGGTAATTTCCACCCTATACAATGAAAATGCAGGAAATATAATAAACCCACAGAATATTTTAAATGAAATACATCAATTTTATCAAAATCTCTATACTTCCGAAATAATTTTTAAAAATTGGTTGCCAGGCAACGAAACAGCAGCCAAATCGTCCGGGCAGTCAACAAGAGTTGTTGCATTTTAAGTAATCACCAGAAAATCATAATTCAAACTCACCCATAACTACGGTGTAACTGTGATATAATCAAACGTTTTTTTAAATCAGATAATAATTGTGACCTCCAGAGGGACCACAAGCTAAAAAGGGTGATTTTTCGTACAATCAGGGGCCATGATTCAGGAAGTTACGATCCGATATGGGCAAATATGCAATGGAACCAAGATCATTAGGTTATAAACATGTATTTCAAGTTTCATCAAAATCAGTTCAAAATTGTGACCTCTATAGGGTCCACAACCTTGATATAACATATTTTTACACAATTCGCGTACAGACGGCGGCCATTTTATCCGTCAACTCTGATCCGATTTTCACGAAATTCAAATTCTCTCTTCATTACCATGAAACCGTGATATAATCAAACGGTTTTTTAAATCGGATAATAATTTTGACCTCCAGAGGGACCACAAGCTAACAAAAGCGATTTTTCGGACAATCAGGGGACATAATTCATGAAGTTATGATTCGATGGGCGCAAATATCGAAAGGAACCAAGATCTTTGGGTTATAAACATACATGTCAAGTTTCATCAAAATCGGTTCAAAATTGTGACCTCTATAAGGTTCACAACCTTGATATAACATATTTTCACACTATTCGCGTACAAACGACGGCCATTTTGTCCGTCAATTTTGGTCCGATTTTCACGAAATTCGAACTCAACCTTCATAACCATGGAACGGTGATATGCTCTAACGGTTTTTTAAATCGGATAACAATTTTGACTTCCAGAGGGACCACAAGCTAAAAAGGGCGATCTTTCGGACAATCAGGGGCCATAATTCAGGAATTTATGATCCGATGGGCGCAAATATCGAAAAGAACCAAGATCTTTGGGTTATAAACATACATGTCAAGTTTCATCAAAATCGGTTCAAAATTGTGACCTCTATAAGGTTCACAACCTTGATATAACATTTTTTCACACCATTCGAATACAAACGGCAGCCATTTTGTCCGTCAATTTTAGTCCGATTTTCACGAAATTCGAACTCAACCTTCATAACCATGGAACGGTGATATACTCTAACGGTTTTTTAAATCGGATAACAATTTTGACCTCCAGAGAGACCACAAGCTGAAAAGGGCGATTTTTCGGACAATCAGGGGCCATAATTCAGGAAGTTACGATCCGATGGGCGCAAATATCGAAAGAAACCAAGATCTTTGGGTTATAAACATACATGTCAAGTTTCATCAAAATCGGTTCAAAATTGTGACCTCTATAAGGTCCACAACCTTGATATAACATATTTTCACATTATTCGCGTACAAACGGCGGCCATTTTGTCCGTCAATTTTGGTCCGATTTTCACGAAATTCGAACTCAACCTTCATAACCATGGGACGGTGATATAATCAAACGGTTTTTTAAATCGGATAATAATTTTGACCTCCAGATGGACTACAAGCTAAAAAGGGCGATTTTTCAGACAATCAGGGGCCATAATTCAGGAAGTTACGATCCGATTGGTGCAAATATCGAAAGAAACCAAGATCTTTGGGTTATAAACATGCATTTCAAGTTTCATCCCAATCGGTTCAAAATTGTGACCTCTACACTGTTCACAAGCTAAAAAACGTGATTTTTCGTACAATCAGGGGCCATAACCCATGAAGTTACGGTCCGATACATGCCAATATCGAAAGGAACCGAGATCTTAGGGTGATAAACCTATATTTAAAGTTTCATTGAAATCGGATAAAAATTGTGACCTGTAGACTGTTCACAAACAATTGTGGACGGACGGACGGACGAACAGGGGCGACGACAATATACGTCCACATGAAAATGTGGGCGTATAACAATGAGTATGTAAAGAATGTAGATAATCTCTTTAAACATTGTGGAAAGGACATGCCTATTTTAAACAAATTTCAACAAGACATTTGTGATGGTCTAATAACTGATGACGAATATAGAAATGTCATAAAAACATTCAAAAATTGTAAAACTCCAGGAAGCGATGGCATCCCAATTGAGCTGTATAAAATAATGTGGAACGATATTAACGATCTCGTTATTAACTCCTTTAACGCCTCTTTCTTTGATAATGAAATGAGTATCTCTCAAAAACACGGTATTATAACACTATTACCAAAGAAAGGTAAAGATTGTAAGCACCTGAAAAACTGGGGGCCTATAACACTACTTAACTGTGACTATAAATTAATGACTAAAGTAATAGGAAGCAGACTTAAAAATAAGATAGATAGCATGAAAAATACCCTGAAGACCTTTAAAGGTAAATCTAAAACACTGAGCGGCCGAATTGTAATCTTAAAATCAATAATCCTACCGAAAAATATTTACCAACTCTCTATGTTACCAACACCAAGTGAGGAATTTCTTAACCAAATAGATAAATCATTTTTTAACTTTATATGGGAGGGAAAGCCAGCCAAGATTAAAAAAGAACAAAGGCGTAGCCCTTCCGATCAAGGTGGTTTAAATGCCCCAGATATTTTTACTTTCGCTAAATCAATAAAGATTAAGGGGGTGAAAAGAGCCATACAAAATGATACTATGCAGATCTGGAAGAACTCTATCCTGGATACATTTCAACAATGCAAATTAATCAATCCCTTTGAATTTAATTTAAACTCGAAAGATGTTACTTGTATAAAAACTAAATATAAGTTCATCCGTGATATTTTTACATCCTGGGCATATATTAACTTCATTCCCTCATGTCACAAAAACTCTGTTATATGGTATAACTCTAACATAAAGATAAATAACAAAACTATCTTCTATAACAAATGGTATGCAGTAGGAATACACGGAGTATCAGATCTATTGGATGAAAATGGAAATTTTTTAACGTTCGATTTATTTCGGAAACGATATAATATTAACGTCAATGTTCTTACCTATCACGGTGTAATATGTAGTATCAAAAAACGATATTGTACTCCGGGTAAAACAACTACTTTCGATAAAATTAATATCAATAAATAAAGTTAATAAATATGCATATAATCAGTTGAGAGAATATAAAAACATTGACATCTCAAGGACAAAATGGAGAGAATTCAAAATAAAAGATAATTTCAACCCTTTTATACATTTACGTACAATATGTATAGATCCAAAAATTCGAAACTTCCAATTTAAGTTACTACATAAATTACTACCAACAAACTCGTACTTATACAAAATAGGACTTTCTAAGTCACCCGATTGTGTACACTGTAATGAATTAGATACTACTGAACACTATCTATATAAGTTTAGAAATGTTAACCCTATATGGGAAGAGATATCAAATAAAATAAAAACAATTAGTGTCGACTTTAAACTAGATTTTAAAAATGTAATATTACAGGATAGATATATTAAAGGACATACGAACGGCATTGATTGTTTAATACTATTTACCAAGTATTTTATCATGTGCTGTAAATGCCAAGATATCTCTATAAGCCTCTCACTTTTAAAACAAAAATTAAGATACCGAGAATCTATTGAACATATAATAGCTTTGAATAATAATACACTACCTGTGCACACATCGAAGTGGTCTGTTCTACGCACCATAGCTTAATAGCTATAGTTGACAACAACTTGTAACTCAGAAATGGTTAAACCGCACGTTTTGAGTAATTGTCTCTATAATTTCGCCCCTTTTGTATAGAGGAAAACAAACTAATAATAAGGAAAACATCTATTTTGAAAAGCGTGCTGGAACAAAAGAAGAATTATAACTCGAAGAAATCGACAACACAAAAAACATCATGGCTTTACTTTTCCTGTGGGGTACGACGAGGTTGTTTCTTTTTGTAGCTGGTAGGTTGGGTGGGTGTGGGGGGAGGGGTGTGTGTGTGTGTGGGGGGGTGTTAGTGGGGTATGGCAATTACTGTGTATGGTATTTATTTATTTTTTTACTGGGTAATAGTGTTTATACTGTAGTAATGTGTGTATTTTGTTGTACAATAGTGTGTAATACTGTTTATACCGTAGTAACGTAATGTACAGATAACTGTATACTGGAGTTCTTTAATAAAATTTAAAAAAAAAAGAAAAAAAAAAAAGTTTTAGCCATTTTTATTAAAAAAATGAAGGCATTTCTCGAGTTGTAGTATCACCCGGAACAGACAGTAATCCGAGGGATTTCAGGAATAATTGATGGTACCGCATGAAAGAGGGATAAACACCCTTTCATTTCATACCATGTATAGGGTGCTCAAATAAATAAAATGGCAGCGGACGTTAGAAAATGAAATGAAATATAACAAAGAAATAGACTAGGGGGGGGGGGTAGTGATTTTCGGGGACGGATTTAATACTAAGCCGAGGGATTTCAGGAAATACCAATTTTACCACATGAAAGAGGGATAAACACTCTTTCATTCCATGCCATGTATTGGGTGGCTCAAATAAATAAAATGGCAGCGGACGTTAGAAAAGGAAATGGAATGTAGAAAAAAAAATAGACTCGGGTGTGTGTAGTGATTTTCGGGGAGGGGTTTCATACTAAGCCGAGGGATTTCAGGAATAATTGATGGTACCGCATAAAGGAGGGATAAACACCTTTTCATTTCATACCATGTATAGGGTGGCTCAAATAAATAAAATGGCAGCGGACGTTATAAAATGAAATGAAATACAACAAAAGAAAATAGACTGGGGGCGGGGGGAGTAGTGATTTTCGGGGACGGATTTCATATTAAGCCGAGGGATTTCAGGAATAACCAATGGTACCACATGAAAGAGGGATAATTACTGTTTCAATCAATGCCATGTATTGGGTGGCTCGGGAAGAAAGAAACATTCGGGTTTCGTAAATGAAAATAGATAAGAAAGGGAGATCAGTATATTCCGATGCTTTCCGGTTTATACTGGTAATTACTTCAACCTGTTTTACGGAATATTCCGGTGACATTCAGGAATTATCTTTGGTGCCACAGAAATGGGGATAAAGACTGATACAATATTTGTATCAGTCTTTATCCTCCAAAGATAATTCCTGAATGTCACCGGAATATTCCGTAAAACTGGTTGAAGTAATTACCGGTATACTATAAACCGCAAAACATCGGAACATACTGATCTCCCTTTCTTATCGATTTTCATTTACCAAACCCGAATGTTTCTTTCTTCCAGGGCAACCCACTACACGACATTTATTTGATCCACCCAATACATGGCATGGAATGAAAGAGTGTTTATCCCCCTTGCATGTCGTACCATTGGTAATTCCTGAAATCCCTCGGCTTAGTGGCAACGTGAAGTTGGCACGTTATTAGGGATTCGGGATTCAAATAACGAATAACGAGCCAGCTCGTTATTCGGGATTCGCAAATCCCGAATACCGTGCTGGCTCGTTATTCGGGATTCATCAATAACGAATAACGAGCCAGCACGTTCTTCGGGATTCGACACCAAAATGAGCGGTCTACCTTCGATGCGACCATTTCCTCGATACCTCTGAAGCTAGGGTTAAGTGAACGTCGGTGGCCGACTAGCACGGAGACAGCAGCATCTCCAGCGAGTAGGGTGCTGACTGGTTTGTTGAAGTGCACGGGGCAGTAAGTGAACGTTGGGTGACCGACTAGCAAGGAGACGACTGTTTCTTATGCGAACAGGGCACGTTATTCGGGATTCGCCATTCGCCACTAAAACAGACCGACTGAAGTGGCATCCGATCATTTCCTCGCTACCCACGACAGTAGATGGGTGACCGACTAACAACTAGACGACTATTTGTCGAGGGAATAGCGTGTTGACTGGTTTGTCAGAGTTGCACTGGGCAGTCCTGACCTGCTCTCACCTGTTTCATTGTCAAATCCCGAATAACGTGCTGGCTCGTTATTCGGGATCCGCCAATAACGGATTCGCCATCTTGTATCCGACCATTTCGTCGTTGGGTGACCGACCAGCACTGAGACGACTATTTCTCAAGCGAATAGGGTGCTAATTGGTTATTTAGAGTGCACGGGGCAGTCATCTCCAGCAACCACCTGTTTTATTGCCGAATCCCGAATAATCCTTCGGCTTAGTAAGAAATCCGCCCCCGAAAAATCACTACCAACCCCCCACCCCCCGTCTATTTTTTTGTTATATTTCATTTAATTTTCTCACAGACGCTGCCATTTTATATATTTGAGCCACCCAATACATGGCGTGAAATGAAAGAGTGTTTATCCCACTTTCATGTGGTACCATCGGTTATTCCTGAAATTTCTCGGCTTAGTATGAAATCAGTCCCCGAAAATAACCCCCACCCCACGCTCCAGTCAATATTTTGTCTACTTTTCATTTCATCTTCTAACGTCCACTGCCATTTTATTTATTTGAGCCACCCAATACATGGCTTGGAATGAAAGAATGTTTATCCCTCTTTCATGTGGTACCATTGTTTATTCGTGAAATCCCTCGGCTTAGTATGAAACCTGACCACGAAAATCATCCACACACCCCACCCCCAAGTCTATTTTTTATTATATTTCAGTGATTTTGGGGACGGATTTCAGACTAAGCAGAGGTCTTTCAAGAATAGCCAATGGTACCACATGAAAGAGGGATAGACCCTATGTATAGGTTAGCTCAAGGAGATAAAATGGCAGCGGACGTTAGAAAATGAAATAAAATATGACAAAAAAATGACTGGGGGGTGGGGGTAGTGATTTCGGGGATGGAATTCTGACTACGTCGAGGGATTTCAGAAATAATCGATGGTACCACATGAAAGAGGGATAAACATTCTTTCATTCCAAGCCATGTATTGGGTGGCTCAAATAAATAAAATGGCAGTGGACGTTAGAAGATGAAATGAAATGAAAAAAATACTATGTTTGGGGTCGTGATTTTCGGGGACGGATTTCTGAAAGACGATTAAACGCTCAATTGTTCCATTCCAATTATTAGGTGGCTGAGGACCTTTGATAAATAACAATTTACTGACAAAAAAAGCGTGCGGGGGTGGTAGGGCATGCTTTTCCGGAACGAATTTCAGACTATTTTGAGGACTTTCGGTAATATTCTAGGTTGCTATGTATGGATAAATACCCTTTCACTCCATGTCGTATATTGTGTGGCTCAGGAAGAAAGAAACATTCGGGTATGGTAAATGAAAATCGACACGAAAAGGAGATCAGTATATTTCGATTTTATTGCGGTTTATACCGGTAATTACTTCAAACTGTTTTACGGAATATTCCGGTGATTTTCAGGAATTATCTATGGTGCCACAGAAATGGGGGATAAAGGCTTATACAAGTATTGTGTGTATTCAATGGTTTAAATAGTACTGGGCATCTGTAATTCACTTCGTCCATTCACATAAACGGCTAAACACTGTGTTTAGTTAACCGCAGCTTTCAGCGATGAGGTTCAAGGTCATGAACAGACCGCTGAGACGTAACGTCCGACCTTTTCTGTTATGGGGGAGTTACTATCTTGTAACATTAACTGGTTAACGTTACAATTGGTACAGTCTAAGACCACTTACGCAAGTTCAAATCGGTTAAAACGCACAATTGTCAACACCTATTATTACAGTTTGTATTTTGAATAAGTAATCCTATCACACATAGTGAAGACTAAAAGAGTTACCGAACAGTTTTTCTTTGTGGTAATGCGTTTTAAATTTTCTTAGGTTTGTGAGGTTTTAATATTTTCAGGTAAGTTGTTCCAAAGTTTAATTGTGCAGGAAAAGAAACTATTTGAATATGAACTGGTTTTACAAAGCGGATTGTTGAAGTTCAGATTTTCACTACGAAGGTTATAATTTGGTGATGACGGTTCAAATTTTTTAAAGACTTCTGACAGATAAGTGGGACTTAGGTTATTCTTTATTTTATATAAATAAATTAATTTGTGTTTTATTCTGCGGATAGATAGTGGTTCCCAACCAAGCTCTTTATATAAATTGTTTTTAGATGAGTTTCTTCTAAGGCCAGTTATTATTCTACCTGCTTCAATTTGAACAGTCTCCAATAGATCAGAATCCTTCTTTGAACAGTTATCCCAAACAATATCGGCATATTCTAAAATCGGGCGTATAAAAGCAAGATATATTTTATTAAGTGAAATTCTGTTAATTTTATATTTTAGTATACGCAAAATATTTAGTCGACCACAAGCTTTCTGGTATATATTTGAAATATGTTTTGACCATAATGCATTGGACTGAAATGTTAATCCCAAATGACGATGAGTAGTTACGTTTTCAACTTTTGTATTTTCAAAAATAACGTCTGGGTGGATGGTAGTTTTCCTAGTAAAAATAATATTTTTTGTTTTATTAGGGTTAAAAGTTACACACCATTGCTTGGCCCACGATGATATAATATTCAGATCTTCAGTTATAGAGTTCGCGCTACTTAGAGGATCATTGTGAATAATTGTAAAAAGTGAAGTATCATCGGCGAATAGTCGTATGTTGTTAGTAATATTATCGGAGATATCATTTAAATAAATTAGAAATAGGAAAGGACCCAGCACACTTCCTTGGGGGACGCCAGAATCGGTATGCAAATAACTTGATTTGAAACCTTCTAAAACTACACATTGTTTTCTATTACTTAAATAGTGTTCAATCCATTTACATAATGTTTTATTAATTCCATATTGTTTTAATTTAGCCAATAAACCTATATGCCAAACTTTATCAAATGCTTTTGATACATCACAAAATATAAATCGAATTTGCTTTCCTTTATCAAGATTACTTATTATAACATCATAAATTTCTAAGAGTTGATTTACTGTAGAATCGTTAGGTTGAAAACCAGACTGATATTTATATAAAAGGTTATTTTCTTTTATGAAATTATAAAGGTTTTTAAATAATATTTTTTCTAGTATTTTACATAATGAGCATGTTAATGAAATTGGCCTATAGTTGTCAGGGGAATGCGGATCACCCTTTCCTGTATAGGCTGCAATGATATGTGAAGTCTTCCAAATATTATGTAATAATTGGAGTTCTAATGAAAGGTTAAAAAATTTTGTAAGAGGGCTTGTGATTGATGGAGTTATGTTTTTCAGTACAGCTGGACTAATATTATCGGGACCAGAAAGTTTTGAACAATTAAGAATTAGTAATTGGTCTTTCACTTCTTGCTCACTTCTGTAGTTCGTTGTTACTGCGAGCAGCAAAGTATGGAAGGTCAGGTACATTATTTAGTTTTGAAATCAAGGCAAAATAAGTGTGTAGGATATTAGCCTTATCAAGTGGGTGTGTGTAAACGCAGTTTTATGATCAAAATTTGTAATAGTTTTAGCTATTTTCCTCCATTTATTTGGAGGCAAGTTTTTAATATTTATTCGTTGTTCGAATTTGTCTTTAAAATTACCTTTAGCTTCTCTAGTTAATGTTATTACTTCATTTCTTACTTTTCTAAATAATAGCCAATGATTAGGACTATTTGTTTTTTTGGCGCGTTTGTGTGCTCTATTTCGTTTTCGAATTTTTATGCGTATGGCGTTATTCATAAATGGCTTATCATTAGGTCTTGTAGTTACTACTTTTGTTGGGATATATTGTATTAATGTTTTATTTAAAACATCTAAAAAACTTTCATAAATTTTGTTAATATCATCATTTTTAAAAACATTTTTTGACCAAGCCTTCATAATCAGCAAATTTATAATTTCTAACAGTTCTCTTGTATATTAATTGTTTGTATGTTTTTATATTTAAAGATAAGATTATTGGTGAATGTGTACTACATATAGGGGCATTAACATGAGTATCCGATATAAGTGATTTCCTATTAGTTGTAAAAAGATCAATACATGAACCTGGTAGCGTTGTGAAATTAGTCGGTTCTTTTATAAGATTTTCAAGATTTAATCTTTGTAATAGTTTTTCAAAATTAGCACAATTACTTAATTACTTAAAATATTGATATTAAAATCCCCTGTTAGGATAAAAAGGGAATCACTATCTAATGCATTAGATAATGTATCGTAAACAATATCCCAAAAGGCAACCATTGTATTTGGGGGTCTATATAGTACCCCGAGTAGGAATTTGGTATAATCAGTAAATAAGTCTATAAAAATTAATTCAATATTGGGGTTTATGAGATCATGCCTAATCTGAAAGTGTAAATTATTTTTTATATAAACAACAACCCCACCCCCATGCCTGTTTCTATCTAATCTAATAGGACTTCTATAACCGGGCAGTAATATCTCTGAATCTTTAATAGTGTTGTCTAGGTGGGATTCAGTAATACATATTATATCATAATCTGAGAATTCAGCTTCAACTACATCTAATTTTGGCAATAAACTACATACATTATTGTGGACAATGGAAATATTACATGTACTTAATGCATTAAACGGACCAGGGTTTTGTTCTATGCAACCGACAAGTAGCAACGTTTTAATTACCAGCAGTAGATAAGTATCTATACCATAACACATGATAGGACGTAAGACTACATATAAGGCATGTTGATTGTTCCGTTTGAGCGGCCAAAAATTATTACTTTTAATCACAGCTGTCGTTTAGTAATATTTTACGTTTACAAGTAAAACCGGAACAATCAGACATATTTATACATATTTGGGTACGTACCTATAATGGGATATGGCTTCATATTAATGATTATTTGAAATATGAAAACAATACAGTTTACACTCCTAGAAGATAGATAAATGGAATAACTAAAATGTGACAAACAAATATACAATATATTACAAGACAATATAGAAAACATTAGAACAGTATTTACAATCACAATCATAAACCAATTCATGATTATAACGAGGTAAGAGTTTACCTCTCCAACAGATAAACTAGTCGAGTAATATTAAGGGGGGTGGGGGGCTCTATTCATATACAGTTCTTCAATACAATCAAATGGAACATACATCTGCGGTAATCAGGACACTTGGATGAAAGTGGGCTATTAGATAAATATCGCAAGTATTTTCAATGTTAGAGTATACTTTTCGTTGTTGTAGATTACTATTGTGTGCCGTATTTATGTATAATTTAATTGTTTCAAGTTCATAATAAGATATTCACTATACCTATAGTAGGTTGTGTCAATAACTACAATATCATCGTGATATTAGTACAATAAGGTTGTTGTGTTGGTTTTTTTAGGGGGGGGGGGTAACTTCAATAATTATATAAGTGAACTTTCATCAAGATATAATAGTAATTTTCATTTCGTTCATGTTGAGTAATTATTAAATCTTTATTAATTGCCATGTCATTTTGCTAATTCAATCAATATTTTTTATTTATAGTAATCAAGTTAGAAACGACTAAAGGTTGGGGTAATATGTAAGCAGCTTGCATTTCTGTAGTTTAAAATACATTTGGAAGTTCAATTGCGCACATAGTGTGTTGATCTTAAGTATTTACTTGTGTGATGTTTTTATAGTCAATCTTATTTAACATTTTCATTCGGTATTGCATTGGGTGTGGAAGTAAATAAACCTAGATCTAACAAAGACTGTTGTCGTAACAAGGGGCTTGACTGATTAAATTCAGCTATATTAACGGGTTGAGCTGTGGGTACAGATGAAGTTGATCTGGCTGTTTGTTGGTTTACCAAGGCAGAAGCACTGTTCAACGACAGGTGATCGGGCTGATCAGTGTTCATTTGCTGTTCAGCAATCGGCGTGTCATAAAACTGATTGATGTCATCTTCACAATTGATTAATATACTTTTGTCATCATTTAGATTTCTGACATATATTCGACCGTCATATGTCCAGCAGTTTTTTATTTTTTTCAGTTTGAAAAGTTCGCGTGTCTTTTTATACAGCTGAGATTTTCTATATGTCAAGGCTTCATTAATAAATACTTTAGTGTTATTTGTTATGTTGAATTGCTTTAGCCTTTTTTTATTTCCGTATACTGCAGCACGATCCCTGTAGCTGATAAACCTGACAATTATGTCTCTATCGTCGTTGTCTGTGATATATAAGATGCCATCTTCATTTATATAATACATTCACTCAAATATTATTTTTCGATGTAAATTTTCGAAAAAGAGAGAGACAGGGAGGGGGATTTAACGCCCACTCGACACAAACTAGGTCACTTCGGGAATAACATATGGTTTTAATTTTATTTCAATAATTTTCATGCTCGAAGGGGTCTTTAGCAGGGGGAGGAAACCGGAGAACCCGGAGAAAACGCACGTGGTTGGTTCAACATTAAGAAAACGTCCCACTGCTAAGCAAGGCCGATTGGGTTCAAAGTATAATCACTGCTAAGCGAGGCCGATTGTACACTTCATGGGGTATAGTGCCATGTCTGTGATATATAAGATACTACCATTCATTTATATAATAAATTCACTCAAATATTATTTTTCGGTTCAAATTTATTCATAGAAATACTTTACAATCTTTCAAAATAGAACAAAAAATCACACTGCTAAGCGACGTCGATCTGCTTCAAAGCTATGTCGATTGAGTTCGAAGTATAATGACTGCTAAGCGAGGCCGACTGCATACGTCATGAGGTATAGTGCGATGTCTGTGATATATAAGGTACTATCATTCATTTATATAATATATCCACTCAAATATTATTTTTCTATGTAAATTTATTCATAGAAATACTTTAAAATCTTTCAAAATAGAAGAAAAAATCCCACTGCTAAGCGACGCCGATTTGGTTCAAAGTATACTGACTGCTAAGCGAAGCCGATCGTATGCTTCATGTGGTATAGTGCAATGTTCCAGATATATAAGATACCGTCCTTAATTTATATAATAGATTCACTCAAATATTATTTTTCGATGTAAATTAATTCATAGAAATACTTTTAAAAAAGAAGGACGAAATCCCACCGCCAAGCGACGCCGATTGGGTTCAAAGTATATTGACTACTAAGCGAAGCCGATTTTATACTTCGTGTGATATAGTGTGGTCTCTGTGATATATAAGATACTGTTCTTCATTTATATAATACATTCACTCAAATATTATTTTTCAATGTAAATTAATTCATAGAAACACTTTAAGATCTTTCAAAATACAAGAAAAAATCCCACTACTAAGTGAAGCCGATTGGGATCAAAGTATATTGACTGCTAAGCGAAGCCGATTGCATACTTCATGTGGTATAGGCCAAGTGCGATGTCTGTGATATATAAGATGCTATCTTCATTTATATAATACATTCACTCAAATATTATTTTTCGATGTAAATTTTCGAAAAAGAGAGAGAAAGAGAGGGAGGGGGGATTTAACGAACACTCGACACAAACTAGGTCATTTCGGGACTAACATATGGTTTTTTATTTTATTTCAATAATTTTCATGCTCGTAGGGGTCTTTAGCAGGGGTAGGAAATCGTAGAACCTGGACAAAACTCACGTGGTTGGGTCAATATTAAGAAAACGTCCCACTGCTAAGCGAGGCCTATTGGGTTCAAAGTATAATTACTGCTAAGCGAGGCCGAATGTACACTGCATGGGGTATAGTGCGATGTCTGTGATATATAAGATACTATCATTCATTTATATCATACATTCACTCAAATATTATTTTTCGATGTAAATTTATTCATAGAAATACTTTAAAATCTTTCAAAATAGAAGAAAAAATCCCACTGCTAAGCGACGCCGATCTGGTTCAAAGTATACTGACTGTTGAGCCAAGCCGATTGTATGCTTCATGTGGTATAGTGCCATGTTCGAGATATATTAGATACTATCATATATTTCGGTGTAAATTAATTGATAGAAATACTTTAAAATCTTTCAAAATAGACGAAAAAATCCCACCGCTAAGCGACGCCGATTTGGTTTTAAATATACTGACTGCTAAGCAAGGCCGATTGGGTTCAAAGTATAATCACTGTTAAGCGAGGCCTATTGTATACTTCATGGGGTATAGTGCTATATAAGATATATAAGGTACTATATATAAGATACTATCATTTATTTATATAATAGATTCACTCAAATATTATTTTGCGATGTAAATTAATTCATAAAAATACTTTAAAATCCTTTAAAATAGAAGAAACAGGCCCACTGCTAAGCAAGGTCGTTTGGATTTAAAGTATATTGACTGCTAAGTGAAGCCTATTTTATACTTCATGTGGTATAGTGATATTTAAGATACATTCACTGAAATATTATTTTGTGATTGAAATACTTTAAAATCTTTCAAAATAGAAGAAAAAGTCCCACTGCTAGGCGAGGCCGTTTGTATTTAAAGTATATTAACTGCTAAGCGAGGCCGCTCGTATACTTCATGTGGTACCGTGCGATATCTGTGATATATAATATACCGTTCTTTATTTATATAATACATTCACTCAAATATTATTTTTTGATGTAAATTAATTCATAGAAATACTTTAAAATCTTTCAAACTAGAAATAAATCCCACTGCTAAGCGACGCCGATTGGTTTCAAAGTATACTGACTGCTAAGCGAAGCCGATTGTATACTTCATGTGGTATAGTGCACTGTCTGTGATATATAAGATACTATCCCAAATTTCTATAATGCATTCACTGAAATATTATTTTTTGATATAAGTTAATTCATACAAATACTTTAAAATATTTCAAAATAAAAGGAAAAATCCCACCGATTTGGTTCAAAGTATACTGACTGCTAAGTGAAGCCGGTTGTATGCTTCATGTGGTATAGTGCCATATGTGTGATATATAAGATACTATAATTCATTTATATAGTAGATTGACTCTTGTGTGAGATATATAATATATAATAAAATTTATATAATAGAATGACCCAAATATTATTTTTCCATGAACAATAATTCAAAGAAATACTTTAACATCCTTCAAATACAAGAAAAAGACATAGCGAGGCCGATTGGGTGCTATATTTCTATGTGACAGAGACAGAGAGAGAGAGAGAGAGAGAGAGAGAGAGAGAGAGAGAGAGAGAGAGAGAGAGAGAGACAGAGAGAGAGAGAGAGAGAGAGAGAGAGAGAGAGAGAGAGAGAGAGAGAGAGAGAGAGGGAGAGAGAGAGAGAGAGAGAGAGAGATTTAGTGGAAGATCCAACATCTCATTTTTGCAACATAGAGTCTGTTTAGATACTTTGTGATTATAGGGCGATGAACGAGAGAGAGAGAGAGAGAGAGAGAGAGAGAGGGAGAGAGAGGGGAGAGAGAGAGAGAGAGAGAAATGGGGTTTAACGTCCACACGACACAAACCAGGTCATTTCGGCACTAACATATGGTTTAATTTTATTTCAATTATTCGCTTGCGCGTAGGGGTCTTTAGCAGTGGGAGGAAACCGGAGTGCCCGGAGGAAACCCACGAGGTTGAGAAGGCACCCCTATCTCCATGCCATATAGGGCGATGAGTTTGCCTACTAGATATAAGATAATATTAATAATTTTTATTTACATTAAAGTATGGAAATTAATTGCGAAAATGTATACAAAATATAAGCACAAGAAACGGCTGCCGGAAGATCCAAACCCTCTTTTTAACCTCAACTAAACATCACATCAAGGCCGTTTACCGAACTGTCAATCAAATTGACTGACATTCGGCCTCGCTCAACATCGGTCTTGCTCTGTACAGTTTATCATTTTCCCCTGTTGTGAGTACAAAGATGTCTCTTGTTGCCCAGTCTCACAAATCTTTCCCACGTTTGATATTCACATCTGCTACATGAAATAGCTCCCCTTATAATCAGATTATCTTACTTCCTACATTTTGTCGATATAAATATAAACTCCTATATGTAATTTTAAAAAATCTGCTCCGATATCTAGATGTTTTCCATCTATGTCCACAGTCATATTGTTTCAAGTTTACAAAAAATGTACATATTATATTCATTTTTTATGTATTATAGACCGTCTTGATGTTGCACTGCACTTTATTTTATTGAACTAAATGAATTAAATGTTTTATGTAGCCGTGTCTCGCAGGTCAATTATGGCCGGAAATCATTCTAATTTTACTTGGTTATCTTTTTTAAACAATAAACTTATGTGTTTAACTGTGTAGAATGATTTGTGACACCTTAATAAAAATTATTATTATTATTATATTCATTTTTTATGTATTACAGACCGTCTTCATGTTGCACTGCACTTTACATGTAAATATTTTTGTTATCTTTTGATGTGCTGTATAACATGTTCTAATTATTCTGTATCACATTATCCATTGTACTTGACATATACACCGAACTTAAAAAACAACTGTAGCATCGATAAAAAACAAATTGTTAATCAACCGAATATTTCAAAATTGGCATTACTCCTTTCTGGTGACATCGAAGTAAATCCCGGTCCATCTGATACATTATCTCTCGTGCATCTGAATGTAAGAAGCCTTCGAAATAAAGTTGACATAATTACAGCAGAACTTTCAAATAATTTTGATATAATATCGTTAAGTGAGACATGGCTTGACGAAACGATAAATACTAATATGCTAACCATCCCGTCATTTCACGACCCCATCAGAAAAGACAGGACTGACAGACAGGGGGGGGGGTTAGTATATATTCCAAGAAATTTAAGCATTAAACGACGATTAGATCTAGAAATCGACAGTGCAGAGTGTGACAAAGTGATCTCTACATCATATTGAAATATAAATTTATTGATAGAACTTTCTGACCTTTGTGATCATTAATGATATTGACGTGTTCAACTATAATACACAACTTCTTCAAGGAACGGACTTATTAAAACATCTAATGCGTTCAATATGTTATTTACGGACTACACCCGAATGGCCTCTGCTCGTTTTGACAAATGGCACGATCTCATTAAATATGCAGTGCAGTTACAGATACTATAAGTTGTTAAGCGCCTAGGGGGCAGCTGTGTGTTTGTGGTCTCTGTGTTTTTGTTCATTTACAGTGTTTTAAAGATAAACTTTGATTGGAATGTTTTGGTACACTATTTTCTAAGGTATCAGTGCATCAGATGTTTATGTCATTTTGAGTAAACTGTCATAAAAATTATGTTCTAAATCAAAAGTACCAACAAGAAAATCCCAAAATATGTTTAATTAATGCGCGTTCAATTAAAAACAAAGCTGATTCAATAAACGACTATATAAGTGACAATAAGATTGATATATGTGCAATTACTGAAACATGGTTAACAGAAAATAATGATTCAGCTATTATAGCGGAACTTCTACCAACAGGATATTCGTTTTACCAAACTGCAAGACTATCTCGTGGAGGCGGTGCTGGACTTGTGTGCAAATCGTCTTTTAAAGTTTCAAAACAAACAGAGGTTAGTCATTACAAGAGCTTTGAATTATTAAACTGTGTTTTATCAATCCATCGTAAACGTGTACAGATCCTCGTTGTTTACCGTCCACCTAATAAAGAAAAATTCTCTGTATTTATCGATGAATTTGGAACAATTCTAGAAAGTCTTTCGTCGAGTTGTGAGCTGTTAATTTTAAGTGATTTTAACATACATTGTGATAAATCTGATCATTTAATAACCAAATGTTTTGTGGAACTATTAGATACACATGCTCTACAACAGCATGTCACAACACCAACACACAGTCGTGGACACATCTTAGATCTGGTCATCACGCGAAAGGAAGAATTAGCTATACATAGTTTAACTGTTCTTGACACATTAATTTCAGACCATTTTCCTATATGTGCTTTCATTGGTATAGCGAATCAACCAGTGTCCAAAATAACAATAAAGTACCGAAATATAAAATCATCAAATCTTGATGACATTAAAAACGCAATTATCACTTCTAATTTAAATCATCTGCTGACGTCGTCAAACGTAAATGATAAAGTCGATCACCTCAATGCATGTCTCAAAACTGTCTTGAACGAAACTCTCCCATTACAATGTAAGACAATACGATACAGACCTAAAACAGAATGGTTCAATGACGATATTTTGAAAGCTAAAAGAATTAGAAATAAATCAGAATCAATATGGCGCAATACTAAACTTGAAATACATAAACAAATCTACAAAAATGATAAAAAATCATGTTAATAAATTGATCAAACAAGCAAAAACGGAATTCTACTCAAACAGGATCGACACAGCCAGCAATAAACCAAAGGAACTGTTTTCTATTGTCAACTCACTAACAGACAGTAACTTTAACAGGTCAATTCTCCCGAACTATGAATGTAAGCATACGTTAGCCAATGAATTTTCTCATTTCTTCATGAATAAAATAGCTGTCATTCGTGATAGTTTAGCTACCGCACAGTGTCCTAATAATGATGCCACGTTGCCTTTATTAACCAGTTGTCGCTTGCTTTATTTTGATCCAATGAATGCAGATACTGTTTCAAAGATTATAAAGTTATCAGCTCCAAAAACGTGTTCATTGGATCCCTTTCCAACACACCTAGTAATTAGCTGTCTTGGTGAATTACTACCTTCTATAACCTCAATAATCAACTCATCAATAGAGCAGTCCATCTTCCCAGATGCCTTTAAAACTGCTAATATACATCCGCTTATTAAGAAGGCAAATCTTGATCCTGATCAATTAAAAAATTACAGACCTGTATCCAACCTTTGTTTCATCTCTAAGATTTTAGAAAAATGCATTGCTAGTCAATTAACAGCATACGTTGAAGAAAACTCTCTGATGGAAAAATTCCAAAGTGCATATCGAAAGTGTCACAGTACCGAAACAGCACTTACACGAGTTCATAACGACATACTGCTCTCATTGGACAAACGTGATTGTGTTCTTTTAGTTTTGCTGGATCTTTTAGCAGCGTTCGATACAGTTGATCACAGAATTTTATTAAACCGACTCTCTACCGAATTTGGCATTGTCGATTCTGTCTTGAAGCTGCTGAAATCCTATCTAACAAATCGCAGTCAATACGTCGTCATAGATGACGTCATGTCTGACAAGGCAGAAATAATTCAAGGAGTACCACAGGGTTCTGTCTTAGGACCAATACTTTTTAGCCTGTATACAAAACCGCTTGGTTCTATTGTAAGGAAGTATGGTCTTCAGTTCCACCTGTATGCTGATGATACGCAGCTGTATTGTTCTTTTAAACCTCTAAATAACAGCTTTGTTCCTGCGAAAGATAGCCTTGAAAACTGCATATTAGAAATTAAATCGTGGATGGCATTGAACTTTTGAAAACTTAATTCTGACAAAACTGAATATATATGTATTGGATCTAAACAACAGTTACACAAGACTTCAGATACTAAAGATATTTATGTCGGGGATTGTCAAATTTTGTGCTCTAAAGTGGCTAGAAACATTGGCGTTATATATGAACATGGAGGCACAAGTAAATAATATTTGTAAAGTGTGTTACTATTATTTGAGAAAAATTGGTCAAATAAGAAAATACATTAATAATGATGCAACAAAAACTCTAATTAATTCATATGTTACCTCAAGACTAGATAATTTCAATTCTTTGTTAGCTGGACTTCCTCTTACAGTAACTTATAAACTCCAAAAAGTACAAAATTGCGACGCTAGGTTAATAACACAAACAAAGCAGTCCTCCCATATTACTCCAATATTGTACAGTCTTCACTGGTTACCAATTCAATATCGAATTAAGTTCAAAATTCTGCTTCTTACATTCAAATGTCTCAACAACCTCTGTCCTGCATATTTATCAGAACTTCTTGAATTTTATACCCCTAAACGCACCCTCCGCTCTAGCTCTGACCCATGTCTTCTTGTTGCACGTTATGCAAATTTAAGTTCATTTGGTGACCGTTCATTTTATGTACAAGCCCCCCTACTTTGGAACAAACTACCACTGGATATTAGAACATGTTCATCATTGGCTACCTTTAAAAAACATCTAAAAACACATCTTTTTAAAGAAGCTTTTACATAAACGTTTTTTAAAAATGTTACTTTTATATAATATGTTCTTATTGTTTCTTCTTTTTTTTTAACATGTGTTTTACATAAATGTATACTGGTAGTTATTTTACATCGCTGCCTATTTGTCTAAATCTTTTTCTGTAACTGTTTTATTTATATGTCTTTTTTCTATTTATGTATCTTTTAATTGTGTACAGCGCATATGGGCACTTTACAGTGGAAGGTATGCGCTTTATAAATGTTTCAATAATAATAATAATAATAATCTCATAAATAAACAATGCCAAATATGTACATCCGCTCGTGTATCAATTTTCTTAATTTGTTGTATGCTTTATAAGTCAGAGTTTACTGTTAGTTTCAGAAGACTTGGAATGGCGCTCCTACCGGAGTATGCCTATTTCATGCTCTCAATAAAGGTCTATCAACTATCCTGATATTCTGTTATCTGTATGTAGTGTTACAAGAGTGCATATGGCTAGAAATCAATTCAAATAATACCAAATTTCTCATAGGAACGTTTTACAGACCCCCTAACTCTACCACTGATGTTAATAATAAGATTGCTGAATCAATTACTAGGTCAATATATGATGATGTCACTGTGTACAATTGAACTAATTACCCAGGAAGTTAAGCACATGCTCCTAACAATTGATACATCAAAATACAATGGCCCAGACGAAATAAGCGGAAAACTATTAAAATCATTATCTGAAGAAATATCTAAACCTCTATGTAATATATTTAACCTATCCCTCAAAAGTAAAATCGTACCTGATATTTGGAAATTTGCAAACATTACCGCTATCCTCAAAAAAGGCGATCCGACAAATTGTGGAAACTATAGACCCGTATCTCTTTTAAGTATTCTTGCCAAAACTTTCGAAAAATGCATATACAAACATGTCTTTAACTTCTTCCATGACAATTCTATTATTACTAATCTCCAGAGCGGCTTTCTTCACGGCGAATCTACTGTTTACCAGCTTACTGATCTAACACACACGTTTTGTCAAGCCATCGATCAAGGCAAACATACGAGTTATAGTCCCAGATAGTTCTTTTATAGCATCTTACTTTCGGTTTTTGGAAACTTAATCGACAGTACACATGGCAGTGGTCGCTACAGAAATTATCGAGACATCCTGAATCAGTAGTAAAACCTGAACAATTGGTTATAATTAAGTCAATCAGAGAGTTTTTTCCTTTACTGTTGTATCTTGTAGGCTTGTTTTTAAGTTGATTTAAATCAATCATATTAATGGCGTTATGTATAAAAGTATTTTGTTTAAAATTCATATCGATATTAAAATCACCTAATATAAAACATTTATTGACATCATCATATATTGACCTAGTAATTGATTCAGCAATCTTATTATTAACATCAGTGGTAGAGTTAGGGGGTCGGTAAAACGTTCCTATAAGAAATTTGGTATTATTTGAATTGATTTCTAGCCATATGCACTCTTGTAACACAACATACAGATAACAGAATATCAGGATAGTTGATAGACCTTTATTGAGAGCATGAAATAGGCATACTCCGGCGGGAGCGCCATTCCAAGTCTTCTGAAACTAACAGTAAACTCTGACTTATAAAGCATACAACCAATTAAGAAAAATGATACACGAGCGGATGTACCTTGGCATTGTTTATTTATGAGATTATAGTATCTGTAACTGCACTGCATATTTAATGAGATCGTGCCTTTTGTCAAAACGAGCAGAGGCCATTCGTGTGTAGTTCGTAAATAACATATTGAACGCATTAGATGTTTTAATAAGTCCGTGCCTTGAAGAAGTTGTGTATAGTTGAACACGTCAATATCATTAATGATCACAGAGGTCAGAAAGTTCTATCTGTATATTTATATTTCAATATGATGTAGAGATCACTTTGTCACATTCCATATTCCATAACTAATACCATTCTCACAGGTGGGATACTGTCTTCGTCTCTATCAATTGAGGGTACACACAATTAAGTTAAATTACACACGAATTAAGAAGAGCACACACGATATAATAATAGTAATGAAAACACACACGATTATATAGTTATATGATATTTCCGGAACACTAGGTCCTAAACTTTTGTAGGACGATTAAATTCTGGCATTCCTCTTGACTAATTATGACAAAGTGAATGACACTTGGTTATTTCTTGGTGCTGGTGTGGAAACATCTGTTCCATGGAGCGTATTCTCGTCCTCGGTCTCAGCCGACACCATCCCCTTAATTATCGTTATCTAACATACATTAAATACAATACAATATCAATATCAACACTTGAAAAGCCTTTATATGGACATCACAAATTCAAGTCCTAATTCTAAAAAAACAATTACATTGATAAACATGCTACAATAATATAAGTTCAATATAAATACTCGCTACAATAATATAAGTTCAATATAAATACTCGGTTATACGTTCCAACCGAAAAAAAAAATCAACAAAAAAACACTTTTTCAATGTCAATAATTTCACTGTTTCCACCACTTTATAAGTTCAGGTCATGTTAGAAGTTCTTTTTCTTGCACAGCTAATTTGATGAACGTAAACATTTGTGCAAACTGCGCTTGAGGGCCATATCTTTCGACATACTGGAATGCCCCTGTCTGGTTCATTGTTGCGGTACGTTAAGATAGGGTACAATAAATCCCATAAAAGATCGATGTACTTGCTAAATTAGACCAATTACAATTACATTACCCTTAATTTATAACATTGATTTTAATTGGATGTGATAATACTTAATCATATTCTTACACTTCAGTTTATTTAAAATTAAAATTGTATTTACTTCATTGGGAATAACCTGTATTAATAATCCTTAATTCTATTTACTTTTAATTGAATAAACTATTAACAATAGAACCTAATCTGCCCCCTAAGTATAAATTAGCAATATTAATTAGTACTTATCACCTAAAGTCATTAATAACATTGAAACTCATTAGTAGTCTGCTTTACTAATTGACAGTGACAGGTTAAGATTATAACCCGTCTTAACATTGGTGCTATATAGAGCTTCGTGTATATATCACAAGCTTGTAGCCAAGGGTGATATCTTACACGCTGAGAACAGATAAGACAGACATGTGCCTGTGTGAGATGTCCATATAGATACTCTCTATCAACATTTCGGTCTGAATTCAAACGAGAAACATCATCTTGAAACAAGGGATCAGTATTTATTACAAGACCTGGTTGTATTATACTCCTGGTTGTAAAAATAAAATAATTACAACCCATAAGTTATTATATTCCTGACGTTTACTACATATAACGAAAAATAAAAAAAATACAAATATAAGTTCTTGACGTGTCCAATACATTTAGTATGGTTTTACGTAACATTACTCATGACATAACAGGGAATTCCAAATTTATTCGACAGCTAATCGCACATTCAAATTAAACTTTAAATTATCCATTTTACCACTTTTTTGGGGGGTTTGAACACATACTTTAAACTTATTCTCCTTTATATTTCTTTAACAAAACGACACGAATAATCCAGAAACATCTATACTGCATAAGCTACTCGCTATACATTGCAATGCACCCTGTTTTTTAAAACCTAATACCAACCCACACAAAGGGCCATTAAGTTTTAAATTTTCCTTGGGCATTTTCCTTTATAACCCTAAAACCTAAACGCGATTTTACACAGATCCACACGTTAACCAAATCTGGTTAAACACATATATATATGCATTATTTGGACATAACACTACATTACATTATTACGATCTATAACCTTATAAAACGGAGGCTGCATTTTATTTCTTTTCGCGTAGTTATACCGTTTCAATTTTAGAATTCTTATCTATTCCGACGTTTATAGAAATTATTTACCCATATGTAAACCTAACTCTTATTTATTTAATTTAATTATTTACTAGTTTGACATTTTTTTCGAAAACTTTATATTGATCAAATCCCTAACCTTTAAAAAATTTTAAAATTATCCCTTGGTCATTTTTGACGTTCCATTGTCAGTTACAAGGAAATATGCACCTATCTTAAAAACGACTGGAAACTTCTTCTTCCAAGGGTTTCCTCCCGGGATCGAACCCGGACGTCAGTGATTCCATGACTGCTGGCTGTGGCTGTAATTATTGGCCCATCATCACCGTTAAGGACTTCCCGCTGGTATGTCGATTCACTCCCAGGTTCATATAATCACGGCATCCAAATCTGATACCACCCAGGACGGTCACGGCAACCAAATCTGATACGACCCAGGACGGTCACGGCAACCAAATCTGATATCTGTAACACTACATACAGATAACAGAATATCAGCATAGTTGATAGACCTTTATTGAGAGCATGAAATAGGCATACTCCGAGAGGAGCGCCATTCCAAGTCTTCTGAAATTAACAGTAAACTCTGACTTATAAAGCATACAACCAATTAAGAAAAATGATACACGAGCGGATGTACATATTTGGCATTGTTTATTTATGAGATTATTATTATTATTATTATTATTATTATTATTATTATTGGAACATTTATAAAGCGCATACCTTCCACTGTAAAGTGCCCATATGCGCTGTACACAATTAAAAGATACATAAATAGAAAAAAGACATATAAATAAAACAGTTACAGAAAAAGATTTAGACAAATAGGCAGCGACGTAAATTAACTACCAGTATACATTTATGTAAAACACATGTTAAAAAAAAGAAGAAACAATAAGAACATATTATATAAAAGTAACATTTAAAACGTTTATGTAAAAGCTTCTTTAAAAAGATGTGATTTTAGATGTTTTTTAAAGGTAGCCAATGATGAACATGTTCTAATATCCAGTGGTAGTTTGTTCCAAAGTAGGGGGGCTTGAACATAAAATGAACGGTCACCAAATGAACTTAAATTTGCATAACGTGCAACAAGGAGACATGGGTCAGGGCTAGAGCGCAGGGTGCGTTTAGGGGTATAAAATTCAAGAAGTTCTGATAAATATGCAGGACAGAGGTTGTTGAGACATTTGAATGTAAGAAGCAGAATTTTGACCTTAATTCGATATTGAATTGGTAACCAGTGAAGACTGTACAATATTGGAGTAATATGGGAGGACTGCTTTGTTTGTGTTATTAACCTAGCTGCGCAATTTTGTACTTTTTGGAGTTTATAAGTTACTGTAAGAGGAAGTCCAGCTAACAAAGAATTGAAATTATCTAGTCTTGAGGTAACATATGAATTAATTAGAGTTTTTGTTGCATCATTATTAATGTATTTTCTTATTTGACCAACTTTTCTCAAATAATAGTAACACACTTTACAAATATTATTTACTTGTGCCTCCATGTTCATATTTTGGTCAAATATAACGTCAATGTTTCTAGCCACTTTAGAGCACAAAATTTGACAATCCCCGACATAAATATCTTTAGTATCTGAAGTCTTGTGTAACTGTTGTTTAGATCCAATACATATATATTCAGTTTTGTCAGAATTAAGTTTTCAAAAGTTCAATGCCATCCACGATTTAATTTCTAATATGCAGTTTTCTAGGCTATCTTTCGCAGGAACAAAGCTGTTATTTAGAGGTTTAAAAGAACAATACAGTTGCGTATCATCAGCATACAGGTGGAACTGAAGACCATACTTCCTTACAATAGAACCAAGCGGTTTTGTATACAGGCTAAAAAGTATTGGTCCTAAGACAGAACCCTGTGGTACTCCTTGAATTATTTCTGCCTTGTCAGACATGACGTCATCTATGACTACGTATTGACTGCGATTTGTTAGATAGGATTTCAGCAGCTTCAAGACAGAATCGACAATGCCAAATTCGGTAGAGAGTCGGTTTAATAAAATTCTGTGATCGACTGTATCGAACGCTGCTAAAAGATCCAGCAAAACTAAAAGAACACAATCACGTTTGTCCAATGAGAGCAGTATGTCGTTATGAACTCGTGTAAGTGCTGTTTCGGTACTGTGACACTTTCGATATGCACTTTGGAATTTTTCCATCAGAGAGTTTTCTTCAACGTATGCTGTTAATTGACTAGCAATGCATTTTTCTAAAATCTTAGAGATGAAACAAAGGTTGGATACAGGTCTGTAATTTTTTAATTGATCAGGATCAAGATTTGCCTTCTTAATAAGCGGATGTATATTAGCAGTTTTAAAGGCATCTGGGAAGATGGACTGCTCTATTGATGAGTTGATTATTGAGGTTATAGAAGGTAGTAATTCACCAAGACAGCTAATTACTAGGTGTGTTGGAAAGGGATCCAATGAACACGTTTTTGGAGCTGATAACTTTATAATCTTTGGAACGGTATCTGCATTCATTGGATCAAAATAAAGCAAGCGACAACTGGTTAATAAAGGCAACGTGGCATCATTATTAGGACACTGTGCGGTAGCTAAACTATCACGAATGACAGCTATTTTATTCATGAAGAAATGAGAAAATTCATTGGCTAACGAATGCTTACATTCATAGTTCGGGAGAATTGACCTGTTAAAGTTACTGTCTGTTAGTGAGTTGACAATAGAAAACAGTTCCTTTGGTTTATTGCTGGCTGTGTCGATCCTGTTTGAGTAGAATTCCGTTTTTGCTTGTTTGATCAATTTATTACATGATGCCAAACTTCAATGTATCCTCCAAAATACCCTCGGAATATATGTCGTATAAAATTTATAAAAATCTAATAAATATGATAAGGTTATGTTAGGCGCAATCTTCACACATCGCGCAGATTACCCAAGCGCATGCGCGAATCTCCGTCTAATATCCTACGTGTAATCTGCGCGCGCGAAGTGAACTTTGTCCGGGCAATTGAATAGATTACTGCGATGATAATCCGCTTAATCTTAATCGGTATTCACTTCACTGGAACAACTACAAGTACGAGCAATGCGATACGGAAAGAAAAGTATTACTGCATAGTTTGACTACCTCTAGTACCTGAGAAAAGAAGTTCTAGCGAGAACTCTTAAGTCTAAATCAATGTTTTGTTCGGTAGGTGAGAAAGAGAATGGCTTTGAATAATAAAGAAAGTAATAACGGTCGATAGGTGTACATGACATACTTCATGAATCTGCAAATACCAAAGAAAAGGTAAGTTTTCCAATCTACGGATATACTTTATCTTGCCACTGATCCTTTCTTACGTGAAAGAAGAAGGTAAACACTAAATTGCCTGGAATCGACTGAATTATTGAATAGAGTAGATATTCCAGCATTCCAACTCATTCACTCCTGATTAATTAGTCTTTTTTTTAGTGATATGGCATTATTTCTGAAACTCAGTTTTATTCTACAAGTGGGCTTTTGAAATTGGAGACTTTTCTGTAGATAACAGGCCCATCTGCCATTAAATTTTAAAAATTATTATGGCGATATGGGTAGGCTATCTTGTCTTGGGACGGATTTTTATTCATTTTGAATTTGATACAATGATAATTAAGCCCCAGATCTTGTGTCATCTAACTAGTCTAGGCTATAATATTAGTACCGTAATCAATTTGTTTTTGCACGAATGATAATAGTAATATTACTCATATTATTATATCATAAAGAATTGCCAAAAAGTATATTTTAATTTCATACTCATTAATAGCAAATCAGGGTTTGCTTTCTTATATTATTATTGACATGTTAAATCACCTGGCTAAAATACATGTATGTCTGACATTAGTGACAACAAATAGACTATTAGGCGTTATTTTTTTTATCTTCACATTCATATTAACCTATATGTAGGCCTATTTATATGAGCCATTTTAACCTTGCAAAATCATTGTCTTTTGAGAATGGGAGGAAAGTGTGCTCATGTGTATCATGTACGTAATAATGTACATGTATCTATATTGATTTGGGCTTGTATAGGTTTTTCAGCAAAACCGCAGATGCAAAACCGTAATAAAAACAATATCATTAGTTATCCCCCTGTATTTAATTCAGTAACAAAGACATAATGCAGTATTTTATATTCCGTTTTTATTTCTCAATAAGGAATCGCATATAATTTGTTAAAACGCAACAGATAACTCAGTTTGATATGATTTTAAATTGAAAACGGAAGTCCTGTCTTAATTTTATAATCACTAATAGAAGCTAATTGACTAAGGTGCTATGAAATTCAAATGGTAACTCTTCTGCTGGTACACATTATTAAAACAGTCATCCATAACGAAAGCCAGTATAAAGAATTTTTTTAAAGCTGAACAGCTAAAATATTGCATTGATAGGTTCATACTAGTTCTTTAATCGACATGTTGAACTTGACTGTGTTTAAGATTTTCATTTTCCACAATTAACTTGGCATATTCTTCCTTCACTTTTATATTTTCTGCAGAAGGGGCCAAGATGGCTATCAGATGAAATTCTGAAAATATGAATAGTAAATAGATTATAATTGTGTATTTCAGGCACCCCTTACCCAAGTGACAACAGAACCAAGAGCAGAGCACTTTAGATTTAAATCAAATAGAACAGAGTTGAGTGGAAATAAATGGATGCTGAGCAAGATGGAGCCATAAAAATAAGAGATATTCACAAGAAATAATATTGACACCTGGATGAACGAAAGAAAATGTTGTGTTACTGCTGTTATGAAGAGAAATAAACGATTCATTTTTAAAAAACACATTTGATAAAAGTAATTTTTATTCTTATGGGCAAGCAAATAAAACCATTGCTAAACAAATGTATATCAAACAGACCCGGAATCATATTCATGACATCAGATTTGTAATAAATCCAGCTTTTCCATTTTTAGGTGCTATACCAGATTTGATTGTTTGTGTTAAAGGTGAGACTGCAGGCTCAGTGAAATTAAATGTACTTTTTCACCTTGTGATATGTCACTTGGAGAAGCATGTAATAAACTGAAAGATTTCTTTTTAATGCAAAATGATGATGAATATAAATTCTCTAGGAAACCATATTCACTGGTTTCAAGTTCAGGGACAACTTCTCAAACTGGGGCTCAGTTTTGCGACTTTGTCACTTTTACAAGACAGGATTTCTGCATAGAGTAGAGAGAATATTTCCAAAAAAAGAAACCATGCAGCAAATTGTTTCAAAATTATCATGTTTTTGTGTTGAACATTTAAAGCCATATCTTTAAAAAAAATTCTAGATGTCTATAAAATGAGTTTAACTAACCTGTGACAGTATCAATTTTCTCAATTTTAATTTCAAGCTATTACCATAGCTTATATGTATGCATAAAGAATGTGTGTACTTTAAACCAGGATCTAAATAAAATATATCTAAAATGATATAGAACAGTTTGTAATGTCGACCTCAAACTACAAAGGTCATTTTTGGACTGACAAATTGTCCGATTGTATTTCAATAGTTCCCTTCCGCGTAGGAGGACCAGCAGAAAACCCACGAGGTTGGACAGACAAGCCTTGGCAGATACAAATATTGATTTGAATAGTTTGAAACATCATGTTACTGATTGACAGCCATTTATGACCTAAAATACATGTGTTAACCATTCGACAACCCGAACCTCCAGTAGACCTATAGTTAAGGCACCATCTACAAGACAGTGATTCCAGGCCTCGGTATGACTAATAATACTGTGAGCACATGTGACAGAAAATAATGATTCTAAAGCAGATAGTCCCACTGTTACCTTAAATCTTTTGATTTAACTACTGCAGGTTTTTCAAAACAATTACATGAACTGGGTTTCGGTGGTGGTCTTGGTTGAGCAGTATGATCCTAATGCAGTACAGTGATGGGATCTGGCTGCCCATTTACAAAGTGCTGAAAAATGAAAAAAAAAAATATATAGAATATTATTATTCTGATATAAATTTTTCTTTGCCTGCCCTTCCACCTTCTCTTTTTTTTATTTGTTAACTTTTTATTCAAACCTGAATTGGAGGCACATACAGTGTTTCAGAGGAAACACTGACATTCTAAATTATTTTAATGTCACACACAATGGACATTGTAAAAACTGCATAATACTCTGATAGTAGTATTATAGGCTAGTCTTACTCTTAAGATAAGGCCTACCGGCGCATAACAAAACAAATGATGCAAATGGTCGACACAGCTTGGTCTTATATTTTGTTTGAAAAAAAAAACAGTGGGCAAAAGAAAAAGTCTATAAAAATATAAAGAAATAGGCCTAATAATCTTAGTGCACACAAACAGATATTGGCTTTTTTCCACTCACCCAGTCCTCTCTCTTCGTAATTCGTTCAATTGCTCGAAAGGCCGTCCGCATAAACGTATCCATCGTCTGACTTTATGGCGTGTTCTTCCAAGCTTTGGGGAAGGAATAAAGGTTATCCCTCCGAGTATCTATTTTCCGAATTCGACGTACCCCAAGCACATCTCTTGACCATTATGACTGGTTGATAGTTCTTTGTTTCTGGAGTTCTTTGTTTCTGGAGTTTAACGTCCACTTCCACCGGGGGTTGGCAGTTACGTCTGCTGGAAATATCTTTATTTACGTCTTACCTAAGATCTGATTGATTGGTTGATTGACAGTTGCGATATCGGTCAAACAACGTACAGAATCAAAAATCTTATTTTCAAAGCACACACGCTAATGATGTAGTAAGTTTTGAAACATTTCACTACAAAGCCGATAGGGGGCAGGTCATATATATTTACGTCTGTCAGTCTACTGACATCTCTAAAAACTTCGAGGGGTAATCAGCGCAAAGTTGGCAATCTGCGCACCGGCTTCATAAGCGCAGATTGTAATCTGCGCGCACGAGTTGCAATCTGCGCGAGGGATTGTCATACATAACAATAAACTAGGAACCAATATAACGAGCAGATTACTGTTACTGCAAATGTTTAACATATCATGTAGATGAAATGTTGTTTATTAGTATTTATTCTCTAATAGTATTAATTACGTAGTTCGTACTTTACACAGCAACATACATAACTAGTCGTGTCATCAGGTGCTCTGTGTCAGTGATGTAATATCCGATACACCATCGATCGCTGTCCCACGCACAACAGATGTTTAATGCATGTGTGTGAAAATGCGCTCAGTGGTGCACGGAAGAATCAAAAAGCAGTATTCATTTCTTTCTTTCTAGGGGAAAATAAAAATACACTGTTACATCTGCAAATCCTTAAACAACTTACGAGAGAAATTCCAAAATAATCCAGTAAAATAAACTGATTAATTCTGTTGTAGAACGCTTTTAGAATTAGTATTTAGTTCCAGGCAACGATCTGAATCTCGTGATACTTTTCCAAAGAAATATCAACGTTTAGTTGTTGGTTGGGCTGCAGACTCGCTTCCTAATTGTCAAACAACTTGTTCCTTGATAAACCAGCCACGACAAACAGATCATTCATAACTACATGGGACCTGCACCAGAAGAATTAGTGATACATGTCGGGCTCAACAACAGGGAGGAAACACGAGCAGATGCTAGATCTAGAAAGGTGAATAGAGCAGCTTTCCCAACAACCAAGCTTTTCGCCACACAGATTCCCACTTCTTCCCGACTCTGACAAGAAAAATTCAATCACCCACAAAAACCTCACCAGTTACAACCAATTGATCTCCACTGCACCTTCACTTAACGCCATCTCACTACCAAACTTAAAGGGTAAAATACAACTGAAAGGTAACCACGCCATCCACTGGAGCCCAGATACAGATCATCAACTGCTGGATGAGGAATTTAAACTAGGAATAGGGAAAATGAATGAGAAGTCGTCTTTAGGGCAAACAGTTGTCAGTTTGAGCGACAGACTTCTACACCCCCCCCCCCCCAAATGAACATTTTTGATACAGGCCCTAAATTCATCCAATCCCCGACAATCACATCGATAGACCCCATCACCCAGGCAACCGATCGCCATTGCTGGATGGGGAATTTGAACTAGGATTAGAGAAAAGGAACGAGAAGCTGTCTTTAGTACAGACAGTTGTCAATTTGAGCGACAGACTTCTAATCCCACTAGAAATGAACATTCTTAAAGTGGCAATTTCATATTTTCTAAGAAATTTAAAACATTATTATTTCTATGTTTTTTGTTCAAAAGGTTGTCAACTCACTATTATTCGATCATGGACAATATTTCACAGGCATTAAAATCATTGACTCGGGAAATAATAACACAATTACCTCCCTTGTTTTACCATTCCCCCCATGGAATGGCTATCTTCAAACGTTTGAATGTGAAGTTGAAAATGAACACAGAAATATCATCCCTTCAACCACAATCACAGAAACCAAATCTCAACCGATCAACAAAAAATTAAACACCCTCAAAAAAGACAAAACATAATAATTAAGAAAAGGACAAAGGTAGGGTGACCACCATAAATAAATATCTCCAAATATCTCGACAATTACGCCACAATATTTAAATATATATACCAAGTCTTAAATCGGTTTCACACATTTATGGTCACTAAATACACGATCATTAGTAATACCAGTAATAATAATATTAATAATAATAGAGGCGTGAGGAGTGGAAAGCATTGGGTGAGAAAGATTAATGTTTTAAATCCATTTACTACTATTAGAAATGATACTGTATTTTGATAATATACTATTCAAAAAAAGTAGGGGATATTTGTGTTATTAAAGTCACCTAATGAAACTGACGAAGAAACAAATGACAAAATGAAATGAAGTTCACATTCATCGATTTATTCCAAATGATCGTTAGACTAAGTAAGGCACAGACTGACCATTATAAGGGTAAAATGATACCCGGGGTGAAACAGCAAAGTTACCACAGCATCACAACAAAGTCAGTAACGGGTAAATCCTCCTCTGTTTGCCAAACAAGCATTGATCCGACGTGGCATACTCCTACGTCTAGGGTCATTTTGGTCCAGATTGTCCCATTCCTGTTGCAACGCAGCAGCAAGTTCTTGGACATTGGCAGGACGTTGTTGACGTTGACGTAACCTCTGTCCAAGCATGTCCCAGACATGCTCGATGGGGGAGAGGTCGGGACTCAGTGCTGGCCAAGGTAATGTGGTGATGTTCTGTTGTTGGAGGTAACCTGTAACGATCCTGGCCCTGTGACATCTTCCGTTGTCATCCTGGAAGATGAAACGGCGGCCATGGCGTCGTGCGAACGGCACAACATGGACTGCCAAGATGTTTTCCCGGTAGTACTGGCCTGTAACACGCCCTGCAACAACATGTAAAGCCGTTCTTCCAGCAACAGTGATGCCTCCCCACACCATAACAGAACCACCCCCAAATCGATCATGTCTGATGACGTTAACGTCTTGGAAGCGCTCGTTTCGACGAAGCCACACCCTCCTACGTCTGTCCAAAAAATCAACAGTGAACCTTGACTCATCTGAAAACATCACATTGCTCCAGCGTCGATTATCCCAGTGTTGACGATCCCTACACCAACGACGTCTTGCCTGAATGTGATGATCTCTCAAACAAGGGATCACGCGAGGACGTCGGGCGCGAAGGTGACCCATATGCAGTCGATTCCGAATCGTCTGGCCACTCACTCTCACACCAGTGTCTGTTTGAAGACGAGCGCTGATCTGATTTGCTGTGATGACACGATTTCTCAAGGCCAAGGTACGGATAAATCGATCCTGGGCTTGAGTTGTCGCCCTTGGTCGACCCGAGCGTGGTCTGTCCTGTACAGATTGTGTATCACGGTATCTGGACCATAGCCTGCTTATGACAGACTGAGAAACATTCATCGTCCGCGCCACAACCGCCTGTGTTGTGCCGATCTGTAGCATGCCAAGGGCACGTAACCTTTCATTTTGGGTAAGCCGACGCATATCAAAATTTGTTTTCTGGTCACTAAAACAATTAAACTGATGTTTCCACCCTGGAATTCAATGCCACAATGACTGTAACATTCAAAGTCAGAGTCGTGCAAATCTTGGGTTGGACCCCCATGATGATCCCAAGCATCACCTGCATTCCATGCGGTAGCTATTGGTGCGTTTGGGCGTCACATGTAACTGGAAATGTTTCTTCTGTTAGGTTCTATAGTGACTTTTTTCGTAGTCATTTGCATATTTTAGTATTATGCCCCCAAAATCAAATATCCCCTACTTTTTTTGAATAGTATATAAAAACTGTACGAAAATCAGAAGACACGATTATTAACAGTTTAGGGAAGAGATTGATTGAATTGTGTAGAAATACAGATCTGTATATTCTAAATGGCATTCTTGAACCTGAAAATTTACTTGTAGTACTTTTAACGGATCTAGTGTTATCGATTACTTTGTTTGTGATAAAAGCTGCCTTGACTTTATTCAAAGTTTTGAAGTTGATAGCTTCCAGTTTTATTCAGATCACGCCCCTTTAATATTATCTATAAACTGTGATATTTGTGTGAATGGTAAAAGTACTGGTTTGGATCAATCGGTCAATTGCGTAAGCATCCGTTCTCTAAAATGGGAACCAGAAAGTGCAACACTTTTACATAATATACTATGTGATCCTACAGACCAACTCATACATATTCTTGATGAATTTAACACAAACTCTGAAAGTGTTACTGAAAGAGTTAATCGCACGGCTAACAATTTTACTACTGTATTCAGAAATCGCTTCATGGGGTACTGAAAAAACTCGCATCGACAAATTTATACACAAAGAAACAATCAAACATGGATCGGGCAACGATTTCGTGGTCAAAACTTTAGATCGAACAGAACGACCAACTTCGTCCAAAGACCAGTAACACGAAAGACATACGAGAAGCGTTCATTTTTAGGAGAAGGTCGAAAACGAAAACTTCCGACAAACTGGATCACATAGTGTAAAGCCTGAACGACGATGAATTAAAACTTTTGAAACGGGGTCTTAAATTCTGCCCCACTCCACACAGTAATGTACCTGAGTTACAGAAAGACATTCAGGAATTCGATAGAAAACTACGATTACTGGATATTAGTCTGCAATAAATCAAATTTCGTTCCTCCAAAGTCACGAGGTGAGCATTTAGAACTGTACCTCAAAATTATTTCCACCTGTCACAAACAAACAACTGATGACAAAAAGAGAAATATTAATGGCAAGGAACAACAGGCATTACAGGATTAAATGGCGACAACATCACAATAAAACAAGCTGATATTGTGATAATGGACAGAGAATTTTGCCGAAAGAAAATTTTGGAACTATTGAAGACAGTGAAAATTATCAGAAATGCAAACTAACAAAGATACATTCGTTGGGGAAAAAAATCAAAAAATCTTACCGATAAAGTGGTCAGCTATTTAACACAGTTTACACACAAAACCTCAAACTTTTATGGATTACCAAAAATACACAAGTCAAAGTTACTCAATAAAGCGATTAAGATACAGGATATGGATCAGCATTGGTGTGATCATACATTGTACTTCAACATCCTCGACCTTATCAGTATCTGTCAATTACGGTTTGATGGATTATTTGATTGACAACTTGACAGGCTAATAATTAAAAGAGAATAAACATAATCCAACTAAAGACAAGTAAAGATAATGAATATATAGAAGTATTCCCTGGGCATCGGTCACTGCACGCAGACGCTACTAGAGTAGGTCATCCGGCAGACGTGGGTGTTAGATCAGAACTGAATTTACTATTACCGGAAAACTGTTTGTGTCTTGGTTAGATATATACCCCCTTAAACAATCATACATTTGTTCGGTGGATAAATAGAAATATGGATTTTTCAGAAGTAAATTCCATGGACGAAGCTGAAATTACAACACAACAACCAAAGCTGTGAACTATGATAAAAGTCACCGTGAACGATTAACAAGTTATAAAAGATCAGCAGACGAATTCACCGACAAGAGCCAATGTGAAGTTACCTCTGCCAAGAAGACAAAAAGTATTTCAACTTATAGTCCAGTATGGTACAACAAATATTTCAAATGACACATCTGAGATATTATCCGCCATACAAAATTTGGGCAAAACTCTTAATTCCAGTATAGATGATCTAGAAAACTCACTTTCTGACAAAATTAAAGTCATCGTACAGAGAGAGAGAGAGAGAGAGAGAGAGAGAGAAATAGGGTTTAACGACCACTCGACACAAACTATGTCATTTCGGGACCAACACATGGTTTAATTTCATTTTAATAATTCGCTTGTGCGTAGGGGGAGAAAACTGGGGTACCGGGGAAAACCTACGAGGTTGGGCAGGCGACCCTACTCCTTGCCACGTACAACCGGTTTTGAAACCACGACAGGTGACTCAATGGCAGGCCGTATGATACAGCGTGCGCACGCTTACCATTCGACCCCCCCCCCCAAGTCATCGTACAGGAAGAGGTCAGCGCCATGAAAATTGAGTTCGATCATGAAATTTCAGACTTAACCAATAAAATAGTAAACCTAGAACGTCAAAACAAAGAAAACGTTAGAAAATTAATTGATAATTCCATAGAGGTTGGATCACTAAAATCCAGTTTGCCAACTGAGGTGGATAGCGTTGTGATAAAGAACTTTCCCGCAATTGCATCTGAGGAAAGTGACAATCAGGTCGTCATTAATCGAGCAGCACAAGTTTTTAAAGATGGTCTTAAGTTATCAGACATAAAAATAATCAGTGCAGTGAGGTAAAAAAAAATTTTTAAAAACAAAACCAGGCGTGATATTTTTTCCTCTGCGGGACAGTGTCCAAAAGAAACTCATTTTAGACGAAAAATCTAAATCAAAATCAAATAAACAGTTTGAAAATGTATACATTGAATCCAGCATGTCCCTATCTGAACGCAAGACACAATCTAGTTTGATCACCCTTGTGAAAGAACTTGGTAAACAAGATACGTATTTTGTTAAAGGTAATTGTATAGTGAAACGAAAGTTTAATTTAGATGCCATGCATTAGGGGTTACGACTGTGTCAATGGAACTGTGCTGGATGGTCAGTCAGAAGTTGTGAAAACGCTGTTTTTAGAGAATTTGTTGTTAATAAAGGTATCTTTGATATTTTGTTTTTATGTAAAACATTTCTGCGATTTAATGAAACTATTGACATCGATGGCTATAAGTGGTTTGGGAGAAATCGAAGAAATCTTAACAAAAATGCTAAACGTTGCTCGGGTGATGTCAGGTTCTTAATTAGAACATGAGAGTTCGACCAATTCCACGTATCTGTTTTGGATGATTCCATTGAAGACGTGCTGTGGATAAAATTAAAATCAAGGGCGTGTGACATAAGCCTTTGTCTGTGTGTTTGCTATCTTCCCCCGAATGGATCAACCAATAGGGTGGACACGGTGCAGTTTTATAATAACTTGCTGAATCAGGTCTACTCTCTCCAGAATGAAGGTTTTGTGTGCATCGGTGGAGACTTTTAACTCACGAATCGGAGATCGGGCTGATTACTTCTTAGGCGTTGATGAAGTACCAGAAAGATCTGTTCTAGATAACACAAAAAACAGTCATGGAACACAATTTGTTAACTTTCTATGTGATACTAATTTTTGTATGTTAAATGGTGTGTTAAATGATTACACCCCAGCCAACAAAATTTAGTTTTCCGAACGTTTTCAAAACATTATTTTTTCGTTATTTAACGTTCCCTGTGAATGTTTGTGGCACGTGACCCAGGAAAGTTTTGTTGTCGTTACGTTGACGTTTTTACAAACGTTACAGGATACGTTTTGAAAACATTAATGTTAACGTATTGAAAACATTAATGTTAACGCTTTGAAAACATTAATGTTAACGTTTTGAAAACATTAACGTTAACGTTTTGAAAACATTAATGTTAACATTAGTTACTCTACGCATAGAAATATATACTGACGGGAATGTACACCGTATGACGTCATCGCGTTATGTTGTGGGACGGCTGCGTATGATGCCGTTTTGCATTCGCTACTTCCGGTTAATGTCGAGATGCCGGAAAGCAAATGTGTTTTCGGTGGATGCTTCGCTTAACACACGAGAAACTGTGGTCTCTCTTTTCATCGACTGCTGAGAAAAGACCCAGAGTAGATGTCACAACTGTTGAACAATAATAAAATTAAAATCAAGTAAGGAGGACCCAGCAGGCTCACTATTTCAGTATTTGTTTATTAAAGTACCGGTAAGTTGAGCCTTTAACTACGAACTACGACAATTATGGGCCTAAACGTAAACAAAAATGCAATCGCCTCGGGATTAGGCATTAGGTCTACTCGGGGTACGTTAAAATCGGAGTATTTTTTATAAATATATATTTATTTTTAATTTCTAAACTACCGGTATTCTAATTTAAATAATTCGTGGAAATAAAAACGAAACAGAATCGGAGATCTCATTTTAAATTTAGTATAAGACTGGACACTACACCTCTAGTAATATAGTATTCTGTCTACTCTATTTCTAGTGTCGGTGGCTAGCAGCTAATTTCTGATACTATAGGCAGTGTAACGAGATACATTACTGTATGTATGTATTTTTTAAAAATGTTATTTAGTCATGAATTAATAACAACGTCCCATCTTCATTAGCCCAGCTGAACAGTAGGCATATAGAAATATATAGTCAGGTATTCATTAATGCATCATGTGGGTAAACCTATATGCAAACATAACAAAAATGTAAAAAAATAATCAGACCTCGACTCAAGTGACCTGTTTGGAAAAAATGAACATATATACCGGTATATTAATACATATATATATTATTCTAAATAAACAAAATTGATCTTCGCATTCTCCCTGAAAAATTTCTTGGCCTTAATCGGAGGTGAGAAATGATTTATGGAAGGTATGCAGGAAGCATTCTCGGTATCCTTCCATTCTACTCGACTAACCTTCTTGGTATATTCACAGGGTTTTCACGAATTCATATCATGTGTTCTTCGTTGTAGCTTGATTCTACGGACCAATCATAAAACCGTTTACAATTTGATCATATGAGTTGACTCAGAGGTTAGTGGAGTTAAACGGAACGATATGGCCACAGATCACTAATTATTGCCCCATTGACTTTAATGTTAATTCTCGTCTCTTAGACCGGTTGTAACTTTTTCCCAAATATTCGTTGGGCAAAACGCTTTCTGCCACAGATGGAGCAACATGTGACAGACTCTTGCCCAAAAGCATGTATGAGGTTCTTCATGAAAAACTTGAGATAGACAAGCTGGAAGTAGAGACAGCTAACCTTGCAATTCTCGGCCCTCCCTTTCAACGTAACCAACCTCACAACTCTTGTATCCTTCCGCCTCAAAATCATGAATATTCACCAAAACCTGGCAGAAAATGTATTTTCAAACCCTTTTCTTCGATTCTACACCAAAAATTCAACAAAAATCGCCATGCAAAAGGGGGAAAAAGGGAAAGGGAGAGAAGGACTAAAAATAACTTTCGCCCTTGTTTCGTGGGTGACTGCCCATGAATATTTGGTGATCTGTGTCCTATATAGGGGTGAAACTTCGGATATTACCAAAAGGCCTTTTGTATTTGCTTCCCGTATGTTCTGGGAACATGCTGGAGAAAGGAAATCAAAATCAAATAATAATTGCAAAAATGATGGCCCTTTAAGTATACATGCTGCTTTAAGTACAGTGGTGCATCTCAGGTCCCTGGGCCTTTTGTGCTAAAATTTAAAAAATCTTTTTTAATAGAGGCAGTATTTGAGCTCTGTGAAAAAATTAGACAAGTTGCAAACAAACTACATAGAAAACACTCATAATTTGGAATTTTTATCAAAAATATATTTTTTTACTGCCATGTCATGAAAAATGTACAAAATTTACATGTACCATCTTTCAAAAAAACAATAATTTTCCACTTTTTTAGATAGCCAGACTGGCAAGTAATATATTTTTGGAAACCCTGGACATTATGCAAACAGAAAAATCACAAAACTGTTGCATTGATTGAAATTATAAAGGTCTGTACTAAAACATGTAACCCCACCCCCTAAAAATGTCAATGACTGAATCAATCTTATCTTTGGTTGCAGAGCCAACTTTACCAAAGGAATCTGTCTAACAGATATGATTTACCATCCCTGGCTAATATATGAACATAAAAACTAAAATAGGTGCAATAAATGTGAATTATGGTTAAAATAGGCCTTGCTGAAAGAAAAAAATGCCATAATTGGCCTATGTCCACCCCGCTCTAACAAAAGGGTCACAGAATACACAATTTTCACAAATATGGAAATAGTTTAATGTTTTCAACATCTCAAACCTCAGAGGCATCATACAAATCTTTATTGCAATTATTGTACTGAAGCAAGATGTCTGGACCTTTACATCAATTGCCTTAAAAAATGAAGTCAAAAGGGTAGTTATGACATAGTTGACAACATAAAAGAGGCCCGAAAAGGAGCAAAATTAACATTTTACTGTTCTATAAGTGACATAAATGCAACAAACACCACAAATCCTAGATTTTGATAAGAAAATATTGAACATTAAGCTGACATTTACACATCTACACCAGTTCTGTATCAGGGTGTGGTCTTACAGGCCTGGCATGTCTCAAGGTTCTAAGTTTGACTATGAACAAAAAAGGTCAGAAATCCTTGAAATGTACAAAATGACCATTTATTGGCAAAAAATAACATTCCCATCTGTAATTCAACAACAAATTCCAATTGTTATCATTTAATTGTCAACACTGGTGCAATTAAATCTCTCAAAACACATTAATAAAAACGGGTGGGGTGGGGCATTTATAGCCCCTCTAAACAGAAAGAAGGGGTGAAAAATGTCTATAAAGACTGGGATATTGCTTCCTACATGAAGAAAATGCAAGAATTTAATGCTTCAAAGAAGAAAAAAATGCTTGTTCTGGGAAAAATAGTGGCCAAATTGAGCCTACCCCTGTTTTGAACATTTTGTACAAACCCATCTGCTGTATATTATTAACTCAGTGTTGCCAATTTTCCATTTTCTGTAGGAAAGCTGGAGCTATTTCTAAACTTGACAAACTTATAGATCCCATCTAAGTTACATTAGCAATGAAAATAAGGGCATTTTAAGAAATTTTGAGTCATTTGAGTAGGTATGAAAGCATTAATTTTTACATCGAAATGGGAGAATCTGGAGATTTTCTGTGAATATTCCTGATTTTTAGACAAAATTAGGTGAAATTACAATGTTGTTCACTTTATCTGTGCTTTCTGAGGCTGAATACACCAAAATTGGACATTGAAATATTTTTCTTACTGTTAGAAATTAAATAAAAACTGAAAATTGGAAAATTTGCAGTAAAATCACAATTTTTCCCGAAACTTTGATAATTTTTTTTTTAAATTTATTTTTTTTTAGTTTTTCTGTAGTCAAGGTATTTTATACATATTTTCTGACAAATTAGTCATCATATTTTCAAAACTAAGGCATATCAGTCACAGCCTTGTCATACGCAGACAGGCCACAGATCACTAATTATTGCCCCATTGACTTTAATGTTAATTCTCGTCTCTTAGACCGGTTGTAACTTTTTCCCAAATATTCGTTGGGCAAAACGCTTTCTGCCACAGATGGAGCAACATGTGACAGACTCTTGCCCAAAAGCATGTATGAGGTTCTTCATGAAAAACTTGAGATAGACAAGCTGGAAGTAGAGACAGCTAACCTTGCAATTCTCGGCCCTCCCTTTCAACGTAACCAACCTCACAACTCTTGTATCCTTCCGCCTCAAAATCATGAATATTCACCAAAACCTGGCAGAAAATGTATTTTCAAACCCTTTTCTTCGATTCTACACCAAAAATTCAACAAAAATCGCCATGCAAAAGGGGGAAAAAGGGAAAGGGAGAGAAGGACTAAAAATAACTTTCGCCCTTGAATATTTGGTGATCTGTGTCCTATATACCACATAGAGTACCGAGAATGAGGGTAAGGATTAATCGAACTAGTTTTGTTTTCTTGTTGTGTCATCTATTCTTCACCGCCAGTTGGTCTGAGGGCCAGTCATTCCCTAAGCAGGATTTATTAATTAAGTGGAATTTTGTTTTTGAATGTGATTTCTTTGTGAGAAGATTAACATGGTAATCGTAATGATGAAGACATAAAATATTAGATTGATGTCACTGAAAGAATGGATTAATATGTAAATTGAGACCTTGTTTGGGTAGAATTAAAAGAGACGTCAAGTGAATAATTCTGGTTGAAGGAAGCCTTAAAAAAAACTTTTTAAGGTCTTGTGCCAATTCCAACTACCTGAACTGTGATGTGATACATGTACTTTCTTGGCATGAAGTTTGATTTCCATCTGTAATTTATGCATAACCCATGTAAAAAATGTTTTTACACACAGAAATCCCTAAATAAACACTATAGGCCTATTTTATTCAAACATACTAATATAATGTACATGTATATTTTTTTTATTTTCAGACCACCAATACAGTCGCCATTGTATTTACTTTGAAGAGCTTTATTTTGATGTCCACAGGGAGTTTTAAACCAATAATTTCTAACATGGAAAACTGACAATAAAATATTAGGCTTAAATAACTAGTGATTTATTCATTGCTAAATCCTAATTTTACAACAGTTGTTTGCATTGAACGAAAAACAGGCTTGTTGTGTGATTGCCTAAATGACTTTAAAACACATCTTGTGAAGAATTGGAATACACTTACGGTAGCTCAGAACTGTACATCAACCACTTTAGTTATAAATTTCCAATATATTGAATGAAGTCAATGGATTTTTGTGAATTATTTCTGTAACTGAATATTTGGGCGAATGTTCTAGGTATACATTAGTGCTGGGTATATTACCACTGCAGTAAGGATACGATACATATAGCGATTTATTAGGATTCATATCTCAGACTTAAGCATTCTCAGACTTAAAGCTACGTGTAGAATTTCATATTTTCTAAGAAAGTCAAAACATAATTATTTCTATGTCTTTTGCTCAATGGGTTGTCAACTCACTATTATACGATCATAGGCATTATTTCCCATACTTAAACTTCATTCACATGGGAAATAATAACACAATAATTACCTGCCATGTTTTTCTATTTCCCCGATGTAACAGCTATCTTCAAACGTTTGAATTTGAAGTTGAAAATGATATTTTTGCCAATTTCTCAACTGGCAATTGTGAATTATAGGATTATTCTTTAACAGGGTAGGACTACTGTTTATAGATACCATCTATTTTAAGGCTTTATTTTAATAAACTTTTAAAATATAACTTAAAAATATGAAATTCTCGCTTTAAGTTAAGAATTTTCTCAAAATTGTTCGCCTGATTTTAACTAAAATAATATATTCCTTTATAAAACTTTTGTTATTTTAATGTTTCTGGGTTAAAAATATTTCTCATAAACAATCTTCAAAAGCTGAGTAAATTCTTAAATCTGAGAATGCTTTGTGAACTCGGGGCCAGGTCAATATTTAATAAATGGGACAAATGAATAATTAATATTTTTAGTCCCGATGATGTTGAAGAAATAAAACTGTTTTGTATCATGATATTGATATGGATCCAAATACGAATCTACTAATAATGTGTGAAGTGGATAATTAAGAGTGATAAATTCTTGATTAAAGTGACAAAATAATATAGAAAAAGAATCGCATGAGAAAATGAATTATGATACATTGATACTACAATATATCGTACCTGCACTAGTATGCATGTAGCGACTATTATCTTTATTATGAATTCTCTTTCCAGAAAGGAAATGAAATGGGGTTTAAAGTTTTACTGTTCTGCTCCTAAAATGGGCTAATGAAGACAGGCATATGCCATACAGTGGACTATGAGGGAAATTTTGCCCGGCAGCGGCCCTACGGCTTACTCTTATATCAAATTCCAACTGCCAAGGGATATTTTACGTGCACGCCAATGTGTACACAGGACCTTGGTTTTTCGTCCCATCCGAACGACTAGACAGCTGTACATGTCAGGCCTTCCGTCCTGATTCACTGACTAGGGGAAACCACTTCGGAAAATCTGGAGTAACTTTCTCGACCAATGCAGAGATAGAACACCCGACCTCCAGGCTAGCGAGCCAGCGTCTTACTCACTTAGCCACCGTGGTTCCCTGAATTCTCTTCACTCAATAAATTAAACCTGATATTTGTGTAGAGTCAATTTCTATTCAACTGATAATATACACAGCTCTCATATGTACATGTAAGCTACAAAATTTATCAAGTTTGATTTGAATTTTGTAGCATTAACTTCATTAAGCCATTACACACAGATCATTTTACAAAGTATTTTTTATTATAGATTAGTTCACTATTGCCATTATAAAAATAATAATGTCTTTGGATTTTGTGGATCTCTTGTATCAAATGTAAATCCACATATAAGCGTTCAAATACACAACTTTTCATATTTCAAATTTATGATCTCCATTACGAATTATTTTGTACCGACAAATGTTCTTGGTAGTCTATGAGACCTGCACTTGGTGCCAGTCTAAACTTAATCTTGAGATCTGTTTGCTTGTTGCTTCCACAATATTTACAATGTAACCTGGAATGTAGAAAGTTAAATGAACTAAAATTCTAAATCTTTTCCTGGACAGCATCTCACCATTGCATACACTTAATTTTGAATGCCAAATTTCAAGGGTTCTTTTATGTGCATGCATACAGGCCCTCGGTTTTTGATACAATCAGAACAACTGAATATTGTTCCTGGCCAGGCCCTCCCTCCTGCACCGCACAGAAAATGGGAGATCAGGAAATTGTCTCGAGGAACACTGGAATCCTGTGAATTTTCTTTGCCAACACTGGGATGGAACCCACGACCTCCAGATCAGCGAGACAGCATCTTACTCACTGTGCCACTTTGTCTCCCAAATGTAGTAAATAAATACAATATCTTGTGCCCATTTCTTTTTTTATATATCTAATTACAGTTCTTAAGAAATGGGTAGGCCTATATCATGAGGCCTAGTATTTTTTTAATTGTACGAATCCTCACAAAATGCTGTACGATATCTTGCCTGATTATCTATTGAGAACTGATCAACTATTTTTTTTTTAGAAATATGTTGGCATGTATCACAAGGACTAGTATTATTTACATTTTACAAGTTTTCATAAAAAGGCGCTGATAGAATTCTGCGGCCACATCATGACTTTTTTTGACAGCTGATCAGTTTTTAGAAATAGGTAGGCATATAACACAAAGCCTAGGAGGCCTATATTATTTTATGGTTACAAAAATGCAATGCTTATGAATGATGCAGAACTGTACTATCAATAGGCCTAGTATTAATTTTTATTTTTTGACAAAATGCAGTGAGATATATTCTGCATGACTTTTTTTTAAAGCAATATGTAGACATCTTAGGCCTAGTATTAATTATTTTATTTTTAGAAATGCTGTGAACTATTCTATCTGCATAACCGGACTTTGTTTCTGACAGCTGATTATTTGTAGGCCTATCTCATGAAACCTCCTATTACTATTATTATATTTTTACAAATCTTTGGAGAACCATTAACTGAAAAAAAAAATAAAATAAATAAATTATATTCGACAAAGCGTGAGCTCAACAGCTCAACCATTAAAATCAATTGGTCCATTTCTTAATTCAAATTGACAAATCACGTTCTACTTTGCAGTAGGCCTAGTATTTCTCGGATCAAAACACGTGTGCTGCTACGGGTCGTTTTTCGCCAATCTTCACTTCGATAAAACCTCAAATATTGTAAGTCCCACCATATTAATTATAATGATCTATAGCACAAACTCAACAAAATCTGAGAAGAATTCCTATGACGATAAATAAACTATATAAACCCCAAAAGTTCATACTCCGCGCAGCGTTTCGTTTGATTATAGGTAATCTCACTACACACTGCTATTATGAGTGGATATTGTTGTGTTAAATTTTGATTGGTCAGTAATCCGACCACCAACCAATCACTACCTACCATACAAACGCTTTACATTTAAAACGAGTGCCAGTATTGGACCAAATATGTTTACATAACGTTACGGCATGGCTCACGCTTTTATTATGCCTAATTAACCCGTGCATAGGAGAATACTGCAGTAAAACTAATTGTGTGACAAACGAGGCTATCAAGTCGAATGAAATGTAAACAATACTGTTTGGAAACGAACATACTTTCCCCTTTTTTAATGCCTTAAATCACTGTCCAAAGTTTTAGGGAAGACTCAGATTAAACGAAGGACTGTCATGTTGCTGTACTTAAGTGATAGCTTTCATTGAACGGGGAGAATAGACGCACTCCCGCAAAAGTTCAAGAATCAGAAGTCAATCCAGCAATGGCCAGAGAGAGATTTCTCGGGCCATTGCTTCAGGAATATGCCAAAAGTTAGGTCTATTGAATAATATAAAATGGCGACACAGAAAATTTCCGAACGGCACAAAATTACATATTGTCATTAAAAAATATTATTATGATATCTGAGAAGCCTCGATGTAATCTAAATCGGGTATTTAGGTTTTGAGAGCAAATGGGTAATCTTTATATTCATAATTTTATCTCATTCACGGCATCATCACGCCGTCAAATTCTGGAAAATCACTCGTGTCTGCCATTACTTCATACGGGACAGTGTTATGCCGGAAGTCACTTATGCAAAACGTGTTTCGCGCAGGCGCTGCACAACATAATACAACGTCATAACGCTGAATACGTCATGTGGACATTCCCGTCAGTATATATTTCTATGCTCCTACGTTAGTTTTGAATGTTCATCTAACGTAAGCCAGGAAAGTTTTGTTGTCGTAACGTTAACGTTTTTAAAAACGTTATAGGATACGTTTACTGGACATTAACGTTAACGTTTTGAAAACATTAATGTTAACGTTTTGAAAACATCAATTATTATGTTATTTAACGTTAGTTTTGAATGTTCATCTGACGTAAGCCAGGAAAGTTTTGTTGTCGTAATGTTAACGTTTATAAAAACGTTACAGGATACGTTTACTGGACATTAACGTTAACGTTTTGAAAACATTAATGTTAACGTTTTGAAAACATTAATGTTAACGTTTTGAAAACATCAATTATTCTGTTATTTAACGTTAGTTTTGAATGTTCAGGAAAGTTTTGTTGTCGTAAGGCAAACGTTATTTATAAACGTTACAGGATAAGTTAACTGAACATTAATTTTAACGTTTTGAAAACATTAGTTATTCTGTTACTTTACCTTAGTTTTGAATGTTCATCGGACGTAAGCCATGAAAGTTACCATTAACGTCCATAGCATGTGTTAAAATTCACCCCTTAACGTTCGGGATAACGTCAATAGGAGGTGGTAAATCCCGCTCCTTAAACGTTCCTGATAACGTCTATATCATGTTTTAAATTCCTCCCCTGTAAGGTTTCTGATAACGTCGATAGCACGTGTTTTATTTCCATCCTTTAACGTTACAGATAACGTCTGGTGCAGGTTTAACAATCCTCTGGGTAAACGTTCCCCATAACGTCTACAGCATGCATGACACCCCCTTCCGTTAACGTTCTCCATAACGTCTATAGCAGGTGTTCAACTCTCCACCTGAAACATTCTATATAACGTCTACAGCATATGCTAAGTCCCCACCCTAATACGTTACCGATAACGTCTATAGCAGGTTTTTAATTCTCCCCCTGAAACGTTCTCTGTAACGTCTATATTATATGCTAAATTCCCCCCCTAATACTTTACCGATAACGTCTATAGCAGGTTTTTAATTCTCCCCCTGGAACGTTCTCTATAACGTCTATAGCATGTACTACATTCTTCCCCTACACGTTACCGATAACGTGTAATTCAAGTATAGCCTGTAATATCATTTCTTCAAAGGTCAGCTTAATTCTATCATCAAAAATATGACCATTAACAAGAATATTTTTTTTAAATAAATTTAATAAGTAATAATAACAACATTAAAAAGTATAAATCAATACCACAGAAATCATACATCGATATCACAGAAAGGGTAAATAATCCTACAGTAATCAGAATCACAGAATCAGTATACATGTATAATGATGCAGTATTGGTATTATAATGATATAGTATGGGTATTATAATCAAAATCAATATATTATTATGCAGTATCAGTATATAATCATAAAGTATCACAGAATCAGTATATTATCATACAATATCAGTATATTATCACCCAATATCAGTATACATGTATTATCATACAGTATCTGTATATAATCATAAAGTATCACAGAATCAGTATGTATATAATCATACAGTATATAATCATAAAGTATCACAGAATCAGTATATTATCATACAGTATCTAATCATAAAGTATCACAGAATCAGTATATTACCATACAGTATCAGTATATCATCCCAAAGTATCACAGAATCGGTATATTATCAGATAGTATTACTACTATTACAGAATCAGTATATTATCATAGTATCTCTCTAATCACTATCTTATCATACAGTACCACAGTATAAGTATATTATCATATTTTATCACAGATTTTTTATTATACTCATACAGTTTCACAGAAATTGGAATCACAGAGTCAGTATATATAATCATACAGTATCACAACCACAGAATCAGTATATAATCATATAGTATCACAGAATCGGTATATAATCATCCAGAATCACGAAATCTGTATACAATCATATAATATCACAGAATCAGAAACACAAAACCAGTACATTATCATACAGTACAGAATTAGTATAAATATTGTCATACTACATACAGTATCACAGAATCAGTTTATAACACAGAATTAACATATAATCATGCAGTATCAAAGAATCAATATATAATTACATGAATGACTCATCACTACCCTTTGTATCTTGTAAGGTAACTCTTCTGCAATAATAAAACAAAATGAGACAAGTTAGCTTTGGCATGAAATATCTATACAAATATCCAGTAAACTAATGAGTGGATGACAGTGCATAATATGATTGTGCTTATTGTGACATTAAACCCAATTTCATTTCATGTCATTTCCAAACTACCAATCAACCCAGAAATACAAGCCTGGAAATTAGGCACCTGTCACTGACAATGTCAGGCACAGATTCAGGCTTTGTCAGGCACCAAACCTCTGGTGCCTGTCATTTTGCTAGGCACTGATTTGTCTTTTTAATGATATTATTAATACATGCCCGACACTAAGTTGAAAATGTCAGATACATATAACAGTTATTTCCAGGCCTGCAGAAATATCATATCTAAACTATTCCGATAAGCTTACAACCAGTGTCCCAACTGCCACTGCTTTGAAGAAAGTATTTGTAACACATGCAAGTATAGAAAACAGTGGGCAAATTTTGAAATCTATATTTATAATTATAATTTTTGAAATATTTATACTTCAATAAAGCTTTGCATTATATTGTAAATTCAACACAGACATTATTTAATCACAATTTTCCTCAAATATTGCTAATCAAAACCGGAAATTGATAATTAATTTCCTAAATTTACCTCATTTGATTCGCAGTTTTGCAAATCATGTTCCTGAGAAGCATAGAAGCAATAACATTTGAATATGTGTTATGATTCCTGATAAATGTATGAAGTAAAAGTTTTAAATACTTCTCAGCTAAGATTTTCGCAAGTCTGTTTCTCTTTAGATCTCCGCATTGTAGATAAGACAAATCTTTGGACTACAGTCACTTAAGTTTAGGACTTATGATTTTCTCTGGCCAAATGAAGTTTCACAATAACTGGAATTTTACAGACTGATGAACCGACTTTTATGGCAACAATATTCTCTCAAATTGAAAATATGATAAATATTAAAATGGATTACCTGAGCTTATTTGAGGGTATCTTCCATGAAATCATTATCTCTTTAACAGCCCTGTTTATATGCAATTTTCTACAGGCTTCTGAAATCAAATTTAAGATTAGTTAAACATGTGCTGTTTCAAATAACAGCTTTTCTACTTCAACAGGTTAAAGTGGGGTTGGGTGTCCGGATGGTTAGTGTGCGCACTCTGTATCATGCGGCCTGCCATTGAGTCAACTGGCGTGGTTTCGAATCCCCGGTTGTACGTGGCACGGAGTAGGGTCGCCTGTCCAACATCGTGGGTTTTCTCCGGGTACTCTGGTTTCCTCCCAGTCCCACTGCTTAAGACCCCTACGCACAAGCAAATTATTGAAATAAAATTAGACAAAATGACCTAGTTTGTGTCGATTGGACGTTAAACCCCATTTCTCTCTCTCGCAACAGGTTAAATTTTTCATTATTTACAAAACAAGACAATACATGTTTTGCTCAACTTCTACTAAAGCTATATGTTTCGATAGCAATTGTCACAAGTTAAAACTTTAGCCTCCACCAAATTTTTTAAAGTTATCAAGGGCGATAACCTGGGCAGTAATTATTGAAAATCATTGAAACTCAATAGAATTCTTCATCTCGAGAGCATAAACGGCGTGTAAAATAAATAAATTTTTTTTCAGATTATGATTTTGTTGAATTCAATAGGCCTTCTTATTCTAGGTGTTGTGGTAGAAATACAAAAGTCATTCAACAGAAAAACTTCTGATGAGCAAAATGCACTACTACTACATGTAATGTATAATAATTAGGTTGATGTTTGTACAAGCTTAAGCTTATCATGTATGCTCTGGAATACAAAATTGTAAGCCATGAGCATACTGTTTGGATGGAATGCGCGCAATATAAATATTCATTATCATTATTATTAAAAAGAACAATCAGTTGCAATGACAACACCGAAATGGACAGAGAAGAAGCTAAAACAAGCCAACACCGAGGCTGATTCCCCACAGGTGAAATCCCAAAATAAATAGATGACAATTGACATTTATTTCTTTCAAATCAAAGGAACCGAGTAATCAAACTATACATTAAGTTTTATCAATCTCTATCTGATATAAAGTTATCTTGTCCCAAAGCATCAACCAATGAAATTGCTTAGCTCCTAATGAACATCCAGATCAAGTTTAAACATTCTACCTCAATTAAAAGTGCATTTGTTATGTTCCAACGTCTTGACCAATCAAATTGCTTGTTGCTTCTTAATCAAAGTTATCTTGTCCCAAAGCATCAACCAATGGAATTGCTTAGCTCCTATTGAACATCTAGATCAAGTTTCAAAATTCTACCTCAAATAAAAGTGCATTTGTTATGTTCCAATGTCTTGACCAATCAAATTGCTTGTTGCTCCTTAGCCTTAGCAGAAAATTCTCATCATCGAATTAAGTCAAGGTAATAATATAATGAATCTATATTAAGTCAAGGTAATAATATAATGAATCTATATTAAGAGCTTCATTGCTCTCACTTCATTATAACTTAAGTTATCGTGCCCCAAAGAATCAACCAATCACATTGCTTATCTCTGTTAACCCTAAGCGGAAAATGTTCATCTTCGAACTCCACCAAGGAACTGACCTAATGAACACCTACATCAAGTTTCAACATTCTACCTCAATTAGAAGGAGAGCTATTGTGTTCCAAAGTCTCGACCAATCAAATTGCTTATCGCCCTGCTTACCCTCAGCAGAAGATTTTATTATCAAACTTAGTCAAGGTATTGATCTACAGAAACTATACACCAAGTTTCATCACTCTCATTTAATTAGTACTAAAGCTATCGTGTCCGAAAGCATCAACCAATCAAATTGCTTATCTCTGCTTACCCTAAGCAGCAGATGTTCATCTTCACACTCTAATACACAACTACCTACACCAAGTTTGAACATTCTAGCCCAATTAGAAAGAGAGTTATTGTGTCCCCAAAAGTGTGAAAGACGAACCCATTCTAATAGTCCTCTGCTTTCTTCGAAAGAAGGGGGACAAAAAGTGATTTTTCAAACAATCAGGAGCCATTATCCAGGATGTTATGGTCTGACATGCGACAATACCAAAAAGGAACCATAAGTTTCAGGATATACATGTAAACATACATTTGGAGTTTTATCAGTTTACCTAATTTTACAGTATTGATGTACAAGAGGCAGCCATTTTGCCTGGCAGTTTCAGTACCGTACCATTTTCACAAAATCCAAACACAAATGTCATTAGGGTTTAACAGTGATATATTTGAACGTTTTTTAAAATCAAATAAAAATTGTGACCTCTAGAGGGTTAACAAATTAAAAACATGATATTTCATACAATCAGAAAATTTTCATCATCGAAGTTAGTCAAGGTAATGATATGATGAATCTATATTCAGAGTTTCGTTACTCTCACTTAATTATAACCAACGTTAATGTGCCCCAAAGCCAAAGCATCAGCCAATCAGATTGCTTATTCCAGCTTACCGTAAGCAGACAATGTTTATATCTGAACTCCACCAAGGCATTCACCTTATGAACGCCTACACTTAGTTTAAACATTCTACCTCAATTAGAAGGAGAGTTATTGTGTTCTAATAGTAAGTGCAGGAGGGCTGCACCACACACAATTCTACACAAAAACAAATATATGGACAAGACATCATACTCAGAGACCACAAACATAAACAATTCAAAAAGAGTGAATGGATCCGGGGGCTAGCCGTAAGCGTCCACTGCGCTGTACAGTCCCGGGCCTGTGGTGACACAGACTTCACTCATATTTGAAAACGATTGGGAATGCAACCCAAAGAAATAATTATATAATGTCAGCATGAGTCATGATCTACATGTATTATATGTTGCAAGAATTACGAATGCAAGCATATTGTTGTATAAATTCCGCTATATAAGTAACCACACCGTTAAATGTATCAAAGAAGTAGGCCTAGTTCAAAAAACTAAATCAATAAAGAAGAGGATTGAAGTATGTTGAATGCATTTAGGACGCACATTACAACCGTCACAGAAACAAACAAAACTGAATACAGAGAAGCAAAGGAATGTAGACCATCTAGGGAGACAGCCGTCTGCTGACTGAGTGGCGTGACGTGAATCTGCCGTAATAGTTGTTATGACGTCGTGGGTTAGCAGGTGCAATTTTCCGATAAAAGAGCGATAATCCAGATAAAATAACGTTAAAATATAAAAAACTATATGTTTTTGAGACCATGCGAAACATAACAGTCCGACGGTTTGTATTGAGGTAGGCTACAAGCGGAGAAAAATCAGAAGGAATTTGCTGTGAGACACGATTATCCAGGTCTACCATCTATCGTGATTGGAACATGGCTGAATTTCATATTGATGATCGAAGGCAGAGTAGTGCACCGAAGGAAATATTTACTTTTACGTCCGAATTGTTGTATTTAGAACTTGTCATGGACATATTCAACAAATTGACCGAAAATGTTCAAACTTGGCGGGGGGTTGGGTGGCCGAATGGTTAGCATGCGCTTGATGTATCAAATGGCCTGCCATTGAGTCAACTGGTGTGGTTTCGAATCCCTGGTTGTACATGGCAAGGAGAAGGGTCGCCTGTCCAACCTCGTGGGTTTTCCCTGGGTACTCCGGTTTCCTCCCACTGCTAAAGACAAATACGCGCAAACGAATTATTGAAATAAAATTAAACCATATGTTCATCCCGAAATGACCTAGTTTGTGTCGAGTGGACCTTAGTAAACCCCAGTTCTATCTATCTCAGACTTGGTGTAGGTGTAAGCAGAGATAAGCAATTTCATTGGTTGATGCTTTGGGAGATGATAACTTTACATGTAGTTCTAATTAAGTGAGACGTGAGAGTGATGAAATTTGGTGCATAGTTTTATTACATGATTACATCAATACCTTGACTAAGTTCGATACTAAACATTTTCTGCTCCGGGTAAGCAGAGCAATAATATGAGCAATTTGATTGGTCGAGAGGCTCAAGACTTTGGAATATGACAACTCTCATTCTAACTGAGCTAGAATGTTCAAACTTGGAATAGATGTTTATTGGGTAAATGCCATCATGGAGTTTGAAGATGAGAATTTTCTGCTTTAGGTTAATTTAGAGTGAGGAAACTTGGTGTATAGTTTTATCACATCAATACCTTGACTAATGAACATTTTCTGCTCTGGGTAAGCAGAGCATTAAGAAATTTGATTGGTCGACGGGGGGGGGGGGGTAGGAATTTCGAATAATGCAACAAATAATCTTACCCATACGGGTAATCAAAGTAGTCAAACTAGTAATTCAATATGTTCAAATATAAATTGTGTGAATTTTTTAGGCTGTCTTTCGGTGCTTGTAACTAGATAGTGTAAATTATGTACTGATTACAATGAAGCCCACACATTTAGTAGCTCCGTTACTGGTAGATGCTACCATATTTCTACAGATCAAAACCTTAATTCAAATTGTAATACACAAAATATAGTATATTTATTATTTATTTTATACAAGGAACAAGTGTGCAACTGAAAAGTCTTAATATTTTTGGTGTTGAAAATTTAGTGTGTATCGTAGACTGCTCAACGCCCTTAAAAGTGACAATTTAGCATAACAAGCGGTTGCCATGCAAGATAATATAGGCCCACATTTTGCAAGATGGACAAGCTAAAAATTTAAAGTAATTTTTTTGTACAATCTGGGACCATTAACCAGCAAGTGACGTTTCGATATGCACCAATATCAAAAGGAACCAAGATCATTTGGATAAAAACATAAAATTCCAATAAGTTTCATCAAAACCTGATAAAATTTACAACTTTTAGAGGGTGCACAATAACCTTGGTATTAGGCATCTTCAATAGAAGGGTTGATCTCGCCTTAACTACGTACATCTTATCAAGCCCTTCACATAATACCCTGCATATTTCGCCACTAAGTTTGGGGTAACAAGCCCAGCTTGGGAGCCTATCAGATTCATCGGTCATCGTGAATACCAAGTCTCGCGCTTTTAGCTAAAATGTTTACATGTGACAATCGAGTTGCAAAGTTCAAAGATCGATCAATGGCAAGGTTACTTGTTTTCCATGAATTTCTCAATTTAAAAAAAAAACTTTGTTGTAAAACTCGCGGACGTTGCTTAAGGAACATGGGTATTCGGCTACATGTACAAACTATTACACTATTTGTGTACAAGGAGCAGCCTGTATATTTGTTTTTTTTTGCAGTGTTTTACAATGTATGTGCCACGACCTCGGATTGGACAATGCTAATTAGTAGCTGCGCAAAAGTTCATGAATTGCTGAGTATTGAAGTAATGGTTAGATGTTGTAAAACTCACGGCCGTTGCTTAAGGAACATGGGTATTACTGTATTAGGCTACATTTACAAACTATTACACTATTTGTGTACAAAGAGCACTGCAGCCATTTTGTCAGGTACCTTCTGTCCGATTTTCACAAAATTTAAACTACGCCATCATTTTTTAGTGTAACCGTGATATATTCAAATTTTTTTGATAAAAATCATAACCTACAAAGGCACCACAAGCTGAAAATGCAAATTTTGTTCAGTCAGGTTGCCATACCGTAATACAGGAAGTTACGGTCTGATATGAGCGAATGTCAAAAGGAACTGTGATCTTTGGGTTATACACATGTATACAATTCAAGATTGATCAAAATTGGTTTAAAATAGAATGCCAGTCAACGAAACATACTCCCACTGCAGCTAAATTGTCCGGGCAGTCAACAAGAGTTGTCGCATATTAAGTAATTATCAGAAAATCATTAGAATTTGTTTGGTTTTTATAAAAGTTCTGCCCCATGCTAACGTTTAGTATACGAAACATTTAATATTATGGTTTTAGCTGTTCAATTATCGATTTTCAAGAAATTCAAAATCATCCATCATTAATGTGTAACGGGATACAGTCAAACATTTTTTTAATTCAGAATAAAACAAAACCGAAATCCACAGACAACTATATGCAAAGGCACGAAATCAGACTAACAGTCTCATCAAAAAAACAAAAAAGAACTTTGTTCTGACCCGCATACAAGAGAACAACAAGAACCCCAAAGAATTGAATAAAATTGTCAATAGCTTGGTCAAGACCAGAGAGGATACTATTCTCCCAGATCATCACGATGATAAGCAGTTAGCTGACTCCTTTGCTACATTTTTTAGCAATAAAATTCAAAATATTCGCAGTGGTTTGGAAGTTGGACATGTAGAACCCACTGAAAACCAGTGCAATTTCGATGGAGAATTTCTGACAGACTTTTCGTTGTGCACTCCATCTGAAATCAAGTCTATCGTCCAAAAGTCGTCATCAGCTTCATGTGATTTAGATGCTTTCCCGACACATCTTCTGAAGTCCTGTGTTGTTGAATTAAGCCCGATTCTTTGTGCCATTGTAAATTCTTCTCTCATCTCTGGTCATTTTCCAGACGAACTCAAAGAAGCCTTGGTAGTACCTCTAATTAAAAAGAATAATCTCGATCATAATATACTTAAAAATTATCGTCCAATCTCAAACCTATCATTTATTTCTAAATTAATTGAAAAAATTGTGTCTGTCCGTTTTAAGCATCACCTTAACATGAATCAGCTAAATGAACCCTTTCAGTCGGCGTATAGACATAAACACAGTACAGAAACTGCTCTAACACGGGTTTATAATGACATTATGCTTAAACTTGACAAAAACGATGTTGTGGTACTAGTCATGTTGGATCTAAGTGCCGCTTTCGATACTATCGACCAAAACCTTCTTCTAAAACGTCTTGAAACATTCTTTGGAATCAAAGGAAAGGCACTAAATTGGTTTGCATCATATCTGAATCTCAGAAAACAATCAGTCGTGATAAATGGTAAAAAGTCAACTTTCGTTGAGCTCCAATATGGTGTGCCACAAGGATCCGTTCTTGGTCCATTATTATTTACAGCTTACACAACGCCTCTCGGAAATCTTATTCGATCCTTCAATCTGAATTACCATGTTTATGCAGATGATACGCAATTATACATATCTATTAAACCACTTGATACATCACCACACATTGCTAATCTTGAAAACTGTGTCGCTGCCATCAAATCATGGATGAAATGCAACTATCTTAAACTGAACGATGAAAAAACAGAAGTGTTAAAAATTGGTTCCAATCTTCAACTCTCCAAAATAAAATGTGGTAATGTTAAAATAGGCGACATTTTAATCAACCCAGTTGACAGTGTTAGAAATTTAGGTGTGATTTTCGATAAAAATATGAATATGAACTCGCATGTATCATCTATTTGCAAGGCGACCAACTTTCAGTTATATAACGTTGGAAAAATTCGAAATTACTTGGACGTTGATACTGCTAAAATGCTAGTTAACTCTCTCGTGACATCTCGTCTTGATTACTGCAATGCATTATTATATAACCTACCAGCCTACCAAATTAACCGTCTACAAAAAATTCAAAACAAAGCAGCAAGAATTGTAACTCGTACTAAATCAAGAACTCATATTACTCCTATACTAAAAGACCTCCATTGGCTTCCTGTGAAATCTAGAATCGAGTTCAAAATTCTTTCATTGACATATTGTGCTTTATCATGTGAGGACTGTCCAGCATACATTAAAGAACTAACGCAACGTTACCAGCCCACTCGATCGCTTCGCTCTGAACACCAATTTCTTTTAAATGCTGTGAAAACGAAAACAACGTACGGTAAACACTCTTTCTCTTGTGCGGCAGCTGAACTTTGGAATTGCAATAATTTTCCCATTGCTCTAAAAAACAGTAAATCAATTGTCATCTTTAAACGGAACCTGAAGTCCTACATTTTCACTAAAGTGTTTTCCTAGTTTTATAGTTTTTAGCTAAAACTAGTGTTGTATATGTGCTATTTTACTTTGTACAAACTGTAACCAAAGAGCAACATTTTTTGTTGGATAATTGGATATTATTATTATTATTATTATTATTATAGAATAAAATTGTGACCTCCATAGGGTCCACAAGGTATAAAACATGATTTTTCGTACAATCAGGGCCATAATTCAGGAAGTTTTGGTCCAATGTGCCCGAATATTGAAAGGAACCACAAACTTTGGATTATAAACTTACATTTTAAATTTCATCAAATGGATTAAAATTGTGACCTCTACAGGATAGCGGCAGTCATGTTGTCCGACATATTTGGTCCGAAATTCGACCTCAACCGTCATTACAGTGTAATGGTGACATAATCAAACGTTTTTTTAAAATTGGATAATAATTGAGACCTCTAGAGGGACCACAAGCTTAAAAAGTCGATTTTGCGTACAATCAGGGGCTATAATTCAGGAAGTTACAATCCAATATGCGCAAATATCAAAAGGAACCATGATCTTTGGGTTATAAACATGCATTTCAAGTTTTATCAAAATTGTGACCTCTACATAATCAAACGTTTTTTAAAATTGGATAATAATTGAGATCTCTAGAGGGACCACAAGCTTAAAAAGTCGATTTTGGGTACAATCAGGGGCTATAATTCAGGAAGTTACAATCCAATATGCGCAAATATCAAAAGGAACCATGATCTTTGGGTTATGAACATGCATTTCAAGTTTTGTCAAAATTGTGACCTCTACAGTGTTCACAAGCGAAAAACGTGATTTTTCATACAATCAGGGGCCATAATCCATGAAGTTAGAATCTGATATGCGCAAATATCGAAAGGAACCAAGCTCTTTAGGTTATAAACATGCATCAATTTTCAAAATCAGATTAAAATTGTTACCTACACAGGGTCCACAACCTTGTTATACCATATTTTAACACTAATCGCGTACAAGTGGGGTCCATTTTGTCCGGCAATTTTGGTCCGATTTTTCGCGAAATTCGAACTCAACCTTCATTATGGTGTAATGGTGATATAATCAGACTTTTTTTAAAATCAGATAATAATTTTGGCCCCCAGAAAGACCACAAGATAAAACAGGTGATTTTTCGTACAATTAAGGCCATAATTCAGGAAGTTACAATCCGAAATACGCAAATATACAAAGGAAACAAGATCTTTGGGTTATAAACATGCATTTCAAGTTTCATCAAAATCGGACCTCTACAGTGGTCACAAGCGAAAAACGCGATTTTTCATACAATCAGGGGCCATAATTCATGAAGTTACACTCCGATACATTCCAATATCGAAAGGAACCAAGATCTTAGGTTGATCAACCTATATTTTAAAATATCATTATGCAAGAGCAAAATCTGCTTATTACAGGTCTTTCTTTAGGCCTGAGATGTTATCTAAAAAATCAATTAGACATTAATTCACATATCCAGACTATAATGAACTCTTAAAGTCAAGGCTAGCCTTCGATGTTGGCGGATTGAATTCCTATATGCCGCTTAATGGCCGTTGATAATTAAATCAATCAAGTGGATAATCGAGACTATGCTGTTTATATTAATGATTTGAGTAATGATGACCGAGGCTATGTGAATATTTCAAACGCTTTTTTCTCGGCTAATAATGGATTAATTTGACTGAAATTTTCAGCAAATTACCTTTACACTATCTAGTTTTTAACTATTATAATGAGAACTGCCATCTCTTTATCTTATCTCCCATAATGTAACTTTAAGTTTCATTGAAATCGGATAAAAAAATTGTGACCTGTAGACTGTTCACAAACAATTCAGTGGACAGATGCACAAACAGGGGCGACAACAATATACGTATAAAAATTGTGACCTCTGGAGAGTCCACAATCTTGGTATTATGTATTACACAATTGGTGTAGACTGAGCAGCCTTTTTGTCAGGTAATTTTGGTCAATTTTCACGGAATTCAAACTCAACCTTCATAAAAGTGAAACAGTGATATATTCGAACGCTTTTTTAAATCGGATAATAATTGTGACCTCTTAGAGGTCTTTGGATTATAAAGATGCATTTCAAGTTTCATCAAAATCAGATGAAAATTGTGACAGGGTCCACAAACAACCTTGATATCATATTTTAACACTATTTGCGTACAAGCGGCGTCCATTTTGTCTTCAGCAGTATTGGTCTGATTTTCACGAAATTTGAACTCGTTTCATCAGTGATACAGTTAAACAGTTTTTTTTAAATCGGATAATAATTGTGAACTCCATAAGGACCACAATCTAAAAAAGGCAATTTTTCAGCCAATCAGAATCCATAATTCAGGAAGCTACGATCCGATATGCGCAAATATCCTAAGGAAGCTACGATCCGATATGTGCAAATATCAAAAGGACCAAAGATCTTTCGGTTAAGCTTATACAATAAACATGCATTTCAAGTTTCATTAAAATTGTGACCTCTACAGGGTCCACAACCTTGATATAACATATTTTTACACTCTTCGGGTGCAAGTGGTGATCATTTTGTCCGGCAGTTTTGGTCTGATTTTCGTGAAATTCTAACTCAACCTTCATTACTGTTTAACAGTGATAATCAAAGGTTTGTTTTTCTTTAAATCACATAGAAAAAGTCAATAAGTGACGTGATAAGTATTATGAATTAACTCACACAGACACGAAACAACTCTACAGGGCAATTTCCCGCAGATTATGATTTCTTGGAATTTCATTAGACAATTATTAGTCTCAGATTCTTCATTATCCAAGACAGTAATAACCATCAAGAGCCTTGATAATGAAGTAAACTGTGTTTACTGTTAACATCAGGTTCCAGGAGAAAGGCCTGTCATTGAGTCAGATGGCCCGGTTTTGAAGCCCTGGTTGTACGTGACAAGGAGTAGGGTCGCCTGTCCAGCCTAGTGGATTTTCTCCGGGTCCTCCCACTGGTAAAGACCCCTACGCGCAAGCAAATTATTTAAAAAATTATTAAACCATATGTTAGTTCCGAAATGACCAAGTGTGTGTCGAGTGGATGTTAAACCTTATTTCTCTCTCTCTTTTGAGGAGAAAGACTAAGACTTGGCCGACATGCATTACCCCCCCCCCCCCCATTTTTTTTATTGCAAATTTAGACGAATCACAAGAATGACCCGTGGATGACTGTAATATCGCGGAAATCCGTTAAAAAACAGAAAAAAACATGCCTGGGTAATAAGGAGGAATTTCAAGTTTCATCAAAATTGGTTCCAAATTGGGAACTAGACAGTGTTCACAAGCTAAAACCAAGATTTTTCGTATAATCAGGGCCCATAATCCACGAAGTTACAATTCAATACATGCCTATGTCGAAAAGAACCAAGATCTTAGAATGATAAAACTATCAAGTTTCACTGAAATCGGATAAAAATTGTGACCTGTAGAGTGTTCACAAACAATTGTGGACGGACGGACGACAATATACGTCCAGCTATATATAAAGTAAAAATGTGATTTTCAGTGCAATCAGTGGCCATAAACAATATTTTAAAGTGGTGCGTCACATGCCAATTTCGAAAGAAACCAAGATCTTTGGAAAATGACGGATAAAAATTGTGACCTGTAGAGCACTCACAGGGAAAGTGAGGTGGACGACATGACATACCGGTCAAATGAAAATGTGAGAAACTTCCAAAATGTGTGCATACAAAAAACAGCAAGCTTATATTATCCAACATTTGATTACATGTAAATAATTGTGATACAAGTTGAAATAATAGTGGATTTGGTTAAAACTTCACAAATTACTTGGGAATTTGGAAATCAAATTTGGAGGAGCCATTAGACACAATGAAATGAAATGGAGTTTAACGTCCTACTGTTGTTCTGCTCCAAACTGGACTTATGAAGATGCAGACGGGCAAACATGTATGCCATACAGTCGGCTATGAGAGAAATTTTGCCCAGACAGCAGCAAGTACTACAGCCTACTCTTATTATATCGAATTCCAATGACTTAGACTGGATCGTTGAAGTCTACATGTATGACGTCAGAAGGAATTGAATGTATAATTAAAAAGATTTTTAGAGCGACAGAGTAGTGCACTGTGACTGAAGTAGATATTTACTTTTACGTCCGAATTGTTGAATTTTAAAATTTGTTGTGGACATGAAACCCAATTCACAAATTCACAATAATGAACAGTGTTTTGGTGTCAATATGTAGCTTGTTACTGGAGTGATTATCGATATCTTCTTTTAGCATGTACTTCACTTGCCTCGACCGTTTTTATTGGACTTCGAATTTTGACTAATGGTTTGGACTGTTCGTACTTGGTTTTATTTTATCACTAATAGGCTAGATTCCCATCTTACCCACTTAGCCACTGTGACCCCCTTAGCCTTAATATTGGCGAAATTTTAACTCTAACTTTCACATCACCCCAGAGTAAAGTAGACCAACACAACAATCTACAAGTAAGAAGCTCGTCCGAGGATCACGTGGGTAAGATGCCGGCTCGCTAGCCTGGAGGTCGTAGTTTCCCCTGGTCAGTGATGCAGAACTGAGGGCCTGACATAAACAGCTGTCTAGTTGTTCCAATGGGAGTACGGGACCAAAAAAAACAGTGAGGTCCCGTGTACACATAAAAGATCCCTTGTCAGTTGGAATTCGATATTAAGGGTAGGACATAGCGCCGCTGCCCTGGCAAAATTTCCTTCATAGCACACTGTGTATTGCATATGCCCAGTTTAGGAGCAGAACAGTAGGACGTTAAACTTACAATTTAGCCTGTGCTGTACAATAGGTTTCATGTAGGCCTACTATTACTAATTGTCATCATGTCAAGCAAATCATCGCATTTAAAGTAGCTAAATCGCTAATTTTTAGGACCTAGAAATTGACACAAGTGGGACGCAACGCATACAATACAGTATATGAATGTATAGAAACTGATTACATTCAATGGTTTCCGTTTTTACTCTAATTTAATTTCAAGTTCAGCTAAATTAGCCAGCAGTCTAAATCGAATGCAAATTTCTAGCGCCTGGTTATTCCAGTCCACATAAGCCGTTGGATTTGGTGCAATGTTTTTCTAGCCTCGTTTCCTCGAGTCTCTTGCTAGAGCTGCGGCTGAAACGCATTATGGTACACGATTCGTGTACCAATGGTAAAATGTTTATTTTGTCTTAAAATATTGGATATCAGAAGCCCATCTTTTTCCGATAAAGAGAGAAATGGGGTTTAACGTCCACTCGACACAAACTAGGTCATTCTGGGACCAACATATGGTTTCAATTTTATTTCAATAATTCGCTTGCGCGTAGGGGTCTTTAGCAGTGGGAGGAAACCGGAGTGCCCAGAGGAAACCCACGAGGTTGAGAAGGCGCCCCTATCTCCATGTCACATATGCCCACACCAGGGATTGAAACCACAGCCACAAGCCAGAGGTGACCGGCCAGTAGTTCAGCTCTGAACGTCGGTCTCATTACACTCACCCTGAACATTCAGAGTCTGTCCCATTCAATCAATGTCGAAAATAATTGGAGCCCCAGTCAATTTTACTGGGCAACTTTTCACTGCTAAACGATGGGGTGTCAATCCGTGTGGACGCGTGTACAATGTAAACTAACATCTTAGTGAGAAAATAAGACCTTGCTTACTTCTCTAGAGTCAGTATGAGCGACACAACACGCTGTTAAAAATACGTCCCCTCCTATATCAAGTTACATTCTCGCCGTCATGACGCTCTAACTGTAGGTCAACGTCCACATTCAGGAATGTCGGTCATACAAGACGAAACGAAATGTACAGGCTTTACAGTCGTTTAGCAGTGAAAAGTCGTCCAGTAAAATTGACTGTTCTCCAGTTTTTTTCGACATTGATTCAATGGGACAGTCCCTGAACGTTCAGGGTGAGTGTAATGAGACCGACGTTCAGAGCTGAACTAACCGGCCAGCTAAAGTTCGAAGCGCGGCACTCTAGACCACTAGCCCATCCCAACGCCCCTTTTTTCCGATAAGCTCACAGCATCAATGTTGATTTAAACTGACAATTAATTCGTGTTTTCAATGTTGAAGATTTTGGATGATATTGAGTTTAGAGACTTTGCTACCCGGTACTATAAAAATAAAATTAACAATTTATTGAGAACAGATTTGAATACCGACACAAGACTGCGACTCATGATATAGGATAAGCCTAGCCTGCAAATTGGTATTGGTACTTTGGTAGGCCCTACCTGGTGATCATAACCAATTTTTTTTTTCGTAAAAACTTCTAAGAATTCTGTGAAATTTGTATTTAAACAATGAATATTAACAAAATAGACTTTTCAACATTCCAAACAACCTACAAAAATGGGCAGTTTATGGGTTTATATAGATTTCAAACTATTGATATTCGTATTAGATCTAGACCAGTTTAGTAACCCTATATAATAATACTACTAAATCATCTACTGGTCTAGCTAAACTGGGCAAGTTTAGCTATGTCTACTGACTTACTTAGTTACTACATGTAGGCCTACCGTGTACGGTCACAAACGAACAAAGGTTATTCAAGCAAACGTAAAAAAAAACACTAACAACATCCTCAGTCTTATTGCAATGACTTATAATTTAACAAAACATAAATTGTACTCACCGTCTAATAAGTAATAAATCTTTTTTGACTTTACCGGTATCACTGACTGTGACAAAAATAGCGCCAATCAATTTTGAATGAAAGCTCCATTCAGTACACTTCGGTATTTTTCAGCCGTGAATATGACCTAACCATCACATTTCTTTGCCAATAGCGTTTTGTTTTAATATTCCGGTGATATTAATCTCTATACCCTATACCCACAAAGAGCCATTTGTGGGTATAATTTTACGATGAACTCCATGATCTTGAACATTTTTTTTCTTGAACAAAGTTGGGTAATAGAATAAAAAACGTAAAATACTTTAGAGATAAAATTGAATAAAATGGCTCTTTGTGGGTATAATTTTACGATGAACTCCATGATCTTTTTTCTTTCTTGAACAAAGTTGGGTAAGAGAATAAAAAAACGTAAAATACTTTAGAGATAAAATTGAATAATATTTGCTTTTTAAAAACATCCCCTCCCCCAAAATAGATCATTTATTTGAGACCTTAAAGAGTGGGTGTTTGACTAAATTCAAGGTCGTGGTTCAAAAGAACATTAGATGACTTTCAACCCATCTGAACTGTCTTAAGGTCCTGGGCCAAGGTCAAATAAGTTAAACTGGCTTTGAAATAAAACTTTTTTTATTCAAGGTCAATTTTCCACCCCTTGGCCTTGACCTTAATGATCTTGAACTTGGTTTTGGTCCTTTATTTGTTTAGCTATATCTCAAAATGCAAAGGTCTTGTAGATGCATGCCCCAGATGTCAAGGCAAAAATGAACTGGGGTTTAACGTCCTACTTTCTGCACCTAACCTTGGCTAATGGAAGACGGGCATACGCCATACAGTGTGCCATGAGGGAAATTTTGCCCGGGCAGTGGCGCTAAGGCCTACTCTTATATCGAATTCCAACTGACAAGGGATCTTTTACACACGCCAATGTGTACACGGGACCTCGGTTATTCGTCCCATCCGAACAAGACAGCCGCTCTTGTCAGGTCCTCCCGTTCTGCATCATTGACAAGGGGAAACCACGCCGGAAAATCTCGGCCAATGCAGGGATCGAACACCCAACCCCCAGGGTAGCGAGCCAACACCTTACCCACTTAGACACGTAGATACCTATTACAAATGTCCTTTATAAAATATGCGCCACCCAAAGAGCAACCAGTTTGAAAAAAAAAGATGGTAGCCCTAATTAAGTTTACGGCGCATCTATCCAGGCTACTTCTGAAAATTATGTCGGAGAAGCCGATCCACGGTGTTAAAGTCCGTCCTTATACCATAAACATCTCCCGGGGTATAAAATCCCCACCCCACCCCTGGTAACCGAAGTTGACAAATATTGGTACAACTTTAAGACTTCGGCTATCCCAACTAAATCGTCCACGGTGAACCAGAACATCGCCATGCATTTTATCTCAGAGGTCAAAGTCATATCAAACTTGAAAACTGTTCAAAAATGGAAAACAAATATGAATTTTCCTCGACCTTACTGTGACACCTGTGATAAAGTCAGGTAAATTGACCATTAATGTGTTAAAGTCCATGTAATTGCCAACCAAGAAGGGACCCTGAACTTGTGTTTGGCCTTATATTCAGTTTAAGATAGGACTTTTGACCTGGTTCAAATTCATGGGTGAAAAGAACATTAAATGACCATCAAATCTACTGAATGAAAAATGACTCCGAAATAAAATTTCTTTTTTAAGGTAAATGTTCGAACCTTTGGTTTTGACCTTACCTCCCACATTTACTTACTATATCTCAAAACGGAAAGTTCCTTGTAGAAACATGCCCCAGAGATCAAGGTGATAATGTCAGTTACGCAGAGAATTGTCAGTGTTTCAGCATATTAAAAACTGCATGGCCAAATTTTGCCAACTTTCGTTGACTGATTATTACGGCGTGGGTAGTGCAAAAAATAAGGATCTACGTCAAAATTTTACTTTAGCAAAATGTTTGTACTTTTCGTATGACTTCTGATGACCTTGATTATTTGTTGAGGATTTTTCAAATGTACGTGTAATAGATTAGTGTCGTACTTTGCCAAAACTTTATACAGGGAATAATGTTGAGGTAGAATTTTCGGATGACCACCGATGACCTTGAAATTTTTTATTCCTAGATCGATATTACTAAATGTTTAGTAACGTTTCACAGTATCAACAATGTAACTTCAAATAAAACATTAGACATTAAAGTTTTCCGACTGTTTCAAAATCTAGTAAAACACCCAGAAAAACATTTTTTCAATCAAGATGCAACATCGTTGGAGGATAATTTTTGATCATTGAATTAAAAACGTTTTTAGATAAAGAAAACGGAACGTTCAGACTATTAAGTTCTAATAGAATCAATAGAACGTCATGAATGAATGATTCAATAACGTTCAAAGAATTTAAATTAGAATATTACACAATTTATGTTCCAGCAAAATAGTTTACTAACGTTTACAGGCGATCGGATCAGACTTGGGAAATAATATTGCATCAGGTGGTTCACTCGATGTTCTTAAAACAACTAATATGAACGTTTGTAAAGTAAACGCCAATAGAAAGACATCAATAATTAATGTTTGATAACGTCTCGGGAGTTTCAACGACCTGACGCCAAAAATGACATGGTTCAAACATTAATGATATAATGCTTTAATGCAGCGTTTATCAATGAAACATTAGAAAACACCAAAAATGACATTTAGTTATAATAGTCATTGTCAAATTAAAGGAACAAGATTTAACGTCAAAATAAAACGCTTTACAAACTTTATTGGAAGGATGTTTTTGTTCGTTTAATTTAAACCTTTTAGACCAGGAAAGAATTAGGCCTATAACGTTGAGGTAGATTATTTATTTGACATTCTTTTTGAATGTTTCTAAAATTTACGTGAACAGAACATATTAATTAATGTTTCGTAACGTTCAATGAATCATAAATCAAAAGGTTACAAAAGTTAATTTAACGTTTTTAGATTATGAAAACGCAACGCTTAAAAAAAACTAGGATCCAACAGAATCAATATGACGTCATGAATAAATATACAAATAACGTTCAAAGAATTATAAGTTAAAACGTTACATACATTATTTTATAAGAAATAATTTACTAATGTGCACTGTAATCTGGACGTTTAGTAACTTCTGATAGTTTCAACGACGAAATGTCAAATAAAACGCACTTTAAACGTTAATCGTAAGTTTAAATGCAGTTCTTGTCAGTAAAACCCATCTAAATATAAAACGATTTACGAACATTTTTGGACGGTTATTTTTGTTTGTTTAATTTAAACGTTTATTATATTAAGAACATGGAATGTCTTTAAAAACCAAAATCCAATATTATTATTATAAGGTTACAAACACAAATATTAATAACGTTCAAAGAATTATAAGTTAAAACGCTACAAAAGTTATGTTAGACGAACATAGTTTACTGACGTTTACAGGTTGTCTGACCAGCCTTGGGAAATAACTCAGATGGTTCATTTGACGTTCTCGGAACAACTAATCCCAACGTTTCTGAAGTAAAAGTCGCTAGAACGATTATAAATAATGCTTATTAACGCCTCACAGTACCAACAATATAACGTAAAAAACGGGTTTTAAACATTGATCTGATGTTTTAATGCAACCTTTACTGACGATGTAACAGGTTGTTTGACCAGTCTTGGGAGAAATACCCTGAATCAGATGGTTTATTTGACTTTCTTTGAACAATTAATCTGAATGTTTCTAAAATAAACGTCAATAGAACGATACTAATTAATGTTTAATAACGTCCCACAGTATCAACGATAAAACGGCAAAAACAAAAAACAAAACAAAAACGATGTAACATGGAAATATAACGTCACAAGAACTATATTACGTAATGTTTGATAACGTCCAATAATTCAATGCAACGTTTGTCAATGAACATTAAAATAACATCAGGTCATTGTTGAATTACAGGAAAAAGATGTGAAATGGAAAATGCTTTACGAACTCAATTGGAAGTTTGTTTGGGTTTTTTTTTTTTTTTTTGACTTTATTTCAACGTTTTAAGATTAGAAAAGCAGAAGGTTTTAAAAACAAAAATTCAATATAATCAATATAACGTCACAATCAAATATATTAATAATGTTCAAAGAATCATAAGCTAAACGCTAAATCAATATAACGTCACAAACAAATATATTACCAACGTTGTAAGAATCATAAGCTAAAACGCTACGAAAGTTACGTTAGAAGAACATAAATTACTGACGTTTACAGGTTGTCTGATTGGGAAATAACGTTTAATCAGGTGGATCATTTGACGTTCTTGGAACAACTAATCTGAACGTTCCTAATGTAAACGTCACTAAAACGATATCAATTAATGTTTTGTAACGTTACACAGTATCAACGATATAAAGTCATAAAAAACGGAGTTGAAACATTAGTCTAATGTATTACTAACGTTCAAAGAATCATAAGTACGGGGTGAAAACATTAATCGTATGTTTGAATGCAACGTTTGCTAATGATGTAAGATGTAAAAAAGGACGTAAAATGGAAATATGTTTTGCGAATTTTATTTTAAGTCTGTTTATATTTTCGTTTAATTTCAACGTTTTTAGAAAAGAAAAACAGAACGTTTTAAAAACTAAAATCCAATAATCAATATTATAACGTCACAAATAAATATATTAATGGCACCCAAAGAATCATAAGCTAAAACGCTACGAAAGTTACGTTAGACGAACATAGTTTACTGACGTTTACAGGTTGTGTGACCAGGCTTAGGAACCAACGTTGAATTAGATGGTTCATTTGATGTTCTTGGAAGAAGAAGTAATCCAAACGTTTCTAAAGTAAAAGTCGCTAGAACAAAAATCATTAAGGCTTGGTAACGCCTCACAGTATCAACGATATAGCATCATAACAAACGGGTTTGAAACATTGATTTAATGTTTTAATACAACTTTTGCTAACGATGTAAGATGTAAAATGGAAATACATTTTACGAACTCAATTTCAACGTTTTTAGATTAGGAAAAATGAACGTTTTTAGAGTAGGAAAACAGAACGTTTTAAAAACTAAATCCAATAATCAATATAACGTCACAAACAAATATATTACTAACGTTCAAGGAATCATAAGTCAAAACGCTATACAGTAGTTACGTTAGAAGAACAAAATTTACCGATGTTGTCAGGTCGTCTGATCAGGCTTAGGAAATAACGTTGATTCAGGTGGTTCAGCTGAAGTTTTTGAAACAACTGATCTGAACGTTTCTAAAGTAAACGTCAGTAGAACAATATTAATTAATGCTTAGCAACCCCTCACAGTATCGGCGATATAAGGTATAAAAAAAAACGGGTTTGAAACATTGACCTAATGTTTTAATGCAACATTTGCTAATGATGTAAGATGTCGAAAAGGGAAATACAACATTTTACAAAATTTATTCGAAGGTTTTTATTTTCGTTTAATTTCAACGCTTTTAGATAATAAAAACAGAACGTTTTGAAAACTGAAATCAAACATAATCAATATAAGGCCACTAACAAATATATTACTAACGTTTAAAGAAACATAAGTTAAAACACTACAGTCAATAGTTACGTTAGAAGAACATAATTTACTGACGTCTATAAATTGTCTGACCAGACTTGGGAAATAACATTGATTCAGGTGGTTCAGCTGACGTTCTCGGAACAACTGATTTGAACATTTCTAAAGTAAACGTCAGTAGAATAATATTGATTGATGTTTAGTAACGTATACAGTAACGTCATAAAACAGGGTTGAAACATTAATCTAATGTTTTAATGCAACGTTTGCAAATGATGTAAGATGTAAAGAATGTAAAGTAGAAATACATCGTTTTACGAACTTTACTGGAAGGGTTTATTTTTCGTTTAATTTTAACGTTTTAAGATTAGGAAAACAGAACGTTTTAAAAACTAAAATTCAATGTAATCAATAATAATAATTATAATTTCACCAAAGATATATTACTAACGTTCAAGGAATCATAAGTTAAAATGCTACAAAAGTTACGTAAGAAAAACATAATTTACTGACGTTTAAAGTTTGTCTGACCAGGCTTGAGAAATAATATTGAATCAGGTGGTTCAGTTGACGTTCTTGGAACAACTAATTTGAACGTTTCTAACGTAAACGTCAATAAAACGACATTAACTAATGTTTAGTAACGTCTCACAGTATCAACGATATAACTTCATAAAAAAACGGAGTTGAAACATTAGTCTAATGTATTACCAACGTTCAAAGAATCATAAGTTAAAACGCTTCAGAAGTTTTTATTTTTCGTTTTATTTTAACGTTTTAAGATTAGGAAAACAGAACGTTTTAAAAACGGAAATTCAATATAATCAATTTAACGTCACAAACAAATATATTACCAACGTTCAAAATATCATAATTTAAAATGTTACAAAAGTTACGTTAGAAGTACATAATATACTAACGTCTACAGTTTTTCTGGCCAGGCTTGACAAATAACGTTGAATCAGGTGATTCAGTTGACGTTCTTGGAACAACCCATCTGAACGTTTCTAAAGTAAACGTCAGTAGAACGATGTTAACTAATGTTTAGTAACGCCTTACAGTATCAACGATATAACGTCATAAAAAACGGAGTTGAAACATTAGTCTGATGTATTACTAACGTTCAAAGAATCATAAGTGAAAACGCTACAATAGTTACGTTAGAAGAACATAATTAATTGACGTTTTTAGGTTGAATCGGGTGGTTCAGTTGACGTTCCTGGAACAACCAATCTGAACGTTTCTAAAGTAAACGTCAGTAGAACGATATTAACAAATGTTTAGTAACGCCTCACAGTATCAACGATATAACGTCATAAAAAACGGAGTTGAAACATTAGTCTAATGTATTACTAACGTTCAAAGAATCATAAGTTAAAAGGCTTCAGAAGTTACGTTAGAAGAACATAATTTACTGACGTTTCTGGGTTGTCTGACCAGTCTTGGGAAATAACGTTGATCAGGTGGTTCAGCTGACGTTCTTGGAACAACTAATCTGAACGTTTCTTAAGTAAACGTCAGCAGAATAATATTAATTGATGTTTAGCAACGGTTCACGGTACCGAGGGTATAACGTCAAACAAAAACATGGTTGGAACATTCATCTAATGTTTAAATGCAACGTTTGCTAATAATGTAAGATGTAAACAATGTAAAATATAAATACAACGTTTTACGAACTATATTGGAAGTTTTTATTTTTCGTTTTATTTTAACGTTTTAAGATTAGGAAAACAGAACGTTTTAAAAACTGAAATTCAGTATAATCAATTTAACGTCACAAACAAATATATTACCAACCTTTCAAAGAATCATAATTTAAAATGTTAGAAAAGTTACGTTTGAAGTACATAATTTACTAACGTCTACAGTTTTTCTGGCCAGGCTTGACAAATAACGTTGAATCAGGTGATTCAGTTGACTTTCTTGGAACCACCAATCTGAACGTTTCTAAAGTAAACGTCAGTAGAACGATATTAACTAAAGTTTAGTAACGCCTCACGATATCAACGATATAAGGTCATAAAAAACGGAGTTGAAACATAAGTCTGATGTATTACTAACTTTCAAAGAATCATAAGATAACACGCTACAATAGTTACGTTAGAAGAACATAATTAATTGACGTTTTTAGGTTGAATCAGGTGGTTCAGTTGACGTTCTTGGAACAACCAATCTGAACGTTTCTAAAGTAAACGTCAGTAGAACGATATTAACTAATGTTTAGTAACGCCTCACAGTATCAACGATATAACGTCATAAAAAACGGAGTTGAAACATTGGTCTAATGTATTACTAACCTTCAAAGAATCATAAGTTAAAACGCTTCAGAAGTTACGTTAGAAGAACATAATTTACTGACGTTTCTAGGTTGTCTGACCAGGCTTGGGAAATAACGTTGATCAGGTGGTTCAGCTGACGTTCTTGGAACAACTAATCTGAACGTTTCTTAAGTAAACGTCAGTAGAATAATATTAATTGTTGTTTAGTAACGGTTCACGGAACCGAGGGTATAACGTCAAACAAAAACATGGTTGGGACATTCATCTAATGTTTAAATGCAACGTTTGCTAATAATGTAAGATGTAAATAATGTAAAATATAAATACAACGTTTTACGAACTATATTGGAAGTTTTTATTTTTCGTTTTATTTTAACGTTTTAAGATTAGGAAAACAGAACGTTTTAAAAACGGAAATTCAATATAATCAATTTAACGTCACAAACAAATATATTACCAACGTTCAAAGAATCACATTTTAAAATGTTACAAAAGTTTCGTTAGAAGTACATTATTTACTAACGTCTACAGTTTTTCTGACCAGGCTTGACAAATAACGTTGAATCAGGTGATTCAGTTGACGTTCTTGGAACAATCAATCTGAACGTTTCTAAAGTAAACGTCAGTAGAACGATATTAACTAATGTTTAGTAACGCCTCACAGTATCAACGATATAACGTCATAAAAAACGGAGTTGAAACATTAGTCTAATGTATTACTAACGTTCAAAGAATCGTAAGTTAAAACGCTACAATAGTTACGTTAAAAGAACATAATTAATTGACGTTTTTAGGTTGTCTAACCAGCCTTGGGAAATAACGTTGATTCATGTGGTTCAGCTGACGTTCTTGGAACAAATGGTTTGAACGTTTCTAAAGTAAACGTCAGTAGAACAATATTAATTAATGTTTAGTATTGTTTCACAGTATCGGCGATATAACGTCATAAAAAAACGGGATTGAAACATTACTCTAATGTTTTAATGCAACGTCTGCTAATGATGTAAGATGTAATGAATGTAAAAAAGAAATACAACGTTTTACGAACTTTATTGGAAGGCTTTATTTTTCGTTTAATTTTAACGTTTTTAGATTAGGAAAAAAGAACGTTTTAATAACTGAAATTCAATATATTCAATATAACGTCACAAACAAATGTATTACCAACGTTCAAAGAATCATAATTTAAAATGTTACAAAAGTTACGTTAGAAGAACATAATTTACTGACGTCTACAGTTTGTCTGACTAGGCTTGACAAATAACGTTGAATCAGGTGGTTCAGTTGACGTTCTTGGAACAACTAATATGAACGTTTCTAAAGTAAACGTCAGTAGAACGATATTAACTAATGTTTAGTAACGTCTCTCAGTATCAACGATATAACGTCATAAAAAACGGAGTCGTAACATTAGTCTAATGTATTACTAACCTTCAAAGAATCATCAGTTAAAAAGCTACAGAAGTCACGTTAGAAGAACATAATTTACTGACGTTTCCAGGTTTTCTGATCAGCCTTGGGAAATAACGTTGATTCGGGTGGTTCAGCTGACGTTCTCAGAACAACTGGTTTGAACGTTTCTAAAGTAAACGTCAGTAAAACAATATTAATTAATGTTTAGTAACGTTTCACAGTGTCGACGATTTAACGTCATTAAAAACATGGTTGAAACATTAATCTAATGTTATAATGCAACGTTTGCTAATGATGTAAGAAGTAAAGAATGTAAAATAGAAATACACGTTTTACGAACTTTATTGGAAGGGTTTATTTTTCGTTTTATTTTAACGTTTTTAGATTAGGAAAAGAACGTTTTAAAAACTGAAATTCAATATAATCAATATAACGTCACAAACAAATGTATTACCAACGTTCAAAGAATCATAATTTAAAACGTTACAAAAGTTACGTTATAAGAACATAATTTACTGACGTCTACAGTTTGTCTGACTAGGCTTGACAAATAACGTTGAATCAGGTGGTTCTGTTGACGTTCTTGGAACAACTAATCTGAACGTTTCTAAAATAAACATCAGTAGAACGATATTAACTAATGTTTAGTAAAATATCACAATATCAACGATATAACGTCATAAAAAAAACATTAATCTAATGTTTTAATGCAACGTTTGCCGATGGAACATTATAAAAACATTCAAAATAACGTTCCGCCATTGCTGAGTGAAAGTAAAATTAAAACGTCAAAAGACAACATTTTGGCGATGTTTCTGGAACGTTTAGAAAAAGTACAGTCTATCTCTGAACCCTTTCTGAACGTTCGGAGAATGTGCTTAAACAAACATTCTGAACGCAACCATATTAGAACCAATTACGAATGTTACCAAAACGTTTTGTGTTTGCTGGGATATAATCAATACGAAGAGAATGTATGTGAAAATTAGTTTGTAATATAAGCAGTTGCCAAGAAATGGGCAGTTCTGCATAAGTCACTGTTTTCTTTATTTTGCGTGTAATAAAGTCAATTATTATTGGATTTTTATAAAAGTGACATCATTTGATTCAAAAAGCATGTAGCGCCATATCAAGTTGATTACAATTTAAAATTGACACCGGAAGTGACGTCATTTTGTCAAAAACTGCATTTTAAACTTTTTAAATCAATGATTTATTCAACCAATAATTACTTAATATGTATTAATAATTTTAACTTTTGGTTTAAATTCACATATAAACACAACTCATATGGTCATATAGATATCATAAAATTGTTTCTAACTTGTTCGGTTGCCGAGAAATAGACAGTTTTCTACAGGTCACTTTTGAAGGGTTTGGGGCCATAAAAGAGTCAATTATTATTCGATTTTCATAAACGTTACACCATGTTATACCTAATGCCATTTGGGATTTCATACAAGTAATGTAAGATTTTCATTATCACCGGAAGTAATGTCATTTTGGCAAAAACTGTATTTTTAGCCTTCAAAACAGATATTTTATTCAAATGAGTCTGTTTTGAAATCTTTTTCAAATTATGGTATGTTTTCTAACTTGTACGGTTGCCGAGAAATAGCCGATTTTCTACAAGTCACCTTTCAAGTTTTTTGGTCTTTAAAAGTGGCAATTATTATTCGATTTACATAAAATTTTCACTGTATGGTATCGTATGCCATTTCCGATTTCATAAGACTAATTGAACATTTTCATTAACACCGGGAGTAATTTAATTTTGTCAAGATCATTTACAAGTAACAAATGAATTGATATTGCTGGATTTGGTTGATTCTGCGTCCATTTTATTTGTGTGCAATGTTAATTTGGAAACCTGTTTAGTGGTTTCGTTGGTACCAGAAGCGACATATGTTCAAGGGTAACTTGGCACCGGAAGTGACATGTTTAAGGGTAAGGTGGCACCAGTGAAACCCGTCATTCCTGCATGCAGGTCTAGTTACATGTTCTGTCTGTTAATAATGTTTACTGGCCTTACAAAACGTCCAGTTTCTATTGCTAAGGGCAATGACCCACGTCGTAGTTTTGCTAGAACACTACGTTGCGATCTGTCAAGTATACATTTTACATAGGGTTCGACATACAATGAGTGCTTAAATAGCCTATATGTCCTTAATTTTTTACCATTTATTAATCCCTTATCATTCCAAAGTCCCTGATACCAGAGCCTACAATCTAACGCATTTAGTACTTCTTTTAGAGATAAAAAGATAGGCTGGCACTGCCAGGCAGGATACGCCCACATTTTCGAGAGATGGATAGAGAACAAGCAATACCGAAAGTGATTTTTCCTATGTGCAAATATCGAAATGAATTGAGATCTTTGGGTTATAAAGGTTCATTTCAGTAGGCTTCAAATTCGACTGGGGATCATGTTGCTAAGTGGGTAAGATGCTGGCTCGGTTGCCTTGAGGTTGGGTGTTTGATCCCTGCATTGGGTGACAAAGTTCATCTAGATTTTCTGGCGTGGTTTCCCCTTTTTAGTGATGAAGGATGGATGGCCTGACAAGAACAGCTGTCAATTTTGGTCCGATTTTCACGAAATTCGACCTCAACCTTCATTACGATGTAACGGTGATATAATCAAACGTTTTTTTAAATATGGATAATAATTCTGACCCCAGAGGGGCCAAAAGCTAAAAAAAAAGGTCATTTTTCGTACAATCAGGGGCCATAATTCAGGAAGTTACAATCCGATATGCACAAATATCGAAAGGGACCAAGATCTTTGGGTTATAAACATGCATGTCAAGTTTCATCAAAATCGGTTCAAAATTGTGACCTCTATAGGGTCCACAACCTTAATATAACGTATTTTCACACTAATCGCGTACAAACGGCGGCCATTTTGTCTGTCAATTTTGGTCCGATTTTCACAAAATTTTACCTCAATCTTCATTACCATGTAACGGTGATATAATCAAACGTTTTTTTAAATCGGATAATAATTTTGACCTCCAGTGGGACCACAAGCTAAAAAGGGTGATTTTTCGTACAATCAGGGGCCATAATTCAGGAAGTTACGAATCAATGAGCGCAAATATCGAAAGGAACCAAGATCTTCGGGTTATAAACATACATGTCAAGTTTCATCAAAATCGGTTCAAAATTGTGACCTCTATAGGGTCCACAACCTTGATATAACATATTTTCACACTATTCGCGTACAAACGGCGGCCATTTTGTCCGTCAATTTTGGTTTGATTTTCACGAAATTCGAACAGAACCTTCATTACCATGTAACGGTGATATAATCAAACGGTTTTTTAAATCGGATAATAATTTTGACCTCCAGAGGGACCACAAGCTAAAAAGGGCAATTTTTCGGACAATCAGGGGCCATAATTCAGGAAGTTACGATCCGATGGGTGCAAATATCGAAAGGAACCAAGATCTTTGGGTTATAAACATACATGTCAAGTTTCATCAAAATCGGTTCAAAATTGTGACCTCTATAGGGTCCACAACCTTGATATAACATATTTTCACACCATTCGCGTACAAACGGCGGCCATTTTGTTTGTCAATTTTGGTCCGATTTTCACGAAATTTGAACTCAACCTTCATTACCATGTAACGGTGATATAATCGAACGGTTTTTTAAATCGGATAATAATTTTGACCTCCAGAGGGACCACAAGCTAAAAAGGGCGATTTTTCGGACAATCAGGGGCCATAATTCAGGAAGTTACGATCCGATGGCCGCAAATATCGAAAGGAACCAAGATTTTGGGGTTATAAACATGCATGTCAAGTTTCATCACAATCGGTTCAAAATTGTGACCTCTATAGGGTCCACAAGCTAAAAACATGATATTTCGTACAATCAGGGGCCATAATCCATGAAGTTCCGATCCGATACATGCCAATATCGAAAGGAACCGAGATCTTATGGGGATAAACCTATATTTCAAGTTTCGTCAAAATCAGATAAGAATTGTGACCTGTAGAGAGTCCACAAACAAATTGTGGACGGACGGACGTCCGGACGGACGTCCGGACGGACGGACGGACAGACGGACGGACGGACGGACGTCCGGACGGACGGACGGACAGGGGCGACGACATAATACGTCCACATGAAAATGTGGGCGTATAAAAATCGGTTTTGCGTATATTGAATAAATCAGGCATTGGGATTTGTAATTCGGCCATCAACTTTATTGTAATATTATTCCAGGACTTCCTAAAATTAAAAGACCAAGCTTTAACCTTACTAACAAGGCGTGTTGGTTCTACACATGATAATCTTCTCCATAATCTAACAATTTCTACTTTCTGCTTTGTAAAGTTTGATGTCCAACCCATATCACCACGGACAGCCAAATTTGATGTTTTACTTCCGACGCCCAAGAAGAAACGACAGGCTCTATTCTGGACGTTATTAACGCATCTAAATTCTCTAGTGCCCCAAATCGCTGATCCATATGATAAGATGGGTTGGACTAAATTATTATACAAAGTATTAAAAACATCATATGACATGCCACCGACACATTTAAATTTACTAATAATTGTACACAGAGCTCTATTAGCAGATTTAGCTATCTCTTTTGCAGTGTGAATAAGGTCACAACTGATTCGTGTAACCATAACCCCAAGTACTTGTAGGCATGTGAGTAATCTATGGTGTTACTGCCACATGTAAAGTTTCTACATGACCTACTGGTTGAATTAGGTCGACAGTGAACGATTTTCGTTTTTGAAGTATTTATTTGGATTCGCCATTTACCACACCAATTTGCAACACAGTCCAGCATACGCTGCAGCGAGTCCTCGTCTGGGGCTAAAAGAGCTATGTCGTCTGCATACAATAGTAGACTAACAGTAGTGTTATCAATTTTAATACCACATTTAAGGTTATTAATGTCTTCAACTAAAACGTTAATTAAAAACAGAGAATAAAGTAGGGGATAGGACGCAGCCTTGTTTTACACCACTGTGAACTTCAAATTCATCAGTTAGATACCCATTTACATTGACAACAGATCATTTTCATACAGAGATATTATATTATTATAGAACTTTCCTTTCACACCCAACTTCATTAATTTGTACCATAGACAGTTTCTAGGAGTTCGATCGAAGGCCTTCAAGGCATCAATATAACATATAAATGTGCTTTTTTTGGATACTTTTCTGTTATTTACAATACTGTACAGAGTATAGATATGTTCTAATGTGCTCCTCTCTTTGCGGAACCCATTCTGCTCATCAGCAAGAACGTTGTTTACTCCTAGCCATTTGGAGAAACGAGTGTTTAAGATATCGGCATACAACTTACACGGGATGGAGATTAGGGATATGCCTTGATATCCAAGTGGGTTGCGTGGGTCAGTGTCTGGTTTACTGATGGGTTTAATTATACTTTTTTTCCATAAGTCGGGAATAACATGATTTTCAAAACAAAACTTGAAAAGACTAAACAAAATATCAATGCAATGACTATTTTTAAGAGCTTCAGCAGGGAGACTATCAATGCCTGTGGCTTTACCACATTTTGCTCTGTTGACTGCGGAGATTACCTCATCCCGCCGAATTGGTGCGTTTAGATCACTGCAGTCTATACCATATTGTGACACAATATTATTTTTGGAAACAGATAATTCATTTTGAATAAATGCTGAGTGGTTATCACCAAATAACATATCATTTTTACTGTTATATAATGATTCATAGTCGGTTTTCCATTTCTCTAAAACATTTAATTGATCACGAATAACGCCTTCATCTGCAACACATTCCCATGGAATTAAGCCTTGTCTATCATTCGATATACCAATTTTACCAATCACCATCCAGAAGTCACGTGAGTCTATGTTTTTATATTTATCTAACAACTTTTGTTGTTCACTTAATTGGTATGATCTCTTTAAATGTCTTAACGAGTTATCGAATGACTTTCTTTCTGTAATAAAAGTTTGTTTCAAGCATTACTTCAAACCAGGCAGTTTACATTTTAACCATGCTTTTTCGCTACACCCGACGACATCCCATTGACGTTGCAAATCATCACACCAATAGGGTTTGTATCTCGACTTTGATTTATTATTCTTGGATTTATATGACATTTTCTGACCTGCAACTTTTTCAAGTTCCTGATGTATAAACACGACAAAATCCTCGTAAGCACTAGTAACATTTTTATCTATTTCAAGTTTGTGTTCAATATTTCTTATTGTATCCTCGACTTTAAGTTGAATTTCACTGTTTGAAAGAAATTCACCAGTTATATTTTCTTGTTTATATCGTTTTAGAACAGAGCTTGTGTCACTATCATGTTCCAGTAGATTCTCATGTAAGGTATTTGTTGGAGCTTTAATATTCCATGTTAAAATCGAATGATCTGGTATAACATCAGGCATATTTTGTCCATTCATCAGATTAGACATCTTAATCGTTTTAAAGTTTTCGTAATTACACAAAGATTCGTGAGTAGTGATGACGTAATCAACCACTGACTTCCCATTTTTAACATATGTGAAGTCTTGTTCACCAAGGCGTCCAGTCTTGTTCACCAAGGCGTTTATTAAGAATACAGAGATTACTGTTAACTAGGAAATCTACGAGTAGTCCTCCATATGAGTTCTCCGTGTAATCAATTACCTCCCGTTCTGATATGATGTCAACCCCTTGAATGAAATCACACTCAGAACCAATCCGCGAATTCAGGTCTCCACAAATACATAATAAACCTTCGTTTTGATAAATATAGAGTTTTTCTAAAAGGGTATCATAGAATTGTTCACCATCAATGATTCTACTCGAACCAACAGGGGGGAGGTAACACACACGTAATATAATTTTATATTGTAATAAAAACGAATTTTTTGTTATCTAAAATATCAATATTATATTGTAATAAAAACGAATTTTTAATAAAGGCACCAACACCGCCAGATCCACGTTTCACTCTTTTGTCAATAACGCGTCTATTGTTACCGAACCATTTAAATCCGTCCACATGAAGTTCATCATTATGTCTGAGGAATGTCTCGCAAACCCCAAATATATCACAGTCGACATTTCTTAAAACATACTCTCTAAATCGTTTATTATTGTGTTGTCGGTTTGACCAACCACCCACGTTCCAAAATCCTAGCCGCACCGAATCCTATTCCTTTTTTAAAATTAGCCGTTTGCCATAAAATTGGAATTTCTGTTCAGAACCCAGGCCATGAATAAGGGTCTGTATATTTGAACGATATGGCAATTCTGGTCGAGACAAAGCATTGTTAAAATACACATTTTTAAAATCAACAGTATTGTGCAGTTCATTTTTAACTGACATTAATTTTGTTTTTTGTGAACTGTTTCCCAGTGTAGCAATAATCAAACCTGGGCTGTTATCATCGCGTGATTTTTTCCTTGCGGCTTTCACAACATGGATATCTGTTAGTTTTAAACCATCACGTATAACTTTGTTCACTGCTTCACGTGTAATCTCAGGATTATCAGATTCGTCCGACGTTGTAAGGACATTTTAACAACAACAGTATATTCTAAATATGGCTCATGATCTGAACTGCTTTCAATTTCGTCCTTGTGTTTTTTAACATTTGATAATCTACTTACAGTTTCTTCATTTTTAATTGACTGACTGTTCTCTAATTGTCTTACTTTCTCCGTAATATTGTATATTTGTTCATTAAAATCTTTTCTGATTCCTCCTGTCTCAGCTTTCAGTGTCTCTGTTAATTTTCTCGTAACTCTAGATTCCATCTTTTTCAGTTGACACCCAAACGATTCTTTCAAACTATGTATAGCTGTGAAAATTTCCACGTTTGTAATACTGTTTTCAGTTACCATTTTATCTTCACTGTGATAAATTAAATCATCAAAGTCTTCAGAAACACTTTTTTCGACTTTTTAGCAGCTGACGGTCGACAGGGATCTCTAGAATCTTTAGACTCAGGTCGTGTTTGAGCCAACACTTCGACGACAAATTGACCACTGTCCTCCATTGTTTGTAATCACACAAAATCACTGAGCTTCAATAATGTAATCGTTTTAGTCTAAGAGAATCACTAATCCTTAAAATAGCCGTTAAAATACCACTAACATATACTGGGTAGACTTTTTACATAGGATTAAAACTCTAAAATTGTACGATGGACGGGATTTACATAGATAACTAAGTTTAAAAATTCAGATCCGGGGCAGATAACTCTATATAAAACAATATAAAATAGATAACTCTATATAAAACAATATAAAATAGATATAAATGAGGGAAATTAAGGTGGATTAAGATCCAGTAAAATATGGTCTAAATTAAGTAATACTGTGTATATTAGCACGACGCATTATACATTTACTATTGGGCCGTAATTCACCCTACTACAATAAACTTGAAAGTGAGCTGATACAATTCCACGAAGACCTAAATACACTACACCCAAATATTAAATTCATCATGGAAATGAGCCGCGAAAGACTTCCATTCTTGGACGTGTTAGTGTACAAACAAGGTGAATATATTGCAACAGACATTTTCAACAAAGAAACGGATACCCACCAATATTTAAACTTTTACTCATGCCACCCCAAACACACAAAATAGAGTATTCCGTTCAACCTAGCTCGAAGAATATGCACAATTATCAAAGACATTAACCTAAGAGATAAGCGCCTTACAGAGTTACATCATTTCCCCTTAATTAAACCCCCAGCTTCCAGAAGTATTTTAATATTGGGGTGCAATAATGCGATAAATCTGAAAGCAAGAGGATCAACACAAGTGACGGACCTAGGATGGGATTGGGTGGGGGAAAATAGACTATAGGGACATAGTGTGCATATCTCATGTCCACCAGTACAACTGACTACCGATCTCGCTGTCTTAATAATGAATGAATTGAATACATCATACTACGCCATCATCGGAAATGTCACGTGAGGATCTACACCAATCCTCAGTATGTCAGTTCCTCCTGCTTCCAGAAGTATTAAGTGTTGGGGAGCAATAATGCGATAAAATATTCTATCTCACGCCCCCCTTCCAACACATTAGGCCAGCATATCATCACCCTCTATTCCCAATACTCAAAACAAAAACATCAAAACACCAAGGTATTTTCAAGTAAAAAATAAAATCTATTACCGTTTAATGAAACAAACACACGTCTGTCCACATCGCTGTCTTAACGAAGAATGAATTGAATATATCATACTACGTCTGTGCCCGCAGCCGATCTGTTTATATATTTTAGCTTAACGGTTAGAGGGAGGCAACTCTCTTTATTAAAAAGGATGATGTAAGCAAGCGGGAAGCGTGCAAAAGGAAGATGGCGAAGTAAACAGCGGTCTCAAACTATTTGAAACCGTTGTCAACGGTATTAAAGTTAAAGTTTTCCTATAGATGCTCAGTAGTTATGTCACACGGTTAACGGATATTGAGTGTCGATGGCGAACTGTATAAGCTGCTAGTTTAAGGTCTCAATTCGTCGTGTCTATGTGAAAGGCTAACGGTAAACAAGACATCGGCTATTGGTAACGGCATGGCTGCAGTTTCAAGTTAAAGGGACGGTGACGCGTTTCAATACCGCTATGTACAAGGTTTACTTATAAATCCTATGGTGGACTGAATAAAGGAATTTTATGGTTTAAATGTATTTCTATATCGACTTTACGGGCATCATATTAGTTTCAAATAATAACAATTATTGACTTCTCGCCATACGTATTGTCAAATGGTTGAAATAGAATAGCCGCTCATAAAGACTGAATGAACGTTGTAAAACTGTTTCGTTGAATGATTATTAAGTGACTTTCCATAGATTAAAGTGCATAACACGTCCTATAGTGTTTTGATAGTTTGTCTACAGTCAATTGTCAACAGTTTATCAACATGGATTCACGTAAAGACTTGATAATAGAACTTCATAAGAACAATAATGAAGATACGGTAGCAGAACGGGATAGCGACGATGATAGTACTTTACACACCAGTTCAAATAAATTAAGGCACCCAAAGAAAAGTCACAAAAGTTCAAACTCTAGTTCGTCAAGATATTCAAGTTCTATGATCCGAACAAGGGAAAAGGCCAAAGCTGCAGAACTGCTGACTGAACAGGCGATGTTGTCTAAAACTCAACAAATTCAGAAATTAGAACTTGAAGTGAAAATCGCTAAAGCTCAAGCCAGAGAGAAGGCTTTCCGTGAAATCGTCGATGAAGATAATGTAAACAGATTGTCAAACGAATATATTGTTCTTTCAGAAGTCAACGGATCCTCAAGTAACAGTGATCATCCTAGTACGGTAAAACCAAGTGATCTTCCACATACAGTCATACCGCCATTGACCAATGATAAACAAACAAGTGCAAGTAATTTAAATCAACCCATCTCAAGTACACCGTTTATTTATCGTCAACCGCGAGAGCAAACTCCGCCTAACTGCTCAAAGAATACCACACCGCAAGGTCAACGCCTTAACCCCACAGCCAATGAATTTCATCCGACAAACACTGAATGTTTGGATTCAACACAGTTACAGACAAGGTCAAACGAAAGTCAGAATGCTACAAGCTCTAATATTCAACACGATGTGGTTTTGATGCATAGACAATTAATGGCTGCAATGACATTACCTCAACCGGAAGTAAATAAGTTTAAAGGCGATCCAATAGAATACATGCCATTCATTAAAGACTTCAACGCAAGGATTCGGTCTAAAATCTCCAACAGTGCCGATTGTCTCTATTATCTTGAACAGCACTTAAAAGGAGAGCCTAGACATTTAATCGACGGATGTTTACATCTAGATCCCGAAGAAGGATTTGACGAAGCGTTACAACTTTTGGATCAAGAATATGGCGACCCATACAAGCTTTCAATATCGTACACAGACAAAGTTCTTAATTGGTCCTTAGTTAAAGAAGATCCGTCAGCATTAAATAAGTTTTCTCTGTTTCTCAACAAGTGTAGAAACGCCATGAGTAGTTTATCGTATATGTTAGTCTTGAATCACCCACCAAATATGCAGTGCATTGTACAGAAACTCCCATACAGTCTTCAAGCAAAATGGAGAGAACGTGTTGTCCGAATGCGAAAGGTTGAAATGAAAACTGCATTATTCACTGACCTGGTAGACTTTACAAAGGATGCTGCAGAAGCTGCAAACGATCCCATATACGGTAAAGACGCGTTGGTGAAGTCGAGTTCAACGAACAGTCAAGCTACTAAACCACATTATTAGCATAAAGATTTCCACGGACATGGTAGGAAACCGTTTATACCCAAACAGAAAAGCTTTGCTACAAATACAAGTTCAGTATCGCCAAATTCCGGGTGCTCAAACGGGACTGGGTACAAAGATCAGTTATCAGAAGTTGGACTTAGCTGTAAACTTTGTAAGGGCGCTCATGGTTTAGATAATTGCCCAACCTTTGCGAAGAAAACAATGAAAGACAAGAAGACTTTCTTGGTAAACAATAGACTTTGCTTTAGTTGCTTCGGAACAAATCACATGGCTAAGGGATGTTTACAAAAGGCCACATGCAGTAAATGTCAAAATAAACATCCAACAACTTTACATATTGATGGATTCAGTCTTCAAATGGTTGATAATCATCTTGAATCGTCTAAGGCTAGTGAAAATACAGCTAACTTGATATCAGATGTTATTCCTAAAACAGTGTGCAATATAACCAGATCAGTAAACTCTATTATTTTACAACCCATCTTTCCAGTACGTTTACAGTGGAAAGATAAAATCGCTTGCCTTTTATGATAATGGAAGTAGCGATTGTTTTCTACTAAAAGACACCCAGACGAAATTAAATGCCAAAGGAGTCTCAACGAAAGTACAATTAGGCACCATGCATGGTCAAAACATGTTAGACTCAGAAATAATAAATAACCTGTTCGTGCTTGACATCGATGGCAATAATGGAATAGAATTACCTAAAACGTACACAGTAGGCGAAATACCCGTCACACTCTCACAGGTTCCTACACCAGAAATCGTTAGTAAATGGGAACACCTTCAAGATATAGCAAAGAAAATCCCTCAACTTATTCAAGGATGTGACATTGGGCTTCTCATCGGTAGTAATTGTCCAGTAGCTCTAGGACCGTTAAATGTAAAACCTAGTGAAGGAAATGGACCATTTGCTATGCGCTTGCCTCATGGTTGGACCGTGTGTGGCCAGTTGCCGTAGAAGAATCTTTGTCAACAAACGAAGTCTCAGTAAATCGCATAACTGTTAGAGAAGTAGAAAGGTTCAAGGAAATATTCTCTACGACATCTATGGTGGAAGGACGGCGACATTGATAACCACTTTGAGGAGTTCCGTATGTGTGTACATCTGTTCGGAGCTGCCTCATCCCCCAGCTGCGCAAACTTCGCATTAAAGAAGACTGCAGATGAATCAGAAGAAGAGTTTGGTAAAACTGTCGCAGTTGTTATTCGTAATAACTTTTATGTAGACGATTGCCTCAAAAGTGTCTCCAGAATCGCTAAAGACTTAATAAGAAAGTTACAAGCCAAACGAATATTATAGGATTTATGCCGCCTTGATCTTGATTGGGATGACGCTATTCCAGTGGAGTATCAACGACAATGGTTAAACTGGAAAGATAATCTTCTAGCTTTAGAGAAGATAGAGATTCAACGATGTTTTAAACCGGTTGAATTTGGACCTATACTTTCAAAGCAAGTTCATGTATTTTCAGATGCAAGTTCTACAGCGTATGGAGCTGTCGCTTATCTTCGACTCAAGGATATTAACGATCGAATACACTGTTCATTTTTACTAGGTAAAAGTAGACTCACACCCATAAAGACAGTTACAATACCGCGACTCGAGCTAACGGCCGCTACAGTATCAACACGTATTGGTCAACTGTTGTTAAATGAGTTGACGGATAAACCGGATTCTGTCTTTTATCACACAGACTCGACTTCTGCCTTAAGATACATTCATAATGACCAACGACGATTCAAAATCTTTGTTGCGAACAGAGTTCAAACGATTCGTAACTGCTCAGAACCATCCCAATAGCTGTATATCGACACTAAAAGTAACCCAGCTGATGGCGCCTCGCGTGATTTAACAAGCTTAACATTCCTACAGTCAAACAGATGGCTTAAAGGTCCCGAATTCTTATGGAAGCCAGAAGAGGAATGGATCAAACAACCAGTGTTACCTGGACTAATTCCCTCATCAGATCCTGAAGTAAAGGATGAAGTTTCTAATTGTGTTACAAACTTAACTTGTTCTGATAATCCTGTGAAGATGATTATTGAACACTATTCAGATTGGCACAGATTAAAACGTGCTGTTGTTATAATTTTACGGTTAAAATCAATTCTACTGCGTTTGAGTAAGGACAGAAAAGATCAGATTCATTTAAATAGATCTGTAGAAGACTTTATGACTGAACGGAGGAAAGCCTCATTCAGAAACTTAAGCTTACCCATAACTGTATTAGAAATGGAGAAAGCAGAAAATAGTATTTTTAAGTACATTCAGGAACATCAATATGCTGAAGAACTTAAAGTTCTTAGATCAACAGACTTCCATAAGAATAATCGTCGCCGACAGTTTAAGCGCAAAAAGTTGTTAACGAAGAATTTGTCAAATTTATGGAAGCTCGACCCAGTCATCGATAATGGTGTTCTCCGCGTTGGTGGACGGTTAGACAGAGCCGACGTCTCGGAACCCTTAAAGCACCCTGTAATCGTTCCCAGAAAGGGTCACTTAACAGAACTCATCATTCGCCATGCTCATCAACGACTTGCTCATGCAGGAAGAGGTCATGTTCTAGCATCTCTACGAGAAAAGTATTGGATAATAGGAGCCAATGCAGCAGTACGTCAGGTGATAACTAAATGTGTTCCCTGTCGACGTAACCGAGCTAAACCAAACATACAGAAAATGGCGGATTTGCCAGCCGAAAGAGTCAACCCCTCACCACCGTTTACCTACGTGGGATTAGATTATTTCGGACCGTTCTATATTAAGGATGGACGACGTGAACTTAAACGTTACGGAGCTATTTTCACTTGTCTAGCTAGCAGAAGTATTCACATCGAAGTTTCGAACTCCTTGGAAACGAATTCATTCATACAAGCTCTTCAACGTTTCATAGCCCGAAGAGGACCCGTTAGACAGATACGAAGTGATAATGGATCCAACTTCATTGGTGCCGAAAAGGAGCTTCGTCAGGCATTAGATGAAATGGACAAGGATAAAGTTAGAAATAAATTGCTGCATTTCAACGTTGATTGGATATTCAACCCCCAACCGCAAGCCACATGGGAGGAATTTGGGAGCGCCAAATTCGCTCGATTAGAAAGGTCTTCAACTTTCTCCTCAAGTAACATGGAAGATTGTCTAGATGATGAATCGTTTAGAACTTTAATGTGCGAGGTCGAACACATCTTAAACTCCAGACCTCTTACATTCTTTTCTTCTGATAGATCCCTTAACGACCAATCACATCTTAACTACTAAGACTCAAGTTGTTTTATCACCGCCTCGATGCTTTCAACGTGAAGATTTATATCTACGTCGCAGGTGGCGCAGAGTCCAGTGTCTCGCCAACCTGTTTTGGACCCGATGGAAGAAGGAGTATATGATATGTTTACAGGAACGCAATAAATGGTGTCATCCTCAACGTAATGTCCAGATTGATGATATTGTTCTTGTGTGTGATGCCAGTCTCCCTAGAAACGAATGGATAATGGGAAGAATCGTTTCAACAGAAATTTAATGTTTAATAGTATTTAAATGACTTTAATGGTATTACGGTTTAACGTGGACAATTTTTAATGTGTATAAACGGCTGCAGTTATTAAGGCTGGATATTAGTTTGTAAATTGATTTCCTAATTTAGGGACCGGGTATGTGCCCGCAGCCGATCTGTTTATATATTTTAGCTTAACGGTTAGAGGGAGGCAACTCTCTTTATTAAAAAGGATGATGTAAGCAAGCGGGAAGCGTGCAAAAGGAAGATGGCGAAGTAAAGTTAAAGTTTTCCTATAGATGCTCAGTAGTTATGTCACACGGTTAACGGATATTGAGTATCGATGGCGAAGTGTATAAGCTGCTAGTTTAAGGTCTCAATTCGTCGTGTCTATGTGAAAGGCTAACGGTAAACAAGACATCGGCTATTGGTAACGACATGGCTGCAGTTTCAAGTTAAAGGGACGGTGACGCGTTTCAATACCGCTATGTACAAGGTTTACTTATAAATCCTATGGTGGACTGAATAAAGGAATTTTATGGTTTAAATGTATTTCTTTATCGAGTTTACTGCCATAATAACGTCATCATCGGAACTGTCACGTGAGGATCCTACTACAGTAACCGAAGACCTCGGTCCCAGCCATATGGGACGAACAGAGCACGTGGTCAGAGACCACATCAACCTTATCGACAATCAAACTACGATCAGGGTCGACGTCCTTTTTAGGTCAAGGCCCAAACAGAGAAATACATATTAAAATAATCAATCAGCATATTTATTGTTGTGTAAATGCTATCATACAAGAAGGAACGTCCTCCCGAATTTGAATTTGTTCTTAATTATGTATCTTCTAGTTTGTATTCACTTATTCAAACCCAACTTCAACATGTCAATGTACATCTTAAATCTCTACATAACTTGATCAGCAATTGCATATTTAAGCTTATTGTTTTTGTTAAAGCCAAAAATGGGTGGCAGTGTTTGATTAAATATATTTTCAAAACGTTTTACGAATCCGAAATCACCGAATTTTACGAACAACAATACGAACAACAGCAAAAAAATGCATAGTCGTAACTTTGTGTTTTTTTTACTAATTCTTTTTTCTTTGAGTACCTTGAAAAAATCATTTCCATTTGCAATTTCAAATTTTCGAAAATTCGTCGCTGTGATTTCGAACCGGAAGTTGACAACTTCTTTAATAGTTGCACCATTTTTATGACATTTAGTATGTAAGTAGATCTTATCGATGCGACTTCAAAGATGTCATTAGAAAATTTCTAAATTAAATCCCCTTGGTGAAATTGAGGATCAAAGTTTTTAAAAATATCGAAGAAATATAGGTCAGAATGACCTGATTTTTTTCTTCGATACTAGATAAGAAATTTTTGATTTGTACACAAAATATCAAGTTTATCGATCCAACTGGAAGTGCTGCCATCTTGAACCGTGAAAAATCCCTAAGGCTTTAGCAATAATTTACTTACAGACATGGGAGTTACATTTTCTGAATCCTTGAAGAAATGCCTAAAAATCTAACGGATCAGAATTTTGATTTCGGTCAACAGATGGTCACCATTTAGAACTGAATTTGAGAAAAGGTGAAAAATCGACGAAAAATGACATGAAAATGAAAACAATAGGCAGTCGATTGGAGAATATGTCTCTCCATTTCCAAAATGAATACATTTCTGGATAATCGGGATCAGGGTCGAAATATTGTTATTTGAAAATGTCACAATTATGAATTTTGCCTTTGATGTTTTTAGTGCCGATAAAGTTATTTACGAGTGAAAAATCGCAGTAACTTCGCTAGGTTTTGACCGATTTTAATTTTTTTTTTGTTCAGATTATTTATATGATTCATGACATGTGACGGTGAATATGAAAGCTTTAATATATGCTTTGCAGATCTAGTTATTAAGCGTTCATATGTATGACATGTAAAAGCTTATTGTTTCTGTTAAGATTGTTAATCTTTCATATGTATTACATATGAAAGCTTATGGTTTCTGTTAAGATTATTATTTTTTGTGTGTGTATATTTTCGGCAAATCGGATATCTCAGAATTTAACCATAGGATCTTTTTGAAAATTTGAACTACCCCCCCCCCCCCACCCCCCAACATGCAACATGGGATGCGAACGTTGATTAAATATATTTTCAAAATGTTTTAAGCATTCAAAATCGACGAATTTTACGAACGAAAAACCTAACAATGCATAGTCGTAACTGTGTTGTTTATTGACCTATTTTACTACTTCTTTTATCTTTGAGTACCTTGTAAAATATCATTTTCATCTGCAGTTTCAGATTTTCGAATTTTCGTCGCTGTGACTACGAACCGGAAGTTTAGACCACGTTGACAACTTCTTTTATAGTTGCACGATTTTCCTGAAATTTAGTATGTAACTAGATCTTACCGATGCGACTTCAAAAATATGATTAGGAATTTTCTAAATTATCTCCCCTTGATGAAATTAGGGATCAAACTTTTCCAAAAAATTGACGAAATATAGGTCAGAATGATGTGTACACAAAATATGGAGTTTGTCGATGGAACCGGAAGTGCCACACTCTTGAAACGTGAAAAATCAATAAGGCCTTTGCGATATTTTACTTACAGACATGGGAGTTACATTTTCTGAATCCTTGAAGGAATGCCTAAAAATCTATTGGGTCAGAATTTTGATATTGGTCAACTGATGGTCACCATTTTGAACTGCATATGAGAAAAAGTGAAAAATCGACGAAAAAGGACATGAAAATGAAAATAATAGACCGTAGTTTGTAGAATATGTCTCCTATTTCCAAAATGAATACATTTCTGGATCGCCGGGATCAAGGACGAAATATTGTCTTTTGAAAATGTCACATTTTCGAATTTTGCTTTTGATGTTTTTCGTGTCGATAAAGTTGTTTACGAGTGAAAAATCACAATAACTTCGCTAGATTTTGACCGTTTTTTTTTCTTGTTCAGATTATTTATATAACCCATGACATGCGACTTCAAAGATGTCATTAGAAAATTTCTAAATTAAATCCCCTTGATGAAATTGAGGATCAAAGTTTTTAAAAAAATCGAAGAAATATAGGTCAGAATGACCTGATTTTTTTCTTCGATACTAGATAAGAAATTTTTGATTTGTACACAAAATATCAAGTTTATCGATCCAACTGGAAGTGCTGCCATCTTGAACCGTGAAAAATCCCTAAGGCTTTTGCAATAATTTACTTACAGACATGGGAGTTACATTTTCATGCAACAGAATGGACTTGGAGAGGTGATGCAATCTGCCTACATACAAGGACATAGTACTGAGTCTGCATTACTATGTGTCCAGAATGACATTCTCCAGAATCTTGATTCTGACGGGGCAGCCATATTGGTTTTATTAGACTTATCAGCTGCCTTCGATACGATCGACCATGACTTCCTGTTGCATACTTTAGAAATGCGGATAGGAATAACCGATGATGCCCTCTTATGGATGAAATCGTATCTTTCTGGCCGCTTCGAATCGGTGGTGACCAATGGCGTTAGGTCATCAAAGTCTGAATAGAGCTTTGGAGTTCCACAAGGATCCGTTCTAGGTCCTATACTGTTTACTGTATACACTCTACCCGTAGGAGATATAGCTAGATCACATGGCGTATCTTTCCATCTCTATGCAGATGATACCCAACTGTATTTGGGTTTCCGTCCACTGGACGCAAGCAAACAAAATGTTTTCAATTTACTTTCAAGATGCATTGAAGATATTAAGTGCTGGATGACCAGTCATCTCTTGAAACTCAATGAAGACAAGACTGAATTTCCAATAATATGTCCAAAATCACCATATGCAAAATTAGAACAGTTTCAACTGACTGTATGTGATTCAACAATCAATCCCAACACAAGTGCACGAAACCTTGGTGTTGTATTTGACTCACAATTTAATTTAGAAACACATGTGAATAATGTTTGTAGAGTTGCTTACATTCAAATACGAAATATGCGAAAAATTAGGAAATATATCGATGCAGGCTCAACGAAACGGCTGATTCAGGCATTTGTCATCTCCAGATTGGACTACTGTAATAGTCTCCTTTACGGCGTAAATCTCCAACAGCTTCATCGCCTACAGCGTGTATAGAACACTGCTGCCAGACTTATCATTCACACAAATATCCGTGAACATATTACTCCCATTCTTAAGAACTTACATTGGCTTCCAATTCGTGCTCGAATAAATTTCAAGTTATTAACTTTTGTTTTCAAAGCAATCCACAATCTCGGACCAGTTTATTTTCAAGATCAGCCGAACAACTACAGTTGGCAGTGCCATCAAAATCAATATGGATATCGTGCTTTTCTGCGATGTGGTGTAGTTTTGTGGAACAGACTTCCCATAGACATCAAACGATCCGAACACTGAACACTTTTAAATCACAGCTAAAGACATCAATATATGGCTTGCGCTCTTGAGCAGTTTACTGGAAAGAATTGCGCTCTACAAATTCATAATTTATTATCTATTTATTATGACATGTGACAGCAGGTGATTGTGAATATGAAAGCTTTAATATCTGCTTTGCAGATCTAGTTTCCATTTAGATTGATTAAAATAGTCTGTCATTATTTATTTAATACTCTTATTACCCCATGAAAGGCACATTTACATATAAATACAAATATAAATAGACCTATGTGTCTATGGGTATACAGATAATATAAATAGATTGGTCTAGTTTATCTACAAAAACACAAATAAATTTAAATTGGACTGCACACATTAAAATAAAGCACGCGGGAATGGCCGGTCCAAAACTGAGCCGAGTAGTGCATCCTCGGAAATCTGAAATTCAATCGAAGCATGGAGCAGATTTCGTCAGATAGCAAATTACGATTTAAACGAATAGTCCCGAATGGTAGTGGTGGTTCATTCTTATCGGAAAATAAATAAATAATTTGAAATAACCAAGAGAACATGACTCCGTCAACACTGAACACCACAAACAAATATGTCCGCCGATGGTGCACAAAAGCAGTGCATTTTAACGGACAGTTGAAAGGATATATCTTGTGAAATATAGCACACAGGTACAGGTTCTTGACAGTGTATAATACAGATCATCTAGGGTTGTTGTTTATATAAATATAGTGCTCTAAGTGTAAATAGTTTCGAAAAAAGTTTTTCAGCTCGGGTCACCCTACTTATTGGTCAACACTATTGTCCATGTTGAGGGACGATGAACAATAGTTAAAGAAGCCAACAACGAGGCGGGTGTCCCTCCGGCGAAATCCCAAAATAAAAAGATGTCATATTAATTAATTTATCTTTTTCAAAAGTGTCGAGCAATCAAACTGATCATCTATACTTAGTAGACACCTACACCAAGTCTGAACATTCTATTTCAATTAGAAGGAGAGAAATTGCGTTCCAAAGCCTCTACCAGATTGAAGTCACTGCTTTACATAAGTAGAAAATGTGCAGCATCTAACGTTGTTATGATATTGAAGTAATAAAACAATACCTCTAACGTTCTTATGGTATTGATTTGATGAAACTATACAACAGGTTCCATCACTCTCGCTTAATAAGAACCAAAGTTATCATGTATCAAAGCATCAACCAATTTCATCTGTTTACCCTAAGCAGAAGAATGCTCATCTTCGACCCCCATCAAGTCATTCGCTTAATGCATGTCTACACCAAGTTTGAACATTCTACCTCAATTAGAAGGGGCGGTATTCTGTTTTAAAGTCTGGGCTAATCAAATTGCATATAACCCTGCTTACTCGAGCTTGAAAATGATCATTATCCAGTGCCCGTTTTTACTGCCGAAAGTGCCCTTTTCGAGACCCAAATATGTCCTCTCCGAACGTTTACTTAGACGAAAATATCAGCCAAATAGCTCTTGGAATGTCTACAGATGCAAGGAAATGACGGATAATTGTCCTGGGGGACCCCCCCCCCTCAACATCCCCCGCAGCGGCGTGCCGCGTCTCTGCAGTAAGTGCCCTCATTTTGCGGCACCTCCCCTTTTCAAAATTCCTAGATCACCCCTGTTATCAAACTCAGTCAAGGTATTGATGTAATAACAATAATGAGTCTTGTATTGCGCTAAAATCCACACCCCACAAGGGGTATGCTCAAAGCGCCGACCACACAAGAACACTCAAGATAACTCAACAACACAATTTCACTAATTACAATATTTGAAGAGATAGGCCTCGAGATTTGATTTAAACAAGTTTTAGCACTCTATAAGCGTAAGAAAATGACCGTACTTGTGCAAAGGTTGGAGCGACTTTGGACACTGATTGGTAGGTTAAGCACAGGATTTTGAATTTGATTCTTTCTGCAATCCTAAGCCAGAGGAAGCAATCAAGAACAGGAGATATGTGACATCTTTGTTTGGTTGTCGTTACGATTCTGGCGCATTTATTCTGGATTTACTGAAGTCGTTGAATTTGTTACTTGGAGGTTCCTATAAAAGACTGTTTCCGTAGTCCAGTCTAGAAATCACTATACACCGAACAAATGTGGCAGCTGTATCACTAGAGAAAAGATGTTTAATGGACACAATATTTCGCAGGTGATGAGATATTTGAAGGTTTGACAGACGTGTGCAACAATTTCAACCACCGTACTGGTTTATCTGGACATTTATATAATTGCACTTGTTTTGTTTTTTTTATTTGTTTCTTTCTTCAAATATATGTACATATCTTATACTTTCTTATAGGGGGGTGGGGGGTGGTAGCCGAATGGTTAGCATTGCATGTTGTATCATAAGGTCTGTCATTGAGTCCACTGACGTGGTTTAGATTCCCCGGTTTATGTGACAAGGAGAAATGAAGCATGCTCAACCTCATAGGTTTTCTCTGGGTCGTCCGGTTCCCTACCACTGCTAAAGACCACTACTCGCAAGCGAATTATTTGAATAAAATTAAACCATGTCTTAGTCCCAAAATTACCTAGTTTGTCTCAAGTTGCGGTTAAACCCCACTCCTCTCTCTTTATATAATAAGTCTATTGTGGTTTTTTTTTTTAAAAAATGGTATAATTGATAAAGGTGAATTATTTTTAATTGTATCTTTTAGATCACATGGTATTATTATTTTTGTTTTTTCTTAACACTATATATAATTATAATACCAAACCAGTATTTCAATCATGAATCATGCCAAAATCGATTTCATCTGTATTTCGTATATTTTTCTTGGATATTGTTTCACTGAAATAGTTTTGAAAAAATACTTGTTTCCAGAAAATAACAGATTTACTTCATCATTGGTGCTATTTTCCTATTATCGACCATATGTATGCCACAAATCAGGGTTTAGTCGTCTTTATCGTGTCAATGCAACTTAACTTGTGGTATTATCCAGTAATCCCGGCATATTTGCAGAAAAATTCTCTCTGACAAATGTAAACAAGCCAACGTGTTCCGTATCGTAAAAGATATTCCCTGGTCTATTTACGGCTATTGTTCCCTTGTTACACTATAGACGCTATATCCTGTAGAGATTACCTTAGTTTGTAAAATATCTTCTGGTTTATGTATTGAAATTGTTAGAGACAACAAGAACAAGGCTAAGAAGAATATGTCTGGAAGTTTTTAAAGTGGGGCAATGACATCATAAGTCTGATAATCCAAAAAGGTAATCACATGAGTTAAAAACGTGGTTAGTCGCTCTCCTAGGTGCCCATATAAGTACACTGTCTTGACATCCAGGGTAGCATCTGAGCAGTTGACCAATCCGATAAAGGAAGCACCAGCTGGTCAATTTCCCGGGGCTCAATTCTGACTCATGCATGTAACCTCTTTATAAGAACATTCGCAGTTTAAGTTTCTTTAGATATCATTCAAGAGATTCAAGGGGAAGTTCCTAACGTGAGCTGCCCTGGCTCACAAGCCGGATTCAGGTATCATGATGGGGCGGTAGGAAATACATTTTAGATACCATTGGGAGGTTGGGAGAACACCACAGCCTTCCCGGTTGAGAGGCGAGGAAATGCCGCCTCAGAACACAAGCTAAGGATATTGAACTTATATTCAACAATATTGTAGTGTCCTGTATTATGGATGTTAGATAGATATAAAAAACATATTTAACGTAAAAAGTGTTCCAGTGTCAGTTAATTGAAGATCGGAATAATTGATCATATTTTAAACAACGTGAAGTCCGAAGAAAAACCCTAGACGATCATTGTCACCTCTGTAGCCTCATAGTACCACACCCTGACCCGATGACGTTGTTGGCTTTTATGGTTTCTGATTGACTTAGAATTTGATTTTGTCACCCTATTATGGCTACACTTGACAAATATAGTTCGTGGTGTAATTCGAGTGCTAGACGTATTGTGCAATGCATCGGAAAAGAAATGTATGTGACAGTGGCGGTCATCTGGTTAACCTATGCAACAAATCGCCAAATTTTCACCACGAAATTGTTGAGACGAGATGAAACAATTTTCGTGGCTAAATCACAGCCTATATTGGTGTACAGGTTCTTGTGGATGGGTTGGAGCCATTTTGGACACTGATTGGTAGTTAAGCACAGGATTTTGAATTCGATTCTTTCTGCAATCCTAATCCAGTGGAGGGAATCAAGAACAGGAGATATGTGACATCTTTGTTAAGTTCTCGTTACGATTCTGGCGCATTTATTCTGGATTTGCTGAAGTCAATGAATTTGTTACTTGGAGGTTCCTATAAAAGACTGTTTCCGTAGTCCAGTCTAGAAATCACTATACACCGAACAAGTGTGGCAGCTGTATCACTAGAGAAAAGATGTTTAATGGATACAATATTTCGCAGGTGATGAGATATTTTGCACAGGTAACTGATTTGTGTTTCCATTGTTAACGAAGAGTCAATCTGAATTCCGAGATTTTTAACAAATGAAGCAAAACAAATGATACATTCTTTCATATTTAGGGGTCGTACTTAACATTTTTAAAGTTGAGACTGAGGACCAATAAGAATTGCTTCAGTTTTATCAGAATTAAGTTTTAACATGTTATCGTCCATCCGTTTCTGTACATCATTTATACAATTTTCCAATTGGTGACAGACAGCAACTTGATTTGTATGTGATGGAAGGAAGCTGCATTTAGTGTCATCAGCATGACAGTGATGTGTGATCAAGTGCCGATTTAACAAGTCTTCGAAATGTTTGGTGTAAAGACAAAATAGGATTGGTCCAAGAACAGATTCCTGGGGTGAACCACATGTTACGGGAGTTGATACAAATTGTCCAACAACAACAGCTTAAGATCTTTGAGACAAGTATGATGAGCACCAGTTGAAAACGATGGAACTTATTCCATATTCATACTCGAGACGCTGCAGAATTTTCCTATGATCTATCGTATCAAAGGCAGCTGACAAATCTATTTGTACCAAAATTGACACGCCACTTTTGTCGACAGATTCATTCTTTAGCTGCATTTGAAACATAATTTAGGGCAGTTTCTGTACTGTGTGCAGACTGAAATTTGTCCTAAAGATTACCTCTATCCAAATAGCTAACCGATTGCATTTTGATGACCCTTTCAAGAATACTTGAAATGAAAGGTAGGTTAGAAACTGGACGATAGTTTTTAATAGTTCCAGGTCCAATGATAGCTTTTTCAGAAGAGGTTTTGCAATTGCATGTTTAAACAACTGAGGCACAATTCCAAGCCTCATGCTGGTATTGACTACATTGCTTAATACTGTAAGGAGAACATCTAAGACTTGAATGGAAAGACTGGTTGGAATGGGATCTAATGCACATGATGTCGGTTTTGGATGAGTAAGCATCATACATAACATGTTAAGTTCATAAACGGAATCTACAAATTTGGCAATGCTGTGACAAGATATGGCAGATAAACTCCGAATATATACAATGTTAGCTTGCTTGACGCCATTGTTATCTAGAACAATTTCGGAAACATTGTAAGCAAACTTTTCATGGGCGACAAAAGCAAGTCCACCCATGTGGACTGCACGATGCTATGTGGGGATAGCATTTGCAGAATGAAGCATAATCTTTATGAATATCAGAGACAACAAACTGTGAATGTTCACTTAACCAATGTTAAGGCAACAAACGTGAATTGCATTAGAATCCAGACACTACTAAGTATGGTATAGCGGAATAAAACCCCTACCTTCCATGTCATCAGATTTAAGAATGCTATGACTGCGATTCAATAAAATTTTGTCTATGAAAACCATGGTTTTGGCTAAATGTAAGGGTTCTGCACAATACTACTGACATCTTCAATGACATCAATATGGGCTGCAGCGAACCGTTTATTTGTATTTTAGATTTATCCCACTCAAGTATTTCTTGAGTCCATCTACTGTAGAATCTCTTGTAACTCTTCTTATGTAGAATCTTGTCCCATAAATACAGATGTAGTTGAACACTAGCACATTGATTAGAGGATATCACAATTTGAATTGGGAATTGGCCTCTAGATTCAACAGAATCCCGATCTAAAATATCTACACAGTCGACAGCTGTCGGTTTAGTGATGCCAGAATAGGATGGGGTCTTTGTTGTTGTTGTAGTCATTTTATCCGTGCATGGCAAAATAATTGGCCCCTGATGTCTGTTATAGTCTGTTTCTAAGATTACAAGATTATCACTCAAAACAGATACAGAATATTGTAGGTGGGCATAAGATTGGAATGCTATACATATATTTGAGGTTTGCATGAATTTGTCCATCTTAGGAGTTCTTCTTCGTTAGTTGCGAAAGGGGTCCTCTCGATTTTAGATAATCGTAAATTGGGAGTATGTGAAGTCGGCTTTATTTGATTTCATCGCTGATGTACACGCATCGAGTTCATGCTGAACTTGTGCAAGACCGTTACTCAACTTAAGACTAGAACCACACACATTAAAATAACAACGATTTTAGATCATCAACATCAGTTTCAATAATGTTGAGCTGGGACCTGAATTCAGTTAACTCTATACTTAGGTGATTATTGTCGCTCTTAAGATCGTTAACTTTATTTCGAAGGCAGTCAATCTATTGTGTGTGTTCACCGCGTAAGTATTGTTCAATGGGTCACACGGAGTTGAGTACCGTTCACTTTCAACAACCTAGGTTGAAGAAATCGACCTAGATTTCGTGAATAATGTAAATATTTCAGATAATTTTATGCCGAATACCCCCATTCAGACCTTTGTAGATTAAAGCAACTTTAGCTAGTTTTATTTGGACTGACTCAGTTACTTTACCGAAGTCTTTCTTATCTGTTCAAACGCAAAATAACAATACGGGAAATTATCAATTAAACAATTCATTACGTAAGGATTTTAATTCTGTTTATTTGCGATTCGTCTCACACAGTAAACTAGAAACGAAAAGATATTGACTTGAAGGTAGTTCACCTTGGCTACTAACTGCAAAATCCTCACAATAATTTGTTCCAATATCATGGAATATATCCAGGGGCACATTTTTTGTTATTCCGTAAAGCTCTTATCTGAATTATCACTCGGGACACAGATCATAAAATTCATTAATTACAAAGATGGTTAATTGTCAGCACAATTAACCATCTTTGTCGTACTTTTGGTTTTGAATAAGATATGTTTACAGGATCATTTTGTTATACGAAAAACTAAGTGATGCGTTCTGTATGGCGCTCAGTATAATTCAAAACTACTTTCAAGTAGAATTCTACGACTGAAATCTTACACAAAATACGTTTGAACTGAACAACCATTACGAGACCCGAACATGCTGATGACATGTGTATTTAATCGCTCAATTCTATTTGAACATAGTGTTGAATTATTATAAACTTGTGTCTGATATGACGATAAATGATTCCTGTTGCAAAAAATAAAGATTCGTGTTGAAAATAGCCTGAGAACAGAGGTGGGGAAGAGTGGTATTTTACCATATTTTCATATTGCAACTATATAGCAAGCGATAGGAAGTGTCAGTGGACACGGTCCGATCAGAGACAGTTCCTAAAGGACTTAGGTAAAGTGGTTTGAATTGGAAAAGTTCACATACTTAATGTCATGACAATTGAATACAACATTACACCGATTTAAATACAATAACGTTAGGGTTTTATTAGTTAACTAACTGGATGTCAAGTTCTGGAGGGAGTTCAATTCTGCATTTGTGACCAGTGTGGACTTCGGCCCTGACGTTTCCTTTTGAAAACTGTGCGCTTTTAACGGATGGTGTGTCTGAATTTTGTCTAAAAGACGAACATTTTCGAAGGTCATTTCTTCCGAATTAGACACTCCTAGATGCTTAAGTTTCTTTCTGTTTGAAATCACTAATCTATAATAAGATCACATACAAGGATTTCCATACACACAGCCTTAAGTGGTCCTTTAAAATAAGGTGTGTTGCAAACCGGGATTATCTATTAAAATACATTTGTGAATCTCGCCCATATATTCCCGTCGGATGAAGCAAGGGGGTGACGGCAACATGCGCCTTCACTGAAATGTGACAATAAAAATCTAATTCAATATGGTTATAACCGCGCAAGGCAGGCATCATGCATAACAATAAACTAGGAACCAATGCCACGAGAAGCTTACTGTTATTGCAAATTTCAAACATACCATGTAGATGAAGTGTCGTTTACTTGTATTCATTCTCTTATATTATTAATTACATAGTCCTTACTTTTAACAGCAACGTACATCACTATTCGTGTCATCAGGTGCCCTGTGTCAGTGATGTAGTATCCGATACACCATCGATCGCTGTCCCACGCACAACAGATATTTAATGCATGTGCGTGAAAATGCGCTCAGTGGTACACGGACGAATCAAAAAGCAGTATTTATTTCTTTCTATGGGAAAAACAAAAATACAATGTTACACCTATAAATCCATAAACAACCTACAAGAGAAATTCCAAAATAATTCAGTAAAATAAACTGATTAATTCTGTTGTAGAACGCTTTTAGAATTATTTGCTAGTCCCAGGCAACGATTTGAATCTTGTGATACGTGTCAACAGAAATATCGACGTTTAGTTGTTTGTGGGACTCGCTTGCTAACTGTCAAACAACTTGTTCCTTGATAAACCAGACGCGTTGTGACTTGGGTTACATTTGTGAAGAAATCAGACACAACCTTAGAACAGTATACAGCTGAAAACCAATATTTTAGATTAAAATAATAGTGATTTCGCTTTAACATACAGTATATTTAACAACATTTCAAACGATTTTTTGAAAACAAACGAGAAAATACCTTTCTACGCAATAGCTAATATTTAGACGTAGAAATTGATTCACATTAATGGGTAGCAACGCATATAATAATGTAATATGAATGTATATAAACTGATTTGAATTCAATCGTTTCCGTTTTTACTTCTCATGTTCGGCGAAATACATCAGAAGTCTCAATCGAATGACAATCTCTCTTGCGTCTGGTTATTCCAGTCTACACCGATAGTATTTATTGCGCATACCTTCCCGACAAGAATTGATGTCACCGTTTGACATGACGTGTGAAATATGTCTAGCCCCGTTCTTCAAGTCCCTTTTACAAATGGCGCTGAAACGCAATATGGTACAGGATTAGTGTACCAATGGTAATTTTTTTTTTATAAGCAAAATTTTTATTCAGATTTCGATTTGAATAGGGATTAGGGAACAGGCATGGCCTATATTAAATCCTTCTCCCTGTCAGATATAGATACATGTATTTACAAAAAGAAACATACAGTGTACAGTGAGTGTGTTGTAGTTGTCCCTGGAACCATCTGGTGATTTCGAAAAACGTGTGAGCAGTTTTAAAAATATTGAATGAGTTTTTTATACTGTCAATTCCGTACAATAAGGTTGTAGTATTTCGGTGAATAGTAGGTAAATTATTTGTTGTATTATTTCGGGTATCTGAATATAAGGAGCAATTCAATAAAAAAAAAATATTCCCTGTCTTCAAATTGGTGACCACATTTGCAGGATGGATTGTCAGAAATATGGCGTAAAAAATTATGTCCGTTTAGATTACTGAAAGAGAGACGCAGTTTATGATTTGGTTTACGCGGGATCCAAAAGAAAAAGTTTTAGGTGGTATCGGATCTTGAGCCATGAGTTTCGAATTGAAAATATTTAGAGATGTTGAATTTTTTGACCCCAAACTTAATTTGTTCCATTCTCTAATTTACGATGGTATGAAAATTTTTCGGAGATTATAGTGTGCGCTTTTTGTCAAGATTAAATCATGAAGATAGAATGGGGAAAGGCCGTTTATAATTTCATAAATGAATTTGAGTTTATGCCTTCTGCGTCTCTCTTTTAGCGTAATAAAACCTGTTTCTTCATATAACAGTCTATGGCTGGCACCCTTTACAGCACCACACATGGACCTAGGTGCATCCAGTTGTAGGTGCTCTAGTTTGTTAGCTAGTTGGTCTGTGCAATGGTAAATTGTTTATCTTGTTTTAAATATTGGATATCAGAAGCCCATCCTTCTATGGGGACTGGAAGATCGATAGCTATTCTGGTGCCTAGCTCAAGAACATCAAACAGAACAAGATGGGACCTGCACCAGAAGAATTAGTGGACCAAGGATACACGAGCAGACGCTAGATCTACACAAGGTACCCAGAGCAGTTTTCCCAACAACCAAGCCCTTCAACACACAGATCCCTACTTCCCGACCAGAAAATCCGATCGCCTACCAAAACCCGCACCAGCTACAACCACTGTACCTTCACCAAACGTCACCGCACAACCAAACTTCAAGGGCAAAATAGAAATGAAAGGTAACGACGCCATCCACTGGGTCCAGATACGGCCTGAGAGATCATTAGCTACTGGATAGGGATTTTAAACTAGGATTAAGGAAAAGGAATGAGAAGATTTCTTTAGGACAGACATTTGTCAATTTGTGCGACAGACGTCTCAGCCCTCTTAAATTCATCCCAACCCCCACAATTATAACAGCCATAGACCCAATCACCTAGGCAACCGATCGCTTCCAAAGAACCCTTTCGTTGACTGGTAGGGTTAGGTATTTCCGTTGCGGGTTCGGGTTACAAATCTGGCCAAACATTATCAGAATCGGCTTCAAAACGTTACGTCAGAAATCGGATACGTTTCTGATCCACAGTCAAGAGCTTTGGCACCTCTTTGTTATCCCTAACTCATTGGCGATAATGTGCTCAATCCTCTGACGAGCGATGCCCACAACACCGGCATTATATCGAGTGTTAAATTGTCGATCAGCATTCGCCATGTCATGCACCCGAGTGGTCTTGTAGAAAAGGAAGGGGCATCTCATCCCTTTAAGTGGAGACCATCTCGGCATGTAATTGTGTTTGGGTTAATCCTTTCAGTTGCAGGTAATTGAAGGCTGTCCTATAGCCAGTTCTGTCCATTTGTGGTGATTTTTGATGGGTTCACAAGATGGTTTGGTACGAAAACAATATTAACAATACAGATGCAGTTATCATGTCTATGATTGTACTTGTTGGTCGCAAAAGTCTGTTTCAATGTGGCCTCACAATAACATTTTGTGCACTCAGTTCATAAATACACTGACTGCCTCATGCTCAAGTGTTGCTATGAAACTTGGAGGACAGTTTAATTGCGACACTTAAGACCACATTTCCCAAGGTGACCCTACTTCTCAAATAATAACATGGAAGATGGTAATTCTAGCCAAATACAATGTACACTGCACCTGCATTCACTTTCAAGGTGGATCAAGAGAAAAATGTTTCAAAATGTGTCACTATAACCTTTTTCAAACCTAGCGGGAGGTGCGACAGGGTATTTAGAGTGTCAGTTTGAACCACCCGAGGGTCCTAATCATCTTTTATGGGCCATTTCGTTCTCCGTGAGATACACACTTTCATTTAAAACTGAATTGAACTGGTACCACGGGTGTGTGAACATAACTTTTTCTCATACCCCGGGGTCGATATGGACAATTTCGTATTCAGTGAGATATACTCTTCCATATAAAATTGGTTTTCACTAGTACTTCGAATGAACAGGTACCTTGGGTGTGTGAATATAACTTTTTCTCGGGCCCTGTGGGTCGATATGGACAATTTCGTACTCAGTGAGATGTACTCTTCCATTTAAAATTGGTTTTGACTAGTACTTCGAATGTATGAGTATAACCTATTTTTGACACCTCGGCCCCGGGTCATACTTTGCGTGTCGGTTTGGGTAATCCCAAGGTCAAAATCATCTGTTATGCGCAATTTCGTACTCAGGAAGATGCACGCTTTCATTTAAAATTGGTTTTTACCTGTACCTCGAATGTATGAGCATATCGCATTTGCCTCCCCTCGTCTTTAGGATGTCAGTCTGTCCCATTCCGGGGGTCTAATTGTCTGTTATGGGTAATTCCGTACTCAGTGGGGTATACACTTTCATTTAAAATTGGTTTCAACTGGTACCTCGAATGTATGAATATAAGCCCTCTGGGGTCCATATTTGGGGGTGTTAGTTTGGGCCATCCCAGGGCCAAATTCGTCTGTTGTCGGCAAATTCGTACTCAGTGGGGTGTATTCTTTCAATTAAAATTGGTTTCGATCAGTACCTCGAATGTATGAGTTAAAACCATTTTCGGGGTCATTCTAGGGACCACCAGGGTCATACCCATGGACTGGGCCCCGGCAGACGCCCACTTCTGTGCATCCCAGGTTAATATGTAGATGCCTATATGGTCAGACATGGACCTTGTTCGACAATCTGGGCTCCTGGTCTATACTTTTCGTTAATTATACAGTTAACAAATCTAATGCGACAGAATTATCGAGTTACCCTTCTTTGATCACGTGGTACGTTTCAGTAGAATTTATGAGAACATTTTTGAACCCCTAATACAATGATTAACAGCCATTCTTCACAGTGGACAGATTTATCTAATATAATTTTGTAAAGGGTGGTTATACAGGGTTATCAAGAACTGTCTACAACATTAACAAATTCTGAATCAAGGTACGTTTAAGTTAAACATACAACTAAATTGGATGACTGACTGACTGAATAGACATTTAAACCGTAATGGGTGATATCAATTGTATTTAAACCATTATAACTTATAACAATTATAACTTATAACAATTATAACGTAGAAAGATTGATAGGTGATCAGGTTCACTTAGCTGATAACCCCACGACTTACATAATATCAATTCTGTCAAGTCACTACAACATCAGATTGAATTATTATTAACCAAACCCTTAATAAAATAATTATTTTTAAGTTGTTTACCTTACCTTTCTTCGGACACGTATCTATTCTCAAGTAACGTGGTACCTCCCCCTTAAACTCCCATAACTTTGAAATATTAAGTCGTTTCACAATATAACTTCCTGTCAAATGGAAAATCGAAAAGTCCTCTAAATCAAAATTGAAGCGCAGATATGTCAAATGGACAATTAAATCATCCAGGAGTTTCACTGGGTAATAAACCAACTACCTTCTACTGAAAGATACCACGTGTACTTTTTTTTATTTCGCGCCAACAATTTTACCGTCGTCATACCTGCACGCGCTATTACGTCAGGAGATAGGTCTCAGGAGGTCAGAGATTCCTTCGCAATCTAAAAATAGATACAGTTCAATACTATTGCTCTTCAGTTTCAGGTTATAACGTAAATAGTTTTCTCAGAATGAGGACTCGATATTGATCGAATATAGTTAAATTTGTGGCGAGTTGTGGTACGGGATAGTTTTATTCTTTATTTTACATATGTCGCTCTTCTTTGAGAAGGCGTTTTGTGGTTGATATCATTTAGAGAAACGGATACAACTGCAAGGATGATTTTGGAATTTCCTCACAATATTGATCGACTAATATTTTATAACAGTATTGTAGTTAACATACCATTCAACTACTTAAACCTACCAACATGTTGATTTTAGATGGAATATAGACGAATGGGCCCACGCTGACGTTTCACAATAATTTTATGAATTGCATTATGGATAAAACAAACAGACATTCATGATTAGAAGGATATTGCTTTCATCCCGTTACAACTGGTATAGCCAGTTTATAATAGAGGTTGGTCATTAGAGTGTTTTAAGTACCATAATTCAAGGCTAAGCTCTTTCGGAGGTTGCTTTTTCAGTGAAAAAAACTTTTTGGAAATCATATAAAAATTTCCGAGAATCCACCTCAACCAACTTTACTTTTCAGTAGAAATCATTCAAAATCTATCTTGAACCAAGCAAACAAATTGTGATAAAACGAAAACAGAACGTAAACTCAAATATTTAATAACCGTCGATTTTGTTGCATCTATCATGGAAGCTACGAAAGCCCAGAAGGCTCATTCCAAATTACAAATGCAAAATTCCAAATTCATGTCTTACCAATAAAATAGCAAATTGGCAGCCCTCCTTCAATTAAACAAATTAAAATTTAAATAAATCGTATAATTTTGCACAACTAATTAATGCTGGACAGGATAAACACCCGTTACTCACAAACAGGTGAGAGCAGGACAGGACTGCCCAGTGCACGCCGACAAACTAGTCAACACGCTATTCGTTGGACAAATGGTCGTCTAGTTGTTAGTCAGTCACCCAACTACGGTCGCGGGTAGCGAGGAACTGATCGGGTGCCCCGTAAGTCGGGATTCGGGATTCGACAAAAAAAACAGGTGAGAGCAGGACAGGACTGCCCAGTGCACTCGAAATAACCAATCAGCACCCTATTCGCTTGACAAATAGTCGTCTCCGTGCTGGTCGGTCACCCAACGAGGAAATAGTCGGATGCAAGATAGATGGTTCTGTTTTGATGTCGAATCCCGAATCACGAATAACGAGCTGGCTCGTTATTCGTTATTGACGAATCCCGAATAACGAGCCAGCACGTTATTCGTGATTCGGGATTCGACAATGAAACAGGTGAGGCAGCACGTTATTCGTGATTCGACAATAAAACAAGTGAGAGCAGGATAGGACTGCCCAGTGCACGCCGACAAACTAGTCAACGCGCTATTCGCTGGACAAATGGTCGTCGTGTTATTAGTCGGTCACCCAACTAAAACAGGTGAGAGCAGGAGGACACGACTGCCCAGTGCACGCCGACAAACCAGTCAACGCGACAAATAGTCGTCTCCGTGCTGGTCGGTCGGTCACCCAACGAGGAAATGGTCGGGTGCAAGATAGATGGTTCTGTTTTAATGTCCAATCCCGAATCACGAATAACGAGCTGGCCAGCACGTTATTCGTGATTCGGGATTCGACAATAAAACAAGTGAGAGCAGGACAGGACTGCCCAGTGAACGCCGACAAACTAGTCCAGTGCACGTCGACAAACCAGTCAACACGGTATTCGCTTGACAAATAGTCGTCTCCGTGCTGGTCGGTCACCCAACGAGGAAATGGTCGGGTGCAAGATAGATGGTTCTGTTTTAATGTCCAATCCCGAATCACGAATAACGAGCTGGCTCGTTATTCGTTATTCGTTATTGGCGAATCCCGAATACCGAGCCAGTACGTTATTCGTGATTCGGGATTCGACAACAAAACAAGTGAGAGCAGGACAGGACTGCCCAGTGCACGCCGTCAAACTAGTCAACGCGCTATTCGCTGGACAAATGGTCGTCTAGTTGTTAGTCGGTGACCTAACTACGGTCGGGGGTAGCGAGGAAATGATCGGATCCCCCGCCCCGTAAGTCGGTCTGTTTTAGTGGCGAATCCCGAATCACGAAACGTGCTGGCTTGTTATTCGTTATTGGCGAATCCCGAATAACGAGCCAGTACGTTATTCGTGATTCGGGATTCGACAATAAAACAGGTGAGAGCAGGACAGGACTGTCCAGTGCACGCCAACAAACCAGTCAACACGCTATTTGCTGGACAAATCGGTCACCCAACTACGGTCGGGGTAGCGAGGAAATGATCGGATGCCCCGTAAGTCGGTCTGTTTTAGTGGCGAATCCCGAATAACTTGCTGGCTCTTAAGATAGAACGTTCAGTTATTAGTGGCAAATCCCGAATCCCGAATAAAGTGCCCTGTTCTCATAAAAAACGGTCGTCTCCTTGCTAGTCGGTCACCCAACGTTCATTTACTGCACCGTGCACTCCAACAAACCAGTCAGCACCGTACTCGCTGCAGATGCTGCTGTCCCCGTGCTAGTCGGCCACCCGACGTTCATTTACCCTTAGTTTCGGAGGTATCGAGGATATGGTCGCATGGAAGGTAGACCGCTCTTTTTAGTGTCGAATCCCGAAAAACGTGCTGGCTCGTTATTCGTTATTCGTTATTGGCGAATCCCGAATAACGAGCCACCACGGTATTCGTGATTCGCGAATCCCAAATAACGAGCTAGCTCGTTATTCGTTATTTGAATCCCGAATCCCGAATAACGTCCCAACTTCACGTTGCCTTATTATGTAAGATTGAAATATGACGGAAGTGGTTTCCACTTCCTGTTACTACGTTTACTTCTTACATATGACCGTATCAGTTAATATCAAAAAGGTAATCTGCCACACGATCGATAATGGGACGTTTCGGACAAATTTTATAATTATAAAAATACTGAACTGGTCATGAATAACAGTTTATTGCACTTTAACAAAGTCACACAGTAGCCACTTCCCCATAAACATTGCAACATGGGAACCATATGGGGAAAAAAGGGGCTGTGGGCCCAGATCATACCACAAGGTTCCCATACTGGACCCATATTATCTTCCCACATACAAATGTAGGCAAATACACTTTATTTTCACATATATTAATATCACAGAGACAAGCCAAATGATATAATGCTTACTTCTTTCTTACAATGATAATATGGGATCTATATGGGATTTTCCCGCATTAACAACTCTGTTTTTGTATACATGGGGCCAATATGGTGTCCATATAGGATTACCCATTTGTGTATCTGGGGCCAATATGGGATGTATATGGGATTAACCACATTAACAACTCTGTTTTTGTAAACAAGGGGCCAATATGGTGTCCACATGGGATTACCCATGTTTGTATCTGGGATAATATGGTATCTGTATGGGATTACATATTAACTTTTGTATATCTGGGACCAACATGGTATCCATATGGGATTACTTATTTGTTATGTTAGCTCATTATTGAACCCACACTTTTATTTGTTTGTACCTTGAACCAAAATGTGCACCCAGAGTCTGTGTGGTATGGATATGATATAACCACATTCCTGTATATTATGTACATGGGCCCAATATGGTATCCATATGGAAATACCCACATGTGTATCGGGGGTCAATATATCTATATGGCATTTCACATATAATATATCTAATTCTAATATGGTATCCATATGGAGTTACCTACACGTGTTTCTGGGTCCAAAATAATATATATGGTTTATTTACCACATATAAAATAATTATATAAGTCTGGGTCCAATATGGTACCCATATGGACCCCATAAACATTGCAATATGGGGACCATTATGGTGAGAAAATGGGCTGTGAGCCCAGATCATACCACATGGTTCCTATACTGAACCCATATTATCTTCCCACATACAAATGTAGGCAAATACGCTTTATTTTCATATATAATAATATCACAGAAATACGCCAAATGATATAATGGTTACATGAACTTCTTTCTTACATTGGTAATCTGACCTTATAGTGTGCATATCATATCTAGGGCCAATATGGGATTTATATGGTATTACCCACATTAAAACTCTGTTATGTAAACATGGGGCCAATATGGTGTCCATATGGGATTACCCATTTGTGTATCTGGGGATAATATGGTATCTGTATGGGATTACATAATAAATTTTGTATATCTGGGGCCAACATGGTATCCATATGGGATTACTTATTTGCATATGTTAGCTCATTATTGAACCCACACTTTTAGTTGTATGTACCTTGAACCAATATGCGCAGATGTGATTACCAACATGTGCACCTGGAGTGGTATGTATCTGATATGACCACATTCATGTGTATTATGTATGTGGGTTCAATATGGTATCCATATGGGATTACCCACGCGTGTATCAGGGGCCAATATATCTATATGACATTTACCACATATAATATGTATCTAATTCCAATATGGTATCCATATGGGGTTACTCACACCTGTATCTGTTTCAACATGAATTTAATATCATTTAAACTTTTATGCAAATCTGCTATATGGCCAAGATTACACGTAGTTTTCCAAATGAGAAAGAGGCTGTCTAAATTTCTTTCAAATTTCTCTTTGATGTAGTTTCTACAGTTAAATCTGCTAAAGGGCAATTCCACCGTAACAAACGTACATTTTGAACTCGTCATATTTTTATTACTTCCAATATTATCTAACCATGAATAATTAACCGTTTTGGTTTTATTTAGTATTAAAAACGTATGATTAAAATATCAATTCACATATGATTTTATTTGTTCATGAACACCGGAACTAAATATTGGCTCCTCAAAGTATAGGTAATAGACGTACAGAAATGAGCACCATGATTTGCCTACATGAACATATAGTTGCAAAACTCTGAATTGTCCGGTGGATTGAAAAGTTTTTCTCCTTGTAAAAAAGGACACTAATACTAAATGTCTACTGTATGGTCACATTTGGATTCTTGTAATCCAGTAAATTAGAAATTATTGTGGTAATGGACGTACATATTTTCTTGTAACAGATGTATGAGTGCAAATTACAAACCCATTACATGAGATATGTAAACTTTCAAATAATCGGACTGATACATAATAATAATTATTAACTCATTTGAATTAATGGAGCAGTTACTTTCCAAAAAATATTACTCCTTGAATAAAATATTGTGACCCTAAAATTTTGGTAGCGGACGAACATACATCTTTGAAATCCCGTAAGTGAATCAGAGAATTTTGTCAAATGTTTTCTTTTTACGGTCATAATATCAAGAATGGGTGATGTTAGCTTTGAATATGAGTTTTTGAACAGTTCCATAAATAAATATGAATGAGAGATAAACTGTAAATATTTGATTACATGAAATACTGTGAAAAGTAATGGACTCGACGTGCATCTATGAAAACCAAAGTTTTACTGAGAATTTTTTCAAATCTTTTCTTTTTATGGACATTATTATAAGAATGGGTTATTCTTGCTTTAGATAATGAAGTTTTAAACAATTCCATACATAGATCATATGAATGAGAGAGAAAAAATGTAAATATTTGGTAACAGGCGCAGGTTCTCATAGTAATATTTTTCATTGTTAGTTACTTTTGCAAAACTATATTATTTTTATATATTAATGTATAAATATCATGTTTATATACATTGTCAGATAATGAATGCCAAATCATTCATTGTTATTCAGAATAATCAAACAAACACAAAGTAAGAAAATACAAAAAATTTATAAATTCGACATTAAGAATGTAAACATTGATCAACTTTTCAACTAATTAAATTTGTCACCTAATTGTATATTTTGCAGTGGAATTGCCCTGAAGATTCACGTGTAATATAAATAGTTACTCCATAGGTAGACGATTTAGTCTACTGTCGTACAGAAATTGTTTTTATATCTTAAATGAAATAACAGTCAAAACACTAAAAATTTAGTGATGCACTGATATGGACTTTGCAGAGATTATACAGATTACAGTAAAATTCTCCTAACTGGCTGGTATACCAAATGACAGACTATAATAATATGTTTACCATGAATAAAAAAAAAAGAGTTTATTTATGAATGAAATTGTGATACATGTTTTCACTTTAGGAAATACTCCACTCCGCCTTTCGAATCAAATGCCCGTCTTTGTGGAGCTTTAAAGCAAAAAGAGTCGCTAATACTTATTCTTTTTAAAAAAAAGCCAAATAGGACCCGTTATTACTCAAATTTATTATGAATACAGCATGGCTGGTAGCATCTTGCTAGTACAATTTTAATGACTATAGCAGATTCTGTACACAAATTATATAATATCTAACTTTACTGTGGAGGTCACCAAGTCACCCATGAAAACCTGTCAGCGAGTCATCATTAACAACCAATTTAGTCTCTTGAAGTCTGTTTGGTCACTGGCTGAAATTTAGATTCTACAATGTAGAAGTATGTATATAATTAGTACTAACAAGAAGAAACTGCTGAAAGTGGTACACATCTCTGAAATCAGTTCACAAAACTTAATCAAAGGTAAATTTTTCCCATCCTTTCCTACTATAATATGCTTAACGGCTTTTGGGTAAAACAAATTAAATGAAAGGTTTTAAAGTTTCTATATTTCGAAAAAATGTCTTTTGGAAAATAACTGATACAAATGAGTTGATCATTTTCTGTGGAAATATACAAGTGCATCAAAGTACTTATACAAAAGTTTTGTAATAATATAAGAATGGATTTGAATAGATGTTTCTTTTTTTCTTAGTTATTTTGATTTGACAGAATATTGGTAAACTCTAAAACAAGAAAGCTGTCATTTCCAGAAAGGTGACTATTTCCATTTTCATCTTATAACATATGTTGTACTATTGTGTGTCATGGCAAAATATGTTTCTTGCTCTCGCTGGACTAAACGTTTGAAAGTTTTATCAGCTATATAACGAAATACAAATGACATTATATAACTGAATTTGGTAAAGATGAAATAAACGCACTTTAAAACAAAAGATATAATAAATGCTAAATCTGGTCTTTTTACAGCTTAATCCATTTGAAACGAGGGTAATTCAAATACTCTCCAAATTGGAACAACAGATTAAAGAATTAAAATGACAACATAAGCACTGGCCAACTATTTCACATGTTCCTGACCAAAAGAAAATGGTGAGTTTCTGTTTGTATTAATTACTGTTTGTGGAGACTACAGGTCAGAATTTATATCCGATTTTGATGAAAATTAAAATATGTGTTTGTATCCCAAAGATGTTGATTGAATTCGATATCGGCGCAAAATATGGGTAGAGTTGTCTTACTTTGTCAGGCTGCACATCAACAGACCTAATCAATGTGCTTTTCTTTTGAATTGCAGAGTCGGTCAGAAGAAATCCAATGTTTGTGAACACTACAAACGAAGAAATCAAAACAGCTGTTAGTTGCTTCCTGATTAATTCAAGGGGCAGGGATGGTGGGAGATCCCAACGAATTTCAACTGTCTTTCCGAAAAAGCATTACAATAAAACATGAAACCAAATAAACAGTTTTGTTATTTTATTAGACTGATTTGGTACTTGTTGTTTACCATGCTTAGAACTAGAGAATTCATCAAAGTTACACGGAGCTGTGTAGCACGCTTGATATTATCATGAAAATAGTGTTTAGCATGTAATATCAAATGATCATACATTAGAAGATAATTTCATTCTTGTATTAAATTAGTCTTAGTTCGGCTATAATGTCTGGTATAAATAGTTTACTGTCCATATATGTGTTGTCACCACAAATAAGCTCAGTACAGTATTTCTTAGAATCCCACAGGAAATCCATTTAGTGCCCAAATTAATATTCTGGCATATCCACACAGATCCCATATGGTGCCCATATTACATTGATTTGTACTCCCACATGAGTCCCATATAGTACCCATATTACATGTCTTATCAAGACCATATAGGTCCCATATTACACACATATTATTTTAGATGATTTACTCATATAGAACCCACACAAACCCCATTTAGTACCCATGTGAATCCCATATTATGCCCATATATCATTTATTTGTACCCCATATGAGTCCCATATAGTACCCATATTATATTTCTTAACATGGCCATATAGGTCCAACACAGGCCCCATATAGCACCCATATTATTTTAAATGAGTTACCCATATAGGCCCCACACAAACCCCATTTAGTACCCATATGGTTGAGCCCACATGGATCCCATATGGATGTTGGGTGCAAAAATGTCGGGGTCCGTTATGGGCTCCCCATCATGGCCCCATATTACATGACACATGGTACCCATCAATGAATGTTATCAGGGTTGTTGGGTGTATGCGAACAAATGCTGAGAAGCTACAATTTAGGCGATTATATTTCATCAAGATTGAGATGTGACCTAAATACTTGGTAAACCTCTTTTAAGACAATGTTTACGTATACTAAAATCCAATTTTTCTCATCGTAAAATAGATATTTTCTCTCTAAAAAGATCTACTTATCTATAGGTCGTATCGCATGGGGGAAACCGAAACTATCAATAATCGACAGAGACTTGAAGCGACCTTTTAAAATTTTAGCTGGAGACAGACCTGCATATATGTCACAATTAATATCAGTTAAAAAAAACACATTATAGCTGTCGCTATTCAAACCTACTTCAGATAGCGAATGTTAATTCAGAAAAACATGGAAAAAATTCATTTAAATTTCAAGCAGCCAAGATCTGGAAGTGCTTACCACAACATATCAGAACAACCACTAAGTTGTTTTTTTTTATAAAAAGCTATTTTTTTTACATGGAATGGAATAGAATGTAATAATGTTCAGTGTGTAAGTCTACTAAGTCTAAGTGATATAGCCTACTAATGCTAGAGTTTGTAAATATAGCAATTAAATTATTGACTGTGATATCTCCATTTGAATAAACTGTGATAAATGAAATTTTTTAAATGTAATGTTATAACTGTAAAATTTTAATAAATTTTATAACATCTTATCATTATTCAAAAATGTGTCATGTTTAGGAATGTGTTATGTTTTACTGTAATATATTTTAATGTAAATTTATATTTATTTTATTTTTAATTGAAATACTTATGTCGGTCTAAAAGCTCCAATGAGCTTGTGTTTTACTGTTATATGTACATACCGACTATTATTAAAGATTATTAGGATTTCACACATCGTAGCTTGTGTGAAACACTATTGTTTTTGTTCGGATTATTAAGCTTTCATATTTCATATGAAAGCTTATTGTTTCTGTTAAGATTATTAAACTTTCATATTACATATGAAAGCTTATTGTTTCTGTTAAAGTTATTAGCTACTAGCTACGAGACCACTGATTCGTACACAAAAAATGGAGTTTGTAGCTCAATCCGGAAGTGCCACCATCTTGAAATGTAAAAACCTCAAACGCCATTTTGCTATTTTACATACAGACACGGGGGTTATATTTTCTGAATCCTTGAAGATATGGCTATAAAATGTTGGCAGTAGAATTTTGATTTAAGTCAATGGATAGTCACCATATTGAATTAAATATCAGAAATAGTGAAAAATGGACATTAACGGGCATGTAAATTATCAGAACAGACCGTAGTTTGTTGAATTCGTTTCTTATCTTTGAAATTAATACATTTGGGGATAGCCTGGCTCATTGTCGAATTTCTGGTATTTGCAAATTTCAAAATTTCAAATTTCGCCTTTGATGTTTTCCGTGCCGACAAAGTTGTTTTCGCGTGAATAACTCCGATTAACAGCTTGAAAATAATCAAATGGATCGCAGTTTGGCGATTTCGTCTCAAATCTGGGAAATCAATACATTTCTGGTTAGCCTCCTTTAAAAAATGGGTGGTGGCCTTGGAATCAATATATTTTCAAAACGTTTTGCGATTCCAAAATCACCGGAAACAACTGATGAAAAAATTGACCTTGACAGCTGTGTTACTTCGTGATTTTGTGATCTATTTTACTTTTCTGGTTAGCCTCCTTTCAAGAATGGGTGGTGGCCTTGGAATCAATATATTTTCAAAACGTTTTGCGAATCCAAAATCACCGTAAATAACTGATGAAAAAATTGAGCTTTGATGGAAACTATATAGAAAAATAAAAGGAAACATCAACAATATATAGGTCTTGCACACATAGGCTTAGAACTTTGCAGCCAGTCCTCATATTAATTGAAATTGAATAGGTTTGATTTGATATAATTATTTGTTTTCTATTTTAAAACTATCTAAAAAAAATATTTGTAATCATTTATGTTATTGATTTAGATTAATACTGTTTATATTGTGTACATTTTAACACCTTCATCGATTAATAATGGTTTGCATAGTCATCGTATAGAGCTTATTCAACAGTATCGAATTCCAACTGCTTAGGGATATTTTACGTGCACTCCAATGTGTACACGGGACCTTGGTTTTTCGTCCCACCTATATGTTAGTCCCGAAATGACCTAGTTTGTGTCGAATGGACGTTAAGCCGCATTTATCTCTTTCTCTTTTATTTTTAAAGTTTTGTAATAATCGGTTGTACTGTACTGTAAAAGTGATAAAACAGAAAATTTCGCCCGGTAGTAATGTTTCTCACTTTAAAGTCAGCAATTTGCTCATTTTAGGGGGCAAACGTTTATTGCGAACGATTAAGCTGGTCAGGGGGAGCTTATTTTTAAAAGTTTTGTAATATTCGGTTGATAATTAAAGGTACCGTGCAAATTAAACTGTTAAAATAGAAAATTTCGCCCGGTTGAAATGTTTCTCCTTGTAGGTCAGCAATTTGCCAAATTTAGGGAGGTTGCGTGGCTGAATGGTTAGCACCTGCGCACTGTATAGTAACGTCTGTCATTGAGTCAACTGGCGTTGTTTCGATTGAAATGCCCGGTTGAACTGTTTCTTGCTATAAGTCAGCAATTTACCGATTTTAGGGAGCCCGAATGGCTGAATGGTTAGCATGTGCGCGCTGTATCGTAACGTTTGTCATTGAGTCAACCGGCATCGTTTCGATTTCCAGGTTGCGCGTGACATGGAGTATGGTGTCCAACCTCGTGGGTTTTCTCCGTGTCCTTCGGTTTCCTCCCACGACTGATTTCAGATTATTGGTATGCCTGGGTGCAATGTTTCATACTATATTTAGACTTGTAACTTCGCGAGTTTTTGACCAATTTCGATAATTTTTTCTTCTTATCCTTTTATTTAGGATACTTGATACAATCAATGACACGTGACGATGAATATGAAAGCTTTCATATCTGCATGGGACAGTAGCAGATCTAGTTATTATTTTTTTTTTGTGTTTCTCCTGCAAATCGGATTTCACAGAATCTAACCATAGGATGTTTCTGAAACTTTGACCTATCCCCCCAAAAATGGGTAGTGGCTGTTGATTAAATATATTTTCAAAACGTTTTGCGAATTCGAAATCACCGAATTTTACGAACGAAAAAATTAACAATGCATAGTCGTAACTTTGTTATTGATAGACCTATTTTATTAAAAAAACATTCTTTGAAAACCTTGACGAAAACCAATTTCACCTGCAATTTCAAATTTTCGAATTTCGAAAATTCGTCGCTGTGATTTCCTTCCGGAAGTCATGACCAATTTGACAACTTCTTTAATAGATACACGATTTTTATGAAATTTGGAATGTAAGTAGATCTTACTGATGCGACTTTAAAAATGACTTTAAAAATTTTCTAAATTATCTCCCCTTGGAGAAATTGAGGATCGAAATTTTCAAAAAAATCGACGAAATATAGGTCAGATCATTTTGAATTTATTTTTAGGTACTACCTACGAGACCACCGATTCGTACACAAAAAAATGGAGTTTGTAGCTCAATCCGGAAGTGCCACCATCTTGAAATGTAAAAACCTCAAACGCCATTTTGCTATTTTACATACAGACACGGGAGTTATATTTTCTGAATCCTTGAAGGGATGGCTATAAAATGTTGGCTGTAGAATTTTGATTTAAGTCAATGGATAGTCACCATATTGAATTGAATATCAGAAATAGTGAAGAATGGACATTAACGGGCATGTAAATTATCAGAATAGACCGTAGTTTGTTGAATTCGTTTCCTATCTTTGAAATTAATACATTTGGGGATAGCCTGACTCATTGTCGAATTTTCGGTATTTGCAAATTTCCAAATTTCAAATTTCGCCTTTGATGTTTTCCGTGCCGACAAAGTTGTTTTCGCGTGAATAACTCCGATTAACAGCTTGAAAATAATCAAATAGATCGCAGTTTCGCGATTTCGTCTCAAATCTGGGAAATCAATACATTTCTGGTTAGCCTCCTTTCAAAAATGGGTGGTGGCCTTGGAATCAATATATTTTCAAAACGTTTTGCGAATCCAAAATCACCGAAAATAACTGATGAAAAAAATGAGCTTGGATGGAAACTATATAGAAAAATAAAAGGAAACATCAACATTATATAGGTCTTGCACACATAGGCTTAGAACTTTGCAGCCAGTCCTCATATTAATTGAAATTGAATAGGTTTGATTTGATATAATTATTTGTTTTCTATTTTAAAACTATCTAAAAAAAAATTTGTAATCATTTATGTTATTGATTTAGATTAATACTGTGTATATTTTGTACATTTTAACACATTCGTCAATTAATAATGGTTTGCATAGTCATCGTATAGAGCTTATTCAACAGTATCGAATTCCAACTGCTTAGGGATATTTTACGTGCACTCCAATGTGTACACGGGACCTTGATTTTTCGTCCCATCCGAACGACTAGACAGCTGTCCTTGTCAGGCCCTCCGTTCTGCCTCGCTGACAAGGGGGAACCACGCCGGGAAATCGAGATGAACTTTCTCGGTGCAGAACTTTCAATTCAGGCCAAACGTTTATTGCATACGATTAAGCTGGTGAGTTGGAGCTTATTTTCAAAAGTTTTGTAATAATCGGTTGGTAATTAAAGTACCGTGCAAATGAAACTGTTAAAACAGAAAATTTCGCCCGGTTGAAATGTTTCTTGCTATAAGTCAGCAATATCCCGATTTTAGGGAGGCTGAATGGTTAGCATGTGCGCGCTGTATCGTAACGTCTGTCATTGAGTCAACCGGCGTCGTTTCGATTTCAAGGTTGCACGTGACATGGAGTATGGTGTCCAACCGCGTGGGTTTTCTCCGTGTCCTTCGGTTTCCTCCCAACAGCTAAAGACCAGTACGCACAAGGGAAGTTTTTAAATAAAATTAAAAAACATATGTTAGTCCCGAAATGACCTAGTTTGTGTCGAATGGATGTTAAGCCGCATTTCTCTATTTCTCCTTTATTTTTAAAGTTTTGTAATAATCGGTTGGTAATCAAAGATTCTGTAAAAGTGATAAAACAAAAAACTTCACCCGGTTGTAATGTTTCTCACTTTAAAGTCAGCAATTTGCCGATTTTAAGGGGCAAACGTTTATTGCGAACGATTAAGCTGGCCAGGGCGAGCTTATTTTTAAAAGTTTTGTAATATTCGGTTGATAACTAAAGGTACCGTGGAAATTAAACTGTTAAAATAGAAGATTTCGCCCGGTTGAAATGTTTCTCGCTGTAGGTCAGCAATTGGCCGCTTTTAGGGAGGTTGCGTGACTGAATGGTTAGCACGTGCGCTCTGTATCATAACGTCTGTCATTGAGTCAACTGGCGTTGTTTCGATTTCTTGGTTGCACGTGACAAGGAGTATGGTCGCCTGTCCAACCTCGTAGGCCGTAATGTCGCTGCTCGGGTTAAATTTCCCTCATTGCACTTTTTATGGCGTATGCCCGTCTTCATTACCCCACCTTAGGAGCAGAACAGTAGGACGTTAAACCCCATTCAACTTATTTTCATTTTCTCTATGTTGCTTATTTATTATAGTGAATAAATGTTTTTCTGGTTCTATTAATTATTTCATTTCTGCATAGAAATCTTGCTTTGACCAGTTTTTTTTATTGCAGAGTACCATTCTTGTATATTGCAGTCTATGACCCTATGTTTAAAACATGCTTAAGAAGTTGTCACGATTTCCTACTTATAACCAAACATATCGGAAACCATAATTATATAACATATTTCTAATTTTGGAAGCCCGATTACAGCTATACAAGTTTCAGTTATTTCCCTTTAGTTTAAGTATTATTTTTTTGCCCGGTTGCAATGTTTCTTACTACATATAAATTTGTAAGTTTGTGAGTTTTTGACCGATTTTGATAATTATGTCTTTATAATTTTCCAAATTTACATATTTAACGTAAATATTCAAACAGTAGAGTTCAACCTGATTCAAAAAGTTTTAGTTTTGTTCAAAGTTATCTCATTTTAATTTTTCGATGTTTTCTTACCATTTTCATTTCATTTTTCTGAAAGTTTTGAAGTGGGAAGTCATCCCGATTACAGCAACACAAGTATCAGTTATTTCCCTTTAGTTTTCAGATTATGCAATGTTTCATATTATATTTAGACTTGTAACTTCGCGAGTTTTTGACCAATTTTGATAGTTTGTTATTCTTATCCTTTTATTTGAGATACTTGATATAATCGATGACACATGACGATGAATATGAAAGCTTTCATATCTGCATGGGACAGTAGCAGATCTAGTTATTATTATTATTAAACTTTCATATGTATTACATATTAAGCTTTCATATGTATTACACATGAAAGCTTATTGTTTCTGTTAAGATTATTATTATTATTAAGCTCTCTTATATATTACATATGAAAGGTTATTGTTTCTGTTAAGATTATTAAGATTTCATATGAAAGGTTATTGTTTCTGTTAAAGTTATTAAGCTTTCATATGTGTTACATATGAAAGCTTATTGTGTCTGTAGTCCCAAAATGACCTAGTTTGTGTCGAGTGGACGTTAAACCCCATTTCTCTCTCTCTCTTTATTGTTTCTGTTAAGATTATTTTTAAGCTTCCATATTACATATGTGAGCTTATTGTTTCTGTTAAAGTTATTATTAAGCTTTCATATTTCATATGAAAGCTTATTGTTTCTGTTAAGATTATTAGTAAGCTTTCATATTTCATATGAAAGCTTATTGTTTCTGTTAAAGTTATTATTATTAAGCTTTCATATTTCATATGAAAGCTTATTGTTTCTGTTAAAGTTATTATTAAGCTTTCATATTACATATGAAAGCTTATTGTTTCTGTTAAAGTTATTATTATTATTATTATTATTTTTTTTTGTGTATTTTCTGCAAATCAGATTTCTCAGAATCTAACCATATGATCTTTCTGAAACTTTGACCTCCCCCACCCAAAATGGGGTGCGAACCTTGATTAAATATATTTTCAAAACGTTTTACGAATCCGAAATCACCGAATTTTACGAACGAATGCTTTTGACCTACAATGCTGTAACTCGAAAATTCGTCGCTGTGATTTTGAACCGAAAGTTTAGACCAACTCGACAACTTCTTTAGTAGTTTTACGATTTTCATGAAATTTAATATGTAAGTAAACCTTAATGATGCGACTTGAAAAATGACTTTAGAAATTTTCTAAATTATCTCCCCTTGGAGAAATTGAGGATCGGAATTTTCAAAAAAATCGACGAAATATAGGTCAAATCATCTTGAATTTTTTTAGGTACTAGCTACGAGACCACCGATTCGTACACAAAAAAATGGAGTTTGTAGCTCAACCCGGAAGTGCCGCCATCTTGAAATGTAAAAACCTCAAACGCCATTTTGCTATTTTACATACAGACACGGGGGTTATATTTTCTGAATCCTTGGAGGGATGGCTATAAAATGTTGATAGTAGAATTTTGATTTAAGTCAATGGATAGTCACCATATTGAATTGAATATCAGAAATAGTGAAAAATGGATATTAACGGGCATGTAAATTATCAGAATAAACCGTAGTTTGTTGAATTCGTTTCCTATCTTTGAAATTAATACATTTGGGGATTGCCTGGCTCATTGTCGAATTTTTGGTATTTGCAAATTTCAAAATTTCAAATTTCGCCTTTGATGTTTTCCGTGCCGACAAAGTTGTTTTCGCGTGAATAACTCCGATTAACAGCTTGAAAATAATCAAATAGATCGCAGTTTCGCGATTTCGTCTCAAATCTGGGAAATCAATACATTTCTGGTTAGCCTCCTTTCAAAAATGGGTGTGGCCTTGGAATCAATATATTTTCAAAACCTTTTGCGAATCCAAAATCACCGAAAACAACTGATGAAAAAATTGACCTTGACAGCTGTGTTAATTCGTGATTTTGTGATCTATTTTACTTTTCTGGTTAGCCTTCTTTCAAAAATGGGTGGTGGCCTTGGTATCAATATATTTTCAAAACGTTTTGCGAATCCAAAATCACCGAAAATAACTGGTGAAAAAATTGAGATTGGATGGAAGCTATATAGAAAAATAAAAGGAAACATCAACATTATATAGGTCTTGCACACATAGGTTTAGAACTTTGCAGCCAGTCCTCATATTAATTGAAATTGAATAGGTTTGATTTGATATAATTATTTGTTTTCTATTTTAAAACTATCTAAAAAAAAATTTCTAATCATTTATGTTATTGATTTAGATTAATACTGTTTATATTTTGTACATTTTAACACATTCATCGATTAATAATGGTTTGCATAGTCATCGTATAGAGCTTATTCAACAGTATCGAATTCCAACTGCTTAAGGATATTTTACGTGCACTCCAATGTGAACACGGGACCTTGGTTTTTCGTCCCATCCATATGTTAGTCCCGAAATGACCTAGTTTGTGTCGAATGGACGTTAAGCCGCATTTCTCTCTTTCTCTTTTATTTTTAAAGTTTTGTAATAATCGGTTGTACTGTACTGTAAAAGTGATAAAACAGAAAATTTCGCCCGGTTGTAATGTTTCTCACTTTAAGGTCAGCAATTTGCCCATTTTAGGGGGCAAACGTTTATTGCGAACGATTAAGCTGGTCAGGGTGGGCTCTTTTTTTAAAAGTTTTGTAATATTCGGTTGATAATTAAAGGTACCGTGCAAATTAAACTGTTAAAATAGAAAATTTCGCCCGGTTGAAATGTTTCTCGCTGTAGGTCAGCAATTTGCCAAATTTAGGGAGGTTGCGTGGCTGAATGGTTAGCACCTGCGCTCTGTATCGTAACGTCTGTCATTGAGTCAACTGGCGTTGTTTCGATTGAAATGCCCGGTTGAAATGTTTCTTGCTATAAGTCAGCAATTTCCCGATCTTAGGGAGCCTGAATGGCTGAATGGTTAGCATGTGCGCGCTGTATCGTAACGTCTGTCATTGAGTCAACCGGCGTCGTTTCGATTTCCAGGTTGCACGTGACATGGAGTATGGTGTCCAACCTCGTGGGTTTTCTCCGTTTCCCTCGGTTTCCTCCCACGGCTAAAGACCCGTACGCGCAAGGGAAGTTTTTCAATAAAATTAAAAGACATATGTTAGTCCCGAAATGACCTCGTTTGTGTCGAATTGACATTAAGCTGCATTTCTCTCGTTCTCTTTTATTTTTAAAGTTTTGTAATAATCGGTTGGTAATCAATGGTACAGAAAAAGTGATAAAACAGAAAATTTCGCCCGGTTGTAATGTTTCTCACTTTAAAGTCAGCCTGAATGGCTGAATGGTTAGCATGTGCGCGCTGTATTGTAACGTCTGTCATTGAGTCAACCGGCGTCGTTTCGATTTCCAGGTTGCACGTGACATGGAGTATGGTGTCCAACCTCGTGGGTTTTCTCCGTGTCCCTCGGTTTCCTCCCACGGCTAAAGACCCGTACGCGCAAGGGAAGTTTTTCAATAAAATTAAAAGACATATGTTAGTCCCGAAATGACCTCGTTTGTGTCGAATTGACGTTAAGCCGCATTTCTCTCTTTCTCTTTTATTTTTAAAGTTTTGTAATAATCGGTTGGTAATCAATGGTACTGTAAAAGTGATAAAACAGAAAATTTCGCCCGGTTGTAATGTTTCTCACTTTAAAGTCAGCAATTTGCTGATTTTAAGGGGCAAAAGTTTATTGCGAACGATGAAGCTGGTCAGGGGGAGCTTATTTTTAAAAGTTTTGTAATATTTAATAGTTGTACGATTTTCATGAAATTTAGTATGTAACATTACTGATGCGACTTGAAAAATGACTTTTAAAATTTTCTAAATTATCTCCCCTTGGTGAAATTAAGAATCAAAATTTTCAAAAAAATCGTCGAAATAAAGGTCAGAATGATCGATACTAGACAAGTAATTACTGATTCGTACACAAAACATGGAGTTTGTCGATCGAACCGGAAGTGCCACCATCTTGAAACGTGAAAAAACAATAGAACTTTTGCGATATTGCACTTACAGACATGGGAGTTACATTTTCTGAATCCTTGAAGGAAAACCTAAAAAACGTTCAGAGCAGAATTTTGATTTAGGTCAGCTGATGGTCGCCATTTTGAAGTGAATATGAAACATAGTGAAAAATCGACATTTACGGACTTGTAAACAAACACATTAGGGCATGGTATGTTCAATGCGTCTCCTATGTCTAAAATTTAATACATTTCAATTTCAGGATAGACGGGATACGGGTCGAATTTTTGGTATTTGAATATTTCAAAAATTCGAATTTCGCTTTTGATGTTTTTCGTGCCGACAAAGTTGTTTACGAGTGAAAAATCACATTAATTTCGCTAGATTGTGACCGATTTTAATGATTTATATTTTCTTGTTCGGATTATTTATATGACCCATGACATGTGACAGGAAGTGACAGTGAATATGAAAGCTTTCATATCTGCATGGGACAGTAGCAGATCTAGTTAAGCTTTCATATTACATATCAAAGCTTATTGTTTCTGTTAAAGTTATTATTAAGCTTTCATATTTCATATGAAAGCTTATTGTTTCTGTTAAGATTATTATTTTTGTGTTTCTCCTGCAAATCGGATTTCACAGAATCTAACCATAGGATGTTTCTGAAACTTTGACCTACCCCCCCCCCCCCAAAAATGGGTGGTGGCTGTTGATTAAATATATTTTCAAAACGTTTTGCGAATTCGAAATCACCGAATTTTACGAACGAATAAATTAACAATGCATAGTCGTAACTTTGTTATTGATAGACCTATTTTATTAAAAAAAAAATTCTTTGAAAACCTTGACGAAAACCAATTTCACCTGCAATTTCAAATTTTCGAATTTCGAAAATTCGTCGCTGTGATTTCGTTCCGGAAGTCATGACCAATTTGACAACTTCTTTAATAGATACACGGTTGTTATGAAATTTGGAATGTAAGTAGATCTTACCGATTCGACTTTAAAAATGACTTTAAAATTTATTTTTAAATTATCTCCCCTTGGAGAAATTGAGGATCAAAATTTTCAAAAAAATCGACGAAATATAGCTCAGATCATCTTGAATTTATTTTTAGGTACTAGCTACGAGACCACTGATTCGTACACAAATGTAGTTTGTAGTTCAATCCGGAAATGCCACCATCTTGAAATGTAAAAACCTCAAAGGCCATTTTGCTATTTTACATACAGACACGGGGGTTATATTTTCTGAATCCTTGAAGGGAAGGCTATAAAATGTGGGCAGTAGAATTTTGATTTAAGTCAATGGATAGTCACCATATTGAATTGAATATCAGAAATAGTGAAGAATGGACATTAACGGGCATGTAAATTATCAGAATAGACCGTAGTTTGTTGAATTCGTTTCCTATCTTTGAAATTAATACATTTGGGGATAGCCTGACTCATTGTCGAATTTTCGGTATTTGCAAATTTCCAAATTTCAAATTTCGCCTTTGATGTTTTCCGTGCCGACAAAGTTGTTTTCGCGTGAATAACTCCGATTAACAGCTCGAAAATAATCAAATAGATCGCAGTTTCGCGATTTCGTCTCAAATCTGGGAAATCAATACATTTCTGGTTAGCCTCCTTTCAAAAATGGGTGGTGGCCTTGGAATCAATATATTTTCAAAACGTTTTGCGAATCCAAAATCACCGAAAATAACTGATGAAAAAAATGAGCTTGGAGGGAAACTATATAGAAAAATAAAAGGAAACATCAACATTATATAGGTCTTGCACACATAGGCTTAGAACTTTGCAGCCAGTCCTCATATTAATTGAAATTGAATAGGTTTGATTTGATATAATTATTTGTTTTCTATTTTAAAACTATCTAAAAAAAAATTGTAATCATTTATGTTATTGATTTAGATTAATACTGTCTATATTTTGTACATTTTAACATATTCATCAATTAATAATGGTTTGCATAGTCATCGTATAGAACTTATTCAACAGTATCGAATTCCAACTGCTTAGGGATATTTTACGTGCACTCCAATGTGTACACGGGACCTTAGTTTTTCGTCCCATCTGAACGACTAGACAGCTGTCCTTGTCAGACCCTCCGTTCTGCCTCACTGACAAGGGGGGACCACGCCGGGAAATCGAGATGAACCTTCTCGGTGCAGAACTTTCAATTCGGCCAAACGTTTATTGCATACGATTAAGCTGGTGAGTTGGAGCTTATTTTCAAAAGTTTTGTAACAATCGGTTGGTAATTAAAGTACCGTGCAAATCAAACTGTTAAAACAGAAAATTTCGCCCGGTTGAAATGTTTCTTGCTATAAGTCAGCAATTTCCCGATTTTAGGGAGGCTGAATGGTTAGCATGTGCGCGCTGTATCGTAACGTCTGTCATTGAGTCAAGCGGTGTCGTTTCGATTTCAAGGTTGCACGTGACATGGAGTATGGTGTCCAACCGCGTGGGTTTTCTCCGTGTCCTTCGGTTTCTTCCCAACAGCTAAAGACCAGTACGCACAAGGGAAGTTTTTAAATAAAATTAAAAAACATATGTTAGTCCCGAAATGACCTAGTTTGTGTCGAATGGACGTTAAGCCGCATTTCTCTCTTTCTCTTTTATTTTTAAAGTTTTGTAATAATCGGTTGGTAATCAAAGATACTGTAAAAGTGATAAAACAGAAAATTTCACCCGGTTGTAATGTTTCTCACTTTAAAGTCAGCAATTTGCCGATTTTAAGGGGCAAACGTTTATTGCGAACGATTAAGCTGGTCAGGGCGAGCTTATTTTTAAAAATTTTGTAATATTCGGTTGATAACTAAAGGTACCGTGCAAATTAAACTGTTAAAATAGAAGATTTCGCCCGGTTGAAATGTTTCTCGCTGTAGGTCAGCAATTTGCCGATTTTAGGGAGGTTGCGTGGCTGAATGGTTAGCACGTGCGCTCTGTATCATAACGTCTGTCATTGAGTCAACTGGCGTTGTTTCGATTTCTTGGTTGCACGTGACAAGGAGTATGGTCGCCTGTCCAACATCGTAAGCCGTAACGTCGCTGCCCAGGTTAAATTTCCCTCATTGCTCGAAATGCTGACCATCACGTGACCGAAATCAAAATTCTGATCCGATAGATTTTTAGGCATTCCTTCAAGGATTCCGAAAATGTAACTCCCATGTCTGTAAGTAAAATATCGCAAAAGTCTTAGTGATTTTTCACGTTTCAAGATGGCGGCACTTCCGGTTCAAGTCACAAACTCAATATTTTGTATACGAATCAGTATTTACTTATCTAGTAACAAAAAAAGAATCAGGTCATTCTGACCTATATTTCTTCGATTTTTTTAAAAATTTGATCCTTAATTTCACCAAGGGGAGATAATTTAGAAAATTTCTAAGGACATCTTTAAAGTTGCATCGGTGAGATCTTCTTACATACTAAATTTCATGAAAATCGTACAACTATTAAAGAAGTTGTCAAGTTGGTCTCAACTTCCGGTTCGAAATCATAGCGACGAATTTTCGAAATTCGAAAATCTGAAACTGCAGATTTAAAGTAATTGTCTCAGGGTACTCAAAAAAAAAAAAGATTTAGTAAAAAAGATCAAATAGTCACACAGTTACAGCATTGTAGGTCAAATGCATTTGTTCGTAAAATTCGGTGATTTTGGATACGTAAAACGTTTTGAAAATATATTTAATCAACAGCCACCACCCATTCTGAGAAATCCGATTTGTGGATAAAACACACAAAAAAAAAATAATAACTAGATCTGCTACTGTCCCATACAGATATGAAAGCTTTCATATTCATCGTCACGTGTCATTGATTGTATCAAGTATCCTAAATAAAAGGATAAGAAGAAAAAATTATCAAAATTGGTCAAAAACTCGCGAAGTTACAAGTCTAAATATAGTATGAAACATTGCACCCAGGCATCACAATAATTTGAAAACTAAAGGGAAATAACTGAAACTTGTATTACTGTAATGAGACGGATGAGAAAATGAAATGAAAATGGCGGGAAAAAAATAAAAATGGCAGGTTGGACAGGCGACCTTACTCCTTGTCACGTACAACCGGGCATTCGAAAACACGCTAGTTAACTCAATGACAGGCGCGCGTGCTAACCATTCAGCCACCCAACTCCCCTTTGAAATCAGACACGTGCAATATGTCAGATAGGAAGAATAACAAGTCGCTCACAACAAAATCGTAAATTAATGAGTTTAGGTCAAAAGGTTGAGCTACTGTTTTAGAGTATTTAATTGTTTTAAAGAGACACATTAAGTGTTGTTCATAGTTAAATGAAAGTTTAATTTTAAATAAGACCAATAAAATTAGGATTTAATAATGCCAGACTAATATTAAAATAAAGTTTTAAATTAAGAATAATTAATTATTGGTCTAATGCAATGAAATGCTTTGATTTGACGAATGAAATGTACGATGGGTGTCCACACTATGTGGCTAAGGCGTTGGCCTGCTAGCCAGGAGGTCGGGTGTTCGATCCCTGCATTGGCCGAGAAAGTTCATCTCGATTTTCTGGCGTGTCCCCCCACCCACCGTGTACACATTCGAGTGCACGTAAAATATCCCTTAGCAGTTGGAATTCGATACTGTTGAATAAGCTCTATACGATGACTAAATGTACAGATTGTAGCCACCCACACTCCATGTTTTCCTTAACAATGAAAGGGTGCCGTTTTCAATTTTCGATCCTTTTATTTGTTGATCGATGGTTTCATATAAAAGACTACCGATAAGACTCTTTGTAGAAGAAGTTCCCAAAAAATATTATGTTGACTTTAAGAGAAAAGGACCTTTAAAAATGCTCCAAATCGTAAAAATACGACTTTTTGGATTTTCGATCTCTTTTTTTCTGCTACCCCTGATATTTAAAAAAAATGATACAATGATTTCACACAACAGGCTAGCTATTAGACTCTCTATTGACAAGAGTTTCACCGCCCTCCCTTCATTATAACCGAAGTTATCGTGCCCTAAAGAATCAACAAATCGGCATGCTTATCTCTGCTTACCCTAGGCAGAAAATGCTCATCTTTGAACTCAATCATGACATTGACCTAGTGAACGTCTACACCAAGTTTGAACATTCTAGCTTAATTAGAAGAGTTATTGTGTTCCAAATTCCCGGCCCTTCAAATTGCTTCTATTTTTCATTTTCAATTCAAAATGGTGACCATCACGTGACCGAAATCAAAATTCTGATCTGATAGATTTTTAGGCATTCCTTCAAGGATTCCGAAAACATGACTCCCGAGTCTGTAAGTAAAATAGCAAAAAAGCCTTATTGATTTTTCACGTTTAAAGATGGTGGCACTTCCGGTTCGATCGACAAACTCCATATTTTGTGTACGAATCAGTAATTACTTGTCTAGTATCGAAAAAAATTTTTAGGTCATTCTGACCTATATTTCGACGATTTTTTTGAAAACTTTCATCCTTAATTTCACCAAGGGGAGATAATTTAGAAATATGAAAGCTTAATAATAATCTTAACAGAAACAATACGCTTTCATATGTAATATGAAAGCTTAATAACTTTAACAGAAACAATAAACTTTCATATGTAATACATTTGAAAGCTTAATTAATCTTAACAGAAACAATAAGCTTTCATATGTAATATGAAAGCTTAATAACTTTAACAGAAACGATAAGCTTTCATATGTAATACATATGAAAGCTTAATAATAATATTAATCTTAACAGAAACAATAAGCTTTCATATGTAACTTTCATATGTAATACATTTGAAAGCTTAATTAATCTTAACAGAAACAATAAGCTTTCATATGTAATATGAAAGCTTAATAACTTTAACAGAAACGATAAGCTTTCATATGTAATACATATGAAAGCTTAATAATAATATTAATCTTAACAGAAACAATAAGCTTTCATATGTATTAAAGCTTAATAATCTTAACGGAAACAATAAGCTTTCATATGTAATATGAAAGCTTAATAATTTTAACAGAAACAATAAGCTTTCATATGAAATATGAAAGCTTAATAATAATAATCTTAACAGAAACGATAAGCTTTCATATGAAATATGAAAGCTTAATTAAAAAGAAAATTCAAAAAATACCATGTTTAAAAGTATTTTCTACAAGGTCATGCAATGTTGCATTAGCTATTTAGCAAAGGGAGGTAATACACAGAGTTCACTCCCCTTAGACCACAAATGTGATTAATTTGAGAATTTTTTTGTTTTTGAGGTTCTGAATATTTTGTACAGAACTTTGGTTGCTCAGTGAACATACTTAAAAACACTATATCCGTTTTAAATTCCATTTTGGTCTGTCAACTCAAAATATTTATGATAACAGTCATTGTCATTCTATTTACTGTATTTTAGTAATGATACTGACTTTTCTAAAATTAAGGAAGAAGTAAATATTGAGCCGTGATATTTTCTCTTCCCAAGCAAGAAAATCAACAGATTTTACAAATCCACTGGCAAACTAATATTACATGAACTATAAAGTGCAATATAAATTCTGCTGTATCAATAGTACTAAATCAAAGCATCACACTAATGATTATTTTACTTATTTGTTCACCAGTATTTGAAAATAAAATCCTTTTCATGTTTTTTTTTTCGACCACAAAATGTTGTTTTACATGGTTGAGTTTTGTAGCCGTACTCTCAACCCTCCTCCTTTCACAGCTCGGGCTTGGAACTGGCCTCGTCAGATTTAAACAGGACAACAGTTGCAAAGACATCACACACAAAAAACCAATTACAATAACACATGATATAAGGAACAATTATGCAGATAAACACACGATGAATGCTACATGCTAGTATTTTTTCAATCAAATCAAAATCAGGTGAAGCTTGGGGTAAATCTGCTGCTAACGCCTTTATGTGTAATACTAATAATTATAAATAGGTAACTTACTACGTAGGTAGATGATTTTCTCTTCTGTCGTACTGATTTTTTATTTAATATTTTAATTAAGATTAGATTTTGAACTTGAACAAAACATTGATTAAAAATTTACAATTGAATTTGAATTGACAATTCACTTTAAGTACCAGTAAGGAGTAGGCCTACCTGAAAGTAAACTTACCAACACCCACAATTAACCAACAAAACTGACACTAGTGACTTAAGATCAAGACTTCTAGCTAAAAAATTAATAAACACACTTGTATGGATATACTACTTCTGAATTTTATTGACATGCTACGTTTCAATACACATACAGGTATCGTTATCAAGCAAATAATGATTAGTTAACAAAAATGTGGTGCAATATATAGATGGACACTTTGGAAGCCATTTAGCAGATAAAACAATAACAACTTAATTAACCAAGATGAAAGATGTAATATATAGACAACTAGTAGAAACTATGCAGATATGAAAGCTTTCATATTCACAGTCACTTCCTGTCACATGTCATGGGTCATATAAATAATCCGAAAAAGAAAAAATAAATCATTAAAATCGGTCACAATCTAGTGAAGTTATTCGGATATTAATGTGATTTTTCACTCGTAAACAACTTTGTCGGCACGAAAAACATCAAAGGCAAAAATTGAATTTTTGAAATAGTCAAATACCAAAAATTCGACCCGTATCCCGGCTATCCTGAAATGTATTAATTTCAGACATAGGAGACGCATTGAACATACTATGCCCTATGGTGTTTGTTTACAAGTCCGTAAATGTCGATTTTTCACTATGTTTCATATTCACTTCAAAATGGCGACCATCAGTTGACCTAAATCAAAATTCTGCTCTGAACGTTTTTTAGGCATTTCTTCAAGGATTCAGAAAATATAACTCCCATGTCTGTAAGTGCTATATTGCAAAAGTTCTATTGTTTTTTCACGTTTCAAGATGGTGACACTTCCGGTTCTATCGACAAACTCCATATTTTGTGTACGAATCAGTAATTACTTGTCTAGTATCTGGAAAAAAATTAGGTCATTCTGACCTTTATTTCGACGATTTTTTTTGAAAACTTTGATCCTTAATTTCACAAAGGGGAGATAATTTAGAAAATTTTAAAAGTCATTTTTCAAGTCGCATCAGTAAGGTCTACTTACATACTAAATTTCATGAAAATCGTACAACTATTAAAGAAGTTGTTAAATTGGTTTAAACTTCCGGTTCGATATCACAGCGAAGAATTTTCGGAATTCGAAAATGTGAAACTGCAGATGAAAATGATTTTTTTCAAGGTATTGAAAAAAAGAAGAAATAGTAAAAAAATAACAAAGTTACGACTATGCATTGTCAGTTTTTTCGTTCGTAAAATTCGGTGATTTCGGATTCGTAAAACGTTTTGAAAATATATTTAAACCTTTTTCGCAACTCATTTTTTTTTTTGGGGGGGGGGGGTAGGTCAAAGTTTCAGAAAGATCCCGTGGTTAGATTCTGAGAAATCCGATTTGCAGAAAATACACCAAAAAAAAAATAATAATAATCTTAACAGAAACAATAAGCTTTCATATGTAATATGAAAGCTTAATAATCTTAACAGAAACAATAAGCTTTCATATGTAATATGAAAGCTTAACAAGGAGAAACCAATTAGCAGGAAAAATAAGAAAGTAAAAAACAAGTTTGGAAAGGGGGGTGAATACATGAACTACACAGTGATTAAGGATTAAGTAAATCTACCCATAGATTAGGGAGGAAATGTCCTGTGTCTCTGTTTAATTTGGGCTTATGTTTTTGGATTTCTAGGGCTTCTCTGAGAACTCTGTTTTTCCACTGTCAAGTTCCTGGCTAGAATTTCCGTGTTTTCCCATTTAATTTCATACCTCGGGTTGTTGTAAATATGTTCGGCAATTGCTGATTTATTGTATTCTTGCTTTCTTACTGCTGTGTGGTGTTCTTTAATTCGTACTGAAATCGGGTGGATGTTTCTCCGATGTATACGTCATCACACTCACATTTTATTTTATATATGACACCCTTTGGGTCGTTTCTTAGTGGTTTTATTCTGCCATTTGCGTTTAACATGGTTTTCAGTGTAGTTCCACTGCTAAACACCACATCTGCACTTATTTGCTCTTTTAAAATTCTTTTGATTTGTAAGCTGACTGGTCCTATGAATGGAATTGTGATGAATATCGAGTGATTATTTTTTACTGCTTCGGGTGGTTTGCACGTATGTGTCAGGGTTTTCGTCATTATTGATTTAACCTTGTCTTTTTTCAGGGTAGTTATTGTATTCTGTAAGCACATTTTTGATGTGTTTCAGTTCATCGTCAAGTAGTTCTTCGTCACACAATAATTTAGCGCGTCTAGTTAGAGTACTTATAATTCCTGTTTTGACTTTGTTGTGATGGTTAGAACTGTTATGTATATATTGGTCTGTGTGGGTCGGCTTACGGTGAACGGTGGTTTTTAACTTATCAGCACAGTTGTTCTCTATTACACCTAGAACGGGTAGCTGGTTGTCATTTTCTAATTCAACTGTAAACTTCATGCGAGGGTGGACGTCGTTAAGATGACCAAGAAGGTCATGTGTCAAGGTTTTCAATGATTTCACACAAAAGGCTAGCTGTTAGACTCTCGATTGACAAGAGTTTCATCGCCCTCCCTTCATTATAACCAAAGTCATCGTGCCCTAAAGAATCAACAAATCAGCTTGCTTATATCTGCTTACCCTAAGCAGAAAATGCTCATCTTTAACATCAATCATGACATTGACCTAATTAACGTCTACACCAAGATTGAACATTCTAGCGCAATTAGAAGGAGAGTTATTGTGTTCCAAATTCTCGGCCCTTATATACTACCACTTTTCATATTCACTTAAAAATGGCGACCATCAGTTGACCTAAATCAAAATTCTGCTCTGAACGTTTTTTAGGCCTTCCTTCAAGGATCCAGAAAATATAACTCATATGTCTGTAAGTACAATATCGCAAAAGTTCTATTGATTTTTCACGTTTCAAGATGGTGGCACTTCCGGTTCGATCGACAAACTCCATATTTTGTATGCGAATCGGTAATTACTTGTCTAGTATCGAAAAAAAAATTAGGTGACTCTAACCTACATTTCGTTGATTTTTTTGAAAATTTTGATCCTTAATTTCACCAAGGGGAGATAATTTAGAAAGTTTGTGATCATAGTTTTGAAATGGCATCGGTAGGATCTACTTACTTACTAAATTTCATAAAAATCGTGCAACTATTAAAGAAGTTGTCAAGTTGGTCTAAACTTCCGGATCGAAATCACAGCGACGAATTTTCGAAATTCGAAAATCTGAAACTGCAGATGAAAACGTTTTTTTACAAGGTACTCAAAGAAAAAAGAATTAGTAAAATAGGTCAATAAATAACAAAGTTACGACTTTGCATTGTTAGTTTTTTCGTTCGTAAAATTCGGTGATTTCGAATTCGTAAAACGTTTTGAAAATATATTTAAACAACTTTCGCACCCCATTTTTTTTTGGGGGGGGGGGGGGTAGGTCATAATTTCAGAAAGATCCTATGGTTAGATTCTGAGAAATCCGATATGCAGAAAATACACACAAAAAAATAATAACTAGATCTGGTACTGACCCATGCAGATATGAAAGCTTTCATATTCACAGTCACTTCCTGTCACATGTCATGGGTCATATAAATAATCCGAAAAAGAAAAAAATAAATCATTAAAATCGGTCACAATCTAGTGAAGTTAATGGGATATTAATGTGATTTTTCACTCGTAAACAACTTTGTCGGCACGAAAAACATCAAAGGCAAAATTCGAATTTTTGAAATAGTCAAATACGAAGAATTCGACCCGTATCCCGGCTATCCTGAAATGTATTAATTTCAGACATAGGTGACGCATTGAACATACTATGCCCTATGGTGTTTGTTTACAAGTCCGTAAATGTCGATTTTTCACTATGTTTCATATTCACTTCAAAATGGCGACCATCAGTTGACCTAAATCAAAATTCTGCTCTGAATGATTTTTAGGCCTTCCTTCAAGGATTCAGAAAATATAACTCCCATGTCTGTAAGTGCATTATCGCAAAAGTTCTATTGATTTTTCACGTTTCAAGATGGTGGCACTTCTGGTTCGATCGACAAACTCCATATTTTGTGTACGAATCAGTAATTCCTTATCTAGTATCGAAAAAAAATTTAGGTCATTCTGACCTAATTTCGAAGATTTTTTTGAAAACTTTGATCCTTAATTTCACCAAGGGGAGATAATTTAGAAAACAATCATATTTTTGAAGTCGCATAGGTAGGATCTACTTACATACTAAATTTCATGAAAATCGTACAAATATTAAAGAAGTTGTCAAATTGGTCATAACTTCCGGTTCGAAATCACACAAACAAATTTTCGAAATTCGAAAATGTGAAACTGCAGATGCAAATGATTTTTTTCAAGGGATTCCAAAAAAAAGAATTAGGAAAATCGGTCAAAAAATAACAAAGTTACGACTATGCATTGTCATTTTTTTCGTTCGTAAAATTCGGTGATTTCGGATTCGTAAAACGTTTCGAAAATATATTTAAACAACGTTCGCACCCTATTTTTCGGGGGGTAGGTCAAAGTTTCAGAAAGATCCCGTGGTTAGATTCTGAGAAATCCGATTTGCAGAAAATACACAAAAAAAAAATAATAATAATCTTAACAGAAACAATAAGCTTTCATATATAATATGAAAGCTTAATAATCTTAACAGAAACAATAAGCTTTCATATGTTAACAGAAACAATAAGTTTTCATATGTAATATGAAAGCTTAATAATCTTAACAGAAACAATAAGCTTCCATATGTAATTTGAAAGCTTAATAATAACTTTAACAAAAACAATAAGCTTTCATATGAAATATGAAAACTTAATAATAACTTTAACAAAAACAATAAGCTTTCATATGAAGTAATCTCAATAGGCTTTCAGACCTGCAAGCAGCACTGAACCGGCTTTCAGGAATCAGACAGGAACCGATCCATTGAGCTACTAAACTATACTTTAGTTGTTTTGCTTCAGTGACACCCTCTATCATTTGTAAAAGTAATATTTGCTGGCGAAAACACCGGTCAAAATTGTAAATTATGGCAAAATTACGCCACTTCCGGTGCCCCCCCCCCCAAAAAAAAAACAATTTTATAGGCGAAAAATAAGTCGAAAATTCGCAACATCAAAAGTACAAATTTTGTTTTATACATATCGGGCAATAAATAATTAACCTATAACCCATAATCTGAAATTAAGAACGTAAAAAACTTAAAAAGTGACCCTGGGAAAATTGACTATTTCTCGACAATATGCTAGAAGCCTTTTCTTGACATCAATATGATTTTATTGATTCAATCTAACTGTCCATTAGAATAAAACATTATAAAGTTAAACTAATAATATACTATTCAAAAAAAGTAGGGGATATTTGATTTTTAAGTGTTATTAAAGTCACCTAACGGAACTGACGAAGAAACAAATGACAAAATGAAATGAAGTTCACATTCATCGATTTATTCCAAATGATCGTTAGACTAAGTAAGGCACAGACTGACCACTATAAGGGTAAAATGATACCCGGGGTCAAACAGCAAAGTTACCACAGCATCACAACAAAGTCAGTAACGGGTAAATCCTCCTCTGTTTGCAAAACAAGCATTGATCCGACGTGGCATACTCCTAATGAGACGTCTAAGGTCATTTTGGTCCAGATTGTCCCATTCCTGTTGCAACGCAGCAGCAAGTTCTTGGACATTGGCAGGACGTTGTTGACGTTGACGTAACCTCTGTCCAAGCATGTCCTAGACATGCTCGATGGGGGAGAGGTCGGGACTCAGTGCTGGCCAAGGTAATGTGGTGATGTTCTGTTGTTGGAGGTAACCTGTAACGATCCTGGCTCTGTGACATCTTGCGTTGTCATCCTGGAAGATGAAACGGCGGCCATGACGTCGTGCGAACGGCACAACATAGACTGCCAAGATGTTGTCCCGGTAGTACTGGCCTGTAACACGCCCTGCAACAACATGTAAAGCCGTTCTTCCAGCAACAGTGATGCCTCCCCACACCATAACAGAACCACCCCCAAATTGATCATGTCTGATGACGTTAACGTCTTGGAAGCGCTCGTTTCGACGACGCCACACCCTCCTACGTCTGTCCAAAAAATCAACAGTGAACCTTAACTCATCTGAAAACATCACATTGCTCCAGCGTCGATTATCCCAGTGTTGACGATCCCTACACCAACGACGTCTTGCCTGAATGTGATGATCTCTCAAACAAGGGATCACGCGTGGACGTCGGACGCGAAGGTGACCCCTAAGCAGTCGATTCCGAATCGTCTGGCCACTCACTCTCACACCAGTGTCTGTTTGAAGACGAGCGCTGATCTGATTTGCTGTGATGACACGATTTCTCAAAGCCAAAGTACGGATAAATCGATCCTGGGCTTGAGTTGTCGCCCTTGGTCGACCTGAGCGTGGTCTGTCCTGTACAGATTGTGTATCACGGTATCCTGACCATAGCCTGCTTATGACAGACTGAGAAACATTCATCGTCCGCGCCACAACCGCCTGTGTTGTGCCGATCTGTAGCATGCCAAGGGCACATAACCTTTCATTTTGGGTAAGCCGACGCATATCAAAATTTGTTTTCTGCTCACTAAAACAATTAAACTGATGTTTCCACCCTGGAATTCAATGCCACAATGACTGTAACATTCAAAGTCAGAGTCGTGCAAATCTTGGGTTGGACCCCTATGATGATCCCAAGCATCACCTGCATTCCATGCGGTAGCTATTGGTGCGTTTGGGCGTCACATGTAACTGGAAATGTTTCTTCTGTTAGGTTCTATAGTGACTTTTCTCGTAGTCATTTGCATATTTTAGTATTATGCCCCCAAAATCAAATATCCCCTACTTTTTTTTGAATAGTATAAATCACTTCAAAAAAATGTTCGTTTTGAGAAATAAAAATACGTTTTTTGCAAAAATGACATTACTTCCTGTGATATTGAAAATATTAAATTAGTTCGTAGAATTCATAAATGGCATAAGGCATCAAATGGTGCAAATTTTATGAAAATCGAATAATAATTGACACTTTTATAAACCAAAAACCTTGAAAAGTGGCTTATAGAAGATCGCCTATTTCTCTGTAACCGTACAAGTCAGAAACCATTTTGTGGTATCTGTATGGTCGTATGGCTTCATGCTATTCGTTGATGGGAATCAAATATCATAATTTTAAAAATATTATAGTTCAGGCTCATTTGAATAAAATATTTGTTTTTTAGGTTAACAATACAGTTTTTGCCCAAATGACGCCATTTCCGGTCACAGTGAAAATGTAAAATTGGCTTGACCTAGTCCAAATTGGCATTAGGCATCAAATGGAAAAAAAATATTGCAAATCGAATAATAATTGACTCTTTTATGGGCAAAATAACGTGAAAAGTGATGCATGCAAAATTGCATATTTCTCGACAACTGCTCATATTACAAACTAATTTTCGCATACATTGTCTTCGTCTGGATTATTGCTACGAGTTTATGAAAATTACAAATAAATATTTAAAAATATGAAGACGCTGAATGAATTTTAAATAACTGAATTTTACACTTTATTTTACATTTTATTCGAAATTGCCCGAAAATGAAATTGAAATTAAAAAATATGAGCTAAAGAGTTTGCGCGCCTTTGCAGGGCGCATCCTTTTAGTGATATCAGTTTTGAAAAAATAATATTTGCTTTCAAAAAGTGGTACCGAACTGTCAAAATTGAATTTTTTTTGTTAATATTACGTCACTTCCGTTGCCGACATTAAAATTTCACCACTACAAAAAAAATTACAATTGGGACCATGGAGCATATGAACTTTGTTTTATACAAATCGAACAATAAATAATTTTTCTAGGTACGAAAAACTAAATTAGCCGATGGCGGCTAACGCAAATTACCTAGACAAATTTTTTTCTCATTTCTTCTCAAGTAGGATGATATTTTAACCAAAAAATATTCATAAATAAAAAAGGTTTTCGTAAAAAAATTATTTTTTTTCAAAATATGGGACATTATTTCAACTACTTCCGGTTTTACGATCATTGTCGTGATAGCTTTACGAAGTTCTTTGGATACTTAACTTTCTGTACCAGAAGTGTCATAAACATCCATTGAGTAGTTTTGGAAAAAAAGATAAATAAAAGAGCATTTACAAAAATTTAACGATTTTTCATTTTTTTTCAAAGTTTGAGGCAATTTTGATGCTCTTCATTTTGGATTCACTATATAGACAACCGATAGGACTTTGAGTAAAAAAAGTGTAAGAAAAACCGTACGCGTCGTTTCCGAGAAAAGGGCGTCTCAGAATGTTAAAAACCCCCCGGAAAATACTAGATTTTTGGCATACAATAATTTATTTCCTTACCATCGAAATCGTAATATTTAGAAGCCATATGATGGTCCATTAATAGGGCTATCCAACGGCACTTTAGTTCCTTTGGTCCGCTAATACCTAGGGGAGAAATCAAGTTTTTCGCAAGAGTGACAATTTTTCTTTACCTTTTTTCCATTTTTTGAATGCTTCCGTTATGGCGATTATTGTCGGAAAAGTTTCAATAACCGGTTTGGGCACTAAAATAGCCGCAGGGCTCTGTAATGATGTATTACATTATCTGATCTGATAAAATGCCCCTGAGAAATCCTATGTTCAAAAGTGCCAAAAATGCAAAAAAATTTAAGATATCGAAAATTAAATTTCAATAACTACATACATATTATACATCGTTAGAATTGTAATTAGGTCAGCTATCTTAATATAACCTTTTTGTTTGAAAATCTCTTAAAATAAAAAAATAGTAGAGCATTTTCCAAAATTTCACGATTTTTTGACTTTTTTCGATTGTTAGTTCCTTATTTCACCTATTCCAGATATTTCAAAGTTGTAATAGAGAAAGTTTCATAAAAATGGCTGGCGTAGGTTTCGAGATACAGGCGTCCAAAAATGTTAAAAATCAGAAAATACTTGATTTTTAGCGTGCAATATTTTGCTGCCTGTTCATAGTATCCGTACAATCCTAGTGCAGTCCAATGGTACCCTAATTTGTTTAATGCATTGATATGGAGAAATCCTGTTTTTCCCAAAAATATCCATTTTTTGTATTTTTTTCAAAAATATTGCACATTATTTCGACCACTTCCGGTTTAAGAATTCTTGTCGAAATGGCTTTATAAATTGGTTTTGGACTATAACTTCATGTTCCAGAAGTTTCAGAAACGTCAATTCTGCCATAAAACGAAACCCGAGCTCACAAAATGGGAAGAAAATTCGAAAAAAATCGACAAATAAAGGGCGATAACTCTGAATGAAACTTATATTACTGGAATTGGATGGACTTCAGGTATCCAAAAATGTAGGTCAAATTTCAAAATTTTGAAAAATAACAAAAATTGTCTCGTAAAGAACGTGTTTTTAATTTTCGAACGATAGAAGTCATGCTCGAATTGTCGAAATTGAAAAATATGAGATAGCCATTGTCTCGGAAAAGATTCAGGGTTTCAGGAAATGTCATTAGTTTGAAAATGGGTAAAGAATTGACGAAACTATGGCCAATTTTCAATTTTTAGACAACGTACTTCGGTGAAGTTCGGTCACTTCCGGTATGCGCAGTAATTTCAAAAATATTTATCAATTAGCCACCACATGGTTTCCAGATAGAAAATCTAATTCCAGATCGATATCTGTTTTCGATCATAGAGAACTAGGCTCCCGCGGTAAATAATAATAAAAATAACTAGACCGGCAAGCAGCACTGAGCCGGCTTTCAGGAATCAGACAGGAAGTTTGTTATGGGCGGCGTGAAGTTAGCTTGTTGTTCGTTGTTCGTTGTTCGGTATCCGCGAATAACGAACAACGAGCCAGTTTGTTGTTCGGTATTGGCGAATAACGAACAACGAGCTGGTTTGTTGTTCGGTATTCGCGAATAACGAACAACGAGCTGGTTTGTTGTTCGGTATTCACCAGATATAGAATTAGTAATATAATAAAGGAACTTTTGTAGGGAATGCGCCGCAGGTGGCTTTTTATGAGCCTAACTGGATTATAAAACTTCCAACTCTTGGAAAATAGATTCTAACAACTTCTCTTTCTATCCGAAGAAAGATGTGTTTCATATTGGCGAATAACGAACAACGGGCCAGTTTGTTGGGCTTAAAAACCCACTCCCGGCGTATTCCCTACAAATATTTCTTTATTATATTACCAACTCCATATCTGGTGAATACCGAACGACAAACCAGTTCGTTGTTCGTTATTCGCGAATACCGAACAACAAAGTGGCTCGTTGTTCGTTATTCGCCAATAAGAAACTGCTCTTTCTTCGGATAGAAAGAGAAGTTTTTGGAATCTATTTCCCAAGAGTTTAAAGTGTTATAATCCATTGAGGGTCATAAAGACCCACTTGTGGCGTATTCCCTACAAAAGTACCTTTATTATATTACTAATTCCATATACGGTGAATACCGAACAACAAACCAGCTCGTTGTTCGTTATTCGCCAATATGTAACAGCTCTTTCTTCGGATAGAAAGAGAAGTTGCTAGAATCTATTTCCCAGAAGTTTGAAGTTTTATAATACAGTTAGGCTCATAAAAACCCACCTGCGACGTATTGACTACAAAAGTTCTTTCATTATATTACTAATTCCATATCTGGTGAAGAACGAACAACAAACCAGCTCGTTGTTCGGTATTGGCGAATACCGAACAACAAACTGGCTCGTTGTTCGGTATTCGCCCATATGAAACAGCTCTTTCTTAGGATAGAAAGCGAGTTAGTTAAATTCTTTTTCCCAAGACTTTGAAGTCTTATAACCTAATTGGGCTTAAAAACTCACTCCCGGTGTATTCCCTACAAACGTTTCTTTATTATATTACTAATTCAATATCTGGTGAATAACGAACAACAAACCAGCTCGTTGTTCGTTATTCGCGAATACCGAACAACAAACAGGCTCGTTGTTCGCTATTCGCCAATATGTAACAGCTCTTTCTTCGGATAGAAAGAGAAGTTGTTCACTTGATTTGATATTTTCCGCAGGTTTTTGTTTTTCGTGTAGTGCGGTCCTCCTGCACTTATTATTAGAATCTATTTCCCAGAAGTTTGAAGTTTTATTATCCATTTAGGCTCATAAAAAACTAAAGTACCTTTATTATATTATTAATTCCATATACGGTGAATACCGAACAACAAACCAGCTCGTTGTTCGTTATTCGCCAATACCGAACAACAAACTGGCTCGTTGTTCGTTATTCACCAATATGTAACAGCTCTTTCTTCGGATAGAAAGAGAAGTTGTTAGAATCTATTTCCCAGAAGTTTGAAGTTTTATAATACAGTTAGACTCATAAAAACCCACCTGCGGCGTATTCACTACAAAATTTTCCAGTTGGGCTCATAAAAACCCGCCTGCGGTGTGTTCTCGACAAAAGTTATTTTATTAGATTACTAATTCCATACCTGGTGAATACCCAACAACAAACCAGCTCGTTGTTCGTTATTCGCCAACACTGAACAACAAACTGGCTCGTTGTTCGTTATTCGCCAACATGTAACAGCCCTTTCTTCGGATAGAAAGAGAAGTTGTTAGAATCTATTTCCCAGAAGTTTGAAGTTTTGTAATCCAATTAAGCTCATAAAAACCCACCTACGGTGTATTCCCTACAAAAGTCCTTTTATTATATTACTAATTCCATATCTGGTGAATACCGAACAAAAAGCAGCTCGCTGTTCGGTATTCGCGAATAACGAACAACAAACTAGCTCGTTGCTCGTTATTCGCCAATATGAAACTGCTCTTTTTTCGGAAAGAAAAAGCAGTTGTTGGAATTTATTTCCCAACAGTTTAAAGTGTTATAATCCATTCAGGCTCGTAAAAACCCACCTGTGGCGTATTCCCTACAAAAGTACCTTTATTATATTACAAATTCCATATACGGTGAATACCGAACAACAAACCCGTTCGTTGTTCGTTATTCGCGAATACGGAACAACAAACCAGCTTGTTGATCGTTATTCGCAAATATGTAACAGCGCTTTCTTCGGATAGAAAGAGAAGTTGTTAGAATCTATTCCCCAGAAGTTTGAAGTTTTATAATACAGTTAGACTCATAAAAACCCACCTGCGGCGTATTCACTACAAAATTTGTTCCATTATATTACTAATTCCATATCTGGTGAATAACGAACAACAAACCAGCTCGTTGTTCGGTATTGTTTGATGTTTTATTATCCAGTTAGGCTCATAAAAAGCCACCTGTGGCGTATTCCATACAAAAATTCCTTTATTATATTACTAATTCCATATCTGGTGAATACCGAACAACAAACCAGCTCGTTGTTCGTTATTCGGTATTCGCCCATATGAAACAGCTCGTTCTTTGGAGCTGGTTTGTTGTGCGTTATTCACCGGATATTGAATTGGTAATATAATAAAGAAACGTTTGTAGGGAATACGCCGGGAGTGAGTTTTTAAGCCCAGTTAGGTTATAAGACTTCAAAGTCTTGAGAAAAAGAATTTAACTAACTCGCTTTCTATCCAAAGAAAGAGCTGTTTCATTTGGGCGAATACCGAACAACGAGCCAGTTTGTTGTTCGGCATTCGCCAATACCGAACAACGAGCTGGTTTGTTGTTCGTTATTCACCAGATATGGAATTAGTAATATAATGAAAGAACTTTTGTAGGGAATACGCCGCAGGTGGGTTTTTATGAGCCTAACTGTATTATAAAACTTCAAACTTCTGGGAAATAGATTGTTTGTTATACCATAACCGATCCATTGAGCTACCAAACTATACTTTAGTTGTTTTGCTTCAGTGACACCCTCTATCATTTGTGAAAGTAATATTTGCTGGCGAAAACACCGGTCAAAATTGTAAATTATGGCAAAATTACACCACTTCCGGTGCCCCCCCCCACCAAAAAAAAATTTCATAGATGAAAAATAAGTCGAAAATTCACAACATCAAAAGTACAAACTTTGTTTTATACATATCGGGCAATAAATAATTAACCTATAACCCGTAATCTGAAATATCAAGGTAAAAAACTTAAAAAGTGGCCCTGGGAAAATTGGCTATTTCTCGACAAGGGAATATGCTAGAAGCCCTTTCTTGACATCAATATGATTTTATTGATTAAATCTAACTGTCAACTAGAATAAAACATTATAAAGTTAAATGAATAATAAATATAAATCACTTAAAAAAAATGTTTGTTTTGAAAACTAAAAATACGTTTATTGCAAAATTGACATTACTTCCGGTGATATTGAAAATGTTACATTTGTTCATAGAATTCATAAATGACATAAGGCAATTGGTGCAAATTTTATGAAAATCGAATTATAATTGACACTTTTATAAACCAAAAACCTTGAAAAGTGACTTATAGAAGATCACCTATTTCTCTGTAACCGTACAAGTTAGAAACCATTTTGTGGTATCTGTATGGTCGTATAGCTTCATGCTATTCGTTGATGGGAATCAAATATCATAATGTCAAAAATATTATAAGGCAGACTCATTTGAATAAAGTATTTGTTTTTTAGGGTAAAAATACAGTTTTTGCCCAAATGACGTCATTTCCGGTCACAGTGAAAATGTTAAATTGACTTGACGTAGTTCAAATTGGCATAACTGACTCTTTTATAGGAAAAATAACGTGAAAAGTGATGCAGGCAAAATTGCATATTTCTCGGCAACTGCTCATATTAAAAACTAATTTTCGCATACATTCATTCTCTTCGTCTGGATTATTGTTACGAGTTTATGAAAATTACAAATAAATATTTCAAAATATGAAGACGCTGAATGAACTGTAAATAACTGAATTTTACACTTTATTTTACATTTTATTCGAAATTGCCCGAAAATGAAATTGAAATTAAAAAATCTGAGCTAAAGGTTTTGTGCGCCTTTGCAGGGCGCATCCTTTTAGTTATATCAGTTTTGAAAAAAATAATATTTGCTTTCAAAAAGTGGTACCGAACTGTCAAAATTGTAGTTTTTGTTAATATAAACAAGATTATGGACATGTTAACGATTGTATACATAGTCCGTTAAAAGCCTTTTAAGTAAATGTGTTTTAAGTATTAACAGTTCGGACTAAAATACACACATGTGACTAGCTCTGGCTATATAAAATACAGATGCTGTACATGTTTCACCCTTATTCTAAATCTTCGATGAGACCAAATATATTTGGTGGACACTTACCTTTTTGGTGGCCATCGGTTTGATATGTTTGTTTCAGTTATTTACAATGGCTTTTTTTTTTAAAATATGAATCGTTGTTTCAGTAATTTACAATAATTATAATAATTTCAATAATTCGCTTGCGCACAGGGGGTCTTTAGCAGTGGCAGGAAACTGGAGGACCCGGAGTAAACCCAATGAGGTTGGACATTCACACACACCCGTCCCCCGTCTTATCTTATCTCACCATATCCAATTCATATTTAGTGTATGAGTGGCCTGACGACCCCATCGTCACACCCTAGTGGCCGCGAGGTAAAGCCATGATTAATTTATATTTTCATCTTATGTCAGTGGTCTACCATTTTGTGGCTACGGGGAGATTTAAGTTTGGTCGAACCCTTCAAACGGAAGTTGGTTAAAGTTTGATAATAAACTCGCTTATTACATGTGGTCAGAGATTATTCTGGTATGTAATAAATCCTAAAGGAAATCGTAAATAGTGACGGACTTCCTAAATGGAAACTACCTATATTGATTACCGATTTTCCATAACAGATTAAGTATATACTGCCACATTAATAAAATCATATAACAGGCCTAAAGAAATTACCATAAAATAAGTTTTACTGAAAGATCTACGATGATAGTAATCACAAATATCTCTGTTAAATTTCTGGAAATGTTAATTTGTACAATTCGGTTCATGGTCTGTAATGCAACTTAGCATGTAGATCATGTTGGAAAAATTAAGTTCGAGATTCCCTAAACAACCCCAGGCAATAGAGTTCATAGCGGAATTCCATTAGCTAATATCCTGGATGGGAGTAGCAACATGTCAGACCAGGTTCGTATAAAACTGCAGGTGAAAGTAAAATGATAGCAAAGCCAAGTGTGGAATACGCTCACACAGCAGCTATGTCGCAAAAGCAACCGATCCGATCCATTCTTCTACGTAGACTACAGTTTAAATTCGGTATTTGTGGCTCTGGATTAAATCTTTTAGAAAGCTATCTCGTGGGTAGAAAACGGTGTATTTAAGTTAATTGTAAATCGTGGTCTGAATCTGTTTTGTCATCTGGGGTTCCTCAGGGTTCTGTTCTTGGACCGATTTTATTTACCCTCCATACGTCACCATTCGGTGATATTGTTAGAAAATATGGTCTCAGCTTTCATTTGTATGCCGATGATACTCAATTATATATTTCAATTAAACCTAATTGTCTATCCTCTTTCAATTTATCAAAATTGCAACTTAAGAACTGTATTAGTGAAATTAGAAAATGGATGTCAAAGAACTTTCTAAAATTAAATGATGATAAAACTGAATATTTGTTTTTAGGCTCAAGGCATCAATTGTTATATATTTGCATCTGATTCTGCTCGTAATATTGGCGCAATCTTTGATAGTTTTATGCTTATGGGAGCTCAAGTAAATAATATTTGTAAATTGTGCTATTTCAGTATTAGAAATATAGGTAAAATACGTAAATTTTTAACTGAAGAGGCCACCAAGTCACTTGTTCATTCTCTTGTCACTTCTCGATTAGATAACTTTAATTCACTTTTAGTTGGTTTACCGTTAAAGCTTATAGATAAATTACAAAAAGTGCAGAATACTGATGCTAGACTTGTTACCTTAACTAAGAAATGTGACCATATAACTCTTGTTTTAAACAATTTACACTGGTTACTAAACTATTCAACTAGTCTCTATATTCTTTTAAAAAACAACTTTATTTATTTAATCAGGCTTTTAACTGACTCTGTATGCAATCGTTAACATGTCCATAATCTTGTTATTTAAATTTTTGATTACATTGTCACTTTGTAAAGTGCCCATGAATATGTTATATGAAAGGGTGCACTATATAAATATGTTGTAATAATAATAATAATAATAATAATGTTATAAGGATCTAGGATCTCTCAAGAAATCTAATCCTTATCGTGTTCATAAGCTTTTCTGGAGACATAACATAACTCTGGAACTAAACAGGGGCCATCCTATACGCTTCCAATGCTTCGATTGGGTTAGTCTTCTTATGCCCCCAATGCTTCACACAAAATATAACAAAATATGTTAACAACTGTTTTCACGATTCATCCTCCCTTGACCCAAATTTTAAAGTAATTTATTAAACATACTGTACATTATGCAAGCGATAAATCAAAATCTGCCTATTGCATGTCTTTCTTTAGGCCTGAAATGTTATCTAAATTATTAATTAGACATTGATTAACTTATCTAGACCATAATCACCTCTCGATGTCTGCGATATTACTTGGATTAAGATCCGATTTGCTGCTCAACTCTCATTCATGATTTAATCATGAAATGGATAATCGATATTTTCCACGTACCGACTTTAGTAATGATGACCGGGGTTAAGCCGAATTTTCAATCGCTAAAATCTCGGTTCAGAGTAGATTAATTTGACTGAAATTTTCGACAAATTCCCTTTACATTATTTAGTTTTAACTTTTATAATGAAAACTGCTAGCTTCTTATCTAATCTCTTATAATGTATCTTTAAAAGCTGTAGCCCCCTGTTGCGTAGGTAGCTCCGTAACGGAGGGCTGTGGAGCGCTGGAGATGTATCCAGTACATCCTTACATGACCCCAATGCTTCACGCCAAATCCGAAACAAATCTAATAAAAATCGTATCCACTATCGGGTTGGGGGGGGGGGGGTAACTCCGTTGCATCCATCTTTTTTAGAATGACATAGCCAGTAACTCCAAAACGATGAAAATTGGCAGGGATCATTTTCTCGTTGTACTAATGATTCAATTAAAAACCTTTAGTGTCTATCGCGTGAATAATTATGGTTCTATCGGAATGAAAAAGGGAACCGAATTGCATAGAATGCTGAAAAAGCATCCTCTCACGGTCTCCAATCATCACGCCAAAAAACCAACGTCAACAACTGTAGCCTTTATCGCGTTAACAGGCCCATGGACAGGGGCGCCAACTATATAGGCCATAACTACGTGCTGGCGTTTAAAAAGGTGTTCTGAATAAAATTGATACAATTATAGGAATGCTATTCTTAAATGTCTGAGTCACCAATCCCGAAAAATTATGAATTAAAACTAAAATCGTAGGAACGCGATGCGGTGTATATTTGTATCAGTTAATATTGAATCAGACACAATATAATTTGTGTTTTTCGTATAATACTCCAAACTACAAAATGTGGTATTACAAATAAACGTAAAAATCAATAGTGTAAAGTGGACTTGAATATGGACAAGCTGCTGTCGAATAGTCTAGAAGATATTACTGCAATCCTGATACTGGAAGCAGTGCTAATGTTCACGATCTCTCCAATATCGATTTCTCTATCTTTAACGCAATTTGTCAATAGCAACAGTCTAAATTCTCTTTTCATTCACGTTGTCTTTAAGAATAGTAACAGATGACGGCTATTGATTTTGCTATCTGTACGTTACGACGCCATTTAAAGCTCCAATTTCATATTTTTAAGTTATATTTTTAAAATGTATTAAAATAAAGCCTTAAAACAGATGGTATCTTATAAACAGCGTTACCTTGTTAAAGAATAATCCTATTAATCCAATAATTTACTATTGCCAGCTGAGAAATTGGCAATAATAAAATGCCGTGAATATATCATTTTCAAATTCAAATTCAAGCGTTTGAAGATAGCTATCCCATGCGGGCAATAGGACAACAAGGGAGGTAAATGTGTTATTATTTCCCGTGTCAATGATTTTAAAGTGTCGAGAATAATGCCTATGGTCGTATAATAATGAGCTGACAACCTATTGAGCAAAAGACGTAGAACTAATTATGTTTTGACTTTCTTAGAAAATATGAAATTATCGCTTTAACTATTTACTTGCAAGATAAGAAGGTGTTTAAATATGGTCAGTCTTCTATTAAATCCTTATAGCGTTTATTAATTGTAATCATCAGTCAAATACTTTCGTAACAAATGAAACAAACGATTACACATATGTGATGGCCCAGCACGAAACCGATTATAAGTCGCAAAGGCGTATTTTGAGCTAAGGCCCAAAATGCATTGACTGGGTGAAAATAATCTATTTTTAGATTTATGTTTCAAAAGCTTGAAAAATGTATTAAGATTTCTTCCCCGTTGGCATTTTTGTAAAATTTCTATTGTAAATACCTCAAAACATGCTTTTTTTGAGAGGGTGCAGCTAAATTCACAAGAAAAATGTCTTAAAACAGGGAAAATTAACAAAAAAATAATCAACTGCGAACGGAAGTTACGGGGGAATCCCCCGTTGTTACTGGTACCAATCGAAAGCGTGAGATTCTCTGCAGCCGGTAATTTATTTGAAATCTACGTCACTATATTTTTGAACTAATCAGAAGTCGCAATACAACCCATACCCTTGTAAATTAAAGCATTCTTGTTGCTAGGCTGACTCTGAAAGTTCGCTTCTGATTGGTTGAAATCATTCTGCGCATGCTCCGTGTGAAATTTCCGCTCTACTTTCTTTTTTCAGCATGGATACTGAAATTGCTAAATTACTGAATTTAAATTCGAATGATTCAAATAATTTGTCAGAATTAGTAAATGAATTCTTTGGGGAATCTTGGGAAGATGGACGAGAAGGTATTGAACACGACGAAGCTATTGAACACGACGAAGAGGATGAAGAATTGGACCACGCTGGATATTCAGAAGAAACTATCGACCGGGTCGAGTGTGAAAAAATCAGTAAATATAGGTGAGTTGCTTGTTATGTTGTCTGTGAACATCTCTGCCTTTTAAAAAAATAAATAAATAAAAAACAAACATTATCTTCCCCAAATTCACGATGGGTGAATTAGTGCTCATGAAGCTGCATGCACAGAAAACGTAAACACCACTCGAGATTCTGGCAAGTCATATTATATTATTAAGCTAGGGTAGACCTACATGTAGTCCACTAGTGGAGATCTATTTGACTTTATTTTATTTGGATCTCACTGTGTAATGATAATATCGCCTGACATGTGAGAAGAGAAACACTGTTTTGTCTTACGACACTTACGTATTTATTGGAGATGTTGAAATTAAAGAACAAAACTGGGAATAATACTTAAGATTTAGTCCTACATTTTAGCAACTTGTCTTATTAGTACATTAATTAATATTATTATGTTCTATTTTTATAATTTCTTTGATTTATCTAAGGATGGAAGTTGGAAAAACTGTAAAATTTGACGGTTCAACTAACAATCCGCATCGATTTATACCCTGTAAAATATATGGCGGTACAAGTACACACAAATTTAAAATTATCAACGTTTGTTTATTTATTCATTGGGCCTTAAACGTTGCCAGACAGAGTTCGAAAAGTCATCATGCATATAAAACCAAACTGTTGTCAAACTCTGATGGAAGCGGACGTTAAATAAATCTTTAACACACAAACTGAGTCGTTTGTGCGGAGTCTGAAAGGTTGCGGGACCAAATTGTGCTGCTGCTGCTCCTTCTAGTTAAGTGTTTTGTTATTTTTCCAGCTGTGATTGCAAGTATTTCAACGATCAGCCATGTTATAAACGTTACGCCCCAGAAAACATGATGAGAAGGAGAATGGATATGAGGGATTTGACACCAAGTAAGTATAAAACATTACATTTTAATTAATCAGTAACTTTTCTTTACTTCCAGCAAAGTCTTTAGCAGGTAGCAATTTTCCTCCAGTTGTAAAAAAACAATCAGTATTCTAACATCTACTTTATTCATTTTAGGGGATCAAATGCTTATTCTCCTCGGAAAGATTTCAAGTGGTATTAATCTGTCTGAATTGACGTCATGTTCCAAAAGAAAAGAACAAAAAATACGAAAAACAAGCCAAAGGACAACGTATTGGCTTGAGGGGCAACAGATTTGTCGTGAAACATTTAAATTCGTGCACGGGTAAGTAATATCTGTCTCCAGATTTTACTATAACTATGTTAAACCTAAAAACCACAACACAATTGATGGAAAATAATTCACTGTTTTGTACAAACCTATAGCACAACATTTCGACAAGTATCCTCTTGTCGTTATCAAGCACAAAAGAGTAACAAACTAACAGTAACAAATAATGTTTATAGTGTTACAAAAGGGAAGCCATATGCTCAATCGCTAAATTCCACTGAAGGATTATTTGCTAAATCTACTTTCCCTCAGTTCTGGCAATCAACTTGTGAAATAGAAAGGTTGTGTTTATGACTTCTATCAAATGATTAAAAATAATCCTGATTAAAATTAATTTTTGAAACTGTGATTGATAACCATGAGCTTTCCTTTTTAGGATAGGAAGTCAGGGCCGCCTTAATGATCTCCTGCACCATTACACGGAGTATGGCATTTCACCTAAAGAAAAGAAATCAGGGGGTCGTAAGTCAAATACGCATGCATTCAACTTCGATGATACCCAAAGAGTTGCACGGTTCCTGACAAATTATGCAATTGAACATGGATTTATTCTACCGGGTAGGGTGCCAGGATTTACACGTCAGGATATACAGTTACTACCATCATCACACACTAAGATCTCTGTCTATAATTGCTACAAAAAATTCCTTGAGAGAACAGGTAAGTTTTTACCACATAAGCACCAACGTTATTGTCCGAGACGTGGTATGAAGGATATGGAGTATGTTTATACCCACTGCCACTTTAAATATTATCTAAACTTAACATGGCCGTCATGAAAGGAAGTGACAGTTCACTGGAAAAGTAATTTTGTATTTTTCTATTTACAGCATATTAAAGTGCGCCCTTTCATATAACGTGTTCAGGGGCACTTTACCGGGTGACAATGTAATCATAAAAAAAACAATAAGATTATGGACATGTTAACAGTTATACAGTGTCAATTGAAAGATTGTTTAAATAAAAGAATATAGAGATGTGCAACATCTTAAAACTAATGGTAGATTATTCCATAAGACAGGAGCTTGAATGAAAGTAACACATCCATCTTGAATTTTTTGTTAACCTATCTTATTACTTTCAAATTGAATTTGGGATTTAGTTCCGTTGTTGGCTATTGGTTAATTGTAATGAAATGTGATTTTCTTTCATATTGATTATCAATTTTCTTTATTTTCAGGATACCGTATTGTTGGGTCAAGCAGTTTTTTCGACCTATGGAAACAGCTGTGTCCTTTTATTGTTGTCTGCAAACATATGACGGATTTATGCTGGACATGTCAGAACAACAACAATCTGATCTTCAAGAGTGCAAATATGAATGAGGCAGATAAAAGTGAACGCATAAAACTCCAAGAAAAACATCTTAAGATCGTTCAGTGTGAACGTTCACTGTACAACTATATGGTACACCAGGCAAAAAGGTCTTGTCAAGACAATGACATTAAGGAACTTTCATCAGTCGCACCGTGCAGTCGAAACATCAAAAAGCACTATTCATTTGATTATGCCCAGCAAGTTCACCTGCCGAGTAACCCCTTGCAGCCAGGTCCCATTTACTTCCTTGTCCCTAGGAAATATGGATTGTTTGGTGTCTGCTGTGAGGGGCTTCCTCGACAGGTTAACTTTGTAATTGATGAAGCTCATCTAATAAGTAAAGGCTCCAATGCAGTGATTTCATTCCTCCATTACTTCTTCCGCAATTATGGCATTGGAGAAACAGATCTTGATCTCCACTGCGATAATTGCTCGGGACAAAACAAAAACCGCTTTGTCCTGTGGTATTTTGCCTGGAGAGTGGCTGTTGGTCTGCACAAATCAATAACCCGGAACTTCCTTATTGCAGGGCACACTAAGTTTGCCCCTGACTGGTGTTTTGGGCTACTAAAGAAGTCATTCAAGCGCCATGTAGTGCCATCTCAGAAAGTGCTTGTAGATGTAGTGAATGGCAGTTCTTCAGTTAACTCTTCTGTAGTCCCTGTGAGTAACTGGCAGACCTTCTTTGATGGAGCATGTAAACCAGTCCCTGGAATTAAAAAGTATCAGCATTTCAGGTGAGTCAGCAAATAAATGAAAATCAAATGAATTATCAGGATTAAGGATTCTGAAATAACTTTTGAATCTGAAGAAAATGGCTGATATAAATGGTAGCACCAAGAATACAACTTTACAAAAATATTTTCAGTACATTCGATTCGTTCATGTATAATGTATAACCTGAGCACAATTGTTGTATTGCTGGAGTAGATGCGTCATTGCATTATAATAATAATTTCAAAATGTCTACAAATTCAGGTGAGAATAAGCTTAACATCTTTACTTACCTTATGTGTTTATGAGAACTGCTTCATTGTGAGAATATAAATAAGTTACAATCGATCTCATTTTTGTCTTTTTAGATTCGACGCGAATCACCCAGGGATGGTGTTTGTTAAAAAAGAAACAGACAGTGAAGAGTTAGAATTTCCACTCCTTTTTCAAGGGATGGATTTTCCCCAGGGACAGCCAATGGTCATCGTTCCCCCTGGTCTTCCACCGCAGCGGCAGCAATATCTTTTCAAGAATGTCCGGCAGTTTGTTGACGATCTACGGAGCCCCTTAAGTGCACGATTCCACTCTTATATAATTTTTTCGTACATGATTCCACTCTTATATAATTATTTTGTTTAAACGAAATATTAATTCGTTATAACGAAATATTAATTCGTTATAACGAATTATTAATTCGTTTAAACGAAATTTTAATTCGTTTAAACGAAATATTAATTCGTTTAAACGAAATATTAATTCGTTATAACGAAATAATTAATTCGTTATAACGAAATAATTAATTCGTTTAAACGAAATAATTAATTCGTTATAACGAAATAATTAATTCGTTATAACGAAATATTAATTCGTTTAAACGAAATATTATTTCGTTATAACGAAATATTATATCGTTATAATGAAATATTATTTCGTTTAAACGAATTAATATTTCGTTATAACGAATTAATTATTTCGTTATAACGAATTAGTTCCTTCGTTTAAACGAATTAATTATTTCGTTTTAACGAATTAGTTCCTTCGTTTTAACGAATTAATTATTTCGTTTTAACGAATTAATTATTTCGTTTTAACGAATTAATTATTTTGTTATAACGAATTATTTCGTTATAACGAATTAATATTTCGTTTTAACGAATTAATATTTCGTTTTAACGAATTAATATTTCGTTATAACGAATTAATATTTCGTTATAACGAATTAATTATTTCGTTATAACGAATTAATATTTCGTTATAACGAATTAATTATTTCGTTTTAACGAATTAATTATTTCGTAATAACGAATTAATATTTCGTTATAACGAATTAATATTTCGTTTAAATGAATTAATTATTTCGTTTAAACGAATTAATATTTCGTTTAAACGAATTAATTATTTCGTTTAAACGAATTAATTATTTCGTTTAAACGAATTAATTATTTCGTTTAAACGAATTAATTATTTCGTTTAAACGAATTAATTATTTCGTTTAAACGAATTAATTATTTCGTTTAAACGAATTAATTATTTCGTTTAAAATTAATTATTTAATTAATTATTTCGTTTAAACGAATTAATTATTTCGTTATAACGAATAAATTATTTCGTTATAACGAATTAGTATTTCATTATAACGAATTAATTATTTCATTATAACGAATTAATCATTTCGATTAATCGAATTAATCAATGTCGATTTAACACATCGACTAACCCCGAAGCTCTAAACACCGAATTTGAAAAAAGAAATATTAAAAAAAACCAATTGTGATCTCTATCGTTATCTATACGGGATATACACATGGTTCATTTTTATATCATTCATTCGCTTGTGCGTAATGCTATTTCGCAGGTAGACCCGGAAAGAACCCTTGGGGTTAGACAAGGGACACTGCTCCATGTCACGTAGAAGCGGTCAATTGAAACAATGCCACTATTTTCAATGTCAGGCCTCGTGTCCCCCAACATGATCCCCATTACGAAAACCTTGTTAACCCGATAGCAGCAAATGTTTTAACATATGTTTTAGGGTATCAACCGTTTGGTTTATAAGCGTATGCAGGAGCCATGGTGGCTAAGTGGATAAGACGCTAGCGCGCTAGCCAGGAGGTCGCTGTTGGCGGAGAAAATTCATCTGCGGTGTTCTTCGTGGTTTCCAGTTGTGAGTGATGCAGGAAGGAGGGTCTGACAAGGGCAACTGTCTAGTCTTTTGGATGGTACGAAAAATTCGAGGTCCCGTGTAGAGATTGGCGTGTGCAACAAAGATCCCTTGGCATTTGCAATTTCATATAAGAGTAGGCTGTGGTGATTTTGTTTGGGCAAAATATCCCCCAAAGCACAATATTTGGCGTATGCCCATCTTCAATAGCCTCGTCAAACTCAAAGCAGAACAGTAGGACGTTTAAGTCCATTTCATAAGAGTATACACCCTATCGATTTGTTAGTGTTACGTGACTTGCCGTTCCAGCGAAATGGATGTTGGGTGGTCTAGTGGTGCGTGTGAAACTATGAGGTCTGTCATTGGGTCAAGCGGCGTTGTTTCGGTTGACTGCATGTACGTGCCAAGAAGTATGGCTGCTTGTACATCCTTGTGGGTCTTCAGTTTCATCCCATTGCTAAATACCCCTACGCGAAAGCGGATTACATGTGTTAGTCCCGAAATGACCTAGTTTGTGTTTCTGTTCCAAGATTACCGACTCAAACCCACCGCAAATTGATAAAGTTTTTGTTTTTTTGAGGGTTTTTTTAACATCTTTTATTTTCAAATTTGGTGTTTTGAGCATTTGGGTGTACACTGGACTTCGTTTGTTCGTCCAGTCCGAACTTGACAGCTCTCCTTGTCAGGCCCTCTGTCCTGCACCACTGACAAAAAACAGATGAACTTTCTTGACAGCTCTCCTTGTCAAGCCCTCCGTCCTGCATCACTGATAAAAACCAGTTGAACTTTTTCCGCCAACACCGAGAACGCACCACGACCTCTAAAGCTTGTGAACCCAATGGTTAATTCCCTAAAATATATGTTAAAAACTATAGGGTTCACAGGGTTTTCGTAAGGGGGATAATGTTTGGGAACTGGGTCTCTGGAGAAGTAGGTAGCGAAAACGATAGGATCCGTTTTCTCATTAACCCCAATGCTTCACACCAATATATGAAGAAAACAAAACTGATTTGAAGTGTATCCTCACAATAGGGGGAGGAGGAACCCGGGCCATCTCTTTATGTTACCAATGCTTCATACACTCAATATCCATCACATGATCCCCATTACGAAAACCTATGAAGAGAAAAAACTGATTTAAAGTGTATCCTCAGAATAGGAGGAGGAGGAACCCGGGCCATCTCTTTATGTCACCAATGCTTCATAGAGTCCATACCAATCACATGATCCCCAGTACGGAAACAGTGTAAACGTGAGGTCTGTTATTGGGTCAAGTGCCGTTATTTCAATTAACCGCCTCTACGCGACAAGCAGCGGGATCGCTTGTCCAGTCTCGTGGGTTCTCCTCGGGCCCACTGCTACATATCCTTACGCGCAAACGAATTATTGAAATAAAAATAAACCACGTGTATATCCCGTATATCGATAACGATAGAGATCACGATTGTTAAATTTGTTTTTCAACTTCGGTGTTTGGAGCATTGGGGTTAGTCGACGTGTTAAATCGACATTGATTAATTCGATTAATCGAAACGGTTAATTCGTTTAAACGAAATAATTAATTCGTTTAAACCAAATAATTAATTCGTTTAAACAAAATAATTAATTCGTTTAAACAAAATATTAATTCGTTATAACGAAATAATTAATTCGTCAAAACGAAATAATTAATTCGTTAAAACGAAATATTAATTCGTTATAACGAAATAATTAATTCGTTAAAACGAAATAATTAATTCGTTAAAACGAAATAATTAATTCGTTTAAACGAAATATTAATTCGTTATAACGAAATAATAAATTCGTTATAACGAAATAATTAATTCGTTTAAACGAAATAATTAATTCGTTAAAACGAAATAATTAATTCGTTTAAACAAAATAATTAATTCGTTATAATGAAATATTAATTCGTTATAACGAAATATTAATTCGTTATAACGAAATAATTAATTCGTTATAACGAAATAATTAATTCGTTATAACGAAATAATTAATTCGTTTAAACGAAATAATTAATTCGTTATAACGAATTAATATTTCGTTTAAACGAATTATTATTTAAACGAAATAATTAATTCGTTAAAACAAAATAATTAATTCGTTATAATGAAATATTAATTCGTTTAAACTAATTAAATTAATATTTCGTTTAAACGAATTAATATATCGTTATAACGAATTAATATTTCGTTTAAACGAAATAATTATATAAGAGTGGAATCATGTACGAAAAAATTATATAAGAGTGGAATCGTGCACTTAAGGGGCTCCGTAACGATCCTCATAAGGATATCGTTTGTCCCTGTCCTGAAGTGCTTAATGATGTAATGATGCACCCAGTCGGAGCAGAGGAGTAGGACGTTAAACCAAATTTCATTTTGACTTTGTAACAATCACAAATTATTGAACCTGTTAACTGGTTGTTACAAGAATTTTTTTATCGAAATACTTGTTGCATAGTTGTAAGTTAACGGTCAGTACAAATTCCATTCATTCATACTTGATGTTTCATTTCTCCATCTTGCCTGGTACTTTGACAGGTCATGTTGTTTACATTGGTGAGATGAAGAACCCTATTTAATTTCAATAATTTCCCTTCTAGAGTTATGGCCCTTGTTACACTTTGTTGCATGACTTGTGAACTGTGTCTGGAGTTATGACCCTTGTTACACTTTGTGGCATCTTGTGAACAGTCTATTGATAAAAAATTCTTATCCGATCTGTATGAAATATATGTGTCATTTAAATTAGTGAAATGAAAGAGCCTATTGAATTTCAGCCATTTCCATTAATTAGGGCTAGAGTTATGAAATTTATATTAGTGAAATGAAAGAGCCTATTGAATTTCAGCCACTTCCATTAATTAGGGCTAGTGTTATGAAATTTATATGCATCATTGGAATTAGTGAATCAAAGAAGTTTATTTGAATTTCAGATATTTCCGTTTATTACTTCAAGAGCTATGGCCCTTGTTTCAATTGATAAAACGAAACAGACAATTTGAATTTCCAGAATTAAGGCCCATGTCTCAATTTATAGTACCCTGAAAAGCCAAAAAATTATAATCTTATCACTATGAAGTTGTCTTTAAAAATGCCCCCCCCCCCCAATCTAATTACCTACAAAAGATTAAATATGCGACAGCCCTTGTTGACCGCCCAAATGACTTATCTGCTGTGGGCTTATGTTTCATAGCCTGGCAATCTATCTTAATTTTATTTTTACACATAAAACTATTTTGTTTTCTTTTGAGACCTTGTTTCTTTATTGATTAACAAGGTTAATAAATACTGTAAAACTACTAAGACAATTAATTTGTCAATCATTGGAGGCCATCTCATGCCAGGTCATCATGTGCCCCACCCCCGCACATCCTCCCACCAGGGCTTTCACCTGAAAGACTTAGCTGTCTCCTCAAACATATCAGAGAATTTGTTGATGATAAATGTGTGTCCCAAACCAGACAAAAAAAAAAGAAGTTGGTTTTGTACATTTTTCTATGGTTTATAACACTACAATGTTACAACATTTCGTTTTTTATTTATTTGTGTTTGTATGCTTGGTAACCACTGTGAAGTCTTGTCAAAACGTTGCAGTGTAATAAACCATAAAGAGAGCATGTTTATGAGGTTAAATTGAATGCTATCCATAAAGTTGGGGCAAGTGGGTTTTTTTTTTCCACTGGTAATGTGGTTCAGTTGCAATTTATCTGCTTTCGGTGAAAAACGCCAATTTTAAAAAAAACGGTTACCATGGTAACCCACTTCTTCCTACTTTTCTTGTTTTGATTAATTTTAAAATATATTTAAACTAACATCTAAATTTATGTGAAAAATCCTTTGATGGAACAAAAATCACATTTAAAGAGTTAAAAGGGGCCAAATAAAGCAAAGCCACAACACAGCCAATGCGACAAATTTTGATTTCGGATTAATTTTAGAAAAACTCAAAAAAAGTATGTTGCGATTAAAGGATGTTGATGATTTTTTGCACAAATGTTGGTACCCCACACATTATTATGTAAGCAAAACTTCATTTTGATATTTAAATTAGCAATGTGCGTTGCTTAGGAGTATATTTGGCCATTTTTAAAGTCAAATTTCTCATTATTTTGAATTTGGCAGCAGCACAGCCATGAACAGTTCAGATGGCCATAACTCGGTCAATTTTTGTCCGATTTACATATTTTATATATCAACATAAAGCTGTCCCAGAGCTCTTTCAGATAAGCATTCAACCTCAGTTTTTAAAAATTGCGACAAGTGATTGGTTTTGTCGCGGAGCATCACATATTGATACGGACACATGATTGTAATTTGGATTATCTTGTTCTGTTCTCTCTGTAATGAATGAATATAGAGCAATAATGAGCCACTAGTGAGGTAGATTCACGTGTTCGTCAATTTAAAAGTGAAATTCGTCTTCAATACTGATTTCAAAAATGAAATACAATGAAATGGGGTTTAACGTCCTACTCTTCAGCACCTAACATGGGCATACGCCATACAGTGTGCTATGAGGGAAATTTTGCCCGGGCAGCGGCGCTACGGCCTACTCTTATATCGAATTCCAACTGCCAAGGGATCTTTTACGTACACGCAAATGTGTACACGGGACCTCGGTTTTATGTCCCATCCGAACGGCTAGACAGCTGTCCGTGTTAGGCCCTCTGTTCTGAATTACTGACAATGGAGAACCACGCCGGAAAATCTGGGTCAACTTTCTCGGTCATTACAGGGATTGAACACCCGACCTCCCGGCTAGCGTGCCAGCGTCTTACCCACTTAGCCATGTGATCCTCAATACTGATTTCAAAATGGACTACCGTCATGTTTAAAAGATAAACAACAGCAGTTATCTTAAACCCCCAGTTGATTAACTTCAGTGAGTAAGTTTCATTAGTGAGATTAATGAACACACGACAAATATATGAAAGCACAACTGTCGTCATATATCTGTGCAAGAAATAGATTCATTATCTTTGTGATTGGTGAACGATGATGGCGTCGTTTATATGAAATGAGTGGGAAGAACTATTAATAGATATTCATTATAGATCTCTTATTTAATACAGTTCTCTACAGATATTTAATGCATGAATTTTATAATAAGCAAAGTCGCTAGAAAAGAGGTCTTGGTTTTCCATCTTTCGATCCTAAAATTCGTAAACCGGCAAACATACCATTCGTCAAAAACCCTATGACGTATACATGAAATTAATATTGATAGAAGAACTGAAATAGTTGACACATTTTTAAGCCCACTTTTATTTCTGGCCTACGTCATCATCGTGGAATTGATTTATGGTAAGCGATCATAAATGGCCATTCCGCATTTCATACATGACGATGTAACGTTAAACCAATAAGTTGATGCAATGTTATACACAAATCCAATTTTAGCGTTCTTTCATTATTATTTTTCTACAAATTACATGTTGAGGGTCGGGAATGGGGTATTATTGGTATTATTTGTAGGACATACATGTATTTTGAATTAGTACGGTTTAACGTCCATTCGATCCCAAACTAGGCCATTTCGGAACTAACACATGGTTCAATTTTATTTCAATAATTTATTTGCGAATAGTGGTCTTTGGCAGGAAGAAATCGGAGGACCCGGAAAAAACGTACAACCGGAGAAGGTTCCATGCCAGTTTAATCAAATTCATTGCTGGGTTAATGGAGTCTGCTTACAGCATAGCCGTCTGATATACTATATTTGCTTTTAAATAGGAACTATCAAAGTCAAAAAGCTGCTTCGCTGTAGAAATCGCTTGTGTAATATTATAATTTGAAAAGCTTACAAAAACTACTTGTTTTACATAAGAGTGTATAAATATCCCCCCGGCAGTGTTTCGCTTGATTAGAGGCCAATCCTACTAAACACTGCTTTAGTGGAAGCAAATTTCTGTTCCTAATTATGAATGGTCAATAGCCCGATTAATAACCAATAGTAAAGTGCGTTACAATGCAATTACGATTTAAACAAAGATCCAGATTGGATCACATACATGTATGTTTACATAACGTTACGTCATTACTTTCACCTTTTTAATATCCTCAGTCACTGTCCACAATTTTAGGGAGTATTTGGGATAGATTTGATTGAACGGGAAGAATAGACACACTCCCTCAAAAGCTCAGTTATAAGAAGCCAATCCAGCAATTCCTCAGACCATTGCTTCAGTATTATGCTTGTTCTATGTGTTGTACATAGTTTTAACCATATATATTTGAAAATGTAACTAATTATATCGTATATGTCATGATGGCGTCAAATACAGACCACTTTATCGGTGAATTTACTTAATACATATTTAAATGGTTTCCCTATAGATTAATGGTTAATTAGCTGTTACTTGTTTTTGTTCATAAACCTTCTGTATATACTCAGCCAAATTAAAAACTTGACACTGATGAATTTCAACAATTTTTTTTCTGGTAAGTCAAATAAATTTTAAAGTGTTTCTAACGATAGTAAGTAGTAAGAAGCCTTTAATTTCATAAAATTGTAAAGTCACGTGGATCACGTGACTTTTGAGCATATAAAGATGAAAAACCTGAAACACACGTGCAAACACAAACTCGTGAGGTAAATCGATGCAAGTTTGCTTAAACTGAACACGCACACGTAACTTGAACTGGAAAAACAAATTAGAATTGTTATTTTCATCTTTGTTAGAAAATGCCGCGCCTTTCAAATGTAGAACTTCTCCGTGCTATAGGTAGACTCTATGCTGATCAGTCTGTGGTCACTGTTGCAAGAGCCTTTAATTGTTCACGCCAGACAATAATTAATCTTAGAATGAGAGTGCTTCAAACTGGAACTATTGCCGACCGCCCAAGGAAGATCACGCAATACGATTACGTCATCTTAAAAACAGATTTGTCACTGCAACCTCAACAAGTAGGCAGATGTTTGGTGGAAGGGTAACTGCACAAACAGATTTGTCACTGCAACCTGGGTGGGACGATTTACCCAATACTACCCAATTCTACCCAATACTACCCAATACAACCCCAGTACTACCTCAAAATCACCACATACTACCAAATACTACTACATAATACTGCAAAATGTACATATCAATTGAATTTTTTCAAAAATAATTAGTTATACCGTGGGAATTGTACTTCAAATGCGATTACCGATGTCTGGCTGTTCCTTTTGCCTCCCTATATCACCTAAAACAAGCAAAAACTAACCAAATACTATCAAATACTTATCACATACTACCCACTATCATCAAATAACAACCTTATGTTGTCAAATAGCAAAACATTAGTTTAATTACTGCGACGAATATTCGATAATTCGCAGAGAATGAAAATGAATGTGCAATTATCTCCCTTTACAACCGATAACTGGATTTTAGATTGATTTGCGGATTAATCATCTTATTTTGCGTTGCGGTTGGTTATAATTTACACAACTATACTGTTAATATAACAAAATCAACACCTTGAATGAAGTAATGGTTTGAATTTTTCAATAAAATATGATTCCTTTGCTTCTAATAGATCGTTGTTTTCGCTGTTTAATTGATATAACGGAAAGACATTAAAATTGCATTTGCCGCAAACATCGAGGTGTCGGCTCAGGGGCCCTAGTTAACAGTGATTTAAGTTTTTTTGGTTGTCTTTTTGACTGGATAAATGTTAGTCAGTAAGTTAGTGTATTAATAAGTTTTTTCATCGACTAAAACTGAGCGCGACACTAAAAGAAAACATCAGTATGAAACGCGAAAATTCTTTATGAGACAACTTCCATTTTCTCAAATTGGCATACGAGCGTTACATGAAAATCAAAACTTAAACGGCGTGATAAAGCAACAGTTAAAAGCAGTGTTGAAAAAATTAGACGTTACACATACAATTGGTAACACGCCTGTTCAAAATTTAAGCCATGATAAATGTAACATTGAAGCTAATGGATTAAATATGAAAATCTCTGAATTAACCTAGGAACTTGAAAGCGCGCGTAAATATAAGTAATGCGTCATGATCTCGAAGAATTATTACGTACAAAAGAACACTTAGAAAAGGACCTTGAAGGCGCGAAGATCGAAATTCAGAGATTGGGCGCGAGAGAAAACATTTTAGAATCTAGCAAGACTGACGTAATATGCGAGCTTATTGAACACCAGAAACAGATCGAAGACCTGCAAGAAGAAAATGAACATTTAAAACAAGATTTGAACGAATGTTACGACTATGATGAAAACGATTTTTATGATGGTCCACCCAATACTTGGTCCTGTAATAACGGGGACGATTTTTATGATGGCCCACCCAATACGGGCTCATATAATAATGGTGGCAACAATTTTAATGATGGACCTCCCAATATTTGGAAGTAGGATAACGGAGACCAGAAAATACACGAGAAACGCACTTCTACAATACGGCAAGACCATGCGTTTCAAAATACGGCGATAAGCGGTGTGGAATTTGTAAAGACATAATGGAAGGCTCAACATTCCCCATGTAAAACAACCGAATATTCGAAGTAAAACAAAACATGAACTGTAAAACCAAACATGTGGTTTACTTGTTAACTTGCTCGGGATGTAAGGAATATTATATTGGCAAAAGCGACCAACATCTGAATCTACGAATGAACTTACACAGGTCCCAAATACTACACCCGGAAAATAGAACAATTCCGCTTAGTAGTCATCTAGAAACCTGTGGAAAGGGCAAATCTCTCCGAAGCTCAATAGAGGAAGATGAACATTCATTTTTAAAAATAATTAATTCCCTTTAAACATTAATGATATACTGGAGTTATGTCCCTGTGTTGACGTCGCGCTATTGTGTAACTAAGCGACGTCATTGTATTTTATATTAGCCCCGAAGACGACGTAAGGCCGAAAGATCTTTGCACTAATGTAAAAGTTATTTAAATATAGATCATTCCATCCAAATGTTAGTATCTTTTAGTATAAAAATCCGAGAGTTCGTTTTTTTAAATCGTTTAATTATATATATATATAGTAAAAGGCAAAAATTAAAGATACTCTTAGGACCTGTATCCATAGGCTGTTCCCTTGTGGCGTGTTCCCTTGTGGCGTTGCGACCTTACCCTGTACCCGCCCGTATCCATAGGCTGTTCCGTTGTGGCGCGTGTAATGTACGATGGATAGATAGGTGTAAGAACTAAAAGAAAAGAAAAAGCAAAAAAACAAAAGACAACTATCATTATGCGAACAGCTGTTTTATTGATAGCTCGAAGAAGAACTCAACTACTGAAAATCGAAAGGATGGTGAGGATGCCGCTATTGCATTTATTTTCCTCGCTGGTGCTCATCTCAGAAGACAACATGTCTTCAGACAACGCCAACGGGGCAGGGTCCGGCCATTTTGGGAGCTCGCAATGAACTGGATGAATTTCACACAAGTTTCCAGACCTTGAAACAGGCCGAGAGATGTATCTCCAAAAATATCTTGTGCAGCTGCTAAACAATGGACAAGTTCATTGTCGGTGTTCTCGGTCACAAGACCACATGTTCCGTGCGCGAGTCACATGTTCACTGGGTACAACCAGAGCCTTATAATATAGAGAGAGACGGGCCAACTGACGTCGTGGGCACCATTTTGTTACCCATTCGTACGTTGCACATAGAGCCACAGTACAGCGTGTGACAGATTTATATGTTTTAGATTTGCGCAAATGTATTTTTATGTTCACTCAAGTGTAGGGTAAAACAATAATTTTTCTAAATCAAGCACAATGTGTAAATTTTATTGACAATATTTATTTTATTTGTTTTTTTAACATTAAAAACACCGCAATAATCCAATGGCTAAAGGTTAAATCGAAAGTATCGAATAATGATTACCTTTGAAAGTAGAAACTAAATTTTTATTTTATTTTAGGGTGAGATATTGAAACGGGCTCCGTTGATTCCGATTTTGTTTCTGTTTTTTTTTTCTAAAAGATTGACATTAAAAATACCGCAATGATCCAATATATCGCTTGACTATAATACAATAAATCGAAAGTATCGAATAGTGATTACCTCAGAAATTAGAAACTTATTTTTTTATTTAATTTTTATTGTATCTTATTATCCCGCGCTGAATGAAGTAAGGGGGAGATCTTGAAACTGGGCCATCCCAATCATTATGAAACTTTGTTATTTGTAAACACACCATTATGGTAGTTGTGCCTTCTTCTAATTAGAAATCTTTAGGATTTAATCATTTGTGTGTTTCCTTCGAGACAGGGTGTTTGGTGGTCGTGTGATCTAACACGTGCTCTTTAGGTCATAAGGTCTGTCATTGAATCAAGTGGCAATGTTTCGATCTAAAGATTCTACGTGACAAGGAGTAGGGTTGACTGTCCAACCTTGTGGGTTTCCTATTTGTCATCCAGTTTCCTTCCATTGCTACAGACCCGTACGAACAAGCGAAATATTAAAGGTATACTATACGTTAGCTCTCTGTCTCTCTCTCTCCCTCTCTCTCACCATGTGAACAAATCCGAGGTAGTTTTTGGTATACAATTTTTTATTCAGGAGCAAAAATAAATGTTTTAGCCCTTTATTCAAAATTGCAGGAAAATGAAATTCAAACGTCGACTCCCTACAAAGTACAAAGAGCAGAAAAAAAAATAATAATCTTAATAAAAACAAGTTTTTCGGGCTGAACGGCTTAATCCCAATAAGTAATAATAATGACTTCTGACAGTTCTGCATAAGATATAGTCAGGTGGGAACTTTGCTAGGCCTACACTGTGTGTCATAAGCTCATGAAAATTTGTTGGAGATTCACTCCTTGATGGAGATATCAAACATAATCCCTTATTAAAAAAAATAAAAATGACCATATCGATTTAGTTCAAATCGAAAAACATCTCTAACTAGGCCAGGCCCATAGAGAGAGAGAGAGAAATGGGGTTTAACGTCCACTCAACACAACCAGGTCATTTCGGGACTAACATATGGTTTCAATTTTATTTCAATAATGCGCTTGCGCGTCGGGGTCTTTAGCCGTGGGAGGAAACCGGAGTGCCCGGAGGAAACCCACGAGGTTGAGAAGGCGCCCCTATCTCCATGCCACATACGCTCACACCAGGGCTCGAAACCACAGCCGCAAGCCAGAGGTGACCGGCCAGCTAGAGGTCGAAGCGCGGCACTCTAGACCACTAGGCCATCCCAACCCCCCCAGGCCCATAGGCTAGATACTAATTACTTTAGGCCTACGCTGTGTCAAACTCAAGGTTTTTTTTCCCAAGTACATAAAAACAATTCGGAAATTCACTCGTGGATGAATTCATAATTAAACATAAACTAACCCAAACCGCAACACTTTATGCCATATAGACGAAATTTAAAACGAAAAAAACATCTACTTTGGGCCTACATTGTCAGTGTGTCTTTCTCAAGTTCATAACAAATCTTCGAAAATTCATTCATCAAAATATTAAAGCTAATGACGTTAATATGTCAATAGGTTCGGAATTTCTTCAAACTACAATAAGAATCTACGGTCGTTTGAAATCATTAAAAACACGAATATTATTAACATCGCACAAGTCGGAATTTTTACCAGACTTCCCACAATCGACAACCTTTCGCATTTTTGGGGAACTTTGGCAAATAAATCCCTTGCCCATCTCTTGTGTGGTATTTCACATCCACAAAACCGACCAATTATGTCATATAAAAAACGTCAAATTATAGGCTACTATGCAGACGATTCTTTTCAGATGGGTAACATAATGGCGTCCATGTGTCACGTGACCACCATTAGCCAATCATAATCGAGACAAGGGTTGACCAAACTCTCTATATATAAAGCTCTGGGTAAAACCTATGGGGACAGGCACATTAAAAAACAAAGGTTCATTGTCCTTGTGGCGCGTCACATGGGAACACACCACAAGGCAACACGCCACAAGGGAACAGCCTATGGATACAGGGTCTTAGGTGTAGATATTCAAAATAAAGGTTTTTTGTGAGTACTTTCCGCTTTATTAAGCTTCATCAGACAAATTTTCCAATTCCAACAATTGATGTGACGTAATAACGTCATGGTTACAACAATGAACTATAATGGCTATAATATAAACGATAAAATAATATGCATAATGCGTTTATTATGTATCATTAAGAAAAATTATTAATTAAACATTTATAATTTACACAACTATACTGTTAATATAACAAAATCAACACCTTGAATGAAGTAATGGTTTGAATTTTTCAATAAAATATGATTCCTTTGCTTCTAATAGATCGTTGTTTTCGCTGTTTAACTGATATAACGGAAAGACATTAAAATTGCATTTGCCGCAAACATCGAGGTGTCGGCTCAGGGGCCCTAGTTAACAGTGATTTAAGTTTTTTTGGTTGTCTTTTTGACTGGATAAATGTTAGTCAGTAAGTTAGTGTATTAATAAGTTTTTTCATGTTTTTTATCTTGTTTAAGTAGAAGAAAATGTGTTTTAATTACGCTGGAAAACATAATGGTAATCAAAAACGGGAACATTATTGAATCGGATATGTATTATAAAGATACTGATACTAAACAGTATCTCGAATTCAATTCGTGTCACCCAAAACACATAAAAACGGCTGTACTATATAATTTGGCCAGGCGTATCTGTACCATTGTGTCTAACACAACAACTAAATTTTAAAGACTAGGGGAATTGAAAGATTTCTGTTAGCCCGCAAATATCCCTCCACATTAATTAATGATAGAATTCAAAGGGCTAGTAGAATACCAATAACGGAATTAAGACAGGTAAAGATAAAAGATACAAATCACAATATAATCGCATTTGTCACCACCTTTAACCGTCACAATCCAGCGTAATTAAAAAACACTTTCCACTACTTAAACAAGATAAAACAAAAAATGAAAAAACTTACTAATACACTAACATTTATCCCGTCAAAAAGACAACCAAAAACCCTTAAATCACTGTTAACTATGGCTAAATTTGAATCCCTCAGTCCAATTAAGGAAGTTGTCAAATGTGGAACAATATTTTATTGACAAATTTTAAACCAAATTAAACATTTCAAAATAATTACAATATTATACTGTATTATCTACTTCATTATTATTATATTATTGTATGTTTACTCTTCCATGACCTCGCGTCATTGTTATTGTATGTCTTGACAAGCTCAGGCGAAACATGTAGACAATTAAACAATAGTACTCTCTTTAGGCATTTTCAACCTTTATTTTTTTTTCTATATAAGCACTACTACGGTTTCATACATCTATTGATATATGTATATAATTAAAAATGGCCTGATTATGTTCAGTAAGAACAGAAAGCGCTAGCCTTTAATTTAGTATTTTAGGGTCTTTCTTTAATCTAATTTATATATATATTCTCAGTCAAATTAAAAATTTGACACTAATGAATTTCAACAAATTTTTTTTCTGGTAAGTCAAATAAATTTTAAAGTGTTTCTAACGATAGTAAGCAGTAAGAAGCCTTTAATTTCATAAAATTGTAAAGTCACGTGGATCACGTGACTTTTGAGCATATAAAGATGAAAAACCTGAAAAACACGTGCAAACACAAACTCGTAAGGTCAATCGATGCAAGTTTGCTTAAACTTAACACGCACACGTAACTTGAACTGGAAAAACAAATTAAAATTGTTATTTTCATCTTTGTTAGAAAATGCCGCGTCTTTCAAATGTAGAACGTCTACGTGATATAGGTAGGCTCTATGCTGGTCAGTCTGTGGTCACTGTTGCAAGAGCCTTTAATTGTTCACGCCAGACAATAATTAATCTTAGAATGATTGTGCTTCAAACTGGAACTATTGCCGACCGCCCAAGGGCGGGAGCGCCACGTGTGACGTCACTCCACAAGTAGAGAGATGTTTGGTGGAAGGGTAACTGCACAAACTGTTCGAAATCGCTTGCAGGTTGCTGGTCTTCGAGCTCGGAGGCCCTATAATGGACCAATATTGACACCTCTTCATCGCCGTAACCGACTTGTGTGGGCCACAAGACACATAAGATTTACTCAAAGACAATGGAATTCGGTTGCCTTTAGTGACGAATCTCGATTCACTTTGAGATTTGCCGATGGCAGGGTCCGAGTGTACCGCAGACGTGGTGAACGTTACGCTTAAGTATGCGTCAGAGAAGTTGACCGATTTGGTAGCTGCAGCGTCATGGTTTGGGGTTCTTTTTGTGCACATGGACGTTCTCCTCTTGTTGTCGTCCAAGGGAACTTGAATGCTGTCCAGTACAGGGATCAGATTTTGCAACCTGTTCTTCTTCCGTTTATGCAGAGACATGGGCCTGGACTAACGTTTCAACAAGACAATGCTCGACCCCATACGGCAATTGCTACCCAGAATTTTTTAAGAAATGCCGGTGTCCAAGTCCTGGATTGGCCGTCGCTTAGCCCTGACCTTAATCCTATTGAACACATCTGGGACGAACTGGGTCGACGTGTTCGTCAGCATGTGAATCCACCACTGACGTTGCAGGACCTTCAACATGCTCTTGCTGAGCAGTGGCGACGTCTTCCTCGGGGAGTGTTTACTAATGTTCTGAGATCCATGAGAAGACGTTGTGTGGCAGTACGAGACGCTAGATGTGGCCACAACCGTTACTAAACACTTTATTCCGATTGTTCTCCAAGTCTGTGAATTTCATTTTGGGGGGTACTGTGACATCACGAACGTTATCAATGTCAAGGAATTTCGGCGAGACGTATTCTTGCTTTCTGTTGATGTCAAGGTCGTCTGTGCACAACATAACACTAAAATAGTTGCCTTAGACCAAATATTAAAAATCTAGTCCCCAAAAAATTCCCCGAGTGTCAAGTTTTTAATTTGGCTGAGTATATATTATATAGAAAAAAAAGATATACTTGGAAAAAAATAATAAAGGGTGAAAATGCCTAAAGAAAGTACTATTTTCAACCTTTATTATTGTTTAAATAATGACAAATAACCATAAGTGTAGTCTTAGTAATTACTAGTCTTGTTCCTATTAGTCTAGTTCTTAATTAGAGTTACCTCCCATAGACTGAATTCAACATGAAAGCAAGAGACTCTCAAGAGACTGGTTAATCTGGTCTGACGTCAATTATTTTATTTCCTGTAGTGTTCAAAAGATTACATAAAGAATCAGTTAAAAATGTCTTTTTAATTATAACTCCTAGTCCATATGTCATCCTGATGTCACAACATGGTGTCAGAAGTGGTAGTCTGCTGCATCAGTACAAAATCCACGTTGCTGTTAGCTGAATTTTGAGGAATGTTATCAAAATAGTCCAACTACAGTCAAACCAAAATAAAATCATGCCGAAAATTCCTGTATAGTCGGTATAGAATTGCTTCGAAATTGAATAAAGATGAGGGAGACGTCCAAGTTGCATTACTGTTATATAGCATGGGGAAGAATGGTGAGGGCATTTTCAAGTCTTTCAACTTAAATGGTGCGGACGGACATAATTATGACAGTTTTGGAATGTTTTGAAAGATACTTCATCCCTAAAGTAAATACTATCCACGAAAGAGCCAATTTCAATCAGGAGGGTTCAACAGGCAGGCGAATCAGTCGAAAGTTTCACCAGAAGTCTGTATGATTTGGTGGACAAAGCCCTGCTGTAAAAATATGAACATAATTGACAGAATCGTAATTGGTATTCTCGACAATACTTACATTTGATAGCTGCTGTCGAAAGCCTTACAGTTGATAGCTGATCTAGATTTAGAAAAGGCAATAGCTAAAAAAAAGGTTTCAACGTTTTGTGTCAAGAAAAAATGATTTTTTTTCTTCTTCAGGTACGCTTGCATTTTTCGATTGAGGAATTCGGTACCTTTGTCTGTTTGAAGTCGCAGGGGTTGTCGACTTTGAAAGATTTGACGAAAGGCATCCACCAAACTAACCCCCGTCTTATTTTTGAGGGGCAACACCCAAGCATACTTGGAAAACACGTCGATGACGCACAGCAAATACCTGTATCCCTCGTTCTGTTTGGCCAAGGTCGACATATCGCTCAAGTCGACTTGCCACTGATGATCTATGCCGGCCACCACCGTGGGAGACCGCGAGAAATTCTTTTTCAATGGTTTGTGCAAGGTGTACGCCCTTTGTTGTTTCAACCATGCCTTGACTTTGTCCAAGGACACACCGGTAGCTTTGTGAAGGCCCAGAGCGCCACCGAAAGCGGCCGGGTGGTTCGGGTCGTAATACACTTTCTTCAGCTTTCGTTCCATGTTTCAGTAGGTGTCCTTATGAACAGGCTATTTATAGTTTTTGCAAGGAGAGCCATCTTCTGGTAGGTGTACTAGGAGTATCCGTGCTGGAGATTTTCTTCTTTCCTGGGCATCGCGGCGGAGCCGGTGTCGTGGACAACACGTTCCGTCGTTCTTGATTACCAATGGCTTCGCGCGGTATGTTCGTGGCCTTCAAACTTTGCATTACGCCAAACCATCCCACGGGAGCGTGGGTATTCTTTCGCCGACGAACCAAATCGTTCACGATGTCAATGGCATTGGTGTTGGGTACCGGTACCCCATTCCGAACCAATTCCACGACCAAGGTATCTTCTCTTGCATGTGTTTGAACAAAAGGCGAGCTCGCCGTTGATAGGGTCGAGGGACCGACTCCAGGATGGGTGCCTCCGAGACGTCTTCTTCTTTTGGTATGTTTTCTTCCATCAACGGAATGGCCTGTTTTCCTTTCCTTTGCATCGTTTGATAACAATGTAACAACTGTCCGTATCGTTGCATTTTATTTTCGTTGGTCAGGGTGGGATCGTTTAACACGTGTTGCATGTCTTGGTGGACATTCTCGACGGCCTGTTGCAGTGGATCTCGATCGTACGCGGGTTCGACTTGCATGACTTCGACGGGTTTGACGTCGGGGAGACCGTCGAAGGGCACCAGTTTCATTTTCTTGGCGAATTTCATCTTTGGGAAAGGACCGAAACAATCGGGTGAAGAATCCCACTTTCTGTTGCTTCAGAAGTCACAGACAGGTCTTCCAAGGTGTTTTAGACGTCGTAACAAGGGGGCGTCCTTTCTCAAGCGCTTGACTTCTTTGTCGGTCACAGGAACGTTGTCGCGAATCAGGTTTCCAATACACTCACACACACCGTCGACGATGGGTTGGGTCTCGAGTAAAAGTTGACGGTCTTTAGGTGCAGTGTTCAATAGATACCGCAGTGTCTCCGTGACTGAGCTCGGGACCGTTCTCTGGTTCCCTTTTTATACCTTTCTTTCCACTGGGTTATCCACCAAATAGTTTAGATAGCTCGGCAGTGATAGCGTTCGCTCTATCGCGTCTTCTAAGGTAGTGTCGATACCAAGGGGGCCAAAGCTGGGAGAGCCATGGCCAACAATGCACCGATGGCACCACCTTGTTGAGTGACAAGTCGCCGTTTGACGTCAGGGGATGTTCGTGGATCACTCATTCTGCGAAGCATTGCTCGATGTTTGTTCAATTCATCGGAACTCAGTCCCCTTCCGCGCTGGGCGGTCCGTCGAACGAATTGATTTTGTCTCTTGTTTCTTTCCTCTTGTAGTCTTTCCTTCCATCGCAGCAAGATACGAATCAGCACACCCCCAAAAACCCACGTCCCCCGGGTTTCATGATCAGGGAGAGTTTTTCGGTCGTCGGCATGTTTCTCTCCGTCAGTTGGGTCAACACTTTCGATTTCGTTCCACCCATTTCTTGTGCTGGGCATGCAGTGGCTGAATGTTACCCTTTAGCAAATGGCTGGCCGCCAACTTGAACCACTGCAACAATCCAATCCAGGGAGAGTTTCTCTCTGTCAGTTGGGTCAACACTTGTCGATTTCGTTCCACACGATTTGATGGGAGAAGACACGGAGATATTGCAAAAGTGGTTCACGAAAAAGAGTCATCACCATGACACGAGTGTCATTTACATTGTGCAAAACTTGTTTGACAAACAACAGCGTACCATCAGCCTGAATGCCCATTACTTGGTCCTGTTCAAAAAGTCCTGAGACCCGAAAGTCAGTATCCATAGGGGTAAGTGTTGCTCGATTGGCCATCGTCATTGAATTGCACAAACCGTCGTTCGTTACTGGGAGTTTAACGTCCACTTCCACCAGCGGTGATATCGTAGACTAGTGATTTATTTGTTGTTGTTCTTGGTGTTTAACGTCCGCTTCCATCGAAGGTGATATCGCAGACAAGTCTTATTTTCATTATCTTAGCGCACGCGCAGGGGTCTTTGCTGTGGGAGGAAACCGGAGTGCCCGGAGGAAACCCACGAGGTTGAGAAGGAGCCCCTATCTCCATGCCACATACGCTCACACCAGGGTTCGAAACCACAGCCGCAAGCCAGAGGTGACCGGCCAGCTAGAGGTCGAAGCGCGGCACTCTAGACCACTAGGCCATCCCAACCCCCCTGCACAAACCGCTTGTCATACACGATTTTATATCTTTTGTTCTCGGGGCGTGTCCAAAGACGGCGGTCACGTGATCTGGTAATCTTGAACGGATTGGCGATGACAAGAGGCTCGTTTTGATTGACGTGTTGTACATTCTCTTTCATGATGGCGTAATTCAGCTGCTGCGAGGCTTGATAATTCAAGGTGAATCCCCGGACTTTACACACGGTTTTACCATCGCTCTGGTTGTACGCGTAATTCTTTGGTCCTCCGCTAACAAATTCTCGAATGGTGACATCTTCGGGCAACTCGTTCTTCCACTGGCCCAAACTAGAACGTTCCGGGGGATTCCATGACGTGGCGTGGTATTGATAGATGACGCTATCGGTGTCAAAATAGCATACCCTTTCTCCCAACTTTTCCAAGACGGAATAGAGTTTCAAACGGGCCTGGGCAGTGACAAAGGCAGCAATAACCACGTTGGTGATGGGACAGGGTGCCACGTGTTATTCTTTCTTCAGCGTTTCCATCAATACCATGTTGTCGTTGACTAACTGTACATCTCGCACGGTCTGGGTCACGTCCAACATTTTTTTCATGTCCTGGGAAAGTTGTCTCTTTGTCCGAATTTCCCCCATGCTGTGTTAAGTTGGAGCTTACTAAACGCCCGCATCCCTTTGTTGGGTTTTATCGACGCGGGATCCACATTAATACCTTTCGTGTCGTACACGTCGTTGACGAAGCGGGACTTATCTTCTTCGGTGTGGCAGGTGTCGGGATAACCGCTCCTTTCTATCTTTTTCTTGAGGTAGTGATTAAAGTACCCAGTAAACAGACCGCCCGTGTTGGCCTCGGGGTCGTAAGTGCTGAATTCTTTCCAGTGCCAGACTTCGTAAACTTTAAGTACTCGGTATCCTAGGGTCACCGCTTTCTTCAGTTCCAGAGTGACAAACGTACCCACCCAGGCTCGCTGTTCGTCGGTGTGATCGCAAGGTTGGTATTCGGCAATGTGTTGCCTGTGTTCGTCGACGCAGCTTCGACACAGGGCAAACACCAATTTCTGTTTGCGCCGAAACGGGAGCACTGGATGGTACAGGCCACGAGGCGGCAAGACGGAACACTGGATCAATCCTTCGTACTGCTGCCACTTATCGTGATCGGGCTGTGTGACGATCGTGGGTTCCTTGATGGGAAAGGTACCTTGATGTAAGGGTACAGGGACACCACGTCGATGTAGCGCATGTCTTCGACCGACTCTTTGACCAACAGTTGGATGGCATTGGTTCTCCCACCGAAGAAAGCGTTGCGGGGCATCAGAGGTTCGGGAGCGGGTCATTGCTGATCTTCCAAGCCTCGTAAAAATTCGTCCATCTTGGGATCATGGCGTCGTTCTTCCTCCATCTCACACTCCCACATGACGCGGATGGTCTGCATACTGTACTGTTCCTGGAGTCGACGGTGGCGTTCATGTGTCTTCTGGTACAAGTCCCTCATACTGCGAGATGGATCGTAGGGATGTTTATGTTGAACGTCTTGGACGGGACCCGGATAACATTTAGGACAACTGTGAAAGGCACACCCGTGAAACTCGTACACCGTACCCATGGTCTTGTCCATGCCATCTAAGCTATAAGGGCCAACTCGGCATTCACTACCGTTACGGGCGAGTCGAATGTTTGGTAGAGGGGTCTGGTTTCGGAATGCAGCCATGGTATGTCGGTGTTGTTCCCATTCCATCCATCGAAGGGCTTTGTTGGACTGTTGTCGAGGCTGGAAGCGGTGCCAGTCCTTACCAGGTTTCGGCTCTTGCATCAGGGCTCGAGGAATGACGACGAAGGTGTCTTTTTTGAGGTAGTGTGTGCGTAACACGCGACTGCAGGCGGAGGCCAGGGTCAGGCTCTTCTCAAAGGGATCGATTCCCGTGTCCATGAGAAATATCTCGCGAAACACGCCACAACATAGGCGGATGACATCGACGTCACTTTTACAGTAGGCAAGAATTTCCTGGCGAAAATCAAAGACATCGTGACTGTGCTGCTCGTACCACTCGTGAAATTTCTCTCGTTCATTCACACTCATGCCATCCGGATCGTAATCGGTGTCGGGAGGATAGGCGCCCACGTAATCTTCATTCTCCGGTCTGTTAAAGTGGTGAGGAAAATAACCTTTCTTGAGTTCTAGCAGGCCAAAGGTCTTGGGCATGTCCCGTAAAGCCATCGGTAGAAAGTTGAGGGAATCGATGAATTTTACCGTGCCGACAGTGATCGTCATCGCTTTACCACCATTCATAATGACTTTGGGTTACGCCACGGAATGTCTGTGTAGCGTCTGTAAAATCAGCAGTCCGTCGTAACCTTTAAAGTTGTGAGCCACGGCAATCACGGGACTCGTTTCGTGACTGTCATGTTTCCGACCATCTATCACCGTACCGTGAGCAGCAACTTGTAAAAACCATTTTCCCACGTCTTGGCCTTTAAACACAATTTCCCGTTGGTGATTCCAATACGTGTCACAGTGCTCACAGGGTTCTTGGTTGTCGATACAAAAGTGACAGCACGTTTGCAGGACACATAGGTTGGGAATGTGTTCACCCGTATCTTGCTGGCATTCAAAGTCAAAGAAGACGAAGCGGGTTAATGTTGTCAGCTGTAGTTTATCGCTTTGGGTCTTTCGGTCTCCGTTCATGTCGATGGGTGATTTAAGTGGTTGGGTGTAGCAAAACTGTTTCTCGGCCGTGTGCCACTCTCGGCAGATGGAACACTCGTATTCTCCGCATCGATGTTGTTCTAAATCTCGCTTGGCTTTGATAACGTCCCACCCCTTCTGGCACTTCTCGCATTTCTTCCACCGATGACATACACTGCACTTGGCTCTGGAATGGGTGGCGAGATGGTTGTCGAAACACTGGCGGCTCATAAACACGCGATGACATCGGGAACACGTCTTTGTGTTGGGATCGGGTGGACAGGGTGGACCCATTGTCTTACATCCTTGCCACATCACGTGACACGAATGTTCTTCGGCATGATCGTATCCCATCTGACAGGTATCGCAAAAATACGAGTTCTCCACAAAGGCGGGCATGGAGGTAATGACGTCATAATGTCTGTCGTGTAAATACAGGTTCAGCTGTTTTGGTGTTCCGGTGACGTATTTTGTTCCTCGATAGATCGCCTTCCCAAAGATGGCTCGTGAGAAAACGTTGAGCTGATATCCGTGCTCTCCCAAATACTTGGCGTACAGTTCCCAGGTTTCCACACCCGTGCAGGCTTGTCTGGCTCCACCAACGGCATCGACGAGAGCTTCTGTTTTCTTCGTCTGCCACGAGTGGGGTCCTGCTCTCCTCTGTTGTCTGTTCCGTTCTCTTTCCCATTCAGGTGTGTCTTGTTTGTTGGCAAAGTGACGAGCGACGACAATGGGTCGCTGAAAACACAGTTCGTCGGCATTCTTTATGGTGACCAGACATCTCTTTTTCTTTAAATACTCTTCGAAATTAGCACTGTGTCTCTACTACACGTTTGTTCCACCGCTACCTCTGCCATCGGGAGGGGACACGTGACAGATACTCATGGACATACGTTGATCTAGTCGAAATTCTTCGTTACTCTATAGCACGTCTTCGGCTTTTAACAAGCGATGCTCGCGGAACGGTAACCAGATCGGTGTTTTGAGTCCTGGCCGGGTGACTAATGGCGATTCTAACATAGTCACTTTCTCTGGCGTCCAAGGTTCGGCGAATTTCCTCGATGATGGCCTCAAAGGTGTCGTGCAGTTGTTGTGGTACTTCGTTGGCTGGAACGTGAGTCCAATCTTCCAGAAAATTTATCTCCACACACAGTGATTCTGTTCTAAACAATCGGCTGTATCTTCTATCCACGGGTCGTAATGTAAAACTCATCCTGCTTCGTTCGGTGATCGCATGAAAATGTTAGAAACTGTCGCTTCCCACCTTTTAGCCCCTGTATGTCGTGACGTCATCAAACGTTCGATATCGTACACCCTACGTTGTATAACGTTGCACATGTGCTGTATAACGTTGCATCACGTCTATATTTAGCCTCCAACGTATGCATAGCGTTGCGTCACGTCTATTTTTTAGCTCCAACGTTCAACCTACGATGCATAACGTTATCTATGACGTCACTCCATGAATGGACTCGTCCGTGACGTCATGCCCCTCAAATGGATTCGTCCGTGACGTCACCCATGAATGGACTAGTCCGTGACGCCATACCCTTCAAATGGATTCGCCCTTATGATGATAAAACGACACAACACCCGTCTCTCTATCAGTATGAGAATGGCTGCTCCTGTGTTACGCATCGAAGAATACCGCAGCATGGATACTCTCATGTATCTCAGGGGTCATACTCTTGCCGTGATTATCCCTGACGATGTCTTCGTCTTACCTGACGAGGAATTAAAGACACCTCCCAGGAAAAGACCTCCCCCCGAATTAGTGGAGGCCATTAGACGCAACCGACATAAAGTGCGTCGTACCCTCACATTCTAGTGAGGGCAACGGCCCTTTTCAGGGCCAACTTAATCAATGCAAAAGAGTTGTTTCCCCTTCCCTCTTCTTCTTCTTCTCTCTCTCTCTCTCTCGCTCTCTCTCTCTCTCTTTCATTCTCCCTCTCTCCGTACGTGCAAGGGGTCACGCACGTGCAAGGTCACGCACCGCACGTGCAGGGGGTCATCTAGGTCACGCACGTGCAGGGGTTATCTAGGTCACGCACATGCGCGCACGTGCGTCCCTATACAAGCGGTCATACTACTCAAATCATCAAATATTTACAGTCAAACAAAATATGAATTGTAAATCAAATAATGTAATTTATTTGGTGATATGTACAGGTTGTAAGGGTAGACACATAGGGAAAACAGAATTACAATTAAGTAGACGAACGAACCTCCATCGCTCTCCAATTAAAAACGCAGAAAATAGAACGATTCCTTTAAGCGAACATCTAGATCTCTGTGGCGGAGGTAAATACACGGTTTTCCCTATGTATAAATTAAATGTATCAAATCAAGCGCTATTAGAAATAAAAGAAAACGCATTTATACGGAAATACAATCCCGAACTTAATGTTAAAGTTTAACTCATGTATTTTATAAATATATTTCATTGTATATTTAACTAAATTTGAACGTAAATTGTTATTAATAACAGTAGTAACTCAACATATTGTAAAAGTCGGATGTGACGTCTTTCTATTGTTAACAATAGTTACATATCTTTACACTTGTATATAATTTCATATGTTGCTGTTACAGCAACCAAAATGCCCCCTCCCCCCAATGCAATATTTTTTCCATTTTCAGCGATGTTGACCATGACCATCAAGTGGTCAAATTAGTTTAAGGAAAGCAGTTCATATATTTAACACCAGTGTAATAATTATCAATTGATGGAAATTGTACAATTTTGACTAAAATATGAAGGAGTTTGGGTGGTTGCTATGGCAGCAACATTATCATTTTTGTTTTTAACAAAAGCGTCATTTTGGTACATTTTCAATAATGATTATTTTGAAATAAAATTTTGAATCACCCTTCTTCATAAAAGCCAGCTAATCAAAAGTTGTTTTTTCCAACACTGGCATTAAATTCACAATTGGTGGTGAAAAGGAGATAACATGACACAGGATCAACATTTCCTCCTGTTGATGAGTACCGGTAAGCTTAAGTGGGGGACAGACACGAGTATTTTTTCGACCAATTGCGCAATTTTTAAAATCGCTCGAAAAATATGCTTGTGTGCCCATGTGGGCCATGACGATTCTGATCGCCGAACCATTCGCCCGATCAATTGCTCGTATTTAGTATGTTAGATATTTTCGTCCGAATATTTACGCCGGCGATTAAATTCGCTCGTGTGTCCATGTCAAGCGTACGCTGTCGGGTGATTCATTTTTATAAGCCAATCATCGACATCGTTGATATCACACGATCTCAGAATGGCTGCCATTTTGTACAAGTCACGTGATCGACATAATTGCTCACAGGGTGGCGTAGGCTTTCGAGACGATCGCCACGTGTGCTCGTTCCTTATCGGCCGTAAAAAGTCGCTGGCGAATTTCAATCGCTGCGATCGGGCGGAAAAATACGCTCGTCTGTCCATAGCATAAATCTGATCATGCTATCTTGGATTCAATAACCTGTCTTTTCCAACCCGGATAGTTATTAATAATGTAATAAAAACTGAGAGAGGTAGAAGGGAGATATCATCATGCATTTCCCAGGATGATTAGAATATAAATTAGAATACTTTCTCTGTTTAATGTTAATTTGAAGTGGGGGGGGGGGGCTGAGGGGCTGGAAGGGAGGTAACTTGTACGTCCCAGGATGATTAGAATATAATTATAAATGAGCACGCTTTCTCCTGTTAATGTTGACTGGGCCTTGGGGGCACTTCTGCAAAAATTACATGTAAAACTGTTCTTCATCTTTCAAGTTGTTTATCAGATCATTGATAATTTCAATTGTGTTAGGTTTCTTACCGACAAGAAACAAATGCTTTCAATTAAACAATTTATATAACTGTAGATACAAGGAAATGTCCTGTGTTGGGTACGCGAAGAATGTTTATACATTTAATTTTTAAAGAAAAACACTTCACTCCTCAAGAATCATCTGCAATCACAGCTAAATCTAACGACTACAAAGCTCCAAATGTCGTCTACTTCAAAATTCTTCATCCATTACTTCAATGTTACAAACCACAAAACTGCAGAAATTTTAAAGTAAACTAAAAAGAAGAAACACATGGTATTAAATTACCTATCTCTGATTAGAGAGAGAGAGAGAAATAGGGTTTAGCGTCCACTTGACACAAACTAGGTCATTTCGAGACTAACATATGGTTTAATTTTATTTCAATAATTCGCTTGCGCGTAGGGGTCTTTGGCAAAGGGAGGAAACCGGAGTACCCGGAGAAAACCCACGAGGCTGGACAGGCGACCCTATACTCCTTGCCAGGTACAACCGGGGATTTGAAACCATTCCAGTTGACTCAATGGCAGGCCGTATGATACAGCATGCGCACGCTAACCATTCGGCCATCCAACCCCCCATCTCTGATTAGATTGCACGACATTAAGATAAAATAGAATTTCAAGTAAAAGAACTTCACATTGGAGAGTAATGGGAACAACAACAAAAAAAAAAACAACAAAAAAACTCCATTCACATCGGATTCAAAAAAAAAAAAAAAAAAAAATGGGCTCCCTGCACCCCTACACCCATTCCACAGCAATGATACAGTTTCTGATAAAAGTAAGCAGTATTCGCCCATAAAATTTAATTATAAAACTCCAAAAATACTGTGCACAAAATATATCAATCAAATTCAACAGCCCATTAATCAAGTATTCAAAACGGAATCTCCACGAAAGTTACATATATATTACTTATAATTGATAAAAACAAAATGGGATTAGGTACGGTACATTCAGTTTACACATCTTGAAAAATTAGATCTTGCACATTCCATATTTTCTATGTTACTCATACTGTTTAACAAATTACATGTATGACAAATCACACAAATACAAAAATATAATAAAAACATCTGCTAGGACCAAGATGAAAAAAAAGAAGGGAAGACCGTAATAAATTTCGAAAAAATAAATTGTTCAGGATGGAGGGCCCGGCAAAAAGTAATCGGTTGTGGATGCATCAAATTTATGCAATTATAAACAAGAAAAAAATCCTAAATGACAAGGTACTCGTTCCTACACCCAGTTCACGTTCCTATAGCTAGTTCACTGGAGTGAAAGCATAACAAAGTTTAAGATATAAACATAAGCCCCAGATGAAATTGAAGACGGACACCAGTGACAACCATATATCATTCTGTCCACATGTGGGTTAAATCCTAAAGAGTTAAACAGAAACTATATCATAGCATTCCACTACCAAAGGAGATCAAATAGTATCCTCAACTGCATAAAAATATTTTCTGACTGGCATTGAATAACCAAATGATTACCATAGAACATCCTACTTTAATAAGAGTATAGAACATAAGGTGGTAGCCGACTAGATATCCCATTCAAATCAAAAACATCTATCAGTTGCAGATAGTATCTCATCATTTATTAAAAAAGAAAAAAAAAACCAAAAAGAAACTTCTCTTCATCCATGTGGCTCAAGGCACACCATGGATTACACTACAGACCAATCCTAAATTATACAAACAATAACATCATAGATTAATTAGAGACAACAAACAAGAAATATTTTAAATTTAAACCCTACTGTAGTCGCCTTAAACCGATTTTTAAAGCCACCATGAGTGTGTATGCAAAAAGCCTATTCCCTACATCATTCAAGTGTACCCGATTGTCTGCATAATTACTTAGATTACTGCAACGCACTTTTCTACAATTATCCCAACACCTAACCTCGGCCAACTGACTGACTTGATCTGCAATGATCCTATTAATATCTACCCTCTTCCTGTTATAGACCTCTTTTGACATCCTCCGTGTTATGAAGCGCGGAAAGATTGACCAAACAAAGACTAAAGCTACCATTTAATTTTCGTACGTTCGTTACGTACGCCTATCTTCGTAGGGATAAGTAACTCGTGGAAAGTGAAACGTCAAACTCATAAAAATTAAGTCACAAGTGTCTGTCCTGTCGGTGTATCAGTACATACACACTCTCACGTTCTCGTCGAAGGTGTGAAGCAATTTATTATAATTAAGTACATGTAAGCAAGGCGAGTTTATGGTAAGGTTAAGTACGAAGGTTACTTACATAAAGTTTTAAAAAACAGAATCTCCCGTTTGATAACAGCAACTGTAAATTAAGTAAAAGTCGTTTGTTAATTTCTAGCAAACATCCGCACCCACATTAATATTTCAACTATGAACCATTAGGCATAATAATAATAACACAAAGAGCCCGTGTAATACTAATAAGGCTTGTCTGAAACCAGCATATGGCCTGTAAATCAAAATCTTGATCGACAAAAAAAATAGCAATAAATCCCTTTCAGTTAAATAAACAACCGATATAATTGACGCAACTCGTATATATCAAATTTGTCGCGTACGTGAAGCTGCGTTTTAATTTTCATATTCCCATTATTTCAATCAAGTTCTCAACCAAAGGCCAATGGCGACAGACTGCAGAGTGACGGGAGAACCCGCCAATTTTAAATGCGGTTATTTCATTGGCTACCGTAGTCAGCGCTCCCGCCAATGCCATTTTAATTTTATTTTAACAAAAACGAACAAGGGAACATTACGAAAAGAAAATAATAATAAATTAGAAAATAATAATAAAAAATAACTACCCCAAAGGTAACAAAATAATCAAAATGGAATGATAATATTATAAACATCAATTAGGTGAAAAGTAATTATAAAAATGAATACTTTAATTGAAAAAGTTTCGTCTGAAAGAGAGAGCGCATTCCTTAATATACTGATATCCATGTGGCTCAAGGTACACCACAGACGTACTATGCCCTACCTTTTGAATGCATCTTAAGTTGATTAAGCTATTAAGTGAAACCTAGATCCATGTGGCTCAGGGCACACCATGAATACTTCTGCTATAAGATATGCCCCCACCCTCTCTCTTACAAAGGAATATAATTTAGAAAAAGAAACGAGCATACTCCGAAAACCGTTGTTCGATATTCTCAATATCCTCTATTTGCCAAGTTCGTCCTGCGCCCAGAGGAAGGGTAGATAACTCGTTTGCAATGACAATTTTTTTTTCAACAGGCGCAATTTCAGAAGTCCAACGAAATGCGCCCCCAACCGTCGGATGTAAAAAATTCACTAAAGCGGTTTCGTCATCAACCAATTTTGTTACCAGGCCTGGGTACCACCTATCTTCATATGCTACGGCGATGTAGACATTTTCTTTCAAATTTCCAATTTCATATGAAACATGTTGTAAATTAGTTTCATCGTCAGAATCTTCACCGGAAAGATCAATCTGACAATCCCGCGATTGTTTACTTTTTTTGGCAGGTGTAGGGCAAATTTCGATATTTGATTTTCGCTTACGGTGATTTCTATCAACAAGTTGTTCAAGATTTTGACTAATCACATCCTTAACTTTTTGTGTATTACTGGTGTATTCCGTGTAACTAACGGAAGCCGACGGTGTTGCGTAATTTATAATTTGCTCAAGATTAATTCTAAGTTCAGCAACTGCTAATTTTTTGCCCTGTTTAGACATCTTGAATTGAAAAATCAAAGTCGCCAAAATCATTTTCTCCAAGTAAATTAGTTTTTTTGAGTATGTTTCGTACGGTCAGATATGTCCGGTCTTTCTTGACCATATTTACCACCAATAAGGTAATCGCCTAACTGCCTAAAGGTAACTACCAAACTGCTTGAACAAATTATTTCTAAAAATTCGCTTGTTAATTTATGATGCTCCTCTCTTACATTACATAACGAATCATATATTTCGTCTTTTATTGGCTCAAAATCGGCAAACACTGGAGGCAATTCACGGTCTAATAGTGCTGTTCCGTCTTGTGACATTTTCTTTAAAAAATCCCAAAGTGGATTTATGTAGAGATGCAAATCAGTGACATGAACTGAATTTGATTGAATCAAGGCACGAAGCCCGGCAGACAGAGGAACTGATCGAATATCGGCCAAAACTGACAACAACAGTTGATTGCTGTTCCCCACATAGCCATTTGCAAAAAAGTCTGATGTCAGCTCTATGATAATGGGCTACGGCAGCACCGGCGAATATACAATTAAATCTATTAGATCTAAAATCTAATATCTTAGACTTTTTGTCCGAAAGATCCAAGTAGCTGAGCCATCGCGCGCAACATCCCGATTTTTCATCACCACGTGGCCCCAATGCAGAACATAAGGTTCTTAATAATCTTAGAACACAACTCTCTGAACATCTCCAACATTTGAACTCAGCTAACGTATCTCTTCCTAATGAACCACGCTCTTTTACTAATTCGCTCTCAAATGCTTTGATGTCCTTTTCGGCCTGAGAACTTAAACCTAATAAACAGTGAGCCATACAATAAAAGTAAAGTAACTCGTCGTCTTTCTTTTGACCTACAGAATCCAAATATTCGTTACGCCATTCGTTTAATTTTTCATGAGCCAATTTAACTACCGCGGAACGATCTCCAACGAGCGAAGATAACCGGGAAATCAAATTATCAAACACTTCTTTGTTTCCTACCATAGGTAATCTTCTTCATCCCAAGTTGTTGACCTACTAATTTCATACAACACTGACGAGTTCCATCATTAAACTTGCCAACCGAACTTTCATTAACGCGAGTCTCGATTGCACGATCACCAGATATGATATCGATGGTTCGCTGAAGATTCGTTGTTAAATTTTGAAAGTCAGAACAGATTTCACTAATTTTAGTATCATAATCCTGCGATCTTTTTTCATCTGTGTGACCTACTGACATCAAATCTAATTTTACTACTACATCATCGACCACAAGTTCTGGTGGTTTATTTAAAGACAAATCGTTATTTGAATCCACTTGCGTTAAACTAACATCACTAGAAGTACTTTTTAGTGGCAATTTAGCCCTATGTTCTAAATATTCGTTAAACTCAATTTTATCTTTCTTATTTTTCTTTAATTTCTGTTGCCGTTTCAATATTTTATCAAGAAAAGTATTCAAATTCCTCAAGTTTAAATTAACTGTTGGTGAAATAGTTGTCAATATTTGCAATACTTCATGGATAGATGGTTTGCCTTTCATTAATTTATTCCTTAACAATAAAATCGAACCATTGGTTAAATAATCTTCAAAAATCGCAGGATTATTATATTCCACAAAACTATTAAAATTGTCTGACGAAAGACATGATAACAATTCATTCCATTCAGCTACAATAACACGTATACAATGTTAGATCTAGGCCCACCAGGTTAAACAAAGCCTACTTTACAATTTTCGATCTAGGCCCATGGCACTAGCTTGGGAACAAAAAACGTACAGAATTTATTTTAATTCACCAACTTTTGAATATTTTGATTCGTTACTAGGCCCATCTATCTAGGCCCACAGATTAAAAAAGCATATACATAACAATTTTAGATCTAGTCCCATGACACTAGCTACGGCGTAGAAAAATAAACAAACGTAAAACTTTTATTATTCGCCAATTTTTTATTCACTAATCCATATCTGATTATTTAGGCCTATTCATCCCATTTAGCTAAAATAATACATCTCTTCATTCATAATCCTAATACAATATTAATAGATCAAGGCCCTCTAGAATAAATAAACGTAGAGAAGGGGATTTATATCTGTATTCTTAAAATCCATTCACATTTTTGTATTCATTAAATCATACAAAGCAATGCCATTCGCATGATCCTTCTATTGACTTAAATGACTAGTAGTGTAGGCACGACGCTATTTTCTATTATTAACTGTTACTGTAAGGCCTGTAGTACTACTCCTGCTCTTACTTTATAATACTTACTCGGTGCTGTTACTTTATTAGTCTTTCTTTAGATGATATAATTCTCATACTTACCAGTGATATTGTCATTATTTTGATAACACTGTGCCATCTTTCAGTTACAGCTTTAGACAAAACTTAATTGTAGAATTGATAAATTTATCAACCGTCGTCTCGTACAGGAGTACAGGGCGAACCGACTGGCTCAATTTTTAACGTTGACCTTCGACGCCATGTTTCGATAACTTATTTTTTCCGTACGGATCTTTTTATTGGACGATCCGTGTAAACATAATTATCATTGGTTTATTTTTTTCGCGGGAATTTAGCAATTGCACTTTGACCTGTCGCTATATATAGAGGCGTCACGTGGCATCACAGAATAGTTCCGGTTGTCGGGATGAGACTTGCTCTAATTAATGTAGTAATACTAATAAACGGATATAATGATAAACCTGGAATAACTCTTTTTTGCAGGCAAGTCCTTTATTTATATAAAACATACATGTAATCCCATTGTTTACAACGTAACAACTTTAGAGATTTTTCTCAACTAAACCACGTGGTTTCTTTGAAATTGTTCGCTATGTCAGACCAAAGCCATATATAGATACAGGGCTTTGTGTCAGACGACATCATTACGTCACAGAACTTGTCCGAGTGCGGCATTGTTAAATTCTTTAAAAAAGTAAGTTGTATACCATTTTCAAGTGCTCGAAGCTAGCACTTAACATGCTCCGATTTTATCGATTTTAGTAGCATCAGAACGACAATAAAATGAACTTTCTTTCGATCGGTCGGTTATGGAATATTGACAAATTGCCTCAAAAAAAGTGTACGTAAATTGTTTTTTCAACTTAAAAAAAATACATGGTATTTTGATATATCAAAATTCCATAACCGACCGATCGAAAGGTCGTTCTGTTATCTTTCTAATTGTATTAAAATGAATTTTTTTTTTATTATTAATAACAACTAGCTTCGAGCACTTCAAGTGGGGTACCCTCATTTCAAAACGTGACAAAATTTTTTTACCGTAACGTCAAAACACGCAAAATTGACGTTTTTCAACTTACGTTTATGAAATTAATAAGAAGAATAGGTATATAAAAATTATACCAAACAAAAGAGCAAGATATCGGTTTTCAAAGTCTGTTTTAAATATTAATAAAGATTATATAAAAAGGTTACAAATCGGGAAAAAACTACTTTCTTCCAACGCGAGCAATGGGAGTTGTGACACCTATTAACATTTGTGTTTATATAGTTACGCTATCATATTAAAAAGTCTGAAGAGGTTCCAACGGAACTGAAAGCGCTAGCTTTAAATATGGAGTTTGTTTTTGTTCAAACATCTTATTTATTTATATATCACCTGAGAGCTGTTTCCAACTGCACTACTTTGTTTCACGGTAAATGATAAGAAAATAAAAGGCATGCCGACACAAACTGATTTCAACGCTGGTTTAATAACATTTTAACATTTTAAAGTACTTTTCGTCCGTCTTGGGACTATTCATAAATAATGTCATTGTATAAAGATGGACATTATAGTATATTTATACATATTTACATAGTAACACTATGGTTTTAATTGGCTATAGTTACCATTGCCGATGGTTACATGGTATATCGTTAACTAATAGAAAACATGTACACACGTGTGTTAATCTGTAGTATATGGGTTCAATTAGGGAACAATGAATGGAAGATTATCATGAGATAGATTTAAGAAAATTAATAAATAAATAAATGAGGCTAATTGACAATTGTTACTTATTGACTATTAAGTCAAAGCACGTATTTTTTAATAAAATGATTTTCCATTAATTTCCTTTTCGTCGTGTCATCGACTTTCATTTTATAAAAAGGGAAGATTTGAAATTTTATTTGTAGATGTTGCGCACATTTAAAGATGTGTCTATTAACAAATAAGGGTCCATTTTCAATATTGCAATCCCGTCGATGGTTGTGTACTCTATCCCGTAGATGAGTAGATGTCTCGCCTATATGACGTTTTTTTGTGTCACAATTCATAATGTCGTTGACGCTAAACGTAAAGTTACGAAAATTATACTGGTTGTTTGGCGTTATATGGTCGCAACATTTGCATCGAAGATCCAGGCATTTAGATACATAAAAACCGGTCCTTGTGATAGATGAATTGAATTTTGCTCTGGTTAGGAAGTGTTTCAGATTAGGTGGCTGTCTTTGTGATTTAATGAATTGAACATTATCAAATTTCGCTTTGAGGTTGTCGTTTGATGCCAGGAGTGACCTGCTCTCGTACATTGTTTTACAGAAGTTTTTTTTTATAAACAATATTTTATTCAGAATGTCTGAACGGGGTTTGGGAACAGGCTTAGCCTATGTAAAACCCCTCTCCCTAGATAATATACATACATGATATTAAAACAAAGGATCAAAATGGGTGTATAATATACAGAGTTAAAATGGCAAACACATACCTAAATATAACAATACATATATAATAGGAAAGATAACAATGTATATTATATTATATATTATGGGTTAAATAATCACGTTAATTAAAACTAATACTGTAAAATAAAGCTGCCAATGAGCTAGATTAAAATCTGTTTGACATGTCAATAAACTTGTGGACTTGATCAAAAATATTGTTGTTTACATCTGTACAGTAATTTGTGGATCCGAACAAGAGACAGTTTATGTTTTTATGGTTGTATTGTAATTTGTCTATGGTTTCCTTTCGTGCATTTGAATGTAAAGAGCATTGCAAAAGGTAGTGATCAGGATCTTCAAAGAAATGACCACAGAGGCATGCGGGACTGTCTGCAATATGTCATAGGTACTAGTGACCCTGTAGATCAGAACATCGGAGTCTGAGTTTACTATGGATTATTTGGAATTTCCGCTGACCGTTGTAGTAAAAACATGGAATTTTTATGTCTGATTTGGAGAGATGATCTGAAAATATTTTAAGAGTTCTTGAATTTCTTACAGGGGGACTGAGTTTATTCCGCTCCTTTATACTGGATGGGATAAATGATTTAGAAAATATTTCAGTACGACATCGAAATTCTTTGATTTTATCTTCGTTTCGAAACGAATATGTATTTGTTGGTTCCAGATTTATGAGATTCTTGAGATAGGGTGGGGTTAGGTTGTTTATAATTTTGTATAGTAATTTTAATTTGTGCTGATTTCGTCGTTCTTTGAGTGGAATAAACCCAGTTTCCGCGTAGAGGGAAGCGTGACTAGTACCTTTAACTGCCCCCAATATAGTGCGTAGTGCATCAAGCTGAAGGGATTCGAGATTATTAGATAAGTAGTCGGTGCACCCGTCCCATATTACATCGGCATAGTCAAAGTGTGGCAGAATAAATGACGAGTATAAGGTATTTAGCGATTTTCTGTTTAAGCGATATTTAAAGGAGCGTAGACAGTTTACTAATTTTGACACTTTACTAATTATACTATCAATGTGACTGTTCCATTTACAATTGGTTTGAAAAATAAGTCCAAGATGTTTGTGTTCAGTTACTTCCTTTATTCTTATTGATTTCATTAATAGGGGTGGTTTCACAATGTTGCGTTTAGTTGTAAGGGTTAGGGTTTCTGTCTTTAGGGGATTAAAAGTCACCAGCGACGCTTCCGCCCATGCATTGATTTTTTGTAGATCTGTGTTTAGGGTAACTGCGCATGCCTCTGGATCGTCTATTTTTAAATAAAGGGAGGTGTCATCTGCAAATAGTCAAATGTTTGATTGTATATCATCAACAATATCGTTGATATATAATAAAAACAATAGTGGTCCCAGAACACTACCCTGTGAGACACCAGCGGGGATGCCCCTGGAGTCCGAGGAGGTTCCATGTATTACGACGCATTGGTGTCGATTATCTAAGTAATTCTTGAACCATAATAATAACCCCCCTCGGACCCCAGCAGCTTCCAGCTTGTGACAGAGTCTGGCATTCCAGACTCTGTCAAAGGCCTTGCTTATGTTACATAAGATGATCCTGGTATATTTATAATGATCGATGGCTTGACAAAAATAGTGAATTAGATCTATTAATTGGAAGATAGTAGAATCACCTGGTAGGAAACCACTTTGCAGCGTTGTTAGTATAGAGTTCTCCTTGAAAAAATTAAAGACGTGTGTATATATTATTTTCTCAAATATTTTTATAATAATACTAAGGAGCGAGATGGGTCTGTAATTGCTGCATTCATTTGGGTGTCCTTTTTTGAAGAAAGCCACAACATTTGCAAATTTCCATATGTTTGGGACAGTGTGTGTTTCAAGTGAAAAACGGAAGAGTCGGCACAGGGGATCACTAATTTCATTTACAAATTTTTTTAAAATTTTTGAACTTACTCCGTCCGGTCCGGAGGCTTTAGTTGTATCTAGACTGCTAATTACGTCTTTAATTTCTCTAGGTGTTGGAATAATCTTATCTAGACAATTAATATTCATTTTAAGGGGTGTAAGAGATTTATTAGTACTTGGTAGTTCAGTTTGCTGTATGAAATAATTATTAAGGGCATTGACTTTGTCGGTGAGGGTAAACAATGTATCATTTTCAACTCTTAGTGGAGGGGGCTCGTTTGAAGATGCATCGTGTGTCTTGGTATACGCGTTTATTAGATTCCACCATTTCCTTGTTCCAAAATTTTCGCTCTCATTAATTTTTGCATCAATTTTCTCAAAATATTCTGTTTTACATTTCCTTAACAAGTTTATGTTGTCATTTCTTATTTTGCGAAAAGTTTGCCAATCAGTTTCCAAATTTCGTTTTACTGCTCTCTTATGTAATCTGTTTTTCTTCTTTTTCATTCTTCTGATGCTATTATTCATCCAAATTTTGTCGTTTTGCCTAATTGTTACAAGTTTGTTTGGTATATTGTTTTTTTGCTATAGCAATTAATTTACTAGTGAATTGAACACATGATGCATCGATATCAGAACGATCGACAAGATTATACGTTTTGTATTTTCGTAATTCCATATCATTCTTTTGACGCGCTTTTGTTTGGAAACAATAAATGAGAGCCTACAGAAAACTAGGCAGTGGTCACTACAGAAATTATCTAGCAGATCACATTCGACTGAGCGTAGAGTTGAGCTAATAAGGATCAGATCTAGTAGGGAATTTTGTTTGCCAATTTTACTGTAATGAGTTGATTTATTTACTAATTGAGTCAGGTCTAATAAGTTGCTAGCATCCCGAATGAAACTGGTTGTTTTTGCATTGAAATCAATATTAAAATCACCTAAAATTATGCACTTATCAATAAGATCGATAATAGCTTGTTGAAAAGAATTAAAAATCTATTGAGTGATAGCAGACGATGAAGAAGGGGGTCTGTAGTAGTTACCGAGTAAACATTTGTCATTATTAGAGTTAATCTCCATCCAGATTGATTCATTATTCTCATTTTCTAGACCCTGCCTACGTTTGAATGATATGGAATTACGAATATAGATAATTACTCCACCACCACGATTATTTCCTAACGGGCAGATAGTAGTTAGGTAAAGCTATAGATTCAGAAGTGATGTTTTTGCCAAGCCATGTTTCACTTAGGGTCATAATGTCGAAGTCAGTTAATTCTGCAGTTATCAAATCTAGTTTATTTTTTAAGCTCCTTACATTCAAATGCACTACTAATAGTTGGTTACTATTTTGTTTATTTGGGCCTGGGTTGGGCTCGATATCGCCCGAGAGTAATAACATAGTACGAATGAGTGATGATATTAGACACACAACAACGATAATAAAATGGATTGTAAGAATTTGGTTTGCAGTTGTTTCGTTTAACCGATATGTATATTGGGATAGTAGTGTTGAAATACCCAGTTAAGTATGTGTTGCTCTGTGAAGAGTACGAATGAGTGATGATATTAGACACACAACAACGATAATAAAATGGATTGTAAGAATTTGGTCTGCAGTTATGTTTCGTTTAACCGATATGTATATTGGGATAGTAGTGTTGAAATACCCAGTTAAGTATGTGTAGCTTTGTGAAGGCTTCGGCCTATGTAATAGGTAGTGTTTATCTAATTGAACATATATACACGAGCGAAGTAAAGAAAGAACTAATTTACCATATGTACACAAATAATTACAAAACTGGGAGACAATCGGTTGCACGGTGATTGTTGCTTGGTTTGGACAGTGAGGAGAGCTTAACTATGTCACGTGATGATGTGCATGCTTGAGTGAGCTTACTGTTGTTTTTGACGGTGTGTGGAGAATTGGATGTTGTTGCCTTAGTACAAGTAGAGTATTCTAACGGGTGTAGAGAATCATACCGTTATAGGTGAGTAATTGTTAACCTATCCATTTACCATGTTTCTTTTTTTAGGTTTAGGACGATTTTTATTTGAGTGCAAACATTGTAGTTTGTAAAGTATCAACATGAGCCCAGGAATCCAAGTCACCAGACATGGATATAGTGATTGTTTCGTTTCTGGGTTGGAGGTGTGGACCAGGAGGAGAGGATTTGTTTGTAGTTTACATAATTATCTTTATTCAGTAGCCATGTTGAATACATCACAGGAAGTATATAAGGGAACTAACTCATAATAGGATTAAGACCACTATTAAGTATTAATGATAATGAGTGAATATCGTTACATCTCCCTTTTCATAAAAAAGAATGAATGAACTACACACAAGTTAACTGTTCACAGAGAATGGTTTAAAAGTTATTTCTGAATAAAGAACTAAAGTTTATACACCATTCTTTGGTAATTGATAGAGTCACTTATGTATTCTTGCCTGAAAGAGAATACATTCACTAAAATACAGTAAGTAACAAATTAAAACACACAACAGATTATCAACACAGTTCGACCACTACGAGTCGTAAAAGGGGTTTGAACTTTATCAGGTTTACTAATCTTCGGTTTTATGTTACATGAAGAATTTGTTTTGGTTGAGTTTTGACTAGATTGCGCTTTACTAGGTTTTGACTTCAATTCACAATATGTATTACTATGCAATTGTTCATTAGTAACAGATGGGGTTTCATAGTTCCGATTTTCCTATCGAGGAGTTTCATATGTGTGTTTCTGTATTTCAAATTGTTCCTTTGAAGATCGTAGATGTTTACGATTACGTCGGAAAACTTGACCACTTTCTGTTCGCAACTGGTAAGAACGAATGTCAACTTGACCTTCGATTTGTCCTTTGGTCCACATTTTATCGCGTCCACTAGGTTGAATGCGTACCACATCCCCATTTTTGAGTTCAGGTAATTCGCGAGCTTTTTTGTCATAGTAATATGCTTGCTTAGCTTTTTTGTTAGCGATTCGTGACTGCACACCCTGTTGAACTTTAGGTTCAAGTAAACTGGAAGATGTGGGTAGAGTTGTTTTGGTTCTCCTACTGTAGAGACGTTGAGCTGGGGAACTTTCTAATCCTTCTGTTGGTGTATTACGGAAGTCCAGTAATGCTAAATAAACATCTGACTTGTCATCTATGGCTTTCTGCATAATACGATTAGCTGTTTTTACTGCATTTTCAGCTCGGCCATTTGATTGGGCAAAGGTAGGAGAGCTCGTCACATGTTCAAAGTCATATTCATGTGCAAACTGTTTGAATTCGCTACTATTGTATGGAGGACCATTGTCGGACATAAGTTCCTTGGGTATTCCATGTCTTGCGAAGTGCGCTTTCAGTTTTGGAATGACTGTTTTTGCAGTTTTGTTGGCTAATTAGTCTATTTCGAAATAGTTGGAGTAATAGTCAACTGTTATGAGATAAGATTTCTGATTTAATTCAAAGAAGTCTGTTCCAACTGTTTGCCAAGGGAGTTCTGGAATTTCATGACTTATTAAAGGTTCTTTGCACTGCTCAGTCTGGTGTGCTTTACAAATAGCACATTTACTTACAGCTTGCTCGATATCTTTATTCATATTTGGCCAGTATACACTTTCACGCGCTTTCCTCATAGAGGCCTGAATACCGAGATGACTAGCGAGTAAATATTCACGTTGAGTGGTGGGTATCACAACCCCTTCACCTTTAAATATTAACCCATTGTGGATTGAGAGTTCATCATGGAAGGTATAATAGTTTGTGATAGCAGGTAATACATCTGATCTTTTATCAGGCCAACCGTTAATGATGACAGATTTTAGTGAGTGAAGATCTTGATCTAACGTGGTAGCGTCTTGGATTTTCCTATAAGTCTCATCAGAAACTGACAAGTTGTAGAGTGCGTTAACAGATTCAAATTCAATTTCACTTTCTGATCGAGTGTCAATTAAGTGCACAGTTTCAAAATTTGTCTTCTTCAATATGTGAGGTAGATAAGTTCTACTCAAAGTATCGGCGATATAAAGTTCAGCACCTTTCTTGTAGGATATAGAATAGTCGAAACTTTGAAGGCGAAGCAGCATACGCTGTAAACGTTTTGGGGCTGCCTGAAGAGGTTTCTTGTAGATTATCTCAAGAGGTTTATGGTCTGATTCAACAAGCACATGTCTTCCATAAAGATAGTTCTCAAACCGTTCCATTCCGAAAACCACTGCGAGTAACTCCTTTTCAATCTGGGCGTAGTTGGTTTCTGTGGGAGAGAGTGATCGTGAAGCGTAGGCTACAGGGTGTCCTTCTTGGAGGATACATGCACCAAGACCATATTCTGACGCATCACATTGTAACACTGTTTGTTTCAACGTGTCAAAGTAGTGAAGCACAGGAGTTTCCGATAGAGCGGTCTTTATTTCTTCAAAAGATTTTCCATGGACCTGAGGATCCCAATAGAATTCAGTCGAATCGTTAATTAAATCACGAATCGGAGCTGTGATTGCTGAGAGACGTGGAGCAAATTTTTGAAGATAGTTCACTATGCCAAGGAGACGTTGAACAGCTGCTTTATCAGTTGGAGTGGGCATGCTAGTTATAGCTGTAACCTTTTGAGGGTCAACCTTAAGGCCATTTGAAGAGATAACATGTCCCATGTACGTAACTTCACGTAGATGAAATCTAAGCTTGTCTTTGTTGAGCTTGATTTGTTGGTTTCTACAGCGTTCTAAGAGTGAGATGATTTTCTGATCATGATCTCGTATCGCTTCCTCATCAGTGTTGCCTGTACCATATACTAGTATGTCGTCATGTATAGCTTTTACACCAGCGAGTCCTTCCAAGGCTTGATCTAGACGACGTTGGAATTCCTCAGGTGCAGGTGATATGCCAAAAGGCATACGTTTCCAGCGATAGCGTCCCCAAGAGGTAGCAAAAGTAGTTAGATAACTGCTTTCTTCTGTTAGTTCACAATGCCAAAATCCATCTTTGGTATCACATACAGAGAATATGCGGGCATTTGCGAGTTCAGGAAGTAAATCATCTATGACAGGTGTAGGATAGTGATTCCTTTTAAGAGCTCTGTTGAGCGGCTAAGGATCAATACAGAGGCGAATTTTTCCAGTTGATCCTTTGGAGACAGGAACTAATGATGAAATCCAGTCAGTAGGGACTGTTACAGGAGTGATGACATCTAGTTCAGTAAGACGTTTTAGTTCTTCTTTGACTTTTGGTTTTACTACTAAGGCGATTTTCCTAGTAGGAAGTTGAACACCTGGTAAAGTTTTGTCTATCTGCAGTTGAAGTTTACTTTGAAACTTGCCTAACCCAGTAAACACATCATTATAGTCAGTGGTTACTTTCTTCTGAGTTAGAGGTTGAGTAGTACCTGTGAGGAAATTGTTAGTTTCAGTCACTGAAGGTAGAATACAGTTAGTGTTGACTGTAATTAGACCCATTTCTTGGACAGCGAGACATCCAAGGATTGGTTGAAGAGTTGCGTCTACCACTATAAAGTCAAGAGTATAGACTTCTTTATTGGCAGGATTTACAACAGTACAGGAACATTTCCCTAGAGGCTTTAGAGTAGATTTGTTATACATAACTAGAGTTGTAAGTGTTGCCTCAAGTACGTTTGGGTTGTCCCCAAAGATTTCAGTAAAATTAACTTTGGGTAGAATGTTGACTGTAGATCCACAGTCAAGAAGAAACTGGATGCTGGTTTTCTTGATAACCATTAGGGCAGCTAGTTCCTTGGTGTGATGTATAGAGCTGACAGTATCTATGCATAATACTCCTTCATCCTCATCGCTAGGGTCACCATCAATAGCATAGAGTCGTGCTTTAGGTTTCCTAATCTTGGAAGAATTCTTAGGATTAGATGCTGATGGGCATTTCTGACGGTAGTGATTAAAACAACCACACTGACTGCATTTCTTGCCCAAGGCTAGACAAAGTTCTTTCTGTAAAACATGTTTGTAAATACAAAATTTGCATTCCTGCGGTATAGGAACCTTGTGTTTCAATGATTGAGGATCAGGATACCTAGGTTCAACAGGTTTCTGAGATGCAGAGTTGAACTTTTTGGGCTTGTTGCGAATATAGGAGATTTCCTCTTGAGTCATCGACTTGAGCTGTAAAGCTGTAGTTTCGCTGGCTCTACATACATCTCTAGCAGACTGAAGGGTTAGTCGTGGATCTTGCAAGAGTTTTTTTCTAATAGTATTGCTCAGAATCCCAACAACAATTTGGTCTCGGATAAGACTATCATGGAGTGCGTTATAGTTGCAGGATTTGGCTAATGTTCGGAGGACAGGTGTGGTTTACACAGCTTTGTTTCTAGAGCAGATGATAAAGCACAGAGGAAAACAATATTATGCAATTACAGATGGACATACAGTTAATTTACGGTTTGGTTGGGAGATTAGTACAATTATTCATATTTTTGGACTCATACTGACGATAGCAGTATTATAAAATCAACTGGTCATAATATGCAAATATATAAGTGGCTATAATAATTGTTAACAGTATATAAGCATTAAGTGTGCTAACATTAGATGTGTCATGGTAATACTAGTATGGCAGCTTATGCAAAGGAGTCCTATTTCATTCATAAATTCATACAACTGTAAACTATTTTCAGATAAATCATGATTTGGACATGGTAGTTTTGATGGAAGGATGAAGACAATGGAGTAGAAACTATTATGGGCATTCTGCTTGAAGAGTGGTTTGATCATTTATATTGCTCGTCTTGGGGTAATGCATTAGTTGAAACTTAGTGGCTGTGATTGGAGGGAGGGATAAAGACGACATACTTGTGGATATTATGGACGATTTACTTGCTGACGAGTTAGATAGTATGATTTGATCGGGTGAAGCGGGACTGCCAAATTCCTTTAAGAGCTTGTATTAGCAGTACGTTGTACTAGTAAGGTGGATACGAGATTTTACAGAAACAAGATATAAAAACACATTAAGCAGGAGCTAAATATACATGTTTCAAGTTTTTCTTTAGGCCTTAAACAAAAATATATAAACACATTAAGCAGGAGCTAAATCTACATGTTTCAAGTCTTTCTTTAGGACTAAAAAAAGTATCTAATAGTAAGTGCAGGAGGACCGCACTACACGAAAAACAAAAACCTGCGGAAAATATCAAATCAAGTGAATGAATTATTAATTAGACATTTATTAACTGGTCCAGGCCATAAGTCAATTCTTGATGACATCGAATACTGGAGATTTTAACTAGATTAAAAACGATTCGCCATTTGAAATTTAATTTAAGAATGGGAAAGCGGCACTAAGTCTTCTATAACCAGAACCCTGTAACCTTACCACTTGACACACATTTTGTCAAGACTACAAACAGTGATAATTTGATTAGTTTCAGTTCATTTAATATAAATCATGATTTGGGCATCAAAGCTTTGATTGTGTTTTAAAATCTGGCATTAACAGACAGGAAGATATAATGGGGTTTGAGGTCCTACTTTTCTTCTCTCACAGGGCTAATGAAAACAATGCTTGCACAAGCAGTTGTGAGGAGGGTGTGAAATTACAGTAGTGACAATTTATATGCTTAAATTTAATATCATTAAGGCTTAATTAATAAATAGCACTTTTAGGTTCAACCATAATAGTAGTATGGTTCAAAAACTGGTTGCATCATATGGAAGACCAAACAGCTCTTTATTCAATGTTCTTAGTTTTTAGTTCTAAATTCATAGTCATTAATTCTTACTTCTTGATCTGTTGTCGTATTCCGACATTTGTACACTAAAATTAACATTTGTATCTTAAAATCAATATTTGTTTCACAAATCAGACATTTGTCATATCAGATTTGTAAAATGTATTTTAATATAAGATGTTTATTTTTTTTAGAGAATAAAAAAATTAGTCTATATTTACATTTCATCAGAAAAATACAACAAAAAACAAATATCGAACAACAAATTTCAAAATACGAATCTTAAAATACAAATCTTGCAAAACATTTCTCTAAATACATTTCTCCAAAAACATTTCTTCAAAAATATTTCTCCAAATACATTTCTCCAAAAACATTTCTCGAAATTCATCGAACCGGAACATTAGAAATCAACCTGGCATACAATAAGTCACCATACAATAATGGGAATCGAGTATAAGCACATGTACAATAAGAACAATCGCTCGATGAACGCGACGCTAGTGAAACGATCCCTTGGCAGTTGGAATTCCATATAGGAGTAGGCCGCTGCCCGGGCAAAATTTCCCTCATAGCACACTGTATGACGTATGTCCGTCTTCATTAGCCCAGTTTAGGAGCAGAACAGTAGGATATTAAACCCCATTTCATTTCATTTCTCTAGTGAAACTACGTGCGTAGAACGGCTGATCGGACCGGGCCTTCGATAATGAAAATAAATTGAAAGTAATGTATTTTCAGAAATTAGGCCTTGTCTGATAGCGACATATTTCTTTGTTCAAAGAGAGGGAGGAATTGATTTTAACAACCACTCGACACAATTACGTCATTTCGGGACTAACACATGGTTCAATTTTATTTCAATAACTAGCTTGCGCGTAGGGGTCTTTAGCAGTCTGATGAAATGGGGGCCCCGGAGAAAACCCACGAGATTGGACATGCGTCCCTACTCCTCGATACGTACATCGAAACGACGCCCGTTGACTCAATGACAGACCTTATGGTACAGCACCTACGTGCTATTCATTAGACCATCCAAACCCCCCTTCTTTGCTCAAACGAAAGAATGTTTTACCTCTTTTAAATCATGTCTCCATGGTTGTGCCTGGGAATAAGTTCATACAGATTTTCCAGCGTTATTCCCCCTTATCAGTGATTCAGGACAGAGGGCCTAACAAGGACAGATGTGTAGTCGTTCGGATAGTACGAAAAACCGAGGCCCCGTGTACACATTGGCGTTCACGTAAAATATCCCTTGACAGTTGGAATTTCATATAAGAGTAGGCCGTAGTGTCGGGCAAAATTTCCCTTATCGCATACTGTATAGCCTATACCCGTCTTCATCGGCCCAGTTCGGAGCGGAATAGTAGGACATTAAACTCCGTTTCCTTTCATTTCGTTTATTAAGTGAGTGGAGGTGGCGGGGATTTAAATCTTAAAAAAGGATCTCAATAAGAAATTCTCGATATTTGTTCATATACTACTGGAAAGTATCTTTTTTGCTTGCTACAAAATGTAAATTTTCATGTGCATAACTTGCAAAAAGAAAAAAGATTGACTGGCACTCACAAATGAGAAGGGGGGGGTGTATTTAACGTCAAAATACCGGCCATAACATGAAATACACACCATTAAGAAGGTCCAAATACATTTTAAAAATTGTAAAATATTTTCTGACATATACATATTTTCTGACATATACATGATTTAGAAGAGATAAAGTCCTCTTCCATTGATCCAACGACATATGTCTAGTGTCAATTTATTTTATTTATATAGAAACATAACACGCACGTGATTTCATTAAAGTCACGGTCACTGTACGATTTTACATGTTCTATGCTTGCTCGATTCTTCTTTATTGTGTGGTGTACAATGGGCCTCGGTTTTTCGTACCATCCGAACGACTACACAGCAGTCCTTGTTAGGCCCTCGGTCCTGCATCACCGAAAAGGAGAAATAATGCCGGAAAATCTGTATGAACTTATTCCCAGGCACATTCATGAAAACATGATTTAGAAGAGGTAAAACGTTCTTTCGTTTGAGCACAGAAGGGGGGTTTGGATGGTCTGATGAATAGCACGTACGTGCTGTACCATAAGGTATGTCATTGAGTCAACTGGCGTCGTGTCGATGTACGTGTCGAAGAGTTGGGACGCCTGTCCAATCTCGTGGGTTTTCTCCGGGGCCTCCGGTTTCATCTCACTGCTAAAGAGTCTTACGTGCAAGCTAATAATTGAAATAAAATTGAACCAAGTGTTAGTCCGAAATGACCTAGTTGTATCGAGTGGTTGTTAAACTCCAATTCTCCCTCTCTTTGAACAAAGAAATATGTCGCTATCAGACAAAGCCTAATTTCTGAAAATACACTACTTTCAATTTATTTTTGTTATCGAAGGCCGGTCCGATTTGCCATTCTACACACGTGGTTTCACTAGAGAAATGAAATGAAATGGGGTTTAATATCCCACTGTTCTGCTCCTAAACAGGGCTAATGAAGACCGACATACGCCATACAGTGTGCTATGAGGGAAATTTTACCTACTCTTACATGGAATTCCAACTGTCAAGGGATCGTTTCACTAGCGTCGCGGCCACCGAGCGATTGTTCTTATTGTACATGTGCTTATACTCGATTCCCATTATTGTATGGTGACTTTATTGTATGCCAGGTTGATTTCTAATGTTCCGGTTCGATGAGTTTCGAGAAATTGTTTTTGGAGAAATGTATTTGGAGAAATGTTTTTGAAGAAATGTTTTTGGAGAAATGTTTTTAGAGAAATGTTTTGCAAGATTTGTATTTGGAGATTTGTATTTTGAAATTTGTTGTTCGATATTTGTTTTTCGTCTGATACGAACAAATGTCTGATTTGTGAAACAAATATTGATTTTAAGATACAAATGTTAATTTTAGTGTGCAAATGTCGAAATACGACAACAAATGAAGAAGTAAGAATTAAGGACTATGAATTTAGAACTAAGAACTAAGAACACTGAATAAAGAGCTGTTTGGTCTTCCATAGCATCATAGTAATATGCATGGTTCAAAACATGATTAGGTCAATTCATAGTTTGAGAGATCGATCAGGGGAGATAATTTTGGTAGGATTTATTGCTCGTCGTTTGGTATGCACTTTCATAGCCTTCATTAGTTTCTAGCCTTCTACTAAGAAGGTAAATATGAAGTTTTCTTTAATTACAGTTAGTGTGCTTAAATTTGAAGATAAGTGTGACTTAATTAATAATACTAGACGGTTTTACCAAATTAGGAGGGACTGTTGTGATAGGCATCTTATTAGCTTCCAGGCAATTTATTGGGTTTACTTTGGCCTCTTTACTATTGAGACAAATACGCAGTGCTTTAACGAAGTTTGAGATGAGCCAAAATGTTTTAGCCTGTGGAATTAACTAATCAGGGAGCCACTGTTTAATAATGGACATGGTTTGGCTGATTTACATCAGATAAGTAGTTGAGATATAATGGATATATGCTAATAAGATGGTATTAATAATATTGTACTTTACAGGTTGAAGCAGACAGATGTGTGTTACAGTTCTTTAAACGGCTGTTGTTTCTGGTTCACTCTGGATATTTTGACTTAGGTTGAAGTTGAGAAGTTCCTCTGGTGATGATAGCTTTACTTTCTACTATTTCGTTTGGACTTTTAGCAATACCACTAATCCGAATGCAGTTCCGTCTGCCATATTGTTCTAGATCGTCACAGCGTTCATTTAGCATAACGTTCAATTAGAGTGTGACGGGTGATAGCTCATATTTTAAGTCGTGGATTTCCTTCCTCAATGGGGCAATAAATTTATCGATCTGTTCTCTCAGAATTAGTGTAATCATTGGTCTAGTAGCATTTTGGACCTCTGGTTTCCTGAAGGCTTTAGATAATTCCATGGTCACTGCATTGAGTGTGGTTGTAAATGCCTCATCAGGAACGGGAGAGGGTGACAGCGGGGTGGGGTCTGCAGGGGAGACTGGTGATGATTCCGCCTCGCTCATGGTGGTTTCTAAATAATCTTCGTAACTGGCCTTACGATCAGTATTTTCCATCATGAATGATGTAATAGTACTTTGATGGAGTTTACTTTTTTTTAGATTATAGCTTCTAGCACCTGTATCCAAAAGTAGGTCGGTTTTTTCCTGTCTTCCTTAACTCTGGCAGGAGTATACATGGAGTTTTGATGATTTAAGTTTGTATTTGATTAGTAGTAGCAATTCAATAATAATAAAGTAAGATACCGCTATTAGTTGATGTTTGTTTTCTCTTGTTGGCAGAGATGCTGTAGACAGGAACATAAACAACAAAAATGGCTGCTCACAAAGCAATTTTTCACTGATGCTGAAAATTACCAAAGAGTCCTTTCAATTCACTGTGAATTAGTATAATTTGGATGTTACTGACCTCAAACACTTCTTGATATATAAATGTTATCTTATAAATCAGTTAATGTGTGTTATTTAATCACATTTCGCTTATTTTTGAAGCTCTCTTATATGGTTCTATCTACTGGTGGCCATCTTGTTCATTACGTTGGGATGTTGGGGATTATGAGTAGCGACAAAGGTAATGATATTATCCGAATCGTCTTTTGCTTTAGTAGCTCTCAGTGTTTGGATATCAATTGCCAAAGCCTTTTTATCACAACTTCTATTACCTCGAGGGGTCATACCGTTTCAATAAATTTCTTTTTAGCTCACCTAATCTGACAACCCGGAGGTCTTCATCTATCACAATTGTGCATATTTTTCTAGCTAAAGAGAAAGGTATATTATTTTTGGTATGGCGTGGGTGACATGATTAATACGAAAGATAATTTTTTTTGGTATGGCGTTTATATATATTATAAATCTTATTGATAGCTTACTTAAGCCGTACGTGCCAAATGTGAAATCTGTTATTCGGGATGACATAGATTTTGTTAATATATTACCCCAAAATCTAAATGATGGCGACTTCTTCGTAACCATGGATGCCTTCAGACCGTAGAATATTGGTTGGATAAACATCTTGAATGCAGTCATGAGAGAATTTCTAAAACCTTTATCCTTAAAGCCATACGTATCATCCTGACTAACAACACTTTTACATTTGGCGAAACAAATTACAAACAGATTCTTGGTATAGCGATGGGTACCAAGGCGGCACCACAATTAAGTAATTTAACAATGGGATTTCTTGAGGAAAAATTATACTCGATTGTGGAAATTGAACATGGCGTGGATTACAGATTATATTTCGAAAATTAGTTGAAACGATTCCTAAACGATGTATTTTGTATTTGGAATGGACGATTTGGCAACATTGCAGATTTGCAACACATAATGGATGATTTAGACCTAAATGTTAAATTCACAATTAAAAGGAACGATCTGCAAATCGCATTCTTGGGCGTTCTAGTGAAACGAAGGGGAGCGCTCCTCATAACATATATCTATTCTAAAGAAACAGATACCAAAAACTACCTCTCTTATATATCGTGTCATCCACGCCATACGAAAAATAATACACCCACTTCCTTAGCTAGAAAAATATGCACAATTGTGATAGATGAAGACCTGCGTATTGCCAGATTAGGTGAGCTGAAAAGAAATTTATTGAAGCAGCATTACCCCCTTGAGGTAATAGAAGTTGGGATAAATAAGGCTTTGCAATTGATATCCAAACACCGAGGGCTACTAAAGCAAAAGACAGTTCGGATAATATCATTACCTTTGTCGCTACTCATAACCCCCAACATCCCAACTTCTTTAAAACAATGTACGAGAGCAAGTCACTCCTGGCATCAAACGACAACCTCAGAACGAAATTTGATAATGTTCAATTCATTAAATCACAAAGACAGCCACCTCATCTGAAATGCCCCCTTACCAGAGCAAAATTCAATTCATCTATCACAAGGACCGGTTTTATGTATGTAAATGCCTGGATATTCGATGTAAATGTTGCAACCATATAACGCCAAATAACAAAAATAATTTTCGTAACTTTACGTTTAGCGTCAACGACAATATGAATTGTGACACAAAAAAATCTCATGTCTTGACGTTCAATGGCTGCTTAAAATTTTATATTGGGGTGACATCTACGCATCTACGGGATAGAGTGTGCAACCATCAATGGAATTGTGCTGTTGAAAATGGACCCTTATTTGTAAATACCTTATTTGTAAATATCTTAAAATGTGCGCAACGCCTACAAATAAAATTTCAAATTTTCTATTTTTATAAAATGAAAGTCGATGACACCACGAAAAGGAAATTAATGGAAAAACATTTCATAAAAAAATACGTTCCTCGACTTAATAATAGTCAATAAGTAACAATTGGCAATTAGCCCCATTTATTTATTTTCTCATGTATCTCTATCTCATGATCATTGTTCCTAAATTGAACCCATATACTACAGATTGGCACACGTGTGTACGTGTTTTCTATTAGTTAACGATATACTATGTAACCATAGACAATGGTAACTATAGCCAATTAACAACAAAGTGTTACTATGTAAATATGTATAAATATACTATAATGTCCATGATTATCCCAAGACGGACGAAAAGTACTTTAAAATGTTAAAATGCTATTAAACCAGTGTTGAAATCAGTTTGTGTCGGCATACCTTTTACCTCTTATCTTTTTATCAGTACAACCGCAAAGCTACACTACTTTGTTTCACGGTAAACGAGGAAAAGATAAAGGTATGCCGAGACAAACTGATTTCAGCACTGGTTTAATAACATTTTAACATTTTAAAGTACTTTTCGTCCGTCTTGGGATATATATATAATTGAAATTAAACATGGCTAAAATAAAACTACATATTTTATGCTAACGTTTTCACCGCGATAGCGCCTCATCAGGCGTATATTAAACAATAATTCCACCGAGGTTTTTATTTCATATAACTTAATTATTCACGATATCATAGTTTCATGATAAAATTATTTTACAGACAAGGGTAGTTATTTCTTAGTCTACAGACTACAAATATTCAATCCCACCACGGTCTTTATTTCATATAACTTAATTATTCTCTTATTTAGAATTAGGTTTTAGGTGGTACTTCTCAATAAAATAGCTTCCGTTTGCAGCAATACTATATACCCAAAAACACCGGAAAACATCATGTTATACTGAATACCGGAAAACATCGGAAAAACACTAAATACCGGAAAATACACTTAATACCGGAAAACACCCTAAATAGGTGGCCCGGAGCCTGATCCTCTGTATGCGTGGTTTAGGGTTAGGTTTAGTTTTTTTGTGTGTTTTCCGGAGAACCAGGCTCCGAGTTGCCTATTTAGTGTGTTTTCCGGTATTTGGTGTGTTTTCCGGTATTTAGTATTACCGGTTGTTTTCCGGTGTTTTCCGGTGTTTTCCGGTATATAGTATAGCCCTTCCTTTGCCTCCAAGGGGTCGTTGTTTTTGCTATCAAGTCTGTACAAAGGAAAAACAGTAAATTTGCCTCCACCACATACTTCAAGGTGCTCACTGAGTGGGATCATCCTGTATTTTGGTTGAACCATGTGCTGTCGATGGAAGTTCATTCACAGCCTAAGCATCATTTGATATAAAATGTATGATCATCATTGATTTTTATGGATGATCCCTCAATGATAATGTCACAGGTTTTAGACTTTGAATTACCGCATTTCGAAACTACTGGAATTGAAGCTACTGAATCATATTTAGAAGATGTTATAATCCTAGCTAGATTGGAAGTTTGCTTAAGACTGTTGATTATATTTGTTTTTCTCAATAATTTATCCATCGTTTGGCTATTTTTAAGAATATGGATATAATTTTCAATGATAGATTTCCCATTTTGCAGGGACTGATTGGATGTAGTAACTAAAGCAACGTTCCTTTTATCAGAGTTTACAGGAACTTTAGATTGTCTTAACACGCTTTGATCCATACTCTTTTGTTACCTTGATAGTTTTGTTTTAATAAGAAACCTTTTAGTTCCTGTAGTCTTTGAACTTTGACACCTTGATTGGACACAGTTGTACAAATTCGTGTAGCTGGGTTATAAGCGATGTTTCGTTTCGTATGAGATGGGTGGCAAGAGTTAAAATTTAGATATTGATGTGTACCGGGTTTTTTTGTAATACACACCAGTTTCGATTGAGCCGTTCGCGAGTAGCTTAACTTTCACGTCCAGAAAATTTAATGTGGTTTTGCTCTGCTCAGTTATAAACTGGATGCTATCATCTAAACTATTTAACGTTTTATGAAGCTCTGAGATGATTTCTTGAGATACTCTGAGTATCACAGCACAATCATCTAAAAACAGTTTCCATGATGTCTTAATGGAGTGTTTTTGTGATACCTAAAGATGTACAGTACACTGCTGTGTGAATTTCATGTGGTACACTTTAGAGCTAATCTAGCCTAGTTGGAGGCATGTAGTCATTTTGGGCGTGAAACACCGCACCCACCACCAGAAACCCGGCAGACTTACATTTTGATGATACCAGATATACATGCATTGATACCATAAAAGAGAAAATTGGTACATTTTCAGCTAGGTTAACCCCCTGGGCTCCTGCTCTATATGGCAATGTTTGTATAGAATATCCATCAGGTACTAAAGCTGCGATTGTCGATGAATCCGAACAGTCATTATTCAGCCACGTTTCAGTTATTCCACAAATATCAATCGACTTTTCAACAATATAATCAGATAAAATTGTTGTTTTATTCCTTACGGGTCTGGCATTAATTAATCCAAACGAATTTGTTAAAACTGACGCTTCTTTTCGACCGCCTTTCTAATTTGGATAAGAGTGTTGTTTATCCTCTGTTTTGTTCTGGGGGGTTGGGATGGCCTAGTGGTCTAGAGTGCCGCGCTTCGACCTCTAGCTGGCCGGTCACCTCTGGCTTGCGGCTGTGGTTTCGATCCCAGGTGTGAGCGTATGTGGCATGGAGATAGGGGCGCCTTCTCAACCTCGTGGGTTTCCTCCGGGCACTCCGGTTTCCTCCCACTGCTAAAGACCCCTACGCGCAAGCGAATTATTGAAATAAAATTGAAACCATATGTTAGTCCCACAATGACCTAGTTTGTGTCGAGTGGACGTTAAACCCCATTTCTCTCTTTCTCTCTGTTTTGTTCTAAAATTTTTGATCTGTTTGTGATTTTTGATAGAGTTTGGGGTGAGCTGAATGAAATTGCTATGATTAATGTTAATATTCAGAGTGGTTTAGCGGCAAAATGTGTATATCAATTGAATTTTTTCAAAAATAATTAGTTATACCGTTGGAATTATACTTCAAATGCGATTACCGATGTCCGGCTGTTCCATTTGCCTCCCTATATCAGATAAAACAAGCAAAAACTGACCCAATACTATCAAATACTTATCACATACTACCCACTATCATCAAATAACAACCTTATATTGTCAAATAGCAAAACATTAGTTTAATTACTGCGACGAATATTCGATAATTCGCAGATAATGGAAATGAATATGCAGTTATCTCCCTTTACAACCGATAAATAGATTTTAGATTGCTATGGAGATTAATAATCTTCTTTTGTGTTGCAGATGGTTTCCAAGTCGACGAAATTAAGATAAGAAAAACAAGTATTTTTTGTGTATATTTTAATCATTGTATGTAATTAACTACTGTATTATTATATAAGATGGCTAGCAGTCTATAAATAACTCTTTCACCCCTCCATAGGTATCGTCATGAGGTATGTCCTTTAACAAATAACAAACAAAAAACAACTGCTCATGTTTATATTTATTTTTTCATATCAGCTAATAAGTAATTGCATATTTACTGTCATTTGAAAATAAACGTAATTTGTTTATAACAAATGTATAATGCTCTACTCGTATATACATTCCACCTTACTTAACAATTAATCAACGGGGTTAAGATTGTTGATTGGGTAATCAAGTTCTGCTTTATTTATTTTATCTCTCGATTAAACTGCTACCAAATAATACATTTAGATTTACGTCGTGCAATGCATTGTACAGGCAATTTTAAACTAACCGAATCATGCAAATCTTACTATTTGGACCCTGGTTGCTGAGAAGAAAAGTCAAATGCCCAAAAAGAGAAACATTTTCAAAAATTTTTAAAAACAAAAAAGAACTTAAAATTGTCGGATAACAAGTCTGTTTAGGCTTCAGGTGTAAAATTTGCTTGTCCAAACATGTGGCAAAAAACCCGGTCAAAGAAAACGTCAAAAAGCGAAAAAAACAAATTAAGCGCTCATCGGGTTGAATATTCGTGCATACAACGTTTTGCGGTTACTTTTCCCTAAATGAATCTGGCGGGAGAATATTCCCTTTGGATGTTTATCGTTATAAATGAATGTTTGGAACTATTTTATGAGTATTAGAACCAACAACCAAATAAAAATATTCTCCGGGCAACTTTTCTTCAATATAAATGTAATAGAATAACGTATTTAGCGTTGATAACAAGGTATACAAATTCACATTCCCTTTTTTACATTTTATATATATCATTTTAAAGATAATAAAATTAACTGGGTTTGGCAGTTTACTTTACGAATTGTTTATATTTAATAAATACTGTTTATAAAAGGTAGTCAAATTAACTACCAAACGACTCGTCTTGTTGGTTGTGATAACCTTTAAATGTCTTTGTTTCCACCCAATTACTTCATCAATGTCAATGTTGTTTTCGTTTAAATAATCATGTTGCTGGATTAATAATTATGTTAATATTGCGCTAGCGTATTTTATTTTTGTGTGTTGAGGTCGTCCATGCGTTTGTTCTTGCCGGTAAGCATGGGTGTGTCCGTGTGATTGCTTGAATGATTCGATTGGTTTTTAACTCCACCCGCGAAATGCATGGATATTCAATTGCACTCCACTACTGAACATCGTATAGAGTAGACATGTGTCGGAATACCCAGTTTTGTCAAACCGGAAATATTGTAACTTCGAAAACCGGAAGTATTATTATAATGTAGCTTCGAATCACCAGACCGTTATTCCCTTAAAAATAGGTTGCCGGGCAACGAAACATACGCCCACACAGTAGCTAAATCGTCCGAGCAGTCAATAAGAGTTGTCGCATATTAAGTAATTATCAGAGAATCATTAGAATTTGTTTGGAATGACTAGATTTTCAGTTGTTATTATCCATTTTCAGCAATTATATATTTTTATCCAGGAGCCGAGAACAGTTTCATTACAAACCAAACAAAGGAACTATACAGAAGATATGACAAAAGTCAAGAAATAATGCCAGGTATGTTGATTTTACCTAAATGCATAATAACTAAAATATCACTACTTGCTTTATTAAGTAACGACCACAACAACTTTATTCTACAGTTGGTTGATGTGTCTACTATAATTGTAGTTTAAGTAAATTAGCAGTGCATGAAGCAAACAGCTTATAATAAATAATCACATTTGATCACTTTGATGCACCGAGAACAAGTGTTGTAGAAAAAGTTCTCTTCTGCTTGTTCCAGATGATAAAGAATAATATGACATAATTGACAACGAAGAACTACAGATAAAAGTGAAAGCAAGCCATCTAGTTTGTACAGAAAGAAGTTTCAAAGACATTTCTGGTGCCATGGTACTTACATGTACATATATATTTAGAAACAGACATAAATGAATAAAACAAGGTTTTTCTTCTCTGAGAGAAATTCAACATATCATCAGATTGGTAAGTCTCTAATGCATACGAAATTAAGATGCAAGGATGCATTTATGGGAGAAGAAAGATTAAGAGAGGTGGAAATAGCTACTCATATTGTGGAAACTTTTCCCACAGAGCTTGATAAACAGGAAAATGTAACTAACATTTGATATAATAAGAGTAGACCTTAGGGTCGCGGTACCTGGCAAAATTTCCCTCATAGCACACTGTATGGCATATGCCCAACTTCATTAGCCAAGTGGGAGCTGATCAGTGGGAAGCTAAACCCCATTTCATTCCATTTTTTCATCTCGTCTCATAATAATAATAAATAATAATGAGTCTTGTATAGCGCTAAAGTCCACACCACAAAAGGGGTATGTTCAAAGCGCCGACCACACAACAAACACACATTATCACTCAACAACACAATTTCACTGATTATAACTTTTGAAGAGATAAGTCTTGAGGTTTGATTTAAACGAACTTAATGTTTTAGAACTCTTGAGTTTTAATGGCAAATTATTCCAAAGGGTTGCAGAGGCGTAGGAAAATGACCGAGCACCAAATGTCTTTAAATTGTAACTTGGAGTCTTAAGTAGAAATTGATCAGAAGAGCGCAAACATCGTGAAGGAACATATGGCTGTACAAGATCTTGAAGATAGGTTGGAGCCATTTTGGACACTGATTGGTAGGTTAGGCACAAGATTTTGAATTCAATTCTTTCTGAAATCCTAAGCCAGTGGATGGAATCAAGAACAGGGGATATGTGACATCTTTGTTTAGTTCTCGTTACTATTCTGGCGCATTTATTCTGGATTTGCTGAAGTCGTTGAATTTGTTGCTTGGAGGTTCCTATAAAAAGACTGTTGCCATAGTCAAGTCTAGACATCACCATACACCGAACAAGTGTGACAGCTGCATCCCTAGTGATAAGATGTCTGATGGATCCAATATTTCGAAGGTGATAATGAGATATTTTACACAAGTAACTGACGAACGAAGAGTCAATATGAATTCCGAGATTCTTAACAGATGAAGCGAAAGCGGCGTGAAGCTAGCTTGTTGTTCGTTGTTCGTTGTTCGTTGTTCGGTATTCGCGAATACCGAACAACGAGCCAGTTTGTTGTTCGGTATTCGCGAATAACGAACAACGAGCTGGATTGTTGTTCGGTATTCGCGAATAACGAACAACGAGGTGGTTTGTTGTTCGTTATTCACCAGATATGGAATTAGTAATACAATAAAGAAATATTTGTAAGGAATACGCCGGGAGTGGGTTTTTAAGTTTTATTGCCTATTTAGGCTCATGAAAACCCGCCTGTGGCGTATTCCCTACAGAAGTACCTTTATTATATTACTAATTCCATATACGGTGAATACCGAACAACAAACCGGCTCGTTGTTCGTTATTCGCGAATACCGAACAACAAACTGGCTCGTTGTTTGCTATTCGCCAATATGTAACAGCTCTTTCTTCTGATAGAAAGAGAAGTTGTTAGAATCTATTTCCCAGAAGTTTGAAGTTTTATTGTCTATTTAAGCTCATGAAAACCCGCCTGTGGTGTGTTCCCTACAAAAGTACCTTTATTATATTACTAATTCCATATACGGTGAATACCGAACAACAAACCAGCTCGTTGTTCGTTATTCGCGAATACCGAACAACAAACTGGCTCGTTGTTCGTTATTCGCCAATATGAAACTGCTCTTTCTTCGGATAGACAGAGAAGTTGTTAGAATCTATTTCCCAAGAGTTCGAAGTGTTATAATCCATTTAGTCTCATAAAAACCCAACTGGGGCGTATTCCCTACAAAAGTACCTTTATTATATTACCAATTCCATATACGGTGAATACCGAACAACGAACCAGCTCGTTGTTCGGTATTCGCGAATACCGAACAACAAACCAGCTCGTTGTTCGTTATTCGCCAATACCGAACAACAAACTGGCTCGTTGTTCGTTATTCGCCAATATGTAACAGCTCTTTCTTCGGATAGAAAGAGAAGTTGTTAGAATCTATTTCCCAGAAGTTTGAAGTTTTATTGTCTATTTAAGCTCATAAAAACCCGCCTGAGGCGTGTTCCCTACAAAGGTACCTTTATTATATTACTAATTCCATATACGGTGAATACCGGACAACAAACCAGCTCGTTGTTCGTTATTCGTGAATACCGAACAACAAACTGGCTCGTTGTTCGTTATTCGCCAATATGAAACTGCTCTTTCTTCGGATAGACAGAGAAGTTGTTAGAATCTATTTCCCAAGATTTCGAAGTGTTTTAATCCATTTAGGCTCATAAAAAACCCACCTGGGGCGTATTCCCTACAAAAGTAGCTTTATTATATTACCAATTCCATATACGGTGAATACCGAACAACGAACCAGCTCGTTGTTCGGTATTCGCGAATACCGAACAACAAACCAGCTCGTTGTTCGTTATTCGCCAATACCGAACAACAAACTGGCTCATTGTTCGTTATTCGCCAATATGTAACAGCTCTTTCTTCGGATAGAAAGAGAAGTTGTTAGAATCTATTTCCCAGAAGTTTGAAGTTTTATTGTCTATTTAAGCTCATAAAAACCCGCCTGTGGCGTGTTCGCTACAAAAGTACCTTTATTATATTACTAATTCCATATACGGTGAATACCGAACAACAAACCAGCTCGTTGTTCGTTATTCGCGAATACCGAACAACAAACCAGCTCGTTGTTCGTTATTCGCCAATACCGAACAACAAACTGGCTCGTTGTTCGTTATTCGCCAATATGTAACAGCTCTTTCTTCGGATAGAAAGAGAAGTTGTTAGAATCTATTTCCCAGAAGTTTGAAGTTTTATTGTCTATTTAAGCTCATAAAAACCCGCCTGTGGCGTATTCCCTACAAAAGTACCTTTATTATATTACTAATTCCATATACGGTGAATACCGAACAACAAACCAGCTCGTTGTTCGTTATTCGCCAATACCGAAGAACAAACTGGCTCGTTGTTCGTTATTCGCCAATATGTAACAGCACTTTCTTCGGATAGAAAGAGAAGTTGTTAGAATCTATTTCCCAGAAGTTTGAAGTTTTATTATCCAGTTAGGCTCATAAAAACCCGCCTGCGGCGTGTTCCCTACAAAAGTTATTTTATTAGATTACTAATTCCATATCTGATGAATACCGAACAACAAACAAGCTCGTTGTTCGTTATTCGCCAATACCGAACAACAAACTGGCTCGTTGTTCGTTATTCGCCAATATGTAACAGACTGACACTACCAAAACTTTTGAGATCTGAATAACGTGTCACTTACAGGCTAACACTATCAAATTTTTAAAGTCTAATTAATGTGTCACTCATACGCTGACACCATCAAAATTTTCGCGATCTAAATATATCACTTACAGGCTAACACTGGCAAAATATTTCAGCTCTTAATAATATGTCACTTACAAGCTGGCACTACCAAAATCTAAATACTATTCAAAAAAAGTAAGGGATATTTGATTTTTAAGTGTTATTAAAGTCACCTAATGAAACTGACGAAGAAACAAATGACAAAATGAAATGAAGTTCACATTCATCGATTTATTCCAAATGATCGATAGACTAAGTAAGGCACAGACTGACCATTATAAGGGTAAAATGATACCCGCGGTCAAACAGCAAAGTTACCACAGCATCACAACAAAGTCAGTAACGGGTAAATCCTCCTCTGTTTGCCAAACAAGCATTGATCCGACGTGGCATACTCCTAATGAGACGTCTAGGGTCATTTTGGTCCAGATTGTCCCATTCCTGTTGCAACGCAGCAGCAAGTTCTTGGACATTGGTAGGACGTTGTTGACGTTGACGTAACCTCTGTCCAAGCATGTCCCAGACATCTTCGATGGGGGAGAGGTCGGGACTCAGTGCTGGCCAACGTAATGTGGTGATGTTCTGTTGTTGGAGGTAACCTGTAACGATCCTGGCCCTGTGACATCTTGCGCTGTCATCCTGGAAGATGAAACGGCGGCCATGACGTCGTGCGAACGGCACAACATGGACTGCCAAGATGTTGTCCCGGTAGTACTGGCCTGTAACACGCCCTGCAACAACCTGTAAAGCCGTTCTTCCAGCAACAGTGATGCCTCCCCACACCATAACAGAACCACCCCCAAATCGATCATGTCTGATGACGTTAACGTCTAGGAAGCGCTCGTTTCGACGACGTCACACCCTCCTACGTCTATTTAAAAAATCAACAGTGAACCTTGACTCATCTGAAAACATCACATTGCTCCAGCGTCGATTATCCCAGTGTTGACGATCCCTACACCAACGACGTCTTGCCTGAATGTGGTGATCTCTCAAACAAGGGATCTCGCGAGGACGTCGGGCGCGAAGGTGACCCCTATGCAGTCGATTCCGAATCGTCTGAACACTCACTCTCACACCAGTGTCTGTTTGAAGACGAGCGCTGATCTGATTTGCTGTGATGACACGATTTCTCAAGGTCAAGGTACGGATAAATCGATCCTGGGCTTGAGTTGTCGACCTGAGCGTGGTCTGTCCTGTACAGATTGTGTATCACAGTATCTGGACCATAGCCTGCTTATGACAGACTGAGAAACATTCATCGTCCGCGCCACAACCGCCTGTGTTGTGCCGATCCGTAGCATGCCAAGGGCACGTAACCTTTCATTTTGGGTAAGCCGACGCATATCAAAATTTGTTTTCTGGTCACTAAAACAATTAAACTGATGTTTCCACCCTGAAATTCAATGCCACAATGACTGTAACATTCAAAGACAGAGACGTGCAAATCTTGGGTTGGACCCCCATGATGATCCCAAGCATCACCTGCATTCCATGCGGTAGCTATTGGTGCGCTTGGGCGTCACATGTAACTGGAAATGTTTCTTCTGTTAGTGTCAAAGGGTCTTTTTTCGCGGTCATTTGCATATTTTAGTATTATGCCCCAAAAATCAAATATCCCCTACTTTTTTTGAATAGTATATTTCACTTACAGGCTGACTAAATACCAAGACTTTTGATATCAGAAGTTAGCGCCGCGCACGTGGTTTAGGAAGTCGCAGCAAATATACGTCACATGAGGTATTTTTACAAACATGTATTGGTATATAACGCCGAGTAAAAAATACACTCATTACGGGCTTCGACTTACGTGTTTATTTAATAGCGAACGTGAGCAAAAATTTCGATTTCACTCCTTGATTTGATTTTTGATTTTGGCGATTTTGGTGATTTAAATACAGAGCTAGCTGTAATAGCTTCGTCTTATTTCTAACTTTCAACCACATGAGATCGCCCAGATAAATTTACTACAACCTTTCGAGATTTACTTTTATTAAGTGGCTACATTCTTGGTTTACGCTGGCATCTATCGTGGTTAGGAAATAAATATTTGCTAGCTCTATATACGCAGAACTATTTGAGACCGGAAAATAACCGAAACAAACTTTTTATTTATAGTCTTTATTTTCCAGACCCTTTTCGGTAACATGGTGTAAATTATTTTTATAATCATAGTATATTATCTAACCATCCTGTAGGCATAGGCTTTGATCGACGGACTTATTTTTTTCTAGATTTGAGACTGAGCCCTGCAAGATATCGTCCACGGATGATTTGCTATCCAGCATTGGATTGGACAAGTACCCCTATGATTTGGGAACTGTAACTAACTACCTATGACAAAAATCACAAATAGGCTTTATGCTAGACAAATGTTAATAAATTCCCGACAACTTCGGAGCATCGGCCTATCATGACTGCTTTACATGACGACTGTGTGACTTTTGGTGACAAATACATTCAAAATAGACTGGTCAGACTGACGACAAAGACTAGGAAGCTGAGTAAATGTAAGGTTAAGTCCACTAAATGTATGAAATCATACGACGATTTTCTTGACACCCCATTTTTTCCGGGATAGTTTACGTTACTCCATCGGCAGACACAAGTGAAATTAATTTAATAAACAGAGAGACTCGGACATCTGCCGATGCGACCTTAACTGATTTAGATAGAAAAAAAGTATTTGCGGCGATTGTCATAAAAGCACAATCGCCAAGCTTAAAAAAAAATCAACTTCGGAAGACTAAAAAAGAAATGATTCGCATGAAGGCTAATAATGAAAATAAAAAACAATTGGCAGGTAAAAAGAATGGTTGCAAGTCCAAACCTTTTTAGATGAACGAAGGAATTTTGTATGATGTCAAAAATCAAAGATACACAGCAGAATGCCATAATTTGGTCATGAAACTTAAAAATCTAAACGTTTCCAATGGTAACGTAGCAGTGGTTATAATCGCATGTTTCGCTCTCGCGGGACTAAATCTAATTACACTCCATCAAAATCTACAGTTCAAAGAATATCATGTGAGCGCGTCGGTGTCCACATGTTTAGGAAACCTTGAAGTCGGCGAAAAATACCACCCTTTACACAGACGAAACTACACAATTTGGCTCTAAATTCGGTACATACGCAATAATCGCTGGCTCGGCGCATACGCCACTTATCCAGCAATGTGTTCTTTTTTCATAACAAACATCATGCAGTACAATATATTTATTTATCTGGGGGACAAAAAATAAAGTTTTAAATTAATAGTTTTATTGGGGTGTTTATCCCTCTCTCTCACTCCCCGTATTACATATCATTATATTTTCCTTGTACTTTACCCGACACTGTTCATTTTAATATATGTATTAGGCTAATCTTGAAATAATTCATGTCAAATGCCGATCTTTTCATCTCCAGCTTAACATGTATTTTAATTTCTACTGTAGCATTATAAACACAGTTAATGTAAAGACATTTGACGGCGCGGGTTTACTGTTAAAACAACTAAGCGTTCGCGCATGCGTACATATGTCAAATCCAATCGTCTCATAGAGTGTATTCTGTTACTTCGCAGTATGGAAATAAACGATATTTTCCGACTGCGATAAAGTTATTTCGTTTCCGGGACGTGCGTAGCTTGGAGCATATTTGTTTTAGTACAACCAAGGGACATAGCTCTTATTCTCACTAAGAGATAACTCCTTTGATTATGGAATCCGGGAAGATTTTGAGCCATTTATAACATATGTCCAAATGGTTATATATCCTCAAAAATCAGAAGTGGCCAGACTTTCATTGTTGATCAATGAAGTTTTTATAGTAAGTCTTATCATATAATGTCTTTACTGTTCCGAAATAGTGTCTGTTTGTTATAAAACATTTTTAGCCTGAACCACTCTATCTAAGGACGGCAACTATTGATGTTGAGGCACGACCCTCAATGCTAAACAAACCAAACGCCTAGCCTTCTTGACAAAGTACCATATCAATCAAAGCCGGAATGTGGACGTATATTGTAGCGTTAGCGTTATGTTTCCATACTAACATACCTACATTTGTGACGTGCGATGCGTCTAATTATGCTCTTGGTTATGGAAGACCAAACAGCTCTTTATTCAGTGTTCTTAGGTCTTAGTTCTATATTCTTAGTCCTTAATTCTTACTTCTTCATTTGTTGTCGTATTTCGACATTTGTACACTAAAATTAGCATTTGTATCTTATTATAAGATATTTATTTTTTTTGAGAAAATAGAAAAATTAGTCATTATTTACATTTGATCAGAAAAATTCAACAAAAAACAAATATCGAACAACAAATTTCAAAATACATATCTCCAAATACAAATCTTGCAAAACATTTCTCCAAAAACATTGCTCCAAAAACATTTCTCCAAATACATTTCTCCAAAAACATTTCTCGAAATTCATCGAACCGGAACATTAGAAATCAACCTGGCAGACAATAAGTCACCATAGAATAATGGGAATCGAGAATAAGCACATGTACAATAAGAACAATCGCTCGGTGACCTCGACGCTAGTGAAACGATCCCTTGGCAGTTGACTCAGTGACAGACCTAATGGTACAGCGCGCACGTGCTATTCTTTAGACCATCCAAACCACCCTTCTTTGCTCCAACGAATGCTTACCTCTTTTTCTTAATCATGTTTTCATGAATGTGCCTGGGAATAAGTTCATACAGATTTTCCGGTGTTATTTCCCTTTTTTCAGTGGTGTAGGACCGAGGGCCTAACAAGGACAGCTGTGTAGTCGTTCGGATGGTACGAAAAACCAAAGTTAGAATTCCATTTTAGTGTAGACCGTGGTGTCGCTGTCCGGGCAAAATGTCCCTCATAGCACACTGTATAGCCTATACCCGTCTTCATCGGCCCAGAATAGTAGGACGTTAAACCCCGTTTCCTTTCATTTCATTAATTAAGTGAGGGGAGGTGGTGGGGATTTAAATCTTAAAAAAACGATCTCAGTAAGAAATTCTCGATATTGGTTCATATTCTACTGGAAAGTATGTTTTTTTGCTTGCTACAAAATGTAAATTTATATTTACATATCTTGCAAAAAGAACAAAAAATTGACTGACACTAACAAATGAGGGGTGGGGATGGTATTTAACGTCAAAATACCGGCCATAACACGAAATACAAGATATCGGGTTGCACACCATTAAGAAGGTCCAAATACATTTTAAAAATTGTAAAACATTTTTTGACAAATACATATTTTCTGACATATACATGATTTAAACAGTGATGAGGGATCCGCGCCTGCCAGTAAGCTGTGGATGTTTTTGATTCATTGTGTTCCGCACAGATAATACGTGATCTGTATACAATTGTTCTACTTTAAAGTGTACACCAGGATAAACAAACAAGATGGCTGACATGTAAAGCAGGTGTGGAAAACGGGAGATATTTCTTTATTTAATTCAATATAGATAAAAGGTACTTTACTTAAAACTTAATATCAAGATAGTTCGGGTATTCATCTTCAAGTTGAAACTTAATTTGAAGACAAAAGTTTGCAGACTCACGTAATTTAACGTACATATTATATTGAACACCTTGAGTTTGAGAACTCAGCTGAATTTAACTCACCTGTCTACGTTGGTGTTTTGTTTAACACAGTAGAGGCCTGATACAAGTACAACTGATATTAAAATGGGTCAAAAGAAGAGACATCGACAAGCAGAAGTATCCTCTAGTATAAGTGATTTTCTAGATTCTGTCCTTAAAGACGACGAATCACTAAAATGCTTCATAGAGGAAATTTTCAAAAGGGAGTCAATTGTAACCCGCATGATCCAGGCCTTTAAATTAGAAAAGACACAATATTATGATGAACAAATAAAGTCTTTAGAAGATAGAATAGATGAACTCGAACAGTACTCTCGAAGAACCTAAGTGGAATTCAAGAACGAACAGGTGAGGACACCGATAAAATCGTTCTAGATCTGATTAATAACCATGTCATACCCAGTGGTACACAGCATTTATCCCTAAATCAAATCGGTCGTAGCCACAGAGTTGGCCAGAAAAATAGTAGGCTCAATAGTGACATAAGCTATAGGGACCGAGCATTAGTATACGCCAACAAGAGGAATCTTAAACTTTACAATGAACAGAATAGTACCAAAGTCTTTGTAAATGAAGCTCTAACCCAGAAACGTGCACTCTTATATAAACAAACAAGACAACTTTATCCTAAAAAAACTGTTGGACATATGATGGACGAATCTATGTCCGACCACTCAGTGACGATCGCAATTATCTTATTACCAGTGAAGAGGACTTGAACCAGTTCTACCCAAACAAACAGACACCAAAACGATTCGAAATCCCAGTATCCGAAGATGCAACGACTACAATGCTAAAACAACCATCTCTTGTCGACTTTGGAATTGTTACATCAACACTTATTGCTACAGCATCAAACTCGAAAAGTAGATCACAAAATGTAATAGCATAGGCATATTATATAAAGTCAAATATATTATATAAAGCTGAAACTAATATTTTTTAGGTATACATCAACATATTATCTCATAGTTTTTAATGTAAATTAGACAATGTTATTATTACATAAAAGGCATCTATTTATTAACTAATTTACATACTTACAATACTCTAAACTTAAATAGAACAGAACTCATTATTAGCTTATGACATATTTGTGATAAACATTTTTCTCCAATTCAAATTAGATAGTGCAGACTGCATTATATGTTTATGACATATCTGATAATGTATAATTTAGACAAAAATAGTACCCTACAGAACTCATTATAAGTTTATGAAATAGTTATTATTACGGTATACTTTAGTGTATGGATTAAACTTAAATAGTACAGACTGCATTGTGTGTTTATGACATTTTTGTGTTAAACTTTAATTGTTTCATTTATTAAAGAGCGCAGATTTCAATTTATAAAAAAATGTTTTAAAACTTACACAATATAGAGTTGAAATTTTACAAATTAAACCTGGATTGTATAGACTGCAGAGTTTATTTTATCTAATTTAAGCATATTAAAGAATTCATTATTGGTTTATGACATATTTGTCTTAAACTGAAATGTTCAATTAAATCTCAAATAGTACAGATTTCATTACAGTTTAGGACAAACTTATATAAAACAGGTTAAACTTTAATGTCTACATTAAACTTAACAAAATATACGATAATGACATATATGTGTTAAATTTTTAAAGCTGAGTATTACAATGTACATGTATTTGGGTTTCTTGTATATGAGTACAACAATATGCACGTATTGTGTTAAACTTAATGTTAATTTAATCTTAAATAGTACAGAACTCATTACATGTATAAGTTTATGACATATGTTTGATTAAGTTTAATGTCTATTTTAAATATAGATAGTACAGAACACAATGTAAGTTTATGACATATTGTGTTAAACTCTTCTTTCCAACTCAACTTAGATAGTACAGATTGCATTATGTGTTTATGACTGTCTAATCGTAGTGTTAAACTTAAATGCCTAATTTAGACTTAGATTGTAAGGAACTCATTATAAGTTTATGACATGTTTGTTTTAAACTTTAATAGTAAAGAAGTCATTATAGGTTTATAACTTAAATTGTCAGCATAATTGTAGACATTGCAGATTTCATTATTAGTGTATGACATTTGTGTTAAACTTCTAATTTCTAATTCAATGTTAAATAGTACAGACTACATTATGAGTTTATGACATAGTTAAACATTAATGTCTATACTTAAACTTAGATGTTGCAGAATTCATTATTAGTTTATGACGATTTTAAGTTATACTATTAAATCATAAATGTGAGATAATACATAATTAGCTTGATATATTTATGTTTGTAATTCATTATCGAGTTTAAATTTACACAATATAGAATTGTAATTTCCAATCTAAATCTAGTTTGTATAGACTGTATTAGGATCTTATGGCTTGTGTCTAACTTAAACATAGTAAAGAACTCATTACTAAGTTAAAGTTTAATTTAAGTTAGATAGTACACAATTCATTATGAGCTTATGACATATTTGTGTTAAACTTTAATGGCTAATTTAAACTTAGTACGAAATTCATTAAAAATTTATGTCATATTTGAGTTAAACTTTAAAGTTTAACAGGGGCGGATCCAGGAATTTTTGCAGGAGGGGGTTTGCCAGGTTCCAGTTAAGGAAATCTGCCATCATCGTCCCTAAATTACATAGGCATACATACAAATTGAGCTTTTAAAGAGAGGAATCACTTTTATAATGATGTAGAGTCACATTGTGATTTCATTGTATTTATGCAAGACATTAATTTTTTTTTTTTTTGATGAGCAGGGTGGGGTTTGCCCCCCCCCCCCACCCTGGATCCGCCTCTGGTTTAATTTAAGTTAGATAGTACATAATTCATTATGACTTTATGTCATATTTGTGATTGGTATATTTGTGTTAAACATTAAAGTCAAATCCAAACTTAGTACAAAATTCATTAGAGTTTAAGACATATCTGTGTTTCTGACATATCACAGGTTAAACTTTAATATCTAATTTAAATTTAGATACATTTAGTACATAATTTAGTATGAGTTTATGTCAGATTATTGTGTAAAACATCGAAGCCAAATCTAAACTAAGTACAAAATACATAAGAGTTAATGACATATTGTTGCTAAACTGAAATGCTTAATTTAGACTTAGATAGTAAAGAAGTCATTATAGGCTTATGATATATTTGTGTTAAAATTTAATGTCTAGATAGTAAATAAGTCATTATAAATGTATGACATATTTGTGTTAAACTTAAATGTCTAATTTAAACTTAGAAAGTGAAGAAGTCATTATAAATTTATGACATATTTGTGTTAAACTTAAATGTCTAATTTAAACTTAGATAGTGAAGAAGTCATTATAAATTTATGACATATTTGTGTTAAATTTTAATGTTTAATATAAACTTAGATAGCAAAGAATCATTATATGTTTATGACATATTTGTGGTTAATTTTAATTGTCAGCATAATTGTAGATCTTGCAGATTTCATTATTAGTGTATCACACTTGTGTTAAACTCTTAATTTGAAATGTAATCGTAGTACAGACTAAATTATGAGTTTATGTCATAGTTAAACCTTAATGTCTAATTCAATTTAGAAGGTGCAGAATTCAGTATTAGTTTATGACGATTTTGTGTTAAACTATTAACCCATATAATCTGTTATGTGTTACCCATAATTCCCAAATAATATTTAGATATAACGGACCTTAATTTAAATTTTAAGACATATTTGTGTTGTACTGTAAGTATCATTTAAAGGGACGGTCCGAGATAACTCCTGGAGAATAAAAGAGTCAAAACGCTTAAATACATGTACTTCAAGGGAACTTTACCAGGTAAGGCGTTTATGTCGCTATTCCATCGTTAATCCTTTAAATTGCATTATCATTATTCTTGAGACACTGGGATTTATCTGGGACTACCCTATATTTAATCATAGACAACCACCATATTTGAAATTAAAGTTGCACATATCCATTAATACTTTCCGTTTCCCAGAGCAACTTAAGCTCTTACCTCAAACCTTGATAAGCCAACGAGTAAATAATGCAGTATGTGAAATTATATACACATTATATAATTTTCCCCTTTATCACACACTTCACAAAGGTAAAATACTTTTCCATGTCTCTATAATATATTTTAATTTTACTACCAAAAGACTCAACTATAGTAAACAATGTTATTGCTATTTCTGTATTCGACAACAATATGTGTTACTATATTTTTGTTTATGGACATCTCGTACCCATATATACTATTCAAAAAAAGTAGGGGATATTTGATTTTGGGGGCATAATACTAAAATATGCACATGACTACGAAAAAAGTCACTATAGAACCTAACAGAAGAAACATTTCCAGTTACATGTGACGCCCAAACGCACCAATAGCTACCGCATCGAATGCAGGTGATGCTTGGTATCATCATGGGGGTCCAACCCAAGATTTGCACGACTCTGACTTTGAATGTTACAGTCATTGTGGCATTGAATTCCAGGGTGGAAACATCAGTTTAATTGTTTTAGTGACCAGAAAACAAATTTTGATATGCGTCGGCTTACCCAAAATGAAAGGTTACGTGCCCTTGGCATGCTATAGATCGGCACAACACAGGCGGTTGTGGCGCGGACGATGAATGTTTCTCAGTCTGTCATAAGCAGGCTATGGTCCAGATACCGTGATACACAATCTGTACAGAACAGACGACGCTCAGGTCGACCAAGGGCGACAACTCAAGCCCAGGATCGATTTATCCGTACCTTGGCCTTGAGAAATCGTGTCATCACAACAAATCAGATCAGCGCTCGTCTTCAAACAGACACTGGTGTGAGAGTGAGTGGCCAGACGATTCGGAATCGACTGCATAGGGGTCACCTTCGCGCCCGACGTCCTCGCGTGATCCCTTGTTTGAGAGATCATCACATTCAGGCAAGACGTCGTTGGTGTAGGGATCGTCAACACTGGGATAATCGACGCTGGAGCAATGTCATGTTTTCAGATGAGTCAAGGTTCACTGTTGATTTTTTGGACAGACGTAGGAGGGGGAGGCATCACTGTTGCTGGAAGAACGGCTTTACATGTTGTTGCAGGGCGTGTTACAGGCCAGTACTACCCGGACAACATCTTGGCAGTCCATGTTGTGCCGTTCGCACGACGTCATGGCCGCCGTTTCATCTTCCAGGATGACAACGCAAGATGTCACAGGGCCAGGATCGTTACAGGTTACCTCCAACAACAGAACATCACCACATTACCTTGGCCAGCACTGAGTCCCGACCTCTCCCCCATCGAGCATGTCTGGGACATGCTTGAACAGAGGTTACGTCAACGTCAACAGCGTCCTGCCAATGTCCAAGAACTTGCTGCTGCGTTGCAACAGGAATGGGACAATCTGGACCAAAATGACCTTAGACGTCTCATTAGGAGTATGCCACGTCGGATCAATGCTTGTTTGGCAAACAGAGGAGGATTTACCCGTTACTGACCTTGTTGTGATGCTGTGGTAACTTTGCTGTTTGACCCCGGGTATCATTTTACCCTTATAATGGTCAGTCTGTGCCTTACTTAGTCTAACGATCATTTGGAATAAATCGATGAATGTGAACTTCATTTCATTTTGTCATTTGTTTCTTCGTCAGTTTCATTAGGTGACTTTAATAACACTTAAAAATCAAATATCCCCTACTTCATAATCCTATTAAATTGCATAATAATTTAATATACTTATATATCATAAGGCCAAGCAAGTTTTATACTGTTTTAAAAAGAAAACTATGTAAACACTATTTTGTTAATCTCCAGTATTGCCTGAAAATCTTAGTTTTGTATGCACTTAGCTCCCTGTCAATCGTCTGTCGGTCGTGCATCTGAATGTTAGAAGTCTACGTAAAAAACTTGACCTTATTGAAGCAGAGCTCTCTTCATTTGATATAATTACTTTAAGTAAAACATGGCTTGACAATAACATACCCACCGAATCACTTCTTTTTCCGTCTTACTATGCACCAATTAGAAAGGATAGGACCGACTCCATTGGGGTGGGGTAATTATCTATGTTCGTAACTCTATAGCATTCGTTCGTCGTTTAGATTTGGAAGACAGTAATACAGAATCAATTTGGCTTGAAATTAACTCTTGCAATAATAAATTTCTTCTTATGACAGACTGAGAAACATTCATCGTCCGCGCCACAACCGCCTGTGTTGTGCCGATCTGTAGCATGCCAAGGGCACGTAACCTTTCATTTTGGGTAAGCCGACGCATATCAAAATTTGTTTTCTGGTCACTAAAACAATTAAACTGATGTTTCCACCCTGGAATTCAATGCCACAATGACTGTAACATTCAAAGTCAGAGTCGTGCAAATCTTGGGTTGGACCCCCATGATGATACCAAGCATCACCTGCATTCCATGCGGTAGCTATTGGTGCGTTTGGGCGTCACATGTAACTGGAAATGTTTCTTCTGTTAGGTTCTATAGTGACTTTTTTCGTAGTCATGTGCATATTTTAGTATTATGCCCCCAAAATCAAATATCCCCTACTTTTTTTGAATAGTATATATGGGTACGAGATGTCCATAAACAAAAATATAGTAACACATATTGTTGTCGAATACAGAAATAGCAATAACATTGTTTACTATAGTTGAGTCTTTTGGTAGTAAAATTAAAATATATTATAGAGACATGGAAAAGTATTTTACCTTTGTGAAGTGTGTGATAAAGGGGAAAATTATATAATGTGTATATAATTTCACATACTGCATTATTTACTCGTTGGCTTATCAAGGTTTGAGGTAAGAGCTTAAGTTGCTCTGGGAAACGGAAAGTATTAATGGATATGTGCAACTTTAATTTCAAATATGGTGGTTGTCTATGATTAAATATAGGGTAGTCCCAGATAAATCCCAGTGTCTCAAGAATAATGATAATGCAATTTAAAGGATTAACGATGGAATAGCGACATAAACGCCTTACCTGGTAAAGTTCCCTTGAAGTACATGTATTTAAGCGTTTTGACTCTTTTATTCTCCAGGAGTTATCTCGGACCGTCCCTTTAAATGATACTTACAGTACAACACAAATATGTCTTAAAATTTAAATTAAGGTCCGTTATATCTAAATATTATTTGGGAATTATGGGTAACACATAACAGATTATATGGGTTAATAGTTTAACACAAAATCGTCATAAACTAATACTGAATTCTGCACCTTCTAAATTGAATTAGACATTAAGGTTTAACTATGACATAAACTCATAATTTAGTCTGTACTACGATTACATTTCAAATTAAGAGTTTAACACAAGTGTGATACACTAATAATGAAATCTGCAAGATCTACAATTATGCTGACAATTAAAATTAACCACAAATATGTCATAAACATATAATGATTCTTTGCTATCTAAGTTTATATTAAACATTAAAATTTAACACAAATATGTCATAAATTTATAATGACTTCTTCACTATCTAAGTTTAAATTAGACATTTAAGTTTAACACAAATATGTCATAAATTTATAATGACTTCTTCACTTTCTAAGTTTAAATTAGACATTTAAGTTTAACACAAATATGTCATACATTTATAATGACTTATTTACTATCTAGACATTAAATTTTAACACAAATATATCATAAGCCTATAATGACTTCTTTACTATCTAAGTCTAAATTAAGCATTTCAGTTTAGCAACAATATGTCATTAACTCTTATGTATTTTGTACTTAGTTTAGATTTGGCTTCGATGTTTTACACAATAATCTGACATAAACTCATACTAAATTATGTACTAAATGTATCTAAATTTAAATTAGATATTAAAGTTTAACCTGTGATATGTCAGAAACACAGATATGTCTTAAACTCTAATGAATTTTGTACTAAGTTTGGATTTGACTTTAATGTTTAACACAAATATACCAATCACAAATATGACATAAAGTCATAATGAATTATGTACTATCTAACTTAAATTAAACCAGAGGCGGATCCAGGGTGGGGGGGGGGGGCAAACCCCACCCTGCTCATCAAAAAAAAAAAAAAAATTAATGTCTTGCATAAATAGAATGAAATCACAATGTGACTCTACATCATTATAAAAGTGATTCCTCTCTTTAAAAGCTCAATTTGTATGTATGCCTATGTAATTTAGGGACGATGATGGCAGATTTCCTTAACTGGAACCTGGCAAACCCCCTCCTGCAAAAATTCCTGGATCCGCCCCTGTTAAACTTTAAAGTTTAACTCAAATATGACATAAATTTTTAATGAATTTCGTACTAAGTTTAAATTAGCCATTAAAGTTTAACACAAATATGTCATAAGCTCATAATGAATTGTGTACTATCTAACTTAAATTAAACTTTAACTTAGTAATGAGTTCTTTACTATGTTTAAGTTAGACACAAGCCATAAGATCCTAATACAGTCTATACAAACTAGATTTAGATTGGAAATTACAATTCTATATTGTGTAAATTTAAACTCGATAATGAATTACAAACATAAATATATCAAGCTAATTATGTATTATCTCACATTTATGATTTAATAGTATAACTTAAAATCGTCATAAACTAATAATGAATTCTGCAACATCTAAGTTTAAGTATAGACATTAATGTTTAACTATGTCATAAACTCATAATGTAGTCTGTACTATTTAACATTGAATTAGAAATTAGAAGTTTAACACAAATGTCATACACTAATAATGAAATCTGCAATGTCTACAATTATGCTGACAATTTAAGTTATAAACCTATAATGACTTCTTTACTATTAAAGTTTAAAACAAACATGTCATAAACTTATAATGAGTTCCTTACAATCTAAGTCTAAATTAGGCATTTAAGTTTAACACTACGATTAGACAGTCATAAACACATAATGCAATCTGTACTATCTAAGTTGAATTGGAAAGAAGAGTTTAACACAATATGTCATAAACTTACATTGTGTTCTGTACTATCTATATTTAAAATAGACATTAAACTTAATCAAACATATGTCATAAACTTATACATGTAATGAGTTCTGTACTATTTAAGATTAAATTAACATTAAGTTTAACACAATACGTGCATATTGTTGTACTCATAATACAAGAAACCCAAATACATGTACATTGTAATACTCAGCTTTAAAAATTTAACACATATATGTCATTATCGTATATTTTGTTAAGTTTAAGTTAGACATTAAAGTTTAAGCTGTTTTATATAAGTTTGTCCTAAACTGTAATGAAATCTGTACTATTTGAGATTTAATTGAACATTTCAGTTTAAGACAAATATGTCATAAACCAATAATGAATTCTTTAATATGCTTAAATTAGATAAAATAAACTCTGCAGTCTATACAATCCAGGTTTAATTTGTAAAATTTCAACTCTATATTGTGTAAGTTTTAAAACATTTTTTTATAAATTGAAATCTGCACTCTTTAATAAATTAAACAATTAAAGTTTAACACAAAAATGTCATAAAGAGTATTGTAAGTATGTAAATTAGTTAATAAATAGATGCCTTTTATGTAATAATAACATTGTCTAATTTACATTAAAAACTATGAGATAATATGTTGATGTATACCTAAAAAATATTAGTTTCAGCTTTATATAATATATTTGACTTTATATAATATGCCTATGCTATTACATTTTGTGATCTACTTTTCGAGTTTGATGCTGTAGCAATAAGTGTTGATGTAACAATTCCAAAGTCGACAAGAGATGGTTGTTTTAGCATTGTAGTCGTTGCATCTTCGGATACTGGGATTTCGAATCGTTTTGGTGTCTGTTTGTTTGGGTAGAACTGGTTCAAGTCCTCTTCACTGGTAATAAGATAATTGCGATCGTCACTGAGTGGTCGGACATAGATTCGTCCATCATATGTCCAACAGTTTTTTTAGGATAAAGTTGTCTTGTTTGTTTATATAAGAGTGCACGTTTCTGGGTTAGAGCTTCATTTACAAAGACTTTGGTACTATTCTGTTCATTGTAAAGTTTAAGATTCCTCTTGTTGGCGTATACTAATGCTCGGTCCCTATAGCTTATGTCACTATTGAGCCTACTATTTTTCTGGCCAACTCTGTGGCTACGACCGATTTGATTTAGGGATAAATGCTGTGTACCACTGGGTATGACATGGTTATTAATCAGATCTAGAACGATTTTATCGGTGTCCTCACCTGTTCGTTCTTGAATTCCACTTATCTTGAGACAGGTTCTTCGAGAGTACTGTTCGAGTTCATCTATTCTATCTTCTAAAGACTTTATTTGTTCATCATAATATTGTGTCTTTTCTAATTTAAAGGCCTGGATCATGCGGGTTACAATTGACTCCCTTTTGAAAATTTCCTCTATGAAGCATTTTAGTGATTCGTCGTCTTTAAGGACAGAATCTAGAAAATCACTTATACTAGAGGATACTTCTGCTTGTCGCTGTCTCTTCTTTTGACCCATTTTAATATTAGTTGTACTTGTATCAGGCCTCTACTGTGTTAAACAAAACACCAACGTAGACAGGTGAGTTAAATTCAGCTGAGTTCACAAACTCAAGGTGTTCAATATAATATGTACGTTAAATTACGTGAGTCTGCAAACTTTTGTCTTCAAATTAAGTTTCAACTTGAAGATGAATACCCGAACTATCTTGATATTAAGTTTTAAGTAAAGTACCTTTTATCTATATTGAATTAAATAAAGAAATATCTCCCGTTTTCCACACCTGCTTTACATGTCAGCCATCTTGTTTGTTTATCCTGGTGTACACTTTAAAGTAGAACAATTGTATACAGATCACGTATTATCTGTGCGGAACACAATGAATCAAAAACATCCACAGCTTACTGGCAGGCGCGGATCCCTCATCACTGTTTAAATCATGTATATGTCAGAAAATATGTATTTGTCAAAAAATGTTTTACAATTTTTAAAATGTATTTGGACCTTCTTAATGGTGTGCAACCCGATATCTTGTATTTCGTGTTATGGCCGGTATTTTGACGTTAAATACCATCCCCACCCCTCATTTGTTAGTGTCAGTCAATTTTTTGTTCTTTTTGCAAGATATGTAAATATAAATTTACATTTTGTAGCAAGCAAAAAAACATACTTTCCAGTAGAATATGAACCAATATCGAGAATTTCTTACTGAGATCGTTTTTTTAAGATTTAAATCCCCACCACCTCCTCTGACGTAATTAATGAAATGAAAGGAAACGGGGTTTAACGTCCTACTATTCTGGGCCGATGAAGACGGGTATAGGCTATACAGTGTGCTATGAGGGACATTTTGCCCGGACAGCGACACCACGGTCTACACTAAAATGGAATTCTAACCTTGGTTTTTCGTACCATCCGAACGACTACACAGCTGTCCTTGTTAGGCCCTCGGTCCTGCACCACTGAAAAAAGGGAAATAACACCGGAAAATCTGTATGAACTTATTCCCAGGCACATTCATGAAAACATGATTAAGAAAAAGAGGTAAGCATTCGTTGGAGCAAAGAAGGGTGGTTTGGATGGTCTAAAGAATAGCACGTACGCGCTGTACCATTAGGTCTGTCACTGAGTCAACTGCCAAGGGATCGTTTCACTAGCGTCGAGGTCACCGAGCGATTGTTCTTATTGTACATGTGCTTATTCTCGATTCCCATTATTCTATGGTGACTTATTGTCTGCCAGGTTGATTTCTAATGTTCCGGTTCGATGAATTTCGAGAAATGTTTTTGGAGAAATGTATTTGGAGAAATGTTTTTGGAGCAATGTTTTTGGAGAAATGTTTTGCAAGATTTGTATTTGGAGATATGTATTTTGAAATTTGTTGTTCGATATTTGTTTTTTGTTGAATTTTTCTGATGAAATGTAAATATTGACTAATTTTTCTATTTTCTCAAAAAAAATAAATATCTTATAATAAGATACAAATGCTAATTTTAGTGTACAAATGTCGAAATACGACAACAAATGAAGAAGTAAGAATTAAGGACTAAGAATATAGAACTAAGACCTAAGAACACTGAATAAAGAGCTGTTTGGTCTTCCATAACCAAGAGCATAATTAGACGCATCGCACGTCACAAATGTAGGTATGTTAGTATGGAAACATAACGCTAACGCTACAATATACGTCCACATTCCGGCTTTGATTGATATGGTACTTTGTCAAGAAGGCTAGGCGTTTGGTTTGTTTAGCATTGAGGGTCGTGCCTCAACATCAATAGTTGCCGTCCTTAGATAGAGTGGTTCAGGCTAAAAAAGTTTTATAACAAACAGACACTATTTCGGAACAGTAAAGACATTATATGATAAGACTTACTATAAAAACTTCATTGATCAACAATGGAAGTCTGGCCACTTCTGATTTTTGAGGATATATAACCATTTGGACATATGTTATAAATGGCTCAAAATCTTCCCGGATTCCATAATCAAAGGAGTTATCTCTTAGTGAGAATAAGAGCTATGTCCCTTGGTTGTACTAAAACAAATATGCTCCAAGCTACGCACGTCCCGGAAACGAAATAACTTTATCGCAGTCGGAAAATATCGTTTATTTCCATACTGCGAAGTAACAGAATACACTCTATGAGACGATTGGATTTGACATATGTACGCATGCGCGAACGCTTAGTTGTTTTAACAGTAAACCCGCGCCGTCAAATGTCTTTATATTAACTGTGTTTATAATGCTACAGCAGAAATTAAAATACATGTTAAGCTGGAGATGAAAAGATCGGCATTTGACATGAATTATTTCAAGATTAGCCTAATACATAAATTAAAATGAACAGTGTCGGGTAAAGTACAAGGAAAATATAATGATATGTAATACGGGGAGTGAGAGAGAGGGATAAACACCCCAATAAAACTATTAATTTAAAACTTTATTTTTTGTCCCCCAGATAAATAAATATATTGTACTGCATGATGTTTGTTATGAAAAAAGAACACATTGCTGGATAAGTGGCGTATGCGCCGAGCCAGCGATTATTGCGTATGTACCGAATTTAGAGCCAAATTGTGTAGTTTCGTCTGTGTAAAGGGTGGTATTTTTCGCCGACTTCAAGGTTTCCTAAACATGTGGACACCGACGCGCTCACATGATATTCTTTGAACTGTAGATTTTGATGGAGTGTAATTAGATTTAGTCCCGCGAGAGCGAAACATGCGATTATAACCACTGCTACGTTACCATTGGAAACGTTTAGATTTTTAAGTTTCATGACCAAATTATGGCATTCTGCTGTGTATCTTTGATTTTTGACATCATACAAAATTCCTTCGTTCATCTAAAAAGGTTTGGACTTGCAACCATTCTTTTTACCTGCCAATTGTTTTTTATTTTCATTATTAGCCTTCATGCGAATCATTTCTTTTTTAGTCTTCCGAAGTTGATTTTTTTTTAAGCTTGGCGATTGTGCTTTTATGACAATCGCCGCAAATACTTTTTTTCTATCTAAATCAGTTAAGGTCGCATCGGCAGATGTCCGAGTCTCTCTGTTTATTAAATTAATTTCACTTGTGTCTGCCGATGGAGTAACGTAAACTATCCCGGAAAAAATGGGGTGTCAAGAAAATCGTCGTATGTTTTCATACATTTAGTGGACTTAACCTTACATTTACCCAGCTTCCTAGTCTTTGTCGTCAGTCTGACCAGTCTATTTTGAATGTATTTGTCACCAAAAGTCACACAGTCGTCATGTAAAGCAGTCATGATAGGCCGATGCTCCGAAGTTGTCGGGAATTTATTAACATTTGTCTAGCATAAAGCCTATTTGTGATTTTTGTCATAGGTAGTTAGTTACAGTTCCCAAATCATAGGGGTACTTGTCCAATCCAATGCTGGATAGCAAATCATCCGTGGACGATATCTTGCAGGGCTCAGTCTCAAATCTAGAAAAAAATAAGTCCGTCGATCAAAGCCTATGCCTACAGGATGGTTAGATAATATACTATGATTATAAAAATAATTTACACCATGTTACCGAAAAGGGTCTGGAAAATAAAGACTATAAATAAAAAGTTTGTTTCGGTTATTTTCCGGTCTCAAATAGTTCTGCGTATATAGAGCTAGCAAATATTTATTTCCTAACCACGATAGATGCCAGCGTAAACCAAGAATGTAGCCACTTAATAAAAGTAAATCTCGAAAGGTTGTAGTAAATTTATCTGGGCGATCTCATGTGGTTGAAAGTTAGAAATGAGACGAAGCTATTACAGCTAGCTCTGTATTTAAATCACCAAAATCGCCAAAATCAAAAATCAAATCAAGGAGTGAAATCGAAATTTTTGCTCACGTTCGCTATTAAATAAACACGTAAGTCGAAGCCCGTAATGAGTGTATTTTTTACTCGGCGTTATATACCAATACATGTTTGTAAAAATACCTCATGTGACGTATATTTGCTGCGACTTCCTAAACCACGTGCGCGGCGCTAACTTCTGCTCACTTCAGAAGATTTCTCGACGGAGCAATCACACAGATAAGCGGGTCAGTTTTTATAAGGACAAATATTGTGTCTCTGAACCACTCTACCTTAGAGTATAAGAGAGAGAGAGAGAGAGAGAGAGAGAGAGAGAGAGAGAGAAATGGAGTTTAACGTCCACCCGACACAAACTAGGTCATTTTGGGACTAACATACTTAGAGTGTAAGGAATAAGTATATCAAGATAATCCATTCAGAATTGTGCCTTCCTAACGCTAAAGGCAAAAAGTGGGCGTGGCTCTGCCCCTGGGGGTCGGGACATTCGCCAAAATCAATAGTGGACGCCCTCAGGCTATCGTCAGCCTGTAAGTGGCATATTATTCAGATATCAAAAGTCTTGGTATTTAGTCAGCCTGTAAGTGAAATATACTATTCAAAAAAAGTAGGGGATATTTGATTTTTGGGGCATAATACTAAAATATGCAAATGACCGCGAAAAAAGACCCTTTGACACCTAACAGAAGAAACATTTCCAGTTACATGTGACGCCCAAGCGCACCAATAGCTACCGCATGGAATGCAGGTGATGCTTGGAATCATCATGGGGGTCCAACCCAAGATTTGCACGTCTCTGACTTTGAATGTTACAGTCATTGTGGCATTGAATTTCAGGGTGGAAACATCAGTTTAATTGTTTTAGTGACCAGAAAACAAATTTTGATATGCGTCGGCTTACCCAAAATGAAAGGTTACGTGCCCTTGGCATGCTACGGATCGGCACAACACAGGCGGTTGTGGCGCGGACGATGAATGTTTCTCAGTCTGTCATAAGCAGGCTATGGTCCAGATACTGTGATACACAATCTGTACAGGACAGACCACGCTCAGGTCGACAACTCAAGCCCAGGATCGATTTATCCGTACCTTGACCTTGAGAAATCGTGTCATCACAGCAAATCAGATCAGCGCTCGTCTTCAAACAGACACTGGTGTGAGAGTGAGTGTTCAGACGATTCGGAATCGACTGCATAGGGGTCACCTTCGCGCCCGACGTCCTCGCGTGATCCCTTGTTTGAGAGATCACCACATTCAGGCAAGACGTCGTTGGTGTAGGGATCGTCAACACTGGGATAATCGACGCTGGAGCAATGTGATGTTTACCCGTTACTGACTTTGTTGTGATGCTGTGGTAACTTTGCTGTTTGACCGCGGGTATCATTTTACCCTTATAATGGTCAGTCTGTGCCTTACTTGGTCTATCGATCATTTGGAATAAATCGATGAATGTGAACTTCATTTCATTTTGTCATTTGTTTCTTCGTCAGTTTCATTAGGTGACTTTAATAACACTTAAAAATCAAATATCCCCTACTTTTTTTGAATAGTATTTAGATTTTGGTAGTGTCAGCTTGTAAGTGACATATTATTAAGAGCTCAAATATTTTGCCAGTGTTAGCCTCTATAAGTGATATATTTAGATCGCGAAAATTTTGATGGTGTCAGCGTATGAGTGACACATTAATTAGACTTTGATAGTGTTAGCCTGTAAGTGACACGTTATTCAGATCTCAAAAGTTTTGGTAGTGTCAGTCTGTAAGTGGCACATTATTCAGATCTCAAAAGTTTTGGTAGTGTCAGCCTGTAATTGACACATTATTCAGATCTCAAAAGTGTTGGTAGTGTCAGCCTGTAAGTGACACATTATTAAGATCTCAAAAGTTTTGGTAGTGTCAGCCTGTAAGTGACACATTATTAAGATCTCAAAAGTGTTGGTAGTGACAGCCTGTAAGTGACACATTATTAAGATCTCAAAAGTTTTGGTAGTGTTAGCCTGTAAGTGACACATTATTAAAATCTCAAAAGTGTTGGTAGTGTCAGCCTGTAAGTCACACATTATTCAGATCTCAAAAGTTTTGGTGGTGTCAGCCTGTAATTGACACATTCAGATCTCAAAAGTTTTGGTAGTGTCAGCCTGTAAGTGACACATTATTCAGATATCAAAAGTTTTGGTAGTGTCAGCCTGTATGTGACACATTATTTAAACCTAAAAAAACTTTGGTAGTGTCAGCCTGTAAGTCACACATTATTCAGATCTCAAAAGTTTTGGTAGTGTCAGCCTGTAAGTCACACATTATTTAGACCTCAAAAGCTTGGGTAGTGTCAGTCTGTAAGTGGCACATTATTCACATCTCAAAAGTTTTGGCAGTGTCAGCCTGTAAGTGACACATTATTCAGATCTCAAATCTTGGTAGTGTCAGCCGGAAATTGACATGTCATTTTAAACCAATAAAATGTTAGTAGTATCAGCCTGAAAATGACACATTATTCAGATTATAAAGTTTTGGTAGTGTCAGCCTGTAAGTGACACATTATGCAGTTCTCAAAATTCTTGGTAGTGTCAGCCGGAAAGTGACATGTCAGTAAGACCCCCCTCCCCCCAAAATAATGGTAGTTTCAGTCTGTAAGTGACACAATATTCAGATCTCAAAGTTTTGGGGAAGTGTCAGACTGAGTGACAAATTTAGGTTTCAACAGTTTTGGTAGTGTCAGTCTGCAGGTGACAATTTGCTATTTAGGTCTCAAAAATCTTGGCGTCGGCCTGTAAGTGACATAGATTAATATTCAGATGTCAAATTTAGGTAGTTTCAGCCTGTAAGTGACACATTATTCCCCATAAGTTTTGGAAATGTATTCAGATCATAAAAATTTGGGAATTGTCATTTCTTTTAAGTGGCGCACTACCTATGTCAAGGAGTTTTGGCAGTATTAGCTTCTAAGTGACTTAGTATTTAAATATTAAATATCTCGTGACAACATGCGAGTGGTATAATATTATTTGGATATCAGCAGCTTTGGCAGTCAGCATGGTTTTTTTAGGTGGCAAACAATTTTTAGCTCCATATATTCTCACGAGAAAGGAGAAAAAATAGTTTAGGTTGGAAATCCTAATTTACAGTATTAGTATGAAATTAGTCCTTGTGGGCATTTTTTCCATTCAAAAATCACTATTCAGCGCTTTGCACCCCCAAGTGGGTGCAGCACGCCCCCTCTTTCTGAAAATCCTGGATCCGCCTCTGTAAGCGACATACTATTTGGATCTCATAAGGTTTGTCATCCTGTAAGTGGCATATTATTCAGATATTAAAAGATCATTATTCTGACCTTAAACGGGTAGTGTTCTTTACATCTCAAAAGTTGGGTAGTGTCAGTCTGTAAGGGGCACTTTATTCACATTGAATGGCATGTTATGTAGATCTCGAACGTTTCGCAGTGTCTGCCTGTAAGTGGCACACTATTCAGATCTCAAAACTTTTGGTAGTGTTGGTCGGGAAGTGAAATATTATTTAGATTTTAAAAGTTTTTGATAGCGCCAGTTTGTAAGTGGCACATTATTTATATCTGACAAGTTTTGGCATTTGTTAGCCTGTATGTGACGTGATATCTAGATATCAAATGCTTGACAGTTTCGGCCTGTATGTGACATATTTAGATCTAACATGTTTTGGTAGTGTCGGTTTGTTGTAAGTGACGTAGATCTCAAACGCATTTGGCAATGTCAGTTGGTACGTAATGTCAGCTGACGCGTTTACGCGTTGGACATAGTCAACAGGTAAGTGGCATATTCAGGTCTCAAGAAATATGTCAGTTTTAAGTGGTTTATTTAAACATAACTTTTGGCAATGTCGGCCCGTTAGTGGCATATTTTTCGGATTTCAAGGGTTTGGGCAATGTCAGCCTATAAATTACACTTTATTCAGATTTCAAAGTTTGAAAAGTGATAGTTTTCAGCGTGTAAGTAAGACGTTTTGGTTCTTAATCCATATCGTGTAAATGCCCACATTTGGGAAAGCAGTTGAGGGACATTTGGTTTTGAACTGTGCGGTTTCGCACAGGTTACCCATCATTTCATTTATTTTTAAATATAGTTGTTCAACAGTTGGCCTATATTTTGGCATTTTTATGCCACAGGTTTTTTTTGTGATCGAAAATTTATACAAAAATGTTTGTCTATTGGACATTTTAGTCACAAATATATTTTTCTTATCGTAAGTTTGTTAGAAAATTATCGGAATCGACCTATAATCTAAAATTTTAGGACTAGATTTATTCATTGTTTACTATGTTTTCACGAGTTCTCAGAATTTTATCGAAAGTCTGTATTTTTGTGTAGGAGTTCATTTGGAGTTATTTGTATTTATTTATTTTTGTTCAGTTAAAGTTTAATGTTGATGAGGTAAATGATCGAATAAGAGAATTAGATAGCTACTTACAAACTTCAAAATATTCTAAGCAAAAACAAAAGCTGAAAAATGAACTTATTGAATTCCTTGCGTCGTTAAAGCCTGCTAGAACATTAGATAATGTCGCCCATTTTGCTATGCGGCAATTTCTTGTTCATAAGGACAGGAATGGGAAGACCAAGTTCCATAAAGATTATTGTCCAGAAAGACATAGAAATACGTCGATTGTGTGTAACTGTCCGTGCAGAATGGCTGCATCATCCGTAGACTCTTTAGTTGGTCAGTTGCGTGCTATTTTTCGCGATCATGGAAGAGGCACAGATTGGAACATTCGTTTAGGTTTGGGAAACCCGATGGCATCTCCCTCGATAAAAGGTCATTTAAAGGCCGTTCGTGTGGAACAGGCAAAATCTCTTTTGTGTAAAAGGAAAGCACCTCCATTGTTTTTGTGGAAGATTGTAAGGATGTGTCGGGCCGTTACATATGATCTTTGTTGTAACGTATATTCAAATAAGTCTAAATATTGTCTCATGCGGGCAACGGCGTATTTCAAATTAATGTGTTATACAGGTGATAGGGCTGGAGATCTGGGTCGTTTGAAAACTTCGCAGATTAGATGGTTGAACCATAGATCTGGAATTTACGTGCACATGTCCGAAGGAAAAGCAATAACACATACCCCAAGAAGACTTGTCATTCCGTGTTTAAGCTCTAGGGAATTTTGTCCGGTTAAGGAACTTGAGTGTTATTTGGAACAATCTGCCCAGCTGGGTGTTGATTTGCATCATGGCTACCTTTTTAGACCGGCTGGATTGGGGAAGACGTTGACAAAGAATGTACCAGTTACATCGTCCTGCATGAACAATCGACTAAAACGAGGTTTATCAGCCGTATAGTTATGGGCGGGTGAAACGCCGCACAGCATTCGAAGTGGATGCGCTATTAACTTAAGAGCCAAAGGCGTATGTGATAGGGATGTTTTGGATCACGTGGGTTGGAAATCATTCGACATGTTGGGGCAATATGTTGTACCTCAGTCAGTTTTGCGTCAATCATCGTCGGTACCCCTGATAGCTGCAGATACACATCAGAGTGAAACGAACTGTGCAGAGATTGCCAATGTTGCTTATACACTGAAAAAAAACTTGTGTTGAAACAACACAAACTTGTGTTGTTTTCAACACAAGTTAGGTGTTACTATTTAACAACACAAACTTGTGTTGAAACAACACAAACTTGTGTTAAATGTTGAAACAACACAAGACTTGTGTTAAAATTTATCAAACAACACAAACTTGTGTTGAAACTAGCGTGAAAAGCTACACAATACTTGTGTTAGAATTTTTGAAACTTGTGTTGATATTTCTGAAACTTGTGTTGAAATATTTGAAACTTGTGTTGAAATTTTTGAAACTTGTGTGGTTTCATACAAACTTGTGTATAACCACCCAATTTGTATCCATTATAGTAACCTTTCCCATGCAGTACCCCCTCCCACTTTTACTCTGTTCAACCTAACTGTAATGTTTGATTAATGAGGTAAGAATAATATTTTTTGTTTAATTGTTATTTATTCAAACATGATGGGGTAAAAAGTAAATATACATTTGAACGTTAACAGAAAAACAGAAAAATAATTATTATACAAACAAAATTGTGTTATATTATGACCCCCCCCCCCACCTTTCCCAATCACAAAATATACAATAGTTATTTAAGGTTTTTTTTTACACTAAAACAAGAAATGAGAATATAAAGATATGTACACAGTATTTCTACCCTAAACCTCAAAAATATATAATTCAAAAATATCTAAATTTAATAACATCCAAACCAATCACTAATGAGATTAATTATGCACTGATATGAGGTTTTTTTTACATAAATTACATAATTTTAAAGAAAGTTGCAAATACATGTATTAAATAATATGTACATAAGCAAGGGGGCATAATGGTTCAGTGAGTATAAACGTTGGCCGAGAAATTTCAACTAGATGTCAGTAGTGAACGACAAAGCAAAGTATAATTGGGTACAAGTCCGGAATCGACCCCCCATTGCGTTCACTTTGAAGGAACCTAGACAATTGAATTATTTGACTCAATGACAAGACCTTCTGATCCAATGTGTGTGTGTTAACCATATGCGCCCCCTCTTCGGGTACCCTTGACATTTGATATAAGAGTAGGTTAGTTGTAGGACAGAATCACCCTAATAACATTCTGATGTAGTTAACTGAGAAAAAAATATACCATGTATTAGTCGACTTAAATTGGCTCAACAGTTATAAGATGAAAGCTTTAATTTAATTATATTGTATGTTAAATGTTTTAGTTAGCTTTGTCACATATGAGTCTCGATTTTGAATATGGAATCAGTTCCACTGTTTTAAACTGGTGCTCATCATACTTATCCCAAAGATCACAAGCTGTTGTTGTTAGACAATCTGTGTCAACTCCCGTAACTCTAACATGTGGTGTACCCAAAGGGGTCTGTTCTTGAACCAATCCTATTTTGTCTTTATACTAAACCTCTCGTAGACTTGTTAAATCGGTACTTAATCACACATCACAGTTATGCTGATGATACTCAACTGTTTAACAGCTTCCTTCCATCACATACAAGCCAAGTAGCTGCTTGTCATCAATTGGAAAATTGTATAGATGATGTCCAGAAATGGATGGACGATAACATGTTAAAACTAAATTCTGATAAAACTGAAGCAATTCTTATTGGTCCTCAATCTCGACTTAAAAAATGTAAAGTACAGTCCCTAAATATAAATGAATCTATCATTCCTTTCGCTTCATCTGTTAAGAATCTCGGAATTCATATTGACTCTTCGTTAACAATGGAAACACATGTCAGTTACTTGTGTAAAATATCTCATTATCACCTTCGAAATATTGGATCCATCAGACATCTTATCACTAGGGATGCAGCTGTCACACTTGTTCGGTGTATAGTGATGTCTAGACTTGACTACGGCAACAGTCTTTTTATAGGAACCTCCAAGCAACAAATTCAACGACTTCAGCAAATCCAGAATAAATGCGCCAGAATAGTAACGAGAACTAAACAAAGATGTCACATATCCCCTGTTCTTGATTCCCTCCACTGGCTTAGGATTTCAGAAAGAATTGAATTCAAAATCTTGTGCCTAACCTACCAATCAGTGTCCAAAATGGCTCCAACCTATCTTCAAGATCTTGTACAGCCATATGTTCCTTCACGATGTTTGCGCTCTTCTGATCAATTTCTACTTAAGACTCCAAGTTACAATTTAAAGACATTTGGTGCTCGGTCATTTTCCTACGCCTCTGCAACCCTTTGGAATAATTTGCCATTAAAACTCAAGAGTTCTAAAACATTAAGTTCGTTTAAATCAAACCTCAAGACTTATCTCTTCAAAAGTTATAATCAGTGAAATTGTGTTGTTGAGTGATAATGTGTGTTTGTTGTGTGGTCGGCGCTTTGAACATACCCCCTTTGTGGTGTTTACTTTAGCGCTATACAAGACTCATTATTATTTATTATCATTATGAGACGAGATGAAAAAATGGAATGAAATGGGGTTTAGCTTCCCACTGATCAGCTCCCACTTGGCTAATGAAGTTGGGCATATGCCATACAGTGTGCTATGAGGGAAATTTTGCCAGGTACCGCGACCCTAAGGTCTACTCTTATTATATCAAATGTTAGTTACATTTTCCTGTTTATCAAGCTCTGTGGGGAAAAGTTTCCACAATATGAGTAGCTATTTCCACCTCTCTTAATCTTTCTTCTCCCATAAATGCATCCTTGCATCTTAATTTCGCATGCATTAGAGACTTACCAATCTGATGATATGTTGAATTTCTCTCAGAGAAGAAAAACCTTGTTTTATTCATTTATGTCTGTTTCTAAATATATATGTACATGTAAGTACCATGGCACCAGAAATGTCTTTGAAACTTCTTTCTGTACAAACTAGATGGCTTGCTTTCACTTTTATCGTAGTTCTTCGTTGTCAATTATGTCATATTATTCTTTATCATCTGGAACAAGCAGAAGAGAACTTTTTCTACAAGACTTGTTCTCGGTGCATCAAAGTGATCAAATGTGATTATTTATTATACATGTAATCTGTTTGCTTCATGCACTGCTAATTTACTTAAACTACAATTATAGTAGACACATCAACCAACTGTAGAATAAAGTTGTTGTGGTCGTTACTTAATAAAGCAAGTAGTGATATTTTAGTTATTATGCATTTAGGTAAAATCAACATACCTGGCATTATTTCTTGACTTTTGTCATATCTTCTGTATACATGTAGTTCCTTTGTTTGGTTTGTAATGAAACTGTTCTCGGCTCCTGGATAAAAATATATAATTGCTGAAAATGGATAATAACAACTGAAAATCTAGTCATTTGTTGTATATCGCAATGTTTATCAATTAGTTCCACCAAGGCAGTTGGGAATACAATATTGCAAACAGTATTTTAATATATTATTTATATTTTAGCGCTTTTCAACAGATATAATCTAGTCTAACGCTAATTTTAATATATTCTACAGAACGCGGACATACCAGATTATTTTTAGTTCATCGTGTTAAAAGGTCCACGTCGTACACCCTGCTTGTCGTTCGACAGTCTAACTATTTAATGTCATTCACTGCATTTTATTGTTTAATGAAATAAATAGCAATAAATACTGTTATAAATTTCCAAGAGTTCATTTCACAAAGATTACAAACGTCGTGATATAGCTTTTTACATCACGTGACTTATCCACACGACCGGTCGTACTGTTAGAATTATCCCTGTTTCCTTCTTGATTTTTCAAAGGAATCGTTTAATTTCTGATTAAAATATATTTCATATAGGCAGAAATATGAATAATGCTAAGTATATTGTGACTTGTGAGGTATCGGTAGACTTGTAAGATATCGGCAAACTGATTATCAATGTCCCAAATGACGTGTAATCCTGCAACCTACATCCTAAACAACATTGGCGGGTGTATTTGACAGATAATTATTAATTTCATTTCAAAGCTGGTCTGGCAATGGTTGTTAGCAATGGTTGTTATGGTCATTCACTTGTTATCAGACTGGTTGCCAGGACCATTCAGTTATTATCAGACTTGTTGCTATGACCATTCAGTTTTTATCAGACTGGTTACTATGACCATTCAGTTATTACCAGACTGGTTGGATTACTGGTTGCTATGACAATTCAGTTATTATCAGATAAGACTGGTTGCTATCACCATTCAGTTAAATTCCAAGACTGGTTGAAAAAGGTAATACAAATGCTAACACTCAAACTTCTAATCATAAATATCAGGATTTCGTCTCCGAATTTAAGTTGATACGGGGGAACACATGGAGGGCGAAGGGGTGTCGCCTAATTCAGTTTCATAGCTGCCTCCAATACGGTGATCATTTTCATTAAGTCAGATTCATTCTTTTCCTTATTCAATATCACATGTAAAAAATGTTAACATCTACTGTTTATCAGATAATTAAATATAGTAAAACATTATTTAACATCAACTGTTTATCAAACGATTAAATGTATATAGTAAAATATTATTCAACATTAACTGTTTATCAGATGATTAAATATAATATATTACTATTTAACATCAACTGTTTACCATGTATCTATAAGAAAACATGTTCGCACAACGTAACGGTGACTTTCATAGAAATAGCTAAACAAACAATTTCTTTACATTTTATTATATTCATAAGAACTGATCTAATTGTATAAAAGGTAATATAGAAAATGCGGATTAATGTATTGTGTATTTAAAATAAGCCATTAAATTGATTTTTAATCTGACAAGTTACCTCTACTGTTTGGTATCATGGAGTTACTCTATAGATAACAATAGATAGTAATATGAATTTATTCTATTGAAAGTTAAAATGAATAGTTGTTATTTTTCTAAGAGTCTTATTATTATTCTATTATTCTACAGAAAACCTTTTTAAAAGTCGATTATATTGGTGTCTTGTACAGGGTGTTTTGTAATATGCGTTACAATTTCAAATACGGGAATATATGTTATTTGGTAACGAACAAACATGTTTTTGTATCACAGCAACCAGTGTTGTCGTGGTCTGACTTTTTACTAAGTATTGTGGAGAGTATATATCCGTATGGTACTTACATAGCCTTTAACTGATTGGTAATCACAGCCATTTCCAACTGTCCCTTTGGGGGTTGGTTACTGAAATAAATATGCCAGATAGTAGTTGACTTGGCATCACGTCATTTGGGACTCACGTCATTTGGGACTCAACACAAACGACATTTTGGAACCCAGTTGACGACGTTTGGGACTTCATTGGCGTCATTTGGGACTCAACACAAACGACATTTGGGACCCAATATAAACGATATTTGGGACAAGTGTTCGACACAAACGTCGGTCCCTTGGCCCGAGGCCGACTGATTTATCGCGCTTCTTTGACGCTCCGTATGAATTCCAGGTACCGGTAGATATTAAAATAATAATTAGATCATACATACATTTAATGGTTTTGCTGACCAGTTGTTAGTGAAATTTAAATCTTAGTTGAATATAATCCTCTGATAGAACACCAAAATACACCGAGAAACAGTCATTAATAATAATGTATTTTCTCCGCCATTGCCAAATCTGCCGATGACACGTGACATTGATTGGAATTTCTAGGTCAATAAGCCGGCGATGCTACGGCGATGCTACGTTTAAATTTAAGTAGCATCTACCGTTATAATTTTTTATATACACATGCTGACAGAGGCTTAGTTTTAAACATATTGCCGTTATTATTATTGAAAGGTATCGGCATAGTCGTACGGAATTTTATTTTAAAGCAATTTCAATTATGGTTGACACATGATCACTGAGCCGTACGTGTGTCTATCATGGACGAATGAATAAAATCATTTGAAAGTTATGTGACAGACAAAAACTACAAATCGTGTTACGAAAAAATAAATGTATTGTTAAAATAAATAAATGTATTTATAAGACTCGTACACAATTTAATCATATGGAAGAAATAGGTAGTACTCGTTGACTATTTTGTTATTTGATTTCAGATCGAATCACCGATGTTTTTATAATAAAGTTAATCGTATTGTTTGTATGATCATATGATCATTGTTTTGTTGTTCACCGATGTTTTTTTTTAATGATGTATTCTTGTATTGTTTGTAATTGGCGTTATGGTTTTAGTAATTTTGATTGTTTGATTAGTGTTTATTGTCAGTATCAGAAAATGCCGAAGTCAAAATCAGAAAATGCCGTGGTATTTCTTTATAACACAATTTGTAGTCCTTTGCTCATCACGTAACAGTCATGTAACTTGCAAACGTTTTTATTCATCCGTCGATGATAGACAAACGACACAATGATCACGTGACAACCATAACTGAAATGGCTGTAAAATAAAGTTTTGTACGACTATGATGATGTAGCCTTCAATTTGTTAAAAATTAACACCCTGTCAATACGTACGTAACTAACGTACGAAAATTAAATGGTAGCAGAGTGAGTCTCTCTCTCTTGTAGTAAGATTTATAAGTTTATACTTCTTTTATTATTATTGGCAGAATATCATATTTGTAATGTCATAATTTTATCTTTTTTCTAAATTTTATTCAATCAATAACAGCCTTAGTCAGAAGATACAGTATTTAATTGTGGGATAATTATAGGCGAAGGGCATTCATTGTTAAAAACAATAATAATATAAAAATGTTACCAGTAACATGTATTACGTCATTGACTGAAAAAAAAATAATCTTTAAAAAAAAAATAGTATCTAGTTTATGCACGAGTGAATTTCTATTTTGGCCAAATTTCCCAAATCAAAATGGCGGCGTAGAAAAAATTAAATTAAATGACTCTCCTGGAACGTACAAATTCAGGACAAATTCTTACCTATAGTCGAACGATGTAATTTTAAAGCGGAAATTTCATATTTTCTAAGAAAGTCAAAACATAATTATTTCTATGCCTTTTGCTCAAAAGGTTGTCAACTCACTATTATACGATCATGGGCAATATTTCACAGGCATAAAAAATCCCTGACACCGAAAATAACACAATTACTTGAATTACCTCCCTTGTTTTCCCATTCCCCTCCATGCAATGGCGATCTTCAAACGCTTGAATTTGAAGTTGAAAATGATATTTTTGCCAATTTCTCAACTGGCAATAGTGAATTATAGTATTAATAGGATTATTCTTTAACAAGGTAGGACTGTTTATAGATACAATCTATTTTAGGGCTTTATTTTAATATATTTTAAAAATATAACTAAAAAAAATGAAATTGCCGTTTTAAATATTTGGATAATCGTGTAAAATTTCAGAAAAACTAGATGGATAAAGTACATAAGATTACGGAATTAAGCTACCTTTTCTCCCCCTTGCTTTGTCCGCCATTTTAGAAATACATGCGTTACTTCCGGTGGCGGTGTCCCATGGCTGTAGAAGTCGGCAAACATCGGTAGAAAATAGCCGATAGGATTCAGTGCAGCTAAACTGATCGTCGGTATTATATTGTAATCCAATAGTAGTAGCCGTCTGACTGTTTGACGTCTGCTTCCACCGAGGTGATATCGCACAGAAAGATTTAACAAAGTATATTTAACTTAGAAAAGATACATTTGGTAATGATTTTTTAATTGGTGCATGCAAGAATAAATTTCATTGGTTATTTTTTAGTTAACAAATAATATTTAATTTCAATTTTAACAACCAATTAAATTAAATGAGACTTTAACTAATTTCTCCCACGCAGACTGAATCAACTGTAAAAACACCAATGTACTAAAATCACATTTACATTAAATATTCCTTTGATCTACCAGTTTATAGGGCCAATAAAAATCCGCAACTTGCAGACATGTTAGCTACAGACATCTTAACACCAATTAACATCCAATTAATTCTGTCAAGCCATTGTCTGTGCAACAAATATCGAACTAAATAGTGGATATTGTCTTAATAATCTTTTGTTAAGTAACTAAAACATTTAAAAAACGAAAACAAAGAAATAATATAAGTTGACATAATTCGACCTCTTTATTTTAGTTTCCGTTTATAAAACAGTACTTTTTCAGTCGAAAATTTAATGATACGTTAGAATTTTCTTCACAAAACTTCAAAAAAGTTTGCTCTGAATATAAACAATACCTAGTGCTTATTATGCAATTTTATATTTCACGACATACCTGTAATTAATAATAGATTAAAACAACACATTACTTGTGTTAATTATATGAAAACACACAAGATTTTATAAATCTACACAAGTTTGTGTTAATGCAATGCAAAGAAACACAAACTTGTGTAGATTAGTTTTAACACAAGTACTTGTGTTGAGATCCAACACAAGTTTATTTTCAGTGTACTCTGATGTCTTGGAAAACACTTGAACCTTTTTGATCCTGGGGTTTCTTTATCACGTTATGTTCGAAACTATTTATTTTGTAGAATGATTTGATATCGGAAGTAAAGAAATTAAGGGAGGCATTACAAGCTCAACAGAAACAACAAGAACAGGAGTCTGTGGAAACCATGGTAAGAGAGGTTAAAGAGTATGCGTCTAGCACCTCTGAAACAATATTGATATTTTACATCAGAAACTGATTTTGCTAGACGAGAAGGCGAGGAAAGCAAGCCATACCAAGTCCGAAGAATATTCCTTTGTTTTGCAGAGATTTATGGCTAATCAGACACTCCATAATGTAGGATCACTCGTTGTTTTGATGTTATCGTCATCCAGTGAATATAAACTACTGGAGAAGGAGCATAAGTTTTTAATATCTTGGGGAGTAAAAAACAATACTTATAGAGTTATCAAAATCAATCACGCCCACGGTTCCCACCACCGAGACAGTATAAAATTGTTTGCTTTAGATGTGGCGAAGTGGGCCATGTGGCTTCAAAATGTGCAAAATAGTCTTCAACTTAATTGCAGGTTTTGTTATACGTTTTAGCTATTGATTGATTTTGTTATACGATTTAGCTATTGATTGGTTAGTAAATGGGGTTCGAGTAGAGAAGTTTATTGTTCCTTTTAAAGGAACATTTAAGAACATTGGTTATGATTGTAATTATCCACCAGCTAAAATTTTAAGGAATTCCTTTAACTGCGAACCTTTTACTGAATTTATTGATAACGAAGTTGGTAATAGACTAAAAACCGCTGCAATTTCTATTTGGGGTTCTGTTGGCGAAGGTAACCCCCCTTACATTGTGTCGCCACTTACTGTGGAGCCAACCAAACCCAAGACTATGTTTAGACATGCGGGTTTTAAATTTGTGGATGAAGAATACACCGTTCTCTTTAGACAGCTTGAACGATGTTCCGAGAATCATTGATCAGGGTTCTTTCATGACTAAACTTGATGACAAATCGGGATACGACCATGTTTTCGTATCAAAAAACAGCCGTTCATTATTGGGTTTCGAATGGAAAGGTGTCTATTATGTGTGTAATACAATTCCATTCGGCTGGAAGAATTCGGCTTACGTCTATCACACTGAGTAAATTAGTGGCGTCTTATCTAAGATTTCTTGGAGTTAACAATTTGGTATATATTGATGATAGGTTGATCGGATCTATAAATATGGAAAACGGAACTAATATTAGGCGAGCAAAAATCGCGGTATATGTCATGTGAATTGGTACTTCGACTGGGTTATTTTGTTGGAATATCTAAATGTGTTCTAATTCCAACCCAGAAGATAGTTTATCTGGGGATGATAATTGATCCAATTCACCAAACTTTCGCGTTAACTGAAACTAAAATAGGAAAGTTCGTATACTTGAGGGAAGAAATTTTAGAATTGAATCGGGTAAATTTATTATCCCTGCAGCGTTTTGCAGGAAAGTGTCTGTCCTTCTCATTAGCAATTCCAGGTGCGAAATTCTTTGTACGTACCTGCTTTCGAACTATAGCCACTAAGTTCACGGTAAATTCTAAAGATTTTATCCCAATATCAAAAGAATTAAAAGAAGAAATTGAATTTTGGCGAATTTCATAAAACCTTAGGGCTTGCAACTGATGCCTCGGATTTTAAGTGGGCGGGTATTCTGAACAATGGAATTCGTAATCTAGAGATCAGTGACTATTGGACTCAAACTGAGATGAGTTTACCAATTTTGTTGAAAGAATCGACGGCTCTGTTCAATTCTTTATTGGCATTTATAGTCAAGAGATACGGGATTCTCGACTTGATGTTCTGATTGATAACAAGGGTTTGGTTGACTCCTGGAATAACCAGTACAGTAGATCATCTGAATTAAACCAAATACTGAAGCAAATATTTTTTGTTTTGTTAGAGCACAACACAAGTTTGAAACTCATACTGATTCCATCCAAAGATAATCCAGCGGATGTTCCTTCTCGCTCACTGTCAAAATCCGATGTTATGATATCAGATTTGTCTTTCAAACGGATAGATTTAATATTTGGACCACATACGGTCGATTTGATGTCTCTGGATTGTAACTGTGTTAAGGACAGACATGGACACCCATTGAAACATTTTACTCCTTATAATGTGTTCTCTCAAACGTTGTCAAGAAATGAAAACTACTACGTTTTTCCGGCCGTTTTGTTTAATTTTACCAATCTTAAGGTTTGTACAGGCCCAGAATGTAGAGTGTACCATAAAAGTCCCAGCCCTTCTACCTGTGCCAATATGGTTTCCAGTCCTTTTAGCAATGGCGAAACATTTTGTAATTTTGGCTTATAAAGGGGACAAACATGCGTTAATGTACCCCAGTAAGAAGGGTTTCTTTCATGATAAAATAGGGATACCTTGGAATTTATGGGTTTTTAGGATTAATACTTCGTACAATTCAGGCCATGTTGATCTGTGGCGCATTCCAGAGAGACATTTTTCTGTGGTTATTTTAGTAGATTCTATTATAAGACGTTTGCAAGAAAGGGTAAATGCCAAAGTTCTTTGTATTCCGGGTGGGAAGATAAACGATATAGAACATAATTTGACTGGGTTGGTAAATTACTCATCGTGTATTTATTTATTTATACATGTAGGTATCAACGACATTTTGGGTAAACGAACGCGACAATCCGAATATAATCTAAAAGTATCTTTAAGGAAGCTTGCAAATAAATTGAATATAGCAGGAGAGGTCATAGTTTTTCTGTCTCAGGTTGTTAAAACTAGTGATATTACACTGAATAGACAAGTTGCCATTTTTAATGAGCACTTAGCGTCGTTAGCCGTGGAAAATCATCATTGGGAGGTAATTTCAAATGATAACATTGTCACATCTGATTTAGCAGACGGTTTACACCTCAGGGATAGTGGCTTATCAAAATTAATAACTAATTTTGCTCTCCCTTGTGTGTAGAAAGGCGGTATTTTTTAAAGCCATGTGACAATAGTTATTTCTTATTCGGTAGCATGCTATTAACTCATATATAATTAGTGATAATATATTTTTGTCAAATTCTGTATGGTGCATGCTTGATAATTTTGTATTTTGTTGATAATTTTTTGTTAGCGATGAACTTTAATAAAATTGTTGTCAGATTTGTGTCCTGAGTTTGATCAGTGAATGCATGCCCAGCCAAAGAACGTGCAATAAAGTTAATGTACACGAAATTGGAAACAAGAACAATATTTGATTTATTGTTTTAATATTACAGTGATTTTGATTGTGCTCGCAATATGAAGTGTTAAGTGAGTTTTGGGTCGCCATTTCCTGTCTCCGTTTGAAATGAGTTTTTTTTTTAAAACAATATTTTATTCAGGTTGTCTGAATGGGATTGGGGAACAGGCTTAGCCTATGTAAAACCCCTCTCCCTAAGTAATTTGTACTCATATTATTAATGATGAATGGGTGTATATACATAGTTAAAATGGCAAACCCATACATATTATATAAACATAATAAAAAGGGTGAAAATGTACAGTATATATAGTAATTAATAATTATACATATGCAAGCAAAGTGAGGATTATTTGATAATAAACAAAATTAGATAGACTAGCCAAGATTATACATTAAAATATTACTTGATCGAATTGAGTTTAGAATCTGTTTGACATATTAATAAACTTATGGACCTGGTTAAAAATATTAGTATTAATTTCTAGACTGTAGGTTTTGGAGCCGAATAAAAGACAGTCTATATTTTTAAAATCATATTGTAATTTGTCAATGGTTTCTGTTCGTGCATTTGAATGTAAGGAACATCGCAGAAGGTAATGATCGGGATCTTCAAATATGTGACCGCAGAGGCATGCGGGACTGTCGGCAATGTGTCGAAGAAATTTATGACCCTATAGGTCAGAACATCGAAGTCGTAATTTACAGTGAATTATTTGAGATTTCCGATGGCCATTATAATAAAACGAAGGAACTTTGATATCAGATTTGGATAGATGGTCGGAGAAAATTTTCAGAGATCTAGAATTCCTTGCATCGGTACTGAGTTTATTCCACTCTCTTATACTTGATGGGATGAACGATTTAGCAAAGATTTCAGTACGACATCGAATTTCTTTTAAATTGTCTTCATTACGAAGGAAATATTTGTTTGAGGGTTCTAGATTTATGAGATTCTTAAGATAAGCAGGGGTTAGGTTATTGATGATTTTATATAGTAGTTTTAATTTATGTTGGTTTCGTCTTTCTTTGAGTGGAATAAACCCAGTTTCTGCGTAGAGGGAGGCATGGCTAGTACCCTTAACTGCCCCGCAAATACTGCGTAGTGCGTCAAGCTGTAAGTATTCGAGGTTATTACATAAGTAGTCAGTGCATCCGTCCCAGATAACATCGGCATAATCAAAGTGCGGTAGAATAAAGGAAGAATATAGGGTATGTAGCGATTTTCTATTTAGACGATATTTCAAGGAGCGAAGGCTGTTTACTAATTTTGATACTTTACTAATTATACTATCGACGTGGCTGTTCCATTTGCAGTTGCTTTGAAAGATAAGTCCGAGGTGTTTATGTTCTGTTACTTCCTTTATTCCTATTGAGTTCATTAAAAGTGGTGGTTTCACGACATTGCGTTTAGTGGAGAAGGTTAAAGTTTCTGTCTTGACGGGGTTAAAGGTCACTAGCCATGTTTCCGCCCGTGTATTTATTGTTTCAAGATCTTTGTTTAATGTAAGTGCGCATGCCTCTGGGTCATCTATTTTTAGGTACAGAGATGTATCATCAGCAAAAAGTCGGATGTTCGATTTTATATTATTGACAATGTCGTTTATATATAGTAAAAATAATAATGGTCCCAGTACACTTCCCTGTGGGATACCAGCGGGGATACCCCTGGGGTCAGAGGATATTCCGTTTATGATAACACATTGTTGTCGATTTTCAAAATAATTCTTGAACCATGAAAGCAGACCTCCTCTGACCCCAGCAGCCTCCAGCTTATGACAGAGTCCAGCGTGCCAGACTCTGTCAAAAGCCTTGCTGATGTCACAAAAGACGATCCTAGTATGTTTGTTATGATCAATGGCTTGACAAAAGAAGTGATTTAGATCTATTAATTGGAAGATAGTTGAGTCACCCGGAAGAAAGCCACTTTGGAATGCTGTTAGTATTGAATTGTCCTTGAAGAAGTTAAAGACGTGTTTATATATTATTTTCTCAAATATTTTTATAATAATACTTAGGAGGGAAATGGGTCTGTAATTGCTGCAGTCAGTTGGGTGTCCTTTTTTGAAAATAGCGATGACATTTGCAAATTTCCATATCTTTGGAATAGTGTGTGTATCAAGAAAAAAAACCGGAAAAGTTGACATAAGGGATTACTAATCTCATCAACGATATATTTTAAGATTTTAGAACTAATTTCGTCTGGGCCGGAAGCTTTTGATGTATTTAGGCTATTTATTATGCCCTTAACTTCTCCAGGGGTTGGTACAATCGAGTATAGGCTATTAGTATTCATTTGGATGGGTGGAAGATTCTTATTAGTACTTGACAGTTCAGTTTGTTGGATAAAGTAATTATTAAGGGCATTGGCTTTATCAGTGGGCGTAAACATTGTATCATTTCCAACTGTAAGTGGTGGCGGCTCGTTTGAAGATGCAGCCTGTGTCTTGGTGTATGCGTTAATTAGATTCCACCATTTTTTAGTGCCAAAGTTTCCTTTATGATTAATTTTTGTGTCAATATTCTCAAAATATTCTTTTTTACATTTCCTTATCAGGTTTACGTAGTCATTTCTTATTTTACGAACATTTTGCCAATCAGTTTCCAAATTTCTTTTTACTGCTCTCTTATGTAATCGATTTTTTTTCTTTTTCATTCCTCTAATGCTGTTATTCACCCAAAGTTTATCGTTTTGCCTAATAGTTACTAGTTTGTTTGGTATATTATTTTTTGCTATATTGATCAATTTGCTAGTAAATTGGACACAGGATGCATCGATATCAGAACGATCAACAAGATTGTACCAGTTAGTGTTTATTGTTTCTGAACGCATACCCTCAAGGTTTGTGTTTTCGTAATTCCATATCATTCGCTTGAAGCATTTTTGTTTAGGAACAGTAAATGAAAGCTTACAAAAGACTGGGCAATGGTCGCTGCAGAAATTGTCTAGCACATCACATTCATCTGAGCGTAAGGTTGAACTTATTAAAATCAGGTCGTATGCAATAAACGTTTGGCCTGAATTGAAAGTTCTGCACGGAGAAAGTTCATCTCGATTTCCCGGCGTGGTTCCCCCTTGTCAGTGAGGCAGAACGGAGGGCCTGACAAACACAGCTGTCTAGTCGTTTGGATGGGACGAAAAACCAAGGTCCCGTGTACACATTGGAGTGCACGTAAAATATCCCTAAGCAGTTGGAATTCGATACTGTTGAATAAGCTCTATACGATGACTAAATGTGTAGATTGTAGTCACCCACACTGCATGTTTCGCTTAACAATGAAAGGGTGCCGTTTTCAATGTTCGATCCCTTTGTTCTTCTACTCCTGATATGTTGGACTGTTGATCGATGGTTTCATATAAAAGACTACCAATAAGACTCTTTGTAGAAGACGTTCCCAAAAACTATCATGTTGACTTGTAAATTGTAAAAATACGACTTTTTGGATTTTCAATCTCTTTTTTTCGGCTATCCCTGATATTTAAAAAATGATACAATGATTTCACACAACAGGCTAGCTATTAGACTCTCTATTGACAAAAGTTTCACCGCCCTCCCTTTATTATAACCGAAGTTATGGTGCCCTAAAGAATCAACAAATCAGCATGTTTATCTCTGCTTACCCTAGGCAGAAAATGCTCATCTTTGAACTCAATCATAACATTGACCTAGTGAACGTCTACACCAAGTTTGAACATTCTAGCTTAATTAGAAGGAGAGTTATTGTGCTCCAAAGTCTCGACCATTCAAATTGCTTCTATTTTTCATTTTCAATTCAAAATGGTGACTCCCGGTTGACCTTAATCAAAATTCTACTCCCGACGTTTTTTTAGGCCTTCCTTCAGAAAATATAACTCCCGAGTCTGTAAGTAAAATAGCAAAAAAAGCCTTAGTGATTTTTCACGTTTAAAGATGGTGGCACTTCCGGTTCGATCGACAAACTCCCTATTTTGCGTACGAATCAGCAATTCCTTGTCTAGAATCGAAAAAAAAAATTAGGTCATTCTGACCTATATTTCGACGATTTTTTTGAAAATTTGATCATTAATTTCACCAAGGGGAGATAATTTAGAAAATTTTTAATTATATTTTTGAAGTCACATCGGTAAGATCTACTTATAAACTAAATTTCATGAAAATCGTACAACTATTAAAGAAGTTGTCAAATTGGTCTAAACTTCCGGTTCGAAATAGCAGTGACGAATTTTCGAAATTCGAAAATGTGAAACTGCAGATGAAAATGATTTTTTTCAAGGTATTCAAAGAAAAAAGAATTAGTAAAATCGGTAAAAAAATAACAAAGTTACGACTATGCATTGTCCATTTTGTCGTTCGTAAATTTCGGTGATTTCGGATTCGTAAAACGTTTTGAAAATATATTTAATCAACAGCTACCACCCATTTTTGGGGGGATAGGTAAAAGTTTCATAAAGATACTGTGGTTAGATTCTGAGAAATCCGATTTGTGGATAAAACACAAAAAAAATAACAATAACTAGATCTGCCACTGTCCCATGCAGATATGAAAGGTTTCATATTCATCGTCACGTGTCATTGATTGTATCAAGTATCCTAAATAAAAGGATAAGAAGAAAAAATTATCAAAATTGGTCAAAAACTCGCGAAGTTACAAGTCTAAACATAGTATGAAACATTGCACCCAGGCATAACAATAATCTGAAAACTAAAGGTAAATAACTGAAACTTGTATTACTGTAATGAGACGGATGAGAAAATGAAATGAAAATGGCGGGAAAAAAATTAAAAATGGCAGGTTGGACAGGCGACCTTACTCTTTGTCACGTACAACCGGGCATTCGAAAACACTCCAGTTAACTCAATGACAGGCGCGCGTGCTAACCATTCAGCCACTCACCCCCTTTGAAATCAGACACGTGCAATATGTCATATAGGAAGAATAACAAGTCGCTCACAACAAAATCGTAAATTAATGAGTTTAGGTCAAAAGGTTGAGCTACTGTTTTAGAGTATTTAATTGTTTTAAAGAGACACGTTAAGGGTTGTTCATAGTTAAATGAGAGTTTAATTTTAAATAAGACCAATAAAATTAGGATTTAATAATGCCAGACTAATATTAAAATAAAGTTTTAAATTAAGAATAATTAATTATTGGTCTAATGCAATGAAATGCTTTGATTTGACGGATGAAATGTACGATGGGTGTCCACACTATGTGGCTAAGGCGTTGGCCTGCTAGCCAGGAGAACGGGTGTTCGATCCCTGCATTGGCCGAGAAAGTTCGTCTCGATTTTCTGGCGTGTCCCCCCACCCGCCGTGTACACATTGGAGTGCACGTAAAAGATCCCTTAGCAGTTGGAATTCGATACTGTTGAATAAGCTCTATACGATGACTAAATGTACAGATTGTAGCCATCCACACTGCATGTTTTGCTTAACAATGAAAGGGTGCCGTTTTCAATTTTCGATCCTTTTATTCTTCTACTCCTGATATTTTGGACTGTTGATCGATGGTTTCATATAAAAGACTACCGATAAGACTCTGTAGAAGAAGTTCCCCAAAAATATTATATTGACTTTAAGAGAAAAGGACCTTTAAAAATGCTCCAAATCGTAACAAAATGCGACTTTTTGGATTTTCGATCTCTTTTTCCTGCTACCCCTGATATTTAAAAAAATGATACAATGATTTCACACAACAGGCTAGGTATTAGACTCTCGACTGACAAGAGTTTCACCACCCTCCCTTCATTATAACCGAAGTTATTGTGCCCTAAAGAATCAACAAATCAGCATGCTTATCTCTGCGTACCCTAGGCAGAAAATGCTCATCTTTGCACTCAATCATGACATTGACATAGTGAACGTCTACACCAAGATTGAACATTCTAGCTCAATTAGAAGAAGAGTTATTGTGTTTCAAAATCTCGGCCCTTCAAATTGCTACTACTTTTCATATTCACTTCAAAATGGTAACCATCAGTTGACCTAAATCAAAATTCTGCTCCCTGCGATTTTTGGGCCATCCTTCAAGGATTCAGAAAATATAACTGCCGTGTCTGTAAGTAAAATAGCAAGAAAGCCTTAGGGATTTTTCATGCTTCAAGATGGTGGCACTTCCGGTTCGATTGACAAACTCCATATTTTGTGTAGGAATCAGTAATTACTTGTCGAGTATCGGAAAAAAAAGTTCAGGTCATTCTGACCTATATTTTGACGATATTTTTTTTTAAATTTTGATCCTTAATTTCACCAAGGGGAGATAATTTAGAAAATTATCATGTGTGATCGATTGTATCAAGTATCCTAAATAAAAGGATAAGAAGAAAAAATTATCAAAATTGGTCAAAAACTCGCGAAGTTACAAGTCTAAATATAGTATGAAACATTGCACCCAGGCATAACAATAATCTGAAAACTAAAGGGAAATAACTGAAAATTGTATTACTGTAATGAGACGGATGAGAAAATGAAATGAAAATAGCGGGAAAGAACTAAAAATGGCAGGTTGGACAGGCGACATATCCTTGTCACGTACAACCGGGCATTCGAAAACACGCTAAAAATTCAGCCACCCTCCCCCCTTTGAAATCAGACACGTGCAATATGTCATATAGGGAGAATAACAAGTCGCTCACAACAAAATCGTAAATTAATGAGTTTAGGTCAAAGGGTTGAGCTACTGTTTTAGAGTATTTATTTGTTTTAAAGAGACACGTTATGGGTTGTTCATAGTTAAATGAAAGTTTAATTTTAAATAAGACCAATAAAATTAGGATTTAATAATGCCAGACTAATATTAAAATAAAGTTTTAAATTAAGAATAATTAATTATTGGACTGACGGATGAAATGTACGATGGGTGTCCAGACTATGTGGCTAAGTCGTTGACCTGCTAGCCAGGAGGTCGGGTGTTCGATCCCTGCATTGACCGAGAAAGTTCATCTCGATTTTCTGGCGTGTCACCCCCCCCCCCCCGCCGTGTACACATTGGAGTGCACGTAAAAGATCCCTTTGCAGTTGGAATTCGGTACTGTTGAATACGCTCTAAATGTGCAGATTATAGCCACCCACACTGCATGTTTTGCTTAACAATGAAAGGGTGCCGTTTTCAATTTTCGATCCTTTTATTCTTCTACTCCTGATATTTTGGACTGTTGGTCGATGGTTTCATATAAAAAACTACCGATAAGACTCTTTGTAGAAGAAGTTCCCCCAAAATATTATGTTGACTTTAACCCTATACACTCACCCCCTAAATAGGAGTTTTAACACTGGTATCTGCTACTGGGCAAATGGTAAAAAATAATTCTTAGAAGAACCACATGTTATATTTTATTGATAAGAGCATTGGCAGGGCTTTCGATAGGGGATCATTTCGTTGACCCCACGTGCATGAACTGTGACCTTGACATTTTTATTTGACCTTTGACCCCAAAAATAAGTTTAACTTTTCCATTTGACCCCATTTGACATTTTAACTATTCACATTGTAGCAATTGTGATTTAATGAATGGATTTAAAGATAACAAAATAAAATATCACAAATATATGATTAGAATTAAAAAATAAAGACATAATTAAGTAATTATGCAAATGACCTTTGACATATTATTGACCTTTGACCCCACTATTGACCTTTGACTCAATGGGTTGACCTTTGACCTGCCACACTGACTTTCGACCCCAAAATTAGTTTTTTTTATACTTCTGTTGTTAAAATAATACCAACAGCTACTATTATGAAAATATTACAGCATTTGCCATAAGGTAAACACGATTCCAAAGACAATAGCCCTTTTTTACACCGAAATATGAAAGTAGGCACAAGGCGGATTACAAAAATTCAGAAGGAATACATACAATCAAGTAGATACATGTACACAGGCCTAGGAAAACCATGCAACAATCAATAATTATGTTATTAACAATAAATATAGCAATGACAAAAAATCTGCTATGTTATCTAGTTTTCGCCCGTCAAACAGACTAAATTCCATTGTGCCAACTGCCAACTCATGAAACTCCAATTCCATGTCTTGGAATAAACTTCGGTATAGCCTACTGGGCTCTGTGTCTATACACTGTCCATGCTTCCATTCTTCTGTGCTGATATTATGACTTATCTTCTGATGACTACAAGGCTGGGATGGGGATGGCTGTGTTCTCTTCAATGGTAAATTTTCTTCACAAGAATCTTCTGCATAGGAAAGCTTCTATGTTTCTTGACCTGGTGGTACATGTACTTTTGTTTTACTGTTGTACCCAAACTTTCTCAACAATATCATTGGGTCTACCTATTTCCATCTTCAGATAAGGGCCCTCAAATATAAATAAATAAATGTAAAGCATTCAGTGCAATAAAAAACCCCCAAAGACTTCTACATTGAGTAACCTTAGGTAAAATAATTTGAAAGAGGAAGGTCATAAATCAATATTTTATACTATAGTAAATCTAGGCACACAATCTAAAGCTGTAGAACATTTGGACATTTTAGGTTTATACTTGTTTTGAATAATTTGAATGTAAAAACATATACATTATACATAACAAACAAAACTCACACATCCCAATCCATGCTTGTATCAGTACCATAAGGCCTAAGGCCTAAGGCCTAAGACTATCATTAGCCTACCGTGTCCATGTGCAGTATCTTCAACTGAGGTTGAAAGCCTAGGAAAAAATTTAAATAACACACTTTGATTAAATAGTGTACATGTAAAACACAGAAGGATAGTCACACACGCTTTCGTTTGGCATTTATAATATACATGTGTAGGCCTATTATTTATTTTTACCAAAGGGTAGAGATAGAAATCTAAATTATCATAAGTGATTTAGCCTTACTTGCCCGAGGCCTAGAGGCCTAGTCCCAACAACGGTCCAACTCCTCGATCATCGCTGGAATTGGAACGAAAACAAACGAAAACGGACAATAATTAGTGGCCAAGCCTTTTTGAAATTTGAATAACTATACGCGGGTTTTCGCATTTCATGCCAAAATTGTCTAATTGAAACAGAAAACATCCCCTTTTCATCAAGTCAGCCATGTGCGTACTCCGCCATACGCACGTGACCGAGAAATATACTACTGTAGTACTATTACTATTAGTATTACATTTTAGGCCCACATATTTGATCTAATTTACCGATAATTCGATGCTAAATGGATAATTCATGGTAGAAATAAGCACACATTCTACAATTAAATAATTATCATCATCAAGTTTACGTTTGTTCGGGTGTAAAAAAAAATAAATTAGTAAACAAAACTCACTCATCTAATCTAATCAGGATCTCTCGTTGACAAATTCTTCGTCGGACGAATCTAGGTCACATGTTTGCTCATTTGAATTCATCGGCATCGCTCACATATTCAAGATCACACGTGTTTAATCATTGGAAAACTTAACAAAACTTCTATTCTTAATTTTCGGTTTAATAATTTCTCTTTTACACGTAATAAACCACCTTTTACGGCTATAGGTACACGAAATAATAGGACTTCTGCTAAATATAAATAACACGACGTCATTTGTTTACGCTCAAAGAGTTACCCATCTTTGTTAGACTCTAGACTCGTATAACACGACTTCTATGTTGAATAATCGCCCGTTCTTAGTCTCATTTTACGGGGAATTTTCGTGACTTTCGCATGATATAAATGATATTCGTTTACTGTGAATATTTTTTCGGATATGACGTGATGAATTTATCGATCGTCGGCGATCGATTTTAACAGGGGAGGAGTTCTTAGGGTTAAGAGAAAAGGACCTTTAAAAATGCTCCAAATCGTAAAAATACGACTTTTTGGATTTTCGATCTCTTTTTTCTGCTATCCCCGATATTTAAAAATAATGATACACTGATTTCACACAACAGGCTAGCTATTAGACTTTCGATTTACAAGAGTTTCACCACCCTCCCTTAATTATAACCGAAGTTATCGTGCCCTAAAGAATCAACAAATCAGCATGCTTATCTCTGCTTACCCTAGGCAGAAAATGCTCATCTTTGAACTCAATCATAACATTGACCTAGTGTCTACACCAAGTTTGAACATTCTAGCTTAATTAGAAGGGGAGTTATTGTGTTCCAAATTCCAGGCCCTTCAAATTGCTTCTATTTTTCATTTTCAATTCAAAATGGTGACCATCACGTGACCGAAATCAAAATTCTGATCAGATAGATTTTTAGGCATTCCTTCAAGGATTCCGAAAATATAACTCCCGAGTCTGTAAGTAAAATAGCAAAAAAAAAAGCCTTATTGATTTTTCACGTTTAAAGATGGTTGCACTTCCGGTTCGATCGACAAACTCCATATTTTGTGTACGAATCAGTAATTACTTGTCTAGTATCACAAAAAAAAATTAGGTCATTCTGACCTATATTTCTTTGATTTTTTTGAAAAAATTGATACTTAATTTCGTCAAGGGGAGATAATTTAGAAAATTTCTAATTGTATTTTTGAAGTCACATCGGTAAGATCTACTTATATATTAAATTTCATGAAAATCGTACAACTATGAAAGAAGTTGTCAAATTGGTCTAAACTTCCGGTTCGAAATCACAGCGACGAATTTTCGAAATACGAAAATGTGAAACTGCAGATGAAAATGATTTTTTTCAAGGTATTCAAAGAAAAAAGAATTAGTAAAATCGGTCAAAAAATAACAAAGTTACGACTATGCATTGTCAATTTTTTCGTTCGAAAAATTCGGTGATTTCGGATTCGTAAAACGTTTTGAAAATATATTTAAACAACGTTCGCATCCCATTTTGGGGGGGGGGGGTAGGTCAAAATATCAGAAAGATCCCATGGTTAGATTCTGAGAAATCCGATTTGCAGAAAACACACACACAAAAAAAATAATAATAACTAGATCTGCTACTGTCCCATGCAGATATGAAAGCTTTCATATTCATCGTCACGTGTCATTGATTGTATCAAGTATCCTAAATAAAAGGATAAGAAGAAAAAATTATCAAAATTGGTCAAAAACTCGCGAAGTTACAAGTCTAAATATAGTATGAAACATTGCACCCAGGCATAACAATAATCTGAAAACTAAAGGGAAATAACTGAAACTTGTATTACTGTAATGAGACGGATGAGAAAATGAAATGAAAATGGCGGGAAAAAAATTAAAAATGGCAGGTTGGACAGGCGACCTTACTCCTTGTCACGTACAACCTGGCATTCGAAAACACGCTAGTTAACTCAATGACAGGCGCGCGTGCTAACCATTCAGCCACCCAACCCCCCTTTGAAATCAGACACGTGCAATATGCCATATAAGAAGAATAAGAAGTCGCTCACAAGAAAATGGTAAATTAATGAGTTTAGGTCAAAAGGTTGAGCTACTGTTTTAGAGTATTTAATAGTTTTAAAGAGACACGTTAAGGGTTGTTCATAGTTAAATGAAAGTTGAATTTTAAATAAGACCAATAAAATTAGGATTTAATAATGCCAGACTAATATTTCCAATATGTTTGGTTATAAGTAGGAAATCGTGACGACTTCTTAAGCATGTTTTAAACAAAGGATCATAGACTGAATTATACAAGAATGGCACTCTGCAATAAAAAAACTGGCCAAAGAAAGATTTCTATGCAGAAATTAAATAATTGCTAGACCCAGAAAAATATTTATCCACTATAATAAATAAGCAACATAGAGAAAATGAAATGAAATTGAATGGGGTTTAACGTCCTACTGTTCTGCTCCTAAAATGGGCTAATGAAGACGGGCATATGCCATAAAGTGTGCAATGGGGGAAATTTTACCCGGGCAACGGCGTTACGGCCTACGAGTTTGGACAGGCGACCATACTCCTTGTCACGTACAACCAAGAAATCGAAACAACGCCAGTTGACTCAAAGACAGACGTTATGATACAGAGCGCACGTGCTAACCATTCAGCCAGGCAACCTCCCTGAAATCGGCAAATTGCTGACCTACAGCGAGAAACATTTCAACCGGGCCAGATTTTCTATTTTAACAGTTTAATTTGCACGGTACCTTTAGTTATCAACCGAATATTACAAAACTTTTTAAAATAAGCCCCCCCCCCCCCGATCAGCTTAATCGTTCGCAATAAACGTTTGCCCCTTAAAATCGGCAAATTGCTGACTTTAAAGTGAGAAACATTACAACCGGGCGAAATTTTTCTGTTTTATCACTTTTACAGTACCTTTGATTACCAACCGATTATTACAAAACTTTAAAAATAAAAGAGAAAGAGAGAAATGCGGCCTAATGTCCATTCGACACAAACTAGGTCATTTCGTGACTAACATATGTTTTTTAATTTCATTTAAAAACTCCCCTTGCGCTTACTGGTCTTTAGCCGTTGGGAGGAAACCGAAGGACACGGAGAAAACCCACGAGGTTGGACATCATACTCCATGTCACGTGCAACCTGGAGATCGAAACGACGCCCGTTGACTCAATGACAGACGTTACGATACAGCGCGCACATGCTAACCATTCAGCCATTCAACCTCCCTGAATTCGGAAAATTGCTAACTTATAGCAAGAAACATTTCAACCGGGCGAAATTTTCTGTTACCAACCGATTATTACAAAACTTTTGAAAATAAGCTCCAACTGACCAGCTTAATCGTATGCAATAAACGTTTGGCCTGAATTGAAAGTTCTGCACGGAGAAAGTTCATATTGATTTCCCGGCGTGGTTCCCCCTTGTCAGTGAGGCAGAACAGAGGGCCTGACAAGCACAGCTGTCTAGTCGTTCGGATGGGACGAAAAACCAAGGTCCCGTGTACACGTTGGAGTGCACGTAAAATATCCCTAAGCAGTTGGAATTCGATACTGTTGAATAAGCTCTATACGGTGACTAAATGTGTAGAGTGTAGTCACCCACACTGCATGTTTCGCTTAACAATGAAAGGGTGCCGTTTTCAATGTTCGATCCTTTTGTTCTTCTACTCCTGATATGTTGGACTGTTGATCGATGGTTTCATATAAAAGACTACCAATAAGACTCTTTGTAGAAGAAGTTCCCAAAAAATATTATGTTGACTTTACGAGAAAGACCTCTAAACATGCTCCAAATTGTAAAAATACGACTTTTTGGATTTTCAATCTCTTTTTTTCGGCTATCCCTGATATTTAAAAAAAAATTATACAATTTCAAACAACAGGCTAGCTATTAGACTCTCTATTGACAAAAGTTTCACCGCCCTCCCTTCATTATAACCGAAGTTATCGTGCCCTAAATAATCAACAAATCAGCATGCTTATCTCTGCTTACCCTAAGCAGAAAATGCTCATCTTTGAACTCAATCATAACATTGACCTAGTTAACGACTACACCAATTTTGAACATTCTAGCTTAATTAGAAGGAGAGTTATTGTGTTCTAAAGTCCCGGCCCTTCAAATTGCTTCTATTTTTTATTTTCAATTCAAAATGGTGACCATCACGTGACCGAAATCAAAATTCTGATCCGATAGATTTTTAGGCATTCCTTCAAGGATTCCGAAAATATGACTCCCGAGTCTGTAAGTAAAATAGCAAAAAAGCCTTATTGATTTTTCACGTTTAAAGATGGTGGCACTTCTGGTTCGATCGACAAACTCCATATTTTGTATACGAATCAGTAATTCCTTGTCTAGTATCGAAAAAAAAATTAGGTCATTCTGACCTATATTTCGACGATTTTTTTGAAAACTTTGATCCTTAATTTCACCAAGGGGAGATAATTTAGAAAATTTCTAATTATATTTTCGAAGTCACATGAAAATCGTACAACTATTAAAGAAGTTGTCAAATTGGTCTAAACTTCCGGTTCGAAATCACAGCGACGAATTTTCGAAATTCGAAAATGTGAAACTGCAGATGAAAATGATTTTTTTCAAGGTATTGAAAGAAAAAAGAATTAGTAAAATCGGTCAAAAAATAACAAAGTTACGACTATGCATTGTCAGTTTTTTCGTTCGTAAAATTCGGTGATTTCGGATTCGTAAAACGTTTTGAAAATATATTTAAACAACGTTCGCACCCCATTTTCGGGGGGGGGGGGTAGGTCAAAGTTTCAGAAAGATCCCATGGTTAGATTCTGAGAAATCCGATTTGCAGAAAATACACAAAAAAAAAATAATAATAATAATCTTAACAGAAACAATAAGCTTTCATATGTAATATGAAAGCTTAATAACTTTAACAGAAACAATAAGCTTTCATATGTAATACATATGAAAGCTTAATAATAATCTTAACAGAAACAATAAGCTTTCATATGTAATATGAAAGCTTAATAATAACTAGATCTGCATAGCAGATATCAAAGCTTTCATATAAACTGCAAACGGGGTTATTAGAATCTATTGAAACAATAGGTATAAATGCTATCAGGTATCTGAAAAATTACATGGTGATTTTAAACAAAAAATGATTAATTCAATTAAACTAGTATATCCATTTTGTTACGTCTGCTACCCATGACAATTATTTATACACATAGAATAACATCCCAACTTCTATTTCAGCCAATATTAATTTTTCCTCGATAAACAAATGAAATAATGGGTTTTTAACATTCATGGTTTTGTTCAGACTGCAAATCTGAGACAAAGATATAATTTAAGCAAACAATTTCAAAAATGTTTAATACAATTATTATAATTATACATGTGCTTCAGTGTAAACAGGCCCGTTCCTTGCATTTAGTTTTAGAGTTAGGGGTGTTAGAATTTAGAGAGGGAGAGTGAACGGCGGTTTATCGACCACGCGATACAAACTAGGTCATTTCGGGACTAACGTTTGGTTCAATTTTATTCCAATAATATACTTGCGCAAGTGTGGAGAAGTTGGACGGGTGACCCTACTCCTTGTCACGTACAACCGGGGAATCGATGTTGAAATTGAAAACAGCTTTGAGCGTGATACGGTTGACAAATACTATTTCAAATATAAGCTAAGCTATAATTTTTCATTCTTTTTGATTCTTTCATTTACCGACCTGGGGCCTGTTTCACGAAATTTTAACTAAGATAAAATCCAAACATTAGTAATTTGATTGGATAATATTAGACTGATTTTAGTGCTTAGCCAATCACAATTGAAGTACCTACTAAAATTTGGATTTTATATTTAGTTAACATTTCAAGAAACAAGGCCAAGGTAGTGTTTTTACAACAATATTTATTCTTCAGGCTGCATAAAGCGATACATAGATAGCGGTGTTCTTGACGAAATTAAACCAATATATAATTTTCTACACCAATTAGCTAATGAAGACTTATGCCATACAATGTGCCATCTGTGAAATTTAGCCCGGATAGGCGGTCTACTTTTATTACAAATTACAGCTGCCAGTGGTTTTCGTAAGATCCGAACGACTAAACACCCCCCCGCCGAGTACACATTGGAGTGCACGTAAAAGATCCCTTTGCAGTTGGAATTCGGTACTGTTGAATACGCTCTATACAATGACTAAATGTGCAGATTGTAGCCACCCACACTGCATGTTTCGCTTAACAAAGAAAGGGTGCCGTTTTCAATTTTCGATCCTTTTGTTCTTCTACTCCTGATATTTTGGACTGTTGATCGATGGTTTCATATAAAAGACTACCGATAAGACTCTTTGTAGAAGAAGTTCTAAAAAAATATTATGTTTACTTTACGAGAAAGAGATCTCTAAAAATGCACCAAATCGTAAAAATACGACTTTCAGGATTTTCGATCTTTTTTTTTCGGCTACCCCGGACATTTTTTTAAAAAAATGATACAATGATTTCACACAACAAGCTAGCTATTAGACCCTCGATTGACAAGAGTTTCATCGCTCTCCCTTCATTATAACCAAAGTTATAGTGCCCTAAAGAATCAACAAATCAGCTTGCTTATCTCTGCTTACCCTAAGCAGAAAATGCTCATCTTTGAACTCAATCAAGACATTGACCTAGTGAACCTCTACACCAAGTTTGAACATTCTAGCTCAATTAGAAGGAGAAAGTCTCGGACCTTCAAATTGCTTCTATTTTTCATTATCAATTCAAAATGGTGACTACCAGTTGACCTAAATCAAAATTCTACTCTCGGCGTTTTTTAGGCCTTCCTTCAAGGATTCAGAAAATATAACTTCCGAGTCTGTAAGTAAAATAGCAAAAAAGCCTTTGAGTCTTTTCACATTTAAAGATGGTGGCACTTTCGGTTCGATCGACAAACTTCATATTTTGTGTACAAATCAGTAATTACATGTCTAGAATCGAAAAAAAAAATTAGATCATTCTGACCTATATTTCGACGATTTTTTTTGAAAAATTTGATCCTTAATTTCACCAAGGGGAGATAATTTAGAAAATTTATAATCATATTTTTGAAGTCGCATTGGTAAGATCTACTTACATGGTAAATTTCATGAAAATCGTACAACTATTAAAGAAGTTGTCAAATTGGTCTAAACTTCCGGTTCAAAATCACAGCGACGAACTTTCGAAATTCGACAATCTGAAATAGCAGACTTGAAGTAATTGTCCAAAGGTACTCAAAGAAAAAAGATTTAGTAAAATAGGTCAATAAATAACAAAGTTACGACTATGCATTGTCAGTTTTTTCGTTTGTAAAATTCGGTGATTTCGAATGCTTAAAACGTTTTGAAAATATATTTAAACAATACTCACCACCCATTTTTTTTTTGGGGGGGGGGGGAGGTCAAAGTTTCAGAAAGATACTATGGTTAGATTCTGAGAAATCCGATTTGCAGGAAACACACACAAAAAAATAATAATAAAGATCTGCTATTGTCCCATGCAGATATGAAAACTTTCATATTCATCGTCACGTGTCATCAATTATATCAAGTATCTCAAATAAAAGGATAAGAATAACAAACTATCAAAATTGGTCAAAAACTGGCGAAGTTACAAGTCTAAATATAGTATGAAACATTGCATAATCTGAAAACTAAAGGGAAATAACTGATACTTGTGTTGCTGTAATCGGGATGACTTCCCACTTCAAAACTGTCAGAAAAATGAAATGAAAATGGTAAGAAAACATCGAAAAATTAAATGAGATAACTTTGAACGAAACTAAAACTTTTTGAATCAGGTTGAACTCAACAGTTTGAATATTTACGTTAAATATAATTATCAAAATCGGTCAAAAACTCACAAAGTTACAAATTTAAATGTAGTGAGAAACATTGCACCCGGGCAAAAAAAAATCTTTAAACTAAAGAGAAATAACTGAAACTTGTGTAGCTGTAATCGGGCTTCCAAAATTAGAGATATGTTATATAATTATGGTTTCCAATATGTTTGGTTATAAGTAGGAAATCGTGACAACTTCTTAAGCATGTTTTAAACAAAGGGCCATAGACTGCAATATACAAGAATGGCACTCTGCAATAAAAACAACTGGTCAAAGCAAGATTTCTATGCGAAAGAGAGAGAGAGAGAAATGGGGTTTAACGTCCACTCAACACAACCAGGTCATTTCGGGACTAACACATGGTTTTAATTTTATTTCAATAATTCGCTTGCGCGTTGGGGTCTTTAGCCGTGGGAGGAAACTGGAGTGCCCGGAGGAAACCCACGAGGTTGAGAAGGCGCCCCTATCTCCATGCCACATACGCTCACACCAGGGCTCGAAACCACAGGAGCAAGCCAGAGGTGACCGGCCAGCTAGAGGTCGAAGCGCGGCACTCTAGACCACTAGGCCATCCCAACCCCCAGATTTCTATGCAGAAATTAAATAATTACTAGAACCAGAAAAAATATTTATCCACTATAATAAATAAGCAACATAGAGAAAATGAAATGAAATTGAATGGGGTTTAAAGTCCTACTGTTCTGCTCCTAAAATGGGCTAATGAAGACGGGCATACGCCATAAAGTGTGCAATGAGGGAAATTTTTACCCGGGCAGCGGCGTTACTGCCTACGAGGTTGGAGAGGCGACCATACTCCTTGTCACGTACAACCAAAAAATCGAAACAACGCCAGTTGACTCAATGACAGACGTTATGATACAGAGCGCACGTGCTAACCATTCAGCCACGCAACCTCCCCAAAATCGGCAAATTGCTGACCTACAGCGAGAAACATTTCAACCGGGCCAAAATTTCTATTTTAACAGTTTAATTTGCACGGTACCTTTAGTTATCAACCGAATATTACAAAACGTTTAAGAATAAGCTCCCCCTGACCAGCTGAATCGTTCGCAATAAACGTTTGCCCCTTAAAATCGGCAAATTGCTGACTTTAAAGTGAGACACATTACAACCGGGCGAATTTTTCTGTTTTATCACTTTTGCAGTACCTTTGATTACCAACCGATTATTACAAAACTTTAAAAATAAAAGAGAAAGAGAGAAATGCGGCCTAACGTCCATTCGACACAAACGAGGTCATTTCGGGACTAACATATGTTTTTTAATTTTATTTAAAAACTCCCTTTGCGCATACTGGTCTTTAGCCGTTGGGAGGAAACCGAAGGACACGGAGAAAACCCACGAGGTTGGACATCATACTCCATGTCACGTGCAACCTGGAGATCGAAACGACGCCCGTTGACTCAATGACAGACGTTACGATACAGCGCGCACAGGCTAACCATTCAGCCATTCAGCCTCCTTGAATTCGGAAAATTGCTGACTTATAGCAAGAAACGTTTCAACCGGGCAAAATTTTCTGTTTTAACAGTTTAATGTGCACGGTACTTTAATTACCAACCGATTATTACAAAGCTCCAACTGACCAGGTTAATCGTATGCAATAAACGTTTGGCCTGAATTGAAAGTTCTGCACATAGAAAGTTCATCTCGATTTCCCGGCTTGCTCCCACCTTGTCAGTGAGGCAGAACGGAGGGCCTGACAAGCACAGCTGTCTAGTCGTTCGGATGGGACGAAAAACCAAGTTCCCGTGTACACATTGGAGTGCACGTAAAATATCCCTAAGCAGTTGGAATTCGATACTGTTGAATAAGCTCTATACGATGACTAAATGTGTAGATTGTAGTCACCCACACTGCATGTTTCGCTTAACAATGAAAGGGTGCCGTTTTCAATGTTCGATCCTTTTGTTCTTCTACTCCTGATATGTTGGATTGATGATCGATGGTTTCATATAAAAGACTACCGATAAGACTCTTTGTAGAAGAAGTTCCCAAAAAATATTATGTTGACTTTACGAGAGAGACCTCTAAACATGCTCCAAATTGAAAAAATACGACTTTTTGGATTTTCAATCTCTTTTTTTCGGCTATCCCTGAAATTCAAAAACAATGATACAATGATTTCACACAACAGGCTAGCTATTAGACTCTCTATTGACAAAAGTTTCACCGCCCTCTCTTCAATATAACCGAAGTTATCGTGCCCTAAAGAATCAACAAATCAGCATGCTTATCTCTGCTTACCCTAAGCAGAAAATGCTCATCTTTGAACTCAATCATAACATTGACCCAGTGAACGTCTACACCAATTTTGAACATTCTAGCTTAATTAGAAGAAGAGTTATTGTGTTCAAAGTCCCGGCCCTTCAAATTGCTTCTATTTTTCATTTTCAATTCAAAATGGTGACCATCACGTGACCGAAATCAAAATTCTGATCCGATAGATTTTTAGGCATTCCTTCAAGGATTCCGAAAATATGACCCCCGAGTCTGTAAGTAAAATAGCAAAAAAGCCTTATTGATTTTTCACGTTTAAAGATGGTGGCACTTTCGGTTCGATCGACAAACTCCATATTTTGTGTACGAATCAGTAATTCCTTGTCTAGTATCGAACAAAAAAAATTAGGTCATTCTGACCTATATTTCGACGATTTTTTTGAAAAATTTGATCCTTAATTTCACCAAGGGGAGATAATTTAGAAAATTTCTGAAGACATCATTGAAATCGAATTGGCAAGTTCTACTTACATTCTAAATTTCATGAAAATCGTACAACTATTAAAGAAGTTGTCAAATTGGTCTAAACTTCCGGTTCGAAATCACAGCAACGAATTTTCGAAATTCGAAAATGTGAAACTGCAGATGAAAATGATTCTTTTCAAGGTATTGAAAGAAAAAAGAATTAGTAAAATCGGTAAAAAAATAACAAAGTTACGACTATGCATTGTCAGTTTTTTCGTTCGTAAAATTCGGTGATTTCGGATTCGTAAAACGTTTTGAAAATATATTTAAACAACGTTCTCACCCCATTTCTGGGGGAGTAGGTCAAAGTTTCAGAAAGATCCCATGGTTAGATTCTGAGAAATCCGATTTGCAGAAAATACACACAAAAAAAATAACTAGATCTGCTACTGTCCCATGCAGATATGAAAGCTTTCATACTCATCGTCACGTGTCATTGATTGTATCAAGTATCCTAAATAAAAGGATAAGAAGAAAAAATTATCAAAATTGGTCAAAAACTCGCGAAGTTACAAGTCTAAATATAGTATGAAACATTGCACCCAGGCATAACAATAATCTGAAAACTAAAGGGAAATAACTGAAACTTGTATTACTGTAATGAGACGGATGAGAAAATGAAATGAAAGTAGTGGGAAAGAACTAAAAATGGCAGGTTGGATAGGCGACCTTACTCCTTGTCACGTACAACCGGGCATCCGTAAACACGCTAGTTAACTCAATGACAGGCGCGCGTGCTAACCATTCAGCCACCCAACCCCCCTTTGAAATCAGACACGTGTAATATGTCATATAGGAAGAATAACAAGTCGCTCACAACAAAATGGTAAATTAATGAGTTTAGGTCAAATGGTTGAGCTACTGTTTTAGAGTATTTAATTGTTTTAAAGAGACACGTTAAGGGTTGTTCATAGTTAAATGAAAGTTTAATTTTAAATAAGACCAATAAAATTAGGATTTAATGATACCAGACTAATATTAAAATAATGTTTTAAATTAAGAATAATTAATTATTGGTCTAATGCAATGAAATGCTTTGATTTGACGGATGAAATGTACGATGGGTGTCCACACTATGTGGCTAAGGCGTTGGCCTGCTAGCCTGGAGGTCGGGTGTTCGATCCCTGCATTGGCCGAGAAAGTTCATCTCGATTTTCTGGCGTGTCCCCCCACACGCCGTGTACACATTGGAGTGCACGTAAAAGATCCCTTAGCAGTTGGAATTCGATACTGTTGAATAAGCTCTATACGATGACTAAATGTGCAGATTGTAGCCACCCATACTGCATGTTTTGCTTAACAATGAAAGGGTGCCGTTTTCAATGTTCGATCCTTTTGTTCTTCTACTCCTGATATTTTGGACTGTTGATCGATGGTTTCATATAAAAGATACCGATAAGACTCTTTGTAGAAGAAGTTCCCCATAAATATTATGTTGACTTTAAGAGAAAATGCTCCAAATCGTAAAAATATGACTTTTTAGATTTTCGATCTCTTTTTTCTGCTACCCCTGATATTTAAAAAAATGATACAATGATTTCACCACCCTCCCTTCATTATAACCGAACTTATTGTGCCCTAAAGAATCAACAAATCAGCATGCTTATCTCTGCTTTCCCTAGGCAGAAAATGCTCATCTTTGCACTCAATCATGACATTGACATAGTGAACGTCTACACGTTCAATTAGAAGGAGAGTTATTGTGATTCAAAATCTCGGCCCTTCAAATTGCTACTACTTTTCATATTCACTTCAAAATGGCAACCACCAGTTGACCTAAATCAAAATTCTACTAATTGCGATTTTTGAGCCATCCTTCAAGGATTCAGAAAATATAACTCCCGTGTCTGTAAGTAAAATAGCAAAAAAGCCTTAGGGATTTTTCATGTTTCAAGATGGTGGCACTTCCGGTTCGATCGACAAACTCCATATTTTGTGTACGAAACAGTAATTACTTCTCGAGTATCGAAAAATTTTTTTAGGTCATTCTGACCTATATTTCGACGATTTTTTTTAAAACTTTGATCCTTAATTTCACCAAGGGGAGATAATTTAGAAAATTTCTCATTATTTCATGAAAATCATACAACTATTAAAGAAGTTGTCAAATTGTTTTAAACTTCCGGTTCGAAATCACAGCGACGAATTTTCGAAATTCGAAAATGTGAAACTGCAGATGAAAATGATTTTTTTCAAGGTATTCAAAGAAAAAAGAATTAGTAAAATTGGTCAAAAAATAGCAAAGTTACGACTATGCATTGTCAGTTTTTTCGTATTCGCAAAACGTTTTGAAAGTATATTTAATCAACAGCCACCACCCATTTTTGGGGGGGTAAGTCAAAGTTTCAAAAACATCCTATGGTTAGATTCTGAGAAATCCGATTTGCAGGAAAAACACACAAAAAAAATAATAACTAGATCTGCTACTGTCCCATGCAGATATGAAAGCTTTCATATTCATCGTCACGTGTCATCGATTATATCAAGTATCTCAAATAAAAGGATACGAATAACAAACTATCAAAATTGGTCAAAAACTCGCGAAGTTACAAGCCTAAATATAGTATGAAACATTGCATAATCTGAAAACTAAAGGCAAATAACTGATACTTGTGTTGCTGTAATCGGGATGACTTCCGACTTCAAAACTTTCAGAAAAATGAAATGAAAATGGTAAGAAAACATCGAAAAATTAAATGAGATAACTTTGAACAAAACTAAAACTTTTTGAATCAGGTTGAACTCAACTGTTTGAATATGTACGTTAAATATGTAGATTTGGAAAATTATAAAGACATAATTTATCAAAATCGGTCAAAAACTCACAAAGTTACAAATTTAAATGTAGTGAGAAACATTGCACCCGGGCAAAAAAATAATCTTTAAACTAAAGGGAAACTTGTATAGCTGTAATCGGGCTTCCAAAATTAGAGATATGTTATATAATTATGGTTTCCAATATGTTTTGTTATAAGTAGGAAATCGTGACGACTTCATAAGCATGTTTTAAACAAAGGATCATAGACTGCAATATACAAGAATGGCACTCTGCAATAAAAAAAACTGGCCAAAGCAAAATTTCTATGCAGAAATTAAATAATTGCTAGAACCAGAAAAATATTTATCCACTATAATAAATAAGCAACATAGAGAAAATGAAATGAAATTGAATGGGGTTTAACGTCCTACTGTTTTGCTCCTAAAATGGGCTAATGAAGACGGGCATACGCCATAAAGTGTGCAATGAGGGAAATTTTACCCGGGCAGCGGCGTTACGGCCTACGAGGTTGGACAGGCGACCATACTCCTTGTCACGTAAAACCAAGAAATCGAAACAACGCCAGTTGGCTCAATGACAGACGCTATGATACAGAGCGCACGTGCTAACCATTCAGCCACGCAACCTCCCTAAAATCGGAAAATTGCTGACCTACAGCGAGAAACATTTCAACCGGGCCAAATTTTCTATTTTAACAGTTTAATTTGCATGGTACCTTTAGTTATCAACCGAATATTACAAGACTTTTACAAATAAGCTCCCCCTGACCAGCTTAATCGTTCGCAATAAACGTTTGCCCCTTAAAATCGGCAAATTGCTGACTTTAAAGTGAGAAACATTACAACCGGGCGAAATTTTCTGTTTTATCAATTTTTCAGTACCATTGATTACCAACCGATTTTTACAAAACTTTAAAAATAAAAGAGAAACAGAGAAATGCGGCTTAACGTCCATTCGACACAAACGAGGTTATTTCGGGACTAACATATGTCTTTTAATTCTATTTAAAAACTTCCCTTGCGCATACGGGTCTTTAGCCGTGAGAGGAAACCGAAGGACACGGAGAAAACCCACGAGGTTGGACACCATACTCCACGTCACGTGCAACTTGGAAATCGAAACGACTCAATGACAGACGTTACGATACAGTGCGCACATGCTAACCATTCAGCCGCCCTGAATTCGGAAAATTGCTGACTTATAGCAAGAAACATTTCAACCGGGCGAAATTTTCTGTTTTAACAGTTTAATGTGCACGGTACTTTAATTACCAACCGATTATTACAAAACTTTTGAAAATAAGCTCCAACTGACCAGCTTAATCGTATGCAATAAACGTTTTGCCTGAATTGAAAGTTCTGCACGGAGAAAGTTCATCTCGATTTCCCGGCGTGGTTCCCCTTGTCAGTGAAGCAGATCGGAGGGCCTGGCAAGGACATCTGTCTAGTCCTTCGGATGGGACGAAAAACCAAGGTCCCGTGTACACATTGCAGTGCACGTAAAATATCCCTAAGCAGTTTTTTTTTATAAACAATATTTTATTCAGAATGTCTGAACGGGATTGGGGAACAGGCTTAGCCTATGTAAAACCCCTCTCCCTAGATAATATATGTACATAATATTAAAACAAAGGAACAAAATGGGTGTATATACAGAATTAAAATGGCAAACACATACCTAAATATAATAATACATATATAATAGGAAAGATAGCAATGTGTAGTATGAATAATATTATATACGATGGGTTAAGTTAAATCATCACGTTAATTAAAATTAATACTATAAAATGAAACTGCTGATGAGCTAGATTTAATATCTGTTAAAATCTGTTTGACATCTCAATAAACTTGTGGACTTGATTAAAAATATTGTTGTTTACATCAGTACTGTAATTTGTGGATCCGAACAAGAGACAGTTAATGTTTTTATGGTTGTATTGTAATTTGTCTATGGTTTCCTTTCGTGCATTTGAATGTAAAGAGCATTGCAAAAGGTAGTGATCAGGATCTTCAAAGGAGTGACCACAGAGGCATGCGGGACTGTCAGCAACATGTCTTAGGTACTTGTGACCCTGTAGATCAGAACATCGGAGTCTGAGTTTACTATGGATTATTTGGAATTTCCGCTGGCCGTTGTAGTAAAAAGATGGAATTTTTATATCTGATTTGGAGAGATGATCGGAAAATATTTTAAGAGTTCTTGAATTTCTTACAGGGGGACTGAGTTTATTCCACTCCTTTATACTGGATGGGATAAATGATTTTGAAAATATTTCAGTACGACATCGAAATTCTTTAATTTTATCTTCGTTTCGAAATGCATATGTATTTGTTGGTTCTTGATTTATGAGATTCTTGAGATAGGGTGGGGTTAGGTTATTTATAATTTTGTATAGTAATTTTAATTTGTGCCGATTTCGTCGTTCTTTGAGTGGAATAAACCCAGTTTCCGCGTAGAGGGAAGCGTGACTAGTACCTTTAACTGCCCCACATATGGTGCGTAGTGCATCAAGCTGAAGGGATTCGAGATTATTAGATAGGTAGTCAGTGCACCCGTCCCAGATTACATCGGCATAGTCAAAGTGTGGCAGAATAAATGAAGAATATAAGGTATTTAGCGATTTTCTGTTTAAGCGATATTTAAAGGAGCGTAGACAGTTTACTAATTTTGACACTTTACTAATTATACTATCAATGTGACTGTTCCATTTACAATTGGTTTGAAAGTCCAAGATGTTTGTGTTCAGTTACTTCCTTTATTCGTATTGATTTCATTAATAGGGGTGGTTTCACAATGTTGCGTTTAGTTGTGATGGTTAGTTGGAATTCGATACTGTTGAATAAGCTCTATACGATGACTAAATGTGTAGATTTTAGTCACCCACACTGCATGTTTAGCTTAACAATGAAAGGGTGCCGTTTTCAATGTTCGATCCTTTTGTTCTTCTACTCCTGATATGTTGGACTGTTGATCGATGGTTTCATATAAAAGACTACCAATAAGACTCTTTGTAGAAGAAGTTCCCAAAAAATATTATTTTGACATTACGAGAAAGACCTCTAAACATGCTCCAAATTGTAAAAATACGACTTTTTGGATTTTCAATCTCTTTTTTTCGGCTATCCCTGATATTTAAAAAAAATGATACAATGATTTCACACAACAGGCTAGCTATTAGACTCTCTATTGACAAAAGTTTCACCGCCCTCCCTTCATTATAACAGAAGTTATCGTGCCCTAAAGAATCAACAAATCAGCATGCTTATCCCTGCTTACCCTAAGCAGAAAATGCTCATCTTTGAACTCAATCATAACATTGACCTAGTGAACGTCTACACCAAGTTTGAACATTCTAGCTTAATTAGAAGGAGAGTAATTGTGTTCCAAAGTCCCGACCCTTCAAATTGCTTCTATTTTTCATTTTCAATTCAAAATGGTGACCATCACTTGACCGAAATCAAAATTCTGATCCGACAGATTTTTAGGCATTCCTTCAAGGATTCCGAAAATATAACTCCCGAGTCTGTAAGTAAAATAGCAAAAAAGCCTTATTGATTTTTCACTTTTAAAGATGGTGGCACTTCCGGTTCGATCGACAAACTCCATATTTTGTGTACGAATCAATAATTACTTTTAAATAAAATTGTAAGAGAGAAATGCGGCATAACGTCCATTCCACACAAACTAGGTCATTTCGGGGATAACATATGTTTGTTAATTTTATTTAAAAACTTCCCTTGCGCGTACGGGTCTTCAGGAGTGGGAGGAAACCGAAGGACACGGAGAAAACCCACGAGGTTTGACACCATACTCCATGTCACGTGCAACCTGGAGATCGAAACGACGCCGGTTGACTCAATGACAGACGTTACGATACAGCGCGCACATGCTAACCATTCAGCCTCCCTAAAATCGGGAAATTGTTGACTTATAGCAAGAAACATTTCAACCGGGCATTTCAATCGAAACAACGCCAGTTGACTCAATGACAGACGTTACGATACAAAGCGCAGGTGCTAACCATTCAGCCACATAACCTCCCTGAATTTGGCAAATTGCTGATCTACAGTGAGAAACATTTCAACCGCGCGAAATTTTCTATTTTAACAGTTTAATTTGCACGGTACCTTTAATTATCAACCGAATATTACAAAACTTTTAAAAATAAGCTCCCCCGAACCAGCTCAATCGTTCGCAATAAACGTTTGCCCCTTAAAATCGGCAAATTGCTGACTTTAAAGTGAGAAACATTACAACCGGGTGACATTTTCTGTTTTATCACTTTTACAGTACCTTTGATTACCAACCGATTATTACAAAACTTTAAAAATAAAAGAGAAAGAGAGAAATGCGGCTTAACGTCCATTCGACACAAACTAGGTCATTTCGGGACTAGCATATGTTTTTTAATTTTATTTAAAAACTTCCCTTGCACGTACGGGTCTTTAGGCGTGGGGGGAAACCGAAGGACACGGAGAAAACCCACGAGGTTGGACACCATACTCCGTGTCACGTGCAACCTGGAAATCGAAACGACGCCGGTTGACTCAATGACAGACGTTACGATACAGCGCGGGTATGCTAACCATTCAGCCATTCAACCTCCCTAAAATCAGGAAATTGCTGACTGATAGCAAGAAACATTTCAAAAGGGGAAAATTTTCGGTTTTAACAGTTTAATTTGCACGGTACTTTAACTACCAACCGATTATTACAAAACTTTTGAAAATAAGCTGACCAGCAATAAACGTTTGGCCTAAATTGAAAGTTCTGCACCGAGAAAGTTCATCTCGATTTTCCGGCGTGGTTCCCCCTTGTCCGTGAGGCAGAACGGAGGGCCTTACAAGGACAGCTGTCTAGTTGTTCTGATGGGATGAAAAACCAAGGTCCCGTGTACACATTGGAGTGCACGTAAAATATCCCTAAGCAGTTGGAATTCGATACTGTTGAATAAGCTCTATACGATGACTATGCAAACCATTATTAATTGATGAATGGGTTAAAATGTACAAAATATACACAGTATTAATGTAAATCAATAACATAAATGATTACAAATTTTTTTTTAGATAGTTTTAAAATAGAAAACCAATAATTATATCAAATCAAACCTATTCAATTTCAATTAATATGAGGACAGGCTGCAAAGTTCTAAGCCTATGTGTGCAAGACCTATATAATGTTGATGTTTCCTTTTATTTTTCTATATAGTTTCCATCCAAGCTCGATTTTTTCATCAGTTATTTTCGGTGTTTTGGATTCGCAAAACGTTTTGAAAATATATTGATTCCAAGGCCACCACCCATTTTTGAAAGGAGGCTAACCAGAAAAGTAAATTAGATCACAAAATCACGAAGTAACACAGATGTCAAGGTCAATTTTTTCATCAGTTGTTTTCGGTGATTTTAGATTCGCAAAACGTTTTGAAAATATATTAATTCCAAGGCCACTACCCATTTTTGAAAGGAGGCTAACCAGAAATGTATTGATTTCCCAGATTTGAAAGGAAATCGCGAAAATGCGTTCTATTTGATTATTTTCAAGCTGTTAATCGGAGTTATTCACGCGAAAACAACTTTGTCGGCACGGAAAACATCAAAGGCGAAATTTGAAATTTTGCAATTTTCAAATACCCAAAATTCGACAATGAGCCAGGCTATCCCCAAATGTATTAATTTCAAAGATAGGAAAGGAATTCAAGAAACTACGGTCTATTCTGGTAATTTACATGCCCGTTAATGTCCATTTTTCACTATTTCTGATATTCAATTCAATATGGTGACTATCCATTGACTTAAATCAATATTCCACTGCCAACGTTTTATAGCCATCCCTTCAAGGATTCTGAAAATATAACCCCCGTGTCTGTATGTGAAATAGCAAAATGGCGTTTGAGGTTTTTACATTTCAAGATGGTGGCACTTCCGGATTGAGCTACAAACTCCATTTTTTGTGTACAAATCAGTGGTCTCGTAGCTAGTACCTAAAAAAAATTCAAGATGATCTGATCTATATTTCGTCGATTTTTTTGAAAATTTCGATCCTCAATTTCTCCAAGGGAAGATAATTTAGAACATTTTTAAAGTCATTTTTAAGGTCGCATCGGGAAGATCTAGTTACATTCCAAATTTCATAACAATCGTGTATCTATTAAAGAAGTTGTCAAATTGGTCATGACTTCCGGAACGAAATCACATCGACGAATTTTCGAAATTCGAAAATTTGAAATTGCAGGTGAAATTGGTTTTCGTCAAGGTTTTCAGAGAATTTTTTTTTAATTAAATAGGTCTATCAATAACAAAGTTACGACTATAGATGCATTGTTAATCTTTTCGTTCGTAAAATTCGGTGATTTCGAATTCGCAAAACGTTTTGAAAATATATTTAATCAACAGCCACCACCCATTTTGGGGGGGGGGGTACGTCAAAGTTTCAGAAACATCCTATTCTTAGATTCTGTGAAATCCGATTTGCAGGAGAAACACAAAAAAAAAATAATAATAATCTTAACAGAAACAATAAGCTTTCATATGAAATATGAAAGCTTAATGATAATCTTAACAGAAACAATAAGCTTTCATATGTAATATGAAAGCTTAATAATAATCTTAACAGAAATAGTAAGCAGATATTAAAGCTTTCATATTAACAGTCACTTCCTGTCACATGTCATGGGTCATGTAAATAATCTCATCAACAAAAAAAAAATCGGTCAAAATATAGCGAAGTTTTTATGATTTTTCAATCGTAAACAACGTTATCGGCACGAAAAACATCAAAGACAAAATTCGAAAATGTGACATTTTCAAATAACAATATTTCGACCCCGATCCCGGCTATCCAGAAATGTATTCATTTTGGAAATAGGAGACTACGGCCTATTGCTTTCATTCACGTGCTCGTTAATTTCGATTTTTCACCTTTTCTCATATTCATTTCGAAATGGTGACCATCACGTGACCGAAATCAAAATTCTGATCAGATAGATTTTTAGGCATTCCTTCAAGGATTCCGAAAATGTAACTCCCATGTCTGTAAGTAAAATATCGCAAAAGCCTTTGTGATTTTTCACGTTTCAAGATGGCGGCACTTCCGGTTCGATCCACAAACTCAATATTTTGTGTATGAATCAGTATTTACTTATCTAGTACCCCCCCCCCAAAAAAAATCAGGTCATTCTGACCTATACTTCTTCGATTTTTTTGAAAATTTTGATCCCTAATTTCACCAAGGGGAGATAATTTAGAAAATTTCTAAGGACATCTTTAAAGTTGCATCGGTAAGATCTACTTACATACTAAATTTCATGAAAATCGTACAACTATTAAAGAAGTTGTCAAGTTGGTCTCAACTTCCGGTTCGAAATCACAGCGACGAATTTTCGAAATTCGAAAATCTGAAACTGCAGTTGAAAATGATTTTTTGTCAAGGTACTCAAAGAAAAAAGAATTAGTAAAATAGGTCAAATAGTCACAGAGTTACAGTAATGCAGGTCAAATTCACTCGTTCGTAAAATTCGGTGATTTCGAATTGGTAAAACATTTTGAAAATATATTTAATCAAAAACTGCCAACCAGTTTCAGGGGGGGGGGGGGGGTAGGTCAAAGTTTCAGAAAGATCCCATGTTTAGATTCTGAGAAATCCGATTTGCAGAAAGTATACCAAAAAATAAAAAAAATAACTAGACCTGTTAAGCAGATATTAAAGCTTTCATATTCACGATCAGTTTCTGTCGTATCTCATGAGTTATATAAAGAATCTTAAAAAGGGAAAAGAATTAATAAAATCCGCCAAAAACTCACCGAGTTATAACGAAAAACAATTCAACCGGTTCAAATTCTACCTTAATTAAAACAGAGTTGTTATGTTCCAATGTGATCAGTCAAATTGCTTATTGCTCCTAAGTCTACACAGAAATTCTCAACATCAAACTTAGTCAAGGTAATGGCATAATGAATCTATATTTGGAATTTTGTCACTCTCACTTCATTATAACCAAAGTTATAGTGCCCCAAAGTATCAACCAATCAGATTGCTTATCTCTGCTTACTGTAAGCAGACAATGCTCATCTTCGTACTCCTTCATGGTACTGACCTAATGAACGCCTTCACCAAGATTGAACATTCTGCCCCAATCAGAAGGAGAGTTATTTTGTTTCAAATTCTCGACTAATCAAATTGCTCATCGCTCTGCTTATCCATGGCAGACAATGCTCATTGTCGAACGTATTCAAGGTATTGATGTAATGAAACTATATACACCAAGTTTCATCACTCTGACTTAATTAGAACTGAAGTGAAAGTGTCCGAAATCATCAACCAATCAAATTGCTTATCTCTGCTTACCCTAAGCATAAAATGCTCATCTTCGAACTCCATCAAAGCATTGACCTCATAAAGACCTACGTCAAGTTTGAACATTCTAGCCGAATAACACTGAGAGTTATTGTGTTTCAATGTCCCGACCAATCAATTTGCGTATCGCTCTGCTTATCCTGGGCAGAAAATGCTCATTGTCGAAATTAGTCAAGGTAGTGATTTAATGAAACTATACACCAAGTTTCATCACTATCACTTAATCAGAACTAATGTTATTGTGTGTCGAATCATCAACCAATCAAATTGCTCATCTCTGCTTACTCAACGCCAAAAATGCTGATATTCGAACTTCATCAAGACATTGACCTAGTGAATGCTTATACCAAGCTTGAACACTGTACCCCAATTAGAAGAAGAGTTATTGTGTTCCAGAGTCATCAAGGTTTTGGCCTAATAAACACCTACACCAAGTCTAGCTGAATTAGAAAGAGAGTTATTGTGTCCCAAACTAGATCAATTTGGGACTAACATATAGTTCGATTTTATTTCAATATTTCGCTTGCGCGTAGAGGTCTTTAGCAGTGGAAGGAAACCGGAGGAAATGAAGAAAGCCCACCAAGTTGGACAGGCGACCTTACTTCTTGTCAGGTACAACCGGAGATTCGAAAACACGCTAGTTGACTCAATGACAGGCTTTATGATACAGCGCGCGCGTGCTAACCATTCAGCTACCCAACTCCCCTTTGAAATCAGACACGTGCAGTATGTCATATAAGAAGAATAACAAGTCGCTCACATACAAAATGGTAAATTAATGAGCTTAGGACAAAAAGTTGAGAGACGTTAAGGGTTGTTCATAGTTAAATGAAAGTTTAATTTTAAATAAGACGAGCGTCTACCAATAAAATTAGGATTTAATAATATTAAAATAAAGTTTTAAATTAAGAATAATTAATTATTGGTCTGATGGCAATGCAATGTTTTGATTTGACGGATGAAATGTACGATGGGTGTCAACACTATGTGGCGAAGGCGTTGACCTGCTAGCCAGGAGGTCGGGTGTTCGATCCCTGCATTGGCCGAGAAAGTTCATCTCGATTTTCTGGCGTGTCCTCCCACCGGCGTGTACACATTGGAGTGCACGTAAAAGACTCCTTAGCAGTTGGAATTCGATAATGTTGAATAAGCTCTATACGATGACTAAATGTGCAGATTGTAGCCACCCACACCGCATGTTTTGCTTAACAATGAAAGGGTGCCGTTTTCAATTTTCGATCCTTTTATTCTTCTACTCCTGATATTTTGGACTGTTGATCGATGGTTTCATATAAAAGACTACCGATAAGACTCTTTGTAGAAGAAATTCCCCAAAAATATTACGTTGACTTTAAGAGAAAAGGACCTTTAAAAATGCTCCAAATCGTAAAAATACGACTTTTTGGATTTTCGATCTCTTTTTTCTGCTATCCCTGATATTTAAAAAAAATGATACAATGATATCACACAACAGGCTAGCTATTAGACTCTCGATTGACAAGAGTTTCACCACCCTCCCTTCATTATAACCGAAGTTATTGTGCCCTAAAGAATCAACAAATCAGCATGCTTATCTCTGCTTACCCCATCTCTGCTCATCTTTACACTCAATCATGACATTGACCTAGTGAACATCTACACCAAGTTTAAACATTCTAGCTTAATTAGAAGGAGAGTTATTGTGTTCCAAAGTCTCGGCCCTTCAAATTGCTTCTATTTTTCATTTTCAATTCAAAATGGTGACTCCCAGTTGACCTAAATGAAAATTCTACTCCCGACGTTATTTAGGCCTTCCTCCAAGGATTCAGAAGATATAATTCCCGTGTCTGTAAGTAAAATAACAAAATGGCGTTTGAGGTTTTTACATTTCAAGATGGTGGCACTTCCGGGTTGAGCTACGAATCAGTGGTCTCGTAGCTAGTAACCAAAAAAAAAAATTCAAGATGATTTGACCTATATGAAAGCTTAATAATCTTAACAGAAACAATAAGCTTTCATATGTAATATGAAAGCTTAATAATAATCTTAACACTAACAATAAGCTTTCATATGAAATATGAAAGTTTAATAATAATCTAAACAGAAACAATAAGCTTTCATGTGAAATATGAAAGCTTAATATCAATAACAATGATCATAATTATACTACATAAACTTTATGTCAATTCGAATTAAACTGCTTTCCGACGAGATAACGATCGGCGAACAACTATATAGACAATACGATCTATGTTCTACCGGGACGGGACATCCAGTGTTATAGCCAGTGATTTGTTGACATTCATTGACGGGTGTGATTGTGGAATTGGAACCACCCTACCCCCTATTCCCAGCTTCAAGATCAGTTACCGGCCCTAGAAAACTACCATCTGTGCATCCTCGGTTACCCAGTGTACTCATTCCTTTCTACTCCACTATACCCTGGGTTAATCCATATGTTTCCACGATTTCAAATTATCTGCCCTGGCGAATTGTGATAGTTTTATCGTCCAATCCCATAAAGTGTTACTTGGAAAGGTAATAGGCGAAGGGAAGAAACTCTCAACAAAGAATTCCCCACTCAGGATGACCTCAGTCCGTTCTTGCACACTTTGTAAATATGTCATATATCTACCGCGTAGTAGAAAATTCAGTGTCATTTAAGAATTTCATGACAGAACTTTCCCTGCCATCTTTTGGTGTGCATGTGTGACGGTTTTTATTTTATAGCTTACTGTTTATACGGAAGATTTATCCGTATCCACCCACATTCCCTAGTCTTTCGTCACATTTTGCATTTAGTATATATTCATTTGTCCATCCATAATTTAAATGTATTAATCCTGTGATCTTCCGATGATGATGTTATTCTACTTTCGATTTATTTATAAATAACCGTTAGTCTCGCGAATGAACGTCACGTTCGCGAGTAGGCGTTTTTGCAAGGTATTACGGGAGTTCTCGTTGCCCGCTATTTTACGGATTTTCATATTGTATATAAGCGGTCACATAGCGCATTTTCATAAGATTAACTTAGATCGTCGACTTATAATCTTAACTTGGCAGTATTAGAACGTGAGTGGATGTCTGAAGGTTCCTTATTGTGTTCTTTTATTATTCAGTGAATCCCTCCAAGTGTTCGGTGCTTAAGTTATATCGTATAATAGTGTTTTACTACCTCTAGTGTCATTATATTAGAGATTAGATTATTGTTCGTCATTATGTGTGTGTCAGTTTACCATATTTTATATATCGTTTCTGATCGTGTACACGTGTGTTTGTGTTTCGACCATAATTAGGGTTTCGCCTTAAAGTGATTTGTGATATTTTAATAAAAATATCATTTTCATCATTATTATTATTGTGTTATATCTTTCTTTGACGTTGATCAGAATATAATATATTTTTATATAAATATTTATTTTGTTGTTTGTGTTATTGAGTAAGGGGAGACATTGTGCAAGGCGACATCGCAGTCGCATTTCATTCAACTATTGGAGATCCCGGTCAAGAACTTGGGAAGGGATTCCCTATAGTCACTCTTTAGCTGACACTTACTCATTACCAACCGAAGAGAGTTGTGATCCCAGGCGAGCTTAGCAAAACCCCTCCCTGGATAACAGATCAGTAGCCGATGTTCCAGTAGTGAGTCTTTGTGGTAGAGGGGCCTATTATATTGTGGATACAGCCGTTGGACGCTACACGTGCCAATTCTTTTATATTAAATCTTTTACAAACTTTCGCATAATCGATCAAACAAGCCGCCACATTGTTTGTAAACAATGAAGTTCTATGACGGGTAACCGAGGATGTCATCTGTGTAGCTACGAGAACGTAGCTGAAAACGTTGAGATATACGGAGGGTTGAGAGATGAGGTTTCTTATCTTCATCTATGGTGCCCGGCTCCTGACCTCGTCAATCGTATTAACAGAGAGGGAGAGGGGAAGAAATGGGGATTAACGTCCACTCGACACCAAACTAGGTCATTTCAGGACTAACATATCGTTTAATTTTATTTCAATAATTCGCTTGTGGTCTTTAGCAGTGGGGGGATCCGGAAAGAACCCACGAAGCTGGAAGGCCACCCTATTAATTAATGATTAATCAACCTGTACTTAATTGCTAAAGGTATAAAAGAGAAACACATATTTAGAAAATTGTTAAGATTTACTATCATTAAGTACTGGGATTCCAAATACATTCCACGCAAGCAATTGTTCCTGTGTAAACCCGTACGGATAGAAATCTATCAAGAACAGACGGATCTGTTCGTGGAGTTCTGACCACCCAAGAAACAAGTGAACATGGTTTCTAGAATATTCTTGCGTACGTGCTAACCGTTCGGCCATCCAACCCCCCACTCGTATTAGGGACATGTGCATCTGTCGGTCACATTTTTGCTGCCCTCCCCTCAACAAAATCCTTATGTACGCCCCTGAGCGGCACTACGGCCTACTCTTACATCGAATTCCTACTGACATGGACTCTTTTACGTGCACACCAATATGTACACGGGACCTCGGTTTAATTGAAAGTACAGTCTATATTTAGCAATTAGGTTACTGTCGGACAGCAACACATTTCTTTCAACAAAACAGAGAGGATTTTTCTTTCTCTAAAGTAGGTAGTTATGAATGTGCAAGGACATAACTGACGGATTCAAAACGCCACAGAAACATATTTTCCATAACTGGAATTTTGTATTAAGACCCGTATTTTGACATTTTAAACCCTCGCCACCGGCCCCACACCCACTCTCTAAATTTTAGTACAGGCTAATCAATCATTGCGCCAAATAAATAATGAATATACATGAAGACTACTTAAAGAGAGGAAAGGGTAGGCTATACATTGAACATGAACGTGCTTTTCACTGGTATATGTAACGTGATATCGTATTATGACTCGGGTTTTGACACTACATACCCCCCACCCCTCTCCGTAATCATGGTAATATAGTTTAGTACCATCCAAATTTGATCGTGTATATTTTTAAAGGTAAATGAACTTTTTATAATGTGCAGAACGCTATCGTGTGCTGGATTGCTGTATGCCGTTTCCATACATGTTAATAAGCCACGTGATATGTACATTTACATACCATAGTTGATGCCCTGCGTAAGATGATATATACAAAGCGTAAACGACAACTGAGAAGTGGCAGAGCGCAAATGGAATGAGGGAAATGTCTATTGTACACACGTCAAAAACAGCATTTTCAAATGAAACATTTGTCATTTGACACATTGCATTTAACGTTTTACATTTAACTTTGGCCTTAGAGGTATTTTGACTTTATCATTACCGGTATTAAGACTTTGTACATTGTAGTTTTTACACGTTATCAACGGAAAAGACATTTAGCAGAGCATTTAGTATTGGCAGCGATACCCTTCCATATTGTATAGGGTATGTATTTGTATATATTTATCACCAAATAGTTCATTCTAATCTTATATATCATTTTACATTCCTTTGTCTTTGTTTAAAATCAATGATTTCCCGCCACTATATTAAATATATGTATATGGTGTAAACTATTACTATTCTTGATTTTTATACATTTCTTTATGTATTTCAGAGGTTTTTTTTTAATCTGCATAATCAATTTACGATCCACAATAAAATCCTGAACCCATGATCTGGTGTTTTGTTCCTTCCTGAATAGAAACCTGCTACACATACAATACAAAGTACAATAGAATAATAATCATCAAAGAACATAGAATAAGGTTTACAGGTTTCTAAAGGTATATTAAATTATATTAATAATACTTGTAAGTTTATGTATTAGGCCTTATATAGCAAATGGTATTTAATGTCTATTTTTTAAACATTTCATATATGAAAGTTGCAACATCTTGTATACATTTATCATCATTCATTAAATGCATTATTGAATTATTCAAACTAGTTTTAATGTGATGACTAATAAACTTTTTTCGAAGATTGTTGTGGGCGGAGCAATGGAGAAGAATGCGTTTCATCTTCTACTTCTCCGCTAGTACAATTTTTACAGGTCCTTTTATCCCTATGGACAAAAGGTTTGCTATACCTCCCTGTCTCTATTTCAAGCTTATGTGCACTAAGTCTAAACTGGCTCAGTGCTTGGCTTTTTTGTTCATCTGGCTGATCCTGATATTTCTCAGTATCATAATTTGTTTTAATTTTATAATAAAAATCATTTTTTGTGTTAGTTTTAAGTCCTTTTTCAATATATTTCCAAGACTGAACATAAATATCTCTCAATCTTTGTTTGAACATCTGTAGAAAAGCGTCTGTATCGAAAGACTGAGAGAAAGGTTGTTCAAACAACCCACCCAGTCCAGTTTCCTCTAGGACATATCTAATTTGATTACTCCATTTACTGTTGGCATTTTTCATTTCGTCCAGAGCAGACTGAAATAGGGGGTTGGCTTGTTTTAATTTTGATTCGATCCATATCTTGACCATTCTGTATTTAACATCAATAAGAATAGGGAACCGACCAACTTCAGCTAATACAGCAGAGTTTGGAGTTTTACCATGAACATGCAAAAAGTCTTCACAAAGATTTAATTGCAGCTTTTCAAGCTTATAAGAGTTGGTGTGGTATGATGTAATATGATCACCCCATGAATCGCATCCATATAAAAGTATGGGTTTGACTATGATATCAAATAGTTTCAATTTAATTTTCGGACAGACATCAAAATTTGAAAAGGGTTTTAAAAAAAATTTTGAAAAAATGTTTTCAATGCCTTATCGTTTAAATAGTCAACGCCTCTGGTTAAAGAACCAGCATATCGTACAATTGCACCTAGTAATTTGTATTCTTGAACAATTTCTTGGCAGTTTCCATTAATATTGATTTTGTCAAAAAGTTTTCTTCCTAATTTATTGAAAATCATTAACTGTGTTTTTTTAATGTTAATTTTAGGTCTCCATTGTTTGCAATATTTATCTACTATATTTAATGAGGTTTGTAAACCACTACTTGATAATGGGGTGTCATTTAATTTAGGGGCACCAATAGAATGATTTAATACATATGGAAGCTTGTCGATAAAAATGTTGAATAATAAAGGACTAAGGTTATTTCTTTGCATGACACCTACTTCATTCATGAACGTTTCACTTAGTGTTTTTCCAACTTTGACTTGTAGTTTGCTATTATAAAACATATTTTTTAAACATTTATAAACATTACCATTTATACTTAAATCTAATAGTTTGTAGAAAAGACCTTCTCTCCAAACTCTTTAAAAGCCTTTATTAAAATCAGTGAAACAAACATAAAGACATCTATTCTTCTTGAAACATTTATCAATTAAAACTCTAAAGATTAAGAGGTATAAATAGTAGTGTTTATAAATGCTTTCTAAAGCCACACTGGAAGTTAAAGGGAACATTAACAATATCTCTCAGTTAATATACTAATAAATAACTTTCCAATACACCTGGTTATTGTAAGACCTCTAAATTCATTTGCACTCTGCGGTGAATTGACCTTGGGGATCGGTACAATGTAACCTTCTACCCATTGATGCGGGAAAAACCATGCCCTTTGCTGCTATTAAATATTTCCACTGACTTTGGTGAAATATGGGTTTTAAGCACCTTAATAATTTCATTGCTTATTCCACCTAATCCTTCACTTTTCCAACTCTTTAATTCTAACAAACCAACAGTGAGGCTGATGTCCCCCGCCGAAATCCCAAAATAAATAGAAGACACATATTAATTAATCGCACATTTTTTTTTTTTCAAACGTATCGAGCAATCAAACTGTACACGAAGTGTCATCCAAAAGTGTTTTATAAAGAAAAATGCTAAAACCGACGAGAAAAATGAAAATGTACCCTAGTTAGGGGGACCCTAAAGGCAGACAAAAGGGCCCCTCTGGCCAAGGGAAAGGGCCCTCGTGTCCAAGTCAATCGTTTCGATACACTGTTACTGTCGAATCCATTACTAAATGAGAATGCAGTCATTGTATTGGCATAAAAATCATCAATCAAGATGAACCTAAGTTATCTTGTCCCAAAGTATCAACCAATCAAATTGCTTATCTCTGCTTACCCTAAGCGGAAAATGCTCATCTTCGAACTCCATCAAGGCATTGACCTAATAAGCATATACACCAAGTTTGAACATTTTAACTCAATTAGAAGGAGAGTTATTGTGTTCCAAAGTCTCGACTACTCTCGACCAATCAAATTGCGTATCGCTCTGCTTACCTTGAGCAGAAAATGCTCATTATCGAACTTAGTCAAGGTATTACTGTAATGAAACTATACACCAAGTTTCATCACTCTCACTTAATTAGAACTAAAGTTATCGTGTCCCAAAGCATCAACCAATCAAATTGCTTATCTCTGCTTACCCTAAGCGGAAAATGCTCATCTTCGAACTCCATCAAGGCATTGACCTAATAAACACATACACCAAATTTGAACATTCTAGCTCAATTAGGAAGAGAGTTATTGTGTCCCAAAAAGTGTGACGGACAGACGGACAAACAGACAGACAGACAGACGGACGGACGAACCCATTTCAATAGTCCCCCAACTTTCTTTGAAAGGCGGGGGACAAAAATGTGAGTGTGGACCTCCTTGAGACTAATAGGCTCATTCAACGTATTAGAATAAGCTCCTGTTTGTTCCCGATCTTTCAGTTTGAATCAGTAGAATTTGCATCTATTTTACCCAAGTCCTGGGAGTGAGATTTCATGGTTTCAGGGCGAAAAAGAGTTGATTGATCTTGTTTATTTTTAGCCAAATCATCAAGTTTACTGATAACGTCCCAGACGACTTTTGGATTAGACTTAAATGTTCAAGTTTGGCAAGTAATTCATTTTTGAATTCATGCTTCTTAGATTTAATCAGTTTTGTGTACTCACGTTTTAACTTATAATATGAAATTTTTCAAAAGTTTTAGCATATTGCGACAAACGTCTTCTCATTTGTACACATAATGTTTTAAACAATGGTTTAGCATTTTTCTTCTTTTTCTTGAGTATTCAAGGTTTTTTAAAACAGTTTTCAAAACTGTTTCAAGATGTAATACATTGTTGTTAATGTCATGGATGTCCTTCGTGGCTCGAAACTTAAGGATTTAATTAGCTCATTTGCATTAAATATTCTTGCAATGATGTTTTTGATTCAGCTTCCCACTTGAAACGTAAAGAACTGAAAGGTATATTTGAACACCTTACATTGGAAGCACTAAACAGTATTTCACATCAAATATAAACCAGATCTGAAAATGGTCTGAGTAGCTAGAGAGTGGACAAACTCTAAAGCTAGAAATGTTTTTATACAAAGAATCAGAAACAATTGTATAATCTACAACAGAACGACCGTTATACTGGTAAATGGTATGCTCACCAAATGAATCGCCAGGGGTTCTACCATTGAGTATACGAATTCCAGCCTGTTTGCAAATATCAATTAGTCTCTGACCTCGATTATCTTTCTTTTTATGTTTGTTGTATCTACGTCTGCAGTTGTTACTCATATAGTTATTTTATAATTGTACATATGGTGAATGCGAGTCATTTTCTACAAAATCTGCACATTCACCGGTTCTGCTGTTTAGATCACCACTTATAATGATGTCACCTTTAGTACTAAAAACCAATCATTTCATCATTTAATATTAAGATAGTATCATGTTTGGAATCTATTTCGTATAGTATACTATATACACATACCATAAAAACACCATTGGGTAGTTTAAAAAAAACTCTTTTTTAAATTTTAGCCAAATTATGTCATCCCTGCTTGATTGAAAGTGACCAATACCTTTAGATATCTTATCTTTTACATAGACCAAAACACCACCACTTCTGGCTGTTTTTCTAAAGGAATGGATTTTTTTATATAGTATTCAATACTTAATTTACTTTCTGAGTTAGTCCAAGTTTCCAACAAAAACACCACCTCTTCTGGCTGTTTTTCTAAAGGAATGGATTTTTTTATATAGTTTTCAATACTTAATTTACTTTCTGAGTTAGTCCAAGTTTCCAACATACATATAACATTAAATTGGTTGATGTGCCTGTTGAGAAAGTTGGGGTTACTCAGTTTACCGACTCCTATTGTGTCTTCAAGGCCGTACATTCCAGCTTGAGACGTTTAAGTTGTTGACAGTCATTACTAATGAGGATTGGGAAAAGTGAAAATTTACCTCTACACCGACTGTTTAAGTAACTAATATTATGACAGCTTGGTAGTAATCGCAATAATATACATAATAATTAAAGCGACTATAACAAGAACAATAAAATATGTACATGCATGAAGAGTAAACAAACATAGTTATTGAATGGGCAGTTGAAAGTGATTAATATATTAAAACTAATTGTAAACACCTATTTAAAGGCCATTATACAGCAAAGTAACGTGCTCTAGTTGGGACACGCGAGTTTTGACAATGCTTTTATGATTGGTTGAATTTGTTTTAATAAATCATTAGCATTTTGTCCCGTTTGTGTCATGTTCAGTTGTGATTGCATTGGTTGATTTAAAGAGGCAGCTTGTGGGTTGTTCTTTGTACTAGCAGTGTAAAATTGACGATCATGTTTCACAACTGACAGACCGAAGACATTTTTTAATAATCTTTCCAACCCTACCAACCCTGAGTTAACCAGATGTAGACTATCATAGAAAAAGTCAGTTGAAGGGAGACCGTTCCAATCTGTCATATCTGACACAAGGTAAAGATATTCAACTCCAGAAAATTCGACACAAAGTTCTTGGAGCATTGTATTGATAGCGGTAACACATTGTCAATAATAACGTTGCAAGGTTACCCCCGTGACCTCACAATGGAGGTACATTGCATTGCATGAATGAATGAATAGTGATGAATGAATAAACAAATATAATATGTACATACATATCGCGATCGCGTCTATCCAGCTTTAAAAGGATAATCCCAGTTAGATTTTGGAGAATAAAACTGCTTAATTTTGTGTGAAAAGCCCTTAATAACCTTTAACTTAGATCCGAGAAACTGCCCCAAGCTATGTGATACGTTTTCAAACAACTTCCAATCGCCGGTATCGCTCCATGTTGGAAGACTTGTGTTCTGCTTGCATTATACAGAAGAGCCTGGATAACACGCGACTATGTGCTGCGCGTGCGCATGTGACATTTCCGTTTTACTTTCAGTTTGTTTTGTTATCCTCTGTTGACAATGAGGTTTAGCCGTTCATGGCTGTATGTTGATTACGTTTGATCGTTTTTCGGTTCTGTATTCGACATTTCTGTGCTAAATATGGATATTATAGACATAACCACAACTTAACACCATTTAGATATACCGTGAAATTATAAAAGATCCTGTTTCATGTCTCGCGAGAACTTTGACTTTGACTTTTCTTTTCGAAGGCTTGTTTGCTACAAGTTGACACTTGCTTTTTTTTTTTATCAATCTTAAGGATGGGTTGTTGTTTTTATATTTTCGTGTGATCAACTGGATACTAAATGGCTTGACTTTCGACCAGCAAATGGTACATTGAATACTAAAATACAGAATTGATTCTTCTTTGTAATTTCGAAGATGGGATGGCTTACAGTGATAGCAGATAGCCCCGTTATTTGTTAAAGGAATGGCTGATAGTTTTTGTCAATTGAAAAACTGTTATTCAAAATGGTTGAGAAGTGGGTAAAGTGTAGTAAGGCAGTGAAGAAAAACCAACAGGCAATGTTATGTAACAAGTGTGATCAGTGGACTCGCAGGGCTCCTGGCGTAAAAGTTTGTCTTCATTCTTTATGTAATTTTTTGACAAAACTAAAAGCTACCAAATAAAAAAGACTACTGTATTTTTTGTTGAAAGGCTTGGTGATACATCAATACACCCACATCTATTCCTACACAACTATCGAGTTCTGATAATATTAAAAGTTTGCCGGATTTGCCAACTCCAAAAAAAGCTATGACTGACCCATCTACAGACCCTTCCTCTCAATAGGAAAACTGTGCTCAGACGTGTTGTGAGGCATCCAGAGATGTCACGGAAGAAAGGGCGGCAAGGTTGAGATCACAAGAAATTGATGGATTGAAGATATAAATAACATTAATTTCTTTACTACAACCCTTATGCTGTATTATGCTTACTGTAGATGACGGGGTTGTGTAGCTCCCGTTACAAACCGAGAATGATTTTGTTTATGGTTCCAAACAATGACAAACAGATAAATGACAAGTTATATCATTTACCTTTTATAATCATTTCAATCCATTGGTTGTCATGTGAGCACATTTATTATATAATCACAAAATAAAACTAGACCTGCGACGCAGGAATGAGGGGATTCATCACTGGTGCCACGTTACCTTTGAACTTATGTCACTTTCGGTGCCACGTTACCCTTGAACCAATGGCACCCATAAACAGATTTGCACATAACCATTGCAAAAATCAAATAAAATGGAAACAGAATCAACCAAATCCAGCAATATCAAATCATGTTATACATTTGTTACATGTACGTGATCCTGACACAATTTCAGTACTTCCGGTGATAATGAAATCTGAAGTGGCATAAGGCATCACATGTTGAAAATTTTATGTAAATCGAAAGATAATTGCCACTTTTAAAAACCAAAAACCTTGAAAAGTGACCCGTAGAAAATTGTCTATTTCTCGGCAACCGTACCAGTTAGAAAATATTTTATGGTATCTATATGATCGCAAGGGTTCAACCCATATGTTGATTGGAATCAAATATCATAATTTTAAAAGCATTACAAATCAGACTCATTTAAATTAAATATCTGTTTTGTAGGCTAAAAATATAGTTTTTAAAAAATGACGTTACTTCCGGTGATAATGAAAATCTTAAATTACTTGTATCAAATCGTAAATGGCATTAGGCATCACACAGTGACAGTTTTATGAAAATCGAATAATAATTGACACTTTTATAGACAAAAAACCCTCGAAAAGTGACCTGTTGAAAATCGCCTATTTCTCAGCAACTGAACAAGTTAGAAACCATTTTGTGATATATATATGATCGTATGGGTTTATTCTATTAGTTGATTAGAATCAAATATCACATTTTTAAACAAATACGACTCATTTGAATAAATTATTTGTTTCGAAGGCTAAAAATACAGTTTTTGCCCAAATGACGTCATTTCCGGTGGCATTGAATATGTTAAATTGGTTTGACCTAGTCAATATTGACATTACGCATCAAATGGTGTCACTTTTATGAAAATCCAATAATAATTGACCCGTTTACAGGCTAAATAGCATAAAATGTGACTCATGCAAAATTGCCCATTTCTCGGCAACTACTCATATTACAAACTAATTTTCACATACATTCTCTTCGTATGGCTTATAGCTACATGTTTATAAAAGTTGCGAAAAAATATTTCAAAATATGAAAAGCCTGAATGGGTTGTGAATAGCTCATTTTTTTCACCTTTTTTCGCCTTGAAATTGAAATTAAAAAAAAAAGAGCCCGATGTTTTGTGCACCTTTACAAGGCACACCATGTTAGTCATACCAGATTTGAAAAAAATAATAGTTGCTTTCAAAAAGTGGTATCGAACTGTGAAAATTGTAGTTTTTGCTAAATTTACGTCACTTCCGTTGCCGAAAGGCAACTTTACCGGTAACAAAACAAAGTGACATTTTAGACCACGGGGCATATGAGCTTTGTTTTATTCAAATCGAGCAATAAATAATTAATCCAGGACTGAAAAACTGAAATAGCCAATGGCGGCCAAGGAAAAATACGACAACAAAAAATGTTGCCATTTTTGGTCAAATCAGATGACTCTGTAACCCTAGGTAAAATACCACATAAAAATATTCACTAATCAAAAAAATGTTCGTAAAAATTTAAATTTTCAAAATTTGGCGCAATATCTCCGAAGATTCGTCGAAAATTGAAAATCTAAAGAACTGTACCTATATGCCTTGTCTCCAGCTATGTCAAAATGCATCAAATATTACAATCGTACAATTATTGATAATATTACGGCAAAATTTCGAAAAACCACAACTTCGGTGATTTCGGACATTTTGCATTAAAATAGCTTTAAAATTTAAGTCAAATCCACTTTCCCAGTAAAACCGAAGACACCGAATCGATCCGACAAGTAGTTTCTGAGATATGCTCTGGAAGAAAAATAATAATAATAATAAGAAGAACTAGATCTGCTACTGTCCCATGCAGATATGAAAGCTTTCATATTCATCGTCACGTGTCATCGATTATATCAAGTATCTCAAATAAAAGGATAAGAAGAACAAAATATCAAAATTGGTCAAAAACTCGCGAAGTTACAAGTCTAAATATAAACTAGTGTCCAAAAGAAACGATACCACCTGTTTGCAACGACAGAAAAGAAAAACTAAACAAAGCAGAAGTTTAGGATTAGTGTTATTCTTTTGAGAAATCCTTTCACAACATCTGTACACAAAATCATTTCAATCAAATCTGTACAATCAATATGACAAGCCGTTAAAGATCGATGGGGTTGAAAAATAAACATTTCGTTAGAACACTGATCACAGAAACAACGGGAAATGACACACCACATGTCTAAAAAGAAAAGTCAGTATAGGGTATGTCCACCTTGAGCATCAATACATGCCAGTATACGCCTGCGGACTGATGACGTCAAACGTCTGATGACGTTGGGAGTGATTTGTTGCCATTCCTCGAGGAGACATCGTTCCAAGTCCTGCACGTTGACTGGAGGCACAAGGCGACGTCGCATTTGCGGATCGAGGTGGTCTCGTAAGTGTTCGATGGGATTCAAGTCCGGTGAACATGCGGGTCATGGAAAAACGTGTACGTTGGCGTTGGCAAGGATGTTCTGTGACAATCTTGCTGTGTGCGGCCTTGCATTGTCACGTTGGAAAATGATTCCACGAGGCTGTTGCTGCAGAAAGGGCACCACAACAGGCCGTAAGATGTCATCACGATAACGCTGTGCATTCAGGTTTCCACGAATTACGACAAACCTCGTTGTGACGTCACATATGCCACCCCAAAACATTAACCCTCCATCTCCAAATGGCCGGACCTGTAGGACACAGTTAGGCGCCAAACGTTCTCCAACTCTTCGGTATACAAGCTGCCGTCCACCGTTTCGGAACATGAGGAATCTGCTCTCATCAGAGAACATAACACGTGCCCAGTCCCGCCGTTGCCAACGTCGAACTCGCCTGGCCCATATCAGTTTGTCGTGCCGGTGTCAAGGCGTCAGGTGCGGTCCGCGGTAGGGATGACGTGGCCGGATACCATACTGCCGTAGTCTCCTGTAGACGGTTTGTCGACTCATCCTGTGTCCCAGTGTTGTCGCCGCCGTAGATGTCGCTGTTACGGTGCGGTTCCTCGGGTGTAATACCCGGATGTAACGATCCTCACGGGGCGTGGTTACTCGTGGTCTTCCACTCATGGGCTTGTCTGACGTATGACCTATCAGACGGAACGGCTGCATTAACCTGGTGATAGTGTTGCGTGCGCAGACCAACCTTCTGGCGATGTCGACATGTGACGTTCCTTGTTGAACCATTCCAACGGCTCTCTCTCTCTAGATGGCTGCCATACGTGGCATATCTTGTGTTCTTTTTGTTGCTGTGATATCAACGTGTCTGACCAGCCGTTTTATACAGTTTTCATGCACGTGCAGAACATGCTAGAGAGAGAAATGTCACTTTCACGAAATTTACGTTTTTTCCCGGAAATGATCAAGTGTTCACGGTATTTTTATGGATGTGTTAGGGATGTGCAATACGAATTGGCATGTTTTCATACTTAAAATTTTACTTAGAAAAAAATTAATTGGAAAAAAAATTGGTATCGTTTCTTTTGGACACTAGTATGAAACATTGCATAATCTGAAAACTAAAGGGAAATAACTGACACTTGTGTTGCTGTAATCGGGATGACTTCCCACTTCAAAAGTTTCAGAAAAATGAAATGAAAATGGTAAGAAAACATCGAAAAATTAAATGAGATAACTTTGAACGGAACTAATACTTTTTGAATCAGGTTGAACTCAACTGTTTGAATATTTACGTTAAATATGTAAATTTGGAAAATTATAAAGACATAATTATCAAAATCGGTCAAAAACTCACAAAGTTACAAATTTAAATGTAGTGAGAAACATTGCACCCGGGCAAAAAAATAATCTTTAAACTAATGGGAAATAACTAAAACTTGTATAGCTGTAATCGGGCTTCCAAAATCAGGGATATGTTATATAATTATGGTTTTCAATATGTAGGAAATCGAGACAACTTCTTAAGCATGTTTTAAACAAAGGGTCATAGAGTGCAATATATAAGAATGGCACTCTGCAATAAAAAAAACTGTTCAAAGCAAGATTTCTATTCAGAAATTAAACAATTGCTAGAACCAGAAAAATATTTATCCAATATAATAAATAAGCAAAATAGAGAAAATGAAATGAAATTGAATGGGGTTTAACGTCCTACTGTTCTGCTTCTAAAATGGGTTAATGAAGACGGGCATACGCCATAAAGTGTGCAATGAGCGAAATTTTACCCGGGCAGCGGCGTTAAGGCCTACGAGGTTGGACAGGCGACCATACTCTTGACTCCATGACAGACGTTACGATACAGAACGCACGTGCTAACCATTCAGCCACGCACCCCCCCTAAAATCGGCAAAATGCTGACCTACAGCGACAAACATTTCAAACGGGCGAAATTTTCTATTTTAACAGTTTAATTTGCACGGTACCTTTAATTATAAACCCAATATTACAAAACTTTTAAAAATAAGCTCCCCCTGACCAGTTTAATCGTTCGCAATAAACGTTTGCCCCTTAAAATCGGCAAATTGCTGACTTTAAAGTGAGAAACATTACAACCGGGCGAAATTTTCTGTTTTCTCACTTTTACAGTACCTTTGATTACCAACCGATTATTATGTGGTAGTGTATATTTGTGTGTATTTGTATTTATTGTATATTGAGTATTTTTTGTATTATTGTCCCTTTAATACAATTGTTATTTATAGTATATTTGGTGTTTGTTGTATTGTCCCTTTAATAGTACATCTTTAAGCTGGTCAGAAGTCTCTTTTCAATAGCAAGTCTAAACTCTACTCACTTTAACTCACTAAAATAACCACATCTCAGCTTCTATTTCAAACCTCACTTACATCTTAACCTTGTTACAAGAAGGAGCACCTAATTTCACTTGGTAAGTTTTATATTTATTTGACTGACTTTAATATTTTATCTATTTAATATGGTAATATAATTAGTATATATTTTATATAAGAAATAATTAGGTTATTAGTATATTTCTATAGTAGTCCTATAATTGTATTTGCATTTTTAGAATATCATACTTAGTTTAATCTATTCATATTGTTAATTTCAGTCTTGTATTACGGTGTTTGTACATGTATGGTAGTCATAAAAAATAAGCAACCTTTTTAAAAAAAACTCCTATTTTATAGGGTATGTATTTGTATGTATTTATTACTTAAGAATTCATTGTTATTTCATAGACGCTTTTACATTCCTTTGTTTAAATCCATGATTTCCCGCCACTATTTTAAATATATGTATATAGTGTAAACTATTACTATTCTTGATTTTTATACATTTCTTTATGTATTTCAGAGTTTTTTCATATGTTATAATTCACAAAATAAAACCTGAACCTACGACCTGGTGTTTGTTCATCTTTAAATAGAAACCCTGCTACAATTACAAAACTTTAAAATTAAATGAGAAAAAGAGAAATGCGGCTTAACGTCCATTCGACACAAACGAGGTCATTTCGGGACTAACATATGTTTTTTAATTTTATGTAAAAACTTCCCTTGCGCGTACTGGTCTTTAGCCATGGGAGGAAACGGAAGGACACGGAGAAAACCCACGAGGTTGGACACCATACTCAATGTCACGTGCAACCTGGAAATCGAAACGATGCCGGTTGACTCAATGACAGACGTTACGATACAGCGCGCACATGCTAACCATTCAACCATTCAGCCTCCCTAAAATCGGGAAATTGCTGACTTATAGCAAGAAACATTTCAACCGGGCGAAATTTTCTGTTTTAACAGTTTAATTTGCACGGTACTTTAATTACCAACCGATTATTACAAAACTTTTGAAAATAAGCTCCAACTGACCAGCTTAATCGTATGCAACAAAAGTTTGGCCTGAATTGCAAGTTCTGCACCGAGAAAGTTCATCTCGATTTTCTGGCGTGGTTCCCCCCTTGTCAGTGAGGCAGAACGGAGGGCCTGACAAGGACAGCTGTCTAGCCGTTCGGATGGGACGAAAAACCAATCCCGTATACACATTGGGGTGCACGTAAAATATCCCTAAGCAGTTGGAATTCGATACTGTTGAATAAGCTCTATACATGACTAAATGTGCAGATTGTAGTCACCCACACTGCATGTTTCGCTTAACAATGAAAGGGTGCCGTTTTCAATGTTCGATCCTTTTGTTCTTCTACTCCTGATCGATGATTTCATATAAAAGACTACTGATAAGACTCTTTGTAGAGGAAGTTCCAAAAAAATATCATGTTTACTTTACGAGAAAAAGACCTCTAAAAATGCTCCAAATCGTAAAAATACGACTTTTAGGATTTTCGTTCTCTTTTTTTCTGCTATCCCTGATATTTAAAAAAAATGATACATTGATTTCACACAACAGGCTAGCTATTAGACTCTCGATTGACAAGAGTTTCACCACCCTCCCTTCATTTTAACCGAAGTTATCGTGTCCTAAAGAATCAGCAAATCAGCATGCTTATCTCTGCTTACCCCAGGCAGAAAATGCTCATCTTTGAACCCAATCATGATATTGACCTAGTGAACGTCTACACCAAGATTGAACATTCTAGCTCAATTAGGAGTGTTATTGTGTTTCAAAGTCTCGGCCCTTCAAATTGCTACTACTTTTCATATTCACTTTAAAATGGCAACCATCAATTGACCTAAATCAAAATTCTGCTCTGAACAATTTTTAGGCAATCCTTCAAGGATTCAGAAAATATAACTTCCGTGTCTGTAAGTAAAATAGCAAAAAAGCCTTAGGGATTTTTCACGTTTCAAGATGGTGGCACTTCCGGTTCGATCGACAAACTCCATATTTTGTGTACGAATCAGTAATTACTTGTCTAGTATCGAAAAAAAAAATCAGGTCAGTCTGACCTATATTTCGTCAATTTTTTGAAAACTTTGATCCTTAATTTCTCTAAGGGGAGATAAGTTAGAAAATGTCTAGCGTCATTTTTCAAGTCGCGTCATTAAGGTCTACTTACATATTAAATTTCATGAAAATCGTACAACTACTAAAGAAGTTGTCGAGTTGGTGTAAACTTCCGGTTCGAAATCACAGCGACGAATTTTCGAAATTCGAAAATCCGAAATTGCACATTTGAAGTAAATATCTTAGGATACTCAAACAAAAAAAAAATTAGTAAAATAGATCAAATAGTCACAAAGTTACAGCATTGTAGGTCAAATGCATTCGTTCGTAAAATTCGTAAAACGTTTTGAAAATATATTTAATCAAGGTTCGCACCTTCAGAAAGATCCTATGGATAGATTCTGAGAAATCCGATTTGCAGAAAACACACACACAAAAAAATAATAATAATAACTTTAACAGAAACAATACGCTTTCATATGTAATATGAAAGCTTAATAATCTTAACAGAAACAATAAGCTTTCATATGAAATATGAAAGCTTAATAACTTTAACAGAAACAATAATAATCCGAACAAAAAACAATAGTGTTTCACACAAGCTACGCAGTGTGAAACCCTAATTAAATATTTCATTACATCAAAAATACATTTAATATTTACAGATGTTAATCCCACAGCTGGATGATAAAAAAGAATGGAATTGCTGGTTTTCATAATAGAAAGACAACCAGGCTTGATATTTGCGACACTTTGATTATACCAGCTATAGGCCAACCAATCATGTCTCCACCACCACCGACAAAAATCTATGTTATAGACTTTTGCCTCAAAATTACTTATCTCTAAGACCGGTAAGTACATGTAATGTATACAATCCAAAACTTGATGCAGTGCTAACTTTTATAGTTGGAATATTGGTAATTTAACTCTTTCTTTAAGGTAACTTGTGTTTTGATGACAACCAAGTATATCACATCAACAACTGGTTAAATCAGAGACTCTTAATATTTACTTTCAGGACAAACTCTGTTTACAAAATACAAAAAAAAAATATTTGACAATAAAAACTAATAGTTACATAAAACTATAATACATTTTTACATATTTTAACATTTTACTTTCCGGAAATTGATAAATATTCTTTAAATGAAGGGGCTTAGATCGCATTACAAACAAGGGATGACATTTTGTGAGGGTGCCCGATGACGACGAACAGAAAAGGTTTCGCCATGCTGTTTACCATCAGCTTTGACAGCACAGTCGACTTGAAAGAGATAAACAGACAAGTAATATCAAGCTGTATAGTCTGCAAAGTATGGCCAATATACAGATTTCAAGGCTGACAAATGGGAATAACCATAAAAGAGCACTATTCAAAAGACCTACACAAATTATCAAACAAAACATTCTATTCGATTAGTTAAAGATACATTATAGGAATATTAGATAAAGATCTGGCAGTTCTCACTATAATAGTTAAAAACTAGATGGTGTAAATGAATATGCTTCAAATGGCTTCATTCTAAGCCGAGAAAACCTTAGTTTACAAATGACTGCAACTTCGATTGTCAATGTTACCGCTGTAACGATAATTAACAAAGTTTTGATTATCCATTGTTGCATTTAATCATCAATAGATTTTGAACTGCAGATCACATTCAAATCCAATGAAAATCGGACACCAAGATGACATCAAGAGTTGATTATGATAAATGTCTAATTAATAGTTTATATAGCATTTCAGGCCTATAGAAAGACCTGTAATAGACACACGCTCATTTACGTCTTGCATAATGCATATTTGAGAAATATAAATGCTATTAAACACATTCCTGGTTTATTTTGCATAATGCATATTTAATAAATATTTATGCTATTAAACACATTCCTGTTTTATATTGTGTATTTAATTGGCAGTGTGAAGTTAGCTCGATTTTCGTTTTTCGTTTTTCAATATTGGTGAATATCGAAAAACGAGCTACTCGTTTTTCGATATTGGCGAATAACGAAAAACAACTAGCTCGTTATTCGATATTGGCGAATGCTGAAAAACGAGCTACTTGTTTTTTGACATTCAAACTTGAATCTCAAAAAAGTAGATGGATGTGTAGCTAAAGAAAGTCTCCAAAACACATCTGATTAAATCGGTGATATAAAATGAAATAGATATCAAGAATGTGGATGCCTGAGCAGTAGATACACATAAAAAATGCCCTTTCTCCTTGTTTTTTGATAGTGGCTCGTTTTTCGAGATTCGCCAATATCAAAAAACAAGGAGAAAGAGCACTTTTATGTGAATCCACTGCTCGGGCATCCCCAATTATGTCTTTAGTTCGTTTAATATCAATGATTTAATAAAATGTGCTTTGGAGACATTCTGTAGATATACATCCATCAAAAGGTTCTTTTTTGAGATTCAAGTTTGAATATCGAAAAACGAGTAGCTCGTTTTTCGAGATTCGCCAATATCAAAAAACAAGGAGAAAGAGCAGTTTTTATGTGAATCCATTGCTCGGGCATCCCCAATTATGATGTCTTTAGTTAGTTTTAGATCACTCATTTAATCAAATGTGTCAAGGAGACATTCTGTAGATAAACATCCATCAAATCTGCTTTTTTTATATTCAAGTTTGAATATCGAAAAACGAGTGGCTTCGCCAATATCAAAAAACAAGGAGAAAGAGCAGTTTTTATGTGAATCCATTGTTCGGGCATCCCCAATTATGATGTCTTTAGTTCGTTTTAGATCACTCATTTAATCAAATGTGTCATGGAGACATTCTGTAGATATACATCCTTCAAATCTGTTTTTTTTGAATATCGAATAACGAGTAGCTCGTTTTTCGAGATTCGCCAATATCAAAAAACAAGGAGAAAGAGCAGTTTTTATGTGAATCCACTGCGCTGGCATCCCCAATTATGATGTATTTAGTTCGTTTTAGATCACTCATTTAATAAAATGTGTCATGGAGACATTCTGTAGATAAACATCCATCAAATCTGCTTTTTTAATATTCAAGTTTGAATATCGAATAACGAGTAGCTCGTTTTTCGAGATTCACCAATATCAAAAAACAATGAGAAAGAGCAGTTTTTATATGAATCCAGTGCTCGGGCATCCCCAATTATGATGTATTTAGTTCGTTTTAGATCACTCATTTAATAAAATGTGTCATGGAGACATTCTGTACATAAACATCCTTCAAATCTGCTTTTTTGATATTCAAGTTTGAATATCGAAAAACGAGTCAGATTCGCCAATATCAAAAAAACATGGAGAAAGAGCAGTTTTTATATGAATCCACTGCTCAGGCATCCTGAATTATGATATCTTTAGTTCGTTTTAGATCACTCATTTAATAAAATGTATCATGGAGACATTCTGTAGATAAACATCCATCAAATCTGCTTTTTTAATATTCAAGTTTGAATATCGAATAACGAGTAGCTCGTTTTTCGAGATTCGCCAATATCAAAAAACAATGAGAAAGAGCAGTTTTTATATGAATCCACTGCTCGGGCATCCCCAATTATGATGTATTTAGTTCGTTTTAGATCACTCATTTAATAAAATGTGTCATGGAGACATTCTGTATATAAACATCCATCAAATCTGCTTTTTTGATATTCAAGTTTGAATATCGAAAAACGAGTCAGATTCGCCGATATCAAAAAAACAAGGAGAAAGAGTAGTTTTTATATGAATCCACTGCTCAGGCATCCTGAATTATGATATCTTTAGTTCGTTTTAGATCACTCATTTAATAAAATGTATCATGGAGACACTCGGTAGATAAACATCCATCAAATCTGCTTTTTTGATATTCGAGTTTGAATATCGAAAAACGAGTGGCTCGTTTTTCGAGATTCGCCAATATCAAAAAACAACGAGAAAGAAAAGTTTTTATGTGAATCCACTGCTCAGGCATCTTCAATTATGATATTTTTAGTTCGTTTTAGATCATTGATTTAATAAAATGTGTTTTGGAGAAATTCTGCAGATATACATCCTTCAAATCTACTTTTTTAATATTCAAGTTTGAATATCGAATAACGAGTAGCTCGTTTTTCGAGATTCGCCAATATCAAAAAACAAGGAGAAAGAGCAGTTTTTATATGAATCCCCTGCTCAGGCATCCTGAATTATGATATCTTTAGTTCGTTTTAGAAAACGTATTTAATAAAATGTGTTTTGGAGACATTCTACAGACATACCTCCATCAAATCTTCTTTTTTGAAATTCAAGTTTTAATGTCGAAAAACAAGTAGCTCGTTTTTCGACATTCGCCAATATCGAAAAACGAGCTAGTTGTTTTTCGTTATTCGCCAATATCGAAAAACGAGTAGCTCGTTTTTCGATATTCACCAATATTGAAAAACGAAAAACGAAAATCAAGCTAACTTCACACTCCCTATTTAATTTTGGTCAGAAGATATTATATTCTGTAGTATTCTTAGAATTTGGTGGGTGTCTCTTCACAATATCTTCTAGAGTGGGTGGACTTGTGGGGGCAAGGGATCCTTATATTCTAGTTGGAGCGGCTGGGTCTGGATTGTTTTATCAAGTTAGGTATATGTTTTCTGTGGCATTAAAGGTACCGCTGACAATGTTGCCGAACTTTTTGAGTATTTGTTTTTATATCTGAAAAATAAATAAATTAAAAAGATTAAAGGTAATGGGCATATATCATGCAGTGTTATATGTGGGAAATTGTCAGGAGATCTGTAACATGCTGCTAATGGTATAGGCCTACATATCCCCCCCCCCTTCTTGTATCGCTGAACCTAGAAAAACCAGGATTAATGATGTAGAAAAACGTTCTCGGACACATGGTTCGTGAGCCAGCTCCAAAGTCCTAGTCTGATTGTACTGAGATGAGACACGATAATTTGAGGTTTTTTCATATTTTATCAACACATTTGACCGGTGGTTAAAAATGACCAATTAATTTCTTACATGACTGTGGGATTGGTCATTTATAAGATAATGTTGAACGTTTTCACATAATTAAGGGGAAAACTAACCTAATGTTTCGCTCAGCTCCTTTTAGTGGTTCTCAATTTGCATGAAAATTGAAATCAACTGCTACCAACAAACATTTTACAAGGTAAACCATTGGACTGCAAAATAATGACAAATACATTATTATTGTTGGTGTCGAACATCTTTCATTAAATTTTAAAGAGTATTTTTTAAAGAAGGAACGTGAAAAAAGAGGTTTTAATGTCCACTCAACACAAACTAGGCCTAACTTTATTAGGACTAACAGGGTTAAATTTTATTTGAATATATCACTTGCGCAGAGGTTTTTAATGCAACCACACAACTGGGCTCAATGAAAGAACGTCTAATCCAATGCAAGGGAGGCCATAGTGCTACTGCCCAGGCAATATTTCCCTCATAGCACACTGTATGGCGTATGCCGGTCTTCATCTGTAAGACGTTAAACCCCTATTTTATTTCTGATCCACAGAAAATTTGTTTACCATTCGGTCGCTAAGCCGAACTTGAAAGTAAGTGAAAATCATAACAAATCATCATAACTACTAGGCCTAATTTGAACTACAATTGCAGGTCCGTATTGGTTGTAATTACCTGTAACTTACTGGCATGAAATGACTTAATTGATATTTCCTGTGTGCCTGTAAAATAAAGAAGTCATTGTATTTGATGTTTATTTTCTCCTATAGGCTATGTTTACATCATGTACTTGTAGGCCAATAGTTCGGTACATTATAAAGCATAGAAATAAATGGGAAGTTAACTCACACATCAAGATAATAAATTGAAAATAATCTTGGCACTTTTATTTCTTTCTCTATCGACCGGAGATAACAAAGATAAAATTAACTGAATGAAACTATATGTAATATTACTAAAAAAATTTTAAAAAATGAATAAATTGTTAAAAATGAAAGCTGTGGTGAGTACTTCTCTAACAAAAGTCGATGATTCCAAAAGATAATAATTTTTTTTTTATACTAGTACTATTAATTAGAAATTTACACTTACCTAAAAAAAAAATAGTAACGTTTTGGCAACGACTTCATGAAGTACTGAAGTAGGCTTTGTAACGTTAGTTCAAATCATTCCAATTTCCATTTCGCTACTTTTCCGCATAGAAACACACATTCGTCTTTTTCTGTGCCCTGTAACCTCGCATATATTATTTCTTTCTTCTTTTCTTTGCAGTATCTGTAACTGTTCATTCTCTTTGACGCTTTCCATTGTTATCCATGATGAATTGAACGAGACAAAATTCGCAACTTTCAGTTTTACCCGAATAACTCATTTGTAAGGCGGATGTGCCGGTAAACTATAGCGATTGGCTGTGTAAAAATAAACATCCAATCAGATTCCCTCTCTCAAATATCGCTTACCGCACTCGGCATGCCTCGACAGATTCCGAAATCTAGGCTCGGCTGTGTGACGAATTCCGCCATATTGGAACTTCTTTAAAGGTCCCGGATGAAGCATGGTTGCGCCCATACCGAACACAAATTAGTGACCTATTCAGCTAGCGACCTATTCGACCGATCCAGCTGGCAACTTGTTCGTTGGCAACCTATTCAGAATAAAGACAGTAGTCGCCCAAACTCATCTATTTTTATCAACCAATAAAATCCAACGTTACGTCTATCAAATGAAGGTAGAATATATTATTTTCTATCCATTCCTTTAGCTCAGAATAGAAGTGTAATTTCGTCATATATATTCTGAAAGGTAATTGAATAAGTTTTCTAAATATTATTATTAACACTTGGCACAATCATATCAAAGGGGTGCTCTCTCATCCTAAATGTCGCCATTTTTTCAATATTTTAAAATGAAAGAACGGTAATATTCCGAGTCAAAATTCGGACCATCGTACAGAATTCTGAGCATTCAGCTATATATAATCGGAAAGGTAATTTTGGGCGACTATTGTCTTTATTCTGAATAGGTTTCCAACGAACAGGTTACCAGCTAGATCGGTCAAATAAGTCGCCCACGGTGTCAAGTTTTCCTGTTAAAGTAAACCGGTAGCCGTATCGCAAATGTATGGGCGTAGGTACATATCACTTACTGTCATACAGCCGAGATTAGATGTAGGTTCCGGAACCGGAATCTGTTGAGGATTGCCGAGTGCCGCTTACCGCTAACAAGCTGAGAAAATAAAAGCTCTCAATTCAATGAAGATAACAATCGGTATAGAATAAGCGCGATTATCAAGTGGGCAACGAAAAGTTTGACCCGAAACGTCGTAAAAATGTTAGTATCCTGATAAGCGGTTTTGACGTTCACGTCCAAACGACTCAGTATTTTGAACTGAACTTTTCAGACAAGGTAAATAACTAACGTGTCCAGAAATGCTAATTTAGTGTTTGATATTTCAATTGTAAATTGTATGTTCACATCGATACCATTTATTATTTTAAAGAAAACATCGGGTCCATATTGTGAAACAGTCGCCCAAGTACCGACGCCAAGCTTTTATGAAATAGCTAGAAAATACGTTTTCGAATTGTAGTTGAACCTTTTCATGTAGTCGTTCTTCTAAATAGCCTAGTACCAGAGTTGCGTATGTTGGCTCTATTTCTGTCCCCAAAGCTGTTTCTTTCATCAGTTTGTAGTGGTCACCATCAAAGTGGAATGTATTGTATCGAAGTATGAATTCCACCCTTGAGATGACCAGTGTGTTGCGTATGTTGGCGCTATTTCTGTCCTCAAAGCTGTTTCCTTCGTCTGTTTGTAGTGGTCACCATCAAAGTGAAATGTATTGTATCGAAGTATGAATTCCACCCTTGAGATGGCCAGTGAGTTATGAATAAAATCAGACATAATCTACCAGTGTTAGAAAATGACGAAGGGATGAAAGAAGTTCTTAAATCATGCAGTAGAAATTATCAACAGCGAGCGTCAAAGCAATAGTTTGAAAAACATCCTTACGAAGGCTAAATTCCCGCCTAAATCATCACACCCAACAAAATATGAATTGAAAAAATGCCAGCGTGGAAACTGTGCTACTTGCGAAAATCTTATGGAAGGATCATCAATGACCTTTAAAGGTCACTGGACATTTAGCGTGAATGCTACTTTAACTTGCCCGGGTTGTACGGAGCAGTATGTCGGTCAAACTGAATATTTGAGATCTCGAGTTGCTGTACACAAATCACAGATAAAAAAAACCTCAGAATATCGCATGATATCTCTGAGCGAACACATGGACATATGTGCACACTACTTTAATACAAATTTCCAAATTTTCCCGTTCTACGAGCTCCTAAATGATTGCGTAAAACACAGAACAGTTAGAGAGGAATATTTCATAAAACAATTAGACCTCTGCTAAAGAAATAAATTAGCTTAGTTGATCTCCTTTTGATAAGTAGCTAACTGAATAGTTTGTATGTATATATATTTTTGTTTATTCATTCATCACTATACATTCATTCAGTCATGCAATGTTATTTATCTCCATTGTGATGCACAAGGGTAACCTTAGAAAGTTATTATTAGCAAATCGGTGTTATTAGGGTTTCACACTACGTAGCTTGTGTGAAACACTATTGTTTTTGTTAAAATTATTATTCTTATTATTATTCTTATTATTATTCCAATTCCACTTTGAGTAGATCTCAGCAACTGCTTGTCGTATCGTTACAATTTCTTCGGTTTTACTGGGAAAGTGGGTGTGACTTAGAGGATAAAGCTATTTTCAACGTTCTGCGACAATGCGAAATGCGTGAAATCGCCGAAGCTATTGTTTTTACAAATATTGCAGTAATTTTAACAATAATCATGGGATTTTAACATTCGATACATATTGGCATAGCCGAAGACAGGGGACATAGCAACACTACTTTTGATTTTTGATTTTCGGCAAATCTTTGAAGATATTAAGCGCCAAGTTTCGAATATTTAAATTTTTACAAAAAACTTTTTTATTTATGAATATTTTGTAGTCGTGTTTTACACAGAATTAGAGAGTCATCTGACTTGAGCAAAAATGTGATTTTTTTTTGTCTCAGTAACTTTTCTTGGCCGCCATTGGCTAATTCAGTTTTTCAGCCCTAGATTAATTATTTATTGTTCGATTTGTATGCTCAGTTGTCTCAATTGTCATTTTTTTTTTGTTACCAATAATGTTACCTGTTGGCAACGGAAGTGGCGTAAATTTACCAAAAACTACCAAAAACTACAATTTTGACAGTTATAGGTACCATTTTTCAAAAGAAAATATTAATTTTTTTAATACTGATATAACTAAAAGAGTGTGCCCTTTAAAGTCGCAAAAAAGTGTGAGCTCAGTTTTTTTAATTTCGATTTCATTTTCGAGCAAATTGGATTAAGAGGTGTAAAATTGACCTATTTACAACCCATTCAGGCTTTTCAGATTTTAAAATATGTCTACGTAACTTTTATAAACTTGTAGCTATAATCCATACGAAGAGAATGTATGTGAAAATTAGTTTGTAATATAAACAGTTGCCGAGAAATGGGCAGTTTTGCCTGTAATATAGTCAATTATTAATGGACATTCACAAAAGTGACACCATTTGATTCAAAAAGCAAGTATGCGTCATATAAAGTTGATTACAATTTACAATTGCCACCGGAAGTGACGTCATTTGGTCAAAAACTGCATTTTTAACTTTTAAAATGATTATTTTTTTTCAACCAAGAACTATTTAATATGTAATAATAAAATTAACTTTTGGTTTAAATTTACATATTAACAAAACTCATACTGTCATATAGATATCATAAAATTGTTTCTAACTTGTTCGGTTGCCGAGATATAGGCGTTTTTCTATATGGCCCATAAAAGTGTCAATTTTTATTCGATTTTCATAAAATTTTCATCCTTTGATGCCTAATGTCATAGAGAAGATGTTAGTAAACTAATTTAACGTTTTTAATATCACCGGAAGTAATGTCATTTTGGCAAAAACTGTATTTTTAGCCTTCAAAACAGATATTTTTGTCAAATGAGTCTGATTTGTAATGTTTTTAAAATTATGATATTTGATGCCTATCAACAAATAGACTGAACCCATAAGATCATATAGATACCCAAAAATAGTTTCTAACTTGTACGGTTGCCGAGAAATAGACGATTTTCTACAAGTCACTTTTCAAGGATTTTGGTCTATAAAAGTGGCAATTACATGTATTATTCGATTTACATAAACTTTTCACCATGTGATGCCTTATGCCATTTCTGATTTCATCAAACTAATTAAATATTTTCATTATCACCGGAAGTACTGTAATTTTGGCAGGATCAATTACATGTAACAAATGTATAAAATGAATTGATATTGCTGGATTTGGTTGACTCTGTTTCCCTTTTATTTGATGTGTACAATGTTTATGTGGAAATCTGTTTATCGGTGCCATTGGTTCAAGGGTAACGTGGCACCGAAAGTGACGTAAGTTCAAAGGTAACGTGGCACCGGTGAAACCCGTCATTCCTGCTTCGCAGGTCCAGTTTTTAAATTTTATACTGTAATATAATATAGACTTCCTCTCAAAATTACCTCAATCAGTCAAACTTGGAACTTCATTAGTAAGGTTTGGCGTTGTTAATCTTTACAGTAATATTGATTTAGAATATTGGATCTCCAAGCACCGAGATGAAATTCCAAGCCGATTTACATCCAAGTTCATTCTTGAGGCTTTGGACCTAGTGATTAAGAACAGTATCTTCTACTTTGATGGAAAGTATTATAGTCAGGTCAAAGGTGTAGCAATGAGAACCAAAGTGGCACCAAAATATGCAACACTGTCCCTTGGCTATTTAGAAGTGCAGTTATACAACGCTGTAGAGATAAGACTCGGACTCGGTCAACGACAACATCTAGAAGAATTTTGGAAACGATTTCTAGACGACTGCTTTAATATCCAGTCAGATGAAAAAGAGAAATAATCCATGAAATATTAAACCCACTGGATCCCTCACTCAAATTCACTATTGAGAAAAAAAAAATCTAAATTGAGTTTCCTAGATGTTCAAGTTCATTTATCGGATAGTAGTGAAATAGAAACGGTTTTATAAGAAAACGGATACCCATCAATATCTAAACTTTAGATCAAGTCATCCCGCACACACGAATCGAAACATCCCGTACAATTTAGCGAGACGGGTATGTGCAATTGTATCGAACGAAGCGTGGAAACAACAAAGACTTGGCGAATTGAAGCAAGACTATTACGTAAAGCTGATCGACAATGCGACACAGACAGCCTTAAAATTAGACCAGTAAACGTTACGAGTGCCAAAGCCGAAGGAGAAAAATGAAAACATCATGACATTAGTAGCTACATTCAATCCACACCACATCAATATGAACAAGCCGATGCTGGATAAGTGCCCGAAAACGAACAAGATTGTTTCAAGAACAAACATCATTAGCAGCTACAAACAACCAGCAAATCTTCGGAAAATATTGACATCGTCTCGGTTTGATATGAATGAAATTACGGAATATTCACGCATATCAAAATGTTGTGATAAACGATGTGGATTATGTATTGACATCATGGAAGGTTCAACATTCTCCATGCAAAATAACCGAGTATTTAGAGGCCGTGTGAAGTTGAATCGTTTTTCGTTATTCGTTATTCACTAATAACGAATAACGAGGTGACTTGCCTCGTTACTGGCGAATAACGAGGCAAGTCACCTCGTTATTCGTTATTCAACTTTATATTCGGGATTCCAATATGCAGCTAGCCATGACTAGAATGATGGATGCCAAGTATCCCCCAGTAGTATAAAACACAGCAAACCGACCTTTAAACCTTAAACAGCCCACATTGTTATTCAAGCAGCCTTATTCGGGATTCACAAATAATGTATCTTTAATGAAGATATTTCAGGATTTCATTCTAAACGATCATTAGACAACAATAGAATAATGGATTGCAAAGTATTCCCTAGCAGTAGAAACATATCAAATGACGTATAGTCGGTAAATAAAACAGATTGTTATTCAAGCGGTGAATAACGAATAACGAACTGTTTGTTATTCGTTTTTCACCTCTTTATTCGGGATTCACATATAAGGTATCTTTGATGAAGACATTTCGGGATTTAATTCTAAACGATCATTAGAGAACAATAGAATAATGGATTGCAAAGTATCCCCTAGCAGTAGAAACATATTAAATGACGTATAGACGGTAAATAAACCAGATTGTTATCCAAGCGGTGAATAACGAATAACGAACTGTTTGTTATTCGTTATTCACCTCGTTATTCGGGATTCACATATAAGGTATCTTTAATGAAGATATTTCAGGATTTCATTCTAAACGATCATCAGACAACGATAGAATAATGGATTACAAAGTATCCCCTAGCAGTAGTAAGTATATTAAATGACGTATATTCGGTAAATAAACCAGATTGTTATTCAAGCGGTGAATAACGAATAACGAACTATTTGTTATTCGTTTTTCACCTCGTTATTCGGGATTCACATATAACGTATCTTTAATGAAGATATATCCGGATTTAATTCTAAGTGATCATTAGACAACAATAGAATAATGGATTGCAAAGTATACCCTAGCAGTAGAAACCATATTAAATGACGTATAGTCGGAAAATAAACCAGATTGTTATTCAAGCGGTGAATACGAATAACGAACTGTTTGTTATTTGGTATTCACCTCGTTATTCAGGATTCATATATTCTGTATCTTTAATGAAGATATTTCAGGATTTAATTCTAAACGACCATTGGTCAACAATAGAATAATGGATTGCAAAGTATTCCCTAGCAGTAGAAACATATCAAATGACGTATAGTCGGTAAATAAAACAGATTGTTATTCAAGCCGTGAATAACGAATAACGAACTGGTATGAAGATATTTCAGGATTTAATTATATGCGATCATTAGACAACAATAGAATAATGGATTGCAGAGTATCCCCTAGCAGTAGAAAACATATTAAATTGTGTATAGTCGGTAAAAAAATCAGATTGTTATTCAAGCGGTGAATAACGAATAGCCAACTGTTTGTTATTCGTTTTTCACCTCGTTATTCGGGATTCACATATAAGGTAAACAAACCAGATTGTTATCCAAGCGGTGAATAACGAAAAACGAACTGTTTGTTATTCGTTATTCACCTCGTTATTCGGGATTCACATATAAGGTATCTTTGATGAAGATATTTCTGGATTTAATTATAAACGACCATTAGAGAACAGTAGAATATTGGATTTCAAAGTATCCCCTAGCAGTAGAAAACATATTAAATGACGTATAGTCGGAAAATAAATCAGATTGTTATTCAAGCAGTGAATAACGAATAACCAACTGTTTGTTATTCGTTTTTCACCTCGTTATTCGGGATTCACATATAAGGTAAACAAACCATATTGTTATCCAAGCGGTGAATACCGAAAAACGAACTGTTTGTTATTCGTTATTCACCTCGTTATTCGGGATTCACATATAAGGTATCTATGATGAAGATATTTCAGGATTTAATTCTAAACGATCATTAGACAACAATCGAATAATGGATTGCAAAGTATCCCCTAGCAGTAGAAAACCTATTAGATGACGTATATATAGTCAGTAAATAAACCAGATTGTTATTCAAGCGGTGAATAACGAATAACGAACTGTTTGTTATTCGTTATTCACCTCGTTATTCGGGATTCACATATAAGGTACCTTTGATGAAGAAATTTCAGGATTTAATTCTAAACGATCATTAGAGAACAATAGAATAGTGGATTGCAAAGTATCCCCTAGCAGTAGGAAACATATTAAATGACTTATAGTCGGTAAATAAACCAGATTGTTATCCAAGCGGTGAATAACGAATAACTAACTGTTTGTTATTCGTTTTTCACCTCGTTATTCGGGATTCACATATAAGGTATCTTTAATGAAGATATTTTAATTCTAAACGATCATTAGACAGCCATAGAATAATGGATTGCAAAGTATCCCCTAGCAGTAGAAACATATTAAATGACGTATACTGTTTGTTATTCGTTTTTCACCTCGTTATTTAATAAGCTTTCTACTGCTAGGGGATACTTTGCAATCCATTATTCCATTGTTGTCTAATGATCGAAGAGAATTAAATCCTGAAATATTTCCATTAAAGATACCTTATATGTGAATCCCGAATAACGAGGTGAAAAACGAATAACAAACAGTTCGTTATTCGTTATTCACCGCTTGAATAACAATCTGGTTTATTTACCGAATATACGTCATTTAATATACTTACTACTGCTAGGGGATACTTTGTAATCCATTATTCTATCGTTGTCTGATGATCGTTTAGAATGAAATCCTGAAATATCTTCATTAAAGATACCTTATATGTGAATCCCGAATAACGAGGTGAATAACGAATAACAAACAGTTCGTTATTCGTTATTCACCGCTTGGATAACAATCTGGTTTATTTACCGTCTATACGTCATTTAATATGTTTCTACTGCTAGGGGATACTTTGCAATCCATTATTCTATTGTTCTATAATGATCGTTTAGAATTAAATCCCGAAATTTCTTCATCAAAGATACCTTATATGTGAATCCCGAATAAAGAGGTGAAAAACGAATAACAAACAGTTCGTTATTCGTTATTCACCGCTTGAATAACAATCTGTTTTATTTACCGACTATACGTCATTTGATATGTTTCTACTGCTAGGGAATACTTTGGAATCCATTATTCTATTGTTGACTAACGAATAACGAATAACGAAAAACGATTCAACTTCACACTGCCGTACTTAGTGTTAAACAAAACATGAACTGCAAAACTAAGCATGTTGTTTACTTGTTACGTTGCTCGGGATGCGATGAATACTATCTTGGCAAAAGCTACCAACAATTAAACCTTCGAATGAATCTACACAGGTCGCAGATACTCCACCCAGAAAACAGGACAAATCAAATAAGTAGCCATCTAGACATATGTGGTAAAGGAAAGTTCAAAGTCGCATCAATATACAAGTTAAATTTTATAAATGAACAAATATTGGAAGCCAAAGAGACCAGACTGATAGAGTTATTTTCTCCTAAACTGAACCGGCGAATGAAATGAACATTATTTTGATTATAAAATTACCCCTTTGATTAGGGCATATTGGAGTTATTATTATGTAACTAAGCGACGTTGTCTTTTGTACATAGCTACGAAAGCCCAGAAGGCTCATTCCAAATTCCAAATTCCAAATTCCAAATTCCAAATTCCAAATGTGAAATTCCAAATTCCAAATTCATGTCTCACCAATAAAATAGCAAATTGGCAACCCACCTCAATTAAACAAATCAGAATTTAAGTAAATTGTAATTTTACACAAATAATTAGTGTTAGTTTACCTATCCGATGCGGGTTCAAATTATTGGATTCCAAATTCCAAAATGCGAAATTCCAAATTCCAAATGCGAAATACCAAATTCCAAATGCGAAATTCCAAATTCCAAATGCAAAATTCAAAATTCCGTCGGTTAATATCCAATTGACTTCAAATGTATACACATCGTTTAAGGTCATGATAATTACTACCAGAGTTAATGGCTCTTGATCACTTTGAAAAGTCTTGTGGACGCTCTAGAGGCCAAAGTTATATCCGATTTACTTTAAATTTATAGACAGTGTTTAAGGTCATGAGACGAAGAATCCTATAGATTTTCACCGATTTTCGATAATTATGGCCATTGATTGTGGAGACTCTAGAGGTCAAAGTTAATATCCGATTAAATTTATATACATTGCAGTGTTTATGGTCATGAGACTGAGACCCCCTGGATATAGATATACAACTTGGTCGGTAATCACCGCGGGTATAGACAAGAGTCGTCTGCTATTTTATTTATATCCGGTAAGCCACCCAACGTCATACAGCAGTACTTTATAGGAAGATAAAGGTCGTGCTATGTACGACCTATAACAGGAAAGGCCCCAAGGTCACAATTATTATTCGATTGAGAAAAACGTGTGATTATATGACCGTTACACCGTAATGAAGGTTGAGTTCGAATTTCGTAAAAATCGGACAAAAATTGCGGGACGAAATGGCCGTCGCTTGTACGCGAATAGTGTAAAAGTGTGGTATATCAAGGTTGTGGACCCTGTAGAGGTCACAATTTTAATTCGATTATGATGCATGTTTATAACCCGAAGATCTTGGTTCCTTACGATATTTGCACATATCGGATCGTAACTTCCTTAACTATAGCCCCTGATTGTACGGAAAATCGCCCTTTTTTAGCTTGTTCTCTATCCATCTCTCGAAAATGTGGGCGTATTCTGCCTGGCAGCCGCTGTCTCTTCTAAGAATCCCATAACAATTGCTGGGGTCAGGTGAACACACTGAGCCTTTAATTTGTATAAAATTACGTTTTCAAAATTCGAAAGTATTATTCCTAAGAATAATATCGATAGGGATTTCGAAGTACAGGTAATCTATCTATCCAATAACTGACTGCCTCCAGACACAAATTATATGAAATGTTGCTATAGAGACTACAGACATCCAATGTTACAAATATTTCCTCATCGTTTATTTCCTGAGGTAGTTTATTAAGGAAGCCAATGTCATCCTTCATATGATATGATTTAATACTAGGGACAAAGGATTTTAAAAGAATATCAATTAAATAAGATAATCTGTTGGCACACGACGTGTCAGCTATATATACTTGGCCTAAAGCTAAGAACACACGGTCTATTGATCATCACAAATTTTGTTCTATGACGCTGTTTCTAATTAAATCCGATTTGTGTATTTTCGGAAGACCATAGAATTTACTAGCTGTACAATTAAATTTGGTTAAGAACTTTTTTTTTCTTTTCTGTTAAACCGCGGCCTTCCTTTTCAATTAAAATATTTATTAACGTTAAAGCCCCTTTGTCCATATTTGAATCTATTTCAAGATAAGTACTTCTATCTTCTAAAATATTGAAGATCTTAGATCCCCGAATTCTTCCCGCAATTGCAGTTTTCGAAAGAAATTTTTAATATCACATTTGAGTTCACACATATTGGTTTTAGAAAAGTATCCAGGTGAGTGTTTCGCTGGCTCACAAACCAGGATGTCTTAGTTTCGATCCCTGAGATTTCACAGCCTGCTTTCACAAGGTCGGAAAAATCTGGGAAGGAAAGGTCTTTTGTCCTTCGGATAGTAAGTAATACTGGCAGCTAGAAATCGAAATAAGAGTTTCCGTAGAACCACTGTCCAGGCACAATTTCCCCTGGTGCCAAAAGGTAAGACGTTAAATAACATTTGATTTCAATTCACTTTTGGTTATAGCACCTCTGGCCTCGACGGTCCGCCTCAAATTTGGTAACGTGAAGTTGGCACGTGATTCGGGATTCGGGATTCAAATAACGAATAACGAGCCAGCCCGTCATTCGGGATTCGCGAATCCCGAATACCGTGCTGGCTCGTTATTCGGGATTCGCCAATAACGAGCCAGCACGTTTTTCGGGATTCGGGATTGGACACTAAAAAGAGCGGTCTATCTTCCATGCCACCATTTTCTCGATACCTCTGAACCTAGGCGTAAGTGAACGTCAGGTGGCCGACTAGCACGGAGACAGCAGCATCTCCAGCGAGTAGGTTGCTGACTGGTTTGTTGGAATGCACGGGGCAGTAAGTGAACGTTATGCGAACAGGGCACGTTATTCGGGATTCGGGATTCGGTGTTCGCCACTAAAACAGACCGACTGAAGTGGCATCCGATCATTTCCTCGCTACCCCCGACAGTAGATGGGTGACCGACTAACAACTAGACGACTATTTGTCCAGGGAATAGCGTGTTGATTGGTTTGTCGGCGTGCACTGGGCAGTCCTGTACTAACCTCTTTTATTGTCGAATCCCGAATCCCGAATAACGTGCTGGCTCTTTATTCGGGATTCGCCAATAACGAATAACGAGCCAGCGCGGGATTCGGGATTCGCCACTAAAACAGACCGACTGCAGTTGGGTGATCGACTAACTGTTGACTAACAACTAAACGACCATTTTTCCAGTAAATAGCGTGTTGACTGGTTTATCGGCGTGCACTGGGCAGTCCTGTCCTGCTCTCATCTGTTTCATTGTCGAATCCCGAATCCCGAATAACGTGCTGGCTCGTCATTCGGGATTCGCCATCAAAACAGACCGACTTACGGGGCATCAGATCATTTCCTTACTACCCCCGACCGTAGTAGCGTGACCGACTAACAACTAGACGACCAGTTGTCCAGTGAATAGCGTGTTGACTGGTTTATCGGCGTGCACTGGGCAGTTCTGTCATGCTCTCACCTGTTTCATTGTCGAATCCCGAATAACGTGCTGGCTTGTTATTCGGGATTCGCCAATAACGAATAACGAGCCAGCTGCCATCAAAACAGAACCATCTATCTTGCATCCGACCATTTCCTCGTTGGGTGACCGACCAGCAAGGAGACGACTATTTGTCAAGCGAATAGGATCCTGATTGGTTATTTAGAGTGCACGGGGCAGTCATTTCCAGCAATCACCTGTTTTATTGCCAAGTTCCGAATCCCGAATAACGTGCTGTTATTCGTTATTGGCGTCGTCTAGTTGTTAGTCGGTCACCCAACTGCGGTCGGGGGTAGCGAGGAAATGATCGGATGCCCCGTAAGTCGGTGTGTTTTAGTGGCGTATCCCGTATCATGAATAACGTGCTGGCTCGTTATTCGTTATTGGCGAATCCCGAACAACGAGCCAGCACGTTATTCGTGATTCGGGATTCGACAATGAAACTGGTGAGAGCAGGACAGAACTGCCCAGTCCACGCCGACAAACCAGTCAACAAGCTATTCGCTGGACAAATGGTCGTCTAGTTGTTAGTCGGTCACCCAACTGCGGTCGGGGGTAGCGAGGAAATGATCAGATGCGCCTCCGTAAGTCTGTCTGTTTTAGTGGCGAATCCCAAATCCCGAATCCCGTGCTGGCTCGTTATTCGATATTGGCAAATACCGAATAACGAGCCAGCACGTTATTCGTGATTCGGGATTCGACAATAAAAGGACAGGACTGTCCAGTGCACGCCGACAAACCAGTCAACACGCTATTCCCTGGACAAATAGTCGTCTAGATGTTAGTCGGTCACCCATCTACTGTCGGGGTAGCGAGGAAATGATCGGATGCCACTTCAGTCGGTCTGTTTTAGTTGCGAATACCGAATCCCGAATAACGTGCCCTCTTCGCATAAAAAACGTACCCAACGTTCACTTACTGCCCCGTGCACTCCAACAAACCAGTCAGCAACCTACAAACCAGTCAGCAACCTACTTGCTGGAGACGCTGCTGTCTCCGTGCTAGTCGGCCACCCGACGTTCACTTACCCCTAGGTTCGGAGGTATCGAGGAAATGGTAGCATGGAAGGTAGACCGCTCTTTTTAGTGTCGAATCCTGAATCCCGAATGGCTCGTTATTCGTTATTTGAATCCCGAATCCCGAATCACGTGCCAACTTCACGTTGCCCTCAAATTTTATGTACTCCCTAACGTTTTTTAAACTAGACAATTTATTTATTTATAGAGTCCTACGATGACGACATGAATAATCCAAGACGTAAACTGTTGATTTGGACGTTGGGTAAGTTTGATAATGACCCCAGTGCTTAACACCAAATTTGAAAAACACCCGTTAAAGGGTTTCTGCAACGTGGGGGGGGGGGGAATTCACAGCGGTAAGTCACGGGTTTGTCCTCTTATTACCACAAAGCTTGAAAAACACCATATTATTTGAAAAACATCCATCAAAAACTGTAGCTCCTATTGCTTTCACAAGGTTTTCGGCTAAGGAGCAGTGATGGATCATGGCGAGGGCAACAGAGGCAAATGCGTAAGGACCCGGTTCCGAAGGGGCCTGCGATTTACTGACAAAAACATATATTTTGAAGAAAACATAATGAAGACCCATTTCTCGAAAGATGTTGAAACAAAGTGGCCTTTTTCGAAGAGATTCGAAAATAAATGATAACAGCAATCCTACGTTGGGTAGGTTGGCGGCAGGAGGTTGACACCTGAAAAGTTGCCATAACCCATAACATTATTTCTGGTTGACAGGTGGCGGTCTTGTTAATTGTTCATTATTTCCGTCGGGCCCCCGTTTCTCACTCAACCAACTCGCTCGACAACAAGAATCGCGAACCGGTGGCATTGGCATGACCGTGGAATAACCGTTAGAAAAACATAATCTTGAATAAATTCTGCGAGTATATTCATGAAGAAACAAATTGTGCACTATTCGGAAATATGATCTGCACCAACGGAAGGTCACGGTAATCTGAAAACCGATCGGGTTTGTCCGCCATGACCACAATGCTTCACGCAATTTGTGAAAAATAAACCCTTCAAAACCTGTAGCCTCTAGTGCATCCACGAGGTTTTCGATAGGATCCATCCTCTCATGGGCCCAATGATTCACACCGAATTCGAATGAAATCCATTCAAAACTCTAGCCTTGTCACGTTCGCAATGTTTTCGAAAAATCAATAGGGTTCATTCTCTTATGATCCTAATGCTTCCCACGAAATTTTAAAACATCCGTTAAAACATCCGTTAAAACATCCATTCTTTATCGTTGTCTAAAGGTTTTCGGCAAAGGAGTGGGGGTAGGGGCGGGGGTAACTCCGGAATGGAAAGTCACGGTACACTGAATATCGATAGGTTTTTCGGAAAAAAAGGGCATAGCTCCGAAGCGAAAAGTCGATAGGATTCGCCTTTTCATGACAACGATGCTTCACACCAAATGTGAAAAGAATACGCCAACAAAAACCTCTTACCACTATCGCGTTCACAAGATATTTATTGACGGACGGACAGTCATTGGGTGGCGACATAACACGTCCACACTGACGTTGAATTGTAATTATAATCTGTCCTAACACAGGAAATAAAGTGGTGTTAACTAAAACTGTAGTTATTCATTCCTGTGCATTTAAATTTTACATGCAGGTCCACTCACTTGAAATACACTATTGAAATTTAGAATGTGAAAGGATTATTGCCATTGGCATGTGATATTTTGTTTCAATCTTCTCATACCATTCAAACAAATCAGTTATTATTAGAAATTAGTAAACTATGATAGCGTGCATAAGTCCCCTGTGTTATGATCTGAAATTGATGCTTACACAGACATTTATTACAATAGCAATATCTGGTGCCATATATGTGATATAACTATATATTTCAGACTACATGAACAAATTAGTTAGCGAAGGAGTATCATATGTTTGATTGTGAGTTAGCATGCAGATTTATTCTTAAAGACTAGTGTCCTATCAACTTAAGCTACCTTGAAACGATGCATGGTTAAAACAGTAACTGTTATTGAAATATGTAGTAGGCATACATCAGACTGTAGTGTACTATTCTACAAAATAAAGATGGGGACAAAACATGACAACACAACTATTCGTAGATAATCCTCATCGTAGACCTCATTGCTTAACTTCAGTGGTCATATTAAATAGAGCTGATCCCAATACCTGATAGTTTGTATTGGACAAATCATTTTCTGTTATAATATTACTCAGCATGTAGTATAACAATATAATGTAGTACACTCAGGCGTTAACTTAAACATCATAATATTTTCTGTTATAATATTACTCAGCATGTAGTATAACAATATAATATAGTACATTTGGGTGTAAACTTATACATCATAATATTTTCTGTTATAATATTACTCAGCATGTAGTATAACAATATAATAGTACATTCGAGTGTAAACTTATACATCATAATTTGACTTAATGGGAAAGACGAATTTAATATGAAATGAATTACTCAAGTACCGTTAGTCCCTAATATCATCAATAATGAATAGATAATTTTACAGAGCAATATATCCCAGGATTTAATATAAAATTAAGAATATCAAAAATAAGTGGTAATGATGTAATTATATCATATATAAGATAATGTGAACAGGGGCTTACCTGCGTGTGTATATTATCTTTTACTCATCAATAATAACCCAGAAATCCACAATGACGGTAAATACAACAAATTTAAAGAATATTTCACACAGACTAAGTATCCCATCAACCTTGTTCGTCCCAGATAGTTTGGCGAAAATTCTGAACATCACGTTCCCCCTTTGACTTGTTTTATACCTCCCTTTGACGTCACGCGGTTATTATTAGCCAATTCATGCTTGCGGAAAACACCGTATTACGTCGGCTAGGTCTGACCCGATTTTCACAACATATTATCGGTTTGTTGCAACTTTTGCTGTGCCTCTAATCACTTTTATTACTCTGCTTTATTCATCGAAGATGGAATTTTAATAAGACGCCTTATTTGTTTTGTTATCACGGTTATTGGTTTTAATGGTTAAGGTGTCTTTATTTACCATAACGTCACAGGCGGGGGAATCCCTCAATCGAATCGAACTGTTGAGCCGTTGGCAAACCGTAGTATCATCCGACATATGCGGAACGTTGAGCTAATAATAGAAGTCGGTAAAGAATCAATAATGCTATTTTCAGACATGAATTGACGCACGCGGTTCTAGCTAAAACTATGTTTTCACTATAGCGGTAAAATGCTGTTATAAAGTTTGTCATTCATACACCAGCTATCTGACCGGTTTAGTTTCACAAACAGACGAACTGGGGGATCTAAATTCCAGACAGTGTGATGCAACATTATGACCCATGCTTCCATAGTTTGATAGAATTTTAAACAAGCTAACAATAAATCTCCACTGTTTAATATAAGATCAAGAATGATATATCCTTAATTTGGTTCATAATGTATTCACAACCTGATACCGTCAAACTAAGAAGGAAACGATCGAGTTAGCAAGTATGAAACATATACTTTTCTCGATTACACATTCACATTTTATATTCAACGCCACACTGGTATGCCCTGAATATCAACAGTACCGTTTAAAATTCATTTTCCGCGCTCTATTTCGGAATTCATGTCTTCAAAATTCGCCCAGTGCGTGTTTAGTTTTACTGTACCGAAGACGATTATTTATTTTAAATTTTATTTTTGCTGGCACCTAAAATTTCATATTACACAATTTTCACAGTTGAAATGAAATGGAATTTAACGTCCTACGGTTACATGTCACTTTTTCCTTCACAATATTTTATTACGCACACTATCTAATTGATTTTCCAATATCGAATGGTTGCAGTGCTGTTCTGTTGTCAGCAAAATGCCAGAAATTAGGTCTAAAAATAACATCTTAATTAGTCGGTCTAATAACTTGAGGAATTAGAACACGCAATATGCAACAATGTAGTGTTGTTCGTAGGTTTCAAATTGCTGACATGTTTCTGTCCACACTCCCTTGTTGTATATTAATCGCTGATTCGTTTTGGGGTTTTTTTTGTCAAAAACTAAAAATAAAGTTATAGATATCGTATTTGGTAATATCAATTCGCGTAATATCCCAAAGTATTAAATTGCCATATTGAGATATTCAATCTACCCCCCCCCCACCCGACACACACACCCTGTTCTATATACAACAACTGTTTTATGGGTTCTTTTTAAATTACGCCTTCATACGTAAATAATACTAATCAAATTAACATGTCCATAATATAATGCATAATGTATTGGACGTTATTCAGTAAATTTACATATCAAACGAAAATTTATAGAGCCAAGTCAACAATAATAATAGGGAAACAACAGTCTTTTAATTTTGAAATAAACAATGTGAAAAAGTTAGTGGCTGACGCAAAAGTGATTATTTCAATAGTAAGATAACGAATGTAAATCCAATCCGAAAACACTTTATTCAACTGCTAACGATTTTCTGAATACTGCAAAGTCGAAAAGTATCCTACCGGAACATGACCTACCATCGGCTATTGTAGAGACCTTGGTACATAATTTTCACGACAAAATATCGAAAATCCGATTAGATATAATAACTCAGACAGCACGTATAGCACCATCCCTGTCTTACAAAGATGTTTCTTTAAAACCATATACAGGAAAACCACTCTACACGTCTTACTCACTGAACCAACTGTTCAGAGTATGTTTCTATAGACGTATGACATTAGCACGTGTTACCCCCAATTAATACCCAAAACGTATTACGCTTGGCAGAACAGAATTCTTTTATATCTTTTTTATAACCAATATGATTGAACTTAAACTGAAATAACCAATCCAACCGCCATGCTCTATATTTTTACTACTCACAAAATCACGTGACATTCTAACATCATGTGATCTAACCTGACCTACAATATACACCATCCAGTCTTGGATAAAACATTCCTTTTAAAGACATTTGCTTTTAATGAAATTGAAATAAATGTAATCTATTATAATTTACTGTCCTTCTGACAAATGTCTCGAAAATAAAATAGTTTGCACTTTAAATTTCTGAACACTTTCTATAAATATAAAAAGTTCATTAATCAGCAGACATAGCCATTTAAATAATCTGGTCGTCTTCTGTTTCTTTGTGGTCGCCGATTATCTTCCTGGTCTAGTTGTTGTGGTAGATTATTCTCTTGTTGGTTCTCCTGATCATTTGCCTGTTGTCTCACTCCAGTGTCGGGTCTTAATCTACTCAATAAATTTTCTCTCCATTTATCCATATTCCTGAAGCAATGGCCCGAGAAATCCCTCTCTGGCCATTGCTGGATTAGCTTCTGATTCTTGAACTTTTGTGGGAGCATGTCTATTCTTCCCGTTCAATCAAAGCTATCACTTAAGTACAGCAACATGACAGTCCTTCGTTTAATCTGGGTCTTCCTAAAGCTTTGGACAGTGATTTAAGGTATTAAAAACGGTTCGTTTCAAAACAGTATTGTTTGCATTTCATTCGACTTGATAGCTTCGTTTGTCACGCAATTAGTTTTACTGCATTATTTTGCTATTCATGGGTTAATTGGGCATAATAAAATCGTGAGCCATGACGTAACGTTATGTAAACATATTTGGTCCAATATTGGCATTCGTTTTAAATGTAAAGCTTTTGTAGAGTAGCTAGTCATTGGTTGGTAGTCGGACTACTGACCAATCAAAATTTAAAACAACAATATCCACTCATTACAGCAGTGAGTAGTGGGATTACCTCTAACGAAACACAGCGCGGAGTATGCATTTATCAGGATCAAATATCTCTTTATCAACATTTTGGATAACACTGTTCACTAGTTTAAAATGACTTGAATCTCGATACACTTCTCTTCTTGCAGCTATTGAAGATCCATCAATTCTATAGATGACATAAAATGCTGGTTCATATGCGGCTGATTATTTGTTAATTTTATTATGCCTGAGTAATACAAAATCCCCTATTACATAATTATGTTGTTTAGTATTCCTGTTTTTAGCATTTTTCCTAATTTTCTCTTTATACTCATTATCATTTCTGTTCTGATTTTCCTGTTCAGTAAAGCTTCGTATGGACTAATCTTCGTAGCTGGATGAGGTGATGATCTATACCCTATTAACATATCTTGAATGGCTAATATATTGTCTAATCCTTGTAGTTGACTTATCTGTTCTGTCTTGTTTAACACCTTCATAAAAGATTCAACTTCTCCATTAGCTCTCGGATGTAGCAGTGTTATTCTATGATGAGTAAACCCTTCTTCAGTTGCAAAATTTTCAAATTCTTTAGAGTTGAATGGTGGTCCATTATAACTTTGTATTATTCTTGGTGTACCATATGTTGCAAACATCTTCTTAAGCTTTGGTTTGATCGCTTTAAATGATGTAGATATCTTGTTCTCTGCATCAAAATTGTAGTGTCCATCTGGATATGGTCCTCCAAAATCAATGGCGATTCAATCCCATGGTTTCTCAGGAATCGTAGACATTTTCAACAGTTCTTGTTTATGACTTTTAGTTGTAACTTGACATTCGTAACATTGACCTATTATATCTTCTACCATCTTATTGAAAGCTGGAAACCAATATTTCTCTCTGAGCGTCCTCTTCGTTTTAGTGGTGCCAAAATGTAATAAATTTTGTGCAGCTTTAATGACTTTTCTTTGGCGTGTTTCTGGTATTACTATTCTGTTTAATCTGAATATCATCTCATCATAAACATATAATTCATCCTTGACTGAGTAGTAACTATTGATAGTATAATCTTTTCTGTGTCTTCCCCAATCACTCTTCTCTATGATTTTCCTCAATTTCTGTAAAATTACATCTTTCTTTGTTTCTTGTTTGATCCTTTCTAATAATGTATCATATTCATCTATGATTACTTGTTTGATTATTTTCTCCGTAGAATATGTACCAGTAATTGGTAGTGGATGACGTGACAGAAAGTCAAGCGGATCTTGTTCATCTTTACCAGGTTCATAAAATAACTCAAAATCTAAATCTTGTAATTCCATAACCCATTTCTCTATTCTAGGTGGTAGTTTCGCAGTTGGTTTGTCGAACATGGGTATTAAAGGCTTGTGAGATGTAATGATCTTGAATTTTGGCGCTCCCAATAAATACATTTTAAAACGTTGTTTCCTCCATCTAATAGCCAATTCATCTTTCTCTGTCTGACTATAACGTTTTTCTGTTGGTGTCATAGTTCTTGATATAAAATGTACTGGTTGCAATCCTCTTTCTGTTTCTTGAAATAATCCTGCTGAAAGTCCGTCATGAAAACTTACTTCTGTTCTGACTATGATGGGTCTAATAGGGTTGAAATAACTCATGACATCATCATTGGTAATGCTCTCTTTCAATTTCTCAGAAGCTTCCCTTTCTTCTCTTCCCCTTTTAAATTTTATATCTTTTTGTGTTAGTTTTCTTAAAGGTGCTGTCAATGACGAATACCTGGGTATAAATTTGGAAAGATATCCTATCATTCCTAAAAAACTTCTTACAGCTTCTTTAGTTTTAGATGTTGGCTTTAAACCTTCTTTAGTAAATTTATAATCATACAATTCCAATTCTTCTACTCCAAATTGACATTTTTCTCTATTAAAGGTGATACCAAATTTTTCAGCTCTATTTTATACTGTTTCTAATGTTTTGTTGTGCTCTTATAAATTTCTTCCTCCTAGTAAGATATCATTTCTATGATTCAGACATTTAGGTATATCTCCGAATATTCTAAAGATAGTCTCATCAATAAATCCTGCGAAGACTTAGCTCCAAATATTAATCGTCTTGGTCGTAGATTTCCCCATGGGTTGCTAAATGTTGCCACTGCTCTGGAATCAGTGTCTAATAATTACTGATGATATCCCTGGGTCATGTCTAACTTTGAGAATATCGTGCAGTCATTCAATTTGTGCGTAAAATCTTCTGCAATGGTTCCTTTCCATGTACTTGTTTGGTACTCTCAGATCAACACTGGCTCTAATCATATGTGGTTCAAGCTGATCTTTGCTAATATAATTGAATAGGTGCAACTCCTGGCATCATGTTGAATTTTGAATAAATATCTTTATCTTTCGTTATATCTCTGATCATGCCTATCCCTTCAAATATTTTCTGATGTAATTCTACTATTTCTTCTGTGACTCTATTGATATTTTCAGTAATTCTCATCTCATTCTGCTCTAGTATGAACCATCGGGTCTTGCTTCTAACACTTCCATTTCTGTCATAGTTTGTCTACACAGAAGTAGTGGAGATTTCATGTGACCACATATAACAACTATTCTAGCAGGAACTCCCCTTCTTTTATTCCTAACAATTGTTTTGAATTCGCCTTTTACTGCTAGTTTATGTTGCAGTGTTGTTAAGGTGATCTTACTCTCTTCTAATACTGGGCTAGAATTGGTTCTGTGTTCCAAAGCTCTAATGTGATATTCATCCATGCTCCAGTATCAGGTTCCATAATCACATCAAGGTCATCTATTCTAACATTGACTTTTTAAATTGTATCGTTGTTCTCTGTTCTAGTTTTGTTAGCTTTGGCTGTTTAAGTGTGTTGCTTGATTTGTAGTAATTTTCTCTTGTTGATTGGTTTTTTCTGTAATTTGAATATTTTCGTCTATCACTGTTATCTCTTCTATATCCATAATTATCACCTCTATAATAATTCCTTCCATGTATCTTCTATAAATTTCTGTGTTATATTTCCTTCTGTTACTATCCGGTTCTCTTCTATGTTGACTTCTACATCTTCCTTCATAATAAGTAGCATTTGTTGCATTTATTCTATCTTCATCTATACAGGCTGAGGCAAAATGATTCCATCTCTTACATTTGTAGCATTGATTTCCATAAGCTGGACAATTTTCTCCTAATCTATATGTTCCAGTCTGTCCACAGTATTTACATCTAGTTCGATTCTGTATTCTATTTTGCTGATATTTAACTCTATTTATCTTCTCGCCATCACCTTGTTTAATATTTACAGCTTTAAGTTGCCTGTTGTTATCTTCATATTGATTGGCTTCTCTCATAAAAGTTGACAAATCCCATTTCTTATTGACTTCTTTCTGTATTAAACTCTGATTGTCCATTGCCTGTATAATGTGCTCTAATATTCTTTCATCTCTATTTGCAAATTGACATTCTTGTGATTTCTCTCGTAATCTAGTAGCATAAACATTGATTGTTTCACTTGGAATAGGTCGAAGTTTTCCAAATTTCAATTTGGCGATGTGTTCATTCTTCTGCGGCAGAAAATATTCATTGAGTTTTTTTCTCAATATCTGGTATTCATCTAATACTTGCCCTTCTTCAGCTATTGGATCTACCAATGTTCTCTCTAACCTGGAGATCTCCTTTCCTCCATGAATAATAATTGCATCTTTCTTGTCAATGGGAGTTCTGATTCTAAAATACCGAAATTCTCTTCGAGCCACTCTTCCCAGCACTGTCCTGTTTTTATCTGGTCGTCGGAAACAAAAAAAATCAGGGGCCTTTAGATGACGTGTCTCTGTGAAAATGTGAAATGTTTGCGGGTTCTTCGTCATTTCCCGCCATGTTTTTTTTTCTCGCAATCTGCTGCTGAAAGTTTCTTTAATTTCTGTCTTTTCTTCTCAAAAGGTCGCCACCTACTTACTCTTATTATCTGCTCTAATCTTTGCGTTTCCTATTTCTGTCAGTTTGCATCCTCGTCGCCAATTTTACATCTATTTTATAACCGATATGATTGAACTTAAACTGAAATAAACAATCCAACCGCCATGCTCTCTATTTTCACTACTCACAAAATCACGTGACATTATAACATCATGTGATCTAACCTGACCTACAATACACACCATCCAGTCTTGGATATAACAATTTCGATTTCAAAATGCTAATTATTCTTTATTGTGAAAGAAAAAGATAATTATTGGAATGATTTTTATTCAAGATAAAGCTATATTCATAGCGTAAGACTACATATTACACTTGTGGGGTACAGCGAAACATTTTCAATATGTTCTAAATTGACCTGAGTATAGGGGACTCTAGCAGTGGGAGAAAAAAAAACACGAGGTTGGACCACTGACCCTACCCTTTGTCCTTGTCACGTACCACGCCTCTTGACTCGAGGACAGACCTTATGGCAAAAAGTTCAATCCTTAAGCCAACCCCCCAAAATTTCGCACTTATTTTTGGTTAAATTGAAATTGGTAATCCAAATCTTTTTAACATAAACTAAGCTGTCATTTTGTATGCATGTAGTTCGAATTTGATTATCCACTGAACCCAAACTTATGTGATACTGCCTTACTGTACCAAGAATCAGATCAGGAATATCAATACCTGCAAAAGAACTTGTCGTGATTTCCAAAAACGGTGTAAAAATCGACTACAATGTAATTGCTAAGGTGAAATCACACAGGGAAATCCCGAAGAACTTTTTCGGCTTCCTTGTAAGTGAGTCATCCCCTTACTCACTGAACCAACCGTTCTGGGCATGTTTATCAGTTGCAATATAAATCGATCCCTTGATAGTTTCATTAATTAGGCACGCAACGAACTGGTTACCTTTTGGATAATATAGGTTGGAAGGTGTAGGGGTGCCTCTCTCTCAAAAATATCTTCTTGTAATACTCTGCTCCTCTCTTATGGAATTCACTGTGTTACAACAAATTCGTTGTCCTAACATTCATTGATAGACTGCAGCTGCTAACATTTTGGATGATATGGGATGGAAGGTGTGGGATGTACTTCATGGTATACTGTCAGGCCAAAAGCAAGACATTTAAAGTGACCCGTGATGCTAAACGATTGCTGTCAAACATGTATACAGGTCTCTAATAGTGATCAACGAAAAACTCTTAAAAAATTCTTGAAAGCTCTCCTAGGTGCCAAACTTGAACCTAATCCAAAGCTGCCCAACACTGACAGCTATTCTACTCTTGCCAATTTAATTTAATCAATATTTTATTCAATAAACTGAAATGGATTGAAAAGCAGGCAATATAAAAAAATAGTTTAATAAATAAACAATGGTGGACATATGTATAGTTAGAGTTCCTTCACCTGTTAACGACAGTGGCGGTAGCGGGTACATGGAAGCATATTGTGCCTCGCCGACCACCTGGACGACGTCTGGTCGTAGCCGACCTAACGAGAAGAGGCACTACGGGTCTCTGGCCGACGTATCGGGTCGACCATCGACAACTTCTCGTGCCCGTCACTGGCCGGCCCCTCTGATACCTTCCTCCTTGTCGTGGCTGACGTAACGAGAGGAGGCACTCTGGGTCACTGGCCGACGCCTCGGGTCGACCATCGACAATTTCTCGTACCCGTCACTGGGCGACGGCAAATCGCGGGTCGGTCTCTGACACCTTCCTCCCTGGCACTGGCCGACGTCAGATTCCACTGCCGTCACAGGCCATCTCTCGACTGGGGGTCGGCCACCGACACTTTCCCCGTCCTGTCTTTGGCCGACTGCAGATTTCGCTTGTCTGTTGACGACGGCGGATGGCAGATTCGCGGGGTCGGCCACCGACCGCAAATTCTCCTAGCCTTATTTGGCACCGGGCGATGTTCGTTGACGACGACACTACAGCCTCTCTCGCCGAAAGCACAATCCCAGAACCGAAATCCGTTGACGACATTGTATGCTCTTGCCCGCAGCGAGGTTCTCGAGTCAAGAGGTAAATGTAACCTCGTAAGATAGTAGCAGACGATAAACATCTGCTTCAAATGAGTGTTTAAGCTTTTTATTGTTAATTGTTTGAAGTGGGCACAGAGAATCAGTAAATAAGATGAAATGCTGTAATTGAGATGATTGTATGAACTCAGCTGTAAATTGGAGTTCAGCTGTAAATATGGAAGCAGCAGGTGGGAGGCGGACAGAAATGGTCTCCGATGGTGTCAAGGTGGCCGAAGCTACCCGATCATCATCTTTCGAACCATCCCTATATATTGTAGCATAATCACCATATTTAGACCTTAGCTCTCTAAAGAGAGACTGAAACACCGTGGAGCTAGTATCTCTCTTTTCAGGCTGAGTTAAATCGGATACGGTCTTTGGGGAAGATATAGCCCACGCAACTTGAACCATCTGATTCAATGTTATTTGTCATGCCTGGTCAGACAATTTGTAAACGTTAGTAAATTATGTTCTTTGAACGTAAATTATGATTCTTTGAACGTTGGTAATATATTTGTTTGTGACGTTATGTTGATTATATTGAAATTAAGTTTTTAAAACGTCCTGTTTTCCTAATCTAAAAACGTTAAAATTGAATGAAAAATAAACCCTTCCAATAAAGTTCGTAAACCGTTGTATTTATATTTTACATTATTTACATCTTACATCATTAGCAAACGTTGCATTAAAACATTAGATTAATGTTTCAACCCCGTTTTTTATGATGTTATACCGTTGATACCGTGAAACGTTATTACACATTAATTAATATTGTTCTACTGACGTTTACTTTAGAAACATCAGCTGAACCAACTGAATCAATGTTTTTTGGGGGGTTTTTTTTAACCAATATTTCATTCAGGTTGTCTTAATGGGATTGGGGAACAGGCTTAGCCTACGTAAAACCCCTCTCCCTAATACAATTTGTATACATACATTATTAATGCAAGATAGTTAAAATGGCAAACACATACATATTATACAAATATAATAAAATGGTTGAAAATGTACCAGTAAGAATTTATAATAATAATTGGCAACATGAGGAAGGCTAGCCATAATTATACACAGAATAGACGAATAAATTTTATATGGTCGAGATTAAAATCTGTTTGACATATCTATAAACTTATGGACCTGGTTAAAAATATTAGTGTTAACATCAAGACTGCAGTTTGTGGAGCCAAATAGAAGACAGTTTATATTTTCAAAATCATACTGTAATGTGTCTATGGTTTCTGTTCGTGCATTTGAATATAAGGAACATCGCAGAAGGTAATGGTCCGGATCTTCAAATATATGACCGCAGAGGCAGGCGGGACTGTCGTCAACATGTCTTAGGAATTTGTGGCCCTGCAGATCAGAGCATCGTAGTCGTAATTTGCAATGAATAATTTGAGGTTTCCGGTGACCGTTATAATAAAATGAATGGACTTTGATATCAAATTTGGATAGATTATCAGAAAAAAATGTCAGATTTCTAGAATTTCTTACAGGGGCACAGGGTTTATTCCACTCTCTTATACAGGATGGGATAAAAAATTTAGCAAAAATTTCAGTACGGCATCAAATTTCTTCTAATTTGTCTTCATTACGAAGCGGATATTTGTTTGTCGGTTCAAAGTTTATTTGATTCTTAAGATAAGGAGGGGTTAAGTTATTGGTGATTTTGTAAAGTAATTTTAATTTATGACGATTTCGTCTTTCTTTGAGTGGAATAAACACAGTTTCTGCATAAAGGGAAGCATGGCTAGTACCCTTAACTGTCCCGCAAATAGTTCGTAGTGCACCAAGTTGAAGGGATTCGGGGTTATTTGATAAGTAGTCAGTGTACCCTCGTCAGATAACATCGGCATAATCAAAGTGTGGCAGAATGAAGGAAGAGTATAGGGTATGTAGCGATTTTCTGTTTAAACGATATTTTAATGAGCGAAGACTGTTTACTAATTTTGATACTTTGTTAATTATACTATCAACGTGGCTGTTCCATTTACAGTTGCTTTGGAAGATAAGTCCAAGATGTCTATGTTAACTTACTTCCTTTATTCCTGTTGAGTTCATTACGTTTGGTGAAGAGGGTTAAGGTTTCGGTCTTGATGGGGTTAAAGTTACTAGCCATGTTTCTGCCCACAAATTGATTGTTTCGAGATCTTTGTTTAACGTGAGTGCGCATGCCTCTGGGTCATCTAGTTTTAGGTACAGAGAGGTATCATCAGCAAAATGTCGGATGTTCGATTGTATATTATTCACAATGTCATTTATATATAATAGACATAATAATGACCCCAATACGCTGCCCTGTGGGACACCAGTGGGAATACCCTGGGGTCAGAGGATATTCCGTTTATAGTGACAGATTGTTGTCGATTTTCAAGATAGTTCTTGAACCATGACAACAGTCCTCCTCTGCCCCAGCAGCTTCCAGCTTATGACAGAGTCCGGCATGCCAGACACTGTCAAAAGCCTTGCTGGTGTCACAAAAGACGATCCTAGTATATTTGTTATGATCGATGACCTGAGAAAAGAAGTGATTTAGATCTATTCATTGGAAGATAGTTGAATCACCCGGAAGAAAGACACTTTGAAGTGCTGTTAGTATTGAATTATCTTTGAAGAAGTTAAAGACATGTTTATATACTATTTTCTCAAATATTTTTAAAATGATGCACAAGAGTGGGGTGGGTCTATAATTGCTGCAGTCAGTTGGGTGTCCTTTTTTGAAAATTGCCATGACATTTGGAAATTGCCATAGTTTCGGAATAGTGTGTATGTCTAATGAAAAACGAAAAAGTTGGCATAAGGGATTACTAATTTCATTTACGATATATTTTAAGATTTTTGAACTTATATCATCTGGATCGGAAGCTTTTGATGTATCTAGGCTATTTATTATGTCTTTAACTTCTCCAGGGGTTGGTACAATCGAGTCGAGGCTATTAGTATTCATTTGGAGGAGTGGGAGAGTTTTGTTAGTGCTTGGCAGTTCAGTTTGTTGAATGAAATAGTTATTGAGCGCATTGGCTTTATCAGTGGGTGTAAACATAGTATAATTTCCAACTGTTAGTGGAGGGGGCTCGTTTGAAGATGCAGCTTGTGTCTTGGTATGTGCGTTTACTAAATTCCACCATTTTCTAGAGCCAAAGTTTTCTTTATCATTAATTTTTGCATCAATATTCTCAAAGTATTCTTTTTGTACATTTCCTAATCAAGTTAATATAGTCATTTCTTACATTACGAAAATTTTGCCAATCAGTTTCCAAATTTCTTTTTACTGCTCTCTTATGTAGTCTATTTTTTTTCTTTTTCATTCTTCTAATGGTGTTGTTCATCCAAAGTTTATCGTTTTGCCTAATTGTTACTAATTTGTTTGGTATATTATTTTTTGCTATGTTGATTAATTTGCTAGTAGATTGGACACAAGATGCATCAATGTCAGAACGATCAACAAGATTGGACCAGTTAGTGTTTAATGTTTCTGTGCGTATACCCTCAAGATTTGTTTTTTCGTAATTCCATATCGTTCGTTTGAAGCATTTGTGTTTAGGAACAGTAAATGAAAGCTTACAGAAGACTGGGCAGTGGTCACTGCAGAAATTATCTAGGACATCGCATTCAACTGAGCGTAGAGTTGAAGCGGTTAAAATAAGGTCTAGTAAGGAATTTTGTTTAACGGTTTTGCTACAATGCGTTGATTTATTGTCCCCCGTCTTTCGAAGAAAGTTGGGGGACTATTAAAATGGGTTCGTCCGTCTGTCTGTCTGTCTGTCCGTCAGTCACACTTTTTGGGACACAATAACTCTCTTCCTAATTGAGCTAGAATGTTCAAACTTGGTGTATGTGTTTATTAGGTCAATGCCTTGATGGAGTTCGAAGATGAGCATTTTCCGCTTCGGGTAAGCAGAGATAAGCAATTTGATTGGTTGATGCTTTGGGACACGATAACTTTAGTTCTAATTACAGTAATACTTGGTGTATAGTTTCATTACAGTAATACCTTGACTAAGTTCGATAATGAGCATTTTCTGCGGGTAAGCACAGCGATACGCTGTAACCGGTAGCCGTAGCTATCTCATTTGTATTTCGTTTTCCGGAAAAGCGCTCCGTAGTTCTATATTTAGAATATGGGTGTAAGTTTTTGGTACCTACCGCTGCTTTAGTAAAATCTATCGTTTTTTCGGCACAATCATTGCCTATAAAATATTTTGATAGTTTTATATTGTGTAAGAGTATATATTTCTAATTACGTATGCTGCCTATGTTTTTATTATTGTTAACTGTGTCTGCCGACTGTATTTTCATGCCAGAACTTTACTATGTATTTATATGTACTTTCACTTAGTTTGTTGTAATATTTAGTGGGTAAAATATATAAGTCAATAGTTTTGATAGAAAATTATTTGTCTCTGGTAGATAAATTATCTAGATATCCGTGCCTATCATTGGTTTTGTGGTGCCTACACTGTGTCAAAAGTTCTGCCTATATTTTAGATGGTACTCGTGTCTGGATTTTAGATTCCATGCCGACTTGTCCAAGGGAGATAATTTTAGCTTCTTGTTTATCAAGAATTTATTAATTAGTAGGCATGTTTAATTTAAGACTTATTTTTAGTATATATTGACATTTCAAATTATTGTTTATGCATGTTGTAAGTCATGTGTTATGTTGGTGTAGTCGAGGCATGGGTTCTTTCATTTATTTTGTGTCTGTTAGTTTAGGATTTCACCTCGCCTTGACTAGGTGGGTTAATAAATTGAGTCTCATTGCCTCCCTGCATTAGCCTTCGTGTCTTGCACACTGGATATATTATCCTGGCTCAAGGAAGTGGTTTAGATAGTGATAATAACGGCGTTTGAACATAGTGTTTTATTTATTTATTCAAAAGTTACGTCTAGTAGTAGAAAGTGTTTTGTAAGTGAGTATTAATATTACATAGTTAGAGACGACCACAAATCGTCCCGAATTCACGTAATTCCGGATACCTGTATTTCGCTTAGCTATCCCCAACCAAAAATTATGTGTATCATCTATGTTTCTTTGAATTTTATTAAAGCCTTTTTAAGTTCCTGTTGTTTTAGTGTCGATTAATTATTAGACTAACAGTGTGCGGGTAACACTAAAGTTTAATTGGTGGCTGGAGTGGGATAGTTTTGTGAAGAATTTGGAAGAAGTTGGTGTTTGGAGTTATGTTTTTTTGCTGTTTGGATGTCATCAATTTTCAACATGAATAGATTTGATAATTTGAGTCTTGGAGAGTTGGAGGCTGCTATTGTACAATTAACAGATTCGTATAACAGCGACATTGCAACTCTTGAGAGGATGTTATCCCAGACAAGAGTTGATGCTGTTTCTCCATCATTCATGAGTCAGAGATCGACAGTTCCTGTTAATTCGCCATCTTTATTTTCTGAAATGAGCAGATCTCCTGTTCAATGTCAGAATCAAAGACAATCCGGTGTTCATTTCAGCTCATCTACTTCAGGTTTGGAGAGAATTGCAGACTATTACGAAGATTCGAATCCTGTTAGAACAAGGATGTCTACGCCAGTAGGTGCACAACGACAGAGGGATAATAGGTATGAACCTATGTCTAATATCTCAACCTTAGCCAGTAATTCCAGTCGCTGTTCTCCAGAATCTAGCAGAAGGACAAGACAGGCAGACAGTCAAGTGTCTGGATTTGACAGAGCTCAGACCAATGATGCTAGATCATTACAGAGGTTGGCAAAGCCTATTGCAATGCCCCCTAAATATAATGGTGAAACACGATTGCGTAATTATTTGGTTCAATTTGAAGTCACTGCTGAGATTAACGCATGGAGTAAGGGTAATAAAGCGAGATTTTTGGCAATCAGTCTTTCAGGAAAGGCAAGTGATGTATTTGGTACGTTGAAACGAACTGATGTTCTTAGCTACCCCTGTTTGGTAGAAGCTTAAAGCAGAAATTTGATCCAACGGAGTTAGCGGAGATGCACAAGGTACAGTTACGAGAACGACGAAGAAAGCACAACGAAAGTTTATCAGAGTTTGCTCAAGCTGTCCACCGCCTGGGGTATTCTGCTTATCCCAGAAGTAGTGAAATAACTAAAGAAGAGATGGCTAAAGACCATTTTATCCAGTATTTTGGAGATAGCCAGATGAGGATGCTTGTTAGTCAAGCACGTCCTCGAGATTTGAATGCCGCACTACATCATGCTATGGAGTTAGAAGCCATTAAACATTCAGATCCCGATGTACGCACAACTCATGTAGCTAATGTAAAAGCCAAGGCTGGAAAGAAGGCAGAATCTGAAAGTTCTGAACTGCATAAATTGATAGCAAGTCTGAAAGAAGAATTGAAAGAAGTGAAAGAGAAGTTACGAGAGTCAGAAAATAATATTTCAGATAGGAAAAGAAGAGACCTGTCTGAAGTAACATGTTTTAATTGTCTAGAGCTAGGGCATTATTCTACAATGTGTCCCTCGCCTCGCAGGAGTCACCCTGTTGGCTCTTGGCGAGATGAGAGAATACCATGTCAGCCGTCTAATCAGAGAGATACAACTGCTGTACCAGTTCCAATGCCAGCACCTTCAAGGCCACATCATTCAAGCTTAGACAGAACTGTTGGTGTTGTTAACCCTTCCAGTTCCGGTATTTTTGTTGAAGGCAAAGTAGAGGGGCTGGACACAGAATTCTTAGTTGATACAGGTGCTAGCCTGTCGATGATTTCAGAAGATTTTTATGATTCATTTGAAGATAAACCCGAGTTGAGTCCGCTCAATTGTAAGCTGTTACAAGCGGATGGTTCGCCCTTAAAGGTTTAGGGTCATGCATCTCTTAAGATTGAAGTTACTGATAAGAGTTTTATTTGTCTAAGCGAAATATGATTGAACCAGCTTCTGGGCCATGGTCTTCCCCTATAGTCTTGGTGAAGAAAAAGTGTGGATCAACCCGTTTTTGCGTCGATTATAGACGTTTAAATGACATAACGACTAAGGATGCATATCCTTTACCCCGTATTGACGAGTCCATAGACTGTCTTACAGGTTCCTGTTGGTTCTCATGTTTAGATTTACAGAGTGGATTTTTCCAGGTAAAGCTTGACGAACGAGATAGACCAAAGACTGCATTTTCAACTCCGTTCGGAATGTACCAATTCAAGGTATTGTCCATGGGGTTGACAAACAGTCCGCAACGTTCGAGCGACTGATGGAGACTGTGTTATCAGGCCTTCATTGGCAAACCACCTGTCTCATATATCTGGACGATATAATTGTGTTCGCAACCAATTTTGATGAACACTTGGCTCGATTAGAGGTAGTGTTGCAGAGACTAGAGTTGGCAGGACTGAAACTAAAGGTCAGCAAATGTCAGCTTTTTCAATCAGAAGTTATCTATTTAGGACATAAAATCAACAAAGACGGGGTGACCACTGATCCATCTAAAATCTCCGCTGTTGCCTATTGGCCAGTGCCACAATGTGTCAAGGAAGTAAGAAGCTTTCTTGGTTTGTGTTCTTACTATAGGCGCTTCGTAATGGATTTCGCGCATATTGCAGAACCCCTCCATCGTTTAACTGATAAAGGGGCACAATTTATGTGGAATGATAGATGTCAAGAAGCTTTCGATGCTCTTAAATTGAGTTTGGTGTCGGCGCCGATATTAGCTCATCAAGATCCTAGCAAGGAATTCATTTTGGATACTGATGCTAGCGACTTTGGTTTGGGTGGTGTTTTGTCGCAAGTTGATGATAACGGACAAGGGCGAGTTATTGCTTATTCAAGTAAGGCATTGAGTGCGTGCCAAAAGAACTATTGTACAACTCGTAAGGAGTTGTTAGCTGTTGTTGTGTTTTTACTTCATTTTAGGCCTTACCTTTATGGCCAGAAATTCACATTACGAACGGATCATGCTTCCTTGTGTTGGATTATGAAGTTTAAAGATCCCAGGGGACAGCTGGCACGTTGGTTGCAGATCTTGTGTGAATTCAATTTTAGAATAGTTCATCGGCAGGGTAAATTTCACACAAATGCTGATGGGTTATCGAGGAAACATTGTAAGATGTGTCATTGTTTTTCTAAAGATTGCGTAGAAGAAATCGGAACCGTTAACCTTTTACAGTTAATACCAAACAATATGGATCTGGTAGAAGCCCAGAAAAGTGATCGAGTGCTGTCAGAAATACGGAAATGGTTTACGGACAGAAAGCCATCTTGGGACAGCATAGCTGGGAAATCTCCAGAACTTAAAGCACTTTGGTCCCAGTGAAAATTGCTAGATATGAAGGATGATGTTTTGGTTCGAAAGTGGATTCAGTTTCCAGATGAAACCGAATGCTGGAAAGTGGTTGTTCCACGAGCTCTTAAGGAAGATATTTTACGACGTTGTCATGATGAAGCCAGCGGTGGTCATTTAGGGGTGATAAAACTCATTCGAAATCAGCCAGTCATATTATTGGCCTGGACTTCGTGAAGATGTTCGTCATTGGGTAAAGACATGCGAGTCCTGTGTCAGACGCAAACAGCCCAAGAAACGACCACAAGCTCCACTTTCGCCAGCTACAAGTGGTTACCCCATGGAAAGAATAGAAATCGATATAATGGGACCGTTACCCGAGACTTATGATGGAAATTTATATATAGTAGTCATACAAGATTATTTTACGAAGTGGGTAGAAGCAGTTGCGATGCCGAATATGAGAGCCTCGACAGTAGCTACTTCGCTTCTTACTATGGTCTTACGATTTGGAATACCCGGTAGTATCCATTCCGACCAGGGTGCCCAATTCTAGTTGGAGCTATTTGCGGAATTGTGTAGGTTGTTGGGTACCACCAAAACATTAATGTTAACGTATTAAAAACATTAATGTTAACGTTATGAAAACATTAATGTTAACGTTTTGAAAACATTAACGTTAACGTTTTGAAAACATTAATGTTAACGTTTTGAAAACATTAGTTATTCTACGTTAGTTTTGAATGTTCATCTAACGTAAGCCAGGAAAGTTTTGTTGTCGTAACGTTAACGTTTTTAAAAACGTTAAAGAGGATACGTTTACTGGACATAAACGTTAACGTTTTGAAAACATTACTGGACATAAACGTTAACGTTTTGAAAACATTAATGTTAACGTTTTGAAAACATCAATTATTCTGTTATTTAACGTTAGTTTTGAATGTTCATCTGACGTAAGCCAGGAAAGTTTTGTTGTCGTAAGGCAAACGTTATTTACAAACGTTACAGGATAAGTTAACTGAACATTAATTTTAACGTTTTGAAAACATTAGTTATTCTGTTACTTTACCTTAGTTTTGAATGTTCATCGAACGTAAGCCATGAAAGTTACCATTAACGTCTATAGCATGTGTTAAAATTCACCCCTTAACGTTCGGGATAACGTCAATAGGATGTGGTAAATCCCCATCCTTAAACGTTCCTGATCACGTCTATATCATGTTTTACATTCCTCCCCTGTAATGTTTCTGATAACGTCGATAGCACGTGTTTTATTTCCATCATTTAACGTTACAGATAACGTCTAGTTCAGGTGTAACAATCCTCTGGGTAAACGTTCCCATTAACGTCTATAGCATGTGTTAAAATTCACCTCTTAACGTTCGGGATAACGTCAATAGGATGTGGTAAATCCCCCTCCTTAAACGTTCCTGATAACGTCTATATCATGTTTTACATTCCTCCCCTGTAATGTTTCTGATAACGTCGATAGCACGTGTTTTATTTCCATCATTTAACGTTACAGATAACGTCTAGTTCAGGTGTAACAATCCTCTGGGTAAACGTTCCCATTAACGTCTATAGCATGTGTTAAAATTCACCTCTTAACGTTCGGGATAACGTCAATAGGATGTGGTAAATCCCCCTCCTTAAACGTTCCTGATAACGTCTATATCATGTTTTACATTCCTCCCCTGTAATGTTTCTGATAACGTCGATAGCACGTGTTTTATTTCCATCATTTAACGTTACAGATAACGTCTAGTTCAGGTGTAACAATCCTCTGGGTAAACGTTCCCCATAACGTCTACAGCATGCATGTCACCCCCTAACGTCTATAGCAGGTGTTCAACTCTCCCCTGAAACGTTCTATATATAACGTCTACAGCATATGCTAAATCCCCACCCTAATACCTTACCGATAACGTCTATAGCAGGTTTTTAATTCTCCCCCTGAAACGTTCTCTGTAACGTCTATATTATAACGTCTATAGCATGTACTACATTCTTCCCCTACACGTTACCGATAACGTGTAATTCAAGTATCACCTGTAATATCATTTCTTCAAAGGTCAGCTTAATTCTATCATCAAAAATATGAACATTAACAAGAATATTTTTTAAAAATAAATTTAATAAGTAATGATAACAACATTAAAAAGCATAAATCAATACCACAGAAATCATACATCGATATCACAAAAAGGGTAAATAATCCTACAGTAATCAGAATCACAGAATCAGTATACATGCATAATGATGCAGTATCGGTATTACAATGATATAGTATGAGTATTATAATCAAAATCAATATATTATTATGCAGTATCAGTATACAATCATAAAGTATCACAAAATCAATATATTATCAGGCAGTATCAGTATATAATCATAAAGTATCACAGAATCAGTATATTATCATACAATATCAGTATCTAATCATACAATATCAGTATACATGTATTATCATACAGTATCTGTATATAATCATAAAGTATCACAGAATCAGTATGTATATAATCATACAGTATATAATCATAAAGTATCACAGAATCAGTATATTATCATACAGTATCTAATAATAAAGTATCACACAATCAGTATATTATCATACAGTATCAGTATATAATCCCAAAGTATCACAGAATCAGTATATTATCAGATAGTATTACTACTATTACAGAATCAGTATATTACCCTAGTATCTCTCTAATCACTATCTTATCATACAGTACCACAGTATAAGTATATTATCATATTTTATCACAGATTTTTATTATACTCATACAGTTTCACAGAAATGGGAATCACAGAGTCAGTATATATAATCATACAGTATCACAACCACAGAATCAGTATATAATCATATAGTATCACAAAATCAGTATATAATCATGCAGAATCACGAAATCTGTATACAATAATATAATATCACAGAATCAGAAACACAAAACCAGTATATTATCATACAGTACAGAATCAGTATAAATATTGTCATACTACATACAGTATCACAGAATCAGTTTATATATAGTCATACAGTATCACAGAATTAACATATAATATAATCATGCAATATCAAAGAATCAATATATAATTACATGTATGACTCATCACTACCCTTTGTATCTTGTAAGGTAACTCTTCTGCAATAATAAAACAAAATGAGACAAGTTACCTTTGGCATGAAGTATCTATACAGTGCATAATATGGTTGTGCTTATTGTGACATTAAACCCAATTTCATTTCATGTCATTTCCAAACTATCAATCAACCCAGAAATACAAGCCTGGAAATTAGGCACCTGTCACTGACAATTTCAGGCACAGATTCAGGCTTTGTCAGGCACTAAACCTCTGGTGCCTGTCATTTTGCCAGGCACTGATTTGTCTTTTTAATGATATTATTAATACATGACCGACACTAAGTTGAAAATGTCAGATAAATATAACACAGTTATTTCCAGGCCTGCAGAAATATCATATCTAAACTATTCAGATAAGCTTATTACAACCAGTGTCTCACTCAACTGCCACTGCTTTGAAGAAAGTATTTGTAACACATGCAAGTATAGAAAACAGTGGGCAAATTTTGAAATCTATATTTATAATTATAATTTTTGAAATATTTATACTTCAATAAAGCTTTGCATTATATTGTAAATTCAACACAGACATTATTTGATCACAATTTTCCCCAAATATTGCTAATCAAAACCGGAAATTGATAATTAATTTCCTAAATTTACCTCATTTGATTCGCAGTTTTGCAAATCATGTTCTTGAGAAGCATGGCCGCAATAACATTTGAGTATGTGTTATGATTCCTGATAAATGTAAGAAGTAAAAGTCTTAAATACTTCTCAGCTAAGATTTTCGCAAGTCTGTTTCTCTTTACAAAAGTTAATTTAACGTTTTTAGATTATGAAAACGCAACGTTTAAAAAAACTAAGATCCAACAGAATCAATATGACGCCATGAATAAATATATAAATAACGTTCAAAAAATTATAAGTTAAAACGTTACATACTTTTTTTTATAAGAAATAATTTACTAATGTGTACTGTAGTTCTGATCAGGCTTAGGAACTAACTTTGTATCAGATGGTTGATTTGATGTTCTTGAAGCAACTAATCTGGACGTTAATAAAGTAAACGTCAATAGAACAATACCAATTAATGTTTAGTAACTTCTGATAGTTTCAACGACGAAACGTCAAATAAAACGCGCTTTAAACGTTAATCGTAAGTTTAAAAGCAGTTCTTGTCAGTAAAACCCATCTAAATATAAAACGATTTACGAACATTTTTGGACGGTTATTTTTGTTTGTTTAATTTAAACGTTTATTATATTAAGAACATGGAATGTCTTTAAAAAACAAAATCCAATATTATCAATATAAGGCTACAAACACAAATATTAATAACGTTCAAAGAATCATAAGTTAAAACGCTATAAAAGTTATGTTAGACGAACATAGTTTACTGACGTTTACAGGTTGTCTGACCAGCCTTGGGAAATAACGTTGACTCAGATGGTTCATTTGACGTTCTCGGAACAACTAATCCCAACGTTTCTGAAGTAAAAGTCGCTAGAGCGATTATAATTAATGCTTAGTAACGCCTCAAAGTACCAACAATATAGCGTAAAAAACGGGTTTTAAACATTGATCTGATGTTTTAATGCAACCTTTACTGACGATGTAACAGGTTGTTTGACCAGTCTTGAGAAATACCCTGAATCAGATGGTTTATTTGACTTTCTTTGAACAATTAATCTGGATGTTTCTAAAATAAACGTCAATAGAACGATACTAATTAATATTTAATAACGTCCCACAGTATTAACGATAAAATGGCAAAAACAAAAAACAAAACAAAAACGATGTAACATGGAAATATAACGTCACAAGAACTATATTACGTAATGTTTGATAACGTCCAATAATTCAATGCAACGTTTGCCAATGAACATTAAAATAACATCAGGTCATTGTTGAATTACAGGAAAAAGATGTGAAATGGAAAATGCTTTACGAACTCAATTGGAAGTTTGTTTGGGGGGGGGGGCTTTATTTCAACGTTTTAAGATTAACAGAAGGTTTTAAAAACAAAAATTCAATATAATCAATATAACGTCACAATCAAATATATGAATAATGTTCAAAGAATCATAAGCTAAACAAACATATTACCAACGTCGTAATAATCATAAGCTAAAACGCTACGAAAGTTACGTTAGAAGAACATAATTTACTGACGTTTACAGGTTGTCTGATTAGGCTTGGGAAATAACGTTTAATCAGGTGGATCAGTTGACGTTCTTGGAACAACTAATCTGAACGTTCCTAATGTAAACGTCACTAAAACGATATCAATTAATGTTTTGTAACGTTTCACAGTATCAACGATATAAAGTCATAATCGTACGGGGTGAAAACAGTAATCGTATGTTTGAATGCAACGTTTGCTTATGATGTAAGATGTAAAAAAAAAAGGACGTAAAATGGAAATATGTTTTGCGAATTTTATTATAAGTCTGTTTATATTTTCGTTTAATTTCAACGTTTTTAGAAAAGAAAAAAAGAACGTTTTAAAAACTAAAATCCAATAATCAATATTATAACGTCACAAATAAATATATTAATGGCACCCAAAGAATCATAAGCTACGTTAGACGAACATAGTTTACTGACGTTTACAGGTTGTGTGACCAGGCTTAGGAACCAACGTTGAATTAGATGGTTCATTTGATGTTCTTGGAAGAAGTAATCCAAACGTTTCTGAAGTAAAAGTCGCTAGCACGAAAATCATTAATGCTTGGTATAACGCCTCATAACAAACGGGTTTGAAACATTGATTTAATGTTTTAATACAACTTTTGCTAACGATGTAAGATGTAAAAAAGATGTAAATTGGAAATACATTTTACGAACTCAATTTGAACGTTTTTAGATTAGGAAAAATGAACGGTTTTAGAGTAGGAAATCAGAACGTTTTAAACACTAAATCCAATAATCAATATAACGTCACAAACAAATATATTACTAACGTTCAACGAATCATAAGTCAAAACGATATACAGTAGTTATACGCTAGAAGAACAAAATTTACTGATGTTGCCAGGTCGTCTGACCAGGCTTAGGAAATAACGTTGATTCAGGTGGTTCAGCTGAAGTTTTTGAAACAACTGATCTGAACGTTTCTAAAGTAAACGTCAGTAGAACAATATTAATTAATGCTTAGCAACCCCTCACAGTATCGGCGATGTGAGGTAAAAAAAACGGGTTTGAAACATTGATCTAATGTTTTAATGCAACGTTTGCTAATGATGTAAGATGTCGAAAAAGGAAATACAACATTTTAGAAAATTTATTCGAAGGTTTTCATTTTCGTTTAATTTCAACGCTTTTAGATAATGAAAACAGAACGTTTTGAAAACTGAAATCAAATATAATCAATTTAAGGCCACTAACAAATATATTACTAACGTTCAAAGAAACATAAGTTAAAACGCTTCAGAAGTTACGTCAGAAGAACATAATTTACTGACGTTTCTAGGTTGTCTGACCAGGCTTGGGAAATAACGTTGATCAGGTGGTTCAGCTGACGTTCTTGGAACAACTAATCTGAACGTTTCTTAAGTAAACGTCAGTAGAATAATATTAATTGATGTTTAGTAACGGTTCACGGTACCGAGGGTATAACGTCAAACAAAAACATGGTTGGAACATTCATCTAATGTTTAAATGCAACGTTTGCTAATAATGTAAGATGTAAAGAATGTAAAATATAAATACAACGTTTTACGAACTATATTGGAAGTTTTTATTTTTCGTTTTATTTTAACGTTTTTAGATTAGGAAAACAGAACGTTTTAAAAACGGAAATTCAATATAATCAAATTAACGTCACAAACAAATATATTACCAACGTTCAAAGAATTATAATTTAAAATGTTACAAAAGTTACGTTAGAAGTACATAATTTACTAACGTCTACAGTTTTTCTGGCCAGGCTTGACAAATAACGTTGAATCAGGTGATTCAGTTGACGTTCTTTGAACAACCAATCTGATCGTTTCTAAAGTAAACGTCAGTAGAACGATATTAACTAATGTTTAGTAACGCCTCACAGTATCAACGATATAACGTCATAAAAAACGGAGTTGAAACATTAGTCTGATGTATTACTAACGTTCAAAGAATCATACGTTAAAACGCTACAATAGTTACGTTAGAAAAACATAATTAATTGACGTTTTTAGGTTGATTCAGGTGGTTCAGTTGACGTTCTTGGAACAACCAATCTGAACGTTTCTAAAGTAAACGTCAGTAGAACGATATTAACTAATGTTTAGTAACGCCTCACAGTATCAACGATATAACGTCATAAAAAACGGAGTTGAAACATTAGTCTAATGTATTACTAACGTTCAAAGAATCATAAGTTAAAACGCTTCAGAAGTTACGTTAGAAGAACATAATTTACTGACGTTTCTAGGTTGTCTGACCAGGCTTGGGAAATAACGTTGATCAGGTGGTTCAGCTGATTTTCTTGGAACAACTAATCTGAACGTTTCTTAAGTAAACGTCAGTAGAATAATATTAATTGATGTTTAGTAACGGTTCACGGTACCGAGGGTATAAAGTCAAACAAAAATATGGTTGGAACATTCATCTAATGTTTAAATGCAACGTTTGCTAATAATGTAAGATGTAAATAATGTAAAATATAAAGAAACGTTTAACGAACTATATTGGAAGTTTTTATTTTTCGTTTTATTTTAACGTTTTAAGATTAGGAAAAGAGAACGTTTTAAAAACGGAAATTCAATATAATCAATTTAACGTCACAAACAAATATATTACCAACCCACTAAACATGGATGGTTAGATTTACGTTACTTTTACGTCATTATGGTTAGATTTTGGTTAGCGTCCAATAATGGTAAAATTTTACGGTTAAATTGACGTTACTTTTACGTCATAATGGTTATGGTTACTTTTACGTCAGAAAATGACGTAAATCTAACGTAAATTTTATGACGGTTTTCTTACCAATTTTTTTCGTAAGAATTCTTCTTGATTAAATAACCATACCAGTGTGTGCACATTCTAACAATTGATTAATAGTCGGAATTCAGACAAAATAATTATATATGTGTTATTGGTGATAATTCTAACGTTAATCTAACATAAATTTTACGTCAGGTTTCTAACCGTTAGTTTATGGTTAGTTTTCTGACGTAAATGTAACGTTAATTTTCTAACGTTAATATAACGTTATTTTTCTAACGTTAATATAACGTTAGTTGTCTAACGTTAATATAACGTTAGTTGTCTAACGTTAATGTAACATTAGTTTTCTAACGTGAATCTAACATAAACCTAATATTTGTTGTCTAACGTAAAACAAATATCAGTTTTAAAATGTCAGGATACTAACAATTAAAATACCAAATTCTAAATTTTAAACATTCTTTTGGGCAAATTGAACAAAATCTGTTTATAATTGTAACCTGTATAATATCAACTGAAAAAAGTGAGTGTGGCACCAGCCCCGGGGGTCAAGCCATGCAACAAAATTGATAGTTGTTAATATCCTTACGGCATAAGGAATAAATATACCAAGTTCCAAAATGATCCATTCAGAATTGCAGCCCGTTGACAAAAAACCCACAAAAAATAAATAGGTACAACCCTAAGGTGGATCATACCGAGAAGGAACAAAAACTGTTCCTAACTGCAACATGTAGACTATTTATAGACGGGGGATCACGTGGCTAAGTGGGTAAGGCGCTGGCACGCTAGTCTGGAGATTGGGTGTTCGATCCCTGCATTGGCCGAGAAAGTTCATTTGGATTTTCCGGTCTGGTTTCCCCTTGTCAGTGATGCAGAACAGAGGGCCTGACAAGGGCGGTTGTCTAGTCATTCAGATTGTTACGAAAAACCGAAGTCCTGTGTACACATTGGGCTGCACGTGAAAGATCCCTTGTCAGTTGGAATTCGATATAAGAATAGGCTGTAGCGCCGCTGCTAGGACAAAATTCCGTCATAGCACATTTAGATGGTACAAAAAATCAAGGTCCTGTGAACAATTTATGTGCATGTAAAAGATCTGTGGCAGTTGGAATTTGATATAAGAAATGAAATGAAATGTTCTGCTCTGACTGGGCTAATTAAAGGATGTACACCATACAGTGTGCTATGATGGAAAAACTGCCCGGCTTGCTGCACTACGGCCTACGTGCATGGCAAAGTGTACACAGGACCTTGGTTTTTCATCCATTCCGAACAACTAAACAGTCACTTTTCAGGCCCTCTGTCCTGCATCACTGATGAACGATCTCCGCCAATGCAGGGATTGAACACCCAACCTCAAGTTTAGTGAGCCAATGTTTTACCCACTGATTTTCGAACGTGGTTCCCCCTTGTCAGTGATGCAGGATGGAGGGCCTGACATGGACAGCTGTCTAGTTGTTCGGATGAAGTCCCATGAAAAATTGGCGTGCAGGTATAAGATACTTTGGCAGTTGCAACCTCTTACCCACTGATTTTCTGACATGGTTACCCCATGTCAGTGATGCTGTGTAGTCGTTTGGATGGTACGGAAAACCGAGGTCCTGTGAACAACTGACGTTCACGTAAAAGATCCCTTGGTAGTTGGAATTTGATATAAGAGTAGGCCGTAGCCCTGTTGCCTGGGCAAAATGTCCCTCATAGCACACTGTATGGCGTATGCCTGTCTTCATTAGACCAGTTTAGGAGCAGAACAGTAGGACGTTAAACCCCACTTCATTTCATTAGTCAGTCCCGCTTGAGAATAGACACTAAGCTAGTTGACGGACGTTTTAGGTCCTAAATCAACGGTTTTAGTCTAAAACTTTGAGTATTTTTTGTCTCGTTAAATTCGCCTTATGTTTGGCGCAATATAGCCCGGTTGGAGCTGATGTGCAATAAAACAACATTTCATTTCATTTTATTTGTTGAGTATTTATTCTGCTTCCATTTAATAAAACTGAAAATGTGTGTATGACAGATGTAAAACGGAGTATGGCGGGCATTTAGGGCAGAGATATATTCTCTAGGAAGGAAGTAGATGGATCTCCCTGTGCTGAATGGTTTGTTAGGTGAAGCTAATTTTAAAAATCCAGTCATAGCTAGAAGCAAACACATCAGTATATCTCAACAATTTTAGTTACGTTCACATAGGTATGTGTTGGCCGATCAAGGTTTTAGTGATTTTCATGGCTGGCTTCATCTCGGTAGTGGTGGAGAACCGCCCGGGCGTTCAGATCTGACGAAATACTGAAGTCCCGTGCATATATGCTGTGTACGTTATAATAACATTCAGCAATAAATGTTCTTAACTTGAAGCTTATTTGAATATTAAATTTACTGTCTCAATGTGTTCAACAAGATGTAGCAATTAATGCAAAAGCTTTTTTTAAATTTTTGAATCTGACTAAAATTGAATATTTACTAATTTTTCAATTCCTCTCACATTTAAGAAACCCAAAAAATTTTGAAAATCAATAAAGAAATAAGAAAGTTATTGCACTTTTAAGGCACAAAATTGATCAATGTCCGTATACACTTTTTTAAAAAATTAGCCAAAAAGGTGACCGAAGATAATTTCTCAGCAACCTTTGAAGACATAGGCATGAAATTTTCAGGAAATACCCTTCCAACCATTTAACTATTTATTGTAATTTTCAAATTTGGGCTATATAATTTATTTCCTTTAATTGATACAGGGGTCATTCTATGAGAAAATATGTTTATTTTCAGTGACGAGCGCCGTTTTTGCCTTTTCTTGATAATTTTATTTTTTCAAAATATAAGAAATAATTAGCTCTGTTACCACAAAAATATATTTAATTAAGTGTTATATAGTATTATTAGTAGATTCTATCACACGTTTGAAAGGTGTCAAACGAATATGGTGTAGTTTGACCTAGATAAATTTAAAGCGGAAATTTCATATTTTCTAAGAAAGTCAAAACATAATTATTTCTATGTCTTTTGCTCAAAAGGTTGTCAACTCACTATTATACGATCATGGGCAAAATTTTTGGGGCATTAAAATGTGTGACACAGGTTGATTGAGGAAATAGTTACTCAATTACCTCCCTTGTTTTCCCATTCCTCTCCATGGACGGCCATCTTCAAACGTTTGAATTTGAAGTTGAAAATGATATTTTTGCCAATTTCTCAGCTGGCAATAGTGAATTATAGGATTAATAGGATTATTCTTTGACAAGATAGGACTGTTTATAGGTTCAATCTATTTTAGGGCTTTATTTTAATACATTTTAAAAATATAACTTAAAAAAATGCTATTGCAACTTTAACACTGAGAAAGTAAAAATTAACAAATTCCAACAACTTAAAAGTAGAGACTTATATATTCGCAATCGAAATATTGGTTTAAAAATCGGGATTATTGAATTTGATACAACTCAATAAAATGACTGTTGTCGATCTATTTCTAAACATCAACAAAATAATTAACTATAATAATAGCTACATCCATTCGTATGGCGTATTATTTATATCATGCACATGCTTAAAATAAGGCCTCGAAATCAAATAATAATTTCTTCAATTTTACTATTCATATACCTAAAATAGTTTAGCCTACATATAAGGTATTGAAGTGCGTACAGTTGATTTTGTAAACTCCAGAAACGAACGAACGAACAGTTGATGGTCACATAAGAAACATACGTATATGGCGCCATTTTGGGTCAGGGGTCAAGGTCAAGATAAATTACTCTAAATTATTAAATGTAATATCCATTAACGTATTTCAATATTAGCTGGTCTATTTTTGTTGTCGTTTTCCGTATGCTGTCCACACTGATTAAACAATCATTATTAAATAATTTTTTTATTCTTTTATATCTATACGCATTTTTTCTCAACACAGCATGAACCAGGAAGCTAGGTATCCTGGGAATGCAAGATGGCGCGCGGAATGGATTTTTTTCCTAAATTGCATGATAAATGTACAATATACAGTTCTTGGATTACACAAACAAAAGAACTAGAAAAGTAGAATATACCAGATAAATGAGTGATTGGATTTGAAAGTAAGTTTTTTCTTATATCCCCAACTGCTGATGTATTACTGAGCTTACAAATTCAGGGATGTGAAAAGAACTTCCACGACCACACCACAGCCATATATTTCTGCTGTATCCCTATTTTATATTTTTTCACCGTAATTCTTTATTATTTTTCGAAAGGAATCATCTGTCACAACATCTGACGAATTTTTTTTAACAATCCAATACTATTTTCAAGTAGAAGTTTACGATTAATCAACATAATATTTTGTTTCTATTTTTTCGACAAACTGTAAAATGAACTGATTTCTGTAAGTTGTATTTACACATTTAAGTAAGTAAAGAAGCCAGATAATCTAACAATTAAAATTAATCACTGATGTATGTATTTAGCGTAAATTAGTCGGAATGTGAGAAAGGAATTCCTTAAACCTAATTTCATTTTTATTTTGGAGTATAAAAGTTGCTTTTATTTTGTTTTTTGTTATTTTTAGAGATCCTATATATATATGTAAGGAAAATTTGAGCATCATTGGTGGAAGTCATGTCGAAGAAGATATAAGAAGGTTGATAAGGGCTTTATATATGGAAGCTAGATGACATCACTGCTTATCATACCAACTTGGGATTGAAACCATGCATTGAACTCAATAACAGTATTAACCGTCTTCATGGTCGAAAGCACATTTATCAGAGCAGTATTAATCATCTTCATGGTCGAAAGCACATTTATCAGAGCACTCATCTACGAAACTGTCCAGATGTCAAAGAAATAAAGACTTTTTAATCATGTACCGAACTAATATATTATATGTACCGAACCAATATATTATATTTATCTATGGTAGCACAAAATACACCAGAATGTAGGCCAAAAGCTTTACTTTACAAGCAGTAAGCCTAAAATATTTTCCGTCTGATCTTGTGACAGTCAATTGTTTATGAATAGTTTGCCTCAAGCAGATATCCTGTCAGTCTTATATACATGTAACAGCTCTTTGGCTTAAACTGATTTGTATCAGTGAGTTGAAAATCTACTGCAGCAAATAATATTCAGCTTTTCGCAACTTTCTCGTTTAGGATTACTATATTCATTGGGGCATAAGTCTATATCCCTTTTCGCTGAAATTGGGCCTTCGTCTTGTACTCCACATCGAGTTATATATGGATGAAGGTACATGTATTTGTCGACATTTCTTAGCTTGTTTATTTCTTTATTAAAAACATATCTCTCCCCCCCCCCACCGCAAAACATGTGAATACTGCTTTATAGTTTTTTTCATTTCGGAGATCACGGTGGCTGAGTGGGTAAGATGCTGGCTCGCTAGACTGGATGTCTGGTGTAGATCCCTGCATTGGCCGAGAAAGTTCATCCAGATTTTCCGGCGTGCTTTCCCCCTTGTCAGTTATGCAGGGACTGATAAGGACAGGCTGTCTAGTCCTTCAGATGGGATGAAAAACCGAAGTCCCGTGTACACATTGCCATGCACGCACAAAATCGCTTGGCATTTGGAGCAGACCGTAGCGCCGTTGCCTGGGCAAAATTTTCCCCATAGCGCACTATATGATAATGCCCGCCTTCATTAGCCCAGTTTGAAGTAGAACAGTAGGACGCTAAATCCCATTTCGTTTTTTCAGACGTGTTTCAATATTCAGAATTCCACAAATTTCCTTTCCAAAGTTAGTTTGAAAACCTTATGCAAAGGTGATAGGCTATAGTTTTTCTTTTATCAAATTTGGTCAATGTCACAGTTTTCCTTCCAAATATGCGACAGACTGTGGCCATATTTCCACATTTTCAAAGTGCTATACAGATCTTTTTCTCATAGAGCTGTTTCCTAAATTGTCACTAATTTGGTGCTGTGGATAAACTGTGACAATTTAAATGCCTGTTTTGTACTTTATTACATTATATATTTATCTTTTAAATAAAGTATAGATACTTGTAGTGTATTTTGTTATATAATTATGTAAAGTGTGTAGTTTTTTACGTTTGGTTACAATTACTTTTAGAGAGAAATTGGGTTTAACATCCACTCGACTCACACTAGGTCATTTAGGGGCCTTTAGCAGTGGGATAAAACTGGATGACCTGGAGAAAATCTACTCAGCAATCGAAACCATGCCACCTGATTCAATGACTGATCTTATAATGCACCGCTTAGAGAGAAAAATGGTTTTTAACGTACAATAGACAGACTTTGGGACTCACCTGCAATTCAATACAAGTTAAATAATTTGAGGAGGGAGGGGATGGCTGAATGGTTAGCACATGCATGCTGTATCATAAGGCCTGTTATTGAGACCCCTACATGCCAGCGAATCATTGAAATAAAATTAAACCATATTTTAGACCCGAAATGACCTGGTTTCTGTCGAGTGGATGTTAAACCCCATTTCTCTCTCTCTCTCAATACTTTGGTTGCGCTAGGAGTCTTTAGTAATTGGAGGACCCAGAGAAATTCCCTGTTCACGTCTAGTATCGAAACCAGTCCACTAGGTATCACTGACAGACCTTATGATCTAAAGTGCATTCATTAGATCACATTACCATCCAGCCCTTCCTATGGTTAAAGAACATTTGGTTATTGGTTGACTGAATGTCATGTTTACAAACGCAAATAATAGATTTGACGTTAGAATTGCATCCGAAAATGATGTTTATTTAATGTTAGATTTACGTTATAATGGTCGGTTAGATTTTCATCATTTTGCTCATCCTTTTAACGACAATTTAACGTCAAGAAATGACGTAAATTTAGCGTAAATTTTACGTCATATTTACGTCATTTTCTGACGTAAATCTAACGTAAAGTTTACGTCATTTTCTGACGTAAATCTAACGTAAGTGACGTAAAGTTTACGCAAAATTTACGTTAGATTTACGTCAGAAAATGACGTAAACTTTACGTTAGATTTACATCAGAAAATGACGTAAAGATGACGTAAAAATGACGTAAAGTTTACGTTAGATTAACGTCATTTCCTGACGTAAATTTATCGTTAAAAAGATGAGCAAAATGATGGTAAACTGACTGACCATTTTTACGTAAACTTAACGTAAAATTAACATCATATTGTTAAGTGGGAACGTTCAAAGAATCATAATTTAAAATGTTACAAAAGTTACGTTAGAAGTACATAATTTACTAACGTCTACAGTTTTTCTGACAGGCTTGACAAATAACGTTGAATCAGGTGATTCAGTTGACGTTCTTGGAACAACCAGTCTGAACGTTTCTAAAGTAAACATCAGTATAACGATACTAACTAATGTTTAGTAACACCGCACAGTATCAAGGATATAACGTCATAAAAAAACGGAGTTGAAACATTAGTCTGATGTATTACTAACGCTCAAAGAATCATAAGTTAAAACGCTACAATAGTTACGTTAAAAGAACATAATTAATTGACGTTTTTGTTTTTCGTGTAGTGCGGTCCTCCTGCACTTACTATTAGAGTAGAGTTTTAGCCCTTCGTACTGCAGAATGTTCTCGTTGTCGGGTTTTGCTCCTGTTTGCTCACTACACTTATTATTTTAGCGTTTTCCGAGATTCTATCCGGATTATCGCCCTTATTGTTGAAATTGTTTGACGTTCTAACATCTGACGTCAACTGGCAGTCTATCGCCATTGAGAGACGACCATTGTCAAGATCGGTCGCATTATTTCTGTTACCTCTTTTTTCTTTTTTTTTTTTTTTTTTTAAATCATTTTTAGTGAAGCCTGTACCATAATAGGCCCGGGACTGTACATCGCAGTGGACGCTTACGGCTGGCCCCCGGATCCATTCACTTGATTTGATATTTTCCGCAGGTTAATCTTGTAGGTTTTTGTTTTTCGTGTAGTGCGGTCCTCCTGCACTTACTATTAGAGTAGAGTTTTAGCCCTTCGTACTGCAGAATGTTCTCGTTGTCGGGTTTTGCTCCTGTTTGCTCACTACACTTATTATTTTAGCGTTTTCCGAGATTCTATCCGGATTATCGCCCTTATTGTTGAAATTGTTTGACGTTCTAACATCTGACGTCAACTGGCAGTCTATCGCCATTGAGAGACGACCATTGTCAAGATCGGTCGCATTATTTCTGTTACCTCTTTTTTCTTTTTTTTTTTCAAATCATTTTTAGTGAAGCCTGTACCATAATAGGCCCGGGACTGTACAGCGCAGTGGACGCTTACGGCTGGCCCCCGGATCCATTCACTTGATTTGATATTTTCCGCAGGTTAATCTTGTAGGTTTTTGTTTTTCGTGTAGTGCGGTCCTCCTGCACTTACTATTAGGTTGTCTGACCAGCCTTGGGAAATAACGTTGATTCATGTGGTTCAGCTGACGTTCTTGGAAGAACTGGTTTGAACGTTTCTAAAGTAAACGCCAGTAGAACAATATTAATTAATGTTTAGTAACGTTTCACAGTATCGGCGATATAACGTCATAAAAAAACGGCATTGAAACATTACTCTAATGTTTTAATGTAACGTCTGCTAATGATGTAAGATATAATGGATGTAAAAAAGAAATACAACATTTTACGAACTTTATTGGAAGGCTTTATTTTTCGTTTAATTTTAAGGTTTTTAGATTAGGAAAAAAGAACGTTTTAATAACTGAAATTCAATATAATCAATATAACGTCACAAACAAATGTATTACCAACGTTCAAAGAATCATAATTTAAAATGTTACAAAAGTTACGTTAGAAGAACATAATTTACTGACGTCTACAGTTTGTCTGACTAGGCTTGACAAATAACGTTGAATCAGGTGGTTCAGTTGACGTTCTTGGAACAACAAATCTGAACGTTTCTAAAGTAAACGCCAGTAGAACGATATTAACTAATGTTTAGTAACGTCTCTCAGTATCAACGATATAACGTCATAAAAAACGGAATCGTAACATTAGTCTAATGTATTACTAACCTTCAAAGAATCATAAGTTAAAACGCTACAGAAGTCACGTTAGAAGAACATAATTTACTGACGTTTCCAGGTTGTCTGACCAGCCTTGGGAAATAACGTTGATTCAGGTGGTTCAGCTGACGTTCTCGGAACAACTGGTTTGGACGTTTCTAAAGTAAACGTCAGTAGAACAATATTAATTAATGTTTAGTAACGTTTCACAGTATCGACGATATAACGTCATTAAAAACATGGTTGAAACATTAATCTAACGTTATAATGCAACGTTTGCTAATGATGTAAGAAGTAAAGAATGTAAAATAGAAATACAACGTTTTACGAACTTTATTGGAAGGGTTTATTTTTCGTTTTATTTTAACGTTTTTAGATTAGGAAAACAGAACGTTTTAAAAACTGAAATTCAATATAATCAATATAACGTCACAAACAAATGTATTACCAACGTCCAAAGAAACATAATTTAAAATGTTACAAAAGTTACGTTATAAGAACATAATTTACTGACGTCTACAGTTTGTCTGACCAGGCTTGACAAATAACGTCGAATCAGGTGGTTCCGTTGACGTTCTTGGAACAACTAATCTGAACGTTTCTAAAATAAACATCAGTAGAACGATATTAACTAATGTTTAGTAACGTATCACAGTATCAACGATATAACGTCATAAAAAAACCCATTAATCTAATGTTTTAATGCAACGTTTGCCGATGGAACATTATAAAAACATTCAAAATAACGTTCCGTCATTGTTGAAAGAAAGTAAAATTAAAACGTCAAAAGACAACATTTTGGCGATGTTTCTGGAACGTTTAGAAAAAGTACAGTCTATCTCTGAACCCTTTCTGAACGTTCGGTGAACGTGCTTAAGCAAACATTCTGAACGCAACCATATTAGAACCAATTACGAATGTTACCAAAACGTTTTGTGTTTGCTGGGAACTTCACAAAAAAACGGAGTAGAAACATTAGTCTAATGTATTACTAACGTTCAAAGAATCATAAGTAAAAACGCTTCAGAAGTTACGTTAGAAGAACATAATTTACTGACGTTTCTAGGTTGTCTGACCAGGCTTGGGAAATAACGTTGATCAGGTGGTTCAGCTGACGTTCTTGGAACAACTAATCTGAACGTTTCTTAAGTAAACGTCAGTAGAATAATATTAATTGATGTTTAGCAACGGTTCACGGTACCGAGGGTATAACGTCAAACAAAAACATGGTTGGAACATTCATCTAATGTTTAAATGCAACGATTACTAATAATGTAAGATGTAAACTATGTAAATTATAAATACAACGTTTTACGAACTATATTGGAAGTTTTTATTTTTCGTTTTTTTTTTTAACGTTTTAAGATTAGGAAAACAGAACGTTTTAAAAACGGAAATTCAATATAATCAATTTAACGTCACAAACAAATATATTACCAACGTTCAAAGAATCATAATTTAAAATGTTACAAAAGTTACGTTAGAAGTGCATAATTTACTAACGTCTACAGTTTTTCTGACCAGGCTTGACAAATAACGTTGAATCAGGTGATTCAGTTGACGTTCTTGGAACAACCAATCTGAACGTTTCTAAAGTAAACGTCAGTAGAACGATATTAACTAATGTTTAGTAACGCCTCACAGTATCAACGATATAACGTCATATAAAAACGGATTTGAAACATTAGTCTGATGTATTACTAACGTTCAAAGAATCATAAGTTAAAACGCTACAATAGTTACGTTAAAAGAACATAATTAATTGACGTTTTTAGGTTGTCTGACCAGCCTTGGGAAATAACGCTTGGGAAATAACGTTGATTCATGTGGTTCAGCTGACGTTCTTGGAACAACTGGTTTGAACGTTTCTAAAGTAAACGTCAGTAGAACAATATTAATTAATGTTTAGTAACTTTTCACAGTATCGGCGATATAACGTCATAAAAAACGGGATTGAAACATTACTCTAATGTTTTAATGCAACGTCTGCTAATGATGTAAGATGTAATGAATGTAAAAAAGAAATACAACGTTTTACGAACTTTATTGGAAGGGTTTATTTTTCGTTTTATTTTAACGTTTTTAGATTAGGAAAACAGAACGTTTTAAAAACTGAAATTCAATATAATCAATATAACGTCACAAACAAATGTATTACCAACGTTCAAAGAATCATAATTTAAAATGTTGGAACATTCATCTAATGTTTAAATGCAACGTTTGCTAATAATGTAAGATGTAAATAATGTAAAATATAAAGAAACGTTTTACGAACTATATTGGAAGGCTTTATTTTTCGTTTAATTTTAACCTTTTTAGATTAGGAAAAAAGAACGCTTTAATAAATGAAATTCAATATAATCAATATAACGTCACAAACAAATGTATTACCAACGTTCAAAGAATCATAATTTAAAATGTTACAAAAGTTACGTTAGAAGAACATAATTTACTGACGTCTACAGTTTGTCTGACTAGGCTTGACAAATAACGTTGAATCAGGTGGTTCCGTTGACGTTCTTGGAACAACTAATCTGAACGTTTCTAAAATAAACATCAGTAGAACGATGTTAACTAATGTTTAGTAACGCATCACAGTATCAACGATATAACGTCATAAAAAAACCATTAATCTAATGTTTTAATGCAACATTTGCCGATGGAACATTATAAAAACATTCAAAATAACGTTCCGTCATTGTTGAATGAAAGTAAAATTAAAACGTCAAAAGACAACATTTTGGCGATGTTTCTGCAACGTTTAGAAAAAGTACAGTCTATCTCTGAACCCTTTCTGAACGTTCGGAGAACGTGCTTAAACAAACATTCTGAATGCAACCATATTAGAACCAATTACGAATGTTACCAAAACGTTTTGTGTTTGCTGGGTACCTATTTAGACATAGTTTGTTTGGCATACCGATCGTGCGATCACGAATCTACTGGTTTTACACCAAATAAACTTATGCTTGGAAGAGAGGTTAATTTACCTGTTAATTTACTGGCTGGGAGACCCCCAGGGAGTAAATTTACGCATGTGGAGTATGTTAACGATATAATAAGACGTCTAGATTCTGTATATGAAGCTTGCCGAGAACATCTCTCTGCTAGTGCTCGAAGAGCCAAGAAGAGATATGATCAGCACAGTCTGCAGAACCAATTTGATATCGGTTCTCAAGTTTGGGTTTATATACCGAGGAATCGAATAGGCTTGTCTCATAAATTACAGAAATTCTGGGGTGGGCCGTACACTGTAAAGAGTAAGCTATCTGATTTAGTCTATGCAGTGCAACACAATAAAGATGGGCGGAAAATGATAGTTCATCATAACAAGCTTAAGTTATTCGAGGCTAGGGAATCAATCGGGAAAGAAGGTGAGGACAAGGATGAGTCCATCCTTCCCGACTCTTTTCTCGAGGAAAACCAATTGTCTGAGTCTGAATCTTCTAGCACACTTGATCTCCCGTCGCAGAGAACACACACAAGAACAGTGCGCCCTCCTCCTCGATATAGGGACTAAATGGTCCGTATTTATGTTGATTTTGAATGAAAATTGTTGATGTTGATTTCTGTTTTGCTGTTGATGTTCATATATGGTTATATTTTTGCAGTTAAATTATATGTATTGGTGATTGGTGAATATTTTGAAGATCAAAATGAGACGATCTCAGTTGGGAAGAGGCCGCCAAAGGAGTAGATCTCCATTTAAAGGAGACCGGAGGGAGGAAGAACGAGCAAAGAGGGAATCACAGAAGCCTCACGCATTTCAATGTGATGACTGCCGTCTATCCTATGCCACGAAAACAGAATATGAAGATCACATAAAAACATATCATGACAGTTATCCTTGTCCTATTACTGATTGTAAAGAGAAATTTCGATCAAAATACAACTGGAGAAGACATCTAGCTACACATTTGCCGAAAACCGACAATACAGATGATATTTATGCTAAACTTGTCATGGATGAAGTTGCTAAGTCTAAATCTACACCAAAGACTGTTCCGGTAGCAACGGTAACAAGTAATTCTGTTGGTTCTAGTCCAACTAGTGTTGTGGATTGGGAGGCTACCAAACGTTTTGTTTGTCAAATTTTTCAGCAGCCCGAATCACATTTATCGAATCAAGAGAAGACTGTTGATCTTGAAATACCTGTTGATATGTCTTTTAGATCTAAAGAATCTGTTGCAGTTTCCTTAAGTCCAAAGAAACCGTCTACGATATCTTTGAGCCCCGGGAAGAATAATTCACCTTTGAAAGCTGATGCAAGGCCTAAAATTTCCAGTGTATCAACATCTCCCCCGCCCCTATGGCCTATTGCTATGTCGAACTCAGATGAGCCATTGGGATTTACGATTAAAGAATCCATACACAAAACATCAGAGGCTGGTGGAAATGAACGCCTTTACCGACTTATTCCTAGATAGGGACAGGAAGTGGCTGACTTTGATGGTAATGAGAAACTAAATGGATTCAGGACAACCCTACAGTCTTTGTACTGGCCCGTTGATGAAGCTCCTCCACCGCCCTTGGAAACGTTAGAAGAAAAGAGATTACGCGATAACGCGAAGTGAACTTTAAGTAATGTTTGCGAGTTTAATCGTCGATTATTGTGTTGAACTGATCATGGTTCATAGGCGTGTTGATAGTATACATTATTTGTATTTGTGTTGTGGTGAATATGTATTTCGCCGGAACAAATCAGCGATTTTCAACTCTAATGACTGTGTTAATTCGTTGAACTGTGATTTTATAGATAATTGTTACTGATGATCAAGTAGTGTGAACTGATTTCGCGAACAGAAAATCTAGACAATATGTCGCGTGTTGGAGATAAAGTGACTTGAACTGTGTTTTAATGATTTGATATTTTGAACTTTATCAGTTTATTCCAGTTATCAGTGTTTTAAAATGTTTAATTGTTTAATTATGTTTAATATTTCGATGGAGGACGATCGATTTTCGGAGTCGTGGGTAGTGTAAACGGTAGCCGTAGCTATCTTATTTGTATTTCGTTTTCCGGAAAAGCGCTCCGTAGTTCTATATTTAGAATATGGGTGTAAGTTTTTGGTACCTACCGCTGCTCTAGTAAAATCTATCGTTTTCTCGGCACAATCATTGCCTATAAAATATTTTGATAGTTTTATATTGTGTAAGAGTATATATTTCTAATTACGGATGCTGCCTATGTTTTTATTATTGTTAACTGTGTCTGCCGACTGTATTTTCATGCCAGAACTTTACTATGTATTTATATGTACTTTCACTTAGTTTGTTGTAATATTTAGTGGGCAGAATATATAAGTCAATAGTTTTGATAGAAAATTATTTGTATCTGGTAGATAAATTATCTAGCTACCCGTGCCTATCATTGGTTTTGTGGTGCCTACACTGTGTCAAAAGTTCTGCATATATTTTAGATGGTACTCGTGTCTGGATTTTAGATTCCATGCCGACTTGTCCAAGGGAGATAATTTTAGCTTCTTGTTTATCAAGAATTTATTAATTAGTAGGCATGTTTAATTTAAGACTTATTTAGTATATATTGACATTTCAAATTATTGCTTATGCATGTTGTAAGTCATGTGTTATGTTGGTTTAGTCGAGGCATGGGTTCTTTCATTTATTTTGTGTCTGTTAGTTTAGGATTTCACCTCGCCTTCTGTGACTAGGTGGGTTAATAAATTGAGTCTCATTGCCTCCCTGCATTAGCCTTCGTGTCTTGCACACTGGATATATTATCCTGGCTCAAGGAAGTGTTTTAGATAGTGATAATAACGGCATTTGAACATAGTGTTTTATTTATTTATTCAAAAGTTACGTCTGGTAGTAGAAAGTGTTTTGTAAGTGAGTATTAATATTACATAGTTAGAGACGACCACAAATCGTCCCGAATTCACGTAATTCCGGATACCCGTATTTCGCTTAGCTATCCCCAACCAAAAATTATATGTATCATCTATGTTTCTTTGAATTTTATTAAAGCCTTTTTAAGTTCCTGTTGTTTTAGTGTCGATTAATTATTAGACTAACAGTGTGCAGGTAACAACGCAATTTGATTGGTCGAGACTTTGGAACACAATAACTCTCCTTCTAATTGAGTAAAAATGTTCAAACTTGGTGTATATGCTTATTAGGTCAATGCCTTGATGGAGTTCGAAGATGAGCATTTTCCGCTTAGGGTAAGCAGAGATAAGCAATTTGATTGGTTGATGCTTTGGGACACGATAACTTTAGTTCTAATTAAGTGAGGGTGATGAAACTTGGTGTATAGTTTCATTACAGTAATACCTTGACTAAGTTCGATAATGAGCATTTTCTGCTCAGGGTAAGCAGAGCGATACGCAATTTGATTGGTCGAGACTTTGGAACACAATAACTCTCCTTCTAATTGAGTTAAAATGTTCAAACTTGGTGTATATATATGCTTATTAGGTCAATGCCTTGATGAAGTTTGGAGATGAGCATTTTCCGCTTAGGGTAAGCAGAGATAAGCAATTTGATTGGTTGATGCTTTGGGATAACTTTAGTTCTAATTAAGTGAGAGTGATGAAACTTGGTGTATAGTTTCATTACAGTAATACCTTGACTAAGATCGATAATGAGCATTTTCTGCTCAGGGTAAGCAGAGCGATAAGCAATTTGATTTGCCGAGACTTTGGAACACAATAACTCTCCTTCGAATTGAGTTAAAATATTCAAAATTGGTGTGTATGCTTATTAGGTCAATGCCTTGATGGAGTTCGAAGATGAACATTTTCTTCTGAGGGTAGGCAGAGATAAGCAATTTGATTGGTTGATACTTTGGGACAAGATAACTTAGGTTCATCTTGATTGATGATTTTTATGCCAATACAATGACTGCATTCACATTCAGTAATGGATTCGACAGTAACAGCTTAGTGTATAGAAACGATTGACTCGGACACGAGGGTCCTTTCCCTTGTCAAGCCTGTGGGCCCTTTTGTCTGCTTTTAGGGTCCCCCTAACTAGGGTACATTTTCATTTTTCTCGTCGGTTTTAGCATTTTTCTTTATAAAACACTTTTGGATGACACGTGTACAGTTTGATTGCTCGATACGTTTGAAAAAAATAAATGTGCGATTAATTAATATGTGTCATCTATTTATTTTGGGATTTCGGCGGGGGACATCAGCCTCACTGTTGGCTTGTTTACTAATTGAGTCAGGTCTAATAAGTTGCTAGCATCGTGAATGAAGATGGTTGTTTTCGTATTCATGTCAATGTTAAAATCTCCTAAAATTATACACTTATCAATAGGATCGGTAATAGCTTGTTGAAAATAATTAAAAATCTGTTGATTGAGATTGGACGATGAAGAGGGGGGTCTGTAGTAATTTCCGAATAAAAACTTGTTATTATTAGAGTTAATCTCTATCCAAATTGATTCAATGTTAATATTTTCTAAATCTTGTCTACGTTTGAATGATATGGAGTTACGAATATATGTAATCACCCGCCACCACGATTATTTCTATCTTTCCTGACGGGTAGATAGTAGTTAGGTAAAGCTATAGACTCAGATGTGATGTTTTTGTCAAGCCATGTTTGTCTTATTGTTATTATGTCAAATCTATTTAGTTCAGTGGTTATCAAATCGAGTTTGTTTTTGAGGCTCCTTACATTCAAATGCACTACTGAGAGGCGGTTATTGTTGTATGTATTTGGGCCTGGATTGGGTTCGATATTGCCTGGGAGTAATAGGTGGGTGCGAATGAGTAATATATATGGTGCAGTTGTGTAAGCGGGCAAACAATACATTCCGATTGCTGTCCCTAAAATTTAGAGAAATTATATATAATTCTTTGGAGTCTTGGTAATATATTGCATATATTTTTGGCTTAGCCGAGGTATATGTAAATGTTGGATGAATATTATCGTAAATAATCATGAAGGATGTGATGCTTTGTGGTGGCTTAAATAATAAATAGTGTTTATCAATATAAACATAATATTATATACACGAGGGGGTAAGACTATAACTAATTTAACCTATGTACACATATATTTACAAGGCTGCGAGACAATCGGTTGCACAGGGATTGTTCGCTTGGTATGGCCAGTAGAGAGCGATTTCGTTCGTTCGTTACTGGGAGTTTAACTAGTGCGAGAGTAGTTAGGGGGCTTGTATGGTAATTTTTGTGCGTGCATGGACGTGCACGTGACCTTGCATTGAATGACCTAGAGTACGTGTGTGACCTAGATGACCCCCTGCACGTGCGTGACCTTGCACGTGTGATTTCACGTACGGAGAGAGGGGGCGCGCGGGAAAAGAGAGAGAGAGAAGAAGAAGAAGAAGACGACAAAGAAGAAGAGAGGAAGGGGGACAACTCTTTTTGCATTGATTAAGTTGGCCCTGAAAAGGGCCGTTGTCCTCACTCAAATGTGAAGGTACGACGCACTTTATGTCGGTTGCGTCTAATGGCCTCCACTAATTCGGGAGGAGGTCTTTTCCTGGGAGGTGTTTTTAATACCTCGTCAGGTAAGACAAAGATATCGTCAGGGGTAATCACGGCAAGAGAGTGACCCCGGAGATACACAAGAGTATCCGCGTTGTGGTTGTCTTCGATGCGTATGACCGGAGCAGCCATTCTCATACTGAGAAAGAGAGCCGGGTGTCGGGCCGTTTTATTATCGTAAGGACGAGTCCATTTGAAGGATATGACGTCACGGACGAGTCCATTCATGGGTGACGTCACGGACGAATCCATTTGAAGGATATGACGTCACGGACGAGTCCATTCATGGAGTGACGTCACAGTACTGAGCATAACGTTATGCATCGTAGATTGAACGTCGGGGGCTAAAAATATACGTGATGCAACATTATGCGTACGTTGGAGGCTAAGTATAGACGCGATGTAACGTTATACAGCGCATGTACAACGTTATACAGCGTAGGGTGTACGATATCGAACGTTTGATGACGTCACGACAGACAGGGGATAAAGGAAGGGAAGCAACAGTTTCTAACATTTTCATGCGATCAGCGAGCGAAGCAAGATGAGTTTTACATTACGGCCCGTGGATAGAAGATACAGCCGATTGTTTAGAACCGAATCACTGTGTGTGGAGATAGATTTTCTGGAAGATTGGTCCCACGTTCCAGCCAACGATGTACCACAACAACCACACGACACTTTTGAGGCCATCATTGAGGAAATTCGCCGAACCTTGGACGCCAGAGAAAGTGACTATGTTAGAATCGCCATCAGTCACCCAGAACTCAAAACACCTATTTGGTTACCTTTCCGTGAGCACCGTTTGTTAAAAGCCGAAGACCTGCTACAGAAAGTGGCTTCCGTATTACAGAGTAATAAGAATTTCGACTGGATCAACGCATGTCCATGAGTATCTGTCACGTGTCCCCTCCCGATGGCAGAGGCAGCCGTGGAACAAACGTGAAGAAGAGAAACAGTGCTAATTTCGACGAATATTTAAAGAAAAAGAGATGTCTGGTCACCATTAAGAATGCCGACGAACTTTGTTTCCAGCGAGCCTTTGTCGTCGCCCGTCATTATGCCAACAAACAAGACACGCCTGAATGGGTAAGAGAGAAGATGAGATTAACCAACAACACAGGACCCCGAACATGGCAGACCAGAAAAACGGAAGCACTTATCGATGCCGTCGGTGGAGCCAGGCAAGCCTGCACGGGGATGGAAACCTGGGAATTGTACGACAAGTATTTGGGAGAGCAAGGATATCAGCTCAATGTTTTCTCACGAGCCATCTTTGGGAAGGCGATCTATCGGGGAACCAAATACGTCATTACCTCCATGCCCGCCTTTGTGGAGAATTCATATTTTTGTGAGACCTGTCAAGTGGGATACAATGCGGCAGAGAAACATTCATGTCACGTGATGTGTCGAGGATGTAAGACAGTGGGTCCACCCTGTCCACCCGATCCCAATACAAAGACGTGTTACCGTTGTCATCGCGTGTTTATGAGCCGCCAGTGTTTCGACAATCATCTCGCCACCCGTTCCAGAGCCAAGTGCAGTATATGTCATCGGTGGAAGAAATGCGAGAAATGTCAGAAAGAGTGTGACGTTATCAAAGCCAAGCGAAATTTGGAAGAACATCGATGCGGAGAATACGAGTGTACCATCTGCCGAGAGTGGCACACGGCCGAGAAACAATTTAGCTACATTCAACCACTGAATTCACCCATCGACATGAACGGAGAGCGGAAAGACCCAAATCGATAAACAACAGAAATCAACGTTGACCTGTTTCGTCTTCTTTGACTTTGAATGCCAGCAAGATACCTATGTGTCCTGCAAACCTGTTGTCACTTTTGTATCGACAACCAAGAACCCTGCGAGCACTGCGACATGTACTGGAATCACTAGGGAGAAATTGTGTTTGCTGGACGATGTGGGAAAATGGTTTTTGCAACTCGCTGCTCACGGTACGGTGGTAGATGGTCGGAAACATGACAGTCACGAATCGAGTCCCGTGATCGCCGTGGCTCACAACTTTAAAGGTTACGACGGACTGCTGATTTTACAGACGCTGCACAAACATTCCGTGGCGCAACCCGAAGTGATTATGAATGGTGGTAAAGCGATGACGATCACTGTCGGGACGGTAAAATTCATCGATTCCCTCAACTTTTTACCGATGGCTTTACGGGACATGCCCAAGACCTTTGGCCTGCAAGAACTCAAAAAAGGTTATTTCCCTCACCACTTCAACAGACCGGACAATGAAGAATACGTGGGCGCCTATCCTCCCGACACCGATTACGAACTGGATGGCATGAGAGTATCGGAACGAGAAAAATTTCACGAGTGGTACGAACAACACCGTCGCGATGTCTTTGATTTTCGCCAGGAAATTCTCGCCTACTGTAAAAGTGACGTCGATGTCCTCCGCCGATGTTGTGGTGGGTTTCGAGAGATATTTCTCATGGACACCGGAATCGATCCCTTTGAAAAAGCCTGACCCTGGCCTCTGCCTGCAGTCGCGTGTTACGCACGCATTACCTCAAAAAAGACACCCTCGTCGTCATTCCTCGAGCCCTGATGCAAGAGTCGAAACCTGATAAGGACGGGCACCGCTTCCAGCCTCGACAACAGTCCAACAAAGCCCTTCGATGGTTGGAATGGGAACAACACCAACAGACCATGGCAGCTTTCCGAAACCAGACCCCACTACCCAACATTCGACACGCCCGTAACTGTAGTGAATGCCGAGTTGGCACTTATAGTTTAGATGGCATGGACAAGACCACGGGTACGGTGTACGAGTTTCACGGGTGTGCCTTTCACGGATGTCCCAAATGTTACCCGGGTCCCGTCCAAGACGTTCAGCATAAACATCCCTACGACTCATCTCGCAGTATGAGGGACTCGTACCAGAAGAGACAAGAACGTCACCGTCGACTCCAGGAACAGTACGGTATGCAGACCATCCGCGTCATGTGGGAATGTGAGATGGAGGAAGAACGACGCCACGATCCCGAGATGGACGAATTTTTACAAGGCTTAGAAGATCAGCAATGGCCCGCTCCCGAACCTCTGATGCCTCGCAACGCTTTCTTCGGTGGAAGAACCAATGCCATCCAACTGTTGGTGAACGAGTCGGTGGAAGACATGCGTTACATCGACGTGGTGTCTCTCTACCCTTACATTTGCAAGTACGGTACCTTTCCCATCAAGGAACCCACGATCGTCACACAGCCCGATCAAGACCAGTGGCAACAGTACGAAGGATTGATCCAGTGTTCCGTCTTGCCGCCTCGTGGCCTGTACCACCCGGTGCTCCTGTTTCGGCGTAAACAGAAATTGGTGTTTGCCCTGTGTCGAAGCTGCGTCGACGAACACATGCAACAAGGGGAGATTGCCGAATACCAACCTTGTGAGCACACCGACGAACAGCGAGCCTGGGTGGGTACGTTTGTCACCCTGGAACTCAAGAAAGCGGTGACCCTAGGATACCAAGTACTGAAAGTTTACGAAGTCTGGCACTGGGATGAATTCAGCACCTGCCACCTACGATGCCGATTCCAAAATGGGCTGTCTTTTCACGGGGTACATTAACCACTACCTAAAGAAGAAGATGGAGAGTAGCGGTTATCCCGACACCTGTCACACCGAAGAAGACAAGACCCGCTTCGTCAACGATGTGTACGACACCGAAGGTATTCGCCTGGATCCCGCGTCGATAAAACCAAACAAAGTAAGCTCCAACTCAACACAGCATGGGGGAAATTCGGACAGAGAGACAACTTTCCCAAGACCGAATACATCACGGAGCCCAGCGTCTATTTTGAAAAAATGTTGGACGTGACCCAGACCGTACGAGATGTGCAGTTAGTCAATGATAACATGGTCTTGATGGAAACGCTGAAGAAAGAAGAACACGTGGCACCCTGTCCCATCACCAACGTGGTTATCGCCGCCTTTGTCACTGCGCAGGCCCGTTTAAAACTCTATTCCGTCTTGGAAAAGTTGGGAGAAAGGGTATGCTATTTTGACACCGATAGCGTCATCTACCAATACCACTCCACGTCATGGAATCCCCCGGAAGGTTCTAGTTTGGGTCAGTGGAAGAACGAGTTGCCCGAAGATGTCACCATTCGAGACTTTGTTAGCGGAGGACCAAAGAATTACGCGTACCGCCAGAGCGATGGTAAAACCGTATGTAAAGTCCGGGGATTCACCTTGAATTATCGTGCCTCCCAGCAGCTGAATTACACCATCATGAAGGAGAATGTACGGCACGTCAATCAAAACGAGCCTCTGGTCATCGCCAGAGCCTTATATACTATTCAAAAAAAGTAGGGGATATTTGATTTTGGGGGCATAATACTAAAATATGCAAATGACTACGAAAAAGGTCACTATAGAACCTAACAGAAGAAACATTTCCAGTTACATGTGACGCCCAAACGCACCTATAACTACCGCATGGAATGCAGGTGATGCTTGGGATCATCATGGGGGTCCAACCCAAGATTTGCACGACTCTGACTGACTTTGAATGTTACAGTCATTGTAGCATTGAATTCCAGGGTGGAAACATCAGTTTAATTGTTTTAGTGACCAGAAAACAAATTTTGATATGCGTCGGCTTACCCAAAATGAAAGGTTACGTGCCCTTGGCATGCTACAGATCGGCACAACACAGGCGGTTGTGGCGCGGACGATGAATGTTTCTCAGTCTGTCATAAGCAGGCTATGGTCCAGATACCGTGATACACAATCTGTACAGGACAGACCACGCTCAGGTCGACCAAGGGCGACAACTCAAGCCCAGGATCGATTAATCCGTACCTTGGCCTTGAGAAATCATGTCATCACAGCAAATCAGATCAGCGCTCGTCTTCAAACAGACACTGGTGTGAGAGTGAGTGGCCAGACGATTCGGAATCGACTGCATAGGGGTCACCTTCGCGCCCGACGTCCTCGCGTGATCCCTTGTTTGAGAGATCATCACATTCAGGCAAGACGTCGTTGGTGTAGGGATCGTCAACACTGGGATAATCGACGCTGGAGCAATGTGATGTTTTCAGATGAGTCAAGGTTCACTGTTGATTTTTTGGACAGACGTAGGAGGGTGTGGCGTCGTCGAAACGAGCGCTTCCAAGACGTTAACGTCATCAGACATGATCGATTTGGGGGTGGTTCTGTTATGGTGTGGGGAGGCATCACTGTTGCTGGAAGAACGGCTTTACATGTTGTTGCAGGGCGTGTTACAGGCCAGTACTACCGGGACAACATCTTGGCAGTCCATGTTGTGCCGTTCGCACGACGTCATGGCCGCCGTTTCATCTTCCAGGATGACAACGCAAGATGTCACAGGGCCAGGATCGTTACAGGTTACCTCCAACAACAGAACATCACCACATTACCTTGGCCAGCACTGAGTCCCGACCTCTCCCCCATCGAGCATGTCTGGGACATGCTTGGACAGAGGTTACGTCAACGTCAACAACGTCCTTCCAATGTCCAAGAACTTGCTGCTGCGTTGCAACAGGAATGGGACAATCTGGACCAAAATGACCTTAGACGTCTCATTAGGAGTATGCCACGTCGGATCAATGCTTGTTTGGCAAAGAGAAGAGGATTTACCCGTTACTGACTTTGTTGTGATGCTGTGGTAACTTTGCTGTTTGACCCCGGGTATCATTTTACCCTTATAATGGTCAGTCTGTGCCTTACTTAGTCTAACGATCATTTGGAATAAATCGATGAATGTGAACTTCATTTCATTTTGTCATTTGTTTCTTCGTCAGTATCATTAGGTGACTTTAATAACACTTAAAAATCAAATATCCCCTACTTTTTTTGAATACCAACTGACGTCGTGGGCGCCATTTTGTTACCCATTTTTACGTTGCACATAGAGCCGCAGTTCAGCGTGTGACCGATTTATATGTTTTAGATTTGTGCAAATGATTGATTCCGATTTCGCTTCTGATTTTTTTTAAAATTAACATTAAAAATACCGCAATGAACCAATATAATTTTTTATTTAATTTTTATCGTATGTTATTATCCCGCGTTGAAGGAAGTAAGGGGGGAGATCTTGAAACGGGCTCTGTCCATCCTAGTATCTTTATGAAACTTTATTTGTAAACACATAATTATAGTAGTTGTGCCAGGTTGTGCCTTTTGCTAATTTGAAATCTTTAGGATTTAATCATTTGTGTGTTTCCATGGAGACGTTGGGTGGTTGTGTGATCTAACAAGCGCGCTTTAATCATAATTTCTGTTATTGAATCAAGCGGCGATGTTTCGATCTAAAGATTCTACGTGACAGGGAGTAGGTCGCCTGTCCAACCTTGTGGGTTTTCTACTTGTCCTTCAATTTCCTTCCATTACTAAAGACCCCCTACGCGCAAGCGAATTATTAAAGGTGTACCATACGCTAGCTCTCTTTCGAATCTCCGGTTGTAATCTCGTGGGTTTTCTCCAGGTCCTCCCACTAGGTTGTAAGTGACAAGGAGTAGGGTGGCCTGTCCAGTCTCGTGGGTTCTCTTCGGGTCCTCCGGTTTCCTCACACTGCTAAAGATCCCTACGCGCAAGCGAATAATTGAAATAAAATTAAACCATATGATCTAGTTTGTGTCGAGTGGACGTTACCCCTCTCTCTCTCCCTCTCTCACTCTCTCCTACCATGGGAACAAATTCGAGGTAGATTTTGGTGTACAATTTTTATTCAGAGGAGCAAAAATAAATGATTTAGCCTTTATTCAAAATTGCTGGAAAACGAAATTCAAACTTCGACTCCCTACAAAGACCAGAAAAAGAAAAATGATAATCTGAATAAAAAGATTTTTTTTTTTACGCTGAACGGCTTAATCCGAATAACTAATAATATTGATGACTTCAGTCAAGCGGGAACTTTGCTAGGCCTACAATGTGTGTCTCAAGCTCATAAATTGTTGAAGATTCACCCCTGGATGGAGATATCAAACATAATCACTTATAAAAAAATGAAAATAAAAATGACCATATCGATGAAGTTAAAATTCGAAAAACATCTACTAACTAGGCCAGACCAGGCCTGACCCTACAAGGTAGGCTATCAAACTCAAAAGTGTTATTCCCAAGTACATGAATCTTTTTCGAAAATTCACTCGTGGATGAATTCATTAAACATATACAAAGTAACGCAAACCGCAACACTTTATGCCATATAGACGAAATTTAAATCGAAAAAACATCTACTAATTAACAAAGGCTAGGCCTATAGGCCTATTTGGGCCTACACTGTCAAAGCGTCTTTTTCAATTCATAACAAATCTCTGAAAATTCATTCATAAAAAAAATAATAACCTATGAGTAGTATGACGTGAATATGTCATTAGGTTCGGAATTTCTTCAAACTACAATGAGAATCTATGGTCGCTTGAAATCATTAAAAACGCGAATGACTGGATAATAATTACCGGTAGGCCTAGGACTACACAAGATGTAATTTTTGCCACAATCGACGCCTTTTCGCATTTTTTGGGAACCTGTGCAAATAAATCCCTTGCCCATCATTTGTGTGGCATTTCACAGCCACAAAATAGACCAATAATATAAAATACCGCGGATAAAATGTAATTTAAAACACGTCAAATTATAGGTTACTATACAGACGATTCTTTTCAGATGGGTAACATAATGGCGTCCATGTGTCACGTGACCACCATTGGCCAATCATAATGGGGACACGGGTTGGCCAGACTCTCTTTATATAAGGCTCTGGTCATCGCCAATCCGTTCAAGATTACCAGATCACGTGACCGTCGTCTTTGGACACGCCCCGAGAACAAAAGATATAAAATCGTGTATGACAAGCGGTTTGTTCAATTCAATGACGATGGCCAACCTAGCAACACTTACCCCTATGGATACTGACTTTCGGGTCTCAGGACGATGGCGAACAAACAAAGAAGATGACGAACCGGCAGAAAATACGGATATGATCGAGAAACTTAGACGACGATGGCTCAACTTTCGAGTTTTCAAATGTTTCCTACCCATTATAGAAGAAAGGCAACACGCAGAGTGTATCGGCTGCAATTACGAACATCCCAGTCAGAGATACCACTCGTGTTTCTTCCATAACGGGTCAACCCTCGCATCCCGTGGACGATTACAATCACTACCTCTGGGTGGACGAACCGAAACTGCAAGACATCGATAGCGTGCTAGGCACGGGATCAAGTCAAGACGTGGGAGGACGAACAACGATGGCGAGAAGACGTCGCGAAAGCCCTGAAAAAGTACCGGGCTTTAAGACGGCGTTGATCAAACGCAAAGACGAGTTCGTCGAACAGAAAGAAGACCACATACGCCAGTGGATGGACGAATTGCCGAAGAAAAAGAAACGATGGTCTCTGGATCAAATGGATATCAACGTCATGTCTGGTAAACTGGGAGAAGGCTGGGAATGTATTGGCAGACATCTGGGGATCAGAGAAGCGCGAATCAGTCAAGCCAAGATGAGTCATCCTAAGAACGCGCGCATGCAAATTTTCACCGTGTTCAACCATTGGCGACAAAAACACGTTAATCGAGCCGACCTGATGACGTTTTTTTGGAAGCCTTTCACGTGAGTGAAGCCTTGGTCGATTGGGACGAAGTGAAAAAGTACGTGGAAAGCCTGGAAATCATAGACTAAACAACGAACCAATCAAAACGAAGGAAAAAAAACAATCAAAAGCTAGTGACGATACGACCAGGACTAAGAAGAAGCGAAGTGTCACACTGAAATTTCATTCTGCTCTCGATGGCTAGTCAAGCTTGTTTCTACAGACGATACAAGGAGAAAAAGAAAACAGCCGACGAAGCTTTCCATCCCATCTCCTATTCTCCCAATTACCAGTGAAAATGGTGAAACCCCGAAGCCGGCTGTCCTCTTGTTGGCAGAGAAGGAAGCAGAAAGTTTTTCCCGAGCACTCATCCAATATGCGGGTCCGAGAGATATGACCGAAGTCTTGTCGTATCCCCCTTGTTTCGATATGAGTGAATGGATACCCGTCGTCGTCACGTTTGCTGAAGTGGAAGACTGGCACCCGCACGACACGATGCAGAAGCTTTTGGGACATGTGTATTGGATTCCTCGCGTCCTGAGAAATGTACCCTGGGTGAGACAAGAGATCCTGAAGAGAGAACGCGATAACTAACAGTTTCTTCTTTTCCTTTGTATGATATGTTTTTTTGAATTGGTGCATTGAATGCTCTTTTTGTATTTTTTGTAAAATAAATTGTGTTCTAATTTCACTCCATGTCTGTTGTTCTGTCGCGCAGGTATAAAAGGCAGGGGAAAAGGGAATGGGGGGAAACAGTGCAAGATGGATGTGACGTTCAAACATCCTTTTACCATATTGGTCAGTGGTCCAACGGGTGTTGGGAAAACGGTCTTTGTGCAGAAATTTCTTCAAGCGTCCCTGTTCGACGTCCCTCCCCAACGTATCGTGTGGGCTTATGGCGAATGGCAAGAGAGTTACGATCGCTTTCCCTACACTTGTGTCAAAGGTTTGACTCATATTGACGACGTGATGGGTCAAGTCTTAGTCGTGGATGATTTGATGGGAGAAGACACGGAGATATTGCAAAAGTGGTTCACGAAAAAGAGTCATCACCACGACACGAGTGTCATATTTACATTGTGCAAAACTTGTTTGACAAGCAACAGCGTACCATCAGTCTGAATGCCAATTACCTGGTAGTGTTCAAAAATCCCCGAGACGCCTCACAAATTGGTGTGTTGGCCCGTCAGATGTACCCTTCCCGTTGCAAGAAGCTTATGAAGATGCGACGAGTACCCCACGCAGTTACCCAGCAAACACAAAACGTTACTGTAAAAGTGACGTCGATGTCCTCCGCCGATGTTGTGGTGGGTTTCGAGAGATATTTCTCATGGACACCGGAATCGATCCCTTTGAAAAAGCCTGACCCTGGCCTCTGCCTGCAGTCGCGTGTTACGCACGCATTACCTCAAAAAAGACACCCTCGTCGTCATTCCTCGAGCCCTGATGCAAGAGTCGAAACCTGATAAGGACGGGCACCGCTTCCAGCCTCGACAACAGTCCAACAAAGCCCTTCGATGGTTGGAATGGGAACAACACCAACAGACCATGGCAGCTTTCCGAAACCAGACCCCACTACCCAACATTCGACACGCCCGTAACTGTAGTGAATGCCGAGTTGGCACTTATAGTTTAGATGGCATGGACAAGACCACGGGTACGGTGTACGAGTTTCACGGGTGTGCCTTTCACGGATGTCCCAAATGTTACCCGGGTCCCGTCCAAGACGTTCAGCATAAACATCCCTACGACTCATCTCGCAGTATGAGGGACTCGTACCAGAAGAGACAAGAACGTCACCGTCGACTCCAGGAACAGTACGGTATGCAGACCATCCGCGTCATGTGGGAATGTGAGATGGAGGAAGAACGACGCCACGATCCCGAGATGGACGAATTTTTACAAGGCTTAGAAGATCAGCAATGGCCCGCTCCCGAACCTCTGATGCCTCGCAACGCTTTCTTCGGTGGAAGAACCAATGCCATCCAACTGTTGGTGAACGAGTCGGTGGAAGACATGCGTTACATCGACGTGGTGTCTCTCTACCCTTACATTTGCAAGTACGGTACCTTTCCCATCAAGGAACCCACGATCGTCACACAGCCCGATCAAGACCAGTGGCAACAGTACGAAGGATTGATCCAGTGTTCCGTCTTGCCGCCTCGTGGCCTGTACCACCCGGTGCTCCTGTTTCGGCGTAAACAGAAATTGGTGTTTGCCCTGTGTCGAAGCTGCGTCGACGAACACATGCAACAAGGGGAGATTGCCGAATACCAACCTTGTGAGCACACCGACGAACAGCGAGCCTGGGTGGGTACGTTTGTCACCCTGGAACTCAAGAAAGCGGTGACCCTAGGATACCAAGTACTGAAAGTTTACGAAGTCTGGCACTGGGATGAATTCAGCACCTGCCACCTACGATGCCGATTCCAAAATGGGCTGTCTTTTCACGGGGTACATTAACCACTACCTAAAGAAGAAGATGGAGAGTAGCGGTTATCCCGACACCTGTCACACCGAAGAAGACAAGACCCGCTTCGTCAACGATGTGTACGACACCGAAGGTATTCGCCTGGATCCCGCGTCGATAAAACCAAACAAAGTAAGCTCCAACTCAACACAGCATGGGGGAAATTCGGACAGAGAGACAACTTTCCCAAGACCGAATACATCACGGAGCCCAGCGTCTATTTTGAAAAAATGTTGGACGTGACCCAGACCGTACGAGATGTGCAGTTAGTCAATGATAACATGGTCTTGATGGAAACGCTGAAGAAAGAAGAACACGTGGCACCCTGTCCCATCACCAACGTGGTTATCGCCGCCTTTGTCACTGCGCAGGCCCGTTTAAAACTCTATTCCGTCTTGGAAAAGTTGGGAGAAAGGGTATGCTATTTTGACACCGATAGCGTCATCTACCAATACCACTCCACGTCATGGAATCCCCCGGAAGGTTCTAGTTTGGGTCAGTGGAAGAACGAGTTGCCCGAAGATGTCACCATTCGAGACTTTGTTAGCGGAGGACCAAAGAATTACGCGTACCGCCAGAGCGATGGTAAAACCGTATGTAAAGTCCGGGGATTCACCTTGAATTATCGTGCCTCCCAGCAGCTGAATTACACCATCATGAAGGAGAATGTACGGCACGTCAATCAAAACGAGCCTCTGGTCATCGCCAGAGCCTTATATACTATTCAAAAAAAGTAGGGGATATTTGATTTTGGGGGCATAATACTAAAATATGCAAATGACTACGAAAAAGGTCACTATAGAACCTAACAGAAGAAACATTTCCAGTTACATGTGACGCCCAAACGCACCTATAACTACCGCATGGAATGCAGGTGATGCTTGGGATCATCATGGGGGTCCAACCCAAGATTTGCACGACTCTGACTGACTTTGAATGTTACAGTCATTGTAGCATTGAATTCCAGGGTGGAAACATCAGTTTAATTGTTTTAGTGACCAGAAAACAAATTTTGATATGCGTCGGCTTACCCAAAATGAAAGGTTACGTGCCCTTGGCATGCTACAGATCGGCACAACACAGGCGGTTGTGGCGCGGACGATGAATGTTTCTCAGTCTGTCATAAGCAGGCTATGGTCCAGATACCGTGATACACAATCTGTACAGGACAGACCACGCTCAGGTCGACCAAGGGCGACAACTCAAGCCCAGGATCGATTAATCCGTACCTTGGCCTTGAGAAATCATGTCATCACAGCAAATCAGATCAGCGCTCGTCTTCAAACAGACACTGGTGTGAGAGTGAGTGGCCAGACGATTCGGAATCGACTGCATAGGGGTCACCTTCGCGCCCGACGTCCTCGCGTGATCCCTTGTTTGAGAGATCATCACATTCAGGCAAGACGTCGTTGGTGTAGGGATCGTCAACACTGGGATAATCGACGCTGGAGCAATGTGATGTTTTCAGATGAGTCAAGGTTCACTGTTGATTTTTTGGACAGACGTAGGAGGGTGTGGCGTCGTCGAAACGAGCGCTTCCAAGACGTTAACGTCATCAGACATGATCGATTTGGGGGTGGTTCTGTTATGGTGTGGGGAGGCATCACTGTTGCTGGAAGAACGGCTTTACATGTTGTTGCAGGGCGTGTTACAGGCCAGTACTACCGGGACAACATCTTGGCAGTCCATGTTGTGCCGTTCGCACGACGTCATGGCCGCCGTTTCATCTTCCAGGATGACAACGCAAGATGTCACAGGGCCAGGATCGTTACAGGTTACCTCCAACAACAGAACATCACCACATTACCTTGGCCAGCACTGAGTCCCGACCTCTCCCCCATCGAGCATGTCTGGGACATGCTTGGACAGAGGTTACGTCAACGTCAACAACGTCCTTCCAATGTCCAAGAACTTGCTGCTGCGTTGCAACAGGAATGGGACAATCTGGACCAAAATGACCTTAGACGTCTCATTAGGAGTATGCCACGTCGGATCAATGCTTGTTTGGCAAAGAGAAGAGGATTTACCCGTTACTGACTTTGTTGTGATGCTGTGGTAACTTTGCTGTTTGACCCCGGGTATCATTTTACCCTTATAATGGTCAGTCTGTGCCTTACTTAGTCTAACGATCATTTGGAATAAATCGATGAATGTGAACTTCATTTCATTTTGTCATTTGTTTCTTCGTCAGTATCATTAGGTGACTTTAATAACACTTAAAAATCAAATATCCCCTACTTTTTTTGAATACCAACTGACGTCGTGGGCGCCATTTTGTTACCCATTTTTACGTTGCACATAGAGCCGCAGTTCAGCGTGTGACCGATTTATATGTTTTAGATTTGTGCAAATGATTGATTCCGATTTCGCTTCTGATTTTTTTTAAAATTAACATTAAAAATACCGCAATGAACCAATATAATTTTTTATTTAATTTTTATCGTATGTTATTATCCCGCGTTGAAGGAAGTAAGGGGGGAGATCTTGAAACGGGCTCTGTCCATCCTAGTATCTTTATGAAACTTTATTTGTAAACACATAATTATAGTAGTTGTGCCAGGTTGTGCCTTTTGCTAATTTGAAATCTTTAGGATTTAATCATTTGTGTGTTTCCATGGAGACGTTGGGTGGTTGTGTGATCTAACACGCGCGCTTTAATCATAATTTCTGTTATTGAATCAAGCGGCGATGTTTCGATCTAAAGATTCTACGTGACAGGGAGTAGGTCGCCTGTCCAACCTTGTGGGTTTTCTACTTGTCCTTCAATTTCCTTCCATTACTAAAGACCCCCTACGCGCAAGCGAATTATTAAAGGTGTACCATACGCTAGCTCTCTTTCGAATCTCCGGTTGTAATCTCGTGGGTTTTCTCCAGGTCCTCCCACTAGGTTGTAAGTGACAAGGAGTAGGGTGGCCTGTCCAGTCTCGTGGGTTCTCTTCGGGTCCTCCGGTTTCCTCACACTGCTAAAGATCCCTACGCGCAAGCGAATAATTGAAATAAAATTAAACCATATGATCTAGTTTGTGTCGAGTGGACGTTACCCCTCTCTCTCTCCCTCTCTCACTCTCTCCTACCATGGGAACAAATTCGAGGTAGATTTTGGTGTACAATTTTTATTCAGAGGAGCAAAAATAAATGATTTAGCCTTTATTCAAAATTGCTGGAAAACGAAATTCAAACTTCGACTCCCTACAAAGACCAGAAAAAGAAAAATGATAATCTGAATAAAAAGATTTTTTTTTTTACGCTGAACGGCTTAATCCGAATAACTAATAATATTGATGACTTCAGTCAAGCGGGAACTTTGCTAGGCCTACAATGTGTGTCTCAAGCTCATAAATTGTTGAAGATTCACCCCTGGATGGAGATATCAAACATAATCACTTATAAAAAAATGAAAATAAAAATGACCATATCGATGAAGTTAAAATTCGAAAAACATCTACTAACTAGGCCAGACCAGGCCTGACCCTACAAGGTAGGCTATCAAACTCAAAAGTGTTATTCCCAAGTACATGAATCTTTTTCGAAAATTCACTCGTGGATGAATTCATTAAACATATACAAAGTAACGCAAACCGCAACACTTTATGCCATATAGACGAAATTTAAATCGAAAAAACATCTACTAATTAACAAAGGCTAGGCCTATAGGCCTATTTGGGCCTACACTGTCAAAGCGTCTTTTTCAATTCATAACAAATCTCTGAAAATTCATTCATAAAAAAAATAATAACCTATGAGTAGTATGACGTGAATATGTCATTAGGTTCGGAATTTCTTCAAACTACAATGAGAATCTATGGTCGCTTGAAATCATTAAAAACGCGAATGACTGGATAATAATTACCGGTAGGCCTAGGACTACACAAGATGTAATTTTTGCCACAATCGACGCCTTTTCGCATTTTTTGGGAACCTGTGCAAATAAATCCCTTGCCCATCATTTGTGTGGCATTTCACAGCCACAAAATAGACCAATAATATAAAATACCGCGGATAAAATGTAATTTAAAACACGTCAAATTATAGGTTACTATACAGACGATTCTTTTCAGATGGGTAACATAATGGCGTCCATGTGTCACGTGACCACCATTGGCCAATCATAATGGGGACACGGGTTGGCCAGACTCTCTTTATATAAGGCTCTGGTCATCGCCAATCCGTTCAAGATTACCAGATCACGTGACCGTCGTCTTTGGACACGCCCCGAGAACAAAAGATATAAAATCGTGTATGACAAGCGGTTTGTTCAATTCAATGACGATGGCCAACCTAGCAACACTTACCCCTATGGATACTGACTTTCGGGTCTCAGGACGATGGCGAACAAACAAAGAAGATGACGAACCGGCAGAAAATACGGATATGATCGAGAAACTTAGACGACGATGGCTCAACTTTCGAGTTTTCAAATGTTTCCTACCCATTATAGAAGAAAGGCAACACGCAGAGTGTATCGGCTGCAATTACGAACATCCCAGTCAGAGATACCACTCGTGTTTCTTCCATAACGGGTCAACCCTCGCATCCCGTGGACGATTACAATCACTACCTCTGGGTGGACGAACCGAAACTGCAAGACATCGATAGCGTGCTAGGCACGGGATCAAGTCAAGACGTGGGAGGACGAACAACGATGGCGAGAAGACGTCGCGAAAGCCCTGAAAAAGTACCGGGCTTTAAGACGGCGTTGATCAAACGCAAAGACGAGTTCGTCGAACAGAAAGAAGACCACATACGCCAGTGGATGGACGAATTGCCGAAGAAAAAGAAACGATGGTCTCTGGATCAAATGGATATCAACGTCATGTCTGGTAAACTGGGAGAAGGCTGGGAATGTATTGGCAGACATCTGGGGATCAGAGAAGCGCGAATCAGTCAAGCCAAGATGAGTCATCCTAAGAACGCGCGCATGCAAATTTTCACCGTGTTCAACCATTGGCGACAAAAACACGTTAATCGAGCCGACCTGATGACGTTTTTTTGGAAGCCTTTCACGTGAGTGAAGCCTTGGTCGATTGGGACGAAGTGAAAAAGTACGTGGAAAGCCTGGAAATCATAGACTAAACAACGAACCAATCAAAACGAAGGAAAAAAAACAATCAAAAGCTAGTGACGATACGACCAGGACTAAGAAGAAGCGAAGTGTCACACTGAAATTTCATTCTGCTCTCGATGGCTAGTCAAGCTTGTTTCTACAGACGATACAAGGAGAAAAAGAAAACAGCCGACGAAGCTTTCCATCCCATCTCCTATTCTCCCAATTACCAGTGAAAATGGTGAAACCCCGAAGCCGGCTGTCCTCTTGTTGGCAGAGAAGGAAGCAGAAAGTTTTTCCCGAGCACTCATCCAATATGCGGGTCCGAGAGATATGACCGAAGTCTTGTCGTATCCCCCTTGTTTCGATATGAGTGAATGGATACCCGTCGTCGTCACGTTTGCTGAAGTGGAAGACTGGCACCCGCACGACACGATGCAGAAGCTTTTGGGACATGTGTATTGGATTCCTCGCGTCCTGAGAAATGTACCCTGGGTGAGACAAGAGATCCTGAAGAGAGAACGCGATAACTAACAGTTTCTTCTTTTCCTTTGTATGATATGTTTTTTTGAATTGGTGCATTGAATGCTCTTTTTGTATTTTTTGTAAAATAAATTGTGTTCTAATTTCACTCCATGTCTGTTGTTCTGTCGCGCAGGTATAAAAGGCAGGGGAAAAGGGAATGGGGGGAAACAGTGCAAGATGGATGTGACGTTCAAACATCCTTTTACCATATTGGTCAGTGGTCCAACGGGTGTTGGGAAAACGGTCTTTGTGCAGAAATTTCTTCAAGCGTCCCTGTTCGACGTCCCTCCCCAACGTATCGTGTGGGCTTATGGCGAATGGCAAGAGAGTTACGATCGCTTTCCCTACACTTGTGTCAAAGGTTTGACTCATATTGACGACGTGATGGGTCAAGTCTTAGTCGTGGATGATTTGATGGGAGAAGACACGGAGATATTGCAAAAGTGGTTCACGAAAAAGAGTCATCACCACGACACGAGTGTCATATTTACATTGTGCAAAACTTGTTTGACAAGCAACAGCGTACCATCAGTCTGAATGCCAATTACCTGGTAGTGTTCAAAAATCCCCGAGACGCCTCACAAATTGGTGTGTTGGCCCGTCAGATGTACCCTTCCCGTTGCAAGAAGCTTATGAAGATGCGACGAGTACCCCACGCAGTTACCCAGCAAACACAAAACGTTTTGGTAACATTCGTAATTGGTTCTAATATGGTTGCGTTCAGAATGTTTGTTTAAGCACGTTCTCCGAACGTCCCAGAGATAGACTGTACTTTTTCTAAACGTCCCAGAAACATCGCCAAAATGTTGTCTTTTGACGTTTTAATTTTACTTTCATTCATTAATGACGGAACGTTATTCTGAATGCTTTTATAATGTTCCATCGGCAAACGTTGCAATAAAACATTAGATTAATGTTTTTTATGACGTTATATCGTTGATACTGTGATACGTTACTAAACATTAGTTAACATCGTTCTACTGATGTTTATTTTAGGAACGTTCAGATTAGTTGTTCCAAGAACCTCAACGGAACCACCTGAATCAACGTTATTTGTCAAGTCTGGTCAGACAAACTGTAAACGTCAGTAAATTATTTTCTTATAACGTAACTTTTGTAACGTTTTAAATTATGATTCTTTGAACGTTGGTAATACCTTTGTTTGTGACGTTATATTGATTATATTGAATTTCAGTTTTTAAAACGTTCTGTTTTCCTAATCTAAAAACGTTAAAATAAAACGAAAAATAAACCCTTCCAATAAAGTTCGTAAAACGTTGTATTTCTATTTTACATTCTTTACTTCTTACATCATTAGCAAACGTTGCATTATAACAAAATTTCAGTTTTTAAAACGTTCTGTTTTCCTAATCTAAAAACGTTAAAATAAAACGAAAAATAAACCCTTCCAATAAAGTTCGTAAAACGTTGTATTTCTATTTTACATTCTTTACTTCTTACATCATTAGCAAACGTTGCATTATAACATTAGATTAATGTTTCAGCCATGTTTTTAATGACGTTATCTCATCGATACTGTGAAACGTTACTAAACATTAATTAATATTGTTCTACTGACGTTTACTTTAGAAACGTTCAAACCAGTTGTTCCAAGAACGTCAGCTGAACCACATGAATCAACGTTATTTCCCAAGGCTGGTCAGACAACCTAAAATCGTCAATTAATTATGTTCTTTTAACGTAACTATTGTAGCGTTTTGACTTATGATTCTTTGAATGTTAGTAATACATCAGACTAATGTTTCAACTCCGTTTTTATATGACGTTATATCGTTGATACTGTGAGGCGTTACTAAACATTAGTTAATATCGTTCTACTGACGTTTACTTTAGAAACGTTCAGATTGGTTGTTCCAAGAACGTCAACTGAATCACCTGATTCAACGTAATTTGCCAAGCCTGGTCAGAAAAACTGTAGACGTTAGTAAATTATGCACTTCTAACGTAACTTTTGTAACATTTTAAATTATGATTCTTTGAACGTTGGTAATATATTTGTTTGTGACGTTAAATTGATTATATTGAATTTCCGTTTTTAAAACGTTCTGTTTTCCTAATCTTAAAACGTTAAAATAAAACGAAAAATAAAAACTTCCAATATAGTTCGTAAAACGTCGTATTTATATTTTGCATTCTTTACATCTTACATTATTAGCAAACGTTGCATTTAAACATTAGATGAATATTCCAACCATGTTTTTGTTTAACGTTATACCCTCGGTACCGTGAACCGTTGCTAAACATCAATTAGAATTATTCTACTGACGTTTACTTAAGAAACGTTCAGATTAGTTGTTCCAAAAAGGTCAGCTGAACCACCTGATCAACGTTATTTCCCAAGCCTGTTCAGACAACCTAGAAACGTCAGTAAATTATGTTCTTCTAACGTAACTTCTGAGGCGTTTTAACTTATGATTCTTTGAACGTTAGTAATACATTAGACTAATGTTTCAACTCCGTTTTTTATGACGTTATATCGTTGATACTGTGAGGCGTTACTAAACATTAGTTAATATCGTTCTACTGACGTTTACTTTAGAAACGTTCAGATTGCTTGTTCCAGGAACGTTAACTGAACCACCCGATTCAACATAAAAACGTCAATTAATTATGTTCTTCTAACGTAACTATTGTAGCGTTTTAACTTATGATTCTTTGAACGTTAGTAATACATTAGACTAATGTTTCAACTCCGTTTTTTATGACGTTATATCGTTGATACTGTAAGGCGTTACTAAACATTAGTTAACATCGTTCTACTGACGTTTACTTTAGAAACGTTCAGATGGGTTGTTCCAAGAACGTCAACTGAATCACCTGATTCAACGTTATTTGTCAAGCCGGGTCAGAAAAACTGTAGACGTTAGTAAATTATGTACTTCTAACGTCACTTTTGTAACATTTTAAATTATGATTTTTTGAACGTTGGTAATATATTTGTTTGTGACGTTAAATTGATTATATTGAATTTCCGTTTTTAAAACGTTCTGTTTTCCTAATCTTAAAACGTTAAAATAAAACGAAAAATAAAAATATTTTACATTCTTTACATCTTACATTATTAGCAAACGTTGCATTTAAACATTAGATGAATGTTCCAACCATGTTTTTGTTTGACGTTATACCCTCGGTACCTTGAACCGTTACTAAACATCAATTAATATTATTCTACTGACGTTTACTTAAGAAACGTTCAGATTAGTTGTTCCAAGAACGTCAGCTGAACCACCTGATCAACGTTATTTCCCAAGCCTGGTCAGACAACCTAGAAACGTCAGTAAATTATGTTCTTCTGACGTAATTTCTGACGCGTTTTAACTTATGTTTCTTTGAACGTTAGTAATACATTAGACTAATGTTTCAACTCCGTTTTTTTATGAAGTTATATCGTTGATACTGTGAGGCGTTACTAAACATTAGCTAATGTCGTTTTATTGACGTTTACGTTAGAAACGTTCAAATTAGTTCTTCCAAGAACGTCAACTGAACCACCTGATTCAATATTATTTGTCAAGCCTGGTCAGAAAAACTGTAGACGTTAGTAAATTATGCACTTCTAACGTAACTTTTGTAACATTTTAAATTATGATTCTTTGAACGTTGGTAATATATTTGTTTGTGACGTTAAATTGATTATATTTTACGTCAGTAAATTATGTTTTTCTTACGTAACTTTTGTAGCATTTTAACTTATGATTCTTTGAACGTTAGTAATATATTTTTGGTGAAATTATAATTATTTTTATTGATTACATTGAAGTTCAGTTTTTAAAACGTTCTGTTTTCCTAATCTTAAAACGTTAAAATTAAACAAAAAATAAACCCTTCCAGTAAAGTTCGTAAAACGATGTATTTCTACTTTACATTCTTTACATCTTACATCATTTGCAAACGTTGCATTAAAACATTAGATTAATGTTTCAACCCTGTTTTATGACGTTATTTCGTCGATACTGTATACGTTACTAAACATCAATCAATATTATTCTACTGATGTTTACTTTAGAAATGTTCAAATCAGTTGTTCCGAGAACGTCAGCTGAACCACCTGAATCAATGTTATTTCCCAAGTCTGGTCAGACAATTTATAGACGTCAGTAAATTATGTTCTTCTAACGTAACTATTGACTGTGGTGTTTTAACTTATGTTTCTTATAACGTTAGTAATATATTTGTTAGTGGCCTTATATTGATTATATTTGATTTCAGTTTTCAAAACGTTCTGTTTTCATTATCTAAAAGCGTTGAAATTAAACGAAAATGAAAACCTTCGAATAAATTTTCTAAAATGTTGTATTTCCTTTTTCGACATCTTACATCATTAGCAAACGTTGCATTAAAACATTAGATCTATGTTTCAAACCCGTTTTTTTTACCTTATATCGCCGATACTGCGAGGGGTTGTTAAGCATTAATTAATATTGTTCTACTGACGTTTACTTTAGAAACGTTCAGATCAGTTGTTTCAAAAACTTCAGCTGAACCACCTGAATCAACGTTATTTCCTAAGCCTGGTCAGACGACCTGGCAACATCAGTAAATTTTGTTCTTCTAACGTAACTACTGTATAGCGTTTTGACTTATGATTCCTTGAACGTTAGTAATATATTTGTTTGTGACGTTATATTGATTATTGGATATAGTTTTTAAAACGTTCTGTTTTCCTACTCTAAAAACGTTCATTTTTCCTAATCTAAAAACGTTGAAATTGAGTTCGTAAAATGTATTTCCATTTTACATCTTTTTTACATCTTACATCGTTAGCAAGAGTTGTATTAATACATTAGATCAATGTTTCAAACCCGTTTGTTATGATGCTATATCGTTGATACTGTGAGGCGTTACCAAGCATTAATGATTTTCGTTCTAGCGACTTTTACTTTAGGAACGTTTGGATTACTTCTTCTTCCAAGAACATCAAATGAACCATCTAATTCAACGTTGGTTCCTAAGCCTGGTCACACAACCTGTAAACGTCAGTAAACTATGTTCGTCTAACGTAACTTTCGTAGCGTTTTAGCGTATGATTCTTTGGGTGCCATTAATATATTTATTTGTGACGTTATAATATTGATTATTGGATTTTAGTTTTTAAAACGTTCTGTTTTTTTTTTCTAAAAACGTTGAAATTAAACGAAAATATAAACAGACAATAAAATTCGCAAAACATATTTCCATTTTACGTCCTTTTTTTACATCTTACATCATTAGCAAACGTTGCATTCAAACATACGATTAATGTTTTCACCCGGTACTATTATGACTTTATATCGTTGATACTGTGAAACGTTACAAAACATTAATTGATATCGTTTTAGTGACGTTTACATTAGGAACGTTCAAATTAGTTGTTCCAAGGACGTCAACTGATCCACCTGATTAAACGTTATTTCCCAAGCCTAATCAGACAACCTGTAAACGTCAGTAAATTATGTTCTTCTAACGTAACTTTCGTAGCGTTTTAGCTTATGATTCTTACAACGTTGGTAATATATTTGTTTGTGACGTTATATTGATTTAGCGTTTAGCTTATGATTCTTTGAACATTATTAATATATTTGATTGTGACGTTATATTGATTATATTGAATTTTTGTTTTTAAAACCTTCTGTTTTTCTAATCTTAAAACGTTGAAATAAAGCCAAAAAAAAAAACCAAACAAACTTTCAATTGAGTTCGTTCCATTTCACATCTTTTTCCTGTAATTCAACAATGACGAGATGTTATTTTAATGTTCATTGGCAAACGTTGCATTGAATTATTGGACGTTATCAAACATTACGTAATATCGTTCTTGTGACGTTATATTTCCATGTTACATCGTTTTTGTTTTGTTTTTTGTTTTTGACGTTTTATCGTTGATACTGTAGGACGTTATTAAACATATTAGTATCGTTCTACCCAGCAAACACAAAACATTTAAAAAACGTTTTTTCTTGGTTTCTAAAAGGTTAGGTAAAAAAATATGTTTATTAAACGTTTTTTAAACGTTTGAAGTGAAAGTTTTTACGAAATTTTCGATAAACATTGATAAAAACGTTTAATATATGTTTAATCAACGTTCATAATTAACGTTTTCTTACAAAACATTTTTTTAACGTTTGCACTGAAACGTTGTAAATATGACTTTTTTTTAACGTTTATGAAACGTTTATAAAGACCCAATAAATAGGTATAAATTACCCTACACGTCATATGAAAAAAATAAATTTTAAAAACATTTATTAAACGTTTAACACACGTTTATAACTTACGTTGCCTGACAAACATTGCTTTAACGTTTACGTGAAACGTAATAAATATGTATTTTTTTATGTTTTAGAAACGTTTATTATAAATGATAATATAAACGTTTTTTAATGTTTCTTTAAGGTTTTTATATATTTACCAAAAAGAATAACTAATAACTATAAAGATCGATAAAAATGTTTTTGTTTTTGTAAAATAGGCCTACCTATATTTAATGAATATAAAAAACCAATAAGGGTCCAGATTACCTTATCTTATACATATTTTTTAAAACACCCCCATGTTGACAGTTGACCCAAATTTAAGCATCTTTCCGCCATAGAAGGAATACCAGCCAAACCCTGATGTCTGCATTTTTATACCTGTGGTAAATTAACAAGTTTAAGAGGTTGTTGCAGGGTGTAGTAGTTGACAATTTGGTATGTTATTAATTAATATTTTGTGTCCATTTAGAAATAATTATTATTTATAACAATTAATTGTTTCGATAATTATATAGATTATTTTCTAGTCGTAGCCTTTCCACTTGGCGTGGCCAAAATTCTATTGTCATTTCATTGTAGAGCCCTCCTTGCAAAGTAAATTGACTATTTTAGGTTTTATTACATCCTAATTGATCGATATAATGAATGCATTTGTCTTGCACATATATATGTTTTATTTTAGTCCAGAATTTTTAGTGTTTTTATTTTATAATTATAATGCATTTTAATCATTTAGTTTTGGGTTAATTGTTATGTCTGGAACTGGAAGAGTCTATTTCAATTGTAGTATTGTATAATGGACTGTTCTCTTATCTATCATATTTAAATTGATAGGGTTTCAGGTTTCATGTATTGTTCAGAGAAGTTAATTTCCCTTAGTTTCCACATACTGTATAACTTACGATTTGTATTTTATCTATTTTTACAGTTAATCGATGATCATCCCAACTGATTGTTTAAGTACAGAATAGTTACCTATTATAGAACGTTTTAGTCTTCTTTTATCATTTAGCGATTACAGTTATTCTTAGAGGTGGACTGAATTGTGTACTGTTTTATAAACTTTCATCTGTATAGTGGAGTCGTATTGGCAAACGCCTACTTATTATAAAATGATTAACACTCGAAATTTATTATAGGCTAGAGTTTACGTCGGTGTTTTAGTTGAATTTGAAGCCGAGAAATGCCAAATTGGAGGAATTATTGGCTTTTTAATAATATTTAGGAAATAAAATTTTTACCTGCACACATGGATTTGTGAAGAAGATTATGTTTTCTACCAATTACACAAAAAATATTCTAGAATATTAATAAATAATACAGAAGAAGATTGTGCAAAATATCGCAAGTTTTCAAATATGCAGAACTCGTTTTAATACAACTTAATGGAAATTGGAGCCGTTGTAAGCTATATAGTCATATTCATACAGTGTATTCATGTTTGCCTACAGTTAAAAAAGACAAACGTCTGGATCAGTCACAGTGGTGGTCTACTTCAATGACTGTAGAGTGTTGTTGTAATGTGTTATAGACTATTAGCCCTAGTTTGATTTATCCAAATGCAATTAAAATAAATACATGTTACAATATTTATTTTCTTTTTAGCTACCAGCTTTAGATTTTTTATGGTCAGTCTTGTAGGTCAAATATTGCAGTTGGTAGATATTTAATTTATTTCTGTGATGGGATGGAGTGGGTGGATGGTTGAGTGGTCATTGAGTCAACTGACGTGGTTTTGATTCCCCGGTTGTATGTGACAAGGAGTAGGGTCGCATATCCAACCTCGTGGGTTTTCTCCGGGTCTCCCCATTGCTAAAGACCCCTACCAACTTTAAAAATTTTTAGTTCATATTTTATGACTCACATAAATCTGAGGATTCCTCTGGTGTCACTTGTTTGAATCAATATGGGTAACGGAATGAAAATATAATGAATACAGAGGTGTTTCTATTACCTAATGACATCAACATTTACAGTCAACTCAAACGCTAAAGTGTAACGTACAAACAAAAATATATGACTGAGGAAGAAACTATTTTAAAGGACCAAAAAAAAACGTTTTTTATATTAAATTAAAAAACGTTGATAAAACGTTCAAATTAACGTGTCCAAGAACGTTTTTAAGACGTTTATTTTATGTTTTTTCAAATGTTTTTTTCGACGTTGTTTTAATGTTTCTATTACGTAAGAAAAAACGTTTAGCCAAAACGTTTTAGAAACGTTAAAAAGAGTCCACAATTTGAGGTTTTTTAAACTTTGAAAATAGACGTTTTGTAAACCTAACTAAAACGTTTTTAATACGTTTAAAAGATGTTTAATTGTTTGCTGGGTATTGACGTTTATTTTAGAAACATTCAGATTAATTGTTCAAAGAAAGTCAAATAAACCATCTGATTCAGGGTATTTCTCAAGACTGGTCAAACAACCTGTTACATCGTCAGTAAAGGTTGCATTAAAACATCAGATCAATGTTTAAAACCCGTTTTTTACGTTATATTGTTGGTACTGTGAGGCGTTACTAAGCATTAATTATAATCGTTCTAGCGACTTTTACTTCAGAAACGTTGGGATTAGTTGTTCCGATAACGTCAAATGAACCATCTGAGTCAACGTTATTTCCCAAGGCTGGTCAGACAACCTGTAAACGTCAGTAAACTATGTTCGTCTAACATAACTTTTGAAGCGTTTTAACTTATGATTCTTTGAACGTTATTAATATTTGTGTTTGTAACCTTATATTGATAATATTGGATTTTGGTTTTTAAAGACATTCCATGTTCTTAATATAATAAACGTTTAAATTAAACAAACAAAAATAACCGTCCAAAAATGTTCGTAAATCGTTTTATATTTAGATGGGTTTTACTGACAAGAACTGCATTTAAACTTCTGGTCAGACAAACTGTAAACGTCAGTAAATTATGTTCTTATAACGTAACTTTTGTAACGTTTTAAATTATGATTCTTTGAACGTTGGTAATACATTTGTTTGTGACGTTATATTGATTATATTGAATTTCAGTTTTTAAAACGTTCTGTTTTCCTAATCTAAAAACGTTAAAATAAAACGAAAAATAAACCCTTCCAATAAAGTTCGTAAAACGTTGTATTTCTATTTTACATTCTTTACTTCTTACATCATTAGCAAACGTTGCATTATAACAAAATTTCAGTTTTTAAAACGTTCTGTTTTCCTAATCTAAAAACGTTAAAATAAAACGAAAAATAAACCCTTCCAATAAAGTTCGTAAAACGTTGTATTTCTATTTTACATTCTTTACTTCTTACATCATTAGCAAACGTTGCATTATAACATTAGATTAATGTTTCAACCATGTTTTTAATGACGTTATCTCATCGATACTGTGAAACGTTACTAAACATTAATTAATATTGTTCTACTGACGTTTACTTTAGAAACGTTCAAACCAGTTGTTCCAAGAACGTCAGCTGAACCACATGAATCAACGTTATTTCCCAAGGCTGGTCAGACAACCTAAAATCGTCAATTAATTATGTTCTTTTAACGTAACTATTGTAGAGTTTTGACTTATGATTCTTTGAATGTTAGTAATACATCAGACTAATGTTTCAACTCCGTTTTTATATGACGTTATATCGTTGATACTGTGAGGCGTTACTAAACATTAGTTAATATCGTTCTACTGACGTTTACTTTAGAAACGTTCAGATTGGTTGTTCCAAGAACGTCAACTGAATCACCTGATTCAACGTTATTTGCCAAGCCTGGTCAGAAAAACTGTAGACGTTAGTAAATTATGCACTTCTAACGTAACTTTTGTAACATTTTAAATTATGATTCTTTGAACGTTGGTAATATATTTGTTTGTGACGTTAAATTGATTATATTGAATTTCCGTTTTTAAAACGTTCTGTTTTCCTAATCTTAAAACGTTAAAATAAAACGAAAAATAAAAACTTCCAATATAGTTCGTAAAACGTCGTATTTATATTTTGCATTCTTTACATCTTACATTATTAGCAAACGTTGCATTTAAACATTAGATGAATGTTCCAACCATGTTTTTGTTTGACGTTATACCCTCGGTACCTTGAACCGTTACTAAACATCAATTAATATTATTCTACTGACGTTTACTTAAGAAACGTTCAGATTAGTTGTTCCAAGAACGTCAGCTGAACCACCTGATCAACGTTATTTCCCAAGCCTGGTCAGACAACCTAGAAACGTCAGTAAATTATGTTCTTCTGACGTAATTTCTGACGCGTTTTAACTTATGTTTCTTTGAACGTTAGTAATACATTAGACTAATGTTTCAACTCCGTTTTTTTATGAAGTTATATCGTTGATACTGTGAGACGTTACTAAACATTAGCTAATGTCGTTTTATTGACGTTTACGTTAGAAACGTTGAAAATTAGTTCTTCCAAGAACGTCAACTGAACCACCTGATTCAATATTATTTGTCAAGCCTGGTCAGAAAAACTGTAGACGTTAGTAAATTATGCACTTCTAACGTAACTTTTGTAACATTTTAAATTATGATTCTTTGAGCGTTGGTAATATATTTGTTTGTGACGTTAAATTGATTATATTTTACGTCAGTAAATTATGTTTTTCTTACGTAACTTTTGTAGCATTTTAACTTATAATTCTTTGAACGTTAGTAATATATTTTTGGTGAAATTATAATTATTATTATTGATTACATTGAAGTTCAGTTTTTAAAACGTTCTGTTTTCCTAATCGTAAAACGTTAAAATTAAACGAAAAATAAACCCTTCCAGTAAAGTTCGTAAAACGATGTATTTCTACTTTACATTCTTTACATCTTACATCATTTGCAAACGTTGCATTAAAACATTAGATTAATGTTTCAACCCTGTTTTATGACGTTATTTCGTCGATACTGTATACGTTACTAAACATCAATCAATATTATTCTACTGATGTTTACTTTAGAAATGTTCAAATCAGTTGTTCCGAGAACGTCAGCTGAACCACCTGAATCAATGTTATTTCCCAAGTCTGGTCAGACAATTTATAGACGTCAGTAAATTATGTTCTTCTAACGTAACTATTGACTGTGGTGTTTTAACTTATGTTTCTTTAAACGTTAGTAATATATTTGTTAGTGGCCTTATATTGATTATATTTGATTTCAGTTTTCAAAACGTTCTGTTTTCATTATCTAAAAGCGTTGAAATTAAACGAAAATGAAAACCTTCGAATAAATTTTCTAAAATGTTGTATTTCCTTTTTCGACATCTTACATCATTAGCAAACGTTGCATTAAAACATTAGATCTATGTTTCAAACCCGTTTTTTTTACCTTATATCGCCGATACTGCGAGGGGTTGTTAAGCATTAATTAATATTGTTCTACTGACGTTTACTTTAGAAACGTTCAGATCAGTTGTTTCAAAAACTTCAGCTGAACCACCTGAATCAACGTTATTTCCTAAGCCTGGTCAGACGACCTGGCAACATCAGTAAATTTTGTTCTTCTAACGTAACTACTGTATAGCGTTTTGACTTATGATTCCTTGAACGTTAGTAATATATTTGTTTGTGACGTTATTTTGATTATTGGATATAGTTTTTAAAACGTTCTGTTTTCCTACTCTAAAAACGTTCATTTTTCCTAATCTAAAAACGTTGAAATTGAGTTCGTAAAATGTATTTCCATTTTACATCTTTTTTACATCTTACATCGTTAGCAAGAGTTGTATTAATACATTAGATCAATGTTTCAAACCCGTTTGATATGATGCTATATCGTTGATACTGTGAGGCGTTACCAAGCATTAATGATTTTCGTTCTAGCGACTTTTACTTTAGGAAGGTTTGGATTACTTCTTCTTCCAAGAACATCAAATGAACCATCTAATTCAACGTTGGTTCCTAAGCCTGGTCACACAACCTGTAAACGTCAGTAAACTATGTTCGTCTAACGTAACTTTCGTAGCGTTTTAGCGTATGATTCTTTGGGTGCCATTAATATATTTATTTGTGACGTTATAATATTGATTATTGGATTTTAGTTTTTAAAACGTTCTGTTTTTTTTTTCTAAAAACGTTGAAATTAAACGAAAATATAAACAGACAATAAAATTCGCAAAACATATTTCCATTTTACGTCCTTTTTTTACATCTTACATCATTAGCAAACGTTGCATTCAAACATACGATTAATGTTTTCACCCGGTACTATTATGACTTTATATCGTTGATACTGTGAAACGTTACAAAACATTAATTGATATCGTTTTAGTGACGTTTACATTAGGAACGTTCAAATTAGTTGTTCCAAGGACGTCAACTGATCCACCTGATTAAACGTTATTTCCCAAGCCTAATCAGACAACCTGTAAACGTCAGTAAATTATGTTCTTCTAACGTAACTTTCGTAGCGTTTTAGCTTATGATTCTTACAACGTTGGTAATATATTTGTTTGTGACGTTATATTGATTTAGCGTTTAGCTTATGATTCTTTGAACATTATTAATATATTTGATTGTGACGTTATATTGATTATATTGAATTTTTGTTTTTAAAACCTTCTGTTTTTCTAATCTTAAAACGTTGAAATAAAGCCAAAAAAAAAAACCAAACAAACTTTCAATTGAGTTCGTTCCATTTCACATCTTTTTCCTGTAATTCAACAATGACGAGATGTTATTTTAATGTTCATTGGCAAACGTTGCATTGAATTATTGGACGTTATCAAACATTACGTAATATCGTTCTTGTGACGTTATATTTCCATGTTACATCGTTTTTGTTTTGTTTTTTGTTTTTGACGTTTTATCGTTGATACTGTAGGACGTTATTAAACATATTAGTATCGTTCTATTGACGTTTATTTTAGAAACATTCAGATTAATTGTTCAAAGAAAGTCAAATAAACCATCTGATTCAGGGTATTTCTCAAGACTGGTCAAACAACCTGTTACATCGTCAGTAAAGGTTGCATTAAAACATCAGATCAATGTTTAAAACCCGTTTTTTACGTTATATTGTTGGTACTGTGAGGCGTTACTAAGCATTAATTATAATCGTTCTAGCGACTTTTACTTCAGAAACGTTGGGATTAGTTATTCCGATAACGTCAAATGAACCATCTGAGTCAACGTTATTTCCCAAGGCTGGTCAGACAACCTGTAAACGTCAGTAAACTATGTTCGTCTAACATAACTTTTGTAGCGTTTTAACTTATGATTCTTTGAACGTTATTAATATTTGTGTTTGTAACCTTATATTGATAATATTGGATTTTGGTTTTTAAAGACATTCCATGTTCTTAATATAATAAACGTTTAAATTAAACAAACAAAAATAACCGTCCAAAAATGTTCGTAAATCGTTTTATATTTAGATGGGTTTTACTGACAAGAACTGCATTTAAACTTCTGGTCAGACAAACTGTAAACGTCAGTAAATTATGTTCTTATAACGTAACTTTTGTAACGTTTTAAATTATGATTCTTTGAACGTTGGTAATACATTTGTTTGTGACGTTATATTGATTATATTGAATTTCAGTTTTTAAAACGTTCTGTTTTCCTAATCTAAAAACGTTAAAATAAAACGAAAAATAAACCCTTCCAATAAAGTTCGTAAAACGTTGTATTTCTATTTTACATTCTTTACTTCTTACATCATTAGCAAACGTTGCATTATAACAAAATTTCAGTTTTTAAAACGTTCTGTTTTCCTAATCTAAAAACGTTAAAATAAAACGAAAAATAAACCCTTCCAATAAAGTTCGTAAAACGTTGTATTTCTATTTTACATTCTTTACTTCTTACATCATTAGCAAACGTTGCATTATAACATTAGATTAATGTTTCAACCATGTTTTTAATGACGTTATCTCATCGATACTGTGAAACGTTACTAAACATTAATTAATATTGTTCTACTGACGTTTACTTTAGAAACGTTCAAACCAGTTGTTCCAAGAACGTCAGCTGAACCACATGAATCAACGTTATTTCCCAAGGCTGGTCAGACAACCTAAAATCGTCAATTAATTATGTTCTTTTAACGTAACTATTGTAGCGTTTTGACTTATGATTCTTTGAATGTTAGTAATACATCAGACTAATGTTTCAACTCCGTTTTTATATGACGTTATATCGTTGATACTGTGAGGCGTTACTAAACATTAGTTAATATCGTTCTACTGACGTTTACTTTAGCAACGTTCAGATTGGTTGTTCCAAGAACGTCAACTGAATCACCTGATTCAACGTTATTTGCCAAGCCTGGTCAGAAAAACTGTAGACGTTAGTAAATTATGCACTTCTAACGTAACTTTTGTAACATTTTAAATTATGATTCTTTGAACGTTGGTAATATATTTGTTTGTGACGTTAAATTGATTATATTGAATTTCCGTTTTTAAAACGTTCTGTTTTCCTAATCTTAAAACGTTAAAATAAAACGAAAAATAAAAACTTCCAATATAGTTCGTAAAACTTCGTATTTATATTTTGCATTCTTTACATCTTACATTATTAGCAAACGTTGCATTTAAACATTAGATGAATGTTCCAACCATGTTTTTGTTTGACGTTATACCCTCGGTACCTTGAACCGTTACTAAACATCAATTAATATTATTCTACTGACGTTTACTTAAGAAACGTTCAGATTAGTTGTTCCAAGAACGTCAGCTGAACCACCTGATCAACGTTATTTCCCAAGCCTGGTCAGACAACCTAGAAACGTCAGTAAATTATGTTCTTCTGACGTAATTTCTGACGCGTTTTAACTTATGTTTCTTTGTATGTTAGTAATACATTAGACTAATGTTTCAACTCCGTTTTTTTATGAAGTTATATCGTTGATACTGTGAGACGTTACTAAACATTAGCTAATGTCGTTTTATTGACGTTTACGTTAGAAACGTTCAAATTAGTTCTTCCAAGAACGTCAACTGAACCACCTGATTCAATATTATTTGTCAAGCCTGGTCAGAAAAACTGTAGACGTTAGTAAATTATGCACTTCTAACGTAACTTTTGTAACATTTTAAATTATGATTCTTTGAACGTTGGTAATATATTTGTTTGTGACGTTAAATTGATTATATTTTACGTCAGTAAATTATGTTTTTCTTACGTAACTTTTGTAGCATTTTAACTTATGATTCTTTGAACGTTAGTAATATATTTTTGGTGAAATTATAATTATTTTTATTGATTACATTGAAGTTCAGTTTTTAAAACGTTCTGTTTTCCTAATCTTAAAACGTTAAAATTAAACAAAAAATAAACCCTTCCAGTAAAGTTCGTAAAACGATGTATTTCTACTTTACATTCTTTACATCTTACATCATTTGCAAACGTTGCATTAAAACATTAGATTAATGTTTCAACCCTGTTTTATGACGTTATTTCGTCGATACTGTATACGTTACTAAACATCAATCAATATTATTCTACTGATGTTTACTTTAGAAATGTTCAAATCAGTTGTTCCGAGAACGTCAGCTGAACCACCTGAATCAATGTTATTTCCCAAGTCTGGTCAGACAATTTATAGACGTCAGTAAATTATGTTCTTCTAACGTAACTATTGACTGTGGTGTTTTAACTTATGTTTCTTTAAACGTTAGTAATATATTTGTCAGTGGCCTTATATTGATTATATTTGATTTCAGTTTTCAAAACGTTCTGTTTTCATTATCTAAAAGCGTTGAAATTAAACGAAAATGAAAACCTTCGAATAAATTTTCTAAAATGTATTTCCTTTTTCGACATCTTACATCATTAGCAAACGTTGCATTAAAACATTAGATCTATGTTTCAAACCCGTTTTTTTTTTACCTTATATAGCCGATACTGCGAGGGGTTGTTAAGCATTAATTAATATTGTTCTACTGACGTTTACTTTAGAAACGTTCAGATGAGTTGTTTCAAAAACTTCAGCTGAACCACCTGAATCAACGTTATTTCCTAAGCCTGGTCAGACGACCTGGCAACATCAGTAAATTTTGTTCTTCTAACGTAACTACTGTATAGCGTTTTGACTTATGATTCCTTGAACGTTAGTAATATATTTGTTTGTGACGTTATATTGATTATTGGATATAGTTTTTAAAACGTTCTGTTTTCCTACTCTAAAAACGTTCATTTTTCCTAATCTAAAAACGTTGAAATTGAGTTCGTAAAATGTATTTCCATTTTACATCTTTTTTACATCTTACATCGTTAGCAAGAGTTGTATTAATACATTAGATCAATGTTTCAAACCCGTTTGTTATGATGCTATATCGTTGATACTGTGAGGCGTTACCAAGCATTAATGATTTTCGTTCTAGCGACTTTTACTTTAGGAAGGTTTGGATTACTTCTTCTTCCAAGAACATCAAATGAACCATCTAATTCAACGTTGGTTCCTAAGCCTGGTCACACAACCTGTAAACGTCAGTAAACTATGTTCGTCTAACGTAACTTTCGTAGCGTTTTAGCGTATGATTCTTTGGGTGCCATTAATATATTTATTTGTGACGTTATAATATTGATTATTGGATTTTAGTTTTTAAAACGTTCTGTTTTTTTTTTCTAAAAACGTTGAAATTAAACGAAAATATAAACAGACAATAAAATTCGCAAAACATATTTCCATTTTACGTCCTTTTTTTACATCTTACATCATTAGCAAACGTTGCATTCAAACATACGATTAATGTTTTCACCCGGTACTATTATGACTTTATATCGTTGATACTGTGAAACGTTACAAAACATTAATTGATATCGTTTTAGTGACGTTTACATTAGGAACGTTCAAATTAGTTGTTCCAAGGACGTCAACTGATCCACCTGATTAAACGTTATTTCCCAAGCCTAATCAGACAACCTGTAAACGTCAGTAAATTATGTTCTTCTAACGTAACTTTCGTAGCGTTTTAGCTTATGATTCTTACAACGTTGGTAATATATTTGTTTGTGACGTTATATTGATTTAGCGTTTAGCTTATGATTCTTTGAACATTATTAATATATTTGATTGTGACGTTATATTGATTATATTGAATTTTAGTTTTTAAAACCTTCTGTTTTTCTAATCTTAAAACGTTGAAATAAAGCCAAAAAAAAAACTTTCAATTGAGTTCGTTCCATTTCACATCTTTTTCCTGTAATTCAACAATGACGTGATGTTATTTTAATGTTCATTGGCAAACGTTGCATTGAATTATTGGACGTTATCAAACATTACGTAATATCGTTCTTGTGACGTTATATTTCCATGTTACATCGTTTTTGTTTTGTTTTTTGTTTTTGACGTTTTATCGTTGATACTGTAGGACGTTATTAAACATATTAGTATCGTTCTATTGACGTTTATTTTAGAAACATTCAGATTAATTGTTCAAAGAAAGTCAAATAAACCATCTGATTCAGGGTATTTCTCAAGACTGGTCAAACAACCTGTTACATCGTCAGTAAAGGTTGCATTAAAACATCAGATCAATGTTTAAAACCCGTTTTTTACGTTATATTGTTGGTACTGTGAGGCGTTACTAAGCATTAATTATAATCGTTCTAGCGACTTTTACTTCAGAAACGTTGGGATTAGTTATTCCGATAACGTCAAATGAACCATCTGAGTCAACGTTATTTCCCAAGGCTGGTCAGACAACCTGTAAACGTCAGTAAACTATGTTCGTCTAACATAACTTTTGTAGCGTTTTAACTTATGATTCTTTGAACGTTATTAATATTTGTGTTTGTAACCTTATATTGATAATATTGGATTTTGGTTTTTAAAGACATTCCATGTTCTTAATATAATAAACGTTTAAATTAAACAAACAAAAATAACCGTCCAAAAATGTTCGTAAATCGTTTTATATTTAGATGGGTTTTACTGACAAGAACTGCATTTAAACTTACGATTAACGTTTAAAGCGCGTTTTATTTGACGTTTCGTCGTTGAAACTATCAGAAGTTACTAAACATTAATTGGTATTGTTCTATTGACGTTTACTTTATTAACGTCCAGATTAGTTGTTTCAAGAACATCAAATCAACCATCTGATACAAAGTATTTCCTAAGACTGATCAGACCTACAGTACACATTAGTAAATTATTTCTTATAAAATAAAGTATGTAACGTTTTAACTTATAATTCTTTGAACGTTATTTAAATATTTATTCATGACGTCATATTGATTCTGTTGGATCTTAGTTTTTTTAAACGTTGCGTTTTCATAATCTAAAAACGTTAAATTAACTTTTGTAACCTTTTAATTTATGATTCATTGAACGTTACGAAACATTAATTAATATGTTCTGTTCACGTAAATTTTAGAAACATTCAAAAAGAATGTCAAATAAATAATCTACCTCAACGTTATAATTCTTTGAAAGTTATTGATTTTTTTTATTATTATTTACGTTCTATTAATTCCATTGAATCTTGGCTTTTTAAACGTTCCGTTTTCCTGGTCTAAAACGTTTAAATTGAACGAACAAAAACATCCTTCCAATAAAGTTTGTAAAGCTTTTTATTTTGACGTTAAAAATCTTGTTCCTTTAATTTGACAATGACTATAACTGAATGTATTTTGGGTGTTTTCTAATGTTTCATTGATACACGCTGCATTAAAGCATTATATTATTAATGTTTGAACCATGTCATTTTTGACGTCACGTCGTTGAAACTCCCGAGACGTTATCAAACATTAATTATTGATGTCTTTCTATTGGCGTTTACTTTAGAAACGTTCATATTAAGAACGTCGAGTGAACCACCTGATGCAATATTATTTCCCAAGTCTGATCAGATCGCCTGTAAACGTTAGTAAACTATTTTGCTGGAACATAAATTGTGTAATATTTTAATTTAAATTCTTTGAACGTTATTGAATCATTCATTCGTGACGTTCTATTGATTCTATTAGAACTTAATAATCTGAACGTTCCGTTTTCTTTATCTAAAAACGTTTTTAATTCAATGAAAAAAAATTATCCTCCAACGATGTTACATCTTAATTGAAAAAATGTTTTTCTGGATGTTTTACTAGATTTTGAAACAGTCGAAAAACTTTAATGTTTAATGTTTTATTTGAAGTTACATTGTTGATACTGTGAAACGTTACTAAACATTTATTAATATCGATCTAGTGACGTTTGTAAACTTTCAAAACGTTCATATTTCATCTCCGGATGAACCTTCTGATTTAAAATCAGTACACGTCTTAGGAATAAAAATTTTCAAGGTCATCGGTGATCATCCGAAAATTCTACCTCAACATTATTCCCTGTATAAAATTTTGGCAAAGTACGACACTAATCTATTACACGTACATTTTTAAAATCCCCAACAAATAATCAAGGTCATCAGAAGTCATACGAAAAGTACAAACATTTTGCTAAAGTAAAATTTTGACGTAGATCCTTATTTTTGCACTACCCACGCCGTAGTAATCAGTCAACGAAAGTTGACAAAATTTGGCCATCAGTTTTTAATATGCTGAAACACTGACAATTCTCTGCGTAACTGACATTATGACCTTGATCTCTGGGGCATGTTTCTACAAGGAACTTTCCGTTTTGAGATATAGTAAGTAAATGTGGGAGGTAAGGTCAAAACCAAAGGTTCGAACATTTACCTTGAAAAGGAAATTTTATTTCGGAGTCATTTTTCATTCAGTAGATTTGATGGTCATTTAATGTTCTTTTCACCCATGAAATTTGAACCAGGTCAAAAGTCCCATCTTAAACTGAATATAAGGCCAAACACAAGTTCAGGGTCACTTCTTGGTGTCACAGTAAGGTCGAGGAAAATTCATATTTATTTTCCATTTTTGAACAATTTTCAAGTTTGATATGACTTTGACCTCTGGGGTAAAATGCATGGCGATGTTCTGGTTCACCGTGGACGATTTAGTTGGGATAGCCGGAGTCTTAAAGTTGTACCAATAATTGTCAACTTCGCTTACCAGGGGTGGGGGTGGGGATTTTATACCCCGGGAGATGTTTATGGTATAAGGACGGGCTTTAACACCGTGGATCGGCTTCTCCGACATAATTTTCAGAAGTAGCCTGGATAGATGCGCCGTAAACTTAATTAGGGCTACCATCTTTTTTTTTCAAACTGGTTGCTCTTTGGGTGGCGCATATTTTATAAAGGGCATTTGAAACAGGTATCTACGTGGCTAAGTGGGTAAGGTGTTGGCTCGCTACCCTGGGGGTTGGGTGTTCGATCCCTGCATTGGCCGAGATTTTCCGGCGTGGTTTCCCCTTGTCATCGATGCAGATCGGGAGGGCAGCTGTCTTATTCGGATCGGACGAATAACCGAGGTCCCGTGTACACATTGGCGTGTGTAAAAGATCCCTTGTCAGTTGGAATTCGATATAAGAGTAGGCCGTAGCGCCACTGCCCGGGCAAAATTTCCCTCATGGCACACTGTATGGCGTATGCCCGTCTTCCATTAGCCAAGGTTAGGTGCAGAAAGTAGGACGTTAAACCCCAGTTCATTTTTGCCTTGACATCTGGGACATGCATCATTAAAGTGCACATAAAATGGCCCGGAAAACTTCTCTATGTGAGCAGTCCATGGTTATTTTATCCACTTTACGGCAAATTCACATCAATCCGACTAAAATTAAATCAGCTATCTTCATTAAAAGTCGTAAAAATAGACCTCCCGTAAAAACGACTTTGCCAATTATTGAAAACACTCTTAATCCCCTCAGACGCCAGTGACGTCACAGTGACCGAATGCATATTCGGAATGTTTATTCCTTAATTACCTATATACAGCCGACGTGTGTATTCATTAACGCCTGACTGATTCCTTAATACCCCTGATTAAATAAAACAATTGACTGCGGAATAATTTGTTTTATAATTCAATTTAATTCAAGATCCAATTTAGAATTTGTTTCATAATGTACGGTCGTTCTGTTTTCTCACGGCAGCGATTTTAATACACTCTACCATCGTGTACAGTCTAAACGATTCGAGATACATTTTCGTCAGAAGTTTATTGTTCGAAGTTAGAACCCGTTTCATTATGTACGGTCGTTCTGTTTACTCACGGCAGCGATTTTAATACAATCTACCATCGTGTGCAGTCCAAACGATTCGAGATTTTCGTCAGAAGAGTATCGTCGTTCTAATTTAGAATTTGTTTCATAATGTACGGTCGTTCATTTTCACACGGCAGCGATGTCATACACTCTCCTATGTGTGCAGTTCCATCTATTCGAGATACATTTTCGTCAGAAGAGTATTGTGGTTCGAATTTCCCCGTGTAAAAAGATGTGGTCACGCAAAATATATCATAAAATTCAAACATGATTGAAACGCGATTTGTGAATGACGATCCGTTATCGACGTACGGCGCCTTTATTTCTGCTTGCGAATTTGACTCGTATTATTTGTTGATTGGTGTTTAAACAACATCTAAATATAAATCCTTCGATGGATATACGTTTGTGATAAGATAAGGTTATAATGTCTAACATCATTTAACTTTTTTATAAAGAATACAAGTATTTTACAATTAAATTGACAGTTTATTCACTCACCAAACGGCACCAGGAACTCCACAAGTGTATTTGACATTCATTATTACAAATTGATCTGGCCGGCGTAACAAAAAATGATAATTACCCTTCTAAATTAGAACCACAATACTGACGAAAATGTATCTCGAATCATTTGGACTGCACACGATGGTAGATTGTATTAAAATCGCTGCCGTGAGAAAACAGAACGGCCGTACATAATGAAACAAATTTTAAAATGGATCTTGAATTAAAATGTATTACAAAACAAATTATTCCGTAGTCAATTGTTTTATTTAATTAGGGGGATTAAGGAATCTGTCAGGCGTTAATAAATACTGCACACGCCGGGTGTGTATAGGTAATTAAGCAATCGTTCGTAAAATGTTCACTGCATATCACTGTTGTGACTGTAGGTTGCCAATCAGGATTTGAATTGTTTACAAACGCATTCTAATTTTTCCGTACGATTTCATCCCTTGCTGGGATTTCCACAACTCTCAATAACACAACGGTAATGTGGCATCTTAGTTAGTTAGTTAGTTAGTTTATGAGGTTTAACGTCCACTTCCACCGAGGGTGATATCGTAGACTAGGTGTGGCATCTTGAAATACACTCGGTAATATTCTAGTCACAAATATATAATCTATTACAACTCAAGACGAGAAAGGTCGGCTTTTACTACTACTACTACTTGGTGTTTAACGTCTGCTTCCACATAAGTGATATCGCTTTTGTCGGCTTTTGAAAATGCTTTGACTATTATGGTATAGTGATATGTAGCTTACGTGTCAAATTACGAGTTAATGATTACGCCAGTCAAATGCTAATTGGACCGAAAAATACACACGTGTTAACTGGCGGTGTGTGTATACAGTGATATATCGTACAGATAGTGCTATATTGTATAGATAATGTGTATAGATTATGTGTAGTGCCTGTGACGTCACCAGCCAATCAACCGGATAAAGGTTGTAATTGAAAATTTGAAAACCGTTTTTGGCTGTCTGATGTTTAAACGTTAATATCTCAATTAATTTTAATCAGATTGGAGTGAACTTGACGTAAAATGAATGTAGTAACCCTTGGCTATCATTATATGCAATTAAAAATTATTATTTTATGTGGTCCTTAATATTCATTGTTTAAATAAAAATTTCACAGAATTCTTAGAAGTTTTTACGAAAAAAAAATTGGTTATGATCACCAGTACCAATACCAATTTGCAGGCTGGTCCTATCCTATATCATGAGTCGCAGTCTTGTGTCGGTATTTAAATCGGTTCTCAATAAATTGTTAATTTTATAGTAGCAAAGTCTCTAAACTCAATATCATCCAAAATCTTCAACATTGAAAACACGAATTAATCGTCAGTTTAAATCAACATTGATGCTGTGATCTTATCGGAAAAAGGGGGGTTGGGATGGGCTAGTGGTCTAGAGTGCCGCGCTTTGATTCGAACTATAGCTGGCCGGTCACCTGTTACCCGCACACTGCTAGTCTAATAAATTAATCGACACTAAAACAGGAATTTAAAAAGGCTTTACTAAAACAATGGAAGAAACATACAATACATAAAATTTTTGGTTGGGGATAGCAAGGGTAAAATTCGGGTATCCGGAATTACGTGACTTCGGGACGATTTGTGGTTGTCTCTAACTATGTACTAATTAAACACTTACAAACACACTCTTCTATAAATACTCAATCGACTAGACATACAGGAAAAATAATAGACGTTAAACACTTTGTTTGAACACTGATAGAAACCACTCACTCGAGCCAGGATATTAACGGTTTATTCCCATAACGCCAACTCACCGAGTTTTAGGGGGAAAATTTTGGTCGGTGTTATGGGGTCGACTGGCCAAGAACAATAGACCCAAGCTGGGGGATAAAACTAATTAAACCGATAATTTTGGGAGCATTTATTTTTTAAAAAATTTATAACAACCTTTAACACATAACATTACAAATAATTTTAACTTTTGGCACGCATAAAATGTCCAACATAGTCCAAAAATTGTAACAAATTCAATCCTCCTTCTTCATATCTATGTTTTGCATCTTCGATCTTTCTGTTGATATCTGTGTATTTTTTCCTTTTAGGTGGTAGTCGCTGGCCACTCGAATACTGCAACAACTGAATTTCGATCGTCTTTTGCTCTTCTTTCAAAAATGCCATCACTTCAAAAATATTCGGATGAGCTTTTCCAATTAATTTTTTTAGACGCCCGTGCCACCCCTCTAAAGAATTGTTGGTTCTTCGCGTGGTTTGGTTGTGGTTCCATTGTACTTGAGCAAATTGACCGTCTAACCATTGGGTAACCATATAGTCGGCCAGTTGTTGAAATTTCTCATTATCTGGTACCTCAGCCATTATTTGGATCCATGCGTCATCAATCTGCAAATAAAAGAAAGATACATATAAATATCAAAGTCCATCTAAAAAATAAGATAAACATTTAGGTCATACTACTATGTTATGGTTATACATGTAGATTACGATGTAGAATATATTAATCGGTGTATTGTGTGAGTGAACTATATTAATAATCTGAACAAAGTAAAGTAAACTATAGATTAAGAAAACTATAGTTAGTGAGTTGAATTTAAGTGAACTATATTAATAATGACTGGTCCCTACCTCATTAACGCCTTTAATCCGTTCTTAACCCATCAAAGAGTGCCGCGATCGACCTTCCAAACTCTGGTGAGTCGGCGTTATGGGAAGACACCATATTAACATCCAGTCTACTAGACTCGAAGGCTAATGCATGGAGGCAATGAGACTCAATTTATTAACCCACCTTGTCACAGAAGGCAAGGTGAAATCCTAAACTAACAGACACAAAATAAATGAAAGAACCCATGCCTCAACTAAACCAACATGACACATGGCTTACCACATGCATAAACAATAATTTGAAATGTTAATATAAACTAAATAAGTCTTAAATTAAACATGCCTACTAATTAATAAATTCTTGATAAACAAGAAACTAAAATTATCTCCCTTGGACAAGTCGGCATGGAATCTAAAATCCAGACACGGGTAGCACCTAAAATATATGTAGAACTTTTGACACAGAGTATGCACCACAATACTAAGGATAGGCACGGATAGCTAGATAATTTATCTACCAGATACAAATAATTTCCTTTCAAAACTATTGACTTATAAATTCTGCCCACTAAATATTACAAAAAACTTAGTGAAAGTACATATATATACATAGTAAAGTTCTGGCATGAAAATACAGTCGGCAGACACAGTTAACAATAATAAAAACATAGGCAGCATACGTAATTAGAAATATATACTCTTACACAATATAAAACTATCAAAATATTTTATAGGCAATGATTGTGCCGAGAAAACGATAGATTTTACTAGAGCAGCGGTAGGTACCAAAAACTTAAACCCATATTCTAAATATAGAACTACCGAGCGCTTTTCCGGAAAACGAAATACAAATAAGATAGCTACGGCTACCGGTTACACACCTCTGGCTTGCGGCTGTGGTTTCAATCCCTGGTGTGAGCATATGTGACATGGAGATAGGGGCGCCTTCTCAACCTCGTGGGTTTCCTCCGGGCACTCCAGTTTCCTCCCACTGCTAAAGACCCCTACGCGCAAGAGAATTATTGAAATAAAATTGAAACCATATGTTGGTCCCAGAATGACCTAGTTTGTGTCGAGTGGACGTTAAACCCCATTTCTCTCTCTCTTTATCGGAAAAAGATGGGCTTCTGATATCCAATATTTTAAGACAAAATAAACATTTTACCAATGGTACGCGAATCGTGTACCATAATGCGTTTCAGCCGCAGCTCTAGCAAGAGACTCGAGGAACGAGGCTAGAAAAACATTGCACCAAATCCAACGGCGTATGTGGACTGGAATAACCAGGCGCTAGAAATTTGCATTCGATTTAGACTGCTGGCTAATTTAGCTGAACTTGAAATTAGAGTAAAAACGGAAACCATTGAATGTAATCAGTTTCTATACATTCATATACTGTATTGTATGCGTTGCGTCCCACTTGTGTCAATTTCTAGGTCCCAAAAATTAGCGATTTAGCTACTTTAAATGCGATGATTTGCTTGACAAGATGACAATTAGTAATAGTAGGCCTACATGAAACCTATTGTACAGTACAGGCTAAAATTGTAAGTTTAACGTCCTACTGTTCTGCTCCTAAACTGGGCTACTGAAGACGGGCATACGCAATACACAGTGTGCTATGAGGGAAATTTTGCCAGAGCAGCGGCGCTATATCCTACCTTTAATATCGAATTCCAACTGCCAAGGGATCTTTTATGTGTACACGGGACCTCCCTGTTTTTTTTTGGTCCCGTACTCCCATTGGAACAACTAGACAGCTGTTTATGTCAGGCCCTCAGTTCTGCATCACTGACCAGGGGAAACTACGACCTCCAGGATAGCGAGCCGGCATCTTATCCACGTGATCCTCGGACGAGCTTCTTACTTGTAGATTGTTGTGTTGGTCTACTTTAATCTGGGGTGATGTGAAAGTTAAAGGTTCGCCAATATTAAGGCTAAGGGGGTCACAGTGGCTAAGTGGGTAAGATGGGAATCTATTAGTGAAGTACATGCTAAAAAGAGATATCGATAATCACTCCAGTAACAAGCTACATTTTGACACCAAAACACTGTTCATTATTGTGAATTTGTGAATTGGGTTTCATGTCCACAACAAATTTTAAAATTCAACAATTCGGACGTAAAAGTAAATATCTACTTCAGTGCACTACTCTGCCGCTCTAAAAATCTTTTTATTATACATTCAATTCCTTCTGACGTCATACATGTAGACTTCAATGATCCAGTCTAAGTCATTGGAATTCGATATAATAAGAGTAGGCTGTAGTACTTGCTGCTGTCTGGGCAAAATTTCTCTCATAGCACACTGTATGGCATACATGTTTGCCCGTCTGCATCTTCATAAGTCCAGTTTGGAGCAGAACAACAGTAGGACGTTAAACTCCATTTCATTTCATTGTGTCTAATGGCTCCTCCAAATTTGATTTCCAAATTCCCAAGTAATTTGTGAAGTTTTAACCAAATCCACTATTATTTCAACTTGTATCACAATTATTTACATGTAATCAAATTTTGGATAATATAAGCTTGCTGTTTTTTGTATGCACACATTTTGGAAGTTTCTCACATTTTCATTTGACCGGTATGTCATGTCGTCCACCTCACTTTTCCTGTGAGTGCTCTACAGGTCACAATTTTTATCCGTCATTTTCCAAAGATCTTGGTTTCTTTCGAAATTGACATGTGACGCACCACTTTAAAATATTGTTTATTGCCACTGATTGCACTGAAAATCACGTTTTTACTTTATATATAGCTGGACGTATATTGTCGTCCGTCCGTCCACAATTGTTTGTGAACACTCTACAGGTTACAATTTTTATCCGATTTCAATGAAACTTGATAGTTTTATCATTCTAAGATCTTGGTTCTTTTCGACATAGACATGTATTGAATTGTAACTTCGTGGATTATGGGCCCTGATTATACGAAAAATCTTGGTTTTAGCTTGTGAACACTGTCTAGTTCCCAATTTGGAACCAATTTTGATGAAACTTGAAATTCCTCCTTATTACCCAGGCATGTTTTTTTCTGTTTTTTAACGGATTTCCGCGATATTACAGTCATCCACGGGTCTAAATTTGCAATTAAAAAAATGGGGGGGGGGGTAATGCATGTCGGCCAAGTCTTAGTCTTTCTCCTCAAAAGAGAGAGAGAAATAAGGTTTAACATCCATTCGACACACACTTGGTCATTTCGGAACTAACATATGGTTTAATAATTTTTTAAATAATTCGCTTGCGCGTAGGGGTATTTACCAGTGGGAGGACCCGGAGAAAATCCACTAGGTTGGACAGGCGACCCTACTCCTTGTCACGTACAACCAGGGCCTCGAAACCGGGCCATCTGACTCAATGACAGGCCTTTCTCCTGGAACCTGATGTTAACAGTAAACACAGTTTACTTCATTATCAAGGCTCTTGATGGTTATTACTGTCCTGGATAATGAAGAATCTGAGACTAATAATTGTCTAATGAAATTCCAAGAAATCATAATCTGCGGGAAATTGCCCTGTAGAGTTGTTTCGTGTCTGTGTGAGTTAATTCATAATACTTATCACGTCACTTATTGACTTTTTCTATGTGATTTAAAAAAAACAAACTTTGATTATCACTGTTAAACAGTAATGAAGGTTGAGTTAGAATTTCACGAAAATCGGACCAAAACTGCCGGACAAAATGATCACCACTTGCACCCGAAGAGTGTAAAAATATGTTATATCAAGGTTGTGGACCCTGTAGAGGTCACAATTTTAATGAAACTTGAAATGCATGTTTATTGTATAACCGAAAGATCTTTGATCCTTTTGATATTTGCGCATATCGGATCGTAGCTTCCTTAGGATATTTGCGCATATCGGATAGTAGCTTCCTGAATTATGGATTCTGATTGTGGTCCTTATGGAGTTCACAATTAAAAAAACTGTTTAACTGTATCACTGATGAAACGAGTTCAAATTTCGTAAAAATCAGACCAATACTGCTGAAGACAAAATGGCCGCCGCTTGTACGCAAATAGTGTTAAAATATGATATCAAGGTTGTTTGTGGACCCTGTCACAATTTTAATCTGATTTTGATAAAACTTGAAATGCATCTTTATAATCCAAAGACCTCTAAGAGGTCACAATTATTATCCGATTTAAAAAAGCGTTCGAATATATCACTGTTTCACTGTTATGAAGGTTGAGTTCGAATTCCGTGAAAATTGACCAAAACTACCCGACAAAAAGGCTGCTCTGTCTACACCAATTGTGTAATACATAATACCAAGATTGTGGACTCTCCAGAGGTCACAATTTTTATACGCCCACATCTTCATGTGGACGTATATTGTTCGTGCCCCTGTTCGTGCATCTGTCCACAATTGTTTGTGAACAGTCTACAGGTCACAATTTTTTATCCGATTTCAATGAAACTTAAAGTTACATTATGGGAGATAAGATAAAGGGATGGCAGTTCTCACTATAATAGTTAAAAACTAGATAGTGTAAAGGTAATTTGCTGAAAATTTCATTATTAGCCGAGAAAAAAGCGTTTGAAATATTCACATAGCCTCGGTCATCATTACTCAAATCATTAATATAAACAGCATAGTCTCGATTATCCACTTGATTGATTTAATTATCAACGGCCATTAAGCGGCATATAGGAATTCAATCATCCAACATCGAAGGCTAGACTTGACTTTAAGAGTTTATTATGGTCTGGATATGTGAATTAATGTCTAATTGATTTTTTAAATAACATCTCAGGCCTAAAGAAAGACCTGTAATAAGCAGATTTTGCTCTTGCATAATGCTATTTTAAAATATAGGTTGATCAACCCAAGATCTTGGTTCCTTTCGATATTGGAATGTATCGGAGTGTAACTTCATGAATTATGGCCCCTGATTGTACGAAAAATCGCGTTTTTTGCTTGTGAACACTGTAGAGGTCCGATTTTGATGAAACTTGAAATGCATGTTTATAACCCAAAGATCTTGTTTCCTTTCTATATTTGCGTATTTCGGATTGTAACTTCCTGAATTATGGCCCTTAATTGTACGAAAAATCACCTATTTTATCTTGTGGTCTTTCTGGAGGCCAAAATTATTATCTGATTTTAAAAAAAGTCTGATTATATCACCATTACACCATAATGAAGGTTGAGTTCGAATTTCGCGAAAAATCGGACCAAAATTGCCGGACAAAATGGACCCCACTTGTACGCGATTAGTGTTAAAATATGGTATAACAAGGTTGTGGACCCTGTGTAGGTAACAATTTTAATCTGATTTTGATGCATGTTTATAACCTAAAGAGCTTGGTTCCTTTCGATATTTGCGCATATCAGATCCTAACTTCATGGATTATGGCCCTTGATTGTATGAAAAATCACGTTTTTCGCTTGTGAACACTGTAGAGGTCACAATTTTGATAAAACTTGAAATGCATGTTCATAACCCAAAGATCATGGTTCCTTTTGATATTTGCGCATATTGGATTGTAACTTCCTGAATTATAGCCCCTGATTGTACGCAAAATCGACTTTTTAAGCTTGTGGTCCCTCTAGAGGTCTCAATTATTATCCAATTTTAAAAAACGTTTGATTATGTAGAGGTCACAATTTTGATAAAACCTGAAATGCATGTTTATAACCCAAAGATCATAGTTCCTTTTGATATTAGCGCATATTGGATTGTAACTTCCTGAATTATAGCCCCTGATTGTACGCAAAATCGACTTTTTATACGCCCACATTGAAATGCGGTCGTATATTGTCGTCGCCCCCGTCCGTCCGTCCTTCTGTCGGTCGGTCCGTCCGTCCGTCGGTCCGGCGTCCACAATTGCTTGCGGACGCTCTAGAGGCTAAAGTTAATATCCGATTGATTTTAAATTTATACACAGTGTTTAAGGTCATGAGACGAAAAAGCCTATTGATTTTCAGCGATTTCCGATAATAATTACCAGAGTTATGGCCCTTGATCACTTCAAAAAATCTTGTGGACGCTCTAAAAGCCAAAGTTAATATCCGATTGACTTTAAATTTATACACAGTGTTTAAGGTCATAAAACGAAGAAGCCTAGTGATTTTCAGCGATTTCCGATAATAAGTGCCAGAGTTATGGCCCTTGATCACTTCAAAAAATCTTGTGGATGCTCTAAAAGCCAAAGTTAATATCCGATTGACTTTAAATTTATACACAGTGTTTAAGGTCATAAGACATAGAAACCTATTGATTTTCAGGGATTTCTGATAATTAGTGCCAGAGTTATGGCCCTTGATCACTTCAAAAAATCTTGTGGATGCTCTAGAGGCCAAAGTTGATATCCGATTGAGTTTAAGGTGTTGAAAAAAAAGGCTTTTGAACGCTCTAGAGGCCAAAGTTAATATCCGATTGACTTTAAATTCATACACAGTGTTTAAGGTCATAAGACAAAGAATCCTATTGATTTTCATTGATTTCCGATAATTAGTACCAGAGTTATGGCCCTTGATTACTTCAAAAAATCTTGTGGATGCTCTAGAGGCCAAAGTTGAAATCCGATTGAGTTAAAGGTGTTGAAACATACAAGTATTTTGATTTTCAATGAATTTTGATAACTGAACAGCTAAATCCATGATGTTAAATGTTTCCTATACTAATTTTTAGCATGAGGCAAAAACTTTATAAAAAACAAACAAATTCTAATGATTTTCAGATAATTACATAATGAGTTGTTACTCTTAATCAGATTTTAGTGTATTACAAATATTTCATTACCAAAAAAAGTAAAAACATGCGACAACCCTTGTTGACTGCCCGGGCGATTTAGCTGCTGTGGGCGTATGTTTCGTTGCCTGGCAACCTATCTTTAAGCTTGTGGTCCCTCTAGAGGTCTCAATTATTATCCAATTTTAAAAAACGTTTGATTATGTCACCATTACACTGTAATTATGGTTGAGGTCGAATTTCGGTCCAAATATGTCGGACAACATGACTGCCGCTAATACCCTGTAGATGTCACAATTTTAATCCATTTGATGAAATTTGAAATGTAAGTTTATAATCCAAAGTTTGTGGTTCCTTTCGATATTCGGGCACATTGGACCAAAACTTCCTGAATTATGGCCCCTGATTGTACGAAAAATCATGTTTTATACCTTGTGGACCCTATGGAGGTCACAATTTTATTCTGAATTAAAAAAATGTTTGACTGTATCCCGTTACACATTAATGATGGATGATTTTGAATTTCTTGAAAATCGATAATTGAACAGCTAAAACCATAATATACTATTCAAAAAAAGTAGGGGATATTTGATTTTTAAGTGTTATTAAAGTCACCTAATGAAACTGACGAAGAAACAAATGACAAAATGAAATGAAGTTCACATTCATCGATTTATTCCAAATGATCGTTAGACTAAGTAAGGCACAGACTGACCATTATAAGGGTAAAATGATACCCGGGGTCAAACAGCAAAGTTACCACAGCATCACAACAAAGTCAGTAACGGGTAAATCCTCCTCTGTTTGCCAAACAAGCATTGATCCGACGTGGCATACTCCTAATGAGACGTCTAAGGTCATTTTGGTCCAGATTGTCCCATTCCTGTTGCAACGCAGCAGCAAGTTCTTGGACATTGGCAGGACGTTGTTGACATTGATGTAACCTCTGTCCAAGCATGTCGCAGACATGCTCGATGGGGGAGAGGTCGGGACTCAGTGCTGGCCAAGGTAATGTGGTGATGTTCTGTTGTTGGAGGTAACCTGTAACGATCCTGGCCCTGTGATATCTTGCGTTGTCATCCTGGAAGATGAAACGGCGGGCATGACGTCGTGCGAACGGCACAACATGGACTTCCAAGATGTTGCCCCGGTAGTACTGGCCTGTAACACGCCCTGCAACAACATGTAAAGCCGTTCTTCCAGCAACAGTGATGCCTCCCCACACCATAACAGACCCCTCCCCCCCAAATCGATCATGTCTGATGACATTAACGTCTTGGAAGCGCTCGTTTCGACGACGCCACACCCTCCTACGTCTGTCCAAAAAATCAAGAGTGAACCTTGACTCATCAGAAAACATCACATTGCTCCAGCGTCGATTATCCCAGTGTTGACGATCCCTACACCAACGACGTCTTGCCTGAATGTGATAATCTCTCAAACAAGGGATCACGCGAGGACGTCGGGCGCGAAGGTGACCCCTATGCAGTCGATTCCGAATCGTCTGGCCACTCACTCTCACACCAGTGTCTGTTTGAAGACGAGCGCTGATCTGATTTGCTGTGATGACACGATTTCTCAAGGCCAAGGTACGGATAAATCGATCCTGGGCTTGAGTTGTCGCCCTTGATTGACCTGAGCGTGGTCTGTCCTGTACAGATTGTGTATCACGGTATCTGGACCATAGCCTGCTTATGACAGACTGGGAACATTCATCGTCCACGCCACAACCGCCTGTGTTGTGCCGATCTGTAGCATGTCAAGGGCACGTAACCTTTCATTTTGGGTAAACCGACGCATATCAAAATTTGTTTTCTGGTCACTAAAACAATTAAACTGATGTTTCCACCCAGGAATTCAATGACTGTAACATTCAAAGTCAGAGTTGTGCAAATCTTGGGTTGGACCCCCATGATGATCCCAAGCATCACCTGCATTCCATGCGGTAGGAATTGGTGCGTTTGGGCGTCACATGTAACTGGAAATGTTTCTTCTGTTAGGTTCTATAGTGACTTTTTTCGAAGTCATTTGCATATTTTAGTATTATGCCCCCAAAATCAAATATCCCCTACTTTCTTTGAATAGTATATTAAATGTTTCGTATACTAAACGTTAGCATGGGCAGAACTTTTATAAAAACCAAACAAATTCTAATGATTTTCTGATAATTACTTAATATGCGACAACTCTTGTTGACTGCCCGGACGATTTAGCTGCAGTGGGAGTATGTTTCGTTGACTGGCAACCTATTTTTAACCAATTTTGATCAATCTTGAATTGTATACATGTGTATAACCCAAAGATCATAGTTCCTTTTGACATTCGCTCATATCAGACCGTAACTTCCTGTATTACGGTATGGCAACCTGACTGAACAAAATTTGCGTTTTCAGCTTGTGGTGCCTTTGGAGGTTATGATTTTTATCAAAAAAATTTCAATATATCACGGTTACACACAAAAATGATGGCGTAGTTTAAATTTTGTGAAAATCGGACAGAAGGTACATGACAAAATGGCTGCTCTTTGTACACAAATAGTGTAATAGTTTGTACAGGTAGCCTAATACCCATGTTCCTTAAGCAACGTCCGCGAGTTTTACAACATGTAACCATTACTTCAATACTCAGCAATTCATGAACTTTTGCGCAGCTACTAATTAGCATTGTCCAATCCGAGGTCGTGGCACATACATTGTAAAACACTGCAAACAAACAAATATACAGGGTGCTCCTTGTACACAAATAGTGTAATAGTTTGTACATGTATGTAGCCGAATACCCATGTTCCTTAAGCAACGTCCGCGAGTTTTACAACAAAGTTTTTTTTTTAAATTGAGAAATTCACGGAAAACAAGTAACCTTGCCATTGATCGATCTTTGAACTTTGCAACTCGATTGTCACATGTAAACATTTTAGCTAAAAGCGCGAGACTTGGTATTCACGATGACCGATGAATCTTAGCGGCGAAATATACAGGGTATTACGTGAAGGGCTTGATAAGATGGGCTTGATAAGATGTACGTAGTTAAGGCGAGATCAAGCCTTCTATTGAATATGCCTAATACCAAGGTTATTGTGCACCCTCTAAAAGTTGTAAATTTTATCAGGTTTTGATGAAACTTATTGGAATTTTATGTTTTTATCCAAATGATCTTGGTTCCTTTTGATATTGGTGCGTATCGAAACGTCACTTGCTGGTTAATGGTCCCAGATTGTACAAAAAATCACTTTAATTTTTTAGCTTGTCCATCTTTTGCAAAATGTGGGCCTATATTATCTTGCATGGCAACCGCTTGTTATGCTAAATTGTCACTTTTAAGGGCGTTGAGCAGTCTACGATACACACTAAATTCTCAGCACCAAAAATATTAAGACTGGTCAGTTGCACAGTTGTTCCTTGTATAAAATAAATAATAAATATACTATATTTTGTGTATTACAATTTGAATTAAGGTTTTGATCTGTAGAAATATGGTAGCATCTACCAGTAACGGAGCTACCAAATGTGTGGGCTTCATTGTAATCAGTACATAATTTACACTGTCTAGTTACAAGCACCGAAAGACAGACTAAAAAATTCACAATTTATATTTGAACATATTGAATTACTAGTTTGACTACTTTGATTACCCGTATGGGTAAGATTATTCGTTGCATTATTCGAAATTCCTCCCCCCGTCGACCAATCAAATTTCTTAATGCTCTGCTTACCCAGAGCAGAAAATGTTCATTAGTCAAGGTATTGATGTGATAAAACTATACACCAAGTTTCCTCACTCTAAATTAACCTAAAGCAGAAAATTCTCATCTTCAAACTCCATCATGGCATTTACCCAATAAACATCTATTTCAAGTTTGAACATTCTAGCTCAGTTAGAATGAGAGTTGTCATATTCCAAAGTCTTGAGTGTCTCGACCAATCAAATTGCTCATATTATTGCTCTGCTTACCCGGAGCAGAAAATGTTAAGTATCGAACTTAGTCAAGGTATTGATGTAATCATGTAATAAAACTATGCACCAAATTTCATCACTCTCACGTCTCACTTAATTAGAACTAAAGTTATCATCTCCCAAAGCATCAACCAATGAAATTGCTTATCTCTGCTTACACCTACACCAAGTTTGAGATAGATAGAACTGGGGTTTACTAAGGTCCACTCGACACAAACTAGGTCATTTCGGGATGAACATATGGTTTAATTTTATTTCAATAATTCGTTTGCGCGTATTTGTCTTTAGCATTGGGAGGAAACCGGAGTACCCAGGGAAAACCCATGAGGTTGGACAGGCGACCCTTCTCCTTGCCATGTACAACCAGGGATTCGAAACCACACCAGTTGACTCAATGGCAGGCCATTTGATACATCAAGCGCACGCTAACCATTCGGCCACCCCACCCCCCGCCAGGTTTAAACATTTTTGGTCAATTTGTTGAATATGTCCATACAACAATTCGGACGTAAAAGTAAATATTTCCTTCGGTGCACTACTCTGCCTTCGATCATCAATATGAGATTCAGCCATGTTCCAATCACGATAGTTGGTAGACCTGGATAATCGTGTCTCACAGCAAATTCCTTCTGATTTTTCTCCGCTTGTAGCTTACCTCAATACAAACCGTCGGACTGTTATGTTTTGCATGGTCTCAAAAACTTATAGTTTTTTATATTTTAACGTTATTTTATCTGGATTATCGCCCTTTTATCGGGAAATTGCACCTTCCAACCCACGACGTCATAACAACTATTACGGCAGATTCACGTCACGCCACTCAGTCAGCAGACGGCTGTCTCCCTAGATGGTCTACATTCCTTTGCTTCTCTGTATTCAGTTTTGTTTGTTTTTGTGACGGTTGTAATGTGCGTCCTAAATGCATTCAACATACTTCAATCCTCTTCTTTATTGATTTAGTTTTTTGAACTAGGCCCACTTCTTTGATACATTTAACGGTGTGGTTACTTGTATAGCGGAATTTATACAACAATATGCTTGCATTCGTAATTCTTGCAACATATAATACATGTAGATCATGACTCATGCTGACATTATATAATTATTTCTTTGGGTTGCATTCCCAATTGTTTTCAAATATGAGTGAAGTCTGTGTCATCACAGGCCCGGGACTGCACAGCGCAGTGGACGCTTACGGCTAGCCCTCGGATCCATTCACTCTTTTTGAATTGTTTATGTTTGTGGTCTCTGAGTATTGATGTCTTCTCCATATATTTGTTTTTGTGTAGAATTGTGTGAGGTGCAGCCCTCCTGCACTTACTATTAGAACACAATAACTCGCCTTCTAATTGAGGTAGAATGTTTAAACTAAGTGTAGGCGTTCATAAGGTGAATACCTTGGTGGAGTTCAGATATAAACATTGTCTGCTTACGGTAAGCTGGAATAAGCAATCTGATTGGCTGATGCTTTGGCTTTGGGGCACATTAACGTTGGTTATAATTAAGTGAGAGTAACGAAACTCTGAATATAGATTCATCATATCATTACCTTGATTAACTTCGATGATGAAAATTTTCTGATTGTATGAAATATCATGTTTTTAATTTGTTAACCCTCTAGATGTCACAATTTTTATTTGATTTTAAAAAACGTTCAAATATATCACTGTTAAACCCAAATGACATTTGTGTTTGGATTTTGTGAAAATGGTACTGAAACTGCCAGGCAAAATGGCTGCTTCTTGTACATCAATACTGTAAAATTAGGTAAACTGATAAAACTCCAAATGTATGTTTACATGTATATCCTGAAACTTGTGGTTCCTTTTTGGTATTGTCGCATGTCAGACCATAACATCCTGGATAATGGCTCCTGATTGTTTGAAAAATCACTTTTTGTCCCCCGTCTTTCGAAGAAAGCAGAGGACTATTAGAATGGGTTCGTCTTTCACACTTTTGGGGACACAATAACTCTCTTTCTAATTGGGCTAGAATGTTCAAACTTGGTGTAGGTAGTTGTGTATTAGGTCTAAGCCTTGATGGAGTGTGAAGATGAACATCTACTGCTTAGGGCAAGCAGAGATAAGCAATTTGATTGGTTGATGCTTTCGGACACGATAGCTTTAGTACTAATTATATGAGTGATGAAACTTGGTGTATAGTTTCTGTAGATCAATACCTTGACTAAGTTTGATAATAAAATCTTCTGCTGGGGGTAAGCAGGGCGATAAGCAATTTGATTGATCGAGACTTTGGAACACAATAGCTCTCCTTCTAATTGAGGTAGAATGTTCAAACTTGATGTAGGTGTTCATTAGGTCAGTGCCTTGATGGAGTTCGAAGATGAACATTTTCCGCGTAGGGTTAACAGAGATAAGCAATGTGATTGGTTGATTCTTTGGGGCACGATAACTTTAGTTATAATGAAGTGAGAGCAATGAAGCTCTTAATATAGATTCATTATATTATTACCTTGACTTAATATAGATTCATTATATTATTACCTTGACTTAATATAGATTCATTATATTATTACCTTGACTTAATTCGATGATGAGAATTTTCTGCTAAGGCTAAGGAGCAACAAGCAATTTGATTGGTCAAGACATTGGAACATAACAAATGCACTTTTATTTGAGGTAGAATTTTTAAACTTGATCTAGATGTTCAATAGGAGCTAAACAATTTCATTGGTTGATGCTTTGGGACAAGATAACTTTGATTAAGAAGCAACAAGCAATTTGATTGGTCAAGACATTGGAACATAACAAATGCACTTTTAATTGAGGTAGAATGTTTAAACTTGATCTGGATGTTCATTAGGAGCTAAGCAATTTCATTGGTTGATGCTTTGGGACAAGATAACTTTATATCAGATAGAGATTGATAAAACTTAATGTATAGTTTGATTACTCGGTTCCTTTGATTTGAAAGAAATAAATGTCAATTGTCATCTATTTATTTTGGGATTTCACCTGTGGGGAATCAGCCTCGGTGTTGGCTTGTTTTAGCTTCTTCTCTGTCCATTTCGGTGTTGTCATTGCAACCGATTGTTCTTTTTAATAATAATGATAATGAATATTTATATTGCGCGCATTCCATCCAAACAGTATGCTCATGGCTTCCAATTTTGTATTCCAGAGCATACATGATAAGCTTAAGCTTGTACAAACATCAACCTAATTATTATACATTACATGTAGTAGTAGTGCATTTTGCTCATCAGAAGTTTTTCTGTTGAATGACTTTTGTATTTCTACCACAACACCTAGAATAAGAAGGCCTATTGAATTCAACAAAATCATAATCCGAAAAAATTTATATTTATTTTACACGCCGTTTATGCTCACGAGATGAAGAATTCTATTGAGTTTCAATGATTTCCAATAATTACTGCCCAGGTTATTGCCCTTGATAACTTTAAAAAATTTGGTGGAGGCTAAAGTTTTAACTTGTGACAATTGCTATCGAAACATATAGCTTTAGTAGAAGTTGAGCAAAACATGTATTGTCTTGTTTTGTCAATAATGAAAAATTTAACCTGAGGAGAGAGAAATGGGGTTTAACGTCCAATCGACACAAACTAGGTCATTTTGTCTAATTTTATTTCAATAATTTGCTTGTGCGCAGGGGTCTTAAGCAGCGGGACTGGGAGGAAACCAGAGTACCCGGAGAAAACCCACGATGTTGGACAGGCGACCCTACTCCGTGCCACGTACAACCAGGGATTCAAAACCACGCCAGTTGACTCAATGGCAGGCCGCATGATACAGAGTGCGCACACTAACCATTCGGACACCCAACCCCCCTTTAACCTGTTGAAGTAGAAAAGGTGTTATTTGAAACAGCACATGTTTAACTAATCTTAAATTTGATTTCAGAAGCCTGTAGAAAATTGCATATAAATAGGGCTGTTAAAGAGATAATGATTTCATGGAAGATACCCTCAAATAAGCTCAGGTAATCCATTTTATCATATTTTCAATTTGAGAGAATATTGTTGCCATAAAAGTCAGTTCATCAGTCTGTAAAATTCCAGTTATTGTGAAACTTCATTTGGCCAGAGAAAATCATAAGTCCTAAACTTAAGTGACTGTAGTCCAAAGATTTGTCTTATCTACAATGCGGAGATCTAAAGAGAAACAGACTTGCGAAAATCCTAGCTGAGAAGTATCTAAAACATTTACTTCATACATTTATCAGGAATCATAACACATATTCAAATGTTATTGCGGCCATGCTTCTTAAGAACATGATTTGCAAAACTGCGAATCAAATGAGGTAAATTTAGGAAATTAATTATCAATTTCCGGTTTTGATTAGCAATATTTGGGGAAAATTGTGATTAAATAATGTCTGTGTTGAATTTTCAATATAATGCAAAGCTTTATTGAAGTATAAATATTTCAAAACTTATAATTATAAATATAGATTTCAAAATTTGCCCACTGTTTTCTATACTTGCATGTGTTACAAATACTTTCTTCAAAGCAGTGGCAGTTGAGACACTGGTAATAGGCTTATCGGAATAGTTTAGATATGATATTTCTGCAGGCCAGGAAATAACTGTGTATATGTATCTGACATTTTCAACTTAGTGTCGGGCATGTATTAATAATATCATTAAAAAGACAAATCAGTGCCTGGCAAAATGACAGGCACCAGAGGTTTAGTGCCTGACAAAGCCTGAATCTGTGCCTGACATTGTCAGTGACAGGTGCCTAATTTCCAGGCTTGTATTTCTGGGTTGATTGGTAGTTTGGAAATGACATGAAATGAAATTGGGTTTAATGTCACAATAAGCACAACCATATTATGCACTGTCATCCACTCATTAGTTTACTGGATATTTGTATAGATATTTCATGCCAAAGCTAACTTGTCTCATTTTGTTTTATTATTGCAGAAGAGTTTTGTGTTTCTGATTCTGTGATATTATATGATTGTATACAGATTTCGTGATTCTGCATGATTATATACTGATTCTGTGATAATATATGATTATATACTGATTCTGTGGTTGTGATACTGTATGATTATATATACTGACTCTGTGATTCCCATTTCTGTGAAACTGTATGAGTATAATAATATCTGATAATATACTGATTCTGTGATACTTTGGGATTATATACTGATACTGTATGATAATATAACGATTCTGTGATACTTTATGATTAGATACTGTATGATAATATACTAATTCTGTGATACTTTATGATTATATACTGTATGATTATATACATACTGATTCTGTGATACTTTATGATTATATACAGATACTGTATGATAAAACATGTATACTGATATTGTATGATAATATACTGATATTGTATGATAATATACTGATTCTGTGATACTTTATGATTATATACTGATACTGCCTGATAATATATTGATTTTGTGATACTTTATGTTTGCATACTGATACTGCATAATAATATATTGATTTTCATTATAATACTCATACTATATCATTATAATACGGATACTGCATCTTTATACATGTATACTGATTCTGTGTTTCTGATTACTGTAGGATTATTTACCCTTTCTGTGATATCGATGTATGATTTCTGTGGTATTGATTTATACTTTTAATGTTGTTATCATTACTTATTAAATTTATTTTTAAAAAATATTCTTGTTAATGTTCATATTTTTGATGATAGAATTAAGCTGACCTTTGAAGAAATGATATTACGGGTTATACTTGAATTACACGTTATCGGTAACGTGTAGGGGAAGAATGTAGTACATGCTATAGACGTTATAGAGAACGTTCCAGGGGGAGAATTAAAAACCTGCTATAGACGTTATCGGTAACGTATTAGGGTGGGAATTTAGCATATAATATAGACGTTACAGAGAACGTTTCAGGGGGAGAATTAAAAACCTGCTATAGACGTTATCGGTAACGTATTAGGGTGGGGATTTAGCATATGCTGTAGACGTTATATAGAACGTTTCAGGGGCAGAGTTGAACACCTGCTATAGACGTTATGGAGAACGTTAACGGAAGGGGGGTGTCATGCATGCTGTAGACGTTATGGGTGCACTAGACGTTATCTGTAACGTTAAAGGATGGAAATAAAACACGTGCTATCGACGTTATCAGAAACCTTACAGGGGAGGAATTTAAAACATGATATAGACGTTATCAGGAACGTTTAAGGAGGGGGATTTACCACATCCTATTGACGTTATTCCGAACGTAAAGGGGTGAATTTTAACACATGCTATAGACGTTAATGGTAACTTTCATGGCTTACGTCCGATGAACATTCAAAACTAAGGTAAAGTAACAGAATAACTAATGTTTTCAAAACGTTAAAATTAATGTTCAGTTAACTTATCCTGTAACGTTTGTAAATAACGTTTGCCTTACGACAACAAAAACTTTCCTGGCTTACGTCAGATGAACATTCAAAACTAACGTTAAATAACAGAATAATTGATGTTTTCAAAACGTTAACATTAATGTTTTCCAAACGTTAACGTTAATGGCCAGTAAACGTATCCTATAACGTTTTTAAAAACGTTAACGTTACGACAACAAAACTTTCCTGCCTTACGTCAGATGAACATTCAAAACTAACGTTAAATAACAGAATAATTGATGTTTTCAAAACGTTAACATTAATGTTTTCCAAACGTTAACGTTAATGTCCAGTAAACGTATCCTATAACGCTTTTAAAAAAGTTAACGTTACGACAACAAAACTTTCCTGGCTTACGTCAGATGAACATTCAAAACTAACGTTAAATAACAGAATAATTGATGTTTTCAAAACGTTAACAGTAATGTTTTCAAAACGTTAACAGTAATGTTTTCAAAACGTTAACGTTAATGTCCAGTAAACGTATCCTATAACGTTTTGAAAAACGTTAACGTTACGACAACAAAACTCTCCTGGCTTACGTTAGATGAACATTCAAAACTAACGTAGAATAACTAAGGTTTTCAAAACGTTAACATTAATGTTTTCAAAACGTTAACGTCAATGTTTTCAAAACGTTAACATTAATGTTTTCATAACGTTAACATTAATGTTTTCAATACGTTAACATTAATGTTTTCAAAACGTATCCTGTAACGTTTGTAAAAACGTCAACGCGACAACAACAAAACTTTCCTGGGTCACGTGCCACAAACATTCACAGGGAACGTTAAATAACGAAAAAATAATGTTTTGAAAACGTTCGGAAAACTAAATTTTGTTAGCTGGGCTTACTCGTTGATTTTAAGCCCGACACCCGAAACGTTGCGACTGACATCTAACATTTTACCCCAAGAGGAACCACCCATCGTCTACGTCCAAAAAGTATAAAGGGGGGACCTGTACCTCGAAATGACACTTGTTTGTCACGATGGCTTGCACGAAGAATACGCAGAGGAAACACCCACCTCCAACCCTTCCCAGTTTGACGTTCCCGACCCTGGCACCGGACCTTCGTGATCCCACGGTACGAAGTCAGACTCGCCTGAGAATGAGGGCCCCCAGAACACAATGGTTACCCCCGTCGTTGACACCACCCACGAGTCCCATATCTCCCTTACCGGCCACACCACCACGCCGTACCTTACCGGTTACACCTCCACGCCTCACCTTACCGGTCACACGCCCCACGTCACCACCCTCCCCTTCTCGGTCTCTCTCTCCGGTCTTTCGCAGACCACGAAGAGAAAAGAAGAATTCTATGAAAGGACTCTGACTCCAAATATGGCTTATGGACAGTTGGTCAAGAATACGGGCCGGGCACGTATTGGATTGTTGCAGTGGTTCAAGTTGGCGGCCAACCATTTGCTGAAGGGTAACATTCAGCCACTACATGCCCAGCACAAGAAATGGGTGGAACGAAATCGACAAGTGTTGACCCAACTGACGGAGAGAAACATGCCGACGACCGAAAAATTCTCCCTGATCATGAAACCCGGGGGACGTCGATTTTTGGGGGGGTGTGTTGATTCGTATCTTGCTGCGATGGAAGGAAAGAATGCAAGAGGAAAGAAACAACAAACGAAATCAATTCGTTCGACGGGCTGCTCAGCGTGGAAGGGGCGTAGGTACCGAAGAATTGAACCAGCATCGAGCGTTGCTTCGCAAACTGAGTAATCCACGAACATCCCCCGACGTCAAACGGCGACTTGTCGATCAACAAGGTGGTGCCATCGGGACATTGTTGGCCATGGCTCTCCCAGCTTTGGCCCCCTTGGTATTGGGTGGACAAAAGGGTGGTAAACATCCCTTCCTAGTTCCTTAGAAGGCGCGATAGAGCGAACGCTATGGCTGCCGAGCTATCTAAACTATTTGGTGGATAACCCAGTGGACAGAAAGGTATAAAAAAGGAACCGGAGAACGGCCCCGAGCTCAGTCATGGAGACACTGCGGTATCTGTTGAACACTGCACCAAAAGACCGTCCTCTTTTACTCGAGACCCAACCCATCGTCGACGGTGTGTGTGAGTGTATTGGAAACCTGATTCGCGGCAACGTTCCTGTGACCGACAAAGAAGTCAAGCGCTTGAAAAAGGACGCCCCCTTGTTACGACGTTTGGGCACGTCTAAAACACCTTGGAAGACCCGTCGGCGACTTCTGAAGCAACAGAAAGGGGGATTCTTCACCCGATTGTTTCGGTCCTTTCCCAAAGATGAAATCGATGCCAACCGACAAGTCATCACAGATTGGTGAGGCTCTCGCCAACCGACAACTGACACGGGCTTTAGAAAAACACCTCCCCTCTAACGTGTTCGGGGGTGTGTGGGCTCGTAATCATCTGGATATACTGCGCCCGATCTCGTACCCCAAAGCCTACTTCATCAACACGGACGACGAAGACCAACCCGGTAGACACTGGACCGTGTTTGTGTGCGAAGGACCAGATCACATTACCTTCTTCGATTCCTACGGGTGTCCCCTTGATGTCTACGGAGAAGCCTTCCGACGTTTCGTCCAAGATCAACAACTCCACTACCAACCCCGATGGATTCAGGGACTCGAGAGTGTCGTCTGCGGACATTATTGTTTGTATTATCTGTGTCATCGTTTTCACGTTCCCTCCACGCACGCCCTTTCTGTGTTCGGCCACGTGTATCGTGTGAACGATATACTCGTCGAACAATGGGCTAGGGATCATTTTCCCGACTTGCAAAAAGACCAGAAGAAGGGACAACGATGTCGATGTTTTTTTGCTCTGTAAATATGTTTGCTTTGTGTTCAATGCCTTTGCTTTATGTTCAATTTTGTGTTCAATAATATGCTTTGTAAATGTGTTCAAGTTCAATAAAATGCTTTGTAAGCAATATATCAAGTGTCTGTTTTTTGTGACGTCATGTGACGTCATGCTATTCTGATTGGTGGAAAATGGTATCGTCCCAACACATTAGACTCGTCCCGACTCCAGTCATAAATAGGAGTGTCAAAGCCAAAAGTAGTCACAAACACCATGGATCGACCTCAAACAGATCCTAGATTGTGTACGACATGTCGGGGATATTACCCCATGTTTAAGGGGAATCGGCCAGAAGCAGATTACTTAATTTGTTTCTGGTGTGGGACCGAAATTGGGAACACCTGTCATAGGAGGTCGAAACACTTGGTCAAATTCACCAAAAAACCCAATCGGTTGGAGCAGCCGAAGTGTTGTTGTTAGGTGGAGACGATCGGCCCTTTTCAGGGCCAACTTAATCAATGCAAAAAGAGTTGTCCCCCTTCCTCTCTTCTTCTTTGTCGTCGTCTTCTTCCTCTCTCGCCCCCTCTCTCCGTACGTGCAATCACACGTGCAAGGTCACGCACGTGCACGGGATCATCTAGGTCACGCATGTGCAGGGGGTCACGCACGTGCTCTAGTTCATTCAGTGCAAGGTCACGTGCACGCACGTGCAAAAAATAATTGCCATACAAGCCCCATAACTACTGCGAGCGATGATTTGTGGTGGTTACTATAGCGACTGGATAATCGTTCGCTATAAAGAGTCACGTGGTGTTTAAGCGTGCTTGCGCGGTGTTGTTTTTACCGGTGAGGCGTGAGAAATGATGTTGTTTGTGTAGAGTAATTAACGGGTTGAGTGTAAATCATTAATATTGTTGTAGGTGACAGTGAGTATTGTTTAACTATCAATGTTCCTTTTATCTATTATTCTAGGTTTAGTATAATTTGGTCTTTTTTTAGGTTGGAAAGGATCATGAGGTCTGTAAAAACTAAGCTGCGTAGTCATGGTCATTTTAAATTTTTAGGCATTTTCATTTTTATACTTTCTTTATCACTTTATGCTGTGTTGAACAGTTGATTATATTTTATATAGCCCAGAGATGATTATTTCACCCAATACCTACAATGTTTTGCCTTGGCTTTTGATGTGAGTTTGTGATTATGGTTGTAATTTAAACATTTATTTCTTTTTTGTAGTGTTTATTATAGGGGAATATCATGGGGATATGGTCTTTGGTTCCAGATAGTGGATTGTTGTAAGTGGAAGGAGGAAAGATGATGAATTTATGGTGGCATGTAAGTAGTGAAATGCCTCAGGTTATTAGTGTAGCCTGATATAGCTACGTAATGAATAAGTGACCGTAATTGTAGGGGCCAATTGATGACAGCCTTGAAACCGTAGGATTAAAGTAGCTAAGTCTCCAACTCAAAAACATTCAAGATCTTTCACATTAAAAGCAGGAATTATTTGTCAATTTAACACAACGTTGATGTTGTGATCCTACAGTGAAAAGGTTTAATCTCACTGTGCCACCTAATCAACTGGTGTTATAGGGTTGTGGTGTGAATATTTGAGTAAACAAAGGATTATAGACTGCATCTTTATTAATACTGTTCACTTAGTTAAGATTTAATTATATATATGCTAAATCCATGTGTCATCGGTTTGCGCACCTTTCATTCAGACAGTACTCATAAATCAATCATTTTTTTTAAAACAGAAACTCACTATCATTATGTAAGGATAGTTGTCTCCCCCATTTACATTATATCTCGCAGATTATGTTACTGAACAATGGGTAGAAGGCGATGGAAGGGCTATGTGGAATCACTTCAACACAGATGGTTCACGGATAGCACATTAAAATGAAAAGGATCGGAACATCCCACCCAAATATATTTAAATTTATTAACATTGTGTCGAAAGAGCAGACTTTTACTGAAAATACAATAGGTCAATTGGATAATGGGGGACGATTACCCCTAAAAGGCGAAAATATATAAAAACAGAATAATCTATGAATTTAACAGTTTGAGTTTTAGATATATTGGATAATGGGGGACGATTACCCCTAAAAGGCGAAAATATATAAAAGCAGAATAATGTATTAATGATCTAAAACTCAAACTGTTAAATGGAGTAAAAAGTGCAATTGAAAATATTGACGCCATATCACATTCAGTAGTGTTGATACATGTATTTGTTGTGACTTTTATGTAATTTATTCTGTATAAAGTTGTTAATTAGATTAAACCTAGTAGTTTTAAAAAGCGGACTATACTTTTAACACCATTGTATTCGATAATCCCCTTGTTTATTAATTAATCCCCCACGAGAACAATAGCAGGTGGCACAGTGAGATGTCCCCCGTAAAAAGATGGATCTCTGGTATCCAATATTTAAGACATTTTACCTAGTGACAGGTAGGGTTGGGCGATATACCGGTATTTCGGTATACCGTGATAAAATCATTGGCGATTTTATCATATCGGACTTCCTTAAAATATCGAAAAACCGGTATATCGTGATAAAATTTTTTTATCGCGATTATGATAATTATCGTGTACCAATATCGATGATAATACCACAGAGTGTGATAATATATCGTCGCTTGGACTCGTAAAGGAGGAAAGCGTGTTTGGCAGGTCAAGGTTGGACAGTATTTTACCCCAGGCGCAACTGTCAACTTTTTACAATGTTCTGATTATTAAGAAGCGATTTTAGAATCCTGCCAATTCTGGTTACATATTTTCGTTATATTAAAACTTAATATTCTAATTCGACTAACTAGGCTAGTATACCATTCTATTGATAGAATTTAATTCATCTACAAGTCTAAAAATAGTATTATTACGTACCGGCATGTCAAGGGTAAATTTCCATCATGGCGTCTAGCTCCGTTAGCAACGAAGTTAGCAACAATATAACAGTCATAACAAGCGACGATTTACTGCCAAAAAAAAATATAAGTTGAGTTTTATTTGATCTACTGCTGACATATTTATTAAACCAAACTGTTTAAACTGCATACAAAGCTTATAATATCATGTTCGTCTTAATACTCAAATACGTCTACATACTTGAAGCTTAGGTAACGTTCATCTTAAATACTCAAATACTTGTCACTGCTGAATATAGGCATTGCCATTACTTAGATAATTAAATTTCTACCACATGGTTTTAGGTACGTGCACATCTGTGAATCAACCATCGCATAAATTATACTGACGTCGTAAATAACAACAAACGTATGTAGCTGTTAGGACGAAATAGCTGCAACCAATACTCAGGTATGGTGGCCCATGGTCGCAATAGCGGTTTTTTTGCATTTCATTTAAAAAAATGAAAAATATTAGTAAATAAAAAGAATTTTTTTTTTTTTTTTACAAAATAAAATATTTTTTTCAAAATTTAAAATAAAAAAAAAACTTTTTTAAATAAAAAAAAAACTTTTTTAAATAAAATTTTTTTTTTTTAAAATTTAAAATAAAAAAAACTTTTTAAAATAGCTTTTCAAAATTTAAAATCAAAAAAAAAAAATTTTAAATTTAAAATAAAAAAAAAATGTTTTTAAAAAATTAAAATAAAAAAAAATCTTTTTGAAATTTTAAAATAGAAAAAAAATCCTTTTGAAAAATTAGAATAAAAAAAAAATCTATAAATCAAAAAAAGAAAAAAAAGAAATGATAATAAAAAAAATTTAAATGACAAAGAAAAGATAAAAATATTTCCCGTCGTGGCCCATCGTCGCAATAGTGTCTTGAGTAGTATCCAGACATAGTATATAACTATCATTAGACAAGAGAGACTAGAAACATTGTGGCCCATTGTTGCAGTAGTATCTCGATTAAAATGTGTGGGATCTATGAAGAAGGTATAGACTCGAGCGACAAGAAACGAGCCTGTAGTTATCTTACATCAACATGTGAGTGACGGAACTTTGGCAAGTTTATGTTCGTTCACCTGACGATGTCCACGAAGGCTATTATGTTCTATTTTGTCTTTGAAATTGATATTGTGTGCCACTGCACTTTCGCACCTCTCACGATGACCTCCGGGAGAGCAGGGATTTCACAAATCAAAAGCTAAAATCACTAAACATTGACTTTTACTCAAATCAAAGTGAAATTTTATAAGTTTCACGAAGATCGATTTTAACTAAAATTTAAATTTAATTTTAATCGATAATCTGAACAACAGACACATCTTACATGCAGAGCCTTATATATAGTTTTGAGGCCCTGCCTACATGTACCTGTGGAGAAGTTACACCAGTCATGAGGTCAACCCACTACATTTTGTACGGTACTGGAAACAGCTTGTAAACAAACAAACGTAAAATATGGCTTCAACGAACAGAAAACCTGCGTCGTATCAAGGCTGTCACTGTCAGTGGGATAACACTCATTGAGTAATATATCCCCCGATGAAAATGTGATTTTAACAGAATTAGCAAGTTGTATAGGACATTTGGCACGCGAAGAACGCTAGGCCCATCTCATATCTGTCGATCACAATAAATTTATGCCGTGTGGAAGAAATACACCAATAATCTCTTGGTTTATATATAATATTTAAATAGAGAAAATCCTCGTGTTGTTATTCGAGAAGGATATATTGGTGAAACGCTGTTTTTTCTTCGACGGCATAATTGCGACAGATAGGCCTAGCGTTCCTCGCTAATTAAAATCCCATTTTCTTCGGGGGATTTATTACTCAATGAGTGTTATTCCACTGACAGTGACAGCTTTGATACGACGCAGATTTTCTGTTCGTTTAAGCAATATTTTACGTTCGTTTGTTTGTTTACAAGCTGTTCCAGTACAAAATGTAGTTTGTTGACCTCATGACCTGTGACCTGTGTCACTTCTCCGTAGGCAGGGCCTTATATCTACAATCTACATAAGGCTCTGCATATTGGGCGGGCCTGTCGTTCAGATTGTCGATCATCTTGTGTGGGCGATGATGGACATAGACTCGAGCGACAACGAACAAGTCTATAGTTACCTCACAACAAAGTGAAATTTTATTAACGTTATAAGTTTCGATCACGAAGATCGATTCTAACTTAAAATTCAGTTTTCATAGATTTTATTTAAAATTACTTGTGCCTTGATGCGAGGTAACTATTATATATAGACTTCCAACCATCCAATCAGACTGTTGCAGCTGCATTCACAAATAATAATCGATGTCAGAAGAAGTGTCGCACAAAGTAGTGTGGATACTGTCAAATGTTTTAATCCATAGTCAACTCAGTACAAATTCGTGGTATTCAATTAAAAGATAAGTAAAAGTAGTGTTTTATTAGGGCTCGGTGACAGTTAAGGAAGCAAAACTAGAAATGCCCGAAAAAAATTAAGGTTTACAGACAGTGGCTACGAGGCGAAGAAGTGGGGCTGAATTTGTATGGACCCAACAAAAATTTGGAATATTTGACGAGCGCAAACGCGTCTTACTGCACTTCCAGTCGGTAAAATTAGTGTATTATTAGATTTAGGGCACTTTAATTTGCCAAGTTTTTTTTACTTTACCCGTCTGCCCGAAAAGTCAGCTTGCCCTCTGGCTCGTACGCCTATGGGCCTCATGTCTATATATAAGGCACTGCATGAAGGATGGGTCTGTTGTTGAGATTATCGATTAAAATTAAATCTAAATCTTAGTTAAAATCGATCGTCTTGAAATTTATAAATTTTAAAATTTCATTTCTTTTTTAGTAAAAGTCAATGTTTAGTGATTTTAGCTTTAGTTTTGTGAAATCCCTGCTCTCCCTGAGGTCGTCGTTAGAGGTGCGAAAGTGCAATGACACACAATATCAATTTCAAAGATAAAATAGAGCATAATAGCCTTGGTGGACATCGTCAGGTGAACATAAACATGCTATAGTTCCGTCACTCACATGTTGATGTAAGATAACTACAGGCTCGTTTCTTGTCGTTCGAGTCTATACCTTCTTCATAGATCCAACACATGATAATCGAGATACTACTGCAACAATGGGCCACAAGGTGAACACTCTTTCAGACAGGCATCAAACACACCAGTGCAGAATGATTGACAGCTGTCAGCCTTCACCTTAGAAATATCAAGGGAAATAATTCTAACAACTGGAGGCAGACCACATAAATGTTAAAACCTGTTCTACTGCTATTCCAGGCCACGAATTTAAAGTAGAACCATAAACTAATATAGCCATATTTATATCCCTAACTTTGACAATCTGTCTTTCGCCCATAATGCCATTAATCCCCCCTCCCCGCACATGCACAAAAAGTCACGAAAAAAATAGATAAACATTCAATGTTTTAATTTTTCAATATACCCCCCCCCCACACACACACACCATAGTTATATTGGCTTTCACAGCAGGATTGTTTTTATTTAGAATGTCCCCAACAGTATTTTCTCCATTGGTCCCAACAACATGATTTTTTTTATTAGCGCCCACGGCACGATTTTTTAAATATTGCACGTTATAATAATATTAGTATTTCTGTGTAGATTTTTATATAGATTGCCAGTCACAGCAGAATTTTTATTCGCATTAGCCCCCACAACAAAGTTTTCTTTAGATTATCCATCACATCGCGATCGGGCCTCGAGTTCACTAAGCATTCTCAGGCTTAAGTTAATAATTTACTCAACTTTCAATTACTGTTTATAAGAAATATCTTTGATCCCCAAACTCAAAACTTTGCACATTGTTTCTTATTCATGTATGCCTATTTGATACATTAAAACAGCCAAGGGCTATATTTTAGTTAAAATAAGGCGAACAATTTTGAGTAAATTATAAACTAAAGTCTGAGAGTGTTTTGTTCAGTTTGGCTTTCACAGCAAAATTTTTCTTAAGATTAATGCCCCCACCATTATTCTCTAAAGATTGCCCCACCCCACCCCCCAAAGCAGTAATTATTTATAATGGTTCCGATTTGCCCTCACAGCAGGATGTTCAATAGATAAGTCCCAACAATAAGATTTTCTCTAGATTACTACAGTGTATTTATTACTAAATTATTACAGCATATTTATTACTATTACATCATATTTATTATTATTATTACAGCATATTTATAGTGCACCCTTTCATATTCCGTGTTTTGGGGCACTTTACAAAGTGACAATGTAATCGTATAAAAAAACACAAAAAAAACAACAACCAAATTATAGACATATCAGTTGTATGCAGTGTCTTTTGAAGCAGCTTTAAATAAACATTTTAAAACGGGTTTTTTCTTATACTACATGGAATATTATTCTATGAAACATACAGTTGAAAACTAACAGCCCCCATAAGAGTCTTACAGAAACTGCGAATGTTCGGGCCAGCAGAATTTTTCGTCGGAATAGCCATCACAGCACAATTTGTTTTCAGATTAGTTCCCACAACACGATTTTCTATAGATTGGTCCCAACAGAGGGTTTTTGTTTAGATATCCATCATATCAGGAGTTCCCCGTTAGATTCTTTAGAATATCAATTATATCAGGAATTTCTTTCTTTAGATTATTATCCATCACAGCAGAATTATTAAGCTCAATAGCCATCACAAATTTTGGGTCAAAATAGCTATCACAGCTGAATTTTCTTTCGATTGGTCCCGACAGGAATAATTCGTTCTCAGCAGGATTTTCTATACATTGCACACAACAACATTATTTTTTCGAAGATAACCATTCGTATCAGGAATTGTGGTTAGATTATTCATCAGAACAGCAGAATTATTCGGCATAATAGCCACCAAAACAGAATTTTTCATCAGAATAGCTATCACAGCAGAATTTTCTATAGATTGTTCCCGCAGCAGGAATTGTCATTAGATTATTTAGTATATTCAGCAGAGGAGGAATAGTCATTAGCATATCCATCACAGTAGAATATTTTCACCACAACAGCCATGGCAGCAGAATATTTTCATCACAACAGCCATACACAGCTAAATTTGTTTTTAGCTTGGTTCCAACAGCAAGATTTTCTATAGATTGGTATAAACAGCATGCGCTTCTATGGATTGGTTTAAACAGCATGATTTTCCATTAGATTATCCATCATATAAGGAATTTCGTTAGAATATCCATGACAACGGGTTTATTCGGCAAAATAGCTAGCACAGCAGACTTATTAGTCAGAATAGCTGTCACAGCAGAATTTGCTACAGATTGGTCCTAACTGGAAGAATTGTGGTTGATTATTCAACAGAGCTGAAATTTTCGTCACAGCAGCGGTTATAACAGCAGAATATTTTTATCACAATAGCCATGACAGCAGTAGTTGTTTTCTGCTTGGATATCTTCTATAGATTGGTTTAAACAGCTGGATTTTTCTTCAGATTATCCATCATATCAGGAATATCGTTACATTATCCATCACACCAAAATGTTATTCGGCATATAACCACCAAAACAGTGTTTTCGTCAAAATAGCTATCACAGCAGAATTTTGTATACATTGGCCCCAACAGCAGGAATTGTGGTTAGATTATTCAGCAGAGCAGGAATTGCCGTTAGAAAGGCAGAATATTTTCGTCACAATAGCCATGACAGCATAATATTTTCATCACAACAGCTAACAGCAAAATTTGTTTTAAGCGTTGGTTCCAACAGAAGGATTTTCTATAGTTCGGTTTAAACAGCAGGATTTTTCTTTAGATTATCCATCATATAAGGAATTTCGTTATAATATCCATCACAACAGGTTTATTCGACAGAATAGCCAGCACGGCAGACTTATTCTGCAGGATGGCTATCACAGCAGAATTTTCTATATACTGGTCCTAACTGGAAGAATTGCGGTTAGATTATTCATCAGAGCTGAAATTTTCGTCACAGTAGTGATTACAGCAGAATATTTTTATCACAATAGCCATGACAGCAGTAGTTGTTTTCTGCTTGGATATCTTCTATAGATTAGTTTAAAAAGCTGGATTTTTCTTCAGATTATCCATCAAATAAGGAATTTCGTTAGATTATTCATCACAGCAATATTATTCGGCAGATATCCACCAAAACAGAATTTTTCGTCAGATTAGCTATCACAGCAGAATTTTCTATAGATTGGTCCAAAAAACAGGAATTGTGGTTAGATTATTCAGCAGAGCAGGAATTGTCGTTAGAAAATCCATGACAGCAGAATATTTTCGTCACAATAGTCATGGCAGCAGAATGTCTTCATCACAACAGCCATATACAGCTAAATTTGTTTTTAGCTTGGTTCCAACAGCAAGATTTTCTATAGATTGGTTTAAACAGCAGGATTTTCTATAGATTGGTTTAAACAGCAGGATTTTCCTTTAGATTATCCATCATACAAGGAATTTCGTTAGAATATCCATCACAATAGGTTTATTCGGCAGAATAGCCAGCACAGCAGACTTATTCTGCAGGATAGCTATCACAGCAGAATTTTCTACAGATTGGTCCTAACTGGAAGAATTGTGGTTAGATTATTCAACAAAGCTGAAATTTTCGTCAGAATAGCGATTACAGCAGAATATTTTTACCCCAATAGCCATGACAGCAGAAGTTGTTTTCTGCTTGTATATTTTCTATAGATTGGTTTAAACAGCTGGAATGTTCTTCAGATTATCCATCATATCAGGAATTTCGTTAGATTATCCATCACAGCAATATTATTCGACAGATAGCCACCAAAACAGAATTTTTCGTCAGAATAGCTATCACAGCAGAATTTTCTATTGATTGGTGCCCAACAGCAGGAATTGTGGTTAGATTATTCAGCAGAGCAGGAATTGTCGTTAGAAAATCCATGACAGCAGAATATTTTCCTCACAATAGCCATGACAGCAGTATGTTTTCACCACAACAGTCCTATACAGCAAATTCTTTTTAGCTTGGTTCCAACAGCAGGATTTTCTATAGACAGGATATTCCTTTAGATTACCCACCATATAAGGAATTTTGTTAGAATATCCACCCAACAGGTTTATTCGGCAGAATAGTCAACACAGCAGACTTATTCGACAGAATAGCTATCACAGCAGAATTTTCTACAGATTGGTCCTAACTGGAAGAATTGTGGTTAGATTATTCAACAGAGCTGAAATTTTCGTCAGAATGGCGATTACAGCAGAATATTTTTTTTCATCACAATAGCCATGAAAGCAGAAGTTGTTTTCTGCTTGGATATCTTCTATAGATTGGTTTGAACAGCTGCATTTTTCTACAGATTATCCATCATATCAGGAATTTCGTAAGATTATCCACCACAGCAATGTTATTCCGCAGATAACCACCAAAACAGAGTTTTCGTTAAAATAGCTATCACAGCAGAATTTTCTATAGATTGGTCCCAACAGCAGGAATGTGGTTAGATTATTCAGCAGAGCAGGAATTGCCGTTAGAAAATCCATGAAGGCAGACTATTTTCGTCACAATAGCCATGACAGCATAACATTTTCATCACAACAGCTAACAGCAAAATTTGTTTTTAGCTTGGTTCCAACAGAAGGGTTTTCTATAGTTCGGTTTAAACAGCAGAATTTTTCTTTAGATTATCCATCATATAAGGAATTTCGTTAGAATATCCATCACATCTTGTTTATTCGGCAGAATAGCCAGCACAGCAGACTTTTTCGTCAGAATAGCTATCACAGCAGAATGTTCTATAGATTGGTCCTAAATTGAAGAATTGTGGTTAGATTATTCAACAGAGCTGGAATTTTCGTCACAATAGCGATTACAGAAGAATATTTTTATCACAATAGCCATGACAGCAGAAATTGTTTTCTGCTTGGATATCTTCTATAGATTGGTTTAAACGGCTGGATTTTTCTTCAGATTATCCATCATATCAGGAATTTCGTAAGATTATCCATCACAGCAATGTTATTCGGCAGATAACCACTAAAACAGAGTTTTCGTCAAAATAGCTATCACAGCAGAATGTTCTATAGATTGGTCCCAACAGCAGGAGTTGTGGTTAGATTATTCAGCAGAACAGGAATTGCCGTTAGAAAATCCACGAAGGCAGAATATTGTCGTCACAATAGCCACGACAGCAGAATATTTTCATCACAAAAGCATAACTGCAAAATTTGTTTTTAGTTTGGTTCCAACAACAGGATTTTCTATAGATTGGTAAAACAGCAGGATTTTTCTTTAGATTATCCATCATATAAGGAATTTCGTTAGAATATCCATCACAACACGGCAGACTTATTCTGCAGGATGGCTATCACAGCAGAATTTTCTATATACTGGTCCTAACTGGAAGAATTGCGGTTAGATTATTGATCAGAGCTGAAATTTTCGTCACAGTAGCGATTACAGCAGAATATTTTTATCACAATAGCCATGACAGCAGGAGTTGTTTTCTGCTTGGATATCTTCTATAGATTAGTTTAAAAAGCTGGATTTTTCTTCAGATTATCCATCAAATAAGGAATTTCGTTAGATTATCCATCACAGCAAAATTTTTCGGTAGATAGCCACAAAATAGAATTTTTCGTCAGAAAAGATACCACAGGAGAATTTTATATAGATTAGTCCCAACAGCAGGAATTGTAGTTAGATTATTCAGCAGAGCAGAATATTTTGATCACAATAGCCATGACAGCAGCATTTGTTTTCAGCTTGGTTATGATAGGAGGATTTTGGATGATAAAATCATCATAAAGTGTTATGCTTTCTTGTGTTACAGAAAATATTTGCCTACACATTGGGTGTTTCCTTTAGAGGGGCCACGGTGGCTCAATGTTCCACTCAGTGTAGACAAAGGTCATCATGGCATGCTTTTCCAATGTTGTTCCCCCTAATAGGTTAGGACGGAGGGGGGGGGGCTTGGAATTTGAAATAAAGAATAGTATTTTGCAAAGGTCATAATGGCATGCTTTTCCGATGTTGTTCTCTCTTGTGAATAGGTTAGGAAGGAGAAGGGGGTGGGGGCTTGGAATTTCAATCATATCACACTGAATGGTGTATACCTGTCCTAATATGCCAGGTAGGTGTAAAAACTAGGATGTTAAACCCCATTTCATTTCTTTACATCAGATTGGGCCCAAATGCAGCATTTCCCCATACCGCAGAAAACATTGGGACCTTAATTTGTAAAAGAAAAGAGGCATAACAAAAAGAGTGATTGAAACATGCAGATGTATAACTTTATTTTTCATATTTGGTCAACATAAAATTTGCCTCTCCACAGCATATATTTATTTTGTTCACCACAACAAATACTGAGGATTCTTTCAACAAAATGTTGCATATAAATTGTCAAGATTATAAACACTGAAGTTGCAATTCTGGAGATATGGTAAATGTAGCATTGCAAATAGAGAGTTTTTCTTGAATCTTCTTTTTAATAGTTTTGTACATAGATATACAACTAATTGGAATCCCAGTGCCTGAAAGAATAATGGTAAATAGTCTTCTTTAATAAATGAATTTAATCATAGTGTAAGTGTACATAAATTAACTAAAATTACAAATTACCACCACTACCATCAAAGAATCAACAAATTGAAGCCTCTTTTCTGCTTTTCTTTTCTCAGGACCGCACGCCTATAATGTTAACGATTGTTATTGTCAATGTTATATACTATATGAAATAAACTTAAATGGGTTTTAATTTCCAATATGGAGCTAATGAAAACAGGCAAACCCCATGCAATGAGGTTTGAGGGAAATTTTGCCTGGACATGGGGGGGGGGGTGGGATGGCCTAGTGGTCTAGAGTGCCGCGCTTCGACCTCTAGCTGGCCGGTCACCTCTGGCTTGCAGCTGTGGTTCCAAGTCCTGGTGTGAGCGTATGTGGCATGGAGATAGGGGCGCCTTCTCAACCACGTGGGTTTCCTCTAGGCACTCCGGTTTCCTCCCACTGCTAAAGACCCCTACACGCAAGCGAATTATTGAAATAAAATGAAACCATATGTTAATCCCAAAATGACCTAGTTTATGTTGAGTGGATGTTAAACCCCATCTCTCTCTCTCTCTCTCTCTCTCTCTCTCTTTTGCCTGGACATAGGTGCTATCAAACACAGAATGACCATGTCTAGCTATTGCACACACTTTACACATTGAGACTTTGGGGCTCCCAATATTATAGAAATAAAATGAGGTATAACGTCCTACTGTACTGCTCTGACTGCTATGAAGGATATTTCGCCTAGACAGTGGTGTTACGGCCTACACTTATATCCAATTCCAACTGGCAAAGGAACTTTTACGTACACGTCAATGTGTACACTGGACCTCTGTTAATCTTTGCATCCCAACAACTAGGCAGTTGTCCTTGTCAGGCCCTATGTTCTGCACCACTCACTAACAAGGAGAAACCACGCCGGAAAATCGAGATGAATTTTCTTGGTCAACACTGGGAACTAATGATGGGTACTTTATCATTTTTAGTATTATAGGCTGAATTGCTGTCAAAGGATAAAACCACTTACATCAATTTCTACTTTGACATTAGATTTTTTAATAGACTATCAGAGCATCATCCTGAAGAAAAATGAAAATAGAACAAAATTAAATAAATGAAGCTTTATAAAGATGCATTGTTACTTAGACTATTTAAGCTTTGCTTAACTTGACCCATCAGCCATGACCCCTGTCAATAATAATAGTGCCAAATAACAATTGATACCTTGGGTAACATTACAAATTAGGTGAAGGTGAAAATAAAAATAAAAATGGAATTTTAACGCCACTCTTCGGGTAATGGCATAGCATGCCATTGCATTTTACTAGTTTATGCCCTATCCAGAAAAAATGTCAACATTTGAACATTGGTTTTTGAACTACAAGAAATCGCAGTTTGACTTGAGCCATTTCGCCATTTGCCAAGGGATCCTTTACGTCACATGCACATCATGTGACCTTTGTTTTTCGTCCCATCGGAAAGACTACACAGTTGTCCCTGTCAGACCCTCCGTCGATCAGCACTCACAAGGGGAAGTAACGTCGGAAAATCTCGATGAACTTCTCAATTCTCACCCACTGACCAATAACGCCCGGTACAATTATTGTATTACAATATGGAAAGACATATTAACATATTTACGGACCAAACGACCGTATATCGATCGAGACACTTCCTACCTGGTACATTGAAATTCCTGGTGTTTCGTGTTATACATTGTGTCGTCACGTGTACTTTTGTCGCTTTCATTTATTTCTCAGCTTCCTAAATGCATTAAACAGCTTGTACATCTCAATTGTCGGTAGGTAAATGGGTATCGCCATCAAATTCAAATTGATGATCAATATATCAATTCGCTGGTGAGACGAGCTGCTAACGCGACCTTCACCGATCATGTCAAGGCGTGGTTATGCTTCTTAATTCCCGCCTACAAACGCGTTAGAATTACTGCTCATCTAGTTATTGGTAGCTCCTCCCCTTTTTTATATTTAGATAGATACGGTATAGCATCAACCGGGCCACAATGTTTCTAGTCTCGCTTGTCTAATGGCAGTTGTATACTGGGTCTGGATACTCTAGACACTATTGCGACGATGGGCCACGACGGTATAGATTTTTTTTTATTTTAAATTTTTAAAAAGATTTTTTTTTTAGATTTAATTTTAAAAAAAATATTTTTTTTTTAAATTTAAAAAAAAAAATTATTTTGACTTTGAAAAAAAAAAAGAAATTATTTTAAATTTTGAAAATTTTTTTTTTATTATTCTAAATTTAAAAAACATTTTTTTTTTATTATTTTAAATATAAAAAAAAAAAATATTTTAAATTTCAAAAAGTTTTTTATTTATTTTGTAAAACAAAAAAAAAGTTTCTAATATTTTTCATTTTTTTAAATGAAATACAAAAAAAAAAACGCTATTGCGACCATGGGCCACCATACTCAGGGTCTAAAATAAGATACGTTTACCGCTGATATTGTCTCATCATCATTTAGGCCTACGAGTCCAACAGAAACATATTGACGTCACCGGACCGAAGAAATATCTTGTACCGTTAGTCTGCCGGCATAAACAATAAATACTACATGGCAACTATTATTCTGTATACAGCATCAGACCCAGATAGTTCACCACATCGTACCGATGTATATCAGTAAAAACAGTTATATTTAATGCATAAAGTCACCGTGAAAACTTTAACTTCATCACGCACAAAAATTCTATGACTCCTCCAGTTTAGCCCGGGGAGGCACTCAGCATGCCTCACAGATTCCGAAACCTACATCTAGACTCGGCTGTATGACGAATTCCGCCATATTGGAACTACTTAAAAGGTCCCGGATGAAACATGGTTGCACCCATACCGAACACAAATTAGCGACCTATTGTCCGCTGATATTGTCACATCATCATTTAGGCCTACGAGTCCAACAGAATCATATTGACGTCACCGGACCGAAGAAATATCTTGTACCGTTAGTCTGCCGGCATAAACAATAAATACTACATGGCAACTATTATTCTGTATACAGCATCAGGCCCAGATAGTTCACGACATCGTACCGATGTATATCAGTAAAAACCGTTATATTTAATGCATAATGTCACCGTGAAAACTCTAACTTCATTACGCACAAAAACTCTATGGCTCCTCCATTTTTGCCCGTGGAGGAAGATGTGCGATGGAGTAATCCTTAACATGCTAGAGCTTACGATAATTGCTTAAATTAATAATAGGTCACGTAATTCGTGCTCAATAAAATAAAACATAATATTATAAATTAATCACAAGGTATATGTAACAAGCTTGTTAATTAATTAGATAAAGATAAAACAGTAATTAATTCTAAATTAAACAATGAATACTTCAATTTCGAGCAGACACATAGACTTGCGTACCAAGTCTCTCAATTACAGACATACGGCTCACCATTCTAAATATATATTCTACGGCAGTTACATGGCTCCCCAAAATTATAACAATAATTTTCATCAAAGTATAAAACATACAATTTACATATAGTCGTAACTTCAAATACAAAAGTTTAAAAAATGACATCTAAGATGACGAATGGGGCCTCTCATGCAAAGAAATCTTCTTAAACCATTTAAAAAAGAATCAGTACTCATATCGTTAAGTGTCTCTATGTGAATCGCGCGACTGGCCATACACACAAATAAAAGTCCGTATCGTTTCAGTTCTTGGCCCTTGTAGGCCGGCAGCCAAAATTTCTAGCGCGCATCTCCGCTACACGGTCCACCATAAAATAAGCTGCCATCATTATAAAGTAGATGATCATGTTTTAAAGAAAATTTACTAGTGTTCCAAGCTTCGGCAGCGGAATTTAAGGGTGATATATATTTATTTGTACGGGATTTATTTGACTCGCGCTCTTATAAAGCGTAGGGAAATAACTGGTGATTGGTCACCACGGGCCAATCTGGAGCTCGTATTGTGAACTGCTGACCCGACCTTGAAAGTTGTAAACAACAACACACATGTAATGGCTGCGCCCATGAAAGAACGTGAATCTACTGATATTTCATCAAATTTACGCTGTATTTTTCATTACGAAGGATTAAGAAAGGAACGAGAACAATTATTTACAAAATCTCGCTGGAATAAATTCCGTGAATGTGCCCATGAATGGCTAAAACGAGAAGTTAACTTGTTTTTTATTTTCTTGGCCCACTTGCAGGATCTGTCTCTAGATCGTTTCCGCTCACACAAAGGATCTGAACCACAACCGCATGCCAGAGTTGACCAGCCAGGTACATGTAGGCCTCAAAGTGACATTGAGCACACTCAACATTCAACGCTGTATGGTGTATAAGTTGTTTGCAAATTTGTTTGTAGGCCATTGGTTGAAAGCTGCTGAATTGAAATATGATGAAGATATTTTAATCATATCAGAGCCAGAGGGCAAGATTGTGTGGCCATTGAGGTAAGATATCACCAAAAATGTTATATAGGCAATATACTGAATTTCTTAGACGGTTATCAGAAAGGTAAATATTTGTGATGTTTTTTTTATTTGTATTCTCCGCCTTCTTGCCACTGATATTAATCTAATAAAACTGAACCATGGGTCAGTCCTGAAATTACTATGTTTTTGTCCAGTGGACGTCTAACGCCCGTTTTCCTCTCTATCTCTCCTTGTACTGTCTCCATTAGCTGATTTCTGCATGACAATAATATGTTAACAGCTGTGTAAGTGTCTTATTCCTCTGTTCTACGAAATTAACGAGAGTAAAGCAAGCTCCAGAATTTTGTTTTAATTGTGTACATGTATATGTTTATTTATATTTTTCAGCAAAGGTGACAAGCCCTCCGTCAATTATTTAACCACATACAATATATTATGTGCAGGTGTCATAATAGAAAGAAACATAAAAGGCCAGGAAATCATTCGAATGGTCAAGCTTTATGATATATTTGTCCGCCTTGCTCGTCAACATGAAAATGTTGATGCTTGTAGATGTACATGTATTATTCATTTTAGTTTTGTCTCATTTATGCTTCTTGGTACATCCAAATGTATGTCAGCTGCTGAATGCTTTTACTGGGACTTGCCCAGTCACTAAATCCCCTAAGATATTTTTCAAGCAACAATTTTGACATGTCTACCTAATTTACCTTACAGATTTGTGTACTTTGATAATGTCCCCGGAGCAATTTGCATATGGCTCGTCAGGGCATATTTTCTCAATGCAATGTTCAGGGACCAATTTGGAATGAACTAAACTGAGCCTTACAGTAAATTTTTCAATACATGTATTGTTTTCAATTTAGCTCAAATGTAAAATCATACGGCCTGCCGCCTGCCATTGAGTCAACTGGCGTGTTTCGAAACCCCGGTTGTACGGGAGTAGGGTCCCCTGTCCGACCTCACGGGTTTTCTCCGGGTACTCCGGTTTCCTCCCACTGCTAAAGACCCCCACGCGCAAGCGAATAATTGAAATAAGATTAAACCATGTTAGTCCTGAAATGACCAAATTTGATGTTAATACATTTAGTGACAGTGATGATGATGATGAAGATTAAATTTGATGACATTTGATTTGCAGTGTAGCTGTTTAATTTTGATTTTCAATGATTGTTTCACTTTAATAAATAATTTCACAACAGTTCATCCTGTTTTCTAACCTTTCCCTTCATACCAGCCCAGATACAGAATTATTTTTTTAAACTTATATATGTTTTTAATTTGACCATTAATCATATCCGAAATAGTAGTTCACAGCTACATGTACATGTACAGTTGTAAAAATACTGTAGTGGCTAATTGAAAGGGAACATATATGTGGGTTTAGAATGTTTATCTTAGTGGAAAAAATCATGTGGTTCAATGCTTTATAAAGTGCTACTGATCTCCATTATTTCAAAAGGATATGCTTCAAATCGACTCTAGCATGTTCCATATAAGCGATAATTTCTGAGCAAACATCCAACAACCAACCCTCCTGGTCTGGTACGTCATACAAAACCAGCAGTCACCATACACCTGATAGTCTATCAATTACAGACATTTGACAGAAAGGGAGATAACTCTTTTTCACCGTTAATGGATTCCCAGAATTCTTTATCCACCCATGACATTTGTGTTTTGAGCATTTTTATTTACATCAAAATCTATCCAATAAACTGTTCATTGCCAAGGAAGAAGACATGAGGTGTTTTAGCAACTATTTAATTTTATGTCAACTTCAGAATTGTTAGTACAAAAATAGCATTTATTTGACAATTTTGACGAATTTCATCTGGCCCGAAATTAATAAATTGCAAACACTTTGCTTGGAACTCCCGGATTTTGTGTTCCTGGCGTCATAAGCTTTCCAAAAATGGCCTATGGGGGCCGTTTTTGGATGAGGGCCAACAGCTAGTCAACGCCCAGCCCGGAGAACATTGCTGCACCCACCAACCCAGGATTGACCCACGGTCGGCCCCCGAGCACACCTGACAGTCGTACCAAACCCCCTATAGTTCAAAGTACCCTAGCATACATGGCAAAGTGGACCAGACCGCGTCCGCGTTCCATCTTCTACCCCTCCAACAACCGGAACCCCCCACCCGGATGAAACCAACCATGGCTGCTACCCAGCAAAGACACTGCGTCTTACCCAAACAGCCAACGGGAGCCCTCTTTCTTCTGGCTGGTACAGGCTAGTTTCCTACGAAACAATTAGTCTACGATATCACCTTAGGTGGAAGTGGACGTTAAACTCCCAGTAACGAACGAACGAACAGTTCTTTGCGGCCGTCGCGTATATACCATGGCCCAAAACAATCCATACCACAGTAGGTAAAAGGCGGGGTTGGTTTCAACCTGTCTTCTGGTAAATCAGCCATGCATTGCTCTTGAAATCTACCACGTAATCGTCTGCAACTTACGCACTTACTTTGAAATATAAGACGATACAACACCATTGCATCCAACAATCCAATAACCATTTGTGCGTATATCATTGGTTATAATACCACGTCCTTGGTGGTGTGAATGTTCGTGGAAGTAGCGAACTATCAACTCAGTGATATGATGCGTCTTAGGTATAATCACTAGATGTTTACAAATATCAGACGATACTCTCCTTATACGTCCACCCACACAAAGTATGCCATCTTCATTAACAAAGGGTTCTAAACGATATAACGGGGATCTCTTCAGTACAATACTACCAGGTTTATTCTCAGATAATACACTAAGCTCTTCCGAAAATACATCAGCCTGTACTAGCTTGATGATAAGAAGTTCGGCTTGTCTCGATTCTTCAACAGCGTAAGTTTTACTAAGTGTTCTGTTAGGTTGTTTACTAATAGGCCTTGTGACATTAACATGGTTAACAGGTTCTCTTCGCTTATACAATTGCTTAAGGCGCATACACAGTGCTATAGCTTTCTTTGCTCTAAACCAATCTGAAATATGATCCAATCTAGAAAGTTCAAAACCTAATTTCATATTCACAGCAAAAGATTGCCCTTTCTTAACTTCTGGATCTTCCGAAGACAAGGTAGACTCAACATCTATAGTTCTAGGAACGTTTAACTTCCATAAAAAAATTTGATCCATATAGCAATTTCGAATCAATTAGCTAGTTGGCGAAGCATCGGGATTCAACATCTGCAGGATTAACACTGGAAATAACGTGAGACCATTGGTTAGGTTATGTAGATTCATGTATTTGTTTAATCCGATTTGCTACAAACATCTGAAATCTTCGGGCGTCGTTGTTTAAATAACCCAACACGACTTTACTGTCTGTCCAATAAAATTCTTTGAGATCATCAATTTCTAATTCTGTAGTCCAACATTGACAGAGACCACGGCAGCTGTCAATTCAAGACGAGGTATCGTGATAGGTTTTAAGGGAGTTACACACGACTTTCCCATCACTAAGGAACAGAATACTTTCTGATGATCGTCAATCAAACGCAAGTAAGAACACTGACTATAACCATAAATGCTGGCATCTGAAAAATTATGTAACTCACTGATAACTACGTCACCAAAGTCTGCAGGTTTGTAGCATCGCTGTATTGTTACTTGACTCAAATCAACTAAGTCAACTCTCCAACGTTCCCAGCGCATGCGTAACGAATCTGGAATATCGCTGTCCCAATCCAATCGAAGTCTACATAGCTTTTGAAGTATTTGCTTACCAATTAAAATTACTGGAGCGATGAGACCGAGCGGATCATAAATTGAAAAAACGGTCGATAAAATTCCCTCGACGAGTAAGAGGATGATCCTTTAGAGATATACTAAATTGAAAACTGTACGATTCAACGTTCCACTGCACACCTAAAGCACGCTCGACAGGCAAATCTATATAAAATAAATCAATTCCTTGTAAATCTGTAGCTCGATCTTCCTTAGGTATGCTATTAATAACTGTATTAGAGTTCGACACAAACTTGTGAAGACGTAAACCGCATTTAGAAAGTCTGTTGAATCAACGAAATAGCTTCACTATCTGTTCTAACAGATTTGAGTCCATCATCAACGTAAAAATGGGATCTAACAAAGGTTGCTGCTCCACTGCCAAATTCTATCTCCAATTCTGTCGCAGCATGTTTAAGACCAAAATTCGCGCATTCTGGAGACGATCCTGCGCCAAAGAGATGAATGTTCATTCGATAATCTGACGCATCTTTATCTTCATCGCTCTGCCAAATAAATCTCAGAAAGTTGCGATCTTCGACGTTCACTTTAAATTGGTAAAACATCTGCTCTATGTCATATAATATTGCTATCTTCTCAGTTCTGAAGGCCCATATTCTCGAAAGTGGATTAGTGCTAATCATAGATTTAAACTCTGACTTTTCGACCAGACATATTCTGAAAGGCTGATTAAATTTTAAGCTAAGATTTTTATAAACTTTGATTAGCCTAATCATTGAGTTAATCATTTTTCGAGAATACCATAAAATGTGGTATTCTCGAATGTTGACTTGTACTTAACCACTGACTAAATCACCCCAATATTTAGTCATCTCAGGGGGGGTAGTTTAAGGAAAGATTAAGTGCATGTATATGCAATTATACTGTATTGAATATTATAGAAATTATTATTTTTCATTGAATTCAGACACATTGCACTTATATTTGGCCTCAAAAGTAACAAATTTACATTCATAGTAAATTCTGTTGAAAAATTTTTTTATATATATATATTAAACATTCTCTATAAAATAAAATATAATTATGTGCACTTTAGTCAAAATGAATAAACTACAAAATACAAATAATTTTTAGAAGTGTCAAAGAACATTTTAACAAAAGGAATTGTAAAGAGCGGAACAAATCAACCTCTTGGCACAAAAGGGAACCCACAGCAGCTAAATCGTCCGGGCAGTCGACAAGGGTTGTCAATTTTTTTCTTTTGTCAGTAATGAAAACATTTACGAATCTAAAATCTGAGTACGATTAACAACCTATTAAGTAATTATCAGAAATCAATAGAATTTGTTTGGTTTCTAGTTCTGCCCTCAGCGAACATTTACTATACAAAACGTAATAGGCCTCCTCCTCGCAGTTAGTTAAACACTGTTTATAAATTTCAAGTCAATCGGATATTAACTTTAGAGCATCTTGGAGGTAGCGAATTATTGAAATAAAAAGTTAAACCATATGTTAGTTTGTGTCGAGTGGACGTTAAACCCCATTTCTCTCTCTCTCAAAGTGATCAGGGGCCATAACTCTGGAAATCAATAGGCTTACTCATCTCAAGACCTTAGACATTGTGTATAAAACTAAAGTCAATCGGATACCAACTTTAGCCTCTACAGCGCTCACAAGATTTTTCAAAGTGATCAAGGGCCATTACGCTGGTAGTAATTATCGGAAATCGTTGGAAATCGGATACTTTCTCATGACCCTAAACACTGTATATAAATCTAAAGTGAATCCAATACTAACTTTAGCCTCTAGCGCGTACCACAAGATTTTTGAAAGTGATCAAGGGCACTACCACTGGCAGTAATTATCATCGGATATCACTGGAAATCAATAGGAATCTTCCTCTCATAACTTTCTACACTGTGTATAAAATTAAAGTCAATCAGATATTAACTGTAGCTTCTAGACCGTCCACAAAAATTTTCAAAGTGATCAAGCGCCATAATTATTGTAAATCGTTGGAAATCAACAGGCTTCCTCATTTCTTGACCTTAGACATTGTGTATAAATCTAAAGTCAATCAAATACTAACTGTAGCCTGTACTGCGTCCATAAGATTTTCAAAAGTGATCAAGGGCCATAATGCTGACAGTATTATCGACAATCGTTAAAAATCAATAGAATTCCTCATCTCGTGACCCTAAACACTGTGTATAAATCTAAAATCAATCGGATATTAACTTTAACCTCCAGGTTATCCACAAGATTTTTCAAAGTGATCAAGGGCAATAACTCTAGTAGTAAAGATCAGCAATCAATAGACCCCTCCGTCTCCTGGCCTTAAACACTCTGTATAAATTTAGAGTCAATCGGATATAAACTTTGGCATCTAGAGCGTCCACAAGATTTTTCAAAGTGATCAAGGGCCATAACTCGGGAGGTAATTATCGGAAATTGTTGAAAATCAATAAGCTTTTGTATCGCATGACCTTAAAAATGTGTATGAATTTCAAGCCTACTACCGAATACATGAAAGAATCAATAGAAATATCGAAGCATAGTATACAAACGTTTCTTTTCATTTAGCATAATCTTTATGATTTCTTTTTCAAGGTGTCCACAAAGGCTTTCTTTTTGTCAATAAAATTTTTTTTATTACAATCTTAATTTTAGCTGTTCAAGCTATGTTTCATGTTTTCGATGTAAGAGATTTAAGAAACGAAATACAGTTGTGTTCTTTGAAACTTGAAGAATGTAAATCAACATTTCACATTTTTGTACGATAATTAATGTTGCTAAATGAGATTTTATAGGTTTGGCACTCAGTTCAACAGTTGTATATAAAATCAATGCATATTTCTTGTGTCTCAATAGATCAAACAACTCGTAAAACTTTGTTATAAATCATAATTACATTGTAATGTTCCAAATTGGCCCACATGCGAAAACATAACCCATCAAAATCCCACTACAATTTGGGAAAGTGTAGTATTAAAAGTGGATAAATAAATAAAGAATACACATATAGCAGGTTTATACAAAATAGACAAATAGTGATAATTTCGGATTTTAATAGAAAAGAGGGGGCATAAAATTAATCTGTTCTTGTGCTTCTGTTGCATCAGGAGAACAAATGTGACTTTGCTATTAGCAAAGGAAATTAATATTTCGATTACTAAAAGACAGTCACGGTTGTGCAAGATGAAGAGCCTTGCAAGGGACAAGGTGGAGTCGTTTGGATCGGATAACAAACTTAAGTACTGTGTACACATTGGGCCGCACGTAAAATAACCCTTGACAGTTAAAATTTTGTATAACTGTGAGTCGTGGTGCCGGTCCCCAGGCAAAATTGCTCTCATAGCACACTGTATGACGTAGGTCTGTCTCCCTTAGCTCAGCTGGAGCTCAACAGTAACTTTCGTTTTATTTCATTTCGAATACTAAATATATGTGAACTCTATTTTACTTGACTTTCTTTTTCACACATTTTATTTCTTTCCTGCCAACCTATATGAGCCCCGTTGACTTTTCTGACCCTAACAATTGTTTCACATACTCTAGGATGGGAAAAACTGTTCTAAAACATGTACTTTTCTAATCTACTTCCTGTAATTGGGCCCCTTTATCAATGATAAAAGCCTTTTTAATCACTGATTATATTCAATCATTGATTAAAGGTTTAATTATAATCAAAGTTTAAACCTTGAATTTTAATCGTTGATTAGAAAAATTTATAGTCAACGATTAGCTAATCTGACTTTTGAGAATACCAAACTTAGTCAACCACTAATCTCTAACTAGCTAGTTACAGATTAGACCTAATCACAGATTATTTTAAACACTGTTCGAAAATACGGGCCTTTAATAATGTATTAGTTAGGTCAGGTCCCTTCAATAAAGGGGGGTTGGGATGGCCTAGTGGTCTAGAGTGCCGCGCTTCGACCTCTAGCTGGCCGGTCACCTCTGGCTTGCGGCTGTGGTTTCGAGCCCTGGTGTGAGCGTATGTGGCATGGAGATAGGGGCGCCTTCTCAACCTCGTGGGTTTCCTCCGGGCACTCCGGTTTCCTCCCACTGCTAAAGACCCCTACGCGCAAGCGAATTATTGAAATAATAACCTCTTTAACTTGAGTTCTGAATGAAACCACGACTTGATCATTCAATTCCTTATGAATGTCTACTGGTTGGTTAGGTACATCATATGCAATCGTTCTGTGACTATGACCAATAGAATGTAAATTATCTAAGGAACTAGTTTCAACAATTCCTACAATACCCCATCCTAGATCTGTCTTCATACCGAATGGGCCATTACCGCTATGAGGAATTACATCACGTGGAATAAGTGCTTTAGCGCAATCATATCCAATTAATATACCAATGTCTATATCGATTAGTGGTTGAAGTTTGTTAGCTATACATTCTAGGTGGACCACTTTCTAACAGTATCAGGTGTAGGTATATAATAATGAGTATATTTATAATGCGCTATATCCATAAACCAAGTTCATTCTCAAAGCGCTACACAATTATTATCTCGGTCTCTAGGATACAGGTAAAGCCTGATTACCTCCCTTTACCCCTGAACTCTCAGAAAGAGCCCCGACATATGCTGCCCCAAGGAGCGCAACAGTTTTTTGTGTAATACATACACCATCCTACCGGTACCCATTTACAGCTGGGTAGACTGGAATACAGGGATAAAGTGTCTTATTCAAGGACACAAGAACTCGACGCACAATTCGGGTCTCGAACCTGCAACCATTCGGTCACAAATCCTACTCTCTAACCATTGCGCCAAATCCCCCCCTTATTAGCTGGCATTATATCTCGTGAGTAGGATGGTGGAAGGTCTAATAACACATCCATGTCGTAACCACGTACTCAAAGTCCTGAAGTCCTGAAGTCCTTGTAGTGTCTATTAATTGATTATCCGCTAACATAGTTGACAAAGAAAGTTTGACATTTTGACCATCAATACCTAAAAGTTTACGTGTTTCTTCCAAAATAAAAGTAGTGTCAGATTGATTATCGAGTATTCCATAAACTAATACTTCAGTAGAACTGTTAACATGAGGTAACCACACTGGTATTATCATAGAACTTTTATCTAAATAACTTGTAACGTTTGACTTAATATTATGCGGATTTCGGACGTGCATAATCAGAGGTAGAGTTACGAATGGTACTTAATTGTTCTTCATGTAAAGCAGTGGGGTGTTTATTGGAACAAATCTTACAAGTCTTTCTTATTCTACAATACTTAGAAAAATGTCATCGATTCAAACAAGCAAAACATAATTTATTTGTGTTACAAAAGTTTTCCTCTCATCAGAGGTGGGGGGCGCGAATTCGATAGTGCCCTTTTTTTAATAATAATAATAATAATAATAATAACTAGACCTGCATGCAGGAATGACGGGTTTCACTGGTGCCACGTTACCCTTTATCATGTCACTTCCGGTGCCACGTTACCCTTGAACATATGTCACTTCCGGTACCAATGAAACCATTAAACAGGCTTCCACATAAGCATTGCACACATCAAATAAATTGGACGCAGAATCAAACAAATCCAGCAAATATCAATTCATTTTATACATTTGTTACTTGTAAGTGATCCTGACAAAATTACATTACTTCCGGTGATAATTTAATGTTCAATTAGTTTTATGAAATCCGAAATGGCATATGACATCATATAGTGAAAATTTTATGTAAATAGAATAATAATTGCCACTTTTATAGACCAAAAACCTTGAAAAGTGACTTGTAGACAATCGACCATTTCTCTGCAACCGCACAAGTTAGAAACCATATTGTGGTGTCTGTATGATCGTATGGGTTTAGTCTATTTGTTGATCGGAATCAAATATCATAATTTTAAAAACATTACAAATCAGAATCATATGAATAAAATATATGTTTTGAAGGCTAAAAATACAGTTTTTGCCAAAATAACATTACTTCCTGTGATACCAAAAACGTTAAGTTAGTTTTATAACACCGACTATGACATTAGGCATCAAAGGGTGAAAATTTTATGAAAATCGAAAAGTAATTGACACTTTTATGGGCCTAAAACCTTCAAAAGTGACTTTTAGAAAACCGCCTATATCTCGGCAACCGAACAAGTTGGAAACAGTTTTATGATATCTATATGACCGTATGAGTTTTGTTAATATGTGAATTTAATCCAAAAGTTAATTTTATTATTACATATTAAATAATTATTGGTTGAAAAAAAATATTGATTTTAAAAGTTAAAATACAGTTTTTGACCAAATGGCGTCACTTCCGGTGTCAATTTTAAATTGTAATCGACTTGATATGACGCATACTTGCTTTTTGAATCAAATGGTGTCACTTTTGTGAATATCCATTAATAATTAACTTTTTAACAGGCAAATTACGAAAACAGTGACTTAGGCAAAACTGCCCATTTCTCGGCAACTGCTTATATTACAAACTAATTTTCACATACATTCTCTTCGTGTGGATTATAGCTACAAGTTTATAAAAGTTACATAGAAATATTTTAAAATCTGAAAAGCCTGAATGGGTTGTAAATAGGTCAGTTTTACACCTTTTTTTCACCTCTTAATCCAATTTGCTCGAAAATGAAACCGAAATTAAAAAAAACTGAGCTCACACTTTTATGCGCTTTTAAAGGGCACATACTTTTAGTTATATCAGTTTTTAAATAAAATTATATTATCTTTTGAAAAATGGTACCTAACTGTAAAAATTGTAGTTTTTGGTAAATTTACGCCACTTCCGTTGCCGACAGATCACACTGTTGGTAACAAAAAAGATGACAATTGAGACAACGGGGCTTATGAACTTTGTTTTAGACAAATCGAACAATAAATAATTAATCTAGGGCTAAAAAACTGAATTAGCCAATGGCGGCCAAGGAAAATAACCGCGACAAAAAAAAAATTCTCATCTTTGCTGAAGTTAATATTAAATTAGTTTCTTAAAATCAGAAATAATAATCACATGGTGACAATTTTATGTTAATCGAATAAGAATTGCCACTTTTATAGACCCCAAACCATGGAAAGTGACTTGTAGGAAATCGTCTATTTCTCTGCAACCATACAAGTGAGAAACCATTTTGTGGTATCTGAATGATCGCATGGGTTCATTCTATTAGTTGATGCGAACTAAATGTCATAATTTTAAATGTATTACAAATCAGACTCATTTTAAAAAAAAATATCTGTTTTGAAAGCTAAAAATACAGTTTTTGCCAAAATATAATTACTTCCGGTGATACTGAAAATGTTAAATTAGTTCTATGAAATCATAAATGACATGAGATATCATATGGTGAAAATTTTCTGAAAATCGAATAATAACCAATACTTTTATAGACCAAAATCCTCGAAAAGTGACTTGTGGAAAATCGCCCATTTCTCTGCAACCGTACAAGTTAGAAACCGTTTTGTGATATCTGTATGATCGTATGGGTTCATTCTATTTGATGAATAGAATCAAATATCATAATTTGAAAAAAATAATAAGTACGACCCATTTGAATAAAATATTTTTTTTTAATGCTAAAAATTAAGTTTTGAGCAAATGACGTCATTTCCGGTGGCAGCGTATGAGGTAGAATGGTTTGACCTTGTCCACTATGGCATTAGGCATCCAATGGTGAAAGAAAATTGAAAATCACATAATAATTGATTCTTTTACAGCCAAAATAACGTGAAAAGTGACTCATGCAAAATTGACTTTTTCTCGGCAACTGCGCATATTACAAATTAATTTTCACATACATTCTCTTGGTATGGGTTATTGCTACGAGATTATGAATGTTACGAAGATGTATTTTTTAATATGAAGACGCTGGATGGGTTGTAAATAGCTTATTTTGACACCTTTTTTCACCCTTTAATCCAAATTGCCCGAAAACGAAATCGAAATTAAAAAAACTGAGCCCGATGTTTTGTGCGCCTTTATATGGCACATCTTTTCAGTCATATTAGATTTGAAAAAAATAATTTTTGCTTTCAAAAAGTGGTACCGAACTGTTTAAATTGTAGTTTTTGCTAAATTTACGTCACTTACGGTGCCAACAGGAAACTTTGCCGGTAACAAAAAAAATCACATTTTGGACCATTGAGCATATAAACTTTGTTTTATACAAATCGGACAATAAATAATTTATATAGAACTGATAAACTGAATTAGCCAATAGCGACCAAGGAAAATTATTCAGAAAAAAAATGTTCACATTTTTGCACAAATCAGACGACCCTTTAACCCTTGGTAAAAGGTCATTGAAAAATATTCATTAATAAAAAAGTTTTTTGTCAAAATTTAAATTTTCAAAATTTGGCGCCTTATTTTTCCGATGATGTGGCGAAATTTAAAAACCTAAAGACCCGTAGCTACGTGCCATGTCTCTGGCTATGTCAAAAACTATCCAACGATAAAATCCAACTATTGTTGTTAATATTACGGCAATATTTCAAAAAACGACAACTTCGGTGATTTCGGACATTTCGCATTGTCGCAGAATGCCGGAAATAGCTTTAATCTCTAGGTCACACCCACTTTCGCAGTAAAACTCAAGACATTGCATCGATCCGACAAGTAGTTCCTGAGATATAAGCAAATTGGAAAAAAAAAATAATAATAAGAAGAATAATAATAAGAAGAATTTTAACAAAAACAATAGTGTTTCACACAAGCTACGCAGTGTGAAACCCTAATAATATCGTCATTTATAAAGCGCGTTAATACTGAAGAAATCAGTTTCTAAGGCGCTGTTGGTTTTTATATTCACTGATTATTTACAGATCAGGGTTTTGAAATAAGAATGTTTTAAGTTGAGATTTAAAATGGCCCACAGACGGTAGTTGTTTCATTGACTGTGGTAGTCTATTCCATAGAAAAGGACCAGCATAAGAAAAGGCTCGTTTTCCAAGTTGTAAGTTAATGGCTGGAGATTTTAGAAGATGTTTTTTCTGAAAGCGGAGATTTCTACTGGTAATATAGGGTTCTACAAGACTTTTTATATAAGATGGAGCTTGGCCGTTTAACGCTTTGAAGACCAAAAGTAGTAACTTGAACTTAATTCTTTGCTGAATTGGGAGCCAATGTAAAGATTGCAATACAGGGGAGATGTGTTGATGTTTTGTAGTTTTAGTGAGGAGTTGAGCTGCTGAATTTTGAACATGTTGTAGTTTGTTAATCTGATAGTCTGGTAAGCCGTATAGTAAACCATTATGGTAATCTAGTTTAGTTGAGATGAATGCGTGAATGAGCTTTTCTTTATTTTCATAATTGAGATAGCGTTGGATTTTTCCAATTCGATGTATATGATAGAAGGCGGTAGAACAAATACTCTGTATGTGATCTTTAAACGATAGGTTCGAGTCTAATATAGCACCAATATTTCGAGCTTTATGGGTTCCTGAAATTATTTCTTTATCAAAATTAACAAGAGTTTGATCAATTTTTCGGAGTTGTTGCTTGGTCCCAATTACTAGCAGTTCTGTTTTATTTGGATTTAATTTCAAGAAATGTTCTGTCATCCACGCAAGAATTTCTGTGAGACAAAGCTCTATATTTTGTATCGTAGAATGTTGAGAGTCTGTGTCAAATTCAATATCAAGTTGAGTGTCGTCTGCAAACAAATGAATATTTAGCCCATAACCTTCAGCGATCTTAGTGATAGGCTTTGTGAAGATAATAAAGTGCCTTTTTTCAGACCTAAATATGTCGAAAATATCATCCAAATAGCTCTTTGAATGGCTACAGATGCAAGGAAATGACGGATAATTTTCTTGGAGGTGGGGGTCGCCCCCACCCCCCTTTTTCAAAATTCCTAGATCCGCCCCTGCTCATGTAGAGCTTTTTTAGAAACTGATCGCAAATGTTCAAATGGTGTTGTCCTCTACAAAGAAAACATTGATTTCTATGGCTTTGACTCGAAGGTGCATTACTGTTAAGATTATAACTATTACTATTATATTCATTAGCTCTAGAATTAAATACGTTAGCGGATGGCTTTCTGGATTCATAATTGTTATGCTATGTAGGTTTCGACTTATAAGATTCTATAAGATTCTTCCTTCTTGAATGGTAAACATGTAATCGGGTCACAAGTAATGTCAGCTTCTTGTGAGATAAAATTCACAAAATGACTAAAGGGAGGAAACTCATCATATTTTTTCTTCGGGGATGCTCGATTCACAGTCCAGAACGTCCCGAGTCGACAGAATTACAATCGAGTGACGCGGAATTCAGTCCTGTCACAGTTCTGCCAGTCCCGATAGCTGAGGTGGAGTGAGTAGAATCGTGACGTATTCCTAGTAAAAAATATGTTTCAGCTGTCATAATTGGTTGAAATATTTTCTATACAGTCGGCACATGCGTTGTCCTCCGAAATTCTCCTTTCCACTCGATTGACGCCAGTTTTGGAATTTAATTCCGGAACTGTGAGTCGAGCATCCCCTTAAATTCATGTACGACTCGAGCTCATTGATTCAAAATAAAATCTGGCAATTTATTTAGTAATTTCTTGTTTTCACGTGGGCCATCTAAACATTTAAGTTTTTTATTGAATTCATACCCGACAAACATTGTTTTAGAAAATCAAAAGTATTTGCGTAAAGTATAACCGTCTTTAGAATAGATTTTAGGCCAGTTGTCTAATCTGTCTCTAAATGCAGAAGAAACAATAAATTGATCTGCAAAACATTCTTCTAACAAGGTTTTAGCGTCTTTAATTGCACTCTCTGTTTGTAAAATGAAATAACTCTTTACACATTCTCTTGCGGCACCACCAAGGTATTTCATTAAATAAAACATCTGTTCTGCAACAGGTATCTGTTTTCTCTCTATTAAAGCATTAAAACCACTTTTCCATGTCGGATAACACAATGGGTCACCTGTAAATACCATAGGTTCTGGGGGAGGTAATTTAGTTAGGTTGACTTGTTCAGCGAAAATCTTAGTCATTGTAACTAAATCTTCATTTCTAGTAGATGTACACAATGTAGGCTTATCTTGAACATTTTAATAGCGTTAAGTCAGGCTCTCTGCTAACAAAATGAGAATGTTCTCCGTTCAAATTATCAACATTAACAGGGGTGTGTTCATTGTTGCAATAGGGACTCTTCTGTCTGAAGTAAAAACAGGTTCAGTAGTACATGTAGCAATATTCTCTTTCACGTAGGTACCGGTAGTATGTTTATCAACTTCTTCTGAGTCCCTCAATTGATCTAGGATTTCGTTTATATACTTTGTCCTCTACAAAGAAAACATTGATTTCTATGGCTTTGACTCGAAGGTGCATTACTGTTAAGATTATAACTATTACTATTATATTCATTAGCTCTAGAATTAAATACGTTAGCGGATGGCTTTCTGGATTCATAATTGTTATGCTATGTAGGTTTCGACTTATAAGATTCTTCCTTCTTGAATGGTAAACATGTAATCGGGTCACAAGTAATGTCAGCTTCTTGTGAGATAAAATTCACAAAATGACTAAAGGGAGGAAACTCATCATATTTTTTCTTAGGGGATGCTCGATTCACAGTCCAGAACGTCCCGAATCGACAGAATTACAATCGAGTGACGCGGAATTCAGTCCTGTCACAGTTCTGCCAGTCCCGATAGCTGAGGTGGAGTGAGTAGAATCGTGACGTATTCCTAGTAAAAAATATGTTTCAGCTGTCATAATTGGTTGAAATATTTTCTATACAGTCGGCACATGCGTTGTCCTCCGAAATTCTCCTTTCCACTCGATTGACGCCAGTTTTGGAATTTAATTCCGGAACTGTGAGTCGAGCATCCCCTTAAATTCATGTACGACTCGAGCCCATTGATTCACAATAAAATCTGGCAATTTATTTAGTAATTTCTTGTTTTCACGCAATCTAATTAAAATTCAGATCTATATTTCGTTTCGGTTTTTATAATTTCGATGGCCTACACTACATGTAGATCTAACAAGTTATAGCGAGAGGTCACGTTCAGCCAGTTCAGATGTCAAGCACGCGACATTTGACCATATAACCTCAGTCATTCGATTAACCAATCACAATCGTTGTTGCTTTGTTTTTATTGCTATCGCCCATAATGCCTACCCACAATTCCGCGCAAAAAAGGTCAAACCCTGGATTCGACAGACAATTTGATTGGCTGACCCCTCATTTCAAGCAGAACACGAGTTAAATAACAAGTCTTTCAGATCCTCATGTAGTAAAGACAAGTAAAACGAAATTTTGAACTATAAAAACGAAACGAAATAGGATCTGTGTTTTAATCAGATTGGTTTTCACGTGGGCCATCTAAACATTTAAGTTTTTTATTGAATTCATACCCGACAAACATTGTTTTAGAAAATCAAAGTATTTGCGTAAAGTATAACCGTCTTTAGAATAGATTTTAGGCCAGTTGTCTAATCTGTCTCTAAATGCAGAAGAAACAATAAATTGATCTGCAAAACATTCTTCTAACAAGGTTTTAGCGTCTTTAATTGCACTCTCTGTTTGTAAAATGAAATAACTCTTTACACATTCTCTTGCGGCACCACCACCAAGATGTTTAAATAAAACATCTATTCTGCAACAGGTATCTGTTTTCTCTCTATTAAAGCATTAAAACCACTTTTCCATGTCGGATAACACAATGGGTCACCTGTAAATACCATAGGTTCTGGGGGAGGTAATTTAGTTAGGTTGACTTGTTCAGCGAAAATCTTAGTCATTGTAACTAAATCTTCATTTCTAGTAGATATACACAATGTAGGCTTATCTTGAACATTTTAATAGCGTTAAGTCAGACTCTCTGCTAACAAAATGAGAATGTTCTCCGTTCAAATTATCAACATTAACAGGGGTGTGTTCATTGTTGCAATAGGGACTCTTCTGTCTGAAGTAAAAACAGGTTCAGTAGTACATGTAGCAATATTCTCTTTCACGTAGGTACCGGTAGTATGTTTATCAACTTCTTCTGAGTCCCTCAATTGATCTGGGATTTCGTTTATATACTTTTGTAAAAAATTCTCTTCTCTTACTACGCGATGGTGAAGTATGACTGCTTTTACGATCCTGAATCTCAGATAATGTCTTAAGTCTCGCTTCAGCCATTCAGCCATTCCAAGTTCCATGTTGACCTGAAGTTTTTCTAGTTCATGTTTCCTTTTATTTTCTTCATCAATATATTTAAGTCTAGCCTTGAGGGCAGCTGCACTGGCCGCAGCATCTGCTTTCTTTGAAAAATGTGACGAACTTGTAACTTCGCTACGTGTGTGATATGACATTGATGTACTTTTTTTTGGACGAAGTTGACTCCATATTATGTGCATACAAACAAGTTTCTACTGTACGTTGATTGAAGAAATTGTGACTTTGAGCGTAGACAACAAGCTAGATTTCACTATGTGCGTGGTCAACAAGCAAGAACGCTGTCACTATGTGCGTGCATAACAAGCTAGTTTTCACTATAACTGCCGGCACCTCTTTCCTGGCACAAAAACTCGATGGAGGAGGGAGGTCTAGGTGTAGGCGGTTAGAGTTTATATATATCAGGATAAATAAATAATATAAGTTGAGTTTTATTTGATCTACTGCTGACATATTTATTAAACCAAACTGTTTAAACTGCATACAAAGTTTATAATATCATGTTCGTCTTAATACTCAAATACGTCTTCATACTTGAAGCTCAGGTAACGTTCATCTTAAATACTCAAATACTTGTCACTGCTGATAGGCATTGCCATTACTTAGATACGTAGATTTCTACCACATGATTAGGTACACCGAGCTGAATCTCTCACCCGTATTCCAGCACCCGGATTCGAGATCAAGTTAGCACCCATATTTCTCTCACCGTATTCCAGCACCCGGATTCGAGATCAAGTTAGCACAAATATTCCTAGCGCCAAGAAAAAACTAGATAATAAAATTTCACGAAAATAATTGTTACCTTTATATTAGAAAATAAAAATTTTCAAACATTAATGCAAAGTATATATCTAACAGATCCAAGGACCCCAACCCACACCCCAAAATATACCATTACCGTAAACATACTAAAATATCGGACACCAGGATAACTGAGCATGCAAAAAAGGTGTACGTCCATTTTGCATCAAAAAGCACCCAAACCAGTTTTGGTGGGAAAATGTTTTTTCTTTCACGGAATCAAGACATGAATAAACTACTAGAATACAAAATTTCAGAAGGCTCCTATGCTGGCGTTTCGAGATATATTACCGTAAACATACTAAACATATTGGAGAATCGGGTTAGGGTAGGCTCACCGCGCACGCAATAACTTCTAAACTGGCTTTTGTGGCTTCAGTATCTTTATTTCATCAATTGAACTAGTGCATAAGGTATGCACGTGCAAAATTTCGTAAACTTTCTAAGTTGACCTATCGGGTTATACCACCGCAAATTTCCTAGCACCCGGATTCGAGGTGGAATTTGTGGGTTCAATAAACAACGGGTATGTCCACGCTGCATTAAAGATCAACCAAAACCAGCTTTGGTGGGAAAATGATTTTTGTTTAATGGAATCAAGTGATGAATAAACTACTAGAATATAAAATTTCAGAAGGTTCCTATGCTGGCGTTTTGAGATATATTGCCGTAAACATACTAATAATATGATATGGGGCAATTGAGTAAGGGTAGGTTCACTGCGCACGCAATAACTTCTCACCTGGCTCTGGTGGCTTCGATATATTTATTTCACCAACTGAACTGGTGCATAAGGTATGAACATGCGCAATTTCATTAACTTTCTATGTTGATCTATCGGGTTATACCACCGCAAAGTAACTAGCGCTCGGATTCGAGGTGGAGTTTGTGGGTTCAATAAACAACGGGTACCCCCACGCTGCATCAAAAATCCAGCTTTGGTGGGAAAATGTTTTTTGTTTCATGGAATCAAGTGAGGAATAAACTACTAGAATGCAAAATTTCAGAAGGGTCACTGCACACGCAATAACTTTTCAACTACATTTGGTGGCTTCAATATCTTTATTTCACCAACTGAACTGGTGCATAAGGCATGAATATGCCAAATTTCATTAAATTTCTATGTTGTCCTATCGAGTTATACCACCGCAAAGTTCCTAGCACCGGATTCGAGGTGGAGTTTGTGGGTTCAATAAACAACGGGTAACCCCACGCTGCATCAAAAATCAACCCAAACCAGCTTTGGTGGGAAAATGTTTTTGGTTCACGCAATCATGTGATGAATAAACTACTAGAATGCAAAATTTCAGAAGACTCCTATGCTGGCGTTTTGAGATATATTACCGTAAACATACCAAACATATGCCATGATATAGGGTAATCGGGTTAGGGTAGGGTCACTGCGCACGCAATAACTTCTCACCTGGCTCTGGTGGCTTCCATATATTTATTTCACAAAATGGACATATGCATAAGGTATGCACATGCACAATTGCATGAACTTTCTATTATGGCGTATCAAGTTATACCACCGCAAATTTCCTAGCACCCGGATTCGAGGTGGAGTTTGTGGGTTCAATAAACAACGGGTACAACCACGCTGCATCAAAAATCAACTCAAACCAGCTTTGGTGGGAAAATGTTTTTTTGTTCACGGAATCAAGTGATGAATAAACTACTAGAATGCAAAATTTCAGAAGACTCCTATGCTGGCGTTTTGAGATATATTGCCGTAAACATACTAATAATATGATATGGGGCAATCGAGTAGGGGTAGGTTCAGTGCGCACGCAGTAACTTTTCAACTACATTTGGTGGTTTCAATATCTTTATTTCACCAACTGAACTGGTGCATAAGGCATGAATATGCCAAATTTCATTAAATTTCTATGTTGACCTATCGAGTTATACCACCGCAAAGTTCCTAGCACCCGGATTCGAGGTGGAGTTTGTGGGTTCAATAAACAACGGGTACCCCCACACTGCATCAAAAATCAACCCAAACCAGCTTTGGTGGGAAAATGATTTTTGTTTCATGGAATCAAGTGATGAATAAACTACTAGAATGCAAAATTTCAGAAGAGTCCTATGCTGGCGTTTTGAGATATATTACCGTAAACATACCAAACATATGCCATGATATGGCGGAATCGGGTTAGGGTAGGTTCACTGCGCACGCAATAACTTTTCAACTACATTTGGTGGCCTCAATATCTTTATTTCACCAACTGAACTGGTGCATAAGGTATGAACATGCGCAATTTCATTATCTTTCTATGTTGGCCTATCGAGTTATACCACCGCAAAGTTCCTAGCACCCGGATTCGAGGTGGAGTTTGTGGGTTCAATAAACAACGGGTACGCCCACGCTGCATCAAAATTTAACCCAAACCAGCTTTGGTGGGAAAATGTTTTTTCTTTCATGGAATCAAGTGATGAATAAACTACTAGAATACAAAATTTCAGAAGACTCCTATGCTGGCGTTTTGAGATATATTACCGTAAGCATACCAAACATATGCCATGAAATGGGGGAATCGGGTTAGGGTACGGTCACTGTGCACGCAATACCTTGTCACCTGGCTCTGGTGGCTTCGATATATTTATTTCACCAACTGAACTGGTGCATAAGGTATGAACATGCGCAATTTCATGAACTTTCTATGTTGGCCTATCGGGTTATACCACCGCAAAGTTCCTAGCGCTCGGATTCGAGGTGGAGTTTGTGGGTTCAATAAACAACGGTTACCTCCACGCTGCATCAAAAATCAACCCAAACCAACTTTGGTGGGAAAATGATTTTTCTTTCATGGAATCAAGTGATGAATATACTACTAGAATATAAGATTTCAGAAGGTTCCTATGATGGCGTTTAGAGATATATTGCCGTAAACATACTAATAATATGATATGGGGCAATCGAGTAAGGGTAGGTTCACTGCGCACGCAATAACATTTCAACTACATTTGGTGTCTTCAATATATTTATTTCACCAACTCAACTGGTGCATAAGGTATGAACATGCGCAATTTCATTATCTTTCTATGTTGGCCTATCGAGTTATACCACCGCAAAGTTCCTAACACCCGGATTCGAGGTGGAGTTTGTGGGTTCAATAAACAACGGGTACGCCCACGCTGCATCAAAATTCAACCCAAACCAACTTTGGTGGGAAAACGTTTTTTGTTTCATGGTGTCAAGTGATGAATAAACTACTAGAATACAAAATTTCAGAAGGTTCCTATGCTGGCGTTTTGAGATATATTACCGTAAACATACGAAACATATGCCATGATATGGCGGAATCGGATTAGGGTAGGTTCACTGCGCACGCAATAACTTTTCAACTACATTTGGTGGCTTCAATATCTTTATTTCACCAACTGAACTGGTGCATAAGGCATGAACATGCGCAATTTCATTAACTTTCTATGTTGACCTATCGAGTTATACCACCGCAAAGTTCCTAGCACCCGGATCTGAGGCGGAATTTGTGGGTTCAATAAACAACGGGTATGCCCACGTAGCATCAAAAATCAACCCAAACCATCTTTGGTGGGAAAATGTTTTTTGTTTCAGGGAACCAAGAGATGAATAAACTTCTAGAATGCAAAATTTCAGAAGGCTCCTATGCTGGCGTTTTGAGATATATTACCGTAAACATACGAAACATATGCCATAATATGGGGAGATCGGGTTAGGGTAGGTTGACTGCACATGCAATAACTTTTAAACTACATTTGGTGGCTTCAATATCTTTATTTCACCAACTGAACTGGTGTATAAGACCTGAACATGCCAAATTTCATTATCTTTCTATGTTTGCCTATCGAGTTATAACACCGCAAAGTTCCTAGCACCTGCATTACCGCAAAGTTTCTAGCACCCGGATTCGAGGTGGAGTTTGTGGGTTCAATAAACAACGGGTATGCCCACGCTGCATCAAAAATCAACCAAAACCAGCTTTGGTGGGAAAATGTTTTTTTGTTTCATGGAATCAAGCGATGAATAAACTACTAGAATATAAAATTTCAGAAGGTTCCTATGCTGGCGTTTTGAGATATATTGCTGTTAATAACTAATAATATGATATGGGGCAATCAAGTAAGGGTAGGTTCACTGCGCAAGCAATAACTTTTCAACTACATTTGGTGGGTTAAATAAACATTTAACATTTTCCCACCAAAGCTGGTTTGGGTTGATTTTTGATGCAGCGTGGGGGTACCTATTGTTTATTGAACCCACAAACTCCACGTCGAATCAGGGTGCTAGGAACTTTGCGGTGGTATAACTCGATAGGCCAAGATAGAAAGTTAATGAAATTTCGCATGTTCATGCCTTAGGCACCAGTACAGTTGGTGAAGTAAAGATATTGAAGCCACCAAATGTAGTTGAAAAATTATTGCGTGCGCAGTGAACCTACCCTTACTCGATTGCCCCATATCATATTATTAGTATGTTTACGGCAATATATCTCAAAACGCCAGCGTAGGAACCTTCTGAAATTTTATATTCTAGTACTTTATTCATCTCGTGGTTCCGTGAAACGAAAAACATTTTCCCACCAAAGCTGGTTTGGGTTGATTTTTGATGCAGCGTGGTGGTACCCGTTTTTTTATTGAACCCACAAACTCCACCTCGAATCCGGGTGCTAAGAACTTTGCGGTGGTATAACTCGATAGGTCAACATAGAAATTTAATGAAATATAAAGATATTGAAACCACCAAATGTAGTTGAAAAGTTATTGCGTGCGCAGTGAACCTACCCTAACCCGATTCCCCCATATCATGGCAAATGTTTCGAATGTTTACGGTAATATATCTCAAAACGCCAGCATAGGAACCTTCTGAAATTTTGTATTCTAGTAGTTTATTCATCACTTGATTCCATGAAACAAAAAACATTTTCCCACCAAAGTTGGTTTGGGTTAAATTTTGATGCAGCGTGGGCATACCCGTTTTTTATTGAACCCACAAACTCCACCTCGAATCCGGGTGCTAAGAACTTTGCGGTGGTATAACTCGATAGGTCAACATAGAAATTTAATGAAATATAAAGATATTGAAACCACCAAATGTAGTTGAAAAGTTATTGCGTGCGCAGTGAACCTACCCTAACCCGATTCCCCCATATCATGGCAAATGTTTCGAATGTTTACGGTAATATATCTCAAAACGCCAGCATAGGAACCTTCTGAAATTTTGTATTCTAGTAGTTTATTCATCACTTGATTCCATGAAACAAAAAACATTTTCCCACCAAAGTTGGTTTGGGTTAAATTTTGATGCAGCGTGGGCGTACCCGTTTTTTATTGAACCCACAAACTCCACCTCGAATCCGGGTGCTAAGAACTTTGCGGTGGTATAACTCGATAGGTCAACATAGAAATTTAATGAAATATAAAGATATTGAAACCACCAAATGTAGTTGAAAAGTTATTGCGTGCGCAGTGAACCTACCCTAACCCGATTCCCCCATATCATGGCAAATGTTTCGAATGTTTACGGTAATATATCTCAAAACGCCAGCATAGGAACCTTCTGAAATTTTGTATTCTAGTAGTTTATTCATCACTTGATTCCATGAAACAAAAAACATTTTCCCACCAAAGTTGGTTTGGGTTAAATTTTGATGCAGCGTGGGCGTACCCGTTTTTTATTGAACCCACAAACTCCACCTCGAATCCTTGTGCTAGGAACTTTGCAGTGGTATGACTCGATAGGCCAACATAGAAAGTTAATGAAATTTCGCATGTTCATACCTTATGCACCAGTTCAGTTGTTGAAGTAAAGATATAGTCCGGGAGCCCAGTGAGGTTTAATCAAAATATTGAGTCCAAAAGGTTTGAGGTTTGCAACACATATTTGACCCCTAGATCATTATGGAAAGACAAGTCTTAAGTTTTGTAACCTGTGCGTATACCTGGGAGCGCTCCCCCTAACCCCCTTAAATTTAATGGGAGTTAAAATTCAATGTCCATCCACAATTTTCTTGCAAGAATTTCATACTTAGCACTTTGAAACAGAATGTATGACTTAAGATCATAAAATGTTGTGCTAATGCTACTTAAGAGCTTAATCATTAATTAATGACTGAAACAAAGCCTAAAAGCTAGCTAACCAAGTCATGAAACCAAAAATATCACTTAAGAGCTACAAAAGTTGAACAAACCTTGCTTAAGACTGGTTCAAATGTGACAAAGGTCAAAGGTCACTAATTAGTGACTGTAATCAAAATTTAGAGTCCATAACTGAAACAAAGCCTAAAAACTAGCTTACCAAGTCAGGAAACCAAAAATATAACTTAAGAGCGACAAAAGTTGAACAAACCTTGCTTAAGAATGCTTCAAAGGTGATAAAGGTCAATTTGGGTCTCGTAATAGGGTTTGAGTGGATTTGATTAAATCGTCTTGTCCAAGATTATTTTTGTTTGGAAAACATTTCTATGAGTTTCACTGCACAAAATTCACGACTTAAGAGCATAAAATGTTGTACTAATGTTACTTAAGAGCTAATTAATTAACACTAATTTTTGACTGTAATTAGAATTTAGAGTCTATAGCTGAAACAAATCCTAAAAACTAGCTTACCTAGTCAAGAAAAAAAAGAGCGACGAAGGTTGAACAAACCTTGCTTAAGACTGTTTCAAAATTGACAAAGGTCAATTTTTTGGTCTCGTAATGGGGATTGAGTCTATAGCTGAAGCAAAGCCTAAAAACTAGCTAACCAGGCCAGAAAGCCACAAATATCACTTAAAAGTGCCAAAAATGGAACAAACTTGGCTTAAGACTAGTTCAAAGGTGACAAACTAGTGACGAGGGTCATATTTTGTTTCACACTATGACCAATCAACCATTGAAATTGCTTATCTCTGCTTGGCTTGAAGAGACGACGAAAAACCTTGCGATGATTACGGTTTACTTACAAGATAATGTACTAGATAAGATGTTAATTGCATCAAAACGTTCATTTGGGACACCATGCATACATACATATTTAGACATAGTTGTATACTACAAATAATACACGCAGTATAGAAAACATATATATGTACACACCAGGAATACATTCATACAGATATAAGATAAGATAAGATAAGATTTTATTGTATCATAACACCCATTGCAGGCCGCATACAATTCATATACATGACACAACCACGGTGATACGATACTTTTGTTAGCTGTTAGTCTTGTTTTATCAATTTTCTTTCTACTACATGGTTTATCGTTCCTAAATATTTCCAAATGTAAATTAGATTTACTGTGGAATAAGGCACGGATTTCTGAATGTAATGCTGTTTTGGGCGATTTAATTTAAAGTTATCAAAGGTAGTTCAGAGCTGTCTATGTTATTAAAATTACAAAAGTCTATATGTGTATTCCACCAATGCTACATCAATTTATTTATGCAAAGTGTATATTTTTGAAACGATGGGTTTTTCGGATAAACCCAGTGATTGTTTCCCATAAAAAAAAACTGTGTTATGTACATGTTTTTTTTCCGATTGTTAATACCTCTTAAAGATCATGTACCCATGTTCTCTTGTCTTATTGAATCCTTCTTCAACTGCAGTGCCGGATTAACCTTGTGGGGGCCCGGGACAAACCAATTGTGCGGGGCCCAATTGTTGTTTGTTCAAATTGTTCGTACTAACCGCGGATCATACTAGTATGTACTACGCCCCCTTGAGTGCCTGTGGTGTTTTCCGCCAGTCCCAGGGCCCCTAATATCCCTTACTGCCAAGGGGCCCAATCCTTGCCCATTCAGCCCAGGAACTGGTTCGCTCAGTCCGGGATAAAATATTAGTATACTGTATGACATAGAATTGTGGGAGCCCCTAAATGTGGGCGGCCCGGGACATTTGTCCCACTTTGCCCCCCTTAGATCTGGCACTGCTAAACTGTGATTCAATAAATAATAACAACGTTGCTATTAAAATTTTAGGCATAACATTTTCAAAAGTTGGTTCCTTAAAAAAAGCAATCTATAAAAAAATGGAGGTAGATGTTTCATTCGACTCTCAGTTTTTCTATGTAATAGAATTGTATGATACATTATACGTTTTTTACAGCCTCAACAATTCCTTTTCGATGCAAAATAATATTTGTATTTCATATATCCAAGTCAGATTTTGTTGCTAAAAATTGTACCAATATCTTTTTTATAGATTGCTTTTTTTAAGGAACCAACTTTTGAAAATGTTATGTTATATATATATATATATATATTATTTGTAAAACTGATATAAATTTGGAATTATAATTTAACATATTAAAAACATCCACTTTGCATATAGAAAAAGAAGTAGCATCGGTGGAAGATATAGATGGACTTCTGTAATTAATGACATAGACAGCTTTATTTGTAGTATGCGACTATGTCTAAATATATAATGTATACATGTCGTCCTGAATGGATGTTCTGGTGCAATGAACATCTTATCTAGTAGTAACATCTTTTAAGTAAACAGTATACGGTAAGCCACTCTTGATAGCATTATACTGAAAACAACTTTCGGATATCAACCCTTTTTTCACCAAGGTAAATATCGATGTTAAGGAAAACACATAAATATTTTTAATCATATAAATATATATCTTTATTATCGAATTGTCTGCATTTTTCAAAACCAGATAGGTATCCCGTTCAATAATTCCATTAATTTCCTATAAGGAATGATTTGTCGCATAGTTTTTCGTTATCTCTTTAGGCAAGCAGAGATAAGCAAGCAATTTGAATGTTTGATTGGTCATAATGTGGCCCAAAATATGGCCTTTGTCACCTTTGAACAGGGGCCGATCCAGGAATTTTTGCAGGAGGGGGTTTGATGGGTTCCTGTTAAGGAAATATGTCAGTCATCGTCTCTAAATTACATAGGCCTACTTACAAATTGCGCTTTTTAAGGAGAGAAATTATTTTTGTAATGATGTAGAATCTTACTGTGATTTAATTTCATTGATGCAAGGCATTCATTTTGTTTTATGTAGCTGAGCAGGGTGGGGTTTGGACCCCCCCCCCCCTCTGGATCCGCCCCCGTTAAAGCAGTCTTAAGCAAGGCTTGTTAAACTTTTGTTGCTCTTAAGTGATATTTTTGGCTTCCCGACTTGGTCAGCTAGCTTTTACACTTTGTTTCAGTTATGGACTCTAAATTTTAATTACAGTCACTAATTAGTGCTAATTTACGAAGGCCCATTAGTGCCAAACCAAAAAAAATATTAATCCGTTTGAACGAGTTAGTATCTCGTTTGAAAGAATTAGTATCTCGTTTGAACGAATTAGTATCTCGTTTGAACGAATTTCGTTTGAACGAATTAATACCTCTTTTGAACGGATTAGTATATCTTTTGAACGAATTAATATCTAGTTTAAACGAATTAATTATCTCGTTTAAACGAATTAATTATCTCGTTTAAACGAATTAATTATCTCGTTTGAACGGATTACTATCTCGTTTGAACAAATTAATATCTCGTTTAAACGAATAAATCATCGCGTTTGAACGAATTAGTATCTCGTTTGAACGAATTAGTGTAGAAGGCACTACACTTGTGAAAAGGGGAATTGGTATAGAATACCTTGGAAATTATCCAATTTGTTTAATGTTTACCTGGGTTAGCCACAGCATTGCAGTGAAGACATTGTTTTATGACATGTATCTTAAACAGGCATAATGCAAGAGCCAGATATGCCTATTGCAGGTCTTTCTTTAGACCTTAAACGTTATATAAACTATTTTCATTAGAAATTATTAACATATTTAAACATACATTATGCAAGAGCTTAATCTGCCTATTGTAGGTCTTTCTTTAGGCCTGAAATGTTATAAAAAATATTAATTAGACATTTATTAACTTATCCAGACTATAATCAGCTCTCGATGTCAAGGCTGGCCTGCGATATCAGTCGGATTGAAGTCTGATTAACACTCAAATCTTTCCTTCGTGGTAAACGATTAATTGGATAATCGAGACTATTAGTTTTGTGTTACTGACTTCAGTAATGATGATCAAGTCTAGTTCTAAAATTCAATCACTAATATCTCGGTTCATAGTGGACAAATTGGAATGAAATTTTCAGCATATCCCGTTCACATTATGTAGTTTTGAACTATTATAGTGAGAACTGTCAGCTCGTTATCTAATCTCACATAATGTATCTTTAAGTAGATTATATCGGTTCGGCCATTTATGATGTAACTGAAAAACGATAAAGCGATGCTAAGCTTGGAACAACCAGTACGGTGGTTACATTCCGTGCACACATCTTATCAAACATTCAAAGGCTAATATCGTCGCTTAGAATAAAGTAATTTAATGAAAATGTCAATATATTCAATTTGCATTATCTTTTTTTTTGAACTAGTATAGCAAGAACGACAGGCTCGTTATCTAAAACTTACATAATATTTCTTTAATATTGTAAAGACTTAGATATGAAACGCACCCATAATTATGCCTTAACTGAATTTTAGCTAAATTAGGGAACAGAACTACAGATATACGATTGATTGTGAACGAAGTTTACATATTAATTGAACTTTGCAATACAACGGATCGAAGAGGATTTGTTTGAGTTTCTAAGATATAGAGGGATAGAAGAAACAACTAATTTGCGACGTCTGCTTTAAGATAAATAGAGGTAGAAAAAAACAAAAAAAAAAACAAAAAAAAAAGAAAAGAAAAAGTGACGCCTGCTTTAATGGCGCGAGTTTCCCCGTGTGGCAATGCGACGCTGCTGTTGGTCGACTTGCTCGAGAGAACAGGGGACGTGAAACCGAGAGCCGCAGAGCGGAACGATGGCTCATGGTGAACCAAGGGGTGGGGGGGGGAGACCTCCGTGTCGGCTTTCGCCGGTAATTATGCGTAGGGTGGCCAGAACAGCCATTCCTCGCTTAAGCTAACTTCCCCCTTTGCACGACCCTCGGCTGCAAGTCCTCTGTCCTATAGAGAAAGTTGGCCAACGACAGCGTCGCTTTACCACACGGGACCCCAATCTGAACATCTCAGACACGCTACCTGCGGAGCTAGCTACCATTTAATTTTCATACGTTAGTAACGTACCACAAGCAATTGTATACATGTAGCTCTGTTCACTGCGCTAGCGAAAATTCAGCCAAGGCACAATCTATACCATTTTATTTTCTTTATTTGGTGCATTTAAAATCCGCGTCCTTACAATATCATACATATGTATACCTGTTGTAATGCCTGTTTAAGATAATGTCATAAAACAATGTCTTCACTGCAATGCTGTGGCTAACCCAGGCAAACATGAAACAAATGGGATAATTTCCAAGGTATTTCTATACCAATGCCCCTTTTCACAAGTGCAGTTCCATCTACTGACGGTAACGCTAGAAGGACTAAAGAACCCACACGTATTAAATCATATTATCTTTACTTGAAACACAATTTCTGCATGTCCCTTCCATGCTTCCGTACAATCGAAACATATTAATTCGTTCAAACGAGATAATTAATTCGTTCAAACGAGATACTTATTCGTTCAAACGAGATACTAACTCGTTCAAACGAAATAATTAATTCGTTCAAACGAAATAATTAATTCGTTCAAACGAGATACTAATTCGAGATAATAATTCGTTCAAACGATATACTAATTCGTTCAAACGAGATAATTAATTCTTTCAAACGAGATACTAATTCGTTCAAACGAGATACTAATTCGTTCAAACGGATTAATATTTTTTTTTTGTTTGGCACTATTGGGCCTTCGTACTAATTAATTAGCTCTTAAGTAACATTAGTACAGCATTTTATGCTCTTAAGTCATGAATTTGGTGCAGTGAAACTCATAGAAATGTTTTCCAAACAAAAATAATCTTGGAGAAGACAATTTAATCAAATCCATTCAAACCCTATTATGAGACCCAAAAATTGACCTTTGACACCTTTGAATCAATCTTAAGCAAGGTTTGTTCAACTTTTGTCGCTCTTAAGTTATAATTTTGGTTTACTGGCTTGGTAAGCCAGATTTTAGGCTTTGTTTCAGTTATGGACTCTAAATTTTAATTACAGTCACTAATTAGTGACCTTTGACCTTTGTCACCTTTGAACCAGTCTTAAGCAAGGTTTGTTCAACTTTTGTCGCTCTTAAGTGATATTTTTGGTTTCATGACTTGGTTAGCTAGCTTTTAGGCTTTGTTTCAGTCATGGACTCTAAATTTTAATTACGGCCACTAATTAATGCTAATCAAATAAAGCTCTTAAGTAGCATTAGCACAACATTTTATGATCTTAAGTCATGCACTCTGTTTCAAAGTGCTAAGTATGAAATCCTTGCAAGAAAATTGTGGATGGACATAGAATTTTAACTCCCATTAAATTTAAGGGGGTTAGGGGGAGCGCTCCCAGGTATACGCACAGGTTACAAAACTTAAGACTTGCCTTTCCATAATGATCTAGGGGTCAAATATGTGTTGCAAACCTCAAACCTTTTGGACTCAATATTTTGATTAAATCTCACTGGGCTCCCAGGGTAATATCGAAGCCACCAAATGTAGTTGAAAAGTTATTGCGTGCGCAGTAAACCTACCCTAACCCGATTCGCACATATCATGGCATATGTTTCGTATGTTTACGGTAATATATCTCAAAACGCCAGCATAGGAACCTTATGAAATTTTGTATTCTAGTAGTTTATTCATCACTTGATTCCATGAAAGAAAAAACATTTTCCCACCAAAGCTGGTTTGGGTTAATTTTTAATGCAGCGTGGGCATACCCGTTGTTTATTGAACCCACAAATTCCACCTCGAATCCGGGTGCAAGGAACTTTGCGGTGGTATAAATCGATAGGTCAACATAGAAATGTAATGACATTTGGCATATTCATGCCTTATGCACCAGTTCAGTTGGTGAAATAAAGATATTGAAGCCACCAAATGTAGTTGAAAAGTTATTGCGGGCGCAGTGAACCTACCCTAACCCGATTTCGCCATATCATGGCATATGTTTGGTATGTTTACGGTAATATATCTCAAAACGCCAACATAGGAGCCTTCTGAAATTTTGCATTCTAGTAGTATATTCATCACTTGATTCCATGAAAGAAAATCATTTTCCCACCAAAGCTGATTTGGGTTGATTTTCGATGCAGCGTGGAGGTACCCGCTGTTTATTGAACCCACAAACTCCACCTCGAATCCGGGTGCTAGGAACTTTGCGGTGGTATAACTCGATAGGCCAACATAGAAAGTTAATGAGATTTCGCATGTTCATACCTTATGCACCAGTTCAGTTGGTGAAGTAAAGATATTGAAGCCACCAAATGTACTTGAACAGTTATTGCGTGCGCGGTGACACTACCCTTACTCGATTGTCCCATATCATATTATTAGTATGTTTACGGCAATATATCTCAAAACGCCAGCATAGGAACCTTCTGAAATTTTGCATTCTAGTAGTTTATTCCTCACTTGATTTCATGAAATAAAAATCATTTTTCCACCAAAGCTGGTTTTGGTTGATTTTTGATGCAGCGTGGGGGTACCCGTTGTTTATTGAACCCACAAACTCCACCTCGAATCCGGGTGCTAGGAACTTTGCGGTGGTATAACTCAATAGGCCAACATAGAAAGGTAGTGAAATTGCGCATGTTCATACCTTATGCACCAGTTCAGTTGGTCAAATAAATATATCAAAGCCACCAGAGCCATGTGAGAGGTTATTGCGTGCACAGTGACCCTACCCTAACCCGATTCCCCCATATCATGGCATATGTTTGGTACGTTTACGGTAATATATCTCAAAACGCCAGCATAGGAGTCTTCTGAAATTTTGCGTTCTAGTAATTTATTCATCACTTGATTCCACGAAACAAAAATCATTTTCCCACCAAAGCTGGTTTGGGTTGATTTTTGATGCAGTGTGTGGGTACCCGTTGTTTATTGAACCCACAAACTCCACCTCGAATCCGGGTGCTAGGAACTTTGCGGTGGTATAACTCGATAGGTCAACGTAGAAAGATAATGAAATTTCGCATGTTCATACCTTATGCACTAGTTCTGTTGGTGAAATAAATATATTGAAGCCACCAAATGTAGTTGAAAAGTTATTGCGTGCGCAGTGAACCTATCCTTACTCGATTGCCCCATATCATATTATTAGTATGTTTACGGCAATATATCTCAAAACGCCAGTATAGGAACCTTCTGAAATTTTATATTCTAGTAGTTTATTCATCACTTGATTCCATGAAAGAAAAAACATTTTCCCACCAAAGCTGGTTTGGGTTGATTTTTGATGCAGCGTGGGGGTACCCGTTGTTTATTGAACCCACAAACTCCACCTCGAATCCGAGCGCTAGGAACTCTGCGGTGGTATAACCCGATAGGCCAACATAGAAAGTTAATGAAATTGCGCATGTTCATACCTTATGCATCAGTTCAGTTGGTGAAATAAATATATCGAAGCCACCAGAGCCAGTTGAAAAGTTATTGCTTGCGCAGTGAACCTACCCTTACTTGATTGCCCCATATCATATTATTAGTTATTAACAGCAATATATCTCAAAACGCCAGCATAGGAGTCTTCTGAAATTTTGTATTCTAGTAGTTTATTCATCACGTGATTCCATCAAACAAAAAACATTTTTCCACCAAAGCTGGTTTGGGTTGATTTTTGATGCAGTGTGTGGGTACCCGTTGTTTATTGAACCCACAAACTCCACCTCGAATCCGGGTGCTAGGAACTTTGCAGTGGTATAACTCGATAGGCCAACATAGAAAGTTAATGAAATTTCGCATGTTCATACCTTAAGCACCAGTTCAGTTTGTGAAGTAAAGATATTGAAGCCACCAAATGTAGTTGAAAAGTTATTGCTTGCGCAGTGAACCTACCCTTACTTGATTGCCCCATATCATATTATTAGTTATTAACGGCAATATATCTCAAAACGCCAGCATAGGAACCTTCTGAAATTTTATATTCTAGTAGTTTATTCATCGCTTGATTCCATGAAACAAAGAAACATTTTCCCACCAAAGCTGGTTTGGGTTGATATTTGATGCAGCGTGGGGTACCCGTTGTTTATTGAACCCACAAACTCCACCTCGAATCCGGGTGCTAGTAACTTTGCGGTGGTATAACTCGATACGCCAACATAGAAAGTTAATGGAACTTGGCATGTGCATGTCTTATGCACCAGTCCAGTTTGTGAAATAAAGATATTGAAGCCACCAAATGTAGTTGAAAAGTTATTGCGTGCGCAGTAAACCTACCCTAACCCGATTCGCACATATAATGGCATATGTTTCGTATGTTTACGGTAATATATCTCAAAACGCCAGCATAGGAACCTTCTGAAATTTCGATTCTAGTAGTTTATTCATCACGTGATTCCATGAAAGAAAAAACATTTTCCCACCAAAGCTGGTTTGGGTTGATTTTTAATGCAGCGTGGGCATACCCGTTGTTTATTGAACCCACAAATTCCACCTCGAATCCGAGTGCTAGGAACTTTGTGGTGGTATAACCCGATAGGCCAACTTAGAAAGTTTACGAAATTTTGCATGTGCATACCTTATGCACCAGTTCAATTGATGAAATAAAGATACTGAAGCCATCAAAGCCAGTTTAGAAGTTATTGCGTGCGCGGTGAGCCTACCCTAACCCGATTAGTTTAGTATGTTTACGGTAATATATCTCGAAACGCCAGCATAGGAGCCTTCTGAAATTTTGTATTCTAGTAGTTTATTCATGTCTTGATTCCGTGAAACAAAAAACATTTTCCCACCAAAGCTGGTTTGGGTGCTTTTTGATGCAAAATGGACGTACACCTTTTTTGCATGCTCAGTTATCCTGGTGTGCGATGTTTTAGTATGTTTACGGTAATAGTATATTTTTGGGTGTGGGTTGGGGTCGGGGGATCTGTTAGATATATACTTTGCATTAATGTTTTAAAATTTTATTTTCTAATATAAAGGTAACAATTATTTTCGCGAAATTATATTATCTAGTTTTTTCTTGGCGCTAGGAATATTTGTGCTAACTTGATCTCGAATCCGGGTGCTGGGATACGGTGAGAGAAATATGGGTGCTAACTTGATCTCGAATCCGGGTGCTGGAATACGGGTGAGAGATTCAGCTCGGTGTGCACATCTGTGAATCAACCATCACATAAATTATACTGACGTCGTAAATAACAACAAACGTATGTAACTGTTAGGACGAAATAGCTGCAACCAATACTCAGGGTCTAAAATAAGATACGTTTACCGCTGATGTTGTCACATCATCATTTAGGCCTATGAGTCCAACAGAAACATATTGACGTCACCGGACCGAAGAAATATCTTGTACCGTTAGTCTGCCGGTATAAACAATAAATACACAAGGCAACTATTATTCTGTATACAGCATCAGGCCCGGATAGTTCACCACATCGTACCGATGTACATCGGATCGATGTATCAGTAAAAACAGTTATATTTAATGCATAAAGTCACCGTGAAAACTTTAACTTCATCACGCACAAAAATTCTATGACTCCTCCAGTTTAGCCCGGGGAGGCACTCGGCATGCCTCACAGATTCCGAAACCTACATCTAGACTCGGCTGTATGACGAATTCCGCCATATTGGAACTACTTAAAAGGTCCCCGATGAAACATGGTTGCACCCATACCGAACACAAATTAGCGACCTATTCGGCTAGCGACGTACTCGACCGATCCTGCTGGCAACTTGTTCGTTGGCAACCTATTCAGAATAAAGACAGCAGTCGCCCAAACTCATCTATTTTTACCAACAAATAAAATCCAACGTTACGTCTATCAAATGAAGATAGAATAATATATTATTTTTTATCCATTCCTTTAGCTCAGAATAGAAGTATAATTTCGCCATATATATTCTGAAAGGTAATTGAATAAGTTTTCTAAATATTATTAGTAACAATCACATCAAAGGGGCGCTCTCTTATCCTAAACGTCGCCATTTTGTCAATATTTTAAAGTGAAAGAACGGTAATATTCCGAGTCAAAATTCGGACCATCGTACAGAATTCTGAGCATCCAGCTATATATAATCGGAAAGGTAATTTTGTCGCTATTCTGAATAGGTTTCCAACGAACAGTTACCAGCTGGATCGGTCGAATAGGTCGCTAGCCGAATAGGTCGCCAATTTGTGTTTGGTTGTGCCTGTAGCTAGGTATAAAGTAATACTGTCCATTGATAAATGTACTTATCTCCCTTTAACCACTGGATGGACACAGATCACTAAATATTTCTACGCCGGTACCCAAATTGTAGGGCCAAGTTATTTTTAGTCTTTCTCTCCCTTTCCCTTTTCCCCCCTTTTGCATGGTGATTTTTGTTTACTTTTTGGTGTAGAATCGAAGAAAAGGGTTTGAAAATACATTTTCTGACAGGTTTTGGTGAATATTCATGATTTTGAGGCGGAAGGATACAACAGTTGTGAGGTTGGTTACGTTGAAAGGTGGGGCCGAAAATTGCCTGGTTAGCTGTCTCTACTTCCAGCTTGTGTATCTCAAGTTTTTCATGGTGAACCTCATACATGCTTTTGGGCAAGAGTTTGCCACATGTTTGGGAAAAAGTTACAGCCGGTCAAAGAGACGAGAATTAACATTGAAGTCAATGGGGAAATAATTAGTGATCTGTGGCCTGTCTGTGTATGACAAGGCTGTGACTGATAGGCCTTAGTTTTGAAAATATGATGACTAAATTGTCAGAAAATATGTTTAAAGTATTTTGACTACAGAAAAACTAAAAAAAAGGTTAAATTTAAAAAAAAAAATCAAAGTTTGGAGAAAAATTGTGATTTCACTGCAAATTTCTCAATTTTCAGTTTTTATTTAATTTCTAACAGTAAGACAAATATTTCTATGTCCAATTTTGGTGTATTCAGCCTCAGAAAGCATAGATAAAGTGAACAACATTGTAATTTCACCTAATTTTGTCTAAAAATCAGGAATATTCACAAAAAATCTGCAAATTCACCCATTTCGATGTAGAAATTAATGCCTTCATGCCTACTCAAATCAGACAAAATTTCTAAAAATGCCCCTTATTTTCATTGCTATTGTAAGTTAGATGGGATCTATAAGTTTGTCAGGTTTAGAAATAGCTGCAGTTTTCCTACAGAAAATTGAAAATTGGCAACACTGAGTTAATAATATACAGTAGATGGGTTTATACAAAATGTTCAAAACAGGTGTTGGCTCAATTTGGCCACCAATTTAGCCAAAAAAGGCATTTTTTTCTTCTTTGAAACATTAAATTCTTGCATTTCCTTCGTGAAGGAAGCAATATCCCAGTCTTTATAGACATTTTTCACCCCACCATTCTGTTTACAGAGGTTATAAATGCCCCACCCCACCCTTTTTTTATTAATGTGTTTTGAGAGTTTTAATTGCACCTGTGTTGACAATTAAATGATAATAATTGGAATTTGTTGTTGAATTACACTTAGGAATGTTATTTTACACCAATAAATGGTTATTTTGTACATTTCAAGGATTTCTAATCTTTTTTGCTTAAAGGCAAACTTAGAACCCTGAGACATGAGGGGCCAATAAGACCATACGCTGATACAAAACTGGTGTAGATGTGTAAATGTAAGCTTAATGGTCAATATTTTCTTATTGAAATCTAGGATTTGTGGTGTTTGTTGCATTTATGTTACTTATAGAACACTAACATGTTAATTTTGATCCTTTTCAGGCCTCTTTTATGATGTCAACTCTGTTATAACTACCATTTTGACTTCATTTTTTCAGGCAATTGATGTAAAGGTCCAGACATCTTGATTCAGCACCAGAATTGCAATAAAGATTTGTATGGTGCCCCTGAGCTTTGAGATATTGATAACATTGAACTATTTCCAAATTTGTAAAAATTGTGTATTCTGTGACCCTTTTGTTAGAGAGGGGTGGACATAGGCCAATTATGGCATTTTTTTTTCTTTCAACAAGGCCTATTTTAACCATAATTCACATTTATTGCCCCTATTTTAGTTTTTATGTTCATATATTAGCCAGGGATGGTAAATCATATCTGTTAGACAGATTCTTTTGGTAATGTTAGCTTTGCAACCAAAGATAAGATTGATTCAGTCATTGACATTTTTAGGGGGTAGGGTTACATGTTTCAGTACAGACCTTTATAATTTCAATCAATGCAACAGTTTTGTGATTTTTCTGTTTGCATATTGTCCAGGGTTTCCAAAAATATATTACTTGCCAGTCTGGCTATCTAAAAAAGTGGAAAATTATTGGTTCTTTGAAAGATGCTACATGTAAATTCTGTACATTTTTCACTTCATTTTTAAGATTTGTGTGCTCCTTTACCAGCTTCCCTTTTTGGGATCTTGTCCTTGCCTGTTCCAGTTGTATTATTGCAGATCTGCGCTTTTCTATTGCCTCAATTGTTTCGTCTGATAGCCATAGTTTGTTCTCCTTTTTAAGAAACCTAGCTCTTCTTTGCATGTGGTGGTAAATGTGGATTTTACTATTTCCCATTTCTGTTCAACTGAGCCTTCATCCTCCTCTGTTAGAGCTTGAAATCGGTTCAACAGTTTGATGTTAAATTCTCTTCTTACGTCTGTATCCTTGAGCTTGTCAATGTTGAACCTCTTGTTCGTTTTCTGGTCCTGTCTAGTTGCCCTGGCTATTTTGATCTTGAGTTTGGCCACAACGAGTTGATGGTCAGATACTATATCGGCACCACGATAGGCTCTGACATCTATCATGCATTTTCTCCATCTTCTGGATATTGTTATGTGGTCGATCTGGGTTTTTTGTTCTCATGTCTGGGGACACCCAGGTTGTCTTGTGGATGTCTTTGTGTGGGAATGTTGTGCCTCCTATGACAAGATCGTTGTGGGAACAAAAGTCTGCAAACATTTCTCCATTTTCGTTGATGTTGCCATGATGAGCTCTCTTCCGGTGTTGTCTTTTCCGACTTTGGCATTCATGTCACCCATCGGAATCAAGATGTCATTTGCTGTTGTTTGGTCTATGGTAGATTGGAGCTGGTTGTGGCTGTAGAAGTCCTCTTTACTTTCCTCCTCTGCTGTGTTTGTTGGAGCAGCATTGAATGACTGTAATTTTTGTAACCTTGGACATGAATCTTGCAACAATGATTCTCTCACTCCAGGGTCCCATTCTAATAGAGCTGAATTGGCCTTTCTGCTTAGTAAAATTCCTACACCATTACGATGGCTGTCGGTCGCGTTTGCTGGTCCAGAGTATAACAGAGTGTGACCTGTAGACAAGATAGCTGCCCCTGATGATGTCCATCTTACTTCGCTGAGTCTAGGTTGTATATCCATCTCTCTTGCAGCCTGGGCCGCTTTTCCTGTCTCGTATAGTGTCCGTACATTCCAACTCGCAATCCTTGAGACTGTCTTAAGGGAGAATTCCGCTTTACATGATGGGGTTGCTGGCCCTATGCACAACCCTCCTCGTTTTCCAGTCGGGCTTGGGACCGTCCTTAAGTAACTTAAATCGCTCAGTATCTGGCACATTAATCTTCGCAAATTTTTCATTTAAATTGGCATTAGCCACGCGCGAAGTCTCCCATAATACTTGGTCTACTGACGCTATTGTGCTGTCAATCCCAGCGATAGCGCGACTAATAACACATCTTTTTTTAATCTAAACGTTTTGTTTGTGCTATTTACTATACAAATTGGGATCTTTTTACCCAACTGTTTAACATGTTTCATGCTGAACACCGAATGTCTTACCATAACTCCTGGCTCATCACTCACAAACCCTTTAATGGCTTGTTCAACCATGAACACGTCCTGTTTACTGTCATAATTATGTCTCTTCATTTTTGCATTAATGAGATACTTCCTCTGAGGTTCTAAAATTTCTTCGTTTCCTACTCTCAAAACAGAAGATATTATTGCATCATTATCCATGGTAAACAAGAAAATCTCGACCTAGAATTACGTTTCTATTCATATTGGAAACTACATGAAAATCATGTCTTAACTTTTTACCCTTAATATGAAATTCTAAATTTGCCCATCCTAATAATTTCAGTTCAAGTCCATTTACTGACTGTAATGTAATTTTACTCTTATTGTCCCCCGCCTTTCGAAGAAAGTTGGGGGACTATTAAAATGGGTTCGTCCGTCTGTCTGTCCGTCTGTCTGTCCGTCACACTTTTTGGGACACAATAACTCTCTTCCTAATTGAGCTAGAATGTTCAAACTTGGTGTATGTGTTTATTAGGTCAATGCCTTGATGGAGTTCGAAGATGAGCATTTTCCGCTTAGGGTAAGCAGAGATAAGCAATTTGATTGGTTGATGCTTTGGGACACGATAACTTTAGTTCTAATTAAGTGAGAGTGATGAAACTTGGTGTATAGTTTCATTACAGTAATACCTTCACTAAGTTCGACAATGAGCATTTTCTGCTCAGGGTAAGCAGAGCGATACTCAAATTTGATTGGTCGAGACTTTGGAACACAATAACTCTCCTTCTGATTGAGTTAAAATGTTCAAACTTGGTGTATATGCTTATTAGGTCAATGCCTTGATGGAGTTCGAAGATGAGCATTTTCCGCTTAGGGTAAGCAGAGATAAGCAATTTGATTGGTTGATGCTTTGGGACACGATAACTTTAGTTCTAATTAAGTGAGAGTGATGAAACTTGGTGTATAGTTTCATTACAGTAATACCTTGACTAAGTTCGATAATGAGCATTTTCTGCTCAGGGTAAGCAGAGCGATGCGCAAATTTGATTGGTCGAGACTTTGGAACACAATAACTCCTTCTAATTGAGTTAAAATGTTCAAACTTGGTGTATATGCTTATTAGGCCAATGCCTTGATGGAGTTCGAAGATGAGCATTTTCCGCTTAGGGTAAGCAGAGATAAGCAATTTGATTGGTTGATGCTTTGGGACACGATAACTTTAGTTCTAATAAAGTGAGAGTGATGAAACTTGGTGTATAGTTTCATTACAGTAATGCCTTGACTAAGATCGATAATGAGCATTTTCTGCTCAGGGTAAGCAGAGCGATAAGCAATTTGATTTACCAAGACTTTGGAACACAATAACTCTCCTTTTAATTGAGTTAAAAAGTTCAAACTTGGTGTATATGCTTATAACTTTAGTTCTAATTAAGTGAGAGTGATGAAACTTGGTGTTCTTAGGGTAGGCAGGGATAAGCAATTTGATTGGTTGATACTTTGGGACAAGATAACTTAGGTTCATCTTGATTGATGATTTTTATGCCAATACAATGACTGCATTCTCATTCAGTAATGGATTCGACAGTAACAGTGTATAGAAACGATTGACTCGGACACGAGGGCCATTTCCCTTGGCCAGAGGGGCCCTTTTGTCAAGCGTGGGCGCCCTTTTGTCTACCTTTAAGGTCCCCCTAACTAGGGTACATTTTCATTTTTCTCGTCGGTTTTAGCATTTTTCTTTATAAAACACTTTTGAATGATACTTCGTGTACAGTTTGATCGCTCGATACGTTTGAAAAAAATAAATGTGCGATTAATTAATATGTGTCATCTATTTATTTTGGGATTTCGGCGGGGGACATCAGCCTCACTGTTGGCTTGTTTAATTTTGGTTTATATACTATTCTATAGTGACTATTCAAAAGTAGGGGATATTTGATTTTGGGGGCATAATACTAAAATATGCAAATGACTACGAAAAAAGTCACTATAGAACCTAACAGAAGAAACATTTCCAGTTACATGTGACGCCCAAACGCACCGATAGCTACCGCATGGAATGCAGGTGATGCTTGGGATCATCATGGGGGTCCAACCCAAGATTTGCACGACTCTGACTTTGAATGTTACAGTCATTGTGGCATTGAATTCCAGGGTGGAAACATCAGTTTAATTGTTTTAGTGACCAGAAAACAAATTTTGATATGCGTCGGCTTACCCAAAATGAAAGGTTACGTGCCCTTGGCATGCTACAGATCGGCACAACACAGGCGGTTGTGGCGCGGACGATGAATGTTTCTCAGTCTGTCATAAGCAGGCTGTTTTCAGATGAGTCAAGGTTCACTGTTGATTTTTTGGACAGACGTAGGAGGGTGTGGCGTCGTCGAAACGAGCACTTCCAAGACGTTAACGTCATCAGACATGATCGATTTGGGGGTGGTTCTGTTATGGTGTGGGGGGGGGCATCACTGTTGCTGGAAGAACGGCTTTACATGTTGTTGCAGGGCGTGTTACAGGCCAGTACTGCCGGGACAACATCTTGGCAGTTCATGTTGTGCCGTTCGCACGACGTCATGGCCGCCGTTTCATCTTCCAGGATGACAACGCAAGATGTCACAGGGCCAGGATCGTTACAGGTTACCTCCAACAACAGAACATCACCACATTACCTTGGCCAGCACTGAGTCCCGACCTCTCCCCCATCGAGCATGTCTGGGACATGCTTGGACAGAGGTTACGTCAACGTCAACAACGTCCTGCCAATGTCCAAGAACTTGCTGCTGTGTTGCAACAGGAATGGGACAATCTGGACCAAAATGACCTTAGACGTCTCATTAGGAGTATGCCACGTCGGATCAATGCTTGTTTGGCAAACAGAGGAGGATTTACCCGTTACTGACTTTGTTGTGATGCTGTGGTAACTTTGCTGTTTGACCCCGGGTATCATTTTACCCTTATAATGGCCAGTCTGTGCCTTACTTAGTCTAACGATCATTTGGAATAAATCGATGAATGTGAACTTCATTTCATTTTGTCATTTGTTTCTTCGTCAGTTTCATTAGGTGACTTTAATAACACTTAAAAATCAAATATCCCCTACTTTTTTTGAATAGTATATTTTAAAGAATTATATACGTGATCACTAATTAAGGATACCTGTGCACCAGTATCAACTAATGAACGAAAATTTCGCTTTTCAATTTTAATCAAACATGAACTTGAACAGCCTGATATATTGATATAACATAATGGCTTCTGATATTTACTCTTCCCGTCAGCCGCCCGGAAAAGTTTCTTAGTTTTCCCGTTTACACGAAATTTTTGACCTGGCCGGTGGGGCTCTTTGATAAAACTTTGGAATTGATTTAAGATAGTCTTGAAATTTCCCTATATACCACAGAACCAACAAGCCATACCTCGTCGACTACTTGCTTTAACCTCATTAACTGCTCGCTTTTGGCGACAGTCGCGACTCACGTGACCTCGGCGATAACAAATTCTACACGTGCGGGGTCTTCTATGGCCAATATCCATGGGTTCATGTTCCCTACTGTTGTGACCTGGTTGGATATGTTGCCCTCCTAATCTCAAAGCAAACCTTTTTCTAATATTTTGTTCCTGCCTAGCCATCTCAACTGTTGCGATAAATGTTTGCGGATCTTCACGCAATATTTTTGTTTTATGTACTCCTGCTGAACACCGTCTACGAAAAAACTAATCAATTGCCTATCGAATTCCGGCTGTCTCCCATAATTTGGAAAGGCGTCACCAGCTAATGATAAAATCCTCTCCGCGAACACCTGTACATTTTCATTGGTTTTTTGTCTGATTTTCCGTAACATCGCCAATGCTTGTTGTGTATCCGTAATTTCCGAAAATATATTAACTAATTCTGTTTTTAAAGCATCACAAGTCAAATTGGCATTTGCTACCACCTGCCTTTGAATAAAATTACTCACCACTCCCCTACTTGACTGAAACGCTTCTTACTTCACCCTCTCTTGAGGAACTGCAGCGAGAACACAATATTTTTCTATATTTTTAACCCACTCTTTAAATTGTTTCGGCTCCCCCTTATATGGTTCGATAATATTCGCGACCGTATTCGTAGAAATTGATGAAGACAAGTCTGTCAATTGGGCACCTAAATTTCTAAACATTTCCTCAGCCATTGTTTCAGATAGAACTTAGCGAAAATCAAAAAAGATACTCACAGAATGAGTAATACTATCTATCCTGGTCACGGCATCAAATCTATCTGTAGTACTATAAGTCTTTATTCTTCACGCTGTATTCTCTTCCGTGACCAAGGTATAACAATACTACAGTTCAGGTTCTTTTCTTTAAATATTTTAATTCAATAAACTGGAAGCGTTAATTACAATTTTTCCTAGTCTCAAATAAGTGTATGGCTGGTATGACAGGCGGTGTGAGTTCTGCCGAATTCTACCTGTGCAGCCTATTTTATAATGTCCCGTCCTAATTGGATTACGTCAGAGACTGACCACCGTCCCGATTCCAAATATGGAACGGACACACCCTACACCTCGCATCGGGCAGGGACTCCTTGCCAAATTTAGTCCGCAGACACATTCCAATAATATAGCACCATATGATAAATGTGTTCATTAAGTCTAAGTTCAGTTCATGCATCATGTCATCGCAGACCCCCCGTGTTGTTTCGGGTGTCTATAACTCTGTACGCCGTAATTAAACAAGGCCATAATATATTCGGTTATGAATTTAGAATTAATAATTTGTAAAGGTAACAATATTATTTCAACAATCCCTTGTCTATGAATTAGAAAACAATGTCGCAACTGCAATATTGTTACATATTGGCCTAATAACTGATAATATAGAAAGTCACAATTGTGTGTTACATGCATACCATTTAACAATTAGGCCTATATATATTTTCTAATTGCATTTATAAATTTAAAATGCAATCCTTTGTCTTAAATACCCTATACTAGGCCTAGCTTACAGTCAGAATTGATCCATATTATAGTCTAAATACTAAAATAGGCCTAAATGTAGACTGTTAATGATTGTTTAAAAGAATCCATATAAAAGTCAAAAGAACGTTTGGATACCAATTTGATATAAACACAATATTACTGATAGAAAATTCAGAAAGATGAAATATAAATTGTAGTGTAGAAAATAATAAAACTAACCATTCATTGCCTTGGACCTTGGAATCTAGATGTTCTTGGTTGCGTGGTTGTTCAAGCTGTTGTTACAGTCGTCTTTTGACGACAAGGCCACCTTTCTTACATACTTTCGATTTCATAAATTAGCACTGCTAAAGGCTTATAGTATACAAAATTAAAGCACAACCCCAGACAGAACTAATGTAGATATAGTAGACATATACTACTTTAACATAGGCCTACTATAAAGCTAATTTTGTGCTGTGCCTAATATACCCAAACCTAATTACTAAAATTGGGCGGTGCTATGCAAATGTGTCCTAACCATGGTTAGAGTCCCGTCACCTGTTAACGAGAGTGGCGGTAGCGGGCATGTGGAGCAACCTGTGCCTCGCCGACCACCTCTGGGCGACGCCTGGTCGTAGCCGACCTAACGAGAAGAGGCACTACGGGCCACTGGCCGACGTCTCGGGTCGACCATCGACAATTTCTCGTGCCCGTCACTGGCCGACGGCAGATCGCAGGCCGGCCCCTCTGACACCTTCCTCGTTGTCGTGGCCGACCTAACGAGGAGAGGCACTCCGAGTCACTGGCCGACGTCTCGGGTCGACCATCGACAATTTCTCGTACCCGTCACTGGCCGACGGCAGATTTCTCTGCCGCCACAGGCCATCTCTCGACTGCGGGTCGGCCACCGACACTTTCCCCAGCCTGTCTTTGGCCGACGGCACATTTCCCTTGTCTGTTGACGACGGCGGCTGGCAGATTCGCGGGGTCGGCCACCGACCGCCGCAGATGATTTTCCTAGCCTTACCTTGGCACCGGGCGGTGCTCGATGTCAGTCGACGACGACAGCCCCTCTCGCCTCTGCGACGGAAGCGCACTCCCAGAACCGAAACCCGTGGACGACACAGTATGATCTCGCCCGCAGGAAGGGTCTCGACCCCAGACGTATTTTGTCTGCGCTCGGCCCTCTCGGGCTCTCTCTCTCTCTCTCGCTCTCTCTCCCGCCCCGTGCGCCGCGCAGAGCTCTACCCGTCTTTTGCGGGTAAATCTCTTGCGGCGTCGCAAGGGGTGGGCAAAACCGAGAGCTCAGTCCGTCTACCGCGGACAAATCTCCTAGTCGAGGGACAAGTCTCAACGCCTCGCAACCACAACAGGCCGCTCGACCGAGTACGACACCCCGACTCGCACAAACCCAAGTCGTCTGCAAGCAGATTTACCTGCCTTCGAAAGACACCTGCCGAAACACACAGGTCGGACACACACCACCCCGTTCCGCCCCGGGAGGGCGACGCGGGGCCTAATCGTTCCTTTGCCGGACAACGAGAGGCAGACGCGGACGTCGTGGGATGGGATTCCGGCTTAGAGGCGTTCAGCCGTACGCCCGGGGACAAAGGCAAAGCGCCAATGGCAGTCACCACCAAGCACCAACGCTTTCAATCCCGGGCCAACGTTCCTCTCGTACTAGTCGGCCCTACCCGCTCGTACCCGCTCGAATTATTTCCCTACCAGTAGGGTAAAACTAACCTGTCTCACGACGGTCTAAACCCAGCTCACGTTCCCTGTTGGTGGGTGAACAATCCAACGCTTGGCGAATTCTGCTTCGCAATGATAGGAAGAGCCGACATCGAAGGATCAAAAAGCAACGTCGCTAAGAACGCTTGGTTGCCACAAGCCAGTTATCCCTGTGGTAATTTTTCTGACACCTCTTGCGGGAAGCAGTAAATTGGGCTCTCCCATCGTCGCCCGAGGGGCGACACAAAAGGATCGATAGGCCGTGCTTTCACATGGATACCTCCTACTGAAAAGCATCCTCAAGCCAGCATTTGCCCTTTCGCTCGACCAAGGGTTTCTGTCCCTTGTGAGGCTGGCCTTGGGGCGCCCGCGCTATCGTTTCGCGGGCACACCGCCCCAGTTAAGCTCAAAACTGAATCTGTCCTCGAACACCCTCGCGAGGTAAAGGAATTCCTCGCTTAGCCCCTCGAGCTCGCCGACGCCGCCCCGAGTGCGGCCGCTCCTGCGGTTATCACCGAGTGAGTCGAACGAGGAACGCGGTAGTGGTCTTTCACTTGCGCCGCGAGGCAGTCCCACCTAGGCTACACCCGCGCTCTCGCCCGACAAAGCCAATCGTGAGCCAAACTCAACAGGGTCTTCTTTCCCCGCTGACAGCCCCGGACCCGTTCCTCCGGCTGTGGCTTCGCTAGATAGTAGATAGTGACAGTGGGAATCTCGTTAATCCATTCATGCGCGTCACTAATTACATGACGAGGCATTTGGCTACCTTAAGAGAGTCATAGTTACTCCCGCCGTTTACCCGCGCTTCCGTAAATTTTTTCACCGTGACATTCAGAGCACTGGGCAGAAATCACGTCCCGTCAACACCGATCTCCGGCCTTCGAGACGCTATGTTTTTACTAAACAGTCGGATTCCCCAGGACCGTGCCAGTTCTGATCGAGCCGTTCGTGGCGCCCGTGCCGCGAGCGGGTTCGGGGATAGCCTTTTGTTACGACTTTTACTTCCTCTAAATGATTAAGCTCGACCGCCTTCCTGGGTCGTTGCAAAATGCAAGTCCCGAGTCCAACGGCCTCGCTGAGCCATTCTATCGGAGGTAGCGACGGGCGGTGTGTACAAAAGGCAGGGACTTAATCGGCGCCAGCTGATGACGGACGCCTACTCGGAATTCCTCGTTCACGGGGCTGAGTTGCAAGCCCCGATCCCCAGCACGAAGACGATTGGCACGGTTTACCCGTTTTAGGCGAGACTGCCCCCGAAGGAACAGCCCCAACCTCCCCTCTCGGGGCGGGTTCCCGGCCTGACCAAACCAAGACCGTAGGCACTCGCGCTTTCGTCTTCAGTGTAGCGCGCGTGCGGCCCCGGACATCTAAGGGCATCACTGACCTGTTATTGATCTCTCTCACCTAGCTTAAGCTTGCTCGGGATCCCCCTAAGAAGTAGCGACGACCGCTTCGACTCGCCCGATGTTCTCCCTGCTCCCCGAGGGGAGACTAAGATTCGAGAACCACGAGCCGACTAGTTAAGGGCGAGGCCTCGCCCGTTAGCGGAATAAACCAGACTTTTCACTTCACCAGCCACGAACGGCCATGCACCACCACCCATCGAATCGAGAAAGAACTGCACGAGCGTCTGTCAATCCTGACGATGTCCGGACCGGGTAAGTTGCCCCGTGTTGAGTCAAATTAAGCCGCAGGCTCCACTCCTTGTGGTGCCCTTCCGTCAATTCCTTCAAGTTTCAGCCTTGCGACCATACTACCCCCGGAACCCGTAAACTCTCAGGTTGCCCGAAGCCGCCACGAACGGGTCCATAACCGCTGTTCTCGTTCCTCGTCCGCGGCCCGGTCGGCAGCGTTTACCGTCGGTACTACGACGGTATCTGATCGTCTTTGCTCCACCCACCTTCGTTCTGGATTAAGGAAGACGTCCGGGGCCAGCGCTTTCGCTTCGAGTCGTCTCGAGCGGATCACAAAATTTCACCTCTCCCCGCCCGGTACGCTCGCCCCCCACCGTTCCTCTCGAATCCTAGCTCTCCGGCGAGACCGACAGGGAGGCAACGTCAAACAAGTCGGCCGGACCGCCCTCCGGAATAGAGCCTCCCCGCTTATTCCATGCACGAAATATTCAGGCTCGGGGTTAGCCTGCCTTTAGCACTCTAATTTTTTCAAGGTAGACATAAATTGTGGCGGGATCTCCCCCGGGAAGGAGAGAAAGCGACGCAGGACGGTCAAGTCCGCCTCGCCCCGCTCACCAGTTAGGAGCGGCCAAGAATTCTCCGATCGGGTCCGCAGCGTATCGCACCCGACCGTGCCGTCTCCGAGATCCAACGACGAGCTTTTTAACCGCAGCAACTCCGATATAGGCTATTGGAGCTGGAATTACCGCGGCTGCTGGCACCAGGCTTGCCCTCCAATAGCTCCTCGCACACTTTTTTAAGTTGCGCTCATTCCGCCCGCGGCGACCACGATAGGGCCCCGCCACGTTATTTTTCGTCACTACCTCCCCGTGTCGGGATTGGGTAAGTTGCGCGCCTGCTGCCCTCCTTGGAGGTGGTAGCCGTTTCGCAGGCTCCCTCTCCGGAATCGAACCCTGATTCCCCGTTACCCGTCAACACCGTGGTAGGCAGGTCGCCGACCATCGCCAATTGATGGGCCAGACACTTCATGGCAAAGTCGTCGGGGGCCCGGAAAGACCCCGCGATCGGCACAGTTATTCGGATTTCAACACCTCTCGCTTCGCCCCGTCGCTACTTTTCACGGTAGCTTCGCAGGCTAGGGCGATCTGGTCCAGAGAATAAATGCCGTTTCCCCCCTTGTTCCGAAGAGGGGGGGACCACGGTGTGTTGCATGTATTAGCTCTAGAATTACCACAGTTATCCATTAAACCAACCCGCTTTTCGCCAAGGAACCGTATCTGACTAATGAGCCGTTCGCAGTTTCGACTCGCTCCTGGAAAGGGACGAGCCTGAACTTAGACTTGCATGGCTTAAGCTTTGAGACAAGCATATGATCACTGGCAGGATCAACCAGATAGCCTTCACGAGTTCGAGAGAGAACCACGAGTAAACGCCCCCAGTCGCAGGCACCCGTCTCCCTTTGCCGAACGTCCCTCCCCCCCCGGGAGGGGGAGGTGGTTGAGCAACCGAAGAGCGGGGGCGAGCTGGGGGGCGACCGAGCGAGAGGACAGTAGCCAGGACTGAACACCGCCGGCCTCGTTCGCTGCGCAATCCCAGACGAAGAGGAGGAGGAGGAGGAAGGAGACCCGAAGACCGCCAAGTCGTCGGGCGATTCCCTCGCTCGCTCGCTCGCTCGCTCGATCGCGCTAGGCGTACGGAAGAACCGAGGTTGGGCCGAGACGGGCGAGAGGACGGGCAAGAGACGGAACTCGAGCACGCCGCACGCCGCGAATCGGGAGTAGTCGAGACTCGCTGATTTGACAATCGGACGAGCCAGCCTGTCCCGCCGTGTAAGCGTACACCGGAACGTTTCGGGTCTGCCGGGAGGAAGGGAGAACTCAATCTCCACACCCCGCCGACCGCCGCGAGCTTTGACCGGGCGCCGAGGAGTCGTCGTCCCCGGGGCTTCGGCCTGGCTCCACCGTCTCCATCGGGTCTTGGATCGTACGAGGAAAGAGTGCGCGGTGACTGGACGAGAGATCGGGCTAAACGATCCCCCGCCTTCCGACCGCTTCGATGCCTGCGAGAGAGAACCGGCGAAGAACGAGCGCGGCGCGAGAGAACAGAGCGAGCGGGTAAGCGGTCTCGGGTGCCATCCTTCCCCTCCAGCAAGCGGCGCGTCGACGGTGACGAGAAGGGTAGCCGGGAGCTGCACGAACACACACTCCATAGCCTTCACTCAACCGCCGTGTACGCACCGAGCAAGAGGAGACCAGCCAACCTTCCACCGCGAAGCGCTTGTCTCCAGAAACTCGCCTGACCAATTTCCGCCGAAGTTCTCTGACCCGCCAAGGACTGGCGGTGCGTCACCCTCCATGTAAGAGAAAACGCACTCGTTTGAAAGGTATACACATGCACCGTACCAGGTTCGGTCCCTCTCACCTACCTCCTATACTAGTGTTTCGCACTCGTCGGAAAGGTATACCACCGTGCATAAAGTAGGTTTCGACACAATTTTTTGGCTTTCCAAGGCTTTTCTGGCCTTCCACATTCATCTCTCGGCGTTCTTGCTGGCCAGGGACCCTCGTTCCAGCAACTTTCGTCGAGATCCATCGGCGCGTCTGCCGGCCAGGGGCGGTCGAACGTCCGGCGGGAATTCCTCGAGAGAGCGCGCGACTCGGCCCTCTCGAGCCGAGGAACGCTTCGGCCGCCTGGAGGAACTCCCGGCCGGCCGGCCGGAGAAATTCCTCGAGAGCGCGACTCGGCCGTCTCGAGGAACGGTGACCGCCTCCTTCCCCGCTTCTCTCTCCCAACTCCGAGAAGGGCATTGCGGCCGGCCGCCAACTCCGAGACGGACAGGCACCGAAATTCCTCGCACCGGCCGTCTCGAGGAACGGCAGCCGCCTCCTCTCTTCCAACTCCGAGACGGGCTCTCGGCGGCGGCCGGCAGGAGAAATTCCTCGAGAGCGCGACTCGGCCGTCTCGAGGAACGGGCTCTCGGCCGCCAAGTCACGCGTCGGCCGTCTCGAGGAACGACAGCCCCGGCCGCAAAGCCACGCATTGGCCGTCTCGAGGAACGGGCTCTCGGCCGCCAAGTCACGCGTCGGCTGTCTCGAGGAACGACAGCCCCGGCCGCAAAGCCACGCATTGGCCGTCTCGAGGAACGGGGTCTCGGCCGTCTCTTCGCCCGCTTCTCTCTCCAACTGCTGCGAGGCGCGTCTCGAGGAACGGGCACTCGGCGGCGGCCGGCAGGAGAAATTCCTCGAGAGCGCGACTCGGCCGTCTCGAGGAACGGCGACCGCCTCCTTCTCCTCTTCTCTCTCCAAACTTCGGCCGGCCGAATTTCCTCGAGAGCGCAACTCGGGCGCAAAGCCGCGCACCGGCCGTCTCGAGGAACGGCGGCCGCCTCCTTGTCCGCTTCTCTCTCTCCGGTAGGAGACATTCCTGGAGAGCGCGCGACTCGGCCGCCAAGTCACGCGTCGGCCGTCTCGAGGAACGACAGCCCCGGCCGCAAAGCCACGCATTGGCCGTCTCGAGGAACGGGCTCTCGGCCGCCAAGTCACGCGTCGGCTGTCTCGAGGTACGACAGCCCCGACCGCAAAGCCACGCATTGGCCGTCTCGAGGAACGGGGGTCTCGGCCGTCTCTTCGCCCGCTTCTCTCTTCAACTGCTGCGAGTCACTGAAATTCCTCGAGAGCGCGACTCGGGCGCGTCTCGAGGAACGGGCTCTCGGCGGCGGCCGGCAGGAGAAATTCCTCGAGATCGCGACTCGGCCGTCTCGAGGAACGGCGGCCGCCTCCTTCCCCTTTTCTCTCTCCAAACTCCGAGAAGGGCTGGCGGCCGGCCTAAATTCCTCGAGAGCGCGACTCGGGCGCAAAGCGGCGCACCGGCCGTCTCGAGGAACGGCGGCCGCCTCCTTGTCCGCTTCTCTCTCTCCGGTAGGAGAGATTCCTGGAGAGCGCGCGACTCGGCCGCCAAGTCACGCGTCGGCCGTCTCGAGGAACGGGGTCTCGGCCGTCTCTTCGCCCGTTTCTCTCTCCAACTGCGAGGCACTGAAATTCCTCGAGAGCGCGACTCGGGCGCGTCTCGAGGAACGGGCTCTCGGCGGCGGCCAGCAGGAGAGAGAGATTCCTCGAGAGCGCGCGACTCGGCGGCCAAGCCTCTTTCCCCGCTTCTCTCTGTCACTCCGAGACGGCCGACAGGCAGGAGAAATGCCTCGAGAGTGCGACTCGGCCGTACCAAAAAATTCCAACAGATGTATGTGTGACATGCGTTCAGCACCCCTTAAAAATAATTTTTTTTCCCCGTAACTATCGGCTGCCAGCGGGTTAAGCCACATATCCGAGACGGGCAGGCCGTCTCGAGGAACGGGCTCTCGGCGGCGGCCGGCAGGAGAGATTCCTCGAGAGAGCGCGACTCGGCCGCCAAGTCACGCGTCGGCCGTCTCGGGGCCGCCTGCGGGTTAAGCCACTTGGCCTGCCCGCTGAGATCCGCCCCCGATGAAAGACGAGAAGATTTACGAGGACAGCTCTGCCTGTCTGGTGCAAACAGATCTGCTGTAAATTCCCTGCCTTTCCTCCGTTTCTCTTAGACAGGGACCCTGTGGTTTGCCCTTCCGCCGGCGGGTGAATGAAAAATTTTCGTTAGTAATTGTATTATCGCACTCGGGTAACCGAGTGGCGAAAATGTCTCGGCTCATTAACATATGCGATTACGGGGGTTGACCTGCATTCATTTTTCAGCCGAACTCGGCCGCTGTCAGCGTTCTTTTGGCGCGGGGCAGCCGGGGAGTGTGTCTCCCCGCCCGATGCGCCCTTGCGCTTCGACCGGCGTCGCTGGGTTGCGATGTTAGCGGCGTCGCCCTACTTATTCCCTCCCCTGGCCAGATTCTCTCCCTTAATGTTGTTAAAGGGCAACTGTTCGAACATTAGGCGGGGTGCTGTCGTGGCGCGTGGCACGGGTAACGGGCTTGTCCCCATCAGTCTCTCGCGATGACCAGACCGCGTAGGCAGTGCTCTCTCTGTGAGGCTTCAGTCGTACGACTGGCGAGACACTATCGGGCAGTGCACGGCATGTGCAGACAGGATGCCCTTGCCAAGAGCATAGGTACGTACAAGTGCAACTCGGCCAGATACGAGTGCCCCGTAGAAAACTGCCATGCCCTCGTGGCTCGAGTGGACCTTCACTTGTTAAATTTTCACAAATATCCGGGACGAAATTGCCCGTGCTATCAAAGCGCCTTGCGGCTACACAAGGAGCAAAAGTCGACTTTGGCCGAGGCTCTCCAGCCTATTACCCCCGTCCAGCCGGCTTGCACCTCGCCGCCCCTGACTGCGAGCGCAAGGCGTCTCTTGGCCAATTTCCGGAAGGAGGTGGCTTTCTCCGAAGGCATCACTCGACGTGGCTATGCCGTAGTCCAGCATGTCAAGCAGGTCTGGCGTATATGGCAGGCGATCACCAAGGACTGGGACCCCGTTGCCGACTTCGGCTCGCACAGAGCGGCGCGAGACCTCTGGCTGATACCCATGCTCGCCTCGGAGGCGGCCGTTGGTACCGTAAAATCGTACCTGTCCTCGCTCAGGCTCTTCATCGAATTTCTGCGAGAACGGTCGAACGTCGTCGATGCCAGTTACGACTTGTGGCTGACCAAAATCTCCCGCTGGGGTCGATCTATGCGTAAGAGGTTTAGTGAGCGCAGGCACGTAGTGGAACAGCGCGATAAGCTGCTCACCGCCACCGATGTCGCTCACATTGACAGCTGCGACGTGACAACCACCGCCCGAGACCTACTCGGGCGGATCGACACCGATGCCACGCTTCAGATCACCGCCGTCCGCTTCCGCACCGTACTGGCCTACCTCTTCGCCCAGATCTTAATCAACACGGGTCAGCGCAGTCTGGCCGTCTGTAACATGGCCGTAGGCGAGTTTTTAGATGCCGTGCCGTCGACGGGCGCCGACGGCGAATTGATCAGGGTTGTTTCAGTCTACAAGCACAAGACCGGTTACGCCGGCCCGGCTAAATTCCCCCTCGAGGAGAAGTTCTACGACGAGATCATGCGGTATTTCCAGTTCATGCGTTGTCTGGCCCAGGCCAGACACAGTCGTGAGGACAGGCTGTTCATCAAGTTCAGGTCCGCCTTGCCTTACACGCCCTCCGAGATGGGTGCATTGCTCAATAGCCGCTACGGCAATTTCCTAGGGAAAAAGTTTAACAGTCGGGTCGTACGCAAGTCCATCGTGTGCTCTATGCTCGAGCAGCACCCGACCCTGGCTGCCGATCTGGCGGCACAGATGTCACATTCAGAGGGAACTCAGAAGCGCTACTACCACCTCCCTCTTCAAGTGCGGCAGTAGTTAGGGGGCTTGTACAGCCATGCACGTGCGCGCATGCGCATTGCATGCATGTGTGTGCATGTGCGTGCACGTGACCTTGCACTGGATGACCCCTGGCACGTGCGTGACCCCTTGCACGTGCGTGACCCCCTGCGTGACCTTGCACGTGCGTGACCTTGCACGTGAGATTGCACGTACGAAGAGAGGGGCGCGCGCGCGGAAAGAGAGAGAGAGAGAGAAAGAGAGAGAGAGAGAAAGAGAGAGAGAGAGAGAGAGAGAGAGAAGAAGAAGAAGAAGAAGAAGGGGAAACAACTCTTTTACATTGATTAAGTTGGCCCTGAAAAGGGCCGTTGGTCCACACTCGAATGCGAGCACTAGAATGTGAGGGTACGACGCACTTTATGTCGGTTGCGTCTAATGGCCTCCACTAATTCGGGAGGAGGTCTTTTCCTGGGAGGTGTTTTTAATACCTCGTCAGGTAAGACAAAGATATCGTCAGGGGTAATCACGGCAAGCGTGTGACCCCTGAGATACATGAGAGTATCCGTGCTGTGGTTGTCTTCGATGCGTAACACCGGAGCATCCATTCTGATACTGATAGAGAGACAGATGTTGTGTCGTTTTAAGACCGTAAGGACGAGTCCATTTGATATGACGTCACGGACGAGTCCATTCATGGGTGACGTCACGGACGAATCCATTTGAAGGGTATGACGTCATGGACGAGTCCATTCATGGTGACAGGAATAAAAAGAAGGGAGGCGACAGCTTCAGTCATTTTCAAGCGATCAGCGAGCGAAGCAAGATGAGTTATTCTTTACGACCCGTGGATAGACGACACAGCCGATTGTTTAGAACCGAATCACTGTGTGTGGAGATAGATTTTTTGGAAGATTGGTCCCACGTTCCAGCCAACGATGTACCACAACAACTACACGACACTTTTGAGGCCATCATCGAAGAAATTCGGCGAACCTTGGACGCCAGAGAAAGTGATTATGTTAGAATCGCCATTAGTCACCCAGGACTCAAAACACCGATCTGGTTACCTTTCCGTGAGCATCGTTTGTTAAAAGCCGAAGACGTTTTGCAGAAAGTGGCAGCCGTGTTACAGAGTAACGAAGAATTTAGACTAGATCAAAGAATGTCCATGAGTATTTGTCACGTGTCCCCTCCCGATGGTAGAGGTAGCGGTGGAACAAACGTGAAGAAGAGACACTGCGCAAATTTCGACGATTATTTAAAGAAAAAGCGATGCCTCGTCACCATAAAGAATGCCGACGACTTATGTTTTCAGCGAGCTATTGTCGTCGCCCGTCATTATGCCAACAAAAAAGACACGCCTGAATGGGAAAGAGAACGGAAGAGATTAATCAACAATACAGGACCCCATTCGTGGCAGACGAAGAAAACCGAAGCCCTCATCGATGCCGTCGGTGGAGCCAGGCAAGCCTGCACGGGGATGGAAACCTGGGAACTGTACGCCAAGTATTTAGGACAGCAAGGTTATCAGCTCAACGTTTTCTCTCGGGCCATCTATGGGAAGGCGATCTATCGGGGAACAAAACACGTCACAGGCACACCAAAACATCTCAACCTGTATTTACACGACAGGCATTACGACGTCATTACCTCCATGCCCGCCTTTGTAGAAAGGTCGTATTTTTGTGACACCTGTCAAGTAGGATACAATGCTGCAGAGAAACACTCGTGTCACGTCATGTGCCAAGGATGTAAGACAATGGGTCCACCCTGTCCACCCGATCCCAACACAAAGACGTGTTACCGATGTCATCGTGTGTTTATGAGCCGCCAGTGTTTCGACAATCATCTCGCCACCCGTTCCAGAGCCAAGTGCAGTGTATGTCATCGATGGAAGAAATGCGAGAAATGTCAAAAAGAGTGGGACGTCATCAAGGCCAAGCGAAATTTAGAACAACATCGATGCGGAGAATACGAATGTTCCATCTGCCGAGAGTGGCACACGGCCGAGAAACAGTTTTGCTACATCCAACCACTGAAATCACCCATCGACATGAACAAAGACCGAAAGACCCAAATCGACAAACTACAGCAGACAACATTAACCCGCTTCGTCTTCTTTGACTTTGAATGCCAGCAAGATACCGGTGAACACATTCCCAACCTATGTGTCCTGCAAACCTGCTGTCACTTTTGTATCGACAATCAAGATCCCTGCGAGCACTGTGACACGTACTGGAATCACCAACGGGAAATTGTGTTTAAAGGCCCAGACACGCTGGACGATGTGGGAAAATGGTTTCTACAACTCGCTGCTCACGGTACGGTGGTAAATGGTCGGAAACATGACAGTCACGAATCGAGTCCCGTGATTGCCGTGGCTCACAACTTTAAAAGTTACGACGGCCTACTGATTTTACAGACGCTGCACAAACATTCCGTGGCGCAACCCGAAGTGATTATGAATGGTGGTAAAGCGATGACGATCACAGTCGGTACGGTAAAATTCATCGATTCCCTCAACTTTCTACCGATGGCTTTACGGGACATGCCCAAGACATTTGGCCTGCAAGAACTCAAGAAAGGTTACTTCCCTCACCACTTCAACAAACCGGAGAATGAAGATTACGTGGGCGCCTATCCCCCCGACACCGATTACGATCCGGATGGCATGAGTGTGACTGAACGAGAAAAATTTCACGAGTGGTATGAGCAACACCGTCACGACGTCTTTGATTTTCGCCAGGAAATTCTCGCCTACTGTAAGAGTGACGTCGATGTCCTCCGCCGATGCTGTGGTGTGTTTCGCGAGATATTCCTCATGGACACGGGAATCGATCCCTTTGAAAAGAGTTTGACCCTGGCCTCTGCCTGCAGTCGCGTGTTACGCACGCACTACCTCACAAAAGACACCCTCGTCGTCATTCCTCGAGCCCTGATGCAAGAGCCGAAACCTGGTATGGACTGGCACCGCTTCCAGCCTCGACAACAGTCCAACAAAGCCCTTCGATGGTTGGAATGGGAACAACATCGACAGACCATGGCTGCATTCCGAAACCAGACGCCACTACCCAACATTCGACACGGCCGCAACGGTAATGAATGCCGAGTTGGCCCTTATAGCTTAGATGGTATGGACAAGACCACGGGTACGGTGTACGAGTTTCACGGGTGTGCCTTTCACGGTTGTCCCAAATGTTATCCGGGCCCCGTCCAAGACCTTCAGCATAAACATCCCTACGATCCATCTCGCAGTATGAGGGACTTGTACCAGAAGACACAAGAACGTCACCGTCGACTCCAGGAACAGTACGGTATGAAGACCATCCGCGTCATGTGGGAATGTGAGATGGAGGAAGAACGACGCCACGATCCCGAGATGAACGAATTTTTACAAGGCTTGGAAGATCAGCAATGGCCCGCTCCCGAACCTCTGATGCCCCGCAACGCTTTCTTCGGCGGAAGAACCAATGCCATCCAACTGTTGGTGAACGAGTCGGTGGAAGACATGCGCTACATCGACGTGGTGTCCTTGTACCCCTACATCTGCAAGTACGGTACCTTTCCCATCAAGGAACCCACGATCGTCACACAGCCCGATCAAGACCAGTGGCAGCAGTACGAAGGATTGATCCAGTGTTCCGTCTTGCCACCCCGTGGCCTGTTCCACCCGGTGCTCCCGTTTCGACGCAAACAGAAATTGGTGTTTGCCCTGTGTCGAAGCTGCGTCGACGAACACATGCAACAAGGAGAGATTGCCGAATACCAACCGTGTGATCACACCGACGAACAGCGAGCCTGGGTGGGTACATTTGTCACCCTGGAACTCAAGAAAGCGGTGACCCTAGGATACAAAGTACTGAAAGTTTACGAAGTCTGGCACTGGAAAGAATTCAGCACTTACGATCCCGAGGCCAAAACGGGTGGTCTGTTTACGGGGTACATTAATCACTACCTCAAGAAGAAGATGGAAAGCAGCGGTTATCCCGACACCTGTCACACCGAAGAAGACAAGGCCCGCTTCGTTAACGACGTGTACGACACGGAAGGTATTCGTCTGGATCCCGCGTCGATAAAACCCAACAAAGGAATGCGGGCGTTTAGCAAGTTACAATTGAACACAGCATGGGGTAAATTCGGACAGAGAGACAACTTTCCCAAAACAGAATACATCACGGAGCCCAGCGTCTATTTTGAAAAAATGTTGGACGTGACCCAGACCGTACGAGATGTGCAGTTAGTCAACGACAATATGGTATTGATGGAAACGCTGAAGAAAGAAGAACACGTCGCACCCTGTCCCATCACCAACGTGGTTATCGCCGCCTTTGTCACGGCCCAGGCCCGTTTAAAACTCTATTCCGTCTTGGAAAAGTTGGGAGAAAGGGTATGCTATTTTGACACCGATAGCGTCATCTACCAATACCACCCCACGTCATGGAATCCCCCAGAAGGTTCGAGTTTGGGCCAGTGGAAGAACGAGTTGCCCGAAGATGTCACCATTCGAGAATTTGTTAGCGGAGGGCCAAAGAATTACGCGTACCGCCAGAGCGATGGTAAAACTGTATGTAAAGTCCGGGGATTCACCTTGAATTATCGTGCCTCCCAACAGCTGAATTACGCCATCATGAAGGAGAATGTACGGCACGTCAATCAAAACGAGCCTCTGGTCATAGCCAATCCGTTCAAGATTACCAGATCACGTGACCGCCGTCTATGGACACGCCCCGAGAACAAGCGGTATAAAATCGTGTATGACAAGCGGTTTGTTCAATTCAATGACGATGGCCAACCGAGCAACACTTACCCCTATGGATACTGACTTTCGGGTCTCAGGACGATGGCGATCAAACAAAGAAGATGACGAACCGGCAGAAAATACGGAGATGATCGAGAAACTTAGACGACGATGGCTCAACTTTCGAGTGTTGAAATGTTTCCTACCCATTATAGAAGAAAGGCAACACGAAGAGTGTATCGGCTGCAAGTACGAACATCCCAGTCAGAGATACCACTCGTGTCTGGGACTAGGCGTTTCTTCCATAACGGGTCAACCCTCACACCCCGTGGACGATTACAATCACTACCTCTGGGTGGACGAGCCGAAACTGCAAGACATCGATAGCGTGCTAGGCAGTATGATGGACGATCCACGGGATCAAGTCAAGACGTGGGAGGACGAACAACGATGGCGAGAAGACGTCGAGAAAGCCTTGAAAAAGTTCTGGACGGTGGTACCGGGCTTTAAGACCGCGTTGATCAAACGCAAAGACGAGTTCGTCGAACAGAAAGAAGGCCCCATACGCCAGTGGATGGACGACTTGCCGAAGAGAAAGAAACGATGGTCTCTGGATCAAATGGATATCAATGTCATGTCCGGTAAACTGGGAGAAGGCTGGGAATGTATTGGCAGACATCTGGGGATCAGAGAAGCGCGAATCAGTCAAGCCAAGATGAGTCATCCTAACAGTGCGCGCATGCAAATTTTCACCGTGTTCAACCATTGGCGACAAAAACACGGTAATCGAGCCGACCTGATGACATTTTTGGAAGCCTGTCACGTGAGTGAAGCCTTGGTCGATTGGGACGAAGTGAAAAAGTACGTGGAAAGCCTGGAAATCATAGACTAAACAACGAACCAATCAAAACGAAGGAAAAGAAAGAACCAATCAAAAGCGAGTGACGTCACGACCAGGACTATAAGAAGCGAAGTGTCACACTGAAATTTCATTCTGCTCTCGATGGCTAGTCAAGCTTGTTTCTCCTGTAACAATGTCGGACACTGGTATAGAGACTGCCCTGCTCGTTCCCAACAACAACAGCAACGAAAACCAAGACAAGACAGACCAGCCTATGGTTCCTATGGAAATTGTTACCTCTGTGGAGAACCAGGACACTGGGCACCCCAGTGTGGAAAACGAACCGAAGCCCAAAAAGCGAAGAGTGATGAAGAAAGAAAAGAAACTGTCAAAAGAAAGTGTTATGGAATCAAGAGACCCACCGACGAAAATCACAAGTGCCTCAACTGTGGACAGCTCGGACACGGCCTGCTCGAGTGCCAAGAAGAAATCCAAACAGAAAACAACTTTGAAGCCGTTGCCGGTCGCATGTTCGACAACAACATCGACATGCCCAGAGACAACACCCGCAGTCAGCGATACTGGTACTGGTGCGGAGAAGCGTTCGAACTCTACAGACGATACAAAGAGAAAAAGAAAACAGCCGACGAAGCTTTCCATCCCATCTCCTATTCTCCCAACTACCAGTGAAAACGGTGAAACTTCGAACGGTGAAATCCCGAAGCCGGCTGTCCTCTTGTTGGCAGAGAAGGAAGCAGAAAGTTTTTCCCGAGCACTCATCCAATATGCGGGTCCGAGAGATATGACCGAAGTCTTGTCGTATCCCCCTTGTTTCGATATGAGTGAATGGATACCCGTCGTCGTCACGTTTGCTGAAGTGGAAGACTGGCACCCACACGACACGATGCAGAAGCTTTTGGGACACGTGTATTGGATTCCCCGCGTCCTGAGAAATGTACCCTGGGTGAGACAAGAGATCCTGAAGAGAGAACGCGATAACTAACAGTTTTTTCTTTTCCTTTGTATGATATGTTTTTTTGAATTGTTGTATTGAATGTTCTTTTTGTATTTTTTGTAAAATAAATTGTGTTCTAATTTCATTCCATGTCTGTTGTTCTGTCGCGAAGGTATAAAAGGCGGGGGAAAAGGGAATGGGGGGAAACAGTGCAAGATGGATGTGACGTTCAAACATCCCTTTACCATGTTAGTCAGTGGTCCAACGGGTGTTGGAAAGACGGTCTTTGTGCAGAAATTTCTTCAAGCCTCCCTGTTCGACGTCCCTCCCCAACGTATCGTGTGGGCTTATGGCGAATGGCAAGAGAGTTACGATCGCTTTCCCTACACTTATGTCAAAGGCTTGACGGATATTGACGACGTGATGGGTCAAGTCAAAGGTCCACAAGTCTTAGTCGTGGATGATTTGATGGGAGAATCCACGGAGATATTGCAAAAGTGGTTCACGAAAAAGAGTCATCACCACGACACGAGCGTCATTTACATTGTGCAAAACTTGTTTGACAAGCAACAGCGTACCATCAGTCTGAATGCCCATTACCTGGTCTTGTTCAAAAATCCCCGAGACGCCTCGCAAATTGGTGTGTTGGCCCGTCAGATGTACCCTTCCCGCTCCAAGTATATGCAAGAAGCTTATGAAGATGCGACGAGTACCCCTCGCAGTTACTTACTCGTTGATTTGAAGCCCGACACTCCCGAAACATTGCGACTGAGATCCAACATTTTACCCCAAGAGGAACCACCCATCGTCTACGTCCAAAAAGTATAAAAGGGGGACCTGTACCTCGAAATGACTCTTGTTTGTCACGATGGCTCGCACGAAGAATACGCAGAGGAAACACCCGCCTCCCACCCTTCCCAGGGCGACGTTCCCGACCCTGGCACCGGACCTTCGTGATCCCACGGTACGAAGTCAGACTCGCCCGAGAATGAGGGCCCCCAGAAGACAATGGTTACCCCCGTCGTTGACACCACCCACGAGTCCCATGTCTCCCTTACCGGCCACACCACCACGCCGTACCTTACCGGTTACACCTCCACGCCTCACCTTACCGGTCACACCTCCACGTCCCACGTCACCACCCTCCCCTTCTCGGTCTCCATCTCCGATCTTTCGCAGACCACGAAGAGAAAAGAAGAATTCTATGAAAGGACTCAAGTCCTTCATTCGCAAATTACAACATCTGACTCCCGATATGGCTTATGGACAGTTGGTCAAGAATACGGGCCGGGCACGTATTGGATTGTTGCAGTGGTTCAAGTTGGCGGCCAACCATTTGCTGAAGGGTAACATTCAACCACTACATGCCCAGCACAAGAAATGGGTGGAACGAAATCGACAAGTGTTGACCCAACTGACGGAGAGAAACATGCCGACGACCGAAAAACTCTCCCTGATCATGAAACCCGGGGGACGTGGGTTTTTTGGGGGTGTGCTGATTCGTATCTTGCTGCGATGGAAGGAAAGACTGCAAGAGGAAAGAAACAAGAAACGAAATCAATTCGTTCGACGGGCCGCTCAGCGCGGAAGGGGTCTGAGTACCGAAGAATTGAACCAGCATCGAGCGTTGTTCGCAAACTGAGTAATCCACGAACATCCCCCAACGTCAAACGACGACTTGTCGATCAACAGGGTGGTGCCATCGGGGCATTGCTGGCCATGGCCCTCCCGGCTTTGGCCCCCTTGGTATCTAATCTATTGGGTGGACAAAAGGGTGGTAAACATCCCTTCCTTAGAACGCGCGATAGAGCGAACGCTATGGCTGCCGAGCTATCTAAACTATTTGGTGGATAACCCCGTGGACAGAAAGGTATAAAAAGGGAACCGGAGAACGGCCCCGAGCTCAGTCATGGAGACACTGCGGTATCTATTGAACACTGCACCGAAAGACCGTCCTCTTTTACTCGAGACCCAACCCATCGTCGACGGTGTGTGTGAGTGTATTGGAAACCTGATTCGCGGCAACGTTCCTGTGACCGACAAAGAAGTCAAGCGCTTGAAAAAGGACGCCCCCTTGTTACGACGTTTGGGCACGTCTAAAACACCTTGGAAGACCCGTCGGCGACTTCTGAAGCAACAGAAAGGGGGATTCTATACCCGATTGTTTCGGTCCTTTCCCAAAGATGAAATTCGCCAAGAAAATGAAACTGGTACCCTTCGACGGACCCACCGACATCAAACCCGTCAAAGTCATGCAAGTCGAACCCGCGTACGATCGAGATCCACTGCAGCAGGCCGTCGAGAATGTCCACCAAGACATGCAACACGTGTTAAACGATCCCACCCTAACCGACGAAAATAAAATGCAGCGTTACGGACAGTTGTTACATCGTTATCAAACGATGCAAAAGAAAAGAAAACAGGTCATTCCCTTGTTGGACGAAAACATACCCGAGCCAAAAGAAGAAATTTCGGAGGCACCCATCCTGGAGTCGGTCCCTCGACCCTATCAACATCGAGCTCGCCTTTTGTTGAAACACATGAAAGAAAAGACACCTTGGTCGTGGAACGAGAACTTGGAATTGGTTCGGAATGGCTCACGCGTACCCAACACCAATGCCATTGACATTGTGAACGATTTGGTTCGTCGGCGAAAGAATACCCAGGCTCCCGTGGGATGGTTTGGCGTGATGCAAAGTTTGAAGGCCACGAACGTACCGCGCGAAGCCATTGGTAATCAAGAACGATGGAACGTGTTGTCCACACCACCGACACGGACTCCGCCGCGACGCCCGAGAAAGAAGAAAATCTCCAGCACGGATACCCCTAGTACATCTACCAGAAGATGGCTCTCCTTGCAAAAACTATAAATAGCCTGTTCATAGGGACACCTGCTGAAACATGGAACGAAAACTGAAGAAAGTGTATTACGACCCGAATCACCCGGCCGCTTTCGGTGGAGTCCTGGGCCTTCACAAAGCTACCGGTGTGTCCTTGGACAAAGTCAAGGCATGGTTGAAACAACAAAGGGCGTACACCTTGCACAAACCATTGAAAAAGAAATTCTCGCGGTCTCCCACGGTGGTGGCCGGCATAGATCATCAGTGGCAAGCCGATTTGAGCGACATGTCGGCCTTGGCCAAACAGAATGAAGGATACCGGTATTTGCTGTGCGTCATCGACGTGTTTTCCAAGTATGCTTGGGTGTTGCCCCTCAAAAACAAGACGGGGGACAGTTTGGTGGATGCCTTTCGTCAAATCTTTCAAAGTCGACAACCCCTGCGACTTCAAACGGACAAAGGTACCGAATTCCTCAATCGAAAAATGCAAGCGTACCTGAAGAAGAAAAAAGTTCATTTTTTCGTGACACACAACGTCGAAACCAAAGCCAGTGTGGTCGAAAGATTTCAAAGGACACTGAAAGAGCGCATGTGGCGATACTTTACTCATCGACAAACACAACGGTACATCGACGTGCTAGACGACCTGGTTCGGGCTTACAATGCTAGACGACATCGGACCATCGGCATGGCGCCCAAAGATGTTCGCCCCGAACACGAATGGATGTTGACAACACCGCCTCCACGTCCCCCGAAAAAGAAAAAATCAATGGACATTGGTACGACCGTACGTTTGGCTTTACCGAAACATGGTGCCTTCGACAAAGGTTACTGGCCCAACTGGACTCTGGAAACGTTCAACGTCGCACCCAACGTCGGTCCCGGTTACAAACTGTTGGACGAAAGAGGTGAACCCATACAGGGCACCTTCTATCCCGAAGAATTGCAAGCGGTCCAAGTCAACGACGATGAGATCTTTCCCATCGAAAGAGTACTCGAAAGAAAAAAAGACAAAGTATTGGTGAAATGGTTGGGCTATCCGGCGAGTTTTAATTCGTGGATCGACAGGACCAGTCTCCAAAACGTATAAATAGGAGCGAGAGACGCCAACATCAGTCAACATGCAAGACGAAACCACGTCTACGTCCGCGAGTGCCCACAATTGGTCGCTCTTGGGAAAACGTGTGCCACAAGCGGAAATTGTCTTTTTCTGTCAAGTGATTTTAGTGTACGTCGTGGCGGGAGTTTCTTTGTCCCAACTGGCTTTCAAACCCGACGGATCGCAGACCACGTTGTGGACGGCCTTGCTCTCCAGTAGCTTGGGTTACCTGTTACCTTCTCCAACTTTGAAAACCAAACATAATGAACAACGACCGGCCCTTTTACCTCACGCTCCCTAGTGACAGTTCCATGTCGTGGTATCCCGACAACAAAGTCTCCACGTATCATACACATCTGGAACCGCCACTTCTCGTCGATCATCGGGAATGGGAAGTGGGTCTGTCCATGATCACGTTACCCGACCAATGGCAAAACATCGATCAACGAGACAACACGCTCGGCTTACGCATTCATCCTTGGTCGCCGCTCTCGAGCGACGAACCCGGAGTCAAGATATGCCGGGACCGCCACAGGATCGACCCGTCGAATTGTTTCAAAGGTGTAAAGGGTGGTGAGATCAAGGGATCGGTCGAAATGGAAACGCACATCAAGAGTGACGACTACGAGTCGCTGAAACATATCCTGGATGTCCTGAACACTAGACTGGATGATTTGTGGAACCTGTCTCCCATCTACAATCATTTGGCCCATAAACCCGTTCGCTTGGATCCCAATAACAAGGAAATGACCGACCACGAGAAGAAAGAGCAGAACGAGTACGAAACTCGAGAGGTGATGCGCCAAGGGGCCGTACAAAGAGGTTCCTTCGTGTCTTTCAAGAGAGACAACACCAACGATAGAGTGTATCTGAAGATCAATAACGTGCAGGCGCTTTTCTGGTTTGACGTGTTGCCGAAAATCGAACTTCGTCTGTGTGGACCCATCGTGGCCATGTTGGGATGGCCTGGAAACGAACTCTTGGTTGCCCTGCAGTCAATCGATATGACCGGCGAAGATGGCCAAAGTCTACGGTATTTCTACGCCCACCACACCCCAAATCTTCAAATCCAGTACGATCTATTTTACATCTACACGGACATTATCGAACCCCAGATCGTGGGCGACGTGAAGGCTACTTTGCTGGACGTGATTCCCAGTCGACGATTGTATCACCGTCCCGCCAGGATTCACTACTTACCTCTGAAGTACAGTCGACTAAACTCCATTGGTCTCTATATAAGGAACGGAATGGGGAAAGCCGTGCCATTTCTCGACGGTAAGGTGGTGGTCCAACTTCATTTTCGCCGCCGATGATGATTCGAGTGTACAAAGGTGGAGTGCTCAGACAGCGAGGGGCTGGCAATGGTCTGGTGGTGTACAAGGGGGGAATTCTGAGACAACAGGGTGCCGGTCGATGGTCGGGGTTATTGAATGCCGTCAAATCGGTCGGGAAGACCTTGTGGTCGGCCGGTAAAGCGGCCGTGAAAAAGAATGTGGCCCAAGTGTTACCCAAAGTGGGGCAAAGCGTGCTCGACGCCGTCAGTGGTCGTGAAAAATGGAACTGGAAGAAAGTCGCCCAGGACACGCTTCGCCCCGCGTTGTCAAACACGATGTCCGACACACTCAAGAACGTGGTCGCCCACCTGGAACCTATAAAAGACCCCTCACGAACCCCGTCCACTTCACATCGTCCGAAGAGGAAGAAGAAGACACAGGTCACCTCTCACAAACGACGTAAACTAGATATCTTCGACCATGGCTACGCAGGTAATGCGCAATGATTCCTGTCCCTGCGCGCGAGACGAATTGCAGGATTTGTTCAGTGTACCCGACACGCAGACGGCCATAAACAAGGTGACCAAAATCCGAAAGTATCCACTGACGCCCGACTTGAACCACGACGGACCCATCGAATTTTATATTTCCAATGCCACCACCGATTTCATCGATCTGGCCAACATGACACTGCACTTGGCCCTAAAGGTGACCAAGAACAACGGGGATGACCTGGATGCGGATAGTCAAGTCGCACCCATTAACAACCTGTTTCATTCGTTGTTTAAAGACGTCAAATTACGCCTGGGAAAGGATGCCGAAACCTTGGTCACCACCTCTCTGCCCAATTATCCCTACCGGGCTTACTTGGAGAATTTGTTGAGTTTCGGTAAGGGAGCCAAGAACGATCACCTGTCGAAACAAGTCTTGTGGGAAAAAGACACCGCCAGTCAGTTCAATTCCACGAAATCCGTCGCCACCGCCGGGGATGGTGGACGACAGGCTCCGAATAACAAAGGATTGGAACAACGCCAGAAAACCATCGCTGAAAGTCGCACCTTTGAATTGCAGTCGCGTCTACACTTGGACATGTGTTTACAAGATCGGTATCTGCTGGACGGTGTGGACCTGCGATTGAAATTGGAAAAGCAATCCCCGAAATTTTTTCTGATGTACGGCGAAGGCAACGATGCAGAAGATTACAAAGTCGAGTTCACCAAAGCCTACCTGGATATCCCGTTCGTCACCCTGGCTCCCAGTACCTACACACGGGTAGCCGCGCAACTTCAATCGTCCAACGCCAAGTATCCCCTGAAGCGCGTGGTGGTGCGCGACATGGTCATTCCCGACAATCGCACCAGTCACGTCCTAGACAATCTGTTTGTCAACGAAAGCCTGCCCAATAGATTAATCGTGGGTATGGTACGTAACACGGCCTACGATGGAAGAAAAAACAGAAATCCCTTCGAATTCCAACACAATCAATTGGAAAACATCAAATTGACCAAGAACGGGGAAATTGTGGACGAATACGACGTCAACTTTCCCCAGCGACAAGCCATCGCACCTTACCTGGATTTGATGAAACGGGTGGCCGTCTTAAACACCCGAGAAGACCTGGACCTCCCTTTCCACGACTATATCAATGGGTACACTTTGTATTGTTTCGATTTGACCAATGACCACGGAGCCGACGGTAACTACTTCCATCCCAAAGCGGCGGGTAACCTGTCTTTGGAACTCAAGTTCGGTGCGGCCCCGACCAATCACCTCAGTCTTGTTCTGTTTGCCGAATACGACAATGTCTTGGAAATCGATGCCAACCGACAAGTCATCACAGATTGGTGAGGCTCTCTCCAATGGACAACTGACACGGGCTTTAGCAAAACATCTCCCCGCTAACGTATTCGGGGGCGTGTGGGCTCGTAATCATCTGGATATACTGCGCCCGACCTCGTACCCCAAAGCCTATGTCATCAACACGGACGACGAAGACCAACCCGGTAGACACTGGACCGTGTTTGTGTGCGAAGGACCAGATCACATTACCTTCTTCGATTCCTACGGGTGTCCCCCTGATGTCTACGGAGAAGCCTTTCGACGTTTCGTGCAAGATCTACAACTCCACTACCAACCCCGATGGATTCAGGGACTCGAGAGTGTCGTCTGCGGCCATTATTGTTTGTATTATTTGTGTCATCGTTTTCACGTTCCCTCCCCGCACGCCCTTTCTGTGTTCGGGCACGTGTATCGTGTGAACGATATACTCGTCGAACAATGGGCTAGGGATCATTTTCCCGACTTGCAAAAAGACCAGAAGAAGGGACAACGATGTCGGTGCTTTTTTGCTCTGTAAATATGTTTTTTTGTGTTCAATGTGTTCAAGTTCAATTTTGTGTTCAAGTTCATTTGTAAATGTGTTCAAGTTCAATAAAATGTCGACAACATATTACGTGTCTGTTTTTTGTGACGTCATATGACGTCATGTGACGTCATGCTATTCTGATTGGTTGGAAAATGGTATCGCCCCAACACCTTAGACTCGTCCCGTCTCGGGCCATAAATAGGAGTGTCAAAGCCAAAAGAAGTCACAAACACCATGGATCGACCTCAAACAGATCGTAGATTTTGTACCACCTGTCGGGGGTATCACCCCATGTTTAGGGGTAATCGGCCCGATGCCGATTACCTTGTCTGTTTTTGGTGTGGGACCGAAATTGGGAACACCTGTCATAGACGGAGCAAGCATTTGGTGAAATGCACAAAGAAGCCCAATCGGTGGGAGCAGCCGAAGTGCTCCTGTTAACCCTCTCATTGAGAGGACCAACGGCCCTTTTCAGGGCCAACTTAATCAATGTAAAAGAGTTGTTCCCCCTCCCTGCTTCTTCTTCTTCTTCTCTCTCTCTCTCTCTCTCTCTCTCTTTCTCTCTCTCTCTCTTTCTCTCTCTCTCTCTCTTTCCGCGCGCGCGCCCCTCTCTTCGTACGTGCAATCTCACGTGCAAGGTCACGCACGTGCAAGGTCACGCAGGGGTCACGCACGTGCAAGGGGTCACGCACGTGCCAGGGGTCATCCAGTGCAAGGTCACGTGCACGCACATGCACACACATGCATGCAATGCGCATGCGCGCACGTGCATGGCTGTACAAGCCCCCTAACTACTGCGGCGGTCTGCCGAGATCAGCACTGCCTTGAGGCGAATTCTGCGAGACGGGCAGCCCGGTCCCGTGGCTCGCTAGCACCGACAGCATCCCGTCGACCGTGCCTGAGAACAGGCCCGGCGCACCGGGTCCCGCCCGACCCTATAGAAAAACCAAAAAACTCCAAAAAAATGCTATAAAATGTTGGCCGGGGAGGCGCTTCCCCGCCCTACTGCACTCCCGAGCTGAAAGCCACAGCGAACTGGCGGGCGCCTCTCCGACTGCGATAAAATCAACCCAAAAAAAAATATAAGGTGAACCTCGAGGGGAAGGCCTCCGCGTCGGCGGTCACCGGTAATCAAGCGCGGGGCGGCCAGAGCAGCCGTCCTTCGCTTGAGCCAACGTTCCCCTCCTCAAGTGCCCCGTTCTCTCGAGCAAGTCGGCCAACGACAACCAGCGTCGCTTCTCTGCAAGGGACCCTAGCGGGAGGAGGTGTATTGACTAGATGGTGGTCACGTGATCGCGTGCCGACTATGGGCACAGGGTTAGTTTTACCATAGAACTGTACTGGAAAGGAAGTCCGACTGGTGGTTTATGTTATACATCGCATGCGCGAAAGTTAAGCACCGCAAGGTACTTCCGGTAAAATAAAACCGTGAAGAAATGCGTATGGAGTCCTGTGAGCTTCGGAATAAAATAAGAAAAAAACTTCGTTTGCACAACCACCAATCACCAAAATATATCCGAAATGAATGTTTAAACATGTGTAAGTTATTTTGTATCAATACGTTTAGTTGCCAGTACATGTTTCGTTCGTATAAAAGGATTTTACCATACACAGTCGACACACGCCTTACATTATTGAATCATTTTCAGTGAGAATGCGTCCTGGAACATGTTTTGTATCATGAAACCTAATTTGTTTCTATTTGGTATTGTTATTATTATTTTCATTAAATATGTAGTAAAATTCAACTAATATTCTATTATAAGGAAATTCTCTATAAAATTCAGACATTAATTTATGGTCTCAGCATTTTGTCAATTTCAAATGTACTATCAGTATTGTAAAACGATATGTATGCACACTGAAATTTCAAGGTAAACATTTAAAAAAATCATTTGAATGGATGTCTGTTTCTAAGCCCTCATTTAATTTTGAAAACATTATCATATTCATGTTCATTCAAAAATCCATTTGTATTGGTGTATTTTCATGTACCGGTAGTAAATACTCGAAAGTAGGCGCAATAGCTAAAATGTGTATAATGCTTCGTTATACTTTCAAGCCAGATATAGTGTGTTTGGTCGTATTGACATTATATAATTTGCATGAATTTAAGTCTAAATGTCAGATAGTGACGCGTTTTTTTTTTCTTTCTTACACAATATTTATTTAATCAGTATTACATTATCTAAAGATACATAATTATTGGATCTGAAAACGTCTGTTGGGATTATGTTGAATATATTATTATTAATCCCCCTTTAAACTCCTCAATTTCTTTATGAATATGTTAATACCCCTTAAAACCCTGTACTTTCTTTCTTTTGTAGGCCTCTGAATATTAGATGAGCTCTTCACTGCTACAACCCTCCATAAATAACAAAGTTTGAAAAAAGACTTTATTGTCAGTAATTTCGGACAGAGGGCCCGGCAAGGACATTGTCTATTCGATTCGTTGGAGTACATGTAAAAGAATCCTTGACAGAATTCGAAAGAAGAGTAGGTAATTACGCTGCTGTCAGGACAAAATTTACTTCATAGCACACCTGTATAACAAACCCTTGTCATCATATGCCAAACCATGCAGAATAATAGGAGATAAACCCTGTTAACATATGTAGCCTCTATCGTGTTCGGAGAAGTGGATAACTCTGGAACTTTACATCTGATAAAAATCTGTTAAAAACTGATAAATAATAATCAGTCAGTCTGACTGCTCTGTGGCGCTTTACAATGTAGATATGTTATAAAATAAGAAAAAACAAAACAAAACATACATGTATATACAAATAAACACAATAATACAAAGGAATAGTTAAGTTACAATATACAGATAACAAGTGAAGCATTTCAATTATTGTTCAAAAGTTTGGGTAAAAAACAGTGTTTTTAGACGTCGTTTGAATACAGCCAAGCTTGGACTATTTTGGACTTCCAGGGGCAATTTGTTCCATTCGTTTGGTGCTGCGTACACAAAAGCTCTCTCACCAAATTTTGACTTTCGTACTGGACATACAAGCTGGTTTTTATGAGATGAACGTAAGGAACGAGAAGGTACATATTGCTTAATCAAATCGGATAAATAGGATGGTGCCAAAGGATCGTTTAAACAATTGAAAGTGATTGTGTTAATTTTGAACATAATGCGTTGATTAACCGGTAGCCAATGTAACTGTTTTAGAACAGGTGTAATATGGTCAGATGATCTGGTGAGAGACACAATTCGAGCCGCTTTATTCTGGATTTTCTGTAGCTGACATACAAGAGTTTTAGGAAGAGAATACAATAATGAATTACAATAATGTAAGGATGACATAACAAAAGCATTTATTAACATTTTAGTGGTATCGAGGTTCAAATACGATCGAATTTTGCCAATGTTATACAAGTGAAAGTTCGCCTTTTTGCACACCATGGATACATGGGTTTTCATACCGAAGGAAGAGTCAAAGAACACACCAAGATTCCTGACACAGTTGGTTGGGGTTATGCTGTGCTTCCAATAGTCACATGGTTGATGTCAATGTTCTTCTTATTCCCGATTATTATATTTTCTGTTTTGTCATCATTCAATTTAAAAAAATTGCAGTACATCCAGATTCTAATTCGTTCAACCGGTTTCTTCCGATCCAAGCTACATACAATATCATTGTGAACACGAAGTAAGGCGGATTCTGTACTGATTCTGTACTGACAAGAACATGTAGAAACCACGCCAACGTAGAGATCGCACATGGTATCTCCATATTAACGATCTAACATCCTACTCACTGAGCCACCGTGGACCCTTTTATAAAAGGACCAAATTGTTAGAAACCATACTAGAATTCAAACTGGTCTGGAACTCTGAGAGAAATAAGACATAGTGATAGAACAACAAATCGATATACTTTTATTATTGCAAATTTCGATTTTTCCAAATAGGAATATTTTTCTACAGTAACTTAGGAACTGGTTCCCCTGGACGTAATCTTCTTGTGAAGGTGGCAGCAACTCTAAAAAATTACCAACTTCACTCCCATATAAACAAGTGTGAAAGTTTGTAAGAAGAGCACACGTCAAGTAATACAATCCAACAGGCTGCAAATACAGTTTTTGATTTTCCTTGAAGTCTACGAATGGCCAGTAAGTAACAATTTTTCCGAAAATCCATTCAACTGATATCCTAGCCATGGACATACTTTGGTTAAAGGCCTCTTGCTCAGCTGTTAAATCACCTCTGTATGGTGTAATGGGCTGTGGCCGTAGAGGATAGGCGGGATCTCCATACAGTGCCATAGACTCACCATTCTGCTCAAACCCTTCTATTAGTGGTAGTAATCCCCTTCCACGAAGCATGCCGGCGTCGTGTCTTCGACCTTCAATTGAAGTAATGAGCTGTGGCCGTAGAGGATAGACGGGATCTCCATACAGTGCCATAGACTCGACATTCTGCTCAAGCCCTTCTATTAGTGGTAGTTATCCACTTCCACGATGTATGCCGGCGTCGTGTCTTCGACCTTCAATTGGTCCATACATGTTTTCTATGAGACCGCTGGGGAGGACCACGGTTTGGTAATTGAGAGAATGTGTCCTCTTATGGCCGTTATACTCAAGTCTCTGATTGTGGGTAGGTCTACATATGGGTCTCACAGTCCCATCAATGAAACCCTAAATGTTTGTCATTGCAGCACCCTTGTTGTGTATACTATTAGCAAACTCTTGTAAGTTGTCTGCAATCCAAGGCTGCTGTATATCAGATAGCAAATGTCCATGGGCATCGATAAATTCTTGTGCAAATGTATTTGCAAGAAAAGATAAAGACGTCGATGAGCTCCCAAAGTCTTTCTCCATTTCACACAAACGATTGGGATAAGCCATTCTTTGCAGGAAAATGCAGAGTGCTTCCATTTTATCAGCTGCTGTTCTATCCGGACAAATTATCATATCCGGAACATTCAGCACATTAAGCAAACGTGGGAGGTGTGCTTTTTTAAACCTGAATCGGGCTTCTACCTCCTTTTCGCATCGACTTTCAAACTTAAACCTCCCATATCTCAGGTATATAGCTGGTTTGTAGGTCGGTTGCTTCCACAATGGTACACAGATGAGCGGATTCAAGTTATGTAAAGGATCATTTCTTCTGAGCCGTGAAATGTTTTCGACGTGTCATGGGCAGCGCCATGTTGAAATAGAGCGCACCATGCGAAACTCTGCAACAACTCTAAAACTGCATTATCACGTATCCGTATCCTCACGATACGTGATGGGGGGGGGGGACAAATTTCGCTTGCCAAAAGTCTCTAATAAGCGTTCACGAATATGTGTGACAACAGTTTTCTCTATCAACTGGTCGCGGATCATTTCTTCACCGAAGGCACCGTAATCACATGTAGCTATTAAGCCACGTAAGGCAGCAACAAACTGATCAACAGTCACACTGGGTTGTTGTCTTCTGGAACGAAATTTGTAACGTTCTGCAACCACATTCACTTGGGTTTGAAAATGTGTACGTAAGGCAAACAACAATTCTTGAAAGGTTTCACCAGGCACTGGTAATAACGTGTAATAAATGCGTTGACCTTCTGTTCCAAGCGCATGAACAAGCAACGATTTCTTCTTGCAATCAGGAAGATTTTCAGTAGAAATAACGTCCATGTAGTTGGTGTAGTTGAAAAATATTCTCTCCTAGATTCTCCAATCAATGGCAGGTTTTCCTGGTATAGACAACTGGACGTTGGCATTCGACAGAATTTGTGTAGCAGTATTCTGTGACTGCGTATGCAAAGGCACGGGCGTTTCATCTATCACTGTAAGTGGCGAAAACAAATCCCGATCGAACGGCGAACCAGACAGGTTTCCGAACGATATGGCGTAGAAGATGCCATGATTCCGTAAGGATTAGCAGCAAAGAGTTTACCTTGTCGCCAAAATGTTGTATCGTAGGTGGCAGACATTGTAGAAGGCATATCAGCAGCAAGAAAACACAAAGCATCATATTTTCAGTCTACCATTTTCATAGCACATGGCGCTGACTACTTTATTACCAATGTATTCATACACGACAAAATAGTCCCAAATAATAGTGATTATACAGTTAATGGGAAATAACTCCAATTAAAGACATGCATCATTTAGGTACACAGTTGGATATGACAGTGAGTTATAGTGAACCCTGAAATTAATGTCCAATGTTTTTTTTCTCACTACAAGACGTTATCACTTTAGATCAATGAATAAAAGCGCCCCGCTGCAGCTATTTATAACAGAAATACATAGAAAAGAAAAACTAATGTTGATTGATTAGCAATGGTAAATGAATACTGCCTTTCGCAAAACTATTTTTCCTTTTCTTTTGCCATTACCCGTAGATCTCAGAAACTGTAAAACGCGATAGATTTTTACTAATGAAAGTTATGAGTTTACTTATCATTTATGAGTTAGACGTTAACCCCATTTCATTTCATTTCTAATTACACTTTAAGTTTCAGCCTAAACTCTAATGACGACTACAATTTTGACTTTGATTTTCAAATTAATATTTTTCCAATTCCAGTTTTGCCATAATTTCGATGTCTCTTTGGTTACTACATCGATTTCTAATGTCAACCCTAATTACGCGTTGGGCTACTACTCGATTTGGACGTAAACTTTCATTATGCATAAAAGTGATACCAATTTGGATTCCAGTTTCCAGTATGGCGTCAATGTGACAATAACTTTGCTTTACAGCGGAGTCGACCACGACTTAAGATTTTCGGCGTAAACCTAATTACGTCTTCGGTTTCAAACTTAACCTCGATTACAAAATGTCGTCATGAATGCTATTTGAGCTCACCGTGAACTTTCGGTGTCGTCAAGAATGCTATTTCAGCTTACCGTGATCTCTCTGGAGATCCAGTTTTATATTTGTGACTTCTGAGATTGTAATGTCTTCTCCTTGATTTTCATGTAACTCATCCTGCCCGTACTGTTCACCGGGACCAGCCCTATAAAATGCACCCCCATATACATGGTTGAATCATTCACACTACAATGTCAGTAGCATGGCACGATTCAGAGGAACTAGGCGCCTGGAGGACTCGACGCTGGCCACACTGCCCGGTCAATGTTCGGACCAGCTACAGGCTTCAGCAACGCTTTCGGGCCACCAACACCACGGTTTATCGCCCCCGAACTGCTAGACAAAGGGTTACCACAAGTCGACAAGACCGCCATGTTGTGCAACAGTACGTTCAGAATCCCTTCACACAGGCATTTGAGACAGAACGCCAGACAGCCATCAGTACCGATACAGTGCGCCGACGTTTCACCAGAGAGAACATCCATTGCCGTAGACCTTACCGTGGAACGATCCTCACCCACCGTGAACGTCTACATTTTGCCCAACAGCACCAGTACTAGCGATACAGCCAATGGACAACTGTTCTGTTCACTAATGAGAGTTGGTATTGCATATTCAGACTGTAAAGGTTTTTCTGGCAATGAAATAAAAAAAAACTATTGTAATAGTTTGGGTGGGAGTTTAATTTGCTTAACGTCTAATTGGCCAGATGTAAAAGTTATTTAAATATAGATTATTCCATCCAAATATTAGAATTTTTGGTATATAAATCCGAGAGTTCGTTCTTTTAAATCGTTTAATTATATATATATAATAAATAAAAGATTCTACTCCCAGGTAAAAGTATATAGAAATATGATGCCTGATGATCCCCGTAGTGGGTGAAAGTTCTAGCTAAGATGAATTTTTTTTTTTCTTTCTAAAAACCTCATATTTCTATATATATTTTTTATTAGTCCTGAAGACGTCGTAAGGCCGAAAGATCTTGGAATTAATGTAATAAATATTTAAATATAGATTATTCCATCCAAATATAAGTATATATATATACCATTTAAAGTCAGAAAAAGATCCGCAATAGACATATTTAGCTCCATAATGAGTTGGTGATTTTTTCACAGTTTCACAAACAAATTGAGTAAGAAATTTTAGCGAGATTGTTTGACTCTTCTTTCGCAGACTAGAGTTAGGAATTATCTGGCTGGTGATTGAGGATATGATTGCATTGGCCGAAGCGGGTTACCGTCTGACTGGAACGCAAAATCCTTTGATTGGAGTAGGGGTTCGTCAGACTGGAGTGTGCTAGGGGTTCTCTATCGGTGCTTCGGATTTATTTGTCTGTGCTTCAGATTTTGACGATACAGATTCGTGTGCTTCTGACACGGGTTAAGATTTCTCTGACTTAAGTTTCCATCTATCTGACTGAAGATCCGAATTCTCTGATGGTGTTCGATATGTAGTCGCATCTGGAATCACGCCAAGCCGTTTTAAGGCGGGATCCTCTTCTATTTCATGATATTTTCCAACTTTTCCTACTAACCAGAATGTCTCCATTGTACCCTTTCCCTATAATATATCATAGTAAAACCGTATTTAAAGAATGGCGTCGGTGATCCTTATGCCAAATATTATTTCATATTTCATGATAATCTCCGATGCAATAATACAGACACACATTTACGGTGTATAAACAGTAGCTATTATAACGCCTAGTTTAGTTTAGAAACAGTGGCTAAAATTTACCCCATAGGCATAATGTCATAGCCGGCGTGTGAATTTTACAATATCAAGCGAAATGATTTGTAATTTGGGATCAGCACTGGGGAAATCATTTCAAAAGTAGGTGCGACCGGAGTTTCCTTTAAGCAGTTCGATTTGTGAATCACTTGCAATGAATTAGTGGCTGTCCTACTTACTTTAATTTCAATTTCACCTCGTGGTTTAGTAAAATAAGATTGATCATCTTTTATTTGTTCTTCTACTTTTGAACTAATGTGTATTTTTAAGGCTGAAATATAAACATACACGGCCAGATTATAGACATTTTGGCAATTTTAACATAATAAATCTTCCCATATCCCTTTTCAACTTATATCTAGGTCATAGTAATAACGTGGGGGAAACATTTGGTACTGTACTAAACATGGCAATACAGAACTTTCCAAGTTTCTGAATTGAACATTAACTATATTTAATATTTTTTACATTGATTTGCATCCACAAATAAACCTATACAACTATAGTAGACGTATGGTTCCTCTCTAATATCGAGACGGTGTTTAAAATTTGTGGCCATGAAACTACTGTTTACAACTGCCGCCTGTTTGCATCCTGGTCTGTGAAATGAAACGAAATGAAATTTGTTTAACGCCCTATTGTTCTGCTCCGTACTTTGGGTAATGACGACGGGAATACGCCATACAGTGTGTCACGAGGGAAATTTTCCCGGACAGAGGCACTTCGTCCTACTCTTATTTCGAATTCAATTCAAGGGATTTTTTACATGCACGCCAATGTGTACACATCACTTCGATTTGTCGTCCCATCCGAACGACTAGACAGCTTTCCTTTTCAGGCCCTCCGCCCTGCGTCACTGACAAGGGAGAAGCATGTGGAAAGTCCGGATGAACTATTTCGGCCATTGCATGGATCGAACACCCGACCTTCAGGTTAGCGGGTCAGCGTCTAACCCACTTAGCCACAGCGAGCCCCTGATGAGCAACTTATTATGAATCCTGAGCAGATAAGGCTAGAACGGAAAGTCATTGAAAGAAAATTGTATATGAATTATTTATACGGTTGACCTTGTCCAGTAGATTCCATTTTAGATGCAGTATTAGCTGTATCACCAAACAAACAATATCTTGGGATAGTAGATCCGACAACACCGACAACCACATAACCGGCATGTAAACCTAAAAGGAAAATTGTCGAGGCTTATATTATATAAAAATAACGTTGCTGGTTATGTCCCAGTGTTGGCCAACAAGAACCTTCGAAATTCCCCAATCTATTTTCCCACCTGTCATCAGTAAATATGTAAATATGGGTGGACGGGCGATCCGACCACAGAACGAGTAGGAGCAGGTTGCAGATATTGATACTTAGAAAATATGACATTCAATCGCATCGCTAGTAACACCACATCATATGCAAATACAGGATTTTTAATTACGACAGACACATACTAATTTCATTAAGAGTGACATCAAGCAAAAGTTTTATAAACGATAAATCCCACTGTCATGTGCTTATTATACCCGTAATGATGTTTGTCATTCTTGATGGAGCGTTTATACAGAGTTCAACCAAGACAGACATATAACCTACCGATTCTAATTCTAGGCTGTGCTTTTGTCTTGTGTGGTATTTTAAATGAAAGAGCAGCTTTCAGCAAACTTAAGGCAACATCACACACTTCTTTCACATTTTTATCACCATTTCCAACAGGTAACCCACCGACTACCATATACGCATCACCAATAGTTTCTACTTTAAAGACATCAAAAGGCCGTATGGTTTCATTAAATAAACTATACAAAGCATTCAATAATTCTATTACCTGAAAAGAAAAAGAAAACTAGATCTGCTACTGTCCCCTGCAGATATGTAAGCTTTCATATGCACCGTCACGTGTGATCGATTATTTCAAGTAACTTAAAATAGGGGGTGTGTTATTTAACAAATTTTCTGGAAGCCAAGCCGTACGGCGCTTAAAATATGTGGAGGAGTATTAAAATCCATAATATGGAAAAAAATTTGACCCCCTGACCCCCATGTACATTACCCCCTGAAAATGGGGTACCTCAAATTAGCCAAAATGTCAGTTTTTCTGTCATTTCACCACTAACAAGTTTGTTTAGAATGCCTTTAACAAGTTCATATACAGGTTTGTGTGACCTGTGAGTCAGAATATGACATTGAAAATGATCTGCAACAATCCAATATGGCGGCATTCCAATATGGCAGCCAAAATGGCGCTGCAAATATGGATTTTGTGCTTTTTGATCCGACATAGTGTTGTAATATGTCGACTACTATGTTTGCGAGGTCGTAGAATCCGAATTTGTAGTGATATCAAACAAATAAGGAACCACTGGCAACATATTTATCATAGGGTGAAATATTCATCACTTCGAATACGGTTACATATTATCATTATTTTCTTGGACTGAATTCAAATCACTCATCAGTACATTTGCTTTACAGCTAAGATTGCTTAGGTAAACCTTCAAAATTGGCCCCATAAACAGATGCTGGAAACTTTTTTATGGTCCTATAATAAACAGAAAATGTCACTTTGTTTAGGTATTAACAAGACTGCTCCTCGAGCATATCTTACTTCGATATAATCAAATGATTTTCCGCATTTATCAAGGAATAAGATTGCTATTTCCTTGCTACAAAAGCTTCTGTTTCTCGTCGCAAGCTTTCATTTCAGCAGGAATTTCATACTTAGCAATAATACTATATCCTCGGAATGCAACAGAAGATTGCGATTCAATCAAGTGCTTTGAATTGGCTTTCACCCGTTACTGCAAAAAACCTTTGTTTCTCTTCCACGTTTTCATTACAGCAGGAATTTCATAGGTAGCGATATCACTATATCCTCAGAAGGTACCAGAAGATTGGGATTCGTTCAAGTCCTGGGAATTTGCATTCACTTGCACAGTGGATGCTCATTTCAAATTTTTAGCACCTCTTTGTTTGAGCTCATAGTTTATGAAACCCACTGCCTATTCCGAATCTAGATGGTGTATTGGAGCACCTTCTAGTATTTCTGAATCCATTCCTGACAGAGTAATATCGGATTCAACGTATCGTATTCCTTTACAAAATTCGAAATAATCATTGTGTAGCCTTATCAGCACCTAAACAATGTGACATTTTCTGTTTATTAAAGGACCATAAAAAGTTTCCAGCATCTGTTTATGGGGCCAATTTGAAGGTCTACCTAAGCAATCTTAGCTGTAAAGCAGATGTACTGATGATTTGAAGTCAGTCGGAGACAGCTTCACTTTGCCAAAATAATGATACTATGTAACCATATTCAAATTGATGAATATTTCACCATAAGATAACTATGTTGTAAATGGTTCCTTCTTTGTTTGAAATCACCACAAATTCTGATTCTACGACCTCAAAAACATAGTAGTCGACATATTACAACACAATTTTTGGTCGAAAAGCACAAAATACATATTTCCGACGCCATTTTGGTCGCCATATTGGATTGTTGCCATATTGGATTGCTGCGGGTCATTTTCAATGTCATATTGAGACTCACAGACAACGAAAACCTGCATATGAACCTGTCTAAGGCATTTTAAACAAACTTGTTAATGGTGAAATGACAGAAAAACTGATATTTTGGCTCATTAAGGGGCACCTATATTCAGGGGGTATGTACATGGGGGTTAGGGTTGTCGAAGTTCGAAAAATTTTTTATATTATTTATTTTTATACCTCTCCACATGTTTTTAGCACCGTACCAAAGGAATCGACTATTTACACACCCCCTACTTAAAAAAAAAGAAAAGAAAAAATAATTATCAAAATAGGTCTAAACCTCGCAAAGTTACAAGTTTATATATAGTGAGAAACATTACACCTGGGAAAAAAAATCTGAACATTTTTCAGGCCTCCTTCAAGGATTCAGACAATGTAACTGCCATGTTTGTACGTAAAATATCGCAAAAGCCTGAGGGATTTTTCACATTTCACGATTATAGTTTATAGAGAAATGTTTTGCAAGATTTGTATTTTGAAATTTGTATTTTGAAATTTGTTCTTCGAGATTTGTTTTTCGTTGTATTTCTCTGATAAAATGTAAATATTGATTAATTTTTTGATTTTCTAAAAAAAAAATATCTTATATTAAAATATATTTTACAAATCTGATATGACAAATGTCTGATTTGTGAAACAAATATTAATTTTAAGATACAAATGTTAATTTTAGTGTACATATGTCGAAATACGACAACAAATGAAGAAGTAAGAATTAAGGACTATGAATTAAGAACTAAGAACATTGAATAAAGAGCTGTTTGGTCTTCCATAGTTCAGACATTCTGAATGAAATATTGTTTATAAAAAAAACCCAGATCTACGTATATTCCTAATTTCATGAAAATGGTACTAATATTCAAGAAGTTGTCATGTTCGTTTTATTTCAGGGATTAGATATCAAGGACATAATATTCGAAAATCGGAAATAGCAGATTTAAAGTAAATGTTTTAAGGTACTCAAAGAAAACAGAATAAGAAATAGATCAAAAAGTCACAAAGTTACAGCTATGTAGGTCAATTTTTTCATCAGTTAATTTCGGTGATTTCGGATTCGTAAAACGTTTTCAAAACCTATCGATTCCAAAGCTACCGCCAATTCTTGGAACGAGGCTAACCAGAAATATATTCATGTCCCAAATATGAGACGAAATCACGTAACTGCAACCTTTACAATTATTTTCAAACTGTTAATCGGAATTTTTCACGCGAAAACAACTTTGTCGGCACGAAAAATGTCAAAGCGAAATTCGAAATTTTGAAATTTTCAAATACCAAAAATTCGACCATGAGCCAAGCTATCCCCGGTATATTCCGCTTGTTTACATGCCCGTTAATATTGATTTTTCCCTGTTTTTCATTTTCAATTCAAAATGGTGACTATCAGTTGACTTAAATCAAAATTCTGCCCCAAGCGTTTTTTAGACATTCCTTCATGGATTCCGAAACTATAACTCCCGTGTCTGTAAGTCAAATATCAAAAAAGTCTTAGGGGTATTTCACATTTCAAGATGGTCGCACTTCCAACTCCATTGATAGACGTCATGTTTTGTGTACGCATCATTAATTCCTCAGTAAGAACAGATAAAAAAGTCAATTTGACCTATATTAAGTCGATTTTATTTTAAACTTTGATCCTTAATTCTCCAATGGGAGATACGCTAGGACATATGTAATGGTATTGTTACGGCAGAATGCCTTTTCCCTTCTTATTTAGTCCAAGTCTCTAATTTGAACGTAACGTAATCCAAATCTGAGTTCTATACTCAACCATTTTTTAGCGAACGCCATTGTTATTCAGAAAAACGACATGTTGTTTGAAGGCCATGCATTTCTAACGCCTGTTACCCCCCCCCCCCCACCCCCACCCACAAGTTGTAACTTTACTCTGGAATTATGTAAAGGTGTAAACCGATATCGCAGATCATTTCCATATTATTTTTATTCACTGTCAAGTCATAATTATGTCAAATTTAACGATTTATTTTCGTGTGTTTTTCCCCCATGGCAAATCGATATTGTTTGTGTCACGTATGTACAATTCCTCGTCTGCTACACTTAACTTTATATGTCTTGATATGTGAAGCGTTGCATATTGTTAGTGGTTTTAGTACTAGCAGCACTCTCCAATACTCATTACTTATTAGTTATGTAGAACGTATACGTTACAGTGTTTATTGTAAATACATGCATGTGTATTTTTATGTTTTCAGTGAAACCTTTCATCGTTCAGTCATGTTGTCATGGGTCATCGTATACTGTTGTTATTGTAACGTTTCATAGTAGGAAGTGTCCCCCAGCGCCGGCAAAATAGCGCCTGCCTTCATAGTACCGTACACAATCACCCAACGTTCATTTCATCATTACCGTAACGTAATACCTACCTTCATTGCCATTATGTTGAACGAGTTTATCAAACATGGGTACAGGAATAAACGAATAAACGATTGATTTTTCTACTTCCTTTTTTATTTTAAAGTGATAATTTCATATTTTCTAAGACAGTCAAAACATATCTATTTCTATGTCTTTTGCTCAAAAGGTTGTCAACTCACTATTATACGATCATGGGCAATATTTCAGAGGGATTAAAATCGCTGACACAGAAAAAAATAACACAATTACCTCCCTTGTTTTCCCATTCCCCTCCATGCAATGGCGATCTACAAACGTTTGAATTTGAAGTTGAAAATGATATTTTTGCCAATTTCTCAACTGGCAACAGTGAATTATAGGATTAATAGGATTATTCTTTAACAAGGTAGGTCTGTTTATAGATACCATCTATTTAAGGCTTTATTTTAATATATTTTAAAAATATAACTAAAAAATATGAAATTGCCGTTTTAACGAACCGTCATTGCAGGAGCAATATTTAGTTTCAAACTTTCTAGAACAAATGTTTGATAATTTGTGGTTTACCGTCGTTATAACAATGTCTAAAGCAGTGTTTGGCTGGCTTGATGATAGCCCTTCTTGGTTAGAATCTGGAAGAACGATAGACAGTAATTCAAAGACAAATAAAGGATTGATAATTCAGGATGATCAAGTTTCCGTGACTTCTTCAAAGGCTTCCTCTCGAAGTATTAAGGCTCGACAAGCGGAACTCGAGGCGCGAGCTGCAATGTTAGAAGCAGATCAGCAATTACAACAGCAAGAGCTTAAATTAATATCTCAACGAGATCGTTTGCAGCTGCTAATTGAACTTAATATATCTAAAGCTAAGGAACGTGTGCTTTTAGAAGAAATCGATATGGACGAGCCCTTGCAACCAACTCCTTTTTTGCCACCGGATGATCATATTTCTTCAAGGCCATATCATATTCCACTTCCAAATCCGCCTCCGCCGCCTAATCTTCCTAAATGACAATCAGATGCAGTGACTGCCAGTGATGTGAAAGATATAGTGAAAACGCAAATTGAAGTGTCAGAATTAATTTTGAATCAACAACGTCGTAGCTTATTACCCAAACCTGAAATTACTAAGTTTGATGGTGATCCTTTAAAATACCGAACATTTGAAAAGGCCTTTGAAAATCGATTAGAAAAATATGCTATGGATGACACCGATAAACTGTACTACTTAGCCCAATTCGAATCTAATGATCCTAATGATTTTGTAAATAGCTGTCTTCACATGGAACCCACCGAAGGCTTTCAAACTGCTAAAAATCTGATCAAGAAAACCTTTGGTAATGATTTTAAAATTACACAAGCCTATATTAACGAGCTGGTGAAGTGGCCACAAATGAAACCAGAAAATTTACGATTATTGTGGAAGTTTTCACAACAACTTCGTACATGTTTGAATGCTAGTACCGATATAAACTATTTAAATGATTTGAACAATCCCCAAAATTTGAGGTGTCTTATGGAAAAGTTACCCTTTTCTATCAGAGACAGATGGCGTAGAAAAGCGCACAGTTGCCAAATTAATGAAAATCGAGAAGCAAGATATAAGGACTTTGTTGAATTTGTCATGACAGATCCAGTGTTTGGCAGAACTCTAGATAAAACTTCTGAAAGGGTGTCCAGACTGTAGACTAAAACAGTATTTTAGCACTGGCATTAACAAGCCACAGCACACTTCTGTGCCTGTTAAATCGGTTAATCAAAACAATACAGAGAAATGTGATCATTGTTTAAAGGGACATAACCTTGACCTTTGTCAAGATTTTATGAAACTTTCATATAATGATCGTCGTAAGTTCGCTATAGTAAACAACATGTGTTTTGGTTGTTAAGGAAGATTTCACGATAGTAAAAACTGTAGATTTAAAAGGACCTGCCGTACATGTGGTAAAAATGATCCTACTGTTCTTCATGCAGATAATTTTACTATGGATAATGACCGAAGACTGTCCATTATATAAATAGAAAGAACAGCCCCGAAGTTTTTCTTTCTATTTACATAATGGACAGTCTGAGACTATTATCAAACTTAAAACATAGCACCATAGAGATACAAATAGTGGATAGTTTTCTAAAACAACAAGCCACTAAAATAATGGATAGATTCTTAAAACAACATGTACATGCACATGAATGCATGTGACAAAACACTCCAATCATACTATGTAAGAAAACACAGACAGTCCAAAACATTCATTAATCAAGATGTCTTCAAGTGGCGACGATATATTTATTACACAGTCAAAAACAACTATTAAGGATGAGGATATTTGGGACACACATTTGGATACTGATTTCATTCTTAGTGATGTACTGGATATGGAGGATCATAGCCGTCACAATATTGATGTACTTAATATGGAGATAAATAGCCGCCACAATTGTGATGTAAAGGATACTCGCGAAAATGAAATAGATAGTGGTAATATTCTAAGTAATGTGCGTAATATGGGGGCTAGTAGCCGTCCAAATTTTGATCTGAAATATGATATATATTCTGATATCAGTGACAGTGACATAGGATCAAAATAACATACAAAGTCCAGATTTTCGTCACCATTTGGTGACGTCATATCTAAAAAAAACTAGTTGAAAGTGGATTAAGTATTCAAACCGAAAACAAATCAAGATGGGCTGTTAACTTATTCCAAAAGTGGCAAAACCAAAGAACAAATGTGGCAAGTAGTTCCGGGATTGTAACAAATGACTTGTTAAATATGAGTACTAAAGAATTAAACGATTCTTTAAGTTTCTTTATTGCTGAAGTGCGCAATGAGTCTGGGACAAACTATAAACCTAATACGCTTTATGAAATAATTGTCGCAATTCAACATTATCTTCGTAGAGAAGGTTGCTTTGTCTCATTCTTGGATGGTGTGGAGTTTCATGGTCTTAGAAGTGTCTTAGACGGCAAAATGAAGGAATTGTCAAGAACGGGCTATGGAATCAGGACCAAAAAGGCAAATATAATTTCAGAAGAGCAAGAACATATTTTGTGGGAAAAGGGAATATTAGGCGATGACACACCACAAAAGATGTTGGATACGTTGGTATCTGAATTTGGCCTTCATTTTGCTTTAAGAGCGGGACAAGAACACAAAAATTTGAGGGTTGGAAAGTTATCTGTAGGTTTAGATAATAACAGAAAATTTGTACAATATATCGAAGATGTTGCCAAATCAAATCGTGGCGGACTACATGATCGGCATTCACAGCCTAAAATGACAAGAGCTTATGAGAACTTAAAGTTACATTATGGGAGATAAGATAAAGAGATGGCAGTTCTCACTATAATAGTTAAACACTAGATAGTGTAAAGGTAATTTGCTGAAAATTTCAGTCAAATTGGTCCACTATTAGCCGAGAAAAAAGCGTTTGAAACATTCACATAGCCTCGGTCATCATTACTCAAATCATTAATATAAACAGCATAGTCTCGATTATCCACTTGATTGATTTAATTATTAAGCGGCATATAGGAATTCAATCCGCCAACATCGAAGGCTAGCCTTGACTTTAAGAGTTTATTATGGTCTGGATATGTTAATTAATGTCTAATTGATTATTTAGATAACATCTCAGGCCTAAAGAAAGACCTGTAATGAGCAGATATTGCATAATGCTATTTTAAATGATCCATCCAGATGTCCAGTAAGATTATGTGAAAAGTATATGAGTTTACGGTAGGTAATATTTGTATGTAATTAAAGCGTTTATTCGTTTGCAGGAGCCGTGGTGGCTCAGTGAGTAAGGCCCTAACGGTCCAAGGTTCGATCATAGTGTTAGTCGCGAAATTTCCTCAGACTTTTCTGGCATGGTTCCACTTTGCCAGTGATACAGGACAGAGGGTCTGGTAAGTTCAGCCAGTAATAATTTGGGTGGGATCAAACAGAGGTGCCATGTGCAACCCCAGTTGGAGCAGAAAAGTGGGACTTTAAAATCCCATTTCATCCGCTCATTCCTTATTCGTTAGAATTAACCAACACAAATATTTAGAAAAAGTTGAGTTAATATTCTTTTATTTTACAGACCGAAAGGATGGTAAAGCAGACGCCTTTTATTTGAGACCAAGAAAATCTGCAACTAACAGTGTGTGGTTTTGTGATTCAGCAGTGGGCGTCCATTTATTACAACAAACTGTAAAACGTATGTGTCAGAAGGCAGGCTTCCAAGGAAATTTTACAAACCATTCTTTGAGGGCAACAGCTGCTACACGCCTGTATAGTGCCGGTGTAGAGGAACAGTTGGTAGTTGAAAAAACGGGTCATAGATCAAATGCCGTGCGCACTTATAAACGGACAAGTGATATACAAAAAGCGGATTTAAGTGCAATTCTTCATGGGGGGAAAAAACAAAAACCACGGACAACAAAATAGACAATACGGAAACACTCAATTCTACGCATGGACAAAAACGTGAAATCAACATTCGCTCATCAGACATTTCTATCACTATGAAGTTCTAAGCTAATTTCATGTATTATGATTAACTTTGTTCAGAGAATAAATTGTTCAAAAATGTATGTTCATTTTTCAGATAAGTGTCTATTATTCGTAAACTGTCCATTATTCGGAAAACTTTCCATTATTCGGAAAACTGTCCATTATTTTCAATAAATAACGGACAGTTTGAGAAATAATAGACGATTGTTTAAGAAAAGCGTACATTCTCCCATATAATGGTTCAAAACATCAAAGGGTGACGTCACATCTATGTTTTAATTCATGGTTTAACGCTCCACCAGCATCATCGCAAGCCAGTGGTGTTAGTTATCAACTGTCATCAACACCTTTTAACGCTCACGCGTCAAACGCACATCAGCAAATGCAGCCATCTCGACAACCATCACATTATCCTTATCAAAGTCCACCTAATGCTATGTATCCACCTAACGTCAATTATGGAAATAGAAACCCATCACAACCCAACGCATCACAACTGAACATTTCTCACCCATATCAGCTGAGAAATAATGTGCCTAATTTAAGTAATGGTTGTATTGACACTAGTATTGCACAGAATAGTGATCAAATAATCAGTCATTACACTGATGATGATTTTGACGTAATGCTGTCTATTGTGCCGGGTAAAGTAATTAGTAAAGAAAGTAACGCTAGTAAAATGACTTACATTTTTGACAATGGTTCCAGTGGTTGTATATCGAATGATGACCTAAAATCAGACCCCAACGTTGAAGGTATTCCAACGAGAGTTAATTTAGGAACAATGCATGGACAAAGTGAAATTGACAGTAGTCTTGTTAAAAATCTCCAGATCACTGATTTAACAGGAACGAATATTATAGATTTACCGCCAGTTTATACCAGGTCTGAAATTTATGTAAGTACCTCTAAAATACCAAGACCGGAAATTGTGAAGCGCTGGGATCATCTTCAAAATATCGTAATTCATGAATATTTCCCTGACATTAAGATTGGTTTGTTAATTGGTACAAATTGTCCTAAAGCCCAAGAGCCATTAAAAGTGATCCCGAGCCAGAACAATGGACCTTATGCCGTACTTATTCGACTTGGATGGACCATTGTGGGACCTATTAATGCAGAAACGTCATCAAAAATGTTAGACTGTAACCGCATCTTCATTAAAGATCTGAACAGTAATATTGATGGTCGTCAAGTGAGCATTGATAACCAAATACGTGCTATTGACACTCGCAAAATGTTTGAACATATTGTTGAAAATGACTTTACAGATTATAATTGTCAACGAAACTAAATTTGTAAATGGACACTATGAAATGCCATTGCCCTTTAAGGACACAAACTTGAATATTCCAAATAATAAGGAATTAGCTTATAAACGTTTACAATCTTTGAAACACAAAATGGAACGCTAACCAGAATTTAAGCATGACTATTGTGACTATATTTCTGATTTGCTAAAACAAAGATATGCTGTGAAGGTCCCAAACGAACAATTATATGTGCCCGAAGGACAGATTTGGTATGTTCCACATCATGGGGTGTACCACCCAAGGAAACCGGACAAACGCAGAGTAGTGTATGACTGTAGCGCCAAATGGAATGGCCTTTCATTAAATGACTGTCTTCTTCAAGGATCAGATTTAGCTAATTCTCTTATTGGTGTTTTAATTAGACTACGCGAACATCCTGTCGCTTTCGTGGCAATTGTGAAAAAACGTTTTATCAAGTCAGTGTACCGCCTAAGGATTAGAATTATTTACGTTTTCTCTGGTGGCCTAACGGCAATACAATTCAACGTCCAGAAGAATATCAAATGACAGTTCATATTTTTGGAGCGGTCTCGTCTCCAAGTGTGGCCAATTTGGGGCTCCAGAAAACGGCAGATGATAATTTTCATTTTGGATCAAAAGTGACTGATTCAATTAAACGTGATTTTTATGTTGACGATTTGCTAGAATCTTGTGAAACCGAGCAAGAAGCGATTGATCTTGCTAAGGACTTAGTGCATGTGTGTGCTCTTGGTGGCTTCAATTTGACAAAATTTACCAGTAGTAATAGAACGTTTATAAACAGTATTACAGAAGGAAAACGTGCTAAGAATATTAAACATATAGGTAATTAGGATGATTTACTCGAACATTGTCTTGGTGTTCGATGGTGTGTTGAAAGCGACAAGTTTACCTTTAACTAAGAGAGGCATCCTCTCTGTGGTTAGATCATTATATGATCCATTGGGATTTTTGTCTCCTGTGACCTTGGAGGCCAAATTAATTTTACAGGAACTATGTTCATTGAAGATTGGTTGGGATGATGCAATTCCAGAAAACTCTCTATAAAGGTGGATTAAATGGAGAAACCAAATTTTCAAATTAGATCAGCTAAAAATTGAAAGACGCTTACGCCCTCCTGATTTTGGATTAGTAGTAAAACGCGACATCCATATTTTCTCTGAATCTTCCACCGAATATGGATCCGTTTGTTATCAACGTATTGTTAACGATCAGGGACAGATTCACTGCGGGTTCCTTATTGGTAAATCTAGACTAGCGCTATTGGTAAATCTAGACTAGCGCCTTTAAAACAAAAAACAATTCCTAGGTTGGAGCTGTCAGCAGCAACGATTTCGGTAAAACTTAGCATCATGTTGTTAAACGAATTAGACTTAGCGCCACATACAGTAACATTTTGGACTGATAGTACCACAGTCTAACAGTATAATATACGTAATGAATCAAAACGTTTTCATGTTTTCGTGGCAAATCGCATTAGTTTCATTAGGAGTTCAACTCAATTAGAACAGTGGAAATATGTAAACTCAATTAGAACAGTGGAAATATGTAAACACAAACTCTAATCCTGCTGATTTAGCATCCAGGACAACCAGCGCAGATAATTTCGTGGAGGACCCACGTTGGCTCATGACAACTGAAGATACTTGGCCAGAGCAACCAAAACTTTCCGAACTCATTTCTGATAACCCAGAGGTCCAACGTGAAATCGCAACACTAGCTACTATTAACACTGATATTGATCCGGTTACTAAATTAATAGAACACTATTCTGATTGGTTCCGCCTTAAACGTTCAGTTGCCTATATGCTTCGCTTAAAGGGTTTATTACGTAAACGTGTAAAGGATATTAAAGCTATAGATCAAGATATTCCGGCTTAATTTGCTGGTGCACAACTCGAACGCTACGTACGGGATAAAACATTAACGATTAGGAATTCTCATACACCCTTCAAAGAAATTAACGTAGATGAACTTAACGCATCAGAAAACGCTATTGTGAAATATGCCCAGTTTAAGTCGTTTCCTAACGAGATACAAGTACTCAAACATAGCGTTCAAAATAAAAATCGCCAGAAAATTGTGCCAAGAACCAGTTCACTATTATTAGTGAAGGACTACTTCGGGTAGGTGGACGTTCATGTAACGCAGATCTGCCGGATAATGTTAAACACCCAATTATTTTACCTCGGAATGGAAATTTAACCAACTTAATTGTGAATGATGTTCATCAGTCTGTAGCTCACACTGGTAGAGGTCACACTATAGCTATATTACATGACAGGTAGTGGATCATTAACGCAAACTCAGCTGTTCGAAATATCTTGTCCAAGTGTATTACATGTCGTAAGCTTCGTGCACCCACAATGAATCAAAAGATGTCAGATCTTCCAAAAGACAGTCACAGAGTCTCCTCCTTTTACACGAGTAGGCGTGGATTACTTTGGACCATTTATTGTGAAAGAAGGTCGCAAAGAGATTAAACGTTACGGCGTAGTTTTCACGTGTTTGAGTATTCGTGCAATACACATCGAAATAGCCTCGTCTCTTGACACTAGTTCTATCATTCAAGCTCTGCGTAGATTTGTTGCCAGGAGAGGCCAATGTGAAAAAATAAGGAGTGATAACGGAACTAATTTTTGTGGTGGTGAACGAGAATTACGGCTAGAAATCAACAAATGGAATCAGCGCAAAATAAACGATGAACTTCTACTTAACATCAAGTGGACTTTTAATCCACCAGCTGCGAGTCACCAAGGAGGTGTCTGGGAACGCCAGATACGGACGATTCGTAAAGTATTGAACGCTCTGTTATCAACGCACAGTAATCCAACGTTAACCGATGAATCGTTTCGTACTTTTATGTGCGAGGTGGAAGCGATAGTGAACAGTCACCCTTTAACTTTCACCTCTGAATCGTTTCGTACTTTTATGTGCGAGGTGGAAGCGATAGTGAACAGTCACCCTTTAACTTTCACCTCTGACGATCCTAGTGACTTGAATCCATTAACCCCTAATCAGTTATTGACAATGCGCTCTAAATGGCTTTTGCCCCCAGGTTTATTTCAACGTGAAGATATTTTTGCCCGCAAATACTGGAAACAAGTTCAATATCTTGCAGATTGTTTTTGGACAAGGTGGCAAATTAGTAAATGATATTGTGTTAGTTGTAGATTAAAACGCCCCTAGAAACCAGTGGTCCATGGGACGTGTAACTGAGACTGTTAATGATGCTAACGGTTTTGTTCGAAGTGCCACAGTTAAGACTCAAAATTCAGTAATGCGTAGACCTATAACGAAATTAGTATTATGGATACTCTAACTGTTCGATATGTGCACACTGTTTATTATGCATGCTTCATTGTAATTTATTTGTTTTTCATTCTTCCGTAACTTCTTTGTTAAACAATATGATTGTTTAAGGGGCCGGTATGTTACGGCAGAATGCCTTTTCCCTTCTTATTTAGTCCAAGTCTGTAATTTGAACGTAACGTAATCCAAATCTGAGTTTTATACTCAACCATTTTTGAGTGAACGCCATTGTTATTCAGAAAAACGACATGTTGTTTGAAAGGCCATGCATTTCTAACGCCTGTTACCCCCTCACAAGTTGTAACTTTACTTGAGAATTATGTAAAGGTGTAAACCGATATCGCAGATTATTTCCATATTATTTTTATTCACTGTCAATTCATAATTATGTCAAATTTAGCGATTTATTTTCGTGTGTTTCCCCCCCCCCACCCGTGGCAAATCGATATTGTTTGTGTCACGTGTGTACAATTCCTCGTCTGCTACACTAACTTTGTATGTCTTGATAGGTGAAGCATTGCATATTATTAGTGGTTTTAGTACCACCAGCACTCCCCAACACTCATTAAGCTTTCATATGTATTACATATGAAAGTTTATTGTTTCTGTTAAAGTTATTTAGCTTTCATATGTATTACATATGAAAGCTTATTGTTCCTGTTAAAGTTATTATTAAGCTTTCATATGTATTACATATGAAAGCTTATTAAGCTTTCATATTACATATGAAAGCTTATTGTTTCTGTTAAGATTATTAAGCTTTCATATTACATATTACATATGAAAGCTTATTGTTTCTGTTAAGATTATTATTGTTATTTTTTTGTGTGTGTTTTGTCCGCAAATCGGATTTCTCAGAATCTAACCATAGGATCGTTCTGAAACTTTTACCTATCCCTCAAAAAATGGGTGGTGGCTGTTGATTAAATATATTTTCAAAATGTTTTACGAATCCGAAATCACCGAATTTTACGAACGAAAAAACTGACAATGCATAGTCGTAACTTTGTTATTTTTTGACCGATTTTACTAATTCTTTTTTCTTTGAATACCTTGAAAAAAATCATTTTCATCTGCAGTTTCGCATTTTCCAATTTCGAAAATTCGTCGCTGTGATTTCGAACCGGACGTTTAGACCAATTTGACAACTTCTTTAATAGTTGTACGATTTTCATGAAATTTAGTGTATAAGTAGATGTTACCGATGTGACTTCAAAAATATAATTATAAATTTTCTAAATTATCTCCCCTTGACGAAATTAAGGATCAAAGTTTTCAATAAAATCGTCGAAATGTAAATCAGAATGACCTAATTTTTTTTTGATACTAGACAAGTAATTACTGATTCGTACACAAAATATGGAGTTTGTCGATCGAACCGGAAGTGCCACCATCTTTAAACGTGAAAAATCAATAAGGCTTTTTTTTGCTATTTTACTTACAGACTCGGGGAGTTATATTTTCAGAATCCTCGAAGGAATGCCTAAAAATCTATCGGATCAGAATTGTGATTTCGGTCACGTGATGGTCACCATTTTGAATTGAAAATGAAAAATAGAAGCAATTTGAAGGGCCGGGACTTTGGAACACAATAACTCTCCTTCTAATTAAGCTAGAATGTTCACGCTTGGTGTAGACGTTCACTAGGTCAATGTCATGATTGAGCTCAAAAATGAGCATTTTCTGCCTAGGGTAAGCAGAGATAAGCATGCTGATTTGTTGATTCTTTAGGGCACGATAACTTCGGTTATAATGAAGGGAGGGCGGTGAAACTCTTGTCAGTAGAGAGTCTAATAGCTAGCCTGTTGTTTGAAATCATTGTACCATTTTTTGAAAATGTCGGGGGTAGCCGAAAAAAGGAGTTCGAAATCCAAAAAGTCGTATTTTTACGATTTGGGGCATTTTTAAAGGTCCTTTTCTCTTAAAGTCAACATAATATTTTTTGGGAACTTCTTCTACAAAGAGTCTTATAGATAGTCTTTTATATGAAACCATCGATCAACAGTCCAAAATATCAGGAGTAGAAGAATAAAAGGATCGAAAATTGAAAACGGCACCCTTTCATTGTTAAACAAAACATGCAGTGTGGGTGGCTACAATCTGCACATTTAGTCATGGTATAGAGCTTTATTCAACAGTATCGAATTCCAACTGCTAAGGGATCTTTTACGTGCACTCCAATGTGTACACGGGGGTGGGGGGCACGCCAGAAAATCGAGATGAACTTTCTTGGCCAATGCAGGGATCGAACACCCGACCTCTTGGCTAGCAGGCCCACACCTTAGCCACTTAGTGTGGACACCCATCGTACATTTCATCCGTCAAATCAAAACATTGCTTTGCCCTCAGACCAATAATTAATTATTCTTAATTTAAAACTTTATTTTAATATTATTAAATCCTAATTTTATTGGTAGACATTCGTCTTATTTAAAATTAAACTTTTATTTAACTATGAACTCTAAAACAGTAGCTCAACCTTTTGACCTAAGCTCATTAATTTACCATTTTGTATGTGAGCGACTTGTTATTCTTCTTATATGACATATTGCACATGTCTGATTTCAAAGAGGAGTTGGTGGCTGAATGGTTAGCACGCGCGCGCTGTATCATAAAGCCTGTCATTAAGTCAACTATCGTGTTTTCGAATCTCCGATTGTACTTGACAAGGAGTAAGGTCGCCTGTCCAACCTGGTGGGTTTTTTTTCATTTCCTCCGGTTTCCTTCCACTGCTAAAGACCTCTACCCGCAAGCGAAATATCGAAATAAAATCGAACTATACGTTAGTCCCGAAATGATCTAGTTTGGGACACAATAACTCTCTTTCTAATTCAGCTAAATTTGGTGTATGTGTTTATTAGGCCAATACCTTGATGACTTTGGAACACAATAACTCTTCTTCTAATTGGGATACAAACTAGGTAATGTCTTGATGAAGTTCGAATATCAGCATTTTCTGTGTTGGGTAAGCAGAGATGAGCAATTTGATTGGTTGATGATTCGACACACAATAACATTAGTTCTGATTAAGTGATAGTGATGAAACTTGGTGTATAGTTTCATTAAATCACTACCTTGACTAAGTTCGACAATGAGCATTTTCTGCTCAGGATAAGCAGAGCGATACGCAAATTGATTGGTCGAGACATTGAAACACAATAACTCTCAGTGTTATTCGGCTAGAATGTTCAAACTTGGCGTAGGGGTTTATTGGGTCAATGCTTTGATGGAGTTCGGAGATGAGCATTTTATGCTTATCGTAAGCAGAGATAAGCAATTTGATTGGTTGATGATTTCGGACACTTTCACTTCAGTTCTAATTAAGTCAGAGGGATGAAACGTAGTGTATAGTTTCATTACATCATGAGCAATTTGATTGGTCGAGAATTTGAAACAAAATAACTCTCCTTCTAATTGGGGCAGAATGTTCAATCTTGGTGAAGGCGTTCATTAGGTCAGTACCACGAAGGAGTGCGAAGATGAGCATTGTCTGCTTACAGTAAGCAGAGATAAGCAATCTGATTGGTTGATACTTTGGGGCACGATAACTTTGGTTATAATGAAGTGAGAGTGACAAAATTCCAAATATAGATTCATTATGTCATTACCTTGACTAAGTTTGATGTTGAGAATTTCTGCGTAGACTTAGGAGCAATAAGCAATTTGACTGATCACATTGGAACATAACAACTCTGTTTTTAATTAAGGGAGAATTTGAACCGGTTGAATTGTTTCTCGTTATAACTCGGTGAGTTTTTGGCGGATTTTATTAATTCTTTTCCCTTTTTAAGATTCTTTATATAACTCATGAGGTGCGACAGAAACTCATCGTGAATATGAAAGCTTTAATATCTGCTTAGCAGATCTAGTTACTTATTAGTTATGTAGAACGTATACGTTACAGTGTTTATTGTATGTACATGCATGTGTATTTTTATGTTTTCAGTGAAACCGTTCATCGTTCGATCATGTAGTCATGGTTCATCGTATACTGTTGTTATTGTAACGTTTCATAGTACCGTACACAATCACCATTTAATCATTAACGTAATACCCACCTTCATTGCCATTATGTTGAACGAGTTTATCCAACATGGGTACAGGAATAAACGATTGATTTTTCTACTTCCTTTTTTATTTTAACGAACCGTCATTGCAGGAGCAATAGGTATCATGGAAGTTGGGTCTACATACATTCCAAATTTCATGAAAATCATACTAATATTAAAAATAGGTTGCCAGGCAACGAAACATACGCCCACCAGCAGCCAAATCGTCCGGGCAGTCAACAAGAGTTGTCGCATATTAAGTAATTATCAAAAAATCATTAGAATCTGGTTGGTTTTTAAAAAAGTTCTGCCCCATGCTAACGTTTAGTATACGAAACATTTCATAATGTGGTTTTAGCTGTTCAATTATCGATTTTGAATTATTATCGATTTTCAAGAAATTCAAACTCAACCATTAATGTGTACCGGGGATATAGTCAAATTTTTTTTTATTCAGTATAAAATTGTAACCTCCATAGGGTCCACAAGGTAAAAAACATGATTTTTCGTAAAATCAGGGGCCATAATTCAGGAAGTTTTGGTCCAATGTGCCCGATTATCGAAAGGAACCTCGTTCTGTGGGTTATAAACTTACCTTTCAAATTTCATTAAAATCGGATTTAAAATGTGACATCCACAGGGTCCACAACCTTGATATATCAAATTTTTACACTATTCGTGTATTAGCGGCAGCCATTTTGTCCGGCAGTTTCGTTCCGATTTTACGAAATTCAACCTCAACCTTCATTACAGTGTAACGGTGATATAATCAAACATTTTTTAAAATATGATAATAAATGAGACCGTTAGAGGGACCACAGGCTAATAAAGTTGATTTTGCGTACATTCAGGGGCTATAATTCAGGAAGTTACAATCCGATATGCGCAAATACCGAAAGGAGCCATGATCTTTGGATAAAAACATGCATTTCAAGTTTCATCAAAATCGGATTAAAATTGTGACCTCCACAGGGTCCACAACCTTGATATACCATATTATTACAGTATTTGCGTACAAGCGGCGGCCATTTTGTCTGGCAATTTTGGTCCGATTTTCACGAAATTCGAACTCCACCTTCATTACAGTGTAACGGTGATATAATCAGACGGTTTCATAAATAGAATGATATTTATGACCTCTAGAGAGACCACAAGCTAAAAAATGCGATTTTTCATACAATCAGGGGCCATAATTCAGGAAGTTACGATCCGATATGCGCAAATATCGAAAGAAACCAAGATCTTTGGGTAATAAATATCCATTTCAAGTTCCAACAAAATCGGTTCAAAATTGTGACCTCTACACTGTTCACAAGCTAAAAACGTGGTTTGTCGCACAATCAGGGGCCATAACCCATGAAGTTACAGTCCGATACATGCCAATATCGAAAGGAATCGAGATGTTAGGGAGATAAACCTATATTTCAAGTTTCGTTGAAATCGGATAAAAATTGTGACCTGTAGAGTGTCCACAAGCAAATTCCGGACGGACGGACAAACAGGGGCGACGGCATAATACGTCCACATGAAAATGTGGTCGTATAAAAAGATGCCAGTTCAGTTTTACTTCCGGAACGAAATGTCAATGACGTCTTTTTCGAAATTCGAAAATAGCAGACTTGAAGTAAATATTTCAATGTACTCAAAGAAAAACAATTAGTAATATAGGTCAAATAGTCACAAAGTTATAGGTTTGTAGGTCAATTTCTTCGTTTGTTAATTTCGATGATTCGAATTCGAAAACCTTTTTAAAAATATATTTAAATCAACAAATGACACCCATTTTGGACGGGGGGGGGGGCAAAGTTTCAGAAAGATGCTATGGCGAGGGGGCTGGATGGCTGAATGGTTAACACGTGCACGCTATATCAGAAAGCATGTCATTGAGTCAACTGGCGTGGTTTCGAATCCCCGGTTGTACGTGACAAGGAGTATAGTCACCTGTCCAATCTCGTGGGTTTTCTCCGGGTCCCCTGGCTTGCTCCCACTGCTAAAGATACCTACGCGCAAGTGAATTGTTAAAATAAAATAAAACCATATGTTAGTCCCGAAATGACCTAGTAGAAGTTAAACCCCATTCCCCCCCCCCACTCTCTCCCCCTCCCCCTCTCTCCTATGGCTAGATTCGAAGAAATACGATTTGCAGAAACTACACAAAAAATAATAACTAGATCTGCTAGGTAGATATTAAAGCTTCCATAATCACGGTCAGTTTCTGCCATATGTCATGGGTTATATAAAGAACCCCCACAAGAAAAAAACAATTATCACATTGAGTAACAGTGCACCCGAGCAATTACAAAACCTGGTTAATAATCTGAGACTTGTATTTCTAAAATCGAATTGACTCACCGTTCCAGAAGTTTAAAATAGGAATCTAGATGTTGAAAAAAATGAAATGAAAATGGCATAAATAACTCAAAAATTGTTTCATGGAACGATCATTTGGAAAGTTATACAACCCTAAATCCCACGGTTATGAGAAGCATTTCAACCGGGCAAAAATTTCCGTTCAACATCTTAGAAGTTGCATAGAATCTTTTGTTACCAACCGTTTTTGATCAAACATTCAAAATAAGCACCTAATGTCCAACTTAATCCTTTGCGATCAACATTTGCCCTGATGTCAAATTTCGGCAGTTTCTAAAGGGGAGATAAGTTAGAAAATATCTAATGGCATCTTTGAAGTTGGATCAACCACATGTACTTATTTAATTATAAGTTGTCATGTTGGATTACTTTCTGGATGAGATGTCAATGACGTAATAGCAGATTTAAAGTACACAGTTTAAGATACTCAAATAAATTTTGTTTTAGTTAAATAAATCGAAAAGTCACAAAGTTATTTACAAGGTTTATGCGTATATATAGTGAGTAACATTGCACCCGGGCAAAACAAATCTGGGAAATAACCGAGATTTGTATTGCTGTAATTAAATGGACTCCCGGTTCCAGACGTTTCAAATACGGATCTAGATGTTGAAAATTGTGTCGTTGGATGATTATTTGGAAAATTATGCACCCCTAAATTGCACGGTTAATGATTTGAAATGAAATGGGCTTTAATGTCCTGCAGTTCTGCTTCAACTTGGATAGTTAAGACAGGCATACGCTATATAGAATGCTATGCGGGAAATTTTTGCACGGGCAGTGGTACTATGCTCCACTCTTTTACATGGATCCCAAATTAGATACGGGTCCTCAGTTGATCGGACTATCCGAACTATTGGACATCTGTTCTTGTCAGGGCCTCGGTTCTGTACCACTCATAAGGGGAAAAAAACCAGGTAACGAAACATACGCCCACAACAGCTAAATCAGGCATCGACTCCATACGCCAAAAGCAGCTCAATCGTCCTAGAAGTCGACAAGGGTTTTTGCATACTTATTCTTTTGTGCGTAATTGGGTACATTTCTAAGACAGTTTCATACAGTCTAAATCATATTTTTGTCGTTTGAAAGTTCCCAAACTGAAACAGTAAGCTTCGTCGTTTCACTAATCTAAATGATGCATATCAATTTCATACAGATCGGATGATTACTTTTGGCGCTAGAGCGTTTACAATGTTCAACAAAGTGAAACAAGGGCCATAACTCCAGACGTAATAGACTGAAATTCAATAGTATTCTTCTTTTTATTAATTTAAATGATGCATACACGCCGGCAGATAACTTTGGATGTCATAGCATTCACAAGGTGCAACAAAATGAATCAAGGACCATAACTCAAGAAGTAATTAATCGCACATTTATTTTTTTTTCAAAAGTATCGAGCAATCAAAGTATACACAAAATTTCTCCACTCACTATCATACAAAATCAATGTTATCTTGTCCCAAAGCATCGACCAATCAAATTGCTTGTCGCTCCTTAGCTTTAACAGAAAATTTTCACCATCGAGCTTAGTCAAGGTAATGATATAAAGAATCTATATCTAGAGTTTCATCGCCCTCACTTCATTATAATCAAAGTTATCGTGCTTTAAAGAATCAACCAGATTGCTTATCTATGCTTATCCTAAGCAGAAAACGCTCATCAAGGCATTGGCCTAGTGAACGCCCACACCAAATTTGAACATTGTATCCCAATTAGAAAGGGGTTATTGTGTTCCAAAGTCTCGACCAATCAAATTGTTTATTGCTCTACTTACCCGGAGCAGAAAATGCTCATTTCAAACTTAGTCAAGGTATTGATGTAATAAAGCTATACAACAAGTTTCACCACTCTCACTTACTTAAAACCAAAGTTATTGTGTCCCAAATCATCAACCAATCAAATGTCTTATCTCTGTTTCAAACTACACCAAGGCATAGACCTATTAAACACATCCGCCAAGTTTCAACATTTTAACTCAATTAGAGAGAGAGAGAGAGAGAGAGAGAGAGAGAGAGAGAGAGAAATGGGGTTAAACGTCCTCTCGACACAAACTAGGTCATTTCGGGACTAACTTATGGTTCAATTTTATTTCAATAATTCGCTTGCGCGTAGGGGTCTTCAGCAGTGAGAGGAAACCGGAGTGCCCGGAGGAAACCCACGAGGTATAGAAGGCGCCCCTATCTCCATGCCACATACGCTCACACCAGGGATCGAAACCACAGTCGCAAGCCAGAGGTGACTGGCCAGCTAGAGGGCGAAGCGCGGCAATATAGACCACTAGGCCATCCCAACCCCCCTAACTCAATTAGAAGGAGAGTTAATGTGTTCCAAAGCCTTGGCCAATCAAATTGCTACTATTTTTCATTTTACATTCAAAATGGCGTCCATCATTTGCCAGAAATCAAAATTGTCAAGTTGGTCTAAACTTCCTGTTCGAAATCACAGTGACGAATTTTCGAAAATCGGAAATTGCAGATAAAAATAAATTTTTTCAAGGTACTCAACCAAAGAAAAAATAATTAGTAAAACCGGTCAATTAGTACCGACTACGCATTGTTAGTTTTTTCGTTCGTAAAATTCGGTGATTTTGAATTTTTAAAACGTTTTGAAAATATATTTAATAAAAACTCACCCCCCCCCCCATTTTTTTTTTGGGGGGGGGGATATTAAAGCTTTCATATTCAAGGTCAGTTTCTTTCACATGTCATGGGTTATATAAAGAAAAAGAAAAGAATTATTAAAATCCGCCCAAAACTCGACGAGTTCAATCGGACAAAATTTGCCGTTATTTGATTCGAATATTCAAAAATCGGTCAAAAACTCTCTAAGTCATAATAATAATAATAATAATAATAATAAATTCTTCAAAAGGGTGAAAAATTAGGCTTTGCAGCCTGTTTACAATTCTGCCCTTAAATGACAATAGACAAAACAAACATACACATATATTATACATACAAGGAAACTGAATAATGAAAATGTATTTTTTACATTCCAAATAACATCAAATGCAGAAAACGATAATGGTTTAAATTTAAATATACAGAATAGTTATATAACATTTTGGATATAATTATGCAGTGATTTTTTAAAAGTTGAGAGAACATGTAATGAGTTTAAATTATTTGGAAGTGAATTCCATAAAACTGGTCCATTATAGCTAAGACTATGTTTAAATTTAGTACAATTTGGATGTGGAATTTGTAATTTAAGATTTATAGAGTTGTAAGGAGTATTTTTAAATTGAAATAAGGAACATAAGTAATTTGGACTTTTATAGTTTAATATTTTGAACAGAAATATATATTTATTCATTAAATGACGTTGTTGAATGGTAGGCAGTTTTAAAGATTTTGAAAGAATGGAATATGAAGAATCAGAAGAACTATTTTTAATAATAGGTTTGTTGAATATAAGTTTAAATGATAATTTTTGGATAATTTTAAGTTTATGAAGAGAAGAAATTTGACAGGAGTCCCAAATGGTAGAGCAGTAGTCAAGATGTGATTGAAAGTGAGCGTTATAAAATAATTTTAATACATCAGTTGGAAGTAATGATTTGATTTTCCTACGTTGAAAGTTTTTCTGTTTTAAAATAGTACATAAATGGTTTACATGAGTGTCCCAAGAAAGATTAGAGTCAAAATATACTCCTAAGAGTTTAAAGTCGGAAACATGTTCAATGAAGGTAGAATTAATAGAAATGGACAAATGTGTGTTAAGGAATTTATTTTAGGTTTTGAAGCAATAATCATACATTTAGTTTTAGATTCATTGATTATCATGTCATTGGAGTTGCACCATTGTATAATTTTACCAGTTTCTGGCTGAAGTGTAGAGTTAAGAGACTTGGTAGAAGAAGAATATACTGTGGTATCATCAGCAAAAAGATCACATTGAGCTGTCAAATTTAGAGGAAGGTCATTAATAAACCGGTTAAATAGTAGTGGTCCAAGAATGGAGCCTTGAGGAACACCATGAGTTATGAGATCAAGAGAGGACTTGGTTTCACCAATTTGAGTGCATTGATAACGCTCAGATAAGTACGATTCTAATAATGTGCATAATTTGGTAGAAATTTGGTATAATTTTAGTTTCTCAAGTAACAGGGAGTGATTGACCATATCAAAGGCTTTACGGAAATCAAAGAAAACTAAACCAGTGTACTGACCTTTATTAATGGCAGAATAAATATTTTCTGCAATATTTGTAAGGGCAGTATGGCAAGAAAATTTGGACCTAAAACCAGACTGATGAGAATAGAGTAAATCGTGATCCAGGAGAAAGTTATTAATGTGTTTACAAATATGCTTTTCCAAGGGTTTGGAAATAGTTTGAAGTATAGATATGGGGCGATAATTATTGGGCTGGGATTTTGGACCTGATTTATATAACGGAAGAACTTTAGCCTGTTTAAGGGTGGACGGAAAAATATTCTTATCTATACAAAGATTATAAATAAATGTCAATGAATCACAAAGAATTGGAGCACCAAGTTTAAGAAAATGAGGACCAACTTGATCTAATCCTATTGATTTGGAAGTATCAAGAGAATGAAGATATTGGAATACATCAAATTTTGATATGTAGGGAAGATGACATAAGGTATTGTTTTCAAGATGATTAGATACAAATCTAGATATCACATTAGAGGTAGAACGATCTAAATGATTTGATGGACTACGTATAATGGACTTTGCAACATTAACAAAATGAGCATTAAAAATATCAGGGGCAACAGGAATGGAAGAACAATCATGAGATTTACCCTCAGAATTAGCAGCATTTATGGCTTTCCAAATTTGTTTACTGCTTTTGCGATCAGTGACTAATAATTCAAGACATTTCCTTTTATTACTACGAATAAGAGATTTAACTTTATTACGAAAATGTTTAAATTGCAGAGTTTTGCCTTTTTTTCTTATGAAACTCACGTTCATGAATATAATGAAACACTTCAGGGGTTATCCAATCAGGTTTATGAACATTTTTGAATCGTTTGGTTTTTAAAGGGGCATGTTTATTAACAATGGGCAGTGTAATATTATACCAGTTGTCCAGTGCAGTATTAGGATCACAGTGATCATATACAGAATTATATGGAGCCCATTGTAAATCATAGAGGAATAAATCATTATTAAAATGTTTAAATGAGCGATAAATAATATTAGTATGTGAAGATTTGGGGAATTTTACGCCCTTCTTTTGCCAAGTAAAACAAATAGGGAAATGGTCTGATATTGAGTATGAAGGAACAATAGATTCTTTGACATGTTTAGTTTCAGATACAAATATATGACCAATTAGTGATTTAGAGGAGGAAGTAATTCTAGTAGGTGACCTAATAATTTGATGTAGACCATATATTTCAAGAAGATCGGTCCAAGATTTATTATGATTATGTAATAAGTCAATATTTAAATCTCCTAATAATAGTATCTCACAGTGAGAATTCCATGCTTTTTTTATCATAAATGAGAAGTCAGTATTCCAGGAAGATAAAGAAGAGGGATTGCGATAAATATTACAAAGTAATAATGGTTTAAGAGTAATTTCTATCCATATAGCCTCAATATTATCATGTTCTAAATCTAACCTACGATTACATATTATATGATTTCTAACATACAGAAGTGTTCCGGAGGAACTTACATTACAAGAATCTTTCCTAAAAGGCTGTTGAAAGTTTGGGATTGAAATATCTTCATTAGTCACAGATATATCTAAATGTGACTCAGAAAGTCCAAATATATCAAAATTTTGAAGGAAAACACCTAGTTCAGAAATTTTGTTCTTAACATGACATACATTTAGATGAGCAATATGTAGACCTTTCTTAACTAAAACAGTATTCATAATAATCATAAATAAACAAATTAATAAATGACTGGAAATAAGGACACACAATTACCTGAAAAACTTTCTAATTAAAAAATGGAAAAGTCATTGAATAATGAAAGTTTGATTTGGGTTACTGCCAAGGTACAGTACAGGCAATTATGAATAAACAAGCTTAGCTTAAGAATAATTATGATATGGGGAAGATTTATATTGGGGGAAGTAATAAGGATTGTGCAATGGTCTATTGTTATATACATTACACCTGTACTCATATTGGCGAGATCTTTTATTATAGTCATAGTATTCATAGTAATTTGTTGATTTAACAGGTACATGTTCATGCGCATCAGTTAGCTGAAACAAGAGTATTACTTAAAATATTCATTAATAGATCATTTCCATTATAATTAGGATGAACTCAGTCACGTTTCATTACATCCTTTGGACATCTTTGGTAGAAGTGTGTAAATACATCAATAAACGTGCAGTTATTTTAATAACAGAACTCCTGGATATAAGTATTAAATTTTTTACATTCTCTAATATATGGACGATGTATATTTCTTGGCAATGCCGAACAAATATAAATATTTCCTTTAAAAGAGTTTTTAGTGACTCAAATTAGTTTATTAAAGTCTGTGGTGTTTTGAGTAGGATTGTTTAATGAAATATCATTCCCCCCAGCACATATAATAATGTTTTTAAGTGAGTGCTTACAATTTAAAAGTTGCACAAGTCTATCATTTATATTAGTATAGTAGGCCCCACGATTGGTGTCAACTACGCATTCGTGATCGAATAATTTTGTAATGTTAGGTGTTTTAATACCAGCTGTAACTGAACTTCCTATTAACAGTGTTTTAGCTTTACTAAAGTTGAAAGGTATATGTTTTTCTAGAAATCTCGTTGAACTGGTACTAGTAGTTGAGTTGGTCGAATTTATTGTTGATTTTGCACCGGTAGAAATACATGCATCAGTAATAGGCCTATTGTTATTATTATCAACACTAGTTGATACACATTTAGCAGCGGTATAGATAGAAGATGTGTTGGTAGACTTATCTTGAATTGCTGAACTGCAGGTACTTGTTGATTTGTCATTAACTGTTTTTACTATATTTGATGTACTTGTTGATTTGTCGTTAAATGTTTTTACTGCATTTGATGTAGGCCTACATGTAGATGAATTTCCAATAAGTTTATTCTGTACCGATATTAGAGCATTGACTTGCATCACTTCCCATTAGATGTTATTAATTTTGTCAACAATGTTATAGAGAACTGAATTTTTAACTTGGTAAACATTTCAACCGGGCAAAATTTTCCGTTTTAACAGTTTAACAGTCAAAATAACTAGCCTCTATCGCGTTAACAAGAAATCGCGATGTTACAATGACAATGGCGTTCAAAATCGATAGGGATACACTTATTGTGGTGTATTTGCTGTATATCAAGTTTGCAAACAATACTTTAAAATGAAAGGGGAAATAACTTCAAAACTGAATAAAGGAGGAAATGGGTCATCCTATTAAGGCCAGCAACCATCACATCAAACTTAATAAATCCGTCAAAATTTTTACCGTGTTAACGAGCAATTGACGAACTGCGGTATAACGTACTACTTTCCTGAACCAACACGGGCTAATAAAGAGGGACATAAACGTTAGCGACAACTCTCCCACGAATTGCAAATGTCACGGGTTGTTTTCCATGAGAATTATTAATTGTTTTCCAAATTATAAATTTAAAAACATCATTAAAAACACCCACCATGGGGGGGGGGGGTACAAATGTACTTACATGAAAATTATTAATCAATTATAAATTAATAAACACCATAAAACAAACCTGCATGGGGCTGCTTTCGGCAGCAAGGGATGTGAACCCGACTATATCAGAGAAGTAAATCGTCACAGATTCAAATGATTCCGCTTGAAATTCATTGCCCGATTTCAAATCATCAGCAACATGTCTGAAACAAACAGAACATCCCATGTTCTAAGTCAGATGACTTAACTATACTATTCAAAAAAAGTAGGGGATATTTGATTTTGGGGGCATAATACTAAAATATACAAATGACTACGAAAAAAGTCACTATAGAACCTAACAGAAGAAACATTTCCAGTTACATGTGACGCCCAAACGCACCAATAGCTACCGCATGGAATGCAGGTGATGCTTGGGATCATCATGGGGGTCCAACCCAAGATTTGCACGACTCTGACTTTGAATGTTACAGTCATTGTGGCATTGAATTCCAGGGTGGAAACATCAGTTTAATTGTTTTAGTGACCAGAAAACAAATTTTGATATGCGTCGGCTTACCCAAAATGAAAGGTTACGTGCCCTTGGCATGCTACAGATCGGCACAACACTGGCGGTTGTGGCGCGGACGATGAATGTTTCTCAGTCTGTCATAAGAAGGCTATGGTCCAGATACCGTGATACACAATCTGTACAGGACAGACCACGCTCAGGTCGACCAAGGGCGACAACTCAAGCCCAGGATCGATTTATCCGTACCTTGGCCTTGATAAATCGTGTCATCACAGCAAATCAGATCAGCGCTCGCCTTCAAACAGACACTGGTGTGAGAGTGAGTGGCCAGACGATTCGGAATCGACTGCATAGGGGTCACCTTCGCGCCCGACGTCCTAGCGTGATCCCTTCTTTGAGAGATCATCACATTCAGGCAAGACGTCGTTGGTGTAGGGATCGTCAACACTGGGATAATCGACGCTGGGGCAATGTGATGTTTTCAGATGAGTCAAGGTTCACTGTTGATTTTTTGGACAGACGTAGGAGGGTGTGGCGTCGTCGAAACGAGCGCTTCCAAGACGTTAACGTCATCAGACATGATCGATTTGGGGGTGGTTCTGTTATGGTGTGGGGAGGCATCACTGTTGCTGGAAGAACGGCTTTACATGTTGTTGCAGGGCGTGTTACAGGCCAGTACTACCGGGACAACATCTTGGCAGTCCATGTTGTGCCGTTCGCACGACGTCATGGCCGCCGTTTCATATTACAGGCTGACAACGCAAGATGTCACAGGGCCAGGATCGTTACAGGTTACCTCCAAAAACAGAACATCACCACATTACCTTGGCCAGCACTGAGTCCCGACCTCTCCCCCATCGAGCATGTCTGGGACATGCTTGGACAGAGGTTACGTCAACGTCAACAACGTCCTACCAATGTCCAAGAACTTGCTGCTACGTTGCAACAGGAATGGGACAATCTGGACCAAAATGACTTTAGACATCTCATTAGGAGTATGCCACGTCGGATCAATGCTTGTTTGGCAAACAGAGGAGGATTTACACGTTACTGACTTTGTTGTGATGCTGTGGTAACTTTGCTGTTTGACCCCGGGTATCATTTTACCCTTATAATGGTCAGTCTGTGCCTTACTTAGTCTAACGATCATTTGGAATAAATCGATGAATGTGAACTTCATTTCATTTTGTCATTTGTTTCTTCGTCAGTTTCATTAGGTGACTTTAATAACATTTAAAAATCAAATATCCCCTACTTTTTTTGAATAGTATAGTTACTATCTATCGACTAACCCGAAGCACAAATTCTTTATATAACCTTGCAACTTTATGTATGCTATCATAAAATAAACTAGATGGTCTTTCATTACACACCTGCCTGTAACGTTATTAAATACATTGTCCTTTTATTTGTACTGAAATGGTGATCTCAATAATTACATGTACACTTACTTGGGAAGCATTCTATACAGTAAGGCATCGGTTTTTCTTTTCTCAGCTTCTAGCTGCATTGTCCTTTCCGTCACTAACTCTTCTAAATTATTAGAGTATTTCCCCATCATTGCTAACATATTGTCCATTACATTGGTTTTTCTGCAATAGAAGCCAACGGTGAGACTGATGTCCCCCGCCGAAGTCCCATAATAAATAGATGACAAATAGTAATTAATTGCACATTTTTTTTCAAACGTATCGAGCATTGTCTATCAGATAGAATTAAGATTATCTTGTCCCCAAGCATCGACCAATGATATTGATTAGCTATGCTTAGCTTCAGCTCGAATTAACACCAAGTTTAAACATTCTTCCTCAATCAAAAGCAAAGTTGTTATGTTCCAAAGTCTCCGCCAATCAAATTGCTTATATCGCTCCTTAGCCTAATCAGAAAATTCTCACCATGTAATGAAGTAATAAATCTATATTCGAAGTTTCATCGCTATCAGTTTATTATAACCTAAGTTGTCGTGTCCCAAAGCCATCAACTAATCAGATTTTTTATCTCTGCTTACGTACGCAGATAATGTTCGTCATCGAACTCCATCAAAGCATTCCCTGATGAACGCCTACACCAAGTGTGAACATTCTACCTCAATTAGAAGGAGAGTTATTGTGTTTCAAGGTCTCGACCCAATCAAATTACTTATCGCTCTGCTTACCCTGAGCAGAAAATGCTCATTATCAAACTTAGTCAAGGTAGTGATATAATGAAACTATACACTAAGTTTCATCACTCTGTCTGGCGTAAAGATACATTATCGGAGATTAGATGGCGAGTTGGCAGTTTTCTTTATAATAGATAAAAACTTGATACTGTAAAGGCAAAATTTTAATGTCAGTCAAATTGATCCGCTATGAACCGAGAATTAAGGAATTAAAATTTTCGCCTAGCCTCGATCATCATTACTAAAGTCGGTATGATAACAAGCATAATCTCGATTATCCATTTAATAAATAGTGAAGGAAATTTATGCAGTAAATCGGTTCATAATCCAGTAAGGATCGCGGGCTAGCAAAATGTTTCAACTAATAAGCGTCAGTTATTATAACTTTCAATCAATCCATCACCGTCATATTCTTCAAAATAGTGAAACAATGAGCCAAATTATTTATCAAAACACAATAATTAACAGTCTGAAACAACCACATAGTTTACGAACATCGCACTATAAACCTCAGAATGCCCTGTTTTTGGAACGAGGTATTTTGTTTAGAACGAGGCTTGGTAAAAATGCCTCGTTTACTAAACGTGTTTTTTTCAAGATAGTTATTAGCGGTGTTTGCTATCAGCGAATTTGTTAATTCATTTTAGGCCGCATTCTCGGGTTGAAAAATCCGCCACGTACGCTCCCGCTAAACCGGTCTACAAATCTGACTTAATAATCGTGCAATAGACATGTCAACAAAGTTCTCCAATATAATTTGTTAATTTAATAGTTTAAGCTCGAAATAGGCCAGAATTCGATGACTTACTTCTTTATAGTGAGGGGGCCATATTTGCGTATATGTGAGTTGGATGCTACGCAGCTATTTAATATTTGACCAATCAGGGGCCGCGCTTGGGTGGTCGCGGTCGGGTAGAACAGAGATTCAATGAACCAAATAAACGTTCCATCCGTGTAGAGAAGTGGTGTAAGAGAACCCCAGGATGATATTTAGATCACATTGGCTCGAAATATGGCAGTCAACTCAGTTTTTTTCGACACGGACTAAGGATATTGGACCGGTCGATTTCACTTAAAATAGTGGGAAAATGCCTCCATATCAATCGAGATTACAAGGTATACAACAGAGCCACTATTTAATAGGTATCCGAAACTGCAGATGAAAATGTACTCAAGGTACTCTAAAGAAAAAAAAATAGTAAAATCGGTCAAAAAAACACAAAGTTACGACTATGCATTGTCAATTTTGTTGTCCGTAAATTTCGCCGATTTCGGATTCGTTTTGAAAATATATTTAATCAACGTTCGACACCCATCGTACAACTATTAAAGAAATTGTCAAGTTGGTCTCAACTTCCGGTTCGAAATCACAGCGACAAAACTGCAGATGAAAAGGTACTCAAAGAAAAAAGAATTAGTCAAATCGGCCAATAAACCACAAAGTTACGACTATGCATTGTCAATTTTGTTGTTCGTTAAATTTCGGCGATTTCGTATTCGTAAGGCGTTTTGAAAATATATTTAATCAACGTTCGACCCCCATTTTTTCGGGGGTGGGTCAAAATTTCAAAAAGATCCTATGGTTAGATTCTGAGACATCTGATTTGCAGAAAATACACACAAAAAAAAAAATAAATTACTAGATCTGCTAAGCAGATATTAAAGCTTTCATATTCACAGTCACTTCCTGTCACATGTCATGGGTCATATAAATAATCCGAACAAGAAAAAAAAATCGTTAAAATCGGTCACTCATAAACAACTTTGTCAGCACGAAAAACGACAAAGGCAAAATTCGAATTTTTTGAAACAGTCAAATACCAAAAAATTCGACCCGTATCCCGCTATCCTGAAATGTATTGATTTCAAAAATAGGAGACGTATTGAACATTCGGCGTTTTCATTTGGATATCCAAAATTACACTGAGGGATATTAATCAATTTAATTTTATATGGATCTGAATTTAGCGAACTACACTGGTGACGCATTCTAGTATGTATAATATTTTCTTTTATGTTACGGAATGAAAAAAACTGGGCGCTACATTGTCATTGTTGGTATTATTTAATTTAGATTTAAAGTGTTTTATATCGGGAATTGTTTTCATAGATTCGTGTAAGTTGTTCCAGTCTCTTACTGTTTGGGGTATAAATGTCTTTTGATATAATGTGGATTTACAAAAAGGGACGGGAATATCACCATTGTTACGTAGGTTTTAATTATGCTTTGACGTGTATAATTTATCTGTAAGAAAGTGTGGAAAATTGTTATAAATAATTTTGTGAAAGAGAGACAGTCTTCTTACCCTGCGACGTTCTGACAAATTAACCAGGTCAGTTTCATAATATAACGATTCTTTACTTGAGTATTTCGGGAGTCCTGTAATAATTCTAGCTGCCTCGAGTTGAATTCAAGTTTATCGCGATGAGATACATTACAACAATCCCACAATTCACAAGCGTATTCCAGTACGGATCTTATGAACGATATGTAAACGATTTCTAATGTTTTTCGCCGAAAGGTATATTTAAATTTTCTTAATATATTTAAACGTTCAGAGGCAGCTTTACAGATATTATCGACGTGTTCGGACCATTTACAGTCATTTGATAGAGTGACGCCAAGGTGTTTGTGGTTAACTACAACATCTAATGATTCATTACCAAAATATGAAGTTGGGGCGTTTTCTAGGTTTTGCTGAAAAGCAATATTTTGTTTCAGAAGGGTTAAATTTTATCAGCCAATCTTTGGACCATGACTTTAGTTTGAATAAGTCAGCGTTTAATGAAATTTATATTTCATATACATTAGATTTAGCACAACCAATGGCGGTGTCATCGGCAAATAATCTGGCTGTATTTTCCAAAGAATTTTGAATATCGTTTATGTATACAAGAAATAAACAAGGACCCAATACAGAGCCCCGTGGAACTCCAGAATTAAGCGATAGGGTGGATGAGTAAGCGTTATTTACAAAAAACAGTTTGATTCCTATCGCTTATATAACTGCTAAGCCAATGGAGAAATGTACCATCTAAGCCGTAACTGGAAAGTTTTTTTAGTAAGCCATTGCGATTCACTCTATCAAATGCCTTAGAGATGTCCCAAAAGATGAAACATGAACTTTCGCCATTTTCTAAAGACTGCAATATGCTATCGTATAATTCAATAAGTTGGTGTACAGTCGAAAATTTAGGTCTAAAGTCAGATTGATAGAAATTTAGTAAATTATTAAAATGAAAATAATTGTAGATATGTTTAAAAGCTAATTTTTGAAATAATTTGCTAATAGCACTTAATAACGATATAGGTCGATATTTAGTAACATCGGATTTGTCACATTTTTTGAATAGTGGCATAACATTAGCCTATTTCCATGTCTTTGGGAATATTCCCTCTTGTAAGGATTTATTAAATAGTGCAGATAAGGGGATAGAGATACTCTTTGCTAGATTCTTTAAGAGGAGATTACTTATTCTATCAGTGCCGTTTGCTTTTCTGATATCAAGATCTAAAATTAAGTCAGTTATTTCAGAATTTTTTATCTCGGGCATTTTAAATATAGAGTTTGTTTTAGAACAAAATTCTAATGAGTCGCTTAGTGATTGATTATTGGATACGGATATAAAAAACGAATTGGACTTCACGGACAGTAATTTATCAGAGAGATGGCGCAGGTGGAAGCAAATGATTCAGTTATCTCTCAACTTGGCGATGTCTGATGATTCCGAAAAAGATCAGTGCAACGCTTTTCTTTACATGATTGGTCAAGATGGAAGAGAAATCAGACCAGACGAGAAGGACAAATTGCAACCGTTGATCGAGAAATTTGATGGTTATTGGATTGAAAGACACAAGTTCAATATTCGCGTGCAAGGTAAAAACGAACCAATTGATCAATTTGTGACTGACCTGAAGTTAATTGCAAAAAAACTGTAAATTTGAAAATTTGACGTATCAATTAATAAGGGACAGAGTTATTTGTGGAACCAATAATGAAAAAGTTAAAGAGAGGTTGTTACGTGAGGATCATGGAGAACTGACTTTGGCCAAGGCTTTATCGATTTGTCGTGCGGATGAACTTTCAAAAGCACAGATGAAAGACATAAATGAAGATGTTGCTACTATTAGTGTTCATGGTGTGAGACAGAAAGTAGCGGGTTTTAGTGCGAATCGGAAGAGTCGTTCCTTTAGCAAAAATACTACCAGAAAGAAGTATCGTGACACTTCAACATATGGCGATAAGAAATATGATTTTCCCGGAAGGAAATCGTATCAGGTTTACACATTTGATTGTTTTAAGTGTGGAACGCGTCATGAACGGAGAAATTGTCCGGCGTATGGCAGAACCTGTAGAAGATGTGAAGGTCTGCATCATGATGAAAAATATTGTCGTTCAAAAACTGTCCATCAAATTAAGAATAATGAAAGTGACTCTGAGTTTCTATTTATCGGATCAGTAGGGAAATGTGACGGTTTGTTCAAGACAGATGAATGTTTTGTTACAGTTACAATTGAAGACGTGCCAGTCAAACTTAAAGTGGATACAGGGTCCCAGGCCAACATACTTCCTGTTGATATTTTCAAGAAAATACACAAAAGAGATATTTTTAAACAGCCATCGACGCCCACTTTAACCAATTACACAGTGAATCCACTATCCGTGAAGTTTAAATGCCACCTAAATGTAGAAAATAAGAACCTTGAGTTTTATGTAACAGAAACTAACCAATCACCACTCTTGGGGTTTAGGGCATCTCAGGAACTGGGTTTAATTAAAGTGGTTATGAATGTTGACAATAATATTGAATTAGACATTAAAGCTAATGTTGTTAAACAGTACCCTACAGTTTTCAATGGTTTAGGTTGTTTAAAGAGACCGTATCATATTGAAATTGACCCATTTGTAATTCCAGTGATAAACCCTGTCAGGAAAGTTCCAGTCGCGCTTCGTGAAAAACTACAAGCAACTCTGTGTGATATGGAAAAGAATGGTGTCATCAAGAAAGTTGATGTGCCGGCCGACTGGGTTAACTCACTTGTTGTTGTTGAAAAACCTAATGGTCAACTTCGCGTATGTCTCGACCCAAGACATGTAAACGTAGAGATCAAAAGAAAGCATTTTGATTTTCCAGCTATTGATGATATTATTACGCTTATGTCCAATGCTACGTGGTTTGCTAAACTAGATGCTAATAGTGGGCACTGGCAGATCGCCTTAGATACAACAAGTCAACTTCTTACTACTTTTAATTCGCCATTCGGAAGATACTGTTTCTGTAGAATGTCATTTGGTATCAGATCGGGGCAAGAAGTATTTCACAATATAATAGCTGAAGATTTCTTTGATTTACTCGGTGTAGAAACTGACATTGACGTCATTTTGATTTGGGCAGACACCCGACATGAACTTGAAAAACGTCTAAAATTGGTTTTGAATCGGTGTAAGCAAATAAATTTAACTTTGAATAATGATAAATGTGTCTTCTTTGCACGCGAGGTTAGCTATATAGGTCATAAATTAACAGCTGATGGCATATAGCCAGATCCGCGCAAAATCAAAGCCATATCTGAAATGCCACCACCAATTGACAAGAAAGGTGTTGAGAGACTTTTAGGAACAGTAAATTATCTAGCCAAATTTGTACCCATTATGTCTTCCATAAGTCAGCCAATAAGGTCATTACTGCAGAAAGATGTGGAATTTATATGGTTACACGAACAATAGAAATCTTTTGTTGAAATAAAAGAAATACTTACACGTGAACCAGGCCCAATATTGAAGTACAAACCAGGAAAGCAGCTGATAGTAGCAGATACGTTATCAAGAGCCGCGTTACCAGAAAGTAGTAGTGAAGAAAATCTTGATAGTGAGATGGATTGTTTTGTTCATAGTATTATATCACATTTGCCGGTTACAGATGTCAAACTAGCCGAAATATGTGAAGCCACGAAGACTGAATTACATGATCTACAAAAGGTTATTGTTGCAGGGTTTCCAGATAGTAAATGGCGATTACCTGCTAATATAGGTGAATACTGGCAGTACAGATATGAACTTTCTGTATCAGATGAACTTGTCTTCAAAGGCGAAACCATTGTCATTCCTCCATCTCTTAGAAAAGAAATGTTAAAACGTGTGCATGTAGGACATTTAGGTATTGAAAAGTGTCGTAAACTGGCTCGCGATGTGATGTTTTGTCCCGGCATCAGTCAGAATATTTCTGACATGGTTTCTAAATGTGAAGTTTGTTTAGAAAACAGATTATCCAAACAGAAAGAGGCGATGATTCCGTCCAGGATACCAAGTCGCCCATGGGAAGTAACCGCCACGGATCTTTTTCATTGGGACAACTCAGATTATCTCATCGCAGTCGACTACTATTCTCGATTTCATGAATTAGCTAAACTCAATAATACCAAATCATCTAATGTTATTTTACATTTGAAGTCGATTTTTGACAGACACGGTACCGTTAGAAGTAAAAAGTGACAATGGTCCACAGTATTCGTCTAATGAGTTCAAACTTTTTGCTACTGAGTGAAATTTTGTTCACACAACAACAAGTCCGTATCACGCGCAGGCGAATGGTTTGGTGGAAAAGACGGTACAGACTGTAAAACGTTTATTAACTAAAAGCATATTCGACGGAATAGATCCTTATTTAGGTATGATAGAATATCGTAATACTCCAATTGATAACATCGCTTCTCCGTCGCAACTGCTGATGAGTAGACGATTAAGGTCACTTTTACCAACAACCAATAAGCTGTTAATTCCTGCTGTCGTAGATCCAATAAAGGCCAGGGAACATTTCAAAATCAAAAGTTCGCGTCAAAAGGATTATTTTGATAAACACTCCAAAGCTTTGCCAGAACTATTTGATAACGAAACTTTTCGCGTGCAGAACGGTAATAAGTGGAAACCTGATTTTGTGTAGAAAGTCGCGCAGATACGCCTATAACGTCGTTACTCCAGATGGTTCTAGTTACAGGAGAAATCGTGTAAATCTTATGAAATCCGTTAAAGCGCAAAACGATATTAGTAATATTGATAATCCTATTCCGGATCCCCCCCCCTGGGGTGTAGGGGTGATAAGAATATACCCTTCCTATGTCCTGCGTGTCGTAAAAGGCGACTAAAAGAATCCCTGTAATGGGGCAACGTGTTTGCCGTGCGTTGCGACCCGTGTCGGTGGAGAGTGGAATCCTGGTAATTGAGTGGGGATTTGGCTTGCGAGCCCTTCTCTGCAACACATTGCTTCGGCCCACAATTCACCTAGACGGGAGGTCAGAGTGGCCCACTCTGATCAATCGGCTTTGGTCGTGCTTAGCTGACGAGTAGGCGCATCTTTTGTTGCAGTTCTACCTTTGTGTCCTACGAGCCTACTCTAAAGCAACGGCTTGGGTCAACTAGGTAGAGTAAAATTTTAAAACCTTTACTTTGTCTAGGTATATCCCTGTCTGTCCTCGTAGGGCGCATACACTGGATATCCGCGCAGTAGCCTGCATGGATAATGCAACCCTTTGGTGGTTGGAGAGCAGGCAGGGACGAATCTTTTCAATTAATCAAATGGCTTCTCAAACAAAGAGGACTCGTGCTACAAAACGTATGTCGACCGAGGATTTGGAACCATTACCAATAAAAACTTCCCGAGCCTGGCCTAGATTTCTGGTCATATAAAGTACTAACGATATCAATCTTAGTAAAACATCCCCTTTTTTGATTGCTAAAGGTCCTGCTGGCTTAACTGGTGATCCCAAAAGCGTCAAAAAATGAGAAATGGTACTTTGTTAGTCGAATGTGCTAAAGAATCACATGCTATGTCATTATTAAAATCAAAAACTTTAGCCAACATTCCTATCAAGGTAGTACCGCATAACTCTCTTAATTCTTCAAGAGGTGTTATACGGTCTCAGGATTTAGAAGGTAGCTGTGAGGAAGAGATGCTTGAAAATCTCGCCTCACAAGGTGTTACCTACGTCAAACGTATTTCTATCAGACGTAATGGTATTATTATTCAAACAAACACCTACATCCTGACCTTTGATAAACCAGATCTTCCTAGGATGATCAAAGCTGGTTTTCTTTCCATACCAGTTACCCTTACATCCCAAATCCATTGCGTTGCTTTCATTGTCAACGCTTTGGATACAGTTAAAACGTGTGTAAGGGGAAAGCGGTGTGTGCTCGATGTGGACAAGATGGTCACGAAAGTACATCTTGTCAACTTGACTACCACTGCATTAACTGCAAAGGGCCTCATTTGGCATATTTTAGAGAGTGCCCAATATGGAAAAAAGAAAAACAAGTTTAGCAGGTGAAAACAGAAAAAAACATACCTTACACCGAAGCAAGGAAGTTGGTTGAGCTGCAACCCCAACATTTGCAATGTCTTTTGCAAATGCACTCAAGCCGAAGACCACTTCCATTGCCTGTCAAACACCTGCTGAATTTCCAGCTGAGACGGAAGATTCCTCGTCTAAACAAAAACCACTTATTCCACCTAAACCTATCAATAAAGATCTCAGCACTCGGACTGTTAATAAGTCTGGGGAGTCTGAGTCTGGGGAGTCTGAGAAGGAGGAGATTATGCCCCCTACTCCTCTACCAAATGGTGGAAATCCACCCAAAAAAGATAACAGCAAGGAACGCTCTGGTAAAGGCGTTCCTAGAAATTCTAAATTGGGTACCTTTCGTATTAAGAAAGGTGACGAGGATCCTGTCGGAACCTTTAACAGGTTCGGGATACAGGACACTCTAATGAATGTTGTTGTAGACGTACATGACCCCAAACAACATCTTAGAAGTCCTGTTAAAACCACCCTGAAAATGGCTAATTCCATTATTCAAAACTACATGCAATTAAGAAACAGACCTGTTTACATTGAAGCACAACTACTTCCTGTCCTGCGTACGAGAAACTAATAAAAGAGTCAACATGCTCTCTTATATAATATACTGTTCTAAATTTTTAATTTGTATTTTACCCATCTTGTTCATAAGGTAGATGTAATTTTTCAGGTACCTGATGACATTATACTTATTGTTTCAATAGATTCAAATATACTATTCAAAAAAAGTAGGGGATATTTGATTTTGGGGGCATAATACTAAAATATGCAAATGACTACGAAAAAAGTCACTATAGACCCTAACAGAAGAAACATTTCCAGTTACATGTGACGCCCAAACGCACCAATAGCTACCGCATGGAATGTTACAGTCATTGTGGCATTGAATTCCAGGCCGGAAACATCAGTTTAATCGTTTTAGTGACCAGAAAACAAATTTTGATATGCGTCGGCTTACCCAAAATGAAAGGTTACGTGCCCTTGGCATGCTACAGATCGGCACAACAGAGGCGGTTGTGGCGCGGACGATGAACGTTTCTCAGTCTGTCATAAGCAGGCTATGGTCCAGATACCGTGATACACAATCTGTACAGGACAGACCACGCTCAGGTCGACCAAGGGCGACAACTCAAGCCCAGGATCGATTTATACGTACCTTGGCCTTGAGAAATCGTGTCATCATAGCAAATCAGATCAGCGCTCGTCTTCAAACAGACACTGGTGTGAGAGTGAGTGGCCAGACGATTCGGAATCGACTGCATAGGGGTCACCTTCGCGCCCCACGTCCTCGCGTGATCCCTTGTTTGAGAGATCATCACATTCAGGCAAGACGTCGTTGGTGTAGGGATCGTCAACAACGGGATAATCGACGCTGGAGCAATGTGATGTTTTCAGATGAGTCAAGGTTCACTGTTGATTTTTTGGACAGACGTAGGAGGGTGTGGCGTCGTCGAAACGAGCGCTTCCAAGACGTTAGCGTCATCAGACATGATCGATTTGGGGGTGGTTCTGTTATGGTGTGGGGAGGCATCACTGTTGCTGGAAGAACGGCTTTACATGTTGTTACAGGGCGTGTTACAGGCCAGTACTACCGGGACAACATCTTGGCAGTCCATGTTGTGCCGTTCGCACGACGTCATGGCCGCCGCTTCATCTTCCAGGATGACAACGCAAGATGTCACAGGGCCAGGATCGTTACAGGTTACCTCCAACAACAGAACATCACCACATTACCTTGGCCAGCACTGAGTCCCGACCTCATCCCCAACGAGCATGTCTGGGACATGCTTGGACAGAGGTTACGTCAACGTCAACAACGTCCTGCCAATGTCAAGGAAATTGCTGCTGTGTTGCAACAGGAATGGGACAATCTGGACCAAAATTACCTTAGACGTCTCATTAGGAGTATGCCACGTCGGATCAATGCTTGTTTGGCAAACAGAGGAGGATTTACCCGTTACTGACTTTGTTGTGATGCTGTGGTAACTTTGCTGTTTGACCCCGGGTATCATTTTACCCTTATAATGGTCAGTCTGTGCCTTACTTAGTCTAACGATCATTTGGAATAAATCGATGAATGTGAACTTCATTTCATTTTGTCATTTGTTTCTTCGTCAGTTTCATTAGGTGACTTTAATAACACTTAAAAATCAAATATCCCCTACTTTTTTTGAATAGTATATATTACACAATGACATATGTCATAGAAGCGCCCTGTCATATCAAAATATGTGTAAGTGATTGTAACATAAACCTCTTGCTATCAACACCCGGATGGAGATCTTGGTAGCATTCCTTATGTCATTGTGTAACTTGTTGTTGGCATGTCTTATCTAACTTTCTTTGACTGATAAACTATATTGATGGTTAAACCTGATATGATGCATGAGCTCCTTTGTCTTGAATACTTTTATAAACTCAGAACAGAAACGAATCGTCAGTGGGGTCCAGTCAGGGCTAGGAGTTAAGTCCGGCCAGGACTGAGCGAAGGCCATGGGCGCCTTGGCACGAGACGAGACGAGAGCTTCTGGAGTAAGCACACTCGTGTTAAGCCAAGCTAAGACATTCGACTTTCTCCATATCAGTTAGTTCTACGGTCGTTTACATTATGATGTTTGTACCTATTGTAAGAAGCAGAATAAAAATATTATTAGAAGATACACCAGTGTTGTCATCCACAAGTATGTTTTAAAGAACGAAATAATGTCACATATTAATTGATGCCGTCTCACCAGAGAAACGATTGAAGTCCTAGCCACTAGAAGTCACAGGTCACGGATACCAATGGGGTAAGTCTTTTCTAATCCTACCATGGCGAGGGTGAAAAAAATGACATTAGTGCTATGTATTATAATTTAGCTGGAAATCTGCAGTTTATCATCACGCGTCATTAAATATCATGGTAGTTACCAAATTTGGCTAGTAGTGGAACAGGAAAATGGCTTAAACAAAATTGTATATATATTATTTGTTTTAAAATGCGTCATGTTGTTTTTAAAAGATTATGAATTATAATTGTTTGTTTTGAACACATATTTTGGCTTTTAAAGTTAGTAGTTGCTAAGTATTATCAGGCTAATAACTGCGAAGTGAAATGTTTTATGATTGTTTAATTATCTGGAATAGAGTTAAGCGTATCCTAATTGAGAGATATAACTCTTTAAACATTCACACGGTATTAACGGTTTTATCTCTTATAAGTTTTTGTTGTTGTTGTTTTGTGTATATATATTTATGCCCCGAGGTTTACGGGATTATTATTTGTATTTGTAATGAGAAATGCCCCGATATGTAACGGGAGAAGCTTTACGTGAAGTTCCTATAAGGAGGAATTGGTTTAACCCCAGGAGGGTTGTGCTCGGATTTCAAGCGAACGTATTGTCTTCTTTTGTGTTGCGTTTAAAAATTATAGAGATAAACCGTTAGTTCTTTCAAAAATATCTTATTTAAGATTGGTTAAATGTGTTCAGATCATTCATTATTCTTGAGATAAAACAATATGACCCCCTAATTTCAATTGCATCCATGCAAATAATACTGTAAATATCGTTAGATCGTTATCTAAAGTCAAATCTGTTCCACTTGCTAATTTGATTAACTATTAATTAAGTTCACTCCATGATACATATGATAAGCAGATGATAAAATATGGGCACGGGTGGCAGTTAATATAATACTCTTTATAGCACGATATGTCACTAACCGGCCAGACGGTATGGTAAAAGAAAAGACTGCCTGACAACTATAACTGCGACAATGAATGCTAAATGGTCCTCCCCATTGATAAGAATAAAACAAAAACAAAAAGAAGAAGAATACGAAGACCATTACGGGAAACTCAAACGCAGAAATAAAAGAAGAAAATCAACATAATTTATCCATTTAAATAATTTCTACATCGCATATGTGACCACGGAAATAGTTTATGTGAAAAAAAGGAAATTTTTGTATTATATGTGCTTCCATTATAACTCGCGTTTGTGTTAGATATGTAATTCCATGACTCGCGAGATGAAAAGAAGGAAGAAGAAAAGAATTTGCATCATGCGATCATGTGAGACATAGTGCTGTAGAAAAAAAAAAGCTTTGTGTATATATAACTCTTAAATTAGTGTTTTGTTCTTTTGATTTGTGAACAGTATGACATTTTATTAGTATTGTTTTTTTTTGCGTGTTTGACTGATTATTATTTTTATGTTTATCTTAATTAGGGTAGATATTATCGATTCCAGTTATGTTTAAATTTGTAAAGGCTTTAAATAAAATATTACAAATTTTTTTTTCCACTAAGAGTGAAAGGTATATTACACAATGACATATGTCATAGAAGCGTTCTGCCATATCAAAATATGTGTAAGTGATTGTAACATAAACCTCTTGCTATCAACACCCGGCTGGAGATCTTGGTAGCATTCCTTATGTCATTTTCAAAACGTTTTACGAATCCGAAATCACCGAATTTTACGAACGAAAAACTGACAATGCATAGTTGTAACTTTGCTATTTTTTGACCGATTTTACTAATTCTTTTATCTTTGAATAGCTTGAAAAAAATCATTTTCATCTGCAGTTTCACATTTTCGAATTTCGAAAATTCGTCGCTGTGATTTCGAATCCGAAGTTTAGACCAATTTGACAACTTCTTTAATAGTGGTACGATTTTCATGAAATTTAGTATGTAAGTAGACCTTACCGATGCGACTTGAAAAATGACTTGAACATTTTTCTAAATTATCTCCCCTTGGTAAAATTAAGGATCAAAGTTTTCAAAAAAATCGTCGAAATAATACTGATTCGTACACAAAATATGGAGTTTGTCGATCGAACCGGAAGTGCCACCATCTTTTGCGATATTGCACTTACAGACATGGGAGTTATATTTTCTGAATCCTTGAAGGAAAGCCTAAAAAACGTTCAGAGCAGAATTTTGATTTAGGTCAACTGATGGTCCCTCTAAATCATGAGGGAGATCAGGTGGCTAAGTGGATAAGGCGCTGGCTCGCTAGCCACAGGTCGGATGTTCGATCCCTGCATTGGCCGAGAAAGTTCATCTCGATTTTCCAGCGTGGTTTACCCTTGTCAGTGATGCAGAACGGAGGGCCTGACAAGAACAGCTGTCTAGTCGTTCGTATGGGACGAAAAACCCGAGGTCCCGTGTACACATTGGCGTGCCACGTAAAAGATGCCTTGGCAGTTGGAATTCGATATAAGAGTAGGCCGTAGCGCCGCTGCCCGGGCAAAATTTCCCTCATAGCACACTGCATGGCGTATACCCGTCTTCCATTACTCCAGGTTAGGTGCAGAAGTGTAGGACGTGAAACCCCATTTCATTTCCATGTTGTTTTCAATTTAAGCCTTTCAACTTGACGAAGAGCGAGTCGTTTGTATCACCATAATGGTCCCGACCAGGTGCTCAATCGCCAAATTAACCACACGGTGGCGACATCAAACGCAACATAATGATGATTGCTAGGTAAAACTATAAAAATTCTAAATTAGTTCGAAGCCCATGATTAACATGTAAAGCGACAACGAAGTAGACATTTTTCGTCTTAATAATAGACATATGATGAAACAGAATTAAAATTTACACTGAACAAATATTGAAGTTGGATTATACATTGCCTTATAGAAATTACATGAACATAATTTAGAAATTAGACGATAATATGTTAGAATTTTGAATCAAGTATACCGCCATACATATCACCGTAAAACCTATTAACTCTGTTATCATACCTCTAAATCATGAAGGAGATCAGATGGTCCCTCTAAATCATGAGGGAGATCAGGTGGCTAAGTGGATAAGGCGCTGGCTCGCTAGCCACAGGTCGGATGTTCGATCCCTGCATTGGCCGAGAAAGTTCATCTCGATTTTCCAGCGTGGTTTACCCTTGTCAGTGATGCAGAACGGAGGGCCTGACAAGAACAGCTGTCTAGTGGTTCGTATGGGACGAAAAACCCGAGGTCCCGTGTACACATTGGCGTGCCACGTAAAAGATGCCTTGGCAGTTGGAATTCGATATAAGAGTAGGCCGTAGCGCCGCTGCCCGGGCAAAATTTCCCTCATAGCACACTGCATGGCGTATACCCGTCTTCCATTACTCCAGGTTAGGTGCAGAAGTGTAGGACGTGAAACCCCATTTCATTTCCATGTTGTTTTCAATTTAAGCCTTTCAACTTGACGAAGAGCGAGTCGTTTGTATCACCATAATGGTCCCGACCAGGTGCTCAATCGCCAAATTAACCACACGGTGGCGACATCAAACGCAACATAATGATGATTGCTAGGTAAAACTATAAAAATTCTAAATTAGTTCGAAGCCCATGATTAACATGTAAAGCGACAACGAAGTAGACATTTTTCGTCTTAATAATAGACATATGATGAAACAGAATTAAAATTTACACTGAACAAATATTGAAGTTGGATTATACATTGCCTTATAGAAATTACATGAACATAATTTAGAAATTAGACGATAATATGTTAGAATTTTGAATCAAGTATACCGCCATACATATCACCGTAAAACCTATTAACTCTGTTATCATACCTCTAAATCATGAAGGAGATCAGATAGTTCGCTAGCTAGCCTGGAGGTCAGGTGTTTGATCCCTGCATTGGCCGAGAAAGTTAATTTCGATTTTCCGGCGTGGTTTCCCCTTGTCAGTGATGCAGAACGGAGGGCCTGACAAGAACAGCTATCTAGTCATTCGGATTGGACGAAAAACCGAGGTCCCGTGTACACATTTCTGAAATTCGTCGCGGTGATGTCCAACCGGAAACTGAGACCAATTTGACAACTTCTTTTATAAATGCGCGATTTTCATGAAATTTATTATGTAAGTAGATCTTATTGATGCGATTTGAAAAATGCCTTTAGAAATTGTCAAACCTATTTCCCCCTTGGAGAAATCTTGAAATGTGAAATATCCCTAAGGCTTTTCTGATATTTCACTTACATACACGGAAGTTATATTTTCTGAATCTTAGAAGGAATGCCTAAACAATGGTCTTGGTAGAATTTTCATTTAGGTCAAGTGATGGTCAGCATTTTGAATTGAATATGGAAAACGTTGAAAAGTCTACATTAACGAGCTCGTAAATAAACACAATAGGCCGTAGTTTGGTCAATTCGTCTAGTATTTCTTAAATTAATACATTTCTGGACCTAATCTGGGCTAATGGAAGACGGGCATACACAATGAAGTGTGCTACGAGGGAAATTTTGCCCGGGTAGCGGCGCTATGGCCTACTCTTGTCCCGAATTCCAACTGCCAAGGGATCTTTTACGTGCACGCCAATGTGTACACGGGACCTCGGTTTTTCGTCCAATTCGAATGACTAGACAGCTGTTCTTGTCAGGCCCTCCGTTCTGCATCACTGACAAGGGGAAACCACGCCGGAAAATCGAAATTAACTTTCTCGGCCAATGCAGGGATCAAACACCTGACCTCCAGGCTAGCTAGCGAACCATCTGATCTCCTTCATGATTTAGAGGTATGATAACAGAGTTAATAGGTTTTACGGTGATATGTATGGCGGTATACTTGATTCAAAATTCTAACATATTATCGTCTAATTTCTAAATTATGTTCATGTAATTTCTATAAGGCAATGTATAATCCAACTTCAATATTTGTTCAGTGTAAATTTTAATTCTGTTTCATCATATGTCTATTATTAAGACGAAAAATGTCTACTTCGTTGTCGCTTTACATGTTAATCATGGGCTTCGAACTAATTTAGAATTTTTATAGTTTTACCTAGCAATCATCATTATGTTGCGTTTGATGTCGCCACCGTGTGGTTAATTTGGCGATTGAGCACCTGGTCGGGACCATTATGGTGATACAAACGACTCGCTCTTCGTCAAGTTGAAAGGCTTAAATTGAAAACAACATGGAAATGAAATGGGGTGTCACGTCCTACACTTCTGCACCTAACCTGGAGTAATGGAAGACGGGTATACGCCATGCAGTGTGCTATGAGGGAAATTTTGCCCGGGCAGCGGCGCTATGGCCTACTCTTATATCGAATTCGAACTGCCAAGGCATCTTTTACGTGGCACGCCAATGTGTACACGGGACCTCGGTTTTTCGTCCCATACGAACGACTAGACAGCTGTTCTTGTCAGGCCCTCCGTTCTGCATCACTGACAAGGGGAAACTACGCCGGAAAATCGAGATGAACTTTCTCGGCCAATGTAGGGATCGAACACCCGACCTCCAGGCTAGCGAGCCAGCGCCTTATCCACATAGCCACCTGATCTCCCTCATGATTTAGAGGGACCATCAGTTGACCTAAATCAAAATTCTGCTCTGAACGTTTTTTAGGCTTTGCTTCAAGGATTCAGAAAATATAACTCCCATGTCTGTAAGTGCAATATCGCAAAAGTTCTATTGATTTTTCACGTTTCAAGATGGTAGCACAAACGGTTCGATCGACAAACTCCATATTTTGTGTACGAATCAGTAATTTTTTTTAGGTCATTATGACCTATATATTTCGACGATTTTTTTGAAAACTTTGATCCTTAATTTCACCAAGGGGAGATAATTTAGAAAATGTTTAAAGTCATTTTTCAAGTCGCATCAGTAAGGTCTACTTACATACTAAATTTCATGAAAATCGTACAACTATTAAAGAAGTTGCCAAGTGTGTCTGAACTTCCGGTTCGAAATCACAGCGACGAATTTTTGAAATTCGAAAATTTGAAACTGTAGATGAAAATGATTTTTTTACAAGCTACTCAAAGAAAAAAGATTTAGTAAAATAGGCCAATAAATAACAAAGTTACGACTATGCATTGTTAATTTTTTCGTTCGTAAAATTCGGTGATTTCAAATGCTTAAAACATTTTGAAAATATATTTAAACAATCCTCATCACCCATTTTTTGGAGGGGGGGGTGTTGATCAAAGTTTCAGAACGATACTATGATTAGATTCTGAGAAATCCGATTTGCAGGAAACACACACACACAAAAAAAACAAGATCTGCTACTGTCCCATGCAGATATGAAAGCTTTCATATTCACAGTCACTTCCTGTCACATGTCATGGGTCATATAAATAATCCGAACAAGAAAAATAAATCATTAAAGTCGGTCACAATCTAGTGAAGTTAATGTGATATTAATGTTATTTTTCACTCGTAAACAACTTTGTCGGCACGAAAAACGTCAAAGGCGAAATTCAAATTTTTGAAATAGTCAAATACCGAAAGTTCGACCTGTATCCCGGCTATCCTGAAATGTATTCATTTCAGACATAGGAGAGGCATTGAACAAACTATGCCCTACTGTGTTTGTTTAAAAGCCCCATAAATGTCAATTTTTCACTATGTTTCATATTCACTTCAAAATGCCGACCATCAGTTGACCTAAATCAAAATTCTGCTCTGAACGTTTTTTAGGCTTTCCTTCAAGGAATCAGAAAATATAACTCCCGTGTCTGTAAGTACAATATCGCCAAAGTTCTATTGATTTTTCACGTTTCAAGATGGTGGCACTTCCGGTTCGATCGACGAACTCCATATTTTGTGTACGAATCACTAATTACTTGTCTAGTATCGGAAAAAAATAGGTCATTCTGACCTATATTTCGACGATTTTTTTGAAAACTTTATCCTTAATTTTACCAAGGGGAGATAATTTAGAAAATTTTTAAAGTCATTTTTCAAGTCGCATCGGTAAGGTCTACTTACATACTAAATTTCATGAAAATCGTACAACTATTAAAGAAGTTGTCAAATTGGTCTAAACTTCCGGTTCGAAATCACAGCGACGAATTTTCGAAATTCGAAAATGTGAAACTGCAGATAAAAATGATTTTTTTCAAGGTATTCAAAGATAAAAGAATTAGTAAAATCGGTCAAAAAATAGCAAAGTTACAACTATGCATTGTCAGTTTTTCGTTCGTAAAATTCGGTAATTTCGGATTCGTAAAACGTTTTGAAAATATATTTAAACAACGTTCGCACGCAATTTTTTGGGCGGTAGGTCAAGGTTTCAGAAAGATCCCATGGTTAAATTCTGAGAAATCCGATTTGCAGAAAATACATAAAAAAATAACTACATCTGCAAAGCAGATATTAAAGCTTTCATATTCACAGTCACTTCCTGTCACATGTCATGGGTCATGTAAATAATTTCATCAAGGAAAAAAAAATCATCAAAATCGGTCAAAATATAGCGAAGTTTTTATGATTTTTCACTCGTAAACAACTTTATCGGCACGAAAAACATCAAAGACAAAATTCGAAAATGTGACATTTTCAAATAACAATATTTCGACCCTGATCCCGGCTATCCAGAAATGTATTCATTTTGGCAATAGGAGACATATTCTCCAAACTACGGCCTATTGCTTTCATTTACGTGCTCGTTAATGTCGATTTTTCACCTTTTCGAATATTCAGTTCGAAATGCTGACCATCACGTGACCGAAATGAAAATTCTGATCAAACGGATTTTTAGGCATTCCTTCAAGGATTCCGAAAATGTAACTCCCATGTCTGTAAGTAAAATATCGCAATATCCTTAGTGATTTTTCACGTTTCAAGATGGCGGCACTTCCGGTTCAAGTCACAAACTCAATATTTTGTGTACGAATCAGTATTTACTTATCTAGTATCCCCCCCAAAAAATCAGGTCATTCTGACCTATATTTCTTCGATTTTTTTTTAAACTTTGATCCTTAATTTCACCAAGGGGAGATAATTTAGAAAATTTCTAAGGACATCTTTAAAGTTACATTGGTAAGATCTACTTACATCCTAAATTTCATGAAAATTGTACAACTATTAAAGAAGTTGTCAAGTTGGTCTCAACTTCCGGTTCGAAATCACAGCGACGAATTTTCGAAATTCGAAAATCTGAAATTGCAGTTGAAAATGATTTTTGTCAAGGTACTCACAGAAAAAAGAATTAGTCAAATAGGTCAAATAGTCACAGAGTTACAGTAATGCAGGCCAAATTCATTCATTCGTAAAATTCGGTGATTTCGAATGCTTAAATCGTTTTGAAAATATATTTAATCAATACTCACCACCCATTTTTGGGGGGACAGGTCAAAGTTTCAGAAACATCCTATGGTTAGATTCTGAGAAATCCGATTTGCAGGAAACACATGTTGACTTCACGAGAAAGACCTCTAAACATGCTCCAAATTGTAAAAATACGACTTTTTGGAGTTTCAATCTCCTTTTTTCGGCTACAATGATTTCACACAACAGGTTAGCTATTAGACTCTCGATTGACAAGAGTTTCATCGCCCTCCCTTCATTATAACCAAAGTTATCATGCCCTAAAGAATCAACAAATCAGCTTGCTTATCTCTGCTTACCATAGACAGAAAATGCTCATCTTTCAACTCAATCACGACAGTGACATAGTGAACGTCTACACCAAGTTTGAACATTCTAGCTCAATCAGAAGCAGAGTGATTGTGTTCCAAATTCTCGGCCATTCAAATTGCTTCTATTTTTCACTTTCACTTCAAAATGGCGACCATCAATTGACCTAAATCAAAATTCTACTCCAAAGTTTGTTTAGGCCATCCTTCAAGGATTCCGAAAATGTAACTCCCGTGTCTGAAAGTAAAATAGCAAAAAAGCCTTAGGGATTTTTCACGTTACAAGATGGTGGCACTTCCGGTTCGATCTACAAACTTTATATTTTGTGTACGAATCAGTAATTACTTGTCTTGTATCGAAAAATAAATTAGGTCATTCTGACTTATATTTCTTTGATTTTTTTGAAAAATTTGATCCTTAATTTCGTCAGGGGGAGATAATTTAGAAATTTTCTAATTATATTTTTGAAGTCACATGGGTAAGATCTACTTATATACTAAATTTCATGAAAATCGTACAACTATTAAAGAAGTTGTCAAATTGGTCTAAACGTCCGGTTCGAAATCACAGCGACGAATTTTCGAAATTCGAAAATGTGAAACTACAGATGAAAATGATTTTTTTCAAGGTATTCAAAGAAAAAAGAATTAGTAAAATCGGTTAAAGCAATATTTCTATGTAGAAATTAAATAATTGCTAGAACCAGAAAAATATTTATCCACTATAATAAATAAGCAACATAGAGAAAACTAGACCTGCATGCAGGAATGACGGGTTTCACTGGTACCACGTTACCTTTGAACTTGTGTCACTTTCGGTGTCACGTTACCCTTGAACTCATTTCACTTCCAGTACAAATGGAACCGATAAACAGATTTCCACATAAACATTGCACACATCAAATAAAATGGAAGCAGAATCAACCAAATCCAGTAATATCAATTCATTTTATACATTTGTAGCATGTAAGTGTACGTACTTCCGGTGATAATGAAAATGGTCAATTACTTTTATGAAATCAGAAATGACATAAGGCATCACATGGTGAAAATTTTATGCAAATCGAATAATATATGCCACTTTTATAGACCCAAAACCTTGAAAAGTGACTTGTAAAAAATCGGCTATTTCTCGACAACGGTACAAGTTAGAAACGATTTTGTGGCATCTGTATGATCGTATGGGGCCATTCTATTTGTTGATTGGCATCAAATATCATAATTTTAAAAACATTACAAATCAAGACTCATTTGAATAAAATATCTGTTTTGAAGGCTAAAAATACAATTTTTGCCAAAATGACATTACCTCCGGTGATAATGAAAATGTTAAATTAGTTTTATAACATCGTCCATGACATTAGGCCTCAAAGGGTGAAAATTTTATGAAAATCAAATAATAATTGACACTTTTATGGGCAAAAAACCTTCAAAAGTGACATTTAGAAAACCGCCTATATCTCGGCAACCGAACAAGTTAGAAACAATTTTATGATATCTAAATGACCGTATGAGTTTTGTTAATATGTGAATTTAAACCAAAAGTTAATTTTAATATTACATGTTAAATAATTCTTGGTTGAAAAAAATATCGATTTTAAAAGTTAAAAATGCAGTTTTTTTTTACCAAATGACGTCACTTCCGGTGTCAATTTTAAATTATAATCAATTTGATATGACGCATACTTGCTTTTTGAATCAAATGATGTCACTATTGTGAATATCCTTTAATAATTGACTATTTTACAGGCAAAATTAAGAAAACAGTGACTTATGCAAAACTGCCCATTTCTCGGCAACTGCTTATATTACAAACTAATTTTCACATACATTCTCTTCGTATGGTTTATAGCTACAAGTTTATAAAAGTTACGTAGAAATATTTTAAAATCTGAAAAGCCTGAATGGGTTGTAAATAGGTCAATTTTACGCCCTTTTTCACCTCTTAATCCAATTTGCTAGAAAATGAAATCGAAATTAAAAAAACTGCTTCCGACATTTTTTGCGCCTTTAAAGGACATACTCTTTCAGTCATATAATTTTTCAAAAAAATAATATTTGTTTTCGAAAAAAGGTACCTAACTGTCAAAATTGTAGTTTTTGGTAAAATTATGCCACTTCCGGTGCCGACAGATAACACTTTCGGTAATAAAAAAAAATGACAATTGAGACAACGAAGCATATGAACTTTGTTTTATACAAATCGAACAATAAAAAATTAATCTAGGACTGAAAAACTGAATTAGCCAATGGCGGCCAAGGAAAATTACTGAGACAAAAATTATTAACATTTTTGCGCTAGTCAGATGACTCTTTAATTCTGTGCACAACACGACTAAAAAATATTCATAAATAAAAAAGGTTTTTTGTAAAATTTTAAATTTTCGAAATTTGGCGCCTAATATCTTCGAAGATTTGCCGAAAATCAAAAATCGAAAGTAGCGTATCTATGTGCCCTGTCTCCGGCTATGCCAAATGTATCGGAAGTTAAAATCCAATGATTATTGTTAAAATTACTGCCATATTTTTAAAAACGATAACTTCGGTGATTTCGGACATTTCGCATTGTCGCAGAACGTTCAAAATAGCTTTATCCTCCAAGTCACACCCACTTTCCCAGTAAAATCGAAGAAATCGTAACGATGCGACAAGCAGTTGCTGAGATCTACACAAAATAAAAGAATAATAATAATAATAACTAGACCTGCAAGCAGCACTGAACCGGCTTTCAGGAATCATACAGGAAGTTTATTATACCATAGCCGATCCATTGAGCTACCAAACTATACTTTAGTTGTTTTGCTTCAGTGACACCCTCTATCATATGTAAAAGTAATATTTGCTGGCGAAAAGACCGGTCAAAATTGTAAATTATGGCAAAATTACGTCACTTCCGGTGCCGAAAGAAATTTTTATAGGTGAAAAATAAGTCGAAAATTCGCAACATACAAAAATACAAACTTTGTTTTATACATATCGAGCAATAAATAATTAACCTATAACCCATAAACTGAAATTAAGAAGGTAAAAAACTTAAAAGTGACCCTGGGAAAATTGGCTATTATTCGACAAGGGAACATGCTAGAAGCCTTTTCTTGATATCAATATGATGGTATTGATTCAATCTTACTGCCCATTAGAGTCAGACGTTATAAAGTTAAACGAATAATAAATATAAATCCCTTCAAAACAATGTTTGTTTTGAAGGCTAAAAATACGTTTTTTGCAAAAATTATATTACTTCCGGTGATATTGAAAATGTTAACTTAGTTCATAGAAGTCATAAATGGCATAAGGCATCAAATGGTAAAAAAATTATAAAAATCGAATAATAATTGACACTTTTATAGACCAAAATCCTTGAAAAGTGACTTATAGAAGATCGCCTATTTCTCTGTAACCGTACAAGTTAGAAACCATTTTGTGGTATCTGTATGGTCGTATGTCTTCATTCTATTCGTTGATGGGAATCAAATATCATAATTTTAAAAATATTATAAGGCAGACTCATATGAATAAAATATTTGTTTTTTAGGTTAAAGATACATTTTTTGCCCAAATGACGTCATTTCCGGTCACAGTGAAAATGTAAAATTGGCTCGACCTAGTCCAAATTGGCATTAGGCATCAAATGGAAAAACAATATTGCAAATCGAATAATAATTCACTCTTTTATAGTCAAAATAACGTGAAAAGTGATGCATGCAAAATTGCATATTTCTCGGCAACTGCTCATATTACAAACTAATTTTCGCATACATTCTCTTCGTCTGGATTATTGCTACGAGTTTATGAAAATTACAAATAAATATTTATAAATATGAAGACGCTGAATGAATTGTAAATAACTGAATTTTACACTTTATTTTACATTTTATTCGAAATTGCCCGAAAATGAAATTGAAATTAAAAAATATGAGCTAAGAATTTTGTGCACCTTTGCAGGGTGCATCCTTTTAGTTATATCAGTTTTGAAAAAAACTAATATTTGCTTTCAAAAAGTGGTACCAAACTGTCAAAATTGTAGTTTTTGTTAATATTACGTCACTTCCGTTGCCGACAGAAAAATTTCACCGTAACAAAAAAAACTAGATCTGCTACTGTCCCATGCAGATATGACAGCTTTCATATTCATCGTCACGTGTCATTGATTGTATCAAGTATCCTAAATGAAAGGATAAGAAGAAAAAATTATCAAAATTGGTCAAAAACTCGCAAAATTACAAGTCTAAATATAGTATGAAACATTGCACCCAGGCATAACAATAATCTGAAAACTAAAGGGAAATAACCGAAACTTGTATTACTGTAATGAGACGGATGAGAAAATGAAATGAAAATTGCCGGAAAAAAATTAAAAATGGCATGTTGGACAGGCGACCTTACTCCTTGTCACGTACAACCGGGCATTCGAAAACACGCTAGTTAACTCAATAACAGGCGCGCGTGCTAACCATTCCGCCGCCCAACCCCTTTTTGAAATCAGACACGTGCAATATGTCATATAGCAAAAATAACAAGCCGCTCACAACAAAATGGTAAATTAATGAGTTTAGCGCAAAAAGGCGTCTATAGCACACGGTGTTCCCAGGCGGTCACCCATCCAAGTACTGACCGGACCCGACGTTGCTTAACTTCAGTGATCGGACGAGAACTGGTGTTTTCAACGTGGTGTGGCCGTAGACGAGACAAGGTGGACAGAACCCGTAGTTATACTTACTTGAATTGACCCGCTTATTGATTTTTTTGGGGGGGGTTGTCGGTTTTAAAAAGGCGTCTACAACACCCGGTGTTCCCAGGCGGTCACCCATCCAAGTACTGACCGGGCCCGACGTTGCTTAACTTCAGTGATCGGACGAGAACTGGTGTTTTCAACGTGGTGTGGCCGTAGACGAGAGAAGGTGGACAGAACCCATACTTGTGCTTGCTCAAATTCTTTTTGTGTCTTTTTCCGTGGGGAGAAGTGGCCGAGCGGAGAGCTGGAGTGGTGCAAAAGAGTGCGCGCTGTGGCCTGATTGGCGGAAAATTGATTTTTTCACGAAGAATCAGGGCAAAAAGGCGACTGCAGCACCCGGTGTTCCCAGGCGGTCACCCATTCAAGTACTAACCGGGCCCGACTTTGCTTAACTTCAGTGATCGGACGAGAACTGGTGTTTTCAACGTGGTATGGGCGTAGACGAGAGAAGGTGGACAGAACCCGTAGTTATACTTACTTGAATTGACCCGCTTATTGATTTTTTTTTGTTTTTTGTCGGTTTTAAAAAGGCGTCTACAGCACCCGGTGTTCCCAGGCGGTCACCCATCCAAGTACTGACCGGGCGCGACGTTGCTTAACTTTAGTGATCGGACGAGAACTGGTGTTTTCAAAGTGGTATGGCCGTAGACGAGGGGGGGGGGGACAGAACCCGTAGTTATACTTACCTGAATTGACCCGCTTATTGATTTTTTTTTTGGGGGGGGGGGCTTGTCGGTTTTAAAAAGGCGTCTACAGCACCCGGTGTTCCCAGGCGGTCACCCATCCAAGTACTGACCGGACCCGACGTTGCTTAACTTCAGTGATCGGACGAGAACTGGTGTTTTCAACGTGGTGTGGCCGTAGACGAGACAAGGTGGACAGAACCCGTAGTTATACTTACTTGAATTGACCCGCTTATTGATTTTTTGGGGGGTTTTGTCGGTTTTAAAAAGGCGTCTACAGCACCCGGTGTTCCCAGGCGGTCACCCATCCAAGTACTGACCGGGCCCGACGTTGCTTAACTTCAGTGATCGGACGAGAACTGGTGTTTTCAACGTGGTGTGGCCGTAGACGAGAGAAGGTGGACAGAACCCATACTTGTGCTTGCTCAAATTCTTTTTGTGTCTTTTTCCGTGGGGAGAAGTGGCCGAGCGGAGAGCTGGAGTGGTGCAAAAGAGTGCGCGCTGTGGCCTGATTGGCGGAAAATTGATTTTTTCACGAAGAATCAGGGCAAAAAGGCGTCTGCAGCACCCGGTGTTCCCAGGCGGTCACCCATTCAAGTACTAACCGGGCCCGACTTTGCTTAACTTCAGTGATCGGACGAGGACAGAACCCGTAGTTATACTTACTTGAATTGACCCGCTTATTGATTTTTTTTTGTTTTTTGTCGGTTTTGAAAAGGCGTCTACAGCACCCGGTGTTCCCAGGCGGTCACCCATCCAAGTACTGACCGGGCCCGACGTTGTTTAACTTTAGTGATCGGACGAGAACTGGTGGTTTCAACGTGGTGTGGCCGTAGACGAGAGAAGGTGGACAGAACCCGTAGTTATACTTTTCCTGAATTGACCTGCTTATTGGGTTTTTTTTTGGGGGGGGGGGGGGGTGTCGGTTTTAAAAAGGCGTCTACAGCACCCGGTGTTCCCAGGCGGTCACCCATCCAAGTACTAACCGGGCCCGACGTTGCTTAACTTCAGTGATCGGACGAGAACTGGTGTTTTTAACGTGGTGTTGCCGTAGACGAGAGAAGGTGGACAGAACCCGTAGTTATACTTACCTGAATTGACCCGCTTATTGATTTTTTTTTGGGGGGGGGGGATGGTCGGTTTTAAGAGGGTCTACAGCACCCGGTGTTCCCAGGCGGTCACCCATCCAAGTACTGACCGGACCCGACGTTGCTTAACTTCAGTGATCGGACGAAAACTGGTGTTTTCAACGTGGTGTGGCCATAGACGAGAGAAGGTGGACGGAACCCATACTTGTGCTTACTCTAATTCTTTTTGTGTCTTTTTCCCTGGGGAGACGGCCCGAGCGGAGAGCTGGAGTGGTGCAAAAGAGTGCGCGCTGTGGTCTGAATGGCGGAAAATTGATTTTTTCACGAAGAATCAGGGCAAAAAGTCGTCTACAGCACCCTGTGTTCCCAGGCGGTCACCCATCCAAGTACTAACCGGGCCCGACGTTGCTAACTTCAGTGATCGGACTAGAACTGGTGTTTTCAACGTGGTATGGCCGTAGACGAGAGAAGGTGGACAGAACCCGTAGTTATACTTACCTGAATTGACCCGCTTATTGATTTTTGTCCCCCGCCTTTCGAAGAAAGTTGGGGGACTATTAAAATGGGTTTGTCCGTCTGTCTGTTTTGTTTTTTGTATTTAATTGTTTTAAAGAGATTTAATAATGCCAGACTAATATTAAAATAAAGTTTTAAATTAAGAATAATTAATTATTGGTCTAATGCAATGAAATGATTTGATTTGACGGATGAAATGTACGATGGGTGTCCACACTATGTGGCTAAGGCGTTGGCCTGCTAGCCAGGAGGTCGGGTGTTCGATCCCTGCATTGGCCGAGAAAGTTCATCTCAATTGTCTGGCGTGTCCCCCCACCCACCGTGTACACATTGGAGTGCACGTAAAAGATCTCTTAGCAGTTGGAATTCGATATTGTTGAATAAGCTCTATACGATGACTAAATGTGCAGATTGTAGCCACCCACACTGCATGTTTTGCTTAACAATGAAAGGGTGCCGTTTTCAATTTTCGATCCTTTTATTCTTCTACTCCTGATATTTTGGACTGTTGATCGATGGTTTCATATAAAAAACTACCGATAAGACTCTTTGTAGAAGAAGTTCCCAAAAAATATTACGTTGACTTTACGAGAAAGACCTCTAAACATGCTCCAAATTGTAAAAATACGACTTTTTGGATTTTCAATCTCTTTTTTTCGGCTATCCCTGATATTTAAAAAAAATGATACAATGATTTCACACAACAGGCTAGCTATTAGACTCTCGATTGACAAGAGTTTCACCACCCTCCCTTCATTATAACCAGTTATTGTGCCCTAAAGAATCAATTCATCAGCATGCTTATCTCTGCTTACCCTAGGCAGAAAATGCTCATCTTTGCACTCAATCATGACATTGACCTAGTGAACGTCTACACCAAGATTGAACATTCTAGCTCAATTAGGAGGAGATATATTTTGTTTCAAAGTCTCGGCCCTTCAAATTGCTACTACTTTTCATATTCACTTCAAAATGGCAACCATCAGTTGACCTTAAACCAATTTCTGCTGCCTGCGATTTTTGGGCCATCCTTCAAGGATTCAGAAAATATAATTCCCGTGTCTGTAAGTAAAATAGCAAAAAAGCCTTAGGGATTTTTCATGTTTCAAGATGGTGGCACTTCCGGTTCGATCGACAAACTCCATATTTTGTGTAGGAATCAGTAATTATTTGTCAAGTACCGAAAAATTTTTTTAGGTCATTCTGACCTATATTTCGACGATTTTTTTTTTAAAACTTTGATCCTTAATTTCACCAAGGGGAGATAATTTAGAGAATTTCTCATTATATTTTCGAAGTCACATCGGTAAGATCTACTTATATACTAAATTTCATGAAAATCGTACAATTATTAAAGAAGTTGTCAAATTGGTCTAAACTTTCGGTTCGAAATCACAGCGACGAATTTTCGAAATTCGAAAATGTGAAATAGCAGATGAAAATGATATTTTTCAAGGTATTCAAAGAAAAAAGAATTAGTAAAATCGGTCAAAAAATAGCAAAGTTACGACTATGCATTGTCAGTTTTTTCGTTCGTAAAATTCGGTGATTTCGAATTCGCAAAACGTTTTGAAAATATATTTAATCAACAGCCACCACCCATTTTTGGGGGGGTAGGTCAAAGTTTCAGAAACATCCTATGGTTACATTCTGTGAAATCCGATTTGCAGGAAAAACACAAAAAAAAAATAATAACTAGATCTGCTAAGCAGATATTAAAGCTTTCATATTCACGGTCAGTTTCTGTTGCATCTCATGAGTTATATAAAGAATCTTAAAAAGGAAAAAGAATTAATGAAATCTGCCAAAAACTCACCTAGTTATAACGAGAAACAATTCAACCGGTTCAAATTCTACCTTAATTAAAAACAGAGGTGTTATGTTCCAATGTGATCAGTCAAATTGCTTATTGCTCCTAAATCTACGCAGAAATTCTCAACATCAAACTTAGTCAAGGTAATGACATAATGAATCTATATTTGGAATTTTGTCACTCTCACTTTATTATAACCAAAGTTATCGTGCGTCAAAGAATCAACCAATCGGATTGCTTATCTCTGCTTACTGTAAGCAGTCAATGCTCATCTTCGCACTCCTTCATGGCACTGACCTAATGAACGCCTTCACCAAGATTGAACATTCTGCCCCAATTAGAAGGAGAGTTATTTTGTTTCAAAATGCTCATTGTCGAACGTATTAAAGGTATTGATGTAATGAAACTATACACCAAGTTTCATCACTCTGACTGAAGTGAAAGTGTCCGAAATCATCAACCAATCTAATTGCTTATCTCTGCTTACCCGAAGCATAAAATGCTCATCTTCTAACTCCATGTTTTTAATGTATGGGGATCATGGTGGCTCAGTGGTATGAGACACTGATTAACTAACCAGTAGGTCTTGGGCTCTCTCTGGGGGGGGGGGGGGGCTAGTGGTCTAGAGTGCCGCCTTCGACCTCTAGCTGGCCGGTCACCTCTGGCTTGCGGCTGTGGTTTCGAGCCCCGGTGTGAGCGTATGTGGCATGGAGATAGGGGCGCCTTCTCAACCTCGTGGGTTTCCTCTGGGCACTCCGGTTTCCTCCCACCTCTAAAGACCCCTACGCGCATGCGAATTATTGAAATAAAATTGAAACCATATGTTAGTCCCGAAATGACCTGGTTGTGTTGAGTGGACGTTAAACCCCATTTCTCTCTCTCTCCCGGGGTTTGACCAGAAAGTCAATTGTACAGGCTTGACTGCCCTTGTTAGCTGTACAGGACAGTAGGTCTGCCCGGTCTGACAGGGAATAGTGTCTAATTGTTAGGATGGGACGAAAAGCAATGTTCAGTGTACACATTGGCGTGCACGTAAAAGATTCCTTGATAGAGTATATCGTAATGTAGATGTCCCGGCAAAATCTATCTGTTTGTCTTCATTGGTCCAGTCGGTGTATAAAGTAGGACTTTTGCCCTACTCCGTATAAGATTTCAAATCTTTGAAGTTTTAAGATAAGTATACCCGGTCCCTGAAATCTTAAATGGGACTTGCTTTTTCGCCCTTCTGTTCTGTACAGACTGGGCTAATACAGTAAAACATTGTAACAATCTACAGAGAGTAAATTTAACTTGTTGACTAAATAATCTTCAATACTTCCAATTAGCGGTATGTAGTGACAAGGATCGTGACCCAGATGGGATATACTTGAACTTTCTAGACAAGAAACCTGATATCTAATTTGGTATAGCACTAATAAGTTTCATTACATACTAAATTTTTATATGATTGCTTATCGCACTTGGCATTCATACCCATAGGTCCATCTTTAAATTTAAAACTGGTAGAAATTACCGAGGGTTGAACATGGTATTGCATCGTCACCGTTGTATTATTGCTCATCGCCCTTGACATTGTATTAAAGGCAGTTTTATATTCATAGGGCCAGAACGGTAAATTATAAAAAGTGTAAATTATTACCCAGAGTTGAACATTATTTGTGATTTTGCCTGGTAACGCCAAAACTCGTTCATGTACTAAATAATGGCGGCACAGTAAAATTTCTTGATTGTCAAGTTTTTGGTTATAAATAAACCCTCGCGATTTTTTTTAGTATGGAATCAAATCTACGGCTATTTCTGTAAAACACGTTTTTTTTTCTTTTTCAGGCTTTCCTCGCTTTCGCTGTCTGTTTGACAGTAGCTGCTTCCCAATACATCGATGCTAAAATCGGACACGGTTTCGGACATGGTGTTGGTGTCTTTGGAAACGGAATTGGTAAAGGATTTGGAAGAGGACATGCCGGTGTTGGACATGGTCTTGTTGGTGTAGGAGCTATTGGCAACGGACTCAACCATGGTATTGGACATGGTATCCAAGGAAACCGACTCAGACACGGAATAGTAGCTGTTGGCAAAGTCGGTGTTATTGGGAACGGAATTGGTCATGGTGTTGTTGGTAACGGTATCGGACACGGTATTGTTGGAAACGGAATTGGTCATGGTATCGTTGGTAACGGTATCGGACATGGTATCATTGGAAACGGAATCGGACACGGACTTATTGGACATGGACAGATTGGTAACGGCATTGGGCATGGCATCGTTGGTAACGGTATCGGACACGGTATTGTTGGAAACGGAATTGGTCATGGTATCGTTGGTAACGGTATCGGACATGGTATCATTAGAAACGGAATCGGACACGGACTTATTAGACATGGAAAGATTGGTAACAGCATTGGGCATGACATGGTTGGTAATGGTATCGGACACGGTATTGTTGGACACGGAATTGGTCATGGTATCGTTGGTAACGGTATCGGACACGGTATAATTGGAAACGGACTTGTTGGACATGGAAAGATTGGAGCTTACAAACAATCATACAACTACAACGGGTATAACAACGGGCCATACAACCGATACAACAACGGACCATACAAGTACAACCAATACAATAATAAAGGATACAATAGTTACAACGGCCCCTACAATTACAACAACGGTTACAACAATGGCCACAATAACAACGAATATGGGAAGGGATATAACAACTACAATAACAACGGATACGGTAACGGATACAACAACTACAACCGTTATCCTTCTTACAATAACTATCAAGGTTGCGATTACAACAAATATTAAGACAATACGGCTATTTGATAGCATAATATTACCATAGCTTTAATACTTATAAATACTAGTATATAGTTTCTATTGTTCATGCATAATGTATATACGTAAATCAGGGAGTTAAGATATATATAAATTTAATAAAATAATATACATATAAACTCTTGTTATTTATCCGTTTCATAGCTTACTACTAGTCCGGTCTATAGCTTGATAACCTCAATGTGCATATATACGTCACATCCTGTCTTCATTACGTTTGGTCAAAGGTCACGAGATGTAAATAGGGATATCGCTAATCCTAATCCTAATCCAAGACCTAACCTTAGCGCTTACCCTAACCCTAACCTACAATCTCGCCAGTCCAATCTCCTGGGTTTACCCCGGGACCTGCGGTTTCCTCCCACTGTTAATATGCGCAAGCAGATTATTGAAATAAAATTAAACCATATGTTAGTCCCAAAATGACCTAGTTTGCGTCGAGTGGACGTTAAACCCCACTCTCTCTCTCTCTCTCTCTCTCTCTCTCTCTCTCTCTCTCTCTCGCTCGGTGTCATGGTTATTCAGTGCATATAACTGTAATTTCGATATGTCAATTACTTCACGCAAACCTTAAAGTAATGTACAATTATTCCACCCTCGCATATTGTTTAGGGATTTTCCCACAAACAGGTCTCATCTTACCGCTCCTATGGAAGGCAGCGAATAGAATGTAGCATACCTGGAATGCCGAATGATTCTTTAAGAAACGAGTGAGTTACTATTACTGGAAAAAACGGTATTATGTCAATAGTACTGCTAGTTCAAAAGCGTTTTATAGCTGAGGCACTGGAGGCGCCAGCCTCCCCGCGAAAAAAATCAAAGCAGTTGAAAAAATAGAACGGGAGAAAAATGCTAAAACCGATGCGAAAAATGAAAATGTACCCTAGTTAGGGAGGGCTCTAAAGACAGACAAAAGGGTCCCACGAATGACAAAAGGGTCCCTAGGGCCAAGGGAAAGGGCCCCCGAGTCCAACTCAGTCGTTTTCTATACACTGTTACTGTCGAATCCACTACTGAATGAGAATGCAGCCATTGCATTGGCATGGCAATCATCAATCAAGAACCTCCCCTCGCGACAGAGGGCCCTCAAAATAGTACAGCCTCCGCCATGATAAACCTTAAAACGCCCCTATGCTAGTTCTGTAACTGAAAGTCAAAATGGTGAAAGATGTTATTTGGTCAACATTTTCAGATGAGGCGTGTAATAAAGTGGCTTAAATATATGAAAATCTTGAAAGAACTGATCGCAACCTACACCCTGCATTTGTTAGGTGTGTGGTTGCGAATGGGATATAGCGTCTTGTGCCACCACCCCCACCCCATCACACACACATATACCACCCCGATTCTTCAATCCAAACTGATTAGAACCTGAATCACAATCGATCTAGTAGCAATCATACACAGTCGATATCAAAAATTGATTTCCAATCTCAAAGACGGCTTATCTCCCCTGAAACTGGTGAGTAATACGCGATTCCCAATTCACACAACTTTCATAGATTTAAGGAAATGGAATGAACTGAACAGAAATGGTTTTAACGACCTATCTTTCTGCGCCGACTGAATTAACTAAATTTTGATCGGACAGCGTCGTTACGGTCTTTTCTTTCGAATTCCAACTGTTAAGTAGTCTTTTACGGGCATGTAGATATTGTTCGTAGCCGGGCCATTTAGGTTTCAAATTTCACAGTGTATTGATAGCCTTCTGGTTTCTGCTATGATTCGTTCATTGTTTCACTGTTTTTTCTACTATGAACTCGTCTACTATTAATTCGTTGATTGTTTCACTCTTATTTCGGCTATGATTTCGTTAAACGTTTCATTGTTATTTCTGCTACGAATTCGTTAATTGTTTCACCGTTATTTCTGCTACGAATTCGTTAATTGTTGAAGTGTTATTACTGCTATAAATTCGTTGATCGGTGAATCACGGTGGCTAAGTGGGCAAGGCGCTGGCTCGTTAGCCTGGAGGTCGGGTGTTCGATCCTTGCATTGGCCGAGAAAGTTCATCTCGATTTTCCGGCGTGGTTTCCTCTTGTCAGTGATGCAGAAGGAAGGCCTGATAAGGACAGCTGCCTAGTCGTTCGGATGGGACGAAAAACCGAGGTCCCGTGTACACATTGGAGTGCACGTAAAAGATCCCTTGGCAGTTGGAATTCGATATAAGAGTAGGCCGTAGCGCCGCTGCCCGGGCAAAAATTCCCTCATAGCACACTGTATGGCGTATGCCCGTCTTCCATTAGCCCAGGTCAGGTGCAGAAGAGTAGGACGTAAAACCCCATTTCATTTCTGCTATTTATGCTATGAATTCGTTAAGTTTTGCACTGTTATTTCTGCTATGAGTTCGTTGATCGTTTCACTGTTATTTCTGCTGTGAACTCGATGAAGACAATGACCTAGTGAACGTCTACATCAAGTTTGAACATTCTAGCTGACTTATAGCAAGAAACATTTCAACCGGGCGAAATTTTCTGTTTTAACAGTTTAATGTGCAGGGTACTTTAATTACCAACCGATTATTACAAAACTTTTGAAAATAAGCTCCAACTGACCAGCTTAATCGTATGCAATAAAAGTTTGGCTTGAATTGAAAGTTCTGCAAGTAGAAAGTTCATCTCGATTTCCCGGCGTGGTTCCCCCTTGTCAGTGTGGCAGAACGGAGGGCCTGACAAGCACAGCTTTCTAGTTCGGATGGGACGAAAACCACGGTCCCGTGTACACATTGGAGTGCACGTAAAATATCCCTAAGCAGTTGGAATTCGATACTGTTGAATAAGCTCTATACGATGACTAAATGTGTAGATTGTAGTCACCCACACTGCATGTTTCGCTTAACAATGAAAGGGTGCCGTTTTCAATGTTCGATCCTTTTGTTCTTCTACTCCTGATATGTTGGACTGTTGATCGATGGTTTCATATAAAAGACTACCAATAAGACTCTTTGTAGAAGAAGTTCCCAACAAATATTATGTTGACTTTACGAGAAAGACCTCTAAATATGCTCCAAATTGTAAAAATACGACTTTTTGGATTTTCAATCTCTTTTTTTCGGCTATCCCTGATATTTAAAAAAAAAATGATACAATGATTTCACACAACAGGCTAGCTATTAGACTCTCTATTGACAAAAGTTTCACCGCCCTCCCTTCATTATAACCGAAGTTATCGTGCCCTAAAGAATCAACAAATCAACATGCTTATCTCTGCTTACCCTAAGCAGAAAATGCTCATCTTTGAACTCCATCATAACATTGACCTAGTGAACGTCTACACCAAGTTTGAACATTCTAGCTTAATTAGAAGGAGAGTTATTGTGCCCCAAAGTCTCGGCCCTTCAAATTGCTTCTATTTTTCATTTTCAATTCAAAATGGTGACTCCCGGTTGACCTAAATCAAAATTGTATTCGCGACATTTTTTAGGCCTTCCTACAAGGATTCAGAAAATATAACTCCCGAGTCTGTAAGTAAAATAGCAAAAAAGCCTTAGTGATTTTTCACTTTTAAAGATGGTGGCACTTCCGGTTCGATCGACAAACTCCATATTTTGTGTACGAATCAGTAATTCCTTATCTAGTATCGAAAAAAAAAATAGGTCATTCTGACCTATATTTCGACGATTTTTTTGAAAACTTTGATCCTTAATTTCACCAAGGGGAGATAATTTAGAAAATTTCTAATTATATTTTTGAAGTCACATCGGTAGGATCTACTTATATACTAAATTGAATGAAAATCGCACAACTATTAAAGAAGTTGTCAAATTGGTCTAAACTTCCGGTTCGAAATCACAGCGACGAATTTTCGAAATTCGAAAATGTGAAACTGCTGATGAAAATGATTTTTTTCAAGGTATTCAAAGAAAAAAGATTTAGTAAAATCGGTCAAAAAACAATAAAGTTACGACTATGCATTGTCCATTTTGTCGTTCGTAAATTTCGGTGATTTCGGAATCGTAAAACGTTTCGAAAATATATTTAATCAACAGCTACCACCCATTTTTGTGGGGATAGGTAAAAGTTTCATAAAGATACTGTGGTTAGATTCTGAGAAATCCGATTTGTGGATAAAACACAAAAAAAAAATAACAATAACTAGATCTGCTAAGCAGATATTAAAGCTTTCATATTCACGGTCAGTTTCTGTCGCATCTCATGAGTTATATAAAGAATCTTAAAAAGGAAAAAGAATTAATGAAATCCGCCAAAAACTCACCGAGTTATAACGAGAAACAATTCCATCGGTTCACATTAGAGGTGTTATGTTCCAATGTGATCAGTCAAATTGCTTATTGCTCCTAAATCTACGCAGAAATTCTCAACATCAAACCTAGTCAAGGTAATGACATAATGAATCTATATTTGGAATTTTGTCACTCTCACTTCATTATAATCAAAGTTATCGTGCCCCAAAGAATCAACCAATCAGATTGCTTATCTCTGCTTACTGTAAGCAGACAATGCTCACTTCGCACTCCTTCATGGCACTGACCTAATGAACGCCTTCACGAAGATTGAACATTCTGCCCCAATTTATTTTGTTTCAAATTCTCGACCAATCAAATTGCTCATCGCTCTGCTTATCCAGGGCAGACAATGCTCATTGTCGAACGTATTCAAGGTATTGATGTAATGAAACTATACACCAAGTTTCATCAATCTGACTGAAGTGAAAGTGTCCGAAATCATCAACCAATCTAATTGCTCATCTCTGCTTACCCTAAGCATAAAATGCTCATCTTCTAACTCCATGTTTTTAATGTATGGGGATCATTGTGGCTCAGTGATATGAGACACTGATTAACTAACCAGTAGGTCTTGGGCTCTCTCCGCGAGGGGGGGGGGGGTGGCCTAGTGGTCTAGAGTGCCACGCTTCGACCTCTAGCTGGCCGGTCACCTCTGGCTTGCTGCTGTGGTTTCGAGCCCCGGTGTGAGCGTATGTGGCATGGAGATAGGGGCGTCTTCTCAACCTCGTGGGTTTCCTCTGGGCACTCCGGTTTCCTCCCACCTCTAAAGACCCCTACGCGCATGCGAATTATTGAAATAAAATTGAAACCATATGTTAGTCCCGAAATGACCTGGTTGTGTTGAGTGGACGTTAAACCCCATTTCTCTCTCTCTCTCTCTCTCACTCCCGGGGTTTGACCAGAAAGTCAATTGTACAGGCTTGACTGCCCTTGTTAGCTGTACAGGACAGTAGGTCTGCCCGGCCTGACAGGGAATAGTGTCTAATTGTCAGGATGGTACGAAAAGCAATGTTCAGTGTACACATTGGCGTGCACGTAAAAGATTCCTTGATAGAGTATATCGTAATGTAGATGTCCGGGCAAAATCTATCTGTTTGTCTTCATTGGTCCAGTCGGTGTATAAAGTAGGACTTTTGCCCTACTCCGTATAAGATTTCAAATCTTTGAAGTTTTAAGATAAGTATACCCGGTCCCTGAAATCTTAAATGGGACTTGCTTTTTCGCCCTTCTGTTCTGTACAGACTGGGCTAATACAATAAAACATTGTAACAATCTACAGAGAGTAAATTTAACTTGTTGACTAAATAATATTCAATACTTCCAATTAGCGGTATGTAGTGACAAGGATCGTGACCCAGATGGGATATACTTGAACTTTCTAGACAAGAAACCTGATATCTAATTTGGTATAGCACTAATAAGTTTCATTACATACTAAATTTTTATATGATTGCTTATCGCACTTGGCATTCATACCCATAGGTCCATCTTTAAATTTAAAACTGGTAGAAATTACCGAGGGTTGAACATGGTATTGCATCGTCACCGTTGTATTATTGCTTATCGCCCTTGACATTGTATTAAAGGCAGTTTTATATTCATAGGGCCAGAACGGTAAATTATAAAAAGTGTAAATTATTACCCAGAGTTGAACATTATTTGTGGTTTGCCTGGTAACGCCAAAACTCGATCATGTACTAAATAATGGCGGCACATAAAATTTCTTGATTGTCAAGTTTTTGGTTATAAATAAACCCTCGCAAAGTCGGTGTTATTGGTAACGGAATTGGTCATGGTGTTGTTGGTAACGGTATCGGAAACGGTATTGTTGGAAACGGAATTGGTCATGGTATCGTTGGTAACGGTATCGGACATGGTATCATTGGAAACGGAATCGGACACGGACTTATTGGACATGGACAGATTGGTAACGGCATTGGGCATGGCATCGTTGGTAACGGTATCGGACACGGTATTGTTGGAAACGGAATTGGTCATGGTATCGTTGGTAACGGTATCGGACATGATATCATTGGAAACGGAATCGGAAAGATTGGTAACGGCATTGGGCATGACATCGTTGGTTACGGTATCGGACACGGTATAATTGGAAACGGACTTGTTGGACATGGAAAGATTGGAGCTTACAAACAATCATATAACTACAACGGGCCATACAACCGATACAACAACGGACCATACAAGTACAACCAATACAATAATAAAGGATACAATAGTTACAACGGCCCCTACAATTACAACAACGGTTACAACAATGGCCACAATAACAACGAATATGGGAAGGGATATAACAACTACAATAACAACGGATACGGTAACGGATACAACAACTACAACCGTTATCCTTCTTACAATAACTATCAAGGTTGCGGTTACAACAAATATTAAGACAATACGGCTATTTGATAGCATAATATTACCATAGCTTCAATACTTATAAATACTAGTATATAGTTTCTATTGTTCATACATAATGTATATACGTAAATCAGGGAGTTAAGATATATATAAATTTAATAAAATAATATACTTATAAACTCTTGTTATTTATCCGTTTTATAGCTTACTACTAGTCCGGTCTATAGCTTGATAACCTCAATGTGCATATATACGTCACATCCTGTCTTCATTACGTTTGGTCAAAGGTCAAGAGATGTAAATAGGGATATCGCTAATCCTAATCCTAACCCAAGACCTAACCTTAGCGCTTACCCTAACCCTAACCTACAATCTCGTCTGTCCTATCTCCTGGGTTTACCCCGGACCTGCGGTTTCCTCCCACTGTTAAAGGGGAAGACCAACGATTTTCAACAAGGTTTCCATAAATCTGAAATATATATTCAGAAAGAATCCCCACTGTAAAAAAAGTAAAAAAGTTTTTGTGAACGATAAATTAATTTTTATTGAAACCGGAAGTGACATAGTTGGTTCAACACGCTCACTGGGCTCTATAGAAAGCATACAGATTTGGCATAAGTTTACTGATGCATTGTATTCACGTCCCGTCCTTGGGCCAAAAATCTTATGAAATGGACTGTTTGTTAGGATATTATAAACACGAATTTATGTTTTTTTAACGTTTAGTACACAAAGCCGTCGCGTAAATTCACTCACACTGAACAGTCCGCTGTGGACCAATTCACACCGCATGGCTAATTATTTACATCACGTGGTTTGATTGTCAGCATATACCACCCCGATTCTTCAATCCAAACTGATTAGAACCTGAATCACAATCGATCTAGTAGCAATCATACACAGTCGATATCAAAAATTGATTTCCAATCTCAAAGACGGCTTATCTCCCCTGAAACTGTTGAGTAATACGCGACTGAATTAACTAAATTTTGATCGGACAGCGTCGTTACGGTCTTTTCTTTCGAATTCCAACTGTTAAGTAGTCTTTTACGGGCATGTAGATATTGTTCCTAGCCGGGCCATTTAGGTTTCAAATTTCACGGTGTATTGATAGCCTTCTGGTTTCTGCTATGATTCGTTCATTGTTTCACTGTTTTTTCTACTATGAACTCGTCTACTATTAATTCGTTGATTGTTTCACTCTTATTTCGGCTACTATGAACTCGTCTACTATTAATTCGTTGATTGTTTCACTCTTATTTCGGCTATGATTTCGTTGAACGTTTCATTGTTATTTCTGCTACGAATTCGTTAATTGTTGAAGTGTTATTACTGCTATAAATTCGTTGATCGTTTCATTGCTATTTACGGGAATCACGGTGGCTAAGTGGGCAAGGCGCTGGCTCGTTAGCCTGGAGGTCGGGTGTTCGATCCTTGCATTGGCCAAGAAAGTTCATCTCGATTTTCCGGCGTGGTTTCCTCTTGTCAGTGATGCAGAAGGATGGCCTGATAAGGACAGCTGCCTAGTCGTTCGGATGGGACGAAAAACCGAGGTCCCGTGTACACATTGGAGTGCACGTAAAAGATCCCTTGGCAGTTGGAATTCGATATAAGAGTAGGCCGTAGCGCCGCTGCCCGGGCAAAAATTCCCTCATAGCACACTGTATGGCGTATGCCCGTCTTCCATTAGCCCAGGTCAGGTGCAGAAGAGTAGGACGTAAACCCCCATTTCATTTCTGCTATTTATGCTATGAATTCGTTAAGTTTTGCACTGTTATTTCTGCTATGAGTTCGTTGATCGTTTCACTGTTATTTCTGCTGTGAACTTCTACACCAAGTTTGAACATTCTAGCTGACCTACAGCGAGAAACATTTCAACCGGGCCAAATTTTCTATTTTAACAGTTTAATTTGCACGGTACCTTTAGTTATCAACCGAATATTACAAAACTTTTAAAAATAAGCTCCCGCTGAACAGCTTAATCGTTCGCAATAAACGGGGTTGGACATCATATTCCATGTCACGTGCAACCTGGAGATCGAAACGACACCCATTGACTCAATGACAGACGTTACGATACAGCGCGCACATGCTAACCATTCAGCCATTCAGCCTCCCTGAATTCGGAAAATTGCTGACTTATAGCAAGAAACATTTCAACCGGGCGAAATTTTCTGTTTTAACAGTTTAATGTGCACGGTACTTTAATTACCAACCGATTATTACAAAACTTTTGAAAATAAGCTCCAACTGACCAGCTTAATCGTATGCAATAAAAGTTTGGCTTGAATTGAAAGTTCTGCACGTAGGAAGTTCATCTCGATTTCCCGGCGTGGTTCCCCCTTGTCAGTGTGGCAGAACGGAGGGCCTGACAAGCACAGCTGTCTAGTTCGGATGGGACGAAAACCACGGTCCCGTGTACACATTGGAGTGCACGTAAAATATCCCTAAGCAGTTGGAATTCGATACTGTTGAATAAGCTCTATACGATGACTAAATGTGTAGATTGTAGTCACCCACACTGCATGTTTCGCTTAACAATGAAAGGGTGCCGTTTTCAATGTTCGATCCTTTTGTTCTTCTACTCCTGATATGTTGGACTGTTGATCGATGGTTTCATATAAAAGACTACCAATAAGACTCTTTGTAGAAGAAGTTCCCAACCAATATTATGTTGACTTTACGAGAAAGACCTCTAAACATGCTCCAAATTGTAAAAATACGACTTTTTGGATTTTCAATCTCTTTTTTTCGGCTATCTCTGATATTTAAAAAAAAATGATACAATGATTTCACACAACAGGCTAGCTATTAGACTCTCTATTGACAAAAGTTTCACCGCCCTCCCTTCATTATAACCGAAGTTATCGTGCCCTAAAGAATCAACAAATCAACATGCTTATCTCTGCTTACCCTAAGCAGAAAATGCCCATCTTTGAACTCCATCATAACATTGACCTAGTGAACGTCTACACTACGTTTGAACATTCTAGCTTAATTAGAATGAGAGTTATTGTGCTCCAAAGCTCGGCCCTTCAAATTGCTTCTATTTTTCATTTTCAATTCAAAATGGTGACTCCCGGTTGACCTAAATCAAAATTGTATTCGCGACATTTTTTAGGCCTTCCTACAAGGATTCAGAAAATATAACTCCCGAGTCTGTAAGTAAAATAGCAAAAAAGCCTTAGTGATTTTTCACGTTTAAAGATGGTGGCACTTCCGGTTCGATCGACAAACTCCATATTTTGTGTACGAATCAGTAATTCCTTATCTAGTATCAAAAAAAAAATTAGGTCATTCTGACCTATATTTCGACGATTTTTTTGAAAACTTTGATCCTTAATTTCACCAAGGGGAGATAATTTAGAAAATTTCTAATTATATTTTTGAAGTCACATCGGTAAGATCTACTTATATACTAAATTGAATGAAAATCGCACAACTATTAAAGAAGTTGTCAATTTGGTCTAAACTTCCGGTTCGAAATCACAGCGACGAATTTTCGAAATTCGAAAATGTGAAACTGCTGATGAAAATGATTTTTTTCAAGGTATTTAAAGAAAAAAGATTTAGTAAAATCGGTCAAAAAACAATAAAGTTACGACTATGCAATGTCCATTTTGTCGTTCGTAAATTTCGGTGATTTCGGATTCGTAAAACGTTTTGAAAATATATTTAATGAACAGCTACCACCCATTTTTTTGGGGGGGGGGGGTAGGTAAAAGTTTCATAAAGATACTGTGGTTAGATTCTGAGAAATCCGATTTGTGGATAAAACACAAAAAAAAAAAAATAACAATAATAATCTTAACAGAAACAATAAGCTTTCATATGTAATATGAAAGCTTAATAATCTTAACAGAAACAATAAGCTTTCATATGTAATATGAAAGCTTAATAATCTTAACAGAAACAATAAGCTTTCATGTGAAATATGAAAGCTTAATTACAATTGGGACCACGGAGCATATGAACTTTGTTTTATACAAATCGAACAATAAATAATTTTTCTGAGTACGAAAAACTAAATTAGCCGATGGCGGCTAACTCAAATTACCGAGACAATTTTTTTCTCATTTCTGCTCAAGTACGATGATATTTTAACCCTGTGTAAAATATCATCAAAAGATATTCATAAATAAAAAAGGTTTTCGTAAAAAAATTAATTTTTTTCAAAATATCGGACATTTTTTCGACTACTTCCGTTTTTACGATCGTTGTTGTGATAGCTTTACGAAGTTCTTTGGATATTTAACTTTCTGTACCAGAAGTGTCAGAAACATCCATTGAGTAGTTTTGGAAAAAAAGATAAATTAAAGAGCGTTTACAAAAATTTAACGATTTTTCAATTTTTTTCAAAGTTTGAGGCCATTTTTGGACCACTTATATTATTTCAATGCTTTTCATTTTGGATTCACTATATAGACAACCGATAGGACTTTGGGTAAGAAAAATTTAAGAAAAATCGTAGACGTCGTTTTCGAGAAAAGGGCGTCTCAGAATGTTAAAAAATCGGAAAATACTAGACTTTTGGCATACAATAATTTATTTCCTTATCATCGAAATCGTATTATTTAGATAACATATGATGGTCCATTCATAGGACTATCCAGCGACACTTTAGTTCTTTTGTCCGCTATTAACTAAGGGAGAAATCAAGTTTTTCGCAAGTGCGACAATGTTTTTACTCTTTTTTTTCATTTTTTGAATACTTCCGGTATGGTTATTATTGTCGGAATAGTTTTAATAGCCGGTTTGAGCACTAAAATAGCCACAGGGCTCTGTAATGATATATTACATTACCTGATCAGATAAAATGCCCCTGAGAAATCCTATGTTCAAAAGTGCCAAAAATGCAAAAAATTTAAAATATCGAAAATTAAATTTCAATAATTACATACATATTAAAAAATCGTTAGAATCGTAATTAGGTCAGCTATCTGAATATACAACCTTTTTTTAAAAATCTCTTAAAATAAAAAAATAGTAGAGCATTTTCCAAAATTTCACGATTTTTCGACTTTTTTCGATTTTCAGTCCCTTTTATATCCTATTCCAGACATCTCAAAGTCTTATTGGATGGCTTCATGCAAAATACCTTCGAAAGGACTCTCGATAGAAAAATTTTAAAAAAAAATTGTAGATTAAGTTTTCGAGATACAGGCATCCAAAAACGCTCCAAATCGGAAATTACTTGATTTTCAGCGTGCCATATTTTGCTGCCTTTTCATAGTATCTGTATGATTTGGGTATCATGCGATAGTCCATTCCTCATGCAACCCAACGATACCTTAATCCCAAAACCACCCATTTTTTTCGTTTTTTTTGCAAATTTTGCACATTATTTCGACCACTTCCGGTTTAAGGAGTCTTGTCGAAATTGCTTTACCTGTTGGTATTGGACTATAACTTCATGTTCCAGAAGTTTCACAAACGTCAATTCGGCCGTAAAACGAAACCTGAGCTCACAAAAAGGGAAGAAAATTCGAAAAAAATCGAAAAATAAAGGGCAATAACTCTGAATGAAATTTATATTACTGGAATCGGGTTGACTTGAGGTATCCAAAAATATAGGTCAAATTTCAAAATTTTCAAAAATAACGTGTTTTCAATTTTCGAACGACAGAAGTCAGCGACGAAATTTCGAAATCGCAAAATGTGAGATTGCTATTGTCTCGGAAAAGCCTCAGGCTTTCTAAAAATGTAATTTGTTTGAATATAGTTAAAGAATTGACTTACCAATTCGGCCACTTCCTTCTGCGCAGAAGTCTAAAAATTGCTTTATTGAGTAACCACCACATGGTTTCCCGATAGAAAAATTAACCGAAAATCGGTATCTTTTTTCGATCAAAAAGAATAAAAATAATAAAAAAACTAGACCTGCAAGCAGCACTGAACCGGCTTTCAGGAATCATACAGGAAGTTTATTATACCATAGCCGATCCATTGAGCTACCAAACTATACTTTAGTTGTTTTGCTTCAGTGGCACCCTCTATCATATGTAAAAGTAATATTTGCTGGCGAAAAGACCGGTCAAAATTGTAAATTATGGCAAAATTACGTCACTTCCGGTGCCGTAAGAAATGTTTATAGGTGAGAAATAAGTCGAAAATTCGCAACATACAAAATACAAACTTTGTTTTATACATATCGAGCAATAAATAATTAACCTATAACCCATAAACTGAAATTAAGAAGGTAAAAAACTTAAAAGTGACCCTGGGAAAATTGGTTATTATTCGACAAGGGAACATGCTAGAAGCCTTTTCTTGATATCAATATGATGGTATTGATTCAATCTTACTGTCCATTAGAGTCAGATGTTATAAAGTTAAACGAATAATAAATATAAATCCCTTCAAAAAAATGTTTGTTTTGAAGGCTAAAAATACGTTTTTTGCAAAAATTACATTACTTCCGGTGATATTGAAAATGTTAACTTGGTTTATAGAAGTCATAAATAGAATAAGGCATCAAATGGTAAAAAAAATTATAAAAATCGAATAATAATTGACACTTTTATAGACCAAAAACTTTGAAAAGTGACTTATAGAAGATCGCCTATTTCTCTGTAACCGTACAAGTTAGAAACCATTTTGTGGTATCTGTATGGTCGTATGGCTTCATTCTATTCGTTGATGGGATTCAAATATCATAATTTTAAAAGTATCATAAGGCAGACTCATTTGAATAAAATATTAGTTTTTTAGGTTAAAAATACAGTTTTTGCCCAAATGACGTCATTTCCGGTCACAGTGAAAATGTAAAATTGGCTTGACCTAGTCCAAATTGGCATTAGGCATCAAATGGAAAAAAAATATTGCAAATCGAATAATAATTCACTCTTTTATAGGCAAAATAACGTGAAAAGTGATGCATGCAAAATTGCATATTTCTCGGCAACTGCTCATATTACAAACTAATTTTCGCATACATTCTCTTCGTCTGGATTATTGCTACGAGTTTATGAAAATTACAAAAAATGAATTGTAAATAACTGAATTTTACACTTTATTTTACATTTTATTCGAAATTGCCCGAAAATGAAATTGAAATTAAAAAATACGAGCTAAGGATTTTGTGCGCCTTTGCAGGATGCATCCTTTTAGTTATATCAGTTTTGAAAAAAAATAATATTTGCTTTCAAAAAGTGGTACCGAACTGTCAAAATTGTAGTTTTTGTTAATATTACGTCACTTCCGTTGCCGACAGAAAAATTTCACCGTAACAAAAAAAAATTACAATTGGGACCACGGAGCATATGAACTTTGTTTTATACAAATCGAACAATAAATAATTTTTCTGGGTACGAAAAACTAAATTAGCCGATGGCGGCTAACGCAAATTACCGAGACAATTTTTGTTCTCATTTCTGCTCAAGTACGATGATATTTTAACCCTGTGTAAAATATCATCAAAAAATATTCATAAATAAAAAAGGTTTTCGTAAAAAAATTATTTATTTTCAAAATATCGGACATTTTTTCGACTACTTCCGGTTTAACGATCGTTGTTGTGATAGCTTTACTTAGTTCTTTGGATACTTAACTTTCTGTACTAGAAATGTCAGAAACATCCATTGAGTAGTTCTGGAAAAAAAGATAAATTAAAAAGCGTTTCCAAAAATTTAACGATTTTTCAATTTTTTTCAAAATTTGAGTCCATTTTTGGACCACTTATATTATTTCAATGCTTTTCATTTTGGATTCACTATATAGACAACCGATAGGACTTTGAGTAAGAAAAGTTTAAGAAAAATCGTAGGCGTCGTTTACGAGAAAAGGGCGTCTCAGAATGTTAAAAAATCGGAAAATACTAGATTTTTGGCATACAATAATTTATTTCCTTACCATCGAAATCGTATTATTTAGATACCATATGATTGTCGATTAATAGAGCTATCCAGCGACACTTTAGTTCTTTTGGTCCGCTATTACCTAAGGGAGAAATCAAGTTTTTCGCAATTGCGACAATGTTTTTACTCTTTTTTTTTTTTTGCATTTTTTGAATACTTCCGGTATGGTTATTATTGTCGGAATGGTTTTAATAGCTGGTTTGGGCACTAAAATAGCCACAGGGCTCTGTAATGATATATTACATTATCTGATCAGATAAAATGCCCCTGAGAAATCCCATGTTCAACAGTGCCAAAAATGCAAAAAATTTAAAATATCGAAAATTAAATTTCAATAATTACATACATATTATACATCGTTAGAATTGTAATTAGGTCAGCTATCTGAATATACAACCTTTTTTAAAAAATCTCTTAAAATAAAAAAAAAGTAGAGCATTTTCCAAAATTTCACGATTTTTCGACTTTTTTCGATTTTCAGTCCCTTTTTTATCCTATTCCAGACATTTCAAAGTCTTATTGGATGGCTTCATGCAAAGTACCTCCAAAGGGACTCTCGATGAAAAAAAAAAAAAAAAAATTGTAGGTTAAGTTTTCGAGATACAGGCGTCCAAAAACGCTCCAAATCAGAAAATACTTCCTGCTCATCGTATCCGTACGAATTGGATATCATACGATACTGCAATTTTTATGCAACCCAACGATACCTTGATCGTTTTAATCCGTTGATATCAGCGAAGAAATCACGTTTTTCCCAAAACCACCCATTTTTTTCGGTTTTTTGCAAATTTTGCACATTATTTCGACCACTTCCGGTTTAAGGAGTTTTGTCGAAGTTGCTTTACCTGTTGGTATTGGACTATAACTTCATGTTCCAGAAGTTTCAGAAACGTCAATTCTGCCATAAAACGAAACCCGAGCTCACAAAATGGGAAGAAAATTCGAAAAAAATCGAAACTCTGAATGAAACTTATATTATTGGAATTGGATGGACTTCAGGTATCCAAAAATGTAGGTCAAATTTCAAAATTTTGAAAAATAACAAAAATTGTCTCGTAAACAACATGTTTTCAATTTTCCAACGATAAAAGTCATAGACGAATGTTCGAAATTGAAAAATGTGAGATTGCTATTGTCTCGGAAAAGCCTCAGGCTTTCTAAAAATGTAATTTGTTTGAATATAGGTAAAGAATTGACGAAACCACGGCCGTTTTTTAATTTCTTACCCACGTTCAAAATTCGGTCACTTCCGGTCTGCGCAGAAGTCTAAAAATTGCTTTATTGAGTAACCACTACATGGTTTCCCGATAGAAAAATTAACCGAAAATCGGTATCTTTTTTCGATCATAGAGGAATAGGCTCCCGCGGTAAAGAATAATAATAATAAAAAAAAACTAGACCTGCATGCAGGAATGACGGGTTTCACTGGTGCCATGTTACCCTTAAGCATGTCACTTCCGGTGCCAAGTTACCCTTGAACATATGTCACTTCCGGTACCAACGAAACCACTAAACAGGTTTCCCAATTAACATTGCACACAAATAAAATGGACGCAGAATCAACCAAATCCAGCAATATCAATTCATTTTATACATTTGTTACTTGTAAATGATCTTGACAAAATTACATTACTTCCGGTGTTAATGAAAATGTTCAATTAGTTTTATGAAATCAGAAATGGCATACGATATCATATAGTGAAAATTTTATGTAAATCGAATAATAATTGCCACTTTTAAAGACCAAAAAACTTGAAAAGTGACTTGTAGAAAATCGGCTATTTCTCTGCAACCGTACAAGTTAGAAACCATTTTGTGGTATCTGTATGATCGTATGGGTTCATTCTATTTGTTGATTGGCATCAAATGCCATAATTTGAAAAAGATTTCAAAACAGACTCATTTGAATAAAATATCTCTTTTGGAGGCTAAAAATACAGTTTTTGCCAAAATGACGTTACTTCCGGTGATAATGAAAATCTTAAATTACTTGTATGAAATCCCAAATGGCATTAGGTATAACATGGTGTGACGTTTATGACAATCGAATAATAATTGACCCTTTGATGGCTCCGAAACCTTCAAAAGTGACCTGTAGAAAACCGTCTATTTCTCGGCAACCGAACAAGTTAGAAACCATTTTATGATATCTATATGACCATATGAGTTTTGTTTATATGTGAATTTAAACCAAGAGTTAAAATTATTAATACATATTAAGTTATTCTTGGTTGAATAAAACATTGATTTAAAAAGTTTAAAATGCAGTTTTTGACCAAATGATGTCACTTCCGGTGTCAATTTTAAATTGTAATCAACTTGATATGACGCTACGTGCTTTTTGAATCAAATGATGTCACTTTTATAAAAATCCAATCATAATTGACTATTTTACAGGCAAAATAACGAAAACAGTGACTTGTACAGAACTGCCCATTTCTTGGTAACTGCTTATATTACAAACGAATTTTGACATACATTTTCTTCGTATGGATTATAGCTACAAGTTTATAAAAGTTACGAAGAAATATTTTAAAATCTGAAAAGTCTGAATAGGTTGTAAATAGGTCAATTTTACACCATTTTTAGCCTCTTAATCGAACTTGCTCGAAAATGAAATCGAAATTAAAAAAACTGCTTCCGACATTTTTTGCGCCTTGAAAGGGCACACTCTTTGAGTCAAATAATTTTTCCAAAAAATAATATTTGTTTTCGAAGAAGGAAAATAACTGTCAAAATTGTAGTTTTTGGTAAAATTATGCCACTTCCGGTGCCGACAGATAACACTTTTGGTAATAAAAAAAATGACAATTGATACAACGAAGCATATGAACTTTGTTTTATACAAATCGAACAATAAAAAATTAATCTAGGACTGGAAAACTGAATTAGCCAATGGCGGCCAAGGTAAATTACTGAGACAAATTTTTTTAACATTTTTGCACTAGTCAGATTCTGTGCACAATACGACTAAAAAATATTCATAAATAAAAAAGGTTTTTGTAAAATTTTAAATTTTCGAAATATTTGCCGAAAATCAAAAATCGAAAGTAGCGTAGCAACGTGCCCTGTCTCAGGCTATGCCGAAATGTATCGAAAGTTAAAATCCAATGATTATTGTTAAAATTACTGCAATATTTTCAAAAACGATAACTTCGGTGATTTCGGACATTTCGCATTGTCGCAGAACGTTCAAAATAGCTTTATCCTCTAAGTCACACCCACTTTCCCAGTAAAACCGAAGAAATCGTAACGATGCGACACGTAGTTGCTGAGATCTATTCAAATTGGAATCTGAATAATAATAATAATAAGAACTAGATCTGCTACTGTCCCATGCAGATATGAAAGCTTTCATATTCATCGTCACGTGTCATCGATTATATCAAGTATCTCAAATAAAAGGATACGAATAACAAACTATCAAAATTGGTCAAAAACTGGCGAAGTTACAAGTCTAAATATAGTATGAAACATTGCATAATCTGAAAACTAAAGGGAAATAACTGATACTTGTGTTGCTGTAATCGGGATGACTTCCGACTTCAAAACTTTCAGAAAAATGAAATGAAAATGGTAAGAAAACATCGAAAAATTAAATGAGATAACTTTGAACAAAACTAAAACTTTTTGAATCAGGTTGAACTCAACTGTTTGAATATGTACGTTAAATATGTAGATTTGGAAAATTATAAAGACATAATTATCAAAATCGGTCAAAAACTCACAAAGTTACAAATTTAAATGTAGTGAGAAACATTGCGCCCGGGCAAAAAAATAATCTTTAAACTAAAGGGAAACTTGTATAGCTGTAATCGGGCTTCCAAAATTAGAGATATGTTATATAATTATGGTTTCCAATATGTTTGGTTATAAGTAGGAAATCCTGACGACTTCTTAAGCATGTTTTAAACAAAGGATCATAGACTGCAATATACAAGAATGGCACTCTGCAATAAAAAAACTGGCCAAAGCAAGATTTCTATGCAGAAATTAAATAATTGCTAGAACCAGAAAAATATTTATCCACTATAATAAATAAGCAACATAGAGAAAATGAAATGAAATTGAATGGGGTTTAACGTCCTACTGTTCTGCTCCTAAAATGGGTTAATGAAGACGGGCATACGCCATAAAGTGTGCAATGAGGGAAATTTTACCCGGGCAGCGGCGTTACAGCCTACGAGGTTGGACAGGCGACCATACTCCTTGTCACGTACAACCAAGAAATCGAAACAACGCCAGTTGACTCAATGACAGACGTTATGATACAGAGCGCACGTGCTAACCATTCAGCCACGCAACCTCCCCAAAATCGGCAAATTGCTGACCTACAGCGAGAAACATTTCAACCGGGCCAAATTTTCTATTTTAACAGTTTAATTTGCACGGTACCTTTAGTTATCAACCGAATATTACAAAACTTTTAAAAATAAGCTCCCCCTGACCAGCTTCATCGTTCGCAATAAACGTTTGCCCCTTAAAATCGGCAAATTGCTGACTTTAAACATGCTAACCATTCAGCCATTCAGCCTCCCTGAATTCGGAAAATTGCTGACTTATAGCAAGAAACATTTCAACCGGGCGAAATTTTCTGTTTTAACAGTTTAATGTGCACGGTACTTTAATTACCAACCGATTATTACAAAACTTTTGAAAATAAGCTCCAACTGACCAGCTTAATCGTATGCAATAAACGTTTTGCCTGAATTGAAAGTTCTGCACGGAGAAAGTTCATCTCGATTTCCCGGCGTGGTTTCCCTTGTCAGTGAGGCAGAACGGAGGGCCTGAGAAGCACAGCTGTCTAGTCATTCGGATGGGACGAAAAACCAAGGTCCCGTGTACACATTGGAGTGCACGTAAAATATCCCTGAGCAGTTGGAATTCGATACTGTTGAATAAGCTCTATACGATGACTAAATTTGTAGATTGTAGTCACCCACACTGCATGTTTCGCTTAACAATGAAAGGGTGCCGTTTTCAATGTTCGATCCTTTTGTTCTTCTACTCCTGATATGTTGGACTGTTGATCGATGGTTTCATATAAAAGACTACCAATAAGACTCTTTGTAGAAGAAGTTCCCAAAAAATATTATGTTGACTTTAGGAGAAAGACCTCTAAACATGCTCCAAATTGTAAAAATACGACTTTTTGGATTTTCAATCTCTTTTTTTCGGCTATCCCTGATATTTAGAAAAAATGATACAATGATTTCACACAACAGGCTAGCTATTAGACTCTCTATTGACAAAAGTTTCACCGCCCTCCCTTCATTATAACCGAAGTTATCGTGCCCTAAGTAATCAACAAATCAGCATGCTTATCTCTGCTTACCCTAAGCAGAAAATAATCATCTTTGAACTCAATCATAACATTGACCTAGTGAACGTCTACACCAAGTTTGAACATTCTAGCTTAATTAGAAGGAGAGTAATTGTGTTCCAAAGTCCCGACCCTTCAAATTGCTTCTATTTTTCATTTTTAATTCAAAATGGTGACCATCACGTGACCGAAATCAAAATTCTATTCGCGACATTTTTTAGGCCTTCCTACAAGGATTCAGAAAATATAACTCCCGAGTCTGTAAGTAAAATAGCAAAAAAGCCTTATTGATTTTTCACTTTTAAATATGGCGGCACTTCCGGTTCGATCGACAAACTCCAAATTTTGTGTACAAATCAGTAATTACTTATCTAGTATCGAAGAAAAAAATCAGGTCATTCTGACCTATATTTCGATGATTTTTTTGAAAATTTTTATCCTTAATTTCGTCAAGGGGAGATAATTTAGAAAATTTCTAATTATATTTTTGAAGTCACATCGGTAAGATCTACTTATATACTAAATTTCATGAAAATCGTACAACTATTAAAGAAGTTGTCAAATTGGTCTAAACTTCCGGTTCGAAATCACAGCGACGAATTTTCGAAATTCGAAAATGTGAAACTGCAGATGAAAATGATTTTTTTAAAGGTATTCAAAGAAAAAAGAATTAGTAAAATCGGTCAAAAAATAACAAAATTACGACTATGCATTGTCATTTTTTTCGTTCGTAAAATTCGGTGATTTCGGATTCGTAAAACGTTTCGAAAATATATTTAATCAAGGTTTGCACCCCATTTTTTGGGGGGGGTAGGTCAAAATTTCAGAAAGATCCTATGGATAGATTCTGAGAAATCCGATTTGCAGAAAACACACACAAAAAAAATAATAACTAGATCTGCTACTGTCCCATGCAGATATGAAAGCTTTCATATTCATCGTCACGTGTCATCGATTATATCAAGTATCTCAAATAAAAGGATAAGAATAACAAACTATCAAAATTGGTCAAAAACTCGCGAAGTTACAAGTCTAAATATAGTATGAAACATTGAGTAATCTGAAAACTAAAGGGAAATAACTGATACTTGTGTTGCTGTAATCGGGATGACTTCCGATTTCAAAACTTTCAGAAAAATGAAATGAAAATGGTAAGAAAACATCGAAAAATTAAATGAGATAACTTTGAACAAAACTAAAACTTTTTGAATCAGGTTGAACTCAACTGTTTGAATATGTACGTTAAATATGTAGATTTGGAAAATTATAAAGACATAATATCAAAATCGGTCTAAAACTCACAAAGTTACAAATTTAAATGTAGTGAGAAACATTGCACCCGGGCAAAAAAATAATCTTTAAACTAAAGGGAAATAACTGAAACTTGTATAGCTGTAATCGGGCTTCCAAGATATATTATATAATTATGGTTTCCAATATGTTTGGTTATAAGTAGGAAATCGTGACGACTTCTTAAGCATGTTTTAAACAAAGGGTCATAGACTGCAATATACAAGAATGGCACTCTGCAATAAAAAAAAACTGGCCAGAGATTTCTATGCAGAAATTAAATAATTGCTAGAACCAGAAAAATATTTATCCACTATAATAAATAAGCAACATAGAGAAAATGAAATGAAATTGAATGGGGTTTAACGTCCTACTGTTCTGCTCCAACAATGGGCTAATGAAGACGGGCATATGCCATAAAGTGTGCAATGAGGGAAATTTTACCCGGGCAGCGGCGTTACGGCCTACGAGGTTGGTAAGGCGACCATACTCCTTGTCACGTACAACCAAGAAATCGAAACAAGGCCAGTGGACTCAATGACAGACGTTATGATACAGAGCGCACGTGCTAACCATTCAGCCACGCAACCTCCCTAAAATCGGCAAATTGCTGACCTACAGCGAGAAACATTTCAACCGGGCCAAATTTTCTATTTTAACAGTTTAATTTGCACGGTACCTTTAGTTATCAACTGAATATTACAAAACTTTTAAAAATAAGCTTAATCGTTCGCAATAAACGTTTGCCCCTTAAAATCGACAAATTGCTGACTTTAAAGTGAGAAACATTACAACCGGGCCAAATTTTCTGTTTTATCATTTTAACAGTACCTTTGATTACCAACCGATTATTACAAAACTTTAAAAAGAGAAAGAGAGAAATGCGGCCTAACGTCCATTCGACACAAACTAGGTCATTTCGGGACTAACATATGTTTTTTGATTTTATTTAAAAACTCCCCTTGCACGTACTGGTCTTTAGCCGTTGGGAGGAAACCGAAGAACACGGAGAAAACACACGAGGTTAGACATCATACACCATGTCACGTGGAACCTGGAGATCGAAAGGACGCCCGTTGACTCAATGACAAACGTTACGATACAGCGAGCACATGCTAACCATTCAGCCATCCAGCCTCCCTGAATTCGGAAAATTGCTGACTTATAGCAAGAAACATTTCAACCGGGCGAAATTTTCTGTTTTAACAGTTTAATGTGCACGGTACTTTAATTACCAACCGATTATTACAAAACTTTTGAAAATAAGCTCCAACTGACCAGCTTAATCGTATGCAATAAACGTTTTGCCTGAATTGAAAGTTCTGCACGGAAAAAGTTCATCTCGATTTCCCGGCGTGGTTCCCCTTGTCAGTGAGGCAGAACGGAGGGCCTGACAAGCACAGCTGTCTAGTCCTTCGGATGGGACGAAAAACCAAGGTCCCGTGTACACATTGGAGTGCACGTAAAATATCCCTAAGCAGTTGGAATTCGATACTGTTGAATAAACTCTATACGATGACTAAATGCGTAGATTGTAGTCACCCACGCTGCATGTTCTGCTTAACAATGAAAGGGTGCCGTTTTCAATGTTCGATCCTTTTGTTCTTCTACTCCTGATATGTTGGACTGTTGATCGATGGTTTCATATAAAAGACTACCAATAGGACTCTTTGTAGAAGAAGTTCCCAAAAAATAGTATGTTGACTTTACGAGAAAGACCTCTAAACATGCTCCAAATTGTAAAAATACGACTTTTTGGATTTTCAATCTCTTTTTTTCGGCTATCCTTGATATTTAAAAAAAATGATACAATGATTTCACACAACAGGCTAGCTATTAGACTCTCTATTGACAAAAGTTTCACCGCCCTCCCTTCATTATAACCGAAGTTATCGTGCCCTAAAGAATCAACAAATCAGCATGCTTATCTCTGCGTACCCTAAGCAGAAAATGCTCATCTTTGAACTCAATCATAACATTGACATAGTGAACGTCTACAACAAGTTTGAACATTCTAGCTTAATTAGAATGAGAGTTATTGTGTTCCAAAGTCTCGGCCCTTCAAATTGTTTCTATTTTTCATTTTCAATTCAAAATGGTGACTCCCGGTTGACCTAAATCAGAATTCTATTCGCGACATTTTTTAGGCCTTCCTACAAGGATTCAGAAAATATAACTCCCGAGTCTGTAAGTAAAATAGCAAAAAAGCCTTATTGATTTTTCACGTTTAAAGATGGTGGCACTTCCGAACAAAGTCCATATTTTGTGAACGAATCAGTAATTCCTTGTCTAGTATCGAAAAAAAAACTAGGCCATTCTGACCTATATTTCGACGATTTTTTTGAAAACTTTGATCCTTAATTTCACCAAGGGGAGATAAGTTAGAAAATTTCTAAAGTCATTTTTCAAGTCGCATCATTAAGGTCTACTTACATATTAAATTTCATGAAAATCGTACAACTACTAAAGAAGTTGTCGAGTTGGTGTAAACTTCCGGTTCGAAATCACAGCGACGAATTTTCGAAATTCGAAAATCCGAAATTGCAGATTTGAAGTAAATGTCTTTGGATACTCAAAGAAAAAAGAATTAGTAAAATTGATCAAATAGTCACAAAGTTACAGCGTTGTAGGTCAAATGCATTCGTTCGTAAAATTCGGTGATTTCGGATTCGTAAAACGTTTTGAAAATACATTTAATCAGGGTTCGCACCCCATTTTTTTTTGGGGGGGGGGGGAAGGTCAAAATTTAAGAAAGATCCTATGGATAGATTCTGAGAAATCCGATTTGCAGAAAACACACACAAAAAAAAAATAATAATAATAACTTTAACAGAAACAATAAGCTTTCATATGTAATACATATGAAAGCTTAATAATAATTTTAACAAAAACAATAGTGTTTCACACAAGCTACGCAGTGTGAAATCCTAATAACTAGACCTGCAATTAGCACTGAACCGGCTTTCAGGAATCATACAGTAACTTTATTATACCATAGCCGATCCATTGAGCTACCAAACTATACTTTAGTTGTTTTGCTTCAGTGACACCCTCTATCATATGTAAAAGTAATATTTGCTGGCGAAAAGACCGGTCAAAATTGTCAATTATGGCAAAATTACGTCACTTCCGGTGCCGAAAGAAATTTTTATAGGTGAAAAATAAGTCGAAAATTCGCAACACACAAAATACAAACTTTGTTTTATACATATCGGGCAATAAATAATTAACCTATAACCCATAAACTGAAATTAAGAAGGTAAAATACTTAAAAGTGACCCTGGGAAAATTGGCTATTATTCGACAAGGGAACATGCTAGAAGCCTTTTCTTGATATCAATATGATGGTATTGATTCAATCCTACTGCCCATTAGAGTCAGACGTTATCAAGTTAAACGAATAATAAATATAAATCCCTTCAAAAAAATGTTTGTTTTGAAGGCTAAAAATACGTTTTTTTGCAAAAATTACATTACTTCCGGTGATATTGAAAATGTTAACTTAGTTCATAGAAGTCATAAATGGCATAAGGCATCAAATGGTAAAGAAATTATAAAAATCGAATAATAATTGACACTTTTATAGACCAAAAACCTTGAAAAGTGACTTATAGAAGATCGCCTATTTCTCTGTAACCATACAAGTTAGAAACCATTTTGTGGTATCTGTATGGTCGTATGGCTTCATTCTATTCGTTGATGGGAATCAAATATCATAATTTTAAAAATATTATAAGGCAGACTCATTTGAATAAAATATTTGTTTGTTTGGGTTAAAAATACAGTTTTTGCCCAAATGACGTCACTTCCGGTCACAGTGAAAATGTAAAATTGGCTTGACCTAGTCCAAATTGGCATTAGGCATCAAATGGAAAAAAAATATTGCAAATCGAATAATAATTCACTCTTTTATAGGCAAAATAACGTGAAAAGTGATGCATGCAAAATTGCATATTTCTCGGCAACTGCTCATATTACAAACTAATTTTCGCATACATTCTCTTCGTCTGGATTATTGCTACGAGTTTATGAAAATTACAAATAAATATTTCAAAATATGAAGACGCTGAATGAATTGAAAATAACTGAATTTGACACTTTATTTTACATTTTATTCGAAATTGCCCGAAAATGAAATTGAAATTAAAAAATCTGAGCTAAGGATTTTGTGCACCTTTGCAGGGTGCATCCTTTTAGTTATATCAGTTTTGAAAAAAAAAATATTTGCTTTCAAAAAGTGGTACCGAACTGTCAAAATTGTAGTTTTTGTTAATATTACGTCACTTCCGATGCCGACAGAAAAATTTCGCCGTAACAAAAAAAATTACAATTGGGACCACGGAGCATATGAACTTTGTTTGATACAAATCGAACAATAAATAATTTTTCTGGGTACGAAAAACTAAATTAGCCGATGGCGGCTAACGCAAATTACCGAGACAATTTCTTTTCTCATTTCTGCTCAAGTAGGATGATATTTTAACCTTGTGTAAAATATCATCAAAAAATATTCATAAATAAAAAAGGTTTTCGTAAAAAAAATATTTTTTTTCAAAATATCGGACATTTTTTCGACTACTTCCGGTTTTACGATCATTGTCGCGATAGCTTTACGAAGTTCTTTGGATACTTAACTTTCTGTACCAGAAGTGTGAGAAACATCCATTGAGTAGTTTTGGAAAAAAAGATAAATTAAAGAGCGTTTACAAAAATTTAACGATTTTTCAATTTTTTTCAAAGTTTGATGCCATTTTTGAACCACTTATATTATTTCAATGCTTTTCATTTTGGATTCACTATATAGACAACTGATAGGACTTTGAGTAAGAAAAGTTTAAGAAAAATCTGCGGCGTTGTTTTCGAGAAAAGGGCGTCTCAGAATGTTAAAAAATCGGAAAATACTAGATTTTTGGCATACAATAATTTATTTCCTTACCTTCGAAATCGTATTATTTAGATGCCATATGATGGTCCATTAATAGGGCTATCCAACGACACTTTAGTTCTTTTGGTCAGCTATTACCTAAGGGAGAAATCAAGTTTTTCGCAAGTGCGACAATGTTTTTAACCTTTTTGTTTTCATTTTTTGAATACTTCCGGTATGGTTATTATTGTCGGAATAATGTAATGATATATTACATTATCTGATCAGATAAAATGCCCCTGAGAAATCCTATGTTCAAAAGTGCCAAAAATGCAAAAAATTTAAAATATCGAAAATTAAATTTCAATAACTACATACATATTATACATCGTTAGAATCGTAATTAGGTCAGTTATCTGAATATACAATCTTTTTTTGAAAATCTCTTAAAATAAAAAAATAGCAGAGCATTTTCCAAAATTTCACGATTTTTCAACTTTTTTCGATTTTCAGTCCGTTATTTCACCTATTCCAGATATTTCAAAGTCTTATTGGATGGCTTCATGCAAAATACCTCCGAAAGGACTCTCGATAGAAAAAATTAAAAAAAAAGTTGCGGTTAAGTTTTCGAGATACAGGCGTCCAAAAATGCTCCAAATCAGAAAATACTTGATTTTCAGCGTGCCATATTTTGCTGCCTGCTCATCGTATCCGTACGAGTTGGGTATCATACGATAGCACAATCCGAGTGCAGTCCAACGGTACCCTAATTTCTTTAATCCATTGATATCGGGCGGAGAAATCGCGTTTTTCCCCAAAATATCACTTTTTTGCATTTTTTTCAAAATATTGCACATTATTTCGACCACTTCCGGTTTAAGGATTCTTGTCGAAATTGCTTTATCAGTTGGTATTGGACTATAACTTCATGTTCCAGAAGTTTCAGAAACGTCAATTCTGCCATAAAACGAAAACCGAGCTCACAAAATGGGAAGAAAATTCGAAAAAAAATCGAAAAATAAAGGGCGATAACTCTGAATGAAACTTATATTACTGGAATCGGATGGACTTCAGGTATCCAAAAATGTAGGTCAAATTTGAAAATTTTGAAAAATAACAAAAATTGTCTCGTAAACAACATGTTTTCAATTTTCGAACGATAAAAGTCATAGACGAATGTTGGAAATTGAAAAAGATTCAGGGATTCCAAAAATGTAATTTGTTTGAAAATGGATAAATAATTGACGAAACCATGGCCGATTTTCAATTTTTAGACAACGTACAAAGTTCGGTCACTTCCGTTATGCGCAGAAATTTCAAAAATATTTTATCAAGTAGCCACCACATGGTTTCCCTATAGAAAATCTGATTCCAGATCGATATCTGATTTCGATCATGGAGATCTAGGCCCTCGCGGTAAATAATAATAATAATAATAACTAGACCTGCAAGCAGCACTGAACCGGCTTTCAGGAATCATACAGGAAGTTAATTATACCATAGCCGATCCATTGAGCTACCAAACTATACATTAGTTGTTTTGCTTCAGTGACACCCTCTATCATATGTAAAAGTAATATTTGCTGGCGAAAAGACCGGTCAAAATTGTAAATTATGGCAAAATTACGTCACTTCCGGTGCCGAAAGAAATTTTTATAGGTGAAAAATAAGTCGAAAATTCGCAACATACAAAATACAAACTTTTTTTCATAGACATCGGGCAATAAATAATTAACCTATAACCCATGAACTGAAATTAAGAAGGTAAAAAACTTAAAAGTGACCCTCGGAAAATTGGTTATTCTTCGACAAGGGAACATGCTAGAAGCCTTTTCTTGATATCAATATGATGGTATTGATTCAGTCTTACTGCCCATTAGAGTCAGACGTTATAAAGTTAAACGAATAATAAATATAAATCCCTTCAAAAAAATGTTTGTTTTGAAGGCTAAAAATACGTTCTTTGCAAAAATTACATTACTTCCGGAGATATTGAAAATGTTAACGTAGTTCATAGAAGTCATAAATGGCATAAGGCATCAAATGGTAAAAAATTATAAAAATCGAATAATAATTGACACTTTTATAGACCAAAAACCTTGAAAAGTGACTTATAGAAGATCGCCTATTTCTCTGTAACCATACAAGTTAGAAACCATTTTGTGGTATCTGTATGGTCGTATGGCTTCATTCTATTCGTTGATGGGAATCAAATATCATAATTTTAAAAATATTATAAGGCAGATTCATTTGAATAAAATATTTGTTTTTTGGGTTAAAAATACAGTTTTTGCCCAAATGACGTCATTTCCGGTCACAGTGAAAATGTAAAATTGGCTTGACCTAGTCCAAATTGGCATTAGGCATCAAATGGAAAAAAAATATTGCAAATCGAATGATAATTCACTCTTCTATAGGCAAAATAACGTGAAAAGTGATGCATGCAAAATTGCATATTTCTCGGCAACTGCTCATATTACAAACTAATTTTCGCATACATTCTCTTCGTCTGGATTATTGCTACGAGTTTATGAAAATTACAAATAAATATTTCAAAATAGAAGACGCTGAATGAATTGTAAATAACTGAATTTTACACTTTATTTTACATTTTATTCGAAATTGCCCGAAAATGAAATTGAAATTAATAAATCTGAGCTAAGGATTTTGTGCATCTTTGCAGGGTGCATCCTTTTAGTTATATCAGTTTTGAAAAAAAAATATTTGCTTTCAAAAAGTGGTACCGAACTGTCAAAATTGTAGTTTTTGTTAATATTATGTCACTTCCGTTGCCGACAGAAAAATTTCACCATAACAAAAAAAAAAATACAATTGGGACCACGGAGCATATGAACTTTGTTTTATACAAATCGAACAATAAATAATTTTTCTGGGTACGAAAAATTAAATTAGCCGATGGCGGCTAACGCAAATTACCGAGACAATTTTTTTTCTCATTTCTGCTCAAGTACGATGATATTTTAACCTTGTGTAAAATATCATCAAAAAATATTCATAAATAAAAAAAGTATTCGTAAAAAAATTAATTTTTTTCAAAATATCGGACATTTTTTCGACTACTTCCGTTTTTACGATCATTGTCGCGAAAGCTTAAAGAAGTTCTTTGGATACTTAACTTTCTGTACCAGAAGTGTCAGAAACATCCATTGAGTAGTTTTGGAAAAAAAGATAAATTAAAGAGCGTTTACAAAAATTTAATGATTTTTCAATTTTTTTCAAAGTTTGATGCCATTTTTGGACCACCTATATTATTTCAATGCTTTTCATTTTGGATTCACTATATAGACAACCGATAGGACTTTGAGTAAGAAAAGTTTAAGAAAAATCTGCGGCGTCGTTTTCAAGAAAAGGGCGTCTCAGATTGTTAAAAAATCGGAAAATACTAGATTTTTGGCATACAATAATTTATTTCCCTACCATCGAAATCGTATTATTTAGATACAATATGATGGTCCATTAATAGGGCTTGCCAACGACACTTTATTTCTTTTGGTCCGCTATTACCTAAGGGAGAAATCGAGTTTTTCGCAAGTGCGACAATGTTTTTAACCATTTTTTTTTTTTTCATTTTTTGAATACTTCCGGTATGGTTATTATTTTCGGAATAGTTTTAATTGCCCGTTTGGGCACTAAAATAGCCACAGGGCTCTGTAATGATATATTACATTATCTGATCAGATAAAATGCCCCTGAGAAATCCTATGTTGAAAAGTGCCAAAAATGCAAAAAATTTAAAATATCGAAAATTAAATTTCAATAACTGCATACATATTATACATCGTTAGAATCGTAATTAGGTCAGCTATCTGAATATACAACCTTTTTTTGAAAATCTCTTAAAATAAAAAAAATAGTAGAGCATTTTCCAAAATTTCACGATTTTTCGACTTTTTTCGATTTTCAGTCCGTTATTTCACCTATTCCAGAAATTTCAAAGTCTTATTGGATGGCATAATTCACAAGACTATCCAATGGACTCTCGATAGAGAAAGTTAAAAAAAAAGTTGCGGTTAAGTTTTCGAGATACAGGCGTCCAAAAACGCTCCAAATCAGAAAATACTTGATTTTCAGCGTGCCATATTTTGCTTCCTGCTCATCGTATCCGTATGAATTGGGTATCATACGATAGTACCATCCTAGTGCAGTCCAATGGTACCCTAATTGCTTTAATCCGTTGATATTGGGCGGGGAAATCGCGTTTTTCCCCAAAATATCCATTTTTTGCATTTTTTTCAAAATATTGAACATTATTTCGACCACTTCCGGTTTAAATATCCGTGTCGAAATTGCTTTATCAGTTGGTATTGGACTATAACTTCATGTTCCAGAAGTTTCAGAAACGTCAATTCTACCATAAAACGAAACCCGAGCTCGAAAAATGGGAAGAAAATTCGAAAAAAATCGAAAAATAAAGGGCGATAACTCTGAATGAAACTTATATTACTGGAATCGGATGGACTTCAGGTATCCAAAAATGTAGGTCAAATTTGAAAATTTTGAAAAATAACAAAAATTGTCTCGTAAACAACATGTTTTCAATTTTCGAACGATAAAAGTCATAGACGAATGTTAGAAATTGAAAAATGTGAGATAGCCATTGTCTCAAAAAAGATTCAGGGATTCCAAAAATGTAATTTGTTTGAAAATGGATAAAGAATTGACGAAACTATGGCCGATTTTCAATTTTTAGACAACGTGCAAAGTTCGGTCACTTCCGGTATGCGCAGAAATTTCAAAAATATTTTATCAAGTAGCCACCACATGGTTTCCCAATATAAAATCTGATTCCAGATCGATATCTGTTTTCGATCATGGAGATCAAGGCCCCCGCGGTAAATAATAATAATAATAACTAGACCTGCATGCAGGAATGACGGGTTTCACTGGTGCCATGTTACCTTTGAACTTGAACTTGTGTCAATTTCGGTGCCACGTTACTCTTGAACATATGTCACTTCCGGTACCAATGAAACCAATATACAGGTTTCCACATAAGAATTGCACACATCAAATAAAATGGAAACAGAATCAAACAAATCCAGCAATATCATTTCATTTTATACATTTGTTACATGTAATTGATCCTGACAAAATTACAGTACTTCCGGTGATAATGTAAATGTTCCATTAGTTTTATGAAATCAGAAATGGCATAAGGCATCACATGGTGAAAATTTTATGTAAATCGAATAATAATTGCCACTTTTATAGACCAAAAACCTTGAAAAGTGACGTGTAGAAAATCGTCTATTTCTCGGCAACCGTACAAGTTAGAAACCATTTTTTGGTATTTATATGACCGTATGGGTTTAATCTATCTGTTGATTGGAATCAAATATCATAATTGTATAAACATTACAAATCTGACTCATTTGAATAAAATATCGGCTTTGAAGGCTTAAAATACAGTTTTTGCCAAAATGACGTTACTTCCGGTGATAATGAAAACTTTAAATTAGTTTTTTAACATCGTCTATGACATTAGGCTTCAAAGGGTGAAAATTTTATGACAATCGAATAATAATTGACACTTTTATGGGCCAAAAACCTTCAAAAGTGACTTTTAGAAAATCGCCTATATCTCGGCAACCGAACAAGTTAGAAACAATTTTATGATATCTTTTTAACCGTATGAGTTTGGTTAGTATGTGAATTTAAACCAAAAATTAATTTTATTATTATATGTGACATAATTCTTGGTTGAAAAAAATATCGATTTTAAAAGTTAAAAATTGAGTTTTTGACTAAATGACGTCACTTCCGGTGTCAATTTTAAATAGTAATCAACATGATATGACGCAGACTTGCTTTTTGAATCAAATGATGTCACTTTTGTGAATATCCATTAATAATTGACTATTTTACAGGCAAAATTACGAAAACAGTGACTTATGCAAAACTGCCCATTTCTCGGCAACTGCTTATTTTAGAAACTAATTTTAACATACATTCTCTTCGTATGGATTATAGTTACAGGTTTATAAAAGTTAAGTAAAAATATTTTAAAATCTGAAAAGCCTGAATGGGTTGTAAATAGGTCAATTTTACGCCTTTTTTCACCTCTTAATCCAATTTGCTAGAAAATGAAATAGAAATTAAAAAAACTGCTTCCTACATTTTTTGCGCCTTGAAAGGACACACTCTTTGAGTCATATAATTTTTCCAAAAAATAATATTTGTTTAAGAAGAAGGAAACTAACCGTCAAAATTGTAGTTTTTGGTAAAATTATGCCACTTCCGGTGCCGACAGATAACACTTTTGGTAATAAAAAAAATGACAATTGAGACAACGAAGCATATGAACTTTGTTTTATACAAATCGAACAATAAAAATTTAATCTAGGACTGAAAAAGTGAATTAGCCAATGGCGGCCAAGGAAAATTACTGCGACAAATTTTTTTAACATTTTTGCGCTAGTCAGACGACTCTGTAATTCTGTGCACAACACGACTAAAAAATATTCATAAATAAAAAAGTTTTTTGTAAAATTTTAAATTTTCGAAATTTGGCGCCTAATATCTTCGAAGATTTGCCGAAAATCAAAAATCGAAAGTAGCGTAGCTATGTGCCCTGTCTCCGGCTATGCCAAAATGTATCGAAAGTTAAAATCCAATGATTATTGTTAAAATTACTGCAATATTTTCAAAAACGATAACTTCGGTAATTTCGGACATTTCGCATTGTCGCAGAACGTTCAGAATAGCTTTATCCTCTAAGTCACACCCACTTTCCCAGTAAAACCGAAGAAATCGTAACGATGCGACACGTAGTTGCTGAGATCTATTCAAATTGGAATCTGAATAATAATAATAATAATAATAATAATAATAATAATAATAAGAATAATAATTTTAACAAAAACAATAGTGTTTCACACAAGCTACGCAGTGTGAAACCCTAATAACTAGACCTGCAAGCAGCACTGAACCGGCTTTCAGGAATCATACAGGAAGTTTATTATACCATAGCCGATCCATTGAGCTACCAAACTATACTTTAGTTGTTTTGCTTCAGTGACACCCTCTATCATATGTAAAAGTAATATTTGCTGGCGAAAAGACCGGTCAAAATTGTAAATTATGACAAAATTATGTCACTTCCGGTGCCGAAAGAAATTTTTATAGGTGAAAAATAAGTCGAAAATTCGCAACATACAAAATACAAACTTTGTTTTGTACATATCGGGCAATAAATAATTAACCTATAACCCATAAACTGAAATTAAGAAGGTAAAAAACTGAAAAGTGACCCTGGGAAAATTGGTTATTATTCGACAAGGGAACATGCTCGAAGCCTTTTCTTGATACCAATATAATGGTATTGATTCAATCTTACTGTCCATTAGAGTCAGACGTTATAAAGTTAAACGAATAATAAATATAAATCCCTTCACAAAAATGTTTGTTTTGAAGGCTAAAAATACGTTTTTTTGCAAAAATTACATTACTTCCGGTGATATTGAAAATGTTAACTTGATTCATAGAAGTCATAAATGGCATAAGGCATCAAATGGTAAAAAAATTATAAAAATCGAATAATAATTGACACTTTTATAGACCAAAAACCTCGAAAAGTGACTTATAGAAGATCGCCTATTTCTCTGTAACCGTACAAGTTAGAAACCATTTTGTGGTATCTGTATGGTCAGATGGCTTCATTCTATTCGTTGATGGGAATCAAATATCATAATTTTAAAAATATTATAAGTCAGACTTATTTGAATAAAATATTTGTTTTTTAGGTTAAAAATACAGTTTTTGCCCAAATGACGTCATTTCCGGTCACAGTGAAAATGTAAAATTGGCTTGAACTAGTCCAAATTGGCATTAGGCATCAAATGGAAAAAAAATATTGCAAATCGAATAATAACTCTTTTATAGGCAAAATAACGTGAAAATTGATGGATGCAAAATTGCATATTTCTCGGCAACTGATCATATTACAAACTAATTTTCGCATACATTCTCTTCGTCTGGATTATTGCTACGAGTTTATGAAAATTACAAATAAATATTTCAAAACATGAAGACGCTGAATGAATTGTAAATAACTGAATTTTACACTTTATTTTACATTTTATTCGAAATTGCCCGAAAATGAAATTGAAATTAAAAAATATGAGCTAAGGATTTTGTGCACCTTTGCAGGGTGCATCCTTTTAGTTATATCAGTTTTAAAAAAAATAATATTTGCTTTCAAAAAGTGGTACCGAACTGTCAAAATTGTAGTTTTTGTTAATATTACGTCACTTCCGTTGCCGACAGAAAAATTTCACCGTAACAAAAAAAATTACAATTGGGACCATGGTGCATATGAACTTTGTTTTATACAAATCGAACAATAAGTAATTTTTCTGGGTACAAAAAACTAAATTAGCCGATGGCGGCTAACGCAAATTACTGAGACAATTTTTTTTCTCATTTCTGCTCAAGTACGATGATATTTTAACCCTGTGTAAAATATCATCAAAAAATGTTCATAAATAAAAAAGGTTTTCGTAAAAAAATTGATTTTTTTCAAAATATCGGACATTTTTTCGACTACTTCCGGTTTTACGATCGTTGTTGTGATAGCTTTACGAAGTCCTTTGGATACTTAACTTTCTGTGCCAGAAGTGTCAGAAACATCCATTGAGTAGTTTTGGAAAAAAAGATAAATTAAAGAGCGTTTCCAAAAATTTAACGATTTTTCAATTTTTTTCAAAGTTTGAGGCCATTTTTCGACCACTTATATTATTTCAATGCTTTTCATTTTGGATTCCTTATATAGACAACTGACAGGACTTTGAGTAAGAAAAGTTTAAGAAAAATCGTAGGCGTCGTTTTCGAGAAAAGGGCATCTCAGAATGTTAAAAAATTGGAAAATACTAGATTTTTGGCATACAATAATTTATTTCCTTACCATCGTATTATTTAGATACCATATGATGGTCCATTAATAGGGCTATCCAGCGACACTTTAGTTCTTTTGGTCCGCTATTACCTAAGGGAGAAATCAAGTTTTTCGCAAGTGCGACAATGTTTTTATTCTTTTTTTTTTCATTTTTTGAATACTTCCGGTATGGTTATTATTGTCGGAATAGTTTTAATAGCCGGTTTGGGCACTAAAATAGCCACAGGGCTCTGTAATGATATATTACGTTATCTGATCAGATAAAATGCCCCTGAGAAATCCTATGTTCAAAAGTGCCAAAAATGCAAAAAATTTGAAATATCGAAAATTAAATTTTAATAATTACATACATATTATACATCGTTAGAATCGTAATTAGGTCAGCTATCTGAATATACAACCTTTTTTTAAAAATCTCTTAAAATAAAAAAATAGTAGAGCATTTTCCAAAATTTCACGATTTTTCGACTTTTTTCGATTTTCAGTCCCTTTTTTATCCTATTCCAGACATATCAAAAACCTATTGGATGGCTTCATGCAAAATACCTCCAAAAGGACTCTCGATAGAAAAAAATTTAAAAAAAAATTGCAGGTTAAGTTTTCGAGATACAGGCGTCCAAAAACGCTCCAAATCAGAAAATACTTGATTTTCAGCGTGCCATATTTTGCTGTCTGTTCATAGTATCCGTATGAATTGGGTATCATATGATAGTCCAGCAATAGTGCCATCAAACGGTACCTTCATTCGTATAATCCATTGATATCGGACGGAGAAATAGCGTTTTCCCCAAAACTATCCATTTTTTGCATTTTTTTCAAAATATTGCACATTATTTCGACCACTTCCGGTTTAAGGATTCTTGTCGAAATTGCTTTATAAGTTGGTATTGGACTATAACTTCATGTTCCAGAAGTTTCAGAAACGTCAATTCTGCCATAAAACGAAACCCGAGCTCACAAAATGGGAAGAAAATTCGAAAAAAATCGAAAAATAAAGGGCGATAACTCTGAATGAAACTTATATTACTGGAATCGGATGGACTTCAGGTATCCAAAAATGTAGGTCAAATTTGAAAATTTTGAAAAATAACAAAAATTGTCTCGTAAACAACATGTTTTCAATTTTCGAACTATAAAAGTCATAGACGAATGTTCGAAACTGAAAAATGTGAGATAGCCATTGTCCCAGAAAAGATTCAGGGATTCCAAAAATGTAATTTGTTTGAAAATGGATAAAGAATTGACGAAACTATAGCCGATTTTCAATTTTTAGAGAAAGTACAAAGTTCGGTCACTTCCGGTATGCGCAGAAATTTCAAAAATATTTTATCAAGTAGCCACCACATGGTTTCCCGATAGAAAATCTAATTCCAGATCGATATCTGTTTTCGATCATGGAGATCTAGGCCCTCGCGGTAAATAATAATAATAATAATAATTTTAGTAATCTCAATAGGCTTTCAGACGAAAGTCTGAAAGCCTAACTAGACCTGCAAGCAGCACTGAACCGGCTTCCAGGAATCATACAGGAAGTTTATTATACCATAGCCGATCCATTGAGCTACCAAACTATACTTTAGTTGTTTTGCTTCAGTGACACCCTCTATCATATGTAAAAGTAATATTTGCTGGCGAAAAGACCGGTCAAAATTGTAAATTATGGCAAAATTACGTCACTTCCGGTGCCGAAAGAAATTTTTAAAGGTGAAAAATAAGTCGAAAATTCGCAACATACAAAATACAAACTTTGTTTTATACATATCGGGCAATAAATAATTAACCTATAACCCATAAACTGAAATTAAGAAGGTAAAAAACTTAAAAGTGACCCTGGGACAATTGGTTATTATTCGACAAGGGAACATGCTAGAAGCCTTTTCTTGATATCAATATGATGGTATTGATTCAATCTTACTGCCCATTAGAGTCAGACGTTATAAAGTTAAACGAATAATAAATATAAATTCCTTCCAAAAAATGTATGTTTTGAAGGCTAAAATTACATTACTTCCGGTGATATTGAAAATGTTAACTTGGTTCATAGAAGTCATAAATGGCATAAGGCATCAAATGGTAAAAAAAATGATAAAAATCGAATAATAATTGACACTTTTATAGACCAAAAACCTTGAAAAGTGACTTATAGAAGATCGCCTATTTCTCTGTAACCGTACAAGTTAGAAACCATTTTGTGGTATCTGTATGGTCGTATGGCTTCATTCTATTCATTGATGGGAATCAAATATCATAATTTTAAAAATATTATAAGGCAGACTCATTTGAATAAAATATTAGTTTTTTAGGTTAAAAATACAGTTTTTACCCAAATGACGTCATTTCCGGTCACAGTGAAAATGTAAAATTGGCCTGACCTAGTCCAAATTGGCATTATGCATCAAATGGAAAAAGAATATTGCAAATCGAATAATAATTAACTCTTTTATAGGCAAAATAACGTGAAAAGTGATGCATGCAAAATTGCATATTTCTCGGCAACTGCTCATATTACAAACTAATTTTCGCATACATTCTCTTCGTCTGGATTATTGCTACGAGTTTATGAAAATTACAAATAAATATTTCAAAATATGAAGACGCTGAATGAATTGTAAATAACTGAATTTTACACTTTATTTTACATTTTATTCGAAATTGCCCGAAAATGAAATTGAAATTTAAAAATATGAGCTAAGAATTTTGTGCACCTTTGCAGGGTGCATCCTTTTAGTTATATCAGTTTTGAAAAAAAATAATATTTGCTTTCAAAAAATGGTACAGAACTGTCAAAATTGTAGTTTTTGTTAATATTACGTCACTTCCGTTGCCGACAGAAAAATTTCACCGTAACAAAAAAAAATTACAATTGGGACCACGGAGCATATGAACTTTGTTTTATACAAATCGAACAATAAATAATTTTTCTGGGTACGAAAAACTAAATTAGCCGATGGCGGCTAACGCAAATTACCGAAACAATTTTTTTTCTCATTTCTGCTCAAGTACGATGATATTTTAACCCTGTGTAAAATATCATCAAAAGATATTCATAAATAAAAAAGGTTTTCGTAAAAAAATTAATTTTTTTCAAAATATCGGACATTTTTTCGACTACTTCCGGTTTTACAATCGTTATTGTGATAGCTTTACGAAGTTCTTTGGATACTTAACTTTCTGTACCAGAAGTGTCAGAAACATCCATTGAGTGGTTTTGGAAAAAAAGATAAATTAAAGTGCGTTTCCAAAAATTTAACGATTTTTCTTTTTTTTTCAAAGTTTGAGGCCATTTTTGGACCACCTATATTATTTCAATGCTTTTCATTTTGGATTCACTATATAGACAACCGATAGGACTTTGAGTAAGAAAAGTTTAAGAAAAATCGTAGGCGTCGTTTTCGAGAAAAGGGCGTCTCAGAATGTTAAAAAATCGGAAAATACTAGATTTTTGACATACAATAATTTATTTCCTTACCATCGAAATCGTATTATTTAGATACCATATGATGGTCCATTGAGAGGGCTAACCAGCGACACTTTAGTTCTTTTGGTCCGCTATTACCTAAGGGAGAAATCAATTTTTTCGCAAGTGCGACAATGTTTTTACTCTTTTTTTTTTCATTTTTTGAATACTTCCGGTATGGTTATTATTGTCGGAATAGTTTTAATAGCCGGTTTGCGCACTAAAATAGCCACAGGGCTCTGTAATGATATATTACATTATCTGATCAGATAAAATGCCCCTGAGAAATCCTATGTTCAAAAGTGCCAAAAATGCAAAAAATTTAAAATATCGAAAATTAAATTTCAATACTTACATACATATTATACATCGTTAGAATCGTAATTAGGTCAGCTATCTGAATATACAACCTTTTTTTAAAAATCTCTTAAAATAAAAAAATAGTAGAGCATTTTCCAAAATTTCACGATTTTTCGACTTTTTTCGATTTTCAGTCCCTTTTTTATCCTATTCCAAACATTTCAAAGTCTTATTGGATGGCTTCATGCAAAATACCTCCAAAAGGACTCTCGGTAGAAAAAATTAAAAATAAATTGTAGGTTAAGTTTTCGAGATACAGGCGTCCAAAAACGCTCCAAATCAGAAAATACTTGATTTTCAGCGTGCCATATTTTGCTATCTGTTCTTAGTATCCGTATGAATGGGATATCATATGATAGTCCAACAATCGTGCCATCAAACGGTACCTTCATTCGTTTAATCCATTGATATCGGACGGAGAAATAGCGTTTTCTCCAAAAATATCCATTTTTTGCATTTTTTCCAAAATATTGCACATTATTTCGACCACTTCCGGTTTAAGGATCCTTGTCGAAATTGCTTTATCAGTTGGTATTGGACTATAACTTTATGTTCCATAACTTTCAGAAACATCAATTCGACCGTAAAACGAAACCACAGCTCACAAAATGGGAAGAAAATTCGAAAAAAGTCGAAAAATAAAGGGCGATAACTCTGAATGAAACTTATATTTCTAGAATCGGATGGACTTCAGGTATCCAAAAATGTAGGTCAAATTTGAAAATTTTGAAAAATAACAAAAATTGTCTCGTAAACAACATGTTTTCAATTTTCGAACGATAAAAGTCATAAACGAATGTTGGAAATTGAAAAATGTGAGATAGCCATTGTCTCAGAAAAGATTCAGGGATTCCAAAAATGTGATTTGTTTGAAAATGGGAAAAGAATTGATGAAACTATAGCCAATTTTCAATTTTTTGACAACGTACAAAGTTCGGTCACTTCCGGTCTGCGCAGAAGTTTGAAAATTGCTTTATTGAGTAGCCACTACCTAGTTTTCCGATAGTAAGATGAACCGCAAATCGGTATCTCTTTTCGATCATAGAAAAATAGGCTCCCGCGGTAAATAATAATAATAACTAGACCTGCAAGCAGCACTGAACCGGCTTTCAGGAATCATACAGGAAGTTCATTATACCATAGCCGATCCATTGGGCTACCAAACTATACTTTAGTTGTTTTGCTTCAGTGACACCCTCTATCATATGTAAAAGTAATATTTGCTGGCGAAAAGACCGGTCAAAATTGTAAATTATGGCAAAATTACGTCACTTCCGGTGCCGAAAGAAATTTTTATAGGTGAAAAATAAGTCGAAAATTCGCAACATACAAAATACAAACTTTGTTTTATACATATCGGGCAATAAATAATTAACCTATAACCCATAAACTGAAATTAAGAAGGTAAAAAACTTAAAAGTGGCTCTGGGAAAATTGGTTATTATTCGACAAGGGAACATGCTAGAAGCCTTTTCTTGATATCAATATGATGGTATTGATTCAGTCTTACTGCCCATTAGAGTCAGACGTTATAAAGTTAAACGAATAATAAATATAAATCCCTTCAAAAAAATGTTTGTTTTGAAGGCTAAAAATACGTTTTTTGCAAAAATTACGTTACTTCCGGTGATATTGAAAATGTTAACTTGGTTCATAGAAGTCATAAATGGCATAAGGCATCAAATGGTAAAAACATTATAAAAATCGAATAATAATTGACACTTTTATAGACCAAAACCTTGAAAAGTGACTTATAGAAGATCGCCTATTTCTCTGTAACCGTACAAGTTAGAAACCATTTTGTGGTATCTGTATGGTCGTATGGCTTCATTCTATTCGTTGATGGGAATCAAATATCATAATTTTAAAAATATTATAAGGCAGACTCATTTGAATAAAATATTAGTTTTTTACTTTAAAAATACAGTTTTTGCCCAAATGACGCCATTTCCGGTCACAGTGAAAATGTAAAATTGGCTTGACCTAGTCCAAATTGGCATTAAACATCAAATGGAAAAAAAATATTGCAAATCGAATAATAATTCACTCTTTTATAGGCAAAATAACGTGAAAAGTGATGCATGCAAAATTGCATATTTCTCGGCAACTGCTCATATTACAAACTAATTTTCGCATATATTCTATTGCTACGAGTTTATGAAAATTACAAAAAAAAATATTTCAAAATATGAGGACGCTGAATGAATTGTAAATAACTGAATTTTACACTTTATTTTACATTTTATTCGAAATTTCCCGAAAATGAAATTGAAATTAAAAAATATGAGCTAAGGATTTTGTGCACCTTTGCAGGGTGCATCCTTTTAGTTATATCAGTTTTGAAAAAAAATAATATTTGCTTTCAAAAATGGTACCTAACTGTCAAAATTGTAGTTTTTGTTAATATTACGTCACTTCCGTTGCCGACAAAAAAAATTTCACCGTAAAAAAAAAAACTTACAATTGGGACCACGGAGCATATGAACTTTGTTTTATACAAATCGAACAATAAATAATTTTTCTGGGTACGAAAAACTAAATTAGCCGATGGCGGCTAACGCAAATTACCGAGACAATTTTTTTTCTCATTTCTGCTCAAGTACGATGATATTTTAACCCTGTGTAAAATATCATCAAAAAATATTCATAAATAAAAAAGGTTTTCGTAAAAAAAAATTTTTTTTTTTCAAAATATCGGACATTTTTTCGACTACTTCCGGTTTTACGATCATTGTCGCGATAGCTTTACGAAGTTCTTTGGATACTTAACTTTCTGTACCAGAAGTGTCAGAAACATCCATTGAGTAGTTTTGGAAAAAAAGATAAATTAAAGAGCGTTTACAAAAATTTAACGATTTTTCAATTTTTTTCAAAGTTTGATGCCATTTTTGGACCACTTATACTATTTCAATGCTTTTCATTTTGGATTCACTATATAGACAACCGATAGGACTTTGAGTAAGAAAAGTTTAAGAAAAATCGTAGGCGGCGTTTTCGAGAAAAGGGCGTCTCAGAATGTTAAAAAATCGGAAAATACTAGATTTTTGGCATACAATAATTTATTTCCTTACCATCGAAATCGTATTATTTAGATACCATATGATGGTCCATTAATAGGGCTATCCAACGACACTTTAGTTCTTTTGGTCCGCTATTACCTAAGGGAGAAATCAAGTTTTTCGCAAGTGCGACAATGTTTTTAACCTTTTTTTTCATTTTTTGAATACTTCCGGTATGGTTATTATTGTCGGAATAGTTTTAATAGCCGGTTTGGGCACTAGAATAGCCACAGGGCTCTGTAATGATATATTACATTATCTGATCAGATAAAATGTCCCTGAGAAATCCTATGTTCAAAAGTGCCAAAAATGCAAAAAATTTAAAATATCGAAAATTAAATTTCAATAACTACATACATATTATACATCGTTAGAATCGTAATTAGGTCAGCTATCTGAATATACAATCTTTTTTTGAAAATCTCTTAAAATAAAAAAATAGCAGAGCATTTTCCAAAATTTCACGATTTTTCGACTTTTTTCGATTTTCAGTCCGTTATTTCACCTATTCCAGATATTTCAAAGTCTTATTGGATGGCTTCATGCAAAATACCACCGAAAGGACTCTCGATAGAAAAAATTAAAAAAAAAGTTGCGGTTAAGTTTTCGAGATACAGGCGTCCAAAAACGCTCCAAATCAGAAAATACTTGATTTTCAGCGTGTCATATTTTGCTTCCTGCTCATCGTATCCGTACGAATTGGGTATCATACGATAGTACAATCCTAGTGCAGTCCAATGGTACCCTAATTTCTTTAATCCATTGATATCGGGCGGAGAAATCGCGTTTTTCCCCAAAATATCCATTTTTTGCATTTTTTTCAAAATATTGAACATTATTTCGACCACTTCCGGTTTTAAGATCCGTGTCGAAATTGCTTTATCAGTTGGTATTGGACTATAACTTCATGTTCCATAAGTTTCAGAAACATTATTTTGGCTGTAAAACGACACCACAGCTCACAAAATGGGAAGAAAATTCGGAAAAAATCGAAAAATAAAGGGCGATAACTCTGAATGAAACTTGTATTTCTAGAATCGGATGGACTTCGGGTATCCAAATATGTAGGTCAAATTTGAAAATTTTGAAAAATAACAAAAATTGTCTCGTAAACAACATGTTTTCAATTTTCGAACGATAAAAGTCATGGACGAATGTTCGAAATTGAAAAATGTGAGATAGCCATTGTCTCAGAAAAGATTCAGGGATTCCAAAAATGTGATTTGTTTGAAAATGGGAAAAGAATTGATGAAACTATAGCCAATTTTCAATTTTTTGACAACGTACAAAGTTCGGTCACTTCCGGTCTGCGCAGAAGTTTGAAAATTGCTTTATTGAGTAGCCACCACCTGGTTTCACGATAGTTAGATGAACTGCAAATCGGTATCTCTTTTCGATCATAGAGAAATAGGCTCCCGCGGTAAATAATAATAATAATAAAAAAAAAACTAGATCTGCTACTGTCCCATGCAGATATGAAAGCTTTCATATTCATCGTCACGTGTCATCGATTATATCAAGTATCTCAAATAAAAGGATAAGAATAACAAACTATCAAAATTGGTCAAAAACTCGCGAAGTTACACGTCTAAACATAGTATGAAACATTGAGTAATCTGAAAACTAAAGGGAAATAACTGATACTTGTGTTGCTGTAATCGGGATGAATGAGAAAACTTTGAACAAAACTAAAACTTTTTGAATCAGGTTGAACTCAACTATTTGAATATGTACGTTAAATATGTAGATTTGGAAAATTATAAAGACATAATATCAAAATCGGTCAAAAACTCACAAAGTTACAAATTTAAATGTAGTGAGAAACATAGCACCCGGGCAAAAAATAATCTTTAAACTAAAGGGAAATAACTGAAACTTGTATAGCTGTAATCGGGCTTCCAAGATATGTTATATAATTATGGTTTCCAATATGTTTGGTTATAAGTAGGAAATCGTGACGACTTCTTAAGCATGTTTTAAACAAAGGGTCATAGACTGCAATATACAAGAATGGCACTCTGCAATAAAAAAAACTGGCCAGAGATTTCTATGCAGAAATTAAATAATTACTAGAACCAGAAAAATATTTATCCACTATAATAAATAAGCAACATAGAGAAAATGAAATGAAATTGAATGGGGTTTAACGTCCTACTGTTCTGCTCCTACAATGGGCTAATGAAGACGGGCATACGCCATAAAGTGTGCAATGAGGGAAATTTTACCCGGTCAGCGGCGTTACGGCCTACGAGGTTGGTAAGGCGACCATACTCCTTGTCACGTACAACCAAGAAATCGAAACAAGGCCAGTTGACTCAATGACAGACGTTATGATACAGAGCGCACATGCTAACCATTCAGCCACGCAACCTCCCTAAAATCGGCAAATTGCTGACCTACAGCGAGAAACATTTCAACCGGGCCAAATTTTCTATTTTAACAGTTTAATTTGCACGGTACCTTTAGTTATCAACCGAATATTACAAAACTTTTAAAGATAAGCTCCCCCTGACCAGCTTAATCGTTCGCAATAAACGTTTGCCCCTTAAAATCGACAAATTGCTGACTTTAAAGTGAGAAACATTACAACCGGGCCAAATTTTCTGTTTTATCACTTTAACAGTACCTTTGATTACCAACCGATTATTACAAAACTTTAAAAAGAGAAAGAGAGAAATGCGGCCTAACGTCCATTCGACACAAACTAGGTCATTTCGGGACTAACATATGTTTTTTAATTTTATTTAAAAACTCCCCTTGCACGTACTGGTCTTTAGCCGTTGGGAGGAAACCGAAGAACACGGAGAAAACCCACGAGGTTGGACATCATACACCATGTCACGTGCAACCTGGAGATCGAAACGACGCCCGTTGACTCAATGACAAAGGTTACGATACAGCGAGCACATGCTAACCATTCAGCCATCCAGCCTCCCTGAATTCGGAAAATTGCTGACTTATAGCAAGAAACATTTCAACCGGGCGAAATTTTCTGTTTTAACAGTTTAATGTGCACGGTACTTTAATTACCAACCGATTATTACAAAACTTTTGAAAATAAGCTCCAACTGACCAGCTTAATCGTATGCAATAAACGTTTTGCCTGAATTGAAAGTTCTGTACAGAGAAAGTTCATCTCGATTTCCCGGCGTGGTTCCCTTGTCAGTAAGGCAGAACGGAGGGCCTGACAAGTACAGCTGTCTAGTCCTTCGGATGGGACGAAAAACCAAGGTCCCGTGTACACATTGGAGTGCACGTAAAATATCCCTAAGCATTTGGAATTCGATACTGTTGAATAAGCTCTATACGATGACTAAATGCGTAGATTGTAGTCACCCACACTTCATGTTTCGCTCAACAATGAAAGGGTGCCGTTTTCAATGTTCGATCCTTTTGTTCTTCTACTCCTGATATGTTGGACTGTTGATCGATGGTTTCATATAAAAGACTACCAATAAGACTCTTTGTAGAAGAAGTTCCCAAAAAATAGTATGTTGACTTTACGAGAAAGACCTCTAAACATGCTCCAAATTGTAAAAATACGACTTTTTGGATTTTCAATCTCTTTTTTCGGCTATCCCTGATATTTAAAAAAAATGATACAATCATTTCACACAACAGGCTACCCATTAGACTCTCTATTGACAAAAGTTTCACCGCCCTCCCTTCATTATAACCGAAGTTATCGTGCACTAAAGAATCAACAAATCAGCATGCTTATCTCGGCTTACCCTAAGCAAAAAATGCTCATCTTTGAACTCAATCATATCATTGACCTAGTGAACGTCTACACCAAGTTTGAACATTCTAGCTTAATTAGAAGGAGACTTATTGTGTTCCGAAGTCCGGGCCTTTCAAATTGCTTCTATTTTTCATTTTCAATTCAAAATTGTGACCATCACATGACCGAAATCAAAATTCTGCTCCCTACGATTTTTGGGACATCCTTCAAGGATTCAGAAAATATAACTCCCGTGTCTGTAAGTAAGATAGCAAAAAAGCCTTAGGGATTTTTCATGTTTCAAGATGGTGGCATTTCCGGTTTGATCGACAAACTCCATATTTTGTGTAGGAATCAGTAATTACCTGTCGAGTATCGAAAAAAATTTTCAGGTCATTCTGACCTATATTTCGACGATTTTTTTGAAAACTTTGATCCTTAATTTCACCAAGGGGAGATAATTTAGAAAATTTCTAATTATATTTTTGAAGTCACATCGGTAAGATCTACTTGTATACTAAATTTCATGAAAATCGTACAACTATTAAAGAAGTTGTCAAATTGGTCTAAACTTCCGGTTCGAAATCACAGCGACGAATTTTCGAAATTCGAAAATGTGAAACTGCAGATGAAAATGATTTTTTTCAAGGTATTCAAAGAAAAAAGAATTAGTAAAATCGGTCAAAAAACAATAAATTTACGACTATGCAATGTCCATTTTGTCGTTCGTAAATTTCGGTGATTTCGGATTCGTAAAACGTTTTGAAAATATATGTAATCAACAGCTACCACCCATTTTTTGGGGGGTAGGTAAAAGTTTCATAAAGATACTGTGGTTAGATTCTGAGAAATCCGATTTGTGGATAAAACACAAAAAAAAAATAACTAGATCTGCTACTGTCCCATGCAGATATGAAAGCTTTCATATTCATCGTCACGTGTCATCGATTATATCAAGTATCTCAAATAAAAGGATAAGAATAACAAACTATCAAAATTGGTCAAAAACTTGCGAAGTTACAAGTCTAAATATAGTATGAAACATTGCATAATCTGAAAACTAAAGGGAAATAACTGATACTTGTGTTGAAATAATTAATAGAACCAGAAAAACATTTATCCACTATAATAAATAAGCAACATAGAGAAAATGAAATGAAATTGAATGGGGTTTAACGTCCTACTGTTCTTCTCCTAAAATGGGCTAATGAAGACGGGCATACGCCATAAAGTGTGCCATGAGGGAAATTTTACCCGGGCAGCGGCGTTACGGCCTACGAGGTTGGACAGGCGACCATACTCCTTGTCACGTACAACCAAGAAATCGAAACAACGCCAGTTGACTCAATGACAGACGTTATGATACAGAGCGCACGTGCTAACCATTCAGTCACGCAACCTCCCTAAAATCGGCAAATTGCTGACCAACAGATAGAAACATTTCAACCGGGCGAAATCTTCTATTTTAACAATTTAATTTGCACGGTACCTTTAGTTATCAACCGATTATTACAAAACTTTTAAAAATAAGCTCCCCCTGACCAGCTTAAGCGTTCGCAATAAACGTTTGCCCCTTAAAATCGGCAAATTGCTGACTTTAAAGTGAGAAACATTACAACCGGGCGAAATTTTCTGTTTTATCACTTTTACAGTACCTTTGATTACCAACCGATTATTACAAAACTTTAAAAATGAAAGAGAAAGAGAGAAATGCGGCCTAATGTCCAATCGACACAAACTAGGTCATTTCGGGACTAACATATGTTTTTTAATTTTATTTATAAACTTCCCTTGCGCGTACGGGTCTTTAGCCGTTGGGAGGAAACCGAAGGACACGGAGAAAACCCACGAGGTTGGACACCATACTCCATGTCACGTGCAACTTGGAAATCAAAACAACGCCGGTTGACTCAATGACAGACGTTACGATACAGCGCGCGTATGCTAACCATTCAGCCTCCCTAAAATCGGGAAATTGCTGACTTATAGCAAGAAACATTTCAACCGGGCGAAATTTTCTGTTTTAACAGTTTAATTCACACGGTATTTTAATTACCAACCGATCATTACAAAACTTTTGAAAATAAGCTCCAACTGACCAGCTTAATCGTATGCAATAAACGTTTGGCCTGAATTGAAAGTTCTGCAACGAGAAAGTTCATCTCGATTTTCCGGCGTGGTTCCCCCTTGTCAGTGAGGCAGAGCAGAGGGCCTGACAAGGACAGCTGTCTAGTCGTTCGGATGGGACGAAAAACCAAGGTCGCGTGTACACATTGGAGTGCACGTAAAATATCCCTAAGCAGTTGGAATTCGATACTGTTGAATAAGCTCTATACGATGACTAAATGTGCAGATTGTAGTCACCCACACTGCATGTTTCGCTTAACAATGAAAGGGTGCCGTTTTCAATGTTCGATCCTTTTATTCTTCTACTCCAGATATTTTGGACTGTTGATCGAAGTTTTCATATAAAAGACTACCGATAAGACTCTTCGTAGAAGAAGTTCCCAAAAAATATTATGTTGACTTTAAGAGAAAAGAACCTTTAAAGATGCTCCAAATCGTAAACATACGACTTTTTGGATTTTCGATCTCTTTTTTTCTGCTATCCCTGATATTTAAAAAAAAGATACAACGATTCCACACAACAGGCCAGCTATTACACTCTCGATTAACAAGTGTTTCACCGCCCTCCCTTCATTATAACCGAAGTTATCGTGCCCTAAAGAATCAACAAATCAACATGCTTATCTCTGCTTACCCTAAGCAGAAAATGCTCATCTTTGAACTCCATCATAACATTGACCTAGTGAACGTTTACACCAAGTTTGAACATTCTAGCTTAATTAGAATGAGAGTTATTGTGCTCCAAATTCTCGGCCCTTCAAATTGCTTCTATTTTTCATTTTCAATTCAAAATGGTGACTCCCGGTTGACCTAAATCAAAATTCTATTCGCGACATTTTTTAGGCCTTCCTACAAGGATTCAGAAAATATAACTCCCGAGTCTGTAAGTAAAATAGCAAAAAAGCCTTAGTGATTTTTCACGTTTAAAGATGGTGGCACTTCCGGTTCGATCGACAAACTCCATATTTTGTGTACGAATCAGTAATTCCTTGTCTAGTATCAAAAAAAAAAATTAGGTCATTCTGACCTATATTTCGCCGATTTTTTTGAAAATTTTGATCCTTAATTTCACCAAGGGGAGATAATTTAGAAAATTTCTAATTATATTTTTGAAGTCACATCGGTAGGATCTACTTATATACTAAATTGAATGAAAATCGCACAACTATTAAAGAAGTTGTCAAATGGGTCTAAACTTCCGGTTCGAAATCACAGCGACGAATTTTAGAAATTCGAAAATGTGAAACTGCTGATGAAAATGATTTTTTCAAGGTATTCAAAGAAAAAAGATTTAGTAAAATCGGTCAAAAAACAATAAAGTTACGACTATGCAATGTCCATTTTGTCGTTCGTAAATTTCGGTGATTTCGGATTCGTAAAACGTTTTGAAAATATATTTAATCAACAGCTACCACCCAATTTTGGGGGGGTTGGTAAAAGTTTCATAAAGATACTGTGGTTAGATTCTGAGAAATCCGATTTGTGGATAAAACACAAAAAAAAAATAACAATAACTAGATCTGCTACTGTCCCATGCAGATATGAAAGCTTTCATATTCATCGTCACGTGTCATTGATTGTATCAAGTATCCTAAATAAAAGGATAAGAAGAAAAAATTATCAAACAAAATTGGTCAAAAACTCGCGAAGTTACAAGTCTAAATATAGTATGAAACATTGCACCCAGGCATAACAATAATCTGAAAACTAAAGGGAAATAACTGAAACTTGTATTACTGTAATGAGACGGATGAGAAAACGAAATGAAAATGGCGGGAAAAAAAATTAAAAATGGCAGGTTGGACAGGCGACCTTACTCCTTGTCATGTACAACCGGGCATTCGAAAACACGCTAGTTAACTCAATGACAGGCGCGCGTGCTAACCATTCAGCCACCCAACCCCCCTTTGAAATCAGACACACAATATGTCATATAGGAAGAATAAGAAGTCGCTCACAACAAAATGGTAAATTAATGAGTTTAGGTCAAAAGGTTGAGCTACTGTTTTAGAGTACTTAATAGTTTTAAAGAGACACGTTAAGGGTTATTCATAGTTAAATGAAAGTTTAATTTTAAATAAGACCAATAAAATTAGGATTTAATAATGCCAGACTAATATTTCCAATATGTTTGATTATAAGTAGGAAATCGTGACGACTTCTTAAGCATGTTTTAACCAAAGGATCATAGACTGAATTATACAAGAATGGCACTCTGCAATAAAAAAACTGGCCAAAGCAAGATTTCTATGCAGAAATTAAATAATTGCTAGAACCAGAAAAATATTTATCCACTATAATAAATAAGCAACATAGAGAAAATGAAATGAAATTGAATGGGGTTTAACGTCCTACTGTTCTGCTCCTAAAATGGGCTAATGAAGACGGGCATATGCCATAAAGTGTGCAATGAGGGAAATTTTACCCGGGCAGCGGCGTTACGGCCTACGAGGTTGGACAGACGACCATACTCCTTGTCACGTACAACCAAGAAATCGAAACAACGCCAGTTGACTCAATGACAGACGTTATGATACAGAGCGCACGTGCTAACCATTCAGCCACGCAACCTCCCTAAAATCGGCAAATTGCTGACCTACAGCGAGAAACATTTCAACCGGGCCAAATTTTCTATTTTAACAGTTTAATTTGCACGGTACCTTTAGTTATCAACCGAATATTACAAAACTTTTTAAAAAAAGCTCCCCCTGACCAGCTTAAGCGTTCGCAATAAACGTTTGCCCCTTTAAATCGGCAAATTGCTGACTTTAAAGTGAGAAACATTACAACCGGGTGAAATTTTCTGTTTTATCACTTTTACAGTACCTTTGATTACCAACCGATCATTACAAAACTTTAAAAATAAAAGAGAAAGAGAGAAATGCGGCCTAATGTCCATTCGACACAAACTAGGTCATTTCGTGACTAACATATGTTTTTTAATTTTATTTAAAAACTCCCCTTGCGCTTACTGGTCTTTAGCCGTTGGGAGGAAACCGATGGACACGGAGAAAACCCACGAGGTTGGACATCATCCTTCATGTCACGTGCAACCTGGAGATCGAAACAACGCTCGTTGACTCAATGACAGACGTTACGATACAGCGCGCACATGCTAACCATTCAGCCATTCAGCCTCCCTGAATTCGGAAAATTGCTGACTTATAGCAAGAAACATTTCAACCGGGCGAAATTTTCTGTTTTAACAGTTTAATGTGCACGGTACTTTAATTACCAACCGATTATTACAAAACTTTTGAAAATAAGCTCCAACTGACCAGCTTAATCGTATGCAATAAACGTTTGGCCTGAATTGAAAGTTCTGCACGGAGAAAGTTCATCTTGATTTCCCGGTGTGGTTCCCCGTTGTCAGTGAGGCAGAACGGAGGGCCTGACAAGCACAGCTGTCTAGTCGTTCGGATGGGACGAAAAACCAAGGTCCCGTGTACACATTGGAGTGCACGTAAAATATCCCTAAGCAGTTGGAATTCGATACTGTTGAATAAGCTCTATACGATGACTAAATGTGTAGATTGTAGTCACCCACACTGCATGTTTCGCTTAACAATGTAAGGGTGCCGTTTTCAATTTTCGATCCTTTTGTTCTTCTACTCCTGATATGTTGGACTGTTGATCGATGGTTTCATATAAAAGACTACCAATAAGACTCTTTGTAGAAGAAGTTCCCCAAAAATATTATGTTGACTTTACGAGAAAGACCTCTAAACATGCTCCAAATTGTAAAAATACGACTTTTTGGATTTTCAATCTCTTTTTTTCGGCTATCCCTGATATTTAAAAAAAATGATACAATGATTTCAAGCAACAGGCTAGCTATTAGACTCTCTATTGACAAAAGTTTCATCGCCCTCCCTTTATTATAACCGAAGTTATCGTGCCCTAAAGAATCAATAAATCAGCATGCTTATCTCTGCTTACCCTAAGCAGAAAATGCTCATCTTTGAACTCAATCATGACATTGACCTAGTGAACGTCTACACCAAGTTTGAACATTGTAGCTTAATAAGAAGGAGAGTTATTGTGTTCCAAAGTCCCGGCCCTTCAAATTGCTTCTATTTTTCATTTTCAATTCAAAATGGTGACCATCACGTGACCGAAATCAAAATTCGGATCCGATAGATTTTTAGGCATTCCTTCAAGGATTCTGAAAATATAACTCCCGAGTCTGTAAGTAAAATAGCAAAAAAGCCTTTTTGATTTTTCACGTTTAAAGATGGTGGCACTTCCGGTTCGATCGACAAACTCCATATTTTGTGTACGAATCAGTAACTATTTGTCTAGTATCGAAAAAAAAAATTAGGTCATTCTGACCTATATTTCGACGATTTTTTTGAAAACTTTGATCCTTAATTTCGTCAAGGGGAGATAATTTAGAAATTTTTTAATTATATTTTTCAAGTCACATCGGTAACATCTACTTATACACTAAATTTCATGAAAATCGTACAACTATTAAAGAAGTTCTCAAATTGGTCTAAACTTCCGGTTCGAAATCACAGCGACGAATTTTCGAAATTGGAAAATGCGAAACTTCAGATGAAAATGATTTTTTTCATGGTATTCAAAGAAAAAAGAATTAGTAAAATCGGTCAAAAAATAACAAAGTTACGACTATGCATTGTCAGTTTTTTCGTTCGTAAAATTCGGTGATTTCGGATTCGTAAAACGTTTTGAAAATATATTTAATCAACAGCCACCACCCATTTTTGGGGGGATAGGTAAAAGTTTCAGAACGATCCTATCGTTAGATTCTGAGAAATCCGATTTGTGGACAAAACACAAAAAAAAAATAACAATAATAATCTTAACAGAAACAATAAGCTTTCATATGTAATATGAAAGCTTAATAATCTTAACAGAAACAATAAGCTTTCATATGTAATATGAAAGCTTAATAATAATCTTAACAGAAACAATAAGCTTTCATATGTAATATGAAAGCTTAATAATAATAATTTTAGTAATCACAATAGGCTTTCAGTCTGAAAGCCTAATAATAATTTTAGTCTGAAAGCCTGATAATAATAATTTTAGTAATCTCAATAGGCTTTCAGACGAAAGTCTGAAAGCCTAAGTAGACATGCAAGCAGCACTGAACCGGCTTTCAGGAATCATAGAGGAAGTTTATTATACCATAGCCGATCCATTGAGCTACCAAACTATACATTAGTTGTTTTGCTTCAGTGACACCATCTATCATTTGTAAAAGTAATATTTGCTGGCGAAAAGACCGGTCAAAATTGTAAATTATGGCAAAATTACGTCACTTCCGGTGCCGAAAGAAATTTTTATAGGTGAAAAATAAGTCGAAAATTCGCAACATACAAAATGAAAACTTTTTTTTATAGATATCGGGCAATAAATAATTAACCTATAACCCATAAACTGAAATTAAGAAGGTAAAAAACTTAAAAGTGACCCTCGGAGAATTGGTTATTATTCGACAAGGGAACATGTTAGAAACCTTTTCTTGATATCAATATGATGGTATTGATTCAGTCTTACTGCCCATTAGAGTCAGACGTTATAAAGTTAAACGAATAATAAATATAAATCCCTTCAAAAAAATGTTTGTTTTGAAGGCTAAAAATACGTTTTTTGCAAAAATTACATTACTTCCGGTGATATTGAAAATTTTAACTCGGTTCATAGAAGTCATAAATGGCATAAGGCATCAAATGGTAAATAAATTATAAAAATCGAATAATAATTGACACTTTTACGGACCAAAAACCTTGAAAAGTGACTTATAGAAGATCGCCTATTTCTCTGTAACCGTACAAGTTAGAAACCATTTTGTGGTATCTGTATGGTCGTATGGCTTCATTCCATTCGTTGATGGGAATCAAATGTCATAATTTTAAAAACATTATAAGGCAGACTCATTTGAATAAAATATTTGTTTTTTAGGTTAGAAATACAGTTTTTGCCAAAAAGACGTCATTTCCGGTCACAGTGAAAATGTAAAATTGGCTTGACCTAGTCCAAATTGGCATTAGGCATCAAATGGAAAAAAAATATTGCAAATCGAATAATAATTCACTCTTTTATAGAGTAACAATTGCATATTTCTCGGCAACTGCTCATATTACAAACTAATTTTCGCATACATTCTCTTCGTCTGGATTATTGCTACGAGTTTATGAAAATTAGAAATAAATATTTCAAAATATGAAGACGCTGAATGAATTGTAAATAACTGAATTTTGCACTTTATTTTAAATTTTATTCGAAATTGCCCGAAAATGAAATTGAAATTAAAAAATCTGAGCTAAGGATTTTGTGCACCTTTGCAGGGTGCATCCTTTTAGTTATATCAGTTTTGAAAAAAAAAATATTTGCTTTCAAAAAGTGGTACCGAACTGTCAAAATTGTAGTTTTTGTTAATATTACGTCACTTCCGTTGCCGACAGAAAAATTTCGACGTAACAAAAAAAATTACAATTACGAAAAACGAAATTAGCCGATGGCGGCTAATGGAAATTACCGAGACAATTTTTTTTTCTCATTTCTGCTCAAGTACGATGATATTTTAACCCTGTGTAAAATATCATCAAAAAATATTCATAAATAAAAAAGGTTTTCGTAAAAAAATTATTTTTTTTTCAAAATATCGGACATTTTTTCGACTACTTCCGACTTTACGATCGTTGTTGTGATAGCTTTACGAAGTTCTTTGGATACTTAGCTTTCTGTACCAGAAGTGTCAGAAACATCCATTGAGTAGTTTTGGAAAAAAAGATAAACTAGATCTGCTACTGTCCCATGCAGATATGAAAGCTTTCATATTCATCGTCACGTGTCATTGATTGTATCAAGTATCCTAAATAAAAGGATAAGAAGAAAAAATTATCAAAATTGGTCAAAAACTCGCAAAATTACAAGTCTAAATATAGTATGAAACATTTCACCCAGGCATAACAATAATCTGAAAACTAAAGGGAAATAACCGAAATTTGTATTGCTGTAATGAGACGGATGAGAAAAAGAAATGAAAATTGCCGGAAAAAAATTGAAAATGGCAGGTTGGACAGGCGACCTTACTCCTTGTCACGTACAACCGGGCATTCGAAAACACGCTAGTTAACTCAACGACAGGCGCGCGTGCTAACCATTCAGCCGCCCAACCCCCCTTTGAAATCAGAAACGTGCAATATGTCATATAGGAAGAATAACAAGCCGCTCACAACAAAATGGTAAATTAATGAGTTTAGGGCAAAATGGCGTCTACAGCACCCGGTGTTCCCAGGCGGTTACCCATCCAAGTACTAACCGGGCCCGACTTCAGTGATCGGACGAGAACTGGTGTTTTCAACATGGTATGGCCGTAGACGAGAGAAGGTGGACAGAACCCGTAGTTACACTTACTTGAATTGACCCGCTTATTGATTTTTTTTTGGGGGGGGGGGGTTGTCGGTTTTAAAAAGGCGTCTACAGCACCCGGTGTTCCCAGGCGGTCATCCATCCAAGTACTGATCGGGCCCGACGTTGCTTAACTTCAGTGATCGGACGAGAACTGGTGTTTTCAACGTGGTGTGGCCGTAGACGAGAGAAGGAGGACAGAACCCGTACTTGTGCTTACTCAAATTCTTTTTGTGTCTTTTTCCCTGGGGAGACGGGCCGGGCGGAGAGCTGGAGTGGTGCAAAAGAGTGCGCGCTGTGGCCTGATTGCGGAAAATTGATTTTTTCAAGAAGAATCAGGGCAAAAAGGCGTCTTCAGCACCCGGTGTTCCCAGGCGGTCACCCAGAGAACTGGTGTTTTCAACGTGATGTGGCCGTAGACGAGAGAAGGTGGACAGAACCCGTAGTTATACTTACCTGAATTGACCCGCTTATTGATATTTTTTTTGTTTTTTGTCGGTTTTAAAAAGGCGTCTACAGCACCCGGTGTTCCCAGGCGGTCGCCCATTCAAGTACTGACCGGGCCCGACGTTGCTTAACTTCAGTGATTGGACGAGAACTGGTGTTTTCAACGTGGTGTGGCCGTAGACGAGAGAAGGTGGACAGAACCCATACTTGTGCTTACTCAAATTCTTTTTGTGTCTTTTTCCCTGGGGAGACGGGCCGAGCGGAGAGCTGGAGTGGTGCAAAAGAGTGCGCGCTGTGGTCTGATTGGCGGAAAATTGACTTTTTCACGAAGAATCAGGGCTAAAAAGGCGTCTACAGCACCCGGTGTTCCCAGGCGGTCACCCATCCAAGTACTAACCGGGCCCGACGTTGCTTAACTTCAGTGATCGGACGAGAACTGGTGTTTTCAACGTGGTATGGCCGTAGACGAGAGAAGTTGGACAGAACCCGTAGTTATACTTACCTGAATTGATCCGCTTATTGATTTTTTTTTTTTTGTATTTAATTGTTTTAAAGAGATTTAATAATGCCAGACTAATATTAAAATAAAGTTTTAAATTAAGAATAATTAATTATTGGTCTAATGCAATGAAATGATTTGATTTGACGGATGAAATGTACGATGGGTGTCCACACTATGTGGCTAAGGCGTTGCCTGCTAGCCAGGAGGTCGGGTGTTCGATCCCTGCATTGGCCGAGAAAGTTCATCTTGATTTTCTGGCGTGTCCCCCCACCCACCGTGTACACATTGGAGTGCACGTAAAAGATCCCTTAGCAGTTGGAATTCGATATTGTTGAATAAGCTCTATACGATGACTAAATGTGCAGATTGTAGCCACCCACACTGCATGTTTTGCTTAACAATGAAAGGGTGCCGTTTTCAATTTTCGATCCTTTTATTCTTCTACTCCTGATATTTTGGACTGTTGATCGATGGTTTCATATAAAAAAACTACGGATAAGACTCTTTGTAGAAGAAGTTCCCAAAAAATATTATGTTGACCTTACGAGAAAGACCTCTAAACATGCTCCAAATTGTAAAAATACGACTTTTTGGATTTTCAATCTCTTTTTTTCGGCTATCCCTGATATTTAAAAAAAATGATACAATGATTTCACACAACAGGCTAACTATTACACTCTCGATTGACAAGAGTTTCAGAACCCTGCCTTCATAATAACCGAAGTTATTGTGCCCTAAAGAATCAATTCATCAGCATGCTTATCTCTGCTTACCCTTGGCAGAAAATGCTCATCTTTGCACTCAATCATGACATTGACCCAGTGAACGTCTACACCAAGATTGAACATTCTAGCTCAATTAGAAGGAGAGTTATTTTGTTTCAAAGTCTCGGCCCTTCAAATTGCTATTACTTTTCATATTCACTTCAAAATGGCAACCATCAGTTGACCTTAAACCAAATTCTGCTCCCTACGATTTTTGGGCCATCCTTCAAGGATTCAGAAAATATAACTCCCGTGTCTGTAAGTAAGATAGCAAAAAAGCCTTAGGGATTTTTCATGTTTCAAGATGGTGGCACTTCCGGTTCGATCGACAAACTCCATATTTTGTGTAGGAATCAGTAATTATTTGTCGAGTACCGAAAAAATTTTTTAGGTCATTCTGACCTATATTTCGACGATTTTTTTTAAAACTTTGATCCTTAATTTCACCAAAGAGAGATAATTTAGAAAATTTTTCATTATATTTTCGAAGTCACATCGGTAAGATCTACTTATATACTAAATTTCATGAAAATCGTACAACTATTAAAGAAGTTGTCAAATTGGTCTAAACTTCCGGTTCGAAATCACAGCGACGAATTTTCGAAATTCGAAAATGTGAAATTGCAGATGAAAATGATATTTTTCAAGGTATTCAAAGAAAAAAGAATTAATAAAATCGGTCAAAAAATAGCAAAGTTACGACTATGCATTGTCAGTTTTTTCGTTCGTAAAATTCGGTGATTTCGAATTCGAAAAACGTTTTGAAAATATATTTAATCAACAGCCACCACCCATTTTTTTTGGGGGGGGGGGTATGTCAAAGTTTCAGAAACATCCTATGGTTAGATTCTGTGAAATCCGATTTGCAGGAGAAACACACAAAAAAAAAATAACTAGATCTGCTACTGTCCCATGCAGATATGAAAGCTTTCATATTCATCGTCACGTGTCATTGATTGTATCAAGTATCCTAAATAAAAGGATAAGAAGAAAAAATTATCAAAATTGGTCAAAAACTCGCGAAGTTACAAATCTAAATATAGTATGAAACATTGCACCCAGTCATAACAATAATCTGAAATCAGCCGTGGGAGGAAACCGAGGGACACGGAGAAAACCCACGAGGTTGGACACCATACTCCATGTCACGTGTAACCTGGAAATCGAAACAATGCCGGTTGACTCAATGACAGACGTTACGATACAGCGCGCACATGCTAACCATACAGCCATTCAGGCTCCCTAAAATCGATAAATTGCTGACTTATAGCAAGAAACATTTCAACCGGGCATTTCAATCGAAACAACGCCAGTTGACTCAATGACAGACGTTACGATACAGGGCGCAGGTGCTAACCATTTAGCCACGCAACCTCCCTAAATTTGGCAAATTGCTGACCTACAAGGAGAAACATTTCAACCGGGCGAAATTTTCTATTTTAACAGTTTAATTTGCACGGTACCTTTAATTATCAACCGAATATTACAAAACTTTTAAAAATAAGCTCCCCTTGACCAGCTTAATCGTTCGCAATAAACGTTTGCCCCCTAAAATGAGCAAATTGGTGACTTTAAAGTGAGAAACATTACTACCGGGCGAAATTTTCTGTTTTATAACTTTTACAGTACAGTACAACCGATTATTACAAAACTTTAAAAATAAAAGAGAAAGAGATAAATGCGGCTTAACGTCCATTCGACACAAACTAACATATAGATGGGACGAAAACCCAAGGTCCGGTGTACACATTGGAGTGCACGTAAAATATCCCTAAGCAGTTGGAATTCGATACTGTTGATTAATCTCTATACGATGACTATGCAAATCATTATTAATCGATGAAGGTGTTAAAATGTACACAATATAAACAGTATTAATCTAAATCAATAACATAAATGATTACAAATATTTTTTTTAGATAGTTTTAAAATAGAAAACAAATAATTATATCAAATCAAACCTATTCAATTTCAATTAATATGAGGACTGGCTGCAAAGTTCTAAACCTATGTGTGCAAGACCTATATATTGTTGATGTTTCCTTTTATTTTTCTATATAGTTTCCATCAAAGCTCAATTTTTTCATCAGTTATTTACGGTGATTTTGGATTCGCAAAACGTTTTGAAAATATATTGATTCCAAGGCCACCACCCATTTTTGAAAGGAGGCTAACCAGAAAAGTAAAATAGATCACAAAATCACGAAGTAACACAGCTGTCAAGGTCAATTTTTTCATCAGTTGTTTTCGGTGATTTTGGATTCGCAAAACGTTTTGAAAATATATTGATTCCAAGGCCACCACCCATTTTTGAAAGGAGGCTAACCAGAAATGTATTGATTTCCCAGATTTGAGATGAAATCGCGAAACTGCGATCCATTTGATTATTTTCAAGCTGTTAATCGGAGTTATTCACGCGAAAACAACTTTGTCGGCACGGAAAACATCAAAGGCGAAATTTGAAATTTTGAAATTTGCAAATACCAAAAATTCGACAATGAGCCAGGCTATCCCCAAATGTATTAATTTCAAAGATAAGAAACGAATTCAACAAACTACGGTCTGTTCTGATAATTTACATTCCCGTTAATGTCCATTTTTCACTATTTCTGATATTCAATTCAATATGGTGACTATCCATTGACTTAAATCAAAATTCTACTGCCAACATTTTATAGCCATCCCTTCAAGGATTCAGAAAATATAACCCCCGTGTCTGTATGTAAAATAGCAAAATGGCGTTTGAGGTTTTTACATTTCAAGATGGTGGCACTTCCGGATTGAGCTACAAACTCCATTTTTTGTCTACGAATCAGTGATCTCGTAGCTAGTACCTAAAAAAAAATTCAAGATGATTTGACCTATATTTCGTCGATTTTTTTGAAAATTTCGATCCTCAATTTCTCCAAGGGGAGATAATTTAGAAAATTTCTAAAGTATTTTTTCAAGTCGCATCATTAAGGTTTACTTACATATCAAATTTCATGAAAATCGTACAACTACTAAAGAAGTTGTCGAGTTGGTCTAAACTTCCGGTTCGAAATCACAGCGACGAATTTTCGAAATTCGAAAATCCGAAATTGCAGATTTGAAGTAAATGTCTCAAAGTACTCATAGAAAAAAGAATTAATTAAATAGGTCAAATAGTCACAAAGTTACAGCATTGTAGGTCAAAAGCATTCGTTCGTAAAATTCGGTGATTTCGGATTCGAAAAACGTTTTGAAAATATATTTAATCAAGGTTCGCACCCCATTTTTGGGGGGGGGGGGTAGGTCAAAGTTTCAGAAAGATCCTATGGTTAGATTCTGAGAAATCCGATTTGCAGAAAATACACAAAAAAAAAAAATAATAATAATAATAATAACTTTAACAGAAACAATAAGCTTTCATATGTAATATGAAAGCTTAATAACTAGATCTGCTACTGTCCCATGCAGATATGAAAGCTTTCATATTCATCGTCACGTGTCATTGATTGTATCAAGTATCCTAAATAAAGGGATAAGAAGAAAAAATTATCAAAATTGGTCAAAAACTCGCGAAGTTACAAGTCTAAATATAGTATGAAACATTGCACCCAGGCATAACAATAATCTGAAAACTAAAGGGAAATAACTGAAACTTGTATTACTGTAATGAGACGGATGAGAAAATGAAATGAAAATGGCGGGACAAAAAATTAAAAATGGCAGGTTGGACAGGCGACCTTACTCCTTGTCACGTACAACCGGGCATTCGAAAACACGCTAGTTAACTCAATGACAGGCGCGCGTGCTAACCATTCAGCCACCCAACCCCCCTTTGAAATCAGACACGTGCAATATGTCATATAGGAAGAATAAGAAGTCGCTCACAACAAAATGGTAAATTAATGAGTTTAGGTCAAAAGGTTGAGCTACTGTTTTAGAGTACTTAATAGTTTTAAAGAGACACGTTAAGGGTTGTTCATAGTTAAATGAAAGTTTAATTTTAAATAAGACCAATAAAATTACGATTTAATAATGTCAGACTAATATTTCCAATATGTTTGGTTATAAGTACGAAATCGTGACGACTTCTTAAGCATGTTTTAAACAAAGGATCATAGACTGAATTGTACAAGAATGGCACTCTGCAATAAAAAAACTGTCCAAAGCAAGATTTCTATGCAGAAATTAAATAATTGCTAGAACCAGAAAAATATTTATCCACTATAATAAATAAGCAACATAGAGAAAATGAAATGAAATTGAATGGGGTTTAACGTCCTACTGTTCTGCTCCTAAAATGGGCTACCTGGGCCCGATTCCTAGAAAATTCTTAAGCACGTTCTTGTGCTTAGATTTTAAGTAGACATTGCAATTAAGTAAACTTACCTTATTTTGTAGTCCCAGAAAATTCTTAAGAACGTTCTTGTGCTTAGATTTTAAGTAGACTTCAGTGTAAGCACAAGCACTTTATTATGTGTTCCAAGAAAAAACTTAAGCACAACTTCGTTCTTACAATTGCCAATCTAAGCAAAAGTCCCGAGCAAGGTATAGGGAGGGCTTGCTTACCAACCTTAAGCCTGTTTCTGCTTCAAACAATATGGCTGACCGTATAGTTAGTTATTCGACGGCATTTACTACATCTTTTGATACCTAAGAGACATTTGGAAGACGGAAAATCCTTAAGAAATATATTCTCGACAAGAATGCTATAGAATATTTCCGCTTCTACACTAAAAACATTTTATTTATTTACAAATTGGTAAACAACACAAACGCAGGCAACTTGAAAGGAGCTAAATCGCTAACATTTGGGACCAAGAAATTGACACAAGTGTGTCGCAACGCATATAATACTCTAATATGAATGTATATAAACCGATTTACATTCAATGGTTTCCGTTTTTACTCCAATTTCAAATCAGTTATGTGCGGCGAATGCAAATTTCTAGCGTCTAGTTATTCCAGTCTACATGCGCCGTTTGATTTGGTGCAATGTTTCTAGCCTTGTTCCACCGAGTCTCTCACTAGAACTGGGCTGAAACGCATTATGGTACACGATTCGTGTACCAATGGCAAAATATTTATCTTGTCTTAAATATTGGATATCAGAAGCCCATCTTTTTCCGATAAGATCACATCATCAATTTTGATTTAAACTGACAAATAATTCGTGTTTTCAATGTCGAAGATGCTGGATGACATTGAGTTAGAGACTTAGCTACTTTAAAATCAGGCGCTGTCTCAGTCATTCCGTCTGTTTGTATGTGCTTGCGTTTTGGGTATTTTTTAGCTTATAGACCTATAGGGGCCATGTCAAAAGGATCACGTGGTTAAGTGGGTAAGACGCTAGCCAGGGCCAATTCCTAGAAAATTCTTAACAGCAAGCACAAAGTTATGCTTCACTTTTGCTTACGTAAGAAACTTTATAAAATACCGTCTCTAGAAAATTCTCAAGACCGTTCTTACGTAAGCACAAGTTAAGTACGAGTCTAAGCACATTGCGACTGGTAAATTGAGAGTACGATGCTCTCTAACGTCAAAAAAACATTTTTGGTATGCAAATTACACCGTAATTGTAAATTCGTCTGCATCGCAGAGTTTCTATATATAGCTCTATGGTCTGCATGGAGTTATAAATAGACCAATGGCATTAACCCCCCCCCCCGAAAATAGTCGATTTAGATGTATTTTATTATTTAACAAATTAAATGAAATGAAATTTAACGTCCTACTATTTTGTTCCTAATCTGGGGTAAGGAAGACGTAGATACGTCATACAGTGTGCTATGAGGGAAATTTCGCCCTGGCAGCGGCACTACTCTATCGAATTCCAACTGCCACGGAATCTTTTACGTGTACGCCAGTTTGTACACGGGACCTCGTTTTTTCGTCCCATCCGAATGACAAGACAGCTGTCCTCCGTCCTGCATCACTGACAAGGAGAAACAACGTCGGAAAATTTGGATGAACCTTCTCGGCCAATGCAGGGATCGAACACCCGACCTCCAGGCTAGTGAACCAGCGTCTTACCCACTTAGGCAAGTGATCCTCTGATACCGTTGACGTGTCCCCTATAGGCCTACACATATAAAATATACCACAGACTAAACAAAAGAAAACAACCCAAAACGCAAGTACATGCAAAACAAACCGAATAATAATTGTGAGAGCGACTGATCTTTAAGTAGCCCGCGTGTGTGTTGTTTACCAATTTGGAAATAAATGAATTGTGTTTAGGGTAGAAGCGAAATTTCCTATAGCATTCTTCTCGAGAATATGTTTCTAAAGGATTTTCTGTCTTTCAATTGACTCTTAGGTATCAAAAGATGTAGCAAATATCGTCGAATAAATCCACGGTCAGCCATATTGTTTGAAGCAGAAACAGGCTTAAAGGTTGGTAAGCAAGCCCTATACCTTGCTTGGGATTTGTGCTTAGATTGACAATTTTAAGAACTAAGTTGTGCTTAAGTTTTTTCTTGGTACACATGATAACGTGCTTGTGCTTACACTGAAGTCTACTTAAAATCTAAGCACAAGAACGTTCTTAAGAATTTTCTGTTAACACAAAATAAGATAAGTTTACTTATTTGCAAAGTCTACTTAAAATCTACATGTAGGCCTAAGCGCAAGAACGTGTTAAAGAATTGTTTATGAATCGGGCCGAGGTAGGGTGTTCGATCCCTGCATTGGCCGAGAAGGTTCATCCCCTTGTCAGCGATGCAGACGAAAAAATAAGGTCCCATGTAAAAATTGGCGTGCACGTCAAAGATCCCCTGGCCGTTGTAATTCGATATAAGAGTAAGCCGTAGCGCCGCTGCCCGGGCAAACTTTCCCTCATAGCATACTTTATGGCGTATGCCCGTCTTCATAAGCCCAGCTTAGGAGCAAAACAGTAGGAAGTTAAAACCTATTTCATTTCATGTCATTTGTCAAATACTTCTAAATCGACTATTTGAAGTTAATGTCATTGATCTATTTATAACTCTATATGCAGACGAATTTACGGTGTAATTTGCATGCCAAATTTGTTTTTATGACGCTAAAGAGCATCTTAGTCTCAATTTACCAGTCACACTGTGCTTAGACTCGTACTTGGCTTGATCTTACGTAAGAACGGTCTTGAGAAGTTTCTATAGAGACGGTATTTCATAAAGTTTCTTACGTAAGCAAAAGTGAAGCATAACTTTGTGCTTACTTTTAAGAATTTTCTAGGAACCGGGCCCTGGAGATCGAAACGACGCCCGTTGACTCAATGACAGACGTTACGATACAGCGCGCACATGCTAACCATTCAGCCATTCAGCCTCCCTGAATTCGGAAAATTGCTGACTTATAGCAAGAAACATTTCAACCGGGCGAAATTTTCTGTTTTAACAGTTTAATGTGCACGGTACTTTAATTACCAACCGATTATTACAAAACGTTTGAAAATAAGCTCCAACTGACCAGCTTAATCGTATGCAATAAACGTTTGGCCTGAATTGAAAGGTCTACACGGAGAAAATTCATCTTGATTTCCCGGCGTGGTTCCCCGTTGTCAGTGAGGCAGAACGGAGGGCCTGACAAGCACAGCTGTCTAGTCGTTCGGATGGGACGAAAAACCAAGGTCCCGTGTACACATTGGAGTGCACGTAAAATATCCCTAAGCAGCTGGAATTCGATACTGTTGAATAAGCTCTATGCGACGACTAAATGTGTAGATTGTAGTCACCACACTGCATGTTTCGCTTAACAATGAAAGGGTGCCGTTTTCAATTTTCGATCCTTTTGTTCTTCTACTCATGATATGTTGGACTGTTGATCGATGGTTTCATATAAAAGACTACCAATAAGACTCTTTGTAGAAGAAGTTCCCAAAAAATATTATGTTGACTTTACGAGAAAGACCTCTAAACATGCTCCAAATTGTAAAAATACGACTTTTTGGATTTTCAATCTCTTTTTTTCGGCTATCCCTGATATTTAAAAAAATGATACAATCATTTCAAACAACAGGCTAGCTTTTAGACTCTCTATTGACAAAAGTTTCATCGCCCTCCCTTCATTATAACCGAAGTTATCGTGCCCTAAAGAATCAACAAATCAGCATGCTTATCTCTGCTTACCCTTGACAGAAAATGCTCATCTTTGCACTCAATCATGACATTGACCTAGTCAACGTCTACACCAAGTTTGAACATTCTAGATTTATTAGAAGGAGAGTTATTGTGTTCCAAAATCTCGGCCCTTCAAATTGCTACTACTTTTCATATTCACTTCAAAATGGCAACCATCAGTTGACCTAAATCAAAATTCTGCTCCCTACGATTTTCGGGCCATCCTTCAAGGATTCAGAAAATATAACTCCCGTGTCTGTAAGTAAGATAGCAAAAAAGCCTTAGGGATTTTTCGTGTTTCAAGATGGTGGCATTTCCGGTTTGATCGACAAACTCCATATTTTGTGTAGGAATCAGTAATTACCTGTCAAGTATCGAAAAAAATTTTCAGGTCATTCTGACCTATATTTCGACGATTTTTTTTAAAACTTTGATCCTTAATTTCACCAAGGGGAGATAATTTAGAAAATTTCTCATTATAATTTTGAAGTCATATTGGTAAGATCTACTTAAATACTAAATTTCATGAAAATCGTACAACTATTAAAGAAGTTGTCAAATTGGTCTAAACTTCCGGTTCGAAATCACAGCGACGAATTTTCGAAATTCGAAAATGTGAAACTGCAGATGAAAATGATTTTTTTCAAGGTATTCAAAGAAAAAAGAATTAGTAAAATCGGTCAAAAAATAACAAAGTTACGACTATGCATTGTCAGTTTTTTCGTTCGTAAAATTCGGTGATTTCGGATTCGTAAAACGTTTTGAAAATATATTTAAACAACGTTCGCACCCCATTTTTGGGGGGGGGGGGGTAGGTCAAAGTTTCAGAAAGATCCCATTGTTAGATTCTGAGAAATCCGATTTGCAGAAAATACACAAAAAAAAAAAAATAATAACTAGATCTGCTACTGTCCCATGCAGATATGAAAGCTTTCATATTCATCGTCACGTGTCATCGATTATATCAAGTATCTCAAATAAAAGGATAAGAATAACAAACTATCAGAATTGGTCAAAAACTCGCGAAGTTACAAGTCTAAATATAGTATGAAACATTGAGTAATCTGAAAACTAAAGGGAAATAACTGATACTTGTGTTGCTGTAATCGGGATGACTTCCAATTTCAAAACTTTCAGAATAATGAAATGAAAATGGTGAGAAAACATCGAAAAATTAAATGAGATAACTTTGAACAAAACTAAAATTTTTTGAATCAGGTTGAACTCAACTGTTTGAATATGTGCGTTAAATATGTAGATTTGGAAAATTATAAAGACATAATATCAAAATCGGTCAAAAACTCACAAAGTTACAAATTTAAATGTAGTGAGAAACATTGCACCCGGGCAAAAAAATAATCTTTAAACTAAAGGGAAATAACTGAAACTTGTATAGCTGTAATCGGGCTTCCAAGATATGTTATATAATTATGGTTTCCAATATGTTTGGTTATAAGTAGGAAATCGTGACGACTTCTTAAGCATGTTTTAAACAAAGGGTCATAGACTGCAATATACAAGAATGGCACTCTGCAATAAAAAAAACTGGCCAGAGATTTCTATGCAGAAATTAAATAATTGCTAGAACCAGAAAAATATTTATCCACTATAATAAATAAGCAACATAGAGAAAATGAAATGAAATTGAATGGGGTTTAACGTCCTACTGTTCTGCTCCTACAATGGGCTAATGAAGACGGGCATACGTCATAAAGTGTGCAATGAGGGAAATTTTACCCGGGCAGCGGCGTTACGGCCTACGAGGTTGGTAAGGCGACCATACTCCTTGTCACGTACAACCAAGAAATCGAAACAAGGCCAGTTGACTCAATGACAGACGTTATGACACAGAGCGCACGTGCTAACCATTCAGCCACGCAACCTCCCTAAAATCGGCAAATTGCTGACCTACAGCGAGAAACATTTCAAACGGGCCAAATTTTCTATTTTAACAGTTTAATTTGCACGGTACCTTTAGTTATCAACCGAATATTACAAAACTTTTAAAAATAAGCTCCCCCTGACCAGCTTAATCGTTCGCAATAAACGTTTGCCCCTTAAAATCGACAAATTGCTGACTTTAAAGTGAGAAACATTACAACCGGGCCAAATTTTCTGTTTTATCACTTTAACAGTACCTTTGATTACCAGCCGATTATTACAAAACTTTAAAAAGAGAAAGAGAGAAATGCGGCCTAACGTCCATTCGACACAAACTAGGTCATTTCGGGACTAACATATGTTTTTTTAACTTTATTTAAAAACTCCCCTTGCGCGTACTGGTCTTTAGCCGTTGGGAGGAAATCGAAGAACACGGAAAAAACCCACGAGGTTGGACATCATACACCATGTCACGTGCAACCTGGAGATCGAAACGACGCCCATTGACTCAATGACAAACGTTACGATACAGCGAGCACATGCGAACCATTCAGCCATTCAGCCTCCCTGAATTCGGAAAATTGCTGACTTATTGCAAGAAACATTTCAACCGGGCGAAATTTTCTGTTTTAACAGTTTAATGTGCACGGTACTTTAATTACCAACCGATTATTACAAAACTTTTGAAAATAAGGTCCAACTGACCAGCTTAATCGTATGCAATAAACGTTTTGCCTGAATTGAAAGTTCTGCACGGAAAAAGTTCATCTCGATTTCTCGGCGTGGTTCCCCTTGTCAGTGAGGCAGAACGGAGGGCCTTACAAGCACAGCTGTCTAGTCCTTCGGATGGGACGAAAAACCAAGGTCCCGTGTACACATTGGAGTGCACATAAAATATCCCTAAGCAGTTGGAATTCGATACTGTTGAATAAACTCTATACGATGACTAAATGCGTAGATTGTAGTCACCCACACTGCATGTTTCGCTTAACAATGAAAGGGTGCCGTTTTCAATGTTCGATCCTTTTGTTCTTCTACTCCTGATATGTTGGACTGTTGATCGATGGTTTCATATAAAAGACTACCAATAAGACTCTTTGTAGAAGAAGTTCCCAAAAAACAGTATGTTGACTTTACGACAAAGACCTCTAAACATGCTCCAAATTGTAAAAATACGACTTTTTGGATTTTCAATCTCTTTTTTTCGGCTATCCCTGATATTTAAAAAAAATGATACAATGATTTCACACAACAGGCTAGCTATTAGTCTCTCTATTGACAAAAGTTTCACCGCCCTCCCTTCATTATAACCGAAGTTATCGTGCCCTAAAGAATCAACAAATCAGCATGCTTATCTCTGTTTACCCTAAGCAGAAAATGCTCATCTTTGAACTCAATCATAACATTGACCTAGTGAACGTCTACAACAAGTTTGAACATTCTAGCTTAATTAGAATGAGAGTTATTGTGCTCCAAAATCTCGGCCCTTCAAATTGCTTCTATTTTTCATTTTCAATTCAAAATGGTGACTCCCGGTTGACCTAAATCAGAATTCTATTCGCGACATTTTTTAGGCCTTCCTACAAGGATTCAGAAAATATAACTCCCGAGTCTGTAAGTAAAATAGCAAAAAAGCCTTATTGATTTTTCACGTTTAAAGATGGTGGCACTTCCGGTTCGATCGACAAACTCCATATTTTGTGTACGAATCAGTAATTCCTTGTCTAGTATCGAAAAAAAAAAACTAGGTCATTCTGACCTATATTTCGACGATTTTTTTGAAAACTTTGATCCTTAATTTCACCAAGGGGAGATAAGTTAGATAATTTCTAAAGTCATTTTTCAAGTCGCATCATTAAGGTCTACTTACATATTAAATTTCATGAAAATCGTACAACTACTAAAGAAGTTGTCGAGTTAGTGTAAACTTCCGGTTCGAAATCACAGCGACGAATTTTCGAAATTCGAAAATCCGAAATTGCAGATTTGAAGTAAATGTCTTAGGATACTCAAATAAAAAAGAATTAGTAAAATAGATCAAATAGTCACAAAGTTACAGCATTGTAGGTCAAATGCATTCGTTCGTAAAATTCGGTGATTTCGGATTCGTAAAAGGTTTTGAAAATACATTTAATCAAGGTTCGCACCCCATTTTTGGGGGGGTAGGTCAAAATTTCAGAAAGATCCTATGGATAGATTCTGAGAAATCCGATTTGCAGAAAACACACAAAAAAAAAAAATAATAATAATAACTTTAACAGAAACAATAAGCTTTCATATGTAATACATATGAAAGCTTAACTAGATCTGCTACTGTCCCATGCAGATATGAAAGCTTTCATATTCATCGTCACGTGTCATTGATTGTATCAAGTATCCTAAATAAAGGGATAAGAAGAAAAAATTATCAAACAAAATAGGTCAAAAACTCGCGAAGTTACAAGTCTAAATATAGTATGAAACATTGCACCCAGGCATAACAATAATCTGAAAACTAAAGGGAAATAACTGAAACTTGTATTACTGTAATGAGACGGATGAGAACACGAAATGAAAATGGCGGGAAAAAAAATTAACAATGGCAGGTTGGACAGGCGACCTTACTCCTTGTCATGTACAACCGGGCATTCGAAAACACGCTAGTTAACTCAATGACAGGCGCGCGTGCTAACCATTCAGCCACCCAACCCCCCTTTGAAATCAGACACACAATATGTCATATAGGAAGAATAAGAAGTCGCTCACAACAAAATGGTAAATTAATGAGTTTAGGTCAAAAGGTTGAGCTACTGTTTTAGAGTACTTAATAGTTTTAAAGAGACACGTTAAGGGTTGTTCATAGTTAAATGAAAGTTTAATTTTAAATAAGACCAATAAAAATAGGATTTAATAATGCCAGACTAATATTTCCAATATGTTTGGTTATAAGTAGGAAATCGTGACGACTTCTTAAGCATGTTTTAACCAAAGGATCATAGACTGAATTATACAAGAATGGCACTCTGCAATAAAAAAAACTGGCCAAAGCAAGATTTCTATGCAGAAATTAAATAATTGCTAGAACCAGAAAAATATTTATCCACTATAATAAATAAGCAACATAGAGAAAATGAAATGAAATTGAATGGGGTTTAACGTCCTACTGTTCTGCTCCTAAAATGGGCTAATGAAGACGGGCATATGCCATAAAGTGTGCAATGAGGGAAATTTTACCCGGGCAGCGGCGTTACGGCCTACGAGGTTGGACAGACGACCATACTCCTTGTCACGTACAACCAAGAAATCGAAACAACGCCAGTTGACTCAATGACAGACGTTATGATACAGAGCGCACGTGCTAACCATTCAGCCACGCAACCTCCCTAAAATCGGCAAATTGCTGACCTACAGCGAGAAACATTTCGACCGGGCCAAATTTTCTATTTTATCAGTTTAATTTGCACGGTACCTTTAGTTATCAACCGAATATTACAAAACTTTTAAAAATAAGCTCCCCGTGACCAGCTTAAGCGTTCGCAATAAACGTTTGCCCCTTAAAATCGGCAAACTGCTGACTTTAAAGTGAGAAACATTACAACCGGGCGAAATTTTCTGTTTTATCACTTTTACAGTACCTTTGATTACCAACCGATCATTCCAAAACTTTAAAAATAAAAGAGAAAGAGAGAAATGCGGCCTAATGTCCATTCGACACAAACTAGGTCATTTCGTGACTAACATATGTTTTTTAATTTTATTTTAAAACTCCCCTTGCGCTTACTGGTCTTTAGCCGTTGGGAGGAAACCGAAGGACACGGAGAAAACCCACGAGGTTGGACATCATACTTCATGTCACGTGCAACCTGGAGATCGAAACAACGCTCGTTGACTCAATGACAGACGTTACGATACAGCGCGCACATGCTAACCATTCAGCCATTCAGCCTCCCTGAATTCGGAAAATTGCTGACTTATAGCAAGAAACATTTCAACCGGGCGAAATTTTCTGTTTTAACAGTTTAATGTGCACGGTACTTTAATTACCAACCGATTATTACAAAACTTTTGAAAATAAGCTCCAACTGACCAGCTTAATCGTATGCAATAAACTTTTGGCCTGAATTGAAAGTTCTGCACGGAGAAAGTTCATCTTGATTTCCCGGTGTGGTTCCCCGTTGTCAGTGAGGCAGAACGGAGGGCCTGACAAGCACAGCTGTCTAGTCGTTCGGATGGGACGGAAAACCAAGGTCCCGTGTACACATTGGAGTGCACGTAAAATATCCCTAAGCAGTTGGAATTCGATACTGTTGAATAAGCTCTATACGATGACTAAATGTGTAGATTGTAGTCACCCACACTGCATGTTTCGCTTAACAATGTAAGGGTGCCGTTTTCAATTTTCGATCCTTTTGTTCTTCTAGTCCTGATATGTTGGACTGTTGATCGATGGTTTCATATAAAAGACTACCAATAAGACTCTTTGTAGAAGAAGTTCCCCAAAAATATTATGTTGACTTTACGAGAAAGACCTCTAAACATGCTCCAAATTGTAAAAATACGACTTTTTGGATTTTCAATCTCTTTTTTTCGGCTATCCCTGATATTTAAAAAAAATGATACAATGATTTCAAGCAACAGGCTAGCTATTGGACTCTCTATTGACAAAAGTTTCACAGCCCTCGCTTCATTATAACCGAAGTTATCGTGCCCTAAAGAATCAACAAATCAGCATGCCTATCTCTGCTTACCCTAGGCAGAAAATGCTCATCTTTGAACTCAATCATGACATTGACCTAGTGAACGTCTACACCAAGTTTGAACATTCTAGCTCAATTAGAAGGAGAGTTATTGTGTTTCAAATTCTCGGCCCTTCAAATTGCTACTACTTTTCATTTTCAATTCAAAATGGTGACCATCACGTGACCGAAATCAAAATTCTGCTCCCTACGATTTTTGGGCCATCCTTCAAGGATTCTGAAAATATAATTCCCGAGTCTGTAAGTAAAATAGCAAAAAAGCCTTTTTGATTTTTCACGTTTAAAGATGGTGGCACTTCCGGTTCGATCGACAAACTCCATATTTTGTGTACGAATCAGTAACTACTTGTCTAGTATCAAAAAAAAAAATTAGGTCATTCTGACCTATATTTCGACGATTTTTTTGAAAACTTTGATCCTTAATTTCGTCAAGGGGAGATAATTTAGAAATTTTTTAATTATATTTTTGAAGTCACATCGGTAACATCTACTTATACACTAAATTTCATGAAAATCGTACCACTATTAAAGAAGTTCTCAAATTGGTCTAAACTTCCGGTTCGAAATCACAGCGACGAATTTTCGAAATTGGAAAATGCGAAACTGCAGATGAAAATGATTTTTTTCATGGTATTCAAAGAAAAAAGAATTAGTAAAATCGGTCAAAAAATAACAAAGTTACGACTATGCATTGTCAGTTTTTTCGTTCGTAAAATTCGGTGATTTCGGATTCGTAAAACGTTTTGAAAATATATTTAATCAACAGCCACCACCCATTTTTGGGGGGATAGGTAAAAGTTTCAGAACGATCCTATTGTTAGATTCTGAGAAATCCGATTTGTGGACAAAACACAAAAAAAAAAATAACAACTAGATCTGCTACTGTCCCATGCAGATATGAAAGCTTTCATATTCATCGTCACGTGTCATTGATTGTATCAAGTATCCTAAATAAAAGGATAAGAAGAAAAAATTATTAAAATTGGTCAAAAACTCGCGAAGTTACAAGTCTAAATATAGTATGAAACATCGCACCCAGGCATAACAATAATCTGAAAACTAAAGGGAAATAACTGAAACTTGTATTACTGTAATGAGACGGATGAGAAAATGAAATGAAAATGGCGGGAAAAAAAAAAATGGCAGGTTGGACAGGCGACCTTACTCCTTGTCACGTACAACCGGGCATTCGAAAACACGCTAGTTAACTCAATGACAGGCGCGCGTGCTAACCATTCAGCCACCCAACCCCCCTTTGAAATCAGACACGTGCAATATGTCATATAGGAAGAATAAGAAGTCGCTCACAACAAAATGGTAAATTAATGAGTTTAGGTCAAAAGGTTGAGCTACTGTTTTAGAGTACTTAATAGTTTTAAAGAGACACGTTAAGGGTTGTTCATAGTTAAATGAAAGTTTAATTTTAAATAAGACCAATAAAATTAGGATTTAATAATGCCAGACTAATATTTCCAATATGTTTGGTTATAAGTAGGAAATCGTGACGACTTCTTAAGCATGTTTTAAACAAAGGATCATGTTTGTTTAAACAAGAATGGCACTCTGCAATAAAAAAACTGGCCAAAGCAAGATTTCTATGCAGAAATTAAATAATTGCTAGAACCAGAAAAATATTTATCCACTATAATAAATAAGCAACATAGAGAAAATGAAATGAAATTGAATGGGGTTTAACGTCCGACTGTTGTGCTCCTAAAATGGGCTAATGAAGACGGGCATATGCCATAAAGTGTGCAATGAGGGAAATTTTACCCGGGCAGCGGCGGTTACGGCCTACGAGGTTGGACAGGCGACCATACTCCTTGTCACGTACAACCAAGAAATCGAAACAACGCCAGTTGACTCAATGACAGACGTTATGATACAGAGCGCACGTGCTAACCATTCAGCCTCGCAACCTCCCTAAAATCGGCAAATTGCTGACCTACAGCGAGAAACATTTCAACCGGGCCAAATTTTCTATTGTAACAGTTTAATTTGCACGGTACCTTTAGTTATCAACCGAATATTACAAAACTTTTAAAAATAAGCTCCCCCTGACCAGCTTAATCGTTCGCAATAAACGTTTGCCCCTTAAAATCGGCAAATTGCTGACTTTAAAGTGAGAAACATTACAACCGGGCGTAATTTTCTGTTTTATCACTTTTACAGTACCTTTGATTACCAACCGATTATTACAAAACTTTAAAAATAAAAGAGAAAGAGAGAAATGCGGCCTAATGTCCATTCGACACTAACTAGGTCATTTCGGGACTAACATATGTTTTTAATTTTATTTAAAAACTCCCCTTGCGCTTACAGGTCTTTAGCCGTTGGGAGGAAACCGAAGGACACGGAGAAAACCCACGAGGTTGGACATCATACTTCATGTCACGTGCAACCTGGAGATCGAAACGACGCCCGTTGACTCAATGACAGACGTTACGATACAGTGCGCACATGCTAACCATTCAGCCATTCAGCCTCCCTGAATTCAGAAAATTGGTGACTTATAGCAAGAAACATTTCAACCGGGCGAAATTTTCTGTTTTAACTGTTTAATGTGCACGGTACTTTAATTACCAACCGATTATTACAAAACTTTTGAAAATAAGCTCCAACTGACCAGCTTAATCGTATGCAATAAACGTTTTCGCCTGAATTGAAAGTTCTGCACGGAGAAAGTTCATCTCGATTTCCCGGCGTGGTTCCCCTTGTCAGTGAGGCAGAACGGAGGGCCTGACAAGCACAGCTGTCTAGTCATTCGGATGGGACGAAAAACCAAGGTCTCGTGTACACATTGGAGTGCACGTAAAATATCCCTAAGCAGCTGGAATTCGATACTGTTGAATAAGCTCTATACGATGACTAAATGTGTAGATTGTAGTCACCCACACTGCATGTTTCGCTTAGCAATGAAAGGGTGCCGTTTTCAATGTTCGATCCTTTTGTTCTTCTACTCCTGATATGTTGGACTGTTGATCGATGGTTTCATATAAAAGACTACCAATAAGACTCTTTGTAGAAGAAGTTCCCAAAAAATATTATGTTGACTTTACGAGAAAGACCTCTAAACATGCTCCAAATTGTAAAAATACGACTTTTTGGATTTTCAATCTCTTTTTTTCTGCTATCCCTGATATTTAGAAAAAATAATACAATGATTTCACACAACAGGCTAGCTATTAGACTCTCTATTGATAAAAGTTTCACCGCCCTCCCTTCATCATAACCGAAGTTATCGTGCCCTAAATAATCAACAAATTAGCATGCTTATCTCTGCTTACCCTAAGCAGAAAATGCTCATCTTTAAACTCAATCATAACATTGACATAGTGAACGTCTACACCAAGTTTGAACATTCTAGCTTAATTAGAAGGAGAGTAATTGTGTTCCAAAGTCCCGACCCTTCAAATTGCTTCTATTTTTCATTTTCAATTCAAAATGGTGACCATCACGTGACCGATATCAAAATTCTATTCGCGACATTTTTTAGGCCTTCCATCAAGGATTCAGAAAATATAACTCCCGAGTCTGTAAGTAAAATAGCAAAAAAGCCTTATTGATTTTTCACTTTTAAATATGGCGGCACTTCCGGTTCAATCGACAAACTCCATATTTTGTGTACAAATCAGTAATTACTTATCTAGTATCCAAAAAAAAAATCAGGTCATTCTGACCTATATTTCGACGATTTTTTTGAAAATTTTGATCCTTAATTTCGTCAAGGGGAGATAATTTAGAAAATTTCTAATTATATTTTTGAAGTCACATCGGTAAGATCTACTTAGATACTAAATTTCATGAAAATCGTACAACTATTAAAGAAGTTGTTAAATTGGTCTAAACTTCCGGTTCGAAATCACAGCGACGAATTTTCGAAATTCGAAAATCTGAAACTGCAGATTTATAGTAATTGTCTCAAGGTACTCAAAGAAAAAAGATTTAGTAAAATAGGTCAAATAGTCACAAAGTTACAGCATTGTAGGTCAAATGCATTCGTTCGTAAAATTCGGTGATTTCGGATACGTAAAACATTTTGAAAATATATTTAATCAACAGCCACCACCCATTTTTGGGGGGATAGGTAAAAGTTTCAGAACGATCCTATGGTTAGATTCTGAGAAATCCGATTTGTGAATAAAACACAAAAAAAAAAAATAATAACTAGATCTGCTACTGTCCCATGCAGATATGAAAGCTTTCATATTCATCGTCACGTGTCATTGATTGTATCAAGTATCCTAAATAAAAGGATAAGAAGAAAAAACTAGATCTGCTACTGTCCCATGCAGATATGAAAGCTTTCATATTCATCGTCACGTGTCATCGATTATATCAAGTATCTCAAATAAAAGGATAAGAATAACAAACTATCAAAATTGGTCAAAAACTCGCGAAGTTACAAGTCTAAATATAGTATGAAACATTGAGTAATCTGAAAACTAAAGGGAAATAACTGATACTTGTGTTGCTGTAATCGGGATGAATGAGATAACTTTGAACAAAACTAAAACTTTTTGAATCAGGTTGAACTCAGCTGTTTGAATATGTACGTTAAATATGTAGATTTGGAAAATTATAAAGACATAATATCAAAATCGGTCAAAAACTCACAAAGTTACAAATTTAAATGTAGTGAGAAACATTGCACCCGGGCAAAAAATAATCTTTAAACTAAAGGAAATTACTGAAACTTGTATAGCTGTAATCGGGCTTCCAAGATATGTTATATAATTATGGTTTCCAATATGTAGGAAATCGTGACGACTTCTTAAGCATGTTTTAAACAAAGGGTCATAGACTGCAATATACAAGAATGGCACTCTGCAATAAAAAAAACTGGCCAGAGATTTCTATGCAGAAATTAAATAATTGCTAGAACCAGAAAAATATTTATCCACTATAATAAATAAGCAACATAGAGAAAATGAAATGAAATTGAATGGGGTTTAACGTCCTACTGTTCTGCTCCTACAATGGGCTAATGAAGACGGGCATACGCCATAAAGTGTGCAATGAGGGAAATTTTACCCGGGCAGCGGCGTTACGGCCTACGAGGTTGGTAAGGCGACCATACTCCTTGTCACGTACAACCAAGAAATCGAAACAAGGCCAGTTGACTCAATGACAGACGTTATGATACAGAGCGCACGTGCTAACCATTCAGCCACGCAACCTCCCTAAAATCGGCAAATTGCTGACCTACAGCGAGAAACATTTCAACCAGGCCAAATTTTCTATTTTAACAATTTAATTTGCACGGTACCTTTAGTTATCAACCGAATATTACAAAACTTTTAAAAATAAGCTCCCCCTGACCAGCTTAATCGTTCGCAATAAACGTTTGCCCCTTAAAATCAACAAATTGCTGACTTTAAAGTGAGAAACATTACAACCGGGCCAAATTTTTTGTTTCATCACTTTTACAGTAAATGCGGCCTAACGTCCATTCGACACAAACTAGGTCATTTCGGGACTAACATATTTTTTTTAATTTTATTTAAAAACTCCCCTTGCGCGTACTGGTTTTTAGCCGTTGGGAGGAAACTGAAGAACACGGAGAAAACCCACGAGGTTGGACATCATACACCATGTCACGTGCAACCTGAAGATCGAAACGACGCCCGTTGACTCAATGACAGACGTTACGATACGGCGCGGACATGCTAACCATTCAGTCATTCAGCCTCCCTGAATTCGGAAAATTGCTGACTTATAGCAAGAAACATTTCAACCGGGCGAAATTTTCTGTTTTAACAGTTTAATGTGCACGGTACTTTAATTACCAACCGATTATTACAAAACTTTTGAAAATAAGCTCCAACTGACCAGCTTAATCGTTGGCAATAAACGTTTTGCCTGAATTGAAAGTTCTGCACAGAGAAAGTTCATCTCGATTTCCCGGCGTGGTTCCCTTGTCAGTAAGGCAGAACGGAGGGCCTGACAAGCACAGCTGTCTAGTCCTTCGGATGGGACGAAAAACCAAGGTCCCGTGTACACATTGGAGTGCACGTAAAATATCCCTAAGCGGTTGGAGTTCGATACTGTTGAATAAGCTCTATACGATGACTAAATGCGTAGATTGTAGTCACCCACACTTCATGTTTCGCTCAACAAAGAAAGGGTGCCGTTTTCAGTGTTCGATCCTTTTGTTCTTCTACTCCTGATATGTTGGACTGTTGATCGATGGTTTCATATAAAAGACTACCAATAAGACTCTTTGTAGAAGAAGTTCCCAAAAAATAGTATGTTGACTTTACGAGAAAGACCTCTAAACATGCTCCAAATTGTAAAAATACGACTTTTTGGATTTTCAATCTCTTTATTTCGGCTATCCCTGATATTTAAAAAAAATGATACAATCATTTCACACAACAGGCTACCCATTAGACTCTCTATTGACAAAAGTTTCACCGCCCTCCCTTCATTATAACCGAAGTTATCGTGCCCTAAAGAATCAACAAATCAGCATGCTTATCTCTGCTTACCCTAAGCAGAAAATGCTCATCTTTGAACTCAATCATAACATTGACCTAGTGAACATCTACACCAAGTTTGAACATTCTAGCTTAATTAGAAGGAGAGTTATTGTGTTCCGAAGTCCGGGCCTTTCAAATTGCTTCTATTTTTCATTTTCAATTCAAAATTGTGACCATCACATGACCGAAATCAAAATTCTGCTCCCTACGATTTTTGGGCCATCCTTCAAGGATTCAGAAAATATAACTCCCGTGTCTGTAAGTAAGATAGCAAAAAAGCCTTAGTGATTTTTCACGTTTAAAGATGGTGGCACTTCCGGTTCGATCGACAAACTCCATATTTTGTGTACGAATCAGTAATTCCTTGTCTAGTATCAAAAAAAAATTTTAGGTCATTCTGACCTATATTTCGCCGATTTTTTTGAAAATTTCGATCCTCAATTTCTCCAAGGGGAGATAATTTAGAAAATTTCTAAAGTATTTTTTCAAGTCGCATGATTAAGGTTTACTTACATATTAAATTTCATGAAAATCGTACAACTACTAAAGAAGTTGTCGAGTTGGTGTAAACTTCCGGTTCGAAATCACAGCGACGAATTTTCGAAATTCGAAAATCCGAAATTGCAGATTTGAAGTAAATGTCTTAGGATACTCAAAGAAAGAAGAATTAGTAAAATAGATCAAATAGTCACAAAGTTACAGCATTGTAGGTCAAATGCATTCGTTCGTAAAATTCGGTGATTTCGGATTCGTAAAACGTTTTGAAAATACATTTAATCAAGGTTCGCACCCCATTTTTGGGGGGGTAGGTCAAAATTTCAGAAAGATCCTATGGATAGATTCTGAGAAATCCGATTTGCAGAAAACACACAAAAAAAAAAAATAATAATAATAACTTTAACAGAAACAATAAGCTTTCATATGTAATACATATGAAAGCTTAATAATAATCTTAACAGAAACAATAAGCTTTCATATGTAATATGAAAGCTTAATAATCTTAACAGAAACAATAAGCTTTCATATGTAATATGAAAGCTTAATAATCTTAACAGAAACAATAAGCTTTCATATGAAATATGAAAGCTTAATTAAAGAGCGTTTCCAAAAATTTAACGATTTTTCAATTTTTTTTCAAAGTTTGAGGACATTTTTGGACCATCTATATTATTTCAATGCTTTTCATTTTGGATTCACTATATAGACAACTATAGGACTTTGAGTAAGAAAAGTTTAAGAAAAATCTGCGGCGTCGTTTTCGAGAAAAGGGCGTCTCAGAATGTTAAAAAATCGGAAAATACTAGATTTTTGGCATACAATAATTTATTTCCTTACCATCGAAATCATATTATTTAGATACCATATGATTGTCCATTAATAGGGCTATCCAGCGACACTTTAGTTCTTTTGGTCCGCTATTACCTAAGGGAGAAATCAAGTTTTTCGCAAGTGCGCCAAAGTTTTTAACATTTTTTTTTCATTTTTTGAATACTTCCGGTATGGTTATTATTGTCGGAATAGATTTAATAGCCGGTTTGAGCACTAAAATAGCCACAGGGCTCTTTAATGATATACAGAAAAGTTTAAGAAAAATCTGCGGCGTCGTTTTCGAGAAAAGGGCGTCTCAGAATGTTAAAAAATCGGAAAATACTACATTTTTGGCATACAATAATTTATTTCCTTACCATCGAAATCATATTATTTAGATACCATATGATTGTCCATTAATAGGGCTATCCAGCGACACTTTAGTTTTTTTGGTCCGCTATTACCTAAGGGAGAAATCAAGTTTTTCGCAAGTGCGCCAATGTTTTTAACCTTTTTTTTACATTTTTTGAATACTTCCGGTATGGTTATTATTGTCGGAATAGTTTTAATAGCCGGTTTGGGCACTAAAATAGCCACAGGGCTCTGTAATGATATATTACATTATCTGATCAGATAAAATGCCCCTGAGAAATCCTATGTTCAAAAGTGCCAAAAATGCAAAAAATTTAAAATATCGAAAATTAAATTTCAATAACTACATACATATTATACATCGTCAGCTATCTGAATATAAAATCTTTTTTTGAAAATCTCTTAACATAAAAAAATAGCAGAGCATTTTCCAAAATTTCACGATTTTTCGACTTTTTTCGATTTTCAGTCCGTTATTTCACTTATTCCGGATATTTCAAAGTCTTATTGAATGGCTTGATGCTAAAGACCATCGAAGGGTCTCTTTATAGAGAAAGTTTAAGAAAAATCGCTGGAGCAGTTTTCGAGATACAGGCGTCCAAAAACGCTCCAAATCAGAAAATACTTGAATTTCAGCGTGCCATATTTTGCTTCCTGCTCATCGTATCGTATCCGTATCATTCAGTGGTCCAATCACCGCCCGACCAAATGATACCTTAATTTGTTTAATCCGTTGATATCGGACGGAGAAATCGTGTTTTTACCCAAAACACCAATTTTTCACGTTTTTTTCAAAATATCGCATATTATTTCGACTACTTTCGGTTTACGGATTGTTGTTGAAATTGCTTTAAACGGTGGTTTGACAATATTGCTTCATGTTCCAGGAATTTGAGAAACGTTGATCCGGCCGTAAAACGAAACTTAAGCTCACAAAATGTGAAGAAAATTCGAAAAAAATCGAAAAATAAAGGGCGATAACTCTGAATGAAACTTATATTACTGGAACCGGATTGCCTTCAGGTATCCAAAAATGTAGGTCAAATTTGAAAATTTTGAAAAATAACAAAAATTGTCTCTCAAACAACATTTTTCATTTTTCGATCGCAAGAAGTAAGCGATGAAGTTTCGAAATATCGATATTTTCAACTGCTATCGTCCGAGAAAAGACTCAAGGTTTCCGAAAATGTCATTTGTATGAAAATAGGTACAGATTTGATGAATCTACGGCCGTTTTTTAATTTTTTGACACAGCACGAAATTCGACCACTTCCGGTCTGCGCAGATGTTTCAAAAATAGTTTATCAAGTAGCCAACACATGGTTTCCAGATAGAAAATTAGGTCCCAGATCGGTATCTGTTACAGGCACTGAGAAATAGGCTCCCCCGAAAAATAAAATAATAACTAGATCTGCTACTGTCCCATGCAGATATGAAAGCTTTCATATTCACGTGTCATTGATTGTATCAAGTATCCTAAATAAAAGGATAAGAAGAAAAAATTATCAAAATTGGTCAAAAACTCGCAAAATTACAAGTCTAAATATAGTATGAAACATTGCACCCAGGCATAACAATAATCTGAAAACTAAAGGGAAATAACCGAAACTTGTATTACTGTAATGAGACGGATGAGAAAATGAAATGAAAATTGCCGGAAAAAGATTAAAAATGACAGGTTGGACAGGCGAGTTTACTCCTTGTCACGTACAACCGAGCATTCGAAAACACGCGCGTGCTAACCATTCAGCCGCCCAACCCCCCTTTGAAATCAGACACGTACAAGCCACTCACAATAAAATGGTAAATTAATGAGTTTAGGGCAAAAAGGCGTCTACAGCACCCGGTGTTCCCAGGCGGTCACCCATCCTAGTACTAACCGGGCCCGACGTTACTTAACTTGAGTGATCGGACGAGAACTGGTGTTTTCAACATGGTATGACCGTAGACGAGAGAAGGTGGACAGAACCCGTAGTTATACATACTTGAATTGACCCGCTTATTGATTTTTTTGGGGGGTTTTGTCGGTTTTAAAAAGCACAGCACAGCACCCGGTGTTCCCACGCGGTCACCCATCCAAGTACTGACCGGGCCCGACGTTGCTTAACTTCAGTGATCGGACGAGAACTGGTGTTTTCAACGTGGTGTGGCCGTAGACGAGAGAAGGTGGACAGAACCCGTAGTTATACTTACCTGAATTGACCCGCTTATTGATTTTTTTTTGTTTTTTGTCGGTTTTAAAAAGGCGCCTACAGCACCCGATGTTGCCAGGCGGTCACCCATCCAAGTACTGACCGGGTCCGACGTTGCTTAACTTCAGTGATCGGACGAGAACTGGTGTTTTCAACGTGGTATGGCCGTAGACGAGAGGGGGTGGACAGAACCCGTAGTTATACTTACCGGAATTGACCCGCTTATTGATTTTTGGGGCGAATTTTGTCGGTTTTAAAAAGGCGTCTATAGCACCCGGTGTTCCCAGGCGGTCACCCATCCAAGTACTAACCGGGCCCGACGTTGCTTAACTTCAGTGATCGGACAAGAACTGGTGTTTTCAACGTGGTGTGGCCGTAGACGAGAGAAGGTGGGCAGAACCCGTAGTTATACTTACCTCAATTGACCCGCTTATTGATTTTTTTTTTGTGGGGGGGGGGGTTGTCGGTTTTAAAATGGCGTCTACAGCACCCGGTGTTCCCAGGCGGTCACCCATGCAAGTACTGACCGGGCCCGACGTTGCTTAACTTCAGTGATAGGACGAGAACTGGTGTTTTCAACGTGGTGTGGCCGTAGACGAGAGAAGGTGGACAGAACCCGTAGTTATACTTACCTGAATTGACCCGCTTATTGATTTTTTGGGGGGTTTTTGTCGGTTTTAAAAAGGCGTCTACAGCACCCGGTGTTCCAAGGTGGTCACCCACCCAAGTACTGACCAGGCTCGATGTTGCTTACCTTCAGTGATCGGACTAGAACTCGTGTTTTCAACGTGGTATGACCGTAGACGAGAGAAGGTGGACAGAACCCATACTTGTGCTTACTCAAATTCTTTTTGTGTCTTATTACTCAAATAGTCGATTTAGAAGTATTTGACAAATGACATGAAATGAAATAGGTTTTAACTTCCTACTGTTTTGCTCCTAAGCTGGGCTTATGAAGACGGGCATACGCCATAAAGTATGCTATGAGGGAAAGTTTGCCCGGGCAGCGGCGCTACGGCTTACTCTTATATCGAATTACAACGGCCAGGGGATCTTTGACGTGCACGCCAATTTTTACATGGGACCTTATTTTTTCGTCTGCATCGCTGACAAGGGGATGAACCTTCTCGGCCAATGCAGGGATCGAACACCCTACCTCGGCCCGATTCATAAACAATTTTTTAACACGTTCTTGCGCTTAGGCCTACATGTAGATTTTAAGTAGACTTTGCAAATAAGTAAACTTATCTTATTTTGTGTTAACAGAAAATTCTTGTGCTTAGATTTTAAGTAGACTTCAGTGTAAGCACAAGCACGTTATCATGTGTACCAAGAAAAAACTTAAGCACAACTTAGTTCTTAAAATTGTCAATCTAAGCACAAATCCCAAGCAAGGTATAGGGCTTGCTTACCAACCTTTAAGCCTGTTTCTGCTTCAAACAATATGGCTGACCGTGGATTTATTCGACGATATTTGCTACATCTTTTGATACCTAAGAGTCAATTGAAAGACAGAAAATCCTTTAGAAACATATTCTCGAGAAGAATGCTATAGGAAATTTCGCTTCTACCCTAAACACAATTCATTTATTTCCAAATTGGTAAACAACACACACGCGGGCTACTTAAAGATCAGTCGCTCTCACAATTATTATTCGGTTTGTTTTGCATGTACTTGCGTTTTGGGTTGTTTTCTTTTGTTTAGTCTGTGGTATATTTTATATGTGTAGGCCTATAGGGGACACGTCAACGGTATCAGAGGATCACTTGCCTAAGTGGGTAAGACGCTGGTTCACTAGCCTGGAGGTCGGGTGTTCGATCCCTGCATTGGCCGAGAAGGTTCATCCAAATTTTCCGACGTTGTTTCTCCTTGTCAGTGATGCAGGACGGAGGACAGCTGTCTTGTCATTCGGATGGGACGAAAAAACGAGGTCCCGTGTACAAACTGGCGTACACGTAAAAGATTCCGTGGCAGTTGGAATTCGATAGAGTAGTGCCGCTGCCAGGGCGAAATTTCCCTCATAGCACACTGTATGACGTATCTACGTCTTCATTACCCCAGATTAGGAACAAAATAGTAGGACGTTAAATTTCATTTCATTTAATTTGTTAAATAATAAAATACATCTAAATCGACTATTTTCGGGGGGGGGGGGGGGGGTTAATGTCATTGGTCTATTTATAACTCCATGCAGACCATAGAGCTATATATAGAAACTCTGCGATGCAGACGAATTTACAATTACGGTGTAATTTGCATACCAAAAATGTTTTTTTGACGTTAGAGAGCATCGTACTCTCAATTTACCAGTCGCAATGTGCTTAGACTCGTACTTAACTTGTGCTTACGTAAGAACGGTCTTGAGAATTTTCTAGAGACGGTATTTTATAAAGTTTCTTACGTAAGCAAAGGTGAAGCATAACTTTGTGCTTGCTGTTAAGAATTTTCTAGGAATTGGCCCTGGCTAGCGTCTTACCCACTTAACCACGTGATCCTTTTGACATGGCCCCTATAGGTCTATAAGCTAAAAAATGCCCCTTGATCGTCAACAACAACAACAATAACAGCAGACATGACATTGCGGCCTGTGAAAATCTAATCTAAACTATCTGTTTATTGCATAATATTATTTATAAACTATCTGTTTATTGCACAGTATTAGTTATAATTACACTGGACATTATGCTGCCGTAACTTTTTTGGTGATTTACATATATGTGTAAGATATTCACAAGAAGACGTGGAAAAAATAATAATAATAATATGAAGAAGACAGTAGTTTGTGTTGCTGATTTGTTTTGCTTGAAAATTTCACGTCGGGGTAAGTCATCTTTTTGTATCTTTTGTTTTAGAGTAAAGCTTAGGCTATATTATATAGACGCGGTTCATATAATTATTTACAGGCTTACCTGATCAGACATTTTGCAATCTTCAATAATTTGGTATACTGTTGGGAAAAATAGAGCAATCACTAGTGAAGCGTAAAACCGGATGTGTACAGGTGGGTGATAAGCAACAAACTGGAAGTGAGATCGGCTAACCTTTCCAGGTCATAAGCCCCCATGTCCGCCATATTTATTTCACATATTGGAAACAAGTATGGCGGCTGGAGGCGTTAACTTTTTTTTATTTAATTATTTCGGTATTTTTGTAACCGGAGTTCAGCTTTAACTTCAGTGATCGGACGAGAACTGGTGTTTTCAACGTGGTATGGCCGTAGACGAGAGGTGGTGGACAGAAACCGTAGTTATACTTACCTGAATAGACCCGCTTATTGATTATTTTTTTTTGGGGGGGGGGGGGTGTCGGTTTTAAAAAGGCGTCTACAGCACCCGGTGTTCCCAGGCGGTCACCCATCCAAGTACTAAGCGGGCCCCACGTTGCTTAACTTCAGTGATCGGACGAGAACTGGTGTTTTCAACGTAGTGTGGCCGTAGACGAGAGAAGGTGGACAGAACTCGTAGTTATACTTACCTGAATTGACCCGCTTATTGATTTTTTTTTTTGGGGGGGGGGTCGGTTTTAAAAAGGCGTCTACAGCACCCGGTGTTCCCAGGCGGTCACCCATCCAAGTACTGACCGGGCCCGACGTTGCTTAACTTCAGTGATCGGACGAGAACTGGTGTTTTCAACGTGGTGTGGCCGTAGACGAGAGAAGGTGGACAGAACCCATACTTGTGCTTACTCAAATTCTTTTTGTGTCTCATTCCCTGGGGAGACGGGCCGAGCGCAGAGCTGGAGTGGTGCAAAAGAGTGCGCGCTGTGGTCTGATTGGCGGAAAATTGACTTTTTCACGAAGAATCAGGGCAAAAAGGCGTCTACAGCACCCTGTGTTCCCAGGCGGTCACCCATCCAAATACTAACCGGGCCCGACGTTGCTTAACTTCAGTGATCGGACGAGAACTGGTGTTTTCAACGTGGTATGGCCGTAGACGAAAGAAGCTGGACAGAACCCGTAGTTATTCTTACCTGAATTGACCCGCTTATTGATTTTTTGTTTTGTTTTTTGTTTTAGAGTATTTAATTGTTTTAAAGAGACACGTTAAGGGTTGTTCATAGTTAAATTAAAGTTTAATTTTAAATAAGACCAATAAAATTAGGATTTAATAATGCCAGACTATAATATTAAATAAAGTTTTAAATTAAGAATAATTAATTATTGGTCTAATGCAATGAAATGCTTTGATTTGACGGATGAAATGTACGATGGGTGTTCACACTATGTGGCTAAGGCGTTGGCCTGCTAGCCAGGAGGTCGGGTGTTCGATCCCTGCATTGGCCGAGAAAGTTCATCTCGATATTCTGGCGTGTCACCCCACCCACCGTGTACACATTGAAGTGCACGTAAAAGATCCCTTAGCAGTTGGAATTCGATATTGTTGAATAAGCTCTATACGATGACTAAATGTACAGATTGTAGCCACCCACACTGCATGTTTTGCTTAACAATGAAAGGGTGCCGTTTTCAATTTTCGATCCTTTTATTCTTCTACTCCTGATATTTTGGACTGTTGATCGCTGGATTCATATAAAAAACTATCGATAAAACTCTTTGTAGAAGAAGTTCCCAAAAAATATTATGTTGACTTTACGAGAAAGACCTCTAAACATGCTCCAAATTGTAAAAATACGACTTTTTGGATTTTCAATCTCTTTTTTTCGGCTATCCCTGATATTTAAAAAAAATGATACAATGATTTCACACAACAGGCTAGCTATTAGACTCTCGATTGACAAGAGTTTCAGAACCCTGCCTTCATTATAACCGAAGTTATTGTGCCCTAAATAATCAATTCATCAGCATGCTTATCTCTGCTTACCCTAGGCAGAAAATGCTCATCTTTGCACTCAATCATGACAATAACCTAGTGAACGTCTACACCAAGATTGAACATTCTAGCTCAATTAGAGGGAGAGTTATTTTGTTTCAAAGTCTCGGCCCTTCAAATTGCTACTACTTTTCATATTCACTTCAAAATGGCAACCATCAGTTGACCTTAAACCAAATTCTGCTCCCTGCGAGTTTTGGGCCATCCTTCAAGGATTCAGAAAATATAACTCCCGTGTCTGTAAGTAAAATAGCAAAAAAGCCTTAGGGATTTTTCATGTTTCAAGATGGTGGCACTTCCGGTTCGATCAACAAACTCCATATTTTGTGTAGGAATCAGTAATTATTTGTCGAGTACCGAAATTTTTTTTTAGGTCATTCTGACCTATATTTCGACGATTTTTTTTAAAACTTTGATCCTTAATTTCACCAAGGGGAGATAATTTAGAAAAATTTCTCATTATATTTTCGAAGTCACATCGGTAAGATCTACTTATATACTAAATTTCATGAAAATCGTACAACTATTAAAGAAGTTGTTAAATTGGTCTAAACTTCCGGTTCGAAATCACAGCAACGAATTTTCGAAATTCGAAAATGTGAAATTGCAGATGAAAATGATATTTTTCAAGGTATTCAAAGAAAAAAGAATTAGTAAAATCGGTCAAAAAATAGCAAAGTTACGACTATGCATTGTCAGTTTTTTCGTTCGTAAAATTCGGTGATTTCGAATTCGCAAAACGTTTTGAAAATATATTTAATCAACAGCCACAACACATTTTTTTTGGTGGGGGGGGGTAAGTCAAAGTTTCAGAAACATCCTATGGTTAGATTCTGTGAAATCCGATTTGCAGGAAAAACACAAAAAAAAAAAAATAACTAGATCTGCTACTGTCCCATGCAGATATGAAAGCTTTCATATTCATCGTCACGTGTCATTGATTGTATCAAGTATCCTAAATAAAAGGATAAGAAAAAATTATTAAAATTGGTCAAAAACTCGCGAAGTTACAAGGCTAAATATAGTATGAAACATTGCACCCAGGCATAACAATAATCTGAAAACTAAAGGGAAATAACTGAAACTTGTATTACTGTAATGAGACGGATGAGAAAATGAAATGAAAATGGCGGGAAAAAAAATTAAAAATGGCACGTTGGACAGGCGACCTTACTCCTTGTCACGTACAACCGGGCATTCGAAAACACGCTAGTTAACTCAATGACAGGCGCGCGTGCTAACCATACAGCCACCCCACCCCCCTTTGAAATCAGACACGTGCAATATGTCATATAGGAAGAATAAGAAGTCGCTCACAACAAAATGGTAAATTATTGAGTTTAGGTCAAAAGGTTGAGCTACTGTTTTAGAGTATTTAATAGTTTTAAAGAGACACGTTAAGGGTTGTTCATAGTTAAATGAAAGTTTAATTTTAAGTAAGACCAATAAAATTAGGATTTAATAATGCCAGACTAATATTTCCAATATGTTTGGTTATAAGTAGGAAATCGTGACGACTTCTTAAGCATGTTTTAAACAAAGGATCATAGACTGCAATATACAAGAATGGCACTCTGCAATAAAAAAAACTGGCCAAAGCAACATTTCTATGTAGAAATTAAATAATTGCTAGAACCAGAAAAATATTTATCCACTATAATAAATAAGCAACACAGAGAAAATGAAATGAAATTGAATGGGGTTTAACGTCCTACTGTTCTGCTCCTAAAATGGGCTAATGAAGACGGACATACGCCATAAAGTGTGCAATGAGGGAAATTTTACCCGGGCAGCGGCGTTGGGGCCTACGAGGTTGGACAGGCGACCATACTCCTTGTCACGTACAACAAAGAAATCGAAACAACGTCAGTTGACTAAATGACAGACGTTATGATACAGAGCGCACGTGCTAACCATTCAGCCACGCAACCTCCCTAAAATCGGCAAATTGCTGACCTACAGCGAGAAACATTTCAACCGGGCCAAATTTTCTATTTTAACAGTTTAATTTGCACGGTACCTTTAGTTATCAACCGAATATTACAAAACTTTTAAAAATAAGCTCGCCCTGACCAGCTTAATCGTTCGCAATAAACGTTTGCCCCTTAAAATCGGCAAATTGCTGACTTTAAAGTGAGAAACATTACAACCGGGCGAAATTTTCTGTTCAATCACTTTTACAGTACCTTTGATTACCAACCGATTATTACAAAACTTTAAAAATAAAAGAGAAAGAGAGAAATGCGGCCTAATGTCCATTCGACACAAACTAGGTCATTTCGGGACTAACATATGTTTTTTAATTTTATTTTAAAAATCCCCTTGCGCGTACTGGTCTTTAGCCAATGGGAGGAAACCGAAGGACAAGGAGAAAACCCACGAGGTTGGACATCATACTCCATGTCACGTGCAACCTGGAGATCGAAACGACGCCCGTTGACTCAATGACAGACGTTACGATACAGTGCGCACATGCTAACCATTCAGCCATCCAGCCTCCCTGAATTCGGAAAATTGCTGACTTATAGCAAGAAACATTTCAACCGAGCGAAATTTTCTGTTTTAACAGTTTAATGTGCACGGTACTTTAATTACCAACCGATTATTACAAAACTTTTGAAAATAAGCTCCAACTGACCAGCTTAATCGTATGCAATAAATGTTTTCGCCTGAATTGAAAGTTCTGCACGGAGAAAGTTCATCTCGAATTCCCGGCGTGGTTCCCCCTTGTCAGTGAGGCAAAACGGAGGGGCCTGACAAGCACAGCTGTCTAGTCCTTCGGATGGGACGAAAAACCAAGGTCCCGTGTACACATTGGAGTGCACGTAAAATATCCCTAAGCAGCTGGAATTCGATACTGTTGAATAAGCTCTATACGATGACTAAATGTGTAGATTGTAGTCACCCACAGTGCATGTTTCGCTTAACAATGAAAGGGTGCCGTTTTCAATGTTCTATCCTTTTGTTCTTCTACTCCTGATATGTTGGACTGTTGATCGATGGTTTCATATAAAAGACTACCAATAAGACTCTTTGTAGAAGAAGTTCCCAAAAAATATTATTTTGACTTTACGAGAAAGACCTCTAAACATACTCCAAATTGTAAAAATACGACTTTTTGGATTTTCAATCTCTTTTAATCGGCTATCCCTGATATTTAAAAAAATGATACAATGATTTCAAACAACAGGCTAGCTATTAGACTCTCTATTGACAAAAGTTTCACCGCCCTCCCTTCATTATAACCGAAGTTATCGTGCCCTAAAGAATCAACAAATCAGCATGCTTATCTCTGCTCACACTAAGCAGAAAATGCTCATCTTTGAACTCAACCATAACATTGACCTAGTGAACGTCTACACCAAGTTTGAACATTCTAGCTTAATTAGAAATAGAGTTATTGTGTTCTAAAGTCCCGGTCCTTCAAATTGCTTCTATTTTTCATTTTCAATTCAAAATGGTGACCATCACGTGACCGAAATCAAAATTCTGATCCAATAGATTTTTAGGCATTCCTTCAAGGATTCCGAAAATATGACCCCCGAGTCTGTAACTAAAGTAGCAAAAAAGCCTTATTGATTTTTCACGTTTAAAGATGAAGGCACTTCCGGTTCGATCGACAAACTCCATATTTTGTGTACGAATCAGTAATTCCTTGTCTAGCGTCGAAATTTTTTTTAGGTCATTTTGATCCTTAATTTCACCAAGGGGAGATAATTTAGAAAATTTCTAATTATATTTTTGAAGTCACATCGGTAAGATCTACTTATATACTAAATTTCATGTAAATCGTACAACTATTAAAGAAGTTGTCAAATTGGTCTAAACTTCCGGTTCGAAATCACAGCGACGAATTTTCGAAATTCGAAAATGTGAAACTGCAGATGAAAATGATTCTTTTCAAGGTATTCAAAGAAAAAAGAATTAGTAAAATCGGTCAAAAAATAACAAAGTTACGACTATGCATTGTCAGTTTTTTCGTTCGTAAAATTCGGTGATTTCGGATTCGTAAAACGTTTTGAAAATATATTTAAACAACGTTCGCACCCCATTTTTTTTTGGGGGGGGGGGGTAGGTCAAAGTTTCAGAAAGATCCCATGGTTAGATTCTGAGAAATCCGACTTGCAGAAAATACAAAAAAAAAAATAATAACTAGATCTGCTACTGTCCCATGCAGATATGAAAGCTTTCATATTCATCGTCACGTGTCATCGATTATATCAAGTATCTCAAATAAAAGGATACGAATAACAAACTATCAAAATTGGTCAAAAACTCGCGAAGTTACAAGTCTAAATATAGTATGAAACATTGCATAATCTGAAAACTAAAGGGAAATAACTGATACTTGTGTTGCTGTAATCGGGATGACTTCCGACTTCAAAACTTTCAGAAAAATGAAATGAAAATAGTAAGAAAACATCGAAAAATTAAATGAGATAACTTTGAACAAAACTAAAACTTTTTGAATCAGGTTGAACTCAACTGTTTGAATATGTACGTTAAATATGTAGATTTGGAAAATTATAAAGACATAATTATCAAAATCGGTCAAAAACTCACAAAGTTACAAATTCAAATGTAGTGAGAAACATTGCACCCGGGCAAAAAAATAATCTTTAAACTAAAGGGAAACTTGTATAGCTATAATCGGGCTTCCAAAATTAGAGATATGTTATATAATTATGGTTTCCAATATGTTTGGATATAAGTTTTAAACAAAGGATCAAAGACTGCAATATACAAGAATGGCACTCTGCAATAAAAAAACTGGCCAAAGCAAGATTTCTATGCAGAAATTAAATAATTGCTAAAACCAGAAAAATATTTATCCACTATAATAAATAAGCAACATAGAGAAAATGAAATGAAATTGAATGGGGTTTAACGTCCTACTGTTCTGCTCCTAAAATGGGCTAATGAAGACGGGCATACGCCATAAAGTGTGCAACGAGTGAAATTTTACCCGGGCAGCGGCGTTACGGCCTACGAGGTTGGACAGGCGACCATACTCCTTGTCACGTACAACCAAGAAATCGAAACAACGCCAGTTGACTCAATGACAGACGTTATGATACAGAGCGCACGTGCTAACCATTCAGCCACGCAACCTCCCTAAAATCGGCAAATTGCTGACCTACAGCGAGAAACATTTCAACCGGGCCAAATTTTCTATTTTAACAGTTTAATTTTCACGGTACCTTTAGTTATCAACCGAATATTACAAAACTTTTAAAAATCAGCCCCCCCCCCCGAACAGCTGAATCGTTCGCAATAAAAGTTTGCCCCTTAAAATCGGCAAATTGCTGACTTTAAAGTGAGAAACATTACAACCGGGCGAAATTTTCTGTTTTATCACTTTTACAGTACCTTTGATTACCAACCGATTATTACAAAACTTTAAAAATAAAAGAGAAAGAGAGAAATGCGGCCTAACGTCCATTCGACACAAACTAGGTCATTTCGGGACTAACATATGTTTTTTAATTTTATTTAAAAACTCCCCTTGCGCGTACTGGTCTTTAGCCATTGCGTGGAAACCGAAGAACACGGAGAAAACCCACGAGGTTGGACATCATACACCATGTCACGTGCAACCTGGAGATCGAAACGACGCCCGTTGACTCAATGACAGACGTTACGATACAGCGCGCACATGCTAACCATTCAGCCATTCAGCCTCCCTGAATTCGGAAAATTGCTGACTTATAGCAAGAAACATTTCAACCGGGTGAAATTTTCTGTTTTAACAGTTTAATGTGCACGGTACTTTAATTGCCAACCGATTATTACAAAACTTTTGAAAATAAGGTAAAACTGACCAGCTTAATCGTATGCAATAAACGTTTTGCCTGAATTGAAAGTTCTGCACGGAGAAAGTTCATCTTGATTTCCCGGCGTGGTTCCCCTTGTCAGTGAGGCTTAACGGAGGGCCTGACAAGCACAGTTGTCTAGTCGTTCGGATGGGACGAAAAACCAAGGTTCCGTGTACACATTGGAGTGCACGTAAAATATCCCTAAGCAGTTGGAATTCGATACTGTTGAATAAGCTCTATACGATGACTAAATGTGTAGATTGTAGTCACCCACACTGCATGTTTCGCTTAACAATGAAAGGGTGCCGTTTTTAATGTTCGATCCTTTTGTTCTTCTACTCCTGATATGTTGGACTGTTGATCGATGGTTTCATATAAAAGACTACCAATAAGACTCTTTGTAGAAGAAGTTCCCAAAAAATATTATGTTGACTTTACGAGAAAGACCTCTAAACATGCCCCAAATTGTAAAAATACGACTTTTTGGATTTTCAATCTTTTTTTCCGGCTATCCCTGATATTTAAAAAAAATGATACAATGATTTCACACAACAGGCTAGCTATTACACTCTCTATTGACAAAAGTTTCACCGCCCTCCCTTCATTATAACCGAAGTTATCGTGCCCTAAAGAATCAACAAATCAGCATGCTTATCTCTGCTTACCCTAAGCAGAAAATGCTCATCTTTAAACTCAATCATCACATTGACCTAGTGAACGTCTACACCAAGTTTGAACATTCTAGCTTAATTAGAAGGAGAGTAATTGTGTTCCAAAGTCCCGACCCTTCAAATTGCTTCTCTTTTTCATTTTCAATTCAAAATGGTGACCATCACGTGCCCGAAATCAAAATTCTGATCCGACAGATTTTTAGGCATTCCTTCAAGGATTCCGAAAATATAACTCCCGAGTCTGTAAGTAAAATAGCAAAAAAGCGTTATTGATTTTTCACTTTTAAAGATGGTGGCACTTCCGGTTCGATCGACAAACTCCATATTTTGTGTAGGAAGCAGTAATTACTTATCTAACTAATATCCAAAAAAAAAATCAGGTCATTCTGACCTATATTTCGATGATTTTTTTGAAAATTTTGATTCCTAATTTCGTCAAGGGGAGATAATTTAGAAAATTTTTAATTATATTTTGGAAGTCACATCGGTAAGATCTACTTATATACTAAATTTCATGAAAATCGTACCACTATTAAAGAAGTTGTCAAATTGGTCTAAACTTCCGGTTCGAAATCACAGCGACGAATTTTCGAAATTCGAAAATGTGAAACTGCAGATGAAAATGATTTTTTTCAAGGTATTCAAAGAAAAAAGAATTAGTAAAATCCGTCAAAAAATAACAAAGTTACGACTATGCATTGTCATTTTTTTCGTTCGTAAAATTCGGTGATTTCGGATTCGTAAAACGTTTTGAAAATATATTTAATCAAGGTTCGCACCACATTTTTGGGGGGGTTGGTCAAAATTTCAGAAAGATCCTATGGATAGATTCTGAGAAATCCGATTTGCAGAAAACACACACACAAAAAAAATAATAATAATAACTTTAACAGAAACAATAAGCTTTCATATGTAATACATATGAAAGCTTAATAATCTTAACAGAAACAATAAGCTTTCATATGTAATACATATGAAAGCTTAATAATAATCTTAACAGAAACAATAAGCTTTCATATGAAATATGAAAGCTTAATAATAAGCAACTAGATCTGCTAAGCAGATATTAAAGCTTTCATATTCACGGTCAGTTTCTGTCGCATCTCATGAGTTATATATAAAGAATCTTAAAAAGGAAAAAGAATTAATGAAATCGGCCAAAAAATCGCCGAGTTATAAGGAGAAACAATTCTACCTTAATTAAAAACAGAGTTGTTATGTTCCAATGTGATCAGTCAAATTGCTTATTGCTCCCAAGTCTACGCAGAAATTCTCAACATCAAACTTAGTCAAGGTTATGACATAATGAATCTATATTTGGAATTTCGTCACTCTCACTTCATTATAACCAAAGTACCAACCAATCAGATTGCTTATCTCTGCTTACAGTAAGCAGACAATGCTCATCTTCGCACTCCATCGTGGCATTGACCTAATGAACGCCTTCACCAAGATTGAACATTCTGCCCCAATTAGAAGGAGAGTTATTTTGTTTCAAATTCTCGACCAATCAAATTGCTCATCGCTCTGCTTATCCATGGCAGACAATGCTCATTGTCGCGCGTATTCAAGGTATTGATGTAATGAAACTATACACTAAGTTTCATCCCTCTGACTTAATTAGAACTGAAGTGAAAGTGTTCGAAATCATCAACCAATCAAATTGCTTATCTCTGCTTACCCTAAGCATAAAATGCTCATCTTCGAACTCCATCAAAGCATTGACCTAATAAAGACCTACGCCAAGTTTGAACATTCTAGCCGAATAACACTACTGAGAGTTATTGTGTTTCAATGTCTCGACCAATCAATTTGCGTATCGCTCTGATTATCCTGAGCAGAAAATGCTCATTGTCGAACTTAGTCAAGGTAGTGATTTAATGAAACTATACACCAAGTTTCATCACTATCACTTAATCAGAACTAATGTTATTGTGTGTCGAATCATCAACCAATCAAATTGCTCATCTCTGCTTACCCAACGCAGAAAATGCTGATATTCGAACTTCATCAAGACATTACCTAGTTTGAACATTGTATCCCAATTAGAAGAAGAGTTATTGTGTTCCAAAGTCATCAAGGTATTGGCCTAATAAACACATACACCAAGATTAGCTGAATTAGAACATATAGTTCGATTTTATTTCGATATTTCGCTTGCGCGTAGAGGTCTTTAGCAGTGGAAGGAAACCGGAGGAAATGAAGAAAACCCACCAGGTTAGACAGGCGACCTTACTCCTTGTCAAGTACAACCGGAGATTCGAAAACACGCTAGTTGACTCAATGACAGGCTTTATGATACAGCGCGCGCGTGCTAACCATTCAGCCACCCAACTCCTCTTTGAAATCAGACATGTGCAATGTGTCATATAAGAAGAATAACAAGTCGCTCACATACAAAATGGTAAATTAATGAGCTTAGGTCAAAAGGTTGAGCTACTGTTTTAGAGTATTTAATTGTTTTAAAGAGAGACGTTAAGGGTTGTTCATAGTTAAATAAAAGATTAATTTTAAATAAGACGAACGTCTACCAATAAAATTAGGATTTAATAATATTAAAATAAAGTTTTAAATTAAGAATAATTAATTATTGGTCTGATGGCAATGCAATGTTTTGATTTGACGGATGAAATGTACGATGGGTGTCCACACTAAGTGGCTAAGGTGTTGGCCTGCTAGCCAAGAGGTCGGGTGTTCGATCCCTGCATTGGCAAAGAAAGTTCATCTCGATTTTCTGGCGTGCCCCCCACCCCCGTGTACACACTGGAGTGCACGAAAAAGATCCCTTAGCAGTTGGAATTCGATACTGTTGAATAAAGCTCTATACGATGACTAAATGTGCAGATTGTAGCCACCCACACTGCATGTTTTGCTTAACAATGAAATGGTGCCGTTTTCAATTTTCGATCCTTTTATTCTTCTACTCCTGATATTTTGGACTGTTGATCGATGGTTTCATATAAAAGACTACCAATAAGACTCTTTGTAGAAGAAGTTCCCAAAAAATATTATGTTGACTTTAAGAGAAAAGGACCTTTAAAAATGCCCCAAATCGTAAAAATACGACTTTTTGGATTTCGATCTCCTTTTTTCGGCTACCCCGGACATTTTCAAAAAATGGTACAATGATTTCACACAACAGGCTAGCTATTAGACTCTCTATTGACAAGAGTTTCACCGCCCTCACTTCATTATAACCGAAGTTATCGTGCCCTAAATAATCAAGAAATCAGCATGCTTATCTCTGCTTACCCTAAGCAGAAAATGCTCATTTTGGAACTCAATCATGACATTGACCTAGTGAACGTCTACACCAAGTTTGAACATTCTAGCTTAATTAGAAGGAGAGTTATTGTGTTCCAAAGTCCCGGCCCTTCAAATTGCTTCTATTTTTCATTTTCAATTCAAAATGGTGACCATCACGTGACCGAAATCAAAATTAGGATCCGATAGATTTTTAGGCATTCCTTCAAGGATTCTGAAAATATAACTCCCGAGTCTGTAAGTAAAATAGCAAAAAAGCCTTATTGATTTTTCACGTTTAAAGATGGTGGCACTTCCGGTTCGATCGACAAACTCCATATTTTGTGTACGAATCAGTAATTCCTTGTCTAGTAACAAAAAAAAAATTAGGTAATTCTGACCTATATTTCGACGATTTTTTTGAAAAATTTGATCCTTAATTTCGTCAAGGGGAGATAATTTAGAAAATTTATAATTATATTTTTGAAGTCACATCGGTAACATCTACTTATACACTAAATTTCATGAAAATCGTACAACTATTAAAGAAGTTGTCAAATTGGTCTAAATTTCCGGTTCGAAATCACAGCGACGAATTTTCGAAATTGGAAAATGCGAAACTACAGATGAAAATGATTTTTTTCAAGGTATTCAAAGAAAAAAGAATTAGTAAAATCGGTCAAAAAATAACAAAGTTACGACTATGCATTGTCAGTTTTTTCGTTCGTAAAATTCGGTGATTTCGGATTCGTAAAACGTTTTGAAATTATATTTAATCAACAGCCACCACCAATTTTTGGGGGGATAGGTAAAAGTTTCAGAACGATCCTATGGTTAGATTCTGAGAAATCCGATTTGTGGACAAAAGACAAAAAAAAAAATAACAATAATAATCTTAACAGAAACAATAAGCTTTCATATGTAATATGAAAGCTTAATAATAATTTTAGTAATCTCAATAGCCTTTCAGACGAAAGTCTGAAAGCCTAATAACTAGACCTGCAAGCAGCACTGAACCGGCTTTCAGGAATCATACAGGAAGTTTAATATACCATAGCCGATCCATTTAGCTACCAAACTATACTTTAGTTGTTTTGCTTCAGTGACACCCTCTATCATATGTAAAAGTAATATTTGCTGTCAAAAAGACGGGTCAAAATTGTAAATTATGGCAAAATTACGTCACTTCCGGTGCCGAAAGAAATTTTTATAGGTGAAAAATATGTCGAAAATTCGCAACATACAAAATACAAACTTTGTTTTATACATATCGGGCAATAAATAATTAACCTATAACCTATAAACTGAAATTAAGAAGGTAAAAAACTTAAAAGTGACCCTGGGAAAATTGGCTATTATTCGACAAGGGAACATGCTAGAAGCCTTTTCTTGATATCGATATGATGGTATTGATTCAATCTTACTGCCCATTAGAGTCAGACGTTATAAAGTTAAACGAATAATAAATATATATCCCTTCAAAAAAATGTTTGTTTTGAAGGCTAAAAATACGTTTTTTGCAAAAATTACATTACTTCCGGTGATATTGAAAATGTTAACTTGGTTCATAGAAGTCATAAATGGCATAAGGCATCAAATGGTAAAAAAATTATAAAAATCGAATAATAATTGACACTTTTATAGACCAAAAACCTTGAAAAGTGACTTATAGAAGATCGCCTATTTCTCTGTAACCGTACAAGTTAGAAACCATTTTGTGGTATCTGTATGGTCATATGGCTTCATTCTATTCGTTGATGGGAATCAAATATCATAATTTTAAAAATATTATAAGGCAGACTCATTTGAATAAAATATTTGTTTTTTAGGTTAAAAATACAGTTTTTGCCCAAATGACGTCATTTCCGGTCACAGTGAAAATGTAAAATTGGCTTGACCTAGTCCAAATTGGCATTATGCATCAAATGGAAAAAAGATATTGCAAATCGAATAATAATTCACTCTTTTATAGGCAAAATAACGTGAAAAGTGATGCATGCAAAATTGCATATTTCTCGGCAACTGCTCATATTACAAACTTATTTTCGCATACATTCTCTTCGTCCGGATTATTGCTACGAGTTTATGAAAATTACAAATAAATGTTTCAAAATATGAAGACGCTGAATGAATTGTAAATAACTGAATTTTACACTTTATTTTACATTTTATTCGAAATTGCCCGAAAATGAAATTGAAATTAAAAAATCTGAGCTAAGGATTTTGTGCACCTTTGCAGGGGGCATCCTTTTAGTTATATCAGTTTTGAAAAAAAAAATATTTGCTTTTAAAAAGTGGTACATGCAAAATTGCATATTTCTCGGCAACTGCTCATATTACAAACTTATTTTCGCATACATTCTCTTCGTCTGGATTATTGCTACGAGTTTATGAAAATTACAAATAAATGTTTCAAAATATGAAGACGCTGAATGAATTGTAAATAACTGAATTTTACACTTTATTTTACATTTTATTCGAAATTGCCCGAAAATGAAATTGAAATTAAAAAATCTGAGCTAATGATTTTGTGCACCTTTGCAGGGTGCATCCTTTTAGTTATATCAGTTTTGAAAAAAAAAATATTTGCTTTCAAAAAGTGGTACCTAACTGTCAAAATTGTAGTTTTTGTTAATATTACGTCACTTCCGTTGCCGACAGAAAAATTTCACCGTAACAAAAGAAAATACAATTGGGACCACGGAGCATATGAACTTTGTTTTATACAAATCGAACAATAAATAATTTTTCTGGGTACGAAAAACTAAATTAGCCGATGGCGGCTAACGCAAATTACCGAGACAATTTCTTTTCTCATTTCTGTTCAAGTAGGATGATATTTTAACCCCGTGTAAAATATCATCAAAAAATATTCATAAATAAAAAAGGTTTTCGTAAAAAAAAAATTTTTTTTCAAAATATCGGACATTTTTTCGACTACTTCCGGTTTTACGATCATTGTCGTGATAGCTTTACGAAGTTCTTTGGATACTTAACTTTCTGTACCAGAAGTGTCAGAAACATCCATTGAGTAGTTTTGGAAAAAAAGATAAATTAAATAGCATTTACAAAAATTTAACAATTTTTCAATTTTTTTCAAAGTTTGAGGCCATTTTTGGACCACCTATATTATTTCAATGCTTTTCATTTTGGATTCACTATATAGACAACCGATAGGACTTTGAGTAAAAAAAGTTTAAGAAAAATCTGCGACGTCGTTTTCGAGAAAAGGGCGTCTCAGAATGTTAAAAAATCGGAAAATACTAGATTTTTGGCATACAATAATTTATTTCCTTACCATCGAAATCGTATTATTTAGATACCATATGATGGTCCATTAATAGGGCTATCCAACGACACTTTAGTTCTTTTGGTCCGCTATTACCTAAGGGAGAAATCAAGTTTTTCGCAAGTGCGACAATGTTTTTAACCTTTTTTTTTTCATTTTTTGAATACTTCCGGTATGGTTATTATTGTCGGAATAGTTTTAATAGCCGGTTTGGGCACTAAAATAGCCACAGGGCTCTGTAATGATATATTACATTATCAGATAAAATGCCCCTGAGAAATCCTATGTTCAAAAGTGCCAAAAATGCAAAAAATTTAAAATATCGAAAATTATATTTCAATAACTACATACATATTATAGATCGTTAGAATCGTAATTATGTCAGCTATCTGAATATACAATCTTTTTTTGAAAATCTCTTAAAATAAAAAAATAGCAGAGCATTTTCCAAAATTTCACGATTTTTCGACTTTTTTCGATTTTCAGTCCGTTATTTCACCTATTCCAGATATTTCAAAGTCTTATTGGATAGCTTCATGCAAAATACCTCCGAAAGGACTCTCGATAGAAAAAATTTAAAAAAAAGTTGCGGGTAAGTTTTCGAGATACAGGCGTCCAAAAATGCTAAAAATCAGAAAATTCGTGATTTTCAACGTGCCATATTTTGCTGCCTGATCATAGTGTCCGTATGAATTGGGTATCATACGATAGTACAATCCTAGTGCAGTCCAATGGTATCCTAATTTGTTTAATCCATTGATATCGGACGGAGAAATCGCGTTTTTCCCCAAAATAACCATTTTTTGCATTTTTTTCAAAATATTGCACATTATTTCGACTACTTCCGGTCTACGGATCATTGTTGAAATTGCTTTATTCCTTGCAATGGTCATTTGGCTTCATGCCTCAGAAGTTTCAGATTCGCCAATTCTTCCATATAAAGAAACCCGAGCTCACAAAATAGGTAGAAAATTCGAAAAAAATCGAAAAATAAAGGGTGATAACTCCGAATAAAACTTATATTACTGGAATCAGATAGACTTAAGGTATCCAAAAATGTAAGTCAAATTTGAAAATTTTGAAAAATGAAAAAAATTGTCTCTTAAACAACATTTTTCAATTTTCGAACGCTAGAAGTCAGCGACGAAGTTTCGAAATTACAAAATCTTAGATTGTTATTGGCTCGGAACAGATTCAGGGTTTCCGAAAATGTCATTTGTTTGAAAATGGGTAAAGAATTGACGAAACTATGGCCAATTTTCAATTTTTTGACAACGTACAAAGATCTGCCACTTCCGGTATGCGCAGAATTTTCGAAAATACTTTATCAAGTAGCCACCACATGGTTTCCAAAAAGAAAAGTTGATTTCAGATCGATATCTGCTTTTGATCATGGAGAACTTGGCTCCCGCGGTAAATAATAATAATAACTAGATCTGCTACTGTCCCATGCAGATATGAAAGCTTTCATATTCATCGTCACGTGTCATCGATTATATCAAGTATCTCAAATAAAAGGATAAGAATAACAAACTATCAAAATTGGTCAAAAACTCGCGAAGTTACAAGTCTAAATATAGTATAAAACATTGAGTAATCTGAAAACTAAAGGGAAATAACTGATACTTGTGTTGCTGTAATCGGGATGAATGAGATAACTTTGAACAAAACTAAAACTTTTTGAACCAGGTTGAACTCAACTGTTTGAATATGTACGTTAAATATGTAGATTTGGAAAATTATAAAGACATAATATCAAAATCGGTCAAAAACTCACAAAGTTACAAATTTAAATGTAGTGAGAAACATTGCACCCGGGCAAAAAAATAATCTTTAAACTAAAGGGAAATAACTGAAACTTGTATAGCTGTAATCGGGCTTCCAAGATATGTTATATAATTATGGTTTCCAATATGTTTGGTTATAAGTAGGAAATCGTGACGACTTCTTAAGCATGTTTTAAACAAAGGGTCATAGACTGCAATATACAAGAATGGCACTCTGCAATAAAAAAAAACTGGCCAGAGATTTATATGCAGAAATTAAATAATTGCTAGAACCAGAAAAATATTTATCCACTGTAATAAATAAACAACACAGGGAAAATGAAATGAAATTGAATGGGGTTTAACGTCCTACTGTTCTGCTCCTACAATGGGCTAATGAAGACGGGCATACGCCATAAAGTGTGCAATGAGGGAAATTTTACCCGGGCAGCGGCGTTACGGCCTACGAGGTTGGTAAGGCGACCATACTCCTTGTCACGTACAACCAAGAAATCGAAACAAGGACAGTTGACTCAATGACAGACGTTATGATACAGAGCGCACATGCTAACCACTCAGCCACGCAACCTCCCTAAAATCGGCAAATTGCTGACCTACAGCGAGAAACATTTCAACCGGGCCAAATTTTCTATTTTAACAGTTTAATTTGCACGGTACCTTTAGTTATCAACCGAATATTACAAAACTTTTAAAAATAAGCTCCCCCTGGCCAGCTTAATCGTTCGCAATAAACGTTTGCCCCTTAAAATCGGCAAATTGCTGAATTTAAAGTGAGAAACTTTACAACCGGGCCAAATTTTCTGTTTTATCACTTTAACAGTACCTTTGATTACCAACCGATTATTACAAAACTTTAAAAAGAGAAAGAGAGAAATGCGGCCTAACGTCCATTCGACACAAACTAGGTCATTTCGGGACTAACATATGTTTTTTAATTTTATTAAAAAACTCCCCTTGCACGTACTGGTCTTTAGCCGTTGGGAGGAAACCGACGGACACGGAGAAAACTCACGAGGTTGGACATCATACACCATGTCACGTGCAACCTGGAGATCGAAACGACGCCCGTTGACTCAATGACAAACGTTACGATACAGCGAGCACATGCTAACCATTCAGCCATCCAGCCTCCCTGAATTCGGAAAATTGCTGACTTATAGCAAAAAACATTTCAATCGGGCGAAATTTTCTGTTTTAACAGTTTAATGTGCACGGTACTTTAATTACCAACCGATTATTACAAAACTTTTGAAAATAAGCTCCAACTGACCAGCTTAATCGTATGCAATAAACGTTTTGCCTGAATTGAAAGTTCTGCACAGAGAAAGTTCATCTCGATTTCCCGGCGTGGTTCCCTTGTCAGTAAGGCAGAACGGAGGGCCTGACAAGCACAGCTGTCTAGTCCTTCGGATGGGACGAAAAACCAAGGTCCCGTGTACACATTGGAGTGCACGTAAAATATCCCTAAGCAGTTGGAATTCGATACTGTTGAATAAGCTCTATACGATGACTAAATGCGTAGATTGTAGTCACCCACACTGCATGTTTCGCTCAACAATGAAAGGGTGCCGTTTTCAATGTTCGATCCTTTTGTTCTTCTACTCCTGATATGTTGGACTGTTGATCGATGGTTTCATATAAAAGACTACCAATAAGACTCTTTGTAGAAGAAGTTCCCAAAAAATAGTATGTTGACTTTACGAGAAAGACCTCTAAACATGCTCCAAATTGTAAAAATACGACTTTTTGGATTTTCAATCTTTTTTTTTCGGCTATCCCTGATATTTAAAAAAAATGTTACAAGTCTAAATATAGTATGACACATTGAGTAATCTGAAAACTAAAGGGAAATAACTGATACTTGTGTTGCTGTAATCGGGATGACTTCCGATTTCAAAACTTTCAGAAAAATGAAATGAAAATGGTAAGAAAACATCGAAAAATTAAATGAGATAACTTTGAACAAAACTAAAACTTTTTGAATCAGGTTGAACTCAACTGTTTGAATATGTACGTTAAATATGTAGATTTGGAAAATTATAAAGACATAATATCAAAATCGGTCAAAAACTCACAAAGTTACAAATTTAAATGTAGTGAGAAACATTGCACCCGGGCAAAAAAATAATCTTTAAACTAAAGGGAAATAACTGAAACTTGTATAGCTGTAATCGGGCTTCCAAGATATGTTATATAATTATGGTTTCCAATATGTTTGGTTATGAGTAGGAAATCGTGACGGCTTCTTAAGCATGTTTTAAACAGAGGGTCATAGACTGCAATATACAAGAATGGCACACTGCAATAAAAAAAAACTGGCCAGAGATTTTTATGCAGAAATTAAATAATTGCTAGAACCAGAAAAATATTTATCCACAATAATAAATAAGCAACATATAGAAAATGAAATGAAATTGAATGGGGTTTAACGTCCTACTGTTCTGCTCCTACAAAGGGCTAATGAAGACGGGCATACGCCATAAAGTGTGCAATGAGGGAAATTTTACCCGGGAAGCGGCGTTACGGCCTACGAGGTTGGTAAGGCGACCATACTCCTTGTCACGTACAACCAAGAAATCGAAACAAGGCCAGTTGACTCAATGACAGACGTTATGATACAGAGCGCACGTGCTAACCATTCAGCCACGCAACCTCCCTAAAATCGGCAAATTGCTGACCTACAGCGAGAAACATTTCAACCGGGCCAAATTTTCTATTTTAACAGTTTAATTTGCACGATACCTTTAGTTATCAACCGAATATTACAAAACTTTTAAAAATAAGCTCCCCCTGACCAGCTTAATCGTTCGCAATAAACGTTTGCCCCTTAAAATCGACAAATTGCTGACTTTAAAGTGAGAAACATTACAACCGGGCCAAATTTTCTGTTTTATCACTTTAACAGTACCTTTGATTACCAACCGATTATTACAAAACTTTAAAAAGAGAAAGAGAGAAACGCGACCTAACGTCCATTCGACACAAACTAGGTCATTTCGGGACTAACATATGTTTTTTAATTTTATTTAAAAACTCCCCTTGCACGTACTGGTATATAGCCGTTGGGAGGAAACCGAAGAACACGGAGAAAACCCACGAGGTTGGACATCATACACCATGTCACGTGCAACCTGGAGATCGAAACGACGCCCGTTGACTCAATGACAGACGTTAAGATACAGCGCGCACATGCTAACCACTCAGCCTCCCTGAATTCGGAAAATTGCTGACTTATAGCAAGAAACATTTCAACCGGGCGAAATTTTCTGTTTTAACAGTTTAATGTGCACGGTACTTTAATTACCAACCGATTATTACAAAACTTTTGAAAATAAGCTCCAACTGACCAGCTTAATCGTATGCAATAAACGTTTTGCCTGAATAGAAAGTTCTGCACGGAAAAAGTTCATCTCGATTTCCCGGCGTGGTTCTCCTTGTCCGTGAGGCAGAACGGAGGGCCTGAAAAGCACAGCTGTCTAGTCGTTCGGATGGGACGAAAAACCAAGGTCCCGTGTACACATTGGAGTGCACGTAAAATATCCCTAAGCAGTTGGAATTCGATACTGTTGAATAAGCTCTATACGATGACTAAATGCGTAGATTGTAGTCACCCACACTGCATGTTTCGCTTAACAATGAAAGGGTGCCGTATTCAATGTTCGATCCTTTTGTTCTTCTACTCCTGATATGTTGGACTGTTGATCGATGGTTTCATATAAAAGACTACCAATAAGACTCTTTGTGGAAGAAGTTCCCAAAAAATAGTATGTTGACTTTACGAGAAAGACCTCTAAACATGCTCCAAATTGTAAAAATACGACTTTTTGGATTTTCAATCTCTTTTTTTCGGCTATCCCTGATAATTTAAAAAAATGATACAATGATTTCACACAACAGGCTAGCTATTAGACTCTCTATTGACAAAAGTTTCACCGCCCACCCTTCATTATAACCGAAGTTATCGTGCCCTAAAGAATCAACAAATCAGCATGCTTATCTCTGCTTACCCTAAGCAGAAAATGCTCCTCTTTGAACTCAATCATAACATTGACCTAGTGAACGTCTACATCAAGTTTGAACATTCTAGCTTAATTAGAAGGAGAGTTATTGTGTTCCAAAGTCCCGGCCTTTCAAATTGCTTCTATTTTTCATTTTCAATTCAAAATTGTGACCATCACGTGACCGAAATCAAAATTCTGATCCGACAGATTTTTAGGCATTCCTTCAAGGATTCCGAAAATATGACTCCCGAGTCTGTAAGTAAAATAGCAAAAAAGCCTTATTGATTTTTCACGTTTAAAGATGGTGGCACTTCCGGTTCGATCGACAAACTCCATATTTTGTGTACGAATCACAAAAAAAAAAAGGTCATTCTGACCTATATTTCGACGATTTTTTTGAAAACTTTGATCCTTAATTTCACAAAGAGGAGATAATTTAGAAAATTTCCAAGGACATCATTGAAGTCGCATTGGCAAGATCTACTAACATTCTAAATTTCACGAAAATCGCACAACTATTAAAGAAGTTGTCAAATTGGTAATAACTTCCGGTTCGAAATGACAGCGACGAATTTTCGAAATTCGAAAATCCGAAATTGCAGATTTGAAGTAAATGTTTCAAGATACTCAAAGAAAAAAGAATTAGTAAAATCGGTCAAAAAATAACAAAATTACGACTATGCATTGTCAGTTTTTTCGTTCGTAAAATTCGGTGATTTCGGATTCGTAAAACGTTTTGAAAATATATTTAATCAAGGTTCGCACCCCATTTTTTGGGGGGGGGGAGGTCAAAATTTCGGAAAGATCCTATGGATAGATTCTGACAAATCCGATTTGCAGAAAACACACAAAAAAAAAATAACTAGATCTGCTACTGTCCCATGCAGATATGAAAGCTTTCATATTTATCGTCACGTGTCATTGATTGTATCAAGTATCCTAAATAAAAGGATAAGAAGAAAAAATTATCAAAATTGGTCAAAATCTCGCGAAGTTATAAGTCTAAATATAGTATGAAATATTGCACCCAGGCATAACAATAATCTGAAAACTAAAGGGAAATAACTGAAACTTGTATTACTGTAATGAGACGGATGAGAAAATGAAATGAAAATGGCGGAAAAAAAATTAAAAATGGCAGGTTAGACAGGCGACCTTACTCCTTGTCACGTACAACCGGGCATTCGAAAACACGCTAGTTAACTCAATGACAGGCGCACGTGCTAACCATTCAGCCACCCAAACCCCCTTTGAAATCAGACACGTGCAATATGTCATATAGGAAGAATAAGAAGTCGCTCACAAGAAAATGGTAAATTAATGAGTTTAGGTCAAAAGGTTGAGCTACTGTTTTAGAGTATTTAATAGTTTTAAAGAGACACGTTAAGGGTTGTTCATAGTTAAATGAAAGTTTAATTTTAAATAAGACCAATAAAATTAGGATTTAATAATGCCAGACTAATATTTCCAATAAGTTTGGTTATAAGTAGGAAATCATGACGACTTCTTAAGCATGTTTTAAACAAAGGATCATAGACTGAATTATACAAGAATGGCACTCTGCAATAAAAAAAAACTGGCCAAAGCAAGATTTCTATGCAGAAATTAAATAATTGCTAGAACCAGAAAAATATTTATCCACTATAATAAATAAGCAATATAGCGAAAATGAAATGAAATTGAATGGGGTTTAACGTCCTACTGTTCTGCTCCTAAAATGGGCTAATGAAGACGGGCATATGCCATAAAGTGTGCAATGAGGGAAAATTTACCCGGGCAGCGGCGTAACGGCCTACGAGGTTGGACAGGCGACCATACTCCTTGTCACGTGCAACCAAGAAATCGAAACAACGCCAGTTGACTCAAAGACAGACGTTATGATACAGAGCGCACGTGCTAACCATTCAGCCACGCAACCTACCTAAAATCGGCAAATTGCGGACCTACAGCGAGAAACATTTCAACCGGGCTAAATTTTCTATTTTAACAGTTTAATTTGCATGGTACCTTTAGTTATCAACCGAATATTACAAAACTTTTAAAAATAAGCTCCCCCTGACCAGCTTAATCGTTCGCAATAAACGTTTGCCCCTTAAAATCGGCAAATTGCTGACTTTAAAGTGAGAAACATTACAACCGGCATAAATTTTCTGTTTTATCACTTTTACAGTACCTTTGATTACCAACCGATTATTACAAAACTTTAAAAATAAAAGAGAAAGAGAGAAATGCGGCCTAATGTCCATTCGACACAAACTAGGTCATTTCGTGACTAACATATGTTTTTTAATTTTATTTAAAAACTCCCCTTGCGATACAGTGCGCACATGCTAACCTTTCAGCCATTCAGCTTCCCTGAATTCGGAAAATTGCTGACTTATAGCAAGAAACATTTCAACCGGGCGAAATTTTCTGTTTTAACAGTTTAATGTGCACGGTCACTTTAATTACCAACCGATTATTACAAAACTTTTGAAAATAAGCTCCAACTGACCAGCTTAATCGTATGCAATAAACGTTTGGCCTGAATTGAAAGTTCTGCACGGAGAAAGTTCATCTTGATTTCCCGGCGTGGTTCCCCCTTGTCAGTGAGGCAGAACGGAGGGCCTAACAAGCACAGCTGTCTAGTCGTTCGGATGGGACGAAAAACCAAGGTCCCGTGTACACATTGGAGAGCACGTAAAATATCCCTAAGCAGTTGGAATTCGATACTGTTGAATAAGCTCTATACGATGACTAAATGTGTAGATTGTAGTCACCCACACTGCATGTTTCGCTTAACAATGAAAGGGTGCCGTTTTCAATGTTCGATCCTTTTGTTCTTCTACTCCTGATATGTTGGACTGTTGATCGATGGTTTCATATAAAAGACTACCAATAAGACTCTTTGTAGAAGAAGTTCCCCAAAAATATTATGTTGACTTTACGAGAAAGACCTCTAAACATGCTCCAAATTGTAAAAATACGACTTTTTGGATTTTCAATCTCTTTTTTTCGGCTATCCCTGATATTTAAAAAAAATGATACAATGATTTCAAACAACAGGCTAGCTATTAGACTATCTATTGACAAAAGTTTTACCGCCCTCCCTTTATTATAACCGAAGTTATCGTGCCCTAAAGAATCAACAAATCAGCATGGTTATCTCTGCTTACCCTAAGCAGAAAATGGTCATCTTTGAACTCAATCATAACATTGACCTAGTGAACGTCTACATCAAGTTTGAACATTCTACCTTAATTAGAAGGAGAGTTATTGTGTTCTAAAATCCCGGCCCTTCAAATTGCTTCTATTTCTCATTTTCAATTCAAAATGGTGACCATCACGTGACCGAAATCAAAATTCTGACCCGACAGATTTTTAGGCCATCCTTCAAGGATTCCGAAAATATGACCCCCGAATCTGTAAGTAAAATAGCAAAAAAGCCTTATTGATTTTTCACGTTTAAAGATGGTGGCACTTCCGGTTCGCTCGACAAACTCCATATTTTGTGTACGAATCAGTAATTCCTTGTCTAGTATCGAAAATTTTTTTTAGGTCATTCTGACCTATATTTCGACGATTTTTTTGAAAACTTTGATCCTTAATTTCACCAAGGGGAGATAATTTAGAAAATTTCTAATTATATTTTTGAAGTCACATCGGTAAGATCTACTTGTATACTAAATTTCATGAAAATCGCACAACTATTAAAGAAGTTGTCAAATTGGTCTAAACTTCCGGTTCGAAATCACAGCGACGAATTTTCGAAATTCGAAAATGTGAAACTGCAGATGAAAATGATTTTTTTCAAGGTATTCAAAGAAAAAAGAATTAGTAAAATCGGTCAAAAAATAACAAAGTTACGACTATGCATTGTCAGTTTTTTCGTTCGTAAAATTCGGTGATTTCGGATTCGTAAAACGTTTTGAAAATATATTTACTCAAGGTTCGCACCCCATTTTTGGGGGATAGGTCAAAGTTTCAGAAAGATCCTATGGTTAGATTCTGAGAAATCCGATTTGCAGAAAATACACAAAATAAAAATAAAATAATAATAACTAGATCTGCTAATGTACCATGCAGATATGAAAGCTTTCATATTCATCGTCACGTGTCATTGATTGTATCAAGTATCCTAAATAAAAGGATAAGAAGAAAAAATTATCAAAATTGGTCAAAAACTCGCGAAGTTACAAGTCTAAATATAGTATGAAACATTGCACACAGGAATAACAATAATCTGAAAACTAAAGGGAAATAACTGAAACTTGTATTACTGTAATGAGACGGATGAGAACATGAAATAAAAATGGCGGGAAAAAAAATTAAAAATGACAGGTTGGACAGGCGACCTTACTCCTTGTCACGTACAACCGGGCATTCGAAAACACGCTAGTTAACTCAATGACAGGCGCGCGTGCTATCCATTGAGCCACCCAACCCCCCTTTGAAATCAGACACGTGCAATATGTCATATAGGAAGAATAAGAAGTCGCTCACAACAAAATGGTAAATTAATGAGTTTAGGTCAAAAGATTGAGCTACTGTTTTAGAGGATCTAATAGTTTTAAAGAGACACGTTAAGGGTTGTTCATAGTTAAATGAAAGTTTAATTTTAAATAAGACCAATAAAATTAGGATTTAATAATGCCAGAATATTATTTCCAATATGTTTGGTTATAAGTAGGAAATCGTGACGACTTCTTAAGCATGTTTTAAACAAAGGATCATAGACTGAATTATACAAGAATGGCACTCTGCAATAAAAAAAACTGGCCAAAGCAAGATTTCTATGCAGAAATTAAATAATTGCTAGAACCAGAAAAATATTTATCCACTATAATAAATAAGCAACATAGAGAAAATGAAATGAAATTGAATGGGGTTTAACGTCCTACTGTTCTGCTCCTAAAATGGGCGAATGAAGACGGGCATATGCCATAAAGTGTGCAATGAGGGAAATTTTACACGCGCAGCGGCTTTTGCGGCCTTCGAGGTTGGACAGGCGACCATACTCCTTGTCACGTACAAACAAGAAATCAAAAAATTGCCAGTTGACTCAATGACAGACGTTATGATACAGAGCGCACGTGCTAACCATTCAGCCACGCAATCTCCCTAAAATCGGCAAATTGCTGACCTACAGCGAGAAACATTTCAACTGGGCCAAATTTTCTATTTTAACAGTTTAATTTGCACGGTACCTTTAGTTATCAACCGAATATTACAAAACTTTTAAAAATGAGCTCCCCCTGACCAGCTTAAGCTTTCGCAATAAACGTTTGCCCCTTAAAATCGGCAAATTGCTGACTTTAAAGTGAGAAACATTACAACCGGGCGAAATTTTCTGTTTTATCACTTTTACAGTACCTTTGATTACCAACCGATTATTACAAACCTTTAAAAATAAAAGAGAAAGAGCGAAATGCGGCCTAATGTCCATTCGACACAAACTAGGTCATTTCGTGACTAACATATGTTTTTTAATTTTATTTAAAAACTCCCCTTGTGCTTACTGGTCTTTAGTCGTTGGGAGGAAACCGAAGGACACGGAGAAAACCCACGAGGTTGGACATCATGTTTCATGTCACGTGCAACCTGGAGATCGAAACGACACCCGTTGACTCAGTGACAGACGTTACGATACAGCGCGCACATGCTAACCATTCAGACATTCAGCTTCCCTGAATTCGGAAAATTGCTGACTTATAGCAAGAAACATTTCAACCGGGCGAAATTTTCTGTTTTAACAGTTTAATGTGCACGGTACTTTAATTACCAACCGATTATTACAAAACTTTTGAAAATAAGCTCCAACTGACCAGGTTAATCGTATGCAATAAACGTTTGGCCTGAATTGAAAGTTCTGCACGGAGAAAGTTCATCTTGATTTCCCGGCGTGGTTCCCCGTTGTCAGTGAGGCAGAACGGAGGGCCTGACAAGCACAGCTGTCTAGTCGTTCGGATGGGACAAAAAACCAAGGTCCCGTGTACACATTGGAGTGCACGTAAAATATCCCTAAACAGTTGGAATTCGATACTGTTGAATGTTTCGCTTAACAATGAAAGGGTGCCGTTTTCAATTTTCGATCCTTTTGTTCTTCTACTCCTGATATGTTGGACTGTTGATCGATGGTTTCATATAAAAGACTACCAATAAGACTCTTTGTAGAAGAAGTTCCCAAAAAATATTATGTTGACTTTACGAGAAAGACCTCTAAACATGCTCCAAATTGTAAAAATACGACTTTTTGGATTTTCAATCTCTTTTTTTCGGCTATCCCTGATATTTAAAAAAAATGATACAATGATTTCAAACAACAGGCTAGCTATTAGACTAAAGAATCGTGCCCTAAAGAATCAACAAATCAGCATGCTTATCTCTGCTTACCCTAAGCAGAAAATTCTCATCTTTGAACTCAATCATGACATTGACCTAGTGCACATCTACACCAAGTTTGAACATTCTAGCTTAATTAGAAGGAGAGTGATTGTATTCCAAAGTCCCGGCCATTCAAATTGCTTCTATTTTTCATTTTCAATTCAAAATGGTGACCATCACGTGACCGATAATTTAGAAAATTTCTAAAGTCATTTTTCAAGTCGCATCATTGAGGTGTACTTACATATTAAATTTCATGAAAATCGTACAACTACTAAAGAAGTTGTCGAGTTGGTCTAAACTTCCGGTTCCAAATCACAGCGACGAATTTTCGAAATTCGAAAATCCGAAATTGCAGATTTGAAGTAAATGTCTCAAGGTACTCATAGAAAAAAGAATTAATTAAATAGGTGAAATAATCACAAAGTTACAGCATTGTAGGTCAAAGGCATTCGTTCGTAAAATTCGGTGATTTCGGATTCGTAAAACGTTTTGAAAATATATTTAATCAAGGTTCGCACCCCAATTTTGGGGGGTAGGTCAAAGTTTCAGAAAGATCCTATGGTTAGATTCTGAGAAATCCGATTTGCAGAAAATACACAAAAAAAAAATAATAATAATAATAACTTTAACAGAAACAATAAGCTTTCATATGTAATATGAAAGCTTAACTAGATCTGCTACTGTCCCATGCAGATATGAAAGCTTTCATATTCATCGTCACGTGTCATCGATTATATCAAGTATCTCAAATGAAAGGATAAGAATAACAAACTATCAAAATTGGTCAAAAACTCGCGAAGTTACAAGTCTAAATATAGTATGAAACATTGCATAATCTGAAAACTAAAGGGAAATAACTGATACTTGTGTTGCTGTAATCGGGATGACTTCCCACTTCAAAACTTTCAGAAAAATGAAATGAAAATGGTAAGAAAACATCGAAAAATTAAATGAGATAACTTTGAACAAAACTAAAAAAATTTGAATCAGGTTGATCCCAATTGTTTGAATATTTACGTTAAATATGTAAATTTGGAAAATTATAAAGACATAATTATCAAAATCGGTCAAAACTCACAAAGTTACAAATTTAAATGTAGTGAGAAACATTGCACCCGGGCAAAAAAATAATCTTTAAACTAAAGGGAAATAACCTAAACTTGTATAACTGTAATCGGGCTTCCAAAATTAGAGATATGATATATAATTATGGTTTCCAATATGTTTGGTTATAAGTAGGAAATCGTGACAACTTCTTAAGCATGTTTTAAACAAAGGGTCATAGACTGCAATATACAAGAATGGCACTTTGCAATAGAAAAAAACTGGTCAAAGCAAGATTTCTATGCAGAAATGAAATAATTAATAGAACCAGAAAAACATTTATCCACTATAATAAATAAGCAACATAGAGAAAATGAAATCAAATTGAATGGGGTTTAACGTCCTACTCCTAAAATGGGCAAATGAAGACGGGCATACGCCATAAAGTGTGCAATGAGGGAAATTTTACCCGGGCAGCGGCGTTACGGCCTACGAGGTTGGACAGGCGACCATACTCCTTGTTACGTACAACCAAGAAATCGAAACAACGCCAGTTGATTCAATGACAGACGTTATGATACACAGCGCACGTGCTAACCATTCAGTCACGCAACCTCCCTAAAATCGGCAAATTGCTGACCTACAGATAGAAACATTTCAACCGGGCGAAATCTTCTATTTTATTAGTTTAATTTGCACGGTACCTTTAGTTATCAACCGAATATTAAAAAACTTTTAAAAATAAGCTCCCCCTGACCAGCTAAATCGTTCGCAATAAACGTTTTCCCCTTAAAATCGGCAAATTGCTGACTATAAAGTGAGAAACATTACAACCGGGCGAAATTTTCTGTTTTATCACTTTTACAGTATCTTTGATTACCAACCGATTATTACAAAACTTTAAAAATAAAAAAAAGAAAGAGAGAAATGCGGCTAAACGTCCATTCGACACAAACTAGGTCATTTCGGGACTAACATATGTTTTTTAATTTTATTTAAAAACTCCCCTTGCGCGTACTGGTCTTTAGCTGTTGGGAGGAAACCGAAGGACACGGAGAAAACCCACGAGGTTGGACACCATACTCCATGTCACGTGCAACTTGGAAATCGAAACGACGCCGGTTGACTCAATGCCAGACGTTACGATACAGCGCGGGTATGCTAACCATTCAGCCTCCCTAAAATCTGGAAATTGCTGACTTATAGCAAGAAACATTTTAACCGGGCGAAATTTTCTGTTTTAACAGTTTAATTCGCACGGTATTTTAATTACCAACCGATTATTACAAAACTTTTGAAAATAAGCCCCAACTGACCAGCTTAATCGTATGCATGTCCATGTCACGTACAATCTCGAAATCGAAACGACGCCCGTTGACTCAATGACAGACGTTACGATACAGCGCGCACATGCTAACCATTCAGCCATTCAGCCTCCCTTAAAAATAAGCTCCCCCTGACCAGCTTAATTGTTCGCAATAAACATTTGCCCTCTAAAATCGGCAAATTGCTGACTTTAAAGTGAGAAACATTAAAACCGGGCGAAATTTTATGTTTTATCACTTTTACAGTACCTTTGATTACCAACCGATTATTACAAAACTTTAAGAATAAAAGAGAAAGAGAGAAATGCGGCTCAACGTCCATTCGACACAAACTAGGTCATTTCGGGACTAACATATGTTTTTTAATTTTATTTATAAACTTCCCTTGCGCGTACGGGTCTTTAGCCGTGGGAGGAAACCGAAGGACACGGAGAAAACCCATGAGGTTGGACACCATACTCCATGTCACGTGCAACTTGGAAATCGAAACGACGCCGGTTGACTCAATGACAGACGTTACGATACAGCGCGCGTATGCTAACCATTCAGCCTCCCTAAAATCTGGAAATTGCTGACTTATAGCAAGAAACATTTTAACCGGGCCAAATTTTCTGTTTTAACAGTTTAATTCGCACGGTATTTTAATTACCAATCGATTATTACAAAACTTTTGAAAATAGGCCCCAACTGACCAGCTTAATCGTATGCAATAAACGTTTGGCCTGAATTGAAAGCTCTGCAACGAGAAAGTTCATCTCGATTTTCCGGCGTGGTTCCCCCTTGTCAGTGAGCAGAACGGAGGGCCTGACAAGGACAGCTGTCTAGTCATTCGGATGGGACGAAAAACCAAGGTTGCGTGTACACATTGGAGTGCACGTAAAATATCCCTAAGTAGTTGGAATTCGATACTGTTGAATAAGCTCTATACGATGACTAAATGTGCAGATTGTAGTCACTTACACTGCATGTTTCGCTTAACAATGAAAGGGTGCCGTTTTCAATGTTCGATCCTTTTATTCTTCTACTCCAGATATTTTGGACTGTTGATCGAAGTTTTCATATAAAAGACTACCGATAAGACTCTTTGTAGAAGAAGTTCTCAAAAAGTATTATGTTGACTTTAAGAGAAAAGAACCTTTAAAGATGCTCCAAATCGTAAACATACGACTTTTTGGATTTTCGATCTCTTTTTTCTGCTATCCCTGATATTTAAAAAAAAAGATACAACGATTTCACACAACAGGCCAGCTATTACACTCTCGATTAACAAACGTTTCACCGCCCTCCCTTCATTATAACCGAAGTTATCTTGCCCTAAAGAATCAACAAATCAGCATGCTTATCTCTGCTTACCCTAGGCAGAAAATGCTCATCTTTGAACTCAATCATGACATTGACATAGTGAACGTCTACACCAAGATTGAACATTCTAGCTCAATTAGAAGGAGAGTTATTGTGTTTCAAAGTTTCGGCCCTTCAAATTGCTACTACTTTTCATATTCACTTCAAAATGGTAACCATCAATTGACCTAAATCAAAATTCTGCTCTGAACAATTTTTAGGCCATCTTTCAAGGATTCAGAAAATATAACTCCCGTGTCTGTAAGTAAAATAGCAAAAAAACCTTAGGGATTTTTCACGTTTCAAGATGGTGGCACTTCCGGTTCGATCAACAAACTTCATATTTTGTGTACAAATCAGTTATTACTTATCTAGTATCCAAAAAAAAATCAGGTCATTCTGACCTATATTTCGATGATTTTTTTGAAAATTTTGATCCTTAATTTCGTCAAGGGGAGATGATTTAGAAAATTTCTAATTATATTTTTGAAGTCACATCGGTAAGGTCTACATATATACTAAATTTCATGAAAATCGTAAAACTATTAAAGAAGTTGTCAAATTGGTCTAAACTTCCGGTTCGAAATCACAGCGACGAATTTTCGAAATTCGAAAATGTGAAACTGCAGATGAAAATGATTTTTTTCAAGGTATTCAAAGAAAAAAGAATTAGTAAAATCGGTCAAAAAATAAGAAAGTTACGACTATGCATTGTCCATTTTGTCGTTCGTAAATTTCGGTGATTTCGGATTCGTAAAACGTTTTGAAAATATATTTAATCAAGGTTCGCACCCCATTTTTGGGGGGGTAGGTCAAAATTTCAGAAAGATCCTACGGATAGATTCTGAGAAATCCGATTTGCAGAAAACACACACAAAAAAAAATAATAATAACTAGATCTGCTACTGTCCCATGCAGATATGAAAGCTTTCATATTCATCGTCACGTGTCATTGATTGTATCAAGTATCCTAAATAAAAGGATAAGAAGAAAAAATTATCAAAATTGGTTAAAAACTCGCAAAATTACAAGTGTAAATATAGTATGAAACATTGCACCCAGGCATATCAATAATCTGAAAACTAAAGGGAAATAACCGAAACTTGTATTACTGTAATGAGACGGATGAGAAAATGAAATGAAAATTGCCGGAAAAAAATTAAAAATGGCAGGTTGGACAGGCGACCTTACTCCTTGTCACGTACAACCGGGCATTCGAAAACACGCTAGTTAACTCAATGACAGGCGCGCGTGCTAACAATTCAGCCGCCCAACCCCCCTTTGAAATCAGACACGTGCAATATGTCATATAGGAAGAATAACAAGCCGCTCACAACAAAATGGTAAATTAATGAGTTTAGGGCAAAAAGGCGTCTACAGCACCCGGTGTTCCCAGGCGGTCACCCATCCTAGTACTAACCGGGGTCGACGTTGCTTAACTTCAGTGATCGGATGAGAACTGGTGTTTTCAACATGGTATGACCGTAGACGAGAGAAGGTGGGCAGAACCCGTAGTTATACATACTTGAATTGACACGCTTATTGATTTTTTTTGGGGGGGTTGTCGGTTTTAAAAAGGCGTCTACAGCACCCGGTGTTCCCAGGCGGTCACCCATCCAAGTACTGACCGGGCCCGACGTTGCTTATCTTCAGTGATCGGACGAGAACTGGTGTTTTCAACGTGGTGTGGCCGTAGACGAGAGAAGGTGGACAGAACCCGTAGTTATACTTACCGGAATTGACCCGCTTATTGATTTTAGGGGCGTTTTTTGTCGGTTTTAAAAAGGCGTCTATAGCACCCGGTGTTCCCAGGCGGTCACCCATCCAAGTACTAACCGGGCCCGACGTTGCTTAACTTCAGTGATCGGACAAGAACTGGTGTTTTCAACGTGGTGTGGCCGTAGATGAGAGAAGGAGGACAGAAGGCGTCTACAGCACCCGGTGTTCCCAGGCGGTCACCCATTCTAGTACTTACCGGGCTCGACGTTGCTTAACTTCAGTGATCGGACGAGAACTGGTGTTTTCAACATGGTATGACCGTAGACGATAGAAGGTGGGCAGAACCCGTAGTTATACATACTTGAATTGACCCGCTTATTGATTTTTTTTTTTGTTTTTTGTCGGTTTAAAAAAAGCGCCTACAGCACCCGGTGTTCCCAGGCGGTCACCCATCCAAGTACTGACCGGGACCGACGTTGCTTAACTTCAGTGATCGGACGAGAACTGGTGTTTTCAACGTGATATGGCCGTAGACGAGAGGGGGTGGACAGAACCTGTAGTTATTATTACCGGAATTGACCCGCTTATTGATTTTAGCGGCGGTTTTTGTCGGTTTTAAAAATGCGCCTATAGCATTTTTTGTCGACGTTGCTTTACTTCAGTGATCGGACGAGAACTGGTGTTTTCAACGTGGTGTGGCCGTAGACGAGAGAAGGTGGACAGAACCCATACTTGTGCTTACTCAAATTCTTTTTGTGTCTTTTTCCCTGGGGAGACGGGCCGAGCGCAGAGCTGGAGTGGTGCAAAAGATTGCGCGCTGTGGTCTGATTGGCGGAAAATTGATTTTTTCACGAAGAATCAGGTCAAAAAGGCGTCTACAGCGGTTTTTGTCGGTTTTAAAAAGGCGTCTAAAGCACCCGGTGTTCCCAGGCGGTCACCCATCCAAGTACTAACCGGGCCCGACGTTGCTTAACTTCAGTGATCGGACGAGAACTGGTGTTTTCAATGTGGTATGGCCGTAGACGAGAGAAGGTGGACAGAACCCGTAGTTATACTTACCTGAATTGACCCGCTTATTGATTTTTTGTTTTGTTTTTTGTTTTAGAGTATTTAATTGTTTTAAAGAGACACGTTAAGGGTTGTTCATAGTTAAATTAAAGTTTAATTTTAAATAAGACCAATAAAATTAGTATTTAATAATGCCAGACTAATATTAAATAAAGTTTTAAATTAAGAATAATTAATTATTGGTCTAATGCAATGAAATGCTTTGATTTGACGGATGAAATGTACGATGGGTGACCACACTATGTGGCTAAGGCGTTGGCCTGCTAGCCAGGAGGTCGGGTGTTCGATCCCTGCATTGGCCGAGAAAGTTCATCTCGATATTCTGGCGTGTCCCCCCATCCGCCGTGTACACATTGGAGTGCACGTAAAAGATCCCTTAACAGTTGGAATTCTATATTGTTGAATAAGCTCTATACGATGACTAAATGTGCAGATTGTAGCCACCCACACTGCATGTTTTGCTTAACAATAAAAGGGTGCGGTTTTCAATTTTCGATCATTTTATTCTACTACTCCTGATATTTTGGACTGTTGATCTATGGTTTCATATAAAAGACTACCGATAAGACTCTTTGTAGAAGAAGTTCCCCCAAAATATTATGTTGACTTTAGAGAAAAGGACCTTTAAAAATGCTCCAAATCGTAAAAATACGACTTTTTGGATTTTCGATCTCTTTTTTCTGCTACCCCTGATATTTAAAAAAAAATGATACAATGATTTCACACAACAGGCTAGCTATTAGACTCTCGATTGACAAGTGTTTCATCACCCTCCCTTCATTATAACCGAAGTTATTGTGCCCTAAAGAATCAACAAATCAGCATGCTTATCCCTGCTTACCCTAAGCAGAAAATGCTCATCTTTGCACTCAATCATGACATTGACCCAGTGAACGTCTACACCAAGATTGAACATTCTAGCTCAATTAGAAGGAGAGTTATTGTGTTTCAAAGTCTCGGCCCTTCAAATTGCTACTACTTTTCATATTCACTGCAAAATGGCAACTATCAGTTGACCTAAATCAAAATTCTGCTCCCTGCGATTTTTGGGCCATCCTTCAAGGATTCAGAAAATATAACTCCCGTGTCTGTAAGTAAGATAGCAAAAAAGCCTTAGGGATTTTTCATGTTTCAAGATGGTGGCATTTCCGGTTTGATCGACAAACTCTATATTTTGTGTAGGAGTCAGTAATTACTTGTCAATTCTGACCTATATTTCGACGATTTTTTTTAAAAATTTGATCCTTAATTTCACCAAGGGGAGATAATTTAGAAAATTTCTCATTATAATTTTGAAGTCACATTGGTAAGATCTACTTAAATACTAAATTTCATGAAAATCGTACAACTATTAAAGAAGTTGTCAAATTGGTCTAAACTTCCGATTCGAAATCACAGCGACGAATTTTCGAAATTCGAAAATGTGAAACTGCAGATGAAAATGATTTTTTTCAAGGTATTCAAAGAAAAAAGAATTAGTAAAATCGGTCAAAAAATAGCAAAGTTACGACTATGCATTATCAGTTTTTTCGTTCGTAAAATTCGGTGATTTCGAATTCGCAAAAAGTTTTGAAAATATATTTAATCAACAGCCACCACCCATTTTTGGGGGGGTATGTCAAAGTTTCAGAAACTTCCTATGGATAGATTCTGTGAAATCCGATTTGCAGGAAAAACACAAAAAAAAAATAATAATAATCTTAACAGAAACAATAAGCTTTCATATGAAATATGAAAGCTTAACTAGATCTGCTACTGTCCCATGCAGATATGAAAGCTTTCATATTCATCGCCACGTGTCATTGATTGTATCAAGTATCCTAAATAAAAGGATAAGAAGAAAAAATTATCAAAATTAGTCAAAAACTCACAAAATTACAAGTCTAAATATAGTATGAAACATTGCACCCAGGCATAACAATAATCTGAAAACTAAAGGGAAATAACCGAAACTTGTATTACTGTAATGAGACGGATGAGAAAATGAAATGAAAATTGTCGGAAAAAAATTAAAAATGACAGGTTGGACAGGCGACTTTACTCCTTGTCACGTACAACCGAGCATTCGAAAACACGCGCGTGCTAACCATTCAGCCGCCCAACCCCCCTTTGAAATCAGACACGTACAAGCCACTCACAACAAAATGGTAAATTAATGAGTTTAGGGCAAAAAGGCGTCTACAGCACCCGGTGTTCCCAGGCGGTCACCCATCCTAGTACTAACCGGGCCCGACGTTGCTTAACTTCAGTGATCCGACGAGAACTGGTGTTTTCAACATGGTATGACCGTAGACGAGAGAAGGTGGACAGAACCCGTAGTTATACATACTTGAATTGACCCGCTTATTGATTTTTTGGGGGGGTTTTGTCGGTTTTAAAAAGCACAGCACAGCACCCGGTGTTCCCAGGCGGTCACCCATCCAAGTACTGACCGGACCCGACGTTGCTTAACTTCAGTGATCGGACGAGAACTGGTGTTTTCAACGTGGTGTGGCCGTAGACGAGAGAAGGTGTACAGAACCCGTAGTTATACTTACCTGAATTGACCCGCTTATTGACTTTTTTTTGTTTTTTGTCGGTTTTAAAAAGGCGCCTACAGCACCCGATGTTCCCAGGCGGTCACCCATCCAAGTACTGACCGGGCCCGACGTTGCTTAACTTCAGTGATCGGACGAGAACTGGTGTTTTCAACGTGGTATGGCCGTAGACGAGAGGGGTGGACAGAACCCGTAGTTATACTTACCGGAATTGACCCGCTTATTGATTTTTGGGGCGGTTTTTGTCGGTTTTAAAAAGGCGTCTATAGCACCCGGTGTTCCCAGGCGGCCACCCATCCAAGTACTAACCGGGCGCGACGTTGCTTAACTTCAGTGATCGGACAAGAACTGGTGTTTTCAACGTGGTGTGGCCGTAGACGAGAGAAGGTGGGCAGAACCCGTAGTTATACTTACCTGAATTGACCCGCTTATTGATTTTTTTTTTTTTGTGGGGGGGGGGGGAGGTGTCGGTTTTAAAAAGGCGTCTACAGCACCCGGTGTTCCCAGGCGGTCACCCATCCAAGTACTGACCGGGCCCGACGTTGCTTAACTTCAGTGATCGGACGAGAACTGGCGTTTTCAACGTGGTGTGGCCGTAGACGAGAGAACGTGGACAGAACCCGTAGTTATACTTACCTGAATTGACCCGCTTATTGATTTTTTTTTGGGGGGGGGGCGGTTTTAAAAAAGGCGTCTACAGCACCCGATGTTCCCAGGCGGCCACCCATCCAAGTACTGACCGGGCCCGACGTTGCTTAACTTCAGTGATCGGACGAGAACTGGTGTTTTCAACGTGGTGTGGCCGTAGACGAGAGAAGGTGGACAGAACCCATACTTGTGCTTACTCAAATTCTTTTTGTGTCTTATTCTCTGGGGAGACGGGCCGAGCGCAGAGCTGGAGTGGTGCAAAACAGTGCGCGCTGTGGTCTGATTGGCGGAAAATTGATTTTTTCACGAAGAATCAGGGCAAAAAGGCGTCTACAGCACCCGGTGTTCCCAGGCGGTCACCCATCCAAGTACTAACCGGGCCCGACGTTGCTTAACTTCAGTGATCGGACGAGAACTGGTGTTTTCAACGTGGTATGGCCGTAGACGTGAGAAGCTGGACAGAACCCGTAGTTATACTTACCTGAATTGACCCGCTTATTGATTTTTTGTTTTGTTTTTTTGTTTTAGAGTATTTAATTGTTTTAAAGAGACACGTTAAGGGTTGTTCATAGTTAAATTAAAGTTTAATTTTAAATAAGACCAATAAAATTAGGATTTAATAATGCCAGAGTAATATTAAATAAAGTTTTAAATTAAGAATAATTAATTATTGGTCTAATGCAATGAAATGCTTTGATTTGACGGATGAAATGTACGATGGGTGTCCACACTATGTGGCTAAGGCGTTGGCCTGCTAGCCAGGAGGTCGGGTGTTCGATCCCTGCATTGGCCGAGAAAGTTCATCTCGATATTCTGGCGTGTCCCCCCATCCGCCGTGTACACATTGGAGTGCACGTAAAAGATCCCTTAGCAGTTGGAATTCTATATTGTTGAATAAGCTCTATACGATGACTAAATGTGCAGATTGTAGCCACCCACACTGCATGTTTTGCTTAACAATGAAAGGGTGCGGTTTTCAATTTTCGATCCTTTTATTCTACTACTCCTGATATTTTGGACTGTTGATCTATGGTTTCATATAAAAGACTACCGATAAGACTCTTTGTAGAAGAAGTTCCCCAAAAATATTATGTTGACTTTAAGAGAAAAGGACCTTTAAAAATGCTCCAAATCGTAAAAATACGACTTTTTGGATTTTCGATCTCTTTTTTCTGCTACCCCTGATATTTAAAAAAAATGATACAATGATTTCACACAATGGGCTAGCTATTAGACTCTCGATTGACAAGAGTTTCATCACCCTCCCTTCATTATAACCGAAGTTATTGTGCCCTAAAGAATCAACAAATCAACATGCTTATCTCTGCTTACCCTAGGCAGAAAATGTTCATCTTTGCACTCAATCATGACATTGACCTAGTGAGCGTCTACACCAAGATTGAACATTCTAGCTCAATTAGAAGGAGAGTTATTGTGTTTCAAAGTCTCGGCCCTTCAAATTGCTACTACTTTTCATATTCACTTCAAAATGGCAACCATCAGTTGACCTAAATCAAAATTCTGCTCCATACGATTTTCGGGCCATCCTTCAAGGATTCAGAAAATATAACTCCCGTGTCTGTAAGTAAGATAGCAAAAAAGCCTTAGGGATTTTTCATGTTTCAAGATGGTGGCATTTCCGGTTTGATCGACAAACTCCATATTTTGTGTAGGAATCAGTAATTACTTGTCGAGTATCGAAAAAAAAATTCAGGTCATTCTGACCTATATTTCGACGATTTTTTTTAAAACTTTGATCCTTAATTTCACCAAGGGGAGATAATTTAGAAAATTTCTCATTATAATTTTGAAATCACATTGGTAAGATCTACTTAAATTCTAAATTTCATGAAAATCGTACAACTATTAAAGAAGTTGTCAAATTGGTCTAAACTTCCGGTTCGAAATCACAGCGACGAATTTTCGAAATTCGAAAATATAAAACTGCAGATGAAAATTATTTAAACAACGTTCGCACCCCATTTTGGGGGGGGTAGGTCAAAGTTTCAGAAAGATCCCATGGATAGATTCTGAGAAATCCGATTTGCAGAAAATACACAAAAAAAAAATAATAATAATCTTAACAGAAACAATAAGCTTTCATATGTAATATGAAAGCTTAACTAGATCTGCTACTGTCCCATGCAGATATGAAAGCTTTCATATTCATCGTCACGTGTCATTGATTGTATCAAGTATCCTAAATAAAAGGATAAGAAGAAAAAATTATCAAAATTGGTCAAAAACTCGCAAAGTTACAAGTCTAAAAATAGTATGAAACATTGCACCCATGCATAACAATAATCTGAAATCAGCCGTGGGAGGAAACCGAAGGACACGGAGAAAACCCACGAGGTTGTACACCATACTCCATGTCACGTGCAACCTGGAAATCGAAACGACGCCGGTTGACTCAATGACAGACGTTACGATACAGCGCGCACATGCTAACCATTCAGGCTCCCTAAAATCGGGAAATTGCTGACTTATAGCAAGAAACATTTCAACCGGGCATTTCAATCAAAACAACGCCAGTTGACTCAATGACAGACGTTAAAATACAGTGCGCAGGTGCTAACCATTCAGCCACGCAACCTCCCTAAATTTGGCAAATTGCTGACCGACAAGGAGAAACATTTCAACTGGGCGAAATTTTTTATTTTAACATAGTTTAATTTGCACGGTACCTTTAATTATCAACCGAATATTACAAAACTTTTGAAAATAAGCTCCCCCTGACCAGCTTAATCATTCGCAATAAACGTTTGCCCCCCAAAATGAGCAAATTGCTGACTTTAAAGTGAGAAACATTACTACCGGGCGAAATTTTCTGTTTTATCACTTTTACAGTACAGTACAGTACAACCGATTATTACAAAACTTTAAAAATAAAAGAGAAAGAGAGAAATGCGGCTTAACGTCCATTCCACACAAACTAGGTCATTTCGGGACTAGCATATGGATGGGACGAAAAACCAAGGGCCCGTGTACACATTGGAGTGCACGTAAAATATCCCTAAGCAGTTGGAATTCGATACTGTGGAATATGCTCTATACGATGACTATGCAAACCATTATTAATCGATGAAGGTGTTAAAATGTACACAATATAAACAGTATTAATCTAAATCAATAACATAAATGATTACAAATATTTTTTTTAGAAAAAGAAAACAAATAGTTATATCAAATCAAACCTATTCAACTTCAATTAATATGAGGACTGGCTGCAAAGTTCTAAGCCTATGTGTGCAAGACCTATATAATGTTGATGTTTCCTTTTATTTTTCTATATAGTTTCCATCAAAGCTTAATTTTTTCATCAGTTATTTTCGGTGATTTTGGATTTGCAAAACGTTTTGAAAATATATTGATTCCAAGGCCACCACCCATTTTTGAAAGGAGGCTAACCAGAAAAGCAAAATAGATCACAAAATCACGAAGTAACACAGCTGTCAAGGTCAATTTTTTCATCAGTTGTTTTCGGTGAATTTGGATTCGCAAAACGTTTTGAAAATATATTGATTCCAAGGCCACCACCAGGAGGCTAACCAGAAATGTATTGATTTCCCAGATTTGAGACGAAATCGCGAAACTGCGATCTATTTGATAATTTTCAAGCTGTTAATCGGAGTTATTCACGCGAAAACAACATTGTCGGCACAGCAAACATCAAAGGCGAAATTTGAAATTTTGAAATTTGCAAATACCAAAAATTCGACAATGAGCCAGGCTATCCCCAAATATATTAATTTCAAAGATAGAAAACGAATTCAACAAACTACGGTTTATTCTGATAATTTACATGCCTGTTAATATCCATTTTTCACTATTTCTGATTTTCAATTCAATATGGTAACTATCCATTGACCTAAATCAAAATTCTACTGCCAACATTTTATAGCCATCCCTTCAAGGATTCAGAAAATATAACCCCCGTGTCTGTATGTAAAATAGCAAAATGGCGTTTGAGGTTTTTACATTTCAAGATGGTGGCACTTCCGGGTTGAGCTACAAACTCCATTTTTTTTGTACGAATCAGAGGTCTCGTAGCTAGTACCTAAAAAAAAATTCAAGATGATTTGACCTATATTTCGTCGATTTTTTTGAAAATTTCGATCCTCAATTTCTCCAAGGGGAGATAATTTAGAAAATTTCTAAAGTCATTTTTCATGTCGCATCATTAAGGTTTACTTACATATTAAATTTCATGAAAATCGTACAACTACTAAAGAAGTTGTCGAGTTGGTCTAAATTTCCGGTTCGAAATCACAGCGACGAATTTTCGAAATTCGAAAGTCCGAAATTGCAGATTTGAAGTAAATGTCTCAAGGTACTCATAGAAAAAAGAATTAATGAAATAGGTCAAATAGTCACAAAGTTACAGCATTGTAGGTCAAAAGCATTCGTTCGTAAAATTCGGTGATTTCGGATTCGTAAAACGTTTTGAAAATATATTTAATCAAGGTTCGCACCCCATTTTTGGGGGGGTAGGTCAAAGTTTCAGAAAGATCCTATGGTTAGATGCTGAGAAATCCAATTTGCAGAAAATACACAAAAAAAAAAAATAATAATAACTAGATCTGCTACTGTCCCATGCAGATATGAAAGCTTTCATATTCATCGTCACGTGTCATTGATTGTATCAAGTATCCTAAATAAAAGGATAAGAAGAAAAAATTATCAAAATTGGTCAAAAACTCTCGAAGTTACAAGTCTAAATATAGTATGAAACATTGCACCCAGGCATAACAATAATCTGAAAACTAAAGGGAAATAACTAAAACTTGTATTACTGTAATGAGACGGATGAGTAAATGGAATGAAAATGGCGGGAAAAACAAATTAAAAATGGCAGGTTGGACAGGCGACCTTACTCCTTGTCACGTACAACCGGGCATTTGAAAACACGCTAGTTAACTCAATGACAGGCGCGCGTGCTAACCATTCAGCCACCCAACCCCCCTTTGAAATCAGACACGTGCAATATGTCATATAGGAAGAATAAGAAGTCGCTCACAAGAAAATGGTAAATTAATGAGTTTAGGTCAAAAGGTTGAGCTACTGTTTTAGAGTATTTAATAGTTTTAAAGAGACACGTTAAGGGTTGTTCATAGTTAAATGAAAGTTTAATTTTAAATAAGACCAATAAAATTAGGATTTAATAATGCCAGACTAATATTTCCAATATGTTTGGTTATAAGTAGGAAATCATGACGACTTCTTAAGCATGTTTTAAACAAAGGATCATAGACTGAATTATACAAGAATGGCACTCTGCAATAAAAAAAACTGGCCAGAGATTTATATGCAGAAATTAAATAATTGCTAGAACCAGAAAAATATTTATCCACTGTAATAAATAAGCAACACAGGGAAAATGAAATGAAATTGAATGGGGTTTGGTTATAAGTAGGAAATCGTGACGACTTCTTAAGCATGTTTTAAACAAAGGATCATAGACTGAATTATACAAGAATGGCACTCTGCAATAAAAAAACTGGCCAAAGCAAGATTTCTATGCAGAAATTAAATAATTGCTAGAACCAGAAAAATATTTATCCACTATAATAAATAAGCAACATGGAGAAAATGAAATGAAATTGAATGGGGTTTAACGTCCTATTGTTCTGCTCCTAAAATGGGCTAATGAAGACGGGCATATGCCATAAAGTGTGCAATGACGGAAATTTTACCCGGGCAGCGGCGTTATGGCCTACGAAGTTGGACAGGCGAACATACTCCTTGTCACGTACAACCAAGAAATCGAAACAACGCCAGTTGACTCAAAGACAGACGTTATTCAGCCACGCAACCTCCCTAAAATCGGCAAATTGCTGACCTGCAGCGAGAAACAGTTCAACCGGGCCAAATTTTCTATTTTAACAGTTAAATTTGCACGGTACCATTAGTTATCAACCGAATATTACAAAACTTTTAAAAATAAGCTCCCCTTGACCAGCTTAATCGTTCGCAATAAACGTTTGCCCCTTAAAATCGGCAAATTGCTGACTTTAAAGTGAGAAACATTACAACCGGGCGAAATTTTCTGTTTTATCACTTTTACAGTACCTTTGATTACCAACCGTTTATTACAAAACTTTAAAAATAAAAGAGAAGGAGAGAAATGCGGCCTAATGTCCATTAGACACAAACTAGGTCATTTCGTGACTAACATATGTTTTTTAATTTTATTTAAAAACTCCCCTTGCGCTTACTGGTCTTTAGCCGTTGGGAGGAAACCGAAGGACACGGAGAAATCCCACGAGGTTGGACATCATACTCCATGTCACGTGCAACCTGGAGATCGAAATGACGCCCGTTGACTCAATGACAGACGTTACGATACAGCGCGCACATGCTAACCATTCAGCCATTCAGCCTCCCTGAATTCGGAAAATTGCTGACTTATAGCAAGAAACATTTCAACTGGGCGAAATTTTCTGTTTTAACAGTTTAATGTGCACGGTACTTTAATTACCAACCGATTATTACTAAACTTTTGAAAATATGCTCCAACTGACCAGCTTAACCGTATGCAATAAACGTTTGGCCTGAATTGAAAGTTCTGCACGGAAAAAGTTCATCTTGATTTCCCGGCGTGGTTCCCCGTTGTCAGTGAGGCAGAACGGAGGGCCTGACAAGCACAGCTGTCTAGTCGTTCGGATGGGACGAAAAAAAATATCCCTAAGCAGTTGGAATTCGATACTGTTGAATAAGCTGTATACGATGACTAAATGTGTAGATTGTAGTCACCCACACTGCATGTTTCGCTTAACAATGAAAGGATGCCGTTTTCAATGTTCGATCCTTTTGTTCTTCTACTCCTGATATGTTGGATTGTTGATCGATGGTTTTATATAAAAGACTACCAATAAGACTCTTTGTAGAAGAAGTTCCCAAAAAATATTAAGTTGGCTTTACGAGAAAGACCTCTAAACATGCTCCAAATTGTAAAAATACGACTTTTTGGATTTTCAATCTCTTTTTTTCGCCTATCCCTGATATTTAAAATAAATGATACAATGATTTCACACAACAGGCTAGCTATTGGACTCTCTATTGACAAAAGTTTCACAGCCCTCCCTTCATTATAACCGAAGTTATCGTGCCCTAAAGAATCAACAAATCAGCATGCCTATCTCTGCTTACCCTAGGCAGAAAATGCTCATCTTTGAACTCAATCATGACATTGACCTAGTGAACGTCTACACCAAGTTTGAACATTCTAGCTCAATTAGAAGGAGAGTTATTGTGTTTCAAAGTCTCGGCCCTTCAAATTGCTACTACTTTTCATTTTCAATTCAAAATGGTGACCATCACGTGACCGAAATCAAAATTCTGCTCCCTACGATTTTTGGGCCATCCTTCAAGGATTCAGAAAATATAACTCCCGTGTCTGTAAGTAAAATAGCAAAAAAGCCTTAGGGATTTTTCATGTTTCAAGATGGTGGCACTTCCGGTTCGATCGACAAACTCCATATTTTGTGTAGGAATAAGTAATTACTTGTCGAGTATCGAAAATTTTTTTTAGGTCATTCTGACCTATATTTCGACGATTTTTTTGAAAACTTTGATCCTTAATTTCACCAAGGGGAGATAATTTAGAAAATTTCTAATTATATTTTTGAAGTCACATCGGTAAGATCTACTTGTATACTAAATTTCATGAAAATCGTACAACTATTAAAGAAGTTGTCAAATTGGTCTAAACTTCCGGTTCGAAATCACAGCGACGAATTTTCGAAATTCGAAAATGTGAAACTGCAGATGAAAACGATTTTTTTCAAGGTATTCAAAGAAAAAAGAATTAGTAAAATCGGTCAAAAAATAACAAAGTTACGACTATGCATTGTCAGTTTTTTCGTTCGTAAAATTCGGTGATTTCGGATTCGTAAAACGTTTTGAAAATATATTTAATCAACGTTCGCACCCCATTTTTGGGGGGGTAGGTCAAAGTTTCAGAAAGATCCCATGGTTAGATTCTGAGAAATCCGATTTGCAGAAAATACACAAAAAAAAAAATAATAATAATCTTAACAGAAACAATAAGCTTTCATATGTAATATGAAAGCTTAATAATAACTTTAACAGAAACAATAAACTTTCATATGTAATATGAAAGCTTAACTAGATCTGCTACTGTCCCATGCAGATATGAAAGCTTTCATATTCATCGTCACGTGTCATCGATTATATCAAGTATCTCAAATAAAAGGATAAGAATAACAAACTATCAAAATTGGTCAAAAACTCGCGAAGTTACAAGTCTAAATATAGTATGAAACATTGAGTAATCTGAAAACTAAAGGGAAATAACTGATACTTGTGCTGCTGTAATCGGGATGACTTCCGATTTCAAAACTTTCAGAAAAATGAAATGAAAATGGTAAGAAAACATCGAAAAATTAAATGAGATAACTTTGAACAAAACTAAAACTTTTTGAATCAGGTTGAACTCAACTGTTTGAATATGTACGTTAAATATGTAGATTTGGAAAATTATAAAGACATAATATCAAAATCGGTCAAAAACTCACAAAGTTACAAATTTAAATGTAGTGAGAAACATTGCACCCGGGCAAAAAAATAATCTTTAAACTAAAGGGAAATAACTGAAACTTGTATAGCTGTAATCGGGCTTCCAAGATATGTTATATAATTATGGTTTCCAATATGTTTGGTTATAAGTAGGAAATCGTGACGACTTCTTAAGCATGTTTTAAACAAAGGGTCATAGACTGCAATATACAAGAATGGCACTTTGCAATAAAAAAAACTGGCCAGAGATTTCTATGCAGAAATTAAATAATTGCTAGAACCAGAAAAATATTTATCCACTATAATAAATAAGCAACATAGAGAAAATGAAATGAAATTGAATGGGGTTTAACGTCCTACTGTTCTGCTCCTACAATGGGCTAATGAAGACGGGCATACGCCATAAAGTGTGCAATGAGGGAAATTTTATCCGGGCAGCGGCGTTACGGCCTACGAGGTTGGTAAGGCGACCATACTCCTTGTCACGTACAACCAAGAAATCGAAACAAGGCCAGTTGACTCAATGACAGACGTTATGATACAGAGCGCACGTGCTAACCATTCAGCCACGCAACCTCCCTAAAATCGGCAAATTGCTGATCTACAGCGAGAAACATTTCAACCGGCCAAATTTTCTATTTTAACAGTTTAATTTGCACGGTACCTTTAGTTATCAACCGAATATTACAAAACTTTTAAAAATAAGCTCCCCCTGACCAGCTTAATCGTTCGCAATAAACGTTTGCCCCTTAAAAGCGACAAATTGCTGACTTTAAAGTGAGAAACATTACAACCGGGCCAAATTTTCTGTTTTATCACTTTAACAGTACCGTTGATTACCAACCGATTATTACAAAACTTTAAAAAGAGAAAGAGAGAAATGCGGCCTAACGTCCATTCGACACAAACTAGGTCATTTCGGGACTAACATATGTTTTTTAATTTTATTTAAAAACTCCCCTTGCACGTACTGGTCTTTAGCCGTTGGGAGGAAACCGAAGAACACGGAGAAAACCCACGAGGTTGGACATTATACACCATGTCACGTGCAACCTGGAGATCGAAACGACGCCCGTTGACTCAATGACAAAGGTTACGATACAGCGAGCACATGCTAACCATTCAGCCATCCAGCCTCCCTGAATTCGGAAAATTGCTGACTTATAGCAAGAAACATTTCAACCGGGCGAAATTTTCTGTTTTAACAGTTTAATGTGCACGGTACTTTAATTACCAACCGATTATTACAAAACTTTTGAAAATAAGCTCCAACTGACCAGCTTAATCGTATGCAATAAACGTTTTGCCTGAATTGAAAGTTCTGCACGGAAAAAGTTCATCTCGATTTCCCGGCGTGGTTCCCCTTGTCAGTGAGGCAGAACGGAGGTCCTGACAAGCACAGCTGTCTAGTCCTTCGGATGGGCCGAAAAACCAAGGTCCCGTGTACACATTGGAGTGCACGTAAAATATCCCTAAGCAGTTGGAATTCGATACTGTTGAATAAACTCTATACGATGACTAAATGCGTAGATTGTAGTCACCCACACTGCATGTTTCGCTTAACAATGAAAGGGTGCCGTTTTCAATGTTCGATCCTTTTGTTCTTCTACTCCTGATATGTTGGACTGTTGATCGATGGTTTCATATAAAAGACTCTTTGTAGAAGAAGTTCCCAAAAAATAGTATGTTGACTTTACGAGAAAGACCTCTAAACATGCTCCAAATTGTAAAAATACGACTTTTTGGATTTTCAATCTATTTTTTTCGGCTATCCCTGATATTTAAAAAAAATGATACAATGATTTCACACAACAGGCTAGCTATTAGACTCTCTATTGACAAAAGTTTCACCGCCCTCCCTTCATCCTAACCGAAGTTATCGTGCCCTAAAGAATCAACAAATCAGCATGCTTATCTCTGCTTACCCTAAGCAGAAAATGCTCATCTTTGAACTCAATCATAACATTGACCTAGTGAACGTCTACAAGTTTGAACATTCTAGCTTAATTAGAATGAGAGTTATTGTGCTCCAAATTCTCGGCCCTTCAAATTGCTTCTATTTTTCATTTTCAATTCAAAATGGTGACTCCCGGTTGACCTAAATCAGAATTCTATTCGCGACATTTTTTAGGTCTTCCTACAAGGATTCAGAAAATATAACTCCCGAGTCTGTAAGTAAAATAGCAAAAAAGCCTTATTGATTTTTCACGTTTAAAGATGGTGGCACTTCCGGTTAGATCGACAAACTCCATATTTTGTGTACGAATCAGTAATTCCTTGTCTAGTATCGAAAAAAAAACTAGGTCATTCTGACCTATATTTCGACGATTTTTTTGAAAACTTTGATCCTTAATTTCACCAAGGGGAGATAAGTTAGAAAATTTCTAAAGTCATTTTTCAAGTCGCATCATTAAGGTCTACTTACATATTAAATTTCATGAAAATCGTACAACTACTAAAGAAGTTGGTGTAAACTTCCGGTTCGAAATCACAGCGACGAATTTTCGAAATTCGAAAATCCGAAATTGCAGATTTGAAGTAAATGTCTTAGGATACTCAAAGAAAAAAGAATTAGTAAAATAGATCAAATAGTCACAAAGTTACAGCATTGTAGGTCAAATGCATTCGTTCGTAAAATTCGGTGATTTCGGATTCGTAAAACGTTTTGAAAATACATTTAATCAAGGTTCGCACCCCATCTTTGGGGGGGTAGGTCAAAATTTCAGAAAGATCCTATGGATAGATTCTGAGAAATCCGATTTGCAGAAAACACACAAAAAAAAAAATAATAATAATAATAACTTTAACAGAAACAATAAGCTTTCATATGTAATACATATGAAAGCTTAATAATCATAACAGAAACAATAAGCTTTCATATGTAATATGAAAGCTTAATAATCTTAACAGAAACGATAAGCTTTCATATGTAATATGAAAGCTTAATAATTATAATAATTTTAACAGAAACAATAAGCTTTCATATTTCATATGAAAGCTTAATAATAACTTTACCAGAAACAATAAGCTTTAATATGAAATATGAAAGCTTAATAATAACTTCAACAGAAACAGTAAGCTTTCATATGTAATATGAAAGCTTAATAATCTTAACAGAAACAATAAGCTTTCATATGAAATATGAAAGCTTAATAATCTTAACAGAAACAATAAGCTTTCATATGTCATATGAAAGCTTAATAACAATAATAATCTTAACAGAAACAATAAGCTTTCATATGTAATATGAAAGCTTAAACATACATTATGGGAGAGCAAAAACTGACTTTTGTCGGTCTTCCTTTGAGCTTCAGATGTCATAGAAATTATAAATTAGATCTTTATTTAAACAACAAGCCCAAAATGAACACTGTAGACCCACGGATGGCTTGGATTGGGCTCGATTTAAAACAGGATTTCGTCGACTGATTTAATCACTATGGCGTTGTGGGTGGGGTTTCTGCGTGACGTTGACGTCATCATACTTCCGGAAATTATTCATAAAAAACAGTGATGACCGAGGCTATACACAAGCTTCAGTAGATACCGTTTAAACATTACTTGATGATCGAGACTATGTAGGTGGAGTTAACGCCTGTCAATCAACAATCGGCCATAGTGGGAAAAGGGTGTCGATGATTTTAACCCCCATATCTAGTAAAAAATTATAGTGGTAACAACTTTGTTCAGGATAAAGTTATTTGACTGAAATTTTCAATATATTCTTGTTTCAACATCTATTCTTGAAATTTTATAGCAAGAATGGCTAACTCCTTGTCAAAATCTCCCATAATGTATCTTTAATAATCTTAACAGAAAAAATAGGCTTTCATATGTAATATGAAAGCTTAATAATAACTAGATCTGCTACTGTCCAATGCAGATATGAAAGCTTTCATATTCATCGTCACGTGTCATCGATTGTATCAAGTATCTTAAATAAAAGGATAAGAAGAAAAAATTATTGAAATTGGTCAAAAACTCGCGAAGTTACAAGTCTAAATATAGTATGAAAAATTGCACCCAGACATAACAATAATCTGAAAACTAAAGGGAAATAACTGAAACTTGTATTACTGTAATGAGACGGATGAGAAAATGAAATGAAAATGGCGGGAAAGAACTAAAAATGGCAGGTTGGACAGGCGACCTTACTCCTTGTCACGTACAACCGGGAATTCGAAAACACGCTAGTTAACTCAATGACAGGCGCGCGTGCAAACCATTCAGCCACCCCCCCCCCCTCTTTGAAATCAGACACGTGCAATATGTCATATAGGAAGAATAACAAGTCGCTCACAACAAAATCGTAAATTAATGAGTTTAGGTCAAAAGGTTGAGCTACTGTTTTAGAGTATTTAATTGTTTTAAAGAGACACGTTAAGGGTTGTTCATAGTTAAATGAAAGTTTAATTTTAAATAAGACCAATAAAATTAGGATTTAATAATGCCAGACAAGAGAGAGAGAGAGAGAAATGGGGTTTAACGTCCACTCAACACAAACTAGGTCATTTCGGGACCAACAACTGGTTTTAATTTTATTTCAATAATTCGCTTGCGCGTAGGGGTCTTTAGCAGTGGGAGGAAACCGGAGTGCCCGGAGGAAACCCACGAGGTTAAGAAGGCGTAATAATGCCAGATTAATATTAAAATAAAGTTTTAAATTAAGAATAATTAATTATTGGTCTAATGCAATGAAATGTACGATGGGTGTCCACACTATGTGGCTAAGGCGTTGGCCGGCTAGCCAGGAGGTCGGGTGTTCGATCCCTGCATTGGCCGAGAAAGTTCATCTCGATTTTCTGGCGTGTCCCCCCCCCGCCGTGTACACATTGGAGTGCACGTAAAAGATCCCTTAGCAGTTGGAATTCGATACTGTTGAATAAGCTCTATACGATGACTAAATGTGCAGATTGTAGCCACCCACACTGCACGTTTTGCTTAACAATGAAAGGGTGCCGTTTTCAATTTTCGATCCTTTTATTCTTCTACTCCTGATATTTTGGACTGTTGGTCGATGATTTCATATAAAAGACTACCGATAAGACTCTTTGTAGAAGAAGTTCCCCAAAAATATTATGTTGACTTTAAGAGAAAAGGACCTTTAAAAATGCTCCAAATCGTAAAAATACGACTTTTTGGATTTTCGATCTCTTTTTTTCTGCTATCCCTGATATTTAAAAAAATGATGCAATGATTTCACACAACAGACTACCTATTAGACTCTCGATTGACAAGAGTTTCACCACCCTCCCTTCATTATAACCGAAGTTATCGTGCCCTAAAGAATCAACAAATCAGCATGCTTATCTCTGCTTACCCTAGGCAGAAAATGCTCATTTTTGAACTCAATCATGACATTGACCAAGTGAACGTCTACACCAAGTTTGAACATTCTAGCTTAATTAGAAGGAGAGTTATTGTGTTCCAAAGTCCCGGCCCTTCAAATTGCTTCTATTTTTCATTTTCAATTCAAAATGGTGACCATCATGTGACCGAAATCAAAATTCTGATTCGATAAAATTTTAGGAATTCCTTCAAGGATTCTGAAAATATAACTCCCGAGTCTGTAAGTAAAATAGCAAAAAAGCCTTATTGATTTTTCACGTTTAAAGATGGTGGCACTTCCGGTTCGATCGACAAACTCCATATTTTGTGTACGAATCAGTAATTACTTGTCTAGTATCAAAATTTTTTTAGGTCATTCTGACCTATATTTCGACGATTTTTTTGAAAACTTTGATCCTTAATTTCACCAAGGGGAGATAATTTAGAAAAGTTCCAAGGACACCATTGAAGTCGCATCATTAAGGTCTACTTACATATTAAATTTCACGAAAATCGCACAACTATTAAAGAAGTTGTCAAATTGGTAATAACTTCCGGTTCGAAATGACAACGACGAATTTTTGAAATTCCAAAATCCGAAATTGCAGATTTGAAGTAAATGTTTCAAGATACTCAAAGAAAAAAGAATTAGTAAAATAGGTCAAATAGTCACAAAGTTACAGCATTGTAGGTCAAATGCATTCGTTCGTAAAATTCGGTGATTTCGGATTCGTAAAACGTTTTGAAAATATATTTAATCAAGGTTCGCACCACATTCTTTTTTTTTGGGGGGGGGGGGGTCAAAATTTCAGAAAGCTCCTATGGATAGATTCTGAGAAATCCGATTTGCAGAAAACACACACAAAAAAATAAAAAGATCTGCTAAGCAGATATTAAAGCTGTCATATTCACGGTCAGTTTCTGTCGCATCTCATGAGTTATATAAAGAATCTTAAAAAGGGAAAAGAATTAATAAAATCCGCCAAAAACTCACCGAGTTATAACGAGAAACAATTCAACCGGTTCAAATTCTACCTTAATTAAAAACAGAGTTGTTATGTTCCAATGTGATCAGTCAAATTGCTTATTGCTCCTAAGTCTACGAAGAAATTATCAACATCAAACTTGGTCAAGGTAATGAAATATGGAATCTATATTTGGAATTTTGTCACTCTCACTTCATTATAACCAAAGTTAACGTGCCCCAAAGTATCAACCAATCAGATTGCTTATCTCTGCTTACTGTAAGCAGACAATGCTCATCTTCGCACTCCTTCATGGCACTGACCTAATGAACGCCTTCACCAAGATTGAACATTCTGCCCCAATTAGAAGGAGAGTTACTTTGTTTCAAATTCTCGACCAATCAAATTGCTCATCGCTCTGCTTATCCATGGCAGACAATGCTCATTGTCGAACGTATTCAAGGTATTGATGTAATGAAACTATACACCAAGTTTCATCACTCTGACTTAATTAGAACTGAAGTGAAAGTGTCCGAAATCATCAACCAATCAAATTACTTATCTCTGCTTACCCTAAGCATAAAATGCTCATCTTCGAACCCCATCAAAGCATTGACCTAATAAAGACCTACGCCAAGTTTGAACATTCTAGCCGAATAATACTGAGAGTTATTGTGTTTCAATGTCTCGACCAATCAATTTGCGTATCGCTCTGCTTATCCTTGGCAGAAAATGCTCATTGTCGAACTTAGTCAAGGTCGAGATTTAATGAAACTATACACCAAGTTTCATCACTATCAATTAATCAGAACTAATGTTATTGTGTGTCGAATCATCAACCAATCAAATTGCTCATCTCTGCTTACCCAACGCCGAAAATGCTGATATTCGAACTTCACCAAGACATTGACCTAGTGAATGCCTATACCAAGTTTGAACATTGTACCCCAATTAGAAGAAGAGTTATTGTGTTCCAGAGTCATCAAGGTTTTGGCCTAATAAACACCTACACCAAGTCTAGCTGTATTAGAAAGAGAGTTATTGTGTCCCAAACTAGATCATAGGTTGGATATTTACGTTAAATATAACTATCAAAATCGGTCAAAAACTCACAAAGTTACAAATTTCAATGTAGTGAGAAACATTGCACCCGGGCAAAAAATAATCTCTAAACTAAAGGGAAATAACTGAAACTTGTATAGCTGTAATCGGGCTTCCAAAATTAGAGATATGTTATATAATTTTGGTTTCCAATATGTTTGGTTATAAGTAGGAAATCGTGACAACTTCTAAAGCATGTTTTAAACAAAGGGTCATAGACTGCAATATACAAGAATGGCACTTTGCAATAAAAAAAACCTGGTCAAAGCAAGATTTCTATGCAGAAATTAAATAATTGCTAGAACCAGAAAAATATTTATCCACTATAATAAATAAGCAACATATTGAAAATGAAATGAAATTGAATGGGGTTTAACGTCCTACTGTTCTGCTCCTAAAACGGGCTAATGAAGACGGGCATACGCCATAAAGTGTGCAATGAGGGAAATTTTACCCGGGTAGCGGCGTTACGGCCTACGAAGTTGGACAGGCGACCATACTCCTTGTCACGTACAACCAAGAAATCGAAACAACGCCAGTTGACTCAATGACAGACGTTATGATACAGAGCGCACGTGCTAACCATTCAGCCACGCAACCTCCCAAAAATCGGCAAATTGCTGACCTACAGCGAGAAACATTTCAACCGGGCCAAATTTTCTATTTTAACAGTTTAATTTGCACGGTACCTTTAGTTATCAACCGAATATTACAAAACTTTTAAAAATAAGCTCCCCCTGACCAGCTTAATCGTTCGCAATAAACGTTTGCCCGTTAGAATCGGCAAATTGCTGACTTTAAAGTGAGAAACATTACAACCGGGCGAAATTTTCTGTTTTATCACTTTTACGGTACCTTTGATTACCAACCGATCATTACAAAACTTTAAAAATAAAAGAGAAAGAGAGAAATGCGGCCTAACGTCCATTTCACACAAACTAGGTCATTTCGGGACTAACATGTGTTTTTTAATTTTATTTAAAAACTCCCCTTGCGCGTACTGGTCTTTAGCCGTTGGGAGGAAACCGAAGAACACGGAGAAAACCCACGAGGTTGGACATGATACACCATGTCACGTGCAACCTGGAGATCGAAACGACGCCCGTTGACTCAATGACAGACGTTACGATACAGCGCGCACATGCTAACCATTCAGCCTCCCTGAATTCGGAAAATTGCTGACTTATAGCAAGAAACATTTCAAGCGGGCGAAATTTTCTGTTTTAACAGTTTAATGTGCATGGTACTTTAATTACCAACCGATTATTACAAAACTTTTGAAAATAAGCTCCAACTGACCAGCTTAATCGTATGCAATAAACGGTTTTGCCTGAATTAAAAGTTCTGCACGGAGAAAGTTCATCTCGATTTCCAGGCGTGGTTCCCCTTGTCAGTGAGGCAGAACGGAGGGCCTGAGAAGGACAGCTGTCTAGTCCCGTGTACACATTGGAGTGCACGTAAAATATCCCTAAGCAGTTAGAATTCGATACTGTTGAATAAGCTCTATACGATGACTAAATGTGTAGATTGTAGTCACCCACACTGCATGTTTCGCTTAACAATGAAAGGGTGCCGTTTTCAATGTTCGATCCTTTTGTTCTTCTACTCTTGATATGTTGGACTGTTGATCGATGGTTTCATATAAAAGACTACCAATAAGACTCTTTGCAGAGGAAGTCCCCAAAAAATATTATGTTGACTTTACGAGAAGGACCTCCAAACATGCTCCAAACTGTAAAAATACGACTTTTTGGATTTTCAATCTCTTTTTTTGGCTATCCCTGATATTTAGAAAAATGATACAATGATTTCACACAACAGGCTAGCTATTAGACTCTCTATTGACAAAAGTTTCACCGCCCTCCCTTCATTATAACCGAAGTTATCGTGCCCTAAAGAATCAACAAATCAGCATGCTTATCTCTGCTTATCCTAAGCAGAAAATGCTCATCTTTGAACCCAATCATAACATTGACCTAGTGACCTATATTTCGACGATTTTTTTGAAAACTTTGATCCTTAATTTCACCAAGGGGAGATAATTTAGAAAATTTCCAAGGACATCATTGAAGTTGCATTGGCAAGATCTACTAACATTCTAAATTTCACGAAAATCGCACAACTATTAAAGAAGTTGTCAAATTGGTAATAACTTCCGGTTCGAAATGACAGCGACGAATTTTCGAAATTCGAAAATCTGAAACTGCAGTTGAAAATGATTTTTGTCAGGGTACCCAAAGAAAAAAGAATTAGTTAAATAGGTCAAATAGTCACAGAGTTACAGTAATGCAGGTCAAATTCACTCGTTCGTAAAATTTGTTGATTTCGAATTCGTAAAACGTTTTGAAAATATATTTAATCAAAAACTGCCACCCAGTTTTACGGGGTAGGTCAAAGTTTCAGAAAGATCCCATGGTTAGATTCTGAGAAATCCGATTTGCAGAAAGTATACAAAAAAAAATAACTAGATCTGCTACTGTCCCATGCAGATATGAAAGCTTTCATATTCATCGTCATGTGTCATCGATTGTATCAAGTATCTTAAATAAAAGGATAAGAAGAAAAAATTATTGAAATTGGTCAAAAACTCGCGAAGTTACAAGTCTAAATATAGTATGAAAAATTGCACCCAGGCATAACAATAATCTGAAAACTAAAGGGAAATAACTATTACTGTAATGAGACGGATGAGAAAATGAAATGAAAATGGCGGGAAAGAACTAAAAATGGCAGGTTGGACAGGCGACCTTACTCCTTGTCACGTACAACCGGGCATTCGAAAACACGCTAGTTAACTCAATGACAGGCGCGCGTGCAAACCATTCAGCCACCCCCCCCCCCCTTTGAAATCAGACACGTGCAATATGTCATATAGGAAGAATAAGTCGCTCACAACAAAATCGTAAATTAATGAGTTTAGGTCAAAAGGTTGAGCTACTGTTTTAGAGTATTTAATTGTTTGAAAGAGACACGTTAATAATAATAATAATAATATGTTGCATTTGATAATGCGCCACATCCACCCAAGTGAGTGCCCTGTGTAGATGTGAAAGTAAACTGAATACCAAAAGAAACTTTGCACATTTAAAACCAAAGTTGTTACAAATTAGTTGGACAGGTTAAAAAACAAATAGGATGAACACATCGCCCAAACGCAAGCTTCTTTGACCTACAATTTCTACCGGCAATATTCCCGTGTTTCTTTGAAAACGCGAAAATGTGAAAATCACGTGACGTCGTTACTGGGAGAAATGCACGTGCCACAGGAGTATAAAAACTGCACAGTAGCAATGTCAAACAACCACAATGCAAAAAGAACACTGAAAAATGCCACGACTTACAGAAGGACAGCGTCAGCGAGCACTGGGAATGCTTAATATGTGGGCAATGCACGTTCACGTTGCAAGAACCTTTGGCTGTTCCCGCGTTACAGTTGGAAATTTGGTACAGCGGTTCAGACAGACTGGACGGACATCGGACAGGTCCAGAACCGGACGACCACGGGTCACCACGCCACGGGAAGACCGTTATCTTCGAACGCTGCACCTGCGAAACCGCTTCCTGACGGTGTCGTCATCAGCACGGAATGCTTTGGGTCGGCGGGTGAGCCCACAGACAGTGTCCAGAAGACTACGAACAGGAGGTATCCGGGCCTTCCGACCGTTCAAAGCACAGACGACTACGATGGGCAAATACAGTGCGAAGGTGGCAACGTCGGCAGTGGCAACGCGTTGTGTTTTCCGACGAAAGTCGGTTCTGTTTGTTTCGAGTTGACGGCAGACAGCGTGTTTACCGCCGCAGAGGTGAAAGGACTGCAGCTTGCTGCGTTAGAGAAGTCGTTCCCTACGGTGGTGGTAGCGTTATGGTGTGGGGAGGCATTTGTGGGAACCAGAAGACGCCACTCATCGTCATTAATGGGAATCTCAACGCGCAACGTTACAGAGATGAAATCCTTCGTCCAGTGGTGCTGCCCTACCTCGAACAACAGCCCGTGGGTGTTCTGTTCCAACACGACAACGCCAGGCCCCACACAGCTCGTATCGTACAGGACTTTTTGGCCGCCAACAACGTCAATGTCTTGCCGTGGCCAGCGTGTTCTCCAGACTTATCACCCATTGAACACCTCTGGGACCGCTTGGACAGGCCAGTTCGAGCCCGACAACACGTTCCCGCCAACAGACAAGAATTGATTCAAGCTCTGCAAGAAGAATGGGAACCACCTACCACCTGATCCCATCCGACGTTTGACGTCTTCAGTACGACGTCGAATCATGGCCTGTATTGCTGCACAGGGTGGTCACATTCGATATTAAACTTTAAAATGACATTTTTAGTGATTTTGAACACTCTCCTGATGTTAATGAACTGCGTTGAAACTCTGAACAATGGGATTTTCGACCCCCACCACCTTTGTTTGTATGGTGTAATTCCATTTACCGCACAGCGTTCATTTGAAGTTTTCCAATCCACTGTGAACATGTTGATGCATTAAATATACTCTACATCAAAGCGTTGCTATTTTCAGTTTTTTAATTACAGTCATGTCAATCTGATGCAAAGTTTCTTTTGGTATTCAGTTTAGCTGTAGAATTTAGTTATCTATTTAAAGTTTTGTTTAAAGAGGAAAGTCTTCAGTTGAGTCTTGAGTGTAGAGAGGTTGTGACAGGACTTGATGTTGTGTGGCAGAGAGTTTCATTTAATAGATGCAGAGTAAGAGAAGGATCTTTTTCCAAAGGATGTTGAGTGTACGCGAGGCACTGTGAAGAGAAGTTGGTTCTGTGAGCGAAGTGACCTTGATGGCTGGTAGAGAGGAAGGAGTTGTGATAGGTAGACTGGGGCAAGGTTGTGGAGACACTTGTAGGCGAGCAGGAGGAGTTTGAAGTCTATTCTTGAGGATATGGGAAGCCAGTGGAGTGATTTTAGTATAGGTGTAATATGGTCTATTTTCTTTGTCTTGGTTGCTATTCTGGCTGCAGTATTCTGCAGAATCTGGAGACGTCTTATTTGCTGCTGAGAGATGTTTGCCAAAAGCGAGTTACAATAGTCGATCCGTGAGATTACAAGTGACAGAATTAATTTAGTTGCTGCATTTTGGCTTAGATAGTTCCTTATTTTACTGATGTTTCGCAGATGCAGGTTTGCAGTTTTTGTGATATGTGAAACTTGATCTTTCATTATAAGATGTTGGTCCAGCCAGACTCCAAGGTTTTTGACCTTACTTGTTGTTGTGACAGTGGCATCTCCTATGATAATAGACACAGGTTGTTCAATCTTGCCAAATTTTGATTTTGGACCAATGAGATGGAATTCGGTTTTTTCCTCGTTCAATTTTAGAAAATTATTTTGCATCCACTGTTTGATGTCTGAGCAACAGGATTGGACTTTGCCTAGGCATGATTTGATAGTGTCAACATGGGTAGATAGATACAGCTGATTGTCATCGGCGTATTGGTGCTGGTTTACCCCATGCTTTGAGGCAATAACACTGAGCGGTAAGGTATAGAGGGTGAATAGTACCGGACCCAAGACTGATGCTTGGGGGACACCCTGTTGAAGAAGCTCTGGCGATGATGTTTCTCCTTCAACCACAATACGCTGAGATCTGTTACAGAGGTATGAAGTGAACCAAGTTAGGGCCTTTCCTTTGATGCCGAGATCATTTTCCAGTCTTGATATTAACATTTCATGACTAATGGTATCAAAGGCCGCGGAGAGATCTAGGAGAATGAGGGATGAAATCTGACCCTTGTCTGCTGCTATGTGTAGATCATTTGTAACCTTTAGAAGAACAGTCTCGGTACTGTGGTAAGCCCGATATGCGGATTGGTGTTTCTCTAAAAGATTGTTTGCACTCAGGTATGAAGACAGGCGGGTGGACACAGCTTTTTCAAGAACTTTTGACAGATAGGGTAGGTTCGAGGCCGGTCTGTAATTCTTCAATTGGTTCCTGTCTAATCCAGGCTTTTTCAGTGAAGGTCGAACGATAGCCTCTTTGAATGAGGATGGCAGAGATCCAGTTAATATTGATAGATTGATGATTTTAGTTATGGGTCCGATAAGGGTATCCAAACATTCTAAAAGAAGGGTGGTAGGTATTAGGTCGAGTTCGCAGCTTTTCATTGGTAATGTCTTGATGATCTTCTTAACTTCCTCAGATGTAAAAGGTTGTATGTCGACCCAGGTATGTTCAGGTTCGCATTTGTCAGCTATGTGTGACTTGTCTGGGATACCATTGGCGGCTAGACTGTTGTGTATCTTGTCGATCTTTTCTTTAAAGTAGGTCGACATGTCTGTTGCTGCTTGTTTGGCTGTCTGGCCATCTGGCCTCGATGATTCTTTCGACTTGTTGCACAGACTGGCTGTAAGGCAATGAAGTTTCCTGGCATCTGTCTCCACGTCAAGCACTTTGTTACTGATGTATTCGGTCTTGGATTTGCGAATCATGTGGTTGACTTTGTTGCGTTGTTTGACGAACATCTGACGGTGGATTTCCAGTCCAGTTCGCTTCCACTGTTTTTCAAGTTTTCGTCGTAGCTTCTTCTCAACTTTGATGATGTCGTTATACCACGGAGATGGGGGCTTAATGGCTATCTTCTTGGAACGAAGTGGGGCGTGAGAGTCGAATAGTGTTGAGAGGACAGAGTTGTATAGATTGACCAAGTCGGTGGCGTTGTCTGGGGTTTTAGTGCATAAGTCAGAGTTTGCAATGTCCTTGATAAACTCTTCACGATTTATCTTTCTTACGTTTCTGCAGTTCTTGTAAGTTGTTTTCCTTTCTGGGTGTGTAACGTTCAGCTTGCAGAAAACTGGAAAGTGATCAGATATCTGGATGTCTTCTACTCCTAGATCCTTCACAATATCGTCAGATTCACGGGCAATAACCCAGTCCAAAGTATGGCCACGATTATGAGTTTGTTTATTCACAAATTGTGAAAGATTGAGAGATTGTAGAAGTTTAACAATAGTTTCCCTTTCTGTGTTATTTACATCATCAAAGTGAATGTTGAAGTCCCCTATTACCATGAATTTGTTAGCAAAACTGCTCTGAAGTTGTAAGAAGTTGGAAAATTCATCTAAGAAAGAAAGTTACTGCTTTGAGTCCATTTTTCCTAGATGGTGGTGGTCTATATATACAAAACATTGATACTCGATGGCATGGTTGATTGAGAATAAGTTCTAGGCACTCGAATGATTTGATGTCACTCTTGCATTCAAGACACATATTTTCAGTTCTGATAATTTAAACCCCACATCTGATTTTCTATTTTTAATAATCTTTCGCCCTCTTTTTGATTTCCTTACCTTTCTGGCTTTAATTTTTTTTACCCCCTCTTCTGTTTCTTCGGGTCTTTTTAACTGCACATATTCTAATAGATCTTAATTTGTTAAATAAGTCAGGACTAACCCTTTCTACCTTTGTGTTTATAGTCATTAGCTCCTGGTGAGAATATCTCACACTCATTGTTAAACAAGTGAGTAGATTTTGCCAAGCACAGAAGAAATATAGAAAGAAACTGTCATAATTCCAAAAGTACACAAATTTTCCAGAAACGTTAAGTAGCACATAAATCCTGAATGTCTGAGAAGCATTTCCATATGATTTTCATTATCCACAGGTGTATCTATTCCTTAAAATTGGTGAAAACTTGGTTAAGCTCTTCCAAGCTGCTACCTAGCGCAAGGGAGATAACTTACCGTTAAGGGTTGTTCATAGTTAAATGAAAGTTTAATTTTAAATAAGACCAATAAAATTAGGATTTAATAATGCCAGACAAGAGAGAGAGAGAGAGAGAGAAATGGGGTTTAACGTCCACTCAACACAAACTAGGTCATTTCGGCACCAACAAATTGTTTTAATTTTATTTCAATAATTCGCTTGCGCGTAGGGGTCTTTAGCAGTGGGAGGAAACCGGAGTGCCCGGAGGAAACCCACGAGGTTAAGAAGGCGTAATAATGCCAGACTAATATTAAAATAAAGTTTTAAATTAAGAATAATTAATTATTGGTCTAATGCAATGAAATGCTTTGATTTGACGGATGAAATGTACGATGGGTGTCCACACTATGTGGCTAAGGCGTTGGCCTGCTAGCCAGGAGGTCGGGTGTTCGATCCCTGCATTGGCCGAGAAAGTTCATCTCGATTTTCTGGCGTGCCCCCCACCCCCCGCCGTGTACACATTGAAGTGCACGTAAAAGATCCCTTAGCAGTTGGAATTCGATACTGTTGAATAAGCTCTATACGATGACTAAATGTGCAGATTGTAGCCACCCACACTGCACGTTTTGCTTAACAATGAAGGGGTGCCGTTTTCAATTTTCGATCCTTTTATTCTTCTACTCCTGATATTTTGGACTGTTGGTCGATGGTTTCATATAAAAGACTACCGTTAAGACTCTTTGTAGAAGAAGTTCCCCAAAAATATTATGTTGACTTTAATAGAAAAGGACCTTTAAAAATGCTCCAAATCGTAAAAATACGACTTTTTTGGATTTTCGATCTCTTTTTTTTCTGCTATCCCTGATATTTAAAAAAATGATACAATGATTTCACACAACAGACTACCTATTAGACTCTCGATTGACAAGAGTTTCACCGCCCTAAAGAATCAACAAATCAGCATGCTTATCTCTGCTTACCCTAGGCAGAAAATGCTCATTTTTGAACTCAATCATGACATTGACCTTGTGAACGTCTACACCAAGTTTGAACATTCTAGCTTAATTAGAAGGAGAGTTATTGTGTTCCAAAGTCCCGGCCCTTCAAATTGCTTCTATTTTTCATTTTTAATTCAAAATGGTGACCATCACGTGACCGAAATCAAAATTCTGATCCGATAGAATTTTAAGAATTCCTTCAAGGATTCTGAAAATATAACTCCCGAGTCTGTAAGTAAAATAGCAAAAAAGCCTTATTGATTTTTCACGTTTAAAGATGGTGGCACTTCCTGTTCGATCGACAAACTCCATATTTTGTGTACGAAACAGTAATTACTTGTCTAGTATCAAAAATTTTTTTTATGTCATTCTGACCTATATTTCGACGATTTTTTTGAAAACTTTGATCCTTAATTTCACCAAGGGGAGATAATTTAGAAAATTTCCAAGGACACCATTGAAGTCGCATTGGCAAGATCTACTAACGTTCTCAATTTCACGAAAATCGCACAACTATTAAAGAAGTTGTCAAATTGGTAATAACTTCCGGTTCGAAATGACAGCGACGAATTTTTGAAATTCCAAAATCCGAAATTGCAGATTTGAAATAAATGTTTCAAGATACTCGAAGAAAAAAGAATTAGTAAAATAGGTCAAATAGTCACAAAGTTACAGCATTGTAGGTCAAATGCATTTTTTCGTTCGTAAAATTCGGTGATTTCGGATTCGTAAAACGTTTTGAAAATATATTTAATCAAGGTTCGCACCCCATTTTGGGAGGGGGGGGGGGGTAGGTCAAAATTTCAGAAAGATCCTATGGATAGATTCTGAGAAATCCGATTTGCAGAAAACACACAAAAAAAAATAATAATAATAACTTTAACAGAAACAATAAGCTTAATAATAATAACTAGATCTGCAAAGCAGATATTAAAGCTTTCATATTCACAATCATTCCTGTCACATGTCATAGGTCATATAAATAATCAAAAAAAAAAAATCATTAAAATCGGTCACAATCTAGTGAAGTTAATGTGATTTTCCACTCGTAAACAACTTTGTCGGCAGGAAAAACATCATAGGCAAAATTCGAATTTTTGAAATATTCAAATACCAAAAATTCGACCCGTATCCCAGCTATCCTGAAATGTATTCGTTTCAGAAAAAGGAGACACATTGAACATACTATGCCCTGTTGTGTTTGTTTACAAGTCCGTAAATGTCGATTTTTCACTATGTTTCATATTCACTTCAAAATGGCGACTATCAGTTGACCTAAATCAAAATTCTACTTGTAAACAACTTTGTCGGCACGAAAAACATCAAAGGCGAAATTCCAATTTTTGAAATATTTAAATACCAAAAATTCGACCCGTATCCCGGCTATCTTGAAATGTATTACATTTTAGACATAGGAGACGCATTGAACATACTATGCCCTATTGTGTTTGTTTACAAGTCCGTAAATGTCGATTTTTCACTATATTTCATATTCAATTCAAAATGGCGACCATCAGCTGACATAAATCGAAATTCTGCTCTGAACGTTTTTTAGGTTTTCCTTCAAGGATTCAGAAAATGTAACTCCCATGTCTGTAAGTGCAATATCGCAAAAGTTCTATTGTCTTTTCACGTTTCAAGATGGTGGCACTTCCGGTTCGATCGACAAACTCCATGTTTTGTGTACGAATCAGTGATTACTTGTCTAGTATCGAAAATTTTTTTTAGGTCATTCTGACCTTTATTTCGACGATTTTTTTGAAAAATTTTATTCTTAATTTCACCAAGGGGAGATTATTTAGAAGATTTTAAAAGTCATTTTTCAAGTCGCATCAGTAATGTCTACTTACATACTAAATTTCATGAAAATCGTACAGCTATTAAAGAAGTTGTCAAGTTGGTCTCAACTTCCGGTTCGAAATCACAGCGACGAATTATCGAATATTACAAAATTTTTAAAAATAAGCCCCCTGACCAGCTTAATTGTTCGCAATAAACGCTTGCCCCTTAAAATCGGCAAATTGCTGACTTTAAAGTGAGAAACATTACAACCGGGCGAAATTTTCTGTTGTATCACTTTTACAGTACCATTGATTACCAACCGATTATTACAAAACTTTAAAAATAAAAGAGAAAGAGAGAAATGCGGCTTAACGTCCACTCGACATACACGAAGTCATTTCGGGACTAACATATGTCTTTTAATTTTATTTTTAAAAATTTCCTTGCGCGTACGGGTCTTTAGTCGTGGGAGGAAACCGAAGGACACGGAGAAAACCCATGAGGTTGGACACCATACTCCATGTCACTGCAACCTGGAAATTCAAACGACGCCGGTTGCCTCAATGACAGACGTTACGATACAGCGCGCACATGCTAACCATTCAGCCATTCAGCCTCCCTAAAATCGGGAAATTGCTGACTTATAGCAAGAAACATTTCAACCGGGCATTTCAATCGAAACAACGCCAGTTGACTCAATGACAGACGTTACTATACAGAGCGCAGGTGCTAACCATTCAGCCACGCAACCTCCCCTAAATTTGGCAAATTGCTGACCTACAGCGAGAAACATTTCAACCGGGCGAAATTTTCTATTTTATCAGTTTAATTTTCACGGTACCTTTAATTATCAACCGAATATTACAAAACTTTTAAAAATAAGCCCCCCCCCCCTGGCCAGCTTAATCGTTCGCAATAAACTTTTGCCCCCTAAAATCGGCAAATTGCTGACTTTAAAGTGAGAAACGTTACAATCGGACGAAATTTCCTGTTTTATCACTTTTACATTACCTCTGATTACCAACCGATTATAACAAAACTTTGAAAATAAAAGAGAAAGAGAGAAATGCGGCTTAACGTCCATTCCACACAAACTAGGTCATTTCGGGGCTAACATATGTTTGTTAATTTTATTTAAAAACTTCCCTTGCGCGTACGGGTCTTCATGAGTGGGAGAAAACCGAAGGACACGGAGAAAACCCACGAGGTTAGGCACCATACTCCATGTCACTTGCAACCTGGAAATCGAAACGACGCCGGTTGACTCAATGACAGACGTTACGATACAGCGCGCACATGCTAACCATTCAGCCATTGAGCCTCCCTAAAATCGGAAAATTGTTGACTTATAGCAAGAAACATTTCAACCGAGCATTTCAATCGAAACATCGCCAGTTGACTCAATGACAGACGTTACGATACAGAGCGCAGGTGCTAACCATTCAGCCACGTAACCTCCCTAAGTTTGGCAAATTGCTGACCTACAGCGAGAAACATTTCAACCGGACGAAATTTTCTATTTTAACAGTTTAATTTGCACGGTACCTTTAATTATCAACCGAATATTACAAAACTTTTAAAAATAAGCTCCCCCCGACCAGCTTAACCGTTCGCAATAAACGTTTGCCCCCTAAAATCGGCAAATTGCTGACTTTAAAGTGAGAAACATTACAACCGGGCGAAATTTTCTGTTTTATCACTTTCACAGTACCTTTGATTACCAACCGATTATTTCAAAACTTTAAAAATAAAAGAGAAAGAGAGAAATGCGGCTTAACGTCCATTCGACACAAACTAGGTCATTTCGGGTCTAACATATGTTTTTTAAATTTTATTTAAAAACTTCCCTTGCGCGTACTGGTCTTTAGTCGTGGGAGGAAACCGAAGGACACGGAGAAAACCCACGAGGTTGGACACCATACTCCATGTCATGTGCAACCTGGAAATCGAAACGACGCCGGTTGACTCAATGACAGACGTTACGATACAGCGCGCGTATGCTAACCATTCAGCCATTCAGCCTCCTTAAATCGGGAAATTGCTGACTTATAGCAAGAAACATTTCAACCGGACGAAATTTTCTGTTTTAACAGTTTAATTTGCACGGTACTTTAATTACCAACCGATTATTACAAAACTTTTGAAAATAAGCTGACCAGCTTAATCGTATGCAATAAACGTTTGGCCTGAATTGAAAGTTCTGCACTGAGAAAGTTCATCTCGATTTTCCGGCGTGGTTCCCCCTTGTCAGTGAAGCAGAACGGAGGGCCTTACAAGGACAGCTGTCTAGTCGTTCGGATGGTACGAAAAACCAAGGTCCCATGTACACATTGGAGTGCACGTAAAATATCCCTAAGCAGTTGGAATTCGATACTGTTGAATAAGCTCTATACGATGACTATGCAAACCATTATTAATTGATGAATGTGTTAAAATGTACAAAATATACACAGTATTAATCTAAATCAATTACATAAGTGATTACAAATTTTTTTTAGATAGTTTTAAAATAGAAAACAAATAATTATATCAAATCAAACCTATTCAATTTCAATTAATATGAGGACTGGCTGCAAAGTTCTAAGCCTATGTGTGCAAGACCTATATAATGTTGATGTTTCCTTTTATTTTGCTATATAGTTTCCATCCAAGCTCAATTTTTGCATCAGTTATTTTCGGTGATTTTGGATTCGCAAAACGTTTTGAACATATATTGATTCCAAGGCCACCACCCATTTTTGAAAGGAGGCTAACCAGAAATGTATTGATTTCCCAGATTTGAGACGAAATCGCGAATCTGCGATCTATTTGATTATTTTCAAGCTGTTAATCGGAGTTATTCACGCGGCACGGAAAACATCAAAGGCGAAATTTGAAATTTTGCAATTTTCAAATACCAAAAATTCGACAATGAGCCAGGCTATCCCCAAATGTATTAATTTCAAAGATAGGAAAGGAATTCAACAAACTACGGTCTATTCTGTTAATTTACATGCCCGTTAATGTCCATTTTCACTATTTCTGATATTCAATTCAATATGGTGACTATCCATTGACTTAAATCAAAATTCCTCTGCCAACATTTTATAGCCATCCCTTCAAGTATTCAGAAAATATAACCCCCGTGTCTGTATGTACACTGAAAAAAAACTTGTGTTGGGTCACAACACAAGTACTTGTGTTAAAATTATTCAACACAAACTTGTGTTATTTTGCATTGCATCAACACAAACTTGTCTTCTTCTTAAAGGGGGAGACCAACGATTTTCAACAAGGTTTCCATAAATCTTAAATATATATTCAGAAATAATCCCCTCTGTAACACAAGTAAAAAAGTTTTTGTAAAAGAGAAATTAATTTTTATTAAAACCGGAAGTGACATAGTTGGTTCAACACGCTCACTGGGCTCTATAGAAAGCATACAAATTTGGTATAAGTTTACTGCTGTATTGTGTTCACGCCTCATCCTTGGGCCAAAAATCTTATCGCATGGGCTGTTTGTTAGGATATTATAAACACGAATTTATGGTGTTTTAACGTTTAGTACACAAAGCCGTCGCGTAAAATCACTCATACAAAACAGTACGCTGTGGCCCAATTCACACAGCATGGCTAATTATTTACATCACGTGATTTGATTGACAGCTTACACGTGAGATGTATGTCGTCTGCTTCGATGTTTTTATGCGTGCTGAGTCTGCTGACAGTGTTTGTATTTATTTTAACGGACTTGTGACACATGCATATTCAAATAAATATATTAATTTCCAAAAGTTTGTCAACGTCTGGCACCAATGTATTGGAATGTAAAATATCTCTTCTATGGGTCTACAGTAATAACGTATAAACATTCGAGCCCACTCATTCTCAAGAGGAAATACAAGAAAAAAGGAAAAGCAGCTCATGTCCACATTGTGTGCCAAAATGCACTATATTATATGTCTCACATGCCCATAATTTTGGTCTGTTTATGTTGATAAACGCTGTAAACAAGCACAAAAACACCGAAGCAGACGATATATATGTCACTTGTAAGCTGACAATCAAACCACGTGATGTAAATAATTAGCAATGGGTGTGAATTGGGCCACAGCGTGCTGTTCAGTGTGAGTGAATTTACGCGACGGCTTTGTGTACTAAACGTTAAAAAAACATAAATTCGTGTTTATAATATCCTAACAAACAGTCCATTTCATATGATTTTTGGCCCAAGGACGGGACGTGAATATAATACATCAGTAAACTTATGCCAAATCTGTATGCTTTCTATAGAGCCCAGTGAGCGTGTTGAACCAACTATGTCACTTCCGGTTTTAATAAAAATTAATTTCTCGTTTACAAAAACTTTTTTACTTTTTTTACAGAGGGGATTCTTTCTGAATATATATTTTCAGATTTATGGAAACCTTGTTGAAAATCGTTGGTCTTCCCCTTTAATGCTTCAACACAAACTTGTGTTGATTTATAAAATCTTGTGTTTTTGTCATAAAATTAACACAAGTAATGTGAATACTATCGTCAATAAATATTTTGTGTTTTTAATTTTAAAAATTAAACTCCATAGAAAGTCTTAATTGTGGGGTCCACAAGTTATAAAAAGGGTATTTTTATTACACAGACAATATAGCCAGACAGACTTGAATGTTAATTGTTGTTTAGGTGTCTGTAGTTAAAATAAAGTTGTTGATTTTTTTATTGGCCCAATAAACTGGTAGATTAAAGGAATACCTAATACACCTGGTGAGCATTCCGGTGTGGTTTTAACAATTGACTCCAAACGCGTTGACAAGAAAATGGGTAAAACTCTTTTGTAATGTAATTTGTTAATAAAATCAACGTAATCTAAGCAACATTTTCCTCGGTGGAAGCGGGCGTTAAATAAAGCGATTTCACACACAAACATTTAACATTAACAGCGTGCTGAAATGATTTTTGAGCAGTGATATATAATGGTCACCACAGAAAATACAAGACCGCAGGTTTGTAAATATTTATAAAAAAATACCATGTATTTATTTCTTTAGCATCGATATTGTTTCTTTGTATATATTACTATTGTTTCCTTTAAAAAATCCAACCATTCCCCCGGAATTATATACGGTCATACTTTTCTTTCCGTATCGCCTTGCTCGTACTTGTATCAAAAAACTGACCGTCGCAAAATTCATTAAAATGACTTATAATACTAAGGTAGTGATCGATGGTGAATACCGATTAAGATTAAGCGGATTATCATCGCAGTAATTCACTTCGTGCGCGCAGATTACTCATCGGAAATTAGGACGGAGATTCGCGCATGCGCGGTGATAATTTGTCATTTACAATGGCGGGGACCGTGAAAAAAATATTTTGGCATGATAATATTGTTGAATCTGTCTCATTTTTCTGATATCTTGCTTAATGAACATTAGTTGATCGGTGCCACGATATGTTACAGAATCACATTAAACCAGACGGCTCGAGTTGAGCCAGTAGGTAAGAATCTGTTTTAAAATAATACCTTGGGCGGTTGGATTGACGGCCATCTTGCTTGATAACTTGACTCTTGTTTCATGTTTTTTTTGTTGTTTTTTTTTATAAAAAACATTTTGGCAAGAGTAGACATAAACCCGGGCACGGACTAGAAAATAACTTTTTACACTGTTGTGTTTGTTGAAATGTAATCTAATTTATGTTAAAAAAAAAAGATCCTCTCTAATCAAATATTTTGCACACACAATCCGTGCAACCCCTGTGTAATTATTTCACTGATTCAGTCAATAAAAATGATATAATGAGTCTTTGGAAGTTTCTCTTTAGTTTCATTTTATTTTTCAGTCAATGCTGCTATGTGACCCTTTCCACCTACCAGTTTTTAAGCCATAATTATTATTGAGAATTTACCAAGTACTCCATATAGAAGAAAAACTGGTAACAATTTGAATTTCATTTAATCTTTATAATTTATATTTTCTTCTTCTTTTTTTTTTGTTTACCAATGTCCTACAATTATAAGTGTATGTGGAGACACAATCCCACATTAAGTATTTTATATGGCACTTATATGCAGCAGAGAGAGAGAGAGGGGGATTGACATAAAGAAGGCCTATATGTACTTGTTTTTGGCGAATCAAGTAGTCCAAGTTGCGTATATAATCCTATGTCCTACTCGAGTTCCTACATGCATAGGCTACCGGTAATCAACTACAACGATTAGCCGACTTCCGTTTTATTGCCTCATTCATCAACTACATGTATTCAAAATTGGTTTATTGTGCAATATTAATTCTGTATGAACCCAGAATTGTTGTAGACGGGTCCTTATCTACTTACTACCTAGTCGTTTTGGGACTATGGTATGGTTAGATTGAATATGAATAATTCGCTGGCGCGTTTGTGTATTTAGCAAAAAACCCACAGAAAATTCAAGAAGTTGGACAGCCTGTAGCACAACATTTTCGTCCAACGTCATTTCGGACTCAACACAGCCGATCTGCTGGACTCGGTATGACGACTTTTTCGGATTTACTTGCCAAATTTTTGGATTCCTAAAACTGTTTTGAATTGCTCTATTTCTGATAAATTCATCAGCAACTTTTTTTTATATACATAGTACATAATATATAAAAATAAAGAAAACATTCTTTTCGTAAACAAACGTGTGCATGATCAAGGTGCTGGTGGGCGGCAAATTTTACCTGCATTTTTTATAAAAAATCATTTTTGGCTTATTATAAATTGATTTGACAGTCGTGTTCAATCTTTCCTTTCAACTTATTCCTGAGTCCAAAATGTAACCCACCAAAATCCCAAATGTCACCTACCAGAGTCCGAAACATTGAGGCCATAGTCCGAAATAATGACATGTAATTGGACAGACGACACGACTCCTTGGCATCGAAACCATGCCATGTTCATGTATTAAACCACTAGTAGACCATTCACCCTACCCTATATCGAAAAAAAACCATGGCTTATGAAGATATTTGCTAGTCTTACAAACAAAATACTGGATTACCTGAAAGGAAATGGGTGTTAGTCCTACAGATCAACTGTTCAGCTCCGACTGGTCTAATTTAGTGTGCTAAGTAAACATTTTGTCTGGAGATTATACAATGGCACTATGGCCTACTCTCATATTAAATTCCAACTGCCAATGGAACTTTTATTTGTACGCCAATGTGTAGATTGGACGTCCGGGGAAACCATGCTACAAAATATGAATGAGCTTTCTCGTTCAACACCATGAGGTAACCTGCGGCCTCCAGACTAGTGTGCAAGCAGCTAACTCACTCAGTCACCATGGCCATCTTCTAATTACTGCGACAGTTAACTCATGTGACAAACAAAGATTATTAAAATAGCTTTTTACGGCTTAGGTAGTTCCTTGAGATTACAACTTTTGATACATATAGAGAGAGAGAGAGAAATGGGGTTTAACGTCCACTCAACGCAACCAGGTCATTTCGGAACTAAGATACGGTTTTAATTTTATTTCAATAGTTCGCTTGCGCGTAGGGGTCTTTAGCCGTGGGAGGAAACCGGAGTGCCCGGAGGAAACCCACGAGGTTGAGAAGGCGCCCCCATCTCCATGCCACATACGCTCACACCAGGGCTCGAAACCACAGCCGCAAGCCAGAGGTGACCGGCCAGCTAGAGGTCGAAGCGCGGCACTCTAGACCACTAGGCCATCCCAACCCCCTTGATACATATAGATACATTAGTTTCAATTTCATATCACAGAGTTTGTGAAATGAAATGAAACCGGGTACAACGTCCTACTGTTCTGCTCCTAACCTGGGCTAATGAAGACGGGTATATGCCATACAGTGTGCTATGAGGGAAATTTTGCCCGGGAAGTGACTCTAAGGCCTACTCTTATATTGAATTCCAACTGCCAAAGGGTCTTTTACGTGTACACCAATGTGTACACGAGGCCTCAGTTTTCCTTCCCATCTAAACGGCTAGACAACTGTCCTTGTTAGGCCTTCCATCCTGCATCAGTGGATGAACTCTCTCGGCCAATGCAGGGATCAAACACCTGACCTCCAGGTTAGCGAGCCAGCATCTTAGCCACATGATCCCTCATACAGTTTGTATATGGTAAAGTATCTTTAATAGTTAATTACATGTCATCTATTTATTTTTTCAGTTTCAATAATTGATGCATATGAAAATCACCCAGAAAAAGATCATACAATAAAAGAAATTAAAAAAGAAAAAAAAAATGGAAGAAGAAATGACTGAATAAATGATGATAGAGCAGCTTGTTCTTGGTGGGTAACCATTCAATTCTAGTATATTATAAAGCCTTCAAATGCACCAATTTGTAAAATATAAATAATATCATATTATATTACTGTATACACTTGTCTTAGTGGAGCAGGGGATCATGTGGCTAGGCGAGTAAGACTCTGACTCTCTAGCCTGCAGATCAGGTGTTCGATTCCTGCATTGGCCGAGAAAATTCATCCAGATTTTCCGGCGTGGTTTTACCCTCGTCGGTGATTCAGGACGGAGGGTCTGACAAGGACAGCTGTCTAGACGTTCGGATGGGAAAAAAACTGAGGTTGCGTGTACTCATTGGCATGCACAGCAAAATTTCCCTCATAGCACACTGTATGGCGTATGCCCGTCTTCATTAGCCAAGTTTAGGAGCAAAACAGTAAGACAATAAACCCATTTATATTGTCATTTTTTATACGCCCACATTTTCATGTGGACGTATATTGTCGTCGCCCCTGTTCCTCCGTCCGTCCACAATTGTTTGTGAACAGTCTACAGGTCACAATTTTTATCCGATTTCAATGAAACTTAAAATATAGGTTTATCACCCTAAGATCTCGGTTCCTTTCGATATTGGCATGTATCGGACCGTAACTTCATGGGTTATGGCCCCTGATTGTACGAAAAATCACGTTTTTTAGCTTGTGAACAGTGTAGAGGTCACAATTTTGAACCAATTTGGATGAAACTTGAAATGCATGTTTATGACCCAAAGATCTTGGTTTCTTTCGATATTTGCGCCAATCGGATCGTAACTTCCTTAATTATGGCCCCTGATTCTCCGAAAAATCGCCCTTTTTAGCTTGTGGTCCCTCTGGAGGTCAAAATTGTTATCCGATTTAAAAAACCGTTTGATTATATCACCGTCCCATGGTTATGAAGGTTGAGTTCGAATTTCGTGAAAATCGGACCAAAATTGACGGACAAAATGGCCGCCGTTTGTACGCGAATAGTGTGAAAATATGTTATATCAAGGTTGTGGACCTTATAGAGGTCACAATTTTGAACCGATTTTGATGAAACTTGACATGTATGTTTATAACACAAAGATCTTGGTTCCTTTCGATATTTGCGCGCATCGGATTGTAACTTCCTGAATTATGGCCCCTGATTCTCCGAAAAATCGCCCTTTTTAGCTTGTGGTCCCTCTGGAGGTCAAAATTGTTATCCGATTTAAAAAGCCGTTTGATTATATCACCGTCCCATGGTTATGAAGGTTGAGTTCGAATTTCGTGAAAATCGGACCAAAATTGAAAGACAAAATGGCCGCCGTTTGTACGCGAATAGTGTGAAAATATGTTATATCAAGGTTGTGGACCTTATAGAGGTCACAATTTTGAACCGATTTTGATGAAACTTGACATGTATGTTTATAACCCAAAGATCTTGGTTCCTTTTGATATTTGCGCGCATCGGATTGTAACTTCCTGAATTATGGCACCTGATTGTCCGAAAAATCGCCCTTTTTAGCTTGTGGTCCCTCTGGAGGTCAAAATTGTTATCCGATTTAAAAAAACGTTTGATTATATCACCGTTCCATGGTTATGAAGGTTGAGTTCGAATTTCGTGAAAATCGGACCAAAATTGAAAGACAAAATGGCCGCCGTTTGTACGCGAATGGTGTGAAAATATGTTATATCAAGGTTGTGGACCTTATAGAGGTCACAATTTTGAACCGATTTTGATGAAACTTGACATGTATGTTTATAACCCAAAGATCTTGGTTCCCTTCGATATTTGCGCCCATCGGATTGTAACTTCCTGAACTATGACCCCTGATTGTCCGAAAAATCGCCCTTTTTAGCTTGTAGTCCCTCTGGAGGTCAAAATTGTTATCCGATTTAAAAAAACGTTTGATTATATCACCATTCCATTGTTATGAAGGTTGAGTTCGAATTTCGTGAAAATCGGACGAAAATTGACGGACAAAATGGCCGCCGTTTGTACGCGAATTGTGTGAAAATATGTTCTATCAAGGTTGTGGACCTTATAGAGGTCACAATTTTGAACCGATTTTGATTAAAATTGACATGTATGTTTATAACCCAAAGATCTTGGTTCCTTTCGATATTTGCGCCCATCGGATCGTAACTTCCTGAATTATGGCCCCTGATTGTCCGAAAAATCGCCCTTTTTAGCTTGTGGTTCCTCTGGAGGTCAAAATTGTTATCCGATTTAAAAAAAATGTTTGATTATATCACCGTTCCATTGTTATGAAGGTTGAGTTCGAAGTTCATGAAAATCGGACCAAAATTGACGGACAAAATGGCCGCCGTTTGTACGCGAATGGTGTGAAAATATGTTATATCAAGGTTGTGGACCTTATAGAGGTCACAATTTTGAACCGATTTCGATGAAACGTGACATGCATGTTTATAACCCAAAGATCTTGGTTCCTTTCGATATTTGCGCCCGTCGAATCATAACTTCCTGAATTATGTCCCCTGATTATCCGAAAAATCGCTTTTGTTAGCTTGTGGTCCCTCTGGAGGTCACAATTATTATCTGATTTAAAAAAACGTTTGATTATATCACAGTTACACCGTAGTTATGGGTGAGTTTGAATGATGATTTTCTGATGATTACTTAATATGCAACAACCCTTGTTGACTGCCCGGACGATTTGGCTGCTGTGTGGGCGTATGTTTCGTTGCCTGGCAACCTATTTTTCAAGAGTTTTGTTTGGCTTCTTACCCACTGAGGCTTAATCATCTGCCTAGGTCTGTAACTAAAAAAAGGTACAATAATTATTGTGCAGTTGAAACAAAATAGAGACCCCACATGTGGTAAAATGAGTTGTTTATTTAAATATTCTGAACCATAGAAAGTATATTTATTGCCTACTATAATAATGTATAATATTTTTTTTCATTTGATGTATGATGTATGATTCCAGCAACAAGAGAACTCAACCATATACCTTTTGAATATTAAGCCATCAAATTGTTTTATAATTTTGAAAAAGAATGTAGTAATTATAAAAGCTAATAGGTCATATGTTGCATTTGATCTGATTTTATTTTTGTTTTTAATGTTAAATATCCTTTGGAAAAAACAATTATGTTGTAATTCTCTCCAGAAATTTGTGTAAAATATAGAATGTAAAGTGACTTTTAAATCACTCAGATTTGGTCGTCAATCATGAAGTATTATATAGGGCACTCAGGTACATTAAGGTGACTTTCCCTTGCTTATTAAATGAAAGGGGGGGGTAGGACGTGCATGCTGTATCATAAGGTCCGTCATTAAGTCAACTAACGTAGTTTCGATTCCCTCTGTTCATGATAATGAGTAGGGTCGCATGACCAACCTTGTCAGTTTTCTCCGGGTCGTCCGGTTTCCTCTCACTACTCACTGCTAAAGACCCCTACTTGCAAGCTAATTATTGAAATATAATTGAACCATATGTTAGTCCTGAAATAACTAGGTGTCGAGTGGACATTATACCCCATTTTTTTTCTCTCTCTCTCTCTTTAAAAGCTGAAAAGGGGTTTAACATCCTACTTTTCTTTAAGGGGGGGGGGGGGGGGTATGGCCGAATGGTTAGTGTGCCCACGCTGTATCATACGGCCTGCCATTCTGGCGCGGTTGTTCATGGCAAGGAGTAGGGTCGCCTGTCCAACCTCGTGGGTTTTCTCCGGGTACCCCGGCTTCCTCCCACTGCTAAAGACCCCTACACACAAGTGAATTATTGAAATAAATTAAACCATATGTTAGTCCCGAAATGACCTAGTTTGTGTCAAGTGGTCGTTTAACACCATTTCTCTCTCTCTCCCTACTTTTCTTTGTTATGTAGGCCAACATGGCTCCCCCTTGCTTATGACTTGTATAGAAATATTTTGTACATGCCTCTTATATTTCATTTGTAAGTAGTTTTTCAGTTTTTGTGCATAATTTATGTCTTTAATGCTTGTTTTGACTGTTATTTAATTTAGATATACAATGTATGTAAATCCTATTTTAGGGGGCATGGAGTAAGAATATTGTGTACATAGGGTTTAAATTATTATTTCTTTTTTAAGAAGGTAACTTTAAAAAAAAAAAATGGTGGGGTGGGGTGGGGAGGGGGAATAAATTGTTATTATATAACACAATTTTATTAGCATTGGAATTAACTTTGTTTATTTGTATTCCAAATGTCTCTGTGCTTGTTTTGAGGGTTTTTTCAATTTAAATAGCTATGCTTATTTTATGGTTTTCTTTATTTTTTATTTATTTATTTTTCGGGGGGGGGGGAGGTCATTATATACCACAATTTTATTAGTATTGGATTTTCTTTGTTTTTATTATCCATCAAAATGTCTGTCTAGTTTTGATTTGGCATTAATTTAATTGTTCATATAATTTTATGAATAAATGACAATTTTATGAATAAATAGTAATTTTATGAATAAATAGTAATTTTATGAATAAATAGTAATTTTATGAATAAATAGTAATTTTATGAATAAAATTGATGTAATTTTATGAATAAAATTGATGTAATTTTATGAATAAAATTGATGTAATTTTATGAATAAAATTGGTGTAATTTTATGAATAAATAATAATTTTATGAATAAATAATAATTTTATGAATAAATAATAATTTTATGAATAAATAATAATTTTATGAATAAATAATAATTTTATGAATAAATAATAATTTTATGAATAAATAATAATTTTATGAATAAATAATAATTTTATGAATAAATAATAATTTTATGAATAAATAATAATTCTATGAACAAAATTGGTGTCATGTCATTTATCAAACATTACATTTAGAACAGAATAAAAGGAGGGTCTGTTGGTGGTTATACACAAGTTTGTATGAAACAACACAAGTTTCAGAAATTTCAACACAAGTTTCAGAAATTTCAGCACAAGTTTCAGAAATTTCAACTCAAGTTTCAAGAATTTCAACACAAGTTTCAGAAATTCCAACATAAGTTTTAGAAATTTTAACACAAGTATTGTGTAGATTTTCACACAAGTTTGTGTTGTTTGATCAATTTTAACACAAGTCTTGTGTTGTTTCGACATTTAACACAAGTTTGTGTTGTTTCAACACAAGTTTGTGTTGTTAAATAGTAACACAAGTTTTTTTTCAGTGTAAAATAGCAAAATGGCGTTTGAGGTTTTTACATTTCAAGATGGTGGCACTTCCGGATTGAGCTACAAACTCCATTTTTTGTGTACGAATCAGTGGTCTCGTAGCTAGTATCTAAAAAAAAATTCAAGATGATCTGACCTATATTTCGTCGATTTTTTTGAAAATTTCGATCCTCAATTTCTCCAAGGGGAGATAATTTAAAAATATTTTAAAGTCATTTTTGAAGTCGCATCGGTAGGATCTTCTTACATTCCAAATAAGAAATATGAAAGCTTAATAATAATCTTAACAGAAACAATGAGCTTTCATATGTAATATGAAAGCTTAATAATCTTAACAAAAACAAGAAGCTTCCATATGTAATATGAAAGCTTAATTAATCTTAACAGAAACAATAAGCTTTCATATGTGATACATATGAAAGCTTAATAATATTAATCTTAACAGACACTAGGGACCGGGTATCGTTCAGATTTGATGAAAAAAGGAAAGAAAGAGCTTACCATCTATAATCTAATACACATATTCAGTTAATAAATTGCCATGCAGAAAGTGTTAAATGCCATCCAGATTCATCAAAAACCACCCAGTTTGTGCTACCATTTAGTTTGACATCGGTTGTCTAGTTTATTAAACTAAATGGTAATAAACTCGATGACCAATATCAAAACTAGACTAAATGGTCATAAACTAGATGACCAATGTCAAAACTAAACAGTGTTTCTTAAACTAAACGGTAGCACAAACCGGGCGTTATTTGATGAATCTTGATGGTGTTTAACACTTTCTGCATGGCAATCTACTAACTGAATATGTGTATTAGATTATAGATGAAATATGAAAGCTTAACTAGATCTGCTACTGTCCCATGCAGATATGAAAGCTTTCATATTCATCGTCGCGTGGCATGGATTATATCAAGTATCTTAAAAGATTGAAGTACAAGAAAAAATAATTATCAAAATCGGAAAAAAAATCGCGAAGTTATAAGTCTAAATATAGTGAGAAACATTGCAGCCGGGTAAAAAAAATAATCTGAAAACTCAGACTTGTGTTGCTGTAATCGGGATGATTTCCCATTTCAAAAATTTCAGAAAAATGAAATGAAAATGGTAAGAAAACATCGAAAAATTAAATGAGATAACTTTGAACGCAACTAATACTTTTTGAATCAGGTTGACCTCAACTGTTTGAATATTTACGTTAAATATGTAAATTTGGAAAATTATAAAGACATAATTATCAAAATCGGTCAAAAGCTCACAAAGTTACAAGTTTAAATGTAGTGAGAAACATTGCACCCGGGCAAAAAAATAATATTTAAACTAAAGGGAAATAACTGAAACTTGAATAGCTGTAATCGGGCTTCCAAAATTAGGGATATGTTATATAATTATGATTTCCAATATGTTTGGTTATAAGTAGAAAATCGTGACAACTTTTTAAACATGTTTTAAACAAAGGGCCATAGACTGCAATATACAAGAATGGCACTCTGTAATTAAAAAAAACTGTCCAAAGCAAGATTTCTATGCAGAAATTAAATAATAGCTAGAACCAGAAAAATATTTATCCACTATAATAAATAAGCAAAATAGAGAAAATGAAATGAAATTGAATGGGGTTTAACGTCCTACTGTTCTGCTCCTAAAATGGGCTAATGAAGACGGGCATACGCCATAAAGTGTGCAATGAGGGTAATTTTACTCGGGTAGCGGCGTTACGGTCTACGAGGTTGGACAGACGACTCGCTCTTCGTCAAGTTGAAAGGCTAAAATTGAAAACAACATGGAAATGAAATTGGGTTTCACGTCCTACTCTTCTGCACCTAACCTGGGGTAATGGAAGACGGGTATACGCCATGCAGCGTGCTATGAGGGAAATTTTGCCCCAGCAGCGGCGCTACGGCCTACTCTTCTATCGAATTCCAACTGCCAAGGCATCTTTTACGTGGCACGCCAATGTGTTCACGGGACCTCGGTTTTTCGTCCCATCCGAACAACTAGACAGCTGTTCTTGTCAGGCCCCCCGTTCTGCATCACTGACAAGGGAAAATCACGCCGGAAAATCGAGATGAACTATCTCGGCCAATGCAGGGATCGAACACCTGACCTCTAGGCTAGCGTTATTTAAACTGATAAATAAATTGATGAGGTTTATTTGGTGACCAGGGTTAATCCAGACGTGCGTTGCTATTGTAAGAATATGTAAAATGGGATTTAAGGTCCCACTTTTCTGCTGCAGTTTGAGTAATGTGTTCAAGCATATAAACTGAGCGCCATGGAAAACGCATCACTTTTCGCATAACAAAATGATCCTGTAAACATATCTTATTTATTTTGCTTCTTATTGTGAACAATATTCAAATGGGAACACATCAATAACAACACATTTGTACACTTATGGATGTTTACTCTGTAATCAACGGTAAAAAGTCAGAGGGGCCAAAACCAAAAGTACGACACAGATGTCAGTAGTGCGTGTGTCCTCCACGGGCTCTTACGCACGCTGTGCAGCGACGTCGCATGGAATTAACCAATCTTTGAAAGAAGGCCTGGGGCAAATTGTTCCATTCTTGGACAAGAGCAGCTTCTAAAGCAGCAATGGTGTGTATCTGCGGTCTCCGATACAGACGGCGTCCAATTTCATCCCAGACATGTTCTATCGGTGCCATGTCCGGAGATATGGCTGGCCAGTCCAAGACATTGATGTTGTTAGCAGCCCGGTAGTCCGTACTGACATGGGTGGTATGCGGACGTGCATTATCCTGTGGGAAGTGCAGAAGTAGTGGGTGCGCAAGACATCATCACGGTAGGCTACAGCATTAACGCGACCCCTGCAAATGTGTAGGGGGGTCCGATGATGAAATGTGAAGCCTCCCCACACCATTACACTTCCCCCACCCCATCGATCCGTTTTGAAGACGCAGCAGTCCCCAAGACGTCTTCATACACGTTGACGGCCATCAGCGTGAACAAGATGAAAGCGACTCTCATCACTGAAGGGCACACTTTGCCTGTCGACTCTTCTCCTTGAGCCCATATCAAACGCCGCTGACGGTGATGATCCCTGGGGATAGCCCCAACATAAGGTCGTCGTGCACGGAGTCCTACTTCTGTTAGACGACGTCTTACGATGTTGGCACTTACTAGTCCATGTCTTCCGACGACTGCTGCACCTGTTCGAGTCGCTGGGTGGAATCTGTCACGCAAATGAGTGACCCAGATGTAGCTGTCTTGAGTCTGTGTTGTAACACGTTGTGGACCAGGACGTTGACGGTCACGTGTTGATCCAGTAACTCGAACACGTTCCACCAACCTTAAAATAGTGTACAGATGAGAATTTAAGTGTCTGGCAATAGCACGTGTAGACATGCCAGCCCTGGACATTCCAATGGCTTCATTCCGTTGATTTTCAGTAAGTCTCGACATCTCTAGCTCGATTCCTTCACACGTTCAACAACAAATTACGACAGATTGACGTTACACAGTTCATGTACTGCCCATTAAGTTGAAAACATGCTTTTAAAGGGCTCACACACAATGCTGCTCGTGAATATTGGGTTTTTCATGTGCATCTCGTGCAATTTTTTTTCGTGCACACGGGCCGATATTTTTTGCTTTTGGGAGCATTGTTTGAAACAATAGTTCGATTGCATAATATTATACATATAAAAACAACTAGTAATAAAATATTTGGGAAAAAAAGTGAAGCGTTTTCCATGGCGCTCAATACAAGAGGAAGAAGCCTAGTTATTTTCAATAATTTCCTATAATTACTGTCAGAGTTATGACCCTTGACCACTTTCAAAATTCTTGTGGATGCTCTACAGGCTAAAGCTAATGTTTGATTGACTTTTTAAGATTTATACACAGTCATGAGATGAAGAAGCTTATTGATTTTCAGAGGTTTCCTACCAAATTCTTTGAAAATCACACTGAACTCTAAAACTAAATGCAAGGAACAGCCCTGTTTACATTGAAGCACCTGTCCTACGTACTAAAAGCTAGGTCTATTGAAGAGCTAACATACTCTGTATATAATATACTGTCCTAAATTTTTGTTCTGTATATTTTCCATCTTGTTCATAGGGTAGATGTAATTTTTCAGAAACCTGATGTCATTATACTTATTGTTTCAATAGATTCAAATACCCCTTTTGCAGTTTATATGAAAGCTTTGATTTCTGCTATGCAGATCTAGTTATTATTATTATTTTTTTTTTTTTTTTTTTTTGTTCTTTTCCTGCAAATCTTATATCTCAGAATCTAACCATGGGATCTTTCTGAAACTTTGGCCTACCCCCCCCCCCCCCAGAATGGGTGGGGGCTTTGGAATGAATATATTTTCGAAATGTTTTACGAATTCGAAATCACGAACGAAAAAAATTACACTGCATAGTCGTAACTTTGTGGTTTTTTGACCGATTTTACTAATTCTTTTTTCTTTGAGTACCTTGAAAAAAATCGTTTTCATGTGCAATTTCAGATTTTCGAATTTTGAAAATTCGTCGCTGTGTTTTCGAACCGGAAGCTCAGACCAAATGAATTGAATATGGAAAATGTTGAAAAGTCTACATTAACGTGCTTGTAAATAAACATAATAGGTCGTAGTTTGGTCAATTCGTCTAGTATTTCTTAAATTAATATATTTCTGGATAGCCTGGCTCATGGTCGAACTTTTGGTATTTGAATATTTCAAAATTTCAAATTTCGCCTATGACGTTGTTTACGAGTGAGAATGAGGCATTAACGTAACGTCTTAGCGATGCAAGGTAGATAACTCCGGTGAATGACGTCAAATGTGTATTCCCATTAACGGCTTGGAAAAAACTTGGAATAGGCCGTCATTGCGTGAATACGTCTCCTATTTCCGAAATTAATGCATTTCTGGATAGCCTTATTCCGCTTTGGAATGAATATATTTTTAAAATGGTTTATGAATCCGAAGTCCGGAATTTTACTGACAAATTCCGTTTACCTATCCTATACTGGTAATAGATAGACTACATTAGACCTTACCATAGGCCGTAGTTGAACATTGTGACAATTAAAGTGCCCCGACAAACAATGGTTTACTAATAAGCATTTAAAATTACATTCGTTTGTTTAAGGTAGCTTGGACTCGGTTAGGTGACATCTCGGACTTGGGTATGTGACGCTTCGGACTCGGGAATAGCTGCAGATCTTACTTTCTCATTCCACGGTGAGAACTTGGCCCTTTGTCTAGCGATTGACTTTGCCGCCTATAGATCATTTCGAAGTAACACCATTGTTTGATTTCAAATTACTGACGGAAGCCAGGCATCCGTTACTAAGGAAACTAGCATTTTTTCACCTTCTGGAATTGGCGCATCGCATTAAAATGCATTATAAATGATTTAGATAAATAGCTTACAGTTTTAGCTATAATAGTTTAAAAACAGATAATTTATTAATTTAATGTGGATGTTGAATTTTTACAAAGAAAAAGCCTAATTAGTCTCGATTTTCAAGTATCACAATAATAAACGGATTTTCGACAGTCTCCTTCCGATAGACTAGAGACTTGAATATGGACTTAGCCAAATTTAGATGAAGATTTGAATTCTGCTGTCTAGATCCAGTCTATGGAAATATTGATACAGTACTTTAAGATGCGAAAATACAGTAGATATATACAAAATCTAACCTGAAAGGGTTAATACGACTTATCATTTTGCGAATTCTTTTGGCTGTCGGTCTGTGTTCTGGCAGTTCCTCCCAACATGCATGAATTAGTTTTATAACTGAAGATCTAACTCGAAGGTTTTGATCTAAAACATTTTCCACGGATGGTCGTTTTGGTTTAGCTTGGTTTCCTCTAGCTACTTGGTATATAATATCTAAAAATTATAAATTTAACATATAGTTTCATAACTCATCCAATAACATACATGCGTAGTACTCATATAACAATATATATATAGCCTTATAACCTATTTAATAATATGTCTCTGTTGTTAAATAAAAAAATTATTTTGTAATCTGGGCGTCGTTGTAATGCGAAATATCTATGGGATTAAACTTTTTACTTTTCTGCATCCAAATAATAAAGACCGACAAACACCCTGTAGTGTAGTATGATAAAATGCTGCTGGGGTTTACTTTTATTTTTTGTCGCATACGAACAATCAGATACTTTCTCGCGCCAGGCCAACCGTACTCTCACAGTCAAAGGGAACCAACAATGGACAATCTCGAGGAACATGGGACCTTCTGGTTAGTTAGCGAGTGCCATACACTCCGATCCACAGTCCACGATGCGAGGTTTGAGTATTTCGATTTCAGGAAACACTGGGGCTGAATGATCTCGTGGATTAAAAGAAAAAAAAAATAGTGCGATTACCATTACTATTTTAGTTTCTTTTGCACTAGGTTTTTCTCCACATTCTTTTATAAGAAAAACAAAAATAGTGTCTATACCTTTAGCATGCATCTGATCGTCTTCGGCATAGGGCTCGTTTTTACAAAGTATTTCCTTAAGTATGATAGCCAACGCATAGATGTCACCTTCTTGAGTTCTTTCGCGGCGATTACCTTCTAATCTTTTTCTTAACAGCTCTGGTGCTGTCCAAAATAAGGCTGAAATAAACATTTTTTATAGCAATACAAATTAATGCGAATCTTCATGAAATTTGAAATATCTGCTGTGGGTGGTAAACATTCTGGTTTTGGAAAATTGTACCCTTTTAGGCTAACACTTTTAGGCTAAATTATATTCGAATAATTAATTAATCATCCAGCTTGAGTGAGAATTTCGTCGACAATCACTGAAAATAATAAAATGAACATTAGCTGTAGAGTAAATACATGAAGGCCATATATGAATTACGAATGACGCATAACCAAAACAAATAGAAAATTTGCAAATGAAGAAAAAGAACTAAATACAGCGAACATTGTATCATTTTGGTATAAATTACGATCGGGTGTCTTGGCTACACTGTTAAAAATGGGTGTAATCAAATACTCTAAAGAGTGTAAAAACCATGTAAACTTTATACCACAGTTTGTGTTTTTGAATAGTGACACCGCGTAACTAGCCAAAACAAACTACACTAGCAAGTGTAAATGATATTTTCTACAATTTAACACCTATGTGGTTGTATTCATATGCCCTATATGGTGTATTGGGTGACCTACGACCATTTGGGTGTACATTGTAATTTACACCAAAAGGTTTAATGAATGCTGACAAACAAAACCATGTGAGGTGTAAATTTTACACTGAGCATAGTGCTGCAAACGAGTAAGTGTACACACCCAAATTCGGTGCAATTAAAAACTGAAAGTCGTACTATAATATACCGAAGTCGTGCTTCAAAAAAGAAAATAGACCAAAATTCTTAACACATCAAAAGTAAATGAACCAAGCCTGTTAAGATATTATATAAATAAATAAATAGAAATAAAAAAATATATATTATTGTTTACTGCCATAGGCTACTTGTCATTTCTTATACAAAATGTAAGCGCGAGTGTGCGTGTCATTGACGTAAAATATTCCTGCGAGTACATTGGTGTTTTCTCGTTTTCTTTCTGAGGACTGGGTGATCGGGTCGTATTTCGCGCCATTTTATATAAATAAATAAATAGAAATGAATTATTTCAGGTTTAATGATAGGCCTATCGATTAGGCCCGAAATCCATCTTCTGTCATAATGTCAAATGATTCGTTATATTTTTATAGAATTCTCTCAGCTTCCTCGCCATGATAACTTCCTTTATCTTTAGAGTTATGTCCCTTTCAGAATGGTTGAAATGTTGTCGAAATACGGTTGATGTAATAATTATGCATTTGATGTATTTTCGCTTTTTGATTCTGTCCGAAGTAAATTAATTATCCCTGTTCCGGTTAAAATTACTACTTTTCTCATGGATTATGAATTAGATAAAGCAAGTGTCGGTGTCAATGTCATACCATAGCCTGCCATAGGTCGCTAGGGAGGCGGTGTTTATTAGTAATAAAATAGTAGGCCTAATACTGAATGACTTTACATTTACAGTACTGGTACAGTGTGTGTTAGTCTTTTGGCTAAAGATAGACGTCATTGGCTAAAGTCTCGAAATATATCCCACAATTCACTTGGTACATCTTTTATCTGGATCTGGATAGATACGTTTGAGGACCTTTCGGTAATTAGAAACAAAATAGAGACGAGGAATAAACATGAATCGCGATGAAGAATTAAGAAGATTGAGAGAAGCCATACGTTTGACTCTAGACGAGAGAAAATTACCATTTCAATTAAAATCTTTACAAACAAAAGTTTTGGAGAGTGTCATTGTTTACAAGCGAGATGTTTTGGTAGATTCAGTACGAGGTAACATAAAAGTCTGGATAATCCAAACAATGACATACTTTCCATCAAATTTTGAGGACCCATCCAGACTAATATTCGTAGAATATTTGTTTCGATGATAGAGACTAAGTGTGTGTAGGCCTACTCAACTAAGTTGCAAATCAAGTTATATTTTTACAAATCTCAAATATTTGTTGATGTGTTTTTTGCTTGAATCAATTACATTCAGTGCAATGTCATTGAAGATGAAATTGCATTATGAATGGTGATTATTAATATTGTAGGAAGGCGAGATTAGGCTTAGACCCAGGCTAATTGATTATTATTTGCATTAATGAAATTGAGGTCTGTGTTTTGTATGCTAGAGTAGATAATTCAAGTAAGCAGTACTATTAAATATAGTATATTAGCAGTACTGGTGATTGCCATTTTTTAATTTTCATAATCTTCATCAATGGTCATTCAAATCATTATGTCATTTCAATGTACAATTTGTGGTTTGTTTTCTTCAAATGGGTTTGAAACTTATTTTAGACATGTAATTATTAGTCATAGAGCTGATTCCCAATTCAATATATTTTGTTCAGTTCATGGATGCAGTGAGCAATACAATTCATTTAGTGGGTATAAAAGTCATGTGTATAGATCACATAATCATAAGGGGGAGAGCACATCTTCTGAGTTCAGTGAAGGTATGAATGGGCCTACAGCAAATAAATTGTCTTTTAAATGTGCAATTTGTTTTCAAGACAAAATTCCTACTTTAAAAAAAATAATATCCCATTTAACAAGTCATATAATTGATGGAATTTCTGTAGTTTGTGCCTTTCGGGAATGTAAAAATCAATACAATGTAGCCTCTTCCTTTAAATCACATGTGACGAGGCAACATAAGCAGACATCCATGATTGTTGAAGACTTGATAGATCCAGAACACAGCTCTATCCTATGTCCAGCTGTTACTAACAGCTATGATTAAAACCGAAATGTTTGCTTCCAGTGTGAGCGAGATTGATGAACAAGCAGTTGACGATGATGAACAAGCAGTTGACGATAATGAGTTTCATGAAATATTTTTAAATACTCTATCATTTTCTATTTTAAAAATTCAGGAAATGTGTTATTTACCCATTTCAACAATTAATTCAATTTTATCTGAAATTAATGTCTTCACTAAATGGACATACAATTAATTCATTACAATGTAGTCTGACTGGTATTCTTTAAGAATTAAATATAGGAGCTGACATAATGGATAAGATAAATGAATGTTTTTTGAATAACATTTTTGATCAATCTATTTATCACCTAAAGACGAGTTATTTACGTAATAAATATTGGAAGCGTCAATTGAGGCATGTAGAGCCGATACGTATTACATTAGACAGAGCTGATTGTCGTGTTAAACAGAGTTATGAATATATCCCATTACTAGAAAGTTTGAAATCACTTTTATTCAACGAACAAGTATTAACCGATATAATGAATCCACTTTCACAACCCAATTAGGATTTTTTATTGGATTATGGTCATGATATGTATTTTAAAGTTCCAATTTCATATTTTTAAGTTATATTTTTAAAATGTATTAAAATAAAGCCTTAAAATAGATTGTATCTATAAACAATCCTACCTTGTTAAAGAATAATCCTATTTATCCTATAATTCACTATTGCCAGTTGAAAAATTAGCAAAAATGTCATTTTCAACTTCAAATTCAAACGTTTGAAGATAGCTATTGCATGGGGGGGAATGGAAAAACAAAGGAGGTAAATGTGTTATTATTTCCTGTGACAATGATTGTTATGCCCGGGAGATAATGTCCATGATCGTATCATAGTGAGTTGACAACCTTTGAGCAAAAGACATAGAAATAATTTTGTTTTGACTTTCATTGAAAATATGAAATTACCACTTTAAAGGAAATGATTTGTTTGCCCATAACAAATGCATTGCAAATCATTCTATATTTCGATGAATTTGAAGTAGTTAATCCCATTGGTTCAAAATGCGGAATTCATAAAATTTCTGCTGTATACTTTAACTGGGCAAATATTTATCTGAGACTATACAACTTTGCATTTTTGCATTTTATACCTTATAAAACGCTACAAAATGTTGGATTCAGTAATATTCTTGAGCCATTTTTATTTGATTTAAAGGTATTGGTAAGTGAAGGAATTCAGGTGTTTAATATTCCTGAGAGCTTTTTTGACACTGTTGCCTGTGTTACTGGGAACAATTTAAGTAGTCATCAAATAGGTGGATTTACAGAGAGAGAGAGAGAGATGGAGTTTAACGTCCACGCGACACAAACTAGGTTATTTTCTACTAACATATGGTTTCAATTTTATTTCAATAATTCGCTGGCGCGTAGAGGTCTTTAGCAGTGGGAGGAAACCGGAGTGCCCGGAGGAAACCCACGAGGTTGAGAAGGCGCCCCTATCTCCATGCTCACACCACGGATTGAAACCACTGCCGCAAGCCAGAGGTGAACGGCCAGCTAGAGGTCGAAGCGCAGCACTCTAGACCACTAGGCCACCCCCTCCTGATTTACAGAGAGTTTTAGTTCCAACGTGAGATGTATTTGTAGATATTGTATGGCCTCACCCGACGATATTCAGACTATCTTTAATCCCATCTGCTATGAGTTAAGAAATGAAACCAATTATGATTTGCATGGGCAGAAAACAATTGAATCTGCTCCTGGAAGTATGAACTTGTATGGCATTAAATCACATTCTGTACTAAATAATTTGACTTCTTATCATTTTGCTCGTGGGTTACCACCAGATTTCATGCATGATGTTTTCGAAGGCTGTGCAAGGTATGAAATTCCCTTTATATTACAGAAACTAGAGGATCACAAATATTTTTCTAAGAGTGATCTTTTTAGAATAATGAGAACTTTGAGATATGGGCCCAATGATATTACTAATAAACCTCCTGTACCTAAAAGTTTTAGCTCTATACCCGCAAGTGCTTCTCAGATGTGGACTCTAATTCGTCTTTTACCTCTGATGATAGGAAATTTTGTACCAAAATAGAATAAGACTTTTCAAATTTTGTTGTTGCTAAAACAAATTTCTGAAATTGTATGTGCACTCAAAATAAATATAAATGTTGTGTCTTATTTAGATTCGCTGATATCGGATCATTTAGAATTATTTTTTTCAGAGTTCCCTGAGAAACGAATAATACCAAAGCAACATTTTTAATTCATAACTCTCAGCATATCTTGAATTTTTTCCCCTGGGGAGCTCATGGTGCATGAGGTTTGAAGCTAAGCATAATTATTTTAAAATGCTTAGCCACAGACTTGGGAATTTTACCAACATATGTTACACGCTTGCTTCAAGACATCAAATAATGCAGGCATACTTAACTTCATCAGATGATAATCATTTTAAGGTTGATCATATTGTTTCTGTTTCATCTGTAGTAAATGTTAAAACTTTACTGTCAGAAATTCGCCAAGCTTTAGTTCAGAAAAATATTTTGGATACAGAAATCTGTCAAAACAAGTGTTTTGTACGCGTCAGGCATGTATGTAGTAACTGATTGTGTGGAATTAGAAGTTTTGGAACTGTCAAATATCCTTGGGATTTATTTACAGAGAAAACATTTGAATTCTGTTGGTGTTAATGCAGAAAAAGTAATATTAGTTACTGAAATACAAAAGTCTAGATATGATTGTCATTTAGGTGCCTTTGAAATGCTAAATATGAACAAATTTAATGTTTCCAACCTTTCAAAGTTAGTTGATTATTATCCACTGGATGAGTATGCTGTAACTGGTATAAAATATGAATGTCTTAAACACCTTGTAACTAAAGTTTGAAATTTCTCAAATTTAACATGCTTCTGACGACAATCTTTTGTTTGTTTACATTTCAGCGCATCGTTTTTCTATGAGTTGTTATTAAGGATGTAAACATTTACTCAGGCGATAGACCACAACTGGATTACTCAAAAATACATTACATAAGATTGATAGGAAGAGCTTATCATTCTTTCTATAATATAAAAGTTAAAATGATAGAAGACGATGCTAGATGAATATTATTATAGAAAAAGTAAGTGTATTTCCTTTAAATGTCTTACAAATTGCATATTGATGCCAGTAATAAATATTTGCACTGAAACAAGCAACTGTTCAATTTCTTTGAGTCAATCAGATTAAAACGCAGATCCTTTTTTGTTTCGTTTTATATACTTCAAAATTTCGTTTTACTGGTCATCACAACACTAGGATCTGGAAGAGTTGATATATAACAAGCATTCTAGTTGGTGTGAGGAAATAACCCGAGAAACGTCATAGTGTCAAAAGCCACTCTTATGACCAGTACAACCGGTCCGATCTTTATATAGTGTATAAAAAAACGAAACGAAATATAGATCTGATTTGATAGAAATAATGAATACTAAATACATCTGTGAGACAATCTTAACCAGCTCGTGGATTAACGATGTGAATACTGCAGATCCATTACAATGCAACATCTGAAAAAATTTTCATAATATCTTTTGAAATTTAAAAAAGAAAAATACAAAATGTTGATTTATATCATGGCAAGGCAATGGAGTAAATTAAGTGTAAAGTGCTGCATTCACTAGGGTTAAGTCTTCATGAGTCGATAATTTCATTATGGTTATATTAACTTACATTCTGTTTATCAAGCAGGTATGTACACAGTAACATTTCTGGCAACTCATGCGAATTTAACAAAAATAATTAACTTGGAATCCAAGGACACTGGTATACATTTGAAGCTTAAAATGATATTTGAGATCCCCAAGTCAGATGATATTGTCGTCCAAAAATTCAACAAAGATTGGGACACATATATAGACATTGAATCCCCAGAAGAAATTAAAAAAAAAATTGAAAATTAAAATCGTGTGTAAAAAAAGAGTGATTTTGTTGAATCTGGATCAGATCTTGTACCAACCATTCCACAGCGAAACTACACCTGTGGTAGTGGTGGATACTCACTCACTCGGAGTGGAGATGGCTCAAGTATTTCTAGTGACCATGAGGAAAAAACCTGATTTCCTAAAGACAACCAGTGGGCTAAAGAAAAATTAGATTTGAGTCTACTCTCGACAAGATTAAGAGAACGAATGATACGTGCACAACCATTAGATTGGTGCACTCGAGGAAGTAAATTTGATATGTAGAAACCTTGTTCAGCAGTTTCCTAACTTAATAGAACACATTAGTAGCGGTTACGACGCATTGCGATAACGGATCATAAAGACAGTACATACTCCATGTTCCCGGGTATTGTTAATTGGTCTCCCTCCGAAAGCTTTGGTGAAAATATTGCCAAAGAAAGTATGGAATGTGAAAAAACACAGAAGAGCTTCAAATGGAATACAGAAAAAGCTACGGAAAAGACATTTACAAAATATAGCACCTCATGAATGCTACTTTTGCACAGAGACGGAAGTTAATTAACTCAGGGGCCACAATTGTTGATATATTAGATACGTATCCGACACTTAAAATGAAAGAAAAATTTTCTTCAGAATTTGAAACGTTAATGATGTCAACAATTCTGATATCCCCCTTCCCATTTGAAAAAAAAATTATTGAAAACCTGCAAAAGTTTTCACCTGCAACGATTAATTTAGCAGATGCCAAAAAGAAGAAATTAGATTATTTAGTTTCAGAACTTTGTAAGCTGTCAGAATTTAAATCCGAATCAAGAAAAATTTAGGATGAGCATTATTACATTAGTAGCCTCAATGTCTTGCCAGAGTTGTTAGGCTCAAGAAGGGATTGTTTTGTTGTAAGTAAAGTTTTGTTCTAACATTTTATCAGTATCCGCTGATTTACCATGTCTGTGAAACCTTTTCTTTTAATAGACTACATTTACATATGGGCGATTTAGCTGCTGAAGGTGCGTTGCTGCCTGGCAATCGATCTATTTCTTTTTAAAGTGTATTATAATGGTAAAAATTAGAATATTATTGATTTTAAAGTCAACTTGGAGTATGAAAAAGAAAATTGTAATGTATTTATACTCCTAAGATGCATTTTCATTAATGTTCCTTAATTGTTGCATGGCCTTGATATTGAGCAAAGAAAGCTTATCTGTATGCTTTGAGAAACTTTTTACACAATTTCATCTCCACGCTGTACCAAGATTTTATGAATGAGCTTAGTTATTGAATTCACCTACAGCACAATGGCTGTGTTTAACTGGCAGTTTTATTGCCTCCTTGTTATTCCTTAGATTGGTATGTATCTACTTATAAAGAATTATAATCGCAAACAAATGCTTTTAAACCATATTCTGATGACCAAGTGGTTGAAAGCGTGATCTCTTTAAATTATCACGTACGGGGCAGGGAGTCGAGTCGCCTGTTCAACCTCGTGGGTTTTCTCCGGGCACTCCGGTTTGCTCCTCCTGCTAAAGAACCCTACGCGCAAGCGAATTATTGAAATAGTCCCTAGTTTGTGTCGTGGACGTCAAACTCCATCTCTCTCTCTCTCTCTCTCTCTCTCTCTCTCTCTCTCTCTCTCTCTCTCTCTCTAAATTATCAGGTGGGACAGTGAGTCAAGCTGCTGGTTTCAATCCCATAGATGAACGTCGCATGTCCAACCTCCCTCTGCTAAAGACCCCTAAGCCCAAGCAAATTTATTGAAATAATATTGTGATCCGAGTGTAAATAAAATATCCACAATCTGTTTATTCAAAGTTTTTTTGTTTGTGGATTTTTTTTTTCAGGAAACCACGAGCCTAGAAGATATATGTGATGGGCCAGTATCACCGTATATTGCTTCCATAGGAAACACCCACATTTCTAGCTATTTTTATGTTGTAGCACAGAAAACTATCTTGAGCTACACCAATAGTTATGTAAATCTGTGTTTATATTGTTTATTTCATAGTATGTCTATAATATGGAGTATCCTAAAAATGCTCAGATATGGTTTCTGTATTTACAGTTTTGTTTATTTGAAATTTTTTGAAAAAACAGACCTACATGTAAGATTATCACTTTTTTTGAAAAGGTTAAAGGTAAAACTTACTAAATAACTGATGCATTTTATATTTAAAACCTGTCTATAAAATGGTCTTGCCTTCAATATGTCCAGAGTACATATAATACATTACCTTTAAAATAATGTCTTAATAATTATATAAGGTCTGTTCCATTTCATGCCGTGTCTTTTGGGTATGATTTCAGTATTTACAGACCTCCATATAAGATTATCACTTTTTTTGAAAAGGTTAAAGGTAAAACTTACTAAATAACTGATGTATTTTGTATTGGAAACTTGTCTTTAAAATAGTCTTGATTACCACAACTTTAGAAATCCATTATATAAGGTCTGTTCCATTTCATGCCGTGTCTTTTGGGTATGATATCAGAATTTACAGTTTTGTTTTTCTGATGTATTTTGTATTGGAAACCTATCTTTAAAATAGTCTTGGTTATCACAACTTCAGAAATGCATTCAATATGTTCATTTGTGCATACAGATGTATTCATTTGTTTCAAATTTAGTCCTGTTTGTGGATATATTTAGAAACTTAGTTGATAAAAGAAATTGATCTGATCATTATTAGTCTGATAAAATTACATATTTTTTGTTTTTAGGTCATATAATGTATTAACCTACAGAAGTACTGAACAATATATTTAGTTACATTAATCAGAAAGAGAAACTTTTAAGTCTTCAGTTCGTTTGTAAACGCTTTAAGAATATTGTTCAATCACCATTTTTTTGGACAGAGGTTGATGAGAAGATTATTAAATCTGAATCTGGACTTAAATGTGTTACTCTATTGCATAATATGTATATAAAGAGACTGCCATTATCAGGTCGATGGATGTCTTCAATTTATCCTGGTGCTTTAGGCATACATTTAATGCTGTGCGATCAGCTGATTGAGCTTAATGTACATGTAAAATGGAAATATAAGTAAAATACGAGTATAATGTGAAAAAATAGATAACATATGTTCGGTTATACTTCGACATCAATATTATATTGGTGTAAATATGTTGGCGGTATAAATATATTTTTTGTTTTGTTTATGAAATGTAATAAACATGTTGTTAAGCGTAGAAGGGCAATAATAACACCAATAATAAATCTAAATAGAATATTCCCTGTGCCATATCGTCTGCAGTGATGTTGAATATAGATCAAGAAACAAGTTGTTGATTGGTTCAAAGTTGCACGTGCAAATCACGGTCGACCTTTTCATTAGTTTGGCTGGCGTAAACACAGATAATTACTTACGAATTATCTCTGTAACAGATGACTGTCCACAACACGTGCGTTGACTGCACGTGGCTTCAACGGCTCGTGCAATGTTTACATAACACCTAACTGCTTCGGGCAAAATGATGCATTTTACTCATTTTAATACCCATTTACACTAAATCGTAAATATTTTTTAACTACAAATACTTCAAACGTCTTTATTTTTCTTTTACCTCAAAGAAATGTTTGAGAATTTAATTTGTCGGAGTAAAAAAGTTAATATGCCGAACTCATTAAGTCTCGTCGATGTCATACTTATCAGTGATTGTAGCGGCGAAGCGAATATTCACTGCGGGATCAGTTTGGCAGCAGATATGTGAACAAACAGTTAAATTATTTTTAATTTATTTATATACATGTATATAAAATATTAACTATTAATACAAACATTAATTTATGTGAGCACAACCTGTATCATATTATATGAAAGATAATCCAGTCGGGTCTACTCAGGGGCTGTGGTGACTTCAATCATAAGTTAGATTGTTGCCTATCGTGCTGGAGGACCCGTGCTCGAATTCAGAAGATCGTATTATCGAAATCGTATTCTTCAGAGCGCCCCTCTCCCCCTGTTTATAGCTTTATTCTTATTTTGAAAGTATGTGTAATAAAATATTCAAATACTCGTATAATATACATGTAAATGTTTCTATTTCCATTTTTATAGGTCATAAAAGTGAAGCCTTTCGTATTTACAAATGAACCTCAGAATGGCTGAATAAAGTTCTATGATTTATGAATCTCGACTTTGTATACAATATGTCACATCAACCACAAAGATGCATATTCGACGACTCGACGCAGAACGCCTCGCTCGACCACCGACTTCAAGTGAAACTTGACCAACCCCTGGAAGTCCAAAATGCAAGAAATACACTAACCTTCAATATAAATATAAAATTCATTTATAATATGTTATTTCAGCATATAGCAACTCTAAGTAAGAGATATCTTATTTTAGTTCCAGACTTTAAAACTTAAACAAAGGAAGGAATGTAGTATCCATCCACATAATGACAATATAATTAGTGGTCTGAATCTAATCTATTTATAGCGTTTGGGGTGGGAGTGATGTCCCTTATACATGGGTATCCCCATGGTTACTTGTATAAAAACAATGGCTGAATAAAGTTCTATGATTTATGAATCTCGACTTTCTATACACCCGTCACACCAACCACAAAGATGCACATTCGACGACTCGCTTTCTCCGGATTCCTCCCACGGCCTAAGACTCTACGCGCAAGTGAATTATTGAAATAAAATTGAACCACGTGTTAGTCCCGAAAGGACTTGGTTTGTGTCGATTGGGCGTTAAACCCTATCTCCCCCACACAGTAGTGTAGTGAGTTACTAATGTTGTATTGTTATGAGTTACTCGGGTCGTAATGAGAGTTAATTTCCTTGATGTATAGCGACTACCATGTGAATAAAGTCTTTCCACATTCTTATAACAATATCCATTGTTATTCCCGGTTTGGGCGACTCATCTGTGAGCGGAATACTACAGATTGGCGACGAGGATGGACAAGCAATATCATCATTGAGTTATTTTAGCTAAGAAATGGCTACGGCATTAGAAATTGGGGAATCTCAAACTTTGATCCCTCCGGCGATCCCACGGCGATATCCCTGAAATGGAAGAGGTGGAAGCGAGCATTTGAGCTTTTCGTTATTGGAAAAGGTGTAACTGATGATAAAACAGAAACGAGCACTCTTGCTTCATTGTGCAGGAATGGAAGTGCAGGTGATGATTATGTGACTGCCATTGCTGAATTAGATAAATATTTCTTACCTCAAGTGAACATTCCATTTGAGCGGCACCAGTTTCGACAGATGAAACAGAATGATTCTGATACGTTAGATCCATATATTAGAACTCTGATTTTGGAGACAAAAAGATGAACCCAAGTAACAAGATCAAGTAACTGACAAATGTCAATCACATCATCTCAGGAAGAAGTTTTTAGAAAGAGGGGCAACACTGACTTTGGTGCAAATGATGGACATGGGTCGAGCATTCGAAGCGGCTGAAAGAAAGGCAGCGACTATTGAGAATTCGGGTAAAGAGAAATCACATGATAAACTTCATTATGTGCGTGGTAGAAAGTTCCAGTCAAAACCAGGTTACAGTAAATTTGATAATAATAGCTATCAGAAGAAAAATGGTGATGGTGCAAACAATCGACGGAAAGATGATTTATGTCAAAAATGTGGTCGACATGGTCACAAACAATGAGATCGTGAATGTCCGGCAAAAACAAGACGTTGTGATAGGTGTCATAACATAGGCCATTTTCAGAAAATGTGTTCGGCCACAACACAGTTGAAATATGCACGGGGCAAAAGTACGAATAAAGTTCACTACACACAGGATTATGATGATGGTGATGAATATGCCTTTGGTGTTAATACCAGAGACAATGACAACATCGTGGATGTATTTATTGGTAAGAAGAAACTTCCCGTGAGAATGTATAAAGACTCGGGAGCGAGCTGTAATATTGTAGATAGAACAACATGGGAAAATTTAAAGAGACAGAATATAGACTGCTCGTTGGAATTAACGCACAAGAAATTGTATGCATATGGATCAAAAACAACATCGGCAACTGTTGGTAGACAGTCTCTTAAGAACGTATCCGCGAGAGCACCATGTGGGATGGGTTCGGGCCCAAATGCCTGCACAAGCGATATTTGACCGATTGGACCACTCCTTATCCCCAGGAATGGGGTTTGACGTTTTATCCTTGGAAAAACAGCAAAAAGTCGATTTTTAGAGGTTGAACTTTGAGAGGCTGTCTTGAGTAAACCAATCGAGATACAATAACCTAATTTGAATACAATGTAGTCAATGTTGTGCTCTTACAGTACATATTAGTTAAAGTTTGAAATTTGCACAGTGGTCCATATTCAGACTGGATGCCAAACCCAATCCTAGGAACCATAGATTTGATACCCTAACTTTGAGCGGATGTAGCACCCCCTTTTCAGGGTTGCGGGGAAAATATGGTATCCGGGGAGAAAAAGCATGGTCACTAGAATCATTGCAGCCCAGTGTTGTGTATCACAATGAACGATTAAAAATAGAGAAAAAAAAAAGAAAATGTAAGAAAACAGCAAATTTGATATATATGGCATAGTGTATTTCTCAATATTATCATAGTAAAATGCTATAAAAGAGTAGAGGATATCGCACCAACGATAATATTGATAAGATTCGTAGTAAAAAACGTACTAGATACGCCACAAAACAGAACTGAGCGTGGCACCTTCATTTGCTTATGATATAACTGATCCTTAGGGTTGATCAAGTTCGAGTGAGCATTGACCTGGCGTAACAAATGTACTAGTTAGTTTTCGTTATTTGATACATGCAAGTAGTCAAACGACATCAATACCGAAGTTTTGCTTCTGCCTCTCACTGGGAGTCCGCCTGTGCACATTGAATCACAGTGAGAGGCCACTGCCATGCTTCTGACACGATGTCTGTACCAATATCTCAGTTTATTGCAATTATCCAAGCAAAACTAGCAAATATGGCGACAAGGCAGACAAAAGGACTATTCAGACATACATTTTACACAATTTTGACTATAGCAGGACATTAGCACAATATGGCTATGCTGATCGGATGGGTTACCGCGTATCGCAGGTAGCCGGGGGAATATAGCAAGGACACCGAACACAATGCGGAAATGCGCGCTCCATCGCAGTCCTACTGATCTATGCCAAATTCATCCTAAGAAAAATCACAATGTAAAATTGAACAGGGAGAACATGGTGCAAAAGAACAATTTGGATTCCATCGTATTGTCGCTGTCCTATGACTAGACCCATTAGAAAAAAAATGCAGCAATGAGAATGGTACAAGGAAAATAAAATGCATCAACGAGAAAGGTACACTATTTCCAATTTAGGGGCGACAGCACTAAGGAACAAAAATAGGTTTAGAGATCATACTATTGCATATTAAAAAGTGTCCGTGACACAAGGTCATGTTGGCTACGGAAAATAGTGGACACAAAAATCTTCAGAATCTTGTCAGTATGATAGGATAAATGCGGTTTTTGCTTTTTCATTTAAAAGAATCGAATTTGCTGCCAGCTCAGACCCAAATTGTATCGATTAACTGGGCATATAGTTTTTGAGCAGTTAAACTTTTGAAACTCTAGCCAGAATGAGTTTCCATTCAGTTTGAAGAACTGTATCACTGCTTTGAATCAACAAACCACCCGGCCTCCAAATTTTTACAGGTGACCCAAGATCTGCTCCTAACACAGCTCGTCATATTTTACACCGCCATCTCTAATCGACTTGATATTTTCAAACTAGCCCAACATGGTGGGACAATTAACTCATGAACGGCCGATAGGTAAAAAGTCATCACGATTGCCTAAACTTTCAAATCAAGCGTTATACTGCCACTAGTGCTGCCCCAAACGTGATGAAAAAGTACCATAAAGGCGACTATCACAGCTTCAGAGAAAACGTGCAACATCATCAATGGAATTACAACCAAGACTCCTCTGTTAAAGAGATATGGTCAGAGCTGAAAGATGTTCCCAAGTCGGGCACCAAAAACAATATCCTAACAGTAACAGTTAACCAAAGCAAAAAAAAATAGTGACCAGCCATGGATGATTAAAGACCTGAAAGTTCTTTGCAAAGAGAAATCCAATGCTACTCCATGGCCAGACGTGAATGTACTGATGATAGGAAAAACGCTTATGACCAGATGGTTCGGGAAGTAAATCGAGTGAAAGCATGGTAATGCAGTCACCGACTCTGAGAAAGCTGGGACCCTAAATTCATTCTTTAGTTACGTCTTTGTTGGCATCAAAAGTGACAAGTTACTTACAGACATAGTTTTCACAGTGGATGACGTCAGTGGATGAGGTCAACCCGAATAAGAACACGGGACCGGATGAGATCCATCCCACTATGCCCAAAGAACTGGCCGACGTAGTTGCCAAACCAGTGTTTGCCTTACTCAAAAAGTCCATCGAGACTGGTATCATCCCATCTGACTGGAAGTTAGCATATGTTTCTCCAATCTACAAAGAGAGTGACCCTGGAAATAACCGTCCTGTAAGTTTGATTCCATGTCTTTGCAAACTGTTAGAACCCCTCATAACCAAGACCTTGCAGTCGCACATATAAGACGATTTGCTACCATCAGATCAGTTTGGATTGAACGGAAAAATGCCTTGTTCATGGCAACTACTTAACGTACTCCAATGCTGGATAGATATGCTTGAAGAAAGTAAACCCTTAGATTGTGTCTTCTTTGACTTCAAGAAGGCTTTCAACATGGTACCCCATAGAAGACTTTTTGCACAAGTGGAGATGTATGGCATCAGTGATAATGTCCTCGCATGGGTAAGGAACTACTTATCTAACCGTTCACAAGTTGCAGAAAATGGTAGGTTGTCCCAACCAACAGCAGCATGCAGTGGTTTCCCTCAAGGTAGCATTATCGGTCCCATGCTATTCCTAATAATCATAAACCAAAGCCGTATATACAGTCATGGGACTAGGTGAAAATCAGCCAGTTTTCTTCAAATTTTGGAATGTGACCCCCACAGACAATACAGTTTTGTTAAAGAGAATCCTGTCATCAAGTTGTCAAAGACAATACCTTGTGATGATGTGGTGTATAGGGCATGTTAAGTATCATATTACACTGCTCTATATATTTAGATTGTTCAAGTTATAAGCCTTTTGGGTCAGATTCTATAAGACTTTCAAATCACATTCAAATTAAAAAAAAAAAAAATAAAGTAAATATTTAATAAATAAAAATTACATTTGGTTCAAATATTACATAAGGTTATACTACTAAGCTTATGATACATGTATTTTAAATAGAAGAAGCTTTATTGCATAAAAAAATTTATAAGGTCATGTGCATATACAAATAGAAATAAAAGAAAGATACACGCAATAAGCAAAGATAAATATGTTTACATGTACATAATTATACAAAGATACACAACTTTACAAATTGTATACAAAAGATCCTAAACATTCTAAAATTTCTATTCATCATCGGTATCTTAAATTGTTGAGAACCACGGTAGTAAGACACTCCCTCGCTAGCCTGGCTGGAGGCCGCATGTTCGATCCCTACATTGGACAAGAAAGTTCATCGGGATATTTCTGTCTGGCTTCACCTTGTCAGTGGTTCGGACAATCTAATTAAAATATAGATCTATATTTCGTTTCGTTTTTTATACTTTCGATGGCCTACACTCATGTAGATCTAACAAGTTATAGTGGGAGCTCACGTTCTATGACGTCAGGTATCAAGCACGGGACATTTGACCCGATAACGTCAGTCATTCGATTAACCAATTAGCGACCGCCTTGCTTTTTAAAATCTACTTTTGTTTTTTTTTTTATTTCTATCCGCTGGTGTTAGTATAGACGTCATTGGCTGGTAATATCTACCCACAGTTCCACGCATGAAAAGGTCAAATGGTCGATTCGACAGACCATTTGATTGGCTGACCCCTCATTTCAGGCAGAACACAAGATAAATAACAAGTCCTCCAGATCCAAGAGTAGTGAAGACAAGTAAAAACGAAATTTTGAACTATAAAAAACGAAACGAAATTGGATCTGTGTTTTAATCAGATTGTGGTTCGGATGGTATGAAAAACCGAGGCCCAGGGTATACAATGCGCGGATGTAAAAGATCCCTTGGCAGTTGGAATTCGATATAAGGGTAGGCCATGATGCAACTGTCTGGACAAAATTCCCGTCATAACACATAGTTTAGCGAATGTCCGTCTTTATTTGATGGACAGAACAAGATTACAAAAGGCGTTTTTGTACAATCAGGGGTCATAATCCAGCAAGTTACGGTCTGAAGTATCAAGATTAGTAACCCAGATCTTTGGGATATAAATATGTAACTGGATGAAAATTGTGACCTCTAGAGGATTTGGAAGCTAAAACGAGATCTGGCTCGATTCATGCCAATATCGAGAGAAACCAAAATCTTTGGGAGAAATGCCCATATTTCAAGTTCAGTCAAAATGGGATAAAAATTGTGACATGTAGAGTGTCCACAAATAAATTATGGACAGATAAATGGACAGGGTCGACAGCAGAATACATCCACAACAAAATGTAGTCGTATAAAAATAAGGACTGGACGAAATGAGCTTCCTCAAATTAAAATAACAGCTCTGGTTTCGGGCAATTTTTTTACAAGGGACTCAAAGAACGAGGCTAGACATATTCCACAAGTCCCGTCAAACGGTGACATGTATTCTTATCTGTAGAGCAGGCACAATAAATACTATGGAGGTAGATTGGAATAACCAGATGCTTTAGATTGCTATTCGATTGAGACTTCTGGCGTATTTCGCCGAACATAAATAATTTGAAATTATAGTAAAAACAGAAACAATTGAATGTTAATCAATTTACATTCATATTATATTAGTATATGCGTTGCGGCCCATTTGTAACAATTTCTAGGTCTCAAATATTATCAATTTAGCACCTTTAATCTTAAAATATTTGTAAATTCTGTACAAAAATACACACTACTTTGTCTTGGGTCTAACCCTACAAATCCTTGTCCAATTAAACTACATATCTTCTGTTTTCAGAAAAAAAATGATTATAAATAGCTCACCTTTATTGAAAGATGTCAATTTTTTATTCTGGCATCCAATACCATTCATATTAATGATAAAACTTGGTTTTGGGAAGAAATAAACAACTGATACCAATTATAGTAAAGAGCTTTTTATTTTCTAAATCAAAATGTTGGCATTTGATACTCTCAATAGCAGGCAGGTTAAAAGTTGTCAACACTTAACAGGGTAATAATGCTATCAAGTGGGACATGTTGTTTAGACTAACATACCAGCTAATTAAATGTCAGTGAACTGGACACAAGATAAACATCCAAAATTTAGCCCGTTTTTGGCACCTAGTCTCTACACTGTATAGATAAAGTTGCGACAACTGTGAAGCCAGAAATTTCATATGACGTCATGAAAATATGACGTCAAATGTAAAAAGACGCCATTTTGGGTCCCAAGTCATTGTCCACTCACTATCTATTTTATGCCCAATTATATTGCTGTGTCGAAGTTGTCTGCCCAAACAGGGATATGGAATGTTGATAGATATGCTATAGAATTCCACGAAAAAGAGTCTATAGGCGATAAAACATACATTTTTAAAAAGGAAAAGTATAGCTGAACACACTATCATTATTAATTATTATACAACCCAAAGAGTACATTGTTACATAGCCGAATTCATAAGAGCATGAAGTAAAAGATTTCCCAGATAAAAGCGCTATTAAATATATTTAACTTGCATAAGCTTTTAAAAATCAGATTTTTTTGTGCAGACGGTTAAAGTGAAAAATCAAAATATATATAATAATTTTGGAGATAAACCATTTTTCCTTCTAGCCGGGAAAATATGCGCTCGATTTTTTGGTTTGGAGCCATTCCGGATTGTGCGTCAGTCTTCGATCATCGATCATTAATTGTATCATCAATTTTTCGAAAATCGAAATTTCTTTAAATTGACGGATGGATACAACATTTGAAATTAGTATAACTTAAAAATCAGTGTAATTTAAATATACTCAATTTTTCCACTGACCGTATTACCTTAAATCGGTATTCAAAGGTTGTATTTTACATATACTTGGCTATGTGAAAACTTAACTGCACACTTATATTATGGAATACTCACATTCGCCGAAAAGCATGAATTTTCAATTTATGGAATACCCTCCACTGCCAAAAATCACGAATTTCTGACATTGCAAGCATGTTATGCCCCTTAAGAGCATTACTCTACTCTATTAAATTCCTAGTGTACATCACCAGGAAAATGTTTGTCGAAATATTATATTGTAACCCATTAAAATAGTATGATTATAATTTACGATAAATTATTATTATTATGATAGTGTGCATCCTTTGTCGGAACAGCTGTTTTCATAAACTTTTTTTAAATAGATTACAATAAATAGTGGTAGCATAATGATGGATATTGTAAACTTTAATTTTTTAACAATATAACTCGACTAGAAAACAACATATTATTAGCAATACACAATGACCCTTGCTCCCTCAGTTAGACTGGACAAATTATACAGTGTTGTATATAAATCTGTCGTTTGAGGAATTCATAGACATTGTGTGACTACCTACATTTGACAGGCCTGACATTGACGTTACATTATGTGTGCGAAATATTCATGTTGCATTATATTTTACCGAAATAAATACCGATTATGTATATATGGCAATGGGTTGTAAAAAATAGATCATACCTTGCTTCTAGTGGTAGTATAAATAATTTCTGAAATCTATAAAGCCATGTCATCACAAATGAATTTAAATTTATTACATGACAGTCATGGAAACATACAAACATTAAATGATAAATGATCGGGGAAAGATATCCTTAACATATCTCGGTGGTAATAACCTCATACTCCATTATGGCACTACAACATCAAAATTGACGACGAAAAAAGGTCAGCTACGCTCGGCGACATTGTCTTTGTTTTAATCTGAATCCCCTATCTTTTAAAATCACCATTACGGGACTGCTTCTACAACATTAAAAGAAGTCATTATAATCTCACTTAACTTTAAGGTACCTCCCATAGGTCACTTAAAGTTAAGTGGATATTTCTCACTTAAACTGGCCTTTGAATACCACTTACAGACTAACACTTAAAAGTTAAGACAGCTTAAGGGGAAATTTGATACTTAACAGTGCCTTTGAATACCACTTGCCCTTAACTTACAGGAAGTTACGTATATTCAAGTGAAACCTAGTAGTTAAGTGACTGTCTTAGATTTAAGATATCCTTTGAATACGGACCCTGAACTACAGGGTACATCATGTTTTAGATACTACAAGGTGGATTATGGATTGGATAGGCTACTATCAGAACTACAGGATACATCTAACTAAAGGGTACATCATGGTTTAGAGAGTCTATCCGAACTACAGGGTACATGATTGTTTAGGGGGACTCTACCCGAACCGCAGGATACATCATGGTTTAGAGACTCTATCCGAACTATTCTTTAGCAATTTGTTTAGGATAAATTGTATCCCGAAAAACGATATACCAAGAAAAAAATAAAACGTTTTGTTAAGTAAGGCTATATGACGCATGACGTCATAGTTTTTATGGCGTCATAGTTGGGACCCAAAATGGCGCCTGTAAATGAGTTGTCGTAACTTTCCCTATACAGGGCTTTGTCATAAACGATCTACCTGCTCTAGCAGCAAATTTCGTAAAGTTATTCACCGACAACACAGAACGCTTTGGTGATGCAAATGTGACTCAATCCAACAAGACATCCAGACTTTCGAAGATTGGGCTACAGAATGGTGTGTGAAATTCCGACCCGACAACTGTAAAGTGATGAGATTAGGTAAAGGTCACCACCATTATGAATACATCATGCACAACGAATACACAATGAGGCGGAAGTGGTGAAACTCACAACTGTGAAAGAAGAAAAGGATCTTGGTGTGTTAGTCGATGATCAACTTGAATTCTATTCACGCATTCTTGAAACAACAAAGAAGGCAAACCAAAAAGTGGGAATGATCAAAAGACTTAAAAGTATCTCGAAAAAACAACACTCACTAAACTCTTCCAATCCGTAGTCCGCCACGGTTTAGAGTACTGCCACTATAGTCTTTTCACTTGGATATGCTCTATGTAATCCACACTCCATGTATGGGCGAAAGGTCGAAAAAGCGCATTTTGGCCCAAATTTGACATGTTTTTAGAAATTTTGATTTTCTTAAGGGAGAGGCTCTCGTATGGGTGGAGTCAAAACCTCACTGATCAGCAAGCGTCTTGTAGGCACTGATGGAGTGATGACACCGTTTTTATTACTCGGGAAATTCGAGAGATGGAATGAAGCACAAATAAACGGCCTGAGATAGGGAAGGAATATATCATAAAGATCAGATTTCACATTTTTACAGGCGCCACTGCTCATCACACTATTGCGTTGCATCCAATTTTATTTCTTATTTTGATAAAGCATGCTATGAACTTCACAACGACCGTATGAGATACTATGACATACCTGCAAAGGGGGTGCTACAAGGATTTTTTGGATAGCTGTATTTTGCCTCTTACAAGATATACCATTTTCACTGAGCTCTTAAACCCCCATAATGCAACATTTGCTAAAAATGGTGCCCATGTTAGAAAGTCGGAGACATGGACTTTGCAATGAGAGCATGACAACTACCCTACATAACATACTTTATGAACAGCGATATTTTAAATATTTGATATTTTCAATGAAAATTCAATGAAAAAATAGCTATTTTCGCGTGAAAAACTACTGTTCCAGCTGTAGGCCCCAGGGTAGGTTTTGGGCTAAGGAGTCTGTGGTTTAGCTGGGCCTTTTGAAAATCGGAGTAGATGTAGACATCAACTTTATACAGAATTCGGAGATATTTGGAAAATATAAAGACATTTTTATTAGTGTCGGGAAGTTAAAAGACCACCAGGTAAAGATACATATTAACCCTGAAGTTCAACCAGTTACACAGCCGGTTCGGAGAATTCCATTTTCCTTACGGAAGAAGGTGAGCGACAAACTTCAGGAGTTGCAAGACTGAAATATTATTGAGCCGGTCGAAGATCCGTCATCGTGTGTCAGTCCAGTCGTCATCGTCCCGAAAAGTTCTGGTGAGATCCGATTATGTGTCGATATGCGCCAAGCGAATACGTCAATAGTTCGCGAAAGACATCCTATTCCGACCATATACGAAGTTTTGGAGGACTTAAACCAGATTAGTATATTTAGTCAACTCGATCTTAAATGGGGTTTCACCAGCTGGAACTATCAGAGGAATCGAGAGACATTACAACTTTCGTGACTTTTAATGGATTGTATCGGTACAAACGTTTAATGTTCGGCATACAATTCAACAAGTTTTACAAGGTTGTGAAGGAGTTCGAAATGTGTCTGATGATATAAGAGACTAGTTGCAGTACTAGAGAAACTGAGAAGTAGAGGCTTAACCTTAAACAAAGACAAATGTTCTTTGCGCTTACCTAAATTAGAGTTTATGGGCCATGTTCTGTCTGATAAAGGGATAGATCCTACTGAAGCTCGAGTCAAAGCAGTCGTTAACGCTACCATGGAAAGTGAGTCCAACAACCAATTAGCCTTCCTTGATGTTCTGGTGAAAAGAGTAGGAAAGAACATAACCACCACAGTCTACAGGAAACCCACCCATACAGACCAGTATATAAACTTTACATCAAACCACCCCAGTCAAGTCAAGAAAGGCATTATTTCAACCTTAACACGTCGCGCCCTTAAAATATGTGATCCACCTCAAATAGAAGCAGAAATACAGCACCTGAAAGAAGTTTTCATCCAATTCAACCAATATCCACCTCAACTGACAGAAAACATAATTTCCGCTACCATCGCCAAACATCAGAAGGCACTTAATCCCCCACCCAAACCCGAGACAGCAGTGAGAATATCCATTCCGTTCATAGGGAAGACATCATATGAAATAAGAAGATTACTGAGTAGAGCAGGGATAGACGCCACTTTCAGCACGGGACCCACAATTAAACAACTATTAAAGGCCAATGGGAAAAACCCCCCATCAAACCCCCCTACTACCAACAGGATGCATATATAAATTGGCTTGTACGTGTGATAGCCTGTACATAGGGGAAACTAAAAGACCGTTAAGCATCAGAATCAAAGAACATCAATCGCTATCCAAAGACAACCAATCTGCAGTCGCAGAACATCTGCGGAACAACAAGAGACACAGAATCCAATGGTCAGACGTAGAAGTACTAAACTCCAACCAGCATGTGAAAAAGACAAGGAAAATCATGGAGAGCATTCAGATCAGACGACACAAACCGGCCCTTAACAGAGATGTAGGAGTCTACCTTCCCCACGCATACGATAGAATAATTTTTCAGTAGAATATCATGTTATCAGGATTGTTGTTGTTGTTAGATTCTCAATATTATTTCATTCAATATAATTATCATGTATAACGGATTAACTCCTTATTACTTATTCATCATTATTAATTATTATTATTATTATTATCTTATTCATTATAAAACAAGCATGTAAATTGTATTAGCCCTTATTATTAATATCTTTTAATCATTTATGTAACAAATGTTTGTACAACATGATTTTGCATCATTAACCAATACTGATCACCAATTAACACTTTCTCCCAGTTCTTTAGATATGTAATTAATTATGGCTTTGTTCACTATAACTACTTAGGGCTTCGTCATCATTGCTTTGATCAGTGCTTGTTATATATACTTTCTATAATTATGGCTTCTTTTTACTGTATATAAATACTAGATGTTTTACATATATATTATCACTTGCTTGATAAAGACGAGAGTATCATCGTCGAAACGTTGCATGTTAATAAACCAGTAATTGTTAATCCATAAATAGTGTTATTGTGTTACTGTTCAATTACTAAATGCCACTTAAAGAAGAACAAAAGAAGAGTAATAAACTCTCAACTACATTCGAAAGCAATCCCTATGAAGTTGTGGATAAAGACGGAAGTGAGCTGTGCATCAAATAGCCAGAAGGCGTAATCTACAAACGGAACTGTGCCCGTGTTCGTAAATTTGTCGAACCGATTTCGCACGAAAATGAACAAAGTTTATCAACCGATACGAATCAAGAAGCTACGGTAACGGATGGTTTGTATCTTCATGAAACTGTTACTTCAAGTGATAATACAGCTAGTGAATCAGATCGTAAAAGTCCGAGACCTTTACGCGTTGGAACTTTGTCCAAGAAATTTGAAGACTATCAACTAAATTGACTTGAATGTATTTCAAAATTATGTTAGTCTTATTGCAGTTCTGTATTACAGTGTTACCCATAACATAATTAATGTTTGTAATTTTAGTTTAGTATTTGGTGAACTTTTACATGATTTTTAGTTTTCTAAAATACCATGGATGGTTTTATTTGAAGATAGGAAGGATTGTAGTGAGTTACTAATGTTGTATTGTTATGAGTTACTCGGGTCGTAATGAGAGTTGCTTCTCTTGATGTATAGTAATATAGCGGCTACCATGTGAATAAAGTCTTTCCACATTCTTATAACAATATCCATTGTTATTCCCGGTTTGGGCGACTCATCTGTGGGCGGAATACTACAAGTAGGACAGAACAGCACTTGTAGGAAGTTAAACACCCGTTTCATTTCTAATTGAAAGTAGGGTATCTTTAATGTCATACACGAAAGTGTTTTTTTGGGGTTTTTTGGCGAGCACATCAACAGATTGTTAAAAACTCAAATTTTACCCGCTATATTGATCGAGAGAATATCCTAGAATTCCCCCAAGAAAATTCCTATTCCATGTTTTCTTATGGGAAATAAAAACATACAGTGAAAGAATAACCCGGTACGGGTTTAAAGAAAAACTTTCAGAAGAATAACCCCAAATTTCCCTATATATATTCAAAGACTTTAAGTTCGCAAGTTATTCCGAGCATAGAGATTTACCGTTATAGGTTTATAAGATCTAGGATTCTTAACAAATCTAAAAAAATTAATAGTTCTCCGACTTTCGTATTGCCCTAGGATTAATGTTAATTCATTGTTGTTTTTTTCTACACAATATTTTATTGAATGTTAGGATTGGGAAACAGGCAAAGCCTATATAATCCCTTTCCCCAAAATTATAACATTTAAACTAATAAAACAAAGGAAATATGTACACTATTTACAATATAATACATAAATATAGCTATATTCAATCAATCAGTCAATTGCACGTGCATTCAAAGTGGGCTAATAATATTGGTATTTAAATAATAACAATAATAATTGTATATACATACATACATACACACACACACACATATATATACATATACACGCACATATGTATACATATAAATAATGCTAAACTTATTAAAAATTAAATCGTTTTGTAATTTCTGTTTTGAGGATGTTAAAGGATACCAGTCATTTCTTTGACCATTCATTTATTCTCTCAATATCTGAATTTAAAACACGCGCGCATTCGGTCGGATCTTCGATTGATATATAAAGTGACGTATCGTCGGCAAATAGTTTTATATTTGATTCTATGTTTTCGATAATATCATTTATATATATTAAAAAGAGTAAAGGTCCGAGAACAGAGCCCCGTGGAACACCAGCAGTTGCTTCCCTGGGGTCAGAGGAGACACTATTCAGTACCACTATTTGTTGTCTGTTGCATAGATAGCTTCTAAACCAGTGGAGTAGATCACCCCTGACATAGAGGCGTCAAGCTTCTGACATAGCCCAGCATGCCAGACCCTGTCAAAAGCTTTACTTATGTCACAGAACACCGTTCTCGTGTGGCTGCCTTTATCAATTGGCGCTTTGGAATTTTGTTAGTGTTGCGTTATCCCGAAAGAAGTTAAAGACGTGCTTATAAACACATTTTTCAAAGATTTCTGATAAAATACATAGCAATGAAATAGGTCGATAATTACAACATTCAGATTTATTTCCTTTTTTATGAAGCGCCGAAACATTTGCAACTTTCCATATTGAGGGGAATTTAAGACTTTTGAGAGATAGATTGAAAATATAACAGAGTGGATTAGAAATCGGGGCTGAAATTGTTTTTAACAGTTTACCACTAATTTTATCAGGCCCTGTAGCCTTGGAAGTATTAATACAATGAAGCACGTCTTTAACTTCTTTGGGAGATAAAACAATGTTAGTAATAGAATGTTGTGCATGTTTCAATGAAGGGAGTGTGTGATATGTATCATCTAGTGTTGCCTGACGAACAAAATAATCATTAAGGCAATTTGCTTTGTCTTGTGGGGTAAAATGTGTGGTGCTATTGTCACTTAACGGTGGAATAGAACCGGTGTGTGAATCCTTATCTTTCACAAATGAGTTGATCAATTTCCACCAGGATTTTGTGCCAAAATTATTACCAGTGTTTGCCAAAGTGTCCAGCTTTTCGAAGTGCTGTTTTTTGCATTGGCGAATTAAAAAGATATAGTCATTCCGTGTTTTGCGAAAATCTGCCCAGTGGTTGCCAAATCTGACTTTCTTGCTTTCTTATGAAGTTTATTTTTGAATTTGCTGAGTTTCCTATTCATTGCCGTCTTCCATTAGCCCAGGTTAGGTGCATAAGAGTAGGACGTTAAACCCCATTTCATTTCATTTCGTATTCATTGTTAAGGGTATTGCTTTCATCTACTTTAAATTAATTTAAAGGTTTTAGAATTATGTCATTGTTATACCTTTACAGAGAATGATCTTTTGGAATTAACTAGAATTGTCAAATACCTTGATTTATTGGATATAAGCTTTTGTAGTCGGATTAGTCTCCAAAATATTGTTACAATTTTGGATGATTCATATATAAAATGTTTAAAGGTAACCCCTAGTATCTATTCTTCTGGTAGTATTTCTTTTGATGTTTTGGGTGAAGCTTATTATGACAGAGTTATTTAGATTGGACATACGACAAGCTGGTCCAATCCTTTTAGGTTAAGTTTTTGTGGATAACTTAATTACAGCATTTATCTTTAGTACCATATTCTTTACCTCTTGCCCTGCTTTAAAGTTATAACTTTTTTAAGAATACAAAGGTTTTCAATAACTATTAATATTATTTGTATGCATGCAAAACATAACTTATGTGGATATATATAATATAAACCTTACTGATATTTATGTTGTTTTTTCATGTCATTAATTGTGTCTGGCATGTACCTGCAAATAAGTGCTAATAAGGGAGTTGCTCCTCAGTTCATGGATGCAGTAAACAATACAATTTATTTTGTGGGTATTGACGTCAGAAAACATAAAATCTACTCCTGAAAGTATAAACTTGTATGGTATTAAATCAAATTCTGTACTAAATAACTTGACTTATTCCAACATTACTAATTATAAAGTTCTGACAATAAATAGCCATAAAATGAGGAATGAAATTTTTTGTACTTTTCTAATTTTATGGGCTTTATACCATACCCCATTTCTAAATTTATGGGTAATGATTTCATTCATAGTTACCTCAAAGCTCAATGATAACGGGTCATTAAGTAATTATAGCCTGTGTCAGAAACAAATTTCTCTTATAGGAAATATAGAAATTGTTTTTAGAAAGACCATTCAAATATTAAATTGGGAATGCGAAGTTAAAGATAATTTGTTAAGTATAGTATTTAATGTGTTTGTGCTTATATGTTTTTTTTTCTTTTGTATATTATACTTGGATTTTAATAATTTGTTGCTTTAAAAAGGCTTGTCCTCAACACCTTTTGTTGTTAATTGGCTAGTCGATGGTAGGCTGAATCAGCTCTTATCCCTAATGGTTGCCAATGCATTTTCATGCAGTTTTTGTGATTGTTTCAAAGTGCTGGCAAAGGATGCATAGTAACCCTTAGACGTCCACTAAGGGTGTATTCGAAACAGTGTTCCGGTGCAGAGAACGTATTGAGAACGGGTTCTTGTCGGTTTCGAACAGTCGAGAATGCGTTTGCGAACGTTCCCGTTCTCAAATCCCACAATATCTCATCTGCTGGTGTTAGGCGAGAACATCATGGCGGAGAAAACAGAATCGTGAGTGCATTTATTGATTTTAAAGTTTAATACCGTTCGAAAACTGCATGTGGTTTGTAGCCAGTATAACATAACGTGACCGAAAATATTGAAATGGAGTAAAATGAAGTCATTTATCAAAATTATGCTCAATAGCAAAGTCATACATGCGTAATACACACAGTTTATAAAGGGCCATACCGATGTTTTACCGAAAACTCGGAGAAAAAAATCTAACTTTTCGTCCTTTGCCGAAAACCCCGAATTACTTCTTCCGAGTTTTCGGCAGAGGATTTTTTTTCCCGACTTTTCCGAGTTATTGGTAAAAATTGAGTGAAAACATAGAACTCGAAAAAAAATTATAGTAATAGAATGTTTAAATTTAATTCAACTTGTTCAAGTTTATCTGCTAAGATTTAGTGTCGGGATTGGAATATCTACCTTTTCACTTTTCTAGTTACTGGAAAGATATCGATATTGATTTCGGACAGTAAACGGTCTATACAGTGACCGTTGATCTCCCGACATATAACAAGATTGTCTACGAAAACGATACGTTTAATCAATCGAAAATCAATTCATGCAACATCTTTTACAAAACCTACTGCACGCATCCTTTTCTCTCTTATCAGAGCAGATGCGATTATTGTGATTTCATTGTCATCCTCATCTTCATAATCATAGTAGTCTCATAGTAGTCTTCGTCATCATAGTCGAAAATCACAAAAAATGTAAACATCAACGATGAAGCTCTTTCGGCTGACGCCATGTTAACGCGGATGTGTTATCATAGATACCGTTCGCTCATGTTCGAGACTCGTGAACGTGTTCTCGCGTTCTTCTGTCGTTCACAAACCTGGCTGGAAGATCATTTCAGTATCCACCAAGGGGACACAGTGTTTTGCCATTAACTGTACAAATAACCAAAACCCCACATCAAAATTAAATGGAATAACCTTCCACAGGTAAGAAATTCAATAGTGATTATATTTTAGGAAGCCAAAATGTCCAAGCGTTCAGCAGTCTGCAGTCCCGTGCTGGAGACGTGGAGTCGACAGACTATGTTGTCGCAAACTCAACTCTGTGTTTATCTTTAGTTGGCGGCCTATTATTATGTAACACTCACACTCACTGCATGGCTAGCACTGATTTATGTTGACCTCGCCTACCGCTTACTAAACGTAGCCTATCTTTAGAGGTTAAACAGCCTAGCTATGGGAGTTATAGTTACAGTTTTACTTTTATTTATTTATTGTATTATAGGCCTACAATACTAAAAAAGTACACTAGCTACTCTAGGCCTAGTCTTTACTGTTTAGTAGTATAATACGGTCCATGGTTACATGATACTACTTGTAGTACTAAAGTCCACTGGCACCCGTAGATCTACTAGGCCTAGTTCAAATTCACGATAGGCAGTGAAATTGTACAAAAAATCTGCTTTCCTGAACTGACGACGAAGCTTCCTTCGTTTGTAATTTCACTGAGACTGAGGGAGTGATGGCTGATTGGCTGTTGTCAACGAACCCACATTGTAAATTTATTCTAGACTTCCTTATATGTTCAAACATACTTATAATTTGTATTTTTTTTTTCAGCCCACCAATATATAGAAGCCACTGTATTTACTTTTATGAAGAATTTTGATTTGATGACCACAGGGATTTTTAAACCGATAAATTTCTAACATGGAAGGACAATGTGAATGATGCTTAAATAACTATCGGCACTGCTCAATTAATTAATTCATAAATCCTTATTTTAAAACAGTTTTCATTGAACGATACGGAGGCTTGCTATGTGAGGTCATATTTCTTGTAAAGAATTGGAATACATTTAACTCTCAACTGTACATTAATTATATATTTCTTTGTTTTGAAAAAAAATCAATAAATATATTAAATGAAATCATTGGATTATTGTGAAATATTTCTTTCTAACTGAATATTTGGAGAATGTAATAGGTATAGAGACTATTTATCTACTCATGAAATTATAAATTTTCCTCACTCAATGAAATAAACCTGATATTTGTGTAAGTCAATTTCTATTACATATATAGCTCTCATGTGTACATGTATTCAGTAAAGTGCAAAAATTTTCACTTTTGAATTGAATTTACTTGCACCCCCCTTTATGATGGCATAAAACCATTTTTTTTTAACTTTTATACACAGATCACAATTTTCAAAATATTTTTGGGACACTAGAGATTTATTCACATAAGATATTTTCACATTTGGCCACATACCTGTGAAATCTCAAAATTTCCTTTAATTAATTTAAAGAAGATTTCTTTTTGCCTTTAAATGTAGGCAAGACTTGCATGTACGTACATGTAAATCGAACATTTTACAATGCAACTCTATTGAATTTATGTGTACATGCATGTAGCTTTATGTGCCTTTTAATTTTAAACATACACTAACAAATGTATGATATTACCACCATACTGTTACAAGAAATTTATTGGGCTACATAAATACATTGTTAAGTTAAATTTATCTAACTATTGGCAATGAAAACTAAACATGTACACATGCAGTGAATGAAAATGTCATACTTTACTTTTGCCATGTATCTGGTAAAGTTTCTCTTTGATCATGTAAATTTCTTGCAATGTGAATGCAATCATGGTATATTTTCTTGAGCGTAGGGGTCTTTAGCAGTGGGGCGAAACCAGAGTACCCGACGAAAACCCACGAAATTGGACAGGCGACCCTTCTCCTTGCCTATAAGGTATTGGGATAGATCAGCATAGTGCAGTCTTTAGATTGCAATGTAAATACACATATAAGCTTTCTAATCCACAACTATTCATATTTCAGATTTATTATTTCCATTAAAAAACAAAATTAATTATTTCGATCTGATTCGCAGACCGCCAAATATATCCTTGGTAGTCTATGAGAAATGAACTTGGTGCCAATCCAAACTTATTCTTGATATCTAATTCTCTCTCTATTTTAAAATATGCTTCTTTTCAAACATCAGTTTGCTTGCAACTTGCATAAATATATATTTACAATGCTATCTGAAATGTAGAAAATTGAAATGAAATAAAATTAAGAATATTTAACTGAACAGCAGCTCCACAGCCTACGCTTATTTTGAATGCTAAATGTCATTGGTTCATTTACGTGCATGTCAACAGACCCTTGATATTTCATCCCATCAGAATGACTATACATTGTTCCTTTCCGGATGCGTCAGGAAATTTTCTCGATAAACACTGGAATCAAACTCCAAATTTCCTTGTTACTAATGTTAGTGAGCGAAATGAAATAGTTTTACATCCTACTGTTCTACTCCGAATTTGGCTAATACAGTGTGCTATGAGGGACATTTTGCACAGACAGTCATGCTATGGCCTACTCTTATATCGAATTCCATCTGTCAAGGGATCTTTTACGTGCATGCCAATGTGTATACTGGACCTCGGTTTATCGTCCCATCCGAGTGACTAGACAGCTGTCCTTGTCAGGCCCTTCGTCCCGCATCACTGACAAGTGGAACCTGATTGAACTTTCTCGGCCAACGCAGGGATCGAACACCCAACCTCCAGGCTAGCGTACCAGCATCTTACCCACTTGGCCAACGTGGCCCCTGTTAGTGAGCGAACATTTCTTTCATTGTAAATGTCAATTAGTGTAAAACATGAAATTTTGCATCAGTCGTTGATTGGCAACCATCAGCAGTAAAAATAAATGTGTTCTGAATTAGAGAAATGAAATGGGGTTTAATGTCCTACTCCGACTGGGCTAATGAAGACTGACCGGCTTAAACCAAACAGTGTGCTATTGTATAGTAATGATGTAACTATATGTGTTGTCCCTCTAATGTATGGTTGTATGTATGTGTGAGAGAGTGCACTCCAGTTAACTTGAGGTTGTCTCTCTGGAAGGACATCATTCTTGTGTTGTGACAGTTGATTGGAATAAACGCCTTAAGAACTTATAATAATAATATATTTATTTCGTACTAAATTGAGTACACAATACACAAATACTTACGAAACTATGAGAAAAGTAATAAATATACAAAAAATATACATTCTCATAGTTAAATGTCTAATATGTGGACAAGTGATGAATAATTTCATTTAAATTGTTTTTATCCGTTTTACAAAACGTTTGATCCCTTAATAAAATCATATCATTTATTGCACCTACAGTTTGCATAGTAACATCATCAACATTGTCGATTGATGTTAGTTTCTGTAGTATAGTATGGAGACACAATTTACCTATGTCGTACTTATTGATATTATATCTATATGAAATTAAATTCAAGTTATTACATGCAGACGACAAACTACCATTTATAGCTAACTGACCACATATAAAAGTAGCCTGATTCTTGCTACAAAGTACTGTGTGAATAAATTTAACAAAAAGTTTCAATAACTGAACTTTTATAGGATAATCCGAACATATCAGATTTAATAAGTTACTATGGGCATGTTGAGGTAAATTCCATAATCGTCGAATGCACTTTCTCAATGAACAATACAGCTTACCAATTGACTTATGCGAATAGTCTAACAATTGGGATCCATACAGAGGCATGCAATAAGTTTTGAACAATTTATATTTAAGAGAAGAGTAGGCATATCGAAATTCACTTAAAGTTATATTGACCCGTGATAAAAAATTATTGATACATCTATTGACTTGAGATTCTTTTGTATCGTGATCAAGTAAATTACCTAGGTGAATTTCAGATTTGACTAATTCTATATATTTTCCATTGAACAATATTCTGTCAATATTTATATCGTCATTCCTGGTTCTATCGTGATTCAGAAAAACAAGTTTACTCTTTTCTGGGTTGAAGTTTACATCATACTCTTGAGCATAATCATTGGCTATTTGCAAGAGTTTTGTCAGGGCATGACGAGATGGCGTAACAAGCGTCACATCATCTGCATAAGCCAGAGCTCCAGTATAAACGTGACCGACATGACAACCAAATTTGCTGTTTCTTAATCGAGACAACAATTCATCAAAATATATACTAAATAAAATTGGGGAAAGAACTCCACCCTGCTTAACACCATTTGAGACACAAAAAGGCTGTGTTGTACATTGAGCCCAACGGATTTGAACATTTTGAGTGGTATATAAATTTAACAATAAGCGAGCAATTAACGGGCATATACCTCTTTCGACAAGTAACTTAAAGAGCTTGATAAAATTTAAACGGTCAAAGGCCCGACTTGCGTCCAAATAACAGACAAAAACATCTGATTTCTTATTGTGATAATACCTTATAACCTCATCTACTTTTATAGGCCTATTTGACACTAAAAGGGAAATGTTGCTACAGCCTACTCTAATATCAAATTCTAACTGCCAAATCAATCTTTTATGTAAACGCCAATACGTAGACTGGACCTTGTTTTTTCGTACCATCCAAACGACTACACAGCTATCCTTGACAGGCCCTCCGTCCTGCACCACTGACAAGGGGAAACCACACCGGAAAATGTCGAACTTTCTTGGCCAACACCGGGATCTAACCTGTGACCTCCCGGCTAGCAAGCCAGCACCTTACTCACTTATTCTGACACAATTAGAACCGTATCTACCTTTAACAGAACACCAAGTTCTATTTCATTAACATTATGGTATAACCCGCCACAATGGTTTTTCCCTTTTCATTCACCCCAGGAAGAAAATGTAATAAATATCAGATAAATGTACTGCCAAACAATTTAAATATTCCACATATTGTGTCTTTATTTTTGGACAGTTGATCACTGTTTTTTTTAGAAATAGGTTGGCAAATATCATGATGACTAGTATTGTCTTAATTTCACAAACTGCTGTGAGATATCCTGCCTGCACATCGTGACTTTTTTTTTGTTGAGAAATGATCACCCTTTCCTTTAGAAATATATAGGCCTATCACAAGGCCTAGTATTATTTTAAATCTAATTTACAAATCTTCACAAACTGTGAGGTAACCTGCATGCATATTTTGACTCTTTTTTTTGATAGCTGATCACCTTTTGTTCTTATAAATATAAAGGCCTATATCACAAGGCCTAGTATTTTTTAAAATTTAGTTTTCGAATCTTCATAAAATACTGTGAGAATTCTGCCTGCATATTTTGACCTTTTTTGGGGGGACAGCTGATCACGGTTTTTAGAAATAGGAAGGCCTATTTCATGAGGCCTAGTAGGCCTATAATATTTTAACTTTAAAAATCCTCACAAAATGCAGGCCGGGATATTTAGCCTGCTTATCGGTACTTTTTTGTGAGAGCTGATCATTTTCTAAAAATATTTATGGTAGACCTATATCATTTGGCCTAATATTTAACCTTTACTACAAATCTTCACAAAATGTAAAATCTTCATGGAAGGCCTAGTATTATTTTAATTTTTAGAAATCTTCGGAAAATGCCGTGAGATAGGTCTGTCAAGTAAAACCACAAAATACAAACAGACAGGTACTAAATTATACTGAATATAGATAGGCCTAAGTAAAATCATAGTAAAATTAAATATTTCAATAGTATAGTCGTCCATATTCGTTATTTGACAAATTACCTTCAGAACACCTTCCACGTGTGCTACACGGCCGTTTTTCGCCCATCCTCTGTGCGCTAAAAACTTGAATCTCCTCGCCATCATATTATTATAATCCATCAATCTGTTGAGATAAGACACAGTAAAGTTTTAACTTGTCGAAAAATTCAAGAGAGATCGCGATACGTACGTATTTTTTAGAATTTTCTTTTTATTTTACTACTTACATAAGTATAACATATTTTCCAAGTTTGCATTTTACCCTTACTTAGAATTATAACCCGTGGGGAAAATTGTTTTAACTTTATATAACAGTCAACACATTAAAATTTAAATTTGTCGAAGCACTAAATGTGCAGGCGGAGGAATAATGTACTACTGGTAATGGAGTTTGTTTGTAAACAAATCTAACTCAGACCACTACCTATCGCAAAAGGCCAAAACTGCGAAACCAAGGCTTGGGGCCTACTACTATTTCGAGATTAATATGAAACATTTTATTAAGATATGTTTAAATAATTGATTTACATACCTTGATAAACAAACAAAAATATCTGTTATTTTTCTTTTGTAAAACAAAAGTAATTGGTGCCGCGAACGCTTCATTCACATTGATTCACGTTCAATGCCTTGCGAGGCATCGTAGCCTATTTTTCGCCATTGCTCAATTATTGCTGGGTGAATGTCACCGTTAGTAAGTAGATTACCAAAGAAATCGTCGCGAGACTTAAAGCGGCCCTATTATTATTGCTTGTCGATCATCGAGATTCCATAATTTCTAAAAAAAAAATACCACAATTCATAGCCCATCCATCCATGGCAGTGTAGAGATGAAAATAGGTTCATTTTGACGGGGCGTGTAGGCCTAGTCTATTACTCTATATTATAATATTTCACTGTTTCACCGTGGCTATATATTAACAACGCCTGCTTCGAGAGTCGTTCCATTACATTAGAGAATGAAGATATATATTACGTTCTACAAACTAGTAGAACAAAACCTGTGAGTAGTTGTGGCAATGGGTTGTTTTACGACCCTTCTTTCTTTCAAGCGTAACGTGAAACGAAGCTTGATACATTGAGTTCACCGCACGGGACGTCAATCAATGTACAAACATGGCGGCCGTATTTACATGTCGCGGGTCACGTGACGGCCATTCTAGTCTATTAATATATTTCTATGGATATATGAACCTGTCATGACGTCATCAGCGGTTGATATGAACCGAATATCAACCTATGATTAGGTCATAAGAGGTTGTTATGAGATATAACTGCTATGGACGTCAAAGAAAAAAACTACACCCAGTTGTATATTTATGTATAACACCTTTGTTTTAACTGTAAATATTTCACTGCTTTTGTGTATTTTGTATTTCTTCTTCTTTTTTCTTTGTCAAATGAACACACGGACATGCTTGCTACAACAGCTAATGATTATATGACTGAGACCCATCCAACTCACTTTCAAAATCCTTTGATGAGTAGTTATATATACTACTGTTTGCTATTTCAATGGGACTGATTGTGTGAGAAAGTGGTTTGATGGGTTTCATACATCGAAAGTATTATTGCTTTATATATGTATCCCCAAAGACATGTTCTTATATTCTTCGTTTATTTAACTATTTGATAATATTTACATTCTCAAATCACTTCTATTAAAATCCGGCGATATAGAACTGAATCCCGACCCCAACATTGAAAATATAGATCCGCTATCGGTATTCCATCTTAATACGCGAAGTATAAGAAATAAACTTGACCAAATATTCGAAATAGCAGACGATTTTTATGTGTGTGGTTTTACTGAAACATGGGCTCATCTTAATAGCAACAGCATACAAACCACCGAATGCTAACTATGAATTTTGGTCTCGTTTAGATACACCAATTGATACAGCGTACCAAATTACTGACACTGTTATAATTTTAGGTGATTTAAACATCGATCTTATCACTACAAAAAACAATAAGTTACACGATTTATTGTTATCGAACTCGTTAAGAAATGTTGTTTTAACGCCAACAAGAGTAACTTCCTCAACATCTCCTTTATTAGACGTTATTTTAACTCCACTAGACCTAAACGTTTCCTTAAGTGAAACTATAGATTTTGATAAACATATTTCTGATGATAAAGGTGTTAATTGTGTTGTAGATATTAATGTTAATACTACGGCAAGTTTTACAAGAGAAGTAACTATTTATAAGCAAGCGAATTACAATAAACTCAACAATCTTATACATGATTTTGACTGGATAAATCGATATAATTTTCTCAATTTAGATGATGCCTGTGAATTATTTTACGATACTTTAAATCAGTTTATCAAAGAATGCATCCCCCAAAAACGCGTGACAATTCGACCTTGTGACAAACCGTGGTTTAATTCCGAAATACGAAAAGCGATTAGAAAACGTGATAGGTTACGAAGAATTTCTAATCAAACAAAAAAAAAACTGAAGGATTTGAATCGGTACAAAAAACAAGGAAATAAAGTTAACAATTTAAAGAAAAACAATTAAAATCTAAATATTATGATAAACTTGTTTCAATTATCACCGAACCGAATAATACGTCTAGTGATTTTTGGTACTCAATGAAAAATTTATTAGGGCAAAATGTTAAAAATGTTATACCGACTTTAATATCAAATACAGATGGCAAAGTTGCACACACTGACTGCGAAATGGCCGAATTACTAAATTCTTTTTTTATATCCATATCCAATAATGAATCACTAAGCGACTCATTAGAATTTCGTTCTAAAACAAACTCTATATTTAAAATGCCCGAGATACAAAATTCTGAAATAACTGACTTAATTTTAGATCTTGATATCAGAAAAGCAAACGGCCCTGATAGAATAAGTAATCTCCTCTTAAAGCATCTAGCAAAGGGTATCTCTATCCTCTTTTCTGCACTATTTAATAAACCCTTACAAGAGGGAATATTCCCAAAGATATGGAAACAAGCTAATGTTATACTACTATTCAAAAAAGGTGACAAATCCGATGTTACTAATTATCGACCTATATCCTTATTAAGAGCCAGTCCACGAGAAAACCACGCAGAAGGTTCGAAGGTGGAGGTGGGCCGATTGCGTTCATATTTACAGGGTTTGGTCGACCCTTCGAGCCTACTCCCCAGCCAAAATCACTGATTTCAGAAATCAACCGTTTTCAAGATACAGGCCTTTTACGTTTTTCGGCTGTTTTTTTGTCATTTTCAAGTCAAATTTTAGGTATATTTGTCGCACTACTACCGCTGTTACATGACCCTGGAGAACTAGGTTTGGGTTGTTCGTGATAGTCGGGGTCTTGCACTACCACAATATCATGGTCATCCGGTTCAAGTTCATTTTCAATAGGTAACAGAGATACCTGAATTATACCCTTTTTTCAAATTGCGATAACTCCACTGGAGCAGGGCTTGCGATCAAAATGTAAATCGTTTTATTTGCAGCTTGACCAGTTCTAACAACGTAAAAAATAAAATCGTTGTCAACTCACCCACAACAGTATGAAAATTTACGAAATTCGTCATTTTTCGCGTCATATTTCGGATTCTTAAGTGTCTGGATTTCGCCCGTACTTTCTGGACATGTCCTACGATATTTTCCAGATGTCAGGCCAGGAATATGACCAATTGAACATCAATTGGACATCGATATATTGAATAATATTCGGATTTTCAAAATTAATATGTATATTTAGTGTATAAGTACCACGCAACCTGATATTAGGCTGGATTGATTAGATAATTAGTTGGTCAGCGTATTTATCGTGTTATACCGTTTATACACCTACCTTGTTTACCGGCTTAATCTACCTTACAAGTAATTTAACTATCAATGTAATTTTAAAATAACATTTTACGAAAATGATTTGACATCACCACAAGCAATTCTTATTTCGGAAGCTTTTTTTCGTTTGCTACCGTCTAAACGAATACATTTTTGAGAAATATTACTGGCCTGAATTTGATTAAAGCAGACACGGATCGACAAGCTTTCTTTCTATCGTATTATGAAAGCAGTTAATTTTGTAGGAATGTTACAAAAAAAAAATGAAATGAAATGGAATTAACATCTTACTGTTCTGTTCCGAACTGGGCTAATGAAGATGGGCATATACGCCATACAGAGTGCTATGAGGAAAATTTGCCCGGACAGCGACACTACGGCCTACTCTTATATCGAATTCCAACTGTCAAGGGATCGCTACGTCCACGCCAATGTGTACACGGGACTCGGTTTGTCGTTCCATCCGAACGACTAGACAGCTGTGCTTGTAGGAATATTACTGACACAAATTTGAATACCATACCGGAATTAAATATGAATAAGCGGTCGCCATACAAGATACGCCCACATTTTGCAAGAGATGGACAGAGAACAAGCTATATAAAAAGCGATTTTTTGTACCATCACGGGCCATCATCCAGTTTGTTACAATCCGACATGCGACAAAATCAAAAAGAATCAACTTTGTGATATAAAAGAATATATAAAAGTTTCATCAAAGTCGAAAAGAAAGGAGCTACAAGCACAAAACGTCATTTTACGTACATTCAATGTTATATTCTAGGAAGTTACATTGTGAAGTTACATTGTGATATGCGCAAATATCGAAAGAAACCGAGATCTTTGTGTAACACTATCTTAGTGATTACAGAGACCAGTTTCATAAATATATGGTTTATTTACATCGGAACAGAATTACAACACATCTACATAACTACAGCAGCAATACAGGTACTTAAACTATATAAGGAACGCATCAGAACGGTACATAATTATATTAAATCTACCATTCCGCCTCTCTGCCAAGACAGCGGGTGAGTCCATAAGCCTGTCTGTGCGTCTCTCTTCTCTGTCCATGTTCGTCTTTGCTCCCCATCTTCTTGAGACAGAGAGACCCTTTTATAGTGAGCTCCACTCATTTGTCTCAACAACCACAGCTAATTTATACTAAACTTAATTTATATTAACTTATACTAAAGTTAATCAAAGCATGCATATATATATATTATTGATATTTAATATATCATATAAAGAACTACACAATGAATCAGCTGTCGTTGATAGATTTTATACTATAAACACGGCCAGTGATAGGTCAGCGTGAACTCTCTCATTCCGTAAAATTTGATTTAATCAGGCTTTTAACTGACTCTGTATGCAATCGTTAACATCTTGTTGTTCATTTATGATTACATTGTCACTTTGTAAAGTGCCCCTGAACATGTTATATGAAAGGGTGCACTATAAATATCCTGTAATAATAATAATAATACAAACATACTTTTGAAGATTCGTCAAAATCTGATAAAATCTTGGAATTACATACTTTTACACTATTTGCGTACGAGAAGCGGCCATTTTGTCAGGCAGTTTCAGTTTGATTTTCACGAAATTCGAACTCCGCAATCATTAGCGTGTAAAGGGGATATATAAAAACGTTTTTAAAAATCGAATGAAAATTGTGATCTCTGGGCGGGCTACAAGCTAAAAACACCATTTTTTGTACAATCATGGGCCATAAACCAGGAAATTAATATCCGATATCCAGGAATATCGGATGGAGCCGAGCTCTTTGAGTTATAAACGCTCCTTTTAAGTTTCATCAAAAATTGTGAACTCCATAGTCCACAATCTAAAAACATGATTTTTCGTAAAATCAGGGGCCATAGTTCATGAAGTTACGATCCGATACATGCCAATATTGAAAGGAACCGAGATATTAGGGAGATAAACATATAATTATTTCAAATATTACAGAAAGTGGATAAAAAGATGACCCATAGAGTGTCCGTAAACAAAATGTGGACGGACGGACGAACGGACAGGGGTGACGACAATACCAGTCCACACGAAAATGTGGACGGATAGACGGACAGGGGCGTCCACACGAGAATATAGATGTACAAAAATAGCGAGGTACTCCTATTTTTATTACGGGCGGATTTTGAATATTTTTTAGACATTTTATAACGAAGAAAATGATGTTCTGACATCGCAAAACTATTGTTATTTGGGAAATTCTGCATTCATTTGCTGTCGAATAAACAAAGATACGTTATTTTGTACCATACGGGAATTAAATATGAAAAATATCGAGGTGCACCTATTTTTATCTGCTCTAACTCGACCGTTTTTCATAATTTTGACGCTTTAGATCGAAAATTTGCGAAAATCCATATTCTCGGGGAGACGCCATCTTGGATTTGCAGACTTAATACCAAAATCATACGGGGAGTGAATATTTTGGCAAAGCCGGTTGGAGGGGAGGCGGAGTTGATATATTGACCCTCTGAATAACAATATAGGCGATACGGTACCTGAATAATCCGCCGATGTATCCCAATCAAACGTGAAGTTTTTGCTAACTTTCGACACGAATTTTCGTGCTGTTGCAAGTTAGCTGACAACAAATTTATTTCTTATGTTGTTAGAACTGGTCAAGCTGCAAATAAATTGATTTTAATTTTTATCGCAAACCCTGCTCCAGTGGAGTTATCACGATCTAAAGATGGGGTACATTTCAAGCATCTCTAGATACCGTATCTAGAGATGCCAGAAATGTACCCCATCTTCAGATGTCGATCGCCAATTCCGCCAATTCCGATAAAAATATAATTTTGGCGTTAAAATATTCAATCTGGCGAAATTTTTGACGATTCTTTTTTAACCATGGCTAAAAAAAATCTTGCCACAAAGTTTTGATTTCTACGTAGTGCACACACGTTATAATCTATCACGCTTGGCTGAGTCATTTATAAATCAATCAAGCACTAATCCTTTGTCTCTTGATCAATCTCGGATTAGTGTTGATTAGTATATACAGTAAGAGTAGTAATAAACTAATCAAGAGACAAACGATTTAATTGTTTGTCTCCAAATACGAGTCGGTGGCATTTTTTACGGTTTCTATATATTCAAAATGGCGGACACCGTGAATAATACACGTTCGATTTGTGTGAGATTATTGGACTATGACGTCTGTTTTATCCCTTTCCTACTCCTGTTGCACATATCGTTAATAAATTAAGGCAGGTTTGTTGTTAAAGTTTACATGGAAGTCGATATTAAACGCCAGAAACGAACGAACGAAAGTCAGTTATTTTCTAATCACATGCCATTAATGGGCCGTAAGCGAAAATTTGAACAGCCTTCGTCAACGTCCGATAGAAGAATTTCAAACTTATTTTTTGTGTATTTCATCACCAAAATACTCCCGAACTGACTATATAATAGTTAAAAAATAGATGACGTAAATGGAATATGCTGAAAATTTGAGTCAATTTGTTTCCTTTGAACCAAGATTATTAGCGTTTGATATTAGGCCCAGCCTCGATCATCATCACTAAAGAAAGATTCAGCTATTACCCAGCAAACACAAAACGTTTTGGTAACATTCGTAATTGGTTCTAATATGGTTGCGTTCAGAATGTTTGTTTAAGCACGTTCTCCGAACGTTCAGAAAGGGTTCATGGATAGACTGTACTTTTTCTAAACGTTCCAGAAACATCGCCAAAATGTTGTCTTTTGACGTTTTAATTTTACTTTCATTCAACAATGACGGAACGTTATTTTGAATGTTTTTATAATGTTCCATCGCCAAACGTTGCATTAAAACATTAGATTAATGGTTTTTTTTATGACGTTATATCGTTGATACTGTGATACGTTACTAAACATTAGTTATACTGATGTTTATTTTAGAAACGTTCAGATTAGTTGTTCCAAGAACGTCAACGGAACCACCTGATTCAACGTTATTTGTCAAGCCTGGTCAGACAAACTGTAGATGTCAGTAAATTATGTTCTTATAACGTAACTTTTGTAACGTTTTAAATTATGATTCTTTGAACGTTGGTAATACATTTGTTTGTGACGTTATATTGATTATATTGAATTTCAGTTTTTAAAACGTTCTGTTTTCCTAATCTAAAAACGTTAAAATAAAACGAAAAATAAACCCTTCCAATGAAGTTCGTAAAACGTTGTATTTCTATTTTACATTCTTTACTTCTTACATCATTAGCAAACGTTGCATTATAACATTAGATAAATGTTTCAACCATGTTTTTAATGACGTTATCTCGTCGATACTGTGAAACGTTACTAAACATTAATTAATATTGTTCTACTGACGTTTACTTTAGAAACGTTCAAACCAGTTGTTCCGAGAACGTCAGCTGAACCACCTGAATCAACGTTATTTCCCAAGGCTGGCCAGACAACCTGGAAACGTCAGTAAATTATGTTCTTCTAACATGACTTCTGTAGCGTTTTAACTTATGATTGTTTTGACGTTTTATCGTTGATACTGTGGGACGTTATTAAACATTAATTAGTATCGTTCTATTGACGTTTATTTTAGACACATTCAGATTAATTGTTCAAAGAAAGTCAAATAAACCATCTGATTCAGGGTATTTCTCAAGACTGGTCAAACAACCTGTTACACCAGATCAATGTTTAAAACCCGTTTTTACGTTATATTGTTGGCACTGTGAGGCGTTACTAAGCATTAATTATAATCGTTCTAGCGACTTTTACTTCAGAAACGTTGGGATTAGTTGTTCCGAGAATGTCAAATGAACCATCTGAGTCAACGTTATTTCCCAAGGCTGGTCAGACAACCTGTATACGTCAGTAAACTATGTTCGTCTAACATAACTTTTGTAGCGTTTTCACTTATGATTCTTTGAACGTTATTTTTATTTGTGTTTGTAACCTTATATTGATAATATTGGATTTTGGTTTTTAAAGACATTCCATGTTCTTAACATATTAAACGTTTAAATTAAACAAACAAAAATAACCGTCCAAAAATGTTCGTAAATCGTTTTACATTTAGATGGGTTTTACTGACAAGAACTGCATTTAAACTTACGATTAACGTTTAAAGCGCGTTTTATTTGACGTTTCGTCGTTGAAACTATCAGAAGTTACTAAACATTAATTGGTATTGTTCTATTGACGTTTACTTTATTAACGTCCAGATTAGTTGTTTCAAGAACATCAAATCAACCATCTGATACAAAGTTATTTCCTAAGCCTGATCAGACCCACAGTACACATTTCTCGTGGAATGACTCTTAAGTGCTATTAGCAAATTACTTGAAAAATTAGTTTTTAAACACATCTACAATTATTTTCGTTTTAATAATTTACTAAATTCCTATCAATCTGGCTTTAGACCTAAATTTTCGACTGTACACCAACTTATTGAATAATACGATAGCATATTGCAGTCATTAGAAAATGGTAAAAGTTCATGTTTCATCTTTTATGACATCTCTAAGGCATTTGATAGATTGAATCACAATGGCTTACTAAAAGAACTTTCTAGTTACGACTTAGATGGTACGTTTCTCCATTGGCTTAACAGTCATATAAGCGATAGGAATCAAACTGGTTTTGTAAATAACGCTTACTCATCGACCCTATCGCTTCATTCTGGAGTTCCACAGGGCTCTGTATTGGGTCCTTTTTTTATTTCTTGTATACATAAACGATATTCAAGATTCTTTGGAAAATACAGCCAGATTAATTGCGGATGACACCGCCATTGGTTGCGCTAAATCTAATGTATATGAAATAGAAAATTCATTAAACGCTGACTTATTCAAACTAGAATCGTGGTCCAAAGATTGGCTGGTAAAATTTAACCCTTCTAAAACAAAAGTATTGCATTTCAGCAAAACCTCCGAGAACGCCCCAACTTTATATTTTGGTAATGAATCATTAGATGTTGTAGTTAACCACAAACACCTTGGCGTTACTCTATCAAATGACTGTAAATGGTCCGAACATGTCGATAATATCTGTAAAGCTGCCTCTATGCCTCTAAACGTTTCAATATATACTATTCAAAAAAAGTAGGGGATATTTGATTTTGGGGGCATAATACTAAAATATGCAAATGACTACGAAAAAAGTCACTATAGAACCTAACAGAAGAAACATTTCCAGTTACATGTGACGCCCAAACGCACCAATAGCTACCGCATGAAATGCAGGGGATGCTCGGGATCATCATGGGGGTCCAACCCACGATTTGCACGACTCTGACTTTGAATGTTACAGTCATTGTGGCATTGAATTCCAGGGTGGAAACATCAGTTTAATTGTTTTAGTGACCAGAAAACAAATTTTGATATGCGTCGGCTTACCCAAAATGAAAGGTTACGTGCCCTTGGCATGCTACAGATCGGCACAACACAGGCGGTTGTGGCGCGGACGATGAATGTTTCTCAGTCTGTCATAAGCAGGCTATGGTCAAGATACCGTGATACACAATCTGTACAGCACAGACCACGCTTAGGTCGACCAAGGGCGACAACTCAAGCCCAGGATCGATTTATCCGTACCTTGGCCTTGAGAAATCGTGTCATCACAGCAAATCAGATCAGCGCTCGTCTTCAAACAGACACTGGTGTGAGAGTGAGTGGCCAGACGATTCGGAATCGACTGCATAGGGGTCACCTTCGCGCCCGACGTCCTCGCGTGATCCCTTGTTTGAGAGATCATCACATTCAGGCAAGACGTCGTTGGTGTAGGGATCGTCAACACTGGGATAATCGACGCTGGAGCAATGTGATGTTTTCAGCTGAGTCAAGGTTCACTGTTGATTTTTTGGACAGACGTAGGAGGGTGTGGCATCGTCGAAACGAGCGCTTCCAAGACGTTTACGTCATCAGACATGATCGATTTGGGGGTGGTTCTGTTATGGTGTGGGGAGGCATCACTGTTGCTGGAAGAACGGCTTTACATGTTGTTGCAGGGCGTGTTACAGGCCAGTACTACCGGGACAACAACTTGGCAGTCCAGTTGTGCCGTTCGCACGACGTCATGGCCGCCGTTTCATCTTCCAGGATGACAACGCAAGATGTCACAGGGCCAGGGTCGTTACAGGTTACCTCCAACAATAGAACATCACCACATTACCTTGGCCAGCACTGAGTCCCGACCTCTCCCCCATCGAGCATGTCTTGGACATGCTTGGACAGAGGTTACGTCAACGTCAACAACGTCCTGCCAATGTCCAAGAACTTGCTGCTGCGTTGCAACAGGAATGGGACAATCTGGACCAAAATGACCTTAGACGTCTCATTAGGAGTATGCCACGTCGGATCAATGCTTGTTTGGCAAACAGAGGAGGATTTACCCGTTACTGACTTTGTTGTGATGCTGTGGTAACTTTGCTGTTTGACCCCGGGTATCATTTTACCCTTATAATGGTCAGTCTGTGCCTTACTTAGTCTAACGATCATTTGGAATAAATCGATGAATGTGAACTTCTTTTCATTTTGTCATTTTGTTTCTTCGTCAGTTTCATTAGGTGACTTTAATAACACTTAAAAATCAAATATCCCCTACTTTTTTTGAATAAGAAAATTTAAATATACCTTTAAGCGAAAAACATTAGAAATTATTTACAAATCGTTCATAAACTCCATACTGGAATACGCTTGTGAATTGTGGGATTGTTGTAATGCATCTGATCGCGATAAACTTGAAAAAATTCAACTCGAGGCAGCTAGAATTATTACAGGACTCCCGAAATACTCAAGTAAAGAATCGTTATATTATCTTACAGATAAATTAACAGAGCTATACACGTCAAAGCATAATTATAACCTACGTAACAATCCTGATATTCCCGTTCCTTTTTGTAAATCCACATTATATCAAAAGTCATTTATACCCCAAACAGTAAGAGACTGGAACAACTTACACGAATCTATAATAACAATTCCTGATATTAAACACTTTAAATCTAAATTAAATAATACCAACAATGACAATGTAGCGCCCAGTTTTTTTCATTCCGGTAACAAAAAAGAAAAAATTATACATACTAGAATCTGTCACCAGTGTAGTTCGCTAAATTCAGATCTCCAAAAAATTAAATTGATTAATAACCTTCAGTGTAATTGTGGATATCCAAATGAAAACGCAACCCATTTTTTTACAGTGTAACTAATTTAAGAGCAAAATTATTTGAATCCCTGGGCCAATTACCTACGATTTATGTGCTCACACTATTGTGGGGTGACAGCAATTTAACCAACCACCAAAACAACTCATTGTTCGAAAAAGTGTGTTCATATATAAAAGCAACTAAACGTTTTAAATGTTGTTTGTAAGCTGTGTTCACTTGCACCCTGTTCATTTATGTTTGTTTGTTTATTTGTCTGTTATTTATTATGTACATTAGATCCATATTTGTTACTTCTCACAATTTTTTAAGTAAACTGCACTATTTATTACATTTATACAATTTCTGACTATGGAAAGGACGTTTGTAAGTTTTAATAACTTTTGTCCAATCCAATTGTATCAAGAATTTTTGTTGTTGATGCAATAAAATATGTTTAAACCCAAACCTGAAAACACCCTAAATAGGCAACTCGGAGCCTGGTCCTCCGGAAAACACACACAAAAACCCAAACCTAACCCTAACTTTAACCCACAACAGAAAAACGTAACTCACGCACACAGAGGATCAGGCTCTGGGTTACCTATTTAGGGTGTTTTCCGGTATTAAGTGTGTTTTCGGGTATTTAGTGTTTTTCCGGTATTCAGTGTGACATGGTGTTTTTCGGTTGTTTTCCAGTGATTTCCGGTGTTTTTTGGTGTTTTCCGGTATATAGTATTGCCGTTTAAGAATAAAAGAAAGCCACAGTTCAACATATACTCTTCAAGAAAAGAAACGCACAATCCATTTTTCATCATTTTTTTATTTGAACGAGGTATTTAGTGTTTTTCCGGTATTCAGTGTGACATGGTGATTTTCGGTTGTTTTCCGGTGATTTCCGGTGTTTTTTGGTGTTTTCCGGTATAAAGTATTGCCGTTTAAGATTAAAAGAATGCCACAGTTCAACATATACTCTTCAAAAAAAGAAACGCACAAACCATTTTTCATCATTTTTTTATTTGAACGAGGTCTTTGTTTCGGTAAATCTTACGTGTTTTTAATGCCATTATGTAAGGATAAAAGAAATTCATTATTGATTTTAAAGGTAGGGTCACTAATTGTGACTGATCATCCTTTTTGTCGAAATTTGTTATCGCTTGATTGCACCAAGAAACATGAATTTAACAACTTCGCGGGCTTTTCGCATGGAACCTAAATCTAAGGTCTTTAAAATCCCGGGGTTCTCGGTTTCCAAATCAGTTGCACATATAAACACTCAACGAACCAAGTGATGCCACAACAACGCAACAACGCTATTGGACGATTACAAGCAGGTGAATTCAAGACAGTTGTTGCCAGCCTGCTGAATGTTTCTCTTAGTTCCATTTCTCGCCTTTGGGATAGGTACCGACAACAAAGTTCAGCACGTTACCGCCCTAGCTCAGGCCAAACAAGAGTGGCCCCCACCTGTCCTGGATCGTCACTTCCGGTTACGTCATTGGCGTAAATGGTTTTCAAAAGCGACCTCTACTGCAGCAGCAATTCCCGGACGGCGTAGAATCTCGTACCAGACAGTAGGTAAAGCCTACGTGAAACCGATTAACGAGGCAGACGTCCCCGTTAGAGGTTCTGTTTTGAAATACGCCGACACCATGAAAATCCAACTTTAATGGGTTCAGACACTGAGGGTATGGCCACAGCAACACTGCAGATCAGTTTGGTTTAGCGACGTGTCGCGGTTCTTGTTGCAACAAGGCGATGGTAGAGCGAGGATATACCGACGACGAAATATAACTTTGCGTTTCTTTTTTGGGAGATTATATATTTTCTCATTGTTTTAATTTTAATTCTCATTCTCATTGCTTGGCTTCAACTCTTCCCAAAACTTTCGCCGAAATGAAAGTATCTACAACAGGTGAAGACACACTGACAACGCTTTGCCCAGATTTCCATAATGTTGACTATGGAAATCTTGACGTACCAAAAGTAGAAATAATATTCTAATAAACAAATAACTTACCACCGCCATACATTTCAACGTAGCCCTGTTATTTTTCAAAATCAAAATCGTGATTTTTACAGAAAAAACGGGGAGAAAATATCATATAACTGTGGGGAATCGGGGGGGGGGGTCGGCTTGGATTATTTAGTACTTGAAAGATATGAAATAATGTATGCTGTTTTCTTGTTTGTGTAGTAGGGTGTAATTTATAAATGTTTTGTTGTTAATATGTTAATACAGTTTATGTAATATATGGTGTTGTATCTTATGTCAGCTTGGTGTCTTGGAATCTAGCCAAGACGTAGTGTCCAGTGTGTGTGTGTGTTGTATTGTGTTTAGTGAGTTGTTTTAATGAGTTTACCTGGCTTGCACCTTGTTTGAAACTGCACTTTTCTCTTGACATGACTTATGACAAGACCCTTGTATGTTCTTCAGGTATATTTCATTTCTTGTTTTTTTTAGTAATTTTATCAAGTTTAATTTATCAGTAAATATAGGTTTGTTCTAAGTAGTTTCATTAAAGCTGAACTCCGGTTACAAAAATACCGAAATGATGAAATAAAAAAAAAGTTAACGCCCTCAAGCCGCCATACTTGATTCCAATTTGTGAAATAAATATGGCGGACATTGAGGCTTATGACCTGGAAAGGTTAGCCGATCTCACTTCCAGTTTGTTTATTGTCAGCTACCTATACACATCCGGCGTTATTCCCTCGCACGCTTCACTGATTGTTCTATTTTTCCCAACACAGTATAGCAAATTATTGAAGATTGCAAAATGTCTGTTCAGGTAAGACTGTAAATAATTATATGAACAGCGTCTACTACAATATAGCCTAAGCTTTACTCTAAAACAAAAGGTGCAAAAAGATGGCTTACCCCAACCTAAAATTTTCAAACAAAACAAATCACCCGTACAAACTATAGTCTACTCCATGTTGAATATTGTTCACGAAAACGAGCAAGAGACATAAGTACAGTTTTGGGGGCGGCTCTCACCGGTGAGTGTTTGACAGTTATGTTTTGTTTCTATTTTACCAAGGCTGAAGAAATTGATATTGTAGTAGACGCAGATCATATAATTATTTACTGTCTTACCTGATCAGACATTTTGCAATCTTCAATAATTTGGTATACTGTGTTGGGAAAAATAGAACAATCAGTGAAGCGTGCGAGAGAATAACGCCGGATGTGTATAGGTAGCTGACAATAAACAAACTGGAAGTGAGATCGGCTAACCTTTCCAGGTCATAAGCCTCAATGTCCGCCATATTTATTTCACAAATTGGAATCAAGTATGGCGGGTTGAGGGCGTTAACTTTTTTTTATTTAATCATTTCGGTATTTTTGTAACCGGAGTTCAGCTTTAATAATTCTTGTAATAGGAGTTTTCCTAATCTATCTATAATTTCATATCTTTAGTTTTCTCCCCATTTTCGCCCTTTTCCCCAGTGGTATTTATTTTATTTTAGCTTCTGTAATATAGTCCTTACTGGCATTGTGATAATTAAGACACCTTTCCCATGGTATGTTTAGTTTTTCTGCTTTTTTCCTCTATCTTTTTAAATGTTGATATAAATGTGTTTAGTTCAAATTATGTTTTGTATATTTATTTCTATTTTGATTATGTTCTGTCCGCCTTGTATGTTTGTATTTATATTTTCAGTGTTTTTTGGTATTTCCTTCTGTTTTTTTGGTTTTCCTTTTTGGTTTTGTATATGATATTCTGTAAATAAACTGTTTAAACCAGAGCTGTTTCCTGTCCTCAATTACCTACAAATCCCTGAGATAAAACTCCGGCTACATTTGCATACCTTACCTTCAAATTTGTGAGTATCTGATTTGGTTTTATCAAACACCTGTGATGATTTGAATTTAGATAATCCAAAATCCGTTATTTTGCAGTTCCATCTACTATCAATTACACATTTACTACTTTTTAAATTTCCATGAAGTTTTATAGGACTACAGTGAATATAATCAAGGCCCTGAAAAACAGAGAAAATATCCATTCTCGGCGCTATCCAATCTGATTCAGTAACCAAACGTTTGGTATTTTGAGTTTCAAATTGTTGTTTCTGAAACTAAGTCCTTCATAGGTTGAAATGATAGTTGGTCTGGAGTTTAACTTGTTTGAAGCCAGCACATTCAAACATTCTTACCCCCATATTCAAGGTAGCAATTTACCCTGACATTTTAATAACAAACCTGCCATTGAATTTTAAATAATGATACCCTCCTACCACAAAAATCACACAACGCAGCATGCGGTGTTAACTACTAGAAGGACAGGTAGTAAAATTAACCAAGGTAGAGTATTCGCACTTAATTCATTGTTCAACAAAAACCATGTGATGTTAATGTTTTAAAGAACAATATTATAGTATTTAAAAATAATTGACCATTGTTTAACTCACCGTACATATGTCAACTGCTATAGAAAACTGGAACATTGTGTCTATTTTTATATTATCATCTTCAAGCACATCCTACAAATATCAAGTTAATATGTTAGATGTCATTACAATTAAGACATTATGCAGATTATCGCTAGGCATTAGTGCACTGTTGAATAATAGGTATCCAATATCAAACTGCAGCTTAGGTCTTATCTTTTACACGTAAATTTCAAAGCATGTAGTTATTGGAGGTTTTGTCTTTATTGTGACCTTATAAAACACCAATATTTGCTATAGGGTTGTAACCTAAATATACCTCATCAAATCGATGTTATGGGCAAGGGAAAGTGACAGTTTTTGTGTTGGTGCCTAAACGTGCCTGATATAGTAGTTAGAGTGGCTGTACAGCCATTTTGCACTGAGTGACCTTTTTGCACGCTCTTGACCTTGTACTGCGTGACACCTATGACCTAGTACATCGTGACCCGGGGTGACCTAGTGCGTCGTGACCTTGTACTGCGTTACCCCTACGACCTAGTTCGTCGTGACCTTGCAGGTGCGTGACCTTTTTCAGGTGCGTGACCGAGAAAGAGGGACGCGCGCGGGGAAAAGAGAAAGATAGCGAGGGAGGTAAAGAACTCTTTTATACATTTAAATTTGGGGCCATGAAAAGGGCCGTTGGTCTACATGTTACACTAACAGGAACATCTTGGATGATCTGACCACAGTGGTATGGGCCTCTTTGGACATTTGACAAGATGTTTATGTCGTCTATGACAGGTCTTCCCAATCTCTATCCCACACCAGAAGCATATCAGGTAATCAGCATCAGATCGATTACCCCTAAATACATTGTAGTAACCCCCACAGGTCTGACAAAATCTATAATCTTTTTTTACTTGATCCATTTCGATTGTGACTTCTTTTGGCTTCGATCTTGAAATTTATGCCCCGGGACGAGTCTAGTTTGTGGGGACGATACCATGTTACACCACTCAGAGGGTGAGACGTGGGAGTTAAACAGACACGTGATATGTTGCTGACAAAGCATTTTATTGAACTAAAGTTACAGAGAATTGGATTATATCAAATGGTTACCATAAAACTACAAAAGAAATATTTAAACTGAAGGAAAAAAAAGCATTCATTAAAATAAGCAAATTTACAAAGCCAAAAAGAAAATCGGCAACTTTGTCCTTTCTTCTGTTCCGGTTGCAAATCGGGAACATGATCCCTTGTCCATTGTTCGACGATTATATCATTCACACGGTACCCATGACCGAAAACGGAAAAGGCGCGAGGAGAAGGAACGTGAAATCGATGGCACAGATAAAACAAGCAATAATGTCCGCAGACGACACTGTCGAGTCCTTGAATCCATCGGGGTTGGTAGTGGAGCTGTAGATCTTGCACGAAACTTCGAAAGGCTTCTCCGTAGACATCAGAAGAATTGCCCTAGGAATCAAAGAAGATAACGTGTTCTGGTTTTTCGCACGCAAACACGGTCCAGAGTTTGCCGGGTTGGTCTTCGTCGTCCGTGTTGATGACGTGGGCTTTGGGGTACGAGGTTGGTCGCAGTATATCCAGGTGATTACGAGCACACACGCCCTCAAAAATAATAGAAGATGTGTTTCCAATTCCCGTGTCAATTGTTGATTGGAGAGAGCTTCACCAATCGGTGATGACTTGTCGGTTAGCGTCGATTTCCAAGACATTGTCGTATTCGGCAAACAGAACAAGACTGAGGTGATTTGTCGGGGCTTCATGGAATTTGACGTCGCTGTGCTATCCAAACCTCGTATCTCGGTTTTTTGCCAAATTTACATTTTTGCTTGATCAGAATCAAATTCCTGCCGCGCACCATCTATCAAAAGTTCGTACCTCTACGCCAATTAGAAATAGGATTTTCGAGCATGTGACAATTTCTCGGAATCTTATTCGCCAAAATTAATTTCTCCAAAACATCGTATTTCTGACGAAATATCGTATCTCGGTACCACGTGGCAAAATCAGACGACATGGATGTTTTGTGTAGTTTGAAGTCACTTTTAAATGATGTATGAGGTAAAGCATAACTAATCCAGAAAGAAAACTTAAATTTCTTTAAACAGTAAGTCAATATTTTGCATATATATCGAATTACAATTACAAATACTTTGATTAACCCATTTTCATTGATTTGGGGTTATTTAGTTACAATTTGTATAAAATTGGCTAAATATAAAATATATTACAGTACATACTATCATTATTTAATGAATACGTGCATCTTTTACTGATAACACACTAATAAGTAAGATATTAGTGGGAAATTCTGATATACGATAATTTGACATTAACGACACCGATGAATGGTATACCCCATCGGCGAATAACGTACAGAGATACGACAGTTTGACATATTTTTTTTTTAAATTTCAGAACGGTTTCTGTCTTTTTAATCTACATCAGTATATGTCTACTAGTCTGCCCGGGCTAAACAAGCACCAAAAGCGACGAGTTTGATTGCTACTAATTCGAATAATGCTGCATTTCCTTTAGTACGGCTCCGGTCCGGGAGCAGCAATGGCAAACGGCAGCTTGTGTGTCCTTACATGCGATTATTCAAGTGGAAGGGCTCTCTTTTCAACATGGCACGTGTCTAAGAAAGGGCGAAAATTGAAATTTCCCTACCGATTTTTAGCTATTTGCCGTGCGGGCTACCCAAACTGCCTTTCCTTATGTGCGTTATTTGCGTTTACGGACACGGTTCCGCATACGTTTCCGTACCGATCGCAACATAGCCTGTTTCGAAAAATCGTACCGCGGACGCCGCATAGAGAACCGTATCCGAACCGGCAAATAAGGAAACACTCTTACTAAAATTCTATGAAAGTGATTATTTCCGTATCCGCAACCGGACCGGATCCATAATAAAGGAAATGCAGTCTAAAGCTGCATTTCCTTTAGTTCGGATCCAGTCTGGCTCCGGTTTTATGCGGTTTTTCAAGCGGAAGGGCTCTCTTTTCAACATGGCACGTGTCTAAGAAAGGGCGAAAATTGGAATTTTCCTACCTATTTTTAGCTTTTTGCCGTGCGGACTACCCAAACTGTGTTTCCTTATGTGCGTTATGGGTCTTTACGGACACGGTTCCGCATGCGTTTTCGTACGCCGCATAGAGAACCGTATCCGCACCCGCACATAAGGAAAGCTGTATTTCCTTTAGTACGGACCCAGTTCGGCTCCGGTCCGGGAGCAGTTATGACACACGGCAGGTTGTGTATTCCTTATATGCGGTTTTTCAAGCGGAAGGGCTCTCTTTTCAACTTGGCACGTGTCCAAGAAAGGGTGAAAATTGGAATTTCCCTACCTATTTTTAGCTTTTTGCCGTGCGAGCTACCCAAACTGTGTTTCCCTATGTGTGTTATGTGTGTTTACGGACACGTTTCCGCATGTTTTTCCGTACCGAAAAACCGCACCGGACGCCGCACAGAGAACCGTATCCGCACACGCACACGAGGAAGCACTCTTACTAAAATTCTATGAAAGTGTTTTTTTTCCGTATCCGCAACCGGACCGGATCCGTACTAATGGAAATGCAGCTTGGGGATGACCTAGACGATTTAAACCTTTATTCTACCCCTATCCACTCAAATAAAATAAAATTCGAACACTTAAAACAACACGAAATAAAAAATATGAGAGCCAGAAATAGAGGTGTTGCTTCAAACATTCCAACTCGATTCCAGTTATGATGAAATCGGTTTAAATGTCTCCACAATAGATAAGCTTTTCGATACTAGTGGGAACGAAAATATAGAAAATAGCCTAGAAGATAAAATTTATGAATTAAGTGACACACTTTCAGACTCTGATGACATTATCAAAAGAACCGGATTGGGATGTAGGTATATGGCTAGATCACACACTGAAGATAATGGAATAACTCTGAAGATAATGAAATAACTGAAATGACTGGAGATATTGAAATAACTGAAGATAACAAAATAACTGAAATAAATGATGATATTGAAATAATTGAAGATAATAAAGCAAATGAAATAAATGAAGATAATGAAATAATAGAAAATCATAATGTCAGAAAAAAACGGAAATCAAAGGTTATGCAGTGGCACAAAAGCCTACTTTAAATTCAAATTAGAACTGTACACGAGACCTCGGGTTTTCTTCCTATCCGAACGACTAGATTGTGTTGCTAGTCAGGCCCCACAATGGGAAAGGACACAGGAAAATCCGTGCTAAGACCGGTACACCCGGGTTAGCGAGTAAGAGCCTTTATCACTGAGCCACTTTGACTCATTTTGACCCGTTTCATTAACCTGGATAGTGCTGAAAAGTTGGATGTTAAACTCCATTTCACTTCATTTATTTTTAATAAAAGTGTCTCACTAATCAAATGAATGATACTCAAGCCAGAATAAGGATTTTAACCACGGAAATGGTATACGGCCACGCCCGTTTTGTTATCTACAAATTATCGTACATCGTTTTTTGGGACATATGCATCATATCCAAACTTCGTATGTCCAATTTTGGAGAAAATAAAATGCGTCAAATTATCGTATGTCTGGTTTATGACGTCATAGGTGCCCCACCCCACTCTACTATATGCAATACTTCATGTTTAGTTAATAAGTCATTGTGTGAAAAAATTGTAGAATTTGGTTTAGTAGTAACATTTTTATAATGTTTTTTGTTTCCCCTGAAAAGTTACATAAATCGACATACGAGATTTGGATAGCGCAGCGACGTTGAGTTCCAAAGACAGGTTACCAGCCGCTTTCGGATGAAAGTAGTTACCGTCGGCTCCGTGGTCGTTGGTCAAATCAAAACAATACAAGATGTACCCATTGATATAGTCGTTGAAAGTGAGGTCCAGGTCTTCTCTGGTGTTTAAGACGGTCACCCTTTACATCAAATCCACATAAGGTGCGATGGCTTGTCGCTGGGGAAAGTTGACGTCGTATTTTTTTTTGTTTTTTTTTTGTAAACAATATTTTATTTCAGAAATTCATGAAAAAGAATCAGGGAACAGGCAAAGCCTATATCACCCCTCTCCTCATACAAGGATTATAAAAAATATAATAATATACAGATCTCCTGTACATATTATACAATATTGGTGAAATTCATATAAAGTTAAATAATTAATATAAATACTATTTACAACAAATGCTGTTAGGTTAATATTGATTGTATCGGCATTTGCAGCTGGATCATCGATTGTTAGATATAGGGTGGTGTCGTCTGCAAATAAACGAATATTGGAATTTATATTTTCTATGATATCGTTAATGTAGATGAGAACTAGAAGAGGTCCGGGAACAGAGCCCTGCGGAACACCGGATGGATCTGTTCTGGGGGCGAAGGAGGCGCCATTCACAACAACTCTTTGTTTGCGATTAGTTAAATAATTTTTGTACCAGTGAAGGACGTCCCCTCAGACACCAGGCGCCTCAGCGTGCCAGACTGTCAAAAGCTTTGCTTATGTTGCAGAACACTGCTGTCGTATATTTGCCTTGATCGATGGCCTGACAAAACGTGTGAGTTAGATCAGTAAGTTGGTAGACAGTAGAATCGCCGTCAAGAAAGCCTCTTTGAAGATTAGTAATAATAGAATTGTCATGGAAGACGTTAAAGACATGTTTGTATATGCATTTTTCAAAAGTTTTGGCAAGAATACTTAAAAGAGATACGGGTCTATAGTTTCGACAATATGTCGGGTCGCCTTTTTTGAGGATAGCGGTAATGTTTGCGAATTTCCAAATATCAGGTACGATTTTACTTTTGAGGCATAAGTTAAATATATTACATAGAGGTTAAGATATTTCTTCAGATAATGATTTAATAGTTTTCCGCTTATTTCGTCTGGGCCATTGGATTTTGATGGATCAATTGTTAGGAGCGTGTCCTTAACTTCCTGGGGAATTAGTTCAATTGTACACAGTGAGTTTTCGTTGCGGCTTAATGTGGGGAGAAAAGCATTTGTGCTGTCAAGTGATGATCGCGTTATAAAGTGGTCGTTTAAGCAGTCAGCTTTATCAGTTGGGGAAAAGAATGTTTTGTCGTCTTGTGTAAGGGGAGGTAATTCGTTACATGTCTGTCGTGTCTTTTTCATAAATGAATTAACAAGTTGCCACCAGTTCTTGTTACCAAAATTTTCCTTATCGTTAATCTTATCGTCAAGTTTTGTCAAATATTCACGTTTGCATTTTCTTATAAAATCAATATAATTGTTTCCTATAGTTCTGAAATTCTGCCAGGCTATGTCTGAGTTTTCCTTTACTGCTTTTTTGTGGTGTTTATTTTTCTTTTTACTCATTTTTCTTATACTGTTATTCATCCATGGTTGGTCCCTGGGTCTAATGGTTACTAATTTGTTTGGAATGTGTTTTTTGGCAAGACTTGTCAATTCATTTGTGAAATTATTACAAGATATATTTATACAGTTAGTGTCGATAAAATCGTCCCAGTTGGTGGATAGTACGTCATGTCTTAATCCGTCATAGTTGGTATTTTTATAGTCCCAGATAGTTCTTTTATAGAATCTTACTTTCGGTTTTTGGAAACTTAATCGACAGTACACAGGGCAGTGGCCGCTACAGAAATTATCGAGACATCCTGAATCAGTCGTAAAACCTGAACAATTGGTTATAATTAAGTCAATCAAAGAATTATTTCCTTTACTATCGTATCTTGTAGGTTTGTTTACGAGTTGATTTAAATCAATAAGATTAATGGCGTTATGTATAAAAGTATTTTGTTTAACATTCATGTCGATATTAAAATCTTCTAATATAAAACATTTATTGATACCATCATATATTGACCTAGTAATTGATTCAACGATCTTATTATTAACATCAGTGGTAGAGTTACGGGGTCTGTAAAACGTTCCTATAAGTAATTTGGCATTATCTGAATTGATTTCTAGTCATATGCACTCTGTACTGTCGATTTCTAAATCTAATCTTCGTTTAAGACTTAAATTTCTTCGAATATATACTAAAACTCCACCCCTGCCTGTCTGTCCTGTCTTTTCTGAGGGGTCGTGAAATGGCGGAATAGTTAGCATATTGGTATATTATATCAAAATCATTTGAGAGTTCTACTATGATTATGTCAACTTTATTTCGAAGGCTTCTTACATTCAGGTGCACGAGAGATAATGTATCAGATGGCCCGTGATTTACTTCGATGTCACCAGAAAGGAGTAATACCAATTGTGAAATATTCGGTTGGTTAACAATTTGTTTTTATCGATGCTACAATTGTTTTTTTTAAGTTCGGTGTATATGCCAAGTACAACGGATTATGTGATACAGAATAATCAAAACATGTTATATAACACAAAAAAGGTAATAAAAATATTTACATGTAAAGTGCAGTGCAACATCAAGACGGTCTATAATACATAAAAAAGGAATATAATATGTACTTTTCATGTAAACATGAAACAATATGACTGTGGGCATGGTTGTAAAACATCAAGATATCGGAGCAAATTTTGTTTTAAAATTGCATATAGTAGTTTATATGTATATCGACAAAATGTAGAAAGTAAAATTATCTGATTTAAAGGGGAGATTTCATGTAGCAGATACAATTAATAAAAGTGGGAAAGATTTGGGAGACTGGACAACAGGAGACATCTTTGTACTCACATCAGGAAGGTCTATATCAATCGAGACTATCATGTGCAGCCGCGTGTAAACAGATCAAAGATGGTGTCGTGACCACGCCCTTAGAATAGGTGAGTAAATAGCAGTTGTTTGTATAAAAGGTTGTAGCAATATAGTCGTGGTGACATTGTTTTTAAAGATTATAGACAAGGAATGGGGAGATAAGATATAGTTTTATGTTTCTACCATATTCACATATATGCAGGTGTGTACTGATATCAACTAACATTTGATTGACATATTGTTAGATAAAAAAGGGTATAGAACCATAACGTACTGGTTATATCTTTCAACAAAATACATGTGGGTCGAGATATTCTTATTGCATCATTTGGCTTAATTTAACCAATCAGTACGTCGATTGCACAGATTCATGGTCATGAACACGCATGGGCCTGCGTGATACCCTTGTGGCTATAAAGGAAACTATATTATGTCATTAAAGCAGACTTCGATTAGATTCCAGAGGGTTACCATCTAAGAGTCCTAGACACCGCGAGGTGTCTAGGTTGAGAAGAGTTTAGTTAGCATTGACTGTAATTGTAATATGCTTGTATGTATACCTATACTACATAAAAGGTAAAAACGAACTGTTGCATTGTTATAACTGAAGAAGACAAACGTCTTAAGAAACCAGTAAGAAGAAACACACAACGTGAAGGAGAAGAAAAGACGATCTGAGATAAATCCTAGACGACCACAAGGCTAACGGTAATATGTAGCAAAAAACAAGATGCATGGGTCATACGTAGGATGTGGCGACCGGACCGACAACACACGCTCTCCACGTCAGACAAAAAGGCCCATGGTGTTACAAGGTTTCCTGTAGTTACATATAATTATTATGGAATTATTACCAAGGCCATACGAACAGATATGGATACATGTTATGTTAATAGCGCTGCGATAAGTACCATTTAACTTCGGCCTATGTTATGGTTCTCATATTACTATTATAATACGGTAATAGTATTTTGTTATTAATATAACTTGGGCTATCGTTATAGTTTAGGTAATTTAACTTAAATTTTAAAGTACACATAAAATATCCTTAAAAAAAAAAATTTCTATGTGTCTAGTCCATGGTTATTTTATCCACTTTACGGCAAATTCACGTCAATCCGACTAAAATTAATTCAGCTATCTTCACTCAAAGTCGTATCCCGTAAAAACGACTTTGCCAATATCGAAAACACTCTTAAACCCCTCATACGCCAGTGACAGTGACCGAATGTTTATTCCTTAATTACCTATATACACCCGACGTGTGTATTCATTAACGCCTGACTGATTCCTTAATCCCCCTAATTTAATAAAACAATTGACTACGGAGTAATTTGTTTTGGAATTCATTTTAATTCAAGATCCAATTTAAAATTTGTTTCATAAGGTACGGTCGTTCTGTTTATCACGGCAGCGATTTTAATACACGCTACCATCGTGTGCAGTCCAAACGACTCGAGATACATTTTTGTCAGAAGAGTATTGTGGTTCTAATTTAGAATTTGTTTCATAATGTACGGTCGTTCTGTTTTCTCACGGCAGCGATTTTAATACAATCTACCATCGTGTGCAGTCAAAACGATTCGAGATAAATTTTCGTCAGAAGAGTATTGTGGTTCGAATTTCCCCGAGTAAAAGCCTACAGGAGTAAAAAGATGTGGTCACGCCAATTACAGAATATCATAAACGTCAAACATGATTGAAACGCGATTTGTAAATGACGATTCGTTATCGACGTACGGCGCCTTTCTTTCTGCTTGCGGATTTGACTTTATTACTCTGAAATAGACCGTAAAAATGAAATACGAAAAAATATCTCAATATACGTTAGAATTAAAAGATTGAGAAGGGTCACCTAACTATCTATGTGCAAGTGTAGTGTCGTTTATACCTGTCATTAATCAATCAGACTAAAGTTGCATAGAGACTGGGTCATAAATCAATTAAGAATGACGATTAGGTAATTATCATTTTTTTACGCCGGCCAGATCAATTAGCTTTGCTCACCGATGTTTTTGTAATAAAGTAGCCTCTATTATTTGTTGATTGGTGTTTAAACAACATCTAAATATAAATCATTCGATGGATATACGTTTGTGATAAGATAAGGTTATAATGTCTAACATCATTTTTTATTAAAGAATAAAGGTATTTTGCAATTAAATTGACAGTTTAATCACTCACCATACGGCACCAGGAACCCCACATTTTATATTCCGTAGTCAATTGTTTTATTTAATTAGGGGGATTAAGGAATCAGTCAGGCGTCAATGAATACACACGCCGAGTGTATATAGGTAATTAAGGAATAAACATTCCGAATATGCATTCGGTCACTGTGACATCACTGGCGTCTGAGGGGATTAAGAGTGTTTTCGAAAATTGGCAAAGTCGTTTTTACGGGAGGTCTATTTTTACGACTTTGAGTGAAGATAGCTGAATTAATTTTAGTCGGATTGATGTGAATTTGCCGTAAAGTGGATAAAATAACCATGGACTACTCACGTAGAAAACATTTCAGGGCCATTTCATGTGTACTTTAAGGTCCAGGGAATGCTTACTCTTTGTTCAAATGCCCACTAAATTCTGACATTTCATTATTGACATTTTCATATTTATTATACATCATTTTTTTCAGGTAGGTGGTGTGTATGTTATACATATGTTTTTTTTTTTAATTTAGATGTTCAAGGCTTACTAACACTAACATTACGATGCCAGACTTTTACTACTTGCATGTTGGTGGGAGTTGTCTACAGTTAGTACATGTTAATTTACACTTTTAGCCTCCAATATATAAAAAACACTGAGTCCTATAAGACTTAAGTCATACAAAACTGAATGTAAAACACACCATACTTGCTTTGTATATTCACATACTTTGAGGGTTAATACTTAAGTCATACACAACTGAATGTAAAACACACCATACTTGCTTTGTATATTCACATACTTAGAGGGTTAATACAATGGTGGTTATCATGTTATATACTTTGGTTGAGTGACATATTAATTATGAGATATACTATCAGTCAGGTACATATATATTGGTCACATTACTATATAAGTTGTTCGGATACATACTTGTATTTATATATTACTTTATTGATAAAGTACATGCATATTCATTTGTCACAATATTGATTAAAATACATACTTATTGATACATCACTGTGTAAGTTAGCCAGGGACATACCTACATGTTTTTATATTGCTATATTGATAAGGTATACACATATTGATATGCTTCTATAGTGATAAAGGTCATACATATTGAGATATTATTATTTGGAATGTACATACATGCAGGGATTATGAAAATTTGTGTAAATACGCAGTTCGGACATACACACGGACGGGGTCACAAGCGGGTAAAATGATGTGTGGGTCCTAGGTAACTAAGCCAAGAGATGGTCACAGTAGGTTGAGGTCGCGCCTTTAGTGTAGGAGAGCTCTGCATAAGGTATTTAAAATAGATTCCTGAAAAATGCAGTTTTGAACTTACTAGAGCATTTTCAGACTTACTTAACTATTGGAGACGCAGTCACATATATAATACATTTAATGGTAGTGATCTTTGCCTACATACCGCTTTTCTCCTTAGACCCTCATTTCAAGTTTGTATTATTTATAGGTCTTCAGTGATTGTAGAGACATGGCCCTGATAGAGTGGCAGTTAAAACTAGATCTTGTATAATTAGATATTTGATCATTACCAGCCATTCCAGGCTAACAGGTTAGAAGATATTAAAACATTTAAGGGCCATGCTTATTCAAGATGTTATATGGTTAATTTCCCCTATTTTATTTGTGGAAATAGAAACATGTCTCAGAATTACACTATAGTGTAAAAACATACAGTCAGTGCAAATTTCAACTAAGATCAGTGATATATTAATCATTTCTGATCAGGGCATAGTACAAACTTTTTACCCTGTTTGATTAAGAGGGCGGATGTCAATTTTTATTATTATCAGGTTTTAATATTATAGCAGTTGCATATATATCTTTATCATGCATATATATCTATACAGGTAATTTAGCAGGTAAAGCAGACTTAACTGGTATTAATACATATCACTTACAATCAATATTTTTTATAGTACACACAATATGAGAATATATGATTCAAAAAATAGAGGAATCAAAGCATTATGATATAAATGTTACATTAATACAATCATAAACTACAACATGAGAGAATTCATATCAGTATGGGATCTTAAGAGAGAGAGAACAGGGGTTTAACATCCACTCGAGACAAACTAGGTCGTTTCAGTACTAACATATGGTTTGATTTTTCAATAATTCGCTTTAGTGTCGCGCTCTTTGGCAGTGGGAGGAAAACCAGAGGACCCGGAGAAAACCCAACGGGGTTGGACAGAGATCTTTAGAAGTATTTCTGACTTATCGAAACCAGTTTAGATGTCCAGTCTCCAAAGACATGACAAGCTAGATTTTGCAATAATAGTTTTGTCATTTAGCAAGATACCTGTGATAGGGTCAGTAGGATTTGTTTATAAGCTACAATATTATAATACTGGATAAAAGGTTTTACAATACCTACTCATGCTAAATAGATATTATATAAATGCTACAGTGAGTTATTTACACCATTGGTCATATTTTTATTTATAGTATTTATAATGTATTTTATTAAAGGATACAATGGTTGCGGGTTAAATAATTAGCTGGTAATGCCAAGTTCATACTCTCGAAGTTCATTTGCTGATGGTACATATCCAGGTAAGTCTATTAATCTTCGTATGAGTATTATCTTGTCTTGCTCTTCTTCATTGACTGGGAATAGGCAGATGAAAAGCTTACCATCAATAGTCCAGCATCCATTAATATGTTTATCTTTGAAGGATTTCCTGGCTTGCTTAAACATCTATGCTCTTTGTTTTGTTGGGTCTTCATTGATGTAAATGTTTCCTGGAGCTTGGTTTACCACCTTTTTGTTGATCATGATTCTTTTTTTGGTTTTGTAGGAGCTAAGCCTTACTATAATCTGCCGGGGACGAATTGATGACTTGGAACCTACTCTGTGACAGTTTTCAATATTGGCAGATGTTATATCTGGAATGACATTTTCCTAGACTTGTAAGGTAAGTTGCTCGACATTTACACCAGGTTTTTCTACTATCCCACCAATCCTTATGCAATTTCTTCTTCCATATTGTTCCAAATCATCACATTTTTCTTTTATTTCATAATGGAGTTGAAGTGTTGTGGCTGCTAGATCATCCTTTAGTTTGTTGATTTCATCTTTCAGGAGATCAACTATTATTTTCAGCTGTTGGCACAGTATGCCCTGTATAATAGCAGACAGCATAATTTGGGGACGGGTAAAAGCCTGTGCAATTTTGTCTGACAGCCCAGATACTGATTTTTCAAGACAATCGCTGATGATGTTTTCATGTAAGGTTGATTTTGATTCCTCTGATTGAGTCATGTCAGTATTGAAGGGCTCTGGTGGCGGGGGAGTACTGGGGAGGGTATCTATACTCTCTTGGTTAGTGTCCTCGACTGATGCTTGTTTGCTGAAGAATGAGGAAAGGTCAACTTGTTTTGTCTTTTTTAGTAGTTCTCCCGTAGATGTTTCAGGTGACATATATTCCTTTTGGAGATTGACTATTCATTCTCTTGTTCCTGGCTTTCTCTACAGCAGCTTGGGGTGATGATGGGTCTGTGTTAGTGGTGTGGTCAGCCATTGTTGTTTACAGTATTATAAAAGTGTTTGTAAAAATATTCTTTTGTTTCTTACCAGAATACTTGAAGAAATCAGACTGCAGTATAAACAGTATGTCCACTGCTCTCGTCGACAGAATTTCCGTTGACGGGTGAAAGCTAGCTCAGCTCAAAATAAAATGACGTCACGGCAATGATAATTGTATGTTTTGTTTTTTTTATTCAAACAGTTCGTTTTTACAATACCAGAAATCAAATTTCCTCGCTGGATCAACGAATATACACGACTCTTTTCAACAGATATTTTTGATATTACAGGGGCTTGTACATTTATGTAGATATACTTATTTAACTAAGAGCTCCGATATCGTGTCTACCTGCCTGTCGCCATCTTGGGACGTCGTATTCGTCCACAGTTTCCTCGTTCTTGGTCAGTTTGATGTTTTCCAACTGATTGTGTTCGAATTGGAAGGGATTTCTGTTTTTTCTTCCGTCGTAGGATAAGTTGCGTACCATACCAGGCTTTCGTTGACAAACAGATTGTCAAGGGCGTGACTGGTGCGATTGTCCGGAATCATCATGTCTCGGACCACCACACACTTCATGGGATGTTTGGCGTTAGACGATTGAAGTTGTTCGGCCACGCGTGTGTAGGTGCTGGGAGCCAGGATGACAAACGAGATGTTCAGGTAGGCTTTGGTGAACTCGACTTTGTAGTCTTCTGCGTCGCTGCCTTCGCCGTACATCAGAAAAAATTTCGGGGATTGCGTTTCCAATTTCAATCGCAGGTCCACAGAATCAAGCAGATACCGATCCTGTACGCACATGTCCAAGTGTAGACGTGACTGCAATTCAAAGGTGCGACTGGCAGGGATGGTTTTTTGGCGTTGTTCCAATCCTTTGTTATTCGGGGCCTGTTGTCGCCCACCGTCCCCAGTGGTGGCGACGAATTTCGTGGAATTGAATTGCCCGGCGGAATCTTTTCCCCACAGGACTTGTCTCGACAGGTGGTCGTTCTTGGCTCCCTTACCGAAGCTCAGCTAATTCTCCAAGTAAGCTCGGTAAGGATAGTTGGGCACACACGCGGTGACCAAGGTTTCGGCATCTTTTCCCAGGCGTAATTTGACGCCTTTGAACAACGAATGAAACAGATTGTTGATCGGTGCAACTTGACTATCCGCATCCAAGTCACTCCCATCATTCTTGGTCACCTTCAGGGTGAAGTACAGCGTCATGTTGGCCAGATCGCTGAAGTCGGTGGTGGCATTGGAAATATGAAATTCGATGGGTCCATCATGGTTCATATCGGGCGTCATAGAGAGAGAGAGAGAGAAATGTGGTTTAACGTCCACTCGACACAGTCATTTTGGGACTAACATATGGTTTCAATTTTATTTCAATAATCCGCTTGCGCGGAGGGGTCTTTAGCAATGGGAGGAAACCGGAGTGCCCGGAGGAAACCCATGAGGTTGAGAAGGCGTCCCTATCTCTCTACCACATACGCTCAGGGATCGAAACCACAGCCGCAAGCCAGAGGTGACCGGCCAGTTAGAGGTCGAAGCGCGACACTTTAGACCCCCGGGCGTCATAGGATACTTTTTGATTTGGGTCAATTTGTGTATGGCCGTCTGCGTGTCGGATATGCTGAACAAATTCCGCAATTCGTCTCGCGCACAGGGACATGAATCATTGCGTATTACCTGCGTAGCCATGGTCCATGGTCGAAGATATCAAGTTTGCGTCGTTTGTGAGAGGTGACCTGTGTCTTCTTCTTCCTCTTCGGGAGATGTGAAGTGGACGAGTATCTCGGGGGTTCTTTTATAGGTACCACACGTTCTTGAGTGTGTCGGACATTGTGTTTAACACTGCAGACCGAAGCGTGTCCTGAGCGACTTTTTTCGAGTTCCATTTTTCCCGACCACTGATGGCGTCGAGCACACTCTGTCCCACTTTGGGTAGCACTTGGGCGACCACAGGGTCTTTCTGACCGATTTAACAACATTCAACAATGCCGACCATTACCCGGCACCCCGTTGTCTCAGAATTCCTTCCATGTACACCAATGGACTATCACTGGACCCTCGCTGTCTGAGCATACCGCTTTTGTACACCCGAATCATCGTCTGCGGAAATGAAGTTGGAGTACACCTTACCGTCTATAAATGGCACGGCTTCACCCATCCTATTCCTTATATAGACCCCGATGGAGTTTAGTAGATTGTACTGCAGGGGGTAGTAATGAATACTGGAAGGACGATGATACAGTTGATCAAAGGGTATCACATCTATCAATGGTGCCGTCATGTCACCCACAATCTGGTTTTCGATAATGTCCGTGTACAGGTAAAACAGATCGTACTTTGCTTGTAAGTGTGGACGGTAGTTAGCGTAGAAGGGCATGAGACTTTGACCATCCATGCCGGTCAAAGCTATTGACTGCAGGGAAATCAACAATTCGCTTTCCAGGCCAACCTAACATGGAAACGACGGGTCCATACAGGCGGAGTTCGATTTTCGGCAACAGCTCAAAGTAGTAAAGCGCTTACATGTGATTGATCTGCAGATACACCCTGTCTCTGGTATGGTCTTTCTTGAAAGAAACGAAGGGACCTGTTTGTTCGGCCCCTTGCCGCATCATCACTCGAGTTTCGTAATTTCGTTGTTGTTTCTTCTCGTGGTCGGTCATTTGCTTGTTGTTGGGATCTAAGCGGACGGGCTGATTGGCGAGCTATTGGCGAATGGGGAACAGTTTCCACAAACCGTCTAGTTGAGTGTTCAGGACATTTATGATGTGCTCAGCCGTCTCGTAGTCGTCGCTCTTGATGTGGGTTTCCATTTCGATCGATCCTTTGATCTCGTCGTCCTTTACACCTTTGAAACAGAACGAGGGATCTATGTCTAGGCGATCCAGGCATATCTTTTGTTCGGGTTCTTCCCTCGAATTTTCCCACAGATGAACGCATAGGCTGATCGTGTTGTATAGGCGATCGACATTGTTCCATTTTTTGGGCAAGTTGGCCACGGCAAGACCAACTTCCCATTCCCGATGATCGAGACGAAGTGGAGGGCCCAGGCGTGTTTTGTACGTGGACATAGTGCTGTCGGAATACCACCAACTGGAACTGTCACTAGGGAGCGTGAAGTAAAAGGGTAGTTCGTTGTTCATTATGTTTGGTTTTCAAGGCCGGAGAAGGTAACAGGTAACCCAAGGTACTGGAGAGTAAGGCCGTCCACAATGTAGTCTGCGATCCGTCGGGGTTCAAGGCCAATTGGGACAAGGAAACACCAGCCACGACGTACACTAATATCACTTGACAGAAAAAGACGATTTCCGCTTGACTTGGACCGCTTGCAAGTCTTCGGGATAGAAGGTGCCCTTTATGGGTTCGCCTCTTTCGTCCAAAAGTTTGTAACCGGGACCGACGTTGGGTTCGACGTTGAACGTTTCCAGAGTCCCGTTCGGCCAGTAACCTTTGTTGAGGGCACCATGTTTCGGTAAAGCCAAACGTACGGTCGTACCGATGTCCATTGACTTTATTTTTTTTCGGGGGACGTGGAGGTGTTGTCAACAACCAATCGTGTTCGGGGCGAACATCTTTGGGCGCCATTCCGATGGTCCGATGTCGTCTAGCAGTGTAAACCCGAACCAGGTCGCCTAGCACGTCGATGTACCGTTGTGTTTGTCGATGAGTAAAGTATCGCCACATGCGCTCTTTCAGTGTCCGTTGAAATCGTTCAACCACACTGGCCTTGGTTTAGTCTTGTGTGTCACGAAAAAATGATTTTTTTTTCTTCTTCAGGTACAGTTGCATTTTTCGATTGAGGAATTCGGTGCCTTGTCCGTTTGAAGTCGTAGGGGTTGTCGACTTTGAAGAAAGATTCGACGAAAGGCGTCCACCAAACTGTCTGCCGTCTTTTTTTTGAAGGGCAACACCCAAGCGTACTTGGAAAACACGTCGATGACGCACAGCAAATACCTGTATCCCTCATGTTGTTTGGCCAAGGCCGACATATCGCTCAAGGCGGCTTGCCACTGATGATCTATGCCGGCCACCACTGTGGGGGTCCGAGAAAATTTCTTGTGCTAGGTGTATACCCTTTGTTATTTCAACCATGCCTTGACTTTTTCTAAGGACACACCAGTAGCTTTGTGGAGACACAGGGCTCCATCGAAAGCGGCCGGGTGTTTCGGGTTATAATAGACTTTCTTCCGCTCTCGTTCCATGTTTCATATGAACAGGCTATTTATAGTTTTTGCAGAGGGATCCATCTGGATCGCCTGGTAGGTGTACTTCCAGATCTGACTCGCCCAGTATGTGTACTCGTAGTTGGAGTATCCGTACTGGAGATTTTCTTCTTTCGCGGGGGTCGCGGCGTAACGGGGATTCCCGATGGCTTCGCGCTGTACGTTCGTGGCTTTCAAACTCCAGGATGGGTGCCTCCGAGACTACGACTGCTTCTTCTTCTTTTTGCTCGGGTATTTTCTCGTCCGACAAGGGAATGGCCTGTTTTCTTTTCTTTTGCATCGTTTGATAACGGTGTAACAACTGCCCGTACCGTTTCATTTTATTTCCGTCGGTAAGTGTTGGATCGTTTAGCACGTGTTGCATGTCTTGGTGAACATTCTCGACGCCCTGCTGCAGTGGATTTCGATCGTACGCGGGTTCGACTTGTCTGACTTCAATGGGTTTGACGTCGGTGGGTCCGTCGAAGGATGTCAGTTTCATTTTCTTGGCGAATTTCATCTTTCGGGAATGATCGGTACAACCGGGTGAAGAATCCCCCTTTTTGTTGCTTCAGAAGTCGCCGACGTGTCTTCCAAGGTGTTTTAGACGTGCCCAAACGTCGTAACAAGAGGGCGTCCTTTTTCAAGCACTTGATTTCTTTCTCTGTCACAGGAAAGTTACCGCGAAACAGGTTTCCAATACACTCGCACACACCGTCGAAGATGGGTTGGGTCTCGAGCCAAAGAGGGCGGTCTTTGGGTGCAGTGTTCCTGAGACTCGAAAGTCAGTATCCGTATGGGTATGTGTTGTTTGGCTGGCCATCGTCATTGAATGGGACGAAACGTTTGTCATACACGATTGTATATTCTTTATGCTTGGGGTGTGTCCAGAGACGTCGGTCACGTGATCTGGATATCTTGAAAGGATTGGCGATGACAAGAGGTTCGTTTTGATTGACGTGTCGTACGTTCTCCTTCATGGTGACGTAATTTAATTGTTGGGAGGCACGGTAATTCAGGGTAATCCCCTGACTTTGCACGCGGTTTTTCCATCGCTTCGGACCTCCGCTAACAAATTCCCGAATGGTCACATTATCGGGCAGCTCGTTCTTCCACTGACCCAAACTGGAACCTTCCAGGGGATTCCATGACGTGGAGTGGTATTGGTAGATGACACTTTCGGTGTCAAAATAACATACACGCTCCCCCAACTTTTCCAAGACGGAATAGAGTTTAAAAAGGGCCTGGGCAGTGACAAGGCGGCGATAACCACGTTGGTGATGGGGCAGGGTGCGACGTGGTCTTCTTTCTTCAATGTTTTCATCAGTACCATGTTATAGTTGACTAGCTGTACATCTCGCACGGTTTGGGTCACGTCCAACATTTTTTCAAAGTAGGTGCTGGGTTCCGTGATATTTTCGGTCTTGGGAAAGTTGTCTCTCTGTCCGAATTTCCCCCATTCTTACTAAACGCCCGCATCCCTTTGTTGAGTTTTATCGACGCGGGATCCAGGCGAATACATTCTGTGTCGTACACGTCGTTCATGAAGCGGGTCTTGTCTTCTTCGGTGTCAAAGGTGTCGGGATAATCGCTACTTTCCATCTTCTTCTTCAGGTAGTGTTTGATGTACCCAGTAAATATTATAGTCCTCCCGTTTTGGCCTCGGAATCGTAGGTACTAAATTGTTTCCAGTGTCAGACTTCGTACACCTTCAGTACGCGATATCCGAGGGCCACCGCTTTCCTCAGTTCCAGGGTGACAAACGTTTCCACCCAGGCTCACTGTTCGTCGGTGTGGTCACAAGTTTGGTATTTCGCAATCTCCGCTTGTTGCATGTGTTCGTCGACGCAGCTTCGACACAGGGAAAATACCAATTTCTGTTTGCGCCGGGCGCACCGGGTGGTACAGGCCACGAGGTGGTAAGACGGAACACTGAATCAATCCTTGGTACTGCTGCCACTGGTCTTGGTCGGGCTGTGTGACGATCGTGGGTTCCTTGATGGGAAACGTACCGTACTTGCAGATGTAGGGGTAGAGAGACACCACATCGATGTAACGCAACAGTTGGATGGCATAGGTTCTCTAGCCGAAGAAAGCGTCGCGGGGCATCAGAGGTTCGGGGGCGGGCCATTGCTGATCTTCCAATCCTCTCAAAAATTCGTCCATCTCGAGATCATGGCGTCATTCTTGCTCCATCTCACACTCCCACATGACGCGGATGGCCTGCATACCGTACTGCTCCTGGAGTCGACGGTGACGTTCCTGGGTCTCGCATACTGCGGAATGGATCGGAGGGATGTTTATGTTGGACGTCTTGGGTGGGACCCGGAAAACATTTGGGACAAACACGAAAGGCACACCCGTGAAATTCGTACACTGTGCCCGTTGTGGTGTCCATACCATCCAAACTGTAAGGTCCGACTCGGCATTCACTGCCGTTGCGGGCGTGTCAAATATTTGGTAGAGGGGTCTGGTTTCGGAAAGCTACCATGGTCTGTCGGTGTTGTTCCCATTTCCACCAACGAAGCGCTTTGTTGGTCTGTTGTCGAGCTTGGAAGCGATGCCAGTCTTTACCCGGTTTAGGCTCTTGCATCAGAGCTCGAGGAATGACGACGAGGGTATCTTTTTTCAGGTAATGCGTGCGTAGCACACGACTGCAGGCGGAGGCCCGGGTCATGCTCCTCTAAAAGGGATCGCGAAACACACCGCAGCATCGGTTGAGGACATCTACGTCACCCTTACGGTAGGCCAGGATTTCCTGGCGAAAATCAAAGACGTCGTGACTGTGCTGTTCTCTCGTTCCGACACACTCATGCCATCCAGATCGTAATCGGTATCTGAAGGATAGACACCCTCGTAATCTTCCTTCTCCACTCTGTTGAAGTGGTGAGGGAAATAAGCTTTCTTGAGTGCTTGCAGACCAATGGTTTAGTTTTGTTTAAACATATTTTATTGCAAATATTTTACAAAGGGATTAGGACAATTTATAAAAATCATGAACCTCCTCCCAGGAATTAGAATAATATACTGAGCGCCATAGAAAACGCATCACTTAGTTTTTCGTATAACAAAATGATCCTGTGAACATATCTCATTTAATTTGCTTCTTATTGTGAACAATATTCAAATGGGAACACATCAATAACAACACATTTGTACACTTATGGATGCTTAATCTGTAATCAACGGTACAAAGTCAGAGGGGTCAAAACCAAAAGTAAGATATGTTTACAGGATCCTTTTGTTATACGAAAAACTAAGTGATGCGTTTTCTATGGCTCTCAGTATATAATATTATATAATATACGATGGCATAACAAACATTTAACATACACTGAATACAGCTATATACAATATGTACACGTATCTGCAATTATCTATCATCTATGTATTGTTTTGATATACAAAAGAGTAAATTAGATCATTATTATTTTACTTAATTAAGCATCTAATATAAAGTATATCATAAATCATAAATATGTGTGCCATTTATAAATCATATGATAAATATGAATGCATTATTGTGAGGATGCACATTAATCAATAAAGCATTAAAACCATGCTTAAGATTTTCTTATTTAAAACTGTGGGTAAAACAGGACTCCCATTTAGTAAGATATTTAATAATTCATCAGAGGGAAGACTATTAAGATAATTAATATCGGACATTAGCATATATCTCTTTGAGAGGTATAAATAGGACATTTAAAAAAGTAATGGTATATATTTTCCACTGACATTTTACAAGAACATATAGGAGTGTCATAATGTTACAATGAAATAGGTCATTATTAAGGGTACTAGATGAAAAACGGAGTCGGTTATGAAGAATTGTTAGTTTCCGTATGCCAGTGTTTCTATAATGAGGTGTAGGAAGTTTAATTCAAATAGACTTTTTGAAATTGAGATATGAATTTGCAGTCTTTTTTCATTTGATAGGAAAAAAGGATTTTTTTAAGACTTAGTCTACAAAATGGAATCGGTAAATTATCTTGCTTTCTTAGATTATATGGTATATTATTGATAGGGGGAACCAAATCCGATAAGTAGGAGGGACAATGGCCATTTATTATTTTCCAGAGTAAACAAAGTTTGCGGAATTTTTTGCGATCTGATAGTTTGAGCCAACCGGTTTTGAAATATAAAGCTGACCTCGGTGTGTAAGTTGTGCATCCTGTGACAATTCTTCCTGCCTTAAGTTGAAATAATCCTAATTTATAAATATTGAAATTTGCACAGGAAACCCTTATTTAAGGAGGATTGTGATAAAATGTATTTTACTTTTCTTAAATGAAATAATTTTAAAGAGGCTTGATTAAGCATATTATCGATTTGAAAATTCCATTTTGCATCACTTTGAAAAAGTACCCCTAAATGTTTATGATAATATGAAATTAACTAGAAAGGTTTTGTGAAATTTATTATTTAATGGATAGCAGACGCTTTGTTTGTTAATTTAAGTAAGGATGTTTTTTTTAGGATTAACATTAATCAATCATTTCTTTGACCATGTATACAGGATATCTAGATCTGAATTTATGTTTTTTTTTAATGTTGTTGATAGATATATCAGTTGAGATTAGAGGTGCGTCATCTGCAAATAACCTAGACGCGCTTTTTAGACCTTCATATATGTCATTTATATAGATAAGATAAAGGAGCGGACCAAGTACAGAACCCTGTGGGAGCCCGGCATTGGGAAATCTAATACACGATTGATAGTTTTCAAGTACGACTTGTTGTTTTCTATTTGTTATGTAATTGGAAACTAGCTCAAGTAATTCACCTTTAATTCCATAATTAGACATTTTATGTTATGTGAAACTTTGTCAAAGGCTTTCGAAATATCACAAAATATTATTGCTGTAATTTGTTTGTTATCTAACGCGGTACATATATGATTATACATCTCAATAAGTTGATGCGATGTTGAAAATCCTGGTAGAAATCCTGATTGAAATTTATATATTAAAATACATATCTATGTTGATAGATAATTCTTTCAAATAGTTTTGAAACACTATTAAGCAGAGATATTGGCCTATAATTTTTTCAATCTGTTTGGTGACCTTTTTGTGCAGAGGAATTACTTGAGCTAATTTCCAATTGCTCGGAAACGGGCGCTTACTTACTATTAAATTAAATATCTTACTAAGTGGGAGACATATACTTTGGCAAGTTGGGGGGGTCGGGATGGCCTAGTGATCTAGAGTGCCGCGCTTCGACCTCTAGCTGGCCGGTCACCTCTGGCTTGCGGCTGTGGTTTCGATCCCTGGTGTGAGCGTATGTGGCATGGAGATAGGGGCGCCTTCTCAACCTCGTGGGTTTCCTGCGGGCACTCCGGTTTCTCCCACTGCTAAAGACCCCTACGCGCAAGCGAATTATTGAAATAAAATGATACCATATGTTAGTCCCAAAATGACCTAGTTAGTGTTGAGTGGACGTTAAACCCCATTTCTCTCTCTCTCGCTTTGGTAAGTTGATTTTAAAATAGATTATTAATATTACCAGGTCCATTTGCTTTGGAACTGTTCAATTTTTTAATAAGTGATTTTATTATGTTAGTGGTTATACTGATTGGTGGACTCTGGAAGTTGTACCATATCATTTATAGTAGAAATAGAACTAAAATAAGTATTAAGTATATCTGCCTTATCTTTAGAATCTGTAATACTAACATTTGATGGGTCTGGAGAGATGGTATATGACTTCGGTGAGATTGTTTGATAAAAGTTTTAGAGGGTATACCAATAGTCTCGCTGAGAGTTTGTCTTTATTTTTTTTTATATTTTCATTAATGGAATTGTAATATTCTTGTTTTGCATAGTGTTTCATGTTCTTAACTTTATTTATATTTTTTGACTTGTGTCCATGGCAAGATTAATGTGTCTAAAATATCTTGCAGTTGAAAGTTGAAGTTGAGAATGAGACTGTAATTGTTTCGATGTTATGCCCCTACATATCTTTCTATTCTCAACAGTTCTTATAAGTAAATCGATAGATGTAACTTTAATTTGAACAGGAAACAAAAAATTATCGTATCGTACTTCACAGTTCAAGTCCTTGTCAATGGTTAAATGGTATTTTATTCTGTAATCTTCAGTTTTAAATAGGTGAATATAATCATTTGTAGACTGACATAGCCACGAAGCAGGCATTTGCCCTATAAAGATGATTGCTGCAACATCTGAAACGTTACTTCTTTTACACATTGTGGTTCTTCGGTTTTCCTAGGATTCTGAATGAAATAGAAAAAATTCATAAAATCAAACTAAAACAAGAAAAATAATTGGAAATTTATAAAAGTATATTATAAGAAGGATGTGATGTTCATGGTAGTATAATGGTTTATTCCCATAACGCCGACTCACCGAGTTTTAGGGGAAAAATTTTGGTCGGTGTTAAGGGGTCGACTGGCCAAGAACAATAGACCCAAGCTGGGGGATAAAACTAATTAAGCCGATAATTTTGGGAGTATTTATTTTTTACAAAATTTAACACATAACATTACAAATGATTTTAACTTTTGACACGCATAAAATGTCCAACATAGTCCAAAAATTCTAACAAATTCAATCCCCCTTCTTCATATCTATGTTTTGCATCTTCGATCTTTATGTTGATATCTGTGTATTTTTTCCTTTTATGTGGTTGTCGCTGGCCACTCGAATACTGCAACAACTGAATTTCGATCGTCTTTTGCTCTTCTTTCAAAAATGCCATCACTTCGATATGCGCAAATAACGAGAGGAACCAATCCCCCTTCTTCATATCTATGTTTTGCATCTTCGATCTTTCTGTTGATATCTGTGTATTTTTTCCTTTTAGGTGGTTGTCGCTGCCCACTCGAATACTGCAACAACTGAATTTCGATCGTCTTTTGCTCTTCTTTCAAAAATGCCATCACTTCAAAAATGAACTGAATTTCGATCACTTGTCAGCTTCTTGTTGAACTGTCGTATATTATTTTATTAATTAATGAATGAGTTGAATTTAAGTGAACTATATTAATAATCTGAACCAAGTAAAGTAAACTATAGATTAAGAAAACTATAGTTAGTGAGTTGAATTTAAGTGAACTATATTAATAATGGCTGGTCCCTACCTCATTAACGCCTTTAATCCGTTCTTAACCCCTCAAAGAGTGCCGCGGTCGACTTTCCAAACTCTGGTGAGTCGGCGTTATGGGAAATCATTACTCACCCTGTGAGCTGTTACTTCTATATAATCTCATGTTATGAATTTTTCTATTTTATGTGTTACCATTGCTGTACTGTGTTTAAAAGCTAAAAGTCAATGACTTACAGCTATGTGAATAAAAACTTGAAAAACTTGAAACCAGTATAATTAATATGTAAGAATTGCATTTTCATATATAGATATTTAAACATACATTATGCAAGAGCTAAATCTGCCTATTGCAGGCCTTTTCTTGATTATTAATTAGACATTAATTAATTAATTGTCCAGGCCATAATCAACTCTTGATCGATGGCATCGGATTTCTCCGATATTAAATAGATTGGAACAGTTCAGGAATATTTTTATTTAAACTAAAAATGGAAGGGCGAGACTTAGCTTCAAACAACCAGTACCTTGGTTGAAATTATTGCTCATGTCTTGTCAAACCGTCAAAGGCTAATATCTTGACTTGCAATAGAGTAGGCCCTTAATTATTGAATGAAATTTTCAATTTATTCATTTTACATTATCTACTTTCTAACTATTATAGCAAGAATGGCTAGCACTTTATCTAAGTCTTACATAATGTATCTTTAATATGGAAGCATTCATAATTAATATGGAAGATGGGAGGGGTGGGACCAACATTGGGAAAATGACTTTCACCAAAATAAGTTTTATTTCAAATAAAAAAGATTCATTACTATGGACACTATGGTCCTCCCAATCCAATGAAAATCAATCTAGTATTATTAATAGAAAATTAAGTTACCGGTGGCTTCCTTGGATCCAATTTCTTTGTCGTTATGCTTTTCTGTGGAAGATTTAAGGCTGGTAAACTTTCTTCTTTTAATCTTCTATACGTAGAGCCAGATTTTTTGTAAACATCTAAAAAATTCATAGTATCAAAATAAAAAGGTTCACAAAAACAAAACAAGAAGGTTTAGGCATAATTGTTGTTTTTTTCATGTAGATTAATAATATGGGGAGCAAGATTATTTTGAATGTAAAAGTGTTTGGGGGGAACACCCCTCTGAGATTTGACAGGTCAAGGTCAGTCATAAATAAACAATTTTATGGGGCTGCTCTACTAGTTAAAATTTTGACCACACATCCTTATTGGACTTTTAAAAAGATTGAATCAGTAATTCGTGAAATTAAAATAAAATAAGATAATAGTATTAAGTAAGAGAGAAAAGTAATGCTATCATAGGGCCTATATTGACCACCGGCGGAAAATCCCTCTGGATTGATCTATAACTTATAACAAATTTCAAAACAAACTGCAAGTAGCCTAGCAAGTTATATCGAAACGGAACAGATGTAAACAAACCTGCCTGCAACTTTGATGAGATAAAAGATAAAAATTAACGAGCAGGCATGAAATTACAGACACTCAGCTAGTATGGGTTTATTATAATTTTAGTGTAGGTTGTAAGGGTGAACTGTCAACTTGGCTACATTTAATTTCTTTTGAGACTTTACTTACTTTCAACGAAACAATCAGGCTCGAAGTGTCTTAAACATATTGTCAATGTCTTTTCATTTATCGTGTCTGATCTGGTAGAACGTATTATTCTTAAAAGCTTCTCCTTCCACTCAGTGTTGTTGTTTGGTAAACGATGAAAAGATAAGCCACGATTTCTTTTGTTACAGGCGGAACATCTGTACAAAACACAATTAGCGCCCGGCATTTGTGGTGTCTGCATAAACCGGAAGTACGTTGTGCCCGATAGCAGCGTCAGAGACCGGCCGTCACATAAAGTAGTGACGTCACACGGTGGGCGTTCCCGTTAGTATTCTAGTTCTATGATCAAGGTAAAGAAATGCGTAGGACCCACTGATCTATATAATATTATATAACTGGATAGCTCATGACGCAATCTACAAATGACGTAGCTTGAAGCCACCGTCCGGCATCTTGCTACACCCAGAAGCAATCGTAGTCCTTTATTTCCATTATAAGTATTATTATTATTATTATTATTCATCTTCTATAGCGCTTCATTATATCCGGTGATATTTCTAAGCGCTTAACAAATGTCACATCACAGATCGTAATAATATTTAAACAAATGTGTTTTTAACTCCGATTTGAATTTAACAAAAGTTGAGCTTTCTCTAATTGATCTTGGTAGCTTATTTAAGCAAATTCGACGAAAACATTAACAACAGAAAATTATATTTTATTCACAATATTGTTGGTGCTTTATATAAAATAAATTCACAGGGGTACATCATTGAGGTTTTTTTTTGTTTTTTTTAGAGTGCACATTCTCATTATAATATATCGACTGACGCTGACGCCATAAAATGTTTTGAAGCGCATCATACATTTTCCGTAAATCAGATTATAACATAACGTTGAATTTATCAATTATTTCTATCATAGAACTATGTTTCTATATACAATTGAAAATAATAAATACACTAAATGATAGAGTAAGGCATGGGCTTTTATCAGACATTGTTTGGAAAAAATAAAATCATCTGACCAAAAAGAAAATGTAAGATGCCACCCCTTGTTTTTTAAAATTATAGTTTTTATTTTATTTTATTTTATTTTATTTTTAAATGCACAAATTTATTTGTAATATAACTTTATTCTACGGGGCTATATCCCAATATTTTATTCAGTATTTTCACTGTTTATTACATCAAAAATATTCAAAATTTATTTTTTCATCAATATACAGGCCAACATTATATACCATTTTCGCCTTTAATTTTCTGTAATTTCACAGTTAAAAAACATATAGGCTATTCATATAATAAAAGAATTATAGGTCTATGTGTATATGATATGTGGCTAGCTTCTTTCATAACTTCTTTTTTGCACTGATGTTTAAACAAACAAAAAGGGAAAAAGATAAAAATGAGGGAAATATATAATCAATATACATGCATGTAACAAGAAAGAATTTTTTTTTCTATTCTGTATTCCATCGCTTAGGCAGGCCTACATCCTGTTTTCTTCATAAAAGACCTTACTCATTTCACATCCCATGTTCTTCTCTACACTTTACAATTCTGTATTTTAACTGTTTATTCATTGTCCAAATTTATTTTTTAAGAAAGACGAGCTCGAATGTAGTGATTATTTTTTTTAAGGCTATTCATATATAGGCCTAAAAAATGAGCCCAATTTAATTTTTTTTTTCTTTAAATTAAAGTTAATAGCAAATAAATAAATATAAAAGAAGAAATATATATAACAAAAACAGACAATATTTAACACAACAAGATGGCGGCTGGGTTAAGACACGCTCTAAATAGCTCCCGATATTTCAACTAAAATCCTCGAAATAAGCCATGGGCAAGAAATAATTACAAGACTAAATGAATAAGTAAACGGATACTGCTTTCGCATATCCCGTCTAAGAAATATCAATGGAGACTTGTGGTTTTTAAGAACTTGTGTAATTGAAGCGACTGTTTGACTGTGAAAACAATGAGTTCGAGTTCAACAAGGCGAAATGAGTTTGGTAAAAACAACAGATACAGTGACTCAAGTTTCTCCAGTATAGACGACACACCGCTGAAATTGTTAAAAATGGATGATTTATTAAAAGATACAGAAGATGAAGGTAAGACAGATGAAACTGTTAGGGATGTAGAACATTTACAAAATATGATTCATCACGCAGTCAGGGCGGCAGTGGAGGCTGCAACGATACAAATCGAAAAAGACATGAAACAATATATAGATAGCAAGTTTACATCCTATGGACAACAAAATAGGTCAGTTTGAAATAACACAAACACGACTATCTGAGACAATGAAACAACATGAAGAGAACTTAGTTAAGTTAGATGGAGCTGTGCCAACGTTATGGAAAAAAATTACCGACTTAGAAAGCGCCATGAATGATGCAGCCCAATACTCGCGAAAGTCGCATATTCGCGTTTTTGGAGTCCAGGAGACGGATAAAGATATTATCAAAACTAAGTTAAAAATTGAAGACGAAATAATAATAGACGCTGCCCATAGAGTAGGAAGGCTGAATAGTGACCGAGCGACAAAGGACGGGAAAGTACCACCAAGAGGCATCATTGCTCGTTTCTTAAGACGAGATGACAGATATAAAGTCATATCAACGAGGAAGCTCCTGAAGGGGTCGGGGATAGCCATTGCTGAAGATATGACGGCGATAAATGTAAAGTTATTAAAAGAAGTTCAAAATCACAGACGCGTTAAATCGGCATGGTTCTCCAACGGAAAAATATTCGCACAAGATTACTATAATAATGTTGTTCAATTGAAAATGAATTACGACATAAACTGCATACTTGATAAAGTAAGACAGGTGGTTTATTAAGGTGAAATACATGGCATTGTTTTGACCCTCAAGTTATTTTAACTAGCTAGATGTGCGTCTACTCGATTGTGTATACAGATGTGTATTTCTAGCATGTTTTTACATTACAAGAAGCGTATGATACAATTAGCGGTCACAAGTCAGGAGTGTTTTCATAACGCGAAGGCAAAAGGGTTAAAGACAATGTCATCGCGCCCCGGTGATTATGTCATTATGATTAGGTTAAAGAGTCATACCATGGACAAATAAGCAACTGATGGCAGATGGTATAACCGAGACTATTAAAAAATGATATACAAATACAATTTCCCTCATATAGAATTTGTACCTGATATATTTTCAGTTTAATATAATATTGTAAAGTTTACTATTTAATTTAAGGAGATTACCTTCGTAAAACAACTTTTAGTATACAATTAATGGGTAATAGTTATCTTGTGTCTAAATACAAACAAACGAATGCTTGATTGCCCCACCGCTACTAGTTATTTGGATATCTGTAATAAGATGGCGTATGTGCAGGTACAGCTCAATTGCGAGGGTCTGAAGACGTCAATATGTTCACGAACTATCTATCCATTAATTCTTCTACCTAATTCATGTGTATACAAATACATACTTGTCGTATCGTAGTCATTGTTTCTTGAGTCAAATATTATACACTGCCCATGGTTGGGCAGATATTTATCAACTACTAGAAATGTTTTCTGTGTTTTTGTGTTTTATGTTTGGTTATGTAATTGTTATATATTGTTTTTCTTACTTAGATAACATTAAACGGAAGGGGAAACGACATGATGTAAGACAGGAATATGGAATATATGGCCAGCTAAAGTTGAGTTATACAAGAATAAGGTTGGTGCGGGGTGGGGTCCCTCTTGACGTGTGCACAGATACTTTGATCATATTTTCGGTATTGAGGTAGCTTCTTTAAATGTGAGAGGTTTGAGAGATAAAAATAAAAGATTACAAACATTTCAATGGCTAAAAGATAAGAAATATAATATCATTTTTCTGCAAGAAACACATTCGACTAAAGAAATAGAAAATGTATGGAGGACCGAGTGGGACAATGACATTTATTTTTCACACCATTCCTCAAATAGCGCAGGTGTCTGCATCTTAATGAAACATGTCGTAGGAATGAATAATATTGATATCATTAGTGAACATAAAGGGCGTTATATAATCTTAAAAGTAGATCTTGACACAGGTCCTTTAATACTATGTAATGTATACGGTCCAAATAAAGATGAGCCACAATTGTTTAAAACCATATTCGACAGCATTTTAGAATATATCCATATACCTTTTATAATGGGGGGTGACTTCAATTTTGTAGTTGATATTGAAAAAGATAAACAAGGGGGCGGGAGGTAATCTTCCAGAAATCACAAAAACTGTTAAAAGAATTTATGAGTTTGTCGGATAGCATTGATATTTGGCGTATACAACACCCAGAAGATCGAAAATTCACCTGGAAAAGACAAAACCCAATGATCAGTTGTAGGCTTGATTTTTTTATAACATCATTTCAACTTTCTACACAAATAAGATCAACAAATATTAGTTATGGATATAAAACAGACCATTCTATTATTGACTTATCGCTAATACGCAATGAAAATAAACGCGGACCAGGTTTCTTTAAACTTAATACATCTCTTTTAATAGATGAAAATTATGTAAAAATTATTAAAGAAATAATAGCCGAAGGAAGAATAACATATCGTAATTGTAATGCGCCCCTGTTATGGGACATGATAAAAATGGAAATAAGAGCAGCTTCAATTCAATATTCTAGCAGGATGAAAAAAAGAGATTTAAAACAACTGAAGGAGTTAGAAGAAAAATTGGACATGTTACAAAATAAACATCCCCCAGCTAATGACAACGAGTGTGAAAAAATAAAATCGGAAATATATGCCATTAACGAGAAAAAGCTTAAAGGGGTTACGATGCGCGCAAAGGCCAGGGGAATAAGTGAGGGCGAACAAAACAGTAAATACTTTCTTAATTTAGAAAAAAATAATTCAGAGAAAAAGGTAATTTCCACCCTATACAATGAAAATGCAGGAAATATAATAAAACCACAGAATATTTTAAATGAAATACATCAATTTTATCAAAATCTCTATACTTCCGAAATAATTAAAAACAATGAGTATGTAAAGAATGTAGATAATCTCTTTAAACATTGTGGAACGGACATGCCTATTTTAAACAAATTTCAACAAGACATCTGTGATGGTCTAATAACCGATGACGAATGTAGAAATGTCATAAAAACATTCAAAAATTGTAAAACTCCAGGTAGCGATGGCATCCCAATTGAGCTGTATAAAATAATGTGGAACGATATTAACGATCTCGTTATTAACTCCTTTAACGCCTCTTTCTTTGATAATGAAATGAGTATCTCTCAAAAACACGGTATTATAACCCTATTACCAAAGAAAGATAAAGATTGTAAGCACCTGAAAAACTGGACGCCTATAACACTACTTAACTGTGACTATAAATTAATGACTAAAGTAATAGGAAGCAGACTTAAAAAGATACTAACTGACATAATAAGTACAGATCAGACTGGTTTTATTCCGGGTCGCTATATTGGACAAAATATTAGAAATATATTTGACGTAATAGAATATATGGAAGAAAACGACGAAGAAGGCATGTTATTTCAGATTGATTATGAAAAAGCATATGATAGATTAGAGTGGAGTTTTATTGATAAAGCGCTGGATTTTTTCAACTTTGGTAAATCATTTAAGAGATGGATTAAGATATTTTATAAAGATATTTCAAGTAGTGTTATAAACAATGGATGGGCCACAAAGAGTTTTAAAATATCTAGAGGTGTAAGACAAGGGTGTCCCTTATCCCCATATTTATTTATTTTATGCGCTGAAATATTTTCATCAATAATTAAAAACGAGCTATTAATAGCAGGAATTAATGTAAACGAAAATAATATAAAAATTTCATAATTAGCAGACGATACAACACTTTTTTTAGATGGGAAATTGAATACATTGGAAAAAGTATTAAGTATTATGGAAGAATTTAAAATAGCAAGTGGATTAAAAGCAAATTATGATAAATGTGAAATTGCCCCTCTCGGCGCGCTTAGGCGGATGGGTTTAAACTACACAGTTCCAAACAATATCAGAATAATAAAAACTAATATATGTATCCTGGGGATTACCCTTCCTTTAAATAACAAAATAGAAGATATATATAAGTATAACTATGAAAATAAGATAGATAGCATGAAAAATACCCTGAAGACCTTTAAAGGTAAATCTAAAACACTGAGCGGCCGAATTGTAATCTTAAAATCAATAATCCTACCGAAAATTATTTACCAACTCTCTATGTTACCAACACCAAGTGAGGAATTTCTTAACCAAATAGATAAATTATTTTTTAACTTTATATGGGAGGGAAAGCCAGCCAAAATTAAAAAAGAACAAATGTGTAGCCCTTTCGATCAAGGTGGTTTAAATGCCCCAGATATTTTTACTTTCGCTAAATCAATAAAGATTAATTGGGTGAAAAGAGCCATACAAAATGATACTATGCAGATCTGGAAGAACTCAATCCTGGATACATTTCATCAATGCAAATTAATCAATCCCTTTGAATTTAATTTAAACTCGAAAGAGAGAGAGAGAGAGAAATGGGGTTTAACGTCCACTCAACACAACCGGGTCATTTCGGGACTAACATATGGTTTCAATTTTATTTCAATAATTCGCTTGCGCGTAGGGGTCTTTAGCCGTGGGAGGAAACCGGAGTGCCCGGAGGAAACCCACGAGGTTGAGAAGGCGCCCCTATCTCCATGCCACATACACTCACACCAGGGCTCGAAACCACAGCCGCAAGCCAGAGGTGACCGGCCAGCTAGAGGTCGAAGCGCGGCACTCTAGACCACTAGGCCATCCCAACCCCCCAAACTCGAAAGATGTTACTTGTATAAAAAACTAACAATAAGTTCATACGCAATATTTTTACATCCTGGGCATATATTAATTTCATTCCCTCATGCCACAAAAACTCTGTTATATGGTATAACTCTAACATAAAGATAAATAACAAAACTATCGTCTATAACAAATGGTATGCAGTAGGAATACACAGAGTATCAGATCTATTGGATGAAAATGGAAATTTTTTAACGTTCGATTTATTTCGGAAACGATATAATATTAACGTCAATGTTCTTACCTATCACGGTGTAATATGTAGTATCAAAAAACGATATTGTACTCGGGATAAAACAACTACTTTCGATAAAATAATGTCAATAAATAAAGTTAATAAATATGCATATAATCAGTTGAGAGAATATAAAAATATTGACATCTCAAGGACAAAATGGAGAGAATTCAAAATAAAAGATAATTTCAACCCTTTTATACATTTGCGTACAATATGTATAGATCCAAAAATTCGAAACTTCCAATTTAAGTTACTACATAAATTACTACCAACAAACTCGTACTTATACAAAATAGGACTTTCTAAGTCACCCGATTGTGTACACTGTAATGAATTAGATACTACTGAACACTATCTATATAAGTGTAGAAATGTTAACCCTATATGGGAAGAGATATCAAATAAAATAAAATCAATTAGTGTCGACTTTAAACTAGATTTTAAAAATGTAATATTACAGGATAGCAATATTAAAGGACATACGAACGCCATTGATTTTTTAATCCTATTAGTGAGGCATGGCAATTACTGTGCATGCTATTTATTTTTTTTTTTTTTTTTTTTTTTTACTGGGTAATAGTGTTTATACTGTAGTAATGTGTGTATTTTGTTGTACAATAGTATGTAATACTGTTTATACCGTAGTAACGTAATGTGTAGATTACTGTATAGTGGAGTTCTTTAATAAATATTATTATTATTTAAAAAAAAAAAAAAAAAAAAAAATATATATAACAAAAACAGAAAAAAAAGAAAACCTGAAGAACCGGAGGCGGAACTATGTTAAAATATATAAATATGATTGTTGTAGTTAGCCTAATGTTAAGCCTATAAATAGCTGCATGTTAGGCATTAATGCTTAATCTATCAAGTCGATCTGTATTTATTTGCTTTTATTTCCAACCGTAAATTCATTTCTCCTCCCTTCCTCAATGAGCCATCCAGTTATTATATAGATCAGTGGTAGGACCGTCTCCGATCTAGCGTTCTCCAACTTTTCACTTTCTAAGCTACGACGTCATTACAGCTGTAACCATAGAAATATATTTATAAATAGACTAGAATGGCCACGGCCAATCAAAAGCCGCTTTCACGACATGCGCAGAGGTCGGCCATCTTTGTACATTGATCATGCACAACAAAATGGCGTCGTTTGATTATGCGAAGGAAAACTAAACTTTTACGTTTTCAGTATCCACCAAAGGGACACAGTGTTTTGCCATTAACTGTACAAATAACTAAAACCCCACATCAACATTAAATGGAATAACCTTCCACAGGTAAGAAATTCAATAGTGATTATATTTTAAGAAGCCAAAATGTCCAAGCGTTCAGCGTCTGCAGTCCCGTGCTGGAGACGTGGAGTCGACAGACAATGTTGTCGCAAACTCAACTGTGTTTATCTTTAGTTGGCGGCCTATTATTATGTAAAACTCACACTGCATGGCTAGCACTGATTTATGTTGACCTCGCCTACCGCTTACTAAACGTAGCCTATCTTTAGAGGTTAAACAGCCTATGGGAGTTATAGTTATACTTTTATTTATTTATTGTTTTATATAGCCTACTAAATATAGGCCTACCTACAACAATACTAAAAAAGTACACTAGCTACTCTAGGCCTAGTCTTTAGTAGTATAATACGGTCCATGGTACTACTTGTAGTATATACTAAAGTCCACTGGCACCCTTAGATCTACTAGGCCTAGTTCAAATTCACGATAGGCAGTGAAATTGTACAAAAAATCTGCTTTCCTGAACTGACGACGAAGCTTCCTTCGTTTGTAATTTCCCTGAGACTGAGGGAGGGATGGCTGATTGGCTGTTGTCAACGAACCCAATTTGTAAATTTATTCTAGACTTCCTTATATGTTCAAACATACTTATAATTAATATGTATTTTTTTTCAGCCCACCAATATATAGAAGCCACTGTATTTACTTTTATGAAGAATTTTCATTTGATGACCACAGGGATTTTTAAACTGATAGATTTCTAACATGGAAGGACAATGTGAATAATGCTTAAATAACCATCGGCACTGCTCAATTAATTCATTCATAAATCCTAATTTTAAAACAGTTTTCATTGAACGATAAGGAGGCTTGTTATGTGAGTTCATATTTCTTGTAAAGAATTGGAATACATTTAACTTTAACTCTCAACTGTACATTAATTACATATTTCTTTGTTTTGAAAAAAATCAATAAATATATTAAATGAAATCATTTGATTATTGTCAAATATTTCTTTCTAACTGAATATTGGGAGAATGTAATAGGTATAGAGACTATTTATTTATCTACTCATGAAATTAAAAATTTTCCTCACTCAATGAAATGAACCTGATATTTGTGTACTATTCAAAAAAAGTAGGGGATATTTGATTTTTAAGTGTTATTAAAGTCACCTAATGAAACTGACGAAGAAACAAATGACAAAATGAAAAGAAGTTCACATTCATCGATTTATTCCAAATGATCGTTAGACTAAGTAAGGCACAGACTGACCATTATAAGGGTAAAATGATACCCGGGGTCAAACAGCAAAGTTACCACAGCATCACAACAAAGTCAGTAACGGGTAAATCCTCCTCTGTTTGCCAAACAAGCATTGATCCGACGTGGCATACTCCTAATGAGACGTCTAAGGTCATTTTGGTCCAGATTGTCCCATTCCTGTTGCAACGCAGCAGCAAGTTCTTGGACATTGGCAGGACGTTGTTGACGTTGACGTAACCTCTGTCCAAGCATGTCCCAGACATGCTCGATGGGGGAGAGGTTGGGACTCAGTGCTGGCCAGGGTAATGTGGTGATGTTCTGTTGTTGGACGTAACCTGTAACGATCCTGGCCCTGTGACATCTTGCGTTGTCATCCTTGAAGATGAAACGGCGGCCATGACGCCGTGCGAACGGCACAACATGGACTGTCAAGATGTTGTCCCGGTAGTACTGGCCTGTAACACGCCCTGCAACAACATGTAAAGCCGTTCTTCCAGCAACAGTGATGCCTCCCCACACCATAACAGAACCACCCCCAAATCGATCATGTCTGATGACGTTAACGTCTTGGAAGCGGTCGTTTCGACGACGCCACACCCTCCTACGTCTGTCCAAAAAATGAACAGTGAACCTTGACTCATCTGAAAACATCACATTGCTCCAGCGCCGATTATCCCAGTGTTGACGATCCCTACACCAACGACGTCTTGCCTGAATGTGATGATCTCTCAAACAAGGGATCACGCGAGGACGTCGGGCGCGAAGGTGACGCCTATGCAGTCGATTCCGAATCGTCTGGCCACTCACTCTCACACCAGTGTCTGTTTGAAGACGAGCGCTGATCTGATTTGCTGTGATGACACGATTTCTCAAGGCCAAGGTACGGATAAATCGATCATGGGCTTGAGTTGTCGCCCTTGGTCGACCTGAGCGTGGTCTGTCCTGTACAGATTGTGTATCACGGTATCTGGACCATAGCCTGCTTATGACAGACTGAGAAACATTCATCGTTCGCGCCACAACCGCCTGTGTTGTGCCGATCTGTAGCATGCCAAGGGCACGTAACCTTTCATTTTGGGTAAGCCGACGCATATCAAAATTTGTTTTCTGGTCACTAAAACAATTAAACTGATGTTTCCACCCTGGAATTCAATGCCACAATGACTGTAACATTCAAAGTCAGAGTCGTGCAAATCTTGGGTTGGACCCCCATGATGATCCCAAGCATCACCTGCATTCCATGTGGTAGCTATTGGTGCGTTTGGGCGTCACATGTAACTGGAAATGTTTCTTCTGTTAGGTTCTATAGTGACTTTTTTCGTAGTCATTTGCATATTTTAGTATTATGCCCCCAAAATCAAATATCCCCTACTTTTTTTGAATAGTATATTACACATATAGCTCTCATGTGTACATGTATTTAGTAAACTTCAAACATTTTCACTGTTGAATTGAATTTACTTGCACACCCCCCCCCCCCTTTATGATGGCATAAAACCATTTTTTTTTTAACTTATATACACAGATCACAATTTTCAAAATATTTTTGGGTCACTGGAGATTTATTCACATAAGATATTTTCACATTTGGCCACATTAACCTGTGAAATCTCAAAATTTCCTTTAATTAATTTAAAGAACATTTCTTTTTGCCTTTAAATGTAGGCAAGACTTGCATGTACGTACATGTAAATCAAACATTTTACAATGCAACTCTGTTGTACATATGTTGTACATATGTATGTGTACATATGTATGTAGCTTTATGTGCCTTTTAATTTTAAACATACACTAACAAATGTATGATATTACTACCATACTGTTACAAGAAATTTATTGGGCTACATAAATGCATTGATAAGTTAAATTTATCTAACCATTGGCAATGAAAACTAAACATGTACACATGCAGTGAATGAAAATGTCATACTTTACTTTTGCCATGTATCTGGTAAAGTTTCTCTTTGATCATGTAAATTACCAAATGTGTGAAACATTTCTTGCAATGTGAATGCAACTATGGTATATTTTCTTGAGCAAATTTTCAATTAATCGCTTTCGCGTAGGGGTCTTTAGCAGTGGGGCGAAACCAGAGTACCCGACGAAAACCTACGAAATTGGACAGACGACCCTACTCCTTGCCTATAATGTATAGGGATAGATCAGCATAGTACAGTCTTTAGATTGCAATGTAAATACACATATAAGCTTTCTAATCCACAACTATTCACATTTCAGATTTATTACTTCCATTAAAAAACAAAATTAATTATTTCGATCTGATTCGCAGCCAAATATTCTTGGTAGTCTATGAGAAATGAACTTGGTGCCAATCCAAACTTAGTCTTGATATCTAATTCTCTCTCTATTTTAAAATATTCTTCTTTTCAAACATCAGTTTGCTTGCAGCTTGCATAATATTTACAATGCTATCTGAAATGTAGAAAATTGAAACGAAATAAAATTAAGAATATTTAACTGAACAGCAGCTCCACAGCCTACGCTTATTTTGAATGCTAAATGTCATTGGTTCATTTACGTGCATGCCAACAGACCCTTGATATTTCATCCCATCAGAATGACTAGACATTGTTCCTTTCCGTATGTATGCGTCAGGAAAATTTCTTGATGAACACTTGAATCAAACTCCAAATTTCCTTGTTACTAATGTTAGTGAGTGAAATGAAATAGTTTTACATGTACATCCTACTGTTCTACTCCGAATTTGGCTAATACAGTGTTGCTATGAGGGACATTTTGCCCGGACAGTCACGCTATGGCCTACTCTTATATCGAATTCCATCTGTCAAGGGATCTTTTACGTGCATGCCAATGTGTATACTGGACCTCGGTTTATCGTCCCATCCAAGTGACTAGACAGCTGTCATTGTCAGGCCCTTCGTCCTGCATCACTGACAAGGGGAACCTGATTAAACTTTCTCGACCAAGGCTTAAACTAAACAGTGTGCTATTGTATAGTAATGATGTAACTATATGTGTTGTCCCTCTAATGTAAGGTTTTATGTATGTGTGAGAGAGTGCACTCCAGTTAACTTGAGGTTGTCTCTCTGGAAGGACATCATTCTTGTGTTGTGACAGTTGACTGGGATAAACGCCTCAAGAACTTATAAATACTTGTTCGTCATCTATTTTTATAAATAGGCTATAGGCCTATTTGACACTAAGAGGGAAATTTTGCTACAGCCTACTCTAATATCAAATTCTAACTGCCAAAACAATCTTTTACGTAATCGCCAATACGTAGACTGGACCTTGGTTTTTCGTGCCATCCAAACAACTACACAGCTATCCTTGACAGGTCCTGCACCACTGACAAGGGGAAACCACACCGGAAAATGTTGAACTTTCTTGACCAACACCGGGATCTAACCTGTTACCTCCCGGCTAGCAAGCCAGCACCTTACTCACTTATTCTGACACAATTAGAACTGTATCTACCTTTAACAGAACACAAAGTTCTATTTCATTAACATTATGGTATAACCCGTCATAATGGTTTTTCCATTTTCATTCACCCCAGGAAGAAAAAGTAATAAATATCAGATAAATGTACTGCCAAACAATTTAAATATCCCACATATAGTGTCCTTATTTATTTATTTTTTTGGATAGTTGATCACTGTTTTTCTTAGAAATAGGTTGGCCAATATCATGATGACTAGTATTGTCTTAATTTCACAAACTGCTGTGAGATATCCTGCCTGCACATCATGACTTTTTTTTTGAGAAATGATCACCTTTTCCTTTAGAAATATATAGGTCTATCACAAGGCCTAGTATTATTTTAAATTTAATTTACAAATCTTCACAAACTGTTGTGATGTAACCTGCATGCATATTTTGACTTTTTTTTTAGAGCTGATCACCTTTTGTTCTTATAAATATATAAGCCTATATCACAAGGCCTAGTATTTTTTTTAAATTTAGTTTTCGAATCTTCATAAAATACTGTGAGAATTCTGCCTGCATATTTTGACCTTTTTTGGGGGGACAGCTGATCACGGTTTTTAGAAATAGGAAGGCCTATTTCATGAGGCCTAGTAGGCCTGTAATATTTTAACTTTACAAATCCTCACAAAATGCAGGCCGGGATATTTAGCCTGCTTATCGGTACTTTTTTGTGAGAGCTGATCATTTTCTAAAAATATTTATGGTAGACCTATATCATTTGGCCTAATATTTAAACTTTACTACAATTCTTCACAAAATGCAAAATCTTCATGGGAGGCCTAGTATTATTTTAATTTTTAGAAATCTTCGGAAAATGCCGTGAGATAGGTCTGTCAAGTAAAACCACAAAATACAAACAGATAGGTACTAAATTATACTGAATATAGACCTAAGTAAAATCATAGATAATACCGTGGTATTATCTATGGTAAAATTAAATAAAATATTTCAATAGTCGTCCATATTCGTTATTTGACAAATTACCTTCAGAACACCTTCCACGTGTGCTACACGGCCGTTTTTCGCCCATCCTCTCAGCGCTAAAAACTTGAATCTCCTCGCCATCATATTATTATAATCCATCAATCTGCTGAGATAAAACACAGTAACTAGTACCAGTAAAGTTTTAACTTGTCGAAAAATTCAAGACAGATCGCGATACGTACGTATTTTTTAGAATTTTCTTTTTATTTTATTACTTACATAAGTATAACATAAACATATTTTCCAAGTTTGCATTTTACCGGTACTTAGAATTATAACCTGTGGGGAAAATTGTTTTAACTTTTTTATATAACAATCAAGACATTAAAATTTAAATTTGTCGAAGCACTAAATGTGCAGGCGGAGGAATAATGTACTGGTAATGGGGTTTGTTTGTAAACAAATCTAACTCAGACCGCTACCTATCGCAAAAGGCCAAAACTGCGAAACCAAGGCTTGGGACCTACTACTATTTCGAGATTAATATGAAACTTTTTATTAAGATATGTTTAAATAATTGATTTACATACCTTGATAAACAAACTAAAATATCTGTTATTTTTCTTTTGTAAAACAAAAGTAATTGGTGCCGCGAACGCTTTAACATTCACATTGATTCACGTTCAATCAATCAATGCCTTGCGAGGCATCGTCGTAGCCTATTTTTCGTCATTGCTCCATTATTGCTGGGTGAATGTCACCGTTAGTAAGTAGATTACTAAAGAAATCGTCGCTTGGCGGACTTATTGTTATTGCTTGTCGATCATCGAGATTCCATAATTTCTAAAAAAAAATAATACCACAATTCATAGCCCATCCATCCATGGCAGTGTAGAGATGAAAATAGGTTCATTTTGAAAGGGCGTGTAGCGTAGGCCTAGTCTATATAATATTTCACTGTTTCACCGTTTCGAGAGTCATTCCATTACATTAGAAAATGAAGATATATATTACGTTCTACAAACTAGTAGAACAAAACCTTTGAGTAGTTATGGCTATGGGTTGTTTTACGACCCTTCTTTCTTTCAAGCGTTACGTGAAACGAAGCTGGATACATTGAGTTCACCGCACGCGACGTCAATCAATGTGCAAACATGGCGGCCGTATTTACATGTTGCGGGTCACGTGACGGCCATTCTAGTCTATTTATATATTTCTATGGCTGTAACCAAAGCCCTGTATAGGGAAAGTTACGACAACTCATTTACAGGCGCCATTGTGGGTCCCAACTATGACGCCATAAAAACTATGACGTCATGGCGTCATATAGTTTTACCATGGACCGTCTACGGTTTACTGTCCATGGTTTTACTTAACAAAAACTTTTATCTTTTTCTTGGGGTTACGTTTTACGGGCTACTATTTCTCCTAAACAAATTGCAAAAGAAACCAATGCTGTTTGGTTCAATGATAAAAATGTCAGACAAATTCATCTCCAAAATCGGCCAATGGGCTTTCACCAGGTTCTTCGGGTTTTCTCCCAAACTAATTATTGAAATAAAATTTAACATAATTCAATACGGCGTTCTTCGGGAATTATCGGAGAGCGATATCCCGTAATCAGTGTCTTTCAGTGGTGGGATAATAAATAATTTCTTTTAAAATTCCTTAAACACAGCCACCAGGACGGCTCGGGGGTCGCGGGCATCTAAACTGTAGTTCGGTTCGGGTAGTCTCTAAACCATGACACTGAGACTCTAAACCATGGTGTATCCTGTAGTTCGGAAAGAGTCCCTCTAAATTATCAGTCTCTGAATCATGATGTACCCTGTAGTTCAGACAGTCTGTAAACCATGATCTACTCGGTAGTCTCCAGAACATGATGTACCCTGTAGTTGGGATAAACTAGTTTTGTAAATATGAATTGTACACAACGATATGTTAACCCAGAAGTGATATAGTTTCTCTTACATGAATATATTGTTAACGCGCTTTAAATGTCTGGATGCAATAGACTTGGTGTAGAAAATTCTAGGTACACACTGTTAACCACCCATAGGTGTTTTAATGACAATAATAGTAGGTACAACAGGATCGCACTACACGCAAAATCAAAATCTTAAAGATAAACCTGCAGACAAGACAGAAAATGGACATTGCAAAAAATAAACAAATCAAATAGAGGGAAAAATCATAATTTATTCAGCTCGACATAAGACGTAAAATGCCGTCTTGTTGCATACCGTTTATATAGTTGAATCATATCATAAAAATATCTTATTTCATATAGTCTCAACATCAAAGTGAACTTGATCTATTTAGCCTATTCAGATTTGTTCAGATGAATCTGATTTTTAAATTTATTTAATAGCGCAAGGTACAATTTTATGGATACACAATTACTGAGTTTGATACTAAGCGATACTAAGGATACTCTCGTCTTTATCAAGCAAATAGCGCTTTATCTGGTGTATCTTCTATTTTATTTTCTTATGAATTAGGTTATATGTAAAAATATATGTTTTATCTCCAATAGAGTCTTTTTCGCGGAAATCTATACGTGGTATTCAAAGGCCAGTTTAAGTGAGAAATATCCACTTAACTTTAAGTGACCTATGGGAGGGAGGTACCTTAAAGTTAAGTGAGATTATAATGACTTCTTTTAATGTTGTAGAAGCAGTCTCGTAATGGTGATTTTAAAAGATAGGGGATTCAGATATAAACAAAGGCAATGTCGCCGAGCCTAGCTGACCTTTTTTCGTCGTCAATGTTGATGTTGTAGTGCCATAATGGAGTATGAGTTTATTACCACCGAGATATGTTAAGGATATCTTTCCCCTATGGCCAATCATTTATCATTTTATGTTTGTATGTTTCCATGACTGTCATATAATAAATTTAAATTCATTTGTGATGACATGGCTTTATAGATTTCAGAAATTATTTATACTACCACTAGAAGCAAGGTATTATTTATTTGTTTACAACTCATTGCCATATATACATAATCGGTATTTATTTCGGTAAAATATAATGCAACATGAATATTTCGCACACACAATGTACCGCCAATGTCAGGCCTGTCAAATGGAGGTAGTCACACAGTATCTATGAATTCCTCAAACGATAGATTTATATACAACACTGTATAATTTAAGCAGTCTAACTGAGGAGGCAAGGGTCATTGTGTATTGCTAATAATATGTTGTTTTCTAGTCGCGTTATATTGTTAAAAAATTAAAGTTTACAATATCCATCATTTTACTACCACTATTTATTGTAATCTATTGGACTAGAATTGTTTTATAAAAAAAAAGTCTATGAAAACAGCTGTTCCGACAAAGGATGCACACTATCATAATTTATCGTAAATTATAATCATACTATTTTAATGGGTTACAATATAATATTTCGACAAACATTTTCCTGGTGATGTACACTAGGAATTAAATAGAGTATAGTGATGCGCTTAAGGGGGGATAACATGCTTGCAATGTCAGAAATTCGTGATTTTTGGCAGTGAGGGGTATTCCATAAATTGAAAATTCATGCTTTTTGTCGAATGTGAGTATTCCATAATATAAGTGTGTAGTTAAGTTTTCACATAGCCAAGTATATGTAAAATACAACCTTTGAATACCGTTTTAAGGTAATACGGTCAGTAAACAGTTTTGATTTTTCACTTTAACCGTCTGCACAAAAAAAATCTAATTTTTAAAAGGGTATGCAAGTTAAATATATTTAATAGCGCTTTTATCTGGGAAATCTTTTACTTCATGCTCTTATGAATTCGGCTATATATAACAATGTATAATAATTAATAATGATAGTATGTTCAGCTATACTTTTCGTTTTTAAAAATGCATGTTTTATCGCCTATAGACTATTTTTCGCGGAATTCTATATTATATCTATCAACATTCCATATCCCTGTTGGGGCAGACAACTTCAACACAGCAATATAATTGGGCATAAAATAGATAGTGAGTAAGCAGTGACTTGGGACCCAAAATGGCGTCTTTTTACATTTGACGTCATATTTTCATGACGTCATATGAAATTTCTGGCTTCACAGTTGTCGCAACTTTATCTATATACGGCTTTGGCTGTAACGGCTAATTTACGTCACGCCATTCAGTCAGCAGACGGCTGTCTTCCGAGACGGTCTACATTCCTTTGCTTCCTTGTATTCAGTTTTGTTTGTTTCTTTGACGGTTGGAATATGTGCCCTAAATGCATTCAATATACTTCGATTCCCTTCTTTATTGATTAAGTGCATTGAGTTTTTTTTAACTATTTCTCTGATACCATTTACCGGAATTAATACAATAATATGCTTGCATTCGTATTTCTTGCAACATATGACAGATCATGAGTCATGCTGACATTATACAATTATTTCTTTGGGTTGTAATCCCTATTCTTTTCAAATATGAGGGAGGTCTGTGTCACCACGGGCCCGGGACTGTACAGCGCAGTGGACTCTTACGGCTAGCCCCCGGATCCATTCACTCTTTTTGATTTGTGGTTGTCAGTAAAAAGTAAAATCTGACTAATTTTCAAGTAGTAATATAGTACATTTTCCATGATGCTACCTTCCTGTTTACTTGTGTTAGAATTGAGTATAAATCTATTATGTTTATTTTCCGAACAAGGTAGGAATATAAACATTTTGACTGCTTTTATATACACCATATTCGAAATAACCGATTTCTGTTATGCTACTTACTGTATTGCTGGTATAAGTTTTCACATTTGTATGACTTATTGAAATTAACATAAATTGGTATAAATTTTAAATAGTATTTCTATAAATAACATATAATTACACACTAATAATGGATTCGGATTTCCGTTATGCCACTGTATTGCTAGTATTTGTTTGACTTATTGAATTTAACATAAATTGGTTTAAACAGTATTTCTACAACATATAATTACACACAATATATATAATGGATTCCGAAACAAGCTATGGAGTTTATAAAATAAAAATGGAATGTTTAAATTGCATAAAACGTATAATAATTTACATAAGTTTAATGAGATAAATCTGTGTTAATACAGTCACCGAGACATTACAAAATGCAATATGAAACATAAATTGACGTACATAAAAGCACATATTATAATTATAGTCAGGCAATAGCCTAGTTAAAATCCCTTTAAACTACATTCAATATCAAATTCTCAGTTTCTAGTATTTTGGGGCTTTTTATTGTGTGGTCCGAATCAGCCTAGTGGTGGTCCGAATAAGCCTGGAATGTGGTCCCAATCAGCCATGACTTATGGTCCCAATCAGCCATGGTCCCAATCAGCTTGGATTCACACGGAACACCTTACGTGATTCCACATGTTAATCTCACCAATAAAATCTAGCAGGTAGTTCTGATGAATTGGCTGCGGGGGGGGGGGGAATTTCGACTAATGTGACATCAGGGTAAGCAAACGAATAATTCAATTGATTCAAATATAAATTGTGAATTTTGTAGTCTGTCTTTCGGTGCTTGTAACTGTAGACAATGTAAATTATACATTGATTACAATGAAGCCCAAGCATTTAGTAGCACCGTTACCGGTAGATGCTACCATGTTTCTACAGATCAAAACCTTAATTGTAATGCACAAAACATAGTATATTTATTAACCTGCAATTACTGCAGAATACAGTATGTGGGGAAACAAATAAATCGTGTAAAACTAGATTTAATCTCGCGACAACCTTTTAACAAAACGCAAGTCAGATTTAGAAACCGACAATACAGAGGACATTTGGGTTGAAATTAATATTCATAATAACCATTTTTTAAATGGCACTTTTTAAAGACCACTGTTCAATTATATAATTCTATTTTCAATTCGCTTTCATTGGCAGCAGCAGACGACATAAACACTATCTTTATACTAGGTGATTTTAACATTGATTTCTTTACAAAATCCAATACTTTTATTTATTCGGCAAATGTTCTTTTCGATTTTAAACAAATTATCAAGCATCCAACAAGATATGGTACTTGGATATTACAAAACGTTTCTGTTCGTAATCATAAAAAAAAAATTTGCATTTAAACGACGCCAGTACCGTGTAAATGCCATTGAGTATCGTTCTTTTTCTTTTTTTATATGTATTAAATGAAGCTTAAAATGTCAAAATTAGTAAATGGTTACCTTCTTTCCGACTGACATTAGCCTAACAACGGTTTATGTATATGCGGTTCATTTTCAATTAAATTTAATACGATGAAGACGACAGACAAATAAAAATAGTAAAACAAAACAAAAACCGTTTGTCGGTGTGGTGTTTATAGCCCCCCCCCCCTTTATTATTTTTTTTTCTTATTGTGTGTGCCCCTAAAGGGACATTCGTACGTATCTGATCTGAAAATAACTTTACTGAACCAAAGCAATCAAAGCATATATTGAACATGTTGGAACAGAATATCTAAATAAAAGTAAAAAGCACAACATATGAAAACAAGACAACTCGACGTTAACAAAATATCAAGATGTAATCATTAAATAAAATATAATTTTTAGTATTTCTCTCGTGAGAATGTCCCTTTAAGAAACCCAAAATTATTATCCAAATTGTACATAATATATGTTTTATACTAATATCTGTGTTAATATTATGACTGCCAGTTGTAAATCTGTTAAAGATCCGTTTTAGGAAGCGATTTTATATAAGCTGATAGAGCTTGTTGTCGTATCCTATATTCATTATATAAACTTTGTAAATTTAAATAAATACAATATTATTTAAATAAAAAAATATGGTAATAATGATAACAATACATTGATTGATCTAATTTTAACGAATTGTTCCGGTTATATTTTTGATTCAGGTTGCTTAGACAATTCATGTAGTGATCACTGCCCTGTGTACTGTGGGTTAAATTTTCATCGTGTGAAATCAATTAGCTTCACATGTACTATATGAAATTATGATAAGACTGACTTTGACAAACTACGAAGTGACGCTGGAAGTATGTTATGGGACTCCACTATTAATAAAAATTCTATTGATGTTACATGTGCCGCCTTCACAAGCTTGTAAATCAATTTGCCAAGAACACATATCCCAAACAAAACTGCAACCATTAGATTAAAAGACAAACTTTGGATGAACAACACTATTCGGAAAATGAACAAAAAGAAAAACAAAGTTCACCGGAAAGCAGTAAAATCATATTTAGAAATATAAGGAATGACTATATTAGCTTGATTACAAAATGCAAAAAAGAATATTATGAAAAATTAGATCCCGAAATTAAATGATAATCAAAATTTTGACTAAAAGGAGTGGCATATGGTCAACTCGTTTGTGAAGGGTCAAAGATCAGAAAAGGGTGCTATTTCACCTCTTATGAATAATGGGGTTCCATATTCTAATCCGAAGGCCAAAGTCAATTGTTTAAACGAATACTTTATTAACCAAGCACAGCTTGACTACACAAATACACAACTTCCTGAACTCGAACCTAACCTCTCTTCACTTTGTCACCTAAAATTAACACCTAGAGGTTGAAGACATGATTTTATTACTGATACTTCAAAAGCTACAGGCCCAGATACCATTAGTGGAAAATTTCTAAAATCCATTTGCTTCGAAATTATTAAACCTTTATGTAACATCTTTAATCTTTCACTTTAGCTAAAAACTGTTCCTTATATTTGGAAATCAGTAAACGCAACGGCAATTTTTAAAAAATGCGAGCAATCATTATGCAGAAACCATAGTCCAGTTTCTTTATTGAGCACTATGATCAAAATTTTCGAAAAATGCATCCACGAACATGTGTTTAACTTCTTTAAGGGTCACAATATTATTACCAATTTGCAAAATGTTTTTTTGCAAGGAGACTCGACTATTCACCAACTAATAGATCTTACGTCAATATACGAGAACGGTGTTCTGTGACATCAGTAAGGCTTTTGACAGAGTTTGGCATGCTGCATTCTGCCATAACCTTGGGGCAGTTGGGATCAGAGGTGACTTGTTAGAATGGTTCAGAGACTACTTGTCTAACAGACAACAGAAGATTATTGGGTTCCGCAGGGCTCCGTTCTCGGTCCACTACTTTTCATTATATACATATACGATATAGTAAACAGTATGAAATCAAACATTAGATTATTAACTTACCCACCCGAATGTGCAGGAAGTCTTAAATGGTTATCTGGAGAGAATAAACCTTTGCACTAGCAAATAAAAATAATCTATCTCTTCCGACACTTAAGCTAGACAATGCGCAATTAGAGAAGTTTGTGACCACAATTACCTGGGGCTGACTTTCCAAACAAACTGTAAGTAGGATACTCATATAAATAAGATTTTGGCCAAAACAAGTAAGCTTGTAAATTGATTACGCTCATTAAAATATAGGTTAAATCGTAGATGTCTCCAAACCATGTATACCTCGTATATTCTTCCTCATTTCGACTACTGTCGCATTATTTGGGATGGGAGTACCGCCGAACTAACACATAAACTAGAAGTTTTACAACTAAACTAGTGTCCGAAAGAAACGATACCAACTTTTTTTCCAATTAATTTTTTTCTAAGTGAAATTTTAAGTATGAAAACATGCCAATTCGTATTGCACATCCCTAACACAGCATAGTCCATAAAAATACCGGGAACACTTCCGGGAAAAAACGTAAATTTCGTGAAAGTGACATTTCCCTCTCTAGCATGTTCTGCACGTGCATGAAAACTGTATAAAACGGCTGATCAGACACGTTGATATCACAGCAACAAAAAGAACACAAGATATGACACGTATGACAGCCATCGAGAGAGAGAGAGCCGTTGGAATGGTTCAACAAGGAACGTCACATGTCGACGTCGCCAGAAGGTTGGGCTGCGCACGCATCACTATCACCAGGTTGATGCAGCGGTTCCGTCTGACAGGTCATACGTCAGACAGGCCCAGGAGTGGAAGACCACGAGTAACCACGCCCCGTGAGGATCGTTACATCCGGGTATTACATCCGAGGAACCGCACCGTAACAGCGACATCCACGGCGGCGACAACACTGGGACACAGGATGAGTCGACAAACCGTCTACAGGAGACTACGGCAGTATGGTATCCGGCCACGTCATCCCTACCGCGGACCGCACCTGACGCCTTGACACCGGCACGACAGTCTGATATGGGCCCGGCGAGTTCAACGTTGGCAACGGCGGGAGTGGGCACGTGTTATGTTCTCTGATGAGAGCAGATTCCTCATGTTCCGAAACGATGGACGGCAGCTTGTATACCGAAGAGTTGGTGAACGTTTGGCGCCTAACTGTGTCCTACAGGTCTGGTCATTTGGAGGTGGAGGGTTAATGGTTTGGGGTGGCATATGTGGTGACGTCACAACGAGGCTTGTCGTAATTCGTGGAAACCTGAATGCACAGCTTTATCGTGATGACATCTTACGGCTTGTTGTGGTGCCCTTTCTGCAGCAACAGCCTTGTGGAATCATTTTCCAACGTGACAATGCAAGGCCGCACACACCAAGATTGACACAGAACTTCCTTGCCAACGCCAACGCACACGTTTTGCCATGACCCGCATGTTCACCGGACTTGAATCCCATCGAGCACTTATGAGACCACCTCGATCGGCAAATGCGACGTCGCCTTGTGCCTCCAGTCAACATGCAGGACTTGGAACGATGTCTCCTCGAGGAATGGCAACAAAACACTCCCAACGTCATCACACGTTTGACGTCATCAGTCCGCAGGCGTGTTCTGGCATGTATTGATGCTCAAGGTGGACATACCCTGTGAAAGGTACAAGTCACCAAGTGTTATATAAAGCAAAGATTTTGAAAATTCTTTATGCAAATGTATGAAATATAAACATTTTGATTGTGGTTTGTACATATCGTGTATATAGTGTATATATAGCCATCTTATAGTTCAATTGTTCCTCTTCTTTACTTTACTTTTCAATATATATTTATGTTTGTACTTTTATGGGGGGATGGGGGGGGGGGGCTTCTTTGAATAAATGTTGTATATAAAAAAAAACAGAGAATAACAAAAAAAACTAACTTTGAGCCTTCAAATCAATTATGTTAACATCTAGATGTGGATATGAACAAATGAATGCTGTCATGGCATGTAATGTTTTGTTGTATTTCATTTTATGATAATCAATATTTCCTTGAATTGCTTTGAACTTTACCATTTGGAGACGATATGGGAACGAAATATACAAATTCTAATCAGATCGTCTACTATACTACCAACTCCAAATAGCTAAATTTAATTGCACAATCCTAGCTTCCGTTGTTTGTTCTGTTGAAATAATGTAATACAATTTAACAGTTCACTCTTATGCCACAATAAGTAATCTCATGCATCGCATTCAATCAGAAATAACTTAATGATTTGTAGGTGAAAAGTTCCGCAGTTATAATACACGTACCTGTAAACTGCCTTTATTACAGTATTCCCAAACCGCACAGATATGTAACGACTCTGGGCACACTCCTATAAATCTGGTTAGATTAGTATGCTTGACTGAAAGTAGCTGCAATACACAAGATATAAATAAGAAAGTTACTAATAATAAAATCTCAAAATAAAAATTGTAATAAATATGCAAAAAAGGGAAATAACATATAATTTCTGACACACAATAACTCAGATGTTGTAAAAGTTTAATTATGTACAGTATCTAACTTTTATGACTTTATAGTAACAAAGGATAAATAACAATTTGTTAATGTATTGTTACCTGTTTCATATCCTCTAAAAATGCTCTGTCTGCTTTTATTTTGGTTTTTCTTATTTCCTGTATAGCTACAATATTTTCTCGGAATCTAGCTACTGTGGTAAAATACTGAGGACAAATGCTGATAGATTCAACTCCATCCACTTCCAAGAGTTTGTGTAGTTTGGCTGACGGCGAGTTAGAAAACTTACCAACAAAACTATCATCACATTCACTTTTTGCACCGTTAATTGTGGTCACAGTAGTCTGTATCATAACAATAAATGAATATAAATAAAGGTTTGAAAAATGACAATGATGCTGCTTTCGATTTATGTTGCATTTTCGAAAATAAGTACTTAGCTGCATGGAGAGTTTTCGAACCATATTTCCATAATACGGAACGTCAACAACTTTACCGCGGAGGGGCTTGTGTACTACGTGGCATGTTTATGTGATGGATAATGGCCAAAGATTGTCCATTATGTAAACAGAAAGAACAACTGAGGGGCGTTAACCCCGAAGTTTTTCTTTGTATTTACATAAAGGGCAGTCTGAGGCTATTATCAAACTTAAAACATAGCACCATAAAGATACGAATAATGGATAGTATTCTAAAAGGCCAAGCCACAAAATAATGGACATGCTCTTAAAACAACATGCACATGCTCAGGAATGCATGTGAGAAACACTCCAGTTATACAATGCAAGCAAACACAGACAGTCCAAAATATAGAGACGATATGTTTATAACAGAGTCTAAAACAAATATTAATAATTAGAATAAATGTGATAAGCATGTGGATACTGATTGCATTTGGTAATGTACTCGATATGGAAGATAATAGCCGTAAAAATTGTGATGGTCTTGATATGAGGGATAATAGCAGTAAAAGTTGTAATGGAAAGGCTGCTCACGAAAAAAAAATAAAAATTGATAATATTCTTAGTACTGTGGTTAATATGGACGGTACTAGCCGTCCAAATTTTGATTTGATATTTAATATATACTCTGATAAAAGTGACAGGACACAGGATTAAAGGCACAAACCAATTCACGAAATTCGAACTCATTATGGTGTAACAGTGATATATTTGAACGGTTTTTAAATTTGGATAGAAATTGTGGCCTACACAGATTACACCGGCTCAAAACACCTTTTTTGTTCGATCAGGGGGAATTGTCTAGGAAGTTACGTTCTGATGTGCGCCGATATCGCAAGGAATCGAGATCTTTTATCAAAATGAGCTGAAAATTGTGACCTCTAGTGTGTACAATCAGGGATCAAAATCCACGAAGTTACGGTCCCATACATACCAACATCGAAAGGAACCGAGAAATGAAATGAAATGGAGTTTAACGTCCTACTGTTCGGCTCCTAAACTGGGCTAAGTAAGACGGGCATACGCCATGCAGTGTGCTATAATGGAAATTTTGCCCGGGCAGCGGCGCTACGGCCTAATCTTATATCGAATTTCCAACTGCAAAGGGATCTTTTACGTGCCACACCAGAGCGTACAAGGGACCTCGGTTGTTCGTCCGATCCGAACGACTAGACAGCTGTCCTTGCCAGACTCTCCGTCCGGCATCACTGACAAAGGGAAACCACGCCGGAATGTCTGGATGAACTTTCTCGGCCAATGCCAAGGATCGAACACCCGAGCTCCAGGCTAGTGAGCCAGCGTCTTAACCACTTAGCCACCGTGATCCAAAAGGAACCGAGGTCTTTCGGATATATACCTATATTTCAGGTTATAACCTGCAGAGTGTCCACAAAGAAAGGTGGGTGTATATCATCTAATGCCGAACATATTATTAAACAGACGCGTGACATATAACGGATGGATTTGGAATTCTTTATGTAGACAAACACGTGAAATCAATATTCGGTAACTATGATGTTTTTAAGTAATTTCATGTGCTGTGATTTAATTTGTTCGGAGAATAAATTATCCCAAAATACATGTTCATTTTTCAGATAAGTGTCTATTATTAATAAAACTGACCATTATTTTCAATAGATAATGGACAGTTTTATAAATAATAGACGATTGTTTAAGAAAAGCGTACATTCTCCTGTTACGGATGACGTCATAACTATGTTTTAACAATACTGTATGGTTTAATGGCGCTTTCAACAGATGATGCCACATATTGTGACTGATAAACAAGCATGCATATAGTTAATTTAGACCTTCTGTCAAAGATAAACACTGGACCTACACTGAACGTTCGCATTATGATTATGAACGTTCGCATTATGATTATCAATAATGGTTGTGACAGCAGCTCACGGGCAATTGAGGACAATGCGCATTGCCGGACTGGTAGGCCGAAGGTCCACCTGTCAGGTCATTAACCAAGGCCCACAAGTAGGTGACGAAGGCGCGTCATCAGTGCACCAAAGGGGCGCGTGCGTCCGAGGGAGGGGGGCTTCCCATCTTTTCTTTCTCCTGTCCATGTGTCCTGTCCTCTCCTTCCTTCTTTTTTTCTGTCCCTCCCCCTCTCCTTTCTTTCTTTTTTCTTTCTCTTTTTTCTTTTTTTTAATGAGCTTAGGCGGGCCTAGTCCGGCACTGACAATGCGGAATGGTCGAAAGGAATGAGTAAAGCAAATTTTGATGAATTTAGTCCGGTGGCTGAAGGGAGGGGGGGGGGGGGGTCGCCACCCGAGCTGATAGACCAAGTTTTTCTAGACCAGTTTTTTTGTGTATATTGCACATTTGGGTGGTGATCAGGCGTTTGAGGGGACGTTTTCGAGAGATACGGTGTCAAAAATGTCTACAATGGGTGTGTGTGTGTGGTGGGGGTGGGGAATATCATGCTGACATAATATATTAATGGAACATAAATTTACATGAATGTCAATCTTTAAATAAGCGTTTATGATGCCCTGGACAACTGTTTTGATTTGTGGGGAGGTGGGGTGGGGGTAATAGGTGTAGTTGTGCGTGTGTGGAGGGGGGAGGGGCATTATGTTGACATAAATAATGATAATGTTATATATTAAAAAAACATAAATTTCGAGGACTACCCATCTCGAAATAAGTGTTTATGATGCCCCTGGATAACTGTTTGATTTATGGGGTGGGGTAGCAGGTGTAGGTGTGCGTGTGTGGAGGGGTGGGGTGGGGATAAAATTGACGGGAAATGATTTCACGTCGATTTAAATAATGATTGTCTAAAAGCTTAATGTAACTTCTCTAAATATGTTTATAAGATTCCCATTGTGTGGGGGTGGAAGCTGGGGTGGGTTCCTGTGGCGGGGGGGGGGGGCAACATGTAGTATCTCGTTAGCGTTTTCGTTTAAAATAGTAAATTATAATTGTACTTTTCAAGAGATCTGGGAATGTAAATCAAACACACAGTGACTCAGAGATATATTTAGTTATTAGTTTATTCATAGTCTTCATCAAAAGAATTAAAATTATAAGTTCATATGTGTGAGATAAATAATTTTTTGGTTGCAGGTCAACATTTCGCATATCCTTTGGATATGCTTCTGAAACCAATTCACATTGTAAATCTTCATTCCAGCCATGCAGCAAAAGACCACGTATACGGCAAGTTGGTAAAAAAGAAAGGTCTTTTATTTTTTCACCCAGAAAATTTATTGTTAGCGTCATCTACTGATGTAAGTCGCCTTTCGCGATATTTTCTACCTTTGCCCGTCTCATTATCGATCAAAATTTATATATTTGGTTTATCGTTTGCGAAGAGAATGATTGGGATGTTTATTTCGCCCTCCATTTTAGCACCTCCATTAAATTGGAATGCGAAGAGGAGTAGGTAAGATATTTTGGTGTCCTCTTGGATATTATCGACACTTTCAATACTATTCTTGATATTTTTGATCCAATTAAGATTAGTATTGAAAGTGTCCAGAATGCCTCGGGCTATGGTATGTGTTTTCAGTGGTAATGGATATCTGTTTTTCTTTTTCAAGATAATCCCAATTTTCTTACAATTTTTAAAGAGCTGGGATGACGTAATTGCTAATTTAGAAAAAATAGTTTGTACCCTGTACAGCGAAAACCGACTTACATCAGTTGATGGCAGTAGAAGAAAAATCTTTTGGAGGAATTTTAATTGTGATGAAAAATAACAAAACCCTCTTTCTTTATTACCATCTTGTAGTCTTTTGCTGTACATTAAACGCAATAATTGTGATGCAAGAATATGGAGACAGGCCACAAAACAAATGATCGAACAAGATGACCCTGTGATACAAGGCTGGAATGAAGATTTACAATGTGAATGGGTATCTGAAGCATATCCAAAGAATATATGCGAACTGTTGATTAGCCATCAAGAAGAAATCTATCTCGTTCATATCATAAAAATAAACTAATATCTGAACATTTGTTTTATATGTACCATTATAACTTAATATTTTTAATGACGATATTGGTATCAACAAAAAACTCGAGAAAAAACTTTTCAGGTCAATTTTGAACCAAGTGGTGTCTGTCCCCCAAAATACATTTACCCCCCGCCTTCCCCATACAATGGCAATCTTATACACATATTTAAAGATGTGCAGTGGAATTAAAAAGTAATTAATGTATTTACCCAGTTCTAAGAAAATCATCTTTTAAATCAACGTCAACTTTATTCCCGCGAATTTTACCTCCCACACACGCACACCTGCTAGCTGTACCCCACAAATCAAACAGTTGTCCAGGGGCATAATAAACACTTAATTAGAGAGAGATGGGCAATCCTGGAAATTTAAGTTTATTAATATATAACATGATCATCATTTATTTCAACATAATGACACCCCCTCCCCTCTCCACACACGCACACATACACCTGCTACCCAAAACACACAAATCAAAATAGTTGTCTAGGGGCACCATAAACACTTATTTAAAGATGGACAGTCCTAGAAATTTATGTTTTATTAATATATTATGTCTACATGACATTCCCTCCACCACACACACCCACACACACACCCATTGTAGACATTTGACCCCTTATATCTAGAAAACGCCCCTTCAAACGCCTGATCACCACCCAGATTCGGAATCTAGACAAAAAACTGATCTAGAGAAGCTTGATCTCATAAATTCACAGCTCGGGTGGCGACCCCCACCCTCCTTCAGCCACCGGACAATGAGTGACGGATGCATACGACAACAAAATGTTCTTTTAAAAGTAGAAAACACCTTTATTTTTAAAATATAGAAAACTGGTAAAGGGAAACACCACTTTGGTCACTTTTCGGCAAACTACTAGAAAACAGGCAACGTGGAAGCGTATACGATATAAATAATGGAATGGGATTTAAAGCAGCAGTTCCAGATTTCATAAATCAGGGATAAGTAATCAAAGAACGAGCCCGAATACCTTGTATAACAGTTTATGTGCTGAGATCGGTTAGAATGTATAGAACATGTTCGTTGCAAGCATAAGCTAGCCAATTGTTTAATAATTCCGTTGCTAGAACACAGCTAACAAATCCTATTAAATCGTTTCCACGTGCTCAGTTCTGTTATTAACTCAGTGATAGAACTGGAAAGATCGCCACTCAATGCGAAACCTTCTTGTGTATTGAGAAAACTTTTTGAACATGCGGTTGGAGGTTGGGTCTACATGTATAATGGTTTTAAAATCACTAATAAGTTTAAAGTATAATATATATCCACGCAAAGCGTGAATATAAGCCCACACGGCAGAAATGTCCCGAAAGAAACACTTGGGTGTTGACCAAATTTGATATGGAAAGGATCCTTTAAATAATTTGATCTCTATCGTGTTTGTAAAACAAAATATGTTAAAACTTTGTAGGCTTTATAACATCCAAAGGGTTATCAGGAAAAGGGGTATAAATCTGGTACGGAAGATCGAAGAACACTGAATTTATTTTTTTGTGATATATACTTAGTCAAATTAAAAACTTCACACCCATAAATTTGTAAAGAATGAATTGAAATTTGTTACCTGGCAGTTGTCATGAATATTGACAGGAAAGACATTGTCAAAGAAGACTTGACCAGGTGTACCGATCTGTAGCACGTATAAAGGATTTTTGGACCCAAAGTGTGTTTTCACATGTCACGTGTCATCTGACCACATGAGACAAGTGCTTTGATGCTCACTTACGCACGGTAGAGTGACAAACAAAAAAATGATCCCAAGCAAGCACTGATACTGTGACTTTCAATGCCACGACTGTCTATATTCAGTGTGAATGTGCCGTTGGCATACTGCACACGGGTTCGTCCGTAGCTGACGTTGCGAGGGTGATGGAATGCCATCGCTGGACAATCCATAATCTACGGACACGGCTGTAATTAACAGACTCCATACTGTTCGAATTCAGTGCCGCGACAAAAAGCAGACCTGACAATCATGACTAAAATAAAATTACCTCCACTTGCGCAATTGCCAGTATTAAGTTTAAAGGCAAAGATACATAAATCTATTCAAAATATTTTAATTAATCTTGCTACTCTTATTTCAACCCATACATTTTTATTAATCTTGCTACTCTTATTTCAACCGATACATAGATAGACTACCGAGACTAATATTTTTTATTAATCTTGCTATTCTTATTTCAACCCACACATAGATAGACTACCGATGATTGGGGTGTAAGTGTTGTCGGTGAATTAGATACTATTGTATGTTTTTATTGTTCGTTTTCGGTCGTCTACGGTTGTTGGCGGCTCTCTAGCGATTAAAAATCAATTTTGTCCAAAAGTTATAGTCACGAATGTCATGATTACAAATTCTATAGAATTAGAAAAGACCTGAAAAATGAGTTGTTGTAAAGTGTCAGCCATTAAATACAGTCCTAAAAATATCCTACATGGTCCGGCGAGACGGATCGATTCTAATGTAACTCACGGAACAATCCAAAGAAATCCATGTAACTTAGTAAGTTCTTCTCATTTTGACTTTGTTGAACGACCAAAACAAACTGAGTACAAAATGTCAACTTCCGACACACAGACAGAGCCACAAATGGATTCAACAAACAAACCAAATGTCACGTCCACACAAAAAAGGATTTTAAAACAACGATCGGGTTATCGTTTATCTGTCAATAATTCCTTGTCGAAAGCAGATCGGTTGTTGAGTATCCCGATTTCACGATTCAAGCCAGATGAGATTTCCGAACATGTCATTAATTTATCCCAAACCAAACAAGCCTTAGACAGTAAATTACAGACATATATGAATTTCGGCGATCAAGTTTTGAATTTTATTGATGAGGCAGGAATAGAGCATGAGATAGAACAGTCAGAGGGACTGAAGGAAAATGTTGAATTAATGTCAATCAGACTATATACCATGCTCGAACTATTGAAGTTGCCTAGCCCAACACACATTACCACAGACAGTCAGCAAGACAAGGCCAATCTTGTTACAGAACCAGTTAGTGGAATCGATCCACAGTCACCTAATTCGAGTAACCAATCTACTTCACCCACCCATTATCCAGTTGTCAATCACGATACAACCCAAAATTCCACAGCCCAATCAACTGTCAATTCACCATCTGTTAGTACTAACCCAGTAGCCACAAACTCGGCACCAGTCAACCCCACACATGCATCATCCCTTAGTCAGTCAATCCACATAAATTTACCCAAGCTAGACATAAAGAAGTTTCGAGGAGATCCACCCAGGTGACAGAAATTCTGGGATTCACATCTAACGTCAACTGGCAGACTATCGCCATTGAAGAGACGACCATTGTCAAGATCGGTCGCATTATTTCTGTTACCTCTTTTTTTTTCAAATCATTTTTAGTGAAGCCTGTTCCATAATAGGCCCGGGACTGTACAGCGCAGTGGACGCTTACGGCTGGCCCCCGGATCCATTCACTTGATTTGATATTTTCCGCAGGTTAATCTTATAGGTTTTTGTTTTTCGTGTAGTGCGGTCCTCCTGCACTTACTATTTAGTACAGCCATCCACCATAATGCCAATCTTTCAGATATCGATAAGTTTAATTACTTAAATTCCTACTCGAAGGGCGCTGTACACCCAATTACAGATATGAACAATTACAGATATTCATCAATTGTTTAACACTATTGAAGCCAATGTTAGGAACCCCAAAACACTTGGTGTGCCGACATCAGCTTATGGTAGTCTGTTGTCAAACATAATTACCCACAAATTGCCATATGAATTGCAAATAATTATTAGCCGAGAAATATCTGAAGAGGTTTGGAATCTAGACCATTTGATTGAACTCATCGAATATGAATTGTCAGCAAGGGAGAGAGCTCAAGATTACACAAGCTCAGCTACCCACGCAAGACCGCACCAGCCCCCAAACTTGCGCAATCCTCCGTATAATAGCTATTCTACGTCTGCAGCCCTATTTACAACCAATCGATACCTACCAACTTGTACTTACTGTCATGGACGACATGCATCCAACTCCTGTAAGAATATTACTGATATTCAAGCCAAAAGGGATTTGTTGACAAGTAAAGGGAGGTGTTTTAACTGTTTGCGTCGCGATCATTTTAATCGTAACTGTCCCTCTGGAAGAGTATGCCCTAAATGTAATCAACGCCACCACATTAGCATTTGTCCCAAGGAACACGAGGAATACAGTACAAATATATCCAACGAAGCACCAGTTCCCTGGGAATCCACCAGAAATGGAACCCCAGGAAATGAATTTAAAGCCAGTATGTTAGCCAGTCAGAATCAACCCAAGAGCCACAACCATATCCTGTTACAGACAGCTAGAGCTTGGTTGCAAATCCACATTCCAAGAATAAACCCACCATGACTTGTCGAATGCTATTTGATACTGGAAGCCAGCAGACTTATATAACCCAGATATTGCAAAGAGACTTGAACCTTTCCGCTATTGATAGGAAATCTATTACTATCAAGACTTTTGGGTCTAACGAAGAAATCACTCAGGAAATAGATATCGTAGAAATTGTAATCCAAACCATAGGCGGACACCTCCAGTCAGTGCTAGCCTTCGTTGTTCCATTGATCTGTCAACCCCTGCAATATTATGATGTAAAGCAAAACAAATCAACACACAGTTACTTAGGTTCGTTAGCCTTAGCAGATTATCCAGACCCCAAATCCGGTGGTGCCATTCATATACTCATCGGTGCAGACCACTACTGGGATTTTGTCACTGGTGTTAAACAGACCTCCATTATGATGAACTAAATGTGTGTGAGAAGACTCAAGAGTTGTTTCCAGAGATTGAAATCTGACCCACCTTTACTAGAAGAATATTTTTTTTTATAAACAATATTTTATTCAGAATGTCTGAACGGGATTGGGGAACAGGCTTAGCCTATGTAAAACCCCTCTCCCTAGATAATATACATACATAATATTAAAACAAAGGAACAAAATGGGTGTATATACAGAGTTAAAATGGCAAACACATACCTAAATACAATAATACATATATAATAGGAAAGATAGCAATGTATAATATATTATGTATTATGGGTTAAATCATACTGTAATTTGTGGATCCGAACAAGAGACAGTTTATGTTTTTATGGTTATATTGTAATTTGTCTATGGTTTTCTTTCGTGCATTTGAATGTAAAGAGCATTGCAAAAGGTAGTGATCTGGATCTTCAAAGTAGTGACCACAGAGGCATGCGGAACTGTCAGCAACATGTCTGAGGTACTTGTGACCCTGTAGATCAGAACATCGGAGTCTGAATTTACTATGGATTATTTGGACTTTGCGCTGACCGTTATAGTAAAAAGATGGAATTTTTATGTCTGCTTTGGAGAGATGGTCTGAAAATATTTTAAGAGTTCTAGAATTTCTCACTGGGGGACTGAGTTTATTCCACTTGAAGAATATGACAGAGTCATCCAAGATCAACTAAATCGGGGTATCATAGAAGTGGTCAGCGATTCAACTAAAGACAACTGCTTGGGATTCATCCATCACCTACCACACCATCCAGTTATTCGACATGACCATTCCACCACCAAAATCCGAATCGGTTATGATGCGTCATCCAAAACTAACGTCACTCCATCATTGAATGATTGCCTATATGCAGGACCATCCTTGAACCAGAAAATATTCGACATAATACTCAGGTTTCGATCCCATCGAATAGTCTCAACTGGTGACAATGAAAAAGCTTTTCTGATGATCAGCCTGTCTGAAGAAGATAGAGATGTTGTTCGCTTTCTCTGGTATGACGACATCCAGAAGGAAGACCAAGAAATCATCACGCTTCGTTTTACAAGAGTTGTTTTTGGAGTCAGTTCATCACCATTTCTCCTAAACGCCACCATCATATACCATATACCATCATATAGCAATTTGAGGACTCCAATTCAGAATTTGTTAACACCATCATGAGGGCCATTTATGTCGATGACGTTACAGCTGGCGCAGACAGTGAAGATGAAGCCTTTGAATTGTATAATATGTCAAAATCAATTCTAGCGCAAGGGGGATTTAACTTGAGAAAGTTTCGAACCAATTATCCCACTCTCCAACTACGTATCGACAACAATGAAACCAATGGACCGGACCCACAGCAAACTACCTGTTCATCACAGGAAGGTGACAGAACCTTTGCCAAGACCGCCCTGGATACCTCCCACAGAACATGTGACCAATCGTCTACACGACGTATACTTGGTGTTAAATGGAATTATTCCTCAGATGAATTTATGTTCAACTTACAAGAAATAGCTCACCTAGCCCAAGTCATGGAACCTACCATGCGTAACGCTGTTAGTGTTATATCAAAATTCTTTGATCCCTTAGGTTTTATTGCACCATTTATCATCAAATTCAAGATACTGTTCCAAGAATTATGCAAGGCATCCTTAGACTCGGATGAATCAATCCAGGGAAGCTTATTAACCCAGAGGAACAAAATTGTCATTTCAATGAAATGCAACGCCGTTATCACCATTCCCAGATATTGCCAAGAAGCTGTAGAAGAAAACACCACAGACATCTCTTTAATAGGATTTTGTGATGCATCCATGCGGGCATACGCAGCAGTGGTTTACATGAGAATCCAAATCAGTACAACCGTCTCCGTCAGATTTGTCGCGTCCAAAACCAGAGTGGCGCCATCCAATGACACTACAATCCCTAGGTTAGAACTGCTCTCAGCAATCATATTATCAAGACTGATAGTTAGTATTCAGAATGCCTTAGAATTGGAGTTCAACATCGACCATATATCCTGTTACACTGATTCCAAGGTAGCCTTCTAATGGATGTAGGTGGCAATACTATTGTTATTATATATCCCCAATTCCATGACTTAATATGTTATGACATAACTTTATGTAACTATTTTCTAATCCGTAATTTCTTATGCCTGTCATTCCTTCTAACGGAAATGCCAATGGCAGTCAAAAGCACAGCAAGACAGGACAACTCCGGATTTTCCTGCATCTGGTTTCAAACTGATTATTTATATATACTCAGCCAAATTAAAAACTTGACACTCGGGATTTTTGGGACTAGATTTTTAATATTTGATTTAAGGAAACTAGTTTAGTGTTATGTTGTGCACAGACGACCTTGACATCAACAGAAAGCAAGAATACGTCTCGCCAAAAGTCCTTGACATTGATAACGTTCGTGATGTCACAGTACCCCCCAAAATGAAATTCACAGACTTGGAGAACAATCGGAATAAAGTGTTTAGTAACGGTTGTGGCCTCCTCTAGCGTCTCGTACTGCCACACAACGTCTTCTCATGGATCTCAGAACATTAGTAAACACTACCCGAGGAAGACGTCGCCACTGCTCAGCAAGAGTATGTTGAAGGTCCTGCAACGTCAGTGGTGGATTCACTTGCTGACGAACACGTCGACCCAGTTGGTCCCAGATGTGTTCAATAGGATTAAGGTCGGGGCTAAGCGACGGCCAATCCCGGACGTGGACACCGGCATTTCTTAAAAAATTCTGGGTAGCAATTGCCGTATGGGGTCGAGCATTGTCTTGTTGAAACGTTAGTCCAGGCCCATATCTCTGCATAAACGGAAGAAGAACAGGTTGCAAAATCTGATCCCTGTACTGGACAGCATTTAAGTTCCCTTGGACAACAACAAGAGGAGGACGTCCATGTGCACAAAAAGAACCCCAAACCATGACGCTGCCGCCACCAAATCGGTCAACTTCTCTGACACATACTTGAGCGTAACGTTCACCTCGTCTGCGGTACACTCGGACCCTGCTATCGGCAAATCTCAAAGTGAATCGAGATTCGTCACTAAAGACAACCGAATTCCAATGTCTTTGAGTAAATCTTATGTGTCTTGTGGCCCACACAAGTCGGTTACGGCGATGAAGAGGTGTCAATATTGGTCCATTATAGGGCCTCCGAGCTCGAAGACCAACAGCCTGCAAGCGATTTCGAACAGTTTGTGCAGTTACCCTTCCACCAAACATCTCTCTACTTGTGGAGGTTGCAGTGACAAATCTGTTTCTAAGATGACGTAATCGTATTGCTTGATCTTCCTGGAGTGACGTCACACGTGGCGCTCCCGCCCGCGAATTTTTTTTTCCCAACCAACATAGCCATTGCACTTCCTATTCGGCCTCTGATTGGCTGAAAGTTTGACGTCATATTCATATTGACGTCATAAGTTGAGCATAATTTTCATACTGACATCCCAGTCCGACACTACCATTTTCACCATTTCGCTTTAATGTCATTTACCCCCCACTCCACCCCTGAATCATGGTTACAGACTGAAAAATGTTGTAAACAGACTGGCGGTAACACAGGGGATTATAAAACAAACACTGTCAGTTCGCTCAACGACGTTCTGAGACGGTATCTACATGCCATGACGATTCTCTGAAGTAATACAAACACGACACATTAAAACGACAATTTCATATTTTCTAAGAAAGTCAAAACATAATTATTTCTATGTCTTTTGCTCATTAGGTTGTCAATTCATTATTATATGATCATAGGCATAGGCGTGCGGGGAAATTTTTGACTGGGGGCGGTGGTGGTTGGTGCCCAATAAATGTAGTTAGGTTCTAAGTATTTTAGTTGTGGCTTACTGTACTCCAAGCAATAGAGGGTTCGAGTCTTAAGATTTCTATTCAATTGCCTAACTATAGACATTCTAAATTTAAATTTGCTGTTAAATTGGACACATTCAAGAACACAAAGTACAATTGTGTGCCCAAACTTTCCCAGCATTTGGTGCCTATGATCATAGCCATTATTTTCCACACTTACAAATCTTTCACACCGGAAATAATAACACAACACAACAACCATCAGATATTACCAAAGTCATTAACTTTCTAAGTTTGCAAATCGAGTTCCACCACAGGCACTTGAAAGAATTAAAATAAAACTTCAAGCAGTAGTAAGAAGTTTTATTTTAATCCCTTCAAGCGCCTGTGAGTTCCACATCTAGGACCCGGTTTCGAGGCGAGGTTCGAGAATTGAATAAGCCAAGGACACGCACCCATCTGCATCAAAAAGCACCAAAATCAGCTTTTCAATGAAATAACTCGATAAATCAATATAGAAAGTTAATGAAATTAGGAATGCTCAAATTAGTCACAAGAGCAAATAATACTTCACGTTTTAGGTAGGTTTTAAATGGAGGGGGTTTGCGGCACTACTACATTGGTGCCCTATCAATATTAAGTCACGGAACGGACAACTGTATATAAATTTTTGTAGGTGGTTTGCCATCTGGCTCCTGAGACAATGTATATTTTGAAGGTTGGGGGCCCTGGGTTCTCTCCACCCGGCCATAACAAGTTTTAAGAAATACAGGGTGGTGTCCTATATGACTATATATTAAGAACCTATAACGGTGAATCTCTTTGATCTTTTGGGGTGTAGTCAGTGCCCTGAATAACTTGAGCCCTGAAAGTCAGGGGCGGCTTTGGATATATACAGGGGAATTCGGGGTTATTCTTGTGAAATTTTTTCTTAAAAACCTGTGACGGGTTATTCTTCCAGGGTAGGGTGGTTTTTTTCAAAAGAAGAAAACATGATATAAGGTTTTTCTTAAGGGATATTCTCATTTTGCGTAAATGAAAACATAGACGGTTTATAAACAAGATAAAGTCTTCGACTTTGAATAATATGTCGGGAAAGAAAGACTTCAGAAAAAAACAACTCGACATAAAAAAACCTCGGGCTGCCGGACTCGTCAGGTTATTCTTCTGAACCTTTCTTTCTCTACCTTAACCAATGTCTCGTGTTTTACAGTACCTACAAACAAATGCAACAACAACGGCATTATTGTGAAAATAGATCGCATTAAATGGAGTACTCAGTAAGCTAAATTAACTGAAGCCCAAATCAAATCAGGCCTCAAAGAATTATAATATTAAGATGGAATTTCAGTAAGAACTTTTATTGTCAACTCATACAAGTACAAAATTAGCCAAATTGACCTTGAATGTGTAAGCTTATAACGTCTCAGAGCGTCGTCGAGCGATCTGACAGTATTTTTTTTTATAATGCCCGTCTGTTACCGTCAGTCTGTTTACAACATTTTTCAGTCTCTAACCATGATTTTTTTTGGGGGGGTGGGGGAATTTAAATGACATTAAAGCGAAATGGTGGAAAAGGTAGTGTCTGACTGGGATGTCAGTGCTCAGCTTATGACGTCAATATGACGTCAATATGAATATGACGTCAAACTTTCAGCCGAATAGGAAGTGCAATGGCTATGTTGGTTGGGAAAAAAAAATTCGCCTCCCGCCCTTGGGCGGTCGGCAATAGTTCCAGTTTGAAGCACTCTCATTCTAAGATTAATTATTGTCGCGCGTAAACAATTAAAGGCTCTTGCAACAGTGACCACGGACTGACCAGCATAGAGCCTACCTATAGCACGTAGACGTTTTACATTTGAAAGGCGCAGCATTTTCTAACAAAGATGAAAATAACAATTTTAATTTGTTTTTCCAGTTCAAGTTACGTGTGTGTGTTCAGTTTAAGCAAACTTGCATCGATTGACCTCACGAGTTTGTGTTTGCACGTGTTTTTCAGTTTTTTCATCTTTATATGCTCAAAAATCACGTGATCCACGTGACTTTACAATTTTATGAAATTAAAGGCTTCTTACTACTTACTATCGTTAGAAACACTTTAAAATTTATTTGACTTACCAGAAAAGAAAAATTTGTTGAAATTCATCAGTGTCAAGTTTTTAATTTGGATGAGTATAGATAAGTAGAATACTTATTGAAGTCATGTGGTGCAATTTAGATGCACAATTTAGATTTTGGATACGGTCAGTGTCTGATTAGCCTATCTTGTCCTTGTTCTATTAACGTTCGCGATCTACCTAATGGCAACCTGTCTAGTGTGTAGATTCACTGATGCAAATGTTTGTTTGCTTTTGTTTATGTCTATTCTGGTTTCAAAGACCTATCCTAAATTTTCATTTTTTTCTCGAATATATTATTAGCTCTATTCTATAGACCTGGGGGCAGTTTCACAAAAGTTCGTAACTTTAAGAAAAAAAAACTGCGTAAAGAAAAACTTACGAAAAAGATACGAATTATTTACGTCGGTTTCACAGAGGCCGGCGTAAGTTTTGTCTTAACTTTTTCACGTATCTTTTTTCGTAAATACGTCGTGACCATTCATGACGTCATGTTGCGTCACTTCATTCAAACTTCTGTAAACATTCTCACGGTCTACATGTTGACAATGTCGGCATTATAACCGCTATGTTTGATTTGATCATTACCTTTTGAAACATAAACGACGAAATGATATATTCTTTATATATACGCTAAGATGTAGCTGTGTATTTATTAATAAAATGATATTTTCAAGCCTTTTGTTTACTTGTTTTTGTTTGCTACGTCATAGCGCGTGTCACAGTAGCATGCGCGTCGTCTGCCAGTCTGCCAAAAGCCGAAATGGAGTTTAAAATTGGACCCCTGCAGCTCTCCGCTTTTTGATTGGGGCAGTTGAGAAGAACTGTGGAATTCTAAAAGGAAAATTGAGCAGCAGCCTGACCAAGTCATCGAAAGTCAGAGTTTGGGAGAATATACTGAGCGCCATAGAAAACGCATCACTTAGTTTTTCGTGTAGCCTAACAAAATGATCCTGTAAACATATCTTATTTATTTTGCTTCTTATTGTGAACAATATTCAAATGGGAACACATCAATAACAACACATTTGTACACTTATGGATGTTTAACCTGTAATCAACGGTACAAAGTCAGTGGGGTCAAAATCAAAAGTACGACAAAGATGGTAGGCCTAGTTACTTATAGGCCTAGTTACTTATTTTAATAATAAACCAATATTAAATGCCACAAATATTCAATTAAAAACATCATTAAAGTGTCGCGTTAGAATTCTGGGCCTTTCGGGTTCCCCCGTCGATAATTTCGCTATTTGTGTCAATGTTCGTCCAAATTAATCAAACGGCAAGAAAATCACGTTATTAAGAGTACTTCACGTCACTACAGTGGCATACTGGAGCACGTGAAAGTAGTAATACTAGTTGTAATACTAGGCATAATAATAGTAATACCGAGCGTTAGCCATAATCTTGTTTAATGAAAACTAACCTACCGAGATTACTTTTCCTGGGTTCCTGTTTGTGATAAATCAAATTAAATACTATGTTTTAGGCCTACTTGTAGTGTAAATGCGTGCCTACAACCGAAGGCCCACGAGACCCTAGTTTTAAGCCTGAGTCTACCAAGCCTATATATATATATATATATATATATATAGAAATATGAAGTTTCTAGAAAGAAAAAACTAATAATTTCATCTTAGCTAGCGCTTTCACCCACCCCGTAGTGGGTGAAAGCGCTAGCTAAGATGAAATTATTAGTTTTTTCTTTCTAGAAACTTCATATTTCTATATACTTTTACCTGAGAGTAGAATCTTTTATTTATTCTATTTTATATATATATATATATATATATAGGCATACCTTTCCGGTACTATAGTAGGTAAAGCCGATCCTGAGAACAAAACTTAAAAGGCGATTAGTCTAGACACTGATGGTACGTTAACCCCATGTGCCATTAGCAATGAGTTTTTGGAAGCTACCTGTGGCATAGTAGCCTATCGTAATGCATGAAATGAAATTGGATTTAACGTCCTACTCTTCTACACCTAACCTTGGCTAATGGAAGACGGGCATACGCCATGCAGTGTGCTATGAGGGGAATTTTGCCCGGGCAGCGGCATTACGGACTACTCTTTTATATCGAATTCCAACTGCAAAGCGATCTTTTACGTGCACGCCAATGTGGACACGGCACCTCGGTTTTACGTCCCATCCGAACGACTAGACAGCAGTCCTTGTCAGCCCCTCCGTTCTGCATCACTGACAAGGGGAAACCACGTCGGAAAATCGAGATGAACTTTCTCGACCAATGCAGGGATCCAACCCGACCTCCAGGCTAGCGAGCCAGCGCCTTACCCACTTAGCCACGTGATCCCCCTATCGTAATGCAATCTGGACTTGTACTGTAGTTTGTACACTACAGATGACAAGGATTTCGATCGGTGAGTTGCGGTTTCGATATCATAATTAATACAGTAATAATTTATTGAACCGATCAAGCCTGTACCGCGAAACTAACTCGTCTGTATGGATGTCTGGAGGGTTTAATCTATCCCCAAATATTCTCTCCCAACGAAGTTCCTGAGGGCAGTTTAAAAAAAGTTCGTAAATTTTTAGAAAAAAAGTTACGTTAAAAATACTTACGAAAAAGATACGAATTATTTACGCCGGTTTCACAATGACCGATGTAAGTTTTTTCTTAACTTTTTCTCGTATCTTTTACGTAGATACGCCACGAATGGTCGTGACGTCATGTTACGTCACTTCATTCAAACTTATGTAAAAATTCCCACAGTCATAATGTTGACAAATTCGGCATTATAACCGTTATGTTTGGTTTTATCCTAACCTTTTGAAACATAAACGACGAAATGATATGTTCCTTATATATACGCTAAGATGTAGCTGTGTACTTATGAATAAAAAGCTATTTTCATGCCTTTTGTTTACTTGTTTTTGTTTGCTACGTCATAGCGCGTGACATAGTAGCATACGTCGTCTGTCAGTCTGTCAAAAGCCGAAATTAATAGAAAGCATGAACATTAAAAATCGAAAACAAAATTGGGACAGCTTTCGGTGTTTCGATTGAGGGCGTAAAGCAGAATTATGGAATTCTGAAAGGAAAATTGAGCAGCAGTCTGACTAGGTAATCGAAAGACTGAGCTTGGGAGAATATTTGTGCGAAGTAGGCCCACGTGTCGGTCTTTGCCGCGATAGGCGTAGGCCCACTCTTTAGGGGAAATTTATTGAGTTTTTGGAAGCTATAGTGGCATAGTAGGCCTGCTGTAATGCAGTAGGTTTCAATCGGTAAGTTGCGGTTTTGATATCATCATTAAAGCGGCAATTTCATATTTTTAAGTTATATTTTTAAAATATATTAAAATAAAGCCTTAAAAAAGATGGTATCTATAAACAGTCCAACCTTGTTAAAGAATAATCCTATAATTCACTATTGCCAGTTGAGAAATTGGCAAAAATATCAATTTCAACATTAAATTCAAACGTTTGAAGATAGCTATTGCATGGGGGGAATGGAAAAACAAGGAGGTAATTGTGTTATTATTTTCCATGTGAAAGATGTTTCAGTGTGGAAAATAATGCCTATGATTGTATAATAGTGAGTTGACAATCTATTGAGCAAAAGACATAGAAATAAATATGTTTTGACTTTCTTGGAAAATATGAAATTCCCGCTTTAATACAGTGAACAACATGTAATATAGCGGGCCTACTGGTCCAATCAAGTTTGTTACGTGAAACTAACTCCTCGTCCGTATGGGTGTCCCTAAATATTCTCTCTCGCCGAAGTTGCCGATCCCCATAAAGCAATGGTTGCCAACTTTTTGTGATAGAGTACCACTTGTCCGGAGGTCCCGTACAGGCTACCACCTGATTCCTGAGAAACTCAATTCGATCAAATAAAATAAAACCAAGTACGAACAATCCAAACCATAAGACAGAATTCGAAGTCCTAAAAAAAACGTAATAGGCAAAATAGTGTTATCAGAAAATAGACTGCTCCCCGTGTACAAAATACGCGACAAACAGTGGTAACAGGTGTCCGGAAGAGTAAGCTTACCCCGTCTGTCGCCACACCCGCCATAGCTGCACTTTATTTGAATAATTTTACAAGTAGAACACACAAAAGAACTAAAAAAAAAAAAAACTCAACTCAATGCAAGGGTTGTGGGCTATCTGCTTCTTTCCCCATAAAAGATTAATCAATCAAGAAAAAAGATAAAGAAGTATAGAGATAAAATATAAGTAAGTAGGCCTATACAAAATAATAATAAGAATAGTAACATATACAAACTGAGGAAATAATGGGTATTATCTTGTGTTAGGCAGTAAACATTTTTGTGAAGTAAAAAATAACTAAAAACGTTCATGACCCCGAAAGTGCTCGCGTACCACCTGGAAGGCCCTCTCGTACCTCTCGTGGTACGCGTACCACAGGTTGGGAACCACTGGCATTAAGTAACTAGGCGGCCATTTTGTCTAAGATACGTAAAAAATCCAACTTACGACAGGGTGAGAGTTGCCGTAGACTTTACGATCAAATTTACGAATTTTGTAAGTTAAGAATTTTAGTGAAACGCAATTTTTTCGAAGTTTACGTTACGATAAATTTTTCATCGTAAGTTGCTTTGTGAAACTACCCCCTGATACGCATAAAGTATGAAGGCGACCATTTCGTCAAAGATACGAAAAAATTCCAACTTACGACAAGGTTAGGGTTGCCGTAAACTGTACGATAAAAGTTACGAATTTCGTAAGTTAAGAAGTTTAGTGAAACGCGATTTTTACGTAAGTTTACGTTACGATAAACTTACGCAAATATTTCATCGTAAGTTGCTTTGTGAAACTGGCCCCAGGCCTATAGTTATAGTGCCTAGTTCAATCAAAATATATTTCTTGAATACCGGTATTTATTGACTATTTTAATAAATTTAGCTCTAGTATTAATTTATAGGCTTACATTACAATGCCTAGGCATTTAGCATACTCTGAAATAAAAAGTTATCTTTCATAAAAAGTTATTTTTTACAATTTTATATTTCAGAACAACAAGTTAATAAGAAAATTGGTCTGCTCAGATCTTATCATAATAAAGAGTTGGCCAAGGTGAAGAAGTTGGTCAGTGGTCAATCTACTTCCAGTGTTTACACGAATATGTGGTGGCAGTACTTTAACCTACTGGATTCTTTTTGAGGGATAACACAATCCCATGAAAATCTAACAACAATTTAGGCCTAGAAATTGTAAGGGATTTAGAATCTTTTGTATAAATGTTTAAACTTAAGACCTTTGGATACTGTTTTAATTAGTGTTACTTAAAAAAACAAGCCAACAGTGAGGCTGATGTCCCCCGCCGAAATCCCAAAATAAATAGATGACACATATTAATTAATCGCACATTTATTTTTTTCAAACGTATCGAGCAATCAAACTGAACACGAAGTGTCATCCAAAAATTGTTTATCTCTGCCTACCGTAAGAAGAAAATGCTCATCTTCGAACTCCATCAAGGCATTGACCTAATAAGAATACACGCCAATTTTGAACATTTTAACTCAATTCATAGGAGAGTTATTGTGTTCCAAAGTCTTGGCAAATCAAATTGCTTATCGCTCTGCTTACCCTGAGCATAAAATGCCCATTATCGATCTTAGTCAAGGTATTACTGTAATGAAACTATACACCAAGTTTCATCACTCTCACTTAATTAGAACTAAAGTTATCGTGTCCCAAGCATCAACCAATCAAATTGCTTATCTCTGCCTACCCTAAGCGGAAAATGCTCATCTTCGAACTCGATCAAGGCATTGACCTAATAAGCATATACACCAAGTTTGAACATTTTAACTCAATTAGAAGGAGAGTTATTGTGTTCCAAGGTCTCGACCAATCTAATTGCGTATCGCTCTGCTTACTCTGAGCAGAAAATGCTCAATATCGAACTTAGTCAAGGTATTACTGTAACGAAACTATACACCAAGTTTCATCACTCTCACTTAATTAGAACTAAAGTTATCGTGTCCCAAAGCATCAACCAATCAAATTGCTTATCTCTGCTTACCCTAAGCGGAAAATGCTCATCTTCGAACTCCATCAAGGCATTGACCTAATAAGCATATACACCAAGTTTGAACATTCTAGCTCAATTAAAAGTTATCGTGTCCCAAAGCATCAACCAATCAAATTGCTTATATCTGCTTACCCTAAGCGGAAAATGCTCACCTTCGAACTCCATCAAGGCACTGACCTAATAAACACATACACCAAGTTTGAACATTCTAGCCCAATTAGGAAGAGAGTTATCGTGTCCCAAAGCATCAACCAATCAAATTGCTTATCTCTGCTTACCCTAAGCGGAAAATGCTCATCTTCGAACTCCATCAAGGCATTGACATAATAAACACATACACCAAGTTTGAACATTCTAGCTCAATTAGGAAGAGAGTTATTGTGTCCCAAAAAGTGTGACGGACAGACAGACGGACAGACAGACAGACGGACGAACCCATTTTAATAGTCCCCTGCTTTCTTCGAAAGGCGGGGGACAAAAATTGTTTTCGAATATGTGAACTAACAATAGGTCATTTTACATATATTAGTCTCAAAATGACCAAGAATAAATTGTTGGTTACAATCTACAGTCTCATGTTTGAAGATATATTGAGCACTAGTAATTGCACAATGCAGGCCTATCATCATTTAATGTCAAAGCTATTATTTTGTACTGTAGTTTATACAGATTTCTACATGTGAAAATAAACAATTTAACTATGTCAGACCAGAAAAAGATTTTCCTATTTATGTGCTTAAATGTGGTTATCTACCTTGAATTGAAATATGTGTCCTAATTGTATGGTTGACGGGGTTGTCTCCCATTATTATGGTAATTTATTTGACATTTGTATTGTGGCCTTATTACGGCTCGTCCAACATCGAGGTTTCTTCCCACTGTTAAACCCCTACGCGCAAGCATATTATTGAAATAAAATTGAACCATACGTTAGTCCCAAAATGACCTAGTTTGTGTCGTGTGGTCGATAAACCCCATTTCGCTCCCTCTCTCTAAATTTCAGCACTCCTAACTCTAAAACTAAATGCAAGGAACGGGCCTGTTTACATTGAAGCACATGTATAATTATAATAATTGTATTAAACATTTCTGAAATTGTTTGCTTGAAGTATATTTTTGTCAGTAGCTAAGTGGTTAAGGCGATGGCTCGCTAGCCTGGAGGTCGGGTGTTCGATCCCTGCATTGGCATAGAAAGTTCATCTCAATTTTCCGGCGTGGTTTTCACATGTCAGTGATGCAGAACGGAGGGCCTGACAAGGACAGCTGTCTAGTTGTTCGGATGGGACGGAAAACCGAGGTCCAAAGTACACATTGGCCTGCACGTAAAAGATCCATTGGGAGTTGGAATTCGATGTAAGAGTAGGCCGTAGCGCCGCTGCCCGGGCAAACATTTCCCTCATAGCACACTGTATGGCGTATGCCAGTCTTCCATTAGCCCTGGTTAGGTACAGACGAGTACGACGTTAAAAAGGAACATTACAGATTTCTACTTATATTATTTTTTTATCATAGGCTGTACACTGCATATCATTATATAGCACACATATGAATGAAAAAACTATGACAAAAAACAATGTTTAATATTAAAATATTTAACTTCCTTTCATATCTCTCTTACATCTGTATTTATAGTTTGTATGCAAAACATGATTAATGGTTGAATGAGTAAAAATCAATAACAATATGGATGAATAAATATTTCAAATCTTTATATTCGTCGCCTTCCTAACAACACAGATTTGAGAGTAAACTCTAATGGGCGGATATTTCAAAAGAAAATAAACGCTGCAGGAGGTAGTGATTTATAGCAGATAGAATCATCATCAACTTTAAATCCGGGACTTAGGATGTGTACTGTAAATGTATGTGGACTTAAATTGAAAATAATGGGACCAGATTTACAACAGATTTTGATATTGTGTGCCTGACAGAGACTAAACTTGGCAATACGGATGAAATATGTATAGATAACTTTACACTGTTTGTGAAAAACCGGAAAAGACGTAAAATTAATTCAGGTGGAGTCGCTCTCCTGGTGAAGAATAAGTATATATCGTTTATAAATGTACATGATACTGATGATGACTTTTCGCTGTGGTTCACGATGAACGAACAAATACCGGGCTTTAGGTTGATATGCTGTGTAGCTTATATTCCACCAAAAACACAAGATATAGTAAGATAGAAATGTTTGATATATTAGAAACACGTTATCTAGAACTTTACCAAAAGAATTTTGTTTAATTGGTGATTTTAACGCCCGAACCGCATCATCACAAGATATTGATAATTGGATAGTCGACGACATATCAAAACAACCACTGAATGATCTCATGGAAGTTGCTCTAGAAGAAAGACGCGCAATGGAACACTATTTTGACGACAGCCGAAAATGTACAGCTGGTAGGCAGTCTGAAGACAAGATATTAAACAGGTATGGCGAAAGATTGAATGAACTTTGTTGTAATGTAGGACTATATTTTTTAAATGGCAGATGCGGACAGGACATAAATCTTTAGCAAATTCACATGCAATGAAACTTCTTTTGTAGACTACTGTATATGTTCCCCCAAAGTATTACCATGTATTGAAGACTTCTATGTAAATGACTTTAATTCTTTATTATCAGATAAACATAATGTCGTCTGCTTTGAAATCCGTAAACGAGAAAATAAACAACAGCTGACCCGAGCAGTTGAAGAGACAGTAACTAATGTCACCAAAGTCAGATGGAAAGATGATCTCCAGCATAAGTTCTGTGCCAATATAGACGAGAATAAACTTTGTGATATAGAGAAAAGTATTGAAAATTTAAATATAGGAGAGGCAAACCAAACTTGCATAAATCACATAGTTACGGAGATTGGAAATGTGTTTCGTAATAGTGCTACTAAATCACAAATAAGTAAACATATCATAATTAGAAATAATTCCACGACCAGTATGGGGAAATCTAAATCAAAGCCATGGTTTACTGAACAATGTGCAGTTAAGCGACGATTATTTTTCAAGAGAAAGAAACACTATCAAACGAGTCAATCAGAAGCAAATAAAGTGAAATTAAGCTAAGCCAGTAAAGAATATAAAAGACTATTGAAATAGGAGTACAGTTTATATTTCAAAAATTTTAATCATGATTTGAAATCATTACACCGTACTGACACTAAGGAATATTGGAGAATCTTAAACCAGGATCGTGAATATTATACAAACAATGATAATCCATTGGAACTCTCAGACTTGTATAAACATTTCGCCGCTTTGAACAATGGCGATAAAATCCCCGACGAGACGAATAATGAGATACCCGAAAAGGCTCTTCTGGACTCTGATTGTGCTTTAAATGTTCCATTTACAGAAAAAGAAATAAAATCGTGTATACACCAATTGAAAAATAATAAGGCACATGGTATTGACTTTTTCATAAATGAATACATCAAATACACAGAAACTTCTTTTATTAGTCTTTAAGTTAAGTTATTTAATTTGATATTACAGTAGATACAGGAATTATACTAACTGAATGGGTAACAGGGGTTATTAGTCCAATTTACAAAAATAAGGGAGATAAGCAAGATGTGAATAATTATAGCGAAATAACATTGCTAAGCTGTCTGAGCGAATTATTTACATCAGTAATAAATGAGAGATTGTCAAACTTTATTGAATCATGTCGCATAGTTGGCCCAGAGCAAGCAGGCTTTCGAAAAGAATTCTCCGCTACTGATCATATTTTCACCCTTAAACACATAGTAGATATATACTTGCTGAAGAAGCGCAGGCTTTATGCCATTTACTTTGACTATCGGCGCGCTTTTGATATGGTTCCTAGATTACATCTATGGAATAAGGTTTTAGATTGTAAAATCAATGGTAAACTATTTATTTTGATTTATAATATGTATAAACATGCTAAATCTAGTGTTAGGATAAATAACAAATTGTCTGAAATTTTTAAGTGTATGGTAGGTGTTCGTCAAGGTGAAAATTTATCACCTCTGCTATTTAGAATCATCTCTGTCCAAAAATTATACTGGATTAAGGCTTTTAAAACAAGAAATAACTAATAATTTACACGAACTTACAACTTTGATGTATTATTATAGTAGATTTATTTGTTCTTCTTTATGCAGACGACAACATAATCCTTGCTGAGTCTGAAGAGGAGATTCAAGATGCTTCCAGGTGGAATCTTGAAGTTAATACCTCTAAGACAAAGGTTATGGCGTTTTCAAGAGGTAAAATAAGGAAAAGGCCCATCATTAAATATGGTAATTCGATATTAGATGTTGTCGATGATTATGATTATCTTGGTATTAAATTCAATTATAAAAGGAAAGTTCTGCAAAGCCATCAAGTCACTACATACAAAAGCTAGTAGCGCCATGTTTTCACTGTTGAAGAAAGCAAATAAATTACACTTAGATATAGATACACAACTCCAACTATTTGATAAATTAATAACCCCAATATTATTGTATGGAAGCGAGGTGTGGGGTAATGGAGATATAACTTTATTACAGAGATTACAATTGAAATTTTGTAAAATATTATTAGGCGTAAAAAATACTGCTCCTAATGTAATGGTGTATGGCGAACTCAGGGTGTTTCCGATCGATATTTACGTAAAGTGTAAAATGGTTTTATACTGGCATAAAATTATCACTGGAACCCCTAACAAGTTTACATATAGCATTATGTTGTTTATCAGTACTGTATAAATAATTTAAGTTGGATTAATAACGTTAAATCGATCCTAGATAATGCTGGTCTTTCTTATATATGGCACCAGCAGGGTCAAAATGTCAATCGCACATGGTTGATGCAAACGTTATTAGAAAAGCTAAATGATTAGTTTGTGCAAAACTGGAATACAAAAATATCAGAAAGCAGTAAATGTATCAATTATAGAATATTTAAGAAACAGTTTAAATTAGACTACATGTTAAATCTACCCCCAAAATATCGTAAGTATCTCTCGAAATTGCGATGTAGAAGTCATAGATTGCCTATCGAGACTCTATCGTATACCAATATACCAAGACAGGAAAGGAAATGTCATCTTTGTAGACTAAATAATATAGGAGACGAATTCCATTATCTGTTAGAGTGTCCATTTTTTGCGGATTACAGGTCCCAATATGTAAAGAGATATTATTTCCAATTTCCATCCACACGTAAAATGAATGAGTTATTGCATGTTAAGCGTAACGAACTATTAAAATTATGTAAATTCATTGAAAATATATTGTCATTTTTCTCGGTCCCACAAATTTAAATACTGTTAAGAAATAGTCTGATGTTTAATAAAATGTGTATGTATAAAACACAGGGAGTGCCACATTTATGGCCCTGGATCTCTTTGAAATATCTTTTAAACGCTCTAGAGACTTAAAAATACATTATGCAAGAGCTAAATCTGATTATTGCAAGTCTTTCTTTAGGCTTCAGATGTTGTAGAAATTATAAATTAGATCTTCATTTAAATAACAAGCATAAAATCAACTCTGTAGACCCACGGATGGCTTGGGTTCAAACAGGATTTCAATTATAAATGACGTCGTGAGAGGAGATTAACCGTTACGTTGACGTCATACTCCTAGATCGAGGCTAAATGATAAGAGTGTACGAAGCGGGGCCGCTGTAATTAGGTCAAAACACTGTCGGTATTATACGTTCTTTTGTCACTTGCGTTTACAGTAAAATTAAGGAAATTGATAAAAATCGCAGCTAACATCACCCAGCTGAATTGCAGCCCCATCAGATCTCTGTTTTTTTGTTCGCCTGCTTCGAGAGTTACGTAGGCCTACCTAAAATACAAAAATACACGCAGGCGGCGGAAGAAGTCGGCTATAGTATAATTATTTACAATACTGCCTCATTGATTTGGTCCATTCTTTTCCAACTTTAAAATTCTGCTGCCGACTTTCTCTTCTTATCTATATATTAAAAGTCTTAATTCTAAGTTGTAGTAGCAAATAAATGTAATACGAGTTGAATTGCAGATCGTGATTATGTAGGTGGAGTTAACGCCTGTCAATCAAACAATCGGCCATCGGTGAAGATGGAGTTATATCCCATTTCTAGTCAAAAATAACAGTGGTGATAACTATGTTCAGAATAAAGTAATTTGACTGAAACTTTCAATATATTCTTCTTTCAGCATCTATTTTTGAACTGTTATAGCAAGAATAGCTAACTCCTTATAAAAAATCTCCCATAATGTATCTTTAAGTAAATAACCGATGACTTTAACTTGATACACAGTGTTTAAAGTCACAAGAGGAAGAACCCTACACTTATAACTTGATCAACCTTACCAGACACTACTCCGAACCTACTCGGCAGTTCATATTACCTCACATCACTACTAGATTTGATTCTGATGATAACAGACCTGTCAGAATTCAACACCCTCAAAATCTGATTAGAATAAAAACTCTGAAGAATGATAGTGTAAAACTTGCACAGACAACAGTTTGTCTGCTAAATAGTCGATCAGTTAAAAATAAAGCATTGGAACTAAATTCTTTTATTACTGCCAACATATTAGCATTAACAGAAACATGGCTTAGTGATAGCTCTGATTCCACAGTAATCGCTGAATTAGAACCTACCGGTTATTCGATTACACATATTCCCCGACCCAGTAGAGGCGGAGGAGTTGCTTTGATTTACAAATCTAGCATATCAGTATCCAACCGAATATGTCAAACTTTTTCTACATTTGAATATTTGGACACAACCACTGTAATCAGTGGTCAACGTATTCATTGCGTTGTCATATACCGTTCACCATCTAAATCTGACTGTCTTTTCTTGGAGGAATTTGCCACCTATTTGGAAAGTATAATCACAACCAAGAATGAACTATTGATATTAGGGGACTTCAATTACCATGTTGACAATTTATTTAACTCTGTTGCAAACAATTTCAGAGAATTACTAGACCACCATTCTCTACAACAACATGTAGACAAACCAACGCATAAGAGAGGCCATACACTGTACCTGGTTATTACCCGCGAAGGTAGCTCGCTATTGTGTGGTAGTTTCACAGCTAATGATGATTTGATTTCGGACCATTATCCTATAAAGTTTAATTTATCAATCAAAAAACCACCATTTGTAACTAAATTAATCTCATATCGAAACTTGAAGAATGTAAATCTGAATCCCTCAGAGATGAACTTGAAAAATATGAATTTGGAAAGATACGTTTTCTTAGCGATGTTAACTCGAAAGTAACTAGCTACAATCAGTCTTGATAATCTAGCTCCATTTAAAACCAAAACCATTAGAGTCAGACCTAATACACAGTGGTTTAATGATGACATTCTACAGGCTCAGAAGATTCGAGATAAAGCCGAACGGGTATGGCGAAATACAAAGTTAACAGTTCATGAACAAATCTTCAAATCTCAGAAAAATAAAGTGACACATACAATTGGTAAAGCTAAACAGGATTACTACTCCAACAAAATAGAAACTAGTGAGAACAAGCAAAAAGAGTTATTTAGGTTATCTAATAATCTTCTTGACGTAAAAACTTCCTGATAATGTTCCTATCCAGAATCTACCAGATATTTTTTCTGATTATTTCACCAATAAAATAACGAAAATAAGGGACGAATTGAATGCAGATAAAACAACACAAACATACAGACAACCCTAATCCTCTACTGCACCAGTACTCGCCGACTTCGAGCTTGTGTCAGAATCGGATGTATTCAAGATTGTCAAAGGATCTTCCTCGACATCATGTAGTCTAGACACATTACCCACACAAATACTAAAGGAGTGTCTACCTCTGATCACACCTGTTATGACAGATATAATAAACAGTGCTATTAGTGAAAATACTATTCCCCGTGCATTTAAACATGCAATTGTTATTCCTCTAATAAAGAAGCCAAAGCTTGATTCAAATGTCATGAAGAACTATCGTCCTGTTTCGAATCTTAGCTTCATTTCCAAAACATTAGAACGTGTACTAGTCGATCAACTAACAGCTCGTATAGGCAGGCATAATTTAATGGAGGAATTCCAAAGTGCCTACAGGAAACACCACAGTACCGAAACTGCCATGGTTCGCGTACATAACGAAATAAATATGTGTTTGGACGTACGAAAATGTGTGTTATTAATTCTCCTAGATTTATCTGCAGTATTCGAAACCATAGACCAGGACATCCTTCTGCATCGATTAAATTCAGACTTTGGTATCTCGGGAAATGCCCTGTTACTTTTAGAATCATATGTGAAGGGTCGGTCTCAAAGTGTTGTTAATAACAAATCATCAGCTTCCGCGCCACTATTATCTGGAGTTGCACAAGGATCAGTTCTTGGCCTTACATTATTTAGCTTATATACTCAGCCAAATTAAAAACTTGACACTCGGGATTTTTGGGACTAGATTTTTAATATGTGGTTAAAGGCAACAGGTTTAGTGTTATGTTGGTGCACAGGCGACCTTGACATCAACAGAAAGCAAGAATGCGTCTCGCATTCGTGATGTCACAGTACCCCCCAAAATGAAATTCACAGACTTGGAGAACAATCGGAATAAAGTGTTTAGTAACGCTTGTGGCCTTCTCTAGCGTCTCGTACTGCCACACAACGTCTTCTCATGGATCTCAGAACATTAGTAAACACTACCCGAGGAAGACGTCACCACTGCTCAGCAAGAGCATGTTGAAGGTCCCAGATGTGTTCAATAGGATTAAGCGACGGCCAATCCTGGACTTGGACACCGGCATTTCTTAAAAAATTCTGGGTAGCAATTGCCGTATGGGGTCGAACATTGTCTTGTTGAAACGTTAGTCCAGGCCCATGTCTCTGCAGAAACGGAAGAAGAACAGGTTGCAAAATCTGATCCCTGTACTGGACAGCATTTACGTTCCCTTGGACAACAACAAGAGGAGAACGTCCATGTGCACAAAAAGAACCCCAAACCGTGACGGTGCCGCCACCAAATCGGTCAACTTCTCTGACGCATACTTGAGCGTAACGTTCACCTCGTCTGCGGTTCACTCATACCCTGCCATCGGCAAATCTCAAAGTGAATCGAGATTCGTCACTAAAGACAACCGAATTCCAATGTCTTTGAGTAAATCTTATGTGTCATGTGGCCCACACAAGTCGGTTACGGCAATGAAGAGGTGTCAATATTGGTATATTATAGGGCCTCCGAGCTCGAAGACCAGCAGCCTGCAAGCAATTTCGAACAGTTTGTGCAGTTACCCTTCCACCAAACGTCTCTCTACTTGTGGAGGTTGCAGTGACAAATCTGTTACTAAGATGACGTAATCGTATTGCTTGATCTTCCTGGAGTGACGTCACACGTGGCGCTCCCGCCCTTGGGCGGTCGGCAATAGTTCCAGTTTGAAGCACTCTCATTCTAAGATTAATTATTGTCTGGCGTGAACAATTAAAGGCTCTTGCAACAGTGACCACATAGAGCCTATCTATACCACGTAGACGTTCTACATTTGAAAGGCGCGGCATTTTCTAACAAAGATGAAAATAACAATTTTAATTTGTTTTTCCAGTTCAGGTTAAGTGTGCGTGTTCAGTTTAAGCAAACTTGCATCGATTGGCCTCACAAGTTTGTGTTTGCACGTGTTTTTCAGGTTTTTCATCTTTATATGCCCAAAAGTCACGTGATCCACGTGACTTTACAATTTTATGAAATAAAGGCTTCTTACTATTTACTATCGTTAGAAACACTTTAAAATTTATTTGACTTACAGAAAAAAAATTTGTTGAAATTCATCAGTGTCAAGTTTTTAATTGTAGGTCAATTTCTACATTCGTAAAATTCGATGATTTCGGATCAGATTACTTATCTCCGTACCGTAAGCAGACAATGCTTATCTTCGAACTCCATCACGACATTGACCTAATGAACACCTACACCAAGATTGAACATTCTGCCAGGAGAGTTATTGTGTTTCCAAGTTACGACCTCTCAAATTGCTTATCGCTCTGCTTCTCCTGAGCAGAAAATGCTCATTGTCGAACTTAGTCAAGGTACTGATGTAATCAAACTATACACCAAGTCTCATCACTCTGACTTAATTAGAACTGAAGTTATAGTGTCCCAAATCATCAACCAATGAAATTGCTTACCTCTGCTTACCTTGGGCAGAAAATGCTCATTATCGAACTTAGTCAAGGTATTGATGTAATGAAACTATACACTAAGTTTCATCAATTTGACTTAATTAGAACTGAAGTTATAATGTCCCAAATCATCAATCAATGAAATTGCTTATCTCTGCTTACCCTGAACAGAAAATGCTCATCTTAACTCTATCAACGCATTGACCTAATAAAGACCTACACCAAGTTTGAACATTCTATCCCAATAAGATGGAGAGTTATTGTGTTCCAAAGTCTCGGCCAATCAAATTGCTTATCGCTCTGTTTAGCCTACGCAGAAAATGCTCATATTCGAACTCTAAGTTTGAACATTGTACCCCAATTAGAAGGAGAGATATTGTGTTCCAAAGTCATCAAGGTATTGACCTAAAAAAACACCTACACCAAGTTTAAGCATTCTAGCTCATTTTCGGGACTAAGATATCGTTTAATTGTATTTCAATAATTCGCTTGCGCATATGGGTCTTTAGCAGTGGGAGGAAACCGGAGGACCTTAAGAAAACCCACGTGGTTGGACAGGCGACCTTACTCCTTGTCACGTACAACCGGGGATTCGAAACCACGCCAGTTGACTCAATGACCGACTTTATGATATAGTGCGCGCGTGCTAACCATTCATCCCCCCCCCCCATATAGGAAGAATAACAAAGATTTATCGCTCCATAAGTAGAGGCTGTGACATGAGGTCAGTTTAATAATGATAGTTTACTTTCATGTGAAAAGAGGTCACGGTCTTTCATTTCACAGTGCCACACATCATGATGAATGAAAGGAATGAAATGGCTGTTGCTACCGGACAGTAAGTTTATAGAAATGTAAGATATGTTAATCTATGTTTTGTAAGATCTTTAAGCGCCACTTTCATTTCATTTGATGGGGGTTGGATGGCTGAATGGTTTGTGTGCGCGCGCTGTTTCATACGGACTGCCAATGAGTCAAACTGGCGTGGTTTTGAATCCCCGGTTGTACGTTACAAGGAGTAGGGTCGCCTGTCCAACCCCGTGGGTTTTCTCCGGGTACTCTGAGGTCCCACTGATAAAGAACCCTACGCACAAGCGAATTATTGAAATAGAATTAAACCATATGTTAGTGTCAAGTGGACGATGATTATAAATTACCGGAGATTTCATAAAACGTTGATTTATAAGAACACGTCATTGGGGGCCAAAATTCGTGACTTTGGAACGATGGCATTTTTGTCAAAAATTGAGACAGTAATTCCTTCTTCACATCGGCAGTTTTTATGTACATTAAGGCAAAACTTTTATTATACTTTCGTCACTACTGCATTTTTTAAACTGTGAAATTTGATAATAAATAATAAATAAACTATAAGCACAGCGTAAAGTTTAATGTTTTCATTTATTATAATGCTGCATTGGATCGAGAAAGTTCACGCAGATTTTTGCGTGTCGTTTCCCCTTGACTCAGTCAAGTCATTAACCTATATACTATTCAAAAAAAGTAGGGGATATTTGATTTTTAAGTGTTATTAAAGTCACCTAATGAAACTGACGAAGAAACAAATGACAAAATGAAATGAAGTTCACATTCATCGATTTATTCCAAATGAACGTTAGACTAAGTAAGGCACAGACTGACCATTATAAGGGTAAAATGATACCCGGGGTCAAACAGCAAAGTTACCACAGCATCACAACAATGAGACGTCTAAGATCATTTTGGTCCAGATTGTCCCATTCCTGTTGAAACGCAGCAGCAAGTTCTAGGACATTGGCAGGACGTTGTTGACGTTGACGTAACCTCTGTCCAAGCATGTCCCAGACATGCTCAATGGGGGAGAGGTCGGGACTCAGTGCTGGCCAAGGTAATGTGGTGATGTTCTGTTGTTGGAGGTAACCTGCAACGATCCTGGCCCTGTGACATCTTGCGTTGTCATCCTGGAAGATGAAACGGCGGCCATGACGTCGTGCGAACGGCACAACATGGACTGCCAAGATGTTGTCCCGGTAGTACTGGCCTGTAACACGCCCTGCAACAACATGTAAAGCCGTTCTTCCAGCAACAGTGATGCCTCCCCACACCATAACAGAACCACCCCCAAATCGATCATGTCTGATGACGTTAACGTCTTGGAAGCGGTCGTTTCGACGACGCCACACCCTCCTACGTCTGTCCAAAAAATCAACAGTGAACCTTGACTCATCTGAAAACATCACATTGCTCCAGCGTCGATTATCCCAGTGTTGACGATCCATACACCAACGACGTCTTGGCAGAATGAGATGATCTCTCAAACAAGGGATCACGCGAGGACGTCGGGCGCGAAGGTGACCCCTATGCAGTCGATTCCGAATCGTCTGGCCACTCACTCTCACACCAGTGTCTGTTTGAAGACGAGCGCTGATCTGATTTGCTGTGATGACACGATTTCTCAAGGCCAAGGTACGTATAAATCGATCCTGGACTTGAGTTGTCGCCCTTGGTCGACCTGAGCGTTGTCTGTCCTGTACAGATTGTGTATCACGGTATCTGGACCATAGCCTGCTTATGACAGACTGAGAAACATTCATCGTCCGCGCCACAACCGCCTGTGTTGTGCCGATCTGTAGCATGCCAAGGGCACGTAACCTTTCATTTTGGGTAAGCCGACGCATATCAAAATTTGTTTTCTGGTCACTAAAACAATTAAACTGATGTTTCCACCCTGGAATTCAATGCCACAATGACTGTAACATTCAAAGTCAGAGTCGTGCAAATCTTGGGTTGGACCCCCATGATGATCCCAAGCATCACCTTCATTCCATGCGGTAGCTATTGGTGCGTTTGGGCGTCACATGTAACTGGAAATGTTTCTTCAGTTAGGATAATAAATATCTACATCAAGTATGTTCCAAGGTCTTGACCAATCAAATTGCTTGTTGCTCCTAAGCCTAAGCATCGAACTTAAATTTTGATATTTTCAAATACCAAAAATTCGAACATGAGCCAGCCTAACCCCAAATATATTAATTTCAGAAATAGTAGACGAATTCAACAAACTACCGTCTATTCTGTTTATTTACATGCTCGTTAGTGTAGATTTTTAAACTATTTCTAATATTAAATTCGAAATGGTGACTACCAGTTGCCCAAAATCAAAATTCTGCTCTGTACCTTTTTAGGCATTTTTCAAGTCGCATCAGTAAGTTCTACTTACATACTATATTTCATGGAAATCGTACAACTATTGAAGAAGTTCTCAAGTTGGTCTAAATTTCAGAAAGATCCTATGGTTATATTCTAAGAAATCCGATTTGCAGCGATTTTTCACTCGTAAACAACTTTGTCGGCACGAAAAACGTCAAAGTCAAAATTCGAAATTATGACATTTTCAACTACCAAAAGTTCGGTATTGATCCTAGCAATCTCGAAATGTATTCATTTTGGAAATAGGAGACGTATTCTTTAAACTAGTGTTACTCCTAAAAAACTTTGTCGGCACGAAAAAAATCAAAGACGAAATTCAAATTTTTGAAATATTCAAATACCCAAGATGGTGGCACTTCCGGTTCGATCGACGAACTCCATATTTTGTGTACGAATCAGTAATTACTTGTCTAGTATCGGAAAAAATTTAGGTCATTCTGACCTATATTTCATTGATTTTTTTGAAAAATTTGATCCTTAATTTATTTAGAAAATTTCTAATCATATTTGTGAAGTCGCATCAGTAAGATCTACTTACATTCTTAATTTCATGAAAATTGTACAACTATTAAAGAAGTTGTCAAGTTGGTGTCAAGTTCCAGTTCCAAATCACAGAAACGAATTTTCGAAATTCGAAAATCTGAAACTGAAGATGAAAATGATTGTTTACAAGGTACTCAAAGAAAAAGAAATTAGTAAAATAGGTCAATAAATAACAAAGTTACGACTATGCATTGTCAGTTTTTGAGTTCGTAAAATTCGGTGAAATGTTTTGAAAATATATTTAAACAACTTTGCGTCCCATTTTTTGTTTTGGGGGGGGTGAGGGGGTAGGTCAAAATTTCAGAAAGATCCTATGGTTAGGTTCTGAGAAATCCGATTTGCAGAAACAAAAAAATAACTTGATCTGCTAAGCAGATATTAAAGCTTTCATATTCACGGTCACTTCCTGTCACATGTCATGGGTCATATAAATAATCCGAACAAGAAAAAAAAATCATTAAATTGGTGAAGTTAATGTGATTTTCATTCGTAAACAACTTTGTCGGTACGAAAAACATCAAAGGCAAAATTAGAATTTTGAAATAGTCAAATACCAAAAATTTGACCCGTTACCTGGCTATCCTGAAATGTATTAATTTCAGAAATAGGAGAACATACTATGCCCTATTGTGTTTATTTAGAAGCCCGTAAATGTCGATTTTTCACATTTCAAGATGGTGGCACTTCCGGATTGAGCTACAAACTCCATTTGTGTATACAAATCAATAGTCTCGTGGCGAGTATAGTAAAAAAAAAATAAAGGTGATCTGACCTATATTTCGTCGATTTGTTTCAAACACGTTAATTTCTCCCAAGGGAAGATAAGGTCAAATACATTCCTTCGTAAAATTCGGTGATTTCGGATTCGTAAAACGTTTCGAAAATATATCTAAGCAACGTTCGTACCCAATTTTTGGGAGGTAGGTGAAAGTTTCAGAAAGATCCTATGGTTAGAGTCTGAGAAATCAGATTTGCAGCGATTTTTCACTCCTAAACAACTTTGTCGGCACGAAAAACATCAAAGTCAAAATTCGAAATTATGACATTTCCAACTACCAAAAATTCGATATTGATCCCAGCAATCTAGAAATGTATTCATTTTAGAAATGGGACACGTATTCTTTAAACTAGTGTTATTCGTAAACAACTTTGTCGGCACGAAAAAAGTCAAAGACGAAATTCGAATTTTTGAAATATTCAAAGACCCAACATTCGACCATGAACCAGGCTATCCTTAAATGTATTAATTTCAGAAATAGGAGACATATTGAACATACTATGGCCTATTCTGTTTGTTTACAAGCCCGTAAATGTCGATTTTTCACTATTTTTCATATTCACTTCAAAATGGCGACCATCAGTTGACCTAAATCAAAATTCTACTCTGAACATTTTTTAGGCATTCCTTCAAGGATTCAGAAAATATAACTTACGCGTCTGTAAGTAAAATATCAAAAAAAAAAAACTTGGGGATTTTTCACGTTTCAAGATGGTGGCACTTCAGGTTCGATCGATAGACTTCATATTATGTGTACGCATCAGGAATTCATCAGCTAGTACACACACAAAAAAAATTCAAGGTGATCTGACCTATATTTCGTTGATTTTTTTCAAAACTTTGATCCCTAATTTCACCAAGGGGAGATAATTCATGGCATGTCTAATGGTATCGTTGAAGTTGGGTACCTGATATCTACATACAGTCTAAATTTCATGAAAATCGTACGAATATTAAAGAAGTTATCAAGTCTGTTTTACTTACGGGGCGAAATGTCAATGACCTCATTTTCGAAATCGAAAATCTGAAATAGCAGATTTGAAGTAAATATGTCAAGCCACTCAAAGAATTTTTTTTAGTAAAATAGGTTACATAGTAACAGAGTTATAGGTATGTAGGTCAATTTCTTCGTTCGTAAAATTCGGTGATTTCGGATTCGTAAAAAGTTTTGAAAATATATTTAATCAAAAACTGACACACAATTTTGGGAGGGTAGGTCAAAGTTTCAGAAAGATCGTATGGTTAGATTCTGATAAATCCGATTTGCAGAAACTACACACACAAAAAAATAACTAGATCTGCATAGCAGATATCAAAACTTTCATATAAACAGCAAAAGGGGTATTTGAATCTATTGAAACAATAAGTATAATATCATCCGGTATTTGAAAAATTACATCTACCTTATGAACAAGATGGGAAAAATACAAATTAAAAATTTAGAACAGTATATTATATACAGAGCATGTTAACTCTTTTATTAGTTTCTCGTACGCAGGACAGAAAGTAGTTGCGCTTCAATGTAAACAGGTCTGTTTCTTAATTGCATTTAGTTTTAGAGTTATGTGTGATTTTCAAAGAATTTAATCGGAAATTGCTGAAAATCAATAAGCTTCTTCGCCTCGTGACCTTAAACACTGTGTATAAATCTAAAGTCAATCAAACACAATTTTGAAAGTGGTCAAGGGTCACTAACTCTGACAGTTATTATCGGAAATTATTGAAAGTATTATTATTATTATTATTATTATTATTATTATTATTATAAGAACACTTATATAGCGCTGTTTCCACTATAGTGCTCAATAGCGCTTTACAAGTAAATACAAAAACATAAGTATAGATATCAAAACTAAAAACACATAAAATATAAACATAAAATTCACTTAAATGGGCATATCACAGATAATAAACTATGGATAAATATACATGTATTGAATATCAATTAAAGGCTATTGTAAAAAGGTGAGTTTAGAGACAAGTTTTAAATTTTTCTAAAGATGAAATGCAGCGAATATTGTGTGGAAGTTTATTCCAAAATTTAGGGGCTGAAATTTCAAAAGCCCTCTCTCCAAAAGATTTAAGGTTGCCATTTTTCTGAACAAGTAGAAAATTATCTTCGGTAGAGCGCAAACTGCGACTCGGTTCGTACAGAGTAAGTGACTTGGAAATGTATGATGGTGCAAGGTTGTTCGAACATTTAAATGTTAATAATATTATCTTGTACTCTGAATTAAATGAATCTAAATGTGCTGTAACTAGTGAACAGACTAGAGTTTTTCTGGCAGAGACTGATATATATTTTCGTATTTTGCTGATATTTCTTATATTAAAATAACCAGTTTTGCAAATTTTATTTATGTGACCTTCCATTGTCACGTTAGAGTCAAATATTACTCCGATGTTTCTGGCGGATGCTGAATTAGAAATATTATTATCATCAATCTGAAGAGTTAGATTACAGTCACTTAATTTAGTAAAGTTAGCATTAGATCCTATCACTAAATATTCCGTTTTATCAACGTTTAATTTTAAGAAGTTGCTGGTCATCCAGGACTTGAATACAGGTCATACACAGGTCATCCAGGACTTGATGTCTTTAATACATCTTTCTATACTTAGTTTCGACACACCGAAGTCACTTTGATTAGGTTTAAATGAAATATAAAGGTGGGTGTCGTCTGCGTACAAGTGGTATGATAATCCATGTTTATATGTGACTATATGTGAGCTATGTTACTAATTCTTTTTTCTTTGAGTACCTTGAAACATTTACTTCAAATCTGCAATTTCGGATTTTCGAATTTCAAACATTCTTCGCTATGATTTCAAACCGGATGTTTAGACCAACTTGACAACTTCTTTAATAGTTGTACGATTTTCATGAAATTTAGTATGTAAGTAGACCTTACTGAAAAATGACTTTAGAAATTTTTCTAACTTATCTCCCGTCGAAGTTTTCAAAAAAATCAACGAAATATAGGTCAGATCACCTTGAATTAGTACACAAGAAATGGAGTTTGTAGCTCAATCCGCAAGCGCCGCCATCTTGAAATGTGAAAAATCCACAGGGCTTTTTTGATATTTTACTTTAAGACATGGAAGTTATATTTTCTGAATCCTTGAAGGAAGGTCTAAAAAACGTTCAGAGCAGAATTTTGATTTAGGTCAACTGATGGTCGCCATTTTGAATTGAATATGAAAAATAGTTTAAAAAAATCGACATTTACGGGCTTGTAAACAAACACAATAGGGCATAGTATGTTCAATGCGTCTCCTATTTCTGAAATTTCAGAATAGCCGGGATACGGGTCGAATTGTTGGTGTTTGACCATTTTGTGTTTTCGAGTGAAAAATCATATTAACTTCACTAGATTGTGACCGATTTTAATGATTTTTTTTTCTTGTTCGGATTATTTATATAACCCATGACATGTGACAGGAAGTGACTGTGAATATGAAAACTTTAATATCTGCTTAGCAGATCAAGTTATTATTTTTGGTTTTTATACATAATTTTCTTTTGTATGTGTGTTTCGGATTTCTCAGAATCTAACCAGAGTATCTTTCTAAAACTTTGACCTACCCCCCCCCCCAAAAAAAAAATGGGTGGTGAGTATTGTTTAAATATATTTTCAAAACGTTTTAAGCATTTGAAATCACCGAATTATACGAACGAAAAAACTAACAATGCATAGTCGTAACTTTGTTATTTACTAATTCTTTTTTCTTGGAGTACCTTGTAAAAAATATTTTCATCTGCAGCTTCAGATTTTCGAATTTCGAAAATTCGTCGCTGTGATTTCGAACCTGAAGTTTAGACCGACTTGACTGCCTCTTTAATAGTTGCACGATTTTCATGAAATTTAGTATGTAAGTAGTTCTTACTAATGCGCCTTGAAAATTTATCTCTCCTTGGAGAAATTAAGGATGAAATTTTCAAAAAAACTCGTCAAAATATAGGTCAAATCGCCTGGAATTTTTTTCCCCTGCACTAGCTACGAGACTACTGATTCATACACAAAAAAATGGAGTTTGCAGCTCAATCCGGAAGAGCCACCATCTTGAAATGTGAAAAAGCCACAGGGCTCTTTTGATATTTTACTTACAGACACCGGAGTTATATTTTCTGAATCCTTGAAGAAATGCCTAAAAACGTTCAGGGTAAAATTTTGATTTTGGTCATTCTGAATTGAATATGAGAAATAGCGAGAGAGAGAGAGAGAAATGTGGGTTACCGTCCACTCGACACAAACTAGCTCATTTCGGGAGTAACATTTGGTTTAATTTTATTTCAATAATTTGCATGCGCGTAGGGGTCTTTAGCAATGGGAAGAAACCGGAGTAACCGGAGTAAACCAAGAGGCGGGACAGGCGACCCTACCCCTTGCCACGTACAACCGGGGATTCGAAACCACGCCAGTTGACTCAATGGCAGACCTTCTGATACTGCGCGCGCACGCTAACCATTCGGCCATCCAACCCCCCATAAGAAATAGTGAAAAATCGACATTAACGGGCATATAAATAAACAGAATAGAGCGTAGTTTGTTGAATTCGTCTATTTCTGAAATTAATACATTTTGGGATGGTCTGGCTCATGGTTGAATTTTGGGTATTTGAACATTTGATAATTTTAAATATCGCCTTCGATGTTTTCCGTGCCGACAAAGTTGTTTCCAGTGAAAAATTCCGACTGGCAGCTTAAAAGTAATGAAATAAGTCGCAGTTTTCGTGATTTCGTCTCATATTTGGAAAATTAATACATTTCTGGTTAGTCTCGTTCCAAGAATGGGCGGTGGGCTTGAAATCAATAGATTTCAAAACGTTTTACGTATCCGAAATCACCGAAATTAACCGATGAATCAACTGACCTGTATAGCTGTAACTTTGTGACTTTTGATCTATTTAACTAATTCTTTTTTCTTTGAGTACCTTAAAACATTTACTTTAAATCTGCTATTTCCGAATTTCGGAATTTAAATATTATGTCATTGACATCTCATCTCGGAACTAAAACGAAAATGGTAACTTCTTAAATATTATTACAATTTTCATGAAATTAGGAATGTAAGTAGATCTGGTTGATCAAACTTTAACGATGTCATGAGAAATTTTCAAAGTTATCTCCCCTTGGAAAAAATAAGGATTAAAGATTTTAAAAATATCGACAAAATATAGGTCAGATTACCTTGAAATTGTTTTTGTGCACTAGCCAAGACATTACTGATGCGAACACAAAATGTGAAGTCTATCGTTCGAACCGGAAGTGCAACAATCTAAATATAAAAAAATCCCTCAGACTGTTGCAATATTTTGCTTACAGACATTCGAATTACCGTTTCTGAATCCTTGAAAGAATTCCTGAAGAACTTTCAGAGCAGAATTTTGATTTCGGTCAAATGAAGGTCTCCATTTTGAATTGAATAATGAAAAACGATGAAAAATCCACTATAAGGGACGTGAAAAAAAAACACAATAGGCCGTAATATGTTCAATTCGTCTCCTATTTCTGAAATGAATACATTTCATAATACCCGGGATCAAGGTCCAACTTTGATTGTTTGAAAATTTCAAATTTCGAATCTCGCCTTTGACCTTTTACGTGTCGAAAATGTTGTTTACGGGACAACTTATGGCTTTAATTTTCGAGATGTATAAATTTAACCTCAATATTTGAACAGCTAGGGTCAATTTGATTCAAATTTTTCCTTTGACCTTTTACGTACCGACAATGTTGTTTGCAGGACAACTTATGTCTTTAATTTTCAAAATTTTCATATTTAACCTAAATATTCGAATAGCTGAGGTCAATCTGATTCAAATGTTATCTCATTTATTTTCGATATTTTCCTGCCTTTTATTAGTTCTTTCCCGCAATTTTCATTTCGTTTTCTCATACGTTTTCTCATCCGTTTTTAAAACGCTTGATCCATTTTGCTGGAACGGGAAGACATTCCGATTACATCAATACAAGTGTATTTCCTTTTAGTTTTCAGATTATTTCTTTGCCCGAGTGCGACGTTTCTCATATGACTTGTAACTTTGCTAGTTTTTGACCGATTTTGATTAAAAAAAGAATTCTTAACCTTTTATTCAGGATACTTGATACCATCGATGAAAGCTTTCATATCTGCATAGGACAGTAGCAGATCTAGTTTTCATTGTCTTTATGAAACCACCTTCTAATAACTCTGTTATTGGTGTAAATCTTTGAATTGGTGTCATTTAATATACATGATTTTTCATTCTACCTATTATGTAAAGACCCATATAGGTTTCATTGTATATTATGTATAAATACCATTTTAATTGCAAACACATCAAGGCCAAAACAGCATTTTTGTAATAAACTGACACCGAGTCAAACCGCAACACCGGTACATTCTATCAGTGTCCAGTTCTTTGGCCGCATGGCCGCTTATTCACAATTGAAGGAAAGTGTGACTAGTCAGAGAAATATACGAATACATTTCAAACAGATCGGATGATAAATTTTGTCGTCAGTAATATAAGGCTGATAACTCTATAAGCAATTTAATTGTTGAAATTTTATGCGATTCTTCGTTTACTAATCTGAACAATGCATATAAAATTTCAAGCTTTAACTCTAGAAAATTCCGATGTTGTTGAAAATCGTTTTGCTAATTTAAATAACATCCATAACTTTAAAAAGATCGAATGATAAATGTAGTCTGTATTGTGTAACATGTTGAATAGAAATGTAAATGACCCACCGACGGACGGTGTCAACGGACCTGACGGAAATTTACGACGACGACGTTTCAATGTGGACGTACACAAAATGATAAGAGACCTTACGTACGAGAAAAGAGCGACTTCGTTTACGAATATCGAAATCCAGGTCTTTATAAGCTATCTTCCATACCATCTTATTTATATCTCGTTGTCGCTTCCACCACCTATCAAGTACAAAATTTACATTTAACACAACACAGTTCTATGGGTAACCATCACTATAATATTATATACACTGGTCGTTATCAAGCATACAAATTACAAACAAGGAAAAATTGTGACAGTGTTACAATAATAAGAGAAACAGCTTAATTGGTTATCAAAATAAGCTGCACACCTTACACTGTTAAAATTTTTGTGTATTTTACCCTTTGTTAACTGGCAGAAATATTGCCATCGTTATAACTGTATTTTCCTATTAATATACGCTATATCTAGGGTCCCTAGATGATGTCGAAGTGAGTGGATGTATGTTTTGATGCTCCGCGAGGTGGTCAACCGTGACCTGTTGAATTTATCGACGTATTATACAATGTGATTTCATAGACTAAAAGATGTGAATTTTCTACTGGATTAACTTGGATTTAGCAATATCGTGGATTTAGCAGAATACGCATCTCAAAAGTGAAGTTAACTAGTTAAATGACTGGCAGTATATATAAACATGTATTATTGTGAGAAGTATTCAGCCCGGCCATGTTGACTTTTCTTTCCTAACCACAGATTAACAAATCGGGGCTCTTCAGCATGAGCAGCAATAAAAATTTCCATAACAACAAAAAGAAAGCCAGGAAAAAAGCTAAATCTGACAACTCAAATAAAGGAAAAAGAGCGGAAGCTTCCTCTTCAGACAACACAGCAATCTTGTCTGACACCACTAGTTTTCTTGACACATTGTTAAAGGATGAACAGTCGTTAAAAGCTTTTATTGCCGATCTATTGAAAAACGATAACGCGAGAGAACATTTACCATCTCAACTCCAGCCCGATATTATAAGCAATTTAAACGAACGTATAACTCATCTAGAAAATAAGCTTGGTGATCTAGAACAATACTCTAGACGTACATGTCTAAAGTTTAGCAGTATACCTGAAGTCGGACCAGGTGAAAGGGGAAACACCGATTATATAATTCTTGATATTATAAATTGTGAAATCACTAATCGTTTGAATGTCCAACTTTCATTACATGATATTGGCAGATCGCAGCGCGTTTGTCCGGTGCGCCAACGTTATTGCAGGGACATTATATTTCGATTTATAAGCTATCGGTCCAGAGCTCTGGTGTTTGGAAATAAGAACCGCCTACAAATAAACAATAACCACAGAGATTTCAAAATCTACATAAACGAAGTCCTAACTAAAGGCAGGTCGATTCTGTATAGGACAACAAGAGAGCTTTACAAAAATAAACGACGGTAGAATTATGGTGAAATCGCTAGGCGGTAAAATAGCTACAGTCAATTACGATACCGACCTTAGTCAGTTTATAAGGGCTCAGGGTACTTTGACAGTGCAACAACTACCGCCAAGAACAGTCTGCCTGTTAACGACCAAACGGAATTAAAATCAGTTGATTCGAGTCCCATTGATGCAGCCCCAAACTCCATACAAAAATTGAATTCTCGGGGTCCACTATCATCTACCCCTACAAATACAAATTATGACACTCCATCAAACGAAGGTTTTCAAACGGTTGGCGCGCGATCATGAAGGTCGAATGTCAATCAAGTTTCCTGATGATAATCGGTTTACGCTACCGACACCAGATATGTATAACAGACGCTAAGACATTCCCAGGGTTGGGTCAACTGGTTATATTGCCATAGCTGCATGGAATATTCATGGATTGAATTCAGTAATATACTACTCAAAAGAAGTTAAAGGGACAATAACACTCTTGCTGGCTTGGCAGCTCTAGAAAATAAATAATAGTCTTATTCTAAGTACTAGATGTTTATTTATCCTACCTGTTGTGTAAATTATCCATTACATCATATTTTACTTGTTCAGGGGGTTCGAAAATATTTTAAAATCCAAGTCACATTTGAAAAGGTTTACGTTAACCTTTTCAAATCAGGTAGTTGAATTTTTCCAATTCTTTAAATTAGGTGTGTTAAGATGAAATTTGTATCATCAATTAATTTGAATATTGTAAAATAATACAATTTGTTGACCAGAATAACAATTGGGACATATTATTCAATTACAACAAGAATGTTATTGGGGCTTTAAGGGTCAACCAAATATTTTTGTTTGACATTTTATTAGACAAAGGGAACATGTAAACCAAAACTTTTAAGCACACTTTTGGTCAGAATGAGTTCAATATGTCTCAATGTTGAGTCTGTTATGCAAAGCATATGAACTTTTTATACACAACTATTCTGAGGATCTGATAAAAATTCGCCATTTTGAGCATAATGAGGTCCAACAAAACTGTCTCGACAACTTTGTTAATAACAAGTGAAATAGTCGACACAACGATGAGGCATGCTGTCGATCAGACGTCGAAAAAATATCTTGGGAATGGCCTGCCACTCTGTCTGGAGGAATTGCACCAATTCTTGAAGATTATCAGGTTGCCTATGATTGTCTCTCACACGTATGCCCAACTCATCCCGTGCATGCTCAATTGGTGCCAAGTCAGGAGAGTATGCAGAACAATCCATTCGTTCAATACCATTTTGGTTGAGAAAATCATTAACAACTCGTGCTCTATGCGGTCTAGCGTTCTCATCTTGAAGAACAGAACCTGCTCCAATTTGACGAAGACTTGGGATGACAAAAGGCTGTAAAATTTCGTCTCTGTACCTGATACCCGTCAAATTTCCTTGGACGACGAAAAGAGGAGTCCTGTGATGCATTACCGTACCACCCCCAAAGCGATGTCTGTCGTTAACATCAGCAATCTTTCTCCTTGTCGCCTATAGACGCGAAGTCTGCCATCATGGAACTGTAATGTAAATCGGGACTCATCAGTGAAGAGAACCCGCCCCCATTGTCGCCGCCTCCAGTCTCTTTGACGGGTGCACCAGTCACGACGTGCTGCCCTATGATGTTGAAGAAGAGGTGGTCGAACGGCTTGTCGTCGAGATCGAATGTCGTGGGCTCGCGGACGATTTTTTATGGTCTGGTCCGATACCTGAACACCACTTGCATTTCGCAGTTCACCTCGCAGACATTTCGCTGTAACAACGCGCTGACGTAAGGCCATTTGAATGACTTGCCGGTTGTGACGTTGATCTTGACCGTGGGCGATTCTGAATCGAATTGGTTGCCTGGAAACGCTGCCATAGTCTCTCAATCACACTCTGGCTACAACCGATTCTCTGTGCCACATTCCTCTGCGTAAAACCCTGTTGAAGCCATGCAATGGCTCTTCCTCTGTCAAGTTCACTCAGCTGACGTCTGACCATGTTGAAATTTCAACTGAGAGCAGCACGGTCATGGAAGGATTTTTTTTATGCCAAAACTGTTCATGGAAAATGCATAGTGCACTTGCAAGGACATAATTAACTCCAAAAAGTCGTACCCTACAGCGTTTGGGCGATGCAATTAGTTTTGTGGAGCCTTGTTTTGAGCTTCAGTTTGTGGTTTCTAAGGAGACTGTCAAAATCGTTTTGTTTGAAAATGACATATGCCTTGTACACAGGATATCGTGAACCAATTTTGACACGATTTCCGTCAATAATTTTATATATGTATCTTATATGTGCATAGACAATTGCATGGTAGAAAAAAGGGTTTGAGTAGTATAGATGATAATTCCTTTATCAATTATGTATCTGATTTTGATATCGTACTGATGTGTGAAACCTGGTTAAAAGACAGTAAGGAGAATATATCTATATCTATTGAAAACGTTTCACCTGGGGTGTTCGTGAATCGTAGTAACTTATATAAACTTGGTAAACGCAACTCAATCTGTGGTGGTTTAGCTATTCTACATAAGCAGAGACTAAAATGAATATGTGTCTGTAGTTTACATTGCACCGTGGGGTTTATATGTCGTCAAGATAGATCGATCTCTGTTTGAATCTTTTGAAGATATGCATATTATTTTTGTATATATCCCACCAGAAAATAGTGCATTCCACAATATTTGTAATTTTGACATATTTCTTGAGATAGAACAGCTTTATGTCCAATATTCTAACTTAGGTAAAACATTGATGTGTGGGGATTTCAACGGCAGGACAAGAGAAGAACCTGGTCAAATAGAAAACGATAATTTGGATAGATATATTGGCAATTTCGCGAGGTAGTTATGAGCAAGTATGCAGTTTTAAATAACATTCATATTCTTGTCAGAGATATCACTGACGTTTTTCGTGATATAAATAGAAATCTTAAAGAAAATAAATGGTTTGACAGTGATTGTAAATTATCCAGAAATAAATTGAATAAAAGTAGAAATGTTTTTCTAAAAAAAAACGATGTGAGTTTAACAAAAAAGTATTTAATCTGCATCGAAGTGAGTACAATCATATTAAAAGAAAGTCCAAGTTGAAATACAATAAAGCCTTGCGATCTCATCTGTGTAACCTTTCTAAATCTAACCCAAAGGGATTCTGGGATGCTATAAATAAAAATAAAAATTTCAAAGCGTCAAATCTGACATCATGTGAATTCTTAAAGTATTTCGAAAGTGTGTATGGCAAAGGTTCTGAAACTAATCCACAATTTGACTTTTTTTATTGAAAGTATTGATATTTTATTGCCTGTTATGGTTACAATTTTTAATTTAATTTATGATAGTGGTTGTTATCCAGAATACTGCCAAAATAGCATATTAGTTCCCGTACCCAAAGCAGGTGATTTTAATATACCAGATAATTATACAGGAATTTCAATAATGTCAACTTTTTCAAAAATCTTTTCTATCATTTTAAATCATACACTATACACTTGGTGCGAAAGCAATAATAAATTAGATTAAACTCAGTATGGATTTAGAAAAGATAGAAGTACAATTGATGCTCTTTTTATTCTTAATGATTGTTGTCGTATAAACTAAAGTCAATCGGTGTAAGCTCTCAAATGGAAACTATAATCAAATCATTGTACAGTAAAGTGGGCAGTTTTGTTAAGTTCAAAGGTAAATTATCTTCCGTCATTTCTTAGTATGTCAGGAGTTAAGCAAGGCGAATCATTGTTTTTATTTTTATTATTTATCAACGATTTAAGAGAGTTTTTATACAACTACGATACAAATTGTATACACCTAGATAATATATCTCAATGTTCATTACTCTTTGCTACGAAACCGGAAACTTTACAATTACTTTTAAACAAATTTATCCACTATTGTAAAATTTGGAATTTAGAAATAAATGCTAAGAAAACCAAAATAGTTATCTTTCACCGTGGTAGGCTACCAATAAACTTAAAATTTTATATTCTTGAAACACAACTTAAAATTGTCAATCAATACATATATCTGGGTCGTTTATTATGTGATAATGGCAAATTCTCTAAAAAAGAAAAACGTGTGGCCTCACAGGGTAGAAAAGCAATAGTAGCACTTCTAGCTTCAACAAAAAACTTTTATTGTAATCCAATTGTTTATTGCCAATTATTTAACATTATGGTTTCGTCTGTTTTTTAACTATACCTGTGAAGTTTGGGGTTGTCATAATGCTAAGTCAATTGATAAAGTGCAAAATGATTTTATGAGATATATTCTAAAAGTAGGTGAAAACTGTCCAGTAGAAATTCGTATAAAAGATCGATTTTACCAGAAATGGTTCGTCACAGTAGAAGAATCAAGTAAACTACGGTTTTATAAGTTATATAAAACTATTCATGAACCAGAAAATTACCTCCAATCGAATATTCAAGTAAAATATATGCCATTTTATGCCATTTTCGTTGTGGTCTTCTCCAACTAAACATTGAAACTGGTCGATATAATAAAATTGAAAGATATAAAAGATTATGCATATGTTGTTATATGAAAGCTATTGAAGATGAATATCACTTTCTGCTGTGCTGTCCCGCTTATATATCCATGCGTAGAAAATATTTTACGCGATATTTTTGGTCTTTTCCATCAATTCAAAAACTAAAAAACCTCATGAATCCCGGTGATAATAATATAAAACTGCTTGTCAATTATGTAATTTGGCTGTAAACTCATTTATATCTGCCTCATTCTCTAATAAACCGATTATAGAGAAATAAAGATATACAGGGTTTAAAATCCCCTTAAATAGTGTCGAAGTAAAAGTGTAAAAAAAACATATATTAAGATTTAATTAAAAATATTATTAGAATATTAACACGATGGGAAAGGGGCAAATAATTAAGCATTTAAATCTTCTTAGAATCGGTCAATAAAGTATGCTTACATATTCCTTCCCTTGATAGTATTGTCAATATTGACTTTATAAAAAGGAAAATTACTAAATTTGATTGATTTAAACAATATTTTATTCAAATAATATAGATATTATATACATACACTGTCTGAAGGTAAGGATTCAAAAACAAGCCAAAGGCTTATATTAATTCGTCTCCTTATTTAATAAATATACTACTGTACAAATACAATTGTGATATGTACACTTCACATACAAAATACATTTAACAATACGGTATTTTGTATTCACTATTAATCGTGCATGCAAGTAATGTAATAGTTGGTGTCACTTACAGTGCCTTACCATTTCATAATACGCTTGATTCGTATGATGTTTTGCGGACGTCAGATATTTTATGATGGTTATTAGAGTCTCTTAGATAAATGCATAAATTCATGGACTGTATTGAAAATGTGCGTATTCATTTGCAAAGTATAATTGCTATCACCGTTGGTGAGTGTTTGTAAATTAATAAAAATATTTGGTAATGTATTTATAGTTTGGAATCTAGCATTGGTAAATTTTGGACAATGTAACAAATAATGTTCCGTATCCTCTATATAGTGGCCACAGGAACAAGCTGGATTGTCCGTTAAGTGCATCGCAAATTTATGGTAGTTTAAGTTGCTTTTATTGTGACGCAGTTTTGTATGGATTATTTGAGAAGAACGCTTTCCAGTGTAAAAATATTTAGGTAATACTTCATCATCGTTGGTTAACTGTGCTTTAAAAGGTTTTATACTAGGGCATGCCTTCGTATTTACAAATAAACTCCCAGATGCTTGTGGTCTTTGATATCAGTTAGTGCTGTTCCATCAAAGTAAAGATTAATAAGACTAGGGTTTTGTTTTCTCGAGAATGTAATAGTTTTTGTTTTGTGCGGATTGAAGTTAATTTTCCATTTTTTTTGACCAGTTACTTAATGTCTTTAAGTCTTCATTTAAAAGGGATTGGCATCCTATTTGATCATCGATGACCATGTATAATGACGTATCGTCCGCAAAAAGACGGATATTTCCATTTATTCCACGCGTAATATCGTTTACATAAATCAAAAATAGAAGAGGCCCGAGAACCGAGCCTTGTGGTACTCCAGAATTTATCTTGAGGACATCAGAGCTTTGACTGTGGATTACAACTGACTGTTGATGGTTTTGTAAGTAATTTTCAATTAATCTAAGCAATTTTCCCCGGATTCCAATAGAGTTTAATTTATAGATGAGACCTTTGTGCCAAACACGATCGAATGCTTTACTAACATCGCAGAATATGGACTTTACTTCATCACCGTGATCAAGCGAACAACAAATTTGGTCATATAAAGTCGACCAATTGAAAAATTGTAGAGTCATTACTTCTGAAACCAGATTGGAGCGGAGTCAAGATATCATGACTAATAAGAAAATTGTTAATATATTTAAAAATACATTGCTCAAACATTTTACCTAGGGTTGATAACAGAGATATTGGTCTATAGTTTGGGGGGTCATGTCTGTCCCCTTGCTTGTGGATCGGTACTACGCTGGCTTCTTTCCAACAGTTGGGAAAAGTGGCGTTGTCGATTAGGAAATTGAAAAGTTTTGTTAGGAGCCCGCAGAGGCTTTTTGCACACGATTTTAATATTAAATGATTTATGTTGTCAGGCCCGGGGCTTTTTTAACGCAGACTGTGGTTAATATATCATGCACTTCGGAAGAAGTGATCAATATGTATTCGATGGAGAAATCATTAAATGGTAAAGTCGGCGGCTCATCGTCTATGTCGCTTAGTTGATTGTTACTAACAAAGACATTATTTAAAATATTTGCCTTTTCGTTTGTATCGTAAAATATTGTGTTATTAAAAATGGAGAGGAGGTATTTCGTTAATTGAATTGCCTTGTTTGGAGGAAATTGATTTAACAAGACGCCACCAATTATTCTCATTGAAATTGTTTTCTGAAATTTTTTGGTCAAGTTTATCATAGTATAATTGTTTCGATTTACGAATTTCAGAAATAACAAAGTTGCGATACGATCTGAAATTTTCCCAAGATTCATAAGTGTTATGACGTTTTGAGTGGCGATGCATACGGTTTCTTTTGCGTATGATTTTCCTCAAGTGACCGTTCATCCACGGCGCATCTCGGGGGCGTATAATCACGGTTTTGTGTGGGGTGCAATCTTCAATGGCTTTAATCAACACACCAGAAAAGGCATTAGCCAAATTATTAGAGGATTTGTCTGTCTCAAAAATACTTTGCCAATTTAATGCTTCAAAGTGCCTATTCAATTCTTCAAAATCAATTTTAGAATACGACCATATAGTTCTATCGTAGTTTTTCGGTTGGGGGTTATCAAAAGTAAGAAGCGCTCTAACCGGGCAGTGGTTGCTCAGACTCGCTGCAAGGACATTTGTTGAGTGAACAAAGTCAGGACAGCTAACTAATATGAGATCCAGTAAAGTGGCAGAGTACGGTGTGTTCGTGTTTGATCTCTAACGAGTTGGGTGTGGTTGAAGCGTTTTATAATATCAGACAATCTGGATGATGTATTTAACTTAAGGTTAACATTAAAATCGCCTACAATAAGACAAGGTTTGTTTTCAGCTTTAGCTAATGAGACACTATTTGCTATTCGGTCCCAGTAATCAATTGTGGAGTTAGGTTTCCTGTAAAAACAGCCAACGAGAACGGTTTTATTCTTAGTTTTGATCTCAACCCATACTGCTTCAAGATTTGGTATATGAAGATCGGGTCTAGGTTTGTAAAATAGAGAGCGTTTGACATAAATCCCTACCCCGCCAAATCCATCATCAGGGTTACGTAGTACAGGTAAATGAAAACCATCTATCTTTAAAGTGCACATAAAATGGCCCTGAAAATTTCTCTATGTGAGCAGTCCATGGTTATTTTATCCACTTTACGGCAAATTCACATCAATCCGACTAAAATTAATTCAGCTATCTTCATTCAAAGTCGTAAAAATAGACCTCCCGTCAAAACGACTTTGCCAATTATTGAAAACACTCTTAATCCCCTCAGACGCCAGTGACGTCACAGTGACCGAATGCATATTCGGAATGTTTATCCCTTAATTACCTATATACAACAACTTCTTTATTCTCCAAAACTAAATATACATAGTTATTGAGATAATGCAAATTTATATAAAAAAAGTTCAAACTTAAATGACATGTGCGAACAATTTAAATGATATTAATTATTTATAAATAATATTGACAATAACAATAGTGGTGTATATTTAGTATAAAACAAAAGGTTTTTCATGGAGGATTAACTTTTGAAATAATGATTTTAATGAATCGACATAATTTCTGTAATACAACAGTGTTTTTATAATTAAAAAGACTTTGAAATTTGAATGTATTTGGTCGTTTTTGGCACCAATCTGGCAATAATCTTTTTCTTTCAATAGTAAAATATTTAGAATATAGTGGAATTCGTCTCCGATGTCGGCTGAGTCACAGACATGACAGAGTCTTTCGTTTCTTGGTGTTTTATTCCACCTCCCCGACTCAATTGGTAACCGATGACTCCCAAGTCTGAATCTAGACAAAATTAGTATGTTAATGTTTGTTAAATTATTAAAATATGGTTCTAATTTGAAATCGTTTTTAAATATTTTGTAACAAAGACATTTTGGTGAAAGTTGTATATCTGCTAAACATTTTTGTAAGAATTGATCTTTCAGTGATATTTCAATTCTTTTAGTTGTCCAATTATCTACTATTTGACAGTTCCACGTATAGGGTTCTAATTTGAAATCGTTTTTAAATATTTTGTAACAAAGACATTTTGGTGAAAGTTGTATATCTGCTAAACATTTTTGTAAGAATTGATCTTTTAGTGATATTTCAATTCTTTTAGTTGTCCAATTATCTACTATTTGACAGTTCCACGTATAGGGAAACCCGGTTTCATTTACAATAGTTTTCAAGAAATAAATCCATTTACAATCAAAATTATATTTGGAACTGTTGATATATAAAAGTTTATATAAGCAAAATGATAGTTTACTAGCTTTACCGTTTAAGAGTCTATTCCACTCATCCGCATCTTTATGGGGCATTGTATTGGAAGTTTTCCAAGTTCTGCATATATCATACAATTTGGGGTGGTTTTTCGTAAATTTAGAATTGTCTTGTAAAAATTTAATTGTATTTTTTCCAAATTATCTACATTTTCATAGCCCCAGATTTCTGATCCATACATTAATATTGGCAAAATACATTTGTCAAACAACTGAATTTGACAAGAAATAGAAAGGTTATTATTTCTGCATTTTCTTAATAAAGAGTACATTCCCTTAGTTGCTTTTTCAATCACGTCTTGTTTTGTTTTGGAGAAGCTCCTGCTTCTTTGAAATATGACTCCCAAATATTTATAATAACTAACGATTTCCACTTCATTATTTTTTAAATAAAATTTTTGATTTATAGCTATTTTACCACTCGAAAATATTAATACCTTAGTTTTCTGTATATTTATTTTTAAATTCCATTTGTCACAGTACTGATCAAAATTTGTTAAAAGTGTTTGTAGGTCACAAGGGTTATCCGCTAATAAAATAGTATCGTCAGCATAAAGTAACACGAAAATTTTAATATAAATTTCAAGTTCGGATTCAAGGTCATCTGTTACGATACGTATGCCAGTTATATTTTTATTTTCTAAATATTCTTGTAGATCATTTAGAAATAATGAAAAAAGAATGGGGGATAAATTTTCTCCTTGTCGTACGCCTATTTCACATGGAAAAAAGTTAGATTTCTCATTATTATGGATAATACAAGACTTTATATTCAAGTACATATTTTGAATGATGTTATAAAACTTGCCATTTATATTATTTAGTAAGAGTTTTGAATACAAATAATTTCTTTGTATCGAGTCAAAACATTTTTCAAAATCAATAAAACAACAATGGAGTTTTCTTTTTTTTAATTTCAATAATTCAATTAATGAATAAAGTGAAAATCTATGATCAGATGTTGAGTATCCAGCTCTGGAACCAGCTTGATTTTCATTTAAGATCGAGAGTTCGTCAAGGTATTGATATAAACGGGAGTTAAGTATAGAGGTGAATAATTTCCCAATGGTTGATAGTAACGTCATTGGCCTGTAGTTCTCTGGGTCCGTTTTACTTCCCTTGTTTTTGAAGATTGGGACAATGTTTCCTCTAAGCCAAACATCTGGCAGCATACCAGTATCAAAAATCAAATTGAATAAATATTCATAAATTTCGATCATATGGTCCCTAGTAGATGAGATGTATTCATTAATTATTAAATCTTCACCTGGGGATTTGTTATTTTTTAAATTTTTAATACTTTTATATATTTCACTTCGGCTAATCGGTTTATTTAAAAAATATCGTTATCAGTATCATTCACAGAATAATTTATCTTAAGTTCGGTTTCTGATTCTCTTTGTTTACTTGCGTTTATATTTTCGAAATATTGGAACAATATATCAAGACTTATATCAGTGTTGATCTCCCTATTTCGTCTGTTTATTATTTTTCCAAAATTGCTTAGGATCTTTGGACCGAAGCGTTTTCATTTCATCTTGTATTTTTACATTGTAAATATTTATACTATTTTAATTGCTCTTTAATAGACAAATTCATTTTGTTTCAGTTTTGATTTAAATAACTCTGTACCATACAATTTATATAACCTTAAAGCTCTCCTATAAATTCTTCGTTTGTTCCTACAGTCCTGTGTAAACCACTTTTTATCTTGCTTTTTTTCATTTTTATATATTATAGGATTATAGTTTACCACACCGAATGTTGCTTTGGCGCTTTGAACAAACAATGATGATATATCATTTACAATTTCATTTATTCGAAAGTGACTAATGTTTTCCCAGTTCTCACGTTCATGACTTAAATTAAATGAGATTTTTTCGAGTTTTACAGTGACTAGATTCGTTACAAATTCAGTACTCTTCTCGGGTATCCATCTACGAATACGTTCGGTTGGTGCATTTGTTTTATTCGGGATTGTGTTTCGATAATGTTGGATGGTATCAGATTCGTGCACACCGAAAAGTATTGGCGAATGAACGTCGGAGAAAAGTTTACAGTGGTCTAATATTTCAAAATAATCTATAACCTTAATTACATCAATGGAGATATCACATAATGAACTACACTTAGATTTCTACTTGTAGGTCTACCTACTTTATCTTTATCAAATCTTCCATTTAAAATAAAAATATTATTGTTTTTACAAAATTTAATGAGTTTTCTGCCGAATGTGTTTACGCAATTATCAGGACTATTCCTTCGAATGGGAATTCCTAAGTTTTTTAGTTCGTTGGTTGCTTCTCTATATTCGGCGAATTCTTCATCAAGAGAATTTGAGTCATGTTCATATGAATCTAACAGATTTGCAGTCCTACTATTGTAACGTTTCCTTGAAGGGATAACCACGTTTGGGGTATGGGGAGCTTGATATCTCTGCCACCAGTGATCAATTCCTGGCTGATCACGAGCCACCGGTAAAACGGAACTTCGGAAGGGTGTGTAAGGACCAGCTAAAAAGTGGTCATTAACGGTGTTTTGCTTAAATTAATATTATAAGTTTCACCGTAGGAATAAGACGAGTCGTTCAGTTTTCAAACCTTTATGTAACAAAAACTTTCAAAATATATACTATTCAAAAAAAGTAGGGGATATTTGATTTTTAAGTGTTATTAAAGTCACCTAATGAAACTGACGAAGAAACAAATGACAAAATGAAATGAAGTTCACATTCATCGATTTATTCCAAATGATCGTTAGACTAAGTAAGGCACAGACTGACCATTATAAGGGTAAAATGATACCCGGGGTCAAACAGCAAAGTTACCACAGCATCACAACAAAGTCAGTAACGGGTAAATCCTCCTCTGTTTGCCAAACAAGCATTGATCCGACGTGGCATACTCCTAATGAGACGTCTAAGGTCATTTTGGTCCAGATTGTCCCATTCCTGTTGCAACGCAGCAGCAAGTTTTTGGACATTGGCAGGACGTTGTTGACGTTGACGTAACCTCTGTCCAAGCATGTCCCAGACATGCTCGATGGGGGAGAGGTCGGGACTCAGTGCTGGCCAAGGTAATGTGGTGATGTTCTGTTGTTGGAGGTAACCTGTAACGATCCTGGCCCTGTGACATCTTGCGTTGTCATCCTGAAGATGAAACGGCGGCCATGACGTCGTGCGAACGGCACAACATGGACTGCCAAGATGTTGTCCCGGTAGTACTGGCCTGTAACACGCCCTGCAACAACATGTAAAGCCGTTCTTCCAGCAACAGTGATGCCTCCCCACACCATAACAGAACCACCCCCAAATCGATCATGTCTCATGACGTTAACGTCTTGGAAGCGCTCGTTTCGACGACGCCACACCCTCCTACGTCTGTCCAAAAAATTAACAGTGAACCTTGACTCATCTGAAAACATCACATTGCACCAGCGTCGATTATCCCAGTGTTGACGATCCCTACACCAACGACGTCTTGCCTGAATGTGATGATCTCTCAAACAAGGGATCACGCGAGGACGTCGGGCGCGAAGGTGACCCCTATGCAGTCGATTCCGAATCGTCTGGCCACTCACTCTCACACCAGTGTCTGTTTGAAGACGAGCGCTGATCTGATTTGCTGTGATGACACGATTTCTCGAGGCCAAGGTACGGATAAATCGATCCTGGGCTTGAGTTGTCGCCCTTGGTCGACCTGAGCGTGGTCTGTCCTGTACAGATTGTGTATCACGGTATCTGGACCATAGCCTGCTTATGACAGACTGAGAAACATTCATCGTCCGCGCCACAACCGCCTGTGTTGTGCCGATCTGTAGCATGCCAAGGGCACGTAACCTTTCATTTTGGGTAAGCCGACGCATATCAAAATTTGTTTTCTGGTCACTAAAACAATTAAACTGATGTTTCCACCCTGGAATTCAATGCCACAATGACTGTAACATTCAAAGTCAGAGTCGTGCAAATCTTGGGTTGGACCCCAATGATGATCCCAAGCATCACCTGCATTCCATGCGGTAGCTATTGGTTCGTTTGGGCGTCACATGTAACTGGAAATGTTTCTTCTGTTAGGTTCTATAGTGACTTTTTTCGTAGTCATTTGCATATTTTAGTATTATGGCCCCAAAATCAAATATCCCCTACTTTTTTTGAATAGTATATAATAAGTATTTACAGCTCCAATATGATTATTTCTGTTAACTGTCTTTTTTCGGGTGAACAGCGTTCACCGTACTATGAAAGAGTCTTTCCTTTTTCGGGCAAGTAGCATTTGCCGTACTGTCTTGAAATCTTTCCTTTTTCGGGCAAATAGCATTCGCCGTACTTTTCTTGATGCTTTCCTTTTGCGGGTGAATAGCATTCACCGTACTTGTTTTTGAATCTGCAACTAGTCTTTTTCGGGCAATTCTAGATTGCCGTACTCTCTGAAAATGAAAGGGGAGGGACCTCTTTCACGAGAGGAGGTTCTAAGTCTTCGGAACATAGCTTGCCGTTATCAGCGATTTGATCGCTGACCATCGGCCGCAGTCCCGTTGACTAGCCTACAGTGCAAGTTTCAGCCGTCTAAATGTATCTATAAGGGACATTTATTTCTACTGGCTGTTTACAAATTTTGCATTAGAAATATCAAATCATAAGAATAGAAACACGATTAATACACAGTATTATATCGATTATAACAGTACAATGTATATATTGGTTACACAAAATATATGACAAAACATCAATCATTAGACAATAATAATTATTTACTAATTATATAAATCATGTTAAGAGGTAGGAGTTATCTATTACCCTAATCTAAAAATAATTACCCTGGTTAGAAATGTATGGAATATTAAGGTATTTAAAGAAATGATTAAAGGAGAATATACTACTATAAACTTCTATAATAAGATATAAAATACATGTTTAATATATATATAAATGACGATGTCCTACTCTAACAAAATAATGAAATATGATAGTATTAGTAAAAACACACAAAGTAGTCGCGAATATCCTGGCACTTGACCGCTTCACTATTGAAGTCACCAACCAGGGTTACATATGGACTATTTCTCGTAATGGATTGGAATTCAGTTTCAGTTTCACTGAATGCATGTTCACTTGTGTATGGGGAGTTTTTGGGAGGTATGTATACGATTCCGATTATAATATTTTGTGCTAATCTTATAATACTGCGGTCAATGTCAAACCAAAGAACAAATTGGCTGTCTGTAGTAATAGGGTGTATGAATTTTGACAAACTTTTCCTATAACCTAAAGCAATTCCACCTGATCTATTGCCAGATATTTTCTTTCTATTCTTATAAATAAAACTAAAATCATTCACTATAATTTCATCTATGTCATCTAATTTTGTTTCTGTAAGACAAAGCAAATCTTGTTCTTGGATAAACTCTTGAAATTCAGGAATCAATAGTTTTCTTTTAAGCCCACAAACGTTTAACACCAGCATACGAAATTTATACGTTACACCTTGGTCATTTTCATTCACTCTATATAATGGGTCCCCGCCACCGACAGTCTCACTAATTAGTTCATTTTCGCCGTCGTACAAGTCACGTGATCCTCCGTGACATTCCTATTTGTCATGTCTATTTTGGGGCCCGATTTGGGTTACCCGTTGATTAAGTCCGTTTCTCTGTTTGGGACGCGCACCTTCGAAATCGTATCTAGTTTGTGAATCTACTACCATTTCGTTGTCTCCTTGTCTCTCATTTGGTGGTTTAAATTCTCGTCCATCAATATATAGTTTATCTCTCTTTAGTGACACTTTCTTTTTCTGAATTTTAGCTTCTTTGAAATAAGGCCATAAGAATTTTCGTCTTTCGTTTATTGCTTTTGGAAACTGCTCTCTTATACCATAACTGCTCCCTTTAAGTAATCTGCCATAATTCCTGACAATTTCTCTATCCTTAACATTTTTGAATCTGCACACAATATTTCTTGAGCGATATGCGTGTGTATTCATTAACGCCTGACTGATTCCTTAATCCCCTAATTAAATAAAACAATTGACTACGGAATATTTTGTTTTATAATGCATTTTAATTCAAGATCCAATTTAGAATTTGTTTCATAATGTACGGCCGTTCTGTTTTCTCACGGCAGCGATTTTAATACACTCTACCATCGTGTACAGTCTAAACGATTCGAGATACATTTTCCTCAGAAGTTTATTGTTCGAATTTATAATCTGTTTCATTATGTACGGTCGTTCTGTTTACTCACGGCAGCGATTTTAATACAATCTACCATCGTGTGCAGTCCAAACGATTCGAGATACATTTTCCTCAGAAGAGTATCGTCGTTCTAATTTAGAATTTGTTTCATAATGTACGGTCGTTCATTTTCTCACGGCAGCGATGTCATACGCTTTCCTATGTGTGCAGTCCCAACTATTCGAGATACATTTTCGTCAGAAGAGTATTATGGTTCGAATTTCCCCGAGTAAAAGAGTAGCGGAGTAAAAAGATGTGGTCACGCAAAATATATCATAAACGTGAAACATGATTGAAACGCGATTTGTAAATGACGATCCGTTATCGACGTATACGGCGCCTTTCTTTCTGCTTGCGAATTTGACTTTATTACTCTGAAATAGACCGTAAAAATGAAATACGAAAAAATATCTCAATATACGTTAGAATTAACAGATTGAGAAAGGTCACCTAACTATCTATGTGTATCGCAAGTGTAGTTAATACCTGTCATTAATCAATCAGACTGAATTTGAACAGTGATTGGTATGCTGATTAGGTAATTATCTTTTTCTTTGCTCACCGATGTTTTTGTAATAAAGTAGCCTCGTATTATTTGTTGATTGGTGTTTAAACAACATCTAAATATAAATCATTCGATGGATATACGTTTGTGATAAGATAAGGTTATAATGTCTAACATCATTTGACTTTTTTATAAAGAATACAAGTATTTTACAATTAAATTGACAGTTTAATCACTCACCAAACGGCACCAGGAACTCCACATTTGATCAAGTGTATTTGATATTCATTATTACAAATTGATCTGACTGCACACGATGGTAGATTGTATTAAAATCGCTGCCGTGAGAAAACAGAACGACCGTACATCATGAAACAAATTCTAAATTGGATCTTGAATTAAAATGAATTAGAAAACAAATTATTCCGTAGTCAATTGTTTTATTTAATTAGGGGGATTAAGGAATCAGTCAGGCGTTAATAAATACACACGAGTGTGTATAGGTAATTAAGCAATCGTTCGTAAAATGTTCACTGCATATCACTGTGGCAAAATAACAGGTAAAGAAAAATGGGATTTTAACGGTAATGAATTAGAGGTTGTGAATGAATTTAATTATCTAGGCATCTTACTTAATTTTAATGGTAAATTCTTGACTACGCAGAAAAACTTAGCTTTACAAGGAAGAAAGGCAATGTTCTCCGTTATTAAAACTTGCAGGGAGAATTATTTTAATGTCAAAACATCATTGTATGCCTTTGATACCTATGTTGGTAGTATATTAAATTATGGTGCTGAAATCTGGGGGTTTCATAAAGCACCTGAAATTGACAAACTGCATTTTTATTACCTAAAATTAATTTTAGGTGTTAAACGATCCACGAATCATGACATGCTATTATTTGAACTGGGTAGATATCCTTTACATATCTTAAGGAAAATTAAAATTTTTAAATATTATATTAAACTTTTTTCTACAGAAAATGACTTACTTAGATGTTGTTTAACTGATATGCTTAATAATAATGACAACTGGATTTGTAACCTTAAAAATGAATTAAATGGTCTTGGGTTAGGGTATATGTGGCAAAATGTTGACAAACATTCAGCGTTCATTTTTAAGCAGAGAATATTTGATATCTTTAAACAGTCGTGTTATAGCAATATATGCCATTCCCCTAAAGGAATCTACTATCAACATGTTGTATTAAATTTTACACTCCAACCCTATCTTTTAAAGCCTATAAAGCCCTTATTATTAAAATATTTAACTCGTCTACGCTTATCAGCCCATAAATTATTTATAGAAACCGGTCGATATACTAAAGTGCCTCGTGATCAACGATTATGTATCTTTTGTCATCTTGAGGAAGTGGAAGATGAATTTCACCACGTCCTAATCTGCACGTCATTTGTGGATATACGCATTAAGTTTATTAATAGTAGGGTCAAAGTAATGAAAAAAATGGGCTAACCTCAAAAAAATTGCAAGAAAACGTTTTATGGTTATTTCCTGAAGTATATGGTCTAGACAACAACATATCAAAAGTTTTCTGAAATTGAGCTACCGCAAAGGGTCTAAAAATGACGTCAAACAAAATGGCCACCATTGGACCAAAATCCCCTTGTTTCTGCTCATATTCTATCAAAGCCGTTGTTTGAGAAGGCTCAGGTGTAAGACAATGCTATTATAAAAGCAATATCTTAGTAATTCATCACTTTGTGAGTGTTGTACAGTGTTTCCAAGTGACGTCATGGTGTTATAAGGGGTCGTTATGACGTCACGACGAAAATTGTTCCTTTCTGATGGTTTCTTAGCCATTATATTTGATTTTGTAGATGGATTGATTGGATAAATGCGGGCAATTGCTGCAATAGAAATGCCAACGACGATTTATGTTCGGTCTAGACCTATATTTTAACTTTAAAAAAGTCCCAGTCCAAAATCCATGCCAAATTGGGTCAACGTGTCCGAAATTCAAAATGGCCGCCTGTTATGGCCGGTAAATTCCATTTTCCACCTAATTATCATAATATGATCGGATCTGGTATCAACCTATACGTTTTCGGGGTAACTGAATCCATTTCCATAAAAACTTTTGTGATAAGTGTGACCGTTGAATCAATATTGGGGGTTATACAATATGGCGGGCAGTTTTTGGCGGGAAAGGTCGTATTTTACATAAGGATGAAGTTTGGTGTCAAAATATACGTTTTCGAGTTAGCTGAATCCATTTTTGTACATATTTTAGTGTTTAATGTTCCCTAGATGGATGGATAGCAAAAGAGCAGACAATTGCTGCAATAGGTTGGTCTGCAGTAAATTATCAGGAAATAAAGTCCCAGCCCGAAATCAGTGCCAAAATGGGTCAAATTTGCCAAAATTCAAAATGGCCGCCGGTTTTGACTGAAAAATGTAAATTCGTATCCAATTATTATATGATCGAGCTTGGTATAAAAATGTATCCTTTCTGAATCGATTTCCATACACATTTGGGTTAATAATTATACCGCGGAGTCAACATTGGGAAATAATTCCAGATGGCGACCAGTTTTGGCGGGGAAATTCGAATTTTACAAAATGACCATATTTGGTTGTCAAAATATACGTTTTGGAGGCAGCTGATTCTATTTTTGACTCTCTTTCTCGTGTTGGTTATTCCCCTGGGTCAAAATATGTAGACATCCCATTGGAGACTTGGGGATTATGAGAGGTTGAGTCTGCCTCAGATTTAATACTTTTGCATTCATCAAGCATCATCTAAATTCCATTTAGACTATCAGGTCGACCGATGCTCATTGCGGAAGCTAGCATGATGAAAGAGGCCTCTCTCAACTCACTGTCTCCGATTCCGAGCACCAACATCTACAGTGGAGCCAAACCTATTGAAGCACACAACGAATGTATTTAACAAAATGTATGATCAATACGAGAGCAACACAAAACAAACTCATCTCCCCTATTAGACCTATAGGGGAGCTAGGCCAATCTGTAACACTATAGGGGCTATATACTGTAGAGGTTACTTAAGTTCTGTAAGGTGCTCTGTTTAATAAAAAGTTTATGTCTGGAAGTTTGATGTAATAGGGCAATGATATCATAGTCTGATAATCCAAATATGGTAATCCCATGCGTTAGAAACGTGGTTAGCTACCCTCCTAGGTGCCCATATAAATACACTGTGTTGAAATCTAGGGTAGCGTCTTCGCAGCTGACCAATCCGATAAAAGAACTACCTGGTCAATTTCCCGGGGCTCAGTACTGACTCATGCAAGTAACCTCTTTATAAAGAACATTCACTGTTCAAGTTTCTCCGGATTTCATTGAGAGGCTTCCCAGGGTAAGATCATACCACCAGCCACCTAGGCTGAGAGGCTGGGACACAAAGAAAATCATTCGGACATCGATTATACACCACTTTGATTAGACTACCCCGTTTAGTCGTTGGAGAGCCATATGATGTTGAGGGGTATCGGCAGTAAACTTGTCCTACGAAATGGTGGGGTAAAGAGAATCAAGCTGGGGAAAGAGAACTTATATTTAACTCATATTTAATGTCATAGCTGTGTGTAGCTTCCTGTATCATGGATGTTATAAAGATGTATATGACACAGTTAACGTAATAAGTCAAGAGAGTCCTAGACGATAAGTGACCAGGATAGTCACAATCCATCCCCATAGTGTCACAAATCGCCAAGGAGAGGCTTAATGTGATCAAGTTTATTTGTGTCTGCAAGATGTCAAGACCGTTGCCAGCGGTCATATGGTTGATACAAGCTTGAAATTCTGTGACGGGTAAAAGAAGTTGTGATATGGGAAGATCTAAAGCAGACTTTGCATGACTGGGGAGCCAGCAAAGCCTAAAGATATCAACATGATTTACATGAACATAGCTGCAATCAACAGGGACTGACATTCCCTACAAAGGGTAGGGGTTCAGAATTGAAAGTAGACTGACAACCCTAAGAACGAGAAGACGATCAAGTTACTGGTTACAGATTAGAGTTCATGGTGACAATTAGCGTATTAGTCTTGAATTAATTCTGGCACCTCAGACCGTGAGTATTGTGAGATGATATTTCACGATAATGGTAAATCAGTCAAAACAAAGATGGCGTCTGACTTACATTGTATTCTTGTATTAAGCATTGGTAAGAAGTTTTATTTTAACTTATTTTAATCCCTTCAAGTGCCTGTGCTGAAACCATACTTAACAACAACATGATCAAAGGCCTACTCCAACACTTATTTAAATATACAAAAGCAAGTTAATTAACTTGATAGTCCATAGTCGGTAAGGGTGTTTTAACAAGAAGAGAAACCATACCTAACAACTAGTAGATCAGAGATAATATACAATGGTAATATTATACAGGTAATAATATACTAAGTAAGAAAAGAAGCCGGTATGTTAAACGATGAATGGAGCCACTAAGTGTTGCAATGATAGCTGAATATACAAAGTGATTAATATGGTTAAAACAATGGCATTGCGCTATAGAGTATGTACAACAGATGAATGTAAAGATATGAAGGGTGTTAAAGCTAGATTGAATATAACTGTTTCCCTACCCACCACTTTAAAACCTTGTAAATATATGATAGAAAGATAATTGGCAATGCGAAGGAGATATAGATTAACGAAACAAAAACTTAAAGCCATAAATAAACAGTGTGGTAAATGAAGTCACGTGATGTAACACAGCACAAGTGTACAGTTTTTGAAATAGAAACATGCTATTATTTAAAGTAATTGATCATACGCGTTGGGCAAAAATATCCCTGTGTCACGGTTAAGATCTGGATTGTTCCTTCTGATGTGTATTGCCTCCATTAATTTACGTGTCTTTTCTATTGGGATATTTGATGCCAGGGTTTCGTATGACTGGATTCTATGCCCAGGGTTGGTCTGGAGGTGTTGCACAACAGCTGAGTTTGTGGTGGACGACTTGGACTTATGCTGGCTTATTCTTTTATCCAGGGGTTGTCTGGTTTCGCCGATATACATGCTGGAACAGGAGCAGGCAACTTTGTAGACACATTCTTTCTGGGGTGGGGGTTTGTTTGGAAGTATCTTACCATTGGCTTTCAGGATATCTTTGAGGGTTCTTCTATATTGTAATAGATAATCACTTAATCACTAAAATATGTACTAAAATGGATTCAGCTACCTCTAAAACGTATATTTTGACACCAAACTTCATCCTTATGTAAAATACGAACTTTCCCGCCAAAAATGTCCGCCATTTTGTATAACCCCCAATATTGATTCAGCGGTAACACTTATCACAATAGTATTTATGGAAATGGATTCATTTTACCCCGAAAATGTATAGGTTGATACCAAACTCGATCATATTATGATAATTGAGTGGAAAATGGAATTTGCCGGCCAAAACAGGCGGCCATTTTGAATTTCGGCCATGTTGACCCATTTTGACACGGATTTCGGACTGGGACTATTTTTAGGTGAAAATATAGGTCTAGACCGATCATAAATCGTCATCGGCATTTCTATTGCAGCAATTGCCCGCATTTAACCAATCCATCCATTTATAACTTAAAATGAAATGGCTAAGAAACCACCAGAAAGGAACAATTTTCGTCGTGACGTCATAACGACCCCTTATAACACCATGACGTCACTTGGAAACACTGTACAACACTCACAAAGTGATGAATTACTAAGATATTGCTTTTATAATAGCATTGTCTTACACCTGAGCCTTCTCAAACAACGGCTTTGATGGAATATGAGCAGAAAAAAAGGGGATTTTGGTCCAATGGCGGCCATTTTGTTTGACGTCATATTTAGACCCTTTGCGGTAGCTCAATTTCAGAAAACTTTTGATATGTTGTTCTCTGGACCAAATACTATAAGAAAATGCAATAAAACGTTTTCTTGCAATTTTTTTAGGGTTATTCTACAATTTGACTCTACTATAAGTCGTATTATTACACCAGACCTAATGTTTTTAAATTCTTCCAGTTACTTAGTACCAGTAATATAAAAGACTTGTATAAACTAGGCAAATATTTGTCTTATGCCGATAAGCGTCGATCAGAGTTGTTTATAAAAAAAAAATAAATAAATAAATAATAAAAATGTAATTAAATAAAATGGGGAAAGCCTAATTGATTAAAACCTAAATGCTGTTTGGGATAATTAACTTTAATTACTAACTTTGATGACATTATAATAATATATAATTTAAATTTCCACTCTCTGTTTAATTACTTTGTATATTGTACATACTGTTTATTGTGTAAATAATGTAATTATATGTACACTGATGAGTTTTATACTCAAAGTAAATAAAGAACTGAACTGAACTGACTGTAGGTTGCCAATCAGGATTTGAATTGTTTACAAACGCATTCCACTCATTCCGTACGATTTCATCCTTGGGAAATTTATGAAACGCCGGTACATTATTCCCCTTTCCCTTGCTGGAATTTCCACAACTCTCAATAACACAACGGTAATATGGCATCTTGAAATACACTCGGTAATATTCTAGTCACAAATATATAATCTATTACAACTCAAGACGAGAAAAGTCGGCTTTTGAAAATGCTTTGACTGATATAGTGATATGTAGCTTACATGTAAATAATTACGCGTTAATGATTACGCCAGTCAAATGTTTATTGGACCGACAAATACACACGTGTCAACTGGCTGTGTGTATATACAGTGATATATTGCACGGGCAGTGATTTATTGTATAGATGATGTGTAGTGCCTGTGACGTCACCAGCCAATCAACTGGATTGAGGTTGTAATTGAAAATTTGAAAACCGTTTTTGGCAGTCGGATAATAAAGCGTAAATATCTGAATTAATTTTAATCAGATTAGTTTGAACTTGCCGTAAAATGGATTTTGTAACTATTGAGTACCCGTACGTAAAAATTTTCTGAGTCATTTGAAGTGGTCTTTAAGTTTTCTACTACTGAGTCTTTACCTAACCATGTTTCGGAAAATGCTAAGATATCATTATCGGAAAATTCGGCTTGTATAAGAGCAAGTTTCTGTGAGATACTACGTACATTTAAGTATAAGAGACTCAGGTGTTTATCTGGCCCCGGATTGGACTGTATGTCACCACTAAGTAAAAAGTAAGATATAAATTATTAATGACAAAATAATCGTATTTTTAATACTAATGGAAGTAAGTGTAACACATCTGACATTTTCAAGAGCAAATATAGCTGTAATATGAAAGGCATGTAATACTTCTTCTGCCCATATCTTCAATAAGGCTATTTCGTTAGACATTGTTTTGAAATGACACCTTGTTTTAAACAAATGGGCGAAGAAGAAGCAATGTTATATGTGACAACAGATATTAAGTAGCACGAGATATTGGATGGAAAAATGCAATATAGTTGGTAAATTTTAAAACAATGCGTTGATGTTTTATGTTGGGAAGTGCACATAATAAGGCATATTACATATATTTTAAAAGTAATTAACAAAATAACGGAATTGAACTGTAAAATCGTTTGAATAAAACAATAAGTACTAATAGTAATTGATAATGGAAAGGAAGGACATATGTACATATTTACAAGTAATCGCTCGGATTGGTTATCCAATTAATTGACGGTAACAAGTGAAATATTATCGTCAAAGTTAATTAGGTTTAACAATTTGTGTGAACGCGTATCAGTCGGACATATTCTATCGTATTCAATACAAGATATGCATATACACTTCAGTTATAATTAGAATCTGTGGAGAAGGTGTAAATAAATATTTCGTAAATTTGACTTAAATTTATAAGGAAGGTTCCCTTTAAGTCGAAGTTGACACAGCACATAGTCAGATGTCGGACTGACCTGTATGTGACCTATACTTAGTCACACTGAGATTGTAGAACATTACAGAGACGTTTCTTTCTTATGAGCATCGATAAAACAGATACGATAGTTATAATTGTTCGCTTTACGGAAACGATCTTTGTCGACAATATTTCACGTGGACCTTACTTGTGTAGTCAATTTAAAGTGATTATAGTTCTGAAAAGAATCCACGTTTGATTAAATTAGAGTGATTATTATTGTGTACATAAGGCATGTTCATATTTACAGGGGTGTGGTATGGCCTAGTGGTCTAGAGTGCCGCGCTTCGACCTCTAGCTGGCCGGTCACCTCTGGCTTGCGGCTGTGGTTTCGAGCCCTGGTGTGAGCGTATGTGGCATGGAGATAGGGGAGCCTTCTCAACCTCGTGGGTTTCCTCCAGGCACTCCGGTTTCCTCCCACGGCTAAAGACCCCTACGCGCAAGCGAATTATTGAAATAAAGTTGAAACCGTATGTTAGTCCCGAAATGACCTGGCTGTGTTGGGAGGACGTTAAACCCCGTTTCTCTCTCTCTCTCTCTCTCTCTCTCTCTCATATTTACAGGAAAGTCCGATTTATCATGGTCGTCGAATGACAAAATTCATTTTAAATTTAAAGGGAGAGACTAAGTTTACGTTCGCTTGACTTAAGTTTCACATGTCAGTAATAATTCAAATATGAAGAGCAGATCAAGTTTAATTATTTGGTTTGTCGCCATCAACAATCATGGATCCTTCACATTCTGTTTGTAGTGCCTGTGAGCGAATCACCATTTTTAATCTTGTGCTATCATATACACTTTCTAGTTTCCTTTTAGTTTTTTATAACTTTAATACTATCGTCTCTGAGATTTAGGAAGATGTTTCCATCACGTGTCCATGTGGAGTTTATTTTCTTTTCCTTGGCCATTTTCCTTGCTTCGAACGCTAACTTGGCCCTAACGCGGGTAAGATCTTCGTTGATAGAAATTCTATGCTTGTTTAAACGAGGAGGTAAGTCGATCCGTTTTAGATTTTTAAGTTTTTTAAGCTTTTTAGCGTTTGTAATAAAGTCACGTTTTGTGGAGTAGCCTTTGAAGCGAACAATGATAGGTCTGGGATTTTCTAATTTATCGTAGCGATCCGGTGGTCCAACTCTGTGACTTCTGTTTATATCAAATTTAGATATTTCGACACCAAGAATTTTACCAACATCTACAACAATATCATCTGTTGATTCTTGATCTACTTCATTTATCCCCGCTATTCTTATACCCTCCCGTCTACCATAGTGTTCAAGATCATCTACTTTGTCATTTAACTAAACAATTTCTTCATTCTTCTCAGTGACTTTACTTTCCAGTTCTTTAAATGCAATTTCAAGTTCCGCCACTCGTTCGAGAAGTTTTTGTGAAACCAGGGAAGCTACAGCAGTTGCTATTTTTGAAATTATGGCATCGCTGTTTAAGACGTTCATTATAACATGTTCGTTGATTAGTTCAGGGTCAATAAGTGCCTTATCTGGTCCAGATTCACTTGCATTTTTTAGTCGCTTTGGGCTAGATTCTGGTGGACTAGAAGAACTTGAAGAGCTCGAAAAAAGCGCCGATCTTTTAAACAGTTTGTCCATAGTATCAGACAGGAAAAAAGATCGTATTAAAAGTCAACTTACAATTAGGTCGCCAAGAACCGGGAATGATCCGTATAAACAAAACAGAAACCCTCAAACACACAGTAAACGATCAGATTTTGTAGGTTGGTAGTAAACACAGTTTAGATTTTAGAAACACCGAACAAGCTTGGTTCAAGTATACTGTCTTGGCCAACCCCGTGTGAAGTCCGTGCAGCTCAAGACTAAAAGTCAGTAATTTCTATACACATACATGTACACATATACTAGTTTTACACCAACATGGTCCGATCATTAGAATCAACACAATATGTAAACATATTTAATGATAGATAGACATCTGTTTAAACTTTGTTTGGCCGATTTCACTTGCTTTAGAGAGACAGAGCTACATGCGTCCGACTCCTTCTGCCACCTTGCCCTGGTATTTAAATTCTTAGCACAAGTATTTTTAAATGTTTAGAGACTTTCAAAACAAGATTATTTTTGCAACTCTGTTGTCTATGAACATTGGATACGTGCGCGTAATTCAGTGCTGCATTCCCCAATGTAGATTTTCAAACACTTATTGCAAATAAGAACATAAATTAAATTTTTAGTGCTACAATTCATATTATGATTAATTCTAAACGAATAATTAGTATAAGAAAAGGTGAATTTTGTATTAGTAATCATATGTTGGCAATATTTACAAAGTGGACTATTGCACTTAGAAGTAGAAAAAGTTATATTACTAGAAGCTTGAAACTTAGCTTTAGTGAGTATTTTTTTAAGGTTAGGGGGCTGACGTTTATATTAATTAATTCAATGCCTTGAAATTGATTTGTAAGATTATCATTAGAAAGGAGAACATTCTTTGTATCATAAAAATGTTGAAAAAAATTATTATGTCGAGGATTATATGTTGAAATAAATGTTATGCAAGTAGAGATGTTCCTTTCTTTTGGCGTTCTTAATGCTTCAGTAGTTAGACCCCTAGCCTTTTCAATACCAATTGGATCTCAATTATTCATCGAGTCGTCGAATTCTGAGATCTTCGACTAAAATAATAGTGCATAGTTTTCTAGCAAGAGAAAAGGGTATAATATACTATTCAAAAAAAGTAGGGGATATTTGATTTTGGGGGCATAATACTAAAATATGCAAATGACTACGAAAAAAGTCACTATAGACACTAACAGAAGAAACATTTCCAGTTACATGTGACGCCCAAACGCACCAATAGCTACCACATGGAATGCAGGTGATGCTTGGGATCATCATGGGGGTAACAGTGTCTTAGTTTTAAGTGCAGAATGAACAATAAAATACAGAAAATCGCGTTGTCTGCTTAGTAGAAATTTGTTTTGTTGGAAGTGAAATATGTTTTGAAGATTTAGCCCCTTGTTATTGGACATTTTTAGTGAAGCCTGTACCATAACAGGCCCGGGACTGTACAGCGCAGTGGACGCTTACGGCTGGCCCCCGGATCCATTCACTTGATTTGATATTTTTCGCAGGTTAATCTTGTAGGTTTTTGTTTTTCGTGTAGTGCGGTCCTCCTGCACTTACTATTAGGTTTATGATTTATCTTTAATAAAAGTTCTGTATAGATTGTCTTTGTTTCGTTTTTTTATTTCCAGTTAATGAGTGTCGAGAGATTAAAATAAGTATCTTTTATTTCAGAGATAGTTGATGGTGAATTGATGTTATATAGTATGGATGGGTGGTATGGAATATAGTTCCTTAGAGTACAACCAGTACAACCCTAGAGCTATCCAGGCATGTTGAGGATTAGAGTGTCTTAATATTAACTGGTTAATGATCTTAATGTGGAAACATTGAATTTTTAACTTTATGTCCAGAATTTTTAAACCACCTCTGTCTAAATCTAGCATAAGCGTTTGACGTTTAATTAACTCTATGTTATCTGGCCAAATGAATTTAAAAATTATTGTGTTAATAAAATAATAATAATAATAATAAGGGTTCTTATAAAGCGCTAGACTCCAAACAGTATTGTTTGCTCAAAGCGCTAACAAAGTTTACAGGAAACAATTATAAATATGAACACTGAAACAAGTAAGTTTTGAGATTTTGTTTAAAGATGCTTAAAGATGGAGCAGTTCGTAGATGTAGTGGCAGAGAGTTCCATGTATGTGCTGCATTATAGGCAAATGATCCACAGCCAAAAGCTTTCAGGTTATACTTTGGAACAGTTAATAAACATTGAGAGCTAGAACGGAGTGATCTAGATGGAGAGTATTTATGAACTAAATTACACAAGTAGCCTGGTGCTGTACCGTGTATACACTGATAAGTTAGGGTTAGAACTTTAAAGTTTATTCTTGGTCGAACAGGTAGCCAGTGAAGAGATTTTAAAAGCGAAGCAACATGACAATCATGTTTGGAGATGGTGACGATTCTTGCGGCTGTATTCTGAAGCTTTTGGAGGCGACGAATGTTTTCAGCAGAGATGCCAGCCAAGAGGCTGTTGCAGTAATCTAGCCTGGAGATAACTAATGATCTGGTTATAATTGCGGCGGCGGACTGTGTCAACAGGTGACGGATATTGCCAATATTTCGCAAGTGGAAATAACACTTTCTCACTATTTCTGAGACCTGTCTGTCCATGTTCAGGGAAGCATCCAAATAAAGCCTAAGATTTTTAACACATGGTGCAAATGGTATATTAAATTGATCAAAGTTTAGACCATCACGCTCCACTTTCTCTCGACGTTTTAAAGGACCAATGATCATTGATTCGGTTTTGTTATCATTTAATTTTAACATGTTGTTGTTCATCCATGTTTTCAAGGACACAAGGCATTGCTCCACCTTATTAAATCTATCCTGCTGATTCTCGATAGAGAAATTATCTGACAACTGAGTGTCATCGGCATATAAATGATATAGGATACCTGATGTAGTGATGATACTCCCAAGTGGCTTTGTGTAGAGAGGGAACAAAATCGGTCCAAGCACTGATCCTTGGGGGACTCCGCAATTTAATGATTTGCGTACCGAGTTAGAGTCGCCAATATTGACATACTGTTGACGATCTGAAAGGTAGGATCTGAACCACTGGAGAACTGAGCGATCAAAACCAAAATCTGAATAATAATAGATTGGTAATATTTATCAGGTGGGATTATATAACTGGTGTACCAGATTTTACTTAGGGGGTGTAGGTATTGAGTACAGTTACTTTTTCTTTAAGACACAGATTTTTTGACCGTTCTTTACAAAACTTCAGTTGACCTAACAAAGAATCAGTTAATTTTTTCCAGTTATTGTATTTCATATCCTTTCCATAATAAATTCCTAAAACTTTAATACTGTCTTTAGGTATTAAGTGTGTTGTATTGTTAAAATAGTTTATTTCCAGAAGTTCAGTTTTATTAGTGTTCAAACTTGATCCCGATATAGCCCCAAAGGATGTGATTTCCTCGACCGTGTGGTTGATTGATGTTGAGTTAGTGATAACAGTTGTGATAACGTCTGCATGCTGGAATGATTTTGTGTCTATTTTCATGTTTGGTATTTTAATTCCTGTGATGTATTTGTTTTGTATTATTCTGGATGCAAGTGGGTGTATTGCTATTGCATACAACAACATTGAGAGTGGGTCTCCTTGACGTATCGAGCGATTTATGGGGATGTTGTCAGTAAAGGCACCATTTACAAGAACCTTGCTGTTTATATTTTTATATATGATATTTAGCCAATTTAGAATATATTTTGGAAAATTTAACTTTTCAAGCAGGATTTGTAGATAATTTATTTCTATTCGGTCAAAAGCTTTCTCTTGATCATAGGCTACTAGCGCGCCACCAATATTTTTTTCGTTCATGTAATCTAAAATAAACTTAATTGATAATAAGTGTCTTTTGTAGGTATACATTGTTTAAAATTTCTGACAGGTCATCTTTAATATCTTCCCAAAATTCAATATAAAATTCTTTTGGCAGACCATCCACCCCATCTGATTTATTGTTACTTGCTGACTTTAAAGCCAGAAGAATTTCACTTTCAGTTAATGGTCCTATCATCGATTCATGATCACTGTCATCTAGTTTATCAAGAATGGTGGAATCAATATATTCTACAATTTTTGAATTTGGTATTAATTGAGAAGTATATAAAAGAGTATAGAATTTTGTTATTATTTCCATGATATCCTTTTCTTCTGTTTTAATTTGTCCACTTTCATTTTTAAGTTTTTTAATTTCTTTATTAGAGGCGTTCTTCTGCTCAAACATTTTATATAAGTGTATATTTTTTATATCACCTTTTGTATAGGTATGTTTGGATCTTATTAAGATGCCCATATTTGCATTATTTTCAATTTCAGTTATATGTTTTTTAATTTTATCTATTTCGAGATTGTTTACCAGTGTTATATTCTCTAAATTTTCCAGAGTCTTGTATACAGACTGTAATTTTTCTTTTTTTTCTTTTGCTATCCTTTTCGAGTGTATTATTGAAATTTCCTTAATCCTATCTTTACCTTCTTCCCACCAGTTTAGTATATTTTCAAATTTTTCTTTCTCCCCCCGCCAATTTTTCCAAAAATATGATATATGTTTTCTATATATTGTATCAAACAAAATTGATGTATTTAATTTCCAATAACTTTTGCCCCAATTATTCCGACTGGTTTTCAGACTCATAAGAACTATTTTATGGTCTGAAATAGTGTTTGGTATGTGCTTTATTTCTGTAACAATACTTGACAAGGTTTTATTAATATATACTCTATCCTTGTCGCACTGCCTGTGGAGTTTGTAAAAGTGTACGATTCCGAGTGTGGGTATATAGATCGATATACATCTACAAGTTTATAATCTGTCACTAACTCAGAAATTCTAATTTCAGCAGCCTTTGGGCCATGTAAAGTTTTCGTTTTTGTATCAATAAGATCCGTAATAATATTGAAATCACCCAAGATAATTAAGTTTTCCTCCTTTGTTATATTGGTATTAATATATATTGACAGATTTCCATAGAAGAAATTATTTGGGCCATATACATTAATTATGTTGAATTTTACGTTATTCAGGTATAATATGATGTGTAGAAGTCTACCCATAAAGAAGTGATCAATAGTTATGTTTTCAGACTTGTGATCTTTTCTAACCAAGGTAGTTACCCCCAGACTATTATGTGTACCATTCGATGTGTAGATCCTATAGTTTGTCGATGATTCAAACATTATTATATCGTCTAGCGACATAAGCGACGTTTCCTGTAAATTTATTATACTTGCATTATCGAAAGTTTTTATTATGTTTATTTTATTCTTCAGGTGTTTACGGATATTAAAAGTAAAAGTAAGTATAAAAGACAAATTAATTAATAAAATATTACACATTTTTGAGAACATTTTTTTTTTATTATTATTATTTAGTTCTTTTTCTTTTTGTTTAAAGGCTTTTCTGGTATTCTAGGTTTTGCTGGTATTTTTACCGTATCCGATATTAAAGAACTACTAGTATCACTACTAATTTTCCTTTTGTCGTTCCTTCCTATAACTGTTTTATATTTTCGAAAAAAGACGAGTGGTCTGACTCCATAATGGAGCTAGCACCCGACATACTTCCACTGTGTCCCACTAAGGTGACTCGCGGAGATTTAGAAGAAACGTCATCGCCCTCCAATTGGTCTGTCATGACCGGTTGTTCAGTGTTTCCTGTTACTTCAGACTTATTATACCCAGCTGCTATATCATCTTTTAAAAGTTCTAAATCTTTATTTTCGTTCTGTTCATTTCCTTCTCGGGGTATAACTTTATTTTCTTGATTTTTATCAAAGCTTTCGTTTCCATATTTGGTATTCCCATTTCCATTTTCCAGTTGATCCCCCACAATTCCATTATAAGTCTGGGTACTCTGTGGTAGCTCTGGAAAAGTAGCTCTATAAACAGCTTCAGTATAGTTTGTGTCTAGTTCATGTACCCTCGCCTCTCGTCTATTATCAGGATTAGGACATTCTCTCCCTAAATGACCTTCTGCTTTACAGTTATAGCAAATTTTTCCACGCACCTGTCCTTCATGGCGAACAGTACATCTAACTCCTTTAATATAGATATGTGATGGTACTGGTGCTCTAATATCTTTTGTATAGAATATTCTGACCCCGCTTTTAACCGTAGGGAAAACTTTAAAACATGGTCGGTGACATCTCATCAAAATGCAATATTGTGACAATTTTTAAGAAATTACATCATCATTTATTTGGATTGGACAGTTATACACAGTAATAGGGACTTGGTCGACAACACGATCCCAGGTTTGTGTTTCACAACGTTTAGCTCTAACAATGTTATCGTTTACTTTAATTTCCATTAAGTTATCTAAATAGAACTCCATTGGATCTTCTCCGTGGAAAGTAAGTGGGAAACAATTTGGAGCTGTGTTTTGTAGACACATTATAGTTTCTATCAAATCCGAATTAATAGACTGTATAGTGCTTAATATGTCAGTACTTGATACTTTTGAATCATTCTCAGTATCTAAGATCACAGTATTTTTTCTTTCTAGAGTATTAGTGGCAACCATTCCCTCTGTAGTGAACTTAACAGATCTTGTTCTGAAGGGTTCCATGGTAAGTAGATGTGTTCAAGTAAAGATGTATATCATTTTTTTTTTTTTACTTTTTTTTATAAGTATTTATGTATATGTTAGGCGCAATCTTCACCCCAGATTGCAATCTGCGCTGTCGTGTTGCGCAGATTGCACTCCGCTCGCGCAGATTACAATCTGCGCTGATGAAGCTGGTGCGCAGATTGCCCACGTTGCGCTGATTACCCCTCGATGTTTTTCGAGATGTTAGTTGTCTGTCAGACGTAAATATATATATGCCCACGTTGCGCTGATTACCCCTCGATGTTTTTCGAGATGTTAGTTGTTTGTCAGACGTAAATATATATATGCCCACGTTGCGCTGATTACCCCTCGATGTTTTTCGAGATGTTAGTTGTCTGTCAGACGTAAATATATATATGACCAGCCTCCTATCGGCTTTGTAGTGAATAATTTTTAAAATCACAACATAATTAGCGTGTGTGCTTAGAAAATAAGATTTAATTTGAAATTCTGTCAGCAGTATCTCATAATCGGTGCTGACCACGTAACTGAATGTAAAAAATATTTGCTGTAGTTTGACGTAACTACATATGGTTACAATTTATGTGTTCACAATTAATAGAAAAAAAAGATTTTGAAAATATTCACTGATTCAACTTGGTCATCGTTTTATTCTTTCTATTATTCATATTCCATCAAGGGGAAATTTTTTTATAAAAATGGCTGACTAAATTACTACGTGCACCAAACAACGATAATTTTTCATTGGTTAGGGCCGACAAAACGCGGGTAAATTTAGAGTAGCTATTGGCTAACAACACGCATAAACAACCTTATTTGCATATTGCATACATAATATTTATTGTGTTTTGTGTAGGATGGCATGCAGCCCTAAAGAAGACGATAACCTCGCACGTACTATGCTGTAATTAATATATAACATCCGCTTGGTCGTAAAATGCGTAATAAACTTGACACAAAAAAAAAATCTAGTTCAGGTCATCCACTTGTTTTCCTCAAATGCATACGGCCAATTACGGGTCTGGTAATAAACTTGCCGTATCTTTCTTATATGATACTATACTATTCAAAAAAAGTAGGGGATATTTGATTTTGGGGGCATAATACTAAAATGACTACGAAAAAAGTCACTATAGAACCTAACAGAAGAAACATTTCCAGTTATATGTGACGCCCAAACGCACCAATAGCTACCGCATGGAATGCAGGTGATGCTTGGGATCATCATGGGGGTCCAACCCAAGATTTGCACGACTCTGACTTTGAATGTTACAGTCATTGTGGCATTGAATTCCAGGGTGGAAACATCAGATTAATTGTTTTAGTGACCAGAAAACAAATTTTGATATGCGTAGGCTTACCCAAAATGAAAAGTTACGTGCCCTTGGCATGCTACAGATCGGCACAACACAGGCGGTTGTGGCGCGGACGATGAATGTTTCTCAGTCTGTCATAAGCAGGCTATGGTCCAGATACCGTGATACACAATCTGTACAGGACAGACCACGCTCAGGTCGACCAAGGGCGACAACTCAAGCCCAGGATCGATTTATTCGTACCTTGGCCTTGAGAAATCGTGTCATCACAGCAAATCAGATCAGCGCTGGTGTGAGAGTGAGTGGCCAGACGATTCGGGATCGACTGCATAGGGGTCACCTTCGCGCCCGACGTCCTCGCGTGATCCCTTGTTTGAGAGATCATCACATTCAGACAAGACGTCGTTGGTGTAGGGATCGTCAACACTGGGATAATCGACGATGGAGCAATGTGATGTTTTCAGATGAGTCAAGGATCACTGTTGATTTTTTGGACAGACGTAGGAGGGTGTGGCGTCGTCGAAACGAGCGCTTCCAAGACGTTAACGTCATCAGACATGATCGATTTGGGGGTGGTTCTGTTATGATGTGGGGAGGCATCACTGTTGCTGGAAGAACGGCTTTACATGTTGTTGCGGGGCGTGTTACAGGCCAGTACTACCGGGACAACATCTTGGCAGTCCATGTTGTGCCGTTCGCACGACGTCATGGCCGCCGTTTCATCTTCCAGGATGACAACACAAGATGTCATAGGGCCAGGATCGTTACAGGTTACCTCCAACAACAGAACATCACCACATTACCCTGGCCAGCACTGAGTCTCGACCTCTCCCCCATCGAACATGTCTGGGACATGCTTGGACAGAGGTTACGTCAACGTCAACAACGTCCTGCCAATGTCCACGAACTTGCTGCTGCGTTGCAACAGGAATGGGACAATCTGGACCAAAATGACCTTAGACGTCTCATTAGGAGTATGCCACGTCGGATCAATGCTTGTTTGGCAAACAGAGGAGGATTTACCCGTTACTGACTTTGTTGTGATCATGTGGTAACTTTGCTGTTTGACCCCGGGTATCATTTTACCCTTATAATGGTCAGTCTGTGCCTTACTTAGTCTAACGATCATTTGGAATAAATGGATGAATGTGAACTTCATTTCATTTTGTCATTTGTTTCTTCGTCAGTTTCATTAGGTGACTTTAATAACACTTAAAAATCAAATATCCCCTACTTTTTTTGAATAGTATATATCGAGAATATACTATATCGAAGTTTTTGTAAGTATCGATTTCTGGCATCGGTCGGTAAACCTTACAGTTCTTACACGTACATAAAAATGGCTTTCGATTCCATTTTATGTAAAAGAAACTGTACGACGGTATTTTCACAAAAAAACCCCCAAAAAACACACAATGACCTATGATTGGTTCCAGTCTACGTATAAGGCCGCCGTCGCTTGGAATATACAGTAATAATTGTCCGTCATTTAGATTATATTCTTTGAATGACTACCATAATATTACAGACGTTTAATTACACCACCGTCGCATGGAATATACAACAGTCATAAATGCCTGTCGATAGATTCTTTGAATGACCGCTATACCTATTGTTTAATTAATCCCCTAATCCAGACACATGTCTGGGTTTCATCCGAAACAACACCGTCCAGGTTAATATGACAAGGATGGTAAATGAAATGATTAGTCACTTATGTGGAAGCGGACATTAAACCACCAGCTTAAGTAATAAATGAAATAATCTGATTGTCTACGGTATTACCCTTGATGGAAGTGGACGTTAATCCTCAAGAACGAACGAAATTATCTGCACCTGTAATCTTCGATTTCTGTTAGACTATACGTACGCTATAGTATTATCATTGTGCACATAATATGGATTAATCTAGCTGGAAATACACCTGTGGACCGGTGTGGACCGAATCCTAGCGTATTCAATACCAGGCTAATTCATGACCGGTAAAATCGGCGTATTCAAGACCAGTATATTATAGGGTTGGTTGATCGGTATATAAAGGTTCTAAGTAGTACTCTGTCTATGGATGTTAAGTTAATTAATCAATTAAGACAAGACAATAGAAGGATTAACAGGGTATTTATTATATATTTTAAATAGTCATAATACAAACAAGAGTTGAAATAATATTCGAAGACAATATTTACATATAAAACATCGTATTCAGTTGATGCGATTAATAATAGCCATAGTTTCGTATACAACTTTGAACTGAGTATTGTGTTTAACTTGACGTTACTATTAATATCTGAGATACCGATATCAAATGGTGAAAGTTTCATATTTTATTCGAAATATATACAAATTCCAAGCTTGCATCGGAATTGGTTTGATGTTTAAAATACAAAATAACAAAGCCGGGATATACAAATTCCAAGCTTGCGTCGGAATTGGTTTGATGTTTAAAATACAAAATAACAAAGCCAGGATTTACAATCTCAAGCTTAAATAATTTAAACAACAACTCAATAATAAAACAAACAATTTTAATACATCAAACACCAATCATTAATTAATAAGTATCGTATAGGCTTCTATCCACACTGATGAGTACTAATTAGCAACTTTATACACCGACCAATCAAAATAACAAAGCCGGGATGTACAATCTCAAGCTTAAGATTAAATAATTTAAACAACAACTCAATTGTAAAAAAAAACAATTTTAATACATCAAACACCAATCATCAAAATCATCTATAATAATTATCGTATCGGCTTCTATCCACACTGATGAGTACTACTTAGCACCTTTATATATCGATCAACCAACCCTATAACATACTGGTCTTGAATACGCCGATTTTACCGGTCATGAATTAGCCTGGTATTGAATACGCCTGATACCTGTGGACCACCGATAATGTAAGACAATTTTTCACGAATATAATTATTTTAGATGTGCGTACTATGTATTATTACAATTCTGTGCTACCATACTCGACACTATGCAAAACACGGTAAGTTGATCCTTGAGGGTGTTGACTTGAAAATAATTTCAACCAATAATAATATAAATAGTATGCAATATGCAAATAAGTTGTTTATGCGTGATGTTAGCTAATAGCTACTGTAAATATTCCCGCATTTATACGGCTCTAACCCATGAAAAATTATCGCTGTTTGGTGCACGCCATTTTTATTTAAAAAATTCCTCTTGTTTGAATATGAATAACAGAAAGAATAAAACGATGACCAAGATGAATAAGTAAATATTTTCAAAATCATTTTTCTATAAATTGTAACCATATAAATCGTAACCACATAGACGGCTCTCGAGTCGGTAATTTGGCGTAAAATCTAAACGCCTGGTGTTATAAAACACTCGGTTCATTTCTCGCAAATTTCACTAAGGCAGTGATCCATTGTGATTACCGATTAAGATTAAGCGGATTATTATCATCGCAGTAATTCATTAAATTGCCCGGACAAAGTTCACTTCGCGCACGCATATTGCTCATCCTAAATTAGACGGAGATTCACGCATGCGCAGGGGTAATCTGCGCAAGGAGGGCAATCTGAGCCTAACATATATAAACAAAGCGTTTATGTCTCGCCTACTGGCGAGCCATTTGAAAGTCGCACACACTGACCCACATAATATGGGTTGGTGGTGTATAAACAATAGTCGTCTGACTGTTTGTGTATAATAAAACAAAGTGAGTCAAAGATATACTTGTGGTTGATTATCTATATCTTCTATTCGATCATATATATATCAGAAAACTTTTACACAGTTTATACAAAAACTAACTTATATCTCTCAGTAAAACTTGAGAAAATCTATTAGACCGATGCAGACATGTCAACACCAGTCACCGCCATGTTCTGTTTAATTCTATGTATTTTCTTTTCTTTGGACGTGAACTTTCAGCTATTTAATAAACTTTTATCATAAACAGTGTTCATCTTAATTAAGTATAATAATTAAACTGACATATGAACGAAAAATCAGACAGTGATTTATAGTTCACACATGTCATAGGTTAAATTGAACTGTGCATGCAATAAATAAAACAGAGTATAACTCGATAATCTATAACTAATCCCTAATCCGCTTAATTAGTAGGGTTAATCTGCTGGCAAAGTGAGAACAAACCCTTTGGAGTAATAATCTGTAACAGTTCGATTATTAAATCTCTTAACGAGAACATCTAAAAAAGCAATTTCTTTATTACTAGTTTCAATAGTGAATTTAATATTAATATCTAAATCATTTAAAATTTGGTGCAAATCTGCTATGTGGCCAAGATTAGTTTTCCAAATGAGGAAAACGTCGTCTAAATATCTTTTTAATTTGTCTTCGATTTAGTTTTTATAGTTAATACCAAATTTGTTTTCAGTTATTGTATATAATTTTTCTACTAAGAATCCCATAACGAGGTTGCTAAGGTGAGGTTAACACACTCAGCCCATAGCACAGCCTTTAATTTGCATAAAATTACGTTTTCCAAATTCAAAAGTATTATTCCTAAGAATAATATCGATAGCTTTTAGAATAAAGGTTTTTGAAAAACGGGGAAATCGAAGTTTAGGCAATCTATCTATCCAAAAACTGACTGCCTCCAGAAATAAATTATGCGAGATATTGCTATAGAGACTACAGACATCCAATGTTACAAATATTGCCTCATCATCTATTTCCTGGGGCAGTTTATTAAGGAAGTCAATGTCATCTTTTATGTATGGCAAGGGACGTCATATCAGTAAATGCGACGTCAACATGGTTTATTTTTAAAGAATATTGAAGACATAAACCATGAACATTTAACTTTTAGAGCTATATATATACTATTCAAAAAAAGTAGGGGATATTTGATTTTTAAGTGTTATTAAAGTCACCTAATGAAACTGGCGAAGAAACAAATGACAAAATGAAATGAAGTTCACATTCATCGATTTATTCCAAATGATCGTCAGACTAAGTAAGACACAGACTGACCATTATAAGGGTAAAATGATACCCGGGGTCAAACAGCAAAGTTACCACAGCATCACAACAAAGTCAGTAACGGGTAAATCCTCCTCTGTTTGCCAAACAAGCATTGATCCGACGTGGCATACTCCTAATGAGACGTCTAAGGTCATTTTGGTCCAGATTGTCCCATTCCTGTTGCAACGCAGCAGCAAGTTCGTGGACATTGGCAGGACGTTGTTGACGTTGACGTAACCTCTGTCCAAGCATGTCCCAGACTGTAACATTCAAAGTCAGAGTCGTGCAAATCTTGGGTTGGACCCCCATGATGATCCCAAGCATCACCTGCATTCCATGCGGTAGCTATTGGTGCGTTTGGGCGTCACATGTAACTGGAAATGTTTCTTCTGTTAGGTTCTATAGTGACTTTTTTCGTAGTCATTTGCATATTTTAGTATTATGTCCCCAAAATCAAATATCCCCTACTTTTTTTGAATAGTATATATATATATATATATATCTATATTGGAGAAACTTCGTGTCATCTACGGGATAGAGTACGTAACCATCGACGGGATTGTAATATTGAAAATGGGCCCTTATTTGTAAATAGACATATCTTTAAATGTGCACAACACCTACAAGTAAAATTTCAAATTTTCCCTTTTTACAAAATGAAAGTCGATGACACCACGAAAAGGAAATTAATGGAAAACCATTTTATTAAAAAATTCGTTCCTCAACTTAATAGTCAATAAGTAACAATTGACCATTAGCTTCATTAATCTTCTTCAATCTAGGATTATCTTCCACTCATTGTTCCTTAATTGAACCCATATACTACAGATTAACACACGTGTATACATGTTTTCTTTTTTTTTTTTTTTTTTCAGTTCAGTTCTTTATTTACTTTGAGTATAAAACTCATCAGTGTACATATAATTACATTATTTACACAATAAACAGTATGTACAATATACAAAGTAATTAAACAGAGAGTGGAAATTTAAATTATATATTATTATAATGTCATCAAAGTTAGTAATTAAAGTTAATTATACCAAACAGTATTTAGGTTTTAATCAATTAGGCTTTCTCCATTTTATTTAATTACATTTTTATTATTTATTTATTTATTTTTTTTTTTTATAAACAACTCTGATCGACGCTTATCGGCATAAGACAAATATTTGCCTAGTTTATACAAGTCTTTTATATTACTGGTACTAAGTAACTGGAAGAATTTAAAAACATTAGGTCTGGTGTAATAATACGACTTAATAAACTTAATGCGTATATCCACAAATGACGTGCAGATTAGGACGTGGTGAAATTCATCTTCCACTTCCTCAAGCTGACAAAAGATACATAATCGTTGATCACGAGGCACTTTAGTATACCGACCGGTTTCTATAAATAATTTATGGGCTGATAAGCGTAGACGAGTTAAATATTTTAATAATAAGGGCTTTATAGGCTTTAAAAGATAGGGTTGGAGTGTAAAATTTAATACAACATGTTGATAAGGTTACATCTCACTGTGCCCACTTTTGATTAATCCAATTAAGGTCTAATTAGGATTAGTGTATTAAGCGGATTAGGATTAGGTGTTATAGGTAATTAGATGGAAAAAAAACAAATATTGAAAGTGACTAAATATTCAGTCTTATAACTGGAGAGATGAACTCACTGTAATCTGAGTTCTGGGTGGAGGGGCAGCATGGCAGAATGATGTGGAACCATTTCCACACTGAAGGTCCACGCACAACGAACCATGTTGAAGGATGGCATTCCAAGATAACATCCATTATTGTCACCCCTCACCCAAATATTTTTAAGTTGGTGGCTTTTTTTAAGAATGAACAAGCTTACTTCGAAGTAACCATTCTCCAGTTAGGTGCCAACGGAAAATTACGGCCTAAGAGAAGAAAGTACAGGCAACTAGAAACCCGACTCCAAACTCTGAAAACAGATCTTCAGAACGGTATAAAGACTGTATTCGAGTATGCCGATGGCGTAGCCCGTTTAACTACATTGTAAATTTTCATTGTTTATCTTGTTTTTGTGTGATGTATGATATATCCATGTATATTATACTTTTATTACATATTTTATATATTAAACATCGAAAATTGTTATATTTTCATTAAATTGTAAAGTATGATATATCCATGTATGTTATATTTTTATTAAATATATATAAAACATGGAAAAATAAAAAAAAATTACATAAAATATTTGGGTTTTTTTTTCATCTAATTACCTATAACACCTAATCCTAATCCGCTTAATACACTAATCCTAATTAGACCTTAATTGGATTAATCAAAAGTGGGCACAGTGAGGACCCACCGTTGATAGTAGATTCCTTTAGGGGAATGGCATATATTGCTATAACACGACTGTTTAAAGATATCAAATATTCTCTGCTTAAAAATGAACGCTGAATGTTTGTCAACATTTTGCCACATATACCCTAACCCAAGACCATTTAATTCATTTTTAAGGTTACAAATCCAGTTGTCATTATTATTAAGCATATCAGTTAAACAACATCTAAGTAAGTCATTTTCTGTAGAAAAAAGTTTAATATAATATTTAAAAATTTTAATTTTCCTTAAGATATGTAAAGGATATCTACCCAGTTCAAATAATAGCATGTCATGATTCGTGGATCGTTTAACACCTAAAATTAATTTTAGGTAATAAAAATGCAGTTTGTCAATTTCAGGTGCTTTATGAAACCCCCAGATTTCAGCACCATAATTTAATATACTACCAACATAGGTATCAAAGGCATACAATGATGTTTTGACATTAAAATAATTCTCCCTGCAAGTTTTAATAACGGAGAACATTGCCTTTCTTCCTTGTAAAGCTAAGTTTTTCTGCGTAGTCAAGAATTTACCATTAAAATTAAGTAAGATGCCTAGATAATTAAATTCATTCACAACCTCTAATTCATTACCGTTAAAATCCCATTTTTCTTTACCTGTTATTTTGCCACAGTTTCTAAAAATAACTACTTTAGTTTTACTAGTATTTACCGTTAAATCCCATTTATTAGTATATACAGCAAGTGAATCTAACAACTCCTGTAATCCCTTTGGCGTTTCAGAAAATAAAACTTTATCATCGGCATACATTATTAAAAACAGATTTAGGTAGGACAAGGAAAGTGGTTGACAATTACTGGATTTAAGATGAGATTCAACATCACTAATATATAATGAAAATAATAGAGGTGATAATATTTCACCTTGAAATAACCCAGCACTACATGAAAATAATTCGGATAAACTACCATTTAATTTTACAGAACATTTCACTTTACTGTAGAGAGAGCGAACCACTTTCAGGAGCTTGCCATCGATACCTGAATGAATTAATTTGTACCATAAATATGATCGATTGATCAAATCAAAAGCTTTACTATAATCGATAAAGCAGCAATACAACCGTTTCTTGTTTTTTAGTGTTCTATTTATTAAGGATTGGAGGATAAATATAGCATCAGTCGTACTCAAACCTTTTCTAAACCCAAATTGTGAGTGTGGTATTAGGTTATTTATCTTATCAAAAGCTACAAGTCTATTATTTAATATTGTTGTGAAGAGCTTCCCCATACAACTAACTAAAGTAATTCCCCTGTAGCAATCTGTGTTATTGACATCTCCGCGTTTAAATACGGGAACAATATTTCCTATACACCACGACGTTGGGTATATTCCAGACTCTAAAATGTTATTAAATAATATTAGCAGACATGGGATTAGTTTCGTTGAATAAAGTATAAACACCTCGTTGAATATCTTGTCAAAACCACAAGCCTTCTTCGCTTTCAAATTTTTTATAGCCTTAAACATTTCATCTGTATTAATTGGAAAATCCAAATCCTCATTATAGTAATGAGGGAAATGAATATCATATGCATTAATAAATTCGTCAATTTCCTTGTTATGTTCTGAGTCATGTGACGATAATTTAGAAAAATGCTCAAAAAATTCTTTTAATTCAATATTACTTAAGATTTGGGTCTTTTTCCTTTTAAACAGTTTATGAAATCTCTTAGGATTATTTTTACTCAAAAGATCCATCATATTTCCTTGGTGGGTTTTGTAAGTATTCTTTACTATAATTTCATATTTTTTATAATCAAGTCGAGATTTTGAGAGATTTATTCGATTCGTAACTGATTTTTTCTTGTTGAAGGATTTTAATGCTAATTGATATGAATTGTATTTATCTTTACAAAGATCATTGAACCATGGTTTATCTACGCTCCTAATGCGATTTGTGTTCACCTTATGTGTATAAATAGTTTTCTTGTAATACGGTGAGATTATGTCAGAAAGGGAATTTGAAAAGTTATCAACAGCCTGGTCAATGCCTTTTTGAGTTTGCTCAGTGATATGACACATAGATGAAATATGGTTCAAGGACGCTTCGAGGTCATTCTGGATTTTGTCATTCATCATATCGTCCCACCTAAAATTTACACAATTTTGACCCTTCGCTTCATTTTTCTCGTGACTTCTATTCATTGCTACATTAATGTTAAAGCACAATGGTGAATGGTCAGAGAACTCAGTGAATATTCCAGAGCAGAAATAACTTAAGAGTTTGAAATTATCACAGCGTAATATGAGATAATCTATCAAACTGGAGCCTTTTGAACTAGTGAAAGTAAAATTACCCTTTTTATCTTCCCCAAATCTACCGTTTACAATTCGAAAACCGGTCATAACACAAAAGTATAGAAGTTGTCTCCCACAAAAGTTGACCGCTTCATCCATATTGTGTCTAGTTTGTAAGTTTTCATCATTATCGTGTGAGTAATGAGACAGAGATAATAAATTCGACTCAATATCGGGATTTAATTTATCATATATAATGAAGTCAGGATTAGTCGAAGTTCTGCTATTAAAATCTCCAACTAATACCAATACATTTTCATCAATGGAGTATTTAAGTATTAGCTCTCGGAGTTCGGAAAAAGGGTCAAAATCAGGGACTGACGAATAATAAACACTATTCTGTGGGGGGAAATAACAAGCGATTATATATACACCTTTAGTATTTAGATCTGATGGAGTGATTTTGATAACTATTATACAATCATAAATATTATACACTATGCTGCATCTATTTACAATATTATTCTTAATAAAGATAACTGACCCCCCTCCTTTCACATGAGTTCTAGGAAAATTATAAGATGTATAGTTATCTAATTCTATTTCATCATTATTACTAATCCAACATTCAAATAAACAGACTATATCAAAATCACATAGCTTCTTTACAAAGTCTTTGTTCTTGAGTTTTGCACAGAGACCTTTACCGACGTTCCAAGAAATTATACCTATGCCACTCTCGGGTTTGTCCTATACCGTTGTCTGCCTATTCGGTGGGCTGCCCTCGGATTCCGAACTAAAAAGGGCCTGTCTCTTTGCTGGGGGTCTGCGGTGATCCCTGGTTTCCCATGGTCTATTGACAGGTAGGGGTTTATTAGAGTCACCTCGAAAGTGTTGGCTTTCTATATTACTAGGTAGAGTTACTTGTTCTGTTGGACCTGTATATAGATTATCATTTACATAGAGCTTTTCACGCACCATTTTTACTTTGTTACCACCAGCCTTCAAGTTTTTCATGATTGGGTATAGTTTTCTGCGAGCTGATTCGATGGCTTGAGGATATTGCTCATTGATCCCATATGGCTTACCTTTAAGCATATACGAGTTACTTTTAACCAATGCCAAGTCTGCGTGGTAAAGAAAACGTGCGACTATAGGTCGAAATCTATCAGTACGATGTCTGCCAAATCGGTGAACATTGCCGAACTCTATTCTGTGGTTTATTTTAAGTTCAATATGAATAAAGTCTCTTAATTTACTCTCAGTGTTCTCGTTGTCGTCTTCGCGTAATCCATGTTTTCTGCTCGTTACCTATATACTATGTAACCATAGACAATGGTAACTATAGCCAATTAAAACCACAGTGTTACTATGTAAATATAAATATGTATAAATATACTATACTGTCCATCTATTTGTTATGACACTAATTATGAATAGTCCCAAGACGGACGAAAAGTACTTTAAAATGTTAAAATGTTATTAAACCAGTGTTGAAATCAGTTTGTGTCGGCATACCTTTTATCTTTTCATCGTTTACCGTGAAACAAAGTAGTGCAGCTTTACGGTTGTGCTGATTTTTCTGATATATATATATGAAAAATTATTTTGAAAAAAGAAATAAACACTTTTCAGTTCTCTTGAACCTCTTCAGACCATTTTGATATAATATAATATAATGTAATATAAGACAATGACGTTACGTCAGAGCGTAGTTACGAAACAGGAAAGAGTATCAGATCATTTAAGTACATTTCCATATAGTAAGATATAATAAAATACAATACAACATCTAACATTATTAATATTCAGTTATCCAATTTTCCGATTTAAGGAGGGCATATACTTTTTAATAAAATTCATTTCTTTACATTCTAATAAATGACTAGTTTTAGAATTTTCCTTGTAAAGAGGGAAAACCTTGAATACGCCTCGTCCGCATTTATCCAAATGTGTACTGACGTGAATTGTTCTGTTTTCTGGGTGCCTAATTTGCGAACGATGGAGATTCATTCTAATATTTAGTTGGTCATCAGTTTTCCCAATATATTTTTCCGAACATCCATTGCATATTATTAGATATATCACATACTTTGATTTGCAATTCATACTGGACTTCACATAAAATTTTGTATCTGTTGTGATCTGGATTGAATCGCCCTTAATTAGATATGTGCATAAATGGCATCGTGAGTCCCCACACTTGGACACTGTAGGTTTTAAAATATCCGAATCGAATCTGGATTTCGTAAGAATCCTACGCAAATTTGGAGACTGTTTCCGACTATCTATCAATGTACTATTTGCGTAGAGGTTCAAGAGAACTGAAAACGTTAACCATAAACATGTGTTTATTTCTTTTTTCAAAATAATTTTTCATATATTTCACTGGGAGTAGTTCAAAGAAACTTTTTTTTGTATATATATATAAATAAATAAGATGTTTGAAAAGAAAACAGACTACATATTTAAAGCTAGCGCTTTCAGTTCCGTCGGAACCTCTTCAGACTTTTTAATATGATTGCGTAACTATATAAACAAAAATGTTAACAATAGAAAGACGTCACACCCGACGTTTACAATATGTTGAGTTACTACTGTTAATAACAATTTACGTTGAAATTTAGTTAAATATACAATGAAATATACATATTTATGTAATAAAATATATTTATAAAATACATGAGTTAAACTCTAACATTAAGTTCGGGATTGTATTTCCGTATAAACGCGCTTTCTTTTATTTCTAATAGCGCTTGATTTAGAAATAATAGCGCTATTAGAAATAAAAGAAAGCGCGTTTATACGGAAATACAATCCCGAACTTAATGTTAAAGTTTAACTCATGTATTTTATAAATATATTTCATTACATAAATATGTATATTTCATTGTATATTTAACTAAATTTCAACGTAAATTGTTATTAACAGTAGTAACTCAACATATTGTAAACGTCGGATGTGACGTCTTTCTATTGTTAACATTTTTGTTTATATAGTTACGCAATCATATTAAAAAGTCTGAAGAGGTTCCGACGGAACTGAAAGCGCTAGCTTTAAATATGTAGTCTGTTTTCTTTTCAAACATCTTATTTATTTATATATCACCTGAGAGTTGTTTCCAGAACTTTTTGTATATATATATATACTAAAATGTTTTCAAATTCTCAGTGTCCGGTATGTATATAAAAATTGTTAAAACTAGAAACACGTAGATCTAGCAAAGCATGAGCGCTTTCATCTTTAATCTTCAGATGCTTTACATAGTTTACATAGTTACATATGTGACGTCATAAATGGCATTGTTCTGTTATGACGCATTGTTCTATTATGATGTCATGGTATCGGGAGATAATTCTATTAGTCTGTTTAGCTTTGGTTTTAATGTTTTTATGAAATGTTTTTCTTTCTCTCTTCTTTCAATAGTGTCGTTGGAGAATAGATTATAAAATGGAAATATCTTAAAGTTCTTCTTTCCGCAAATATCCAAATGTTCACTAAGTTTAATCTTCCTATACTCTGGAACATTTATATGTTGTTTGTGCACACGGACTCGGGCTCTGAGGGTGTTACCCGTTTCTCCAATGTAATATTCGTTGCAGCCGGGGCATGTTATAACATAAACCAAGTTTTTGGATTCGAATGTCATATTGGCATTAACGGTAAACTCTTTTGGTCCAAAACGCTTTGATTTTCCTTCTTGTAGGTATGTACAAGTTCCGCATCGTGGGTCGTGGCATTTAACAACTTCATAGCCGGTTTTTTCTTCGAAATTTGATTTGCACAGAATTCTTCGTAAATTTTTAGCTTGTCTTTTACTATTAATGAATTGTTTATCTTTAAGTGCAGATTTCATATCTTCGTCCTCTTTAAGTAATGTGGTAAGATGATTTGCCGTTTTACTGATGTTGCGATTCCGTGGGTTATGGGTTGTGACTAGAGGTATAATTGATGACATAGGTTTATCTTTTAATAATGATTTTCGTTCTTTTTCGTTCGCCTTTTTAATTCCATCTTCTATAATTCCTTCTGGATAATTTTGTGCTTTGAGGTAGATTTTTAGTTCGTTTAGACGCGTTTTTCGGATATCTTCGTCGCTCACAATTGTGCATATTCTTCTCGCTAGATTGTACGGAATTGCACGTTTTGTGTGTCCAGGATGACATGACCCGAAATGTAGATACTGATGAGTGTCCGTTGGTTTATAATAAATATCTGTGGTAATTCGTTCTCCTATTTTTTCCACTAATATGTCCAGAAATGGTATCGCCTTTGGGTTAACTTCGATGGTGAATTTAATGTTTGGGTCTAGTGTATTTAGAACATGATTTAGTATTTTAAGGCGTTCATGATCATAAGTCCATACGATAAAGCAATCGTCCAAAAATCTTTTCCAATTTTTTGCTAAATATTGCTGAAATTCTGAGCCCCACATTTCTTCAGATTTTTTATAAAGAATTGTTTCTAAATACCCCAGGGTGAGTGTTGCATATGTTGGTGCCATCTTGGTTCCCATTGCAGTTCCTTTGATTTGCATAAAGTGTTCGCCGTTGAAGGTAAAAGTGTTGTTTTTCAGAACAATTTCGATTGCTTCTAGTATGAATTCCTTTTCAAATCGGCTATTAACTTTTTCTGGGTACTTGTCAATCCAATAATTTATTGCTTTTAGTCCTAGCTCCGCTGTAATGTTGGTGTATAAATTCACTACGTCTAGAGTTACAAGTTCCGCGTTTATGTTGGTTTTTGTCGGAAGATGCGAGAGAAAATCTAAGTCATCTCGTACGTAGCTTTTAACTTCGGTACATAATGGTTTGAGTAATATATCTAACAGGTTGCTAAGCCTCTGAGTTGGTGAGTTTGGTCCGCCAACAATCGGTCGGAACGTGAGATCCTCTGGGGTTGGGCAGATAATATATTCTGAATTTTGTAACTTTATAGCTTCTTTAATATTGGTCGAATTGTGGATTTTGGGTAGTCCGTAAAAGCAACTTTCTTTGTAATCGAAATTCGTTAAAAATGCCTTTAAAAAGTACTATTGTTTAATTGTCTACATGTTTCGCCTGAGCTTATCAAGACATACAATAACAATGACGTGTCGTCATGGAAGAATAAACATACAGTAATATAATCATAATGAAGTAGATTAGTATAATATTGTAATTATTTTGAAATGTTTAATTTGGGTTTAAATTTGTCAATGAAATTTTGTGCTTTCAATCTCATTTTCATGGAGTCTGAATACGGCATCTTAAAAAAGGGGTATATTTTGAATTCGCCTTTACCGCATATATCAAGGTGCTCACTTAAAGGGATTTTCCTTAAATTTGGTTCCCTGATATGTTGTCTATGAACCGTTACTCTGTTTTGTAACTTGTTAGTGCAACCGATGTACAGTTCGGCACAGCCACTATATTTTATGACATTCAATACATAGGTTACTTTACAATTCATACTTTCATTGACAAAAAATTCTTTTCCGCTATCAAAAATAAATGATTTACCTTCAATTAAATATCTACACGTGCCGCAATTATCCCGTCCACATTTTACAACTTCCTTAATTGGACCGTTTAAGCAACTTGATAGATATCATACTTCAACCTTACATTAAACATGTCAAAAGTTATACTCGAGATAGCGTAGATTTTTTGAATAACTTGCCCCAAAATGTTCCACAAAACGCTATCCTAGTTACTTTCGATGTAACAAACCTTTATTCGAATATACCACATGTTTTAGGACTAAAAGCTGTAAAGCACTGGTTATCTAAATATCCAAACGATAGAGAAGAACGTTTTACCGAGTAATTCATATTAGAAAGCATCGATTTTATATTAGAAAACAACTGCTTTTATTTTGATTCTAACTATTATAAACAACTTCTCACCCTCGCTGGCAATTTTAGTCCTTGGATATTTAGAATTAACCATTGCTACAAAAGTAGAAGAAACATTTGACTTGGAGACCAGAACATATTTCGAAAAACAGTGGCAACGATACTTAGATGATTGTTTCTTTATCTGGCTCCAATCTTTTGATAATCTCTTATTATTTTATAATATTATCAATAATATTCATCCGAATATCCAATTTACAATGGAAACTAGTACTGATAGAATACCATTTTTAGACATAATGGTAATCAAAAACGGTAACATTATTGAATCTGATATTTATTATAAAGATACTGATACTAAACAGTATCTCGAATTCAATTCGTGTCACCCAAAACACATCAAAACGGCTGCACCATACAACTTGGCCAGGCGTATCTGTACCATTGTGTCTAATACAACAACTAAATTTCAAAGACTAGGGGAATTGAGACAGTTTCTGTTAGCCCGCAAATATCCCTCCACATTAATTAATGACGGAATTCAAAGGGCTAGTAGAATACCGATAACGGAATTAAGGCAGGTAAAGACAAAAGATACAAATCATAATATAATCGCATTTGTCACCACCTTTAACCATCATAATCTTAATTTTTCCAGCGTAATCAAAACACATTTTCCACTACTTAAACATGATAAAAAAATGAAAAAACTTATTAGTACACTAACGTTTATCCCTTCAAAAAGACAACCAAAAAACCTTAAATCACTATTAACTAGGGCTAAATTTGAATTCATCGGTCCAATTAAGGAAGTAGTAAAATGTAGACGGGATAATTGCGGCACGTGTAGATATTTAATTGAAGGTAAATCATTTATTTTTGATAGCGGAAAAGAATTTTTTGTCAATGAAAGTATGAACTGTAAAGTAACCTATGTATTGTATGTCATAAAATGTAGTGGCTGTGCCGAACTGTACATCGGTTGCACTAACAAGTTACAAAACAGAGTAACGGTTCATAGACAACATATCAGGGAACCAAATTTAAGGAAAATCCCTTTAAGTGCAATGAGCACCTTGATATATGCGGTAAAGGCGAATTCAAAATATACCCCTTTTTTTTAAGATGCCGTATTCAGACTCCATGAAAATGAGATTAAAAGAACAATATTTCATTGACAAATTTAAACCCAAATTAAACATTTCAAAATAATTACAATATTATACTAATCTACTTCATTATGATTATATTATTACTGTATGTTTATTCTTCCATGACGTCACGTCATTGTTATTGTATGTCTTGATAAGCTCGGGCGAAACATGTAGACAATTAAACAATAGTACTTTTTAAAGGCATTTTTAACCTTTATTTTTTCTTTTTATATATTAAAACTACTACGGTTTCAACTTCATGCATCTATATATATATATAAAAACTAAATAAAACTGCTCTCAGTATATAATATTTTTTAAAAAACACAACTTTTTAACTAGCCAGTTTGTTGTTCGGTATTGGCGAATAACGAAGAACGCGCTGGTTTGTTGTTCGGTATTCGCGAATAACGAACAACGAGCTGGTTTGTTGTTCGGTATTCCAGATATGGAATTAGTAAGGTAATAAAAGATCTTTTGTAGGGAATGAGCCTAACTGGATTATAAAACTTCAAACTTCTGGGAAATAGATTCTAACAACTTCTCTTTCTATCCGACGAAAAAGCTGTTACATATTGGCGAATAACGAACAACGAGCTGGTTTGTTGTTCGGTATTCGCGAATAACGAACAACGAACTGGTTTGTTGTTCGGTATTCACCAGATATGGAATTAGTAATGTAATAAAAGATCTTTTGTAGGGAATACGCCACAGGTGGGTTTTTATGAGCCTAACTAGATTATAAAACTTCAAACTCTTGAGAAAGAGCTGTTTCATATTGGCGAATAACGAACAACGAGCCAGTTTGTTGTTCGGTATTGGCGAATAACGAACAACGAGCTGGTTTGTTGTTCGGTATTCACCGTATATGGATTTAGTAATATAATAATGGTACTTTTGTAGGGAATACGCTGCAGGTGGGTTTTTATAAGCCTCAATGGATTATAAACTTCAAAGTCTTGGGGAAAAGATTCTAACAACTTCTCTTTCTATACGAAGAAAGAGCTGTTACATATTGGCGAATAACGAACAACGAGCCAGTTTGTTGTTCGGTATTCGCGAAAAACGAACATAGAGCTGGTTTGTTGTTCGGTATTCACCTGATATGGAAGGGTACGTTTGTAGGGAATACGCCACTGGTGGGTTTTTATGAGCCCAATTGGATTATAAAACTTCAAAGTCTTGTGGAAAATATTCTAACAACTTCTCTTTCTATCCGAAGAAAGAGCTGTTATATATTGGCGAATAACGAACAACGAGCCAGTTTGTTGTTCGGTATTCGCGAATAACGAACAACGAGCTGGTTCGTTGTTCGGTATTCACCAGATATGGAATTAATACCGAACAACAAACTGGTTCGTTTTCGTACTTCGTACTGGTTGCGGAACCTCTCAGTTTCCGCCAAAATACGAAGTCCGAAGTACGATCTTTAGTTCCACAGTTTTGTTAAATAAAAAGTATTAAATCAAATCAAATTTTAGTCCTCAAGAAGCTCATTGCATTGTGTTTCTTATCGCCGACTGCCGAAAAAAACAAATTTCACAGCCCGAAAATTTGCCCAAAATCAAAACACAAACCGACCACGTTGACGCTGATAAACATCCTACTGAATTGTAAATGTTCAATCTTTCTATAAAACCGCAAAAAATACAAATTTCATCAAAAAATCAACAAGAAAATCACCATATCGTACTTCGTTTTTTAACCACGAACTTTTCTCGATTTCTTCGTAGAAAATTGACGAACCGAAGGCCGCTTATGTCAATGACATCACACAAAGTGATGACGTCAGCACATAAACACTTCGTAGTTCATAGTTCGTAGTGGTTGCGGAACCTCTCTATTACCGAACAACGAACAACACGCTAACTTCACGTCGCCGAATTTATCACATTCCGCCGAGTACTTTCGACCGTTGCGGTGCCTTCAGGGTGAATGATAATGGCAGTGACAATATACGTAGTCATAGCGACGTCAAAGGTTACAAGGGATAGTAAATATTGTTAGCTTTTTACATTTAGCTTTGCACTGAACATTTTTATAAAACGGAGTTCTTTAAGTTCCAGAAGACTCATGTCAAAATTGTTCATTTCATAAATGTGGGAAACTTAAATTTTCCTTTCCCACATACATCAAAATGTCTACTAACAGGAACTGTACGGTTTTCCGGAATCTTAATGTGCGATCGATGAAGGTTTATTCTCAGGCATAATTTCTGGACCGTTTTTCCTATATATCGCTCATTGCAACCCCCACAAGTCATCATATACACCACATGTTCAGACTTGCAGTGAATATTCTGACGAATATAAAATGTTTTTTCGCTAGAAATCCGAATTTCTGACCCTTCTATGATGTCCTCACACAAACTACACCTTTTATCTCCACATTTGGCGACTTTCGGAAGCGTGATGATGTAAAAATCCTTCGTAAAGTTGTTTATAACTACTTATTATTGTTGTCTTTTGGAGACACGTTCGCATTTTAGAACATTTTTCTAAAAGTAACTTAGAATGATCTATAACACACAATGTTACAATGTTCTTCTTTTCGAATCTCTTTGTTTGGGAGTTCTCAATGTTGTTTGATCTAGCGATAATGCTTTGGTTATTGCATCCTGTATTAGTTTTGATGAGTACTCCTGCTTTTTAGGATATGCCTTAAGTTCCTCTTGTCTTTGTTTTTTCCATTCGGGGTTTGAAACTTTATGCTCTTTGATGCCCAGAGACATATCTTATCGCTTCACCTAACAGGTTTCACCCATCATCTATATTTTCATTAATTCCTCTTTAATCCTTTATCTGCTGTTGTTACTATACTATGTGATATCATAATTAATCTTAGTATACTTACTTTGATAACCAATTAAGTTAGGATTTCATGATTGTTAACTTATGGTTTCTCTTATTAGTGTTCAATGTACCTATATATAACACTGTCACAATTTTTTCCTCATTTGTAATTCGTATATAATATAGTGATTGTTATCTAAAGGACTGTGTGGTGTTAAATTATGTCTAATCGCTAAATGCCATTTACATAATATGCATGCATACATGTATACCAGTTGTATATAAAAGAAATACATCAATAATATTAAAAATACACCATCTGTATGTTACATGGTAGAAAAATAAGAGAGAGAGAGAGAAATGGGGTTTAACGCCCACTCGACACAAACTAGGTCATTTTGGGACTAACATAATATGGTTTCAATTTTATTTCAATAATTCGCTTGCGCGTAGGGGTCTTTAGCAGTGGGAGGAAACCGGAGTGCCCGGAAGAAACCCACGAGGTTGAGAAGGCGCCCCTATCCCCATGCCACATACGCTCACACCAGGGATCGAAACCACAGCCACAAGCCAGAGGTCGAAGCGCGGCACTCTAGACCACTGGGCCATCCCAACCCCCCAGAAAAATAAGACAAATTTGAAATAGAACATTTGATACAAAGTAACCACTCGGCTTTTTAAAATTTCTAAATTTATAATGACCAATTTCCTAACTTCAAAACCGAAATGTAGTCATTCCATGTCAAGTGTATCAAATTATACGTTATAGTACATACAGACTTATTTAAAACTGCAAAGTTATATGAAATGAAATGGGGTTTAACGTCCTACTGGCAAAGTTATATGACACTAGCATTAATATCGTCTGAGATACCCTTTTGCAGGTTTTGAGCCTTCCATTATATGCTTCTATTTTTGGGATCTGATTTGATTTTATTCCTTCTAGTCAGTCATTCTTGAAATTATCGGGTCTGTATGGTGGCTGATTGGTATCGTGTCGTAATGTCGTGATGTCGCCTTTCATAACGCGACAACCCGACATCACAACATTTCAACACGACAACCCGACATCACGACATTTCTACCCGACATCACGACATTTTTACCCGACATTACGACACTAAAAATGTATAGCATCTGATTACCAGCCCATGTTGTGCATATTAAATTTTAGCACTATGAAGAAATAGAAGCCTGCCAAATTTTTATTATTTCTGATAATTACTTCATGGGTTGTTACTCTTGACCAGTTTTGGGTGATTTTTAAATGCCCCTACAAAAGAATAGATATGCAACAACCTATTTTTTATGTCTGTCAGTAAAGGATATTTCTTCATAGTGCTAAAATTTAATAGACGACCCTACTCTTTGTCATGTACAAGCTTGGGCTGGAAACCACACCACTTGACTCAATGACAGACACACAGACAAGGGCGGCGGCATAATATGTTCACATTATGAAATGAAATGGGGCTTAGCCTGTTCTGCTCCGACTGAGCTAATGAAGACGGTTCACATTATGAATGTGGACGTATACAAATGGATACGAATGCAACTCAAACTGCAATGTGAGTGTGAATCTACTTCCACTTGATCAACCATTTTCTTAATTGCCAGTTTTTGTTTCATAACGCGACAACCCGACATCACGACAACCCGACATCACGACAACTCGACAACCAGACAACCCGACAATACAACATTTTTAACCGACATCACGACATTTTTACCCGACATCACGACATTTTTAGTGTCGTAATGTCGGGTAAAAAAGTCGTGATGTCGGGTAGAAATGTCGTGATGTCGGGTTGTCGTGTTGTCGGGTAGAAATGTCGTGATGTCGGGTTGTCGCGTTATGAAAGGCGACATCACGACATTACGACATGATACCAATCAGCCACCATAGGTCTGTAAGATTTTATAAAACAAGAACCGTCAACTGTGTATGGAGTGCCTTACATGCCAAAATTAATACTTGTAAAAAACCAGCGGCCGCAAGGCAAGATACGCCCACATTTTGCAAGAGATTAACAGACAACAAGCTAAACAAAACATAATTCAGGAAGTTACGATCTTATATGCGCGAATATCGACAGAAACCAAGATCCATGGGTTATAAAGATATATTTCAAGTTTCATCAAAATTGGATCAAATTTTTGACTTCTAAGTTCTAGAGAATCCATCAACTAGATGTACCATATATTTACAACCTTAGCGTACCGGCGCGAATATCGACAGAAACCAAGATCCGTGGGTTATAAAGATATCTTTCAAGTTTCTTAAAAATCGGATCAAAATTGTGACTTCTAGAGGATCCATAAGCTAGATATACCATATACATGTTGTATTTACGATTTTTGCGTACGAGGGGCGGCAGTTTTGCTCCCATTTTCATGAAATTCGAACTCCAATATCATTTAGGAGATAAACACCTTCTGTTTCGCATTTAGAGGTGTGTTATTGTCCAATAGACATGTCGTGATATCATTAGGTTCTAAGGTAAAATCGCAGGACATGTCTATTGGACAATAACACCCCTCTAAATGCGAAACAGGAGGTGTTTATCGACATTGTAACATGCTTTTTGTCGGGATTTTAAAAGAACTTATTTCATTGTGTAAACCTCAAAATTCGCCTAACTGCAAATCGGTTTGAATGACGTAAAAATAAAAAAAAATCAATTTTGACGTAAGAAACATTGTGACGTAACTGGACAACGGGTTGTCGTTTTTCCCGACGTGTGTCGAATTAGGAGATCGCTAGATTGAAGACGGTCCTACGCATTTTAGCACATATGACGTCAGATATAGATTGCGGGTGGGTTAGGGTTAGGATAAGGGCTAGGACCTGTAGATTTCGTCAAAATCTCGAGATGTAAACAGGGCTAGCCCTAACCCTAACCCTGGGCCAAGCCTAACACTTACCCTAACTCACAATCCACATGTGACGTCATAAAATGCGTAGGACCAAAGTCGTATATAGATAAAGTTGCCACAACTGTGAAGCCAGAAATTTCATATGACGTCATGAAAATATGACGTCAAATGTAAAAAGACGCCATTTTGGGTCCCAAGTCATTGTCCACTCACTATCTATTTTATGCCCAATTATATTGCTGTGTCGAAGTTGTCTGCCCAAACAGGGATATGGAATGTTGATAGATATGCTATAGAATTCCACGAAAAAGAGTCTATAGGCGATAAAACATACATTTTTAAAAAGGAAAAGTATAGCTGAACACACTATCATTATTAATTATTATACAACCCAAAGAGTACATTGTTACATAGCCGAATTCATAAGAGCATGAAGTAAAAGATTTCCCAGATAAAAGCGCTATTAAATATATTTAACTTGCATAAGCTTTTAAAAATCAGATTTTTTTGTGCAGACGGTTAAAGTGAAAAATCAAAATATATATAATAATTTTGGAGATAAACCATTTTTCCTTCTAGCCGGGAAAATATGCGCCCGATTTTTTGGTTTGGAGCCATTCCGGATTGTGCGTCAGTTTTCGGTCATCGATCATTAATTGTATCATCAATTTTTCGAAAATCGAAATTTCTTTAAATTGACGGATGGATACAACATTTGAAATTAGTATAACTTAAAAATCAGTGTAATTTAAATATACTCAATTTTTCAAATGACCGTATTACATAAAATCGGTATTTAAAGGTTGTATTTTATATATACTTGGCTATGTGAAAACTTAACTGCACACTTATATTATGGAATACTCACATTCGCCGAAAAGCATGAATTTTCAATTTATGGAATACCCTCCACTGCCAAAAATCACGAATTTCTGACATTGCAAGCATGTTATGCCCCTTAAGAGCATTACTCTACTCTATTAAATTCCTAGTGTACATCACCAGGAAAATGTTTGTCGAAATATTATATTGTAACCCATTAAAATAGTATGATTATAATTTACGATAAATTATTATTATTATGATAGTGTGCATCCTTTGTCGGAACAGCTGTTTTCATAAACTTTTTTTAAATAGATTACAATAAATAGTGGTAGCATAATGATGGATATTGTAAACTTTAATTTTTTAACAATATAACTCGACTAGAAAACAACATATTATTAGCAATACACAATGACCCTTGCTCCCTCAGTTAGACTGGACAAATTATACAGTGTTGTATATAAATCTGTCGTTTGAGGAATTCATAGACATTGTGTGACTACCTACATTTGACAGGCCTGACATTGACGTTACATTGTGTGTGCGAAATATTCATGTTGCATTATATTTTACCAAAATAAATACCGATTATGTATATATGGCAATGAGTTGTAAAAAATAGATCATACCTTGCTTCTAGTGGTAGTATAAATAATTTCTGAAATCTATAAAGCCATGTCATCACAAATGAATTTAAATTTATTATATGACAGTCATGGAAACATACAAACATAAAATGATAAATGATCGGGGAAAGATATCCTTAACATATCTCGGTGGTAATAACCTCATACTCCATTATGGCACTACAACATCAAAATTGACGACGAAAAAAGGTCAGCTACGCTCGGCGACATTGTCTTTGTTTTAATCTGAATCCCCTATCTTTTAAAATCACCATTACGGGACTGCTTCTACAACATTAAAAGAAGTCATTATAATCTCACTTAACTTTAAGGTACCTCCCATAGGTCACTTAAAGTTAAGTGGATATTTCTCACTTAAACTGGCCTTTGAATACCACTTACAGACTAACACTTAAAAGTTAAGACAGCTTGAGGGAAAATTTGATACTTAACAGTGCCTTTGAATACCACTTGCCCTTACCTTACAGGAAGTTACGTATATTCAAGTGAAACCTAGTAGTTAAGTGACTGTCTTAGATTTAAGACATCCTTTGAATACGGACCCTGAACTACAGGGTACATCATGTTTTAGATACTACAAGGTAGATTATGGATTGGATAGGCTACTATCAGAACTACAGGATACATCTAACTAAAGGGTACATCATGGTTTACAGAGTCTATCCGAACTACAGGGTACATGATTGTTTAGGGGGACTCTACCCGAACCGCAGGATACATCATGGTTTAGAGACTCTATCCGAACTATTCTTTAGCAATTTGTTTAGGATAAATTGTATCCCGAAAAACGATATACCAAGAAAAAAATAAAACGTTTTGTTAAGTAAGGCTATATGACGCATGACGTCATAGTTTTTATGCCGTTATAGTTGGGACCCAAAATGGCGCCTGTAAATGAGTTGTAACTTTCCCTATACAGGGCTTTGCGTAGGACCGTCTCTGATCTAGCGTTCTCCGTCGAATTAGTGGTCGAATCCAAGCGAGGCTAAATTCAAGTTTAAAATGCTCGAGTCTTGGGTCTCTGGTAATTAAATTATGAAAGAAAATGTTATTCGAATATTTCAAATAAAATATTTTTAACGTTTGGAGATTTTTAAAAAGATTAGTAAATTAGCCTTAGTGTGGTCTTTTCCACCGGTAGCGCCTGTCGTGAATGGATAAGTTACGACCTATTAACCGAGACTACAAAGGGGTAAATCTTGGCAACAATGATGGGGCTTCGCTTTCGCAGTTTGTGATAACATGGCAATCTGTTTCACAGAGAATTATTTACGAATTAACTCTGTAACAGATAAGTGTCCACAGCACGTGCGTTGACTACTCACCGCGCCAGTCATTGGCTCAACTGCTCGTGCAATGTTTACTTAACACCTAACTGCTTCGGGCAAAATGATGCATTTTACTCATTTTAATACCCATTTACACTAAATAGGAAATATTTTTTAACTTCAAATACTTCAAACGTCTTTATTTATTTTTCTTTTACCTCAAAAAAATGTTTGAGAATTTAATTTGTCGGAGTAAAAAAGTTAATATGCCGTACTTATTAAGCCTCGTCGATGTCATGCTTATCAGTGATTGTAGCGGCCAAGCGAATATTCACCGCGGGATCAGTTTGATAACATGGGTGAGTTTTTAGCCTTTATTATTTTATTTGCAGACTGTCAACAAAATTTTATTGCTAGTTCTTGTTCAGAGAAGAGCACTTCTTGCACACATCCCTCAAAATACCCTATTAGTAAGTGCAGGAGGGCTGCACCACACACAATTATACACAAAAACAAATATATGGACAAGACATCATACTCGGAGACCACAAACATAAACAAATCAAAAAGAGTGAATGGATCCGGGGGCTAGCCGTAAGCGTCCACTGCGCTGTACAGTCCCGGGCCTGTGGTGACACAGACTTCACTCATATTTGAAAACAAATGGGAATGCAACCCAAAGAAATAATTATATAATGTCAGTATGAGTCATGATCTATTATATGTTGCAAGAATTACGAATGCAAGCATATTGTAGTAGCCTATAAATTCCGCTATACAAGTAACCACACCGTTAAAAGTATCAAAGAAGTAGGCCTAGTTCAAAAAACTAAATCAATAAAGAGGATTGAAGTATATTGAATGCATTTAGGACACACATTACAACCGTCACAGAAACAAACAAAACTGAATACAAAGTCCAAAGAAGCAAAGGAATGTAGACCATCTAGGGAGACAGCCGTCTGCTGACTGAGTGGCGTGACGCGAATCTGTCGTAATAGTTGTTATGACGTCGTGGTTTAGAAGGTGCAATTTCCCGATAAAAGGGCGATAATCCAGATAAAATAACGTTAAAATATAAAAAACTATTAGTTTTTGAGACCAGGCAATTGTACAAACCATAGTATAATTATTATATAATGTCCCACGTAAGAAATGCAAAACAGGAATGCTAAAGAAGTCATAAGTTATTAGTGTATTTATAAAGGCATAAAAATAAGGGCGATAATCCAGACAGGACAGGACTAGACATCTAGAAGAAATTTAAATAAAATTTATATAGAATCATTATCCAATATGTAGTCAGTAATATAGTTATAAGAAATGTCAAACTTATTATGTTGAAGAAATGGAAGTTTTGAAATTTCTTTTAAAATGCGTAATTGTGTACCGCCTTTGGCCGTGCACTTAAAATTAAGAGTTTTTATTCGGGAAAGAAATAGTTCTTTATTGTTGCATATTTTTAAAAATCGTAATGCCTGTGAATAGAAAACATTATATAGTGTCGTACCTGGTATGTTACTATAAGCTGACGGGTATTTTACTACTTCAAAATCAAATTTGTCCGTTTTATCGAATATACCGACATTAAATTTGTCGTTAATTATATTGATGTCCAAGTCAAGGACAGATGCATTTATAGTGCCCGAATTTTCTTTATTTAATATAAGTTCAGGAGGATATATTTCATCTTTATATTTATTGAAATTACCATTATCATTGATTGGTGTTATGTCATCAATGTAACGGAAGGTATAATTAAGACTTTTTGCTACCTTATAATCTGTTTTTCTTTTATGGTCTTGAAAGTCGAATTCGTATTTATATAAATGTGCATTTGCCATAAGTGGGGCGGGGTCAGTTCCCATTGGTAAACCAATAGTTTGTTGTATTATCTGATCCCCAACCTCAAATATGGCATTGTCAATGAGAAAATGTATAATATTTTGAAATTTTTCTTTATCGAAAACTACAGTATTGGCATTGCGCCGTTTTATGATCCATCTTGCATCTTGTGAGTAGATGGCCATCAGGTTTCTGCCTTTTCCGAAAGCACCATTAAAGGCTTTATCCACGAACCAATCCAAATTATTTTTAAGGTCTACATGTTGTAGCATGGTATATAAGGTAGAAAAGTCGAAAGTTTCTATTGATTTTGCATTGCCTTTTTTATTGATTTTATCTAAAGTGTCTACTATTGGTTTATTTTTATACGCCCACATTTTCATGTGGACGTATTATGTCGTCGCCCCTGTCCGCCCGGACGTCCGTCCGTCCACAATTTGTTTGTGGACTCCCTACAGGTCACAATTCTTATCCGATTTTGACGAAACTTGAAATATAGGTTTATCCCCATAAGATCTCGGTTCCTTTCGATATTGGCATGTATCGGATCGGAACATCATGGACTATAGCCCCCGATTGTACGAAATATCATGTTTTTAGCTTGTGGACCCTATAGAGGTCACAATTTTGAACCGATTGTGATGAAACTTGACATGCATGTTTATAACCCCACAATCTTGGTTCCTTTCGATATTTGCGCCCTACATAAGGTCTACATGTTGTAGCATGGTATATAAGGTAGAAAAGTCGAAAGTTTCTATTGATTTTGCATTGCCTTTTTTATTGATTTTATCTAAAGTGTCTACTATTGGTTTATTTTTATACGCCCACATTTTCATGTGGACGTATTATGTCGTCGCCCCTGTCCGTCCGGACGTCCGTCCGTCCACAATTTGTTTGTGGACTCCCTACAGGTCACAATTCTTATCCGATTTTGACGAAACTTGAAATATAGGTTTATCCCCATAAGATCTCGGTTCCTTTCGATATTGGCATGTATCGGATCGGAACATCATGGATTATAGCCCCTGATTGTACGAAATATCATGTTTTTAGCTTGTGGACCCTATAGAGGTCACAATTTTGAACCGATTGTGATGAAACTTGACATGCATCTTTATAACCCCACAATCTTGGTTCCTTTCGATATTTGCGCCCATCGGATCGTAACTTCCTGAATTATAGTCCCTGATTGTCCGAAAAATCGCCCTTTTTAGCTTGTGGTCCCTCTGGAGGTCAAAATTATTATCCGATTTAAAAAACCGTTTGATTATATCACCGTTACATGGTAATGAAGGCTGAGTTCGAATTTCGTGAAAATCGGACCAAAATTGACAAACAAAATGGCAGCTGTTTGTACACGAATAGTGTGAAAATATGCTATATCAAGGTTGTTGACCCTATAGAGGTCACAATTTTGAACCGATTGTGATGAAACTTGACATGCATGTTTATAACCCCCAAATCTTGGTTCCTTTCGATATTTGCGTCCATCGGATCGGAACTTCCTGAATTATGGCCCCCGATTGTCCGAAAAATCGCCCTTTTTAGCTTGTGGTCCCTCTGGAGGTCAAAATTATTATCCGATTTAAAAAAAACCGTTTGCTTACATCACCGTTACATGGTAATGAAGGCTGAGTTCGAATCTCGTGAAAATCGGACCAAAATTGACAAACAAAATGGCCGCCGTTTGTACGCGAATAGTGTGAATATATGTTATATCAAGGTTGTGGACAATTTTGAACCGATTTTGATGAACTTGATATGCATGTTTATAACCCAAAGATCTTGGTTCCTTTCGATATTTGCACCCATCGGATCGTAACTTCCTGAATTATGGCCCCTGATTGTCCGAAAAATTGCCCTTTTTTGCTTGTGGTCCCTCTGGAGGTCAAAATTATTATCCGATTTAAAAAACCGTTTGATTATATTACCGTAACATGGTAATGAAGGTTGAGTTCGAATTTCGTGAAAATCGGACCAAAATTGACGGACAAAATGGCCGCTGTTTGTACGCGAATTGTGTGAAAATATGTTATATCAAGGTTGTGGACCTTATAGAGGTCACAATTTTGAACCGATTTTGATGAAAATTGACATGTATGTTTATATCCCAAAGATCTTGGTTCCTTTAGATATTTGCGCCCATCGGATCGTAACTTCCTGAATTATGGCCCCTGATTGTCCGAAAAATCGCCCTTTTTAGCTTGTGGTTCCTCTGGAGGTCAAAATTGTTATCCGATTTAAAAAAACGTTTGATTATATCACCGTTCCATGGTTATGAAGGTTGAGTTCGAAGTTCGTGAAAATCGGACCAAAATTGACGGACAAAATGGCCCCCTTTTGTACGCAATTAGTGTGAAAATATGTTATATCAAGGTTGTGGACCCTATAGAGGTCACAATTTTGAACCGATTTTGATGAAACTTGACATGCATGTTTATAACCCAATGATCTTGGTTCCTTTCGATATTTGCGCTCATTGATTCGTAACTTCCTGAATTATGGCCCCTGATTGTACGAAAAATCACCCTTTTTAGCTTGTGGTCCCACTGGAGGTCAGAATTATTATCCCATTTAAAAAAACATTTGATTATATCACTGTTACATCGTAATGAAGGTTGAGGTCGAATTGACTGAAAAAATGGCTGCCGCTTGTACGCGAAGAGTGTAAAAATATGATATATCAAGGTTGTGATCCCTGTAGAGGTCACAATCTTCATTCAATTTTGATGAAACTTGAAACACATGTTTACAACTTAACAATCTTAGTTCCTTTCGATATTTGCGCTCATTGATTCGTAACTTCCTGAATTATGGCCCCTGATTGTACGAAAAATCCCCCTTTTTAGCTTGTGGTCCCACTTGAGGTCAGAATTATTATCCCATTTAAAAAAACATTTGATTATATCACTGTTACATCGTAATGAAGGTTGAGGTCGAATTGACTGAAAAAATGGCTGCCGCTTGTACGCGAAGAGTGTAAAAATATGATATATCAAGGTTGTGATCCTTGTAGAGGTCACAATCTTCATTCAATTTTGATGAAACTTGAAACACATGTTTACAACTTAACAATCTTAGTTCCTTTCGATATTTGTGCATACCGGATTGTAACTTCCTGAATTATGGCCCCTGATTGTACGAAAAATGACCTTTTTTTTACCTTGTGGTCCCTTTTGGGTCAAAATTATTATCGTATTTAAAAAACCGTCTGATTATATCACCGTTACATCGTAATGAAGGTTGATGTCGAATTTCGTGAAAATCGGAACAAAATTGACAGCTGTTCTTGTCAGGCCATCCATCCTTTATCACTAACAAGGGGAAACCACGCCAGAAAATCTAGATGAACTTTGTCACCCAATACAGGGATCAAACACCCAACCTCAAGGCTACCGAGCCAGCATCTTACCCACTTAGCAACATGATCCCCAGTCGAATTTGAAGCCTACTGAAATGCACATTTATAACCAAAAGATCTTAATTCATTTCGATATTTGCACATATCAAATTCTAACTTAATGATGTAGGAAAAATTACTTTCGGTATTACTTGTTCTCTATCCATCTCTCGAAAATGTGGGCGTATCCTGCCTGGCAGTCCCAGCCTATCTTTATCAATTATGAAAAAGCTGTTAATTCCAGTGTAATTGCGAAGTGTTTTGCACCAAATGGCATGTTGGGCCTGGCATAATTTAAGTCCTTTCGTTATAGTCACTGCTAGAGGTTTTGTCTGGCAGATGCTGGAGGAAATTATGTATCTGAATGTTACTGGATTTTTATGAAATTTCGGTATAGAATAAATATATGGTAGGGCATCTACTTTTACATTGTCTTTAATATCATTACTCCTGTTAAACGAATATTGATTTTGCAAAATATCTAGTTTAGATAATTCCGTAATACATTTATAAGTGTATATAAAACTAGGCGATGCCTAGGATTCAAATGGTTGCTATGTAATGTATATCGTTCTGGCGTGTTGTCAATCATTGTCAATTTTGGCATAATTTCCGGTTATCATAGGCCCATCTCAGCTGCTATTTCACCTCCCCTAGTTACTATATTTTCAAACAATTTCTTTTGACTAATGACTCATTATCAGGCGGATCATGTTATTCAGAATTTGAGCAAATTTTTATTTAAAATTTTCACTTTAAAGTAAACTCTGCGGAGTGCAAAAAACAAAAACAAAATTGTTCACCACACTGCTTAGTTACGAATAATTTATGATGCCTGAAAACGGTTTTCATTAATTTATGACTGATTTTCTTCTGTTTTATGTATTTCAGAGATGTGTTTGGATAAAGGATGAAGTTTGAAAATAGAGCAGAATTTTTTGAAGATATTTGTGAATAAAGATTTCAGTTGAGGAAGATGGCTGAGCAAAAAATGAAAAAAAAAGTACTCTGTAATATTTATACGCAGTTATTCGCCTTGCTAAACAGAGGGGTGTTATTGTCCAATAGACAGTGTCTAATCGACCAATCAAAACGCAAGAGTCACCCTTAAGCATGTTACAATAAGATGTAACGGTGATATATTCAAACGGTTTTATTTCATCGGATTTAAATTGACCTCTAGAGACTCCACAACTTTGATATATGATGTATTTACACTACCGGCGAAGGAAGGCAGCCATTTTGTCTGGAAATCGTGGTCCTATTTCTACGAAATTCGGACTCAACCACCATTACGGTTTAACGGTGATATATTCAAACTTTCGGATAAAAATTGTGAACTCAAGATGGACCAAAAGCTACAAACGCGATTTTTCGCACAACCTGCGAGGGCCCAGAACCTTCATATACCATATATTTACACTTTTTGCGTATAAGGTGCGACCATTTTGTCTGCCAGTTTTGGTCCGATTTTCACGAAATTCGAACAAAAGTGTCATTACAGTGTAAGGGCGTTACATACATACGTTTTTTTTTTTAAATCGGATAATAATTGTGACCTCTAGACGGACCACAATCAGGGGTCATAATTCAGGAGGTTACAATCCGATATGCGCAAATATCGAAAGGAACCGAGATCGTTGGATTATAAACATGCCTTGCAAGTGTTATCAAAATCGGATGAAAAATGTGACCTCTAGAGTGTCCACAAGCTAAAATTGTGATTTTTTGAACAATCAGTGGCCCATATTATGCCAATGTCGGAAGGAACCGAATAAAAGTTATGACCTGTAGAGTGTCCACCAACAAATTGTGGACGGACGGACAGACTGGGCGACGACAATATACCTACACGCGAAAATGTGAGTATAGATATTTTACTACACTATATCATTATTATTATCATTTATAGTGCACCCTTTCATATAACATGTTCAGGGGCACTTTACAAAGTGACAATGTAATCATAAATTAACAACAAGATTATGGACATGTTAACGATTGCATACAGCCTGATTAAATAAATATGTTTTAAGTTGTTTTTTAAAAGAATATAGAGATGTACAGCATCTTAAACTAAATGGTAGAATATTCCATAAAACAGGTGCTTGGTAACTAAAAGAGCGCTGATCATAAGAGACTAGTTGAATAGTTTTGGACTTTAAAAGTAGTTTATCTGATGTACGTAATGTTCGACCGGGTGTATAAAGTTCTAAACGATCTGGGAGGTAAACTGGAGCTAGATTATATAAGCATTTAAAAGTAAGTAATAAAATCTTAAAATCAATTCGATATTTAACAGTTAACCAGTGTAAATCATATAAAACAGGAGTTGTGTGGTCACATTTCTTAGTTAAAGTAACAAGTCTAGCTGCAGTATTCTGTACTTTTTGTAATTTATCTATAAGCTTTAACGGTAAACCAACTAAAAGTGAACTAAAGTTATCTAATCGAGAAGTGACGAGAGAATTAGCAAGTGACTTAGTGACCTCTTCGGTTACAAATTTACGTATTTTACCTATATTTCTAATATTAAAATAGCACAATTTACAAATATTATTTACTTGAGCTCCCATAAGCATACAACTATCAATATTACGAGCAGAATCAGATGAAAATATATCACAATTACAACAGGGGGGTATCATGTGCAAATTTCCTTAAGTGATTCCTTGGGCCTAATAACAAATATTCGGTTTTATCATCATTTAATTTTAGAACGTTCTTTGACACCCATTTCACTAATACAGTTCTCAAGTTGCAATTTTGATAAATGAAAAGAGGATGGACAAAGATAGCTTTGTAAAAGATTTAATGCAGAGCCACAAATACCGAATTTAAAACTGTAGTCTACGTAGAAGAATGGAATGGTCCACTGTGGCGAAAGCAGCAGATAAATCCAATAAAATTAAAAATGTACATTTTCTATTATCAATTTCCATCAAAATATCATTTGAAACCCGGGTTAAGGCTCTTTCGGTACGTGAAATTGTTTATAAAAGCACTTTGAAATGGTCCATACAAATAGTTATCATCTAGACGGGCCTTTATCTGATAAGCAATACATTTCTCCAATATTTTAGGTATATAAAACTTAAGTTAGAGACACGTCTGTAATTTTTAAAAATATTAGGATCCAGTGTAGACTTTTTAATAAAAGGGGTAACATAAGTTTGTTTGAAAACGTTGGGAGACTTAATAATATTAGTGAAAACTGGAATAACTTCATCTAGACAGTCCTTAAGAACAGAAGTCGGAACAGGTCTAATGAATAAGATTTAGGAGCAGATGATTTAATTAACTTTAAAACAAAAGATTCACTAACCAAGTTAAAATTTTCTAAATAAACAGAGTTTTCTAACTTATCAAAATCATGAGCGTTAAAGTCAATAGTTTTATTTAAATCACCAAGTTCAGTTCGTATTTTCTGTATTTTTATTTGAAAGAAATCAGAGAATAAATTCGCAAGTTCAGTATCATTATCATTTTCCGGGAGAATAGTCCGCTCAGCATTATGATCCAAAAGGGAATTCACAACTTTATACAGGTCTTTTGTCTGTTTTCGCCATTTTCTATTTTATCAGAGTAAATATAATTTTAGCGTCTTCAATTAATTTATTCACATTGTTTTTTAAAGATTTATAAATCTGTTTATGGACATGTAGATTTGGTTTACGCCATAGATGTTCGGCATTAATACGCTCCCTTTGGCTTCTATAATAGAATCATTAAACCACTGCGCATTGGGACGAATGGTAAATGTTTTTGTTTGATTTAAACCTTCGATATCTATACCAGTCTTGTTGGTTGTGGTTTCTGGATCTTAAGATTAAAACTTGCCGGAAAATGATCAGATATTAATTTGTCAGAGATAGAGAGATTATCCAGTTTAATATCACATTGATTATGTATCACAAGATCGAGAATATGTCCACCATTATGAGTAGCAGAAGAAACATGTTGTGTCAGAGATCTATTATTTAACATTTCACAAAAGTTAACCGCGGCAGAGTCGTTAAAATCATCAACATGAAAATGAAAATCCCCCAAAATAATAGTGCAACACTTGGTCACATTTAACTGGTCCAAATTCTTCCATAAACCTTTGACACAATTTCTTATTGGGCGGGCGATAAATTGTAATTATCCTAGTTTCCTTTAAAGATAACAATCCAAAATTTCAAAAGAATCAAAACGTTCATGACGAATTTTCTTACACTTAATAGATGACTTAAATATATATAAGCGTACATCTCCCACACGTGAACCTCTAGGGCAATGTTGTATAGAATATCCATCAGGTACTAAATCTGCGATTGTCGATAAATCCGAACAGTCATTATTCAGCCACGTTTCAGTTATTCCACAAATATTAATCGACTTTTCAACAATATAATCAGTTAAAATTGTTGTTTTATTCCTTTCAGATCTGGCATTAATTAATCCAAAGGAAGTTGTTAAAACTGACGCTTAATTTTCACTGCCTTTCTAAGATTGTTGTTTATCTTCTGTTTTGTTCTAAGTTTGTTGTTTATCCTGTTTTGCTCTAATATTTTTGACCTGTTTGTGATTTTTGATAGAGTTTGGGGTGAGCTGTTTGATATTGTTATGATTAATGTTAATATTCCGTGGTTTACTGTTTAGAGGTTCATACGGTCTGTTGGTTATGATAAATTTTAAATGTTCTTGATTTCTCCCAATTTCTTTGTTGTTGTATATATATAATCATTCAAGGCGGGCCTTGCATTAAGACACAATTGTTTGCTGTCTGGGCGTTATCGATTTGCTCAGAAATTATTGGAATATTAACAAGATTACCCCTGTTCACTGCTCTGTGACTTTTTACTGTATTCTTTCTATATCAGTAGTTATTACTTATCACATGTATAATGTATCAATGGGTATTGATACATTATACATTAAAATCGACGCACACAGGAAACTAGTTCAATGCATTCTTTTTCAAACGTTACATGTATTGTATAGGAGCCCTCCACGAAACTTTGCAAAAATGTTGCATGTCCACGTGTCTAACAATGATGAAATGCCCATATTTTGCTCCCTCATGTTTTATTTTCATTAAATTTGAACAGAAAAAAATAAGGTTGGTTTTTTTTAAATTTTTTGCTGATTTGAACGGATTGATTATAACACTTCTAATTGACTGGTCATCATGAAACCAAAACTGCTAAGAACATTTTGTGCGTACTTAAAACTTATGCATCTATATCAGACCGTGTGCGGGAGCGTGGGGGGCTTTTATTTATGATTCAATATCAAAACATGGGAAATTCAAGACTTTTAACATGTTAATATATTTACATTTTTCGCCAATATGAAAGGATATCACTTTCAATACTTAATTATCACCAAATTACACCCTGTAAAAGCAGGCTCATGACTACGCATAGCTTCTGTAACTAGTATTTTAACTATTTTCCAGTAACCTCCTAATTATAAATTTTTGGCCCTTAGGGCACTCCATACACAGTTGACGGTACTTGTTTTACAAAATTCGATAGTCGATATAATAATGATTTCCGGAATATTGTGTAACCAGAGGATATAAAATCAGTACGTCAAAATTGAGTCATAGAATAGTACTTTCAAAACTTGTGAAAGGATACCCACATTCAAGAGGCCATATCTCAGTCAATATTAATGGCATAGTCATATAACTTTGCAGGTTTACATAAATTTGTATGTACTATAACATATATTTTCTTTCATAATAGTCTGAGGGGCTCACTTTACAAGCACTGGTCGACTTGACATGAAATGACCCATGTTTAAAACAATTTAAAACAATTTAGAAGACATTCATTTAAATCATTCTTGCCACCATCGAAACATACGATGAAGTATGAATGAGTATAAAGGTTGGTGGGGGTACCCTTTTAAAAACACCTAGTTTAAATTTCAACTGGTAATATTTTAATTTGGAAGGTCCATATAATTTAGCTTCTTTGACACTGTTTTGGACCAATTGCAATTCTTATATTTTGTGTACTCTCAGATATGTAATTATGAAATTTTAAGAATATGAATCTTTACTCACATAAAGAATAGAAAAAATCCAAAAATAGAACCAATCATGATGACAACTAATGCAGACACAATAACAATGAGTGAATTATCTGAAAATTAAAACAGAGAGTTGTAGTTAAAATGTAACGTTAAACTGGATTAATTATTGGTAAAGTTATATTATGCTTGTTTTTTTGAAAAAGATATATGATTGAAAGATCCACAAAACACTTTATTAAAATTATGATTTAAGATACATAGAATTGGCGATGAGAGTTCAAAGGAATACAGACGCCGTACATAATATAAACTTTCCATACATCATACACTGTTTTCTTATGTTAAGATAAAATATTACCGATATGGACTTAATATTCTATAGTACTGCACCAAAAGCAACGATTGAATGTCATCCTATAACCTAAAAATCACATTTTCTAAATTCCAATATTGAGTCGCCATTTTAAAACGTGGCTTTAGTAACCAGGCATAATCGGTAACTACGGTAAACAGATCGATATATTAGAGATAAACACAAAGACATTGCTCTACATGTAGTTTGTTATTAATTGTCCCATTATCGATTTCCAATTAAAATAAATGAGGTTGTCTCATGCGTTATAGGACTAGCATTTGTGGTGTTACGTGAATTATTGTTCAAGTAAAGTAACAAATGAAATAAAATGGAGTTTAGCGTCCTAATTTACTGCACCGACAGGTCGGATGAGGACGGACAGTACAGTGTACTATGAGAGATATTTTGCCCGGACAGCGGCACTACGGCCTACTCTTATATGGAATTCCAACAGCCAAGGGTTCTTTTCCGTGCACACCAATGTGTACACGGGACCGCGATTTTTCGTCCCATTCTAACGCCCGCATCACTGACAAGGGAAACCACATCGGAAAACTCCGAGAATTGTTCTCGGCTAACTAGGGGGTTAACTATAATTTTCACCACAAATAAAGTATTCGACATATTTGGGGATAATTAAACCACCAATTGTTTTTCTCTCCAAATTTCTTAAAATTTTAGTCCTGTAGAGATATCTTTGGATTACAGTTTTTGACATCAGACATGTTACTGATATTGTGAATTCTTATATTTGAAGTAATTTTTGAAATTATTTTTGGTTTTGTTGAAATTCCACAAAACAAAGTTTTTATGTGTAGGATTAAGCACGAGACTGGGGTTATACTGGGGAAGAAAGACTGAAGAAAACAACCCGAGGGTTTCTTTTGAGGGTTTTTTCTGAAGTCTTTCTTCCCCAGCATAACCGAAGTCGAGGTGTTTATCTTGCTTATAAACCGTTTATGTTTACATGTAAAATGAAAATATAAGTAAAATACGAGTATAATGTGGAAAATTAAAATACATATGTTCGGTTATACTTCAACACCAATATTATATTGTTGTAAATATGTTGGCGGTATAAATTTCTTTTTTTTTGTTTATGAAATGTAATAAACAGTTAAGCGTGGAAGGGCAATAATATATGACTTATTTCTTAAATATTACAGTTCGAATACGTATTTTGTTTTTTTATCCATTATTACTTTTAATTTATTATAGTCTGTTTAGTGTCGTTAACATTTTGACATTTCACAAATGTTACGCGGTAAAGCTGTCATAATTCTAAGCTTTATTTTGATAACAGACGGCGCTGTTTACAATTGTATGGAGGCTGATTGGGGACATGCAAAATCTCCCCTTTTCATAACCCGACATAGACCAAAATTATAAACTATTCTTTAAAACATATAAATAGGATTCTCTGCCGTGCATTTATCATAATAATACTGCTAAATCGAATGATTTGGCATATTTTGTTTCTAAAAGAACAATCAAATATATAGTAAGAACTAATTACGTCATGCACCGGAGTTAATAAATAAATATAAATAGGTAATCATTTTTCCCCTCAAATTTATGAAATATTTTACGCACATAAGTAAAAAATTTTTTTATATTATTTTAGCTATTTATCGGGTCAAGCTTCCAAATTTTTATGATCCTCGGTGGCTCGGTGGGTATGTCCCAGACTCGGTCTCGGGTTCGCTCCCGGTGTTGGAAGAGAAAGTCCCTCGGGTTTTCCACCATGATTTACCCTTTTTAGTGGTGCTAGACGGGGTTCCTGACAAATGAAATGGGATTTAACGTCCTATACGCTTCTGCACCTAACCCGGGCTAAGAGAAGACGGGCATACGCCATACAGTGTGCTATGAGGGAAATTTTGACCGGGCAGTGGCGCTACGGCCAATGTGTATACGGGACCTCGTTTTTTCGTCCCTTCGGTTCCTGGCGAGGAACAATGTCTAGTCGTTCTAATGGCGTGCACGTAAATGAACCCTGAACGTTGGAATTTGAAATAATAGTGGGCCGTAGCGCCTCTGTCCGTGCAAAATCACCTCACACTACATACTTCATGGCGTGTTCTCGCCTTGATGCTGAACGACGGGACGTTAAACTCGATTTCATTTACAGATAAATAAAGGGAGAATAGATAGGCCCAAAAAGCTGACTAATGTAAAGGGAATTTGCTGAAAATTTCAGTTTCACTCTGAACCGAGAATTTAGCGATTGAATTTTGCGCATAATCTCGATCATCATTACTAAAGTCGGTACGATACAAAAAAAAACCCACGATCTCGATTATCCATTTTTTGATTTAATCATGAATCAGCGTTGAGCAGCAGATCGGATCTTTATACAGTAAACATCGCAGGCTAAAGGTGACATCGACAGTTGATAATGCAGATTCTGCTCTTGCATAATGTATGTTTAATTTCCAAATCACCGGGTTGTCTTATGAGGTAGAGGGTCTCTTTAGGCATTGGGCGAACGATTCGCCCCTTAAGTTGATCTTATTAATCTCATTCCAAAGTTTGGGTTGGTGGGTGGGTGAGGTGTGTGTGTGTGGAGTGGGCGGGGTGTAGCTTTGCTTTAATTTTATATCTGAATTATCATTTCCTGTTTCTCAATCTAATCTCAAATAAAATAAAATATTGTTTATAAACCAAAACAAACACAAAATAGCTTTGTTCTACTGGTGTATTTCTACATTATTTAAATAATATAAGAATAATTTACTTTTGTACGTAACATATTTTATATATCTTTAGAGATGAAAATAGCCTATTACTTCTCTCAAAAATATTGAGAACGAATATTGCAAAAAAAGGAGGCTAAATCAATCGATAAAGCCGTATCGGGGCAAATGCACGAAAAGGTATCATATTTATTCATCTGAAAAAAATATGTAGAATAATTTGCCTTTGTACGTAAAAACAACGAATATGGGAAGGGATATAACAACTACAATAACAACGGATACGGTAACGGATACAACAACTACAACCGTTATCCTTCTTACAATAACTATCAAGGTTGCGGTTACAACAAATATTAAGACAATACGGCTATTTGATAGCATAATATTACCATAGCTTTAATACTTATAAATACTAGTATATAGTTTCTATTGTTCATGCATAATGTATATACGTAAATCAGGGAGTTAAGATATATATAAATTTAATAAAATAATATACATATAAACTCTTGTTATTTATCCGTTTATAGCTTACTACTAGTCCGGTCTATAGCTTGATAACCTCAATGTGCATATATACGTCACATCCTGTCTTCATTACGTTTGGTCAAAGATCATGAGGTGTAAATAGAGATATCGCTAATCCTAATCCTAACCCAAGACCTAACCTTAGCGCTTACCCTAACCCTAACCTACAATCTCGCCTGTCCAATCTCCTGGGTTTACCCCGGGACCTGCGGTTTCCTCCAACTGTTAATATGCGCAAGCAGATTATTGAAATAAAATTAAACCATATGTTAGTCCCAAAATGACCTAGTTTGCGTCGAGTGGACGTTAAACCCCTTCAGTGATCGGACGAGAACTGGTGTTTTCAACGTCGTGTGGCCGTAGACGAGAGAAGGTGGACAGAACCCGTAGTTATACTTACCTGAATTGACCCGCTTATTGATTTTTTTTTTGTTTTTTGTCGGTTTTAAAAAAGGCGTCTACAGCACCCGGTGTTCCCAGGCGGTCACCCATCCAAGTACTGACCGGGCCCGACGTTGCTTAACTTCAGTGATCGGACCAGAACTGGTGTTTTCAACGTGGTGTGGCCGTAGACGAGAGAAGGTGGGCAGAACACGTAGTTATACTTACCTGAATTAACCCGCTTATTGATTTTTTTTTTGTTTTTGTCGGTTTTAAAAAGGCGTCTACAGCACCCGGTGTTCCCAGGCGGTCACCCATCCAAGTACTGAACGGGCCCGACGTTGCTTAACTTCAGTGATCGGACGAGGTTTTCAACGTCGTGTGACCGTAGACGAGAGAAGGTGGACAGAACCCGTAGTTATACTTACCTGAATTGACCCGCTTATTGATTTTTTTTGTGTTTTTTGTCGGTTTTAAAAAGGCGTCTACAGCACCCGGTGTTCCCAGGCGGTCACCCATCCAAGTACTAATCGGTCCCGACGTTGCTTAACTTCAGTGATCTGACGAGAACTGGTGTTTTCAACGTGATGTGGCCGTAGACGAGAGAAGGTGGACAGAACTCGTAGTTATACTTACCTGAATTGACCCGGGTGTCGGTTTTAAAGATAGGTTGCCAGGCAACGAAACATACGCCCACAGCAGCTAAATCGTCCGGGCAGTCAACAAGGGTTGTTGCATATTTTTACTTTTTTTGGGAATGAAACATTTGTTATACACTAAAATCTGATTAAGAGTAACAACTCATTTTGTAATTATCTGAAAATCATTAGAATTTGCTTGCTTTTTATAAAGTTTTGCCCCACACTAACAATTAGTATAGGAAACATTTAACATCATGGATTTAGCTGTTCAGTTATCAAAATTCATTGAAAATCAAAATACTTGTTCGTTTCAACACGAGAGAAGGTGGGCAGAACACGTAGTTATACTTACCTGAATTAACCCGCTTATTGATTTTTCTTTTTGTTTTTTGTCGGTTTTAAAAAGGCGTCTACAGCACCCGGTGTTCCCAGGCGGTCACCCATCCAAGTACTGAACGGGCCCGACGTTGCTTAACTTCAGTGATCGGACGAGAACTGGTGTTTTCAACGTGGTATGGCCGTAGACGAGAGGGGGTGGACAGAACCCGTAGTTATACTTACTTGAATTGACCCGCTTATTGATTTTTTTTTTGGGGGGGGGGGGGTTGTCGGTTTTAAAAAGGCGTCTACAGCACCCGGTGTTCCCAGGCAGTCACCCATCCAAGTACTGACCGGGCCCGACGTTGCTTAACTTCAGTGATCGGGCGAGAACTGGTGTTTTCAACGTCGTGTGACCGTAGACGAGAGAAGGTGGACAGAACCCGTAGTTATACTTACCTGAATTGACCCGCTTATTGATTTTTTTTGTTTTTTGTCGGTTTTAAAAAGGCGTCTACAGCACCCGGTGTTCCCAGGCGGTCACCCATCCAAGTACTAATCGGTCCCGACGTTGCTTAACTTCAGTGATCTGACGAGAACTGGTGTTTTCAACGTGATGTGGCCGTAGACGAGAGAAGGTGGACAGAACCCGTAGTTATACTTACCTGAATTGACCCGGGTGTCGGTTTTAAAGATAGGTTGCCAGGCAACGAAACATACGCCCACAGCAGCTAAATCGTCCGGACAGTCAACAAGGGTTGTCGCATATTTTTACTTTTTTTGGGAATGAAACATTTGTTATACACTAAAATCTGATTAAGAGTAACAACTCATTTTGTAATTATCTGAAAATCATTAGAATTTGCTTGCTTTTTATAAAGTTTTGCCCCACACTAACAATTAGTATAGGAAACATTTAACATCATGGATTTAGCTGTTCAGTTATCAAAATTCATTGAAAATCAAAATACTTGTTCGTTTCAACACCTTAAACTCTGTGTATCAATCTGAAGTCAATCGGATGATAAGTTTGGCATCTATAGCGTCACAAGGTTTTTTGAAGTGATCAATGGAGATAACTCTGGAAGTAATTATTTGAAATCGCTGAAAATCAGTAGGTTTCTTCGTCTCATGACCTTAAACAGTGTGTGTAAATTTAAAGTCAATCAGATATTAACTTTGGCCTCTAGAGCGACCACAGGATTTTTTGATTTGATCAAGGGCCATAACTCTGGCAATAATTATCAGAGATCGCTGAAAATCAATAGGCGTCTTCGTCTCATGACCTTAACCACTGTGTATAAATTTAAAGTCAATCAGATATTAACTTTGGCCTCTAGAGCATCCACAAGAATTTTTGAAGTGATCAAGGGACACAACTCTGGCACTAATTATCAGAAATCGCTGAAAATCAATAGGCTTCTTCGTCTCATGACCTTAAACACTGTGTATAAATTTGAAGTCAATCGGACATCATCTTTGTCCTCTAGAGCATCCACAAGATTTTTTGAAGTGATCAAGGGCCATAACTCTGGCACTAATTATCGGAAATCCGCGAAAATCAATAGGCTTCTTCGTCTTATGACCTTAAACACTGTGTATAACTTTTTTTGTGTATAAATTTAAAGTCAATCGGATATTAACTTTAGCCTCTCGAGCATTCACAAGATTTTTCAAAGTGATCAAGAGTCATAACTCTGGCAGTAATTATCGGATATTGCTGAAAATCAATAGGCTTCTTCGTATTATGACCTTGAACACTGTGTATAAATTTAAAGTCAATCGGATATTAACTTTAGCCTCTAGAGCGTTCACAAGATTTTTCAAAGTGATCAAGGGTCATAACTCTGGCAGTAATTATCGGATATCGCTGAAAATCAATAGGCTTCTTCGTCTCATGACCTTAAACACTGTGTATAAATTTAAGGTCAATCGGATATTAACTTTAGCCTCTAGAGCGTTCACAAGATTTTTCAAAGTGATCAAGGGTCATAACTCTGGCAGTAATTATCGGATATTGCTGAAAATCAATAGGCTTCTTCGTCTCATGACCTTAAACACTGTGTATAAATTTAAGGTCAATCGGATATTAACTTTAGCCTCTAGAGCGTTCACAAGATTTTTCAAAGTGATCAAGGGTCATAACTCTGGCAGTAATTATCGGATATTGCTGAAAATCAATAGGCTTCTTCGTCTCATGACTTTAAACACTGTGTATAAATTTAAAGTCAATCGGATATTAACCCTTGCCTCTAGTGCGTTCACAAGAAATTGTGGACGATGGACGGACGGACGGACCGACGGACGGACGGACGGACCGACAGACGGACGGACGGACGGGGGCGACGGCAATATACGTCCACATTTCTATGTGGGCGTATAAAAAGGCGTCTACAGCACCCGGTGTTCCCAGGCGGTCACCCATCCAAGTACTGACCGGGCCCGACGTTGCTTAACTTCAAGGATCGGACGAGAACTGGGCCCGGTTCCTAGAAAATTCTTAAAAGTAAGCACAAAGTTATGCTTCACTTTTGCTTACGTAAGAAACTTTATGAAATACCGTCTCTATAGAAACTTCTCAAGACCGTTCTTACGTAAGATCAAGCCAAGTACGAGTCTAGGCACAGTGTGACTGGTAAATTGAGACTAAGATGCTCTTTAGCGTCACAAAAACAAATTTGGTATGCAAATTAAAATTACACCGTAAATTCGTCTGCACATAAAGTTATAAATAGATCAATGACATTAACTTCAAATAGTCGATTTAGAAGTATTTGACAAATGACATGAAATGAAATAGGTTTTAACTTCCTACTGTTTTGCTCCTAAGCTGGGCTAATGAAGACGGGCATACGCCATAAAGTGTGCTATGAGGGAAAGTTTGCCCGGGCAGCGGCACTACGGCCTACTCTTATATCGAATTACAACGGCCAGGGGATCTTATTTTTTCGTCTGCATCACTGACAAGGGGGTGAACCTTCTCGGCCAATGCAGGGATCGAACACCTTTCCTCGGCCCGATTCATAAATAAATCTTTAACACTTTCTTGCGCTTACATGTAGATTTTAAGTAGACTTTACAAATATGTAAACTTATCTTATTTCGTGTTAACAGAAAATTCTTAAGAACGTTCTTGTGCTTAGATTTTAAGTAGACTTCAGTGTAAGCACAAGCACTTTATTATGTGTTCCAAGAAAAAACTTAAGCACAACTTCGTTCTTACAATTGTCAATCTAAGTCCCGAGCAAGGTATAGGGCTTGCTTACCAACATTAAGCCTGTTTCTGCTTCAAACAATATGGCTGACCGTATAGTTAGTTATTCGACGGCATTTACCACATCTTTTGATACCTAAGAGACATTTGGAAGACGGAAAATCCTTAAGAAATATATTCTCGACAAGAATGCTATAGAATATTTCGCTTCTACACTAAAAAAAATTTATTTATTTACAAATTGGTAAACAACACAAACGCAGGCAACTTGAAAGGGGCTAAATCGCTAACATTTGGGACCAAGAAGTTGACACAAGTGGGTCGAAACACATATAATACTCTAATATGAATGTATATAAACTGATTTACATTCAATGGTTTCCGTTTTTACTCCAATTTCAAATCAGTTATGTGCGGCGAAATTTGCCAACATTGTCAATCGAATGCAAATTTCTAGTGTCTAGTTATTCCAGTCTACATGCGCCGTTTGATTTGGTGAAATGTTTCTAGCCTTGTTCCCCCGAGTCTCTCGCTAGAACTGGGCTGAAACGCATTATGGTACATGATTCGTGTACCAATGGTAAAATATTTATCTTGTCTTAAATATTGGATATCAGAAGCCCATCTTTTTCCGATAGGATCGCATCATCAATTTTGATTTAAACTGACAAATAATTCGTGTTTTCAATGTCGAAGATGCTGGATGACGTTGAATTAGAGACTTGACTACTTTAAAATCAGGCGCTGTCTCAGTCATTCCGTCTGTTTACATGTGCTTGCGTTTTGGAGTGGGGGGCTAGCTTATAGGCCTATAGGGGCCATGTCAAAGAGGTCACGTGGTTAAGTGGGTAAGACGCCAGCCAGGGCCAATATCCTAGAAAATTCTTAAAAGTAAGCACAAAGTTATGCTTCACTTTTGCTTACGTAAGAAACTTTATAAAATACCGTCTCTAGAAAATTCTCAAGACCGTTCTTACGTAAGCACAAGTTAAGCACGAGTCTAAGCACATTGTGACTGGTAAATTGAGAGTACGATGCTCTCTAACGCCAAAAAAACATTTTTGGTATGCAAATTACACCGTAATTGTAAATTCGCCTGCATCACAGAGTTTCTATATATACTATTCAAAAAAAGTAGGGGATATTTGATTTTGGGGGCATAATACTAAAATATGCAAATGACTACGAAAAAAGTCACTATAGAACCTAACAGAAGAAACATTTCCAGTTACATGTGACGCCCAAACGCACCAATAGCTACCGCATGGAATGCAGGTGATGCTTGGGATCATCATGGGGGTCCAACCCAAGATTTGCACGACTCTGACTTTGAATGTTACAGTCATTGTGGCATTGAATTCCAGGGTGGAAACATCAGTTTAATTGTTTTAGTGACCAGAAAACAAATTTTGATATGCGTCGGCTTACCCAAAATGAAAGGTTACGTGCCCTTGGCATGCTACAGATCGGCACAACACAGGCGGTTGTGGCGCGGACGATGAATGTTTCTCAGTCTGTCATAAGCAGGCTATGGTCCAGATACCCTGATACACAATCTGTACAGGACAGACCACGCTCAGGTCGACCAAGGGCGACAACTCAAGCCCAGGATCGATTTATCCGTACCTTGGCCTTGAGAAATCGTGTCATCACAGCAAATCAGATCAGCGCTCGCCTTCAAACAGACACTGGTGTGAGAGTGAGTGGCCAGACGATTCGGAATCGACTGCAGAGGGGTCACCTTCGCGCCCGACGTCCTCGCGTGATCCCTTGTTTGAGAGATCATCACATTCAGGCAAGACGCCGTTGGTGTAGGGATCGTCAACACTGGGATAATCGACGCTGGAGCAATGTGATGTTTTCAGATGAGTCAAGGTTCACTGTTGATTTTTTGGACAGACGTAGGAGGGTGTGGCGTCGTCGAAACGAGCGCTTCCAAGACGTTAACGTCATCACACATGATCGATTTGGGGGTGGTTCTGTTATGGTGTGGGGAGGCATCACTGTTGCAGGAAGAACGGCTTTACATGTTGTTGCAGGGCGTGTTACAGGCCAGTACTACCGGGACAACATCTTGTCAGTCCATGTTGTGCCGTTCGCACGACGTCATGGCCGCCGTTTCATCTTCCAGGATGACAACGCAAGATGTCACAGGGCCAGGATCGTTACAGGTTACCTCCAACAACAGAACATCACCACATTACCTTGGCCAGCACTGAGTCCCGACCTCTCCCCCATCGAGCATGTCTTGGACATGCTTGGACAGAGGTTACGTCAACGTCAACAACGTCCTGCCAATGTCCAAGAACTTGCTGCTGCGTTGCAACAGGAATGGGACAATCTGGACCAAAATGACCTTAGACGTCTCATTAGGAGTATGCCACGTCGGATCAATGCTTGTTTGGCAAACAGAGGAGGATTTACCCGTTACTGACTTTGTTGTGATGCTGTGGTAACTTTGCTGTTTGACCCCGGGTATCATTTTATCCTTATAATGGTCAGTCTGTGCCTTACTTAGTCGAACGATCATTTGGAATAAATCGATGAATGTGAACTTCATTTCATTTTGTCATTTGTATCTTCGTCAGTTTCATTCGGTGACTTTAATAACACTTAAAAATCAAATATCCCCTACTTTTTTTGAATAGTATATATCTCTATGGTCTGCATGGAGTTATAAATAGACCAATGACATTAACCTCCCGGAAAATAGTCGATTTAGATGTATTTTATTATTTAACAAATGAAATGAAATGAAATTTAGCGTCCTACTATTTTGCTCCTAATCTGGGGTAATGAAGACGTACATACGTCATACAGTGTGCTATGAGGGAAATTTCGCCCTGGCAGCGGCACTACTCTATCGAATTCCAACTGCAAAGGAATCTTTTACGTGTACGCCAGTTTGTACACGAGACCTCATTTTTTCGTCCCATCCGAATGACAAGACAGCTGTCCCCCGTCCTGCATCACTGACAAGGAGAAACCACGTCGGAAAATTTGGATGAACCTTCTCGGCCAATGCAAGGATCGAACACCCGACCTCCAGTCTTACCCACTTAGTCAAGTGATCCCCTGATGCCTTTGACGTGTCTCCCATAGGCCTACATATATAAAATATACCACAGACTAAACAAAAGAAAACAACCCAAAACGCAAGTACATGCAAACAAACCGAATATGTATGAGAGCGACTGATCTTTAAGTAGCCCGCGTGTGTGTTGTTTACCAATTTGGAAATAAATGAATTGTGTTTAGGGTAGAAGCGAAATTTCCTATAGCATTCTTCTCGAGAATATGTTTCTAAAGGATTTTCTGTCTTTCAATTGACTCTTAGGTACCAAAAGATGTAGCAAATGCCGTCGAATAAATCCACGGTCAGTCATATTGTTAACAATGAAAGGGTGCCGTTTTCAATTTTCGATCCTTTTATTCTTCTACTCCTGATATTTTGGACTGTTGATCGATGGTTTCATATAAAAAACTACCGATAAGACCCTTCAAATTGCTACTACTTTTCATATTCACTTCAAAATGGCAACCATCAGTTGACCTTAAACCAAATTAGGCTCCCTGCGATTTTTGGGCCATCCTTCAAGGATTTAGAAAATATAACTCCCGTATCTGTAAGTAAAATAGCAAAAAAGCCTTAGCGATTTTTCATGTTTCAAGATGGTGGCACTTCCGGTTCGATCGACAAACTCCCTATTTTGTGTACGAATCAGTAATTCCTTGTCTAGTATCGGAAAAAAAATTAGGTCATTCTGACCTATATTTCGACGATTTTTTTGAAAACTTTGATCATTAATTTCACAAGGGGAGATAATTTAGAAAATTTCTAATTATATTTTTGAAGTCACATCGGTAAGATCTATTTATATACTAAATTTCATGAAAATCGTACAACTATTAAGAAGTTGTCAAATTGGTCTTAAACTTCCGGTTCGAAATCACAGCGACGAATTTTCGAAATTCGAAAATGTGAAACTGCAGATGAAAATGATTTTTTTCAGGGTATTCAAAGAAAAAAGAATTAGTAAAATCGGTCAAAAAATAGCAAAGTTACGACTATGCATTGTCAGTTTTTTCGTTCGTAAAATTCGGTGATTTCGAATTCGCAAAACGTTTTGAAAATATATTTAATCAACAGCCACCACCCATTTTTGTGGGGGTAGGTCAAAGTTTCAAAAACATCCTATGGTTAGATTCTGAGAAATCCGATTTGCAGGAAAAACACAAAAAAAATAATAATAATCTTAACAGAAACAATAAGCTTTCATATGAAATATGAAAGCTTAATAATAATTTTAGTAAAAACAATAGTCTTTCAGACGAAAGTCTGAAAGCCTAATAATAACTTTAACAGAAACAATAAGCTTTCATATGTAATATGAAAGCTTAATAATAACTTTAACAGAAACAATAATAATAATAACTTTAACAGAAACAATAAGCTTTCATATTACATATGAAAGCTTAATAATAACTTTAACAGAAACAATAAGCTTTCATATGTAATATGAAAGCTTAATAATCTTAACAGAAACAATAAGCTTTCATATGTAATATGAAAGCTTAACTAGATCTGCTACTGTCCCATGCAGATATGAAAGCTTTCATATTCATCGTCACGTGTCATCGATTGTATCAAGTACCCTAAATAAAAGGATAAGAAGAAAAAATTATCGAAATTGGTCAAAAACTCGCGAAGTTACAAGTCTAAATATAGTATGAAACATTGCACCCAGGCATAACAATAATCTGAAAACTAAAGGGAAATAACTGAAACTTGTATTACAGATTTATTTGTAAATCATTTTTTAGGTGACGTAACCGTTCAACGTCCTTAACCTTTGACATTGCCTCGCTTTAAACTTTAAACTTTAGACCTGATATTGGCGATGTCTTTACTTAGCCAAGTTCCGATCCAACCTCGACCGCCATTCCACGTGAAGAGGGCAAACCCGAACACACTAGTTCAGCGAATGCTCCTGAGATCGATCCGGAGCTAGTTGCTCTTCAGTTAGAACTTCACACAGTGAGAGCTGAAAACCAAAAAGCCACCCTTCGACGTCAGATTGAAGAGGAACGCAAGCGTGGAAAGGAACTGATTTCATCATCACCATCGGAAAATCCTGTCAATCACAATGTCAACGGCGGAAAACAGCCTGGGCATGATGGCCTCTTCAACTTTCCTTTGAGTACCGGTAACAACGCTTCAACAAGCGACATAGATCAAGGTGAGCTGCGTAATACTATTACTAATAGTAATATCTCGTCGGCCACGCCCCCAAGTCTACAGGTTTTATCAGCGCCAGGCATCACAAAATCCGACAAAGCATTACAGATTTTAAATTTTCTTTGGCTGGATCCTGTAGCGACATGTGATACTTTTGCTATTGGTACCGATGTAGAGTTTCGCATAGGCAAAAGAAAGTCTTTAGACAGAGTAACAATTGGGGAATGGGGATATGCAAATACACGCATCCTGCAAGAACTTATAAAGCAGAATTCATCATTTAGTGTGGCCGCTTACTTGAAATACACAGCCGACTTCTTCCGTCTCGCTTCTAAATATGTATGGTATAGTGTCCTATTATACGACAAAGAATACCGCGATCGACAAGCGGATGAACACTTTGAATGGGGAACATATCTCCAAGAGTTGCGCGAATTTCAATTGGTATTAAAAAGAGATCATCCCTCGGCTAGAGCCCTCTCTGAACAGAATAACAAGTTTTCATCCGTGCCGTATTTTTCAAAATCAAATACTAAACCAATGCCGGTTTTCAACAAACCATGGTCATCAACTAGTACTAATCGACCGAAGGGACCATTTTTGCCTGACGGTAGAGAAATCTGTCGCAATTATAACAGCAATGTGTGTTTTCGTACTGATTGCAAATTAATGCATAATTGTGCTTTGCGCTTCTCCAATTCGCATTCAGCAACTGATGGTCATAAACAAAGTGCGGTTACGGGTCAAACGCCACAAATTTTTCACCCAAAGACTGCTTCGATCCACGGTACAAATTAGGAGTTACCTCCCTTTCGTCTGCTGACGTTGTTGGGCGCCGGGGCCTACGCTATGCCGCATGGACGCGGCTTTTACCTGCTACTTGTACAGACAGAGACTTTATTTTGAGCGGTGTAAAACATGGATTCAATCTAACGACCAAATTTGGCCCCTACCTACAAATCGAACGTGATAATTACTGGGGTGGGCTAAATCTACTGTTACTACATATAATACCCACCTCAAGTGTTATATAGAATTTTGTTCAAGAATGAAACTAACACTGCTTTCAGTAGCTCAACATAATTTACTATTGAATTGTTTATTGCGTATTTAGTTGATGTTAAACAATTTAAGTTTAGTACTATAATTTCTTATACAAATATTATTTCGATTTTGCATAAATCCAATAATCTCGTCGACCCTTTATCTAGTTGGCCCATAAAACACCTTCTAACAGGTGTCAAGAGAGCACTGGGTACCGCTCAAAGTTGCAAAGCCCCGATTACACCCGATTTATTGCTACGTATTCATAGTGTTTTGAGAAAATCGTTTAAAAACAGGATTTTTTGGGCTGCATGTCTTTTAGGATTTTTTGGATTTTTGCGGCCTAACAATTTCTTGGTCAAAACTAGCTTTGACCCTATTTTTCACATCCAACGCAAGGATGTAACATTGTTATCATGGGGATTCATTGTGCGCCTTAAAGTCACAAAAACCATGCAATTTCGCGCCAAGCCAGTCATCATTTGTTTACCAAGACTTCGCAACCACCCCCTCGATCCCTGTTCTGCACTTCAGGTGATTTTGTCAAATCCGGCTCGGTGATGGCAGATGTCTTGCCTATCGCCCTTTCTTCAAGGCACTTCGCACCACGCTTCGCGCATTGGGTTTACCGTCGTCTTCCTATGGTGGACATTCCTTCCGAAGGGGTGCTGCCACCTGGGCTAGTTTTTCGGGTCTCACTGACCACCAAATTCAGGCTTTAGGATATTGGTCAAGTAATTATTATCAACGTTATATCGATACAAATTATTCATCGCTTCTCCGCGCGCTTCATACCTTCACATCCCACTTCCCTTCTTAATCTAAATACAACGTCTTCACCCCCCGTCTTGGGGTTTGGGAGTTTTATTTGTAAATAATTGTTTGACATTGTATTACTTTGTTGTAATTTGTTTTGATTTAAGATGATTAAAATGTTTGCCATCCCGCTGCTGCCTTTTATTATCGGCGAAGTCAAGTAAATTACAGATTTATTTGTAAATCATTTTTTAGGTGACGTAACCGTTCAACGTCCTTAACCTTTGACATTGCCTCGCTTTAAACTTTAAACTTCCGCCTTTTTAATTACGATTATTGCCATGCGCCCATGTGTTTAATTTGTGCCATGTCAAAATCCCTCCCGCCCTCCCGGTAGTATTACTGTGGGTAGGGGCGTGTTATTTGTTAACAGCTACTTCTGAACTTGCTTAGGGAGTTTTATTTGTAAATAATTGTTTGAGATTGTATTACTTTGTTGTAATTTGTTTTGATTTAAGATGATTAAAATGTTTGCCATCCCGCTGCTGCCTTTTATTATCGGTGAAGTCAAATAAATTACTGTAATGAGAAAATGAAATGAAAATGGCGGGAAAGAACTAAAAATGGCAGGTTGGACAGGCGACCTTACTCCTTGTCACGTACAACCGAGAATTGGAAAACACGCTAGTTAACTCAATGACAGGCGCGCGTGCAAACCATTCAGCCCCCCCCCCTCCCTCTTTGAAATCAGACACGTGCAATATGTCATATAGGAAGAATAACAAGTCGCTCACAACAAAATCGTAAATTAATGAGTTTAGGTCAAAAGGTTGAGCTACTGTTTTAGAGTATTTAATTGTTTTAAAGAGACACGTTAAGGGTTGTTCATAGTTAAATGAAAGTTTAATTTTAAATAAGACCAATAAAATTAGGATTTAATAATGCCAGACAAGAGAGAGAGAAAGAGAAATGGGGTTTAACGTCATTTCGGGACTAACGTATGGTTTTAATTTTATTTCAATAATTCGCTTGCGCGTAGGGGGTTTAGCAGTGGGAGGAAACCGGAGTGCCCGGAGGAAACCCACGAGGTTGAGAAGGCGTAATAATGCCAGACTAATATTAAAAAAAAGTTTTAAATTAAGAATAATTAATTATTGGTCTAATTGCAATGAAATGCTTTGATTTGACGGATGAAATGTACGATGGTTGTCCACACTATGTGGCTAAGGCGTTGGCCTGCTAGCCAGGAGGTCGGGTGTTCGATCCCTGCATTGGCCGAGAAAGTTCATCTCGATTTTCTGGCGTGTCCCCCCACCTGCCGTGTACACATTGGAGTGCACGTAAAAGATCCCTTAGCAGTTGGAATTCGATACTGTTGAATAAGCTCTGTACGATGACTAAATGTGCAGATTGTAGCCACCCACACTGCATGTTTTGCTTAACAATGAAGGGGTGCCGTTTTCAATTTTCGATCCTTTTATTCTTCTACTCCTGATATTTTGGACTGTTGATCGATGGTTTCATATAAAAGACTACCGATAAGACTCTTTGTAGAAGAAGTTCCCCAAAAATATTATGTTGACTTTAAGAGAAAAGGACCTTTAAAAATGCTCCAAATCGTAAAAATACGACTTTTTGGATTTTCGATCTCTTTTTTCTGCTACCCCTGATATTTAAAAAAAATGATACAATGATTTGACACAACAGGCTAGGTATTAGACTTTCGATTGACAAGAGTTTCACCACCCTCCCTTCATTATAACCGAAGTTTCACCACCCTCCCGCCCTCCCGGTAGTATTACTGTGGGTAGGGGCGTGTTATTTGTTAACAGCTACTTCTGAACTTGCTTAGGGAGTTTTATTTGTAAATAATTGTTTGAGATTGTATTACTTTGTTGTAATTTGTTTTGATTTAAGATGATTAAAATGTTTGCCATCCCGCTGCTGCCTTTTATTATCGGTGAAGTCAAATAAATTACTGTAATGAGAAAATGAAATGAAAATGGCGGGAAAGAACTAAAAATGGCAGGTTGGACAGGCGACCTTACTCCTTGTCACGTACAACCGAGCATTGGAAAACACGCTAGTTAACTCAATGACAGGCGCGCGTGCAAACCATTCAGCCCCCCCCCCTCCCTCTTTGAAATCAGACACGTGCAATATGTCATATAGGAAGAATAACAAGTCGCTCACAACAAAATCGTAAATTAATGAGTTTAGGTCAAAAGGTTGAGCTACTGTTTTAGAGTATTTAATTGTTTTAAAGAGACACGTTAAGGGTTGTTCATAGTTAAATGAAAGTTTAATTTTAAATAAGACCAATAAAATTAGGATTTAATAATGCCAGACAAGAGAGAGAGAAAGAGAAATGGGGTTTAACGTCATTTCGGGACTAACGTATGGTTTTAATTTTATTTCAATAATTCGCTTGCGCGTAGGGGTCTTTAGCAGTGGGAGGAAACCGGAGTGCCCGGAGGAAACCCACGAGGTTGAGAAGGCGTAATAATGCCAGACTAATATTAAAAAAAAAGTTTTAAATTAAGAATAATTAATTATTGGTCTAATTGCAATGAAATGCTTTGATTTGACGGATGAAATGTACGATGGGTGTCCACACTATGTGGCTAAGGCGTTGGCCTGCTAGCCAGGAGGTCGGGTGTTCGATCCCTGCATTGGCCGAGAAAGTTCATCTCGATTTTCTGGCGTGTCCCCCCACCTGCCGTGTACACATTGGAGTGCACGTAAAAGATCCCTTAGCAGTTGGAATTCGATACTGTTGAATAAGCTCTGTACGATGACTAAATGTGCAGATTGTAGCCACCCACACTGCATGTTTTGCTTAACAATGAAGGGGTGCCGTTTTCAATTTTCGATCCTTTTATTCTTCTACTCCTGATATTTTGGACTGTTGATCGATGGTTTCATATAAAAGACTACCGATAAGACTCTTTGTAGAAGAAGTTCCCCAAAAATATTATGTTGACTTTAAGAGAAAAGGACCTTTAAAAATGCTCCAAATCGTAAAAATACGACTTTTTGGATTTTCGATCTCTTTTTTCTGCTACCCCTGATATTTAAAAAAAATGATACAATGATTTGACACAACAGGCTAGGTATTAGACTTTCGATTGACAAGAGTTTCACCACCCTCCCTTCATTATAACCGAAGTTATTGTGCCCTAAAGAATCAACAAATCAGCATGCTTATCTCTGCTTACCCTAGGCAGAAAATGCTCATCTTTGCACTCAATCATGACATTGACATAGTGAACGTCTACACCAAGATTGAACATTCTAGCTCAATTAGAAGGAGAGTTATTGTGTTTCAAAATCTCGGCCCTTCAAATTGCTACTATTTTTCATATTCACTTCAAAATGGCAACCATCAGTTGACCTAAATCAAAATTCTGCTCCCTGCGATTTTTGGGCCATCCTTCAAGGATTCAGAAAAAATAACTCCCGTGTCTGTAAGTAAAATAGCAAATAAGCCTTAGGGATTTTTCATGTTTCAAGATGTGGCACTTCCGGTTCGATCGACAAACTCCATATTTTGTGTAGGAATCAGTAATTACTTGTCGAGTATCGAAATTTTCGACGATTTTTGTTAAAACTTTGATCCTTAATTTCATCAAAGGGGAGATAATTGAGAAAATTTCTCATTATATTTTTGAAGTCACCTCGGTAAGATCTACTTATATACTAAATTTCATGAAAATCGTACAACTATTAAAGACGTTGTCAAATTGGTCTAAACTTCCGGTTCGAAATCACAGCGACGAATTTTCGAAATTCGAAAATGTGAAACTGCAGATGAAAATGATTTGTTTCAAGGTATTCAAAGAAAGAAGAATTAGTAAAATTGGTCAAAAAATAGCAAAGTTACGACTATACATTGTCAGTTTTTTCGTTCGTAAAATTCGGTGATTTCGAATTCGCAAAACGTTTTGAAAATATATTTAATCAACAGCCACCACCCATTTGGGGGGGGGGGGGTAGGTCAAAGTTTCAAAAACATCCTATGGTTAGATTCTGAGAAATCCGATTTGCAGGAAAAACACAAAAAAAAAATAATATCTAGATCTGCTACTGTCCCATGCAGATATGAAAGCTTTCATATTCATCGTCACGTGTCATTGATTGTATCAAGTATCCTAAATAAAAGGATAAGAAGAAAAAATTGGTCAAAAACTCGTGAAGTTTCAAGCCTAAATATAGTATGAAACATTGCACCCAGGCATAACAATAAAGGGAAATAACTGAAACTTGTATTACTGTAATGAGACGGATGAGAAAATGAAATGAAAATGGCGGGAAATAAAAATGGCAGGTTGGACAGGCGACCTTACTTCTTGTCACGTACAACCGGGCATTCGAAAACACGCTAGTTAACTCAATGACAGGCGCGCGTGCTAACCATTCAGCCACCCAACCCCCCTTTGAAATCAGACACATGCAATATGTCATATAGGAAGAATAACAAGTCGCTCACAACAAAATGGTAAATTAATGAGTTTAGGTCAAAAGGTTGAGCTACTGTTTTAGAGTATTTAATTGTTTTAAAGGGACACTTTAAGGGTTGTTCATAGTTAAATGAAAGTTTAGTTTTAAATAAGACCAATAAAATTAGGATTTAATAATGCCAGACTAATATTAAAATTTTTAAGAATAATTAATTAAATTTAAATTAAGAATAATTATTTATTGGTCTAATGCAATGAAATGCTTTGATTTGACGGATGAAATGTACGATGGGTGCCCACACTATGTGGCTAAGGCGTTGGCCTGCTAGCCAGGAGGTCGGGTGTTCAATCCCTGCATTGGCCGAGAAAGTTCATCTCGATTTTCTGGCGTGTCCCCCCCCCCGCCGTGTACACATTGGAGTGCACGTAAAAGATCCCTTAGCAGTTGGAATTCGATACTGTTGAATAAGCTCTATACGATGACTAAATGTGCAGATTGTAGCCACCCACACTGCATGTTTTGCTTAACAATGAAAGGGTGCCGTTTTCAATTTTCGATCCTTTTATTCTTCTACTCCTGATATTTTGGACTGTTGATCGATGGTTTCATATAAAAGACTACCGATAAGACTCTTTGTAGAAGAAGTTCCCCAAAAATATTATGTTGACTTTAAGAGAAAAGGACCTTTAAAAATGCTCCAAATCGTAAAAATACGACTTTTTGGATTTTCGATCTCTTTTTTCTGCTACCCCTGATATTTAAAAAAAATGATACAATGATTTCACACAACAGGCTAGGTATTAGACTCTCGATTGACAAGAGTTCCACCACCCTCCCTTCATTATAACCGAAGTTATTGTGCCCTAAAGAATCAACAAATCAGCATGCTTATCTCTGCTTACCCTCAACAGAAAATACTCATCTTTGCACTCAATCATGACATTGACATAGTGAACGTCTACACCAAGATTGAACATTCTAGCTCAATTAGAATGAGAGTTATTGTGTTTCAAAATCTCGGCCCTTCAAATTGCTACTACTTTTCATATTCACTTCAAAATGGCAACCATCAGTTGACCTAAATCAAAATTGTGCTCCCTGCGATTTTTGGGCCATCCTTCAAGGATTCAGAAAATATAACCCCCGTGTCTGTAAGTAAAATAGCAAAAAAGCCTTAGGGATTTTTCATGTTTCAAGATGGTGGCACTTCCGGTTCGATCGACAAACTCCATATTTTGTGTAGGAATCAGTAATTACTGGTCGAGTATCGAAATTTTTTTTTAGGTCATTGACCTATATTTCGACGATTTTTTTTAAAACTTTGATCCTTAATTTCACCAAGGGGAGATAATTTAGAAAATTTCTCATTATATTTTTGAAGTCACATCGGTAAGATCTACTTATAAACTAAATTTCATGAAAATCGTACAACTATTAAAGAAGTTATCAAATTGGTCTAAACTTCCGGTTCGAAATCACAGCGACGAATTTTCGAAATTCGAAAATGTGAAACTGCTGATGAAAATTATTTTTTTCAAGGTATTCAAAGAAAAAAGATTTAGTAAAATCGGTCAAAAAACAATAAAGTTTCGACTATGCATTGTCCATTTTGTCGTTCGTAAATTTCGGTGATTTCTGATTCGTAAATCGTTTTGAAAATATATTTAATCAACAGCCACCACCCATTTTTGGGGGGATAGGTAGCTTTCATATGTAATATGAAAGCTTAATAACTTTAACAGAAACTTGTATTACTGTAATGAGACGGATGAGAAAATGAAATGAAAATGGCGGGAAATAAAAATGGCAGGTTGGACAGGCGACCTTACTTCTTGTCACGTACAACCGGGCATTCGAAAACACGCTAGTTAACTCAATGACAGGCGCGCGTGCTAACCATTCAGCCACCCAACCCCCCTTTGAAATCAGACACATGCAATATGTCATATAGGAAGAATAACAAGTCGCTCACAACAAAATGGTAAATTAATGAGTTTAGGTCAAAAGGTTGAGCTACTGTTTTAGAGTATTTAATTGTTTTAAAGGGACACTTTAAGGGTTGTTCATAGTTAAATGAAAGTTTAGTTTTAAATAAGACCAATAAAATTAGGATTTAATAATGCCAGACTAATATTAAAATTTTTAAGAATAATTAATTAAATTTAAATTAAGAATAATTATTTATTGGTCTAATGCAATGAAATGCTTTGATTTGACGGATGAAATGTACGATGGGTGCCCACACTATGTGGCTAAGGCGTTGGCCTGCTAGCCAGGAGGTCGGGTGTTCAATCCCTGCATTGGCCGAGAAAGTTCATCTCGATTTTCTGGCGTGTCCCCCCCCCCGCCGTGTACACATTGGAGTGCACGTAAAAGATCCCTTAGCAGTTGGAATTCGATACTGTTGAATAAGCTCTATACGATGACTAAATGTGCAGATTGTAGCCACCCACACTGCATGTTTTGCTTAACAATGAAAGGGTGCCGTTTTCAATTTTCGATCCTTTTATTCTTCTACTCCTGATATTTTGGACTGTTGATCGATGGTTTCATATAAAAGACTACCGATAAGACTCTTTGTAGAAGAAGTTCCCCAAAAATATTATGTTGACTTTAAGAGAAAAGGACCTTTAAAAATGCTCCAAATCGTAAAAATACGACTTTTTGGATTTTCGATCTCTTTTTTCTGCTACCCCTGATATTTAAAAAAAATGATACAATGATTTCACACAACAGGCTAGGTATTAGACTCTCGATTGACAAGAGTTCCACCACCCTCCCTTCATTATAACCGAAGTTATTGTGCCCTAAAGAATCAACAAATCAGCATGCTTATCTCTGCTTACCCTCAACAGAAAATACTCATCTTTGCACTCAATCATGACATTGACATAGTGAACGTCTACACCAAGATTGAACATTCTAGCTCAATTAGAATGAGAGTTATTGTGTTTCAAAATCTCGGCCCTTCAAATTGCTACTACTTTTCATATTCACTTCAAAATGGCAACCATCAGTTGACCTAAATCAAAATTGTGCTCCCTGCGATTTTTGGGCCATCCTTCAAGGATTCAGAAAATATAACCCCCGTGTCTGTAAGTAAAATAGCAAAAAAGCCTTAGGGATTTTTCATGTTTCAAGATGGTGGCACTTCCGGTTCGATCGACAAACTCCATATTTTGTGTAGGAATCAGTAATTACTGGTCGAGTATCGAAATTTTTTTTTAGGTCATTGACCTATATTTCGACGATTTTTTTTAAAACTTTGATCCTTAATTTCACCAAGGGGAGATAATTTAGAAAATTTCTCATTATATTTTTGAAGTCACATCGGTAAGATCTACTTATAAACTAAATTTCATGAAAATCGTACAACTATTAAAGAAGTTATCAAATTGGTCTAAACTTCCGGTTCGAAATCACAGCGACGAATTTTCGAAATTCGAAAATGTGAAACTGCTGATGAAAATTATTTTTTTCAAGGTATTCAAAGAAAAAAGATTTAGTAAAATCGGTCAAAAAACAATAAAGTTTCGACTATGCATTGTCCATTTTGTCGTTCGTAAATTTCGGTGATTTCTGATTCGTAAATCGTTTTGAAAATATATTTAATCAACAGCCACCACCCATTTTTGGGGGGATAGGTAGCTTTCATATGTAATATGAAAGCTTAATAACTTTAACAGAAACAATAAGCTTTCATATGTAATATGAAAGCTTAATAATCATAATCTTAACAGAAACAATAAGCTTTCATATGTAATATGAAAGCTTACTAATTTTAACAGAAACAATAATAACTAGACCTGCAAGCAGCACTGAACCGGCTTTCAGGAATCATACAGGAAGTTTATTATACCATAGCCGATCCATTGAGCTACCAAACTATACATTAGTTGTTTTGCTTCAGTGACACCATCTATCATATGTAAAAGTAATATTTGCTGGCGAAAAGACCGGTCAAAATTGTAAATATGGTAAAATTACGTCACTTCCGGTGCCGAAAGAAATTTTTATAGTTGAAAAATAAGTCGAAAATTCGCAACATACAAAATCCAAACGTTGTTTTATACATTTCGGGCAATAAATAATTAACCTATAACCCATAAACTGAAATTAAGAAGGTAAAAAACTTAAAAGTGACCCTGGGAAAATTGGTTATTATTCGACAAGGGAACATGCTAGAAGCCTTTTCTTGATATCAATATGATGGTATTGATTCACTCTTACTGCCCATTAGAGTCAGACGTTATAAAGTTAAACGAATAATGAATATAAATCACTTCTAAAAAATGTTTGTTTTGAAGGCTAAAAATACGTTTTTTGCAAAAATTACATTACTTCCGGTGATATTGAAAATGTTAACTTGGTTCATAGAAGTCATAAATTGCATAAGGTATCAAATGGTAAAAAAATTATAAAAATCGAATAATAATTGACACTTTTATATACCAAAAACCTTGAAAAGTGACTTATAGAAGATCGCCTATTTCTCTGTAAACGTACAAGTTAGAAACCATTTTGTGGTATCTGTATGGTCTTATGGCTTCATTCTATTCGTTGATGGGAATCAAATATCATAATTTTAAAAATATTATAAGGGAGACTGATTTGAATAAAATTTTAGTTTTTTAGGTTAAAAATACAGTTTTTGCTCAAATGACGTCATTTCCGGTCACAGTGAAAATGTAAAATTGGCTTGACCTAGTCCAAATTGGCATTAGGCATCAAATTGGAAAAAAATATTGCAAATCTAATAATAATTCACTCTTGCATAGGCAAAATAACGTGAAAAGTGATGCATGCAAAATTGCATATTTCTCGGCAACTGCTCATATTACAAACTAATTTTCGCATACATTCTCTTCGTCTGGATTAGTGCTACGAGTTTATGGAAATTACAAATAAATATTTCAAAATATGAAGACGCTGAATGAATTGTAAATAACTGAATTTACACTTTATTTTACATTTTATTCGAAATTGCCCGAAAATGGAATTGAAATTTAAAAATATGAGCTAAGGATTTTGTGCACCTTTGCAGGGTGCATCCATTTAGTTATATCAGTTTTGAAAAAAAATAATATTTGCTTTCAAAAAGTGGTACCGAACTGTCAAAATTGTAGTTTTTGTTAATATTACGTCACTTCCGTTGCCGACAGAAAAATTTCACCGTAACAAAAAAAATTACAATTGGGACCACGGAGCATATGAACTTTGTTTTATACAAATCGAACAATAAATAATTTTTCTGGGTACGAAAAACTAAATTAGCCGATGGCGGCTAACACAAATTACCGAGACAATTTTTTTTCTCATTTCTGCTCAAGTAGGGTGATATTTTAACCCTGTGTAAAATATCATCAAAAAATATTCATAAATAAAAAAGATTTTCGTAAACAAATTAATTTTTTTCAAAATATCGGACATTTTTTCGACTACTTCCGGTTTTACGATCGTTGTTGTGATAGCTTTACGAAGTTCTTTGGATACTTAACTTTCTGTACCAGAATTGTCAGAAACATCCATTGAGCAGTTTTGAAAAAAAAGATAAATTAAAGAGCGTTTACAAAAATTTAACGATTTTTCAATTTTTTCAAAGTTTGATGCCATTTTTGGACCACCTATATTATTTCAATGCTTTTCATTTTTGATTCACTATATAGACAACCGATAGGACTTTGAGCAAGAAAAGTTTAAGAAAAATCTGCGTCGTCGTTTTCGAGAAAAGGACGTCTCAGAATGTTAAAAAATCGGAAAATACTAGATTTTTGGCACACAATAATTTATTTCCTTACCATCGATATCGTATTATTTAGATACCATATGATGGTCCATTAATAGGGCTATCCAACGACACTTTAGTTCTTTTGGTCCGCTATTACCTAAGGGAGAAATCAAGTTTTTTGCAAGTTCGACAATGTTTTTAACCTTTTTTTACATTTTTTGAATACTTCCGGTATGGTTATTTTTGTCGATATAGTTTTGATAACCGGTTTAGGCACTAAAATAGCCACAGGGCTCTGTAATGATATATTACATTATCTGATCAGATAAAATGCCCCTGAGAAATCCTAGGTTCAAAAGTGCCAAAAATGCAAAAGATTTAAAATATCGAAAATTAAATTTCAATAACTACATACATATTATACATCGTTAGAATCGTAATTAGGTCAGCTATCTGAATATACAATTTTTTTTGAAAATCTCTTAAAATAAAAAAATAGCAGAGCATTTTCCAAAATTTCACGATTTTTCGACTTTTTTCGATTTTCAGTCCGTTATTTCACCTTTTCCAGATATTTCAAAGTCGTAATGGAATGTTTCGTACACAAGATTACTGCAAGGTCTCTCGATAGAGAAAGTTTCATAAAAAACTGTGGAGCAGTTTTCGAGATACAGGCATCTAAAAACGCTCCAAATCAGAAAATACTTGATTTTCAGCGAGCCATATTTTGCTTCCTGCTGATCGTATCCGTACGAATTGGGTATCATTCAGTGATCCAATTACCGCCCGACCAAATGATACCTTAATTTGTTTAATCCGTTGATATCGGACGGAAAAATCGTGTTTTAACCCAAAACACCAATTTTTCACGTTTTTTTCAAAATATCGCATAGTATTTCGACTACTTCCGGTTTACGGATTGTTGTTGAAATTGCTTTAAACGGTGGTTTGACCATATTACTTCATGTTCCAGGAATTTCAGAAACGTCGATCTGGCCGTAAATCGAAACTTAAGCTCACAAAATGTGAAGAAAATTCGAAAAAAATCGAAAAATAAAGGGCGATGACTCTGAATGAAACTTATATTACTGGAACCGGATTGCCTTCAGGTATCCAAAAATGTAGGTCAAATTTGAAAATTTTGAAAAATAACAAAAAATGTGTCTTAAACAACATATTTTCATTTTTCGAATGCTAGAAGTCAGCGGCGAAGTTTCTAAATTGCAAAATTTTCAACTGCTATGGCCAGAGATTTCTATGCAGAAATTAAATAATTGCTAGAACCTGCGCAGAAGTTTCAAATACAGTGGAAGGGATGGCCACTATATGGTTTCCTGATAGAAAATTACGTCCCAGATCTGTATCTGTTACAGACACTGAGAAATAGGCTCCCCCGAAAAATAAAATAATAATAATAAATAACTAGATCTGCTACTGTCCCATGCAGATATGAAAGCTTTCATATTCATCGTCACGTGTCATCGATTATATCAAGTATCTCAAATAAAAGGATAAGAATAACAAACTATCAAAATTGGTCAAAAACTCGCGAAGTTACAAGTCTAAATATAGCATGAAACATTGAGTAATCTGAAAACTAAAGGGAAATAACTGATACTTGTGTTGAAATAATTGCTAGAACCAGAAAAATATTTATCCACTATAATAAATAAGCAACATAGAGAAAATGAAATGAAATTGAATGGGGTTTAACGTCCTACTGTTCTGCTCCTACAATGGGCTAATGAAGACGGGCATACGCCATAAAGTGTGCAATGAGGGAAATTTTACCCGGGCAGCGGCGTTACGGCCTACGAGGTTGGACAGGCGATCATACTCCTTGTCACGTACAACCAAGAAATCGAAACAACGCCAGTTGACTCAATGACAGACGTTATGATACAGAGCGCACGTGCTAACCATTCAGTCACGCAACCTCCCTAAAATCGACAAATTGCTGACCTACAGATAGAAACATTTCAACCGGGCGAAATCTTCTATTTTATTAGTTTAATTTGCACGGTACCTTTAGTTATCAACCGAATATTACAAAAGTTTTAAAAATAAGCTCCCCCTGACCAGCTAAATCGTTCGCAATAAACGTTTTCCCCTTAAAATCGGCAATGTGAGAAACATTACAACCGAGCGAAATTTTCTGTTTTATCACTTTTACAGTATCTTTGATTACCAACCGATTATTACAAAACTTTAAAAATAAAAAAGAAAGAAAGAAATGCGGCTTAACGTCCATTCGACACAAACTAGGTCATTTCGGGACTAACATATGTTTTTTAATTTTATTTAAAAACTCCCCTTGCGCGTACTGGTCTTTAGCTGTTGGGAGGAAACCGAAGGACACGGAGAAAACACACGAGGTTGGACACCATACTCCATGTCACGTGCAATCTCGAAATCGAAACGACGCCCGTTGACTCAATGACAGACGTTACGATACAGCGCGCACATGCTAACCATTCAGCCATTCAGCCTCCCTTAAAAATAAGCTCCCCCTGACCAGCTTAATTGTTCGCAATAAACGTTTGCCCTCTAAAATCGGCAAATTGCTGACTTTAAAGTGAGAAACATTACAACCGGGCGAAATTTTATGTTTTATCACTTTTACAGTACCTTTGATTACCAACCGATTATTACAAAACTTTAAAAATAAAAGAGAAAGAGAGAAATGCGGCTCAACGTCCATTCGACACAAACTAGGTCATTTCGGGACTAACATACGTTTTTTAATTTTATTTATAAACTTCCCTTGCGCGTACGGGTCTTTAGCCATGGGAGGAAACCGAAGGACACGGAGAAAACCCACGAGGTTGGACACCATACTCCATGTCACGTGCAACTTGGAAATCGAAACGACGCCGGTTGACTCAATGACAGACGTTACGATACAGCGCGCGTATGCTAACCATTCAGCCTCCCTAATATCGGGAAATTGCTGACTTATAGCAAGAAACATTTCAACCGGGCGAAATTTTCTGTTTTAACAGTTTAATTCACACGGTATTTTAATTACCAACCGATCATTACAAAACTTTTGAATGTAAGCTCCAACTGACCAGCTTAATCGTATGCAATAAACGTTTGGCCTGAATTGAAAGTTCTGCAACGAGAAAGTTCATCTCGATTTTCCGGCGTGGTTCGCCCTTGTCAGTGAGGCAGAGCAGAGGGCCTGACAAGGACAGCTGTCTAGTCGTTCGGATGGGACGAAAAACCAAAGTCGCGTGTACGCATTGGAGTGCACGTAAAATATCCCTAAGCAGTTGGAATTCGATACTGTTGAATAAGCTCTATACGATGACTAAATGTGCAGATTGTAGTCACCCACACTGCATGTTTCGCTTAACAATGAAAGGGTGCCGTTTTCAATGTTTGATCCTTTTATTCTTCTACTCCAGATATTTTGGACTGTTGATCGAAGTTTTCATATAAAAGACTACCGATAAGACTCTTCGTAGAATAAGTTCCCAAAAAATATTATGTTGACTTTAAGAGAAAAGAACCTTTAAAGATGCTCCAAATCGTAAACATACGACTTTTTGGATTTTCGATCTCTTTTTTTCTGCTATCCCTGATATTTAAAAAAAAAAGATACAACGATTCCACACAACAGGCCAGCTATTACACTCTCGATTAACAAGAGTTTCACCGCCCTCCCTTCATTATAACCGAAGTTATCTTGTCCTAAAGAATCAACAAATCAGCATGCTTATCTCTGCTTACCCTAGGCAGAAAATGCTCATCTTTAAACTCAATCCTGACATTGACATAGTGAACGTCTACACCAAGATTGAACATTCTAGCTCAATTAGAAGGAGAGTTATTTCAGCCTCCCTGAATTCGGAAAATTGCTGACTTATAGCAAGAAACATTTCAACCGGGCGAAATTTTCTGTTTTAACAGTTTAATGTGCACGGTACTTTAATTACCAACCGATTATTACAAAACTTTTGAAAATAAGCTCCAACTGACCAGCTTAATCGTATGCAATAAAAGTTTGGCTTGAATTGAAAGTTCTGCACGTAGGAAGTTCATCTCGATTTCCCGGCGTGGTTCCCCCTTGTCAGTGTGGCAGAACGGAGGGCCTGACAAGCACAGCTGTCTAGTTCGGATGGGACGAAAAGCACGGTCCCGTGTACACATTGGAGTGCACGTAAAATATCCCTAAGCAGTTGGAATTCGATACTGTTGAATAAGCTCTATACGATGACTAAATGTGTAGATTGTAGTCACCCACACTGCATGTTTCGCTTAACAATGAAAGGGTGCCGTTTTCAATGTTCGATCCTTTTGTTCTTCTACTCCTGATATGTTGGACTGTTGATCGATGGTTTCATATAAAAGACTACCAATAATACTCTTTGTAGAAGAAGTTCCCAACCAATATTATGTTGACTTTACGAGAAAGACCTCTAAACATGCTCCAAATTGTAAAAATACGACTTTTTGGATTTTCAATCTCTTTTTTTCGGCTATCCCTGATATTTAAAAAAAAATGATACAATGATTTCACACAACAGGCTAGCTATTAGACTCTCTATTGAGAAAAGTTTCACCGCCCTCCCTTCATTATAACCGAAGTTATCGTGCCCTAAAAAATCAACAAATCAACATGCTTATCTCTGCTTACCCTAAGCAGAAAATGCTCATCTTTGAACTCCATCATAACATTGACCTAGTGAACGTTTACACCAAGTTTGAACATTCTAGCTTAATTAGAATCAGAGTTATTGTGCTCAAAAGTCTCGGCCCTTCAAATTGCTTCTATGTTTCATTTTCAATTCAAAATGGTGACTCCCGGTTGACCTAAATCAAAATTCTATTCGCGACATTTTTTAGGCCTTCCTACAAGGATTCAGAAAATATAACTCCCGAGTCCGTAAGTAAAATAGCAAAAAAGCCTTAGTGATTTTTCACGTTTAAAGATGGTGGCACTTCCGGTTCGATCGACAAACTCCATATTTTGTGTACGAATCAGTAATTCCTTGTCTAGTATCAAAAAAAAAAATTAGGTCATTCTGACCTATATTTCGGCGATTTTTTTGAAAATTTTGATCCTTAATTTCACCAAGGGGAGATAATTTAGAAAATTTCTAATTATATTTTTGAAGTCACATCGGTAGGATCTACTTATATACTAAATTGAATGAAAATCGCACAACTATTAAAGAAGTTGTCAAATTGGTCTAAACTTCCGGTTCGAAATCACAGCGACGAATTTTCGAAATTCGAAAATGTGAAACTGCTGATGAAAATGATTTTTTTCAAGGTATTCAAAGAAAAAAGATTTAGTAAAATCGGTCAAAAAACAATAAAGTTACGACTATGCAATGTCCATTTTGTCGTTCGTAAATTTCGGTGATTTCGGATTCGTAAAACGTTTTGAAAATATATTTAATCAACAGCTACCACCCATTTTTGGGGGGGTAGGTAAAAGTTTCATAAAGATACTATGGTTAGATTCTGAGAAATCCGATTTGTGGATAAAACACAAAAAAAAAATAACAATAACTAGATCTGCTACTGTCCCATGCAGATATGAAAGCTTTCATATTCATCGTCACGTGTCATCGATTATATCAAGTATCTCAAATAAAAGGATAAGAATAACAAACTATCAAAATTGGTCAAAAACTCGCGAAGTTACAAGTCTAAATATAGTATGAAACATTGAGTAATCTGAAAACTAAAGGGAAATAACTGATACTTGTGTTGCTGTAATCGGGATGACTTCCGATTTCAAAACTTTCAGAAAAATGAAATGAAAATGGTAAGAAAACATCGAAAAATTAAATGAGATAACTTTGAACAAAACTAAAACTTTTTGAATCAGGTTAAACTCAACTGTTTGAATATGTACGTTAAATGTGTAGATTTGGAAAATTATAAAGACATAATATCAAAATCGGTCAAAAACTCACAAAGTTACAAATTTAAATGTAGTGAGAAACATTGCACCCGGGTAAAAAAATAATCTTTAAACTAAAGGGAAATAACTGAAACTTGTATAGCTGTAATCGGGCTTCCAAGATATGTTATATAATTATGGTTTCCAATATGTTTGGTTATAAGTAGGAAATCGTGACGACTTTTTAAGCATGTTTTAAACAAAGAGTCATAGACTGCAATATACAAGAATGGCACTCTGCAATAAAAAAACTGGCCAGAGATTTCTATGCAGAAATTAAACAATTGCTAGAACCAGAAAAATATTTATCCACTATAATAAATAAGCAACATAGAAAAAATAAAATGAAATTGAATGGGGTTTAACGTCTTACTGTTCTGCTCCTACATTGGCTAATGAAGACGGGCATACGCCATAAAGTGTGCAATGAGGGAAATTTTACCCGGGCAGCGGCGTTACGGCCTATGAGGTTGGTAAGGCGACCATACTCCTTGTCACGTACAACCAAGAAATCGAAACAAGGCCACTTGACTCAATGACAGACGTTATGATACAGAGCGCACGTGCTAACCATTCAGCCACGCAACCTCCCTAAAATCGGCAAATTGCTGACCTACAGCGAGAAACATTTCAACCGGGCCAAATTTTCTATTTTAACAGTTTAATTTGCACGGTACCTTTAGTTATCAACCGAATATTACAAAACTTTTAAAAATAAGCTCCCCCTGACCAGCTTAATCATTCGCAATAAACGTTTTCCCCTTAAAATCGACAAATTGCTGACTTTAAAGTGAGAAACATTACAACCGGTCCAAATTTTCTGTTTTATCACTTTAACAGTACCTTTGATTACCAACCGATTATTACAAAACTTTAAAAAGAGAAAGAGAGAAATGCGGCCTAACGTCCATTCGACACAAACTAGGTCATTTCTGGACTAACATATGTTTTTTAATTTTATTTAAAAACTCCCCTTGCACGTACTGGTCTTTAGCCGTTGGGAGGAAACCGAAGAACACGGAAAAAACCCACGAGGTTGGACATCATACATCATGTCACGTGCAACCTGGAGATCGAAACGACGCCCGTTGACACAATGACAAACGTTACGATACAGCGAGCACATGCTAATCATTCAGCCATCCAGCCTCCCTGAATTCGGAAAATTGCTGACTTATAGCAAGAAACATTTCAACCGGGCGAAATTTTCTGTTTTAACAGTTTAATGTGCACGGTACTTTAATTACCAACCGATTATTACAAAACTTTTAAGCATGTTTTAAACAAAGGGTCATAGACTGCAATATACAAGAATGGCACTCTGCAATAAAAAAACTGGCCAGAGATTTCTATGCAGAAATTAAACAATTGCTAGAACCAGAAAAATATTTATCCACTATAATAAATAAGCAACATAGAAAAAATAAAATGAAATTGAATGGGGTTTAACGTCCTACTGTTCTGCTCCTACAATGGGCTAATGAAGACGGGCATACGCCATAAAGTGTGCAATGAGGGAAATTTTACCCGGGCAGCGGCGTTACGGCCTATGAGGTTGGTAAGGCGACCATACTCCTTGTCACGTACAACCAAGAAATCGAAACAAGGCCACTTGACTCAATGACAGACGTTATGATACAGAGCGCACGTGCTAACCATTCAGCCACGCAACCTCCCTAAAATCGGCAAATTGCTGACCTACAGCGAGAAACATTTCAACCGGGCCAAATTTTCTATTTTAACAGTTTAATTTGCACGGTACCTTTAGTTATCAACCGAATATTACAAAACTTTTAAAAATAAGCTCCCCCTGACCAGCTTAATCGTTCGCAATAAACGTTTTCCCCTTAAAATCGACAAATTGCTGACTTTAAAGTGAGAAACATTACAACCGGGCCAAATTTTCTGTTTTATCACTTTAACAGTACCTTTGATTACCAACCGATTATTACAAAACTTTAAAAAGAGAAAGAGAGAAATGCGGCCTAACGTCCATTCGACACAAACTAGGTCATTTCGGGACTAACATATGTTTTTTAATTTTATTTAAAAACTCCCCTTGCACGTACTGGTCTTTAGCCGTTGGGAGGAAACCGAAGAACACGGAAAAAACCCACGAGGTTGGACATCATACACCATGTCACGTGCAACCTAGAGATCGAAACGACGCCCGTTGACACAATGACAAACGTTACGATACAGCAAGTACATGCTAATCATTCAGCCATCCAGCCTCCCTGAATTCAGAAAATTGCTGACTTATAGCAAGAAACATTTCAACCGGGCGAAATTTTCTGTTTTAACAGTTTAATGTGCACGGTACTATAATTACCAACCGATTATTACAAAACTTTTGAAAATAAGCTCCAACTGACCAGCTTAATCGTATGCAATAAACGTTTTGCCTGAATTGAAAGTTCGCCACGGAAAAAGTTCATCTCGATTTCCCGGCGTGGTTCCCCTTGTCAGTGAGGCAGAACGGAGGGCCTGACAAGCACAGCTGTCTAGTCCTTCGGATGGGACGAAAAACCAAGGTCCCGTGTACACATTGGAGTGCACGTAAAATATCCCTAAGCAGTTGGAATTCGATACTGTTGAATAAACTCTATACGATGACTAAATGCGTAGATTGTAGTCACCCACACTGCATGTTTCGCTTAACAATGAAAGGGTGCCGTTTTCAATGTTCGATCCTTTTGTTCTTCTACTCTTGATATTTTGGACTGTTGATCGATGGTTTCATATAAAAGACTACCAATAAGACTCTTTGTAGAAGAAGTTCCCAAAAAATAGTATGTTGACTTTACGAGAAAGACCTCTAAACATGCTCCAAATTGTAAAAATACGACTTTTTGGATTTTCAATCTCTTTTTTTCGGCTATCCCTGATATTTAAAAAAAATGATACAATGATTTCACACAACAGGCTAGCTATTAGACTCTCTATTGACAAAAGTTTCACCGCCCTCCCTTCATTATAACCGAAGTTATCGTGCCCTAAAGAATCAACAAATCAGTATGCTTATGTCTGCTTACCCTAAGCAAAAAATGCTCATCTTTGAACTCAATCATAACATTGACCTAGTGAACGTCTACAACAAGTTTGAACATTCTAGCTTAATTAGAATGAGAGTTATTGTGCTCCAAAGTCTCGGCCCTTCAAATTGATTCTATTTTTCATTTTCAATTCAAAATGGTGACTCCCGGTTGACCTAAATCAGAATTCTATTCGCGACATTTTTTAGGCCTTCCATCAAGGATTCAGAAAATATAACTCCCAAGTCTGTAAGTAAAATAGCAAAAAAGCCTTATTGATTTTTCACGTTTAAAGATGGTGGCACTTCCGGTTCGATCGACAAACTCCATATTTTGTGTACGAATCAGTAATTCCTTGTCTAGTATCGAAAAAAAATACTAGGTCATTCTGACCTATATTTCGACGATTTTTTTGAAAACTTTGATCCTTTATTTCACCAAGGGGAGATAAGTTAGAAAATTTCTAAAGTCATTTTTCAAGTCGCATCATTAAGGTCTACTTACATATTAAATTTCATGAAAATCGTACAACTACTAAAGAAGTTGTCGAGTTGGTGTAAACTTCCGGTTCGAAATCACAGCGACGAATTTTCGAAATTCGAAAATCCGAAATTGCAGATTTGAAGTAAATGTCTTAGGATACTCAAAGAAAAAAGAATTAGGAAAATAGATCAAAAAGTCACAAAGTTACAGCATTGTAGGTCAAATGCATTCGTTCGTAAAATTCGGTGATTTCGGATTCGTCAAACGTTTTGAAAATACATTTAATCAAGGTTCGCACCCCATTTTTGGGGGGGTAGGTCAAAATTTCAGAAAGATCCTATGGATAGATTCTGAGAAATCCGATTTGCAGAAAACACACAAAAAAAAAAAATAATAATAATAACTTTAACAGAAACAATAAGCTTTCATATGTAATACATATGAAAGCTTAATAATCTTAACAGAAACAATAAGCTTTCATATGTAATATGAAAGCTTAATAATCTTAACAGAAACAATAAGCTTTCATATGTAATATGAAAGCTTAATAATAATTTTAGTAATCACAATAGGCTTTCAGACGAAAGTCTGAAAGCCTAATAATAATTTTTGTAATCACAATAGGCTTTCAGACAAAAGTCTGAAAGCCTAATAATTTTAACAAAAACAATAGTGTTTCACACAAACTACGCAGTGTGAAAGCCTAATAATTTTAACAAAAACAATAGTGTTTCACACAAGCTACGCAGTGTGAAACCCTAATAATAACTAGACCTGCATAGCAGGAATGACGGGTTTCACTGTTGCCACGATACATTTCAACTTATGTCACTTTCGGTGCCACGTTACCCTTGAACTCATTTCACTTCCAGTACAAATGGAACCGATAAACAGATTTCCACATAAACATTGCACACATCAAATAAAATGGAAGCAGAATCAACCAAATCCAGCAATATCAATTCATTTTATACATTTGTTGCATGTAAGTGTACAGTACTTCCGGTGATAATGAAAATGTTCAATTACTTTTATTCAGAAATGGCATAAGGCATCACATGGTGAAAATTGTATGCAAATCGAATAATATATGCCACTTTTATAGTCCCAAAACCTTGAAAAGTGACTGGTAGAAAATCAGCTATTTCTCGGCAACCGTACAAGTTAGAAACGAGTTTGTGGCATCTGTATGATCATATGGGTCCATTCTATTTGTTGATTGGCATCAAATATCATAATTTTAAAAACGTTACAAATCAGACTCATTTGAATCAAATATCTGTTTTGATGGCTAAAAATACAGTTTTTGCCAAAATGACATTACTTCCGGTGAAACTAAAAACTTTAAATTAGCTTTATAACATTGTCTGTGACATTAGGCTTCAAAGGGTGAAAATTTTATGAAAATCGAATAATAATTGACACTTTTATGGGCCAAAAACCTTCAAAAGTGACTTCTAGAAAACCGCCTATATCTCGGCAACCGAACAAGTTAGAAACAATTTAATGATATCCATATGACCGTATGAGTTTTGTTAGTATGTAAATTTAAACCAAAAGTTAATTTTATTATTACATATTTTAAAAATCATTCTTGGTTGAAAAAATATCGATTTTAAAAGTTAAAAATGCAGTTTTTGACCAAATGGCGTCACTTCCGGTGTCAATTTTAAATTATAATCCACTTGATATGACGCAGGCTTGCTTTTTGAATCAAATGATGTCACTTTTGCAAATATCCATTAATAATTGACTATTTTACACGCTAAATTACGAAAACAGTGACTTATGCAAAACTGCCCTTTTCTCGGCAACTGCTTATATTACAAACAAATTTTTACATACATTCTGAATGGGTTGTAAATAGGTCAATTTTAATCCTTTTTTCACCTCTTAATCCAATTTGCTAGAAAATGAAATAGAAATTAAAAAAACTGCTTCCGACATTTTTTGCGCCTTTAATGAAATGTTGTTTAATGGCACGTCAGCTCCAACCGGGCCATATTGCGCCAAACAATATGAAATTAACGAGACAAATTAAAACAATATCACAGGGGTGTATTCATATATGTAAATAAACACAAATATCACAGAAAATATAATTAAAAATAAATATCAATTCCTTTACATATATAAATATTTAAAACGCAATATATGATAAATATATACAATTAAAATTTAAAATAAAAGTTTGTCTCTTTTAAAAAAGCTAACAATTTAGCATAAAGCTCCGGTTGAGCAAATAGCTGACGTGCTGACTGGCAACGGTAATATTTGGATCTCACATTCTTGAGATGATTGCACTCAATCAAGATGTGTTCTACTGTCAAAGGAACATGACAGTGAACACATTCTGGTTGAGGCTCTCGCTTCAAAATGAAAATATGAGTTAAAAAAGTATGACCTATGCGAGAGCGACACAAGACAACTTCATCTCTCCTGCTCGTACGATAGGAGCTTGGCCAGTCTCCTAAGAGAGGCTTGATGTGATGAAGTTTGTTTGTGTCTGCAAGATCCCAAGACCGTTGGCAGCGGTCATATATATAAAAGTTAATAGACGACTTAAAATCGGTGTAAGGTAAAAGAAATGGTGATATGGGAAGATCTAAAGCAGACTTGGCAGCTAAGTCTGCTTGATCGTTCCCTTTAATATCAACATGACTGGGGAGCCAACAAAGGACTATGTCCTTGCCGATAAACTCGTGTGATAGTAGCAGATTATAAATATCTGCTACTAATGGGTGTACAAGATGTTTATTGCTTATGGCTTGCAAAGAGGACAGAGAATCAGTATATATAATGTGTTTTATAGATGAAGAGGGTTGAATGAATTCCAAAGCCTGAATGATGGCCTGGAGTTCAGCAGTAAATATGGAAGCAGCAGGAGGAAGACGAACAGAAATGGTCCCAGATGGCGTGACAGTAGCCGAAGCTACCCGATCACCATCTTTGGAACCATCTGTATAAATTGGAGCATAATCACCATATTTAGACCTTAACTCTTGAAAGCGAGATTGAAATACCATGGAACTAGTCTCTCTCTTTTTGTGTTGTGTAAGATCTAAATTGATCTTGGGAGGAGATATAACCCATGGTGGTGTTTCAAAGAAAGCGCCTTTAAAGGACACACTCTTTTAGTTATATCAGTTAGAAAATGAAATAGAAATTAAAAAAAACTGCTTCCGACATTTTTTGCGACTTTAAAGGACACACTCTTTTAGTTATATCAGTTTTAAAAAAAATAATATTTTCTTTTGAAAAATGGTACTTTACTGTCAAAATTGTAGTTTTTGGTAAATTTACGCCACTTCCGTTGTCGACAGATAACATTATTGGTAACAAAAAAATTGACAATTGCGACAACGGAGCATATGAACTTTGTTTTATACAAATCGAACAATATATAATTAATCTATGGCTGAAAAACTGAATTAGCCGATGGCGGCCAAGAAAAATTACTGAGACAAAAAAAATTCACACTTTTGCTCAAGTCAGATGACTCTTTAATTCTGTGTAAAACACGACTAAAAATATTCATAAATAAAAAAGTTTTTTTTAAAAATTTAAATTTTCGAAATTTGGCGACTAATATCTTCGAAGATTTGCCGAAAATCAAAAATCAAAAGTAGCGTTGCTATGTCCCCGGTCTCCGGCTATGCCAAAATGTATCGAAAGTTAAAATCCCATGATTATTGTTAAAATTACTGCAATATTTTTAAAAACGCTAACTTCGGTGATTTCGGACATTTCACATTGTCGCAGAACGTTCAAAATAGCTTTATCCTCTAAGTCACACCAACTTTCCCTGTAAAACCGAAGAAATCGTAACGATGCGACAAGTAGTTGCTGAGATCTACTCAAAGTGGAATTGGAATAATAATAAGAAGAATAACTAGATCTGCTACTGTCCCATGCAGATATGAAAGCTTTCATATTCATCGTCACGTGTCATCGATTATATCAAGTATCTCAAATAAAAGGATAAGAATAACAAACTATCAAAATTGGTCAAAAACTCGCGAAGTTACAAGTCTAAATATAGTATGAAACATTGAGTAATCTGAAAACTAAAGGGAAATAACTGATACTTGTGTTGCTGTAATCGGGCTTCCAAGATATGTTATATAATTATGGTTTCCAATATGTTTGGTTATAAGTAGGAAATCGTGACGACTTCTTAAGCATGTTTTAAACAAAGGGTCATATGTAGTAATATAGTCTAGTGACATATTATGGACAAGGAATGAGGAGATAAGATATAGTTTGATGTTTCTAAACATATTCACATATATGCAGGTGTACTGAGATAAACTAACATTTGGTTGACAAATTGTTATATAAAAAGGGCTATTGAGGCAGAGCATACTGATTCTATATTTCAACAACATGATAACAGATATCTTATGCACAATATTTCTGGAGTAAATTTTCATAACCATGTAAGGGCGGGTTTTGACCTCACGCTTTTAGAATGGGGGATGACGTCAAGGCTTTGTCTTGGACGTGCAGGGAGGGGGGTATAAATTCCAGTGTAGACCAGGCCCCATCAGAATTCACCCAGACATTCGAGCAGCCATTATCTGTTGAGAACAAGGGACCTGGGAAATCATTCAGCTGGAAATAAAGTTCTTATACTTTAAATACTGTGGTATTATTTTACGATCACAAGAACACAACAAAGAAGAAGTCCTATAAAAGAAGCAGTATAGTACTACAGTGTTGATTTGGAGCCGTGAATTCCAGGGACGGATAGAATTAGCCAAATTTTATTTTTGTGAGTATCTCTTTTCGATTTTTCACTGATTTCTATCTGTAATAATGGCTGACGAATTTTATAGAAATTTAGGTGCCCACTTGGTAGGTTTGTCTTCCTCAATATCCACGAATTCAGTAGCTAATATAATTGAACCGTATAAGGGGGATCCAAAACGATTTAAAGAATGGATCAAAAATATTGAAAAATACTGTGTTCTCGCCACAGTACCTGAAGATCGGGTAAAGTTAGTCGCTTTTCAATCAAGTAGGGGGGTCGTAAGTCATTTTATTCAAAGAAAAATGATGGCAAATGACAATTTAACGTGGGATGCTTTAAAACAGGATTTGATTAACACTTTTTCGGAAATAACAGACACACAACAGGCATTTGCAATTTTAGCAAAAATCAGACAAAAACCTGAGGAAAACGTGCAAGTTTTTGCCGAAAGAATTCTATCTTTAGCCGCTGAAGCATTTCCAGGTTATGCCGGACAGCGAGAATTTGATAGGCAATTAATTAATTTCTTTGTTGACGGACTTCAGCTCGAAAATATAAAAACTAAAATTTTACGGGACGACCCGCAGACTTTCGGCGCTGCCGTAGATTTGGCCAGTCAAGAACAAAATATTAGAAAAAGATTTGCGTTACGATTAGGCGGACAACACGCGCGGGTACATACAAATAGCGAACATGAACCCATGGATGTCGATTATGTAAGAAATCGCACGTGTGGAATATGTTTTCGTCGGGGTCATGTAAGCCGCGAATGCAGACAAAAGCGAAGTGTAAATGAGGTTAAGACGAGTTTTCAAAGAAATATGACTTGTTGGTTTTGTGGCGTAGAGGGACATTTTAAACGTGACTGTAGACAGTTTGATGACTATCTTAAATCAAATCCAAGATTTAAACGACGGGGTACTTCAGTTAAGCCTAAAACTCCACATACACGGGGAAAGTAAGGTACTCTTGTCGGGGGGCTTACGGGAAGAGTAGATATAAAAAGCCCTTTTCTGGTATAAATGTTTCAGGTTGTTCAAGTTCATGTTTGATTAAAATAGAAAAACGAAATTTTCGATCATTAGTTGACACCGGGGCTCAAGTATCTTTAATTAGTAAGCAGGTATATGATTCTTTAAAATATAAACCAAAGTTGGACAAAAGCAAAATTATATTACAGTCAGTAAATGGACTTGAACTTAAAGTGGTAGGTTCTACAAATTTGGAATTTCAAATAAAGGGTAAAAAGTTAAGACACGTATTTCATGTTGTTTCCAATATGAATAGAAACGTAATTTTAGGTCGGGATTTTCTCGTTTCTCATGGTTGTAGACTTTTCTTTGATTTGGGATGTATGAAAATTGGAAAAATGTATATTTCTTTGGATAATGACGCAGAAATATCTTCTGTTTTGCGAATAGCAAACGATGTAATTTTAAAACCCCAGACAAGGTACATCGTTCATGCGAAATTGAAGAGACATAGTTACGACAGTGGACAAGATGTTTTCATGGTTGAACAAGCAACTAAAGGGTTTGTGAGTAGCGAACCGGGACTTATGGTCAGCAATTCTTTGTTCAGCATGGGACGTGCTAAAACTTTTGGTAAAAGAATCCCCGTCTTTATTGTAAACGGTACCAACAAAACGTTTCGATTAAAAAGCGGATGTGTTATAGGTCGTGCTGTCGATGCGTTTGACAGTACGATAGCGTCTGTGGATCAGGTTTTACGGGGTGCTTCGCAGTGTAATGATGCTAATTTAAATGAAAAATTTTCTAAGATCAAGGTGCCAGATACGGAACGCGTTAAGTTATTTAATCTTTTGAGGAAAAATCATGATTTATTTGCGATAAGTGACTCAGAGTTAGGACATACAGATACGGTAAAAATGACTATTGATACAGGTAACCATTTCCCCATCAAACAGCGGGCATATCGTACTCCATTAACGTCTAGACCCATTGTTAATGAGGCTATCGATGACATGTTACGTAATAATATCATAAAAGAAAGTAACAGTCCTTGGTCATTTCCTATTGTCTTAGTAGACAAGAAAGATGGAACAAAACGATTTTGCGTTGACTTTCGGAAGCTTAATAAAATCACCAAGACCGTCAGTTGGCCCCTACCACTCATTAAGGACATGTTAGGGCGATTAGATAAATCAGCATACTTCACAACTCTTGATATGAAATCAGGCTATTGGCAAGTTTTGGTCGATGAAAAAGATAAGGAAAAAACAGCGTTTGTATGCCATAGAGGCTTGTTTGAATTCAACGTTATGCCATTTGGAATCAATAATTGTCCAAGTATTTTTTCGCATTTAATGGCACGCGTTCTTAAAGGACTTGAAGATTTTGCAATAGCATATATCGATGATATACTAATTTATTCGCGTTCCAAGCGAGAACATTATGAACATATTAAGCTTGTGTTTGATCGTTTGCGTCAACATGGGTTGAAATTAAAACCCTCTAAATGTAATTTTTTTCAACAAGAAACTAAATATTTGGGTTTTGTCATCACTCCCGAAGGAATTAAAACAGATCAGGATAAGGTTTGTGCTATTAAGGGTATGGATCAACCTCGTACGGTAAAAGAAGTTAGGAGTTTTATGGGAATGTGTAGTTATTATAGACGCTTTATACCAAATTTTTCTAACATTGCTGAACCTTTAATCAACTTAACGAAAAAATATGCAAAATTTAAATGGACATTTGAATGTCAAACTGCTTTTGAATTTTTAAAAGAGAGTTTAACAACAGTGCCGTTATTAGCTTACCCAGATCCTAATTTACCGTATATACTTTATACTGATGCAAGCGATACATCTATAGGCGCAGCGTTAGTGCAGGTGCACGAGGATGGAAACGGAGGAAAAGTCGAACGCCCAATTTACTTTTTGTCACACAAGTTGTCAAAGTCTCAGGTGAAGTGGAGTGTAGTAGAACGTGAGGCTTATGCCATCCATTACGCGTTACAAAAGTTGGATTATTATTTACATAATGCCAAATTTACGATTCGAACTGATCATAAGCCGTTGCAATATCTTTTGGAATCACCTATGCAAAATAAGAAAATACAGTTATGGGCATTGGGGATCGCGGGATTTAATTGTACGATTCAATATGTACCGGGCAAACAAAATTCTATAGCTGATCTTCTCTCTAGAGTTCCATCAAAACAAGAAGCAAATGATGAAAACGCTGTCGGTGAAACAATCGAGCCGCGCACAAGTGATAATATGTTTGAGATTAGTGCATTCAATTCAAATGAATTCGTTCCACATAATTATGCGAAATGTACTGTTCCGGATAAAGATCTGCCGGATAAAATAGATTTAAATGTGGATAATTTTGACATAGAAAAAGACCAAAATGACGATCCGGAAATTGTATCTATTATTAAACAACTAAAGGCCAATACGGGTGGTAATAAGACAAAAAATAGATTTCTGCTTATAGACAAAGTATTATATTTCATCTCAAGTCCTGATGATGATCCAACACTGAGGCTATACATACCTCAACACCTTCAAAATACTGTTATAAAACAATATCATGACAATAACGGACATTTAGGCATAGATAAAACACATGATACCATAAAAAGGCATTATTATTTTCCAAACATGTATGTCCGTATTCATAATCATGTGAATGAATGCGTGTTATGCCAATCGAGGTCTTTAACAAAGCAAATTCCACCTATGCAGTTCTATGATATACCACCATATGCTTTTGCGAAGATAGGGTTAGACTTATCGGGGCCGTATCCCACAACACTTTCGGGGAACAAATATATAATTAGTTTTATTTGTCATTTTTCGGGTTATGCGGAGGCCTTTGCAGTAAAGAGTAAATCTGCTGAGAATGTCGCCCACTTACTTATAGAGGAAATTTTCCCTCGTTATGGGGCGCCATTAGAATTGGTTACAGACAATGGTAGCGAGAACGTAAATAGGGTAATGAAGAAAACACTTCAAGAATTAAATATTAAACATGTCCTTACGTCGTTTTACCACCCACAATCAAATGCGCGCGTTGAGAGAATGCACCGCACGATGCACGACATATTATCTAAAAAGATTGCAGAAAGTTATAACACTTGGGATTTATACTTAAATCAAACTTTGGCCGCTATTCGATTTAATGTCAATGAATCCACAAAATTTTCTCCTTTTTACTTGTTGTATAATCGCGATCCTGTATTGCCATTGGACAACATTTTGAAACCTCGAAGGAAATATTTGGGAACCGATCCTCACGAAATAGCGTTGCAAAATCAGCACAAGGCTTTTCTTTTGGTTCACAAGAGGTTAAGGAAAACACAGCGTAAAAACGCTGAATATGTGAATAGAAATGCAACTGACACCCTTTTTAAGGTGGGTGACCCAGTGTATTATAAAAACCATCTTCGAAAACATAAATTACAAGAAAGATGGACGCCATATTATCGCATAATCGAACAAACGTCGCCGGTCTCCTTTATAATACATAATCAATTAACAGGCCGAACTACAAAATCGAATGCACAAGATCTGCGTTTAGCGAAACTTGATAATTGGCAAATTCCGGAAAAACAATCCGATAAGGAAAAGTTGCTACGGAAGGCACAATATGTTGAAGATCCATCGAGTTCCGATTCTAGCTCAGAAAGCGAAACCAGTGAGCCCGATGATGATGTACCATTGGCACAACTGGCTACTCGATTTAGGCGGGAAAGATCGGAAAGCGCGTCGGACGGGGAAGATGTTCCATTAATGGAATTGTCCAAGCGTTTGAAGGCTCGTGACGATCGAGATGCGGAAACTACAATGGACACGAATAGCTTGTCATCGAGTGGTAGTGACGCCTCTGATGATGAACGCAACCTAGATGCGGGTGTCCTTGAATGCGATATAAAGAGCGATGGTAAATTAAAACCTGAAAAATCGCCGAACAAAAAGACGAAACAGTTGTTAAAACTGATTGCCAGTATGCTATAATGTTTGATTTTTTTACGTTAATGATTAATTAACTGAGGCGATTTTTAGTTAGGAATGCCAAAACCAGTTGTGTTGTTCCAAAAATGGTTGGGTTACTAAGATTCGTAGACTTACTAGACTCACGATTTCCCTTGATTGAAATGTTACTCCTATGTGTGGACTGTAATTCGGTTTCATAAAACTAACAAATCATTCGGACAAAAGCTTTAGACACTCTTTAGGAAATCTCTACACATAGCTATCTTATTAAATTACCACCGAAATTAGAACATTTAAGAGAAATTTCCATGGAAAGTTTAATTCATGAGTTGCATAATTTGAGGCATTTAGAGAGAGACAAACCCTGGTATTTATGGTATTATATCATAATAATTGTTGGTTCAGCACTTGTAATTCTCATTGGTTTTATATGTTGCTATAAATGCAACCCAAAATTTAAAAAATTCGTAAGTCATTGTTTTAGAGTGAGACAATGTGGAAGTCGTCCTGAGATCAGTACAAGAGAAGAAATGGCTCTTTCAAGAAACGGCGAGTTAACAACTAATGGGAATGAATCAACAACCATCTCGCCACCGACCACTGTTGCTCAATCAACGTCAGTATCTGGTACATCTACTTCGTCATCAATAACTACGACTGTTTCTGCCGCTACTGGTAAGTGGATTCCAGAGGAAAGGAAATTGGTGGAGAAATTACCTCCCGACTTTATTCTGCCCGATATAAAGGAAATTTTCCATGTGACTTCATAAGAAGTGTTGTGTTAAACGGTCCTTCACGGAATGTGTGTATTTTATACAACTTTTGTTTTATGGGTGAATAACCCACTATTCAGTGACTGTTTGTGCGCCTGTCGACAGCTTTTCTATAGTATACATATAACTTTTGCGCTTATATAATATGTCCATATTATACTTGTTTCTATATCAACATATATATATATATATCCAGAGTGTTTCAGTTCCAGTGCACATTGTTCGGTAGCTGTGTTGTATATCAAACTGTCATTAACAGTGTCAGTGAACACGGTGTAACTTTTCACCTTTCATGATAACCAGAAGTCAAATAACCAGAAGTCAAATATGTGACCCTACTCGTGTAGGCTGGGGGCATATTATCAAACAAACTATGGAGGTCAACTTCATTAGGTCATATATTGTAGAAGGGTGTGTTTTGTAGCAGGACTTTATTTTATATCGCTATCTAATTGATAAGCGAATGCTTGGTTCTTTCTGGAATGTGAACTGGACTTAAAGAATGCCAACCGATGAACGTTTAACAACAGTTGTGTGTAGTAGTGTGCGGTGTTAGCGCGTTTAGGACACTTCAAGAATCAAAAACTTTTTGAATTTGATTTAGTTTTTTTTTAAAGGTGAAATTTTATCATAGTGAAATATTGTATGCATGCAATTGTATTATATTGATGTACCCTTATGTTTCTTTCCCAGGCTTCCTTGTTCTCTAGTCTCCCCTTATTCCCCATACGACCTATAGTTTTGTGCATAATTAGTTAGAATATCTATCTTCTATATATATTCTTAAAGGGGGAAGTAGTGTAGTAATATAGTCTAGTGACATATTATGGACAAGGAATGAGGAGATAAGATATAGTTTGATGTTTCTAAACATATTTACATATATGCAGGTGTACTGAGATAAACTAACATTTGGTTGACGTATTGTTATATAAAAAGGGCTATTGAGGCAGAGCATACTGATTCTATATTTCAACAACATGATAACAGATATCTTATGCACAATATTTCTGGAGTAAATTTTCATAACCATGTAAGGGCGGGTTTTGACCTCACGCTTTTAGAATGGGGGATGACGTCAAGGCTTTGTCTTGGACGTGCAGGGAGGGGGGTATAAATTCCAGTGTAGACCAGGCCCCATCAGAACTCACCCAGACATTCGAGCAGCCATTATCTGTTGAGAACAAGGGACCTGGGAAATCATTCAGCTGGAAATAAAGTTCTTATACTTTAAATACTGTGGTATTATTTTACGATCACAAGAACACAACAAAGAAGAAGTCCTATAAAAGAAGCAGTATAGTACTACACATAGACTGCAATATACAAGAATGGCACTCTGCAATAAAAAAAAACTGGCCAGAGATTTCTAAGCAGAAATTAAATAATTGCTAGAACCAGAAAAATATTTATCCATTGTCTGCTCCTACAATGGGCTAATGAAGACGGGCATACACCATAAACTGTGCAATGAGGGAAATTTTACCCGGGCAGCGGCGTTACGGCCTACGAGGTTGGTAAGGCGACCATACTCCTTGTCACGTACAACCAAGAAATCGAAACAAGGACAGTTGACTCAATGACAGACGTTATGATACAGAGCGCACGTGCTAACCATTCAGCCACGCAACCTCCCTAAAATCGGCAAATTGCTGACCTACAGCGAGAAACATTTCAACCGGGCCAAATTTTCTATTTTAACAGTTTAATTTGCACGGTACCTTTAGTTATCAACCGAATATTACAAAACTTTTAAAAATAAGCTCCCCCTGACCAGCTTAATCGTTCGCAATAAACGTTTGCCCCTTAAAATCGACAAATTGCTGAATTTAAAGTGAGAAACATTACAACCGGGCCAAATTTTCTGTTTTATCACTTTAACAGTACCTTTGATTACCAACCGATTATTACAAAACTTTAAAAAGAGAAAGAGAGAAATGCGGCCTAACGTCCATTCGACACAAACTAGGTCATTTCGGGACTAACATATGTTTTTTAATTTTATTTAAAAACTCCCCTTGCACGTACTGGTCTTTAGCCGTTGGGAGGAAACCGAAGAACACGGAGAAAACCCACGAGGTTGGACATCATACACCATGTCACGTGCAAACTGGAGATCGAAACAACGCCCGTTGACTCAATGACAAAGGTTACGATACAGCGAGCACATGCTAACCATTCAGCCATCCAGCCTCCCTGAATTCGGAAAATTGCTGACTTATAGCAAGAAACATTTCAACCGGGCTCAACCGGGCGAAATTTTCTGTTTTAACAGTTTAATGTGCATGGTACTTTAATTACCAACCGATTATTACAAAACTTTTGAAAATAAGCTCCAACTGACCAGCTTAATCGTATGCAATAAACATTTTGCCTGAATTGAAAGTTCTGCACAGAGAAAGTTCATCTCGATTTCCCGGCGTGGTTCCCTTGTCAGTAAGGCAGAACGGAGGGCCTGACAAGCACAGCTGTATAGTCCATCGGATGGGACGAAAAACCAAGGTCCCGTGTACACATTGGAGTGCACGTAAAATATCCCTAAGCAGTTGGAATTCGATACTGTTGAATAAGCTCTATACGATGACTAAATGCGTAGATTATAGTCACCCACACTTCATGCTTCGCTCAACAATGAAAGGGTGCCGTTTTCAATGTTCGATCCTTTTGTTCTTCTACTCCTGATATGTTGGACTGTTGATCGATGGTTTCATATAAAAGACTACCAATAAGACTCTTTGTAGAAGAAGTTCCCAAAAAATAGTATGTTGACTTTACGAGAAAGACCTCTAAACATGCTCCAAATTGTAAAAATACGACTTTTTGGATTTTCAATCTCTTTTTTTCGGCTATCCCTGATATTTAAAAAAAATGATACAATCATTTCACACAACAGGCTACATATTAGACTCTCTATTGACAAAAGTTTCACCGCCCTCCCTTCATTATAACCGAAGTTATCGTGCCCTAAAGAATCAACAAATCAGCATGCTTATCTCTGCTTACCCTAAGCAGAAAATGCTCATCTTTGAACTCAATCATAACATTGACCTAGTGAACGTCTACACCAAGTTTGAATATTCTAGCTTAATTAGAAGGAGAGTTATTGTGTTCCGAAGTCCGGGCCTTTCAAATTGCTTCTATTTTTCATTTTCAATTCAAAATTGTGACCATCACATGACCGAAATCAAAATTCTGATTCGATAGATTTTTAGGCATTCCTTCAAGGATTCCGAAAATATAACTCCCGAGTCTGTAAGTAAAATAGCAAAAAAGCCTTTTTGATTTTTCACGTTTAAAGATGGTGGCACTTCCGGTTCGATCGACAAACTCCATATTTTGTGTACGAATCAGTAATTCCTTGTCTAGTATCGAAAAAAAAAATTAGGTCATTCTGACCTATATTTCGACGATTTTTTTGAAAACTTTGATCCTTAATTTCACCAAGGGGAGATTATTCAGAAAATTTCTAATTATATTTTTGAAGTCACATCGGTAAGATCTATTTGTATACTAAATTTCATGAAAATCGTACAACTATTAAAGAAGTTGTCAAATTGGTCTAAACTTCCGGTTCGAAATCACAGCGACGAATTTTCGAAATTCGAAAATGTGAAAGTGCAGATGAAAATGATTTTTTTCAAGGTATTCAAAGAAAAAAGAATTAGTAAAATCGGTCAAAAAATAACAAAGTTACGACTATGCATTGTCAGTTTTTTCGTTCGTAAAATTCGGTGATTTCGGATTCGTAAAACGTTTTGAAAATATATTTAAACAACGTTCGCACCCCATTTTTGGGGGGTAGGTCAAAGTTTCAGAAAGATCCCATTGTTAGATTCTGAGAAATCCGATTTGCAGAAAATACACAAAAAAAAAATAATAATAATCTTAACAGAAACAATAAGCTTTCATATGTAATATGAAAGCTTAATAAGAATAAAAATTTTAACAAAAACAATAGTGTTTCACACAAGCTACGCAGTGTGAAACCCTAATAAGAATAATAATTTTAACAAAAACAATAGTGTTTCACACAAGCTACGCAGTGTGAAATCCTAATAAAGACGTTTGAAGTATTTGTAGTTAAAAAATATTTCATACTTAGTGTAAATGGGTATTAAAATGAGTAAAATGCATCATTTTGCCGGAATCAGTAAGGTGTTATGTAAACATTGCACGAGCCGTTGAGCCAATGACTGACGCCACGTGCAGTGAACGCACGTGTTGTGGACAGTCATCTGTTACAGAGATAATTCGTAAGTAATTCTCTGTGAAACAGATTGGATTTTGCCCTGTGACGGTTTCCGTCAGGATAACCGGGACTACTTCCACGTTTCCACGGAGTCCCGTACTACAAGCGGGATTTAACCTATATATTGCTGTTTTGCCGTGGCTTCGCTTCAGATTATGCTTTTAGACTTCAAATTTTGCAGACGCCTTAGAACGCCAAGTGCGACTTGGATGGATAACCTCAATCACAACATCCGTTTAAAATTTACGATGGGTCACACGGTAATTATTTTTCTTACACTGAAATGACTACAGATTTTTTTATGTCGATGCCTTATTGAAAGCGGGAATTTCATATTTTCCAAGAAAGTCAAAACACATTTATTTCTATGTCTTTTGTTCGATAGGTTATCAACTCCCTATTATACAACCATAGGCATTATTTTCCACACTGAAATATCGTTCACATCGGAAATAATAACACAATTACCTCCTTGTTTTCCCATTCCCCCCATGCTATCTATCAAACGTTTGAATTTAATGTTGAAAGTGATAGTTTTGCCAATTTCTCAACTGGCAATAGTGACTTAAAGAATTATTCTTTAACAAGGTTTGACTGTTTATAGATACCCAGAGGCGGATTACCCTATAGGCAGAGTAGGCAGCTGCCTAAGGCCCCTAGGAAAAAATAAGGCCCATAAAATGTTTGACGACCTTTTTAAATTTGATATTTTACATTATTTAATTCACTTGACTACGCTTCCGACGAACCTCACTAGGGACAGTGACACAATAGAGACTTTTGGCAAGTGGCGTTTTCCCTATCCGTATCACGTATCCGTATCGTATACGTGACACGTTGCGTCAGAGTAGTTTTAGAGTTTTGGCAGATTCTTGCGTCGCGTACGTACGCGTCACTGAGCTGAGCTTAGTTCTGCACAGCATGATGGCAGCTATCTACCAATATCACCATCACCATGAGCTATTATAAAGAATCTTTGACTTGGACCGGCAGCAATTTTAGGTTTCACTTATTTATCTTTTATACCCCTTTACCATAGAATCACATCATTTACAGATTTGCAAGTTCCCAGATCTACCTAATTCTAGCACGTAGATCAACCAGCGTGCAGACAGACAGACGGGAAAGGTAAAGTATGAAAATTCCGAGAAAAACACATCAAAAATAATTATTAAATTCCAGTCTTTATTAAACTCGGTTCATACTACACCGTATCCCTAAACGTATCCGCATCCGTGTCCGCACCTGCATCCGCGTTTTGCCGTTCAAATAGAAAACGCGAAAACGTCTGGCTTTCAAGGCTGAATTGTCTGTCAGAGGTAACATATTGTCATTTGCAATCATGGAGTCTGACAGTAACACAGAAGAAGTCTTTCTTTTGCATTTGTGGACCCAAAGATGAAAGAGGAAAAGGAGAGCAGGGGTCCATGAACTGTTACAAAGAAAGAAGAAATATGGAGAATACCACCACCTGGTGCAAGAATTGTATTTTCATTCGGACAAATTGTTTTCTGTTTTGTCATATTGTATGGGATATTTCCTCTGTCTTGTCCATGTTGTGTTCTTCACAAGGCTACACAAATCCACAGCATACAAGACCGGGCTTTTTTGGAATGGATTGGGTTTCTATAGCGTCATAAGATTTTTTGAAGTGATCAAGGGAGATAACTCTGGAAGAAATTATTTGAAATCACTGAAAATCAGTAAGCTTCTTTGTCTCATGACCTTAAACAGTGTGTGTAAATTTAAAGTCAATCGGATATTAACTTTGGCCTCTAGAGCGTCCACAGGATTTTTTGATGTGATCAAGACCATAATTCTGGCAATAATTATCAGAGATCGCTGAAAATCAATAGGTTTCTTCGTCTCATGACCTTAAACACTGTGTGTAAATTTAAAGTCAAGCAGATATTAACTTTGGCCTCTAGAGCATCCACAAGATTTTTTGAAGTGATCAAGGGACACAACTCTGGCACTAATTATCAGAAATCGCTGAAATCAATAGGCTTCTTCGTATCATGACCTTAAACACTGTGTAAAAATTTAAAGTCAATCGGATATCAACTTTAGCCTCTCGAGCATTCACAAGATTTTTCAAAGTGATCAAGGATCATAACTCTGGCAGTAATTATCGGATATTGCTAAAAATCAATAGGATTCTTTGTATCATGACCTTGAACACTGTGTATAAATTTAAAGTCAATCCAATATTAACTTTAGCCTCTAGAGTGTTCACAAGATTTTTTTCAAAGTGATCAAGGGTCATAACTCTGGCAGTAATTATCGGATATCGCTGAAAATCAATAGGCTTCTTCGTCTCATGACCTTAAACACTGTGTATAAATTTAAGGTCAATCGGATATTAACTTTAGCCTCTAGAGCGTTCACAAGATTTTTCAAAGTGATCAAGGGTCATAACTCTGGCAGTAATTATCGGATATTGCTGAAAATCAATAGGATTCTTCGTCTCATGACCTTAAACACTGTGTATAAATTTAAAGTCAATCGGATATTAACCCTGGCCTCTAGTGCGTTCACAAGAAATTGTGGACGACGGACGGACGGACGGACGGACGGACGGACGGACGGACGGCGGATGGACGGACGGACGGACAGACAGACAGACGGACGGGGGCGACGGCAATATACGTCCACATTTCTATGTGGGCGTATAAAAACGCTATGATATAACATTTCAGCTCTAAAAAGACGAAAATATTATACGGACCTTCTCCGTACGAAAGCTGTTCGATACGGGCTGCCGTATCCGTGTGCCGTATCACGTAGTAGAAATACACACAGATTGATGACGTCACACACAAAATCCATACGGATACGCGATACGTACTAGGAATTTACGCTTGCCAAAAGTCTCTAATAGTGCTTGAGATGAGCTTTAGTGTGATCGATCACTCCAACTCGGAGACTGGTCACTCGCTCGCCACACATTAGCTTGGTATCCGGTTTCGCTTTCATTTTGAAAAAAAAATTTTGCAATTTTCTCCTCGAATTTGTCTTTCTTTCATTACGTGAAGGCCGCGTCATTTCAACGTAGGCCGGTTCGCCGTTGGTGTGGCCCAAAGGCAAAATTAGGGAAGGAGAAGAGAGAACAGAAAAAATATAAAGCTGAAATGCTGAAAAAAGCGGCAAAAACTACGCCCAAAATCACAACTGCTATCATCGAGAATAAAGAGTCGGCGACCGACTGATTTCTGAAAGTGATGATGACGGCTTGGTTGACTCAGATTTTCTTCTATCCAGCAATTGTGGTCTTAGTAAAGGGCCCAGTTGGTCCAGTAGGGCCCGTCAGCGCTTTGATCCGCCTCTGTAGATACCATCTATTTTAAGGCTTTATTTTAATATATTTTAAAAATATAACATAAAATATGAAATTGCAGACACATTTTTGGTTTGCTGGATATCTATTTCATACTGACTAGACACTGCAAAATTTTGAAAACTAACTAGGTCATGCATTTACGTTTTTTCAAAATATAAACTTTATTCAAATGTGGGCTGTAATTTTTATACGCCCACATTGAAATGTGGTCATAGTTTTCGTCGCCCCTGTCCGCCCGTCCGGCGTCCACAATTGCTTGTGGACGCTCTAGAGGCTAAAGTTTATATCCGATTGACTTTTAATTTATACACAGTGTTTAAGGTCATGAGATCAAGAAGCCTATTGATTTTCAGCGAATTCCGATAATAACTGCCAGAGTTATGGCCCTTGATCACTTGAAAAAATCCATAGTGTTTAAGGTCATGATAGGAAGAATCCTATTGATTTTCAGCGATATCTGATAATTACTGCAAGAGTTATGGCCCTTGAGTACTTCAAAAAATCTTTTGGACGCTCTGGAGGCCAAAGGTTATATTCGATTGACATTAAAATTATACACATTGTTTAAGGTCACGAGACGAAGAAGCCTATTGATTTTCAGCGATTTCCGATAATTAGTTCCAGAGTTATGGTCCTTGATCAAAAAATCATAATTCAGAAAGTTGCGATCTGATATCCGCGAATATTGAAAGTAACCAAGATCTTTGGGTTATAAACATGCATATCAAGTTTCATTGAAATCGGATCAAAATTGTGACCTCTATAGAGTGTCCGCGACTTTTCGTACAATCAGAGGCCATAATCCATGAAGTTATGGTCCGACACATGCCAATATCGAAAGGAACCGAGATCTTAGGGGGATAACCCTATATTTCAAGTTTCGTTGAAATTAGATAAAAATTATGAGCTGTAGTGTCCACAAACAAATTGTGGACGGACGGACAGCAGGGGCGGCGGCATGATACGTCCACAATAACATGTGGGCGTATAAAAAGGGCCATAACAGTAGACGTAATAAACAGAAATTGCTGAAATTCAGTAGGCTTCTTCGTTTCACTAATTTAAATCATGTATATAAATTTAACAAAGATTGGATGATAACTCTTGGCCATCCTTGTGAAACAGGAGCCATATACCTCTAGATGTAATAAACGGAAATTGTTGAAATTCAATAGGCTTCTTCGTCTCACTAATGTAAACCACATGCATGTATATCAATTCAAAACAATCAATTAATAACTTTTGGTGTTAAGAGCCTTCACAAGAAATTGTGGACGACGGACACAGTCGGCGGCAATATACTTCCACTTTTTCATGTGGGCGTATAAAAACGAAACGAATTATAGATTAGTATGTTAATCAGTTTGCTTTTCCTGATATGAATTTGTTCAAATCTATCAGTAAAATTAGATAATAAGGCTAACAAATTAGCTCTCCAAATAACAAAATATTTCCTTTTGAATCATCAGAAAGTAAAGAAAAAAGATACAAAACACAAATAATTTTATATTAATTAATTAAAAATAAATAAATAATAAAAAAGCACTGGAAGTTTTGAAATAGAAAATATTGCACTACACTAAAAACAACCATAGAAATTACACATATAATACATGTAGTAGCTTGGTGATTTAAATAAATATATAATAAGGATTATTTCAATGACTTTGACGTTTTAATCTTCCATACATTTGAATCCTATATTTGAATTATGAAACACATAAAATCAAGCTTACGTAGTAGATTTTATGAATTATAATGTCACAAAAAATTTGAACGAATATGTGAAAGATTTGAATATTAATGCCGTTCAGCATATCATACTAAAGCATCAACTAATTCTTTAAAGATAGGATGCCAGGCAAAGAAACATACGCCCACAGCAGCTAAATCATCCAAGCAGTCAATTAATGGTTGTCATATATTTATGCTATTGCACGATAGGACCTTTAACAGACCGAATGTTTACAAGGTTCAACAAATGAAGAGAGAGAGAAATGGGGTTTAACGTCCACTCGACACAAACTAGGTCATTTCGGGACTAATTCAATAAATGAAACAAGGACCATAACTATACAAGTTATTGACAGTAATTGCTTAAATTCAACAGGCTTCTTTAAAATTTAATATACATGTAGGTAGATGATCACTTTTTTCATTACACTGTTTACAAGGGGTTCAACAAAGTGAAACGAGCCATTAGTCTTGAAGTATTTACAAAAATTCAACAGACTTCTTCATTTTATTGACCTAACTAATGCATATATAAATTCCAAACATACAAGATAACTTTTGGTCAATGAAGCATTCCCACAGTAAAGAGTGAAACAAGGGCCATAACTCTAGAAGTAATTAATGGAAATTTTTGATCTGGTGCTCCAAATAATGCATAAAAATTTCATACAGATCGACACAGCGTTCACATGGTTCAACAAAATGAAACAATGGCTATGGTTCAGAAATTGCTGAAATTCAACAAGCTTATTATAATGTAAACAATATATATAAATTTTAAGAAATTGTGGACGACAGACCGAAGGAGGGACTAACGGAACGACAGAAGCGAAGGCAATGTAATATATATTATGGCCAAATTTCCATGTGGGTGAAAACCAATCTATTTCTAAAATTTCAATTTTTCGAACACAAATTTACATGTAATGATTTTGAGTGGAAATACGCCCACACAGCAGCTATGTCTCAACAACAGCTTACCCAAAAGGAAAACTTTGATGTTGACCAAATTTGATAGGAAAGGTGGATGCCTTCAAGAAATTGGATTTCTATTGTATTTACAAGCGGGAAATATTGCATTCACAAAGTTTTCTACAAAGTGGGGGTAATTCTTGAATGGAATGTCGCAGAGTGTCAATTATCAATAGAGTAACTCCTCACACGATTCCAAATCGTCCAATCCAATTGGAGCTAAATCGTCCGGGCAGTCAACAAGAGTTGTCGCATATTAAGTAATTATCAGAAAATCATTAGAATTTGTTTGGTTTTTATAAAGTTCTGCCCCATGCTAACGTTTAGTATACGAAACATTTAATATGGATTTAGCTGTTTAATTATCGATTTTCAAGAAATTCAAACTCAACCAACATTAATGTGTAACAGAGATATAGTCAAACTCTATTTTATCCGGCAGTTTTCGCCGATTTTTACGAAATTCGACCTTAGCCTTCATTACAGTGTAACGGTGATACTGTATAATCAAACGTTTTTTAAAATCGGATAATAATTGAGACCTCTTAGAGGGACCACAAGCTAAAAAAGTCGCTTTTGAGTAAAATCAGGGGCTTGATATAACATATTTTCACACTATTCGCGTACAAACGGCGGCCATTTTGTCCGTCAATTTTGGTCCGATTTTCACAAAATTCGTACTCAGCTTTCATTACTATGTAACGGTGATATACATTGAATAATAATTTTGACCTACAGAGGGACCACAAGCTATTAAGGACGATTATTCGGACAATCATGTGCCATAATTCAGGAAGTTAGAATCCGATGGGCGCAAATATCGAAAGGAACCAAGATCTGTGGGTTATAAACAAACATGTCAAGTTTTATCAAAATCGGTTCAAAATTGTGGCTAAAAACATGATTTTTCATACAATCAGGGGCCATAATCCATAAAGTTTCGATCCGATACATGCCAATATCGTAAGCAGCCGAGATCTTATGGGGATAAACCTATATTTCAAGTTTTGTCAAAAACGGACAAGAATTGTGACTTGTAGCTTGAGAGTCCACAAACAAATTGTGGACGGACGGACGAACAGGGGCGACGGCATAATACGTCCACATGAAAATGTGGGCATAAAAAAAAAACTATAGCCTCCATCATGTTAATGATGTATACGTCCACTCAACACAAACTAAGTCATTTATGGACCTAACATACCTGTATGGTTCAATTTCATCTAAATAATTTGCATGCGCGTAGAGTAGTCTTTAGCAATGAGAGGAAACTGTAGGATACACATTAGAACCATATTTGAAAAGAATCCATTAAATACTGAAGTCTTTTTTTTTGTGTTCACAAGGTTTGATACACTGGGTAACAGAGGGTCAGGGAATGCTTAATATTGACAGGGTTTGTCCTATCATGGCCAGAATGCCTTTTCTGTGAAAAAACTCTAGATTATATACCGTTCAAAAGGTTTTCAATTGTTGACTAGAGAAACAACTATTTACGCCCAAACTATGGGTGGGGATAAAACAAATAAATTTGTCTGTGCAATACCTAAACATACATTATGCAAGAGCTAAATCTGCCTATTGCAGTCTTCCTTTGGGCCCGAAATGTTATCTAAATTATAAATTAGACATTAAATTAATTTATTCAAATCATGATCAACTCTCGATGCCATCGCATAGCCTGTGATATTTAGAGGATTGGAAGGGTGATTAAACGTAAAAATTGAGACATATCAGCATATTCTATTTATGTTATCTATTTTTTAACTATAATAGCGAGAACTGTCAACTCCTTATCTAATCTCCCACAGTGCCCCTTTAATCCAGAACTTTAACATTTCTTTCACAAATTTCACTACAATTAATTTCAAAATTTATGATTAATACATATCAGTTTTCAAATTTAAAAATTAATTTCAAAGATAGGTTGCCAGGCAACGAAACATACGCCCACGGCAGCTAAATCGCCCGGGCAGTCAACAAGGGTTGTCGCAAATTTTTACTTTTTTTGGTAATGAAACATTTGTAATACACTAAAATCTGATTAAGAGTAACAACTCATTCTGTAATTACCTGAAAATCATTAGAATTTCTTTGCTTTTTATAAAGTTTTGCCCCACGCTAACAATTCGTATAGGAAACATTTAACATCATGGATTTAGCTGTTCAGTTATCAAAATTCATTGAAAATCAAATTACTTGTTCGTTTCAACACCTTAAACTCTGTGTATCAATCTGAAGTCAATCGGAAGATAAGTTTGGCATCTATAGCGTCACAAGGTTTTTTGAAGTGATCAAGGGAGATAACTCTGGAAGTAATTATTTGAAATCGCTGAAAATCAGTAGGCTTCTTCGTCTCATGACCTTAAACAGTGTGTGTAAATTTAAAGTCAATCGGATATTATCTTTGGCCTCTAGAGCGTCCACAGGATTTTTTTATGTGATCAAGGGCCATAACTCTGGCAATAATTATCAGAGATCGCTGAAAATCAATAGGCTTCTTCGTCTCATGACCTTAAACACTGTAAAAATTTAAAGTCAATCGGATATCAACTTTGGTCTCTAGAGCATCCACAAGATTTTTTTGAGAGATCAAGGGCTACAACTCTGGGACTAATTATCAGAAATCGCTGAAAATCAATAGGCTTCTTCGTCTCATGACCTTAAACACTGTGTATAAATTTGAAGTCAATCAATAGGCTTCCTCGTCTTATGACCTTAAACACTGTGTATGAATTTAAAGTCAATCGGATATTAACTTTGGCCTCTAGAGCGTTCACAAGATTTTTTTGAAGTGATCAAGGGCAATAACTCTGGCACTTATCGGAAATCGCTGAAAATCAATAGGATTCTTCGTCTTTATGACCTTAAACACCGTGCATAAATTTAAAGTCAATCGGATATTAACTTTGGCTTTTAGAGCGTCCACAAGATTTTTTGAAGTGATCAAGGGCCATCACTCTGGCACTAATTATCAGACATCGCTGAAAATCAATAGGCTTCTTCGTCTTATGACCTTAAACACTGTGTATAAATTTAAAGTCAATCGGATATTAACTTTGACCTCTAGAGCGTCCACAAGATTTTTTGAAGCGATCAAGGGCCATAACTCAGGTAGTTATCGGAAATCGCTGAAAAACAATAGGCTTCTTCGTCTCATGACCTTAAACACTGTGTATAAATTTAAAGTCAATCGGATATTAACTTTAGCCTCTAGAGCGTCCACAATTCCAGACCGACGGACGGGCGGGGGCGACGACAATATACGACCACATTTCAATGTGGGCGTATAAAAATGAAAACTAAATCCATCATTGTTATTGGATGAAACAGCACTAAACCTAAAACACACTTAGTGAGAAAACAGAAAAACATTGCTTTCATTGAATACCGGAGGCTGGTCTAAACTGTACTATATATAGTTCATGTACATGTTCATTCACATTATTTTAATAATAATGTCTTTGACTTTATGCTGAGAACTTTAACATTATTATAAACTTTTCTGTCGCACTCCCTTTTAAGGTATTTAAAAAAACAACTCAAACATTTCTCTGGTTCTGTCAAACTTTATCACGTGAAAGTTCGGATAGTATTTTTCTGCTCCGTGAGGAATCACGATTTCGTGGAGGAAGAGGAGGTTTACGTTCAGACTGAAAGAAAAAGAAGAAAACATTATTTCAACCATAATATTTTTATATGTAGCCTATCTGTTTCACATAGAGAATTACGAATTATCTCTGTCACAGATGACTGTCTTCAAAACATGCAATGACATCACACGGCGTCAATCATTGGCTCAATGGCGAGTGCATTGTTTACATAAGACGTAACTGCTTCGAGCAAAATGATGCCTTTTACTCATTTTAATACCCATTTACACTAAAGATAGGTTGCCAGGCAACGAAACATACGCCCACAACAGCTAAGTCGTCCGGGCAGTCAACAAGGATTGTTGCATATTGTTTCTTTTGTCAGTAAGGAGAACATTTACAACACATGATAATCTTATTACGAGTAATAACCCATTAAGTAATTATCAGAAATGATTAGAATAGTTTTGATGGTTTGTCTAAAGGCCTTCGTCCACAAGATATTTCAAAGTGATCAAGTGACAGAAATTATCAGATATCACTGAAAATCAAATAGGATTCTTCGTCTCATGACCCTAAACACTGTGTACAAATTTAAAGTCAATCGGATATTAACTTTAACCTTTAGAGCATTCACAGGGTTTTTCAAAGTGATCAAGGGTCAAAACTCTGGCAGTAATTATCGGATATCGCTGAAAATAAATAGGCTATTTTGTATCATGACCGTAAATAGTGTGTATAAATTTAAAGTCAATCGGATATTAACTTTAGATTTTTCAAAGTGATCAAGGGTCATAACTCTAGCAGTAATTATCGGATATTGCTGAAAATCAATAGGATTCTTTGTATCATGACTTTAAACACCGTGTATAAATTTAAAGTCAATCGGATATTAACTTTAGCCTTTAGAGCGTTCACAAGATTTTTCAAAGTGATCAAGGGTTTTAACTCGGGCGGGAATTATCGGATATTGCTGAAAATCAACAGGCTTCTTCGTATCATGACCTTAAACACTGTGTATAAATTTAAAGTCAATCGGATATTAACTTTAGCCTCTAGAGTGTTCACAAGATTTTTCAAAGTGATCAAGGGTCATAACTCTGGTAGTAATTATCGGATATCAACGAAAATCAATAGACTTCTTCATCTCATGCCCTTAAACACCGTGTATAAATTTAAAGTCAATCGGATATTAACTTTAGCCTCTAAAGCGTTCACAAGATTTTTCAAAGTGATCAAGGGTCATAACTCTGGCAGTAATCATCGGATATCACCGAAAATCAATAGGCTTCTTCGTCTCATGACCTTAAACACTGTGTATAAATTTAAAGTCAATCCGATATTAACTATAGCCTCTAGAGCGTTCACAAGATTTTTCAAAGTGATCAAGGGTCATAACTCTGGTAGTAATTATCGGATATCGCTGAAAATCAATAGGCTTCTTCGTCTCACGACCTTAAACACCGTGTATAAATTTAAAGTCAATCGGATATTAACTTTAGCCTCTAGAGCGTTCACAAGAAATTGTGGACGATGGGCGGACGGACGGACGGACCGACAGACGGACGGACGGGGGCGACGGCAATATACGACCACATTTCAATGTGGGCGTATAAAAAGGAAATACTTTTTAACTACAAATACTTCAAACGTCTTTACTTATTTTTCTAATACACACAAAATATGTTTTAGAATTTAATAATGATTAAGTGTCCGCTAAAGAGTGACTATAATAAGGAATCCCTTCCCAAGTTCTTGACCGGGATTATTATTAAGCTTTCATATGTCTTATATATTGTAGCGTCCAACGGTTGTATCCACTATAAAATGGGTCCCTCTTTTACAACTCTCTTCGGTTAATAATGATTAAGTGTCCGCTGAAGAGTGACTATAATAAGGAATCCCTTCCCAAGTTCATGACCGGGATCTCCAATAATTGAATGAAATACGACTGCACATTGTCTCCCCTTACTCAATAACACATACAACAAAATAAATGTTTATATAAAAATATATTATCTTCTGAACAACATCAAAGAAAGATGTAACACAATGATGAAAATGATATTAATATCAAAACCGACACGATTAGAAACGATATATGGAATATGGTAAACTGACACACACGTAATGACGAACAATAATATAATAACACTATAGGTAGTAAAACACTATTATACAATATAACTTAGCACCGGACACTCGGAGGGAATTACTGAATCATAAAAGAACACAGAAAGGAACCTTTAGACATCCACTCATGTTCTAATACTGCTTCGAAATAATTTACAAGTTGAGCTCTTGGTCAAAGACCTATATGATAACTTAACACCGAACACTCAGAGGGAATCACTGAATAATAATAGAGAACACAAACAGGAACCTTCAGATATCCACTCGCGTTCTAATACTTCTTAGTTCTAAGTAAGCGCTTGAGCTCTTATTCGACCTATATAATAACTAAGCACCGAACACTCAGAAGGAATCACTGAATAATAAGAGAACACGTTCTTATACTGCTTAGTTATCTAAGTAAGCGTTTGAGCTCTCAATCGACCTAACGAAAATCCCGTAAAATAGCGGGCAACGAGAACTCCCGTAATACCTTGCAAATACGTTCATTCGCGAGACTTACATACATTTATAAATAAATCAAAAGTAGAATAACATCGACATCGAATGATCACAGGATAAACTAAGTACATGCATTTAAATTATGGATGGACGAATGAATTTATACTAAAAGCAAAATGTGACGAAAGACTATATATATATATATAGGGAATGTAGGTGGATACGGATAAATCTACCGTTATAAACGTTAAGCTATGAAAAAAAAAACGTCACACTATGAAAGCTTATTATTTTTCTGTTAAGATTATTATTAAAGACCACATCAAATGATTCAGAAAATTTTTACGTACGGGTACTCAATAGTTACAAAATCCATTTTACGGCAAGTTCAAACTAATCTGATTAACTACTACTACTACTACTACTACTACTACTACTACTACTACTACTACTACTACCTGATGTTTTAACGTCCGCTTCCACAGAAGTGATATCGCAGACAAGACATAGGAGAGCCGAGGCTTCTTCCTGTTTTTAGAATATGATTTTGCAATCTTTCCATTTGCGGCCTCGAGCCATGGAGTAGGTTTAGTGAGAAGTTCTTCCCTTTATTTAATAAAACACATATTGTTTGGTAGTTGATCTGTAGGGACAGCATTTATGCAGACATATATGTGTCTCATCTCTGGATTGGTAGAAGTCATCTTTTGGGGTTTAGTGTTTAGGTGCCAGGCCCGTCTTATCGTGGCCTCCCCTTACTCCACTTTGTAGGTTTGGTGTCTTTGTAGTGGATTAGTGTTTAGATGCCGAGCCCGTCTTACCGTGACCCTCCCTTACTCCACTAGCCCGCTACTTTGGTGTATATCCCCTATGTAGTTTAGTGTTTAGATGCCGAGCTCGTCTTATCGTAGCCCCCTCTTACTTCACTATTCTACTTAATCCAACGGTGTTCATTAAATCGTGAATTAGTTCGAAGATTTGCAGCTTCAGATCGGGTCTTGGAAAGAGTAGGTTCTTAGTGTTGAGCGGTATGTTGTTGGTCTCCATCATTTCCACTAGTTCCGTTCTCTCTTCCTTGAATACCTCGCAGTCTACCAGGACATGGTTGGTGGTACATTCTTCTCCGCACTCACAGACGATGACTTGGTGTTTGTAGTCTCTTTCACCCTTAGTTTCGATATAAGTTTGCATATATCTCTTCTGGAGTGATTGATAGCTGTCTTCGTGTAGATCTTGTCATCCAGTCGGAATCTGTATGTGTCAAGTTCAACGAGCTTTAATTCCCAGAGTGAATTGACCTGTCTTTTTACCACACTGTAGATTTCCGTGGTGCTGTATTCTATGGTGCGGAGTGGTGCTGTGTCCCTGAGACCTTCATTTGCGAGTCGATCTGCTTCCTCGTTTCCTCTAATGTTCACATGTGATGGAATCCACACGAGCTCTAATTTGCTTCCCTTCTCTAGGACCCTCTGGTACAGCTGCCTGATTTCCAAAATAACTTCTGGTCTTGAGTCCGAGTTGTCATTTTGGATTGAAATCAGACTGCTCAGAGAGTCGCTTGGGATGACGAACTTACTAGTCTTTTGATAAGAGATCCATTAATTCAGATATTTACGTTTTAGTATCCGACTGCCAAAAACGGTTTTCAAATTTTCAATTACAACCTTAATCTGGTTGATTGGCTGGTGACGTCACAGGCACTACACATAGTATACACATCATCTATACAATATATCACTGTATATACACACAGCCAGTTGACACGTGTGTATTTGTCAGTCCAATAAACATTTGACTGGCGTAATCATTAACTCCTAATTATTTACATATCACTATATCAGTCAAAGCGTTTTCAAAAGCCGACCTTTCTCGTCTTGAGTTGTAATAGATTATATATTTGTGACTAGAATATTACCGAGTGTATTTCAAGATGCCATATTACCGTTGTGTTATTGAGAGTTGTGGAAATTCCAGCAAGGGAAAGGAGAATAATGTATCGGCGTTTCATAAATTTCACAAGGATGAAGTCGTACGGAAAGAGTGGAATGCGTTTGTAAACAATTCAAATCCTGATTGGCAACCTACAGTCACAACAGTGATATGCAGTGAACATTTTACGAACGATTGCTTAATTACCTGTACACACCCGGCGTGTGTATTTATTAACGCCTGACTGATTCCTTAATCCCCCTAATTAAATAAAACAATTGACTACGGAATAATTTGTTTTGTAATACATTTTAATTCAAGATCCATTTTAAAATTGGTTTCATTATGTACGGCCATTCTGTTTTCTCACGGCAGCGATTTTAATTTCAATCTACCATCGTGTGCAGTCCAAACGATTCGAGATACATTTTCGTCAGTATTGTGGTTCTAATTTAGAAGGGTAATTATCATTTTTTGTTACGCCGGCCAGATCAATTTGTAATAATGAATATCAAATACACTTGATCAAATGTGGAGTTCCTGGTGCCGTTTGGTGAGTGATTAAACAGTCAATTTAATTGTAAAATACTTGTATTCTTTATAAAAAAAAGATGTTATTTAGACACCAATCAACAAATAATACGAGGCTACTTTATTACAAAAACATCGGTGAGCAAAGAAAAAGATAATTACCTAATCAGCATTCTTAATTACTTTATGACCCAATCACTGTTCAAATTTAGTCTGATTGAATAATGACAGGTATTAACTACACATGCGATACGCATAGATAGTTAGGTGACCTTTCTCAATCTGTTAATTCTAACGTATATTGAGATATTTTTTCGTATTTCATTTTTACGGTCTATTTCAGAGTAATAAAGTCAAATTCGCAAGCAGAAAGAAAGGCGCCGTACGTCGATAACGGATCGTCATTTACAAATCGCATTTCAATCATGTTTTACGTTTATGATATATTTTGCGTGACCACAGCTTTTTACTCCTATACTCTTTTACTCGGGGAAATTCGAACCATAATACTCTTCTGACGAAAATGTATCTCGAATAGTTGGGACTGCACACATAGGAGAGTGTATAACATCGCTGCCGTGAGAAAATGAATGACCATACATTATGAAACAAATTCTAAATTAGAACGACAATACTCTTCTGGCGAAAATGTATCTCGAATCGTTTGGACTGCACACGATGGTAGATTGTATTAAAATCGCTGCCGTGAGTAAACAGAACGACCGTACATAATGAAACAGATTCTAAATTCGAACAATAAACTTCTGACGAAAATGTATCTCGAATCGTTTAGACTGTACACGATGGTAGAGTGTATTAAAATCGCTGCCGTGAGAAAACAGAACGACCGTACATTATGAAACAAATTCTAAATTGGATCTTGAATTAAAATGAATTATAAAACAAATTATTCCGTAGTCAATTGTTTTATTTAATTTGGGGGAATTAAGGAATCAGTCAGGCGTTAATGAATACACACGCCGGCTGTATATAGGTAATTAAGGAATAAACATTCCGAATATGCATTTGGTCACTGTGACGTCACTGGCGTCTGAGGGGATTAAGATTGTTTTCAATAATTGGCAAAGTCGTTTTTACGGGAGGTCTATTTTTACGACTTTGAATGAAGATAGCTGAATTAATTTTAGTCGGATTGATGTGAATTTGCCGTAAAGTGGATAAAATAACCATGGACTGCTCACATAGAGAAATTTTCAGGGCCATTTTATGTGCACTTTAAGCTATCATATGTAATACATATTGAAAGCTAATTGTTTCTGTTAAGATTAGTAAGCTTTCATATTACATATGAAAGCTTATTGTTTTTGTTAAAGGGATAACCCAGGTAGATTTTTGAGAATTTAACTGCTTGATTTTGTGTGAAAAGCCCTTAATAAGCTCTAACTTAGATCCGAGCAACTGCTTCAAATCGGCAGTATTGCTCCATGCTGGAAGACTTGTAGCCTATTCTGCTTGCATTATACAGAAGTGCCTGAAATGTATCCGATTTAACTCGACTTTCTAGATAAGTTACTGCTTGAAACTAAATTACACAATAGGTAGTAGACCATAGGTTGGGATAGACTTATTTGTAGGGGAGTTGTCTACGACAAGCCCCTGAATTTCCAGCACAGACTGAAATCCGTCAAGAAAACTGTCTCACGAAAGCCGCCATTTTTTCAAAAATATTAAGGGGGTATTCAAAAATACTGTGACAAAATATACTCTCGTACTGGTATAAATCAAATGTGGACATTAAAAAATTCCAAAGAATTACTTGGTGGTTTGCAATCTAGATCGCTTGCTTCAGTCTCATCTATTCAAACGTTTGACTTTTCTACTTTGTATACTAAAATTCCCCATAGTAAATTAAAAGCCAGGTTGAAAGACATTATTCACAGTGTCTTTTCGTCTAAATCGGGAACTGCTAGATATCAATATTTAGTTGTTAATTACAAATCCACATATTTCGTTAAGAATCACAGTGATTCCAAAAACAAATTCACCGCCATCAAGATAATTCAGATGTTGGATTTTTTAATTGATAACATCTTTGTTGAATTTGGAGGGGAAATATATCAGCAAGTGGTAGGTATTCCCATGGGCACCAACTGTGCACCTTTGCTTGCTGATTTATTTCTCTATTCGTACGAAGCCGATTACATCCAAGCGCTCGTTAAAACAAATAAACGATTAATCAGAAATTTTAATTTCACTTATCGATATATCGATGACGTTTTATCACTTAATAATCCAAAATTTACTGATTATGTCGAATTCATATATCCTGATGAGCTGGAAATTAAAAACACCACTGACAATGACAATTACGCTTCCTACTTGGATCTGCGTCTCGATTTTGACAATTGCCATAAACTGAGTGTTAAATTGTACGATAAACGTGATGACTTTGACTTTCCGATTGTTAACTTTCCATTTATTAGTAGTAACATTCCAATATCACCAGCTTATGGACTGTTTGTGTCTCAGCTAATTCGTTACGCGAGAGCTTGTTCCTTTTATTCTGATTTTTTAAGTAGATCGAGGCATTTGTCATCTAAGCTTCAACTACAAGGATACGTGCGCACTAAACTTATAAAAACCTTTAAAAAGTTTTATGGCCGTCATATTGACTTGATTGGTAAATATAACGTGTCTCTCTCGGCTATTATTCTAGATATATTTAATTGACACGTATACTAATACTATCTCCCTGATTATGTCTACTACATCGTTAACACAGTTCATCACGTGCATTTTGCATACCGATAGTTCATTCGCCAATCACGCCATTCTATCGACATTTTGCCTAATAGTTTGGATGCAGCTATGGCGGGTGTGGCGCCCCAGGCATGGTAAGCTTACTCTTCCGGACACCTGTTACCACTGTTTGCCGTGTATTTTGTACACGGGGAGCAGTCCATTTGCTGATTACACTATTTTGCCTATAACGTTTTTTTAGGACTTCACTATTTTGCCTATAACGGTTTTTTTTTTGGTTTTTTTTTAGGACTTCGAATTCTGTCTAATGGTTTGGATTTTTCGTACTTGGTTTTATTTTATTTTGACTACCAGTCATGTACCGATAGACAGTCCACTGCAGCGCAGAATAAATACTGTAAATACAGAAATCACAGAATAGGTAGTAAGTCACTGAAGTGGTCTAGACTTATTTTGTGGGAGAGTTGTCACTGGCAGGCCCCTTAGTCCGTACTGACCACCAGGGGCGTACATAACGATTTTGTTTGGGGGGGGGGTGTTTAGCAAAAATGCGACCGACTGATTCACATACCCCCCCCCCCCAGTGCGAGTGACGCAATCAGGAGCCGAGCACCACGTGCGATTTTTCTAGGGTATATGGGGATGGGGTAGGGGCGGTTTCAAATCTACCACAATCCCACCTGACAATGGAAGTAAACAAAATACTGGCAATAACATTAAGCGTCCTGGTAGAACATAGATTTATTTTAGTTTATGTCATATTAATGATTGATCCTATTCCTATTACACTGAGTAATTTGAGAAAATTACTGGGAGAAATTCCTGTGGACGAGTGGACCAGAAATGTTAGTCAATGGGACAGAATCTCCAGATGTGTTTTGCAAGAGTTGGCATAACATCTGTACAATCTGACGCCTCCGCCCCACACACCAGTGGAACTACAAACTGGGCAGTTCACTATAATCGTGAATATGATAGTACTGAGACAGCATAAGACAATTGAGGAGTAGAAGAATGCGAAAAAATTTCAGATATGTTACTGAGTAGAAGAAAGATGTTTAATGGAATCGCGCCACAGACGCGAAAAAAATTCAGATATGTAACAGAGCTTTTAAATTTTTGGGACTGGGGTTGATAAGAAATGGGACAGAATCTTGAGGCTTATCTGTCAACTTCGCCTGTTTTGTGATTGTATGTTTATCTCATTAATTCATTTAGTCGGAGACCGACTGCGGTGAGTATTTTTTTTGAGACCGACTATTTTTTGCCATGGTAGAAAACATTTCATAGAACAACATACTCACAACAGAATAGGAGTGACAAGCTCCCTCTTATGTCTGGTCAGATAAACTAGTGATTTGGCGACAGGCGGTATTTATATCGACGATCAATGCCTGAAATATTGCCAGACTGCATTCCGGATAGTCTACTTTTCAAATTATTGGGGACTACGTTGAGGTTCACAAGCCCATTCATTTGACACTATCCTCTCTGGGGTCGGAAAGACTAGTGATTAGGCGACAGACGGCATCCGATCAGCTCGATTTGTCTCTACGATCGGTGCCGCAGGCAGCATTTCCAACAGTCTATTTTTCAAAATTTTCTTTGAGAAGTCCCCCAAACCCCCCACAGAGACTTGCTACTTTGGCGTTCACAAGGGCACTTCGTTGAGGTTCGCAAGTCCGTTCGTTTGACATTTTGTTCTGTGGTCGGATAAACTAGTGACCAGGCAACGGACGGTATGTGGTCAGATTTATTTACCTCGACGATCGGTGCCAGACTGAATAATGTCAATAGCATTTCCGACTGTCTATTTTTCAAAATTGTCTGGGGGTGGTCCCCTGTACCCTCCATAAGGACTCCCTACTTTGGCACGCGTGAGTGGGATTCATCGAGGTCCGCAAGTCCGTTCGTTTGGCACTTTACCTCAACGATCATTGCCTGAAATACTGCCAGGCTGCATTTCCGGCAACCTGTTTTTCAAAATTTTCTGGGGGAGGTCCCACTACCCCTAGTTGAAGTTCGTGCCTTTGCCCCTTAATCTTGGACTTTCCCCCAGCTTTGCCCCCCCCCCAACCACCGACGGCTGGCGCCGACACTGGGAAACACACCGGAAAACAGGGAAGAAAGGGCCTAACCAGTGAAGAACCTCCTACAGCAACCAGAAACACGTCATGCAGCAAGGCACACCAAGATGCCGAGGATCAAGTAGAATCTACCACACTGCTAATCTGTCCAGAATGTAAAGAACTAGTAAACAAAAAACCACAATGCAGTAGAATGTGATGGCTGTAATTTATGGATCCATTGTGTATGTGGAGGTGTTACTGAAGCTCTACACCAAGTTCTGTGTGATGAAAATATTTCAGACCAAGTAAGCTGGCACCGCATCAAGGCAGTGAATGGAAAGGTGAAAGCACTGACTATAGCACCCACATCAAGAATCACAATAGATAGAAGATGACCACATACAGCTAAAGAAAACTGTAGATCTACTAACTACCAACCATGAGGAACTAGTTCAGAGAAAGCAGGAAGGTATTACTGACAAAGAGCTCAATGACATAATCTCCCGAATAAATAATGTAATTATCCAAGGACTGATCGAAATTACTGAAACTAACCCCGAGTTAAAACAGAAGGAGGATCATGCCCAGGTAATGAAAGTCTGCACTGGGATTCTTAATTTGCCAAGAGTTGGTATTGACGAAGTCATCAGACTTGGCCCACCAAACGACAAAACCACTGATGAAGAATGCAAGCCACACCCACTTCAAGTTGTTTTTTCCACCCAGCGCATAAAAACCAGAGTATTGAAGGCATCCAGTGCACTGAAAGGCCATAATGGCCAGTTTAAAGATGTCAGCATCAGAGAAGATAGAACCCCTTTTCAGAGGGACCAAATGAGATGCCTAGTGAAGTTACTGAGAGAAAAGCAACATACTGAAAGGTGAACGTCTGTTACTTGGGTGTGTATACAGGTCCCCAAATAGCTCTAAAGATAACAACCAGAAGATAAGACAGAATATTTCCAAAATCTGCACCAAGACCTCTGCGAAGCATATAATCATAGTGGGCGACTTTAAAATCTCTGATATCGACTGGGACTCGCCATCAGCACCGATCAGCAAAAACTCATGAAACTTTGTAGATATGTTCAAAGACTCTTTTCTTGTTCAACCTTTAAACGAACCGACTCACTACCGCCCTAACTGCACACCATCAACCATAGACTTTGTCCTATCAAATGATGTCAACCTCACTTCTGACATTACTTCCATTAGGAAAGAGCCACCATGCCACGCTGCAATATGATGTACTATGTACTCCTCCCATGGGTAAACCGACAAAGAAACCAAATTATAGTGCACACTTGCAGACAAACTGACAGTCCAAGAAGCGTGGGACATCTTCAATGACGTTATGAGTAAAACATTAACTACCTTTATACCATTAAAAGCGGACAATACCGATGGCTCCCCATCCAAGCTCCCGTGGTCTAATAACGAAACTGTAAAAAAGAAAGAGCAGAAGAACCTGACCTTCCAAAGGTACAGAAACAACAGAACAGTTGATAATCACAGGAGATACGCCACAGCCAGAAACCAAGCCAAATGGGCCAACGAGAAGGCGGTCAAAACATGAGAAGATGATCGCGTCAGAGGCAAAATCCAACCCTAAGGCGTTCTACGCATACGCTCGAAGCAAAACGACGGTGAGAGAATCTATAGGTGACTCAGTGTCATAGCCAGTTCAGATGCTGACAAAGCCGACGTCTTAAATCAGTTATTTGTAATGTATTTACTCAGGAAGATACATCCGATGTCCCCCAGTCAACTCCGACTCCAGTGCAGAAAGAGCTGCTATCTTTCACCATAACGCAGGGCGATGTCCTGAAGGAACTCTGTGCTCTCAAAACTAACAAATCACCAGGTCTGGACAACATTCACCCTAGAACACTATTAGAAGCTGCAGATGAGATCCGCAACCCTCTTGAATTTATCTATAACATTTCTGTTTGGTCGGGGCAAGTACGAAGACAGTGGAAACTGGCCATGGTTACCCCTATCTTCAAACATAACGCTAACGCTACAATATAAGTTCACATTCCCGCTTTGATTGATATGGGTCAAGAAGACTAGGCGTTTGGTTTGTTTAGCGTTGGGTGTCGTGCATCAACATCAATAGTTGCCGTCCTTAGGGTATAAGGAATAAGTATACCAAGATAATCCATTCAGAATTGTGGCTTTCAGACGCTGAAGGCAAAAAGTGGGCGTGGCTCTGCCCCTGGTGGTCGGGACATTCAGCAAAATCGGGCTATAAGGAATACATATGCCAACTTTAAAGACGATCCATTAACAATCGTGGCAACACACACAGACACGAAGTAAGATAGGTTGCCAGGCAACGAAACATACACCCACAGCAGCTAAATCGTCCGGGCAGTCAACAAGGGTTGTCGCATATTTTTACTTTTTTTGGTAATGAAACATTTGTAATACACTAAAATCTGATTAAGAGTAACAACTCATTATGTAATTATCTGAAAATCATTAGAATTTGTTTGCTTTTTATAAAAGTTTTGCCCAACGCTAACAATTAGTATAGGAAACTTTTAATATCATGGATTTAGCAGTTCAGTTATCAAAATTCATTGAAAATCAAAATACTTGTTCGTTTCAACACCTTAAACTCCGTGTATCAATATGAAGTAAATCGGATGATAAGTTTGGCCTCTATAGCATCACAAGGTTTTTTGAAGTGATCAAGGGAGACAACTCTGGAAGTAATTATTTGAAATCGCTCAAAATCAATAGGCTTCTTTGTCTCATGACCTTAAACAGTGTGTGTGTATTTAAAGTCAATCGGGTATTAACTTTGGCCTCTAAAGCGTCCACAGGATTTTTTGATGTGATCAAGGGCCATAACTCTGGCAGTAATTATCAGAAATCGCTGAAAATCAATAGGTTTTTTCGTCTCATGACCTTAAACAATGTGTATAAATTTAAAGTCAATTGGATATTAACTTTGGCCTCTAGAGCATCCACAAGATTTTTTGAAGTAATCAAGGGCCACAACTCTGGCACTAATTATTTGAAATCCTTGAAAATCAATCGGCTTCTTCGTCTGATGACCTTAAACACTGTGTATAAATTTAAAGTCAATCGGGTATTCTCTTTGGCTTTTAGAGCGCCCACAAGATTTTTTGAAGTGATCAAGGGCCATAACTCTGACACTAATTATCGGACATCGCTGAAAATCAATAGGATTCTTCGACTTATGATATTAACTTTAGCCTCTAGAGCGTCCACAAGCAATTGTGGACGCCGGACCGACGGACGGGGGCGACGACAATATACGACCACATTTCAATGTGGGTGTATAAAAAATGGGTACGGTTCTGCCCCTGGGGGTTGGGCAATCACCCAAAAACAATAGGGGTCATCCTTAGGGTATACGGAATAGGTATGCAAAGTTTTACAAGGATTTGTTAAGAATTGCATCCTGTAGGCGAATACAAGACACACAAACATTGGGCGTAGCTGTGTCCCAGGGGGTTGGGCATGCACCAAAAACAATAGTGGTCAGTCTTAGGGTATAAGGAATAAGTATAAAAAAGTTTTCATGACGATCGATTAAGAATTGTGGCCTGTAAGTGTCACACAGACACACAAAAAGAAAATGGGCGTGGTCTGTACCTGGGGAAATGGGTGTGGCTCTGTCCCAGGGGGTCTGGCATGCACCCAAAACAAATAGGGATCATCCTTAGGGTGTAAGGAATAAAGGAATAAGTATGTAAAGTTTCAAGATGATCGATTACGAATTGTGGTCTGTAGGTGACACAAAGACATACAAAAAGGAAATGGGCTTGGCTCTGCCCCTGGGTGATGGGCATGCACCCCAAATGATAGGGATGTTCCTTATGGTACAAAGAATATGTATGCAAAGTTTCAAAGATTATACGTTAAGAAATGTGGCCTGTAGACGACAAACAAACAATTACTAGAAATGGGCGTGGCTCTGCCCCTGGAGGTCGAGTATGCACCAAAACCAATAGGGATCATCCTTAGGGTGTAAGGAATATGTATGTGAAGTTTCAAGATGATCGATTAAGAATTGTGGTCTGCAGGCGACACACAGACATACAAAAAGAAAATGGGCGTGGCTCTGCCCCTGGGGGTTGGGCATGCACCCCAAATGATAGGGATGTTCCTTATCTTATAAAGAATAGGTGTGCAACGTTTCAAGATTACATGTTAAAAAATGTGGCCTGTAGACGACAAACAAACAAATACTAGAAAAGGGCGTGGCTCTGCCCCTGGGGGTCGGGCATGCACCCAAAACAATAGGGATCATCCTTAGGGTATAAGGAATAAGTATACAAAGTTTGAAGAAAATCCATTAAGAATTGTGCCCTGTAGGCGAACCACAGACACACACACATACATACATACATACATACACACACACAGACAGACAGGGGTGACGGTATAATACGTCCACATTATGAATGTGGACGTATAAAAAGGGAAGTAAATCGGAACCAGGCAACTACAGGCCAGTAAGTCTTACCAGCATTGTATGCAAAATTATGGAGAAATTGGTACGTACGGCCATGATGAACCACCTCCATATGAACAACCTTATATGCAAAGAACAGCATGGTTTCCAAAGCGGCAGGCCTTGCTCAACCAACTTGCTCATTGCCCTCTATAAGTGGACCTCTTCATTAGAGAATGGTTATCCAACGGATGTACTTTATCTTGACTTTGCAAAAGCCTTTGATACAGTCCCTCACTTTCATCTCACAGGGAAACTGAAAGCACTTGGAATAGCAGGTGATGGATCACAAGTTTTCTCTCAGAGCGGAAACAATGTGTCAGAATCAACGCAAACACCTCAGCGTGGTCTGATGTGATTAGTGGTATCTCCCAAGGAAGCGTCCTGGGTCCGATTCTCTTTGTCTGTTACATCACTGACCTACCAGACATGATCAGTACCAACTTCCTAATGTTCGCAGATGACACGAAAGTGTTCACCAAGATCCACGATATATCAGATACAGCAAAGATGCAGAACGACCTGAACAACTTAAAGGGCTAATCCCAGATAGATTTTGGTGAATAAAACTGCTTAATTTTGTGTGAAAAGCCCTAGATAACCTCTAACTTAGATCACAGCAACTGCTTCAAGCCATGTGATACGTTTCAAAACAACTTTCAATCGGCGGTATCGCTCCATGTTGTAAGACTTGTGTTCTGCTTGCATTATACAGAAGTGTCTCGATAACACGCGACTATGTGCTGCGCATGTGCAATGACATTTCTGGTTTACTTTCAGTTTGTTTTGTTATCGTCTGGTGACAATGAGGTTTAACCGTTCATGGCTCCATGTTGATCACATTTGGTTGTTTTGGGGACTGTATTCGACATTTCTGTGCTAAATATGGATATTATAGACATAACCACAACATAACCACATTTGAATATGCCGTGAAAGTATAAAAGATCCTTTCATGTCTCTCGGAACGATTCACTTTCACTTCGACTTTTCTTTTCGAAGTCCTGTTTGCGCTACAAGTAACAATTTGACATTTGCTTTTTTGATCAATCTTTAGGATGGGTTGTTGTTTTTTTTATTTTCGTGTGATCAAATAGATACTAAATGGCTTGACTTTCGACCAGCAAATGATGTATTGTATGCTAAAATACAGAATGGATTCTTTGTAATTTCTATGATGGAATGGCTTGTTATACTCATAGCAATAGCAGGTAGTCCCGTTATTCATAAGAGGAATGGCTGATAATTATTGTCAATTGAAAAACTGTCAATCAAAATGGTTGAGAAGTGTGTAAAGTGTAGTAAAGCAGTGAAGAAAAAAACAATAGGCAGTGTTATGTTAAATGGGATCAGTGGACACAGAGGACTCCTGGCGTACAATGTCTTCTTTCTTTATGAAATTTTTGGACCAAACTAAAAACTACCAAATAATAAAGTCTACCAGAAAAAGCTATGACTGACTCATCTACAGACAGACCCTTTCTGTCCATCAAAGCGTAGGAAAACTGTGCACAGACATGTTGTGAGGCATCCAGAAATGTCACAGAGGCCACAGAAGAAAGGGTGGCAAGATTGAGATCACAAGGAATTGATGGATTAAAGGTATAAATATCAGTAATTTCTTTAGTACAACCCTTATGCTGTATTATTCTTACTGTACATGACCGGGCTGTGTAGCGCCTGCTACAAACCCAAAATGATTTTGTTTATAGTGCCAAACGATGACAAACAGCTAGATAAGTGACAAATTATATCATTAACATTTTATAGCATGCAAATATGTATAAAAACAACAAAATCATTTCAATCTCTTGGCTGTCATGTGAGCTTATTTATTATATAATCACAAAATAAAATTAAATATTTCATTACATCGAGATTACAGTGTACCTTTAATATTTGCAGATGTTAATACCACAGCAGGATGATAGTAAAAAGAATGGAATCGCTGGCTTGATGTTTGCGACAGTTTGACTATTCCACCACCGACAAAATATCTATGTTATAGACTTTTGTCTCCAAATTGCTTATCTCTAAGACGGGGAAGTACATGTAATGTATACAATATAAAACTTTATGCAGTGTTAACTTTTACAGTTGGAATATCGGTAATTTCATTCTTTCTTTATCATAACTTGGGATTTGATGACAGCCAAATAATTATCACATCAACAACTGGTATACTCAGAGACTCGTAATATTTACATTCAGGACAAACTCTGTTTACAAAATGCAAAAAAATATTTGACTATAAAAAAACTAATAGTTATATAAAATTATAATACATTTTACATATTTTAACATTTTACTTTCAGGAAATTGATCAGTATTGTTTAGATGAGGTGGCTTAAATCGCATTACAAACAAGAGATGACATTTTGTAAGGGTGCCCGATGACCACGAACAGAAAAGGTTTTGCCATGAAAGAGATAATCAGACAAGTAATATCAAGCTGTATAGTCTGCAAAGTAAAGAGGAGGTATCCTCACCCTAATGGTCAATATACAGATTTCAAGGCTGACAAATGGGAATTACCATGAAGGAGCACTGTTCAAAAAGCCAACACAAATTATCAAACAAAACATTCTATTCTATTAGTTAAAGATACATTATGGAAGATTAGATAAAGATCTGGCAGTTCTCACTATAATAGTTAAAAACTAGATGATGTAAATGGAATATGCTGAGAATTTCAGTCAAATTGCTTCATTCTAAGCCGAGAAAACCATAGTTTACAAATGACTGCAGCTTCGATTGTCAATGTTACCGCTGTAACGATAATTAACAAAGTCTTGATTATCCATTGTTGCGTTTTATCATCAATAGATGTTGAACTGCAGATCACATTCAAATCCAATGAAAATCAAACAACAAGATGACATCAAGAGTTGATTATGATGAATGTCTAATTAATACTTTATATATCATTTCAGGCCTATAGAAAGACCTGTAATGTGCACACACATTTACTTCTTGCATAATGCAAGTTTAAGAAATATTAATGCTATTAAACACATTCCTGGTTTATATTGCATAATGCATATTTAACAAGCCAACAGTGAGGCTGATGTCCCCCGCCGAAGTCCCAAAATAAATAGATGACACATATTAATTAATCGCACATTTATTTTTTTCAAACATATCAAGCAATCAAACTGTATACGAAGTGTCATCCAAAAGTGTTTTATAAAGAAAAATGCTAAAACCGACGAGAAAAATGAAAATGTACCCTAGTTAGGGGGACCCCAAAGGCAGACAAAAGGGCCCCCACGCTTGACAAAAGGGCCCCTTTGGCCAAGGGAAAGGGCCCTCGTGTCCGAGTCAATCGTTTCTATACACTGTTATTGTCGAATCCATTACTGAATGAGAATGCAGTCATTGTATTGGCATAAAAATCATCAATCAAGATGAACCTAAGTTATCTTGTCCCAAAGTATCAACCAATCAAATTGCTTATCTCTGCCTACCCTAAGAAGAAAATGCTCATCTTCGAACACCATCAAGGCATTGACCTAATAAGCATACACACCAATTTTGAACATTTTAACTCAATTAGAAGGAGAGTTATTGTGTTCCAAAGTCTCGGCAAATCAAATTGCTTATCGCTCTGCTTACCCTGAGCAGAAAATGCTCATTATCGATCTTAGTCAAGGTATTACTGTAATGAAACTATACACCAAGTTTCATCACTCTCACTTAATTAGAACTAAAGTTATCGTGTCCCAAAGCATCAACCAATCAAATTGCTTAACTCTGCTTACCCTAAGCGGAAAATGCTCATCTTCGAACTCCATCAAGGCATTGACCTAATCAGCATATACATCAAGTTTGAACATTTTAACTCAATAAGAAGGAGAGCTATTGTGTTCCAAAGTCTCGACCAATCAAATTGCATATCACTCTGCTTACCCTGAGCAGAAAATGCTCATTATCGAACTTAGTCAAGGTATTACTGTAATGAAACTATACACCAAGTTTCATCACTCTCACTTAATTAGAACTAAAGTTATCGTGTCCCAAAGCATCAACCAATCAAATTGCTTATCTCTGCTTACCCTAAGCGGAAAATGCTCATCTTCGAATTCCATCAAGGCATTGACCTAATAAGCATATACACCAAGTTTGAACATTTTAACTCAATTAGAAGGAGAGTTATTGTGTTCCAAAGTCTCGACCAATCAAATTGCGTATCGCTCTGCTTACCCTTAGCAGAAAATGCTCATTATCGAACTTAGTCAAGGTATCAGTGTAATGAAACTATACACCAAGTTTCATCAATCTCACTTAATTAGAACTAAAGTTATCGTGTCCCAAAGCATCAACCAATCAAATTGCTTATCTCTGCTTACCCTAAGCGGAAAATGCTCATCTTCGAACTCCATCAAGGCATTGACATAATAAACACATACACCAAGTTTGAACATTCTAGCTCAATTAGGAAGAGAGCTATTGTGTCCCAAAAAGTGTGACGGACAGACGGACAGACAGACGTACAGACAGAAGGACAGACAGACAGACAGACAGACAGACGGACGAACCCATTTTAATAGCCCCACAACTTTTTTCGAAAGGCGGGGGACAATAAATATTGATGCTATTAAACATATTCCTGTTTTATATTGTGTATTTAATTTTGGTCAGAATATATTATATTCTGCAGTATTCTTAAAGTTTTGTGGCCTGTCTCTTCACAATATCTTCTAGAATGGGTTGACTTGCTGGACCTAGGGATCTTTGTATTCTAGTTGGATTGGCTGGGTTTGGGTATAACTGCCCCAGGTTGTTTTATCAAGTTGGGTATATATTGGTATGTTTTCTGTGGCATTAAAGGTACCGCTGACAATGTTGTCGAACTTTTTATATCTGAAAATTAAATGAATTAAAAAGATTAAATGAAATAGGCATATGTCATGCAGTGTTATATGTGGGAAATTGTCGGAACAGCAAAATTTTAATTGTCAGGAGATCTGTATCATGCTGCTAATGGTATAGGCCTCCATATCCCCCCCCCCCCCCTTTCCTGTATCGCTGACCCTAGAAACACCGGGATTGATGATGTAGAAAAACCTTCTTGGACCCCATGGTTCGTGAGCCAGCTCCAAAGTCATACTTTGATTGTACTGAGATAAGACACCATAATTTGCGGTTTTCTCATATTTTATAAACACATTTGATCTGTAGTTAAAAAAGACCAATACCTATCAACAAACATTTTGCATGGTAAACCAGTGGACTGCAAAGTAATGTCAAATACATTATCATTGTTGGTATCGAACATATTTCATTAAATATAAAAAAAAGGACTTTTTAAAGAAGGAACGTGAAAAAAAGAGGGTTTAATGTCCACTCAACACAAACTAGGTCTAGCTAGCTAGGACTATCAGGGTTCAATTTTATTTCAATAATTCGCTTGCGCATAGGTTTTTAACGCAACCACACAACTGGACTCAATGACAGACCGTCTAATCCAATGTAAGGGTAGGCCATAGTGCCGCTGCCCAGGCAACATTTCCATCATAGTACACTTTATGGCGTATGCCGGTCTTCATTAGTAAGATGTTAAATCCCCATTTTATTTCTGATCCATCGCAAATTTGTTTACCATTCGGTCACTCAGTCGAACTTGAAAATGAAGTGAAAATCATAAAAAATCATCATAACTACTAGGCCTAGTTTGAGAGAGAGAGAGAAATGGGGTTTAATGTACACTCGACACAAACGAGGTCATTTTGGGACTAACATAAGGTTTAATTTTATTTCAATAATTCGCTTGTGCGTAGTGGTCTTTAGCAGTGGGAGGAGACCGGAGTGCCCAGAGGAAACCCATGAGGTTGAGAAGGCAGCCCTATCTCCATGCCACATATGCTCACACCCGGGATCGAAACCACAGCCGCAAGCCAGAGGTGACCGGCCAGCTAGAGGTCGAAGCGCGGCACTCTAGACCACTAGGCCATCCCATCCCCCCGCCTAGTTTGAACTACAATATTGCAGGGATGTATTGGTTGTAATTACCTGTAACTTACTGGCATGGAATGACTTGATATTTCCTGTGTGCCTGTAAAATAAAGAAGTCATTGTATTTGATGTTTATTTTTTCCTATGTTTACATCATGTACTTGTAGGCCTATAGTTCAGTACATGAACGGTAATTAACGCATTGAAATAAACAAGAAGGTAACCCCCACACATCAAAAGAATAAATTGAAAATAATCTTGCCTTGGCATTTTATATTTCTTCCTCTATCGACCAGAGACAAAGATAAAATTAACTGAATGAAATTGAAACTATATGTAATACTACTAAAAAATAGAAAATAAATAAATTGTTAAAAATGAAAGCTGTGAGTACATACATCTCTAAAAAAAAATTGATGATTCCAAAAGATAATAAAAAATCTTTTTTATAGGTTATACCAGTACTACTAATTTACACTTACCTAAAAAAAAACACCCAAGTCCCAAGTAACATTTTGGCAACGTCTTCTTGAAGAGGCCTTGTTACTTTGTAACTTGAAATCATTCCAATTTCTATCTCGCTACTTCTCCGCATAGATACACACATTCGTCTTTTTATGTGCCCTGTAACCAAGCATTTACTATTTCTTTCTTCTTTTCTTCGCAGTATCTGTAACTGTTCGTTCTCTCTGACGCTTTCCAGGGTTATCCATGATGAATTGAACAAGACAAAACTCACTACTTTCAGTTTTACCCGAATGACTCATTTTTAAGGCGGATGTGCCGGTAAACTACAGCGATTGGCTGTGTAAAAATAAATATCCAATCAGATTTCGCCAACACTCTGAGAAAATCAAAGCTCTCTATTCAATTAAGGTTACAATCGGTATAGAAAACCCGCGATTATCAAGTGGCCAACGAAATGTTTGACCCGAAACGTAATAAAAATGCTAGTATCCAGATAAGCGATTTTGACGTTCACATCCAAACGACTCAATATTTTGAACTGAACTTTTCAGACAAGGTAAATACACAATTCCTCTGTATTTTGGCGTTTAAATTTCACACGTACACGAACTTGTAATTCTCAGATTCTATGAAATTCGGGATTGGGGCTTTAAGTGAATGGTCCAACAAATGGTTACTACGTTTCAATGCCAGTAAATCGGCAAGAACAACCCGGGACACACCTATAACATGGAAGGGACTAGGCTAGAAACGACAGGGTTAGATCCTAACAGGACCTTCAGTGGGCACGCTTAACAGAAGGTAAAAACAGCCGACAAGATTTTGTGTATGATTCACACCTGGAATATTGCTAGATAGAACAAGTACTTCGTAGAGCTACAAGACTTATCCCGAACATCAAGAAACTTGAATATGAAGATCGTCTTAAAAAGCTATGGAACCTTTGTGTTGACAACCCGATAGGCCAAAAGGTCGCTGACCTACTAAAGGCCTCACCGATGATGATGATGATCATCATCATCATAACATTCGACTATGTGCTGCGTGTGCGCAGTGACATTTCCATTTTACTTTCAGTTTGTTTTGTTATCGTCTGATGATAATGAGGTGTAGCTGTTCATGGTTCTATGTTGATTACGTTTGGACGTTTTTTGGGACTGTATTCAACATTTCTGTGCTAAATATCATAGAAATATATACTGATGGGAATGTCCACCATATGACGTCATCGCGTTATGTTGTGGGACGGCTGCGTATGAGGCGGTTTTGCACTAGCTACTTCCGGTTACTGTCAAGATGCTGGTAAGTTGAGTATAGTATTACTATGACAATTAAGCAATCGGGCCTACGGGGTACGTTAATATCAGAGTATTTTTATAAATATGTATTTATTTTTAATTTTTAAACTGTTCTAATTTAAACAAGCCAACAGTGAGGCTGATGTCCCCGCCGAAATCCCAAAATAAACAGATGACACATATTAATTAATCGCACATTTATTTTTTTCAAACGTATTGAGCAATCAAACTGTACACGAAATGTCATCCAAAAGTGTTTTATAAAGAAAAATGCTAAAACCGACGAGAAAAATGAAAATGTACCCTAGTTAGGGGCACCCTAAAGGCAGACAAAAGGGCCCCCACGCTTGAAAAAAGGGCCCCTCTGGCCAAGGGAAAGGGCCCTCGTGTCCGAGTCAATCGTTTCTATACACTGTTACTGTCGAATCCATTACTGAATGAGAATGCAGTCATTGTATTGGCATAAAAATCATCAATCAAGATGAACCTAAGTTATCTTGTCCCAAAGTATCAACCAATCAAATTGCTTATCTCTGCCTACCCTAAGAAGAAAATGCTCATCTTCGAACTCCATCAAGGCATTGACCTAATACGCATACACACCAATTTTGAACATTTTAACTCAATTCGAAGGAGAGTTATTGTGTTCCAAAGTCTTGGCAAATCAAATTGCTTATCGCTCTGCTTACCCTGAGCAGAAAATGCTCATTATCGATCTTAGTCAAGGTATTACTGTAATGAAACTATACCCCAAGTTTCATCACTCTCACTTAATTAGAACTAAAGTTATCGTGTCCCAAAGCAACAACCAATCAAATTGCTTATCTCTGCTTACCCTAAGCGGAAAATGCTCATCTTCGAACTCCATCAAGGCATTGACCTAATAAGCATATACACCAAGTTTGAACATTTTCACTCAGTTAGACGGAGAGTTATTGTGTTCCAAAGTCTCGACCAATCAAATTGCGTATCGCTCTGCTTACCCTGAGCAGAAAATGCTCATTATCGAACTTAGTCAAGGTATTACTGTAATGAAACTATACACCAAGTTTCATCACTCTCACTTAATTAGAACTAAAGTTATCGTGTCCCAAAGCATCAACCAATCAAATTGCCTATCTCTGCTTACCCTAAGCGGAAAATGCTCATCTTCGAACTCCATCAAGGCATTGACCTAATAAGCATATACACCAAGTTTGAACATTTTAACTCAATTAGAAGGAGAGTTATTGTGTTCCAAAGTCTCGACCAATCAAATTGCGTATCGATCTGCTTACCCTGAGCAGAAAATGATCATTATCGAACTTAGTCAAGGTATTACTGTAATGAAACTATACACCAAGTTTCATCACTCTCACTTAATTAGAACTAAAGTTATCGTGTCCCAAAGCATCAACCAATCAAATTGCTTATCCCTGCTTACCCTAAGCGGAAAATGCTCATCATCGAACTCCATCAAGGCATTGACCTAATAAACACATACACCAAGTTTGAACATTCTAGCTCAATTAGAAAGAGAGTTATTGTGTCCCAAAAAGTGTGACGGACAGACGGACGGACGGACAGACCCATTTTAATAGTCCCCCAACTTTCTTCGAAAGGCGGGGGACAATAATTCGTGGAAATAAAACAAAACAGAATCGGATATAAGACTGGACACTAGACCGCTAGTATTCTGACTTTTCTGTTTATATTTCTTCAAGTGTCGGTGGCTAGCAGCTAATTTCTATAGGCGGTGGATGTAACAGATACATTATAAATGTCATGAAAGGGTAATCTACAGAAAAGATTTGGCAAAGTGGTTTAAAGAATGTAATTTAAAAATGTTATTTTTTTTTTAGTCATGGATTAATAACAACGTCCCATCTTCATTAGCCCAGTTGAATAGTAGGCATATAGAATATAGTCAGGTATCCATGAATGCATTACTGCATCATGTGGGTAAACATAAGCAAACATAACAAAATTGTAAAAATTATCCAGGGACTGACTGGGCCCCAGCCCATCAGACCTCGATTAAGGGACCTGTTTGGAAAAAAATGGACATATATATATATTATTCTAAATAAACAAAATTGATCTTTGCATTCCCCCTGAAACATTTCTTGGTCTTAATCGGAGGAGAGAAACGATTTATGAAAGGTATGCAAGAAGCATTCTCGGTATTGTTGCATTCTACCCCACTAACATTCTTGGTCCATTCACTGGGTTTTCACAAATTCATATCATGTGTTCTTCGTTGTAGCTTCCCGTCTTCCATTATCCCAGGTTAGGTGCAAAAGAGTAGGACGTTAAACCCCATTTCATTTCATTTCAATCATAAAACTGTTTCCATACTGAATATCTGTTATGTACATAATAAGAATTTTGAAATAGTCATCCCCGCACTCTGACTCAGTTCCCACTCCCTTCAAATTAAAATGGGAAGGTACAAAAATGACCCCACCTTCACCCCGATCTAAAAATATGCCAACAATGCTCTGTGCATAAAGTCGAAGCACATACCGGTACATGTATTTTACTAGAATGTCCATTGTATAAAGATTTACGTACCGTCCACATATATCCAACTTTCACAGATAATTGTCCCCCGCCTTTCGAAGAAAGTTGGGGGACTATTAAAATGGGTTCGTCCGTCTGTCTGTCTGTCTGTCTGTCTGTCTGTCTGTCTGGTGTATGTGTTTATTAGGTCAATGCCTTGATGGAGTTCGAAGATGAGCATTTTCGGCTTAGGGTAAGCAGAGATAAGCAATTTGATTGGTTGATGCTTTGGGACACGATAACTTTAGTTCTAATCAAGTGAGATTGATGAAACTTGGTGTATAGTTTCATTATAGTAATACCTTGACTAAGTTCGATAATGAGCATTTTCTGCTTGGGGTAAGCAGAGCTATACGCAATTTGATTGGTCGAGAATTTGGAACACAATAACTCTCCTATTGGTTGATGCTTTGGGACACGATAACTTTAGTTCTAATTAAGTGAGATTGATGAAACTTGGTGTATAGTTTCATTACACTAATACCTTGACTAAGTTCGATAATGAGCATTTTCTGCTCGGGGTAAGCAGAGCTATATGCAATTTGATTGGTCGAGAATTTGGAACACAATAACTCTCCTTCTAATTGAGTTAAAATGTTCAAACTTGGTGTATATGCTTATTAGGTCAATGCCTTGATGGAGTTCGAAGATGAGCATTTTCCGCTTAGGGTAAGCAGAGATAAGCAATTTGATTGGTTGATGCTTTGGGACACGATAACTTTAGTTCTAATTAAGTGAGAGTGATGAAACTTGGTGTATAGTTTCATTATAGTAATACCTTGACTAAGTTCGATAATGAGCATTTTCTGCTCAGGGTAAGCAGAGCGATACGCAATTTGATTGGTCGAGACTTTGGATCACAATAACTCTCCTTCTAATTGAGTTAAAATGTTCAAAATTGGTGTATATACTTATTAGGTCAATGCCTTGATGGAGTTCGAAGATGAGCATTTTCCGCTTAGGGTAAGCAGAGATAAGCAATTTGATTGGTTGATGCTTTGGGACACGATAACTTTAGTTCTAATTAAGTGAGAGTGATGAAACTTGGTGTATAGTTTCATTACAGTAATACCTTGACTAAGTTCGATAATGAGCATTTTCTGCTCAGGGTAAGCAGAGCGATACGCAATTTGATTGGTCGAGACTTTGGAACACAATAACTCTCCTTCTAATTGAGTTAAACTGTTCAAACTTGGTGTATATGCTTATTAGGTCAATGCCTTGATGGAGTTCGAAGATGAGCATTTTCCGCTTAGGGTAGGCAGAGATAAGCAATTTGATTGGTTGATGCTTTGAGACACGATAACTTTAGTTCTAATTAAGTGAGAGTGATGAAACTTGGTGTATAGTTTCATTACAGTAATACCTTGACTAAGATCGATAATGAGCATTTTCTGCTCAGGGTAAGCAGAGCGATAAGCAATTTGATTTGCCAAGACTTTGGAACACAATAACTCTCCTTCGAATTGAGTTAAAATGTTCAAAATTGGTGTGTATGCTTATTAGGTCAATGCCTTGATGGAGTTCGAAGATGAGCATTTTTTTCCTTACGGTAGGCAGAGATAAGCAATTTTTGGATGACACTTCGTGTTCAGTTTGATTGGTCGATACGTTTGAAAAAAATAAATGTGCGATTAATTAATATGTGTCATCTATTTATTTTGGGATTTCGGCGGGGGACATCAGCCTCACTGTTGGCTTGTTATCTACTCGATTCTCAAGAAAATCTATTTAACCCACCCATAACAGTTTCAAAATCCGTTATGTATCTCTACCTCTCTGCACATGTGTCAAAATTATTATCTAGAACTCCATATGTTCATATATTTAATATCATATTTCCTTGTAAATACCTATACTTAGATAAGGAGGGGGCAAATTGGTCATGTCAGTTGACTTGGGCCAGAGTTACCCAGTCATTTCCTAAGCAGGATTTATTATTTAAGTAATTTTTGTTTTTCTATGTTATGTCTTTGTGAGAAGAATAACATGGTAATCATGAAGACATAAAATATTAAAATTCTAGCTCAATTAGAAGGAGAGTTATTAACTTATTGTGTCCAAAAGTCTTGACCAATCAAATTGCTAGTCGCTCTGCTTACCCTCAGCAGAAAATGTTCGTTATCGAACTTAGTCAAGGTACTGATGTGATGAAACTATACACCAAGTTTTATCACTCTCACGTAATTAGAACTAAAATTTCGTGTCTCAAAGCATCAACCAATCAAATTGCTTATCTCTAATTAGGAGGAGAGTTATTGTATCCCAAACAGACGGACGGACGAACCGACCGACCGACACACAGACAGACACATTTTAATAGTCCCCCACTATCTTCGAAAGACTGGGGGCAAAAAATTTCCCTTTACATAAGCCAATCCCTGCAAATCTTAATAAATAAACTGGCCAATTTATTACTTTACAGGAAAAGCTAACATCCAAAATGTTGAAAATTTACCTAATTCAATTGTTTGTTTCAAAATGTGCAAGAGTTGTTAAAGAGTTTTAGAGGTTGGGAATAAGATCTCTTGGAGATCTAGATCGTCGGAGACGCTTTCTGAGCGATTTCTGGCTAATAAAATTAGTTAGCAATGAAGTGAAATTTTTTTAACTCCTGTATCGTAAGAACACAATCTATGGTGGTTTAATTCTGTGATGCTAAACTTGACAACAACAAAAAATGCTCTAGATGTCACTATTTTTTCCGATTTTGATGAAACTCAAAATGTATGTATATTGCCAAAAGATCTCGATATTAGGAGGTTAAACACCATTTTAGTTCATTTCATTTCATTTCCTTTCCTTTCGTAATTGGCGCATAGGATCGTCACTTCCTGGATTCTAGCATGAACAATCACATTCTAGTTTGTGGACCTTGTAGAATTAACAGTTTTTCTTTGATAGTAAAAACCGTTCAATTATTTCAGGTCACAGTTTTTATCTGCTATTGACGAAACTTGAGAAATATAGATACATCTCCCAAAGATTTTGGTTTTGTTACTTTTGAAATTGGCATGTATCGGGCCATAACTTCATGGATTATGACCTCTGATTGTACGAAAAATCACGTTTTTAGCTTACGAACACTCTAGAGGTCACAATTTTCATCCAATTTTGATAAAACTTGAAATGTATGTTTGGTTCTTTTCCATGATTGTAACTTTCTGGATTAGAGCCTTTGATTGTACGAAATATCGCGTTTTTAGCTTATGCAGGTTGCAATTTCTATCCGAAAGATCAGGGTTCCTTTCGAGATTGACATGTATTGATGTTAACTGTCTGGATTATGAACCCCCAATTGCACGAAATATCTTCTGGGAACTCTGGAGGTCACAATTTGTATCTTAGTTTCAAAACTGTTCAAATATATCAGCGTTACACCATAATTATTTCCTCAAAATCGCTCAAAATCGGACCGAAACTTCTCGTCAAATAGCCAGTCCCCGTTACTCAAATAGTATAGTAAATGCATGTAATACCCAGGTTGTGGAACATCTAGATGTCACAATTTTATCCATAGGCGTACAGACTCGAAGGCAGTTAGATTTCAGGTTACAGACGGTGGTGGCAGTCTTCCGCGAGAGCGTTGGTGTTGGGGCCCTCCCAAGAAAATTTTGGAAAATTTGACAACCGCTAACGCGTTTCCTGCTATTCCACCCTCTGAATACAGCAACTTCAAAGTGGTTTAGAATAGCCTAATTAGATGGGGAGGAAGGGGGATTGGATGGCCGAATGGTTAGCACGTGCGTGCTGTATCATAAAGCCTGTCATTGAGTCAACTGGCATGGTTTCGAATCCCCAGTTTTATGTGACAAGGAGTAGGGTCGGTTTTCTCCGGGTCCCCCTGTTTCCTCCTACTGCTAAAGACCCCTATGCGCAAGCGAATTATTGAAATAAAATTAAACCATATGTTAGTCCCGAAATTATCTAGTTTGTTTCGAGTGGACATTAAACCCCATTTCTCTCTCTCTCGTCTCAGGCTATGGAGGCCTCGCCTTCCCGGAAATTTTTTTGAAAATTTAACTACCGCAAATGCGTTTTCTGCTTCTTTAGCCAATTCTAAAAGTTATCTAATGATTTTGTAACCGAAATCCAACTCTATGCCGACCTGAATTCCAACCATCTAATCACACTGTTGCAGCTACATTCACAAATAATAATCGATGCCCGAAAATGTCGCACAAAGTAGAGTGGCACCAGACAAAATGTTTTAATCCTTTGTAAATTCAATACATATTCGAGGTATTCGATTAAAAGAAAACGAAAATTAGTGTTTTATTAGATTTCAAGCACTTTATTTTGCCAACTAGATGAAATAATTTTTTTCCCAACTTTACACGTCTTCCCGAAAAGTCAGGTACCCCCCCACCCTTTCTAGTACGCCTATGATTTTAACCGATTTAGAGGAAACTTAAAACGAGTATCACTAGTTCTTGGGTGAGTTCAATTTTCGTGCACATCTGCCCCTGTCTTTTACTAGAATGAAGTTATCTAATGATTTTGTAACCGAAATCCAACTCTATGCCGACCTGAATTCCAACCATCTAATCACACTGTTGCAGCTACATTCACAAATAATAATCGATGCCCGAAAATGTCGCACAAAGTAGAGTGGCACCAGGCAAAATGTTTTAATCCTTTGTAAATTCAATACAAATTCGAGGTATTCGATTAAAAGAAAATGAAAATTAGTGTTTTATTAGATTTCAAGCACTTTATTTTGCCAAATAGATGAAATAATTTTTTTCCCAACTTTACACGTCTTCCCGAAAAGTCAGGTACCCCCCCACCCTTTCTAGTACGCCTATGATTTTAACCGATTTAGAGGAAACTTAAAACGAGTATCACTAGTTCTTGGGTGAGTTCAATTTTCGTGCACATCTGCCCCTGTCTTTTACTAGAATGAAGTTTGTGGACTTTTCACGGTGACCGACTGTTCAGTTATGTAATCGCAACCCTCAGAACCCTAGGTCTCTTAACCCAGAGATCAGTTTAGTATAGGGCAAAGCAAGGCTTTCTTCTTCTGAAAGCCTACGTTCTAGAAGTCTCACTTCCATGTTAAAATCAGTAGTTACTTGCGTGCAGTAACCTGGCGAAAAGAGTACTTTCGGCCAAATTATTGAGGGGGCTAAAGCCCCCCCACTCCGTCGGGCCTGATACCTGTAGTAATTATCATACAGATAACATTTTAAGGTTCTACATATTTCTCATCTTGTTTATACATGTTTTTATTTTTAGGAATATTTCAAAGTTACATGACATGGGACCCTTTTAATGTGACGCAGCGTTATCTAAGTTGAAGCAGAATATTCTTTTATATGGCCATATCAGTATATTGCTGTATTACCCAGATGTCAGCTATCCCATCAGTTTTGATATTCCACACAATCACTGGGTAGAATTGCTGTTCACAATAAAGATAGGTTGCCAGCCAGCGAAACATACGCCCACAACAGCTAAGTCATCCCAGCAGTAAACAAGAGTTGTCGCATATTTTTTCTTTTGTCAGTAAGGAAAACTTTTACAACACATGAATATCCTATTACGAGTAATAGCCCATTAAGTAGTTATCAGAAATGGTTAGAATTTTTTCGATTGTTTGTCTCATGGCCATCGTCCAAAAGATATTTCAAAGTGATCAAGGGCCATAACTCTGGAAGTAATTATTGGAAATCGTTGAAATGAATATTAGGATCCTTCGTCTTATGACCTTAAACACTGTGTATAAATTTAAAGTCAATCGGATATAAACTTAAAGGAATAATCCCAGTTACATTTTCGGGGTTAAAACTGCTTATTTTGTATGAAAGGCCCTTAATAACTTCTAACTTAGCCCCTAGCAACTTCCGCAAGCGTTGTAATACGTTTTCAAAAAATTTCCAATCGTCGGTATTTCTCTGTGTTTGAAGACCGGCGTCTTGGTTGCATCCTAAAAAAGTGACTGGATAATACGCGACTATATGCTGAGTATGCGCAGTGGCATTTCCGCGTTACTTTCAATTTTTTTTTTTCTAATCATGTGTCGAATGAGTTATAGCCGTTCATGGCTGGTTTGATTACGTTTCATAGTTTTTTGTTACTGTATTCGTCATTTCTGTGTTAAATATGGATATAATAGACATAACCACAACTAAACATCATATGAATATGGCGTGGAATTATAAGAGATCATGTTTCATGTCTCCTGAAATATTTCACTTTTATTTCTAAGTTTCGGCGTCACGTTATGACAAACGTCAATCAATTTGCTACAACAACCATGATGGATTCCTTGTGGGTGATTCTTTGATCAAGCTTAACGATGGGCTGCTGTTTTTATATTTTCGTTTAATCAAATAGATGCTAAATGGCTTCTTTGTAATTTGGAAGAGATAATTGGAGGGGATGGCTTCTAGTGATTAGCTGGTAGCCCCAATAAAAAGAATGGCTGATAATTTTTGTCAGTTGAAAAATTGTCATTTAAAATGGTTGAGAAGTGTGTAAAGTGTAGTAAGGCAATGAAGAATTGTCATTTAAAATGGTTGAGAAGTGTGTAAAGTGTAGTAAGGCAGTGAAGAAGAACCAACAGGCAATTTCATTCAATAAGTGTGATCAGTGGACACACAGGACTTGTAGTACAAGTAGATATCTTTCTATGTGTAATTTTTAGAACAATCCAAAAACTATCAATGAATAAAGATCTAGAGTAGCTGTATATTAGATTTAAATTCAAAGAAAAAAATGACTAATTTATAAACCAAATGACAATATCCTTCAGTTATTTTTATTGATGTTTTCATGAGTTTTGAATCTTTGTTTTCTTCAGAATTGTCTAGAAAAAGCTATGTAGAGGCAGCTAAAGGAGGAAAAGCTATTGATTTTTTCTGCATCATATGTCGAGTAAGCGAGACATCAAGAAATTAACCCACACCACTATCAAGTTCTGATGATATTGAAAGCTTGCCGGATTTGCCAACACCAGAAAAAGCTACAACTGATCCATCAACAGACCCTTCTCCCCCACCAATGCGTAGGAAAACTGGGCACAAACGTGTTGTGAGGCGTCCAAGGTTGAGATCTGAGAGAATTGATGGACTGGAGGTATAAATAACTGTTATTTACTACCCCTGTGCTGTAGATAACCGTTGTTTATTTACTACCCTTATGCTGTATTATGCTTACTGTATGACAGGGTTGTGTAGCTCAGGTTACAAACCAGGAATGATTTCTTTCGAGTGTCAAATGATGACAAGTCATATAATTTACATGGCAGGCAAATATCGTATAAAAACAAAATCAAGCAATTTTTTGACTGCCATGTGAGCTTATTTATTGCAAAACTACAAAATATTATGACATTACATCATGATTATTTTTAATATTTACAGATGTTAATATCACAATTGGATGATAAAAGGAGAATGTAATTGCTGGTTGGCTTAACAGAAAGGCAACTAGGCTTGATATTTGATGTTTGCGACAGATTGGCTATTCCAGCTAGAGACACAACATTCACATCACCACCACCGACAACAAATCCTGACAGGTGTACCTGTAATAATTACCAGGAAATGCCAACAGACAGGCTCAAAATTGCCTATCTCTAAGACCTGTAAGTGATTTATAAAATCTTACATTTCATGCATGTAAAGTTGAAATATCAGTGAATGAAGTATTTCCTTATGTTGTGAGTTTATGACAACCAAATAATTATGACATCAACAACTGGTTAGTTAAGAGGTACTCTTAAATATTTACATTCAGGACAAACTGTTTACAAAATACAAAAATAGGTTGCCAGGCAACGAAACATACGCCCACACAGCAGCCAAATCGTCCGGGCAGTCAACAAGAGTTGTTGCATTTTAAGTAATCATCTGAAAATCATAATTCAAACTCACCCATAACTACAGTGTAACTGTGATATAATCAAACGTTTTTTTAAATCAGATAATAATTGTGACCTCCAGAGGGACCACAAGCTAAAAAGGGTGATTTTTTGTACAATCAGGGGCCATGATTCAGGAAGTTACGATCCGATATGGGCAAATATGCCATGGAACCAAGATCATTAGGTTATAAACATGTATACTATTCAAAAAAAGTAGGGGATATTTGATTTTGGGGGCATAATACTAAAATATGCAAATGACTACGAAAAAAGTCACTATAGAACCTAACAGAAGAAACATTTCCAGTTACATGTGACGCCCAAACGCACCAATAGCTACCGCATGGAATGCAGGTGATGCTTGGGATCATAATGGGGGTCCAACCCAAGATTTGCACGACTCTGACTTTGAATGTTACAGTCATTGTGGCATTGAATTCCAGGGTGGAAACATCAGTTTAATTGTTTTAGTGACCAGAAAACAAATTTTGATATGCGTCGGCTTACCCAAAATGAAAGGTTACGTGCCCTTGGCATGCTACAGATCGACACAACACAGGCGGTTGTGGCGCGGACGATGAATGTTTCTCAGTCTGTCATAAGCAGGCTATGGTCCAGATACCGCGATACACAATCTGTACAGGACAGACCACGCTCAGGTCGACCAAGGGCGACAACTCAAGCCCAGGATCGATTTATCCGTACCTTGGCCTTGAGAAATCGTGTCATCACAGCAAATCAGATCAGCGCTCGTCTTCAAACAGACACTGGTTTGAGAGTGAGTGGCCAGGCGATTCGGAATCGACTGCATAGGGGTCACCTTCGCGCCCGACGTCCTCGCGTGATCCCTTGTTTGAGAGATCATCACATTCAGGCAAGACGTCATTGGTGTAGGGATCGTCAACACTGGGATAATCGACGCTGGAGCAATGTGATGTTTTCAGATGAGTCAAGGTTCACTGTTGATTTTTTGGACAGACGTAGGAGGGTGTGGCGTCGTCGAAACAAGCGCTTCCAAGACGTTAACGTCATCAGACATGATCCATTTGGGGGTGGTTTTGTTATGGTGTGGGGAGGCATCACTGTTGCTGGAAGAACGGCTTTACATGTTGTTGCAGGGCGCGTTACAGGCCAGTACTACCGGGACAACATCTTGGCAGTCCATGTTGTGCCGTTCGCACGACGTCATGGCCGCCGTTTCATCTTCCAGGATGACAACGCAAGATGTCACAGGGTCAGGATCGTCACAGGTTACCTCCAACAACAGAACATCACCACATTACCTTGGCCAGCACTGAGTCCCGACCTCTCCCCCATCGAGCATGTCTGGGACATGCTTGGACAGAGGTTACGTCAACGTCAACAACGTCCTGCCAATGTCCAAGAACTTGCTGCTGCGTTGCAACAGGAATGGGACAATCTGGACCAAAATGACCTTAGACGTCTCATTAGGAGTATGCCACGTCAGATCAATGCTTGTTTGGCAAACAGAGGAGGATTTACCCGTTACTGACTTTGTTGTGATGCTGTGGTAACTTTGCTGTTTGACCCCGGGTATCATTTTACCCTTATAATGGTCAGTCTGTGCCTTACTTAGTCTAACGATCATTTGGAATAAATCGATGAATGTGAACTTCATTTCATTTTGTCATTTGTTTCTTCGTCAGTTTCATTGGGTGACTTTAATAACACTTAAAAATCAAACATCCCCTACTTTTTTTGAATAGTATATTTCAAGTTTCATCAAAATCAGTTCAAAATTGTGACCTCTATAGGGTCCACAACCTTGATATAACATATTCTTACACAATTCGCGTACAGACGGTGGCCATCTGGTCCGATTTTCACAAAATTAAAATTCTCTCTTCATTACCATGAAACCCTGATATAATCAAACGGTTTTTTAAATCAGATAATAATTTTGACCTCCAGAGGGACCACAAGCTAACAAAAGCGATTTTTCGGACAATCAGGGGACATAATTCAGGAAGTCATGATTCGATGGGCGCAAATATCGAAAGGAACCAAGATCTTTGGGTTATAAACATGCATGTCACGTTTCATCAAAATCGGTTCAAAATTGTCACCTCTGTAAGGTCCACAACCTTGATATAACATATTTTCACAACATTCACGTACAAACGGCGGCCATTTTGTCCGTCAATTTTGGTCCGATTTTCATGAACTTCGAACTCAACCTTCATAACCATGGAACGGTGATATAATCAAACGTTTTTTTAAATCGGATAACAATTTTGACCTCCAGAGGAACCACAAGCTAAAAAGGGCGATTTTTCGGACAATCAGGGGCCATAATTCAGGAAGTTACGATCCAATGGGCGTAAATATCGAAAGGAACCAAGATCTTTGGGTTATAAACATACATGTCAATTTTAATCAAAATCGGTTCAAAATTGTGACCTCTATAAGGTCCACAATCTTGATAGAACATATTTTCACACAATTCGCGTATAAACGGCGGCCATTTTGTCCGTCAATTTTTGTCCGATTTTCACGAAATTCGAACTCAACCTTCATAACCATGGAATGGTGATATAATCAAACGGTTTTTTAAATCGGATAACAATTTTGACCACCAGAGGGACCACAAGCTAAAAAGGGCGATTTTTCGGACAATCAGGGGCCATAATTCAGGAAGTTACGATCCGATGGGCGCAAATATCGAAAGGAACCAAGATCTTTGAGTTATAAACATACATGTCAAGTTTCATCAAAATCGGTTCAAAATTGTGACCTCTATAAGGTCCACAACCTTGATATAACATATTTTCACACCATTCGCGTACAAACGGCAGCCATTTTGTCTTTCAATTTTGGTCCGATTTTCACGAAATTCGAACTCAACCTTCATAACCATGGAATGGTGATATAATCAAACGTTTTTTTAAATCGGATAACAATTTTGACCTCCAGAGGGACCACAAGCTAAAAAGGGCGATTTTTCGGACAATCAGGGGCCATAAATCAGGAAGTTACAATCTGATGCGCGCAAATATCGAAAGGAACCAAGATCTTTGGTTTCATCAAAATCGGTTCAAAATTGTCACCTCTATAATGTTCACAACCTTGATATAACATATTTTCACACTATTCGCGTACAAACGGCGGCCATTTTGTCCGTCAATTTTGGTCCGATTTTCACGAAAATCGAACTCAACCTTCATAACCATGGGACGGTGATATAATCAAACGGTTTTTTAAATCGGATAACAATTTTGACCTCCAGAGGGACCACAAGCTAAAAAGGAACCAAGATCTTTGGGTTATAACCATGCATTTCAAGTTTCATCCAAATTGGTTCAAAATTGTGACCTCTACACTGTTCACAAGCTAAAAGATAGGCTGGCACTGCCAGGCAGGATACGCCCACATTTTCGAGAGATGGATAGAGAACAAGCAATACCGAAAGTGATTTTTCCTATGTGCAAATATCGAAATGAATTAAGATCTTTGGGTTATAAAGGTTCATTTCAGTAGGCTTCAAATTCGACTGGGGATCATGTTGCTAAGTGGGTAAGATGCTGGCTCGGTAGCCTTGAGGTTAGGTGTTTGATCCCTGCATTGGGTGACAAAGTTCATCTAGATTTTCTGGCATGGTTTCCCCTTGTTAGTGATGAAGGATGGATGGCCTGACAAGAACAGCTGTCAATTTTGGTCCGATTTTCACGAAATTCGACCTCAACCTTCATTACGACGTAACGGTGATATAATCAAACGTTTTTTTAAATGGGATAATAATTCCGACCCCAGAGGGCCCAAAAGCTAAAAAAAAGGTCATTTTTCGTACAATCAGGGGCCATAATTCAGGAAGTTACAATCAGATATGCACAAATATCGAAAGGAACCAAGATCTTTGGGTTATAAACATGCATGTCAAGTTTCATCAAAATCGGTTCAAAATTGTGACCTCTATAGGGTCCACAACCTTAATATAACGTATTTTCACACTAATCGCGTACAAACGGCGGCCATTTTGTCTGTCAATTTTGGTCCTATTTTCACAAAATTTTACCTCAATCTTCATTACCATGTAACGGTGATATAATCAAACGTTTTTTTAAATCGGATAATAATTTTGACCTCCAGTGGGACCACAAGCTAAAAAGGGTGATTTTTCGTACAATCAGGGGCCATAATTCAGGAAGTTACGAATCAATGAGCGCAAATATCGAAAGGAACCAAGATCTTCGGGTTATAAACATGCATGTCAAGTTTCATCAAAATCGGTTCAAAATTGTGACCTCTATAGGGTCCACAACCTTGATATAACATATTTTCACACTATTCGCGTACAAACGGCGGCCATTTTGTCCGTCAATTTTGGTTTGATTTTCACGAAATTCGAACAGAGCCTTCATTACCATGTAACGGTGATATAATCAAACGGTTTTTTAAATCGGATAATAATTTTGACCTCCAGAGGGACCACAAGCTAAAAAGGGCAATTTTTCGGACAATCAGGGGCCATAATTCAGGAAGTTACGATCCGATGGGTGCAAATATCGAAAGGAACCAAGATCTTTGGGTTATAAACATACATGTCAAGTTTCATCAAAATCGGTTCAAAATTGTGACCTCTATAGGGTCCACAACCTTGATATAACATATTTTCACACTATTCGCGTACAAACGGTGGCCATTTTGTTTGTCAATTTTGGTCCGATTTTCACGAAATTTGAACTCAACCTTCATTACCATGTAACGGTGATATAATCGAACGGTTTTTTAAATCGGATAATAATTTTGACCTCCAGAGGGACCACAAGCTAAAAAGGACGATTTTTCGGACAATCAGGGGCCATAATTCAGGAAGTTACGATCCGATGGCCGCAAATATCGAAAGGAACCAAGATTTTGGGGTTATAAACATGCATGTCAAGTTTCATCACAATCGGTTCAAAATTGTGACCTCTATAGGGTCCACAAGCTAAAAACATGATATTTCGTACAATCAGGGGCCATAATCCATGAAGTTCCAATCCGATACATGCCAATATCGAAAGGAACCGAGATCTTATGGGGATAAACCTATATTTCAAGTTTCGTCAAAATCAGATAAGAATTGTGACCTGTAGAGAGTCCACAAACAAATTGTGGACGGACGGACAGACGGACGGACGGACGTCCGGACGGACAGGGGCGACGACATAATACGTCCACATGAAAATGTGGGCGTATAAAAACGTGATTTTTAGTACAATCAGGGGCCATAACCCATGAAGTTATCGTCCGATACATGCCAATATCGATAGGAACCGAGATCTTAGGGTGATAAACCTATATTTTAAGTTTCATTGAAATCCGATAAAAATTGTGACCTGTAGACTGTTCACAAACAATTGTGGACGTCCGGACGGATGGACGGACGGACGAACAGGGGTGACGACAATATACGTCCACATGAAAATGTGGGCGTATAAAAAATACCATATGACAATAAACAACTAATAGTTCTAATAACACTATAATATATTTTTACATATTTACATTTTACATGTACTTTCAGGAAATTGATCAGTATTGTTTAGACGAGGGAGTACTGCAGATCGCATTACAAACAAGAAATGACATTTTTTTTTAGGATGCCAGATGCCAATGAACAGAAAAGTTTTCATTATGCTGCCTATCGTCAGTTAATTTACTGGAGGCATGGTCGACTTGGAAGAAATAACCGACAAATAATACCAAGCTGCATAGTCTGTAAAGTAAGGAGGAGGTATCCTGACATAAACGGCCAAATACAGGGTACAAGGCAGACAAATGGACATAATCATATTAGTCAATAAACACTTGTGTAATTAAACACATTCCTGTTTTGATATTGTTTCCTTAATTTTGGTCTATTCTTAAAATCGTGTGGTCTGTCTCTTCACGCGCAAGGGTTCTACGAATTATCCTGGGATCAGAGGGGCTATATCCACTCGGGCAGGAATTGCTGTTCCAGATTGAGTGTGGCTTAAGACTATCTGTTTAATTAATGTGGTAATATACTCGTATGTCTTTGCATGGTGGCATTATAGGCACTGCTGTTGCTGTATCTGAAATATAAATTAAAAAGGTTACAGGAGAAGGGGCCTTCACTTTTGGCGTATGGACATTTCATACAGTGTTATATATGGGAAATTTTGATTATCTGTAATTCCCCCCCCCCCATCCTGTATGGCTGATATGAGAACCAGGACGTTTTTCTTATACTTTATAAACACATTTGATCAATGGTACTAACAGACCAATTAATTTCTTACATGTCTGTGGGGTGGGTCATTTATTAGATATTATTGAATGCTATTACATAATTAAGGGGAAAACTAACCTTATGTTTCCATCAGCTCCTTTTTGGGGTTCTCGATTTGCATGGGAATTAAAATCTACAGCTGCCAACAAACATCTTGCACGGTATAAAGGTGGACTGCAAAATAATGTCAAATAAATTATTATTGCTATCGAACATCATTCATTAATTTTAAAACAGTACATGTTGTAGTAGGAGGGGGAATGGAATTGGGGTTTAATGTCTACTCAACACAAACAAGATCATTTCGGGACTAACATATGGTTAAATGTTAATTCAATGATTTGCTTGTGTGTAGGGGTCTTGTAGGAAACTGGAGTACCCGGAAAAAATTCACAAGGTTGGACAGGCAACCCTACTCAGTGTCACCTACAACCGCAGAATCTAAAGAATGCCATTTGACTCAATGGTAGACAAAACCCCGAACTTGAAAAGAAAGTGAAAATCATAAATAACTACTGGTTTGAAATACAAAGGAGTTATGCGGGTCTGTACTGGTTGTAATTACCTGTAACTTTGTCTTTTACCGATCAATCGTGTCGAAGAGGTGCTGGTGCTAGCTTTGGGCTGCATTGGGACTGACACCAAACTCACCGGGTCTGTGAAAGCATCTGGAATAATTAAAAATGGAATCATTGAAACAACCACACATCAGAATAATAAATCGAAAATAATCTTAGCCCTTTTTAGTCCCAACAAAGATAAAACTAATTGACGATTACTAGCCCACACGTAATATTACTAATAAAATAAAATAAATAAATCGTTCAAAACAAAAGCTGTGAGGTATTACATACGTCTCTGACAAAAATAGAAGATCCGAAGATAGAGTATTTTTGTTTTTGTTATTTATGATCAGTAGGCCTACTATAATTTACTAATAATTCCTCCAATTAACATTGCATACACTTCAGATATATTATATAGGCGATCTTGACTGTCAGCAGGCCTGTTTGATTCCTCTCTGATTGGATTTTTTGTAAATAGGCCTACTCTTGAAAATAAATTGATCCAGATAAATAAAAAATGTTTGCTTACCGGTCAAAAAATGAAGTAACATTGGCAACTTCTTCGTCATCATTCATTCATTGCAGTCAAAACTGGTTTTGAAATCATTCCATCTGGTTATCTCACCGCATATTTACACACATTCGTCTTTTTTCTGTTTTCTTTAACGTTGCATATACTCTCTCTTTCTTCTTTTCTTTGCAGAATCTGTCACCGTTCGCTCTCTTTTACGCTTTGGATGGTTATCCATGATGGATTGAACAATATGAAACTCGCAACTTTCATTTCTACCCGATTGATTCACATTTTTGCCGGATGTACCAGTAAACTATAACGATTGGCTGTGTAAAAATAAACAGCCAATCAGATTTCTTCCCTCGTAATATCGCTTACCGCTTACAATCAGACTAAATCCAAGCTCTCTATTTATGAAGTGTACAATAGGTATCGAATGTAGTCGCTTTTATCAAGTGGAACGACCCGAACTATTTAAAAATGCTAGTGTCCGGATGAGCGATTTTGGTGCGATTTTGACGTTCACGTCCAAACGACTCAATATTTTGAACTGAACCTTTCAGACAAGGTAAATACACAATTCCTCTGTATTTTGGCGTTTAAATTTCACACGTACACGAACTTGTAATTTTCAGATTCTATGAAATTCGCGATTGGGGCTTTAAGCCTCTAGAGCATTCACAAAATATTTTAAAGTGATCAAGGGCCATAACTTGGCAGTAATTATCAGGTATCCCTGAAAATCAATAGGCTACTTCACCTCATGACCTTAAACATGGTGTATAAATTTAAAGTCAATAAGATATTAACTTTAGCCTCTAGAGCAACCAAAATATTTTTCAAAGTGATCAAGGGCCATAACTCTGGCAGTAGTTATTGGATAGCGCTGAAAATTAAAAGGCTCCTTTGACTCATGACCTTAAATACTGTGTACAAGTTTAAAGTCAACCGGATATGAATTTTGGCCTCTAAAGCATTCACAAGATATTTCAAAGTGATCAAGGGTCATAACTCTGGCCCTAATCATGGGATATCGCTGAAAATCAATAGCCTTCTTTGCCTTATGACCTTAAACACTGTGTATAGATTTTTTGTCAATTGGATATTAACTTTAGCCTCTAGAGTGTTCACAAGAAATTGTGGACGACGAACGGATGGACAGGGCGACTGCAATATACGATCACATTTCCAATTTGGGCGAATAAAAAGAAATTGTGTCTATAAATGGGCCTAGATTATGCTGAGTAGGCTGCCATGTGGGGGCGGATATGAATGGACATTTGGAGGGATTGATAGACCATATTATTTTGTACATACTTAGCGAAAGTAATCCCAGAGCATTGATAGCATAGATAATGTTTAGTAATTAAAATAACAAACAATGACTCTTACATTTGCATCATCTCCATTTTCTTTAACTAAGGAACAATAAGTTGGTGGAACATGTTCAGATGCGTAGGAAGCAGTGCTGTCTGTGCTAATTTTACGCTGATGAAGACTTTCACCACGTGGTGTTGACATTAACGTCTGTAAATGTTCACAAACACGGCGAAATCTCCGAGAAGGGCCTGAAATAAAAATTGTACTACTAATTTGACAAAGATAGGTTGCCAGGCAACGAAACATACGCCCACAGCAGCTAAATCGTCCGGGCAGTCAACAAGGGTTGTCGCATATTTTTACTTTTTTATACGCTCACATAGAAATGTGGACGTATATAACCGTCGCCCCCGTCCGTCTGTCTGTCCGTCCGTCCGTCCATCCATTGTCCACAATTTCTTGTGAACACACTAGAGGCTAAAGTTAATATCCGATTGACTTTAAATTTATACACATTGTTTAAGTTCATGAGACGAAGAAGCCTATTGATTTTCAGCTATATCCGATAATTATTGCCAGAGTTATGACCTTTGATCACTTTGAAAAATCTTGTGAACGCTATAGAGGCTAAAGTTAATATCCGTTTGACTTTAAATTTATACACATTGCATAAGGTCATGAGACGAAGATGCCTATTGATTTTCAGCAATTTCTGATAATTGCTGCCAGAGTTATGGCCCTTGATCACTTCAAAAAATCTTGTGGACGCTGTAGAGGCCAAACTTATTATCCGATTGACTTTAAATTTATACACAGTGTTTTAGGTCATAACACGAAGAAGCCTATTGATTTTCAGCAATATCCGATAATTATTGCCAGAGTTATGACCCTTGATCACTTTGAAAAATCTTGTGAACGCCAGGGCTCGAATTAGAGGGCGATGTGGGCGAAATAGTCGCCTAACCCATAGCTGACTTCGCCCTAAAAGGCAATAGGGCGAAGCTGAAGTCGCCCTCACTTCGCCGTACATTTGTGTAAGGGCGAAGTAGTAACCGGCATCGATATCAACGGTAAATAAAGCATTTCCAAAACATCACAACACGTGGTTCACATTGTGAGCTTCGAAAGGAAAAGGGAAAATTAGATGAGTTGTGAAAACCAAAACATGTATTAATATTTTGTTTTTCGACTTTCTCTGTGTTACCTGTGATAATGGGTAATAGTTTCAATGATAAAGATTGTATTTGATGTCAACAGGAAATACAATTCTTTAAAATAAAGCGAAAGACTCGAATCATAAATCTCCGTTACAACCTCTAGCTTAGTCCAAAAATAACAGCCAATCAAAAGCCATTATGGTCAATTATGGCGGCGGATACAAGGTTTTTCAAGTATTTCTGTCTAGATAAAGACAAAATGTTGATTTGGTTCTCTCTCGTTGAAATAATTAAATGATAAAAAGAATAATAAATATCAATATGTGACTGAAAGGGGCAAAAGGTGTATATATTGTTCTATAAACATACGATACACTCAGTAAAGAACGACACGTCTGTGATAGTGAAAATTTCTGCAGAACGATAGAGATACTCAGATAGCAAAACAATTTGTCAATTGTTATCAAAATGAAAACAAATTTAACGAAATGATAAGTATAATGCTACAGCAGTATTATTAGTTCTACTAAACACATGAACGTAAAACAAACAATGTAAATGAGTGTGTGTGAGTGGGGTGTCAAAAGAATAATTTCTTACTGAGTGAGTTACGTATACTGTCGTCGGAAATAAGAGAGAGTGAGAAATGGGGTTTAACGTCCACACGACACAAATTAGGTCCTTTCGTGACTAACACATGGTTAAATTTTATTTCAATAATTTTTTTGCGCCTAGGGGTATTAAGCAGCGGGGTAAAATCGGAGTACCTGGAGAAGACCCACAAGGTTGACGTAGGAAATAAATATATATTTGCAGCTAAAAGATGTTTGATAATTTATTTAGCGTGTTGTGTGTTGGTGTAAATGTATGAAATTTGACCTCTCCTCCGAGTCTCCCTATGTCTCCCTCACTTCTCCCTATTCTGCTGTAGGGAGAAGTCACTTCTCCCTAAAATTTGCCCCTAGTTTGAGCCCTGGTGAACGCTATAGAGGCTAAAGTTAATAACCGTTTGACTTTAAATTTATACACATTACATAAGGTCATGAGACGAAGATGCCATTTGATTTTCAGCAATTTCCGATAATTGCTGCCAGAGTAATGGCCCTTGATCACTTCAAAAAATCTTGTGGACGCTGTAGAGGCCAAACTTATCCGATTGACTTTAAATTTATACACAGTGTTTTAGGTCATAAGACGAAGAAGCCTATTGATTTTCAGCGATATCCGATAATTATTGCCAGAGTTATGACCCTTGATCACTTTGAAAAATCTTGTGAACGCTATAGAGGCTAAAGTTAATATCCGTTTGACTTTAAATTTATACACAATGCATAAGGTCATGAGACGAAGATGCCTATTGATTTTCAGTAATTTCCGATAATTGCTACCAGAGTTATGGCCCTTGATCACTTCAAAAAATCTTGTGGACGCTGTAGAGGCCAAACTTATTATCCAATTGACTTTAAATTTATACACAGTGTTTTAGGTCATAAGACGAAGAAGCCCAATGATTTTCGGTGATTTTCTATAATTACTGCCAGAGTTATGGCCCTTGATCACTTTGAAAAATCTTGTGTGTGGTCTAGAGGCCAAAGTTAATATCCGATTGACTTTAAATTTATACACAGTGTTTAAGGTCATAAGACGAGAATCCTATTGATTTTCAGAGATTTACGATAATTACTGCCAGAGTTATGGCCCTTGATCACTTTGAAAAATCTTGTGGATGGTCTAGAGGCCAAAGTTAATATCCGATTGACTTTAAATTTATACAAAGTATTTATGGTCTTGAGGCGAAGAATCCTATTGATTTTCAGAGATTTCCAATAATTACTGCCAGAGTTATGGACCTTGATCACTGCAAAAAATCTTGTGGACGCTCTTGAGGCCAAATTTGTTATCCGATTGACTTTAAATTGATACACAGTGTTAAAGGTCATGAGGCAGAGAAGCCTATCGATTTTCAGCGATTTCCCATAATTACTGCCAAAGTTACCTCCCTTGATCACTTTGAAAAATCTTGTGATGCTTTAGGGGCCAAACTTATTATCCGATTGACTTCAAAGTGATACACAGAGTTTAAGGCCTTGAGATGAACAAGTATATTAATTTTCAATGAACTTTGATAACTGAACAGCTAAATCCATGATATTAAATGTTTTGTATACCGTACTAAATGTTAGCATGGGTCAGAACTTTATAAAAACCAAACAAATTCTAATGATTTTCTGAGTTGTTACTATTAATCAGATTTGAGTGTAATATAAATGTTTCATTATTGAAAAAAGTAAAAATATACGACAACTCTGTTGACTGCTGTGGGCGTATGTTTCGTTGCCTGGCAACCTATCTTTCGGTAATGAAACATTTGTAATACACTAAAATCTGATTAAGAGTAACAACTCATTATGTAAATGTAATTATCAGAAAATCATTAGAATTTGTTTTCTTTTTATAAAGTTTTGCCCCACGCTAACAATTAGTATACGAAACATTTAATATCATGGATTTAGCTGTTCAGTTATCAAAATTCATTGAAAATCAAAATACTTATTCGTTTCAACACCTTAAACTCTGTGTATCAATCTGAAGTCAATCGGATGATAAGTTTGGCCTCTATAGTGTCACAAGGTTCTTTTGAAGGAGATAACTCTGGAAGTAATTATTTGAAATCGCTGAAAATTAATAGGCTTCTTCGTCCCATGACCTTAAACATTGTGTGTAAATTTTAACTCAATCGGATATTAACTTTGGCCTCTAGAGCGTCCACAGGATTTTTTGATGTGGTCAAGGGCCATAACTCTGGCAGTAATTATTGGAAATCGCTGAAAAAGAATATACCTCTTCGTCTCATGACTGTAAACACTGTGTATAAATTTAAAGTCAATCAGATATTAACTTTGGCCTCTAGAGCGTCCACAAGATTTTTTGAAGTGATCAAGGGCCATAACTCTGGCATTAATTATCAGAAATTGCTGAAAATCAATAGGATTCTTCATCTTATGACCTTAAACACTGTGTATAAATTTAAAGTCAATCGGACATTAACTTTGGCCTCTAGAGCGTCCATAAGATTTTTTGAAGTGATCAAGGGCCATAACTCTGGTAGTTATAATCGGAAACCCCTGAAAAACAATAGGCTTCTTTGTCTCATGACCTTAAACACTGTGTATAAATTTAAAGTCAATCGGATATTAACTTTAGCCTCTAGAGCTTCCACAAGCAATTGTGGACGCCGGATCGAAGGACGGACGGGGGCGACGACAATATACGACCACATTTCAATGTGGGCGTATAAAAAGTATCAAGTATCAAAGAGAAAGAGAAATGGGTTTAACGTCCACTCGACACAAACTAGGTCATTTCGGGACTAACATATGGTTTTAATTTTATTTTCAATAATTCGCTTGAGCGTAGGGTCTTGGTTGGACATGCGACCCTACTCCTCGTTGAAGGTAGAACGAGCATGTGGAATGTTATTGCGTTGGAGACATAAAGTATGTCACCACTTACACAACGACCTGGCTGGCTAATTTCGGACCCGTAGCCAGCTCATAAAATTTGTGGGGGCTACAGAATTTTTGGAGGGGCGAGGGATTTAATCGGCTAAGAACACTACTAAGAAATCGTTATTGTTGGCGAAATATTTGGGTGGGCTAATCCGGGCCCGCTTTGACATCACTGCCATCAGTGGAGATGGCAGAGATGTCATAAATGACAGGTCACGGCGTCGTTTAAGTGGTGATACAGTTTATTTTTAAATGACGGGTCACGGCATCATTTAAGTGGTGATACAGTTTGTTTTTAAACGCAACAGCAATCCTCTGAACGACTCCTTCCACACGCATCTTGGGGTCAGTTGATAATATAACCTATGCCATAAAGTTTTCTTATAGCAAGTATTACTTTATTAATTACCTTTTCAAAAGCTGTAAGTTTCATATTTTTAATCATAGGTAAACATGAACTCAAAGTCTCGATGGCGCCACCAAGTCTTAAACTCAGACTGGAGTTCAACTATTACGATGCGATTGACCAAGTAAATGTGCTATTTTCCTGCAAAATCGATATTAGCTCAATGGTCAACTCGGATGAGCTATTTTCATTGTTGGATAATATACCTAAAGGGTAAACACGACACGGGCTTCCAGGAACATGCTACAAGCTTATACATAGCAGAATTGGATTCAGAAACCTTTGCAGTAACGTATTTAGAAAATGTCCTACCACAAACAAAACGTTCTGCACCCCCGAAAAACAAATATTGACACAAAAACGCGACTTAAGTAATCAAAATTAACATCAACCCATTTTCCCGCCCCACATGAAAGCCATGTGAGAGATAGGCTAAATATGTGAACATGTGATAATTTTACACAGTTGTAAACGGCAAAAATGGAATCTGCGCCCGAAAAATATATCCTGGTACCATAGACGACTATTTAATCAATATCCACACATCGTTCCATTTTCCCACCAAAAATGGCTGTCATATAAATTTGCAAAATAGGTGAACTTATAATCTTATAAATGGAATCTGTGACCTTGAAAAGATATATATTGACATCAACTACGAATACTTAATCAATATCAGAACATCATTCTATTTTACCACCAAAAATGACCGCCATCTTGGAAATATGCTACGTATATATGTGATCATTTTACAAGGTTGTAAATGTCAGGAATGGAATTTGTGACCCCGAAAACATAATATATATTATTGACGCCAAACACTACCACTTAATCAAAATCTGCACATCGTCTCATATATTTTCCCGCCAAAAATGCCTGCCATCTTGAATATATGCTAAGTATATGAACATGTGATCATTTTACAAGGTTGTAAATATCAGGAATGGAATCTGTGACCCCGAAAACATATATATTGACACCAAACACTACCAATTAATTAAAATCTGCACATTGTCTCATATACCCGCCAAAAATGCCTGCCATCTTGGTAATATGCTAAGTATATGAACATGTGATCATTTTACAAGGTTGTAAATGTCAGGAATGGAATCTGTGACCTCGAAAACATATATATTGATATCAAACTCTACTACTTAATCAAAATCAGCACATCGTCCGATTTTCCCGCCAAAAATGGTCACTATCTTGGAAATATCATCATGAACTGATGGAAAATAGTCTGAAATATAGTCATGAGCCATGTCAATATTAATACATTGCCAAATCACAGTTGATATGTCGATAACATTATAAATAAGGTGAACATAAAAAAATAAGTTGGAATATTATCGCAAAATGGCTACCCTCAAATAATGGCCCCCTATACTACTATGAAGACCTACTCAGAAAAAATGTCAACATTGTTTTTTTTGTAATCAAACATCATAACCTACAAAATAAAGCTTATTCCATGATTTCTACCCGAAAAGCCGACGGATGGGAATTATGTAACAAACCGCATCGGAATACCACGCCAGTTGACTCAATGACAGGCCATATGATATAGAACGCACATGCTAACCATTCGGCCAACCAACCCCCCTTCATTTTGAAAGAAATATAAGATAGCCACACAAAGAAATCTTGGAGGTTGAGGAAATTTGATAATGATCTATGATTCTTGAAGAAATCTAATCCTAAGGGTTCATTCAGCCTATACCGTGTTCACAAGGAAAGTTGTGAAAAGCTGAAGATCAATAGGATTCATCCTCTCATGACCCCGATGTTTACAATCAATCAAATTTCATTAAAATATGTAGCCGCTATGATAATTGTTTACGGCAAAGGGATGGGGGGAAACTACAGAACAGAATGACATGGAAAGCTGAAGATTGACAGGGTTCATCCTCCCATTACCGCAATGCTTCACACCAAATTTGAAAAAAAATCCATCCTCTCTCGCGTCCACAACGTTTCAGCAAATGGGGGATAACTCTGGAATGAAAGGTCATCGTCTCATAACCACAATGCTTCACACCATATTTGAAAACAATCTGTCAAAAACTCGATCCTCTATGGCGTTCACTAGCCAATTATTGACGGTGGACCGATGGACATTTGTATTTTGTACCACTGATGACTTTTTATATATCCCTTAACCCATATACAAAGTTCATGCCAAGATATATGTGACATATTTTCACCTGTGGTATAACATGAAATAGTTCAAGTTAATTGAGACATTGAAGTAGCCATGAGATTTCAACCTTCTTTATATTCAAATTAGGTATCTGCATTTAATCACTTAGTCATACAACAGCCTCATTAATTGTATAAAGCATCGAACCACCATCTATCAATCACAATCAAACTTTTTATATCCCAAGCGATCTAGAAGTCATTTTATTCCAAAGCAAAAAATGCTGATCATCTAATGAACATCTACACCAAATTGGAACAGTTAACCTCAATTAGAAGCAGAGTTATTTTGTTCCAAAGTCTCAACGTATCAAATTGCATGTCTCTACATAGCTAAACCAGATATTGCTCATCAGTAGCGGTGAAACTATACACCAATTAACATTACACTCACCTCAAAGTTATTGTTTTCAAAAATCAATTGCTTATCACCCTCCTTAACATTGTCAAGATATTGATGTAATGAAACTATACATCTGGTTTCATCACACTCTGTCAACTAGAAGAATCTAATTTAATTTCACTCAATTAAGGTTTCACACTGCGTAGCTTGTGTGACACATTATTGTTTTTATTCCGATTAATATCAGTGTTTCACACTGCATAGCTTGTGTGAAACTGGCAGGAAGATTTACCCAATGCTACCCAAATACAGTGATGGGATTTCAAAATGTTTCTGGTCTGTCATTTTAACCGAAAATAAAGGGACATAACTCGAATTTTAAACAATAATAGAGACTTTTGGCAAGTGGAATTTTTCGCATCCGTATCAAGTATCCGTATCGCCACGCGATACGTTGCGTCAATGTAGTTTTGGCAGACTTTCGCGTTGTGTACATATGGGTAGCTGAGCTGAGCTTAGTTCTAATACAGCATGGTGACAGTTATCTACCAAGACCAACACCAGTACTAGTCAAGTGCCTACAAATTCCTGAGTGGAATAAAGTTGCTCAACAGTGGCTGAGCTATTTAAAAATTAACAAGCCAACAGTGAGGCTGATGTCCCCCGCCGAAATCCCAAAATAAATAGATGACACATATTAATTAATCGCACATTTATTTTTTTCAAAAGTATCAAGCAATCAAACTGTACACGAAGTGTCATCCAAAAGTGTTTTATAAAGAAAAATGCTAAAACCGATGAGAAAGGGGGACCCTAAAGGCAGACAAAAGGGCCCCCACGCTTGACAAAAGGGCCCCTCTGGCCAAGGGAAAGGGCCCTTGTGTCTGAGTCAATCGTTTCTATACACTGTTACTGTCGAATCCATTACTGAATGAAAATGCAGTCATTGTATTGGCATAAAAATCATCAATCAAGATGAACCTAAGTTATCTTGTCCCAAAGTATCAACCAATCAAATTGCTTATCTCTGCTTACCCTAAGCGGAAAATGCTCATCTTCGAACTCCATCAAGGCATTGACCTAATAAGCATATACACCAAGTTTGAACATTTTAACTCAATTAGAAGGAGAGTTATTGTGTTCCAAAATCTCGACCAATCAAATTTGCGTATCGCTCTGCTTACCCTGAGCAGAAAATGCTCATTATCGAACTTAGTCAAGGTATTACTGTAATGAAACTATACACCAAGTTTCATCACTCTCACTTAATTAGAACTAAAGTTATCGTGTCCCAAAGCATCAACCAATCAAATTGCTTATCTCTGCTTACCCTAAGCAGAAAATGCTCATCTTCGAACTCCATCAAGGCATTGACCTAATAAACACATACACCAAGTTTGAACATTCTAGCTCAATTAGGAAGAGAGTTATTGTGCCCCAAAAAGTTTGACGGACAGACAGACGGACAGACAGACAGACAGACAGACAGACAGACAGACAGACGAACCCATTTTAATAGTCTTCGAAAGGCGGGGGACAAAAAGAAATTTAGTGTCAAATCTTTTTTGGGTTTCACTAATGTATCATTTCAGAAAGTATAATATACTCCTTTTAAATGCAGATTTGCAAGGCCCCAACTCTCTAAATTTAGTACGTAGATCAACCAGCATGCAGATTGACAGACAGCCATGTGGGAAAATATGAAAATTCTGCGAAAATCTCATCAAAAGTAATCATTAAATTCCTGTCTTTATCATGGTTAAAATCGCATCAAATATACACCTTCGTGTTCTAGGGTACACATAGATTCACAAAGATAGGTTGCCAGGCAACGAAACATACGCCCACAGCAGCTAAATCGTCCGGGCAGTCAACAAGGGTTGTCGCATATTTTTACTTTTTTGGGTAATGAAAAAAAAAGTACATTTGTAATACACTCACCACCTTAAACACTGTGTATAAATTTAATCGGATATTAACTTTGGCCTCTTGAGTGTCCAAAAGATTTTTTGAAGTGATCAAGGGCCATAACTCTGGCTGTAATTATCGAAAATAACTGAAAATCAATAGGCTACTTCGACTCATGACTTTAAACACTTAGTATAAATTTAAACTTAATCGGATATTAACTTTGGCCTTTAGAGCGTCCAAAAAATTTTTTGAAGTGATCAAGGGACATAACTCTGGCAGTAATTATCGGAAATCGCTGAAAATCAATAGGCATCTTTGTCTCATGACCTTAAACACTGTGTATAAATTTAAACTTAATCAGACATTAACTTTGGCCTCTAGAGCGTCCACAAGATTTTTTGATGTGATCAAGGGCCATAACTCTGGCAGTTATTACCGGAAATCGCTGAAAAACAACAGGCTTCTTCGTCTCATGACCTTAAACACTGTGTATGAATTTAAAGTCAATCGGATATTAACTTTAGCCCCTAGAGCCTCCACAAGCAATTGTGGACAACGGACGGACGGACGGACAGGGGCGACGACAATATACGATGGTAAATAAAATGATCTGCACCTGTAATCTTTGATTTCTGGTATATGTACGCTATAGTTTTATCGTTGTGCACATAACATGGATCAACCTAGATCAGTGTGGAACACTTCTAATGTAAGACAATTTTTCACAAATATAATTATTTTAGACTTGCATACTATGTATTATTACAAGTCCATGGTACCCTACTCGGTATGTTGGTCCTTGAGGCTGTCGACTTGAAAATAATTCCAGCAAACTAAATAATACTATAAATAGTATGCAATATACAAATAAGTTTGTTTATGCGTGCTGTTAGCCAATTACTACTGTAAAATTTCCCGCATTTATACTGCTCTAACCAATGAAAAATTATCGTTGTTTGGTGCATGCGTGGAGTAATACTTCAGCAATTTTTTTTTTTTTTTTTTATAAAATTCCCTCTTGATCTTGATGGAATATGAATAACAGAAAGAATAAAACAATGCCCAAGTTGAATCAGTGAATATTTTCTAAATCTTTTTTCTATAAATTGTAACCACACCGATGGCTCTCTATTAACTGGATACGTGTATTAGATTCTAGACGGTAAGGGTAGTTTCTTTCCTTTTTTCGTAAAATCTGGATGATACCTGGTCCCTAGTGATAGCGTTCATATGAAATTGTGGACGACAGACAGACAGACAGACATACAGGGTAAAGGCAATATACGACCACATTTTCATGTGGGCGTATAAAAAGGGATTAAGATAAAACTTTATATACTGCTGGACTATATTTTACAGTATATACAATGTTTCTCACCCGCCATCTTGCCTTTACACCTTCAAGACATTTTGCCGCACAGTACTTACTACAGGTTCTAACACTTCCCGTCGATTTTATTGTTAACAAGACTTTTTTTGATCGTTATATACCTTCTGATGTAATCAATTGATCATTTTACCTTCCGATGTAATCAATTGGTCATTTTACAGAGTTATTAATTACAAATCAAATTTGAAGCGTCATCACTTGGCTATTCATATTTTCGACGGACCGGAAGTAAGACGAAATTAGGTCAAAGGAATTCCCTTTTGCGTTTGTTTGTAGCAGTCTGTATCACCTAGTCCCTTTATAAACCTATCTGTTCGTCAAAATTTTCTTAGGGATTGGGTGATCTAGACTGCACCAAAACAAATGTCAGGCTTTTGAAGTTATAGAGTGGCCCTAAACACTGTTTTTTACACTGATTTAAAATATTAACTTTAGCCTGAGGACACCAGACGGAACGACAAGGGCGATGACAACATACAACCACATTTTAATGTGGGCATACCCAAAAAGGGAAGAATTTTCCCTAACCAACTAGCTACTGATGATCACATGACACTATTCTAATCTCCTTTTATTCCGACTGAAGGATTACTGGATAAAATAATCATAATCTAACTTAACCAAGGTAATTATATAATAAAACTATAAACACTAGGGACCAGGTATCGTCCAGATTTTACGAAAAAAGGAAAGAAACTACGTTTACAGTTTAGAATCTAATACACGTATCCAGTAAATAGATTGCCGTTTAGAATGTGTTAAATGCCGTCAAGATTCATCAAAAACTGCTCAGTTTGTGCTACCGTGTAGATTTAGAAACGCCGTTAAGTTCTGACCTCGATCGTCTACTTTACGACCGTCCAGTTTCTCGGGATGTTTTTAAAAATGAACACTACCATTTAGATTTGAAAGGGGTTTAGTTTTTAGATGTTATCGAGAAATGAAACGCGAGCGTTTGATTTATGTGGTTACAATTAATGGAAAAAAAATTTTGAAAATATTCACTGATTCAGCTTGGTCAACGTTTTATTCTTTATAAAAATGGCTGATGTATTACTCAACGCGTGTACAACAAAACGATAATTTTTTTATTGGTTAAAGCCGTATAAATGCGGGAAAATTTACAGTAGCTATTGGCTACAAACTTATTTGCATACTATTACACACAATGGGCTATGATGGGTTTCAGTCTACGAATAAGGCCACCGTCGCTTGGAATATAGAGTCATAAATGTTCGTCATTACATTACAATTTAGATTATATTCTTTGAATGACTGCCTGCTATTGTTATATAGCGCAAAAATTCCAGCCACCTGTTTTGCAGACGTGTAATTACATACCACCGTCGCATGGAATATACAACAGTCATGTCTGTCGTTAGATTCTTTGAATGGCTGCTACCTATTATTTAATTAATCCCGTAAACCAGACACATGTCTGGGTTCCATGCGAAAGTTCAACACCTTCCCGGTTAATATAAAGATAGGTTGCCAGGCAACGAAACATACGCCCACAGCAGCTAAATCGCCCGGGCAGTCAACAAGGGTTGTCGCATATTTTTACTTTTTTTGGTAATGAAACATTTGTAATACACTTATGTAATTATCTGAAAATCATTAGAATTTGTTTGCTTTTTATAAAATTTTTGCCCCACACTAACAATTAGTATAGGAAACATTTAATATCATGGATTTAGCTGTTCAGTTATCAAAAGTCATTGATTTGAAAATCAAAATACTTGTTCGTTTCAACACCTTAAAGTCTGTGTATCAATCTGAAGTCAATCGGATGATAAGTTTGGCCTCTATAGCGTCACAAGGTTTTTTGAAGTGATCAAGGGAGACAACTCTGGAAGTAATTATTTGAAATCGTCCAAAATCAATAGGCTTCTTCGTCTCATGACCTTAAACAGTATGTGTGTATTTAAAGTCAATCGGGTATCAACTTTGGCCTCTAGAGCCTCCACAGGATTTTTTGAAGTGATCAAGGGTCCTAACTCTGGCACTAATTATTAGAAATCGCTGAAAATTAATAGGCTTCTTCGCCTCATGCCCTTACACACTGTGTGTAAATTTAAAGTCAATCGGATATTAACTTTGGCCTCTAGAGCATCCACAAGATTTTTTGAAGTAATCAAGGGCCACAACTCTGGCACTAATTATCGGAAATTGCTGAAAATCAATAGTCTTCTTCGTCTTATGACCTTAAACACTGTGTATAAATCTAAAGTCAATCGGATATTAACTTTGGCCTTTAGAGCATCCACAAGATTTTTTAAGTGATCAAGGGCCATAACTCTGGCACTAATTATCGTAAATTGCTGAAAATCAATAGGCTTCTTCGTCTTATGACCTTAAACACTGTGTATAAATCTAAAGTCAATCGGATTTTAACTTTGGCCTTTAGAGCGTCCACAAGATTTTTTTAAGTGATCAAGGGCCATAACTTTGGCACTAATTATCGGAAATCACTGAAAATCAATAGACTTCCTCGTCTTAAGACCTTAAACACTGTGTATAAATTCAAAGCCAATCGGATATTAACTTTGGCCTCTAGAGCGTCCACAGGATTTTTTGAAGTGATCAAGGGTCATAACTCTGGCACTAATGACCAGAAATCGCTGCAAATCAATAGGCTTCTTCGTCTCGTGCCCTTAAACACTGTGTTTAAATTTGAAGTCAATCGGATATTAACTTTGGCCTCTAGAGCATCCACAAGATTTTTTGAAGTAATCAAGGGCCACAACTCTGGCACTAATTATCGGAAATCGCTGAAAATCAAAAGGCTTCTTTGTCTTATGACCTTAAACACTGTGTATAAATTTAAAGTCAATCGGATATTAACTTTGGCCTTTAGAGCGTCCACAAGATTTTTTTAAGTGATCAAGGGCCATAACTCTGGCACTAATTATCGGATATCGCTGAAAATACATAGGCTTCTTCGTCTTATGACCTTAAACACTGTGTATAAATGTAAAGCCAATCGGATATTAACTTTGGCCTCTAGAGCGTCCACAAGATTTTTTGAAGTGATCAAGGGCCATAACTCTGGTAGTTATTATCGGAAATCGCTGAAAAACAATAGGCTTCTTCGTCTCATGACCTTAAACACTGTGTATAAATTTAAAGTCAATCGGATATTAACTTTAGCCTCTAGAGTGTCCACAAGCAATTGTGGACGACGGACCGACGGCCGGACCGCCGAACCGCCGCACGGACGGGGGCGACGACAATATACGACCACATTTCAATGTGGGGAAATGTGGTCGTATAAAAAAGGATGGTAAATAAAATCTCTCTCTCTGGACGTTAAACCGAGAAACGAACGAATGAAATGATCTGCACCTGTGTAATCTTTGATTTCTAGTATACGTGGATTAACCTAAATCAGTTTGGACCACCGCTAATGTAAGACAATTTTTCACGAATATAATTATTTTAGACTTGCATACTATGTATTATTACAATTCTATGCTACCCTGCTCGACTCTAATTCCAGCTAATTATAATACTATAAATAGTATGCAAATAAGTTTGTTTATGCGTTAGCCAATAGCTACTGTAAATTTTCCCTCATTTTTACGGCTTTAACCAATGAAAAATTATCGTTGTGTTGTACACGCGTTGAGTAATACATCAGCCATTTTTATAAAGAATAAAACGATGACCAAGCTGAATCAGTGAATATTTTCAAAATCTTTTTTTCCATTAATTGTAACCACATAAATCAAACACTCGCGGTTCATTTCTCGACAACGTCTAAAAATTAAACCCCTTTCAAATCTAAATGGTAGTGTTCATTTTTAAAACATCCCGAGAAACTGGACGGTCGTAAAGTAGACGATCGAGGTCAAAACTTAACGGCGTTTCTAAATCTACACAGTAGCACAAACTGAGCGGTTTTTGATGAATCTTGAATGCATTTAACACATTCTAAACGACAATCTATTTACTGGATACGTGTATTAGATTCTAAACGGTAAACGTAGTTTCTTTCCTTTTTTCGTAAAATCTGGACGATACCCGGTCCCTAGTGAAATATAAACCCAGTTTCATGTCTGTCCTTTCATTAGGATCAAATTGCTTACCCAAAGCTGAACATGCTCATTTCCCAACTTTGTCAACATATTCATCTGAATTAGAAACAGACTAATTTTGTTCCAAAGGTTGTGAATGAGAGACAGTTGCTTGGCATACACATAAAATGATTATTATCAAGGCATTAACCTGATGAACATCTACTCTGATTTTGTACATTCCAGCTCAATTATTCCAGAGTTATTGTGTTCCAAAAAGTGTAGGACCCCATTTTAATAGTCCACTGCATTATTCCACTAGTTTAGAAATGTTGTTTACACTAACCTGAGATAAGTGTAAATGTGAGACAAAAACTTGTTGCTATGGAGATTTCTCTTTCTCCTGGAGCTGTACTGATATCCACTTGGAATCGAACATTGCGTGAGAACATGGAAGAACTTCCACCACGTCTATATTCAGCTCGGAACGTCATGGTGGATATAACACTATGACTGAGATCTGATGTCTGAAGCAAAATATTGAAATAAAACTAAACAGTTTAACATCTGTTTACACTAACCTGAGATAAGTGTAAATGTGAGACAAAAACTTGTTGCTATGGAGATTTCTCTTTCTCCTGGAGCTGTACTGATATCCACTTGGAATCGAACATTGCGTGAGAACATGGAAGAACTTCCACCACGTCTATATTCAGCTCGGAACGTCATGGTGGATATAACACTATGACTGAGATCTGATGTCTGAAGCAAAATATTGAAATAAAACTAAACAGTTTAACATCTGGTCATCTACAGTTAGGCCGTGATGTGAAATTTCTAGCAAGCTTGCTTCTGTTTCTCCATCCCGACCATTTTCAGGTGGAAAACCAACTACATCATCTAATTCTTCTAGTATTGCCACACAACTTTTCTTTTATCAATTCTTTGACGTTTGACAGAAAACGTAAAATAAATATGGGCTTACTTATCATGTGCGATGGTATTTGAATTTCGCGCTGATTTGGTTTTAATAGATCACGTGACATAGCTCGCCAATCAGACACACACGACGAAAGGTCAACGGGTCGTGTAGAGTGAAATGTCACCAGTTTGTTTACATTTCGATAGTAAAAGATAGGTTGCCAGGCAACAAAACATACGCCCACAGCAGCTAAATCGTCCAGGCAGTCAACAAGAGTTGTCGCATATTCTTACTTTTTTCGGTTATGAAACATTTAAAATACTCTGAAATCTGATTAAGATTAACAACTCATAAAATAAATATCAGAAAATCATTAGAATTTGTTTGGTTTTTGTAAAGTTCTGCCCCATGCTAATGCTTAGTATACGAAATATTTAAAATCATGGATTTTGGTGTTCAGTTATCAAAATTCATTGAAAATCATTATACTTGTTCGTCTCAAGACCTTGAACTCTGTGTATCAATCTGAAGTCAATGGGATGATAAGTTTGGCTTCTAAAGCATTACGAAAGTACTCTAACACAGGGTTCTTAATCCATTTTGAAATGAACCGGCCAAGGGTAAGCCTAATGGATAGTCGTATTTTCAACAACAGACATGTTGGTTTATGCATACTTTATTCACGTTAATAATTGCATATCATATTCTGAATAATAATAGCTTAAACTTCGATTAAACAAAATCTTTGTTGTAATTGCATACCTGTATTCATACATCGATAATAATATCGAAATTTACAGTCAAATTTCAGCAACTTGCATAATGCATATTCCTACTTTCACTTTCATCCAACCAAACGGAAGTTATAATTTAGTAAAAAGAAAAACTACCAGTAAATATAAATGTTTTTTTACAATTGTATTATTGTGATCATTTGTCAATATATAAAAATAAAAAGAATGTAAGCACATATCAATAATAACAAATTAGCACAAATTAGTTTCTGTGTATAGTCGGAACTTGGAAATATGCCGACGTGCGAAAAGTCACGTAGGCAATTGTCATGATAGGCTATTACTTGACATAATAATTATATACGGGTCAGTAGGTTATTACCAGATTTTTACTCAACGCTAACATAATAATAATAACAAGCCAACAGTGAGGCTGATGTCCCCCGCCGAAATCCCAAAATAAATAGATGACACATATTAATTAATCGCACATTTATTTTTTTCAAACGTATCGAGCAATCGAACTGTACACGAAGTGTCATCCAAAAACTGTTTTATAAAGTAAAATGCTAAAACCGACGAGAAAAATGAAAATGTACCCTAGTTAGGGGCAACCTAAAGGCAGACAAAAGGGCCCCCACGCTTGACAAAAGGGCCCCTCTGTTTCTATGCACTGTTACTGTCGAATCCATTACTGAATGAGAATGCAGTCATTGTATTGGCATAAAAATCATCAATCAAGGCATTGACCTAATAAGCATACACACCAATTTTGAACATTTTAACTCAATTCGAAGGAGAGTTATTGTGTTCCAAAGTCTAGGCAAATCAAATTGCTTATCGCTCTGCTTACCCTGAGCAGAAAATGCTCATTATCGATCTTAGTCAAGGTATTACTGTAATGAAACTATACACCAAGTTTGATCACTCGCACTTAATTAGAACTAAAGTTATCGTGTCCCAAAGCATCAACCAATCAAATTGCTTATCTCTGCTTACCCTAAGCGGAAAGTACTCATCTTCGAACTCCATCAAGGCATTGACCTAATAAGCATATACACCAAGTTTGAACATTTTAACTCAATTAGAAGGAGAGTTATTGTGTTCCAAAGTCTCGACCAATCAAATTGCGTATCGCTCTGCTTACCCTGAGCAGAAAATGCTCATTATCGAACTTAGTCAAGGTATTACTGTAATGAAACTATACACCAAGTTTCATCACTCTCACTTAATTAGAACTAAAGTTATCGTGTCCCAAAGCATCAACCAATCAAACTGCAATTCTCTGCTTACCCTAAGCGGAAAATACTCATCTTCGAACTCCATCAAGGCATTGACCTAATAAGCATATACACCAAGTTTGAACATTTTAACTCAATTAGAAGGAGAGTTATTGTGTTCCAAAGTCTCGACCAATCAAATTGCGTATCGCTCTGCTTACCCTGAGTAGAAAATGCTCATTATCGAACTTAGTCAAGGTATTACTGTAATGAAACTATACACCAAGTTTCATCACTCTCACTTAATTAGAACTAAAGTTATCGTATCCCAAAGCATCAACCAATCAAATTGCTTATCTCTGCTTACCCTAAGCGGAAAATGCTCATCTTCGAACTCCATCAAGGCATTGACCTAATAAGCATATACGCCAAGTTTGAACATTTTAACTCAATTAGAAGGAGAGTTATTGTGTTCCAAAGTCGCGACCAATCAAATTGCGTATCGCTCTGCTTACCCTGAGCAGAAAATGCTCATTATCGAACTTAGTCAAGGTATTACTGTAATGAAACTATACACCAAGTTTCATCAATCTCACTTAATTAGAACTAAAGTTATCGTGTCCCAAAGCATCAACCAATCAAATTGCTTATCTCTGCTTACCCTAAGCGGAAAATGCTCATCTTCGAACTCCATCAAGGCATTGACCTAATAAACACATACACCAAGTTTGAACATTCTAGCTCAATTAGGAAGAGAGTTATTGTGTCCCAAAAAGTGTGACGGACAGACGGACAGACGGACAGACAGACAGACAGAAGGACAGACAGACAGACAAACGGACGGACGAACCCATTTTAATAGTCCCCCAACTTTCTTCGAAAGGCGGGGGACAATTATTAATATACGAGATCAGTAGGTTATTACGTGACTTAAAAAAGAAGACTAAATTAATAACTTACGAGACAAAACATTTTCTGTGAAATTTTGTCAAACGAAAGCCATTTGAAAGTAGTTAACCATTCGGAATTAAAATATCTCCCGGACTTCGACTTTGGTTGACCTATATTGGACGTGGGAGTTTCTCCGACATTTGGAACTTCCAATGACGACGTGCATGCTTGAAGTTCAAGGTCAATGCCGCTATCACTATCGTCGGCTAAAACTCGTTTACGTTTTCTATTTTCATTCTGTGAGGTGTTCAAGTACTTCAACATTGTGTTAGATAGAAATGAATGAACCGACATTGGATTATATACATTCTTTTACTTGATTGACTCAACTAATTAAGTTGTTTATTTAGGAAATGAGCCGATACGGATTGAAGCTGAAGGTATTCATATTGTATTGACTGATTCTTTGATGGGTTTCTTAATCAACGAGTAATAATTAACTCTTTGTTATCGGCCGCAAGTTGATTGATTAATGATACCATAGTGGCCGGTTCATTGTTTTACAAACCGGCTAGATTAAAGATCAATCAGCTAAAGCCGACAAAAAACAGCCAATTAAGATCCCTGCTCTAACAGTAATTATCGGAATTCGCTGAAAATCATAAGGATTCTTCATTTCGTGACCTTAAACACTGTGTACAAATTTAAAGTTAATCGGATATTAACTTTGGCCTCTAGAGCGTTCACAAGATTTTCTGAGGTGATCAAGGTCTATAACTCTGGCAGTAATTATTGGAAATCGCTGAAAATCAATAGGCTTCTTTGTCTCATGGCCGTAAACACTGTGTATAAATTTAAAGTCAATCGGGTAATAACTTTGGCCTCTAGAGCCTCAACAAGATTTTTTGAAGTGATCAAGGGCCATAACTCTGGCAGTTATTATCGGAAATCACTGAAAATCCATAGGCTTCTTCGTCTCATGACCTTAAACATTATGTGTAAATTTACGGTCAATCGGATATTAATTTGGCCTCTACAGCGTCCACAAGATTTTTTGAAGTGATCAAGGGCCATAACTCTGGTAATTATTAACGAAAATCGCTGAAAATCAATAGGCTTTTTCGTCTGATGGCCTTAAACAGTATGCGTAACTTTAAGTTAAATCGGATATTAACTTTAGCCTCTACAGCATCCACAAGATTTTTTGAAGTGGGCAAGGACCATAACTCTGGTAGTTACTAACGAAAATCGCTGAAAATCAATAGGCTTCTTCGTCTCATGGCCTTAAACAGTATGTGTAGCTTTAAGGTCAATCGGATATTAACTTTGGCCTCTACAGCGTCCACAAGATTTTTTGAAGTGATCAAGGGCCATAATTCTGGTAGTTATTAACGATAATCGCTGAAAATCAATCGGCTTCTTTGTCTCCGCCAACGTCCGTACTATATTTCCTCAGAACGTCCGTCAACGCCCGGGTGTTTATATTGTCCGCTGTGGTTTCGTCAATTCTTTACCTATATTCAAACAAATTACATTTTTAGAAAGCCTGAGGCTTTTCCGAGACAATAGCAATCTCACATTTTGCGATTTGGAAATTTCGTCGCTGACTTCTGTCGTTCGAAAATTGAAAACACGTCGCCTACGAGACAATTTTTGTTATTTTTGAAAATTTTGAAATTTGACCTATATTTTTGGATACCTCAAGTCAACCTGATTCCAGTAATATAAATTTCATTCAGAGTTATTGCCCTTTATTTTTCGATTTTTTTCGAATTTTCTTCCCATTTTGTGAGCTCAGGTTTCGTTTTACGGCCGAATTGACGTTTGTGAAACTTCTGGAACATGAAGTTATATTCCAATACCAACAGGTAAAGCAATTTCGACAAGACTCCTTAAACCGGAAGTGGTCGAAATAATGTGCAAAATTTGCAAAAAAAACAAAAAAAATGGGTGGTTTTGGGAAAAACGCGATTTCTTCACCCGATATCAACGGATTAAAGGGATTAAGGTATCGTTGGGTTGCATGAGGAATGGACTATCGCATGATACCCAAATCATACAGATACTATGAAAAGGCAGCAAAATATGGCACGCTGAAAATCAAGTATTTTTTTTAAATTTTTTCTATCGAGAGTCCTTTCGGAGGTATTTTGCATGAAGTCATCCAATAAGACTGTGAAATGTCTGGAATAGGATATAAAAGGGACTGAAAATCGAAAAAAGTCGAAAAATCGTAATTTTTTTGAAAATGCTCTGGGTTTTTTTTATTTTAAAAGATTTTCAAAAAATGGTTATAAATTCGGATAGCTGACCTAAATCCGATTCTAACGATGTATAATATGTATTCAAATACTGAAATTTAATTTTCTATATTTTGATATTTTTGCATTTTTGGCACTTTTGAACGTAGGATTTCTCAGGTGTATTTTATCTGATTAGATAATGTAATACATCCTTAAAGAGCCCTGCGGCTATTTAATTGCCCAAACTGGTTATTAAAACTATCTCGACAATAATCACCATACCGGAAGTATTCAAAAAATGAAAGAAAAGGTTAAAAAAAATGTGCACTTATGCGAAAAGCTGAATTTCTCTGTCAGATATTACCTGACCAAAAAAAGTAAAGTGTCTTTGGATAGCAACATTAATGGACTATCATATGGCATCTCAATGGTACGATTTCGATGGTTAGAAAATAAATTATGGTACGCCGAAAATGTAGTATTTTCCGTTTTTGGAGCCTTTTTATACGCCTTTTTCTCTAAAACGACATCTACGATTTTTCTGAAACTTTTTTAACGCAGAGTTCTATCGGTGGTCTGTGGCATGAATCCAAAAGGAAAAGGTTTGAAATAATATAATGGGGCCAAAAATCGTTAAATTATTGAAAATGTTCTTTTATTTATCTTTTTTACAAAAAACTGCTGAATAGATGTTTCTGACACTTCTGTGACAGAAAGTTAAGTATCTGAACAACTTGTTAAAACTATCCCGACATTGATCCAAAAACCGGAAGTAGTCGAAAAAATATCCTATATTTTTGAAATAAAACCGTAAAAAGTAAAAAAAAATGGTAATCTTGCGAAAAAAAGTGATTACTATGCCAGATTTCACCGAATCAAAACAACTAAAGTATTATTGTATATCCTGATCAATGGACGATCTTATGACATCTAAATGGTAAAAATTTGCTGGCTAGGCAAGTGAACCATTTTTAAATGTCTTTGTTTGTTTTTTTTCTTAATTAGCGAATATCCAATCCTTAACCCTAACCTTATGTCACTAATCACGTGTCTACACCTTTCAAATAGTGTATATAAATCAACCCCACTGATGTCCAGCGATATCACTTATGTGGAAGCGGACGTAAAACCACCAGCTTAAGTAAGTAAATGTTCAGCAAGCAGAGCAATGGATTCATTGTCTAGAGCTGAAGAGATGCTATTTTCTGCAGAGAGACACTTTCGAAGAGCATGCGAACAGGTTATTTTGCTGAATACCAAAATACGACAATATGGGAGTTCGGCAACAACGTGCTAGATGAAACAACCAACACTCGTTTAGATACAACATAAATATAAGGATACGAGTTATGGTAGGACTATGCGATGCCTATTATGAATACGCTCGATTGAAGGCTGAAATGGTTTTAGAGTTGAGAGTGCAGATAAGAAGTATGGTGTAGACGCTTTTTAAAAAAAAACGGCCCTTTTAAGGGCCCCCAAATCTATGAAAGAGTTACATTTCATATTCTAATAATATTAATACCGTATTTTTCGGTGTATAAGGCGCATGTGTAGATAAGGCGCAGGGCGAGTTTGGCAGAGATATTTCAGGAAAAAATAAAAGTGCATGCTTTAGGCGCACCCTTCTCCGGCGTCTTGTGAAACACGTGCAATGACATACGTGATTCAAATACACTTGGATCTCCAGTAACTGGGCCAAACTTACTGCTTACAGTTATACATGTAATAATTACCGATATTTAGCCGTATCAAGCTTTATATATATTTCTTTATGAAACAAGAAACGATATTTATAGTTTTTGCATTGCATAAGACTTTATATTTATTATAACATTAACTTTCTATTGAATTGTTTCATATCTTAAAAGGTAATTCTGGCGCTCGTACGGTAGTCAAATTGTCGTTAAAGTCCCGATAACAACAAACATGGCCGTCTATTACTTTCTGTTAAATTCACGAGGTATTGATGATAAACAAATGAAATAATAACTGTAGAAATAATTTATTATAATCAGCTGCTCACGACTTAAATCCTGACTACCGGTAAAAGAGAAACAATACTTCCAGTTCATTTAAACTATCCAAACAACTGACAATGAAACGGTGTCCATTGCCCCGCCCACTACACGCGGCATGACAATACCCAAATTGTAGCCATTTAGATCTATCAGTAACATAATACAATATTGTTTTAATACCAATCAAAGAAACAATGATGTTGTGAACTATATACAACTTCGTAAAGCATACCGTGACAACTCACCGGTAGATAATTAACGATACCGGTAATTTATAACAATGTATCAATCAGTGAATCTATGTTGCATGAAACTATCGGTAACTTGAAACGGCTTGATGTAAAATTTGCAGCTATGTATAGAAAATACCAACGAACATTCCATAAAATTTCTAAAAATTATTTTATTTAGAATGGCTACGAGACGAACCGTTAAAGAATACGGTAACAGTGTCGCGGGTTGTGAATTTAATTTTGGCGAGTCGAACGTAAGACGGCTATGAAGTAAGGAAGCGCATAGATAGAGCGTGGCACGTTATCCACAAATAGAGAAAGAATTGGTTCAGAGTTGGGATTTCGCCCGTATATTCCGGACTTGTCCGAATTTTTTTTCCAAACGCACAATATTGTCCGACCGGGAATATGCCCAATCGGACATCAAGACATAGTGAATAATATTCAAAATTCCAAAATTAATATAGTGTACTGAAAGTATAACTACCACTCAACCCGATTATCGTTGACAATAGGCAGGATTGATTAGGTAATTAAGTGATCAACGTATTTATCGTGTTATACCGTCAATAAACCTACCTTGATTAACTACTTAATCCGTCTTGATTGATTGACTTAATCCTTTGTCGGACAATTCATCAATCTAATCTTAAACAGAAGTCATTGCTTTCCCTTTGTCGGACTATTCATCAATCCAATAAGAGTGATTATAATTTTAATCCACCCGTTTACCTCGTGGTCTTCAATTGTCGGGCATTTTAATCGCATTGATGTGAGCCGACAGCATCTATAAACTATTCATAGATGTCACATATCGTAAGAGTATATTATTTTATAACACCCTACATGTAATTCATTTTGTCTACGATATCCTTTACGTCTTTTAAGAATCCATATATAAATTCTCATCCACAGTGGCACTTTCTCGTGATCTCGAGCGCCGCACGAATATTGCTTAACATGTTAGGCAGTGCTTACTAATGTATGAAGCTGTGTGCTGTAAGTCACGTACGCCATAGCGGCAATACGCTGAAGTCAGCTATGCCTTTTCTCATCACAAGTATTACTATTTCGAACGCTTTTCTTTCATTTGCTGCCGTGTTCTTATTTATATTACGCACGGATTTGAATATTTTGTTGACATTTTATAAAGAAAAAACGATGTTCTGACATCACAAACTATTCTTATTTCGGGAGTTCGGCATTCATTATCTGTCACGTAAATCTAAAGGAATATTACGGTTGTGAATTTTATGCCGAAGCAGGATCGGCAAGGTTTCATTCAATGTATTACGAAAATGCTTAATTTTGTACGACATTTACTGACATGATTTTGAATGCCGTACGGGAATTAGGTGTGAAAAATAGCGAGGTTCACCAATTTTATGACGTACGGGATTTGAATATTTTGTTGACATGTGATTTTTAATTGTGGTATGAATTGAATACCGTACGGGAATTAAATATGAAAAATAGCGAGGTTCACCTTATTTGTTATGTACGTGATTTGAATATTTTGACGACATGTGACTTTTAATTGTGGTATGAATTCGTCTGCTTAAATAACGATAAGAGTTATGCCCCTTTATTTTCGGTAAAATGTCCGACACGAAAAATTTTGAAATCCCATCCCTGAATTGGTTGACTATGTCAATGATATACGTCGAGCAGATTTGCCGTTTCGACGACAGGTTAGACTGAACAGCTTCAACACATGGCATGTCAGTTTAACCGTAATCCCACCCTTACTACCGATGACTTATATTGAACCAATGAAAATGCTTGTATGAATGCGTACCCCGCCCTATACGTCAACTTGACTGATAGCGCCATCGACCTTGAACGGGGACATGTGTGGACTGTTGGTAATGGTCAATTTACACGGAATAGCAGAAATATATGATGTGGAAATAGCAAGAAATATTACCGATACGAATGTTATTTTTTGAAACATCGTTAAAGTAGAATGGCTATCGGCCGATGGTGTTTGCATTGCCGGTTATGACTAACAATATACCGTACACGGATTAGCATAAAAGGACGACATCTTTTTTTATGCACGAAATAACAGAAATACGGGCGATAATTATTGACATTTTTTAACCGTATCTAAAAGATTATTGATGACATGGACGCATTTTAAAATATCTAAAACATTTATGACAAATATAAATGGACACAAAGGGAACAATATTGTCTTTAGTTTGAGTGGTAATGCGCACCCCTTCTAGAAAATAAAATATTTAGTAAAAAAGGTGCGCCTAATACACCGAAAAATACGGTAATGGTACTCTTGCAAAAATCGCGAGCAGCTAAATCGTCGGGGCAGTCAACAAGAGTTGTCACATATTTTTACTTTTTCGGTAATGAAACATTTATAATACACTAAAATATGATTAACAAGTCATTAAGCAATTATCAGAAAATCATTAAAATTGGTTTGGTTTTCATAACGTTTTGCCCCATGCCAACGTGGGGGGTTGGGATGGCCTAGTGGTCTAGAGTGCCGCGCTTCGACCTCTACCTGGCCAGTCACCTCTGGCTTGCGGCTGTGGTTTCGATCCCTGGTGTGAGCGTATGTGGCATGGAGATAGGGGCGCCTTCTCAACCTCGTGGGTTTCCTCCGGGCACTCCGGTTTCCTCCCACGGCTAAAGACCCCTACGCGCAAGCGAACTATTGAAATAAAATTAAAACCGTATGTTAGTCCCGAAATGACCTGGTTGTGTTGAGTGGACGTTAAACCCCATTTCTCTCTCTCTCTCCCCATGCCAACGTTTACTATATGAAACATTTAATATCATGGATTTACATGTAGCTGTTCATGTTATCAAGATTCATTGAAAATAAATATACTTGCTCGTCTTAAGACCTTAAACTGTGTATCAATCGGTTCGATTTTTGATGTTCAACAAATCTTCGAAGATATTAGGCGCCAAATTTCGAAAATTTAAAATTTTACAAAAATCTTTTTTATTTATGAATATTTTTTAGTCGTGTTGTGCACAGAATTAAAAAGTCATCTGACTAGCACAAAAATGTTAAAAAATTTTGTCTCAGTAATTTTCCTTGGCCGCCATTGGCTAATTCAGTTTTTCAGTCCTAGATTAATTTTTTATTGTTCGATTTGTATAAAACAAAGTTCATATGCTTCGTTGTCTCAATTGTCATTTTTTTTATTACCGAAAGTGTTATCTGTCGGCACCGGAAGTGGCATAATTTTAACAAAAACTACAATTTTGACAGTTAGGTACCATTTTTCGAAAACAAATATTATTTTTTTGAAAAATTATATGACTCAAAGAGTGTGTCCTTTAAAGGCGCAAAAAATGTCGGAAGCAGTTTTTTTAATTTCTATTTCATTTTTTAGCAAATTGGATTTAGGGGTGAAAAAGGGCGTAAAATTGACCTATTTACAACCCATTCAGGCTTTTCAGATTTTAAAATATTTCTACGTAACTTTTATAAACTTGTAGCTATATAATCCATACGAAGAGAATGTATGTGAAAATTAGTTTGTAATATAAGCAGTTGCCAAGAAATGGGCAGTTTTGCATAAGTCACTGTTTTCTTAATTTTGCCTGTAAAATAGTCAATTATTAATGGATATTCACAATAGTGACATCATTGGATTCAAAAAGCAAGTATGCGTCATATCAAATTGATTATAATTTAAAATTGACACCGGAAGTGACGCCATTTGGTCAAACAAAAACTCATACGGTCAAATACATATCATAAAATTGTTTCTAACTTGTTCGGTTGCTAAGATATAGGCGATTTTCTAAAAGTCACTTTTGAAGGTTTTTGGCCCGTAAAAGTGTCAATTATTATTCGATTTTCATAGACGATGTTGTAAAACTAATTTTCATTATCACCGGCAGTAACGTCATTTTGGCAAAAACTGTATTTTTAGCCTTCAAAACCGATATCTTATTCAAATGAGTCTGATTTGTAATGTTTTTAAAATTATGATATTTGATGCCAATCAACAAATAGAATGGACCCATACGATCATACAGATGCCACAAAATCGTTTCTAACTTGTACCGTTGCCGAGAAATAGCCGATTTTCTACAAGTCACTTTTCAAGGTTTTGGGTCTATAAAAGTGGCATATATTATTCGATTTGCATAAAATTTTCACCATGTGATGCTTTATGCCATTTCTGATTTCATAAAACTAATGAAACATTTACATTATCACCGGAAGTACTGTAATTTTGTCAGGATCAATTACATGTAACAAATGTATAAAATGAAATGATATTGCTGGATTTGTTTGATTCTGTTTCCATTTTATTTGATGTGTGCAATGCTTATGTGGAAACCTGTATATTGGTTTCATTGGTACCGGAAGTGACATATGTTCAAGGGTAACGTGGCACCGAAAGTAACACAAGTTCAAGTTCAAAGGTAACATGGCACCAGTGAAACCCGTCATTCCTGCATGCAGGTCTAGTGATGATTGTTTTTACCTTTGAACTTGAAAGAATCAATTATTATTCAATTTTCAATTTTCTTTCACCATTTGATGCCTAATACCAATTTTCACTAGGTCAAACCATTTTATCACTTTCACTGTCACCGGAAGTGACGTCATGTAGGCGATAACTGAATTTTTAGCCATCGTAACAGATAGTTTATTCAAATGAGTCTGATGTGTAATGTTTTTAAAATTATGATATTTGATTCCAATCAACAAATAGAGTGAACCCATACGATGCTACAGATACCACAAAATGGTTTCTGACTTGTACGGTTGCAGAGAAATAGGCGATTGCCTACAAGTCACTTTTCAAGGTTTTTGATCTATAAAAGTGACAATTATTATTCTATTTACATAAAATTTTCACTATGTGATATCATATGCCATTTCGGATTTCATAAAACTAATTGAACATTTTCATTATCACCGGAAGTAAGGTAATTTTGTCAGGATCACTTACAAGTAACAAATGTATAAAATGAATTGATATTGCTGGATTTGGTTGATTCTGTGTCCATTTTATTTGATGTGTGCAATGCTTATGTGGAAACCTGTATATTGGTTTCATTGGTACCGGAAGTGACATATGTTCAAGGGTAACGTGGCACCGAAAGTGACACAAGTTCAAGTTCAAAGGTAACATGGCACCAGTGAAACCCGTCATTCCTGCTACGCAGGTCTAGTGATGATTGTTTTTACCAAAAAAACAATCATCCAACACGTTGGCCGTTTTATTTTCCACTTGAGCATATCTCAGAAACTACTTGTCTGATTGATTAGATATTTTGATTTTACGGGAAAGTCGGCATGACTTAGAGTTTAAATCTATTTCGAACATTCTGCGACACTGCGAAATATCTGAAATCACCGAAGTTGTCAATTTTTTAAATGTTGCCGTAATATTTACAATAATCATCGGATTTTAACATATGGTGCATTTTGACATAGCCAGAGACAAGGCATATAGATGCGTTATTTTTCATATTTTATTGTCGACGAATCTTCGAAGATATTAAGCGGCAAATTTCAAAAATTTAAAATTTTCCAAAAACCTTTTTATTTATGAATATTTCTATATGACATTTTACCAAAAGTTAAAAAGTTATCTAATTTGACTAAAAATGTCAACATTTTTTGTCTCCGTAATTTTCCCTGGCCGTCATTGGCTAATTCAGTTTTTCAGTCCTATATTAAATATTTATTATTGGATTTGTTCAAAACAAGGTTTATATGCTACATTGTCCAAAATGACATTTTTTTTGTTACCGGTATAGTTTCCTGTCGGTACTGGAAGTGACGTAATTTCATAAAAAAGTACAATTTTGACAGTTCGGTACCACTTTTTGAAAGCAAATATCATTTTTTACAAATCTGGTATAACTGAAAGGATGCATCCTTTAAAGGCGCACAAACATCGGACTCAGATTTTTTAATTTCGATTTCGTTTTCGGGCATTTCGATTAAAAGGTGAAAAACAGTGTCAAATTAAGCTATTTATAACCATCCAGTGCCTTCATATTTTCAAATATTTCTTCGTAACTTTCATAAACTGGTAGCAATAAACCATACGAAGAGAATGTATGTGAAATTTAATTTGTAATATGCACAGTTGCCGAGAAAAAAGCAATTTTGCATAAGTCACATTTCAAATTATTTTGCCTGTAAAAGAATCAATTATTATTCGATTTTCAATTTTCTTTCACCATTTGATGCCCAATGCCACTTTTGACTAGGACAAACCATTTTAACACTTTCACTGTCACCGGAAGTGATGTCATGTAGGCAATAACTGAATTTTTAGCTATCGTAACAGGTATTTTATTCAAATGAGTCTGATGTGTAATGTTTTAAAAATTATGATATTTGATTCCAATCAACAAATAGATTGAACCCATACGATCCTACAGATACCACAAAATGGTTTCTAACTTGTACAGTTGCAGAGAAATCTTCTCTCATCCGAGCGCCCGAAGGGCGCGATGGATAAGAAGGATTATATGAATATATATACCCCGAGGGCTCGAGGATTTATATTGCATATTTCTCATTGATCTTAATAAATATGTATACTAACTCAACATTCAAAGTCTAAAAATAGCACAGTTGCACGTGCAGTTCTGTGTCAACATCCGTCTGACTATAAATACGAGGTAAGACTCGGCTCTAGTTGTCTCTTTAAAGTTTTGTTGGCAACCATATATAGCACTGGGAGGGCTTAAAGGGAGGGTATATAAATCCTCGAGCCCTCGGGCTATATATATTCATATAATCCTTCTCATCCATCGCGTCCGATGAGAGGAGATTATATTCCACTATATTGCATCATTCAAAGGGTTGTCAACAAAAAAGAAAACAAATAGTAGGCTGTTAAAATTTATCCATATAGTTACAAATACATTATTTAGTGTAGATCTATAGTAGAACTTGTAAAAAAACAAACTTATCATAGTTCCATGATACTGTTTTAAGACTGTCTGAAATAGCATCCAGAATTCGAAAGATGTAGATTAGGAAGTTGAATGAATTGAATGAGGCTTAAATACAGAAGTATCAATTCCTGCCATTATAAAAGTTTCTCAAGCCAACGACCAAAGGAAGATGGCATAACTGCTCTGAGCGTAATACATGTATGAGATACAAAAAGTTTGAGAAGACTTCCTAACATCTGGAGTTAAATTAAGATAATACTGCTGAGTATAGCATGGACAGTACAGCACGGACATAAAGTTTTATCAGTAAAACTAATCCAATTTGACTTGGTATAGAGGAGAAAATTGACCAGAAATTTTCAGAATTCTGCAAACTCCTAAGGTAATAGCATTGCCATAATCTAGAAAGTGATTAAAACTAAAAGCTGTTAATGTCCGGCACCTTTGGGCTGTATCGAGAGCCAATAAGCTCACTGTTTTATAAGTGAGAAAATTCAAAATTATATCTTCTAAAGCGAATAAAACTTGCAAAAGAAAATTAAATAGAAACACTCCAGGTTGCTTTAAAACCAGATTTTGGGGATCAAGATTAAAATATTTGCAATACTTTCTACAGTGGCATTCCAAAGGATCAAATTGTTTCCGATCTGCCTAAAAATTCCATCGTCTCATGACGAGATTATATTGTTTATTAATTCCTGGTCTCCAGGACCTGACAATAGAGTCAGTAGTGTGTTGTGATAGTCCTCTATTAGTGAGGTATTGCTTAATATGAGACAAGTGTTCATGTATAAACTTTTGCCTCCCATGGGGTGGCACATCCCATGTTGAACTAAACGCAATAGGTCCTTCGGTAGGAGCAAATGAATGGGGTTTGAAATAAGTATTGCTAAGAGTCAAGAATACCATACCGGTGTTGGCCATCCTGGCACTATAATTATAATGGTCTCTGATTATTTTGTTGAGATACTATGCAACTACACTGAAACTTTCAGTGAGTGTAGGAAAAAGTATGGGTGAAAATTAATTCATCAAATCTTAAATACATCATCAAGCCAAACAAAATGAATCAGACTGTCAAGACACATACTTTACAACTTGGAAAATTAGGTGTGATGTAAATGGATCTATGTCTAGTACAAATAAAAGGTTACAAACCCTCTGAAAATGTGCTTATTCAACTTCAATTCTGTGAAATCAGAAAAATGTCTAGATAATTCATCAGCTATGCTCTAAGACATAATTGATCTATATTTAGCAGATATATAAATATTTCTAGAAGCACGACAGTGCCAAATTTGTTTGCTAATTTTAAAATAATTTATCTATATTTCCCCAATATTATAAATATATGATAAACATAGGATATTTTGTAATCACATTGAATAAATATATGTGTATTAGCACTACAAATATGGTATAGTCTAAAATGGTAGTTTTACCGATAGTTTCTATTCATATCGTGTAATTTCAAAACGTCGTTCAATAAATGATAAAACCCGTTGAAAAATAACAAAAATGGTTTAATTAGTACCATGGTTTAGATCATTAGCAACGGGTTTAGTTTCTCCGAGATGCGTTTAAAAATGGACGCTCCGTGCACTTATCTATGGCGATCATTTATTGGCCGAGCCGTTGAGTTTCCCCGAGATGGGTTTAAAAATGGACTTCCCGTCCACTTATCTTTGGTGTTCAGTTATTAGACGAGGCGTCGAATTTCCCGAGATACGTCGAATTTCCCGAGATATGTATATAAATCAACATACGAATAATTTATCTATAGTGTTTAACTTGTAATTTCCCGCGTGCCGTTTATCCGATCAATTCATTTTGATTACGATTATTTACATACGAAGTACGAATAAAAATTTGAGTGTAAAAAATGCGCACATGTAGATATTCACCTTACCGTGTCGTACTATATATTATCCATTCGCCTATAAAAATAGTATTCCACCATTGACAAATACGTCAAAAATCGGTAAATCACGATATTCACCTTACCGTGGCCGTACTATATATTATCCATTATCCTATAAAAAATAGTATCCCACCATTGACAAATACGTCAAAAATTGGTAAATCTCGTCCCGGGTAATTATACAATCAGAACTCGGTAAATCACACAGGTAAATGCATCTTCATTAAATCACAAATGAATGAACGTGTACATGTGGCCAGAAGTCAACCCCACAATGGTAGTGCGATAGACCCGCGAGAGAGTTAGACATGTACTGGCGCCAAAATAAGTCACCCAGGAAATACGCTTCAATGATTAGTGCCTTGGTGTTCCGTAATCGCGGGATTTGGGTCAATAAAATGTTGACTGTAGTACAACGATTTTTGTTACACCTAAATCAAACCATATTGCATTATATCAGAGTTACATCTATCACAAATAATGCAGGTAGATGTGATAAAACAATAGCATTCCAGCAATCAAACAATTAATCCATACTGTAATAACGGCGTGCGTATTCAAAAACATGGTTTCATATGGCACCCAGTGTCCCAGACATGTATGTGATCACAGGTGGGAATTAATAAAACAATAGTATTCGTCCAATCAAATATTAATCTATATTGTAATAACTGACATTTATGACTTCTCTTTATATTTAAAATAACACCAATGACAGAAATTAAATAAATTTAAAACAGCATACTGAATGGATATGCGATTTTAACGGATTTAGTAATTTGAACACTGATACATAAGGTGATCAACAATGCTACCCGTATAGTGTAATTGAACTATGTATGTACTTTAGTGTATTCTGGCTGTGCTATACTGTACTATTATTTTATAATATGTATATGATTATGATTAAAGATGGGTGAATTAAAAAAAAAACCTAAACAAGTAAAACATATTTATTTAATACAATTGGTGTATGTACGATTCAAGTATTTAGCACGATTACTTTATTATATTGGTCATGTGTGAAATGACTTTATTTTACACCCGCTTCCAAGCCATTTTATATCGGCACATGCACCATTCCTTAAATAGCACCATGCCCCTTTAACAAAGAATTGCATGCTTTTTTGTGAGGTAAAGAGTCTTTGTACCCTGTGATGCGATGCATAGTTCTCCAGACAAACTGTCGCCTCGATAATCCAAATGTTACTATTAATAGTCTGTTTATCTGTGGGATAGGTTGCAATTCAAAAGATCTTGTTTGATATTTCTTTGGTAGCGTCTTCGTAGTGATGACGCATAAAACAAGGACAATTAATATTTGTGGCTGTGATAATTACTGGAAACAGAACGGGGTTTAATTGGAATACGTATCGTTTTTTGTATGAATACGGTAAGCAGTTTGTATGTTGAATTTGTAAGTTGAACAGCTTCAAAAATATTTTGTAAAAGGGATGAAGTGGCTATATTTAAGAAATGACTGAAATGTCATGTAATTATAATTACACCATGCGAAACCAAAATATATAAAAAAAAAATCTCATGTAATAATCGCATTGTTTGCCATTGCTTCATTTAATAAGCTATGTGAAAGTTTGGTTGTATTTACATACATATACGTTATTCATTTTTAAATAAAAATTCAAACACTTAAATATAAAACTCTAAGGTCATTTACAGTAAACATTTTATTGACCCAAATCCCGCGATTACGTAACATCAAGGCACTAATCATTGAAGCGTATTTCCTGGGTGACTTCTTTTGGCGCCAGTACATGTCCAACTCTCTCGCGGGTAGATCGCACTGGCCACATTAATTCATTTGTGATTTAATGAAGATGCATTACCTGTGTGATTTACAGAGTTCTGATTGTATAATTACCCGGGACGAGATTTACCAATTTTTGACGTATTTGTCAATGGTGGGGTGGGATACTATTTTTTTTATAGGATAATGGATAATATATAGTACGGCCACGGTAAGGTGAATATCGTGATTTACCGATTTTTGACGTATTTGTCAATGGTGGAATACTATTTTTAAAGGCTAATGGATAATATATAGTACGACACGGTAAGGTGAATATCTATGTGTGCGCATTTTTTTTACGCACTCAAATTTATATTCGTACTTCGTATGTAAATAATCGTAATCAAAATGAATTGATCGGATAAACGGCACGCGGGAAATTACAAGTTAAACACTATAGATAAATTATTCGTATGTTGATTTATATACGTATCTCGGGAAATTCGACGTATCTCGGGAAATTCGACGCCTCGTCTAAAAACTGAACACCATAGATAAGTGAACGGGAAGTCCATTTTTAAACCCATCTCGGGGAAACTCAACGGCTCGGCCAATAAATGATCGCCATAGATAAGTGCACGGAGCGTCCATTTTTAAACGCATCTCGGAGAAACTAAACCCGTTGCTATTGATCTAAACCATGGTACTAATTAAACCATTTTTGTTATTTTTCAACGGGTTTTATCATTTATTGAACGATGTTTTGAAATTACACGGTATGAATAGAAACTATCGGTAAAACTACCATTTTAGACCATACCATATTTGTAGTGTAAATTGCTGCATAAAGATCTCAATCCAGCAGTTAAAGATAATTTATAGAGATTCTGAACTATTTAAAAGCTCATTGGCGTGAAATCATAAGGAGTGAGCCTCGTATGCATAAAGAGAAGCATCCAAAATAAAGACACAAGAGTGAGGGTGTTATGTAACCACCAATTTAACTCAACCATTGAGGGAAATACCCATATATATGAATTAATACATTCTGTTAAAGCCCCGGATTACTCTTTTATCTATGCAAAAAAAAAATACTAACAGTATTACTAGTCGAGAAAGGGAGCCCAGTTTGACGTTAATAAAGCTTTGCCTTGGTTTTTACTTTATCTATATTTCGTTGAGTAAGAGATCAGTAAATAAATGACAATTAATAGTAAATCCTAAAAAAAACAACAGGATTTTTATTCATTTACACAAAAGCCTAGCTTTTGAAAATTTAAATATATAACAGTTTACTGTGTGTATATACACATTCTTTTGCAGTGTTGTTAGTGGGAAAAAATGGAATTGTCTATATATAATATGAACAATGTATACCCGGTACACTGCTTGTGAAGGCATGCAAAATTTGATTTGAAAACTTAGAAGAAAACTCTTGGAGCTGAGGAAACTCTGACAGGGAGACAAATTATCTAAACCATTTGATTTCACCAAATAATATGTAAATATTCATGATAATCTGGACGAATAGAAAAAAAAACATCTTTTAGATCCATGAATGATAAAAAATCATCTCTATGTATTATCCATAGCATAGTTCTTTTGTGTAAAATGTTCATAACTTATAAATGTGTAAATTTTTCAGGTTTATAACAGGACGATAATCGTCAGTCTTTTTCTGAACTAAAAGGATATTAGAAATAAACTGATTGGTATGAAAAACCAGGGACAACCTGGACATAAAGCCCTCTTACTAAACATTTACTTAATAAACTAACTCCATCTACTCTGAATTATATAGAGGTGGTTAGGCAAGTGAGGTTGAAAAGGTGGTTGTAGAAAACTTAAAGCAGTACCCATTAAATGTATTAAGATTCCATTTATCTGATGTCATGATAGACCAACTGCTTAAAAAATATTTGAAATCTGACTGGCTACAAAGTATAATCTACAGATGTTACTGTAGCCGGGTTGATGCTGTCTTGAAAGATAGGTTGCCAGGCAACGAAACATACGCCCACAGCAGCTAAATCGTCCGGGCAGTCAACAAGGGTTGTCGCATATTTTTACGTTTTTTTGGTAATGAAACATTTGTAATACACTAAAATCTGAGTAACAACTCCTTATGTAATTATCTGAAAATCATTAGAATTTGTTTGCTTTTTATAAAGTTTTGCCCCAAGCTAACAATTAGTATAGGAAACATTTAACATCATGGATTTAGCTGTTCAGTTATCAAAATTCATTGAAAATCAAAATACTTGTTCGTTTCAACACCCTAAACTCTGTGTATCAATCTGAAGTCAATCGGATGATAAGTTTGGCATCTACAGCGCCACAAGGTTTTTTGAAGTGATCAAGGGAGATAACTCTGGAAGTAATTATTTGAAATCGATGAAAATCAGTAGGCTTCTTTGTCTCAGGACCTTAAACAGTGTGTGTAAATTTAAAGTCAATCGGATATTAACTTTGGCCTCTAGAGCATCCACAGGATTTTTTGATGTGATCAAGGGCCATAACTCTGGCACTAATTATCGGAAATTGATGCAAATCAAATAGGCTTCTTCGTCTTATGACCTTAAACACTGTGTATAAATTTAAAGTCAATCAATTATTAACTTTGGCTTTTGGAGCGTCCACAAGATTTTTTGAAGTGATCAAGGGAGATAACTTTGGCACTAATTATCGGAAATCGCTGAAAATCAATAGGCTTCTTCGTCTTCTGACCTTAAACACTGTGTATAAATTTAAAGTCAATCGGATATTAACTTTGGCTTTTAGAGCGTCCACAAGATTTTTTGAAGTGATCAAGGGCCATAACTCTGGCACTAATTATCGGAAATTGCTGAAAATCAATAAGCTTCTTCGTCTTATGACCTGAAACACTGTGTATAAATTTAAAGCCAATCGGATATTAACTTTGGCCTCTAGAGCGTCCACAAGATTTTTTGAAGTCGTCAAGGGCCATAACTCTGGTAGTTATTATCGGAAACCACTGAAAAACAATAGGCTTCTTCGTTTCATGACCTTAAACACTGTATATAAATTTAAAGTCAATCGGATATTAACTTTAGCCTCTAGAGCGTCCACAAGCAATTGTGGACGCCGGACCGACGGACGGACGGACGGACCGACCGACGGACGGACGGGGGCGACGACAATATACGACCACATTTCAATGTGGGCGTATAAAAAGGATGCCTGCAAATGGATTGCTGATTAGTACCTGACACAACATGATTACCAAATAAAACATATAATGTTATGTAATTCTCTGACTGATCTATCTCCTGAACATGATAGTCAAATCTGGCCCTCATAAAGTCACATCGACTGGCCGATTGAAAGAACAGAGTGGGTGATATCAACGACTTAAATGCGTTTGAGGGAATGCCTATGTTTTAAAAGACAATACCAAGTGGGTATTGTATTACCCATGAGGATTACTACTGAATCAGCAATATAATTTTTGGTGTCTTGATCCAGATGTTTTGACAGTAATGACAATAAGGGTGAAACACCAAGCCTAATTATCTTCTGTACAACCTGAATAGCCGCATCTTGTGACTGGGCTTGACAGGGTAAAACTGACTAAATGTCAGTACGGTAACCACCGGAGGGGCAACCTGGCCACATGCATATGCAATTTTCTTGAATAGGATTTTTAACAGGCAGTAAATCGATCTCAACACGTTTCGTGGTAACCACACTAACAAGTTTATAGATTAACGATCGAATCATTTACAGCACTGTCACTCCAAAGAACAGGGAAGTAAAAAAAACAACAAAAATCGGACATGGTTAATTGTGACCCCACATGCCATAATGTGTCACAATAAGGGAATTTTGAAAATTGAGTTATTGTTATAGATGTATAGTTTGTTTGAATTGGACAAAAATTGACTGAGCTGTGTCCATTTGAAGCAACCCAACTCAAAAATGTAAGTTTTGAGAAAAAGCAAGTTATAGATTTGGTATGCTCCAAAACAAAATCCCATAGCATCCAGGCCATTTATTTTCCGTTTTGTTGTTGAACATATCTTTTCAGGGGTTTTCAGGGGTGCTAAAGACGAAAATCATAGTTAAAATTTGATCAGACGATATCCAACATTTATATGCAATTTTGTCACTTAATATTTTTTTATTTAGAATTGCAAGGGTGCTGAAGACGAAAATCGTCGTAAATGCACTCTTTTCCTAACGAAACATCCACAACATCATAGTGTTATACTGAAGAACAATCTATACATTAGTAGTAATTTGTATATTACAACTTTGGTAGGATAAACTGAAGTTAATCTCATCAATTAATTAGCACTTTAGTGCCAGCTAGTGGACAGGAGATTAAGATTATTGTTGATTGGGTAATCATCAAAGCAGCTGCCACAGCTGTACGTGAGTTCATTTAACACGTGAATTAAAATAAGATTTTGCGTGTAGGATAGGTCTATAATATTTTCAGATACCGTAATGTTATCAAAATATGAGTCCCTATAGATAGATGTCAATTTCATAGTCAAGTAAAGCTTACCTTCACTTTCGTGTATTTTGACTTTGATGTAATTAAACAATGGCAGGTTCGAGAATCGTCGCATTTCGGCTCGTTGGTCGTTCTCATTTTTTCGACCCATGGTGATAAGAACATTTTAAACAATGATATCCAATACGCATTCCGTATTTTACATGCGGTATGACAAAGCAACAGTTAACAGAATTCAGCTATCGATAAAATTCTCTTTGAAAAGAAAATTATTGGCCATTTTTATTTCCATTTAAGGCCTATAAATTATTTTTTAAAGCTGGTATGAGATATTATTCGCAGTAAATAATGAGTTGTCGACGGCTTTATCATAGACCCATGACAGTTGATTAGTATTACTCAATGACACACACCCGCTTGCCGATTAATTTACATAATCAGCCACATGGTTTGATTAACACGTAACGGCAATCTATACACTATCAGAATTAATTTTTTTTCTGTCACTTATCACAGTGAATCGCATGTAGGTACCCCAAAACATTATTGCCGAAACCAAATATTTATCGCCCGCTCAGTCATCCACGTAACCATAATGCTTTGCATGCGATGTCTGGGCCAATCAGCAATGAGTTGTGTTGACAGCATGGCCACATGGTGTTTGTTTATATTTTCTAGGGGTTTTAAAACTTGAGCGTGTCCGTTCAAAATCAATTCAGAGATAATATTTTGATCATATTTGTAATTTAGAGATTCTCCGCTTTACAACGATACCAATTATTATGCAAGAGGAATGAACGGTCGTTCCACGGTCGTTCCACAGCGAGCGAAGAAACATAACTAATTTTGCCGAGAATTTTAAGAAATAGGACAGATTTAAGAATACGGTACTCTTACAAAACTTTCAAATAAAGGTGTTGCAAAATCTTTTATTGCTATTTTGATCTTTTGTGTCGATAGATAGTATATTTATAGACTCATTTTTGATCGAAATCAATATTTTCACTTATTTTGCCTCTTGTCCAAAATTAGATTTTGCGCATTCCGACTCAAGATGGCGTGTTCAATCACAATTTATGCAGATTCAATAAGATCTAGTTGCGTAATGGACAGTAGTATCAAAGCTTGCAATCTGTCAAGAGCTGTAAACAATGACGTTTTGTTGCTAGGTCTTGGCTCTTTCGAACACGCTGATTCGCCAGGGGCGGATCCAGGGGGGGGTTTGGGGGGTCCAAACCAGGGATCTTAATCTAGCCGATTGCTAAAACAATGAATCGGCCACTATGGTATCATATATCAATCTACTTTCGGCTGATTTACAAAGAGTTAATTATCATGCCGACTTGTAAAACAATGAAATGGCTACGTACTATGATGTCATATATCGATCTATTTTCAGCCAATTACAAAGAGGTAATTATTACTCGTTGATTAATTAACCCCTCAAAGAGTCAATCAATGCAATGAATACCTTCGGTGTGAATCCTTATCGGCTCATTTCGTAAATAAACAAATTAGATTAGTTAATTCATGCTAAGTAAAAGAATAGCCGAAGAAAGCGATGGCGGCGTTGACCTTGAACTTCAATCACGCACGCCGTCTTTGGATTTGGAAAATCCAAAAGCTGGAGATCCTCCCATGTCCAATAAAGGTCAACCAAAGTCGAAGTCTGGAAGATATTTTAGAACCGAATGGTTAACTACTTTCAAATGACTTTTGCTTGGCAAAAATTCAGAAAAAGCGTTTTGTCTCGTAATTCATTAAAGCCTACTTTTTTTACGGGTACCGGTAACACTGAAAGTAAACTAATCTGAATCACAATTGGCCACGTGACTTTTCGCACGTATGCGCGTATGTGCTACTTTGTTTTACTATTGACATGTGCTTACACATATTCTTTGTTATTTTTTTATATAATATTGACTGCCATTACGTATAAAATAATTTAAAACAAACTTATTTGTATTTACTTATAGTTTTTCTTTTTACTAAATTATAACTTCCGTTTGGTTGGATGAAAGCAAAAGTAGGAATATGTATTGTCGAAGTTGTTGAAATTTGACGATAAATTTCGATATTTATTATCGATGTATGAATACAAGTTTCTGCTATTACTATTCGGAATACGTTATGCAATTATTGTCGTGAATAAAGTATGCATAAAACAACCTGTCTGTTGTAAATACGACTATCCATTAGGCCTACCCGTGGCCGGTTCATTTCAAAATGGATTAAGAACCCTGGTCCAAACACCCCCCTGCTCAGCTACATGAAAAAAAAATAATGCCTTGCATCAATGAAATTACATCACAAATTGATCCTACATCAGTATAAAAATGATTTCTCTGTTTAAAAAGCTCAATTTGTATGTATGCCTATGTAATTTAGAGACGATGATGACAGATTTCCGTAACAGAAACCTGGCAAACCCCCTCCTGCCAAAATTCCTGGATCAGTCCCTGTTGGCCGATCTCCCCTTGCGCATGCACTAAGATGTACTTGCGCTTTACGGCGCAAGAGAATTGGAAGCAGTCATTAAACAAATGCCATAACATTGCTTGACTTACTTTGAGCTATATATGTGTGAAAAATAATTTCTTCCGCAAGAATAGCTCGTATGCTAAATTCCACCCTGGAATTTGGCTTCAGTGACGGCGAAGTGCTTGGTGCATTTGAAGATTACCTTTCGGCTGCGTTAGTTCGTATGAAGTCAATTATTACTAAATTAATAAAATAGAAATAAATATGTCGGGCTTGTGCTGTAGGCCTATTGTACTGCTCTAGCAAATGGCAAAGATCGTATGTCTGTTCGTTGACCTACTTACATGAAACATGCATTCTATAGCGGTCCAGCTGCATTAGTAATATTAAGTGGCCAACTAAACAATAATGCAGCCTACCGTACGTGCCTCAATAGGCCCTATGCATGGTCGTTTAGATATAGGTCATACTCACTGGTGACATTATAAATTTGGAGTACCGGTAGTCCTATGAATGACTGTGGACACTCTACAGGTCACAATTCTTATCCGATTTTGACGAAACTTGAAATATAGGTTTATCCCCATAAGATCTCGGCTGCTTTCGATATTGGCATGTATCGGATCGAAACTTCATTGATTATGGATATTGCTGTTGAGTGTTAATCAAAACCATGTGGCTGATAATGTTAATTAATCGACAAGCGGGTGTTAGTCATTGAGTAATACTAATCAACTGTCACGGGTCAATGATAAAGCCGTCGACAACTCATTATTAACTGCGAATAATATCTCATACCATCTTTTAAAAAATAATTTATAGGCCTTAAAAAATGATGAAAATGGCCAATAATTTTCTTTTCAAAGAGAATTTTATTGATGGCTCAATTCTGTTAACTGTCGCTTCTTGATACGGCATGTAAAGTAAGGAATGCATATTGAATATCATTGTTTAAAATTCCATTATTGAAAAAATGAGAACGACAAACGAGCCGAAATGCGACGATTCTCGAACCTGCCATTGTTTAATTGCATCAATACCAAAACTCTAAAACTAAATTGACGCAACGTATCACGCATACGATACGGATAGGAAAATTCCGCTTGCCAAACTTCCCTAATAATAGACCTATCGTACACGCAAAATCTTATTTTTATCTGTTAAATGAACACGCATACAGCTGTGACAGCTTTTTTGATGGTTATCCAATCAACAATCTTAATCTCCTGTCCACTAGCTGGCAATAAGGTGCTAATTAATTAATTAATTGATGAGATTAACTGAAGTTAATCTCATCAAAGTTATAATATACAAATTACTACTAATGTATAGATTGTTCTTCAGTATAACGCTATGATGTTAATACGCCACATGTGTTGTGTATGTTTCGTTACGAAAAGAGTGCATTTACTACGATTTTCGTCTTCAGCACCCTTGAAATTCTAAATAAAAAATTATTAAGTGACAAAATAGCAAATGAATGTCAGAAACGTCTGATCAAACTTTTACTACGATTTTCGTCTTTAGCACCCCTGAAAAGCCTGAAAAGATATGTTCAACGACAAAATGAAATGAAATGAAATGGGGTATAACGTCTTACTCTTCTGCATGTTAAACAACAAAACAGAAAATAAATGGCCTGGTTGCTTTAACTTACTTTTTCTCAAAACTTGCATTTGTGAGTTGGGTAGCTTCAAATGGACACAGCTCAGTCAATTGTTGTCCAATTCAAACAAACTAACACCAAATTGAAGTTAATGAGTAGGAGAATGTGAAAATAACAATAACCCAATTTTCAAAATTTCCTCATTCCGACTCAGCATGCCATGTAGGATCACATATAGCAAATATGCCATACTCATTGCAAATAACTACTCTTTGATTTTTTTGTAGGTATGCATCTTTAACACTAGTAATTGTATCAAGAAGCTGCCTAATTTCTGATTTTCCTCACAGTTATTCAGGGATTTGTTTGACTAGCACATTTAAACACATTAGCTAAACTTGTGTTTCTTGTATATAATATCATGTCAGATGTAGCTATTATAATTTATAATGCAATTATAAATAAATACTTACAGAAAGGAATGCATGAACCAAATCTGCTTTTACTTGACTAAATGTTTTATCACGAACCATCATAAAATGGTGCTCTTGTTCCATACCCATTAATCCTCCAAACCATGATCTTTTGGCCATTCTGAAAATAAAGCCTTAAGATTTAAACTAAGCAGTTGCCAAAGATATGGAAATGAATGTAATAGACTACGTGGTGATATGAAGGAAATTTTGCCTGTGACCTCTTAGAATGTCAATGTCGAAAGGAAATGAGATTTTGAGATATGTTTTAAGTTTCATCAATATCAATTAAAAATACAGACCTCAAGAGTGTTCACAAGCTAAAAACATACGCCTACAGCAGCTTAATCGTCCGGGCAGTCAACAAGAGTTGTCCCATGAAATATTTATAATACACTAAAATCTGATTAAGAGTAACAACTCATTAAGTAATTATCAGAAAATCATTAGAATTTGTTTGGTTATTTTTATGATAGTCTGTCCGATGCTAACGTTTGGTATATGAAACATTTAATATCATGGATTTAGCTGTTCAGTTATCAAAATTAATTGAAAATCAATATACTTGTTCATCTCAAGACCTTAAACCCTGTGTATCAATCTGAAGTCAATCTGAAGTCAATCTTGAGCGTCACAAGATTTTTCAAAGAGATCAAGGGAGATAACTTTGGTAGTAATAATTGGAAATTGCTGAAAATCAATAGGTTTCTTCGTCTCGTGACCTTAAACACTGTGTAAAAATTTGAAGTCATTCGGATATTAACTTTGGCCTCTAGACCGTCCACAAGATTTTTCAAGATTTGGCAATAATTAACAAAATCGCCGAAAATCAATAGGATTCTTCCTCTCATGAACTTTAACACACCATCCACAAGATTTTTTGAAATGATAAAGGGCCACATCTCTGGCAGTAATTATCGGAAATTGCTGAAAATCAATAGGATTCTTCTTCTCATGACCTAAATTCAAAGTCAATCGGATATTAACTTTGACCTCAAGAGCGTTCTCAAGATTTTTTGAAGTGATCAAGGGCCATAACGCTGGCAGCAATCATTGGAAATCACTGAAACAATAGGCTTCTTCGTCTTGACACCTGTGCATCAATTTAAAGTCAATTGGATATTTACTTTAGCCTGTAGAGCAACGGCAATATACAAAAAAATTTCAACCATAATTATTTTTAACCCTAATTTCAAAATGTTGTGTCTCTAAATTTTTGATATTGGATCAGGTATGATAGGCCTCGTAGTCGACTTAAAATTCGGAAGTTGTCTGGAATGAATCATTCCTGTGGAAGTGTCTGTGAGTGATCTTAAAGTGGTCATTTTACATATATTATCTTATATGTATTATCATAGATATGCATCACCATATGTTAAGTCTCATAATGACCTACTTTGTGTCCAGTGCACAGAAAATAAATCTTATTTTTACTGTTACTGTCCTGTCTGAATCATCCTTGCTAACGACTAAATGGAATATACAGTGGACTCCGTCACACCCGAACTCTGACCAGTCTGGCACTCTGTGAAATCCGACATGATTTGCACGTCCCGATTTATTTCCTTATTGTTTCAGCCAAAAAATCGCTGTTTAATCTGGACTTTGTATGTTCCGGATTACGACATCAATCGAACGTCCCGTAACATGATTTCCATTGAATCGACACGGTATAATCCGGCTTTCAATCGATAGGTGTGAAGTAAGCAATTACCACTCAATTATCGGTGAGATTAAAACTCGATGGGTGTGAAGCCACAAAAGATTAACAAGCAAACACCAATCAATTATCGGTGAGATTAAAACTCACTATCGAAGGTCTTTGTTGATTACTTTGATAATTTTCTAATCTCTTGTAAGACAGTAATTGTGACAAATACTCAAGAGTATCCACGAATTCGCAGTCGTAAAAATATTCCTAGCACCTTAGAAACACATTCGTTGCAAATGCCGATTGAACCCCAATAACGTAAGTTTGCACTCGGCAATCCTCGGCAGACTGTAGTACAATCTAAGTAAGGTACCGGAATCTGCCGAGTTTTGCCGAGTGGTGAGTTTGTTCACCCTACGGATCTCTCTGAACCATGTGACGTCGACCTTGACATAGAATGACAGATAATCAATGAACTTGTGAATAAACACAAAACCATATATGGAATACAATTATTGTTTTAATTAAAGCAACGTTTCGTTGAGGATTCTCTCAACGTTTTCAAACGTCGCTTTTATTACGGTTTCACACTGCGTAGCTTGTGTAAAACACTATTGTTTTTGTTCGGATTATTTTTCTTCTTCTTTTTAAGCTTGCTTATTGTTTCTGTTACGATTATTATTATTTTTTCTTTTGTGTATTTTCTACAAATCGGATTTCTCCGAATCTAACCGCAGGATCTTTCTGAAACTTTGACCTACCCCACCCCCAAAAAAAAATGAAAGATAGGCTGGCACTGCCAGGCAGGATACGCCCACATTTTCGAGAGATGGATAGAGAACAAGCAATACCGAAAGTGATTTTTCCTATGTGCAAATATCGAAATGAATTAAGATCTTTGGGTTATAAAGGTTCATTTCAGTAGGCTTCAAATTCGACTGGGGATCATGTTGCTAAGTGGGTAAATGGGATAATAATTCTGACCCCAGAGGGGCCAAAAGCTAAAAAAAAGGTCATTTTTCGTACAATCAGGGGCCATAATTCAGGAAGTTACAATCCGATATGCACAAATATCGAAAGGAACCAAGATCTTTGGGTTATAAACATCCATGTCAAGTTTCATCAAAATCGGTTCAAAATTGTGACCTGTATAGGGTTCACAACCTTAATATAACGTATTTTCACACTAATCGCGTACAAACGGCGGCCATTTTGTCTGTCAATTTTGGTCCGATTTTCACGAAATCTTACCTCTATCTTCATTTAGGAGATAAACACTTCCTGTTACGTATTTAGAGGGGGTTTATTGTCCATTTAACCATGCTTGAATCATTAGAACACGAGACGCGATAGCGTCGAGTTGTTCTAATGGATAATTCAAGCATGGTTAAATGGACAATAAACCCCCTCTAAATACGTAACAGGAACGTGTTTATCGATATTGTAGCTCAAATATTTAGGGATTTTCTTAGGAACTATTTAGGAAACATTTTTACACCTATTTCAAAAAGCCGTTATTTGCCCACGTGCTTGCGTTCATTTTTCAAAATATTCTCAACACAGATTTAGGCCGTCCTGGCTTTCCTTCAAATTTAAAATTCTGGATTCTCGAGTGTCTAGTAAATGAATTATGAAAGAAAATGTTATTCGGATATCGATATAATTTTTTTTTAACGTTTGAAGATTTTTTTAAAAGAACGGGAAATTAGTCTTACTGTGTCATTTTAAGAGACGGGTTTTAGCGTGATAGAAATAATTCCGGCCTGCTATCCGAGACTAAAAGAGGGGTAACTCTTGGCAACAAAGGTTTCTTCGCTTCGTGAGTTTCATGTAAGTTTTCAGTCTTTATTATTTTATTTGCAGACTTTTACCACAACCCAGCAGCTTGTTCGTGTTCAAACAATTGCATTTCGTACTTACATCTGCAAAAGTACCGTATAAAACTATGACAGTGGTGGCTAGCCTAAGATTTCAAGTGGTTGCTATGTATACTATTCTGACGTGTTGTCAACAAATGTCAATTTTGGCATGTTTAGATATTCAGCTGCTATTTTCGACCCCCTCATTGTATTTTTAAGCGGTTTCTTGTGACTAATGGCTTATTATTAGGTAGATCATGTTAGCCAGACTTTGATCAAACCGTGATTTAATAAAAAATCCACCTGATTAAGTAAAAATTGATTGGTGAGTGAAGCTATATCCTACCTTAAAAGAAAATAAATTTGTCCATACTGTGACAGCCTAGTTACGAATATATTTAGATACCTGAAAACGGTTTTAATTAATATATGGACTGATTTTCTACTGTTTTATGTATTTCAGAAATGTGTTTTCATAAAAGATGATGTTTGAAAATGGTGTGATAGTCATATGTGCAGAATTTCTTGAAGATATTTGCCAATAAAGATTTGAGTTGAGGAAGATCATGGAGCACAAAAATGAAAAAAAGTACACTGGAATATTTATACGCAGTAATTCGCCTTGATAATTCAGAGGGGGTTTATTGTCCATTCGACCACACTTTTCGACCAATCAGAATCGAGGAAATTTCTAATTTGTGCTACAATACCATGTAACGGTGATATAATCAAACGTTTTTTTAAATCGGATAATAATTTTGACCTCCAGTGGGACCACAAGCTAAAAAGGGTGATTTTTCGTACAATCAGGGGCCATAATTCAGGAAGTTACGAATCAATGAGCGCAAATATCGACAGGAACCAAGATCTTCGGGTTATAAACATGCATGTCAAGTTTCATCAAAATCGGTTCAAAATTGTGACCTCTATAGGGTCCACAACCTTGATATAACATATTTTCACACTATTCGCGTACAAACGGCGGCCATTTTGTTGTCAATTTTGGTTTGATTTTCACGAAATTCGAACAGAGCCTTCATTACTATGTAACGGTGATATAATCAAACGGTTTTTTAAATCGGATAATAATTTTGACCTCCAGAGGAACCACAAGCTAAAAAGGGCAATTTTTCGGACAATCAGGGGCCATTATTCAGGAAGTTACAATCCGATGGGTGCAAATATCGAAAGGAACCAAGATCTTTGGGTTATAAACATACATGTCAAGTTTCATCAAAATCGGTTCAAAATTGTGACCTCTATAGGGTCCACAACCTTGATATAACATATTTTCACACTATTCGCGTACAAACGGCGGCCATTTTGTTTGTCAATTTTGGTCCGATTTTCACGAAATTTGAACTCAACCTTCATTACCATGTAACGGTGATATAATCGAATGGTTTTTTAAATCGGATAATAATTTTGACCTCCAGAGGAACCACAAGCTAAAAAGGGCGATTTTTCGGACAATCAGGGGCCATAATTCAGGAAGTTACGATCCGATGGCCGCAAATATCGAAAGGAACCAAGATCTTTGGGTTATAAACATACATGTCAAGTTTCATCAAAATCGGTTCAAAATTGTGACCTCTATAGGGTCCACAACCTTGATATAACATATTTTCACACTATTCGCGTACAATCGGCGGCCATTTTGTTTGTCAATTTTGGTCCGATTTTCACGAAATTTGAACTCAACCTTCATTACCATGTAACGGTGATATAATCGAACGGTTTTTTAAATTGGATAATAATTTTGACCTCCAGAGGGACCACAAGCTAAAAAGGGCGATTTTTCGGACAATCAGGGGCCATAATTCAGGAAGTTACGATCCGATGGCCGCAAATATCGAAAGGAACCAAGATTTTGGGGTTATAAACATGCATGTCAAGTTTCATCACAATCGGTTCAAAATTGTGACCTCTATAGGGTCCACAAGCTAAAAACATGATATTTCGTACAATCAGGGGCCATAATCCATGAAGTTCCGATCCGATACATGCCAATATCGAAAGGAACCGAGATCTTATGGGGATAAACCTATATTTCAAGTTTCGTCAAAATCAGATAAGAATTGTGACCTGTAGAGAGTCCACAAACAAATTGTGGACGTCCGGACGGACAGGGGCGACGACATAATACGTCCACATGAAAATGTGGGCGTATAAAAATGGGTTGCCAACGTTGTTTAAATATATTTTCAAAAAGTTTTACGAATCCGAAATCACCGAATTTTAAGAACAAAAAAACTGACAATGCATAATTGTAACTTTGTTATTTATTGACCTATTTTGCTATTTTTTTTAATTTGAGTACCTTATAAAAAATCATTTTCATCTGCAGTTTCAGATTTTCGAATTTCGAAAATTCTTTGCTGTGATTTTGACCCAGAAGTTATGACCAATTTGACAACTTCTTTAATAGTTGCACGGTTTTCATGAAATTTAGCATGTAAGTAGATCTTACCGATGCGACTTCAAAAATTTGATTAGAAATTTTCTAAATTACCGCCCCTTGATGAAATTAAAGATCAAAGTTTACAAAAAAAATCAACGAAATATAGGTCATAATGACCTAAGTTCTTTTTTTTGATAGCAGACAAGTAATTACTGATTTGTACACAATATATGGAGTTTGTCGATCGAACCGGAAGTGCCACCATCTTGAAACGTGAAAAGTCCCCAAGGCTTTTGCGATATTGTACTTACAGACACTTGAGTTATATTTTCTGAATCCTTGAAGGAATGCCCCAAAAGTGTTCAGAGCAGAATTTTGATTTAGGTCAACTGATGGTTGCCATTTTGAAGTCAATATGAAAAATAGTGAAAAAACAACATTTACGGGCTTGTAAACAAACACAAAAGGCCATAGTATGTTCAATGCGTCTCTTATTTCTGAAATTAATACATTTCAGGATAGCCGGGATGCGGGTCAATCTTTGGTATTTGACTATTTCAAAAATTCAAATTTTGTCTTTGACGTTTTTCGTGCCAACAAAGTGAAAAATCACATTAACTTCACTAGATTGTGACCGATTTAAATGATTATTTTTTCTTGTTCGGAATATTTATATGACCCATGACATGTGGCAGGAAGTGACTGTGAATATGAAAGCTTTAATATCTGCTTAGTAGATCTAGTTATCATTATTATTTTTCCATTTGAGCATATCTCAGAAATTACTTGAAAGATCGATTCCATGTCTTCGGTTTTACTTGGAAAGTGGGTTTAACTTGAAATTTAAAGCTATTTCTAACGTTCTGCGACAATATTATCAATAATCGATACATTTCACATAGCCGGAGACAAGACACATAGCTACAGTTCTTTAAGATTTTTTATTTTCGACAAATCTTCAGAAATATTAGATGCCAAATTTTGAAAATTAAAATTTTTACGAAAAACTTTTTTATTAATGAATATTTTTATGTGGTATATTACCCAGGAGTAAACAATCATCTGATTTGACCAAAAATAGCAACATGTTTTGTCACCGTATTTTTCCTTGGCCCACAATGGTTTATTCAGTTTTTCAGTCCTGGATTAATGTCATTTTTCTTTGTACCGGTAAAGTTGCCTTTCGGCAATGGAAGTGACTTAAATTTAGCAAAAACTACAATTTTGACAGTTCGGTAATATTTTTTTTTTTCAAATCTGGTATGACTGAAAGGGTGTGCCCTGCAAAGACGCAGAAAACTTTGTGCTCAGTTTTTTTAAATTCGAATTTCATCTTTGACTTTCTTCGCACTGACAAAGTTGTTTACGAGTGAAATTAGTTTGAAGAATACGTCTCCAATTTCCAAAATGAATTCATTTATAGATTGCTGGGATCAATGTCAAATTTTTGGTAGTTGAAAATGTCACAATTTCGAATTATTTTTTCGTGTCAATAAAGTTGTTTTCTTGTAAAAAATCGAATGAACTTCACCAGATTTTGACTGATTTTATTGATTTTTTTTCTTGTTTGGATTATTTATATGACCCATGACATGTGAAAGGAAGTGACTGTGAACATGAAAGCTTTAATATCTGCTTAGCAGATCTAGTTATTCTTTTTTTTTTTTGTGGTTTCCTGCAAATCAGATTTCTCAGAATCTAACCATAGGATCTTTCTGAAACTTTGACTTATCCCTCCAAAAATGGGTGGTGAGTATTGATTAAATATATTTTCAAAATGTTTTAAGCATTCAAAATCACCGAATCATAAGAACGAAAAAACTAACAATGCATAGTCGTAACTTTGTTATTTATTGACCTATTTTACTAACTCTTTTTTCTTTGAATACCTTGTAAAAAATCATTTTAATCTGCAGTTTCCGATTTTCGAATTTCGAAAATTCGTCGCTGTGATTTCGTTCTTTAACTTTCGGACTTATCTCCTCTTGGAGAAATTCAAGTTCAAAGTTTCCAAAAAGATAGGCTGGCACTGCCAGGCAGGATACGCCCACATTTTCGAGAGATGGATAGAGAACAAGCAATACCGAAAGTGATTTTTCCTACATCATTAAGTCCTGTATTTCATACTGTATTGGGAGCAGCCATTTTGTTGGTCAGTTCCAGTCTGATATTCATGAAATTCGAAGCTGACAATGATTATGGTGTGACGGTACACAACCTAGAAATGTGTACAAACGGCGGCCATTTTGTCTGGCAATTATGGTCCGATTTTCTCGAAATTCGAACTCAACCTTCCGTAGGGTGTAACGGTGATAGAGTCAAACGTTTTTTTAAATCGGATAATAACTGTGACCTCCAGAGGGACCATAGGCGATTTTTCGGACAATCAGGGGCCATAATTCAGGAAGTTACGATCCGATATGCGCAAATAACGAAAGGAACCAAGATCTTTGGGTTATAACCATGCATTTCAAGTTTCATCAAAATCGAATTAAAATTGTGACCTATACAGGCTCCACAACCATGATATACCATATTTAAACAGTATTCGTGTACAAACGGCGGCCATTTTGTATGGCAATTTTGGTTCGATTTTCCCGAAATTCGAACTCAACCTTCCTTACGGTGCAACAGTAATATAATCAAATGCTTTTTTAAATCGGATAATAATTGTGACCTCCAGAGAGACCACAAGCTAAAAAAAGGCGATTTTGCGTATAATCAGGGGCCATAATTCAAGAAGTTACGATCCGATATGCGCAAATATCGAAAGGAACCAAGATCTTTGGGTTATAACCATGAATTTCAAGTTTCATCAAAATCGAATTAAAATTGTGACCTCTACAGGGTCCACAACACTGATATACCATTTTTTAACAGTATTCGCGTACAAACGGCGGCCATTTTGTATGGCAATTTTGGTCCGATTTTCCCGAAATTCGAACTCAACCTTCCTCAGGGTGTAACGGTGATATAATCGAACGTTTTTTTAAATCGGATAATAATTGTGACCTCCAGAGGTACCACAAGCTAAAAGATAGGCTGGCACTGCCAGGCAGGATACGCCCACATTTTCGAGAGATGGATAGAGAACAAGCAATACCGAAAGTGATTGTAATATCATATGTGCAAATATCGAAATGAATTAAGATCTTTGGGTTATAAAGGTGCATTTCAGTAGGCTTCAAATTCGACTGGGGATCATGTTGCTAAGTGGGTAAGATGCTGGCTCAGTAGCCTTGAGGTTGGGTGTTTGATCCCTGCATTGGGTGACAAAGTTCATCTAGATTTTCTGGTGTGGTTTCCCCTTGTTAGTGATGAAGGATGGATGGCCTGACAAGAACAGCTGTCAATTCTGGTTCGATTTTCACGAAATTCGACCTCAACCTTCATTACGATGTAACGGTGAAATAATCAAACGTTTTTTTAAATGGGATAATAATTCTGACCGCAGAGGGACCACAAGCTAAAAAAAAAGGTCATTTTTTGTACAATCAGGGGCCATAATTCAGGAAGTTACAATCCGACATGCACAAATATCGAAAGGAACTAAGATTGTTAAGTTGTAAACATGTGTTTCAAGTTTCATCAAAATTGAATGAAGATTGTGACCTCTACAGGGTTCACAACCTTGATATACCATATTTTTACACTCTTCGCGTACAAGCGGCGGCCATTTTTTCAGTCAATTTTGGTACGATTTTCACGAAATTCGACCTCAACCTTCATTACGATGTAACGGTGATATAATCAAATGTTTTTTTAAATGGGATAATAATTCTGACCTCCAGAGGGACCACAAGCTAAAAAAGGTCATTTCTCGGACAATCAGGGGCCATAATTCAGGAAGTTACGATCCAATGGGCACAAATATCGAAAGGAACCAAGATCTTTGGGTTATAAACATGCATGTCAAGTTTCATCAAAATCGGTTCAAAATTGTGACCTTTATATGGTCCACAACATTGATATAACATATTTTCACACTAATCGTGTACAAACGGCGGCCATTTTGTCTGTCAATTTTGGTCCGATTTTCACAAAATTTGAACTCAATCTTCATTACCATGTAACGGTGATATAATCAAACTTTTTTTTAAATCGGATAATGATTTTGACCTCCAGTGGGACCACAAGCTAAAAAGGGTGATTTTTCGTACAATCAGGGGCCATAATTCAGGAAGTTACGAATCAATGGGCGCAAATATCGAAAGGAACCAAGATCTTCGAGTTATAAACATGCATGTCAAGTTTCATCAAAATCGGTTCAAAAGTGTGACCTCTATAGGATCCACAACCTTGATATAACATATTTTATCAAATCGGATAATAATTTTGACCTCCAGAGGGACCATAAGCTAAAAAGGGCAATTTTTCGGACAATCAGGGGCCATAATTCAGGAAGTTACAATCCGATGGGCGCAAATATCGAAAGGAACCAAGATCTTGGGGTTATAAACATGCATGTCAAGTTTCATCACAATCGGTTCAAAATTGTGACCTCTATGGGGTCCACAACCTTGAAATAACATATTTTCACACTATTCGCGTACAAACGGCAGCCATTTTGTATGTCAATTTTGGTCCGATTTTCACGAAATTCGAACTCAAGCTTCATTACCATGTAACGGTGATATAATCGAACGGTTTTTTAAATCGGATAATAATTTGGACCTCCAGACGGACCACAAGCTAAAACGGGCGATTTTTCGGACAATCAGGGGCCATAATTCAGGAAGTTACAATCCGATGGGCGCAAATATCGAAAGGAACCAAGATCTTGGGGTTATTAACATGCATGTCAAGTTTCATCACAATCGGTTCAAAATTGTGACCTCTATAGGGTCCACAAGCTAAAAACATGATATTTCGTACAATCAGGGGCCATAATCCATTAAGTTTCCATCCGATACATGCCAATATCGAAAGCAGCCGAGATCTTATGGGGATAAACCTATATTTAAAGTTTCGTCAAAATCGGATAAAAATTGTGACCTGTAGAGAGTACACAAACAAATTGTGGACGGACAGACGGACGGACGGACCCCCGGACGGACAGGGGCGACGACATAATATGTCCATATGAAAATGTGGGCGTATAAAAAGGTGATTTTTCGGACAATCAGGGGCCATAATTCAAGAAATTACGTTCCAATAGGCGCAAATATCGAAAGGAACCAAGATCTTTGGGTTATAAACATGCATGTCAAGTTTCATCAAAATCGGTTCAAAATTGTGACCTCTATAGGGTCCACAAGCTAGAAACGTGATTTTTCGTACAATCATGGGCCATAATCCATGAAGTTTTGATCCGATACATGCCAATATCGAAAGCAGCCGAGATCTTTTGGGGATAAACATATATTTCAAGTTTCATCAAAATCGGGTAAGAATTGTGACCTGTAGAGAGTCCACAAACAATTGTGGACGGACGTCCGGACGGATAGGGTCGATGACATAATACGTCCACATGTAAATGTAGGCGTATAAAAATCGACAAAATATAGTTCAGATCACTTTGAATTTTTTTTTCTATACTAGCTACGAGACTACTGATTTGTACAGAAAAAATGGAGTTTGTAGCTCAATTCGGAAGTGCCACCATCTTGAAAAGTGAAAAATCCACAGGGCTTTTTTGATATTTTACTTTCAGACATGGGAGTTATATTTTCTGAATCCTTGAAGGAATGCCTAAAAAAATTTTGATTTAGGCCAACTGATAGTCGCCATTTTAAAGTGAATGTGAAAAATCGACATTTACAAGCTTGTAAACAAACATAATAGACCATAGTAATATGTTCAATACGTCTATTATTTATGAAATGTGTACATTTCAGAATAGCGAAATGGGTCAAATTTTTCTTATTTGACTATTTCAAAAATTCAAATTTCATCTTTCACTTTTTTCGTGCCGACAAAAATGTTTATGAGTGAAAATAGTTTTAAGAATACGTCTATTTCAAAGATAGGTTGCCAGGCAACGAAACATGGTTGTCACATTTTTTTTCTTTTGTCAGTATGGAGAAAACAGCCCAGTAAGTAATTATTAGAAATGGTCAGAATTGGTTTGATTGTTTATCTCATGGCCTTCATCCACAAGATATTTCAAAGTGATCAAGGGCCATTACTCTGACAGAAATAATCAGATATCTTTGAAAATTGATAGGCTTCTTCGTCTCATGACGTAAAACACTGTGTATAAATGTAAAGTCAATCCGATATTAACTTTGGCCTCTAGAGCGTCCACAATACTTTTATACGCCCACATTTTCATGTGGACGTATATTGTCGTCGCCCCTGTTCATCCGTCCACAATTGTTTGTGAACAGTCTACAGGTCACAATTTTTATCCGATTTCAATGAAACTTAAAATATAGGTTTATCACCCTAAGATCTCGGTTTCTTTCGTTATTGGCATGTATCGGACTGTAACTTCACCCTTTTTAGCTTGTGGTCCCTCTGGAGGTCAAAATTGTTATCCGATTTAAAAAAACGTTCGGTTATATCACCGTTCCATGGTTATGAAGGTTGAGTTCGAATTTCGTGAAAATCGGACCAAAATTGACGGACAAAATGGCCGCCATTTGTATGCGAATAGTGTGAAAATATGTTATATCAAGGTTGTGGACCCTATAGAGGTCACAATTTTGAACTGATTTTGATGAAACTTGAAATACATGTTTATAACTTAATGATCTTGGTTCCATTGCATATTTGCCCATATCGGATCGTAACTTCCTGAATTATGGCCTCTGATTGTACGAAAAATCATCCTTTTTAGCTTGTGGTCCCTCTGGAGGTCAAAATTATTATCTGATTTGAAAAAACGTTTGATTATATCACAGTTACACCGTAGTTATGGGTGAGTTTGAATTATGATTTTCTGATGATTACTTAAAATGCAACAACTCTTGTTGACTGCCCGGACGATTTGGCTGCTGTGTGGGCGTATGCAACCTATTTTTTGAAGTGATTAATGACCATAACTCTGGCAGTAGTTATCAGAAATCGCTGAAAATCAATAGGCTTCTTCGTCTCATGACCTTAAACACTGTGTATAAATCTAAAGTCAATCGGATATTAACTTTAGCCTGTAGACGGACCGACAACAATATACGACCACATTTCAATGTGGGCGTATAAAAACGACATATACGGGCTTGTAAACAAACACAAATAGGCCATAGTATGTTCAATGCCTCTCCTTTTTCTGAAAGTAATACATTTCAGGATAGGCGGGATGCAGGTCAAATTTTTGGTATTTGACTATTTTAAAAATTCGAATTTCGTCTTTGACTTTTTTGGTGCCGACAAAGTTGTTTACGAGTGAAAATAGTTTGAAGAATATGTCTCCTATTTCCAAAATGAATACATTTCTAGATTGCTGGGATCAATGTTGAATTTTTGGTAGTTGAAAATGTCACAATTTCGAAAAAAAAAATTGTGTCGACAAAGTTGTTTACGAGTGAAAAATCAAATTAACTTCACCAGATTTTGACCGATTTTAATTTTTAAAACATTTTGCGCATCCCAAATCACCGAATTTTACGAACAAAGAAATTGACTTACATACCCATAACTCTGTGACCTATGTTACTCATCTTTGAGTACCTTGAATCTGCCATTTCCAATTTTTGAATTTCGAAAAATTACGTCATTGACATTTCGTCTCAGAAGTAAAACAGAAGTGACAACTTTTTTAATATTGGTATGATTTTCATGAAATTTGGAATGAATGTAGACCTCATTAACCCAACTTCAACAATAACATTAAATATATCCTAACTAATCTCCCCTTGAATAAATTCAGGAACTAATTTCTTTTAAAAATATAGGTCAGATTGCTTTTGAAATGGTTTTATGTGCTAACTAAGAAATTTCTATCAGGTCAAATGTGCTTCGCGACCTTAGTTGCTTATTTTGAAAGTTTTATCAAAATTGGTTGGTAACGAAATGTTTTTTTGCAACTTATGAAATGTTACAACGGTAAATTTTGCTGGGTTGAAATGTTTCTCATTATAATTCAGCGCCTTTTTATGCGATTTTAATAATTAAACATTCTGGACAACATCAGTAACATCCGACATGAAGTGATGCCTAGTTAAAATATTTCTCGTTATAGAGAGAGAGAGAAATGGGGTTTAACGTCCACTCGACACAAACTAGGTCATTTTGGGACTAACATATGGTTTCATTTTATTTCAATAATTCGCTTGCGCGTAGGGGTCTTTAGCAGTGAGAGGAAACTGGAGTGCCCCGAGGAAACCCACGAGGTTGAGAAGGCGCCCCTATCTCCATGTCACATACTCACACCAGGACTCGAAACCACAGCCGCAAGCCAGAGGTGACCGGGCAGCTAGAGGTCGAAGCGCGGCACTCTAGACCACTAGGCCATCCCAACCCCCCTTTTCTCGTTATAACTCAGTTTTTGGCTTATTTGTTTATTAAAGTGGCATGATTCAATTCATTTTTATACGTCCACGTAGGCTGCATGTTCAAGACCACTTTATTAAATGTCAAGGTTACATACACGAAGGTGAAGGACGGGGTTATACATTACTATTACATCCCCCGTTTTGTATAAAAACATAAAGAAAAAAAACATATTTATATAACATTGTGAATAGTTACAGTTTGTTTACTTTCTTGTGTGGTTCAAATGTCAATGCAAAAAATAAACACATGAAATGTAGTATTCAAGAAATATGTTGACATCAGAATAAGCTGTATATCACAAAAAATGGTGATCTGTTGAGCTATATGGTTTAATTAAAACTATTTGGTGATCTAATGGCGTCGTTTGCTGGTGAGTTATAGTTAATTTTTGACGGGAGGGTATCTTTAACCTTTCGTTGAAACATGACTTCAGCAGAACTAGGGATTTTGTTGTCAACTGGGGTAGTTCTCCATCGTAAGAGAGCTAGTTGTATTTCTTCATTAGCTGCCATAGCTTTCTTCATGATATGTTTGCAGGTTTCAATCTGGTGTTCGATGAATCAGTTTGATCTAACATAATGCGGCGAAAAAGTGATGTGCTGAATGTTATAAGTACCAGGGAATTGTTGATATGCATTACCGACATGTGGACCATTGTCGGATCGAATAATGTCTAAAATACCCATGTTGCTACAGTATTTTCTTGTTATATCTGCAACAACCTCGGAGGGTGCTGGTGATGGAAGGCATTCTATAATTGGGAACTTTGTGAAATAATCACAAATGATGAGATATTGTTTGTTGTTTATCTGGAAGAGATCTGTACCAATAATACTCCAGGGTCTAGCAGGTATCTCTAGTAGGGTTCTGGTTGTTGCTTGGCTTGATGAGTTTGACATATGTTGCATGATTTAAACATCTTTTCGATATCATCATTGAGTTTAGGCCAATAAACATTTTGTCTGGCTCTGAGTTGTGTCTTGTTTATGCCAAGATGACCAGTATGTATGTTTTTTTAGTATACTGTCACGTACAGGTGGGGGTATGTATATTCTTTCTCCCTTTAGTATAATACCATTTTCAATGCTGAGTTCATCTCTATAAGACCAGTGAGAATGTATATCAGTTGGGAGTTCTCGTTGCGTTTCGGGCCACCCATTGTGTATAATCTCTTTCAGGATGCATAGAACTGGGTCAGCTTGAGCAGCATTTTTAATGTCAGAAACCTTAAAGAATTCTACTCTTGATGTCCAATGGTACATCTGCCGTGTTGTTGGTGTTTGGAAGACGGCTTAAAGCATGAGCAAGACCAATTTCATTTCCAGCAACATATTTGACAGTGTAGTCATATCCTTGTATTGCTAACATCATAGCTTGAAGACGAGGTTAGGCTGCGTTGATAGGTTTGTTGCATATAACCTCTAAGGGTTTGTGGTCACTTATGATGACCGTAAGCTGTCGGTTGAAGAGGAATGTGTGGAATCGTTTGACTCCAAAGGTAACTGCTAGCATCTCCCTTTCAATGTTGACATCCTTCTTTTGAGCACTAGAGAGGGCTTTACTGGCAAAAGCTACAGGTCTGTTGTGTGTTGAGTAGCTGCCATCAGACTGTTTATCTGGCTGAAACAAAGCAGCACCTAGGCCTCGTTGACTGGCATCTACCATCAGGAATGTTGGGGCTGATTTGTCATAGTATTTAAGGGATACATCAATGGAGATAAGCGTTTTGAGATGATCAAATATGTGTTGGTAATCTTCTGATGTGGAACATCTTTGTGCAGTAGGTTTCGAAGAGGCTCAGACTTTGCTGATAAGTCTTGGATGAATGGTGAGAGGTAAGTAATAAGGCCAAAGAATTCTTGCAATTCTTTCTTTGATGTGGGTATTGGCATGGTTTTAAGATCTGTGGGTCTGGATCACGGATCTTAATCAGCTGTTTTTTTGTTGGCTTTAGCTGATTGATCTTTAATCTAGCCGATTGGCAAAACAATGAATCGGCCACTATGGTATCATATATCAATCTACTTTCGGCCGATTTACAAAGAGTTAATCATCATGCCGATAAAACAATGAACAAGCCACTACGATGTCATATATCAATCTATTTTCGGGCGATTACAAAGAATTAATTATTACTCGTCGATTAATTAACCCATCAAAGAGTCAATCAATGCAAAGAATACCTTCGGTCAATCCTTATCAGCTCATTTCGTAAATAAGCAACTTAGTTGAGTTAATTCATGCAAAGTAAAACAATAGCCGAAAAAGTGAAGGTGGCATTGACCTTGAACTTCAAGCATGCACATTGTCATTGGATTTGGAAGATCCAAAAGCTGGAGATCCTCCCACGTCCAATATAGGTCAACCAAAGTTGAGGTCCGGAAGATATTTTAGATCCGAATAGTTAACTACTTTCAAATGACTTTCGTTTGACAAAAATTCACAGAACACTAATAAAAATAAACAAGCCAACAGTGAGGCTGATGTCCCCCGCCGAAATCCCAAAATAAATAGATGACACATATTAATTAATCGCACATTTATTTTTTTCAAACGTATCAAGCAATCAAACTGTACACGAAGTGTCATCCAAAAGTGTTTTATAAAGAAAAATGCTAAAACCGATGAGAAAAATGAAAATGTACCCTAGTTAGGGGGACCCTAAAGGCTGACAAAAGGGCCCCCACGCTTGACAAAAGGGCCCCTCTGGCCAAGGGAAAGGGCCCTCGTGTCTGAGTCAATCGTTTCTATACACTGTTACTGTCGAATCCATTACTGAATGAAAATGCAGTCATTGTATTGGCATAAATATCATCAATCAAGATGAATCTAAGTTATCTTGTCCCAAAGTATCAACCAATCAAATTGCTTATCTCTGCCTACCCTAAGCAGAAAATGCTCATCTTCGAACTCCATCAAGGCATTGACCTAATAAGCATACACACCAGGTTTGAACATTTTAACTTAATTAGAAGGAGAGTTATTGTGTTCCAAAGTCTCGACCAATCAAATTTGCGTATCGCTCTGCTTACCCTGAGCAGAAAAAATGCTCATTATCGAACTTAGTCAAGGTATTACTGTAATGAAACTATACACCAAGTTTCATCACTCTCACTTAATTAGAACTAAAGTCATCGTGTCCCAAAGCATCAACCAATCAAATTGCTTATCTCTGCTTACCCTAAGTGGAAAATGCTCATCTTCGAACTCCATCAAGGCATTGACCTAATAAGCATATACACCAAGTTTGAACATTTTAACTCAATTAGAAGGAGAGTTAATGTGTTCCAAAGTCTCGACCAATCAAATTTGCGTATCGCTCTGCTTACCCTGAGCAGAAAATGCTCATTATCGAACTTAGTCAAGGTATTACTGTAATGAAACTATACACCAAGTTTCATCACTCTCACTTAATTAGAACTAAAGTTATCGTGTCCCAAAGCATCAACCAATCAAATTGCTTATCTCTGCTTACCCTAAGCGGAAAATGCTCATCTTCGAACTCCATCAAGGCATTGACCTAATAAACACATACACCAAGTTTGAACATTCTAGCTCAATTAGGAAGAGAGTTATTGTGTCCCAAAAAGTGTGACAGACAGACAGACAGACAGACAGACGAACCCATTTTAATAGTCCCCCAACTTTCTTCGAAAGGCGGGGGACAACTAATCTGAATCACAATTGGCCACGTGACCTTTCGCACGTAAGTTCTGACTATACACAGAAAATAATTTGTGCTACTTTGTTATTATTGACGTGCTTACAAATATACTTTGTTTTTTTTATATATTGACAAATGTTTACGTATAAAATAATTTAAAATAACTTATTTGTATTTACGTGTACTGAATTATAACTTCCGTTTCGTTGGATGAAAGTAAAAGTAGAAATATACATTATGCAAGTTGCTGAAATTTGACTATAAATTTGGATATTATATCGATATATGAATACAAGTATGGAATTACAACAAAGGCTTTGTTTATTCGAAGTTTCAACTATTATTATTCGGAATATGTTATGCAATTATTGACGTGAATAAAGTATGCATAAACCAACATGTCTGTTGTTGAAAAGACGACTATCCGTTACGCCGACCCGTGGCCGGTTCATTTCAAAATGGATTGAGAACCCTGGTCTGGATGGACACCATTTATATCATACCGCATTCCAAAAAGTCTATCTGCAGTTGTTTGAAGACACATTTCTTGCTGTTGAATGTGAGACCTTTGTGTTTAGCTTCCTGCATTAAAGTTAACACGTTTATGTCATGTTCAGCTTGTTGGATTTTTTAAGAAAAAATAACCCCAGACAATTTTCTATTAATATTTTAAAAGGGCTGGTAGATCCGTACAATCAAATTTATCTACTGAAGAGTTTTATTCACATTTTTCAAACTTATGTTCCACGAATGCTATAGTCAACGAAACAGTAGAGGAATATATGAATAAATATGAAAATCATCCAACTGACTTGAATACACAAGAGCTAGATTTAGAAATATCAGAATTAGAAATATCTTCCACAATTGATAACTTAAAGACTAATAAATCAAGTGGATTAGATGGAATATTAAATGAGTTTCTAATTAAATGTAAAATGACAGTGATGCCTTGTCTTAAGAATTTGTTTAATAATGTTTATGATTCAGGCTATTTTCCCACAAATTGGTCGATAGGTTGAGATGTTAACGATGCTGACAACTATAGAGGAATAACGCTACTCAGTTGTTTAGGTAATCTATTTAGTTTACAAGTATTTTAAATAAAAGATTGACCAAATATGACGCACAGTATTCACTCATTACGGACGCACAATTTGGCTTTAGAAAAAATATGTCAACTACTGATGCTATTTTTTCCCTACATTATCTGATTAGAAAATATCTTAATAAAAAAAGATAGGTTGCCAGGCAACGAAACATACGCCCACAGCAGCTAAATCGTCCGGGCAGTCAACAAGGGTTGTCGCATATTTTTACTTTTTTTGGGAATGAAACATTTGTAATACACTAAAATCTGATTAAGAGTAACAACTCATTATGTAATTATCTGAAAATGATTAGAATTTATTTGCTTTTTTATAAAGTTTTGCCCCACGCTAACAATTAGTATAGAAAACATTTAACATCATGGATTTAGCTGTTCAGTTATCAAAATTCATTGAAAATCAAAATACTTGTTCGTTTCAACACCTTAAACTCTGTGTATCAATCTGAAGTCAATCGGATGATAGGTTTGGCATCTATAGCGTCACAAGGTTTTTTGAAGTGATCAAGGGAGATAACTCTGGAAGTAATTATTTGAAATCGCTGAAAATCAGTAGGCTTCTTCGTCTCATGACCTTAAACAGTGTGTGTAAATTTAAAGTCAATCGGATATTAACTTTGGCCTCTAGAGCATCCACAGGATTTTTTGATGTGATCAAGGGCCATAACTCTGGCAATAATTATCAGAGATCGCTGAAAATCAATAGGCTTCTTCGTCTCATGACCTTTAACACTGTGTATAAATTTAAAGTTAATCAGATATTAACTTTGGCCTCTAGAGCATCCACAAGATATTTTGAAGTGATCAAGGGACACAACTCTGGCACTAATTATCAGAAATCGCTGAAAATCAATAGGCTTCTTCGTCTCATGACCTTAAACACTGTGTATAAATTTGAAGTCAATCGGACATCATCTTTGTCCTCTAGAGCATCCACAAGATTTTTTGAAGTGATCAAGGGCTCTAACTCTGTCACTAATTATCAGATATTGCTGAAAATCAATAGGCTTCTTCATATCACGACCTTGAACACTGTGTATAAATTTAAAGTCAATCGGATATTAACTTTAGTCTCTTGAGCGTTCACAAGATTTTTCAAAGTGATCAAGGGTCATAACTCTGGCAGTAATTATCGGATATTGCTGAAAATCAATAGGCTTCTTCGTCTCATGACCTTAAACAATGTGTATAAATTTAAGGTCAATCGAATATTAACTTTAGCCTCTAGAGCGTTCACAAGATTTTTCAAAGTGATCAAGGGTCATAACTCTGGCAGTAATTATCGGATATTGCTGAAAATCAATAGGCTTCTTCGTCTCATGACCTTAAACACTGTGTATAAATTTAAAGTCAATCGGATATTAACCCTGGCCTCTAGTGCGTTCACAAGAAATTGTGGACGACGGACGGACGGACGGACAGACGGACGGACGGGGGCGACGGCAATATACGTCCACATTTCTATGTGGGCGTATAAAAACGACTTTACTGCTGCTTCGTGGATTATAGGAAAGCTTTTGACTTTGTAAATAGACACAATTTATGGTACAAATTATTAAAACAAGGTGTGAAGAGTCATTCCACGAGAAAACCATGCAGTGTGTGGGAAGGTGGGGGTCGGCAGATCGAGTTCATCTCCAGGGGATTTTATCAACTCCTCTGGACTACTTCACAGCCAGAACAGCCGATCTCTAAATTTAATCATTATTGAGGTGTAGCCTCAGATTGATTTTTGGACATTTTTGCATTTTTTCACGTCATTTTTGGTCAATTTTCAGCCACCTATTTTGGCGAGTCTAGGGTTTGGATAAAAATAGTGGTGGTTGGTGATGTTAGTGGGGGTCTTCCTGTGCCCCAATGTAAAGACCTTATGGTCGCATCTATTCTCTGGGCATAATGGTCAGCAAAATTGTAACATATGGCAAATACAATAGAAAATATACACCTTTGAAGATTAGCCCTATTTTTATACACCCACATTTTCATGTGGACGTATATTGTCGTCGCCCCTGTCCGTCCGTCCGTCTGTCCATCCACAATTGTTTGTGAACAGTCTACAGGTCACAATTTTTATCCGATTTCAATGAAACTTCTTTGATTGGCATTAGGTAATTGAACATATAACACAAGGTACAATTTTATGGATACACAATTACTGAGTTTGATACTAAGTGACGTTTCGACGAGTATACTCTCGTCTTTATCAAGCAAATGATACACAAATGTGAATAGTAGGCAAATATATACAGAATATGCAACAAAGATAAGAATAAATACAATTAAAGTTTAACACCTTTGATTAAGGGCCATTAAGGACTAATACCACACAACGGAAAGCTCTTACAGGGATTAAAAGGAGGCGAATGCTATTATTTATAAAAAGATCAGTGTATTAACACTATTAATGGAAAACCAATTAACCTGAGCTATAGATAAACAATAATATAAAGAGAAGTGTGTATGTATAAGTGAACAAGAATGATCGCTGATGTATGTGTAAAGAAAAATAAAATAATAAATTAGAATTCAGAAATGAAAATATAAAATATAGTAATTGAATGTCCAAAAAATCATGAAAGATGTTCAAATATATCGATTCAATAAACTGAAAATCGAGGATTGTGTATTATATCTCCAGACTGTGAGAACTGGTTAAGTACTGAAAAGAAACATTGTCTTGCAGTGGAGTATTTCACCCACCTATTTGCTTAAACTCTTAGAATTCATTCTACAGAATAATGTGTTCACTTTTAACGATGAAATCTATCATCAAATCTCTGGCACGGCTATTGGCTCCCCCGTAGCCTGTTCCTTTAGTACAATTTTTCTAGGAGAATTGGAAGAAATTTTACTCAAACAAACGTGTGATAGACCGGACTTATATGTGAGATACATCGATGATATTTTTATGATCTGGCCTCACGGCGAAGCCAGATTAGAAAGATTCATAAAAGAAATGAATTCTATGCATGACACTATCAAGTTCACTGCAGAATACTCAAAAGAGAGAGTTTCTTTCCTAGATACATGGGTAAATTTTAACCAAATTTCTAATAAATTACATTTCGATTTATACAATAAACCCACAGACTCACACTCCTATCTTTTTTATACATCTTGCCACCCTTCCCATATCAAGACTAAAGGACCTTTTAGTCAATTTTTATGACTAAAACGCATTTGTAGCTTAGAAACAGACTATGAAAGACATAGTCAGAATCTTCTTAATTTTTATCTTAAAAGAGGCTACCCACACAAAGTAGTGTCGGATAATAAAAACAGGGCAAAATCTCTAGCCAGAAAAGACCTGTTAAGCCCGACTACGGCTACTACACTGAAAAAACGGAAGTCACTCGTTTTTATCACGGATTATAACCCTACAGCTGTTCAAGTTAGCATGCTCTTAAAAGAGAAATGGCATTTATTAACCGGATCGGATATGTACAGTCCTATCTCAAACACAAAACCAATCACGGCTTTTAGGAGAAATCCTAATTTAAAAGACACGCTGATGAAAGCGAGACTTATTTATCCACCACGGAATCCGCAAACTAGCAGAACCACGGTTCAAAACCTATTCGAAACATGTATCAAGAAAGACTGTGATATCTGCAACAAATTAGACCAAAATACGCACTTTTTTAGTGGAAAAACTGGTAAGAAATATCCTTGCCGTAGCGGCTATAACTGTCTAAGTAGAAACATAGTTTACTTACTAACATGCTCCCATTGTAAAAAACAATACGTAGGGGAAAGTAAAAGTGCCTTTTCAAAACGAATTAAGGAACACTATGCAGATATTAGACACAATAGACCAAAGCCGGTCGCTCTACATTTCAATTAAGACAGTCATTCGTGTAGGAATGTCATGATTAAAATTATAGAGCTTTTTAAGACTGATCCAAATAATGGCAAAAACGATGCCTTAAGAAAAGCAAATGAATTCAAATGGATTCATACTTTAAGAACTTAACGATAAGATGTAGTCCCGAAGGGTCCCCCACTTTATTGTTTACTCTTTAACACATGGAAATAATATATTTACGGTTTCTTTCTTCCAGATTTATACTCTGATAATAAGTTTTATCCCTCAGGACTTCCAGCTTATTGATTCTCATACTTTTGTTCCTTTTCAGTGGTTATCCAGTTTTCTCACAGTCTAATTATACATTTTATTAGGGTTTCACATTGCGAAGCTTGTGTGAAACACTATTGTTTTTGTTAAAATTATTATTAAGCTTTCATATGTATTACATATGAAAGCTTATTGTTTCTGTTACAGTTATTAGGCTTTCAGACGAGTGATTACTTAAATTATTATTAAGCTTTCATATGTATTACATATGAAAGCTTATTGTTTCTGTTAAAGTTATTATTATTATTTTTTTTTTTTGTGTGTGTTTTCTGCAAATCGGATTTCTCAGAATCTATCCATAGGATCTTTCTGAAATTTTGACCTACCCCCACAAAAATGGGGTGCGAACCTTGATTAAATATATTTTCAAAACGTTTTACGAATCCGAAATCACCGAATTTTACGAACGAATGCATTTGACCTACAATGCTGTAACTTTGTACTATTTGATCTATTTTACTAATTTTTTTTTCTTTGAGTATCCTAAGACATTTACTTCAAATCTGCAATTTCGGATTTTCGAATTTTGAAAATTCGTCGCTGTGATTTCGAACCGGAAGTTATTACCAATTTGACAACTTCTTTAATAGTTGTGCGATTTTCGTGAACTTTAGAATGTTAGTAGATCTTGTCAATGCGACTTCAATGATGTCCTTGGAAATTTTCTAAATTATCTCCCCTTGGTGAAATTAAGGATCAAAGTTTTCAAAAAAATCGTTGAAATATAGGTCAGAATGACCTTAATTTTTTTTTTGATACTAGACAAGTAATTACTGATTCGTACACAAAATATGGAGTTTGTCGATCGTACCGGAAGTGCCACCATCTTTAAACGTGAAAAATCAATAAGGCTTTTTTGCTATTTTACTTACAGACTCGGGAGTCATATTTTCGGAATCCTTGAAGGAATGCCTAAAAATCTATCGCATCAGAATTTTGATTTCGGTCACGTGATGGTCACCATTTTGAATTGAAAATGAAAAATAGAAGCAATTTGAAGGGCCGGGACTTTGGAACACAAGAACTCTCCTTCTAATTAAGCTAGAATGTTCAAACTTGGTGTAGACGTTCACTAGGTCAGTGTCATGATTGAGTTCAAAGATGAGCATTTTCTGCATGGGGTAAGCAGAGATAAGCATGCTGATTTGTTGATTCTTTAGGGCACGATAACTTCGGTTATAATGAAGGGAGGGCGGTGAAACTCTTGTCAATAGAGAATCTAATAGCTAGACTGTTGTGTGAAATCATAGTATCATTTTTTTAAATATCAGGGATAGCAGAAAAAAGGAGATCGAAAATCCAAAGAGTCATATTTTTACGATTTGGAGCATTTTAAAAGGCCCTTTTCTCTTAAAGTCAACATAATATTTTTTGGGAACTTCTTCTACAAAGAGTCTTATCGATAGTCTTTTATATGAAACCATCGATCAACAGTCCAAAATATCAGGAGTAGAAGAATAAAAGGATCGAAAATTGAAAACGGCACCCTTTCATTGTTAAGCAAAACATGCAGTGTGGGTGGCTACAATCTGCACATTTAGTCATCGTATAGAGTTTATTCAACAGTATCGAATTCCAACTGCTAAGGGATCTTTTACGTGCACTCCAATGTGTACACGGTTGTGGGGGGGGACGCCAGAAAATCAAGATGAACTTTCTTGGCCAATGCAGGGATCGAACACCCGACCTCTTGGCTAGCAGGCCAACACCTTAGCCACTTAGTGTGGACACCCATTGTACATTTCATCCGTCAAATCAAAACATTGCATTGCCATTAGACCAATAGTTAATTATTCTTAATTTAAAACTTTATTTTAATATTATTAAATCCTAATTTTATTGGTAGACGCTCGTCTTATTTAAAATTAAACTTTCATTTAACTATGAACAACCCTTAACGTCTCTCTTTAAAACAATTAAATACTCTAAAACAGTAACTCAACCTTTTGACCTAAGCTCATTAATTTACCATTTTGTATGTGAGTGACTTGTTATTCTTCTTATATGACATATCGTTCGTGTCTGATTTCAAAGGGGAGTTGGGTGGCTGAATGGTTAGCACGCGCGCGCTGTATCATAAAGCCTGTCATTGAGTCAACTAGCGTGTTTTCGAATCTCCGGTTGTACCTGACAGGGAGTAAGGTCGCCTGTCCAACTTGGTGGGTTTTCTTCATTTCCTCCCGTTACCTTCCACTGCTAAAGACCTCTACGCGCAAGCGAAATATTGAAATAAAATCGAACTATATGTTAGTCCCAAAATGATCTAGTTTGGGACACAATAACTCTCTTTTTAATTCAGCTAGACTTGGTGTAGGTGTTTATTAGGCCAATACCTTGATGACTCTGGAACACAATAACTCTTCTTCTAATTGGGGTACAATGTTCAAACTTGGTATAGGCATTCACTAGGGCAATGTCTTGATGAAGTTCGAATATCAGCATTTTCGGCGTTGGGTAAGCAGAGATGAGCATTTTGATTGATTGATGATTCGACACACAATAACATTAGTTCTGAATAAGTTATAGTGATGAAACTTGGTGTATAGTTTCATTAAATCACTACCTTGACTAAGTTCGACAATGAGCATTTTCTGCCCAGGATAAGCAGAGCGATACGCAAATTGATTGGTCGAGACATTGAAACACAATAACTCTCAGTGTTATTCGGCTAGAATGTTCAAACTTGGCGTAGGTCTTTATTAGGTCAATGCTTTGATGGAGTTCGAAGATGAGCATTTTATGCTTAGGGTAAGCAGAGATAAGCAATTTGATTGGTTGATGATTTCGGACACTTTCACTTCAGTTCTAATTAAGTCAGAGTGATGAAACTTAGTGTATAGTTTCATTATATCAATACCTTGAATACGTTCGACAATGAGCATTGTCTGCCATGGATAAGCGACGAGCAATTTGATTGGTCGAGAATTTGTAACAAAATAACTCTCCTTCAAATTGGGGCGGAATGTTCATGCCATGATGGAGTGCGAAGATGAGCATTGTCTGCTTACTGTAAGCAGAGATAAGCAATCTGATTGGTTGATACTTTGGGGCACGATAACTTTGGTTATAATGAAGTGAGAGTGACAAAATTCCAAATATAGATTCATTATGTCATTATCTTGACTAAGTTTGATGTTGAGAATTTCTGTGAAGATTTAGGAGCAATAAGCAATTTGACTGATCACATTGGAACATAAGACGTTTAATTAAGGTAGAATTTGAACTGGTTGAATTGTTTCTCGTTATAACTCTGTGAGTTTTTGGCGGATTTCATTAATTCTTTTTCCTTCTTAAGATTCTTTATATAACTCATGAGATGCGACAGAAACTGACCGTGAATATGAAAGCTTTAATATCTGCTTAGCAGATCTAGTTATTATTTTTTTTTTTGTGTATTTTCTGCAAATCGGATTTCTCAGAATCTAACCATAGGATCTTTCTGAAACTTTGAACTACCCCCCCAAAAATGGGGTGCGAACCTTGATTAAATATATTTTCAAAACGTTTTACGAATCCGAAATCACCGAATTTTACGAACGAATGCATTTGACCTACAATGCTGTAACTTTGTGACTATTTGACCTATTTAATTAATTCTTTTTTCTATGAGTACCTGAGACATTTACTTCACATCTGCAATTTCGAATTTTCGAATTACGAAAATTCGTTGCTGTGATTTCGAACCGGAAGTTTAGACCAACTCGACAACTTCTTTAGTAGTTGTACGATTTTCATGAAATTTAATATGTAAGTAGACCTTAATGATGCGACTTGAAAAATGACTTTAGAAATTTTGTAAATTATCTCTCCTTGGAGAAATTGAGGATCAAAATTTTCAAAAGATAGGTTGCCAGGCAACGAAACATACGCCCACAGCAGCTAAATCGTCCGGGCAGTCAACAAGAGTTGTCACATAATTTTACTTTTTTTAGGGAATGAAACGTTTGTAATACACTAAAATCTGATTACGAGTAACAACTCTTTATGTAATTATCAGAATCAGAAAATCATTAGAATTTGCTTGCTTTTTAAAAAGTTTTGCCCCACGCTAACAATTAGTATACGAATCATTTAATATCAAGAATTTAGCTGTTCAGTTATCAAAATTCATTGAAAATCAAAATACTTATTCGTTTCAACACCTTAAACTCTGTGTATCATGATAAGTTTGGTGATCAAGGGAGATAACTCTGGAAGTAATTATTTGAAATCGCTGAAAATTAATAGGCTTCTTCGTCGCATGACCTTAAACATATATAAATTTAAAGTCAATCGGATATTAACTTTGGCCTCTAGAGCGTCCACAAGATTTTTTGAAGTGATCAAGGGCCATAACTCTGGCACTAATTATTGGAAATTGCTGAAAATCAATAGGCTTCTTCGTCTTATGACCTTAAACACTGTGTATCAATTTAAAGTCAATCGGATATTAACTTTGGCCTCTAGAGCGTCCACAAGATTTTTTGAAGTGATCAAGGGCCATAACTCTAGCACTAATTATTGGAAATTGCTGAAAATCAATAGGCTTCTTCGTCTTATGACCTTAAACACTGTGTATCAATTTAAAGACAATCAGATATTAACTTTGGCCTCTAGAGCGTCCACAAGATTTTTTGAAGTGATCAAGGGCCATTACTCTGGCACAAATTATTGGAAATTGAGAAAATCAATAGGCTTCTTCGTCTTATGACCTTAAACACTGTGTATCAATTTAAAGTCAATCGGATATTAACTTTGGCCGCTAGAGTGTCCACAAGATTTTTTGGATGTCATCAAGGGCCATAACTCTGGCACTAATTATCGGAAATCGCTGAAAATCAATAGGCTTCTTCGTCTGATGACCTTAAACACTGTGTATAAATTTAAAGTCAATTGGATATTAACTTTGGCCGCTAGAGCGTCCACAAGATTTTTTGAAGTGATCAAGGGCCATAACTCTGGTAGTTATTATCGGAAATTGCTGAAAAACAATAGGCTTCCTCGTCTCATGACCTTAAACACTGTGTATAAATTTAAAGTCAATCGGATATTAACTTTGGCCTCTAGAGCGTCCACAAGATTTTTTGAAGTGATCAAGGGCCATAACTCTGGCACTAATTATTGGAAATTGCTGAAAATCAATAGGCTTCTTCGCCTTATGACCTTAAACACTGTGTATCAATTTAAAGTCAATCGGATATTAACTTTGGCCTCTAGAGCGTCCACAAGATTTTTTGAAGTGATCAAGGGCCATAACTCTGGCACTAATTATCAGAAATTGCTGAAAATCAATAGGCTTCTTCGTCTTATGACCTCAAACACTGTGTATAAATTTAAAGTCAATCGGATATTAACGTTGGCCTCTAGAGCGTCCACAAGATTTTTTGAAGTGATCAAGGGCCATAACTCTGGTAGTTATTATCGAAAATCGCTGAAAAACAATAGGCTTCTTCGTCTCATGACCTTACACACTGTGTATAAATCTAAAGTCAATCGGATATTAACTTTAGCCTCTAGAGCGTCCACAAGCAATTGTGGACGCCGGACCGACGGACCGACAGACGGACGGACGGACGGACGGACGGACGGGATGACGACAAGATACGACCACATTTTAATGTGGGCGTATAAAAAATCGACGAAATATAGGTCAGATCATCTTGAATTTTTTTTTAGGTACTAGCTACGAGACCACTGATTCGTACACAAAAAATGGAGTTTGTAGCTCAATCCGGAAGTGCCACCATCTTGAAATGTAAAAACCTCAAACGCCATTTTGCTATTTTACATACAGACACGGGGATTATATTTTCTGAATCCTTGAAGGGATGGCTATAAAATGTTGGCAGTAGAATTTTGATTTAAGTCAATGGATAGTCACCATATTGAATTGAATATCAGAAATAGTGAAAAATGGACATTAACGGGCATGTAAATTATCAGAACAGACCGTAGTTTGTTGAATTCGTTTCTTATCTTTGAAATTAATACATTTGGGGATAGCCTGGCTCATTGTCGAATTTTTGGTATTTGCAAATTTCAAAATTTCAAATTTCGCCTTTGATGTTTTCCGTGCCGACAAAGTTGTTTTCGCGTGAATAACTCCGATTAACAGCTTGAAAATAATCAAATAGATCGCAGTTTCGCGATTTCGTCTCAAATCTGGGAAATCAATACATTTCTGGTTAGCCTCCTTTCAAAAATGGGTGGTGGCCTTGGAATCAATATATTTTCAAAACGTGTTGCGAATCCAAAATCACCGAAAACAACTGATGAAAAAATTGACCTTGACAGCTGTGTTACTTCATGATTTTGTGATCTATTTTACTTTTCTGGTTAGCCTCCTTTCAAAAATGGGTGGTGGCCTTGGAATCAATATATTTTCAAAACGTTTTGCGAATCCAAAATCACCGAAAATAACTGATGAAAAAATTGAGCTTGGATGGAAACTATATAGAAAAATAAAAGGAAACATCAACATTATATAGGTCTTGCACACATAGGCTTAGAACTTTGCAGCCAGTGTAGCAATATAGACAAGGAATGAGGAGATAAGATATGGTTTTATGTTTCTAACATATTCACATATATGCAGGTGTGTACTGAAATCAACTAACATTTGAATGACATATGGGTTATAGAAACAAAAACATGATAACAGATATCTCATGCGCAGTTTCTAGAGTAAATTTCCATAACCATATAAGGGTGGGTTATTACATCATGTTTGACCAATTAGATAATTGAATGTCCAAAACCAGTTGATATAAAATTATGATACTTGCGCGAATTCGTCAGACGACATTTAGGTTCCAGAGGGTTACCATCTAAGAGTCCTAGACACCGCGAGGTGTCTAGGTTGAGAAGAGTTTAGTTAGCATTGACTGTAATTGTAATATGCTTGTATGTATACCTATGCTACATAAAAGGTAAAAACGAACTGTTGCATTGTTATAACTGAAGAAGACAAACGTCTTAAGAAACCAGTAAGAAGAAACACACAACGTGAACGAGAAGAAAAGACGATCAGAGATAAATCCTAGACGATCACAAGGCTAACGGTAATATGTAGCAAAAACAAGATGCATGGGTCATACGTAGGATGTGGCGACCGGACCTACAACACACGCTCTCCACGTCAGACAAAAAGGCCCATGGTGCTACACCAGTCCTCATATTAATTGAAATTGAATAGGTTTGATTTGATATAATTATATGTTTTCTATTTTAAAACTATCTAAAAAAAAATTTGTAATCATTTATGTTATTGATTTAGATTAATACTGTTTATATTTTGTACATTTTAACACATTCATCAATTAATAATGGTTTGCATAGTCATCGTATAGAACTTATTCAACAGTATCGATTCCAACTGCTTAGGGATATTTTAAGTGCACTCCAATGTTTACACAGGACCTTGGTTTTTTGTCCCATCCGAACGACTAGACAGCTGTCCTTGTCAGGCCCTCCGTTCTGCCTCACTGACAAGAGGGAACCAGGCAGGAATATCGAGATGAACTTTCTCGGTGCAGAACTTTCAATTCAGGTCAAACGTTTATTGCATACGATTAAGCTGGTCAGTTGGAGCTTATTTTCAAAAGTTTTGTAATAATCGGTTGGTAATTAAATTTCGCCCGGTTGATATGTTTCTTGCTATAAGTCAGCAATTTCCGATTTTAGGGAGGCTGAATGGTTAGCATACGCGCGCTGTATCGTAACGCCTGTCATTGAGTCAACCGGCGTCGTTTCGATTTCCAGGTTGCACGTGACATGGAGTAGGGTGTCCAACCTCGTGGGGTTTCTCCGTGTCCTTCCGTTTCCTCCCACGGCTAAAGACCCGTACGCTCAAGGTAAGTTTTAAAAAAAAAATTAAAAAATATGTTAGTCCCGAAATGATCTAGTTTGTGTCGAATGGACGTTAAGCCGCATTTCTCTCTTTCTTTTTTAAAGTTTTGTAATAATCAGTTGGTAATCAAAGGTACTGTAAAAGTGATAAAACAGAAAATTTCGCCCGGTTGTAATGTTTCTCACTTTAAAGTTAGCAATTTGCCGATTTTAGGGGGCAAACGTTTATTGCGAACGATTAAGCTGGTTTAAAAGTTTTGTAATATTCGTTTGATAATTAAAGGTACCGTGCAAATTAAACTGTTAAAATAGAAAATTTGTCCCGGTTGAAATGTTTCTCGCTGTAGATCAGCAATTTGCCAAATTTAGGGAGGTTACGTGGCTGAATGGTTAGCACCTGTGCTCTGTATCGTAACGTCTGTCATTGAGTCAACTGGCGTTGTTTCGATTGAAATGCCCGGTTGTAATGTTTCTTGCTATAAGTCAGCAATTTCCCGATTTTAGGGAGGCTGAATGGCTGAATGGTTAGCATGTGCGCGCTGTATCGTAACGTCTGTCATTGAGTCAACTGGCGTCGTTTCGATTTCCAGGTTGTCCAACCTCGTGGGTTTTCTCCGTGTCCTTCGGTTTCCTCCCACGGCTAAAGACCCGTACGCGCAAGGGAAGTTTTTAAATAAAATTAAAAGACATATGTTAGTCCCGAAATGACCTCGTTTGTGTCGCATTTCTCTCTTTCTCTTTTATTTTTAAAGTTTTGTAATAATCGGTTGGTAATCAAAGGTACTGTAAAAGTGATAAAACAGAAAATTTCGCCCGGTTGTAATGTTTCTCACTTTAAAGTCAGCAATTTGCCGATTTTAAGGGGCAAACGTTTATTGCAAACGATTAAGCTGGTCACGGGGAGCTTATTTTTAAAAGTTTTGTAATATTCGAAAATTCGTCGCTGTGATTTCGAACCGGAAGTTGAGACCAACTTGACAACTTCTTTAATAGTTGTACGATTTTCATGAAATTTAGTATGTAACATTACTGATGCGGCTTGAAAAATGACTTTTAAAATTTTCTTGGTGAAATTAAGAATCAAAATTTTCAAAAAAAATTGTCGAAATAAAGGTCAGAATGATCGATACTAGACAAGTAATTACTGATTCGTACACAAAACATGGAGTTTGTCCTTCGAACCGGAAGTACCACCATCTTGAAACGTAAAAAACAATAGAACTTTTGCGATATTGCACTTACAGACATGGGAGTTACATTTTCTGAATCCTTGAAGGAAAACCTAAAAAACGTTCAGAGCAGAATTTTGATTTCGGTCAGCTGATGGTCGCCATTTTGAAGTGAATATGAAACATAGTGAAAAATCGACATTTACGGACTTTTAAACAAACACAATAGGGCATAGTATGTTCAATGCGTCTCCTATGTCTAAAATTTAATACATTTCAATTTCAGGATAGACGGGATACGGGTCGAATTTTTGGTATTTGAATATTTCAAAAATTCGAATTTCGCCTTTGATGTTTTTCGTGCCGACAAAGTTGTTTACAAGTGAAAAATCACATTAATTTCGCTAGATTGTGACCGATTTTAATGATTTATATTTTCTTGTTCGGATTATTTATATGACCCATGACATGTGACAGGAAGTGACAGTGAATATGAAAGCTTTCATATCTGCATGGGACAGTAGCAGATCTAGTTCTTATTATTATTATTATTCTTCTTTTGTTTTGAGTAGATCTCAGCAACTGCTTGTCGCATCGTTTCTTCGGTTTTTACTGGGAAAGTGGGTGTGACTTAGAGGATAAAGCTATTTTGAACGTTCTGTGACAATGCGAAATGTCGGAAATCACCAAAGTTATCGTTTTTAAAAATATTGCAGTAATTTTAACAATAATCATTGGATTTTAACTTCCGATACATTTTGGCACAGCCTGAGACAGGGCACATAGCTACGCTACTTTCGATTTTTATACGTCCACATTCATAATGTGAACGTATTATGCCGTCACCCCTGTGTGTGTGTGTGTGTGGGTGTGCGTTTGTATATGGTGTATATCGAGGACACACATCTGAATACACACTTTCTAATCGCGGACCTCGGTTCAACCGAGGACTTTTTGAACTGAAACCAAGACTGCCACGATGTTCAGAAGCCTGGATTTGATATACCCTTTAATTATAAGGTCGATCTGAGATGTTCCTCGTTAGGCGGTATTCTACAGTTAGGGTGTATCTGTCGTGTGTGTGATCTCAAAAGGCAAAAATATGATTGTGTGTATCAAGTCCGCAGTTAGTGTTTATTGTACAGCGAGTGTATCAAGTCCTCGGTTAACCGATTTCGGCCATACACATCATATATGGTCACGTGGGATATCCTGCTATATCTTAAATTTATAACCATTTTCTACCCGTGCGATATTTAAAAAATCTAGCCATCTAGTCATTACATTATTTCTGTCTGAAATTTCGAAATTTTTATCTGGCTAAACATACAATAAGATTATTGCCGCAATAATAAGCGTAAATTTAAAAAAAAAAACAAAAGCAATTGAAATATTAGTAAGTCACGGAATTTGAAATAGTGACACCTGTTAGGACGTATTAAGACAGTCACAATTGTCTAATATAATGTGTAGATACCTCTGGACAATTTTTGCCTTGCGGATGTACTACAGAAAGAAAAATGGTGAACCTCGGGAGGCTTACTCAACGGGAGACCACAGGAGAACTGCCAGGAAAACAGGCCGGGAAGGCATCAACGGAGCTTTCCAGATCCACAAGGAAACTCCGGGGATGATTGCCTTGTTTCAGGAACAGGGTTAGGCGTCGGGAACAGGTTTGTCGGTGTCCCAGGTGAGTTCCTGGGGCATAGCTAGCCTTGTGGAGAACTGCGAAATGTTTTAATGCTTGCATTGTCAGACCGGGGGCATTCCCGGATCCTTTCAGACCCACAAGGAAACTCCGCTGCATCAGCGAAGCATGTGAGATGTCTTGCCTAAGTGTCAGGGGACTTTTGAGGATATTAAAATCGGGTGCCTCTGGAATAGTATTTTGCGAAACACGTACCGACAAGAGAGAAGCCACAACCTAGCGTCTGAAGTAAAACAAGAGCGACCTGGTGAAACGTTAAAGTTTGGGTTCCGTCATCTCTCGCACAGAGGAGAAAGAGACCGAAGATACGGTAATGATGCTTCAGCAGGTTCACCTTCGGAAACCTTGTCACGACTTTTACTTCATTTAAATGATTTAAGCTCGAACGCCTTTCCGAGCCCGTCCGAAGACAGGCCCAGTCTAACGGCCTCGCTTAGTCATTCTATCGGAGGTAGCGACCCACGGTGTGTACAAAAGGCAGGAACTTAATCGGCGCCGGCTGATGACGGGCGCCTACTCGGTATTCCTCGTTCACGGAGTTGCAAGCCCCGATCCCCAGCACGAAGACCATTGGCACGGTTAACCCGTTGTAGGCGAGACTGCCCCCGAAGGAACAATCCCAACCTCCCCTCTCGGGGCGGGTTCCTCGTCTGACCAAACCAAGACCATAGGTACTTGCGCTTTCCACTTCTCCCCACCTGGTACGCTCGCCCCTCCGTTCCTCTCGAACCCTACGTAGCTCTCCGGCGAAACTGAAAGCAAAAGCGACGTCACCAAGTCGACCGGACCACCCTCCGGAAAAGAGCATGCACACTTATTCCAACGGCGAAATATTCAGGCTAGGGGTTTTAGCCTGGCTTTAGCACTCTTAATGGTTTCAAGGTAGACAGAAAATGCGGCGGGTTCTCTCCCGCGAAGGAGAAAAACGAGGTAGGACCGACACAGGCTATTGGAGCTGGAATTACTGCGGCTGCTCGCACAAGGCTTGCCCTCCAATAGCTCCTCGCACACTCTTTTATATTGCGCTTATTTCTCCTGTGGCGATCACGAAATGGCCGCACCACGTTATTTTTCATAAGTGGCGCGCCTGCTGCCCTCCTTGGAGGTGATATAGCCGTTTCGCAGGCTTCCTCTCCGGATTCGAACCCTGATTCCGCGTTACCCTTCAACACCGTGGTAGGCAGGTCGCCGTCCATTACCAATTGATGGGACAGACACTTCATGACAAGGACGTCGGGGGCCCGGAAAGACCCCGCGATTGGCACAGTTATTCGGATTTCAACACTTGTCGCTTCGCCCCGTCGCTACTTTTAACGGTAGCTTCACAGGCTAGGACGATCTAGTATAGAGAATAAATGCCGTTCCCCTCGTCGAGAAACGAAAATGAGCCGTGTGCAGTTTCGGCTCGCTTCCCGAAAGGAACAAGCCTGAACGTAGACTTCCATGGCTTAAGCTTTGAGACAAGCATATGATGACTGGCAGGATCAACCATATAGCCTTCACGAGTTCGAGAGAGAACCACGAGTAAACGCCCCGAGTCGCAGGCACCCGTCTCCCTTTGCCCTACTCCCCCGAAAGGAAGGTGAGCGAGATGGGAGGGGGCGAAAGAGCGGGAGGACAGTAGCCAGGACTGAACATCGCCGGCCTCGTTCGCTGAGCAACCCCAGACGAAGAGGGAGACCAGAAGACCGCAAAGTCGTCCGGCAATTCGCTGGCTTGAGCTACGTTGAGACGATACAACCTTACAACCTTGAATCGTACGAAGACGGGACGAGAGATGTGGGGGGGGGGGGAAAGAGCGGGAGGACAGTAGCCAGGACTGAACATCACCGGCCTCGTTCGCTGAGCAACCCCAGACGAAGAGGGAGACCAGAAGACCGCAAAGTCGTCCGGCGATTCGCTCGCGCGAGCTAGGTTGAGACAAGACGGGCTACGGGACGGGCAAGAGACCATCTCGAGCACGCCGCGGGCCGAGAATCGGGGGTAGGTGTAAGCGAACACCGGGACGTTTCGGGCCTGCCGGGAGGAAGGGAGAAATAATCTCCGCCGACCGCCGCGAGCTGTGACCGGGCACCGAGTGGTCGTCGTCCCCGGGTCGGCCTCGCCAACTGTCTCCTTACAACCTTGAATCGTACGAGGACGGGACGAGAGATCGGGCTAAACGATCCCCGCCTTCCGACCACTTCGCTGCTTGCGAGAGGGAACCAGGTATATTTCCATGTATAAGGTTGACATTTGAAATGTCAACTTGACTTTTCAAATGTCAACTTGACTTTTCAAATGTCAACTTGACTTTTCAAATGTCAACTTTACTTTTCAAATGTCAACTTGGCTTTTCAAATGTCAACTTGACTTTTCAAATGTCAACTTGACTTTTCAAATGTCAGTTGACTTTTCAAATGCCAACATGACTTTTCAAATGTCAACTTGACTTTTCAAATGTCAACTTGACTTTTCAAATGTCAACTTGACTTTTCAAATGTCAACTTGACTTTTCAAATGTCAACTTGACTTTTCAAATGTCAACTTGACTTTTCAAGAAAAATTAGTTTTACCTAACCTTTTACCCGAAGGGCGATCCTCAGACGTAAAGTGTTTCTTACAAATCAAGTTAGTGCCTTTGAAATTCATGGTCATATCTTGAAAATTCACATTTATGTCTTTAAAAGTAAGTAACAGCTTGTTGATAATTAAATGAGGATCCGTTTTGGGATTATCATTTGTTGTAATATTATATTATACAACAAAGGAGCATTAGAGAGTTTGTACACACCGCATTGGTATACACTTCTAAAGTCCTCGGATGTGAGTGTGTGTGTACTCGGTTGTTAGTTTTCACCATACACAAAGTCCCCATTTGTCGGTATTAAAACATAATGTGCGTCCTCGGTTGGTCACATTAATAAATAACTGTTATATCGCGGTATTATGCATCGAACATCAATTATAAAAGGTTAATTTGTCTTGTTATCCCATGTGTGGTCAAAGGGGGGCAAAAATTTAGTTATTTAAAGGTTTAACAGTGAGTTTCACGTCCAGAGGTCCTCGATTGGTTACATACACTCTGTAAGACCTCAGTCAGATTAGTTTAGAAAATTACAAGTTTTAAATGTCTGAATCAATAAAAAATGTTTTTTCATTGGGCTGCTCCTGTGGTCAAAGGGGGCCTGTTCTCGGATATAAAGTGTTGAACCAACTCAATTTATATTATTGGCATACACCTGTAACGTCCTCGGATGTGAGTGTGTATGTACTCGGTTGCTGGTGATCACCATACACAAAGTCCCCATTTGACGGTATTAAAACATAATGTGCGTCCTCGGTTGATCACATTGATAAAGAAATGACTGTTCTACCGCGATATTGTGCCATACATCAAGTTTTAACAGTTATATTGAATTTCTCCCATATGTGGTCAAAGGGGAGACAAAAATGTAGTTATTTACAGGTTAAAGACCACAATAAGTGTCAAGTCCACAGTATGGTAGTATAGAGCAAAATGACCTCGTTTGGCGGCGTTCCCAACACACACCATGTGTGTCCTCGATTAGGTGTATCTAGCATAGGGACTCGTTCGGCCGTATTTCCCCAAATATTCGCAAACTCCCTTCTGTCCGCATTTCTTCCGTAAAAAGTCAAATTCAAAAAATATATGAATTTATGTATAATTTATACCTTTTCATAATCCTTTGATGTAATAGAGTTCAGAAATAATGGTGTTTTTCGGCTACATGTTAGGACGTATTAAGTAAGACAGTCACAATTGTCTAATATAATGTGTAGATACCTCTGGACAATTTTTGCCTTGCGAATGTACTGCAGAAAAAAAAAATGGTGAACCTCGGGAGTCTTACTCAACGGGAGACCACAGGAGAAGAGCCAGGAAAACAGGCCGGGAAGGCATCAACGGAGCTTTCCAGATCCACAAGGAAACTCCGGGGATGATTGCCTTGTCAGGAACAGGGTTAGGCGTCGGGAACAGGTTTGTCGGTGTCCCAGGTGAGCTCTTGGGGCATAGCTAGCCTTGTGGAGAACTGCGAAATGTTTAAATGCTTGCATTGTCAGACCGGGGGCATTCCCGGATCCTTTCAGACCCACAAGGAAACTCCGGGGCATCAGCGAAGCATGTGAGATGTCTTGCCTAAGTGTCAGGGGACTTTTGAGGATATTTAAATCGGGTGCCTCTGGAATAGTATTTTGAGAAAAACGTACCGACAAGAGAGAAGCCACAACCTAGCGTCTGAAGTAAAACAAGAGCTTCGCCCCGACTCTACTTTTAACGGTAGCTTCACAGGCTAGGGCGATCTGGTATAGAGAATAAATGCCGTTCCCCTCGTCGAGAAACGAAAATGAGCCGTGTGCAGTTTCGGCTCGCTTCCCGAAAGGAACAAGCCTGAACGTAGACTTCCATGGCTTAAGCTTTGAGACAAGCATATGATGACTGGCAGGATCAACCATATAGCCTTCACGCGTTCGAGAGAGAACCACGAGTAAACGCCCCCAGTCGCAGGCACCCGTCTCCCTGCCCTACTCCCCGAAAGGAAGGTGAGCGAGATGGGAGGGGGGCGAAAGAGCGGGAGGACAGTAGGCAGGACTGAACATCGCCGGCCTCGTTCGCTGAGCAACCCCAGACGAAGAGGGAGACCAGAAGACCGCAAAGTCGTCCGGCAATTCGCTCGTTTGAGCTACGTTGAGACGAGACAACCTTACAACCTTGAATCGTACGAAGACGGGACGAGAGATGGGGGGGGGGGGCGAAAGAGCGGGAGAACAGTAGCCAGGACTGAACATCACCGGCCTCGTTCGCTGAGCAACCCCAGACGAAGAGGGAGACCACAAGACCGCAAAGTCGTCCGGCGATTCGCTCGCGCGAGCTAGGTTGAGACAAGACGGGCTACAGGACGGGCAAGAGACCATCTCAAGCACGCCGCGGGCCGAGAATCGGGGGTAGGTGTAAGCGAACACCGGGACGTTTCGGGTCTGCCTGGAGGAAGGGAGAAATAATCTCCGCCGACCGCCGCGAGCTGTGACCGGGCGCCGAGGGGTCGTCGTCCCCGGGTCGGCCTCGCCGACTGTCTCCTTACAACCTTGAATTGTACGAGGATGGGACGAGAGATCGGGCTAAACGATCCCCGCCTTCCGACCGCTTCGCTGCTTGCGAGAGGGAACCGGGTATATTTCAATGTATAAGGTTGACATTTGAAATTCATGGTCATATCTTGAAAATTCACATTTATGTCTTTAAAAGTAAGAAACAGCTTGTTGATAATTAAATGAGGATCCGTTTTGGGATTATCGTTTGTTGTAATATTACATTATACAACAAAGGAGCATTAGAGAGTTTGTACACACCGCATTGGTATACACTTCTAAAGTCCTCGGATGTGAGTGTGTGTGTACTCGGTTGTTAGTTTTCACCATACACAAAGTCCCCATTTGTCGGTATTAAAACATAATGTGCGTCCTCGGTTGGTCACATTAATAAATAACTGTTATATCGCGGTATTATGCATCGAACATCAATTATAAAAGGTTAATTTGTCTTGTTATCCCATGTGTGGTCAAAGGGGGGCAAAAATTTAGTTATTTAAAGGTTTAACAGTGAGTTTCACGTCCAGAGGTCCTCGATTGGTTACATACACTCTGTAAGACCTCAGTCAGATTAGTTTAGAAAATTACAAGTTTTAAATGTTTGAATCAATAAAAAATGTTTTTTCATTGGGCTGCTCCTGTGGTCAAAGGGGGCCTGTTCTCGGATATAGAGTGTTGAACCAACTCAATTTATATTATTGGCATACACCTGTAACGTCCTCGGATGTGAGTGTGTATGTACTCGGTTGCTGGTGTTCACCATACACAAAGTCCCCATTTGACGGTATTAAAACATAATGTGCGTCCTCGGTTGATCACATTGATGAATAAATGATTGTTCTACCGCGATATTGTGCCATACATCAAGTTTTAACAGTTATATTGAATTTCTCCCATGTGTGGTCAAAGGGGAGACAAAAATGTAGTTATTTACAGGTTAAAGACCACAATAAGTGTCAAGTCCACAGTATGGTAGTATAGAGCAAAATGACCTCGTTTGGCGGCGTTCCCAACACACACCATGTGTGTCCTCGATTACGTGTATCTAGCATAGGGACTCGTTCGGCCGTATTTCCCCAAATATTCGCAAACTCCCGTGTGTCCGCATTTCTTCCGTAAAAAGTCAAATTAAAAAAATATATGAATTTATGTATAATTTATACCTTTTCATAATCCTTTGATGTAATAGAGTTCAGAAATAATGGTGTTTTTCAGCTACATGCAGTATTTATTAAGACCTCGATTAGGAGGATCCAGTCAAAGTCCTCGATTTACACCATATACATGTATGTGTGTATGTGTGTGTGTGTCTGTGGGTCGCCTACAGGGCGCAATTCTTCAAGGATTTTCTTCAAACTTTGTATACTTATTCCTTATACCCCAAGGAAGATCCCTAGTCTTTTTGGTGCATGCCCGACCCCCAGGGGCAGAGCCACGCCCATTTCTAGTATTTGTTTGTTTGTCGTCTACAGGCCACATTTCTTAACTTATAATCTTGAAACTTTGTAAAGATATTCTTTGTACCCTAAGGAACATCCCTATCGTTTGGGGTGCATGCCCAACCCCCAGGGGCAGAGCCACGCCCATTTTCTTTTCGTGTGTGTTTGTGTCGCCTACAGGACGCAATTCTTACTGGATTTTCTTCAAACTTTGTATACTTACTCTTTATACCCTAAGGATGATCCCTATCGTTTGGGGTGCATGTCCATCCCCCAGGGGCAGAGCCACGCCCATTTTCTTTTTGTGTGTCTGCGTGTCGCCTACAGGGCGCAATTCTTACTAAGTTTTCTTAAAACTTTGTATACTTACTCTTTATACCCTAAGGATGATCTGTATTGTTTTTTGGTACATGCCCGATCCCCAGGGGCAGAGCCACGCCCATTCTTTGTATATATTTGTTTGTTGTCTACAAGCCACATTTCTTAACGTATCATCTTGAAACTTTGAATGCTTATTCTTTGTACCCTAAGGAACATTCCTATCATTTGGGGTGCATGCCCAACCCCCAGGGGCAGAGCCACGCCCATTTTCTTGTTGTGTGTCGCATACAGGCCACAATTCTTAATCGGTCATCTTAAAACTTAAAATACTTATTCCTTATACCCTAAGGATGATCCCTTTTGTTTTGGGTGCATGCCCGACCCCCGTGGGACAGCAATGCCCATTTCTTGTATTTGTTTGTCTGACGTCTACAGGCTGCATTTCTTAATGTATCATCTTGAAACTTTGAATACTTATTTTTGGTACCTTAAGGAAGATCCCTATTGTTTTTAGTACATGCCCGACCCCCAGGGACAGTGTCACGCCCATTTTCTTTTTGTGTGTCTGTGTGTCACCTACAGGCCACAATTCTTAATCGATCGCCTTGAAAACTTTTTTTTATACTTATTCCTTATACCCTAAGGCTGACCACTATTATTTTTGATGCATGCCGGACCCCCTGTGACAGAGCCACGCCCAATGCTTTTGTGTCTTGTGTTCGCCTACAGGATGCAATTCTTAACAGATCCTTTTAAAACTTTACATACCTATTCCTTATACCCTAAGGATGACCCCTATAGTTTTTTGTGATTTCCTAACCCCCAGGGGCAGAGCAGTGCCCATTTTTACCTCGTGTTTGTGTGTTGTCTACAGGCCACGATTCTTAATGGATCGTCTTTAAACTTGGGATATGTATTCCTTATAGCCTAAGGACGACAACTGCATGTCCCGACTCCCACAGGCAAGACACGCCCAATTTTTGTGTTTGTCATTTACAGGCCGCAATTCTGAATGAATCAGCTTGGTACTTGGCATATGTATTTGTTTTTGCCTGAGGGCGTCCACTATTGATTTTGGTGAATGTCCCGACCCCCAGGGGCAGAGCCATGCCCACTTTTTGCCTTTAGCGTTAGGAAGGCACAATTCTGAATGTATTATCTTGGTATACTTATTCCTTATACTCTAAGGACGGCAACTATTGATGTTGAGGCACGACCCTCAACGCTAAACAAACCAAACGCCTAGCCTTCTTGACAAAGTACCATATCAATCAAAGCAGGAATGTGGACGTATATTGTAGCGTTAGCGTTATGTTTGATTTTCGGCAAATCTTCGAAGATATTAGGCGCCAAATTTCGAAAATTTAAAATTTTACAAAAAACTTTTTTTATTTATGAATATTTTTTAGTCGTATTGTACACAGAATTAAAGAGTCATCTGACTTGCGCAAAAATGTTAAATTTTTTTGTCTCAGTAATTTTCCTTGACCGCCATTGGCTAATTCAGTTTATCAGCCCTAGATTAATTATTTATTGTTCGATTTGTATAAAACAAAGTTCATATGCTCCGTTGTCTCAATTGTCATCTTTTTTGTTACCAACAGTGTTATCATGTCGGCAACGGAAGTGGCGTAAATTTACCAAAAACTACCAAAAACTACAATTTTGACAGTTAGGTACCATTTTTCAAAAGAAAATATTATTTTTTTTTAAAACTGATATAACTAAAAGAGTGTGTCTTGTAAAGGCGCAAAAAATGTCGGAAGCAGTTTTTTAAATTTCGATTTTATTTTCGAGTAAATTGGATTAAGAGTTGAAAAAAGGCGTAAAATTGACCTATTTACAACCCGTTCAGGCTTTTCAGATTTTAAAATATTTCTATGTAACTTTTATAAACTTGTAGCTATAATCGATACGAAGAGAATGTATGTGAAAATTAGTTTGTAATATAAGCAGTTGCCCAGAAATGGGCAGTTTTGCATAAGTCACTGTTTTCGTAATTTGCCTGTAAAATAGTTAATTATTAATGGATATTCACAAAAGTGACACCATTTGATTCAAAACGCAAGTATGCGTCATATCAAGTCGAATTCAATTTAAAATTGAAACCGGAAGTGATGCCATTTGGTCAAAAACTGCATTTTAACTTTTGAAATCAATATTTTTTTCAACCAATAATTATTTAATTAGGAGATAAACACCTCCTGTTTCGCATTTAGAGGGGTGTTATTGTCAAATAGACATGTCCTGAGATCATTAGGACCCAAGACGCGTTAGCGCCGCGGGTTCTAATATAAAATCTCAGGACATGTCTATTGGACAATAACACCCCTCCAAATGCGAAACAGGAGGTGTTTATCGACATTGTAACATGCTATTTTTAAGGAATACTATTTTTTATAGGATAATGGAATAATATATACTATGACCATGGTAAGACAAGAATCTATGAGTACGCTTTTTTATACTCACCTTTTTATTCGTATTTCATATTTACCGTAACGAAAATGAAGTTTTGATCTATATACGCATCTCGGGAAATTCAACGGATCGTCTAATAAATAAACGCTGTAGATAATTTAATCGTCTGTTGATTTCTTTACGAATCGCGGGAAACTAAACGCATCGTCTAATTAGTGAACGCATCAGTTAAGTGGGCGATCGTCAGTTTTTAAACGCACCTCGGAGAAACTAAAGCCATTACCATTAATCTAAACCATAGTACTAATTAAACCATTTTTGTTGTAGTGTCTGCTACCATTGATAAGTGCCTAAATATTCAGTCTACAACAGTTCAGCAAAACCACAAGTTTATTCAGTCAACCATTACAGAGAAGAGACAGTAGATCATGTGACAATAGTAGATCATACAAAAGTAGATCATGTGACAACAGTAGATCATGTGACTAGACCAATTCCTTAATACAGAGTACTTATAACATACATAAGATATCTTTTAAGCTTACTTTACACTGATGGGGGGACCATCTTGGTGGTGACTTTGTAGTTGTGGGAGCTTTAGTTCTACAGGAGCAAAGACTGTTTCTCTGGATTGGGTGTTATGTGTTGTGTGTTGTGTTGTGCAGAGACTTTTATTGTGACTGTTTCATAAACAATGTTGTCAAAGTCGTTTTCCGCTTGGTAATGGTAATCTACGTTGTTAATATGTCGCTGTGGTGTTGAGGTGCGTCTCTGGTATTGACCATAGTTAGTTCTGTTGTGGCTGCTGTGTTGGCGTGCATTACGTGACTGTTGTCGTCGATTGCTGGGGGAGTATCGTTTACCTCTGTGTGGACTATGTTGACATTGTTGTGATCGGGAATTACGATTTCCTGATGTGTGTTTGTAGCGTAAACAATAATTTGTCCAATGTCCAACGACACTCATCGTTCCTGGCAGGGCATGATGATTTGTCGAGAGGGTGATCTAGGCCACAGCACTTACACCTGGACTTGTAGGGTTTGTTGGCTTTGTTGATAGCATTGAGGGTAACCTGCAGTGTTTAAAATTCGGTAAGAAAAGTTGTAGGCCAACATGACCTGCTGGTTGATGCCATTCATGAAAGTTGTGGGTCCTAACATTAATAAATATTAATAAAACACACGTACACTACCCCACCCCAAATACATTGAATTTTTAACTTCTGTAGGTGTTAGTTCTACAGCCATTTAGGAGGTTTAAAAATTATTGATTGACTGTTCACATTACAATTTTAACTTTTGGAGGATTTAATGTTTATATTTCGTGTATGGAAAGAAAAAAATCATTCCACTCCAGGCTTGATATTTATTTTTTCTGTAATAATAATAAATATTCATTTGTAATAATCTTAGTGATTATATGTAGGTCTACTACAGGGATGTGATTTCAAAATTTTTCGTGTCGGTCATTTTACTGAAAATAAAGGGGCATAACTCTTATCGTTATTTAAGCAGACGAATTCATACCACAATTAAAAGTCACATGTCAAAATATTCAAATCACGTACTAACAAAATTAGGTGAACCTCGCTATTTTTCATATTTAATTCCCGTACGGTATTCAATTCATACCACAATTAAAAATCACATGTCAACAAAATATTCAAATCCCGTACGTAATAAAAATTGGTGAACCTCGCTATTTTTCACACCTAATTCCCGTACAGCATTCAAATTTATGTCAGTAAATGTCGTACAAAATTAAGCATTTTCGTAATACATTGAATGAAAGCTTGCCGATCCTGCTTCGGCATAAAATTCACAACCGTAATATTCCTTTAGATTTACGTGACAGCAAATGAATGCCGAACTTCCGAAATAAGAATAGTTTGTGATGTCAGAACATCGTTTTTTCTTTATAAAATATTCAAATCCGTGCGTAATAGAAATAAGAACACAGCAGCAAATGAAAGAAAAGCGTTCGAAATAATAATACTTGTGGTGATGACAAAAGGCATAGCTGACTTCAGCGTATTGCCGCTATGGCGTACGTGACTCACGGCACACAGCTTCATACTTGTGGTGATGACAAAAGGCATAGCTGACTTCAGCGTATTGCCGCTATGGCGTACGTGACTCACAGCACACAGCTTCATAGTAAGCACTGCCTAACATGTTAAGCAATAGTCGTGCGGCGCTCGAGATCACGGGAAAGTGCCACTGTGGATGAGAATTTATATATGGATTCTTAAATGCCGTAGAGGATATCGTAGACAAAATGAATTACATGTAGGGTGTTATAAAATAATATACTCTTACGATATGTGACATCTATGATTAGTTTATAGATGCTGTCGGCTCACATCAATGTGATTAAAATGCCCGAAAATTGAAGACCACGAGGTAAACAGGTGGATTAAAATTATAATCACTCTTATTGGATTGATGAATAGTCCGACAAAGGGAAAGCAATGACTTCTGTTTAAGATTAGATTGATGAATTGTCCGACAAAGGATTAAGTCAATCAATCAAGACAGATTAAGTAGTTAATCAAGGTAGGTTTATTGGCGGTATAACACGATAAATACGTTGATCACTTAATTACCTAATCAATCCTGCCTATTGTCAATGATAATCGGGTTGAGTGGTAGTTATACTCACAGTACACTATATTAATTTTGGAATTTTGAATATTATTCACTATGTCTTGATGTCCGATTGGGCATATTCCCAGTCGGACAATATTGTGTGTTTGGAAAAAAAATTCGGACAAGTCCGGAATATACGGGCGAAATCCCAACTCTAGTCTACTATATAGTACTGACCAGGGCTACCACTTCAAAATTTTCACAACCGGCCATTTTTATAAGGCACGATAACTTTGCAAAGTAAATTAATATTTCATGTTTTTTTATCCACGGTAGGGTATTGCGAATTCACGTGTCTGAACCATTTTGTCAGAATGAGGTACACAAAAAATTATATATTGGACTTAAAAATGAAATATTATCAGTAAGGCATTTATTAATTAAATATTCCCTATTGGCTTGTTAAATAATCGACATAGCTGAATTAGTCGTAAAAAAATCATTCCAGTGGCTGACACGTAATTACCACATGCTCTATAGAGAATACACTGACCTGGATAATTATGAGTTGTAAATATAATACAATAACTTCGATATGAAGATAAATATATAATTATCCACGGCATATTTCTTACACTTATTGGTTTTAGCCCATCTCGTACGGCATTACGGGCCGCAGAATTGTGATGTAAATTCTAATAATGAAGAACTAAATATCTAATGCCACTTCAATGTTACCGACACTAGCGCCCCCTAGATTATCATCGTGTATAAGATGAAACCATTATACACGACATCTTTGTAGCACATGGAATCATCAATATTGAAATGGCCGTTCATATTCTCTGAAAATTAACAGAAAATATTGTGTATATAAATGAAATGAAACTGGCAGCCAAAGGATTTATATCACGTGAATATGTATTCTTGAATTGATGACAATAGGCCTACAATAGATGGACTGACCTAGTTTAGTAACATACGTGTTTGGTTCACCCCATTGATGGAAGGAATATAATATGCCGGATTATGCATGTGTATTCAATATCGGATAAAAACAAATAAGACAGTAAGTAAGACATACATCGGAACACACACTGATCTATTCCACACTTGATCAAAAGTGTGGCTTCACTTTTACGGCGATAATTTCGTTCGGTGGAAATTTTATTTTCATTTCCGGTAATGAAATACTGTTAAATATCTGGATAAAATATATTTCGGATATAAATAGGGGCAATATAAATATTTCCAAAGGAGGATTTGATACTGATAGAACCATGATTCGCCATGAACAAAATATCCCTGACAAAAACAGTCGGCTCACAGGGCCGACCCACCATCTTCAAAATAAAAAGATGTCGGCCCATCCAGCTATTTATTGGCGCCAGGCCGACGGACCGACGTAAATTTTAAACACTGGTAACCTGGTTTGTTGATCGCTCCTTAATGTCTTAAATGTTGTCTCATACTGACGACCCGTTTCAAGAATAGCATCTTTTGTGACGTCAACCTTTTCTTCTTGCACCTGGTGTAAAATTCGTCCAACGTTTCATCCTTTCGTTGGTAGTAAAAGTGTAAATCAACTCTAGCAGCACGAAAATTTGGTTTTGAAATCTTCAGTCGTTCCTCAAATTTCTGAAATATAACATCGGGATTCTTGCGCTCATATTGTGTCAGATCAAATGCGTTAAAAATTTAGAGACCGTCTTCATCGAGTGCTTCGAGGATGTATGGAACTAGTTTTTCACCATTTTTCCATGTTGTTGACGAGTAAATGTGCATTCGTTGCTTCCATAAGGTATAGGTTTCCGTTTTGTCACCTTTCCCACTGAATGTCATGGGTGGTGGGGCTCTGTGTAGGGCCATTGAAGTATTTTTGTGCGAAAATTTGTTGAAAATTTCGCCAAAACGGATGTTTATATCGTTGACTGTTCCGGGCATTCGCATTGATACGAAATTGTCTAAGCGAGACCTGCAACTAATTTTGGTGTTCTATGTTGGATTATTTGATTAAATCTCTGCATTACTGCCTGCTTAGTGTTCTATGGTGTGAATGTTATTGATGACCAGTCTTGTAATAGAAGTTTTAAAACTGCCACTGGCTAAATTTATGGATTTTCATATCCCGCCTCTAGCCACCATGTGATATGATGAAGGCTCCATGTTCAAGACCACTTTATTAATGTCAAGCTTACAGACATGGCAAGGTGAAGGACGGGGTATACATTACTATTACAGTATTATGCGGTCGCCCCTGTTTGCATTGTCCATCACCAGAGGACCCTCGTTAGAAAACACAAGTTTTACCTGAGGACCAAAAAATTGTCCGAGGACCAAAATCGTGGTCCTCGGAGAAGTGAAGTCTATTTCCAGGTTGGATAACCTAGTCTACTTCATCTGACAATTTCTACGTGGTCCACACTTAGTGCGTAAAACCCGTTATGTGTGTGCTCTCTTCACACAGTTTACTCTCGGTTAACAAACACACGAGGTTCCTGGGTAATTTAGCGAATCACGTGACGTCACCCAGCAAACACATGTTCCTTGGAAACGCTGTTATGTTAGAGGTAAGAACGAAGAATACGTTTCCTTAATTTAAGTGTGAATTACTAGTAGATCAGTTAGTTTGTATTTTTGCACAGGACATTTGGTCATTCAAGAGCATATTGCAGTGAATAACAAGTAAAATTATTTTAAAAATAAACACAACAGTTCTATGGATAACAATTACTATATTTCTATTAAAGCTCCATTTCAACAATGATTCTCTTGTCATTGTCAAGCACAATACTGATACAGATATTACTACTACCTGGTGTTTTAACGTGCTCTTCCACAGAAGTGATATCGCAGACAAGACATAGGAGAGCCGAGGCTTCTTCCTGTTTTTAGAATATGATTTTGCAATCTTTCCATTTGCGGCCTCGAGCCATGGAGTAGGTTTGATACAGATATGTTGTTGTTGTTGTTGTTGGCGTTTAACGTCCGCTTCCACCGAAGGTGATATCGCAGACATGTCCTATTTTTCATTTTCATTATCTTAGCCACGCGCAGGGGTCTTTACTGTGGGAGGAAACCGGAGTGCCCGGAGGAAACCCACGAGGTTGAGAAGGAGCCCCTATCTCCATGCCACATACGCTCACACTGGGAATCGAAACCACAGCCGCAAGCCAGAGGTAACCGGCCAGCTAGAGGTCAAAGCGCGGCACTCTAGACCACTAGGCCATCCCAACCCCTGATACAGATAGAAGGAATGAAATATATATACTATGTACAATCACAACATTCAATGAAACCACAAATTAGGAAAACAGTGACCCTTGTTCAAATAATGAAACCATATGCATTAACATAAACATCTAATTGTAATGTACACATAGATGCAAACCACTAATTAATATAAGGTTATGACCCTGGATATTTATGAATGTCTCAACAATAGACAAATAACGAGGACATTTGATTAACTCTGTGATTATAATACCTAGCCGTAAAATTGTATGCAAATATTTATGTGTTAAAAAGTTACAGAGAAACTAAATAAATATCCTATATGTTGTTATGAATTATAATTACTATAATAATTATGTGCTGCATATTAAATGTAACAAGATATATTAATAAAGGTAATATATAAACTGAACTGTTTGAAATAAATAAATAAAGGCACTATGGAATATGGATATGGGAGTAAAGTCTATGTTAATTTATCGGTTTATTCTGTTTTTATTAATTCATCATAGGCTCTGGGGATATATACACCACTATCTCTGTTAAGTTCTGGTTGATATCTCTTTATTTCTACTGCCTCCATTAATCTTCTGGTTTTCTTCTGATTGATATTGATATCAAGGGTATTTACTGCTGACCAGTTCACTCTGTGGCGTGGGTTGTTTTTCAGGTGTTCTGATACAGCTGAGTCATTGGTGGTGCCTTTGGACTGGTGCTCTTTGAGACAGGTATATAATGGCCGTTTAGTTTCGCCTATGTAAAATTTCTTGCAGGAGCAGGTGATCCCTTTGGTTGAAGAGGTATGGTTGGTTGGCATTTGCCATTTGCGCTGAGGATATCTTTTATTGTAGTACCAGTGTAGAAGTTAGTGTCTATTCCTGCTGGCTTAAGGAGCCTCCGGATTTGGTAGGATAACTTGTTGTGGAATGGAATGGAGATGCGAATTTGTGAATCTTGTTTGGTCTTAGCTGGTTTAGGTTCATTGCTGGTAGCGGTGTTGATGACTTTCTTAACTAACTGTTCAGGATATTGGTTGAGCTTACAGAATGTATGTTTTATATGTTCTAGCTCTTTATTGAGGAGTTCAGGGTTGCAGATCCAAGATGCTGTATTCATGAAGAAGCAACAGTAAACGGATTTCAGCTATCAATAAAATTCTCTTCGAAAAGAATATTATTGGCTATTTTGTTTATTTTTTCAAAGATGATATGAGTTATCAAATAATCACCGCTTGGATTAATTATTCGGAGTAAATAATGAGTCGTCAACGGCTTTATCATTGGTATTACTCAATGACACACACCTGCCTGTCGATTTATTTACATAATTAGCCACATGGTTTTGATTAACACTAAACGGCAATCTATATGCAATCAGAATTATTTTTTTCGGCCACTTATCAGAGTGAATCGCATGTAGGTACCCAAAAACATTATCGCCAAAACCAAATATTTATTGCCCGCTCAAGCCAGCCAAGTTTTAAGGGGTTTTAAAACTCGATTGTATCCGTTCAAGATCAATTCATCGACAATATTTTGATCATATTTGTAAACTAGAGATTCTCCGCTTTACAACGATGCCAATTATTATGCATGAGGGAATGACCGATCGTCGCGCTGCGAGCGAAGAAAAATAACTAATTTCGTCGAGAAATAGGACGGGTTTAAGAATACGGTACTCGTACAAAACGTTCAAATAAAGGTGTTCTACAATCTTTTATTGCTATTTTGATCTTTTGTGACGATAGATATTATATTTATAGACTCACTTTGGTGAAAATCTTAATTTCGATCAAAATCAATATTTTCACTTATTTTGTCTCTAGTCCAAAATTAGATTTTGTGTATTCTGACTCAATTTGATATACCCGGTCACATTTGATGCCTAAGGCCACTCTTGACTAGGTCAAACCATTTTAAAACTTTCACTGTCACCAGAAGTGACATCATTTAGGCAATAACTGAATTTTTAGCCTTAAAAATACATATTTTAATTAAATGAGTCGTACAGATATCACAAAATGGTTTCTAACTTGTTTAGTTTCGGAGAAGTAGACGATTTTCAACAGGTCACTTTTCAAGGTTTTTGGTCTATTAAAGTGTCAATTATTATTCGATTTTCATAAAGTTTTCACTGTGTGATACCTAATGCCATTTACGATTTCATACAAGTAATTTAAGATTTCATATTATCACCAGATGTAACGTCATTTTTCAAAAACTGTATATTTAGCCATCAAAACAGATATTTTATTCAAATGAGTCTGATTTGCAATGTTTTCAAAATTATGATATTTGATTCCAATCAACAAAGAGATTGAACACATATGATCATACAAATAACACAAATTGATTTCTTACTTGTACGGTTGCTGAGAAATAGATGATTTTCTACAAGTCACTTTTCAAGGTTTTGGGTCTATAAAAGTGGCAATTAGTATTTGATTTAGATAGGTTGCCAGGCAATGAAACACGCCCACAGCAGCTAAATCGTCCGGGGCAGTCAACAAGAGTTGTCGCATATTTTTTTCTTTTTTTGGTGATGAAACTTTTATAATACACTAAAATCTGATCAAGAGTAACAACTCATTAAGTAATTATCAGAAAACCTTTAGAATTTGTTTGACTTTTATAAAGTTCTGCCCATGCTAATGTTTAGTATACAAAACATTTAATATCAGGGATTTAGCATTTCAGTTATCAAAATTTATTGAAAATCAATATACTTGTTCATCTCAAGATTTTAAACTCTGTGTATTAATCTGAAGTCAATCGGATGATACGTTTGCCCTCTACAGCATCATAAGATTTTTCAAAGTGATCAAGAGAGATGCCTTCGGCAGTAATTATCGAAAATCGCTGAAAATGAATAGGCTTCTTCGGCACATGACCTTAAACATTGTGTATCGATTTAAAGTCATTTGGATATAAACTTTGGTTTCTTGCCCGCCACAAGATTTTTCAAAGTGATCAAGGGACATAACTTTGGCAGTAATTATCGGAAATTGCTGAAAATCAATAGGCTTCTTCGTCTTATGACCTCAAACACTGTGCATAAATTTAAAGTCAATCGGATATTAACTTTGGCCGCTAGAGCGTCCACAAGATTTTTTGAAGTGATCAAGGGCCATAACTCTGGCACTAATTATCGGAAATCGCTGAAAATCAATAGGCTTCTTCGTCTTATGACTTTAAACACTGTGTATAAATTTAAAGTCAATCGGATATTAACTTTGGCCGCTAGAGCGTCCACAAGATTTTTTGGAGTGATCAAGGGCCATAACTCTGGTAGTTATTATCGGAAATCGCTGAAAAACAATAATCTTCCTCGTCTCGTGACCTTAAACACTGTGCATAAATTTAAAGTCAATCGGATATTAACTTTGGCCTCTAGAGCGTCCACAAGATTTTTTGAAGTGATCAAGGGCCATAACTCTAGTAGTTATTATCAGAAATCGTTGAAAAACAATAATCTTCTTCGTCTCATGACCTTAAACACTGTGTATAAATTTAAAGTCAATCGGATATTAACTTTAGCCTCTAGAGCGTCCACCCCGGGGGCGACGACAATATACGACCACATTTTAAATTGGGCGTATAAAAATGCAATTTTTCGTACAATCAGTGGCCATAATTTAGGAAGTTATGGTTCGATATGCCCGAAAATATTGACAGGAACCAAGATCTTTAGGTTACAAACATCAATATATCAAAGATCTGATTACCCCATATAAATCCACAAGAACCCTTAGATCCACAGATAAACAATTTCTGTATCAACCATCAGTGAATCTTGAAATAGAAAAAAGATCTTTCTCGTTCTCTGCTCCTCTCTTAAGGAATTTGTGCCTTACAACATTAGAACCATTTACTCCCTAGATGCATTTAAATCTCAGCTAAAGACGTACCTGTTTACAAGGGCGTTTCTGTATTTCAATCGAGAAAACTTGAAAAGCGCAATAGAAACTTTAGTATTATCGCGCTATATAAATAGAGGATTATTATTATTTTCAAGTTTCATCAAAATCAGAAGAAAATTGTGACCTCTAGTGGGTCCACAACATTGATATACCATATTTTTACACTATTTGAGTACAAGGGGTGCCATTTTTGAGTATGTCAGTTTTGGTCAGATTTGACCAAAATTCAATCTACACCATCCTTGCGGTGTAACAGTGATATATTCAAAAGTTTTTTTAAATCAGATAAAAATTTTGCCCTCCATAGGGTCCACAAGCTAAAAAAACATGTTTTTTTGTAACAATCAGGAGCAATAATTCAGGAAGTTATGGCCCAATATGTGCGAATATTGAAAGAAACCAAGATCTTTGGGTTGAAAACTTACATTTCAAGTATCATCAAAATCAGAAGAAAATTGTGACCTCTAGAGGGTCCACAAGCTTGATATAGGGTCATTCCATGTCAAGTGGGTCAATTTTCAGAAATTTAGGAAATTGACCCCCTTGAAAAAATCTGGAAAAAATATATGTCATTGTACATCTAAAATCCAGAAACTGTCCAAAATATGTGGTCTGTAGCATGAAAATTGACTAAGATACAGGCATTTAAGTTTCATGAGTTACCAATAAGTTTTCGAAACAAAATATATATCACTAATTTACTTGAGTTTCAGATATCTTGATTTTACCTTTATAGTGAAGATATACCGCTCAAATTTGGTAGTCTTGAAGAACTTTTTGTGTAGATTATTAATCTGCAATCAGATTACCGGTGAGTTGTAGGGTTTGCATGCTACTTGGCCACGAAAATGACAAAAATTTGGTGCAGTTGTATATTGTCTGGATTTTGAAGTGCTCCAGGTGCTACAAAGTAATAGATATAGACCCAAATATTGGTATATCCAGAGATTGCCAGTAGTACTACATACGAAACGAATGAAAACGCACCAGTCTTGAATAGATTCCCAGAAAATTGACCGCGAAAATGGTTTCAGACACAAATTTTCGAAAATTGTCTCATATTTTCGAGCCGATATAACCCGGTAGATGAGCACCTAAAAATCTGATTATAGTTTGTAAATATAGTTTGTGCTTATGTTTTCAACATATGTAAAAGCCATTCTTGTCCCGGGCCATTTTGATATTTTTTCAATTTTTTGAAAATCCGTGATTTGGGTCATTCCATGTCAATTATCACCCAACGAGGTAAACAGTACCCGATTTAATTTTGCCGAATTTTATTTTATATGTCTTTTAGGGCTGAAAAAGCTTATATTCCTAATTTTAACTTTGTCCGACTAACAGTTCCTAAGATACTGTCCACCAAATTTTGGAGATTTTCAGCTAAAATGGGTTTCATCGACATTATTCAAATGCCATAACCCAGTAACCAAAATGTTAAAATTGCTGGAATAAGTGTTTTTGGAATGGGAAAGATAATGACATGCTGTTTGAATCATAGATATCCTTCTATAGGAAAGTCTGCTGAAGGTTACTATGTATCCTCAGAGCTTATCCATGAAGACAATCCTGCTTTATTAAGTGTGAAGACACTGATTTTAAGTCTCGCGTGTGAATATTTAACTTGATTTTACATGCTTATAAAAGATATTATACCTCCAGTTGTTAACAGTGTGTAGAAAACATGTTGAGCTAAACTTTTCATGCAAGTTCATCCCAAGGTCACATGGTCTATAAGGTCAAATTCAAATTCAAAAGGTCTTCACTCTTTTAAAACACACCCGGATGTCAAAAATAAATGTAGATTTAGAATTCTTGTGGAATTCCCATCCCTGGAAGACATATTCCAGCAATTTTGACCAATCAGTTACTGGGTATGGTCATTTGAATAATGGCAGCCACGCCCACTTTTGTCGAAATCTCCCAAATTTGGTGGACCGTATCTCAGAAACTGTTGGTCGGATCAAGCTAAAATTGGGAATATTAGCTTTTTCAGCCCAAATAAATGTCTAAACCAAATTTCAGCAAAATCGAAGGTGATTCGGTTTAAGTCATTCGGTGATAATTGACAAGGAATGGCCCATAACACAGATTTTGGAAAAATCTTAAAAATATTGAGATGACATGGGACAAACAATATACAATTGCACCAAATTTATGTCAGTTTTCATGGCTAAGTAGCATGCGAACCCCACAACTCACCGGTAATCTGATTGCAGATTCATAATCTACACACAAAGTTCTCCAAGACTACCAAATTTGAGCGGTATATCTTCACTGTAAAGGAAAAATCAAGATATCTGAAACTTGAGTAAATTAGTGATACATATTTTGTTTCGAAAACTTATTAGTCACTCATGAAACTTAAATGCCCGTATCTCAGTCAATTTTCATGCTACACACCACATATTTTGCACAGTTTCTAGAGATTAGATGTACAATAACATATATTTTTTCCAGATTTTTTTGAGGGGGTCAGTTTCCCACCACTGACCCACTTGACATGGAATGACCCTATACTATATTTTTACACAGTATGTAATGTCACATCAACATTGTGTGAAATTTTTTGGTTGAATGAAGTATTATGTAGACAACTGTTTTGAATGTCTCCATTGATATGCCCTGTTATGTTTACATGCTGCTGGAGATGCATTGACGTTCATTGCCCCGCATTTGCCTAGTCTTCATAGGGCTGTATATTATCTGCTCTGCTGAAAGGAGATCTCACAATCATTCTTAATTCGATAATTGTTTGAAGTTGAGACTTGTTTTCAAACTACAAACTAATACATTTAAATACTTACTCTGGTGATTCAGGTAACATAGATATATCATCTGATGTAGGTACTGTAAAATTAAACATTACACTCAATATTACACAACAAAAAGTAATAGACATTGTTCAAATTTTTACATCACACATTTTGCCTAATACAGATCATTCACACGAACGACCTACAGTACATGATATGACTGGAAAGTGTATTGATTCGATCACTAGTAAACGGTCGTATACATCATGAAAAAGAAACAAGAGCTGATAAAAAGCACAACATGGGAGTCCAAACAGCAAAAATAGTCAAAAACCCTCCAATGTCGTGTAGCCATCTACGGCTAGTGTGCCGATCAATCGAGCAAACAGACAGACAGTCATTCAGCTTAGATCCGTGCTAGATTCCTAGCGCATTTTCCCGGAAGAACTACCACGTGCGTGCATGGCAAACTTTGGAAAGTAGTCCAAGCATGCGGAATACTGCTAAAACATATCACCAAAATCATATCAAGATATGTTTTGTTATTTCGAAAAGGGGTTCATAATTGTGACCGCTATAGGGTGCACAAACTAAAAACATTATTTTTTGTTCAATCAGGGGCCATAATCCATGAAGTTTTGATCGGATACATGCCAATATATACAGCAGCCGAGATCTTATAGGGATAAACCTATATTTCAAGTTTCGTTAAAATCTGATAAGAATTGTGACCTATAGAGTCCACAAACAAATTGTGGAAGGACAGACGTCCGGACGGACAGGGGCGACGGCATAAAAAGGCAATTTTTCATACAATCAAGGGCCATAATTCAGGCAGTTACAATTCGATATCTGCAAATATCGAAAGGTTCCATGATCTTTGAGTTAGAAACATAAATTTCAAGCTTCATGAAAATCGATTTAAAATTGTGACCTCTGGTCCACAACCTTGATATACAATATTTTTACACTATTTGCATTAAAATGACAGCCATTTTGTTAGGAAATCAGGGGCCATAATTCAGGAAATTATGATGAGATATGCGAAAATATCGACAGGATCTAAGAATCGAACGTTTTTTTTTAAATTGGGTAATAATTGTGACCTCCAGAGGGACCACAAGCTAAAAGATTGGTAGCCAGGCAACGAAACATACGCCAACAGCAGCTAAATCGTCTGGGCAGTCAACAAGATTTGTCACATATTTTTACTTTTTTTGGTAATGAAACATTTGTAATACACTAAAATCTGATTAAGTGTAACAACTCATTTAGTAATTATCAGAAAATCATTATAATTTGTTTGCATTTTATAAAGTTCTGACCCATGCTAACGTTTAGTATACGAAACATTTAATATCATGGGTTTAGCTGTTCAGTTATCAAAATTCATTGAAAATCAAAATACTTGTTCGTTTGAAGACCTTAATCTCTATATATCAATCTGAAGTCAATCGGATGATAAGTTTGGCCTCTTAGAGTGTCACAAGATTTTTCAAAGTGATCAAGGGAGATAAATTTGGCAGTAATTATTGGAAATCACTGAAAATAAATAGGATTCTTCATCTCATGACTTTAATCACTAACTTTGGCCTCTAGACTGTCCACAAGATCTTTCAAAATGATCAAGGTCCAAAACTCCGGCAGTAGTTATCAATTGCTGAAAATCAAAAGGCTTCTTCGTCTCATGACCTTAAACACTGTGTATAAATTTAAAGTCAATCTGATATTAACTTTGGCCTCTAGAGCGTCCACAAGATTTTTTGATGTGATCAAGGGCCATAACTCTGGCAGTAATTATCGTAAATCATTGAAGATCAATAGACTTCTTCTTCTCATAACCTTAAACACTGTGTATAAATTTTAAGTCAGATATCAACTTTGGCCTCCAGAACATCGACAAGCGATCAAGGGCCATAAGTCTGGCAATAATGTTAAGAAATTGCTGAAAATCAATCGGCTTCTTCGTCTCATGACCTTAAACGCTGTTTTGAAACTGGATTTAATCCACACCTTCATGGGTAGGTCAAAGTGTCCCAAAGCATCAACCAATGGAATTGCTTATCTCTACTTACCCTAGGCATAGACCTAATACACACCTTCACCAAGTTTGAACATTCTAGCTCAATTAGAAAGAGAGTTATTGTGTCACAAAGAGTGTGACAGACAGACAGATGGATGGACGGACAGATAGACGGACAGACAGACGAACCCCTGTTTTCTTTGAAAGGCGGGGGGCAATTAACAGAAATTGTTGAAATTAAATAGACTTCTTCAAATTAAAATGTAGTCTGTAAAATTTTCACATGAAATTGTATACAATCAACGAACAGGGGCAACAACATTTCCTTGTGGGCGTATCAGAACTTATTCTTTCTTTAACATAAGAAATTAGCAACATCTTAATTATATTTGAGCAAGGCTGTGACCACATATACCATCTTTTTATTTATTTATTTATCCAAGGGACATATCAAACATGACAATAGAGGTGACAATATGAAGTTACATGATAATAAGATGCAATAGTTTTGATGAGAGAAAAAGTAATGATGTCATGAATGACCAGCCTCTTGAGGATAATCCAATACAAACTGCTTAAAATAAAGCTAGGTTTATTTCCAATGGGGTCCTTGGACATAGGCGTACAGGCTCAATCAATCATTTACAGTCCACAAAGACGGCACCATTGGGAGAAACCACTGCAAATGCGTTTTCTGCTATTCAAGCCCGTGTACACAACTCCAAAAGTATCCAATGGTTTTGTAACCGAAATCCAACTCTGACTTCCAACCATCCAATCAGACTGTTGCATTCACAAATACTAAACGATGCCCGAATAATGTCGCACAAAGTAGAGTGGCTCCAGACAAAATTTTTTAATCCATAGTCAACTCAGTACAAATTTGTGGTATTCAATTAAAAGAAAAGTAAAATTTAGTATTATTTTAGGGTCCGATGACAGTTAGGGAAACAAAACTAGCAATGTCCCCCAAAAATTCGGGTTTATATATAGTACACTACAGATATGGTATCGTTTAAAATGGTAGTTTTACCGATAGTTATTATTCATACCGTTTACTTTCAAAACATCGTTCAATAAATGATAAAACTCGTTGAAAGATTAACAAAAATGGTTTAATTAGTACTATGGTTTAGATTATTAGCAACGGCTTTATTTTCTCCGAGATGCATTTAAAAATGGACGACCCGTGCACTTATCTATGGCGATCATTTATTGGCCAAGCCGTTGAATTTCCGGAGATGCGTTTAAAAATGGACTTCCCGTTCACTTATCTATGGTGTTCAGTTATTAGACAAGCCGTTGAATTTTCCCGAGATACGTATATAAATCAACATACGATTAATTTATCAATAGTGTTTAATTATAAGATAAAAGTTTTAATTTCCCGCGAGCCGTTTATCCGATCAATTCATTTTGATTACGATTATTTACATACGAAGTACGAATAAAAATTTGAGTGTAAAAAAATGTGCACACATAGCTCTATAGATAGAAACTATCCCGGAGTGAATATTCGCTTGGCCGCTACAATCACTGATAAGCATGACATCGACGAGACTTAATGAGTTCGGCATATTAAATTCTCAAACATTTTTTTGAAGCATAAGAAAAATAAATAAAAACATTTTAAGTATTTGTAGTTAAAACATATTTCCTAATTAGTGTAAATGGGTATTAAAATGAGTAAAATGCATCATTTTGCCCGAAGCAGTTAGGTGTTATGTAAACAATGCACAAGCCGTTGAGCCAATGACTGACGCCACATGAAGTCAATGCACATGTTGTGGACAGTCATCTGTGACAGAGATAATTTGTAAGTAATTCTCTGTGACATAGATATTCACCTTACCGTAGCCGTACTATCACTGAGAACTGCTAAGGAGTTAAAAGGTGCACAGCCCGTATAGAAATCTTAATCCTGGTTGTTATTTGTACGTATGTCGGAAGATAATTAATTTTCGGACTATTACTCGGTATTACCGGTTTAAAACTGTAAAAAGGTGTGTTAATTAACGAGGGTGAAAAACGGTCCAAGAGGTGGGTTAATTAACGCTAGGTGCGTTTTCTGTAGAGGTGTGTTAATTAACCGACCGGTAAAAAATGAATGTCAATGTTGTGTATTGTTTAATTGGCGGGTTTTCTCGCTAGTTGCGATAACTGCACCAAAAGGAGTATAATCAAGGACCAACATGCTTTATCTGACACGTACGTGTTAAATCAAAATTTCAGAAGTAAAACTGTTTAACCGTGTGATTAATCATTCGGCCGTGTGTTTTACGCAGGTCTTTGTAAAATAATGAGGTCTTTAGATAGGCGTGTGTGCTCGCTATGATCTACATTTCTCTTATGTCTATTGTAGGCCTATTACGTACCATACATGTATATATAAAGTTGCATTTTATGAAATAAAAATATGGATTAATCAATCGTATACGGAAAGGCGAATGTAATGTCATTTATAAATACCAGGCAGTCAACGTGAAATAGAGATTAAATCCAGCAAAAACGGGCCACAATGCGTAAATTGTGCATCTTACCTTCAATAGCAATATCCATCAAACAGAAATCTCCTTGTTGATAAATATTACGACACAACAACCAACCGAACAGTGGTAATTCCCACGCAAATGGTATTTAAACTGAAATTATTTTAGCTTTTCACTAAATTTACATTGCATCAATCCAACGATCCTCATTCCAGAACTCGTAACTTTCAATAGCTGTTTTTATGCAATTACAGAAGAAACACATACGCCCGAGTTGACACGTAATCATTTTTCGAGACTTCGTAGTAATATTGGATTTCCTGGTTATGTTTTCTTTGTGATCGTAACATATAAAACTACAGGCCAGTTCGTTTCTACAACTATGTTATTAAGCTGGATTGGATTCGTTGGGGCCAAAATGAAAAATAGAAATCAGCATGGTATTGTATCTGTCGCGTTAATCCAGCAAAAATTATAAATCTGCTCCCGATAGAACTAGACGATATTAATACTTGGGATGTGTTGCGAACATTTAAATAGTTAATCAATAACACCGCCTATATTTCTTACCGTTTTCTAAAATACAATATTAAAGCACTTGTATCTTGTATATACAGTCAAACTGGGGGAAAGTATTGTCATCTTTTTGTTTTGGTTGATTGATCAGAATGTTTGAAAACGTTGACCTATATAGGTGTTGCGTAACACTTGATTGGTGTCATAAAGTAATAAACTAATCAACAAGCTACATGGATTATTTACTTCAACTAAAATGTGTATTAGAATTTGCTGTCTGAATTACAGTTGTTAATTTTGTTTATAGATTTATTAATTACATGTTTTCGATAACTTAAAAAATCGTGCAAAATGAAAAATAAGGTAATTTATGTTTAAAAACTTTTATGGCATGTAAATAGAATACATATATAGAAGCGTGTATTGTAAAAATTACTGCAACCAGTAACTAACTCTCTCTTGATACAGGCGTATCTGTTTTATGGAATGATCTACCATTTACTTAGTTTAAGATGTTGCAAATATCTTTATTCTCTAAATAAAAGGATATTTAAAACAAATTACTTATATTGGCTTTTAATATATTTTTTATATGATTAAATTGTCACTTTGTAAAGCGTCCCTAAACAAGTTATGAAGAGCTCTTTATCTTATCTCCCATAATGTAACTTTAAGTGTAGGTCTTAATATGGATTTATACATGGTGTAGGCCTACATGTAGTTACATATATGCGTTCTTATACGCATTTCATTTCTTGATGAATACAACGTGTTTTATACTTCGTTCCAATTTAATTATCTGATATACTCTAATCTCCATTGTCAAAAGAGCCTGCTAGGAAACCATAGGTTTCGGTGATTGTGAATCCAGCCTTTGTTTTACAATACTGTCGATTCATGCACGCTTTTCACACGGAATTGCCCTTTGATGTTGTCAGACAACACACAGTTAGCTCTGCTCTTTGATGTTGACACGAGGCACAGTTAAATCGTGCACTTACAGACTAGCTGATATAGTTGGTTACAGTTTATTCCAATAAGTCAGGCGTTGAAATGTTTGGAAACTTTTAGAATTATTTTTTTACTTGTCACTTGGTCATTTCAAGTTGTCACCTTTGATTTTCGTTTTAAACTTTAATAATTAATTTTTTTTTAATAAACTCAGCGTTCACCTGAGCACATTTTGGCGGAATTAATGAAACAAACGACCGCCGTTTTCTCACTTGAGAATCTTCGCTATTCTGACTCGTTCGTTGTACACACGTTTCCGACCCATTCCATGGTCATGCCGATAATATATAATTTCAATTAATATCAGTATTGGATGTATATTTTACATTCCAAATGAACCACAGTAGACGGGAATTCAACAATCAAAATATTAAATTCTCTTGCATTTCGTGCGATAGATTAGGGTCAATATTTTTATTTTATTAAATGCAACTTTATCTATAAGTAGCGTGACTTACTATATTGTGTCTTTGAAAAATTGTTGGTTCACTCTTTCTTATAGATTCAAATCTAACGTACTAAAAGATAGACTGGCACTGCCAGGCAGGATACGCCCACATTTTCGAGAGATGGATAGAGAACAAGCAATACCGAAAGTGATTTTTCCTATGTGCAAATATCGAAATGAAATAAGATCTTTGGGTTATAAAGGTTCATTTCAGTAGGCTTCAAATTCGACTGGGGATCATGTTGCTAAGTGGGTAAGATGCTGGCTTGGTAGCCTTGAGGTTAGGTGTTTGATCCCTGCATTGGGTGACAAAGTTCATCTAGATTTTCTGGCGTGGTTTCCCCTTGTTAGTGATGAAGGATGGATGGCCTGACAAGAACAGCTGTCAATTTTGGTCCGATTTTCACGAAATTCGACCTCAACCTTCATTACGATGTAACGGTGATATAATCAAACGTTTTTTTAAATGGGATAATAATTCTGACCCCAGAGGGGCCAAAAGCTAAAAAAAGGTCATTTTTCGTACAATCAGGGGCCATAATTCAGGAAGTTACAATCCGATATGCACAAATATCGAAAGGAACCAAGATCTTTGGGTTATAAACATGCATGTCAAGTTTCATGAATATCGGTTCAAAATTGTGACCTGTATAGGGTCCACAACCTTAATATAACGTATTTTCACACTAATCGCGTACAAACGGCGGCCATTTTGTCTGTCAATTTTGGTCCGATTTTCACAAAATTTTACCTCAATCTTCATTACCATGTAACGGTGATATAATCAAACGTTTTTTTAAATCGGATAATAATTTTGACCTCCAGTGGGACCACAAGCTAAAAAGGGTGATTTTTCGTACAATCAGGGGCCATAATTCAGGAAGTTACGAATCAATGAGCGCAAATATCGAAAGGAACCAAGATCTTCGGGTTATAAACATGCATGTCAAGTTTCATCAAAATCGGTCCAAAATTGTGACCTCTATAGGCAAGCCTTGAAATAACTGCTAAGGTTCAGCCTGACATCATGTCAGGCTGAACTGATTTTCGGCCGGACATTTCAGATTTTCAGCCTGACAAATACCATTATTCCATGCAGAGGAAAATTCCCTCATATAATTCATATTTTTAAAATACTTTATATAGAGTTCACAATTTAATGTAGTCACAAAACCATCGTCTCCTTCGTATGTTAACCACACGTCAGCATTGCATTTTGCTACGTCAGGTTTGATCCACTTTTCTACGGTTCTTATTGTATGTAATTTTCGAACTGGTGACGGCGATGGCCCCCGATTAGAAGTGTCATTTTGAGAGACATTAGACACAGTACCAGTTTTAAAATATTCTGGAACGGTCCCACTAGCCGGGATATCCCGTGTCCGCGGGTTGGGGAAAATAAGAAGTTATTTTATTCGACATGTTTTCAAAGCTCGTCTATTTACATTCACATCGATGATCGGAAGTGTCCAACAAAGCGAGATATTTTAATTTTCGTATAAAAAGTCTCTCCCTAATTACACCCATAGTCAACTTGAACATTTTCTTGTAACATTTTAAATATTATTACTTTTATTACTAATAATTTGTATAATTACATGTCATGTTAGGTTTGATTTAGAGCTAATCATATACGAAAGTAACGCAAAGCTAGCTACTACACGTAGGCTCGAATAACCAGCGTAAAAGAGCCGATTCTCAATATTATCCATTATTTTATCTTCACGCGGCCAAGATACGTGTATGTATTTTAGTAAATAGTGATAATTTTACTATGACTCGGGTCGTTGATATAACCAGCGAAAAAGAGCCAATTCTAAAAAATAATAATATTTTTACTATGACTGGGTTCGTTGATATAACAAGCGTAAAAAAGCCGATTCTACTAATTATTGATTATTTTATCCGCGCGCGGCCGAGATATAAATAGTAACATTTTCACTATGACTCGGGTCGTTGATATTTTTGGGCCTGGATTTTGAGCCGATTCTATAAAAAAAAAATTGTAATATTTTTACTAGGACTCGGGTCGTTGATATAACCAGCGTAAAATAGCCGATTCTAAAAATTATTGATTATTTTATCTGCACGCTGCCGAGATATAAATAGTAACATTTTCACTATGACTCGGGTCGTTGATATTTTTGTGTCTGGATTTTCGAGTCTAGTAAAAATTAGCGATCGACTCGAATTCGCGAATGAAATTACTATTTTTGACTTACTGTTTTACTCAAAATCGGTCGGACATTCATGACCGGACGAAAGGCAATTCGGCCTGTCAAAGGGGGTCAATTCGCCCGGACATTGTCCGTGTCCGGCCCCTTATTTCAGGGCTTGTCTATAGGGTCCACAACCTTGATATAACATATTTTCACACTATTCGCGTACAAACGCGGCCATTTTGTCCATCAATTTTGGTTTGATTTTCACGAAATTCGAACAGAACCTTCATTACCATGTAACGGTGATATAATCAAACGTTTTTTTAAATCGGATAATAATTTTGACCTCCAGAGGGACCACAAGCTAAAAAGGGCAATTTTTCGGACAATCAGGGGCCATAATTCAGGAAGTTACGATCCGATGGGTGCAAATATCGAAAGGAACCAAGATCTTTGGGTTATAAACATACATGTCAAGTTTCATCAAAATCGGTTCAAAATTGTGACCTCTATAGGGTCCACAACCTTGATATAACATATTTTCACACTATTCGCGTACAAACGGCGGCCATTTTGTTTGTCAATTTTGGTCCGATTTTCACGAAATTTGAACTCAACCTTCATTACCATGTAACGGTGATATAATCGAACGGTTTTTTAAATCGGATAATAATTTTGACCTCCAGAGGGACCACAAGCTAAAAAGGGCGATTTTTCGGACAATCAGGGGCCATAATTCAGGAAGTTACGATCCGATGGCCGCAAATATCGAAAGGAACCAAGATTTTGGGGTTATAAACATGCATGTCAAGTTTCATCACAATCGGTTCAAAATTGTGACCTCTATAGCGTCCACAAGCTAAAAACATGATATTTCGTACAATCAGGGGCCATAATCCATGAAGTTCCGATCCGATACATGCCAATATCGAAAGGAACCGAGATCTTATGGGGATAAACCTATATTTCAAGTTTCGTCAAAATCAGATAAGAATTGTGACCTGTAGAGAGTCCACAAACAAATTGTGGACGGACAGGGGCGACGACATAATACGTCCACATGAAAATGTGGGCGTATAAAAAGCGGACATGTTTATATGTAAAACAATGGTGATATTTTGGTAAAATATCCATACAATTCAATCTGTTTATGATATATGCTTTGGTAGACCAAATAAGGCAATGTTCTCCCCCTGGTCTTGGGGAAATGGGGTGGTTTATTCCATTTGGCCTGGAAATGAAAGTCAAGGTCAGCCTATAGGACGTGCAGAAAAAAGGGGGTTATAAAAGAGGGTGTTGAGCGAGACTGATAAGAGCTCAACAGGTATTCCGAGCAGCTACCATTTATGGAGAACGAGGGTTATTCGTATCCAATCCAGCTTAATAACATAGTTGTAGAAACGAACTGGCCTGTAGTTTTATATGTTACGATCACGAAGAAAACATAACCAGGAAATCCAATATTACTACGAAGTCTCGAAAAATGATTACGTGTCAACTCGGGCGTATGTGTTTCTTCTGTAATTGCATAAAAACGGCTATTGAAAGTTACGAGTTCTGGAATGAGGATCGTTGGATTGATGCAATGTAAATTTAGTGAAAAGCTAAAATAATTTCAGTTTAAATACCATTTGCGTGGGAATTACCACTGTTCGGTTGGTTGTTGTGTCGTAATATTTATCAACAAGGAGATTTCTGTTTGATGGATATTGCTATTGAAGGTAAGATGCACAATTTACGCATTGTGGCCCGTTTTTGCTGGATTTACTCTCTATTTCACGTTGACTGCCTGGTATTTATAAATGACATTACATTCGCCTTTCCGTATACGATTGATTAATCCATATTTTTATTTCATAAAATGCAACTTTATATATATGGTACGTAATAGGCCTACAATAGACATAAGAGAAACGTAGATCATAGCGAGCACACACGCCTATCTAAAGACCTCATTATTTTACAAAGACCTGCGTAAAACACACGGCCGAATGATTAATCACACGGTTAAACAGTTTTACTTCTGAAATTTTGATTTAACACGTACGTGTCAGATAAAGCATGTTGGTCCTTGATTATACTCCTTTTGGTGCAGTTATCGCAACTAGCGAGAAAACACGCCAATTAAACAATACACAACATTGACATTCATTTTTTACCGGTCGGTTAATTAACACACCTCTACAGAAAACGCACCTAGCGTTAATTAACCCACCTCTCGGACCGTTTTTCACCCTCGTTAATTAACACACCTTTTTACAGTTTTAAATCGGTAATACTGAGTAATAGTCCGAAAATTAATTATCTTCCGACATACGTACAAATAACAACCAGGATTAAGATTTCTATGCGGGCTGTGCATCTTTTAACTCCTTAGCAGTTCTCAGTGTATATATTATCCATTAGCCTATAAAAATATAGTATTCCACCATTGACAAATACGTCAAAGATAGGTTGCCAGGCAACGAAACATACACCCACAGCAGCTAAATCGTCCGGGCAGTCAACAAGAGTTGTCGCATATTTTTACTATTTGCGATAATGAAACATTTATATTAACTCAAATCTGATTAAAAGCAACAACTCAGAAAATCATTAGAATTTATTTGGTTTTTATAAAGTTCTGGCCCATGCTGTCATTTAGTATGGTATACAAAACATTTAATATCATGGATGTAGCTGTTCAGTTATCAAAATTCATTGAAATTAATATACTTGTTCACCTCAAGGCCTTAAACTCTGTGTATCACTTTGAAGTCAATCGGATAATAAGTTTGGCCCCTAAAGCATCACAAGATTTTTCAAAGTGATCAAGGGAGATAACTTTGGCAGTAATTATGGGAAATCGTTGAAAATCAATAGGCTTCTCTGTCTGATGACCTTTAACACTGTCTATCAATTTTAAGTCAATCGGATATCAACTTTGGCCTCTAGAGCGTCCATAAGATTTTTTGAAGTGATCAAGGGCCATAACTCTGGCAGTAATTATCGGAAATTTCTGAAAATCAATAGGATTCTTCGCCTCAAGACCTTAAACACTTTGTATAAATTAAGAGTCAATTGGATATTAACTTTCGCCTCTAGACCATCCACAAGATTTTTCATAGTGATCAAGGGCCATAACTCTGGCAGTAATTATCGCAAATCTCTGAAAATCAATAGGATTCTACGTCTTATTACCTTAAACACTGTGTATAAATTTAAAGTCAATCGGATATTAACTTTGGCCTCTAGACCACCCACAAGATTTTTCAAAGTGATCAAGGACCATAACTCTGGCAGTAATTACAGGAAATCACCAAAGATCATTGGGCTTCTTTGTCTTATGACCTAAAACACTGTGTATATATTTAAAGTCAATCGGATAATGACTTTGGCCTCTACAGCGTCCACAAAAATTTTTAAAGTGATTATCGGAAATCGCTGAAAATCAATAGGATTCTTCGTCTCATGAACTTAAACAATGTGTATAAATTTAAAGTCAATCGGATATCAACTTTAGCCTCTAGTGCATTCACACGAAATTGTGGACGATGGACGGACGGACCAACAGACGGACGGACGGGGGCGACGGCAATATACGTCCACATTTCCATTTGGGCGTATAAAAATCGGTAAATTAAGTCCCAGGTAATTATACAACTCGGTAAATCACACAGGTAATGCATCTTCATTAAATCACAAATGAATTAACGCAGACTTCCACGTGTGCATGTCGCCAGAAGTCAACCCCACAATGGCAGTGTGATAGACTCGCGAGAGAGTTAGACATGTACTGGCGCCAAAAGAAGTCACCCAGGAAATACGCTTCAATGATTACTGCCTTGATGTTACGTATTCACTTGATTGGGGGCAATAAAATGTTTTTGTTATACTTCTGTTATACTAGCCCAGTTTAGGATGTTAAACCATATTTCATTTGTTATAACTGATCAAACGATATTGTGTTAAATCAACATTAACGACACTGTCCAAATAATATATGACATTATAATAACGCGTCGGGGAGGTCAGGTCAGAACGAGGATTCAAAATCCACATTCCCGAAAAAGAAAAGGGTTTATAAATAAAACACAACATGTACTTAGCTATGATAATTTAATAACAAAAACTGTATGTATTTATATGCAGGTACACTAAATACTAAAAGCAACCACAAATAAGGGCATCACGTCATTTGGGACTCGCATCATTTGGGACTCAACATAAACGACATTTGGGACTCAGTTGACGATGTTTGGCACTTCAGTGGCGTCATTTGGGACTCAACACAAACGACATTTGGGACTCAATATAAACGATATTTGGGACCACAAACCACAAACGTCTATCCATTATGGGGCCGACTGATTCATCGGAATCCTAGTTGTTTCGATAACGGGCTGGTTCGACACCCGCTACGCGAGTTTTTTCCGAGACCATCTATTTGGGTCAGGTTAATTATATTATATATTTGATTTGTATGGGAAGTAATTAACCAATTAAGACGATTAAGGATTAACTAGCTATTTATTGTGCAGTTTATTGGATAATACACATCGTTATAAACGTACATTGTTCATTCTATACGTCTGGAAAGGGTTTCTTTGCAATAAAATAGTAACACTACTGATTCTGTGAAAGCCGTAAAACCCACTGGCTATTCCTTTTTAATCACCCAATCACAGTCAATAAAACATAACTCTTTTACAATCAGTCTCTGCTGAAGGTCGTCAAATTTGCGATATTAAAATGGAAGTTATGATCAAAATTTAATTTTTGCAATAATGTTTTGGGGTACATGGAAGTAAAAAAAAAAAATCTTAAAATTCTAATCGTATTATATATGTCTTTGCGTGAGGCCTAATTCAATTACCTTGAAATTTGAATGCCAATCACAACCACGTAGCGAATAGGCGATATGCATAAAATTGTAGTGGATATATATTACCGTAGACTGGTGGCCAGTCTTCTCCACACACCAAAAAATTGGCCAGTCCCCTCAAAAAAAAAAAACGAAAAAAAAACGTAATCTCTGGAGACTGGGCAAATAGAGCTTCATTCTCATCTAGTAGTAGGTCAATCTGCATTATGTAGGTCGTGTGACGTCGTGCACGTGATCACAACATATCTAACATCACGTGATAATAAACATGGCTGTCGACTAACTGGCAAACTGGTGTAGGTGCGAGATGTTTGTTGTGGATAACAGTTATTGTTATTTAGTGATACTTTAACGATCTAAGAATTTTGTTGACGGACAATATCTGTCGAATGAACGGATACAACGTATGGGATGAGGTGAATGAACATAAATAATCGAGACTTTATTTACAAATTCGTGTCACGTGACTCGGGGCTTGCTTGTCAACTGTCAATCATTCCAAATAAGGAACAACGTAAAACAGGACAGGAACGCCCATTTTATTGTGAAGCTCGCAAATTGTCCAGTCTCTGGTGCTGGTTACAGGTTTACTCAAATTTTTTTTTTTATACAAATGGAAACGAAAGTGTTGGTTTACTAAAAATTAATACTTTTATATAAATCGAAATGTAAAATAAATAGAAGAGACTGGGCCGGTCTAATATTACCGGTATATAATGTAATAAACAAGCCAACAGTGAGGCTGATGTCCCCCGCCGAAATCCCAAAATAAATAGACGACACATATTAATTAATCGCACATTTATTTTTTTCAAACGTATCGAGTTATCGTGTCTCAAAGCATCAACCAATCAAATTGCTTATCTCTGCTTACCCAAAGCGGAAAATGCTCATCTTCGAACTCCATCATTGACCTAATAAGCATATACACCAAGTTTGAACATTTTAACTCAATTAGAAGGAGAGTTATTGTGTTCCAAAGTCTCGACCACTCAAATTGTGTATCGCTCTGCTTACCCTGAGCAGAAAATGCTTATTATCGAACTTAGTCAAGGTATTACTGTAATGAATAAGCATATACACCAAGTTTGAACATTTTAACTCAATTACATTAGAAGGAGAGTTATTGTGTTCCAAAGTCCCGACCAATCAAATTGCGTATCACTCTGCTTACCCGGAGCAGAAAATGCTCATTATCGAACTTTGTCAAGGTAATTAGAACTAAAGCTATCGTGTCCCAAAGCATCAACCAGTCAAATTACTTATCTCTGCTTACCCTAAGCGGAAAATGCTCATCTTCGAACTCCATCAAGGCATTGACATAATAAGCATATACACCAAGTTTGAACATTTTAACTCAATTAGAAGGAGAGTTATTGTGTTCCAAAGTGTCGACCAATCAAATTGTGCATCGCTCTGCTTACCCTAAGCAGAAAATGCTCATTATCGAACTTATTCAAGGTATTACTGTAATGAAACTATACACAAAGTTTCACCACTCTCACTTAATTAGAACTAAAGTTATCGTGTCCCAAAGCATCAACCAATCAAATTGCTTATCTCTGCTTACCCTAAGCGGAAAATGCTCATCTTCGAACTCCATCAAGGCATTGACCTCATAAGCATATACACCAAGTTTGAACATTTTTACTCCATTAGAAGGAGAGTTATTGTGTTCCAAAGTCTCGACCAATCAAATTGTGTATCGCTCTGCTTACCCTAAGCAGAAAATGCTCATTATCGAACTTATTCAAGGTATTACTGTAATGAAACTATACACAAAGTTTCACCACTCTCACTTAATTAGAACTAAAGTTATCGTGTCCCAAAGCATCAACCAATCAAATTGCTTATCTCTGCTTACCCTAAGCGGAAAATGCTCATCTTCGAACTCCATCAAGGCATTGACCTAATAAGCATATACACCAAGTTTGAACATTTTAACTCAATTAGAAGGAGAGTTATTGTGTTCCAAAGTCTCGACCAATCAAATTGCGTATCGCTCTGCTTACCCTGAGCAGAAAATGCTCATTATCGAACTTAGTCGAGGTATTAATGTAATGAAGCTATACACCAAGTTTCATCACTCTCACTTAATTAGAACTAAAGTTATCGTGTCCCAAAGCATCAACCAATCAAATTGCTTATCTCTGCTTACCCTAAGCGGAAAATGCTCATCTTCGAACTCCATCAAGGCATTGACCTAATAAACACATACACCAAGTTTGAAGATTCTAGCTCAATTAGGAAGAGAGTTATTGTGTCCCAAAAAGTGTGACGGACAGACGGACAGACAGACAGACAGACGGACGGACGAACCCATTTTAATAGTCCCCCAACTTTCTTCCAAAGGCGGGGGACAATAAAGCCTATCATTGGATGTTTCGTTTTGTTTTAAAAAATAAAATATAATATATCCGACAATTCTTTCCAAAGAGAATTAAATATTTCGATTGTTGAATTCTTGTCTACTGTGGTTCATTTGGAATGTAAAATTATACAACCGATAACTTTCCTAAAAGTTTGCAAACATTTCAACCCCTGAACTGTAACACTTGCCAAATTCCAACCAATTACATCAGCTAATCCATTAGAGCACGAACTAACTGTGCCTCGCCTGTCAACATCAAAGAGCAGAGATAACTGTGTCACCTGACAACATCAAAGAGCAATTCCGTGTGAAAAGTGTGCATGAATCCACAGTATAGTAAAACAAAGACTGGATTCACAATCAAAGAAACCTGTGGTTTCTTAGAAGGCCCTGATATTTGACAATGGAGATTAGAATATATCTGATAATCAAATTGGGGTTGATAAATTTTAAAGGGACAATCCCGATTTGAACAGAGGTTCAAAAATAAAAGTCGGAGAATGTATGAAAATTAAATGTCAAAATATAGAGGAATGATGTATTTACCTTGTCTCATAATTTCAACTCAAAATATTAAGTCGTTTGGACGTGAACGGCAAAACTGCTTATCCGGACACGTAACCCTTTCAAGATTTCGGTATTTTTTGATTGGGTGACCTTATAACCGATTACGGTTACTTGAAAGGGCTATACAATGAATGACCCATGTGCTGTACTTGATAAAGAAAGGTAAATTTCACCTACGCATTATTTTTATAAAAAAATGTTTGGTTTGATCTAGATACCTCAAAATACACCTTGAGGCACCGGTCTCTAATTTCAGATAAATACTGACGGGTTTAAGTTGTTTGAAAACGTATCATCAATACAGAGTTAGTTGCTCGGCCTTTGATTGGAGGATTTTAAGGGATTTTAACACAAAATTAAGCAGTTTTATTCCCAAAACAAACATCGAGATTAGCCCTTTAAGATACGTCACATGCATTTATAGTTCATTGGTACATTAAACTGACAAAAAAGACAAATATGTATAAATAACTGCAGCCCGCCCATGTCACGATGTAGGGTACAGGGATTTATATAATTAAAATCAACCATGCAGTAATCTTATATAATCAACCGAATGTATTGTTAAAATAAATAAACGCATTGTTGAAATAAATGTTATTTAAATCGTTGGTATGTTTTTATTATAATAAAATTTTATTATAATTCAATTGTCATTTTTTCTCGAGTCCCAAACGTCGTATACCTGAGTCCCAAACGACGTATACCAAAGACCCAAACGTCGTATACCCGAGACCCAAATGTCGCGGTCATATTTTTTTGAGTCCCAAATGACGTGAGTCCCAAATGACGTGTAATCCAAATAATAGCACGCATACTAAAAAATACAACACAAGAAAACAGTCACTGGTTTGTATATAACTATTCAAAAAAAGTAGGGGATATTTGATTTTTAAGTGTTATTAAAGTCACCTGACGAAGAAACAAATGACAAAATGAAATGAAGTTCACATTCATCGATTTATTCCAAATGATCGTTAGACTAAGTAAGGCACAGACTGACCATTATAAGGGTAAAATGATACCCGGGGTCAAACAGCAAAGTTACCACAGCATCACAACAAAGTCAGTAACAGGTAAATCCTCCTCTGTTTGCCAAACAAGCATTGATCCGACGTGGCATACTCTTAATGAGACGTCTAAGGTCATTTTGGTCCAGATTGTCCCATTCCTGTTGCAACGCAGCAGCAAGTTCTTGGACATTGGCAGGACGTTGTTGACGTTGACGTAACCTCTGTCCAAGCATGTCCCAGACATGCTCCATGGGGGAGAGGTCAGGACTCAGTGCTGGCCAAGGTAATGTGGTGATGTTCTGTTGTTGGAGGTAACCTGTAACGATCCTGGCCCTGTGACATCTTGCGTTGTCATCCTGGAAGATGAAACGGCGGCCATGACGTCGTGCGAACGGCACAACATGGACTGCCAAGATGTTGTCCCTTTAGTACTGGCCTGTAACACGCCCTGCAACAACATGTAAAGCCGTTCTTCCAGCAACAGTGATGCCTCCCCACACCATAACAGAACCACCCCCAAATCGATCATGTCTGATGACGTTAACGTCTTGGAAGAGCTCGTTTCGACAACGCCACACCCTCCTATGTCTGTCCAAAAGATAGGTTGCCAGGCAACGAAACATACGCCCACAGCAGCTAAATCGTCCGGGCAGTCAACAAGGGTTGTCGCATATTTTTACTTTTTTTGGGAATGAAACATTTGTTATACACTAAAATCTGATTAAGAGTAACAACTCATTTTGTAATTATCTGAAAATCATTAGAATTTGTTTGCTTTTTATAAAGTTTTGCCCCACGCTAACAATTAGTATAGGAAACTTGTTCGTTTCAACACCTTAAGGGGATAGTAAGCACTTCAGACCAAGTTTTTTACTTATAAAGCTATTTTGTTTAAATTTTCACACAAGACACATATACATAAAACTAGTATAAAATTTGTCGTTTTGTTCACTTCTGACAACCGGTTGCTATGGCAACGGAAAAATATAATTATTTTGGGTAATTTGTTTAGTTTCACTATTTTTTAGGATCTATCAGTGGGATTTGGAGAAAAAATAATATAAAGTCACATTATGATGGCCACAAAAATTAGCGAAGCGAAATTTAGTACAACCCGAGTTACTCTAGAAACCATAACTTTTGCCCTATGTGTTGCATATTCAAAAAAAGCCTTATTTGCACACAGTAACACCTCACTAAGCATCTCTGAAAATTTCAAATTGATATCTCCAATAGTTTTTGAAAAATAGCGAAACTAAAAGTTGCGATTGGCCCAAAAACACGTTTTGAGAAAATGCAATTTGAAGTTTGCACAAAATTTCCTTCAAGCATTTCATACTAAATTTTAACTTACAATGCTAGGATATTTAAATTTTCACATAAGACACATATACATGAAACTAGTATACAATTTGTCTTATCGTTAAAATCTGACAACCGGTTGCCATGGCAACGGAAAAATGGGATTTTATATAGTATTTTTTAGGTTTGCTATTTTTCGAGATCTATCAGTTGGATTTGGCTCAAATTTATTCTGAATGTTGTTTATGTGTCACTGTGTGCAAATATAAAGTTTAGTGGAGAAAAAATGATATAAAGTCACACTATAATGGCCCCCCAAATTAGCTGTAATCATAACAAAAACTATGATCAGAAAAAACGATGAGGATATCCGTGTTACCGCATCAATTGTTGGTAATGTTATTATATTGTTTGTTAAATCTTGCAAAGTGAAAAATTCACGTTTTTTGAACATTGATGGTTTATTTTTAACTTTAGTATTTTTTTTCAATATCTCTCTGAATTTTGTATATTATCTTATAATCTTGTATGTTGGTTTCTTTTTGTGCAATATCACTAATAAAACTTCCCGTAGCAGTAGCATTCATCCTACTTTATTGGTAGTAGAAACATTTTCCTGACAAAAAATAACAATAGCGGTACACCGTAATTGAACTTGAAATCCCAAAGAAATTATTTTTAGTCAAAACTGTTGATAAAATTTTAAAATTTATTCTGACATTTTGTACGATTCAATATTGATATTATTGACATTAGAAAGTTCACATCAGTCAAACAAAACTGTTGATCAAATTTATTCTGACATTTTGGACTATTAAATTTTGATATTATTGATTTTAGAAAGTTCACTTAGCTTAGTAGACTAGACCTAGTCTGTAGCCTGATGGGTCATTACTACTAGACGGCTCTTCAGTGGATGGAATAATATCAAATTTGTAAAACTTTTTTAGAAGTGGCTAACTCTAAATTTTTTTGAGAAATCTACTTCTTCGTCAGATTCATGTAATAATAATTCATTATCGCCGTTCGAACTGTTAAAATGTTCTTCAAAATCTTCGTAATCATTGTTATGATTATTTTCTAAAGTAAAAGTAAAACTAGGTCATCAATGTCACTCGACTCACTCGCTTTATCGGCACATTTCTGGGTTTCTCAGTCAAATGTTGAGGGAAGACTAGTAGCTCAACGTCGAATATACATTCCTTTGAATTTATTTGCGCTTCTCAATTTTTAATAGTCATTTTAGGCTCAAAAATCAGTAAAAATCTGCTTTAGTTTCATCATTCTTCGCACTTCCGGAAGTTCTGTAAGAATAGTAGTGCGCATGTGCAAACGAGTCAAAGGTTACAAAATACCCGTATGTACTCATGAACTGCGTATTTTCATTGGCTAATAATTCCACGTGATCTAATAGACCAATGGAAAAGCTTGTTTTTACTATCGAAGACTTGAGGGTAACGCGGGAATTCCTGTACATTGCCATAGCCAACATATAATACGTCACGGTTTATTTATAGTATTTTTCCCAGGCTATAAATAGATACCGAAATGGCGACGATCCGTTGATTTGTATAGAAGTTACGAGGGGGTGAATTTTAGGAAAAATTTCAAAGACAAAAGATTAATTACGGATAAAAATTAATTATAGGATATGCAAAAGGCATTATATTTGTAGAAAATAATCATTTTCGGGTGAAATAAAGACTGAAAACAAGTTTAGAACATTTTTTCCTAACAAGATTTCATGTAAACAAAATTTTTCTTTTTTTTTTCATTTTTAATAAAAAACGGTCATACCAAGTGCGAACGATCCCCTTAAACTCTGTGTATCAATCTGAAGTCAATCGGATGATAAGTTTGTCCTCTATACGTCACAAGGTTTTTTGAAGTGATCAAGGGAGATATTTGAAATAGCTGAAAATCAGTAGGCTTCTTTGTCTCATGACCTTAAACAGTGTGTGTAAATTTAAAGTCAATCAGATATTAACTTTGGCCTCTAGAGCGTCCACAGGATTTTTTGATGTGATCAAGGGCCATAACTCTGGCAATAATTATCAGAGATCGCTGAAAATCAATAGGCGTCTTCGTCTCATGACCTTAAACACTGTGTATAAATTTAAAGTCAATCAGATATTAACTTTGGCCTCTAGAGCATCCACAAGAATTTTTGAAGTGATCAAGGGACACAACTCTGGCACTAATTATCATAAATCCGTGAAAATCAATAGGCTTCTTCGTCTTATGACCTTAAACACTGTGTATAAATTTCAAGTCAATCGGATATTAACTTTAGCCTCTCGAGCATTCACAAGATTTTTCAAAGTGATCAAGAGTCATAACTCTGGCAGTAATTATCGGATATTGCTGAAAATCAATAGGCTTCTTCGTATTATGACCTTGAACACTGTGTATAAATTTAAAGTCAATCCAATATTAACTTTAGCCTCTAGAGAGTTCACAAGATTTTTCAAAGTGATCAAGGGTCATAACTCTGGCCTGGCAGTAATTATCGGATATCGCTGAAAATCAATAGGCTTCTTCGTCTCATGACCTTAAACACTGTGTATAAATTTAAGGTCAATCGGATATTAACTTTAGCCTCTAGAGCGTTCACAAGATTTTTCAAAGTGATCAAGGGTCATAACTCTGGCAGTAATTATCGGATATTGCTGAAAATCAATAGGCTTCTTCGTCTCATGACCTTAAACACTGTGTATAAATTTAAGGTCAATCGGATATTAACTTTAGCCTCTAGGGCGTTCACAAGATTTTTCAAAGTGATCAAGGGTCATAACTCTGGCAGTAATTATCATATATTGCTGAAAATCAATAGGCTTCTTCGTCTCATGACCTTAAACACTGTGTATAAATTTAAAGTCAATCGGATATTAACCCTGGCCTCTAGTGCGTTCACAAGAAATTGTGGACGATGGACGGACGGACGGACGGACCGACAGACGGACGGACGGGGGCGACGGCAATATACGTCCACATTTCTATGTGGGCGTATAAAAATCAACAGTGAACCTTGACTCATCTGAAAACATCACATTGCTCCAGCGTCGATTATCCCAGTGTTGACGATCCCTACACCAACGACGTCTCGCCTGAATGTGATGATCTCTCAAACAAGGGATCACGCGAGGACGTCGGGCTCGAAGGTGACCCCTATGCAATCGATTCCCAATCGTCTGGCCACTCACTCTCACACCAGTGTCTGTTTGAAGACGAGCGCTGATCTGATTTGCTGTGATGACACGATTTCTCAAGGCCAAGGTACGGATAAATCGATCCTGGGCTTGAGTTGTCGCACTTGGTCGACCTGAGCGTGGTCTGTCCTATACAGATTGTGTATCACGGTATCTGGACCATAGCCTGCTTAAGACAGACTGAGAAACATTCATCGTCTGCGCCACAACCGCCTGTGTTGTGCCGATCTGTAGCATGCCAAGGGCACGTAACCTTTCATTTTGGGTAAGCCGACGCATATCAAAATTTGTTTTCTGGTCACTAAAACAATTAAACTGATGTTTCCACCCTGGAATTCAATGCCACAATGACTGTAACATTCAAAGTCAGAGTCGTGCAAATCTTGGGTTGGACCCCCATGATGATCCCAAGCATCACCTGCATTCCATGCGGTAGCTATTGGTGCGTTTTGGCGTCACATGTAACTGGAAATGTTTCTTCTGTTAGGTTCTATAGTGACTTTTTTCGTAGTCATTTGCATATTTTAGTATTATGCCCCCAAAATCAAATATCCCCTACCCTACTTTTTTTGAATAGTATATATATATAAAGACTTAAAGAATTGGAAAACAATCAAGTTTGGTACAAACTCAAAATTAACATGGAAATCGAAACGGATTAATAAATAAATAACAGAGAACAAACAAATATTTAGCAATGATAATTTAACACCTGAAAACAAATTAATAATGTAAATGAACCATTTAAAATCCTACACCACACTTTATATACAGCACATCATTTAAAATCCTACACCACATGTGTATACAGCACATTAAAAAAACACAACATGGCACCATTCAAAAACATTTTATTGCCCCCAATCAAGTGATTACGTAACGTCAAGGCAGTAATCATTGAAGCATATATTTCCTAGGTGACTTATTTTGGCGCCAGTACATGTCTAACTCTCTCGCAAATCTATCACACTGCCATTGTGGGGTTGACTTCTGGCGACATACACACGTGGAAGTCTGCGTTAATTCATTTGTGATTAAATGAAGATGCATTACCTGTGTGATTTATCGAGTTCTGATTGTATAATTACCTGGGACGTGATTTACCGATTTTTGACGTATTTGTCAATGGTGGAATACTATTTTTATAGGCTAATGGATAATATATAGTACGGCCACGGTAAGGTGAATATCTATGTGTGCACATTTTTTTACACTCAAACTTTTATTCATACTTTGTATGTAAATAATCGTAATCAAAATGAATTGATCGGATAAACGGCTCGCGGGAAATCAAAACTTTTATCTTATAATTAAACACTATTGATAAATTAATCGTATGTTGATTTATATACGTATCTCTGGAAATTCGACGGCTCATCTAATAACTGAACATCATAGATAAGTGAACGGGAAGTCCATTTTTAAGCGCATCTCGGGAAATTCAACGGCTCGGCCAATAAATGATCGCCATAGATAAGTGCACGGGTCGTCCATTTTTAAATGCATCTCGGAGAAAATAAAGCCGTTGCTAATAATCTAAACCATTTCAACGAGTTTTATCATTTATTGAACGATGTTTTGAAAGTAAACGGTATGAATAATAACTATCGGTAAAACTACCATTTTAGACAATACCATATCTGTAGTTATGGACAGCGGCACTGGTTTTCTTCATGGGGCGAATAAGGGGAACTGACCTTGTATGGACCCGCAAAGAAAATTTTGGAATATTTGACGGCCGCAAACGTGATTTCCTGCTATTCCAGTCCGTAATAATTATTTTTTTGATTAGATTTCGGGCACTTTTTTTGTAATGTAGATGAAATAATTTTTTTTTTCACTTTACCTGTCTGCCCGAAAAGTCAGCTTGCCCGAATGTTAGGGGGGAAGCTGCCCCCCCATGCCCCCTTGGCTCGTACGCCTATGTCCTTGGAGGATTATCAGGTCATAGAGGGGCAGACTCATTTATGAAAGATGAAGAATGAAATATGACAATAAATAGTGAAATATGAAATGTGTGTGCACCTTAAGGGATGTGAAGTACAAAGAGGTATGAAAGACATAGGTGTATACACACATAAACAAACTAAAAAAAATTTTATTTGTTTTGTTAGCAAGTGTTTCTTAAAAGTGACCATGTTTTCTATTGATTTAAGTTGGAAGCAGAGTTGGGATTTCAAAATATTTTGTGTCGGACATTTTACCGAAAATAAAGGGGCATAACTCTTATCATTATTTAAGCAGACGAATTCATACCACAATTAAAAGTCACATGTCAAAATATTCAAATCACGTACATAACAAAAGTAGGTGAACCTCGCTATTTTTCATATTTAATTCCCGTACGGTATTCAATTCATACCACAATTAAAAATCACATGTCGTAATACATTGAATGAAAGCTTGTCGATCCTGCTTCGGCATAAAATTCACAACCGTAATATTCCTTTAGATTTACGTGGCAGCAAATGAATGCCGAACTTCCGAAATAAGAATAGTTTGTGATGTCAGAACATCGTTTTTTCTTTATAAAATGTCAACAAAATATTCAAATCCGTGCGTAATAGAAATAAGAACACGGCAGCAAATGAAAGAAAAGCGTTCGAAATAATACTTGTGGTGATGACAAAAGGCATAGCTGACTTCAGCGTATTGCCGCTATGGCGTACGTGACTTACAGCACACAGCTTCATAGTAAGCACTGCCTAACATGTTAAGCAATATTCGTGCGGCGCTCGAGATCACGGGAAAGTGCCACTGTGGATGAGAATTTATATATGGATTCTTAAAAGACGTAAAGGATATCGTAGACAAAATGAATTAAGGTGTTATAAAATAATATACTCTTACGATATGTGACATCTATGATTAGTTGATAGATGCTGTCGGCTCAAATCAATGCGATTAAAATGCCCGACAATTGAAGACCACGAGGTAAACAGGTGAATTAAAATTATAATCACTCTTATTGGATTGATGAATAGTCCGACAAAGGGAAAGCAAAGACTTCTGTTTAAGATTAGATTGATGAATTGTCCGACAAAGGATTAAGTCAATCAATCAAGGCAGATTAAGTAGTTAATCTAGGTAGGTTTATTGACGGTATAACACGATAAATACGTTGATCACTTAATTACCTAATCAATCTTGCCTATTGTCAACGATTATGGGGTTGAGTGGTAGTTATACTCTCAGTACACTATAATAATTTTGGAATTTTGAATATTATTCACTATGTCTTGATGTCCGATTGGGCATATTCAAGGTCGGACAATATTGTGCGTTTGGAATAAAAATTCGGACAAGTCCGGAATATACGGGCGAAATCCCAACTCTGGTTGGAAGTTCATTTAAGGCCTGAATACTTGAATAGCAGAAAGTTGAATATTGGGTATTATTTTTTGCATTTTGGTACAACATAATTATAAATGCTTGATCTAGTACTATGTAGATGAGCATCCATGACTAATCGAAAAGTGGCTTTCATGTACACGAGAGACCCATTATTAAGGTTTTGTGAAGTTGTTTGACTCAATTTTCAAGATTTAAACTATTTAGATCTTTATACAAATTTGGGGTAATTGAATCTCTGGGATCTAAGCCATGTATGAATTGGATAACTTTGTTGTGAAGAATTTGCAGTTTGTTCTTCAGCTTCGGGTTGAAGCCTGAAAACCAAGCTGAGCATGCATAATCTAATTGGCATTGTATAAGAGCATTTGTAATAGTTTCCTAGTATACTTTGTTTAAGACTTGTTATATCTTAGCAAGCCATCAGTGAGGCTGATGTCCCGTGCCAAAATCCCCAAATAAATAGATGACACACATATTAATTAATCACACATTTATTTTTTTCAAAAATATCGAGTTATCAAACTTTTCATCACTCTCTATCAGATAGAATGATGATTATCTTGTCCCAATGCATCGATCAATGAAACTGATTAGCTCTGCTTAGCTTCAGCTCGAAATGTGAAGACATTCACTTTATGGACATCTACATCAAGTGTAAACATTCTACCTCAATTAAAAGCAGAGTTGTTATGTTCCAAAGTGTTAACCAATCAAGTTGCCTATCGCTCCTTAGCAGAAGCAGAAAATGATATAATGAATCTATATTCTGAGTTTCATCACTCTCACTTCATAATAATCAATGTTATCGTGCCCCAAAGCATCAACCAATCAAAATTCTCTGCATACTGTAAACAGAAAATTTTCATCATCGAACTCCACCAAGGCATTCACCTAATGAACACCAAGTTTGAACATTCTAGCTTGGTTAGAAGGGGAGCTATTGTGTTCCAATGTCTCGGCCAATCAAATTGCATATCGCTCTGCTTACACTGAGCAGAAAATGTTCATTATCAAACTTAGTCAAGGTATTGATGAAATGAAACGATACACTAAAGTTATCGTGTCCCAAGAGAGAGAGAGTGTTAACCAATCAAGTTGCCTATCGCTCCTTAGCAGAAGCAGATAATTCTCACCATCAAACTTATAATGATATACACTGAGAAGTAGCTACAGTGTGTTTTGTACGTTTTTGGTATGTAAAACAACCAATTTAGTATAATTTATACGAAACTGGGTAAAAGTCTAATTATGGCAATAAATCTAATACAAAGAGGTTAACTCTGTAGATACGGTGTGTTAATTAACAGGGGTGAGAAATTGACTAAGAGTGATTTAATTATCGCTAGGAGTGAAAATCTGTTTGACGGTGTGTTTTCTGTACTAGGTGAGTTAATTAACGGACGGGTTAAAAACGACTGACATGGTGTGTATTCTATGTTTGGTGAGTTTTCTCGAAGCCGTGTTATAACTGCAGCAAAGGTGATTTATCAAGGACCAACAGGCTTTATCTGACGCGTAGGTGTTAAATCTCAACGTGGATAGGAAATCTATTTTTACCGTGCGATTTCTCGTCGACCGTGTGTTTTGCGAAAGTCGGTCTTTGTATAAGGTAGGTCTTTAAACGTAGGATTCTTACAGATGATGTTCAACGTTTCTTCTGTGCTTCTATTATATTTATTAAAGAACTGCGTCCCCTATTCGTGCGTGAGTTGCATTTAAATAGGGACCTTAATCTTACGTGCGCAAGAAGGCGAACATATAAAATATAAAAAAAATATCCAGACGTCTGGACCAATTTATGTCCGGACCATATTACTTTCTTCCTAATATTTTTTATGCGTCGTGAATTAATTCAACGTACACAACCTGCACTCATTTGCAGTTTAGTGGATTCATAGTATATGTTGATCGTCTCTTCTGTGCCGTTTCATTTATTTATTGATCAGTTGCGCCGCCGATATATTCAAGATCTTCGTTCCCGCTATGTCGTACACATCGGCGTGTAAAATGTTTTACGCAGATCGGTCTTTGTTTAGGGTAGGTCTTTATACATGGATTTATACATGTACGTGCTGTAGTTACATATATGCCCTCTTTAGTCTATGCGTATTTCATTTGTTGATGAATACTACGTTTCTTATACTGCATACCATTGTCTTGCTACAGTTATTTATATTTCTTGTCTTTTTGTGTGTTTCATTTGTTAGCATTATCGTGGTACTACTGAACTATAAATGCATGTGTCTTAAAATCGGTCGCACTCAATATCGTTATTTACCGATATCCAGTCCAACCTCAATTTGATTATACGATGTATTGTAATCTCTATTGATATCAGGTGCTCTAATCTATTTCCACATATATAACAAACGATAATTCACATATCAAATAACACTAATGCAAATAGGGACACGGACCTGTGGCGATATTGCATGGTCGAACTCGGTGTAATCAGCTTGTCGTTGCGTGAAAATACCGTGCTATGTATGACTATTTATCTTTGACACGTGTCCATACAGCCGCTTGTGATTCAATAAACGTTGTGTCCCAAAGTCGTCTTTGCGTGCAAAATAGAGACCTCGAACTTAATATGGAAATAAGGGCTTAATTTAATAAGAACGACTAAATTTAAACACGTGTTAATATTTCTATTGTTTACGATTGTATGGCATAGCTTTATTATTTTTCTCCCGGTACTAATAACTACGAGGCGAGTGGATCCAATTGTAATTTAGCATGTATAGAAATACGTGATGACAGATCGAGAGCACGGGCTGCAATAGTCCCCAACTTGTTCTATTTATAAAAGCATGCCATCACCTTTGGAAATCGGTTAGTTTCCAGTCTAAAACGACTTTACAATTCCTTTGTTATTTCGGTCGCTTTATTTGAAAAGATTTAAATAATGTGCCATAGTAATTTGTGATTTTGTTTTTATGGTTAATTCGGTTTAATTGTGAACATTTCTAAATCTAAATATTGGACGAAAAACATTAATCATGGATACACGTTCAGAATAGTGTTAGAATGATTTATTTGTTAAAGGTCGGTTAGTAACTTAGTACCGTATAATATGAACATCTGACATGCAAAATTGTGTTAAAGAATTAGACTACTGTCATTTGCGATATTTAGAACCGTGCATAGAACACATTATGTCCAGAATTTGGCGGTAACAGCTTAACTAATAAATTTAATAAAAGAAAACTATTTCAGAACAACGATAATTTCTAATACACAATTTGAGTAATTAAAATATCTCTAGAGGTGGCGTTTGTTCGTTTGACAAATTAAGGTTTTTAAATAGGATACACAACACAAATATATTAACTTACGGGGTCATATTTTGAATTTTAATAAACCATGTTAATTCAAGAAAATTATTGTTGTCTTCTGATTAAGATAAAATCGTGGAACAGGTCCCAGGTTTATAATACACATTCACTAAAATTGTTGAGCTGCGGTGATGATCAATTTTATTACCCTAATAAAGTCTGGCAATTAACAGTTGTTATATAACATCTAGGTCAACGTTGATCCAAATGGTGTTCAGCGAAGCGTAATTCCTGCTCTGATGGCAGTTTGTGTGGTAATATGTGACTTGGAAATACGTTTAATAATTTAAAAAATTCAAGAAGAAGAACAACCAATTTTCGCATATTTCCGATACAACAATTCTTTTTGTTTTGAAATATACTGTAGAAAAATAACTTTGTCCTATAACTTTAGGACGCCATGATAATATCGGCATATATAGGCACAGGGAAAGACCTCCATCTCTTCATTTCAATGTTATCACGTTTTTCTAGCTCACTATTAAATTCCATTGTTGATAACGTTTCTTTTGAATCGCACTAATATTCCACAAAATGTCATTATTGGAGCAGAGGTGATACGTGTAGAAGCGAATGCTTCGGCCCATACAAACTGCCAATCAAAGAAAAATTAAATAAAGCAGATAATTAATACGTTACAATTTAATTAAAACGTTTAGTTATGAAGGCATATGCATATCAATAATGTCTCGTCTTTTTTAGTTGTTTGTTTGAACATTTCTCTGATTATAATATAATGGTTGGGTCTGAGTTTTTTTTCATTTGAGATACCAACCGCAATTTACTATGAGAAAAAAAATTAATCGTATACATGTTAATAAAATAATTAAAATATCAAGCTTTATTTAAATGAGATGATAGAAAAGGGAAACATACATTTATGTCATTACAATAAGACCAACGCTGAATAGACCACAGTATGCACACACATGACAAAATTGTTCTTTTTGTGGTACTTTGTCATCCAGGGAATAAACTGTTACAGGTAAAAAAAAATCACACTCCGACCAATCGTGTTATCTAATCCATTAGAACAGTGTCGCCTTTCCGTCTGAGATCAAAGAGCAAACAGGTCGGAGTCGAAAGAATAATTTCGTGTGAAAAGCGTGCTCTCTGGATAGAATAAATTATACAATAAGGAGGAGACTGTCGCCGTGGAGTATTATAGTTGTTGTTGCAGTATTATAAGAAATAGCTAGTACTCGTTGACTATTTTGTTATTTGATTTCAGATCGAATCACCGATGATTTTGTTAATGAAGGATCTTGTATTGTGTGATTTTAGCAGTTTTGATTTTTAATTAGTATTAACGATGTTTTTGTGATAAAGTCTTGATTGTTATTTGGCGTTATGATTTTAGCATCAATTTGTCTGAAGATTAAAAACGCGGCCCCTAGGAGATAAGCTAAATTTAACTCACTGTGATATTAATTACAAAATGGTATATATTGACCGTAAAATGTCACATTCATTACCTTCATAAGTTCTTACTGATAAAAAAAATATCATAAATTGAAATCTAATAATTTATTATGGCTAGTTTATGTGTGGTTTGCTCTAAGGAAGTGCGTCCCCGACAAGAGGCTTTGCAACGCAAAATCGTTTTAATTAAAAATGAAAATCCATGTTGACAACTTGACAAGTAAAAAATATTTCTTAAATTTCACAAACATTTCAACCCTTGACTTATTGGGATAAATTGTAACAATTGCCAAATTCCAACCAACTATATCAGCTAATCCATTAGTGCACGAGCTAATTAACTGTGTTTCATCTCTCAACATCAAAGAACAATTCCGTGTGAAAAGCGTGCATGAATTGACAGTATGAATTGTAAAATAATGACTGGGTCGTTTGGGAGCGGTGTAGTAATACATGTCTGCATGATTTACTTTATTTATTCACGAACGGGACGCTCAAGCTTGTGGACGACTTGATCATCGCATTATATTATATGCCTAAATTAAGTATATGATTTATCTATTAGTGATGCAATTCTGTTTCCTTGGAAAGCCCTATTTACGACCCAGGTAAGAAATAATCTTATAAAATATAACAGCGACGAAACTTACTGGTTATCATTAGTTGCGAGATTTTTTGTTTATAATTGTGTTTTCGAAATAGATTAGAGCATCTGATATCAATAGAGATTAAAATACGTCGGATAATCAAAATGAGGTTGGACCGGATATCGGTAAAAAACGATATTGCGTGCAACCGATTTTAAGACACATGCATTTATAGTTCAGTAGTACCACGGTAATGCTAACAAATGAAACACACAAAAAGACAAGAAATATAAATAACTGTAGTATTCATCAACAAATGAAATACGCATAGACTAAAGAGGACATACATGTAACTACGGCACGTATAAATCCATGTATAAAGACCTACCCTTAACAAAGACCGATCTGCGTAAAACACACCGTCGCACAGATTTTCACTCCTAGCGATAATTAAATCACTCTTAGTCAATTTCTCACCCCTGTTAATTAACACACCGTATCTACAGAGTTTAACCTCTTCGTATTAGATTTATTGCCATAATTAGAATTTTACCCAGTTTCGTATAAATTATACTAAATTGGTTGTTTTACATACCAAAAACGTACAAAACACACTGTAGCTACTTCTCAGTGATAATGAATCTATATTCTGAGTTTCATCACTCTCACTTCATAATAATCAATATTATCGTGCCCCAAAGCATCAACCAATCAAAATTCTCTGCATACTGTAAACAGAAAATTTTCATCATCGAACTCCACCAAGGCATTCACCTAATGAACACCAAGTTTGAACATTCTAGCTCGGTTAGAAGGGGAGCTATTGTGTTCCAATGTCTCGGCCAATCAAATTGCATATCGCTCTGCTTACCCTGAGCAGAAAATGTTCATTATCAAACTTAGTCAAGGTATTGATGAAATGAAACGATACACTAAAGTTATCGTGTCCCAAGAGAGAGAGAGAGAAATGGGGTTTAACGTCCACTCAACACAACTAGGTCATTTTGGGACTAACATATGGTTCAATTTTATTTCAATAATTCGCTTGCGCGTAGGGGTCTTAGCAGTGGGAGGAAACCGGAGTACCTGGGGAAAACCCACGAGGTTGTATCGTGTCCCAAAGCATGAACCAATCAAATTGCTTATCTCTGCTTACCCTTAGCAGAAAATGCTCATCTTTGAACTTAATCAGGGTAAGGAACTATGCAACAAGTTTCATCACTATCACTTAATTAGAACAAAAGGCGGGGTACAATAAAATCTCAATCTGGTTTTGACCTTTTTAATAATATTGTTAACTATTAATTCACCAGAGAGAGATAATGATCAATATATAGACCCATGTAACTTGACTTGCCCCTTTTCATTAATACAATACAAAATTGAGACAAATGAATCTTTTGCAATTTTTTAACACCTTCTTAATGATTTTGAACATATGATTTTTGATTAGTATTTCTACCATTGAAATGAGTTAATAATAAGTATGTGTTATAGTTTATTGAAATGAGTTTATTATGATGAGTTGCTTAGCAACGAAACTTAAAATCACCTGCTAAATATCCCATTTCAATATACTCCGAGTGACCGTTTGGTAAAGGTATACCTTGCATTTTCCGCCGATGGAATCGTGGTGAGCCAAGAAAACTATTCTTTATTGTATGTAGTCTTGATTTCCAGGGTGTACCTTGTATACCAGGTGAGCCCGGTGGGGTAGCTGATGGACTGTGAGTAGGAGTACATCGATGTGAAAGTTTAGGACTGGATAATGGAGAGCTACCGGGACTACTACTAAAACTAGCCTTCCTTCTGAAACAAAGAAATGAAGGGTCTATATTTTCATCTTTTAGATAACATATATTCAAGTGCTGTTATATGAAGTGACTTACATTAGTAAAGTTATTGTGGAAAGTCAAGTCTCAATCAATTTGCTTAAATCACTCACTCTGCTTACCCCAAGAATGGATTTAGCTGTTCAGTTATCAAAATTCATTGAAAATCAAAATACTTATTCGTTTCAAAACCTTAAACTCTGTGTATCAATCTGAAGTCAATCGAATGATAAGTTTGGCCTCTATAGTGTCACAAGGTTTTTTGAAGTGATCAAGGGAGATAACTCTGGAAGTAATTATTTGAAATCGCTGAAAATTAATAGGCTTTTTCGTCTCATGACCTTAAACATTGTGTGTAAATTTAAAGTCAATCGGATATTAACTTTGGCCACTAGAGCATCCACAGGATTTTTTGAAGTGGTCAAGGGCCATAACTCTGGCAATAATTATTGGACATCGCTGAAAATGAATATACCTCTTTGTCTCATGACTGTAAACACTGTGTATAAATTTAAAGTCCATCAGATATTAACTTTGGCCTCTAGAGCGTCCAAAAGATTTTTTGAAGTGATCAAGGGCCATAACTCTGGCACTAATTATCGGAAATTGCTGAAAATCACTAGGCTTCTTCGTATTATGACCTTAAACACTGTGTATGAATTTAAAGTCAATCGGATATTAACTTTGGCCTCTAGAGCGATCACAAGATTTTTTGAAGTGATCAAGGGCCATAACTCTGGCACTAATTATCGGAAATCGCTGAAAATCAAGCATGCACGTAGGCATTGTATTTGGAAGTTCCAAAAGCTGGAGATTCTCCCACGTCCAATATAGGTCACCTAAAGTTGAAGACTAGAAGATATTTTAGATCCGAATAGTTAGCTCCTTTCAATCGTCTTTTGTTTGATAAAAAAATTCACAGAAAATGTTTTGTTTCATATAAGTTATTAAAGTCTACTTTTTGAAAGTAACGGTAACACTAAAAATAAACTAATCTGAATCACGTGACCTTTCGCCCGTACGGCATATTTCCGAGCCCCGACTATTCACGGAAAATAATTGTGCTACATTGTTTTATTATTGACACGTGCTTACAAATATTCTTTTATATATTGACAAGTGTTTACGTATAAAATAATTAAAAACGAACTTATTTGTATTTGCTTGTAGTTTTTCTTTTTACTAAATTAATTCTAACTTCCGTTTGTTTGGATGAAAGCAAAAGTAGATTATGCATTATGCAAGTTGCCAAAATTTGACTATAAATTTCGATAATGTATGGATATATGAATACTACTATGGAATAACAACACAGGCTTTGTTTATTAGAAGTTATTATTATAATATCATACGGAATACCGTAACTTTATGCAATTATTGACGTGAATAAAGCATGCATAAACCAACATGTCTGTTGTTCAAAAGACGACTATCCGTTAGGGGTGCCCGTGGCCGGTTCATTTCCAAATGGATTAAGACCCCTGTTACAAACCGATATGCGCAAATATTGAAAGGAACCAAGATCTCTAGGTTAGAAACATGTATTTCAAGTTCCATCAAAATCAAATTAAAATTGTGACCTCTTTGAGGTACACGACCTTGATATACCATATTTTCACACTATTTGCGTACAAACGGAGGCCATTTTTTTTGCCAATTTTGGTCCGATTGTCACAAAATTCAAACTCAACCTAGATTACCCTGTAATGGTGATACAATTAAACGTTTTTTTATCTAATCAGGTAATAATTGTGACCTCCAGAGGGACCATAAGGTAATAAAGGCGATTTTTTGTACGATCAAGGGCCATAATTCAGGAAGTTACGATCCGATATGCCTGAATATCGACAGGAACCACGATCGTTGGTTTATAAACATACATTTCAAGTTTCATCAAAATCAGATCATAATTGTGACCTCTATAGGGTCCACAACCTTGATATAACTTATTTTAACACTAATCGCATACAAACGACGTCCATTTTGTCTATCAATTTTGGTCCGATTTTCACGAAATTCGAACTCCACCTTCACTACCATGTAACAGTGATATAATCAAAGGATTTTTTAAATTGGATCATAATTTGTAAAAATTAAAATTTATGTTATTTAATACGAAAATAAACCAGTCCAAACTATGATATTATAATCATGATATGATAATATAATCATTATTAATATGGGGGGGTTGGGATAGCCTAGTGGTCTAGAGTGCCGCGCTTCGACCTCTAGCTGGCCGGTCACCTCTGGCTTGCGGCTGTGGTTTTGAGCCCTGGTGTGAGCGTATGTGGCTTGGAGATAGGGGCGCCTTCTCAACCTCGTGGGTTTCTTCCGGGCACTCCGGTTTCCTCCCATGGCTAAAGACCCCTACGCGCAAGCGAATTATTGACATAAAGTTGAAACCATATGTTAGTCCCGAAATGACCTGGTTGTGTTGAGTGGACGTTAAAACCCATTTCTCTCTCTCTCTCATTATTAATATCCATATGTCTTCCTAATTAAACGTTTTAATTAAATTTTAATATATAAAAAATAAACAGGCGTATTAGAAATATGACATGAAATTTTATGCTTTTTTGATTAATAAGAATGGATTATTTATTTGTTGTACTTAGATTAGATAAACACTAATTTGTTGTCTGCGATATCAGTTAGATGGAGGTGTAAAACAATTGCAGACACACAGCTATACCTTGATTAATTGATTGCCCCCAATAAAATGTCACAACACCACAGTTGTTTCTTAACACCTATACCTGATTGGGGAAATAAATCAATCAAGGTAGCTATGTGTTTGCAATAGTTTTACACCTCCACCGATGGCGTGTATTCTTGTCTTGTCAATTTCTCTGATAATAATATAGTTTGAAATGGTTTTATTTTCGTATTAAATAACATAAATTTTGATTTTTACAAATTGGCCGATATACCGCTAATAACTATCTTGAAAAAAACATGTTTATTAAATAGAGAATCTTCTACGAGTGTTTTTTGATATCAAAAAATATCAACACAAGTTGATAATGTAAAAAAAACGAGGCTCTGCCGAGTTTTTTTTACTTTATCAACGAGTGTTGATATTTTTTGATATCAAAAAACACGAGTTGGAGATTTTGTTTATCACCCAATCCTTTCTTACATGCAGAAATAAATAAATATAATTCTTTGGTATAGATTTCACCTTTACGAGACCTAATTTCATTACTGCGTAGTGATACATCAGTTTTTTGACTGCAGTTTAGCTATTGCAAAGTCCTATATATTGACCCAGTATTTCCTTCAAAGTCAATTAAATAAAAACAGTTTCTTTTTAACAAAAAAAAGTCACTTTTTATTTAAAATAAGTGGTTTCTTTAAATAAAGGAAAGTAGTTCCTTTTTGATTGACCAATCAAATTCATGTAAAGCGATATCTCCTAAGGAGATATCGCAGTAGATTATGTAATTTATCATACAAGCGATATCTACTGTCAAATAAGATATTGGGTGATAAATGAGGCATTTTACCAAGCCTCGTTCTGAACAAAATACCTCGTTCCAAAAAAAAGTGCAATTTAAAAAACCTTGTTTTGGAAATGCAGACAACGAGGCATTTTTTTTTACCTCGTTTGGACAGAAATGCCGAACGAGGCATTCTGAGGTTTATAGTGCTATAGGGTCTACAACCTTGATAAAACATATTTTAACACTATTCGCATACAAACGGCGGCCATTTTGTCTGTCAACTTTGGTCTGATTTTCACGAAATTCAAACTCAGCCTTCTTTAATATGTACCTGTGATGTAATCAAACGGTTTTTAAAATGGATAATAATTTTGACCTCTAGAGGGACCACAAGCTAAAAAGGGTGATTTTTCGGACAATCAGGGGCCATAATTCAGGAAGTTACGATGTGATGGGCGCAAATATCGTAAGGAGCCAAGATCTTTGGGTTATAAACATACATTTCAAGTTTCATCAAAATCTGATCATAATTGTGACTTCTATAGGGTCCACAACCTTTATATAACATATTTTCACACTATTTGCGTACAAACGACGGCCATTTTGTCTGTCAATTTTGGTTCGATTTTCACAAAATTCGAACTCAACCTTCATTACCAATAAACGGTGATATTGTTAAACATTTTTTAAAATCAGATAATAATTTTGACCTCCAGAGGGACCACAGCTAAAAAGGGCGATTTTCGGACAATCAGGGGCCATAATTCAGGAAGTTACGAGTCGATGGACGCAAATATCGACAGGAACCAAGATATTTGGGTTATAAACATACATGTCAATTTCCATCAAAATCAGTTCAAAATTGTGACCTCTATAGGGTCCACAAGCTAAAAACATGATTTTTCATACAATCAGTGGCCATATAATCCATGAAGTTTCGATCTGATACATGCCAATATTGAAAGCAGTCGAGATCTTATGGGGATAAACCTATATTTCAAGTTTCGTCAAAATCGGATAAGAATTGTGACCTGTAGAGAGTCCACAAACAAATTGTGGATGGACGGACAGGGGCGACGACAATATACGTACACATGAAAATGTGGGCATATAAGGGCGTATAAAAACCATTAGACAAAATTCGAAGTCCTAAAATCGAAAAAACATCTACTTAACAAAGGCTAGGCCTATATTTGGGCCTACACTGTCAACGTGTCTTTTTCAAGTTCATAACAAATCATCGAAAATTCATTCATCAAAAGATAGGTTGTCAGGCAACAAAACATACGCCCACAGCAGCTAAATCGTCCGGGCAGTCAACAAGGGTTGTCGCATTTTTTTACTTTCTTTGGTAATGAAACATTTGTAATACACTAAAATCTGATTAAGAGTAACAACTCATTATGTAATTATCTGAAAATCATTAGAATTTGTTTGTTTTTATAAAGTTTTGCCCCACGCTAACAATTAGTATAGGAAACATTTAACATCATGGATTTAGCTGTTCAGTTATCAATATCCATTGAAAATCAAAATACTTGTTCGTTTCAACACCTTAAACTCTGTGTATCAATCTGAAGTCAATCGGATGATAAGTTTGGCATCTATAGCGTCACAAGGTTTTTTGAAGTGATCAAGGGAGATAACTCTGGAAGTAATTATTTGAAATCGCTGAAAATCAGTAGGCTTCTTCGTCTCATGACCTTAAACAGTGTGTGTAAATTTAAAGTCAATCGGATATTAACTTTGGCCTCTAGAGCATCCACAGGATTTTTTGATGTGATCAAGGGCCATAACTCTGGCAATAATTATCAGAGATCGCTGAAAATCAATAGGCTTCTTCGTCTTATGACCTTAAACAGTGTGTATTAATTTAAAGTCAATTGGATATTAACTTTGGCTTTTAGAGTGTCCACAAGATGTTTTGAAGTGATCAAGGGCCATAACTCTGGCACTAATTATTGGAAATTGCTGAAAATCAATAGGCTTCTTCGTCTTATGACCTTAAACACTGTGTATCAATTTAAAGCCAATCGGATATTAACTTTGGCCTCTAGAGCGTCCACAAAATTGTTTGAAGTGATCAAGGGCCATAACTCTGGTAGTTATTATCGGAAATCGCTGAAAAACAATAGGCTTCTTCGTCTCATGACATTAAACATTGTGTATAAATTTAAAGTCAATCGGATATTAACTTTAGCCTCTAGAGCGTCCACAAGCAATTGTGGACGACGGACGGACGGGGCGACGACAATATATGACCACATTTCAATGTGGGCGTATAAAAATGATAACCAATAACATGAATCTACGGTCGCTTTAAATCATTAAAAGCACGAATGACAGGAGGATACTAATTACTATTAATACTATTAGTAGCTATAGTATTACTAACATCACACAAGAAGGAATTTTTACCAGACTTCCCACAATCGACACCCTTTCGCATTTTTGGGGAACTGTTGGAAATAAATCTTTTGCCCATCTATTGTGTGGCATTTCGCATCCACAAAACAGACCAATTATGTCATTAAAAACACGTCAAATTATAAGCTACTATGCAGACGATTCTTTTCAGATGGGTAACATAATGGCATCCATGTGTCATGTGACCACCATTAGCCAATCATAATCGGGACACAGGTTGGCCAGACTCTCTTTATACAAGGCTCTGAGTAAGCCTATCCTGCCTGATGCCACTCCAGCCATAGCTGTATTCAAACCATTAAATGAAATCTCTGTAAAATAGCGTGATTTGCCAATAGACTATCCATAATGCAAAATGCATGTGATGAATTAGCTGTAACACAGCGACACTCCATAAGCTGACGATATTGGAATGTTACAAGTTACAACTAATGAATAGAAAAATCATAGTAAAAAATCTCCGGTAACAAACTAGACAAGACTGCGTAGATATAAGAAGTTTTTATCCAGGATGCGTTTCTGGCGTTTGCCCTTTATCAACTGGTTACAAAAATAATCCCGTTACCGGGTATATATAGACAATAGAATAGTTGCGCATGCGCATAATGTTCAGAATTAATAATCCCTAAACTACTAGGATTATTTAATCCCTATACTGGGATTATAAAAATAATAATTAATATAGACAAAATTTAGGTTATTTATATAAATAAAAAATTTTAAAAAATGATAAATATCAAAAAGATACGAAACATACTCCCACAGCAGCTAAATCGTCCGGGCAGTCAACAAGGGTTGTCACATAATTTTACTTTTTTTCGGGAATGAAACGTTTGTAATACACTAAAATCTGATTACGAGTAACAACTCATTATGTAATTATCAGAAAATCATTAGAATTTGCTTGTTTTTTAAAAAGTTTTGCCCCACGCTAACAATTAGTATACGAATCATTTAATATCATGGATTTAGCTGTTCAGTTATCAAAATTCATTGAAAATCAAAGTACTTATTCGTTTCAACACCTTAAACTCTGTGTATCAATCTGAAGTCAATCGGATGATAAGTTTGGCCTCTATAGTGTCACAAGGTTTTTTGAAGTGATCAAGGGAGTTAACTCTGGAAGTAATTATTTGAAATCGCTGAAAATTAATAGGCTTCTTCGTCTCATGACCTTAACCATATATAAATTTAAAGTCAATCGGATATTAACTTAGGATTCTAGAGCGTCCACAAGATTTTTTGAAGTGATCAAGGGCCATAACTCTGGCACTAATTATTGGAAATTGCTGAAAATCAATAGGCTTCTTCGTCTTATGACCTTACACTGTGTATCAATTTAAAGTCAATCGGATATTAACTTTGGCCTCTAGAGCGTCCACAAGATTTTTTGAAGTGATCAAGGGCCATAACTCTGGCACTAATTATTGGAAATTGCTGAAAATCAATAGGCTTCTTCGTCTTATGACCTTAAACACTGTGTATCAATTTAAAGCCAATCGGATATTAACTTTGGCCTCTAGAGCGTCCACAAGATTTTTTGAAGTGATTAAGGGCCATAACTCTGGCACTAATTATCGGAAATTGCTGAAAATCAATAGGCTTCTTCGTCTTATGACCTCAAACACTGTGTATAAATTTAAAGTCAATCGGATATTAACTTTGGCCGCTAGAGCGTCCACAAGATTTTTTTGAAGTGATCAAGGGCCATAACTCTGGCACTAATTATCAGAAATCGCTGAAAATCAATAGGATTCTTCGTCTGATGACCTTAAACACTGTATATAAATTTAAAGTCAATCAGATATTAACTTTGGCCGCTAGAGCGTCCACAAGATTTTTTGAAGTGATCAAGGGCCATAACTCTGGTAGTTATTATCGGAAATTGCTGAAAAACAATAGGCTTCCTCGTCTCATGACCTTAAACACTGTGTATAAATTTAAAGTCTATCGGATATTAACTTTGGGCTCTAGAGCGTCCACAAGATTTTTTGAAGTGATCAAGGGCCATAACTCTGGTAGTGATTATTGGAAATCGCTGAAAATCAATAGGCTTCTTCGTCTTATGACCTTAAACACTGTGTATCAATTTAAATAATCCCGTTACCGGGTATATATAGACAATAGAATAGTTGCGCATGCGCATAATGTTCAGAATTAATAATCCCTAAACTACTAGGATTATTTAATCCCTATACTGGGATTATAAAAATAATAATTAATATAGACAAAATTTAGGTTACTTATATAAATAAAAATTTTTAAAAAATGATAAATATCAAAAAGATAGGTTGCCAGGCAACGAAACATACTCCCACAGCAGCTAAATCGTCCGGGCAGTCAACAAGGGTTGTCACATAATTTTACTTTTTTTCGGGAATGAAACGTTTGTAATACACTAAAATCTGATTACGAGTAACAACTCATTATGTAATTATCAGAAAATCATTAGAATTTGCTTGTTTTTTAAAAAGTTTTGCCCCACGCTAACAATTAGTATACGAATCATTTAATATCATGGATTTAGCTGTTCAGTTATCAAAATTCATTGAAAATCAAAGTACTTATTCGTTTCAACACCTTAAACTCTGTGTATCAATCTGAAGTCAATCGGATGATAAGTTTGGCCTCTATAGTGTCACAAGGTTTTTTGAAGTGATCAAGGGAGTTAACTCTGGAAGTAATTATTTGAAATCGCTGAAAATTAATAGGCTTCTTCGTCTCATGACCTTAAACATATATAAATTTAAAGTCAATCGGATATTAACTTAGGATTCTAGAGCGTCCACAAGATTTTTTGAAGTGATCAAGGGCCATAACTCTGGCACTAATTATTGGAAATTGCTGAAAATCAATAGGCTTCTTCGTCTTATGACCTTAACCACTGTGTATCAATTTAAAGTCAATCGGATATTAACTTTGGCCTCTAGAGCGTCCACAAGATTTTTTGAAGTGATCAAGGGCCATAACTCTGGCACTAATTATTGGAAATTGCTGAAAATCAATAGGCTTCTTCGTCTTATGACCTTAAACACTGTGTATCAATTTAAAGCCAATCGGATATTAACTTTGGCCTCTAGAGCGTCCACAAGATTTTTTGAAGTGATTAAGGGCCATAACTCTGGCACTAATTATCGGAAATTGCTGAAAATCAATAGGCTTCTTCGTCTTATGACCTCAAACACTGTGTATAAATTTAAAGTCAATCGGATATTAACTTTGGCCGCTAGAGCGTCCACAAGATTTTTTTGAAGTGATCAAGGGCCATAACTCTGGCACTAATTATCGGAAATCGCTGAAAATCAATAGGATTCTTCGTCTGATGACCTTAAACACTGTGTATAAATTTAAAGTCAATCAGATATTAACTTTGGCCGCTAGAGCGTCCACAAGATTTTTTGAAGTGATCAAGGGCCATAACTCTGGTAGTTATTATCGGAAATTGCTGAAAAACAATAGGCTTCCTCGTCTCATGACCTTAAACACTGTGTATAAATTTAAAGTCTATCGGATATTAACTTTGGGCTCTAGAGCGTCCACAAGATTTTTTGAAGTGATCAAGGGCCATAACTCTGGTAGTGATTATCGGAAATCGCTGAAAATCAATAGGCTTCTTCGTCTTATGACCTTAAACACTGTGTATCAATTTAAATAATCCCGTTACCGGGTATATATAGACAATAGAATAGTTGCGCATGCGCATAATGTTCAGAATTAATAATCCCTAAACTACTAGGATTATTTAATCCCTATAGTGGGATTATAAAAATAATAATTAATATAGACAAAATTTAGGTTACTTATATAAATAAAAAATTTTAAAAAATGATAAATATCAAAAAGATAGGTTGCCAGGCAACGAAACATACTCCCACAGCAGCTAAATCGTCCGGGCAGTCAACAAGGGTTGTCACATAATTTTACTTTTTTTCGGGAATGAAACGTTTGTAATACACTAAAATCTGATTACGAGTAACAACTCATTATGTAATTATCAGAAAATCATTAGAATTTGCTTGTTTTTTAAAAAGTTTTGCCCCACGCTAACAATTAGTATACGAATCATTTAATATCATGGATTTAGCTGTTCAGTTATCAAAATTCATTGAAAATCAAAGTACTTATTCGTTTCAACACCTTAAACTCTGTGTATCAATCTGAAGTCAATCGGATGATAAGTTTGGCCTCTATAGTGTCACAAGGTTTTTTGAAGTGATCAAGGGAGTTAACTCTGGAAGTAATTATTTGAAATCGCTGAAAATTAATAGGCTTCTTCGTCTCATGACCTTAAACATATATAAATTTAAAGTCAATCGGATATTAACTTAGGATTCAAGAGCGTCCACAAGATTTTTTGAAGTGATCAAGGGCCATAACTCTGGCACTAATTATTGGAAATTGCTGAAAATCAATAGGCTTCTTCGTCTTATGACCTTAACCACTGTGTATCAATTTAAAGTCAATCGGATATTAACTTTGGCCTCTAGAGCGTCCACAAGATTTTTTGAAGTGATCAAGGGCCATAACTCTGGCACTAATTATTGGAAATTGCTGAAAATCAATAGGCTTCTTCGTCTTATGACCTTAAACACTGTGTATCAATTTAAAGCCAATCGGATATTAACTTTGGCCTCTAGAGCGTCCACAAGATTTTTTGAAGTGATTAAGGGCCATAACTCTGGCACTAATTATCGGAAATTGCTGAAAATCAATAGGCTTCTTCGTCTTATGACCTCAAACACTGTGTATAAATTTAAAGTCAATCGGATATTAACTTTGGCCGCTAGAGCGTCCACAAGATTTTTTTGAAGTGATCAAGGGCCATAACTCTGGCACTAATTATCGGAAATCGCTGAAAATCAATAGGACTCTTCGTCTGATGACCTTAAACACTGTGTATAAATTTAAAGTCAATCAGATATTAACTTTGGCCGCTAGAGCGTCCACAAGATTTTTTGAAGTGATCAAGGGCCATAACTCTGGTAGTTATTATCGGAAATTGCTGAAAAACAATAGGCTTCCTCGTCTCATGACCTTAAACACTGTGTATAAATTTAAAGTCTATCGGATATTAACTTTGGGCTCTAGAGCGTCCACAAGATTTTTTGAAGTGATCAAGGGCCATAACTCTGGTAGTGATTATCGGAAATCGCTGAAAATCAATAGGCTTCTTCGTCTTATGACCTTTAACACTGTGTATCAATTTAAAGTCAATCGGATATTAACTTTGGCCTCTAGAGAGTCCACAAGATTTTTTGAAGTGATCAAGGGCCATAACTCAGGCACTAATTATCGGAAATTGCTGAAAATCAATAGGCTTTTCGTCTTATGACCTCAAACACAGTGTATAAATTTAAAGTCAATCGGATATTAACTTTGGCCGCTAGAGCGTCCACAAGATTTTTTTGAAGTGATCAAGGGCCATAACTCTGGCACTAATTATCGGAAATCGCTGAAAATCAATAGGATTCTTCGTCTGATGACCGTAAACACTGTGTATAAATTTAAAGTCAATTGGATATTAACTTTGGCCGCTAGAGCGTCCACAAGATTTTTTGAAGTGATCAAGGGCCATAACTCTGGTAGTTATTATCGGAAATTGCTGAAAAACAATAGGCTTCTTCGTCTCATGACCTTAAACACTGTGTATAAATTTAAAGTCAATCGGATATTAACTTTGGCCTCTAGAGCGTCCACAAGATTTTTTGAAGTGATCAGGGGCCATAACTCTGGTAGTTATTATCGGAAATCGCTGAAAAACAATAGGCTTCTTCATCTAACCTTAAACACTGTGTATAAATCTAAAGTCAATCGGATATTAACTTTAGCCTCTAGAGCGTCCACAAGCAATTGTGGACGCCGGACCGACGGACCGACAGACCGACGGGATGACGACAAATCATAGTAAAAAATCCCCGGTAACAAACTAGACAAGACTGCGTAGATATAAGAAGTTTTTATCCAGGACGCGTTTCGGTCGTTCGCCCTTTATCAACTGGTTACAAAAATAATCCTGTTACCGGGTATATATAGACAATAGAATAGTTGCGCATGCGCATAATGTTCAGAATTAATAATCCCTAAACTACTAGGATTATTTAATCCCTATACTGGGATTATAAAAATAATAATTAATATAGACAAAATTTAGGTTACTTATATAAATAAAAAAATTTAAAAAATGATAAATATCAAAAAAATGGATATACAAACAACATTAAGTTAGCTTAAAAAATCAAACAAAACACGTTTGAAGACTAGGAGGTTCCGGATGATCGAGTCTATACGTATTCATCTCTACAGAAACCACCACCATTGATGTTACCTGACAACAGTCACTTGATGATAGTCGGCGTTCATATATATTTTTTGTTTTGTTTGATTTTTTAAGCTAACTTAATGTTGTTTGTATATCCATTTTTTTGATATTTATCATTTTTTAAATTTTTTTATTTATATAAGTAACCTAAATTTTGTCTATATTAATTATTATTTTTATAATCCCAGTATAGGGATTAAATAATCCTAGTAGTTTAGGGATTATTAATTCTGAACATTATGCGCATGCGCAACTATTCTGTTGTCTATATATACCCGGTAACAGGATTATTTTTGCAACCAGTTGATAAAGGGCGAACGACCGAAACGCGTCCTGGATAAAAACTTCTTATATCTACGCAGTCTTGTCTAGTTTGTTACCGGGGATTTTTTACTATGATTTATCTACAAGGAATGGTTCCTGCTTCTCCTCGGATGCATCACTGAGATCCAAACTTGCCTGCACTGTTATGGGGACTCTTCCGCCCCTCTATTCCTATCGTGTGTGAGGTTTGATCGTCCTCTTCTTGGATTATTATATATTTTATTTTTACGGACGATTGAGCATCCTCTGCGGATCCCTTCACACTTCAGAGACACCCGAATGCCAATGGCGTACTCTCTCTACAGCCTCAACCTACCAGCATGGAAGAAGAAAATCCAAAGAAAAACACCTAGAATGATATCAATTCTGTTACGTTTTTTCAACTGCTTTTATTACCAGCCAGAAACTTTACGAAAACCAAGTTAAAAATGTCATACTCTCCTTTGCTATATACCGCCATTTTTTCGACACAATTCGAAAACTGATACTGAATATTATCATATTCACTTTTTTAAGCAGAATTTAATGTTTCGACAATACCAATAACAAAGAAATAAGAAGATTAATCTATACACACTTCGGTTTTATTTAGAAAAACCAACTTCATCCTCAAGAAAAATAAAATACCACCAATGCATACCAGATCAAGGAATACCTATTGAACCCTAATCTACAGTTTAGTTTTACAGCATCCGTTTATGCGATAGATTTTTAGAGAAACTGTTATTCGGACAACTTCACCTTTTAAACTATACTTCGTCCATCCTGTGGCCCTCTAAATTATAGAATCTACTTTTATTCATAGAGGTGACCTACAACCTTCCTATTTACTCGTAAAAACGATCTATCGTCCTTCAGCATCACCGATTTCACGATCCAGAGTTAATCTACTAGCTACTCATTTGAAGTCGTCATAACTACGCATTTTAGAGCCGATCGCAGCAAACTCCTTACGTATAGGCCCATTCTACCTCTGCACGTTTGAAGACTAGGAGGTTCCGGATGATCGAGTCTATACGTATTCATCTCTACAGAAACCACCACCATTGATGTTACCTGACAACAGTCACTTGATGATAGTCGGCGTTCATATATATTTTTTGTTTTGTTTGATTTTTTAAGCTAACTTAATGTTGTTTGTATATCCATTTTTTTGATATTTATCATTTTTTAAATTTTTTTATTTATATAAGTAACCTAAATTTTGTCTATATTAATTATTATTTTTATAATCCCAGTATAGGGATTAAATAATCCTAGTAGTTTAGGGATTATTAATTCTGAACATTATGCGCATGCGCAACTATTCTATTGTCTATATATACCCGGTAACAGGATTATTTTTGTAACCAGTTGATAAAGGGCGAACGACCGAAACGCGTCCTGGATAAAAACTTCTTATATCTACGCAGTCTTGTCTAGTTTGTTACCGGGGATTTTTTACTATGATTTATCTACAAGGAATGGTTCCTGCTTCTCCTCGGATGCATCACTGAGATCCAAACTTGCCTGCACTGTTATGGGGACTCTTCCGCCCCTCTATTCCTATCGTGTGTGAGGTTTGATCGTCCTCTTCTTGGATTAATGAATAGAAAGTTAACAATCGGAAAGTCAAAGAATTAATTAATAAAAATTGCTGAATTCAATAAGTTTATTTGTGTTACTAAACTAAATAATGCATATAAGTTTTAAACAAATCGAATGATGATATTAGTCAGAGCGTTCACAAGGTTGAACAAAGTGAAACAAGGACCATAACTCTATGAAGTTGGAGTAATTAACAGAAATTGATGAAATCAAATAGGATTCTTCATCTCACTAATGTAAACAATATATATAAATTTGAAACTGATCAGGTAATAAATTCTTGTCCATGCACCGGCAGACCGACTGACCACATTTCCACGTTGGTGTATAAAACAGATAGGTTGTCAGGCAACGAAACATATATATCCACCACAGCTAAATTGTCCTTTACTAATGAATAAAACATTTATCCACAAGATAACATTTTCTGTTCTGCTCTGCTCAGTAGCATAAAATAACATCAAAAATAATACACCAGAAAAACGAAACACACAAAACATAAAAATAATTCCACACTATATATATTCATATTTGAAAGACATTGAATCTGTGCTTACAGACAAAACACAAACTAAACTATACATAAAAACTACATGAACAAACTCAATAAGGCATAGGCCTGTAATAGTTAGTGATTTTCCACAACCACAGTAAGAGAAATGCATACACATCAAATCAATAAGTGCAATGCAAAGGTTTTTTAAGCATGACTAAAGACCTCCCCCACCTCTTCAACAGTTCTGTGATCTGGGCCATTACAATGAAAGGTTTATTCTTGATAGGTCTTTGCTTCTCTAATGTTAACAAAGCATGTAAATTAAAGAATGGGATACCAATTACATTTAATGAGGGTTACCAGAGACATGAGGCATTTCTATATACCTTGACTTAAAAATTTGGTTGTATATTGTCATCCACAATTCATGCTTGTGGGGAAACAATCACTGGTTAATTTACTTTCCCCTTCAACCACCACTTTTCTTTCCCAATATGATTTAACTCGAAACAACTGAATGTTTATTATTACATAAAATATAATGTTTATTTATTTGAAGCAAGACCTTAAAGTCGGAAGTCAATCAGATGATAACTTTAGCCTCTGGAGCGCCATAAGATTTTACAAAGTGATTAAGGGCCATAACTAAGTTTCAAAGCTGTAAATGGTTCGGCACCAAAATATCTTACAGATTTGTTGATACGTATGCATGCAACTGTTGCAACAGAACATGGAGGTTGTTAGACAAAAACCTACTGACAAAGCCACCAATACATCTTGAAACAACAAAACAATCTTTTTGGTTTGCAGCACCCTACTTGTGGAACTCCCTTCCCCACCGTATTTAAATAATATCATCACTGTCACTATAAACCTCCGAATGCCTCGTTCGGCATTTCTGTCCAAACGAGGTAAAACAAATGCCTCGTTGTTTAGAGTTCCAAAACAAGGTTTTTTAAATTACCCTGTTTTTGGAACGAGGTATTTTGTCCAGAACGAGGCTTGGTAAAAATGCCTCGTTTACTAAACGTGGTTTTTTCAAGATAGTTATTAGCAGTATTTCCTATCAGCGAATTTGTAAAAGTTAAAATTTATGTTATTTAATACGAAAATAAAATCAGTCCAAACTATGATATTATAATCAGAGAAATAGACAAGACAAGAATACACGCCATAGATGTAGGTGTAAAGCAACATCAGCTACCTTGATTGATTTATTGGCCCATTCAGTTATAGGTGTTAAGAAACAACTGTGGTGTTGTGACAATTTATTTGGGCCAATAAATTAATCAAGGTAGCTATGTGTCTGCAATAGTTTTACACCTAACTGATATCGCAGACAACAAATTAGTGTTTATCTGGTCTAAATACAACAAATAATCCATTCTTATTAATCAAAAAAGCATATAATTTCATTTCTTATTTCCAATACGCCAGTTTATTATTTTTATTTATTGTAAAAAAAATTACTTGACTATAGGTGTTAACTAACAACTGTGCTTTATTTCCCATTTAATTCACAATGGGTATAAGCCAACAAATTCATCGCTGCGCGTTTATGTAATTTTGCTCCAATAATATTTTGTGCAATGTTATGGGGTTTCAACAGAAACAGTCAATGCTATAGTCAAGTTATTTTTTTTACAATAAATATAAATAATAAACTGGCGTATTGGAAATAAGAAATGAAATAACTTGACTATAGGTGTTAAGAAATAACTGTGCTTTATTTCCCATTTAATTGACAATTGGTATAAGCCAACAAATTCATCGCAGCGCGTTTATGTAATTTTGCTCCAATAATATTCTGTGCAATGTTATGGGGTTTCGACAGCAGCAGTCGATGCTATAATAGTCAAGTTATTTTTTACAATAAATATAAATAATAAACTGGCGTATTGGAAATAAGAAATGAAATAACTTGACTATAGGTGTTAAGAAACAACTGTACTTTATTTCCCATTTAATTGGTATAAGCCAACAAATTCATCGCTGCGCGTTTATGTAATTTTGCTCCAATAATATTTTGTGCAATGTTATGGGGTTTCAACAGAAACAGTCAATGCTATAGTCAAGTTATTTTTTTACAATAAATATAAATAATAAACTGTCGTATTGGAAATAAATGAAATTATATGCTTTTTTGATTAATAAGAATGGATTATTTGTTGTATTTAGACCAAATAAACACTAATTTGTTGTCTGCGATATCAGTTAGGTGTAAAACTATTCCAGACACATAGCTACCTTGATTAATTTATTGGCCCCAATAAATTGTCACAACACCACAGTTGTTAGTTAACACCTATAACTGATTGGGCCAATAAACCAATCAAGGTAGCTGATGTTGCTTTACACCTACATCTATGGCGTATATTCTTGTCTTGTCTATTTCTCTGATTATAATATCATAGTTTGGACTGGTTTTATTTTCGTATTGAATAACATAAATTTTAATTTTTACAAATTCGCTGATAGGAAATACTGCTAATAACTATCTTGAAAAAACCACGTTTAGTAAACGAGGCATTTTTACCAAGCCTCGTTCTGAACAAAATACCTCGTTCCAAAAACAGGGTAATTTAAAAAACCTCGTTTTGGAACTCCAGACAACGAGGCATTTGTTTTACCTCGTTTGGACAGAAATGCCGGACGAGGCAATCTGCGGTTTATAGTGTGTGTGTGTTTAAACAACCGATAAAGACTCTGCTTTTCACAACTGCTTTCCAAGACTAATATTGAAAAGTTTTCCTAGCCCAATAGAAACTTTAATCAGTATTGTTGCGTGAACAAAAATTTAGATTTATTATTTTTAGGGTTTCACACCGCGTAGCTTGTGTGAAACACTATTGTTTTTGTTCAGACTATTATTAGGCTTTCAGACTTTCATCTGAAAATCTATTGGGATTACTAAAATTAGTAAACTTTCATATTTCATATTACGATTCTAACCATATATAATATGCATTGAGTTATTGAAATTTAATTTTTGATATTTTGACATGTTTGCATTTTCGACAGTTTTGAAAATTTTATTTCTCAGGGGGATTTTCTCTGATCAGATATTGTGGTATAAAATTATAGAGCCCTGCTACCATTCAAGTTCCAAAACCGGTTGTTAAAACTATCTCGACAATGATTCGTATACCGGAAGTTGTCCAAAAAACGAAGAAAAAGGGTAAAAAAAAATTGGCGCGCTTGTCTAAAACTTGAATTCTTTGTCAGATATTAGGGGACCAAAACAATTAAAATGCCGTCAGATATTCCCACGAATAGACTTTCTTATGAGATCTAAATGATACAAATTCAATGGTTAGGAAATAAATTATGGTACAGCGAAAATCTAGTATTTCCCATTTTGGAGCATTTTAAAATGTCCTTTTTCTTGAAAATGACACATGCGATTTTTCCTAAACTTTTTTTACTCAGGGTCCTATTGGTGGTCAATAAAAGTATTGAAATAATATAGGTGGTCCAAAAATGGCCTCAATTTTTGAAAAATAGTTGAAAAATCGTCAAATTATTGAAAATATTATCTTATTTATATTTTTTTTCAAAACTACCCAGTGGATGTTTCTTACACTTTTGTTACAGGAATTTCAGTATTGAATTAACTCATTAAAGTTATCCCTACAATGATTTAAAAACCAGGAGTAGTCGACAAAATAACCGATATTTTGAAAGTATTTTCCGTTTTGGAGCATTCTGAGACGCCCTTTTCTCGAAAACGACGCATCCAAAAGTGTGCATCCAAAAATTAAAGCATTAAAATATAATATAGGTGGTCCAAAAATGGCCTCAATCTTTGAAAAAAGTTGAAAAATCATTAAATTACTGAAAATGCTCTTTTATTTATCTACTCAATGAATGTTTCTGAAACTTCTGGTACAGGAAGTTAAGTATCTAAACAATTTGTTAAAGCTATCCCAACGATGATCGAAACACCAGAAGTAGTCGAAAATACCGGTATATACAATATTTTGAACAAAATTTAAATTTTTTCAAAAAACTTTTTCATTTATGAATATGTTTTGATGGTATTTTACACGGGCTTAAAGTATCATCCTACTTGAGCAAGAGTGAGAAAGAATTTTGTCTCAGTAATTTGTGTTAGCCGCCATTGATTAATTTAGTTTTTCGTACCTAGATTAATTATTTATTGTTCGATTTGAATAAAACAAAGTTCATATGCTCCATGGTCTAAATTGTAATTTTTTTGTTACCGTGTAATTTTTCTGTCCGCACTGAAAGTGGCAGAAAATTAACAAAGATAGGTTGCCAGGCAACGAAACATACGCCAACAGCAGCTAAATCGTCCGGGCAGTCAACAAGGGTTGTCGCATATTTTTACTTTTTTTGGTAATGAAACATTTGTAATACACTAAAATCTGATTAAGAGTAACAACTCATTATGTAATTATCAGAAAATAGGTTGCCAGGCAACGAAACATACGCCCACACAGCAGCCAAATCGTCCGGGCAGTCAACAAGAGTTGTTGCATTTTAAGTAATCATCAGAAAATCATAATTCAAACTCACCCATAACTACGGTGTAACTGTGATATAATCAAACGTTTTTTTAAATCAGATAATAATTGTGACCTCCAGAGGGACCACAAGCTAAAAAGGGTGATTTTTCGTACAATCAGGGGCCATGATTCAGGAAGTTACGATCCGATATGGGCAAATATGCAATGGAATCAAGATCATTAGGTTATAAACATGTATTTCAAGTTTCATCAAAATCAGTTCAAAATTGTGACCTCTATAGGGTCCACAACCTTGATATAACATATTTTTACACAATTCGCGTAAAGACGGCGGCAATTTTATCCGTCAACTCTGGTCCGATTTTCACAAAATTCAAATTCTCTCTTCATTACCATGAAACCGTGATATAATCAAACGTTTTTTTAAATCGGATAACAATTTTGACCTCCACAGGAACCACAAGCTAAAAAGGGCGATTTTTTGGACAATCAGGGGCCATAATTCAGGAAGTTACAATCCGATGGGCGCAAATATCGAAAGGAACCAAGATCTTTGGGTTATAAACATACATGTCAATTTTAATCAAAATCGGTTCAAAATTGTGACCTCTATAAGGTCCACAACCTTGATATAACATATTTTCACACAATTCGCGTACAAACGGCGGCCATTTTGTCTGTCAATTTTGGTCCGATTTTCACGAAATTCAAACTCAACCTTCATAACCATGGAATGGTGATATAATCAAACGGTTTTTTGAATCGGATAACAATTTTGACCTCCAGAGGGACCACAAGCTAAAAAGGGCGATTTTTCGGACAATCAGGGGCCATAATTCAGGAAGTTACGATCCGATGGGCGCAAATATCGAAAGGAACCAAGATCTTTGAGTTATAAACATACATGTCAAGTTTCATCAAAATCGGTTCAAGATTGTGACCTCTATAAGGTCCACAACCTTGATATAACATATTTTCACACCATTCGCGTACAAACGGCGGCCATTTTGTCTGTCAATTTTGGTCCGATTTTCACGAAATTCGAACTCAACCTTCATAACCATGGGACGGTGATATAAGCAAACGTTTTTTTAAATTGGATAACAATTTTGACCTCCAGAGGGACCACAAGCTAAAAAGGGCGATTTTTCGGACAATCAGGGGCCATAATACAGGAAGTTACGATCCGATGCGCGCAAATATCGAAAGGAACCAAGATCTTTGGGTTATAAACATACATGTCAAGTTTCATCAAAATCGGTTAAAAAATTGTGACCTCTATAAGGTCCACAACCTTGATATAACATATTTTCACACTATTCGCGTACAAATGGCGGCCATTTTGTCCGTCAATTTTGGTCCGATTTTCACGAAATTCGAACTCAACCTTCATAACCATGGGACAGTGATATAATCAAACGGGTTTTTAAATCGGATAACAATTTTGACCTCCAGAGGGACCACAAGCTAAAAAGTGCGATTTTTCGGACAATCAGGGGCCATAATTCAGGAAGTTACGATCCGATTGACGCAAATATCGAAAGGAACCAAGATCTTTGGGTTATAAACATGCATTTAAAGTTTCATCCAAATCGGTTCAAAATTGTGACCTCTACACTGTTCACAAGCTAAAAAACGTGATTTTTCGTACAATCAGGGGCCATAACCCATGAAGTTGCGGTCCGATACATGCCAATATCGAAAGGAACCGAGATCTTAGGGTGATAAACCTATATTTTAAGTTTCATTGAAATCGGATAAAAAATTGTGACCTGTAGACTGTTCACAAACAATTGTGGACGGACGGACGTCCGGACGGACGAACGAACAGGGGCGACGACAATATACGTCCACATGAAAATGTGGGCGTATAAAAATCATTAGAATTTGTTTGCTTTTTATAAAGTTTTGCATCCACAATATTTTTTGAAGTGATCAGGGGCCATAACTCGGGCACTAATTATCGGAAATCGCTGAAAATCAAAAGCCATTTTCGTCTTATGACCTTAAACACTGTGTATGAATTTGAAGTCAATCGGATATTAACTTTGGCCTCTAGAGCGTCCACAAGACTTTTTAAAGCGATCAAGGGCCATAACTCCGGCACTAATTACCAGAAATCGTTGAAAATCAATTTATTTTTCTTCGTCGCATGACCTTAAACACTGTGTATAAATTTAAAGTCAATCGGATATTAACTTTGGCCGCTAGAGCGTCCACAAGATTTTTTGAAGTGATCAAGGGCCATAACTCTGGCACTAATTATCGGAAATCGCTGAAAATCAATAGGCATCTTCGTCTTATGACCTTAAACACTGTGTATAAATTTAAAGTCAATCGGATATTAACTGTAGCCTCTAGAGCTAATTGCTTGTGGACGCCGGACGGACGGACGGACCGACGACAATATACGACCACATTTCATGTAAAACCGACATGTACATTTTCCGCAAATGATAATTACACCGATCAAATGATCATAGTTATTGTTTATCTGTATTCTATTGTAAATTTATATATTAGGCCTACTGTTTTAATTACCACTCAATTGATCATATGTACTCTTTTATAAATTTGCATACTATTGCTTAATCATAATTTCCTTGAACCATATTTAGAGCTACCAATCGCTATATCATCATTTACAATACCAAACCCCAATCAGCTTGACCTCCAGTTTTAATTTGATTTTATTCTGACGAATAAAGAGGGTGTTGAGCGAGACTGATAAGAGCTCACCAGGTATTCCGAGCAGCTATCATTTATTGAGAACGAGGGACCTTCGAATCCAATTCGTTAATTAACACACCTCTACAGAAAACGCACCTAGCGTTAATTAACCCACCTCTCAGAGAGTTTTTCACCCTCGTTAATTAACACACCTTTTTACAGTTTTAAACCGGTAATACCGAGTAATAGTCAGAAAATTAATTATCTTCCGACACACGCACAAATAACAAGGATGATCAAGAATACTATGGGGGCTGTGCACAAAGTCACTCCTTAGCAGTTCTCAGTGTAGTGTAGAATCTGGTATGTTAAGGTAAGTTGACAGGTATTTTACTATTTCAAAACTAAATTTGTCTGTTTTACCGGCCCGTAGTTAGCCTGGGGCAAGAGAGGCAGTTGCCCCCCTGGAAAATTATGGCGCCCATTGAGGAAAAATCGGCTCTCTCAATTGGCGCCAAAGGACGCAATACGAGGCCAACGACCAAAGTCTCCATATTCGTAAGGGCGCCACATAGATCCCAGTGTCATTGGTTGGGCGCCCCAACGAGATTGGTGCTCAACCAATGTCACTCGGTTTTATGGGCACCTCGCCAATGATGTCGTTATATACAAGGCGCTCCCCAAATGGTGTGGCGCCTCATAATAACCCACACGATTAACACAACTGATGGGGCGCCCAAAACGGCTTGATCTGTGGGGTGCCTTATCCCGAAGAGGCGCCCACAATGAAATGATTGGTGGGGCGCCTTATAATGTTGAGCAGCACATAGTGCATAATGCGAATCAGATTGGTTGGGCGCCCACGACTTGATCAATGGGGCGTACAAAACGGCATGATCTGTGGGATGCCTCATTCCAGAAGGGCGCCCATGATGCCGAGATCATGAGCGCCCGTCATATATATAATGCCAGTGACATTGGTAAGGCGCTCACGACTGAATTGGGCCCTTGATGATTTTCTAAATTCAAACGGCATGATTTGTAGGGTGCCTCATCCTGCAGGGGCGCCCATAATATAAAGCTAATGAGATTTGTTAGGTGCCCACAAATGTATTGGGCGACCAAAATGGCGTGATTAACCTTCAAAATTCAAACGGCATAATGTAATGCTAGTAAAAATGCTTAGGCGCCCACGAATGAGTTGAGCGCCAAAAACGGCCTGATAATCGCACTCCTTCAAATGTTTGTAATGTTCATATCGAAATCGCCCATATTTCACAAATTCAACTTCAAAATTGAAATTTTCTGTCTTTTCTTAGGCGCAAATCTTATTTTCTAAAATTTTCGGGGGGGGGGGGGGCACCATAGGCAATCTGACTTTTTGGGGCTTGGACAGACGGGTAAAGTGATGCAAAATTAAGTGCCCGAAATCTAATAAACATTTTGTCTGGAGCCACTCTACTTTGTGCCACATCATTCGGACATCGATTATTATTTGCGAAAGCAGCTGCAACAGTCCGATCGGATGGTTGGAATTCAGGTCGGCATCAAATTTGAACTCATGGGTTAGAATAGCAGAAAAAAAAACATATGCGGCGGTTGTTTGGGATTCAGTCTATTTTGTCATGCCATTACTTTTGTTGCAATATTCTGCAATGCATTGGTTTGGGTATAAAAAATTGTGAGCCACGACGTAACGTTATGTAAACATATTTGGTCCAATTTAGAGATTTGTTTAAAGCGAAACGATATGGTTACGCAGTTAGCTATTGGTTGTTAATCAGACTATTGACCAGTCATAATTTGGAACTGAAATTTGCTTCCATTACAGCAGTGTTAAGTGGGATAAGCTCCAATCAAACGAAACACTGCGAGGAGTATGGTACGCCACTCAGGGAGACTATATTGGACCACATTTAAGTTGCTGTATTCACGGGCTGGAATAGCAGGAAAACATGTTTGCGGCAATCAAAATTTGCTCCCAACGGCCCCGTCGCCGTGGAATATAAACAATTGATTGACTGGGCCACCTAAGTTAGGCTATATCAGACCACCTTCTGTATGCAGGTACTGGAATTGCAAGAAAACGTGTTTGAGGTCGTCAAATTTTCTTGTGGGGGGGGAGCCTTTTAGGTTCTGCCCCCTAACTATCATCAAGTCCATACGCCTATGGAGAGCACCATATAGACCCTTCAACGGTACCCTTCACCGTGGACCGTCAAGTGTAGATACATCGGCGCCCACAGAAGCCCAATCGGCGCCCCTAGGAGCCTTTGCCCTCCTAACAATTTTGGGCTACCTACGGGCCTGTTTTATCGAATATACCGACATTAAATTTATTGTTCATTATATTGATGTCCAGGTCAAGAACAGATGCATTTATAGTGCCCGAATTTTCTTTATTTAATATAAGTTCAGGAGGATATAAATTCACTTTAATATAAGTTCAGGAGGATATAAATTCACTTTTATATTTATTGAAATTTCCGTTATCATTGATAGGTGTTACGTCATCAATGTAACAGAAGGTATATTAATGCACCTCAATTTCATACAGATAAGATGATAAATTTTGTTGATAGAGTGTCACAAGGTTCTACAAAGTGAAACAAGGACTACCATAACTATTTTAAAGGAAATTGTTGAAATTAAACAGGATTCTTCATCTCACTGTTGTAATTTGTAAACAACTTATACAAATTTCAACATGATCAGATAATAAATGTAGTCTGCCGAGTGTTCAAAAGAAATTGTGGATTAGGGACGGACTGAGGCGACAGCAATATACAACCGCATTTCCATGTGGGCGTATAAAAATTGAATACTTGTGTATACCTTGATAAAGAACACATAAAAACCATAATAAAATTACAAAATACAACAAAGTTCAATATGGCTGTGCAAATACAATAAAAGGTTGAACGAAAATCAAATCAAAATAAATCGACATTAAATCATAAGTTTGTGTGGATACAATATTTAGAGTTTTCTGCCTTGACTTACACTTGTTGAACAGCTAATGCTCGTCGTGAAGCTACCGGAGATCCCTCACTTATATTTCCCAGTGAAAGTCTTAAAATTCAATATTAAATAGAAGAAAAAATTGACATAACAAAGATAGCAACGCAAAATGTGGAAAACTCCCACACAGCAGCTTTGTCTCAACTGCATCTTATCTGAAAGGAAAACTTGGATGTTAAAGTGCACATAAAATGGCCTTGAAAATTTCTCTATGTGAGCAGTCCATGGTTATTTTATCCACTTTACGGCAAATTCACATCAATCCGACTAAAATTAATTCAGCTATCTTCATTCAAAGTCGTAAAAATAGACCTCCCGTAAAAACGACTTTGCCAATTATTGAAAACACTCTCAATCCCCTCAGACGCCAGTGACGTCACAGTGACCGAATGCATATTCGGAATGTTTATTCCTTAATTACCTATATACAGCCGGCGTGTGTATTCATTAACGCCTGACTGATTCCTTAATCCCCCTAATTAAATAAAACAATTGACTATGGAATAATTTGTTTTATAATTCATTTTAATTCAAGATCCAATTTAGAATTTGTTTCATAATGTACGGTTGTTCTGTTTTCTCACGGCAGCAATTTTAATGCACTCTACCATCGTGTACAGTCTAAACGATTCGAGATACATTTTCGTCAGAAGTTTATTGTTCGAATCTGTTTCATTATGTATGGTCGTTCTGTTTACTCACAGCAGCGATTTTAATACAATCTACCATCGTGTGCAGTCCAAACGATTCGAGATACATTTTCGTCAGAAGAGTATCGTCGTTCTAATTTAGAATTTGTTTCATAATGTACGGTCGTTCATTTTCTCACGGCAGCGATGTCATACACTCTCCTATGTGTGCAGTCCCAACTATTCGAGATACATTTTCGTCAGAAGAGTATTGTGGTTTGAATTTCCCCGAGTAAAAGAGTATAGGAGTTAAAAGATGTGGTCACGCAAAATATATCATAAACGTCAAACATGATTGAAACGCGATTTGTAAATGATGATCCGTTATCGACGTACGGCACTTTCTTTCTGCTTGCGAATTTGACTTTATTACTCTGAAATAGACCGTAAAACGAAAAAATATCTCAATATACGTTAGAATTAACAGATTGAGAAGGGTCACCTAACTATCTATGTGTATCGCAAGTGTAGTGTTGTTAATACCTGTCATTAATCAATCAGACTAAATTTGAACAGTGATTGGGTCATAAAGTAATTAAGAATGCTGATTAGGTAATTATCTTTTTCTTTGCTCACCGATGTTTTTGTAATAAAGTAGCCTCGTATTATTTGTTGATTGGTGTTTAAACAACATCTAAATATAAATCCTTCGATGGATATACGTTTGTGATAAGATAAGGTTATAATGTCTAACATCATTTAATTTTTTTATAAAGAACACAAGTATTTTACAATTAAATTGAGAGTTTAATCACTCACCAAGTGACCAAACGGCACCAGGAACTCCACATTTGATCAAGTGTATTTGATATTCATTATTACAAATTGATCTGGCCGGCGTAACAAAAAATGATAATTACCCTTCTAAATTAGAACCACAATACTGACGAAAATGTATCTCGAATCGTTTGGACTGCACACGATGGTAGATTGTATTAAAACCGCTGCCGTGAGAAAACAGAACGGCCGTACATAATGAAACAAATTTTAAAATGGATCTTGAATTAAAATGTATTACAAAACAAATTATTCCGTAGTCAATTGTTTTATTTAATTAGGGGGGTTAAGGAATCAGTCAGGCGTTAATAAATACACACGCCGGGTGTGTATAGGTAATTAAGCAATCGTTCGTAAAATGTTCACTGCATATCACTGTTGTGACTGTAGGTTGCCAATCAGGATTTGAATTGTTTACAAACCCATTCCACTCTTTCCGTACGATTTCATCCTTGGGAAATTTATGAAACGCCGGTACATTATTCCCCTTTCCCTTGCTGGAATTTCCACAACTCTCAATAACACAACGATAATATGGCATCTTGAAATACACTCGGTAATATTCTTGTCACAAATATATAATCTATTACAACTCAAGACGAGAAAGATCGGCTTTTGAAAATGCTTTGACTGATATAGTGATATGTAGCTTACATGTAAATAATTACGCATTAATGATTACGGCAGTCAAATGTTTATTGGACCGACAAATACACACGTGTCAACTGGCTGTGTGTATATACAGTGATATATTGCACGGGCAGTGATATATTGTATAGATGATGTGTATACTATGTGTAGTGCCTGTGACGTCACCAGCCAATCAACCGCATTAAGGTTGTAATTGAAAATGTGAAAACCGTTTTTGGCAGTCAGATACTAAAATGTAAATATCTGAATTAATTTTAATCAGATTAGTTTGAACTTGCCGTAAAATGGATTTTGTAACTATTGAGTACCCGTACGTAAAAATTTTCTGAATCATTTGATGTGGTCTTTAAGAAAACTTGATCATGCTTTAGACAAAGGGGGGACTAACTCTGAAAAGGTATGTTGCAGAATGCTGATTATCGATAGTGATTGTCCTCTCATGATCTCATTCTCAGTGCCTCAAACTAAATTTGGCAAAGGGGGATAACTCTGGAACAGAAAGTCAAAGGATGTTGAATATTGGTTGGGTTCATTCTCCCATGACTACAATGCTTCACACCAAATTTGAAAGGAATCTGTTTAAAAATATAGCCGCTATCCTGTTTACAAGGTTTTTTCAGAAAAGAGGGCATAACTCCTAAACGAAAATTGATAGGATTCTCACTCCCATTTTGGGCACCAAATGCTGGGAAAAAATGGGCACACAATTGCACTTTGTAAAAGTTGTATAAAAAACATTGTGTTCTTGAATGTGTCCAATTTAACAGCGAATTTAAATTCAGAGTGTCTATAGTTAGACAATTAAATAGAAATCTTAAGACTCGAACCCTCTATTGTTTGGAGTACAGTAAGCCACGAGTTACAGTTACATAAACAATAGATTTTAGGTGTGTATATTACAAGTAAATAAAATTTAGTTTTCTTTTATTGATGATTTAGAAATTAAGAACTTATTATTCATCGCAAAAGAGATATTGTAGAACCTGTCATGGGCCTTCAAATAAAGATAGGTTGCCAGGCAATGAAACATACGCCCACAGCAGCTAAATCGTCCAGGCAGTCAACAAGGGTTGTCGCATATTTTTACTTTTTTTGGTAATGAAACATTTGTAATACACTAAAATCTGATTAAGAGTAACAACTCATTATGTAATTATCAGAAAATCATTAGAATTTGTTTGCTTTTTATAAAGTTTTGCCCCACGCTAACAATTAGTATAGAAAACATTTAATATGATGGATTTAGCTGTTCATTGAAAATCAAAATACTTGTTCGTTTCAACACCTTAAACTCTGTGTATCAATCTGAAGTCAATCGCATATTAAGTTTGGCCTCTAGAGCATCCACAAGATTTTTTGAAGTGATCAATGACTACAACTCTGACACTAATTATCAGAAATCGCTGAAAATCAATAGGCTTCTTCGTCTTATGACCTTAAACACTGTGTATAAATTTAAAGCCAATCGGATATTAACTTTGGCCTCTAGAGCGTCCACAAGATTTTTTGAAGTAATCAAGGGCCATAACTCTGGTAGTTATTATCGGAAATCGCTGAAAAACAATCAGATATTAACTTTGGCTTTTAGAGCATCCACAAGTTTTTTTGAAGTGATCAAGGGCCGTAACTCTGGCACTAAATATCGGAAATCGCTGAAAATCAATAGGCTTCTTCGTCTTATGACCTTAAACACTGTGTATAAATTTAAAGCCAATCGGATATTAACTTTGGCCTCTAGAGCGTCCACAAGATTTGTTTGAAGTGATCAAGGGCCATAACTCTGGCACTAATTATCGGAAATCGCTGAAAATCAATAGGATTCTTCGTCTGATGACCTTAAACACTGTGTATAAATTTATGGTGAATCGGATATTAACTTTGGCCTTTAGAGCGTCCACAAGATTTTTTAAAGTGATCAAGGGCCATAACTCTGGCACTAATTATGGGAAATCGCAGAAAATCAATAGGATTCTTCGTCTTATGGCGTTAAACACCGTATATAAATTTAAAGTCAATCGGATATTAACTTTGGCCTCTAGAGCGTCCGCAAGATTTTTTGAAGTGATCAAGGGCCATAACTCTGGTAGTTATTATCGGAAATCGCTGAAAAACAATAGTCTTCTTCGTCTCATGACCTTAAACACTGTGTATAAATTTAAAGTCAATCGGATATTAACTTTAGCCTCTAGAGCGTCCACAAGCAATTGTGGACGCCGGACCGACGGACGGACGGACGGACAGACGGGGGCGACGACAATATAACACCACATTTCAATGTGGGCGTATAAAAATTGAACTTTTTTTTATATGGTAGAAACTCCTCAAAATCACTTAAAGAAGCTAAATCGCTAATATTTGGGATCTAGAAATTTACCCAAATGGGTCGCAACGCGCAAAATAATCTTATATAGCATGCCGATCTCTAGCGTCTAGTTATTCCAGCCTATATAATTGCGTATGCTCTCCATGAGTCACCATCAAGCCTCGTTTTTCATGTCCCTTCTTAAAAATGGACCTGAAACGGATTGTGGTACACGATTCTTGTACCAATGATACATTTATTATTTTGTCTTAAATATTGGATATCAGATTCCCATCTTTTCCCAGTAAGATAACAACATCAATGTTGAATTAAATTGACAAATAATTTGTGTTTTCATTGTCGAAGATTTTGGATGATATTGAGTTCGAGACTTAGCTACTTTATAATGCATATTTATTCATACACGTTTGTAAAAAAAAAAAAACACAGACACCCTTAGCAGCATTCTGATCGGAAATATAGTCGGTACTGGATCCGTTAGTTTAGTAAAAGAATCTGCACACTTCGTTTCCATCCTACAGGCCTGTACATGAACCTATATATTTTGTATAAATAATATTAAATTTTAGTTGCCATTACCCGTCATTCAGATGGCATCCACCATATTATAATTATTATTATTATGTAACATACTAAGAACCTAACTACATTTTTTGGGTACCAACCACCACCGCCCCCCCTCCCAGTCAAAAATTTCACGGTACGCCTATGGATCTAATGATAACTTTTGTAGTTAGAGCATTTACAAGGTGCAACCAAGTGAAACAAGGGCCATAACTAAAGGCGTAATTAACAGAAATTGCTGAAATTCAATAGGCTTTTTTTTCCACTAATTTAAATGATGCATATCAATTTCATACACATTTGATAATAACTGTTGTCATTAGCTAGAGCAGTGGTTCTCAACCAGTGTGCCGCGGCACACAGATGTGCCGCAAGATCTTCCAAAGTGTGCCGCAGAATTTCGGCACACAAAAAGATAGGTTGCCAGGCAACGAAACATACGCCCACAGCAGCTAAATCATCCTGGCTGTCAACAAGAGTTGTCACATGTTTTCACTTTTTTCGATAATGAAACATTTATATTACACTAAAATCTGATTAAGAGTAACAACTCATAAAGTTATTATCAGAAAATCATTAGAATTCGTTTGGTTTTTATAAAGTTCTGGCCCATGCTAACATTTTTTTTTTATAAACAATATCTATTCAGAAACTGAGGGTATTGGGGAACAGACAAAGCCTCAATCTGTTTCACAGAGAATGACTTACGAATTAACTCTGTAACAGATAAGTGTCCCAGCACGTGCGTTGACTGCCCACCGCGCCAGTCATTGGCTCAACTGCTCGTGCAATGTTTACTTAACACCTAACTGCTTCGGGCAAAATGATGCATTTTACTCATTTTAATACCCATTTACACTAAATAGGAAATATTTTTTAACTTCAAATACTTCAAACGTCTTTATTTATTTTTCTTTTACCTCAAAAAAATGTTTGAGAATTTAATTTGTCGGAGTAAAAAAGTTAATATGCCGTACTTATTAAGCCTCGTCGATGTCATGCTTATCAGTGATTGTAGCGGCCAAGCGAATATTCACTGCGGGATCAGTTTGACAAAGCCTATATAAACTTCTCTCCCGGTTACAAATGAATTACATAATATTACAATAAAATGAAAACAAAGACGAAAAAAGGAATAGATAAAAAGGAAATTATAAATATATAAAGTACACATAACCCATAAAAGTATTTACATACATGTGGACATGATAAATTTGAAATACCGTAATTAAAATCTGCAATTTTTAAAATTTAAATCTTTCGGTTTTTTCAATAAAATTATGCACTTGGTTAAATACTGGCACATTTCCTTCGTATGTTAGTGTTTCTGATCCATACAGTAGCATTTTAATGTTTTGCTGTGTCAGAGGTAAAGTGTTGATTGTTCTATGGCGAGCATCTGAATACAAGGAACATATAGGGAGATAGTGATAAGGATCTTCTATTGTATTACCACATAAACATTCAGGAGTATTTGAAATATGTCTTGTAAATTTATGAAAGTTTAAATTACTGCACCCTAGCCTTAGTTTAATATGTATAATTTGATTTTTACATTTGCCAATATAATAAAAGAGAGGTATTTTCAGATCATGTCGCTTAAATTTTGAGAGTGATAAGACATTTGTTATGGACGGATTTAGGCTGTTCCAGAGTCGGATAGCTGAATGAATTGTAATAGAGAGATGTTCTGCAGAATATTTCGTCTAATTCCGGTTTACTTCTAAAATTATATGGGGATGATTTTACTTTAATGTGGTTGGATAAATAATTTGGAACCGTTCCCTTTATAATTTTATATATTGTCTGTAATTTATGTCTTTTTCTTCTTTCGTTCAAAGGAATAATTCCAGTTTCCAGATAGAGTAAACAGTGGCTGGTTCCCTTTACAGCCCCACAAATAGTGCGTAAGGCGTCAAGTTGAAGGTGTTCTAGTTAGTTCGCTAGAATATTCCTGAAGCAATGGCCCGAGAAATCTCTCTCTAGCCATTGCTGGAATAGCGTCTGTTTCTTGAACTTTTGCGGGAGTGTGTCTATTCTCCCCGTTCAATGAAAGCTATCAGTTAAGTACAGCAACATGACAGTCCTTCGTTTAATCTGAGTCTTCCCTAAAACTTTGGACAGTGATTTAAGGTTTTAAAAAGGGTGAAAGTATGTTCGTTTCCAAACAGTATTGTTTACATTTCATTCGACTTGATAGCCTCGTTTGTCACACAATTAGTTTTACTGCAGTATTCTCCTATGCATGGGTTAATTAGGCATAATAAAAGCGTGAGCCATGACGTAACGTTATGTAAACATATTTGGTCCAATACTGGCACTCGTTTTAAATGTAAAGCATTTGTATGGTAGGTAGTGATTGGTTGGTAGTCGGACTACTGACCAATCAAAATTTAACACAACAATATCCACTCATAATAGCAGTGTGCAGTGAGATTACCTGTAATCAAACGAAACGCTGCGCGGAGTATGGTTCGCTAGGTGATCAGTCCAACTGTCCCAAATAATGTCAGCGTGGTCGAAATGCGGTTGTATATAAGAATTGTAAATTAGTAAGAGATTTTCTATTTAGTCTGTATAGTATTTTAGGGATCTTAAACAATTGTATAGTATACAAAAATCTAATATCATGGATTTAGCTGTTCAGTTATCAAAATTCATTGAAAATTAATGTACTTGTTCATCTCAAGACCTTAAACTCTGTGTATTAATCTGAAGTCAATTGGATGATAATTATCAGAAAATCATTAGAATTTGTTTGGTTTTTATAAAGTTCTGGCCCGTGCTAACATTTAGTATGGTATACAAAACATTTAATATCATGGATTTAGCTGTTCAGTTATCAAAATTTATTGAAAATTAATATACTTGTTCATCTCAAGGCCTTAAACTCTGTGTATCACTTTGAAGTCAATTGAATAATAAGTTTGGCCTCTAGAGCGTCACAAGATTTTTCAAAGTGATCAATTTTTTTGGCAGTAATTATCGGAAATCACTGAAAATCAATAGGCTTCTTCGTTTCATGACCTTAAACACTGTGTATCAATTTAAAGTCAATCGGATATTAACTTTGGCCTCCAGAGCATCCACAAGATTTTTTGAAGTGAACATGGGCCATAACTCTGGCAGTAATTATCAGAAATCTCTGAAAATCAATAGGATTCTTCGCCTCACGATCTTCAACACTGTGTATAAATTTAATCTCAATCGGATATTAACTTTGGCCTCTAGATCACATAGGAAATCTCTGAAAATCAATAGGATTCTACGTCTCAAGACCTTAAACACTGTGCAAAAATTTAAAGTCAATCGGATATTAACTTTGGCCTCTAGATCATATCAGAAATCTCTGAAAATCAATAGGATTCTACTTCTCATGACCTTAAACAGTGTGTATAAATTTAAAGTTAATACTAATAGGATATTAACTTTGGCCTCTAGACCCTCCACAAGATTTTTCAGTGATCAAGGGCCTTAACTGTGGCAGTAATTAACAGAAATCACCGAAAATCAATAGGATTCTTCGTCTCATGACCTAAAACACTGTGTATAAATTTAAAGTCAATCGGATATTAACTTTGGCCTCTACACACTATAAGATTGGTATCATGGAATCTTGCGTAAATAGCGTTATATTCTAAGCTATGTGGAATTATTCATAAATATTATGGAATTTGGGCTAATAGCGTTCAATTTGTCCTTGTATGTAACTTAAATCTCAACGTTCAATATTGATTACCAAGCGTTAATTAGCTAGCGTTTAGTTTGTCGACAGGTGTGGAATAATAAGCGTCCCGCTTAATTATTACGACTGTTGAATAATTACTTGGATCGTTGAACTTCCCGAGCCGTGAATAATTTTAGTCATGGTGTCCAATTATGCAAGATGTTCAATTTAGTTATCAAACATCCAATTTCACGTGCGATGTTCAGATATTACGATGTGTTTAGTTGTGGGTCATCGTTCAGTTTTGCTGCACGAGGTTTAAAAACTGTAATAAGTGTTAGTTTTAGTACTGACCTGTACGGTGAAATATTTTTCAGGATTCCTACGACGGCATGTATCTACATGCCTGTCATTGTCCTGGGATTATTTTCCAAGATCACTACGGTAAACAAATTCTGGATTTTTAATGGCGACGGGATGGTTCCGAAGCAAAGCTTTCTTGAGATCCACATAACGTTTCGTCTCCAATTATAAAACGTTTATCTATATATCCATTTAAATTTTATTTCCCACGCTGACATAACACACACGAATGATAAATCTCGCGCATCTGATTTTCGTGTGTGTGTATACGTCGACTCCCTGATTAAATTCTATTGTTTAAATGTCTTCGCAATTAAGACTAGCGGCAGCTTGGATATTGCACCTGCTTAAAATCACATGACGTACGTCACACACATTGGCCGCCGCCATCTTGGTGGACAACAGACAGCACGTGGCCCGATAGTTACAATGTGATTGCAGTTGGAATTATGATTGTAGCGCTTCTGTCATATGTGATATTTATTTTGAATAAATTGTCTATGTATTTTAAAGTTTACATTTATTTTCTTTTAATATCCGAATTCGACCACGGCATAACGCGTTTATAGCGAAAGAACTGTGTTTGTTTATTATAGGCTATATAAAATAATTGAATTCGTGACATATAAAGGCGTTTGTTTATACTATCCAATAATAACAAATTCTGTTTTTCTACGGGGTAAGAATTTGAAAAAAAAATTTTTTTTTGATTATTTTGGCGAACTAGCCCTGCATCGTGTTTATGTACCTACATGTAGGCCTACATGGATAATGTCTGACGTGGGAAATTATAAGTTAGTTGCTGAAGCGACATTTCAAGACCTACATATGTAAATTCATCTTTTATTTTTATTTTTTTTTATTATAAAAAAAGAACCCATTAATTAAACACATACACTTATAATAGAAACGCGTGAGAAGCTGGATACCGTAGGCATACGTAAAGTTATCAATCGAACGTTTGGAAAAATTGTTCGGAGTCAATGGACATATTTTCTTTCTTTGTTTGTAAGTTTTAATTTGGGGTTTATTAATTATTCAATGATTCGTCGATATAATCATCGTTTATTATTTCAATAATTCATCTTTAATCAAGTGAAAATAGCATAAAAATGCGGATTGTTCGATCGATGTCGCCAACTATTTTATCATTGGTTAGAGCCGTCTAAACGCGGGAAAATTTACAATAACTATTTGCTAACAGTGTGCAAGCACGGAGGTCAACGATCTTATTTTCATATTGCATAGTTTATAGACCGATATCCTCAATGACCAATATGTAGTACCGTAGGTATATACATGTATAGTGTACAGTTGCTATATAATTTGCCAATGGGTCAAATTAAAAAAATAAGAAACTAATAGAATTATTTCACGTCAAAAAAATATTATAAGGGGCAATTAATACACGTGTCTGAAGCTAACAATACGTCTATTGTGTGAGACAACGTGAAATTCAACCAATAATACGATTTTTGTCTATTTCTTTGTATTATGACATGTATTTATAGGATTACATGTCATTTCGGTCCCGCGTCATTTCGGACTTACGACATTTCGGACTCCAAAAAATATGGCCTCGAGGTTTCGGACTCGGTATATGACATTTCGGACTCGGGTAGGTGACGCTTCGGACTCTGGAATAAGTTGAAAGGAAAGGTTGAACACAACTGTCAAATAAATATATAATACGCCGTGGCTATTCTTAATAGCCCAACAAAAAATAACATGCAGGTTAAATTATATAATTTTCCGCTCGCCATCTAGTTGAAGAAGGCCTTCGGCAAGTGGAGTCGTGCATAACGAACCCACACGACAAAATTTCCAATGTTGAATGTTTACGAACAGAACGTTTTACTTCTTTATACATGTATCGCTGTACTATGTATATAAAAAAGTTGCTGATGAATTTATTAGAAATAGGCCAATATTTATTAACATGAAACACGTGGTTAATAAAAGGCTCCACCAAACGATAAAAATTACTTGCACTTGCGGTTCTTTGATAATCATCGTTTCCCGTAAAAGTAATGTATTTGTTTAAAACCAATAATATGCTGATGAATTTATTTGAAAATGACATACAGCATAAATAATTATTTACACGACATGCACTCTTTTTACAAGTCCCTAGAAATTGTTAACGATAATCCGTGCTGCACATTGACATACATTCCTCCCGCTTGGCAATACCAATCGATAAATAAATGCATACAAAGCAAAATGTTTGTGTGGAAAATATTAGGAATAGCAACGATCAAAGCGGGATAATTAAAGCTGATTAACCGATAATCCCGATGTTATTGTAGTATGTGCAAAGAAATCTTGCGGTTCTTTGGTGGATGATGAAAAACATGAGCTGTCAATCATTGATAATGGCGGCCGTGTGTTGATTGCAATTAATCCGTTTCACAAAAAAAACTTTAGCACTAGCAGTGATCGGTCAATCAAGCTCGTTTACTATTTGACAAAAGAAAAACAATGAAGTATTACTAAGAATACACAAATTTTTCAACAATATTTTGATTGCCAAGTTCAATGCTCGTCGATGAAACAAAACAAAAGAGAACAAGCAGTGTTAATCGCGACATCAACAATCGCTGATCAATTAAATAAGAATACGACAACTATCAGTCTCACATAAAACGAACGAACTGTACCATTACATATATTTTCTACAGTCTTTTAATTATTAATCAGAGTCCGAAAAGTCGCTTGACTGAGTCCGAAACGACGCCAAGTAAGTCCGAAAAGTCGCCAGACTGAGTCAGAAACGACGTTTGTGTTGAGTCCGAAATGACGCGGCCCCTTTTCTCTGAAAATCAAATAAACCAAAGTATACTTCATGCATATTTGTAACGCATAACTTTGCCAAACTTTATTTCAGAGAAAGCCAATTTAAAAAGGAATTGTATCATAAAGAATGGGGATTACAAAAAAAAAGTTAGTTCGATGTTTTTGTTGGACGTACAATATGAGATGATATCGAAAGCCCATTTAGAATAGAGGTTACGAACCACAAGGAAGCTGGAATTAATACGTCAAACGGAACTGTTCTGCAGATTTAAAGGCGACGCCAATCATTAATTTTACAGAGTTCGTGCTGCCAGACTGCTCTTTGGAATTAATGTCTTTGTTAGAAATTTTGGCATTTACCTGTGACAATAATTTTTGCGATATTTAAGGATGTAGAATGGTTGATGCGTCATGCAAAACTCATGAAACATAATATAGTAGTTTCAACTTGTAAGAAATATTAGAAAATGACTAACAAACAATTAACATTGTTGATTGTAAAACATCCTTGGTTCATTTTCTGCTTGAACGATTACATGTCGCATGTTTTAAGTTTTATTGCCCAATCAAGACCATTACGTAATATCTAGGTCAGGGTTTTATTTGGCTGTGATCAACGAACCGTACTGGGCTTATAACCTGTAAATACTCACCTCACCTCATTTTGTTAACCGAAACTGGCACTAACATCGTATTAAAAGATGACATAGAAAATGTACATCATATTTTCTGTTGTGTATTTTGTACACAGTAAAACAGCCCATTTGCTGATTACACTGTTTTGCTTATAACGTTTTTTAGGACTTCGAATTTTGTCAAATGCTTTGGATTGTTCGTACTTGGTTTTATTTTATTCATTGTATCGTGAATTGCAAATGTGAAAATCGCAAACACTTTAACAAAATATTTAGTTGTATGCAGCTCTGACCCCTCAATGCCGACAGCGTGGATGTTTAGCAACATCCAGACAAGTAATAGCACATGTATAACTGTGATGAAATTGAAGACGGGTTTCATGCTCTGTTAGTTTGTCCATCTTATAAAGTATATCAGACAAAAGTACATCGAAAAATACTATTGGTTAAAACCATCAATGTATTGTTAGTTTGTCCATCTTATAAAGTATATCATAGAAAAGTACATCGAAAAATACTATTGGTTAAAACCATCAATGTATTGACATTGCTATTAAAAAGTACAAAAATTCAACATTGAATAGACGCCCGTATTCACAAACACTCACTCCACTTTCAACGCAAGATAATTCAAAAACGCAGATTTTACAATATGGCGCCAAGGCGTCTGGCTCCAATCCCAAACTGTCAATCAACATTCCATTATTTAGACTTCAAAAGAAAAAAAAGGACCGGTACAAGACCGAATTGTTTTTTCACAAGTCGGATAATGACACGGCACGGCATCTACACCATGGAACTGTGTGCGATACCAATCTACATATTATTGATATATATTTGTAATATTGATATCGGAAACGAATTAATATATGCCTAACCTTGTGATGTCCGTCTGTTTTATGATGTAATATTTAAAATAAATCCTTGGCGGTTTAATAAACAAATTTATTACTAAATATCGACATCGAATCGTCGCCAATATTCACACATACAGACCTTTGCGTGACGCATCAACCATTCTATACCTTTATATATCGCTAAAATTATTGTAACAGGTAAATGCCGAAATTTCTAACCAAGACATTAATTTCAAAGAGCTATTTCGGTTTAGAAATTGTGAAGCTATTCCTAATTTATAAAAATGGTTGCTGAGCCAGAATTTGAATATGCACGAAATTTAAACCTCAAATTGATAAAGCATAAATAAATAATTTGATCAAATCCAAGGCTATGCTAAATTTATAAAAATGGCTGTCGAACGAGAATTAGCTACGATGATTTAATAACAAAAAGCAAATTGTATGCATTGATATAATAACAGGAATATAAAACATTTAAAGTATACCACAATCTGTTGAAATATTATGAAGATAAAAAAAAAAACGCGTCACGATGCAAATCCATCAAATAGATTCCGTATTGTTCATACCCCGTGATATAACAGTATATCCTGTACGGTGCATTTTAACAGATCAAAGAAACGCGTACGTCAATATTTGCACGTAGGCACCTTTGATACTTGCTGTGTTCTATTTTTAGACTCAAATAACCCAAGCATCGCAGAAAGCATGCGGTCCCACCTTACAATGATATAAATAATACAATGTGTCGCATTTTGGAATTCTTAGTATATTCAATCGTTTATAACAACCTCCAGTTGATTATCTTCTATAATCACAACTCACTGAGCAGAATGGGTGCAATAATCAACACCAGATAAAATATTTTTCAGTCGTTCTTTAACTAATCAATTGTCAATAATTACCACTCAATGAGCAGAATTGGTTCAATAAAACACCACATTAAACAATAGACAGGTGATCGTTTATGATTTCAATTTATTTCAACAGGATATAGGAACAGATGCGATTCAGTTGAGGTATACAGATCACGTGTATATTCTATATCGCCGTTGGATTTGATCAAATCGAATTATATATAGCCTTTATTACAATTTCTTTCAATTACATTTGGGAACTAATGAATTTGCGGTACATATTCTGGTTCGGTATATTAATATTCAATTTCTTTAAACTGATTTCAACAATAAAGGAAAGGTACGAATAAATTTGAGGTACGAAGTAAAGTACGAAACGAAACGGCTTTTGTGACGTACAAGCGTTCTGTTTTTATTTGATTTGCATCAAAAAAGGGTCGTGCTATAATAATAAAAAGAAATCGAATTATTAGTTTATTTTCGCGTACTGCCTTACACAATAGACATATTGTTAGCTTCAGACACATGTGTATTAATTCCACAAACGTTCTATGTTTATTGCCAAAGATAATCGCACTACCCTTCAACCCAAAATGCTTTCTATAGATCCTATGTAATATATGGTTGGTGCAATATCCAAGCTGCCGCTAGTCTTAATTGCGAAGACATTTAAACAATAGGATTTAATCAGGACAGGGAGATGCGCGAGATTTATCATTCGTGATGTGTCATGTCAGCGTGGAAAATAAAATTTAAATGGATATATAGATAAACGTTTTATAATTGGAGACGAAACGTTATGTGGATCTCAAGAAAGCTTTGCTTCAGAACCGTCCCGTCGACATTAAAAATCCAGAATTTGTTTACCGTGGTGATCTTGGAAAATAATCCCAGGACAATGACAGGCATATAGATACATGCCGTCGTAGGAATCCTGAAAAATATTTCACCGTACAGGTCAGTACTAAAACTAACACTTATTACAGTATTTAAACCTCGTGCAGCAAAACTGAACGATGACCCACAACTAAACACATCGTAATATCTGAACATCGCACGTGAAATTGGATGTTTGATAACTAAATTGAACATCTTGCATAATTGGACACCATGACTAAAATTATTCACGGTTCGGGAAGTTCAACGATCCAAGTAATTATTCAACAGTCGTAATAATTAAGCGGGACGCTTATTATTCCACACCTGTCGACAAACTAAACGCTAGCTAATTAACGCTTGGTAATCAAAATTGAACGTTGAGATTTAAGTTACATACAAGGACAAATTGAACGCTATTAGCCCAAATTCCATAATATTTATGAATAATTCCACATAGCTTAGAATATAACGCTATTTACGCAAGATTCCATGATACCAATCTTATAGTGACAGCATCCACAAGATTTTTTGAAGTGATCAAGGGCCATAACTCTGGCAGTAATTATCGGAAATAGCTGAAAATCGATAGGCGTCTTTGTCTCATGACCTTAAACACTAGGTACAAATTTAAAGTCAATCGGATATTAAATTTAGCCTCTAGAGCGTTCACAAGAAATTGTGGAAGATGGAAGGACAGACATATAAAAATGCGAAAAACCATGTGATCGCATTTGAGTATTCATTTGCTTCTACTGACAAGTTTGCTTCTACTGACAAGTTCATAACTTTGTTTTTCTGTATTTAGGTTAGCCATTCTATGTGTCTATGTCTACAGTTGTATGCTGTCTATGACTTGCCATGGTTTTATTTTGCAACATTCAAATATTTTTCTTATTTATTTGTTCCAAGGTCTGCCGGTGGCAAAAAAAGGTTGAGAACCACTGGGCTTAAGCGTTCACAAGGGACATAACTCTAGATGTAATTAATGGAAATTGCTGCATTTCAATAGGCTTCTTCATTTTATTAATTTACATGATACATATAAATTTCATACAGATCGGATAATAAATTTTGTCGTTAGAGAATTCAAAACGTGTAACAATGTGAAACACGGGCCATAACTCCAGAAGAAATTAACGGAAATTATTGAAATTCAATAGGCTTTTTTGATTCACTAATTCAAATGATGCATATAGATTTCATACAGATCGGATGATAACTGTTGTCATTAGAGCAATCACAAGATTCAACAAAATGAAACAAGGGCCCTAACTCTAGATGTAATTAACAGAATTGCTGAAATTCGTTTTACTAATTTAAATAATGCATATAAATTTCATACAGATCGGAAGGTAACCTTTGTTGTTAGAGCATTCACAAGGTGCAACAAAGTGAAACAAGTGCCATTACTGCAGAAGAAATTAAAGGAAGTTATTGAAATTAAAGAGGCTTCTTCATCTCATTAATGCAAACGACATACATCAATTTCAAAACAATCAGATGATAAATGTAGTCTGTAGAGAGTTCACGATGGACGATGGACGGACGGACGGCCGGACGGACCGACAGACGGATGGATGGGGGCGACACCAATATAAGACCACATTTCCATGTGGGCATATAAAAACCAAATATATTTCCCTTGCACCCATTCTCAAAATAGCATTTATTTGTAATGAAATATTGTTTAAAGATAGGTTGCCGGGAACCTAACCAGATGTCCATAGCAGCTAAGTTGTAGCATACTTTCTCTTTTGTACATGTAGGTACATGATAATAAAGATAGATTGCCAGTCAACAAAACATACGCCCATAGTAGCTAACTCGTCCCAGAAAAAGACAAGGGTTGTTGCATATCTATACTTTTGATGGCGATGGGTGTTCACAAGGTTCAACAAATTAACACAAGGGACATAACTTTAGAAGTTATGTTATATATGGAAATTGTTGATATTCTATAGGCTTCTTTATTTTACTAATCTAAATAATGCATATGAATTTAATACAGATTGGATAATTAATTTCATACAGATCGTATGATAACTTTTGTCAATGAAATGCCAAGAAAGTGAAAGAAGGGCCATAACACTAGAGAAATTCTTAAAGAGCACATAAAACAAGGAACCTAAATTGGTTGTATTTGTGGCCAGTGGTTAACGGCAGGTTAACATCAATCTGATGAAAATTAATTCAGCTATCGTCACTCAAAGTCGCAAATATAGACCTCCCGTAAAAACGACTTTGCCAATTATCGAAAACACACTTAATCCCCTCAGACGCCAATGACGTCACAGTGACCGAATGCATATTCAGAATGTTTATTCCTTAATTACCTATATACAGCCAGCGTGTGTATTCATTCATTAATGCCTGACTGATTCCTTAAAGGACAATATTGGTGTCAGTCATTATCACATATGTGATAGGACTGGTTAAACACATTCCAAATATAATTTTAACACAGAGATCATTGGTACGATAGAGGAGTAATAAAGGATTCATGAATCGGAAGTGACGAACACCAAAGGAAAACACGAGTAATCCCTTTATGTAACTGACTGAAGTGACGAGTGATAACAGATACATGGGCGAATATCTGCACACTAATAATTCCTTCGAAGACAAAAAGTTGTTATATGGGACCGCAAGAGGATATCTGACGATTCAATAAAGTAATTAAGTGTCATAAGATAAGAGAACACAAGAAAAATAGAAATAGTCCGTACAATCCGTTGTTTTTATTCCTTCTATAGGGGAGACCGGGGCACATTGAACCATTTTGTTCACATACATGTTCCAATGTTTTTATTGGAAGATCTCTTTACTTTATTGTATTGTTTGAAGACATATCATAGTTGCCTTCGTGTATCAGATTCAATTGAATTAATTTTTAACTTACATTTTTAAAAAAAAAAACACACATTTTAATCCACTTTACCGTAATGGTTCAGTGTACCCCTGTCTACAAAATAGTCGGGGCAGGTTTAACCAAATAATGAATCTGCAAACGATCAGTGTATAGTTAAAAACAAATATCCACAGATTTAACATCCATGCAACTATCGAAACGAGCTGGAGTCTGGATTTCCTATGCTCCTACAAATCGCCGTAAAATGCACATAAGTTGGCAGTTTGGTGGGATCCAATTCAACTTTTGTATTGAATTAATCAAAAATTTGTCCAATATTCTGTCTAAATTCGGACAGCCTGATTTGCTGACGAACGACTCTAGTCTGGTAGACCCATGGAGAAATGTGTCTAAGAAATTGTCTCACTTATGTATAGCCTTGGGGTTGTCTAGTATTATTTATTTATATATCCATGGCGGTTCAATCTACCCCGGTCTCCCCTACCTTATAAAAACATGGTAATGCACTGACTTTTAATCTGTTTTTCTTTCGTGTTCTCTTATCTATTGGCAGTCAATTCTTTTTATGAATTGTCAGATATCCTCTCACAGTGTCACAACAACTTTTGATCTTCGAAGGAATTATTAGTGAGCAGAAATTCGCCCATGTATCTGCTATCACTAGTCACTTCAGTCAGTTATATAGAGGAACAACTTGTGTTTTCCTTTGGCGTTCGTCACTTTCCGATTCATGAAACATTTATTACTCCTCTATCGTAGCAATGATCTCTGTGTTAAAATTATATTTGGAATGTGTTTAATCAATTCTATCACATATATGATAATGACTGACACCAATATTGTCCTTTAATCCCCCGAATTAAATAAAACAATTAACTACGGAATAGTTTGTTTTTTAATTCAATTTAGAATTTGTTTCATAATGTACGGTCGTTTTGGTTTCTCACGACAGCGATTTTAATACCCTCTAGCATCATGTGCAGTCTAAACGATTCGAGATACATTTTCGTCAGAAGAGTATTGTTGTTCTAATTTAGAAAATGTTTCATAATGTGAGGTCATTCTATTTTCTCACGGCAGCGATTTAATACCCTCTACTGTGGCAATGTCCCATGGGGCATTGAATAAATATAGACTGGAGAAAGGTCTTAAGGAAGACACCAGAAAGTAACACCCATGTTTACATGGCAGACATGTGCTTTATTTTATTCATTAGAGTTACATCCCTTAGATGGGGTTCTTTCTAGGTTACATCTAAATACTCAGGACCTTAAAGGGTGGAATGTTGGCTGATACTACATCCCCCATATTAAGATCTACAACAAAATTAAATAAACGTATCAACTGAAAATAAAACAATTTGTTTGTCTATAGTCACTCAAAATATGCTTAAAGATCAAGTCTATTTGGTTTTAAAGAAAGTCTTCCAGATCTGCAAATGTATCCATCAGATAACTGGCTTGGCTCAGGAACTACTGAAGTTTCAGTTTGACCTGACTGGGGTACTGGAACAATATGATGTCTATTCCGACGAAGAGTTTTCTCATCTTGTGTTTTGATGTAGTAACTTCTTGGAGTCTCTGCAGATTGGACTACCGTGCCATCTCGTACAGAATTACTGTCATCTCGAATTAGTACCTTATCCCCTCCTGTCAGAGATGAGAGTTCACGAGCTCGATGACGAGAGTCAAAATTGAGCTTTTGACGCATGCGATATTTTTCTGTGGATTGATTCACATCACTTGATGGAGGTAATTTGGGCTGGAGTTTTGATGGATGAACTGGTAGAGTAGTTGTCAAGTTCCTACCCATCAATAACTGAGCAGGACTGTACCCATTTTCGAGTGGTGTAGCTCTGTAGGACAGTAACGATTGGTAAGGATCTGACGATTTTATCAGCATCTGCTTGATTGTCTTTACCGCATCTTCTGCTTCCCCGTTGCTCTGAGGGAATCTGGGACTGCTAGTTATGTGGGTGAAGCAATAATCTTCTGAAAATGTCTGGAAAACATAAGAGGAGTATTGTGGGCCATTGTCAGAAATGACAATATCTGGAATCCCGTGTCTTGCGAAAATTGATTTAAGATGATTGATCACACTCGAAGATGTTGTACTGGTGAGTTTAGCAATTTCAATATACTTGGAATAGTAATCTATGACTATCAAGTACTGGTTTGATTGGAATTCAAAAAGGTCTGTGCCAACTTTTGACCACGGACGAATAGGGTTGTCCGGAAGAAGTAAAGGTTCTTTGGAGTTTGGTCTGTAACGTGAACATTTCCTACAGTTGAGCACAGCATGTTCTATTTGTGAACTAATACCAGGCCACCAAACAGATTCCTTTGCCCTAGCTCTGCATTTGGTAATCCCCTGGTGCGAATTGTGTAGTAGCTCTAGCATTTCCAGTTGTATAGATGCTGGAATTACCAGTCTTTGACCAATTAGTAACAAATCATCTACTACAGAATGTTCGGCTTGGTAAGGCCAGTATGCTCGAAGATTAGTAGGTAATGACTTGTATGTCGGCCAGCCATATGAGCAATAAGACATAACTGTTTTGGTCAATGGATCTTCTTGAAGCTTTTGTCTAATCTCATCTAGTCGACGATCAGTGGCAGGTAAGGTTGCAAGTACGGAGTGAACATAAATGTTGGTATCATTCAAATGATGCTTCTCATTAGTAGATAGGGTATGATCAACTGGTGATCTTGATAAGGCATCAGCTGAAAGGAGATCCTTCCCAGGAACATGAGATATTGAAAATGAATATGCCATTAGACGCATACGGAAACGTTGTATTCTTGGTGGGAGTTGGTCTAGTGGTTTGCTTCCGAGTAACGGCAAAAGTGGTTTGCGGTCAGTTTGAACGTGGAACTGTTTCCCAAGGAGAAAATCACGAAACCTCTCACATGCCCAAGTAATGGCTAATGTTTCTTTTTCTATTTGCGCATAGCGACGTTCAGTTTCTGACATGGTCCTCGAACAATAGGCTATTGGTTTAAATATTCCCTTGGGGTCCTTCTGAAGCAATACCGCACCTAATCCAAACGATGAGGCATCTGCTGAGACAATTGTCTCTGCCTGCGGATCATAATGTCCAAGAACAGGAGCAGAACATAACTGATTCTTAATGGAATGAAATGCTTGTTGTTGAGCATCTTCCCAAATCCATGTCCTTTCTTTAAGAAGAAGTTCTCTCAATGGCTGTGTCATCTCCGCTAAATTGGGAACAAACTTTGCAAGTTGGTTTACCATACCCAGGAACCTTCGGACTTCAGAAATATTTTCCGGAGACGGCATACTTGTAATGGCGGTGATCTTTTTAGGATCTGGATTAAGTCCTGAACTGTCAATTACATGACCAAGGAATGTTATCGTCTTTTGGGCAAACTGGCACTTCTCTGAGTTCAAGGTAACACCAGCATTCTGCAGTCTCTGTAAGACAGCGGCCACTTTTCTGTCGTGGTCAGCAGTGTCCGTGCCATATATAAGAATATCGTCCATCTGACAGACAACGCCATCTAAGCCATCTAATATCCTTTGCATACGCTTCTGGAAGTGTTCGGGGGCTGAAGATATACCAAATGGTAGGTAGTTAAAACAGTAACGCCCAAATGGTGTAATAAAACATGTCAATAATGCGGACTCATGTGAAAGTGGTATTTGGTGAAACCCACTGTTGGCATCAAGTTTGGTGAAAATCCTCGCACCACTTAATTGACTGAGGGTGATTCTCACGAAGAACATTCTCATTTCACTTTGTGAGGTCAACACAAATTCTAACCCGATCATTGGATTTAGGAACTACTACCATACCAGCACACCATGTAGTTGGAACATCTACCTTTGATATAACACCATTTTCTTCCATGGACTTCAGTTCTTGCTTGACAAGATTCATCAAAGGTAGCGGAACGCGTCTAGGTGTAGATAAGGCATATGGTTGGGCACTGGGTTTCAGCTTGATTGTATAGTCGCCTTCCATTTTACCAAGACCTCTGAACAATTTTGGATAATCATCTAACCATTTATCAGCTATATCATCAATTCGCTGAATAAGATTAAGTGCTTCGATTGCCGGTTGACCTAAAAGGGCCCTGGTTATCCCTATATCTCTTGAACAGTTGATTTGTCACCTTTCATTGTCTTCATATTAGCACTGAATTTACCAACTACATACAGGACAGAGTTACCAGGTACAATTAAAGTTTTATCATTCTTACGAAGCTTGGGGAAGTTGTTAGCGTTGTATACATCCAGTGGAATAACTGTAACATCTGCTCCCGAATCAATTTTAAAATCTTCTAAGACTTTAGAATTAACCCGTAGGCTAATTTTCCAAGGCTGGGCACTGCTATTTTGACCAATGCTTCCCAGAAATGCGTAAGCCTGATCTTCACTTGACTGAATTTCTGACAAATTTTTGGGCCTGGGATAACTGCGACAAACATTATTCCAGTGTCCTAGTTTTCCACACTTTCTACATTTGGAATGTGTTGCTGGGCATTGACTTCTTGGATGTGAGGGTTGACCACAGTACATACACGGATTTTTATTCTCAGGCTGAGGTTTTGATGGAGGTAGCTGTTGAAAATGAGGCTTCTTTTTCATCTTATTGAAAGGCTTGTTAGTTATGAATTTCGGTGCATGAAGCTCCTCAACTTTGTTTGGAGGACGATCGTTTGAAGACGAATTGCCGTGAATAACAGGCTGTTGTTTGTGTATGATTTCATCTTGCCTAGTCAGATCTACAGCTTTCTTGAGAGTCAACTCTGGGTCATGCTGAAGTTTTTCTGAAAGATTCTTATTGTGGATGCCCACAACTATTCTATCACGTATCATTTCATCGTGTAAACCACCATAATTACAATTCTCAGCAAGCGAGTACCAGTCAGTAATAAAGCTGTCAACAGGCTCACCTTGTCGTTGACATCGCTGATTGAACTTTGCATGCTCGAAAATGACATTCCGTCTGACGGCAAAATATGAGTCAAAGTTTTCCTTTACAGTGTCGTAATCCTTCTCCTCCCTTTGATTAAGAGAAAAAGTTGGAAGAATATCATCGGCTTCTGTGCCCATGAGATAAATCAGTTGATTTACTTGAGTTTCGCCTTCTTTGTTGTTCAGTTTGGATGTGATACGGAAGCGCTCGAATCTGCGAATCCATCTAGGTCATCCTTCCGGGTTGGAGAAATCAAATGGGTCTGGTGGTGTAATTTGAAAGTTTGCCATGATAAAGCAAAGCAAATTACATCCACACCGCTTCTGACACCATGTGGCAATGTCCAATGGGGCATTGAATAAATATAGACTGGAGAAAGGTCTTAAGGAAGACACCAGAAAGTAACACCCATGTTTACATCGCAGACATGTGCTTTATTTTATTCATTAGAGTTACATCCCTTAGATGGGGTTCTTTCTAGGTTACATCTAAATACTCAGGACCTTAAAGGGTGGAATGTTGGCTGATACTACATCTACCATCGTGTGCAGTCCAAACGATTCGATATACATTTTCCTCAGAAGAGTATTGTGGTTCTAATTAACCCAAATAAAAGAGTACATGAGTAAAAATATGTGGTCGTGCCAAATGTATCATTAACATCAAACATGATTGAAACGTGATTTGTAAATGACGATCTGTTATCGTCGTATGACACCTTTCTTTCTGCATGCGGGTTCAACTTCATTACGCTGAAATAGACCGTAAAAATGAAACCCGAAAAATATCTCAATATACGTCAGAATTAACAGTACAAGTACATTTTGTTGGTAACCATGTAAATCGAATAACAGATAATACTGGTAAATATGCGAATCGCGTGCATGAGTCGTCTTCATTTGTCACGCGGCCTATTCAAACAAAGGACACTTAAATGGATCTACGGCATGTAACGGTATTTATAAATTCACTCTAAAATATTCCAATCACAAATGTCTAATCTATATAACAATGTAAATCAATAATTCGGTGATTATGATTAGGCCAGTCACGTGGTAATTGGACCGTCAATAGACGCTTGTCAACTTGTGGTGTGTATTGATAGTGCTATATTTTACTGACAGTGGTATATTGTATAGATTACGTATATCTTATGTGTAGTCCCTGTGACGTCACCAGCCAATCAACCGGATTAAGGTCGTAATTGAAAAATTGAAAAGCGTTTTGGCGTGTCGGATACTAAAACGTTAACAACCGACTTAATTTTATTCAGATTCTTGTGAACATGCCGTTAAATGGATATACTAACCATTGGCTATATGTATATGGAATTTCGATATGTCATTTTACGTGGTCTTTAAAGCGGGAATTTCTTATTTTCTAAGAAAGTCAAAACATAATTATTTCTATGTCTTTTGCTCAAAAGGTTGCCAAGTCACTATTATACGATCATGGGCATTATTTTAGAGGCATAAATATCTGTGACACAGGAAATAACACAATTACCTCCCTTGTTTTCCATTCACCCCTATGGAATGGCTATCTTTATTCCACTCAAAGAAAGATGAAACCGACATAAATTAAAACTACTATACAAAATCATCAATAACCTAACTCCTGCTTATCTTAAGAATCTCATGAATCTAGAACCCTCAAACAAATATTCCCTTCGTAATGAAGACAATTTAAAAGAAATTTCATGTCATACTGAAATATTTGCTAAATCGTTCATCCCATCAAGTATAAGAGAGTGGAATAAAACTCAGTACCGATGCAAGGAATTCTAGATCACTGAAAATTTTCTCCGACCATCTATCCAAATCTGATATCAAAGTTCCTTCGTTTTATTATAATGGCCATCGGAAATCTCAAATAATTCACTGTAAATTACGACTTCGATGCTCTGACCTGCAGGGTCATAAATTCCTTCGACACATTGCTGACAGTCCTGCATGCCTCTGCGGTCACATATTTGAAGATCCCGATCATTACCTTCTGCGATGTTCCTTACATTCAAATGCACGAACAGAAACCATTGACAAATTACAATATGATTTTAAAAATATAAACTGTCTTTTATTCGGCTCCAAATCCTACAGTCTTGAAATTAATACTAATATTTTTAACCAGGTCCATAAGTTTATTAATATGTCAAACAGATTCTAGACTCAATTCGATCAAGTAATACTTTCATGTATAATCTTGGCTACTCTATCTAATGTTGCTTATTATTAAATAATCCTCACTTTGCTTGCATATGTATAATTATTAATTACTATATATACTGTACATTTTCACCCATTTTATTATGTTTTATATAATATGTATGTGTTTGCCATTTTAACTATGTATATACACCCATTTTTCATTAATTATATGTATACAAATTACTTAGGGAGAGCGGTTTTACATAGGCTAAGCCTGTTCCCCAATCCCATTCAGCCAAACTGAATAAAATATTGTTTAAAAAAAAAATGTTTGAATTTGAATTTGAAAATTATATTTTTGCCAATTTCTCAACCGGCAATAGTGAATTATAGGATTAATAGGATTATTCTTTAACAAGGTAGGACTGTTTATATTGATACAATCTATTTTAGGGCTTTGTTTTAATACATTTTAAAAATATAACTTAAAAATGTGAAATTGCAACTTTAACAGATATTGTTGAAATTCACTAGAAACCTTCCCTTGACTTATCTAAATAAGGCATATAAATTTCATGTTGATAAGAGCCTCCGCAGGGTTCAACAAAGTGAAACAGGTGCCATAATTATAAAAGTGAAACAAGAGCCATAACTCCAGAAGTAATTAATGGAAAATGTTGAAATTCAATAGACCTATATAAGTCTTTGTTTTACTGATCTAAATAATGCATATAAATTTCATACAGATCAGATGATAACTTTTGTCGATAGAGCGTTCACAAGATCCAACAACGCGAAACAAGGCCCATAACCCTCTTTTGCAATGGGCAAGCAAACAAACTTTGATTTTTGTTGGGTGATTAAACAATAATAGCTACATTGTGCTTGTCTGTACCAATACTGGTAATCATAATACACTAGGGACTGGGTATCGTCCAGATTTTACGAAAAAAGGAAAGAAACTACCCTTACCATCTAGAATGGGTGGTGGCTTTGGAATGAATATATTTTTGAAACGTTTCACAAATTCGAAATCACTGAATTTTACGAACGAAAAAAGTTACAATACATCGTCGTAACTTTGTGGTTTTTTGACCGATTTTACTAATTCTTTTTTTTCTTTGAGTGCCTTAAAAAAATCATTTTCATCTGCAATTTCAGATTTTCGAATTTCAAAAATTCATCGCTGTGATTTCGAACCAGAATCTGAGACCAAAGGCTTTTTTGATATTTCACTCACAGATACGGGAGTTATATTTTCTGAATCCTAGAAAGAATGCCTAACAAATGGTCCAGGCAGAATTTTGATTTAGGTCAACTGATGGTCATCATTTTGTATTGAATATGGAAAATGTTGAAAAGTCTACATTAACGAGCTGGTAAATAAACACAATAGGCCGCAGTTTGGTCAATTCGTCTAGTATTTTTAAATTAATACATTTCTGGATAGCCTGGCTCATGGTCGAATTTTTGGTATTTGAATATTTCAAAATTTTCATCTGCAATTTCAGATTTTCGAATTTCGAAAATTCATCGCTGTGATTTCGTACCAGAATCTGAGACCAAAGGCTTTTTTGATATTTCACTCACAGATACGGGAGTTATATTTTCTGAATCCTAGAAAGAATGCCTAACAAATGTTCCAGGCAGAATTTTGATTTAGGTCAACTGATGGTCACCATTTTGAAATGAATATGGAAAATGTTGAAAAGTCTACATTAACGAGCTGGTAAATAAACACAATAGGCCGCAGTTTGGTCAATTCGTCTAGTATTTGTTAAATTAATACATTTCTGGATAGCCTGGCTCATGGTCGAATTTTGGGTATTTGAATATTTCAAAATTTGAAATTTCGCCTTTGACGTTTTCAGTGCCGACAAAGTTGTTCGCGAGTGAAAAATAGGCATTAACTTCTTAGCGATGCAAGGTAGATAACTGTGGTAAATGACGTCAAATGTGTTTCCCATGTAACAAGGGCTGTCAAGAATATAATTACCATATTGTCTGTGGGTATCTTCCTTTCAGCTTACTTTCAGTTCAGTGTTTAAAAGTTGATGATTTTTGCCTGGAATAAGGTTGGGATTACTGCTAGCCCTGCTTACATCTCTTGACCTTTGACCAAACTTGAAGTTGGCCTTATCTAGTAGATCTAACCGGCAGACAACCATTAAAATGTAGTTCGTCTATTAGTATTTATAGCAATTATCTCTCTCTCTTTTCTCCCCTTTTGTATGTCCATTTTCGGTCAAGAATGGATGAAGAGGGATTGAATTAATATTTTCTGCCAGGTTTTGGTGAATATTCATGATTTAGAGGTAGGATAACAGAGTTAATAGATTTTACGTGATATGTATGGCGGTATATTTGATTAAAAAATTTTAACATACTATCGCCTAATTTTTAACTTCTGTTCATGTACTTTCTATAAGACAATGTATAATCCAACTTCATTATTTGTTCAGTGTAAATTTTATTTCTGTTTCATTTTATGTCTATTATTAAGACAAAAAAATGTCTACTTCGTTGTCGCTTTACATGTTACCTAGCAATCATCATTATGTTGCGTTTGATGTAGCCACCGTGTGCTCAATTTGGCGATTGAGCACCTGATCTGGACCATTATGTTGATACAGACGATTCACTCTTTGAAAGGCTAAAATTGAAAACAACATGGATCATGATGGTTTGCAAATAATATTTCAAATATAAGCTAAATAGCATTTGTTCATTTTTTGTTGAAGACAAGTACAGGATACCGAGAATTTTATTTGATTTTTATTTACAGTTAATTATAAGCCAATTAATATTTATATACAGTTGGTGTATAATCTTTTACTGCTCTAAAAATATGTCTCTTTATACCATCCAAAAGACTAGCCACTGTCCGTGCCAGACCCCCGTCAGCTGGTATACACACTGGCAAAACTAAGGTTTAAAACATTTCTGACATTATAGTTTCCATCCCTGTGATTTGCAGTGGTTGCCGTTATTGTAGACAGGGACAGTGTTTAGTCCTTCGGATCGTACGAAAACTCCTGGCAGTTTTAATTCGTAATAAAGGTATCATTTTTCTGACATTATTAAATCCGTCCCTGTGATTTGTGGAGGCTGCCGTTATTGGAGGCAGCGACAGTGTTTAGTCAGAAAACCCCTGGCAGCTGTAATTCGAAATAAAAGTAGACCGTCTATCCAGGCAAAATTTCACTGATGGCACGCTGTATGGCATAAGTCCGTCTTCATTAGTCAATTGGTGTAGAAAAGTAGGACAATAAACCCCATTATATTTTGTTTAATTTCGTCAAGAACACTGCTATCTATGAAATTCTGTATCGCTTCATGCAACTTGAATAAATATTGTTGGAAAAACAGTACCATAAAGTTAGTCTGGGCCTAGTTTCTCGAAATCTTAACTAAAGACAAAATCCAAATTTGAGTAGATACTTCAGTTTTGATTGGCTAAGCACTAAAATCAATCTTATATTATCCAATCAAATTACTAATGTTTGGATTTTATCTTAGTTAAAATTTCGTGAAACAGGTCCCTGGACAGTAAAGGAAGGAATCAAAAAGAATGAAGAATTATTGTTTAGCTTATATTTGAAATAGAATTCGCCAACCCTATCACGCCCAATGTTGTTTTCAATTTCAGCATAGATTCCCCGATTGTACGTGGCAAGGAATATGGTCGCCCGTCCAGCCTTGTGGGTTTTCTCAGGGTCCTCTGGTTTCCTCCCACTGCTAAACTGTTAAACTCCTATGCGCAAGCATTTCATTGAACCATACGTTAGTCCCAAAATGACTTATTTTGTGTCGAGTGGTCAATAAACCCCATTTCCCTCTCTCTCTCTAAATTTCAGCACTCCTAACACTAAAACTAAATGAAAGGAACAGGCCTGTTTACATTGAAGCACATGTATAATTATAATAATTGTATTAAACATTTCTGAAATTGTTTGCTTGAATTATATCCTTGTCAGTGGCTACGGCGCTGGCTCGTTAGCCTGGAGGTCGGGTGTTCAATCCCTGCATTGGCAGAGAAAGTTCATCTCGATTTTCCGGTGTGGTTTCCCCTTGTCAGTAATGCAGAACGGAGGACTTAACAACAACAGCTGTCTAGTCATTTGGATGGGATGAAAAGCCGAGGTCCCGTGAACATATTGGTGTGCACGTAAAAGATCCCTTGGCAGTTGGAATTCCATATAAGAGTAGGCGTAGCGCCGCTGCCCCGGTAAAATTTCCCTCATAGCACACTGCATGGCGTATGCCTGTCTTCCATTAGTCATGGTTAGGTGCAGAAGAATAGGACGTTAAACCCCATTTCATTTCATTCAGATTTGCAGTTTGAACAAAACCATGAATGTTTTGGTGCACGCGTTATATTTATACATGCATAATTAATGATACCACCCAGTCTTGCAACTGATGGAATCACATGTTATCATTTGCAGGATCAATATACGGTACTTTACGTGCATTTTCAGTGTCATCACCGACTCTAGAGACAATCGCGGGTAGCAAGACACTCATAAATTTGATTCTCAGATCTTTCAGTAGATTTTCTAAGAAGGAATGATTACAACCCACTTGAGTTGTTATGCTGGAAGAAGGGTCAGAAGGGGTAAATATAAAAAAAGTCAGCAATATCAACATTACATAAACTAAGTAAAGTTGCAATTGAATTTGGTAGTAACATGGATAGTTTGTTTTAAATTCTTTTTGCCAGTCTACTCTTCTCCATGTCTGGTGTCCTTGAGCCCATATCAAACATCGCTGACGGTGATGATCCCTGAGGATAGCTCCAACATAAGATCGTCGTGTACTGAGTCCTACTTCTCTTAGACGACGTCTTACGGTGTTGGCACTTACTGGTCCATGTCTTCCGATGACTATTGCACCTGTTCAAGTCGCTGGGTGCAATCCGTCACGCAGATGAGTGACCCGGATGTAGCGGTCTTGAGCCTGAGTTGTAATGCGTTGTGGACCAGGATGTCGACAGTCACGTGTTGATCAATTAACTCTAACACGTTCCACCAACCTTTCAATAGTGGACTGATGACAATTGAAGTGTCTGGCAATAGCATGTGTAGACATGCCAGCCCTGGACATTCCCATGGCTTCATTCCGTTCATTTTCAGTAAGTCTCGGCATCTCTAGCTCGATTCCTTCACACGTTCAATAACAAATTACGACAGATTGATGTTTCACAGTTCATGTACTGCACATTTAGTTGAAAACATGCTTTTAAAGGGCTCACACACAATGCTGCACGTGAATATTGGGTTTTTCATGTGCATCTCGTGCAATTTTTTCGTGCACACGGGCCGATTTTTTTTGCATTTGGGAGCATTGTGTGAAACAATAGTTCATAGTATTGCATAATATTATACATACAAAACCACCTAGTGATAAAATATTGGGGAAAAAAAGTGATGCGTTTTCCATGGTGCTCAGTATATTAATAGCATTTATAAAACTATTCTCAAAAATATCATTTTAATTATTTTAAAACAGGCAATTGCGCTATTCAATTCAAGATTTATAGGCCTACATCATGGCATCGAAGAGGACAGAGTCTGCAATAGTCAGCATGGAAGTAAAAAGAAATATAGCGTCTTTGGATTAATCTAAACAATTTCTAAACTGTTGGCCTTCAGCCTATAAGGACAGGGTCTAGGCTAGCATAGAGCCATACCAACGTGCCAATCCAAATTTTGCACACTGTTCCTAGATCTTATTGTCATTTTTAAAAGTTTTTCATACTCATTCCCAAAGTACTCATTGTTCCAATACCTACATTTGAAATGTAAATTAATATTGGGCCATTTGTACTTGATAACGAATAACGATAAGAGAATACTTGTCGAAACGTTGTGCTATATGTGTATAAATCAGTGATTGTTTTCCATATAAATTGTGTTGTGTTTTTTAAAATTTTGCGATATTAACTTGATTTCATAGTTTATGGCAATCCGTATATTGATCTACATTGACAATATTTTCACTGTTAAAAAAACTCAATATTTCATTTCTTTATCGAGGAAAAATAAATATTGCTTAAAGTAAAAACCAAGGCTGAAAGTTGAGATTTTACTCTATCAATATGTGTATAAATAATTGTCAAAATTGTCATGTGTAAAGAACATAACAAAATGAATATACTACTAGTTCAATTAAATTAATCATTATTTGTTTAAAATCACCATGTATTTTTTCAGTCACAAATTTTTTGTTTTGTTTGTTCCTTTTTTAAATAATATAATGTTGTTTGTACATCCATTTTATTGATATTTATCATTTTTTAATTTTTTTATGGATATTAGTGACCTTAATTTTGTCTATATTAATTATCATTTTTATAATCCCAGTATAGGGATTAAATTATCCTAGTATAGGGATTAATAATTCTCAACGTTATGCGCATGCGCAATAATTCTATTGTCTATATATACACGGTAACGGGATTATTTTTGTAACCAGTTGATAACGGGCAAACGCCCGAAACGCGTCCTGGATAAAACCGTTTTATATCTTCACAGTCTTGTCTAGTTTGTTACCGTGGATTTTCTACTATGATTTATCTACAAGGAATGGTTCCTGCTTTTCCTCGGATGCATCACTGAGATCCAAACTTGCCTTCACTGTTATGGGGACTCTTCCGTCCCTCTTTTCCTATCATTATATATTTTCAGATAAATGATGTTTCAATAGATTCTAATAACCCTGTTTGCGGTTTATATGAAAGCTTTGATATCTGCTATGCAGATCTAGTTATTATTTTTTTTTTTTGTGTATTTTCTGCATATCGAATTTCTCAGAATCTAACCATAGGATCTTTCTGAAACTTTGACATACACCCCCCTCCCCCCCCCAAAAAATGGGATGCCAACGTTGATTAAATATATTTTCAAAACGTTTTACAAATCTGAAATCACCAAATTTTACGAACGAATGCATTTTACCTACAATGCTGTAACTTTGTGACTATTTGACCTTTTTTGCTAATTCTTTTTTCTCTGAGTACCCTGAAACATTTACTTCAAATCAGCAATTTTGGATTTTCGATTTTTGAAAATTCTTTGCTGTGATTTCAAATCAGAAGTTGAGACAAACTTGACAACTTCTTTAATAGTTGTACGATTTTCATAAAATTTGGTATGTAAGTAGTTCTTACCTATGCAACTTCAAAGATACCATTAGATATTTTCTAAATTATTTCCCCTTAATGAAATTAAGGATCAAAGTTTTCAAAAAAATTGACGAAATATAGGTTAGAATGACCTGATTTTTTTTTTTTGATACTAGATAAGTAACTACTGATTCGTACACAAAATATGGAGTTTGTCGATCGAACCGCAAGTACCAACATCTTGAAAGGTGAAAAATCGAAAAGGCTTTTCTGAATCCTTGAAGGAATGCCTAAAAATCTATTGGATCAGAATTTTGATATCGGTCAACTGATGGTCACCATTTTGAACTGAATATGAGAAGATAGGTTGCCAAGCAACAAAACATACGCCCACAGCAGCTAAATCGTCCGGGCAGTCAACAATATTTTTACTTTTTTCGAAAATGAAACATTTATATTTTACACTCAAATGTGATTAAGAGTAACAACTCATAAAGTAATTATCAGAAAATCATTAGAATTTGTTTGGTTTTTATAAAGTTCTGGCCTGTGCTAACATTTAGTATGGTATACAAAACATTTAATATCATGGATTTAGCTGTTCAGTTATCAAAATTTATTGAAAATTAATATACTTGTTCATCTCAAGGCCTTAAACTTTGTGTATCACTTTGAAGTCAATCGGATAATAAGTTTGGCCCCTAAAGCATCACAAGATTTTTCAAAGTGATCAAGGTAGATAACTTTGGCAGTAATTATGGGAAATCGCTGAAAATCAATAGGCTTCTCTGCCTCATGATCTTTAACACTGTGTATCAATTTAAAGTCAATTGGATATCAACTTTGGCCACTAGAGCGTCCACAGGATTTTTTGAAGTGATCAAGGGCCATAACTCTGGCAGTAATTGTCGGAAATCTCTGAAAATCAACAGGATTCTTCGCCTCATGACCTTAAACACTGTGTATAAATTTAAAGTCAATCGGATATTAACTTTGGCCTCTAGACCACCCACAAGATTTTTCAAAATGATCAAGGGTCATAACTCTGGCAGTAATTATCGGAAATCGCTGAAAATCAATAGATGCTTTTGTCTCATGACCTTAAACACTGTGTATAAATCTAAAGTCAAACGGATATTAACTTTAGCCTCTACAGCGTTCAGAAGATTTTTCAAAGTGATCAAGGTTCATAACTCTGGCAATAATTATCGGATATCACTGAAAATCAATAGGCTTCTTCGTCTCATGACCTTAAACAACATGTATAAATTTAAAGTCAATCGGATATTAACCTTAGCCTCTAGTGCATTCAGAAGAAATTGTGGATGATGGACCGACGGACCGACCGACAGACAGACAGACGGACGGACGGACGGGGCGACGACAATATATGTCCACATTTCCATGTGGGCGTACAAAAAAGTCAAAAATCGACGAAAACGTACATGAAAATGAAAACAATACGCCGTAGTTTGGAGAATATGTCTCCTATTTTCAAAATGAATACATTTCTGGATAACCAGGATCAAGGATCAAATATTGTTATTTGAAAATGTCACATTTTCGAATTTTGCCTTTGATGTTTTTCGTGCCAATAAAGTTGTTTACGAGTGAAAAATCACAGTAAATTCGATAGATTTTGACCGATTTTAATGATTTTTTTTCTTGTTCAGATTATTTATATTATATGACCCATGACATGTGACAGGAGGTGACTGTGAATACGAAAGCTTTAATATCTGCTTAGCAGATCTAGTTCTTTCTGTTATTCATATTCCATCAAGAGGAAATTTTATAAAAATGGCTTTAAGTATTACTCCGTGCACCAAACAACGATAAATTTTCATTGTTAGAGCCGTATAAATGCGGAAAAATTTACAGTAGCTATTGGTTAACAGCATGCATAAACAACCTTATTTGCATATTGCATACTATTCATAGTATTATTAGCTGGAATTATTTTCAAGTCTACAGCCTCAAGGACCAACATACTGTGTTTTGCGTAGAGTCGAATAGGGTAGCATAGAATTGTAATAATACATAGTATGCAAGTCATAAAAAATTATATTCATGAAAAATTGTCTTACATTACACTGATTTGGAGGTGTAGTTCCAGTATAACCATGTTAAGTGCACAATGATAAATCTATAGAGTACGTATTCCAGAAATCAAAGATTACAGGTGCAGATCATTTCATTAAGCTTTCATATTTCATATGAAAGCTTATTGTTTCTGTTAAAGTTATCATTTTTTTTTTGCGTTTTGTCCAGAAATCGGATTTCTCAGAATCTAACCACTTTTTCCTATCCCCCCAAAAAATGTGTGGTGGCTGTTTATTAAATATATTTTCGAAATGTTTTTCGAACCCGATATCACCGAATTTTACGAACAAATGTATTTGACCTACATTGCTGTAACATTGTGACTATTTGACCTATTTTACTAATTCTTTTTTCTTTGTGTGCAATTTCGGATTTTCGAATTTCAAAAATTTGTCGCTGTGATTTCGAACCGGAAGTTTAGACCAACTTGACAACTTCTTTAATAGTAGTACGATTTTCATGAAATTTAGTATGTAAGTAGACCTTACTAATGCGACTTTAAAAATGAGTTTAGAGATTTTCTAACTTATCTACCCTTAGAGAAATTAAGGGTCAAAGTTTTAAAAAAAATCAACAAAAAATAAGTCAGATCACCTTGAATTTTTTTTTCGATACTAGCTACGAGACTACTGATTCGTACACAAAAAATGGAGTTTATAGCTCAATCCGGAAGGGCCGCCATTTTGAAATGTGAAAGATCCACAGGGCTTTTTTGATATTTTACTTATAAACCAGGGAGTTATATTTTATGAGTCCTTGAAAAAATGCCTAAAAACATTTAGAGCAAAATTTTGATTTTGATGGGCGCCATTTTGAAGTGAATATGAAAAATAGTAAAAAATCGACATTTACAGGCTTCTAAACAAACACAATAGGGCATAGTATGTTCAATACGTCTCCTATTTCTGAAATTAATACATTTTAGAATAGCCGGGATACGGCTCAAATTTTTGGTATTTGACTATTTCAAAAATTCAAATTTTTTCTTTGAGGTTTTTCGTGCCGACAAAGTTATTTACGCGTGAAAAATCACATTACCTTCACTAGATTGTGACCGATTTTAACGATTTTTTTTCTTGTTCGGGTTACTTATATGACATGTGACAGGAAGTGACTGTGAATATGAAAGCTTTAATATCTGCTTAGCAGATCTACTACTACTACTACTACCTGGTGTATTAACGTCCGCTTCCACAGAAGTGATATCGCAGACAAGACATAGGAGAGCCGAGGCTTCTTCCTGTTTTAGAATATGATTTGGCGATCTTTCCATTTGCGGCCTTGAGCCATGGAGTAGGTTTAGTGAGAAGTTCTTCCCTTTATTTAATAAAACACATATTGTTTGGTAGTTGATCTGTAGAGACAGCATTTATGCAGACATATATGCGTCTCGTCTCTGGATTGGTAGAAGTCATCTTTTGGGGTTTAGTGTTTAGGTGCCAGGCCCGTCTTATCGTGGCCTTACTCCACTTTGCAGGTTTGATGTCTTTGTAGTGGATTAGTGTTTAGATGCCAAGCCCGTCTTACCGTGACCCTCCCTTACTCCACTAGCCTGCTACTTTGGTGTATATCCCCTATGTAGTTTAGTGTTTAGATGCCGAGCTCGTCTTATCGTAGCCCCCTCTTACTTCACTATTCTACTTAATCCAACGGTGTTCATTAAATCCTGAATTAGTTCGAAGATTTGCAGCTTCAGATCGGGTCTTGGAAAGAGTAGGTTCTTAGTGTTGAGCGGTATGTTGTTGGTCTCCATCATCTCCACTAGTTCCGTTCTCTCTTCCTTGTATACCTCGCAGTCTACCAGGACATGGTTGGTGGTACATTCTTCTCCGCACTCACAGACGATGACTTGGTGTTTGTAGTCTCGCAGCCGCTCTTTCACCCTTAGTTTCGATATAAGTTTGCATATATCTCTTCTAGGGTGATTGATAGCTGTCTTCGTGTAGATATTGTCATCCAGCCGGAATCTGTATGTGTCAAGTTCAAAGAGCTTTAATTCCCAGAGTGAACTGACCTGTCTTTTCACCATACTGTAGATTTCCGTGGTGCTGTGTCTCCGAGACCTTCATTTGCGAGTCGATCTGCTTCCTCGTTTCCTCTAATTCACATGTGATGGAATCCACACGAGCTCTAATTTGCTTCCCTTCTCTAGGACCCTCTGGTACAGCTGCCTAATTTCCAAAATGACTTCTGGTCTGAGTCCGAGTTGTCATTTTGGATTGAAATCAGACTGCTCAGAGAGTCGCTTGGGATGACGAACTTACTAGTCTTTTGATAAGAGATCCATGATATAGCATCACGGATGGCCACAATCTCTGCAGTGTACACCGAACAGTTATTGGGCAGTTTCCTGCTTATTCCCGGTTCCCCGTTTGGCAGGTATATTCCAAACGAGCTGGTGCCCCTTTCAGGATTGCGTGAGCCATCCGTATAAACATGTTCCCAGTCATCCAACGGCCAGTTGTCTTCCAGGTGTTCCAGCGAGAGAGCCCGTGCTGCAGTGGGGTTGTTTTTCTTGTCGGTTTTCTGTAGCAGATCTAGATTGACCGGTGGTATTGGGAGTGTCCAAGGAGCGATCGATGGTGGGTCGTGTTCGTTTATCACGCGCTCCTCCAGTCGTAGTTCCTTGACTGTTTCCCTGATACCCTAGCCGAAGCTTTTCTTTCTAGGATCTCTTACATATTTTGTCTTCTTTAGGCTGACAAAGGCTGGGGATCTCTCGCCCAATTGCGAGATCTTAGCCCAATACCTTGTTGCTAGTTCTTTTCTTCTTAGGGATAGGGGCAACTCTCCGGCTTCCTGTAGTAATGCCTCTCTCCTGGTCCCAAGCCCTACGCCAGTCGCAATACACAGAGCTTTGTATTGGATGGTGTCAAGCTTACTTAAGAGTGTTGGCGCGCAGTTCATGAAGACCAAAGATCCGTAGTCTAATACAGAGCGTATTAGAGCACGATACACCATTATAAGTGTAACTCTATTGGCTCCCCAAGTGCTACCCGTTATTTTTCTCATTAAGTTTAGGACTTTGGAGCATCTATCTACAGTCCAGTCGATTACGCCAAGGAACTTGGTTTGGTCTTTAAACTCGATGGTTCATACACAGAGTCATTCTGCTTATCCCTCTATCCCTGCACACAAGCATGCCGACTGTTTTCTTCTCTGAGACCTTAAATCCCCAGTCGTTTGCCCATGTCATGAATTTGTCTAAGGCCTTTTGCATATTCTTTTGAAGTTCACAGAATCTCGTCCCTTTCCTCCATATTGTGCTGTCATCAGCAAATTTTGCTAGCTCAGTTCTGGCGTCGAAGATTTCTGTATGTCGTTGATCATGATATTGAAGAGAGTGGGACTGATGACCGACCCCTGAGGTGTGCCATTTTCTAATGTTTGCTAGGCACTCAGGAATCTGCCAACATTCACCTGTATCCTTCTATCGCTCAGAAAGCTTTTGATCCACCGAAACATTGTTCCCGTTATTCCGATACGTCCCAGCTTGAAAAGCAGCCCGTCCAACCAAACTAAATCGTAAGCCTTGGTTAAATCTACAAACACGGCACATAGCAAGTGCCCCGAGAGGAGTGCCTGAGACATGACTTGCTGTAGTCGCACCAAGTGGTCCATTGTTGATCGTCCCTTCCTGAACCCGCTTTGATTTTCGTCGATCAGTCGGTTACTCTCCAGGTAGAACTGAAGTCGGATGTTAACCATTGTCTCCAAGGTTTTGCACAGTGTGGATGTCAAGCTTAATGGTCGATAGGACTCTGCCTTTGTTCTCTCTTTCCCCGGTTTCGGAAGAGGGATGACGTTGGCTTTCCGCCATTCTTTAGGTACCTCCCCTTACCATCCTTTTTATATTAACCGAGAAGGTGTTGTTTCGGATGGAACCCAGACATGTGTCTGGATTACAGGATTAATTAAGTAATAGGTAGCAGCCATTAAAAGAATCTCACGACAGACATTTATGACTGTTGTATATTCCATGCCACGGTGGTGTAATTACACGTCTGTGGGCGATATGGTTTCAGACGGAACCGAAACAGATGGCTGGAATTTGTATTTTATATTACTATATAAGCAGGCAGTCATTCAAAGAATATTATCTAAATTGTAATGACGCGCATTTATGACTGTATATTCCAAGCGACGGTGGCCTTATTTGTAGACTGAAACCCATCATAGGCCATTGTGTGTTTATTTGTGTGAAAATACCATCGTACAGTAAGCTTCTTTTACATAAAATGGAATCAAACACCATTTTTATGTACGTGTATGGTTTACCGACCGATGCCAGAAATCGATACTTACAAAAACTTCGATATAGTATCATATATAAGAAAGATACGGCAAGTTTATTACCAGACCCCTAATTGGCCATATGCAATTGAGGAAAACGAGTGGATGAGTGATCTGTGCTCATGGCCCGAACTAGAATTTTATTTTGGTCAAGTTTATTACACATTTTATGACCAAACGGATATTATATATTATTTACGGCATAGTATGTGCGAGGTTATCGTCTTCTTTAGCGCTGCATGCTATCCTACACAAAACACTATACTATAAATAGTATGTATGCAATACGCAAATAAGGTTGTTTATGTGTGCTGTTAGTGTTAGCCAATAGCTAGTGTAAATTTACCCACGTTTAGACAGTCCTAACCAATGAAAAATTATCATTGTTTGGTGCATGTAGTAATACTTCAGTCATTGTTATAAAATTTCCTCTTGATGGAATATGAATAAAAGAAACAGTAAAACGATGACCAAGTTGAATCAGTGAATATTTTTTAAATCTTTTTTTCTATTAATTGTAACCACATAAATCATAACCACATAGACGGCTCTCGGTAAAGTGGTAATTATGAAACACTCGGTTCATTTCTCGACAACGTACTGGAAAATAAATGCTGTGTCTAAAAACTAAATCCCTTTCAAATCTAAATGGTAGCGTTCATTTTTAAAAACATCCCGAGAAACTGAACGGTCATAAAGTAGACGATCGAGGTCAAAACTAAACAGCGTTTCTAAATCTACAGTTTTTGATGAATCTTAACAGGATTTAAGACATTCTAGACGGCAATCTATTGACTAGATACATGTATTAGATTCTAGATGGTAAGGGTAGTTTCTTTCCTTTTTTCGTAAAATCTGGACAATACCCGGTCCCTAATGATATATATTATACAGTACAATTTTTTCAGCTACTCAAGGGAATTTTCACAATTGAATGTTAACAAGAGTGACCTCTTAATAAAATCTCAGTGTTTGTTAGTGCAAGCATTGATACTCGCATTGATGTACCAGTAAATTTGGCTGTTGCTGTAAACGTGTTATTTTGTATCAACACTAATACTTGTGTCTCTATAGGAGGCGTTAAAACTTCAGTTTAGTAGCACAAGGGCAATGGAAAATAAATGATTGTTACAAAACTCAGTTTTGACAGTACATTTAGTCTATTCAGTTAGTATCAAATAATGTTTTGTTACAGGTGCAATCAATGATCAGGTTTTGTCATTTAATAAAACAAAAGATTATTTAACAGATAATCACTGGTTTATTGTTACATACACCGAAATTTTTTACGTAATCTGTGGGGAGCCAGTTATTCACTGTTAATCCAGCGATACGACGGCATGGCAAATATCAACAATGGCCATTGAATAGGGGATGTAATGATAAATTAAAAAATAAAATGGTCACCGCTGGCCAAGCGTCATCAGAGTTACTGTTAATTAAAGGTATAAAACCCAAGAATTTTCTATGGAGGGAATTTATTGTGGCTGTTTACACAGATGTCACTGAAAAGGTGTAGTTGCTCGTTCAGATTCTTGGCTACGGTAGTTTTAAAAAATAGGTTGCCAGGCAACGAAACATACGACCACAGTAGCGAAATTGTTTGAACGATCGACAAGGGTTGTTGCATATTTATTCTTTTGAAGGTAATGGGTGCATTTACAAGAAAGACACTTATATCAATTTCATACAGATTGCATGATAACTTTTTTAGTTCACATCGGTTTCAACAAACTGAAACAAGGGCCAAAACTCAAGAAGTTAGATACAAAAATTGATGAAATCCATTGACAGGCTTTTTCATTTTACTATTCATAATAATGCATATAAATTTAATACAGATCAGACAATCACTTTTGTCATTATACTGTTCACAAGGGGTTCAACAAAGTGAAACAGGGGCCATAACTCTAGAAGTAGTCAATGGAAATTGCTGAAATTCAAAAGGATTCGAGGTTTTACTAATCTAAACAATGCATAACTTTTGTTCATAGTGAGTTCACAAGGTTCAACAAAGAGAAACAAGTAGTTAACAGAAATTTCTGAAATTACATAGGTGTCTTTGTTTTACTGATCTAAATAATGCATATAAATTTCATACAGATGGGGTGATAACTTATTCCACAAGGTTCAACAAAGTGAAACAAGGGCCATAACTCGTGAAGTAATTAACGGAAATACTTGAAATTTCATAGGGTTCTTCATTTTACTGATCTAAATAATGATAGAGCATTCACAAGGTTATAAATGGAAATTCTTGAAATGAAATTAAAAGGCGTCTTTGTTGAACTAATGTAAATAATACATATAAATTTCATAGGGATGGGATGATAACTTATATCATGAGAGCATTCACAAGGTTCTACAAAGTGAATCAAGGACCTAACTCTAGAAAACAACATATAAATGATCAAATAAATGTGTTCACAGGAAATTGTGGATGAGAGACGTACATACAGATGGACGTACGGGGGCGGCAACAATATGCAATATCAAAAAACACAGCAAAAATAAAGAAATAAATTCAAACATTGGATGAAACCATGTTTTTTTAAAAATTATATTCTATTAATTATTGTACATCAACTTATCTGAATATCAAATGCATCATTTTGACTTAGTAACCAGCGGCTGCCAGTTAAGATACGACCACATTTAGCAAGAGATTTTTGTACAATCAGGGGCGATAATTTAGAAAGTTATGCGCAAATATAAAAAGGGACTGAGATCTTTGGGATATAAAGATATGTTTTTTAAGTTTCATAAAAATCAGACAAACATTGTGACCACAACAATCAATTCAATAATCATTTGTGTTTAATTCAGTGAAAGGGGTGGTTGATAACATTTGATCAAATTCCATTTTCTTTAATCTGTCATTATTAAAACCTACTAATCATTGTATATACTCCACAACAACTTACCCTTTAATCAATTAGTCAGTTTGTTTCATTTTCAGTTTAAAGTGGTCTTATTGAATGTAGTTATTAGTGTTTTAACTTTATAATCCTTAAGTAAATTAGATTCCCTTTAGGTACGTGCAAATTAAGGGAGATCTCTGGTTTGTCAGCATTAAGTATGTATTGTTGTGTACATGTATATACAGTGGACTCTGTCAAATCCGACATCGTACGGGATCATTACAATATGTCGGAAGTCACAGAGTGTCGGAATACCCAGTTTTGTCAAAACCGGAAATATTGTTAATTTGAAAACCGGAAGTATTATTATAACGTTGATTCGAATCACCAGAACGTTATTCCCTTTCAAAATGATAAACTATTCTGTACATTCAAAATTTTCTAACATTAATTTTTATTTCATTCAACATGCTTAGGCATTTTGAATAGGTCAAGTCTGACGTTAATTTATCTTCTTTGTCGTCTTCAGTTGATCGCACACTTGTGCTTGCTATCACGTGTTCATTGATAATCTGTCGTTCTATGTCAAGGTCGTCGTCACACGGCCCGGTGAGATCGGTTGGGTTAACAATCATTGAGCTGAAGTGAGCGGACGTTACGTTCTCAGTGGCCGTTTTATGACCTTGGCCCTCATCGGCGAAAGCTGCGGTCAATGGTTAAAATACTACGGGCGTTTGTTATACATTTCATCCGCTCACGTAAATGGCTAAACACTGTGTTTAGTTAACCGCAGCTATTGACGATGAGGGTCAAGGTCATAAACCGTAACGTCCGCTCATTTCAGCTCAACGTGGACAAACTTACGTTATTCGGGTTCAATCAGCATGCGCAACGAATGTTTCTAACAGGTGCTAGGAATATTTGTACAACCGAATTTGTGGGAAAATTCTTAGATATTTTTGAAATGAAATGGGTTTAACGTCCTACTCTTCTGCACCTGACCTGGGCTAATGGAAGACGGGCTTAGATATTTTTGAGTATTTGTCACAATTACTGTCTTACAAGAGATTATAAAATTATCTGTCTTATTTTTTAGATTTTATCATTGCTTGATAATGACTAGTCGAGAAGCCTAGTCGAAACGTCTTTCAGTAATAAGCAGTAATTGTATTCCATAGAATTGTGACCTGTATAATGTGTTCTTTTATTTATTAGGGGTATAGGTGGGTTGGTATAAATGTCGATGTGAGATTGAATTTTTGTGTGACTGTCCTTGACCCGATTAAAGTTTTTGGCTTCTGATTATTTTTTGAAGTTGAAGCCCTGTTTTACACAATTTGCTTATAAAGAGCAGCCATTTTCGTCGGCAGTTTCTTTTCTATTTTCCCAAAATTTGAATTCAACCTTCATTATGGTGGAATGGTGATACATTGGAATGGTTTTTAAAATCGAAAAAAAATTGTGATCTCTAGAGAATTCACAAGTTATAAATGTGATTTTTTGAACCATCTAGGGTTACAATCCAGGAAGTTACATTCGGATATGCGTGATTATCAAAAGGAACAAAGATTTTAGTGTGTAACGGTGATAAATTTGATCATTTTTTTAAATTAGATAATAATTGAGACCACTACAGGGACCACAAGCTATAAACGCAATTTTTCGTACAATCAGGGACCATAATTCAAGAAGTTCCAATCCAATATGCACAAATATTTAAAGGAACCAAGATCTTTGGGATATAAACATGCATATTAAGTTGCATCAAAATCGGATCACAATTGTGACCTTTAAGGTGTCCACAATCTTGATATACCTGACGTGTACAGTATTTGTGTACGAAGGACAGCAATTCTGTTCGTCAGTTTTGGTCCGATTTTCACGATGGCCATGTTTATAACATAAAATATTACTTTTACACATTACTTGATCGCATTTTACACTAACAGTCAAGAAACATGTTTAGGTGACTGTGACCAAACAGACTATTATAACTTAACCATTCACTTAGATGAAAGAATTTATACAATGCCTTGTCTAAGTTATCAACAAAAGGTTCACAGCATCTATGTTAATAAATGAAGACTGACCTGGCTTGACCATTCAACTGGACTGCGTCTATTCTTTTTCTTGGTGGATCTGCTGTACATATACAATAAAAAGAAACAATCCAACTTTAACTTAAAACTAAGTTATATTGTTTCCTTTAGAAGTTTATAACAATTAGCCATGCAAAGCATGGAAATATGCCCACACAGCAGCTTATCCGAAAGGAAAACTTGCTAACATCAACACTGTTCATTCTTTCTGATTTCAATGATTCAATATGGTTAATCTTCCCATAGTCATGCTTCACACCAGATTTGAAAAGGAAAATTTAGAAATTAAGCAGACCGCTTCATATCAATAGGGTTCATCCTCTCATGTCCCCAGTGATTCCCACCAAATTGTGTTCACAAGGTGTTTGGCAAATAGGCGATAACTCTGTAACGTAAAGTCGCAGAATGCTGAATGTCGATCAGGTGTCGTCCCCTCATGATTCATAACCCAAATCCTTCAAATCTAATTTGAAAAAATTCTGCAAAAAACTGTAGCTTCTCATCATATTTACAAGGTTTTCAGAAAAAGGAGGATAATGCTGAATATCATAAGGGTTAGTCCCTTTATGACTCAAATGCTTCAAACCAAATTAAAAAAAAAATAGGTTAAAATCTGTAGCCTCTATCGCTTTCACAAAGTTTTCAGCACAGGATAGGGGATAACACTAGGAAACTGGAATCGTTTAATTTGGGGTTTTTTGACTTTAAAAAATGCTATAGAGTTTAATTTCAAAACATCGTTTGATAATTGATTATAATCGTTTGAAAATTACAAAAATGATTTAATTAGTACCATGGTTTAATTTAATGATACAGCGTTTAATTTCTCCGAGAGGTGTTTAGAAATGCACGGACCCTTTAATTATGTCAAGCGTCTAATTACTAGCCGAGTGCTTTAATTTCCCGAGATGCATTTATAAATTAAATATTAGACGAAACTTACAATTTCCCGCGAGTCGTTTAACCGATCGGCTCATTTTCATTACGATTATTTAAATGTGAAGTACGAATAAAAAATATGAATATAGAAAAATAATGCGCATCAAATAATTGCTAATCTTTTAATTTCCCGCGAGTCGTTTAACCGATCGGCTCTTTTTGTTTACGATTATTTAAATTTGAAGTACGAATAAAACATATGAATATAAAAAAATAATGCGCATCAAATAATTGCTAATCTTTTAATTTCCCGCGAGTCGTTTAACCGATCTGCTCATTTTGATTACGGTTATTTAAATGTGAAGTACGAATAAAAAATATGAATATAAAAAAATAATGCGCACCAAATAATTGCTAATCTTTTAATTTCCCGCGAGTCGTTTAACCGATCGGCTCATTTTGATTACGATTATTTAAATTTGAAGTACGAATAAAAAATATGAATATAAAAAAATAATGTTTAACCGATCGGCTCATTTTGATTACGATTATTTAAATGTGAAGTACGAATGAAAAATATGAATATAAAAAAATACTGCGCACCAAATAATTGCTCATCTTACCTTGGTCGTAGTATTTTTATCCATTATCGATTAAAGAATGATTCCACCATTGACAAACATCAAAAATCGGTAAATCACGCCCAATGTTATTATACAATCGGGAATCGGTAAAGCACATCCCAAAAAATGAACATAGCCTTCCACCTGTACGCGTCGCTATTTGTTGGAAATCGGTAAAGCACATCCCAGGTAATGTATTTTCTTTAAGTCACAAATGAATGAAAATAGTTTTCCACCTGCATGCGCCGCTAGAAGACATCACAATGTACGTTATCATGGAAGAGTGATAATCTCGCGAGACTTTTATGTTGGCGCCAAAAAGAAGCTATTACTGACTGCAGAAGAACGATATCAAACGATATTGCTAAATCAACATTTACTCCCTCAATATATAAAAAATAATGTGTGTTAGCGAGGTATCGGTGTTTTTTTTTTTTGTACTATTCAAAATCCACGTTAGATCTTTCATCCCACGACCGTTTCGCCACCCTAAATTACACAGCTCGTTTCATCCCACAAATTAAAAAGACAATTATTACGTATTTTAAATATTTTATTGATACACTAATAACTAGTGATGGTCCGATATGGCACCTATCGGTTTTACCGATATCAGATATTGACAGCGAAACATATCGGCCGACACGGATAAATTACCGATAGTGCGGTGGATATAAAACTATTACACATTAAAATGTCTCGAATGACGTGATGATCTATGTAGATATTTGTCTTTATTAGTCGAGGAACGCATAATAATATTTTACTGCGTGAATCAAATACGAACCCTGTGTTTTCGAAGTAATAATTGGGCCACGCTTCCTACGCAATCAAAAATATACACCATCCTTTATGAACTTAATTAAATGCTGTACCATCAATGGTCGAGATTATCATATTTTAAGTGTTGAATACAATATAATTCCTAACAGTAACAGCACGTCCATACGTGCATTAGTTCATGCGGTAATAAAATGATACATCAAAGCGATAACTTCCTGACCTGTTTGTCAACAGTGCCTATCACGTGACATTCTCCCGACATTTCTAGAACTATTGTTTAAAATAAAACATCTAATGGGAACCTATTTGTTGATAATATTATTAATTAATAAAGTATGATTTGTATTATGAGTTTTTATTTGACAACACAATAGTCAAGAATAACAATATAAATCGCTAAATTATTTCTAAATTTATATCGGCTTCTAGAAGCCGGAATGTATTAGACAGTGATTACGTGACATCAAAGGAATATCCTCCCTTTCATCCTTCATTCTACCACACGCAAAACACGTGATATTTTCCCACCTTTTCCAAATCTGCTGACAGACAATATCGTGAACTAGATAAAACAAAGGAAAAAAAATATTTACTTGACGCGTCATGTTTCCAGCACCCAGAATCAAATTTAGCGATATTTTTCTGCAGGCGAATACCGAAATTTCCATTCGACAATTATTCGAAAATTGTATTTCATGGGCTTTATTTGCAGATTGGGGGTTCGTTTTTTGACAAATATGTAAAATATGACGAGCGCTTTTATCCTCGAGGAAGAGCAATAAAAAGCTCTCCTATTTTGAGGCGAAGCACTGATATCATCTTGTTATTAATGTATCAATAAAAGATTAAAAATACGAATCAATTGGTTTTTTTTTTAATTTGTGGGATGAAACGACCCGCGTAATTTTGGGGGGTGAAACATTCGTGGGATAAAGATCTAATGTAGATTTTGTTTTGAATAGTACAAAAAAAAACACCGATACCTCACCAACACACATTATTTTTTATATATTGAGGGAGTAAATGTTGATTTAGCAATATCGTTTGATATCGTTCTTCTGCAGTCAACATTTTATTGTCCCAAGTGATTACGTAACATCAAGGCTGTGATCAGTCATTGATACTGTTTGAAGCCATTCTATAGTCCTGTCTAAAAATGATCGACAGCTTGTCTATAGAGATCGACAAATTGGCGCCAACTAAAAGTCTCGCGAGATTATCACTCTTCCATGATAACGTACATTGTGATGTCTTCTAGCGGCGCATGCAGGTGGAAAACTATTTTCATTCATTTGTGATTTAAAGAAAATACATTACCTGGGATGTGCTTTACCGATTTCCAACAAATAGCGACGCGTACAGGTGGAAGGCTATGTTCATTTTTTGGGATGTGCTTTACCGATTCCCGATTGTATAATAACATTGGGCGTGATTTACCGATTTTTGATGTTTGTCAATGGTGGAATCATTCTTTAATCGATAATGGATAAAAATACTACGACCAAGGTAAGATGAGCAATTATTTGGTGCGCAGTATTTTTTTATATTCATATTTTTTATTCGTACTTCGAATTTAAATAATCGTAATCAAAATGAGCCGATCCGTTAAACGACTCGCGGGAAATTAAAAGATTAGCAATTATTTGATGCGCATTATTTTTCTATATTCATATTTTTTATTCGTACTTCACATTTAAATAATCGTAATCAAAATGAGCCGATCGGTTAAACGACTCGCGGGAAATTAAAAGATTAGCAATTATTTGGTGCGCATTATTTTTTTATATTCATATGTTTTATTCGTACTTCAAATTTAAATAATCGTAAACAAAAAGAGCCGATCGGTTAAACGACTCGCGGGAAATTAAAAGATTAGCAATTATTTGATGCGCATTATTTTTCTGTATTCATATTTTTTATTCGTACTTCACATTTAAATAATCGTAATGAAAATGAGCCGATCGGTTAAACGACTCGCGGGAAATTAAAAGTTTCGTCTAATATTTAATTTATAAATGCATCTCGGGAAATTAAAGCACTCGGCTAGTAATTAGACGCTTGACATAATTAAAGGGTCCGTGCATTTCTAAACCCCTCTCGGAGAAATTAAACGCTGTATCATTAAATTAAACCATGGTACTAATTAAATCATTTTTGTAATTTTCAAACGATTATAATCAATTATCAAACGATGTTTTGAAATTAAACTCTATAGCATTTTTTAAAGTCAAAAAACCCCAAATTAAACGATCCCAGTTTCCTAGTGTAACTCAAGCAAGAAAGTAGCTGATCACTAAAAATCAATAGGATTCATCCTCTCATGACCCCAATGCTATCCATCAAATTTGAAAAACATCCCTTAAAGATAGCTTGCCTGGTAACGAAACAAATGTCAAGAGTGGCTCAATCATCTAAGCAGTCAACAAGAGTTGTCGCATATCTATTTTATTGTAGGTAATGGGTGCATTTACAAGATACTGATATCGATTTCATACAGATCAGTTGATAACTTTTCTCTATTGAAACAAGGGCCATAACTACAAACCTTAACGTTCAAGAATTTATTGACAGTTACGATAATACCACATGTCAATGCCATAACTCTCTTTTTAAAGATAAGTTTCATGACCATGTACTGACAGGAAACTTCGATATTGTTGAAGACAATAATCTTAAAAAACTATTTTGCTTTGGGCCACAATTTCGAGAACACCCAAGTAAAACTAACTTCAAAAAATTACATCATAATCTAAAATCAGAAATCCGGAAATGCATAGTAGCTTGGTCTGATAAATTTCGTGCACCTTTAGAATCTTTTCGAGAATGGAGAAACACTGTTTTTGACCTCTTGTCAAAGAGAATCAAATATATAAAACACAACCCAAGACACCCACCACCCGAAGTCCTAAAAAACGCATCTGCAGCTGAATGTCTTGCTGCTCTTCAAGAGAAATTTGTTCTAACACCTGTCGATAAGGCCAGCAATAATATTGCCTTTATCTGTAAAATGTACTATATTAAAAATATCCTTACCGAAGTTGGACTTTGGCCTAACACCAATAATAACACTTATAAATGTATTACGGAATTATCTAAACTAGATATTTTGCAAAATCGATATTCGTTTAACAGGAGTAATGATATTAAAGACAATGTGAAAATAGATGCCCTACCATATATTTATTCTATACCGAAATTTCATAAAAATCCAGTAAAATTCAGATACATAATTTCCTCCAGCATCTGCCAGACAAAACCTCTAGCAGTGACTATAACGAAAGGACTTAAATTATGCCAGGCCCAACATGCCATTTGGTGCAAAACACTTTGCAATTATACTGGAATTAACAGCTTTTTCATAATTGATAAAAATAAACCTATAGTAGACACTTTAGATAAAATCAATAAAAAAGGCAATGCAAAATCAATAGAAACTTTCGACTTTTCTACCTTATATACCATGCTACAACATGCAGACCTTAAAAATAATTTTTAGTCCCAAAATGACCTAGTTTGTGTCGAGTGGACGTTAAACCCCATTTCTCTCTCTCTTAAAAATAATTTGGATTGGTTAGTGGATAAAGCCTTTAATGGTGCTTTCGGAAAAGGCAGAAACCTGATGGCCATCTACTCACAAGATACAAGATGGATCATAAAACGGCGCAATACCAATACTGTAGTTTTCTATAAAGAAAAATTTCAAAATATTATACATTTTCTCATTGACAATGCCATATTTGAGGTTGGGGATCAGATAATACAACAAACTATTGGTTTACCAATGGGAACTGACCCCGCCCCATTTATGGCAAATGCACATTTATATAAATACGAATTCGACTTTCAAGACCATAAAAGAAAAACAGATTACAAGGTAGCAAAAAGTCTAAATTATACCTTCCGTTACATTGATGACATAACACCAATCAATGATAATGGTAATTTCAATAAATATAAATATGAAATATATCCTCCTGAACTTATATTAAATAAAGAAAATTTGGGCACTATAAATGCATCTGTCCTTGACTTGGACATCAATATAATTAACGACAAATTTAATGTCGGTATATTCGATAAAACGGACAAATTTGGTTTTGAAGTAGTAAAATACCTGTCAGCTTATAGTAACGTACCAGATACTACACTATATAATGTTTTCTATTCACAGGCATTACGATTTTTAAAATATGCAACAATAAAGAACTATTTCTTTCCCGAAAAAAACCTCTTAATTTTAAGTGCACGGCCAAAGGCGGTACATAATTACGCATTTTAAAAGAAATTTCAAAACTTCCATTTCTTCAACATAATAAGTTTGACATTTCTTATAACTATATTACTGACTACATATTGGATAATGATTCTATATAAATTTTATTTAAATTTCTTCTATATGTGTAGTCCTGTCTGGATTATCGCCCTTATTTTTATGCCTTTATAAATATACTAATAACCTACGATTTCTTTAGCATTCCTTACGTGGGGCATTATATAATAATTATACTATGGCTTGTACAATTGCATGGTCTCAAAAACTAATAGTTTTTTATATTTTAACGTTATTTTATTTGGATTATTGCCCTTTTATCGGGAAATTGCACTTTCTAAACCACGACGTCATAACAACTTTACGGCAGATTCACGTCACGCCACTCAGTCAGCAGACGACTGTCTCCCTAGATGGTCTACATTCCTTTGCTTCTTTGTATTCAGTTTTGTTTGTTTCTGTGACGGTTGTAATGTGTGTCCTAAATGCATTCAATATACTTCAATCCTCTTCTTTATTGATTTAGTTTTTTGAACTAGGCCTACTTCTTTGATACATTTAACGGTGTGGTTACTTGTATAGTGGAATTTATACAACAATATGCTTGCATTCGTAATTCTTGCAACATATAATAGATCATGACTCATGCTGACATTATATAATTATTTCTTTGGGTTGCATTCCCAATTGTTTTCAAATATGAGTGAAGTCTGTGTCACCACAGGCCCGGGACTGTACAGCGCAGTGGACGTTTACGGCTAGCCCCCGGATCCATTCACTCTTTTTGAATTGTTTATGTTTGTGGTCTCTGAGTATGATGTCTTGTCCATATATTTGTTTTTGTGTAGAATTGTGTGTGGTGCAGCCCTCCTGCACTTAGTATTAAAGATGTCAGATATTGAATTTGTTGAAATTCTACAGACTTCTTTGCTTGACTAATTTAATACAGATCGGATGATAACTTTAGTCTTAGTTAGTCTACAACGGTTAAACAAAGTGAAACAAGGGCCATAACTCTAGAAGCAATAAACAGAATTATTGTGTGACCCATGGTAAATAATAAAAGAATTTCTTCGATTATGAACAAACTAGTTAACTTTGGTTATTATAAACTTACCTGTGTGTTTGAAATCAACTCCCCACTACTATCAACATCATCAAATAATTGCTTCGCTAACCACATTACACCACATTACACTACATTACATTACACTACATAATATTACATTACCTTACTTTCTGTATATTAACCCTGTTTGTACTTAAACTACGATATGTCCGATATAATATTGCAACATTGGGAATATACATTTTTCTTTGTAATTTAAACCGTTATATAATTCATGATTATAATTCCAAACACTGTATTTATATTGTTGTAAATTAGGAGATGAATTTATATAAGCCCCGGCTTGTTTTCAGATCCCAGATTTATATTATTATTATTATTATTATTATGTAAATTATTCACTGAATAAATAGTGTTAGAAAAAAAAATAATAAATAAAATCCATTGCACAACTAAATCTCCCAACGAATAAAAACAATTATCTCTTGAAAAATTGAAATCCCAGAAACTTTTCGACTAAGAAAAATACCAATATATCAGTATCAGCTGATTATGTCAGGCTTCGGGAGATTTCATTTCGTATTAGGGGAGACAGCAGGGGAAATTGGCATGCGTTTTGGCATTTTTACAACAATTCAAGTTTGGTTTAAGTGCATCTTGACTCGGCATTGAGTTTGAGCGTTCACACACATAAAAACCCATATTTTTTTTATTTTGTTACCGTCTTAATTGTTTGATTAGCGACTCGAAAGGAATAATTTTCTTTTTAACACGCATGAGGCATAAAAATAACTACATTCGTTTTACGGGCCGCTTCTTACGGGGTCTTACAGGCTTACTGGCATTGTATACCCACCCAATAGGCACTTTGAGGGCTGCCGCAACACACTTAAAAATGTTACTGAAGCTGTTATTATTTGATCGAAAGAATGCAAGGAAAATTAATAATACACCCAGAGACTTCTGAGGTGTGCTTCGTGATCCTTGTTAAATCATTTATAACATAAAGATAAGATATTTAAATTTGTATTTTATATATGACTTTATTTTTACGAGTATCCGTGCAATCAGTGATTGTTTCATTGTGAATAAAATTTGTCAGACTAGCGACCAATGGTTTCAAAAAGCTCCTATGTAATTGCCTTCAATTGATATTTTCGTCGCTCAAACTCAAACGATCGTAATGGTCGCGCTTTGTTTTGATTACAACAAGTGGCTGCCAAACTATGCGTTAAATTTAAACCGACCTTGCTACAGCGCTGTTGGATTCGTCCAATACGTGACGAAAGCATTGTTGTTTTCCACTCTGTCGAAATTACAAGTAAATAGTCAAATTTTTCAAGAGAGAACTGTTTTTATTCCTTGGGATATATAGTTGTGCAATGGATTTTATTTAACAGGAGTTGATTTCAAACACACTGGTAAGTTTATAATAACCAAAGTTAACTAGTTTGTTCATAATCAAAGAAATCTGTTTATCATTTACCATGGGTCACACAATAGACTTCTTTGTTTCACTAATATAAAAAAATTTCAAAATGAGCAACCCGTTTGTTGGATATTCAGTGCTTTATACATAGATTATTATTAGAGTTTCACACTGCATAGCTTGTGTGAAACACTATTGTTTTTGTTAGGATTATTACTCTTCTTTTTATTATTATTTTTTTTTGTCCACTTGAGCATATCTCAGAAACTACTTGTCGGTAATGTCGGATCAATTCAATGTTTTCAGTTTTACTGGGAAACTGGCTGTGACAATGCGAAATGTTCAAAATCACCAAAGTTGTCATTTCTTTAAATGGCAGTAATTATCGGAAATTGCTGAAAATCAATAGGATCCTTCGTCTCATGACCTTAACCACTATGTATAAATTTAAGGTCAATTGAATATTAACTTTGGCCTCTAAAGCGTCCACAAGATTTTTTGAAGTGATCAAGGGCCATAACTCTGGCAGTAATTATCGGAAATTGCTGAAAATCAATCGGCTTCTTCATCTCGTGACCTTAAACAGTGTGTATAAATTTAAAGTCAATCCGATATTAACTTTGGCCTCTAGAGCGTCCACAAGATTTTTTGAAGTGATCAAGGGCCATAACTCTGGCAGTGATTATCGGAAATCGCTGAAAATCAATAGGCTTCTTCGTCTCATGACCTTAAACACTGTGTATAAATTTAAGGTCAATCGGATATTAACTTTGGCCTCTAGAGCGTCCACAAGATTTTTTGAAGTGATCAAGGGCCATAATTCTGGCAGTAATTATTGGAAATTGCTGAAAATCAACAGGATTCTTCATCTCATGACCTTAAACACTGTGTATAAATTTAGCCTGTAGAGCGTCCAAAAGCAATTATGGACGCCAGACGCCTGGATCGCCGGACGGGGGCGACGACAATATACGACCACATCTCAAATTTATTTGATGAAACTAGTCAGGATAGTGGACATGTATAATGGTTTTAAATGGCAGTTTTATATATTTTTAACACTACACTTATGCTGTTTATGTATCCAGTTACCTAGTAATTGTGATCCCATCAGAAATTCGTTGGAAGATTGGTTTGAGGATGCCTACTGTAAATATTTGTGGATTTTCAACTTGTGTATAGGCACCTTTGTTAATAGTATCATCATATTTTCATGTGATAGATCACCTTTCTAGAAAATGAAGAACTAAAATGTTACCAACGACAGGGCAACCATTACAACTTAGTGATGTCATCAACATATGACATCATTATTCAACTTTGTTTCCTGTTTCTGTTGAACTGTTCCTTTGAAAAAGTTAAAATTTATTTGACGAAACTAGTCAGGATAGTGGACATGTATGATGGTTTTAAATGGCAGTTTTATATATTTTTAACACAACCCATTCAGGCTTTTCATATTTTAAAATAATCCTTCATAACCTTCTTATACTTGTAGCATTAATCCATACGAAGAGAATGTATGTCAAAATTAGTTTGCAATATAAGTAGTTGCCAAGAAATAGGCAAATTTGCATGAGTCACTTTTCATGCTAATTTGCCTGTAAAAGAGTCAATTATACTATTCAAAAAAAGTAGGGGATATTTGATTTTGGGGGCATAATACTAAAATATGCAAATGACTACGAAAAAAGTCACTATAGAACCTAACAGAAGAAACATTTCCAGTTACATGAGACGCCCAAACGCACCAATAGCTACCGCATGGAATGCAGGTGATGCTTGGGATCATCATGGGGGTCCAACCCAAGATTTGCACGACTCTGACTTTGAATGTTACAGTCATTGTGGCATTGAATTCCAGGGTGGAAACATCAGTTTAATTGTTTTAGTGACCAGAAAACAAATTTTGATATGCGTCGGCTTACCCAAAATGAAAGGTTACGTGCCCTTGGCATGCTACAGATCGGCACAACACAGGCGGTTGTGGCGCGGACGATGAATGTTTCTCAGTCTGTCATAAGTAGGCTATGGTCCAGATACCGTGATACACAATCTGTACAGGACAGACCACGCTCAGGTCGACCAAGGGCGACAACTCAAGCCCAGGATCGATTTATCCGTACCTTGGCCTTGAGAAATCGTGTCATCACAGCAAATCAGATCAGCGCTCGTCTTCAAACAGACACAGGTGTGAGAGTGAGTGGCCAGACGATTCGGAATCGACTGCATAGGGCTCACCTTCGCACCCGACGTCCTCGCGTGATCCCTTGTTTGAGAGATCATCACATTCAGGCAAGACGTCGTTGGTGTAGGGATCGTCAACACTGGGATAATCGACGCTGGAGCAATGTGATGTTTTCAGATGAGTCAAGGTTCACTGTTGATTTTTTGGACAGACGTAGGAGGGTGTGGCGTCGTCGAAACGAGCGCTTCCAAGACGTTAACGTCATCAGACATGATCGATTTGGGGGTGGTTCTGTTATGGTGTGGGGAGGCATCACTGTTGCTGGTAGAACGGCTTTACATGTTGTTGCAGGGCGTGTTACATTCCAGTACTACCGGGACAACATCTTGGCAGTCCATGTTGTGCCGTTCGCACGACGTCATGGCCGCCGTTTCATCCTCCAGGATGACAACGCAAGATGTCACAGGGCCAGGATCATTACAGGTTACCTCCAACAACAGAACATCACCACATTACCTTGGCCAGCACTGAGTCCCAACCTCTCCCCCATCGAGCATGTCTGGGACATGCTTGGACAGAGGTTACGTCAACGTCAACAATGTCCTGCCAATGTCCAAGAACTTGCTGCTGCATTGCAACAGGAATGGGACAATCTGGACCAAAATGACCTTAGACGTCTCATTAGGAGTATGCCACGTCGGATCAATGCTTGTTTGGCAAACAAAGGAGAATTTACCCATTACTGACTTTGTTGTGATGCTGTGGTAACTTTGCTGTTTGACCCCGGGTATCATTTTACCCTTATAATGGTCAGTCTGTGCCTTACTTAGTCTAACGATCATTTGGAATAAATCGATGAATGTGAACTTCACTTCATTTTGTCATTTGTTTCTTCGTCAGTTTCATTTGGTGATTTTAATAACACTTAAAAATCAAATATCCCCTACTTTTTTTGAATAGTATATTACGGGATTTTCATAAAATGCGTAATGTCACTTTTAACTAGGTCAAACCAATTTAACATTTTCAATGTCATCAGAAATGACATAATTTGGGCAAAAACAGTATTTAATTTATAGCCTTCGAATCAAATAATTGATTGAAATGAGACATATTTGTTATTTGTTTAAAATGTTGATATTTGATTCTAATCAAGAAATGGAATGAACCCATACGATCATATAGATATCAGAAAATCGTTTGTAACTTTTCAGTTGCGGAGAAATAGGCGATTTTCAACAGGTCACTTTTCAAGGTTTAGTCCTTAAAAGTGTTAATTATTATTTGATTTTCGTAAAATTTCCACCATGTGATACCTAATGCCATTTTCGATTTCATACAAGTAATTTAAGATTTTCATTATTACCGCAAGTAACTTCATTTTGGCAAAAACTGTATTTTTAGGCTTCAAAACAGATATTTTATTCAAGTAAGTCTGATTTGTAATGTTTTTAAAATTATGATATTTGACAGCAAATAACAAATAGATTGAAACCATAGGATAGTACAGATACAAAAGATAGGTTGCCAGGCAACGAAACATACGCCCACAACAGCTAAGTTGTCCGTGCAGTCAACAAATGTTGTCGCATATTTTTTCTGTTGTCAGTAAGGAGAACGTTTACAACACATGAAAATCTTATTACGAGTAATAGCCCATTAAGTAATTATCAGAATTGTTTTGATTGTTTGTCTCGTGGCGTTCGTCCACAAGATTTTTCAAAGTGATCAAGGGCTATAACTCTGGCAGTAATTATCAGATATCGCTGAAAATGAATAGACTTTGTCTCATGACCTTAAGCATTGTGTACCAATTTAAAGCCAATCGGATATTAACTTTAGCCTCTAGAGCGTTCACAAGACTTTTCAAAGTGATCAAGGGTCATAACTCTGGCAGTAATTATCGGATATCACTGAAAATCAATAGGTTTCTTCGTCTCATGACCTTAAACACTATGCATAAATTTAAAGTCAAACAGATATTAACTTTAGTCTGGACGACGGACAAGGCAACGGCAATTTACGACCACATTTCCATGTGGGCGTATAAAAAGATAAAACACACCGTACAGACGTCATGATTCAATAATCCCAAACGAATCAAACAAGTATTATTCACAGTGTCCACCATTTTGAATATATAGAATCTGTCAAATAAGCCACCGATTCTTATTTGAAGACAAATAATTAAATCTTTTGTGTCTTAATTAGTTTATTACTAATCTTACTGTAAATACTAATCAACGACTAATCCGAGACTGATCAATAGACAAAAGATTCTCTGATTATTGGCACCTAATTAATTGATAACTGACTCAACCAAGCGCAATAGACTGTAGTAACGTGACTGTATGCACAGCGTGGAAATCAAAGCTTTGTGCGGTAAGAAAAATATTTCGCCACAGTTAAAGATATGTTGCCAGGCAACGAAACATACGCCCACAGCAGCTTAATCGTCCGGGCAGTCAACAAAGGTTGTCGCATATTTTTACTTTTTTTTGGTAATGAAACATTTGTAATACACTAAAATCTGATTAAGAGTAAACACTCATTATGTAATTATCTGAAAATCATTAGAATTTGTTTGCTTTTTTTTTTTTTTTTTTTGGGGGGGGGGGGGGGGGTTGGGATGGCCTAGTGGTCTAGAGTGCCGCGCTTCGACCTCTAGCTGGCCGGTCACCTCTGGCTTGCGGCTGTGGTTTCGAGCCCTGGTGTGAGCGTATGTGGCATGGAGATAGGGGCGCCTTCTCAACCTCGTGGGTTTCCTCCGGGCACTCCGGTTTCCTCCCACGGCTAAAGACCCCTTCGCGCAAGCGAATTATTGAAATAAAATTGAAACCATATGTTAGTCCCGAAATGACCTGGTTGTGTTGAGTGGACGTTAAACCCCATTTCTCTCTCTCTCTCTCTGTTTGCTTTTTATAAAGTTTTGCCCCACGCTAACAATTAGTATAGGAAACATTTAACCTCATGGATTTAGCTGTTCAGTTATCAAAATTCATTGAAAATCAAAATACTTGTTCGTTTCAACACCTTAAACTCTGTGTATCAATCTGAAGTCAATCGGATGATAAGTTTGGCATCTATAGCGTCACAAGGTTTTTTGAAGTGATCAAGGGAGATAACTCTGAAAGTAATTATTTGAAATCGCTGAAAATCAGTAGGCTTCTTCGTCTCATGACCTTAAACAGTGTGTGTAAATTTAAAGTCAATCGGATATTAACTTTGGCATCTAGAGCCTCCACAGGATTTTTTGATGTGATCAAGGGCCATCACTCTGGCAATAATTATCAGAGATCGCTGAAAACCATAGGCTTCTTCATCTCATGACCTTAAACACTGTGTATATATTTAAAGTCAATCAGATACTAACTTTGGCCTCTAGAACATCCACAAAAGTTTTTGAAGTGATCAAAGGCCACAACTCTGGCACTAATTATCAGAAATCGCTGAAAATCAGTAGGCTTCTTCGTCTCATGACCTTAAACACTGTGTATAAATTTGAAGTCAATCGGATATCAACTTTGGCCTCTAGAGCATCCACAAGATTTTTTGAAGTGATCAAGGGCCATAACTCTGGCACTAATTATCGGAATTCGCTAAAAATCAATAGGCTTCTTCGTCTTATGACCTTAAACACTGTGTATAAATTTAAAGTCAATCGGATATTAACTTTGGCTTTTACAGTGTCCACAAGATTTTTTGAAGTGATCAAGGGCCATAACTCAGGCACTAATTATCAGAAATCGCTGAAAATCAATAGGATTCTTCGTCTTAGGACCTTAAACACTGTGTATAAACTTAAAGTCAATCGGATATTAACTTTGACTTTTAGAGCATCCACAAGATTTTTTGAAGTGATCAAGGGCCATAACTCTGGCACTAATTATCGAAAATCGCTGAAAATCAATAGGCTTCTTCGTCTTATGACCTTAAACACCGTGTATAAATTTAAAGCCAATCGGATATTAACTTTGGCCGGACTGACAGACGGACGGGGGCGACGACAATATACGACCACATTTCAATGTGGGCGTATAAAAAGGAATCGCCATGCAGGAAAAAGATATGGCCAAAAATTTTGCCAGATTGAATATTTTATCGCCAAAATTATATATATATCGCAATTGGCGGAAATGGCAATCAGGAGCCTGAGCGCTGAGTAAACACACTGTTAATACATTAGAGTAATGCTCTCTTGCAATATTGGTACTTCCTGTCGCCACAGCTATGGATTCTCAGGTCCCCAGAATGGACTCGACCACTCCTTCACAAGAAGAAACATTTCAACATTCTGCCAGCGTCTGTTGCTTTACTTTCAAGTCAAAGGTATTCAAGGTGAAAATCAAGTTTCACAGATCCTGCTTCAAGTTGGAGGTGCAGGCCTCAGACGATTTAATTTGTGAACACTCACAGACGCTCAAGAACAGCTAGAGCCAAAAGAACAAAAATCTGATGAATCTCTTGATAATTTTGTCAGTCTCTGTAAGCTTCAAGCACTGAAGTGTGAATTCTCCCCAGCAGAATTGAATGAGCGCATAATGGAACAGATTACACTAGGGACCGGGTATCGTCCAGATTTTACGAAAAAAGGAAAGAAACTACGTTTACTGTTTAGAATCTAATACACGTATCCAGTAAATAGATTGCCGTTTAGAATGTGTTAAATGCCGTCAAGATTCATCAAAAACCGCTCAGTTTGTGCTACCATGTAGATTTCGAAACGCCGTTAAGTTTTGACCCCGATCGTCTACTTTACGACCGTCCAGTTTCTCGGGATGTTTTTAAAAATGAACACTACCATTTAGATTTAAAAGGGGTTTAGTTTTTAGACGTTGTCGAGAAATGAACCGCGAGTGTTTGATTTATGTGGTTACAATTATAGTTGGGTACGAGACCTAAAATCCGTGACCAATTTGCGGGGAAGTTGTTTTGAAGGTGGTTTCTATATGAAAAAAACCTGGTGAAGCGATTAAGCTTGGGTGCCTCTCTCTAAAATGCTGGCGGAAGCCGCTAGAGGGCCAAATTCAAAATGGTGGTCAGATGTGGCGGGAAAATATAACATTATGTAATATAGGCTTCTGATGTGTCTATTCGTATGTTTTACGGGTCTCTGAATCGAAATATTGCAATCAAAAATCCATTCAGCCACTAGTGTTGCCCATATGGCCGAAAAATCCAAGATGGCCACCATTTTTGGCCTGGTAAATAGTTTCGGGGTCGATGTCTTCAATTTTGATGAATTTGTGTCGATAGATGGCAACCAGCAATAATGCTCACCGATATTTATCATCTGATATACTCTATAGTGAACTGATTTTCATTTTAATTTAATCGACGCTTAATAATGGACCCATGTAATATTTAATCACGCATGATAATCAACATCACCAACTTATCCAGTCAAAGTTTTACTTCTCAGAATCACAGTCATCCGATTCAAAAGATAGGTCCAGTTTTGATTGTTCAGATTCAGAAGTTGTAGTTTCATCGGAATCTCCATCACTTGCACTATCACTGCAGTGAACAAGTAAGTCACTTAAACGTCCTGGTAATGCTGGGTTCACATATCTAATTGAGCCGCACTGTCCATTATGGAGCAGTTTCCAACCATCACCAACGGAAGAGTGTGTGATCTCAGACTTTCAGTAACAAGCCAACAGTGAGGCTGATGTCCCCCGCCGAAATCCCAAAATAAATAGATGACACATATTAATTAATCGCACATTTATTTTTTTCAAACGTATCAAGCAATCAAACTGTACACGAAGTGTCATCCAAAAGTGTTTTATAAAGAAAAATGCTAAAACCGATGAGAAAAATGAAAATGTACCCTAGTTAGGGGGACCCTAAAGGCAGACAAAAGGGCCCCCACGCTTGACAAAAGGGCCCTCTGGCCAAGGGAAAGGGCCCTCGTGTCTGAGTCAATCGTTTCTATACACTGTTACTGTCGAATCCATTACTGAATGAAAATGCAGTCGTATTGGCATAAAAATCATCAATCAAGATGAACCTAAGTTATCTTGTCCCAAAGTATCAACCAATCAAATTGCTTATCTCTGCCTACCCTAAGCAGAAAATGCTCATCTTCGAACTCCATCAAGGCATTGACCTAATAAGCATACACACCAATTTTGAACATTTTAGCTCAATTAGAAGGAGAGTTATTGTGTTCCAAAGTCTCGGTAAATCAAATTGCTTATCGCTCTGCTTACCCTGAGCAGAAAATGCTCATTATCGATCTTAGTCAAGGCATTACTGTAATGAAACTACACACCAAGTTTCATCACTCTCACTTAATTAGAACTAAAGTTATCGTGTCCTAAAGCATCAACCAATCAAATTGCTTATCTCTGCTTACCCTAAGCGGAAAATGGCCATCTTCGAACTCCATCAAGGCATTGACCTAATAAGCATATACACCAAGTTTGAACATTTTAACTCAATTAGAAGGAGAGTTATTGTGTTTCAAAGTCTCGACCAATCAAATTTGCGTATCGCTCTGCTTACCCTGAGCAGAAAATGCTCATTATCGAACTTAGTCAAGGTATTACTGTAATGAAACTATACACCAAGTTTCATCACTTAATTGGGACTAAAGTTATCGTGTCCCAAAGCATCAACCAATCAAATTGCTTATCTCTGCTTACCCTAAGCGGAAAATGCTCATCTTCGAACTCCACCAAGGCATTGACCTAATAAGCATATACACCAAGTTTGAACATTTTAACTCAATTAGAAGGAGAGTTATTGTGTTCCAAAGTCTCGACCAATCAAATTTGCGTATCGCTCTGCTTACCCTGAGCAGAAAATGCTCATTATCGAACTTAGTCAAGGTATTACTGTAATGAAACTATACACCAAGTTTCATCACTCTCACTTAATTAGAACTAAAGTTATCGTGTCCCAAAGCATCAACCAATCAAATTGCTTATCTCTGCTTACCCTAAGCGGAAAATGCTCATCTTCGAACTCCATCAAGGCATTGACCTAATAAACACATACACCAAGTTTGAACATTCTAGCTCAATTAGGAAGAGAGTTATTGTGTCCCAAAAAGTGTGACGGACAGACAGACGGACAGACAGACGGACAGACAGACGGACAGACGGACGAACCCATTTTAATAGTCCCCCAACTTTCTTCGAAAGGCGGGGGACAATTAAGCATTAAATAAGCCTGAAAATAAAATAAACACAAGACACAACTATCGTTATGCGAACAGTTGTTTTATTGATAGCTCGACGATGAACTTAACTACTGAAAATCGGAAGGATGAGGAGGATGCCGCTATTGCATTTATTTTCCTTGCTGGTGCTCATCTCAGAAGACAACATTGTCACGGTCGTATTTCATTAGTATCACTATCGGTCGCCCAAACTCTGCTGCGTGGCTCGCCTAAACTATTTACCTGTAATATATTAAGGCTCGCCCAAACTTTCTACCCGCAATGCACGTGCATACAGGTAGTATATAAGCCTGCCCATCGGGCTTGTTTGGAAGATGAATTATGACAGTGGTACTGAGGACTCGATACTGCCACCAGGTACTTGGGAGAGTGAAATTGTACTTTTAACTTTGTTGTCTTGGGTTCCACTGTGCAGGATTCGTATGTTTTACTCATCGTTGTATATTTTAGTATGAGTAAATAAGTTAGTATGAGTAAATTTATGTACAAATGTTGACTAATTTCACAGGTCCCCTTTGGGTACCTACTGATTGTTCCTGGAATGGTATCGATAAATGGTATCGTCGTTGAATAGTAGCCGATAAATGGTATCGTCGTTGAATAGTAGCCGATAAATGGTATCGTCGTAGTATGGTCTTGCCGATGGGTGGACAGTTTCTTCTTGGAATGGAATCGTCTAAGAATAGTCGTCGATAAATGGTATCGTCTAAGAATAGTCGCCGATTAATGGTATCGTCGACAGTTTGTTCCTAGAATGGTATCGTCGATGACTGGTCGCAGATAAATGGTATCGTCTAAGAATAGTAGCCGGTACATGGTATCGTCGTTGAATAGTAGCCGATACATGGTATCGTCGTTGAATAGTAGCCGATACATGGTATCGTCGTTGAATAGTAGCCGATACATGGTATCTCGTTGAATAGTAGCCGATAAATGGTATCGTCGTTGAATAGTAGCCGATAAATGGTATCGTCGTAGTATGGTCTTGCCGATGGGTGGACAGTTTCTTCTTGGAATGGTATCGTCTACGAATAGTCGCCGATAAATGGTATCGTCGATAGTTTGTTCCTGGAATGGCATCGTCGATAACTGGTCGCCTTTAAATGATATCGTCGAAGTATGGTCTAGCCGATGGGTGAACATTTTGTAACGTCATATTTCATTTAGTGCGCGCACTCGTGAAAGAATTGTTATGTGGTATATTTATGTTGTACTATATCAACTGAATTCTTTTTTATCTTAGTTTTCTTTACTTCCGAAAACGGTCACGCCTCGCCCATCCTGTGACAAACATGTCTTCAATAGTCGTCGATAAATGGTATCGCCTAAGAATAGTCGCTGATAAATGGGGTATCGTCGACAGTTTGTTCCTAGAATGGTATCGTCGATGACTGGTCGCCGATAAATGGTATCGTCTAAGAATAGTAGCCGGTACATGGTATCGTCGTTGAATAGTAGCCGATACATGGTATCGTCGTTGAATAGTAGCCGATACATGGTATCGTCGTTGAATAGTAGCCGATACATGGTATCTCGTTGAATAGTAGCCGATAAATGGTATCGTCGTTGAATAGTAGCCGATAAATGGTATCGTCGTAGTATGGTCTTGCCGATGGGTGGACAGTTTCTTCTTGGAATGGTATCGTCTACGAATAGTCGCCGATAAATGGTATCGTCGATAGTTTGTTCCTGGAATAGCATCGTCGATAACTGGTCGCCTATAAATGGTATCGTCGAAGTATGGTCTAGCCGATGGGTGAACATTTTGTAACGTCATATTTCATTTAGTGCGCGCACTCGTGAAAGAATTGTTATGTTGTATATTTATGTTGTACTACTATATCAACTGAATTCTTTTTTATCTTAGTTTTCTTTACTTCCGAAAACGGTCACGCCTCGCCCATCCTGTGACAAACATGTCTTCAAACAACGCCCACGGTGCTGGGTCCGGCCAATTTTAGAACTCGCAATGAACTGGGTGAATTTCACACAAGTTTCCAGGCCTTGTAACAGACCGGGAGATGCATCTCCATACAATATCGTACTGGTAATTGCGTGTTCCCTCTTGTGCAGCTGCAAAAGAATTGACATGTTCATTGTCTGTGTTCCCGGTCACAAGACCACATGTTCCGTGCGCGAGGCCACATGTTCCCTGGGTACAACCTATGGGAACAGGTACATTAAAAAAACAAAGGTTCACGCCACAAGTGAACAGCCTATGGATACAGGGCCTTACATGGGTCCATTATTAATCGTTGATTAAATTAAAATCAAAATCAGTTGACTACAGAGTATATCAGATGATAAATATCGGTTAGTATTATTGTTGGTTGCCATCTATCGACACAAATTCATCAAAATTGAAGACATCGACACCAATACTATTTTCCAGGGCAAAAATGGTGGCCATCTTGGATTTTTCGGCCATATTGGCAAAACTAGTGGCTGGATTGATTTTTGATTACAATATTTCGATTCAGAGACCCTTTAAACATACGAATAGACACATCAGAAGCCTATATTACATAATTTTATATTTTCCCGCCACATCTGACCACCATTTTGAATTTGGCCCTCTAGCGGCTTCCGCCAGCATTTTAGAGAGAGGCACCCAAGCTTAATCGCTTCAGCAGGCTTTTTTCATATAGAAACCACCTTCAAAACAACTTCCCCGCAAACTGGTCACGGATTTTAGGTCTCGTACCCAACTATTAATGGAAAAAAAGATTTTGAAAATATTCACTGATTCAGCTTGGTCATCGTTTTTTTCTTTATAAAAATGGCTGATGTATTACTCAACGCGTGTACAACACAACGATAATTTTTCATTGGTTAAAGCCGTAAAAATGCGCGAAAATTTACAGTAGCTATTTGCTACAAACTTATTTGCATACTATTACACACAATGGCCTATGATGGGTTTCAGTCTACGAATAAGGCCACCGTCGCTTGAATATACAGTCATAAATGTTCGTCATTACATTACAATTTAGATTATATTCTTTGAATGACTGCCTGCTATTGTTATATAACGCAAAAATTCCAGCAACCTGTTTTGCAGACGTGTAATTACATACCACCGTTGCATGGAATATACAACAGTCATGTCTGTCGTTAGATTCTTTGAATGGCTGCTACCTATTATTTAATTAATCCCGTAAACCAGACACATGTCTGGGTTCCATGCGAAAGTTCAACACCTTCCCGGTTAATATAAAAAAGGATGGTAAATAAAATCTCTCTCTCTCTGGACGTTAAACCCGAGAAACGAACGAATGAAATGATCTGCACCTGTGTAATCTTTGATTTCTCGTATACTAAGCTATAGTTTTATCATTGTGCACTTAATATGGATTAACCTAAATCAGGTTGGACCACCGCTAATGTAAGACAATTTTTCACGAATATAATTATTTTAGACTTGCATACTATGTTTTATTACAATTCCATGCTACCCTGCTCGACTCTAATTCCAGCTAATTATAATACTATAAATAGTAATAGTATGCAAATAAGTTTGTTTATGCATTAGCCAATAGCTATACTGTAAATTTTCCCACATTTTTACGGCTTTAACCAATGAAAAATTATTGTTGTGCTGTACACGCGTTGAGTAATACATCAGCCATTTTTATAAAGAAAAAAACGATGACTAAGCTGAATCAGTGACTATTTTCAAAATCTTTTTTTCCATTCATTGTAACCACATAAATCAAACACTCGCGGTTCATTTCTCGACAACGTCTAAAAACTACACCCCTTTCAAATCTAAATGGTAGTTTTCATTTTTAAAAACATCCCGAGAAACTGGACGGTCGTAAAGTAGACGATCGAGGTCAAAACTTACCGGCGTTTCTGAATCTACACGTTAGCACAAACTGAGTGGTTTTTGATGAATCTTGACGGCATTTAACACATTCTAAACGGCAATCTGTTTACTGGTTACGTTTCTTTCCTTTTTTCGTAAAATCTGGACGATACCCAGTCCCTAGTGTTAACGCTAGTACACCTATCCTCGACTTCCAGAAAGAGTTGCATCAGAAGGATATTGAATTTATACTGGATCAGAGCCTAGCTCGAGGTCATACCAATGTAGCTGCGGAGTCACTCATTAAGGAGATCAAAACCATCAGCACAACACCATCAGTAGACTATCTACAGAAGGATTCACATCCAGCATGAAATAGCTGTGGTACACGACAACGACAAATTAAGCATGTCCAGCCTGGTAGGCTATGTTCATCTCTGAGTGGTTGTAAATAAAATGCAAACATGTATTAGTTGATGAACGTTATAATCTAGAAAGAAGAGACATATTACATTTAACAGCATGTGTGAGTCAGACCATGTCAGACTGTCTTAACCAAGGGGCGCAACTCCAAATCAAATACAGTAGACTTTTACATCTAGACACAATCAGGCCTAATATCATCCATCTCTCTCCTTTCTAAAACTAAATACAAATTCAGATACTTTCTGATTACATTTTACCGATATGTACTAAAATGTCATTTAGGTATTTATGTTTCATGAATTCTTTAAAAGAAACAGTTATTATTAGGGTTTCACACTGCGTAGCTTGTGTGAAACACTATTGTTTTTGTTAAAATTATTATTCTTATTAAGCTTTCATATTACATATGAAAGCTTATTGTTTCTGTTAAAGTTATTATTATTATTATTATTTTTTTTTTTATGTATTTTCTGCCAATCGGATTTCTCAGAATCTAACCATAGGATCTTTCTGAAACTTTGACCTACCCCCCAAAAATGGGGTGCGAACCTTGATTAAATATATTTTCAAAACGTTTTACGAATCCGAAATCACCGAATTTTACGAACGAATGCTTTTGACCTACAATGCTGTAACTCTGTGACTATTTGACCTATTTAATTAATTCTTTTTTCTATGAGTACCTTGAGACATTTACTTCAAATCTGCAATTTTGGATTTTCGAATTTTGAAAATTCGTCGCTGTGATTTTGAACCGGAAGTTTAGACCAACTCGACAACTTCTTTAGTAGTTGTACGATTTTCATGAAATTTAATATGTAAGTAAACCTTAATGATGCGACTTGAAAAATGACTTTAGAAATTTTCTAAATTATCTCCCCTTGGAGAAATTGAGGATCGAAATTTTCAAAAAAATCGACGAAATATAGGTCAAATCATCTTGAATTTTTTTTTTAGGTACTAGCTACGAGACCTCTGATTCGTACACAAAAAATGGAGTTTGTAGCTCAAACCGGAAGTGCCACCATCTTGAAATGTAAAAACCTCAAACGCCATTTTGCTATTTTACATACAGACACGGGGGTTATATTTTCTGAATCCTTGAAGGGATGGCTATAAAATGTTGGCAGTAGAATTTTGATTTAAGTCAATGGATAGTCACCATATTGAATTGAATATCAGAAATAGTGAAAAATGGATATTAACGGGCATGTAAATTATCAGAATAAACCGTAGTTTCTTGAATTCGTTTCCTATCTTTGAAATTAATACTTTTGGGGATAGCCTGGCTCATTGTCGAATTTTGGGTATTTGCAAATTTCAAATTTCGCCTTTGATGTTTTCCGTGCCGACAAAGTTGTTTTCGCGTGAATAACTCAGATTAACACCTTGAAAATAATCAAATAGATCGCAGTTTCACGATTTCGTCTCAAATCTGGGAAATCAATACATTTCTGGTTAGCCTCCTTTCAAAAATGGGTGGTGGCCTTGGAATCAATATATTTTCAAAACGTTTTGGGAATCCAAAATCACCGAAAACAACTGATGAAAAGATAGGCTGCCAGGCAACGAAACATACGCCCACAGCAGCTAAATCGTCCGGGCAGTCAACAGGGGTTGTCGCATATTTTTACTTTTTTTTGGTAATGAAACATTTGTAATACACTAAAATCTGAGTAACAACTCATTATGTGATTATCTGAAAATCATTAGAATTTGTTTGCTTTTTATAAAGTTTTGCCCCAAGCTAACAATTAGTATAGGAAACATTTAACATCATGGATTTAGCTGTTCAGTTATCAAAATTCATTGAAAATCAAAATACTTGTTCGTTTCAACACCTTAAACTCTGTGTATCAATCTGATGATAAGTTTGGCATCTACAGCGCCACAAGGTTTTTTGAAGTGATCAAGGGAGATAACTCTGGAAGTAATTATTTGAAATCGATGAAAATCAGTAGGCTTCTTAGTCTCAGGACCTTAAACAGTGTGTGTAAATTTAAAGTCAATCGAATATTAACTTTGGCCTCTAGGGCATCCACAGGATTTTTTGATGTGATCAAGGGCCATAACTCTGGCACTAATTATCGGAAATTGATGCAAATCAATAGGCTTCTTCGTCTTATGACCTTAAACACTGTGTATAAATTTAAAGTCAATCGGATATTAACTTTGGCTTTTAGAGCGTCCACAAGATTTTTTGAAGTGATCAAGGGAGATAACTCTGGCACTAATTATCGGAAATCGCTGAAAATCAATAGACTTCTTCGTCTTATGACCTTAAACACTGTGTATAAATTTAAAGTCAATCGGATATTAACTTTGGTTTTTAGGGCATTCACAAGATTTTTTGAAGTGATCAAGGGAGATAAATCTGGCACTAATTATCGGAAATCGCTGAAAATCAATAGGCTTCTTCGTCTTATGACCTTAATCACTGTGTATAAATTTAAAGTCAATCGGATATTAACTTTGGCTTTTAGAGCATTCACAAGATTTTTTGAAGTGATCAAGGGCCATAACTCTGGAACTAATTATCGGAAATCGCTGAAAATCAATAGGCTTCTTCGTCTTATGACCTTAATCACTGTGTATAAATTTAAAGTCAATCGGATATTAACTTTGGCTTTTAGAGCGTCCACAAGATTTTTTGGAGTGATCAAGGGCCATAACTCTGGCATTAATTATCGGAAATCGCTGAAAATCAATAGGCTTCTTCGTCTTGTGACCTTAAACACTGTGTATAAATTTAAAGTCAATCGGATATTAACTTTGGCCTCTAGAGCGTCCACAAGATTTTTTGAAGTGATCAAGGGCCATAACTCTGGCACTAATTATCCGAAATCGCTGAAAATCAATAGGCTTCTTCGTCAAATGACCTTAAACACTGTGTATAAATTTAAAGCCAATCGGATATTAACTTTGGCCTCTAGAGCGTCCACAAGATTTTTTGAAGTGATCAAGGGCCATAACTCTGGCACTAATTATCCGAAATCGCTGAAAATCAATAGGCTTCTTCGTCTTATGACCTTAAACACTGTGTATAAATTTAAAGCCAATCGGATATTAACTTTGGCCTCTAGAGCGTCCACAAGATTTTTTGAAGTGATCAAGGGCCATAACTCTGGCACTAATTATCGGAAATCGCTGAAAATCAATAGGCTTCTTCGTCTTATGACCTTAAACACTGGGTATAAATTTAAAGCCAATCGGATATTAACTTTGGCCTCTAGAGCGTCCACAAGATTTTTTGAAGTCGTCAAGGGCCATAACTCTGGTAGTTATTATCGGAAATCGCTGAAAAACAATAGGCTTCTTCGTCTCATGACCTTAAATACTGTGTATAAATTTAAAGTCAATCGGATATTAACTTTAGCCTCTAGAGCGTCCACAAGCAATTGTGGACGCCGGACCGACGGACGGACCGACGGACGGACGGACGGACGGACGGACGGGGGCAACGACAATATACGACCACATTTCAATGTGGGCGTATAAAAATTGACCTTGACAGCTGTGTTACTTCGAGATTTTGTGATCTATTTTACTTTTCTGGTTAGCCTCCTTTCAAAAATGGGTGGTGGCCTTGGTATCAATATATTTTCAAAGCGTTTTGCGAATCCAAAATCACCGAAAATAACTGATGAAAAAATTGAGATTGGATGGAAGCTATATAGAAAAATAAAAGGAAACATCAACATTATATAGGTCTTGCACACATAGGCTTAGAACTTTGAAGCCAGTCCTCATATTAATTGAAATTGAATAGGTTTGATTTGATATAATTATTTGTTTTCTATTTTAAAACTATCTAAAAAAAAAAATTCTAATCATTTATGTTATTGATTTAGATTAATACTGTTTATATTTTGTACATTTTAACACATTCATCGATTAATAATGGTTTGCATAGTCATCGTATAGAGCTTATTCAACAGTATCGAATTCCAACTGCTTAGGGATATTTTACGTGCACTCCAATGTGAACACGGGACCTTGGTTTTTCGTCCCATCCATATGTTAGTCCCGAAATGACCTAGTTTGTGTCGAATGGACGTTAAGCCGCATTTCTCTCTTTCTCTTTTATTTTTAAAGTTTTGTAATAATCGGTTGTACTGTACTGTAAAAGTGATAAAACAGAAAATTTCGCCCGGTTGTAATGTTTCTCACTTTAAGGTCAGCAATTTGCCCATTTTAGGGGGCAAACGTTTATTGCGAACGATTAAGCTGGTCAGGGTGGACTCTTTTTTTAAAAGTTTTGTAATATTCGGTTGATAATTAAAGGTACCGTGCAAATTAAACTGTTAAAATAGAAAATTTCGCCCGGTTGAAATGTTTCTCGCTGTAGGTCAGCAATTTGCCAAATTTAGGGAGGTTGCGTGGCTGAATGGTTAGCACCTGCGCTCTGTATCGTAACGTCTGTCATTGAGTCAACTGGCGTTGTTTCGATTGAAATGCCCGGTTGAAATGTTTCTTGCTATAAGTCAGCAATTTTCCGATTTTAGGGAGGCTGAATGGTTAGCATGTGCGCGCTGTATCGTAACGTCTGTCATTGAGTCAACCGGCGTCGTTTCGATTTCCAAGTTGCACGTGACATGGAGTATGGTGTCCAACCTCGTGTGTTTTCTCCGTGTCCTTCGGTTTCCTCCCACTCCTGAAGACCCTTACGCGCTAGGGAAGTTTTTCAATAAAATTAAAAGACATATTTTAGTCCCGAAATGATCTCGTTTGTGTCGAATGGACGTTAAGCCGCATTTCTCTCTTTCTCTTTTATTTTTAAAGTTTTGTTATAATCGGTTGGTAATCAGAGGTACTGTAAAAGTGATAAAACAGAAAATTTCGCCCGGTTGTAATGTTTCTCACTTTAAAGTCAGCAATTTGCCGATTTTAGGAGGCAAACGTTTATTGCGAACGATTAAGCTGGTCAGGGGGAGCTTATTTTTAAAAGTTTTGTAATATTCGGTTAATAATTAAAGATACCGTGCAAATTAAACTGTTAAAATAGAAAATTTCGCCCGGTTAAAATGTTTCTCGCTGTGGGCCAGCAATTTGCCAAATTCAGGGAGGTTGCGTGGCTGAATGGTTAGCACCTGCGCTATAAGTCAGCAATTTCCCGATTTTAGGGAGGCTGAATGGCTGAATGGTTAGCATGTGCGCGCTGCGTCGTAACGTCTGTCATTGAGTCAACCGGCGTCGTTTGAATTTCCAGGTTGCACGTGACATGGAGTATGGTGTCCAACTTCGTGGGTTTTCTCCGTGTCCTTCGGTTTCCTCCCACGACTAAAGACCGCAAGGGAATTTTTTTAAAATAAAATTAAAAGACATATGTTAGTCCCGAAATGACCTCGTTTGTGTCGAATGGACGTTAAGCCGCATTTCTTTCTTTCTCTAATAATCGGTTGGTAATCAATGGTACGGTAAAAGTGATAAAACAGAAAATTTCGCCCGGTTGTAATGTTTCTCACTTTAAAGTCAGCAATTTGCCGATTTTAAGGGGCAAACGTTTATTGCGAACAATTAAGCTGGTCAGGGGGAGCTTATTTTTAAAAGTTTTGTAATATTCGAAAATTCGTCGCTGTAATTTCGAACCGGAAGTTGAGACCAACTTGACAACTTCTTTAATAGTTGTACGATTTTCATGAAATTTAGTATGTAAGTAGACATTACTGATGCGACTTGGAAAATGACTTTTAAAATTTTCCAAATAATCTCCCCTTGGTGAAATTAAGAATAATTTTTTTCAAAAAAATCGTCGAAATAAAGGTCAGAATGACCTAAAAAAAATTTTCGATACTAGACAAGTAATTACTGATTCGTACACAAAACATGGAGTTTGTCAATCGAACCGGAAGTGCCACCATCTTGAAACGTGAAAAGACAATAGAACTTTTGCGATATTGCACTTACAGACATGGGAGTTACATTTTCTGAATCCCTGGAGGAAAACCTAAAAAACGTTCAGAGCAGAATTTTGATTTAGGTCAGCTGATGGTCGCCATTTTGAAGTGAATATGAAACATAGTGAAAAATCGACATTTACGGACTTGTAAACAAACACAATAGGGCATAGTATGTTCAATGCGTCTCCTATGTCTAAAATTTAATACATTTCAAGATAGCCGGGATACGGGTGGAATTTTTGGTATTTAAATATTTCAAAAATTCGAATTTCGCCTTTGATGTTTTTCGTGCCGACAAAGTTGTTTACGAGTGAAAAATCACATTAATTTAGCTAGATTGTGACCAATTTTAATGATTTACATGTGACAGGAAGTGACTGTGAATATGAAAGCTTTCATATCTGCATGGGACAGTAGCAGATCTAGTTATTATTATTATTATTATTATTATTCAGATTCCAATTTGAATAGATCTCAGCAACTACGTGTCGCATCGTTACGATTTCTTCGGTTTTACTGGGAAAGTGGGTGTGACTTAGAGGATAAAGCTATTTTGAACGTTCTGCGACAATGCGAAATGTCCGAAATCACCAAAGTTATCGTTTTTGAAAATATTGCAGTAATTTTAACAATAATCATTGGATTTTAACTTTCAATACATTTTGGCATAGCCTGAGACAGGGCACATAGCTACGCTACTTTCGATTTTTGATTTTCGGCAAATCTTCGAAGATATTAGGCGCCAAATTTCGAAAATTTAAAATTTTACAAAAAACTTTTTTATTTATGAATATTTTTTAGTCGTATTGTGAATTTGTGCACAGAATTAAAGAGTCATCTGACTAGTGCAAAAATGTTGAAAAAATTTGTCTCAGTAATTTTCCTTGGCCGCCATTGGCTAATTCAGTTTTTCAGTCCTAGATTAATTTTTTATTGTTCGATTTGTATAAAACAAAGTTCATATGCTTCTTTGTATCAATTGTCATTTTTTTTATTACCGAAAGTGTTATCTGTCGGCACCGGAAGTGGCATAATTTTACCAAAAACTACAATTTTGACAGCTATTTTCCTTCTTCGAAAACAAATATTATTTTTTGGAAAAATTATTTGACTCAAAGAGTGTGCCCTTTCAAGGCGCAAAAAATGTCGGAAGCAGTTTTTTTAATTTCGATTTCATTTTCGAGCAAATTCAATTAAGAGGCTAAAAATGGTGTAAAATTGACCTATTTACAACCTATTCAGGCTTTTCAGATTTTAAAATATTTCTTCGTAACTTTTATAAACTTGTAGCTATAATCCATACGAAGAAAATGTATGTTAAAATTCGTTTGTAATATAAGCAGTTACCAAGAAATGGGCAGTTCTGTACAAGTCACTGTTTTCGTTATTTTGCCTGTAAAATAGTCAATTATGATTGGATTTTTATAAAAGTGACATCATTTGATTCAAAATGCATGTAGCATCATATCGAGTTGATTACAATTTAAAATTGACACCGGAAGTGACATCATTTGGTCAAAAACTGCATTTTAAACTTTTTAAATCAATGTTTTATTCAACCAAGAATAACTTAATATGTATTAATAATTTTAACTTTTGGTTTAAATTCACATATAAACACAACTCATATGGTCATATAGATATCATAAAATTGTTTCTAACTTGTTCGGTTGCCGAGAAATAGACGGTTTTCTACAGGTCACTTTTGAAGGTTTCGGGGCCATAAAAGTGTCAATTATTATTCGATTTTCATAAACGTTACACCATGTTATACCTAATGCCATTTGGGATTTCATACAGATTTCATTATCACCGGAAGTAACGTCATTTTGGCAAAAACTGTATTTTTAGCCTTCAAAACAGATATTTTATTCAAATGAGTCTGTTTTGAAATCTTTTTCAAATTATGGTATTTGATGCTAATCAACAAATAGAATGAACCCATACGATCATACAGATACCACAAAATGGTTTGTAACTTGTACGGTTGCAGGGAAATAGCAGATTTTCTACAAGTCACTTTTCAAGTTTTTTGGTCTTTAAAAGTGGCAATTATTATTCGATTTACATAAAATTTTCACTATATGATATCGTATACCATTTCTGATTTCATAAGACTAATTGAACATTTTCATTAACACAGGAAGTAATTTAATTTTGTCAAGATCATTTACAAGTAACAAATGTATAAAATGACTTGATATTGCTGGATTGATTGGTTGATTATGCGTCCATTTTATTTGTGTGCAATGTTAATTTGGAAACCTGTTTAGTGGTTTCGTTCGTACCGGAAGTGACATATGTTCAAGGGTAACTTGGCACCGGAAGTGACATGCTTTAGAGTAACTTGGCAACAGTGAAACCCGTCTATCCTGCATGCAGGTCTAGTTCTTATTAAGGTTTCACACTGCGTAGCTTGTGTGAAACACTATTGTTTTTGTTAAAATTATTAGGGTTTCACACTGCATAGCTTGTGTGAAACACTATTGTTTGTAAAGCTTATTGTTTCTGTTAAAGTTATTATTAAGCTTTCATATGTATTACATATGAAAGCTTATTGTTTCTGTTAAAGTTATTATTATTATTTTTTTTTTTTTGTGTGTTTTCTGCAAATCGGATTTCTCAGAATCTATCCATAGGATCTTTCTGAAATTTTGACCTACCCCCCCCCCCAAAAATGGGGTGCGAACCTTGATTAAATGTATTTTCAAAACGTTTTACGAATCCGAAATCACTGAATTTTCCGAACGAATGCATTTGACCTACAATGCTGTAACTTTGTGACTATTTGATCTATTTTACTAATTCTTTTTTCTTTGAGTATCCTAAGACATTTACTTCAAATCTACAATTCGCTGTGATTTCGAACCGGAAGTTTACACCAACTCGACAACTTCTTTAGTAGTTATACGATTTTCATGAAATTTAATATGTAAGTAGACCTTAACGATGCGACTTGAAAAATGACTTTAGAAATTTTCTAACTTATCTCCCCTTGGTGAAATTAAGGATCAAAGTTTTCAAAAAAATCGTCGAAATATAGGTCAGAATGACCTAGGTTTTTTTTTCGATACTTGACAAGGAATTACTGATTCGTACACAAAATATGGAGTTTGTCGATCGAACCGGAAGTGCCACCATCTTTAAACGTGAAAAATCAATAAGGCTTTTTTGCTATTTTACTTACAGACTCGGGAGTTATATTTTCTGAATCCTTGTAGGAAGGCCTAAAAAATGTCGCGAATAGAATTCTGATTTAGGTCAACCGGGAGTCACCATTTTGAATTGAAAATGAAAAATAGAAGCAATTTGAAGGGCCGAGACTTTGGAGCACAATAACTCTCATTCTAATTAAGCTAGAATGTTCAAACTTGTTGTAGACGTTCACTAGGTCAATATTATGATTGAGTTCAAAGATGAGCATTTTCTGCTTAGGGTAAACAGAGATAAGCATGCTGATTTGTTGATTCTTTAGGGCACGATAACTTCGGTTATAATGAAGGGAGGGCAGTGAAACTTTTGTCAATAGAGAGTCTAATAGCTAGCCTGTTGTGTGAAATCATTGTATCATTTTTTTAAATATCAGGGATTGCCGAAAAAAAGAGATTGAAAATCCAAAAAGTCGTATTTTTACAATTTGGAGCATGTTTAGAGGTCTTTGTCGTAAAGTCAACATACTATTTTTTGGGAACTTCTTCTACAAAGAGTCTTATTGGTAGTCTTTTATATGAAACCATCGATCAACAGTCCAACATATCAGGAGTAGAAGAACAAAAGGATCGAACATTGAAAACGGCACCCTTTCATTGTTAAGCGAAACATGCAGTGTGGGTGACTACAATCTACGCATTTAGTCATCGTATAGAGTTTATTCAACAGTATCGAATTCCAACTGCTTAGGGATATTTTACGTGCACTCCAATGTGTACACGGGACCTTGGTTTTTCGTCCCATCCGAACGAAAAACCCTCCGTTCTGCCTCACTGACAAGGGGAACCACGCCGGGAAATCGAGATGAACTTTTTCCGTGCAGAACTTTCAATTCAGGCAAAACGTTTATTGCATACGATTAAGCTGGTCAGTTGGAGCTTATTTTCAAAAGTTTTGTAATAATCGGTTGGTAATTAAAGTACCGTGCACATTAAACTGTTAAAACAGAAAATTTCGCCCGCTTGAAATGTTTCTTACTATAAGTCAGCAATTTTCCGAATTCAGGGAGGCTGGATGGCTGAATGGTTAGCACGTGCTCGCTGTATCGTAACGTTTGTCATTGAGTCAACGGGTGTCGTTTCGATCTCCAGGTTGCACGTGACATGGTGTATGATGTCCAACCTCGTGGGTTTTCTCCGTGTTCTTCGGTTTCCTCCCAACGGCTAAAGACCAGTACGTGCAAGGGGAGTTTTTAAATAAAATTAAAAAACATATGTTAGTCCCGAAATGACCTAGTTTGTGTCGAATGGACGTTAGGCCGCATTTCTCTCTTTCTCTTTTTAAAGTTTTGTAATAATCGGTTGGTAATCAAAGGTACTGTTAAAGTGATAAAACAGAAAATTTGGCCCGGTTGTAATGTTTCTCACTTTAAATTCAGCAATTTGTCGATTTTAAGGGGCAAACGTTTATTGCGAACGATTAAGCTGGTCAGGGGGAGCTTATTTTTAAAAGTTTTGTAATATTCGGTTGATAACTAAAGGTACCGTGCAAATTAAACTGTTAAAATAGAAAATTTGGCCCGGTTGAAATGTTTCTCGCTGTAGGTCAGCAATTTGCCGATTTTAGGGAGGTTGCGTGGCTGAATGGTTAGCACGTGCGCTCTGTATCATAACGTCTGTCATTGAGTCAACTGTCCTTGTTTCGATTTCTTGGTTGTACGTGACAAGGAGTATGGTCGCCTTACCAACCTCATAGGCCGTAACGCCGCTGCCCGGGTAAAATTTCCCTCATTGCACACTTTATGGCGTATGCCCGTCTTCATTAGCCCATTGTAGGAGCAGAACAGTAGGACGTTAAACCCAGGGTTCTTACTTCATTTTGAAATGAACCGGCCACGGGTCGCCCTAACAGATAGTCGTCTTTATGCATATTCTATTCACGACCATAATTGCATATCGTATTAAGAATAATATTACCTTAAACCCTGAATATAAACCCTTAATAAACAAAACCTTTGTTTTAATAGCATACTTGTATTCATAAGTCGATATATTCACACTTTTACAGTCAAATTTCAGTACTTTGCAAAATGCATATTCCTAGTCCTACTTTTGCTTTCATTGTTTCGTCCAACCAAACGGAAGTTATAATTTAATAATAAAAAAAAATACGAGTAAATACAAATATGTTTTTTAAAACTATTTTTATTCTTAATCACTGGTAAATATATATAAAAACAACAAAATATATAAGCACATATCAATAGTATAACAAGTTAACAGCGTAGCACAAATTTATTTCCGTGTATAGTCGGAAAGATGCCGATCACGTGACTAATTGTCTCGATTCAGATTAATTTATTTTTAGTGTCACCTGCATACAGTCGCCGGGATCTAATGCCTTTCCACTTTAGTAAACAATTATGTGGATCGAAGGAAGATAGAGGGGGGCCTTCTAAACTTATCCGCATCAAGTTATCTAAAGTTTCTACGTTTAGACGGCACCTAAGCTTAGTTTTGATAACGTTCTGTACTATCAGCCCGACTTGACGCAATTTCTATAGATTATGGAATTAAACTCTTTGTTCTGTCACCGTCTTTCTTTAATGCGCAGGTATGATCGTCGGATTTAATATGGTCCTTTATGGTCCTTTATTTGAAATTAACAGAGCCACTTACAAATTTATTTTTATGGTTGTGCTTCTGGCAGACCTGAAATTAGTAAAATAATATAAGATACGTGAAAATAATAGGCTATTACTTGACATGAATTTAATAAGATACGAGCCAGTAGGTTATTACCAAATTTACTTTACGTTAACATAATATAACAATATACGAGATCGGTTACAGGATTTTAAAAAAAGGCTAATAATTAATAACTTACTAGACAAAACATTTTCTGTGAATTTTTGTCAAACGAAAGCCATTTGAAAGTAGTTAACCATTCGGATTTAAAATATCTTCCTGACTTCGACTTTGGTTGACCTATATTGGACGTGGGGGGATCTGCAGATTTTGGAAATTCCAATAACGACGTGCATGCTTGAAGTTCAAGGTCAGCGCCGCCATCACTATCTTCGGCTATATCTCGTTTACGTTTTCTATTGTCATTCTGCGAGGTGTTCAAGTACTTCAACATTGTGTTAGATATAAATGATTGAACCGACATTGGATTATATACATTCTTTTACTTGGCATGATTAACTCAACTAAATTGTTTATTTAGGAAACAAGCCGATAAGGATTGAAGCTGAAGGTAATCAGATTGTATTGACGGACTCTGTGATGGGTTTCTTAATCGACAAGTAATAATTAACTCTTTGTAATCGGCCGTGATGGGTTTCTTAATCGACGAGTAATAATTAACTCTTTGTAATCGGCTGAAAGTTGATTGATTAATGATACCATAGTGGCCGATTCATGATAATTAACTCTTTGTAAATCGGCCGACGTAGATTGATATATGATACCATAGTGGCCGATTCATTGTTTTATCAATCGGCTAGATTAAAGATCAATCGGCTAAAGCCGACAAAAAACAGCCAAATAAGATCCCTGGTTAAACCCCATTCAATTTCATTTCATTTTCTCTATGTTGCTTATTTATTATACTGGATAAATATTTTTCTGGTTCTAGCAATTATTTAATTTCTGCATAGAAATCTCTGGCCATTTTTTTTTATTGCAGAGTGCCATTCTTGTATATTGCAGTCTATGACCCTTTGTTTAAAACATGCTTAAGAAATCGTCACGATTTCCTACTTATAACCAAACATATTGGAAACCATAATTATATAACATATCTTGGAAGCCCGATTACAGCTATACCAGTTTCAGTTATTTCCCTTTAGTTTAAAGATTATTTTTTTGCCCGGGTGCAATGTTTCTCACTACATTTAAATTTGTAACTTTGTGAGTTTTTGACCGATTTTGATATTATGTCTTTATAATTTTCCAAATCTACATATTTAACGTACATATTCAAACAGTTGAGTTGAACCTGAGTCAAAAAGTTTCAGTTTTGTTCAAAGTTATCTCATTTAATTCTTCGATGTTTTCTTACCATTTTCATTTCATTTTTCTGAAAGTTTTGAAATCGGAAGTCATCCCGATTACAGCAACACAAGTATCAGTTATTTCCCTTTAGTTTTCAGATTACTCAATGTTTCATACTATATTTAGACTTGTAACTTCGCGAGTTTTTGACCAATTTTGATTTTGATAGTTTGTTATTCTTATCCTTTTATTTGAGATACTTGATATAATCGATGACACGTGACGATGAATATGAAAGCTTTCATATCTGCATGGGACAGTAGCAGATCTAGTTTATTATTATTATTTACCGCGAGGGCCTAGATCTCCATGATCGAAAACAGATATCGATCTGGAATTAGATTTTCTATGGGGAAACCATGTGGTGGCTACTTGATAAAATATTTTTGAAATTTCTGCGCATACCGGAAGTGACCGAACGTTGTACGTTATCTAAAAATTGAAAATCGGCCATAGTTTCGTCAATTCTTTATCCATTTTCAAACAAATTACATTTTTGAAATCCCTGAATCTTTTCTGAAACAATCTTTTCTGAGACATTTTTCAATTTCGAACTTCGTCTATGACTTTTATTGTTTGAAAATTGAAAACATGTTGTTTACGAGACAATTTTTGTTATTTTTCAAAATGTTCAAATTTGACCTACATTTTTGGATACCTGAAGTCCATCCGATTCCAGTAATATAAGTTTCATATAGAGTTATTGCCCTTTATTTTTCGATTTTTTTCGAATTTTCTTCCCATTTTGTGAGCTCGGGTTTCGGTTTATGGCAGAATTGACGTTTCTGAAACTTCTGTAACATGAAGTTATAGTCCAATACCAACTTATAAAGCAATTTCGACAAGAATCCTTAAACCGGAAGTGGTCGAAATAATGGGCAATATTTTGAAAAAAATGCAAAAAATGGATATTTTGGGGAAAAACGCGATTTCTCCGCCCGATATCAATGGATTCAAGAAATTAGGGTACCTTTGGACTGCACTAGGATTGTACTATCGTATGATACCCAATTCATACGGATACTAAGATCAGGCAGCAAAATATGGCACGCTGAAAATCAAGTATTTTCTGATTTGGAGCGTTTTTGGACGCCTGTATCTCGAAAACTTAACCTACAATTTTTTTTTAATTTTTTCTATCGAGAGTCCTTTTGGAAGTATTTTGCATGAAGCCATCCAATAAGACTTTGAAATGTCTGGAATAGGATAAAAAAGGGACTGAAAATCGAAAAAAGTCGAAAAATCGTGAAATTTGGGAAAACGCTCTACTATTTTTTTATTTTAAGAGATTTTTAAAAAAAGGTTGTATATTCAGATAGCTGACCTAATTACGATTCTAATGATGTATAATATGTATGTAATTATTGAAATTTAATTTTCGATATTTTAAATTTTTTGCATTTTTGGCACTTTTGAACATAGGATTTCTCAGGGGAATTTTATCTTATCAGATAATGTAATATATCATTACAGAGCCCTGTGGCTATTTTAGCGCCCAAACCGGCTATTAAAACTATTCCGACAATAATAACCATACCGGAAGTATTCAAAAAATAAAAAAAAAGGTTAAAAATATTGTCGCGCTTGCGAAAAACTTGATTGCTCGCTTAGGTAGTAGCGGACCAAAAGCACTAAAGTGTCGTTGGATAACCCTATTAATGGACCATCATATGGTATCTAAATAATACGATTTCGATGGTAAGGAAATAAATTATTGTATGCCAAAAATCTAGTATTTTCCGATTTTTTAACATTCTGAGACGCCCTTTTCTCGAAAACGACGCCTACGATTTTTCTGAAACTTGTCTTACTCATAGTCCTATCGGTTGTCTATATAGTGAATCCAAAATGAAAAGCATTGAAATAATATAGGTGGTCCAAAAATGGCATCAAACTTTGAAAAAAATTGAAAAATCGTTAAATTTTTGTAAATGCTCTTTAATTTATCTTTTTTTCCAAAACTACTCAATGGATGATTCTGACACTTTTGGTACAGAAAGTTAAGTATCCAAAGAACTTCGTAAAGCTATCACGACAACGATCGTAAAACTGGAAGTAGTCGAAAAAATGTCCGATATTTTGAAAAAAAAAATTTTTTTTACGAAAACCTTTTTTATTTATGAATATTTTTTGATGATATTTTACACAGGGTTAAAATATCATCGTACTTGAGTAGAAATGAGAAAAAAAAATGTCTCGGTAATTTGCGTCAGCCGCCATCGGCTAATATAGTTTTTCGTACCCAGAAAAATTATTTATTGTTCAATTTGTATAAAACAAAGTTCATATGCTCTGTGGTCCCAATTGTAATTTTTTTTGTTACGGTGAAATTTTTCTGTCGGCAACGGAAGTGGCGTAATATTAACAAAAACTACAATTTTGACAGTTCGGTACCACTTTTTGAAAGCAAATATTGTTTTTTTTCAAAACTGATATAACTAGAAGGATGCACCCTGAAAAGGTGCACAAAATCCTTAGCTCAGATTTTTTAATTTCAATTTCATTTTCGGGCAATTTCGAATAAAATGTAAAATAAAGTGTAAAATTCAGTTATTTATAATTCAATCAGCGTCTTCATATTTTGAAATATTTATTTGTTATTTTCATAAACTCGTAGCATTAATCCGGACGAAGAGAATGTATGCGAAAAGTAGTTTGTAATATGAGCAGTTGCCGAGAAATACGCAATTTTGCATGCATCGCTTTTCACGATATCTTGCCTATAAAAGAGTGAATTATTATTCGATTTGCAATATTTTTTTTTCCATTTGATGCTTAATGTCAATTTGGACTAGGTCAAGCCAATTTTACAATTTCACTGTGACCGGATATGACGTCATTTGGGCAAAAACTGTATTTTAAACCTAAAAAACAAATATTTTATTCAAATGAGTCTGCCTTATAATATTTTTAATATTATGATATTTGATTCCCATCAACGAATAGAATGAAGCCATACGACCATACAGATACCACAAAATGGTTTCTAACTTGTACGGTTACAGAGAAATAGGCGATTTTCGATAAGTCACTTTTCAAGGTTTTTGGTCTATAAAAGTGTCAATTATTATTCGATTTTTATATTTTTTTACCATTTGATGCCTTATGCCATTTATGACTTCTATGAACTAAATTAACATTTTCAATATCACCGGAAGTAATGTAATTTTTGCAAAAAACGTATTTTTGGCCTTCAAAACAAACATTTTTTTGAAGTGATTTATGTTTATTATTCGTTTAACTTTATAACGTCTGACTCTAATGGGCAGTAAGATTGAATCAATACCATCATATTGATATCAAGAAAAGGCTTCTAGCATGTTCCCAGGGCAAAATATAGCCAATTTTCCCAGGGTCACTTTTAAGTTTTTTACCTTCTTAATTTCAGTTTATTGGTTATAGGTTAATTATTTATTGCCCGATATGTATAAAACAAAGTTTGTATTTTGTATGTTGCGAATTTTCGACTTATTTTTCACCTATAGTAATTTCTTTCGGCACCGGAAGTGACGTAATTTTGCCATAATTTACAATTTTGACCGGTCTTTTCGCCAGCAAATATTACTTTTACATATGATAGAGGGTGTCACTGAAGCAAAACAATTAAAGTTTGGTAGCTCAATGGATCGGCTATGATATAATAACCTTCCTGTATGATTCCTGAAAGCCGGTTCAGTGCTGCTTGCAGGTCTAGTTATTATTATTTTTTTTTTTCCAATTTGCTTATATCTCAGCAACTTCTTGTCGGATCGATACAATGTCTTCAGTTTTACTGGGAAAGTGGGTGTGACTTAGAGATTAAAGCTATTCCCGGCATTCTGCGACATTGCGAAATGTCCGAAATCACCGAAAATGTCGTTTTTTGAAATATTGCCGTAATATTAACAATAATCATTGGATTTTAGCATATGATGCATTTTGACATAGCCAGAAACAGGGGACATGGCTGTGTTACTTTTGATTTTTGATTTTCAACGAATCTTGGAAGATATTAGGCGCCAAATTTTGAAAATTTAAATTTTTACAAAAAACTCTTTTATTTATTAATATTTTTATATGACATTTTAACCAAGGTTAAAGAGTCGTCTGATTTGAACAAAAATGTCAACATTTTTTGTTTCCGTAATTTTCCTTGGCCGCCATTGGCTAATTCAGTTTTTCAGTCCTACATTAATTATTTATTGTTCGATTTGTATAAAACCATGTTCATATGTTCCGTGGTTCAAAATGCCATTTTTTTTGTTACCGGTAAAGTTTCCTGTAGGCACCGGAAGTGGAGTAAATTCAGCAAAAACTACAATATTGACAGTTCGGTACCACTTTTTGAAAGCAAATACTATTTTCTACTAATCTGATCTTACTCAAAAGATGCGCCCTGTAAAGGTGCACAAAATCTCGGACTCAGTTTTTTTAATTTCGATTTTGTTTTCGGGCCATTTCGTTTAAAAGGTAAAAAAGGGGTAAAAATAAGCTACTTACAACCCACCCAGTGTCTTCATATATTAAAATATTTCTTCGATAATTTCATAAACTTGTTGCAATAATCCATACAAAGAGAATGTATGTGAAATTTAGTTTGTAATATAAGCAGTTGCCGAGAAATGGGCAATTTTGCATGAGTCACTTTTCACGTTATTTTGGCTGTAAAAGAATCAATTATTATTCGATTTTCAATTTTCTTTCACTGTATGTTGCCTATTGCCACAGTCGACTATTCCAAACCATTTTAACACTTTTTAGCCTTAAAAATACATTTTTTATTCAACTGAGTATTATTTGTAATATTTTTAGAATCATGAACTTTGGTTCCCATCAACAAATAGAATGAACCCATACGATCATATAGATACCACAAAATGGTTTCTAACTTGTACGGTTGCAGAGAAATGGACGATTTTCCACAAGTCACTTTTTACTTTATTTTGGCTCTAAAAGAATCAGTTATTATTCGATTTTCATAAAATTTTCACCATATGATGTCTTATGCCATTTACGATTTCAAAGAACTATTTTAACTTTTTTAGTATCACCGGAAGTGATATCATTTTGTCAAAAACTGAATTTTTAGCCTGCAAAACAGATATTTTATTCAAATGAGTCCGATTTGTAACGTTTTCAAAATTATGATATTTGATTCCATTCAACAAATAGATTGAACCCATACGATCGTACATACACCACAAAATGGTTTCTAACTTGTGCGGTTGCAGAGAAATAGTCGATTGTCTACAAGTCACTTTTCAAGGTTTTTGGTCTATAAAAGTGGCAATTATTATTCTATTTACATAAAATTTTCACTATATGATGTCATATGCGCAGCCATTTTGGATTTCATGAAACTAATTGAACATTTTCAATATCACCGGAAGTAATGCAATTTTGCCAGGATCACTTACAAGTAACAAATGTATAAAATGAATTGATATTTGCTGGATTTGGTTGATTCTGCGTCCAATTTATTTGATGTGTGCAATGCTTATGGGGAAACCTGTTTAATGTTTTCATTGGTACCGGAAGTGACATATGTTCAAGGGTAACTTGGCACCGGAAGTGACATGTTAAAGGGTAACGTGGCATCAGTGAAACCTGTCATACCTGCATGCAGGTCTAGTTAGGCTTTCACCATTTTCAATGGTGAAAGACTATTGTTATTACTAAGATTATTATCTTTAAATGGCATTTAGTGAAAGCGATATATTATAATAACAGACAGCTTTATGGATAACATTCACTAGGTTTATTAACTGCAACGTTTCAATGAGGACACTCTCACCGTTATCAAGCAATGATACAATCAACATGTTAGAGAAGGTTATATACAAGCAGATAACAATAAACTAATTAACAATGTGAGGCCGAAGCCATTCAAAGTAACCCTATACCCAAGTAAACTGTTATTAATCAATGAGAAACCCTTAAAGAGGATGAAATTTTACAAATCTATGCTAAAACAACACCTATGAGTGAGAAACCATGATCTATTGATACCATAACCCTCACCCTTAGACAACAAGATGTAATCAGTCATATTATAGTGGCCTAACTTATGCAGAGGTAAAATCTTACTAAAAGGAAATTAAAGTGATTATATGATTAGATGGTTGTCAAAGAATTAAAACATTAACACACAACTAAACCCGAACTGCGAGTGAACCGGTGGATGACAACCCATTATTGTAAACCAATTAATTAAACAGTCCTCTTTAAGGGTTTCTCATTGATTAATAACAGTTTACTTGGGTATAGGGTTACTTTGAATGGCTTCGGCCTCACATTGTTAATTAGTTTATTGTTATCTGCTTGTATATAACCTTCTCTAACATGTTGATTGTATCATTGCTTGATAATGGTGAGAGTGTCCTCATTGAAACGTTGCAGTTAATAAACCTAGTGAATGTTATCCATAAAGCTGTCTGTTATTATACTAAGATTATTATTATTATTTTTTTTTTATTGGGGGAAGCTAGATCTCAGAAACTATAAGAGATAGAGGTCTGAAATTTGATTTTCTCTCGGGAAACTGGGTGGTGGTTAGTGCTTAAATGTAAAACGAAATTTGTGCGCATAGCGGAAATGCGTCAAATCTTTAGCGTGCACGCAAATTGAAAATCTCCCATAATTCTGCTAATTCTCAACCGATTTTTTTAAAATTTACATTTTTGGTTAGCTGGAGACATTTCCGAGAAGACAGCAGTTCAAATACGTAGAATTTGGAAACTTTGTCGCTTTCATTTTTTGGGTGAAAAATGGAAAATTTTCAAAATTTTCTAAAATTGTTATTTTTGGGAATTTAAAAATATGACTTATATTTTTGGATAGCTGACATCAATCCGATTCCAACAATATAAGTTTTGTTCTGAAATGTTAACTTTGATTTTTCACTTTTTTACGCATCTTGGTCAAATCGTAGAGTTCTTATTTTTTTAAAACGGCGCCTACGATTTTTCTGAAACTTCAGGAATATGAAGTTAAGAGACGTCCCCAGTCCTTAGACTATGGATGAAAATCCTCTAATCACCGGAAGTAGTCAAGAAAAGTATCCCAACTTTGACAAAATTCTGAAAAATGGATGCTGATGCGCAAAATGCGATGTATCAATTGGTTGTTTAACGAGTAGTTAAAGTACTAAGTCGTTTGATAGCCGATTGAATTCTCCACCGGATGGTACTATAGCGATATGTTTCTATTGCAAAATAAAAAAGTTATGGCACTTTCAAAAGTAGGGTTATTTACGATTTCGATCAAGTTTAAACGCCCGTTTCTCGGAAACGCCGCCAGCGATTTTTTTCTAACTTTCTCAATCTAGAGTCTAATTGGTAGTGTATTGTGTGGTACCATTGTACAATTTTTCTAAATGTCATGAGTAGTTGAAAAACGAGATTGAAAATCCAAAACGTCATATTTTTACCATTTGGAGCATTTTTAGACGTCTTTTTCTCGAAAAGTCAACGTAATTTTTTTTTTGAACTTCTTCTACAGAGAGTTTTATCGGTAGTCTTAGGTATGAAACCATTGCGCAACAGTTAGAAATATCAGGAGTATGAGAACAAAGGGATCGAAAATTGAAAACGTCACCTTTCATTATTAAGCAAAACATGCAGTAAGAGTTGATACAATCTGTACGTATTAGCAACGTTTAGAGCATATTCAAAAGTCCCGTTTTCTCTCACAGTGACGATATTTGGGCAAAAAGTATTTCAACTTTGAGTCTTTACTTCTATTCAAAATAAGGGTATAGTGACCCTGTAGCAGAAATATTTGATTTATGTGTGTAATAATTAGTCTTTGAATTAATATTGTTTCTCCTTGGCCAAAATTACCTCATAGCCGTAATCATCTCGACACAAATCGACGGCTCGCGCTGTTTATAAGCAAATCCAATTTTTATGAGGTTGCAGTTGTATCTTGCAGTAATATCGTGCAGAAGTACGAATATTGCACCGGTCATAGAAAGTTTAATGTAGTTAGAGCATGGACTCTGTTTCTAATAAATATCGATATTTTATATGTGGGTGACGTCAAATCTTTAACGTGCACGAAATCCGAAAATTGGCGATATTTCATTGAATATAAAACCAATTTTTGAACCAGTTACATATTTGGGTAGCTGACATGAAAACGCGATTCCGAAGTCCCGTGTACACATTGGTGTGACATCGAAAAAAGTCTGAATTGGTCATAATTGGAACGTTTTGCATACGTATAAAGCATATATAGAGAGATTTTTTTAAAAGTGGCAATATTTGAACTAAGGGTGTTTTAATAGTAATCAATATCTGTTACTGGTGCTTCTAGAGTGAAAATAATTCGTTTTAGTAAATAATAGTTACCCCTGAAATTAATATCGAAGGATTTTTGTCTCCATGACGTCATCATTTGATACCAGTGAAAATAAACCTCTCTGTTGAAGCTATTTATAAGGAAGGGACTCCTCTATATAAATGCTGAGAAATTAATGTTGAATGTATGATTCTGGGTTTTGGTTATTATTTGACACTTACGATACTTTTTTGTCCCAATCGGAAAATTCGTTTTTTTATATTCTCGTGTAGATCTGTGAAACTAAAACAGATAGAGTTTTGAATTTTGATTTTTCCTATGTTTTAAACATTTAGTACTTAAAACTATTGCGAAATTTGTGAACCAGACCGGTAGTGATGTAAATCTTTAACGTGCACGAATGAAAATCGGTTCTAATTATGTCAATTCCCAACCGATTTTCGAAAAAATATATTTTTGTACAGCCGGGGATATTGCGGATGGGATAAAGGTCGAATTGAGCTAACCATGTCGTTCTCAGTTGAGATAACCAGTTTGAGCATGGACTCTATCTGTAATAAATATTAAATTTTTATATGTTACATGTAGTGACGTCAAGTCTTTAACGTGCACGAAATCAGATAATTGTAGATATTTCATTGAATATTTAATCAATTTTTGAACCAGTTGCATATTTGATTAGTTGATATGGACGTGATTCCAAAGTCCCGTGTACACATTGGTGTGACATTGACAAAAGTCCAAGTTGGTCATAATCGCAACGTTTTGCCTACGTATAAAGCATTATATAGAGAGCTTTTTTTTGAAAGAGGCAATATTTGAACTAAAGGTGTTTTACTGGTAACCAATATCTGGTAATGCTGCTTCTAGAGTGAAAATAATTTATTTTAGTCAATAACAGTTACTCCTGAAATTATTATCCCAGGTTTTTTGTCTACATGACGCCATCATATGATACCAGCGAAAATGACGCTATTTACCGAAACTATTTTGAAAAGTTGATGTTGAAAGGTATGATTCTTGGTTTTGGTTATGATCTGACACGATTTTTTTTTGTTCCATTCGAAAAACTGGGTTTTTTTTCATTCTCGTGTAAATCTCTGAAACTAAAGCAGATAGAGTTCTGAATAATGATTTTTCCTATGTTTTAAGCAGTAAGTACTTAGAAGTATTGCGAAAGTTCTGAACAGACCTGAAGTGAAGTAAATCTTTAACGTGCATAAATGAAAATAAGTCCTAATAATCTCAATTCCCAACCGATTTTCGAAAAAGTTATATTTTTGTAGAGCCGGGGATATTGCGGATGCGATATAGGTTGAATTGCAATACCACTCAGTTCTCTTTTTTTCCTGAAAATTTGAAAATGTACTAAAATTGTAATTTTTTTTTTTTAGAATTTTTGCGTTTTTGATTGCGTATTTAGATTTCTGGCGTCTGGAGGATTCTACCGATCCAAGCTCATAATGTGGTATATTGTTAAACTACATTTTTCACTTTCTTACTATCGTAATGCGCATGCACAGAAAGTGTCAATATCTGAGTTGTTTAAGTGTGTGTGTGTGTGTGTGTGTGTGTGTTTTAAGGGGTGAGTGGCGGGCATTTTGTGCTGCCTTGGGTAAGGTGAAAGCCTTCAGCCTTGCAAGCAAGTCTAGTTATTCTTATTATTATTATTCAGATTCCAAATTGAATAGATCTCAGCAACTACGTGTCGCATCGTTACGATTTCTTCGGTTTTACTGGGAAAGTGGGTGTGACTTAGAGGATAAAGCTATTTTGAACTTTCTGTGACAATGCAAAATGTCCGAAATCACCGAAGTTATCGTTTTTAAAAATATTGCAGTAATTTTAACAATAATCATTGGATTTTAACTTTCGATACATTTTGGCATAGCCGGAGACAGGGCACATAGCTACGCTACTTTCGATTTTTGATTTTCGGCAAATCTTCGAAAATATTAGGCGCCAAATTTCGAAAATTTAAAATTTTACAAAAAACTTTTTTATTTATGAATATTTTTTAGTCGTGTTGAGCACAGAATTAAAGAGTCATCTGACTAGCGCAAAAATGTTAAAAAATTTTGTCTCAGTAATTTTCCTTGGCCGCCATTGGCTAATTCAGTTTTTCAGTCCTAGATTAATTTTTTATTGTTCGATTTGTATAAAACAAAGTTCATATGCTTCGTTGTCTCAATTGTCATTTTTTTTATTACCAAAAGTGTTATCTGTCGGCACCGGAAGTGGCATAATTTTACCAAAAACTACAATTTTGACAGTTAGGTACCATTTTTCGAAAACAAATATTATTTTTTTGAAAAATTATATGACTCAAAGAATGTGTCCTTTAAAGGCGCAAAAAATGTCGGAAGCAGTTTTTTTAATTTCGATTTCATTTTCTAGCAAATTGGATTAAGAGGTGTAAAAGGGCGTAAAATTGACCTATTTACAACCCATTCAGGCTTTTCAGATTTTAAAATATTTCTACGTAACTTTTATAAACTTGTAGCTATAATCCATATGAAGAGAATGTATGTGAAAATTAGTTTGTAATATAAGCAGTTGCCGAGAAATGGGCAGTTTTGCATAAGTCACTGTTTTCTGAATTTTGCCTGTAAAAAAGTCGATTATTAATGGATATTCACAATAGTGACATCATTTGATTCAAAAAGCAAGTATGCGTCATATCAAATTGATTATAATTTAAAATTGACACCGGAAGTGACGCCATTTGGTCAAAAACTGCATTTTTAACTTTTAAAATCGATATTTTTTTCAACCAAGAATTATTTAATATGTAATATTAAAATTAACTTTTGGTTTAAATTCACATATGAACAAAACTCATACGGTCATTTAGATATCATAAAATTGTTTCTAACTTGTTCGGTTGCCGAGATATAGGCGGTTTTCTAAATGTCACTTTTGAAGGTTTTTGGCCCATAAAAGTGTCAATTATTATTCGATTTTCATACAATTTTCACCCTTTGAGGCCTAATGTCATGGACGATGTTATAAAACTAATTTAACGTTTCCATCATTACCGGAAGTAATCTCATTTTGGCAAAAACTGTATTTTTAGCCTTCAAAACAGATATTTTATTCAAATGAGTCTTTTTTGAAATCTTTTTCAAATTATGGTATTTGATGCCAATCAACAAATAAAATGAACCCATACGATCATACAGATACCACAAAATGGTTTCTATCTTGTGCGGTTGCAAAGAAATAGCCGATTTGCTACAAGTCACTTTTCAAGTTTTATGGTCTTTAAAAGTGGCAATTATTATTCGATTTACGTAAAATTTTCACTATATGATATCGTATGCCATTTCTGATTTCATAAAACTAATTGAACATTTTCATTAACACCGGAAGTAATGTAATTTTGTCAAGATCATATTTACAAGTAACAAATGTATAAAGTGAATTGATATTGCTGGATTTGGTTGATTCTGCGTCCATTTTATTTGTGTGCAATGTTAATTTGGAAACCTGTTTAGTGGTTTCGTTGGTACCGGAAGTGACATATGTTCAAGGGTAACTTGGCACCGGAAGTGACATGTTAAAGGGTAACATGGCACCAGTGAAACCCGTCATTCCTGCATGCAGGTCTAGTTTCATTTTATAATCCACGAAACGCAATGGTACAAGCTTGAACGCATTGAATTTCTTAATGTTATTTCTTGTGAAGTAGACCTGCCTTCAACATTTTTCGGTACTTTCCCCCGTTTTCATGCGCCATTGGTTCCACACTCTCCGTCATAGTTCCCTAGGACATCTTTTCAGTTTCCTTAGAGATTTAAATGTTTTATTTATTACCTCGAAAAAGATGGTACCTCTTTGAAACGTTGGTCCATTAACATCTGACGATGAAAACAGGGTAGTGTCTCTTTTATTTTTCCACTTTAAAATTTATCTAAACAAGAACACTTCCATATCGAATTCCTAGATCCATTGTTTTCATATCCCTGTTGGACGCGGATTATTCACAAGGTTTGTATATACGGATGGTAAGAAAATGATATCCCGAAATTTGTTTTGGCAATAAACATTGCTCTTCCACAACAAGCAAGTGAGAACATCTGCTAAATAATCGCATTCTAGGCTAGCACGCACTATCGTTTATTCCAATTGACATATTCATCAACACTGCCTAGCGTACTTGTTTCTTTATTTAAAAACATAAATCTCAGTCAAAATATGATCATAAATCCGAGAATATGCCATCAAAATAGAATCTTTTCTATGAAATTAAACGTGTAAAATTTGGCATGTATTCATTTCATATTTTCACACGTCTCGCGAGATTTCTTCTTCCGTTTCAGTTATCATACTTTAACTGTTTATCAGATTTTCATCAAATAAGGAAAACTTTGCTCTGAAAAGTCTAAACACGCTTCAAACGATGCAATTTTGATAACTTCTTTTTCAGATAGGTTGGCAGGCAACGAAACATACGCCCACAGCAGCTAAATCGTCCGAGCTGTCGACAACCGTTGACACATATTTGTTCTTTTTGTAGGTAATTGAGGGCACTTACAAGACAATTTTACACAGATCATATTATAATATTTGTCGTTGAGTGTTGACAAGTTCCTCCAAACTGAAACTAGGGCTTTTTACACTGGAAGTAATTTACAGAAAATTTTGAAATTTGACAGACTTTTTCATTTTACTAATTTCAATAATGCATATATACTATTCAAAAAAAGTAGGGGATATTTAATTTTGGGGGCATAATACTAAAATATGCAAATGACTACGAAAAAAGTCACTATAGAACCTAACAGAAGAAACATTTCCAGTTACATGTGACGCCCAAACGCACCAATAGCTACCGCATGGAATGCAGGTGATGCTTGGGATCATCATGGGGGTCCAACCCAAGATTTGCACGACTCTGACTTTGAATGTTACAGTCATTGTGGCATTGAATTCAGGGTAGAAACATCAGTTTAATTGTTTTAGTGACCAGAAAACAAATTTTGATATGCGTCGGCTTACCCAAAATGAAAGGTTACGTGCCCTTGGCATGCTACAGATCGGCACAACACAGGCGGTTGTGGCGCGGACGATGAATGTTTCTCAGTCTGTCATAAGCAGGCTATGGTCCAGATACCGTGATACACAATCTGTACAGGACAGACCACGCTCAGGTCGACCAAGGGCGACAACTCAAGCCCAGGATTGATTTATCCGTACCTTGGCCTTGAGAAATCGTGTCATCACAGCAAATCAGATCAGCGCTCGTCTGAGAGTGAGTGGCCAGACGATTCGGAATCGACTGCATAAGGGTCACCTTCGCGCCCGACGTCCTCGCGTGATCCCTTGTTTGAGAGATCATCACATTCAGGCAAGACGTCGTTGGTGTAGGGATCGTCAACACTGGGATAATCGACGCTGGAGCAATGTGATGTTTTCAGATGAGTCAAGGTTCACTGTTGATTTTTTGGACAGACGTAGGAGGGTGTGGCGTCGTCGAAACGAGCGCTTCCAAGACGTTAACGTCATCAGACATGATCGATTTGGGGGTGGTTCTGTTATGGTGTGGGGAGGCATCACTGTTGCTGGAAGAACGGCTTTACATGTTGTTGCAGGGCGTGTTACAGGCCAGTACTACCGGGACAATATCTTGGCAGTCCATGTTGTGCCGTTCGCACGACGTCATGGCCGCCGTTTCATCTTCCAGGATGACAACGCAAGATGTCACAGGGCCAGGATCGTTACAGGTTACCTCCAACAACAGAGCATCACCACATTACCTTGCTGGACAGAGGTTACGTCAACGTCAACAACGTCCTGCCAATGTCCAAGAACTTGCTGCTGCGTTGCAACAGGAATGGGACAATCTGGAACAAAATGACCTTAGACGTCTCATTAGGAGTTTGCTGTTTGACCCTGGGTATCATTTTACCCTTATATATGGAAGCCTATTGCGGCCATTTCAGAATCTTGTGTTCTCGCCGCGAGAAGTCGAGGGCGAGAACACGAGAAGACGAGAAGTCGAGGGCGAGAACACGAGAAGTCGAGGGCGAGAGTGCGAGGGAGCGAGAACGCGAGGAAACAGGGCGAGAATACGAGGATCTCGCCCCGAGAACACGAGATTACTTTCACCTCGACTTCTCGTCTTCTCGTCCCTCGACTTCTCGTCTTCGAAAAACCTTGTGCTCTCGCACTCTCGCCCTCGACTTCTCGCCCTCGACTTCTCGCTCTCTCGTGTTCTCGCCTTTGAAAAACCTCGACTTCTCGCTCCCTCGCCTTTGAGTCAATCTCATCCTCTCGTCTTCTCGTGTTCTTGCCCTCGACTTCTCGTCTTCTCGCCTCGGAAGTGCAGTTTATACGCAAGTCCATATTGACTACCATATCGGCATTTGTATTTAGAAATAGATTATAATAAACGGAAATGTTCTAGAATATTTAATAGTCCTAAACAATTTTAATCTCTTCTTGTACAGATAGTATTGTATCTGCAATCGATTTTAAGTCTTCAGTCGAATCTTTCTTTGCTCTCTAACTTAATCAGCCGTCATCAGGTGTTTTCACTTGATGCGTGGTTTTGTCAGTGCTGTGGGATGGAGAGCCTGACAAAGAACAATGTATAGTCGTTCGAATGGTATTTTAAAAAAAAAAGAAAAGTCCCGTGCCCGGAATCGACATGAAGTTGATTCTACGGTGGCTCAGTGGGTAGGACGTTTGCTCTCTAACTTCTTCAAAGTTCGTCGTGATTTTCCGGCTATGTCCACCGTTGTCAGTGGTGTAGGACGGAGAGCCTGGCAAGAGACACCACATAATCGTTCGGATGAAATAAAAATAACCGAGGTGACGTGTCCGAAATCTAAATGAAATGAAATGAAATAAAATGGGGTTTAACGTCCTACTGTCTGTTCCTAAGTTGGGCTAATGAAGACGTGCATACGATATACAGTGTGTTATAAAGGAAATTTTGCCCGGGCAGCGGCGCTACGGCCTACTCTTGTATCGAATTTAAACTGCCGACGGATCTTTTATGTGCAAGCCAATGTCAGGCCCTACGTCCTGCATCACTGACAAGGAGAAGCCGCGCCAAGAAATTTGGATGAACTTTCTCAGTCACCGCAAGGATCGAAAACCCAGTGGTGTCAGTGGTGTAGGACGGAGGGCCTGAGAAGGGACGATGTATATTTGTTCGGATGGAATACAATAAACCGAGATCCCGTTGCCGGAATCTAACTGGAGCTACGATGGCTCAGTCAGTAGGATCGACGTTCGCTCTTATACTTTATTAAAGTTTTCCGGGATTTTTCGGTCGGTGGCTACAGTGGCTCAGTGTGTAGGATGTTTGCTCTCTACCTTCATCGAAGTGCGTCGGGCTATTTCTGGAGATGTCCTCCCTTGTCAGTTGTGTAAGATAGGGGACGGACGGCCTGGCAACGGATAACGTGTAATCGTTCGGATGGGACAAAAAAAACGGTGGTCCGTGTAGCCTACACATTAGCGTGGACGTTGGGAAGGTGGGGTCTGTCATTTGTCAGGTTTAGCCATAATGGGGTGAAAAAAAATCAAATTCTAAGCCAATCAGAAACCATAAAAGCAATCAACGTCATGGGTCACGGGTCAATAACCATAAATAGACCATGGGATGACTTTACGAGAGGGAACACGTTGGTTTGTTTACATTTGTCAGAGAGAATTTTTCCGTATTACTGTATAATACCACATATTAAATGTTGTATTGATACGATGAAAACGACTAAGCCCTGATCTGTGGAATAAATATGGCCAGTAGTAGAGAAATAGCACCAATGATTGAAAAAATATGTTATTTACTGGAAACAAGTAATTTTTCAAAACTATTTCAGTGAAACAATATCCAAGAGAAATATATACTAAATACACATGAAAACGATTTTGGCATGATTGAAATACTGGTTTGGTACTATAATTATATATAATGTTAAGAAAAAACAAAAATAATAATACCGTGTGACCTTAACCATACAATTAACAACAAGTCACCTTCATCAATTATACCATTTTTTTTAAGAAAAGAAAACAATAGACTAATTATAAGAGAGAATAGAGAGAGAGAAATTGGGATTTAACCTCCACTCGACATATCCTAGATGATTTCGGGACTAACATATGGTTCAATTTTATTCCAATAATTTTTTTGTATGTAGTCGTCTTTAGCAGTGGGAGGACATCTTAGGACCCCCAGAAAACCGACGAGGTTGGGAGAAAAATGGGACTTAACGTCCACTCTACACAAACTAGATCAATTCGGGACTTACATATGGTTTAGCGGAAAACGGAGGACCCAAAGTAAACCCATGACAGACGACCCTACTTCTCGTCACGTACCACTGGGGATTCGAATCCACATCAGTTGAATTAAGTTAATCGATTTATGAAATATATTATTTGACAGAGATAATAATCAGATATGCCACCAAATCGCATATTTGAGATTCATATTTCAAAATTTTCCTGGGGAGAGCCCAGACGGGTGGAGGCGGGGTCAGTGAAAGGGGCCTCTCCGACACGGGAGCCCGGACCGGTTCCCGACCCTAATCCCGCCCTACTCCTTGTCACATATAAACGGGGATTGAAACCGAGCCCCCCCACACACACACACACCATCCCGCCAATGTGTATACGAGACCTCCGTTTTCCATGTCATCCCAACGACCGGCTGTCCCTAGGCCTTCCATCCTAGTCTAATAAGACGGTACCTCGCCAGAAAAGTCTAGACTACCCACTGAGCCACCGCAGCTCAAACTTCATTTCGAATCCGGACACAGGAACTCGCTCTTTTTTACCCCATCCTTCCTTCTCCACTGGCATGGGTAAACCCCACCAGAAAATTTCCGATGAACTTGGATTAAATTAAATAAAATAGGGTTTAACGTCCCACTGTTCTGCTCCGACTGTGCTATAAAAGAAATTGTGCCAGGGAAGCGGCACCTAGGTCTCCTCTCATTTCGAATTCAGACTGCCATGGGATCTTTTACGTGCATGCAATTTATAACCCGGTTTTTCGTCCCATTCGAACAAATAAACTGTCTTTGCCAAACTCTCCGTCCTGCACCAATGATATAACCACGTCGGAAAACCCGATAAACTTTCTAGTCCAATGCAGAGATCGAACACGTGACCTTCAGTTTAGTGAGCCAGCATCTTACCCACTTAGCCGCCGTGGCTCCAAACATTAACGTCCTACTCATTGAGCCACCCTAGCTCCCACTTCATTTCGATTCCGAACACGGGACATCGTTTTTCTATGCCATCCGAACATACGTGGTCCCCTGTCAGGTCTTCCTCCTACACCACAGAAGTAAGAGAGCAATCACTGACCTACCGTAGCTCCTATTTCAATTAGATTCCGGACACGGGGCCTCGGTTATTTTTATTCCATCCGCACGATTATACTTTGTCTCTTGCTAAGCAGTCCGTCCTACACCACTGACAAGAGGAAACATCGCCAGAAAAATCACGACCAACTTTGAAGAAGTTAGAGAGCAAACGTCCTACCCACTGAGCCATCGTAGAATCAACTTCATGTCGATTCCGTGCAAGGGACCTGTTTTTTTTTTTAAAAATACCATTCGAACGACTATACATTATACTATATTTATTATAATGCACTACTATGTACTATGGGCCAGAGGCCTTAAATACTGAATAAACATTTGATTGATTGATTGACACTGTTCTGACAAAACCATGCATCAAGTGAAAACACCCGATGACGGCTGATTAAGTTAGAGAGCAAAGAAAGATTCGACTGAAGACTTAAAATCGATTACAGAATACAATACTATCTGTACAAGAAGAGATTAAAATTGTTTAGGACTATTAAATATTCTAGAACATTTCCGTTTATTATAATCTATTTCTAAATACAAATGCCGATACGGTAGTCAATATGGACTTGCGTATAAACTGCACTTCCGAGGCGAGAAGACGAGGGCGAGAGGACGAGATTGACTCAAAGGCGAGGGAGCGAGAAGTCGAGGTTTTCCAAAGGCGAGAACACAAGAGAGCGAGAAGTCGAGGGCGAGAGGTCGAGGGCGAGAACACGAGAAGACGAGAACACGAGAAGACGAGAGTGCGAGAACACGAGGTTTTTCAAAGGCGAGAACACGAGAAGACGAGAAGTCGAGGGACGAGAAGACGAGAAGTCGAGGTGAAAGTAATCTCGTGTTCTCGGGGCGAGATCCTCGTATTCTCGCCCTGTTTCCTCGCGTTCTCGTTCCCTCGACTTCTCGTGTTCTCGTCCTCTCGTCTTCTCGTTTTCTCGCCCTCGACTTCTCGCGGCGAGAACATGAGATTCTGAAATGGCCGCAATAGGCTTCCATACTTATAATGGTCAGTCTGTGCCTTACTTAGTCTAACGATCATTTGGAATAAATCAATGAATGTGAACTTCATTTCATTTTGTCATTTGTTTCTTCGTCAGTTTCATTAGGTGACTTTAATAACACTTAAAAATCAAATATCCCCTACTTTTTTTGAATAGTATCAATTGCATATAACTTTCATCAATCAAAAATTAACAAACTTGAAACTAGGGCTTTTTCTCTGGAGGTAATTTACAGAAAATTTGGAAATTTTACAGGCTTTTTCGTTTTACTTATTTAAATAATGCATATAAATTTTATACAGATTGGATGATGACTTTTGTTAACAAGGTTAACTAATTAAAACAAGGGTCATGACTCTAGAAATAATTGATGGAAATTGCTGAAATTCAATGGACCACCGTTTCACAAATTTAAATGATGCATATAAATTCCATACATATCAGATGATAACTTTCATCAATCAAGCATTAAAGAGGTTGAACCAATTGGCTTCCTGGTAATAACTTTCAGCGTTAGAGCATTAACAAGATTCAAAACAGTGAAACAAGGGCCATAATACTAGACGTAATAAATGGAAATTGCTGAAATTCAATAGCCTTCTTCGTTTCACTTATGATATTAGCCATTAAAACTCCATCACCGCCCAGATTTCAAGTGCGAATTAAAAATATAAGTCCAAAAATACACAAGATGGACTTTAATGTATGTAATAGTGGGTTAGGTGAAGTTTTATTTTCAACCCTATTCAAAATTTTAACCTCTGTCCCACATGGCCAAAATGGAAGGAGAAATTAAATGGGTAAATTTTATATATTTTACGTATGATTGAATTTTGAGGCTGAATATTTTGAAAAGTATATATTCAATCTACTCAGAATCTTTTGGAAATTATTAGTGCCAATTTTGGAAGTTATGTATACAACAGTGACTTTGCAAGAGGCTGTGGAAATCGTGAAAAAAAGGGAATTGTTCATTTGTTCCACATTTGGCCATATCTCTGATTTTTTTACCAAAAGAGGTAAAAATTTCCGATTTGTTAGCTGAAGACCATATACTATAACATATATTTTTTATAATTTTTTTGGAGGGGGTCATGTTCCCACCATTGGTCCAGTTGACATGGAACATTAGGGACCGGATATCGTCCAGATTTTACGAAAAAAGGAAAGAAACTAGCCTTACTGTCCAGAAACTAATACACGTATCCAGTCAATAGATTGCCGTCTAGATCCGAATGTGTTAAATGCCGTCAAGATTCATCAAAACCCGCCCAGTTTGTGCTACCGTGTAGTTTTCGTAACGCTGTATATTTTTGACCTCGATCGTCTAGTTTACAACCGTTCAGTTTCTCGGGATGTTTGTAGAAATGAACACTACCATTTATATTTGAAAGGGGTTTAGTTTTTAGACATGGCATTTATTTTCTCGGACATAGTCGAGAAATGAACCGAGTGTTTGATAACACAAGGCATTCAGATTTTATGCCAAATTACCACTTTACCGAGAGCCGTCTATGTGGTTACAATTTATAGGAAAAAGATTTTGAAAATATTCACTGATTCAGCTTGGTCATCGTTTTATTATTTCTGTTATTCATATTCCATCAAGAGGAAATTTGTGCGCCAAATGGGTCTACTTTTCGTGGATAATGTTCAATACCCGTATACTTTTTTTATACCCTGCCGGCAACTCACCAGGGATGTGTAGCGTGTCCACACAAAATGTGAACCAACAACATAATACATCCAAATGGGCCTACTTTTCGTGGATAATGTTCAATACCCGTGTACTTTTTTTATACCCTGCCGGCAACTCACCAGGGATGTGTAGCGTGTCCACACAAAATGTGAACCAACAACATAATACATCCACGGGCTATAAAAATATTAGGTAGATTCTTGTGACATTTTATTTTGATATTTAGATGTTTTAAAAGGCCTTCTGACAAAAATTGCCCTCACATATAGCACAGTTAAGATACATACCAGATTCTGATCTACTTCTAATTTCTAAATCATCTTCAACACTGGGGTTCCTGAGCTTTCTATCTAATAGCAAAAAATATACCACTTTCTCTGTATTATGTCTGTAAAGTAGTAGAATGATGTGATTAGTATGGATTTACCCATGTCAGACCTAACCAGATAAAATACACCTATTGATTGGTTATCAAATATGGGTTAAAATTCAGATTTCACTGAATATCTTCATTATCTCTCCTGGTATAAACCTCATCATGACTCTATATAACTGTTTTCAGGGTCTCTGTGTTCATTGAAAATAGAAATCCAAAATGGCGAAAATCCAAGACAGTGGTAATATTTCCATAACTTTCATACACGTTGATATTTTCGCAGTGTTTAAGGACCTGTCCACCATTTACCGTTACATTTTCTTGTCTATAAAACATTTATGTATACTTACCTATATGTGTCTATAAACTCACTTGTGTTGGCCTATATTCTCACATATTTGTGCTTTTTGTGTGTGCTTGCAAACTAAAGTAATACTGTACTGACCTCGCCAAAACTTAAAGAAACTCACTCTGTTGCCCGAAATCTGTTAATGGGAAATTGTCTAGAAACAGCTGGATTTGCCATTGGACTTGTACCTTTCAGAAAAGATATCATAACTAATATGATGTAATTAATGAGACCAACTAGGGCTGGTGAAAGTGGGCATTCTGACAATGATGCAGCACTAGTTTTAGCATATGTGCTTGCAGAACACTGGATATTTTGGAAGGTATATATATCGCCGGTAGGTAGACGAAGTGACTTATCGTCAATTAGCTGTGGTATAAAGATATGTCACTTCATCTGCACAGCGACGATATTGTTCATTTTTCCTTGTCTAGCATGTTTTGGATGAGATTTTCGAATCTAATGTTTAGAGTTAGTATATTCTTGTTTGGTAGTGATAGTATATACCTTCCAAAATATCCAGTGTTCTCCAATCACATATGACTAAACAAGAACACCCACTTTGACCAGCCGTAGTTGGTCTCATTAGATACATCATATTAATTGTGACTGAACACGGCATCTTGATTTGGAACGCGCAAAATCTAATTTTGGACTAGAGACAAAATAAGTAAAAATATTGATTCACAAAAATGAGTCTATAAAAATACTATCTATCGACACAAAAGATCAAAATAGCAATAAAAGATTTTAGAACATCTTTATTTAAACGTTTTGTAAGAGTACTGTATTCTTACATCTCTCCCATGTTTCTTCGCTCGCTGTGGGACGACCGTTCATTCCTCTTGCATAATAATTGGCATCGTTGTAAAGCAGAGAATATCTAGTTTACAAATATGATCAGAATATTATCGATGGATTGATTTTGAACGAACACAATCGAGTTTTAAAAACCCTAAAAGATAGGTTGCCAGGCAACGAAACATACGCCCACAGCAGCTAAATCGTCTGGGCAGTCAACAAGGGTTGTCACATATTTTTACTTTTTTTTGGTAATGAAACATTTGTAATACACTAAAATCTGAGTAACAACTCATTATGTAATTATCAGAAAATCATTAGAATTTGTTTGCTTTTTATAAAGTTTTGCCCCACGCTAACAATTAGTATAGGAAACATTTAATATCATGGATTTAGCTGTTCAGTTATCAAAATTCATTGAAAATCAAAATACTTGTTCGTTTCAACACCTTAAACTCAGTGTATCAATCTGAAGTCAATTGGATGAAAAGTTTGGCATCTACAGCGCCACAAGGTTTTTTGAAGTGATCAAGGGAGATAACTCTGGAAGTAATTATTTGAAATTGATGAAAATCAGTAGGCTTCTTCCGCTCAGGACCTTAAACAGTGTGTGTAAATTTAAAGTCAATCGGATATTAACTTTGGCTTCTAGAGCGTCCACAGGATTTTTTGATTTGATCAAGGGCCATAACTCTGGCACTAATTATCGGAAATTGATGCAAATCAATAGGCTTCTTCGTCTTCTGACCTTAAACACTGTGTATAAATTTAAAGTCAATCGGATATCAACTTTGGCTTTTAGAACGTCCACAATATTTTTTGAAGTGATCAAGGGCCATAACTCTGGCACTAATTATCGGAAATTGCTGAAAATCAATAAGCTTCTTCGTCTTATGACCTTAAACACTGTGTATAAATTTAAAGTCAATTGGATATTAACTTTGGCTTTTAGGGCGTTCACAAGATTTTTTGAAGTGATCAAGGGCCATAACTCTGGCACTAATTATTGGAAATCGCTGAAAATCAATAGGATTCTTCGTCTTATGACCTTAAAAACTGTGTATAAATTTAAAGTCAATCGGATATTAACTTTGGCTTTTAGAGCGTCCACAAGATTTTTTGAAGTGATCAAGGGCCATAACTCTGGCACTAATTATTGGAAATCGCTGAAAATCAATAGGCTTCTTCGTATTATGCCCTTAAACACTGTGTATAAATTTAAAGCCAATCGGACATTAACTTTGGCCTCTAGAGCGTCCACAAGATTTTTTGAAGTCGTCAAGGGCCATAACTCTGGTAGTTATTATCGGAAATCGCTGAAAAACAATAGGCTTCTTCCTCTCATGACCTTAAACACTGTGTATAAATTTAAAGTCAATCGGATATTAACTTTAGCCTCTAGAGCGTCCACAAGCAATTGTGGACACCGGACCGACGGACAGACGGACGGACGGACCGACGGACGGACGGGGGCGACGACAATATACAGCCACATTTCAATGTGGGCGTATAAAAATATAAACATACTCAGCTTGTTGCTATGCTGTCTACACAACTCGTTTGCTGACTGGCCCAGACACCGCGTGCAAAGCATTTTAGTTACTTGGCTGGCTTGAGCGGGCAATAAATATTTGGTTTTGGGGATAATGTTTTTGGGTACCTACATGCGATTCACTCTGATAAGTGGCAGAAAAAAAAATTAATTCAGATTGCCGTTGAGTTTTAATCAATCGTCAAGTGGGTGTGAGTCATTGAGTAATACTAATCAACTGTCACGGGTCAATGATAAAGCCGTCGACAACTCATTATTAACTGCAAATAATATCTCATACCATCTTTTAAAAAATAATTTATAGGCCTTAAATGGAAATGAACAAAATGGCCAATAATTTTCTTTTTGAAGAGAATTTTACTGTTAGCTGAATTCTGTTAACTGTTGCTTCTTCATAAGCAGGGGCGGATCCACTTGTGGTGCAAACCCCGGCGAACTGACGGGCAATCAACCAAGTCACAAACCGACTCGTTTAGGAGTACAATACCAGTCAGACAGAAGTACTAAATTTCTCCATACTCGGACCTGGGCAGAAATGAAAAATGGTAGGCGTCAGTTTATCAATCCGCTCTGGCAATGCTCAAAATTCCGTTCAAAATTCCTCCGCAAATTTGACATGGCAGATACACCTCGAATTTAAAGGAGTCGGACTTTCGCCGCATGTAGGCCTACAGTCAGCAAATCAATAGCTGATTAGAAATGGGGTTATTTATCGTGCAATTGCACCACAGTCATAGAATTCGAATATCAGCTAATATGGCATGCTAAAAAGGATTGTTAATTTAACACGGTTAGACACGCAGATTTTACTGGCTTATACTGAAATATAACAAATTGGCAGGCTGCCCCACTTGGGGTGCAAAGCCCTGCCCTCGGACTGACGGGCAATCAACCAAGTCACAAACCGACTCGTTTCGGAGTACAGTACCAGTCAGGCGGTATGGCGGGGGAAAGCGGCAAAAACCTAATGCTATGTAGAAATGTCTAATTCAAAACACACATGTAACATAATGCCATACCAAATACCTAAAACGCCTAATGCAAAAAACAAAATACAAGAAACCTCTAATACAAAATACCTCATACGTCTATTGCAAAAGACAAAATACAAGAAACCTCTAATACAAAATACATATAACCTCTTATGCACAATTGATTTTACAATCTGAAACATCTACCATAAGCATTAGATGACATATCTCTCATGCATTACTTACGTTTCTCCACTGAATTATCTTTATTTAGGTCAATGTCAAGGTCACCGAACACAACATGGCGACCTATTTGGCTAGCGAGCTATTCGACCGATCCAGCTGGCAACCTGTTCGTTGGCAACCTATTAAGACAACAGTCGCCCAAACTCATCTATTTTTAACAACCAATAAAATCCAACGTTACGTCTATCAAATGAAAGTAGAATAATATATTATTTTTATCAATTCCTTTAGCTCAGAATAGATATTTAATTTCGCATTATCGTACAAAATTCTAGACATCCAACTAAATATATTCCGAAAGGTAATTAAATAGACTTTCTAAGTATTATCAGTAAAAATTGGCACATTCATATTAAAGGGGTGCACTCTCTTCCTAAACATGACCAATTTTTTAAAAATTTTAAAGAGAAAAACTGTTAATATCCCACGTCAAAATTCGGACCATCGTACAAAATTCTGATGATCCAACTAAATATATTCTAAAAGGTAATTGAATAAGCTTTCCAAATATTATTAGTAAAAGTTGGCACAATCATATTAAAGGGGTGCGCTCTCAACCTGAACATAGCCAATTTTTCAATATTTTAAAGTGAAAGAACAGTAATATTTCGAGTCGAAATTCAGACCATCGTACAAAATTCTTAGCAAACAGCTATATATATTCTGAAAGGTAATTGAATAAGCTTTGTAAATATTATTAGTAAAAGTTGGCACAGTCATATGAAAGGGGCGCGCTCTCAACCTGAACATAGCCAATTTTTCAATATTTTAAAATGAAAGAACGGCAATATTCCGAGTCGAAATTCGGACCATCGTACAAAATTCTGAGCATCCAGCTATATATTTTCTGAATGGTAATTCAATAAGCTTTCTAAATATTATTAGTAAAAGTAGGCACAATCATATTAAAGGGGCGCGCTCTCAACCTGAACATAGCCAATTTTTCAATATTCTATATGTAAAGATAGACCGGAATTTTTTTCGAAGTCCGAATTTGGACCATCGTACAAAATTCTGACCATCCAGCTATATATATTCTGAAAGGTAATTGGATAAGCTTTCCAAATATTAATAGTAAAAGTTGGCAGAATCATGTTAAAGGGGCGCGCTCTCAACCTGAACATGGCAAATTTTTCAATATTTTAAAGTGAAACAACGGTAATATTCCGAGTCGAAATTCGGACCATCGTACAAAATTCTGAGCATCCAGCTATATATATTCTGAAAGGTAATTGAATAAGCTTTCTAAATATTATTAGTAAAAGTTGGCACAATCATATTAAAGGGGCGCGCTCTCAACCTGAACATTGCCAATTTTTCAATATTTCAAAGTGAAAGAACGGTAATATTCCGTGTCAAAGTTCGGACCATCGTACAAAATTTGGAGCATCCAGCATCCAGCATCAACCTGAACATAGCCAATTTTTCAATATTTTAAAATGAAAGAACGGCAATATTCCGAGTCGAAATTCGGACCATCGTACAAAATTCTGAGCATCCAGCTATATATTTTCTGAATGGTAATTCAATAAGCTTTCTAAATATTATTAGTAAAAGTAGGCACAATCATATTAAAGGGGCGCGCTCTCAACCTGAACATAGCCAATTTTTCAATATTCTATATGTAAAGATAGACCGGAATTTTTTTCGAAGTCCGAATTTGGACCATCGTACAAAATTCTGACCATCCAGCTATATATATTCTGAAAGGTAATTGGATAAGCTTTCCAAATATTAATAGTAAAAGTTGGCAGAATCATGTTAAAGGGGCGCGCTCTCAACCTGAACATGGCAAATTTTTCAATATTTTAAAGTGAAACAACGGTAATATTCCGAGTCGAAATTCGGACCATCGTACAAAATTCTGAGCATCCAGCTATATATATTCTGAAAGGTAATTGAATAAGCTTTCTAAATATTATTAGTAAAAGTTGGCACAATCATATTAAAGGGGCGCGCCCTCAACCTGAACATATCCAATTTTTCAATATTCTATATGTGAAGATAGACCGGTATTTTTTTTTGAAGTCCAAATTCGAACCATCGTACAAAATTCTGAGCATCCAGCTATATAAATTCTGAAAGGTATCTGAATAAGCTTTCCAAATATTATTAGTAAAATGTGGCACAATCATATTAAAGGGGTGCGCTCTCAACCTGAACATCGCCACTTTTTTAATATTTTAAAGTGAAAGAACGGTAATATTCCGAGTCAAAATTCGGACCATCGTACAAAATTCGGAGCATCCAGCTATATAAATTTGGAATGGTAATTGAATAAGCTTTCCAAACATTATTAGTAAAAGTTGGCACAATCATATTAAAGGGGCGCGGCCTCAACCTGAACATATCAAATTTTTCAATATTCTATAAGTGAAGATAGACAGGTATTTTTTTCGAAGTACAAATTCGGACCATCGTACAAAAATCTGAGCATCCAGGTATATATATTCTTAAAGGTAATTGGATAAGCTTTCCAAATATTATTGGTAAAAGTTGGCATAATCATATTAAAGGGGTGCGCTCTCAACCCAAACGTCGCCAATTTTTTAATATTTTAAAGTGAAAGAACGGTAATATTCCGAGTCAAAATTCGGACGATCGTACAAAATTCTGAGCATCCAGCTATATAAATTCGGAAAGGTATTTGAATAAGCTTTCCAAATATTATTAGTAAAAGTTGGCACAATCATATTAAAGGGGTGCGCTCTCAACCTGAACATAGCCAATTTTTCAATATTCTATATGTAAAGATAGACCGGAATTTTTTTCGAAGTCCAAATTAGGACCATCGTACAAAATTTGGAGCATCCAGCTATATATATTCTGAAAGTTAATTGAATAAGCTTTCCAAATATTATTAGTAAAAGTTGGCACAATCATATTAAAGGGGCGTGCTCTCAACCTGAACATAGCCAATTTTTCAATATTCTATATGTGAAGATAGACCGGTATTTTGTTCGAAGTCCGAATTCGGACCATCGTACAAAATTCTGAGCATCCAGCTATATATATTTTGTACGATGGTTCGAATTTTGACTCGGAATATTACCGTTCTTTCACTTTAAAATATTAAAAAAGTGGCAATGTACAGGTTGAGAGCGCGCCCCTTTAGTATGATTGTGCCAACTTTTACTAATAATATTTGGAAAGCTCATTCAGATACCTTTCCGAATTTATATAGCTGGATGCTCAGAATTTTGTACGATGGTTCGAATTTGGACTTCAAAAAAAATACCGGTCTATCTTCACATATAGAATATTGAAAAATTGGATATGTTCAGGTTGAGGGCGCGCCCCTTTAATATGATTGTGCCAACTTTTACTAATAATATTTGGAAAGCTTATTCAATAACCTTTCAGAATATATATAGCTGGATGCTCCAAATTTTGTACGATGGTCCGAACTTTGACACGGAATATTACCGTTCTTTCACTTTAAAATATTGAAAAATTGGCGATGTTCAGGTTGAGAGCGCGCCCCTTTAATATGATTGTGCCAACTTTTACTAATAATATTTAGAGAGCTTATTCAATTACCTTTCAGAATATATATAGCTGGATGCTCAGAATTTTGTACGATGGTCCGAATTTCGACTCGGAATATTACCGTTGTTTCACTTTAAAATATTGAAAAATTGGCTATGTTCAGGTTGAGAGCGCGCCCTTTTAATATGATTCTGCCAACTTTTACTATTAATATTTGGAAAGCTTATCTAATTACCTTTCAGAATATATATAGCTGGATGGTCAGAATTTTGTACGATGGTCCAAATTCGGACTTCGAAAAAAATTCTGGTCTATCTTTACATATAGAATATTGAAAAATTGGCTATGTTCAGGTTGAGAGCGCGCCCCTTTAATATGATTGTGCCTACTTTTACTAATAATATTTAGAAAGCTTATTGAATTACCATTCAGAAAATATATAGCTGGATGCTCAGAATTTTGTACGATGGTCCGAATTTCGACTCGGAATATTACCGTTCTTTCATTTTAAAATATTGAACAAGCCAACAGTGAGGCTGATGTCCCCCGCCAAAATCCCAAAATAAATAGACGACACATATTAATTAATCGCACATTTATTTTTTTCAAACGTATCGAGTTATCGTGTCTCAAAGCATCAACCAATCAAATTGCTTATCTCTGCTTACCCAAAGCGGAAAATGCTCATCTTCGAACTCCATCAAGGCATTGACCTAATAAGCATATACACCAAGTTTGAACATTTTAACTCAATTAGAAGGAGAGTTATTGTGTTCCAAAGTCTCGACCACTCAAATTGCGTATCGCTCTGCTTACCCTGAGCAGAAAATGATCATTATCGAACTTAGTCAAGGTATTACTGTAATGAATAAGCATATACACCAAGTTTGAACATTTTAACTCAATTACATTAGATTCTTAGAAGGAGAGTTATTGTGTTCCAAAGTCTCGACCAATCAAATTGCGTATCGCTCTGCTTACCCGGAGCAGAAAATGCTCATTATCGAACTTTGTCAAGGTAATTAGAACTAAAGCTATCGTGTCCCAAAGCATCAACCAATCAAATTGCTTATCTCTGCTTACCCTAAGCGGAAAATGCTCATCTTCGAACTCCATCAAGGCATTGACCTAATAAACACATACACCAAGTTTGAAGATTCTAGCTCAATTAGGAAGAGAGTTATTGTGTCCCAAAAAGTGTGACGGACGGACGGACGGACGGACGGACGGACGGACGGACCCATTTTAATAGTCCCCCAACTTTCTTCGAAAGGCGGGGGACAAAAATTGGCTATGTTCAGGTTGAGAGCGCGCCCCTTTAATATGACTGTGCCAACTTTTACTAATAATATTTACAAAGCTTATTCAATTACCTTTCAGAATATATATAGCTGTTTGCTAAAAATTTTGTACGATGGTCCGAATTTCGACTCGAAATATTACTGTTCTTTCACTTTAAAATATTGAAAAATTGGCTATGTTCAGGTTGAGAGCGCACCCCTTTAATATGATTGTGCCAACTTTTACTAATAATATTTGGAAAGCTTATTCAATTACCTTTTAGAATATATTTAGTTGGATCATCAGAATTTTGTACGATGGTCCGAATTTTGACGTGGGATATTAACAGTTTTTCTCTTTAAAATTTTTAAAAAATTGGTCATGTTTAGGAAGAGAGTGCACCCCTTTAATATGAATGTGCCAATTTTTACTGATAATACTTAGAAAGTCTATTTAATTACCTTTCGGAATATATTTAGTTGGATGTCTAGAATTTTGTACCATAATGCGAAATTACATCTCTATTCTGAGCTAAAGGAATTGATAAAAATAATATATTATTCTACTTTCATTTGATAGACGTAACGTTGGATTTTATTGGTTGTTAAAAATAGATGAGTTTGGGCGACTGTTATCTTAATTCCGAATAGGTTGCCAACGAACAGGTTGCCAGCTGGATCGGTCGAATAGCTCGCTAGCCGAATAGGTCGCCAAGTTGTGTTCGGTGACCTTGACATTGACCTAAATAAAGATAATTCAGTGGAGAAACGTAAGTAATGCAAGAGAGATATGTCATCTAATGCTTATGGTAGATGTTTCAGATTGTAAAATCAATTGTGCATAAGAGGTTATATGTATTTTGTATTAGAGGTTTCTTGTATTTTGTCTTTTGCAATAGACGTATGAGGTATTTTGTATTAGAGGTTTCTTGTATTTTGTTTTGTGCATGAGACGTTTTAGGTATTTGGTATGGCGTTATGTTACATGTGTGTTTTGAATTAGACATTTCTACATAGCATTAGGTTTTTGCCGCTTTCCCCCGCCATAAGGCGGAAGTACTAAATTTCCCCTTACTCCGACCTGGGCAGAAATGAAAAATGGCAGGCGTCAGTTTATCAATCCGCTCTGGCCACGCTCAAAATTCCCTTCAAAATTCTCTCTGCGAATTTGACATTGCAGATACGTCGCAAATTTTATGAAGTCGGACTTTCGACGCATGAGGCCTACAGTCAGCAAATCAATAGCTGATTAGAAATGGGGTTATTTATTGTGCAATTGCACCGCAGTCATAGTAGTCGAATATCAACTCGTCAACATTGCTGAACACATGTACATTAACACGTATCATTCGGATAAAACCGTGTTGATCAACCTTGTGACAATATGGACAAAATTACTCTGACTATTTTGAATCACCGTTGACCATGATTCCCCGCGAATTTGATATTTCCACTGACTATAATCCGCCACGATTTTCATATTTTCGCGGGCGATAATCCAGCATCTCAGCTAGAACTTCTCTAATTCCCTGCGGAGCGTATGTGGGGAAAACACCGTGATTTTTGAGCGGATAAAATGCCCAGAAGGACTAATTTCTTACTAGTGCTGTAAATTAGGATTTCCAACCTAAACTATTTTTGTTATCCTTTCCCACGAGAATATATGGAGCTAAAAATTATTTGCCACAACAAAAGATAGGTTGCCAGGCAACGAAACATACGCCCACAGCAGCTAAATCGTCCGGGCAGTCATATTTTTACTTTTTTTTTGGTAATGAAACATTTGTAACACACTAAAATCTGAGTAACAACTCATTATGTAATTATCTGAAAATCATTAGAATTTGTTTGCTTTTTATAAAGTTTTGCCCCAAGCTAACAATTAGTATAGGAAACATTTAACATCATGGATTTAGCTGCTCAGTTATCAAAATTCATTGAAAATCAAAATACTTGTTCGTTTCAACACCTTAAACTCTGTGTATCAATCTGAAGTCAATCGGATGATAAGTTTGGCATCTACAGCGCCACAAGGTTTTTTGAAGTGATCAAGGGAGATAACTCTGGAAGTACTTATTTGAAATCGATGAAAATCAGTAGGCTTCTTCGCCTCAGGACCTTAAACAGTGTGTGTAAATTTAAAGTCAATCGGATATTAACTTTGGCCTCCAGAGCATCCACAGGATTTTTTGATGTGATCAAGGGCCATAACTCTGGCACTAATTATCGGAAATTGATGCAAATTAATAGGCTTCTTCGTATTATGACCTTAAACACTGTGTATAAATTTAAAGTCAATCGGATATTAACTTTGGCTTTTAGAGCGTCCACAAGATTTTTTGAAGTCATCAAGGGAGATAACTTTGGCACTAATTATCGGAAATTGCTGAAAATCAATAAGCTTCTTCGTCTTTTGACCTTAAACACTGTGTACAAATTTAAAGTCAATCGGATATTAACTTTGCCTCTTAGGGCGTTCACAAGATTTTTTGAAGTGATCAAGGGCCATAACTCTGGCAATAATTATTGGAAATCTCTGAAAATCAATAGCCTTCTTCGTCTTATGACCTTAAACATTGTGTATAAATTTAAAGTCAATCGGATATTAACTTTGGCTTTTAGAGCGTCCACAAGATTTTTTGAAGTGATAAAGGGCCATAACTCTGGCACTAATTATTGGAAATCGCTGAAAATCAATAAGCTTCTTCGTCTTATGACCTTAAACACTGTGTATAAATTTAAAGTCAATCGAATATTAACTTTAGCCTCTAGAGCGTCCACAAGCAATTGTGGACGCCGGACCGACGGACGGACCGACCGACCGACGGACGGATGGGGGCGACGACAATATACGACCACATTTCAATGTGGGCGTATAAAAATAGAGGGGACGTGCGCCGAGTGCGCCCCCCTCTGGATCTGCGCCTGATAAGGCATGTAAAGTAAGGAATGCCTATTGGATATCATTGTTTAAAATTCTCTTATGACCATGGGTCGAAAAAATGAGAACGACCAGAGCCGAAATGCAATGATTCTCGAACCTGCGATTGTTTAATTATATCAATGCCAAAACTCTAAAACTACATTGACACAATACAGATAGGAAAATTCCACTTGCCAAACGTCTCTAATAATAGACCTATCGTACACGCAAAATCTTATTTTAATTCACGTGTTAAATGAACACGTGTACAGCTGTGGCAGCTACTTTGATGATTATCTAATCAACAATCTTAATCGCCTGTCCACTAGCTGGCACTAAGGTGCTAATTAATTGATGAGGTTAACTGAAGTTAATCTAACCAAAGTTATAATATACAAATTACTAATAATGTATAGATTGTTCTTCAGTATAACACTATGATGTTAATACGCTGCATGTGTTGTGGACGTTTCGCTTCGAAGAGAGTGCATTTACTTCGATTTTTGTCTTCAGCACCCTTGAAATTCTAAATAAAAAATTATTAAGTGACAAAATAGCAAATAAATTGTGGAAATCGTCTGATCAAATTTTCACTACGATTTTCGTTTTTAGCTCCCCTGAAAACCCCTGAAAAGATATGTTCAACAACAAAACAGAAAATAAATGGCCTGGTTGCTATGGGATTTTGTTTTGGAACATACTAAATCTTTAACTTGCTTTTTCTCAAAACTTACATTTGTGAGCTGAGACACAATTTTTGCCCAATTCAAACAAACTATACATCAAATTGAAGGTAATGAGTTGGAGAATGTGAAAATTACAATAACTCAATTTTCAAAATTATCTCATTGTGACACATTATGCCATGTGGGGTCACAATTATATCTTTTTGAAAGGTAAGAGTCCACTATCAAATCCAGCTGTTCCTATACAATTTCTCCCCAAACTGTTTTTGCACTGAAGAGCCGGTTTCTTTAGGATTTGGTGAGGTCATTACGTTATTATGGTTTATAAAGAAAAAATAAGTGTATGTAAATAAGTTTTACAGACAAGAAAATGTAACAGTAAATGTTAGACAGGTCGTTAAAAAACTTTCAGTGGCAGCTACTTTGATGATTATCTAATCAACAATCTTAATCGCCTGTCCACTAGCTGGCACTAAGGTGCTAATTAATTGATGAGGTTAACTGAAGTTAATCTAACCAAAGTTATAATATACAAATTACTAATAATGTATAGATTGTTCTTCAGTATAACACTATGATGTTAATACGCTGCATGTGTTGTGGACGTTTCGCTTCGAAGAGAGTGCATTTACTTCGATTTTTGTCTTCAGCACCCTTGAAATTCTAAATAAAAAATTATTAAGTGACAAAATAGCAAATAAATTGTGGAAATCGTCTGATCAAATTTTCACTACGATTTTCGTTTTTAGCTCCCCTGAAAACCCCTGAAAAGATATGTTCAACAACAAAACAGAAAATAAATGGCCTGGTTGCTATGGGATTTTGTTTTGGAACATACTAAATCTTTAACTTGCTTTTTCTCAAAACTTACATTTGTGAGCTGAGACACAATTTTTGCCCAATTCAAACAAACTATACATCAAATTGAAGGTAATGAGTTGGAGAATGTGAAAATTACAATAACTCAATTTTCAAAATTATCTCATTGTGACACATTATGCCATGTGGGGTCACAATTATATCTTTTTGAAAGGTAAGAGTCCACTATCAAATCCAGCTGTTCCTATACAATTTCTCCCCAAACTGTTTTTGCACTGAAGAGCCGGTTTCTTTAGGATTTGGTGAGGTCATTACGTTATTATGGTTTATAAAGAAAAAATAAGTGTATGTAAATAAGTTTTACAGACAAGAAAATGTAACAGTAAATGTTAGACAGGTCGTTAAAAAACTTTCAGTATCGTCTTTTTACAGATTTGTTGACAGCCGACTATAACACAGGGAGGTCTCAAGGGAGGGCCGATAAATTCTCGAGCTATATATTCATATAATCCTTCTCATCCATTATGCCCTTCGGATGCTTGGATGAAAGGGGGGATAATGTCACCAAATATAATATAATAATACCTAATCTTAGTAAATCAAACTATGTAATATTATATTATGCAAAGACAAGATTTTTAAAGTTGTTGTGTATTGTATTGTATATATCGGTAATTGTCTGCCTGAGACATAAAATTGTTACATATTGTCTTTTTTATCACACATTTTTGGTGGATAAAATATTCTAGTTGGCGGAAGAAAATATGAAGCTCTTTTTATATAAAGATAGGTTGCCAGGCAACGAAACATACGTACCCAGCAGCTAAATCGTCCGGGCAGTCAACAAAAGTTTTCGTATATTCTTACTTTTTTCGATAATGAAACATTTATAATAGCCTTCACTAAAATCTGATTAAGAGTAACAACTCATTTTGTAATTATCAGAAAATCATTAGAATTTGAATGGTTTTTATAAAGTTCTGCCCCATGCTAACGCTTAGTATACGAAACATTTAAAATCATGGATTTAGTTGTTGTTATCAAAATTCATTGAAAATCAATACACTTGTTCGTCTCAAGACCTTAAACTCTGTGTATCAATATGAAGTCAATTGGATGATAAGTTTGGCCTTTAGAGTGTTACAAAAGATCTTTCAAAGTGATCAAGAGTGCTAACTCTGGCAGTAATTATCGGAATTTGCTGAAAATCAATAGGATTCTTCGTCTCATGACCTTAAACACTGTGTATAAATTTAAAGTCAATCGGATATTAACTTTGGTCTCTAGAGCGTCCACAAGATTTTTTGAAGTGATCAAGGGGCCATAACTCTGGCAGTAATTTTCGGAATTCGCTGAAAATCAATACACTTCTTCGTCTCATGACCTTAAACACTGTGAATAAATTTAAAGTCATTCGGATATTAACTTTAGCCTGTAGAGCGTTCACAAGATTTTTCAAAGTGATCAAGGGCCATAACTCTGGCAGTAATTATTGGATATTGCTGAACATCAATAGGATTCTTCATCTCATGACCTCAAACACTGTGTTTAACTTTAGCGTTCACAAGCTTTTTCAAAGTGGTCAAGGTTCTTAACTCTGGCAGTAATTAACGGATATCGTTGAAAATCAATAGGCTTTTTCGTCTCATGACGGTATCACGGTATCTGGACCATAGCCTGCTTATGACAGACTGAGAAACATTCATCGTCCGCGCCACAACCGCCTGTGTTGTGCCGATCTGTAGCATGCCAAGGGCACGTAACCTTTTATTTTGGGTAAGCCGACGCATATCAAAATTTGTTTTCTGGTCACTAAAACAATTAAACTGATGTTTCCACCCTGGAATTCAATGCCACAATGACTGTAACATTCAAAGTCAGAGTCGTGCAAATCTTGGGTTGGACCCCCATGATGATCCCAAGCATCACCTGCATTCGTAGTCATTTGCATATTTTAGTATTATGCCCCCAAAATCAAATATCCCCTACTTTTTTTGAATAGTATAATTCAAATGTCAACCAACGCATTTCAGACTTCACGTCTTACCATTTCACACATTGTTAAACAATTTCAATAGCGTCTCCTTGATCAAAATAACTATTCTGTTTATACATGTAAAGGCATGCACAAGCTTATTCGCATGTATTGGAAGCACGTATTGGAAAACTGTTTGGTTGCTTTATTTGAGAAGATACTAAAATCAAACTATGAAATTTGTCAAATTTTTCTTTGAAAATTCTGATAAATAGTGAGTTCTTGTGCCTACGTCACACCAGACTATGTTTATTCATACAAGTGTCACGTGAACCAACCTCATACAAACATACAATGGCGTCTACTCAAGTCTTTCACAAGATCGTTCTTACTTCGGACGATGTTCTGGGCGCTACAATTGATTTTAGTAAACTAAATGAATATGGAAATGTTCAGTTAAAAAGTTGGGTCGAATGCAGAGGACTGAAATTGTCTGGGTATCGACTTGAGCTACTTAAAAGGTGAGTAAAACATCCGTTGAACGGCCATGCAGTTGCCACATGTAATTTTTCTTTTGTTTGGTATATTTACCAATAATTGTCATAAAGTTATTGTAACTCAATCGTACCCGTACATTGCATCATTAACAGATTACATATGATAAATAATTCGTAAAAATTAATTGTTACATATATATTTTTAAATATATATTATCAGGTGCAGAGATGTTTACCCAGCCGGACAAAAAGAGAGCATTGACATTGGTGTTGATGGGGGTAAATGGTTTGATATCAAATTAAAAAAACAGTCAGTAAAAACAGATGAAAAGAAAAACTCTAGTATACCACCATTATTAGGATGGAAAGCCTTTAGTTCAGTTCGATTACCAGAAAACTTTAACTATGGACACATATATTATTACTTATTAGAAAGTGTAGTTTTGATAGGGGAGGATGGGAGAAAGGATGACACAAACTTGTCTCATATGACATCTAAACCTTTGACCAAGGGTGAACAGTCAAAAGTGGAAATGTTGCAGATATCATGGATATTGAGCACAATGGATGCTACTATGAGAAATGAATAAAGAAGTGTTCATGTGACCATTTCCTATATTCACGGTGCTGTTAGGGACACCAGTTGTACTTGTTCAGAATCTGCCCTCGGTCCTTGTAACCATTATCCAGCAGTACTTCTAACCATTGATAAACAATGTAAAGAGTTTTGTCATGGTCAACAAACCTGTACAAGTAAGTCGTGTGAATGGGTAAAGGTCAAAAAGAACAAGAACCCAGGAAAAGAAACCAGTACAACCTATGGCTTCTACAAAGAAAAGCAGGCAAGGTTATGTGAGTTTGATCCTAGACCACAATCTGACAGGAATAATTCTGTTAGGAAAATTAATGATTTTAAGGTTTCCTTGAACTATTTAAAAATGAAGCGAGGCAGTACACCATTTGGGGAAGCATAATGGACTTTATATATGCAGACTATGAGTTATCTGATGTAAGAAATTCTTTTCCAAGAATCTTGGTCGATTCATATTTCATGAATTTGAAAAAAGAATGCAAGGCTAAACAGACTGATTCATATATGGTTCTCGATACAGAATGTCAGGCAGATTCTTTTGAATGGAATATAGATTATTACAATATAGATTAATATTAGATTGGACGAATACTACTGTTTTATTAATTCCCACCTGTGATCACATGTCTGGGTGCCATATGAAACCATGTTTTTGAATACGCACCCCGTTATTACAGTATGGATTAATTGTTTGATTGCTAGAATGCTATTGTTTTATAACTTCTATCTGCATTATTTGTGATAAATGTACCTCTCATATAATGCAATATGGTTTGATTTAGGTGTAACAAAAATCGTTGTACTACAGTCAACATTTCATTGACCCAAATCCCGCGATTACGTAACATCAAGGCACTAATCATTGAAGCGTATTTCCTGGGTGACTTCTTTTGGCGCCAGTACATGTCTAACTCTCTCGCAAGTCTATCGCACTGCCATTGTATGGTTGACTTCTGGCGACATGCACACGTGGAAGTCTGCATGATTTAATGAAGATGCATTACCTGTGTGATTTACCGAGTTCTGATTGTATAATTACCTGGGACGTGATTTACCGATTTTTGATGTATTTGTCAATGGTGGAATATTATTTTTATAGGCTAATGGATAATATCGTCGGTGGGCGATCAAAACACCGTATATCGGATTTTAATAAGTTTTCAGGGGTAACAAAAAACTATTGAATGTGATTATATTTCTAATTTATGAACTAAATTGTGGAAAATATAATATGGGAAGGTTATTTTGAAGATAATTTTAGGGGTTTACCTGCTGTCGCGATATAAGACATTTTGTCTTGTAAAATGGCGGCGTATATGATATACAACGTTCTTTTCACAAACTATAAGCCTGTTCCGGGAATATACGACGTTTTGTTCTTAATTAATTACCTATTTACAAAGATTGTTTTTTTAAAGGTAATTTACTTAGTACAGTGGCGGACGCAGGGTATTTTTTTATCGGCCGAGTGGGGGGGGGGGGCGGAGCAATTCGGGAAAAACTAACCCAAGGCTAGTTAGTCGGGGTCAATATATCCACTGCACAATTTGTTATGATATTCAACCTGATACGGTACGCAGCGCACGTATGAATACATTGTTGTGTACTACGTCATCATATCGGTTAGTTAGTAAAACATGTCTTGTGACCTGTGTTAGTCATTCTCTCGCTCAATATCACAACATGGTGCCAGAAGCGGGATTGTAAATAGAAAGTTGGATCACCAAAAGGATAGAACATTCGTAAATAAGGTGAAAGTTCTTTCATTTGCAATGTCAAGTCCGCGTGGAACCAGAGACCGTTGTCTCAATTTGTAGAAAAAAATAGAAATTTCCAGAATCGTGCCCAGTAGACATTACGTCACTTTGCCGGGAATTAGAGACCACGTGATATTTGTTTACATTCTGCAAAACTGCTATCATTGTCAAACATGGCTTCCCGCATCCCAGAAATGGACTGGAAAAACTCAGACATCGCAGAAACTTTCTCACTTTTTAAACAGTCAATGCTTCTATACTGTGACGACGAGGGAATCACAGCTGACGAGAAGATTGCTTTGAAAATAAAACGAGGAATCGGACACGAAGGCCTCAAAAGATTAAACGCTTCAGGTTTATCGGATGACGAAATGAAACTACCTGCGAGCTTATGGGAATACTTTGAGAAACAACTTAACGTACATGTCAATTTCCGTGTACACCGACTGGAATTAATGCAATTTCGCCAAGAAAAGGAGGAGTCCATTGATGTTTTTGTAACCAGATGTAAAACTCGCGCATTGAAATGTGATTTCTCTGCCAATGAAAAACAAGAAAGAATTATTGAGCTGATCATAGCTAGCACACCATTCGACTCGTTTCAAAGAGAACTGTTGGGGAAAGACAGAACCTTCACATTAGAACAAGCTCTAGTCGAAGGGAGGAAATATGAGGCCCTAGCAGCAGGTCACCAACAGATCGAACATCTTCACAAGCCAGCAAATTCGACAACATCACAGATAGATGGAATCAAAAAATTTTCTGAATGCGGAAACTGTGGTACAACACACAAACGAAACCAATGCCCAGCCCACCTCGACACATGTGATTACTGTGGAAATAAGGGTCATTGGCAAAAATTATGTCGCAAATTTAAACGCGCTAACAGAGGCAGAGCAACACAGCGTCAAAACAATGGTAAGCAATATGATAGCCATCAACGAGGTGGATTCCGCCGCAGAACTCCAAGCCGCCATGGACGTAACCGTTACAGGAGAACCAGTCATGATAGGAACATCAGTAATATCAATAGTGGAACCTATCCAGACAGAGACAATTTTACTCTTTCCTATTACTTTATAACAGTGTCTAAGCAATGCCTTGACTCCATTGAAGGCAAACAGCGCGATGAAGCCTACACTACACTAGAGATTCAAGCTCCTCAGAAAAGCGGCATACACAACCTTACACTCAAGGTAGATACAGGTGCATCTGGCGACACACTACCTTATCGCACATATAAACAGATGTATGGCGACACGCCTACCACATCCATACTCACTCCACCAGGGGATGTTCGTTTAACTGCATATAATGGACAGCCCATCAAATGTTTAGGTACAATCACACTCAAGTGTAAATACAAAGACTCGTGTTTTAAAGAAACACTATTCTATGTGGTCGATGTTCCAGGCCCAGCCATTGTGGGCCTACCCACATGCGAAGCATTAGGACTTGTCACAATTAATTGTGACAATATCACAGCATCCAAATCAACCCTAGCTACTGCCCCAGATGAATACTCCAAACCAAAACACCCAATTAACTCAATTGGAGATCTTGTACGCATTTATCCAAATCTCTTCGACAAGATTGGCAACTTCCATGAGCCAGCCAAACTTTTTCTCAAAGAAGATGCAGAACCTTTCATAGATCCTCCAAGAAAATGCGGTATACACATTAAAGACAGAATCAAGGAGGAACTTGACAGACTCGAATCAATTGGTGTCATTAAAAAAATAACTGAACACACTGACTGGTGTTCATCTTTGATGTGCACGCAAAAGAAAGATGGGTCCCTGAGATTGTGTCTCGACCCACAGAGGCTGAACATGTCCCTCAAGAGATGCCCACACAAGATTCCTACGCTCGAAGAACTCAATCCTAAATTTGCTTACGCAAAGATATTCTCCAAAATGGACGCGAAAGCAGGATACTGGGGTGTACACCTCGAGAAGTCTAGTCAACTACTCACCACATTTCGAACTCCATTCGGAAGATATTGTTGGACTCGCTTACCATTTGGCCTTTCTATTAGCCAAGATATTTTCCAGCAGAGAATGGATGAGATCCTTGAAGGCATTCCTGGTGTTGTGAGCATTGCTGATGACGTCTGTATTTTTGGTGAAAATGTTGAAGAACATGATCATAATTTAATTTCGCTGATGAACAGAGCTGCCGAAAGAGGCCTTGTATTCAACTCAGACAAATGCATGATCAAACAGAAACAAATTCCATTTTTTGGTAATTTATACACAGACCATGGCATCATACCAGACCCAGCAAAGATCCAAGACATCAAGAAAATGCCTACCCCCACAACCAAAGATGAGCTACAACGCTTTCTTGGTATGCTCACCTACTTAAGCGCCTATATACCCAATTATAGTGCGCAATGTCAACCTCTACGAGATCTTATTAAACAAGATACTCCATTTGAATGGTCAGAAGATCATCAAGAATGCTTTGAAAGAGTCAAAACACTAATCTCTAACAACTCCTGTCTAGCATACTATGACACCAAGAAACAACTAACTCTTGAAGTGGATGCTAGCCAGAAAGGCGTTGGTGCAGCACTCTTACAGGACAAACCAATAGCATTTGCATCTAAATCACTCACCCCAACCCAAGCAGCATACTCTAACATTGAACGAGAAGCACTAGCTCTAGTACATGGCATACACCGTTTCCATGTTTATCTCTATGGCAGAAAATTCATTGCAGTTACAGACCACAAACCACTTGTGATGATACACAAGAAGCCCATATCCAGTGCTCCTCCACGTCTGCAACGGATGTTCCTGAAACTTACAGAGTATGATTTTGAACTGATCTACAAACCAGGCAAGGAATTGATACTTCCAGATGTCTTATCAAGATTACCTAATCCTGAGAACAACTCAGCTGTTCAACTTGAGGAACGCATAACATCCATAATCATAGACAGCCTTAATCTAGATCTTATCAATTTCGGCACAGTGAAACAGGAAGAGCTCCGCGTCGAAACAACGAACGACCCAGTTCTCAACTCTTTACGTGAGAGAATCTTAATTGGATGGCCAGAAACACTTAAGGAACTACCAAGGGACTTACGACCATACTGGTCTTACCGCGATTCACTAGCTGTTGAAGGGGGAATTATCTTCAAAGGCCGCCAAGTCCTTATACCGCATCACACTCGTCCAAGTATTTTGTGCCAATTACACTCATCACATCAAGGAATTGAGAAAACCAGAAAACTTTACATAAACACAGACATCGATAAAATGGTCAGATCTTGTAATGAATGTGAACATTACAAACCACAACAAAGGACTGAACCTTTACAACCCCATGAAATACCTCAAGCCCCATGGATGACGCTTGGAACAGATTTATTTCAAATTGGTAATCGACACTACCTACTCATTGCTGATTATTTCAGCAAATATCCAGTCGTCAAGGAAATGGCTAACCCAATCACCAGTGATGCTGTCACAAGAGAAGTAAAAGCAGTTTGCTCACTGTTTGGAAAGCCCGAGAAAATAATCAGTGACAACGGACCCCAGTACTCCGGTCAAACTTTCAATAACTTTTGCACAGAATGGGGTATAGATCATACTACATCATCACCCCACTATGCACGCTCCAATGGTTTCATTGAAAGAATGGTGGGAACTGTCAAACCTGTCATCAAGAAATGTCTAGACAATAACCAAGACATCGACATGGCCTTGCTTCAAATAAGAGCAACACCAGTCGATAGCAGTCTACCATCGCCTGCTGAAATTTTAATGTCCAGACCAATCAGAACGCTTCTACCTTCCCATCATATCATCAGTCCGTCAACAGAAACACAACGCTCTCAACTTCTTAATAGAAGAGAATTCATGAAATCTCAACATGATGGTCATTCAATACCACATGAACTGCCACCACTGTACGCTGGACAACAAGTACGTATCTTAGACTACGCTTCTAAGACATGGACTCCAGGTACCATCATAGAGAAAATATTACACCCTCCAAGATCCTATATAGTCAAAACTAGTCTCGGAACTGTACTACGCAGAAACAGATCCCAACTTCGTGAATCGATTTGTCTACCAAAGCCAATAATCAAACAACACATTCCTATAGTTAATGAACAAGATAAGATACCCAATGGAGTACACTTCACACTTCCAGAACTAAAAGCGAGTAAACCAAAATCCACTAAGCAACAACTGAAACAACCCAAAGTGAACCAACAACCTCAAAAACAACCCATCACCCAATTCCATGAACCTTCACCGAAGACAACCAGATCCGGAAGAATTATCAAAGAACCATCTCGTTACATAGACTCTTAAACGTTTTAATGGAACTATATCATTTTCTTTCTTATCTCAAAGACTGTGTAATGTGAATATTTTTATGCATATAATATAAATCTCTCATAGAACAATTATTATCTAAACAGGGGGGATGTTATGATATTCAACCTGATACGGTATGCAGCGCACGTATGAATACATTGTTCTGTACTACGTCATCATATCGGTTAGTTAGTAAAACATGTCTTGTGACCTGTGTTAGTCATTCTCTCGCTCAATATCACAACACAATTCAAGGTAAGTTACCTGCGGCGATGGTATCCACGACATTACTTAAGGTTAAGTAACCTATAGGGCTGTAATTTTGGCGACATAATTCAAGGCAAATACCCCTGAGGCATGATATCCAAGACATAATTCGAGGTAAGTAATCCAGGGCTATAATATCCACGACATAATTAAAGGTAAGTCAGCCAGGGCCATAGCACCTACTACACAATTCCAGCCAGGTAAATAACATTAAAAATGTAAAATGCATTGATTTTAACAAATTTAGATTTTATTGAATAACATTAAATAATTTACACATATAAAAATGTATTGATTTTAACAAATTTAACACTTATCAAATAACATTAAATAATTCACACATACAAAAATGCATTACAATTTACACATTGAACTTTTATTAAATAGCATTATATAAACATAATTAAAGGATTAACAGTCTGCCGGCATAGTGGGAACACACCCCTTGGATCGGGATGATACTGACTACACAACCTAAGGTAAGATATCAAGGGTCGTGATATTTACTCCTTAAACAGGAGTTATAAACAAAACCCAAGGTAATAAACAATTGTAATAATAACTTCATAAACAAATGAACAATTTTATAATTTTCAAGCAAAGCTTTAAGTCCTAGTCATAACTCAATTGATCATAAAATCCGTGATAATCTCTTGGAATTACCTTTTTCAATTCCTGAAGATGTTGATATTTGCTACATTTTATCTTAAGAGGTTCTTGAAATAATCGTTCAACTTCGTCGTTTTGTGATGGGCTACAAAGTTTGGATTTTCTTGGTAGAAACCGATACTCGTCGTTATAATTTAATTTATATAATATTTCACCTCTAGGGAGATACTTAAGGACTCTCAAATTTGTTACTACCGGATCCCCTGTACGAATTCCAGGGCGAATGGATGTATAATACATTAGAGATGAATACTCTTTGAAGAAATCGTGTGACAGATATTTAACCTCATACGGACATGCCCTAGCTGATTGCAAAATTCGTACAGTCAGATGGTGTATAAATCGGTTTATTGTGCAGTTGTCTTTCGAACGTACTGTGAACACTATCACACTCCATTTGAGTGTGTCCACGTTCTAGTATTTTTTAAATTATGATAATATCCCTATCAAAAGATAGCTTTAATAATGAATTTGCCAATATACAATTTCTATTTTGATAAGTACACCCATCTGAATAAATAATCAGGGTTTTGACATTATATGGTAAATAATTAATAACATAATCGCATAAACAAGATGCAAATGAATTGGCTGACAAATCTCCCTCTCCTTTGTGCCAAAAATAGAAACAGTGTTTTTGGTACCCAAATCAAAAATTGTAAAGTTATAGCATGCCAATTTCGTTTTGTAATATAAAGAACTAGCATTTAATGAGGGGCACAATAAAACAGCCTGCAAATCGATCGTTATTACTGCGGTACCTTCATCTATCGACTCCTTGTCCTTTATCTTTTCCTCTCTTGCATACACCTCCTCAGATATATTTTTGGTTTCAAATGAGCAGCATAAATCACATTGATCTTTCTTCGGAGTAAAGATAGACAGGTTCATATCATCAAATGCCTGACGAAAGCTCTTTCGATTTGTAACCAGGTGGTCTTCGCGTTGGCAGTAGCTTGCAAATTCTTTATACAAAGACATAAATGTTGTGAAGACTGGTTCTAGGTACAGTTTGTCTGACGATGATCGGCAGTAACGGGACGGCAATTTAGGTAGAGAGTCTAGAAATCTTCTAGCGGTTAAATATGTAGACGATTCTCTATTCTTGGATTTTTTTCTCTTTTCGGTCCAGCCAGGTGTTGTACCGTTTTTGGAAAGGTTGACCCATCTGTACACCATTTTTTCTCCGAGAGCAAACATTGATAAAAACATATTCTTGCAGACCTGTAACCTGTCATTGTTTTTAATTAAGTGGTACTGGTAAGTAGTTTGCTTTCTGTATGTTTTTTCTTCCGTTTCGCATACAGTTCTATCCTTGACATTACATTTCTTTACAAGATTTACTAAGTATACCTCTTTTTGGTCCCAACTCATCTTCCAAAATGCTTCAAATAGACTACGTCTGTCATCCTCTGTAAATTTTGAACATAATTTGCTCGGATTTCGACCTTTACAATTTGATGTACAGGATGATGGTTTAAGTGTTTTTCCTGATCTCTTAGCAGCGTATTTGTAATGTCCATCATTATGAGCTAAACCCATGTATGGTTTACCATGCATGCGTAATAGTTGGTTGTTGTTCTTAAGCCAAACTGCTGGATCAGAGCACCCCTTTTTAGCTCTTTTTTGTATCTCAGCTGATATTGATTCTTCAGTGGATTCTATTGCTTTGTTTTCTTCAATTGAAATTGCGACCGACTCGACTGTGGCTGAAATGTCTGACGATAGCAATTCTGTAACTGTCAACAGACGATTGGACTGTGTTGGTGCTGAAGCATTGTTAACATTTGTAGCTTGTGTGGAAGCAAGGATTGTGCTCTCCAACGATGATGAAACGAGGCTGGAATTTGTCTGCGAATCAAAATCAAGGTAAGTACTTTTGGTTAATGATGGAGCGAGGTAAATGTTGGTTACTGAGGGTGGTGTGTGAGTGAGGTAAGAACTGAAGATGGTGTTAAATTCATATAAGTACTGGTTACTAGAGGTTGTGCTTGAGCGAGGTAAGTACTAGTTACTGGAAGTGATGCTGGGGGGTTATAAGTACCGGTTACTAGAGGCCGTGCTTGAGCGAGGTAAGTACTAGTTACTGGAAGTGATGCTGGGGGGTTATAAGTACCGGTTACTAGAGCTTGTGTCTGAGCGAGGTAAGTACTAGTTACCGAAGGTGATGCTGAAAGGATATAAGGCCAAGCATTTTAGATTTTTCGGATCACGGATCCGCCGACGACAGTTCAAAACTGCCGCTGGGAAAATAAAAAATGCGTGTGTTTTTTTATTTTTATTTAAACCGCCGAAGCATATAACGAAACGTGATTCTGAAAAAAAAATTGCTTACAGTTACATCGAAGCTTCTTTTTGTTTTAAAATACCGCCGTACTGGAGTTTTGGCAGATTAATCACGGCAGTCACTTCCTAGTAATATTTTACGACAGTATACGAGCACGGCGGGCCGAGCATATGGCTCAGGCGGGAATTAACCAATTTGCGACTTACGGGCATGCCGATTTCCATTACCTCGTGGTGACACGAAAAATCGGAGCAACAATAACATTGAAGATGTAGAAGCTATGACAATTCTGGCTTCTCGACAGTGCAAACTTTGTCAACAGCCTCGTTTTCGTTTGGACTGCTGGAACTTCAGCATTGGTACCCCCCCACACTCATAAAATCGGTGTTTTGGTGTTTATTTACATTAGTGGGGGGTCTACACACATTTTGCTGACGTAGATAACAAGCCCGCTATTACGCTCATCTTGATTTTTTTCCGATTGGATTTGTAGAAGTTTAACACAAAGATCGGCATTTTCTGCGATTTTTCAAGTCATCAAAATCACTTCGCTTTACTAGAAAATAATTAAAATATTTTTTAAAACTATCATAATATTTTACTGTGGTTATCTGACGATCTACTTGCCAAATTTCAGGCAAATCTATCGACTCCCATGGAGTGAATTTGTCCGCGCAGTTATTTCGCCTCCGGTATTTCATTGAGGTTTGTTGGTCACGTGACCCATTTCCCCGCACACCCATTGGCTGAATTGTTTGCCACAAGAAATACTATGCCTATTATATTTAATAATAAATACAAGTGATATTGACCTGTGCAATTAATCATGTTTTAGACTTGTGTGGCTTTTGTTGTGCTTTCCAATGATACCAAGTTTATTGAAATTGAACAATAATTGAGAAAGTTACAAAACATTGCAATCCATTGACTTTATTTTTTTTTGTCACATAGCTATGCGGTCGTGTTGGTTAGAGATTTCGGCTGTATATATATATATATATATATGATCTGGTAAAATTAATCATTAGTCAAAAAATTATTTTTTTATTATAGCCCGACATCAAAATTTTACTCTTTAAAAAATAAAAAAAATAAGACACTGACATCTTTTTTTTTTTTTATTTCGACCGACATCATCAATTCTTTGTCCTAAAAATCCGTGAACCTAATAATCAAAAATGGGTGGCCTAAGTATCGGTTACTAGAGGTGGTGCTTGAGCAAGGTAAGTATTGGTTACCAGAGGTGATGCTGAAGGGATGTAAGTATCGGTTACAAAATGTGGTGCTTGAGCGAGGTAAGTGCTGGTTACCAGAGGTGAAGCTGAAGGAATGTAAGTACTGGTTACTGGGGGAGGTGCTAAAGGTATGCAAGTACCATTTACTTGAGGTGGTGCAGGAGCGGGGTGAATACTGATTAGTTGGGATGGTTCTGGGGCGAAGTAATTATTGGTTATTGGAGGTGGTGCTGGGGCGAGGTAAGTACTGGTTTCAAGAGGTGGCACTGGGGCCTTGTAAGTACTTGGGCCTGGAAATGATGTTGAAACAAAGTAAGTACTGGTTGCGCGAGGTGGTGTTGGAGTAAGGTACGTGTTAGTAACTGCACATGGTGCTGGGGCAAGATAAGAAGACAGCCAATCTAACTCATGATCACAGCTAAATACTAAGGGGTCTGTAGAGGGTTTTGGAATGTTGTTAAGCCTTCCATTATTTATTGTAAATCTCCGACTAGATGCTTGACTAGATGTGCCAGATGGAATCGAGTTACAGGAGTCCGATAGAATATATTTAGATGGACTTTCAGGTATAGCTTGATGTTCCGATGCCGGTATAACTATAGCATTCAGGCGGTCCTTGATTAATAGAAAAATTGTCTTAATTTAAGGACATTTTTATCGGAATATAAACGAGATTTCTTTCGGTCTGGTAAAAAATCGGGATCTTTATGTGAATCGTCTCTATCTTCCCTACTGGAATGTTTTAAATTTGTAGTGGAAACTTTCTCATTTTTAAACAGTTTATAAAAAGGTGGCACATGTACTTCCTGAGACTTATCTTTCGATGTATTCGAATTTAAGGAGATCTGAAGCATACGTTTCCCCCTTGACAAAGACGGATTGGAATACGCCATTGTAATGGGTACCTGAAACAAATAAGAAGAATAATAAAACAGTTTGATTCACATACAACACCAAGGGGGGGGGGGGGAGGGGGGCAGAGGGAGAAAGTGATATTAGGTCATTTCGGGAATAACATGGTTAAATGTTCATTTCAATAAGAGTGGTCTTTGGCAGTGGAAAGAGACTGGAGGACAGAGCGAAAACCCTCGAAATTAAGCAGACAATCTACTCCTTGTTGTTATCAGTGCTGAAGTGGGCCCAAAAAAAAGAAAACGGAAAAAAAGGGAAAAAGAAAGAAATGAGAGGGGGGGAGAAACAATGAAGGAGAGGACAGAACACAGGACAGGAGAAAGCCAGGTTTGGTCTGAAATGCTTGGAAAATGGGATTGCGATTGTCAATTTGGCCTTTCGCCAACCAGTCCGGCACTGCTTGTCACTTACATTGTGGGTTCGACGTAACCACGCCACTTGACCCAATAAACACCACGGCGGGTAACTAAATTAAGTATTATGCCTGTATTCAATTAAACCTATGACTCATGTACTGAAGTTCAATTGATCAGATTCGAACTACTTTTAAAGCAAGGCCGTGCAACGCTTAATTGATCAGGTCAACTCGTGTCACGTTCTTGGTCCTTCAAGCTGGGTCTTTAAGTAAGCTGGTTTGTTCGAGTGTCTAAAAGCTCAAGACTATTGGGGTTTGTTTTTATCTAGATTTTGGGCACAGTTTTACACGTTTCATCTCTTTCTAACTCGAATTCCTCTATCATTTAGATTCAAAACACAACTATTATGTCAAAATAAACAATATCCATCGACAGGCTGTATTAGACAAAACTTAAGAATAAGACTCAGTAATGTGAAATTAAATGGGAGATACGACTTTATAGTTCTTAAAAAAAACTACCTGACTTTTATGACAAAGACAGATTTGAATACGCCATTGTAATGGGTACCTGAAACAAATAAGAATAATAATAAAACAGTTTGACAAAACTTAAGACTTAGTAATGTGAAATTAAATTCTTAAGTAAGCTGGCGCGTTCGAGTGTCTAAAAGTTCAAGACTATTGTTTTCTTTTTTTTTCATCTAGATTTGCCTTTGGGACACAGTTTTACACGTTTCTTCATCTCTTTCTTACGTTAATTTCTCTATTATTTAGATTCAAAACACTACGTTATATTATGTCAAAATATACAAATCCATCGACAGGCCGTGTTAGACAAAACTTAAGACTTAGTAATGTGAAATAAAATTCTTACCCTGTTAGTTGCCTGTACGTAGCCTGCTTCGACCTCAGTGAGAGATAAGACTTTTTGGTTCTTAAAAACCACCTGACTTTGAAAGATGTTTTATGACAAAGACAGATTCGAATACGCCATTGAAATGTTTACCTGAAACAAATAAGAATAATAATAAAACGGTTTGACAAAACTTAAGACTTAGTAATGTGAAATTAAATTCTTAAGTAAGCTGGTTAGTTCTAGTGTCTAAAAGTTCAAGACTATTGTTTTCTTTTTTTTCTCATCATCTAGATTTTGGGCACAGTTTTACACGTTTATCTCTTTCTAACGTTAATTTCTCTATCATTTAGATTCAAAACACTATTATGTCAAAATATACAATATCCATCGACAGGCTGTGTTAGACAACACTTAAGCCTTAGTAATGTGAAATTAAATTCTTACCTTGTTATAGCCGGTAGCCTGCGTCGACGTCAATAGGAGATACGACTTTTTGGTTCTTATAAACCACGGGACTTTGAAAGATGCTTTATGACAAATTGGCGTATATAAGATACGAAATTTTGGTTTGTAGAAAATTTCACGAATCGGAATATGACTTTTAGTCACATGCCTATAACTTGAGTTCTAACTGGATTACAACTACCGTGAATAGAGCATTCGACGCGCCATTAATATACGATTCTAACCATGTAAAAAACGTTTTTGGCGCCAAAATTGATATACGAGGTTTTAATCGCCCACCGACAATATATAGTACGGCCACGGTAAGGTGAATATCTATGTGTGCGCATTTTTTACACTCAAATTTTTATTCGTACTTCGTATGTAAATAATCGTAATCAAAATGAATTGATCGGATAAACGAAATTACAAGTTTTATCTTATAATTAAACACTATAGATAAATTATTCGTATGTTGATTTACATACGTATCTCAGGAAATTCGACGTATTTCCCACCGTGCTAATATTCTAATAATTTTTAAGTAAATCTTTATATATGTTTTTACACTTTTTACTTCGACACCAGTTAAGGGGATTTTAAATTGATCTATTAACATTTAATTAATGTTTATACTTCTGTATGGTACTATTTTCTAATTATACCAGGAAGACTTTGTAAATTAAAATAGCATTATGCGAGAGCAAAATCTGCTTATTACAGGTCTTTCTTTAGGCCCGAGATGTTATCTAAATAATCAATTAGACATTAATTAACATATCCAGACCATAATAAACTCTTTATGTCAAGGCTAGCCTTCGATGTTGGCGGATTAAATTCTTATATGCCACTTAATGGCCGTTGATAATTAAATCAATCAAGTGGATAATCGAGACTATGCTGTTTATATTAATGATTTGAGTAATGATGACCGAGGATATGTGAATATTTCAAACGCTTTTTTCTCGGCTAATATTGGATCAATTTGACTGAAATTTTAAGCAAATTATCTTTACACTATCTAGTTTTTAACTATTGTAGTGAGAACTGCCATCTCTTTATCTTATCTCTCATAATGTAACTTTAATGAAAGGTTAAGTTTTATTATAGCCAGATTACTTAATTGGTCTATAAACATTTATGCCATCTCATTATTCCTGAATTGAAATTGACCATTGTCAAACTCTACCAGGACGACTATATAGATTAATGTCATGTTATGTATTATGTACGTTTAACCTTTTGTTGTTTATTATTTATAATCCATTGATCTGGAAAACTATTACCGGTATTTTAAGAATGTATATACATATTATTGTATTTGCAATATTTTGTATACATTATTGATATTTGAAGACGCCCATAGAAGGCAGACAGCTAGCTTATATGATTTAATGCATGTCACAATGAAGTAAAGTGGAGAATTTTTTCACCAGGACATATTTTTTGTTCATTTATGCATTTCTCTACCATAAATGAAGAAGTACTTACACTTTATCTACTGTAATTATGTATCTAAATGCCTGGATCTTCGATTTAAATGTTGCGACAATATGTAACGCCAAATAACAAATATAATTTTCGTAACTTTACGTTTAGTGTCAACGACAATATGAATTGTGACACAAAAAATCTCATATATGTCTCGACGTGCAAGGGGTGTTTAAAATTCTATATATATATTCTATAATTAAAACCACAGTGTTACTATGTAAATATGTATAAATATACTATACTGTCCATCTTTATACAATGACATCATATGAATAATTTTGATTTTATGTTTTCTTAAATATTAAAAAAACTCATTTCACCAGTGCTTCCTGAAAATTAACAGCAAGATACAAATACCATTTGGTCTGCAATAGGTGAAAGGGATAGCGCAATATTTCCACTTAAGAGTTCAAATTTTTTCACTCTTTCAATAACTCTCTCCACTGGAATTCGTGCTTTGGCTATGCGTCGAGTTTGTAACTCTTCCTGTGCACTGAATTTTTTTCTTTTTCCAAGAAAAGGGGGAATGTTTAAAGAGGCTTATTGTGTCATTAATATATCTTCAATTGTGAATCCTCTGTCAGCTGAAACAAAATCTCATGGATTAATGTGTTGCAAAAATCCACTTTTTTCAACAATTGAACGATTTCAGATAGACCCCTCATATAAATCAGAGACAAACACTATAGGCTTTTATATGTATGATGGTTTTTGTAAGAAGAATAAAGGTTTCCTTGATGATGAAAGTCTTTTGGCATTTGAACAAAAAATTCAGTGCCATCAACAATGACTCTAAATATTTTTAAATGATCTAAAAATAGGTTGCCAGGCAACGAAACATACGCCCACACAGCAGCTAAATCATCCGGGCAGTCAACAAGATTTGATATTTTCCGCAGGTTAATCCTTTAGGTTTTTGTTTTTCGTGTAGTGCGGTCCTCCTGCACTTACTATATATAAGTAATTTTCAGAAAATCATTAGAATTTGTTTGGTTTTTATAAAGTTCTGCCCCATGCTAATTAAACGTTAAGTATACGAAACATTTAATATTATGGATTTAGCTGTTCAATTGTCGATTTTCAAGAAATTCACACTCAACCATCATTAATGTGTAACAGGGATATAGTCAAACGGTTTTTATACGCCCACATTTTAATGTGGACGTATTATGTCGTCGCCCCTGTCCGTCCGGACGTCCACAATTTGTTTGTGGACTCTCTACAGGTCACAATTTTTATCCGATTTTGACGAAACTTGAAATATAGGTTTATCCCCATAAGATCTCGACTGCTTTCGATATTGGCATGTATCGGATGGAAACTTCATGGATTATGGCCCCTGATTGTACGAAAAATCACGTTTCTAGCTTGTGGAGCCTATAGAGGTCACAATTTTGAACCGATTTTGATGAAACTTGACATGCATGTTTATAACCCCAAGATCTTGGTTCCTTTCGATATTTGCGCCCATCGGAACGTAATTTCCTGAATTATGGCCCCTGATTGTCCGAAAAATCGCCCTTTTTAGCTTGTGGTCCCTCTGGAGGTCAAAATTATCATCCGATTTAAAATTATATCACCGTTACATGGTAATGAAGGTTGAGTACAAATTTTGTGAAAATCGGATCCAAATGGACAGACAAAATGGCCCCCGTTTGTACACGATTAGTGTGAAAATATGTTATATCAAGGTTGTGGACCCTATACTGCCCCACAAAAGAGAATGCAGTATCTGCAAAATAGTCATTTTGAGAAAATCGACTTTAAAGTTTGTCACTTTCCTGTACTCATAGTTTTGTATAAAATAATGTAATTTCTTCAACGTAAGGAAATATTATGGTTCTCTTTCGATATAACTTGTCGATTTTCGTATATTTCTTTGAGGGACTGAGGTAATGCAGATACTGCCCATTTTATGGCTCGGGCCTTTTCCTGTGCCCATTGTAAAACCAAGGTACAAAGCAACATCTACACATGCTCTCTAATTGTTTCTGTGATAAACAGACAGTTTACAAACTGCATATTTATGCATACACATTGTTCTAGGCATTTCCCCATTCAGTAGAGTCCAAATCCTTGACATTATATACTGTTTTTTACCTTAGTTATTCCAGGTCACTTTACATTTACTGCCAGCACCTTATCTTAAGGCACATACATGTCCCAAGTAGAACGGCAGTATCTACACTTACTGCTTTTCTCCTTAGTTATATAAGAGAAATTTGCATTTACTGCCAAAATTTCGCTCTGGGTTGTAATAGATGTATCAAAGAGAACGACAGTATCTTCACTTACTGCTTTCATCCTTAGTTATACCAGGGCAATTTACATTTACTGCAAAAATCGACACTGTAAATCTCTTTACCTAATTGAAATATAGCAATGAAATTTTTACATGTGATAGAGCTGATACTGCAGATCACAATGATACCAAAAACGTATTTTGGCCAAAAGTGTAGATACTGCCTTCTTCCTTTGCACGGCAGTATAGAGGTCACAATTTTGAACCGATTTTGATGAAACTTGACATGCATGTTTATAACCCGAAGATCTTGGTTCCTTTCGATATTTGCGCCCATTGATTCGTAACTTCCTGAATAATGGCCCTTGATTGTACGAAAAATCACCCTTTTTAGCTTGTGGTCCCACTGGAGGTCAAAATTATTATCCAATTTAAAAAAACGTTTGATTATATCACCGTTACATGGTAATGAAGGTTGAGTACAAATTTTGTGAAAATCGGATCCAAATGGACAGACAAAATGGCCCCCGTTTGTACGCGATTAGTGTGAAAATATGTTATATCAAGGTTGTGGACCCTATACTGCCCCACAAAAGAGAATGCAGTATCTGCAAAATAATCATTTTGAGAAAATCGACTTTAAAGTTTGTCACTTTCCTGTACTCATAGTTTTGTATAAAATAATGTAATTTCTTCAACGTAAGGAAATATTATGGTTCTCTTTCGATATAACTTGTCGATTTTCGTATATTTCTTTGAGGGACTGAGATAATGCAGATACTGCCCATTTTATGGCTCGGGCCTTTTCCTGTGCCCATTGTAAAACCAAGGTACAAAGCAACATCTACACATGCTCTCTAATTGTTTCTGTGATAAACAGACAGTTTACAAACTGCATATTTATGCATACACATTGTTCTAGGCATTTCCCCATTCAGTAGAGTCCAAATCCTTGACATTATATACTGTTTTTTACCTTAGTTATTCCAGGTCACTTTACATTTACTGCCAGCACCTTATCTTAAGGCACATACATGTCCCAAGTAGAACGGCAGTATCTACACTTACTGCTTTTCTCCTTAGTTATATAAGAGAAATTTGCATTTACTGCCAAAATTTCGCTCTGGGTTGTAATAGATGTATCAAAGAGAACGACAGTATCTTCACTTACTGCTTTCATCCTTAGTTATACCAGGGCAATTTACATTTACTGCAAAAATCGACACTGTAAATCTCTTTACCTAATTGAAATATAGCAATGAAATTTTTACATGTGATAGAGCTGATACTGCCGATCACAATGATACCAAAAACGTATTTTGGCCAAAAGTGTAGATACTGCCTTCTTCCTTTGCACGGCAGTATAGAGGTCACAATTTTGAACCGATTTTGATGAAACTTGACATGCATGTTTATAACCCGAAGATCTTGGTTCCTTTCGATATTTGCGCCCATTGATTCGTAACTTCCTGAATAATGGCCCTTGATTGTACGAAAAATCACCCTTTTTAGCTTGTGGTCCCACTGGAGGTCAAAATTATTATCCAATTTAAAAAAACGTTTGATTATATCACCGTTACATGGTAATGAAGATTGAGTTCAAATTTTGTGAAAATCGGACCAAAATTGACAGACAAAATGGCCACCGTTTGTACGTGATTAGTGTGAAAATATGTTATATCAAGGTTGTGGACCCTATAGAGGTCACAATTTTGAACCGATTTTGATGAAACTTGACATGCATGTTTATAACCCAAAGATCTTGGTTCCTTTCGATATTTGCGCCCATTGGATCGTAACTTCCTGAATTATGGCCCATGATTGTCCAAAAAATGACCTTTTTTAGCTTGTGGTCCCTCTGGAGGTCAGAATTATTATCCCATTTAAAAAAATGTTTGATTATATCACCGTTACATCGTAATGAAGGTTGAGGTCGAATTTCGTGAAAATCGTACCAAAATTGACAAACAAAATGGCCTACAATAGAAAAGTTTGTTTGTCGCATATTTGGATTATATCATTTAACAAGTGTAAATTAGACAAGATATAGAAACTTCTGAAAGATTTATAAACCAAACAGAACCTACTCACAGACATTTTGCACACATTTGAATCATATTTCAGTTTGTAGATTTAATTTTTAAGTGATAACAAAATGTGTATTCACATTGCTGGTGTGGTGGGTGGTGACAATTAAGTGGTCAGATTAGGAGTTTGCCCCACAGAAACCCATCAGATTTGATATTTTTAGAATCGACTAATACACCGCTAACATTTGGCACCAGTTTCAGTCATATTACTTATGTGGCAATATTTGACCCCTTTTGTGGGCGTGGCAGATTAGGCATATTTAAATGGTCAGATTAGGGGTTTGCCCCAATGAAACCAGTCAGATTTTATATTTTTAGAACCGTCTCATAAGTAGCTAACATTTGGCACAAATTTCAATCTTATTACTTATGAGGCATTTTTGGGCCCCCGTCAACACTTTTTAGGGCAGTCAGAAAGGGGCGTGGCCCCATTTTTTCTGGTCAGATTTTGCATTTTAAGATTCAGATATAGCACCACAACATTTCAAAACTATTTCTGATCATATTACTTATGATGCAAATTTTGACCTTTTTTGTGGGCGTGGCAGATCGGGCAGATTTCAAGTGGTCAGATTAGGGATGTGCCCCACCGAAACCAGTCAGATTTGATATTTTTAGAATCGGCTCGCACATAGCAAACATTTGGCACCAATTTCAACTATATTACTTATGAGGCAAATTTTGGCCCCCGTAGGCACTTTTTAAGGCTGTCAGAAAAGGCCATGGCCCCACTTTTTCCGGTCAGATTTATATTTTTTATATTGATACATTGTATAGCAACATTTTAGAAATAATTCTGATCCTATTACTTATGAGGCAAATTTTAGTCCTTTTTGGCCCTTTTTATCTGCGCCTACAAGCCAAATGCCCCACTTTAACCTCGTAAGACTGGGTGTTTTGAATTTGCCCTATCAATAGCTGCCAATTAATATGGCCAAACCTTCTATTACTTATGAGGCAGTTTTTTCGTCACTGGCTCTTGGACTATAATGTTTTGTGAATGGCAGATGGTGATATAACTCTTCCATGTGTGCATATTATACTTACCCCTTGTTTTTCCAAGTTCAATGGCCTACTTAGTACTTACCTTGGAAACCAAATAGCCTAGCCTATGAGTATGGGATTATGATGAGTGAGAAAAACATAGGAGTGAATAGATCTTGTTATTTTGGTGCCATTGCACAACTCCGTCTATCTGCATGTTCAATTTAAAAATATGTATTTATATTTATGTAAATGTATTTAGGACCCACAAGACAGGTGGGGGAGGGGTGGGGACTTTGGTATACATGTGTGTGTAGGGTGGAAGAAATAGGTTTGTTAAATTGGATTCTACAGTTCTTTTTAAGATGAACATTTTCATAGTAAAATGAACTTTTAGAATAAACTCTCAATTACAATGCAAGGTTTGACATACTGTAGTTATTAATATGTGATAAAACATGAAATTTGCCCATTTTAAGATTGATAGCAATATGAACAATATTGGATATGAGCAAAAATAAAATGGTATTCTAATAAATTGTTGACAGATTGATCCATAGAGACTGACAGACATTATGATTTATTTCATAATAGGCAGTAATTCGAATGATTTCAAAAGGCCTTAATTATGTTATAACTTTAACTTCATTCAAAAAATTGAATTTTATTTTCTAGGTTGGAAAAGTTAATGCCTCTTTAATCGCTATGGATTTATCAGTGTGAAAAAAGAAGTCTAAAATACAGGTATGAGACACACTTACAAATTAAATTGCATATTGTGAGGGCTAAAAAATCCTTTGAAATGGGTAAGAAGTAAGATCCTTTTTGGTAACATTTGATTTCAGATATTGGTTTGTTTGTTGTGTGATAGGCTGCACAAAGAATATTCCATATTCATCTAACAACAATTCACTAATATCTACTTAATTGTCACCCAAGTCAAAGAACTTTAGTTCCCTTAGTCAGTATAGTACATTGATTGCTGGTGACATATATGGTACATCTTCCTTCCCAAAATTGCATGTATGGAGAGATAAATAATTGGTATTATTCAAGACAAGCATAAATAATATACATTTCTAACTTAATCAACATATTCAACAGTTGGTATGATTAGGGATTGATGTGTGGCAACAAAGTTTGATTGTCTTGCATAGACTCATTTCAACTCTTTATGTTTAGGGGAGACAAGGTTAATATTACAGCACATTGCTTTCTTTGACCAAAAGTCAAAGACACAATTTGGGCATTTCTGGCTTGTTAATAATGGTCTAGAGTGCCGCGCTTCGACCTCTAGCTGGCCGGTCACCTCTGGCTTGCGGCTGTGGTTTCGAGCCCTGGTGTGAGCGTATGTGGCATGGAGATGGGGGCGCCTTCTCAACCTCATGGGTTTCCTCCGGGAACTCCGGTTTCCTCCCACGGCTAAGGACCCCTACGCGCAGGCGAACTATTGAAATAAAATTTAAAAAACCGTATGTTAGTCCCGAAATGACCTGGTTGTGTTAGGTGGACGTTAAACCCCATTTCTCTCTCTCTCTCTCTGGCTTGTTAATTAGTAGTTCTGGTCAATTGCTGATTTAAGCGGCTATGCATGGAGATTATAGTATGAGACTTAATTTGCATTTTATTTTATAGGCTGAAGATGTTAGCGTCCCTTTAATCGCTGCCGATTGAGAAGGATTACATACAGGTAGAAAACAGATTGCATATGCAATTATATTTTTGTAGGGCTAAATACTCTTTGACCTGTGTTACAAGGATTTTAAGCATTGACTTGATTGTAGGTTTTGAAAGACCTATTTATCATTGTTAAAACAGTGTCATGTATTTCCTGCTGACAAACATTGGTGGACAAAAGCTATACTTCATTGTAATACAAGTCAAACAGGTTTAACTCCTGCAAATAAAATGGAAACATTATTTTGTGGTGACATAATATATGATACATCTTCCTTCAGGAATTTGCACATAGATTATAAGTAGTGGGTACAAGTCAGAGCTTGAGCTTTTAGAATTTCTAGGTTCATATACATACATGTATGCAATAAATTCTATAATTAAAGGCTGTTTTCTATCAACTTGTTAGACAGGATTATTCAGAGCTGTTTCATGTACAGGAGCTTAAAACTATTAGATTTCCTAAAACTTATGAGCATTTGCAACATGTTACCAGTTAGTAGTTTAAGGATTTTTATGACTATGTATCATCAAAATAAGGCTGTCTTGCGTGGACTTATTGTAGCTATGAAAGGAAAATTCAATCTAATGCACCATGGGGCTTTAGAGATAGAAAACACCTAGTTTATGCAGTCTTTCATACATTCACCTATTATGGGTTTTTCAATAGCCAGGGCATTTTTAGTGTCAGTATATTTATAATAATTTGGTAGACAGGCTTAATTGGATTTTAGGATTTTTATTTTTTAGGGATGATTTAAATATGAAATAATCTATTTTGTAGGTAACTTGTAAAGACACTGGTACAGTTACTGTTGTGGGAGTTTATTGAGCCATATCTTCAGGTGGGTCAGTGGTAGTGGTAATACCATTTGATATGTTGAACTGAAGAAGTTCTTCTGGAGTTGGTTTATAACCAGGAATCTCAGTTGCACTGAATATTCGTTTAGTTGGTTCATCAGAACCATTATGCTTTCTGATTCGAATAAAGATTTTACCATCTCTGGTCCAACAAGCGTTGATGTGATTTGCCTTGTAAGATCTTCGTGCTATGTTGAAGACAAAAGCTCTATACCTTGTAAGATCTTCATTTATGAATATATCATTTTTTATCGCGTTTACAACCTTTTTGCCCCTCATTTTAGCAACCTTGGTCTTGTAGCTAGACAGTCTTACTATAATACGCTTAGGTTGTCCCTTGTTGGCTTTTCCGACACAGTGGCTATTTTCAATGTCATGTGTTGTAATGTCTGGTATTATCTTACTTAATACAGCCAAGGCTTCATTTTCAACAATTTCATCCGCAGTTTCTTTTATGCCACTGATGCACATACAATTGCGCCTGCCATATCGTTCGAGATCATCGCAGCGGTACTGGATGATACCATTCAGCTCAAGGGAAACTGATGCCAACTCAAGTTTTAATTCTGATATTTCTTTTTTAATTGGGGTGATGTGTTTATTTATTTCTTCTTGCAGAATAAGTTCCACCATGGTGGACTTGGGGATTCTGGAAAGCTCTTACCAATTCAAGAGTTACAGTATTTACTGTGTTTGTAAATACATCATCTGCCAGTGGGCTAGGTGGAGATGGGATGGGTATGTCTGTGGTGTCAGTCATGGGTGTTGAACAGGCACTTACTGTATTTTCTTGATATTTAAGGCTGGTGTTATTGTCTGGATCAGCTTGTGGCAGAATAGTGGAGGACATGAAACTTGTAATTTGAATGCCTACACCACATTTGAACATTCTAGCTCAGTGAGAAGGAGAGTTATTGTGTTTCAAAGTTTGGGCCAATCAAATTGCTTATTGCTCTGCTAACCCTGAGCAAAAAATGTTCATTATCAAACTTAGTCAAGGTATTGATGTAATGAAACTATACAGCAAGTTTCATCACCCTCAATTAGAACTAAAGTTATCATGTCCAAAAGCATCAACCAATCAAATTGCTTATCTCTGCTTACCCTAAGCAGAAAATGCTCATCTTTTCACTCCATCAAGGCATTGACGTTATGAACACCGACACCAAGTTTGAACATTTTATTTCAATTAGAAGGAGAGTTATGGGGTTCCAAAGTTTCGGCAAATCAAATTGCTTAATGCTCTGCTTACCCTCAGCAGAAAATGCTCATTATCGAACTTAGTAACGGCATCGATGTAATGAAACTATACACCAAGTTTCATCTCACTTAATTAGAAATAAAGTTATTGTGTCCCAAAGCATCAACCAATCAAATTGCTTATCTCTTCTTACCCTAAGCAGAAAATGACATACACCAGGTTAAACATTCTAGCTCAATTACTAGGAGCTAGAGTTATTGTGTCTCAAAAAGTGTGACAGACAGACACACAGACAGACAGACGGACAAACACATTTTAATAGTAACCCACTTTCTTCGAAAGGCGGGGGACAATTGTAAGCATCCCACTTAATCATCACAACTGTTCAATAATTAGTTGGACCGTTCAATTACACAAGGTGTTCAACAGTCTTGCAATTAGTGGTTCACACATAGAATTATCCCATGATATAACATGATCATCATAACAGATCAACGAAACGCGTACACCCACCTTCACTCGTAGACACCTTTTCATGACTTTGCTACGTTCTATTTTAGGCTCAAATAACCCAACCATATCGAAAAGCATGCAGTTCCACCAAATTAAATATTTTTCAATCGTTTTTTAAACTGCTTTAACAATCACCAATCAATTGACGCGTCAATAATCAGAACTGAATGAACAGAATGGGTTCAATAGTCGACACCAGATTAAAACCAAAGGCAGTTTATCGTTTATTATTTTAATTTCTTTCAACAACATATAGGTTTATTTCAATTTTCTTTCAACAACATATAGGAAAAGGTACAAATCAATTGAGGTACAAATCACATGTGTATTCTAATTCTCGTTCAGCAACCATTTTAATAAATTTAAAGCAGTCGTTCGATCCACGATTTGATCAAATCGTTAAATTATGTATCACCCTTATTTCAATTTATTTTAACCAGATTTAGATACTAATCAATTTGAGATACAAACCTCTTGCATATTTTAATTTTCGTTCGGAATATTCACTTTTTTTCAACGGATTTCAACAATATTGGAAAAGGTACAAATCAATTTGAGGTACCAAGTGGTGTACAAAACGGCTAAGTACGAAAGAGTCTGCACCCTTCTACAAGCATTTGTTGCCCCAGATAATCGCTCTACCCTTCAACCTAAGATGCTTTCTATCGATCCTAGTCTTAATTGCGAATACATTTAAACAAAAGGATTTAATCAGGGCAGGGAGGCGATATGTGCACATGTAGATCAGATGCGTGAAATGTGTTGCCAGTGTGGGAAATACTGTTTTAAATGGATATAGAGATACAAGTTTTTTGATTGTAAACGAAACGTTATGTGCATCTCAAGAAAGCTTTGTATAAAGAATAATCCACTGACAACGACAGGCATACAGACACCTGCCCTTGGATGAATCCTGAAAAGTATTTCCCTGTATCGCAACAGGTCAGTACTAAAACTAACACTTATTACAGTATTTAAACACCTTTCAGCTAATCTAACATAGTGCGGTAAAAATAGACATGCATGTAATTGGACACCATGACTAATTATAATCATGGCTCGGGAAATTGAACGGTACAACTAATTATTGAACAGTTGTGATAAATATGCGGTACCCTTATAACTAAATATTTGTCAACGAACTATAGTTATGAATAATTGGACATCGACCAGTAATTAACAGTATTTTTTGCTAAATTAAACGATACTAATGGTACAGTGTATTAAAAGCCCATTTAGATAACCAGGCGTGGGGGGCCCCCAATAATTTTTCTGTAAGTTCTCTTTTCGCCAGGTTACTGCACACAAGTAGCTACTGATTTCAATATGGAATTGGGTAGAAGTGAGACGTCTAGAACATAGACTTCCAGAAGACAAGAAATGAAATGAAATGGGGTTTAACGTCCTACTGTTCTGCACTTAACCTGGGCTAATGAAGACGGGCATACGCCATGCAGTGTGCTATGAGGGAAATTTTGCATGGGCAGCTGCGCTATGGCCTACTCTTATATTGAATTTTGAGTGCCAAGGGATCTTTTACGTGCACCCAAATGTGTACAAGGGACCTCGGTTTTTCGTCCCATCCAAATGACTAGACTGCTGTACTTGTCAGGCAGTCATTTCTGCAACACTGACAGGGGTAAACCACAGTGAAAAATTTGGATGAACTTTCTTGCCAATGCAGGGATCGAACACCTTATATAACTGAACAGCCGATGATCGTGAAAGGCCCACAAACTTCATTCAAGTAAAAGGCAGGGGCAGATGCTCACAAAAATTGAACTCACCCAAGAACTACTGATGCTCTTTTTAAGTTTCATCTAAATAGGATAAAATCATAGGTGGACGAATCAAGGGGCACTGGGGTTAGGGGCAGGGGCAGATGCACATGAAAATTGAACTCACCCAAGAACTACTGATAGTCTTTTTAAGTTTCATCTAAATCCTTAAAATCATAGGCAGATGAGCCAGGTGACACTGGGGGAAGGGTGCAGGGGCAGATGCACGCGAAAATTGAACACACCCAAAAACTACTGATACTCTATACCGGATAAAATCATAGGCGGACGAGTTGACAAAATAAATTGCAACCCCCACCCCCACCAATTTTAGGACAAATTGACTTTTCGGGCAGATGGGTAAAGTGAAAAAAGAAATGATTTCATCTAGTTTGCAAAATAATGTGCCCGAAATCTAATAAAACACTAATTTTACTTTTCATCAATTGAATACCACAAATTTGTATCGACAAAGGATTAAAACATTTTGTCTAGAGCCACTCACTCTACTTTGTGCGCTATTCTTTTTTTAGTTGCTTAACTCACAGGCTAGAGAAGCAGATTAACGCATTTACAGAAAATGCTTTTGCAGCAGTTAAATTTTCAAACAATTGTAAACAATTAATTTGTTGATTGGAATTCCAGTCAGTCATCTTAATTAGGCTATTCTAAACCACTTTGAATTTGCTGTATTCAGAGCATGAAGTTATGGCCCGATATATTCCAATTGAATATAACTGTTTCCCTACCCACCACTTTAAAACCTGGGCATCTGGATTATTATCATACGATCCTTACTTGAATCGACCAACCAGCTGCTGATCCTTAAGAACAGAATTAACTGTAGCTACAAGTGTTTGAATTACAGAGGATCAAAAATGTCTTTCACATTTTATGAAAATTGTTTATGTATATTTCCTAAGAAATTTATAAAAATTTCTACAGATGGATCCAATGAACTAATTTGTAATTCACAACTCCAAAAAGTCCATCTTCTCTAGCTAGGCCAATACATACTGTTCGTTGTAGATGGCCACTAAGAATTGATCTTCCTCTATTACAGAAGGATTGCCAACTATCCTGTTCACTGTTAGATATAAATTCTTCCCTCGAAGAGAATATAAAGCACCATTGTGACTTAAACACAAGAGGTCCTTGCGAACAAGTAACCGAACTGGGTCGGCTGTGAGCATGATAGTAAAATGGATACCATACAGGAGTTAACCAGCCCGGAATGATTATGACTGCTTGGTCTCTTTTTAAATACCTTTGCCAGAACCCTTAATATCATGCTGAAAGGTGGAAACATATATGGTTTATATTTTGTCTCAGATATAGAAAAGCATTGCATGCTTGAAAGATAGGTTGCCAGGCAACGAAACATACGCCCACAACAGCTAAGTCGTCCGGGCAGTCAACAAGGATTGTTGCATATTGTTTCTTTTGTCAGTAAGGAGAACATTTACAACACATGATAATCTTATTACGAGTAATAACCCATTAAGTAATTATCAGAAATGATTAGAATAGTTTTGACCCTAAACACTGTGTACAAATTTAAAGTCAATCGGATATTAACTTTAACCTTTAGAGCATTCACAGGGTTTTTCAAAGTGATCAAGGGTCATAACTCTGGCAGTAATTATCGGATATCGCTGAAAATAAATAGGCTATTTTGTATCATGACCGTAAATAGTGTGTATAAATTTAAAGTCAATCGGATATTAACTTTAGATTTTTCAAAGTGATCAAGGGTCATAACTCTAGCAGTAATTATCGGATATTGCTGAAAATCAATAGGATTCTTTGTATCATGACTATAAACACTGTGTATAAATTTAAAGTCAATCGGATATTAACTTTAGCCTCTAGAGCGTTCACCAGATTTTTCAAAGTGATCAAGGGTCATAACTCGGGCGGGAATTATCAGATATTGCTGAAAATCAACAGGCTTCTTCGTATCATGACCTTAAACACTGTGTATAAATTTAAAGTCAATCGGATATTAACTTTAGCCTCTAGAGCGTTCACAAGATTTTTCAAAGTGATCAAGGGTCATAACTCTGGTAGTAATTATCGGATATCACCGAAAATCAATAGACTTCTTCGTCTCATGCCCTTAAACACCGTGTATAAATTTAAAGTCAATCGGATATTAACTTTAGCCTCTAAAGCGTTCACAAGATTTTTCAAAGTGATCAAGGGTCATAACTCTGGCAGTAATCATCGGACATCACCGAAAATCAATAGGATTCTTCGTCTCATGACCTTAAACACTGTGTATAAATTTAAAGTCAATCGGATATTAACTATAGCCTCTAGAGTGTTCACAAGATTTTTCAAAGTGATCAAGGGTCATAACTCTGGTAGTAATTATCGGATATCGCTGAAAATCAATAGGCTTCTTCGTCTCATGACCTTAAACACCGTGTATAAATTTAAAGTCAATCGGATATTAACTTTAGCCTCTAGAGCGTTCACAAGAAATTGTGGACGATGGACGGACGGACCGACAGACGGACGGACGGGGGCGACGGCAATATACGACCACATTTCAATGTGGGCATATAAAAAAGGGTCTGGATGTCAAGAAACATAATTTGTAATAAGCCCGGAATCTTAACAGATCAACATCGGGTATGAAAAATGTTTACAAATCTTAGAAAAGATATACTCATATAACTTCCATTTCAATCAACTAGAAAATATCCTCGACAAAATGTCTGTTAATACATTAGATTTTCTAGCAATATGTTTGGCTGACAAAAAACTTTTTCCTATAACCGAAAACCACAGCCAAACTTCTTTAAATAATTCAACGAGGTTACCACTAGAACCACCCTGATTATTTATGTAAGAAATAACAAGGTATTGTCCGACTTTATACAAACATGTATTAAAAAGATGACCACAGAGAGACCTAAGAGCATTGAATATTGCTCAAACTTCTAAATAGTTAATATACCATTTCCTTCCTCTGAAAGATTCAAATGGTCATTGCTTCGGAAAATTATCCATGTGGGCACCCAATCTATCTGGGGAAGCATCTGATGTTATGAACCAAGATATACTAGGTGGATGAATATAAAACCCATTATATATATATATATATATATATAAACCTTAGATATCCACCATTCCATTTCCAAAACCATTGCCTGATTAAGCTATTAAGAATGACATCATTATCATAGCTGAAAATACAGTGCTACAGAAATGTATTCTTCTGTTTGTCTAAAAATTGAATAAAAATAATGGAAGTAAAATAGCAGTTCTACTAAAGAAACACAGTGCAATGAATGGTGGCTCATACGAATTGACAAATTTGAACTAAACAAAATTTCCTGAGCCATTTTATTTATTTTGGAGACTTTCTCAGATGTCAACAAAACTTGATAACTTTCTGTATTAAATATGAAGCCAAAAACAGAAACTTTTTAGATTGTTCTAAACACGATATCTTCTCATTCACACAGAAATCTATCTAATAAACTGATAGCTGTTTGTGTATTTATAATACCGTTCTTAACTGAACTTTTCGCAGATAAAAAATCATCTATGTAGATATAATGCCCTGTTTCCTGAGCCACGCAAACATAGGTTTGAGAGTTTTTGTAAAGATATGTGTAACCGACTAAAAGTCGAAGAGGTAAACATGTGAACTCATAAACTTTATATGAAACGTAAATATTTTCGATGAGAAAGACAAACAGAGATTGAAAAATAAGCATTTCAGGGCAATAGCCAGTTTTTATTTTTATAACTGTATCAATGGCTTTCTTACATGTCATTTAATCGACTTACTCGTCTATGAAAGACATCTGTTCAAGATAAAAAAGCGAGCTATTTCGAATAGCCATCTGAATATAAGAATTTGACTAAAGTCAATCTTATAACCACTTACAACAATCAACACTCACTGACCTGAGGTAATTGTGACCCAGTAATATAAATTTGAAATTTTGCTCAGCATAAAAAGATTTATTATTACTTTCACCGTCTAGTGGTAGTTTTGGCGAGGGAACCTGCCTCTCGTCCTGCCCGGTTGGAGAAAGGGCAATACGGAACAATCCGGGGGTTATATTTATTGCTTGAAGTTTTGACCCAAAAACGATCTTCTGCCGTTTCTTTTAAAATCTATCCTATTAGAAAAGCTACCTCAGAATTATAAAATGAAATGGGGTTTAAGTCCTACTCTTATGCACCTAACCTGGGCTAATGGAAGACGGGCATACGCCATACAGTGTGCTATGAGGGTAATTAACAAAGTATCATCAACAAGCCATGTTGTTGCCAATATATTTCCTGAGAAATAATCTATGTTTCAGAGACAACTTTAAATGGACACTGCCTAAAGTTATGATAGAACCTACAATATAGGACTTGACCTCAGGGTCAAAATTTTATTTAAAAGAGATATCAGAGCAGATAAACCCAGACCTTTCTGCTGAAGAGAACAATCCTGAGCCACTATAGGCAGGACATGCCACATATCCTGGTCCACCAAAGGTGGCAATGATCTCTTGCATTAACTAATTAATAGATGATAGTAGAATGTCAACTTCTTTATCTTGACCTTTTTATTGATAGGTAGTTTGACCATAAGATTATTAAAGACATCATCACCCTGAAAGATTTTGGGGATCTCAGGCTCAGGCTATGAATTCATCTTGCAAACTTGAAGAATCCATGATATCTAATACCTTATTACTTAAGATGTTATTGTCATAATACTGATCATCATAATGTACTGTTACCACATCTTCAAAACCATGTGATGCAGGCCTATTAGCCGAAAAACAGACTAATTTATTTATTTTACATTCATTCGTACATTAGTACCTGGTATACACATCTTTACTATACATGTACAACTGTATTTACCGTATCATCAAGACCTGATTATAAGATGGATTGTTATTAAATCCGCGAAAATAAAAGGCTATCCAGAAAAACCTGGTTTTGAAGAGACTCAAATTCGTTTTTATCTACTAAAATGATATCGCCTGAAAGCCTTGAATAATAAAGAATCCTGTCGTAATCTTTAACTTCAGTAGGAGTTGGTCTTGTTGACCTATTATTTATGTAAATTAATATTTATGTAAATTAATATTATTTGCACTATGATTCAAGCCTATAGCAAGGACCGTAACGGCACATTTTGTCGTAACGACATTATTTGTTGCAGGCTTATTAATAACAATCATTTTATAAGGTGCACTATGTTTCAAGCCTATAGCAGGGGCCGTAACGGCTCATTTTGTCGTGACGACATTATTTGTTGCAGGCTTATCTAAAATAATCTTTTTATTAGATAGATGCACTATGCTATAAGCCTAGGCTATAGCAGTGGTCGAAGCAGGGGCCGTAGCGGCTCATTTTGTCCTGACGACATTATTTGTTGCAGACTTATTTATAACAATCTTTTTATTCCATCTACTTAAATACTTATTACTACTAGTGGTACTACTACTGGTATAAGGATAACCTTCTTTTATTATTGTTAAAAAAAAAAATTAACATATTATGAGTATGACCAAAAATATCGATCAATCAACTTATGACTATGTTTTCTCAATTGGACAGACTTTCAAACCAACTTACAAATACATTATTTTCTTTCGATTCTCGTTTACGAGATTTACAGGCCTTTTTCGACCCTATAACGAAAGATTCCTTATATTACAATTTTACGACCGTCTTACTTACGGGTATGTTATTATAGACTTCGGAAGTATTACGGTACTACTTACTATTATTACCTCCATCATCGGACTGTTGTCAACATCCGGTTTGTTCTCGATTGTCTGTTCATTCAATGAATCGTGCATAAAATCTCTTATCTAAAAAAGCCGTATTTTACGACATTTAGATGTAGAATATCCATGTCTGTGGTTACGTTATGATCATTTAAAAGATCTGCATCGCAGAATCCCTCAAATTCACTTTCCTTCCATCATAAAGAATGAAAGAAGGCCAACACTCTGTGAGGACCGTGACGTGAATCAGCGATTCAAATTCAAAGTCGATGATGACGACGGAAGGTATAAACCATTAAATGATCAACGCAAACTAAATCAAAAGAAAAGATAGGTTGCCAGGCAACGAAACATACGCCCACAGCAGCTAAATCGTCCGGGCAGTCAACAAGGGTTGTCGCATATTTTTACTTTTTTTGGTAATGAAACATTTGTAATACACTAAAATCTGAGTAACAACTCTTTATGTAATTATCTGAAAATCATGAGAATTTATTTGCTTTTATAAAGATTGGCCCCAAGCTAACAATTAGTATAGGAAACATTTAACATCATGGATTTAGCTGTTCAGTTATCAAAATTCATTGAAAATCAAAATACTTGTTCGTTTCAACACCTTAAACTCTGTGTATCAATCTGAAGTCAATCGGATGATAAGTTTGGCATCTATAGCGTCACAAGGTTTTTTGAAGTGATCAAGGTAGATAACTCTGGAAGTAATTATTTGAAATCCCTGAAAATCAGTAGGCTTCTTTGTCTCAGGACCTTAAACAGTGTGTGTAAATTTAAATTCAATCGGATATTAACTTTGGCCTCTAGAGCATCCACAGGATTTTTTGATGTGATCAAGGGCCATAACTCTGGCACTAATTATCGGAAATTGCTGAAAATCAATAAGCTTTTTCGTCTTATGACCTTAAACACTGTGTATAAATTTAAAGTCAATCGGATATTAACTTTGGCTTTTAGGGCGTTCACAAGATTTTTTGAAGTGATCAAGGGCCATAACTCTGGCACTAATTATCGGAAATCGCTGAAAATCAATAGGCTTCTTCGTCTTATGACCTTAAACACTGTGTATAAATTTAAAGTCAATCGGATATTAACTTTGCCTTTTAGAGCGTCCACAAGATTTTTTGAAGTGATCAAGGGCCATAAATCTGGCACTAATTATTGGAAATCGCTGAAAATCAATAGACTTCTTCGTCTTATGACCTTAAACACTGTATAAATTTAAAGCCAATCGGATATTAACTTTGGCCTCTAGAGCGTCCACAAGATTTTTTGAAGTCGTCAAGGGCCATAACTCTGGTAGTTATTATCGGAAATCGCTGAAAATCAATAGGCTTCTTCGTCTCATGACCTTAAACACTGTGTATAAATTTAAAGTCAATCGGATATTAACTTTAGCCGGACCGACAGACGGACGGACCGACTGACGGACAAACGGACGGGGGCGACGACAATATACGACCACATTTCAATGTGGGCGTATAAAAATGATAACAGCGTTATCACTAACACACGAATGTACATGGTCTAGTTCAAAAGAGAAAAAGACAATACTGAAGTGTGTGTGAATTAGTTTTATTTAACGTCCGCTTCCACCGAGGTGATATCGCAGACAATCAATACTGAAGGTGTTGTGATCGCTTATATATGGTGTAGTCACGTGTCATCAGGTGCGTGTACACATTGATGCAGTGAGCTATTTTTAACCTTTTAAGTTTGAGCGAGTGTGCATGGTTAGAAGGGATAATGAGAAATATGCAAAATAAATCCGAGAGGCCCGAAGGGCTTATATGGAATATAATCAGCTATCATCGCAACACTTAATGGCCTCATTCATCGTTTAACATACCGGCTTCTTTCCTTACTTAGTATATTATTACCTGTATAATATTACCATTGTATATTATTATCTTTGATCTACTAGTTGTTAGGTATGGTTTCTACCCTTACCGACTATGGACCAACAAGTTAATTAACTTGCTTTTGTATATTTAAATAAGTGTTGGGGTAGGCCTTTGATCATGTTGTTGTTAAGTATGGTTTCAGTTATGTTATTATATATTGTCTATATGTGTTTGCCTTATACCTGTTTTACTGTATTAGCTTGATAACGTTGAGAGAATACTCTATGAAACGTCGCCTAAAATACACTAGTAACTGTTTTCCATAAGTATGTGTTTTGTTGTTACTCTATCCAGTTACTAAATGCCATTTAAAGATCATTACCGTAAGATGATATCGCGGACAATAGCATCGCACTTTAAACTATATTATAAAATAAACCTGATATTGCTTTCTAATGTGGATGGGTTATTTTAGGTGCCAGGTAGTCGTAATAGAAAACAGTATATTTACATACTGCAAATTTGGCTTATTCACTATATACCTGGGGATATTCAAATTGGGGCCTACCTATTTGATATTTATAAATGACGACTTTGCATTTCGTACGATAGATTAAGGTCGATATTCTTATTTTACCAAATGAAACTTTATCTATAAGTAGCATGACTATATATAAACGCCAGGTATAGTCGAAAGGATAGAAGACAAGGTGTAAGACCAAGACCAGGGGGGGGGGAACATTACCTTATTTGGTCTACGAGCCATATGTCCTAAACAGATAGAATTTGATGGATATTTTGACAATGGTTAGGATTTTACCAAATTATCACTGTTTTTTACATATAAACATGTTGTCTGCTTTTTTTAGTACTGAGCAACTATCATTTATTAAAACTGTATCAATAATCGATATTCAAAACGCTTACTGACGATTATAAGCAATATCATTATTTCCACCAGCCCTAGTATATGGTATGCAATACAAAAGACACATAAGAGAAACGTATATCATAGCGAGCACACACGCCTATATAAAGACCTGTCTTTAATTATTCAAAGACCTGCGTAAAACACGCAGTCAAATGATAAATCGCATGGTAAAACAGTTTTACTTCCCAAATTTTGATTTAACACGTACGTGTCAGATAAAGCCTGTTGGTCCTGACTATACTCCGTTTGTGCAGTTATCACAACTAGCGTGAAAATACACCAGTTAATTAATACACACCATTGACATTCATATTTTACCGGTTGGTTGATTAACACACCTCTTCAGAAAATATACAGAGTACAAATAACAAGCCAAACAGATTTATGTATGGGCTTGCGTACGGATCAACCTGTTGGTAGTTCTCAGTGTTAAACACTGCATACCTAAAGTCAAACAGATAACAACTTTCAATGTGGCCATATAAAAATTGTGACCTCTACAGGGCCTACAAGCTAAAAACATTATTTTTCGTACAATCGGATAAACATTGTCAAACCTAGATGGCCAAAAACTGTTATTTTTTGTACCATCAAGAGCCATAATCCATGAAGTTATGGCCCCACTATATGTCAATGTCCAAAAGAACTGAGATTTTTGGTATATAAACAGAATTGTTTAAAAAAATGTGAACTGTAGTGTGTCCACAAACCAATGTGATGGACGACAGCATAATACGTCTACATTAAATTGTGAGTGTACAAAAAAAACATCTATATACAGCCTACAATAATCCAGTAGACGTGGTACAAGGGTTAATCAGTGAACTGGATGTATGAGATGTGTTGTTGACGTTTGGGAAAGTAGGTCGAGGGGAAATGTGTAGGGAGTGATAGTTAGATGTATTATGAATGGTTAGATTGGCTGTGGTGTTACGGTGAAGTACTATGCCGCTACCGTAACACCACAGCTTTATGATTTGTTAGACAGGATTGATACCGTAAGTCCGACAATAATAAATAAACTATTTCTGATTTTAATGTTGTCTTTTCCCACCGGCACTGGCCGTACGCCAGCAACTGAAAATAGCTGACGAAACAGCTAGGGCGTCGATTGTTAGTTCGCGTACAACTTGAAAGATAGGTTGCCAGGCAACGAAACATACGCCCACAGCAGCTAAATCGTCCGGGCAGTCAACAAGGATTGTCGCATATTTTTACTTTTTTTTGGTAATGAAACATTTGTAATACACTAAAATCTGAGTAACAACTCTTTATGTAATTATCTGAAAATCATTAGAATTTGTTTGCTTTTTATAAAGTTTTGCCCCAAGCTAACAATTAGTATAGGAAACATTTAACATCATGGATTTAGCTGTTCAGTTATCAAAATTCATTGAAAATCAAAATACTTGTTCGTTTCAACACCTTAAACTCTGTGTATACTTCTGAAGTCAATCGGATGATAAGTTTGGCATCTATAGCGTCACGAGGTTTTTTGAAGTGATCAAGGTAGATAACTCTGGAAGTAATTATTTGAAATCGCTGAAAATCAGTAGGCTTCTTTGTCTCGGGACCTTAAACAGTGTGAATAAATTTAAATTCAATCGGATATTAACTTTGGCCTCTAGAGCATCCACAGGATTTTTTGATGTGATCAAGGGCCATAACTCTGGCACTAATTATCGGAAATTGATGCAAATCAATAAGCTTCTTCGTCTTATGACCTTAAACACTGTGTATAAATTTAAAGTCAATCGGATATTAACTTTGGCTTTTAGAGCGTCCACAAGATTTTTTGAAGTGATCAAGGGAGATAACTTTGGCACTAATTATCGGAAATCGCTGAAAATCAATAGGCTTCTTCGTCTTATGACCTTAAACACTGTGTATAAATTTAAAGTCAATCGGATATTAAATTTGGCTTTTAGAGCGTCCACAAGATTTTTTGAAGTGATCAAGGGCCATAACTCTGGCACTAATTATCGGAAATCGCTGAAAATCAATAGGCTTCTTCGTCTTATGACCTTAAACACTGTGTATAACTTTAAAGTCAATCGGATATTAACTTTGGCTTTTAGAGCGTTCACAATATTTTTTGAAGTGATCAAGGGCCATAACTCTGGCACTAATTATCGGAAATTGCTGAAAATCAATAAGCTTCTTCGTCTTATGACCTTAAACACTGTGTATAAATTTAAAGTCAATCGGATATTAACTTTGGCTTTTAGGGCGTTCACAAGATTTTTTGAAGTGATCAAGGGCCATAACTCTGGCACAAATTATCGGAAATCGCTGAAAATCAATAGGCTCGTTCGTCTCATGACCTTAAACACTGTGTATAAATCTATAGTCAATCGGATATTAACTTTGCCTTTTAGAGCGTCCACAAGATTTTTTGAAGTGATCAAGGGCCATAACTCTGGCACTAATTATCGGAAATCGCTGAAAATCAATAGGCTTCTTCGTCTTATGACCTTAAACACTGTGTATAAATTTAATGCCAATCGGATATTAACTTTGGCCTCTAGAGCGTCCACAAGATTTTTTGAAGTCGTCAAGGGCCATAACTCTGGTAGTTATTATCGGAAATCGCTGAAAAACAATAGGCTTCTTCGTCTCATGACCTTAAACACTGTGTATAAATTTAAAGTCAATCGGATATTAACTTTAGCCTCTAGAGCGTCCACAAGCAATTGTGGACGCCGGACCGACGGACGGACGGACGGACGGACGGACGGACGGACGGACCGACGGACGGACGGACCGACGGACGGACGGACGGACAGGGGCGACGACAATATACGACCACATTTCAATGTGGGCGTATAAAAACCGAATGTCGTACGCCATTGTGAAACTGAAAGTAGCTGACGAAGACAGTTAGGGCGCCGATTGTTAGTTCGCGTACAACTTGAAAAAACCGAATGTCAGTATGGTATTTCTGACATAATTGGTTATCGGTGACCTGAAAGCTGGTAATCTCGACTCAAAGCGAGTAATCTCGACTCAAAAGTATGGTGTATAACCTACTTACTGTCTACAGTCGTCGCTACTCTTATTATAGTTCCCTCGTGATTGTTTGTGGACGATTTACTACTCAGTAAGAAAGCCTGTGCCCAAAAAGAGTTCTCGTCTGTTATTATTAGTATAATGACTTCCTCATGTGCGGCAGGTTCGTTTGTTTTTAAAAACACTGTTTTTCGTTCCAAAAAATAGAAAAGTAATTTTTTACCAGATGATCATGGTTTTTCACCGAGACTAGATAATTTCTCTCGGTGTAAGGATATTATCGCTTATGAAAAAGTTCATACACTGTTGAGAAAATAGTCCGATTGGTTTGCTTACCTGCAAATACAGCGAGAATAAACTCTGTACTGAAAAATTTTCGCGTGATCTATATAAACTGTCTTCACACACTCGATTTATAATTAGAGATATACAGGTACAGTGGCAAGTGTTATGCTTCTCAGGCTAATACCTCAAAAGTACCTCCGCGCAAAACCCCAGATTTTGGTACATGGAAAACAAAAAAAAATAGTGCCCGTGCCAGTAATAGAAAAACTAAGAGTTCGCGCATAAAAAATGCACGAACGTACCAGGCGCGATGTCATCTAGATTACAACAAAATGAATTTTTGATTCGTCTACCTGCAGATGGCAAGTTAAATTAAGTAATGGGCTTTTGAGTTCTCACGTATCCCATATTCTTTTGTTTATTTCTCTGATGTTATCACTTTGTCAGATAAATAAAAGCTTTTTTTTGATCATACGACGTTGAGACTGGGTTGAGGTATAAATAAATATATCCCTATAAAAGGGGAAAATCTATCATAACTCAGTTTAACCCGTTAAGCGTGACATTTTTATAACGGTAACTACCCCCTATTGTGTAATTAATTTGACGAAAAACATGTTTTTGGACCTTTTTATTTATGATTGAGGAATAGGTTGGGGAAAATACCTCCAAGGCCGTATATTACGCCACACACAGTGACTGGCAGTTGTCCAGGACATTATAGAACGCCCTACGCACCTAACAGCGATCGTGGGGAAATTCGCAAGGGATACCTCCAAGTGACGAACTATGTTCTAAGAATAGGTAGGGGAAAATACCTCCAAGGCATTATATTACGCTCTTCACACACTGAGTGGCAGTTGTCCAGGACGTTATATAACGACCTACACACTTAACGGGTTAATATTATGTCCCTTTAATATTTGTACAAGAAATCCAATGAATCCATCTTATTTAAATCTAAATCAAAATATAAATGATATGCTAAGGAAAAACTTACTTCCGTCCCAGTAATTCAGCGACTAGTTTGTCTTTATCTTTAAAACATTGTAAAGAGTTCATAGTAGACAAAACATCAGCATCTAAATCTTCTACAGTTGGCACTATTGATGTCTATTAGAAAAACAATAAGTATTATTTGAAAACAACAAAAGCAATGAAAAGAAAGCTGAAAATAATCACTGTCTCAGAAAACTATTCTATAGTGCAAGTTACATAAATATTACTGAACTGATATGATGCTGTGAGAAACGTAATTTAAATTTAAAGGTTTATTTAGATCTTAATTAACCTAATATATAGTTATGGTTGAGAATAGTGCAGTGAACATAATGTTATCTTCGCTCCAATAATCATTTGAATAACAATGTTAACAAATTATAGCAATATAATGGCTATTAAAGAATATAACTCACATAAGAAAATGAATGCATTTAGTTTACAAACATAAGCTAACACAGGAATAAAACATAAAGACATATACAGTCCAGGGGAATTACATAGTACCAAGAGATCTAGCTAAGGTCTAATTTTAGTTTGATTAGACTGTGTTTATACATTGAAGAAGATAAACTAATTAATCATAAACTACCAGGAAAAAAGAAGTTGACACTCGGTGTACATGTTCCATACAAAAGACAAAGACTGTTATGATTTGAACGAGGAATATTTTATTGAGATGAATAAGTTTCTGATGTCTGGAGCAAAAATCAAAACATTAACAATAGTGTACTGGCCACAAGTCAGGCTTAAAGATCAATGGAGTGTAGATAAATAATTACACACACACACAATCCTTTGCCATTTTTGCAGTAAAGCTTACTCAAGCTGATGTCATTGGGAATCGGTGTCCATTGCTTCAGTTGCCGATTAAGATGATCCAATAGGTGTTGTACTTGGGTCATGTGAGGAGAATGTGCTGGCCAAGGTGATGTGTGGACGTTTACATCGTTTAAATTATCACTAACCAGTAGGGCTGTGTCGATATATCGATACACCAATATGTATCGTTACATTCCAGCGATATTTATATCGATACGTAATATGGCTGTATCGTCGTATTGTTGAAAAAAAATTCTTCAATTAAGAAAGACCATGAATTGAAATCCACGTGTCGAAAGAAAACGATCTCGACATGGTTTGTCAATCGAGCGTCTTCCACGTCCCGTATGAATTCCATGTACCGCTAGATATTATAATAATAACTGGATCATACATTGATGGAATCACTGACCAGTTGTTAGGTAAATTTAAATCTTTATTGATTATAATCCCCTGATCTAACACCAAATACACCGAGAAACAATCATTAATAATATATTTTCCAGATGGCCAATGCTGAGTTCCAATGACACGTGACATCGGTTGCAAATTAGGTCATTAAACCAGTTCTAAATAGCGCCTATCGTTCTGATTTTTTTTTATTTTATAAAAGTTTAATTTAAAAAATATTGTCGTTTTTATTGAAGGCTAATATCATAATCGTACAGATTTTTTTTATTTTAAAGCGCTTTCAAGTATGGTTGTCACGTGACAAGTGTATCGCGTGTCTATTGGCGAATGAATAAAAACTTTTGCAAGTTACATGACTAGTTATGTGATAGATTAAGCTACAAATTGTGTTATGAAGAAATGCCATAGTGCCGTATCAGCTTATTTTAGCTATGGTATTCTCTGCTACTGACTGTAGTAGAAAAATGCTAATATTTTAGATCATCGACTTATGAAATGGGAACATGGTGTTTCATCGAATGAAGGAAGACAGTAATTTATTCTGAAATATTACTGACGTAACTTCAAAGATGGTATATGAATTAAATATGGACAATTTTCAAAAGGTGGACGCATATAATTAACCCATTTCCTACGGGACTTCACTTGCCGGTTCGTTTTAAAATTGATTTAGATGGTCCGATGCTTATACATCACAAACAAACGTCTTGAAACATAGTTTGGGATTATTTTTGGCATAATTTGTGATGTCACCATATCGCAATACGTATCGCGTATTGGTTTGCCGTATCGTCAATATGTATCTTATCGAAAATGACCTGTATCGACACAGCCCTACTAACCAGTCTGTTGGTATGTGGTTGGGCATTATCATGCTGCAAAATAGTAACCCTGTTTTACTGTTGCATGAATGGCACTGCCACAGGTTGCCGAACTTCATCTCTGTTCTCTACTGGTCACAAATCCCTCCCCATATCATAGCGTCATCTCCTTCATTAGGATGAACATCTTGTGTGCAGTTAGTTGCAAGTCTCTCCCCTCCACGGCGATAAACATGAACTCTGCCATCATTTCTGAAGCATTACCAATCACACTGCTGCTATCGATATATATTTCTTGCCCATTGTAACCTGCACAGTCGGTGTTGAGGACTCAAGACCATTTCTAGAAATGGTTGGAAGGCTCTTATACCAACAATGCGGAACCTTCAGCAGACAGTGAATATAGATTTTTTGTACAATCAGCTGCCATAATCCAAAAGTAACGGTCTGATATACTCTGGGATCTTTGGGTTATATACCATCATTTGAAGTTTCATCAAAGTTGGATAAAAAAATGTGACCTCTAGAATGTCCAAAAGCTAAAAACATGATTTTTTGTACAATAAGGAGCCATAATCCATGAAGTTACGGTCCGATGCTTGCAAATATCGAAAGGAACCAAGATCTTTGGGATATAAACCTATATTTTGAGTTTCATCAGAGATAGGTTGCCAGGCAACAAACCATACGCCCACAACAGCTAAGTCGGCTGAGCAGTCAACAAGGGTTGTTGCATATTTTTTCTTTTGTCATTAAGGAAAAGAAATAAAATGGGGTTTAATGTCCTTCTCTCCTTCACCTAATTAACCTGGGCTAATGGAAGATGAGTTGTCATTAAGGAGAACGTGCAACTGAAGTATTGTCTGGTTGCTGTTGTGGTACTACGTAATTATGGTTTAATTGATGGTCTTGAAAACGAACTTGTTTAGTTGACATGGAATTAGGGACGTTTCGTAGATGAATTCTATTACGCCTGAAAATCCTTCCATCAGATGTCTCAACCATGTATGACCTTAGTTCTTGACATTTCGATACGATGATAGCAGGTTCTCACTTGAAGGTTTTATAATTTTGAACTAGTACTCATTAACCTTCTATGAGTGTTTACAAATCTTTACAGGATCTATCGTGGTATTCTTTTTGAGTTTGCTTCATTGTTTGAAATTGTTCTCGGATAGTTTCGTTGAAACGATTAGGTTGTTGTTGGATGGCACATTGAAGTTAGTTTGCAGTTTCTCCCCATCAAAATTTCACCTGGTGACGATATATTCTGAGTAAATGGGGTGGAGCGTAGATTAAGGAGAGCGAGTTGAGGATCAGAGTTTGCTTGTTTGTTCGATCTGTAGCTGTGTGGCTCCTAGCCCTCTTAGACTGGCATCAACTTGCAATACTGGCGTAATTGACGTGTCGAAGTACTGTAAGGTTGAAACATCAGATACTACAGTCTTTAGCTCTTGAAAACAATGATGATCTTCCAACAGGAAACTGCCAGGCAAAGAAACATACCCCCACAGCAGCTAAAAGGTCTCGGCAGTCAACAGGAGTTGTCGCATCTTTTCACTTTTTTTAGAAATGAAACATTTATAATACACTAAAATCTGATTAAGAGTAACAACTCATTAAGTAATAATCAGAAAATCTTTAGAATTTGTTTGGTTTTTATAAAGTTCTGCCCCATGCTAAAGTTTAGTATACGAAACATTTAATATGGATTTAGCTGTTCAGTTATCAAAATTCATCGAAAATAACTATACTTGTTCGTCTCAAGACCATAAACCCTGTGTATCAATATGTTGTCAATCGGATGTTAAGTTGGGCCTTCAGAGTGTCACAAAATTTTTCAAAGTGATGAAGGGAGATAACTTTGGCAATAATTATCGGAAATTGCTGAAAATCAAAAGGCGTCTTCGTCTCACTACCTTAAACACTGTGTATAAATTCTAACTCTAGTTGAAAATCAATAGGATTCTTCGTCTCATGTCCTTAAACACTGTATATAAATTTGAAGTCAATATGATATTAACTTTGGCCTCTAGAGCATCCACAAGATTTTTTGAAGTGATCAAGGGCCATAACTCTGGCAGTAATTATCAAAATTCACTGAAAATTAATAGGCTTCTTCGTCAAATGACCTTATTCACTGTATACAAATTTAAACTTAATCAGATATTAACTTTGGCCTCTAGAGCGTCCACAAGATTTTTTGAAGTGAACAAGGGACAACTTATTACAGCAGATTGAAAACACACAAAATCTACATAATCAAATTAAGATTTTCAATGAAACTCTGACATGTATCCTTGACGACATATCCCTGAAAGTTTCTAGAAATATTATCATTCGACCTAACAAAAAGTGGTTCAATAATGAAATCCGCAAAGCTAAACAGGAGCGACAGGCAGCTGAAAAACAGTGGCGCAGATCAAAGCTTGAGGTCCATCGGCAGATGTTCAAGTGCGTTAGAAATAAGACAAATAATCTTATTAGAAACAGTAAGCTTAATTACTACAAAACATGCCTGCTTGAAAACAAGAGCAGCCCTCGTGAAATCTACAAAATAACCAATTGTCTTCTAACTTCTGTCTCGGATGAAAATCTGCCAAATCGACTGTCAAATGCCGAACTTAGCGAAAGGTTTTCAGATTTTTTCAAAGATAAGATAGAAAACATTCGTTCTGTGCTTCTTAGGAACAGACCAAATAATCATTCGGACGACAGCCTCTGTAACGACACTACTCTAGATGAATTACCCCCAAGCATCATATGAAGAAATTAAAGACCTGATTCTAAAATCCTCATCAAAATCCTGTGACCTCGTTAATTAAATACTGTATTGATGAGCCACGGCAACATTAATAGTGTATAGAATTTTCGTCAGAGCTTTTAGTAACAGGCTTCTGCGTTAGAAAATCTTTCAAGGAAGTAGAAGAGTTTAATTGGGCTTACTATTCATGGAAACTCGTAAGAAATATATGTGTTGTCAGTTGTCGCTTAAACCCGTAAGTACTTGTACCTTACGTCAGTATCCCTATAAATGGTCAGTAATAATCATAGGGGGAGTATTTAAAGTGCACATAAAATAGCCCGGAAAACTTCTCTATGTGAGCAGTCCATGGTTATTTTATCCACTTTACGGCAAATTCACATCAATCCCACTAAAATTAAATCAGCTATCTTCATTCAAAGTCGTAAAAATAGACCTCCCGTAAAAACGACTTTGCCAATTATTGAAAACACTCTTAATCCCCTCAGACGCCAGTGACGTCACAGTGACCGAATGCATATTCGGAATGTTTATTCCTTAATTACCTATATACAGCCGGCGTGTGTATTCATTAACGCCTGACTGATTCCTTAATCCCCCTAATTAAATAAAACAATTGACTACGAATAATTTGTTTTATAATTCAATTTAATTCAAGATCCAATTTAGAATTTGTTTCATAATGTACGGTCGTTCTGTTTTCTCACGGCAGCGATTTTAATACACTCTACAGTCTAAACGATTCGAGATACATTTTCGTCAGAAGTTTATTGTTCGAATTTAGAATCTGTTTCATTATGTACGGTCGTTCTGTTTACTCACGGCAGCGATTTTAATACAATGTACCACATCGTGTGCAGTCCAAACGATTCGAGATACATTTTCGTCAGAAGAGTGTCGTCGTTCTAATTTATAATTTGTTTCATAATGTACGGTCGTTCATTTTCACACGGCAGCGATGTCATACACTCTCCTATGTGTGCAGTCCCATCTATTCGAGATATATTTTCGTCAGAAGAGTATTGTGGTTCTAATTTCCCCGAGTAAAAGAGTATAGGAGTAAAAAGATGTGGTCACGCAAAATATATCATAAATTTCAAACGTGATTGAAACGCGATTTGTAAATGACCGATCCGTTATCGACGTACGGCGCCTTTATTTCTGCTTGGGAATTTGACGTTATTACTCTGAAATAGACCGTAAAAATGAAATACGAAGAAATATCTCAATATACGTTAGAATTAACAGATTGAGAAGGATCACCTAACTATCTATGTGTATCGCAAGTGTAGTGTCGTTAATACATGTACTAAATTTTAACAGTAAAGTAATTAAGAATGTTGATTAGGTAATTATCTTTTTCTTTGCTCACCGATGTTTTTGTAATAAAGTAGCCTCGTATTATTTGTTGATTGGTGTTTAAACAACATCTAAATATAAATCCTTCGATGGATATACGTTTGTGATAAGATAAGGTTGTAATGTCTAACATCATTTAACTTTTTTATAAAGAATACAAGTATTTTACAATTAAATTGACAGTTTAATCACTCACCAAACGGCACCAGGAACTCCACATTTGATCAAGTGTATTCGATATTCATTATTACAAATTGATGTGGCCGGCGTAACAAAAAATGATATTTACCCTTCTAAATTAGAACCACAATACTGACGAAAATGTATCTCGAATCGTTTGGACTGCACACGATGGTAGATTGTATTAAAATCGCTGCCGTGAGAAAACAGAACGGCCGTACATAATGAAACAAATTTTAAAATGGATCTTGAATTAAAATGTATTACAAAACAAATTATTCCGTAGTCAATTGTTTTTTTTAATTAGGGGGATTAAGGAATCAGTCAGGCGTTAATAAATACACACTGTAGGTTGCCTGTGACTGTAGGTTGCCAATCAGGATTTGAATTGTTTCCAAACCTTTCCAATTTTTCCGTACGATTTCATTGTTGGGAAATTTATGAAACGCCGGTACATTATTCCCCTTTCCCTTGCTGGGATTTCCACAACTCTCAATAACACAACGGTAATATGGCATCTTGAAATACACTCGGTAATATTCTAGTCACAAATATATAATCTATTACATACAACCCAAGACGAGAAAGGTCGGCTTTTGAAAATGCTTTGACTGATATGTAACTTACGTGTAAATAATTATGCGTTAATGATTACGCCAGTCAAATGTTTATTGGACCGACAAATACACACGTGTCAACTGGCTGTGTGATATATTGTACAGATGATGTGTATATTATGTGTAGTGCCTGTGACGTCACCAGCCAATCAACCAGATTAAGGTTGTAATTGAAAATTTGAAAACCGTTTTTGGCAGTCGGATACTAAAACGTAAATATCTGAATTAATTTTAATCAGATTAGTTTGAACTTGCGGTAAAATGGATTTTGTAACTATTGAGTACCCGTACGTAACAATTTTTTGAATCATTTGATGTGGTCTTTAAGTTAATTGGTAAGTTTTCCTTACTTGTGTTAGTATGTAAAAATAACGTGAGTAATTAAACAAAAGTGAGTTTATACCAACATATCACTAGTCAGGCACGTACGGGAGAAATTGACAAAAGCGTAAGTTATTAACAGAACGTCACCATTGGAGCTCTTGTTCACTATCTAGGTGAAACCGCCAGTTATCTTTGGTGTGCGTTAGTAATTGGACACGGCGCCAGTAGAGCGTGAAATCGTTAACTATGTAGTAGGAGGGGCTTATGACTGGCAAAAAGTACTCCACGAATCTCACCAATTTGTAATACGAGGACAAACGTGACAAAATGAAGCATCTAGGGACTTATAAGCACAAACGTAGGTTCAAGCTCGCCAAAAACCAAAGGTACCCTGGGACCAAATCGTGCCCCAACCCTCAGTTTGAATTCAGGCAAAATAAGTCCCATCCCTTTTACCAGACACAAAACCTCCAACTGTGGGTTTGTTCAGAAGAAACAGGGATTCGTATACTGGATGCTCAATGGTTTGCCCCAAACATCAACCCAGAGAAAACAACAATATTTATTATTACAAAGTTTTATTATACCAATTGTAACTTCTGACAATTGGGTAACAAATAAGTAAATACATAAATAGATGAATGAATGAATGAAGGAGTTTATCCCTAACCAATAAAAATGGACCTCACGTTCCAAGATAAGGGTTTAGCTTTATCCAGATGAATATCAAGGTACGTTTTTACTAAAACAACTAATTTAAATGCAATCTCGAGATTCCATGATAATATTTCACAGTAACTTTCAACAAGTACAAATCTTACGCGTCTTCCGCTTATATTAATACTGGTTCCACCCGTTCAAGACCACGTCCTAAATGCCAGAATTATCTCTGAGCAAGATAAAATTCAGACGGTCAGGCACAGTCATTTAAAGGCGACACAATGCAGGTACCGGTTTGCACAAAGTTTCGCACAATAAAACTAATGACCCGAAAAACCAAGACCGAATCAGCCAAATGCAGACAATAGTCCACAAAATTAAAAAAAATCTCCACGGACTCACTTCGCGAAAGTGAACCCGCGCCAATGATCGACGAGTATAAATACGGAACAATTCGAACTGAAGGCGCAGTAATATTAGAAAATGCGGAAAGCCACTTTAAATGCTAAACGTATATATGAGCGTGAAAAATTCCTAACTTAAACCTAATCAAATCACGACGTTTAAATACTTCTTAAATCATCGACAAATAAATCCCAAAATTAAATATATAGTCTATTAGCATGGCGGAAAAGTTACTTTTCCCGGCTAATAAATGGAATAGTTACTATTCCCGTACCTATATTCATCCCGGGCCGCGGTACAAATGCAAGTGATGAATTCGGCTGCTTATATACCCTCTTACCAGCGAAATGCTCGTGCAATCAGCGCGAAACGTATATAATTAAACGCCAATTTGATTGGTCGCGCGCAGCCAATCATAGGACACGTAGCGAAAGCTCAAGTCGCGAATCAAGCATGGCCGACTTTTGACAGGTAAATAATGAATATTGACAATTATTCACGTAATATGGTAAACAAACAAATGTTTTATACGCAAGTGGTCCTAAACACAAAAGTATAGAGTGTTTTTAATATATACTATTCAAAAAAAGTAGGGGATATTTGATTTTTAAGTGTTATTAAAGTCACCTAATAAAACTGACGAAGAAACAAATGACAAAATGAAATGAAGTTCACATTCATCGATTTATTCCAAATGATCGTTAGACTAAGTAAGGCACAGACTGCCCATTATAAGGGTAAAATGATACCCGGGGTCAAACAGCAAAGTTACCACAGCATCACAACAAAGTCAGTAACGGGTAAATCCTCCTCTGTTTGCCAAACAAGCATTGATCTGACGTGGCATACTCCTAATGAGACGTCTAAGGTCATTTTGGTCCAGATTGTCCCATTCCTGTTGCAACGCAGCAGCAAGTTCTTGGACATTGGCAGGACGTTGTTGACGTTGACGTAACCTCTGTCCAAGCATGTCCAGACATGCTCGATGGGGGAGAGGTCGGGACTCAGTGCTGGCCAAGGTAATGTGGTGATGTTCTGTTGTTGGAGGTAACCTGTAACGATCCAGGCCCTGTGACATCTTTCGTTGTCATCCTGGAAGATGAAACGACGGCCATGACGTCGTGCGAACGGCACAACATGGACTGCCAAGATGTTGTCCCGGTAGTACTGGCCTGTAACACGCCCTGCAACAACATGTAAAGCCGTTCTTCCAGCAACAGTGATGCCTCCCCACACCGTAACAGAACCACCCCCAAATCGATCATGTCTGATGACGTTAACGTCTTGGAAGCGCTCGTTTCGACGACGCCACACCCTCCTACGTCTGTCCAAAAAATCAACAGTGAACCTTGACTCATCTGAAAACATCACATTGCTCCAGCGTCGATTATCCCAGTGTTGACGATCCCTACACCAACGACGTCTTGCCTGAATGTGATGATCTCTCAAACAAGGGATCACGCGAGGACGTCGGGCGCGAAGGTGACCCCTATGCAGTCGATTCCGAATCGTCTGGCCACTCACTCTCACACCAGTGTCTGTTTGAAGACGAGCGCTGATCTGATTTGCTGTGATGACACGATTTCTCAAGGCCAGGGTACGGATAAATCGATCCTGGGCTTGAGTTGTCGCCCTTGGTCGACCTGAGCGTGGTCTGCCCTGTACAGATTGTGTATCACGGTATCTGGACCATAGCCTGCTTATGACAGACTGAGAAACATTCATCGTCCGCGCCACAACCGCCTGTGTTGTGCCGATCTGTAGCATACCAAGGGCACGTAACCTTTCATTTTGGGTAAGCCGACGCATATCAAAATTTGTTTTCTGGTCACTAAAACAATTAAACTGATGTTTCCACCCTGGAATTCAATGCCACAATGACTGTAACATTCAAAGTCAGAGTCGTGCAAATCTTGGGTTGGACCCCCATGATGATCCCAAGCATCACCTGCATTCCATGCGGTAGCTATTGGTGCGTTTGGGCGTCACATGTAACTGGAAATGTTTCTTCTGTTAGGTTCTATAGTGACTTTTTCGTAGTCATTTGCATATTTTAGTATTATGCCCCCAAAATCAAATATCCCCTACTTTTTTTGAATAGTATATTACAAGTAGTTTTGAAGCATGTCATGTGATAGTTTTGTGATAAAGGGATTTTCAAAAAATGAAAACTCCCACAACTATATACATTTCTGGTTAGTATTGGTACTATAGGTAATCGTAACTTGCCCGTTAAATTGTCGCTACCTATTGAATAAAATATAAAATAATTATTTATTAATATTCTCGAATCGGAATTATTTTTTTTGACAATAATGGAGGTCAGTGAACAACAGGAGTATTTCTCGGTTACCGCCGTAGTTTGTAGAATACTGTTTTTAAACAATAATCGATTATTTTAGGGCGATTTAGATTACCGCAATGTTATAAGTGTTATTTAATTTGCAATTTATTTATTCTGGCTCATGCGGATTGGCACATGTTTTGGGACGTGCGGCACTTTGATATCTGTATGGATTAAATTGGAATTACCATTTATGGTAAAAAAAGATAGCAGATAACAAAAATAATGAATTTCATACCTACACGTACTCGTACATACATACAAACTGTAATTCTGGACACTGAAGAATCACGTGAATATCTATTTACATTATTATTTGTAAATTTGTACTATATAACCCGATTCCTGATTTTAAAAAAAAACCAAATATATGATTCGAACGTCAACCCGACTATTTCAGACTTCGCATCTTACCGTTTCACAAATAGTCCTTGCAAAGCCCGCAGTTGGCAACCATACAAGCGTGCACGAGATTATTGACGGTTCATTTTGGAAAACTATTGGTGTCAAGCTGACTGCAGTTTGGTTACTTTATTTAAAAATATAACTGGTATTAAAGGGGCTAAATCGCTAATGTTTGGGATCTAGAAATTGACCCAAATGGGTCGTAACGCATATAATAATGTAAACTGATTGTATATGAGCTGATTTACATTCAATTGTTTTGATTTTGACTCTAATGTCAAATCAGTTATGTCCAGCGAAATACGGCATGAATCTCAACCCAATAGAAATTTCTAGTGTCTGGTTATTCCAGTATATTGCACATGCTATCTAGAAATGTTATGCTGTCGCCGTTTGACTGAGTTGTGGAATATGTCTACCCTTGTTCATTCTGGTCACTTGTTACAAAGAACGCTGAAACGCACTATGGTTAAATGTTTACTCTGTCTTAAATACTGGATATCAGAAACCCACCTTTTCGAGGTAATTAAATAAATAACAACGTCAATGTGTATTTGAATTAACAAATAATTCGTGTTTTCAACGTGTAAGACTTTGGATAATATTGAGTTAGAGACTTAGCTACTTAAACTGTAAAATTGACTAAGCCATATCCGTTTGGGGTCCCCCAAGTCAGAAAAGGTAGTTTTGAGAAAAAAGCAAGTTAAAGATATCGCTATACTCTAACATTAAATCACATAACAACCAAAGAGAATAATCCGTATATTGGTAATATAGGTCTTGTATATTAAATCTTTTATGGGATTAAATTCTGTTAATCTCATCATTTAATTAGCAACTTTGTGTTATAGTGCTCAACAGATAAAGAATGTTGATTGGGTACATTTACCACCTCAGAAGAGCGTGAAATCATTAACTACATTATATAAATTTCTGTTAGGTGTATTGATAAACTTGTCTACGATATCACCATAAGTGGAAGTGGACGTTAAACCCCAGTAACGAACCACTATTGATAAATTGTATCATTAAAAGAAAATTTGTGACTATTGCAGAAGAACTCAAACGAAAATTTCGGACATGTAACTGGCAAATTTTAAGAAATAAAAATGCTCTATTTGTTGAAAATGTTTAACAAACGTTTCGCTATCGTGTCGGCAATTTCATGTAATTTCTCGTGTTTAGAATTGTCTCAGTTTTGAATATATAGTGTATTTATACATGTATTTCTATCAGCCTTAGTTTTAATAAGGAATTAATTGTACGGGATATCTACATGACTTTCGAATTTAACATACGAAAGATATCCCAAGATCGAACGTCGTTCATGGTTTTACCATTTCGCCGTTGCATCGTGTGGTAAATATAACAATTTCGAAAATATTATAAGACTCTTCCGTGCTAATAGTTTCGAATTACTTGATTGTATTTTAACATTGTATATCGAACCTTATTATATGCTATTACTATCTCATCGTTACATATATTGTTTCATTGTTATATATATTGATTATTAGTTATTATTTCTCCAATGTAAATAGATTTTCACAAGATTCTTCAGTGCTCAGAATTCCAACTTGTATATATGTGTATGAATTACCCAAAAACAGATTGGTGTTGATGATTGTTTTAAACCATTAGTTCTGATTCCAAATTTACTAATCCACAGAGATATCAAAGTTCCGCCGGAACCAAAATATGTGACAATCAGCATGTAACAAGAATACATATAAATCGTAAATTTAAAAACAATATACATTGCACCGTATTCTGCATAGGAAACCCGTTGTAAGGTCGGGGACGGGTACAAATAGTGTGATGAATCAAACCTTACCACTGAGCATTTAAATTCATATTTATATATGAAAGTATTTAGAGATCTATCTATCTAACCATCCTCAGTGTCCTTTGCAAACTACGGCGTTAATTGAAATCGCCAAGGAATATTTCCTTTGTTCACTACCATCCCTTATTGCTTTAAAAAATTGTCTCCCGATTCGAGAATATTAATAAATAATAATTCATTTATTTGGAATACTATCTAATTTAGAATTTGTTTCATTATGTACGGTCGTTCTGTTTTCTCACGGCAGCAATTTTAACACAATCTACCACCGTGGGCAGTCAAAACAATTCGAGATACATTTTCGTCAGAAGAGTATTGTGGTTCTAATTTAGAAGGGTAATTATCATTTTTTTACGCCGGCCATATCAATTAGCTTTGCTCATCGATGTTTTTGTAATAATGAATATCAAATATACTTGATCAAATGTGGAGTTCCTGGTGCCGTTTGGTGGGTGATTAAACTGTCAATTTAATTGTAAAATACCTTTATTCTTAAAAAAAAAAAGTTAAATGATGTTAGACAATATAACCTTATCTTATCACAAATGTATATCCATCGAATGATTTATATTTAAATGTTGTTTAAACACCAATCAACAAATAATAGAGGCTACTTTATTACAAAAACATTGGTGAGCAGAGCCAATTGATCTGGCGGTGTAAAAAAATAGATAATTACCTAATCAGCATTCTTAATTAATTTATGACCCAATCTCTGTGTGCAACTTTAGTCTGATTGATTAATCTGTTAATTTTAACGTATATTGAGATATTTTTTCATATTTCATTTTTACGGTCTATTTCAGTGTAATAAAGTCAAATCCGCAAGCAGAAAGAAAGGCGCCATAAGTCGATAACAAATTGTCATTTACAAATCACGTTTCAATCATGTTTGACGTTTATGACATGTTTTGCGTGACCACATCTTTTTACTCCTGTACTCTTTTATTCGGGGAAATTCGAACCACAATACTCTTCTGACGAAAATGTATCTCGAATCGTTTGGACTGCACACATGGTAGAGAGTATTAAATTGCTGCCGTGAGAAAATAGAACAACCGTACATCATGAAACAAATTCTAAATTGGACCTTGAATTAAAATGCATTATAAAACAAGTTATTCCGTAGTCAATTGTTTTATTTAATTAGGGGGATTAAGGAATCACGCCGGCTGTATATAGGTAATTAAGGAATAAACATTCCGAATATACATTCGGTCACTGTGACGTCACTGGCATCTGAGGGGATTAAGAGTGTTTTCGATAATTGGCAAAGTCGTTTTTACAGGAGGTCTATTTTTACGACTTTGAGTGAAGATAGCTGAATTAATTTTAGTCGGATCTATATGAATTTGTCGTAAAGTGGATAAAATAACCATGGACTGCTCACATAGAAAAATTTTCAGGGCCATTTATGTGCACTTAACCATTTCACGCTCTACTGACGACAGTTCCACTTACTGACGCACATCAAAGATAACTGGCGGTTTCACCCAGATAGTAAACGGTAGCCCAAATACGGACGTTTTCTTAATTAGTCACACTTTTCCTGATTTCTCCGGCACCCGTCTGACTAGTGACATGTTCGTATAAACTCACGTTATTTAATTACTCACGCTATTTTCACATATTAACACAAGTAAGGAAAACTAACCAATTAACTTAAATACTCACCCTATGATTATTACTGACCATTTATAGGAATACTGACCTACGGTACAAGTACTGACGGGTTTAAGTTACAACTGACAACACGTATATTTCTCACGAGTTTCCATGAATGGTAAGCACAATCAAACTCTTCTACTTGCTTGAAAGATTTTCTAACGCAGAAGCCCGATACTAAAAGCTCTGACGAAAATTCTACACACTATGCATCATATTGTTAATACATCTCTTAAATTAGGTGACGTGTCATTCATCTTAAAGTCTGCATTAGACAGTTGACAGTTTTAATACTCCTCGATCTAAGTGCGGCGTTCGATACTATTGACCAGTCTCTTCTGATTAACCGTTTGGCGTTCAGATTTGGAATCCAAGGTATTGCTCTCAAGTGGTTTAGATCTTACCTTTCAGGCCGTACGCAATCAGTTAAAATAAACGATTGTCTATTATCTCTATATTTGCTAAAATATGGAGTGCCACAGGGTTCTGTCCTTGGATCTGTCTTATTCACTCACCTATCGGGGATATAATTCGTAGAAATAATACTAATTATCAATTATACGCAGACGATACATAACTTTATCTGGCATTAAACAAATCCAATGTGGACACTGAAATCGAAAGAACTGAGTCATGTATTGTGAATATACGTCATTGGATGAAATGTAATTTTTTAAAATTGAATGACGACATGTCATACACATAGGCAACAATAAAATTTTGGAGTCTGTCCACCTTGATCATATTTCTATTGGTGATGTTAAAGTTTAAACCAACTGAATCTGTTAAGAATTTAGGAGTCTTTTTTGACAGTAACTTTTAATTTAACACTCACATTAACTTGACATGTAAGAAAATAAATTTCCACTTATATAATATTGGAAAACTGTGTCCATTTATTGACATCGACACTGCTAAAATGTTGGTTAATGCCTTCATTTTATCGAACTTGGATTACTGCAACTCTCTTCTGTTCAATTTACCTGCTTTGCAAATCACTAAACTACAAAAGCTCCAAAACCGAGCAGCTCGGATCATAACTCAAACAAAACCACGTGAACAAATTTCTCTTGTGCTACACTGGCTCCCGGTTAGAGAAAGGATAATATTTAAGATAAATGTTATTGCATATACTACACTGAATAATATTGACTCTCCTAAATATCTTCAAGAAATTATTACACCCCACACACCCTCGCGTTCACTTCGCTCACAGAATGAGAACCTTCTCGTATGTCCTCCAGTGAAAACTAAAAGTGGCGTGAGAACTTTTGCCAATAGTGGCAAATGGAATAAAAAGACTAAAAATAGGTTGCCAGGCAACGAAACATATGCCCACACAGCAGCCAAATCGTCCGGGCAGTCAACAAGAGTTGTCGCATATTAAGGAATTATCAGAAAATCATTAGAATTTGTTTGGTTTTTATAATCAAACATTTTTTTTTAAATCAGATAATAATTATGACCTCCAGAGGGACCACAAGCTAAAAAGGGTGATTTTTCGTACAATCAGGGGTCATAATTCAGGAAGTAATGACCCGATGGGCGCAAATATCGAAAGGAACCAAGATCTTTGGGTTATAAACATACATGTCAAGTTTCATCAAAATCGATTCAAAATTGTGACCTCTATAAGGTCCACAACCTTGATATAACATATTTTCACACTATTCGTGTACAAACGGCGGCCATTTTGTCCGTCAATTTTGGTCCGATTTTCACAAAATTCAAACTCAACCTTCATAACCATGGAATGGTGATATAATCAAATGGTTTTTTAAATCGGATAACAAATTTGACCTCCAGAGGGACCACAAGCTAAAAAGGGCGATTTTCTGGACAATCAGGGGCCATAATTTAGGAAGTTACGATCCGATGGGCGCAAATATCGAAAGGAACCAAGGTCTTTGGGTCATAAACATACATGTCAAGTTTCATCAAAATTGGTTCAAAATTGTGACCTCTATAAGGTCCACAACCTTGATATCACATTTTCACACTATTCGCGTACAAACGGCGGCCATTTTGTCCGTCAATTTTGGTCCGATTTTCACGAAATTCGAACTCAACCTTCATAACCATGGAACGGGGATATGATGAAACGGTTATTTAAATCCGATAACAATTTTGACCTCCAGAGGCACCACAAGCCAAAAAGGGCAATTTTTCGGACAATCAGGGGACATAATTCAGGAAGTTACGATCGAAAGGAACCAAGATCTTTTGGTTATAAACATACATGTCAAGTTTCATCAAAATCGGTTCAAAATTGTGACCTCTATAAGGTCCACAACCTTGATATAACATATTTTCACACTATTCGCGTACAAACGGCGGCCATTTTGTCCGTTAATTTTGGTTCGATTTTCACGAAATTCGAACTCAACCTTCATAATCATGGAACGGTGATATAATCAAACGTTTTTTTAAATCGGATAACAATTTTGACCTCCACAGGGACAACAAGCTAAAAAGGACGATTTTTCGGACAATCAGGTGCCATAATTCAGGAAGTTACGATCCGATTGGCGCAAATATCAAAAGGAACCAAGATCTTTGGGTTATAAACATGCATTTCAAGTTTCATCCAAATCGGTTCAAAATTGTGACCTCTACACTGTTCACAAGCTAAAAAACGTGATTTTTCGTACAATCAGGGGCCATAACCCATGAAGTTACAGTCCGATACATGCCAATATCGAAAGGAACCGAGATCTTAGGGTGATAAACCTATATTTTAAGTTTCATTGAAATCGGATAAAAATTGTGACCTGTAGACTGTTCACAAACAATTGTGGACGGACGGACGTCCGGACGGACGGTCGGACGGACGGACGAACAGGGGCGACGACAATATACGTCCACATGAAAATGTGGGCGTATAAAAACTCTAAAAATGTGACATCTTATAAGAAATCTCTTAAGACTGAACTCTTTAAATCTACCCTTAGTGTTAATAACTGTTTTGTTTATGGTAATTTTACCAGTTCAGACATTTATTCGGTTCATTCCTTCACTGTGTTTAAATGTTTATTGTGTCATTGTTATTTTCATCTTTTACAGATATCTTATGTAGATAGCGCTCTTGAGCAACTAGTTAGTTGGATATTCAGCGCTTTATAAATAGATTATTATTATTATTATTATCATTATTATTATATCGCTGAAAATCAATAGGCTTCTTCGTCTTATGGCCTTAAACACTGTAGATAAATTTAAAGTCAATCGGATATTAACGTTAGTCGCTAGAGCGTTCACAAGATTTTTCAAAGTGATATAGGGTCAGAACTCTGGCAGTAATTATCAGATATCGCTGAAAATCAATAGCCTTCTTCATCTCACGACCTTAAACAATGTGTATAAAATTGGATAGTAACTTTAGCCTCTAGAGTGTTCACAAGAAATTGTTGATGACAAACGGGGGCGACGGCAATATACGACCACATTTCCATAGCAACGTCATCAGCAATTGCAACAACTCCATCGACTTAATCCAAAATCTGGTTGATCTTCATTTGGAAAATGTCCTGCGAAACAGACAATCCAAAGGGTAGTTTCTGGAAACAGTATCTTCAAAATGGTGTTTAGAACGTTGTGAGAGGTTGCGATGTTTCATCAAGTTGCATAGCCCAATAGCCCATTTCTGCATCGAACTTTGAAAACCATTAATTGCCTGCAAAATGATGAGTTACCTCTTCTACTGTTGGTATTCTATAATGAGGTCAGCGTAGACCTTGATTTAAGTGATGTGGATCAAGGCATACTCGCAATGAACCGTCTTATTTTCTAGAGTAAGCTAAGCTGGATACCCATTCTGTAGGCTCGGTGATACGACGAATGACTCCAAGATTTTCCATGTGATCTAACTCACATTTTATCTGGTCACGCAGAGCGATAGGCGTCTTCTGTGGAGCATCGACATGAGGTGTAGCATCTGGGTCTAGTTTCAAGGTAACTTTACCCGAGAAACATGCAATCTTGTCAAACTGATCTGGGTATTGTGCCTGTAGCTCAGGTACTGTATTAATGTTGTGGGCGTTGTCTATAATTATACCACAGTGGAGCGTAATCAGCTTTAATGCTTTACAAGATGGTAAGCCTAGTATTGCTGGACTGTCTACATCAACAATATAGAACCATTCATCTGATTTCTGTTCCATATAAGCTGTTAGCCTTGTGTCTACTGTTGGGGCACGCACAGACTCAACAGGAAAATCATCTGTGGTGAGCAGTGCTGGGTACATATGACGAAAGATTCTGAGCGGCAATGTGTTTGCCTGAGCTCCAGAGTCGACTTTCAGGTGTAGACTGCGTACACCTGGTCTGTTTGTAAGTTGTATTTTCATGTCAGCATAAGCTTTATTCTCTTTAGGTTGGCTCAGACACATGCTTGAAACTGTGACTGAATGGAAGGTGGGGGAGTTAAAGTCATCAACCATGGAGTTGTGATCATCTGAAATTTGATCGACATTACGATTATGAGAACTGTGTGACCAATGGTTGTTCTTAGCACATGTTTTGCATTTGTCACCGTAGTTTTGAATGATGTGTACCACAGCTACAGTACATGCTGGATGTGAATCCTTCTGTAGATAGTCTACTGATGGGGTTGCACCGATGGATGTAATTCCCTTTATGTGACTCAGCGGCTTCGTAGGTACGAACAAGAGCTAGGGTCTGATCCAGTGTAAACCCTTTATCCTTCTGAAGCAACTCTTTCTGGAAGTCAAGTATAGGTGTACTGGCTATGAGTTAATCGAGAATTCACACATAAGTGCTTGTAGCTTACAGCGATGGCAAAAACATCAAGAGATTCATCAGATTTTTGTCGGCAATGCATCAGTCGAAAGTGTTCTTTGGGCTCAAGCTGTTCTTGGAATTTATCAAAAATAACTAGGATTTTTCTTCTGGGCGTCTGTGAGAGTCCATGATGAATTAAATCGCTTAAGGCCTTCATCTCCAACTTAAAGCAGGATATGTAAAATTTTATTCTCACCTTGAATTCCTTTGACTTGAAAGTAAAGCAACAGTTATGGTGAAGATAGGTTGCCAGGCAACTCTGATTAAGAGTAACAACTCATTATGTAATTATCTGAAAATCATTAGAATTTGTTTGCTTTCTATAAAAGTTTTGCCCCACGCTAACAATTAGTATAGGAAACATTTAATATCATGGATTTAGCAGTTCATCAAAATACTTGTTTGTTTCAACACCTTAAACTCCGTGTATCAATCTGTAGTCAATCGGATGATAAGTTTGGCCTCTATAGCATCACAAGGTTTTTTGAAGTGATCAAGGGAGACAACTCTGGAAGTAATTATTTGAAATCGCTCAAAATCAATAGGCTTCTTCGTCTCATGACCTTAAACAGTGTGTGTGTATTTAAAGTCAATCGGGTATTAACTTTGGCCTCTAGAGCGTCCACAGGATTTTTTGATGTGATCAAGGGCCATAACTCTGGCAGTAATTATCAGAAATCGCTGAAAATCAATAAGCTTTTTCGTCTCATGACCTTAAACAATGTGTATAAATTTAAAGTCAATCGGATATTAACTTTGGCCTCCAGAGCATCCACAAGATTTTTTGAAGTAATCAAGGGCCACAACTCTGGCACTAATTATTAGAAATCGCTGAAAATCAATAGGCTTCTTCGTCTCATGACCTTAAACACTGCGTATAAATTTAAAGTCAATCGGATATTAACTTTGGCCTCTAGAGCGTCCACAAGATTTTTTTGAAGTGATCAAGGGCCATAACTCTGGCACTAATTATCGGAAATCGCTGAAAATCAATAGGATTCTTCGTCTTATGACCTTAAACACTGTGTAGAAATTTAAAGTCAATCGGATATTAACTTTGGCCTCTAGAGCGTCCACAAGATTTTTTGAAGTGATCAAGGGCCATAACTCTGGCACTAATTATCGGAAATCGCTGAAAATCAATATGCTTCTTGTTCTTATGACCTTAAACAATGTGTATAAATTTAAAGCCAATCGGATATTAACTTTGGCCTCTAGAGCGTCCACAAGATTTTTTGAAGTGATCAAGGGCCATAACTCTGGTAGTTATTATCGGAAATCGCTGAAAAACAATAGGCCTCTTCGTCTCATGACCTTAAATACTGTGTATAAATTTAAAGTCAATCGGATATTAACTTTAGCCTCTAGAGCGTCCACAAGCAATTGTGGACGCCGGAAGGACAGACCGACCGGCTGACGGAGTGACCGACGGACAGGGCGACGACAATATACGACCACATCTCAATGTGGCCGTATAAAAAGGCAGGAAAATGTCAAACAAGTAAATTGTGTCTTGGAAATTGCTTAAATTCAAAGGGGTTTTCCGTTTTAATAATTCAAATGATGCATATATATTCCATAGACATCGGATGATAACTTTTGTTGTTAGAGCATTCACAAGGTTCAACAAAGTGAAACAAGGGCAATAACTCTAGATATAATTAAAGGAAATATGCTGAAACTCAATAGGCTTTTTCATTTCACTTATTTAAATGATGCATATAAATTCCATACAGATGGGATGATAACTTTTGTCATTGGAGCTTTCACAAGGTTCAGCAAAGTGAAACAAGGGCCATAACTCTAGATGTAATTAACAAATATTGTTGAAATTCAGTAGGCTTCTTCCTGTAACTAATTAAAACGATGCATCAACCAATCAAATTGCTTATCTCTACTTACCCTACGCAGAAAATGCTTATCTTCGAACTCCATCAAGGCATTGACCTAAGAAACACCTACACCAAGTTTGAACATTCTAACTCAATTAGACAGAGAGTTATTGGACAGACAGAGAGATTTTAATAGTCTCCTGCTCTTTTCGAAAGGCGGGGGACAATTTTCAATGCCACATTAATTTTGATTTATTTCTGATTTAATCATTTGATGTTAAACATTTCATTCTATAATATTAAGAGTATTATTTGTCAGGAAATATGAAAATTTATAATCAGTAATTGTAAGAAAATTTAAAATGGCAGCCCTTCATTTCAATGTTCTTTCATTAAATATTTATTAAACATACACTTACTATGCAAGAGCCAAATCTGATTATTGCAAGTCTTTATTTAGGCTTCAGATGTCATAATTAGATCTTTATTTACACAACAAGCACAAAATCATCTCTGGCTTGGATTCAGCTTGGATTTAAACAGGATTTCGTTGACTAATTAATTTTTAAATGGCGTCGTGGGCGGAGTTAAACCGTTACATTGACATCATACTCCCAGATCGAGGCTAAATGATAGAGTATACAAAGCGAGGCCGCTGTCTAGCGAGGCCTCAACAAATGACATCTAAACTATTTAAAGTGCAATAAACTAAACACAGATAATGACAATTCCTGGAGACCGTGTGATGACTAATACAGACGGACAGGTCTTCTGTCTTAATAATATCAATAAAAATATTTTTATTTCCCCTATAGGCACGACGGTGTATTCCTATAGATTTATCACAATTGTATTATAATATTATGTCCTATATTCAATTGATTTAACGCATGCCCAAAATACAAGTTAGAACGAAAATTTACCGTCTTACTCATTTTTTCAATTGTTATAAAAATCCAAAAAAGGTAAAAACACAAATTCGGATATGATGACAGCAGACAAAAGACAGCAAGATTATGTAGGTGGAGTTAACGCCTGTCAATCAAACGATCGGCCATACTAAGAATCGGTGAAGATGGAATTCAATCCCATTTCTAGTCAAACATTACACTGGAAGTAACTATGTTCAGAATTAAGTAATTTAACTCTGAAATTTTCAATATATTCTTCTTTCATCACCTATTTTTGAACTGTTACAGCAAGAATGACTAACTCCTTAAAAAAATCTCCCATAATGTATCTTAAATTTTATAAACCAAAATTAGAAAAAAGGAGATTATTCAGGAAAAACTATACGGAAATGCATATAGTGATGCAGTTTTACAGGTTGATACCATCCCTAGTCATGAGACTGAAAAAGCATGGTGGTGTTGTAAATGGTAAAAATTTTAAATTTTAAAATAATCATCATGCACTCATGAGATGAGAATGGCTTACGTGGAACAAAAAGAAACAGTATGGTAATTTTCACAAAAATAAAGACATGTTATTTTTAGATTATTAGGGATCATGACACATGCATACAGTTTACATGTATTAAATGCTTGATTATATACATCTACAACGAAATTGCTTGATAATGTCATCAGGTGAAAATGTTCTTAGAAAGGACAAATGGGAAGTAACCCATAGTGTACTAGGTGTGAAGGGGAGGTAACTACCTGAACTATTTGGCCTATGGGGAGTTCTAACTCTATATGACCATGTGACTCCCTAAAAATAAACAAACAATATATTAACAGCACAGACAAACATTGAACTATAATTAATGCACTGAAATGTTTCATCAAGAGACCAAGAAGAATGCCTTATTTAACAGAAATTTAGAAAATAAAATTCATACTACATGATAAGGTCACTCAAATTTGTGAAATAGGCAAAATGTTAAATATCTAAAATTATCTCTATGGTCTCTTGAGGCACTCTAATGGAAATTATTTAAAGTTCATTTAATCATTTGGCAAAAACACTTTATTATTTTGATAAAAATAATCACAATAGGAAATGTTTTTGGCAAATGATGCAACAGGGGGTACAAGGCTATCTGAATCCACTAACATAAACTAACATTCATATTCTTTTATTAATAGAAACCATGGAAACATTTATTAATTTCTTGGTTACAAAACTATCAACTGTAGGGTCAAAATGGACCAATCATTTGACAGTTCTTGTAACCATGACAACTGTTACAAGGAAGATACCTGTACAACTTGCGTCATTGGCAATTCTGTTTCTATTTCATGTTTTGCACCCCTAAAATAAACGATTGGATTTTATCGAATTCTTAATAAACATGAGTTGCAGTGGGGGGGGGGGGCGAGGGGCCAAAAAATTTCTTTGTCACCCAAATTTTTAGAATGAATGAATTAAGTTTTCACAAATGTTTTTGTGCAAGGTCTTAAATATTATAGTATTTAAGATAGGTTGCCAGACAACCAAACATAAGAGAGAGAGAGAAAAATGGGGTTATTTAATTTTATTTGAATAATTTGCTTGCACGTAGGGGTCTTTAGCAGCGGGAGGAAACTGGAGGACCCGGAGTAAACCCCATGAGGTTGGACAGGGGACCCTACTCATTGTCACGTACAACCAGGAATTCTAAACTACGCCAGTTGAATCAATGACAGGCTTTATGATTCGGCCATTTAACTCCAACGAAACATTCGCCTACATCAGCTAAATCGTCCAAGCGGTCGACAAGGGTTGTCAATCATTTATTCTTTAGTAGTTAATTGGGGGCATTTATTTACAAAACAATTTCATACAGAACAGATTATAATTTTCGTCGTTTGAGGGTTCACAAGGTTCTAGAAACTGAAATAAGGGCCTTCACTCTGGAAGTAATTTACTGAAATTGTTCACAGGGTTCAATAAAATTAAAGAACTGGAGGACCTGTTTGTAGAAGCCAATTGCCCTACAAGAAAGTGATACAATTTTGCATTAACATATTATAGCAAGGATAAAATCTTTCTTTCATGTCTTGCTTCAACTTCCCTCTTACTTGGCACAAATGAATAAACATTATATCTAAAGCTATATTACGATAGAACGGTACTGCTACCAAGATATTTATCCATTATGTAGAGTTTAAGCATGTTATATAGTATTAATCCCTGTGGGTTATAAAAGTATTGAAGAATATATTTGTGCAATGTGAGTATATTTCACAGCAAATCATCATGAACTTTGGCCTTAATAGAATGTTTAAGATTGGTCAACTATGCTAAACCAATGAAACCCTAATACGTAGTACCCCATAAATCGGATGAAGAAATAACTGTCAAACTTACGCCACTACCCATGCATGTCTCATAACTTCCTCTAACTGAAATGAGAATAGAAAGTATATAGCTTTACCTAAAATAATGGATTAAATGTTACTCCCAAATTGTTTAACCCATGAGATGTTTGCCTAACTGGTTTTGTAATTTTGAAGTATTCTTTCGTCCTTTATCAGAATATAAGGGCCAACTCAAATAATATCTAATTTTTTGGGGGGTGGGGTGGGGAGGTGCAAGATTGCATTAAACTAGCTTAAATAACAACTCAGGTACCTTTATGTTTTAAGGGCGTTGCCATGTCTAACCTATGGTAACTTCGCAATTAATTTTGTATTTTTTATCAAACTCTGATCGACGCAAATTTGGTATTATCTTTATATAGACAGCTGAAGCTGTGATTCAAGCCATAGTTTGGGCACATATACTGAGTGCCACGGAAAACGCATCACTTTTTTTCCCAAATATTTTATTACTAGGTGGTTTTGTATGCATAATATTATGCAATACTATGAACTATTGTTTCACACAATGATCCCAAACGCAAAAAATATTGGCCTATGTGCACAAAAAAAATTGCATGAGATGCACATGAAAAACCCAATATTCACGTGCAGCATTGTGTGTGAGCCCTTTAAAAGCATGTTTTGAACTTAATGTGCAGTATATGAGCTGTGAAACGTCAATCTGTCGTAATTTGTTGTTGAACGTGTAAAGGAATTGAGCTAGAGATGCCGCCGAGACTTACTGAAAATCAACGGAATGAAGCCATGGGAATGTCTACATGTGCTATTGGCTGACACTTCAATTGTCATCAGTCCACTATTGTAAGGTTTGTGAAACGTGTTCGAGTTGCTGGATCAACACGTGACCGTCAACATCCTGGTCCACAACGCGTTACAACCCAGACTCAAGACCGCTACATCCGGGTCACTCATCTGCGTGACAGATTCCGTCCAGCGACTCGAACAGGTGCAGCAGTCGTCGGAAGACATGGGACCAGTAAGTGCCAACACCGTAAGACTTCGTCTAAGAGAAGTAGGACTCAGTGCACGACAACCTTATGTTGGAGCTATCCTCAGGGATCATCACCGTCAGCGGTGTTTGATATGGGCTCAAGGACACCAGACATGGAGAAGAGTAGACTGGCAAAGTGTGCTCTTCAGTGATGGGAGTCGCTTCCATCTTTATCTCGCTGATGGCCGTCAACGTGTGAGGAGATGTATTGGGGAACGTCTTGCAGACTGCTGCGTCTTCAAAACAGATCGATGGGGTGGGGGAAGTGTAATGGTGTGGGGAGGCTTCACATATCATCATCGGACCCCCCTACACATTTGCAGGGGTCGCGTTAATGCTGTAGCCTAACGTGATGATGTCTTGCAACCAATTGTTGCTCCGATGTTTCAAGTGCACCCACAACTTCAGCACTTCCAACAGGATAATGCACGTCTGCATGCATACCTCCCATGCCAGTATGGACTACCTGGCTGCTAAGGCTAAGAGCCTGTGGAGGACACACGCGCTACTGACACCTGTGTCATACTTTTGGTTTTGATCCCTCTGACTTTGTACCCTTGATTACAGATTAAACATCCATAAGTGTACAAATGTGTTGTTATTGATGTGTTCCCATTTGAATATTGTTCACAATAAGAAGAAAAATAAATAAGATATGTTTACAGGATCATTTTGTTATACGAAAAACTAAGTGATGCGTTTTCCATGGCGCTCAGTATATCTCTTGTGGTTTTAGAGATATTCAATTTTGAAATCACCTTAAAAAAGATCAAATTTCGTCATAATTCTAAAAAGTTCTGTCTTGCCTGATCCGAATTAAATAATTTTTGGCATGCAAATAGCTAAGGCATTGCTTAATAAAATAACAGTAGTGTTTTTTTGTGGTGCTAATAATAAGGCCAAAATTCCAAAAAATCAAAAGATAGGTTGCCAGGCAACGAAACATACGCCCACAGCAGCTAATCGTCCATACAGTCAATTAGAGTTGTCGCGGATGTCAGCTGTTTCGTAACTTAGTTCATTCGTACCTCACGTGAGCTGTTTCGTACCTGCGGAAATTTCAAGTTTTACATGTACTTTCCTCACATGAGCTGTTTCGTACCTTCGTTAATTTAAACTTTTACAATGCACTTAAGATTAACCCTCCTCCTTTTGCACCCGGGCTTGGGACCGGCGTTGGTGGATTTTCTTCTATTCTATCGACACTGTTTTTTTTAAAAATTATTTTCTTCTTTTGTGGGGCCATAAACAAACGCGCATCTTCTTAACAGAGAGGTGGCTGATATCGGGTTCTGTGCGTATTCCTCCCACAGACTAAAAATACGATCCTGGTCTAGAGTGCGAATACGTTGATATCTTTTTAACTTCCCCTCTGACAAAAGTTTTATCTGTAACGGCAATATCGATGCTTCTTTATGCTTAACAGGGAGCTGGCTGATATCGGGTTCTGTGCGTATTCCTCCCACAGACTAAAAATACGATCCTGGTCGAGAGTGTGAATACGTTGATATCTTTTTAACTTCCCCTCTGACAAAAGCTTTATCTGTAACGGCAATATCGATGCTTCTTTATGCAACAATCTACAGAGCAGGTAAAATGGAGGATTGGCAATAACTGCTTGCGCCGTCTGACCCTTTGAAGTTAACAATCGCCGGGCAATATTGACAAAAATCACAACTCATAGTCAATAATCACAACTCACCCAGCAGAATGGACCCAATAATCAACATCAGATTAAATATTTTTCAATCTCTTTTTAACCGCTTTAACAATCGCCAATCAATTATCGTCAAGAATCGCTTAATGAGTTCAGTAATCATCACCAGATTATAAACAACAAAGGCAGATCGCAGTGTTTGTTTTTTTGCCAACTTATATTTTTAAATTTCTTTCAACATACTTAAAAAAAGTACAAACCAATTTGGGGTTCTAATTCTGGTTCAGCAGCAATTTTTATAAAATTTGCGCAACAAGCAGCCATCTTTGTTTTATAAAGTTTGCGTTGCAACCATTTTTATAAAATTTTCGTAGTGGTTGGATATTATTAAGTCGTCGTGTTTCAACATTATTTCAACAACACGTAGGAAAAGATATGAATCAATCTGAGGTACGAATCATGTTCCAACTTTATTTCAACAACACGTAGAAAAAGGTACGAATTATGTTTCATCTTTATTTCAACAACACGTAGGAAAAGGTACGAATCAATCTGAGGTACGAAACGAGGTACAAAAGAACTAAGTACGAAACAGCCAGGTTACGAAACAGCCTGCCCCTGCTGTCGCATATTCTTACTTTTTTTGGTAATGAAACATTTCCAATAGCCTACACTAAAATCATTAAGTAATTATCAGAAAATCATTTAGAATTCGTTTGGGTTTTATAAAGTTCTGCCCCATGCTAACACTTAGTGTACAAAACATTTAAAATCATGAATTTAGCTGTTCAGTTATCAAAATTCATTAAAAATCAATAGACTTGTTGGTCTCAAGACCTTAAACTCTATGTATCAATCTGAAGTCAATTGGATGATAAGTTTGGCCCCTAGAGAGTTACAAAAGATTTTTCAAAGTGATCAAGGGAGATAACTCTAGCAGTAATAATCGGAATTCGCTGAAAATCAATAGGATTCTTCGTCCCATGACCTTAAGCATTGTGTATAAATTTAAAGTCAATCGGATATTAACTTTGGCCTCTAGAGCATCCACAAGATTTTCTGAGGTGACCATAACTCTGGCGGTAATTATCTGAAATCACTGAAAATCATAAGACTTCTTTGTCTCATGACCTTAAACATTGTGTATAAATTTAACGTCGATCGAATATTAACTTTGCCAAAGTTTGAACATTTAAATTTTGACAAAAACTTTTTTATTTATGAATATTTTTTAATGGTGTTTTACCCAGAATAAAGATAGGCTGGCACTGCCAGGCAGGATACGCCCACATTTTCGAGAGATGGATAGAGAACAAGCAATAATGAAAGTGATTTTTCCTACATCATTAAGTCCTGTATTTCATACTGTATTGAGAGCAGCCATTTTGTTGGTCAGTTCCAGTCTGATATTCATGAAATTCAAAGCCGACAATGATTATGGTGTGACGGTACACAACCTAGAAATGTGACTTTTCGTCAAAATCGGATAAGAATTGTGACCTGTAGAGAGTCCACAACCATGATATACCATATTTTTACACTATTCGCGTACAAACGGCGACCATTTCGTCCGGCAATTTCGGTACGATTTTCACGAAATTCGAACTCAACCTTTCCTTAGGGTGCAACAGTAATATAATCAGAGTTTTTTTTTAAATCAGATAATAATTGTTCGAGAGATAGATACCGAAAGTGATTTTTCCTACAATTAAAGGCCATAATTCATTAAGTTACAATTTGATATGCGCAAATATCAAAAAGAATAAAGATTTTTAGGTTATAAACATGCATTTCAGGTTTCATCAAAATCGAATTAAAATTCTGACCTCTACAGGGTCCACAACTTTGATATACCATATTTTTACACTATTTGCGTACAAAAGGCGGCCATTTTGTCTGGCAATTATGGTCCGATTTTCTTGAAATTTGAACTCAACCTTCCGTAGAGTGTAACGGTGATAGAGTCAAACGTTTTTTTAAATCGGATAATAATTATGACCTCCAGAGGGACCATAGGCGCCTTTGCGTACAATCAGGGGCCATAATTCAGGAAGTTACGATCCGATATGCGCAAATATCGAAAGGAACCAAGAGCTTTGGGTTGTAACCATGCATTTCAAGTTTTATCAAAATCGAATTAAAATTGTGACCTATACAGGGTCCACCACCATGATATACCATTTTTTAACAGTATTCTCGTACAAACGGCCGCCATTTTGTATGGCAATTTTGGTCTGATTTTCCCGAAATTCGAACTCAACCTTCCTTAAGGTGTAACGGTGATATAATCAAACATTTTTTTAAATCGGATAATAATTGTGACCTCCAGAGGGACCACAAGCTAAAAACATAACGCTAACGCTACAATATACGTCCACATTCCTGCTTTGATTGATATGGTACTTTGTCAAGAAGGCTAGGCGTTTGGTTTGTTTAGCGTTGAGGTTCGTGCCTCAACATCAATAGTTGCCGTCTTTAGAGTATAAGGAATAAGTATACCAAGATAATCCATTCAGAATTGTGCCTTCCTAACGCTAAAGCCAAAAAGTGGGCGTGGCCCTGCCCCTGGGGGTCGGGACATTCGTCAAAATCAATAGTGGACGCCCTCAGGCTATAAGGAATACATAAGCCAAGTACCAAGCTGCTTCATTCAGAATTGCGGCCTGTAAACGACAAACACAAAAATTGGGCGTGTGGGAGTCGGGACATGCAGATGACGTCCTTATAAGGAATACATATCCCAAGTTTAAAGACGATCCATTAAGAATCGTGGCCTGTAGACAACACACACAGACACGAAGTAAAAATGGGCATGGCTCTGCCCCTGGGGGTTAGGAAATCACCAAAAACAATAGGGGTCATCTTTAGGGTATAAGGAATAGGTATGTAAAGTTTTAAAAGGATCTGTTAAGAATTGCATCCTGTAGGCGAACACAAGACACAAAAGCATTGGGCGTGGCTCTGTCCCAGGGGTCCGGCATGCACCAAAAATAATAGTGGTCAGCCTTAGGGTATAAGGAATAAGTATAAAAAAAGTTTTCAAGACGATCGATTAAGAATTGTGGCCTGTAGGTGACACAAAAAAGAAAATAGGCGTGGCACCGTCCCTGGGGGTCGGGCATGCACCAAAAACAATAGGGATCTTCCTTAAGGTACCAAGAATAAGTATTCAAAGTTTCAAGATGATACATTAAGAAATGCAGCCTGTAGACGACAGACAACCAAATACAAGAAATGGATGTTGCTGTCCCACGGGGGTCGGGCATGCACTCAAAACAAAAGGGATCATCCTTAGGGTATAAGGAATAAGTATTTTAAGTTTCAAGATGACCGATTAAGAATTGTGGTCTGTAGGCGACACACAAAAAGAAAATGGGCGTGACTCTGCCCCTGGGGGTTGAGCATGCACCCCAAATGATAGGAATGTTCCTTAGGGTACAAAGAATAAGCATTCAAAGTTTCAAGATGATACGTTAAGAAATGTGGCTTGTAGACGACAAACAAATGAATACAAGGAATGGGCGTGGCTCTGCCATTGGGGGTTGGGCATGCACCAAAAAACAATAGGGATCATCCTTAGGGTGTAAAGAGTAAGTATACAAAGTTTTAAGAAAATCCAGTTAGAAATTGCGGCCTGTAGGCGACACACAGACACACAAAAAGAAAATGGGCGTGGCTCTGCCCCTGGGGGTTGGGCATTAAGGCTGTGCAAAAATATCGATATAATCGATAATCGGTAGAAGTTATTCAGCGATACGATAATTGATATTGAAATTCAAATATCGATTATCGGTATATTTACCTTCTGACGGCAAGTTACGGTCACTTTCACACGAATAAACTTGCCGTAGTCTGACATTAGCAGACGAATGAATGAATACCACGTCAAGACAACAACTATTTTCCCCTCTGCTTACAAACTGGCACATTTTAAATATATATTATTGTAAAAAACTAAACTTTAAGATTAAATACATTATTTTAATATTTTCGTTGTCTTTGTTGTTATTACTAGTTAAAACTAAAAAAGGTCACGCACTTTGTGAACAATGACAATCGCACGTGATATAATAAAATTAGGATTATCTCCCCACTTTGCTCTTGATTGATTTGTAGAGAAATCGTTTGTTTTCACGATAAAACTCAGCTTTTATTACTAAATCATGGCAGATACAGTCTATACACGTTTTTGACTTCCCGGGACAGGCAAAAAGCGAGGTATGTAATTTTTTGGTTTTTACGGAACCGACGACCGTAATATAATTGACCTAATACATGTAACAGTTATCTACCTTCGTGGACTCTCTAGTAATGAAGATAAATAACTCCAATTTACTTTCGTTTGGTTTTTTTTTTATTACGATTGAGTATTGACAGATTGTATCAGAATATTAATAAATATGTGTTTAAATAACAGTCATAAAGACTGAAGATGTTTTCGAATATTTTTATTATACAATACTATTATTAAACATGACTGTTGAAGAACAAATACAACAAAATAGTGGTAGTCTGTATCGACTAACACAAATAACAGGTCGGTAAAGTTCAGATTTTTCCCGAAAAGTGATAATCGATTATTATCGATAATCGCTGACAATTTCTTGCCGATAATCGATATTGAAATTTCATATCGATTCCCAGCCTTATTGGGCATGCACCCCAAATGATAGGGATCATCCTTAGAGTGTAAAGAGTAAGCATACAAAGTTTGAAGAAAATCCAGTAAGAATTGGGGGATTCCACGTCAAGTGTACACAAGGTTCTGACATGAGGATCACAGATTTTGATGATTTTTGGTGTGCAAGTTAACCATGATGAAAAAACATGATGTGCAAAATTTTAGCACTGGGAGCCCCATGGGGCCTCATCGGGGGCATTCCGAAATTTGGGCCTTTTCGGCTGACCTTCAAACTTTGAAAATCCATAACTTCGTCCCTAGTAATACTACTTACATGAAATTGGTATCAAATTGTTCAGAAAACATGGATCTTTCTAAAGATCAGGAGCACAAACTCGACAGAACAAAACCCAGGCAAATGTTGTTGACCTTGACCTTGGAACCCACGCCCCCGTAAAGGGGCAACTTCGATTTGGCCAATTTTTCGTATGAACATTGCCCCGCCTATGATTAACGAACACACAAAAAATCAAAATGGGATCTCCATGGGAACAGATTTTAGGAGCCGGTCAAGTCAGGAGTTACTCAGTTATTCAAGTGCACACGACCTTATCACCACGACATGACGTCGTAACAACAACTCAGCGAACCTGATTTCGGCCGTGGAAAGAGATGCAAACGATGAGCAACACGCGGTGTCCAACTAACATAGTACCTATAGTAGTGACATCGGCCACAGTGTTGTTTATTATAGTGCTTTAAGCTCGTAACGTTGCATTCTCATTACTCGCAAATTCGTACGGGGAAAAATGTGGTTCTATTTTCGAGGTGCGGTAAAAATTTTGGGTCTGTACACTATTAATGGATCGTCCAGTGACAAGATAGGTTGCCAGGCAACGAAAAATACGCCCAGCTAAGTCGTCCTGGCGTCAACAAGGGTTGTCGCATATTTTTACTTTTGTCAGTAAGGAGAAAGTTTACAATGCGTGAAAATCTTATTACTAGTAATAGCCCATTAAGTAATGGTTAGAATTCGTCCACAAGATATTTCAAAGTGATCAAGGACCATAACTCTGGCAGTAATTATGACCTTAAACAATGTGTATACATTTAAAGTCAATTGCATAAAAACATTAGCCTCTAGAGCATCCACAAAATATTTCAAAGGGATCAAGGACCATAATTCTTGCAGTAATTATTGGATATCACTGAAAATCAATGGTCTTCTTCGTCTAAACACTGTGTATAAATTCAAAATCAATCGGATATTAACATTAGCATCTAGAGCATCCACAAGATTTTTCTAGGCCCATTACTCTGGCAGTCATTATCGAATATCGCTGCAAATCAACAGGTTTCTTCGTCTGATGACCTTAAACACTGTGTATACATTCAAAGTCAATCGGGTATTATCTTTAACCGCTAGAGCATCCACAAGTTTTTTCAAACTGATTAAGGCCCATAACTCTGGCAGTAGTTATCGAATATTGCTGAAAATCAATAGGCTTCTTCATCTATTGACCTTAAACACAGTGTATAAATTTAAAGACAATCAGATATTAACTTTGGCCTCTAAAACATCCACAAGATTTTTCAAAGTGATCGAGAGCCATAACTGTGACAATAATTATTGGATATCGCTGAAAATCAATAGGATTCTTTGTCTCATGACCTTAAACACTGTGTATGAATTTAAAGACAATCGGATATTAACTTTAGCCTCTAGAGTGTCCACAAGAAAGTGTGGACGACGGACGGATAGACAAACGGACGGACGGACAGGGGCAACGGCAATATATGTCCACATTTCCATGTGGGCGTATAAAAAACAGAGAGTACAAGTTATCATAGTGAAATTAGTGATCAGAAGTCAGCTTGCACAAAACAACCTACAGTGAATTCGAATAAAATCGACGTCTGTTTTAGCGACCAAGATGGATTTCATGTCCACCAAATCTGTTCCCATGGAGATCCCACTTTGATTTTTTGTGTGATCGTAATATATAGGTGGGGCAATGTTCACACGAAAAATTGGCTAAATCGAATCTGCCCCTTTTCATGGGCGTGGTTTCCAAGGTCAAGGTCAACAACATCTGCCTGGATTTTGTTCTGTCGAAATTGTGCTCCTGGTCATTAGAAAGATCCATGTTTTCTGAACAATTTGGTACCAATTTCATGTACGTAGGATGACTAGGGGCGAAGTTATGGATTTTCAAAGTTTGAAGGTCAGCCGAAAAGGCCCAAATTTCGGAATGCCCCCGATGAGGCCCCATGGGGCTCCAAGCGCTAAAATTTTGCACATCATGTTTTTTCATCATGGTTAACTTGCACACCAAAAATCATCAAAATCTGTGATGGTCATGTCAAAATCGCCCAAATTTTGTGTACACTTGACATGGAATGCCCCAATTGCGCCCTGTAGGCGACAAGATGACCGATTAAGAATTGTGGCCTGTAGGCGACACACAAAAAGAAAATGAGCATGGCTCTGCCCCTGTGGGTTGGGCATGCACTCCAAATGATAGGAATGTTCCTTAGGGTACAAAGAATAAGCATTCAAAGTTTCAAGATGATACGTTAAGAAATGTGGCTTGTAGACGACAAACAAATAAATACGGATCATCCTTAGGGTGTAAAGAGTAAGTATACAAAGTTTTAAGAAAATCCAGTTAGAATTGTGGCCTGTAGGCGACACACAGACACACAAAAATAAAATGGGCGTGGCTCTGCCCCTGGGGGTTGGGCATGCACCCCAAACGATAGGGATGTTCCTTAGGGTACAAAGAATGTGTATGCAAAGTTTCAAGATTATAAGTTAAGAAATGTGGCCTGTAGACGACAAACAAATACTAGAAATGGGCGTGGCTCTGCCCCTGGGGTTCGGGCATGCACCAAAATCAATAGGGATCTTCCTTGGGGTATAAGGAATAAGTATACCAAGTTTGAAGAATTGCGCCCTGTAGGCGACACAAAGACACACGAAAAGAAAATGGGCGTAGCACTGCCCCTGGGGGTTGGGCATGCACCCCAAACGATAGGGATGTTCCTTAGGGTACAAAGAATGTGTATGCAAAGTTTCAAGATTATAAGTTAAGAAATGTGGCCTGTAGACGACAAACAAACAAATACTAGAAATGGGCGTTGCCCTGCCCCTGGGGGTCGGGCATGCACCAAAAACAATAGGGATCTTCCTTTGGGTATAAGGAATAAGTATACCAAGTTTGAAGAAATCCATGAAGAATTGCGCCCTCTAGGCGAACCACAGACACACACACCCACACATATACACACACACACAGACAGGGGCGACGGCATAATACGTTCACATTATGAATGTGGACGTATAAAAAGGCGATTTTGCGTATAATTAGGGGCCATAATTCAGGAAGTTATGATCCAATATGCGCAAATATCGAAAGGAACCAAGATCTTTGGGTTATAACCATGAATTTCAAGTTTCATCAAAATCGAATTAAAATTGTGACCTCTACAGGGTCCACAACCTTGATATACCATTTTCTAACAGTATTCGCGTACAAACGGCGGCCATTTTGTATGGCAATTTTGGTCCGATTTTCCCGAAATTCGAACTCAACCTGCCTTAGGGTGTAACGGTGATATAATCGAACGTTTTTTTAAATCGGATAATAATTGTGACCTCCAGAGGGACTACAAGCTAAAAAAAGGTGATTTTTCGGACAATCAGGGGCCATAATTCAGGAAATTACGTTCCGATAGGCGCAAATATCGAAAGGAACCAAGATCTTTGGGTTATAAACATGCATGTCAAGTTTCATCAAAATCGGTTCAAAATTGTGACCTCTATAGGGTCCACAAGCTAAAAACGTGATTTTTCGTACAATCAGGGGCCATAATCCTTGAAGTTTTGATAGGATACATGCCAATATCGAAAGCAGCCGAGATCTTTTCGTCAAAATCAGATAAGAATCGTGACCTGTAGAGAGTCCACAAACAACTCATAAAGTAAATATCAGAAAATCATTAGAATTTGTTTGCTTTTTAAAAAATTCTACCCCATGCTAACACTTAGTATACTATTCAAAAGATAGGCTGGCACTGCCAGGCAGGATACGCCCACATTTTTGAGAGATGGATAGAGAACAAGCAATACCGAAAGTGATTTTTCCTACATCATTAAGTCCTGTATTTCATACTGTATTGGGAGCAGCCATTTTGTTGGTCAGTTCCAGTCTGATATTCATGAAATTTGAAGCCGACAAAATCGGATAAGAATTGTGACCTGTAGAGAGTCAACAACCATGATATACCATATTTTTACACTATTCGTGTACAAACGGCGAACATTTTGTCCGGCAATTTTGGTAACGATTTTCATGAAATTCGAACTGAACCTTCCTTATGGTGCAACAGTAATATAATCAGAGTTTTTTTTTAAATCAGATAATAATTGTTCGAGAGATAGACAGAGAACAAGCAATACCGAAAGTGATTTTTCCTACAATCAAAGGCCATAATTCATTAAGTTACAAATATCAAAAAGAATAAAGATCTTTAGGTTATAAACAAGCAATTCAGGTTTCATCAAAATCGAATTAAAATTGCGACCTCTACAGGGTCCACAACTTTGATATACCATATTTTTACACTGTTCGCGTACAAACGGCGGCCATTTTTTCTGGCAATTATGGTCCGATTTTCTCGAAATTCATAATCAACCTTCTGTAGGGTGTAACGGTGATAGAGTCAAACGTTTTTTTAAATCGGATAATAATTGTGACTTCCAGTGGGACCACAGGCGATTTTGCGGACAATCAGGGGCCATAATTCAGGAAGTTACGATCAGATATGTGCAAATAACGAAAGGAACCAAGATCTTTGGGTTATCACCATGCATTTAAAGTTTCATCAAAATCGAATTAAAATTGTGACCTCTACAGGGTCCACAACCATGATATACAATTTTTTAACAGTATTCGCGCACAAACGGCGGCCATTTTGTATGGCAATTTTGGTCCGATTTAACCGAAATTCGAACTCAACCTTCCTTACGGTGTAACGGTAATATAATCAAACGTTTTTTTAAATCGGATAATAATTGTGACCTCCAGAGGGACCACAAGCTAAGAAAAGGCGATTTTGCGTATAATCAGGGGCCATAATTCAGGAAGTTACGATCCGATATGCGCAAATATCGAAAGGAACCAAGATCTTTGGATTATAACCATGAATTTCAAGTTTCATCAAAATCGAATTAAAATTGTGACCTCTACAGGGTTCACAACCTTGATATACCATTTTTTAACAGTATTTGCGTACAAACGGCGGCCATTTTGTATGGCAATTTTGGTCCGATTTTCCCGAAATTCGAACTCAACCTTCCTTAGGGTGTAACGGTGATAGAGTCAAACGTTTTTTTAAATCGGATAATAATTGTGACCTCCAGAGGGGCCATAGGCGATTTTTCGGACAATCAGGGGCCATAATTCAGAAAGTTACGATCCGATATGCGCAAATATCGAAAGGAACCAAGACCTTTGGTTTATAACCATGCATTTCAAGTTTCATCAAAATCGAATTAAAATTGTGACCTATACAGGGTCCACAACCATGATATACCATTTTTTAACAGTATTCGCGTACAAACGGCGGCCATTTTGTATGGCAATTTTGGTCTGATTTTCACTAAATTCCAACTCAACCTTCCTTAAGGTGTAACGGTGATATAATCAAACGTTTTTTTAAATCAAATAATAATTGTGACCTCCAGAGGGACCACAAGCTAAAAAAAGGCGATTTTGCGTATAATCAGGGGCCATAATTCAGGAAGTTACGATCCGATACGCGCAAATATCGAAAGGAACCAAGATCTTTGGGTTATAACCATGAATTTCAAGTTTCATCAAAATCGAATTAAAATTGTGACCTCTACAGGGTCCACAACCTTGATGTACCATTTTTTAACAGTTTTCGCGTACCAACTGGCGGCCATTTTGTATGGCAATTTTGGTCCGATTTTTCCGAAATTCGAACTCAACCTTCCTTAGGGTGTAACGGTGATATAATCGAACGGTTTTTTAAATCGGATAATAATTGTGACCTCCAGAGGGACCATAAGCTAAAAAAGGTGATTTTTCGGACAATCAGGGGCCATAATTCAGGAAATTACGTTCCGATAGTCGCAAATATCGAAAGGAACCAAGATCTTTGGGTTATAAACATGCATGTCAAGTTTCATTAAAATCGGTTCAAAATTGTGACCTCTATAGGGTCCACAAGCTAAAAACGTGATTTTTCGTACTATCAGGGGCCATAATCCATGAAGTTTTGATCCGATACATGCCAATATCGAAAGCAGCCGAGATCTTTTGGGGATAAACCTATATTTCAAGTTTCGTCAAAATCAGATAAGAATTGTGACCTGTAGAGGGTCCACAAACAAATTGTGGACGGACGGACGGACGGACGTCCGGACGGACAGGGGCGACGACAATATACGTCCACATAAAAATGTGGGCGTATAAAAAAGTAGGGGATATCTGATTTTGGGGGCATAATACTAAAATATGCAAATGACTACGAAAAAAGTCACTATAGAACCTAACAGAAGAAACATTTCCAGTTACATGTGACGCCCAAACGCACCAATAGCTGCCGCATGGAATGCAGGTGATGCTTGGGATCATCATGGGTGTCCAACCCAAGATTTGCACGACTCTGACTTTGAATGTTACAGTCATTGTGGCATTGAATTCCAGGGTGGAAACATCAGTTTAATTGTTTTAGTGACCAGAAAACAAATTTTGATATGCGTCGGCTTACCCAAAATGAAAGGTTACGTGCCCTTGGCATGCTACAGATCGGCACAACACAGGCGGTTGTGGCGCGGACGATGAATGTTTCTCAGTCTGTCATAAGCAGGCTATGGTCCAGATACTGTGATACACAATCTGTACAGGACAGACCACACTTAGGTCGACCAAGGGCGACAACTCAAGCCCAGGATCGATTTATCCGTATCTTGGCCTTGAGAAATCGTGTCATCACAGCAAATCAGATCAGCGCTCGTCTTCAAACAGACACTGGTGTGAGAGTGAGTGGCCAGACGATTCGGAATCGACTGCATAGGGGTCACCTTCGCGCCCGACGTCCTCGCGTGATCCCTTGTTTGAGAGATCATCACATTCAGGCAAGACGTCGTTGGTGTAGGGATCGTCAACACTGGGATAATCGACACTGGAGCAATGTGATGTTTTCAGATGAGTCAAGGTTCACTGTTGATTTTTTGGACAGACGTAGGAGGGTGTGGCGTCGTCGAAACGAGCGCTTCCAAGACGTTAACGTCATCAGACATGATTGATTTGGGGGTGGTTCTGTTATGGTGTGGGGAGGCATCACTGTTGCTGGAAGAACGGCTTTACATGTTGTTGCAGGGCGTGTTACAGGCCAGTACTACCGGGACAACATCTTGGCAGTCCATGTTGTGCCGTTCGCACGACGTCATGGCCGCCATTTCATCTTCCAGGATGACAACGCAAGATGTCACAGGGCCAGGATCATTACAGGTTACCTCCAACAACAGAACATCACCACATTACCTTAGCCAGCACTGAGTCCCGACCTCTCCCCTATCGAGCATGTCTGGGACATGCTTGGACAGAGGTTACGTCAACGTCAACAACGTCCTGCCAATGTCCAAGAACTTGCTGCTGCGTTGCAACAGGAATGGGACAATCTGGACCAAAATGACCTTATACGTCTCATTAGGAGTATGCCACGTCGGATCAATGCTTGTTTGGCAAACAGAGGAGGATTTACCCGTTACTGACTTTGTTGTGATGCTGTGGTAACTTTGCTGTTTGACCCCGGGTATCATTTTACCCTTATAATGGTCAGTCTGTGCCTTACTTAATCTAACGATCATTTGGAATAAATCGATGAATGTGAACTTCATTTCATTTTGTCATTTGTTTCTTCGTCAGTTTCATTAGGTGACTTTAATAACACTTAAAAATCAAATATCCCCTACTTTTTTTGAATAGTATATAAGAAACATTTTTAATCATGGATTTAGCTGTTCAGTTACCAAAATTCATTGAAAATCAATATACTTGTCCGTCTCAAGACCTTAAACTCTGTGTATCAATCTGAAGTCAATTGGATGATAAGTTTGGCCTCTAGAGCGTCCACAAGATTTTTTGAAATGATCAAGGGCCATAACTCTGGCAGTAATTATTGGAAATCATGTATTTACTAATGCGATTTCTAAAAAATTTGAAAAAATTTCATTTATTAGCAATCAGTAGACTTTGCCGTTCCTGTCAGTGTAATTTATGAAACATTTTATATGATCTTTGACTAACAAAATAAAGAAAACAAATAGAGCAATTTTTTGGTTATCGGCATCTGTCAAAAAGACTGGTTATTCGAAATCGAGAGAATTTACTGTGTACCATAGATGACCGAAACACGACAACAGAAGCATATTTCTATGCCGAAACAAAGACAGACGAGCTATTATTATTTACCGTGACGTTCAAAACAAATTTGGATACTATTTTTAGATTAACCAAGGTCAGGAATTCCCTCCCGACTATCCTGACCTATCCAGTGAAATGAATGTTTCTTTCTTCTGGGATTTATGTTTTAGAGGGAAAGGAGACAGATACTAAAGTATCACAGAGAAATAGTTTGAAAACTTAGTGCGAATCTTAGACATGGCAACGCCCTTAAACAAGTACACACTTGAAATAAATCAAAACATTGCTCTCACTTCAAAGCATCAACCAATCTGATTGCTTATCTCTATCGTGTTCCAAAGTCTTGGCCAATCAAATTGCTACTATTGTTCATTTTCAATTCAAAATGGCACCCATCATTTGCCAGAAATCAAAATTCTGAGTCCTACATTTTATGGGCTTTCCTTCAAGGATTCGGAAATGGATATTTCATATTTCAGGATGGCGGCACTTCCAGATTGACCCTCAAATTCCATTTTTTGCATAAGAATCACTAGTGTCGTAGCTAATACAGAAAAAAAAATTCAAGGTAATCTGACCTATATTTCTTGGGATTTTTTTTGAAAAATTTGATCCTTAATTTCTCCAAGGGGAGATAAGATGGAAATTTTTCATTTTTCAAGTCGCATCAGTAAGATCTACTAAATTTCATAAAGATAGGTTGCCAGGCAACGAAACATACGCCCACAGCAGCTAAATTGTCCGGGCAGTCAACAAGGGTTGTTGCATATTTTTCCTTTTTTTGGTAATGAAACATTTGTAATACACTAAAATCTGATTAAGAGTAACATCTCATTATGTAATTATCTGAAAATCATTAGAATTTGTTTGCTTTTTATAAAAGTTTTCCCCCCCACAATTAGTATAGGAAACATTTAATATCATGGATTTAGCTGTTCAGTTATCAAAATTCATTGATTTGAAAATCAAAATACTTGTTCGTTTCAACACCTTAAACTCTGTGTATCGATCTGAAGTCAATCGGATGATAAGTTTGGCCTCTATAGCGTGACAAGGTTTTTTGAAGTGATCAAGGGAGACAACTCTGGAAGTAATTATTTGAAATCGTCCAAAGTCAATAGACTTCTTCGTCTCATGACCTTAAACAGTGTGTGTGTATTTAAAGTTAATCGGGTATCAACTTTGGCCTCTAGAGCGTTCACAGGATTTTTTGAAGTGATCAAGGGTCATAACTCTGGCACTAATTACCAGAAATCGCTGAAAATCAGTAGGCTTCTTCGTCTCGTGCCCTTAAACACTATATATAAATTTAAAGTCAATCGGATATTAACTTTAGCCTCTAGAGCGTCCACAAGCAATTGAAGTAATCAAGGGCCACAACTCTGGCACTAATTATCGGAAATCGCTGAAAATCAATAGGCTTCTTCGTCTTATGACCTTAAACACTATATATAAATTTAAAGTCAATCGGATATTAACTTTGGCCTTTAGAGTGTCCACAAGATTTTTTTTAAGTGATCAAGGGCCATAACTCTGGCACTAATTATCGGAAATCGCTGAAAATCAATAGGCTTCTTCGTCTTATGACCTTAAACACTGTGTATAAATTTAAAGCCAATCGGATATTAACTTTGGCCTCTAGAGCGTCCACAAGATTTTTTGAAGTGATCAAGGGCCATAACTCTGGTATTTATTATCGGAAATCGCTGAAAAACAATAGGCTTCTTCGTCTCATGACCTTAAACACTGTGTATAAATTTAAAGTCAATCAGATATTAACTTTAGCCTCTAGAGCGTCCACAAGCAATTGTGGACGGACGGACGGACGGACGGGGGCGACGACAATAGACGACCACATTTCAATGTGGGCGTATAAAAATCGTGCAACAATTAAAGAAGTTGTCAAATGGTCTCAACTTCCGGTTCGAAATCACAGCCACAAATTTTTGAAATTCAAAAATCTAAAATTGCAGATGAAAATGATTTGTTTTTCAAGGTACTCAAAGAAAAAAGAATTAGTAAAATCGGTCAGAAAACCACAAAGTTAAGACTATGAATTGTCAGTTTTGTCGTTCGTAAAATTTGGTGATTTCGGATTCGTAAAATGTTTTGAAAATATAATTAATCAAGCTTCGCACTCCATTTTTGTGTTGGTAGGTCGAACTTTCAGAAAGATCCTATGGTTAGATTATGAGAAATCTGATTTGCAGAAAATACACACCAAAAAAAAATAACAAGCACAACTGTGATGCAGTAATGACATGTTTCACCGGTGCCACGTTACCCCTGAACTTATATCACTTCCGGGGCCATGTTACAATTGAACTTATGTCACTTTCGATACCAATGAAACTGCTAAATAGATTTCCACATAAGCATTGCACATATGAAATAAGATAGGTTGCCAGGCAACGAAATATACGCCCACAGCAGCTAAATCGTCCGGGCAGTCAACAAGAGTTGTCGCATATTCTTACTTTTTTCGGTAATGAAACATTTATAATACTCTGAAATCTGATTAGGATTAACAACTCATTAAGTAATAATCAGAAAATCATTAGAATTTTTGTAGTTTTTATAAAGTTCTGCCCCATACTGACACTTAGTAAACGAAACATTTAAAATCATGGATTTAGCTGTTCAGTTATCAAAATTCATTGAAAATCAATATACTTGTTTGTCTCAAGACCGTAAACTCTGAGTATCAATCTGAAATCAGATGGATGATAAGTTTGGTCTCTGGAGAGTTACAAAAGATTATTCAAAGTGATCAAGGCAGATAACTCTGGCAGTAATTTTTGGAATTCGCTCTAAATCGATAGGATTCTTCGACTCATGACCTTAAACACTGTGTATAAATTTAAAGTCAATCAAATATTAACTTTGGCCTTTAGAGTATCCACAAGATTTTTTGAAGTGATCAAGATCCATAACTCTGGCAGTAAATGTCTCATGACCTTAAACACTGTGTATAAATTTAAGGTAAATCGAATATTAACTTTGGCCTCTAGAGCGTCCACAAAATTTTTTGAAGTGATCAAGGGCCATAACTCTGGCAGTAATTATCGGAAATCGCTGAAAATCAATAGGCTTCTTTGCCTCATGACCTTAAACAGTGTGTATCAATTTAAAGTCAATAGGATATTAATGGATGGATGGGGGCGACGACAATATACGACCACATTTCTATGTGGGCGTATAAAAATGTTAAATCAGTTTAATTAGTTTTATGAAAGCTGAAATGGCATCATCACATGGTTAAAATTTTATGTCAATCGAATAATAATTGACACCTTTAAACACCAAAAACCTTAAAAAGTGACTTGTAGAATTACCAGGCAACGAAACATACTTTTTTTTGGTAATGAAACATTTGTAATACACTAAAATCTGAGTAACAACTCATTATGTAATTATCTAAAAATCATTAGAATTTGTTTGCTTTTTATAAAGTTTTGCCCCAAGCTAACAATTAGTATAGAAAACATTTAATATCATGGATTTAGCTGTTCAGTTATCAAAATTCATTGAAAATCAAAATAATTGTTCGTTTCAACACCTTAAACTCTGTGTATCAATCTGAAGTCAATCGGAGGATAAGTTTGGCATCTACAGCACCACAAGGTTTTTTGAAGTGATCAAGGGAGATAACTCTGGAAGTAATTATTTGAAATCGATGAAAATCAGTAGGCTTCTTCCTCTCAGGACCTTAAACAGTGTGTGTAAATTTAAAGTCAATCGGATATTAACTTTGGCCTCTAGAGCGTCCACAGGATTTTTTGATGTGACCAAGGGCCATAACTCTGGCACAAACTATCGGAAATCGCTGAAAATCAATAGGCTTCTTGGTCTTATGACCTTAAACACTGTGTATAAATTTAAATTTAATCGGATATTAACTTTGACTTTTAGAGCGTCCACAAGATTTTTTGAAGTGATCAAGGGCCATAACTCTGGCACTAATTATCGGAAATCGCTGAAAATCAATAGGCTTCTTCGTCTTATGACCTTAAACACTGTGCATAAATTAAAGTCAATCGGATATTAACTTTGACTTTTAGAGCGTCCACAAGATTTTTTGAAGTGATCAAGGGCCATAACTCTGGCACTAATTATCGGAAATCGCTGAAAATCAATAGACTTCTTCGTCTTATGACCTTAAACACTGTGTATAAATTTAAAGTCAATCGGATATTAACTTTGGCCTCTAGAGCGTCCACAGGATTTTTTGATGTGACCAAGGGCCATAACTCTGGCACTAATTATCGGAAATCGCTGAAAATCAATAGGCTTCTTCGTCTTATGACCTTAAACACTGTGTATAAATTTAAAGTCAATCGGATGTTAACTTTGGCTTTTAGAGCGTCCACAAGATTTTTTGAAGTGATCAAGGGCCATAACTCTGGCACTAATTATCGGAAATCGCTGAAAATCAATAGGCTTCTTCGTCTTATGACCTTAAACACTGTGTATAAATTTAAAGTCAATCGGATAATAACTTTGGCCTCTAGGGCGTCCACAAGATTTTTTGAAGTCGTCAAGGGCCATAACTCTGGTAGTTATTATCGGAAATCGCTGAAAAACAATAGGCTTCTTCGTCTCATGACCTTAAACACTGTGTATAAATTTAAAGTCAATCGGATATTAACTTTGGCCTCTAGAGCGTCCACAGGATTTTTTGATGTGACCAAGGGCCATAACTCTGGCACTAATTATCGGAAATCGCTGAAAATCAATAGACTTCTTCGTCTTATGACCTTAAACACTGTGTATAAATTTAAAGTCAATCTGATATTAACTTTGGCTTTTAGAGCGTCCACAAGATTTTTTGAAGTGATCAAGGGCCATAACTCTGGCACTAATTATCAGAAATCGCTGAAAATCTATAGGTTTCTTCGTCTTATGACCTTAAACACTGTGTATAAATTTAAAGTCAATCGGATATTAACTTTGGCTTTTAGAGCGTCCACAAGATTTTTTGAAGTGATCAAGGGCCATAACTCTGTCACTAATTATCGGAAATTGCTGAAAATCAATAAGCTTCTTCGTCTTATGACCTTAAACACTGTGTATAAATTTAAAGTCAATCGGATATTAACTTTGACTTTTAGAGCCTCCACAAGATTTTTTGAAGTGATCAAGGGCCATAACTCTGGCACTAATTATCGGAAATCGCTGAAAATCAATAGGCTTCTTCGTCTTATGACCTTAAACACTGTGTATAAATTTAAAGTCAATCGGATATTAACTTTGGCCTCTAGAGCGTCCACAAGATTTTTTGAAGTCGTCAAGGGCCATAACTCTGGTAGTTATTATCGGAAATCGCTGAAAAACAATAGGCTTCTTCGTCTCATGACCTTAAACACTGTGTATAAATTTAAAGTCAATCGGATATTAACTTTAGCCTCTAGAGCGTCCACAAGCCATTGTGGACGCCGGACCGACGGACGGACGGACCGACGGACGGACGGACCGACGGACGGACGGACGGGGGCGACGACAATATACGACCACATTTCAATGTGGGCGTATAAAAATGATTTTATCTACAATCAAGGCCAATAATTCATGAAGTTACAATTCGATATGCACATTATTGAAAGGAACCAAGATCTTTGGGTTATAAACATGCATTTCAAGTTTCATCAAAATCAGATTAAAATTGTGACCTCTACAGTGTTCACAACCTTGATATACCATATTTTTACACTATTTGCTAACAAGTGGTGGCCATTTTGTTTGGCAGTTTTTGTTTGATTTGCAGGAAATTCAAACTCAATCTTCATTACGGTGTAACAGTGATATCCATATGATTGTATGTGTTCATTCGATTTGATTGGCATCAAATATATTAATTTTAAAAACATTACAAATTAGACTCATTTGAATAAAATTTCTGTTTTGAAGGCTAACTAGTACCAGTGGCTGCCAGGCAGGATACACCCACATTTTTCGAGAGATGGATAGAGAACAAGCTAACAAGAAAGCGATTTTACCTACAATCAAGGCCCATAATTTATTAAGTTACAATTGGATGTGCGCAAATATCGAAAGGAACTAAGATCTTTGGGTTATAAACATGCATTTCAAGTTTTATCAAAATCAGATTAAAATTAGTACCTCTACAGGGTTGACAACCTTGATATTCCATATTTTTACACTATTTGCGTTCAAGTGGTGGCCATTTTGTTTGGCAGTTTTTGTTTGATTTGCAGAAAATTCGAACTCAATCTTCAATACGGTTTAACAGTGATATCCATATGATTGTATGTGTTCATGCTATTTGTTGATTGGCATCAAATATACTATTCAAAAAAAGTAGGGGATATTTGATTTTTAAGTGTTATTAAAGTCACCTAATGAAACTGACGAAGAAACAAATGACAAAATGAAATGAAGTTCACATTCATCGATTTATTCCAAATGATCGTTAGACTAAGTAAGGCACAGACTGACCATTATAAGGGTAAAATGATACCCGGGGTCAAACAGCAAAGTTACCACAGCATCACAACAAAGTCAGTAACGGGTAAATCCTCCTCTGTTTGCCAAACAAGCATTGATCCGACGTGGCATACTCCTAATGAGACGTCTAAGGTCATTTTGGTCCAGATTGTCCCATTCCTGTTGCAATGCAGCAGCAAGTTCTTGGACATTGGCAAGACGTTGTTTACGTTGACGTAACCTCTGTCCAAGCATGTCCAAGACATGCTCGATGGGGGAGAGGTCGGGACTCAGTGCTGACCAAGGTAATGTGGTGATGTTCTGTTGTTGGAGATAACCTGAAACGATCCTGGCCCTGTGACATCTTGCGTTGTCATCCTGGAAGATGAAACGGCGGCCATGACGTCGTGCGAACGGCACAACATGGACTGCCAAGATGTTGTCCCGGTAGTACTGGCCTGTAACACGCCCTGCAACAACATGTAAAGCCGTTCTTCCAGCAACAGTGATGCCTCCCCACACCATAACAGAACCACCCCCAAATCGATCATGTCTGATGACGTTAACGTCTTGGAAGCGCTCGTTTCGACGACGCCACACCCTCCTACGTCTGTCCAAAAATGACTCATCTGAAAACATCACATTGCTCCAGCGTCGATTATCCCAGTGTTGACGATCCCTACACCAACGACGTCTTGCCTGAATGTGATGATCTCTCAAACAAGGGATCACGCGAGGACGTCGGGCGCGAAGGTGACGCCTATGCAGTCGATTCCGAATCGTCTGGCCACTCACTCTCACACCAGTGTCTGTTTGAAGACGAGCGCTGATCTGATTTGCTGTGATGACACGATTTCTCAAGGCCAAGGTACGGATAAATCGATCCTGGGCTTGAGTTGTCGCCCTTGGTCGACCTGAGCGTGGTCTGTCCTGTACAGATTGTGTATCACGGTATCTGGACCATAGCCTGCTTATGACAGACTGAGAAACATTCATCGTCCGCGCCACAACCGCCTGTGTTGTGCCGATCTGTAGCATGCCAAGGGCACGTAACCTTTCATTTTGGGTAAGCCGACGCATATCAAAATTTGTTTTCTGGTCACTAAAACAATTAAACTGATGTTTCCACCCTGGAATTCAATGCCACAATGACTGTAACATTCAAAGTCAGGGTCGTGCAAATCTTAGGTTGGGCCCCCATGATGATCCCAAGCATCACCTGCATTCCATGCGGTAGCTATTGGTGCGTTTGGGCGTCACATGTAACTGGAAATGTTTCTTCTGTTAGGTTCTATAGTGACTTTTTTCGTAATCATTTGCATATTTTAGTATTATGCCCCCAAAATCAAATATCCCCTACTTTTTTTGAATAGTATATATTAATTTTAAAAACATTACAAATCAGACTCATTTGAATGAAATATCTGTTTTGAAGGCTAACCAGTGGCTGTCAGGCAGGATACACCCACATTTTTCTAGAGATGGATAGTGAACAAGCTAACAAGAAAGTGATTTTACCAGGGTTCTTAATCCATTTTGAAATGAACCGGCCACGGGCACCCCTAACGGATAGTCATCTTTTGAACAACAGACATGTCAATAATTCACGTCAATAATTGCATAAAGTTACAGTATTCCGTATAATATTATAATAATAACTTCTAATAAACAAAGCCTGTATTGTTATTCCATAATAGTATTCATATATCCATACATTATCGAAATTTATAGTCAAATTTTGGCAACTTGCATAATGCATAATCTACTTTTGCTTTCATCCAAACAAACGGAAGTTAGAATTAAAAAGAAAAACTACAAGCAAATACAAATAAGTTCGTTTTTAATTATTTTATACGTAAACACTTGTCAATATATAAAAGTATATTTGTAAGCACGTGTCAATAATAAAACAATGTAGCACAAATTATTTTCCGTGATTAGTCTGGGCTCGGAAATATGTCGTATGGGCGAAAGGTCATGTGGCCAATTATTTTCTGTGAATTTTTATCAAACTAAAGACGTTTGAAAGGAGCTAACTATTAGGATCTAAAATATCTTCTTGTCTTCAACTTTGGGTGAACTATATTGGACGTGGGAGGATCTCCAGCTTTTGGAACTTCCAAATACTATGCCTACGTGCATGCTTGAAGTTCAAGGTCAACGCCACCATTATTTTCGGCTATTCTTTTACCGTACTTGGCATGAATTAACTCAACGAAGTTGTTTATTTACGAAATGAGCCGAGAAGGATTGTCACTGAAGGTATTCATTGCATTGATTGACTCTTTGATGGGTTAATTAATCGACAAGTAATAATTACCTCTTTGTAATCGGCCAAAAATAGATTGATATATGACATCGTAGAGGCTTGTTGTTCATTGTTTTATCAATCAGCATGATAATTAACTCTTTGTAAATCGGCCGAAAGTAGATTGATATATGATACCGTAGTGGCTGATTCATTGTTTTACGATTCAGCTAGATTAAAGATCAATTGGCTAAAGCCGACAAAAAACAGCCGATTAAGATCCCTGGATTTTACCTACAATCAAGGCCCATAATCCATGAAGTTACAATTCGATATGGGCAAATATCGAAAGGAACCAAGATCTTTGGGTTATAAACATGCATTTAAAGTTTCATCAAAATCAGATTAAAAATGTGACCTCTATAGGGTCTACAACCTTGATATACCATATTTTACAGTATTCGCATACAAGCGGCGTCCATTTTGTCTGGCAGTTTTGGTCCGATTTTCACGAAATTCAAACTCAGCATTCCTAACAGTGTAACGGTGATATAATCAATGGTTTTTAAATCGGATAATAATTGTGACCTCCAGAGAGACCACAGCAGCTAAATCGTCCGGGCAGTTAACAAGCGTTGTCGCATATTTGTACTTTTATCGGTAATGAAACATTTAAAATACACTAAAATCTGATAGTAACAACTCATTAAGTATTTATCAGAAAATCATTAGAATTTGTTTGGTTTTTATTAAGTTTTGCCCAATGCTAGCGTTTAGTATACGAAAAAATTTAATATCATGTTCAGTTATCAAAATTCATTGAAAATTAATATACTTGTTCGTCTCAAGACCTTAAACTCTATGTATCAATTTGAAGTCAAACAGATGATAAGTTTGGCCTCTGGAGCGTCACAAGATTTTTCAAAGTGATTAAGGGGGATAACTTTGGCTGTAATTATCATAGAAATCGCTGAAAATCACTTGGCTTCTTTTTCTCATGACCTTGAAGACTGTGTATCAATTTAAAGTCATTTGGATAATAATTTTGGCCTCTAGATCTTTCAGAGTGATCAAGGGCCATAACTCTGGCAGTAATTACTTGAAATCGATGAAATGATTCTTCTTCCCATGACTTCAAACACTTGTACAAATTCAAAAGCCAATAGTGACTTGTAGAAAAATATATTGATTTCAAAAGTTAAAGATTGGTTGCCAGGCAACGAAACATACGCCCACAGCAGCTAAATCGTCCGGGCAGTCAACAAGGGTTGTCGCATATTTTTACTTTATTCGGTAATGAAACATTTGTAATACACTAAAATCTGATTAGAATTTGTTTGCTTTTTATAAAGTTTTGCCTCACGCTAACAATTAAAATCAAAATATTTGTTTCAACACCTTAAACTTTTTGTATCAATCTGAAGTCAATCGGATGATAAGTTTGGCCTCTATAGCGTCACAAGATTTTTTGAAGTGATCAAGGGAGATAACTCTGGCAGTCATTATTTGAAATCGCTGAAAATCAATAGGCTTCTTCGTCTCATGACCGTATACACTGTGTATAAATTTAAACACAATCGGATATTAACTTTGGCCTCTAGAGCGTCCACAGGATTTTTTGAAGTGATCAAGGGCCATAACTTTGGCAGTAATTATTGGAAATCGCTGAAAATCAATAGACGTCTTCGTTTTAGGACTGTAAACACTGTGTATAAATTTAAGGTCAATCGGATATTAACTTTGGCCTCTAGAGCATCCACAAGATTTTTTGAAGTGATCAAGGTAGTAATTATCAGAAATTGCTGAAAATCAATAGGCTTCTTCGTCTCATGACCGTATACACTGTGTATAAATCTAAACTCAATCGGATATTAACTTTGGCCTCTAGAGCGTCCACAGGATTTTTTGAAGTGATCAAGGGCCATAACTTTGGCAGTAATTATTGGAAATCGCTGAAAATCAATAGACGTCTTCGTCTCAGGACTGTAAACACTGTGTATAAATTTAAAGTCAATCGGATATTAACTTTGGCCTCTAGAGCATCCACAAGATTTTTTGAAGTGATCAAGGGCCATAACTCTGGCAGCAATTATCAGAAATCGCTGAAAATCGATAGGCTTCTTCGTCTCATGACCCTAAACACTGTGTATAAATCTAAAGTCAATCAGATATTAACTTTGGCCTCTAGAGCATCCGCAAGATTTTTGAAGTGATCAAGGGCCATAACTCTAGCATTAATTATCGGAAATAGCTGAAAATCAATAGGCTTCTTCATCTCATGACCTTAAACACTGTGTATAAATTTAAAGTCAATCAGATATTAACTTTGGCCGCTAGAGCGTCCACAAGATTTTTTGAAGTGATCAAGGGCCATAACTCTGGCAGTAATTTTTGGAATTCGCTGAAAATCGATAGGATTCTTCGACTCAATACCTTAGGCTTCTTCATCTCATGACCTTAAACACTGTGTATAAATTTAAAGTCAATCGGATATTAACTTTTTCCTCTAGAGAGTCCACAAGATTTTTTGAAGTGATCAAGGGCCATAACTCTGGTAGTTATTATGGGAAATCGCTAAAAAACAATAGGCTTCTTCGTCTCATGACTGTATAAACACTGTGTATAAATTTATAGTCAATCGGATATTAACTTTGGCCAATTGCTTGTGGACACCGGACGGCCGTACGGAGGGACGGAGGTGACGACAATATACTGTTTGATTTATGGGGTGGGGGTAGCAGGTGTGCGTGTGGAGGTGTGGAGTGGGAAAAAAATTGGTGGGAAATGACTTCACGTTGATTTAAATGGTGATTGTCTAAGAGCTTGATGAAACATCTCTTATAAATATGTTTTTAAGATTTCCATTGTGTGGGAGTGGACGCTGGGGTGGGATCTTGTGGGGCTGACAACATGTATTTTTGTGGACAGAAGTCATTTCGTTCATAATTGAGTTTAAAGTAGTATCTCGTTAGAGTTTTCGTTCAAAATATTAAATTATAATGGTTCTTTACAAGAGATCTGGGAATGTAAATCAAACTCAGGGATATGTTTAGTTATTAGTTTATTCTAGTCCTCATCAGAAGATTTTAAAATCGAAAGTACATATGATTGACATAAATATTTTCTTGGTTGCTGACCAACAGCTCGCATATCCTTTGGATTTGCTTCAGAAACCAATTCACATTATAAATCTTCATTACAGCCATGCAGCAAAAGATCACGTATAAGACAAAGTGGTAATAAAGAAAGGTCTGTTATTTTTTTCTCCCAGAAAATCTTTTTTCTAGCATCATCTATTGATGTAAGTCGACTTTGTGATATTTTCTTCCTTTACTAGTCTCATTATCGATCAAAATTTGTATATTTGGATTATTGTTTGCAAGAGAATGATTGGGATGTCTATTTCACCCGAGCAAGAATGCAAAATACAATATCTTTCAGCACCTCCATTAATTTGAAATGCGAAGAGGAGTAGGTAAGATATTTTGGTGTCCTCATGGTTGGTTGTCAGTTCTAGGATATTCTCAACACTTTCAATACTAATCTTGATATATTTTGATCTTATCAAGATTGGTATTGAAAGTGTCAAGAATATCTCGCCTATGGTACATGCTTTCAGTGGTAATGACTATCTGTCTTTCTTTTTCAAGATAATCCCAACTTTCTAACAATTTTTACAGGGCTGGGATGACGTAATTGCTGGTTTAGAAAAAATTGTTTGTACCTTGTACGGCAAAAACTGACTTACATCTGTAGATGACATTTGAAGAAAGATCTTCTGGGGGAATTTTATTGTGATGAAAAATAACAAAACTTTCTTTCTTTATTACCATCTTGCCTGAGTGGTCTTTTGCTGCACATTAAACGCAATAATTATTTTGCGTTGCAACAATATGGAGACAGGTTGCAAAACCAATAGTCGAACAAGATGACCCTCAGATTTATGGGTATCTGAAACATATCCAAAGAATACATGCGAGCTGTTGATCATAATATCCAAAGGTGTTTTTTTTTAAATGTTTAAATTCCAGATCTCTCGAAAGTACCATTATAATTTAATATTTTGAATGACAATATTGGTACTGAACGAAAAACACAAGAAAACACTTTTCAGGACAATATTGAAGCAAGTGCTTTCTGCCCCCAAAATACATTTATCCCACACCGTCATCATTTAAATCAACGTGAACTCATTTCCCACAAATTTACCCCCCCTTCTACACATGCACACCTGCTACCCCCATCCCACAAATCAAATAGTTGTCCAGGGCATCACAAACACTTATTTAGAGATGGGCAGTCCTAGAAAGTTGTGTTGTATTAATATATAACATGATTTTCATTTATGTCAACATAATACCCCCCCCCCAATCACACACACACACACACCCACACCTACACTTGCTACCCCCACCCCACCTCCCCACAAATCAAAACAGTTGTCCCGGGTATTATAAACACGTATTTAAAGATGGGCAGTCCTAGAAATTTATTTTTTGTAAATATATTATTACATTCTCCCCACCCCCACCACACACACACGCCCATTGTAGACATTTGACCCCCTATATCTCGAAAATGCCCCCTCCAACGCCTGATCACCACCCATATTCGGAATCTACACAAAGAACTTGTCTAGAAAAACTTGGTCTCATAAATTCACAGCTCAGGTGGCGATTTCCCCCCCTTCAGCCACCGGACTATTAGAATTTGTTTGGTTTTTATAAAGTTCTGCCACATGCTAATGTTTAGTATACAAAACATTTAATATCGTGGATTTAGCTGTTCAGTTATCAAAATTTGTCTCAAGACCGGAAACTCAGTGTATCAACCGGAAGTCAATCAGGTGATAATTTCCGCCTCCAGAGCATCACAAGATTTTTCAAAGTGATCAAGGGAGATAACTTTGACAGTAATTATCGGAAATTGCTGAAAATAATGGGCTTCTTCGTCTCATGACCTTAGACATATTGTGTATCAATTTAAAGTCATTCGGATATTAACTTTGGCTTCTAGACCGTCAACAAGATTTTTCAAAGTCATCAAGGGCCATAACTCTTGCAGTAATAATCGGAAATTGCTGAAAATTAATAGGCTTCTTCGTCTCATGACCTTAAACACTGTGTATAAATGGAATATTAACTTTAACCTCTAGAGCGTCCACAATGACTGACGCTGGTGAGTTGCCGGCAGGGTATAAAAAAAGTACATACTAACACTTAGTTAACGAAACATTTAAAATCATGGATTTAGCTGTTCAGTTATCAAAATTCATTGAAAGTCAATATACTTGACCTTAAACTCTGTGTATCAATCTGAAGTCAATTGGATGATAAGTTTGGCCTCTAGAGCGTCCACAAGATTTTTTGAAGTGATCAAGGTCCATCACTCTGGCAGTAATTATCGGAAATCGCTGAAAATCAATAGGCTTCTTCGTTTCATAACCATAACCACTGTGTATAAATTTAAGGTCAATCGGATATTAACTTTGGCCTCTAGAGCGTCCACAAGATTTTTTGAAGTGATCAAAGGCCATAACTCTGGCAGTAATTATCGGAAATGGCTGAAAATCAGTAGGCCTCTTTGTCTCATTAGCTCTAGCCTACAGAGCGTCCACAAGCAATTGTGGACGACGGACGGAGGCGATGACAATATACCACCACATTTCAATGTGGCCGTATGAAAAACGAAAATCGCCTATAGAGGGCTTTTTCCATGATGAGCCAATAACTATTTTCTTAAATTTTTACAAGGCTAGGACACGAAACACGTTCATTATTTTTGTCGCATTTGAGAGACATAAAGTTTTCAGACCAAAACATGTTAAATGGTCATTGGTCAACTGTAGTTATATTAGGTCATTTATACGACCATTTGTTTCAACGATTCTGACGTCATTAGCGGAAAGTTACTCATTTTCGTAAACATTTTGATATCAAATATGACGAGAGCAATAAACAATTATTTTTTGTACATGCTAGTAGTTTCGCTGTGTACTTTGAGTGCTTCGTGTCTCGTTTAAATTTGTAGTCCCTGTACATGCTAGTAGTTTCGCTGTGTACTTTGAGTGCTTCGTGTCTCGTTTGAATTTGTAGTCCCTGACTGTTGACTCCAGTGGCCAAGTCCCCGCGTGGTGTTCTTCTCTGGGGAACCCTGATCTCTAAATTTGGTTCAGGCGTTTGTCTCTCCACACACTGATCAATAGGGTAAAATATAGCATGAAGTTTTGTTTCTTAGTGGAATTCCCACCATGCATATCAGAGCGACGAAGGCTCAATGCATCAGCCCACGCATGCGCTGTTGGGATCGAGAGAACGCTGCATCTAGGTGTTCATGGCGACGGTTGTCTACAGTGAGAAGGAGATGCAGTCCAATCACCGGAATGAAATCGTTCACAAGCGTCTCGTCTGAAAGGTGATCAACTTCATTCTGGTAATGGAACTGCATCTCCTTCTTGGCGTAGACAACTGTTGGTAGGATCACCTAGATGCAATGCATTATTCTCGTGATAAAAACGTCCAACGCATTTGTTTCGGCAACAAATTGGATGGTGGTTACAAACAAGGGGTAAAGTCTTTCAAAAGTTCATATAATGAGCTAGTAATTCTAGTGACAAGCAAAAGTTAATGCTATGTTTCCAGTTTCTGGAAAGGCGAACACCTGAACCAAATCTCGATACCAGACTAAATCTCAATACCGGACTTTCCCAGAGCCAAACACTAGTCCCGACACTTGGCCAAGGTTGTGAAGAGGCCTCACGGGAATTAAAGAAAGGTACTCTGGGAGACCGGGGGCTTCAAACGAGACACAAAGAATCTAGAGTACGCAGCGAAACTACTAGCATGCACAATTGTTTATTGCTCTCGCCATATTTGCGAATTACGCCAGAATTGTTCAAAGAAATGATTGTATAAACGACTAACATGAAAAACAATGATCATTTAACATGATTTGCTCTGAATATCTCATGTCTCCCGATGGTGTTCGATTGTCTGAGAACATTTATCAGGATTTTCTGACATGGTTTCCCCTTCTCAGAGGTGGAGGACGGAGGCGGTTTTCGTTTTTTGATATTTTTGATGCCTAATGGGTGTACTTTCCCTAGATAATGTTCAATACCCGTGTACTTTTTTTATATCCTGCCGGCAACTCACCAGGGGTGTAGGACGGACGACGACAATATACGACCACATTTTAATGTGGGTGTATAAAAACAATAAGCTTCCATATGAAATCGTAAGAAACATAATGAAGATATTTTTAATATACAAGCCATTAATACTCACTGTTAAGCGTTTATCTGGATCTATTTCAACCATGCCTCGTAATAAATTTTGACAATCAGGTGGTACAAAATGAGGAATATGAAACACTCCCTTTTTCACCTTTTCTAGTAGCTGCCTTAAATTATCATCATCAAATGGAAGAGCACCCTTAAAAATACAATCATATCGTCAAGTCACAATTTGGACTTTATTAATTGGCTTATGAACATTCTCAGTTTGGGATGGTGCTGAGTAGTATGGACCCTGTATTCGTGAATGGAACCCAGCTTTGAATCCTGGCATAAGCCAAGAAAAATCCTGGGATTTCTCTAGCCTAGTTTCAGGCCAAGCAAGTAAGGTGTTAGGGTGAGACACATGTACAGTAGAAGAAACTACCGGAAATTGACGATTTTCTGTTTCACTAATTTAAACAGTGCATATCAATACATATCGGATGATCACTTTTATCGTTATAGTGTTCACAAGGCTCAACAAAGTGAAACCAAGGCCATAATTCTAAGAAATAATTAACGGAAATTGCTGAAATTCAAATTAACAGAAATAGCTGAAATACAAGAGGTTTCTTCAATTTTCACATCTTATCAACATACAGAAACTTTGAAAAGGTTAGATAATAAAAAGTAGTATGTAGAGTGTTCACAAAAACTAGGTTTCACTGGTTTCACTAATCTAATCCATATATATAAATTTAAAAAAGATTGGATAATATATAGTCTTTAGAGTTCACATGAAATTTTGGACGTACAGAAAAATGGGGCCCGACAACAATATACCACATGTGGGCTTACATAAACAAATTTAACTAGATCTGCTAGACAGATATGAAAGCTTTCATATTCATGGTCACTTCCTGTCACATGTCATGGGTTACATAAAGAATCTCAAAGATAGGTTGCCAGGCAACGAAACATACGCCCACCGCAGCTAAATCGTCTGGGCAGTCAACTAGGGTTGTCGCATATTTTTACTTTTTTTGGTAATGAAACATTTGTAATACACTAAAATATGATTAAGAGTAATAACTCAGTATGTAATTATCTGAAAATCATTAGAATTTGTTTGCTTTTTATAAAGTTTTACCCCACGCTAACAATTAGTATAGGAAATATTTAACATCATGGATTTAGCTGTTCAGTTATCAAAATTCATTGAAAATCAAAACACTGTGTATTAATTTGAAGTCAATCGGATATCAACTTTGGCATCTACAGCATCCACAAGATTTTTTGAAGTGATCAAGGGCCATAACTCTGGCACTAATTATCGGAAATTAAACACTGTGTATAAATGTAAAGTCAATCGGATATTAACTTTGGCTTTTAGAGTGTCCACAATATTTTTTGAAGTGATCAAGGGCCATAACTCTGGCACTAATTATCGGAAATCGCTGAAAATCAATAGGCTTCTTCGTCTTATGACCTTAAACACTGTGTATAAATGTAAAGCCAATCGGATATCAACTTTGGCCTCTAGACCGTCCACAAGATTTTTTGAAGTGATCAAGGGCCATAACTCTGGCACTAATTATCGGAAATTGCTGAAAATCAATAGGCTTCCTCGTCTGATGACCTTAAACACTGTGTATAAATTTAAAGTCAATCGGATATTAACTTTGGCCTTTAGAGCGTCCACAAGATTTTTAAAAGTGATCAAGGGCCATAACTCTGGCACTAATTATCGGAAATCACTGAAAATCAATAGGCTTCTTCGTTTTATGACGCTAAACACCATGTATAAATTTAGAGTCAATCGGATATTAACTTTGGCCTCTAGAGCGTCCACAAAAATTTTTGAAGTGATCAAGGGCCATAACTCTGGTAGTTATTATCGGAAATCGCTGAAAAACAATAGGCTTCTTCGTCTCGTGACCTTAAACACTGTGCATAAATTTAAAGTCAATCGGATATTAACTTTAGCCTCTAGAGCGTCCACAAGCAATTGTGGACGCCGGACGGACGAACGGACGGACGGGGGCGACGACAATATACGACCACATTTCAATGTGTGAATCCGAATGATAAAGTGAGAGGAATCCAAAACCATTTAAATAACATAAACTTAGACGGGATCAAAGTCATAATAAACTTGATACAGTAACCACATTTCAATGTGGGCGTATAAAAAGGTAATCCCATGAGTTAGAAACGTGGTTATCTACTCTCCTATGTGCCCATATAAGTATACTGTCTTGAAATCCAGGGTAGCATCTGTGCATTTGACCAATCCGATAAAGGAAGCACCTGGTCAATTTCCCGGGGCTCAATTCTGACTGATGCACGTAACCTCTTTATAAGAACATTCGCAGTTTAAGTTTCTTTAGATATCATTCGAGAGATACAAGGGGAAGTTCATACTGTGAGCTGCCCAGGCTCACAGACTGGATTCAGATACCATGATGAGGCGGTAGGAAATAGATACCATTGGGAGGTTGGGAGAACACCACAGCCTTCCCGGCTGAGAAGCGAGGAAACGCCACCTCAGAACACAAGCTAAGGATATTGAACTTATATTCAATAATATTGTAGTTTCCTGTACCTGTAACCACTGTAGTTTGCTGTATTTGTTATATAAAGATAGGTTGCCAGGCAACGAAACATATGCCCACAGCAGCTAAATCGTACGGCCAGTCAACAAGGGTTGTTACATAATTTTACTTTTTTCGGGAATGAAACGTTTGTAATACACTAAAATCTGATTACGAGTAACAACTCATTATGTAATTATCAGAAAATCATTAGAATTTGCTTGCTTTTTAAAAAGTTTTGCCCCATGCTAACAATTAGTATACGAATCATTTAATATCATGGATTTAGCTGTTCAGTTATCAAAATTCATTAAAAATCAAAATACTTGTTCGTTTCAACACCTTAAACTCTGTGTATCAATCTGAAGTCAATCGGATGATAAGTTTGGACTCTATAGTGTCACAAGGTTTTTTGAAGTGATCAAGGGAGATAACTCTGGAAGTAATTATTTGAAATCATTGAAAATTAATAGGCTTCTTCGTCTCATGACCTTAAACATATAAATTTAAAGTCAATCGGATATTAACTTTGGCCTCTAGAGCGTCCACAAGATTTTTTGAAGTGATCAAGGGCCATAACTCTGGCACTAATTATCGGAAATCACTGAAAATCGATAGGCTTCTTCGTCTGATGACCTTAAACACTGTGTATAAATTTAAAGTCAATCGGATATTAACTTTGGCCGCTAGAGCGTCCACAAGATTTTTTGAAGTGATCAAGGGCCATAACTCTGGCACTAATTATCGGAAATCGCTGAAAATTAATAGGCTTTCTTCGTCTTATGACCTTAAACACTGTGTATAAATTTAAAGTCAATCGGATATTAACTTTGGCCGCTAGAGCATCCACAAGATTTTTTGAAGTGATCAAGGGCCATAAACTCTGGTAGTTATTATTGGAAATCGCTGAAAAACAATAGGCTTCCTTGTCTCATGACCTTAAACACTGTGTGTAAATTTAAAGTCAATCGGATATTAACTTTGGCCTGTAGAGCGTCCACAAGATTTTTTGAAGTGATCAAGGGCCATAACTCTGGTAGTTATTATCGGAAATCGCTGAAAAACAATAGGGTTCTTCGTCTCATGACCTTAAACACTGTGTATAAATTTAAAGTCAATCGGATATTAACTTTAGCCTCTAGAGCGTCCACAAGCAACTGTGGACACCGGACCTACGGAGGGCCGGCCGGCCGGCTGGACGGACGGGGGCGACGACAATATACGACCACATTTCAATGTGGGCGTATAAAAATAGTAACAAGATAAACAGTGTTTTAGACTTAATTGATCATTGGATATAAGTTTTATAACAACGTGAAGTCCGAAGAAAACCCTAGAAGAAAGGACTAGACGATCAAGTGTCACATCCAACACCGTAGTGTCACACCTCTAGAGTGTCCACATGCTTCATATTACATAGACGGACGGGGGCGACGACAATATACGACCACATTTCAATGTGGGCGTATAAAAATAGTAACAAGATAAACAGTGTTTTAGACTTAATTGATCATTGGATATAAGTTTTATAACAACGTGAAGTCCGAAGAAAACCCTAGAAGAAAGGACTAGACGATCAAGTATCACATCCAACACCGTAGTGTCACACCTCTAGAGTGTCCACATGCTTCATATTACATAGATTTTAACGAAACTCAAACTCAACCTTCACTGATGTGTAACGGGATATATTTAAATGTTTTTTAAAATTGAATACAAATTGTGACATCTAGCGGGTCTTAGGGCTGGACGATATTCTCGATATCCCGATATATCGCGATGTCAAATTTTTTCATCGTCGACGATCTTTGGTCACCAAAAACATCGCGGTATAGCAATATATCGTTTTTTGCAGATTATCGTAAATACCGCGATATTTATTGACGATATATTGCTAATTATGTGCGAAATATGATATAATTTAAATCAATAAGAAGACATCGTTGATTATCTTTGTTGAAATGCATTTTTTGTCAATAAAATAGTCCTACACAACAAATTTCGGAAGGTGCGTTATTTTATCGAAGCCAGTTCGTTTTACTGACGCGGTGTCTATGGTGTTATGTTGCCTTGTTGATGATATTTTAGTATTTATTGATGATTTATTTTATCTTCAGTCACGCCTGTTCTTTGTCCTGTCGCGTGTCTTTGTTTACGGTGAATGGCCCGAGGCGTTGAACTCCCCGGAAGTAGAATTCGTATAAACTAAGAGTAGACAACTCGTGTCAAACTAGATTGCGGAACCCGCCCATTAATAATTTGTCCGACGCCATTGTCTGTGTTTTCATATACATGCTGCTGGTATCTCGCCCTGTCACGGTAGCTAGTTTACGTGAAACCGTAGCTGCTATCTATGGTAAACGAACTCAACCCTGCATAGACTCGATTGTCAATAAGCAATACGTAATAAGAAATTGTGACTTACAAAGACAACATAAAACAATGATTTATACACATTTTTTAATAAAACATTACACACGTAAAAATATCGCGATATTTCAATATATCGTGAATATTTTTTCAAATATCGCGATATTTAAAATTGTCAATATCGTCCAGCCCTAGCGGGTCTATGAACTAAAAATGTGATTTTTCGAAAAATCAGGTGCAAGAAAGGACTAGACGATCAAGTGTCACATCCGACACCGTAGTGTCACACCTCTAGAGGGTCCACATGCTTCATTTTACATAGATTTTAACGAAACTCAAACTCAACCTTCACTGATGTGTAACGGGATATATTTAAATGTTTTTTAAAATTGAATACAAATTGTGACTTCTAGCGGGTCCATGAGCTAAAAATGTGATTTTTCGAAAAATCAGATGCAATAATCTAGGCAGTTACATTCGGATATGTGTGCTTATCGTAAGGAACCAAGATGGTTGTGATATTAACATGCATTTCAAATTTCATCAAATTCAGATTAAAATTTTGACCTCGACAGGCTCCACACCCTTTGTATACCATATTTTTGCACTATTTGCATACAAGCGGCGAAAAAATTTATAAGGCAATTTTGGTCTGATTTTCACGAAATTCTAAATCAACCTTCATTATGGTGTAAAAGTGATATGATCAAACATTCTTTTTTAAATTGGATAAAAATTGTGACCTCTAGAAGAACCACAAGCTAAAAACACGATTTTTCAACCAATCCAGGAAATTGTGATCCAATATGCAGGAATATCAAGTGGAACCAGGATCTTTGGGTTGTACCGGTAAACATATATTTCAAGTTTCATCAAAATCAGATCACAATCATGATGTACCATATTTTTACACTTTTTGCGTACAAGTGGCGGCCATTTTCTACAGCAGTTTTGGTATGATTTTCAACAAATTCAAACTCAACCTTCATTACATCGTAACAGTGATGTAATCAAACTTTTTTTTAAAATCAGTCAATAAGTGTGACCTCAAGAGGGACCACAAGCTAAAAAAGGCGATTTTTCGTAAAAACAGGGTCCATAATTAAGGAAATTACAATTCAATAAGAGCAAATATAGAAATGTACCAAAATCAGAATAAAATTGTAAACTCTACAGGGTCCACAACCTTGATATACCATATTTTTACACTATTTGTGCACAAGAGGCAGCCATTTTGTCCGGCAGTTATGGTCCTATTTTCACAAAAATGGAACTCAAGGGTGATATACTAAAATGGTTGTTTAAATCAGGTAAAAATAGGTTGCCAGGCAACGGAACATACGCCCACACAGCAGCTAAATCGTTCAGGCAGTCAGTTGTCGAATATTAAGTAATTTTCAGAAAATCATTAGAATTTGTTTGGTTTTTATAAAGTTCTGCCCCATGCTAACGTTAAGTATATGAAACATTTAATACTAGACCTGCATGCAGGAATGACAGGTTTCACTGGTGCCACGTTACCTTTGAACTTGTGTCACTTTTGGTGCCACGTTACCCTTGAACATATGTCACTTCCGGTACCAAAGAAACCAATAAACTGGTTTCCACATAAGCATTGCACACATCAAATAAAATGGACACAGAATCAACCAAACCCAGCAATTTCAATTCATTTTATACATTTGTTGCATGTAAGTGTACAGTACTTCCGGTGATAATGAAAATGTTCAATTACTTTTATGAAATCAGAAATGGCAAAAGGCATCACATGGTGAAAATTTTATGCAAATCAAGTAATATATGCCACTTTTATAGACCCAAAACCTTGAAAAGTGACTTGTAGAAAATCGGCTATTTCTCGGCAACCATACAAGTTAGAAACGATTTTGTGGCATCTGTATGATCGTATGGGTCCATTCTATTTGTTGATTGGCATCAAATATCATAATTTTAAAAAACATTACAAATCAGACTCATTTGAATAAAATATCTTTTTTGATGGCTAAAAATACAGTTTTTGCCAAAACGACATTACTTCCGGTGACACTAAAAATGTTAAATTAGTTTTATAACATCGTCTATGACATTGGGCTTCAAAGGGTGAAAATTTTATGAAAATCGAAAAATAATTGACACTTTTATGGGCCAAAAACCTACAAAAGTCACTTTTAGAAAACCGCCTATATCTCGGCAACCGAACAAGTTAGAAACAATTTTATGATATCTATATGACCATATGAGTTTTTTTAGTATGTGAATTTAAACCAAAAGTTAATATTATTACATATTAAATAATTCTTGGTTGAAAAAAATATCGATTTAAAAGTTAAAGATAGGCTGGCACTGCCAGGCAGGATACGCCCACATTTTCGAGAGATGGATAGAGAACAAGCAATACCGAAAGCGATTTTTCCTACATCATTAAGTCCTGTATTTCATACTGTATTGGGAGCAGCCATTTTGTTGGTCAGTTCCAGTCTGATATTCATGAAATTCGAAGCTGACAATGATTATGGTGTGACGGTACAAAACCTAGAAATGTGTACAAACGGCGGCCATTTTGTCTGGCAATTATGGTCTGATTTTCTCGAAATTCGAACTCAACCTTCCGTAGGGTGTAACGGTGATAGAGTCAAACGTTTTTTTAAATCGGATAATAATTGTGACCTCCAGAGGGACCATAGGCGATTTTTCGGACAATAAGGGGCCATAATTCAGGAAGATACGATCCGATGTGCGCAAATAACGAAAGGAACCAAGATCTTTGGGTTATAACCATGCATTTCAAGTTTCATCAAAATCGAATTAAAATTGTGACCTATACAGGGTCCACAACCATGATATACCATTTTTTAACAGTATTCGTGTAGAAACGGCGACCATTTTGTATGGCAATTTTGGTCCGATTTTCCCGAAATTCGAACTCAACCTTCCTTACGGTGTAACGGTAATATAATCAAACGTTTTTTTAAATCGGATAATAATTGTGACCTCCAGAGGGACCACAAGCTAAAAAAAGGCGATTTTGCGTATAATCAGGGGCCATAATTCAAGAAGTTACGATCCGATATGCGCAAATATCGAAAGGAACCAAGATCTTTGGGTTATAACCATGAATTTCAAGTTTCATCAAAATCGAATTAAAATTGTGACCTCTACAGGGTCCACAACACTGATATACCATTTTTTAACAGTATTCGCGTACAAACGGCGGCCATTTTGTATGGCAATTTTGGTCCGATTTTCCCGAAATTCGAACTCAACCTTCCTTTTTTAAATCGGATAATAATTGTGACCTCCAGAGGTACCACAAGCTAAAAAAGGTGATTTTTCGGACAATCAGGGGCCATAATTCAGGAAATTACGTTCCGATAGACGCAAATATCGAAAGGAACCAAGACCTTTTGGTTATAAACATGCATGTCAAGTTTCATAAAAATCGGTTCAAAATTGTGACCTCTATAGGGTCCACAAGCTAGAAACGTGATTTTTCGTACAATCAGGGGCCATAATCCATGAAGTTTTGATCCGATACATGCCAATATCGAAAGCAGCCGAGATCTTTGGGGGATAAACATATATTTCAAGTTTCGTCAAAATCGGGTAAGAATTGTGACCTGTAGAGAGTCCACAAACAATTGTGGACGGACGGACGGACGGACGGACGGACGTCCGGACGGACAGGGGCGACGACATAATACGTCCACATGAAAATGTGGGCGTATAAAAATGCAGTTTTTGACCAAATGGTGTCACTTCCGGTGTCAATTTTAAATTATAATCAACTTGATATGACGCATACTTGCTTTTTGAATCAAATGATGTCACTTTTGCGAATATCCATTAATAATTGACTATTTTACAGGCAAAATTACGAAAACAGTGACTTATGCAAAACTGCCCTTTTCTCGGCAACTGCTTATATTACAAACTAATTTTCACATACATTCTCTTCGTATGGATTATAGCTACAAGTTTATAAAAGTTATGTAAAATATTTTAAAATCTGAAAAGCCTGAATGGGTTGTAAATAGGTCAATTTTACGCCTTTTTTCACCTCTTAATCCAATTTGCTAGAAAATGAAATAGAAATTAAAACAACTGCTTCCGCCATTTTTTGCGCCTTGAAAGAACACACTCTTTGAGTCATATAATTTTTCAAAAAAATAATATTTGTTTTCGAAGAAGGTACCTAACTGTCAAAACTGTAGTTTTTGGTAAAATTATGCCACTTCCGGTGCCGACAGATAACACTATCGGTAACAAAAAAAAAAAAAATTGAGACAACGAAGCATATGAACTTTGTTTTATACAAATCGAACAATAAAAAAATAATCTAGGACTGAAAAACTGAATTAGCCAATGGCAGCCAAGGAAAATTACTGATACAAAAATTTTTTGCGCAAGTCAGATGACTCTTTAATTCCGTATAAAACACGACTAAAAAATATTCATAAATAAAAAAGTTTTTTGTAAAATTTTAAATTTTCAAAATTTGGCGCCTAATATCTTCGAAGATTTGCCGAAAATCAAAAATCGAAAGTAGCGTAGCTATGTGCCCTGTCTCCGGCTATGCAAAAATGTATCCAAAGTTAAAATCCCATGATTATTGTTAAAATTACTGCAATATTTTTAAAAACGATAACTTCAGTGATTTCGGACATTTCTCATAGTCGCAGAATGTTCAAAATAGCTTTATCCTCGAAGTCACACCCACTTTCCCAGTAAAACCGAAGAAATCGTAACGATGCGACAAGCAGTTGCTGAGATCTACTCAAAACAAAAGAAGAATAATAATAATAATAACTAGACCTGCATGCAGGAATGACGGGTTTCACTGGTACCACGTTACCTTTGAACGTGTCCCTTTCGGTGTCACGTTACCCTTGAACTCATTTCACTTCCAGTACAAATGGAACCAATAAACAGATTTCCACATAAACATTCCACACATCAAATAAAATGGAAGCAGAATCAACCAAATTCAGCAATATCAATTCATTTTATACATTTGTTGCATGTAAGTGTACAGTACTTCCGGTGATAATGAAAATGTTCAATTACTTTTATGAAATCAGAAATGGCATAAGGCATCACATGGTGAAAATTTCATGCAAATTGAAAAATATATGCCACTTTTATAACAAAACCTTGAAAAGTGACATGTAGAAAATCGGCTATTTCTCAGCAACGGTACAAGTTAGAAACGATTTTGTAGCATCTGTATGATCGTATGGGTCCATTCTATTTGTTGATTGGCATCAAATATCATAATTTTAAAAACATTACAAATCAGACTCATTTGAATAAATTATCTGTTTTGAAGGCTAAAAATACAGTTTTTGCCAAAATGACATTACTTCCGGTGATACTAAAAACTTTAAATTAGTTTTATACCCTCAAAGGGTGAAAATTTTATGTAAATCGAATAATAATTAACACTTTTATGGGCCAAAAACCTTCAAAAGTGACATTTAGAAAACCGCCTATATCTCGGCAACCGAACAAGTTAGAAACAATTTTATGATATCTAAATGACCGTATGAGTTTTGTTCATATGTGAATTTAAACCAAAAGTTAATTTTAATATTACATATTAAATAATTCTTGGTTGAAAAAAATATCGATTTTAAAAGTTAAAAATGCAGTTTTTGACCAAATGGCGTCACTTCCGGTGTCGATTTTAAATTATAATCAATTTGATATGACGCATACTTGCTTTTTGAATCAAATGATGTCACTATTGTGAATATCCATTAATAATTGACTATTTTACAGGCAAAATTAAGAAAACAGTGACTTATGCAAAACTGCCCATTTCTCGGCAACTGCTTATATTACAAACTAATTTTCATATACATTCTCTTCGTATGGATTATAGCTACAAGTTTATAAAAGTTACATAGAAATATTTTAAAATCTGAAAAGCCTGAATGGGCTGTAAATAGGTCAATTTTACGCCCTTTTTCACCTCTTAATCCAATTTGCTGGAAAATGAAATCGAAATTAAAAAAACTGCTTCCGACATTTTTTGCGCCTTTAAAGGACACACTCTTTGAGTTATATAATTTTTCAAAAAAATAATATTTGTTTTCAAAAAATGGTACCTAACTGTCAAAATTGTAGTTTTTGTTAAAATTATGCCACTTCCGGTGCCGACAGATAACACTTTCGGTAATAAAAAAAATGACAATTGAGACAACGAAGCATATGAACTTTGTTTTATACAAATCGAACAACAAGCCAACAGTGAGGCTGATGTCCCCCGCCGAAATCCCAAAATAAATAGATGACACATATTAATTAATCGCACATTTATTTTTTTCAAACGTATCGAACAATCAAACTGTACACGAAGTGTCGTCCAAAAGTGTTTTATAAAGAAAAATGCTAAAACCGACGAGAAAAATGAAAATGTACCCTAGTTAGGGGGACCCTAAAGGCAGACAAAAGGGCCCCCACGCTTGACAAAAGGGCCCTTCTGGCCAAGGGAAAGGGCCCTTGTGTCCGAGTCAATCGTTTCTATACACTGTTACTGTCGAATCCATTACTCAATGAGAATGCAGTCATTGTATTGGCATAAAAATCATCAATCAAGATGAACCTAAGTTATCTTGTCCCAAAGTATCAACCAATCAAATTGCTTATCTCTGCTTACCCTAAGCGGAAAATGCTCATCTTCGAACTCCATCAAGGCATTTACCTAATAAGCATATACACCAAGTTTGAAAATTTTAACTCAATTAGAAGGAGAGTTATTGTGTTCCAAAGTCTCGACCAATCAAATTGCGTATCGCTCTGCTTACCCTGAGCAAAAAATGATCATTGTCGAACTTAGTCAAGGTATTACTGTAATGAAACTATAAACCAAGTTTCATCACTCTCACTTAATTAGAACTAAAGTTATTGTGTCCCAAAGCATCAACCAATCAAATTGCTTATCTCTGCTTACCCTAAGCGGAAAATGCTCATCTTCGAACTCCATCAAGGCATTGACATAATAAGCATATACACCAAGTTTGAACATTTTAACTCAATTAGAAGGAGAGTTATTGTGTTCCAAAGTCTCGACCAATCAAATTGCGTATCGCTCTGCTTACCCGGAGCAGAAAATGCTCATTATCGAACTTAGTCAAGGTATTACTGTAATGAAACTATACACCAAGTTTCATCAATCTCACTTAATTAGAACTAAAGCTATCGTGTCCCAAAGCATCAACCAATCAAATTGCTTATCTCTGCTTACCCTAAGCGGAAAATGCTCATCTTCGAACTCCACCAAGGCATTGACCTAATAAACAGATACACCAAGTTTGAACATTCTAGCTCAATTAGGAAGAGAGTTATTGTGTCCCAAAAAGTGTGACGGACAGACGGACAGACAGACAGACAGACAAACAGAAGGACAGACAGACAGACAGACGGACGAACCCATTTTAATAGTCCCCCAACTTTCTTCGAAAGGCGGGGGACAATAAAAAATTAATCTAGGACTGAAAAACTAAATTAGCCAATGGCGACTAAAGAAAATTACGGAGACAAAATTCTTTCTCACTTCTGCTCAAGTAGGGTGATACTTTAACTCTGTGTAAACTACCATAAAAAAATATTCATAAATAAAAAAGTTTTCTGTAAAAAATGTAAAAAAAAATCAAAATATCGGAGATTTTTTCGACTACTTCCGGTTTTTCGATCATTGTCGGAATAGCTTTAACAAGTTGATTAGATACTTAACTTCCTGTACCAGAAATATCAGAAACATTCATTGAGTAATTTTCGAAAAAAAGATAAATAAAAGAGCATTTTCAATAATTTAATGATTTTTCAACATTTTTCAAAGATTGAGGTCATTTTTGGACCAGCTGTAATACTGCAACGCTTTTATTATTAGATGCACACGCTAGCCAACCGATAGGACTCTGAGTAAAAAATGTTTAAGAAAAATCGTAGGTGTCGTTTTCGAGAAAAAGGCGTCTCAGAATGCTCCAAAACGGAAAATACTTAGTTTTCGGTGTACCATAATTTATTTCCTAAGAATCAAATTCGTGTTATTTAGATGTTATATGATCGTCTATTAATAGAACTATCCAACGACACTTTAATTGTTTTGGTCCGCTAATATGTGACGGAGAATTTCAGTTTTTAGCAGGAGCGCCAATTTTTTTTATCATTTTTACGATTTTTGGCCGTTTTTTGAACTACTTCCGAGAGACGAATCATTGTCGAGTAGTTTTAACATCTGGTTTTGGAGTTTGAAAGGGAACAGGACTCTTTAATGATATACTACACTATCCGATCAGATAAAACCCTTCTGAGAAATCGTATCTTCAAAAGAGTCAAAAATGCAAAAATGTCAAAATATTAAAAATTAAATTTCAATAACTACATACAAATTATACATCGTTAGAACCGTAATTAGGTCAGCTATCTGAATTTATATCCTTTTTTTGAAAATCTCTTCAAATAAAAAAATAGTAGAGCATTTTCCAAAATTTCACGATTTTCCGACTTTTTTCGATTTTCAGTCCCTTTTTTGTCCTATTCCAATTATTTGAAGGTCTTAATGGATGGATCCATGCTAAAGACTACTGGAAGGACCATCGATAGATAAAGTTTAAGAAAAATCGCTGAAGCAGTTTTCGAGATAAAGGCGTCCAAAAACGCTCCAAATTAGAAAATACTTGATTTTCAGCGTGCCATATTTTACTTCCGGGTCATCGTATCTTTATGAAATGCGTACCATACGATAGTTCAATTCCCGTGCAACCCAACGATACCCTAATCTCTTTAATCCGTTGATATCGGACGAAATAATCACGTTTTTCCCCAAAGCACCCATTTTTTGCATTTTTTTCCAAACATCAGAAATTATTTCGACTACTTCCGGTTTACGGATCGTTGTTGAAATTGCTTTATCCAACTGTCTGACTATATGGCTTTATGTTCCAGAGGTTTCAAAAATATCGATTTATCCGTTCCAAAAAATATAAGGGTTTGAAAATGGGTAGAAAATTCGAAAAATAAAGGGAGATAACTCTGAATGAAACTTATATTACTGGAATCGGATGGACTTCTGGAATCCAAAAATGTAGGTCAAATTTGAAAATTTTGAAAAATAACAAAAAATTTGTCTCGTAAACAACATGTTTTCAATTTTCAGACGATAAAAGTCATCGACAAATGTTCGAAATTGAAAAATGTGAGATAGCCATTGTGTCGGAAAAGATTCAGGGATTCCAAAAATGTAATTTGTTTGAAAATGGATAAAGAATTGACGAAACTATGGTCGATTTTCAATTTCAGACCAACGTACAAAGTTCAACCACTTCCAGTATGCGCCGACGTTTCAAAAATAGTTTATCAAGTAGCCACCACATAGTTTCCCAATAGAAAATTTGGTTTCAGATCGATATCTGTTTTCAATCATGGAGAAATAGACTCTGGTAGTAAAGAATAAAAATAATAAATAATAATAATAATTTTAGTAAAAACAATAGTCTTTCAGACGAAAGTCTGAAAGCCTAATAAGAATAATAATTTTAACAAAAACAATAGTGTTTCACACAAGCTTTGCAGTGTGAAACCCTAATAATCCTCTATTTATATAGCGCGATAATACTAAAATTAAAGTTTCTATTGCGCTTTTTCAAGTTTTCTCAATTGAACTACAGAAACGCCTCTGTAAATAGGAACGACTTTAGCTGGGATTTAAATGCATCTACGAAGTTAATGGTTCCAATTTTGTAAGGCAGCGAATTTCATAACATAGGAGCAGAGAACGAGAAAGATCTTTTTGCTATTTCAAGATTCACTGATGGTTGATACAGAAATTGTTTATCTGTGGATCTAAGGGTTCTTGTGGATTTATATGGGGTAATCAGGTCTTTGATATATTTTGGTGATCGATCATGTAACGCCTTGTTGAAAGTCAACAGTAATATTTTGACCTTGATACATTGTTGAACTGGGAGCCAGTGTAGATTTTCCAGAATCGGGGTGATGTGGTCTGATTTTTTTGTCTAAAAGAGAAATTACTAAACCGAAAATTAAGAATAGAAGTGTTTTTAAGTCTTACAATGATTAGACACGTCTGATCTTGAATATGTGAGCTATGCTGATGAATTAAAATGAACGGGCAAAGAGGTGACCTAGATTCGGCCGACGAAGAATTTGTCAACGAGAGAATCGACACTGATTAGAATAGATGATTGAGTTTTGTTTACTAATTTACTTTTTACATCTGAACAAACGTAAGATTGATTATAATAATTATTTAAATGTGTGTGCATTTCTACCATGAAATATCCATTTAGCATTGAATTATCGGTAAATTTGTTCAAATACATGGGCCTAAAATGTAATGGCATTTTTGACAGCTAGTCGGCCACGTCATATGTGCGTATGGCGGAGTCCACGTATGGCTAAACTTGATGCAAATGAGATGTTTTCTGTTTCAATTAGACGATTTTGACATGAAATGCAGAAACCCACGGTTAGTATTAAAATTTCAAAAAGTCTTGGCCTCTAATTATTGTCAGTTTCCGTTTGTTTTCTTTCGTTCCATCGAGGGGTTGGACCGTTGTTTGGACTAGGCTTAGGCTAAATCACTACTGTATTTATGATTATTTAGATCTCTAGTTCTACCTCAACTATTTGGTAAAAATAAATAATATACATGTACTTATACTATAAATGCCGAACGAAAGCTTGTGTGACTATCCTTCTGTGTTACTACATGTCTTATTTAATTTTATTTTTTTTCTAGGCCTTCAACCTCAGCTGAAGATATTGCACAAAGACATGGTAGGCTAATGATGTTTTAGGCCTAATGGTAGTGATACAAGCATGGATTTCGATGTGTGAGTTTTGTTTGTTACGTATAATGTATATATTTTTACATTCAAAACAAGTATAAACCTAAACTGTCTAAATGTTCTACAGCTTTAGATTGTATGCCTAGATTTACTAGTATAAAAAATTGATTTATGATTTATGTTCTTCCTCTTTCCAATTATTTTACCTAAGGTTACTCATTGTAGAAGTCTTTTGTTATTTTTTTTTGATTGTACTGAATGTTTTATTTATTTATATTTGAAGGCCCATATCTGAAGATGGAAATAGTGGTAGACCCAATGATATTGTTGAGGAAGTTTGGGTATAACAAAAGTACATGTACCACCAGGTCAAGGGGTCAATCAGCATAAAAGTAAAAGCCTTCCCATGCAGAAGATTATTGTGAAGAAAATTCACCATTGAAGAGAACACAGCCATGTGCATCCCAACCTTGTCATCGTCAGAAGATTAGTCATAATATTAGCACAGAAGAATGGAAGCATGAACAGTGTATAGATTATAGATACAGAGCCCAGTATGGCAAAGTTGACTCCGAGACATGGAACTGGAGTCTCATGAGTTGGCAGTTGGCACAGTGGAACTTGGTCTGTTTGAAGGGAAAAAAATAGATAATATAGCAGATTTTTTGTCATTGTTATATTTATTGTTAATAATATAATCATTGATTGTTGCATGATTTTCCTAGGCCTATGTACATGTATCTACTTGATTGTATGTATTCCTTCTGAATTTTTCGTATTAGCCTTAGTTGACTCTGAGACATGGAACTGGAGTCTCATGAGTTGGCAGTTGGCACAGTGGAACTTGGTCTGTTTGAAGGGAAAAAAATAGATAATATAGCAGATTTTTTGTCATTGTTATATTTATTGTTAATAATATAATTATTGATTGTTGCATGATTTTCCTAGGCCTGTGTACATGTATCTACTTGATTGTATGTATTCCTTCTGAATTTTTCGTATTAGCCTTGTGCGTAGTTTCATATTTCGGTGTAAAAAAGTGCTATTGTCTTTGGGGTGGTGTTTTCCTTATGGCAAATGCTGTAGTATTTGGAGTGGTGTTTTCCTTATGGCAAATGCTGTAGTATTTTATTTTCATAATAGCAGCTGTGGGTAATATTTTAGCAACAAAAGTATAAAAATACTAATTTTGGGGTCGAAAGTCAGTGTGTCAGGTCAAAGGTCAACCCATTGAGTCAAAGGTCAATAGTGGGGTCAAAAGTCAATAATAGCTCAAAGGTCATTTGCATAATTACTTAATTATGTCTTTATTGTTTGATTCCTCTACAGGGTCCACAACCTTGATATACCATATTTTTACACCATTCGCGTACAAACAGATGCCATTTTGTTTGTCAATTTTGGTCCGATTTTCACGAAATTCAAACTTAACCCACATTACCCTGTAATGGTGATATAATCAAACGTTTTTTTTAAATTTTTTAATTGTGACCTCCAGATGGACCACAAGCTAAAAAGGGTGATTTTTCGTACAATCAGGGGCCACGATTCAGGAAGTTACGATCCGATATGGGCAAATATGCAATGGAACCAAGATCATTAGGTTATAAACATGTATTTCAAGTTTCATCAAAATCAGTTCAAAATTGTGACCTCTATAGGGTCCACAACCTTGATATAACATATTCTTACACAATTCGCGTACAGACGGCGGCCATTTTATCCGTCAACTCTGGTCCGATTTTCACAAAATTAAAATTATCTCTTCATTACCATGAAACCGTGATATAATCAAACGGTTTTTTAAATCGGATAATAATTTTGACCTCCAGAGGGACCACAAGCTAACAAAAGCGATTTTTCGGACAATCAGGGGACATAATTCAGGAAGTTATGATTCGATGGGCGCAAATATCGAAAGGAACCAAGATCTTTGGGTTATAAACATGCATGTCACGTTTCATCAAAATCGGTTCAAAATTGTGACCTCTATAAGGTCCACAACCTTGATATAACATATTTTCACACCATTCGCGTACAAACGGCGGCCATTTTGTCCGTCAATTTTGGTCCGATTTTCAAGAACTTCGAACTCAACCTTCATAACCATGGAACGGTGATATAATCAAACGTTTTTTTAAATCGGATAACAATTTTGACCTCCAGAGGAACCACAAGCTAAAAAGGGCGATTTTTCGGACAATCAGGGGCCATAATTCAGGAAGTTACGATCCGATGGGCGCAAATATCTAAAGGAACCAAGATCTTTGGGATATAAACATACATGTCAATTTTAATCAAAATCGGTTCAAAATTGTGACCTCTATAAGGTCCACAACCTTGATATAACATATTTTCACACAATTCGCGTACAAACAGCGGCCATTTTGTCCGTCAATTTTGGTCCGATTTTCACGAAATTCGAACTCAACCTTCATAACCATGGAATGGTGATATAATCAAACGGTTTTTTAAATCGGATAACAATTTTGACCTCCAGAGGGACCACAAGCTAAAATGGGCGATTTTTCGGACAATCTGGGGCCATAATTCAGGAAGTTACAATCCGATGGGCGCAAATATCGAAAGGAACCAAGATATTTGAGTTATAAACATACATGTCAAGTTTCATCAAAATTGGTTCAAAATTGTGACCTCTGTAAGGTCCACAACCTTGATATAACATATTTTCACACCATTCCCGTACAAACGGCGGCCATTTTGTCTTTCAATTTTGGTCCGATTTTCACGAAATTCGAACTCAACCTTCATAACCATGGAACGGTGATATAATCAAACAGTTTTTTAAATCGGATAACAATTTTGACCTCCAGAGGGACCACAAGCTAAAAAGGGCGATTTTTCGGACAATCTGGGGCCATAATTCAGGAAGTTACGATCCGATGCGCGCAAATATCGAAAGGAACCAAGATCTTTGGGTTATAAACATACATGTTAAGTTTCATCAAAATCGGTTCAAAATTGTGACCTCTATAAGGTCCACAACCTTGATATAACATATCTTCACACTATTCGCGTACAAACGGCGGCCATTTTGTCCGTCAATTTTGGTCCGATTTTCACGAAATTCGAACTCAACCTTCATAACCATGGGACGGAGATATAATCAAACGTTTTTTTAAATCGGATAACAATTTTGACCTCCAGAGGGACCACAAGCTAAAAAGGGCGATTTTTCGGAGAATCAGGGGCCATAATTAAGGAAGTTACGATCCGATTGGCGCAAATATCGAAAGGAGCCAAGATCTTTGGGTTATAAACATGCATTTCAAGTTTCATCCAAATCGGTTCAAAATTGTGACCTCTACACTGTTCACAAGCTAAAAAACGTGATTTTTCGTACAATCAGGGGCCATAACCCATGAAGTTACAGTCCGATACACGCCAATATCGAAAGGAACCGAGATTGTAGGGTGATAAACCTATATTTTAAGTTTCATTGAAATCGGATAAAATCTGTGACCTGTAGACTGTTCACAAATAATTGTGGACGGACGGATGGACTGACAGGGGCGACGACAATATCATGTGGGCGTATAAATATTGTGACCTCTGGAGGGGCAGCAAGCTAAAAACACAATTTTTCGTAACTCAGGGACCATAATTCAGGAAGTTATGGTCCAATGTGCGTGAATATCGTAAAAACAAAGATCCTCAGGTTATAAACATGCTTACAGGTTTCATCAAAATCGAATCAAAATGGTTTCTTCTGATTATTATTAAAATGGTGTAAGCTAAAATTATGTATAAATAGGCTGACTAGATGGATATTTGTCATTAACTTGAAAACGTGACCTGTATGTGTTACAAAACGTCGTTATTAAATTATAGAGAAGTAGTTATATCCATATATATATTACCTTGTGTTGTGTTTTGTTATGAATAGTAATCCGTGCTTGTACATGTAGATGGCGGGAAACTCACAAAATTCCAGGAGTTCCCTAAAAAAGGAGTGTAATATATTGAAATATAGGTTTTTGGTGGATTATGTATCTCCAAAATGTGTAGAATGACAATCTAAATGACACCCTTGAGGAAATTCAAATATTCAAGATGGCCACCAGGGGCATTTTCTGTTTATTCAGTGGGGTAAAATTTGTGGCAGATTCTCTCAGACCTCGGTTTGAAGGTGGTTTCTATAAGAATTCAACTCGATGAATCCAGTGAGCTTGGGTATTCCTCCAAAGGAGACGGTTAATACCGCTAGGGGTCCAATATTTTGGCGGGAAACTCACAAAGGTCTCTAAAAAGTGCGCAATATATTGAAATATAGCTTTTCGAATGTCAAGTATTTCAGATTTAAACATAAAAACATGTTCCGAACTAAGTTATTCGAGGCCGAGCTCATATTCAAAATGGTAACAATATTTGGCGGGACATTTCGATTTTATTTGTTCGTATGGCCGTGTAATTTGTCGTAAACAGCAAAACCTCTTAGTTTCATATAGAACTCCATCTACAAGCTCAAGAAACTGCCAAGGTATCAGTCTTCTGGTCATTGTACATATGTATATTGCATCACTGTATTACCATGCCCGTGGTCAAATGGTACTATTCTTACATTTTGACTTCATTGTTGAGTCTTAAATGATAACCAATATAACCAGCGCTCACGCTGTCGATCGCCATTTCCGCCAATTGCGATATAAATATAATTTTGGCGTTAAAATATTCAATCTGGCGAAATTTTTGGCGATTCTTTTTTAACCATGGCTAAAAAATTTTCTTGCCACAAAGTTTTAATTTCCACGCCGTGCACACACGTTACAATCTATCACGCTTGGCTGAGTCATTTATCAATCAATCAAGTACTAATCCTTTGTCTCTTGATCAATCTCGGATTAGCCTTGATTAGTATATACAGTAAGAGTAGTAATAAACTAATCAAGAGACAAACGATTTAATTGTTTGCCTCCGAATACGAACCGGTGGCTTTTTTTGACGGTTTCTATATATTCAAAATGGCGGACACCGTGAATAATACTCGTTCGATTTGTGTGAGATTATTGGACACTGACGTCTGTTTTATCCTATTCCTACGCCTGTTGCACGTATCGTTAATAAATAAAGCCAGGTTTGTTGTTAAAGTTTATATGGAAGGCGATATTAAACGCCAGAAATGAACGAACGAAAGTCGGTTATTTTCTAATCACATGCCATTAATAATAATGGGCCGTAAACGAAAACTTGAACAGCCTTCCTTAACGTCCGATAGAAGAATTTCAAACTTATTTTTATTTTTATTTTTTTTTGTATTTCACCACCAAAATACTCCCGAACTGACTATATAATAGTTAAAAAATAGATAACGTAAATGGAATATTGTGAAAATTTGAGTCAATTTGCTTCCTTTGAACCGAGATTATTAGCGTTTGATATTACGCCCAGCCTCGATCGTCATCACTAAAGAAAGATTCAGCACTTAGTCCTTATATAATGTATGTTTTTGCATTTGAAAAATGTAGATCTCTTAAAGATGAATGAAAATGTTCAAATCCTTGATATATCAGTGCTTGGTCACAATTTCTGTTATAAAGAAAAATATTCAGTAAAAACAAATACACTGTGTGGTTACCCCAGATGTTGAAAAAGCTCTTAGAAAATGGGCTTCTGCAAAGCAGTGAAGAATTTTGTAAATTGTAATATCATATGTATATTATATGTAAATAAAAATTACTGAAAAAATATAATAGAATAGATATTCGTTCTTTTTTTTGGGCGGAAAAAATATATGGCGAATAAATTAAAATGAAAAATTGGCGGAAGAAAAATTGAACCCAGAGTGAGCACTGAATATAACCAGAAAGTAACACTCCTCTGGTCCAGAATGAATGTGTAGCTGCACTATCAGAAGTAAGCACCAGTTAACTTTTAGCAACATTTGCTTTCGACTATGGTCCAATGGTGGATTGTGTTTGGCTGTAGTTTAATGCTCATTCTGCAGTACTCTTACTATTTTCTTCACTGGTTTCCTAAACTTAGCTATTTCATCGATTTTGGGCACCATATTGGCGTTTAGTTCGGCCATGGCACATTGCGGCAGTCAGAAATAAACTCGGCGAACACGAAAACCTATAGTTTGAGGTATTACATTATCACATTACTAATATTGTTATGTCTCGCCAAATATTGAGCACAACCTGGAATATCTTTTGGTTGGAACATATTTTTATGTTTATATCGGAAGTAATTGACACCTATATTTCAATATATTAATTACACACCTTTTTAGAGAACTTTATTAGTTTTCCGCCAAACTGAGTCCCATTTTGATTTTGACATCCTTGTGGAATTAGTTGTCACTTGTAGGAATACCAAAGCTCGTTGGATTCAGTGAGTCAAATTCGGGTATAAACCACCTTCAAACCTATGTCTGAAAGAATCTGTCACAAATTTTACCCAATAAATAACCCAAAAATGCCCTAGGGCGCCCATCTTGAATAATTTGATTTCCCCAAGGGTGCCAGGGTAGCATCATTCGGATTCTGAATCTTCACATATCGAAGATATATATCCTCCTTAAATCTATATTTCAATATATTACACACCTTTTCATGGAACTTTACGAGTGTCCCGCCAAAATGAGCCCCCATTTTACCCCCCCCCCCACCGGAGTAGCCGTCACCTGTAGGGGGAATATCCAAGCTTGTTGAATTCAGTGAGTCACATTCTTATAGATCCTACCTTCAAACCAAGTTTACCCCAATAAATAACCAGAAAATACCTCATGGCAGCCATACTGAATATTTAAATTTCTCCAAGGGTGTCAGTGTGGCATCATCCAGATTCAGAATCTACACATATCTAATATATATAATCCAGCTAGAATCTATTTTATATACTATCCAAAAAAAGTAGGGGATATTTGATTTTTAAGTGTTATTAAAGTCACCTAATGAAACTGATGAAGAAACAAATGACAAAATGAAATGAAGTTCACATTCATCGATTTATTCCAAATGATCGTTAGACTAAGTAAGGCACAAACTGACCATTATAAGGGTAAAATGATACCCGGGGTCAAACAGCAAAGTTACCACAGCATCACAACAAAGTCAGTAATGGGTAAAGCCTCCCCTGTTTGCCAAACAAGCATTGATCCGACGTGGCATACTCCTAATGAGACGTCTAAGGTCATTTTGGTCCAGATTGTCCCATTCCTGTTGCAACGCAGCAGCAAGTTCTTGGACATTGGCAGGACGTTGTTGACGTTGACGTAACCTCTGTCCAAGCATGTCCCAGACATGCTCGATGGGGGATAGGTCGGGACTCAGTGCTGGCCAAGGTAATGTGGTGATGTTCTGTTGTTGGAGGTAACCCGTAACGACCCTGGCCCTGTGACATCTTGCGTTGTCATCCTGGAAGATGAAACGGCGGCCATGACGTCGTGCGAACGGCACAACATGGACTGCCAAGATGTTGTCCCGGTAGTACTGGCCTGTAACACGCCCTGCAACAACATGTAAAGCCGTTCTTCCAGCAACAGTGATGCCTCCCCACACCATAACAGAACCACCCCCAAATCGATCATGTCTGATGACGTTAACGTCTTGGAAGCGCTCGTTTCGACGACGCCACACCCTCCTACGTCTGTCTAAAAAATCAACAGTGAACCTTGACTCATCTGAAAACATCACATTGCTCCAGCGTCGATTATCCCAGTGTTGACGATCCCTACACCAACGACTAAAGTACCGTGCACATTAAACTGTTAAAACAGAAAATTTCGCCCGGTTGAAATGTTTCTTGCTATAAGTCAGCAATTTTCTGAATTCAGGGAGGCTGAATGGCTGAATGGTTAGCATGTGCTCGCTGTATCGTAACGTTTGTCATTGAGTCAACGGGCGTCGTTTCGATCTCCGGGTTGCACGTGACATGGTGTATGATGTCCAACCTCGTGGGTTTTCTCCGTGTTCTTCGTTTTTTTCCCAACGGCTAAAGACCAGTACGTGCAAGGGGAGTTTTTAAATAAAATTAAAAAACATATGTTAGTCCCGAAATGACCTAGTTTGTGTCGAATGGACATTAGGCCGCATTTCTCTCTTTCTCTTTTATTTTTAAAGTTTTGTAATAATCGGTTGGTAATCAAAGGTACTGTAAAAGTGATAAAACAGAAAATTTCGCCCGGTTGTAATGTTTCTCACTTTAAAGTCAGCAATTTGCCGATTTTAAGGGGCAAACGTTTATTGCGAACGCTTAAGCTGGTCAGGGGGAGCTTATTTTTAAAAGTTTTGTAATATTCGGTTGATAACTAAAGGTACCGTGCAAATTAAACTGTTACAATAGAAAATTTGGCCCGGTTGAAATGTTTCTCGCTGTAGGTCAGCAATTTGCCGATTTTAGGGAGGTTGCGTGGCTGAATGGTTAGCACGTGCGCTCTGTATCATAACGTCTGTCATTGAGTCAACTGGCGTTGTTTCAATTTCTTGGTTGTACGTGACAAGGAGTATGGTCGCCTGTCCAACCTCGTAGGCCGTAACCGCCGCTGCCCGGGTAAAATTTCCCTCATTGCACACTTTATGGCATATGCCCGTCTTCATTAGCCCATTTTAGGAGCAGAACAGTCGGACGTTAAACCCCATTCAATTTCATTTCATTTTCTCTATGTTGCTTATTTATTATAGTGGATAAATATTTTTCTGGTTCTAGCAATTATTTAATTTCTGCATAGAAATCTTGCTTTGGCCAGTTTTTTTATTGCAGAGTGCCATTCTTGTTTAAACAAACATGATCCTTTGTTTAAAACATGCTTAAGAAGTCGTCACGATTTCCTACTTATAACCAAACATATTGGAAATATTAGTCTGGCATTATTAAATCCTAATTTTATTGGTCTTATTTAAAACTAGACCTGCATGCAGGAATGACGGGTTTCACTGGTGCCACGTTACCCTTAGAGCTGCAACGATTCGGTTCGGTGCACCGATAACCGACACTAGCCGCTTCGGTTCGATCCACGATCTACAACGTTCAAATTTCGATTCGGTTCAACTGCAAATTAAATTTCAAATAAAAGCAACGTACACCTTACCATATGAAAAACATGAAAGACCTGTAGCAATTAAGTCCACTTAAAACTTTGCTTTTACGTAACTTTTAATTTACGTTATTTAACAAAACACGAATGTCACTCGAAAACATAACTAAAACAGAGTCACCTCCCTTTAAAACAATTTCCGTATGCTGACGAAAGTTAATTTATTTAAAATTGGTGACGTACTGAATGTTCATTGGATGTTAATTTAGGTCAATAGCTTCGGTAATCGTTAAATAAATTCTAAACGATCTCATTAGCTGATCATTCCGGTCATTATCTTCGGATATTTTCGTGTTTAGCGATTAATACCCGTAGTCAAGCAAACACTGGAAGGTAAAATTATGGCAGACGACGTACTTTCTCGAATTATATACAGGAAAAATTACTGGTTATTGTAGCTGATAATCGAATCGAAAATAATCGAATCGAATGGTTAGAATCGATAATCGAACCGAATCGAGGTAGTTGTGAATCGTTGCAGCCCTAGTTACCCTTAAACATGTCACTTCCGGTGCCAAGTTACCCTTGAACATATGTCGCTTCAGGTACAAACAAAACACTAAACAGGTTTCCAAATTAACATTGCACACAAATAAAATGGACGCAGAATCAACCAAATCCAGCAATATCAATTCATTTTATACATTTGTTACTTGTAAATGATCTTGACAAAATTAAATTACTCCCGGTGTTAATGAAAATGTTCAATTAGTCTTATGAAATCAGAAATGGCATACGCTATCATATAGTGAAAATTTTATGTAAATCGAATAATAATTGCCACTTTTAAAGACCAAAAAACTTGAAAAGTGAGTTGTAGAAAATCGGCTATTTCTCGGCAACCGTACAAGTTAGAAACCATTTTGTGGTATCTGTATGATCGTATGGCTTCATTCTATTTGTTGATTGACATCAAATACCATAATTTGAAAAACATTTCAAAACAGACTCATTTGAATAAAATATCTGTTTTGAAGGCTAAAAATACAGTTTTTGCCAAAATGACGTTACTTCCGGTGATAATGAAAATCTTACATTACTTGTATGAAATCCCAAATGGCATTAGTTATAACATGGTGTAACGTTTATGAAAATCGAATAATAATTGACACTTTTATGGCCCCAAATCCTTCAAAAGTGACCTGTAGAAAACCGTCTATTTCTCGGCAACCGAACAAGTTAGAAACAAGTTTATGATATCTATATGACCATATGAGTTGTGTTTATATGTGAATCTAAACCAAAAGTTAAAATTATTAATACATATCAACTTATTCTTGGTTGAATAAAATATTGATTTAAAAAGTTTAAAATGCAGTTTTTGACAAAATGACTTCACTTCCGGTGTCAATTTTAAATTGTAATCAACTTGATATGACGCTACATGCTTTTTGAATCAAATGATGTCACTTTTATAAAAATCCAATAATAAGTATAATTTATAGCACAAGTTTTATGAGTTAAATTATTGGAGTCACGAGTGGGCGTAGCCCCCGAGTGTCTTCAATAATTTAACGAATAAACGTGCTATAAAATACTTGTAACATATTGATTGACAGGTGACGTATAGACAAGTGAGTTGTTCTTAAAAACTACACGTGCATAACGAGCGGCGAACATATTAAAATAGGTCATCAACACCTGTATACATCAGTTGATATATTTCAATACGAGACGTACAGACGCAATGTCGCATTGTTTATTTAGTGATAACGACGATGAAGATATTATTCTTTCACAAAATTTACACGATATAGAAAAGGAATTAGCAGTGATAAATAATATTGAGAACGACGATGATGATATTATTCTTTCACAAATTTTAGACAATATAGAAAAGGAATTAGCAGAGAAAAATAATATTGAGAAAGATGTGGAGCTTCGCAGTGTGAAACCCTAATAATAATTTTAACAAAAACAATAGTGTTTCACACAAGCTTCGCAGTGTGAAACCCTAATAATAATTTTAACAAAAACAATAGTGTTTCACACAAGCTTCGCAGTGTGAAACCCTAATTAAACTTTCATTTAACTATGAACAACCCTTAACGTGTCTCTTTAAAACTATTAAGTACTCTAAAACAGTAGCTCAACCTTTTGACCTAAACTCATTAATTTACCATTTTGTTGTGAGCGACTTCTTATTCTTCCTATATGACATATTGCACGTGTCTGATTTCAAAGGGGGGTTGGGTGCCTGAATGGTTAGCACGCGCGCCTGTCATTGAGTTAACTAGCATGTTTTCGAAGGCCCGGTTGTACGTGACAAGGAGTAAGGTCGCCTGTCCAACCTGCCATTTTTAATTTTTTTTTCCCGCCATTTTCATTTCATTTTCTCATCCGTCTCATTACAGTAATACAAGTTTCAGTTATTTCCCTTTAGTTTTCAGATTATTGTTATGCCTGGGTGCAATGTTTCATACTATATTTAGACTTGTAACTTCGCGAGTTTTTGACCAATTTTAATAATTTTTTCTTCTTATCCTTTTAATCCTTTTATTTAGGATACTTGATACATTCAATGACACGTGACGATGAATATGAAAGCTTTCATATCTGCATGGGACAGTAGCAGATCTAGTTATTATTATTTTTTTTTTGTCTTTTGCCCACAAATCGGATTTCTCAGAATCTAACACGGTATCTTTATGAAACTTTTACCTATCCTCCCAAAAATGGGTGGTAGCTGTTGATTAAATATATTTTCAAAACGTTTTTCGAATCCGAAATCACCGAATTTTACGAAAAAATGTATTTGACCTACATTGCTGTAACTTTGTGACTATGACCTATTTTACTAATTCTTTTTCTTTGGGTACCTTGAAACATTTACTTCAAATCTGCAATTTCGGATTTTCGAATTTCAAAAATTTGTCGCTGTGATTTCGAACCGGAAGTTATGACCAATTCGACAACTTCTTTAATAGGTGTACGATTTTCATGAAATTCAGCATGTAAGTAGATCTTACCGATGCAACTTCAAAAATATGATTAGAAATTTTCTAAATTATCTCCCCTTGATGAAATTAAGGATCAAAATTTTCCAAAAAATCATTGAAATATAGGTCAGAATGACCTAATTTTTTTTTCGATGCAGTAGAACTTGCTCTTGCGTGCACTCCTAATCAGCGAACACTTGCTTCAACGAGCACCAAAAAATCCCCCCCGAGCGATTTTTAAGTAATTTAACCTCTACTAAACACGCACCTGTTCAACGTGTGCAGCGGGCATCAATATTAGCCTCTGGTCATGCTATTTCATCCATTAAGCAAGCACATCACAGTGAATCTCGGAGAATCACGTTCTCACTTGAGCGAACGAGACTGAACTGTCAATTATACCATGACACGATTTACTCGCTTGGCTTGAACTAACTGTCTCTCTAATTAACAAGTTTATTCACACCCCAAGCTGATAACTTTAACCATTAATCAATATTCTATTGTTTATCAATATGTCTAATATAACTACGCCTCATAAAGTGGTACAGTTATCAAATGAAGGTAAGAGTGGTCGAGTAATCGCTAAAATAGTTGGGTTGGGAAATACTCAAATTCACGGCATTTTGAAAAGAAAGGCAGAAATTGTCGACAATTTTGAAAATAATTCATCACCTCACAAGAAGCGCATGAAAAGGTCGACGGGCAATGAAGACATTAACGATTTGGTCTGGAAATTTTTCCAGGATTGTAGAGCTCGCAATGCCCCTATAAATGGACCCTTCCTATAGGCAAAAGCCTTAAAACTTGCTACAGATTTGAAGATTGACACTTTTAAAGCATCCAATGGTTGGTTGTATACGCGACTACTTTGAATTGATAACTAGATAAAAAGTACATTGTACATGTATTGTTATTAAGCTTTCATATTTCATATGACAGCTTATTGTTGTACATGTATTGTTATTAAGCTTTCATATTTCATATGACAGTTTATTGTTTTTGTTCAAGTTATCATTAGGCTTTCAGACTTTCGTCTGAAAGACTATTGTTTTTACTAAAATTATTATTAAGACATGTGACAGGAAGTGACTGTGAATATGAAAGCTTTCATATCTGCATGGGACAGTAGCAGATCTAGTTATTTTTTTTTTTGTGTGTTTCTCCTGCAAATCGGATTTCACCATAGGATGTTTTTGAAACTTTGACCTACCCCCCCAAAAATGGGTGGTGGCTGTTGATTAAATATACTTTCAAAACGTTTTGCGAATTCGAAATCACTGAATTTTACGAACGAAAAAACTGACAATGCATAGTCGTAACTTTGCTATTTGTTGACCAATTTTACTAATTCTTTTTTCTTTGAATTCCTTGAAAAAAATCATTTTCATCTGCAGTTTCACATTTTCGAATTTCGAAAATTCGTCGCTGTGATTTCGAACCGGAAGTTTAGACCAATTTGACAACTTCTTTAATAGTTGTACGATTTTCATGAAATTTAGTATATAAGTAGATCTTACCGATGTGACTTCAAAAATATAATGAGAAATTTTCTAAATTATCTCCCCTTGGTGAAATTAAGGATCAAAGTTTTCAAAAAAATCGTCAAAATATAGGTCAGAATGACCTAAATTTTTTTTTCGATACTTGACAAGTAATTACTGATTTGTACACAAAATATGGAGTTTGTCGATCGAACCGAAGTGCCACCATCTTAAAACATGAAAAATCCCTAAGGCTTTTTTGCTATTTTACTTACAGACATGGGAGTTATATTTTCTGAATCCATAAAGGATGGCCCAAAAATCGCATGGAGCAGAATTTTGATTTAGGTCAACTGATGGTTGCCATTTTTAAGTGAATATGAAAAGTAGTAGCAATTTGAAGGGCCGAGATTTTGAAACACAATAACTCTTCTTCTAATTGAGCTAGAATGTTCAATCTTGGTGTAGACGTTCACTATGTCAATGTCATGATTGAGTGCAAAGATGAGCATTTTCTGCTTAGGGTAAGCAGAGATAAGCATGCTGATTTGTTGATTCTTTAGGGCACAATAACTTTGGTTATAATGAAGGGAGGGCGGTGAAACTCTTGTCAATCGAGAGTCTAATACCTAGCCTGTTGTGTGAAATCATTGTATCATTTTTTTTAAATATCAGGGGTAGCAGAAAAAAGAGATCGAAAATCCAAAAAGTCGTATTTTTACGATTTGGAGCATTTTTAAAGGTCCTTTTCTCTTAAGGTCAACATAATATTTTTGGGGAACTTCTTCTACAAAGAGTCTTATCGGTAGTCTTTTATATGAAATCATCGATCAACAGTCCAAAATATCAGGAGTAGAAGAATAAAAGGATCGAAAATTGAAAACGGCACCCTTTCATTGTTAAGCAAAACATGCAGTGTGGGTGGCTACAATCTGCACATTTAGTCATCGTATAGAGCTTATTTAACAGTATCGAATTCCAACTGCTATGGGATCTTTTACGTGCACTCCAATGTGTACGCGGCCGGTGGGGGGACACGCCAGAAAATCGAGATGAACTTTCTCGGCCAATGCAGGGATCGAACACCCGACCTCCTGGCTAGCAGGCCAACGCCTTAGCCACATAGTGTGGACACCCATCGTACATTTCATCCGTCAAATCAAAGCATTTCATTGCATTAGACGAATAATTAATTATTCTTAATTTAAAACTTTATTTTAATATTAGTCTGGCATTATTAAATCCTAATTTTATTGGTCTTATTTAAAATTAAACTTTCATTTAACTATGAACAACCCTTAACGTGTCTCTTTAAAACAATTAAATACGCTAAAACAGTAGCTCAACCTTTTGACCTAAACTCATTAATTTACCATTTTGTTGTGAGCGACTTGATATTCTTCCTATATGACATATTGCACGTACCGGTATCTGATTTCAAAGGGGGGTTGGGTGGCTGAATGGTTAGCACGCACGCCTGTCATTGAGTTAACTAGCCTGTTTTCGAATGCCCGGTTGTACGTGACAAGGAGTAAGGTCGCCTGTCCAACCTGCCATTTTTTATTTTTTTCCCCGCCATTTTCATTTCATTTTCTCATCCGTCTCATTACAGTAATACAAGTTTCAGTTATTTCCCTTTAGTTTTCAGATTATTGTTATGCCTGGGTGCAATGTTTCATACTATATTTAGACTTGTAACTTCGCGAGTTTTTGACCAATTTTGATAATTTTTTCTTCTTATCCTTTTATTTAGGATACTTGATACAATCAATGACACGTGACGATGAATATGAAAGCTTTCATATCTGCATGGGACAGTAGCAGATCTAGTTATTATTTATTATTATTATTCTTTACTACCGGAGCCTATTTCTCCATGATCGAAAACAGATATCGATCTGAAACCAAATTTTCTATCGGGAAACCATGTCGTGGCTACTTGATAAACTATTTTTGAAACGTCTGCGCATACCGGAAGTGGTCGAACTTTGTAAGTTGGTCTGAAATTGAAAATCTGCCATAGTTTCGTCAATTATTTATCCATTTTCAAACAAATTACATTTTTGGAATCCCTGAATCTTTTCCGACACAATGGCTATCTCACATTTTTCAATTTCGAACATTCGTCGATGAGTTTTATCGTTCGAAAATTGAAAACATGTTGTTTACAAGACATTTTTTGTTATTTTTCAAAATTTTCAAATTTGACCTACATTTTGGGATTCCTGAAGTCCATCCGATTCCAGTAATATAAGTTTTATTCAGAGTTATCTCCCTTTATTTTTCGATTTTTTTCGAATTTTCTACCCATTTTCAAACCCTTCTATGTTTTGGAAGGGATAAATCGATATTTCTGAAACCTCTGGAACATAAAGCCATATAGTCAGACAGTTGGATAAAGCAATTTCAACAACGATCCGTAAACCGGAAGTAGTCGAAATAATTTCTGATATTTGGAAAAAAATGCAAAAAATGGGTGTTTTGGGGAAAAAACGTGATTATTTCGTCCGATATCAACGGATTAAAGAGATTAGGGTGTCGTTGCGTTGCACGGGAATTGAAGTATCGTATGGTACCCATTTCATATAGATACGATGACCCGGAAGTAAAATATGGCACGCTGAAAATCAAGTATTTTCTAATTTGGAGCGTTTTTGGACGCCTTTATCTCGAAAACCGCTCCAGCGATTTTTCTTAAACTTTATCTATCGATGGTCCTTCCGGTAGTCTTTAGCATGGATCCATCCATTAAGACCTTCAAATAATTGGAATAGGACAAAAAAGGGACTGAAAATCAAAAAAAGTCAAAAAAATCGTGAAATTTTGGAAAATGCTCTACTATTTTTTTATTTGAAGAGATTTTCAAAAAAAGATATATATTTAAAAAGCTGACCTAATTACGATTCTAATGATGTATAATATGTATGTAGTTATTGAAATTTAATTTTCAATATTTTGACATTTTGACATTTTGAACGTTTTTGAACATAGGATTTCTGAGAAGAATTTTATTTTATCGTATAGTGTTGTATATCATTAGAGAGCCCTGTTCCCATGCAAACTCCAAAACTGGATGTGAAAACTACTCGACAATGATTCGTATACCGGAAGCAGTTCAAAAAACGAAGAAAAAAAAAATATTGGAGCTCTTGCCAAAAGTTCGAATTCTCCGTCACATATTAGCGGACCAAAACAATTAAAGTGTCGTTGGATAGTTCCATTAATAGACGATCGTATAACATCTAAATAACACGAATTTGATTCTTAGGAAATAAATCATGGTACGCCGAAAACTAAGTATTTTCCGTTTTGGAGCATTCTGAGACGCCTTTTTCTCGAAAACGACGCCTACGATTTTTCTTAAACATTTTTTACTCAGAGTCCTATTGGTGACTTAGCGTGTGCATTTAATAATAAAAGCGGTGCAATATTATAGGTGGTCCAAAAATGACCTCAATCTTTGAAAAAAGTTGAAAAATCATTAGATTATTGAAAATGCTCTTTTATTTATCTTTTTTTTAGAAAAATACTCAATCAATGTTTCTGACATTTCTGGTACAGGAAGTTAGGTATCTAATCAACTTTTGTCTCAGTAATTTTCTTTAGTCGCCATTGGCTAATTAAGTTGTTCGGACCTAGATTAATTATTTATTGTTCGATTTGTATAAAACAAAGTGCATATGCTCCGTGGTCTCAATTGTAATTTTTTTTTGTTACCGTGAAATTTTTCTGCACGCAACGGAAGTGGCGTAATATTAACAAAAACTACAATTTTGACAGTTCAGTACCACTTTTTGAAAGCAAATATTATTTTTTTCGAAATCTGATATAGCAAAAAGGATGCGCGCTGTAAAGGGGCACAAATCATTAGCTCAGATTTTTTAATTTCAATTTCATTTTCGGGCAATTTCGAATAAATGTAAAAAAAAAAGTGTAACAATCAGTTATTTACAACCCATTCAACGTCTTCATATTTTGAACTATTTATTCGTAACTTTCATAAACTCGTAGTAATAATCCAGACGAGGTGAATGTATGCAAAAAATAGTTGGTAATATGAGCAATTGCCGAGAAATATGCAATTTTGCATGCATCACTTTTCACTTTATTTTGCCTATAAAATAGTAAATTATTATCCGATTTTCAATAATTTTTTTTCATTCGATCCCTAATGCCAATTTGGACTAGGTTAAGCCAATTTTACAGTTTCACTGTGACCGGAAATGACGTCATTTTGGCAAAAACTATATTTTTAACCTAAAAAAAAATATTTTATTCAAATGAGTCTTTTTTATAATATTTTGAAAATTATGATATTTGAATCCCATCACCGAATAGCATGAACCCATACGATCATACAGATACCACAAAAAATTTTCTAACTTGTACGGTTGCCGAGAAATAGACGATTTTCTACAAGTCACTTTTCAAGCGTTTTGTTCTATAAAAGTGTCAGTTATTATTAAATTTTCATACAATTTTCACCATGCCATTTATGTTTGTAATGATCTGATTTAACATTTCCATTATCACCGGAAGTAATGTCATATTTGCAAAAACCGTATTTTTAGACTTCAAAACAAATATTTTGTTTGAAGTGAGTTATATTTATTATTTGCTTAACGTTATAACGTTTGATTATAATGGCCATTTAGATGGGATCAATATAATCATACTGATATGAAAAAATTGCTTCTAGCATATTCCCTCGTCGAGAAATAACCAATTTTCTAAGGATCACTTTTTAAGTTTTTTACCTTTTTAATTTCAGTTTATGGGTTCTAAGTTTATTATTTATTGCCTGATATGTATAAAACAATTCTCAATTGCGAATTCTCAACTTATTTGTTACTGATAATGATTTCTTTTGGCACCGGAAGTGAAGTAATTTTGCCAGATTTTACAATTTTGACCGGTGTATTTGCAAGCAAATATTACTTTTACAAATCTGATAGAGGGTGTCACTGAATCATAACAACTACAGTATCGTTTGGTAGCTCGATGGATCGGCTATTGTATGACGCACTTCCTGTTTGATTCCTGAAAGCCAATTCAGCACTGCAGGTCTGCAGGTCTAGTTAAGCTTTCATATTTCATATGAAAGCTTATTGTTTCTGTTAAGATTATTATTTTTTTTCTGTGTGTGTTTTTCCTGCAAATCGGATTTCACAGAATCTAACCATAGGATGTTTCTGAAACTTTGACCTATCCCCACAAAAATGGGTGGTGGCTGTTGATTAAATATATTTTCAAAACGTTTTGCGAATTCGAAATCACCGAATTTTACGAACGAAAAAATTAACAATGCATAGTCGTAACTTTGTTATTGATAGACCTATTTGATTAAAAAAAATTTCTCTGAAAACCTTGACGAAAACCAATTTCACCTGCAATTTCAAATTTTCGAATTTCGAAAATTCGTCGCTGTGATTTCATTCCGGAAGTCATGATCAATTTGACAACTTCTTTAATAGATACACGATTTTTATGAAATTTGGAATGTAAGTAGATCTTACAGATGCGACTTTAAAAATGACTTTAAAAATTTTCTAAATTATCTCCCCTTGGAGAAATTGAGGATCGAAATTTAAAAAAAAATCGACGAAATATAGGTCAGATCATCTTGAATTTTTTTTTTAGGTACTGCTACGAGACCACTGATTCGTACACAAAAAATGGAGTTTGTAGCTCAATCCGGAAGTGCCACCATCTTGAATGTAAAAACCTCAAACGCCATTTTGCTATTTTACATACAGACACGGGGGTTATATTTTCTGAATCCTTGAAGGGATGGCTATAAAATGTTGGCAGTAGAATTTTGATTTAAGTCAATGGATAGTCACCATATTGAACTGAATATCAGAAATAGTGAAAAATGGACATTAACGGGCATGTAAAATACCAGAATAGACCGTAGTTTGTTGAATTCGTTTCCTATCTTTGAAATTAATACATTTGGGGATAGCCTGGCTCATTGTCGAATTTTTGGTATTTGCAAATTTCAAAATTTCAAATTTCGCCTTTGATGTTTTCCGTGCCGACAAAGTTGTTTTCGTGTGAATAACTCCGATTAACAGCTTGAAAATAATCAAATAGATCGCAGTTTTGCGATTTCGTCTCAAATCTGGGAAATCAATACATTTCTGGTTAGCCTCCTTTCAAAAATGGGTGGTGGCCTTGGAATCAATATATTTTCAAAACGTTTTGCGAATCCAAAATCAGCTTATTTTTAAAAGTTTTGTAGTAATCGGTTGGTAATTAAAATACCGTGCAAATTAAACTGTTAAAACAGAAAATTTCGCCGGGTTGAAATGTTTCTTGCTATAAGTCAGCAATTTCCCGATTTTAGGGAGGCTGAATGGCTGAATGGTTAGCATATGCGCGCTGTATCGCAACATCTGTCATTGAGTCAACCGGCGTCGATTCGATTTCCAGGTTGCACGTGACATGGAGTATGGTGTCCAACCTCATGGGTTTTCTCCGTGTCCTTCGGTTTCCTCCCACGGCTAAAGACCCGTACGCGCAAGGGAAGTTTTTAAATAAAAATAAAAAATATTTGTTAGTCCCGAAATGACCTAGTTTGTGTCGAATGGACGTTAAGCCGCATTTCTCTCTTTCTCTTTTATTTTTAAAGTTTTGTAATAATCGGTGTCACAATCAAATATCATATTTTTTCTTATTTATTTTCACATCTTATTTGTCTGAATTGGATCCCCCAAACTCATCTTTAATTGTCTCCGCTGTATCCCCCAAACTCATCTTAATTGTCAACAGCATCTGAGGCATGCAGCATGTGCACAATATGGCTATATAAGCAGATGTGGATGGTACATCACAGTCAATCAGGCAGTCTTTATAGTATTGTTCATTCAGGTTCAATCAGGCTGATCATGGGTTAATTTTAACAGACTTTGTTGGTTTTATTATTGCTCATTTTAAGTAAAGATACTGACATGTTCGATTAGACAAGTTGTAAAACTACATGTATGGATGACTGGTAGAAAGACAATTTATATGGAACAACGTAGGGGCCAAAAAGACAATTTATATGGAACAAAGTTGGGGCCAAATTTAGCCATAGTGTCGTGACAGTTATTTTAGGAAACGGAATGATTGAGCTACTTCCAGATTAGGATCTACAGGCCTAAATGTCTCAACTTAGCTGTTCAAACAACTGCGCGAGTGTTATAGATTCTTTTTTCTTTGAGTATCCTAAGACATTTACTTCAAATCTGCTATTTCGGATTTTCGAATTTCGAAAATTCGTCGCTGTGATTTCGAACCGGAAGTTTACACCAACTCGACAACTTCTTTAGTAGTTGTACGATTTTCATGAAATTTAATATGTAAGTAGACCTTAATGATGCGACTTGAAAAATGACTTTAGAAATTTTCTAACTTATCTCCCCTTTGTGAAATTAAGGATCAAAGTTTTCAAAAAAATCGTCGAAATATAGGTCAGAATGACCTAGTTTTTTTTTCGATACTAGACAAGGAATTACTGATTCGTACACAAAATATGGAGTTTGTCGATCGAACCGGAAGTGCCACCATCTTTAAACGTGAAAAATCAATAAGGCTTTTTTGCTATTTTACTTACAGACTCGGGAGTTATATTTTCTGAATCCTTGTAGGAAGGCCTAAAAAATGTCGCGAATAGAATTCTGATTTAGGTCAACCGGGAGTCACCATTTTGAATTGAAATGAAAAATAGAAGCAATTTGAAGGGCCGAGACTTTGGAGCACAATAACTCTCATTCTAATTAAGCTAGAATGTTCAAACTTGTTGTAGACGTTCACTAGGTTAATGTTATGATTGAGTTCAAAGATGAGCATTTTCTGCTTAGGGTAAGCAGAGATAAGCATGCTGATTTGTTGATTCTTTAGGGCACGATAACTTCGGTTATAATGAAGGGAGGGCGGTGAAACTTTTGTCAATAGAGTCTAATAGCTAGCCTGTTGTATGAAATCATTGTATCATTTTTTTTAAATATCAGGGATAGCCGAAAAAAAGAGATTGAAAATCCAAAAAGTCGTATTTTTACAATTTGGAGCATGTTTAGAGGTCTTTCTCGTAAAGTCAACATACTATTTTTTGGGAACTTCTTCTACAAAGAGTCTTATTGGTAGTCTTTTATATGAAACCATCGATCAACAGTCCAACATATCAGGAGTAGAAGAACAAAAGGATCGAACATTGAAAGCGACACCCTTTCATTGTTAAGCGAAACATGCAGTGTGGGTGACTACAATCTACGCATTTAGTCATCGTATAGAGTTTATTCAACAGTATCGAATTCCAACTGCTTAGGGATATTTTACGTGCACTCCAATGTGTACACGGGACCTTGGTTTTTCGTCCCATCCGAAGGACTAGACACCTGTGCTTGTCAGGCCCTCCGTTCTGCCTCACTGACAAGGGAAACCACGCCGGGAAATCGAGATGAACTTTTTCCGTGCAGAACTTTCAATTCAGGCAAAACGTTTATTGCATACGATTAAGCTGGTCAGTTGGAGCTTATTTTCAAAAGTTTTGTAATAATCGGTTGGTAATTAAAGTACCGTGCACATTAAACTGTTAAAACAGAAAATTTCGCCCGGTTGAAATGTTTCTTGCTATAAGTCAGCAATTTTCCGAATTCAGGGAGGCTGGATGGCTGAATGGTTAGCATGTGCTCGCTGTATCGTAACGTTTGTCATTGAGTCAACGGGCGTCGTTTCGATCTCCGGGTTGCACGTGACATGGTGTATGATGTCCAACCTCGTGGGTTTTCTCCGTGTTCTTCGGTTTCTTCCCAACGGCTAAAGACCAGTACGTGCAAGGGGAGTTTTTGAATAAAATTAAAAAACATATGTTAGTCCCGAAATGACCTAGTTTGTGTCGAATGGACGTTAGGCCGCATTTCTCTCTTTCTCTTTTTAAAGTTTTGTAATAATCGGTTGGTAATCAAAGGTACTGTTAAAGTGATAAAACAGAAAATTTGGCCCGGTTGTAATGTTTCTCACTTTAAAGTCGGCAATTTGTCGATTTTAAGGGGCAAACGTTTATTGTGAACGATTAAGCTGGTCAGGGGGAGCTTATTTTTAAAAGTTTTGTAATATTCGGTTGATAACTAAAGGTACCGTGCAAATTAAACTGTTAAAATAGAAAATTTCGCCCGGTTGAAATGTTTCTCGCTGTAGGTCAGCAATTTGCCGATTTTAGGGAGGTTGCGTGGCTGAATGGTTAGCACGTGCGCTCTGTATCATAACGTCTGTCATTGAGTCAACTGGCCTTGTTTCGATTTCTTGGTTGTACGTGACAAGGAGTATGGTCGCCTTACCAACTTCATAGGCCGTAACGCCGCTGCCCGGGTAAAATTTCCCTCATTGCACACTTTATGGCGTATGCCCGTCTTCATTAGCCCATTGTAGGAGCAGAACAGTAGGACGTTAAACCCCATTCAATTTCATTTCATTTTCTCTATGTTGCTTATTTATTATAGTGGATAAATATTTTTCTGGTTCTAGCAATTATTTAATTTCTGCATAGAAATCTCTGGCCAGTTTTTTTTATTGCAGAGTGCCATTCTTGTATATTGCAGTCTATGACCCTTTGTTTAAAACATGCTTCCTTTGTTTAAAACATGCTTAAGAAGTCGTCACGATTTCCTACTTATAACCAAACATATTGGAAACCATAATTATATAACATATCTTGGAAGCCCGATTACAGCTATACAAGTTTCAGTTATTTCCCTTTAGTTTAAAGATTATTTTTTTGCCCGGGTGCAATGTTTCTCACTACATTTAAATTTGTAACTTTGTGAGTTTTTGACCGATTTTGATATTATGTCTTTATAATTTTCCAAATCTACATAGACTGTCTTCTGTCAGTAGCTATCGTTTCAAAAAATTTCTATAAAATGGGTTTAGTTGTAAAGTCACACATTAGTAAAATGTGAATTTATATGGATAAAAAGCCGCCTTCCCGCTTCTAGAATGTCCCAGTTTTTATAAACGAGTCGTCGCAAGTTTCTGTTCGCGCCATGAAGTTTATCAACCACTATTTACACCTGATGCATATCATTAAAACAAACAACCAATCAAAAACACTCTAGAGCCAATTTGACCTCAAGTTCACAGGTCAAAAGGTGAGTCGAGTTAACGTGTTTACTTTAAGACGATGTAAGTGCCTTATCCACCTCGTAGACAAAGATTGTGGAAAGCTGATTAAATTTACAGATACCAGTTGGAATAAGGTTGTTTTAAGTTTTAAAGAATGGTCAAATCTTGATGGAAACGAGCTAAAAGTGTGCCAACAATATAAAGATGTATTTGATGGTAAGTTTATCAACTAAATCAAACTAAAATTGAAAGTAGAGTCGCCATTTTATTTTTCAGCGAAACACAAAATGATAGGCGGATTAAATTTTATAGACACCTGTACTCATCACAAATGATCCGGACTGTACAACGCAACGAGAGCTTACGTCCGTATATAATATTTCTTGTTTGTTGTCATTGCTGTGTGCAAGCACAGGAGTCTGACCTTCTATCCGTATATATGCATACACCGTGTCGTACTTGACAATATGTAATAAAAAAGAACAGGAGTGCAATGTCTGTCTAAGAATCGATTTTACCTGCTCACGCTTCAGCTCAGTTTTATTCAACAATTCGTGCTGTCGGGCAATCTAACCTCTGCCGATTCACTCAGATATGTTTTTTCTTCAATCTCGTCGTTTTAATTTGAATAAATACTCCCACAAAACGATATCCTAGCCACTTGTTTCCAATATTTACATTATTTTCCGCCATTTCTACTTTGTCCGAACCTCCATGCGCTGACGTCACGCTACGTAGTAAATGTTAAAACTCATAACATAAAAATTAGCCACAAATAAAATTCAAAATAGGTTAAATTGTGTGTTTTGCATTTTTTAATGAATAATAAAAAACTTCACACAGTGGTAAAATATCAATTTATAAAAAAAACAAAATTTAAAAACAGTGCTTGTTTTTAAATTTTTTTTTTTTTTTATAAATTGATATTTAAATTTTGTTTTTTTTTATAAATTGATATTTTACCACTGTGTGAAGTTTTTTATTATTCATTAAAAAATGCAAAACACACAATTTAACCTATTTTGAATTTTATTTGTGGCTAATTTTTATGTTATGAGTTTTAACATTTACTACGTAGCGTGACGTCAGCGCATGGAGGTTCGGACAAAGTAGAAATGGCGGAAAATAATGTAAATATTGGAAACAAGTGGCTAGGATATCGTTTTGTGGGAGTATTTATTCAAATTAAAACGACGAGATTGAAGAAAAAACATATCTGAGTGAATCGGCAGAGGTTAGATTGCCCGACAGAACGAATTGTTGAATAAAACTGAGCTGAAGCGTGAGCAGGTAAAATCGATTCTTAGACAGGCATTGCACTCCTGTTCTTTTTTATTACATATTGTCAAGTACGACACGGTGTATGCATATATATACGGATAGAAGGTCAGACTCCTGTGGTGCAAGTTACGATAAATAATAATAATGTTTGTTGACGTTCGCATTGTTGGCCTATAGTCTCGTTATATAGTTCATATAGGTTTGTTTTAAAATCGATAGCATTCACGCTAGCCTTTGGTTTTATTTTATTAACCCCAGATTGTCTTAAGTGTCTTTTCACAAATCAAGTGCAAACAGGTGGCAGTGTCTTATTGTTTTTCATAAAAGAAAAGTAATTTTTATTATGGATATTTGTTGCCACCTAAATTCTTCTCTCAGGTTCTAATTTGCTTATTTCGTTTATGTGTGCAATAAAATTAGGAGTCAGTATGTTTGTATTTATAGGGAATAAAGATGATGCACTATGTGACTATGGGTTTATGGCTAGCATTCCAAGTGTTATTCGAGATTCACAGACAGAACAAAGATTAAACGAGCTACTAAAAGAGTTGCATTAGGCTACAGTCTGGTGAGAAGCAAACGAGTGATGAGAGTCAATCCACCTCTAGACAAGGTTTGCGATCAGCCTCCACTAAATCACCAACCACCCAAGCTGTCCACCTGCGAGGACATGTCTTTCCTCCTGTGCATTATCTGCAAAAAAGTACCGTTGTTCTACAGGTGTCAGAATAAGACTGTCTCTGAAAAGCTGGTTTTAGCAGAAATTAAAGATGAGGGTAAGTTTTTATTATTTATTCAACTGTTGTGATTTAATATTGTCCCCCCCACCCTCCTTTCCTGGCTATGCCCAGTGTTACCTAGTGGAATAGGCCCATCAACCCTCCTCAGCGTGTCGTAAAAGGCGTTTATTGGGGAGAGTGGTCGGGTGGTCGATAGGTGTTATCTATCAGTCTGTCATCAATAGCCGAGGGTACGAGTCTCATTCTCTGCGATCTCAGTGAAAACGTGTGGGAGTAGCCTATCCGAACACGCAGGGTTATGTACATGTATTTACCAGGTCTGCCAAAAGTTGTCTAGTTCATTGTTAAAAGTAGGTTGCTCCATACAAAGTCTATTATACACATAAAAACTGTTGCATAAAGAATTTTATGGGTTTTTTTATTCATGCATATGTAACCAGAAAACGAATATGCATTCTACTTCTAGTTGGTTTATGATATCCATGATATTTACAATTTTCCGTATCTTTTTAGGGCGACTTAGAGAAGCAGCAATTAAGAAAGAAGATGAAACCATTCTTTGGCACATCAGAGATAAAGACTGTGTTGCTGTTGAAGTTAGGTACCATCTACGATGCTACAAGGATTATGTTCGATTCCCAATAAGAAAACCCACAGTTCAGTCGTCAGGGTGAATTTATTTCATACTTGTAGTAGTTGTTGTGTCCTTGTGGCTTGTTGTTATATCTATTTTATATCATAGGCCTACATAGGCAACTAGTGGGTGGGAAGGGATTTATATAGCCTAGTGGTTACAAAAAGGTCTGTCATCAATGGACTTGATTTCGAATCCCATTATCAGCGACCTCAATGACAAGGTGTGGGAGTAGCCGATTTATTCTATACTCTATAGTATAAGTAGTGCTGGTATATTTGATGGCAAGTGAATTGGCACAAAATGACTAGATTGTGGTGTCCAAATGCACTAAAACATCCGTTCTAAGAATGTGTCAACATTTTTTATTAGCACTTTTACTAGTTTTGAAATGTTTTAAATTACACTACACAGACATGATTTATATCTATTTTAACCTTTAAAAAAAATATATCACTAGATAAAGATGAATAAATATGTACATACTTTTCCATTTTTTGATTTTAGTATTTTGTTTTACTGTTTGTTTTACCTGTATTTTACATACTAACTACATGTATAATATTCAACTACTTTATGTCCAGATTTAATTGAATTATTATTTTAACAAAACAAAGGGTTTTCTGTATTTTAAACTAGTTTTGAAATGTTGTTTTTAATTATAATACACAGGCATGATTCATATCTTTAAAAGATAACCAAACAATATATCGAAAGATAAATAATAAATGTGTAAATACTTTTCCATTTGTTGATTTTAGTATTTTGTTTAACTGTTTTTATATTTTTTTATATTTTATATTTTAACTATTTAAGCATTAATTATTGCACAACTGTTACAGCAACATTTAAAAAAATTATTGATATAACAGTTATTAAAAATGAAAAAAATGTTTTCTGTATTTTAAAAAAATATTGACATTGAAATGTTGTTGTAAATTGCAATACAAAGGCCTAATTTATATCTATTTAAACCTTTTAATACTAGTCATTACATAAAAGATTAATGTTTTAAATTTGTTTTCATTCTTTGTTTGGTGATAGGGTGGGTTGCCAAGGAGAAATTTAGTCTTTGTTCAATATTTATAGGTCATTTATGATACGAGTTATCTCCCCTTATACCTTTTTACCTGGGACCCCTCTTTGAAATATCACGTTTATGTATTGTTTTTTTGGTTGAAATCAAATATGTCTATGCAATTATCAAATTTATGTATAATTTCTGATAATAAATTAAATTCAATATCAATACAATGACGCTGTATTTTCATAAATAGACAAAAACATGCTACGATATGCAACATTACTGCTTTGTGGGCGCTTATAATTGGTCCTGTGCATATACAAATTGAGATATTTCCATAATTTTTTTTTTCAAATGTTGCTGTGCATTTGGGCAGTACACACGAAAAAAATTATTCACCTGCAGTAATTTTATCATCCAAAATCACGACGTCAAAGTCATGTTAGACAAGCATGATAAAGTGACCGAGACCCTGGGTAAATGGGTAATATTTTAAGAACTGGCAATATCTGAAGGTGGGAATATTGATTTTCCATCACTAGAAACCTTGTATTATAAGAAAATGGCAACATTTTTTAGACCCAGGGGGGGGTGCAACAAAAATCGATTTTTAAGCACATTTTCCCTATACAGACGACAGTCTAACATATTTAACGTACATATTCAAACAGTTGAGTTCAACCTGATTCAAAAAGTTTTAGTTTTGTTCAAAGTTATCTCATTTAATTTTTCGATGTTTTCTTACCATTTTCATTTCATTTTTCTGAAAGTTTTGAAATCGGAAGTCATTCCGATTACAGCAACACAAGTATCAGTTATTTCCCTTTAGTTTTCAGATTACTCAATGTTTCATACTATATTTAGACTTGTAACTTCGCGAGTTTTTGACCAATTTTGATAGTTTGTTATTCTTATCCTTTTATTTGAGATACCTGATATAATCGATGACACGTGACGATGAATATGAAAGCTTTCATATCTGCATGGGACAGTAGCAGATCTAGTTAGGGTTTCACACTGCGTAGCTTGTGTGAAACACTATTGTTTTTGTTAAAATTATTATTAAGCTTTCATATGTATTACATATGAAAGCTTATTGTTTCTGTTAAGATTAATATTATTATTAAGCTTTCATATGTATTACATATGAAAGCTTATTGTTTCTGTTAAGATTAATATTATTAAGCTTTCATATTACATATGAAAGCTTATTGTTTCTGTTAAGATTATTATTGTTATTTTTTTTTTGTGTTTTGTCCACAAATCGGATTTCTCAGAATCTAACCATAGGATCGTTCTGAAACTTTTACCTATCCCCCCAAAAATGGGTGGTGGCTGTTGATTAAATATATTTTCAAAACGTTTTACGAATCCGAAATCACCGAATTTTACGAACGAAAAAACTGACAATGCATAGTCGTAACTTTGTTATTTTTTGACCGATTTTACTAATTCTTTTTTCTTTGAATACCTTGAAAAAAATCATTTTCATCTGCAGTTTCGCATTTTCCAATTTCGAAAATTCGTCGCTGTGATTTCGAACCGGAAGTTTAGACCAATTTGAGAACTTCTTTAATAGTTGTACGATTTTCATGAAATTTAGTGTATAAGTAGATGTTACCGATGTGACTTCAAAAATATAATTATAAATTTTCTAAATTATCTCCCCTTGACGAAATTAAGGATCAAAGTTTTCAAAAAAATCGTCGAAATATATGTCAGAATGACCTAATTTTTTTCTTTGATACTAGACAAGTAATTACTGATTCGTACACAAAATATGGAGTTTGTCGATCGAACCGGAAGTGCCACCATCTTTAAACGAGAAAAATCAAAAAGGCTTTTTTGCTATTTTACTTACAGACTCGGGAGTTATATTTTCAGAATCCTTGAAGGAATGCCTAAAAATCTGTCGGATCCGAATTTTGATTTCGGTCACGTGATGGTCACCATTTTGAATTGAAAATGAAAAATATAAGCAATTTGAAGGGCCGGGACTTTGGAATACAATAACTCTCCTTCTAATTAAGCTAGAATGTTCAAACTTCTTGTAGACTTTCACTAGGTCAATGTCATGATTGAGTTCAAAGATGAGCATTTTCTGCTTAGGGTAAGCAGAGATAAGCATGCTGATTTGTTGATTCTTTAGGGCACGATAACTTCGGTTATAATGAAGGGAGGGCGGAGAAACTTTTGTCAATAGAGAGTCTAATAGCTAGCCTGTTGTTTGAAATCATTGTATCATTTTTTTTAAATATCAGGGATAGCCGAAAAAAAGAGATTGAAAATCCAAAAAGTCGTATTTTTACAATTTGGAGCATGTTTAGAGGTCTTTCTCGTAAAGTCAACATAATATTTTTTGGGAACTTCTTCTACAAAGAGTCTTATTGGTAGTCTTTTATATGAAACCATCGATCAACAGTCCAACATATCAGGAGTAGAAGAACAAAAGGATCGAAAATTGAAAACGGCACCCTTTCATTGTTAAGCGAAACATGCAGTGTGGGTGACTACAATCTACACATTTAGTCATCGTATAGAGCTTATTCAACAGTATCGAATTCCAGCTGCTTAGGGATATTTTACGTGCACTCCAATGTGTACACGGGACCTTGGTTTTTCGTCCCATCCGAACGACTAGACAGCTGTGCTTGTCAGGCCCTCCGTTCTGCCTCACTGACAACGGGGAACCACGCCGGGAAATCAAGATGAACTTTCTCCGTGCAGAACTTTCAATTCAGGCCAAACGTTTATTGCATACGATTAAGCTGGTCAGTTGGAGCTTATTTTCAAAAGTTTTGTAATAATCGGTTGGTAATTAAAGTACCGTGCACATTAAACTGTTAAAACAGAAAATTTCGCCCGGTTGAAATGTTTCTTGCTATAAGTCAGCAATTTTCCGAATTCAGGGAGGCTGAATGGTTAGCATGTGCGCGCTCTATCGTAACGTCTGTCATTGAGTCAATGGGCGTCGTTTCGATCTCCAGGTTGCACGTGACATGAAGTATGATGTCCAACCTCGTGGGTTTTCTCCGTGTTCTTCGGTTTCCTCCCAACGGCTAAAGACCAGTAAGCGCAAGGGGAGTTTTTAAATAAAATTAAAAAACATATGTTAGTCACGAAATGACCTAGTTTGTGTCGAATGGGCATTAGGCCGCATTTCTCTCTTTCTCTTTTATTTTTAAAGTTTTGTAATAATCGGTTGGTAATCAAAGGTACTGTAAAAGTGATAAAACAGAAAATTTCGCCCGGTTGTAATGTTTCTCACTTTAAAGTCAGCAATTTGCCGATTTTAAGGGGCAAACGTTTATTGCGAACGCTTAAGCTAATCAGGGGGAGCTTATATTTAAAAGTTTTGTAATATTCGGTTGATAACTAAAGGTACCGTGCAAATTAAACTGTTAAAATAGAAAATTTGGCCCGGTTGAAATGTTTCTCACTGTAGGTCAGCAATTTGCCGATTTTAGGGAGGTTGCGTGGCTGAATGGTTAGCACGTGCGCTCTGTATCATAACGTCTGTCATTGAGTCAACTGGCGTTGTTTCGATTTCTTGGTTGTACGTGACAAGGAGTATGGTCGCCTGTCCAACCTCGTAGGCCGCAACGCCGCTGCCCGGGTAAAATTTCCCTCATTGCACACTTTATGGCATATGCCCGTCTTCATTAGCCCATTTTAGGAGCAGAACAGTAGGACGTTAAACCCCATTGAATTTCATTTCATTTTGTCTATGTTGCTTATTTATTATAGTGGATAAATATTTTTCTGGTTCTAGCAATTATTTAATTTCTGCATAGAAATCTTGCTTTGGCCAGTTTTTTTATTGCAGAGTGCCATTCTTGTAAAATTCAGTCTATGATCTTTTGTATAAAACATGCTTAAGAAGTCGTCACGATTTCCTACTTAAAACCAAACATATTGGAAATATTAGTCTGGCATTATTAAATCCTAATTTTATTGGTCTTATTTAAAATTAAACTTTCATTTAACTATGAACAACCCATAACGTGTCTCTTTAAAACAAATAAATACTCTAAAACAGTAGCTCAACCCTTTGACCTAAACTCATTAATTTACGATTTTGTTGTGAGCGACTTGTTATTCTCTCTATATGACATATTGCACGTGTCTGATTTCAAAGGGGTGGGGTGGCTGAATGGTTAGCACGCGCGCCTGTCATTGAGTTAACTAGCGTGTTTTCGAATGCCCGGTTGTACGTGACAAGGAGAAAGGTCGCCTGTCCAACCTGCCATTTTTAATTTTTTTTCCCGCCATTTTCATTTCATTTTCTCATCCGTCTCATTACAGTAATACAAGTTTCAGTTATTTCCCTTTAGTTTTTAGATTATTGTTATGCCTGGGTGCAATGTTTCATACTATATTTAGACTTGTAACTTCGCGAGTTTTTGACCAATTTTGATAATTTTTTCTTCTTATCCTTTTATTTAGGATACTTGATACAATCAATGACACGTGACGATGAATATGAAAGCTTTCATATCTGCATGGGACAGTAGCAGATCTAGTTATTATTTTTTTTTTTGTGTTTTATTCACAAATCGGATTTCTCAGAATCTAACCATAGGATCGTTCTGAAACTTTTACCTATCCCCCCAAAAATGGGTGGTGGCTGTTGATTAAATATATTTTCAAAACGTTTTACGTATCCGAAATCACCGAATTTTACGAACGAATACATTTGACCTACAATGCTGTAACTTTGTGACTATTTGACCTATTTTACTAAATCTTTTTTCTTTGAGTACCTTGAGACAATTACTATAAATCTGCAGTTTCAGATTTTCGAATTTCGAAAATTCGTCGCTGTGATTTCGAACCGGAAGTTTAGACCAATTTGACAACTTCTTTAATAGTTGTACGATTTTCATGAAGTTTAGTATCTAAGTAGATCTTACCGACGTGACTTCAAAAATATAATTAGAAATTTTCTAAATTATCTCCCCTTGACGAAATTAAGGATCAAAATTTTCAAAAAAATCGTCGAAATATAGGTCAGAATGACCTGATTTTTTTTTTGGATACTAGATAAGTAATTACTGATTTGTACACAAAATATGGAGTTTGTCGATTGAACCGGAAGTGCCGCCATATTTAAAAGTGAAAAATCAATAAGGCTTGTTTGCTATTTTACTTACAGACTCGGGAGTTATATTTTCTGAATCCTTGATGGAAGGCCTAAAAAATGTCGCGAATAGAATTTTGATTTCGGTCACGTGATGGTCACCATTTTGAATTGAAAATGAAAAATAGAAGCAATTTGAAGGGTCGGGACTTTGGAACACAATTACTCTCCTTCTAATTAAGCTAGAATGTTCAAACTTGGTGTAGACGTTCACTAGGTCAATGTTATGATTGAGTTTAAAGATGAGAATTTTCTGCTTAGGGTAAGCAGAGATAAGCATGCTAATTTGTTGATTCTTTAGGGCACGATAACTTCGGTTATAATGAAGGGAGGGCGGTGAAACTTTTGTCAATAGAGAGTCGGATAGCTAGCCTGTTGTGTGAAATCATTGTATTATTTTTTCTAAATATCAGGGATAGCCGAAAAAAAGAGATTGAAAATCCAAAAAGTCGTATTTTTACAATTTGGAGCATGTTTAGAGGTCTTTCTCGTAAAGTCAACATACTATTTTTTGGGAACTTCTTCTACAAAGAGTCTTATTGGTAGTCTTTTATATGAAACCATCGATCAACAGTCCAACATATCAGGAGTAGAAGAACAAAAGGATCGAACATTGAAAACGGCACCCTTTCATTGTTAAGCGAAACATGCAGTGTGGGTGACTACAATCTACGCATTTAGTCATCGTATAGAGTTTATTCAACAGTATCGAATTCCAACTGCTTAGGGATATTTTACGTGCACTCCAATGTGTACACGGGACCTTGGTTTTTCGTACCATCCGAAGGACTAGACAGCTGTGCTTGTCAGGCCCTCCGTTCTGCCTCACTGACAAGGCGAACCACGCCGGGAAATCGAGATGAACTTTTTCCGTGGCGAACTTTCAATTCAGGCAAAACGTTTATTGCATACGATTAAGCTGGTCAGTTGGAGCTTATTTTCAAAAGTTTTGTAATAATCGGTTGGTAATTAAAGTACCGTGCACATTAAACTGTTAAAACAGTTAAAATTTCGCCCGGTTGAAATGTTTCTTGCTATAAGTCAGCAATTTTCCGAATTCAGGGAGGCTGGATGGCTGAATGGTTAGCATGTGCTCGCTGTATCGTAACATTTGTCATTGAGTCAACGGGCGTCGCTTCGATCTCCAGGTTGCACGTGACATGGTGTATGATGTCCAACCTCGTGGGTTTTCTCCGTGTTCTTCGGTTTCCTCCCAACGGCTAAAGACCAGTACGTGCAAGGGGAGTTTATAATAAAATTAAAAAACACATGTTAGTCCCGAAATGACCTAGTTTGTGTCGAATGGACGTTAGGCCGCATTTCTCTCTTTCTCTTTTTAAAGTTTTGTAATAATCGGTTTGTAATCAAAGGTAGTGTTAAAGTGATAAAACAGAAAATTTGGCCCGGTTGTAATGTTTCTCACTTTAAAGTCAGCAATTTGTCGATTTTAAGGGGAAAACGTTTACTGCGAACGATTAAGCTGGTCAGGGGGAGCTTATTTTTAAAAGTTTTGTAATATTCGGTTGATAACTAAAGGTACCGTGCAAATTAAACTGTTAAAATAGAAAATTTGGCCCGGTTGAAATGTTTCTCGCTGTAGGTCAGCAATTTGCCGATTTTAGGGAGGTTGCGTGGCTGAATGGTTAGCACGTGCGCTCTGTATCATAACGTCTGTCATTGAGTCAAGTGGCCTTGTTTCGATTTCTTGGTTGTACGTGACATGGAGTATGGTCGCCTTACCAACCTCATAGGCCGTAACGCCGCTGCCCGGGTAAAATTTCCCTCATTGCACACTTTATGGCGTATGCCCGTCTTCATTAGCCCATTGTAGGAGCAGAACAGTAGGACGTTAAACCCCATTCAATTTCATTTCATTTTCTCTATGTTGCTTATTTATTATAGTGGATAAATATTTTTCTGGTTCTAGCAATTGTTTAATTTCTGCATAGAAATCTCTGGCCAGTTTTTTTATTGCAGAGTGCCATTCTTGTATATTGCAGTCTATGACCCTTTGTTTAAAACATGCTTAAAAAGTCGTCACGATTTCCTACTTATAACCAAACATATTGGAAACCATAATTATATAACATATCTTGGAAGCCCGATTACAGCTATACAAGTTTCAGTTATTTTTTTACCCGGGTGCAATGTTTCTCACTACATTTAAATTTGTAACCTTGTGAGTTTTTGACCGATTTTAATATGATGTCTTTATAATTTTCCAAATCTACACATTTAACGTACATATTCAAACAGTTGAGTTCAACCTGATTCAAAAAGTTTTAGTTTTGTTCAAAGTTATCTCATTTAATTTTTCGATGTTTTCTTACCATTTTCATTTCATTTTTCTGAAAGTTTTGAAATCGGAAGTCATCCCGATTACAGCAACACAAGTATCAGTTATTTCCCTTTAGTTTTCAGATTACTCAATGTTTCATACTATATTTAGACTTGTAACTTCGCGAGTTTTTGACCAATTTTGATAGTTTGTTATTCTTATCCTTTTATTTGAGATACTTGATATAATCGATGACACGTGACGATGAATATGAAAGCTTTCATATCTGCATGGAACAGTAGCAGATCTAGTTATTTTTTTTTTTGTGTGTTTTCTGCAAATCGGATTTCTCAGAATCTATCCGTAGGATCTTTCTGAAATTTTGACCTACCCCCCCAAAAATGGGGTGCGAACCTTGATTAAATATATTTTCAAAACGTTTTACGAATCCGAAATCACCGAAATTTACGAACGACAAAATGGACAATGCATAGTCGTAACTTTGTTATTTTTTGACCGATTTTACTAATTCTTTTTTCTTTGAATACCTTGAAAAAAATCATTTTCATCTGCAGTTTCACATTTTCGAATTTCGAAAATTCGTCGCTGTGATTTCGAACCGGAAGTTTAGACCAATTTGACAACTTCTTTAATAGTTGTACGATTTTCATGAAATTTAGTATATATGTAGACCTTACCGATGTGACTTCAAAAATATAATTATAAATTTTCTAAATTATCTCCCCTTGACGAAATTAAGGATCAAAATTTTCAAAAAAATCATCGAAATATAGGTCAGAATGACCTGATTTTTTTTTTGGATACTAGATAAGTAATAACTGATTTGTACACAAAATATGAAGTTTGTTGATCGAACCGGAAGTGCCACCATCTTGAAACGTGAAAAATCCCTAAGGCTTTTTTGCTATTTTACTTACAGACACGGGAGTTATATTTTCTGAATCCTTGAAAGATGGCCTAAAAATTGTTCAGAGCAGAATTTTGATTTAGGTCAATTGATGGTTGCCATTTTGAAGTGAATATGAAAAGTAGTAGCAATTTGAAGGGCCGAAACTTTGAAACACAATAACTCTCCTTCTAATTGAGCTAGAATGTTCAATCTTGGTGTAGACGTTCACTGTGTCAATGTCATGATTGAGTTCAAAGATGAGCATTTTCTGCGTAGGGTAAGCAGAGATAAGCATGCTGATTTGTTGATTCTTTAGGGCAAGATAACTTCGGTTATAATGAAGGGAGGGCGGTGAAACTCTTGTTAATCGAGAGTGTAATAGCTGGCCTGTTGTGTGAAATCGTTGTATCTTTTTTTTTAAATATCAGGGATAGCAGAAAAAAAGAGATCGAAAAACCAAAAAGTCGTATGTTTACGATTTGGAGCATCTTTAAAGGTTCTTTTCTCTTAAAGTCAACATAATACTTTTTGAGAACTTCTTCTACAAAGAGTCTTATCGGTAGTCTTTTATATGAAAACTTCGATCAACAGTCCAAAATATCTGGAGTAGAAGAATAAAAGGATCGAACATTGAAAACGGCACCCTTTCATTGTTAAGCGAAACATGCAGTGTGGGTGACTACAATCTGCACATTTAGTCATCGTATAGAGCTTATTCAACAGTATCGAATTCCAACTACTTAGGGATATTTTACGTGCACTCCAATGTGTACACGCGACCTTGGTTTTTCGTCCCATCCGAACGACTAGACAGCTGTCCTTGTCAGGCCCTTCGTTCTGCTCACTGACAAGGGGGAACCACGCCGGAAAATCGAGATGAACTTTCTCGTTGCAGAACTTTCAATTCAGGCCAAACGTTTATTGCATACGATTAAGCTGGTCAGTTGGGGCTTATTTTCAAAAGTTTTGTAATAATCGGTTGGTAATTAAAATACCGTGCGAATTAAACTGTTAAAACAGAAAATTTCGCCCGGTTAAAATGTTTCTTGCTGTAAGTCAGCAATTTCCCGATTTTAGAGGGCAAATGTTTATTGCGAACAATTAAGCTGGTCAGGGGGAGCTTATTTTTAAGGGAGGCTGAATGGCTGAATGGTTAGCATGTGCGCGCTGTATCGTAACGTCTGTCATTGAGTCAACGGGCGTCGTTTCGATTTCGAGATTGCACGTGACATGGAGTATGGTGTCCAACCTCGTGGGTTTTCTCCGTGTCCTTCGGTTTCCTCCCAACAGCTAAAGACCAGTACGCGCAAGGGGAGTTTTTAAATAAAATTAAAAAACATATGTTAGTCCTGAAATGACCTAGTTTGTGTCGAATGGACGTTTAGCCGCATTTCTCTCTTTCTTTTTTTTATTTTTAAAGTTTTGTAATAATCGGTTGGTAATCAAAGATACTGTAAAAGTGATAAAACAGAAAATTTCGCCCGGTTGTAATGTTTCTCACTTTAAAGTCAGCAATTTGCCGATTTTAAGGGGAAAACCTTTATTGCGAACGATTTAGCTGGTCAGGGGGGGCTTATTTTAAAACGTTTTGTAATATTCGGTTGATAACTAAAGGTACCGTGCAAATTAAACTTAAAATAGAAAATTTGGCCCGGTTGAAATATTTCTCGCTGTAGGTCAGCAATTTGCCGATTTTAGGGAGGTTGCGTGGCTGAATGGTTAGCACGTGCGCTCTGTATCATAACGTCTGTCACTGAGTCAACTGGCGTTGTTTCGATTTCTTGGTTGTACGTGACAAGGAGTATGGTCGCATGTCCAACCTCGTAGGCCGTAACGCCGCTGCCCGGGTAAAATTTCCCTCACTGCACACTTTATGGCGTATGCCCGTCTTCAGTAGCCCATTTTAGGAGCAGCACGGTAGGACGTTAAACCCCATTCAATTTCATTTCATTTTCTCTATGTTGCTTATTTATTATAGTGGATAAATATTTTTCTGGTTCTAGCAATTATTTAATTTCTGCATAGAAATCTTGCTTTGGCCAGTTTTTTTTTATTGCAGAGTGCCATTCTTGTATATTGCAGTCTATGATCCTTTGTTTAAAACATGCTTATGAAGTCGTCACGATTTCCTACTTATAACCAAACATATTGGAAATATTAGTCTGGCATTATTAAATCCTAATTTTATTGGTCTTATTTAAAATTAAACTTTCATTTAACTATGAACAACCCTTAACGTGTCTCTTTAAAACTATTAAATACTCTAAAACAGTAGCTCAACCTTTTGACCTAAACTCATTAATTTACCATTTTGTTGTGAGCGACTTCTTATTCTTCCTATATGACATATTGCACGTGTCTGATTTCAAAGGGGGGTTGGGTGGCTGAATGGTTAGCACGCGCGCCTGTCATTGAGTTAACTAGCGTGTTTTCGAATGCCCGGTTGTATGTGACAAGGAGTAAGGTCGCCTGTCCAACCTGCCATTTTTAATTTTTTTTCCCGCCATTTTCATTTCATTTTCTCATCCGTCTCATTACAGTAATACAAGTTTCAGTTATTTCCCTTTAGTTTCCAGATTATTGTTATGCCTGGGTGCATTGATTCATACTATATTTAGACTTGTAACTTCGCGAGTTTTTGACCAATTTTGATAATTTTTTCTTCTTATCCTTTTATATAGGATACTTGATACAATCAATGACACGTGACGATAAATATGAAAGCTTTCATATCTGCATGGGACAGTAGCAGATCTAGTTATTTTTTTTTTTGTGTTTTATTCACAAATCGGATTTCTCAGAATCTAACCATAGGATCGTTCTGAAACTTTTACCTATCCCCCCAAAAATGGGTGGTGGCTGTTGATTAAATATATTTTCAAAACGTTTTACGTATCCGAAATCACCGAATTTTACGAACGAATGCATTTGACCTACAATGCTGTAACTTTGTGACTATTTGACCTATTTTACTAAATCTTTTTTCTTTGAGTACCTTGAGACAATTACTATAAATCTGCAGTTTCAGATTTTCGAATTTCGAAAATTCGTCGCTGTGATTTCGAACCGGAAGTTTAGACCAATTTGACAACTTCTTTAATAGTTGTACGATTTTCATGAAATTTAGTATCTAAGTAGATCTTACCGATGTGACTTCAAAAATATAATTAGAAATTTTCTAAATTATCTCCCCTTGACGAAATTAAGGATCAAAATTTTCAAAAAAATCGTCGAAATATAGGTCAGAATGACCTGATTTTTTTTTTTGGATACTAGATAAGTAATTACTGATTTGTACACAAAATATGGAGTTTGTCGATTGAACCGGAAGTGCCCCCATATTTAAAAGTGAAAAATCAATAAGGCTTTTTTGCTATTTTACTTACAGACTCGGGAGTTATATTTTCTGAATCCTTGATGGAAGGCCTAAAAAATGTCGCGAATAGAATTTTGATTTCGGTCACGTGATGGTCACCATTTTGAATTGAAAATGAAAAATAGAAGCAATTTGAAGGGTCGGGACTTTGGAACACAATTACTCTCCGTCTAATTAAGCTAGAATGTTCAAACTTGGTGTAGACGTTCACTAGGTCAATGTTATGATTGAGTTTAAAGATGAGCATTTTCTGCTTAGGGTAAGCAGAGATAAGCATGCTAATTTGTTGATATTTAGGGCACGATAACTTCGGTTATAATGAAGGGAGGGCGGTGAAACTTTTCTCAATAGAGAGTCTAATAGCTAGCCTGTTGTGTGAAATCATTGTATTATTTTTTCTAAATATCAGGGATAGCCGAAAAAAAGAGATTGAAAATCCAAAAAGTTGTATTTTTACAATTTGGAGCATGTTTAGAGGTCTTTCTCGTAAAGTCAACATCATATTTTTTGGGAACTTCTTCTACAAAGAGTCTTATTGGTAGTCTTTTATATGAAACCATCGATCAACAGTCCAACATATCAGGAGTAGAAGAACAAAAGGATCGAACATTGAAAACGGCACCCTTTCATTGTTAAGCGAAACATGAAGTGTGGGTGACTACAATCTACACATTTAGTCATCGTATAGAGCTTATTCAACAGTATCGAATTCCAGCTGCTTAGGGATATTTTACGTGCACTCCAATGTGTACACGAGACCTTGGTTTTTCGTCCCATCCGAATGACTAGACAGCTGTGCTTGTCAGGCCCTCCGTTCTGCCTCACTGACAAGGGGAACCACGCCGGGAAATCGAGATGAACTTTCTCCGTGCAGAACTTTCAATTCAGGCGAAAACGTTTATTGCATACGATTAAGCTGGTCAGTTGGAGCTTATTTTCAAAAGTTTTGTAATAATCGGTTGGTAATTAAAGTACCGTGCACATTAAACTGTTAAAACAGAAAATTTCGCCCGGTTAAAATGTTTCTTGCTATAAGTCAGCAATTTTCTGAATTCAGGGAGGCTGAATGGCTGAATGGTTAGCATGTGCGCACTGTATCGTAACGTCTGTCATTGAGTCAACGGGCGTCGTTTCGATCTCCAGGTTGCACGTGACATGAAGTATGATGTCCAACCTCGTGCAAGGGGAGTTTTTAAATAAAATTAAAAACATGTTAGTCCCGAAATGACCTAGTTTGTGTCGAATGGACATTAGGCCGCATTTCTCTCTTTCTCTTTTATTTTTAAAGTTTTGTAATAATCGGTTGGTAATCAAAGGTACTGTAAAAGTGATAAAACAGAAAATTTCGCCCGGTTGTAATGTTTCTCACTTTAAAGTCAGCAATTTGCCGATTTTAAGGGGCAAACGTTTATTGGGAACGCTTAAGCTGGTCAGGGGGAGCTTATTTTTAAAAGTTTTGTAATATTCGGTTGATAACTAAAGGTACCGTGCAAATTAAACTGTTACAATAGAAAATTTGGCCCGGTTGAAATGTTTCTCGCTGTAGGTCAGCAATTTGCCGATTTTAGGGAGGTTGCGTGGCTGAATGGTTAGCACGTGCGCTCTGTATCATAACGTCTGTCATTGAGTCAACTGGCGTTGTTTCGATTTCTTGGTTGTACGTGACAAGGAGTATGGTCGCCTGTCCAACCTCGTAGGCCGTAACCGCCGCTGCCCGGGTAAAATTTCCCTCATTGCACACTTTATGGCATATGCCCGTCTTCATTAGCCATTTTAGGAGCAGAACAGTCGGACGTTAAACCCCATTCAATTTCATTTCATTTTCTCTATGTTGCTTATTTATTATAGTGGATAAATATTTTTCTGGATCTAGCAATTATTTAATTTCTGCATAGAAATCTTGCTTTGGCCAGTTTTTTTATTGCAGAGTGCCATTCTTGTTTAAACAAACATGATCCTTTGTTTAAAACATGCTTAAGAAGTCGTCACGATTTCCTACTTATAACCAAACATATTGGAAATATTAGTCTGGCATTATTAAATCCTAATTTTATTGGTCTTATTTAAAATTAAACTTTCATTTAACTATGAACAACCCTTAACGTGTCTCTTTAAAACTATTAAGTACTCTAAAACAGTAGCTCAACCTTTTGACCTAAACTCATTAATTTACCATTTTGTTGTGAGCGACTTCTTATTCTTCCTATATGACATATTGCACGTGTCTGATTTCAAAGGGGGGTTGGGTGGCTGAATGGTTAGCACGCGCGCCTGTCATTGAGTTAACTAGCGTGTTTTCGAATGCCCGGTTGTACGTGACAAGGAGTAAGGTTGCCTGTCCAACCTGCCATTTTTATTTTTTTTTCCCGCCATTTTCATTTCATTTTCTCATCCGTCTCATTACAGTAATACAAGTTTCAGTTATTTCCCTTTAGTTTTCGGATTATTGTTATGCCTGGGTGCAATGTTTCATACTATATTTAGACTTGTAACTTCGCGAGTTTTTGATTAATTTTAATAATTTTTTCTTCTTATCCTTTTATTTAGGATACTTGATACAATCAATGACACGTGACGATGAATATGAAAGCTTTCATATCTGCATGGGACAGTAGCAGATCTAGTTCTTATTATTATTATTATTCAGATTCCAATTTGAATAGATCTCAGCAACTACGTGTCGCATCGTTACGATTTCTTCGGTTTTACTGGGAAAGTGGGTGTGACTTAGAGGATAAAGCTATTTTGAACGTTCTGCGACAATGCGAAATATCCGAAATCACCGAAGTTATCGTTTTTGAAAATATTGCAGTAATTTTAACAATGATCATTGGATTTTAACTTTCGATACATTTTGGCATAGCCTGAGACAGGGCACATAGCTACGCTACTTTCGATTTTTGATTTTCGGCAAATCTTCGAAGATATTAGGCGGCAAATTTCGAAAATTTAAAATTTTACAAAAAACTTTTTTATTTATGAATATTTTTTAGTCGTATTGTGCACAGAATTAAAGAGTCATCTGACTAGTGCAAAAATGTTAAAAAATTTTGTCTCAGTAATTTACCTTGGCCGCCATTGGCTAATTCAGTTTTTCAGTCCTAGATTAATTTTTTATTGTTCGATTTGTATAAAACAAAGTTCATATTATGCTTCGTTGTATCAATTGTCATTTTTTTTATTACCAAAAGTGTTATCTGTCGGCACCGGAAGTGGCATAATTTTACCAAAAACTACAATTTTGACAGCTATTTTCCTTCTTCGAAAACAAATATTATTTTTTTGAAAAATTATTTGACTCAAAGAGTGTGCCCTTTCAAGGCGCAAAAAATGTAGGAAGCAGTTTTTTTAATTTCGATTTCATTTTCGAGCAAATTTGATTAAGAGGCTAAAAATGGTGTAAAATTGGCCTACTTACAACCCCTTCAGGCTTTTCAGATTTTAAAATATTTCTTCGTAACTTTTATAAACTTGTAGCTATAATCCATACGAAGAAAATGTATGTTAAAATTCGTTTGTAATATAAGCGGTTACCAAGAAATAGGCAGTTCTGTACAAGTCACTGTTTTCGTTATTTTGCCTGTAAAATAGTCAATTATGATTGGATTTTTATAAAAGTGACATCATTTGATTCAAAAAGCACGTAGCGTCATATCAAGTTGATTACAATTTAAAATTGACACCGGAAGTGACATCATTTGGTCAAAAAATGCATTTTAAACTTTTTTAAATCAATGTTTTATTCAACCAAGAATAACTTTATATGTATTAATAATTTTAACTTTTGGTTTAAATTCACATATAAACAAAACTCAAATGGTCATATAGATATCATAAAATGGTTTCTAACTTGTTCGGTTGCCGAGAAATAGACGGTTTTCTACAGGTCACTTTTGAAGGTTTCGGGGCCATAAAAGGGTCAATTATTATTTGATTTTCATAAACGTCACACCATGTTATACCTAATGCCATTTGGGATTTCATACAAGTAATTTAAGATTTTCATTATCACCGGAAGTAACGTCATTTTGGCAAAAACTGTATTTTTAGCCTCCAAAACAGATATTTTATTCAAATGAGTCTGTTTTGAAATCTTTTTCAAATTATGGTATTTGATGCAAATCAACAAATAGAATGAACCCATACGATCATACAGATACCACAAAATCGTTTCTAACTTGTACGGTTGCCGAGAAATAGCCGATTTTCTACAAGTCACTTTTCAAGTTTTTTGGTCTTTAAAAGTGGCAATTATTATTCGATTTACATAAAATTTTCACTATATGATATCGTATGCCATTTCTGATTTCATAAGACTAATTGAACATTTGCATTAACACCGGGAGTAATTTAATTTTGTCAAGATCATTTACAAGTAACAAATGTATAAAATGAATTGATATTGCTGGATTTTGTTGATTCTGCGTCCATTTTATTTGTGTGCAATGTTAATTTGGAAACCCTGTTTAGTGGTTTCGCTGGTACCGGAAGTGACATATGTTCAAGGGTAACTTGGCACCGGAAGTGACATGCTTAAGTGTAACTTGGCAACAGTGAAACCCGTCATTCCTGCATGCAGGTCTAGTTATTATTATTATTATTCAGATTCCAATTTGAATAGATCTCAGCAACTACGTGTAGCATCGTTACGATTTCTTCGGTTTTACTGGGAAAGTGGGTGTGACTTAGAGGATAAAGCTATTTTGAACGTTCTGCGACAATGCGAAATGTCCGAAATCACCGAAGTTATCGTTTTTGAAAATATTGCAGTAATTTTAACAATAATCATTGGATTTTAACTTTCGATACATTTTGGCATAGCCGGAGACAGGGCACATAGCTACGCTACTTTCGATTTCTGATTTTTGGCAAATCTTCGAAGAAATTAGGCGCCAAATTTCAAAAATTTAAAATTTTACAAAAAACTTTTTTATTTATGAATATTTTTTAGTTGTATTGTGCACAGAATTAAAGAGTCATCTGACTAGTGCAAAAATGTTAAAAAATTTTGTCTCAGTAATTTTCCTTGGCCGCCATTGGCTAATTCAGTTTTTCAGTCCTAGATTAATTTTTTATTGTTCGATTTGTATAAAACAAAGTTCATATGCTTCGTTGTCTCAATTGTCATTTTTTTTGTTACCAATAGTGTTATCTGTCGGCACCGGAAGTGGCATAATTTTACCAAAAACTACAATTTTGACAGTTATTTTCCTTCTTCGAAAACAAATATTATTTTTTTGAAAAATTATATGACTCAAAGAGTGTGTCCTTTCAAGGCGCAAAAAATGGCGGAAGCAGTTTTTTTAATTTCTATTTCATTTTCTAGCAAATTGGATTAAAAGGTGAAAAAAGGCGTAAAATTGACCTATTTACAACCCATTCAGGCTTTTCAGATTTTAAAATATTTTTACATAACTCTTATAGACTTGTAGCTATAATCAATACGAAGAGAATGTATGTGAAAATTAGTTTGTAATATAAGCAGTTGCCGAGAAAGGGGCAGTTTTGCATAAGTCACTGTTTTCGTAATTTTGCCTGTAAAATAGTCAATTATTATTGGATTTTTATAAAAGTGACATTATTTGATTCAAAAAGCGTGTAGCGTCATAACAAGTTGATTACAATTTAAAATTGACACCGGAAGTGACGTCATTTTGTCAAAAACTGCATTTTAAACTTTTTAAATCAATGTTTTATTCAACCAAGAATGACTTAATATGTATTAATAATTTTAACTTTTGGTTTAAATTCACATATAAACACAACTCATATGGTCATATAGATATCATAAAATTGTTTCTAACTCGTTTGGTTGCCGAGAAATAGACGGTTTTCTACAGGTCACTTTTGAAGGTTTTGGGGCCATAAAAGTGACAATTATTATTCGATTTTCATAAACGTTACACCATGTTATACCTAATACCATTTGGGATTTCATACAAGTAATTTAAGATTTTCCTTATCACCGGAAGTAACGTCATTTTGGCAAAAACTGTATTTTTAGCCTTCAAAACAGATATTTTATTCAAATGAGTCTGTTTTGAAATCTTTTTCAAATTATGGTATTTGATGCCAATCAACAAATAGAATGAACCCATACGATCATACAGATACCATAAAATGGTGTCTAACTTGTAGGGTTGCCGAGAAATAGCTGATTTTCTACAAGTAACTTTTCAAGTTTTTTGGTCTTTAAAAGTGGCAATTATTATTCGATTTACATAAAATTTTCACTATATGATATCTATGCCATTTCGGATTTCATAAAACTAATTGAATATTTTCGTTAAAACCGGAAGTATTGTAATTTTGTCAAGATCATTTACAAGTAACAAATGTATAAAATGAATTGATATTGCTGGATTTGGTTGATTCCGCGTCCATTTTATTTGATGTGAGCAATGATTATTTGGAAACCTGTTTAGTGGTTTCGTTGGTACCGGAAGTGACATATGTTCAAGGGTAACTTGGCACCGGAAGTGTCATGTTCAAGGGCAACGTGGCATCAGTGAAACCCTTCATTCCTGCGTGCAGGTCTAGTTGATTTTTGTATTTAAAGTATTAAAATTATACTATTAATGCCATTTGTTTTCTTTATGATTTTTGAAGACGCAACGAATGGACGTAAAGCCGCATTTCTCTCTTTCTCTTTTATTTTTAAAGTTTTGTAATAATCGATTGGTAATCAATAGTACTGTAAAAGTTATAAAACAGAAAATTTCGCCCGGTTGTAATGTTTCTCAATTTAAAGTCAGCAATTTGCCGATTTTAAGGGGCAAACGTTTATTGCGAACGATTAAGCTGCTCAAGGGGAGCTTATTTTTAAAAGTTTTGTAATATTCGAAAATTTGTCGCTGTGATTTCGAACCGGAAGTTGAGACCAACTTGACAACTTCTTTAATAGTTGTACGATTTTCATGAAATTTAGTATGTAAGTAGACATTAGTGATGCGACTTGAAAAATGACTTTTAAAATTTTCTAAATTATCTCCCCTTGGTGAAAATAAGAAATTTTTCAAAAAAATCGTCGAAATAAAGGTCGGAATGACCTAAAAAAAATTTCGATAATAAACAAGTAATTACTGATTCGTACACAAAACATGGAATTTGTCGATCGAACCGGAAGTGCCACCATCTTGAAACGTAAAAAAAACCAATAGAACTTTTGCGATATTGCACTTACAGACATGGGAGTTACATTTTCTGAATCCTTGAAGGAAAACCTAAAAAACGTTCAGAGCAGAATTTTGATTTAGGTCAGCTGATGGTCGCCATTTTGAAGTGAATATGAAACATAGTGAAAAATCGACATTTACGGACTTGTAAACAAACACAATAGGGCATAGTATGTTCAATGCGTCTCCTATGTCTACAATTTAATACATTTCAGGATAGCCGGGATACGGGTCGAATTTTTGGTATTTGAATATTTCAAAAATTCGAATTTCACCGTTGATGTTTTTCGTGCCAACAAAGTTGTTTACGAGTGAAAAATCACATTAATTTCGCTAGATTGTGACCGATTTTAATGATTTATTTTTTCTTGTTCGCACTATTTATATGACCCATGACATGTGACAGGAAGTGACTGTGAATATCTGCATGGGACAGTAGCACATCTAGTTATTAAGCTTTCGTATTACATATGAAAGCTTATTGTTTCTATTAAAGTTATTATTATTTTTTTTTGTGTGTGTATTTTCTGCAAATCGGATTTCTCAGAATCTAACGATAGGATCTTTCTGAAACTTTGACCTACACCCCCCCCGCCATAAATGGGGTGTGAACCTTGATTAAATATATACTATTCAAAAAAAGTAGGGGATATTTGATTTTGGGGGCATAATACTAAAATATGCAAATGACTACGAAGAAAGTCACTATAAAACCTAACAGAAGAAACATTTCCAGTTACATGTGACGCCCAAACGCACCAATAGCTACCGCATGGAATGCAGGTGATGCTTGGGATCATCATGGGGGTCCAACCCAAGATTTGCACGACTCTGACTTTGAATGTTAGTCATTGTGGCATTGAATTCCAGGGTGGAAACATCAGTTTAATTGTTTTAGTGACCAGAAAACAAATTTTGATATGCGTCGGCTTACCCAAAATGAAAGGTTACGTGCCCTTGGCATGCTAAAGATCGGCACAACACAGGCGGTTGTGGCGCGGACGATGAATGTTTCTCGGTCTGTCATAAGCAGGCTATGGTCCAGATACCGTGATACACAATCTGTACAGGACAGACCACGCGCTGGTCGATTAAGGGCGACAACTCAAGCCCAGGATCGATTTATCCGTACCTTGGCCTTGAGAAATCGTGTCATCACAGCAAATCAGCTCAGACACTGGTGTGAGAGTGAGTGGCCAGACGATTCGGAATCGACTGCATAGGGGTCACCTTCGCGCCCGACGTCCTCGCATGATCCCTTGTTTGAGAGATCATCACATTCAGGCAAGACCTTGTTGGTGTAGGGATCATCAACACTGTGATAATCGACGCTGGAGCAATGTGATGTTTTCAGATGAGTCAAGGTTCACTGTTGATTTTTTGGACAGACGTAGGAGGGTGTGGCGTCGTCGAAACGAGCGCTTCCAAGACATTAACGTCATCAGACATGATCGATTTGGGGGTGGTTCTGTTATGGTGTGGGGAGGCATCACTGTTGCTGGAAGAACGGCTTTACATGTTGTTGCAGGGCGTGTTACAGGCCAGTACTACCGGGACAACATCTTGGCAGTCCATGTTGTGCAGTTCGCACGACGCCATGGCCGCCGTTTCATCTTCCAGGATGACAACGCAAGATGTCACAGGGCCAGGATCGTTACAGGTTACCTCTAACAACAGAACATCACCACATTACCTTGGCCAGCACTGAGTCCCGACCTCTCCCCCATCGAGCATGTCTGGGACATGCTTGGACAGAGGTTACGTCAACGTCAACAACGTCCTGCCAATGTCCAAGAACTTGCTGCTGCGTTACAACAGGAATGGGACAATCTGGACCAAAATGACCTTAGACGTCTCATTAGGAGTATGCCACGTCGGATCAATGCTTGTTTGGCAAACAGAGGAGGATTTACCCGTTACTGACTTTGTTGTGATGCTGTGGTAACTTTGCTGTTTGACCCCCGGTATCATTTTACCCTTATAATGGTCAGTCTGTGCCTTACTTAGTCTAACGATCATTTGGAATAAATCGATGAATGTGAACTTCATTTCATTTTGTCATTTGTTTCTTCGTCAGTTTCATTAGGTGACATTAATAACACTTAAAAATCAAATATCCCTTACTTTTTTTGAATAGTATATTTTCAAAACGTTTTACGAATCCGAAATCACCGAATTTTACGAACGAATGCATTTGACCTACAATGCTGTAACTTTGTGACTATTTGACCTATTTAATTAATTCTTTTTTCTATGAGTACCTTGAGACATTTACTTCAAATCTGCAATTTCGGATTTTCCAATTTCGAAAAATTTGTCGCTGTGATATCGAACCGGAAGTTTAGACCAACTCGACAACTTCTTTAGTAGTTGTACGATTTTCATGAAATTTAATATGTAAGTAAACCTTAATGATGCGACTTGAAAAATGACTTTAGAAATTTTCTAAATTATCTCCCCTTGGTGAAATTAAGGATCAAAATTTTCAAAAAAATCGACGAAATATAGGTCAAATCATCTTGAATTTTTTTTTGGGTTACTAGCTACGAGACCACTGATTCGTACACAAAATATGGAGTTTGTAGCTCAACCCGGAAGTGCCACCATCTTGAAATGTAAAAACCTCAAACGCCATTTTGCTATTTTACATACAGACACAGGGGTTATATTTTCTGAATCCTTGAAGGGATGGCTATAAAATGTTGGCAGTAGAATTTTGATTTAAGTCAATGGATAGTCACCATATTGAATTGAATATCAGAAATAGTGAAAAATGGACATAAACGGGCATGTAAATTATCAGAGTAGACCGTAGTTTGTTGAATTCGTTTCCTATCTTTGAAATTAATACATTTGGGGATAGCCTGGCTCATTGTCGAATTTTTGGTATTTGCAAATTTCAAAATTTCAAATTTCGCCTTTGATGTTTTCTGTGCCGACAAAGTTGTTTTCGCGTGAATAACTCCGATTAACAGCTTGAAACTAATCAAATAGATCGCAGATTCGCGATTTCGTCTCAAATCTGGGAAATCAATACATTTCTGGTTAGCCTCCGTTCAAAAATGGGTGGTGGCCTTGGAATCAATACATTTTCAAAACGTTTTGCGAATCCAAAATCACGGAAAACAACTGATGAAAAAATTGACCTTGACAGCTGTGTTACTTCGTGATTTTGTGATCTATTTTACTTTTCTGGTTAGCCTCCTTTCAAAAATGGGTGGTGGCCTTGGTATCAATATATTTTCAAAACGTTTTGCGAATCCAAAATCACCGAAAATAACTGAAAAAATTGAGATTGGATGGAAACTATATAGAAAAATAAAAGGAAACATCAACATTATATAGGTCTTGCACACATAGGCTTAGAACTTTGCAGCCAGTCCTCATATTAATTGAAATTGAATAGGTTTGATTTGATATAATTATTTGTTTTCTATTTTAAAACTATCTAAAAAAAAAAAATTGTAATCATTTATGTTATTGATATAGATTAATACTCTTTATATTTTGTACATTTTAACACATTCATCGATTAATAATGGTTTGCATAGTCATCGTATAGAGGTTATTCAACAGTATCGAATTCCAACTTCTTAGGGATATTTTACATGCACTCCAATGTGAACACGGGACCTTGGTTTTTCGTCCCATCCATATGTTAGTCCCGAAATTACCTAGTTTGTGTCGAATGGACGTTAAGACGCATTTCTCTCTTTCTCTTTTATTTTTAAAGTTTTGCAATAATCGGTTGTACTGTACTGTACTGTACTGTAAAAGTGATAAAACAGAACATTTCGCCTGGTTGTAATGTTTCTCACTTTAAGTTCAGCAATTTGCCCATTTTAGGGGGCAAACGTTTATTGCGAACGATTAAGCTGGTCAGGGGGGGCTTATTTTTAAAAGTTTTGTAATATTCGGTTGATAATTAAAGGTACCGTGCAAATTAAACTGTTAAAATAGAAAATTTCGCCCGGTTGAAATGTTTCTCGCTGTAGGTCAGCAATTTGCCAAATTTAGGGAGGTTGCGAGGCTGAATGGTTAGCCCCTGCGCTCTGTATCGTAACGTCTGTCATTGAGTCAACTGGCGTTGTTTCGATTGAAATGCCCGGTTGAAATGTTTCTTGCTATAAGTCAGCAATTTCCCGATTTTAGGGAGCCTGAATGGCTGAATGGTTAGCATGTGCGCGCTGTATCGTAACGTCTGTCATTGAGTCAACCGGCGTCGTTTCGATTTCCAGGTTGCACGTGACATGGAGTATGGTGTCCAACCTCGTGGGTTTTCTTTGTGTTCCTCGGTTTCCTCCCACGGCTAAAGACCCGTACGCGCAAGGGAAGTTTTTCAATAAAATTAAAAGACATGTTAGTCCCGAAATGACCTCGTTTGTGTCGAATGGACGTTAAGCCGCATTTCTCTCTTTCTCTTTTATTTTTAAAGTTTTGTAATAATCGGTTGGTAATCAATGGTACTTTAAAAGTGATAAAACAGAAAATTTCGCCCGGTTGTAATGTTTCTCACTTTAAAGTCAGCAATTTGCCGATTTTAAGGGGCAAACGTTTATTGCGAACGATTAAGCTGGTCAGGGGGAGATTATTTTTAAAAGTTTTGTAATATTCGAAAATTCGTCGCTGTGATTTCGAACCGGAAGTTGAGACCAACTTGACAACTTCTTTAATAGTTGTACGATTTTCATGAAATTTAGTATGTAAGTAGACATTACTGATGCGACTTGAAAAATGACTTTTAAAATTTTCTAAATTATCTCCCCTTGGTGAAATTAAGAATCAAAATTTTCAAAAAAATCGTCGAAATAAAGGTCAGACAAGTAATTACTGATTCGTACACAAAACATGGAGTTTGTCGATCGAACCGGAAGTGCCACCATCTTGAAACGTAAAAAAAACAACAGAACTTTTGCGATATTGCACTTACAGACATGGGAGTTACATTTTCTGAATCCTTGAAGGAATTTTGATTTAGGTCAGCTGATGGTCGCCATTTTGAAGTGAATATGAAACATAGTGAAAAATCGACATTTACGGACTTGTAAACAAACACAATAGGGCATAGTATGTTCAATGCGTCTCCTATGTCTAAAATTTAATACATTTCAGGATAGCCGGGATACGGGTCGAATTTTCGGTATTTGAATATTTCAAAAATTCGAATTTCGCCTTTGATGTTTTTCGTGCCAACAAAGTTGTTTACGAGTGAAAAATCACATTAATTTCGCTAGATTGTGACCGATTTTTTCGTTCAGATTATTTATGTGACCCATGACATGTGACAGGAAGTGACAGTGAATATGAAAGCTTTCATATCTGCATGGGACAGTAGCAGATCTAGTTATTATTATTTTATTTTTTTTGTGTATTTTCTGCAAATTGAATTTCTCAAAATCTAACCATAGGATCTTTCTGAAATATTGACCTACGGTACCCCCCCCCCAAAATGGGGTGCGAACCTTGATTAAATATATTTTCAAAACGTTTTATGAATCCGAAATCACCGAATTTTACGAACGAATGCATTTGACCTACAATGCTGTAACTTTGTGACTATTTGACCTATTTAATTAATTCTATTTTCTATGAGTAGATTGAGACATTTACTTCAAATCTGCAATTACCCGCTTAGTGTGGACACCCATCGTACATTTCATCCGTCAAATCAAAACATTTCATTGCCTCAGACCAATAATTAATTATTCTTAATTTAAAACTTTATTTTAATATTAGTCTGGCATTATTAAATCCTAATTTTATTGGTAGACGTTCGTCTTATTTAAAATTAAACTTTCATTTAACTATGAACGTCTCTTTAAAACAATTAAATACTCTAAAACAGTATCTCAACCTTTTGACCTAAACTCATTAATTTACCATTTTGTATGTTAGCGAATTGTTATTCTTCCTATATGACATATGTCTAATTTCGAAGGGGGGGTTGAGTGGCTGAATGGTTAACACGCGCGCGCTATATCATAAAGCCTGTAATTGGGTCAACTAGCGTGTTTCGAATCCCCGGTTTTTAATTCTTTCCCGCCATTTTCATTTCATTTTCTCATCCGTCCATTTTTCTGAAACATCTGGAAAGGGAAGTCATTCCGATTACAGCAATACGGAGGCAGACCACCATTAATTTTCCCATTGGCTTTAATGTTAATTCTGGACTCTTTGCCCACCTTCAACTTTTCCCCAAATTTTCGTTGGGCGAAATGCTTTTCACTACAGACAGAGGAACAAATGGCCATGTCTTTGCACTAAAATTTTTATGAGGTTGACCACCAAAGTTTTGAGATACACGAACTTGAAGAAGCATACTCAAAACATGTATCTAGTTGCCGTACATATCACCGTAGCCAACCTCATAACGCCGTTATCCTTCCGCCTCAAAATCATGAATATTTACCAAAACCTGGCAGAAAATGTTAATTCAAACCCTCTTAGTCCATTCTAGGCAAAAAAATCAACAAAGATAGGTTGCCAGGCGACGAAACATACGCCCACAGCAGCTAAATCGTCCGAGCAGTCAACAAGGGTTGTCACATAATTTTACTTTTTTTCGGGAATGAAACGTTTGTAATACACTAAAATCTGATTACGAGTAACAACTCATTATGTAATTATCAGAAAATCATTAGAATTTGCTTGCTTTTTAAAAAGTTTTGCCCCACGCTAACAATTAGTATACGAATCATTTAATATCATGGATTTAGCTGTTCAGTTATCAAAATTCATTGAAAATCAAAATACTTATTCGTTTCAACACCTTAAACTCTGTGTATCAATCTGAAGTCAATCGGATGATAAGTTTGGCCTCTATAGTGTCACAAGGTTTTTAGAAGTGATCAAGGGAGATAACTCTGGAAGTAATTATTTGAAATCGCTGAAAATTAATAGGCTTCTTCGTCTCATGACCTTAAACATATATAAATTTAAAGTCAATCGGTTATTAACTTTGGCCTCTAGAGCGTCCACAAGATTTTTTGAAGTGATTAAGGGCCATAACTCTAGCACTAATTATTGGAAATTGCTGAAAATCAATAGGCTTCTTCGTCTTATGACCTTAAACACTGTGTATCAATTTAAAGTCAATCGGATATTAACTTTGGCCTCTAGATTTTTTGAAGTGATCAAGGGCCATAACTCTTGCACTAATTATCGGAAATTGCTGAAAATCAATAGGCTTCTTCGTCTTATGACCTCAAACACTGTGTATAAATTTAAAGTCAATCGGATATTAACTTTGGCAGCTAGAGCATCCACAAGATTTTTTTGAAGTGATCAAGGGCCATAACTCTGGCACTAATTATCGGAAATCGCTGAAAATCAATAGGCTTCTTCGTCTGATGACCTTAAACACTGTGTATAAATTTAAAGTCAATCGGATATTAACTTTGGCCGCTAGAGCGTCCACAAGATTTTTTGAAGTGATCAAGGGCCATAACTCTGGTAGTTATTATCGGAAATTGCTGAAAAACAATAGGCTTCCTCGTCTCATGACCTTAAACACTGTGTATAAATTTAAGGTCAATCGGGTATTAACTTTGGCCTCTAAAGCGTCCACAAGATTTTTTGAAGTGATCAAGGGCCATAACTCTGGCACTAATTATTGGAAATTGCTGAAAATCAATAGGCTTCTTCGTCTTATGACCTTAAACACTGTGTATCAATTTAAAGTCAATCGGATATTAACTTTGGCCTCTAGAGCTTCCACAAGATTTTTTGAAGTGATCAAGGGCCATAACTCTGGCACTAATTATTGGAAATTGCTGAAAATCAATAGGATTCTTCGTCTTATGACCTCAAACACTGTGTATCAATCTAAAGTCAATCGGATATTAACTCTGGCCGCTAGAGCGTCCACATGATTTTTTTGAAGTGATCAAGGGCTATAACTCTGGCACTAATTATCCTAAATCACTGAAAATCAATAGGCTTCTTCGTCTGATGACCTTAAACACTGTGTATAAATTTAAAGTCAATCGGAAATATTAACTTTGGCCTCTAGAGCGTCCACAAGATTTTTTGAAGTGATCAAGGTCCATAACTTTGATAGTTATTATCGGAAATTGCTGAAAAACAATAGGCTTCCTCGTCTCATGACCTTAAACACTGTGAATAAATTTAAAGTCAATCGGATATTAACTTTGGCCTCCAGAGCGTCCACAAGATTTTTTGAAGTGATCAAGGGCCATAACTCTGGTAGTTATTATCGGAAATCGCTGAAAAACAATAGGCTTCTTCATCTCATGACCTTAAACACTGTGTATAAATCTAAAGTCTGTGTATAAATCTAACTTTAGCCTCTAGAGCGTCCACAAGCAATTGTGGACGCTGGACCGACGGACCGACAGACATGCAAAAGGGGAGAAAAGAGACAGAGAGAGAACTGCTATAAATAGACGAACTACAATTTGTGGGTCCTGAGATGGTGAAATTTAATGGTGGTCTGCCTCCTATATGTTTTTAAAAGTTCATATATCATCAAAATTCTTTTCTTTTTTAGCTTCAGATTTATTTTTGCAAAATTATTATAATACAGAATCAAAAAAAATTAATTGCAGAAGAAATGGTGACCCTTTAAAGTTATGTACTGTTTTGTATGCTGGGGTGCAGATCAGGTCCATGGGCCTTTTGTTCTAGAATTGAAGACTCTTTCTTAATTTTGTCAAAATATGAGTTTTGCAAAAAGATTTAAAGAGTTTCAAACAAGTCTCATCAAAAATATTCAAAATATTGGGATATTTTTCAAAAATTGACTTTATTTTACCTTTTTTTACAAAATGGCCCATTTTTTGACACTTTGTATGTCTCAAAATGCCAATAATTCCCTATTTCTTGGAAACTCTGAGGTGAAAGGCATTTATTTCTAGAAACCTTGGCCAGTATACAAGAAGACAAGCTGTAAATTGGTTGCATTGAGAGTAACTGTAAGGAACTATAATGAAACTTGTAAGCCCACCCCCTGAAAATGTTGCTGTGATAACAAATCCAACCTGTGTCCACATAAGTAATACAAACACAGGTACTTGTAAGAAATATGAATCATTTATTAAAATATGGATTGATAAATGTAAAATAAATGCTGTATTTAGTTGACAACCAGCCACTCCAACAAAAGGGTCACAAAGCACTATTTTTTTTTTTAAAAAAAGGTAATATTTCAGTATTCAAAACACTTTAACAATCAGGGGTATCCTTGGAATTACATAGTGTCAATATATTGTAGAAGCAAGTTGTTTTAATCTTTACATCAATTTCCTGACAAAATGAGGTGGAAAAAGGGAGTAATGACATAATTCATTGCATAAAAGGGGTATGAAAAGGCTATTAATTAATATTTCATTGCTCTGTAAGTGCCATATTTTAAAAGATCACCACAAATAATAGATTTACATCAAAAATGTCAAACATTAAGCTGCAAAAGACACATCTACAACATATCCAATTTGGGGTGTGGACTCATTTGGGGAAAATGTCATAGAATAACATGTTTGGCCATAAAGAAAAAGTCTTAAAAATTCATGGAATCTTTTATGTAACTATTTGTTTGTAGTCAATATATTTTCAATTGAATATCCAAATATCATGTTCAAGAAAATGGGTGGGGTGGGGAGGTTGAGCTAGTCTAAATGAAATGAAGACAGAGAAATTTCCCTGCAGACACATAGATTTTACTTTCCCGAGAAGGGAAATGCAACAATTGCAGGTTTTAAAAGATTAAAATTGTGTTAAGTCTGAGGAACACCCAAGCAAAATGCAGTTCACTCATGTTTTGAAAATTCTAACATGCCTCAGCAGTACATAATTAGACAAAATTTCTTAATTTTTAAGTTTCTAACAAACACATAGATACTTTTTCAATATCTGACAAACACATGGCTCTTTTCCAAGTTATTTACCAATGGAAATAAAGACATGCAAGACATTTTGTTTCATTTTAAAACAGATGAATAATTAAAATTTTGACATCAATATTGGGGGTAATCTGAAGAATTTCAGACAAATTATTATGATTTTTAGGTAAAATTGTGTTCTTGATGCCATAAAATCATCTGTTGATGAAGGAAAGATCGGAGTGCTGGTCCTGTTGGATTTATCAGCAGCTTTCGATACTATTGACCACGGCTACCTACTGAATCGACTTTCATCAGACTATGGACTACCTGGAAACATTCTAAAATGGTTTTCATCCTATCTCACTGGACGATTTCAGTATGTTGAAGTTAACAACTCCTCATCAAGTCATCAACAACACTTATGGGGTGTTCCCCAAGGATCTGTCTTGGGCCCGATAATCTTCACAATGTATACTAAGCCGTTAGGCAAACTTATTCATGATGACAATCTGCTGTATCATTTTTATGCTGATGATTCTCAGCTCCTTGACAGCTTCAAGCCACTTCCGATCGATCAAAATGCCGTCATTAAGAATCTGGAAGGGTGTTTTGAAAATGTCAAAGATAGGTTGCCAGGCAACGAAACATACGCCCACAGCAGCTAAATCGTCCGGGCAGTCAACAAGGGTTGTCGCATATTTTTACTTTTTTTGGAAATGAAACATTTGTAATACACTAAAATCTGATTAAGAGTAACAACTCATTATGTAATTATCTGAAAATCATTAGAATTTGTTTGCTTTTTATAAAGTTTTGCCCCACGCTAACAATTAGTATAGGAAACATTTATTTAACATCATGGATTTAGCTGTTCAGTTATCAAAATTCATTGAAAATCAAAATACTTGTTGGTTTCAACACCTTAAACTCTGTGTATCAATCTGAAGTCAATTCTAATGATAAGTTTGGCATCTATAGCGTCACAAGGTTTTTTGAAGTGATCAAGGGAGATCACTCTTGAAGTAATTATTTGAAATCGCTGAAAATCAGTAGGCTTCTTCGTCTTATGACTTTAAACACATTGTATAAATTTAAAGTCAATCGGATATCAAGTTTGGCCTCTTGAGCATCCACAAGGTTTTTGAAGAGATCAAGGGCCACAACTCTGGCATTATCAGAAATCGCTAAAAGTCAATCGGATATTAACTTTGGCTTTTAGAGCGTCCACAAGATTTTCTGAAGTGATCAAGGGCCATAACTCTGGCACTAATTATCAGAAATCGCTGAAAATGAATAGGCTTTTTCGTCTTATGACCTTAAACGCTGTGTATAAATTTAAAGTCAATCGGATAATAACTTTGGCTTTTAGAGCGTCCACAAGATTTTTTGAAGTGATCAAGGGTCATAACTCTGGCACTAATTATCGGAAATCGCAGAAAATCAATAGGCTTCTTCGTCTTATGACCATAAACACTGTGTATAAATTTAAAGTCAATCGGATATTAACTTTGGCTTTTAGAGCGTCCACAAGATTTTTTGAAGTGATCAAGGGCCATAACTCTGGCACTAATAATCGGAAATCGCTGAAAATCAATATGCTTTTTCGTCTTATGACCTTAAACACTGTGTATAAATTTAAAGTCAATCGGATATTAACTTTGGCTTTTAGAGCGTCCACAAGATTTTTTGAAGTGATCAAGGGCCATAACTCTGGCACTAATTATCGGAAATCGCTGAAAATCAATAGGCTTCTTCGTCTTATGACCTTAAACACTGTGTATAAATTTAAAGCCAATCGGATATTAACTTTGGCCTCTAGAGCGTCCACAAGATTTTTTGAAGTGATCAAGGGCCATAACTCTGGTAGTTATTATCGGAAATCGCTGAAAAACAATAGGCTTCTTCGTCTCATTACCTTAAACACTGTGTATAAATTTAAAGTCAATCGGATATTAACTTTAGCCTCTAGAGCGTCCACAAGCAATTGTGGACGCCGGACCGACGGACGGACGGACCGACGGACGGACAGGGGCGACGACAATATACGACCACATTTCAATGTGGGCGTATAAAAAATGGATGTCATCCAATATGCTTAAACTCAACGATGAAAAGACTGAGTTTCTTCTGGTGGGTCCTGTCAGCAGACTTAGGAAAGATCAGCATTGGAAACACCGAAATTCCTATGTCTAAATCTGTGAGAAATCTTGGAATTCTTGTCGATTCGCCTCTCAGCTTTGAAAACCATGTGAACAACATTTGTAAAATATGTCATTTCCATCTCCGAAGGATAGGGTCCATTCGTCATCTAATAACTGAAGATCCTGCTGCAACCTTAGCTCGATCCTTCGTCCTGTCCAGAATAGACTATTGTAAATCAAGATCACACATCACCCCAGTCTTGAACAAATTACATTGGCTCCGTGTTCGAGAAAGGATCAACTTTAAAGTCTTATCGTTAACATATCAATCGATAAATAAATCCGCGCCAGGTTACCTTCAAAATCTAGTATCACTGTATCAACCTAAACGATCATTAAGATCAGAAGGGAAACTATTATTAGATGCACCTGCCTATAAATTTAAATCTTTTGGATCTAGAACTTTTCGATACAGTGCATCAATTGTTTGGAATACACTTCCAAAAAATATCCGACAATGTGAATCTCTGTCGGTTTTTAAATCCAAAGTGAAAACTTGGTTATTTAGTCACTATTATTAACACTCCAAAGTGAGAACATTTTCTAGCACCTAGTGCATTCCCTAGTGGATTGAATAGTTGCGCGATAAAAATATCATTATTATTATTATTAAATTATTGTACTTTCTTCCCATCTAACCTTTACGATGCAGAAAAAGTCAAAATTACACATTAAAATATTTTTCCCTAATTTTGAAAAGCAAATAAACACTGAAAATCACAAAATTTGGACTAAAATCAAAAATTCCCCTCACAAATTTGTCAAATATTTTTGAAATTTTACCATTTCACTTTTTTTATTATCAAAATGTCATATATCACATTTTCGGACAATTTGGAGATCATAGCATCAAATTTAGGCCTCTCATCCACTGTCAGTTTGTTTACATACAGGAGGCAGACCACCATTAATTTCCCCATTGACTTCAATGTTAATTCTGGACTCTTTGCCCACCTCCAACTTTTCCCCAAATTTTCGTTGGGCGAAATGCTTTTCACTACAGACAGAGGAACAAATGGCCATGTCTTTGCACTAAAATATTTATGAGGTTGACCACCAAAATTTTGAGATACACGAACTTGAAGAAGCATACTCAAAACATGTATCTAGTTGCCGTACATATCACCGTAGCCAACCTCATAACGCCGTTATCCTTCCGCCTCAAAATCATGAATATTTACCAAAACCTGGCAGAAAATATTAATTCAAACCCTCTTAGTCCATTCTAGGCCAAAAAATCAACAAAAATGGGCATGCAAAAGGGGAGAAAAGAGACAGAGAGAGAACTGCTATAAATAGACGAACTACAATTTGTGGGTACCGAGATGGTGAAATTTAATGGTGGTCTGCCTCCATACAAGTTTCAGTTATTTCCCTTTAGTTTTCAGATTATTGTTTTGCCCGGGTGCAATGTTTCATACTATATTTAGACTTGTAACTTTGGGAGTTTTTGACCAATTTTGATAATTTTTTCTTCTTATCCTTTGATTTAGGATACTTGATATAATCGATGACACGTGACGATGAATATGAAAGCTTTCATATCTGCATGGGACAGTAGCCTATCTAGTTGTTATTGTTATACTACATGAATAAAAAAATATATGCAATCTATATCTTTATTTTTTTGTGGTAGGGGTTGGGGCAATATTGGATACCACTAGTCAAAGAGCACCTCCATTAAGCAAGCATTTTTAAATTTCCATTGGGCGCTTGCTTAATACAAGTTCTACTGTACTAGACAAGTAATTACTGATTCGTACACAAAATATGGAGTTTGTCAATCGATTCGGAAGTGCCACCATCTTGAAACGTGAAAAGTCCCAAGGCTTTTGCGATATCGCACTTACAGACATGGGAGTTATATTTTCTGAATCCTTGAAGGAATGCCTAAAAAACGCTCAGAGCAGAATTTTGATTTAGGTCAACTGATGGTCGCCATTTTGAAGTGAGCATGAAAAATAGTGAAAAATCGACATTTACGGGCTTGTAAACAAACACAATAGAGAGAGAGAGAGAAACATGGTTTAAAGTCCACTCAAGACAAACTAGGTCATTTTGGGACGAACATATGGTTTCATTTTATTTCAATAATTCGCTTGCGCGTAGGGGTCTTTAGCAGTGGGAGGAAACCGGAGTGCCCGGAGGAAACCCACGAGGTTGAGAAGGCGCCCCTATCTCCATGCCACATACGTTCACAACAGGGCTCGAAACCACAGCCGCAAGCCAGAGGTGACCGGCCAGCTAGAGGTCGAAGCGCGGCACTCTAGACTACTAGGCCATCCCAACCCCCCTCAAACACAATAGAGCATAGTATGTTCACTGCGTCTCCTATTTCTAAAATTAATACATTTCAGGATAGCCGGGATAAGGGTCGAATTTTTGGTATTTGACTATTTCAAAAATTCAAATTTCGCCTTTGATGTTTTTCGTGCCAACAAGTTGTTTACGAGTGAAAAATGACATTAACTTCACTAGATTGTGACCGATTTTAATGATTTATTTTCAAACGCCCATGTCGCGTTTGTGGACTCTCTACAGGTCACAATTCTTATCCGATTTTGACGAAACTTGAAATATAGGTTGATATGGTGAACAGGGTTAATCCCGAGGGCTGTTGCCAATGTCACAATGAATAAATGGGGTTTAAGGCCCTGTATCCATAGGCTGTTCACTGTGGCGTTGTGACCTGACCCTGCTATTGCATTTATTTCCCTCACTGGTGCTGATCTCAGAAGACAACATGACTTCAGACAACGCCCACGGTGCTGGGTCAGGACATTTTTTGGAACTCGCAATGGACAGGGTTAATTTCACACAAGTTTCCAGACCTTTAAAAAGACCGGTATATGAATATACTTCCAATATCGTACTCGTAATTGCGTGTTCCCTCTTGTGCCTGCATTATTTGTGATAAATGTACCTCTGATTGAATGCAATATGGTTAGATTTAGGTGTAACAAAAACCGTTGTACTGCAGTCAACATTTCATTGACCCAAATCCCTTGATTACGTAACATTAAGGCACTAATCATTCAAGCTCATTTCCTGTTTGAACCGACAGCTTGTCTATAGAGATTGTGGCGACTTTATTTTTTGGCGCCTGGTAACAGTCTCGCGAGATTATCGCACTGCCATTGTGAGGTTTATTTCTGGCAATGTGTGCAGATGGAAGACTACGTTAATTCATTTGTAATTGAACGAAGATACATTACCTGGGATGTGATTTACAGATTTCCTATTGTATAACTACTTTGGACGTGATTTACCGATTTTTGATGTACTTGTCAATGGCGGAATACTATTCTTTATAGGATAATGGAATAATATATACTATGACCATGGTAAAACAAGAATCTATGAGTTTTGATCTATATACGCATCTCGGGAAATTCAACGGACCGTCTAATAAATAAACGCTGTTGATAGTTTAATCATCTGTTGATTTCTTTACGAATCGCGGGAAACTAAACGCATCGTCTAATTAGTGAACGCAATAGATAAGTGAACGATCGTCAGTTTTTAAAGGCACCTCGGAGAAACTAAAGCCGTTACCATTAATCTAAACCATAGTACTAATTAAACCATTTTTGTTATTCTTAACGATTTTTATCAATTATTGAACATTGTTTTGAAAGTAAACGGTATGAATAGTTTCTATCGGTAAAACTACCATTTTAGACCATACCATAACTGTCGTGTATGCCATTTCTGATTTCATCAAACTAGTTGAACGTTTTCATTATCACCAGAAGTACCGTAATTTTGTCAGGATCACTTACATGTAACACATGTATAAAATGAATTGATATTGCTGGATTTGGTTGATTCTGCTTAAATTTCATTTGATGTGTGCAATGTTTATGTGTAAATCTGTTTATTGGTTCCATTTGTACTGAAAATGATATGAGTTCAAGGGTAATGTGGCACCGAAAGTGACGTAAGTTCAAATTAATGTGGCAACAGTGAAACCCGTTGTTCCTGCTATGCAGGTCTAGTTCTAGTTGTAATTTGAAATCTTCAGGGGGAAGTAGCTGTTGTAATCTGACTTTGGCTGAGACTAACCTATTCCTAATGTCAATAATTCTTGTTTTGTAGAAGTTGATGGATTCATTTCTGAGGCTTTTTGAAGTGTTCCATAATATCATTAAATCTAAATGTATGACACAACAAATGTACGACACAAAATGTATCTATTACTAAATGTATGAAAAAGCTACCTTAAAGTGACATTCAATGAACAGCATAAACTTAAACACAAATCGGTAAGTAATTGCATTCACCAAACTGTTTGGGTAAATTATTCTGAAGACAACTTAAACACGATTATCCCGCACGCACCTGACTAGTGATATGTCCGGATTAACTCACGTTTGTTTAATTACTCACTTAATTTTACATTACTAGTGTTCGTACGGTAAGAACTTTTTGTTATTCGAATAACCGTAGCCATTAACTGGTTAGTAGTTAGTAGTATCAATTTTCAACATAGAACAGACTTCGTCATGTGCAATCTACACTGGCCTAAAATATACTGAGCGCCATAGAAAACGCATCACTTAGTTTTTCGTATAACAAAATGATCCTGTAAACATATCTTATTTATTAGGGTTTCACACTGCGTAGCTTGTGTGAAACACTATTGTTTTTTTTAAAATTATTATTCTTATTAAGCTTTCATATTTCATATGAAAGCTTATTGTTTCTGTTAAGATTATTATTATTTTTTTTTTTGTGTTTTTCCTTCACAGAATCTAACCATAGGATGTTTCTGAAACTTTGACCTACCCCCCCAAAAATGGGTGGTGACTGTTGATTAAATATATTTTCAAAACGTTTTGCAAATTCGAAATACCCGAATTTTACGAACGAAAAAATTAACAATGCATAGTCGTAACTTTGTTATTGATAGACCTATTTTATTAAAAAAAATTTCTTTGAAAACCTTGACGAAAACCAATTTCACCTGCAATTTCAAATTTCGAAAATTCGTCGCTGTGATTTCGTTCCGGAAGTCATGACCAATTTGACAACTTCTTTAATAGATGCACGATTTTTATGAAATTTGGAATGTAAGTAGATCTTGCCGATGCGACTTTAAAAATGACTAAAAAATTTTCTAAATTATCTCCCCTTGGAGAAAATGAGGATCGAAATTTTCAAAAAAAATCGACGAAATATAGGTCAGATCATCTTTAATTTTTATTTAGGTACTAGCTACGAGATCACTGATTCGTACACAAAAAATGGAGTTTGTAGCTCAATCCGGAAGTGCCACCGTCTTGAAACGTGAAAAATCCCTAAGGTTTTTTTGCTATTTTACTTACAGACACGGGAGTTATATTTTCTGAATCCTTGGAGGATGGCCCAAAAATCGCAGGGAGCAGAATTTTGATTTAGGTCAACTGATAGTTGCCATTTTGAAGTGAATATGAAAAGTAGTAGAAATTTGAAGGGCCGAGACTTTGAAACACAATAACAGACGTTCACTAGGTCAATGCCGTGATTGAGTGCAAAGATGAGCATTTTCTGCTTAGGGTAAGCAGAGATAAGCATGCTGATTTGTTGATTCTTTAGGGCACAATAACTTCGGTTATAATGAAGGGAGGGTGGTGAAACTCTTGTCAATCGAGAGTCTAATAGCTAGTCTGTTGTGTGAAATCATTGTATCATGTTTTTTAAATATCAGGGATAGCAGAAAAAAGAGATCGAAAATCCCAAAAGTTGTATTTTTACGATTTGGAGCATTTTAAAGGTCCTTTTCTCTTAAAGTCAACATAATATTTTTGGGGAACTTCTTCTACAAAGAGTCTTATCGGTAGTCTTTTATATGAAACCATCGACGAACAGTCCAAAATATCAGGAGCAGAAACAAAAAAGGATCGAAAATTGAAAACGGCCCCCTTTCATTGTTAAGCAAAACATGCAGTGTGGGTGGCTACAATCTGCACATTTAGTCATCGTATAGAGCTTATTCAACAGTATCGAATTCCAACTGCTAAGGGATTTTTTGCGTCCACTCCAATGTGTACACGGCGGGGGGGGGGGGGCACGCCAGAAAATCGAGATGAACTTTCTCGACCAATGCAGGGATCGAACACCCGACCTCCTGGCTAGCAGGCCAACGCCTTAGCGACATAGTGTGGACACCCATCGTACATTTCATCCGTCAAATCAAAGCATTTCATTGCATTAGACCAATAATTAATTATTCTTAATTTAAGACTTTATTTTAATATTAGTCTGGCATTATTAAATCCTAATTTTATTGGTCTTATTTGAAATTAAACTTTCATTTAACTATGAACAACCCTTATATAACGTGTCTCTTTAAAACAATTAAATACTCTAAAACAGTAGCTCAACCTTTTGACCTAAACTCATTAATTTACGATTTTGTTGTGAGCGACTTGTTATTCTTCCTATATGACATATTGCACGTGTCTGATTTCAAAGGGGGGGGGGCTGAATGGTTAGCAAGCGCGCCTGTTATTGAGTTAACTAGCGTGTTTTCGAATGCCTGGTTGTACGTGACAAGGAGTAAGGTCGCCTTTCCAACCTGCCATTTTTAGTTCTTTCCCGCCATTTTCATTTCATTTTCTCATCCGTCTCATTACAGTAATACAAGTTTCAGTTATTTCCCTTTAGTTTTCAGATTAATGTTATGCATGGGCAACCTTCGGGTGCGCCTGTATGGTCACGACTAAACGACAGAGTATAGTTCACTACACAAGAACGAAAGCTAGTTCGACCATGGTCGTCAAAATGGACGCCATTACCTTCAATGAACTGCTACAGAATCTTTTACCTAACGAAAACGCAAGTTTGCTTAATGAAACCTTTGATATGACCACATCATTCTTCGGATGCAAATTCACGGAACGTTTGCCAAATGTTTCTGACTTTCTGACTATGCTGAAAAAGCTGTACTTGAGGTAGAATATGATAACGACGATTTCAAGAAATCTACTCACAGTTGAGTCACTGACAGAGTTATCCCCAGACAATAAAATAAACAAATCAACCAAATATCCAGAGTTTATTTACTGTTACATAATTTATATTTACAATGTATATCAAACGCATGTATTCAATGAACAAAATCGTTTGTTTATTTTATTGTTTTTCCAAATAAAATTCACAAATAGTTGAAATTTTTTTACTATAATACCTCACTTTCAGTACTGTCACAATTTCAGTCTGACATCAGCCTTGTGGTCGAATTGATTGACAAAAAATGATTATCTACTTTATATAATATAGAAACTACTTAAATATGTTATATGAATTTAAATAACTTTCAGGTTCTGGAGCAACATTGGTAGTATACGTTCTTTCTTCAAATAACAATTCCAACACAACACATCTTTTGTGACCAGCAGCCATTTTTAATCTGACTTGACCAGCCTCAACCGACCTCAAAAGGTTGGTTAAGCATGGTCGCGACTATAGACTAACCATTTCAAGTTCGGGTGTACATGGTCGAGACCGAGTTGAACTATGGTCGACCATTTGAAGGCGGCCCTGGGCGCAATGTTTCATACAATATTTAGACTTGTAACTTCGCGAGTTTTTGACTAATTTTGATAATTTTTTCTTCTTATCCTTTTATTTAGGATACTTGATACAATCGATGACACGTGGCGATGAATATGAAAGCTTTCATATCTGCATGGGACAGTAGCAGATCTAGTTATTATTATTATTATTCAGATTCCAATTTGAGTAGATCTCAGCAGCTACGTGTCGCATCGTTACGATTTCTTCGGTTTAACTGGGAAAGTGGGTGTGACTTAGAGGATAAAGCTATTTTGAACATTCTGCGACAATGCGAAATGTCCGAAATCACCGAAGTTATCGTTTTTAAAAATATTGCAGTAATTTTAACAATAATCATTGGATTTTAACTTTCGATACATTTTGGCATAGCCGGAGACAGGGCACATAGCTACGCTACTTTCAATTTTTGATTTTCGGCAAATCTTCGAAGATATTAGGCGCCAAATTTCGAAAATTTAAAATTTTACAAAAAACTTTTTTTTTTATGAATAATTTTTAGTCGTGTTGTGCACAGAATTAAAGAGTCATCTGACTAGCGCAAAAATGTTAAAAAAATTTGTCTCAGTAATTTTCCTTGGCCGCCATTGGCTAATTCAGTTTTTCAGTCCTAGATTAATTTTTTATTGTTCGATTTGTATAAAACAAAGTTCATATGCTTCGTTGTCTCAATTGTCATTTTTTTTATTACCGAAAGTGTTATCTGTCAGCACCGGAAGTGGCATAATTTTACCAAAAACTACAATTTTGACAATTAGGTATCATTTTTCGAAAACAAATATTATTTTTTTGAAAAATTATATAACTCAAAGAGTGTTTCCTTTAAAGGCGCAAAAAATGTCAGAAGCAGTTGTTTTAATTTAAATTTCATTTTCTATCAAATTGGATTAAGAGGTGAAATAGGGCATAAAATTGACCTATTTAAAACCTATTCAGTCTTTTCAGATTTTAAAATATTTCTATGTAACTTTTATAAACTTGTAGCTATAATCCATACGAAGAGAATGTATGTGAAAATAAGTTGCCGAGAAATGGGCAGTTTTGCATAAGTCACTGTTTTCTTAATTTTGCCTGTAAAATAGTCAATTATTAATGGATATTCACAATAGTGACATCATTTGATTCAAAAAGCAAGTATGCGTCATATCAAATTGATTATAATTTAAAATTGACACCGGAAGTGACGCCATTTGGTCAAAAACTGCATTTTTAACTTTTAAAATCGATATTTTTTTCAACCAAGAATTATTTAATATGTAATATTAAAATTAACTTTTGGTTTAAATTCACATATTAACAAAACTCATACGGTCATTTAGATATCATAAAATTGTTTCTAACTTGTTCGGTTGCCGAGATATAGACGGTTTTCCAAATGTCACTTTTGAAGGTTTTTGGCCCATAAAAGTGTCAATTATTATTCGATTTTCATAAAATTTTCACCTTTGAGGCCTAATGTCATGGACGATGTTATAAAACTAATTTAAAGTTTTTGGTATCACCGGAAGTAATGTCATTTTGGCAAAAACTGTATTTTTAGCCTTCAAAACAGATATTTTATTCAAATGAGTCTGATTTGTAATGTTTTTAAAATTATGATATTTGATGCCAGTCAACAAATAGAATGGACCCATACGATCATACAGATGCCACAAAATCATACAGATGTGTCGTACTTTTGATTTTGACCCCTCTGACTTTGTACCGTTGATTACAGATTAAACATCCATGAGTGTACAAATGTGTTGTTATTGATGTGTTCCCATTTGAATATTATTCAGGGGGGTTGGGATGGCCTAGTGGTCTAGAGTGCCGCGCTTCGACCTCTAGCTGGCCGGTCACCTCTGGCTTGCGGCTGTGGTTTCGATCCCTGGTGTGAGCGTATGTGGCACGGAAATAGGGGCGCCTTTTCAACCTCGTGGGTTTCCTCCGGGCACTCCGGTTTCCTCCCACTGCTAAAGACCCCTACGCGCAAGTGAATTATTGAAATAAAATTGAAACCATATGTTAGTCCCAAAATGACCTAGTTTGTGTCGAGTGGACGTTAAACACCATTTCTCTCTCTCTCTCTTGAATATTATTCACAATAAGAAGCAAAATAAATAAGATATGTTTACAGGATCATTTTGTTATACGAAAAACTAAGTGATGCGTTTCTATGGCGCTCAGTATAGCTTTACTCACACAAAAATTTCAGAAAACTTTTCATATAGAAATGTACAATTCTTTAATAAAAATTTAAACTATCTAAGCCCATTGTAATTTGACTACCTTAGTTTATTTGAACTACATGACATATGGCGATGATATTACTGCACACCTAAGTTTAGAATGTTTTACGATTACACAATGTTACTAAGAATAGAAAAGTAAATTGGAAGGTGTCTATTGATTGGACAATAAATAAATAATTTTGGGCTTGCAAGTAGAATGTTTATGATTGGTTAATTTAACTAAAACCCAAAGTACAATTCTCGTGAGATATAACGAGATATGTAGAATGTCATAACGAATATGGGTCATTCCATGAAGTTGGCACCTAAAGTGTGACATGGGCATTAAAATTTCAAAATGTATTTGGAGAGATAAAAACACTTTGTTTGTTTTGTTTTCAATGTCACCTGATGTACCAATGTGGTAAAAAGATAAAAACTTTACAATTTTCTGTAAAAACGCTGACAAACCAAAATGAATGCGTGTAACATTGACAAAATATTGTCCTCTTTTTCTTCTTGTTAAGATAAATAAATCATGATCAAAGGCAACTCAGTACTCAAGACCAAAGTGTCTATCATTTGGTGGTATCAAAATGTAAAAAAAATGTAATTTATTTTACATCATCTCTCAAAATGAGTCTGCGGGTAACAATGACCAAAAACACACGTTAAAGTTGTATAAAACAATACTCATAAAAAAAATGCGAAAACAATTCCTACTAGACCTGCATGCAGCTATGACGGGTTTCACTGGTGCCATGTTACTTTTGAACTTGTGTCACTTTCGGTGCCACGTTACCCTTGAACATATGTTACTTCCGGTACCAAAGAAACCAATAAACAGGTTTACACATAAGCATTGCACACATCATATAAAATGGACGCAGAATCAACCAAATCCAGCAATATCAATTCATTATACGCCCACATTGAAATGTGGTCGTATATTGTCGTCGCCCCCGTCCGTCCGTCGGTCCGTCCGTCCGTCCGTCGGTCCGGCGTCCACAATTGCTTGTGGACGCTCTAGAGGCTAAAGTTAATATCCGATTGACTTTAAATTTATACACAGTGTTTAAGGTCATGAGACGAAGAAGCCTATTGATTTTCAGCGATTTCCGATAATTAGTGCCAGAGTTATGGCCCTTGATCACTTCAAAAAATCTTGTGGACGCTCTAAAAGTCAAAGTTAATATCCGATTGACTTTAAATTTATACACAGTGTTTAAGGTCATAAGACGAAGAAGCTTATTGATTTTCAGCAATTTCCGATAATTAGTGACAGAGTTATGGCCCTTGATCACTTCAAAAAATCTTGTGGACGCTGTAGAGGCCAAAGTTAATATCCAATTGACTTTAAATTTATACACAGTGTTTAAGGTCATAAGACGAAGAAGCCTATAGATTTTCAGCGATTTCCGATAATTAGTGCCAGAGTTATGGCCCTTGATCACTTCAAAAAATCTTGTGGACGCTCTAAAAGCCAAAGTTAATTCCGATTGACTTTAAATTTATACACAGTGTTTAAGGTCATAAGACGAAGAAGCCTATTGATTTTCAGCGATTTCCGATAATTAGTGCCAGAGTTATGGCCCTTGGTCACATCAAAAAATGTTAAAAAAATTTGTCTCAGTAATTTTCCTTGGCCGCCATTGGCTAATTCAGTTTTTCAGTCCTAGATTAATTTTTTATTGTTCGATTTGTATAAAACAAAGTTCATATGCTTCGTTGTCTCAATTGTCATTTTTTTTATTACCGAAAGTGTTATCTGTCAGCACCGGAAGTGGCATAATTTTACCAAAAACTACAATTTTGACAATTAGGTATCATTTTTCGAAAACAAATATTATTTTTTTGAAAAATTATATAACTCAAAGAGTGTTTCCTTTAAAGGCGCAAAAAATGTCAGAAGCAGTTGTTTTAATTTAAATTTCATTTTCTATCAAATTGGATTAAGAGGTGAAATAGGGCATAAAATTGACCTATTTAAAACCTATTCAGTCTTTTCAGATTTTAAAATATTTCTATGTAACTTTTATAAACTTGTAGCTATAATCCATACGAAGAGAATGTATGTGAAAATAAGTTGCCGAGAAATGGGCAGTTTTGCATAAGTCACTGTTTTCTTAATTTTGCCTGTAAAATAGTCAATTATTAATGGATATTCACAATAGTGACATCATTTGATTCAAAAAGCAAGTATGCGTCATATCAAATTGATTATAATTTAAAATTGACACCGGAAGTGACGCCATTTGGTCAAAAACTGCATTTTTAACTTTTAAAATCGATATTTTTTTCAACCAAGAATTATTTAATATGTAATATTAAAATTAACTTTTGGTTTAAATTCACATATTAACAAAACTCATACGGTCATTTAGATATCATAAAATTGTTTCTAACTTGTTCGGTTGCCGAGATATAGACGGTTTTCCAAATGTCACTTTTGAAGGTTTTTGGCCCATAAAAGTGTCAATTATTATTCGATTTTCATAAAATTTTCACCTTTGAGGCCTAATGTCATGGACGATGTTATAAAACTAATTTAAAGTTTTTGGTATCACCGGAAGTAATGTCATTTTGGCAAAAACTGTATTTTTAGCCTTCAAAACAGATATTTTATTCAAATGAGTCTGATTTGTAATGTTTTTAAAATTATGATATTTGATGCCAGTCAACAAATAGAATGGACCCATACGATCATACAGATGCCACAAAATCATACAGATGTGTCGTACTTTTGATTTTGACCCCTCTGACTTTGTACCGTTGATTACAGATTAAACATCCATGAGTGTACAAATGTGTTGTTATTGATGTGTTCCCATTTGAATATTATTCAGGGGGGTTGGGATGGCCTAGTGGTCTAGAGTGCCGCGCTTCGACCTCTAGCTGGCCGGTCACCTCTGGCTTGCGGCTGTGGTTTCGATCCCTGGTGTGAGCGTATGTGGCACGGAAATAGGGGCGCCTTTTCAACCTCGTGGGTTTCCTCCGGGCACTCCGGTTTCCTCCCACTGCTAAAGACCCCTACGCGCAAGTGAATTATTGAAATAAAATTGAAACCATATGTTAGTCCCAAAATGACCTAGTTTGTGTCGAGTGGACGTTAAACACCATTTCTCTCTCTCTCTCTTGAATATTATTCACAATAAGAAGCAAAATAAATAAGATATGTTTACAGGATCATTTTGTTATACGAAAAACTAAGTGATGCGTTTCTATGGCGCTCAGTATAGCTTTACTCACACAAAAATTTCAGAAAACTTTTCATATAGAAATGTACAATTCTTTAATAAAAATTTAAACTATCTAAGCCCATTGTAATTTGACTACCTTAGTTTATTTGAACTACATGACATATGGCGATGATATTACTGCACACCTAAGTTTAGAATGTTTTACGATTACACAATGTTACTAAGAATAGAAAAGTAAATTGGAAGGTGTCTATTGATTGGACAATAAATAAATAATTTTGGGCTTGCAAGTAGAATGTTTATGATTGGTTAATTTAACTAAAACCCAAAGTACAATTCTCGTGAGATATAACGAGATATGTAGAATGTCATAACGAATATGGGTCATTCCATGAAGTTGGCACCTAAAGTGTGACATGGGCATTAAAATTTCAAAATGTATTTGGAGAGATAAAAACACTTTGTTTGTTTTGTTTTCAATGTCACCTGATGTACCAATGTGGTAAAAAGATAAAAACTTTACAATTTTCTGTAAAAACGCTGACAAACCAAAATGAATGCGTGTAACATTGACAAAATATTGTCCTCTTTTTCTTCTTGTTAAGATAAATAAATCATGATCAAAGGCAACTCAGTACTCAAGACCAAAGTGTCTATCATTTGGTGGTATCAAAATGTAAAAAAAATGTAATTTATTTTACATCATCTCTCAAAATGAGTCTGCGGGTAACAATGACCAAAAACACACGTTAAAGTTGTATAAAACAATACTCATAAAAAAAATGCGAAAACAATTCCTACTAGACCTGCATGCAGCTATGACGGGTTTCACTGGTGCCATGTTACTTTTGAACTTGTGTCACTTTCGGTGCCACGTTACCCTTGAACATATGTTACTTCCGGTACCAAAGAAACCAATAAACAGGTTTACACATAAGCATTGCACACATCATATAAAATGGACGCAGAATCAACCAAATCCAGCAATATCAATTCATTATACGCCCACATTGAAATGTGGTCGTATATTGTCGTCGCCCCCGTCCGTCCGTCGGTCCGTCCGTCCGTCCGTCGGTCCGGCGTCCACAATTGCTTGTGGACGCTCTAGAGGCTAAAGTTAATATCCGATTGACTTTAAATTTATACACAGTGTTTAAGGTCATGAGACGAAGAAGCCTATTGATTTTCAGCGATTTCCGATAATTAGTGCCAGAGTTATGGCCCTTGATCACTTCAAAAAATCTTGTGGACGCTCTAAAAGTCAAAGTTAATATCCGATTGACTTTAAATTTATACACAGTGTTTAAGGTCATAAGACGAAGAAGCTTATTGATTTTCAGCAATTTCCGATAATTAGTGACAGAGTTATGGCCCTTGATCACTTCAAAAAATCTTGTGGACGCTGTAGAGGCCAAAGTTAATATCCAATTGACTTTAAATTTATACACAGTGTTTAAGGTCATAAGACGAAGAAGCCTATAGATTTTCAGCGATTTCCGATAATTAGTGCCAGAGTTATGGCCCTTGATCACTTCAAAAAATCTTGTGGACGCTCTAAAAGCCAAAGTTAATTCCGATTGACTTTAAATTTATACACAGTGTTTAAGGTCATAAGACGAAGAAGCCTATTGATTTTCAGCGATTTCCGATAATTAGTGCCAGAGTTATGGCCCTTGGTCACATCAAAAAATCCTGTGGACGCTCTAGAGGCCAAAGTTAATATCCGATTGACTTTAAATTTATACACAGTGTTTAAGGTCATGAGACGAAGAAGCCTATTGTTTTTCAGCGATTTCCGATAATAACTACCAGACTTATGGCCCTTGACGACTTCAAAAAATCTTGTGGACGCCCTAGAGGCCAAAATTATTATCCGATTGACTTTAAATTTATACACAGTGTTTAAGGTCATAAGATGAAGAAGCCTATTGATTTATAGCGATTTCCGATAATTAGTGCCAGAGTTATGGCCCTTGATCACTTCAAAAAATCTTGTGGACGCTCTAAAAGTCAAAGTTAATATCCGATTGGCTTTAAATTTATACACAGTGTTTAAGGTCATAAGACGAAGAAGCCTATTGATTTTCAGCGATTTCCGATAGTTACTGCCAGAGTTATGGCCCTTGGTCACATCAAAAAATCCTGTGGACGCTCTAGAGGCCAAAGTTAATATCCGATTGACTTTAAATTTATACACAGTGTTTAAGGTCATGAGACGAAGAAGCCTATTGTTTTTCAGCGATTTCCGATAATAACTACCAGACTTATGGCCCTTGACGACTTCAAAAAATCTTGTGGACGCCCTAGAGGCCAAAATTATTATCCGATTGACTTTAAATTTATACACAATGTTTAAGGTCATAAGATGAAGAAGCCTATTGATTTATAGCGATTTCCGATAATTAGTGCCAGAGTTATGGCCCTTGATCACTTCAAAAAATCTTGTGGACGCTCTAAAAGTCAAAGTTAATATCCGATTGACTTTAAATTTATACACAGTGTTTAAGGTCATAAGACGAAGGAGCTGATTGATTTTCAGCAATTTCCGATAATTAGTGACAGAGTTATGGCCCTTAATCACTACAAAAAATCTTGTGGACGCTCTAAAAGCCAAAGTTAATATCCGATTGACTTTTAATTTATACACAGTGTTTAAGGTCATAAGACCAAGGAAGCCTATAGATTTTCAGCGATTTCCGATAATTAGTGCCAGAGTTATGGCCCTTGATCACTTCAAAAAATCTTGTGGACGCTCTAAAAGCCAAAGTTAATATCCGATTGATTTTAAATTTATACACAGTGTTTAAGGTCATAAGACCAAGAAGCCTATTGATTTTCAGCGATTTCCGATAGTTAGTGCCAGAGTTATGGCCCTTGGTCACATCAAAAAATCCTGTGGACGCTCTAGAAGCCAAAGTTAATATCCGATTTTTTCATCGATTTCAAATAATTACTTCCAGAGTTATCTCCCTTGATCACTTCAAAAAACCTTGTGGCGCTGTAGATGCCAAACTTATCCTCCGATTGACTTCAGATTGATACACAGAGTTTAAGGTGTTGAAACGAACAATTATTTTGATTTTCAATGAATTTTGATAACTGAACAGCTAAATCCATGATATTAAATGTTTTCTATACTAATTGTTAGCTTGGGGCAAAACTTTATAAAAAGCAAACAAATTCTAATGATTTTTAGATAATTACATAATGAGTTGTTACTCAGATTTTAGTGTATTACAAATGTTTCATTACCAAAAAAAAGTAAAAATATGCGACAACCCTTGTTGACTGCCCGGACGATTTAGCTGCTGTGGGCGTATGTTTCGTTGCCTGGCAACCTATCTTTTTAAATATATGTTACTTGTAAGTGATTCTGGCAAAATTACATTACTTCCGGTGATAATGAAAATGTTCAATTAGTTTTATGAAATCGGAAATGGCATAACATATCATATGGTGAGAATTTTATGTAAATCGAATAATAATTGCCACTTTTATAAACGAAAAACCTTGAAAAGTGACTTGTAGAAAATCGTCTATTTCTCGGCAACCGTACAAGCTAGAAACTATTTTTGGGTATCTATATGATCGTATGGGTTCGGTCTATTTGTTGATTGGAATCAAATATCATAATTTTAAAAACATTACAAATCAGAATCATATGAATAAAATATATGTTTTGAAGGCTAAAAATACAGTTTTTGCCAAAAGAACATTACTTCCTGTGATACCAAAAACGTTAAATTAGTTTTATAACACCGACTATGACATTAGGCATCAAAGGGTGAAAATTTTCTGAAAATCGAAAAGTAATTGACAATTTTATGGGCCAAAAACCTTCAAAAGTGACTTTTAGAAAACCGCCTATATCTCGGCAACCGAACAAGTTGGAAACAATTTTATGATATCTATATGACCGTATGAGTTTTGTTAATATGTGAATTTAATCCAAAAGTTAATTTTATCATTACATATTTAATAATTATTGGTTGAAAAAAAATATTGATTTTAAAAGTTAAAATGCAGTTTTTGACCAAATGGCGTCACTTCCGGTGTTAATTTTAAATTGTAATCGACTTGATATGACGCAGACTTGCTTTGTGAATCAAATGGTGTCACTTTTGTGAATATCCATTAATAATTAACTTTTTTTACAGGCAAATTACGAAAACAGTGACATACGCAAAACCGCTCATTTCTCGGCAACTGCTTATATTACAAACTAATTTTCACATACATTCTCTTCGTATGGATTATAGCTACAATTTTATAAAAGTTACATAGAAATATTTTAAAATCTGAAAAGCCTGTGAACGGGTTGTAAATAGGTCAGTTTTACACCTTTTCTCACCTCTTAATCGAATTTGCTCGAAAATGAAACCGAAATTAAAAAAACTGAGCTCACACTTTTTTGCGCTTTTAAAGGGCACACACTTTTAGTTATATCAGTTTTTAAATAAAATAATATTTTCTTTTGAAAAATGGTACCTAACTGTCAAAATTGTAGTTTTTGGTAAATTTACGCCACTTCCGTTGCCGACAGACAACACTGTTGGTAACAAAAAAGATGACGATTGAGACAACGGAGCTTATGAACTTTGTTTTATACAAATCGAACAATAAATAATCAATCTTGGGCTAAAAAACTGAATTAGCCAATGGCGGCCAAGGAAAATAACCCAGACAAAAAATAAATTCATTTTTGCTCAAGTCAATATTAAATTAGTTTCTTAAAATCAGAAATAATAATCACAAGGTAAAAATTTTATGTAAATCGAATAGGAATTGCCACTTTTATAGACCCCAAACCTTTGAAAGTGACTTGTAGGAAATCGTCTATTTCTCTGCAACCATACAAGTGAGAAACCATTTCGTGGTATCTGAATGATCGCATGGGTTCATTCTATTAGTTGATGCGAATTAAATATCATGATTTTAAATTTATTACAAATCAGACTCATTTGAAAAAAAAAAATATCTGATTTGAAGGCTAAAAATACAGTTTTTGCCCAAATATAATTACTTCCTGTGATACTGAAACTGTTAAATTAGTCCTGTGAAATCATAAAAATCGAATGATAACCGACACTTTTATAGACCAAAATCCTCGAAAAGTGACTTGTGGAAAATCGCCCATTTCTCTGCAACCGTACAAGTTTGAAACCGTTTTGTGATATCTGTATGATCGTATGGGTTCATTCTATTTGATGAATAGAATCAAATATCATAATTTGAAAAAAATAATAAGTACGACCCATTTGAATAAAATTTTGTTTTTTAATGCTAAAAATTAAGTTTTGAGCAAATGACATCATTTCCGGTGGCAGCGTATGAAGTAAAATGGTTTGACCATGTCCACTCTGGCATTAGGCATCCAGTGGTGAAAGAAAATTGAAAATCACATAATAATTGATTCTTTTACAGCCAAAATAACGTGAAAAGTGACACATGCAAAATTGACTTTTTCTCGGCAACTGCGCATATTACAAATTAATTTTCACATACATTCTCTTTGTATAGGTTATTGCTACGAGATTATGAATGTTACGAAGATATACTTTTTAATATGAAGACGCTGGATGGGTTGTAAATAGCTTATTTTGACACCTTTTTTCACCCTTTAATCCAAATTGCCCAAAAACGAAATCGAAATTAAAAAAACTGAGCGCGATGTTTTGTGCGCCTTTATATGGCACATCTTTTCAGTCATATTAGATTTGAAAAAAATAATTTTTGCTTTCAAAAAGTGGTACCGAACTGCTAAAATTGTAGTTTTTGCTAAATTTATGTCACTTACGTCACCGACAGGAAACTTTGCCGGTAACAAAAAAAATAACATTTTGGACCATGGAGCATATAAACTTTGTTTTGTACAAATCGAACAATAAATAATTTATATAGAACCGATAAACTGAATTAGCCAATAGCGACCAAGGAAAATTATCCAGAAAAAAAATGTTCACATTTTCGCCCAAATCAGACGACCCTTTAACCCTTGGTAAAAGGTCATTAGAAAATATTCATTAATAAAAAAGTTTTTTGTCAAAATTTAAATTTTCAAAATTTGGCGCCTTATTTTTCCGAAGATTCGGCGAAATTTAAAAATCTAAAGACCCGTAGCTATGTGCCATGTCTCTGGCTATGTCAAAAACTATCAAACGATAAAATCCAACAATTGTTGTTAATATTACGGTAATATTTCAAAAGATAGGTTGCCAGGCAACGAAACATACGCCCACAGCAGCTAAATCGTCCGGGCAGTCAACAAGGGTTGTCACATAATTTTACTTTTTTTTCGGGAATGAAACGTTTGTAATACACTAAAATCTGATTACGAGTAACAACTCATTATGTAATTATCAGAAAATCATTAGAATTTGCTTGCTTTTTAAAAAGTTTTGCCCCACGCTAACAATTAGTATACGAATCATTTAATATCATGGATTTAGCTGTTCAGTTATCAAAATTCATTGAAAATCAAAATACTTCAACACCTTAAACTCTGTGTATCAATCTGAAGTCAATCGGATGATAAGTTTGGCCTCTATAGTGTCACACGGTTTTTTGAAGTGATCAAGGGAGTTAACTCTGGAAGTAATTATTTGAAATCGCTGAAAATTAATAGGCTTCTTCCTCTCATGACCTTAAACATATATAAATTTAAAGTCAATCGGATATTAACTTTGGCCTCTAGAGCGTCCACAAGATTTTTTGAAGTGATCAAGGGCCATAACTCTGGCACTAATTATTGGAAATTGCTGAAAATCAATAGGCTTCTTCGTCTTATGACCTTAAACACTGTGTATAAATTTAAAGTCAATCGGATATTAACTTTGGCCTCTAGAGCGTCCACAAGATTTTTTGAAGTGATCAAGGGCCATAACTCTGGCACTAATTATTGGAAATTGCTGAAAATCAATAGGCTTCTTCGTCTTATGACCTTAAACACTGTGTATAAATTTAAAGTCAATCGGATATTAACTTTGGCCTCTAGAGCGTCCACAAGATTTTTTGAAGTGATCAAGGGCCATAACTCTGGCACTAATTATTGGAAATTGCTGAAAATCAATAGGCTTCTTTGTCTCATGACCTTAAACACTGTGTATCAATTTAAAGTCAATCAAATATTAACTTTGGCCTCTAGAGCATCCACAAGATTTTTTGAAGTGATCAAGGGCCATAACTCTGGCACTAATTATCGAAAATTGCTGAAAATCAATAGACTTCTTCGTCTTATGACCTCAAACACTGTGTATAAATTTAAAGTTAATCGGATATTAACTTTGGCCGCTAGAGCGTCCACAAGATTTTTTTGAAGTGATCAAGGGCCATAACTCTGGCACTAATTATCGGAAATCACTGAAAATCAATAGGATTCTTCGTCTGATGACCTTAAACACTGTGTATAAATTTAAAGTCAATCGGATATTAACTTTGGCCGCTAGAGCGTCCACAAGATTTTTTGAAGTGATCAAGGGCCATAACTCTGGTAGTTATTATCGGAAATTGCTGAAAAACAACAGGCTTCCTCGTCTCATGACCTTAAACACTGTGTATAAATTTAAAGTCAATCGGATATTAACTTTGGCCTCTAGAGCGTCCGCAAGATTTTTTGAAGTGATCAAGGGCCATAACTCTGGCACTAATTATTGGAAATTGCTGAAAATCAATAGGCTTCTTCGTCTTATGACCTTAAACACAGTGTATCAATTTAAAGTCAATTGGATATTAACTTTGGCCTCTAGAGCGTCCACAAGATTTTTTGAAGTGATCAAGGGCCATAACTCTGGCACTAATTATCGGAAATTGCTGAAAATCAATAGGCTTCTTCGTCTTATGACCTCAAACACTGTGTATAAATTTAAAGTCAATCGGATATTAACTTTGGCCGCTAGAGCGTCCACAAGATTTTTTTGAAGTAAACAAGGGCCATAACTCTGGCACTAATTATCGGAAATTGCTGAAAATCAATAGGCTTCTTCGTCTGATGACCTTAAACACTGTGTATAAATTTAAAGTCAATCGGATATTAACTTTGGCCGCTAGAGCGTCCACAAGATTTTTTGACGTGATCAAGGGCCATAACTCTGGTAGTTATTATCGGAAATTGCTGAAAAACAATAGGCTTCTTCGTCTCATGACCTTAAACACTGTGTATAAATTTAAAGTCAATCGGATATTAACTTTGGCCTCTAGAGCGTCCACAAGATTTTTTGAAGTGATCAAGGGCCATAACTCTGGTAGTTATTATCGGAAATCGCTGAAAAACAATAGGCTTCTTCATCTCATGACCTTAAACACTGTGTATAAATCTAAAGTCAATCGGATATTAACTTTAGCCTCTAGAGCGTCCACAAGCAATTGTGGACGCCGGACCGACGGACGGACCGGATGACGACAATATACGACCACATTTCAATGTGGGCGTATAAAAACGACAACTTCGGTGATTTCGGACATTTCGCATTGTCGCAGAATGCCGGAAATAGCTTTAATCTCTAAGTCACACCCACTTTCGCAGTAAAACTCAAGACATTGCATCGATCCGACAAGTAGTTCCTGAGATATAAGCAAATTGGAAAAAAAAAAAAAATAATAATAAGAATAACTAGACCTGCAGACCTGCAGTGCTGAATCGGCTTTCAGGAATCAGACAGGAAGTGCGTCATACAATAGCCGATCCATCGAGCTACCAAACGATACTGTAGTTATGATTCAGTGACACCCTCTATCAGATTTGTAAAAGTAATATTTGCTTCCAAATAAATACTCCGGTCAAAATTGTAAAATCTGGCAAAATTACTTCACTTCCGGTGCCAAAAGAAATCATTATCGATAAAAAATAAGTTGAGAATTCGCAATTGAGAATTGTTTTATACATATCAGGCAATAAAATAATAAACTTAGAACCCATAAACTGAAATTAAAAAGGTAAAAAACTTAAAATGTGATCCTTAGAAAATTGGTTATTCCTCGAGAAGGGAATATGCTAGAAGCAATTTTTTGATATCAGTATGATTATATTGATCCAATCTAAATGGCCATTAGAATCAAACGTTATAACGTTAAACAAATAATAAATATAACTCACTTCAAAAAAATATTTGTTTTGAAGTCTAAAAATACGGTTTTTGCAAATATGACATTACTTCCGGTGATAATGGAAATGTTAAATCAGATCATTGCAATCATAAATGGCATAAGGCATCACATGGTGAAAATTGTATGAAAATTGAATAATAATTGACACTTTTATAGACCAAAAAGCTTGAAAAGTGACTTGTAGAAAATCGTCTATTTCTCGGCAACCGTACAAGTTAGAAACTTTTTTGTGGTATCTGTATGATCGTATGGGTTCATGCTATTCGTTAATGGGATTTAAATATCATAATTTTAAAAATATTATAAAAGAGACTCATTTGAATAAAATATTAGTTTTTTAGGTTAAAAATACAGTTTTTGCCAAAATGACGTCATTTCCGGTAACAGTGAAACTGTAAAATTGGCTTAACCTAGTCCAAATTGGCATTAGGCATCAAATAAAAGAAAAATATTGAAAATCGGATAATAATTTACTCTTTTATAGGCAAAATAACTTGAAAAGTGATGCATGCAAAATTGCATATTTCTCGGCAACTGCTCATATTACAAACCATTTTTGGCATACATTCTCTTCGTCTGGATTATGGCTACGAGTTTATGAAAGTTACGAATAAATAGTTCAAAATATAAAGACGTTGAATGGGTTGTAATAACTGAATTTTAACCTTTTTTTAACATTTTATTCGAAATTGCCCGAAAATGAAATTGAAATTTAAGAATCTGAGCCAAACATTTTATGCGCCTTTACAGGGCGCATACTTTTTGCTATATCAGCTTTCGAAAAAAAATAATATTTGCTGTCAAAAAGTGGTACTTAACTCTCAAAATTGTAGTTTTTGTTAATATTACGCCACTTCCGTTGCGTGCAGAAAAATGTCACCGTAACAAAAAATATTACAATTGACATGACGAAGCATATGCACTTTGTTTTATACAAATCGAACAATAAATAAAAATAATTAATCTAGGTACGAAAAACTAAATTAGCCAATGGCGACTAAAGAAAATTACTGAGACAAAATTCTTTCTCACTTATGCTCAAGTAGGGTGATTCTTTAACTCTGTGTAAACTACCATCAAAAAATATTCATAAATAAAAAAGTTTTCTGTAAAAATGTAAAAAAAATTCAAAATATCGGAGATTTTTTCGACTACTTCCGGTTTTTCGATCATTGTCGGAATTGCTTTAACAAGTTGATTAGATACTTAATTTCCTGTAGCAGAAATATCAGAAACATTCATTAAGTAATTTTTGAAAAAAAGATAAATAAAAGAGCATTTTCAATAATTTAATGATTTTTCAACTTTTTTCAAAGATTGATGTCATTTTTGGACCACCTATAATATTGCAACGCTTTTATTATTAGATGCACACGCTAGGCCAACGATAGGACTCTGAGTAAAAAATGTTTAAGAAAAATCGTAGGTGTCGTTTTCGAGAAAAAGGCGTCTCAGAATGCTCCAAAACGGAAAATACTTAGTTTTCAGCGTACCATAATTTATTTCCTAAGAATCAAATTCGTGTTATTGAGATGTTATACGATCGTCTATTAATGGAACTATCCAACGACACTTTAATTGTTTTGGTCCGCTAATATGTGACGGAGAATTCGAACTTTTGGCAAGAGCTCCAATTCTTTTTTCATCTTTTTTACATTTTTCGTCGTTTTTTGAACTACTTCCGGTATACGAATCATTGTCGAGTAGTTTTCACATCCAGTTTTGGAGTTTGCATGGGAACAGGGCTCTCTAATGATATACTACACTATACGATCAAATAAAATACTTCTGAGAAATCCTATGTTCAAAAGTGTTAAAAATGTCAAAATGTCAAAATATTGAAAATTAAATTTCAATAACTGCATACTTATTATACATCATTAGAATCGTAATTAGGTCAGCTTTTAAAATATATATCTTTTTTTTGCAAATCTCTTCAAATAAAAAAATAGTGGAGCATTTTCCAAAATTTCACGATTTTTTGACTTTTTTCAATTTTCAGTCCCTTTTTTGTCTTATTCCAATTATATATAGGTCTTAATGGATGGATCCATGCTAAAGACTACCGGAAGAACCATTGATAGATAAAGTTTAAGAAAAATCGCTGGAGCAGTTTTTGAGATAAAGGCGTCCAAAAATGCTCCAAATCAAAAAATGCTTGATTTTCAGCGTGTCATATTTTACTTCTGGATCATCGTATCTGTATGAATTGGGTATCATACGATACTCCAATTCCGATGTCAACCAACGATACCTTAATCCATTTGATCGGTTGATATGGGACGACGAAATCACGTTTTTCCCAAAGCCCCCATTTTTTTAGTTTTTTTCAAAAAATCAGACATTATTTCGACTACTTCCGGTTTACGAATCGTTGTTGAAATTGCTTTATGCAACTGTCTGGCAATATGGCTTTATGTTTCAGGGGTTTCAGAAATATCGTTTTATCCTTTCCAAAAAATATATGGGGCACAAAATGGGAAGAAAATTCGAAAAAATTCGAAAAATAAAGGGCGATAACTCTGAATGAAACTTATATTACTGGAATTGCATAGACTTCAGGAATCCAAAAATGTAGGTCAAATTTGTAAATTTTGAAAAATAACAAAAATTGTCTCATAAACAACGTCTTTTCAATTTTCGAACGATAGAAGTCATAGACGAATGTTCGAAATTGAAAAATGTGAGATAGCCATTATCTCGCAAAAGATTCAGGGTTTCCGAAAATGTCATTTGTTTAAAAATGGGTAAAGAATTGACGAAATTATGGCCGATTTTCAATATCCCGACAACCTACAAAGTTCGGCCACTTCCGGTATGCGCAGAAGTTTGAAAAATAGTTTATGCACTAGCCACCACATGTTTTCCCGATAGAAAAGTTTGTTCCAGATCGATATTTGTTTTCGATCATGGAGAAATAGGCTCCCGCGGAAAAAAATAATAATAATAATAATAACTAGACCTGCATAGCAGTGCTGAATCGGCTTTCAGGGTCCTTTAGATCATTGCCATGCTTTTAAATTTACCTTTATACCCTAAACGACCGATAGGACTCGGGGTAACAGAAGTTTAAGAAGTGAAATAGAAGTAGTTTTCGAGATAAACGAGTTTGAAAAGGCTCCAAAAAAAGAGGAAAATACTATATTTTCGGCATCTCATAATCTATTGCCTAACCATCGAATTTGTATCATTCTGATATCATATAACAGTCCAAAAAGGAAAATACTAGATCTTCAGCGTCCCGTAATATTTGTCATTGAACACGCCATCTTGAGTCGGATCGCGCAAAATCTAATTTTGGAGTAAAATTTTATTTTGAAGTCTAAAAATACGGTTTTTGCAAATATGACATTACTTCCGGTGATAATGGAAATGTTAAATCAGATGATTGCAATCATGAATGGCATAAGGCATCACATGGTGAAAATTGTATGAAAATTGAATAATAATTGACACTTTTATAGACCAAAAAGCTTGAAAAGTGACTTGTAGAAAATCGTCTATTTCTCGGCAACCGTACAAGTTAGAAACTTTTTTGTGGTATCTGTATGATGGTATGGGTTCATGCTATTCGGTGATGGGATTCAAATATCATAACTTTAAAAATATTATAAACAAGACTCATTTGAATAAAATATTTGTTTTCTAGGTTAAAAATACAGTTTTTGCCAAAATGACGTCATTTTCGGTCACAGTGAAACTGTAAAATTGGCTTAACCTAGTCCAAATTGGCATTAGGCATCGAATGAAAAAAAATTATTGAAAATCGGATAATAATTTACTATTTTACAGGCAAAATAACGTGAAAAGTGATGCATGCAAAATTGCATATTTCTCGGCAACTGCTCATGTTACAAACTATTTTTCGCATACATTCTCTTCGTCTGGATTATGGCTACGAGTTTATGAAAGTTACGAATAAATAGTTCAAAATATAAAGACGTTGAATGGGTTGTAATAACTGAATTTTACCCTTTTTTTACATTTTATTCGAAATTGCCCGAAAATGAAATTGAAATTTAAGAATCTCAGCCAAACATTTTATGCGCCTTTACAGGGCGCATACTTTTTGTTATAACAGTTTTCGAAAAAAAAAATATTTGCTGTCAAAAAGTGGTACTTAACTCTCAAAATTGTAGTTTTTGTTAATTTTACGCCACTTCCGTTGCGTGCAGAAAAATGTCACCGTAACAAAAAATATTACAATTGACATTACGAATCATATGAACTTTGTTTTATACAAATCGAACAATAAATAATTAATCTAGGTACGAAAAACTAAATTAGCCAATGGCGACTAAAGAAAATTACTGAGACAAAATTCTTTCTCACTTATGCTCAAGTAGGGTGATACTTTAACTCTGTGTAAACTACCATCAAAAAATATTCATAAATAAAAAAGTTTTCTGTAAAAATGTAAAAAAAAATCAATATATCGGATATTTTTTCGACTACTTCCGGTTTTTCGATCATTGTCGGAATTGCTTTAACAAGTTGATTAGATACTTAACTTCCTGTACCAGAAATATCAGAAACATTCATTTAGTAATTTTTGAAAAAAAGATAAATAAAAGAGCATTTTCAATAATTTAATGATTTTTCAACTTTTTTCAAAGATTGAGGTCATTTTTGGACCACCTATAATATTGCAACGCTTTTATTATTAAATGCACACGCAAGGCCACCGATAGGACTCTGAGTAAAAAATGTTTAAGAAAAGTCGTAGGCGTCGTTTTCGAGAAAAAGGCGTCTCAGAATGCTCCAAAACGGAAAATACTTAGTTTTCGGCGTACCATAATTTATTTCCTAAGAATCAAATTCGTGTTATTTAGATGTTATACGATCGTCTATTAATGGAACTATCCAAAGACACTTTAATTGTTTTGGTCCGCTAATATGTGACGGAGAATTCGAACTTTTGGCAAGAGCTCCAATTTTTATTCATCTTTTTTACATTTTTCTTTGTTTTTTGAACTACTTCCGGTATACGAATCATTGTCGAGTAGTTTTCACATCCAGTTTTGGAGTTTGCATGGGAACAGGGCTCTCTAATGATATACGACACTATACGATCAAATAAAATACTTCTGAGAAATCCTATGTTCAAAAGTGTTCAAAATGTCAAAATGTCAAAATATTGAAAATTAAATTTCAATAACTGCATACATATTATACATCATTAGAATCGTAATTAGGTCAGCTTTAAATATATATCTTTTTTTTGAAAATCTCTTAAAATAAAAAAATAGTAGAGCATTTTCCCAAATTTCACGATTTTTCGACTTTTTTCGATTTTCAGTCCCTTTTTTGTCTTATTCCAATTATATAATAGTCTTAATGGATGGATCCATGCTAAAGACTACCGGAAGGACCATCGATAGATAAAGTTTAAGAAAAATCGCTGGAGCAGTTTTCGAAATACAGGCGTCCAAAAACGCTCCAAATCAGAAAATACTTGATTTTCAGCGTGCCATATTTTGCTTCCAGCTCATCGTATCCGTACGAATTGGGTATCATTCAGTGGTCCAATCACCGCTAGACCAAATGATACCTTAATTTGTTTAATCCGTTGATATCGGACGGAGAAATCGTGTTTTTACCCAAGACACCAATTTTTCACGTTTTTTTCAAAATATCGCATATTATTTCGACTACTTCCGGTTTACGGATTGTTGTTGAAATTGCTTTAAACGGTGGTTTGACAATATTGCTTCATGTATCAGGAATTTGAGAAACGTTGATCCGGCCGTAAAACGAAACTTAAGCTCACAAAATGTGAAGAAAATTCGAAAAAAATCGAAAAATAAAGGGCGATAACTCGGAATGAAACTTATATTACTGGAACCAGATTGCCTTCAGGTATCCAAAAATGTAGGTCAAATTTGAAAATTTTGAAAAATAACAAAAATTGTCTCTCAAATAAAATTTTTCATTTTTCGATCGCAAGAAGTCAGCGATGAAGTTTCGAAATATCGAAATTTTCAACTGCTATCGTCCGAGAAAAGACTCAAGGTTTCCGAAAATGTCATTTGTATGAAAATAGGTACAGAATTGACGAATCTACGGCCGTTTTTTAATTTTTTGACAGAGCACGAAATTCGACCACTTCCGGTCTGCGCAGAAGTTTCAAAAATAGTTTATCAAGTAGCCAACACATGGTTTCCCTATAGAGAATTAGGTCCCAGATCGGTATCTGTTACAGGCGCTGAGAAATAGGCTCCCCCGAAAAATAAAATAATAATAATAAATAATAATTTTAGTAAAAACAATAGTCTTTCAGACGAAAGTCTGAAAGCCTAATAATTTTTTTAAAAACAATAGTCTTTCAGACGAAAGTCTGAAAGCCTAATAATAAGAAGAATTTTAACAAAAACAATAGTGTTTCACACAAGCTACGCAGTGTGAAACCCTAAATATTGTACATCTATTTGACTTGTACAGTTTTTGACCTGATGATTTTACCATCTAAAAATAAAAACCACTACATATCCTGGGTAAAAAGAGTTGGTAACATTGACCACATCAAATTCCTTTGGAAATCAATTCCTAATATTGTACATCTATTTGCCTTGTACAGTTTTTGACCTGTTGATTGTACTGTCTAATAATAATTAAAAAAAATACATATCCTGGGTAAAAAGAGTTGGTAACATTGACCACATCAAATTCTTTTGGAATCGTGATATATTGTTCAGTAATCGGGGATAAAAAATTGTGTTAACCATCCGAAGAAGCTATGGCCTTCAAATACAAATGATAACGTTGATTTTAGTCATGTATGTGACAAGCACAAGGGTCATTTGTCTAACCTTGTGCCTTGTGAGTTTTGCCAAGGACTATCATTTACCCCCACTGCTAAAGACCTCACAAGCCACTCGTTGAAATAACCTAGAGTCAAGTGACCGTTAAAATCCATCTTTCTCGAACAACCAAAATAAGTAACGACTTTGGAAATATGATTTAATATTTCATTTATTATTCAACATGTAACATAGTGATCAGTGTAAAAACAAAGACAAAATAAAAATGACATAACAAATAAAATAGGGTTTAATGTAAATGACATTACAATAATGGTAAAATAATTGGATGGATAAAGCCTCAATACTTATTTAATTAAAATGGACAGATAAAGCATCAATACTGATTTAATTAAATTGGACAGATAAAGCATCAATACTATTCAATTAAATTGGTTTGATAAAGCATCAATACTGATTTAATTAAAGTAACGACATGGGATTTGCATTTTTCAGAAAATATTTTCTTCTTCATAACCAATGCTGAAACTCAACATTGACTGACTTAATAGTATAACTAAGAAATCAAAACATCAGCAAGAGATAATTTCCCTGCATAGATTCAATCAGATTAAATGCGAAACAAAGATGACGAAAGCTCTTTTGGTCATCATATTTTGCGAAACAAAGATGACGGAAGGCTTGTTTACATAGGGAGAAGCATTTTCAAGTTGTCAACAGAATCAAATCAATTTCGGACTGCTATTCCTATTAGAGATTCAAATAACAGTTCACTTTCCAACCAAAAATTCTCTGCTGGTTTGTAGTACTTGACACACGAACAACCAACAACCTACAAAGAAATTAATTTAAACACAAGGTTAATTCTACACTATTTTGCAATTCAATGTTAAATAGCCTACAACGTGTTCAGAACATGCAAATTAAATAAGCACAGCCATTATTGAATAAAATCTAAACAAGAAATATAACTGTGTTGGTAACAAAAATTTCTCAAGGGCAGTTGTTTGGTCATTGTTACCAACAGTCACTATCATTTTCATTAACAGTCTTGAACAGGTGTAGGTACATATAAGGATGACAACGAAGTCGTAATGGCATTATAGAACCATGAACTATTTCAAAAGATAAGCTTTTGTAAAGATCTAACAAATAATTAAATAAATGTGCCAGACAGAGGTTGTTAGTAATTTTGACATTCAACTGAAAGCTTAACCGTGTCAAGTTACCAACCAATGCAATCCTGATTTGTTCCCGAGATCGGCAATGACAACCATTTGTTTTGCGGACAAAAAGTTTGCATAACAGTATTCTATACTTATGTATATAAAGAAAAGGAACATTCATATTGAATAAGTATTCATATGTTGTTCGTAACTTGACACAAGCGATTCAAATGTACGTAACAAATTGACAAATTTCATTTTCCTTACCGAATTCCATATTTTCCATTGTTTTTGCGGCCATGTTGCCGTTAACAAGTCGTCTATTCTGTAAATACGTTGTATGATGTCGTTAAATTTTCGATCACTCTCGACGGCGTAAAAAGAGAAGGAAATCGCGCGAACATAAAATTGACAGACACGCAAGTCTTTTCATATTGACTTCAGTTTAAAACATTTCAAATGTATTCCCGATAAACATTTTGCCTTTTCCAAGATGAAATAAGAGTGGTTACATTTTACGACATTATTTAAGTTGATATCATGCTAGCGCTCGGTCGAATCCTGACATTAGCGTACGTAACTTAGGTTGACAGACAGAGTTACGATTTTTTCTTTATTTTTGGGTGACGATATCTGAACAAATAGCCAAATCAGTTCGCTTGTTGTGCAGTATTTGAAAAATTGAACATTAAATCTTTGCAACTGCACCTCGGATAGAAGATTTAAACACATAGTAAAAAGAGGGGAGCAATTCAAAGTTCAGGAGTATGAAAATGTCACACTTTTGGTGCATGTCAAACTGCAGAAAATGCATTTGACATGTCTTTTTTTCAAGTGAATTCTTTTAATTTCACAAAATGACATTTAAATATTATCTTTACATCAGATCCCCAAAATAATTATCAACAATTCATTTATTGAATTCTGTTTCTTGAGTGTTTTATCATCACATTAATTATCGTTGGTAACAAAGTGTCAACTTCATGGAATGACCCATATACTATAATGTCATTTTCTAACCTTTTTGATTATATTTTGAATGGTGGTCACATTTTTAAATGAATATTAAACAAAGTAGAATAGAACACTAGGGACCGGGTATCGTCCAGATTTTACGAAAAAAGGAAAGAAACTACGTTTACCGTTTAGAATCTAATACATGTATCCAGTAAATAGACTGCCGTTTAGAATGTGTTAAATGCCGTCAAGATTCATCAAAATCCGCCCAGTTTGTGCTACCGTGTAGATTTAGAAATGCCGTTAAGTTTTGGCCTCGATCGTCTACTTTACGACCGTCCAGTTTCTCGGGATGTTTTTAAAAATGAACACTACCATTTAGATTTGAAAGGGGTTTAGTTTTTAGACGTTGTCGAGAAATGAACCGGCAGTGTTTGATTTATGTGGTTACAATTAATGGAAAAAAAGATTCTGAAAATATTCACTGATTCAGCTTGGTCATCGGTATTCTTTATAAAAAGTGGCTGATGTATTACTCAACGCGTGTACAACACAACGATAATTTTTTATTGGTTAAAGCCGTATAAATGCAGGAAAATTTACAATAGCTATTGGCTAACGCATAAACAAACTTATTTGCATACTATTTATAGTATTATAATTAGCTGGAATTAGAGTCGAGCAGGGTAGCATAGAATTGTAATAATACATAGTATGCAAGTCTAAAATAATTATATTCGTGAAAAATTGTCTTACATTTGCGGTGGTCCAAACTGATTTAGGTTAATCCATATTAAGTGTAGTATACTAGAAATCAAAGATTACACAGGTGCAGATCATTTCATTCGTTCGCTTCTCGGGTTTAACGTCAGAGAGAGATTTTATTTACCATCCTTTTTTATATTAACCGGGAAGGTGTTGAACTTTCGCATGGAACCCAGACATGTGTCTGGTTTACGGGATTAATTAAATAATAGGTAGCAGCCATTCAAAGAATCTAACGACAGACATGACTGTTGTATATTCCATGCGACGGTGGTACGTAATTACACGTCTGCAAAACAGGTGGCTGGAATTTTTGCGTTATATAACAATAGCAGGCAGTCATTCAAAGAATATAATCTAAATTGTAATGTAATGATGAACACTTATGACTATATATTCCAAGCGACGGTGGCCTTATTCGTAGACTGAAACCCATCATAGGCCATTGTGTGTAATAGTATGCAAATAAGTTTGTAGCCAATAGCTACTGTAAAGTAAATTTTCCCGCATTTATACAGCTTTAACCAATGAAAAATTATCGTTGTGTCGACACGCGTTGAGTAATACATCAACCATTTTTATAAAGAATAAAACGTTGACCAAGCTGAATCAGTGAATATTTTCAAAATCTTTTTTTCCATTAATTGTAACCACATAAATCAAACGCTCGCGGTTCATTTCTCGACAACGTCTAAAAACTAAACCCCTTTCAAATCTAAATGGTAGTGTTCATTTTTAAAAACATCCCGAGAAACTGGACAGTCGTAAAGTAGACGATCGAGGTCAAAACTTAACGGCGTTTCTAAATCTACACGGTAGCACAAACTGAGCGGTTTTTGATGAATCTTGAAGGCATTTAACACATTCTAAACAGCAATCTATTTACTGGATACGTGTATTAGATTCTAAACGGTAAACGTAGTTTCTTTCCTTTTTTTGTAAAATCTGGACGATACCCGGTCCCTAGTGTAAGTAGCACACTGATCAGCAGTGAATATTCACTAGGCCGCTACAATCACTGATAAGGATGACATCAACGCAACTTAATTAGTCCCCCATATTAACTTTTTTCTTTCAACAAATTAAATTCTAAAACATTTTTTGTATGTATTAGAAAAATAAGTAAAGACGTTTGAAGTATTTGTAGTTAAAAAGTATTTCCTATGTAGTGTAAATAGATATTAAAATGAGTAAAAGGCATCATTTTGCCCGCAGCAGTTGCATGTTATGTAAACAATGCATGAGCCTTTGAGCTAATGATTGTCGCCATGTGATGTCAATGCACGCGTTGAGGAGAGTCATCTGTGACAGAGATAATTCTTATGTATTTCTCTGTGAAACAGATTGTATAATTAGAAATGCTGAGGAGCAGTATTTGGATTGGAAAAATAGCAAAAGTCAAAACAAGGTCTGTTGACTCTGCCATACGAGCGCAATTAATAATATCATTTTTAGCAGGGTCGCAGTTACATTCTAAGGTTTTCAAACATTAAATACAAAAGGACAACGGACAACTTTTGTTATAAAGAGGAATATAATGGGAGATAACTCTATGTCATGGTAGACATCACCGAATAACCGTACCATTCAATTCAAACCCTTTAACCGCCCAATTCTAACCATTTACAGTTATCCGACTGGCGGCGCCGTAAGAGCACTAATACTAACACAAGTAAGGAATACTCACCAATGAACTTAAATACTCACCATATGATAATTACTGACGATTTATAGGAATAATTATGTATGGTGCAAATACTGACAGGTTTTAGCAACTACGGTACTGACATATATTTCTCACAAGTTTCCATGAAAAGTAACCACAATAAACTTATTATACTTGATTTGAGGATGTTCTAAGACAGAATCCAGTTAGTCAATACTTAGAGATTAGTTCTACACACTATGCATCTTACTGTGTCAATGATTAGTGGGCTGATAATGATTGTTGACATTGTTTTGCTAATATAGAATCACATGAAATGCAAAGCTGAAATTTAATATACGATAATTACCACAAGTAGTGCATATAATATCACCCCACAGCTCCATACATCAGCTTTACGCCCATCATATTTCTCACCCTATAATATAATACACAATTCAAACAGTGAGGGGAAAGTTGACATAATCAAGAAAGTGACAAAAGAGAAAACATCTGTAAAGAAAATACATATACAGTGGACTCTGCAGGGCTGGCCACGAATAAATTGATGGCGAGCAGATGACTGCTCTCGCAAATTTAGGTTTGGCGAGCAGGGCGAGCAATAAAAATTGCTCACCTAAAATGTTGCTTGCGTGAGCAAACCTTTTCTAAGATTGTTTCAATTTGTTGCCTGGATACTTTTGTTTAAATAAATAATGACAAAGCTGTTTAAAGTTTGTAATATATTTTTTTTTTCAATTCTTTATCTACATATAGTAATAGTACTATGAGTTGGCAGTAGTATAACAAAACAACAGAATTTGGCACTAGTATAAGAAAACAACAAAATAACGATTGAGCAACGAAATTGCTATTCCTGGCACAGAGTTTGCAGTAAACATGTGTGACCATCGCTTTTCTGTTTTTGACAGTCATACTCTTTTCTATAACCAATTTCCGTATGGATTTCTTCACCCCACGACATAATAGGTAGGGCAATCAGGTTTTCCTTGGCCATTATTCTGCTTAGATTGAAAATTATACGACTGCACAATGGAATAAAAACCGAAGTTCTGATAAAATAAGAAATACCGATAAATATAAGTTTGAAACGTGTTCATTTTGCGTGAAATGCCAAATCATCAGGATGTAAACATTCTTTACTTTAGACTTGATTTTCACGCGTTTGTTACTGGTGTTCATAGGAGAACCAGACATGACGTTAGGGTATAAAGTGTATTTTTAGTAACACGACTTGTGGCTTCTGACTTCATTAGCCAATCAAATTTATGGACGAAATGCCGCGTGCAGCTTGAAGAATCTCAGTTTGACAGACGAATTTATGACGTTATTGATATTGTTGGATTAGTTTCGGCAATAAACTTGTCAATATTTTGATTGTTTTTACAGGTTTTTCTTAAAATTTTGCGCGAGCAACGAATACCCATTTTTGTCAAAACCGGAAACCAGAAGTATTATTATAATTTAGCTACGAATCATCAGAACGTTATTCCCTTTAAACATGATAAACTTTTCTGTACATTCAAAATTTTCTAACATTAATTTTTACTTCATTCAACATGACTTGGCATTTTGAATAGGTCAAGTGTGACGTTAATTTATCCTCCCCCTCGTCTTCAGTTGATCGCACACTTATGTTTGCTATCATTTGTTCATTGATAATCTTTTGTGGCTTCACACTCATCGAAGTTCAATCTGACCGACAATTGATTGGTAATTGCTTGACACCTACCGAATGAAGGCCGGATTATACGGTAATCATGTGACGGGACAGCTGAATGATGCCATAATCCGGAACATACAGAGTCCAGATTAACTAGAGATTTTTTGGCTGAAGTAATACGGAAAAAAATCGGGACATGAAAATCATGTCGGATTGCACAGAGTGCCGGAGTGATCAGAGTACGGATGTGACAGAGTCCACTGTATAATACAAATAATTTCAATATCTTAATTCTCATTGATTATGTGGAAATCTACTGAAAAGAAAGCCGTGCAAATAGCATGTATGTTTTAACAGCAGCTTATCCAAAAGTAAAACTTTAAAGACAGTTTACCAAACTTTATAAGGGTGTATCAGGACTCACACTGGCTTTCAATAGTTTTCTGCCAAAATGGATCCTGATTTTTATGTAAAAAAATGTTCATAATTTTTTTCCATCAACTGGAAAATTTTATCTGCTAAAAATGTGAGTAAAAAAGAACCCGAAACAATTATATTTCTCAGGTAGGCCTATTATAAAACAATTACTGGCATACATATAATGTGATACAACAAGTTACAAAATCCCACTTTACGTAATATATTAGCTCAGTTTTTGGATGATTTACTAAGATCAGATATTATTTTTGGTGATTTTAGCCTTCTATTGGTGACATTAGTCTTTTTGCACACCGTTTTGAACAATAAAACTCATCCAAGGATTGTCAAATTTCCAGTTTTCTTTAAATTTACAATAGAGATAAGATATCCTCAGGCATACATCTGAAGTATCCCCAAAAATATCTGATCTCTACTATGTTCACAAACTTGAAAAAGAAATGTTGACATGCTGTTGCCAGACAAGGTACGCCCACATTTTGCAATGCTGTATAAGAAGTTGAGTTTTGTTGCGAACCAAAATCTTTTGATCCTTAACATACTTAAGTTTCATCTGAATCGGACATAAAATTTTGGCTTATTGACCAGGGGTCTCGATAACTGGGTTCGAATCGCAGTTTGTGCATCAAATCTTGCCCGTTGCTAATCAATTGGCTACAAAGTAGCTAACTTGATTCGCACAAATGCTAATCATAAATTTTACTTCATTTATTTCTTACAGGAATAATTTTATGTCCCTTTTTTCAACTTTAAAGAGTTGTGGATAGTTTTTATAACGATTTCTGACATTTCTACACCAGTTTAGTCACGATCATCTCGTATCCAGTATCGATTGCTGTTAAAAGCAAATTTTTAGCGCCCCCTATATTTGTAGAGTTACCCCCCCTGATTTGTTTTTAATGACAGGCAGCCTTTTGATAAAATAAAAATAATCCATTGATTTTTTTTTCACAAAATGAGATAGATAGTATGGAATATATAACAGAGATTTGCAGCAGGGAATTTTTGATCGATGACAGCGATCTTCCTAGTACTAAGGAAAAGCCTGTTGTATTTACCGATATATCATCAATGAATTGCGAGTATCGATGTTAGCTCCCGATGCATCATCTCATACAATATTATTTGACTAATATCAGCACTGAACGAGTGAATGGTTGTTACATCAACAAATGACATGGTTGTGAATATTGAATGTTCAAAAGACGAATCAACCCAGAAACGTCATCAACATTATTCCAATAGGGGGCCTACAACATTTTTTAGTGTTTATCGGTTAATAACATAATGTCATGAGAGAGGATACACAGCAAGGAGCAGACATTAAAATATTAATGACAATAGTTTTTGAAATAGTGACTCAGTGTGACTGAAATAAAGCTTTGCACAATATTGTAAAATTCAACAGATAGGCCTAGATTTTACTTCAATCGCAGTTTTCCGAACTTATATAGTCATAGTCAATGGGCATTTACAAACTGCTAATCAAAACTAGACATTGCTAATCAATTTGCACGAATTTATCTAACTTGATTAGTAGTTCTGCTAATCACATTCGAAAAGTTATCGAGACACTTGACACTGAGGACTACTAAGTAAGGCTGGGAATCGATATGAAATTTCAATATCAATTATCGGCAAGAAATTTTCAGCGATTATCGATAATAATCGATTATCACTTTTCCGGAAAAATTCTGAACTTTACCGACCTGTTATTGTGTTAGTCGACACAGGCTACCACTATTTTGTTGTATTTCTTCTTCAACAGTCATGTTCAATAATAGTATTGTATAATAAAAATATTCGAAAACATATTCAGTCTTTGTTACTGTTATTTAAACACATCATATTTATTAATATTCTGATACAATCTGTCAGTCGATCAATCGTAATAAAAAAAACAAACGAAAGTAAATTGAAGTTATTTATCTTCATTACTAGAGAGTCCATGAAGGTAGATAACTGTTACGGTCGTCGGTTCCGTAAAAACCAAAACAATTCCATACCTCGCTTTTTGGCTGTCCCGAGAGGTCAAAAACGTGTATGGACTGTATTTGACATGATTTAGTAATTAAAGCCGAGTTGATCATTAATAATACAATTAGTTTTATTGTGTAGTTTCTCTACAAATCAATCAAGAGCAAAGAAGGGAGATAATCCTAATTTCATTATATCACGTGCGATTTTCATTGTTCACAAAGTGCGTGACCTATTTTAGTTTCAACTAGTAGAAACAACAAAAACAACGAAAATATTAAAATAATGTATTTAATCTTAAAGTTTAGTTTTTTACAATAATATATATTTAAAATGTGCCAGTTTGTAAGCAGAGGGGAAAAATAGTTGTTGTCTTGACGTCGTGTATTCATTCATTGGTCTGCTAATGACAGACTACAGCAAGTTTATTCGTGTGAAAGTGACCGTAACTTGCCGTCAGAAGGTAAATATACCGATAATCGATATTTGAATTTCATTATCGATTATCGTATCGCTGAATAACTTCTACCGATTATCGATTATATCGATATGTTTGCACAGCCTTACTACTAAGGGGTCAATCTGTGCACAGACCATATAGAAATCTATGTCAGGGTTGTTATTTGTATATCTATCGAAAGAAAATTAATTTCCTGACTATTACTCTGCATTACCGCATTACAATTATAAATAAGGTGCGTTAATTAATAAGGGTGTGAAACTGTCTTACAGGTGAATTAATTAACTCTAAGAGGAAAAAAATGTGCGACAGTGCGTTTTCTGTAAAGGTGTGTTAATTAACTGACCAGTAAAAAATGAATGTCAATGGTGTGTATAGTTTAATTGGCATGTTTTCTCGCTAGTTGCGATAACTGCACCAAAAGGAGTATAATCAAGGACCGATAGGCTTTATCTAAGACATGTGTGTCAAATCAAAATCCTGGAAGTGAAACTGTTTTACCGCGCGATTTATCTTCATCCGAAGGTGTGTTATACACAGGGATGCAGGATGGAGGACCTGACAAGGACAACTGTCTAGTTGTTCGGGTGGGACGAAAAACCGAGGTCTTGTGTACACATAGGCGTACACGTAAAAGATCTCTTGGCAATTGGAATTCGATATAAGATTTCCCTCATAGCACACTGTATGGCGTATGCCTGTCTTCATTAGCCCAGTTTAGGAGCAAAAAAGTAGGACATTAAATCCCATTTCATTTATTTCATTTCTTCATACGCAGGTCTTTAACAGGTCTTTATATACGAATGTGTGCTCGCTATATGATCAACATTTCTCTCGTCCTTCTTTTGTATTTGTTTGAGACCTGTATGCGTTTTATACTGCCATGCTACATATATATAAATTATCAGAAATCGCTGAAATTCATAAGGTTTCTTACACTAGGGACCGGGTATCGTCCAGATTTTACGAAAAAAGGAAAGAAACTACGTTTACCATCTAGAATCTAATGCACGTATCCAGTAAATAGATTGCCATTTAGAATGTGTTAAATGCCGTCAAGATTCATCAAAATCCGCTCAGTTTGTGCTACCGTGTAGATTTAGAAACGCCGTTAAGTTTTGACCTCGATCGTCAACTTTACGACCGTCCAGTTTCTCGGGATGTTTTTAAAAATGAACACTACCATTTAGATTTGAAAGGGGTTTAGTTTTTAGACGTTGTCGAGAAATGAACCGCGAGTGTTTGATTTATATGGTTACAATTAATAGAAAAATAGGTTGCCAGGCAACGAAACATACGCCCACACAGCAGCCAAATCGTCCGGGCAGTCAACAAGAGTTGTTGCATTTTAAAGATGAACTTGAAACCTCTCATATTTTATTATTATTATATCTGAAATGCCTCCATAGAACGTTCCTGAAAGTTTTAACGAAATCCAATAACTCGTTCTCACGATATAGACGGAAAACTAAAATTCTCACCTGAAGCGATAAGCCGAGTGGAACCTCTCGTGACCTTTGACCGATTGACGTCACAAGTGTGAAAGACGTAAACAAGGGAATCCCGGGGACAATGGCGGACGCTGTTGACGGGACCAATATTAATGACAACAAAAGATCGCACAAGAGGTGTATTGCTTACGGCTATGATAATGCAAACTCAATAACGTTTCACTCAATTAAATTCCGTTTGAAAATAAGTTATTTTAAAACGATAGGCTAGTTTTGTGGCGACAAATCGAGACGAATGTACAGGATCTCCGAGGCGACACGTGTTTTGTTCGTCGCATTTTTTTTTTTTTACATACGAGTACTAGACAGACTACTACCCCTTTCAACCATTTAATTTTGGAAGCAATGGGACAATCGCCAGTCACACGTGTATTATCAAATGTTCTTACTGTGGATTTTATTTGTGATTCGGTCGTAGAAACCCAAGCAAGCCACCCGAGATGGTATTATAGGCATACTACGTAGACAAGGTACAACTACAAAAGTAATACTGAGTCTGACTAAGACAAGAGACTCAACAACGAGAGAAAATATTTGGGTGAGTCAAATTCTTTTTATATTGATATCTCTCCTATTTTTTTTTGTAGAAAAGATATTTATGTAATTATATTAGGCTCTTTTGGTTTAGTTTGGTATCCAGCCCCTGGATTATAGGTACAAGCAGTGAGTAATAATTGAAGAGACTTCATTATAAAAAATGTTAAAAGAAAAAAAAATATTGTCTTTTGCAGACCATTTTTAAATGCCAGTGAAGAGGAATAAAACTCCAGTCCCAGCCTCCATCACCAGACACTATTGAAGACAATGTTATGACAGTGCTGATGAACATTTTGATTTTTCAGTATTCGAGGCCTTCATACAGATTCAGAAAGTAGGCCTATCCATAGTGATGATGCAAGGTAGATAAAATACATAATTATAACCAGGGTTTTCCTGTGTGGTTTCCATCATCCATGTCAATGGTGCACGATGTAGGGCCTGTCTTGATTAGCCCAGGTTCGGTGCAGAAAAGTAGGACGTTAAACCCCATTTCAAGATACAATGTCTAGGAACTGTGTACAAATTGGTGTGCATGTTAAAGATCCCTTGACAGTTTGAGTTAAAAAATAAGAATACATGTAGGTCATTGCGCCACTACCCGGGCAAAAGTTTCATAGTAGCTCTTTGCATGACATTTGGCTTTCTTCATTAGTCTGGATGGAGCAGGAAAATAGGGGGAGAGAGAGAAATGGGGGTTTAACGTCTACTCGACACAAACTAGGTCATTTTGGGACTAACATATGGTTTCATTTTATTTCAATAATTCGCTTGCGCGTATTGGTCTTTAGCAGTGGGAGGAAACAGGAGTGCCCGGAGGAAACCCACAAGGTTGAGAAGGCACCCCTATCTCCATGCCACATACGCTCACACCAGGGCTCGAAACCACAGCCGCAAGCCAGAGGTGACCGGCCAGCTAGAGGTCAAAGCGCGGCACTCTAGACCACTAGGCCATCCCACCCCCACCCCAGGAAAATAGGACGTTAAACCCCATTTGATTTACAATTTACGTACATTTCGATTTTCATTGCCAGTCAAAGATTTATTTCATTCCCAGTGAAGGTCATAAATTATATTGTGGATTTTTGTGAGTGGTGACTTGACAATGATTCATTTTGTTCTCTTCTATAGCTAGATTAAACTTATAATATTTTAATGCATAACTGTCAAATTCATTTGCAGGAATAGTAGTGAAGAAAGAACATTTGCTGAGCCTCTGTTCAAGGTGCCACATTTGTGCCAGCCCATCATTGACATAAAAAAAAACATTTAGCTCAATATGGTACTAAGTAGTACTTACATGTGGTTGATTGATGTAGTTATCATGTACGTGTAGGAATGCCAACAGAAAAATAATAAAAAAAAATTGTCTGAATACATATATTGTTTTATTTCCACATAAATCCTACATGGCTTTTTCTTATACAAAGGCCTCTCTGATAAATTTTTGGTACAATGTCAGCATTTTGTCTTCCCAACCAGGCCCAATAACTCCTGACAAACTGTTATTAAGCCATGTTCCATATTAATGTCTCCTGAAAATATAATTAATATACATATTATTATGTTTAATATCCACTGCACAAATTTAGGAATAACATACACCTATGGCAAATGGTAATGCAAACCCATAAGGATAGGCACGTTGAAGTGTGTGATCAAATGTATATCTCCAAGATTTTTGTTGCTAATTTTTTTTTTAGGAACCGACCGAGGTTGATAATTGTGTAAGATGCTAGCTTGCTATATAGCTTGGACATAGCTAGTTAGATCCTGGTGTTTGCCGAAAAAGTTCACCAGGTTTTTCCGAGGCGGTTTCTTCTTGTCAGTGATGCAGGATGGGACGAAAAACTGAGATTACACATTCACACGCACGTAAAAGATCCTATGGCAGTTTGAAAGCGATATACAAGAAGGCAGTAGCGCCGTTGTCAAGGCAAAATTTCCCTCATAGCATACTGTAAGTCCGTCTTCATTAGCCCAGTCGGAGCAGAACAGTAGAAAGTTAAACCCCATTCCATTTCTTATTTGTTAGTACAATAATCACAATATTATATCCCTCTTAACATGTTACAACTGATGTTTACCCAAAATAATAGAAATCAGATTTTTTCCTAACCCAGCTACCACCTAATATAATTTGCCAAATTTTGACAATAATCATACAGGACTAAGCCTAAAAATAATTGACAATCGTATCCGATCTACAGAAATAAAATGAAATGGGGGTTTAATATCCTACTGTTCAGCTCCAAACTGGGCTAATGGACAACCAGACAGCTATCCTTGTCAAGGCCTTCCGTCCTGCATCACTGACAAGGGGGTACCACACCGGAAAATCTGACAATATAATTGTGTATTTCTGTGTTACACAATTTATTCATTAAACTAGGTATTTTATACATTGTTTAATTGTCTTTTCTAAATCTGCTTATTGTGGGTCTTTCTTTAGGCCTGAAATCTTTTCTGATTAATTAAACATTATTTAACACATCCAGACCATAATAAACTCTCGATAGCATCGCTAGCCTGCGATCTTTGGTGGATTATTATCCGATTTACTGATTATTAAATTGATAATCAAGACTATGCTTTTTTCCATATCGACTACAGTTATGATGACCGAGGCTAGGCGGAAATTGCAATTGCTTAATTTTCGGTTGATAATGTATCTTTAATATTATGTTTAGAGGGTCAACAACACAAATCAGGAAATTTTATGAATTCATAACCTAATATGGTACAATCTTAATTAAATAATTTTATTGGAAAAAAAATGTGATTCAATTTTAAAAATGTTATTATGAAAAAAAAAACATGACTTTTTTCCCAATCTGGCTAACTCCAAAGATAATAATAAAAAAATATTTATTTTGACAATAATGTCAATAATAAGAATATAGCCCTAGGCCTAAGTAACAACTGATCTAAAAATATATAATATAATAATTGTGTGTTATGCATACAATTTAACAATTAGTCAGATAATAATAAAAAATATTTGTTTTGACAATAATGTCAATAATAAGAATATAGGCCTAGGCCTAAGTAATAACTGATCTAAAAATATATAATACAATTTAACAATTAGGCCTAGATAGGTGTATTTTATAATTTTCTTTTATGAATTTGAAAAGAAATCCTTTGTCTTAGATACCATTTACTAGGCCTAGCTCTACTCACAGAATAGATCGATACTACTAGTACTAGTACTGGCGGCCTACTAAATAATCTATACTCGTGTTTGGTTAATGATTGTTTTAAAAAATCGATATCTAAGTCAAAAGAACGTTTGAATTTCAATTTGATACAAACACAATATTACTGATAGATAATTCAGGATGGTTAAAATATAAATTGTAATGTAGGTAATAATAAAACTAACCATTCATTGCCGTGGAATCCAGACGATCGTAGTTCCGTGGTTGTTCAAGCCGTTGATACGGTCGTCTTTGTCTGACTCATACCAGTCTGCATAAGGCTCAAATTGATGTAGATTGACTCTGCCTTCGTCCTCATTGACACCTCTTTCGGAATCCTCAAACGACGATTATTTATATGACAAATTTAACTCGCCTAGAACTCCTTTTTAATTGATGCCCTATCCGAACGAACACATGTCGCCATTTTGTTTACATTCGTCTCACACTTATGACGTCATAACATATTTCAGGGAATTACCGGAAGTTGACTCGTACGCTGATTGGATTTCACCAGGCAGGTGCAAAGGGGGTTTTCCAATCTAAATATATCGATAACGGAATGACCTATTTTCGTCATTTTTTTTTATTTAGGGGTTTTAGAATTATTGCTATTTGTTTAAAGAAAAATATTCTAGTCTCAAGTTCATCTTTAAGTAATCATCAGAAAATCATAATTCAAACTCACCCATAACTACGGTGTAACTGTGATATAATCAAACAGTTTTTTTAAATCAGATAATAATTGTGACCTCCAGAGGGACCACAAGCTAAAAAGGGTGATTTTTCGTACAATCAAGGGCCATAATTCAGGAAGTTACAATCCGATATGGGCAAATATGCAATGGAACCAAGATCATTAGGTTATAAACATGTATTGCAAGTTTCATCAAAATCAGTTCAAAATTGTGACCTCTATAGGGTCCACAACCTTGATATAACATATTTTCACACAATTCGCGTATATATAAACATATATTTAAAATGTGCCAGTTTGTAAGCAGAGGGGAAAAATAGTTGTTGTCTTGACGTCGTGTATTCATTCATTGGTCTGCTAATGACAGACTACAGCAAGTTTATTCGTGTGAAAGTGACCGTAACTTGCCGTCAGAAGGTAAATATACCGATAATCGATATTTGAATTTCATTATCGATTATCGTATCGCTGAATAACTTCTACCGATTATCGATTATATCGATATGTTTGCACAGCCTTACTACTAAGGGGTCAATCTGTGCACAGACCAGGGTTCTTACTTCATTTTGAAATGAACCGGCCACGGGTCGCCCTAACAGATAGTCGTCTTTATGCATATTCTATTCACGACCATAATTGCATATCATATTAAGAATAATATTACCTTAAACCCTGAATATAAACCCTTAATAAACAAAACCTTTGTTTTAATAGCATACTTGTATTCATAAGTCGATATATTCACACTTTTACAGTCAAATTTCAGTACTTTGCAAAATGCATATTCCTAGTCCTACTTTTGCTTTCATTGTTTCGTCCAACCAAACGGAAGTTATAATTTAATAATAAAAAAAAATACGAGTAAATACAAAAATCTTTTTTAAAACTATTTCTATTCTTAATCACTGGTAAATAATTTATATAAAAACAACAAAATATATAAGCACATATCAATAGTATAACAACGTAGCACAAATTTATTTCCGTGTATAGTCGGAAAGATGCCGATCACGTGACCAATTGTCTCGATTCAGATTAATTTATTTTTAGTGTCACCTGCATACAGTCGCCGGGATCTAATGTCTTTCCACTTTAGTAAACAATTATATGGATCGAAGGAAGATAGAGGGGGGCCTTCTAAACTTATCCGCATCAAGTTATCTAAAGTTTCTACGTTTAGACGGCACCTAAGCTTAGTTTTGATAACGTTCTGCTTAGAAAAACCCCTCTCACACTCGACACTACTAACTGGTAGCGTCCTCCCTATTTCCATCAGTTTTATTACATTTGGAAATTGTTCTTTCATGGAATTGTTATGACAGCTCACCAGTAATTCGGAATTAATAACTCAGACAAAACATTTTCTGTGAATTTTTGTCAAACGAAAGCCATTTGAAAGTAGTTAACCATTCGGATTTAAAATATCTTCGTGACTTCGACTTTGGTTGACCTATATTGGACGTGGGAGGATCTGCAGTTTTTGGAATTTCCAATGACGACGTGCATGCTTGAAGTTCAAGGTCAGAGCCGCCATCACTATCTTCGGCTATATCTCGTTTACATTTTCTATTGTCATTCTGCGAGGTGTTCAAGTACTTCAACATTGTGTTAGATATAAATGATTGAACCGACATTGGATTATATACATTCTTTTACTTGGCATGATTAACTCAACTAAATTGTTTATTTAGGAAACAAGCCGATAAGGATTGAAGCTGAAGGTAATCAGATTGTATTGACGGACTCTGTGATGGGTTTCTTAATCGACGAGTAATAATTAACTCTTTGTAATCGGCCGTGATGGGTTTCTTAATCGACGAGTAATAATTAACTCTTTGTAATCGGCCGAAAGTTGATTGATTAATGATACCATAGTGGCCGATTCATGATAATAACTCTTTGTAAATCGGCCGACGTAGATTGATATATGATACCATAGTGGCCGATTCATTGTTTTATCAATCGGCTAGATTAAAGATCAATCGGCTAAAGCCGACAAAAAACAGCCAAATAAGATCCCTGGCACAGACCATATAGAAATCTATGTCAGGGTTGTTATTTGTATATCTATCGAAAGAAAATTAATTTCCTGACTATTACTCTGCATTACCGCATTACAATTATAAATAAGGTGCGTTAATTAATAAGGGTGTGAAACTGTCTTACAGGTGAATTAATTAACTCTAAGAGGAAAAAAATGTGCGACAGTGCGTTTTCTGTAAAGGTGTGTTAATTAACTGACCAGTAAAAAATGAATGTCAATGGTGTGTATAGTTTAATTGGCATGTTTTCTCGCTAGTTGCGATAACTGCACCAAAAGGAGTATAATCAAGGACCGATAGGCTTTATCTAAGACATTTGTGTCAAATCAAAATCCTGGAAGTGAAACTGTTTTACCGCGCGATTTATCTTCATCCGAAGGTGTGTTATACACAGGGATGCAGGATGGAGGACCTGACAAGGACAACTGTCTAGTTGTTCGGGTGGGACGAAAAACCGAGGTCTTGTGTACACATAGGCGTACACGTAAAAGATCTCTTGGCAATTGGAATTCGATATAAGATTTCCCTCATAGCACACTGTATGGCGTATGCCTGTCTTCATTAGCCCAGTTTAGGAGCAAAAAAGTAGGACATTAAATCCCATTTCATTTATTTCATTTCTTCATACGCAGGTCTTTAACAGGTCTTTATATACGAATGTGTGCTCGCTATATGATCAACATTTCTCTCGTCCTTCTTTTGTATTTGTTTGAGACCTGTATGCGTTTTATACTGCCATGCTACATATATATAAATTATCAGAAATCGCTGAAATTCATAAGGTTTCTTACACTAGGGACCGGGTATCGTCCAGATTTTACGAAAAAAGGAAAGAAACTACGCTTACCATCTAGAATCTAATGCACGTATCCAGTAAATAGATTGCCATTTAGAATGTGTTAAATGCCGTCAAGATTCATCAAAATCCGCTCAGTTTGTGCTACCGTGTAGATTTAGAAACGCCGTTAAGTTTTGACCTCGATCGTCAACTTTACGACCGTCCAGTTTCTCGGGATGTTTTTAAAAATGAATTCAGGAAGTTACGATCCGATGGGCGCAAATATCGAAAGGAACCAAGATCATTGGGTTATAAACATACATGTCAAGTTTCATCAAAATCGGTTCAAAATTGTGACCTCTATAAGGTCCACAAACCTTGATATAACATATTTTCACACTATTCGCGTACAAACGGCGGCCATTTTGTCCGTCAATTTTGGTCCGATTTTCACGAAATTCAAACTCAACCTTCATCACCATGGAACGGTGATATAATCAAACGTTTTTTTAAATCGGATAACAATTTTGACCTCCAGAGGTACCACAAGCTAAAAAGGGCGATTTTTCGGACAATCAGGGGCCATAATTCAGGAAGTTACTATCCGATGGGCGCAAATATCGAAAGGAATCAAGATCTTTCAGTTATAAACATACATGTCAAGTTTCATCAAAATCGGTTCAAAATTGTGACCTCTATAAGGTCCACAAACCTTGATATAACATATTTTCACACTATTCGCGTACAAACGCCGGCCATTTTGTCCGTCAATTTTGGTCCGATTTTCACGAAATTCGAACTCAACCTTCATCACCATGGAACGGTGATATAATCAAACGGTTTTTTAAATCGGATAACAATTTTGACCTCCAGAGGTACCACAAGTTACAAAGGGCGATTTTTCGGACAATCAGGGGCCATAATTCAGGAAGTTACGATCCGATGGGCGCAAATATCGAAAGGAACCAAGATCTTTGGGTTATAAATATGCATTTTAAGTTTCATCCAAATCGGTTCAAAATTGTGACCTCAACACTGTTCACAAGCTAAAAGATAGGCTGGCACTGCCAGGCAGGATACGCCCACATTTTCGAGAGATGGATAGAGAACAAGCAATACCGAAAGTGATTTTTCCTACATCATTAAGTTAGAATATGATATGTGCAAATATCGAAATGAATTAAGATCTTTGGGTTATAAAGGTGCATTTCAGTAGGCTTCAAATTCGACTGGGAATCATGTTGCTAAGTGGGTAAGATGCTGGCTCGGCAGCCTTGAGGTTGGGTGTTTGATCCCTGCATTGGGTGACAAAGTTCATCTAGATTTTCTGGCATGGTTTCCCCTTGTTAGTGATGAAGGATGGATGGCCTGACAAGACAGCTGTCAATTTTGGTTCAATTTTCACAAAATTTGAACTCAATCTGCATTACCATGTAACGGTGATATAATCAAACGTTTTTTTAAATCGGATAATAATTTTATACCTCCGAGGGACCACAAGCTAAAAAGGGTGATTTTTTGTACAATCAGGGGCCATAATTCAGGAAGTTACGAACCAATGGGTGCAAATATCGAAAGGAACCAAGATCTTCGGGTTATAAACATGCATGTCAAGTTTCATCAAAATCAGTTCAAAATTGTGACCTCTATAGGGTCTACAACCTTGATATAACATAATTTCACACTGATCGCTTACAAACAGGGGCCATTTTGTCTGTCCATTTGGGTCCGATTTTCACAAAATTTGAACTCAACCTTCATTACCATGTAACGGTGATATAATCAAACGGTTTTTTAAATCGGATGATAATTTTGACCTCCAGAGCCAACACAAGCTAAAAAGGGCGATTTTTCGGACAATCAGGGGCCATAATTCAGGAAGTTACTATCCGATGGCCGCAAATATAGAAAGGAACCAAGATCTTTAGCTTATAAACATACATGTCAAGTTATCACAATCGGTTCAAAATTGTGACCTCTATTGGGTCCACAACCTTGAAATAACATATTTTCACACTATTCGCGTATAAACGGCAGCCATTTTGTATGTCAATTTGGGTCCGATTTTCACGAAATTCGAACTCAACCTTCATTACCATGTAACGGTGATATTATCAAACGTTTTTTTAAATTGGATAATAATTTTGACCTCCAGAGGGACCTCAAGCTAAAAAGGGCGATTTTTCGGACAATCAGGGGCCATAATTCAGGAAGTTATGATCCGATGGGCGCAAATATCAAAAGGAACCAAGATCTTGGGCTTATAAACATGCATGTCAAGTTTCATCAAAATCGGTTCAAAATTGTGACCTTTATAGGGTCCACAACCTTGAAATAACATATTTTCACACTATTCGCGTACAAACGGCGGCCATTTTGTATATCAATTTTGGTCCGATTTTCACGAAATTCGAACTCAACCTTCATTACCATGTAACGGTGATATAATCGAACGTTTTTTTAAATCGGATAATAATTTTGACCTCCAGACGGACCACAAGCTAAAAAGGGCGATTTTTCGGACAATCAGGGGCCATAATTCAGGAAGTTACGATCCGATGGGCGCAAATATCGAAAGGAACGAAGATCTTGGGGTTATAAACATGCATGTCAAGTTTCATCAAAATCGGTTCAAAATTGTGACCTCTATAGGGTCCACAAGCTCAAAACATGATATTTCGTACAATCAGGGGCCATAATCCATGAAGTTTCCATCCGATACATGCCAATATCGAAAGCAGCCGAGATCTTATGGGGATAAACCTATATTTCAAGTTTCGTCAAAATCGGATAAGAATTGTGACCTGTAGAGAGTCCACAAACAAATTGTGGACGGATGGACGTCCGGACGGACGTCCGGACGCACGTCCGGACGCACAGGGGCGACGACATAATACGTCCACATGAAAATGTGGGCGTATAAAAACGTGATTTTTCTTACAATCTGGGGCCATAACCCATGAAGTTACAGTCCGATACATGCCAATATCGAAAGGAACCGAGATCTTAGGGTGATAAACCTATATTTTAAGTTTCATTGAAATCGGATAAAAATTGTGACCTGTAGACTGTTCACAAACAATTGTGGACGGACGGACGGACGGACAGGGGCGACGACAATATACGTCCACATGAAAATGTGGGCGTATAAAAAAAGATTTTGAAAATATTTACTGATTCAGCTTGGTCATCGTTTTATTCTTTATAAAAATGGCTGATGTATTGCTAAACGCATGTACAACACAACGATAATTTTTCATTGGTTAAAGTCGTATAAATGTGGGAAAATTTACAGTAGCTATTGGACGACAGACTGACCGACAGATGGACAGACAGGGCGACAACAATTATGACCGCATTTCATGTGGGTGTATAAAAACGATTGGTAATCTATAGGATTTGTCATCTTATGACCTGACACAGGTTTTAGGAATATAATATCTAGTGGATGATCACTATGATCTCTAGAACATCCACAAAAATTTTCAAAGTAATTAATTGCCATAACTCTGGAAGTAGTTATTGGAAATTGTTGAAAATCAAAAGGATTCTTTAATTTGTCTCATGACACTGTGCATCAATCTAAAGTCAATCAGATATTAATTTTAGCTTCTAGAACGTCAACTAGATTGTTAAAACTGATCAAGGGCCATAGCCCTGATCATTAATATCATAAATCGTTGAATAGGCAGTCCTCGAAATTAAGAATTTTCTACCACGGCACAAAAAAATGAAAAATGCCGTGGCAGAATGGTACTGCTATGGCACCAGGGCATTTTTTGTATTTCAAAATCACTAATTTTCTTAACTTTGCAAGATGGATAAAATTTATTTATAATACACATGATAAACAAAACTAATGTAAGTGGTATTACATATACCATTATAAGTTATTATTACTGTAGTTTACAATAATGAAAATTCTGCAAATTATTTACTAAAAGCAACTGTTTAAAAAGCCTCTCATAGTCTTTTTTTTATCAAAGTTCTACATGTAATTGATGCAACCATTCAAGATTATACTGAATCAGATTCTGAATCTGATGTAGAACTAACAGATATTTCGGCTACATCCACATTATTTATATCTGCACAATCATTGCCACTTTCACTATCAGTCAGTGGGTGGTCAGTGTCATTGGAGTCTGATGGCAAAAATAAACAATTCCTCTTTCTACATGTAGCACTATCTGAAGATACTGTCAATTTACGTTTTAGTTTATACCCCAAGGGACGTCTACTTCTCTTGGCAACACCGCCATCAGGATTTGTTTGGAGAAAGTGTTCAACGGCTTTATTGTACAGCTCTTCACAATTATTGAAACTGACACCATAACTGCTAATTATTAACAAATCTTCAATTGTCTGATTTTTTAAAGACTGTCTGTCTTTTGTTAAAATTTTTACAAATTTACTGAATACTCTCTCAATCTCAGCACTACTTATTGGTACAACTATTGCGATTTCTGCTAAATGCAAAAAATTATCAATCGCTAAATCAAGTCTTGACTGAAAAAGTTGCGGCCAAACATTGTTACTTGATGAATTTTTAAGGAATGTTTTAACATGGAGATGTACAGTGTCAAATTCATGTTGTATTTTCAAAGTGTCACAGCCATTTGCCGCCAACACAGTTGAAAAATGTTCAGTTAGTAGTTGTATCGATTGCTTAATATCTGCTTTATCCTTAAATTGGTACCCCTTAGTGTCCAAAAGATTGGCTACAGCCGAATAAATGGGATTATCAGTAAAGCTGGAAAATCTCTGTTTAATGTTAACACATAAATTTTCAAGAATAGGTTCTATATTTCTTATGACCAACGACAGAGCTTCCTCCAAAGTAGTTGTCATAGCATACCCATGGAATGACTTTTTGTTAGAATCCCCAACTGAGTGTGCAGGAAAAACGGGATTCCCACGAGTTGCGTGACGTCCGGTTAAAAGTTGATCTGGAATGTCTTCCTTTAAGAAAGGCCAGCATAACTTGGCTAACGTGGGGAAGTACTCTTCCATGTACAATGCATCTGAACCTTTTTCATGGACCAACTCCTTTAACTTTTCTAGTGTTTGAATGAGTGCTTTCATTGATGTAACTGCTTCAGGCACAAGCAATTCTTGCTTTTGTAAAATATTTGAAAATGGTGTCATATATGAAAGAATATCTTTCCGGGCACAAAGAAAAATCAAAGTAGATAGTTTTGATGAATTTTTTAACAACCCCTGAAGCTTTGGACGAGAATCTTTCATAGTTTTGTTGTGTGGCGAATGAATTTGTTGGTTACAAAAGGCAATAAAAATAGGGAGGTTTTTGATAAAACTGTCGGAGGAATCCACTTGGTGGGATACCCACCTAGTCCCATTAGGTCTTTTATATTTATACAGTGTTTGATTTATGAACAATGCCTGTCTTTTCAGTAACCTGAACTTTAAATTAGCACGTTTGAAGAAATAATAAACGCTAAGTTCCTGACATTCAGAATTAAGTTGAGATCCCTTGAAACTGTCCTTTATGCCTAGTTCATTTTTATGATTTGCACACCATCCTTGAATAAGATGATCACCTATATCATTTTTTTCCATTTCAAAAAGTTTATTGTTTACAGCAGCTCCATCGCTACCATTGCCAATCTGTCGTTCACTTCTATTGAAGATAAATCCTTGTTTGTTCATACAAGTTGTCAAAGCCACCTTAAGGCCCTCTGCATCTGAGTTTTCGGGTTCTTCTAATGATAGTATTTGGAACTTGGGTTTTCCCTCTTTGCACGTTTTGATAACATACAATTCCTTTTCATCCATTGTTTTGGCACTACTTGACCCATCATAGAAAAGTGAATAATAAATTCTTTGTTTATCATTTAAGGGCTCTGTATCTTCCTGTTTTCTTATGCAGTGTGCTAATACTGAGACCATTTCATGCCCCGATTTGTCTGAGAGATACCCACCTCCCAAATCAACACCATGAATATTTTTTTCAAAATATGCTATTTTCTCGTAGTCGGTGAATGGCCGGGTATTTGCAGCAACAAAATGGGCAAGCTGGAATTTTTTAACCAATTGCTTTTTGTGTGAAACATACAGTTTTCTACGTGATTCTGTAATAGTAATCTGGCTTGACTTCAACACATTATTTTCTTCAACTGTCAAATCGCAGCTACCGGTACTAGTAGTAGCACTAGAGCCAACTTGACTTTTCTCTGGGGGGTTTTCACTACGGCGTCTAAGTAATGCATCCTGGTGTACTTTGGATTTATAAACATGGTCTTCGGCATTACATTTCTTTATTACAGTAGTACCCGTAACCCATTTATCGATTCTTCTCATTACATTTCCACGAATACGTTGGTGTGGAAAATACGCCGGTACAGGCCCATCTGTGTCACTGGCATTGGTAACGGATTCCGGACTGCCATATACTTCACGGCATACTTTACAGTAAATACGTTTAACCAAATTACTGTCGTCTGATTGAAGTTCACAGCCAATACTATCCAGTTTCCAATTATCGACTATTTTTTTTCTAATTCCCATCATTAATGGAATGATGAGAATTAAGACTATAAAGTGAGACGGCATCGATGCCAGATGAGTGTCAAAAAGAGTGGAGAAAGTAAGCTACGTGTATCCATACGCGCGAAGAGTTCTGGAAATGAATTTAAAATTTATTGTTTGTTTGGCATATTGTTGTTACAACGCTAAAACAGATCTATTTTATGCAAGTCTGGTTTGAAAGAACAGCAAGAAAATAAATATGACGTATTTATACGCTCCGTTACATAGGGCGTAGTAATTATAAACAAAGGGTGTGAATCGGTCCAGGTCCGACTGACAAACGGTACAGTGAAAAGTACATTACGAGAATGGTAACATTGTTCATGCACTAGCCATAGTAACTAGGCAACAGTCCGTGCACTCTATCATCGAGGTCTATTTTAGTTGATGATCGTTGCAAATAACACAACTGTAACGGTAAAGCATGGATATGCCTACAGCACATGGGTTAAAAGTGTACCGCCCGGTATTCGATAATTGCAACATATTTGTCAGACTTTCGTATACAAAATGATAAACAAATAATGACGCTATTACACGGTCAGACGACATCCTCCTGATACTATTCTATAACACCGGTACATTTAGTCATTATTATTATAATATTAGGATCGTAAAAAAATAATTATGCCGTGGCAGACAAGGTTTGCGTCGGCTTTTACCACGGTTTTGCCGTTTGCCGTGGTTAATTTCGAGCGCTGAATAGGGGTCTTCATCTCATGAACTTAAACAAATTTCAAGTCAATTGGATATTGACTTGAGTCTGTACAGCATCCATGACAATCTACAACAACATTTCAATGTGGGCGTCTAAAAAGAATGCAAAATTAAAACTGATATAGCAGCGGGACGATTTACCCAATACTACCCAATACTACCCAATTCTACCCAATACCACCCCAGTACTACCTCAAAATCACCACATACTACCAAATACTACAACATATACTGCAAAATGTGCATATTAATTGAATTTTTTCAAAAATAATTAGTTATACCGTGGGAATTGTACTTCAAATGCGATTACAGATGTCTGGCTGTTCCTTTTGCCTCCCTATATCACCTAAAACAAGCAAAAACTAACCAAATACTATCAAATACTTATCACATACTACCCACTATCATTAAAGTTACAATTTCATATTTTCTAAGAAAGTCAAAACATAATTATTTCTATGTCCTTTGCTCAAAAGGTTGTCAACTCACTATCATACGATCATGGGCAAAATTTTGGGGGCATTAAAATGGGTGACACAGGTTGATTGAGGAAATAGTTACTCAATTACCTCCCTTGTTTTCCCATTCCTCTCCATGGACGGCCATCTTCAAACGTTTGAATTTGAAGTTGAAAATGATATTTTTGCCAATTTCTCAACTGGCAATAGTGAATTATAGGATTATTCTTAAACAAGGTAGGACTGTTTATAGGTTCAATCTATTTTAGGGCTTTATTTTAATACATTTTAAAAATATAACTTAAAAAAATGCTATTGCAACTTTAAATAACAACCTTATGTTGTCAAATAACAAAACATTAGTTTAATTACGGCGACGAATATTCGATAATTCGCAGAGAATGGAAATGAATGTGCAGTTATCTCCCTTTACAACCGATAACTGGATTTTAGATTGATTTGCGGATTAATCATCTTATTTTGCGTTGCGGTTGGTTTCCAAATCGACGAAATTAAAATAAGAAATGCAAGTATTTTTTGTGTATATTTGTGTGTAATTAACTACTGTATTATTATATAAGATGGCCAGGAGTCTATAAATAACTACATGTATTTAAACCCTTCCATGGGTATCGTCAGGAGGTATGTCCATTAACAAATAACAAACAAAAAATTCGCTTGTTTCTGGGGTTTAACGTCCACTTCCACGTCGCATTTGAAGTACAATTCCCACGGTATAACTAATTATTTTTGAAAAAATTCAATTGATATGCACATTTTGCAGTATTATGTTGTAGTATTTGGTAGTATGTGGTGATTTTGAGGTAGTACTGGGGTGGTATTGGGTAGAATTGGGTAGTATTGGGTAGTATTGGGTAAATCGTCCCACCCCTGAAATAGCTTCGAATATAACATTCTTAAACAAAAAAAACAGGTATGATTAGTCAATTACAAATCATAACAGAACAAAAAAATATCAAATAAAACTACAAAATAAAACCAGTCAAACACTCAGAAAATAAAAATAAAAACAATGTTACAAAAACATCAAAACATAAATCAAAAGGAGCCTTAAAACAAACATTCCGATTGTCTTACCCGTATCACTTCTGGACAAGCATAATGTGGAGACCTAGATGAAAGAATTTAACAAATAATGTCAGATATTTATATTAACCCTCTTGGTATTTTTAATCACACTGCCTTATGAAATCAGCCCATCAGGACTGACCATTTGCTTAACTCTCATCTTCAAGTTATGCTGAGAAATTTAGTTAACAAATGAGCTTTCATTCTAATATGTTATAACCAGCGGCTTCCAGGCAGGATACGCCCACATTTTCGAGAGATGGATAGAGAACAATCTAAAAAGAAAGGGATTTTTCCTACAATCAAGGACCATAATTCATGAAGTTACGATTTGATATGCACAAATATTGACAGGAACCAAGATCTTTGGGTTATAAATATGCATTTCAAGTTTCATCAAAATCGGATTAAATTTGTGACCTCAACTGGGTCCACAACCTTGATATACCATATTTTTACAGTATTTGCGTACAAATTTTGTTAGACAGTTTTGGTTTGATTTTCAGGAAATTCGAACTCAACCTTCATTACAGTTTAACGGTGATATAATCAAATGTTTTTTTTTAAATTGGATAATAATTGTTAACTCCAGAGAGACCACAAGCAAAAAAAGACGATTTTTTGGGGCCACAATTCAGAAAGTTATGATCCGATGGGCGCAAATATTAAAAGGAACCAAGATCTTTGGGTTATAAACATGTATGTCAAGTTTAATCAAAATCAGAACAAAGATCTTTGGGTTTTAAACATACTTGTAAAGTTTCATCAAAATCGGTTCAAAATTGTGACCTCTATAGGGTCCACACAAGCTAAAAACGTGATTTCTCAGACAATCGGGGGAAGTAATCCATGAAGTTTCGATCCGATACATGCCAATATCGAAGGCAGCCTAAATCTTATCGGGATAAACATATATTTCAAGTTTCGTCAAAATCGGATAAGAATCGTGACCTGTAGAGAGTCCACAAACAATTGTGGACGGAAGGCGGGCAGGGACAACGGCTTAATACGTCCACTTGAAAATGTGGGCATATAAAAACAAATTCAACCAAGCCAACATGTCTCCCACCAAATTCCCAAAGTAAATAGATGACACATATTATTTAATAGCACATTTATTTTTTTCAAAAGTATCAAGCAATCAAACTGATTATCAACTACCCACTAAGTTTCATCACCTTCTATCAGAATCAAAGTTATCTTATCCCAAAGCATCGACCAATGAAACTGCTTAGGATTTGCTTAGCTTTAGCTCGAAATGTAAATCATTGAACTCAGTCAAGACATTCACCTAAAGAACATCTACATCAAGTTTAAAGTTCTTTACTATTACAAATTCAGGGGATCACGTTGCTAAGTGGGTAAGGCACTGGCTCTACTAGCCTGGAGGTCGGGTGTTCAATCCCTGCATTGGCCGAGAAAGTTCATCCAGATTTTCAGGCGTGGTTTCCCCTTACTAGTGATGCAGAACGGAGGGCCTGACAAGGACAGCTGTCTAGTCGTTTGGATGGGACAAAAAATCAAGGTCCCGTGTACACATTGGCGTGCATGTAAAAGATCCCCTTGCAGTTGAAATTCGATATAACAGTAGGCCGTAGAGCTGTTGCATGGACAAAATTTCCCTCATAACACACTGTATGGCATATGCCTGTCTTCCATTAGCCCAGGTTAGTTGCAGAAGAGTAGGACGTTAAACCACATTTTATTTCCTTTATTACAAATTCAATCAAATTACAGAAAAATAGGTTGCCAGGCAATGAAACATATGCCCATGGCAGCTAAATCATCCAGGCAGTCAACAAGAGTTGTCGCATATTAAGTAATTATCAGGAAATTATTAGAATTTGTTTAGTTTTTATAAAGTTCTGCCCCATGCTAATGTTTAGTATATGAAACATTTAATATTATGGATTTAGCTGTTCAATTATCGATTTTCAAGAAATTCAAACTCAACCATCATTAATGTGTAAGGGTGATATAGTCAAACGTTTTTTTAATTCGGAATAAATTTATGACCTCCATAGGGTCCACAAGCTAAAAATCATGATTTTTCATACAATCAGGGGCCACAATTCAGGAAGTTATGGTCCAATGTGCCCGAATATCGAAAGGAACCGCGATCTTTGGGTTATAAACTTATATTTCAAATTACATCAAAATCGGATTAAAATTGTGACCTCTACTGGGTCCACAACCTTGATATATCATATTCTTACACTATACGCGTATTAGCGGCAGCCATTTTGTCCGGCAGTTTTGGTCCGATTTTCATAAAATATCGAACTCGACCTACATTACCCTATAACCGTGATATAATCAAACGTTTTTTAAAATCAGGTAATAATGGTGACCTCCAGAGGGCATACGACACACCTGTGCTTGCCTACTCCATGATCAAACACGATAGCAGATGGCTTCCATCTTGTTTACTGACGGTACTACTTATTTTAAGACAGACTCGGCTTTCCAATTTATAATATCTACGTCATTGGGGATTTCCAATTTATACTCACTGGTTGCTATGACCCGCTATGGCGTTGTCTAGAAAGGCGCGTGCTCGCGTTAGTTTAAAATTTTTGCTATACGTTTAACATGGACTATTTGATGTAATTTGCCTGATTTGATTTGGCCCCATTTCCATAAATTTAGGTTGTTTTTTAGAAATTTTTAGCAAATGTTAATCTTAGGTGTTTTTTAATTCTAGCCGAAGTAAATTTTTTTACAATTTATAGCGAGTTAAGTTATCGTCTCTAAGAGGCGGGCGTAGTATTTTAAATGGCGGCCATTTGCCATCATGTGTATTCTTGAAGTAGGTACACATGATGTAATCGTATGCTCCAGAGGGATCACAAGCTAATAAATGCAATTTTTCGTACAATCAGGGGCCATAATTCAGGAAGTTACAATCCGATATGTGCAAATATGTAATGGAACCAAGATCTTTAGGTTATAAACATGTATTTCAAGTTTCATCAAAATTGAATTAAAATTGTGACCTCTATAGGGTCCACAACCTTGATATAACATATTTTCACACTATTTGTGTACAAACAGCAGCCATTTTGTCGGTCAATTTTGGTCTGATTTTCACGAAATTCAAACTCAACCTTCATTACCATGTAACGGTGATATAATCAAATTTTTTAAATTGGATAATAATTTTGACCTCAAGAGGGACCACAAGCTAAAAAGGGCGATTTTTTTGACAATCAGAGCCAATAATTCAAGAAGTTACGATCCGATGGGCGCAGGGGGGTTGGGATGGCCTAGTGGTCTAGAGTGCCGCGCTTTGACATCTAGCTGGCCGATCACCTCTGGCTTGCGGCTGTGGTTTTGATCCCTGGCGTGAGCGTATGTGGCATGGAGATAGGGGCGCCTTCTCAACCTCGTGGGTTTCCTCCGGGCACTCCGGTTTCCTCCCACTGCTAAAGACCCCTACGCGCAAGCGAATTATTGAAATAAACTTAAACCATATGTTAGTCCGGAAATGACCTAGTTTGTGTCAAGTGGACGTTAATCTCTCTCCGATTGGCGCAAATATCGAAAGGAACAAAGATCTTTGGGTTATAAACATACTTGTAAAGTTTCATCGAAATCGGTTCAAAATTGTGACCTCTATAGGGTCCACAAGATAAAAACATGATTTTTCGTACAATCAGGGGCCATAATCCATGAAGTTTTGATCCGATACATGCCAATATCGAAAGCAGCCGAGATCTTATGGGGATAAACCTATATTTCAAGTTTCGTCAAAATCAGATAAGAATCGTGACCTGTAGAGAGTCCACAAACAAATTGTAGACGGATGGACGGACAGGGGCGACAGCATAATACGTCCACATGAAAATGTGGGCGTATAAAAAGTCGATTTTGCGTACAATCAAGGACTATAATTCAGGAAGTTACAATCCGATATAGGCAAATATCAAAAGGAACCCAGATCTTTGGGTTATAAACATGCATTTCATGTTTCATCAATATCAGATTGAAATTGTGACCTCTACAGGGTCCACAACCTTGATCTACCATATTTTTATAGTATTCGCGTACAAGCGGCGGGCATTTTGTCTGTCAGTTTTGGTCCGATTTTCACGAAATTCAAACTCAAAATTCATTACAGTGTAACGGTCATATAATAAAACATTTTTTTTAAATCGGGTAATAATTTTGACTTCCAAGAGGGACCACAGGCTAAAAAAGGCGATTTTTCGTATAATCAGGGACCATAATCCAGGAAGTTACAATACGATATGCACAAACATTGACAGGAACCAAGATCTTTGAATTATAAACATGCATTTAAAGTTTCATCAACATCAGATTAAAATTATGACCTCCACAGGGTCTACAACCTTGATATACAGTATTCGCGTACAGGCGGTGGCCATTTTGTCTGTCAGTTTTGGTCCGATTTTCACGAAATTCGAACTCAACATTCATTACATTTTTACAGTGATATAATCAAACGTTTTTTTTAAATATGGGTAATAATTTGGACTTCCACAATCTAATAAAGGTGGTTTTTCATATAATCAGTGGCCAGAATTCAGGAAGTTACAGTACAGGCATCGCGCAGGTTTGAGCAAACACGATATTACCGTGTTTTCTATCGTGGAATTCCATGATTTACCGAGTGAATATCGAGGAAATATCGAGTGACACGATAGCACTGCCTCGGTGTTGAAAACACCGTGCGACTCGGTGTTATAATTAAAACATGCATCTCGTCGCTTATTTTAGGTAAAATACATGTAGCACTTTATAGACCAGTTACTATGTTGGAATTTTTCCATTAATCACGAATATTTGATGGCTAGTTCGAAATCATAACTGAATTAAACACATTGACATCCAAGTACTATTCATTCTTCTTCTAAACAGAATATGCCTATAGATACCATTACGTTATTACTTCATTAATATGTACGATATTTTGAAGTCTTGCGTCAATCGACTATTACAAATTCATTCATATTACGGAAAAAATTATAAAATGCGCACAAATCAATTATGGTCTTACCGGGGTGTAATTTTATCCTTCTAAATAGTAATTTACATACTGACAAATTAGCCACACCGTGCATACAGTATTGGTATATCACACCTCAACTAATTCTGGTTTAAATCACAAATAAATTAAAAGATATCGTGAACCGATACGAAACACGCCTCGCCAGAATTCACCGTCAGCAAGGTTATGGAACTTTGCTGAATACATGTACATGTATGTGGACACGTATCACTCCGATAAAGGCGATAATATCATGCTGACCTTTTCATTTCGGCTCCATTGGGTCTGGTGAATGCAAACTGTCAATCAAGGTTCCATAATGTAAATTGGCACGTGACATCAAAAGAAACCAACTGACAGAAAAAAGACGCCCATTTTACAACAAATTGTTAGCCTGCTGTAGTCTCCTTGTTATTACGACTTGTATTGTAAATTGTCAGAAATAAAAATTTACCAAAAATGGTTTGACATCTTTTTTTTTAAAAAAAAACCCCATCACTATTGTTAATTTGATTCTGATAGGCAAATGGTTGGCATTCAAGAAGGGTCACAATGGTTTGTTATTTGCATGTCAATCAATTTGGGCGTGTTAAAATTAAACGTAAGGTAAATTTTCAAAAGAGATGTCTTGTAAAATAACCTGTGTTTATTACTCAAATATTTTCTCAATTAGCAGAATGTCAAAATAAAGAAAATGACTACGAAGTTATTCGTCGAAGTTTCACGCGTTTTTTGTATTTGGCTCGACACCTCCGCACAGTCCCTACGTGTAATACCATGTTACGAGAAATTGCGATTAATGTTTTACGGTAAAAATCGTGTGTTTAGGAATGTGGATGAGTGATTGTTCAATTATTTAAATCGGTACATGCTCGAAGGTTGACTCGTGCAGATCGTGTAATGGGCAAAATAATGTTTAGTCATCCTATTTGCAATTGACATATTCTGTCAATAAAATCACACCGGTGCTCATTAATAATTTATCAGGTGATCATTATTTTATTACATTGTGCACAAACGTCATTCCTTAAATAGCCCCAGGCACCTTTAACAGCTTAAGCACGCTTTTTTCTGCTGGGCAATCTTCTCTCTTCTCTTTGATGTTGCATTCTCGGCTAATTGACACGTCGATAACTCTAATACTACCATTATAATTCTCACTATCAAAGAAGCTTCAATTCATAAGAAATGGTGGTGAGATCGTGTTGAGGGTTAAAACAATCAAAATGATATGTGTCTGTGATAATTATTGGAAACTAAAACGGTTTTATTAATAAGGATATGTATTGTCTATTGCATGAATACGCGGTCAGTTGTTTGATTTTAGCCATAATGATAAGTTCACCAATCTTTTTGTAATAAAGTAAACTCCTTAAATTGTGCCGCGCCCCTTTTAGATAAACCGAGTTCGTTTTTTATAAGATAGCGATTATTTTACGTATTACGTACTTTTAATATTTTATTTATACATTAATAACAATATGATTTCACGTTTAACGCGAGCGATTGATCTTGCTCTTCTCGGCTCGCGCAAACGTCAAAAAATTCTCAAATTGCGACTAATTTACGCTAAAAATTATATGTGTAAAATACTCTTTTGACCAAATTGTTTTCTATTGTCAAATTGTCCTGTAAATTATAAATATACTTTATTTTCGGACATTGATCTGAATTGATATTTTCATGAGACAAAACGGAAACATCGAATTGTTACGGTTAATTTATCTGGCTTATTACTTATAAATGGGTAAATACAACTCAACTCTCACCGCATGTTTTTATTACAATTCCATAACAATTAATTACGTGTTTATTTAATAATAAAAGTACATGTTTTCTTAATAATAAGCAAGTGTTTAACAGTTTATTTAACAACAAGTACAACTCAGTTAATTAGCTGCTATGTCGGGCCACCCGAATATCCCTTTTACAAGACAAATTAGATTGATGTGTTTCGGCATCATAAATAATTGAAAACTAACCGTTAATCGACTTTCCGTGCATAAAATGAAGTAAACAATATCCAAAATGCACGCTTTCTTACTTTGGGTTGTTTGGATAACACATCTAAGAAGTGGCTACGTGCAATTTTATCCTTTGATCTTTTATATCACGGGAGATTTCTGTTATTCAACTTGCATGAAAATGACGACATTACAAGTTGACAGTTCAGCAATGAGGATCGTTTACGCTTGGTAGAGGATTGGGAAGTTGATAAGAATCGAAGCATTTTGAAAGTTATGACTGTCCAATACTGTCCATTGATTTGAGATTTAGGTGGAATAGACTCTTCGTTCGAAATACAATTATTCTTTTCTCAAATAAAACGAGTGCCTTGGATTTTTGTGTGGATTCGAAAGTGGTTACTTTTCTTTCAATCGGAGACTTGTGTTGCGTTCATCTCATTTTCACGGTAAGTACGGGCTTTCAAATCCCGTTGCAGGTTCTATTTATACATGTATCCTGTACTAGATACGCAGCTTTACATGAGTGCGTGGAAATTTAACGGCAAATATATCGTGTAGAATACAATGTATGTGAACATGCATGTTCACACTATATAACCTAAGCAATTGTGGCCGTATTATTAACGAAAATATTTAACATTCATAACATCGTGGAAGTATATCATTTTGACATCAATTGTTTATGACAGATAAACATCGTTAATTACACCGAGGCCTATCATGTCACGCGACTATCGTGGCACACGATAGCGACCGCTACACCGAGTTATTTATCGTGGCAATATCGTGCCGTTATCTTGGAAATTTTAAACAAAAAACGACACGATAATCGTGTCCCGTCAAAGCAACTCGATATCCGTACTGTAAGATCCAATATGGGCAAATATCGAAAGGAACAAAGATCTTTAGGTTATAAACACGTATTTCATGTTTCATCAAAATTGATTTAAAATTGTGACCTCGACAGGGTCCACAACCTTGATATACCATATTTCTATACTTTTCCTTGTAGAAGCGGCGCCCTTTTTGTCTGTCAATTTTGCTCTGATTTTCACAAAGATTCTACCTCGAAATCGGATAGTAATTGTGACCTCCAGAGGAACCACAAGCTAAAAAGGGCCAATTTTTGTACAATCAGTTGCTAGTTGATGGCTAGTTCGAAATCGGTAAAGGAATAAACACATTTTTCGAGAAACCTCAAACCCCGGGTACTAAACATTCTTCTAAACAGAATATGCCTAAAGATAGCAATACGTTATTACTTCATTAACATGTTCCATATTCTTAATACTTGCGTCAATCGACTATTACAAATTCATTCATATTGTTTGATAATGAGAGGGATAATTATATTTAGGATACTCTGGAATATTTCTGGACTCATCCTCACGTAGCCTGTTTTTTTATACATATAAGAGTCGCCCAATTTGCGTTCGGTAGCCTTCTTAGAATACTATAATATCGGCGTTGTACTAATACGTCTAAGCCGCCGCTTGATCATGATGTACATAACAATAGTAATTGAAGTTTTCAATGCGATGATGACTAAAATGCATTTAGAGGTGTCACATGACAAAGCATGTGACAGGTTATCTTTTCCGAAATCGCCAAAGTCGTCGTGTAGTGTGCTCACTCTACTTAAGTTGTCGCATAGTGTGCGCCAGGCTTTACTCAATATCATCCAAAGTTTTCAACATTGTAAACACTAATTATCTGTCAATTTAAATCAACATTGATGTTGTGATCTTACCGGTAAAACATTTTACCATTGGTACACAAATCGTCTCCTATTAGGGCTCGAAGAACGAGGCTAGATATATTCCACGAGTCTTGTCAAATAGTGATGTCATATTCTGATCTGGAGAATACGCACAATAAGTAGTATTTGTGTAAGCTGGAATAACCAAATGCTAGAGATTGTCATTCTATTGACACTTCTGATGTATTTCGCCGAACACAACTGATTTGAAATCAAAGTAAAAACAGAAACGATTGAATGTAAGTCAGTGTATATACATTAGCTCCTGGACTGCTTCATTGGAATCTCTGCAATATTGACCCATTCTGATCATATGCCAAAATATTTGTGTTCAAACAAATCAAATATCTGAAGTTTATATTCCGATATTAATGTCAATGTGACCACACCTAGGATAACTTTCTCATTAAATTAGAAATTATTTGACTTACCCACAACTAGTTTCTAACATGGACCCTTCAACCTGTAATGAGGCCATCCCAAAGTCGGCCACACGGATATTATTTTTCTCGTCTAGTAACAAATTCTCTGGTTTTAAATCACGGTGACTGTAAAATAAAACACAAGGTAAAATTTTGATTAGTCAGATATTTTATGAGCGAATGATTTCGAAATGTCAAGTAATCATTTAATATACAATCGATTTCTACACATGCTAAGAGTCATTCCATGAGATAACCATGCAAAATCAGGAAGATGGGGAGTCAGCAGATTAGCATCTGGGTGATTTTTGGCCAATTTTGATTAATTTTCAGCCACCTATTGTGTTTGGATGGAAAAGGTGATTGGTGATGTTAGTGGGTGTCTTCCTGTGCCCCTATTGTAAATCTCTCATTCTCTGTGGAATAACCAACTATTCATTCAGGGTAAGCCAGCTCTCTCTGTTTCTTCACCAAATCATTCGCTCGTACTCACTGGTGTTATGTTATATTGACTAGATAAAGACCATACCATGTAGGCATATAAGTTTATAATCTCAACAGCAAGGCAAACATTTATGTACATTTATATATTTATATTAGCAGGTGCATTGTACAATCGGGGGGGGGGTGGGATGGCCTAGTGGTCTAGAGTGCCGCGCTTCGACCTCTAGCTGGCCGGTCACCTCTGGCTTGCGGCTGTGGTTTCGAGCCCTGGTGTGAGCGTATGTGGCATGGAGATAGGGGCGCCTTCTCAACCTCGTGGGTTTCCTCCAGGCACTCCGGTTTCCTCCCACGGCTAAAGACCCCTACGCGCAAGCGAATTATTGAAATAAAATTGAAACCATATGTTAGTCCCGAAATGACCTGGTTGTGTTGAGTGGACGTTAAACCCCATTTCTCTTTCTCTCTCTCTCGCATTGTACAATCAGCACATTAGTATAACATAATATAATATATCACAAATCTAGCTTTACAGGAGGTTTACTAATTCTACCACTCCGAGTCGTAGTTGACAGATTAGTAAGATTATCAGAAGGACTGACAGTTTTGTATTTGACGTATAAATAAATACCCTGGGTATTTGCATTAATAGGACAATCGGTGTTGCCAGCAAAACTAACTTTTTTCTTTGCAGTTTCTGTGGCTTCATATACGGCAAGTAAAATATATAAGTACATGTATGCCTATCGGATATCATTATTTCAAATTATCTTATCAACACTGGTCAAAAAATACTGGAACTAGATGAATATTGGCCTCTAGAGCGTTCACAAGATGTTTCAAAGTGATCAAGGACCATAACTCTGGCAATAATTATCGGAAATCGCTGAAAATCAATGGGCTTCTTTGTCTCATGACATTAAACACTGTGTATAAATAAATTTACAATCAATCAGATATAAACTTTAGCCTCTAGAGAGCATCCGAAAGATTTTTTGAAGTGATCAAGGGTCAGAACTCTGGCAGTAATTATCGGAAATTGCTGAAAATCAATAGACATCTTCGTCTTATGACCTTAAACACTGTGTATATATTTAAAGTCAATCGGTTATTAACTTTGGCCTCTAGAGCATCGACAAGCTATTTTGAAGTGATCAAGGGCCATAACTCTAGCAGTTATAACCGGAAATCGCTGAAAATCAATAGGCGTCTCCATCTCATGACCTTAAACACTGTGTATAAATTCAAAGTCAATCAGATATTAACTTTAGAGCGTTCACTAAAAAATTGTGGACGACGGACGGAAAAGGGGACAACAATATACAACCACATTTCCACGTGGGCGTATAAAAATGCACCAAACTAAGAAGACACATTGTGTTGTTCGTTTTTAACACACACCAAGTACAGAAATTAATTAATTCACTTTCAATCAATCCCTCACCCCTGTAATATTAACACACCGTATCTGCAGAATTTAGCCTCTCCATACTAAACTCATCATTTCTACTTCTAAGTCTTAAGAGTCATTCCACGAGAAATCTATGTAGAAGGTGGGAAGGTGGGGGTTGGCAGATCGAGTTTATCTTGTGGGGGATTTTATCGACTCCTCTGGACTACTTCACAGCCAGAAAAGTTGATCTCAAAATTTAATCATTATTGAAATATAGTCTTTTTGGACATTTTTACCCTTTCTCACATCATTTTTGGTCAATTTTCAGCCACCTAATCTGGCGAGTCTAGGGTTTGGATGAAAATAGTGATGGTTGGTGATGTAAGTGGGGGTCTTCCTGTGCCCCAATAATGGTCAGCAAAATTTTAACATATGGCGAATAAAGTAGAAAATATACACCTTTGAAGATTAGCCCTACTTTCTATGATGCGGGGGTAGGTCAAAATATCGAAATGGTTTTATGCACAGCTCGATACCCTCTATCGATATAAGAAATAAAATCTCTGTCACCTCTTTTCATTTAATGCGAAGTCATAAATCAAAGTTGGTGAACTTTCCATATTGTAAATCTCTGATTCTCTATGAAATGGCCAACTACTTTCAAACGGGGTAAGCAAGCTTTCTCCAATTCTTTGCCAAATCATTCACCCATGCTTGCTGGTAGCAGTCTCTCTGATTAAGCTTGGTATAGAATGTGGCACATGAGAACTAAAATCACTTCATACAAATGAAAGAGTGTACTAAAAACATTAAGGTCCATTCTTTACCACATTTCATAGCAATAAGTTATGTGAGAACCGAATGGGAACTGATTTCTTGACAAAGTGGAAATTTTGATCTTAATGTGCTGCCTATCGCTACTGCCTGGATCTCAAATGCAATATTCCAAAACGATGTAAACATTCCCTGCCTGGTACCACATCAAAGGGGAATCCATACAAAGACAGTGCTGTGTACCAAGAGGTCCACCCTTTAGCACATTACATAGCATTAAGTGATGTGAGAACCGAATGGGAGCTGATTTCTTGACCAAGTGTATTTCATTTATCTTGATTCGTCAATTCTAGATTGAAAGGTAATATATGCTGCCCATCGCGACCGCCTGGGTCTCAAACGGAATATTCATAAGGGTGTAAACATCCAGTGCATGATACCACACCTAAGGGGAATCAATACAAATCCCTTGATGTGTCACTTACAATCTGCTTATTCCTATTGCATGGGGTAAGTGAAATCAAATACTTTTCTAAAATAAGCGATGTACTTCAGGACTCTTCAAACTAGCTGCATTGAATCTGATATAGCTGTTATACCTTTACTGAAGGCTAGCTCTATGGGGTTTTTTTTAACTTTGACAGCATTAAACAAATTCTTGTTAATTTTAGAATTTTTTTCTTCTGTAAATGCTGGAAATGTTACAATGTCCATAATGAGGAAATGGACCGTAAAAAGAGCCAAGTTAGTTCTTCAACTAAATAATATGGCATAGGGTCAAAAATTCAACTTCATATGATCATTGTCAGAGCCCAAAATGGATCTTGCCAGACCTTTTAAAATTAAATTATTTCATGTGGAAACTGATGACACGCATCCCACTGCTACATCATCTGCAGCTACTGGTAGTGTCTCTAACACTCATCATCAATCTACTGCTAATACATCATCTGCAGCTATGGGTAGTGGAATTGACATACTGCCTCCCCTTCCTGTGACAGATACTAGTACTTAGAACTACCACAAATGGGAGGGATGTCATCAGTTCCCACAGTAACCTCAAACCACATAAAATAATTTTCTAAACTTTTTCCATATAAAATAATTTACCAAACTTATTTTCTATGTATTTGCATGGATCAAAATTTGAAAAATTTTTCGTCAGAAATCAAATGTCCAACTGATCAACAGGCCTGGTCCCTGTCACCAGCCAGTCCATCATTAGGAGACTAGATACCAGAAAATTTTCAATGGCAAATATACATTGCGGCTGATACTAATAATATTTTGAGAGGTGGTCCCTGATAGAAATATCGTCGGTGGGGAGTCAAAAGGTCGTATCTGGATTTTGTGAAATTGTCCAGGAGAGCCAAAACAAGCACAGAACAAGCATAAGAATCAAAATGTCTTATAAAACCGTCACGTCTAAATGTTGTATGTATGGTTGCAACGATATCAAATTATTTTATCACGATTAATTATGATAACGGCAGTTGGAATTATCGCGATAAATAGCAGTATTGTGATTATGTATTTTATTATGATCATTCTGTTTTATCGCGATAATTCTTTTTTATGGCGATAATTTGATTTGTAGCGAGGTATATAATAATCGTGATAATGGAACGTATTCTAACACTAGTACATCATAAAAAGATTAGCTGCACATATCTTATTAGCAAAGTGAGAACAAAGGGGCTAAGGTCTAGTCATGCATATTACTGGTAACTGTCTGAATTTCTCTTCAGCATGCAGGTGACTTCAATTTCATGAAAACAATATTAATTCTGAAGTTGAAGAAAATCATTCAATATAAATGAATAAATAAAAGTCACAATTTGTTTTAAACTTTTATTTTAACAATTCCAAATATTAGCTCTTTTAAACAACAAAATGTTATAGTAACTCTTTCTGAGTTTAATTGTAAGTTTGGTGAACATGTTTATATAAATCTATTCAGTTTATCGGTTGCAAGTAAAAACCTCAGCAGCTATGTTATCAAAATGAAAAGAAGTAACCACAAAACTAACATGTACATGTTCCTATTATGACAGAATTCAAACTCAACATAAATGATTATTCTAGCTTATTCTATAAGAAAAAGGCTGACCAATTGTTCAATCTTTTGCAATTATTATACCAATTATTGGGTAGATTTTACTAAAATATTCATCATTTAAAAATAAACAAGCCAACAGTGAGGCTGATGTCCCCCGCCGAAATCCCAAAATAAATAGATGACACATATTAATTAATCGCACATTTTTTTTTTTCAATCGTATCGACCAATCAAACTGAACACGAAGTGTCATCCAAAAATTGCTTATCTCTGCCTACCGTACGAAGAAAATGCTCATCTTCGAACTCCATCAAGGCATTGACCTCATAAGCATACACACCAATTTTGAACATTTTAACTCAATTCAAAGGAGAGTTATTGTGTTCCAAAGTCTCGGCAAATCAAATTTCTTATCGCTCTGCTTACCCTGAGCAGAAAATGCTCATTATCGATCTTAGTCAAGGTATTACTGTAATGAAACTATACGCCAAGTTTCATCACTCTCACTTAATTAGAACTAAAGTTATCGTGTCTCAAAGCATCAACCAATCAAATTGCTTATCTCTGCCTACCCTAAGCGGAAAATGCTCATCTTCAAACTCCATCAAGGCATTGACCTAATAAGCATATACACCAAGTTTGAACATTTTAACTCAATTAGAAGGAGAGTTATTGTGTTCCAAAGTCTCGACCAATCAAATTGCGTATCGCTCTGCTTACCCTGAGCAGAAAATGCTCATTATCGAACTTAGTCAAGGTATTACTGTAATGAAACTATACACCAAGTTTCATCACTCTCACTTAATTAGAACTAAAGTTATCGTGTCCCAAAGCATCAACCAATCAAATTGCTTATCTCTGCTTACCCTAAGCGGAAAATGCTCATCTTCGAACTCCATCAAAGCATTGACCTTATTAGCATATACACCAAGTTTGAACATTTTAACTCAATTAGAAGGAGAGTTATTGTGTTCCAAAGTCTCGACCAATCAAATTGCGTATCGCTCTTCTTACCCTGAGCAGAAAATGCTCATTATCGAACTTAGTCAAGGTATTACTATAATGAAACTATACACCAAGTTTCATCACTCTCACTTAATTAGAACTAAAGTTATCGTGTCCCAAAGCATCAACCAATCAAATTGCTTATTTCTGCTTACCCTAAGCGGAAAATGCTCATCTTCGAACTCCATCAAGGCATTGACCTAATAAACATATACACCAAGTTTGAACATTTTAACTCAATTAGAAGGAGAGTTATTGTGTTCCAAATTCTTGACCAATCAAATTGCGTATAGCTCTGCTTACCCTGAGCAGAAAATGCTCATTATCGAACTTAGTCAAGGTATTACTATAATGAAACTATACACCAAGTTTCATCAATCTCACTTAATTAGAACTAAAGTTATCGTGTCCCAAAGCATCAACCAATCAAATTGCTTATCTCTGCTTACCCTAAGCAGAAAATGCTCATCTTCGAACTCCATCAAGGCAATGACCTAATAAACACATACACCAAGTTTGAACATTCTAACTCAATTAGGAAGAGAGTTATTGTGTCCCAAAAAGTGTGACGGACAGACGGACGGACGGACGGACCGACAGACAGACAGACAGACAGACAGACAGACAGACAGACAGACAGACAGACAGACAGACAGACAGACAGACAGACAGACAGACAGACAGACAGACAGACCCATTTTAATAGTCCCCCAACTTTCTTCGAAAGGCGGGGGACAATTATAGCAGAATCAGCTAAAAGACATTGTCAATCAAATGTTTAAAACCTTATAATTGAACTTTGGCACATTTCAAAACACAAAATAATACAAACAAAAACTGGAACAGTGGAATGTTGATATGATATCTTGGCAAAGTGTCAATAAAAGTCCAGTTTCAAATTTCTGTTTAAAAAAAGTATTATGTTGACACTTTCTGGGTGTAAACGATTTCTTGATTTTGTGGCAAGTAATCCGGCACCACAGAACAGTTTCTCTGAGGAACAGCTTGTGACAGGCACACACAAATGTGACTTAGCTAACTCAGATAATATTGGAAAAGTTGGTTAATTAACCTTCCACCAATATAAGGGATCCGCTTCTGAAGAGATATTTTCTACTGAACAGTAAGTGTCAATCTTTGGATTCTCTGTCTGAAAGTTAACACATATTTTTTATGCTCTTTGTGCTTTTCTGTCATTACAATATTTAACTGGACCTGCATGCAGGAATGACGGGTTTCACTGGTGCCACGTTACCCTTAAACATGTCACTTCCCGTGCCAAGTTACCCTTGAACATATGTCACTTCCGGTACCAACGAAACCATTAAACATTTGTGCACACAAATAAAATGGACGCAGAATCAACCAAATCCAGCAATATCAATTCATTTTATACATTTGTTACTTGTAAATGATCTTGACAAAATTACATTTCTTCCGGTGTTAATGAAAATGTTCAATTAGTTTTATGAAATCAGAAATGGCATACAATATCATATAGTGAAAATTTTATGTAAATCGAATAATAATTGCCACTTTTAAAGACAAAAAAACTTGAAAAGTGACTTGTAGAAAATCGGCTATTTCTCTGCAACCGTACAAGTTAGAAACCATTTTGTGGTATCTGTATGATCGTATGGGTTCATTCTATTTGTTGATTGGCATCAAATACCATAATTTGAAAAAGATTTCAAAACAGACTCATTTGAATAAAATATCTGTTTTGAAGGCTAAAAATACAGTTTTTGCCAAAATGACGTTACTTCCGGTGATAATGAAAATCTTAAATTACTTGTATGAAATCCTAAATGGCATTAGGTATAACATGGTGTAACGTTTATGAAAATCGAATAATAATTGACACTTTTATGGCCCAAAAACCTTCAAAATTGACCGAACAAGTTAGAAACAATTTTATGATATCTTTATGACCATATGAGTTGTGTTTATATGTGAATTTAAACCAAAAGTTAAAATTATTAATACATATTAAGTAATTCTTGGTTGAATTAAACATTGATTTAAAAAGTTTAAAATGCAGTTTTTGACAAAATGACGTCAATTCCGGTGTCAATTTTAAATTGTAATCAACTTGATATGACGCTACATGCTTTTTGAATCAAATGATGTCACTTCTATAAAAATCCAATAATAATTGACTATTTCACAGGCAAAATAACGAAAACAGTGACTTGTGCAGAAATGCCCATTTCTTGGCAACTGCTTATAATATTACAAACTAATTTTAACATACATTTTCTTCCTATGGATTATAGCTACATGTTTATAAAAGTTACGAAGAAATATTTTAAAATCTGAAAAGCCTGAATGGGTTGTAAATAGGTCAATTTTACACCATTTTTAGCCTCTTAATCCAATTTGCTTGAAAATGAAATCGAAATTAAAAAAACTGCTTCCGACATTTTTTGCACCTTTAAAGGACACACTCTTTGAGTCATATAATTTTTCAAAAAAATAATATTTGTTTTCGAAAAATGGTACCTAACTGTCAAAATTGTAGTTTTTGGTAAAATTAAGCCACTTCTGGTGCCAACAGATAACACTTTCGGTAATAAAAAACATAACGCTAACGCTACAATATATGTCCACATTCCTGCTTTGATTGATATGGTACTTTGTCAAGAAGGCTAGGCGTTTGTTTTGTTTAGCGTTGAGGGTCGTGCTTCAACATCAAGATAATCCATTCAGAATTGTGGCTTTCAGACGCTAAAGGCAAAAAGTGGGCGTGGCCCTGCCCCTGGGGGTCGAGACATTCATCAAAATCAATAGTGGACGCCCTCAGGCTATAAGGAATACATAAGCCAAGTACCAAGCTGATTCATTCAGAATTGTGGCCTGTAAACAACAAACACAAAAATTGGGCGTGTCTTGCCTGTGGGAGTCGGGACATGCAGTTGACGTCCTTAGGCTATAAGGAATACATATCCCAAGTTTAAAGACGATCCATTAAGAATCGTGGCCTGTAGACAACACACACAGACACAAAGTAAAAATGGGCATGGCTCTGCCCCGGGGAGTTAGGAAATCACCAAAAACAATAGGGGTCATCTTTAGGGTATAAGGAATAGGTATGTAAAGTTTTAAAAGGATCTGTTAAGAGTTGCATCCTGTAGGCAAACACGAGACACAAAAGCATTGGGCGTGGCTCTGTCCCAGGGGGTCCGGTATGCACCAAAAATAATTGCGGTCAGGCTTAGGGTATAAGGAATAAGTATAAAAAAAAGTTTTCAAGACGATCGATTAAGAATTGTGGCCTGTAGGTGACACACAGACAGACAAAAAGAAAATGGGCGTGGACTGTCCCTGGGGGTCGGGCATGCACCAAAAACAATAGGGATCTTCCTTAAGGTACCAAGAATAAGTATTCAAAGTTTCAAGATGATACATTAAGAAATGCAGCCTGTAGACGACTGACAAATACAAGAAATGGGTGTTGATGCCCCAGGGGGTTGGGCATGCACCCAAAACAAAAGGGATCATCCTTAGGGTATAAGGAATAGGTATTTTAAGTTTCAAGATGACTGATTAAGAATTGTGGCCTGTAGGCGACACACAAAAAGAAAATGGGCGTGGCTCTGCCCCCGTGAGTTGGGCATGCACCCCAAATGATAGGAATGTTCCTTAGGGTACAAAGAATAAGCATTCAAAGTTTCAAGATGATACGTTAAGAAATGTGGCTTGTAGACCACAAACAAATAAATACAAGGAATGGGCGTGGCTCTGCCATTGGGGGTCGGGCATGCACCAAAAAACAATACGGATCATCCTTAGGGTGTAAAGAGTAAGTATACAAAGTTTTAAGAAAATCCAGTTAGAATTGCGGCCTGTAGGCGACACACAGACACACAAAAAGAAAAAGGACGTGGCTCTACCCCTGGGGGTTGGGCATGCACCGCAAACGATAGGGATCATCCTTAGAGTATAAAGAGTAATTATACAAAGTTTAAAGAAAATCCAGTAAGAATTGCGCCCTGTAGGGGACACAAAGACACACGAAAAGAAAATGGGCGTGGCTCTGCCCCTGGGGGTTGGGCATGCACCCCAAACGATAGGGATGTTCCTTAGGGTACAAAGAATGTGTATGCAAAGTTTCAAGATTATAAGTTAAGAAATGTGGCCTGTAGACGACAAACAAACAAATACTAGAAATGGACGTGGCTCTGCCCCTGGGGGTCGGGCATGCACCAAAAACAATAGGGATCTTCCTTGGGGTATAAGGAATAAGTATACTAAGTTTGAAGAAAATCCATGAAGAATTGCGCCCTGTAGGCGAACCACAGACACACACACCCACAGACGGCATAATACGTTCACATTATGAATGTGGACGTATAAAAATGACAATTGGGACAACAAAGCATATGAACTTTGTTTTATACAAATCGAACAATAAAAAATTAATCTAGGACTGAAAAACTGAATTAGCCAATGGCGGCCAAGGAAAATTACTGAGACAAAATTTTTTAACATTTTTGCGCTAGTCAGATGACTCTTTACTTCTGTGCACAACACGACTAAAAAATATTCATAAATAAAAAAGTTTTTTGTAAAATTTTAAATTTTCGAAATTTGGCGCCTATTATCTTCGAAGATTTGCCGAAAATCAAAAATCGAAAGTAGCGTAGCTATGTGCCCTGTCTCCGGCTATGCCAAAATGTATCGACAGTTAAAATCCAATGATTAGGCCACCCATTTTTGATTATTAGGTTCACGGATTTTTAGGACATAGAATTGATGATGTCGGTCGAAATAAAAAAAAAAAAAGATGTCAGTGTCTTATTTTTTTTTATATTTTAAAGAGTAAAATTTTGATGTCGGGCTATAATAAAAAAATAATTTTTCGACTAATGATTAACTTTACCAGATTATAATATATATATACAGCCGAAATCTCTAACCAACACGACCGCATAGCTATGTTACAAAAAAAATTAGTCAATGGATGGCAATGCAAATACCACTATTAGAAAACCCTTTGGAAGGCAATTCCAATGACACCAAAATCACCTTTCTGCAATAAACAGCAAGAAAGTTAGAGCAATTTAAATGTTGCATAATTAGTCATTATAACGCGTCAATTAATTTTGTAAGCGCTCGCGAAAGAACTTTGTGACACAATTTAACACCTCACTAAATGTTTTGTAACTTTCTCAATTATTGTTCAACTTCAATAAACTTGGTATCATTGGAAAGCACAACAGAAGCCCCACGAGTCTAAAACATGATTAATTGCACAGGTCAATATCAGTTGTATTTATTATTAAATATAATAGGCATAGTATTTCTTGTGCCAAACAATTCAGTCAATGGATGTGCGGGGAAATGGGTCACGTGACCAACAAACCTCAATGAAATACCGGAGGCGAAATAACTGCGCGGACAAATTCACTCCATGGGAGTCGATAGATTTGCCTGAAATTTGGCAAGTAGATCGTCAGATAACCACAGTAAAATATTATAATAGTTTTAAAAAATATTTTAATTATTTTCTAGTAAAGCGAAGTGATTTTGATGACTTGAAAAATCGCAGAACATGCCGATCTTCGTGTTAAACTTCTACAAATCCAATCGGAAAAAAATCAAGACGAGCGTAATAGCGGGCTTGTTATCTACGTCAGCAAAATGTGTGTAGACCCCCCACTAATGTAAATAAACACCAAAACACCGATTTTATGATTGGGGGGGGGGGGGGACCAATGCTGAAGTTCCGGCAGTCCAAACGAAAGCGAGGCTGTTGACAAAGTTTGCACTGTCGAGAAGCCAGAATTGTCACATAGCTACATCTTCAATGTTATTGTTGATCCGATTTTTCGTGTCACCACGAGGTAACGGAAATCGGCATGCCCGTAAGTCGCAAATTGGTTAATTCCCGCCGTGCTCGTATACTGTCGTAAAATATTACCAGAAAGTGACTGCCGTGATTAATCTGTCAAAACTCCGGTACGGCGGTATTTTAAAACGACAAGAAGCTTCGATGTAATTGTAAGCATTTTTTTTTCAGAATCACGTTTCGTTATATGCTTCGGCGGTTTAAATAAAAATAAAAAAACACACGCATTTTTTATTTTCCCAGCGGCAGTTTTGAACTGTCGTCGGCGGATCCGTGATCCGAAAAATCTAAAATGCTTGGCCTTATTGTTAAAATTACTGCAATATTTTTAAAAACGATAACTTCGGTGATTTCGGACATTTCGCATTGTCGCAGAACGTTCAAAATAGCTTTATCCTCTAAGTCACACCCACTTTCCCAGTAAAACCGAAGAAATTGTAACGATGCGACAAGCAGTTGCTGAGATCTACTCAAAACAAAAGAAGAAGAAAAATAATAACAACTAGATCTGCTAAGCAGATATTAAACCTTTCATATTCACGGTCAGTTTCTGTCGCATCTCATGAGTTATATAAAGAATCTTAAAAAGGAAAAAGAATTAATGAAATCCGCCAAAAATTCACCGAGTTATAACGAGAAACAATTCAACCGGTTCAAATTCTACCTTAATTAAAAACAGAGGTGTTATGTTCCAATGTGATCAGTCAAATTGCTTATTGCTCCTAAATCTAGGCAGAAATTCTCAACATCAAACTTAGTCAAGGTAATGACATAATGAATCTATATTTGGAATTTTGTCACTCTCACTTCACTATAACCAAAGTTATCGTGCCCCAAAGTAGTAACCAATCAGATTGCTTATCTCTGCTTACAGTAAGCAGACAATGCTCATCTTCGCACTCCATCATGGCATTGACCTAATGAACGACTTCACCAAGATTGAACATTCTGCCCCAATTAGAAGGAGAGTTATTTTGTTTCAAATTCTCGACCAATCAAATTGCTCATCGCTCTGCTTGTCCATGGCAGACAATGCTCATTGTCGAACGTATTCAAGGTATTGATGTAATGAAACTATACACTAAGTTTCATCACTCTGACTTAATTAGAACTGAAGTGAAAGTGTCCGAAATCATCAACCAATCAAATTGCTTATCTCTGCTTACCCTAAGCATAAAATGCTCATCTTCGAACTCCATCAAAGCATTGACCTAATAAAGACCTACGCCAAGTTTGAACATTCTAGCCGAATAACACTGAGAGTTATTGTGTTTCAATGTCTCAACCAATCAATTTGCGTATCGCTCTGCTTATCCTGAGCAGAAAATGCTCATTGTTGAACATAGTCAAGGTAGTGATTTAATGAAACTATACACCAAGTTTCATCACCATCACTTAATCAGAACTAATGTTATTGTGTGTCCAATCATCAACCAATCAAATTGCTCATCTCTGCTTACCCAACGCAGAAAATGCTGATATTTCGAACCTCATCAAGACATTGACCTAGTGAATGCCTATACCAAGTTTGAACATTGTACCCCAATTAGAAGAAGAGTTATTGTGTTCCAAAGTCACCAAGGTATTGGCCTAATAAACACCTACACCAAGTCTAGCTGAATTAGAAAGAGAGTTATTGTGTCCCAAACTAGATCATTTCGGGACTAATTGTTTTAAAGAGACACGTTAAGGGTTGTTCATAGTTAAATGAAAGTTTAATTTTAAATAGGACGAACGTCTACCAATAGAATTAGGATTTAATAATATAAAAAATAAAGTTTTAAATTAAGAATAATTAATTATTGGTCTGATGGCAAGAGGTCGGGTGTTCGATCCCTGCATAGGCCAAGAAAGTTCATCTCGATTTTCTGGCGTGCCCGCCACCCCCGTGTACACATTGGAGTGCACGTAAAAGATCTCTTAGCAGTTGGAATTCGATACTGTTGAATAAGCTCTATAAAATGACTAAATGTGCAGATTGTAGCCACCCACACTGCATATTTTGCTTAACAATGAAAGGGTGCCGTTTTCAATTTTCGAACCTTTTATTCTTCTACTCCTGATATTTTGGACTGTTGATCGATGGTTTCATATAAAAGACTATCGATAAGACTCTTTGTAGAAGAAGTTCCCCAAAAATATTATGTTGACTTGAAGAGAAAGGGATCGTTAAAATTGCTCCAAATCGTAAAAATACGACTTTTTGGATTTTCGATCTCTTTTTTTCTGCTATCCCTGATATTTAAACAAATGATACAATGATTTCACACAACAGGCTAGCTATTAGACTCTCTATTGACAAGAGTTTCACCGCCCTCCCTTCATTATAACCGAAGTTGTCGTGCCTTAAAGAATCAACAAATCAGCATGCTTATCTCTGCTTACCCTAGGCAGAAAATGCTCATTTTTGAACTCAATCATGACATTGACCTAGTGAACGTCTACACCAAGTTTGAACATTCTAGCTTAATTAGAAGGAGAGTTATTGTGTTCCAAAGTCCCGGCCCTTCAAATTGCTTCTATTTTTCATTTTCAATTCAAAATGGTGACCATCACGTGACCGAAATCAAAATTCTGATCCGATAGATTTTTAGGCATTCCTTCAAGGATTCTGAAAATATAACTCCCGAGTCTGTAAGTAAAATTGCAAAAAAGCCTTATTGATTTTTCACGTTTAACGATGGTGGCACTTCCGGTTCGATCGACAAACTCCATATTTTGTGTACGAATCAGTAATTATTTGTCCAGTATCAAAAAAAAAAAAATTAGGTCATTCTGACCTATATTTTGACGATTTTTTTGAAAACTTTGATCCTTAATTTCGTCAAGGGGAGATAACTTAGAAAATTTATGATTATATTTTTGAAGTCACATCGGTAACATCTACTTATACACTAAATTTCATGAAAATCGTACAACTATTAAAGAAGTTGTCAAATTGGTCTAAACTTCCGGTTCGAAATCACAGCAACGAATTTTCGAAATTGGAAAATATGAAACTGCAGATGAAAATGATTTTTTTCAAGGTATTCAAAGAAAAATAAATTAGTAAAATCGGTCAAAAAATAACAAAGTTACGACTATGCCTTGTCAGTTTTTTCGTTGGTAAAATTCGGTGATTTTGGATTCGTAAAACGTTTTGAAAATATATTTAATCAACAGCCACCACCCAGAACGATCCTATGGTTAGATTCTAAGAAATCTTATTTGTGGACAAAACACAAAAAAAAATAACAATAATAATCTTAACAGAAACAATAAGCTTTCATATGTAATATGAAAGCTTAACTAGACCTGCAGACCTGCAGTGCTGAATCAGCTTTCAGGAATCAGACAGGAAGTGCGTCATACAATAGCCGATCCATCGAGCTACCAAATTATACTGTAGTTGTTATGATTCAGTGACACCCTCTACCGAAGTTGTCGTGCCCTAAAGAATCAACAAATCAGCATGCTTATCTCTGCTTACCCTAGGCAGAAAATGCTCATTTTTGAACTCAATCATGACATTGACCTAGTGAACGTCTACACCAAGTTTGAACATTCTAGCTTAATTAGAAGGAGAGTTATTGTGTTCCAAAGTCCCGGCCCTTCAAATTGCTTCTATTTTTCATTTTCAATTCAAAATGGTGACCATCACGTGACCGAAATCAAAATTCTGATCCGATAGATTTTTAGGCATTCCTTCAAGGATTCTGAAAATATAACTCCCGAGTCTGTAAGTAAAATAGCAAAAAAGCCTTATTGATTTTTCACGTTTAAAGATGGTGGCACTTCCGGTTCGATCGACAAACTCCATATTTTGTGTAAGAATCAGTAATTATTTGTCCAGTATCAAAAAAAAAAAAATTAGGTCATTCTAACCTATATTTCGACGATTTTTTTGAAAACTTTGATCCTTAATTTCGTCAAGGGGAGATAACTTAGAAAATTTATAATTATATTTTTGAAGTCACATCGGTAACATCTACTTATACACTAAATTTCATGAAAATCGTACAACTATTAAAGAAGTTGTCAAATTGGTCTAAATTTCCGGTTCGAAATCACAGCAACGAATTTTCGAAATTGGAAAATGTGAAACTGCAGATGAAAATGATTTTTTTCAAGGTATTCAAAGAAAAAAGAATTAGTAAAATCGGTCAAAAAATAACAAAGTTACGACTATGCATTGTCAGTTTTTTCGTTGGTAAAATTCGGTGATTTCGGATTCGTAAAACGTTTTGAAAATATATTTAATCAACAGCCACCACCCAGAACGATCCTATGGTTAGATTCTAAGAAATCCGATTTGTGGACAAAACACAAAAAAAAAATAACAATAATAATCTTAACAGAAACAATAAGCTTTCATATGTAATATGAAAGCTTAACTAGACCTGCAGACCTGCAGTGCTGAATCAGCTTTCAGGAATCAGACAGGAAGTGCGTCATACAATAGCCGATCCATCGAGCTACCAAATTATACTGTAGTTGTTATGATTCAGTGACACCCTCTATCAGATTTGTAAAAGTAATATTTGCTTGCAAATACACCAGTCAAAATTGTAAAATCTGGCAAAATTACTTCACTTCCGGTGCAAAAAGAAATCATTATCGGTAACAAATAAGTTGAGAATTCGCAATTGAGAATTGTTTTATACATATCAGGCAATAAATAATAAACTTAGAACCCATAAACTGAAATTAAAAAGGTAAAAAAACTTAAAAAGTGATCCTTAGAAAATTGGTTATTTCTCGATAAGGGAATATGCTAGAAGCAATTTTTTGATATCAGTATGATTATATTGATCCAATCTAAATGGCCATTAGAATCAAACGTTATAACGTTAAACGAATAATAAATATAACTCACTTCAAAAAAATATTTGTTCTGAAGTCTAAAAATACGTTTTTTGCAAATATGACATTACTTCCGGTGATAATGGAAATGTTAAATCATAAATGGCATAAGGCATCACATGGTGAAAATTGTATTAAAATTGAATAATAATTGACACTTTTATAAACCAAAAAGCTTGAAAAGTGACTTGTAGAAAATCGTCTATTTCTCGGCAACTGTACAAGTTAGAAACTTTTTTGTGGTATCGGTATGATCGTATGGGTTCATGCTATTCGTTGATGGGATTCAAATATCATAATGTTAAAAACATTATAAAAAAGACTCATTTGAATAAAATATTTGTTTTTTAGGTTAAAAATACAATTTTTGCCAAAATGACGTCATTTCCGGTCACAGTGAAACTGTAAAATTGGCTTAACCTAGTCCAAATTGGCATTAGGCATCGAATGAAAAAAAGATATTGAAAATCGAATAATAATTTACTCTTTTACAGGCAAAATAACGTGAAAAGTGATGCATGCAAAATTGCATATTTCTCGGCAATTGCTCATATTACGAACTATTATTTGCATACATTCTCCTCGTCTGGATTATTACTACGAGTTTATGAAAGTTACGAATAAATAGTTTAAAATATGAAGACGTTGAATGGGCTGTAAATAACTGATTGTTACACTTTTTTTTACATTTATTCGAAATTGCCCGAAAATGAAATTGAAATTTAAGAATCTGAGCCAAACATTTTACGCGCCTTTACAGGGCACATACTTTTTGTTATATCAGTTTTCGAAAAAAAATAATATTTGCTGTCAAAAAGTGGTACTTAACTGTCAAAATAGTAGTTTTTGTTAATATTACGCCACTTCCCTTGCGTTCAGAAAAAATGTCACCGTAACAAAAAAAAAATACAATTGAGATCACGGAGCATATGCACTTTGTTTTATACAAATCGAACAATAAATAATTAATCTAGGTACAAAAAACTAAATTAGCCAATGGCGGATAACGCAAAATACGGATACAAAATTCTTTATCACTCCTGCTTAAGTAGGGTGATACCTTAACCCTGTGTAAAATACCATCAAAAAATATCCATAAATAAAAAAGTTTTCAGTAAAAATCTAAAAAAAATTTAAAATATCAGATATTTTTTCGACTACTTCTGGTTTTTCGATCATTGTCAGGATAGCCTTAACAAATTGTTTTGATACTTAACTTCTTGTACAAAAAGTTTCAGAAACATTCACTGAGTAGTTTTTGAAAAAAAGATAAATAAAATAGAATTTTCAGTAATTTAATGATTTTTCAACTTTTTTCACAGATTGAGGCCATTTTTGGACCACCTATAATATTTCAATGCTTTTAATTTTGGATGCACACTCTAGACCATCGATGGGACTCTTAGTAAAATATATTTTAGAAAAATCGTAGGCGTCGTTTTCGAGAAAAAGGCGTCTCAGAATGCTCCAAAACGGAAAATACTTGGTTTTCGGCGTACTATAATTTATTTACTAACAATCAAATTCGTATCATTTAGATGTCATAAGATAGTCCATTCATGGGACTTTTCAACGACTTTTTAATTGTTTTGGTGTGCTAATATGTGACGGAGAATTTCAGTTTTTAGCAGGAGCTCCAAATTTGTTTATCATTTTTACGCTTTTTTGCCGTTTTTTGAACTACTTCCGATAGACGAATCATTGTCGAGTAGTTATAACATCCGGTTTTGGAGTTTGAAAGGGAACAGGACTCTATAATGATATACTACACTATCCGATCAGATAAAACCCTTCTGAGAAATCCTATGTTCAAAAGAGTTCAAAATGAAAAAATGTCAAAATATTGAAAATTAAATTTCAATAACTACATACATATTATACATCGTTAGAACCGTAATTAGGTCAGCTATCTGAATTTATATCCTTTTTTTTGAAAATCTCTTCAAATAAAAAAATAGTAGAGCATTTTCCAAAATTTCACGATTTTTCGACTTTTTTCGATTTTCAGTCCCTTTTTTGTCCTATTCCAATTATTTGAAGGTCTTAATGGATGGGTCCATGCTAAAGACTACCGGAAGGACCATCCATAGATAAAGTTTAAGAAAAATCGTTGAAGCAGTTTTCGAGATAAAGGCGTCCAAAAACGCTCCAAATTAGAAAATACTTGATTTTCAGCGTGCCCTATTTTACTTCCGGGTCATCGTATCTTTATGAAATGGGTACCATACGATAGTTCAATTCCCGTGCAACCCAACGATACCATAATCTCTTTAATCCCTTGATATCGGACGAAATAATCACGTTTCCCCAAAGCACCCATTTTTTGCATTTTTTTCCAAACATCAGAAATTATTTCGACTACTTCCGGTTTACGGATCGTTGTTGAACTTGCTTTATAAAAAGGTCTGACTATATAGCTTTATGTACCAGAGCTTACAGAAATATGGGATTAGTCTTTCCCAAAAATATAAGGGTTCGGGAAATGGCAGAAAATTCGAAAAAAATCGAAAAATAAAGGGCGATAACTCGGAATGAAACTTATATTTCTGGAATCGGATGGTCTTCAGGTATCCAAAAATGTAGATCATATTTGAAAAGTTTGAAAAATATCAAAAATGTCTCTTTTGTCTCTTTTTTTTTCAGTTTTCAAACGCTAGAAGTCAGCGACGAAGTTTCGAAATTTTCAACTGCTATCGTCCGAGAAAAGACTCAGGGTTTCCGAAAATGTCTTTTGTATGAAAATAGGTACAGAATTGACGAATCTACGGCCGTTTTTTTATTTTTTGGTACCTTACGAAATTCGGTCACTTCCGGTCTGCACAGAAGTTTCAAAAGAATTGACGAATCTACAGCCGTTTTTTTATTTTTTGGTACCTTACGAAATTCGGTCACTTCCGGTCTGCGCAGAAGTTTCAAAAGTGATTTAATGAGTAGCCACCACCTAGTTTCCCGATAGAATATTTGGTTCCAGATCGATATCTGTTTTTGATCATGGAGGAATAGGCTCCCGCGATAAATAATAATAATAATAACTAGACCTGCATAGCAGTGCTGAATCGGCTTTCAGGGTCCTTCATATCATTGCCATGCTTTTAAATTTACCTTTATACTCTAAACGACCGATAGGACTCGGGGTAACAGAAGTTTAAGAAGAGAAATAGTAGTAGTTTTCGAGATAAACGAGTCTGAATTGGCTCCAAAAAAAGGAGGAAAATAGTACATTTTTGGCATCTCATAATCTATTGCCTAACCATCGAATTTGTATTCTGATATCATATAAATGCCCAAAAAAGGAAAATACTAGATCTTCAGCGTGCCGTAATATTTGTGATTGAACACGCCATCATGAGCCGGATTGCAAAATAAGTGAAAATATTGATGAGATTTTCTCAAAAATGAGTCTATAAATATACTATCTATCGACACAAAAGATCAAAATAGCAATAAAAGATTTTAGAACACCTTTATTTGAACGTTTTGTAAGAGTACCGTATTTTTAACTCTGTCCTATTTCTTAAAATTCTCTGAGAAATTAGTTATGTTCCTTCGCTCGCTATGGAACGACCGGTCATTCCTCTTGCATAATAATTGGCATCGTTGTAAAACGGAGAATCGCCAGATATCAAATATTATCAAAATATTATCGCTGAATTGATTTTGAACGGACAAGCTCGATTTTTAAAACCCCTAGAAAATATAAACAAACACCATGTGGCCATGCTGTCTGCGCAACTCGTTTGTTGATTGGCCCAGACATCGCGTGCAAAGCATTATGGTTACGTGGATGGCTGAGCGGGCGATAAATATTTGGTTTAGGCAATAATGTTTTGGGGTACCTACATGCGATTCACTCTGATAAGTGACAGAAAAAAAAATTCTGATCGTATATAGATTGCCGTTGAGTGTTAATCAAAACCATTTACTTGATTATGTAAGTTAATCGGCAAGCGGGTGTGTGTCGTTGAGTATTACTAATCAACTGTCACGGGTCAATGATAAAGCCATCGACAACTCATTATTTACTGCGAATAATATCTTACATCATCTTTAAAAAATAATTTATAGGCCTTAAATGGGCATAAAAATGGCCAATAATTTTCATTTTGAAGGGAATTTTATCGATAGGTGAATTCTGTTAGCTGTCGCTTCTTCACATGGCATGTAAAATAACCATGGGTCGAAAAAATGAGAACGACCAACGAGCCGAAATGCGACGATTCTAGAACCTGTCATTGCTTAATTACATCAAAGCCAAAATGCACGAAAGTGAACGTAAGCTTTACTTGACTATAGGGACTCATATTTTGATAACGTTACGGTATCTGAAAATACTATATTTTAAATGAACACACATACAACTGTGGCGGCTGCTTTGATGATTACCCAATCAATAATAATCTTAATCTCCTGTCCACTAGCTGGCACTAAGGTGCTAATTAATTGGTGAGATTAACTTCAGTTAATCCTACCAAAGTTATAATATACAAATTACTACTAATGTATAGATTGTTCTTCAGTATAACACTATGATGTTGTGGATTTTTCGTGACGGAAAGAGTGCATTTACAACGATTTTCGTCTTCAGCACCCTTGCAATTCTAAATACAAAATTATCAATTGACAAAATAACAAATAAATGTTGGATGTCGTCTGATCAAATTTTTACTACGATTTTCGTCTTTAGCACCCCTGAAAACCTCTGAAAAGATAAGTTAACGGCATTTGTGAGTTGGGTAGCTTCAAATGGACACAGCTCAGTCAATTTTTGTCCAAATCAAACAAACTATACATCAAATTGAAGGTACTGAGAACGGATTTTGACGATAAGCTATTATGCACTAAATCACAAGGTCTGTAATTGCATCAAGTACCGTAATCTCAGATATCCATTACCCACTGTACAGAGTTGAAATTCCGTGGGAACCCTGCTTCGTAGCCGCTGACTTTCATATTCCATCAAAAATATGCAGTCTCAAGGTGGAAATCGTACGGCAAAGCCCATAGCGCAGATAATCCCTTGAAACAAACTGCAAGACATATTCCTCTTTTCATTAGCCAGGTTATTCTTGGTAGCCCTGCTTGTAACTTACTAACTTGTAGGTCCCATGTCCAATCCCTGCATTTATCGAGAAATATTCAGATTTGTCAGCATAGTTCCTCCCTTGTCAAAGGTGTAGGGATGGTGCCCTAAAATAGTAGATCAGAGTAGATGCGAAGACGAGGCCCTATGTACACATTTGCTTGCACGTAAAACACCCCGGGTGCCAGTCACATGTTTAAGGAGGGGAGGGGTCGCCAAATGTACATGACAAGGACTAGGTTGCCAGTCCAGCCTGCTGCATTTCCTCCACAGCACTGAATCGGCTTTCATGAATCAGACAGGAAATACGTCATACAATAGCCGATCTATCCAGTTACCAAACGATACTGTATTTTTTTTTTGATTCAGTGACACCCTCTATCAGACTTGTAAAAGTAATATTTGCTTGCGAAAAGATGGGTCAAAATTGTAAAATCTGGCAAAAGTACATCACATCCGATGCCCAAAGAAATCATTATCGGCAGGAAATAATTTGAGAATTTGCAACATGAAACATACAAACTTTGTATCAGGCAATAAATACTAAACCTAGATCCCATAAACTGAAGGTTAAAATACAGTTTTTGCCCAAATGACGTCATTTCCGGTCACAGTGAAAACGTAAAATTGGCTTAACCTATTCCAAATTGGCATTAAGCACCAAATGGAAATTTTTTTTAAAAAATTCGGATAATAATTTACTCTTTTATAGGCAAAATAACTTGAAAAGTGATGCATGCAAAATTGCATATTTCTCGGCAACTGCTCATATTACAAACTATTTTTGGCATATATTCTCTTCGTCTGGATTATTGCTACGAGTTTATGAAAGTTACGAATAAATATTTCAAAATATGAAGACGTTTGAGATCATGGAGCAATATACACTTTGTTTTATACAAATCGAGCAATAAATAATTAATCTAGGTACGAAAAACTAAATTAGCCAATGGCGGATAACGCAAAATACGGAGACAAAATTCTTTATCACTCCTGCTCAAGTAGGGTGATACTTTAACCCTGTGTAAAATACCATCAAAACATATTCATAAATAAAAAAGTTTTCTGTAAAAATCTAAAAAAAAATTATTAAAATATCGGATATTTTTTCGACTACTTCCGGTTTTTCGATCATTGTCGGGATAGCTTTAACAAATTGTTTTGATACTTAACTTCTTGTACAAAAAGTTTCAGAGACATTCATTGAGTAGTTTTTGAAAAAAAGATAAATAAAAAAGCATTTTCAGTAATTTAATGATTTTTCAACTTTTTTCACAGATTGAGGCCATTTTCGGACCACCTATAATATTTCAATGCTTATAATTTTGGATGCACACTCTAGACCATCGATGGGATTCTTAGTAAAAAATATTTTAGGAAAATCATAGGCGTCGTTTTCGACTATTCAACGACTTTTTAATTGTTTTGGTGTGCTAATATGTGACGGAGAATTTCAGTTTTTAGCAGGAGCGCCAATTTTGTTTATCATTTTTACACTTTTTTGCCGTTTTTTGAACTACTTCCGATAGACGAAACATTGTCGAGTAGTTTTAACATCCGGTTTTGGAGTTTGAAAGGGAACATGACTCTATAATGATATACTACACTATCCGATCAGATGAAACCCTTCTGAGAAATCCGGCGTTCAAAAGAGTCCAAAATGCAAAAATGTCAAAATATTGAAAATTAAATTTCAATAACTACATACATATTATACATCGTTAGAACCGTAATTAGGTCAGCTATCTGAATTTATATCCTTTTTTTGAAAATCTCTTCAAATAAAAAAATAATAGAGCATTTTCCAAAATTTCACGATTTTTCGACTTTTTTCGATTTTCAGTCCCTTTTTTGTCCTATTCCAATTATTTGAAGGTCTTAATGGATGGATTCATGCTAAAGACTACCGGAAGGACCATCGATAGATAAAGTTTAAGAAAAATCGTTGAAGCAGTTTTCGAGATAAAGGCGTCCAAAAACGCTCCAAATAAGAAAATACTTGATTTTCAGCGTGCCCTATTTTACGTCCGGGTCATCGTATCTTTATGAAATGGGTACCATACGATACTTCAATTCTCGTACAACCCAACCATACCCTAATCTCTTTAATCCGTTGATATCGGACGAAATAATCACGTTTTCCCCAAAGCACCCATTTTTTGCATTTTTTTCCAAACATCAGAAATTATTTTGACTACTTACGGTTTACAGATCGTTGTTGAAATTGCTTTATAAAAAGGTCTGACTATATAGCTTTATGTACCAGAGCTTACAGAAATATCGGATTATTGTTTCCCAAAAATATAAGGGTTCGGGAAATGGCAGAAAATTCGAAAAAATAGAAAAATAAAGGGCGATAACTCGGAATGAAACTTATATTTCTGGAATCGGATGGTCTTCAGGTATCCAAAAATGTAGGTCAAATTTGAAAATTTTGAAAAATAACAAAAATGTCTCTTTTGTCTCTTTTTTTCAGTTTTCGAACGCTAGAAGTCAGCGACGAAGTTTCGAAATTTTCAACTGCTATCGTCCGAGAAAAGACTCAGGGTTTCCGAAAATGTCATTTGTATGAAAATAGGTACAGAATTGACGAATCTACGGCTGTTTTTTAATTTTTTGGTACCGCACAAAATTCGGTCACTTCCGGTCTGCGCAGAAGTTTCAAAAGTGATTTAATGAGTAGCCACCACCTAGTTTCCCGATAGAATATTTGGTTTCAGATCGATATCTGTTTCCGATCATGGAGAAAAAGGCTCCGGTGATAAATAATAATAATAACTAGACCTGCAAGCAGCACTGAACCGGCTTTCAGGAATCATACAGGAAGTTTATTATACCATAGCCGATCCATTGAGCTACCAAACTATACTTTAGTTGTTTTGCTTCAGTGACACCCTCTATCATATGTAAAAGTAATATTTGCTGGCGAAAAGACCGGTCAAAATTGTAAATTATGGCAAAATTACGTCACTTCCGGTACCGAAAGAAATTTTTATAGGTGAAAAATAAGTCGAAAATTCGCAACAAACAAAATACAAACTTTGTTTTACACATATCGGGCAATAAATAATTAACCTATAACCCATAAACTGAAATTAAGAAGGTAAAAAACTTAGAAGTGACCCTGGGAAAATTGGCTATTATTCGACAAGGGAACATGCTAGAAGCCTTTTCTTGATATCAATATGATGGTATTGATTCAATCTTACTGCCCATTAGAGTCAGGCGTTATCAAGTTAAACGAATAATAAATATAAATCCCTTCAAAGAAATGTTTGTTTTGAAGGCTAAAAATACGTTTTTTGCAAAAATTACATTACTTCCGGTGATATTGAAAATGTTAACTTAGTTCATAGAAGTCATAAATGGCATAAGGCATCAAATGGTAAAAAAATTATAAAAATCGAATAATAATTGACACTTTTATAGACCAAAAACCTTGAAAAGTGACTTATAGAAGATCGCCTATTTCTCTGTAACCATACAAGTTAGAAACCATTTTGTGGTATCTGTATGGTCGTATGGCTTCATTCTATTCGTTGATGGGAATCAAATATCATAATTTTAAAAATATTATAAGGCACACTCATTTGAATAAAATATTGGTTTTTTAGGTTAAAAATACAGTTTTGCATAAATGACGTCATTTCCGGTCACAGTGAAAATGTAAAATTGGCTTGACCTAGTCCAAATTGGCATTAGGCATCAAATGGAAAAAAAAATATTGCAAATCGAATGATAATTCACTCTTTTATAGGCAAAATAACGTGAAAAGTGATGCATGCAAAATTGCATATTTCTCGGCAACTGCTCATATTACAAACTAATTTTCGTATACATTCTCTTTGTCTGGATTATTGCTACGATTTTATGAAAATTACAAATAAATATTTCAAAATATGAAGACGCTGAATGAATTGTAAATAACTGAATTTTACACTTTATTTTACATTTTATTCGAAACTGCCCGAAAATGAAATTGAAATTAAAAAATCTGAGCTAAGGATTTTGTGCATCTTTGCAGGGTGCATCCTTTCAGTTATATCAGTTTTGAAAAAAAAATATTTGCTTTCAAAAAGTGGTACCGAACTGTCAAAATTGTAGTTTTTGTTAATATTACGTCACTTCCGTTGCCGACAGAAAAATTTCACCGTAACCAAAAAAATTACAATTGGGACCACGGAGCATATGAACTTTGTTTTATACAAATCGAACGATAAATAATTTTTCTGGGTACGAAAAACTAAATTAGCCGATGGCGGCTAACGCAAATTACCGAGACAATTTTTTTTTCTCATTTCTGCTCAAGTACGATGATATTTTAACCCTGTGTAAAATACCATCAAAAAATATTCATAAATAAAAAAGGTATTCGTAAAAAAATAATTTTTTTTCAAAATATCGGACATTTTTTCGACTACTTCCGGTTTTACGATCATTGTCGCGATAGCTTTAGGAAGTTCTTTCGATACTTAACTTTCTGTACCAGAAGTGTCAGAAACATCCATTGAGTAGTTTGGGAAAAAAAGATAAATTAAAGAGCGTTTCCAAAAATTTAATGATTTTTCAATTTTTTTCAAAGTTTAATGCCATTTTTGGACCACCTATATTATTTCAATGCTTTTCATTTTGGATTCACTATATAGACAACTGATAGGACTTTGAGTAAGAAAAGTTTAAGAAAAATCTGCGGCGTCGTTTTCGAGAAAAGGGCGTCTCAGAATGTTAAAAAATCGGAAACTACTAGATTTTTGGCATACAATAATTTATTTCCCTACCATCGAAATCGTATTATTTAGATACCATATGATGGTCCATTAATAGGGCTTTGCAACGACACTTTAGTTCTTTTGGTCTGCTATTACCTAAGGGAGAAATCAAGTTTTTCGCAAGTGCGACAATGTTTTTAACCTTTTTTTTTCATTTTTTGAATACTTCCGGTATGGTTATTATTTTCGGAATAGTTTTAATAGCCGGTTTGGGCACTAAAATAGCCACAGGGCTCTGTAATGATATATTGCATTATCTGATCAGATAAAATGCCCCTGAGAAATCCTATGTTGAAAAGTGCAAAAAATGCAAAAAATTTAAAATATCGAAAATTAAATTTCAATAACTACATACATATTATACATCGTTAGAATCGTAATAATGTCAGCTATCTGAATATACAATCTTTTTTTGAAAATCTCTTAAAATAAAAAAATAGTAGAGCATTTTCCAAAATTTCACGATTTTTCGACTTTTTTCGATTTTCAGTCCGTTATTTCACCTATTCCAGACATTTCAAAGTCTTATTGGATGGCATAATTCACAATACTATCGAATGGACTCTCGATAGAGAAAGTTAAAAAAAAAGTTGCGGTTAAGTTTTCGAGATACAGGCGTCCAAAAACGCTTCAAATCAGAAAATACTTGATTTTCAGCGTGCCATATTTTGCTTCATGCTCATCGTATCCGTACGAATTGGGTATCATACGATAGCACAATACTAGTGCAGTCCAATGGTACCCTAATTTGTTTAATCCATTGATATCGGACAGAGAAATCGCGTTTTTCCCCAAAATACCCATTTTTTGCATTTTTTTCAAAATATCGGAGATTATTTCGACCACTTCCGGTGTACAGATTATTGTTGAAATTGCTTTATTCCTTGCAATGGTCATTTGGCTTCACGCCTCAGAAATTTCAGAAACGTCAATTCGACCATAAAACGAAACCCGAGCTCACAAAATGGGTAGAAAATTCGAAAAAAATCGAAAAATAAAGGGCGATAAATCTGAATGAAACTTATATTACTGGAATCGGATGGACTTCAGGTATCCAAAAATGTAGGTCAAATTTGAAAATTTTGAAAAATAACAAAAATTGTCTCTCAAACAACAATTTTCATTTTTCGATCGCATGAAGTCAGCGATGAAGTTTCGAAATATCAAAATTTTCAACTGCTATCGTCCGAGAAAAGACTCAGGGTTTCCGAAAATGTCATTTGTATGAAAATAGGTATAGAATTGACGAATCTACGGCCGTTTTTTAATTTTTTGACACCGCACGAAATTCGACCACTTCCGGTCTGCGCAGAAGTTTCAAATATAGTTTATCAAGTAGCCAACACATGGTTTCCCGATAGAGAATTAGGTCCCAGATCGGTATCTGTTACAGGCACTGAGAAATAGGCTCCGGCGAAAAAAAAAATAATAATAATAAATAATAATTTTAGTAATCACAATAGGCTTTCAGACTAATAATTTTAGTAAAAACAATAGTCTTTCAGACAAAGTCTGAAAGCCTAACTAGACCTGCAGACCTGCAGTGCTGAATCGGCTTTCAGGAATCAGACAGGAAGTGCGTCATACAATAGCCGATCCATCGAGCTACCAAACGATACTGTAGTTGTTATGATTCAGTGACACCCTCTATCAGATTTGTAAAAGTAATATTTTTTGCAAATACACCGGTCAAAATTGTAAAATCTGGCAAAATTACTTCACTTCCGGTGCCAAAAGAAATCATTATCGGTAACAAATAAGTTGAGAATTCGCAATTGAGAATTGTTTTATACATATCAGGCAATAAATAATAAACTTTAAACCCATAAACTGAAATTAAAAAGGTAAAAAACTTAAAAAGTGATCCTTAGAAAATTGGTTATTTCTCGATAAGGGAATATGCTAGAAGCAATTTTTTGATATCAGTATGATTATATTGATCCAATCTAAATGGCCATTAGAATCAAACGTTATAACGTTAAGCAAATAATAAATATAACTCACTTCAAAAAAATATTTGTTTTCAAGTCTAAAAATACGTTTTTTGCAAATATGACATTACTTCCGGTGATAATGGAAATGTTAAATCAGATCATTGCAATCATAAATGGCATAAGGCATCACATGGTGAAAATTGTATGAAAATTAAATAATAATTGACACTTTTATTGACCAAAAAGCTTGAAAAGTGACTTGTAGAAAATCGTCTATTTCTCGGCAACCGTACAAGTTAGAAACTTTTTTGTGGTATCTGTATGATCGTATGGGTCCATGCTATTCGGTGATGGGATTCAAATATCATAATTTTAAAAATATTATAAACAAGACTCATTTGAATAAAATATTTGTTTTTTAGGTTAAAAATACAGTTTTTGCCAAAATGACGTCATTTCCGGTCACAGTGAAACTGTAAAATTGGCTTAACCTAGTCCAAATTGGCATTAGGCATCGAATGAAATTTTTTTATTGAAAATCAGATAATAATTTACTATTTTATAGGCAAAATAACATGAAAAGTGATGCATGTAAAATTGCATATTTCTCGGCAATTGCTCATATTATGACCTATTTTTTGCATACATTCTCCTCGTCTGGATTATTACTACGAGTTTATGAAAGTTACGAATAAATAGTTCAAAATATGAAGACGTTGAATGGGTTGTAAATAACTGATTGTTACACTTTTTTTTACATTTATTCGAAATTGCCCGAAAATGAAATTGAAATTAAAAAATCTGAGCTAACGATTTGTGCCCCTTTACAGCGCGCATCCTTTTTGCTATATCAGATTTCGAAAAAAATAATATTTGCTTTCAAAAAGTGGTACTGAACTGTCAAAATTGTAGTTTTTGTTAATATTACGCCACTTTCGTTGCGTGCAGAAAAATTTCACGGTAACAAGAAAAATTACAATTGAGACCACGGAGCATATGCACTTTGTTTTATACAAATCGAACAATAAATAATTAATCTAGGTACGAAAAACTAAATTAGCCAATGGCGACTAAAGAAAATTACTGAGACAAAATTCTTTCTCACTTCTGCTCAAGTAGGGTGATACTTTAACTCGGTGTAAACTACCATCGAAAAATATTCATAAATAAAAAAGTTTTCTGTAAAAATGTAAAAAAAATTCAAAATATCGGAGATTTTTTCGACTACTTCCGGTTTTACGACCATTGTCGGAATAGCTTTAACAAGTTGATTAGATACTTAACTTCCTGTACCAGAAATGTCAGAAACCTTCATTTTCAATAATTTAATGATTTTTCAACTTTTTTCAAAGATTGAGGTCATTTTTGGACAACCTATAATATTGCAACGCTTTTATTATTAAATGCACACGCTAGGCCACCGATAGGACTCTGAGTAAAAAATGTTTAAGAAAAATCATAGGCGTCGTTTTCGAGAAAAAGGCATCTCAGAATGCTCCAAAACGGAAAATACTTAGTTTTCGGCGTACTATAATTTATTTACAAACAATCGAATTCGTATCATTTAGATGTCATAAGATAGTCCATTTATGGGACTATTCAACGACTTTTTAATTGTTTTGGTGTGCTAATATGTGACGGAGAATTTCAGTTTTTAGCAGGAGCTCCAATTTTGTTTATCATTTTTACGCTTTCTTGCCGTTTTTTGAACTACTTCCGATAGACGAATCATTGTCGAGTAGTTCTAAGATCCCGTTTTGGAGTTTGAAAGGGAACAGGACTCTATAATGATATACTACACTATCCGATCAGGTAAAACCCTTCTGAAAAATCCTATGTTCAAAAGAGTCAAAAATGCAAAAATGTCAAAATATTGAAAATTAAATTTCATTAACTACATACATATTATACATCGTTAGAACCGTAATTAGGTCAGCTATCTGAATTTATATCCTTTTTTTGAAAATCTCTTCAAATAAAAAAATAGTAGAGCATTTTCCAAAATTTCACTATTTTTCGACTTTTTTCGATACTCAGTCCCTTTTTTGTCCTATTCCAATTATTTGAAAGTCTTAATGAATGGATCCATGCGAAAGACTACCGGAAGGACCATCGATAGATAAAGTTTAAAAAAAATCGTTGAAGCAGTTTTTGAGATAAAGGCGTCCAAAAACGCTCCAAATTAGTAAATACTTGATTTTTAGCGTGCCATATTTTACTTCCGGGTCATCGTATCTTTATGAAATGCGTACCATACGATACTTCAATTCCCGTGCAACCCACCAATACCCTAATCTCTTTAATCTGTTGATATCGGACGAAATAATCACGTTTTTCCCCAAAGCACCCATTTTTTGCATTTTTTCCAAACATCAGAAATTATTTCGACTACTTCCGGTTTACGGATCGTTGTTGAAATTGCTTTATCCAACTGTCTGACTATATGGCTTTATGTTCCAGAGGTTTCAGAAATATCGATTTATCCTTTCCAAAAAATATAAGGGTTTGAAAATGGGTAGAAAATTCGAAAAAAATCGAAAAATAAAGGGAGATAACTCTGAATGAAACTTATATTACTGGAATCGGATGGACTTCTGGAATCCAAAAATGTAGGTCAAATTTGAAAATTTTGAAAAATAACAAAAAATGTCTCGTAAACAACATGTTTTCAATTTTCAATTTTCAGACGATAAAAGTCATCGACGAATGTTCGAAATTGAAAAATGTGAGATAGCCATTGTGTCGGAAAAGATTCAGGGATTCCAAAAATGTAATTTGTTTGAAAATGGATAAAGAATTGACGAAACTATGGCCGATTTTAAATTTTAGACTAACGTACAAAGTTCGACCACTTCCGGTATGCGCAGACGTTTCAAAAATAGTTTATCAAGTAGCCACCACATGGTTTTCCAATAGAAAGTTTGGTTTAAGATCGATATCTGTTTTCAATCATGGAGAAATAGGCTCTGGTAGTAAAGAATAATAATAATAAATAATAATAATTTTAGTAAAAACAATAGTCTTTCAGACGAAAGTCTGAAAGCCTAACTAGACCTGCAGACCTGCAGTACTGAATCGGCTTTCAGGAATCAGACGGGAAGTTCGTCATACAATAGCCGATCCATCGAGCTACCAAACGATACTGTAGTTGTTATGATTCAGTGACACCCTCCATCAGATTTGTAAAAGTAATATTTGCTTGCAAATACATCGGTCAAAATTGTAAAATCTGGCAAAATTACTTCACTTCCGGTGCCAAAAGAAATCATTATCGGTAACAAATAAGTTGAAAATTCGCAATTGAGAATTGTTTTATACATATCAGGCAAATAAATAATAAATTTAGAACCCATAAACTGAGATTAAAAAGGTAAAAAACTTAAAAAGTGATCCTTAGAAAATGGGTTATTGCTCGACAAAGAAATGTGCTAGAAGCAATTTTTTGATATCAGTATGATTATATTGATCCAATCTAAATGGCCATTAGAATCAAACGTTATAACGTTAAACAAATAATAAATATAACTCACTTCAAAAAATATTTGTTTTGAATTCTAAAATATGACATTACTTCCTGTGATAATGGAAATGTTAAATCAGATCATTGCAATCATAAATGGCATAAGGCATCACATGGTGAAAATTGTATGAAAATTGAATAATAATTGACATTTTTATAGACCAAAAAGCTTGAAAAGTGACTTGTAGAAAATCGTCTATTTCTCGGCAACCGTACAAGTTAGAAACTTTTTTGTGGTATCTGTATGATCATATGGGTTCATGCTATTCGTTGATGGGATTCAAATATCATAATTTTAAAAATATTATAAAAAAAGACTCATTTGAATAAAATATTTGTTTTTTAGGTTAAAAATACAGTTTTTGCCAAAACGACGTCATTTCCGGTAACAGTGAAACTGTAAAATTGACTTAACCTAGTCCAAATTGGCATTAGGCATCGAATGAAAAAGAAATATTGAAAATCGGATAATAATTTACGCTTTTATAGGCAAAATAACGTGAAAAGTGATGCATGCAAAATTGCATATTTCTCGGCAATTGCTCATATTACGAACTATTTTTGGCATACATTCTCCTCGTCTGGATTATTACTACGAGTTTATGAAAGTTACGAATAAATAATTCAAAATATGAAGACGTTGAATGGGTTGTAATAACTGAATTTTACACCTTTTTTTTTACATTTTATTCGAAATTGCCCGAAAATGAAATTGAAATTTAAGAATCTCAGCCAAACATTTTATGCTCTTTTACAGGGCGCATACTTTTTGTTATATCAGTTTTCGAAAAAAATAATATTTGCTGTCAAAAAGTGGTACTTAACTGTCAAAATTGTAGTTTTTGTTAATATTACGCCACTTGCGTTGCGTGCAGAAAAATTTCACGGTAACAAAAAAAATTACAATTGAGACCACGGAGCATATGCACTTTGTTTTATACAAATCGAACAATAAATAATTAATCTAGGTAGGAAAAACTAAATTAGCCAATGGTGACTAAAGAAAATTACTGAGACAAAATTCTTTCTCACTTCTGCTCAAGTAGGGTGATACTTTAACTCTGTGTAAACTACCATCCAAAAATATTCATAAATAAAAAAGTTTTCTGTAAAAATGTAAAAAAAATTCAAAATATCAGAGATTTTTTCGACTACTTCCGGTTTTTCGATTATTGTCGGAATAGCTTTAACAAGTTGATTAGATACTTAACTTCCTGTACCAGAAATATCAGAAACATTCATTGACTAATTTTCGAAAAAAAGATAATTAAAAGAGTATTTACAATACTTTAATGATTTTTTAACTTTTTTCAAAGATTGAGGTCATTTTTGGACCACCTATAATATTGCAACGCTTTTATTATTAAATGCACACGCTAAGCCACCGATAGGACTCTGGGTAAAAAATGTTTAAGAAAAATCGTAGGCGTCGTTTTCGAGAAAAAGGCGTCTCAGAATGCTCCAAAACGGAAAATACTTAGTTTTTGGCATACCATAATTTATTTCCTAAGAATCAAATTCGTGTTATTTAGATGTTATACGATCGTCTATTAATGGAACTATCCAACGACACTTTAATTGTTTTGGTGCGCTAATATGTGACGGAGAATTCGAATTTTTGGCAAGAGCTCCAATTTTTTTTCATCTTTTTTACAATTTTCTTCGTTTTTTGAACTACTTCCGGTATACGAATCATTGTCGAGTAGTTTTCACATCCAGTTTTGGAGTTTGCATGGGAACAGGGCTCTCTAATGATATACTACACTATACGATCAAATCAAATACTTCTGAGAAATCCTATGTTCAAAAGTGTTAAAAATGTAAAAATGTCAAAATATTGAAAATTAAATTTCAATAACTGCATACATATTATACATCATTAGAACCGTAATTAGGTCAGCTTTCTAAATATATATCTTTTTTTTGAAAATCTCTTAAAATGAAAAAATAGTAGAGCATTTTCCAAAATTTCACGATTTTTCGTCTTTTTTCGATTTTCAGTCCGTTTTTGGTCCTATTCCAATTATATGAAGGTTTTAATGGATGGCTTCATGCTAAAGACCACCGAAGGGACTCTCGATACAGAAAGTTTAAGATAAATCGCTGTAGCAGTTTTCGAGATAAAGGCGTCTAAAAACGCTCCAAATCAGAAAATACTTGATTTTCAGCGTGCTATATTTTACTTCCGGGTCATCGTATCCGTATGAATTGGGTATCATACGATACTCCAATTTCAATGTAAACCAACGATACCTTAATCCATTTGATCGGTTGATATCGGACGAAGAAATCACGTTTTTCCCAAAAGCACCCATTTTTTTAGTTTTTTCAAAATATCAGACATTATTTCGACTACTTCCGGTTTACGGATCGTTGTTGAAATTGCTTTATGCAACTGTCTGGCAATATGACTTTATGTTTCAGGGGTTTCAGAAATATCGTTTTATCCTTTCCAAAAAATATAAGGGTCAGAAAATGGGCAAAAAATTCGAAAAATAAAGGGCGATAACTCTGAATGAAACTTATATTACTGGAATCGCATAGACTTCAGGAATCTAAAAATGTATGTCAAATTTGCAAATTTTGAAAAATAACAAAAATTGTCTCATAAACAACGTCTTTTCAATTTTCGAACGATAGAAGTCATATTCGAATGTTCGAAATTGAAAAATGTGAGATAGCCATTATCTCGCAAAAGATTCAGGGTTTCCAAAAATGTCATTTGTTTAAAGTTGCAATAGCATTTTTTTAAGTTATATTTTTAAAATGTATTAAAATAAAGCCCTAAAATAGATTGAACCTATAAACAGTCCTACCTTGTTAAAGAATAATCCTATTAATCCTATAATTCACTATTGCCAGTTGAGAAATTGGCAAAAATATCATTTTCAACTTCAAATTCAAACGTTTGAAGATGGCCGTCCATGGAGAGGAATGGGAAAACAAGGGAGGTAATTGAGTAACTATTTCCTCAATCAACCTGTGTCACCCATTTTAATGCCCCAAAAATTTTGCCCATGATCGTATAATAGTGAGTTGACAACCTTTTGAGCAAAAGACATAGAAATAATTATGTTTTGACTTTCTTAGAAAATATGAAATTTCCGCTTTAAAAATGGGTAAAGAAATGACGAAATTATGGCCGATTTTCAATATCCGGACAACCTACAAAGTTCGGCCACTTCCGGTATGCGCAGAAGTTTGAAAAATAGTTTATGCACTAGCCACCACATGTTTTCCCGATAAAAAAGTTTGTTCCAGATCGATATCTGTTTTCGATCATGGAGAAATAGGCTCCCGCGGAAAAAAAAAAAAATAATAATAATAATAATAATAATTTTAGTAAAAACAATAGTCTTTCAGACGAAAGTCTGAAAGCCTAATAATAATAATTTTAGTAAAAACAATAGTCTTTCAGACGAAAGTCTGAAAGCCTAATAATTTTAGTAAAAACAATAGTCTTTCAGACAAAGTCTGAAAACCTAATAAGAATAACTAGATCTGCTACTGTCCTATGCAGATATGAAAGCTTTCATATTCACAGTCATGGGTCATATAAATAATCCGAACAAGAAAAAATAAATCATTAAAATCGGTCACACAATCTAGCGAAATTAATGTGATTTTTCACTCGTAAACAACTTTGTCGGCAGGAAAAACATCAAAAGCGAAATTCGAATTTTTGAAATATTCAAATACCAAAAATTCGACCCGTATCCCAGCTATCCTGAAATGTATTAAATGTTAGACATAGGAGACGCATTGAACATAATATGCCCTAGTGTGTTTGTTTACAAGTCCGTAAATGTCGATTTTTCACTATGTTTCAAATTCACTTCAAAATGTACGAATCAGTAATTACTTGTCTAGTATCGAAAAAAAAAAATTTGGTCATTCTGACCTTTATTTCGACGATTTTTTTTAAAAATTTGATTCTTAATTTCACCAACGGGAGGTAATTTAGAAAATTTCAAAAGTCATTCTTCAAGTCGCATCAGTAATGTCTACTTACATACTAAATTTCATAAAAATCGTACAACTATTAAAGAAGTTGTCAAGTTGGTCTCAAGTTCCGGTTCGAAATCACAGCGACGAATTTTCGAATATTACAAAATTTTTAAAAATAAGCTCCCCGTAAAATCGGCAAATTCCTGACTTTAAAGTGAGAAACATTACAACCGGGCAAAATTTTCTGTTTTATCAATTTTTCAGTACTAAAATCGGGAAATTGCTGACTTATAGCAAGAAACATTTCGACCGGGCATTTCAATCGAAACAATGCCAGTTGACTCAATGACAGACGTTACGATACAGAGCGCAGGTGCTAACCATTCAGCCACGCAACCTCCCTAAATTTGGCAAATTGCTGACCTACAGCGAGAAACATTTCAAACGGGCGAAATTTTCTATTTTAACAGTTTAATTTGCACGGTACCTTTAATTATCAACTGAATATTACAAAACTTTTAAAAATAAGCTCCCCCTGACCGACTTAATCGTTCGCAACAAATGTTTCCCCCCTAAAATCGACAAATTGCTGACTTTAAAGTGAGAAACATTACAACCGGGCGAAATTTTCTGTTTTATTACTTTTACAGTACGCCCAACCGATTATAACAAAACTTTAAAAAAATAGGTTGCCAGGCAACGAAACATACGCCCACACATCAGCCAAATCGTCCGGGCAGTCAACAAGAGTTGTTGCATTTTAAGTAATCATCAGAAAATCATAATTCAAACTCACCCATAACTACGGTGTAACTGTGATATAATCAAACGTTTTTTTAAATCAGATAATAATTGTGACCTCCAGAGGGACCACAAGCTAAAAAGGGTGATTTTTCGTACAATCAGGGGCCATAATTCAGGAAGTTACGATCCGATATGGGCAAATATGCAATGGAACCAAGATCATTAGGTTATAAACATGTATTTCAAGTTTCATCAAAATCAGTTTAAAATTGTGACCTCTATAGGGTCCACAACCTTGATATAACATATTTTCACACAATTCGCGTACAGACGGCGGCCATTTTATCTGTCAACTCTGGTCCAATTTTCACGAAATTCAAATTCTCTCTTCATTACCATGAAACCGTGATATAATCAAAGGTTTTTTTCCAATTGGATAATAATTTTGACCTCCAGAGGGACCACAAGCTAACAAAAGCGATTTTTCAGACAATCAGGGGACATAATTCAGGAAGTTATGATCCGATGGGCGCAAATATCGAGTTGAACCAAGATCTTTGGGTTGTAAATATACATGTCAAGTTTCATCAAAATCAGTTCAAAATTGTGACCTCTATAGGGTCCACAACCTTGATATAACATATTTTCACACTATTCGTGTACAAACGGCGGCCATTTTGTCCGTCAATTCTTGTCCGATTTTCACGAAATTCTAACTCTCTCTTCATTAACATGTAACGGTGATATAATCAAACGTTTTTTTAAATCAGATAATAATTTTGACCTCCAGAGGGACCACAACTAAAAAGGGCGATTTTTCGGACAATGAGGGGCCATAATTCAGGAAGTTACGATCCGATGGGCGCAAATATCGAAAGGAACCAAGATCTTTGGGTTATAAACATACATGTCAAGTTTCATCAAAATCGGTTCAAAATTGTGACCTCTATAAGGTCCACAACCTTGATATAACATATTTTCACACAATTCGCGTACAAACGGCGGCCATTTTGTCCGTCAATTTTGGTCCGGTTTTCACGAAATTCGAACTTAACCTTCATAACCATGGAACGCTGATATAATCAAACAGTTTTTTAAATAGGATAACAATTTTGACCTCCAGAGGGACCACAACTAAAAAGGGCGATTTTTCTGACAATGAGGGGCCATAATTCAGGAAGTTATTATCCGATGGGCGCAAATATCGAAAGTAACCAAGATCTTTGGGTTATAAACATACATGTCAAGTTTCATCAAAATCGGTTCAAAATTGTGACCTCTATAAGGTCCACAACCTTGATATAACATATTTTCACACTATTCGCGTACAAACGGCGGCCATTTTGTCAGTCAATTTTGGTCCGATTTTCACGAAATTCGAACTCAACCTTCATAACCATGCAATGGTGATATAATCAAACGGTTTTTTAAATCGGATAACAATTTTGACCTCCAGAGGGACCACAACTAAACAGGGCGATTTTTCGGACAATGAGGGGCCATAATTCAGGAAGTTACGATCCGATGGGCGCAAATACCGAAAGGAACCAAGATCTTTGGGTTATAAACATACATGTCAAGTTTCATCAAAATCGGTTCAAAATTGTGACCTCTATAAGGTCCACAACCTTGATATAACATATTTTCACACTATTCACGTACAAACGGCGGCCATTTTGTCAGTCAATTTTGGTCCGATTTTCACGAAATTCGAACTCAACCTTCATAACCATGCAACGGTGATATAATCAAACGGTTTTTTAAATCGGATAACAATTTTGACCTCCAGAGGGACCACAAGCTAAAAAGGGCGATTTTTCGGACAATGAGGGGCCATAATTCAGGAAGTTACGATCCGATTGGCGCAAATATCAAAAGGAACCAAGATCTTTGGGTTATAAACATGCATTTCAAGTTTCATCCAAATCGGTTCAAAATTGTGACCTCTACACTGTTCACAAGCTAAAAAACGTGATTTTTCGTACAATCAGGGGCCATAACCCATGAAGTTACAGTCCGAAACATGCCAATATCGAAAGGAACCGAGATCTTAGGGTGATAAACCTATATTTTAAGTTTCATTGAAATCGGATAAAAATTGTGACCTGTAGACTGTTCACAAACAATTGTGGACGTCCACATGAAAATGTGGGCGTATAAAAAAGAGAAAGAGAGAAATGCGGCTTCACGTCCATTCCACACAAACTAGGTCATTTCGGGGCTAACATATGTTTTAAAATTTTATTTAAAAACTTCCCTTGTGCGTACAGGTCTTCAGGAGGGGGAGGAAACCGAAGGACACAGAGAAAACCCACGAGGTTGGACACCATACTCCATGTCACGTGCAACCTGGAAATCGAAACGACGCCGGTTGACTCAATGACAGACGTTACGATACAGCGCGCACATGCTAACCATTCAGCCATTCAGACTCCCTAAAATCGGCAAATTGCTGACTTATAGCAAGAAACATTTCAACCGGGCATTTCAATCGAAACAACGCCAGTTGACTCAATGACAGACGTTACAATACAGAGCACAGGTGCTAACCATTCAGCCACGTAATCCCCCTAAATTTGGCAAATTGCTGACCTACAGCGAGAAACATTTCAACCGGGCCAAATTTTCTATTTTAACAGTTTAATTTGCACGGTACCTTTAATTATCAACCGAATATTACAAAACTTTTAAAAATAAGCTCCCCCTGGACCAGCTTAATTGTTCGCAATAAACGTTTGCCCTCTAAAATTGGCAAATTGCTGACTTTAAAATGAGAAACATTACAATCGGGCGAAATTTTCAGTTTTATCACTTTTACATTACCTTTGACTACCAACCGATTATTACAAAATTCTAAAAATAAAAGAGAAAGAGAGAAATTCGGCTCAACGTCCATTCGACACAAACTAGGTCATTTCGGGACTAACATATCTTTTTTAATTTTATTTAAAAACTTCCCTTTGTGCGTACGGGTCTTTAGCCGTGGGAGGAAACCGAAGGACACGGAGAAAACCCACGAGGTTGGACACCATACTCCATGTCACGTTCAACCTGGAAATCGAAACGACGCCGGTTGACTCAATGACAGACATTATGATACAGCGCGCGTATGCTAACCATTCAGCCATTCAGCCTCCCTAAAATTGGGATATTGCTGACTTATAACAAGAAACATTTCAACTGGCGAAATTTTCTGTTTTAACAGTTTAATTCGCATGGTATTTTAATTACCAACCGATTATTACAAAACTTTTGAAAATAAGCTCCAACTGACCAGCTTAATCGTATGCAATAAACGTTTGGCCTGAATTGAAAGTTCTGCACCGAGAAAGTTCATCTCGATTTTCCGGCGTGGTTCTCCCTTGTCAGTGAGGCAGAACAGAGGGCCTGACAAGGACAGCTGTCTAGTCGTTTGGATGGGACGAAAAACCAAGGTCGCGTGTACACATTGGAGTGCACGTAAAATATCCCTAAGCAGTTGGAATTCGATACTGTTGAATAAGCTCTATACGGTGACTAAATATGCAGATTGTAGTCACCCACAGTGCATGTTTCGCTTAACAATGAAAGGGTGCCGTTTTCAATGTTCGATCCTTTTATTCTTCTACTCCTGATATTTTGGACTGTTGATCGAAGTTTTCATATAAAAGACTACCGATAAGACTCTTTGTAGAAGAAGTTCCCAAAAATATTATGTTGACTTTAAGAGAAAAGAACCTTTAAAGATGCTCCAAATCGTAAAAATACGACTTTTTGGATTTTCGATCTCTTTTTTTCTGCTATCCCTGATATTTAAAAAAAAGATACAACGATTTCACACAACAGGCTAGCTATTACACTCTCGATTAACAAGAGTTTCACCACACACTCCCATCATTATAACCGAAGTTATCGTGCCCTAAAGAATCAACAAATCAGCATGCTTATCTCTGCTTACCCTAGGCAGAAAATGCTCATCTTTGCACTCAATCATGACATTGACCTAGTGAACGTCTACACCAAGATTGAACATTCTAGCTCAGTTAGAAGGAGAGTTATTGTGTTTCAAAGTCTCGGCCCTTCAAATTGCTACTACTTTCATATTCACTTCGAAATGGCAACCATCAATTGACCTAAATCAAAATTCTGCTCTGAACAATTTTTAGGCCATTTTTCAAGGATTCAGAAAATATAACTCCCGTGTCTGTAAGTAAAATAGCCAAAAAGCCTCAGGGATTTTTCACGTTTCAAGATGGTGGCACTTCCGGTTCGATCGACAAACTTCATATTTTGTGTACAAATCAGTAATTACTTATCTAGTATCAAAAAAAAAAAAATCAGGTCATTCTGACCTATATTTCGATGATTTTTTTGAAAATTTTGATCCTTAATTTCGTCAAGGGGAGATAATTTAGAAAATTTCTCATTATATTTTTGAAGTCACATCAGTAAGATCTACTTATATACTAAATTTCATGAAAATCGTATTAAAGAAGTTGTCAAATTGGTCTAAACTTCCGGTTCGAAATCACAGTGACGAATTTTCGAAATTCGAAAATGTGAAACTGCAGATGAAAATGATTTTTTTCAAGGTATTCAAAGAAAAAAGAATTAGTAAAATCGGTCAAAAAATAACAAAGTTACGACTATGCATTGTCATTTTTTTCGTTCGTAAAATTTGGTGATTTCGGATTCGTAAAACATTTTGAAAATATATTTAATCAAGGTTTGCACCCCATTTTTGGGGAGGTAGGTCAAAATTTCAGAAAGATCCTATGGATAGATTCTGAGGAATCCGATTTGCAGAAAACACACAAAAAAAAAATAATAATAATAACTTTAACAGAAACAATAATTTTAACAAAAACAATAGTGTTTCACACAAGCTTCGCAGTGTGAAACCCTAATAATGATGACAGATTGCCACTGAAGCATTTCTTAGGAGGGGGTTCATCTTTGCCATCAAAAGATTGGGTATTGTCCGATGGCCCTTCCGTTCCCTCAAAACTAACTGTCGCATTATTATCCACCGTTTCCATATTGTCAACATTCTCTGTTATAGGAGTATTTTCAACAGATTTCTCAAATATGTATTTCTTTACTTCATCAAACTGTTCATCACTTACACAACAACATTTAAATCGTGGATCTAAAAATAAACACACTGATGTGAATAAACGAATTGATTCTTTTTCTTATCTTTTTTGAAGTGATTTAGAAATGTTATCTTTGTTTTTTGTCAAAAGACTGTTAGTTAAGAACGGGGAGTAAAGCACTTACAGTGACGTAGGTGTCAGCACTGAAAGTGTCAGTAATATTTGCAAGATTAAAAATAACCCCATCAATAGGTTCCAGTATCTGCATCACAGAGGTGTTTGGCATGCAATGCCAGTTTTTTCGTTCCTTGAATAGCACAGAGTTGATAGCTTGTTGCTGTTCAAGAAATCGGTGAATCATATTGGCTGTGGATTCCCACCTTGTCGGGACGTCATGGATAAGACTGTGTGCTGGAATTTTTGTTATTTTTCAAAATTTGCAAATTTGACATACATTTTTAGATTCCTGAAGTCAATGCGATTCCAGTAATATAAGTTTCATTCAGAGTTATCGCCCTTTATTTTTCGAATTTTTTGCCCATTTTCTGACCCTTATATTTTTTGGAAAGGATAAAACGATATTTCTGAAACCCCTGAAACATAAAGCCATATTGCCAGACAGTTGCATAAAGCAATTTCAACAACGATCCGTAAACCGGAAGTAGTCGAAATAATGTCTGATATTTTGAAAAAACTAAAAACATAACGCTACAATATACGTCCACATTCCCGCTTTGATTGATATGGTACTTTGTCAAGAAGGCTAGGCGTTTGTTTTGTTTAGCGTTGAGGGTCGTGCTTCAACATCAAGATAATCCATTCAGAATTGTGGCTTTCAGACGCTAAAGGCAAAAAGTGGGCGTGGCTCTTCCCCTGGGGATCGGAACATTCACCAAAATCAATAGTGGACGCCCTCAGGCTATAAGGAATACATATGCCAAGTACCAAGCTGATTCATTCAGAATTGCGGCCTGTAAACCACAAACACAAAAATTGGGCGTGGCTTGCCTCTGGGAGTCGGGACATGCAGTTGTCTTCCTTAGGCTATAAGGAATACATATCCCAAGTTTAAAGACGATCCATTTAGAATCAAGGCCTGTAGACAACACATACAGACACGAAGTAAAAATAGACATGGCTCTGCCCCAGGTGAATAGGAAATCACCAAATACAATTGGGGTCATCCTTAGAGTATAAGGAATAGGTATGCAAAGTTTTAAAAGGATCTATTAAGAATTGCATCCTGTAGGCGAACACAAACATTGGGTGTGGCTCAGTCCCAGGTGGTCCGGTATGCACCAAAAATAATAGTGGTCAGCCTTAGGGTATAAGGATTAAGTATAAAAAGGTTTTCAAGACGATCGATTAAGAATTGTGGCCTGTAGGTGACACACCGACACACAAAAAGAGAATGGGCGTGGCACTGTCCCTGGGGGTCGGGCATGCACCAAAAGCAATAGGGATCTTCCTTAAGGTATCAAGAATAGGTATGCAAAGTTTCAAGATGATACGTTAAAGGGACAATCCCGAATTAAACAGAGGCTCAAAAATAAAAGTCTGAGAATGTATGAAAATTAAACGCCAAAATATAGAGGAATGGTGTATTTACCTTGTCTCAAAATTTCAACTCAAAATATTGAGTCGTTTGGACGTGAACGCCTAAACTGCTTATCCGGACACGTAACCCTTTTAAGATTTCGGGTCAATTTTTTCGTTGGGTGACCGTATTACCGATTACGGTTACTTGAGAGGGCTATACAGTGAATGACCCATGTGCTGTACTTGATAAAGAAAGGTAAATTTCACCTACGCATTATTTTTATAAAAAATGTTTGGTTTTATCCAGATACCGCAAAATACACCTTGGGGCACCGGTTTCAAATTCCAGATGAAGACTGACGGGTTTAAGTTGTTTGAAAACGTATCATAAATACTGAGTTAGTTGCTCGGCCCTTGACTGGAAGATTTTAAGGGATTTTAACTCAAACTTATGCAGTTTTATTCCCAAAACAAATATCGGGATTAGCCCTTTAAGAAATGCAGCCTGTAGATGACAGACAAACAAATACAAGAAATGGGCGTTGCTGTCCCAGGGGGTCGGCATGCACCCAAAACAAAAGGGATCATCATTAGGGTATAAGGAATAAGTATTTTAAGTTTCAATATGATCGATTAAGAATTGTGGCCTGTAGGCAATACACAAAAATGAAATGGGCGTGGCTCTGCCCCTGAAGGTCGGGCATGCACCCCAAACGATAGGAATCATCCTTAGGGTGTAAAGAGTAAATATACAAAGTTTGAAGAAAATTCAATAAGAATTGCGCCCTGTAGGCGACAAAAAGACAAGCTAAAAGAAAATGGGCGTGGCTCTGCCCCTGGGGGCAGACAAACAATAGGGATCATCCTTAGGATGTAAAGAGTAAATATACAAAGTTTGAAGAAAATTCAGTAAGAATTGCGCCCTGTAGGCGACACAAAGACACACGAAATAAAAAATGGACGTGCCTCTGCCCCTGGGGGTTGGGCATGCACCCAAACGATAGGGATGGTCCTTTGGGTACAAAGAATATGTATGCAAAGTTTCAAGGTTATAAGTTAAGAAATGTGGCCTGTAGACGACAAACAATTAAATACTAGAAATGGGCGTGGCTCTGCCCCTGGGGGTCGTGCATGCACCCCAAATGATAGGGATCATCCTTAGGGTGTAAAGAGTTAATATACAAAGTTTGAAGAAAATTCAGTAATTGCGCCCTGTAGGGGACACAAAGACATGCGAAAAGAAAATGGGCGTGGCTCTGCCCCTGTGGGTTGGGCATGCACCCCAAACGATAGGGATGGTCCTTTGGGTACAAATAATATGTATGCAAAGTTTCAAGGTTATAAGTTAAGAAATGTGGCCTGTAGACGACAAACAAATACTAGAAATGGGCGTGGATCTGCCCCTGGGGGTCGGGCATGCCCCAAAAACAATAGGGATCTTCCTTAGGGTATAAGGAATAAGTATACAAAGTTTGAAGAAAATCCATGAAGAATTGCGCCCTGTAGACGAACCACAGACACACACACACACACAGACAGGGGTGACGGCATAATACGTTCACATTATGAATGTGGACGTATAAAAATGGGTGCTTTTGGGAAAAACGTGATTTCTTCGTCCGATATCAACCGATCAAATGGATTAATTGGTTTACATTGAAATTGGAGTATCGTATGATACCCAATTCATACAGATACGATGACCCGGAAGTAAAATATAGCAAGCTGAAAATCAAGTATTTTCTGATTTGGAGCGTTTTTAGACGCCTTTATCTAAAACCAGGTTTCTCCACAGTCCCGTAGCTCTGCATATCTTTGGCAATCCAACTACGGCGGTATATTAGTGCCAAAATTCTAATATGCTATCGTCTAATTTCTTACTTCTGTTCATGTAATTTCTAACCTCCATTCATGTAACTTCTAACTTCTATTCATGTAATTTCTAAATTAAGACAATGTATAATTCAACTTCTTTATTTGTTCAGTGTAAATATCAATTCTGTTTCATCTTATTTCTATTATTGAGGCGAAAAATGTCTACTTCATTGTGGTATTACATGTTAAGCATGAACGGCAAACAAATTTAGAATTATGATACTTCTACTTGGCAACCATCATTATGATGTCGTTTGGTGTCGCCACCATGTGCTCAGTTTGGCGATTGAGCACCTGATCGGGACCATTCTATTGATACAAACGACTCGCTCTTCATCAAATTGAGTGGCTTGCCTGAGTGTTAAAATTGAAAACAACATCGAGAGAGAGAGAGATGGGGACATGGGGTTTAACATCCACTCAACACTAACCAGATCATTTCGGTATTGTGTTTAGCAGTGGGAGGAAAGCGGAGGACCTGGAGAAAACCCACGAGGTTGGAAAGGCGGCCCTACTCCATGTCACGTAAAAAAGGGAAATCGAAACCACGCCAGTTTATTCAATGACAGACCTTATGTTACAGCGTGCACGTGCTAACCATTCGGCCATCCTACCTTCTGAACAACATTGAACGTGATATAAATGTATTGTTTGCAAATACTATTTCGAATACCGTGGCTAATGGGTAAGACGCAGGCTCACTAGACTGTGGGTCGGGAGTTCGATCCCTGCATTGGTCGAGAAAGTTCATCCAGATTTTCTGGCGTGGTTCCCCCTTATTAGTGTCTTGTCGTTCCGATGGGATGAAAACCCAAGGTTCCATGTACATGTTGGCGTGCACGTAAAAGATCCTGTGACCGTTAGACTTCGATATAAGTCCAGGTCGTAGATCCGCTCTCCGGGCAATATTTCCCTAAAGCACACTGTATGTCCGTCTCTATTAGCCCGGTTCGGAGCAGAACAGTAGGGCGTTAAACCCTCTTTCATTTCATTTCATATTTCAAATATAAGCTAAACGGGATTTGGAGAATTTTATTTGATTTTTTTTTAGGGTTGAGCAAATAATTAATATTTATATGCAGTTGGTCTATATTAACACAGGGTATAAATGTTATGGATAGGTCTACTCAGATACTGAGTTTAATACTAAGTAATCTCTAAGTAATCTCTCTCTCTCTCTCTCTCTCTCTCTCTCTCTCTCTCTCTCTCTCTCTCTCTCTGAGTTTAATACTAAGTAATCTCTAAGTAATCTCTCTCTCTCTCTCTCTCTCTCTCTCTCTCTCTCTCTCTCTCTCTCTCTCTCTCTCTCTCTCTCTCTCTCTCTCTCTCTTCTCTCTCTCTCTCTCTCTCTCTCAGCAGTCTTCCAACCTTCAACCAAACGAAGAATGGGTGGTTTATACCAAATGGCGACATCAAACGTCTTCATAATGATGGTTGCTAGGCAGAAATGTATAAATTCTAAATTCGTTGATGTTGATGCTAAACATGTAAAGCATCTATTAAGAAGACATTTTTCGTTTAAATAATAGAAACAAGTTGGAACAGAATTTACACTGAACAAATAAAGAATTTGGGTTATACATTGTCTTAAATTAGAAATTACATGAATGGAAGTTAGAAGTTACATGAACGGAGGTTAGAAATTACATGAACAGAAGTAAGAAATTAGACACTAGCATGTTAGAATTTTGGCACTAATATACTGCCATAATCCAACAACCAATAGCTCTATGTATTTGTTTGGCTTGATTTGAATTAATACTCAGTTGTTTATCCAAGGCAGAAGTTTTTTTGGGGCCGATGAGGTAGTACTAGGAGAATTTGTTGAACTTGCAACTCGTCGCCCCTTTGATTGTGATTTAATTTTTAATTTATTGGCTTCTACGTGAGTCATTGGGTGATTATCCCGCAAGTGGTGCCAGATCAAATCTATCTACTGAAGTGTTTTATTCACATTTTTCAAACCTGTGTTCCACGAATGCTAAAGTCAACGAAACAGTAGAGGAATATATGAATAAATACGAAAATCATCCCACTGACTTGAATACACAAGAGCTAGATTTAGAAATATCAGAATCAGAAATTTCTTCTGCAATTGATAACCTAAAGACTAATAAACCGAGTGGATTAGATGGAATATTAAATGAGTTTCTAATTAAATGTAAAATGACACTGATGCCATGTCTTAAGTATTTGTTTAATAATGTTTATGATTCAGGCTATTTCCCCACAAGTTGGTCGATAGGCTGTAATGTCCCAATCTTTAAAAAGGGAGATGTTAACGATGCTGACAACTATAGAGGAATAACGCTACTCAGTTGTTTAGGTAAACTATTTACAAGTATTTTAAATAAAAGATTGATCAAATATGACGCACAGTATTCACTCATTACGGACGCACAATTCGGCTTTAGAAAAAATATGTCAACTACTGATGCGATTTTTTCGCTACATTATTTAATTAGAAAATATCTTAATAAAAAAAAGAGACTTTACTGCTGCTTCGTGGATTATAGGAAAGCTTTTGACTTTGTAAATAGACACAATTTATGGTACAAATTATTAAAACAGGGCGTTAAAGGGCGTATGTTTAGCATAATCAAGTCACTTTATGACAATGTCAGGTGCTGTGTCAAAAACGATAATCTACTCTCAACAATGTTTTTATGTTCAAATGGATTATTTCAAGGCGAGGTTTTATCTCCGATATTATTTTCCCTGTACGTGAACGATTGTGAAGATCAATTTCTAACAGATAATTGTCCATCTATTAATTTACAAATGATCAATTTATTTTTATTAATGTACGCAGATGATATGGTTTTATTTGCAGAAACCCCTGAAGGTTTACAAAAATTATTATACTCACTTGAAAGTTATACCGATTCGTGGGACTTAACCGTAAACATTGAAAAAACGAAAATAATGATTTTCAGAAACGGTGGTAAAATAAGAGAAAACGAAATTTGGTTCTATAAAAATAATGTTTTAGAAACTGTCAATGAATTTAACTACTTAGGTGTACTTTTAAATTATAATGGTAAATTTAATAACACGCAAAAACGCTTAGCGGACCAAGGGCGTAAAGCTCTTTTTAGCTTATCAAATACTTGTAACAAAAATCACTTTAACGTAGAAACAAAATTATCAATCTTTGATACATACGTCAAAAGTATTTTAAATTACGGTGCCGAGATTTGGGGCACACATTCGGCTAGCGATATTGAAAAATTACATTTATTTTTTTGCAAAAAACTACTTGGCGTCCGAAAAACAACTTGTAGTAGTATGATTTATAACGAACTCGGTAGATAACCTTTGATTTTAGATAGAAAATGTAGGATTTTTAAATATTGGATTGGTCTACGTCAGGGTTCTTAATCCATTTTGAAATGAACCGGCCACGGGCACCCCTAACGGATAGTCGTCTTTTGAACAACAGACATGTTGGTTTATGCATACTTTATTCACGTCAATAATTGCATAACGTTACGGTATTCCGTATGATATTATAATAATAACTTCTAATAAACAAAGCCTGTGTTGTTATTCCATACTAGTATTTATATATCCATACATTATCGAAATTTATAGTCAAATTTTGGCAACTTGCGTAATGCATAATCTACTTCTGCTTTCATCCAAACAAACGGAAGTTAGAATTAATTTAATAAAAAGAAAAACTACAAGCAAATACAAATAAGTTCGTTTTTCATTATTTTATACGTAAACACTTGTCAATATATAAAAGAATATTTGTAAGAACGTGTCAATGATAAAACAATGTAGCACAATTATTTTCCGTGAATAGTCGGGGCTCGGAAATATGCCGTACGGGCGAAAGGTCACGTGATTCAGATTAGTTTATTTTTAGTGTTACCGGTACTCGCAAAAAGTAGACTTTAATAACATATATGAAACAAAACATTTTCTGTGAATTTTTATCCAACAAAAGACGTTTGAAAGGAGCTAACTTTTCGGATCTAAAATATCTTCTAGTCTTCAACTTTAGGTGACCTATATTGGACGTGGGAGGATCTCCAACTAACAAATACAATGCATGCTTGAAGTTCAAGGTCAACGCCGCCATTATTTTCGGCTATTCTTTTACCGTACTTGGCATGAATTAACTCAACGAAGTTGTTTATTTACGAAATGAGCCGAGAAGGATTGACACTGAAGGTATTCATTGCATTGATTGACTCTTTGATGGGTTAATTAATCGACGAGTAATAATTACCTCTTTGTAATCGGACGAAAATAGATTGATATATGACACCGTAGTGGCTTGTTGTTCATTGTTTTATCAATCAGCATGATAATTAATTCTTTGTAAATCGACCGAAAGTAGATTGATATATGATACCATAGTGGCCGATTCATTGTTTTACGATTCGGCTAGATTAAAGATCAATCGGCTAAAGCCGACAAAAAACAGCCGATTAGGATCCCTGGTCTACGTAATACTGATAATGTTATTCTTAACTCCTGTTATGAAGATATGATTTTAAATAATGACAGTTGGATTAAATTTGTTCAAACTGAATTAGATAGAATCGGTCTTGGATATATATTGCTTTTAAAAGAAGTTAACAATGGTACGTTCCAAATTATAAAAAATAGGTTACATGATATCTTTGCCCAAGAAAACATGGAAAAAATAAAATCGTCCGCCAAAGGTATAATTTATCAACATTTAACCGTTAACTTTACGCTGCAGAGCTATTTAAAAAAAAGCGTTAAATCTATTTTCCTTAAAACTATAAGCAAATTCCGAATTTCCGCGCATAATTTAAATATAGAAGTAGGCCGATACAATAAAATAGAACGTAGTGAAAGAAAGTGCACACTTTGTAACCTAAATGACATAGAAGACGAATTTCATTTTATTATAGGCTGCCCTTGCTATAATGAATTGCGTCACCAGTTTATCAAACCATACTTTTTACGAAATCCTAACATGTTTAAACTAATTCAATTATTAAGTACAACTTCTACATCCGAAATACGGAACCTTGGCAAATTTCTCATTTCTGCAGATAAGAAAAGAACCACTCTATTAAATAATAATTAAACTGACCTAACTAAATGTACCCCCCCCCCCCCCGTTCTCCTTTTTGATTCAACTATTTATTTATTTTATCTTTTGTTGTTTTATTTTGTGGTAATAATCTAGCTTATTTCCCCCCTTTAAAGTCATTTTAGAAGTTCTGAAGATTTTATGAAGCTTATAATATTTACTGCATTTTCCAGTCATGTTAAATTTAGGCTAGCAATTTAATACAATTTATCTACACCCCATCCCCAAACTATTTGTCTGTATTTAATGGACATGCGTATATAGTGTTTGTGTGTATGTAATTATAATGTTTGTATTTACTTGCCGTGTATATATTGTGTTTGTGTATATATGTTATCTGATGAGTCAGTAGACTTAAAGAAATAAAGAATTGAATTGAATTGAACGCCACCTGGAGTCCGAACATTTTTATGACAGAGGGGGGTTGGGATGGCCTAGTGGTCTAGAGTGCAGCGCATCGACCTCTAGCTTGCAGCTGTGGTTTTGATCCCTGTTGTGAGCGTATGTGGCATGGAGATAGGGGCGCCTTCTCAACCTCGTTGGTTTCCTCAGGCACTCCGGTTTCCTCCCACTGCTAAAGACCCCTACACGCAAGCGAATTATTGAAATAAAATTAAACCATATGTTAGTCCCGAAATGACCTGGTTTGTGTCGAGTGGATGTTAAACCTCATTTCTCTCTCTCTCTTTATGACAGAGTCGGCAACGTGACGTGTTCCTTTCCTTTTGTTTTGACCCCAAAGTAATTCCACACGACTGACTATGTATACGCCTTGGATGATAAACTAACTTCATCCCCATCATTCTCCAAAATAATCGGAGTGGCCAGTATGTTTGACTCTTCCCTGGAATCTTGCGAGTTCGACATGTTAATGTCACTTGTTAAAAGCAAAATTAATTCATAGATTGAAGCTATGATCTTCCATAGCAGGCAGCATGGTATGGCGAGAAAGAAAATTCAAGCATCTGGGGGGTTGAGACTAGATTGACCAGCCTTGAATAAGTTAGCGTGATTGTCCGAGTTTCCAATAAGCGTAATTGTTTAAATACGAAAATATCAGCTAATATATACTTTTAATTGGTATTGGTTTGAATTATTATTAAAATAGACAACTAAAATTGTAAAAGATAGGTTGCCAGGCAACGAAACATACGCCCACAGCAGCTAAATCGTCCGGGCAGTCAACAAGGGTTGTCGCATATTTTTACTTTTTTCGGTAATAAATCATTTGTAATACACTAAAATCTGAATAGAATTTGTTTGCTTTTTATAAAGTTTGCCCCACGCTAACAATTGGTATACGAAACATTTAATATCATGGATTTAGCTGTTCAGTTATCAAAATTCATCGAAAATCAAAATACTTGTTCGTTTCAACACCTTAAACTTTGTGTATCAATCTGAAGTCAATCAGATGATAAGTTTGGCCTCTATAGCGTCACAAGATTTTTTGAAGTGATCAAGGGCCATAACTCTGGCAGTCATTATTGGAAATCGCTGAAAATCAAGAGGCTTCTTCATCTTATGACCTTAAACACTGTGTATAAATTTAAAGTCAATCGGATATTAACTTTGGCCTCTAGAGCATCCACAAGATTTTTTGAAGTGATCAAGGGCCATAACTCTGGCAGTAATTATCAGAAATCGCTGAAAATCGATAGGCTTCTTTGTCTCATGACCTTAAACACTGTGTATAAATTTAAAGTCAATCCGATATTAACTGTGACCTCTAGAGCATCCACAATATTTTTTGAAGTGATCAAGGGCCATAACTCTGGCAGTAATTATCAGAAATCGCTGAAAATCGATAGGCTTCTTTGTCTCATGACCTTAAACACTGTGTATAAATTTAAAGTCAATCCGATATTAACTGTGACCTCTAGAGCATCCACAATATTTTTTGAAGTGATCAAGGGCCATAACTCTGGCAGCAATTATCAGAAATCGCTGAAAATCAATAGGCTTCTTTGTCTTGTGACCTTAAACACTGTGTATAAATTTAAAGTCAATCGGATATTAACTTTGGACGCTAGAGCGTCCACAAGATTTTTTGTAGTGATCAAGGGCCGTAACTCTGGCACTAATTATCGGAAATCGCTGAAAATCAATAGGCTTCTTCGTCTTATGACATTAAACACTGTGTATAAATTTAAAGTCAATCAGATATTAACTTAGGCCTCTAGAGCGTCCACAAGATTTTTTGAAGTGATCAAGGGCCATAACTCTGGTAGTTATTATCGGAAATCGCTGAAAAACAATAGGCTTCTTCGTCTCATGACTGTAAACATTGTGTATAAATTTAAAGTCAATCGGATATTAACTATGGCCTCTAGGCCGGCCGGACGGACCGACGGTCGCGACGACAATATACGACCACATTTCAATGTGGGCGTATAAAAAAACTCTTGAAAGAATAAAAAAAATATTCTGGATGCTAAACCCAATTATTGATATATTCTAAGAAAAATGAGGCTTGACGATCTGTTACAATAGTTGCCTAACAACGGCATCCTCCAACACACCAGAAATGAACTTGTCAGCTGTACTATTCTTTCGATAATCAGTGGTCTGGAGATTATTACATTTATCGTGATATCTGAACAATTTTGACGATATACCGGGGATTGCGTTTATTTGTTTTTGGGTCGATACGATATCATACTTCAAAAAATAATCGCGATTATGTGGCTTCCCCGGGTTATCGCTGCAACCTTAGTTGTATGTAAAATGTTGTATTTCTGAAGCTTTTCTCAAATGTTTATTTACAAAATGTATGAGTAGCCATTTAAACAGTAGGTAACTATCTGCAAATATGAAGCTCAACATCTAGTACAGAAATAATGAGTGAAGGCTCGTTATTTGCAATTTTATACAGCAGAGATGTATCTGCGGAAAATATTCACCTTAACCTGCTTCAATTTTATAGATTTCACACAGTAAAGCCTCAACAATAATTTCAAATACATATTTAATCATAAAACAATACTGGCTATATTTCGTTTGATTGTAATGCTGAGGTTAGACACAAAGTTGATTTTTTAAGAAAGTACTACATTTTTGCCCTTAATAATTTTTTTTTTTTGGAACACACCATATACGACATTTTGAAACAGTATATATAGACCTTCTTTTTATTGGCTTATAATTATAGGCTTAGACTACCAGATGAAAAGATGCGCGAGAAAATTCTCATCCTGAAGAAGCAAAAAAGTGAATTTTGCAAAATATGCCAGATACCCCCTTTTGATTCACCTTCATGTACACATTTAGTTTTGAAAGGTCTGGCAAGATCCATTTTGGGCTCTGACAATGATCATATGATGAAGTTAAATTTTTGACCATATGCCATATTATTTATTTGAAAAACTAGCCTGTTATTTTTCACGGTCCATTTCCTCATTATGGGCAGCATAACATTTCCGGTATGTACCTTCAATAGAAGAAAAAAATTGTAACATTAACAAGAATTTTTTAATGATGCCAGGTTTTAAAAAAAACAGTTTCAGTAAAGGTATTACAGCTAAACCAGACTCAAGGCAGTGCGTTTGAGGACTTCTGAAGCCCATGGCGTTATCCAGTCAACTCGAGCTTCACCGTACAACTCTTTTCGACTAATTGCGTGTATACCGCTCAACTCTTTTCTGCTAAATTAGTTTGGGTCAAGCACACATAGAAGGTTTTTATCAATTTCTTCCTTCCTTATTTCAAGAGTATTTTATTTCACTTACCCGATCCAGTAGGAATTAGTTGATTCTAAGTGACACAGCACAGTCTTTGTATGGATTCCTGCAGGGGATGTTTACGTCCTTTTGGAATATTGCGTTTGAAATCCAGGCGGTAGCGATAGACAGCACATTAAGATCAAAATTTCCACTTCGTCAAGAAATCAGTTCACATTTGGTTTTCACATCACTTATTCAAGTTATTGCTATGTAATGTGCTAACTAGTGAACCTTAATGTTTTAGAACACTCTTTCAATTGTATGAAGTCATTTTAGTTCTCATGTACGGGATATGTGCCACATTCAATGGCAAAAATGAAGAAAAAACTCACTTTTCTGTAGTCCTGGGTGCAGCCATCTTGGATTCTATACCAAGCTTCATCAAAGAGACCAGTTTTGCTTGAGCCGGTTTACTGCTGCTACCAGCGAGCATGGGTGAATGATTTGGCGAAGAATTGGAGAAAGCTGGCTTACCCTGTATGAAAGTAGTTGGCCATTTCATAGAGAATCAGAGATTTACAATATGGAAAGTTCACCAACTTTGACTTATGATTTCGCATGGAATGAAAAAAGGTGACAGACATTTTATTTCTTATATCGATAGAGGGTGTCAAGCTGTGCATAAAACCATTTCGATATTTTGACCTACCCCTGCATCATAGAAAATAGGGCTAATCTTCAAAGGTGTATATTTTCTACTTTATTCGCCATGTGTTACAATTTTGCTGACCATCACTCCCAGAGAATAGATGCAACCTGAAGGTCTTTACATTGGGGCACAGGAAGACCCCCACTAACATCAACATGACTCTTAAATGACTGTTATGAACAGAAATGGGAGCTGAATTGTCCTATTTCCTACTGTGAACTCTTTTGAGATCCAATTCTGGCCTCTGGCATGAGCCTTTCAAAATGGATTAAGAACTCCTGTTTCTAATTTAGATTTTTATTTATTTAGTATTAGCCTACAGCGAGTTTCAGTAAATTCTGTGCTTCAAGTTTCAAGAATATTTTTGGCATAACACTTTTAAGACATTGAGAAAAGATCTCTTGTATTTTGCTAAGTCAACTTACCAAATATTATGACTATGACAGAAATCTAACGCAGAAATGATTTGCCTGAAGAAACGTCGAGCTTCCTTGGGAGTTAAACGCCCTTTTTTAACGAGGTAGTCAAACAATTCGCCGCCAGACACATGCTCTAAAACTAAGTATCTGAAAAAATAAAAGATACGTTGCCAGGCAACGAAACATACGCCCACAGCAGCTGAGAGAGAGAGAAATGGGGTCCACTCAACACAAACTAGGTCATTTTGGGACTAACACTGGTTTCAATTTTATTTCAATAATTCGCTTGCGCGTAGGGGTCTTTAGCAGTGGGAGGAAACCGGAGTGCCCGGAGGAAACCCACGAGGTTGAGATGGCGCCCCTATCTCCATGTCACATACGCTCACACCAGGGATCGAAACCAAAGCCGCAAGTGAGAGGTGACCGGCCAGCTAGAGGTCGAAGCGCGGCACTCTAGACCGCTAGGCCATCCCCCTCCCCCCACAGCAGCCAAATCGTTCGGGCAGTCAACAAGAGTTGTCGCATATTTTTACTTTTTTCAGAAATGAAACATTTATAATACACTACAATCTGATTAAGAGTAACAACTCATTAAGTAATAATCAGAAAATCATTAGAATTTGTTTGGTTTTTATAAAGTTCTGCCCCATGCTAAAGCGTCACAAGATTTTTCAAAATGATCAAGGGCCATAACTCTGGCAGTAATGACAGAAATTCACTGAAAATCAATAGGCTTCTAGGTCTCATGACCTTAAAGCTGAACTCTGATTACAAAACTACAGAAATAATTAAATAAAAAAAAATTACTGCCATACATAATCGCCATACTTGTTTTCAATTTGCAGAACAAGTATGGCCACTGTACGGTGTACGAAAACAGAGGCCGGCCACGCTCACATCCAGTATACACTTTGTCAACCACACTGTCCAGATCCGGCTTGCAATATTTCAACTACCAATTACCTACTGACTGAGCGGTTTTTCTCTATAAGTTTACTGAAAATATTATTGCTACACAATTATTATGTCTGATCAGGTACATATTATTTTACTAATTAGACGAAATAAGTAGCTTACGGTGTATTTTTGCTCTAAAAGTATGGAAAAAATTGTCTTACCCCAAACAAACAACAAATCTACCGACAATTCATCCAACCATTTTTTTTCTTATTTCTTGAAAGGTTTTGCACAACAGCGTAGAAACACCAAATAATTTCTAGTATTATAAAGTTTAGTATCTCGTTCCAAAATAATATCCAAAGCAGCAATAAAAAAACTGTTCTCTCCATCGAAGAAGTATGTCTTCACTTCAAAATATTTTTCATCTTGTTGTTATTTATGACGATCAAGGGACATAGGTGGTTATGTCCCTTGATGTTATGTCAACAACATAGATTTGTTTTTGTTTGGAGTAAAGCAGTTTTGTTTTTTTTTTTCTAGAGCAAAAGTACACCGGGTTTTATTTATTTCGTCTAATTAGTAAAAATAATCTGTATCTGATCAGACATAATAATTGTGTAGCAATAATATTTTCAGTAAACTTATGGAGAAAAACCCCTCAGTCAGTAGGTAATTGGTAGTTAAGATATTGCTAGCCGGATGTGGACAGCGTGGTTGACACAGTGTATACTGGATGTGGGCGTTGCCTGCCTCTGTTTTCGTACACCGCACAGTGGCCATACTTGTTCTGCAAACTGAAAATAAGTATGGCGATTATGTTTGGCAGTAATTTTTTTTTATTTAATTATTTCTGTAGTTTTGTAATCAGAGTTCAGCTTTAAACACTGTGTAAAAATTCGAAGTCAATCGGATATTAACTTTGGCCTCCAAAGCATCCACAAAGATTTTTTGAAGAGATCAAGGGCCATTACTCTTGCAGTAATTATCGGAATTCACTGAAAATCAATAGGCTTCTTTGTCTCATGACCTTTAACACAGTGTATAAATTTAAACTTAATCGGATATTAACTTCGACCTCTAGAGCGTCCACAAGATTTTTGTGAAAAGATCAAGGGACATAACTCTGGCAGTAATTATCAGATATCGCTGAAAATCAATAGGCTTGTTCGTCTCATGGCCTTAAACACTGTGTATGAATTTAAAGTCAATCGGATATTAACTTTAGCCGCTAGAGTGTTCACAAGATTTTTCAAAGTGATCAAGGGTCATAACTCTGGCAGTAATTATTGGATATCGCTGAAAATCTATTGGCTTCTTTGTCTCATGACCTTGAACACTGTTTATAAATTTAAAGTCAATCGGATATTAACTTTAGCCGATAAAGAGTTCACAAAAATTGCTTTGACCCATTTAGTAAGTCGTCTAGAATGATTTGATTAAAGTGCCTCTCTGATTTTGAAATCATACTGACGTTTTTTTTTTCCTGTTTAGTATATATCTTAATACCATTTACATGTTATGTACTACAGTGTACTCTGTAACTTCCGGCTTTTGATCACTCCGCCACTCGCCTAGATCCGCCCAAAACCTCTGGTCCCGATTTCTTTCCTTCTTGATTGCTTGTAAAACGTTTTGTTCTAACCGCCATTTTGTCACTTCCGCCTTTCGCCATCAACACGAGGTCCGATGAGTGATTATCCATTGTTATTTAATCCTATAATCCGCCACTGTTAACTCCCCAATCACAAAAACACCACAGTTTATCAGACACTAATAATTAAAGTATAAACAAACAGTACTCGACAAATCTTTTAAGGGTTCGTTGATTGGCAATCATTTTCAATAACTAACGTTAACACGTGACCGTGTCGGTGTCTTTAAACTCCCAAATTGGTCGTGTCGGTTTCTTGAATTCACGAACAAAGCATTTGAATTTGAGTGTATTTATAAGTATAAATACAGGTGTTAAATTAAAAATGGGTATCAGTTATTTGATATCTTATTCTTATGCGCTATTGTCTTTTGTGATTTATTTTGTGATATATTTTGTGAATTATTATGTCTGAACGTCGTGCAAAACGTGCCCGTACTGACTTAACTCTGGATGTAAAGCAAAAACCAAACTACTTTAGATTCCTTTTTTAAAAAGAAATAATTGTTGTGTTTATATGTATGTAGGCCTATGAATATTGTTATTGTTAATAAATATATAAAAAATTAAAACACAAACTGTAGATATACTTTAATTTATTTATTGTACATGTACCCATTCGTGCATATCGGGAAAGTACATGACGTATGAGGAACACGAAAGTAGATCAAGGGACTGTACTCTGTTTTACAAATATTCCATTCACATTCACTTCCTGTTATTGGATAAACCGCCACTCGCCGACATCCGCCATTTCTATTTGGTCCTGCTTGATGCTGGAAGTTACAGAGTACACTGTACATAACTATAATGGATAAACTCAAGATGTACACTACTGTGCTGGAGTTTTGGACTGGATTCGCCAACCATCGCGGAAAAACACTCTATTTCACGGTGGAATCTCAGAGAATTGCTAGCGAAATGGCACTTAGCCACATCACCGCGAAATAGGGTGTGAAGGTACAAAAGTGACAGCCCCATGTATTTGTTATTTTCAAATTATGTATATATATAATACTGTACATGTACATGCATTCCACCAAGGAATATTCTTACAGGATTTTAGTAGCTGTCGACAAATCTCCACTGTAACAATACACATCTACTGTTTCTCGCTCATTTCATTTCGGAGAGAGAGAGAAATGGGGTTTAACGTCCACTCGACCCAAACTAGGTCATTTTGGGACTAACATATGGTTTCAATTTTATTTCAATAATTCGCTTGCGCGTAGAGGTCTTTAGCAGTGGGAGGAAACCGGAGTGCTCGGAGGAAACCCTCGAGGATGACAAGGCGCCCCTATCTCCAGAGGTGATCGGCCAGCTAGAGGTCGAAGCGCGGCACTCTAGACCACTAGGCCATCCCAACCCCCCATTTCATTTCGGTGGAAGCGGATATTAAATTAAGCCATTTCACACACACAGACGTGTACATTACACGCGCATGTCATATATTTATACAATGGCCACGAGTGTGTTAATTCTCGTCGTCACCCCGTTATAATTTACTTATTTTGAGTACACTTTCTGAATGATTCCATTCCTTTGTACTTTCAGCTTCCCAATTTCCTACTGTATATAAATGCACATGTACCCTGTGCAACTGCAATCTATAAGCTTATACATAATATGTTTACGTTTAAAATCTAGATACCAGCCACTCGAAAGTTATACTAGACGGTGTATACGCATAATAAATCCATAAACGAAAATTAAGGAGATGTTTTGAGCAGCATTTTATTCTTTCTGTTCCATTGGCATGATATTTATTGAAAAATCGAAATTAAGCTAAACATTCATATTGTAAGACCAATTAAATTATGTTATATGGCTTGACTTATTCATTTTTAAAAAATAAAATACAGACAAAATATTATTTATTATTAAATCACAATACAAATGGGCGAATAATTTATAGGTGAGTATATACATGTACATAACTTAACAATGTCTTCGTTACTAGAAGTCCGCTGCTCCTAAGTACATATTAGCAAATATTTATCTTTATTACATCAACAATTTAATTGTGTTTCTTTTGGTGTGCTTCATGATTACAAAATACCACGGGTAAGTACATAACACTTTATTATTTCAAAGCCTCGAATAGAGTATCAATTGTAGCCGTGATTAAGAATTATAACGGCTACAAATATCGTAGCTAGCAACACAGGTGAGTACATACATACGAATTAATCATAACTCAGTTATCGTTGTTTTAACTGATTTTCTTTGATGTGCTTCATGTTGAAAAAATACCACAGGTAAGTACATAACATTTTATTATCTCAAAGAAAACAGATGCCTATTAAAACAAACACAATTATCAAACTAGATCTGCTACTGTCCCATGCAGCTATGAAAGCTTTCATATTCATCGTCACATGTCATCGATTATATCAAGTATCTCAAATAAAAGGATAAGAAGAACAAAATATCAAAATTGGTCAAAAACTCGCGAAGTTACAAGTCTAAATATAGTATGAAACATTGCATAATCTGAAAACTGGGATGACTTCCCACTTCAATAGTTTCAGAAAAATGAAATGAAAATGGTAAGAAAACATCGAAAAATTAAATGAGATAACTTTGAACGGAACTAATACTTTTTGAATCAGGTTGAACTCAACTGTTTGAATATTTACGTTAAATATGTAAATTTGGAAAATTATAAAGACATAATTATCAAAATCGGTCATAAACTAAAAAAGTTACAAATTTAAATGTAGTGAGAAACATTGCACCCGGGCAAAAAAATAATTTTTAAACTAAAGGGAAATAACTGAAACTTGTATAGCTGTAATCTGGCTTCCAAAATTAGGGATATGTTATATAATTATGGTTTCCAATATGTTTGGTTATAAGTAGGAAATCATGACAACTTCTTAAGCATGTTTTAAACAAAGGGTCATAGACTGCAATATACAAGAATGGCACTCTGCAATAAAAAAACTGTTCAAAGCAAGATTTCTATGCAGAAATTAAATAATTGCTAGAACCAATACGATACAGAGCACACGTGCTAACCATTCAGCCACGCAACCTCCCTAAATTTGGCAAATTGCTGACCTACAGCGAGAAACATTTCGACCGGGCGAAATTTTCTATTTTAACAGTTTAATTTGCACGGTACCTTATTTTAAAAATAAGCTCCCCCTGACCAGCTTAATCGTTCGCAATAAACGTTTGCCCCCTAAAATCGGCAAATTGCTGACTTTAAAGAAACATTACAACCGGGCGAAATTTTCAGTCTTATCACTTTTACAGTACCTTTGATTACCAACCGATTATTACAAAACTTTAAAAATAAAAGAGAAAAAGGGAAATGCGACTTAACATCCATTCGACACAAACTAGGTCATTTTGGGACAATAATATGTTTTTTTAATTTTATTTAAAAACTTCCCTTGTGCGTACAGGTCTTTAGCCGTGGGAGGAAACCGAAGGACACGGAGAAAACCCACGAGGTTGGACACCATACTCCATGTCACGTGCAACCTGGAAATCGATACGACGCCGGTTGACTCAATGACAGACGTTACAACACAGCGCGCACATGCTAACCATTCAGCCTTTCAGCCTCCCAAAAATTGGGAAATTGCTGACTCAATGACAGACGTTACGATACAGAGCGCACATGCTAACCATTCAGCCACGCATCCTCCCTAAATTTGGCAAATTGCTGACCTATAGCAAGAAACATTTCAACTGGGCGAAATATTCTGTTTTAACAGTTTAATTTGCACGGTACTTTAATTACCAACCGATTATTACAAAACTTTTGAAAATAAGCTCCAACTGACCAGCTTAATCGTATGCAATAATTGTTTGGCCTGAATTGAAAGTTCTGCACCGAGAAAGTTCATCTCGATTTTCCGGCGTGGTTCCCCCTTTTCAGTGAGGCAGAACGGAGGGCCTGACAAGGACAGCTGTCTAGTCGTTTGGATGGGACGAAAAACCAAGGTCCCGTGTACACATTGGAGTGCACGTAAAATATCCCTAAGCAGCTGGAATTCGATACTGTTGAATAAGCTCTATACGATGACTAAATGTGCAGATTGTAGTCTCCCACACTGCATGTTTCGCTTAACAATGAAAGGGTGCCGTTTTCAATGTTCGATCCTTTTGTTCTTCTTCTTCTGATATGTTGGACTGTTGATCGATGGTTTCATATAAAAGATTACTGATAAGACTCTTTGTAGAAGAAGTTCCAAAAAAATATCATGTTTACTTTACGAGAAAAAGACCTGTAAAAAATGCTCCAAATCGTAAAAATACGACTTTTTGGATTTTCAATCCTACCCCGGACATTTAAAAAAGATAGGTTGCCAGGCAACGGAACATACGCCCACAGCAGCTAAATCGTCCGGGCAGTCAACAAGGGTTGTCGCATATTTTTACTTTTTTTGGTAATCAAACATTTGTAATACACTAAAATCTGATTAAGAGTAACAACCAGGGATCTTAATCGGCTGTTTTTTGTCGGCTTTAGCCGATTGATCTTTAATCTAGCCGAATCGTAAAACAATGAATCGGCCACTATGGTATCATATATCAATCTACTTTCGGCCGATTTACAAAGAATTAATTATCATGCGGATTGATAAAACAATGAACAACAAGCCACTACGGTGTCATATATCAATCTATTTTCGGCCGATTACAAAGAGGTAATTATTACTCGTCGATTAATTAACCCATCAAAGAGTCAATCTATGCAATGAATACCTTCAGTGTCAATCCTTCTCGGCTCATTTCGTAAATAAACAACTTCGTTGAGTTAATTCATGCCAAGTACGGCAAAAGAATAGCCGAAAATAATGACGGCGGTGACCTTGAACTTCAAGCTTGCACGTAGGCATTGTATTTGGAAGTTTGAGATCCTCCCACGTTCAATATAGGTCACCTAAAGTTGAAGACTAGAAGATATTTTAGATCCGAATAGTTAGCTCCTTTCAAACGTCTTTTGTTGGATAAAAATTCACAGAAAATGTTTTGTTTCATATAAATTATTAAAGTCTACTTTTTGCGAGTACCGGTAACAATAAAAATAAACTAATCTGAATCACGTGACCTTTCGCCTGTACGGCATATTTCCGAGCCCCGACTATTCACGGAAAATAATTGTGCTACATTGTTTTATTATTGACACATGCTTACAAATATTCTTTTATATATTGACAAGTGTTTACGTATAAAATAATTAAAAACGAACTTATTTGTATTTGCTTGTAGTTTTTCTTTTTACTAAATTAATTCTAACTTCCGTTTGTTTCGATGAAAGCAAAAGTAGATTATGCATTATGCAAGTTGCCAAAATTTGACTATAAATTTCGATAATGTATGGATATATGAATACTAGTATGGAATAACAACACAGGCTTTGTTTATTAGAAGTTATTATTATAATATCATACGGAATACCGTGACGTTATGCAATTATTGACGTGAATAAAGTATGCATAAACCAACATGTCTGTTGTTCAAAAGACGACTATCCGTTAGGGGTGCCCGTGGCCGGTTCATTTCAAAATGGAACCCTGGTAACAACTCATTATGTAATTATCAGAAAATCATTAGAATTTGTTTGCTTTTTATAAAGTTTTGCCCCACGCTAACAATTAGTATAGGAAACATTTAATATCATGGATTTAGCTGTTCAGTTATCAAAATTCATTGAAAATCAAAATACTTGTTCGTTTCAACACCTTAAACTCTGTGTATCAATCTGAAGTCAATCGGATGATAAGTTTGGCCTCTATAGCGTCCACAGGATTTTTTGATGTGATCAAGGGCCATAACTCTGGCAGTAATTATCAGAAATCGCTGAAAATCAATAGGATTCTTCGTCTCATGACCTTAAACACTGTGTATAAATTTAAAGTCAATCGGATATTAACTTTGGCCTTTAGAGCGTCCACAAGATTTTATGAAGTGATCAAGGACCATAACTCTGGCACTAATTATCGGAAATCGCTGAAAATAAATAGGCTTCTTCATCTCATGACCCTAAACACTGTGTATAAATTTAAAGTCAATCGGATATTAACTTTAGCCTCTAGAGCGCCCACAGACAGACCGACGGAGGGGGGCGACGACAATATACGACCACATTTCAATGTGAAAATCCACAAATATTTACAGTAGGCATCCTCAAACCAATCTTCCAACGAATTTCTGATGGGATCACAATTACTAGGTAACTGGATACATAAACAGCATAAGTGTAGAGGTTAAAATATATAAAACTGCCATTTAAAACCATCATACATGTCCACTATCCTGACTAGTTTCGTCAAATAAATTTTAACTTTTTCAAAGGAACAGTTCAACAGAAACAGGAAACAAATTTGAATAATGATGTCATATGTTGATGACATCACTAAGTTGTAATGGTTGCCCTGTCGTTGGTAACATGTAAGTTCTTCATTTTCTAGAAAGGTGATCTATCACATGAAAATATGATGATACTAAGGTGCCTATACACAAGTTGAAAATCCACAAATATTTACAGTAGGCATCCTCAAACCAATCTTCCAACGAATTTCTGATGGGATCACAATTACTAGGTAACTGGATACATAAACAGCATAAGTGTAGAGGTTAAAATATATAAAACTGCCATTTAAAACCATCATACATGTCCACTATCCTGACTAGTTTCGTCAAATAAATTTTAACTTTTTCAAAGGAACAGTTCAACAGAAACAGGAAACAAATTTGAATAATGATGTCATATGTTGATGACATCACTAAGTTGTAATGGTTGCCCTGTCGTTGGTAACATGTAAGTTCTTCATTTTCTAGAAAGGTGATCTATCACATGAAAATATGATGATACTAAGGTGCCTATACACAAGTTGAAAATCCACAAATATTTACAGTAGGCATCCTCAAACCAATCTTCCAACGAATTTCTGATGGGATCACAATTACTAGGTAACTGGATACATAAACAGCATAAGTGTAGAGGTTAAAATATATAAAACTGCCATTTAAAACCATCATACATGTCCACTATCCTGACTAGTTTCGTCAAATAAATTTTAACTTTTTCAAAGGAACAGTTCAACAGAAACAGGAAACAAATTTGAATAATGATGTCATATGTTGATGACATCACTAAGTTGTAATGGTTGCCCTGTCGTTGGTAACATGTAAGTTCTTCATTTTCTAGAAAGGTGATCTATCACATGAAAATATGATGATACTAAGGTGCCTATACACAAGTTGAAAATCCACAAATATTTACAGTAGGCATCCTCAAACCAATCTTCCAACGAATTTCTGATGGGATCACAATTACTAGGTAACTGGATACATAAACAGCATAAGTGTAGAGGTTAAAATATATAAAACTGCCATTTAAAACCATCATACATGTCCACTATCCTGACTAGTTTCGTCAAATAAATTTTAACTTTTTCAAAGGAACAGTTCAACAGAAACAGGAAACAAATTTGAATAATGATGTCATATGTTGATGACATCACTAAGTTGTAATGGTTGCCCTGTCGTTGGTAACATGTAAGTTCTTCATTTTCTAGAAATGTGATCTATCACATGAAAATATGATGATACTAAGGTGCCTATACACAAGTTGAAAATCCACAAATATTTACAGTAGGCATCCTCAAACCAATCTTCCAACGAATTTCTGATGGGATCACAATTACTAGGTAACTGGATACATAAACAGCATAAGTGTAGAGGTTAAAATATATAAAACTGCCATTTAAAACCATCATACATGTCCACTATCCTGACTAGTTTCGTCAAATAAATTTTAACTTTTTCAAAGGAACAGTTCAACAGAAACAGGAAACAAATTTGAATAATGATGTCATATGTTGATGACATCACTAAGTTGTAATGGTTGCCCTGTCGTTGGTAACATGTAAGTTCTTCATTTTCTAGAAAGGTGATCTATCACATGAAAATATGATGATACTAAGGTGCCTATACACAAGTTGAAAATCCACAAATATTTACAGTAGGCATCCTCAAACCAATCTTCCAACGAATTTCTGATGGGATCACAATTACTAGGTAACTGGATACATAAACAGCATAAGTGTAGAGGTTAAAATATATAAAACTGCCATTTAAAACCATCATACATGTCCACTATCCTGACTAGTTTCGTCAAATAAATTTTAACTTTTTCAAAGGAACAGTTCAACAGAAACAGGAAACAAATTTGAATAATGATGTCATATGTTGATGACATCACTAAGTTGTAATGGTTGCCCTGTCGTTGGTAACATGTAAGTTCTTCATTTTCTAGAAAGGTGATCTATCACATGAAAATATGATGATACTAAGGTGCCTATACACAAGTTGAAAATCCACAAATATTTACAGTAGGCATCCTCAAACCAATCTTCCAACGAATTTCTGATGGGATCACAATTACTAGGTAACTGGATACATAAACAGCATAAGTGTAGAGGTTAAAATATATAAAACTGCCATTTAAAACCATCATACATGTCCACTATCCTGACTAGTTTCGTCAAATAAATTTTAACTTTTTCAAAGGAACAGTTCAACAGAAACAGGAAACAAATTTGAATAATGATGTCATATGTTGATGACATCACTAAGTTGTAATGGTTGCCCTGTCGTTGGTAACATGTAAGTTCTTCATTTTCTAGAAAGGTGATCTATCACATGAAAATATGATGATACTAAGGTGCCTATACACAAGTTGAAAATCCACAAATATTTACAGTAGGCATCCTCAAACCAATCTTCCAACGAATTTCTGATGGGATCACAATTACTAGGTAACTGGATACATAAACAGCATAAGTGTAGAGGTTAAAATATATAAAACTGCCATTTAAAACCATCATACATGTGTATAGGCACCTTAGTATCATCATATTTTCATGTGATAGATCACCTTTCTAGAAAATGAAGAACTTACATGTTACCAACGACAGGGCAACCATTACAACTTAGTGATGTCATCAACATATGACATCATTATTCAAATTTGTTTCCTGTTTCTGTTGAACTGTTCCTTTGAAAAAGTTAAAATTTATTTGACGAAACTAGTCAGGATAGTGGACATGTATGATGGTTTTAAATGGCAGTTTTATATATTTTAACCTCTACACTTATGCTGTTTATCACTGCAAGGTGCATAGTGTGTAGAAATGTCGTCAGAGCTTTTAGTATTGGGCTTTTGCGTTAGAAAATCCTCTGAGCAAGTAGTAAAGCTTAATTATGGTTACTATTAATGAAAACTAGTGAGAAATATACGTGTTGTCAGTTGTCGCTTAAACCCGTCAGTACTTGTACCGTACGTCAGTATTTCTGTTAATGGTCAGTAATAATCATACGGTGAGTATGTGAGTTAATTGGTTAGTATTCCTTACTTCTGTCAGTATGTAAAAAATACGTGAGTAATTAAATAAACGTGAGTTTATCCAAACATATCACTATTGAGGCACGTGCGGGAGAAATTGACGAAAGCGTGACTAATTAAGAAAACGTCACTATTTGAGCTACCGCTCACTATCCGAGTATAACCGCCAGTTACCTTTGATGTGCGTCGGTAATCGGACCTGACCTCAGTAGAGCGTGAAATCATTAACTATTTAAAATACTGGCGAGTATTGTTACTGTAAGTGATCATAATATTTTTATTACTAACCTGAATATCTCCTCCGATTCGAGAATATTAATTATTTTCATTATTTATTAATAAATATTAATAAATATTAATAAATATTAATAAATATTAATAAATATTAATAAATAATTAAAATTATTTATTAATATTCTCGAATCGGAGGGGATTTTTTAAACCATAATTGGTGGCAATGAGTAAAGGGACTATTTGTCGGCAATTTCGCTTACCGCCGTAGTTTGCAAAAAAAAAAAAACGCCAAAGATAGTTAGATAGATCGATCTCTAAATACAGTGATCAGAGTTCGGGATGAGACAGAGTCCACCTCATATATAAATATGAATTTAAATGCTCAGTGGCGAGGTTTGATTCGTCACATTATCTGTACACGTTCACGTTCTTACAACGGGGTTCCCATGCAGAATACGGCGCAATATATATTACGATTTATATGTATTCTCGTTACATGCGGGTTGGCACATATTTTGGGGTAGGTGGCGCGGTAAGGATTAGTAAATTTGGAATCAGAACTAATGGTTTAAGAAGATTATCAACACAAATCTGTTTTCGGTAATTTTATTGAAACAGATTAAAGTAGCAGATATTATTGAACTTCATACACATATATATATACACGCTGAAATTCTGAACACCGAAGAATCGTGTGATTATCTATTTACTTTTGAGAAATAATAGTATTAAACAATATATATAGCAATAAAACAATATAAATAACGATGAAAATAATAATAGCATATAATAAGGTACGATACACAATGTTAAAATACAATATGATCGTACGTAACAGAAAAATAATAAATTTCATTCAAGTAATTCGAAATTATGAGCACAGAAGATTCTATAAATAATTTAGAAATTGTTTTATTTATCACACGATAAATATAATTGATACATTGCATGCAACGGTGTAATAGTAAAACCATGCCCGACGTTCGATCTTGGGATATTTTTCATGTAGATATCCTGTGCGATTAATTCTTTATTAAAACAAAAGGCTGATAGAAATACTTCTAAAGAAACATTGAAAATCATCCCCTAAAAAAACACATTTATAACTACACTATATTACATATTCAAAACTGAGACAATTCTAAACACGGGAAATTTCAAGAAATTGAAAACACAATAGCAAAACTTTTGTTAAAGATTTCCAACAAATTTATAGAGCACTTTTATTTCTTAAAATTTGTCACTTACATATCCGAAATTGTCGTTTGAGTTTTTGTACAATAGTCACACCGGTAACAAATTGTCTTTTAATGATACAGTTTATCAATAAACATAACAGAAATTTATATAGTTAATGATTTCACGCTCTATTGAGATGATAAACCTAGCCAATCAACATTCTTAATCTCTTGAGCACTATAACACAAAGGTGCTAATTAAGTGGTGAGATTAACAGAATTTAATCCCATAAAAGATTTAATATACAAAGTCTATATTACTAATGTACGGACTATTCTCTTTGGTTCTAAATTCTAACACCGAGCGAAATATTAAACAAACATTAACAAATATATGACATGGTTGTTACGTGATTTAGTGTTAAAATCTAACGATAACTTTAACTTGCTTTTTCTCGAAAATGTCGCAAAATCATTAGTTTATCCGACCAGAGGAAAGTGTCACGCTGAAATTCTGAACACCGAAGAATCGTGTGATTATCTATTTACTTTTGAGAAATAATAGCTATTAAACAATATATATAGCAATGAAACAATATAAATAACGATGAAAATAATAATAGCATATAATAAGGTACGATACACAATGTTAAAATACAATATGATCGTACGTAACAGAAAATAATAAATTTCATTCAAGTAATTCGAAATTATGAGCACAGAAGATTCTATAAATAATTTAGAAATTGTTTTATTTAGCACATGATAAATATAATTGATACATTGCATGCAACGGTGTAATAGTAAAACCATGCCCGACGTTTGATCTTGGGATATTTTTCATGTAGATATCCTGTGCGATTAATTCTTTATTAAAACAAAAGGCTGATAGAAATACTTCTTAAGGAACATTGAAAATCATCCCCTAAAAAAACACATTTATAACTACACTATTCAAAACTGAGACAATTCTAAACACGGGAAATTTCAAGAAATTTAAACACAATAGCAAAACTTTTGTTAAAGATTTCCAACAAATTTATAGAGCATTTTTATTTCTTAAAATTTGTCACTTACATATCCGAAATTGTCGTTTGAGTTTTTGTACAATAGTCACACCGGTAACAAATTGTCTTTTAATGATACAGTTTATCAATAAACATAACAGAAATTTATATAGTTAATGATTTCACGCTCTATTGAGGTGATAAACCTAGCCAATCAACATTCTTAATCTCTTGAGCACTATAACACAAAGGTGCTAATTAAGTGGTGAGATTAACAGAATTTAATCCCATAAAAGATTTAATATAAAAGACCTATATTACTAATGTACGGACTATTCTCTTTGGTTCTAAAAATCTAACACCGAGCAAAATATTAAACAAACATTAACAAATATATGACATGGTTGTTACGTGATTTAGTGTTAAAATCTAACGACAACTTTAACTTGCTTTTTCTCGAAAATGTCGCAAAATCACTAGTTTATCCGACCAGAGGAAAGTGTCAAACGGGCGGGGTGAGTGACTCAATGTGAATGAATATATTCAGCAAAATATTTTGTGAAATAAACTGTCGGAAATGCAGCCAGGCAGCATTCCAGACACTGGTTGTCGAGATAAATTGAGCTGGTCAGATACTGTTCGTCGCCAAATCAGCAGCTTATCCTAACAAATAGGGAGGTGTCAAATGAACGGAGTGAGTGTATCAAGTGAATGTATATTCTCGTCGCGTTGGACCTATAATATTACTAATGTATGGACTATTCTCTTTGGTTCTAAATTCTTACACCGAGCGAAATATTAAACAAACATTAACAAATATATGACATGGTTGGGTTCAGATTCATGCCGTATTTCACTGAACGTAACTGATTTGACATTAGAGTCAAAATGGAAACAATTGAATGTAAATTAGCTCATATACAATCAGTTTACATTATTATATGCGTTGCGACCCATTTGGGTCAATTTCTATGTCCTAAATATATTTATAGTGATGGCCCGATATGACACCTATATCAGATATTGACAGCAACATATAATAACGACTGATACACATAATTACCGATAGTGGTGGATATAATTATTGAAATGTTTCGAATGACATAATAATCCTTGTAGATGAACGTCACTGTTAGTCAGGAAACGCATGGTGCTATTTTACCTCGGTTATCAAGCACAAACGCCGCGTTTTTGAAGAAATAAAATTGTGTCACGCTTCCTACACAATCACAAATACACTCCATCTATCTTGTCAAGCGGGCGTTAATTGTTTGCTGTATCATTAATGATGTTGAAAACCATCTGTACTCGGAAAATTGTCCATCCATTCCTCTAGATACCACGAACCTTTTCCTTTTAATGTATGCGGACGACAAGGCAGTGTTCTCGGAAACTCCCGAGGGTTTACAACATTTGCTTCACTCATTATGTAAATATACTTGTAAATGGAACCTCACTGTAAATACGAACAAAACTAAAATTGTTGTTTTTAGAAATAGTGGAAAATTATCAGAAAATGAAAAATGGTTTTATAATGGTAACTAGTGTTGATTCCGATGTAATTCCTAAAATGATTGGCACCTGTATGTCTATAATAGGTGTCTGAACTGAAAGGTTCGCGCGGCAATGAATGAAACATCAAAGCGAAGAGCAATCACGTGACATTCTTTCGTCATTTCTAGAACTATAAACCATCTAATGGGAACTTATTTGTTTGTAATATTATTAATAAATAAAGTATGATCTATATCATAAATTATTATTTGTTGATACATATTATGTCAAAATTCTTAAAGTAGCCTTGCATAACAAAAGAAATCACTAAATTATTTCTAAATTTTCACTGGCGTCTAGAAGCTGGAATGTCAATCTTGTGACATCAAAGGGATACCCTCCCTTTCATCTTTCATGCTACTCACACGTCAACCATGCGGTATATTTTCCCGCCTTTTCCAATACTTCTATTCATAATGATTAAGTATCCAGACAATACCAGCAGTGATCTAGATAAAACTAACGTGAAGTAGTAAGATTTGGAACTATTTCACGATAAGCGACAACCCAAGATGTGCGATGCCTCATACCAGTCCGGTATGCACACGACTCTTCAGTGCTAAGAATTTCAGCTTGTATGCATATGTTTGAAATTCATTATTTCTGTTATCTGCTATCATGTTATCTGTTTCAATAAAAATTAGTGAAAACATATTTGTGTTGGTGATCTTTTTAACCATTAGTTGTGATTCCAATTTAAACCATACAGATATAAAAGCGCCGCACGTCCCAAAACAAGTGCTAATCCGCATGAACGAGAATAAATATAAATTGTAAATGAAATAACACTATACACATTGCCCCGTATTCTGCAAACTACACATTGCCTCGTATTTTGCAAACTACACATTGCCCCGTATTCTGCAAACTACACATTGCCTCGTATTCTGCAAACTACACATTGCCCCGTATTCTGAAAACTACACATTGCCCCGTATTCTGCAAACTACACATTGCCCCGTATTCTGCAAACTACGGCGGTTATGGAAATCGCCGAAAAATACACCCGTTAATGTTTAAAAACAGTATTCTGCAAACTCAGCGGTAACCGGAAAATACCCATGTTCACTACCATCCATTATTGTTAAAAAAAAAAATAAAACATTTTCTGATTCGAGAATAATAATAAATAATTAATATTTTATTCAGAAGGTAGCGACAATTTAACGGGAAGTTAAATTACCTATAGTAACAATACTCACCAGAAATGTATATAGTTAACGATTTCACGCTCTACTGGCGCCGTGTCCAATTACTAACGCATATCAAAGGTAACTGGCGGTTATACTCAGATAGTGAGCGGTAGCTCAAATAGTGACGTTTTCTTAATTAGTCACGCTTTCGTCAATTTCTCCCGCACGTGCCTCAATAGTGATATGTTTGGATAAACTCACGTTTATTTAATTACTCACGTATTTTTTACATACTGACAGAAGTAAGGAATACTAACCAATTAACTCACATACTCACCGTATGATTATTACTGACCATTAACAGAAATACTGACGTACGGTACAAGTACTGACGGGTTTAAGCGACAACTGACAACACGTATATTTCTCACTAGTTTTCATTAATAGTAACCATAATTAAGCTTTACTACTTGCTCAGAGGATTTTCTAACGCAGAAGCCCAATACTAAAAGCTCTGACGACATTTCTACACACTATGCATGTTACCGTGTATGTATCCAGTTACCTAGTAATTGTGATCCCATCAGAAATTCGTTGGAAGATTGGTTTGAGGATGCCTACTGTAAATATTTGTGGATTTTCAACTTGTGTATAGGCACCTTAGTATCATCATATTTTCTGGTTTGAGGATGCCTACTGTAAATATTTGTGGATTTTCAACTTGTGTATAGGCACCTTAGTATCATCATATTTTCATGTGATAGATCACCTTTCTAGAAAATGAAGAACTTACATGTTACCAACGACAGGGCAACCATTACAACTTAGTGATGTCATCAACATATGACATCATTATTCAAATTTGTTTCCTGTTTCTGTTGAACTGTTCCTTTGAAAAAGTTAAAATTTATTTGACGAAACTAGTCAGGATAGTGGACATGTATGATGGTTTTAAATGGCAGTTTTATATATTTTAACATTTCAATGTGGGCGTATAAAAATGATACAATTATTTCACACAACAGGCTAGCTATTAGACTCTCGATTGACAAGAGTTTCATCGCCATCCCTTCATTATAACCAAAGTTAACGTGCCCTAAAGAATCAACAAATCAGCTTCCTTATCTCTGCTTACCCTAGACAGAAAATGCTCATCTTTGAACTCAATCATGACATTGACCTAGTGAACGTCTACACCAAGACTGAACATTCTAGCTCAATTAGCAGGAGAGTTATTGTGTTCCAAAGTCTCGGCCCTTCAAATTGCTATTACTTTTCATATTCACTTCAAAATGGCTACCATCAGTTGACCAAAATCAAAATTCTACTCTGAACGTTTTTTAGCCACTCCTTCAAGGATTCAGAAAATATAACTCCCGTGTCTGTAAGTACAATATCACAAAAGTTTTATTGCTCTTTATGTTTCAAGATGGTGGCACTTCCGGTTCGATCGACAAACTTCATATTTTGTGTACAAATCAGTAATTACTTATCTAGTATCAAAAAAATAATCAGGTCATTTTAACCTATATTTCGACGATTTTTTTGAAAAATTTGACCCTTAATTTCACCAAGGGGAGATAATTTAGAAAATTCTGAGGACATCATTTAAGTCGCATTGGCAAGTTCTACTTACATTCTAAATTTCATGAAAATCGCACAACTATTAAAGAAATTGTCAAGTTGGTCTAAACTTCCGGTTCAAAATCACAGCGACAAAGTTTCAAAATTCGAAAATCCGAAATTGCAGATTTGAAGTAAATGTCTTAGGATACTCAAAGAAAAAAGAATTAGTAAAATAGGTCAAATAGTCACAAAGTTACAGCATTGTAGGTCAAATGCCTTCGTTCGTAAAATTTACTCGGGTTCCAATTGGAACATAGTTGAATCTGGATGAGATGCGCAGGTGCGATCGATAAAACGTATTCGATGTGGATAAAAGTAATCGGTGTGGTTAAAAGTAGTCGGTGCGGATAAAAGCTAGTTGACGTTTAAACCTGAAAGTCACCCAGCCCGCGCTTGAACTTAGTCAAGGTGTCTGCTGCGGTTAGGTGGCGTGGCAGTTGGTTCCATAGATTCACCGTCCTGGGGAAGAAGGAAGTCTGGTGTTGTGTCGAGAGGCATCTAGGCTGGTGTAGTTTGCTGCTGCCTCTTGTACGACTATCGCCTTCCGAGATGTATTTTCGGCTGATGTCCGTGAGCTGGGTCCGGGTCCGGTACATCATGATCACTGATGCCTTTTAGTCTACAAGTTTCGAGGGACTCCCACCCTAGGTCTGCCAGGAGGCGTGTGACGGCTCCTGGGGTCCTGTCCCGGTACTCGTGTTTGACGAATCTGGCCGCGCTTCGTTGCACCTTCTCTAGGGTGTTGATGTCTTTTTGAAGGTTTAGAGCCCATGCTGTTGAGGAGTACTCGAGTACTGGGCGTACGAGGGTGGTGTACATTGCCTCCTTTACATGTGGGGTGCATTGCCGGAAGTTCCTCTTTATGAAACCAAGGGTTCTGTTGGCTTTGGCCGCGGTTGACTGAATGTGCCTTGACCATTTTAGGTCTTCTGCGATGATTACCCCGAGGTATTTGCTCGCTACTTTGACATCTAGGGTGTGGTGGTGTAGAGTATATGGGAAGATGATCTTCTTTCTCCTCTTAGTTGGTGGTATGCGTATGACCAGGCACTTGGTGGCGTTGAATTTCATCTGCCAGGTTGTTTCCCAGTCCTCGAGATTAGTGAGGTCTGCTTGGAGGGCCTGGGCATCCGATAGGCATTTGATGACGCGGTACAGAATACAATCATCCGCGAATAGCCTGCCATCGGATGAGTCGACATTGTCCGGCAGGTCGTTGATAAAGATCAAGAACAGAAGGGGGCCAAGGACTGTCCCTTGGGGGACACCAGACAGCACATCTGCTTGATCGGATGTTGTGCCTCCAACAACAACTCTCTGTTGGCGGTTCGTCAAGAATGACTTGATCCATTGTTTGGTTGTACCGCGAATGCCATAGTGGTCGATCTTTTGAAGTAGCCGTTGATGCGGTACCTTATCAAAAGCCTTGGCAAAGTCGAGAAGGACGACGTCTACCTGGTTGCCCTTGGCCATCTTGCTGGCTATCTCCTGGATGGTAACGAGGAGCTGTGTCTCGCAAGACCTTTTCTTCCTGAATCCATGTTGACTGTCATATGAAATATGAAAGCTTAATTATTAAAACAATTAAATCAACATTTATTGATTCGAGTAGTCATATTAAAACAAACGCAATTATTAAAACAACACTTTATTATTGGTCTGAGTGGTCTTTATGCATCGCCCGTAATCTTTTTGTTTCGTCTGAGTAATATTTCAGTTGGTCTGAGTGGTCATGGATTCGTACAAAATAATGGAATCATTCAGAAAGTGTATTCAAGGCAAGAATTAAACACATGTGGCCAACTGGCCATTGTATAAATATATGAAATGCACATGTTATGTACACGTCCGTGAAATGGCGAAATCCCGTAAGAATATTCATTGGTTGAATGCATGTAAATGTACAGTATTCTATGTATACGGAATTTGTAAAATAACAAATACATCGCACTGTCACCTTTGTGACCTTCGCAGTGTACCCCTCCCACTGATACTTTTTTGATACGTCATAATACATTATCATATACTGGTGACAGTCAAGATGTGCTAAATACTTTTCGCCGAGTAACACAGCGTAAGAATACATGTATAATCCCAATCCTTTGGCACGTTTCTGACCATGTGACTTACCGTTAACCGCATTGCGGAGTGATTTATGGCACTGTGCTGTATGGATGATTGATTTAGATTAACTAAAGCTGTGAGTAATGAAGTAATGTGTAAAAGCTCATCGTTTATAATTTAAAGTTTGGATTTGATAGCAGCCGCTAATTGGTGGATTTACATCTAAGTTATAGACAAAGATGAAATGATATGTTTAAAAAATTATAAGTCGAAACACAGTGAATTCCTAGAGAAACAAAGTGAATTCCTAGCGAAACACGGTGGATTCCAAGCAATTTTTAGAGAAAAATCTCGGCAGAATGAAGCAGAATTTCACCGCAAAATCTAAGAGAGGAACTGTATATACCCCTCTGACTTTGTACCGTTGATTACAGATTAAACATCCATAAGTGTACAAATGTGTTGTTATTGATGATGTGTTCCCATTTGAATATTGTTCACAATAAGAAGCAAAATAAATAAGACATGTTTACAGGATCATTTTGTAATGCGAAAAACTAAGTGATGTGTTTTCTATGGCGCTCAGTATACATGTAAATGTACATGTACCCTGTGCAACTGCAATCTACAAGCTTATACATAATATGTTTACATTTAAAATCTAGATATCAGCCTCTCGAAAGTTATACTAGACGGTGTATACGCATAATAAATCCAAAAACGACAATTGAGGAGATGTTTTGAGTAGCATTTTATTCTTTCCGTTCCATTGGCATGATTTTTATTGAAAAATCGAAATTAAGCTAAACATTCATATTGTAAGACCAATTAAATCATGCTATATGGCTTGACTTATTCATTTTTGAAAATTAAAATACAGACAAAATATTATTTATTATTAAATCACAATACAAATGGGCGAATAATTTATAGGTGAGTATATACATAACTTAACAATGTCTTCGTTACTAGATTCCCCTGCCGGTAAGTACATGTTAGCAAATATTTATCTTTATTACATCAACAATTTAATTGTGTTTCTTTCGTGTGCTTCATGATTACAAAATACCACGGGTAAGTACATAACACTTTATTATTTCAAAGCCTCGAATAGAGTATCAATTGTAGCCGTGATTAAGAATTATAACGGCTACTTTTTGTATGGTCCGAGTAATCTTTTTGTTTCGTCCGAGCAATATATCAGTTGGTCCGAGTGGTCATGGATTCGTACAAAATAATGGAATCATTCAGAAAGTGTATTCAAAATAAGTAATTAATAACGGAGTGAAGGCAAGAATTAAAACACATGTGGCCATTGTATAAATATATGACATGCGCATGTAATGTACACGTCTGTGTGTGTGTGAAATGGCGAAATCCCGTAAGAATATTCCTTGGTTGAATGCATGTAAATGTACAGTATTCTATGTATATGGAATTTGTAAAATAACAAATACATCGCACTGTCACTGGTATCACGTCATTTGGGACTCGCGTCATTTGGGACTCAACATAAACGATATTTGGGACTCAGTTGACGACGTTTGGGACTTCAGTGGCGTCATTTGGGACTCATCACAAACGAAATTTGGGACTCAATATAAACAACATTTGGGACTCAATATAAACGATATTTGGAACCACAAACCACAAACGTCGGTCTGTTATGGGGCCAATTGATTTATCGGAATCCTAGTTGTTTCGACACCGGGCTGGTTCGACAAATGCGCTATGCGAGTTTTTTTGAGACCATCTATTTGGGTCAGGTTAATTATATAGGATTTGTATGGGAAGTAATTAAACAATTCAGACGATTAAGGATTAACTAGTTATTTATTGTGTAGTTCATTTGATAATACACACTGTTATAAATGTACATTGTTCGTTCTATACGTCTGGAAAAGGTTTCTTTGCATTAAAATAGTAACACTACTGATTCTGTGAAAGCTGTAATGCCATTGGCTATTCCTTTTGAATCACAGTCAATAAAACATAGCTCTTTGACAATCAGGCTCTGCTGAAGGTCGTCAAATTTGCGATATTAAAATAGAAGTTATGATCAAAATTTAATTTTGGCGATAATGTTTTGGGGTACATGGAAGTAAAAAATCTTAAAATTCTAATCGTATTATATATGTCCTTGCTTGAGGCCTAATTCAATTACCTTGAAATTTGAATGCCAATCACAACCACGTGGCGAACAGGTGGCATGCATAAAATTTTAGTGGATATACATGTATAATATATAATGTAATAAATAAAGCCTGTCATTTGATGTTTCGTTTTGTTTTGAAAAATAAAATAAAATATATCCGAAAATTCGTTCCAAAGAGAATTAAATATTTCGATTGTTGAATTCCAGTCTACTGTGGTTCATTTGGAATGTAAACTAAAATATACAACCAATAACTTTCCTAAAAATTTGCAAACATTTCAACCCCTGAACTGTAACACTTGCCAAATTCCAACCAATTATATCAGCTAATCCATTAGAGCACGAGCTAACTGTGCCTCGCCTGTCAACATCCAAGAGCAGCTAGCTAACTGTGTGTCAACCGACAACATCGAAGAGCAATTCCGTGTGAAAAGTGTGCATGAATCGACAGTATTGTAAAACAAAGGCTGGATTCACAATCAAACAAACCTGTGGTTTCTTTGAAGGCCCTAATATTTGACAATGGGGTTTAGAATATATCAGATAATCAAATTGGGGTTGATTAATTTTAATATACATGTACGTCACGTGCATTTATAGTTCACAGGTACGCACGATAATATGTAAAGACATTAAACCGACATAAAAGACAAATATGTATTAACAACTGCAGCCTGCCCATGGAACGATGTAGGGTACCGGGATCTTTATTATTTAAATCAACCATGCAGTAATCTTATATAAACAACCGAATGTATTGTTAAAATAAATAAATGTATTGTTAAAATTAATGTTATTTAAATCGTTGGTATGTTTTTATTATAATAAAATTTTATTATAATTCAATTGGCATTTTTTCTCGAGTCCCAAACGTTGTATGCCTGAGTCCCAAACGACGTATACCAAAGACCCAAACGTCGTATACCCGAGTTCCAAATGACGCGAGTCCCAAATGACATGTAATCCTGTCACTTTGGTGACCTTTGCAATGTACCCCCTCCCACCCATACTTTTTTGATACATGTACGTCATAATACATTATTATCATATACCGGTGACAGTCAAGATGTGCTAAATACTTTTCGCCGAGTAACACAGCGTAAGAATACATGTATAATCCCAATCTTTTGGCGCGTTTCTGACCACGTGACTTACCGTTAACCACATTGCGGAGTGATTTATGGCATTGTGCTGTATGCATGATTGATTTAGATTAACTAAAGCTGTGAGTAATGAAGTAATGTGTAAAAGCTCATCATTTATAATTTAAAGTTTGGATTTGATAGCAGCCGCTAATTGGTGGATTACATCTAAGTTATAGACGAAGATGAAATGATACGTTTAAAAAATTGTAAGTCGTTCATTGTTTGCATACATTTTGACCCAACGTAATGCATATGTACAGTGCGTTACAATAAAAAAAGCATCATACCCGGTAAAGAATGTCGCGTAACGTTTTCCCAAGATTACCTAACCGATTTTTTGTTATTCAAACTGGCCTGTACATTATGCATGTACACGTTTTCACGGCAGCATTACTATAGGCCTATTACATTTCCTTCAATTTATTATAGACAATATTTGTTCGACCCTAGCTTAAGGTTGGCTCGCGAATTCCTTGCGCGAAGCATGGCTAAACATGATGTATTCTTAGCGAAACACAGTGAATTTCTAGAGAAACAAAGTGAATTCATGATGAAACACGGTGGATTCCAAGCGATTCTTAAGAGAAAAATTGCGGCGGAATTTCAACGCGAAATCTAAGAGAATTTAGGGAGTTTTTTTTTTTTGCTAAGTCACGGCGATTTTAGTTGGTCCAAAAAATTTGAGACAAACTGTACTAGAAACACACAAGAAGAGCAAAACAAGCTTTGGAACAAAATTGTTTTTAGCAACTGTAAGCAATAACTGTAGCCTACATTGAGTTGAATTGAGTTAAAAATTACTGAATGTTATGAGTGACCACTGCCAAGATTTGCACCATAAACATAGTGATGAGACCATTGCATGTACCACTTGATTTTAGTAAATCAAAAGGAATCATGGTCAGACCACAAAAACTGTCCATATGCATAAAGAATCTACATGAAAGGCAAATAAATATTCAAAATAATACTTACAAATATTTTTTATTTTCATAGACATCATATAATCCTAAAACATGTGGATGTTCAATTAGTTTCATGATGGCTATTTCTCTTTCAACCTGTTAAAAATAAGATAAAGATAGGTTGCCAGGCAATGAAACATACGCCCACGGCAGCTAAATCATCTGAGCAGTCAACGCAGGTTGTCACATATTTATTCTTCAGTAGGTAATTGGGTAATATTTTTTGTCGTTTGAGGGTTCGCAAGGTTCTGCAAACTGAAACAAAGGCCTGAACTCTGGAGGTAATTTACAGAAAAGTTGAAATTTGACAGGCTTTTTTGTTTTACTAATTTAAATAATGCATATAACTTTAACACAGACCAGATGATCACCTTTGTCATTCACGAAAAAATAATTTGACGGAAATTGCTGAAATTCTGTAGTAGAGTAAAATACCTACAAACCCACAACTTAATTTTAATTATAAAAAATAATATTTTAGCAATTGTTAATTGGTAGCCACAGAAAAAGATTGTGAGATTAAGAGAGTTAAGCTTTACCTGAGAAGCAACAAAGGTTGGATAATTATGTATTGTTCGGAGACTTGAATGCTGTAGAAATAATTAGACTTGGATTAAAACTCCAATTGTTTATAAGTTACCAACCAAATAAACAATTGTGGGTATATAAGTACAGTTCACATTCGAATCTCCAAAAATTACATTACACCATTTAACTGATGTTGTTCTCTAATTTAAGGTGAGCGATTTCTACTTCTTTATTTTATGTCTATGTTTTACTCGTATTTATTATGTTTTACTACAAACAGTGTATAATCATTTATTCCAAATATATTTAGTATTAAGTTTATATGCATACTTTACCTGTAGGTCAACCGTTCAAGTGTTCGGCGACACGTTAGCACACGCTAAATAAATTACAGGTACGCGTTATACTGAATAATATTACTAGAGCACAATATGCATATTAAGACTTCGTCTCGTGATGCCGCGTGAAGTATATTTTCATGTACCGTAATTATTAGCAGTATTGCATGCATTAGCTTTTATATGAACCGATCCTACAGATGATTTGTGTATGTATTATAATCTGTATGGTTTGAATCCATTATGCGCTAAATCACGATATGTGATACAGCGCATGTTTAAGGTGCCTTATATATATTAAGAGGCTAATTAAGGTGTTACCTCCTGGGACTACAAATAGTGCCCCTCACTGCCAGGTTCTTGAATATCAAATCCTCCCAGACCCCTAACCTTTTTATATTCTAATGTTTTAAAACTATGTAATTGTAATTGAATATTATATTCTAATATTCAATGTGAACAATTATGTAAATGAATATTATATTATATATTGTTATAAAAGTTATTAATTATTATTATATGATAAAAAAACAGAAAACATTACATTACACCATTCAACTGATGTTGTTCTCTAACTTAAGTCCCCCAACTTTCTTCGAAAGGCGGGGGACAAAAACTTTTACGGACATTCTATTGAAAGTGCTAAAGAATGGCTGCAGGATTTCAACACATATTGTGCACTGCAAAATATCACGGACAAGCAACAAATGTGCCACATATTATTGTATCATTTGAAAGACAGTGCTCGACGATGGTTTGATAAGCTTTCGGGTGAAGCACAGAAGGATATAGACACTCTAAAAGCAGAATTTGAAAAAGAATTTGGAAATCCTGAAATGCCAGATATATATGATGTGAAACAACAAACAGGAGAATTGTGCAAACAATATTTAAATAGAGTAGAAAAGTTATTTTACTATCACAATTTTGATGTACCTTTCATCATTAAGGTAGCTATAAATTTACTGCATAAAACACACCATAAAACAGTGAAATACCAGAAGCCGAAAACATGGGCTGAGGTAAAAGAAAGCTGTAAGATGGTAGAGTCGGATCTTGGTCAAGGCCAAAGCATCGCTATAGCATCCAGTGACCCATCAAATCACCTGGGTGGTGCCATAAACAAAACGGTACAGCAACAGGAGTCTTTCTTAAAGAATATGCAAGAAATGATGCTTCAAATGACCCGACAAAATATACTATTCAAAAAAAGTAGGGGATATTTGATTTTTAAGTCTTCTTAAAGTCACCTAATGAAACTGAAATGAAATGAAGTTCACATTCATCAATTTATTCCAAATGATCGTTAGACTAAGTAAGGCACAGACTGACCATTATAAGGGTAAAATGATACCCGGGGTCAAACAGCAAAGTTACCACAGCATCACAACAAAGTCAGTAACGGGTAAATCCTCCTCTGTTTGCCAAACAAGCATTGATCCGACGTGGCATACTCCTAATGAGACGTCTAAGGTCATTTTGGTCCAGATTGTCCCATTCCTGTTGCAACGCAGCAGCAAGTTCTTGGACATTGACAGGACGTTGTTGACGTTGACGTAACCTCTGTCCAAGCATGTCCCAGACATGCTCGATGGGGGAGAGGTCGGGACTCAGTGCTGGCCAAGGTAATGTGGTGATGTTCTGTTGTTGGAGGTAACCTGTAACGATCCTGGCCCTGTGACATCTTGCGTTGTCATCCTGGAAGATGAAACGGCGGCCATGACGTCATGCGAACGGCACAACATGGACTGCCAAGATGTTGTCCCGGTAGTACTGGCCTGTAACACGCCCTGCAACAACATGTAAAGCCGTTCTTCAGCAACAGTGATGCCTGCCCACACCATAACAGAACCACCCCAAATCGATCATGTCTGATGACGTTAACGTCTTGGAAGCGCTCGTTTCGACGACGCCACACCCTCCTACGTCTGTCCAAAAAATCAACAGTGAACCTTGACTCATCTGAAAACATCACATTGCTCCAGCGTCAATTATCCCAGTGTTGACGATCCCTACACCAACGACGTCTTGCCTGAATGTGATGATCTCTCAAACAAGGGATCACGCGAGGACGTCGGGCGCGAAGGTGACCCCTATGCAGTCGATTCCGAATCGTCTGGCCACTCACTCTCACACCAGTGTCTGTTTGAAGACAAGCGCTGATCTGATTTGCTGTGATGACACCATTTCTCAAGGCCAAGGTATGGATAAAAATCGATCCTGGGCTTGAGTTGTCGCCCTTGGTCGACCTGGGCGTGGTCTGTCCTGCACAGATTGTGTATCACGGTATCTGGACCATAGCCTGCTTATGACAGACTGAGAAACATTCATCGTCCGCGCCACAACCGCCTGTGTTGTGCCGATCTGTAGCATGCCAAGGGCACGTAACCTTTCATTTTGGGTAAGTCGACGCATATCAAAATTTGTTTCCTGGTCACTAAAACAATTAAACTGATGTTTCCACCCTGGAATTCAATGCCACAATGACTGTAACATTCAAAGTCAGAGTAAAAAATCTGTAGATGGGCGAACAGCCTTTCCAGATTTCTCTCAGCTACTAGTTTCGTTCGTGTTTGAACTCGTCAGGCTTGAAATGAGAATTTGCGGTGGCCCTCTATATATAGGCTTGCTGGGCACCGGAGCACATGTAACGTCACAGGGGGTCCCACAGCTAAAATGTTTGGAAACTCGTTCCTGTTTTCAGTCCCTGCCTTTAGTTAGGCTTAGGATTATGCTACTATCTCGCATACTTTCGAAAGTGGCTCTAGGAAAATCTTTTTTGAATTCGACAAGGAGCTCACGGAGTTGTTTTTGTGTTTCTCGATTGAAACGTTGTAAGAAAACCCAGTCTTCTTTACTGATAGTGGATTCAGCCAAATCATCGCGATTCATTGTGCGAAAAACTGGCCAGGCCTCTAATTCGAGACAAGGATCGACTCCTTCGCAAAAAGCCTCCCAGTTACTCATTGTTGTGAATGGTATCGGACAAGGCGATCTGTCATATTTTTTCTCTGTGGTTTCGGAGACATTGTCCGTAATAACTTCATCCTTGTTTGTGATGTTGTTATTTGAACAACTTTCCTCACACTGAGGGGAAAGACGACCGATGCTTTGTTTCACAGCCGTTTCCAAGATGTCAACTTGGTGTTTAGTTTTCCGGTGACGAGTGAGGTCGTCCAACCTTTTATAATTTTGGTTGCACGACTCACACCAGAACTTAAGCTGGGTGTGAAAGCTACGGTAATGCCGTTTCAAGTTATAGGAACGCGTGAAAATCTCCCTGCAAATTCCACAAATGTGCTTCATTTTCGAAAGTAGGAATAGAAGTGAACGTCCCTATTGTGACGTCACGGAGATCTCTAAGGCTAATTGATTGGCAAAGTGCCAGGGATTTTGAGCGGAGTCGAAAATGCGGGTTTCAAAAAATAAATAGGGTGCACACTAGAGAAATAGCTAACGAAATTTGAAGAAAGTAGTGCGGAAGGGTCAGTGGGGAAAAAGAGTAAACAATAAAGTGGGGGACCCTTCGGGACTACATCTTATCGTTAATGCCATCCGGTGCGAAAGTTCTTAAAGTATGAACCCATTTGAATTCATTTGATTTTCTTAAGGCATCGTTTTTGCCATTATCTGGATCAGTCTTAAAAAGCTCTATAATTTTAATCATGACATTCCTACACGAATGACCGTCTAAATTGAAATGTAGAGCGACCGGCTTTGGTCTATTGTGTCTAATATCTGCATAGTGTTCCTTAATTCGTTTTGAAAAGGCACGTTTGCTTTCCCCGACGTATTGTTTTTTACAAAGGGAGCATGTTAGTAAGTAAACTATGTTTCTACTTAGACAGTTATAGCCGCTACGGCAAGCATATTTCTTACCAGTTTTTCCACTAAAAAAGTGCGTATTTTGATCTAATTTGTTGCAGATATCACAGTCTTTCTTGATACATGTTTCGAATAGGTTTTGAACCGTGGTTCCGCTAGTTTGCGGATTCCGTGGTGGATAAATAAGTCTCGCTTTCATCAGCGTGTCTTTTAAACTAGGATTTCTCCTAAAAGCCGTGATTGGTTTTGTGTTTGAGATAGGACGGCACATATCCGATCCGGTTAATAAATGCCAGACTGTGATATCTGCAACAAATTAGACCAAAATACGCACTTTTTTAGTGGAAAAACTGGTAAGAAATATGCTTGCCGTAGCGGCTATAACTGTCTAAGTAGAAACATAGTTTACTTACTAACATGCTCCCTTTGTAAAAAACAATACGTCGGGGAAAGCAAACGTGCCTTTTCAAAACGAATTAAGGAACACTATGCAGATATTAGACACAATAGACCAAAGCCGGTCGCTCTACATTTCAATTTAGACGGTCATTCGTGTAGGAATGTCATGATTAAAATTATAGAGCTTTTTAAGACTGATCCAGATAATGGCAAAAACGATGCCTTAAGAAAATCAAATGAATTCAAATGGGTTCATACTTTAAGAACTTTCGCACCGGATGGCATTAACGATAAGATGTAGTCCCGAAGGGTCCCCCACTTTATTGTTTATTCAAAGTCAGAGTCGTGCAAATCTTGGGTTGGACCCCCATGATGATCCCAAGCATCACCTGCATTCCATGCGGTACATGTAGCTATTGGTGCGTTTGGGCGTCACATGTAACTGGAAATGTTTCTTCTGTTAGGTTCTATAGTGACTTTTTTCGTAGTCATTTGCATATTTTAGTATTATGCCCCCAAAATCAAATATCCCCTACTTTTTTTTGAATAGTATATCTCCAGTCCAACCCAGCAATACCAGGAACCATTTAGAAATGATTCCTACAACCAAGGGCAGTCCCAACAGAGTTATGATAACAGACCAAATAAAAGCCAGAGAAACAATCAGTGGAACTTTAATCGAAGTCAAGGAAGAAACTCTAGAGGTCAGTAGTCTCAGTACCATAATTCTAACTCATTTGATGGCAAACCCCCTTTCTGTCAAAATTGTCGAATTGTCGGTCATTCAAAGTATAATTGTCCGAATAGACAACCCCAAAATCCACAATAGGGCGAGGCGCCTGTGTCAAAGGTCCCTTTGAACAGGCAAAACGATAACAAATTGATTTCAACCTAATTAACAAAATTAATCTATCCGGATTACTGGATACAGGAGCACAAATAACATGTATATCACAACAATTACTAGATGAAATAGGGTATAAAAATACAAAATTAAGCCAAACTTATATTCCCGAGATTGTTGGTGTAGGAGGAGAAACTCATGACGTATTAGGGACAATTAATTTAACCATGCTAATCAAAAACCATGCCTATGAAAATAAATTTTATGTCATGTCGCACGTGCATCATAATATTGGGCATTGACTTCATGACAAACTGCAAGCTTAAATTAAATTTCGAGAATAAGACAGTTGAGATTGAAAGCACAGTCTCGGTTCCGATTTTAAAGACAGACACATCATCCAGGGACATAAGAGATAAATGTTTCTTCGGGCTTGTGCGCACTGTTGACTCAATCACAATTGACCCCCGCGGAGAACTTGAAATACCGGTCTATATATCAAAAGCTACGGATAAAGCTTTAGCGCTTTTGGAACCAATCCCAAACCTGTGTGAAAATAACATTGGTGGAAGTAAATGCGTAGTTACACTATAAACCTCAGAATGCCTCGTTCGGCATTTCTGTCCAAACGAGGTAAAAAAAAATGCCTCGTTGTCTACAGTTCCAACACGAGGTTTTTTAAATTGCCCTTCTTTTGGAACGAGGTATTTTGTTCAGAACGAGGCTTGGTAAAATGCCTCGTTTACTAAACGTGGTTTTTTCAAGATAGTTATTAGCGGTATATCGGCCAGTTTGTAAAAATTAAAATTTATGTTATTTAATACGAAAATAAAACCAGTTTAAACTATATTATTATCAGAGAAATTGACAAGACAAGAATACACGCCATCGGTGGAGGTGTAAAACTATTGCAGACACATAACTACCTTGATTGATTTATTGCCCCAATCAGTATAGGTGTTAAGAAACAACTGTGGTGTTGTGACATTTTATTGGGGGCAATCAATTAATCAAGGTATAGCTGTGTGTCTGCAATTGTTTTACACCTCCACTGATGGCGTGTATTCTTGTCTTGTCAATTTCTCTGATAATAATATAGTTTGAACTGGTTTTATTTTCGTATTAAATAACATAAATTTTAATTTTTACAAATTGGCCGATATACCGCTAATAACTATCTTGAAAAAACCATGTTTAGTAAACGAGGCATTTTACCAAGCCTCGTTCTGAACAAAATACCTCGTTCCCCAAAAAGGGCAATTTAAAAAACCTCGTTTCGGAACTGCAGACAACGAGGCATTTTCTTTACCTCGTTTGGACAGAAATGCCGAACGAGGCATTCTGAGGTTTATAGTGTTAGTATTAACAAAGGGAAAAGTGTACACTAACTTATGAATCCTACTGATTCTCCCGTTACACTCCCCAAAAATAAAATCATCGCTAGAGCGATGTGTAGCGCTTTGAGCATAAACTTGGTTCCTGAGGAAATTGAATTTGATCTGTCTGAAGCAGCGCTTAATGATGAGCAAAAGCAGCGGTTAGTAGACTTTTTACGGGATAACAGACAAGCCTTCGCAGCGAACCTTAACGAATTGGGTAAAACCAATGTGTATAAGCATCATATCGAAACAACTGTAGATGCAAAACCAGTAAGGATGCCATTTTATCGTCAGTCCCCAGGAATGCGGGATGAATGTTCCAAACACGTCAGCAAAATGTTAGAAGCTGATATTATTAGAAAGTCAAATTCTACATGGAGGTCACCAGTTGTTATGGTCAACAAGCCAACAGTGAGGCTGATGTCCCCCGCCGAAATCCCAAAATAAATAGATGACACATATTAATTAATCGCACATTTATTTTTTTCAAACGTATCGAGCAATCAAACTGTACACGAAGTGTCATCCAAAAGTGTTTTAGAAAGAAAAATGCTAAAACCGACGAAAAAATGAAAATGTACCCTAGTTAGGGACAAAAAGGCCCCATGCTTGACAAAAGGGCCCCTCTGGCCAAGGGAAAGGGCCCTCGTGTCCGAGTCAATCGTTTCTATACACTGTTACTGTCAAATCCATTACTGAGTGAGAATGCAGTCATTGTATTGGCATAAAAATAATCAATCAAGATGAACCTAAGTTATCTTGTCCCAAAGTATAAACCAATCAAATTGCTTATCTCTGCCTTCCCTAAGAAGAAAATGCTCATCTTCGAACTCCATCAAGGCATTGACCTAATAAGCATACACACCAATTTTGAACATTTTAACTCAATTATTGTGTTCCAAAGTCTCGGCAAATCAAATTGCTTATTGCTCTGCTTACCCTGAGCAGAAAATGCTCATTATCGATCTTAGTCAAGGTATTAATGTAATGAAACTATACACCAAGTTTTATCACTCTCACTTAATTAGAACTAAAGTTATCGTGTCCCAAAGCATCAACCAATCAAATTGCTTATCTCTGCTTACCCAAAGCGGAAAATGCTCATCTTCGAACTCCATCAAGGCATTGACCAAATAAGCATATACACCAAGTTTGAACATTTTAACTCAATCAGAAGGAGAGTTATTGTGTTCCAAAGTCTTGACCAATCAAATTGCGTATCGCTCTGCTTACCCTGAGCAGAAAATGCTCATTATCGAACTTAGTCAAGGTATTACTGTAATGAAACTATGCACCAAGTTTCATCACTCTCGCTTAATTAGAACTTAAGTTATCGTGTCCCAAAGCATCAACCAATCAAATTGCTTATCTCTGCTAACCCTAAGCGGAAAATGCTCATCTTCGAACTCCATCAAGTATTCAAGGCATTGACCTGATAAGCATATACACCAAGTTTGAACATTTTAACTCAATTAGAAGGAGAGTTATTATGTTCCAAAGTCTCGACCAATCAAATTGTGTATCGCTCTGCTTACCCTGAGCAGAAAATGCTCATTATCAAACTTAGTCAAGGTATTACTGTAATGAAACTATACACCAAGTTTCATCACTCTCACTTAATTAGAACTAAAGTTATCGTGTCCCAAAGCATCAACCAATCAAATTGCTTATCTCTGCTTACCCTAAGCGGAAAATGCTCATCTTCGAACACCATCAAGACATTGACCTAATAAGCATATACACCAAGTTTGAACATTTTAACTCAATTAGAAGGAGAGTTATTGTGTTCCAAAGTCTCGACCAATCAAATTGCGTATCGCTCTGCTTACCCTGAGCAGAAAATGCTCATTATCGAACTTAGTCAAGGTATTACTGTAATGAAACTATACACCAAGTTTCATCACTCTCACTTAATTAGAACTAAAGTTATCGTGTCCCAAAGCATCAACCAATGAAATTGCTTATCTCTGCTTACCCTAAGTGGAAAATGCTCATCTTCGAACTCCATCAAGGCATTGACCTAATAAACACATACACCAAGTTTGAACATTCTAGCTCGATTAGGAAGAGAGTTATTGTGTCCCAAAAAGTGTGACGGACAGACAGACGGACAGACAGACAGACGAACCCATTTTAATAGTCCCCCAACTTTCTTCGAAAGGCGGGGGACAAAAAAGCAAGTGGTGAGTACTGATTTGCCGTAATAGGAAACTGAACAGTGTAACCAAGCCAACTTTTTTCCCCCTCATTCGATTTGAGGATGTTATTGATACCATTGGTACAGCAAAGGCTAAAATGTTTTCAGTTCTAGATTGTGCAAGTGGATTTTGGCAGATTGGCATGGATGAACGTTCTAAACATAAAGCAGCTTTCATAACACCAGAGGGCGTGTTTGAATGGCAGCGTATGCCTTTCGGATTAGCCAACGCGCCATTCAGTTTCCAAATGGTCATGACTGATATCCTTCGCGATATGAATTGGCAGTATGTATTAGTCTATGTTGATGACTTTATCGGAAAATTTTGAGCAACATTTAGGAAACTTATCTAATGTGTTTAAGAAGCTAGAAAAGGCCGGTATTACCTTAAAACCGTCAAAGTGCCGATTTGCTTGTAAAAAAAGTTAAATATCTCGGACATTATTTTTCTGCCAACGGCATAGAGGTAGATAATTCTAAAGTCGACGCTATACAAACCATACGAACGCCAAAATCGCAACATGATATACACCATTTTCTCGGTCTCTGCAATTATTATAGAAAGTTCATACCTAATTATGCCAAAATTTCTACACCACTCAATCAATTGCTCCAAAAGAATGTTGATTTTAAATGGTCAGATGAGTGTCAACTAGCTTTTGACTAACTGAAACAATCTCTGACGACTTCACCAGTCCTCGTTTATCCAGATATGAACTAAATTCATCCTAACCACTGATGCTTCTGGAGATGCAATTGGTTATATATTTGGCCATAAGGATGATATGGGAAAAGAAAGAGTAATCTACTATGGAGGACGCTCGCTCAGCAAATATGATGCTAAATGGAGCATTTCCGAACTAGAGTGCCTTGCTGTTATTGCTGGTATACGTGCCTTTAAAGTTTACTTGTCCAACACCAAGTTCACAGTCATCACCGACCACAAAGCATTAACTGCGCTGAAAGACATCAAATCAACAGGAAGGTTAGCTTGATGGTCTCTTGAAATACAGGGATATAACTATGTCCTTTGACCTGGGAAGAAGAACTGCAATGCTGATGCTTTGTCACGAAGAGTATATCCAGAAAACACTACCACTGATGATGAATGTCAAATTCCTACTATACAAGCAGTCTCCACACCAAATGAGGAATGGACCGAGGTTACGTTGTGTGCGGAAACCATAAATTCAACGCCGTTTGTCGGACAAGTGATAGGGAATCAGCCAGAAGACAATTTGCCATAAATAGCTACTAAACAGAGGAAATGCCCCGATTTCAAATACATTATTGAATTTTTGAAAAACAAAACAGTTCCTGCGTCATTTACCACAGAAGAAGCAAAGGGATTAGTGAGTATGGCCTATCAATATGACATGAAAGATGGCGTCCTTTACCACTTTTTCCAACCACGCCGAAGAAAACCTACAAGTACAGTACAGGGATCGCGCAGGTTTGAGCAAACACGATATTACCGTGTTTTCTATCGTGGAATTCCATGATTTACCGAGTGAATACCGAGGAAATATCGAGTGACATGATAGCACTGCCTCGGTGTTGAAAACACCGTGCGACTCGGTGTTATAATTAAAACATGCATCTCGTCGCTTATTTTAGGTAAAATACATGTAGCACTTTATAGATCAGTTACTATGTTGGAATTTTTCCATTAATCACGAATATTTGATGGCTAGTTCGAAATCATAGCTGTATTTGGCTCGACACCCCCGCACAGTCCCTACGTGTAATACCATGTTACAAGAAATTGCGATTACTGTTTTACGGTAAAAATCGTGTGTTTAGGAATGTGGATGTGCGATTGTTCAATTATTTAAATCGGTACATGCTTGAAGGTTGACTCGTGCAGATCGTGTAATGGGCAAAATAATGTTTAGTCATCCTATTTGCAATTGACATATTCTGTCAATAAAATCACACCGGTGCTCATTAATAATTTATCAGGTGATCATTATTTTATTACATTGTGCACAAACTTCATTGCTTAAATAGCCCCAGGCACCTTTAACAGCTTAAGCACGCTTTTTTTCTGCTGGGCAATCTCCTCTCTTCTCTTTGATGTTGCATTCTCGACTAATTGACATGTCGATAACTCTAATACTACCATTATTAATCTCACTATCAAAGAGGCTTCAATTCATAAGAAATGGTCGTGAGATCGTGTTGAGGGTTAAAACAATCAAAATGATATGTGTCTGTGATAATTATTGGAAACTAAAACGGTTTTATTAATAAGGATATGTATTGTCTATTGCATGAATACGGTCAGTTGTTTGATTTTAGCCATAATGATAAGTTCACCAATGTTTTTGTAATAAAGTAAACTCCTTAAATTGTGCCGCGGCCCCTTTTAGATAAATCTCCTCTCTTCTCTTTGATGTTGCATTCTCGACTAATTGACACGTCGATAACTCTAATACTACCATTATTAATCTCACTATCAAAGAGGCTTCAATTCATAAGAAATGGTCGTGAGATCGTGTTGAGGGTTAAAACAATCAAAATGATATGTGTCTGTGATAATTATTGGAAACTAAAACGGTTTTATTAATAAGGATATGTATTGTCTATTGCATGAATACGGTCAGTTGTTTCATTTTAGCCATAATGATAAGTTCACCAATGTTTTTGTAATAAAGTAAACTCCTTAAATTGTGCCGCGGCCCCTTTTAGATAAACTGAGTTCGTTTTTTATAAGATAGCGATCATTTTACGTATTACGTACTTTTAATATTTTATTTATACATTAATAACAATATGATTTCACGTTTAACGCAAGCGATTGATCTTGCTCGGCTCGCGCAAACGTCAAAAAATTCTCAAATTGCGACTAATTTACGCTAAAAATTATATGTGTAAAATACTCTTTTGACCAAATTGTTTTCTATTGTCAAATTGTCCTGTAAATTATACATATACTTTTTTTTCGGACATTGATCTGAATTGATATTTTCATGAGACAAAACGGAAACATCGAATTGTTACGGTTAATTTATCTGGCTTATTACTTATAAATGGGTAAATACAACTCAACTCTCACCGCATGTTTTTATTACAATTCCATAACAATTAATTACGTGTTTATTTAATAATAAAAGTACATGTTTTCTTAATAATAAGCAAGTGTTTAACAGTTTATTTAACAACAAGTACAACTCAGTTAATTAGCTGCTATGTCGGGCCACCCGAATATCCCTTTTACAAGACAAATTAGATTGATGTGTTTCGGCATCATAAATAATTGAAAACTAACCGTTAATCGACTTTCCGGGCATAAAATGAACTAAACAATTTCCAAAATGCACGCTTTCTTACTTTGGGTTGTTTGGATAACACATCTAAGAAGTGGCTACGTGCAATTTTATCCTTTGATCTTTTATATCACGGAGATTTCTGTTATTCAACTTGCATGAAAATGACGACATTACAAGTTGACAGTTCAGCAATGAGGATCGTTTACGCTTGGTAGAGGATTGGGAATTTGATAAGAATCGAAGCATTTTGAAAGTTATGACTGTCCAATACTGTCCATTGATTTGAGATTTAGGTGGAATAGACTCTTCGGTCGAAATACAATTATTCTTTTCTCAAATAAAACGAGTGCCTTGGATTTTTGTGAGGATTCGATAGTGGTTACTTTACTTTCAATCGGAGACTTGTGTTGCGTTCATCTCATTTTCACGGTAAGTACGGGCTTTCAAATCCTGTTGCAGGTACTATTTATACATGTATCCTGTACTAGATACGCAGCTTTACATGAGTGTGTGGAAATTTAACGGCAAATATATCGTGTAGAATACAATGTATGTGAACATGCATGTTCACACTATATAACCTAAGCAATTGTGTCCGTATTATTAACGAAAATATTTAACATTCATAACATCGTGGAAGTATATCGTTTTGACATCAATTGTTTATGACAGATAAACATCGTTAATTTTATATATCAAATTACACCGAGGCCTATCGTGTCACGCGACTATCGTGGCACACGATAGCGACCGCTACACCGAGTTATTTATCGTGGCAATATCGTGCCGTTATCGTGGAAATTTTTAACAAAAAACGACACGATAATCGTGTCCCGTCAAAGCAACTCGATATCCGTACTGTACCTACCTGCAAATCAGTCAGCTGATTCGTTTAAAACATTGTAAGTTGTTCATTGTTGCATACATTTTGGGCAATGTTATGCATGTCCGTGCGGTAGAAAAGAAAATCCTAACCGATACAGAATGCTGGTAAATTTTTCCCGAGATTACCGAACTCATTTTGTTCTTCAAACCGGCCTGTACATTATACATGTACACGTTTTCACAGCAGCATTACTATATTACAACTCCAATTTATTAGTTCGACCCCAGCTTAAGGTAGACTTGCGAATTCCTTGCGGGAAGCATGTTAAAATATGATGTATTCTTATCGAAACACTATGTATTCGTAGAGAAACACGATGTATTCCTAGAGAAACACCGTGAATTCCTAGAGAAACACGGTGGATTCCAAGCGAATCTTAGAGAAAAATCACTGAAATGAAGCGAAATTTTATCGCGAAATCTAGGCGATTTTAGAGCGGGTTTTTTTCGCCGTGTCGCTGTGATTTTAGTCCAATAAATTTCAGAGGAACTGTACAACCCAGCACACATCAAGAACTGTCCACTACGAAAGACAAGGCAGATGGTCAAGCAATGATGATTCCAATCTAGCCATCCCAGACTTACCAGCATCTGCTCCCGCCAAAAGCAAGCCACTAGACATTGAGCGTATAATTACAGCAAAATATCAGGGTGATAAATGCCAATACCGTGTTAAAGTCAAGGATCAGCGAGAAACAACATGGTGCCCTGCTGATAAAATGGACCAAGATCTTATCCAAGATTTCCATATTCGAAAGACTATCTCTGATAAATGACGAAAGCGTCCACTACAACATAAGTACTTTACTCGCTCCCGGACATAAATACAGCATGGCATTAGTGACTCCTCTTCCAGCACCTTCTCCTATTCCTTTTTTTTTCACTATGAGTTAAGCCTTAAGAGCAGTTTCTTCTGTTTAATAGTGCTAGGGTTGATGTCTTGATCACACATTTACCCACAAATTCTGCTTAACTTTCTTTAACACCTTTTGTTTCCTCTCCTTTCTAGGATCGCTCATTTGATACAAATCTTCTTAGCTTTTCTTCTGGTGCTGCCTATACATTCAATGGAGATGGTTCATCGAATCAACTATGGAGTCATATTCAAACCCGCTGTACCGATGAATACTGTTACTTTTGGAGTCGATTACTGGATGCACACCTTTGAATTATCGCTACCTGAAACACACGCTCTCCAGGAAGATGCCAAGTGCAAACACAATAACTCTACCTGTTCGTTAATCAAACAGGTGATAAAGGAAATCTTGTGAAGAGCAAAACCGCAATCGTGTTGAACAATACTAATAACTATCTTAAACGGTTAGTTCCCGGACACAAATTTGACACGAAAAGTCGCTCAAAACGTGGTATTCTAGATTTTGTTGGACAAATATCCAAATTGGAACGGCGACAGAACAGGATATCACAAAATTGCGAATGAACTGACGCAACATGCTAAACACTTTTCATCGTTTATGCCGACTGTAAACAAAAGATTGGATAATACCATCGCCGGTGTATGATAAAACCATGACGCTATCTTGTTCGCTACAAATAATATGCAGTCAACGATTAGGAGTGTTAAAGAAACATTTATCACTATGTCTCACCTCGTGACTGATCAAATTGAACAGTCAATGTTAATTGTGTCCTATTTAGATGAACTCAAGTTTGGTATTCATGCTTTAGTTCAGGGAAAATTGTCACACTTAATTGTATCACCACAAATTTTAGAACGGACAATTCACAAAATTCAAGCGATTTTAGACAAGCAATACCACAACTTTCAGGACACACAATTTTATTACGCCCACGCAAATTTTTTCTGTCCCGGTCACACAATAAGATATATATATATCACTAGCAATTCCCATCGTTAGTCATGCTAATCATCTATCTCTTTACGAAATTGAAACTCTTTCTGTACCATTTAACAACTCCTCTCCTCATGCCACACAACTCCTCGATTTACAGGATTACTTGGCAGTCTCTCATGATTAACAGCATTATGCTACATTTTCCTACACTAAAATTAAGTCGTGCTTGGGAGAGAAAAATATTTATTGTAAGAATAAATTGGCATTGGCTGTGCCTTTGTGTGAACTTGCTGTATTCTTGGATAATAAGAACATGATAAAAACTTCCTGCAATTTTAGGTTTAAGATGAACGCTACGCCAACTTCGATTCTTGAGCTAACGCCGTCTTCAGTTATTGTATACAACATCCCTCTACTTACCTTGAATTGTGCCTCACAAAGAGCTAAACACGATGAGACGATTTTCAAATCCTTGTCCGAATCAACGCTACAATGTAGATAGCCAAATCCAATTGCAGACGTCATTCTTTGACGTTAAATCACTGTTAACTGTTGCATCTTTGGTGTTGTCAGCTATAGCAACCCTTTCGTGTATCTATCTATTACTTAGGATACGCTCTCTGACAGCTGCTTTGGTTTTAGCTAAAAAGGTGAATTTGGCCACTCTGACAGGATCAGAGGTACCAAATCTCGTGTATCATGGTGAAGGTTTACAACCTGAAACAAAACAGAGTTTCCAAATTGACCACATGGGCTGGGTCACCGCAGTTTTATGCATCATTATTTTTGTTATATTCGTGCGTCTTTTATGTAAACAAAAAAGGTCTCATTCGGTTTTAGTACACTACGTGTCTGGAGTTTAGGACTAGAATCTCCGAACACGGTGGAAAAACACCCTGTTCCGCGGAGAAATCTTGGAGAATCGCTAGCGAAACGCCAGATAGCCAAATCACCGCGAAATAAGGTGTTTCGCGGTGGAACACGATGAAACGCTTCAGTGCCGATATCATCCCGATTTCATCCCGATTTAAGCATGTTGAAGAAAAGGGTACAGTGTAATTCATTTCAGCTATGTTAACCGTTGACCAAAAGGTTAGGGTCAGATATTTTTTTTTTCCAACGCACTGTATACATACATAACGTCGATCAAAATGTATGCAAAAATGAACAACTTACAATTTAACTTAGATCTAATCCGTCAATTATTGGCTGCTATCAAATCAAAACTTTATATTATATACGATGAGCTTTTACACATTACTCGCAGCGTCAGATAATCTAAATCAATTTTCCATATAGCACACCACAGTGCAGTAAATCACTCCACGGTAAGTCACACGGTCAGAAACGCGCCAAAATATTGGGACTATATTATTATTACGCAGTTATTCGGCGAAATTTCTTTTAGCAGATCTTGACTGTCACCGGTATATGATAATAATGCATTATGACGCGTTTAAACGATATCAATGGGAGGGGATACACTGTGGGGGTCACTAAAGTCACAGCCCAACGTTTTTGTTATTTTACAAACACTGTACATTTTCATGCACACAACCAAGGAATGTTCTTATGGGATTTTGCGCAGCCGTAGAATAATCTCCGCTGTGACAATATACATCTACTTCATATCGCCCAATCTATTTCGGTGGAAGCGGGTATTGAATAAAGCTATTTCAAACACACATACGTGTACCTTCCAAGCGCATGTCATACAATGTCCACGAGTAAGTTAATTCTCGCCTTCACTCAGTTATGAATTTCTTATTTTGAGTACACTTTCTGAATGATTCCATTCTTTTGTACGCATGCATGACCAATCGAACGAAACAAAAAGACTACTCAGACTATACAAACAGACTGCTCGGACCAAAAATAAGGTTTTGTTTTAAAAATTGCATTTGTATTAATATGACTACTCAATCAATAATAATTTTAAAGTGTTGTTTTAATTGTTGTTTTAATCGTTCGATAATTGTGTTTGTTTTAATATGCATCTGTTTTCTTTGAAATGATAAAGTGTTATGTACTTACCCGTGGTATTTTTTCATTATGAAGCACATCAAAGAAAATCAGTTAAAACAATGATAACTGAGTAGTGATTAATTCGTATGTATCGGTACTGGACTACTCGAACCAAAATTAAAGTGTTGTTTTAATAATTGATAATTGTGTTTGTTTTAATATGCATCTGTTTTCTTTGAAATAATAAAGCCTTATGTATTTACCCGCGGTATTGTTTCATCATAAAGAATATCAAAGAAAAACAATTAAATTGTTGATGTAATAAAGATAAATATTTGGTAATATGTACTTACTGACAGCGTACATTCTTAAGTTATGTATATACTCACCTATAAATTATTCGCCTCTTTGTATTGTGATAAATTATCATAAATACAATATTGTCTGTATTATATTTTTAAAATGAATAAGTCAAGCCTTATAATGTAATTTAATTGGTCCGAACGGTCCTTTCCCTTGGTCCGAGAAAAAAAAGATAAATATGGGTCCGTCTAGAGTTTAAACGTAAACATATATACATGTATGTATAATCTTATAGATTGCAATATGCAGTAGGAAATCGGGAAGTTGGACGTACAAAAGAATGGAATCATACAGAAAGTGTACTAAAAATAAGTAAATTATAAAGGCGTGTAGACGAGAATTAACATACTCGTGGACATTGTATAAATATATGACATGCGCTTGGAATGTATGTGTGTGTGAAATGGCTTTAGTCAATATCCGCTTCCACAGAAATGAATTGGGCGACATAAAGAAGATGTATATTGTCACAGCGGAGATTTTCCGCATAGTAACATAGCGTAAAAAAATATAGTCCCACGCGGAGTGACTTTTGGCGCGGGGTGATTTTTGGTGCCGTGCTGTATGAATATTTGTTTTAGATTCATTGAAGCTGCGAGTAATGAAGTACAATAATGTGTAAAATCTCATCGTATATAATTTAAAGTTTGGATTTGATAGCAGCCAATAATTGATGGATTACATCTAAGTTACAGACGAAGATGTAATGATACGTTTAAAACATTGTAAGTTGTTCATTGTTGCATACATTTTGGCCGACGTTATGCATGTCCGTGCGCTAGAAAAAAAATCCTAACCGATACAGAATGCCGGTAAATGTTTTCCCGAGATTACCGACCTCATTTTGTTGTTCTTCAAACCGGCCTGTACATTATACATGTACAGGTTTTCACGGCAGCATTACTTTATTACAACTCCAATTTATTACATACAATATTAGTTCGACCTTAGCTTAAGGTAGACTCGCGAATTTCTTGCGGGAAGCATGTTAAAACACGATGTATTGTTATCGAAACACTGTGTATTCCTAGAGAAACACGATGTATTCCTAGAGAAACACCGTGAATTCCTAGAGAAACACGGTGGATTCCAAGCGAATCTTAGAGAAAAATCACCGCGAAATGAAGTGAAATTTCTCCGCGAAATGAAGTGAAATTTCTCCGCGAAATCTAAGAGATTATAGAGCGGTTTTTTTCGCGGGGTCGCGGAGATTTCAGTCCGAAAAATTTGAGAGGAACTGTACTTGAGGTTACATCAGGATCTAACTGTGTTACATTTCCAATAACTAACCTACCACTCTGTCCTACTTACTACCAAATAATTCACCCTTCTACTATCGAGGACCTCTACCTCTCAATCACGCCATTACCTTATATCACAGTAAGATGGCCCAATTTTCAAGTGATTAATCTTATAACATCACAAGCACTTCACATCACCAATAGGTTCCCAATCTCTTTCTATAAAGCTTATTGACTGCGATCCATTCTTAAACAACAATGTTTTCAGGCATATATTTTAGTTACCCACCAAGGTTACGCATTTCCCATTACTGAAAGACAATTACCTTACTACCCACAAGGAATAAACGTTAAGCCATCATAAGTTAGAATATAGTACTGATATTGATACTATAATAAATACCTTTTCAATTAATTCTTACATTTGTATTTGATATGTATTTTTCAATTAATGCTTATATTTGTATTTGATGTATATTTTTTTTAATTAATTCTTATAATTGTATTTGATATGTATTTTTCCATTTATTATTACTTGCGTATTTTATATATAGTTTTCAATTGATAAATTCTTATTTTAAAATGTATATACCAGTGATGGGATTTCAAAATTTTTCTTGTCAGACATTTTTACCGAAAATAAAGGGACATAACTCCTTATGGTTTTTTTTAAGAAGGTAGTTTTTAGACCAAACAATAAAATCATGTGTCAACAAAATATTCAAATTCGTACGTAAAAAAAACAATAGGTGCACTTTCATATCTAATTCCTGTACGGTATCAAAATTTATGCCAGTAATAATATTTCTAAAACATTATGTGATGTTGTAATACAATAGAATGAAAGCCGACTGCCGACTACTGTCGATCCGTACTGTTTCAAATTCCTCGAAAAGTACCCTATTTTCGGGACATTTAATTCGATACATTCTTTCGCGGAAGTTCGGCATTCGTCTTATGATCCGTTTCGGCTTATATACGGAGGTTAAAAAATATTATCCCCATATTCATTTGGCAGCAAATGTCGCGCGTTGTGGTGACACCATCTGCTAAATAATACCACTCAAATCAAGCACTATTCCATTCGACATATTCGTCAACATTGCCTACCGTACTTATTTGTTTATTTAAAAACATAAACCTCATTGAAAATATGATCATACATCCGACAATATGCCATCAAAATAGAATCTTTTCTTCGACATTAGACGCGTGAAATTAGTCACGTATTCTTTCGGAATCTGTCGAGGTTTACCGAGTGGTATTCATTTCATAGTTTCGCGAGATTTCTACTTCCGTTTACAAGGACAACTTTGCTCTGAAAATTCTAAATACGTTTCGAACGACGCAATTTTTAAAATCGGCAAGTTTACCCAATATGTAAACCCGTATAGCATCGCAATTGTATAGGCGTAGGTACATTACATATCACTTACCGTCATACAGCCGCGGCTAGATGTAGAGTAACGGAATTCACCGAGGTTTGCCGAGTGCTATAACCACGTGTGATCAGAAACTATAACCGTGCGATCAGAAACAGAGTTCGCAAGGTTTAGTTTTTTTTTTAGATATGTGTGTGTGAAATAACTTTATTTAACGCTCGCTTCCACCAAAGTGATATCGCAGATTAGGATATGTGAAATATACGACTAATTTCTACCTGCTGTCGCCCGACATCAAGGAGATTATAATAGAAATACATCCGATAATGGGTCAATCACGTAGATTAAGTTTATAATCACTGTTGTTGTATTGATACATATCCCGACAAAGGAGAAGCAATGACTTCTGTTCAGGATTGGATTAATGAATTGTCCGATAAAGGATTAAGGCAGATTAACTAGTTAATCAAGGTAGGTGTTAGGTGGTATAACACGATAAATATGTTGATCACTTAATTACCAGCGTGTTATCAACGATAATCGGGTTGAGTGGTTGTCATACACTCAGTAAACTATATTAATTTTGGAATTTTGAATATTATTCACCATGTCTTGATGTCCGATTGGGCATATTTCCGGTCGAACAATTTTGTGCGTTTGAAAATTGGCGTCGGACAAGTCTGGAATATACGGGCAAAATCCCATCCCTGGTATATACACATTTATTTGCATTACACTTGGGTTAAAAATATTTCAGTTTGCCCAAACCTGACTCATGATGATTAGGTATGGGTAGGTAGGTAGGCAAATTCTTTTGGAGGGGGGGGGGGGGCAGAGGACCAGACTAGAACACTGGTTGTAAACCAGAAAATAATGCTAAGTGTTTATGACTTTAATCATACTGCGTTCCTATTTAAACATTATAAAAATTTGTTCCACTTCACTAAATTCCTGGGGGTTGGGATGGCCTAGTGGTCTAGAGTGCCGCACTTCGACCTCTAGCTGGCAGGTCACCTCTGGCTTGCGCCTGTGGTTTCGATCCCTGGTGTGAGCGTATGTGGCATGGAGATAGGGGCGCCTTCTCAACCTCTTGGTTTCCTCCAGGCATTCCGGTTTCCTCCCACTGCTAAAGACCCCTACGCGCAAGCGAATTATTGAAATAAAATTGAAACCATATGTTAGTCCCAAAATGACCTGGTTTGTGTCGCGTGGACGTTAAACCCCATTTCTCTCTCTCTCTCACTAAATCCCTCTATTTTAATAATTCTTTTATCAATCGCCTTTTTCAAACATCAAACAGCTGAAGCCAACTATAATCAGCCGATGTATGTATACTTAACTGATACTCAGTTAACTGGTCACGGTTTGGTTGCTGAGGTGAATCAGTTCCAAAAATTAGTAATGGATTTTCGTTTTTATATCATATCTGACATTCAAAAACCAGGAATGGTAGCTACCACATTGTTGTCCGTTGCTGAAGACTACATTCATCCTTCATACTACACTTGCTATTGACATTTGTGTAATCATTCTTCCAAGCACGTAACATAGCCTAAATCATACATGTAGGTAGCGACTGATTGACAAAATTAAAAGTGTTTACTAACCTCGGCACTCTACAAAGTCTCAAAAGAAACAGAATAATTTGATGTAATGAAATAATATTAAAATAGACAGGGCAGTGAAATCATTTACATTGGCAGTCAAGCGATGCCATGTGCCGGTGGGGGTCAGAGTTGATTACATACATACGGGTCAGTAGAACTACCGTACAGCATGGCTATAGTGAAAGGAAGACGCGTAGTAGATTCTTTGGAAATATAGCTGACATGTTTAAATATTTATGGCATAACTAATCATTTAAATAATTATGGGTAGGGCCATTTTAAATCAATTAACCTGCTTGCAACTCGTCAATACCTGATGTCAAATATACGTGATCTGTCAAAGTGAAAGTACCAGTAAGACTGATGATGGAGAAATGAAATGCCAAGAATGAATGAATGGAGTTTGTGCTATAATACTAATAATTTAGACCAGTGTCACAAAGTCATCCTGTATAAATATTGATCAAATGTGAATAAATTTGTTAATGAAAATTGTTAACGTAACCGATATTTCAATTTGCGTAACCAGAAAATCGGTCGCGTGTTTTTGAGTTGGCGTGACCGCACTAACCGATTGGTATCGATCGCGTGAAATTTCATGGTCTGTATAGACATGACAGTGCCTGTTCAGTCGCCCGACCGATTATTTCGCGTTTGGGTGTCATTGTAACGCGTAAAAATAATGTTAAAAAAAAAAAATCTTCAAAAACGGCAATAAAAGAATTTGACTCGGCGGCTTTTCTTTTGGGTCGGTCGCGTTTGGGCAAACAGACAATCTTTTAATTTTGGCCTTGTGTAGGTGTTCATAGTTATCATGGCATCGGTGTTCCTACTTTCACAGTGGCCCATTCCTTAGTAGCTTTTGATTGCAAAAGCAAAGTAGACGGTGGAGATATTGTAGTAGAGTAAAATACCGACAAACCCACAACTTAATTTTAATTATAAAAAATAATATTTTAGACGTTTAATTAGAAACGCATTGTTAATTGGTAGCCAGATAACTATGGTCACAGAAAAAGATTGGGAGATTAAGCTTTACCTGAGAAGCAACAAAGGTTGGATCATTATGTATTGTTCGGAGACACGAATGCTGTAGAAATAATTAGACTTGGTTTAAAACTCCAATTGTTTTTTAAGTTACCAACCAAATAAACAATTGTGGGTATGTAAATACAGTTCACATTCGAATCTCCAAACATTACATTACACCATTCAACTGATGTTGTTCTCTAATTTAAGGTGAGCGATTTCTACTTCTTTATTTTATGTCTATGTTTTACTTGTATTTATCATGTTTTACTTCAAACAGTGTATAATTATTTATTCCAAATACATTTAGTATTAAGTTTATATGCATAATTTACCTGTAGGTCAACCGTTCAAGTGTTCGGCGACCACTTAGCACGTGCTAAATAACTTACACATACGCGTTATATTGAATAATATTACTAGAGCACAATATGCATATTAAGACTTCGTCTTGTGATGCCGCGTGAAGTATATTGGTATTCATGATTCCGAGATTTGGAGTTAAGCTCTGCCCCCTTAGATACTGTTACTATGTCCCACAAGCTTAACAGCATTAGCGGTTCAATATGGCGACCCAGCACCTGAGTTTGATTCGTGCATGCATGTTGTCATCAAATAGTAACTTTATAGTGTGGTTTTAATGGTTTTCCAAAAAAAAAAAGAGTTTACATAAATAGAAATAAATAAATATAGAGTATAAACTTTAATCAGACAGGCCTCGAAATGTCGCTTTAGTAACTAACCTGTCATTTATAATTTTCCACGTCACACTACTCACACATTATCCATGGCATGATGTGCACACACACGATTAAATGGTTCTTATTTGATCTATGTCAATATCATAATTAATTTCTTCGACATCGGCCGGACTAAAAATTCACACGAATCGCCGCATTTTCTAGCTGTAAGTTTCCGACTCGAATTGGCGTGGATTTCGCTTAGTAAAAGCATGCGTCCCAAATGATGCTTTAAATTGAATGTACTACAGCGACAGGTGTATGACACAGCTGTTGAGAAATGTGTAGATTTCGGACTCTAAAATATCGGTATAAAATTTAAATTGAATGTCAAACACGACATTGCACCTGTACATGACACTATTCCAATCACGTGCCGAGGACAGCTGATCACGCCCCCTGGAACTCCTTTCTCGCATTCCAACTAATTAAATTTATGCTAAAAATTATAATGTGTAAAATACTCTTTTGGCCAAATTATTTTCTATTGTCAAATTGTCCTGTAAATTATACATAAACTTTATTTTCGGACATTGTTCTGAATTTATATTTTTATTGGAGACAAAACGGAAACAATTGTTACGATGCAGGCTTTATTGTGCCCAAATTGTTAATTGTTATGCATGATATTATTAAGGACAGGCTGATTTAATTAGCTTTTATATGAACCGATCCTACAGATGATTTGTGTATGTATAATTATAATCTATATGGTTTGAATCCATTACGCGCTAAATCACGATTAGTGATACAGCGCATGTTTAAGGTGCCTTATATATATTAAGAGGCTAATTAAGGTGTTACAAATAGTGCCCCTCACTGCCAGGTTCTTGAATATCAAGTCCTCCCAGAGTGACTTGTTATTCAAGACTATCTTTGCGAGTCTAACTCATAAATAATTCCCCCCCCCACCTTTTTATATTCTAATGTTTTAAAACTATGTAATTGTAATTGAATATTATATTCTAATATTCGATGTGTACAATTATGTACATGAATATTATATTATATATTGTTATAAAAGTTATTAATTATTATTATATGATAATAAAACAGAAAACATTACATTACACCATTCAACTGATGTTGTTCTCTAATTTAAGATTAGTTGAATGTATCCAGAAAGTGAGGTATAAACAAACCTTCACAATTCAATAGACCTCCATTTGACATATTAGATAATAACAATGTTCAAGAAATTGAAACAAGGGACATAACTCTAGAAATAATCATTGTAAATGGCTTAAATAATGCATATCAGTTTCATACAGATCAGATGATAACTTTTGGCATTAGAGAGCATTCACAAAGTGAAACAAGGGCCATAACCCTAGACGTAATAAACTGAAACTGCTGAAATTCAATAGCATTCTTCATTTTTATACGTGTGTGTGTGTATGTATGTATGTATATGTATGTATGTCTGTGGGTCGCCTACAGGGCGCAATTCTTCATGGATTTTCTTCAAACTTTGTATACTTATTCCTTATACCCTAAGGAAGATCCCTATTGTTTTTGGTGCATGCCCGACCCCCAGGGGCAGAGCCACGCCCATTTCTAGTATTTGTTTGTTTGTCGTTTACAGGCCACATTTCTTAACTTATAACCTTGAAACTTTGCATATTTTATATCTCCATTATAACCCATATGATTGTACTTAGAAGTGAACTAACAAATCCAACCGCCATGCTCTATATTTTTACTACTGACAATATCACGTGACATTCTAATATCATGTGATCTAACCTGACCTACAATGTACACCATCCAGTCTTGGATACAACATTCCTCCATTCCTTTAAAAGACATTTACTTTAAATGAGATTGAAATAAATGTAATCTATTATAAATTTACTGTCCTTCTGACAAATGTCTCTAAAATAAAATAGTTTGCACTTTAAATTTCTGAACACTTTCTTTAAATATAAAAAGTTCATTAATCAGCAGACATAGTCATTTAAATAATCCGGTCGCCTTCTGTTTCTTTGTGGTAGCCGATTATCTGCCTGGTCTGGTTGTTGTGGTAGATTATTCTCTTGTCGATCCTCCTGATCATTTGCCTGTTGTTTCACTTCAGGGTCGGGTCTTAATCTACTCAATAAATTTTCTCTCCATTTATCAGGATCAAATATCTCTTTATCAACATTTTGGATAACACTGTTGACTAGTTTAAAATGACTTGAATCTCGATACACTTCTCGTCCATCAGTAACTCTTCTTGCAGCTATTGAAGATCCATCGATTCTATAGATGACATAAAATGCTGGTTCATATGCGGTTGACCATTTGTTAATTTTATTCTGCCTGAGTAATACAAAATCTCCTATTACATAATTATGTTGTTTAGTATTCCTGTTTTCAGCATTATTCCTAATTTTCACTTTATACTCCTTATCATTTCTGGTAATTATTTCTTCTCTGTCTTCTTGTTGATTTTCTGAATGTAATCCATCTTGATGATCTAATTTTGTTCTGATTTTCCTCTTCAGTAAAGCTTCATATGGACTAACCTTTGTGGCTGGATGAGGTGATGATCTATAACCTATTAACATATCTTGAATGGCTAATATATTGTCTAATCCTTGTAGTTGACTTATCTGTTCTGTCTTGTTTAACACCTTCATAAAAGATTCAACTTTTCCATTGGCTCTCGGATGTAGCGGTGTTATTCTATGATGAGTAAACCCTTCCTCTCTAGCAAAATTCTCAAATTCTTTAGAGTTGAATGGTGGTCCATTATCACTTTGTATTATTCTTGGTGTACCATATGTTGCAAACATCTTCTTAAGCTTTGGTTTAATCGCTTTAAATGATATAGATGTTGTTCTCTCAACTTCTGGATATCTTGTTCTCTTATCAATAGCAACAAAATTGTAGTGTCCATCTGGGTATGGTCCTCCAAAATCAATGGCGATACAATCCCATGGTTTCTCAGGAATCGTAGACATTTTCACCGGTTCTTGTTTATGACTTTTAGTTGTGACTTGACATTCGTAACATTGACCTATTATGTCTTCTACCATCTTATTTAACGCTGGAAACCAATATTTTTCTCTGAGCGTCTTCTTCGTTTTAGTGGTGCCAAAATGTCCTAAATTATGTGCAGCTTTAATGACTTTTCTTTGGAGTGATTCTGGTATTACTATTCTGTTTAATCTGAATATCATCTCATCATAAACATATAATTCATCCTTGACTGAGTAGTAACTATTGATAGTATGATCTTTCCTGTGTCTCTCCCAATAACTCTTCTCTATGATTTTTCTCAATTTCTGTAGAATTATATCTTTCTTCGTTTCTTGTTTGATTCTATCTAATAATGTATCATATTCATCTATGATTACTTGTTTGATTATTTTCTCTGTAGAATCTGTACCAGTAATTGGTAGTGGATGACGTGACAGAAAGTCAAGTGGATCTTGTTCATCTTTACCCGGTTCGTAAAATAACTCAAAATCTACATCTTGTAATTCCATAACCCATTTCTCTATTCTAGGTGGTAGTTTCGCTGTTGGTTTGTTGAACATGGGTATTAAAGGCTTGTGAGACGTAATGATCTTGAATTTTGGCGCTCCTAATAAATACATTCTAAATCGTTGTTTCATCCATCTAATAGCCAATGCATCTTTCTCTGTCTGACTATAACTTTTCTCTGTTGGTGTCATAGTTCTTGATATAAAATGTACTGGTTGCAATCCTCTTTCTGTTTCTTGAAATAATCCTGCTGAAAGTCCGTCATGAAAACTTGCTTCTGTTCTAACAATTATTGGTCTAATAGGGTTGAAATAACTCATGACATCATCATTGGTAATGCTATCTTTCAATTTCTCAAAAGCGTCTCTTTCTTCTCTTCCCCATTTAAATTTTATATCTTTCTGTGTTAGTTTTCTTAGAGGTGCTGTCAATGACGAATACCTGGGTATAAATTTGGAAAGATATCCTATCATTCCTAAAAAACTTCTCACAGCTTCTTTAGTTTTAGGTGGTTGACTCTCTTTAACAGCTTGTACTTTATCCGGTGTTGGCTTTAAACCTTCTTTAGTAAATTTATAACCATAAAATTCCAATTCTTCGACTCCAAATTGACATTTATCTCTATTAAAGGTGATACCAAATCTCTCAGCTCTCTTTAATACTGTTTCTAATGTTTTATTGTGTTCTTCTAAATTTCTTCCTCCTAGTAAGATATCATCTCTCTGATTTAGACATTTAGGTATATCTCCGAATATTCTGAAGATAGTCTCATCAAATAAATCCTGTGAAGACTTAGCTCCAAATATTAATCGTCTAGGTCGTAAATTTCCCCATGGGGTGCTAAATGTTGCCACTGCTCTGGAATCAGGGTCTAATAATAACTGATGATATCCCTGGGTCATGTCTAACTTTGAGAATATCGTGCAGTCATTCAATTTGTGCGTAAAATCTTCTACAATGGTTCCTTGTGTGACTCAGCTTCTTTCCATGTACTTGTTTGGTACTCTCAGATCAACACTGGCTCTAATCATATGTGGTTCAAGCTGATCTTTGCTAATATAATTGAATCTTGGTTTGGGTTGGACTACTAGTGGTGAACACCATGTGACTGGTTCTCCTGGTGGTACTCTTTCAAATATTTCACCTTCTACACACTTATCTAGCCATTTTTTTAATGGTTCTTGAAGATAATAGGCCACGGGTCTTGGCTTTTGGGCGATAGGTGCAACTCCTGGCATCATGTTGAATTTTGCATAAATATCTTTATCATTCGTTATATCTCTAATCAAGCCTATCCCTTCAAATATTTTCTGATGTAATTCTACGATTTCTTCTGTCGTCTGTACTTCTGTGACTCTATTGATATTTCCGGAAATTCTCATCTCATTCTGCTCTAATAATGAACCATCAGGTCTTATTTCTAACATTCCCAGTTCTGTCATAGTTTGTCTACAAAGAAGTGGTGGAGATTTCATGTGACCATATATAACAACTATTCTAGCAGGGACTCCTCTTGTTTTATTCCTAATAATTGTGTTGAATTCACCTTTTACTGCCAATTTATGTTGTAGTGTTGTTAAGGTGATATTACTCACCCCTAATACTGGGCTAGAATTGGTTCTGTGTTCCAAAGCTCTAAATTGATATTCATCCATGATATTTACATCTGCTCCAGTATCAGGTTCCATAATAACATCAAGGTCATCTATTCTAACATTGACTTTTTTAATTGTATCGTTGTTCTCTGTTCTAATTTTGTTAGCTTTAGCGGATAGTTTGACTGTGGTTCCATCAACAAAATCATCATCCGATGAAGAAGTTTTATTTTCTTTCTCTTCTGCAGTTTTCTTGATTTGTCCTTTAATTGTGTTGTTTGATTTGTAGTAATTTTCTCTGTAATTTGAATATTTTCGTCTATCTCTGTTATCTCTTCTATAATATGCAAAATTATCACCTCTATAATAATTCCTATCATCATATCTTCTATAAATCTCTATGTTGTCTTTCCTTCTGTAACCATCTGGTTCTCTTCTATGTCGACTTCTACCTCTTCCTTCATAATAAGTAGCCTTTGTGGCATTTCTTCTATCTTCAGCTATGCAGGCTGAGGCAAAATGATTCCACCTCTTACATTTGTAGCATTGATTTCCATAGGCTGGACAATTTTCTCCTGATCTATGTGTTCCAGTCTGTCCACAGTATTTACATCTAGTTCGGTTCTGTATTCTATTTTGCTGATATTTAACTCTATTTATCTTCTCGTCATCATCTTGTCTATTATTTACAGCTCTAAGTTGCCTGTTGATATCTTCATATTGACTGGCTTCTTTCATAAAAGTTGACAAATCCCATTTCTTATTGACTGCTTTCTGTATTAAACTCTGATTGTCTATTGTCTGTATGATGTGCTCTAATATTCTCTCATCTCTATTTGCAAATTGACATTCTTGTGATTTCTCTCGTAATCTACATGTAGCAGCATAAACATTGATTGTTTCACCTGGAATAGGTCGAAGTTTTCCAAATTTCAATTTGGCGATGTGTTCATTCTTCTGCGGCAGAAAATATTCATTGAGTTTCTTTCTCAATATCTGGTATTCATCTAATACTTGTCCTTCTTCAGCAATTGGGTCTACTAATGTTCTCTCTAACCTGGAGATCTCCTTTCCTCCATGAATAATAATTGCATCTTTCTTATCAATGGGAGTTGTGATTCTAAAATACCGAAATTCTCTCTCTATACCTTCGAGCCACTCTTCTCAACACTGTCCTGTTTTAATCTGGTCCTCGGAAACCAAAAATTCAGGGGCCTTTAGATTACGTGTCTCTGTGATAATGTGGAATGCTTGCGGGTTGATATTAACAAGGCCTTCGCGTTCTTCGTCATTTCCCGCCATGTTTTTTTTTTTCTTTCGATCTGCTGCTCAATGTTTCTTTATTTCTGTCTTTTCTTCTCAAAATTCGCCACCTACCTACTCTTATTATCTTCTCTAATCTTTGCTTTTTCTATTTCTGTCAGTTTTCATCCTCGTCGCCAATTTTATATCTCTATTATAACCCATATGATTGTACTTAGAAGTGAACTAACAAATCCAACTGCCATGCTCTATATTTTTACTACTGACAATATCACGTGACATTCTAATATCATGTGATCTAACCTGACCTACAATATACACCATCCAGTCTTGGATACAACAGCATACATATTCTTTGTACCCAAAGGAACATCCCTATCGTTTGGGGTGCATGCCCAACCCCCAGGGGCAGAGCCACGCCCATTTTCTTTTCATGTGTCTTTGTGTCCCCTACAGGGCGCAATTCTTACTGAATTTTCTTCAAGCTTTGTATATTTACTCTTTACACCCTAAGGATGATCCCTATCGTTTGGGGTGCATGCCCAACTCCCAGGGGCAGAGCCATGCCCATTTTCTTTTTGTTTACCCGTGTGTTGCCTACAGGGGGCAATTCTACTGGATTTTCTTAAAACTTGTATACTTACTCTTTACACCCTAAGGATGATCCATATTGTTTTTTGGTGCATGCCCTACCCCAGGGGCAGAGCCACCCCCATTCCTTGTATTTATTTGTTTGTCGTCTACAAGCCACTTTTCTTACCGTATCATCTTGAAACTTTGAATACTTATTCTTTGTACCATAAGGAACATCCCTATCATTTTGGGTGCATGCCCAAGCCCCAGGGCCAGAGCCACGATCATTTTCTTTTTGTGTGTTGCCTACAGGCCACAATTCTTAATCGATCGTCTTGAAAACTTTGTTATACTTATTTCTTATACCCTAAGGCTGACCACTATTATTTTTGGTGCATGCCGGACCCCCTGGGACTGAGCCAAGCCCAATGTTTTTGTGTCTTGTGTTCGCCTACAGGATGCAATTCTTAACAGATCCTTTTAAAACTTTGCATACCTATTCCTTATACCCTAAGGATGACCCCTATTGTTTTTGGTGATTTCCTATCCCCCAGGGGCAGAGCCATGCCCATTTTTACTTCGTGTCTGTGTGTGTTGTCTACAAGCCATGATTCTAAATGGATCGTCTTTAAACATAGAATATGTATTCCTTATAGCCTAAGGACGACAACTGCATGTCCCGACTCCCAGAGGCAAGCCACGCCCAATTTTTGTGTTTGTCGTTTACAGGCCGCAATTCTGAATGAATCAGCTTTGTACTTGGCATATGTATTCCTTATAGCCTGAGGGCGTCCACTACTGATTTTGGTGAATGTCCCGATCCCCAGGGGCAGAGCCACGCCCACTTTTTGCCTTTAGCATCTGAAAGCCACAATTCTGAATGGTTTATCTTGATGTTGAGGCACGACCCTCAACGCTAAACAAACCAAACGCCTAGTCTTCTTGACAAAGTACCATATCAATCAAAGCAGGAATGTTGACGTATATTGTAGCGTTAGCGTTATGTTACTAATTTATTGATGCATATAAATTTCATACAAATCGGCAGGTAACTTTTGATGTACAGCATTCACGAGGTGCAATAAAGAGAAACAGGGGTCATAACTCTAGAAGTAATAAACGGAAATTGCTGAAATTCAACAGGATTCTTCTTTTATTACTTTAAATGATGCATATAACTTTCATACATATCAGCAGATCGAGCGCAAGGTGAAACAAAGCCCATAACTCTACAAGTAATTAATGAAAATTGCTGAAATCTGATCGGCATTTTTGTTTCATTAATTTAAATAATGCATATAAATTTCACAAAGATCGGATGATAACTTTTGGCGTTAGAACGTTCACAAAGTTCAACAAAGTGAAACAAGGGCCAAAACTCTAGAATTTATTAACGGATATTGTTGAAATCCAACAAGATCCTTCTTTTCACTAATTTAAATAATTCATACAAATTTAACAAAGATTGGATGATAACTTTTGGCGTTTGAGCGTTCACAAGGTTCAATAAGTGAAACAAGGGCCATGACTCTAGACATAATAAACAGAAATTATTGAAATCATTCTAGCATGTTCTAGATCTTGTTGTGTCAAGACCTTAAACTCTGAAGTCAATCGGATGATAAGTTTGGCCTCTAGAGTATCACAAACGTAAAACCGAAAGATCCTACAGTCAAAGGAATATCTTAAATAATTTTTCATGTAAATAATGGGAGCTGTTGTAGAATTGTAAAACAATTTTAGCACAATGATAGCAGTTTGTTCAGTAAGACTCTGATGTCAAATAAAACATCTTACCTTCATTAACACTGATTCACTGAGCTTTTCTCGATTGACAATCTTGATGGCAACACGCCTCCCAGTGACACAATGGACACCTAATTTTACAAGACCTGTAATGATAAAACACTAGTAAGCCTTTTCATGTTATCTGAGGTTGTTAATGAACACGCTATAAATAACTGAAATAAAGTGTATTGGATATGGAACAATATAAATTGCTACCACCCTGTTATTGAAATGATTGATATGCACCTAAATTTGAATAAAAATCTCTTAATTATAGCATCCTGTAGAGTATTTACAGATAAAAACTAACAAAAAAGATGATGCCGTACCACACCCCTTGGATCAGGACATGCACTTTAATAAATAGATGCAATCCTTTTAGAATTCCAGTCTGTAGACTACAAACAGACTGGGTGTTGGACATGGACCAAAATATATACATGTGTAGGTACAACCCGATTAGGGATGACTATTGTTGGTAATTTTCACTATTGCGATATTATTGCTATTGGGTAGACAGCTATTGCAATACTATTACTATTGGGGATTAAATATTGCGATACTATTGGACTATTGCGATAGTTTGATCTGTTTATTAGTTTAGGTTTAAAACACACTGTCAGGTATACATTTATTATAACATTTAATCAAACTAAAAATTTTGAAACACTAGAAAGTTCCAGGTAATGTTAGATAATATAATACAAGTAGACCCCGAATAATATAACGGATGTGCATACAACGGACAATCGCTTACACGGACACAACAGTTTGGTCCCGATTTTTGTAATAAAAATTTCTTTGTTTTCAAAGTCTTTTTATAACGGACACTCTATAACGGACAATCGTTTAATTGACAAATCAATGTAAGAGTCAATTTTTATAACGGACTCTCGAATAAGCAGAACAAAATAATGATATTACTGATTATATTATGGGTGACTGGAATGCTTTTCCCAGAAAATAACCATACTGATTTTTAGTGTTGTCACAATTACAAAATTCTTGAATAGGGTAATCGCCTCGCCAAAAATCGTATCGGTTGGCCTGTATCAGACATTCCCGCATTCTGACTTACCCCTACTGCTTTAACTGCTAATTAAAAATCCAGTACTGGCAATAGATTACAATTCACTAGTTCAACATCTCTCTCCGTAAATCAGTACGTAATATTTTAACACGGATATCGGTAATCATATCGACAAAAAAACGACAGAAGCGACACAAGACGGTACAGATAAAAACAAAAACAACACGTGTCTTCTAATGGTACGGCAAAAGGGTGGGGGCGAATAGAAGAGCCTCCTAGCTGGTATCTCGGGTACACGGTAACGTCGCATTCTGATTGTAAGTTAAATAATAAAGTACATTGAGGTTTTTTCTTTATATTATATAAATTGGTAGTTTAGTAACTTGTAAAAAAAAGCATAGCCAACTTTCCTGTCATATGCGGCATACTTTCAGCATGTCTGTTATTGGCGTACGTGACCATTTTCAGCTTTTTCGCGCCAAAATCAAACATTTTACACATTTCTTAGTAAGCCATGTCTAATATGGTAGACGACGATTTCCATGTGATATTGAGATCGTGTAACGCTATTTCGCTATTTTAGTGATAACAGAGTAATTATTCGACAGATACGAGTGAATTTGAGCCATTTTACTTTCGCTATTACAAACTATCGAAACTATCGATAGTTTGCTTGACTATCGCAATTTTTATCGATAGTTTCTTTTTAATATCGATACATACTATCGACAGTCGAACTATCGCGATGCATCGATTGTTCGATGTATCGTTACACCCCTAAACCCGATGCTGGAGAATTCTGAATTTGATCAAAATTATTATTATTTATTACTAAAATGATATTTATACGGCGCTCATGACCTCCACCGCAGAGCAATGCTCCGAGGCGCTTTTCAAAGACTGGTTGCCAAGCAACGAAACATACATCCACAGCAGCTAAATCGTCCGCATATTTTTACCTTTTTTTACGGTAATGAAACAATTATAATACACAAAAATCTGATTTAGAGTAAGAACTCATTAAGTAATTATCAGAAAATCATTAGAATTTGTTTGGTTTTTATAAGGTTCTGCCCCATGCTAACATTTAGTATACAAAACATTTAATATTATGGATTTAGTTGAAAATCAATATAGGCCTACATGTATATGTACATGTACCGGTACTTGTTTGTCTAAAGACCTTAAACTCTGTCCACAAGATTTTTAAAAGTGATCAAGGGCCATTACTATGGCAATAATTATCGGAAATGGCTGAAAATAAAAAGGCTTCTTCATCTCATGAGCTTTAACACTGTGTATAAATTTAAGTCAATCTGATAATTAACTTTGGACACTAGAATGTCCATAAATATTTGAAGTGATCAAGGGCCATCTCTTCTTCGTCTCATGACCTTAAACACTGTGTATAAATTTAAAGTCAATGGGATATGAACTTTGGCATCTAGAGAATCCAAAAGATTTTTTGAAGTGATTTAGGGCCATAACTTTGGCAGTAACTATCGGAAATCGCTGAAAATCAATAGGCTTCTTTGTCTCATGACCTTAAACAGTGTATATCAATTCAAAGTCATTAGGATATTAACTTTGGCCTTTAGAGCGTCAACAAGATTTTTTTAATCTTGATATCCAGACCTACAAAAATACAAATGATGCCAGTCATTTGTCTATATATTCATTATTAGCTATATAAAATATAATAATAATAGCCATTTCTAAACACAAAGAACAACTTTTATCGTAACTCCATTTGAAATTCACAGCGAATATGGAATTTTTAGAAAACTATGCATAACAATAGATCACCCTCATTTCTCGGCCAATCAACGCTGGGAATCTTATTACCCTGTACGGTTCCATGCACTACGGGCGTAGTAAATGAGGTTAAACTTTGGTGCGAAAATTGCACGGGATCAATGGACATGGATATCAAATACACTTGATCAAATGTGGGGTTTCTGGTGCTGTTTGGTGAGTGATTAAATTGTCGATGTGATTGTAACATACATGTACCTTTATTATTAAAAAAAGTTAAATGATGTTAGACATTATAACCTTATCTTATCACAAACGTATATCCATCGAATGATTTATATTTAGATGTTGTTTAAACACTAATCAACAAATAATACAAGACTACTTTATTACAAAAACATTGGCGAGCAAAGCTAATTGATCTCTCCAGCATAATCTCACTGTGCCACCTAATCAACTGGTGTTATAGGGTAGTGGTGTGAAAGTTTAAGTAAACAAAGGATTATAGACTGTATCCTTATTAGTACTATTCACCTAGTTAGGACTTAATGATTAAAATATATAAGTTAAGTTAACGTTTCATCGTTTGATGTAGACAACGTTGGGTTGAATGCCTTAGAAGAAGCTGATTTGGAGGATGACAATATTTTAAAGTTTGCAGCTTACAGTATTACAGTATGTTACTGAACAAGTGGTAGAAAGCGATGGAGGAGGTATGTGGAATTACTTCAACACAGATGAATCTAATCACGTTAGGGGATGGCACAGTAAAATGAAGAAGACCGGAACAAGTCATCCAAATATATTTAAATTTATTATCATTGTGTCGAAACAGCAGACTTTTACTGAAAATAACATAGTTCAATTGGATAATGGGGGACGATTGCCCCCAAAAAGACGAAAATATAAAAGAGTAGAAAAATCTATTAATGATCTAAAGATAGGTTGCCAGTCAACAAAACATACGCCCACAACAGCTAAGCCGTCCGGGCAGTCAACAAGGATTGTTGCATATTGTTTCTTTTTGTCAGTAAGGAGAACATTTACAACACATGATAATCTTATTACGAGTAATAACCCATCAACTAATTATCAGAAATGATTAGAATAGTTTTGATGGTTTGTCTAAAGGCCTTCGTCCACCAGATATTTCAAAGTGATCAAGTGCCAGAATTATCAGATATCACTGAAAATCAAATAGGATTCTTCGTCTCATGACCCTAAACACTGTGTACAAATTTAAAGTCAATCGGATATTAACTTTAACCTTTAGAGCATTCACAGGGTTTTTCAAAGTGATCAAGGGTCATAACTCTGGCAGTAATTATCGGATATCGCTGAAAATAAATAGGCTATTTTGTATCATGACCATAAATAGTGTGTATAAATTTAAAGTCAATCGGATATTAACTTTAGATTTTTCAAAGTGATCAAGGGTCATAACTCTAGCAGTAATTATCGGATATTGCTGAAAATCAATAGGATTCTTTGTATCATGACTTTAAACACCGTGTATAAATTTAAAGTCAATCGGATATTAACTTTAGCCTCTAGAGTGTTCACAAGATGTATCAAAGTGATCAAGGGTCATAACTCAGGCGGGAATTATCGGATATCACGGAAAATCAACAAGCTTCTTCGTATCATGACCTTAAACACTGTGTATAAATTTAAAGTCAATCGGATATTAACTTTAGCCTCTAGAGCGTTCACAAGATTTTTCAAAGTGATCAAGGGTCATAACTCTGGTAGTAATTATCGGATATCACCGAAAATCAATAGACTTCTTCGTCTCATGCCCTTAAACACCGTGCATAAATTTAAAGTCAATCGGATATTAACTTTAGCCTCTAAAGCGTTCACAAGATTTTTCAAAGTGATCAAGGGTCATAACTCTGGCAGTAATTATCGGATATCACCGAAAATCAATAGGCTTCTTCGTCTCATGACCTTAAACACTGTGTATAAATTTAAAGTCAATCGGATATTAACTATAGCCTCTAGAGCGTTCACAAGATTTTTTAAAGTGATCAAGGGTCATAACTCTGGTAGTAATTATCGGATATCGCTGAAAATCAATAGGCTTCTTCGTCTCACGACCTTAAACACCGTGTATAAATTTAAAGTCAATCGGATATTAACTTTAGCCTCTAGAGCGTTCACAAGAAATTGTGGACGATGGATGGACGGACGGACGGACCGACAGACGGACGGACGGACGGACGGGGGCTACGGCAATATACGACCACATTTCAATGTGGGCGTATAAAAATCGAACTGTTAAATGGAGTAAAAAATGCTATTGAATATACTAACGTCATATCACATTTAGTAGGGTTATGATTCATGTTTGATACATGTATTTGTTGTTACTTTTATGTAATTTATTGTAAATAAAGTTGTTAATAAGTTTAAAACTAGTAGTTTTAAAAAGCGGACTATACATTTAACACCATTGTATTCGATAATCCCCTGGCTTGATTAATCCCCCCATGAGAACAATAGCGGGTGGAACAGTGAGATGTTCCCAAAAAAATGATAATTACCTAAACAGCATTCTTTATTAATTTATTTATGACCCAATCTCTGTGCAACTTTAGTCTGATTGATTTATGGCAGGTATAAACGACACTACACTTGCCATCAATACAAGAAGTTAGTTAGATGACCCTTCTCAATCTGTTATTCCATTTTGATGGTTACCAACAAAATGTTTTGTACTTTTAATTCTGACATATATTGAGATATTTTTTCGTATTTCATTTTTATGGCCTATTTCAGCGTAATGAAGTCAAATCTGAATGCAGAAAGACAGGCGCCGTACGACGATAACAGATCGTCATTTACAATTCACTTTTCAATCATGTTTCATGTTTATGATACATTTGGCATGACCACATCTTTTTACTCCTGTACTCGGGGGAAATTAGAACCACAATACTCTTCTGACGAAAATGTATCTCGAATTGTTTGGACTGCACACGATAGTAGAGGTATTAAATCGTTGCCGTGAGAAAATAGAACAACCCTACATTATGAAACAAATTCTAAATTAGAACAACAATACTCTTCTGACGAAAATGTATCTCAAATCGTTTGGACTGCACATGATGGTAAAGTGTATTAAAATCGCTGTTTCGAGAAATCAAACGACCGTACATTATGAAACAAATTCTAAATTGGATCTTAGATTAGAATGAATTAAAAAACAAACTGGACCTGCAAGCAGCACTGAACCGGCTTTCAGGAATCATACAGGAAGTTTAGTTTACCATAGCGATCCCTTGAGCTACCAAACTATACTTTAGTTGTTTTGCTTCAGTGACATCCTCTATCATATGTAAAAGTAATATTTGCTGGCGAAAAGACCGGTCAAAATTGTAAATTATGGCAAAATTACGTCACTTCCGGTGCCAAAAGAAATTTTTATAGGTGAAAAATAAGTCGAAAATTCGCAACATACAAAATACAAACTTTGTTTTATACATATCGGGCAATAAATAATTAACCTATAACCCATAAACTGAAATTAAGAAGGTAAAAAACTTAAAAGTGACCCTGGGAAAATTGGTTATTATTCGACAAGGGAACATGCTAGAAGCCTTTTCTTGATATCAATATGATGGTATTGATTCAATCTTACTGCCCATTAGAGTCAGACGTTATAAAGTTAAACGAATAATGAATATAAATCACTTCAAAAAAATGTTTGTTTTGAAGGCTAAAAATACGTTTTTTGCAAAAATTACATTACTTCCGGTGATATTGAAAATGTTAACTTGGTTCATAGAAGTCATAAATGGCATAAGGCATCAAATGGTAAAAAAATTATAAAAATCGAATAATAATTGACACTTTTATAGACCAAAAACCTTGAAAAGTGACTTATAGAAGATCGCCTATTTCTCTGTAACCGTACAAGTTAGAAACCATTTTGTGGTATCTGTATGGTCGTATGGCTTCATTCTATTCGTTGATGGGAATCAAATATCATAATTTTAAAAATATTATAAGGGAGACTGATTTGAATAAAATATTAGTTTTTTAGGTTAAAAATACAGTTTTTGCCCAAATGACGTCATTTCCGGTCACAGTGAAAATGCAAAATTGGCTTGACCTAGTCCAAATTGGCATTAGGCATCAAATGGAAAAAAAATATTGCAAATCGGATAATAATTCACTCTTGTATAGGCAAAATAACGTTAAAAGTGATGCATGCAAAATTGCACATTTCACGGCAACTGCTCATATTACAAACTAATTTTCGCATACATTCTCTTCGTCTGGATTATTGCTACGAGTTTATGAAAATTACAAATAAATATTTCAAAATATGAAGACGCTGAATGAATTGTAAATAACTGAATTTTACACTATATTTTACATTTTATTCGAAATTGCCCGAAAATGAAATTGAAATTTAAAAATATGAGCTAAGGATTTTGTGCACCTTTGCAGGGTGCATCCTTTTAGTTATATCAGTTTTGAAAAAAAATAATATTTGCTTTCAAAAAGTGGTACCGAACTGTCAAAATTGTAGTTTTTGTTAATATTACGTCACTTCCGTTGCCGACAGAAAAATTTCACAGTAACAAAAAAAATTACAATTGGGACCACGGAGCATATGAACTTTGTTTTATAAAAATCGAACAATAAATAATTTTTCTGGATACGAAAAACTAAATTAGCCGATGACGGCTAACGCAAATTACCCAGACAATTTTTTTTCTCATTTCTGCTCAAGTAGGATGATATTTTAACCCTGTGTAAAATATCATCAAAAAATATTCATAAATAAAAAAGATTTTCGTAAAAAAATTAATTTTTTTCAAAATATCGGACATTTTTTCGACTACTTCCGGTTTTACGATCGTTGTTGTGATAGCTTTACGAAGTTCTTTGGATACTTAACTTTCTGTACCAGAAGTGTCAGAAACATCTATTGAGCAGTTTTGGAAAAAAAAGATAAATTAAAGAGCGTTTACAAAAATTTAACGATTTTTCAATTTTTTTCAAAGTTTGATGCCATTTTTGGACCACCTATATTATTTCAATGCTTTCCATTTTGGATTCACTATATAGACAACCGATAGGACTTTGAGTAAGAAAAGTTTAAGAAAAATCTGCGGCGTCGTTTTCGAGAAAAGGGTGTCTCAGAATGTTAAAAAATCAGAAAATACTAGATTTTTGGCATACAATAATTTATTTCCTTACCATCGATATCGTATTATTTAGATACCATATGATGGTCCATTAATAGGGCTATCCAACGACACTTTAGTTCTTTTGGTCCGCTATTACCTAAGAGAGAAATCAAGTTTTTCGCAAGTGCGACAATGTTTTTACTCTTTTTTTTCATTTTTTGAATACTTCCGGTATGGTTATTATTGTCGGTATAGTTTTAATAACTGGTTTGGGCACTAAAATGGCCACAGGGCTCTGTAATGATATATTACATTATCTGATCAGATAAAATGCCCCTGAGAAATCCTAGGTTCAAAAGTGCCAAAAATGCAAAAAATTTAAAATATCAAAAATTAAATTTCAACAAGCCAACAGTGAGGCTGATGTCCCCCGCCGAAGTCCCAAAATAAATAGATGACACATATTAATTAATCGCACATTTATTTTTTTCAAACGTATCGAGCAATCAAACTGTACACGAAGTGTCATCCAAAAGTGTTTTATAAAGAAAAATGCTAAAACCGACGAGAAAAAAGAAAATGTACCCTAGTTAGGGGGACCCCAAAGGCAGACAAAAGGGCCCCTCTGGCCAAGGGAAAGGGCCCTCGTGTCCGAGTCAATCGTTTCGTTACACTGTTACTGTCGAATCCATTACTGAATGAGAATGCAGTCATTGTATTGGCATAAAAATCATCAATCAAGATGAACCTAAGTTATCTTGCCCCAAAGTATCAACCAATCAAATTGCTTATCTCTGCCTACCCTAAGAAGAAAATGCTCATCTTCGAACTCCATCAAGGCATTGACCTAATAAGCATACACACCAATTTTGAACATTTTAACTCAATTCGAAGGAGAGTTATTGTGTTCCAAAGTCTCGGCAAATCAAATTGCTTATCGCTCTGCTTACCCTGAGCAGAAAATGCTCATTATCGATCTTAGTCAAGGTATTACTGTAATGAAACTATACACCAAGTTTCATCACTCTCACTTAATTAGAACTAAAGTTATCGTGTACCAAAGCATCAACCAATCAAATTGCTTATCTCTGCTTACCCTAAGCGGAAAATGCTCATCCTCGAACTCCATCAAGGCATTGACCTAATAAGCATATACACACCAAGTTTGAACATTTTAACTCAATTAGAAGGAGAGTTATTGTGTTCCAAAGTCTCGACCAATCAAATTGCATATCACTCTGCTTACCCTGAGCAGAAAATGCTCATTATCGAACTTAGTCAAGGTATTACTGTAATGAAACTATACACCAAGTTTCATCACTCTCACTTAATTAGAACTAAAGTTATCGGTCCCAAAGCATCAACCAATCAAATTGCTTATCTCTGCTTACCCTAAGCGGAAAATGCTCATCTTCGAATTCCATCAAGGCATTGACCTAATAAGCATATACACCAAGTTTGAACATTTTAACTCAATTATAAGGAGAGTTATTGTGTTCCAAAGTCTCGACCAATCAAATTGCGTATCGCTCTGCTTACCCTGAGCAGAAAATGCTCATTATCGAACTTAGTCAAGGTATTACTGTAATGAAACTATACACCAAGTTTCATCAATCTCACTTAATTAGAACTAAAGTTATCGTGTCCCAAAGCATCAACCAATCAAATTGCTTATCTCTGCTTACCCTAAGCGGAAAATGCTCATCTTCGAACTCCATCAAGGCATTGACCTAATAAACACATACACCAAGTTTGAACACTCTAGCTCAATTAGGAAGAGAGCTATTGTGTCCCAAAAAGTGTGACGGACAGACAGACGGACAGACAGACAGACGGACAGACAGAAGGACAGACAGACAGACAGACAGACGGACGAACCCATTTTAATAGTCCCCCAACTTTCTTCGAAAGGCGGGGGACAATAACTACATACATATTATACATCGTTAGAATCGTAATTAGGTCAGCTATCTGAATATACAATCTTTTTTTGAAAATCTCAGAAAATAAAAAAAATAGCAGAGCATTTTCCAAAATTTCACGATTTTTCAACTTTTTTCGATTTTCAGTCCGTTATTTCACCTATTCCAGATATTTCAAAGTCTTATTGCATGGCTTCATGCAAAATACCTCCAAAAGGACTCTCAATAGAAAAAATTAAAAAAAAAGTTGTGGTTAAGTTTTCGAGATACAGGCGTCCAAAAACGCTCCAAATCAGAAAATACTTGATTTTCAGCGTGCCATATTTTGCTGCCTGCTAATCGTCTCCGTACGAGTTGGGTATCATACGATAGCACAATCCTAGTGCAGTCCAATGGTACCCTAATTTCTTTAATCCATTGATATCGGGCGGAGAAATCGCGTTTTTCCCCAAAATATCCATTTTTTGCATTTTTTTCAAAATATTGCACATTATTTCGACCACTTCCGGTTTAAGGATTCTTGTAGAAATTGCTTTATACGTTGGTATTGGACTATAACTTCATGTTCCAGAAGTTTCAGAAACGTCAATTCTACCATAAAACGAAACCCGAGCTCACAAAATGGGCAGAAAATTCGAAAAAAATTGAAAAATAAAAGGCGATAACTCGGAATTAAACTTATATTACTGGAATCGGATGGACTTCAGGTATCCAAAAAAGTAGGTCAAATTTGAAAATTTTGAAAAATGACAAAAATTGTCTCGTAAACAACATGTTTTCAATTTTCTAACGATAAAAGTCATAGACGAATGTTCGAAATTGAAAAATGTGAGATAGCCATTGTCTCAGAAAAGATTCAGGGATTCCAAAAATGTAATTTGTTTGAAAATAGATAAAGAATTGATGAAACTATGGCCGATTTTCAATTTTTAGACAACGTGCAAAGTTCGGTCAATTTTAGTAATCTCAATATTCTGTAGTTCCATTGTTATATTTAATTCGGGGGATTAAGGAATCAGTCAGGCGTTAATGAATACACACGCCGGCTGTATACAGGAAATTAAGGAATAAACATTCCGAATATGCATTCGGTCAATGTGACGTCTGTGGCGTCTGAGGGGATTAAGAGTGTTTTCAATAATTAGCCAAGTCATTTTTTACGGGAGGTCTATATTTGCGACTTTGAGTGACGATAGCTTAATTAATTTTCATCAGATTGATGTTAACTTGCCCGAAAGTGCATATAGTAACCACTGGCCACATATCTCACTGGTCGTTCACAAATTGTGCAGGTCTTAAATACCAATTCTGATCCCATAACACTGACGAATGGTGTTCCCCAAGGTTCGGTCCGACGACCAGTGCTGTTTACCCTTTAATCTGTGAGTGTAGCTAATATTTTAAATCATCACAATCTCCAATACCTTTGTTATGCGGATGATACACAGATAATCGACAAGTTTAAAGCTCGTGATCATATGAAACTGTTGTATTGACATTAAATCTATTAACAAAATGTTAAAGTTTAACACCGATAAAACAGAAGTCATGCTGTGTGGAACTAGCTAGACATCAACTCAAAGTCATTAATCAAAAATCATTAATGATTGCTGATTCTTCAATTGAAATTGTTGATTGTGTCAAGGATCTTGGGGTGTATTTGGATTCGGAATTAAGTTTGGAAAATCAGGTTAACCAGCTATGCAGAATTTGCTATTTCCACTTACGATCTATACGTCAGATACGCCACTTGATATCGAGATAATCTGTCCACGCATTAGTCCGCTCTTTAATTCTTTCAAGGCTAGATTATTGCAATAGCTTACTTTTCGGAATAAACAAGAGCCTTATTTCTAAATTACAACTAGTGCAAAATACAGCAGTCAGAATTGTGTCTCTTAGCAAAAGAAACTGTCATATCACTCTTCACTTAAAAGACCTGCATTGGCTACCAATCGAGACCAGGATACAGTTCAAGTTAATGTGTATTACCTTTAAATGTCTATGAGGAGCTGTGCCTATCTACCTACATTGTATCATCAACCATCTCTCCTTATGCGCCATCCAGATCTTTAAGATCCCAAAATGAACAAAAACTTGCAGTTTCAACTTTCAGGCTTATATCTTTTGGACACCGACGTTTTGCTCACTGTGCGCCCCAATTGTGGCACTCGTTACCATACAACAATAGGAACTCAAAAAGTCTAGAATGTTTCAAGTCAAAGTTAAAGACATACCTATTTTTAACAGCCTATGATTAAATTATTAAGATAGACTCAGTTTGAGAGTGGATAGTCAAATATGGGCCATGAGCATCACTTTACGTAATGGAATGAGCGCTCAATAAAAACTCACATTATTATTAGGCTTTCAGACTTTCGTCTGAAAGACTATTGTTTTTACTAAAATTATTATTATTATTCTTATTATTATTATTTTTTTCCGCGGGAGCCTATTTCTCCATGATCGAAAACAGATATCGATCTGGAACAAACTTTTCTATCGGGAAAACATGTGGTGGCTAGTGCATAAACTATTTTTCAAACTTCTGCGCATACCGGAAGTGGCCGAACTTTGTAGGTTGTCATGATATTGAAAATCGGCCATAATTTCGTCAATTCTTTACCCATTTTTAATCAAATGACATTTTCGGAAACCCTGAATCTTTTGCGAGATAATGGCTATCTCACATTTTTCAATTTCGAACATTCATCTATGACTTCTATCGTTCGAAAATTGAAAAGACGTTGTTTATGAGACAATTTTTGTTATTTTTCAAAATTTTCAAATTTGACCTACATTTTTGGATTCCTGAAGTCCATCCGATTCCAGTAATATAAGTTTCATTCAGAGTTATCTCCCTTTATTTTTCGTTTTTTTTCGAATTTTCTACCCATTTTCAAACCCTTATATTTTTTGGAAAGGATAAATCGATATTTCTGAAACCTCTGGAACATAAAGCCATATAGTCAGACAGTTGGATAAAGCAATTTCAACAACGATCCGTAAACCGGAAGTAGTCGAAAAAATTTCTGATGTTTGGAAAAAAATGCAAAAAATAGGTGCTTTGGGGAAAAACGAGATTATTTCGTCCGATATCAACGGATTAAAGAGATTAGGGTATCGTTGGGTTGCACGGGAATTGAAGTATCGTATGGTACCCATTTCATAAAGATACGATGGCCCGGAAGTAAAATATCGCACGCTGAAAATCAAGTATTTTCTGATTTGGAGCGTTTTTAGACGCCTTTATCTCGAAAACTGCTCCAGCGATTTATCTTAAACCTTCTCTATCGATAGTCCCTTCGGTGGTCTTTAGCATGAAGCAATCCATTACAATCTTCCAATAATTGGAATAAGACAAAAAAGGGACTGAAAATCGAAAAAAGTCAAAAAATCGTGAAATTTGGGAAAATGCTCTACTATTTTTTTATTTTAAGAGATTTTAAAAAAACAGATATATATTTAAAAAGCTGACCTAATTACGATTCTAATGATGTATAATATGTATGCAGTTATTGAAATTTAATTTTCAATATTTTGACATTTTGACATTTTTAACACTTTTGAACATAGGATTTCTCAGAAATATTTTATTTGATCGTATAGTGTCGTATATCATTAGGGAGCCCTGTTCCCATGCAAACTCCAAAACTGGATGTGAAAACTACTCGACAATGATTCGTATACCGGAAGTAGTTCAAAAAACGACAAAAAATGTAAAAAAGATAAAAAAGAATTGGAGCTCTTGCCAAAAGTTCGAATTCTCCGTCAAATATTAGCGGACCAAAACAATTAAAGTGTCGTTGGATAGTTCCATTAATAGACGATCGTATAACATCTAAATAACACGAATTTGATTCTTAGGAAATAAATTATGGTACGCTGAAAACTAAGTATTTTCCGTTTTGGAGCATTCTGAGACGCCTTTTTCTCGAAAACGACGCCTACGATTTTTCTTAAACATTTTTTACTCAGAGTCCTATCGGTGGCCTAGCGTGTGCATCTAATAATAAAAGCTTTGCAATATTATAGGTGGTCCAAAAATGACATCAATCTTTGAAAAAAGTTGAAAAATCATTAAATTATTGAAAATGCTCTTTTATTTATCTTTTTTTCAAAAATTACTTAATGAATGTTTCTGATATTTCTGCTACAGGAAGTTAAGTATCTAATCAACTTGTTAAAGCTATTCCGACAATGATCGAAAAACCGGAAGTAGTCGAAAAAATCTCCGATATTTTGAATTTTTTTTACATTTTTACAGAAAACTTTTTTATTTATGAATATTTTTTGATGGTAGTTTACACAGAGTTAAAGTATCACCCTACTTGAGCAGAAGTGAGAAAGAATTTTGTCTCAGTAATTTTCTTTAGTCGCCATTGGCTAATTTAGTTTTTCGTACCTAGATTAATTATTTATTGTTCGATTTGTATAAAACAAAGTGCATATGCTCCGTGGTCTCAATTGTAATTTTTTTTGTTACCGTGAAATTTTTCTGCACGCAACGGAAGTGGCGTAATATTAACAAAAACTACAATTTTGACAGTTCGATATCTGATATAGCAAAAAGGATGCGCGCTGTAAAGGGGCACAAATCGTTAGTTCAGATTTTTTTATTTCAATTTCATTTTCGGGCAATTTCGAATAAATGTAAAAAAAAGTGTAACAATCAGTTATTTACAACCCATTCAACGTCTTCGTATTTTGAACTATGTATTCGTAACGTTCATAAACTCGTAGTAATAATCCAGACGAGGAGAATGTATGCACAAAATAGTTCGTAATATGAGCAATTGCCGAGAAATATGCAATTTTGCATGCATCACTTTTCACGTTATTTTGCCTATAAAATAGTAAATTATTATCCGATTTTCAATATTTTTTTTTCATTTGATGCCTAATGCCAATTTAGACTAGGTTAAGCCAATTTTACAGTTTCACTGTTACGGGAAATGACGTCATTTTGGCAAAAACTGTATTTTTAACCTAAAAACAAATATTTTATTCAAATGAGTCTTTTTTTATAATACTTTTAAAATTATGATATTTGAATCCCATCAACGAATAGCATGAGCCCATACGATCATACAGATACCACAAAAAAGTTTCTAACTTGTACGGTTGCCGAGAAATAGACGATTTTCTACAAGTCACTTTTCAAGCTTTTTCGTCTATAAAAGTGTCAATTATTATTCAATTTTCATACAATTTTCACCATTTCATGCCTTATGCCATTTATGATTGCATTAAACTAATTTAAGATTTTTTTATCACCGGAAGTAATGTCTTTTTTGCAAAAACCGTATTTTTAGACTTCAAAACAAATATTTTTTTTAAGTGTATTATATTTTTTAATTGTTTAACGTTATAATGTTTGATTATAATGGTCATTTAGATTGGATCAATACAATCATATTGATGTCAAAAAATTGCTTCTAGCATATTCCCTTGTCGAGAAATAACCAATTTTCTCAGGATCACTTTTTAAGTTTTTTCACCTTTTTAATTTCAGTTTATGGGATCTAGGTTTAGTGTTTATTGCCTGATACGTATAAAACAAAGTTTGTATGTTTCTATGTTTCATGTTGCAAATTCTCAATTTATTTGCTGTCGATAATGATTTCTTTTGGCACCGGATGTGACGTAATTTTGCCAGATTTTACAATTTTGACCGATCTTTTCGCAAGCAAATATTACTTTTACAAGTCTGATAGAGGGTGTCATTGAATCAAAAAAAAATACAGTATCGTTTGGTAGCTGGATAGATCGGCTATTGTATGACGTATTTCCTGTCTGATTCCTGAAAGCCGATTCAGTGCTGTGGAGGAAATGCAGCAGGTTGGACTGGCAACCTAGTCCTTGTCATGTACATTTGGACATCCCCTCCCCTCCTTAAACATGTGTACATAGGACCTCGGTTTCGCATCTCCTCTGATCTACTATTCTAGGGCACCATCCCTACACCTTTGACAAGAGAGGAATTATGCTGACAAATCTGAATATTGCAAGGGTGCTCTTTTCGTAACGAAAAATCCATAACATCATAGTGTTATACTGAAGAACAATCTATACATTAGTAGTAATTTGTATATTATAACTTTGGTAGGATTAACTGAAGTTAATCTCATCAATTAATTAGCACCTTAGTGCCAGCTAGTGGACAGGAGATTAAGATTATTGTTGATTGGGTAATCATCAAAGCAGCCGCCACAGTTGTACGTGTGTTCATTTAACGCGTGAATTAAAATAAGATTTTGGGTGTACGTAGTATAGTATTTTCAGATACCGTAACGTTATCAAAATATGAGTCCCTATACATAGCTGTCAATTTAATAGCCAAGTAAAGCTTACGTTCACTTTCGTGCATTTTGGCTTTGATGTAATTAAGCAATGGTAGGTTCGAGAATCGTCGCATTTCGGCTCGTTGGTCGTTCTCATTTTTTCGACCCATGGTGATAAGAACATTGATATCCAATACGCATTCCTTATTTTACATGCCGTATGAAGAAGCGACAGTTAACAGAATTCAGCTATCAATAAAATTCCCCTCGAAAAGAAAATTATTGGCCATTTTTATTTCCATTTAAGGCCTATAAATTATTTTTTAAAGATGGTATGAGATATTATTCGCAGTAAATAATGAGTTGTCGACGGCTTTATCATTTACCCGTGACAGTTGATTATTATTACTCAACGACACACACCCGCTTGCCGATTAATTTACATAATCAGCTACATGGTTTTGATTAACACTCAACGGCAATCTGTATACGATCAGAATTAAAAAATTTTCGGTCACTTATCAGAGTGAATCGCATGTAGGTACGCAAAAACATTATTGCCTAAACCAAAATATTTATCGCCCGCTCAGTCAGCCACGTAATCATAATGCTTTGCACGCGATGTCTGGGCCAATCAGCAAATGAGTTGGTTAGACAGCATGGTCACATGGTGTTTGTTTATATTTTCTAGGGGTTTTAAAACTCGAACGTGTCCGTCAAAATCAATTCAGCGATAATATTTTGATAATATTTGATATCTGGAGATTCTCCGTTTTACAACGATGCCATTTATTATGCAAGAGGAATGATCGGTCGTTCCATAGCGAGCGAAGAAACATAACTAATTTCGCCGAGAATTCTAAGAAATAGGACAGATTTAAAAATACGGTACTCTTACAAAACGTTCAAATAAAGGTGTTCTAAAATCTTTTATTGCTATTTTGATCTTTTGTGTCGATAGATAGTATATTTATAGACTCATTTTTGAGAACATCTCATCAATATTTTTACTTATTTGCCTCTACTCCAAAATTAGATTTTGCGCGATCCGACTCAAGATGGCGTGTTCAATGACAAATATTACGGGACGCTGAAGATCTAGTATTTTCCTTTTTTGACTTTTATATGATATCAGAATGATACACATTCGATGGTAAGGCAATAGATTATGAGATGCCGAAAATGTAGTATTTTCCTCTTTTTTTGGAGCCTTTTCAGACTCGTTTATCTCGAAAACTACTTCTATTTCACTTCTTAAACTTCTGTTACCCCGAGTCCTATCGGTCGTTTAGAGTATAAAGGTAAATTTAAAAGCATGGCAATGATATAAAGGACCCTGAAAGCCGATTCAGCACTGCTATGCAGGTCTAGTTATTATTATTATTATTTACAACCAATTTAGGTTCCTCATTTTATGTGCTCTTTAACTGTTTAGGGTCCACAAGCTAAATACGTGATTTTTCGGACAATCAGGGGCCATAATCCACAAAGTTTCGATCTGATACATGCCAATATCGAAAGCAGCTGAGATCTTAAGGGGATAAACCTATATTTTAAGTTTCATCAAAATCGAATAAGAATTTTGACCTGTAGAGTGTCCAAAAAAAATGATGGACGGACAGGGGCGACGACAATATACATCCACATAAAAATGTGGGCGTATAACAACTATTTTTTGGTATCTACAGTCACTTCCTGTCACATGTCATATAAATAATCCGAACAAGAAAAAATAAATAATTAAAATTGGTCACAATCTAGTGAAGTTAATGACATTTTCACTCGTAACCAACTTTGTCTGCACGAAAATCATCAAAGGCAAAATTCGAATTTTTGAAATAGTCAAAGACCAAAAATTCGACCCGTATCCCGGCTATCCTGAAATGTATTAATTTCAGAAATAGGAGACGCATTTAACATACATGTACTATGCCCTATTGTGTTTGTTTACAAGCCCGTAAATGTCGCTTTTATACGCCCACATTGAAATGTGGTAGTATATTGTCGTCACCTGTGGACGCTCTGGAGGCTAAAGTTAATATCCGATTGACTTTAAATTTATACACAGTGTTTAAGGTCGTGAGACGAAGAAGCCTATTGATTTTCAGCGATTTCCGATAATTAGTGCCAGAGTTATGTCCCTTGATCACTTCAAAAATAGGTTGCCAGGCAACGAAACATACGCCCACACAGCAGCCAAATCGTCCGGGCAGTCAACAAGAGTTGTTGCATTTTCTGTAATCATCAGAAAATCATAATTCAAACTCACCCATAACTACGGTGTAACTGTGAAATAATCAAACGTTTTTTTAAATCAGATAATAATTGTGACCTCCAGAGGAACCACAAGCTAAAAAGGGTGATTTTTCGTACAATCAGGGGCCATGATACATGTACAGGAAGTTACGATCCGATATGGGCAAATATGCAATGGAATCAAGATCATTAGGTTATAAACATGTATTTCAAGTTGCATCAAAATCAGTTCAAAATTGTGACCTCTATAGGGTCCACAACCTTGATATAACATATTTTTACACAATTTGCGTACAGACGGCGGCCATTTTATCCGTCAACTCTGGTCCGATTTTCACAAAATTCAAATTCTCTCTTCATTACCATGAAACCGTGATATAATCAAACGTTTTTTTAAATCGGATAATAATTTTGAACTCCAGAGGGACCACAAGCTAACAAAAGCGATTTTTCGGACAATCAGGGGACATAATTCAGGAAGTTATGATTCGATGGGCGTAAATATCGAAAGGAACCAAGATCTTTGGGTTATAAACATGCATGTCACGTTTCATCAAAATCGGTTCAAAATTGTGACATCTATAAGGTCCACAACCTTGATATAACATATTTTCACACCATTCGCGTACAAACGGCGGCCATTTTGTCCGTCAATTTTGGTCTGATTTTCACGAAATTCGAACTCAATCTTCATAACCATGGAACGGTGATATATTCAAACGTTTTTTTTTTAAATCGGATAACAATTTTGACCTCCAGAGGAACCACAAGATAAAAAGGGCGATTTTTTGGACAATCAGGGGCCATAATTCAGGAAGTTACGATCCGATGGGCGCAAATATCGAAAGGAACGAAGATCTTTGGGTTATAAACATACATGTCAATTTTAATCAAAATCGGTTCAAAATTGTGACCTCTATAAGGTCCACAACCTTAATATAACATATTTTCACACAATTCGCGTACAAACGGCGGCCATTTTGTCTGTCAATTTTGGTCCGATTTTCACGAAATTCGAACTCAACCTTCATAACCATGGAATGGTGATATAATCAAACGTTTTTTTGAATCGGATAACAATTTTGACCTCCAGAGGGACCACAAGCTAAAAAGGGCGATTTTTCGGACAATAAGGGGCCATAATTCAGGAAGTTGCGATCCGATGGGTGCAAATATCGAAAGGAACCAAGATCTTTGAGTTATAAACATACATGTCAAGTTTCATCAAAATCGGTTCAAGATTGTGACCTCTATAAGGTCCACAACCTGGATATAACATATTTTCACACCATTCGCGTACAAACGGCGGCCATTTTGTCTGTCAATTTTGGTCCGATTTTCACGAAATTCGAACTCAACCTTCATAACCATGGAACGGTGATATAATCAAACGTTTTTTTAAATCGGATAACAATATTGACCTCCAGAGGGACCACAAGCTAAAAAGTGCGATTTTTCGGACAATCAGGGGCCATTATTCAGGAAGTTACGATCCGATGCGCGCAAATATCGAAAGGAACCAAGATCTTTGGGTTATAAACATACATGTCAAGTTTCATCATAATCGGTTCAAAATTGAGACCTCGATAAGGTCCACAACCTTGATATAACATATTTTCACACTATTCGCGTACAAACGGCGGCCATTTTGTCCGTCAATTTTGGTCCGATTTTCACGAAATTCGAACTCAACCTTCATAACCATGGGACGGTGATATAATCAAACGTTTTTTTAAATTGGATAACAATTTTGACCTCCAGAGGGACCACAAGCTAAAAAGTGCGATTTTTCGGACAATCAGGGGCCATAATTCAGGAAGTTACGATCCGATTGGCGCAAATATCGAAAGGAACCAAGATCTTTGGGTTATAAACATGCATTTACAGTTTCATCCAAATCGGTTCAAAATTGTGACCTCTACACTGTTCACAAGCTAAAAAACGTGATTTTTCGTACAATAAGGGGCCATAACCCATGAAGTTGCGGTCCGATACATGCCATGATCTTGGGGTGATAAACCTATATTTTAAGTTTCATTGAAATCGGATAAAAATTGTGACCTGTAGACTGTTCACAAACAATTGTGGACGGACGGACGGACGAACAGGGGCGACGACAATATACGTCCACATGAAAATGTGGGCGTATAAAAAATCCTGTGGATGCTCTAGAGGCCAAAGTTCATATCCGATTGACTTTAAATTTGTACACAGTGTTTAAGGTCATGAGACGAAGAAGCCTATGGATTTTCAGCAAATTTTGATAATTACTACCATAGTTATGGCCCTTGATCACTTCAAAAAAATCATTTTTTTTTGATACTAGATAAGTAAATACTAATTCGTACACAAAATATTGAGTTTGTGGATCGAACCGGAAGTGCCGCGATCTTGAAACGTGAAAAATCACTAAGGCTTTTTGCGATATTTTACTTACAGACATGGGAGTTATATTTTCGGAATCCTTGAAGGAATGCCTAAAAATCTATTGGATCAGAATTTTGATTTCGGTCACGTGATGGTGACCATTTCGAACTGAATATAAGAAAAGTTGAAAAATCGACATTAACGAGCATGTAAATGAAAGCAATAGGCCGTAGTTTGGAGAATATGTCTTCTATTTACAAAATGAATACATTTCTGGATAGCCGGGATCAGGGTCGAAATATTGTTATTTGAAAATGTCACATTTTCGAATTTTGTCTTTGATGTTTTCGTGCCAATAAAGTTGTTTACGAGTGAAAAATCATAAAAACTTTGCTATATTTTGACCGATTTTAATGATTTTGTTTTTCTTGATCAGATTATTTACATGACCCATGACATGTGACAGGAAGTGACTGTGAATATGAAAGCTTTAATATCGGCTTTGCAGATCTAGTTATTAAGCTTTCATATTTCATATGAAAGCTTATTGTTTCTGTTAAGATTATTCCTATTTTTTTTTTTGTGTATTTTCTGCAAATCGGATTTCTCGGAATCTATCCATAGGATCTTTCTGAAATTTTGACCCAACCCCCCACCCAAAAAAATGGGGTGCGAACCTTGATTAAATATATTTTCAAAACGTTTTACGAATCCGAAATCACCGAATTTTACGAACGAATACATTTGACCTACAATGCTGTAACTTTGTGAATATTTGACCTATTTTACTAATTCCTTTTTCTTTGACTATCTTTAGACATTTGCTTCAAATCTGCAATTTCGGATTTTCGAATTTCGAAACTTCATCGCTGTGATTTCGAACCGGAAGTTGAGACCAACTTGACAACTTCTTTAATAGTTGTACGATTTTCATGAAATTTAGTATGTAAGTAGACCTTACTGATGCGATTTGAAAATGACTCTAAAAATTTTCTAAATTATCTCCCCTTGGCGAAATTAAGGATCGAAGTTTTAAAAGAAATCATCGAAATATAGGTCAGAATTTGGATACTAGACAAGTTATTACTGATTCGTACACAAAATATGGAGTTTGTCGATCGAACCGGAAGTGCCACCATCTTGAAACGTGAAAAAACAATAGAACTTTTGCGATATTGCACTTGGGAGTTACATTTTCTGAATCCTTGAAGGAAAGCCTAAAAAACGTTCAGAGCAGAATTTTGATTTAGGTCAACTGATGGTCGCCATTTTGAAGTGAATATGAAACATAATGAACAAGCCAACAGTGAGGCTGATGTCCCCCGCCGAAATCCCAAAATAAATAGATGACACATATTCATTAATCGCACATTTATTTTTTTCAAACGTATCGAGCAATCAAACTGTACACGAAGTGTCATCCAAAAGTGTTTTATAAAGAAAAATGCTAAAACCGACGAGAAAAATGAAAATCTACCCTAGTTAGGGGGACCCTAAAGGCAGACAAAAGGGCCCCCACGCTTGACAAAAGGGCCCCTCTGGCCAAGGGAAAGGGCCCTCGTGTCCGAGTCAATCGTTTCTATACACTGTTACTGTCGAATCTATTACTGAATGAGAATGCAGTCATTGAATTGGCATAAAAATCAATCAATCAAGATGAACCTAAGTTATCTTGTCCCAAAGTATCAACCAATCAAATTGCTTATCTCTGCCTACCCTAAGAAGAAAATGCTCATCTTCGAACTCCATCAAGGCATTGACCTAATAAGCATACACACCAATTTTGAACATTTTAACTCAATTCGAAGGAGAGTTATTGTGTTCCAAAGTCTCGGCAAATCAAATTGATTATCGCTCTGCTTACCCTGAGCAGAAAATGCTCATTATCGATCTTAGTCAAGGTATTACTGTAATGAAACTATACACCAATTTTGAACATTTTAACTCAATTCGAAGGAGAGTTATTGTGTTCCAAAGTCTCGGCAAATCAAATTGATTATCGCTCTGCTTACCCTGAGCAGAAAATGCTCATTATCGATCTTAGTCAAGGTATTACTGTAATGAAACTATACACCAAGTTTCATCACTCTCACTTAATTAGAACTAAAGTTATCGTGTCCCAAAGCATCAACCAATCAAATTGCTTATCTCTGCTTACCCTAAGCGGAAAATGCTCATCTTCCAACTCCATCAAGGTATTGACCTAATAAGCATATACACCAAGTTTGAACATTTTAACTCAATTAGAAGGAGAGTTATTGTGTTCCAAAGTCTCGACCAATCAAATTGCGTATCGCTCTGCTTACCCTGAGCAGAAAATGCTCATTATCAAACTTAGTCAAGGTATTACTGTAATGAAACTATACACCAAGTTTTATCACTCTCGCTTAATTAGAACTAAAGTTATCGTGTCCCAAAGCATCAACCAATCAAATTGCTTACATGTATCTCTGCTTACCCTAAGCGGAAAATGCTCATCTTCGAACTCCATCAAGGTATTGACCTTATAAGCATATACACCAAGTTTGAACATTTTAACTCAATTAGAAGGAGAGTTATTGTGTTCCAAAGTCTCGACCAATCAAATTGCGTATCGCTCTGCTTACCCTGAGCAGAAAATGCTTTTATCGAACTTAGTCAAGGTATTACTGTAATGAAACTATACACCAAGTTTCATCACTCTCACTTAATTAGAACTAAAGTTATCATGTCCCAAAGCATCAACCAATCAAATTGCTTATCTCTGCTTACCCTAAGCGAAAAATGCTCATCTTCGAACTCCATCAAGGCATTGACCTAAAAAACACATACACCAAGTTTGAACATTCTAGCGCTATTAGGAAGAGAGTTATTGTGTCCCAAAAAGTGTGACGGACAGATGGACAGACGGACAGACAGACAGACGGACGAACCCATTTTAATAGTCCCCCAACTTTCTTCGAAAGGCGGGGGACAAAAATCGACATTTGCGGACTTGTAAACAAACACAATAGGGCATAGTATGTTCAATGCGTCTCCTATGTCTGAAATTAATACATTTCAGGATAGCCGGGATATGGGTCGAATTTTTTGGTATTTGAATATTTCAAAAATTCGAATTTTGCCTTTGATGTTTTTCGTGCCGATAAAGTTGTTTACGAGTGAAAAATCACATTAATTTCGCTAGATTGTGACCGATTTTAATGATTTATTTTTTCTTGTTCGGATTATTTATATGACCCATCATCATAGGCGTACGGGGAATTTTTTGACTTGGGGGGGGGGGGGGGCGGTGGTGGTTGGTGCCCAAAACAAAAACTAACGGACCTAGTACCGACTATATTTCCGATCCGAATGCTGCTCAGGGCTGTATGTAGGATTTTGAAAGGAGGGGTGCAGCAGAGTGGAAGGGCGCGTCAATATAATGCCCGAGTTACTGAGTGCGGAGCGGTGACACCCAGACATTCCCCACCCCCTCCCCCCAAATTTTTTGAAAATTTGACTGTTGCAAACACGTTTTCAGCTCTATACGATGATTAAATGTGCAGATTGTAGTCACCCACACTGCATGTTTCGCTTAACAATAAAAGGGTGCCGTTTTCCATGTTCGATCCTTTTATTCTTCTACTCCTGATATTTTGGACTGTTGATCAAAGTTTTCATATAAAAGACTACCGATAAGACTCTTTGTAGAAGAAGTTCCCAAAAAATATTATGTTGACTTTAAGAGAAAAGAACCCTTAAAGATGCTCCAAATCGTAAAAATACGACTTTTTTGATTTTCGATCTCTTTTTTTCTGCTATCCCTGGTATTTAAAAAAAAAATGATACGATTTCACACAACGGGCTAGCTATTAGACTCTCGATTAACAAGAGTTTCACCGCCCACCCTTCATTAAAACCGAAGTTATCTTGCCCTAAAGAATCAACAAATCAGCATGCTTATCTCTGCTTACCCAAGGCAGAAAATGCTCATCTTTGAACTCAATCATGAATAGTGAACGTCTACACCAAGATTGAACAGTCTAGCTCAATTAGAAGGAGAGTTATTGTGTTTCAAAGTCTTGGCCCTTCAAATTGCTACTACTTTTCATATTCACTTCAAAATGGCAACCATCAATTGACCTAAATCAAAATTCTGCTCTGAACAATTCTTAGGCCATCCTTCAAGTATTCAGAAAATATAACTCTCGTGTCTGTAAGTAAAATAGCTTATTCAACAGTATCGAATTCCAACTGCTTAGGGATATTTTACGTGCACTCCAATGTGTACACGGGACCTTGGTTTTTCGTCCCACCCGAACGACCAGACAGCTGCCCTTGTCAGGCCCTCCGTTCTGCCTCACTGACAAGCGGGAACCACGCCGGAAAATCGAGATGAACTTTCTCGGTGTAGAACTTTCAATTCAGGCCAAATGTTTATTGCATACGATTAAGCTGGTCAGTTGGAGCTTATTTTCAAACGTTTTGTAATAATCGGTTGGTAATTAAAGTACCGTGCAAATTAAACTGTTAAAACAGAAAATTTCGCCCGGTTGAAATGTTTCTTGCTATAAGTCAGCAATTTCCCGATTTTAGGGAGGCTGAATGGTAAGCATACGCCCGCTGTATCGTAACGTCTGTCATTGAGTGAACCGGCGTCGTTTCGATTTCCAGGTTGCACGTGAGTATGGTGTCCAACCTCGTGGGTTTTCTCCGTGTCCTTCGGTTTCCTCCCACGGCTAAAGACCCGTACGCGTAAGGGAAGTGTTTAAATAAAATTAAAAAACATATGTTAGTCCCGAAATGACCTAGTTTGTGTCGAATGGACGTTAGACCGCATTTCTCTCTTTCTCTTTTATTTTTAAAGTTTTGTAATAATCGGTTGGTAATCAAAGGTACTGTAAAAGTGATAAAACAGAAAATGTCACCCGGTTGTAATGTTTCTCACTTTAAAGTCAGCAATTTGCCGATTTTAGGGGGCAAACGTTTATTGCGAACGATTAAGCTGGCCAGGGGGAGCTTATTTTTAAAAGTTTTGTAATATTCGGTTGATAATTAAAGGTACCGTGCAAATTAAACTGTTAAAATAGAAAATTTCGCTCGGTTGAAATGTTTCTCGCTGTAGGTCAGCAATTTGCCAAATTTAGGGAGGTTACGTGGCTGAATGGTTAGCACCTGCGCTCTGTATCGTAACGTCTGTCATTGAGTCAACTGGCGTTGTTTCGATTGAAATGCCAGGTTGAAATGTTTCTTGCTATAAGTCAGCAATTTCCCGATTTTAGGGTGGCTGAATGGCTGAATGGTTAGCATATGCATGCTGTATCGTAACGTCCGTCATTCAGTCAACCGGCGTCGTTTCGATTTCCAGGACGCACGTGACATGGAGTATGGTGTCCAACCTCGTGGGTTTTCTCCGTGTCCTTCGGTTTCCTCCCACGGCTAAAGACCCGTACGCGCAAGGGAAGTTTTTAAATAGAATTAAAAGACATATGTTAGTCCCGAAATGACCTCATTTGTGTCGAATGGACGTTAAGCCGCATTTCTCTCTTTCTCTTTTATTTTTAAAGTTTTGTAATAATCGGTTGGTAATCAATGGTACTGTAAAAGTGATAAAACAGAAAATTTCGCCCGGTTGTAATGTTTCTCACTTTAAAGGGGAAGAAAAACGATTTTCAACAAGGTTTCCATAAATCTGAAATATATATTCAGAAAGAATCCCCTCTGTAAAAAAAGTAAAAAAGTTTTTGTAAACGAGAAATTAATTTTTATTAAAACCGGAAGTGACATAGTTGGTTCAACACGCTCACTGGGCTTTATGGAAACCTTGTTGAAAATTGTTGGTCTTCCCCTTTAATGTCAGCAATTTGCCGATTTTAAGGGGCAAACGTTTATTGCGAACGATTAAGCTGGTCAGGGGGAGCTTATTTTTAAAAGTTTTGTAATATTCGAAAATTTTCGTCGCTGTGATTTCGAACCGGAAGTTGAGACTTACTTGACAACTTGGCTTTTACTTTAAGCAATATTTATTTTTCCTCGATAAAACAAATGAAAAAACGTTTTTTTTAACAATGAAAATTTTGTCAATGTACATTGTAGATCAATATACGGATTGCCATAAACTATGAAACAGGGGCGTAAAAATCCACTAGCCCGACGCCCGGGGCTACCAAAAATAACTTACGGTTAGTGACCTATTTTGCCGTACTAGTCCTAGGCTAGTGCCATCACTTATTTGTGACGATATAGATAAATAAACTGTAAAACATCCCACATTTATTTCTCAAATTCCAAGGAAAAGCCTGTCATAGCAATAGATTTTCTGTAGTAAAACTTAAAACTGTATGGACATTTTTTGTACTACCCTTATCAGGCCCGGCGGAGTAGGGGGGCTAGGGAGAACTTTAGCCCCCCCCCCCTAATAATTTGGCCATAAGTACTCTTTTCTTCAGGTTATTGCAGCCCCTGGACCCTCGCCTATAAGGACCTAGGATGGAAGCCCCCCCCCCCAATCAAGAATTGCTTCCGCTGGCCCTGCTATTCATTCATTCTTGACATTTTCATTTCTCCATCTTGTACGCTTTGACAGGTCAGGTATAAACCAGTTGAAATCAGGCTGATTTAAAAACTTTAGATTAGTTCTGACATAAATATTTGAAAGGATACCTTTGTATTTTTAAACACAAGATAATTTTGATTATTTAACATGTCAATTATTTCCAAAGAATTTACTACACGTGTAACACGTGCCGAATGGTTCCAGTGACCCGTGTGTCGTCAACTTTGACCCTATCGACATGCAGCATGGCACTCACTACGCAGCAGGCCCGTAGCTAGCCCAAAATTGTTAGGGGGCAAAGGCTTCGGGGGGCGTCGATGGGGCTTCTGGGGGCGCCGATGTACCTACACCGCGGAAAGGTTAATAGAGTGTTCTCCTTGGTCATTTTGGGACTAACGTATGGTTCAATTTTATTTCAATAATTTGCTTGCGCGTAGGGGTTTAGCAGTGGGAGGAAACCAGAGGACCCTGAGAAAACCCACAAGGTTTAACGGGCGACCCTATTCCTTGTCACGCACAATCTCGGAACCGATGCTGAAATTGAAAACAACATCGGGCGTGATACGGTTGGCAAATACTACTTCAAATATAAGCTAAACGACAATTTTTCATTCTTTTTGATTCCTTCCTTTACCGACCTGAGGCCTGTTTCACGAAATTTTAACTGAGAATTCCATAGATAGCAGTGTTCTTGACAAAATTAAACAAAATATAATGGGGTTTATTGTCCTACTTTTCTACACCAATTGGCTAATGAAGACGGACTTATGACATACAGCGTGCCATCTCTGAAATTTAGCCCGGGTAGACGGTCTACTTTTATTTCGAATTACAGCTGCCAGGTATTTTCGTACGATCCGAACGACTAAACACTGTCCCTGCCTACAATAACGGCAGCCTCTGCAAATCACAGAGACGGAACTAACAATGTCAGAAATATGATACTTTTATTCTGAATTAAAGCTGCCACGGGTTTTCGTATGATACGAAAGACTAAACATTCCCTGTCTACAATAACGCCAACCTCTGCAAATCACAGGGACGGAAATTATAATGTCAGAAATATTATAAACCTTAGTTTTGCCAGTGTGTATTCTAGCTGAAGTGGCTAGTCTTTTGGATGGTTTAAAGAGATATTTTTAGAGCAGTAAAAAAAAAACCTATTAACTCTGTTATCCTACCTCTAAATCATGAATATTCACCAAAACCTGGCAGAAAATATTAATTCAAACCCTCTTCATCCATTCTTGACCAAAAATGGACATACATGTAGCCTACTAAAGGGGGGAGAGAGAGAGAGAGAGAGAGAGAGAGAGAGAGAGAGAGAGAGAGAGAGTGAGCGAGCGAGAGAGAGAAAATTGCTATGAATAGACGAACTACATTTTAATGGTTGTCTGCCTGTTAGATCTACTAGATAAGGCCAACTTCAAGTTTGGTCATAGGTCAAGAGATGTAAGCAGGGCCAGCAGTAATTGCAACCTTATTCCAGACAAAAATCATCAACTTTTAAACACTGAATTGAAAGTAAGCTGAAAGAAAGATACCCACGGACAATATGGTAATTATATTCTTGGCGGCCCTTCTTGACGTCATTTACCAGAGTTATCTACCTTGCGTCGCTAAGACATTAATACCTATTTTTCACTCGTAAACAACTTTGTCGGCACTGAAAACGTCAAAGGCGAAATTTGAAGTTAGAATTTTTAATCAAATATAATGCCATACATATCACCGTAAAAGCTATTAACTCTGTTATCATTCCATTAAATCATGAATATTCACCAAAACCTGGCAGAAAATAATACATGTAATTCAAACCCTCTTGATCCATTCTTGACCAAAAATGGGGGAGAGAGGGAGGGAGAGAGAGAGAGGACTGTTATAAATATACGAACTACATTTTAATGGTTGTCTGCCGGTTAGATCTACAAATGTACTAGATAAGGCCAAGATTTTTTGAAGTGATCAAGGACCATAACTCTGGCACTAATTATCGGAAATCGCTAAAAATCAACAGGCTACTTCATCTTATGACTTCAAACAATGTGTATAAATTTAAAGTCAATCGGATATTAACTTTGGCCTCTAGAGCGTCCACAATATTTTTTGAAGTGATCAAGGGACATAACTCTGGTAGTTATTATCAGAAATCAATAGGTTCTTCGTCTCATGACCCTGTGTATAAATTTTATAACCGTGCTGGTTATAATAGTTCTATGTTAGAATTTAAATCTCGAATATTTCATTAAATACTTTGATTTTAAAAAGGAAAGTCATCAAATTGAATTATGTATGTATGTAAACTTTAAGGACAATAATTATTATATTTCTTCAAAACATTGTGTGTGTGCTATTGAAAGGTGACTGTAGCCAAGGGTGAAATGTTACGTAATTCTAATGACATGTTAATTTATTATAATCCCTTATTGTTTATAAAACCTTTATTGATAGAAAGTAAATGACAATATGGCCTGTCTGGTGAACATGCCAATCGTATGATTAATCTATTAATTGTTTTATTTACCATTGTTTTATTTCTTATATTGTACATTATTACATCAATGCTAATTTATATCAACACTTGATCTAGCCAAGTGATGAGAAGTAATTCCATATAAATATGTGATTGTACTTGATACATTAGTCATTTAGGTCTATCCGACTTAGGTACTAGTCGGTTACCCGCGGTCCTGTAAGTGTATGCACATAATTCTTATTATAAGTTTCCAGTATTAAAGATTTGAAGAACCATTCCAGACTCTTGTAATATCTGACGGACCTCACGGTCACAATTTAAAGTCAATCGGATATTAACTTTGGCCTCTAGAGCGTCCACAAGATTTTTTGAAGTGATCAAGGGCCATAACTCTGGTAGTTATTATCGGAAATCGCTGAAAAACAATAGGCTTCTTCGTCTCATGACCTTAAACACTGTGTATAAATCTAAAGTCAATCGGATATTAACTTTAGCCTCTAGAGCGTCCACAAGCAATTGTGTACGCCGGACCGACGGACGGACGGGGGCGACGACAATATACGACCACATTTCAATGTGGGCATATAAAAATAATATTTGCTTTCAAAAAGTGGTATGGAACTATCAAAATTGTAGTTTGGGATAAATTTACGTCATTTACGTTGCCGAAAGGCAACTTTACCAGTAACATTTTGGACCACAGAGCATATGAACTTTTTTTTTATACAAATCGAACAATAAATAATTAATCCAGGACTTCATAGCTGAAATAGCCAATGGCGGCCAAGGAAAAATATGGTGACAAAAAATGTTGCCATTTTTGGTCAAATCAGATGACTCTTTAACCCTGGGTAAAATACCACTTACAAATATTCATTAATAAAAATATTTTCGTAAAAATTTAAATTTTCAAAATTTGGCACCTAATATCTCTGAAGATTCGTCGAAATTAAAAAATCTAAAGAACTGTAGCTATGTGCCTTGTCTCCGGCTATGTCAAAATGTATCAAATATTACAATCTGACAGTAAAACCAAAGACATCGAATCGATCCATCAAATAGTTTCTGAGATATGATCAAATAGAAAAATAATAATAATAAGAAGAAGAATCCGAACAAAAACAAATATAGTGTTTCACACAAGCTACGCAGTGTGAAACCCTAATAAACATTTTACCAAAGACTTGAGGGACAAAGCTAGACACGTTGCACCAAATCAAACGGCGTATGTAGACTGGAATAACCAGACGCTAGAAATTTGCATTCGATTAAGACTGCTGGCTTACTTCGCCGAACATAACTGATTTGAAATTAGAGTGAAAAAAGAAAACATTGAATGTAAATCAGTTTATATAGGTATACATTCATAATACAGTATTATATGCATTGCAACCCACTTGTGTCAATTTCTAGTTCCCAAATATTAGCAATTTAACTCCTTTAAATATACATTGTATTGCACTCACAATCATTCTTTAAGAAGGCTTCTAATTTTGAGTCCTAATAAAAGTATCAAGACTGTTTTAACAAAAATAAACAATGTATAACCCCAGTACAGAGATCAATATTTATTATAATCATCAACTGTGTGAACCTTGTACTAACAAACACATTTTGTACATGTAGATCGTATTACATAGAAATTATGTTAATAATGCTCTATGAGTGAAATAAGACGGATAATAACATAACGCTGCTGGAACATTTATCAAAGAGTGTGGGTTATTCTTTGAGATTTACCGAACTCCGGAGGAAGATGGATTTAGTAATACCTGTTTGGCCCTTTCCGAGAGTTTTCTCCAGTCTGTACGGGCCGACATACAGCTCATCTCGATGAGAATGGGACATTTTACTCATCTGGAGTCCACGTATCTTCCTTTGGGGGATTTCGCTAATATCCAACTAGTCCACATAAATATATCCTACTATCTCGGGTTACTCGAAACCAGCTACTACTCTAGATCAATAGAACGCTATGTTACTACTGAAGCGAGACGTCTCCAAAATCCGACAGCCTTTTTTCGGAATCGTGTGATGTTTTAACGCATCACTCAACTATACCTGTCTTGTAAACATTAATCCTTTATTTATTTATCCTCGTGTTTATGCATTGTCTTTCTCTTAGAAATCAGGCATTCGTGGACACACTATCCGAATACCGTAAGCCGATAATCGTCCACTAGCTTCTAATGAATCATCAAGGTGCGAGGAAACGCCGCCTAGCGTCCTGGAAATACAATAGCATTGCACCAAGAAAGACAACTCTCTATATTTCAAGGAATTTTAGGAACCAAAGTTTTAAAAAAAAATCGTGAAATGATTGTATTTGAACAAACAAAAAAGATATATTTTAAAAAAGAGAGAGAGAGAGAGAAATGGGGTTTAACGTCCACTCGACACAAACTAGGTCATTTTGGGACTAACATAAGATAAGATAACATATGGTTTTAATTTTATTTCAATAATTCGCTTGCGCGTTTTTAAGGGTCTTTGGCATTTGAAATATTCTCATCAATTAATATTTTTTTTAAGGAGAAGACGTTTGTAAGTTGTTAGAACTTTTGTATTGTACAATGATATGTCGATGCGATAAAATAAGTTTAAACTAACTCCTTGCCACGTATTTCAGAAGAAATAATAGCCCCATAAATATTCCATTTTTTTTTTTAAACATAGCCTAATAGAGTTTAAGTTTTATTAAGCTTTCATATGTATTACATATGAAAGCTTATTGTTTCTGTTAAGATTATTAAGCTTTCATATTTCACATGAAAGCTTATTGTTTCTGTTAAAGTTATTATTAAGCTTTCATATTTCATATCAAAGCTTATTGTTAAGCTTTCATATTTCATATGAAAGCTTATTGTTTTTGTTAAGATTATTATTAAGTTTTCAGATTTCATATGAAAGCTTATTGTTTTTGTTAAGATTATTAAGATTTCATATGAAAGCTTACTGTTTTTGTTATTATTATTAAGTGTCATTCCATGCAAAATCATGCAGAATCGGGAAGGTGGGGGGTCGGCAGATCGAGTTCATCTTGGGGGGATTTTATGGACTCCTCAAGACTACTTCACAGCCAGAAGAACCGATCTCAAAATTTAACCGTTATTGAGATACAGCCTCGGGCTGATTTTTGGCCAATTTTGACCTTTTTCAGGTCATTTTTGGTCAATTTTCAGCCACTTATTCTGGTGAGGCTAGGGTTTGGATGACAATAGTGGTGGTTGGGGATGTTAGTGGGGGTCTTCCTGTGCCCCAATATACAGACCTTAAGGTCACATCTATTCTCTGGGAGAAAATATACACCTTCGAAGATTAACCCTAATTTCTATGATGCGGAGGTAGGTCAAAATATCGAAATGGTTTTAGGCACAGCTCGACCTCCTCTATTGATATAAGAAATAAAATTTCTGTCACCTCGTTTCATTCAATGCGAAATCATGAGTCAAAGTTGGTGAATTTTCCATATTATAAATCTCCGATTCTCTATGAAATGACCAACTACTTTCATACAGGGTAAGCCAGCTTTCTCCAATTCTTCGCCAAATTATTCGCCCATGCTCGCTGGTAGCAGCAGTAAACCGGTTCGAGCAAAACTGGTCACTTTGATGACGCTTGGTATCCAATGCAGGATGGCCGCGCCCGGGACCGCAGAAAAATGAGCTTTTTCTTCATTTTTGGCCATTGAATGTGGCACATATCCCAGACATGAGAACTAAAATGACTTCATCCAATTGAAAGACTGTACTAAAAATATTAAAGTCCACTCTTTAGCACATTACGTAGCAATAAGTTATGTGAGAACCGAATTGGAACTGATTTCTTGACGTATAGTGGAAATTTTGATCTTAATGTGCTGCCTATTGCTATCGCTTGGATTTCAAACGCAATATTCCCAAAGGACATAAACATCCCCTGCATGGTACCACACATAGGTAGGGAAATACATAGAAAAACCGTGCTGTGTCACTTAGAATCAGCTAAGTGAAATAAAATACTATTGAAAAAAGGAAGGAATAAAATTGTGTCTTTGAAATATCAATAAGAACCTTCTATGTGTGCTTGACCAAAACTAATTTAGCAGAAAAGAGTTGTGCGGTATATGCACAATTGGCCGAAAAGAGTTGTGCGGCGAACCTCGAGTTGACTGGGTAAAGCCATGGGCTTTAGAAGTCCCCAAACGTGCGTCTTCAATAGAAGGCTTGATCTCGCCTTAACTACATACATCTTATCAAGCCCTTCACGTAATACCCTGTATATTTCGCCACCAAGTTCGATTGTCACAAGCCCAGCTTGAGAACCTATCAGATTCATCGGTCGTCGTGAATAACAAGTCTCGTGCTTTATAGCTAAAATGCCTACATGTGACAATCGAGTTGCAAAGTTCAAAGATCGATCAATGTCACGGTTGCTGTTTTCCCACGAGTTTCTCAATTTAAAAAAACCCTGTTTGTTTATAGTGTGTTTGGTGCCCCGAACTCTGATTGGACAATGCTAATTAGTCACTTGTAAAAACAACTAGCGCAAAGTTCGGGGAATTGCTGAGTATTCAAGCAACGGAGAAATGTTGTATAACTCGCGAACGTTGCTTAAGGAACATGCCAAACGTGCTGCCTTGAGTGATAAGATAAGATAAGATTTTATTGTACATTGTATCATAACACCCATTGCGGGCCGCATACAATTCATATACATGACATGACATAAGGAACATAAAATAAATAGCAATATACATAAAATGAAATAACGGTTCATGATAAAAGTGAAAGACATAAGGAACATACGATAAATAGCAATATACATATATATATCAGAGTCATTATTTCAAGATATATAGATGTTAAAACATGGAAATACAATGTGAAGTTTGTCTTGTTAGGTCGGGGTTTGATTTCTACGTTGAAATGCTTTATATACATAATGACATACACTAACCGAGACTGAAGGGGGAGGGTCAAATAGATTTTCAAACGTTATTGCCACATTTTTGTCACTGAAAGTAGCAGAAAGAATATTTAGCCTGAGAGATTCATAGTGTGGACATTCAATCAAAAAGTGAAATTCGGTTTCTGCTTTTAAGAGGGAACAGAGGGAACATAGTCTCAAATCAGGGGGGACGTTCTTGTACCGGCCTCTCTCTATTTCTAGTTTATGGGAAGTTTATCAGGTGTATTTAATCTTTTATAAAATAACAACATTCGTTGATAAATATCAATTTGAATTGGGAAGATACCTAGTTCAGCCAGTGATCCTATATTTGAAGATTTTTTAGGTTGGAGTAAAATGGATTTGCAAGTTTTTATTGTGATTTTATTATGCTCCACATAATTCCATCTGTGTAAATTCACATTTCTGCTATTTACTATTTGCGACCCCCATACATCACAGGCATACAGAGCTATCTGTTTCACTACTGCTTCATACAGCTTTATAAGTACTTCAGTTGGCAGGTGATCATTTGTGCACACTTTCTGACGGATACCAAACCATGCCCTCCTAGCCTTTTTACTTAATTCATTTATCGCACTTTTGAAGGATGCATTATTTGTTATATAGACTCCCAAATATAGATATTTATCAGTAGTTTGAAGCAGTTGATTGTTAAAAAAGAATTTCACCTGGGATTTGTATTTCAGACTTTTCTTATTGTTATAAAAAAGCATTACTTTCGTTTTAGCTGAATTAATATTAAGTTTCCAATCAGTGCAAAAAGAATTGAGACATTCAAGACAATTCTGAAGACCAACTGATGATGTTGAGATAATTCATGCGAATCAAGACATGGGCTTTCCAAATTTAAATTAGATGTATTTAAGCAAGTTCGCAGGTCATTAAGATATATATTGAATAGGGTCGGGCTAAGGACACAGCCTTGTTTCACACCCAAGGACGATTCTATATTATTTGACAGACCATCCAAGGTTTTCACAGTATAAGAAGTATAGTTATATAGAGATTTAATTAGATTGAAAACTTTACCATTGATATTATGCTGAAGTAATTTTAGCAATAAGCCCTTTCTCCAAACTGAATCGAAGGCTTTCGAGAAATCGACGAAGCATAAGAATAAATTAGTTTTTTCCTTCTTACATTTATTATAATCATTGTTTTTAAAATAAAGACATTATCAACAGTTCTGTGATTTTTACGAAATCCGCATCATCTATGACATTATTATCCTCAAGGAAGTTTGTAAGTCTTTTATTTATGATTGACAAAAAACATTTACTTAGACAGCTAGCTAGAGCTATCCCTCTATAATTGTTGGGGTCATTCTTAGCTCATTTTTTATGAATCGGAACAATAAAGGAATTTTTCCAGGATTCAGGCAAGAGCCCCGCTGAAAGAATTAGATTAAATAATTTCAAGTAGTGATCTAACATGATTTCCTGTGACATGAGTATCATTTCATTTAGTATTAGGCCAGGCCCACCAGATTTGTTTCTTTTAAGACTAGAGAAAGCTGTCCTCACTTCATCGGCAGAGACTGGGGTGTTTAGAGATATATTTTCTGCATTCGAATCTTGCAAATTATTAATTAAGAATTCAGTTTTATCATCATCAGTGGTTGGGAAGTTGTTTTGAAAAAGACTTGTAAAATGATTTTGCCAGTCATCCAGTTTAATATTACTATCTTCTGTTTGCTTATTTTGTATAAGAGAGTTCACAAGATCCCAATATTCCCTTGGATTGTTAGATTCAAGTTCGGCTAGTTTTTTGAGGATAACATTTTTTTCTTGACGTTGTTTGTATTTAGTAACATTTTTGTATAATTTCTTTCTGTTAAAATAAATTTCCCTGAAATGCCTATTGTTTACATTACTATTAAATTTATACTGGGCTTCTAACATTTCTCTTTTTAGCATCTGACAGTCCTTATCAAACCATTTATGTTTCCTTTTCTTTTTCTTAACCACCACAAATCTAATACAGGCTCTAGTGTTGTTTATTAGAATATTGGTTAAGTCTGTAGTCGCTTCCTGGATGCTATTTTGATTACTTGTATAAGGGGTCATTAGAAAATTATTCAGCTTAGCTTTTGTTGAGGTTTTTTGTAGTTCTGTGATATAGCTGTAATACCTTTACTGAAGGTGTTGGGGTTTTTTTTAACCTGGCAGCATTAAAAAATTCTTGTTAGTTTTAGATTTTTTTCTTCTATTCTAGGTACATACCGGAAATTTTATGCTGTCCATAATGAGGAAATGGACCGTGAAAAAAACCCAGGCTAGTTCTTCAAATAAATAATATGGCATGGGGTCAAAAATTCAACTTCATCATATGATCATTTTCAGAGCTCAAAATGGATCTTGCCAGACCTTGTAAAACTACATGTGTACATGAAGGGGAGTCAAAATGTTGTATCAAGCATATTTTGCAAAATTCACTTTTTTGCTTCGTCAGAATGAGAATTACATACTGTTTAAATGGCTACACATACATTTTGTAAATAAATATTTGAGAAAAGCTTCAGAAATATGACCTTTTACATACAACATTTTGACGACGATTTTATAAGACATTTTTATTCCTATGCTTGTCCTGTGCTGGTTTAGGCTCTCCTGGACAATTTCCCAAAATCCAGATACGACCTTTTGACTCCCCACCCACGATATTTCTATCAGGCGCCACCTCTCAAAATATCAAACGCAACGTATATTTGCCATGGAAAATTTTCTTGTATCTAGTCTCCGAATGGTGGACTGGCTGGTAACAGGGACCAGGCTAGTTGATCAGTTGGACACTTGATTTGTAAAGAAAATTTTTCAAATTTTGATCCATGCAAATACTTAGAAAATAAATTTAGTAAATTATTTTATATGGAATAAGTTTAGAAAATTGTTTTATGTGGTTTGAAATTACTGTTGGAACTGATGACATCCCTCCCACTTTTGGCAGTTCTATGTACTAGTAGCTGTTACCGGAAGTGGAGGCGGTGTTTCAATTCTACTACCCATAGCTGCAGATGATGTAGTAGCAGTAGATTGATAATGGGTGTTAGAGGCACTACCAGTAGCTGCAGATGATGTAGCAGTGGGATGGATGTCATCAGTTCCCACAGTAATATCAAACCACGTGAAATAATTTAGTTTTAAAAGGCCTGTCAAGATCCATTTTGGGCTCTGGAAATGATCACATGATGAAGTTGAATTTTTGACCCTATACCATATTATTTATTTGAAGAACTAACCTGGCTCTTTTTACAGTTCATTTCCTCATTATTGACATTGTAACATTTCCAGCATATACCTAGAACAGAAGAAAAAATTCTAAAATTAACAAGCTAGCCTCCAGTAAAGGTTTTACAGTTATATCAGACTCAATGCAGCTAGTTTGAGGACTTCTGAAGTCTATCACTTAACTCAGTCAATTGTTGTCGATCACACATACAAGATCTTTTTATCGATATTTCACTTACCCCATGCAATAGGAATAAACAGATTCTAAGTGACACATCAAGGCCTTTGTATGGATTCCCCTTATGGAATATTCCGTTTGAAACCGAGGCTGTAGCGATGGGCAGCACATATCACCTTCCCATCTAAACTCGACGAATCAAGATAAGAAAAATACACTTCGTCAAGAAATCAGCTCCCATTCGGTTGTCACATCACTTAATGCTATGTAATGTGCTAAAGGGTGGACCTTAATGTGATGTTCTTATATTAGTACACTCTTAGTACACAGCACAGTCTTTGTATGGATTCCCCATAGGTGTGGTACCATGCAGGGAATATTTACGTCCTTTTTCATTTGAGATCCAGGCGGTAGCGACTGGAAGCACAATAAGATCAAAATTTCCACTTCGTCAAGAAATCAGTTCATATTCGGTTCTCACATCTCTTATTGCTATGTAATGTGCTAAAGAGTGGACCTTAATGTTTTAAGAACAGTCTTTCAAGTGTATGAAGTCATTTTAGTTCTCATATGTTGGGATATGTGCCACATTCAATGGCCAAAAATGAAGAAAAACCTCAATTTTCTGCGATCCCGGGCGCGGCCATCTTGGATTGGATACCAAGCTTCATCAAAGTGACCAGTTTTGCTCGAACCGATTTACTGCTGCTACCAGCGAGCATGGGCGAATGATTTGGCGAAGAATTGGAGAAAGCTGGCTTACCTTGTATGAAAGTAGTTGGTCATTTCATAGAGAATCGGAGATTTATAATATGGAAAATTCACCAACTTTGACTCATGATTTCGCATTGAATGAAACGAGGTGACAGATTTTATTTCTTATATCGATAGAGGGGGTCGAGCTGTACATAAAACCATTTCGATATTCTGACCTACCCCCGCATCATAGAAATTAGGGTTAATCTTCGAAGGTGTATATTTTCTATTTTGTTCGCCATATGATACAATTTTGCTGACCATTACTCCCAGAAAATAGATGCGATCATAAGGTCTTTACATTGGGGCACAGGAAGACCCCCACTAACATCACCAACCACCAATATTTTCATCCAAACCCTAGACTCGCCAGAATAGGTGGCTGAAAATTGACCTATTTTCTTTTTGTGTGTCACCTACAGGCCACAATTCTTAATCGGTCATCTTGAAACTTAAAATACTTATTCCGTATACCCTAAGGATGACCCCTTTTGTTTTGGGTGCATGCCCGACCCCCGTGGGACAGCAACGCCCATTTCTTGTATTTGTTTGTCTATCGTCTACAGGCTGCATTTCTTAATGTATCATCTTGAAACTTTGAATACTTATTCTTGGTACCTTAAGGAAGATCCCTATTGTTTTTGGTGCATGCCCGACCCCCAGGGACAGTGCCACGCCCATTTTCTTTTTGTGTGTCTGTGTGTCACCTACAGGCCACAATTCTTAATCGATTGTCTTGAAAACTTTTTTTATACTTATTCCTTATGCCCTAAGGCTGACCACTATTGTTTTTGGTGCATGCCGGACCCCCTGGGACAGGGCCACGCCCAATGCTTTTGTGTCTTGTGTTCGCCTACAGGATGCAATTCTTAACAGATCCTTTTAAAACTTTAGATTCCCATTCCTTATACCCTAAGGATGCCCCCTATTGTTTTGGGTGATTTCCTAACCCCCAGGGGCAGAGCCATGCCCATTTTTACTTCGTGTCTGTGTGTGTTGTCTACAGGCCACGATTCTTAATGGATCGTCTTTACACTTGGATATGTATTCCTTATAGCCCAAGGACGACAACTGCATGTCCCGACTCCCACAGTTTTTTTGTGTTTGTCGTTTACAGGCCGCAATTCTGAATGAATCAGCTTGGTACTTGACATATGTATTCCGTATAGCCTGAGGGCGTCCACTATTGATTTTGGTGAATGTCCCAACCCCCAGGGGCAGAGCCACGCCCACCTTTTGCCTTTAGCGTTAGGAAGGCACAATTCTGAATGCATTATCTTGGTATACTTATTCCTTTTACTCTAAGGACGGCAACTATTGATGTCAACGCTAAGCAAACCAAACGCCTAGCCTTCTTGACAAAGTACCATATCAATCAAAGCAGGAATGTGGACGTATATTGTAGCGTTAGCGTTATGTTTTAGGCATACTGGTGACATAGAAATTTTCCACAGTTTTAAATTAATGTATGCAAGCAAAAGACACATTTATACGGAGCCCCTTAAGCGCAATTTTCGATACTTTTTTTTAATTATTTCGTTTAAACGAAATAATTAATTCGTTTAAACGAAATAATATCATGTATTTCGTTTAAACGAATTAATTATTTCGTTTAAACGAATTATTATATCTTCAATACAATAATTTATTTTGGACACAAGGAACTGCCATTACTATCCTTTTTGCATTTCTATAAAACCCAGATTATGTGTTATATTTTAAATCTCTGTTCTAAACTTAAAATTTTAAACTCTACTGCGAAAGAGTGGCCTTGTGTCCTCTACTGTGAAAGAGTGACCTGTTCTCTGCAGATACAGTAATACACTATAGTTAAACACACGGTGACTGGGTACTGATAACGATGTGGGTGTGGTTTCCGTTATTTACATCAGTTGTTTTATAGGTTCTCAAGACAGAATTAATACGATAATTGTTTTATTGTAGATATTCCACGACGAATATATTAGCTACCCCAAAGAAATCAGGTTAAGATCGAGTTTGAAAGAATCCAAGATTAGGTTCACTTCTGCACTAGTTAACATAGTCACACAGGCAGCTACTAGCAGGGCCTTCACAAGCCCCAGGGCAAACGTTTCAATGACGCCCCCCCCCACCCAGCCATTGGATACTGTAACTGCTTTGTTCAATGTCTTCGCTCAGTTGAATTATGATGATCAAAAAAATTTTAAAATATCATCTTTCATACTTTTAACACCTTGTCTAAATAACTATTTATTAAATTTATTAAATTTTTTATATCTATTTTCCCGTCAACTCTCCGTTTGATCGAAAAACACTATAATATGTCTTGGAAAAATCATAATTCTACCCTCTACTAACTCCAAGGTGAGCACTAAGTTAATTGCCCCTCCCCCTCCAAGTAGAGTCGGCCCCGGGCGTTAGCCCCTCTCAGTACCCCCCCCCCCTCCTCTGCTAATATATTGGTCTTCGGGTATTCTCATATTAATTCTGTCTGTATAAATATCAAGGAATGTTCATACAATAAGTAATACAACACTAGAGAACCTATAAAACAACTGATGTAAATAACGGAAACCATACCCACATCGTTATCAGTACCCTGTCATCGTTTGTTTAACTGTAATAGCGTACTATTACGAGGTCATTCATTCACACCAGAATTTAAGTTTAGAGCAGAGATTTAAAATATAACATATAATCTGGGTATAATAGAAATATATTGTTATATTAAAGGATACTAATGGCAGTTCTTTGTGTCCAAAATAAATTACTGTATGTAAGATAAAATACCAAACGGCAAATAAACTGCAAATGAATTCCCCTGGCACATGTGCATTTCATCACTTTAGAAAAGGCGACGCGCGACGCGACGCGAAGGGCGACGCGACGCGTCGACTTTTTAAGGGCGACGTCGTGTTAAAAACTTCGCGTAGTTTTTTTCTCCCTATAGCTTAACATTGAAAAAGGCGACGCACGACGCGAAGTTTGCGTCGCGCGTCGTGCGTCGCCTTTTTTCAAAGGCGACGCGCAACGCACGAAGTGGCCGAAATAGAACACCATACTAAACGGCCTGCTGTCGCATTTCCGATTTTTAAAATTGATAGACACAGCAAAAATGATGTTAACTAGCAACCTTCACATGTGGATGTCAGCTCCAGTAATATTTATAAAATTATCTGAATAAGAACTATATATTTCTCGACATATATATTTCTCTTTGTTATTTGTACATGTCTATGTTTGATATGCAAAACAATGCTACATACAGCAATTGACATCCTTTAAAGGCAGTGCACATGCAATAATAAGACAAAAATATTATTAATTTTGTATTTACTAACAAGTCCAACTGGGAGATAAATTTGGAAAATAGGTTGCCAGGCAACGAAACATACGCCCACACAGCAGCCAAATCGTCCGGGCAGTCAACAAGAGTTGTTGCATTTTAAGTAATCATCAGAAAATCATAATTCAAACTCACCCATAACTACGGTGTAACTGTGATATAATCAAACGTTTTTTTAAATCAGATAATAATTGTGACCTCCAGAGGGACCACAAGCTAAAAAGGGTGATTTTTCGTACAATCAGGGGCCATAATTCAGGAAGTTACGATCCTATAATATGCAATGGAACCAAGATCATTAGGTTATAAACATGTATTTCAAGTTTCATCAAAATCAGTTCAAAATTTTGACCTCTATAGGGTCCACAACCTTGATATAACATATTTTCACACAATTCGCGTACACACAGCGGTCATTTTATCCGTCAACTCTGGTCCGATTTTTACGAAATTCAAATTCTCTCTTCATTACCATGAAACCGTGATATAATCAAACGGTTTTTTAAATCGGATAATAATTTTGACCTCAGGGACCACAAGCTAACAAAAGCGATTTTTCGGACAATCAGGGGACATAATTCAGGAAGTTATGATCCGATGGGCGCAAATATCGAAAGGAACCAAGATCTATGGGTTATAAACATGCATGTCAAGTTTCATCAAAATTGGTTCAAAATTGTGACCTCTATAAGGTCCACAACCTTGATATAACATATTTTCACACTATTCGCGTACAAACGGCGGCCATTTTGTCAGTCAATTTTGGTCCGATTTTCACGAAATTCGAACTCAACCTTCATAACCATGGAACAGTGATATAATCAAACGGTTTTTTAAATCGGATAACAATTTTGACCTCCAGAAGGACCACAGGGGCCATAATTCAGGAAGTTACGATCCGATTGGCGCAAATATCGAAAGGAACCAAGATCTATGGGTTATAAACATGCATTTCAAGTTTCATCCAAATCGGTTCAAAATTGTGACCTCTACACTGTTCACAAGCTAAAAAACGTACAATCAGGGGCCATAACCCATGAAGTTAAAGTCTGATACATGCCAATAGGGTGATAAACCTATATTTTAAGTTTCATTGAAATCGGATAAGAATTGTGGACGGACGGACTGTTCACAAACAATTGTGGACGGACGGACGGGGGCGACGACAATATACGTCCACATGAAAATGTGGGCGTATAAAAAAAAACAGTCATAACAATAACATTGCATAATACGATGTTTGAAAGACCCCAAAATATTCATCATGACAGTAAAACCCAATCAAAATCTCATTTGTTCAAAAAATATTTCTAAAATTGAAAAGACATGTATGTACACTTCGAGCATGCTTATGGGTGGATTTTGCACTCAAAAAATGAAATTTATTAGGCTTTCAGACTTTGTCTGAAAGACTATTGTTTTTACTAAAATTATTAAGCTTATTGTTTCTGTTAAGATTATTAAGCTTTCATATTACATATGAAAGCTTATTGTTTCTGTTAAGATTATTAGGGTTTCACACTGCGTAGCTTGTGTGAAACACTATTGTTTTTGTTAAAATTATTATTCTTCTTATTAAGCTTTCATATTACATATGAAAGCTTATTGTTTCTGTTAAGATTATTATTATTTTTTTTTTTGTGTATTTTCTGCAAATCGGATTTCTCAGAATCTAACCATGGGATCTTTCTAAAACTTTGACCTCCCCCCCCCAAAAAAAAATGGGGTGCGAACGTTGTTTAAATATATCTTCAAAACGTTTTACGAATCCGAAATCACCGAATTTTACGAACGAAAAAACTGACAATGCATAGTCGTAACTATTTAGACCAATTTGACAACTTCTTTAATAGTTGTACGATTTTCATGAAATTTAGTATACAAGTAGATCTTACCGATGTGACTTCAAAAATATAATTAGAAATTTTCGAAATTATCTCCCCTTGGTGAAATTAAGGATCAAAGTTTTCAAAAAAAAATCGTCGAAATATAGGTCAGAATGACCTAATTTTTTTTTTTTGATACTAGACAAGGAATTACTGATTCGTACAGTTGGAGCTTATTTTCAAAAGTTTTGTAATAATCGGTTGGTAATTAAAGTACCGTGCACATTAAACTGTTAAAACAGAAAATTTCGCCCGGTTGAAATGTTTCTTGCTATAAGTCGGCAATTTTCCGAATTCAGGGAGGCTGAATGGTTACCATGTGCGCGCTGTATCCTAACGTCTGTCATTGAGTCAACCGGCGTTGTTTCGACCTCCAGGTTGCACGTGACATGGTGTATGATGTCAGCAATTTTCCGAATTCAGGGAAGCTGGATGGCTGAATGGTTAGCATGTGCTCGCTGTATCGTAACCTTTGTCATTGAGTCAACGGGCGTCGTTTCGATCTCCAGGTTGCACGTGACATGGTGTATGATGTCCAACCTCGTGGGTTTTCTCCGTGTTCTTCGGTTTCCTCCCAACGGCTAAAGACCAGTACGTGCAAGGGGAGTTTTTAAATAAAATTAAAAAACATATGTTAGTCCCGAAATGACCTAGTTTGTGTCGAATGGACGTTAGGCCGCATTTCTCTATTTCTCTTTTTAAAGTTTTGTAATTATCGGTTGGTAATCAAAGGTACTGTTAAAGTGATAAAACAGAAAATTTGGCCCGGTTGTAATGTTTCTCACTTTAAATTCAGCAATTTGTCGATTTTAAGTGGCAAACGTTTATTGCGAACGATGAAGCTGGTCAGGGGGAGCTTATTTTTAAAAGTTTTGTAATATTCGGTTGATAACTAAAGGTACCGTGCAAATTAAACTGTTAAAATAGAAAATTTGGCCCGGTTGAAATGTTTCTCGCTGTAGGTCAGCAATTTGCCGATTTTAGGGAGGTTGCGTGGCTGAATGGTTAGCACGTGCGCTCTGTATCATAACGTCTGTCATTGAGTCAACTGTCCTTGTTTCGATTTCTTGGTTGTACGTGACAAGGAGTATGGTCGCCATACCAACCTCGTAGGCCGTAACCCCGCTGCCCGGGTAAAATTTCCCTCATTGCACACTTTATGGCGTATGCCCGTCTTCATTAGCCCATTGTAGGAGCAGAACAGTAGGACGTTAAACCCCATTCAATTTCATTTCATTTTCTCTATGTTGCTTATTTATTATAGTGGATAAATATTTTTCTGGTTCTAGCAATTATTTAATTTCTGCATAGAAATCTCTGGCCAGTTTTTTTTATTGCAGAGTGCCATTCTTGTATATTGCAGTCTATGACCCTTTGATTAAAACATGCTTAAGAAGTCGTCACGATTTCCTACTTATAACCAAACATATTGGAAACCATAATTATATAACATATCTTGGAAGCCCGATTACAGCTATACAAGTTTCAGTTATTTCCCTTTAGTTTAAAGATTATTTTTTTGCCCGGGTGCAATGTTTCTCACTACATTTAAATTTGTAACTTTGTGAGTTTTTGACCGATTTTGATATTATGTCTTTATAATTTTCCAAATCTACATATTTAACGTACATATTCAAACAGTTGAGTTCAACCTGATTCAAAAAGTTTTAGTTTTGTTCAAAGTTATCTCATTCATCCCGATTACAGCAACACAAGTATCAGTTATTTCCCTTTAGTTTTCAGATTACTCAATGTTTCATACTATATTTAGACTTGTAACTTCGCGAGTTTTTGACCAATTTTGATAGTTTGTTATTCTTATCCTTTTATTTGAGATACTTGATATAATCGATGACACGTGACGATGAATATGAAAGCTTTCATATCTGCATGGGACAGTAGCAGATCTAGTTAGGCTTTCAGACTTTCGTCTGAAAGACTATTGTTTTTACTAAAATTATTACTATTATTAAGCTTTCATATTTCATATGAAAGCTTATTGTTTCTGTTAAGATTATTAAGCTTTCATATTACATATGAAAGCTTATTGTTTCTGTTAAGATTATTATTATTTTTTTTTTTTGTGTATTTTCTGCAAATCGGATTTCTCAGAATCTAACCATGGGATCTTTCTGAAACTTTGACCTACCCCCCAAAAAATGGGGTGCGAACGTTGTTTAAATATATTTTCAAAACGTTTTACGAATCCGAAATCACCGAATTTTACGAACGAAAAAACTGACAATGGATAGTCGTAACTTTGTTATTTTTTGACCGATTTTACTAATTCTTTTTTCTTTGAATACCTTGAAAAAAATCATTTTCATCTGCAGTTTCACATTTTCGAATTTCGAAAATTCGTTGCTGTGATTTCGAACCGGAAGTTTAGACCAATTTGACAACTTCTTTAATAGTTGTACGATTTTCATGAAATTTAGTATATAAGTAGATCTTACCGATGTGACTTCAAAAATATAATTAGAAATTTTCTAAATTATCTCCCCTTGGTGAAATTAAGGATCAAAGTTTTAAAAAAAATCGTCGAAATATAGGTCAGAATGACCTAATTTTTTTTTTCGATACTAGACAAGGAATTACTGATTCGTACACAAAATATGGTGTTTGTCGATCGAACCGGAAGTGCCACCATCTTTAAACGTGAAAAATCAATAAGGCTTTTTTGCTATTTTACTTACAGACTCGGGAGTTATATTTACTTGTCGATCGAACCGGAAATGCCACCATCTTGAAACATGAAAAATCCCTAAGGCTTTTTTGCTATCTTACTTACAGACACGGGAGTTATATTTTCTGAATCCTTGAAGGATGGCCCAAAAATCGCAGGGAGCAGAATTTTGATTTAGGTCAACTGATGGTTGCCATTTTGAAGTGAATATGAAAAGTAGTAGCAATTTGAAGGGCCGAGATTTTGAAACACAATAACTCTCCTTCTAATTGAGCTAGAATGTTCAATCTTGGTGTAGACGTTCACTGGGTCAATGTCATGATTGAGTGCAAAGATGAGCTTTTTCTGCCTAGGGTAAGCAGAGATAAGCATGCTGATTTGTTGATTCTTTAGGGCACAATAACTTCGGTTATAATGAAGGGAGGGTGATGAAACTCTTGTCAATCGAGAGTCTAATAGGTAGCCTGTTGTGTGAAATCATTGTATTATTTTTTTTAAATATCAGGGGTAGCAGAAAAAAGAGATCGAAAATCCAAAGAGTCGTATTTTTACGATTTGGAGCATTTTAAAAGGTCCTTTTCTCTAAAGTCAACATAATATTTTTGGGGAACTTCTTCTACAAAGAGTCTTATCGGTAGTCTTTTATATGAAACCATCGATCAACAGTCCAAAATATCAGGAGTAGTAGAATAAAAGGATCGAAAATTGAAAACCGCACCCTTTCATTGTTAAGCAAAACATGCGGTGACGGTGGCTACAATCTGCACATTTAGTCATCGTATAGAGCTTATTCAACAATATCGAATTCCAACTGCGAAGGGATTTTTTACGTGCACTCCAATGTGTACACGGCGGATGGGGGGACGCGCCAGAATATCGAGATGAACTTTCTCGGCCAATGCAGGGATCGAACACCCGACCTCCTGGCTAGTAGGCCAACGCCTTAGCCACATAGTGTGGACACCCATCGTACATTTCATCCGTCAAATCAAAGCATTTCATTGCATTAGACCTATAATTAATTATTCTTAATTTAAAACTTTATTTAATATTAGTCTGGCATTATTAAATCCTAATTTTATTGGTCTTATTTAAAATTAAACTTTCATTTAACTATGAACAACCCTTAACGTGTCTCTTTAAAACAATTAAATACTCTAAAACAAAAAACAAAAAAAAAATCAATAAGCGGGTCAATTCAGGTAAGTATAACTACAGGTTCTGTCCACCTTCTCTCGTTTACGGCCATGCCACGTTGAAAACACCAGTTCTCGTCCGATCACTGAAAATAAGCAACGTCGGGCCCGGTTAGTACTTGGGTGGGTGACCGCCTGGCAACACCGGGTGCTGTAGACGCCTTTTTGCCCTGATTCTTCGTGAAAAAATCAATTTTCCGCCAATCAGACCACAGCGCGCACTCTTTTGCACCACTCCAGCTCTCCGCTCGGCCCGTCTCCCCAGGGAAAAAGACACAAAAAGAATTTGAGTAAGCACAAGTATGGGTTCTGTCCACCTTCTCTCGTCTACGACCACACCACGTTAAAAAAAAAACAGTTCTCGTCCGATCACTGAAGTTAAGCAACGTCGGGCCCGGTCAGTACTTGGATGGGTGACCGCCTGGGAACACCGGGTGCTGTAGACGCCTTTTTAAAACCGACACCCCCCCCCCCCCCCGAAAAAAGAAATCAATAAGCGGGTCAATTCAGGTAAGTATAACTACTGGTTCTGTCCACCTTCTCTCGTCTACGGCCACACCACGTTGAAAACACCAGTTCTCGTCCGACCACAGAAGTGATCTCTTTTGCACCACTCCAGCTCTCCGCTCGGCCCGTCTCCCCAGGGAAAAAGACACAAAAAGAATTTGAGTAAGCACAAGTATGGGTTCTGTCCACCTTCTCTCGTCTACGGCCACACCACGTTGAAAACACCAGTTCTCGTCCGATCACTGAAGTTAAGCAACGTTGGGCCCGGTTAGTACTTGGAAGGGTGACCGCCTGGGAACACCGGGTGCTTTAGACGCTTTTTTAAACCCGACAAAAACCGCCCCAAAAATCAATAAGCGGGTCAATTCAGGTAAGTATAACTACGGGTTCTGTCCACCCCCTCTCGTCGAGGGCCATACCACGTTGAAAACACCAGTTCTCGTCCGATCACTGAAGTTTTACGCCTTTTTAAAACCGCCAAAAAACAAAAAAAAAATCAATGAGCGAGTCAATTCAGGTAAGTATAACTACGGGTTCTGTTCACCTTCTCTCGTCTACGGCCACACCACGTTGAAAACACCAGTTCTCGTCCGATCACTGAAGTTAAGGAACGTCGGGCCCGGTCAGTACTTGGATGGGTGACCGCCTGGGAACACCGGGTGCTGTAGACACCTTTTTAAAACCGACAAAAACCCCCCAAAAAATCAATAAGCGGGTCAATTCAAGTAAGTATAACTACGGGTTCTGTCCACCTTCTCTCGTCCACGGCCATACCATGTTGAAAAGACCAGTTCTCGTCTGATCACTGAAGTGAAGCAACGTCGGGCCCGATTAGTACTTGGATGGCTGACCGCCTGGGAACACCGGGTGCTGTAGACGCCTTTTTGCCCTAAGCTCATTAATTTACCATTTTGTTGTGGGCGGCTTGTAATTCTTCCTATATGACATATTGCACGTGTCTGATTTCAAAGGGGGGTTGGGCGGCTGAATGGTTAGCACGCGCGCCTGTCATTGAGTTAACTAGCGTGTTTTCGAATGCCCGGTTGTGCGTGACAAGGAGTAAGGTCGCCTGTCCAACCTGCCATTTTTAATTTTTTTCCGGCAATTTTCATTTCATTTTCTCATCCGTCTCATTACAGTAATACAAGTTTCGGTTATTTTCCTTTAGTTTTCAGATTATGGTTATGCCTGGGTGCAATGTTTCATACTATATTTAGACTTGTAATTTTGCGAGTTTTTGACCAATTTTGATAATTTTTTCTTCTTATCCTTTTATTTAGGATACTTGATACAATCAATGACACGTGACGATGAATATGAAAGCTTTCATATCTGCATGGGACTGTAGCAGATCTAGTTATTATTATTAAGCTTTCATATTACATATGAAAGCTTATTGTTTCTGTTAAGATTATTAAGCTTTCATATTACATATGAAAGCTTATTGTTTCTGTTAAGATTATTAAGCTTTCATATTTCATATGAAAGCTTATTGTTTCTGTTAAGATTATTATTAAGCTTTCATATTTCATATGAAAGCTTATTGTTTCTGTTAAGATTATTATTAAGCTTTCATATGTATTACATATGAAAGCTTATTGTTTCTGTTAAAGTTATTATTAAGCTTTCATATTACATATGAAAGCTTATTGTTTCTGTTAAGATTATTAAGCTTTCATATGTATTACATATGAAAGCTTATTGTTTCTGTTAAAGTTATTATTAAGCTTTCATATTACATATGAAAGCTTATTGTTTTTGTTAAGATTATTATTGTTAAGCTTTCATATTACATATGAAAGCTTATTGTTTTTGTTAAGATTATTATTATTATTAAGCTTTCATATTACATATGAAAGCTTATTGTTTTTGTTAAGATTATTAAGCTTTCATATTACATATGAAAGCTTATTGTTTCTGTTAATTAAGCTTTCATATTACATATGAAAGCTTATTGTTTCTGTTAAGATTATTAAGCTTTCATATTACATATGAAAGCTTATTGTTTCTGTTAAGATTATTATTATTATTTTTTTTTTTTGTGTGTTTTCTGCAAATCGGATTTCTCAGAATCTATCCGTAGGATCTTTCTGAAATTTTGACCTACCCCCCCATAAATGGGGTGCGAACCTTGATTAAATATATTTTCAAAACGTTTTACGAATCCGAAATCACCGAAATTTACGAACGACAAAATGGACAATGCATAGTCGTAACTTTGTTATTTTTTGACCGATTTTACTAATTCTTTTTTCTTTGAATACCTTGAAAAAAATCATTTTCATCTGCAGTTTCACATTTTCGAATTTCGAAAATTCGTCGCTGTGATTTCGAACCGGAAGTTTAGACCAATTTGACAACTTCTTTAATAGTTGTACGATTTTCATGAAATTTAGTATATATGTAGACCTTACAGATGTGACTTCAAAAATATAATTAGAAATTTTCTAAATTATCTCCCCTTGACGAAATTAAGGATCAAAATTTTCAAAAAAATCATGGAAATATAGGTCAGAATGACCTGATTTTTTTCTTTGATACTAGATAAGTAATAACTGATTTGTACACAAAATATGAAGTTTGTTGATCGAACCGGAAGTGCCACCATCTTGAAACGTGAAAAATCCCTAAGGCTTTTTTGCTATTTTACTTACAGACACGGGAGTTATATTTTCTGAATCCTTGAAAGATGGCCTAAAAATTGTTCAGAGCAGAATTTTGATTTAGGTCAATTGATGGTTGCCATTTTGAAGTGAATATGAAAAGTAGTAGCAATTTGAAGGGCCGAAACTTTGAAACACAATAACTCTCCTTCTAATTGAGCTAGAATGTTCAATCTTGGTGTAGACGTTCACTATGTCAATGTCATGATTGAGTTCAAAGATGAGCATTTTCTGCCTAGGGTAAGCAGAGATAAGCATGCTGATTTGTTGATTCTTTAGGGCAAGATAACTTCGGTTAAAATGAAGGGAGGGCGGTGAAACTCTTGTTAATCGAGAGTGTAATAGCTGGCCTGTTGTGTGAAATCGTTGTATCTTTTTTTCTAAATATCAGGGATAGCAGAAAAAAAGAGATCGAAAATCCAAAAAGTCGTATGTTTACGATTTGGAGCATCTTTAAAGGTTCTTTTCTCTTAAAGTCAACATAATACTTTTTGAGAACTTCTTCTACAAAGAGTCTTACCGGTAGTCTTTTATATGAAAACTTCGATCAACAGTCCAAAATATCAGGAGTAGAAGAATAAAAGGATCGATAATTGAAAACGGCACCCTTTCATTGTTAAGCAAAACATGCAGTGTGGGTGGCTACAATCTGCACATTTAGTCATCGTATAGAGCTTATTCAACAGTATCGAATTCCAACTGCTTAGGGATATTTTACGTGCACTCCAATGTGTACACGCGACCTTGGTTTTTCGTCCCATCCGAACGACTAGACAGCTGTCCTTGTCAGGCCCTCCGTTCTGCTCACTGACAAGGGGGAACCACGCCGGAAAATCGAGATGAACTTTCTCGTTGCAGAACTTTCAATTCAGGCCAAACGTTTATTGCATACGATTAAGCTGGTCAGTTGGGGCTTATTTTCAAAAGTTTTGTAATAATCGGTTGGTAATTAAAATACCGTGTGAATTAAACTGTTAAAACAGAAAATTTCGCCCGGTTAAAATGTTTCTTGCTATAAGTCAGCAATTTCCAGATTTTAGGGAGGCTGAATGGTTAGCATACGCGCGCTGTATCGTAACGTCTGTCATTGAGTCAACCGGCGTCGTTTCGATTTCCAAGTTGCACGTGACATGGAGTATGGTGTCCAACCTCGTGGGTTTTCTCCGTGTCCTTCGGTTTCCTCCCAACGTCTAAAAACCAGTACGCGCAAGGGGAGTTTTTAAATAAAATTAAAAAACATATGTTAGTCCCGAAATGACCTAGTTTGTGTCGAATGGACGTAAGGCCGCATTTATCTCTTTCTCTTTTATTTTTAAAGTTTTGTAATAATCGGTTGGTAATCAAAGGTACTGTAAAAGTGATGATACAGAAAATTTGGCCCGGTTGTAATGTTTCTCACTTTAAAGTCAGCAATTTGTCGATTTTAAGGGGCAAACATTTATAGCGAACGATTAAGCTGGTCAGGGGGAGCTTATTTTTAAAAGTTTTGTAATATTCGGTTGATAACTAAAGGTACCGTGCAAATTAAACTGTTAAAATAGAAAATTTGGCCCGGTTGAAATGTTTCTCGCTGTAGGTCAGCAATTTGCCGATTTTAGGGAGGTTGCGTGGCTGAATGGTTAGCACGTGCGCTCTGTATCATAACGTCTGTCATTGAGTCAACTGGCGTTGTTTCGATTTCTTGGTTGTACGTGACAAGGAGTATGGTCGCCTGTCCAACCTCGTAGGCCGTAACGCCGCTGCCCGGGTAAAATTTCCCTCATTGCACACTTTATGGCGTATGCCCGTCTTCATTAGTCCATTGTAGGAGCAGAACAGTAGGACGTTAAACCCCATTCAATTTCATTTCATTTTCTCTATGTTGCTTTTTTATTATAGTGGATAAATATTTTTCTGGTTCTAGCAATTATTTAATTTCTGCATAGAAATCTTGCTTTGGCCAATTTTTTTTATTGCAGAGTTCCATTCTTGTATATTGCAGTCTATGATCCTTTGTTATATCCTATGATATAACATATCTTGGAAGCCCGATTACAGCTATACAAGTTTCAGTTATTTCCCTTTAGTTTAAAGATTATTTTTTTGCCCGGGTGCAATGTTTCTCATTTAAATTTGTAACTTTGTGAGTTTTTGACCGATTTTGATATTATGTCTTTATAATTTTCCAAATCTACATATTAAACGTACATATTCGAACAGTTGAGTTCAACCTCTTTTAGTTTTGTTCGAAGTTATCTCATTTGATTTGTCGATGTTTTCTTACCATTTTCATTTCATTTTTCTCAAAGTTTTGAAGTGGGAAGTCATCCCGATTACAGCAACACAAGTATCAGTTATTTCCCTTTAGTTTTCAGATTACTCAATGTTTCATACTATATTTAGACTTGTAACTTCGCGAGTTTTTGACCAATTTTAATAGTTTGTTATTCTTATCCTTTTATTTGAGATACTTGACATAATCAATGACACGTGACGATGAATATGAAAGCTTTCATATCTGCATGGGACAGTAGCAGATCTAGTTAAGCTTTCATATTACATATGAAAGCTTATTGTTTCTGTTAAGATTATTATTAAGCTTTCATATTACATATGAAAGCTTATTGTTTCTGTTAAGATTATTAAGCTTTCATATGTATTACATATGAAAGCTTATTGTTTCTGTTAAAGTTATTATTATTATTTTTTTTTTTTGTGTGTTTTCTGCAAATCGGATTTCTCAGAATCTATCCATAGGATCTTTCTGAAATTTTGACCTACCCCCCCAAAAATGGGGTGCGAACGTTGATTAAATGTATTTTCAAAACGTTTTACGAATCCGAAATCACCGAATTTTACGAACGAATACATTTGACCTACAATGCTGTAACTTTGTGACTATTTGATCTATTTTACTAATTCTTTTTTCTTTGAGTATCCTAAGACATTTACTTCAAATCTGCAATTTCGGATTTTCGAATTTCGAAAATTCGTCGCTGTGATTTCGAACCGGAAGTTTACACCAAGTCGACAACTTCTTTAGTAGTTGTACGATTTTCATGAAATTTAATATGTAAGTAGACCTTAATGATGCGACTTGAAAAATGACTTTAGAAATTTTCTAACTTATCTCCCCTTGGTGAAATTAAGGATCAAAGTTTTCAAAAAAATCGTCGAAATATAGGTCAGAATGACCTAGTTTTTTTTTTCGATACTAGACAAGGAATTACTGATTCGTACACAAAATATGGAGTTTGTCGATCGAACCGGAAGTGCCACCATCTTTAAACGTGAAAAATCAATAAGGCTTTTTTGCTATTTTACTTACAGACTCGGGAGTTATATTTTCTGAATCCTTGTAGGAAGGCCTAAAAAATGTCGCGAATAGAATTCTGATTTAGGTCAACCGGGAGTCACCATTTTGAATTCAAAATGGAAAATAGAAGAAATTTGAAGGGCCGAGACTTTGGAGCACAATAACTCTCATTCTAATTAAGCTAGAATGTTCAAACTTGTTGTAGACGTTCACTAGGTCAATGTTATGATTGAGTTCAAAGATGAGCATTTTCTGCTTAGGGTAAGCAGAGATAAGCATGCTGATTAAGCTTTCATATGTATTACATATGAAAGCTTATTGTTTCTGTTAAAGTTATTATTATTATTTTTTTTTTTTGTGTGTTTTCTGCAAATCGGATTTCTCAGAATCTATCCATAGGATCTTTCTAAAATTTTGACCTACCCCCCCAAAAATGGGGTGCGAACCTTGATTAAATGTATTTTCAAAACGTTTTACGAATCCGAAATCACCGAATTTTACGAACGAATGCATTTGACCTACAATGCTGTAACTTTGTGACTATTTGATCTATTTTACTAATTCTTTTTTCTTTGAGTATCCTAAGACATTTACTTCAAATCTGCAATTTCGGATTTTCGAAATTCGAAAATTCGTCGCTGTGATTTCGAACCGGAAGTTTACACCAACTCGACAACTTCTTTAGTCGTTGTACGATTTTCATGAAATTTAATATGTAAGTAGACCTTAATGATGCGACTTGAAAAATGACTTTAGAAATTTTCTAACTTATCTCCCCTTGGTGAAATTAAGGATCAAAATTTTCAAAAAAATCGTCGAAATATAGGTCAGAATGACCTAGTTTTTTTTTTCGATACTAGACAAGGAATTACTGATTCGTACACAAAATATGGAGTTTGTCGATCGAACCGGAAGTGCCACCATCTTTAAACGTGAAAAATCACTAAGGCTTTTTTGCTATTTTACTTACAGACTCGGGAGTTATATTTTCTGAATCCTTGTAGGAAGGCCTAAAAAATGTCGCGAATGGAATTCTGATTTAGGTCATCCCGGAGTCACCATTTTGAATTGAAAATGAAAAATAGAAGCAATTTGAAGGGCCGAGACTTTGGAGCACAATAACTCTCATTCTAATTAAGCTAGAATGTTCAAACTTGTTGTAGACGTTCACTAGGTCAATGTTATGATTGAGTTCAAAGATGAGCATTTTCTGCTTAGGGTAAGCAGAGATAAGCATGCTGATTTGTTGATTCTTTAGGGCACGATAACTTTGGTTATAATGAAGGGAGGGCGGTGAAACTTTTGTCAATAGAGAGTCTAATAGCTAGCCTGTTGTGTGAAATCATTGTATCATTTTTTTTAAATATCAGGGATAGCCGAAAAAAAGAGATTGAAAATCCAAAAAGTCGTATTTTTACAATTTGGAGCATGTTTAGAGGTCTTTCTCGTAAAGTCAACATACTATTTTTTGGGAACTTCTTCTACAAAGAGTCTTATTGGTAGTCTTTTATATGAAACCATCGATCAACAGTCCAACATATCAGGAGTAGAAGAACAAAAGGATCGAACATTGACAACGGCACCCTTTCATTGTTAAGCGAAACATGCAGTGTGGGTGACTACAATCTACGCATTTAGTCATCGTATAGAGTTTATTCAACAGTATCGAATTCCAGCTGCTTAGGGATATTTTACGTGCACTCCAATATGTACACGGGACCTTGGTTTTTCGTTCCATCCGAAGGACTAGACAGCTGTGCTTGTCAGGCCCTCCGTTCTGCCTCACTGACAAGGGGAACCACGCCGGGAAATCGAGATGAACTTTTTCCGTGCAGAACTTTCAATTCAGGCAAAACGTTTATTGCATACGATTAAGCTGGTCAGTTGGAGCTTATTTTCAAAAGTTTTGTAATAATCGGTTGGTAATTAAAGTACCGTGCACATTAAACTGTTAAAACAGAAAATTTCGCCCGGTTGAAATGTTTCTTGCTATAAGTCAGCAATTTTCCGAATTCAGGGAGGCTGGATGGCTGAATGGTTAGCATGTGCTCGCTGTATCGTAACGTTTGTCATTGAGTCAACGGGCGTCGTTTCGATCTCCAGGTTGCACGTGACATGGTGTATGATGTCCAACCTCGTGGGTTTTCTCCGTGTTCTTCGGTTTCCTCCCAACGGCTTAAGACCAGTACGTGCAAGGGGAGTTTTTAAATAAAATTAAAAAACATATGTTAGTCCCAAAATGACCTAGTTTGTGTCGAATGGACGTTAGGCCGCATTTCTCTCTTTCTCTTTTTAAAGTTTTGTAATAATCGGTTGGTAATCAAAGGTACTGTTAAAGTGATAAAACAGAAAATTTGGCCCGGTTGTAATGTTTCTCACTATAAAGTCAGCAATTTGTCGATTTTAAAGGGCAAACGTTGATTGCGAACGATTAAGCTGGTCAGGGGGAGCTTATTTTTAAAAGTTTTGTAATATTCGGTTGATAACTAAAGGTACCGTGCAAATTAAACTGTTAAAATAGAAAATTTGGCCCGGTTGAAATGTTTCTCGCTGTAGGTCAGCAATTTGCCGATTTTAGGGAGGTTGCGTGGCTGAATGGTTAGCACGTGCGCTCTGTATCATAACGTCTGTCATTGAGTCAACTGGCCTTGTTTCGATTTCTTGGTTGTACGTGACAAGGAGTATGGTCGCCTTACCAACCTCGTAGGCCATAACGCCGCTGCCCGGGTAAAATTTCCCTCATTGCACACTTTATGGCGTATGCCCGTCTTCATTAGCCCATTGTAGGAGCAGAACAGTAGGACGTTAAACCCCATTCAATTTCATTTCATTTTCTCTATGTTGCTTATTTATTATAGTGGATAAATATTTTTCTGGTTCTAGCAATTATTTAATTTCTGCATAGAAATCTCTGGCCAGTTTTTTTTATTGCAGAGTGCCATTCTTGTATATTGCAGTCTATGACCCTTTGTTTAAAACATGCTTAAGAAGTCGTCACGATTTCGTACTTATAACCAAACATATTGGAAACCATAATTATATAACATATCTTGGAAGCCCGATTACAGCTATACAAGTTTCAGTTATTTCCCTTTAGTTTAAAGATTATTTTTTTGCCCGGGTGCAATGTTTCTCACTACATTTAAATTTGTAACTTTGTGAGTTTTTGACCGATTTTGATATTATGTCTTTATAATTTTCCAAATCTACATATTTAACGTACATATTCAAACAGTTGAGTTCAACCTGATTCAAAAAGTTTTAGTTTTGTTCAAAGTTATTTCATTTAATTTTTCAATGTTTTCTTACCATTTTCATTTCATTTTTCTGAAATTTTTGAAATCGGAAGTCATCCCGATTACAGCAACACAAGTATCAGTTATTTCCCTTTAGTTTTCAGATTACTCAATGTTTCATACTATATTTAGACTTGTAACTTCGCGAGTTTTTGACCAATTTTGATAGTTTGTTATTCTTATCCTTTTATTTGAGATACTTGATATAATCGATGACACGTGACGATGAATATGAAAGCTTTCATATCTGCATGGGACAGTAGCAGATCTAGTTTGTTGATTCTTTAGGGCACGATAACTTCGGTTATAATGAAGGGAGGGCGGTGAAACTTTTGTCAATAGAGAGTCTAATAGCTAGCCTGTTGTATGAAGTCATTGTATTATTTTTTTTAAATATCAGGGATAGCCGAAAAAAAGAGATTGAAAATCCAAAAAGTCGTATTTTTACAATTTGGAGCATGTTTAGAGGTCTTTCTCGTAAAGTCAACATACTATTGTTTGGGAACTTCTTCTACAAAGGGTCTTATTGGTAGTCTTTTATATGAAACCATCGATCAACAGTCCAACATATCAGGAGTAGAAGAACAAAAGGATCGAACATTGAAAACGGCACCCGTTCATTGTTAAGCGAAACATGCAGTGTGGGTGACTACAATCTACGCATTTAGTCATCGTATAGAGCTTATTCAACAGTATCGAATTCCAACTGCTTAGGGATATTTTACGTGCACTCCAATGTGTACACGGGACCTTGGTTTTTCGTCCCATCCGAAGGACTAGACAGCTGTGCTTGTCAGGACCTCCGTTCTGCCTCACTGACAAGGGGAACCACGCCGGGAAATCGAGATGAACTTTTTCCGTGCAGAACTTTCAATTCAGGCAAAACGTTTATTGCATACGATTAAGCTGGTCAGTTGGAGCTTATTTTCAAAAGTTTTGTAATAATCGGTTGGTAATTAAAGTACCGTGCACATTAAACTGTTAAAACAGAAAATTTCGCCCGGTTGAAATGTTTCTTGCTATAAGTCAGCAATTTTCCGAATTCAGGGAGGCTGGATGGCTGAATGGTGAGCATGTGCTCGCTGTATCGTAACGTTTGTCATTGAGTCAACGGGCGTCGTTTCGATCTCCAGGTTGCACGTGACATGGTGTATGATGTCCAACCTCGTGGGTTTTCTCCGTGTTCTTCGGTTTCCTCCCAACGGCTAAAGACCAGTACGTGCAAGGGGAGTTTTTAAATAAAATTAAAAAACATATGTTAGTCCCGAAATGACCTAGTTTGTGTCGAATGGACGTTAGGCCGCATTTCTCTCTTTCTCTTTTTAAAGTTTTGTAATAATCGGTTGGTAATCAAAGGTTCTGTTAAAGTGATAAAACAGAAAATTTGGCCCGGTTGTAATGTTTCTCACTTTAAAGTCAGCAATTTGTCGATTTTAAGGGGCAAACGTTTATTGCGAACGATTAAGCTGGTCAGGGGGAGCTTATTTTTAAAAGTTTTGTAATATTCGGGTGATAACTAAACGTACCGTGCAAATTAAACTGTTAAAATAGAAAATTTGGCCCGGTTGAAATGTTTCTCGCTGTAGGTCAGCAATTTGCCGATTTTAGGGAGGTTGCGTGGCTGAATGGTTAGCACGTGCGCTCTGTATCATAACGTCTGTCATTGAGTCAACTGGCCTTGTTTCGATTTCTTGGTTGTACGTGACAAGGGGTATGGTAGCCTTACCAACCTCGTAGGCCGTAACGCCGCTGCCCGGATAAAATTTCCCTCATTGCACACTTTATGGCGTATGCCCGTCTTCATTAGCCCATTTTAGGAGCAGAACAGTAGGACGTTAAACCCCATTCAATTTCATTTCATTTTCTCTATGTTGCTTATTTATTATAGTAGATAAATATTTTTCTAGTTCTAGCAATTATTTAATTTCTGCATAGAAATCTCTGGCCAGTTTTTTTTTATTGCAGAGTGCCATTCTTGTATATTGCAGTCTATGACCCTTTGTTTAAAACATGCTTAAGAAGTCGTCACGATTTCCTACTTATAACCAAACATATTGGAAACCATAATTATATAACATATCTTGGAAGCCCGATTACAGCTATACAAGTTTCAGTTATTTCCCTTTAGTTTAAAGATTATTTTTTTGCCCGGGTGCAATGTTTCTCACTACATTTAAATTTGTAACTTTGTGAGTTTTTGACCGTTTTTGATATTATGTCTTTATAATTTTCCAAATCTACATATTTAACGTACATATTCAAACAGTTGAGTTCAACCTGATTCAAAAAGTTTTAGTTTTGTTCGATGTTTTCTTACCATTTTCATTTCATTTTTCTGAAAGTTTTGAAATCGGAAGTCATCCCGATTACAGCAACACAAGTATCAGTTATTTCCCTTTAGTTTTCAGATTACTCAATGTTTCATACTATATTTAGACTTGTAACTTCGCGAGTTTTTGACCAATTTTGATAGTTTGTTATTCTTATCCTTTTCTTTGAGATACTTGATATAATCGATGACACGTGACGATGAATATGAAAGCTTTCATATCTGCATGGGACAGTAGCAGATCTAGTTATTATTTTTTTTTTTGTGTATTTTCTGCAAATCGGATTTCTCAGAATCTAACCATGGGATCTTTCTGAAACTTTGACCTACCCCCCCAAAAATGGGGTGCGAACGTTGATTAAATATATTTTCAAAACGTTTTACGAATCCGAAATCACCGAATTTTACGAACGAAAAAACTGACAATGCATAGTCGTAACTTTCTTATTTTTTGACCGATTTTACTAATTCTTTTTTCTTTGAATACCTTGAAAAAAATCGTTTTCATCTGCAGTTTCACATTTTCGAATTTCGAAAATTCGTCGCTGTGATTTCGAACCGGAAGTTTAGACCAATTTGACAACTTCTTTAATAGTTGTACGATTTTCATGAAATTTAGTATACAAGTAGATCTTACCGATGTGACTTCAAAAATATAATTATAAATTTTCTAAATTATCTCCCCTTGGTGAAATTAAGGATCAAAGTTTTCAAAAAAATCGTCGAAATATAGGTCAGAATGACCTAAAAAAATTTTTCGATACTCGACAAGTAATTACTAATTCCTACACAAAATATGGAGTTTGTCGATCGAACCGGAAGTGCCACCATCTTGAAACATGAAAAATCCCTAAGGCTTTTTTGCTATTTTACTTACAGACACGGGAGTTATATTTTCTGAATCCTTGAAGGATGGCCCAAAAATCGTAGGGAGCAGAATTTTGATTTCGGTCACGTGATGGTCACCATTTTGAATTGAAAATGAAAAGTAGTAGCAATTTGAAGGGCCGAGACTTTGAAACACAATAACTCTCCTTCTAATTGAGCTAGAATGTTCAAACTTGGTGTAGACGTTCACTAGGTCAATGTCATGATTGAGTTCAAAGATGACCATTTTCTGCCTAGGGTAAGCAGAGATAGGCATGCTGATTTTTGATTCTTTAGGGCACGATAACTTCGGTTATAATGAAGGGAGGGTTGTGAAACTTTTGTCAATAAAGAGTCCAATAGCTAGCCTGTTGTGTGAAATCATTGTATCATTTATTTTAAATATCAGGGATAGGCGAAAAAAAGAGATTGAAAATCCAAAAAGTCGTATTTTTACAATTTGGAGCATGTTTAGAGGTCTTTCTCGTAAAGTCAACTTAATATTTTTTGGGAACTTCTTCTACAAAGAGTCTTATTGGTAGTCTTTTATATAAAACCATCGATCAACAATCCAACATATCAGGAGTAGAAGAACAAAAGGATCGAACATTGAAAACGGCATCCTTTCATTGTTAAGCGAAACATGCAGTGTGGGTGACTACAATCTACACATTTAGTCATCGTATACAGCTTATTCAACAGTATCGAATTCCAACTGCTTAGGGATATTTTTTTTTTCGTCCCATCCGAACGACTAGACAGCTGTGCTTGTCAGGCCCTCCGTTCTGCCTCACTGACAACGGGGAACCACGCCGGGAAATCAAGATGAACTTTTTCCGTGCAGAACTTTCTCTATGATCGAAAAGAGATACCGATTTGCGGTTCATCTTACTATCGGGAAACCAGGTGGTGGTTACTCAATAAAGCAATTTTCAAACTTCTGCGCAGAACGGAAGTGACCGAACTTTGTACGTTGTCAAAAAATTGAAAATTGGCTATAGTTTCATCAATTCTTTTCCCATTTTCAAACAAATCACATTTTTAGAATCCCTGAATCTTTTCTGAGACAATGGCTATCTCACATTTTTCAATTTCGAACATTCGTCTATGACTTTTATCGTTCGAAAATTGAAAACATGTTGTTTACGAGACAATTTTTGTTATTTTTCACAATTTTCAAATTTGACCTACATTTTTGGATACCTGAAGTCCATCCGATTCTAGAAATATAAGTTTCATTCAGAGTTATCGCCCTTTATTTTTCGATTTTTTTCGAATTTTCTTCCCATTTTGTGAGCTGTGGTTTCGTTTTACGGTCGAATTGATGTTTCTGAAAGTTATGGAACATGAAGTTATAGTCCAATACCAACTGATAAAGCAATTTCGACAAGGATCCTTAAACCGGAAGTGGTCGAAATAGTGTGCAATATTTTGAAAAAAATGCAAAAAATGGATGTTTTGGTGGAAAACGTGATTTCTCCGTCCGATATCAACAGATTAAAGAAATTAAGGTACCACTGGATGCCAAGAGGAATGGACTATCTTATGATAACCGAATCACACGGATACTATGAAACGGCAGTAAAATATGGCACGCTGAAAATCAAGTATTTTTTGATTTGGAGCGTTTTTGGACGCCTGTATCTCGATAACTACCCCAGCGATTTTTATGAAACGTTCTCTATCGAGAGTCCTTTCGGTAGTCTTGTGTACGAAACATTCCATTAAGACTTTGAAATATCTGGAATAGGTCAAATAACGGACTGAAAATCGAAAAAAGTCGAAAAATCGTGAAAATTTGGAAAATGCTCTATTATTTTTTTATTTTCAGAGATTTTCTAAAAAAGTTTATATTTTCAGATAGATGACCTTATTACGATTCTAACGATGTATAATACGTTTGTAGTTATTGAAATTTAATTTTCGATATTTCAAATTTTTTGCATTTTTGGCACTTTTGAACATAGGATTTCTCAGGGGCATTTTATCTGATCAGAAAATGTTATATATCATTACAGAGCCCTGTGGCCATTTTAGTGCCCAAACCGGCTATTAAAACTATTCCGACAATAATAACCATACCGGAAGTATTCAAAAAATGAAAAAAAAGAGTAAAAACATTGTCGTTCTTGCGAAAAACTTGATTTCTCCCTTAGGTAATAGCGGACCAAAAGAACTAAAGTGTCGTTGGATAGCCCTATTAATGGACCATCATATGGTATCTAAATAATGTGATTTCAATGGTAAGGAAATAAATTATTGTATGCCAAAAATCTAGTATTTTCCGATTTTTTAACATTCTGAGACGCCCTTTTCTCGAAAACGACGCCGCAGATTTTTCTTAAACTTTTCTGACTCAAAGTCCTATCGGTTGTCTATATAGTGAATCCAAAATGAGAAGCATTGAAATAATATAAGTGGTCCAAAAATGGCCTCAAACTTTGAAAAAAATTGAAAAATCGTTAAATTTTTGGAAACGCTCTTTAATTTATCTTTTTTTCTAAAACTACTCAATGGATGTTTCTGACACTTCTGGTACAGAAAGTTAATTATCCAAAGAACTTCGTAAAGCTATCACAACAACGATCGTAAAACCGGAAGTAGTCGAAAAAATGTCCGATATTTTGAAAAAAATTATTTGTTTTACGAAAACCTTTTTTATTTATGAATATTTTTTGATGATATTTTACACAGGGTTAAAATATCATCGTACTTGAGCCGAAATGAGAAAAAAAAATTGTCTCGGTAATTTGCGTTAGCCGCCATCGGCTAATTTAGTTTTTCGTATCCAGAAAAATTATTTATTGTTCGATTTGTATAAAACAAAGTTCATATGCTCCGTGGTCCCAATTGTAATTTTTTGGGTTACGGTGAAATTTTTCTGTCGGCAACGGAAGTGACGTAATATTAACAAAAACTACAATTTTGACAGTTCGGTACCACTTTTTAAAAGCAAATATTATTTTTTTTCAAAACTGATATAACTAAAAGGATGCACCCTGCAAAGGTGCACAAAATCCTTAGCTCATATTTTTAAATTTCAATTTCATTTTCGGGCAATTTCGAATAAAATGTAAAATAAAGTGTAAAATTCAGTTATTTAAAATTCATCCAGCGTCTTCCTATTTTGAAATATTTATTTGTAATTTTCATAAACTCGTAGCAATAATCCAGACGAAGAGAATGTATGCGAAAATTAGTTTGTAATATGAGCAGTTGCCGAGAAATGTGCAATTTTGCATGCATCACTTTTCACTTTATTTTGCCTATAAAAGAGTGAATTATTATTCGATTTGCAATATTTTTTTCCATTTGATGCCTAATGCCAATTTGGACTTGGTTAAGCCAATTTTACATTTTCACTGTGACCGGAAATGACGTCATTTGGGCAAAAACTGTATTTTTAACCTAAAAAACAAATATTTTATTCAAATGAGTCTGCCTTATAATATTTTAAAATTATGATATTTGATTCCCATCAACGAATAGAATGAAGCCATACGACCATACAGATACCACAAAATGGTTTCTAACTTGTACGGTTACAGAGAAATAGGCGATCTTCTATAAGTCACTTTTCAAGGTTTTTGGTCTATAAAAGTGTCAATTATTATTCGATTTTTATAATTTTTTTACCATTTGTTGCCTTATGCCATTTATGACTTCTATGAACCAAGTTAACATTTTCAATATCACCGGAAGTAATGTAATTTTTGCAAAAAACGTATTTTTAGCCTTCAAAACAAACATTTTTTTGAAGGGATTTATATTTATTATTCGTTTAACTTTATAACGTCTGACTCTAATGGGCAGTAAGATTGAATCAATACCATCATATTGATATCAAGAAAAGGCTTCTAGCATGTTCCCTTGTCGAATAATAACCAATTTTCCCAGGGTCATTTTTAAGTTTTTTACCTTCTTAATTTCAGCTTATGGGTTATAGGTTAATTATTTAATTGCCCGATATGTATAAAACAAAGTTTGTATTTTGTATGTTGCGAATTTTCGACTTATTTTTCACCTATAAAAATTCCTTTCGGCACCGGAAGTGACGTAATTTTGCCATAATTTACAATTTTGACCGGTCTTTTCGCCAGCAAATATTACTTTTACATATGATAGAGGGTGTCACTGAAGCAAAACAACTAAAGTATAGTTTGGTAGCTCAATGGATCGGCTATGGTATAATAAACTTCCTGTATGATTCCTGAAAGCCGGTTCAGTGCTGCTTGCAGGTCTAGTTAGGCTTTCAGACTTTCGTCTGAAAGCCTATTGAGATTACTAAAATTATTAAGCTTTCATATTACATATGAAAGCTTATTGTTTCTGTTAAGATTATTATTATTTTTTTTTTTGTGTATTTTCTGCAAATCGGATTTCTCAGAATCTAACCATGGGATCTTTCTGAAACTTTGACCTACCCCCCCAAAAATGGGGTGCGAACGTTGATTAAATATATTTTCAAAACGTTTTACGAATCCGAAATCACCGAATTTTACGAACGAAAAAACTGACAATGCATAGTCGTAACTTTCTTATTTTTTGACCGATTTTACTAATTCTTTTTTCTTTGAATACCTTGAAAAAAATCGTTTTCATCTGCAGTTTCACATTTTCGAATTTCGAAAATTCGTCGCTGTGATTTCGAACCGGAAGTTTAGACCAATTTGACAACTTCTTTAATAGTTGTACGATTTTCATGAAATTTAGTATACAAGTAGATCTTACCGATGTGACTTCAAAAATATAATTATAAATTTTCTAAATTATCTCCCCTTGGTGAAATTAAGGATCAAAGTTTTCAAAAAAATCGTCGAAATATAGGTCAGAATGACCTAAAAAAAATTTTCGATACTCGACAAGTAATTACTAATTCCTACACAAAATATGGAGTTTGAGCTAGAATGTTCAAACTTGGTGTAGACGTTCACTAGGTCAATGTCATGATTGAGTTCAAAGATGACCATTTTCTGCCTAGGGTAAGCAGAGATAGGCATGCTGATTTTTGATTCTTTAGGGCACGATAACTTCGGTTATAATGAAGGGAGGGTTGTGAAACTTTTGTCAATAAAGAGTCCAATAGCTAGCCTGTTGTGTGAAATCATTGTATCATTTATTTTAAATATCAGGGATAGGCGAAAAAAAGAGATTGAAAATCCAAAAAGTCGTATTTTTACAATTTGGAGCATGTTTAGAGGTCTTTCTCGTAAAGTCAACTTAATATTTTTTGGGAACTTCTTCTACAAAGAGTCTTATTGGTAGTCTTTTATATAAAACCATCGATCAACAATCCAACATATCAGGAGTAGAAGAACAAAAGGATCGAACATTGAAAACGGCATCCTTTCATTGTTAAGCGAAACATGCAGTGTGGGTGACTACAATCTACACATTTAGTCATCGTATACAGCTTATTCAACAGTATCGAATTCCAACTGCTTAGGGATATTTTTTTTTCGTCCCATCCGAACGACTAGACAGCTGTGCTTGTCAGGCCCTCCGTTCTGCCTCACTGACAACGGGGAACCACGCCGGGAAATCAAGATGAACTTTTTCCGTGCAGAACTTTCAATTCAGGCCAAACGTTTATTGCATACGATTAAGCTGGTCAGTTGGAGCATATTTTCAAAAGTTTAGTAATAATCGGTTGGTAATTAAAGTACCGTGCACATTAAACTGTTAAAACAGAAAATTTCGCCCGGTTGAAATGTTTCTTGCTATAAGTCAGCAATTTTCCGAATTCAGGGAGGCTGAATTGCTGAATGGTTAGCATGTGCGCGCTGTATCGTAACGTCTGTCATTGAGTCAACGGGCGTCGTTTCGATCTCCAGGTTGCACGTGACATGGAGTATGATGTCCAACCTCGTGGGTTTTCTCCGTGTCCTTCGGTTTCCTCCCAACGGCTAAAGACCAGTAAGCGCAAGGGGAGTTTTTAAATAAAATTAAAAAACATATGTTAGTCACGAAATGACCTAGTTTGTGTCTAATGGACATTAGGCCGCATTTCTCTCTTTCTCTTTTATTTTTAAAGTTTTGTAATAAACGGTTGGTAATCAAAGGTACTGTAAAAGTGATAAAACAGAAAATTTCGCCCGGTTGTAATGTTTCTCACTTTAAAGTCAGCAATTTGCCGATTTTAGGGGGCAAACGTTTATTGCGAACGATTAAGCTGGTCAAGGGGAGCTTATTTTTAAAAGTTTTGTAATATTCGGTTGATAACTAAAGGTACCGTGCAAATTAAACTGTTAAAATAGAAAATTTGGTCCGGTTGAACTGTTTCTCGCTGCAGGTCAGCAATTTGCCGATTTTAGGGAGGTTGCGTGGCTGAATAACGTCTGTCTTTGAGTCAACTGGCGTTGTTTCAATTTCTTGGTTGTACGTGACAAGGAGTATGTTCGCCTCTCCAACTTCGTAGGCCGTAACGCCGCTGCCCGGGTAAAATTTCCCTCATTGCACACTTTATGGCATATGCCCGTCTTCATTAGCCCATTTTAGGAGCAGAACAGTAGGACGTTAAACCCCATTCAATTTCATTTCATTTTCTCTATGTTGCTTATTTATTATAGTGGATAAATATTTTTCTGGTTCTAGCAATTATTTAATTTCTGCATAGAAATCTTGCTTTGGCCAGTTTTTTTATTGCAGAGTGCCATTCTTGTATAATTCAGTCTATGATCCTTTGTTTAAAACATGCTTAAGAAGTCGTCACGATTTCCTACTTATAACCAAACATATTGGAAATATTAGTCTGGCATTATTAAATCCTAATTTTATTGGTCTTATTTAAAATTAAACTTTCATTTAACTATGAACAACCCTTAACGTGTCTCTTTAAAACTATTAAATACTCTAAAACAGTAGCTCAACCTTTTGACCTAAACTCATTAATTTACCATTTTCTTGTGAGCGACTTCTTATTCTTCCTATATAACATATTGCACGTGTCTGATTTCAAAGGGGGGTTGGGTGGCTGAATGGTTAGCACGCGCGCCTGTCATTGAGTTAACTATCGTGTTTTCAAATGCCCGGTTGTACGTGACAAGGAGTAAGGTCGCCTGTCCAACCTGCCATTTTTAATTTGTTTTTCCCGCCATTTTCATTTCATTTTCTCATCCGTCTCATTACAGTAATACAAGTTTCAGTTATTTCCCTTTAGTTTTCAGATTATTGTTATGCCTGGGTGCAATGTTTCATACTATATTTAGACTTGTAACTTCGAGAGTTTTTGACTAATTTTGATAATTTTTTCTTCTTATCCTTTTATTTAGGATACTTGATACAATCAATGACACGTGACGATGAATATGAAAGCTTTCATATCTGCATGGGACAGTAGCAGATCTAGTTATTGTTTTTTTTTTTTGTGTATTTTCTGCAAATCGGATTTCTCAGAATCTAACCATGGGATCTTTCTGAAACTTTGACCTACCCCCCCAAAAATGGGGTGCGAACGTTGTTTAAATATATTTTCAAAACGTTTTACGAATCCGAAATCACCGAATTTTACGAACGAAAAAACTGACAATGCATAGTCGTAACTTTGTTATTTTTTGACCGATTTTACTAATTCTTTTTTCTTTGAATACCTTGAAAAAAATCATTTTCATCTGCAGTTTCACATTTTCGAATTTCTAAAATTCGTCGCTGTGATTTCGAACCGGAAGTTTAGACCAATTTGACAACTTCTTTAATAGTTGTACGATTTTCATGAAATTTAGAATATAGGTAGATCTTACCGATGTGACTTCAAAAATATAATTAGAAATTTTCTAAATTATCTCCCCTTGGTGAAATTAAGGATCAAAGTTTTCAAAAAAATCGTCGAAATATAGGTCAGAATGACCTAATTTTTTTTTTCGATACTAGACAAGGAATTACTGATTCGTACACAAAATATGGTGTTCGTCGATCGAACCGGAAGTGCCACCATCTTTAAACGTGAAAAATCACTAAGGCTTTTTTGCTATTTTACTTACAGACTCGGGAGTTTTATTTTCTGAATCCTTGAAGGATGTCCCGAAAATCGTAGGGAGCAGAATTTTGATTTCGGTCACGTGATGGTCACCATTTTGAATTAAAAATGAAAAATAGAAGCAATTTGAAGGGCCGGAAATTTGGAACACAATAACTCTCCTTCTAATTAAGCTAGAATGTTCAAACTTGGTGTAGACGTTCACAAGGTCAATGTCATGATTGAGTGCAAAGATGAGCATTTTCTGCCAAGGGTAAGCAGAGATAAGCATGCTGATTTGTTGATTATTTAGGGCACGATAACTTCGGTTATAATGAAGGGAGGGCGGTGAAACTCTTGTCAAATGAGAGTCTAATAGCTAGCCTGTTGTGTGAAATCATTGCATCATTTTTTTAAATATCAGGGATAGCAGAAAAAAAGAGATCGAAAATCCCAAAAGTCGTATTTTTACGGTTTGGAGCTTATTTAGAGGTCTTTTTCTCGTAAAGTAAACATGATATATTTTTGGAAATTCTTGTACAAAGAGTATTATCAGTAGTCTTTTATATGAAACCATCGATCAACAGTCCAACATATCAAGAGTAGAAGAACAAAAGGATCGAACATTGAAAACGGCACCCTTTCATTGTTAAGCGAAACATGCAGTGTGGGTGACTAGAATATGCACATTTAGTCATCGTATAGAGCTTATTCAACAGTATCGAATTCCAACTGCTTAGGGATATTTTATGTGCAGTCCGATGTGTACACGGGACCTTGGTTTTTCGTCCCATCCGAACGACTAGACAGCTGTCCTTGTCAGGCCCTCCGTTCTGCCTCACTGACGAGGGGTAACCACGCCGAAAAATCGAGATGAACTTTCTCGGAACAGAAATTTCAATTCAGGCCAAACGTTTATTGCCTACGATTAAGCTGGTCAGTTGGAGCTTATTTTCAAAAGTTTTGTAATAATCGGTTGGTAATTAAAGTACCGTGCAAATTAAACTGTTAAAACAGAAAATTTCGCCCGGTTGAAATGTTTCTTGCTATAAATCAGCAATTTCCCGATTTTAGGCAGGCTGAATGGTTAGCATGTGCGCGCTGTATCGTAACGTCTGTCATTGAGTCAACCGGCGTCGTTTCGATTTCCAAGTTGCACGTGACATGGAGTATGGTGTCCAACCTCGTGGGTTTTCTCCGTGTACTTCGGTTTCCTCCCACGGCTAAAGACACGTACGCGCAAGGGAAATTTTTAAATAAAATTAAAAGACATATGTTAGTCCCGAAATGACCTCGTTTGTGTCGAATGGACGTTAAGCCGCATTTCTCTCTTTCCATTTTATTTTTAAAGTTTTGTAATAATCGGTTGGTAATCAATGGTACTGTAAAAGTGATAAAATAGAAAATTTCGCCCGGTTGTAATGTTTCTCACTTTAAAGTCAGCAATTTGCCGATTTTAAGGGGCAAACGTTTATTGCGAACGATTAAACTGGTCAGGGGGAGCTTATTTTTAAAAGTTTTGTAATATTCGGTTGATAATTAAAGGTACCGTTCAAATTAAACTGTTAAAATAGAAAATTTCGCCAGGTTGAAATGTTTCTCGCTGTAGGTCAGCAATTTGCCAAATTTAGGGAGGTTGCGTGGCTGTATGGTTAGCACCTGCGCTCTGTATCGTAACGTCTGTCATTGAGTCAACTGGCGTTGTTTCGATTGAAATGCCCGGTTGAAATGTTTCTTGCTAAAAGTCAGCAATTTCCCGATTTTAGGGAGGCTGAATGGCTGAATGGTTAGCACGTGCGCGCTGTATCGTAACGTCTGTCATTGAGTCAACCGGCGTCGTTTCGATTTCCAGGTTGCACGTGACATGGAGTATGGTGTCCAACCTCGTAGGTTTTCTCTGTGTCCTTCGGTTTCCTCCCAAGGCTAAAGACCCGTACGCGCAAGGGAAGTTTTTAAATAAAATTAAAAGACATATGTTAGTCCCGAAATGACCTCGTTTGTGTCGAATCGACGTTAAGCCTCATTTCTCTCTTTCTCTTTTATTTTTAAAGTTTTGTAATAATCGGTTGGTAATCAATGGTACTGTAAAAGTGATCAAACAGCAATTTGCCGATTTTAAGGGGCAAACGTTTATTGCGAACGATTAAGCTGGTCAGGGGGAGCTTATTTTTAAAAGTTTTGTAATGTTCGAAAATTCGTCGCTGTGATTTCGAACCGGAAGTTGAGACCAACTTGACAACTTCTTTAATAGTTGTACGATTTTCATGAAATTTAGTATGTAAGTAGACATTACTGATGCGACTTGAAAAATGACTTTTAAAATTTTCTAAATTATCTCCCCTTGGTGAAATTATGAATCAAATCTTTAAAAATAAATCGTCGAAATAAAGGTCAGAATGACCTATTTTTTTTTTTCAATACTAGAGAAGTAATATCTGATTCGTACACAAAACATGGAGAAATGTGAAAAAACAGTAGAACTTTTGCGATATTGCACTTACAGACATGGGACTGAATCCTTGAAGGAAAACCTAAAAAACGTTCTGAGCAGAATTTTGATTTAGGTCAGATGATGGTCGCCATTTTGAAGTGGATATGAAACATAGTGAAAAATTGACATTTACGGACTTGTAAACAAACACAATAGGGCATAGTATGTTCAATGCGTCTCCTATGTCTAAAATTTAATACATTTCAGGATAGACGGGATACTGGTCGAATTTTTGGTATTTGAATATTTCAAAAATTCGAATTTCCCCTTTGATGTTTTTCGTGCCGACAAAGTTGTTTACGAGTGAAAAATCACATTAATCTCGCAAGATTGTTACTGATTTTAATAATTTATTTTTTCTTGTTCAGATCATTTATATGACCCATGACATGAAGTGACTGTGAATATGAAAGCTTTCATATCTGCATGGGACAGTAGCAGATCTAGTTATTATTATTATTATTATTTTTTTTTTGTGTATTTTCTGCAAATCGGATTTCTCAGAATCTAACCATAGGATCTTTCTGAAACTTTGACCTACCCCCCCCCCCCAAAAATGGGGTGCGAACCTTGATTAAATATATTTTCAAAACGTTTTTCGAATCCGAAATCACCGAATTTTACGAACGAATGCTTTTGACCTACAATGCTGTAACTTTGTGACTATTTGACCTATTTAATTAATTCTTTTTTCTACGAGTACTTTGAGACATTTCCTTCAAATCTGCAATTTCGGATTTTCGAATTTCGAAAATTCGTCGCTCTGATTTCGAACCGGAAGTTTAGACCAACTCGACAACTTCTTTAGTAGTTGTACGATTTTCATGAAATTTAATATGTAAGTAAATCTTAATGATGCGACTTGAAAAAATACTTTAGAAATTTTCTAAATTATCTCCCCTTGGAGAAATTGAGGATCGAAATTTTCAAAAAAATCGACGAAATATAGGTCAAATCATCTTGAATTTGTTTTTTAGGTACTAGCTACGAAACCACTGATTCGTACACAAAAAATGGAGTTTGTAGCTCAATCCGGAAGTGCCACCATCTTGAAATGTAAAAACCTCAAACGCCATTTTGCTATTTTACATACAGACACGGGGGTTATATTTTCTGAATCCTTGAAGGGATGGCTATAAAATGTTGGCAGTAGAATTTTGATTTAAGTCAATGGATAGTCACCATATTGAATTGAATATCAGAAATAGTGAAAAATGGACATTAACGGGCATGTAAATTATCAGAACAGACCGTAGTTTGTTGAATTCGTTTCTTATCTTTGAAATTAATACATTTGGGGATAGCCTGGCTCATTGTCGAATTTTTGGTATTTGCAAATTTCAAAATTTCAAATTTCGCCTTTGATGTTTTCCGTGCCGACAAATTTGTTTTCGCGTGAATAACTCCGATTAACAGCTTGAAAATAATCAAATGGATCGCAGTTTCGCGATTTCGTCTCAAATCTGGGAAATCAATACATTTCTGGTTAGCCTCCTTTGAAAAATGGGTGGTGGCCTTGGAATCAATATATTTTCAAAACGTTTTGCGAATCCAAAATCACCGAAAACAACTGATGAAAAAATTGACCTTGACAGCTGTGTTACTTCGTGATTTTGTGATCTATTTTACTTTTCTGGTTAGCCTCCTTTCAAAAATGGGTGGTGGCCTTGGAATCAATATATTTTCAAAACGTTTTGCGAATCCAAAATCACCGTAAATAACTGATGAAAAAATTGAGCTTTGATGGAAACTATATAGAAAAATAAAAGGAAACATCAACAATATATAGGTCTTGCACACATAGGCTTAGAACTTTGCAGCCAGTCCTCATATTAATTGAAATTGAATAGGTTTGATTTGATATAATTATTTGTTTTCTATTTTAAAACTATCTAAAAAAAATATTTGTAATCATTTATGTTATTGATTTAGATTAATACTGTTTATATTGTGTACATTTTAACACCTTCATCGATTAATAATGGTTTGCATAGTCATCGTATAGAGATTATTCAACAGTATCGAATTCCAACTGCTTAGGGATATTTTACGTGCACTCCAATGTGTACACCGGACCTTGGTTTTTCGTCCCATCTATATGTTAGTTTGTGTCGAATGGACGTTAAGCCGCATTTATCTCTTTCTCTTTTATTTTTAAAGTTTTGTAATAATCGGTTGTACTGTACTGTACTGTAAAAGTTATAAAACAGAAAATTTCGCCCGGTAGTAATGTTTCTCACTTTAAAGTCAACAATTTGCTCATTTTAGGGGGGCAAACGTTTATTGCGAACGATTAAGCTGGTCAAGGGGAGCTTATTTTTAAAAGTTTTGTAATATTCGGTTGATAATTAAAGGTACCGTGCAAATTAAACTGTTAAAATAGAAAATTTCGCCCGGTTGAAATGTTTCTCCTTGTAGGTCAGCAATTTGCCAAATTTAGGGAGGTTGCGTGGCTAAATGGTTAGCACCTGCGCACTGTATCGTAACGTCTGTCATTGAGTCAACTGGCGTTGTTTCGATTGAAATGCCCGGTTGAAATGTTTCTTGCTCTAAGTCAGCAATTTATCGATTTTAGGGAGCCTGAATGGCTGTATGGTTAGCATGTGCGCGCTGTATCGTAACGTCTGTCATTGAGTCAACCGGCATCGTTTCGATTTCCAGGTTGCACGTGACATGGAGTATGGTGTCCAACCTCGTGGGTTTTCTCCGTGTCCTTCGGTTTCCTCCCATGGCTGATTTCAGATTATTGTTATGACTGGGTGCAATGTTTCATACTATATTTAGATTTGTAACTTCGCGAGTTTTTGACCAATTTTGATAATTTTTTCTTCTTATCCTTTTATTTAGGATACTTGATACAATCAATGACACGTGACGATGAATATGAAAGCTTTCATATCTGCATGGGACAGTAGCAGATCTAGTTATTGTTAAGCTTTCATATTACATATGAAAGCTTATTGTTTCTGTTAAGATTATTAAGCTTTCATATGTATTACATATGAAAGCTTATTGTTTCTGTTAAGATTAATATTATTATTAAGCTTTCATATTACATATGAAAGCTTATTGTTTCTGTTAAGATTATTAAGCTTTCATATGTATTACATATGAAAGCTTATTGTTTCTGTTAAAGTTATTATTATTATTTTTTTTTTTTGTGTGTTTTCTGCAAATCGGATTTCTCAGAATCTATCCATAGGATCTTTCCAAAATTTTGACCTACCCCCCCAAAAATGGGGTGCGAACCTTGATTAAATATATTTTCAAAACGTTTTACGAATCCGAAATCACCGAATTTTACGAACGAAAAAACTGACAATGCATAGTCGTAACTTTGTTATTTTTTGACCGATTTTACTAATTCTTTTTTCTTTGAGTATCTTGAAACATTTACTTCAAATCTGCAATTTCGGATTTTCGAATTTCGAAAATTCGTCGCTGTCATTTTGAACCGGAAGTTATTACCAATTTGACAACTTCTTTAATAGTTGTGCGATTTTCGTGAAATTTAGAATGTTAGTAGATCTTGCCAATGCGACTTCAATGATGTCCTTGGAAATTTTCTAAATTATCTCCCCTTTGTGAAATTAAGGATCAAAGTTTTCAAAAAAATCGTCGAAATATAAGTCAGAATGACCTAATTTTTTTTTTGAATACTAGAGAAGTAATTACTGATTCGTACACAAAATATGGAGTTTGTCGATCGAACTGGAAGTGCCACCATCTTTAAACGTGAAAAATCAAAAAGGCTTTTTTGCTATTTTACTTACAGACTCGGGAGTTATATTTTCAGAATCCTTGAAGGAATGCCTAAAAATCTGTCGGATCCGAATTTTGATTTCGGTCACGTGATGGTCACCATTTTGAATTGAAAATGAAAAATAGAAGCAATTTGAAGGGCCGGGACTTTGGAATACAATAACTCTCCTTCTAATTAAGCTAGAATGTTCAAACTTGGTGTAGACGTTCACTAGGTCAATGTCATGATTGAGTTCAAAGATGAGCATTTTCTGCTTAGGGTAAGCAGAGATAAGCATGCTGATTTGTTGATTCTTTAGGGCACGATAACTTCGGTTATAATGAAGGGAGGGCGGTGAAACTTTTGTCAATAGAGAGTGTAATAGCTAGCCTGTTGTTTGAAATCATTGTATCATTTTTTTTAAATATCAGGGATAGCCGAAAGAAAGAGATTGAAAATCCAAAAAGTCGTATTTTTACAATTTGGAGCATGTTTAGAGGTCTTTCTCGTATAGTCAACATACTATTTTTTGGGAACTTCTTCTACAAAGAGTCTTATTGGTAGTCTTTTATATGAAACCATCGATCAACAGTCCAACATATCAGGAGTAGAAGAACAAAAGGATCGAACATTGAAAACGGCACCCTTTCAATGTTAAGCGAAACATGCAGTGTGGGTGACTACAATCTACACATTTAGTCATCGTATAGAGCTTATTCAACAGTATCGAATTCCAGCTGCTTAGGGATATTTTACGTGCACTCCAATGTGTACACGGGACCTTGGTTTTTCGTCCCATCCGAAGGACTAGACAGCTGTGTTTGTCAGGCCCTCCGTTCTGCCTTACTGACAAGGGGAACCACGCCGGGAAATCGAGATGAACTTTTTCCGTGCAGAACTTTCAATTCAGGCAAAACGTTTATTGCATACGATTAAGCTGGTCAGTTGGAGCTTATTTTCGAAAGTTTTGTAATAATCGGTTGGTAATTAAAGTACCGTGCACATTAAACTGTTAAAACAGAAAATTTCGCCCGGTTGAAATGTTTCTTGCTATAAGTCAGCAATTTTCCGAATTCAGGGAGGCTGGATGGCTGAATGGTTAGCATGTGCTCGCTGTATCGTAACGTTTGTCATTGAGTCAACGGGCGTCGTTTCGATCTCCAGGTTGCACGTGACATGGTGTATGATGTCCAACCTCGTGGGTTTTCTCCGTGTTCTTCGGTTTCCTCCCAACGGCTAAAGACCAGTGCGTACAAGGGGAGTTTTTAAATAAAATTAAAAAACATATGTTAGTCCCGAAATGACCTAGTTTGTGTCGAATGGGCGTTAGGCCGCATTTCTCTCTTTCTCTTTTTAAAGTTTTGTAATAATCGGTTGGTAATCAAAGGTACTGTTAAAGTGATAAAACAGAAAATTTGGCCCGGTTGTAATGTTTCTCACTTTAAAGTCAGCAATTTGTCGATTTTAAGGGGCAAACGTTTATTGCGAACGATTAAGCTGGTCAGGGGGGCTTATTTTTAAAAGTTTTGTAATATTCGGTTGATAACTAAAGGTACCGTGCAAATTAAACTGTTAAAATAGAAAATTTGGCCCGGTTGAAATGTTTCTCGCTGTAGGTCAGCAATTTGCCGATTTTAGGGAGGTTGCGTGGCTGAATGGTTAGCACGTGCGCTCTGTATCATAACGTCTGTCATTGAGTCAACTGGCCTTGTTTCGATTTCTTGGTTGTACGTGACAAGGAGTATGGTCGCCTTATCAACCTCGTAGGCCGTAACGCCGCTGCCCGGGTAAAATTTCCCCCATTGCACACTTTATGGCGTATGCCCGTCTTCATTAGCCCATTGTAGGAGCAGAACAGTAGGACGTTAAACCCCATTCAATTTCATTTCATTTTCACTATGTTGCTTATTTATTATAGTGGATAAATATTTTTCTGGTTCTAGCAATTATTTAATTTCTGCATAGAAATCTCTGGCCAGTTTTTTTTATTGCAGAGTGCCATTCTTGTATATTGCAGTCTATGACCCTTTGTTTAAAACATGCTTAAGAAGTCGTCACGATTTCCTACTTATAACCAAACATATTGGAAACCATA